>OZ020618.1:9460371-14822871 GCA_963971575.1 Liopterus haemorrhoidalis | reverse complement strand
GCTTTCTATTGACACCGTGAAAAGCATAATTCAATGTGTTTTAAATTATAAAATGTCATGCATTGAATTCTATAATTATATAAAAGAACTGCTCCAAAAAACGAAAACATCGGAGAAGTATGATTGGGCAAAGAAGAGCGATGATAAAGAAGCCACCGAAGTCGGGGAAGGCGGAGAGTAAAGGCAAGAGAAGAATGGAATGTAAGGTTCTATTTGGTTTTATTAAATTGAATCGCTCATTAATTTATATTATATTATTTTAGATTTGATAAAGACGCATCCACAAAAAAAAAAAACATTAAATTTTTCCAGTCGAACTGAGTGTTCCAAAATGATTCATCATTAATCCCAACGTTTTGCTCTTGGAATACCTATTATCAAACTCTACTTTAATTATTTTTTTTTTGTCTTTAAATTTTTTAATTTTTTTAAAATATTGTGCAATTTTTTATAATAAACGTATTATTGTCGATAAAAGTTTTTTGTGTCTTGTTTTGGCGGGGGGGGGTCCCGGTCGGTAGTCCGACAATTATGGCAGCCCTATATTACAGTCAAGTGTATAAGCGCAACATTCAAAATATATTAAATATTTAAAATCATGGAGACAAAAAGCAAACTAGGTGGACGTGCTATTAATAGTCAAAGTCGAGAAATATTTAGCAATGTTCTTGATTTTTGTAAGCCTATATTATTTACAATCTACTTGAAATTGCTGGAGTTTGGAAAAAGATGCGGGACGGGGGTGCTCTGGCCAATAAACAAGTCGACAAAGTGAACGTCAAATGCAGTAATCACTTAAATCAAGCAGCTACGTTTCTATAGTTTTGTTGTTCGACTGTGATGGGAGGAACTAGTGTTTATAGACGTACCTAACTGATAAATATAATGCACACGTGTAAGAATGTGAACTTGTTTCTTTGACTGTTCTCTGTATCTGTCTCTGTTTTCCATAGTGCCCTCTCTATGCGCGCCCGGCCACGAGAAGTATGTCCGCCTGTATTTAAGCTTTTAACATCGATGCAACACTTGATCCCCTTTTGGTAAATATTGGTTAATCGGAAGTGGAAGTTTACTCATGATATTTTTAATTCTGTAACAGAAAATCCTAAAAAAAAATTGAAGAAAGTTGCTGTACAACATAAGATTAGTAACTAAGATTAGTAACAATGTATCTTATTTGATTACGGTTTCTATGGTGGAGGTCGGATCTGTCGGGGCAACATAGAGATTCGTGCCATAACTTACAAAGTATGACACACAGTTGATCTACAACTGAACTCTGAACAATCAGAGAGATTATCGGCAATCACACGGTCGACGTAACACGACGTAACACCATGTGAGATACATTTTACATATTCACGATTGAGCATTACACCAAGCACTTCATGTTTTTTAAGCCTAGTTTGTAATAGATCCATAGTACAAGCGCATAACATGGACATAAAGGTGAATCAAAGGAGTATCATTGTTCCGTTTACAGACATATCTTTATAATAAACAGAACAATGATACTCTTTTGATTCATTTTTATTCCCATGTAATGTTCTTGTGCTATGTATCTATTAAAGACCAAGCTTTAGATTTGGGCTGGAATACGATATACTCGGTTTAGTTAACGTTATATTCCATACTATATTCCATAGCGTACAATTCACAAATTCCGTGTAGTTTTCTCAAGTTGGAGCAACACATAATTTAGCTGTAATAATAATAATTTGCTGTAGTAATAATAATAATTTAGCTGCAATGTCCATCGAATTAAAAGTTAACAAAAACGTCGATGATATTTTAAAAGATTTTGCAGCAAAAATATTTATAACTTCTTTAACCCGTAGTTGACCAAAATATACACATCCAACCAAGTGGGGTGTAGTATACCCTAGACTTTTCTCATTTAATATCAATTAAAATAAGGTAAAATTTATACAGTTAGATGCTGTCAAGCCTATAGAACAATATTACAGAAAAAAAATTCAAAGTAATTATTTAATGCTTTTTTAATAATTTTTTCAATAAAAGTCAAAATCACGCCAATTTCTTTCCTAAATTGCATCATACTTCAAGTTGCGTCTTGTGTTGACTGACAACATTGCATCTCTCGTTCACACCAACTCTCACACATACTAATTTAGCTAGCTCTCTGATTGGTCTATGTATTTTGGTGGGGGAGACAATTTCTTTCTCATTTCTCAAGCAAAGCTTGAATTTTGAATTAGTTGCTATTAGATACTTCGTTATTTATTCATAATTCGTTCGAAATGCGCTGTTGCCAAATATAATTTAGACATATTTTTTTGTAAATGGGGTTTTTGATTTTTTTGTCGATTAAAAATTAAATTTTTGTTAAATATTAACTAATTCATAAATATTGTCTTGATTAGATGAGTTACGTCCGTAAGTCAGTAATTATAGTTGAAGGTAATGGGATTCGGACCAGTCAGAAAATAAAAACAAACTTATTAACTTCGCTAACGTTTCGATTTTTATTTTAAATCTTCATCATAGCTTAGTTAATAGTCACGAAATAAAATAACAATTGTAAAATTAATAACGAACACATCATATTGTCCGGTATTGAACTCAGAGATTAGCAATGAATTAACTAACAATATTAACTAAGCTCTGATGAAGATTTAAAATAAAAATCGAAACGTTAGCGAAGTTAATAAATTTGTTTTTATTTTCTGACTGGTCCGAATCCCATTACCTTCAACTATAATAAATATTGTCAATAGATACATCATTTCCACTATTAATATACTGGGTTGTGACACACCCCATTTGGTCAAGCTTGGGTTAAGAATGCTTATTTCATTCATTAAAATTTCAAAATATTTTTCGTATGGACTCACAGAGTACATGGTTTATTTTATTTTAGAGCCGGTACTGCTCTCATCCCCAACAGTCTCTCGGCCAGATCGCCGCCATACCACACATACAGTTCATAGGCTTTTGGGTGATTTCTCTCGGGTTTAATTATTCTATTCTATTAGAATGAATAAGCTAATCGTTTGTCATCCGCGTGTGGAATTCGCGGGACGGCTTTAGTGCGAATCCTCGAGATAAATGCCTCTGAGGATTATATTCAGTAATACCACGCAGACTGGTTGGACCCGACAGACTTATGGCTGAGGATTTGGGTCGACTCGAGACAACACCTGATGCTCTGCTGTGTTTTCCACTTCTCCTATACATGTCTGGATACTGCTGCTTCATGTACTAAGTACCGTCATATTCTCTTGCTCCAGATGATGCGACTTAAAGCTTGCTATTGATTTATTATTAATGGTCTGCCATTAAAGACGGGTTTTCAAAACTTACCCTCGTAGGGCATTTCTCCATGGAAACACTTTTATTAATCCTTATTCTCAAGTTTCTTTACGAGACTATTTATCAAAAAACTAAATAGGAAAACTCTCTCGGAAAAAGGATTTTCTCTAAGACACATTCTGTGTTTAAAAAGTGAAATAAACAGACCGAGTATACACCTGATCTTAATAAACTGTATATATATTCGTGGCACATGAGACTGTTTTTTTTTATTGTCTATACATCGTATAAAAAATTGTTGGAAAATTTAGAAGCTTATTGTACTGAACAAAATTAGAGAAACAAGCTTAATCAACCTAGATCCGCAAATCAACCGTTTTATAGATATGAAATATTTTCAGCATTGAATGTAGCTATGAAACAAAACAGTGTGTGGTGTCAAATTAATGTGTTTAAGCATTGTAATCAGTGGCGTATCTAGGACTCATGGTTAGGGGGGGCACATATGATGCTTATCTATAAAAAGGGGGTAGGCTCGCGGACCGCATTCGGCCCGCAACATATTTTTTTGTGACCCATCAAGCAAAGGCGGATCAAGCTTACATGGGGTCCCTGGCTGAAAATTTTGCCGTGGTCCTTGTATCAAGCTGATTTTTGTTAATTAGTAAAATATGACCATAGACTAGTCATAAATACGTAGTTGGTACGCGAATATAATAGACGAAATACAATTTGATGATATAGATCAGTGTTTCTCAATATTTTTGGCATCATGGATCTCCTGTAATGTTTTTTAAAGTTGACGGACCCCTATCGAAGCGGTCTACATATACATTTAAATACAAGGTGTCTCAAAAGAAATTTTATATTTATTTAGCTTACTGCGTGAACGCAACGTATCCGAGAGGCGCGGGGGTTTTGTCAATCGGTAGCCTGGCTCTTGGGAATTCAGTCGCTATGGAGCGTTTCTCGGAGGCAGACCGCGCGTTATGCGTGCGAGAGTTTTACAAAAACGGTGATTCGGCGACTGTAGCGCGTAGAAAATTCTGCAGTATTCGAGGTTTTCGCCACTTAAATGATGTGCCAAGCATTCCTCTCATTCGACATTGGGTTAAAAAGTTTGAAGAGACTGGTACAACGCTGGATAAATCAAAATCCGGGCGACCTAGGTCATCAAGAACGGTAGAAAACGTGGAGAATGTTAATCAGTCTGTTCGTGACGACCCGAACCTTTCAATTCGGAAGCGCGCAAGTGCTTTAAATGTGCATAGATCATCATTACATCGCATTATGCACAAAGACCTAAAGCTTCACCCCTACAAAATTCAATTGGTGCAAGAATTAAAGCCCCAAGATGCCAGTCAGAGGCTTAATTTCGTAAATTCTCAGGCAAATTGATCTCCCGGAGAGGTGACATAAATTGGCCTCCACGCAGTCCAGATTTAACCCCTATGGAACTTTTCCTACGGGGTTATCTTAAATCTAAAGTTTACGCCAATAAACCGACTTCACTGGCGCATTTGAAAGAAAATATCCGTCACGAAATGGCAGCCATCCCTGAGTCCACCTGCCGAGACGTCATAAGTAATTTTACTGTTCGATTAAATGAGTGCCGAGAACGCGAGGGTCTACATTTAGACGATATTATTTTTAAGAAATAAATCCCCAAAAAGTGTACTTTAATAATTAATAAACATTTTTTCTATATACGGCTTACTTTTTTTTTTAATCGATCCACTAAATATAACATTTCTTTTGAGACACCTTGTATAAGATATACAGTTGACTTGCCGAATTTCACTCGGACACTTTTCCGCATCATATAGTCTCGATCATGCGCCAAGTGATTATCATTTATTCTCCCATCTCAAGAAATTTCTAGGTGGTAGACGACGAAATGAGAACAACATTCAGAAACTTGCTGATTTTTATGACAAACTTATCCAAAAAATCTGTCTAAACTATCTCAGTATTCTAAATAATAATTTTGAAAAATCCTAAGTAATAACATATCTCTTCATTTAAGTATACCATACTTTGTGGGAGAATGGGGGTCAAGAGGCTTTCCCCCGGAAGAAAACTTTTGGAAAATGCATTAAATTAATTGCATTTTTTGCATATTTATGTCTTCGCGGCTAGCTTTTTCAGCGACCGCCTATGAGCGTGTAGACGTGTAGTGCGAAGAAATATTAGTATTAATTTGTAGTTTTACTATGCCTCCTTATAAGAAGGTAGTTTTTTTCCTCACAAACCAAGTAGCCCTTCGGGATATTTGTAATTCTCTCGCTGCATATTATTCTTTTATATGAAAAAGGGCCCTCGACCCAAATGAGATTGATACCTGCTGTAGGATATTGATGAAAAAAGTCTATATATTGTACAACGTCGTGATTTTACAGTATAAATATTTTATTTTTTTTAAATTTTCAGTTCACTGGTCTTTCAAAGGGGGGCACGTGCCCCCAGTGCCCCCCGATAAATACGCCACTGATTGTAATCATATCAATTTTCACTTTTCGAGATTTTTACAGATAAGCTCACATTATCTATAAAAATCAGTGTGATGTCGGTCTGTTGGTTTATCGGTCGGTCTGTCCGTCTTTGAACGTTTGTGGAGCAAATTTGCAAATTTTGAGTTAATTCCCCGAGACACTATAGCGCTGCGTTCTACGTCGGGATCATTTTGAAGAAAGATGTTTATACCTTGTGTGGCGCCCGCTCCCAGCCTAATTAAGGTAGGGTGGTCAGACAGTCACACAAATGGTCTTCGGGGCGGAGACCTCGAAGGACCACCAGCAGAAGGCTGGAATATAGAAAAGAAAAACGGTGATGTGACACGGAGATGCACCGAGTTGAGTACCTGAAGAAGACACGGACGACCTAGAGGCAAGGGAAGGGAATATAAACTCTTCTGCTCCTAGGGGCTGCTCTAGGAGACTAAGACAAGGGAAATGGTACCCATAGCTGGGGTGTAGACGGGTAAAATCCTAGGCCCACAAGTAATGGCTATAGAGGAACCAAACCTAGAAATCCCACGACGTCTCTGAAAACCCTAGCCAAGCGACAAATAATGCGGAAAACTTTGCTCAGCACGATGGGTGTATCATATAAATAAAATACAATACCACAAAAATAATATTATATAAAACTGACAATATAACAAAATTAATAATACAAAAAATCAGTTGATAAATTTAAATTCAAAAGAAATCCGCACACGTTATCAGGGGACCCGCGGTAGCTTGCACAATAGAAATATAAGTTACAAAAAAAAAATTAAATGTAAAAATATTAAATTAACAATGAATCAGAATGTATGTAAAAGTGGAACAGACTTACAATAGATGTTTTCCTAATAAATATGTAGAATATTTATTTCCAATTTTACACATGTGGCACTGGTGTCCCAGAAAACAGGTTCCTGGGTCCTCGGATGGTTCCTTGGCAGGTGTAGATACACAAATATTCAAATGATGAAACAAGAGGGTGTAAAATCACTTGAATCGCAATAGAGACGCGTATTTTAACCTTTTTAACTGTTAATAACATTTGTGCAAGCGAGCTATTCACTGAACAGGTCAGTATCGGAATGGATTAGATTAGGTAGATAATGTTGAATCTTGCAGGTAGCGGTACTCAACATTTTTAAAAAACACAATAAGTTTTTGTGATTAAAATAAAATTAAATAAAATTTAATTTAATAATAATAGCGGCCTTACGGCCGCAACACCTTGTTCGAAATAAGAAAGCGCATTCGACAAGTTCTTTGATGTTAGCTGTTTGCATACAGCAGGCTCTGGCTCCTCAACAAGTGCTTGTTCTGCTTCTAATTGGATCAGTTCCAAATGGGAAAGAGATTCACTATCAGCATCTAGTAAATCAAGCACACCACCTTCTTCCAAATCCTCAAAACCAAGATCATTTGCTAGGTTCAATATGGTTTGTCAAATTTCAGAAAGATAATCAATTTCAGGATAATTAGTTTTTATGCATTCTGGCCATATTTTTTTCCAAACATGGTTCATTGTGGTTGATTTCAATTTCTTCCACGATTCGCTAATGTTATCTATAGCATATTCGATGTTGTAGTTTTTTCAAAATTGTTTTAAGTTTCACCATCGGTTTCGTTTATATGCGATTATATATGCGATTAATAAGATTTCGAAATGTTCTGCCTAAATAATATGCCTTAAAAGTGGCTATTGCACCCTGATCCATTGGCTAGATCAGAGCTGTTGTATTTTTCTTCTTCAGACAATTCGGATAAATTAACCGGATGTTCTGAAGCATTATCCAAAATGAGCAAAACCGGCGGCACCGGACTTCACATAAATAAACGTTACAATACATATGTTTTTTTTCACATTTATTTATTTTTTGGGGGTTTAACGAAATATTTTGGGCCGTAAATCGAAAAAGTGTCATAATTAAAGAAGGACGTTAAAGCGAAAAGTCGTATAAAGAGCGGCCGTATATCGAGGTATGAGTATTTAATTTTACAAGAGGACACGTTTCTCTCTTAGTGGTTAATGTTACTTGGAGCGATTTGGTTTCATTCGGAAAATAATAATACACTCGTTCGGCGGAAGAGGATTTTCTCTAAGACGCATTCTTAGTTTAAAAGTGAAATAAAAAAGTGAGTATACACCTGATCTTAATAAAATTATTTATGTATTCATGGCACACGAGACGGAAATAGAATACAAAAAGTGATATGGCTCATTCATTCTCTCGAGCTACTCATTTATACATGAGATATTGCAATGAATCCAATATAAATCTATGAGGGGAACAAAAAAATATCCTCTGAATATTCCTGGAGAGATAAAATAATTTTTTTTGAAAGACCAAAGCACTTGAACGTTTAAGAACACAAACAAGGGGATTATTTGTCACTGGGATGTAGAGAGGGTGCTCCCTTGTTTTGGGGAAAGTATATCGTGTACGCGCATACATGTGGGCTTGTATCTTCACACAGCAGTGTTTACACTACGAAACGGATGGTGAAATTCACGACGACGGCACACACACACACACTAACCACCTGAGAGATTATTGAAGGGACCCTAAAACATAACACATCAATTTATGTATCAAGAAACCCTGTATTTTATTCAATTTTACTACTATGGTTTTCCTTTTTAATACATCAATATATTATTTTGAAAAGTAACTCATATATCATATTATTATGATACTGGTTTTACTGCAATTATAGACGTCCTCCGGTTTACAAGCAGTGCCGGATTAACCATAAGGAGGATAAAGCTTCCCTTTGAGACCCCCGATTTTGGACTAGCCACACAATTTTTAATTTTAAAATTCCTAATTTAAATATCTTTCGGTCAAAGCCTCCTAATCAATTCTGTTTTAGGTCTCACACTTTCTTATCCTGGCCCTATTCTCAATCGACACTCCAATCTCCTGGAATCAGAGTTCATTCAAATGGTTACCCGACGATTGCGCTCCGGACAAAACCGCCCGACAAATGCGCACCGGCAAAGACGCTTCCCGACTTATGCGCCCCGATAAAGGCGCTCCCCGGTATATGCGCCCCAACAATAAAATATAAAATTAATAAATTAAATGAGAAAAGATAAACAAAACTGTAGTTTATACTCTATATAATTAATAATATAATAATTTAATTTGGCAAATATTATACAAACTAAAGAATAAAACATATTTTATTAAATAATTTATTGATTAAAAATTACATTAAGCATAAATTTTAATAATTTAATTTGTCTGCATTACCGAATTTCCTCTTAGTTTTTTATAATGTATTACTGAATTGATAGTATATTTGTTATCATTTTGACCAATTCCCAACAAACTATTATAGTACTAAATTATAATTATAACACACGGTCAACAAATAACTTTATTATAATTCTAAATTAATTTATAATGTCTAAAATAAAAATGCAAAAAAAAAAACAGAAAAATTAAAATTGACATGAATCGAACTCTAGTTTCCAAATTACAAAGCAACGACGAAATGCACTACGCTACGAGCACTTACTTATCTACTGTGTTACATAGCAAATTAAATATTTAACATATTTTAGTTAAAAACACAAAAAATGCGTTATTTTCCGAAAACATAATCTGATCAAAAATTCCTGTTGCACTATCCCGGTTCACACTAATATACATTACTTAAAATTTTTTCAGATATTTAGTTTAAACCATCTGGGCTACAGGGTATGGGACAAATTTTTTTTTGCACAATTTTGGCAAAAATCTCGTCAAAATAATTTATTTTGCAAATATAAAATTTTGATCGTTAATCCACGTACTAAGGGCTTTCATTTGATACTCTAGTCAGAATATAAAAAAAAATTTTTTTTTTCGATAAGCACATATTTGTTTATATTTTTAGGGGGATATGCTTTTTAGATGTTTTAGTATTTTTCCTGTGTGCGAGTCAGAGTTGTATAAGCATGCCAAATTTCAACTCTCTAAATTTAGCCGTTTGGTTACAATTTTACCGAACAGACAGACAGACAGACGACAAAATGACGGTATAAGGGTTTTTTGGTCATACCTACAAAACCCTAAAAAGGGAAAAGAGATTTAGTAATCGAGCAAGAAAAAAAAAAAAACGAATAATTAAATATTTCAGCGGCTCTTTCAACTGACTTCGAGTTCCTATTTCTCTTAAGCCGCATTCAGAGCTCTTTGAAATTAACACGTTGTATTGTTATGGATTGTTTTAACGAGGTCAATTGGTATGATCGGACATGCTTGTGCTTTGTCGTTGCTATACTACTGTTGAGCGGTATAGTACGAGCTTGTCCAATCATACATATTGCCCTCGTTAAAACAATCTATAGCAACACAACGTGTTAATTTCAAAGAGCTCTGAATGCGGCTTTAGGCTAGTTATGACACTACGTGCTAGGAATCTTTTTTCGAAAATGTGCCTTTTTTGCGTTTCTAGTAAAAAGGTAACTTAATAGGCCGGAAGCTCATGACATTTTTGGTCTCCGATTTCATACAGCATGCCTTTTGGAGGAGAGAATATTTACACTGTGACAACAAAAAAGGGATGGTACTAAACCCCTGCACGCTTTCCGGTCATAGGGAAAATTGCATTTCCACTTGCACAAAATATTTGTGTTTTTCTCTGATTTAATATTGCTTGCCCTTTTGTCAATAGAAAGTTATAACAAATTTAAAGTCTTTTAATTATAGGCATGCTGTATGAAAACGCGGAAAATCATATTTTTTTATTACAAGATCACATGACCGTTTGAGCCCTTTGGGACCCTCCAAATCGCATGCATATATTAAAAGACTTTAAATTTGTTATAACTTTCTTTTGACAAAAGGGCAAGCAATATTAAATCAGAGAAAAGCACAAAAATTTTGTGTTTAAGTGGAAATGCAATTTTCCCTATGACCGGAAAGCGTGCAGGGGTTTAGTACCATCCATTTTTGTTGTCACAGGGTAAATATTCTCTCCTCCAAAAGGCATGCTGTATGAAATCGGAGACCAAAAACTGTCATGAGCTCCCGGTCTATAAACTAAAAATGATACATATTTTCGCCAGGTAAAAATAAAATAAGGCATATTTTTGTTGTGATTTGGTATACTTATTGAAATATTGACCCCCGTTTTATTGTAGACTGTCATGAACGCGTCGACATGAACATTATATAACTACGTTAAATCCGTTCTCGAACTATCTGGTGCGTTCATCATAAACTAATAAAATCCACGGGGTAAGCCTCGGTTCAACGCTTTTATAGAACTATATTTCGTAATAATATATTAACTAGCTATGAACGTGATATTTATCAAATACTTCCTGAAATACTTGAAAATTATTTTCAATTTTAACGCCCACTTGAAAAATGTCCAATATAATTTATACTATTTATCTTGAGGCACAAAACACCCTTTTATCTTTCTCACGTTCCAATCGGAAATTAATATTTATGATGGAGAAATTTATTGCTAAATTGTTAAAAACTTTTCAAATTATTTTAAATTGTTTTTGTCGGGATAAACTTGTAATATAAACTGCAGAATTCTAAAGGAATTTATAAAAAGAAACTTTCTATTCAGTTCCGAGAAAGATTTCATTATTTCAGATCATCTTTGTGTATATTTTTCTTTTCGATTTATATGAAAAGTATATATTTTGTACTTTTTTCAGTATTCCTTTGTATTTCTTTAAAAATTCTCTATGAAAAGAAATTAAAAATTCATTTAATGAAAGGTTTGTAATATTGAATGACATATTACTTAATACATAGATGAAACATTTCGATATATCCATATTAGAATAAAACTAGTTATGTTATCTAGCCCAAATAAGGAATGAAAATGAAATTTGATAATTAATAGAAATGAATAATTGCCTTTCTGTATCTGATTTTAAAATCTGTAGACGTTAATTAAATAATATAACTAACTAAAACAACTGGGGCTCTACTGAAAAAATATATAGGTTAATAATTGTTTTCAGTACATTGAAACTCGAAAACAAGAAATTTTTAATGGGCCCTGTGCTCTACAGGGAGCAGGGCCGCGGAAGTGGGCATTCAGAGCATGTAGTGCATGCTGGCTCCACCACTTAAAAGGGCGCCAAATTAATATAAAAATAATTATCGTAATGTAATTTTGTAGTGAAGACCTTTTTAGGGTTTTGTAGGTATGACCAAAAAACCCTTATACCGTCATTTTGTCGTCTGTCTGTCTGTCTGTCTATCTGTCTGTTCGGTAAAAATTGTAGCCAAACTGCTAAACCTAGAGAGTTGAAATTTGGCATGATTATACAACTCTTTGACCCGCACATAGGAAAAATACTAAAACATCTAAAAAACATACCCCCCTAAAAATATAAACAAATATGTGCTCATCAAAAACAAAAATATTTTTTTTAATTATGAGTAGGGTATCAAATGAAAGCCCTTAGTACGTGGATTAACGAACAAATTTTTATTTTTGAAAAATAAATTATTTTGAGGCGATTTTTGCCAAAATTGTGCAATAAAAATTTTGTCCCACACCCTATAGCCCAGATGGTTTAAACTAAAAATCTAAAAAAATTCTAAGTAATGTATATTGGTGTGAACCGAAATAGTACAACAGGAATTTTTGATCAGATTATGTTTTCGGAATATAACGCATTTTTTGTGGTTTCTGGTTCACAAAGTACAAAAGTTATACCAATGTAAGACACTCACATGCAAGGCGTACGATGGCGTTATTGGTTAGAGCACTGGTGTCGTAAGCTAAAACTAAAAACTACTTCGCTGGTAAACGAAGGGTTTCGAGTTCGAGTACTGAGTGAATTTTATTTTTTCCGTTTTTTTTTGCATTTTTATTATGTTGAAATTATTTTGTCAAAATTCTAGTTATAGTTTGACAAATGTTGTATTTAATTTTTAAGATCGTAAATTTAATAATTATCTTATTATATGATTAACAGACGATAAATTATTTTAAAAATATCGCTCATTTTGCCGTGATTACTACAAAGTAAAATTTGTCCTACACACTCAGCATACCGCCTTCTCTTATTATATACCTGCGAAACCCTGAAATGTGTGAATATTCACACTTCACATCAATTTTTTTTTAGGTCATCACTTGTAATTATTTATTACAAGTGTTATTACTTGTAATTATTTATTTATTACATAATAAGTTATTACTTGTATTATATTGTATTTTAGAAGTGAGGACTTTATTTTAGGTTACCACTTATATTTTAAAGGTAAGGACCGTTTTGTTTTCAGGACATCACATAATATGTATAGGGGAGCCCAATTACAAAATCTCACCTAGGGCTTCAAAAAAGCTAGTTACGATCCTGCCTAGGGGCGCTGAATTAAGTCTTGTCTAGGGGCGCCAACAACCCTCGCGCCGGCCCTGATTGGGAGTAGTATAAAATGAAATATCTATATAAATAAAAGGCAAGGTCTTTCTGTTTTTTTGTCTGTCTATCTGTCCGTACGTGCGCTTTTCACTCGAGAACTACTGATCCGATTTTCATGCTATTTTCACATCATCTGGTCAGGTTTTCGGCTGTGTTTTATAAAAATTGGTTCAGTAATTTGTTGTAATGAAATTTGTGATCGTGGGTGAAACGAAATGATGATTTTTGTTCATATTTACCGCTTTTTCTTGAAATTATCAGTTTCAGTATCTATTTTATTAGTGAAAAATCCAATATATAATTTATACACTAATTAGAATTGAACGAATTTTTAAAATTGGTTAAAAGTAGTTGAAAAGTTTCGACATTTTTTACTAGGAAAGTAATCTTGAATCAGTTCGAACCTTTCTCCGGAACTTACATGTCTGTCGAAACGGTTGTAGATGAGCAAGATTCTATTCACTAACCAGTCGAATTCCTGATTTTTTTAAATCCATCAGGATTACGTTCCCATGCTTTTACTTTGTAAGTAGGTGCACCAATAATGTTACTAAGGAACATAAACCACAAATTAGGTAATGGATCACTTTTACAAGAGTTTAAAATACTATGTAGTAGAGGCAACCACTGTGACTAGTTGTGGTACAGGTAAAATGGTGGTAATCCCTAGAATACCAATGATTCCTACAATTTACCTATTACAGTTCAAGCGCCGTCAATTTCCTACCAGGGTTTGTTTTGCGACGACTATTAATAAGTTACAAGGTTAAACCCTGAAGATAGCTTGCGGACCACATTTCCAAATCACATTTGAGTTGCGAACCACCACCACGTATTATTTAGATTTAGATTAGTGACTTAAATTAAAATCTTTAAATATTCTCTACTAAAGGAATAGTCATATATTCAATAATACAAATTGGTACTCACTAAAACATAACAAGGAAAATGTATCAAGAAAAAGCAGTCACAGCGTCTAAAAATAAAGTTTATGGAAAAAAAAAGAATGTATTGGTGTAGAGAATAAGAATTAAATTATTTTTTCTGTTGTTTATTCGTAACAACAATTTACAATACATTCAGTGGGAGCCTTGTGCTTGCATATCGCTTACCAGTTTTTCAATATTAGGCCTTAAAGAACGTAAAGACAATCTCAATGCCGGCTTCACATCTAAACGGTTTCTATGTTTCGTCTTAATGGCATTAAGCGCAGAAAATGCAGTTTCACACATGTATGTTGAATGGAAAGGAAGGAGTATTTTAAGTGTTTTTTCGCTCAGTGCTAGATATTCTTCCCGAATTATAATCCAAAAACAAAATCAAAAGTTACTAGTTTCAAAACTGGTACTGATCGTGTACAAAAACATTTGCAATTTTTTTCAACCACTGACGGAACGAATCTTTTATTGCTGCCGAAGTCGGGGATCACCTGAAAACATACCGCGGACCACGGGTTGGGAAGCACTGGTCTAGTCCATGATTCTCGCATGGGCAATTATACGTAGCGTATTCGCGGATCAGTTCTAACAAAAACCTTTATCTGCCAGCGTTTAATGGTAAAACTAAAAACATTTTATAACATTTAATATAAAATTTGGCTTTCAAAATTTCCATCATATTTCAGACTCCAATAATAATTATAATATTGTCAATATCAATTTCATGTAACAATATACATCATATTATTACATTATGTTAAATAAATGTAAATTTTAATAAATAGGGAGCTTCCTTTGGAGAGCAATATCATTATATTCACGATTAAATGAATAAATTTATGAAATATCCAAACGAAATGAATTTTATTAATCACATGATACCAGCGGAAATTTAATATAGTCATAAAATATTATATTATGTACCTATATATCTAAAATGATATTAAATTACTCCCAAAATTGCACCATAAAGAGTGAGGGGATGGACACAGAATGATGGGTTTCGTTATTAAATTTAATTATTTCATATAATTTTTATAATCTAGAGGTAGCCGACTAGAGTGTATAGGATACTTAATGATACGATACAGGAAATAGGGCACTATGGTAAAAATATCTGGGAAAGAACACTGGACACCTGTTCAGTGGCAAGACCTCGTAAGAAGTAAAGAAATCTGTTATTGTATTTAACGAATATTGATGCAAAATATACCTACCTAAAAACAGTATTGGAAGCTGTCATTCTATAAATATAGGTTATACCACAAAAGCAAGTAATATACATACAAGGATTCAAATCGATGTAAAAAATATAGAAAACAGTGCATCTATTGTTCAAAATCAAATCTAAATGCACCACCATATACATTAATTCATTCTTTATACAGTGAAGGATTAAACGATTAGTTTCAACAGTTAAAGAGACTAAATAAAAAAAAATAAGGAAAAACGTCCAAATTTATCTAACCGAAAAGGAATAATTTTTCATCATGACAACGCACGTCCTCACTCAGCAAAAATATCCCGCGAAAAAATTCAGGACTTAAATTGGGAAATTATTCTTCATCCACCATATTCACCAGACCTCGCGCCTTCCGATTTTCACCTATTTAGGTCTATGGAACATACACTCAGAAAAATCGAAGTATCACCGATGTCGAAAATCACCTGATCAGTTATTTTAAATAAAAACCAGAAAACTTCTATAGAGAGGATATTGAAAAATTAGTACAATGTTGGGAAGCCGTTATAAATAATATTGGAATAGCTATTTGTATTACTAGTTACAGTATGAGCGGCTTTTTTACACCAAACATGAGAATTGGAACACTCGCTACGCTCGTGTATAAAAAACCTGTCATTTTGTAACGCGTGATACACATGGCTTTTTATAATTTCGTCAAGAAATGTATAAATAATCAGAAATTAAAAGTTTTGATAATTAATTTGGGTCATTCCATGTCAAGTGGTCTGGTGGTCCTCGCTCGACCATCACAGATTTTGATGAAATTTTGTGTGGACATTCACACATGTCCCCAATGAATATTGGTAAAGTTTTACGTTCATCCATGCAATACTTGCTGAGATTTAGTACTTTGTTTGACCCCATACTGCAACCTTCTATAGTATGACTCCGAGATTTCGGCAACTTTGAAACGCAGTATCTCTGGCAATATTTTGTTGAGAGAAACAAAACTTTGCCATCTTGTACAACTTTTTGCGCTCTATTAAACAAAATAATAAACAAATCTTCATGAGCGATTTCCGTGAATAAAATTTGGAGCAAACATGGCAAAAAAATTTGCGGCTCGAAAAAATTTTAAAATTTGGCTTTTATACCTCTGGAAATATATAGGCATATTTAAAAATCGTTTTGTTTTAAGGTCTTTATAGTCAATATTAAATACTTCAAAGGCTATAGCGGGATAAGATAGTGAAAACTGCACCGCTCCAGAATTCCATTTTTATTTGACCATTCGAAAGTACTTGGTCGAAAACCCCTCAAAAAAAATTTCAGCCCCCGAAACCCACTAGGGTGTTCTCTATGCGAAAAACAACGTTTTTTCGACTTTTATTTTTCCTGGGCGCTTCTTTCATCCAAAAAATCTGAAAAAAATTACAGACGTGTGTTTCAGCACTACAAATAACCTTGAATTTTTTCAGATTTTTTCGACTGAAACTAAGCTCAGGAAAAATCTTTGAAATTTTCTACGATTTTTTAGGGTATGTAAATAATGTTTGGCCAACTTTTAAGTACATACATTTTGTGTATTTTTTTCCCTCTTTCGAATGGCGGTGTTAGAATTGTCAGTTTCCGGAACAAGCTCAAAAATCGAAAAAACTGTTTTTTTTTTAACTTTTTTCCCATTTTTTTCGCACATAACCTCAAAAAAATAATGGAGAAATGATTTTTCACACTTTTTTTTGGTACTGTCAAGTTCCAAAATTCAAAAACCACCATTTTTGAATCACAGTGTACGCATAATTACGATAAAAACGTTTTTTTCCAACATTTTTCCCATTTTTTTAGCACATAACCTCAAAAATCAACGGCAAAATGATTTTTCATGGTTTTTTTTTTTGGTATTTCAAAGTCCTAAAGTTAATACTACCATTTCCGAATAACTTTGTTTTCACAATTACCAAAAAACTTTTTTCTCAACATTTTCCCACTTTTTCAGCCAATCTGTGAATTTTTTCAGATTTTTTGGATGAAAGAAGCGCCCAGGAAAAATAAAAGTCGAAAAAACGTTGTTTTTCGCATAGAGAACACCCTAGTGGGTTTCGGGGGCTGAAATTTTTTTTGAGGGGTATTCGACCAAGTACTTTCGAATGGTCAAATAAAAATGGAATTCTGGAGCGGTGCAGTTTTCACAATCTTATCCCGCTATAGCCTTTGCACAAACAAAAATCATTCTTTTTTTGCAACAAAAATAAATTCTAGCAACTTCAAATAACTATACATACGGCTAACTTTGTATAGAAATTCTATTCCGTCTTCTTCCAACTTTTTTATTAAAAGATACACAGTTGGCACTATATTTTTCGAATAAAAGTCGTATATTTTATTTATTATTGTTTTAGACATAAAACTATCTATTTTCTTGAAAACTTGTAAATCGGGTCGTTTTCGCTGCTGATTTTTGCCACGAACAATGATATGTTGAATTGTTCTGTATGGAACACTAGTTAATTCCGCAGTTCATAAGTATAGGCTTGTCATTACCTTCCGAAACTAACTTTTTATAAACGTTCAGTATCAGAACTTTACAAACTTCTGACAAATGACATTATTCTTTAGTAGCCACGTCCACATTTTCGCATTCCACGTGAACGTCCACATTTTTACACTCCAAATCACTTTGCACAGATTCACTATTTTCACTACAGAAACTAGGAATATCTTCAAAATCAAATGGTCGCCAAAGAGCCATGTTGTTAATGTTTGCACGATATGAATGTTGAAAATTAACTAACAAACAAGTATAACAACACCTAAAATTTAGAAACAATAGGATTATAAATTTAGAAAATATCGTTAATGGTTTTTACGAAACTTCAATTGAATTAGTGTTACATCTATTCGATTTAAATTAAAAATTCCCTTTCTACTTCTTATATTCTTATTACAGCAATAAGTCTTAAGATTATTGCCATAAACCCATTACAGCATTGTTAAGCTTTTTAACATGAGTGGTCATTTAATTTTGGAAATACTATACTTAAGAAGTACCTAAGTACATACTATCTAAGAAGAGATAAAAAGATTCAACAGACACCTGATCCATTATTAATATTATTGCCTTTATTTTTTGTTTTATTCATTCATTCGCTTTAAAACTCTAAACATAGAATTGAATGTGAAAATATAACAAATGATGTGCTTCCAACATATTTTTTATTTCATTTCAAATCCTCAATTTCTCTCCGGCTTTTTATCGTTTATATTGCTAAAAATATTAACCAGGACAAACAATAATAACCGCGAATCGTAAATCAATTCAGCGAACTCAATAACCTTTCAACAATGACCCTCGTATTCATCATAACACCGTTTAGATCCCATCGTATTCTTGAAGACGATCCCGCGAGGCAGGAAAATAGAAAGAAACATTCCAATGTCACCATTGAGAGATCTCTCATCGGTCACAGCATTCCCTATGGGTTATATTAGTCCTTCGGGATACATTTACAGGACAGTGGACATGGTCACACGATTAATGGACGCCATATTGATTCTGGTTGCCTCAGGTTGTCAAACAGCCACTGCTCTATTGGGTACGCGATCTGAAAATTGATTACAACTGAAAAAAAAATTTAAAAGCCGACTCGAATATGTGAAGCACGTAAAATAATATTGTCAAATACGTGATTTCCATGTCGATTGTTTGAGTTCATAAAAACCGTATGAAGGACTTTTTGTCCAATATTTCAATGCGAATGTATTACTGAAATACAAGGTATTGCTTTTACCACTGTTTTTTAATATGAGGAAGAAATGGAACATGATGAAGTCATTTACGGTACTAAATTCTTTTGAATTGTTTAGTTGTTCTCGTTCGGAATTCATGAAATGTTGAAATGTTGTCGCTTGCAAGAACAGATAGGTTAAAATATTATTCAATTTGGTTTTTCAATAAGTTAAGCTGCAATTCAAAATATGTAGGATCTGAAATCATTCGTATCTTCGTTGTCTTCAAGATTTCTTTTTTGTTAACTCAGTAGGTACCTCACACACAACACTTACAATAATTATTTCTTCATTGATGATCTTTACGAATCATACGAGATCTACATGAAACAGTGACGAATAGATACATTCGTTTAGTGTAAACTAATGCTGTAAGAAAATGACCATGTCGGAACTGGTTCCAAGAAAGAACTGGTTCCAGGTTTACCCAGTTCCGGATACCCGAGCCTATAATCGGATATTGGGAATTCTGTATCCTAAACTAGGAATCGAGTATTCGGAACCGACTGTTCGGAACCGGAAATCCGTTAAATTGAAGTGATGGCAAAAAAAAAAAAAAAATGGAAGACGGCTTGTAATAATATCCGGAACCAGAGCAAGACAAATGTATGTACGGGCGGCTCCTAGCGCACTTAGGAAAAGGGCGCCACATTGCGAAAGCGAGGACCTTTTTTTTTTCTCTTCACTTGGATTTTGGGAGGTGAGGTCCTTTTTTTTGCTCTTCACTTGGATTTTGGGAGGTGAGGACCTTTTTTTTTGCTCATTATCTACATTTTGGGTTTTATCACTTGCATTTATTTGCCAAGGGCGCCAAACCGCAGTTTTGCCCCTAGCGCAAGTTTTCCTTACTGCGGCTCTGATTACTGGTCTTATCATAGTCTTGAATACTTTTAGTTTTGTTCCTACTGTTAATATATTGCTGTTTCTTATTTGCATAGTATGCTTTATTTATTGCCATTATTTTTTCTCTAATTTCTATATTCCTTTCTCCATTACTTGTTAGCATGACTTCCAAATATTTGAATTTTTCTACTTCCGGCTCTGCCCAGAACTAATTATTCGAACCTGGGTATCCGAAACTGGGTATCAGGAACCGATCATCCGAAACCAGCCATCCGAAACCGAGTATCCGAAAAATGGGTTTCCGGAACTGAGTATGCGAAACTGGGTATCCGGAACCGGGACCCAAAATCGGATATCGGGAAAACCGTTGCAGCTATGAGCGCAACCGTAAAAAAGGATAATCTGATAACATGTTTAGAATTTTTGTTCGTCCATATTCGCTCGTTTCATGTACATGTTTTTTTTTTGTATAGCATTAATCGTTGATTTTTTAACGAATTAAGAATGTTTCATATTGAAACATTTCTTTTTATAACTTGAGACTACAAATTGTGCTTGTGGTTCTTCACTTTGATTATTTAACTTTCTAAGTTTATTTTCAAGGGTTGCATTCCAGCAAGATGCACTTGAAACATATGGCACTTGTATATTTTTGTACCATATTATATTCATTTTCTCATATTTTAAACAATGAAGTTTTTGTTTTTTCATGTAAACACTTTTTAAAAGCTTTAAAATTTACCACAGCATAGTTAATTTTTTGGAAAAAATATAAAACAAACTATATTTTAAAATACTATGTTTACAGTTTTGAGATTTAAGTGGAGATAATTAGTGAAAATATTTATATTTAGTACATTACGTAGAATTTAAAATATTTACTGATATATAAAAAAGATAATAATAATAAAGTAACCAAGGGGTTACTTTATTATAACGAGAGAAGGAAAAATGCGGGTGGTCTTTACGTAGCGTATTCTTCTGCCACACGATTAAAAACAATTATTTACCAACAAAAGTTGTTTTATTGTTTTTCAAAATATTCTCCATGAAGATCAATACACTTTTGCATGCGTTTGAACTAATTTTCGAAGCACCTTTTCCACTCCGATTGAGGCTTTTTCCACTGCGATTGTCAAATTATGTGGGATCCAATGCGAACAAACCTTTGACAGTTCATGCAATAATGAATGTATGCTGGTCCTACTAATGCCCAAGGATACCTCAATCTCACGATAAGTCACATGGCGATCTTGCAATATCAGTTCACGCACAGCATCAATATTTTCTGGAACAACAACCGATTTTGGATGACCTTCACGAAATTCGTCCTTAAGCGAACTACTGCCACGATTGAAGTCGGCAAACCATCAATAAACAGTAGTCTATGATGGTGATTTATCGCCAAAAGTCGAATTAGGTTCATCGATGCACTGTTGTTCGGTTAATCCTCGTCGAAAGCTGTAAAAAATAATCGCTCGAAAATGTTCACAATTTAATTCAATTTTTAGCCTAGATGAATTTTTTCCAGTTACTATAAACAATACAAATCGTACGTTGAAACGTTCCGAGTACGTATACCGTCAAAAATGTGAAACTTTACGATAGAAGCGGCAGTTGCCAGATGGCAGCACAGTTTAGCGCAATCCCGAAATATAAGAGGCAGCCTCGTACAGATATTTTTATGTCATCTTATTTAATTACTAATGCCACAATTCTATAAAGCTTCTCGAACCGTCAAGTATTCAACTTTAAGTATATTTAAACTTAGTTTTAAAAACTAGTTTATTTAAGTTTTACTAGTTTAGTTAGTTAAGAAATTATAATTATTTATTAATCACACAGACTATAATTTGATTTATTCCATTCAAGCAATTCAAAATACAAGTAATAACCTAAAAATACAGTCATAACTTGTATTTTGACAAAAACCACTTGTTCTTTGAGTTCTTGGAGAGGGGTGAGGCTCAAGCCCTGAGACTCCCCCCCCCCCGGTTGCGCGCCTAACCTGATGACTTTTTTGCCGATTTGTTATAGTCTAGGGAAATATGACTTTTGAATTTAGTTTCTATAGTTTAAAAATAGATTATAGTACGACGCCATATTGAGATAGCGTGAAGCGATACATGATAAATATCTCTGTAAAGAGCGTTACTGTCCCGATTGCAATATGCATAAGTATTGTGCGTTATTACAAAAATTCTGTTAGTTTTAAAAGAGTCTCGTGTAATTTGCAAAAATAACAAATATATTCCAAAAATTCTCGTTCAAATTAAAAACAAATGTTCTGAACATTAATTTATTTTTTTTACTGTCAGAATTTGTTGCTAAACGTTATTGCAACATTAATAATGTTTTCTTATGGGTGTAATATTTCATTTGTGACATCTATATAAAAAGAAAATTAAAAACAAGCAATAAAAGAATAAGAGAAAGAATCACATTTATAATAAGAAATTTAAAATGTTTAAAAAACTCATCTCATACTAACACAAAAATAATATTTTGTTCTTCTTCTTCGTAGTCATGTGCCATCTACAGATCGGAGAACAGAACGAACGTTTGAAACAACAGATCTGAATAGATCAAAACTGCTACTTTCTAAGATTATGCAGCCAGGATGTCTGTTTTCTTCTATAGAAGAAAAGGCAAAAAAAAGGCAAAGAAAAGGCAAAAAATAGAGGCAAAAGACCTGCTATAGCAGGTCTTTTGCCGAATATTATACTTTTAATGTCATAATTATCTGTTTTTTAGAACCTGGCAAAATTAACCGATGCGATTCTTTCAGATATTGAAAAAGAACATTCTCTTTCAATCAATCGGTATGTAAAGTCTGGTGAACTAGATAACAAGTTTTTATAAATCTATTATTTTATTATTATTATTTTATTGTCTTGTTTATTGTATTGTCTAACCCAGGGGTCGGTAACCTTTCGGTGGCAAAGAGCCAAATCTATACTGAAAAAAAACAACAACATGGAAGAGCCGCTAAAAAATATATGCTATATTTAAGAAAAAAAAAAAGTAAAAATTGTTTATTTGTTTTAAAATAATCAAGTATTACAATAAATTAATATTTACTTATGCGTTTAGTTTGCGATACCTATTGCAGTAGCCAGTATATTTCAATATAATAATTTTTTTAATGGGATGATTGCTCCTCCATAGTTTTCGATAAGACTTCAATATTTGGTGAATCTTCAGTAACCTTTATTATTACTTCTTAAATGATTCTTTATTAATTTCGTATGTGAAAAGACTTGCTCACAGTAATATCTGGATCCGAAAATTGTCAATAGTCCAAAAGCATATTTTTTTAAATGACTGAATGATTCTGGAAGACGGTTCCAAGCTTCAAAAACAATTTTATCTACATTTTGAAGATTGTGAATTTCGGTCCACTTATGCAGGGAAAATATGCACTTTTCTCTTTCTAAACTTTCCAGTTCAGAATTAAGTTTTAAGAATATATTATTCCATAAATCTTTTTTTCAAATTCATGAATTGAAGTTCAAATTGGACCTGATTAATCAATGGGAATGGTGATAAATGTAATTGCTGCATATCTGCTTCAATTGGTTTTGTTAAAAAAGCTAGTGTAGCTTTATATTTTCTAAAATCTTTCTCCAAAAGCTTCTTGCATGTTAACAATAGTTTGTGCAAAAATTTTTACATTAATAACGTTATTATTGTCCTTGAGTTTTTGTAAATTAATAAAATGTAAAAATGTTTCTGCACGTAAAACATTCACAAATACACATAACTTTTTTTCGAAACAAATTACTTCTTATGCAATATGCAGTATTCCCTTTTTACAGGCAGAAAGTTGAAAATTTAAAAATAAATTATATTAAAATAAAAACCAGCCAATTTTCAAAGAGCCACAAAATTTTCTAAAAGAGCCGCATGCGGCTACAGAGCCCAGGTTGAACCCCTGGTCGAACCCTTTTAACGGTGTCGGTAATTTTCCCAAACACTTCCAGTCAGACTTATATAAAAATAAATTTTTATAATTGTTTTTTTGCTGAATTTAGTTCGTTGTAGGATTTTAACAATGGAAGTAGGTTGCGTCTGCTTCTGCAATCTGTCATCAACTATTACGTGTAATGTATAACAGCCCAATACTCCTTCGGCAGAGCAAGTATATTTCACGAAGTCTTACGACATGCCACGAATAGAGATGGGAATTTCGGCTCAGTTTGCGGAACCGGATCAGTGGAGGTCGTTCAGTTTGTTGAGCCGGTTCATTGATCCTGCTCAGTGATCCGGTTAAGTAAATATGTTTTCGAGACACAGGTCGGTCGTTAGTTCGTAGGTAGAACGTCGCTTAGAGCCGGTTCTTGCAATATATGAACTGTAAACATGATCCCGAGACACAGGTCGGTCAGTCGTTCGTTCGTAGGTAGAACGTCGCTTAGCGCCGGCTCTTGCTTGGACCCGGTCAGTTGTTGGTCGTTCGGTCGTAGGTAGACGTCGCTTAGAGCCGGCTCTTCCTTAGACCCAGTCAGTTGTCGGTCGTTCGCTCGTAGGTAGAACGTCGCTTAGACCCGGTCAGTTGTCGGTCGTTCGCTCGTAGGTAGAACGTCGCTTAGCCCCGGTTCTTATCTAACATTTTTAAAACAAACAATTCACTTTATGTAGCTACTGTATTTTAAACCAGATGTGATAAGTTTATGGCGATGTTTATTGCCCTTATAAATCGGACATCTGGGATTTGCGCAATATTTTTAATATTTTTATATAGTATGGTTGTAAGAAAATACAGACTAAGCCTATTAGTTTCAAATAAAGTACCCTACAAATTAATGACAATAAATAATACAATTTATGATAATACATTACAAGCCGAGTTCTCGCGAAGTTCAACATGACATCGATCCAGATCCGGATCACTCCGGTCACTGCTCACAATCGCCCGACCAATCGTATCCTTGAAACTTGAAACTATACAGTGAGCTGTGAGCCGGCTCATTTCAATTTGGTGAACCGTGTCACTTCGGTCACTGTACTGAGACGGCTCAGTGAGCCGGTTCGTTCATGAACGACCCATCTTTAGTCACGAAGCCTAACATATTAGATAGTCCTAGATAAAAGATTTTGTCTATTTTCAAGTAAAGAGATGGTGAGATGTTGCTTTATCCAGGAAAGATTGGAAGAACATTCTAAGAGAAACTAAAGCTACTATTAAAAAGTTGTGCAGCTATTGATGATGTTGTTATTTTAACCCACTGTCACTCAGGTTTGCAAAACGTACATATTTGTTTATTTAATTTTCTTAAGATTTCACAAAAGTACCTAAGATTTTTAAACGGTTCAATCTCACAAAAGTTCTTTGTGGTCAGATTAGGAGTATATAAAGAAGATTTAAGTAGTTCATAGAAAGTAGTCCTTAGCGAAAAAAATGTTTGCAAGATTTGAAATGTGGGTAGATGCGTGGGAAGATACTTTATAGATCATAAACGTGCTTCTATATTTTTAAGCAGAATGCAATTGTTGAATGCTTACCTTAGTCGTGTTGCCTCAGGTGTTTATCTAAAATTAACTGGGATTGTATTGAATTCCAATACCTTATTTTTAAGGTATAAAGTGGTTTATAGTTTATAAAATAAACGGTACATATAATATACACAATATGGACTTTAAGATTATTCTGCACTGTTTACCTAAGGAAATCATTGTATTTTTAAATGATTCATAAAGAGTAACAAATTTAAAATAAAAATATAAATGCATCTACAAATAATCTATGGTTTTTACACGTATTTTTGTGTGATTTTGGTCATTTGAATAACTTGGGTAAAATCTAAGCACTCAAGTTTTATAACAGGTAGCTAATAATAATAATTATTGGTGATAGATACAATATATAATGTTTACACATGGCAAAAGAATAAAAAATACAGGATTACAATAAACACATTAAAAGTAATTAGAGTCCTAATAGGAAAATATAGTTAGTTAAATTAGGTCTTAGTTCTCTCATTTTAATGGGAAGGTGGTTGTAAAAGAGAGTTTCCAAATACATACCGTTCATTGATTTAGTTAATCTAATCTTTGGGCACCGTAGATTTAATTTTGCCCTAGTGTGAATGTGTACTCGATTTGGTGGGATACCTGGCAGGGTTCTCTTTTATAAATACCAGGCACTTGTAAATTAAGATACTGTACACTGTCATTATTTTGTTTTTTACAAATAAATCCTTATAGTGAGTCCTATGCGCAACATTATTATACTCATAACCACAAAGACACATGACTATGACAATCCCCCGTATGTAAGTTTCCTTGGTATACATGTAGATCCCCATCTAAGATGGGACCAACATACAGAGTTTCTGAGCCGTAAACTAAGGTCTACCATATATCTAATTAGAAAACTAAAACTAGAGGTGAGTATAGATGTGGTTCTAAAAGCTTACTTTTCCCTTTTCCACTCCCAGTTAAGCTATGGCTTATTAATCTGGGGACATTCACCAGCTGCCAAAAGAATCTTTGCCCTACAGCGTAAAGTTGTAAGAATTATTGCTTCTGCTACTTTTCAAGCCGACAGTCGTGATCTTTTTGTAAAACTCAATATAATGTCCCTACCTTCCCTTTTCATCTTTTACTGCGTACTCCATATTCACCAAAATCTAAAAAAATTCCCAACCTGCAGTAATACCCACTTCCATAATACTCGGTTAAAAAACAATATTCGTAGTAACTTCTTACGCCTTATCTCGTTCTCCGATCTGTAGATGGCACATGACTACGAAGAAGAAGAACAAAATATTATTTTTGTGTTAGTATGAGATGAGTTTTTTAAACATTTTAAATTTCTTATTATAAATGTGATTCTTTCTCATATTCTTTTATTGCTTGTTTTTAATTTTCTTTTTATATAGATGCCACAAATGAAATATTGCACCCATAAGAAAACATTATTAATGTTACAACAAATCGAGAAATCGACAAATCTTAACTCCATCAATTATTTTTCAATTAAATTTTTTAACCTTATACCTGCGGAAATTAGAGAACTACCACCCAAAAATTTCCACGAAAAAATCAAAGGTATTCTGACTGTAAATCCTATGTATAGCTTTGATGAGTTCGAGAACTTTAGTTTTAAATAACTTATATTTTTATGTAAATGACTGACTAGCAACGTTACCATGTAATAGTATTTAGTCAATAAACATTATTATTATTATTATTATTATTATAACATTATTAATGTGTCGAATTGCACATTTTTTGCAATCTAAAAATTCGAATCAAGGTACTGCTAACGCCCCAAATCAGTATCCTATATTCCATCCTAAATTGAAATGCGGCAAAATAGAAGGTTCTTAGTACCTTTGGTGATATGGAGAGCTTCATTTGGTAAAGTACATAGTTCACACTCTTTAACAACGTTGCCAATTTGTCTGACAATTCCAATTGAGATGTCAATGTAAAGACCCAAAAATTTTACCGTTTTACCGTATTGTATCGATTGATTAGTACATCGATTTAAACTGAAAATCAGTTTTTAGGTTTTATTGACGTTTAGTGGCAATTTTTTGGCGATGAACCTTTAGATCATTCTTTAGCGATAGTCTCTTCGGATACTTGCATTAGATCATTAAACGAATTATTGCTACTGAGCAGTGTTGTGTCGTCCGCATAAAGAATGGTATTTGCGTGTTCCGTTTTTAGAAAATTTAGCAGGTCGTTAATAAATAGTTTGAATAGCAATTGTCCAAGTATGGTCACCTGTCCCTGATGCCTAGTTTTAAAGTTCTAGTGG
This sequence comes from Liopterus haemorrhoidalis, assembly GCA_963971575.1. NCBI lineage: Eukaryota > Metazoa > Arthropoda > Insecta > Coleoptera > Dytiscidae > Liopterus > Liopterus haemorrhoidalis. The sequence continues at coordinate 14,795,177 of OZ020618.1, read as the reverse complement.
TAGATATAATTCCGTTAATTGTTTCCTATGTGTTAGGTACGATTTTGAAAGCGAAAACGTCGTTATATACACTTTATTTTTCGAAATGCGTTGAACTAAAAAAAGAAAAAACTTAACAAAACAAAAACACGTAACAACCATGTGTTTTTAGAGTTCTCCGGGGGGTATGATCGTTACTTGTATTTTGACAAAAATACGTAAAAATATGTGCTTTTTCAGCTCTGGGAGATGGCGCAAACCCGTAAACCTCTGGTACCACTGTATTTTGTTTTCAAAAACTAAGTTGCTGTCGACTGTTATTTTCGATTTCGTTGTTATTTTGACCTATCAAATATCTGTTTATGCATTTAAAATTCTTCTCCATGTAATTTAATAAATTTTGAAAGGTCTCTTAAATGAATTGTTTATTCTCAATTCAGCTTTCTGCCAATCTCACGAAATAGAGCGAAAGCAGTTTAACAATACAATTCCTTGTATTATATTGCACAATTCACTGATGATTTTGCAATATTCATGTTGCAGTTTCTTTTTATCTCTTGTTATTTCGCCTGCAATAATAATATTGTTCACGCTGGGCCCATGTTATTTATATGCAAATTCGCCTAACCTTATTTATTAATAACTGTTTTAGGCCAGATTAGGTCAGCTAAGAAAGTATCTTAAATTATTTAACTACTCAAACTCACTACGCAATTTTTTAGATGCAAAATTTTAGTTATTTATTTATATCACTAAAGTAATATCGAAGTTGTACATGCTTTGTTTAGTTTTAATACTGCCAATGGCATAACTGTACTTTACTGGATTGCCTCCTAAAATTTCCAAGTAGTCGTATATGTTTTCAAATATACGTTTGTCGAGGAGGTTTTCTTTGCAACTAATACTAATTTAACTTTACAATTTTTCTTGTCCTAAACTTCCTTTTAACGAACATTGTATGACTATAGTTACAAGGTATTGAGAAAATACATATTTAACGCAATTATTGTATAGAGCTCGTAAAGATTATCAATAAACAATTATAATTGTGGTTTAAATTATTGTATTTCTCTTCTACTGAAATATGTATCGATTATTCGATCTTTTGAAAAATTAATAATTTTGGATTTTGTGTCCCTAAACTGTACTGGTTATATTTTACGACTACCCAGGACCAATGACCAAAAAACTAGTACTGTACTGGTAAAACTAGTACCTATGGTCACCTTAACGAAGTAATAAATACGAAAAATGCAAAACACAAAGTATGAAGTTAAAATAAGAGTCCTACCCGCCTTGTGCTGCTACAGTTTTTAGGATTTAGTAGGTATAACCCAGACACATTGATATTATAACACATTGATAACTGCAACTTGATATTGTCACTCATTTGATTTTTGTCTGTCTGTCTGGTAGAAATAAGCTGAACGACTGGAAATAGAAAGATCTCTTACCACCTATAGAAAAAATAGGCTATAGCGAAAGTGTTTCAAGTCGTACTTTCAAGTACGACTTGAAAATGAAATATTTATTATTATTATTTATTTTGCGAGTTACAGATAATGCTCAAGAGTAAGGATATAAAAGTGTTTAAATCCAAATAAAAGGCACTTTCGTCACTGGCGCGAGGGGAACCTAGCATCATGATTATCTTGATACACCCTGTATATATTTTCGGGCTTTTGTTTCCAGTATAACATTTATGTAGAAGTTGAACATTAGCGGCACAAGTACTGACCCTTGAGGCAAACCGTCTTTAATTATTAGAAGCCCACTGATGTTGCTGTTCAGAAATACTATAATTTTGCCTTTACTGGGCATATTTAGATGACTGGTGGTTTTGAGGCAAAGACTAATTAATTGGGGTTTGTATGTGACGAATCTTTTTCATATCCCGAAGACAAAAAGGTCAAGAAAAGCAGCATTCCGACTATCTCTGAAACCTGCTTGCTATTTAGGCGACACTGTCTCGGTGAGGTTCAAGTGAGTCTGTCTCGGTCTTAGTTTATCGGTGAGAAGATTTATTTGGACATTCAGGTCAATGAATGTCAAAAATCAGATATTGGACTTGAAATTACTGATGATACATTACTTTTTATAATAATAATAATAATAATATTTATTGAAATTAAGTTTACTTTTAGATTGTACTTAATAAGATTACCAATCTAGTCAGCGATGGTAGATGATTTTAAAGTTGTATCTCATACTTTGTTAGATACAAATTTAACTAATATAACTAAGAAATAAATCTTTATTTTGCACGGAAGTTATAAATTCAAATTAATAATCTTGTTAAGTAATGAAAAACTATGTTTCCCGTTTCGCGTTTATTAGAAGTAGATGAAAACAATAATATGACGTTTAAAATATCTGTCAGCTTTTTGTACATCTGATATTAAACTTTATGATGGAAGTTTTTGTCATAAACTCAGTATAAAGGTACAACAGAAATAAACTAGAGCTTTTAATAAAGCGTCGTCATAGTGATCTACTTCCTAGTTTCATACTGTAAATTAATTTGAATTTAAATTAAAATTTAGATTAATTTGTGATATATTGAAAATTTTGAGTATAAGAATTAATTTAAAGAGAAATAAAAAATGAATAAACCACAGTCTGGTTGTAATTAACTTTTTCATTTTTCTCTGGGTGCAGTTTGATTAGATTTTAGGTTTAGATAGTTAGGTTATGTTTAAGTTAAAAAAGCTTTAGTATTGTAGTTGAGAAAAATGACTTGTACATCAAGGTTGCTACTCAGCACATTACTTTGATACGAAAAAAAAAGAGTCGTGACTTAAATAAGTTAATGTTTTATTGTAAACTAGCTGATTAACCCGGCATTGCACGGATTATTGTTTACATGTGTTATGTTGTTGTTGCATTTAGAATTGAAGACCAGGAGATTACACACGAGGTGTACTCAGATAAACTCCCCCAGCAAAAAACAATTTCGTTATTGGACGAAAGTGTACGGTGTTAATATGGCAGTCCAATCAACTATTCAAATGAAGTTCTTGAAGTTTCTGAAGGTGTACAGGAAAGTTTTTTCGTTTTTATTATTAGTGCAGTATGCGAATTAGTCACGACTTATTCGCTGAATTAAACAGACGTATATTGCGTTTTGATTAAACTCTGTAATCTTGAGTACCTAATTATTGTTTTCGTTTCATACACATGTCAACAATGGTTTAAAAAATTTAAATCAGGAAATTTATGCTTGGATGATGAACTTGGTCTGGATGGCCCTGTAAAGGAATAATTTATTATGAGATATTAAAACCGGGACAAAGTGTTAATTCTGATCTCTACTGTGAACAATTGGATCGACTGAATCAGAACTTGATCAGAAATCGGCCAGAAATTGTGAATAGGAGAGTTATTCTTCAAGGCGACAATGCCTGACCTCATTCATAAAAAAAGACACGTGAAAAAATTGCCGAGCTTGATTGGGAGGTTCTAACACACCTACCCTACTCACCAGACATTTCACCCTCCGACTATCACTTATTTCGGTCATTGGAACACTTTTTAAGAAACAAGACACTTAGAGATATGAACCATGTTAAAATGAGCCTTGAACCATTTTTTCCTTAAAAATCAGGAATTTTATAAATCGGATATATTTTCTCTTCCTGATAAATTATAGAGTGTTATAGATCAGTGTTTCTCAACCTTTTATGGCCTGGGACCCCCCAAATTATATAAATATTGTCTGCGGCCCCCCTATATATACCAGGTCTACAAGTATGAAATGCGGATTTTTTTTAAATTAAAACACATTAAACTCAAAAGAACAGTAAAAGTTTATTTATTCAAAGTATGCTCCATTAGAAGTTATACATTTTTACCATCTTTCAGGCAATTTGTGAATACCTCGCCAGTAGAACTCTTCCCCTTTCCCCGCAAACCATTCATCTAGCCATTCTTTCACATTTTCATATGAAGAAAAGTGCTGCTCGGCAAGTGCGTGACCCATCGATGCGAACAAGTGGTAATCTGAAGGGGCCAACTCTGGTGAGTAAGCGGCATGGGGTAGCACGTCCCACTTGAGTGCCTCCAATATGTTGCAAACTGCTTTTGCCTTATGTGATGGATTACCTTGTGCAGTCTTCTTTCGTATTCTGGTCGTTTTATGAGCAGCGAATGGTTCAATTCGATCAGTTGTTGTTGGTGGCGTTGGGTATTAATTGTTTCACCAAGTTTTAAGAATTCATACTAGACCACACCCTTTTGGTCCCACCAAGTACAGAGCATTGTCATTTTGCCAAAGCGATTCGATCTTGCAGTTGATGTGGATGGTGAGCCTGGGTTCACCCATGATTTTTTGCGTTTGGGATTTTCAAAATAAATCAATTTTTCATCGCCAGTAATGATACGATGCAAAAAAGACTTTCTTTTGTATCGTGCAAGCAAAATTTCACAAGTGTTTTTGCGTTTTTCCATCTGCTTCTCATTCAATTCATGCGGAACCCATCTGCCGACTTTCTGGATATTACCCATCTCTCGTAGGCGATTGGAAACAGCTTGTTGACTAACGCCGAACTGCTCTGCTAGTTGTTTTTGTGATTGGCTATCGTCTTCCTGTAGCAATGTTTCCAATTTTGTATCTTCATATTTTTTTGGATGTTTTCCATGTTCTTTGTCTGTAAGATCAAAGTCACCACTTTTGAAACGCCGAAACCATCGTTCACACGTATCTTGCGATGGAGCATATTCACCATAAGCTTCTCGAAGCAGTCGGTATGATACAGCAGCAGTTTTTTTCAAATGAAAACAAAACAGTAGTACTGTCCGCGAATACTCTTTATTTTGCACAAAATTTGACATTTTTAACAGAGTAAAACAAAACTATATGATCAGTTTTCAAATTATAAGCTATACGCATTTGACACTTAATGATAACTTAACAAAACGCCATATGTGTTGAAACTTTGAACTATACACTCTGTTTGCGCGGCAAGTTTGAAAAAAATCCGCATTTCATACTTGTAGACCTGGTATATATATATATATATACCATATAGTGTATCAAGATAATGGGAACACGAGTTTTTTCGAAAAGGCGACGTTGCTCACACGTCAAAATTTTTGAACTAAAATTTATCCACAAAATTGAATGGTAGTATTGAAATTTTCCGGAAAAAACCGGAATTACAGGATATCAAGGACAATTTCGAATTTTTAAATGGGAACGTATGTCATATTGGATATCTTTGGATGGAGCTTTTCAACAACTTTTCCTTAAACATTTCTTTAATACCTTTTACGGTTGACAAAAAAACTGTGATATTTTTAAATGACGATTACATTCCTTATATCGACTTGAAAGTAAAGTATTTTTATTTACAATTGTTCAAAGTGCTTTCCATTTTAATTTAAACACATTCGCATCCTTACTCTTGTTACCTGTAGTTCGGAGAGCAATTAAAAAAATATATAATAACAAATATTGCACATTCAAAACGTACTTCCAAGCACAACTTAAAAATACTTGAAGTACCTCCAACGCGAACTGTTGTCAGAGAAACCCATTAACCGACACATACAATTTATTTGACCTTGATATAGTCTACTTATAGTCTGTTTTTTTTTTTTTTTTTGTTAAAGCGGAACGAGGTTTTCTAGTCTAGTAATTTTTATCGATTAAATGAAGCTTTTGATCATTTTATTTACTAAAAGCCTATTTACTCATTATAAAGTTAGCTAGTGACAACTTAAACATTTGAAATAGCCTGTAGTTTAAATTAGTTGTCAAAATAAGTTTATTAAGTATAAAAATAAATAGAATTTTTATTTTATTTATGTTGTGAAAGGTATATTTTTATGAATATCAATATAAGATACTCGAATTTATAAATATGAATAAAATTTATATCTTTTAAGATTGAGTGCATTTTTATTATATTTTCATGTTTCGATCATGTATGACTTCGCGGCCCCCCGACGAAGCCTTCACGGCCCCCCGATTGAGAAACGCTGTTATAGATCACAATGGTAACTATTTTACTCATTAAAGTACATTTTTTTCTTTCGATTTGTTACTATTTTAATAATACCAAATAAAACGAAAAAACTTTCCGGTACGCCTAATATTAAGACGCGCCAATAACAAAAAGACATCAAACATCAGAAATCGGCCAGAAATCGTGAATAGATGAGGAGTTATTCTTCAAGGCGGCAATGCCTGACCTCATTCATCAAAAAAAGACACGTGAAAAAATTTCCGAGCTTGATTGGGAGGTTCTAACACACCCACCCTACTCACCAGACATTTCACCCTCCGACTATCACTTATTTCGGTCACTGGAACACTTGAGTGTCTAGTGTTTCTTGGTTATACTTATGAAATCCTAAATACTGATATACGCTTTTACTTCCGCAAGATCCTAAATAGAATCTGTGCAAAAATTGGTCCAGATCAGTTAAAGGGCCTAAGAGTGTCTAGAATTTCTTGGTTATACCTACGAAATCCTAGATACTTAAATAAGCTATTACTTCTACAGGGTCTTAAATAGTAACTGTGGAAAATTTGTTTTGTAAAATTTACAGATTATTGTACCAATTTTACCAATTTTATGAAATAGATGTTTAGTATCATAATAAATACTCAATTTAGTTTCACAAGGACTCTTTTATGATGGCAAAATAGAAAAAAATAAATTAAAAGTTTTTAATGGTCAACCCTGGAACCCGGACGCAAGCTTTCTAAAGGAGTTAGGAGTTTTCTTTGGAGTTTCCTAGTTAAACCTGAATAAGTGGCAACCTTACCTGTACAATCTTGCAAAATATTCATTATTACTTTCTGTTCACGTAAAAGTTTATGATTTAAATACATTAAATATGTATCGGAACTTAACGAAATTTTCATGGAACATCAAAAACCTGTTCATGGAAATATAAAATTTTATTATACATAATCTGTAATATATTTATAGCACATTAATATTTTGTAACTGGGTCAACATTATTACAAAGTTTCAAAATAGAATAATACCATAAAAATCAAAATATAAGCCAGTTACATGAAGTACATTATCGACGAGCTTCATAACAATATAAAGTAAAAAGAGAATTTCTAAAATAAATCAACATGATTATCTTTATTTATATAACAAAAACCAATTAAAATTTAATCCTAGTGGATGAAAAGTAGTGTTCGTTCTTTGAGTAACAAAGTATACTTTGACATTTCGAAAATGCCAACAACAAACTTATCTTTAACTTGTTACGTGAAAATTTCTACTTAGTTTACACAGTATATGTTCGTATCAGAACGGATTTACCTACCAACATAACTTGTTAAGGCGCTGTGTTGCATTAAATAAATGGAATATGAATCGCGTTATAAGTACAAAACAACTCTTCTTAGATATACAGGTGAACGCAGCTCGTGTTACTTCGGATCTTTCAAAATCCCTCAGCAAAACAAGCATTCTCTCTAAAAACGCCAAGATCAGTCTCTAGAACAAGGGTGGCCAACCTTTTTGGAAGCAAGGGCGCAATTAAGAATTTTCAGAGACGTTGCGGGCGCAATTAATAATTTTCAGAGACGTTGCGGGCGCAATGATATGTAATGACGTCATATATGTTTTGTTTTTTATTGTTAAAGTTGATTTTATTTTATTTTTTCATTTCTCAATTTTAATTTCTTAAAAAAACAGTTTTTGTTAATTTTTGTCATTTTTAGGGTTTGTAGGTATGACCAAAAAACCCTTATACCGTCATTTTGTCGTCTGTCTGTCTGTCTGTCTGTCTGTCTGTCTGTCTGTCTGTCTGTCTGTCTGTCTGTCTGTCTGTCTGTCTGTCTGTCTGTCTGTCTGTCTGTCTGTCTGTCTGTCTGTCTGTCTGTCTGTCTGTCTGTCTGTCTGTTCGGTAAAAATTGTACCCAAACGGCTAAACCTAGAGAGTTGAAATTTGGCATGCTTATACAACTCTTTGACCCGCACATAGGAAAAATACTAAAACATCTAAAAAACTTACCCCCCTAAAAATATAAACAAATATGTGCTCATCGAAAAAAAAATATTTTTTTTAAATTCTGAGTAGGGTATTAAATGAAAGCCCTTAGTACGTGGATTAACGATCAAATTTTTATTTTTGCAAAATAAATTTTTTGATGTGATTTTTGACAAAATTGTGCAAAAAATTTTTTGTCCCACACCCTGTAGCCCAGATGGTTTAAACTAAAAATCTGAAAAAAATCTCAGTAATGTATCAGATTATGTTTTCGGAAAATAACGCATTTTTTGTGTTTTTAACTAAAATATGTTAACTATTTAATACGTTGTGTAACATACCAGATCAGAAGCTCTCGTGGCGTGGTTGGATTTGTCGTACGCTTAATAATATAAGTTAACTTGCAAACTAGGGTTCGAATCCTGTTGATTTTATTTTTTGTTTTTTTTTTGCATTTTTATTTTGTTTAAATTATTTTGTTAAAATTCTAGTTATATTTGGTAAATGTTGCATTTAATTTTTAAAAGCGTACATTTAATAACCAGTGGAAAGTGTTGAAATTATAATTTAATTCTATGTTTGACGAAATCAAAGGGCGGGACTTATGATGTAAGCAACCAATGGAAGCCATAGGTGCAATTTTCAAAATCTTAATGAACTTTGCTGTATAAAAAAAAATACTGCATATATTTAGAAACTTAAATAATGGTATTAGGCATTCGAATTAAAATTCATAAAAAAATATTTTGATATAAAATTTGTTTTGGCATCCCAAATAATCATCGTTCAGTTACTAAATACCTGCAAAACCCAGAAATGTGTGAAAATTCACACTTCACATCAATTTTTATTTAATATTATATTAAATAAAAATGATCATTATTTCAAAGTTTACATATTATGTAAACTATTCATTATAAAAAAATCAAGTGGCTTGAAATCAATTTAGCTATAATTTCATTGTCATTGTCAATCGAAGAGTGAAGAGCAATATTAGTTTATAATTCACATGCAAAAACAAAAATCGATTTAGTTATTTTTTCGCCACTAAGTTTGATAGCACTACAGTTACTTCTGTAGACAGGGTATTGAAAAATTAGTACAACGTTAGGAAGCCGTAATAAATAATGATGGAAATTATATTTTCTAATTATACATAACAAAATCTTAGAATAGCTACATTAGATTTTAAAAGATTTCAAGATGTTAACGTATAAGTGAGTGAGTTAATAATAATTAGGGATATGCGTAAAAAAAGCCGGTTCTGGGTTTACCCGGTTACCTGGTTTCGGAACCGGGTATCCGTAACCGGGTATCCGTAACCGGGTATCCGAAACCGGGTATCCGGAACCGGGTATCCGGAACCGCGTATCCGGAACCGGGTATCCGGAACCGGGTATTGAAATTGGGTATCCGGAACCGGGTATCCGGAACCGGGTATCCGGAACCGGGTATCCGGAACCGGGTATCCGGAACCGGGTATCCGGAACCGGGTATCCGGAACCGGGTAATCGGAACCGGATATCCGAAAACGGGTACTATACATTTTCAATTTTGAATAGAAAAAAAAAATGTAATCGTTACTTTATTTTAATTCTAAAAAACTTCTTTATAATATATATTTTTGATATATTATAACTATATCAATTATAATATATGTTGCGCCGAGTTTAATTTTCTCACACTAAAGGATCGTCGCACTTTGACTGACATGAAAATTTTGCATTAAATTCTTAATAATCTATTATCTTGTGTTGAACTACAAAATTTAATCACTATTAATGTTTCAGTGTAATAAACAATACGCGATCTTCTTCGCTTCTTTGTATACCTTTTGCGAATACGAATTCTTACCAAAATTCTCCAATAATCAGACTCTGTAGTACTTACAATAATAATTTCTCAGATGTTAACATTACCAATGTGTCTGTTAAAATGTTCAATAAATATTGTAAAGACAAAATTTGTCATCAATATTAATAATATGTATTGTAACAGTTTATTATATTTAACTATTTTTATATTATAACTAATTATTGTGTTTCATAGGCGATAGAGATGAAAAAAAGAAAAAAAAAATCCAAAATTCTAATTAACACCGACTTAAGTCCTTTACAAAACCCGCTTTTAGAGATAATCCCAAGAACCTAATTATAAAAATTCCCCAATTCATAACCATTACCTACAATAATCGTAAATGTTCAAATACCCTAATTCACCCCCATTCACACCGAGTCTATTGATAATGTTCACGTGGTGAACGAAATGTACATCTAGTATAAAAATAAAATTTTGAAGGAAAGATCTACTTTTTTCTTAATTTCAAACCCTTCAATTTCAACAATTTATATTTATACTAAATATCAAGTTTGAATCAGGGAACTCGGAATAGCGTATCTGGAACCGGGTATCCGGAACCGGGCATTCGGAACCGGGTATTCGAAACCTGGTAATCGGAACCGAGTATTCGAAACCGGGTATCCGAAAACGGGTATCCGAAACCGGGTATCCGAAACCGGGTATCCGAAACCGGGTATCCGGAACCGGGTATCCGGGTAACGCGAAAATTACAAACCCGGTTTTACCCGAAAACCGGAACCGGGTACCCGAAAAACCGGTTTCGGTTCCCAGCACTAGTATCTACATACTAGGCACTTGGAAAACACTACCTGTATCGTTAATGATTTGTATTTTTGTTATGCCCTACATCATTTGGTCTATTCAACAAATTTTTGTCCTACATTTACTACTTTATTAAATTTTATTCGACCGTGAAAATAATTGGCCTTATTTCATTTTTATGCCAAATCAGATATATGATAAAAACATGTGTGAATTGTCAATTAATGATAGTATATGCAAACGAAATTATGCATTTTCAACTTTTACATACAGATTTAAATTTTATGGTTTTATGAAGAATTCGAATGCATAAGCTATTTATAAAATAATTTAATTTATCTGAGTTTTATACTGAATGATACCACTAACCCTGGACTAATTTTTTCAATTACTGAATATATAGAGAAATAAAATTTAGCACAAAATGAATCAATATACCTATAGATGTAAAATAATCAAGGATGCAATTTCAACAGAGTAATTTTATTCAAGGAAAAGTAATAGGAAAGAGGCATAAAAAATAAGAACTTACTAGCTAAGAAACTTAAAATATTGATTTGAGAATATTTTATTAATTGTCATAAAACTTTATTAAAAATATATTATTTTATATTTAAATTATTACATCGAATTACATCGAAACACTGCCATCTCCGTTTACACATCGCTGCCAGCATATTTTCCACTCCTCGAAACACATTTTGTAGGCATATTTTGGAATAACTTTTAGATCAGGTTCCGATCTCTTCAGTAGTTTGATAACGGTCCCCTTTTGACAAACTCAGTTTTACGATCAAAAAAAGAAATCACATGGAGCCGTCGGGTGAGTATGTTGGATGGGGAACGAAAGTAACTTTGTTCTTCCCCAAAAGCTGGTGTGGCGGTCTATTCTGTAAGCTTTTCTACAATTCTTTTTCAGTATCTTGTAGAAAATTCGAAAACACTACCTGTAACAGTATCGTGTCGCTCTTGAGAGGAGACCTAGGAACATGTCTTCCTTGAAATGTGATATTGTTTTTTTGACATTTGTACTTGTTTACATTTAAATATTTGTTAGATAAGTGTGATTTAAAAAGACAAAAATGTTTTGGAATCGGGAATTTATTCGGAATTAAGTACCTACTGGTCAAATGCACTAATTTTCAAAATGCAAGTGTTGATCTGAAAAAAGTTCTCACTTCCAAAATACAAGTGATGACCCAAAAACAAAAAGGTCCTCACCTCTAAAATACAAGTGATGACTTAAAAAAAGGTACTGCTAAAATACACGTGATCACCTTAAAAAAAAGGGTCCTCACTTGTATTATAACAAAAACACCTAAAAACCACGTGTTTTAAGAGCTCTTGGGGGAGGGGGAGAGGAAGCCTATAAGGAACCCCACATTTTCATATGAACAAAAGTGCTGCTCGGCAAGTGCGTGACCCATCGATGCGAACAAGTGGTAATCTGAAGGGGCCAAGTCTGGTGAGTAAGCGGCATGGGGTAGCACTTCCCACTTTAGTGCCTCCAATGTGTTGCAAACTGCTTTTGCCTTATGTGATGAGTACCTTGTGCTGTCTTCTTTCGTATTCTGGTCGTTTTATGAGCAGCGAATGGTTCAATTCGATCAGTTGTTTGGTAGCGTTGGGTATTAACTGTTTCACCAGGTTTTAACAATTCATAATAGACCACACCCTTTTGGTCCCACCAAGTACAGAGCATTGTCTTTTTGCCAAAGCGATTCGGTCTTGCAGTTGATGTGGATGGTGAGCCTGGGTTCACCCATGATTTTTTGCGTTTGGGATTTTCAAAATAAATCATTTTTCATCGCCAGTAATGATACGATGCAAAAAAGACTTTCTTTTGTACCGTGCAAGCAAAATTTCACAAGTGTTTTTGCGTTTTTCCATCTGCCTCTCATTCAATGCATGTGGAACCCATCTGCCTACTTTCTGGATCTTACCCATCTCTCGTAGGCGATTAGAAACAGCTTATTGACTAACGCCTAACTGCTCTGCTAGTTGTTCTTGTGATTGACTATCGTCTTCCTGTAGCAATGTTTCCAATGTTGTATCTTCATATTTTTTTGGAGGTTTTCCATGTCCTTTGTCTGTAAGATCAAAGTCACCACTTTTGAAACGCCGAAACCATCGTTCACACGTATCTTGCGATGCAGCATATTCACCATAAGCTTCTCGAATCAGTCGGTATGATTCAGCAGCAGTTTTTTTTTCAAATGAAAACAAAACAGTAGTACTGTCCGCGAATGCTCTTTATTTGGCACAAAATTTGACATTTTTAACACAGTAAAACAAAACTATATGATAACTTTTCAAATTATAACCTATACGCATTTGACATTTAATGATAACTTAACAAAACGCCATATGTGTTGAAACTTTGAACTATACACTCTGTTTGCGCGGCAAGTTTGCAAAAATCCGCATTTCATACTTGTAGACCTGGTATACAAAAAATATAAAACTAGAATAAACTAATTTTTGCCGGTTTTAATGATTAAATTATTGTTTTTATACAATGTAGGAAGCAGATGTCTTTATTTGTTAAGTTAGTTACAAGCCATCCTACTTTTAACCATCATTCGAATATTTTAATTTGGTTGGTAATGTCTTTAAGTAAACTGGTTATAAAATTTCATTACAGAAATATAACGTTATTTATTCCTTAAAAAATAAGACGAAAAAGCATCTCTTCCTGTTAATAACTTGTTAATTGGACTACTTCCAAATTTAGAAAACATCTTTTTACAAAGTTTCTAATTATGTCCCCTAACAACTTGAAACGATTATTGTTACGACCTTCTTCAGACAAATAAAAAAATATAAATAATAAAATTGTAAATTACCATTTATTGTTAACACGCAACTGAATATGTTTAAGATAAATATTTTAACAACGAGTCTAATCTTGTTTTATGCGTTTCTATATCGTTAGGTGAAATTTTAAAGTCATTTTCCTGCGAGAAATGGTTAGAATTCCCGTGAGATGAACCTCTCGCACTTTGGAAACCATACCACTAACTATTTAGGGTATTAGCCGTGAATTTAGACAGTTTTGGAGTGTTTTGATGTAATTATATATAGCGGGGTTGAATATAAGCAATTGGCTAGAGATTTCGGTGTAGGCGTATTACAGCATATTAGATGGTTAATCCTGTGTACGTATATAGAACAACACATTGATTAAGATGAAAGTTTTGAACACCAAAAAACTTTTTGAATTTATTTCTTGCTCAAAAGTCCGAAAAGACTAATTATAAGTATCTTCAAGAGTGTAGTAATTTTTTATAAATTAAAACACATGCCTGTAAATATTTTGTGTGGACATTTTTTGTATTTTCTGACTTAAGGTACGTATAAATATCTTTTTAATTTCAAATGTACGATAATGATTGTTAGTACTTGTAGGCGCATGGACTATGCGGTTATAAGTACCAGTTTACAAAAAGCTGGCAGAAATTTGACATTTTGTTGATTTATTTTTAGGGTTTTGTAGGTATGACCAAAAAACCCTTATACCGTCATTTTGTCGTCTGTCTGTCTGTCTGTCTGTCTGTCTGTCTGTCTGTCTGTCTGTCTGTCTGTCTGTCCATCTGTCTGTTCGGTAAAAATTGTAGCCAAACGGCTAAACCTAGAGAGTTGAAATTTGGTATGCTTATACAACTCTTTGACCCGCACATAGGAAAACTACTAAAACATCTAAAAAACATATCCCTCTAAAAATATAAACAAATATGTGCTCATCGAAAACAAAAATATTTTTTTTTAATTCTGAGTAGGGTAGAAGGGTAGATGAAAGCCCTTAGTACGTGGATTAACGATCAAAATTTTATTTTTGCAAAATAAATTATTTTGATGCGATTTTTGCCAACATTATGCAAAAAAATTTTTGTCTCACACCCTGTAGCCCAGATGGTTTAAACTAAAAATCTGAAAAAATTCTAAGTAATGTACATTGGTGTGAACCGGAATAGTACAACAGGAATTTTTGATCAGATTATGTTTTCGGAAAATAACGCATTTTTTGTGTTTTTAACTAAAATATGTTAACTATTTAATACGTTGTGTAACATAACAGATCAGTAGCTCTCGTGGCGTGGTTGGATTTGTCGTACGCTTAACAATATAACTTAACTAGCAAACTAGGGTTCGAATCCTGTTGATTTTATTTCTTGTTTTTTTTTTGCAATTTTATTTTGTTTAAATTATTTTGTTAAAATTCTAGTTATATTTGGTAAATGTTGCATTTAATTTTTAAAAGCGTAAATTTAGTAACCAGTGGAAATTATAATTTAATTCTATGTTTGACGAAATCAAAGGGCGGGACTTATGACGTAAGCAACCAATGGAAGCCATAGGTGCAATTTTCAAAATCTTAATGACCTTTGCTATATAAAAAAAAAAAAAAAATACTGCAATATTTAGAAACTTAAATAATGGTATTAGGCATTCGAATTAAAATTCATAAAAAAATATTTTGACATAAAATTTGTTTTGGTTTTCCAAATAATCATCGTTCAGTTACTAAATACCTGCAAAACCCATAAATGTGTGAAAATTACACTTCATATCAATTTTTTTATTTAATTTGTTGGGAACCACTTAAATTTCATAGATATTAATAAAATTTCTTTGCTGTAGCGCATTACAGACGTTTAAAATTATTTTTCGGGAGAACAAATTTTATTATTTTGTTATGAATTTGTTTTACAACATTTATGACCTGTTGATAAAGAACGAGTTAAATGTTTTAACTCAAGTTATCCCCAACTTAAGTTAAAATCATTTATTTTTGTATCTCGTGCCGACGTCAGAAACAATCTTTCTCTGTGTGCACTAACCGGCATCAACAAGCGCTTATCAGCGTCGATAAATCAGCGTCGAAAACAATATTTCTACATGTTCGTATCCTTACTTACAGCCCGCTAGTTGTCATATGGGCCGTTTTTGTTAATATCACGTACAGATTTGTTTCTAGGCATACGAGGTGTATAAATTAAGTAACCGGACTGATTTTAATGTTTTTATTCGAATAGAATTCATTGGTCAAAATCTGATGAATAGTAGCGTAAATCAAATTCAATTCTTCCCCATTCATTCTTACTGTCAACCGACGATCTAAACGCACAAAATCCCGGATTCTGTTGACTTTTTCATCGGTTCTTCCGCTTTCAAGGTCTTCCGCTGCGTGATTCAGCTTCAATCAACTCTCTTCCTTCTGAAAATGTCTTACACCACCAAAAAACCTAGGTCCTTGACAAAACATTGTCACCGTAGGCCTGCTGAAGTTTTGCAAAAGTTTCCGTTGCTCTGTGTCTAAGTCTGAAGCAAAACCTGATAGCACACCGTTGCTCAAAATGAATGTCAGAACTCATTTTTAGAACGCACTAGAAAAAACTGTTTCACGAAAAAAATCGCTACGGACTACAAAATTACTCTAACGAGTTCAAACTCGTACTGAAGGTGTATAACATGTTCACCTGCTGCCCCTCCAAGTCCCGCGTCTCAAATGTTGCCAGATTAAACTCTAAGTTGCCAGTCCGGTTACTTAATTTACACACCTCGTATGTTGTGCCCAAAATCGTACTTCGTGAAATTATTATTCCGTAAAACTTGATTTTTACCGTTTTGAACCACTTCAAAATTTAGTTTTTGTATTCATCTAAAGCACCACGTAAAAGCATTGTCGAGAGTATGCTAAAAACAAATTTAGCGGCTTTAACTGGATTTTTTACGGAACATCTTGGGGCAGTACTTGAGGAACAGAGTGAGAGGTACCATTAGGATCTAAAAGAGATGTAGAAAACGTACCAGGAGCGTTGCAATGTAAGAATGATGCCAGATTACTATTAGATACTAAATAGGAACATCAACTCAGTAGTTTTTCTTCAAAAAGTATAATTTCACGTACATATAGACCTATATACAGACAAAGTCATGAAGACGGTGGTAACATTTGTGCAGTAGCGGACTAGCAAAATTTTCCGGCCCTGGAAAATTGGAATAAATCGGCCCCATAGGGTAAGGACCGGGTTCATTGGATAGTGGACCGGTTCTAATGATCCAAGAATCTGTCCTATTGTGACCAGCCCACCGGGAAATTGCCCGGTGTCCCGGCGGGCCAGTCCATCTCTGCACTTGTGAGAGTTTATGCCTTCTTCTTCTTCTTCTGATTTGTTGGCTTTGGTGAATTATGCCTTCATATATCTGGAAGCCATAACACATCTTATAAATCTGATTTAACAAGAATTCAGAAACAGAATTCAATCTGCTAATGTGTTTAACTTAACACTTGGTCTCCTCTTCTAACTTTTCTCCAGAAGGGTACTAAGATTAAAATGATGCTCTACCAAACTATAGCACACTCCATACTCATGCATTGTTTCGAGGCACTGACTTTTTCAAAGGGAAATCGACAACAACTGACAGTTTTAAACAAAATATTACGCTGAATCTTTTGTACCAATCTTCAAACCAATGTTCAAATTAATGACGGGTTGCAAAATATCCGAAAACTGAACTCAATGTAAAATATTACTCCACAGGCAAGAGATAGACGATTATAGTGGATAGGATATGTGATGAGGATGGAAGAGAACGGAATGGTAAATAAGCTCTGGAAAGGAAAATGAACATCCGTTTACCAGTGGAAACTCCACTGAAAACATACAGGGCTCAGCTAAACGAGGTGATGATTTTATTATGATTATCATTTGACACTTGTTAAATGTGATTTTAAAAATAATTTCAAATAGTTGAAGGTAACGCAATAATTAAATATGGCTGTATTATAAACTGTAAATTAAATTGTGGCAGACCTTTACCAACATGTAATTTAAAACTTGATTATTAAATTTATTCAAAATTTTAAATTATATTTAGTTAATAATAACTACAATGAATTTTTGTTTGTAATCAAATAATATTATAATTTAATTATAGTTGAAGGTAATGGGATTCGGACCAGTCAGAAAATAAAAACAAATTTATTAACTTCGCTAACGTTTCGATTTAATTTAAATCTTCATCAGAGCTACAAAGATAAATAGAAATATACAATTATTAAATTGGTAGGTTTACATGTATAAAATTATGATAGTGTTCAAATTTAACAAGTCAATTAGTTCAAATAATCATTACAAAATTGTCGGAATTTAAAATATAACATAAAATAATTATTAAATAATAAAAACATATCAAATATGAGTTAAAGAATAAAAAACAATGTTAAATTTACAATACCTTAGTTAATAGTCACGAAATAAAATAACAGTTTTAAAATAAATGAAGAACACATCATATTGTCCGGTTATTGAATGTGTTCTTCATTTATTTTAAAACTGTTATTTTATTTCGTGACTATTAACTAAGGTATTGTAAATTTAACATTGTTTTTTATTCTTTAACTCATATTTGATATGTTTTTATTATTTAATAATTATTTTATGTTATATTTTAAATTCCGACAATTTTGTAATGATTATTTGAACTAATTGACTTGTTAAATTTGAACACTATCATAATTTTATACATGTAAACCTACCAATTTAATAATTGTATATTTCTATTTATCTTTGTAGCTCTGATGAAGATTTAAATTAAATCGAAACGTTAGCGAAGTTAATAAATTTGTTTTTATTTTCTGACTGGTCCGAATCCCATTACCTTCAACTATAACTACTAACTTACGGACGTAATTCATCTAATCAAGATTATAATTTAACAGTGCTGTAGAAGTTTTTATACTGAATTAATTAATAGTAAATAAATCCGACAATTAATTATATGAGAAACTAAGGAAAATTTAACAATTAAATTTTCCCGCTCAGTAACTCAGAGCGGACTAGGACAGTTAAGGCTACCATACACGAGCGATCCATCAGTCCAAATGGCCCCGAGCCGATCCAAAATTGTGCTCGTGATGATATTCTAGAATAATTCAAAATCGCTGTACACCTGTCATGTATTGACATGCAAAGCCTGGGGTGAAATAGCTGTAGAGAATTTGAGGTCCTCAAAGGTACATCCGCATATTAAATACCGAAGAGTAGCAGTCAATATCTCGTGAGGAGTGATGGCTTGTCTTATGTTAGTGTCCTTTCTCTTGATTGTTCTTTCTCTTGACCAGTCGAAGCAACGTATTGTATGTAGTCTCATCCATCCGTAGGTAATTATGCCAATCACCAGGTTCCAGCCAGAGTTGTTGAACCAAATTTAAATGACTTCTTTGTTTTCTATCTGCAAACCATCCTTTCTGCCATTCGCTTTTTGGTTTTCTTTTCTTCTTTATGTAAATACAAGCTGCTATGGCAGCTAAAGTTTCTAATTCATCCATTAATTATTATTAAAAAACAAAAACGCAGGACCACAAAAGTGCACAACAAAAAATTACACCGACCGACTGGCTCGATTAAAAAATGGGTCGGTCGTGGGTGGTCCCCCATTTTGGACTAAGCTCGACTCGAGAGAGAGAGGGGAGTGGAGATAAAGAGAGAGAGGGGGTGAGAGAGGGGGAGTGAGAGAGGAGAGAGGGAGAGATAGAGAGGGAGAGTAAGAGGGAGAGAGAGATTGAGTGATGGAGTGATGGAGTGATGGAGGGGGGAAGAGAGAGAGAGAGATGGCGAGAAACAATTATTCCACCTGTTATCCATCGAACGAAATATAATGTATTATTATCAATAGTAAAATAGCAAACACAAATCTGTGTTCCTTAATGACTTTTATTTAAATTATTTAGCGTAAACTCAGACGAGAGTTGTTAAAAAGACCATTAAAAACATATTTTAACCCTTATCTCGGTCGCGGCACAAACACACTATTAAAAAGCATATGTTCATTTTTTACATTTAATCGACAGTGAATTTATCACAGTATAACGGGGGAATAAAAAGACTAATGACTCGATGATACGTCGCAACTGCACATCTAAGCTATTAATCTCCATTTATCGCTAATTTTTCTACACAAAGCGCACCCGAATATGAAATACCCGAATATAAATTAGCGGTTAGGACTAAATTTAATTAAGCAACTCTAATATATTCTATGCAATTTGTCTCAATGACGTTCCTATTCGCGGTTTAGCAGAAACAGTGAGAAATAACATATAATGACAGTAGATATTAACAGTTACAAGTTGACTTCAAGTTTCACGATTTTAAGATGAAAGGAAGTGACATGCTTGAAAATGGAGGAATCCTAAATTAAGGAACTTGACAAGGACGAATATTTTACAAAGCTCTAAGTATTTCCTAATAAATTAGACATGTTTATAAGTTGAGGCGGAAATTAAGCAGAAAATAATAAATGGTTTTCGAATTTTAATGATTTTTAACAAATTAGAAAACATCTGTTTTTCCCAATAAATAATTGTGGGGAAAGTAACGAACAAAAGAAATACAGAAAAATGCAGTTAGTTAGTTAAGGGTGTTTTTTATTTTCAATTGCTTAGTTTTTACTAAAAATATATATGATTTTTCTATTCCTGGAGGGGAGTTCAAATCCGAGAACCACCCCGGGTGTGCACGCTTGCTTTATGGCTCAAGAATGCAGTACAAGGCAAATTGGGTAATTCTTTTTCATACTCTCTAACGAGACCTCCCAATAACGCTATCCTTTTCTTTCTTGGCGACGTTGCCGTCTGTAAAACGCGCTGATGTGTGAAGACACGGTATTCCACTAATGGTTATTCATTTTTGTTCCTTATTTTCTGATTTTTATAAATCATACAAGTCTCTAATGCTTCTTTCATTTAGCTTCGATGTATTAACAGCAAAAGTACATAAAATTCCGTATAATATTTTGGATTCATTGACATATTTGACACTTTTTCAGCATTTCCCAAAACCGTGTCCATTTCCCGTAAGAACAATACTGCATTCTAACGTTTGTACGAACTATAGAATATTATGAATGTATGATATTGTCACGGGGTGTATTCAAGAACGGACATCTTTTCTACAACATTTATTATATTATAATAATTTTACA
The DNA here is from genome assembly GCA_963971575.1 of Liopterus haemorrhoidalis. Taxonomy (NCBI): domain Eukaryota; kingdom Metazoa; phylum Arthropoda; class Insecta; order Coleoptera; family Dytiscidae; genus Liopterus; species Liopterus haemorrhoidalis. The sequence continues at coordinate 14,774,627 of OZ020618.1, read as the reverse complement.
ACACAATACAATTAATTGTCAGAATGGCTGCTGATGTTGACTGTTAGTAGCTGATGCCAGTCCCGTTCTTGCCCCGGCTTCTCCAGGATCGGTCGAACCACCCCATGTATCCGCACGAGGCGGACACGTGGAGAAGCCCTGTAGACGGCACTCATATCTCGGGTTGGTGACTTGAACAGCTGGGCTGGTCCTCGGGTAGCGTGCTCACAAAAATGATCGAATGAATAACTAACTACTTCAATGACTGACTCAATGAATCACTGACTCTCAATGAATAACCGACTCCCGACTCTATTCCCTGAGACCATTTTATAACTGTTAACCAGGACACTATGACGTTAGGTCCTACCTCAATTGTTTTGGAAACATTATTCATTTGTGTAATTGTTGGCAGCAATTAAAGACCATAGTCGGCACAATTGAATAATGTTTATCAACACATTAGAAAGTAGTTCAAAACTTATGTTGACAAACAAGCAACACTCTGCACATTATTTAATTCCCAAAACCGCAAGTTGGCAACCGCAACCTACACCACTTAAAGGCCGCTGAAAGAATTGGGACATTAGCATACAGTTATATTATAATTGGGATAATATAATAAATAAAACAATAAATAAATATATGTTTCTATACACGTACATAATAAAAGAAACCTTGTACAAACGTACACAAATAAATTAGAGTAAAATTCTTTTCAAATACTTGCCAAGACCCCCCCCCTCTTGGCTGCACCACTGGTTGTGGTTAACAAATTTTATCTTCAACTCCCCGAGCAGCGCCGTGTAACCTGCTGGTACTTGGAGGGGCCCAGGCCCATCGGCACTCCCCTTGGCTGCGCCACTGGTTGTGGTTAACAAATTTTATCTTCAACTCCCCGAGCAGCGCCGTGTAATCTGCTGGTCCTGGGAGGTGCCCAGGCCCGTCCCCTCCCCCCTTGTCTGCGCCACTGTCGATAACTATATAAGAAAGGATCATTTTGGAGACTATAATACGTTAGTATAACTACTCACATACCTACATCCGTTTCTTGCCTTGAGTAAATGAAAAGTTATTTGCAGTTAAAGTTTACAGAAAGATGCATCGTAAACTTATTTAATTATAAAGTATTTTGAAAATATGTCAGATGTCAGCATATGCAAATGTTATCTAAAGAAATAAAAGCAAATCTCCTAAGAACAGTAACGTGATAAGAGGCAAATTTTAACGCTGTAGCTAGATAATTTAATGCTTTTAGATGTCTTGAAAGGAAATGACAGTGCTAGAAAGATCTCTTGGAATTCAGGAACTAGAGTCAAATATTAGAGTCCCAGATAAAGAGATTCCATTTTCTCTTCGTTCCTCTTTATATATTTTTTTATATCATAGTTATAGCTGTGAAAGATAGAAAGAAAATGTAATTGAGAAAAATCGAAAAAATCATTTTCTCAACTTAATATAACAATCCAGATGTTACAAAGTTTCTGTCTATAAATTTTTGTTAGTGGTTATTGAAAATAATATGGTTTGGCAGTTTTTCGAACTTTAGTTTTGAAGTTTGATATGTTATTATTATATAGTTTTTTAGTACCTAATTTATATACTGAGTAGTCAATATACTATTTGCATTTGTCAAACTTAATAAATTATATTAATATTGTGGCGCCCGCTCCCAGCCTAAGTAAGGTAGGGTGGCCAGACAGTCACACAAATGGTCTTCGCGGCGGAGACCTCGAAAGACCACCAGCAGAAGGCTGGAATATAGAATGAAAAGCGGTGATGTGACACGGAGACGCACCGAGTTGAGCACCTGAGGAAGACACGGACGACCTAGAGGAAAGGGAAGGGAATATAAACTCTTCTGCTCCTAGGGGCTGTTCTAGGAGACTTACACACGGGAAACGGTAGCCCTAGCTGGGGTGTATATGGGTAAAATCACAGACCCCCAAGTAATGGCTATGGAGGAACCAAACCTAGAAATCCCACGACGTCTCTGAAAACCCTAGCTAAGCGACAAGCAATGCGGAGAACGTTGCTCAACACGATGGATGTATCACATAAATAAAATACAGTGCCACAAAAATAATATTATATAAAACTGACAATATAACAAAATTAATAATATTAAATACAAAAAAATCAGATGTTAAATTTAAATTCAAAATAAATCCGCACACGTGATCAAGAGACCAGCGGGTGCGAACAAAAAAATACAAGTTACGAGAACAGATTAGAATTTAATGTTACAAAAGAAAAAAAAAATGTATATTAATAAACAATGAATTTGAATGTATGTAAAATTGGAACAGACTTACAGATGTTTTCTTAATAAATATGTAGAATATTTATTTCCAATTTTACACATGTGGCACTGGTGTCCTAAAAAAACAGGTTCCTGGGTACTCGGATGGTTCCTTGGCAGGTGTAGATACACAAATGTTCAAATGATGACACCAAGAGGGTGTAAAATCAATTGAACCTTGATAGTATCTTAAATTTTTTTAACTGATAATATTATCCCATTGTAGCTCCGATGAATAATAAAACTTATTCGAAACTTGTCAGCTGATTTGATTGGTTTTCATTACTGTCCGCAACCCGTACAACTTCCTTCTTCAGAAATATTTATGTTCAATCACGTTTGGCATTTATTTATTTATTTGTTCTCACTTGTTTAAATGTTTAGGTATGCAGCCAGGCATACATGAAATCGTACAAAAAAAAATATTTCACTGACGATTTGACGTTATTTCACTGATGAGTTCAGATAATATGATGACATCGAATAATATTTCTTTTGTTGTTTTCATCCTCAGTCCTACTTAAGAAAAACATTCCTTTCTGAACTTAATTATGTATAATTTTAATTAATGTTCTCACATTTCGCGTAGAATGTGGGTATAGTAAGAAGATGGATACGGAGGTATGCATCAACAAATTACATGAAGCAACTCATTTATTATTTAGTTGTTAACCCTAGCTACTTTATCATCTACAAATATGAATTATAATTATTCCATATAAGATGAAAAAGAGATTTTCATGAAAATGATGAATATTTGAAGAATTTCTTAATTACGGTAGTGCTCAGGTAGAGACAGTAATGAGCGAACGTTGATCATTAATAAGGTGGCTCGTATGCACGTGGAGAGAAACTCAACTATACGGGCCTTGTAATCTAGATTTGCGGGCCTATTAGTACTTAATGAAGATAGAACCCTTCTCTCATGTACCAATGATTCTAGAAGTACCGTGAAATTTATAGGCAACTGTTTATTGTATTGATCTTACTTGAATTTAATTCATTTGTGCGTGCGAGTGTTCTCAACCTCCTCTGCTTTTGCGTGAGGAGGAATTTGTTTCTTCGTTAAGTGTACCAATTAATTCGTAATTTTGTATTACTCTATTACCGGTTACAATTTGTAAACGAAGTCAGATAAATGACTTTTCTTGAACTATAGATAAATGGATGTATTAAGTTAGTTATATACTAGGCATGAAAACCAATAATAAAAAGGAAGGACTATTATATGCTATTTGTAAAGACCAAGATGGTATTTCAAAATGGCGGACAATAGTTTCCGGCTGTATGGGGCGTAGGGTCATTTATTAAAATAATTGTTGTCGGTAAAAAAAATCTAATCTTGATATTTTGAAAACAAGTTAAAGATCGAAGATACAAATAATCAATAAAACATTATTATGCATCTGTAATATATTATTATAAAATTAATAATACACACAAGTAAATAAATACATACAAAACTTAAATCAGAAAATTATGACAGTAAGCTATTGCCCATAAGTAACGTGTATGTTGAGATTTATCGAAATTAAAACTAAAATTACTTACGAATCAAAAGTATTTCTTATAGTTTTTGTATTTTGCGTTTTTGCTCGGCCACAAACAGTATAGCCAACCATTTTGACAAGATACCAAATTTCAGGTTAAATGCCTAATTTTATATTAAATTACGAGTTTGCTTTTTATATTTCGGGATTTGAGATCAAGACAATTATTTATTAACAAAAGTGGCTTCATTGTTTTCCAAATATTCTCCATGAAGATCAATACACTTTTGCATGCATTTAAACCAATTTTTGAAGTACATTTTCCACTCCGATCAAATTATGTAGGATCCAACGCGAACAAATCTTTCTGACGGCCAAATGTTTATGCAATAGTGAATGTATGCTGGTCCCACTAATGCCCAAGGATACCTCAATCTCACGATAAGTCACATGACGATCTTGCAGTATCAGTTCACGCACAGAATCAATGTTTTCTGGAACAACAACCGATTTTGGACGACCTTCACTAAATTCGTCCTTAAGCAAACGACGGCCACGATTGAAGCCGGCAAACCATCGATAAACAGTAGTCCTTGATGGTGCTTCATCGCCAAATGTCGAATTAAGTTCATCGATGCACTGTTGTTGGGTTACTCCATGTCGAAAGTTGTAAAACATAATCGCTCGAAAATATTCACGATTTAATTCCATTTTGATAAAACTGTTTTAAACAACTAATTACTCGATTCAGATAAGATAAAGTGGAAATCTGACTTCGATATAACCTTCAAAATGTAATTTTAAAATGATACCTCAAACGTGAAATAGAGTAGAAATAGCAGAAATATAAAGAGAGTAGTTTTGGAGACAATCGCGCTCTTACAATCTGTATTTGGTTTTATTTTGTAGATAAATGTGAATATCAATAGGTATTTTTGAAATTATGATGTTTTACACGCAAGAAGGAGTGATATAAGTTGTACTGAACAACAGTGGCATATTCAGAGGGGGGGGGGCAGAAGCACCCTCTGAAGGTCCAATGAAATGAAAATTTAACAAATTTATCATAATCGTACAGCAAATTAACTTATGTATTTTACAATAATAATAAGCTATATTTTATTATGATTAGTGTTGAAATGAACAGAAAATGCATATTTACATGTTATTTTTAGGTTTTCGTAGGTATAATCAAGAAATCCTTATTCCGTCACATGAGTCTGTTCGTTCGGTACAAATTGTGGCCAAGCGGCTTATTTAGAGAACTGAACATAAGAGAAATATTGAGACTATATCCCGCAAAAAATATAAATAAATATGTATTTATCGAAGAAAAAATCAAATGAAAGTTTTTGATACATGGATTAACAATTACATTTTTTTATCAACAAATAATGGAATTATTATTTGATATAAACATCAATACCCAACAGCAGGGGTGTCGAATTGATTTGGGTCGCAGTCTATTTTACATACAAAATGATAAGCAGTGACGGAACTTTAAACATCCCTAAATATTAAGGGTTTCTTGACATTTTTTTATAAACAGAAATGGGGAAGAGAGTATATTTTACATTTTTAAATATATTTTCCCCCTAAATAAGCTCAAGTGATTTTGATTACCGCTTCAAGGGCCACAAGAAATGAGATTGAGGATCGTATGCTGCCCGCGAGCCCTCGAAATTTGATTCGGCCTTCCCCAAGACAAAATCCTGGCTGCGCCACTGCAACCAACCGTTTTAAAATCTGACGCGCTCTTTCAATATAAAAACACTTGTTCTTACATCCACCAATAGGACCCTTATATTGTAGCTCTTAGGTGTGAAGGTTTTGGTGTCCGACAAAAACCGATCGGCTTTTTTGATTGACAAATTGTTTGGACCTTAAGGGCCGGTTTCTGAAAAGTCAGTTAACTATGGTAACGGCTGACTAATGGTCAAGTCTGACTGATGGTCAGTTTTATTTTGCGTTGCATAAACATTTTTTAAAGCTTGGTCAGTGGAACAATTGGTTTACTATGCACAGATATTTTTTGCTAATGTGAACTGTACTTCACGTGACAGTAATCAGCTGTCAAGAATTAAAAGTTTTAAAATGAACTAAAAAAATGAATTCACGAACACCAAACTTTACCAACACCGATAAAAACATTTTTCTAGATATTTTCGGTAAGTAAGTATACATATATTTTTATTTCTTTTGAAATATAAATATTTTTAAATTATTCTTAAAACATAACCTAAAATTTGTATTTATCATTTTTCAGATGTTCCCATATTACTGAAGACAAAAATGTGATAATTGAACAATTCAAAAAAAAGAAAATTTGGTACCAGATTACAGATGAATTTAACTCAAGTTGCTTGAAGAGATACAAAACAAATTAAATATTTGTATTTTAATTTTAAAAAAAATAATAAACTAAAAAGAACATTTGTGAATTAAATGTACGCTCTTCAGTATCTGTTTAGGAGCTGGTTTCTTGAAAAAAACAGTTTTCGATGTAGTACTGATATAGTGTCGATACCGATGGAAACAACAAATTATTGAAAATATGTCGATAACTGTATTTTAGCCTATATATTTTACCACCACCTCCTGCCTACCTAACTGGCTTTAGTTCATATTTTTTATCAAGTTGAACCAGAACCAGAACCTGAAATGCAACAAGAAGCTAATCCTGAACCTTCCAATCCTAACAAAAAAAAGACAAGCAAGAAACATAATTTAAAAAAATAATAATAATAACACATTATAAAAGTTTATTATAAGAGTAAATACCAGGCTGCGCTAATAGAGAAAAATAAAGCAAGAATGCTGTACAATTATGACTTAAATATAAATTGAATTAGAATTAATAAAAAAATTAAACTATAAAAAATAATAAAGTGGTTTTGTTTTAATTATTATATTATATTGTATTAATTTTTTTAGGGTACACCAATAACTGTTTGGATTAATGCACTACGTACAGCCACATTGGTATCATTACCTTCTCAAATATTTGGTTCATCGCTCTGCAATAGTTCTACAGGAATTTCTATCGTATCATGCTGTTGTATACAAAAATTATGTAAAACGGCACAAGATATAATTGTCGTTAGAACACGGTCAATATTAATTGCCATTCCTGTTGCAACATGGGCCCTGTTAGAATTTTTCTCTACTCTTGTATGTGTATTCAAAGGTAGTATCAGGAAAAATTGTTGATAAGTGCACCAGGTGACTGAATTGGAATAGGTGTATAATCTATTGCTCCGAGTACTTGTATGATATAAAATTAGTACTTTACTAAAGCCTTTTTTCGCCGTCTGAAGAATCTTATTCCATATCTTCTGTTGCGGGCAAAGAACATAGGCTGGAAGTTGAAATTTTTCTATTGCTCGAATAGGATAAGGAAAAAATAATAATAGAAACCTAGAATTATGTACGAATAATCAAAATATGTAAATATATAATGATTATATATGTATTTAATATTTATTTACAGTGGTACAAAATAAATATATATAAATTATTCATGTATTTAATATTTCTTTTACAATTATATTATAACGTTATTGAAATATCAAATTAAAAATTGATTTTGAATTTATAAGGAAATTTTGTAGGTTATGTTATATTAAAGTCACATTCATTAATAATAGTTTGGTGCATTTTCATTTTAAAACACAAATTAAGAATTTAATTTACCGTCTTCTTATTTAAATTACTTTTTTCTCTTATTTAGCCCAAAAATTATGAAAATAAAATTTATGAAAAAACCGAATACTGACGTATATCGCAGTTAAACTGTGATCAAGGTATAGTCAGAAAAATTCAATTGTTTGACTCGAGTTCAAGTCCTGACCAACGTTTGTGCAACACTTAACCAAGGAAGCCTTGGTTGAACTCACGTCAAATGCGAAGTAAACTATGCATAGTTGACTTATGGTTAACTTTGGATTGTTTTTTGTTCCTGCAACAGTTTACTAAGGCAACCGTAGTTTACCATTAGCTTATAGTTTACTGAGCTTCTAGAAACCGGCCCTAAGAAATTACTTTCACCCAGGCTTTTTTGGAGAAGGCCTGCCCTGGCTAGGCAATTATCTTACCTTGCTGTGTAACGGATACATGCGTAATTAGAAACTAAGATAGATACAAGTGATGGTGCTATTTTTGCTCAAGAACAAGGTCTGGTTTGCGCTATAATCAGAAAGAAATAAAGATAACTCTGATGAATATGAATGCCCACTGTAAAGCGAACCATTTAAATCGTTTAATTATAAGATAAGCTAAAGATAATTTATCAAATAAATTTTTAATGCTTCGGCAGATCATGAAACCTGTATCTTAAAGAGCCAATAATAATACATTAAGAATATATAAAGTACGACTCGGTAACTTTATCATAATCTTATCTAATCTTTTGATCTAAATCGAGAGTAATTTAAATAATGTTATACTGAACTGGTTTAGCAAAACATATACAAGTTAATTCTCTTTTCTGCAGATTCAATTTTGCCCATTTATGACAACAACCCACGCGCCAAGTTGCAGTGTTTCAATGCCTGAGGTGCGCACTGGCGTCCGTCGTGCCATCTCACCGTCTCAAGAGCCCACCGCTTCACTTTATACTCGAATATCTCATATTCAAAGTGTATTTATATTTCAAAAGTACATATAAATGTTTTAACCGCGGTAATATTCTTATATACCTTTATATTGGTAAAGGTTTCCATACACGGCCACGGATGCTGTACAAACGATGCTGGAAACTTCTGCAAAGTGGAGCGCTCATCAAACTGATATTACATATGATATGATAACTAGAGATGGGTCGTTCATGAACGAACCGGCTCACTGAGCCGGCTCAGTACACTGACCGAAGTGACACGGTTCACCAAATTGAAATGAGCCGGCTCACGGCTCACTGTATAGTTTCAAGTTTCAAGAATATGATTGGTCAGGCGATTGTGAGCAGTGACCGGAGTGATCCGGATCTGGATCGATGCCATGTTGAACTTCGCGAGAACTTGGCTTGTAATGTATTATCATTAAGTGTATTATTTATTGTCATCAATTTGTAGGGCAGTTTGTTTGAAACTAATTGGCTTAGTCTGTATTTTCTTACAACCATACTATATAAAAATATTAAAAATATTGCCCAAATCCCAGATGTCCGATTTATAAGGGCAATAAACATCGCCTTAAACTTAACACATCTGGTTTAAAATACAGTAGCTACATAAAGTGAATTGTTTGTTTCAAAAATGTTAGATAAGAACCGGCTCTAAGCGACGTTCTACCTAAGAGTGAACGACCAACAACTGACCGGGTCTAAGCAAGAGCCGGCTCTAAGCAACTTTCTACTTACGAGCGAACGTCCGACAACTGACCGGGTCTAAGCAAGAGCCGGCTCTAAGCGACGTTCTACCTACGACCGAACGACTGACCGACCTGTGTCTCGGGATCATGTTTACAGTTCATATATTGCAAGAACCGGCTCTAAGCGACGTTCTACCTACGAACTAACGACCGACCTGTGTCTCGGAAACATGTTTACTTAACCGGATCACTGAGCCGGATCAATGAACCGGCTCAACAAACTGAACGAGCTCCACTGATCCGGTTCCGCAAACTGAGCCGAAATTCCCATTTCTAATTATAACATACGTAAGTTCGGAAATTCTGACCCACTTCCAGATATGCTATATGCCATGGGTCCGGTCTAAGCCGTCTACGACTACTTTTTCGGTAGCGAAGCAGAGGGTATACTGCTAGTATAATATATAAGCTGTCGTAAGTACCTATACTTATATTTACAAAATAATTTACAAATTTGTAAGAATAAGTGTAGGTTATGTTAATCTTATAATATGATCTTTTTAAATTGCTTATTTTCCTCCAATAGTAACTAATAACTTTTACTGAATATTAATTATTATGCAACTAACATTTTAAATAAAACATCTTCTTCGTACGAAAATATGATTGTTAATAAACTTTTTCACAGCAGTGAGCGTTGTATTCAAATCATGTTCCTTTTAAGTCATATCTTCGTTAAATCATTTTCAGATCGTTTTTATATCAATATCAGTGGTACTTCAATGAGCACTCGGGCTAAATCAGTAGGACAACAGTGTTACCATAGGTATGGTGAGTGTGTGACAAGTGTACGGAGAAAAAGATTTATTGAGCGACACATCAGGTAGGATATGTTCATCGTGTATGGTCCGCTTAACATCTGACTCCTACGCTACGTGTTCAGCTACGGTGATGCAATTAATTCGCGCCGCAGCGTACGTTTGTTTGAAAAATTCAATTTGCGAAAGACCATTTTGCAAGATCATTTTCCGCGAGGACGACGAATATTTACTTAAATGGAATGTCCCTAATGACGCCGAACGCCGTGTATATAAAAACACGACGCCGTAGTTAACGACCACCTCAGCCGGCGAGAGTGCAGACAGTCACAACGTCGTTCTCTTTTACTCAATGACTTAAATCTTTTATATAAAGCTCGCTATGTATTTTTCGGGTGCCCTGTTCTTATGGCCTGAGTCAGACGCGAGGGTGATTTATGAAACTCTCGACATGTTGTGAACGCCATCAATCACAGGTGCCCTGGAAAGTAATTGTCCCACTGTTGTACACGTCACACTGAGTTAATTAACGGCAAATTAATTCTTTTACAGCATGTTAATTATTGTGTTTTAGAAAAAAATATATAAATTAAAAACAAACAAGCAGACGTCCTTTGGAACACGAAGTCGTATAGTAAACGAAATAAACTGTAGAGAGAACAAACGACAAAAGAGTCCGACATGAGCAGGGAGGAGAATTCGATTACTATACAGGAAACGCTAGACGTCCAGACGACATCGGTAACATCGTCACAGGGAATACTAAACGTTTTAAAACACTTGATGGGTGTCGCCCATAAAATTCCTTTACTGCAGTGGGTGGCGGGACCGGCGCCAAGAATCGATACGCGAGGTAATGTCATGTCATACAAGTAACTGTTTGTCGTTCATGTTGTTTGCCATTTGCCGCGGAAAACCAACGTGCTTCGAGCCAGATACCGCTGAGAGATGGCCTCTATTCTCTAAGTGCGACACTGATAACAACGGAATTATTAAGCAAATGAGGCTCACGCGATATTCTGATACGATATTAGATATCAATTTCCCTTTAAAAAAACGAGACCTTAATGTTTATGAAAAATAAGAGGGCTCTATTAGGGTGAAATGCAGTGGTGGAACTAAAATTCACGAGATCGAGCAATTTGGGGAGACCGGGAGCTGTATGAGTCCAAAAATCTACACACGTTTTTAATAATAATGTAAATAATTTATACTTTAGATGAGAATTCATTCTGACAACCACAGTAGTGCGGGTTCGGATACAGCGACGTACGACCATGTAACCACTAGGGCGGGAACTTCAAGAGCGTAAGCTACCGAAACATTTTTTTTTTTTTTTTCAATAGTGGCGTACCAGACTAGCACATTTTATGACTAAAATGCAGAAATTGTGCGTTATTCTATGGATTTTTGTAGCGAGCCCGGTACGTTACTTTACAACGTACCAGTTATTATCAACTAGGTAGCAAGCCTGTGATATACACATAAAGTCTGATCTCAAACTGAAATGAGATTCCTGACTAAAGGAGTTCGGGTACTAGGCGTGATTGTCATCCAAGGTTCATCATTATGTGAATTAAATGGTATTTATATGTACTTACCAACCGACTGATCAGGTATCTTGTAATTATTCTGGACTTAGCTGTTCCCTTAGGTTCTTAAAGGTGAAGGTTTACACACGTTAAGTAAGACGGTTTAAAATTCATGAATTTGATTTATTAAAAGTAATAGTTACAATTAGTTTAAAAGATTAATATATAAGTAAAAATAATCACAAAGATTAAGACAAATAGAATTGGGTAGACCACCAGAATGCCGACACAGTGCCTGTAAGAATCCAACAAATTAGATGTTAATGCCAACCGGACCTAATACTCTGATCTCGTCTTCAGAGAGACGGCTGTTTTTATAAGTCATTTCTAGGCATTCTAGGAAAAATGGTTTAAGCATTGTTCAAGGAGATTCTAGTGTTCAAAGTTATTAGGCAATAACTCTGAACAAATGTCTCCTTGAACAATGAACCATTTAAAAAAATATTTCTTAGGTTTCTAATTTTATTTTATTATGTGATTTCTCAAAAATGTTGATTTTAGAGTACCCCTTTAAAAACACTAAAAAAAAAACCTTTCAAAAAAATTCTTGCGACGGGTGGTTTGTCATATTTTTAGTCTTTGTTCTGGCGGACTAGCCGATTCGTTACAATTTATTATAAATCATAAAGCAACCAAATTTGAAACACTAATTAAAGAAGCTTTAAATCAGCGGTGGGCAAACCGCGGCCCGTGGGCCGCATGTGGCTCTTGTAGGCATTTTATGTGGCCCACCAATATCCACAAATAATTGCTTTTTAAAGTGAAAAAATTGGAAAATGGAAGCGAGATCGTGTTTTTTTTCTCTGCACTTTAAAAATAGACGTGAGGCCGTTGTTTTTGCTCTTCACTTTCATATAGGGAGGGCACCAGAATATTATGTGCGGCCCGCGCCATCCTGTTATAATGTCAATCTGGCAATATATTTGCAGATTTTTATCTCAGTAGTGCGTTATAGTTGCAGAAAAAACTAGTTGTAATTAATAAAATAATTAGCAAATCCAAAATGTGCTTCCAATAAGTGGCATTTTAGTTTTTCCTTAACACAAATTGTTTTACAAAATATAAAATATGCGGTAAAATAGCCGGCTGCGAACTGTTAAGCAGAACCTGTAATTTTTATAAATATTTTATATATACATTATTTGATATAAGCAGGAGTTGAACTCACGTCCATGACCTTGCTTAGCAGAACAATAGGTACAAACGATTTAACGTTTTTGGTGTGACCGAAAGCTTTGCTTTATTAATTAAATATTATTTAAAAACCACGTCATTTTGAAATTTCTTACAATTCTTTCAATAAGGAAATAAATTAATGTATACCTGTGGGGATGTTCCAAAATTCTATTGTTCGCACGGATTTATAGCGCATATGATATTTCGACACAGTAAGTTCAATGAGACATATTGTTAAGAAAGTAAGAAAAAAAAAATAATCAAATAACCGAAGTTAAGTGTCTTGCATAACTTGATCTTTGCTTGTAGAAAAAATCACTTATTGAAATCAAGTAGCTACGGCGGAGAATTTACAATAAAGCAACTGAAGAGGCTATGTCAGGACCTCCACTTTCAGGGCCACTGAAAATGTGAGAAACTTGAAACAGTAAAAAAATATCTGCGTAGGGTAAAGGTGGGATAGATGCCCCAGTTATAGAAAAACAATCGTGATGCATTAATCTTAATTATTAAACTTTATCTGTTACTTTGCTATAATTCTTAGATAATCTTACTACACAATAACATAAGATTAAAACACTTATAATTATTCTAAATATATAAAATTAATGATCTAAAATAGTACTGTAATTGGCCATACATCCCATATCGATGGGATTTTTGCCCCATATGGTGGTATTTATGCCTCACTAAAATAATACATTTGATTTTGACCAACAATTTTAATATTATTTTAAAATAACAATTAAAAATTACAATTTAAGCAAAATTACAATTTATTATTATTTTTTACCGACTGCCAACATATATACGGAGTGGTCATACCGATTTTGACTATTTTTAGCATGATGTCTGTTGGTCTGTGTATCTGTCGGTCCATGGAAATGTGTAGAGCAATTTTGGCCAAACGGATTTTTATGAAACTTCATATTTAAGTTTTTGACATCAATGGCATCAGTTATTCAACTTTTGGTACAAATCGGTCAACTATAAATGTAAGTTTACTCGTGTCGGTTTTAAGATTTTTGCGAATATTTCACAACAGAGAAAATTTTCTAAAACATCTATTCTACAAAAATTACTATACAAGTAATAATTAACAACTTTTATTTGAAACATTTTTTGATAGGACTTAATAAATTTTTAAAACTTTTCATATTTTTGCGATATTTTTTCCAAGTATCTATTTTGGCATATATGTTGTTGCGTGTCCTTGGGAAAATGTTAGTATAAGATTATATATATATATTTGTATATATTTTATTATAAGATTATATATACAATGCCCGAGCCATATATCCCACATTTATTGCGGCCTTGTATCCTTTTTCTATGGGATAGATGGCCCATCTGTTTATTTCGAATGTATACAATATTGAGCATTATTTTCTACTCTATAATGTGAGGTTGAGTGTCTTTTGATACCTAGTAATGAAACTAATTTTGTTAAAGTTATAGTTACGTCATAAAACCTTAAGACAAAATGTCGTAATCATTGAAATACAACCACTCATATGAGCACATACCTTTACAATTTAATTTTTCATAAACTATTAACATTGATGATAATTTAACACATTTATTTCAGAAGACTGTGTTTCTCGTACAAACTGTCAGTACTGAAATGATACAAACACACACCGTTATGGATATATGCGAAGTGGGGCGTTTATCCCACTGGGGCATCTATACCAACTTTACTATAATTCTTTTGGCGAAGATGGCGAAGGCTAGTTAGAAAGATTGATTACACAGTTTTTCCATATAGCTATTGAAACGAAAGTAGCAAATATCATGGATTAGAGACTGGCAACAATTTGAAGTTCCGCCACTGGTATAGTAGAAAAACTGATACAATATCATTTAGAAGTTCTTTAAAATCAGGTGCAGACTAAAGCACAATTTAGTAAAACTGACTGAACATAACACTGGGGTAAAGTTAACGACCTTTATTACGCGGCATTAATTTCGCTAATACCTGCTATCTAAGGATACCGAGACGACAGAGCAATACACGTTCGATAGAACTAACATTTAAAATCTTTCATCGAGTTTAATTAAGAAAATAATAATATTAAAATTTTATCTTCTGCTGAGAGGAGGACTGATAAGAACGTTTTCAGATTTAAAACACTTCCCTCGCTTCTCATTCCGCTTGCGTTACCGAACCGGAAATTATTTTTTACACTTCCATCTCCATCATCCTATTCTGTAATAACCTTCGCGGGGATTCATCGCGCATTCCAAACAGGATTTGATTTTAGTTATTCACGACTGCTCTTTCCTCGGTTTCGACACTTGGTCTCCGATAAGGCGAGCAGGGAAGAAAAGAAAGCACTCGCAAACTCCAGAGGTAGCTATGCAAAGTATACAGGTAGTAAGTTAGCTGAGTTAATAAGTAAGACGCGTTCCAAGTTCCGGTTTCCGCCGCTAGTGTTGACGGTGGCGACCCCGCATCAGTTATATGATTCCATTCAATTACTGGATGTGCACCCTTCACCAGACCCCATTACTATACATAACTCCCCCTTATATGCGGGGGTTTATTCGATATATCAGAGGAGAAAACAGGTATTAGTGGGGGAAGGTACAAGATGTATAGGTGTTTCCGAACGCCGCGATACGATACCTTCAGCTTACTGTGTAAATCCCTGGAGCATTGACGTCTCCATGGCTGCGTGTTTCCCTAACTCCATAGTTCACCCCCTCCACGGAC
The DNA here is from genome assembly GCA_963971575.1 of Liopterus haemorrhoidalis. NCBI lineage: Eukaryota > Metazoa > Arthropoda > Insecta > Coleoptera > Dytiscidae > Liopterus > Liopterus haemorrhoidalis. Next base: position 14,759,247 of record OZ020618.1, on the reverse strand, counting down.
TTCCTCTTTAAATTCCGATGTTTTTCACCGGGAGTTTTTTTTAAAATAAATTTATGGCTAACTAAATGAAACGGGTGTACTTGGAAAATATGCATCCTCCGGCCGTTGGTGGCGGAGCCCCTCTTCCTGGAGCAGCAGCGCATGGACGAGATGCGATGTAAAGATAAAAAGTTCACCACTTCATCCAATTAAGGGAACACACCAGCACTGAATATTAATATGCGATTCACACTGCTGTTTGCCTGTTTTCAACTTGCCACCGTAGGTTTTAATTGTGATTTACATAATTCCAAATCCGCAACTTCTGAAAAAGTTAAATGTAAAATCTCGCTTATATAAATGTATAATTCAGATAGGTAGTTTTCGCCTGCCATTTTTATGGTTTTGTAGGTATGACCAAAAAACCCTTATACCGTCATTTTGTCGTCTGTCTGTCTGTCTGTCTGTCTGTCTGTCTGTCTGTCTGTCTGTCTCTCTGTCTGTCTGTCTGTCTGTCTGTCTGTCTGTCTGTCTGTCTGTCTGTCTGTCTGTCTGTCTGTCTGTTCGCTACAAATTGTAGCCAAACGGCTAAACCTAGAGAGTTGAAATTAGGCACGCTTATACAATTCTTTGACCCGCACATAGGAAAAATACTAAAACATCTAAAAAACATATCCCCCTAAAAATATAAACAAATATGTGCTCATCGAAAAAAAAATATTTTTTTATAATTCTGAGTAAAATAAAAGCCCTTGGTACGTGGATTAACGATCAAATTTTTATTTTTGCAAAATAAATTATTTTAAAGCGATTTTTGCCAAAATTGTGCAAAAATTTTTTTGTCCCACACCCTGTAGCCCAGATGGTTTAAACTAAAAATCTGAAAAAATTCTAAGTAATGTACATTGGTGTGAACCGGAATAGTAGAACAGGAATTTTTGATCAGATTACGTTTTTGAAAAAAAATGCAATTTTTGTGATTTTTGGCTAATAATGTATACAAGTTATAGCTTTGTAACACACTACACTGGCACGTGTATGCTGGTGCAGTGGTTTTTGACGCTGCCTTATCGCCCAAGTAACCCGATCCGAAGGGATCGAACCCTGCGAGAAGAGACAATATTATTTTTTGTTCTTTTTTTTAAAATTTTTATATTGTTTAAAGTATTTTTTCAAATTCTAGTTATATTTTGGCAAATGTTGCATTTAATTTTTAAAAGCGTAAATTTAATAACCAGTGGAAATTGTTTAAATTATAATTCTGTTTCAATGTACACGAAATCAGAGGGGCGGAACTTATAACAACCAATGGAAGCCATAGTCGCAATTTTTAAAATTCTTAATGAACCTTGCTATATAAAAAAAAATACTGCACATATTTAGAAACCTAAATAATGGTATTAGGCGTTCGAATTAAAATTAACAAAAAAAAAATTTATTATAAAATTTGTTTTGGCATCCCAAATAATCATCATTCACTTACTAAATACCTGCAAAACCCTGAAATGTGTGAAAATTCACACTTCACATCAATTTTTCTACCATATTTTCTTCATTATAATGGCTCAGTTACACGATGCAAGTAACTTGCACCAGTAAGTACTTGCACCAGCCACTGGCATCGTGTAAACGTACATGCAGTACTGGTGCCAGTACTGGCACAAGTATCTCATGCAAGTCAAGTGAATAGAAACCGTTCCTATTTACTGGCACAAGTAGCCGTGCCAGTGACTTAAAAATGGCCGCCGTGAACAGCTGATGTATTTTCGCGGTTACAAAAACAAACTTTTTCACAACTTTTTTTAATAAATGTAGTTTTTGGCGCCGATTCATTTTTGTTTGGAAAGACGTACGCATAAAATACATAAAACTAGGTTAAACATCGAAAATTGGCGCGTTAAAAAGACGGTTTTACGCATAAAAAATAATTGGAAGCATCTACATTTTGCAGTGTGTTGCGGGTTTTTTGCAAGGTTACTTAAATAAGATACTGGAATACGTGTAAACGACAAATCGACTTGTGCAAGTACTGGCACAAGTACTTGTGCCAGTACTTGCACAAGTTACTGGCATCGTGTAACCGGGCCATAATGTTATGTTATCGTCTCGTTCTGTTTCTCTTCGTGTGTATATACGCGTAGGGATACGGATGTAATCAACGTCCATGAATTATTAACAGATTCAACAGCACCTGGCTCTGCCACAATGCCGAAATAATACCGGGTTTGTCTGCGTGCGCACATTTTTGTGGAAAAACTTTGTAATGATAAATGATTGGATCGATCTTAATCGGTGAATATTTCTTTTCCGTGCTTACTACAAGGACTAATGATTTGACAAGTTTTATTAAATTAACGTTCGCCGGCGGGGTAATTTTATGAAGAACGTGCGTGCCCGTGACAAATTAGTGTAATTCATCAGGATCATGAAGTATTAGAGCTTGGCAAAACCTCCGAATGCATTTGTGTACACTTGACACGTTCAGTCACTCGACAGTGATACTTCGGTTAATTCCGCTAGAAACGAAACGCAAAAGCGACACGTGCGAAATAGTGATCTTGCGAAGTAATTTCGACAAAACAAGAACAAAGTTTATCCCCTTTAAATGACTAGCACGATTTCATCACATCAATTACACAGTCGCTGTTTTATTTGCGAGAGTATTTCGGCCTCCTTGTAAGGATCGAAGGTTGCGTGGGTTACCTGTAATAATACACCTGATAATATTTATTTAAATAGTTGCTCGCCAGGAGTACCTGTCGCTATAATTTCAACCGAACAATATTTATCTTAGGCATAAAGTTTAATGACAACGCGTTTAGCATGGCGATTGGAAGTCCCGCATGCCAAGCCTACTCGCTACTTGACGTGAGACCGGCCCTCGGCTGGGTTGACCACAGGCGCGGAACGGAGGAAGCAATGCACTCTTGCATACATTAACCAGGTACACAAGAGAGGACTTTTAACTAGATTTATCCGCGGTGGACCGCGTCCGCAAATAAAATCATGTGTAAAAAGTGACGGTCCAATTTTTCATACTATACTTTCTGTGTAAACTGCAGCAGTCTAGTCCGACGGATCTGGCTCATATGCTTCGACTAATTAAGCGTGCAAAAGCGGATTTCTTTTGCCGAATTTGATCCGCGATGGACTAGGTCTGCATGTTTCCGATATTATGGATTCCGCAGAGTTTGAGCTGCTATTCCCGTATTAAATTTAGAGTGTTTATATGATCTGTCAGTTGCTAAAAATCGCAATGCAACTACTGAGATTGACGAACCCATTACTGTATCCTTTTAGGTCGAATGTGGTCGTAATAAACCTGTTAAATAAGATAAATATATGTACACTAATATAAATTTTCAAAGCAATAAGACGAGAAAGTGAAGAAGCAAAAGTATAATTTTATATATAAGTACATATATGTATGTATTTATTGTAAACTTTGTAATAATATATAATTTTGTAACAATGTACTGGTGCTAATGACCACGGAAGTAAAAGCACTTTAATATCTAATAAAAAAAAAGTATAATTTAATTGTTTATTTACTAGAATTAAATCAATTACATACCTAAAATGTAAGTAAGGTATCAAAATTTACCCCCGACATTCTTCAATAATTTTTATAATAGTTTGATTCAGTTGCTCTTAATTCCTAAATTAAGAGCAAATGTCCAAAATCTTCCCTTCTAGTAATCCAGTTTTTTACCCACTTCCTTCGGTTTTTAGGGCTATGTAGGTATAATAAAAACCCTTGTAGTGTCATTGTTGTTTGTTTGTCTATCTGTCTGTTTACTAGAAATCGGGGTGAAACAGCTGAATCGACAAAGTTGAAATTTGGCATGCTTATACAACTCTTTGACCCACATATAGGAAAACTATTAAGAGTTAAAAAAAAACATCGCGAAAAAAATATAAATAAATTTGTATTCAACGAAAACATTGTTTCTTAAATTATTTTAGTCGGGTATCAAATGATTTTTTTAAAAATCAGATTTTATTGGATTTTCGCCAAAAATGTGTAAAAAAAACATTTGTCTTTTTGTATATTGTACAATGATGTACCGAAATGGTTCAATAGATTCCTATTGAACCATTTTAATAAGATTAGTTTTCTTTTAACACGATTTGTGCTAAAAATATGCTAATTTTTTTTTTTCGTTCCACATCCCAAAAGTCAGGGGTGAAAACTGAAAAATTCGGAGAAATGCACGTTAATATGAACCGGAATAGTACAATTATTTCGGCCCAACAATAGAATTTTTGATCTGATAATAATTTGATTGACTTTTCTGCAACACCGCTTGCAGTATTTATTTGAATGACTGGAGAACTAGTTAGCTTCAGTTGGGTATTGTGCACATCTCAAGTATGCTTGTAAGTAAGATGGAAGCACGTGGATTATTCTTTCAAAAGTTATCGAAAATTATGGATTTTAGAATGTATCAATTACTAAATACCTATAGAACCCTGAAATGTATGAAAATTCACATTTCACATAAATTTTTTATCCCTTTTCGATATGAACGATAGTATATATTAGTATATAACACAAAGATTTGCCGTGGCTAACTAATTTTATTCTTTTCTTATCTTCGTGGCCAGTTGTACGAAATCATATGGTCTTTCAAGACTGCTTGAAAGGCCACGACCTTCATCCCTCGACATTTACAGGGATTTTTCCATCGAAAGCCAAATCCCTGTAAGCTTGAGTATTTAAGTGCTTTCCAGTTAGGTGTGAAACACTCCGAAATACTCTGAACTGTTCTACTCCGAACTGTTCTGAAATTATTACACTTGGACCATCATTTAGTCCAGAAAGGCGCGATTTGAATGAGATTTGAATTTAACCGTTTACCGCCACTCCAATCGAACTCGACGTTCTGAAATTTAGGTTGGTCCTTCAGGGGAAGAGGGAGGGTTGTTCTAGCGTATTTTGGGAGCGTGGAATACTTTAACTTGGAACACCAACGAACTGTTCGAACCAGCTCCGAATTATTCTTTACAGCAGTGGTTCCCAACCAGGGGTGCGGGAAAGCATTTTGAGGGGTGCGAGACGATTTATAGAAATTTATAAAATTTATATAAAAAATCTAGTTTATTTTAATTTTAAATAGTCTAGATTTTTTTAACACTCGAATCTTCCTTTTGACGTGTGACGTCTTTCTAATTTCATTAAGGTTAAGAACCGCTGAATGCTACATCAATTAATTAGATCAATTTTAAAGAAATATTCATGCTATTTCCTTTTTTTTTGCTCTTCAATTTTTATTTTGATCAATTAGACATATAAAAATGACTCAACTGAAAAAATCTGAACACATTTTTTATGGGGGTGCGGGAGCTTATTTTCACATTAAAAGGGGTGCTCACCACAAAAAAAGGTTGGGAACCACTGCTTTACAGAAACCTGGAAAGCGCCTTTTGTGATATTTGATCCGCCAGCGTGTCTGTCCCACCAAACGCAAGGAATTTTCATTTTTAGGGTTTTGTAGGTATGACCAAAAAACCCTTATACCGTCATTTTGTCGTCTGTCTGTCTGTCTGTCTGTCTGTCTGTCTGTCTGTCTGTCCGTCCGTCTGTCTGTCTGTCTGTCTGTCTGTCTGTCTGTCTGTCTGTCTGTCTGTCTGTCTGTCTGTCTGTCTGTCTGTCTGTCTGTCTGTCTGTCTGTCTGTCTGTCTGTCTGTCTGTCTGTCTGTTCGGTAAAAATTATAGCCAAACGGCTAAACCTAGAGAGTTGAAATTTGGCATGCTTATACAACTCTTTGACCCGCACGTAGGAAAAATACTAAAACATCTAAAAATAATATCCCTCTAAAAATATAAACAAATATGTGCTCATCGAAAATAAAAATATTTTTTTATAATTCTGAGTAGGGTATCAAATGAAAGCCCTTGGTACGTGGATTAACGATCAAATTTTTATTTTTGCAAAATAAATTATTTTGAAGCGATTTTTGCCAAAATTAAGCCCAGATGGTTTAAACTAAAAATCTGAAAAAATTCTAAGTAATGTACATTGGTGTGAACCGGAATAGTACAACAGGAATTTTTGATCAGATTATGTTTTTGGAAAAAAAAAACGCATTTTTTGTGTTATTTTGGCTAATAATGTACACAAGTTATACCTTTGTAACACGCTCGAATGGAAGGCTTATCTTGGTGTAGTGGTACTTGCGCTGTCCTTTTCACCCAAGTAAGTCAGTTCGATCCCCACGAGAAGAGACAATATTTTTTTTTTGTTTTTTTTTGCATTTTAATGTTTAAATTATTTTTTCAAAATTCTAGTTATATTTTGGCAAATATTGCATTTAATTTTTAAAAGCGTAAATTTAAAAAAAAATAAATAATATAAAATTTGTTTTGGCATCCCAAATAATCATCATTCACTTACTAAATACCTGCAAAACCCTAAAATGTGTGAAAATTCACACTTCACATCAATTTTTACTTTTGTGGACACAAAGAAAGTACAAACTTGACGAATCAATTCTTAGTGGACCTAAGGACCTCCACTAAAAAGTCCGATCGTGTACGCCATGCTGTTGGCCGCTATGTATGTCGCACGAGATTGCATCTAGGATATTTTCACACTTGTGCGTCTCATCGCGGGCTGTAGTTGCAACGGTGTATAAATTGACATTGTGACAGTTACAAATGTATACGAGTGCGCTATGGTGGGTGACGATGTATGAGGGAAGCGCACATGGAGCATGTAGCAGGGAGCTGACTGCGTCCAGATGACCGGATGAGTAATGAGCGATTACGGTAATAAATTGTTTTCACGTACGTCCAACCAATCACGCGAACGTACCCACTTCTTCTGAAACTTACAATTCGATAAGGGATCACTTTACATGGATGATTGCACATCACTTATTGAACGGTTATCGTGATGGAGTGCCTCTCTATGTTTGTGACAGATATCCGCGCTATTCCGTAACTTTACACAATCTGCTGCGGACCGAGTGCACTGGATTATAAAGTTCATAAGTTCCATATCATGTAGTAGTCGGTTGTCGGCATGGACATCTGACACGAGTCACAAGTGTGAGCGAAGTTTGTGGCCACGTCTTGAAGACCGCATCTTGATGCGTTGCGGATATGGGCCACACAGATGGCCGCATTAAAGTCCACTCTGTCAACAGACGTATAAATTAACCAATAAGGGCAGGTCCGTATTAAAGTTTTCGTTATCCCTAAAATATTCCTTTACAAAAAGTAAAAAGTTCACTATTTTTAACCAAATCACCATGGAAATCTTCATTTATTCAGATAGTGTTATTTTTATGAAATAGTACTTTATCAGTGTTAAAATTAACACTTGCCGACCGGCGTAGCGTAGTGGTAACACATGAGCGCTGCGTTGCGAAGGTCTCGGGTTCGAATCCCGTTCAGGCATGGAAATTTTCTCAAATAAAAATTGTCCTGGCTAATTGCCACAGCAGCAAAGGCCATTAAATTAAAAAAAAAAAAAAAAAAAAAATTAACACTACTTTAACACTATTTAGTTTCTAACCCCATAATAAATTGGTTATAATTTAACTAATACCTAACTTAACACTAAAATTAACCAAAAAAGAAGTGTAAATAATTAACACGAAAAGCGAGGGACTTATGGTATACTAAAAGTTAATTTTTTAGTGTACCATGAAGTTCCTTTTAACTAGGGTGACCATTTTCTTAAGAAGGCAATGCGGGACGGAAAAAGTCTTCACCTACCAAATAGAAGTGAAGAGCAAAAAAAAAAGTCCTCATCTCCCAAAATCCAAATGAAGAGCAAAAACAAGGTCTTCACCTCCCAAATCCAAGTGAAAAGCAAAAAAAAGGTCCTCAATCCAAAATGTTAAAATGCGGGACTTTTGCGGGATGCATCTTAATGCGGGACAAAATGTTAAAATGCGGGACGAATGGTCACCCTACTTTTAACACTTTTTTTTTAGAGTGTAGAGTGCAAAAATAGCGAACTAATATTCGTAAAACAGTGCAAAAATGAAAAAATGAACAATAATTTCGACATAACAGGTGTTGGAAGAATGAACACAAAATGTCGGACACAATAAGGGGGCATTGAGTGGCGCCAAGTGAGTACGGAGCTGGAGAGAGCGTTGTAAAACTGTAGAACGTGGCGTCAATATTGGCGCTTACATTTTAATCGCGAAGCCGGCAGTGCCTGTGTGAAAACAAATAAAATATATGGAAATAAATTAAATTAGCCGTGCTCGACTATTTTTTAAAAATTAATCTTTTAACCCTTTGAGGACAGAGTTAAAAATCAATTTCTAAATACATTTTTATTGATAAAAATTATTAACTATTATTCAAAAATCATTTCTATTATGCAAAATGATCTTCAGGAAGATGCAAACAACTTGGAAACTGTATAAAACACTAAATGTCGTATTAAGACAACACATCTTGCACTACAGTTATTACCAAAAACCAGTAAGAAATTCAGAAATAATTTTTAGATACGTGGTTTGCAGGAGTAATCAGTTGCCCTGAAAGGGTTAACACTACTTTTATTAGAGTGTAGACAGTCAGATCAATTCTGTAAAAAATTACTGTGTAGTAACGTTACTACAAGATAAAATATTATAAAAAGTATAATGACTTTCATTCATGATAGACCTGACCTTGCTCATAGTGACATATTTTGTTACTATTATCATAGTAACTGAGTTACAGAATTGGTCTGACTATTACATTCAGCTCTCCACGACACCACTAGTGACAAAGGGACATCCTTCCAAAAATTGTCCTATCGATTTCTATAGACCTCAAATCGTGTCTATCCGTTAAATAACAGAAGTTGAAAAAAATATACAATTATTTAGATGTTCGTCCTCTTATCTTCATATTATAATGTAGGATAAGGTGACAAAGCAAAAGAAGAATAATTGTAGATGAGAAAACTGAATGTTAAAAAAACTTGCTTAAAAGTAATAATGTAATTTAATTTGGATTATCTCAGTCAAAATTATCATCTTTATCACTACTTTTTATAGAAAGTGAAAGAATAAAATAACTGCTTGTTGGCGAAATTATAAGAGAATTTTCAAATAAAAATTGACGCAAAATAAATATATTTTAATTAAGCGTTTCCCAACCGGTGTGTAGTGGCACACTAGTGGGTCACAAGGATGGCACAGTTGTGTCTCGAAATTTTAGTTTAGATTATGAATGTTTAAATTTATGTTTATTAAAAAAATTTCTTAGGGGGCTCAGAAGCCAAATTTTATTCTTAGGGTGAGCTCACCTTTAATTACAGAATAATTGCGCCCCTTAAAAACGTGTTTTTTAGTGATGAGGGGGGGATCAAGTCTGTGAGCCCCCTGGGTGCGCGCCTGCCATAGGGCCATATTTAAAGCTTCTCGGGCTAGATTGCCTTGGATCGGAGATCTGATAATTGAAATCACTTGAGGACGACGAGGAGTAGAAATTCCGAATACCACATGAGGACGAGGTAAGCCAAAAAATTCGTGTTGTCCGTTTAAAATTAGTCTCGGGCCGGAAACGTTCCGGTTCGGCTTATGCTGGACATCACTAGTGTATCACTAAAATATAATTCCTATGGTCTATTTCAAAGTAGAAAAATGTGTGTAAGAAGATAGGAGCTGTTTGTCCTTGCTTCGGATTGGTTTAGATCGTCATCCCTATTACACTCTTAAAATATTGTTTTTACTCCAAGTTGACAGATGTTCAGTGTCGTACATTGGAAATATATATTATTTATAATATTTAACATTTTTCATATATTTTGTTATTATTTACATATTTAGACTTTTATTTATATTCTTGGCGTAGATTTTATGGAGAACATTCTCCATGTAATTTGTTTTTACGCACTTATATATTTTTTAGGTTATCTGACATATAAATATTTTTTGACACTTGACAATTAAGAGATCAAGAGAGAGGATTAATGTGAGGCCAAAAGACAGCCCAGCTGATTGTGCCCAAAGAAGAAGTTATTGATATAATTTTTAGACCTTCATATATACATATATTTTTAATTTTTATTTACAATAATTATTATTTTCAAATATCCCATTAAACTGAATTAATGTCGTATAAATAAGTGTATTTAACATCTGCCTTGTTTATTTCAATATACTATTAAACATTTTCATATTTAAAAAAAAAAATCACTTGCTAATCCAGTTACTACGCCCATGCCCTAGTTGTAACTTATTTTAAATTTCCCGCTATACTGTATTTGTCCAGTGTAAATCGTACTCGGTTCGCAGCGCTATCTACTTTTTTCTACTTTGAAATAGACCATAGTGTGTTCTTACAAAAGTGAACAGCTTATATAGTACATAATTTTTAAAATTAATATTTTTTTAACTTTTTCAAATTTCCCTTTAAACTGAATTTATGTCGTATAAATAACGTAAGTGTATTATCTGCCTTGTTTATTTCAATATCTTATTAAACTTTTTTAAATTAAAAAAAAATCACTTGTTAACCCAGTTACTACGCTCATGCCCTAGTTGTAACTTATTTTAAATTTTCCGCTATACTGTATTTATCCAGTGTAAATCGTATTCGGTTCGCAGCGCTATCTACTTTTTTTTTATTTGAAATAGATCATAAGAAAGTGTATCGCTAGCATCAGAATTTTGGAAAACAGTTTTAATCAATATTATATAAACGCGTAATTAAAAAAAATAAATAAATGTTAGAGTAAATCATGGAAGAGAAAGACAGCAAAATACGGCATGTTAGAGATAATCGAGCAACAACAATAAACTGGGTGTTACTGTCATTTTTGACACTTTTGCAAATTTAAAGAATTTTGAAAGGAGCCTCTTTCATCACCATTTTTTCGCAGCCTACTCTGATTTTTTTTAATCAGTTTAAAGTTATGTTGGATGTGATTTTAATCCCTGTTTCTTTTGCTTTTTAATCTTATTTTCGTAGGTCCTAGATGTGCCTAAACTGCCTAATGGATAAGGCAGCCATAAATAAGGAAACCAGTATAAATCTCAAACAACCCAAATTAATTAAATGACAGTTCTTTCTAAAATAGCTTTATAACTAGAATCCCTTATTAGGGTGCAATTCAGCCCAGATGTATATAACATATATTGCAATTTCTGTCATAGCCAGGGCAAACACAAAGTTCTGTAAGTTTGTCTCTTGTTTACGTTCGTCAATTATCGTGAAGGGGAGACCGGGTCGTCTCGTCTAGTACTGTCGCCCGGTGCGTCTGGATTCTACCGGTTCATCCCCGGTGCTTTGTGCAGACGGCGCGAGTAAACTCGAGTGCGTTCTGGGACGAAGCCAGCTGGAAGACAATCAGCAACGCGCTCCGTTGATTTTATTTGTGTTTCTATCACAACGCACTGCACTCCTCCACGATATTAAACTCTTACAGATCGTCGTGAGCATAGCTACGAGAAAACGTTTTATTAACTGTCAGAATGGCGAGGAATCTGCGTCAATAGACCTATTAAATATCTCTGCGTGAATCGAAGATCAAGTTTCCGTGGTAATAAACGTTGATTTATCGCTCGGTCTCATTGACCGAGTCACTAGAGTGGTGACTGGTGACACCAACTCCGGGTCACTGTTAACATTATAACGCATGTGTACAGATATTCATACATTTGTTCTTGTCCCTTTTCAAGTAGTGTCGACATTTCTCTAAATGGGGGTCAGTCTATTGTTAACAAGATAGAATGACATGAATAAAGTCTGATACGCTTAAAACGACCACATGTCCCCCTTTCGCCCCTATTTTGAATAGTTTGTCCCGCGGAGTTTTAAGAAAGTTCCTGATTTTAGAAAAAATTCCGCATTTTACCTAGGTCTCGATTGAAATTTAAGGAATTGTTTTGCTTGTGCTATGGATTTATTATAAGCTAGCTGGAGTACTCGTACTTCTCACGGTTTTTATTGCATACATTTTTGCTGTTTTGCAGAAAAAATGCGTAGAAATAAAAGAGATATATGGAGATATTAATTTTAAGGTCAAACAATTTTTGTTGTATACGAGGTCTGTTCAAAAAGTATCGCGAATTTTGAATTTCCGCGGGTTACGTATATTCGATTTTCGATTATTTTGTGGCGTTATGTTGGTACTCATGTCTGTCACTTATGCCGACAAGTTCGGCCATTTTGAATGTTCAGTTAATTTTTGACAGTTGATTTGCTTGCACATGTTTTGGCTAGTCTTCGATTTTTACCTATACCAAAAAATGGATCAAAGTATCTGTATCAAATTTTATGTGAAAAACAAAATTAAGTGCGCGGACGCATTCCGAATTTTGAATGTGGCATATGGTGAAGCTACCTTGGACCGAAGAAAATCGCCACCACACATTGTTGCTTGTGCGCGAATTTTTGGCAAAAAACAACACACTAATAATGCCGCAGCCACCGTATTCCCCAGATCTGGCCCCCTGTGACTTTTTCTTGTTCCCGAAACTGAAGAGGCCCATGAAAGGACGACGCTACGCTACGAGTGAGGAGATAAAGACGACATCGAAGGAGGATCTGAACAAGATCACAAAAAATGATTTTTTCAAGTGCTTCGAGGATTGGAAAAAACATTGGCACAAGTGTATAATATCTGGTGGGGATTACTTTGAAGGGGAAAAAATAGATATTCATGAATAAAAAAATAATTTTTGAAAAAACACAATTCGCGATACTTTTTGAACAGACCTCGTATATTCTTCTGTTAAGTCAATAATAAGGGAGATATCTTAAAGTTTTTTAATAAACAGTTTTAGCCCCGAAACACTCCCCTAGAATAAAAATGCCTTATAACCTATAATAATAATAATAATAATAATTGTATTAATGTTAACAAATACAAAATATTTTTACATACGTCAGAAGTTAATAAAAGTAATAATGGGAAAAAAATACTACAAATAAACATAGCATAAACAATAATACATTGAATTTAACATTAAAAATGAAGTTACAAAATTACATTACGAAGTCACTAAAATTATTAGCGAGGTATTGGTCAAAGTTATAAAATGCTTTAGATATTAAATAGTTTTTTACGGTATTTTTGAATTGCTGGTTGTTTAACTTCTTTATTGCCAAGGGGAGTATATTCGAATCCTGGTGATACTCTGGTTATACTTATCATCAAATCACGCGAAAATATGCCCAGCCGTTTTTGCGTGAATCTCGGACAGATAGACAGACAGACAGACAAACAAATATTTTTTGCGAATAATCGTGTGAAATGTGTAGAAACCAAATATGAGGTCGAAGAAATAAAAAAAAAAGATATAACCTTAATTTTAATAATATAGATTTGTTAAAAACAATACATCAGAATGCCATTGCCCTCACGAATATAAATCAGCTTAGTCGTTTGTTATTGGCCAACCTTTATTCCACTCTGTCGTTTATTTAATCATGACGATACCGATAGAAGAGACGCGGAAAATGTCTCGAAGATATTGTGAAATATTATATCATGAAATATTACGTCTACTTTATAGTACAAGATTTTCTATCTAAACGGATATATTCCGTATTAAATCATATTGAACCTGCTCATACATTGTCTGATCTTTGAACATTATGTACGTGAAGCACGCAAAGTTAACCAGTCACTACAATCAACTCGCCGCCATCATCGTGCGCACATATCCACATACGTGTTGCAGGATACCGTACACGTACTTCAAAAACTAAATTTTAATAACGTTCTCTTCTCTTGATGTCTTTATTTTCTTATTATTTTAATCATTAGCGATGTCGAACAGCGTGCAACCGCAATATATTCTCGTTAGTTGTGTCTGTGAGGGAACGCGTGTACGCGAGGATCAGGGCGAGCTATGAATCTTGCAGGGCCCAACGGCCTGGCGGTCTGGCGGGCTAGCAGCCCAGCGCCGTACTTTACCATAACTCATATGGCACACGGTTTTATTCCGTGCCTCGAAACAATTCAATATTAAGCCCGCGTATCACACAGATTGACTTCGACCTTTTGTCTACTGCAATATCTGAATTTTACAAGCGTAGCGGACTTTATTCATGTCATTCTATCTTGTTAACAATAGGCTGACCCCATTTAGAGAAATGTCAACACTACTTGAAAAGGGACAGGAACAAATGTATGGATATCTGGACACACGCGCTATAATTAAAGTGACACATTTTTTAGTGCGACAAGGCGTGACGCTTAGATTTTAAGGGAGAGGGTTTTTTTTTTATGTATATTAATAAAATTGGAGGCTATATCTGATTTTTATTATTAAGCTTCATATTTGGTTTCTACACCTATCATATAATTATAAGACGTATATATCTATGTAGGGATACTACATCAATAAAATCATTTCGATATTTATACGAAAATATCAATGTCTTTTTGTCTTTCTGTCTGTCTGTATGTCTATATGTCTATCTATATGCCTATCTGTCTACCTGTCTATTCGAGAATCAGGTAAAAATGGCTGGATATATTTTTAAATAATTTAATATGATGATAGAGTAAAACCAGGATTCGAACATAGGCTCTAAGGCAGGTTTGTCCAACCCGCGGCCCATGATGGCTATTAATGCGGCCCAACGAAAAATCGTAAACTTGCAAACTTATTATAAGATTGCGATTACAAATACCATTAATAACACTACAAATACAATTTCATCTTGTTTCGGCTTAATATATAAGCGATGATTTTTTTAATTTAATTCGTTCTTTAGAGAGAATCATAAAATCATTCTTAAACTATATAATATATTAATTAGTATTAGTTTTATTTTATGTGTGGCCCGAAACAACTTGATTTTTTTTTTTTATAATGTGGCCAAGGGAAGCTAAAAGCTTGGACATCCCTGCTCTAAGGCATCTCAATATTTTTGTTCTATTGGGGCAGTTACGGCGCTAGCGGGGGGGTCGGAGACTGCCCCCTCGCTAAAACTGGTCCAGCTCCCTGATGTTCCCCCCAGTTTTCAGCTCATCACTTTTATTTTAAGAGTGAGGATCTTTTTTTTTATCTCATCATTTCTAATTTAAGAGTGAGGACCTTTTTTTTTGGTTCATCACATTGTATTTATGGTGCGCTCCTGAAATAATTCCTGACCCCCCAGATTTTACTTAAATCTATCCTCCCCCCCCCCACGATTTTAAGAGCTAGCGTTCTTATATGGGGGTGTTTCGGTGTTCTAACAATTTATTAAAAACCTTATTAAGTCCCTTATTATTGAGTTAATAGAAAAATATGCATAACAAAAGTTGTTTATAGTAAGAAAACAAATCTTCTTTGGTCAATGCATTTTTTAAATTAGATGAATATTTGAAAAGTTACGGAAGGACAACCTAAAACTAAAATCTACATATATCTGCCTTATTATGGACTTAACAGTAAAATTATGTAACACAAAAATAGTTTTTAATAAGAAAGCAATTTTTTTGTTTATACTTTACTTATTATTAACTTTCCATCAAAAATGTATATGAGGAAAACATGTTTTTTCTCTTCAACACAGGTTTTAATAAGAAGATTATTTAGGAGTCAAGAGGAGTGTTACTTATAAGGTAAAATATCTCATTTATTATTTACTTAAAAGCAATAATAAATATGAAAATAAAATTGAAAAATAATATTACCAATCCGCAAAAAAAAAAAATTTTTTATCTGTCGGCCTGTTTGCCAGTGCTCTTAAAATGTGCTTTGGAGAGCTATGGGAGAACTACCTATAAATGAAGTATTATTTACTTAACATCAAATATATGAGGAGCTTATTTCTAAAACGTCTCTTTTCCAAATTTATAAAACATTCATTTTATTGTTTAACTGGAAATATTAATGCCACCTCTCTGAAAAAAAAACAAACACAATTTCTTTCCAAACCGACCTAGAAATCTTAAATAAATGGCTGATTAAAAAAAAAGAAGTAATTTTAATGGAAAAATTAATCAGTTTTCGTGGTCCCTTTCAACTTTTGAAAAATGGACAAGAGACGTTTTAGAAAAATGCTCATATATAGAAAAGGTGTTTTAGAATAAAGAAACGATTATTTTGTGTTCTACTTGAAACTAAAATATCTTACTTATCATTTACGTTACAGCAAAAATATAAACGAAGTACGGGTACTCCAGCTAGTATTTAATATCGCAGATGAAGAGGCATATAAATGACACTATTTCGTTTGTTGTTCCCATATTTCATTCCGTTTCATAACGTTGGTAGTTCATTACTCTAATTGTTGTCATGTAACGGGCCAGGAGATTGATGATGTCACATTTATCTTACGTCTGCGTAATCTCAATCTCTCAATGTTGAATCTCCCATAGGACCAGTAACTTGGTTCAAACATCTGCTCACCATCTTTACATTTTTATAATAAGCGAGATCGTATTGCCGAATCAATCACAGCTCTGTACTACCAGTTTCCCTTCCTGCTCCGCGTTTTACTTAAACTGACATACCATTGTATTTTCCAAATGAATAGTAATTCTCAATCAACGTAGAACAACCTAAGGCTGGATGCAGTGGCGGCTGAGATAGTGACCTCCTAAAAAAATTTAATAAAAAAACAGAATTTAAAATTTTATTTATATTTTAAAATTGCTTTAAAGAAGCTATAGGCTATTCCATATTTGCATATATTTATTTTTATTATTTCTAATTCAAAGATTTTTCATATAAATGTTAGATTAATATAAATTTAGATCTAGAAAACAATGCTCAGGTCACTTATCGTAGTATCCCAATACAGTGGATACACAGGTGGTTGCACAGACGATATCTAATGTATTTATCTACGCAAGTAATAAAAATTAACTGGAAAATGCAACAGCGGCGAGGTTTAGTGCGTATGTACTAGTAAATTTCGGCCGTTGTCCTTAGCTTAGTTCGTTTGTTTTGTTTGTGGTAAGCACTCAGACGTGATACTGGATATAGTGCGTTATATTAAAGTTAACGTTCTTATCTATGAAACTAAATTACTAATAAAAAATATTGGTCCCCATCAGCCAAAATTGAATATTTCACAAGTAAAAAAAAAAAAAAAATGAAATAGAATATTTAATAGAGAGTTCAGTAAAAAGCAATGGTAATAATTTAGAATGGGGCACCAAAATTTTTGTTAACTACCGATGATTGAGCTGTCTGTAGTTAGAAGCATAATAAAAAATATATATATGATAAAAAAAAAATCATTTTCAAGTCGTACTTAAAAGTATAATTTGAAAGCGAAATATTTTTAATTATTTTTATTTTTATTATGGTCAACTTACGATCATCAAATTTTTCCCTTAACTTAAACATCGCGTTGTCGAAAGAAATCGTCTTCCCTTTACCTTTATACATCGTGTATATCAATTCTAAATATGTTTCACGGACCAGATTAGGGGTCAGATATTTAAAAATCACAGATACGTGGTGGAAATTCTGAAAATCATTTAAGAACGTGGGAAAGAAATTCTGAATATCAATTCAGGACTTTCAGCGGAGAAATTCCGAAAATCTTGAGAAGTGTTTGAAAGTGAGAAGTGGTTGAAATCTTAGTGATTTCAAAAAACAAGGGGCAGAAATTTAGTGCGAGCCGTTTTAAACTTAATGTTGGTCACACTATTGCAGTATATGTATCAAAATGTCCTCCCCTCCTAAATATTTTACTCACCGGCCGCTACTGGCTTGATGAATCAAAGAACAAGCTCGATACTAAACAGACGTTAAATACTACAACATACATGATGCTTTGTTATTCAGCCCGCGGGATATTTCGATACTTTCTATATATGATTATTTGCAAAATGCCTATTCTATGTTGAAATTCTATTGAATACGAACCTTTGTATTGGGCAATCACTCCCTTGTGATAGGTGCTTTGTTCCCGAATGCGGGCCCTATTCAAGCAGTACCTGAAGCACGGGGTCTCCTCTCAGGGATTATCCAGTCACTGCACTCTGGTTGACTCTGTCGCACCGCATTCTGTCAACACTCGAGCAGCTAATGTTCCAATCTGTGGCCTACGCCTTGCACCTGGCCTCACCAGAAACTTCAACAATATTTATGGTCAGAGAGATTTATCTTGACATGTATTTAAAAGAAACTATATAAACAGATATGAAGAATGACGCTTCACTGACAAATTGGGATAGAAATTATCTGTTTATGGGTAAAATAATCACTCTGTGTCCACTTGTATGTCGTCAGTCATCACAACAGAACTGGAGTGATAAACATGATATGAGCCAGCTGTAAAGTATTATGGTTTTGATGTTAAAGATCTCACCCTGACTGAACATTTATAATCAATATTGTATCAGGAATATTGATCCTATGCGTATACAAGGAAAGTCAGAGTGTCGCATTCTGTTCCACAGAACCATCAAAGAACCCGGTCGACGTCAACGATATTGTAACAGATAATGTACCCTTTTACGGCATGCAATATTTTTACTCAATATCGATATCAGACACTATGTAAATACGATAGGACATACATGCCTTTGCTGTTTTATACATAGTTTTGTGTTTAAAATTTGATCTGATGAAAAAATCAAAGTGTTCAGGCTCTTAGGGCCGCTTTTACAAACCTCGGATACGTAGCGGTATAACTATCTAAGGTATAAGTTTATTGCGATGTTTATTCCAATGTTCGCTTTTACAATGCATTTTTTATTCTCTGATAGTTATCCATGGTTTTATTGTAAATAACATAAAGTTGGTATCGTTTGACACATAAACTGACTTATTAGAAATGTCATATTTTAAATTGACATTACTATTAACAACACATTTGAACATGTTTGGAGAAATATTGGGAGATGTCGAAATATTCGACACAGATAATTATTTTATTGTGCTATATCTACCGCGTTAAACCGCCCTTTAAGAGAATCGAGCTCAAATACCGCCCATGTGTAAATTTTCATAAGATCACCATCTACTAGTAGAATTCTATTAGAATCTATACCAAATACCGTCCCTTTGATGAGCCGCTCGTGTGCGGCGCAAACTGTTTTATTTATGTACTGTAATCCCTTGTAACCGCGCTGCTTACGTTCCACTAACATACTGTGGACAAAATAACGCGAGTAATAAGATTAAGCGTATACATATTATGTACAATTGTGGACTGCCAAAATTGTAACAACCAGTTCTTTCAAGAGGAAAATTTCACTAATTAATAAGGGGAGTATTTTTTTTTTCAGTGTATAACAACATTAACAACCTGTTCGCATTTTGAAAAATATATAAATAAATAACAACCGGTTCATTCGAACTGGCTCCAGCCCAATACTGCATATATACATATACAAAAACTGGCATTATGTGAACATAGTGTGGAAGGGATGATAGTGGCCAGATAGATTCGAAACGCTCAAAGTGCTACGAGCATATTTCAGCGGTAATCGCCTGCTACTGTTCATTACTACGCCTTTATAAAATAAATTAAATTATTATTTCACAACTGCGTGTAATCAAAACTGCTGAACAAATACAAGGATAACGAGGGATAGCGTACTATTATTATTTCGTATGGCAATGTCTAGGTTTTAGAGATTTTAAGGTCGCGACTAGCGTCCTCTGACATGTAGTAGCCGAGACCACCGTGCCCTGTGAAGCTTGCCCCATATTTTCAAAAATTCATTCAAAGATACAGGCACTCATTGTAAACTATCTGAGCCTATAGTTGCAACAGCCAAGTTTTTTTTTAATATTTGTGCCCATACTAGGTCGATCTCATGATTCCACACTTTCAAAGCAAGTAAGCCAACCACTCTACGCTGCTGCAACCACAATTATATAACTGTAATAAAAATTCAAATAAAACGTTATAATGTGACATTATCATATGTCAATTTTTTTTTTTTACCGTTGCTGGGTAATAAATACTTATTCGCCAATCAGAGCATGGGAATAACTTATACTGCCCTTTATCTGAAGTGTCGTTGGCCAGATAAGATATTCTGGTGTTTATTCCGATGTTTATCCTATCCGAGCTTTATCCGAGCATTGTAAAAGCGATTTTTTGACTTTATACCGGGAATAGCGTTATCCGAGCTTTATCCAACGATTGTAAAAGCGGCCCTTATATGTATTTTATTTATAAAATTAGGATAATTTTATGATTTATTCTTCCTTTGTATACATGGTGCATCAAAATGGAAAGAACAATATTGAGGCCTGAAAACGCGACGTGTGAACTAGTTGGGAAAAAAATTGATGACCCAAGTTTATCTAAAGAATCAAATGATAGTATTGATTTTTTTCGGAACAAACCGGAAGTATAGGATATCAAGTCCAACTTAGATT
This sequence comes from Liopterus haemorrhoidalis, assembly GCA_963971575.1. Taxonomy (NCBI): domain Eukaryota; kingdom Metazoa; phylum Arthropoda; class Insecta; order Coleoptera; family Dytiscidae; genus Liopterus; species Liopterus haemorrhoidalis. The sequence continues at coordinate 14,739,012 of OZ020618.1, read as the reverse complement.
TTTTAAGCAGGAAGATATGTCGTGTTGATTATCTTTGGATAGAGATTTTTAAATGAAACAATTTTTACTTAAACATTTTTTTAATATCTCTTTTACGAAAAATTGTATTCTCTGTAACGACTTGAAAGTATTTTTATTTATAAGTGTTCGAATTGCTTTCCATTTTGATTTAAACACTTTCGCATTCTTACTTTTGAGCTATCTGTAGCTCTGAGCATAATAAAAAAATCGTACCTACTTGAAAGTACAACTTAGTACCGGTGCTAGCTCTTAAATCTGGAGGAGCCAGGAAGTATTTGAGCCAAATCTGGGGGGGGGGGCAGGAAATATTTGAGGAGGGCATCATTTTTCAAATCGTTATTAATGGACAGGTGGAAACAAGTGATGACCTAAAAAGAAAAAGGTCCTCACTTCTAAAATATAAGTGATGACCTCCTTAAACAACACATTCTTGTTGCACACACATTTTTCTCTACACATTTCGCGGAGGGGGGCATCTGGGGCCCAGAGCAATTTATGGGAGGGACACCCCGCTAGCGTCGCCGCTGGTACAACTTGAAAGTACTTGAAATTTGGTTCTCTATAGAGTCGTACCAATAGAAGTCTAGGCGAAACGTAATTTGTCTAGATTTTCTGTAAAATGTAAAATAAATAATCGTACATATATAATTAGCTACCGTGTGTTAGTGATTTTGTAACACTGTGACGTCATTTTTCCTAAGGTTCTCGTGATTGGCTAACTGGGAAACAGGGTGTTCCCAGTTTGACTTGATTGACAGGTATTTTGCAGATTTATTCTCTAAGAATCAACGAATATAATTACATATAGAAATGTCTAGGGTTTCGTATGCATAAATTAACGTCTCAAATTATTTTTAGTTTTAATGTACACTAAGTAAAAATGAATCGTTTTCTCATCTTAAAAAGTTAATGAATAAATAATCTAACTATATAATTAGAAAGTGTCTGTATGTAGTGTCGGTAACATTATGGCGTCAATTTTTCTAAAGTTCTCGTGATTGGCTAACTGGGGACAGCCTGTTTCTTGATTGGCTGACAGGTGACGCCTTCTCCCGTGATTAGCTAACTGGTGATATACTGTCCCATGATTCGCAGACTGGCGACGAAATTAGGATACGTTAAAAAATAAAACCAAATACACACACAAACAATTGAAATTTTTATATTATAAATCCGTCATTGTTGACGGGTAATAACCTAGTATAATAATAATTACTAAAAGAACTAGAACAATGTAAATATCTAAAGAAGTTTAAATAGTTTTAAAGAATGTTAATATGTTAATATATATCCTATACATACACTTATTAAATTGGTCCAAGAATATTCATTTGTTATCCCATAAAAATCCCACCAACAGCATGTAAACTACTCGTAGGCAAACACAAGATCGTCCCTCACTAGAATCGAACTCAAATCGTGCAGCTGGACAAAATTTCATCAACACCAGCGGTATTTGGGCTCGACTATAGCAAAGAGCAGTACAATGAATGCCTGCACACGGGTGACCGACACACAGCTGGTGGCCCTGCCTACATACTATTAATAATATCTTCAAAATACAAACAAACATTCCTTTCTCAATCTCATCAAATACTTCATAAAATATCCCTAGACCATTTTGGTAAGTGTATATAATAACTAAATAATATTGCATAATAACTAAGCAGAGGCATGTACATCAGTGCAGGCAGGGGAGTCGAGAAACAGGGGAAGCCGAAACAAATTACTAGGGCCCGGGACTGGATTCTGTTTTGTTACAAATCACTATCCAGGCTTATTATTTGTGATTTTGTTACATAATTTCTTTAATTTCTTGGTCGGTAATTTTAATACGTTATAATAATTGAAATAATAGCGTTTATACCAATTTGATTGCACACTTTGTTTATTAATTTAGTTGGCTGTCGTCAGTTATCAGAACCTGTGTGGTGTTTTTAGACAGTGGCTACGGCACGTAAACATATATTACAGAAAAAGATAACAATTTCTGCCTACATGCAGTTTTTTATCTTTCATCCTAACTGTCGTTTTGCGGGACATAGTGCTGAATTATTGTTTTAATTTTTGTTTTCCCGGAACCCGGATTTACTATTTTACAGGGGCACGGGCCCACTCTTGGCGCCCCTGTATATAGGGCCCGCATTAACAATTTGTCCAGGGGCCTAATACAATTAAACATAAAACCATTTTTTTTTGTTGTGACTAGAAACTGTGTCAATCAAGCTGACCGGCTTACCTCTAGTCATCTGGCGAGGTCTCAGCGGCCCGTGATTAAAATCATGGGGGCCGCTGTTGGGAACGCCTTGTATTCGGTTCGGCTCACCTGATAAACAGGTTGAGGTCCGAAACACAAGACGCCCTAAGCCCTGTGCCTTCTCGGTGCGGTTCTGAGGAGAGACAGCGGCGGAGTCTGGCTCGTGAGTCCTGGGAGTCCAGACTCAAGAAGAATGACCTTTAAGACCCTTATCAGACAGATGCAGAGCAGACTGAAGAGACAGGAACAGAGAAACAGGGAGCCTAGTCGGAGTCCTAGGCCATCGGGCCACCCACAGAAACACTCGCGGATGGTAAAGGCAGCTCAAAGGTCGGGTTATGGACACCCGTATCCAGAGAGTGTGGGTATGCCATGTAGTCACCTAGCGATGCCTCTGGGGAGATCCGTGCGTAAAACCACGGGAGTCTTCGTCGGGGACGCTTTGTATTCGGACTGGATAACCTGGTAAACAGGTCAAGTCGGAAAACACGAGACGGACGCCTACAGATGAATACCTGAAGTGGGCGGGTGCGGTGGGTGATCTGGTGGGGGGATTCAACAGACTTTGCGGCCTGGCTCTGGGACGACTACCGGACGAACGATACATGAGAACCAGGAGGCCGAAAAAGACAGAAGACAGGAAGAATAAAGAGGGAAGGCATGAAGAACTAGCCACTCCGTCACGAAGAATAGTCCACTACGACAGTCCCATGGCGGAGAGGAGGCAAGCAGGGTTCTTAGTCGGTATACCACTTGTGGAGAATCCGACACTACCTGAATAAGGCGTCTATAAAAGATTTCCCCTGGATTAAAAAAGCTGATCGGCGCAAACGTGAAGTCGGGGACTTCGCCCCTGGTATTGTTTTCCCTGTAACTGAGCTCAGAATTTTTGTTTAACCGGGTCTCGGGTCGCTCTTAGCCCCCTGGTTATGAAGCCCACATTAACAATTAGTTCGGGGGTCCAAATTATCAGGCAGCTTTGATATTACTTGGTACAATTAAATATAAAACGATTTTTCGTTGTCACAAGGAGCTGGGTCGATTAAGTCAACTGGCGCTCTACGTGAAGCCGAGAAATTGCTTTTCTGGTACCTGCTATTGCTTTTCTGGTACCTGGTCCTAGAATGTTTGATTTACCAGGACCCAGGGTCGCTCTCTGCGCCCATGCAGGTGCCCCACATTTCTCACATTTGTTCCGGCTCTAATATACATACGTTAATATTATAAAGTATTTTGTAATCTGATGTACTAATGAAAGAATTAATTATTAAGGTCGATATCCTGAAATTTGCAGATCAAGATAATAGCTGCAAAACTAGTTTGCATGGAGAAATTGCCGTTGTTATATAATTAATTGTTGCTTCATTAGTTATTGCATTAATTTTTACTTAAAAGTTAAACCTAATAAATTTTTTAGAGTTTTTGTTTTTAATTACTTGAATTTTTAACTATGGGATTTTATACAATTTGCTTCGTCATTCCTAAATGAACAAAACTATTTAAAAATGAATCAGTTGTCCATAAAATAACAAAATTTAAGCGAACAAAGACTTAACGGCAGTTTAAAATCACTTTTTAATCATTAATAAAACAATCAATGCAGTATCATTTAGCACTGTCATGAAGCGTATGGTGCTACTGTGTTTTATCGATACGAACAACGAGCGACGGTGGCGAAAGCTCGAAGTGTTTGGAACTTTCAGGCGTCACATGGTGGCGCCACATAGTCCTAGCGTCGCGGCGCTTCACGTGCTACCCCAAAAGTAGTTCAAACGACGCTCGTGAGATGTCAGCAGGGGATTGAGAATGGCGCAGACCGCGACTCAGCTGAGAAATATGAACAGTCTGGCACGGTGTGTCTGCGAGATTGGTACAGTGTGCCGTGTATATCTCTCGACGAGTGGCTCACACGTGAAACACGCGAAACTTTCACACATTCTCCGCGTTAGTGGGAATCCCCTGCGACAATTGCAATTCAATTAAACTGTTTACTACGCTAAACTTCTTAAGTGGATGGTGTTTGTTATTATTAGTGTACTTGGAGATTTATTAAATTAACGTTTTGTATAAACTGTCAAGAGGTTTTTCTAGGTAAGTTAACAGAACAAATTATTTTTGTCTGACTGTTTTCTTTGTGATTAACTTTTCTCATTATTCTTCATATTTTGGATTTGACAGATTAAAATTAAAGTAAATATTAGAGGAAAAAGTTGAAAGAATTTTGAAACTTTTTGAAACTTTCCAAGTAGTTATTTTGGTTGGTATTATGTTTGATAATATTAACTAAGAACAGAGCGACAAAGTTTTGAAGATGTTCTTGTTAAAGCATATTGGCTAAAGTATCTTTTTTGTTAGATAATATGTTTCTGGGGCAAAACTTTCGCACGAATGACTATATAATATCTTATAACAAATTTTATGAAATTGAATAAGATTGTATAGCTTTATAACTAAAAATATCAAAGTTTCTAAAAAGGATTATCCCGAAAACTTTTTTTAAAAGGGTTAGTCAAATGATTTTCCGAAATCTGTTTAAGACAAACAACGTAAAACATCCGTCATCAACATGTGTTCCCAAACCTTTTTTTTTAAAACTAATATACAATAATTTCTCTTCTTGTGAACGGTCTGTCGAGTTGACTTTGGACCTTACTTAATACTATTGGAATCCTTATTGGAGTCGAATTAGTCCTCATTGGAACCTAAATAGGACTTGATTATGGAAATTATGTCAATAAAATCTTTCTAGAGAATCTATAGTGCAGGCGCGCACCCTTATTTTTTTTCTTGGGGGGGGGGATTAAGAAGACAAAATTGTTTAATAGGGGCAGGGATCGGGGGAAATTACTCGTCAAAAATTGCTGACCAAAACCACTTTACCTTCCAATAAAAAAAGGTCCTCAATCTAAAATGCAAGTGATGACATAAAAATAAAAAAGGTCTTCCTTTCCAAAATGCAAGTGTTGACCTAAAAAAGCATTCTCACTTTTAAAATACAAGTAATGACCTAAGAAAAAGGTCCTTACTTCTAAAATGTAAGTGTTGATCTAAAAAAAGCTACTCGCTTCTAAAATTCACATATTGTACAAAAACCAAAATAGTCCTCACTTCCAAAACTTTAGAAAATAGCTCATAAGCTCTAGAATTCGTGTATTCTGATTGACAGATCCAGACCAAATTTTGCATAATTTTAGACAGCATCCTACTACTCAGGAAATTAATGACGGTAATGGTAATAAAAAATAAATAACAAAATTTAATGAAAGTTAAGGTTTTTCATTTTTTTTTTAATTATATTCTTTTTCTTCGTCTTCTTTTTCTTTTTTGGGCACTGTCAGTCAAGCTGACTTTTGGCCTCACTCACATAAGTCCTCCATCTTGATCTGGTCATTGTTCGCTCTTGCCATATGCCCTGTATACCAATACTTGTTAGATCTTCGGTTAGCTGATCTCTCCATCTCTTGCGAGGTATTACCATTGGTCAACGGGTATTCAATCTTCCTTCCTATATCTTCCTAACCATTCTGTCCTCCTTCATCCTCATAATTCAAGTATAATAGTGCATCTAAATAGTTCTGAAAAATTCAGCGAGAAGACAGGAATTTTCTTTAAATAGTTGATTGTACGGCTGTATTTAACACCATACACTAGGGTGACCATTTTCTTAAGAAGGCAATGCGGGACAAAGCAAGAAAAAAAGCTCGTCACTTTCCAAATATAAGTGAAGAGAAAAAAAGGTCCTCACCTCTCGAATCCCCGAATCCAAGTGAAGAGCAAAAAAAAGGTGCTCATCTCCCTAATCCAAGTGAACAGCAAAAAAAAGGCCCTCATCTCTTCAAATACAAGTCAAGAAATCAAGTGAAGTGCACAAAAGTTAGAATGCGGGACTGTCCCGCAAAAATCAGGACGAGTGGTCACCCTACCATACACCATACATTATAATAGTTCGTCTAAATAGTTCTGAAAAAATCAACGAGAAGACAGGCATTTTCTTTAAATAGTTGATTGTACGGCTGTATTTAACACCATACACCGTACATGATAATAGTGCGTCTAAATTTTCCTGAAAAATTCAGCGAGAAGACAGGAATTTTCTTTAAATAGTTGACTGTACGGCTGTATATACACAGTAATCACGGTGTTGATCTATTGGTCAACACCGTAATTATTCGAAGATTGAAGGGGTGATTGTGTGTGCCCGGGGAAGTAGGGAAAGGAGATATGGCCAAGTTTGTGGTTTTACAAATGCGGGCTATATTTTTTTCCCGACAGAAGCCGTCGCGGACTATAGGACAACAAAATAAAAGGCATGTCAAGAAACTAAATTGCAAAAAAAAAGGTCATCAAAAAGATGTCGAGCAAACAAAAAAAAAAATTAAAGAAATTCACAAGATTTAATTTGCGAAGAAAGGAAATCCAAAGGTTCTGACGAGAGAAAAAAAAAGAGGAAAAACATAAGACCTGACTAGCAAACGAAAGAGGTTATGTGGGCCGCATAAATGGACCTTGCTGGTCGGATCTACTCCGCGTGCCTTAGTTTGGTCATGTCTGAAGACCTATTGAATGCACTTCGCATGCGGTAGAATTTTCAAGATTATCCATGATAAACTAACAAATATTCACACCTACTCAAAAATACTATTGTTCCAAATCATTTTATCTTTTGCTAACAATAACCAAAATTAAGCATTCTCTTAATATCTTCTATGGTTATGATTCATAACCACATAACAAAATTAATATTTCCTATAATTTGAACACAGGACAGCAGTATTTATGTTTTAGTTTACAGCCTAAAGGTTAATCAGGCGCTCAATGTAAAAATTCATCTAATTAACTTGAAAGAAAATAAGTTTAACAAAAAGAGTTTAACTAACTTTAAGTTTACCCATCAACAAATTCAATTTAAAAATCCAAAAAAAGAAGTCGTGCCTTGTAGTATATTGAAAAATAAATATTATTAATGGCCTTTTAATCTATTTCTTATCGTTCTTATCTAAATATTTGACAGGCCCTATACTTTAGTAATATTTGATTTGATACCCAATATCTCACCTGAGAAACAGAGAGAGTGAGGTCAACGTAAGGGGGTTATTAATCCACTCCGTAGCCTAGACGATTGTATCAACTTTAATAGAAAAAAATAGTCGATTTTATCATTAATGTTTTTTATTAAAAAATATATATGAACAGTTTTTAAGCTTTTGTTGAAACTAAAATAATAAAAGTTGTTTTTTATGTTCATTAATTTTGTTATTCAATACGATAAACCATAATTTTATATTATGTTCACTCACGTCATTGTTATGTCGATCATTTTCTATTATGAATTATAATATTACTTGAAATTAATAAAAATATTAATTACAAGTTTCAAAACTTCTTAGAATTCAGAGTAGAAAACTTTAATGAATGGGTAGCAGAAATCTTTCTTTGGTACAATGAAGAAGCACTGACAGACTAGAGATTAATTCTACAAGAAAAATTTAATGGAAGAAAGACCGTCTCGTGGTCGGTGTCTTACTATGTAAGACATGGTTAAATCGGAATGGAACAATTTACTTCGGCTGAATCACCGCGGTTGAATCTGCGCGACTGAATTACCGCGATTGAGTTACTGCGGCTGAATCACCTCGGCTGGATCACCTCAGCTGAATCAAAGCGACCGAGTCGTCATGGCTGATTCGTCACTCGTCGCCTGTCCATCTCAGCGTTAGAGAATCTTGCCGCTGGTCCAAATCACCCCGCGTTCATGCAATCGTGGTGGTTGTTTGTTCTTATTATTGGTACTTGTTGATGACGGATAACAAATCTGTATCAGTCTGATGATCCATAAGTTACATTGAGTTAGATTAGATTATTATAATTAACTTAGGAAATCATAATTAACTTATTTGTAGTAAAAAAATAGTAATAAAATATGTTGAACTTCATTGTATTTGTCGTTAAAATATATCAGTTTTAATAAGTCAACATTACAGAGAAAACTGTTTTGATTTAGTTGAATGTTTGCAAAATAATAAGAACAAACAACCACCGCGATCACATAAACAAGCTGCGAGTTGGCCAAGCGGCGAGATTTCGCCCGCAACGTTATTTATGTGGTTCGCGTAACCATTTCCTTTTTTTGCTTAAAAATTTTGTCCACTTTCGTTTTTTTTGCACATCACTTCGATTCGTTTTACTTTATTTTTGCTTATCACTTCGCTCCGCTTTCCTTTTATTATCCATCACTGTACTTTTTCTTCTTTTCACTTCGATCCACTTCCTTTTTACTTGCCCGACCTTAATATATAAGGGGCAAGTATTGTAATCGCGAAAATTTTCGATGTCGAGATTTTGACTGATGACCACGTTTCATGGTCCAGGGAATCCAAAAAACCTATTTTCGAAGTGCCGTCCGTATGTGTGTGTGTGTGTCTGTGTGTATACACGATAACTCAAAAACGGTTTAACTTAAAGAGTTCGTTCTGGTACTAAAAAATTCTCCTAATAATTGGGAAGAACCCTATTGTTTTTTATTAAAATCCGAAACCGGAAACGGAAGTTATTAAACATTAAAATTTTTAAAAAATCGTAACTAGTAAACCAAGCTTTGGACAAAAAATTGTATAGGACATAATTTGATTTATTTTTGAAGATTTACCTAAATCTTTTTTTAAATTTAAAAAAAAAAAAAATTATTATTATTTTATTATGGGAGGGCAAGTCTAGCGGAGGTCTCTCTTCGCCACTGGTTTAATCATTACTTCGATCCGCTTTCCTTTCCTATTCAACATATTTGTCCATTTTCCTTTTTTTTTGCTCATCGGATCTTGTCCTTTTCTTTTGTGTGTTCTCTGCCACAGCTTTTGTCACACAGAATATGGTTTGCGTTAGTAAAAGTTTCATGCTTGTCCTCGGTCAGAGATGGCAAACCTATGACATGCCAAAACATTTTAGGTGACACGCATCGTTTTTGGCCAAGAACAGTGAACGCATCTGGGCTCAAGTGTTTGTCGACTTGAAGTCCAAACTTGAGAATCTGGAAAGAAATCGTTTGGAGAATGAAAATGAGTGCCACTACGAACAGGAAATTTGGAGTGCTTGGAACCGATTACCGGACACTTTTAGCATTTTGAAAACGATGTTTTTTTTTCACAATTTTTCCCTCTACGTACTTTTGTGAGACCTCGGCGTTAAATAATATTAAAACCAATCTTGAATTAGATGGTTACGTCCGTAAAATATAGTATGATGAGGAAGTAATGGGATTCGGACGGTCAGAAATTAAAATTAAAACAATATTTTAACTTCCCTAACGTTTCGATTTAATATGAAATCTTCATCAGAGCTAGGTTAAAAAGTCACAAAATAAAATAAATTAATCAGATAAATAAAATGTAACGTCCACATAATGTGGACGAATCCCATTACTTCCTCATTATTAATATAATTTTATATTATGTTCACTCACGTCATTGTTATGTCGATCATTTTCTATTATGAATTATAATATTACATGAAATTAATAAAAATATTAATTACAAGTCTCAAAACTTCTTAGAATTCAGAATTCAGAGTTTTAATAAACCAATAGAAGAAACCGACTGACAGATGAAGTCAGTAGCGCTTGCTTGGCCTTGAAGTGCACGAAATACCAACCTTCAATTGAAGATTTAGAAAATGCAATTCAGCAACAAAAAAGTCACTAATGTAAAGAATTATTTATTTTTGCTTTTTTAGCAAATAAATATATCAAAAATATAACTATTTTTTTACTAGGGCTGCAAATATCTCAAAATTATGGATATTTATATGATACGACATCCGAGTTAAGCTGGGTTTTTTCTGAATTTTGACACATAGAGCTGAAAAGTTTCTCCATCACTGTCCTAGGTGGACAGATCAGAGTAAAGAGATAACCGGTTGCTCTATTATAGAGGCAACAAGAGAGCCAGAATATCGAAATCGTTATAAGGATATAATAAATAAAATAAAGACATCATAGATCACGTTCTTCCAGCTAAAGAAAAACTGAAATAGAAGAAAAGGAAGAAGCTGGATGGAAAAGAGATTGGGCATATTAACAGGCTGTCAAAAGAAGGAGTACTGCGAATTTCGAAACTACAATAAAAAATAATAACGTCTCTAAAATAAAAAAAAAAAAAAACATACACGAATATAATAAAATAATTACAATTTGTTAATTGTAATTCAATAAATGTTTCATAAGTAAACCTCGGAAAATAGGTAAGCGTACGGCAAAAATTCGCTTTTAAACACTTGGAGAGCAATGGGTTACAAATTTGCGCAAAAACACAGTAATCATTAAAAAATTTAAAAATGAAAAAAAAAAACACAATTTTTTTTATGAATGAATTTTATTTACTGAACATATATATCCTTCATAAAAGCCATTTCGGGCCCAAAATGGGATTGAAAGTTGATATTATGGTGCATAGTTTGGGTCGATAAATAAAAGAAATTCATAAAAAAAATATTCATTTTCTCTCGTACCTCGTTTGAATAATCGTAGCTGTCTTTTGTCTCGCTTCCACATACCATAAATCGTATATATTGTCGCCCGAGTACATTCGGGAGTGATCTTTTCTGCAGGTAAAGCTTGCCCGAGTTATCTCGGGTGTGGGAATTTTCGCTCATAATAGCCGCCCGAGTATACTCGGGCGTAGTCCTTAAGCGGTTAAAGAGCAAAAGGTAACAAACTGCTCCCGAACACTTCCAGAACGGGGGATAAAATATTTTTTCTATTTCAAATGTCCCGAACGGTCTGGGACTGTTATATAGCCCAAGATCCATATGCTTTGCATCCCGATATGGGTGTATTTTATTTGATCCTACGTCTCTGCACTCCGTAGCAAGCCGTCTTACCATGGAGCCACGACATCTCTTTTAAAATAATTAGTTCAATATTGAAATATTTTACTATTTACTATTTACTATTTATTATTTAAATACATCAGTTCTCTAAATGGAAAATTTCACGAACCGGAACGCTACTTGCGTGACTAAACAAAACAACATTTCAATATGTTCAATAATTTGACGAACCGAAACACTGTTCCGGTTTACTCTGGTACATTTCAAGCCTTAAAATACATAAAATTTTAACAAGATCTAACCTAATGGGGTTTTACGGCTTAATAGTGTAATGGTACAATATAATTATCAATTATCAATTACAATAAAAAGTACAATTGTTGAAAAAAACTACAATAAAATCGAATTGCGTTCTTATAAGAGTTTAACTTGAAATAATTGCTAGAAAAACATTTTCATGAAGCTCATTAATTGAATTTTTGTCTGTAAAAAAACTTTTTTTTATCTTTACTTCATAAAAAAGTTTTGAAAACAATGTAACAGTAACACAAACAACTTAGTTCCTATTGTTCAATTCAAATCACATGTGTTAAAGGTCACTTTAAAGCTATTAGCTTGAATTTAAGTTAACTAGAATCAGATTCGAAGGGATGTAAATTAAATGATTTGTCACAGTAAATCAACCATGAAAATAATGTTTATGTTCGACCACTTGAGAAATATAATTGGTGTGAAAAATATTGTACGCTTATTACTCAAAACTATATATAGTTTATGAAGTAAATATTCTACATGCGAGTTGACATTCTGTCACATTTGGTGGACGTATGTTATGGTTTAATATGCACGGGTGGACGTGACTCAACTTGACATATGATATTAACATTCCACGCACAAAATAAATCGATATCGTAAATAAATTTCTCAAGATATTCAAGTAAACCACACATTTTATATAAAAACTGATTGAATAAAGCGATTTTAGATTTATAAATTGTAACAATACCCCAAATATTCATCTAAATGAAAAAAATCATGCAAAGAAAAGATTTGTTTTTAGGGTTTTGTAGGTATGACCAAAAAACCCTTATACCGTCATTTTGTCGTCTGTCTGTCTGTCTGTCTGTCTGTCTGTTCGGTAAAAATTGTAGCCAAACGGCTAAACCTAGAGAGTTGAAATTTGGCATGCTTATACAACTCTTTGACCCACACATAGGAAAAATACTAAAACATCTAAAAAACATATCCCCCTAAAAATATAAACAAAAATGTGCTCATAAAAAAAAAATATTTTTTTAAAATTCTGAGTAGGGTATCAAATGAAAGCCCTTAGTACATGAATTAACGATCAAAATTTTATTTTTGCAAAATAAATGATTTTGATGCGATTTTTGCCAAAATTGTGCAAAAAAATTTTTGTCCCACACCCTGTAGCCCAGATGGTTTAAACTAAAAATCTGAAAAAATTCTAAGTAATGTACATTGGTGTGAACCGGAATAGTACAACAGGAATTTTTGATCAGATTATGTTTTCGGAAAATAACGCATTTTTTGTGTTTTTAACTAAAATATGTTAAATATTTAATTCGCTATGTAACACTTCAGATAAGAAACTCTGGTAGCTCAGATGGTTTCGTAACGCACTTTGTAAATTGCAGTGCGAACGTTGCAGAGTTCGAGTCCTGTTAATTTTATTTTTTTCTGTTTTTTTTTTGCATTTCTATTGTGTTTAAATTATTTTGTCAAAATTCTAATTATATTTTGGTAAATGTTGCATTTATTTTTTAAAAGCATAAATTTAATAACCAGTGGGAAGTGTTGAAATTGTAATTTAATTTGTGACGAAATCGGAGGGCGGGACTTATGATATAAGCAACCAATGGAAGCCATAGGCGCAATTTTAAAAATCTTACTGAACCTTGCTGTATAAATAAAATACTGTACATATTTAGAAACTTAAATAATGGTATTAGGCATTCGAATTAAAATTCATAAAAAAATATTTTGACATAAAATTTGTTTTGGCATCCCAAATAATCATCATTCAGTTACTAAATACCTGCAAAACCCAGAAATGTGTGAAGATTCACACTTCACATAAATTTTTTATTATAAACTTAAATTCCATACTGTGGGAGAAGAACATCACAAAGCAGACAAAAAGAACAGTTTTAAGGATGTGAAGTGTGGCATATCAATAGCAGAAACAGAAATAAATGACTAGCTACGGGAATAGATTTTTGGCGAAAGAGCTGTAGAAAATCAAAACTAGACAGAATAAGAAATGAAACAATTATAAAAACAGTAAAAATACAAAAAAAATATATACATAATTGACACAATCGAAACCAAACAGCTAAAATGGTTCGATCACGCAAATAGAATGATGGAAGATAGATGGCCGAAAAGGGTACTAACCTGGATACCAGAGAGAAGAAAAAACGAGAAAGGCCTAGACGAATTTGGAGAGCTGGAATAGAGGAAGCAATGTCGATGAGAGAACTAGCAGTAGACATGTCATGACAGAAGTTCCTGGAAATTGAGAACGGAGAAGCGGCGTCAGCCGCATTGGATCCGATATAAAACCGTAGTTATCGTGATTTCGTGGAAAAAATATTGCTTACCGAGCACAGGAACGTGAGTTCAATTCTTGGACACAATTTTGGAAGAAGCTGACCGGCGTAGCATAGTGGTAACACATGTCCTCTGCGTTGCTAAGGTCTCGAGGTCGAACCCCGTTCAGGCATAGAATTTTTCAAAAATAATAATTCTCCTGGCTGATTGCCAAAGCAGCAAAGGCCATAAAAATAAAAGCTCTTGAAGTTGACAACAAGTATCAGACCTATTGAGTTTCTGTTCTGGTCCCAACAGCCTTGGTACCCAGCGCGGCGAAACCTTGCTAACGCCCAAACAATCATGCAAGATGTCATGAACTTGTCGTGTACCTATCCCTAGGCGCACACTAATTTGACGAATAGTCATTCGCCTGTCCTCTTTCATTAGGTCTTCGACGGCAGTAATGTTTCTTTCATTTACCGACGTGCTTGGGCGCCCACTGCGTGGATCGTCTTCTAGTGTTCTACCGGTTTTAAAACGATCGATCCACCGATAAACAGTACTTTTGGATTCTGCAGACTCACCAAATACTCCTTGCAGACGCTGAATAATTTCTGATGTTTTCACACCTTCTTTCCACAAAAAGAAAATTATTGCTCTTTGAGATTTTGCTGCGTCTTCCATGGTTACAAAAACAGTGCTATGAAAACGCGTCTATATCAGTCGAACACCTAAATCAGACTGAACAATATTGCACTAGATAGTTGCATAAACATGTCAAGACTTATCTGGCACCAATAACATTGACTATAAGTTCTGCGTAATTTAATTATAGCACAATTCCCAGAATTTAGGAAACATCCCTCGTACATATATGTTTTGACAACAGATGCTTGTATTTTTTGTAATCAAGTGTGTTGCGTTCATAGTTTCCTATGTTTTAAATAAGCATGCACTCGTTGTTCAAGTTATTCAGTTTGTAGATTTTGTGTTTTAGGTATTCCTTTTTCAATTTTTAAGAGAGATATTGTCTGCATAGGGTAATTCAGGGGCGGACTTTGGCCTAGGAATATTAGGCAGCTGCCTAGGGCCCGTGAAACGATTTTATTATATAGATTTATTCATAATTTTATGATTTGTTTGACTGGTAGAGCCTGCAATGAGACCCTTGCCTAGGGCCCCAATTTTCCTCAGTCCGTCACTGCGAATATTGGCTTATAATAATTTGAATTGTGCAAAAATCAAATATGAGGCCGGTTTTATTATTCCCGATTAGTTTCTCCAGTTTTATTATTACAGATGGGAACACCGTCGTCTATGCAGTCAATCGTTGACCGTTGTTATAAGACACTTGACTAGGTTGAAAACTATAAACTAAACTATCAAAATTAATTTTAAGGCTATCATTCATAATCATCGGACAGTTTTTTTGAGTTGTCAACACATTTGAAATGATCCATCACTTACTAATAAAATCAATTCTAAATTAAGTTTGAATTTAAATAATTAGTTTAAGTGGAAGTCTAGGACACATGATTTAAATGAGAGTTGTAAAGAACAGTATTTTAATTAAAATTCATTATGCATAAGTAGAATATTTATAGTATACACGAATAGCAGCGTGTTTCACTGTAATAAAAGGGTGTCAGTCATAAGTCATAACAGACATTTTTTCGGTTTTAATTAATTCTGAATTTGTCATTACTAAAAACTATTATTTATAGTACTACTGTTTCTAATGAAAACTGTATAAATACATTTTCAATTACTATAAAAAGTAATAACAATATTAATTTATTATTTATAAAAAATGTCTTCATTGGATAGCAAGAATTAAATGGTCCGATAAGATTTACAACAAAGAATTATGAAAAAGGGCTAACAAGTTACCATTAGGCAAGGTAATATTGTCAAGAAATTGGAGCTGGAACGGTTATATACTATAAAGAGTCCACACACCAGAGACAGTAACCTGGTTAAGAATATCACTTGAGAATCGCAAGATTGTTCGTTCCAAAACAGCATGAAGAAGATCCGAAGCCAGGTAAGTCCTGGGCAAAAACAAAACAACTAGCAAACATTACGTCGATATGTGACAACACGATATTTTTGACGTAATATTGAAGTTGTAAACAAATGAACGAAGGAAAGGAAGATGGGACGAACATTTAGAGATGCTGGGGGAATAAAGGATAGCATATACTAACAAAAATGAACAACCAATTGGGGGAATATTTAAGGTAACCATCAGTCGAGGCGCTTCTAGGCAGGTTGATATTAGTATATTTTTGAAGTAGAACACATCTTTTTCCATAGCTGATTTGGAGCGTCCTTCCCGAAAATCAAGCTTTACGAAATTAGGATAGACTTAAAACGGTTACTGCTACACGTACAATTATCAGAGGTATATGGCAATAGTATGACGTGATAGACCACAGATGTACGCGTAATATTTATTGCGATTTATCGCGACCTTCAGTTTGAGACGGCGCCAATACGTGTCAGCACGCGAGGGAAAAATTGCGTTAAGTACGAGGTTAATACTTAAATTTGCGGATTGCGGATGACAAAATTTTAGTTTATATAAGCCACTTAAGAGATATTAAATTTTAGTCATATATAAAAGGGAAGAAGTCACAAGTTGGGACTGTAACGCGAATGAGTTATAATCAGATCAATTCTGTAAAAATTTACTGTGTAGTAACGTTACTACAAGATAAAATATTATACAAAGTATAATGCCTTTCATTCATGATAGTAACTGACCTTGCTCATAGAGACACATTTAGTTACTATTTTCATAGTAACTGAGTTACAGAATTGGTCTGTTTCACTCCTGAAGCAGCCAGGAACTCAGTAGTCATTGCGGTATGTGGGTGCCTCAATATCCCTGCAAGTGCAGTAGTAGACCATCTTTAAAATCATAAAAAATCATGGTTGGAAAATGTTCGCGTGTTATTTTTTTTTTTAAATGAAATGGTTTTAATGGTTTTGTACGAGTGGAAGAACGATTCTAAAGATGTGGACTGTAAGCTGGTTGCGTTCGCTCGGGTAAACGGGTGTAAAATAGCGGTAACAAAATGGCACAACGCGACCTCTGAGCGCCGCCTTGATGCGTCAGATGAGGCGCCTTGTCTCGTCTGCTGCTGCACCAACTGGCTGTGGATGGGATAGATAAAGGAACATCTCACACAATACAGCTGAGCGTTAAAGGCACTCCCTACTTAACTAGTATTAAAATTATGAATAGGACGAGATAACAAACTGACTGAAGTAAGCAATCGTGGCTGCAATAATGCAGGAAGTCCAAAAAAAACTAGAATGGTAGCGAAAATTAATACAATCTATAAGCGAGAGACAATTGACAACTCATAAAAACATGTGGTTTCTCCTACCAAAAATCCCCTCCTTAACTAACTAAAATAAAGATAAGGATTTAAACGTGGTGGCGCGAACAGATTTGTCAACACAAACTAACATAAAAAAATATGAAAAATTCAGAAAACATTTTATAAATAGGACGATACGACAAACTGTTATTTCAGCCCCTGGAATAACGCAGGAAGTACAAAAATGGACTGGTAGCGATAACCGTCTATAGCGAGAGACAATTGACGACTCATGAAAACATGTGGTTTCCCTTATCAATCCCTTCCAAAAAATCCCCTCCAAAACTAAAATAATGTAAGGATTTAAACGCGGTGGAGCGAACAGACTTGTTAGCACAAACTAACATAAAAAAACATGAACAATTCAATTTTTTTGTGTGTGTTTTATACAAATAATAAATCAATTATAAAAAATAATATTTGATCAAAACAACCTATGTATTACCTATTAATGAAATTAAATTAAAACAATATAATTAAATTAAAATTGAATAAATATAAAACAAAAACTACTCTTTATTAAATAATATATCAAATAATTGTTTGAAATAATATTCACTATTCTATCGGTCATAATGACGCTCTGTGTATTTAATTGTGCTATGAGCTGGTATTGTTCAATATTTGGTGGGCTTTTGATCTTCCTATTACAACTAGATGTCAATGACACTTAATTCTAGTGCCCAGCCTTTTTATAATATTCCTGAGTGTCATTAAACATACATTTTCAAATTCAACACACCCATCATGTAAAATAAAATCATAGAGATAGTTTATTATATGACTTTCTCTGTCGTAAAGCTACGGTTTATAAATAGGTAATTATCATTTGATATTAGAATATAGATCACGGTATAATATCATAATAATATAGCAGTCATTAAGGATGACATACCTTTATTAACTGCCCGTAAGTCTTTGAATACACAGCGATTTAAACAGGGGTGGACTGGAATTGTCGAGTCCAGCCAACTCGATCGGTGATTTGAAAGTTTTACCAGCCCTAGTTTTAGGGATTTGTAGGTATTATAAAAAGACCCCTATACTGTCACTCATGTGTCTGTCTGTCTCTCTGTATGTCCTCACGATAGAAATTGTAGAAAGTTGAAATTTGGCATGCTTGTACAAATCTTTGACCCAAATATAGGACAACTATTAAGAGTTCAGATAAATACACGACAAAAAAATGTAAAGGAATAGTAATCAACAAAAAAATAAATTTGTCTTAAAGATTTCGAGTGGGGTATAAAATGCATTAAAATCCTTTTATTGAGTGGAGCAGTGGCGCACCCAGGAATTTTTGTTGGGGAGGGGGCGGAAGATAAAATTATTTAAATTATGAAAATATAAAGTGATGACCTAAAAAAACGTCCTCACTTCTAAAATACAAGTGACGATCTAAAAAAAAAGGTCCTCATCTCTATTTTTAAAATTTTCTAGTGTGTTTGTGTGTTCTTATTTTTATTTCCTTCCCTTATTAAGGGGGGGGGGGCTCCCTGTGTGCGCCACTGGAGTGGATAAACCAGCAGATTTTTATTTTTGAAGTTTTTTTTTATGGCATTTTCATAAAAAATGTCTTCTCGCTAATTCCCAGTGGGGTCGATATAAAAATCTGAAAAAAAATCAATAATATACATTGATGGGAACTGGAATAGTTCCTATAATTTTATAATCATAGGGGGAATTTTTTCTATCGTTGAAAAAAATAAAAAAATTTAAAATTTATTGTTTTAGACGTATTTAACGAACAAAAAGATTTTTTATCAATTTCCTTATATTAAATAGATTTTTGCCAAAAATGTATCAAAATAACCCAGAGGGGTTTATCTAAAAATTCTAAGCAATGTACGTTAATGTAAACCGGAATAGCGTACCAGGAATTTTTAATCAGATTATATTTTTGGAAGATATCGCATTTTTTGTCTCTTTGACAAATTTGATTATTTTTTTAATTCATGGTTAAATTATGGTTAATAATGTTCTGGATTTTTTGTATTTATGGCAGTGTACGTCTTCTTTTGGAATTAAAAATATAATAAAACATTTTAACAGCTTAAAATCGAGCAGTAGTTTTTCCCCGAGCTACAACGTTGTGTAATGCAAGTGGCGTAGTTAGTTAGTTAACATTTTTGGCGCACAGCAACAAAGGCTATTTGCGTCTAACGCAGCCGATTTACTACACTACATATTAAAAAACAATAAATTAAACAATAAATAAATAGATAAAATCAGTAAATTTACGCATACTTAATAAAAGAAATCTTGCACTGACAAACACAAATAAATAATATAAAAAGTCTGTTCGAAAATTTGAAGCAACTGACAGGTCATAGCACAGGCCTAACCTCTCCCTGACATTCTCGAACTGTATATACTCAGTTAAAAAGTGTAACACACACAAATCTGCTTTACACGTCTCACAGATAGGGGACTCTTCCTCGAAGGAGGTGTCCATGGGTCCACCGACCATGACCTATACGGAGGCGTGTAATGGCGGTTTCCCCCATGCGGTTAATCCAGCAGGAAGAACCCCATGGTTTAACGTCTCCCTTAATCTGTCTTAACTTGACGTTCTGTATGCTGTTCCACTCATGCTGCCATCTGGCTAGAACCAGATGTTTCAGATGAGTCTCCAGGTCTTGCATCATCTGGAAATATGAAACTCACATCAATCGTAGGTCTGTGGGAGGCGGCTTTTGCAGCTGCATCTGCCGCTACGTTGCCTTTAATACCAACATGTCCCGGTATCCAAAACAGCTCTACCCTCACATTCTGAGCATTCAGATTATGATGTACTGGGTCTGGATAGTGTTCAGGTGAGAAAGCGAAATTGTTCATTGTTAATAGTAAAAATATGTTTTTCACTATTAACAATCTAGTTGCTCTTTTTCATGATGTTACATTTACCTTTTGACATTTAGATTTTGGCTCCCAACTGAGTTGAACTCCCAGAAAAAGATAAAATGGATATCAGTAAAAACAAAAATCTTTACTGCCTTATCGTAATCTGTTAAGATGGTATTAACCAAATTTTAAACTGGAAAGCGTGAAGAAAAACCGGTTAAAACCGGTATACAATATTTATTAATTTCATTTTCGCTCTTGAAAGAAAACAAAATGTCGTTCCTGTTTCCGTGATTTAAAAAATTCTGGTAATATCGTTATTTTGCTTTCGTTTTCGGTTTGTTCTCGTCTTTGATAAAAATTGACTCAAGAAGTTGGGAGCCGATAGCTTTTTCCGACTCCCGACTCGGACTACCGACTCCGATTCACGACTCCGACTCCGACTCCTGCAAAAACCTTCGACTCCTGGATCCCGACTCCGACTCCCCATCTCTGATATTTTCTTCCTTTCATTCGTTCTGTAATAAATACTTACGTTGTAATCTTTTGGTTTGATCCCAAATCTTTTGAAAAATGTTTGAAATCTTTTTGAGATTTGAAAAACAGTAACCCAGTTATAAATAGTTTTGATCTTTTTAGTTTAGTTCAAAGTTAAAAGTTATATATCATTCGTCTTCGTTTGGTCTCGATATTATATATCATACACGTCAAAACTCATGTGTTGAAAGAAAATCAAATTGAAAGTGATACTGCTCTAAGTATTTCAGTTTACAGTGATTTCTTCAGTGAAAATCTCATAAAAATCGCACAAAGATTAGATTATTACTAATTTTCAGGGACCTGAGGCGGAATTTAATTAGGTTCAAATTCGGGATCAGGTTCAAGTCCAAGTTCAGTAACATCATTTTTTTAGGTTCAAGAACCTAAATTTTTTCATGTTTGGGTTCTGGTTAAATGAAAATTTTAAATAAAATTATAAGTAGAAAACCATATTTATTTCATGGCTAAATTACGGACAAAAATTGATGTGAAGTGTGAATATTCACACATTTCAGAGTTTCGCAGGTATATAATAAGTGAAGGCGGTATGCTGAGTGTGTAGGACAAATTTTATTTTGTAGTAATCACGGCATAATGAACGATATTTTTAAAATAATTTATCGTCTGTTAATCATATAATAAGACTGTTAATCATATAATATAATATGTTATTAAATTTACGCTCTTAAAAATTAAATACAACATTTGTCAAAATATAACTAGAATTTTGACAAAATAATTTCAACATAATAAAAATGCAAAAAAAAAACGGAAAAAATAAAATTCACTCCGTACTCGAACTCGAAACCCTTCATTTACCAGCGCATTTTAGCTTACGACACCAGTGCTCTAACCCATTACGCTATCGCACGCCTTGCATATGAGTGTCTTACATTGGTATAACTTTTGTACTTTGTGAACCAAAAACCACAAAAAATGCGTTATTTTCCGAAAACATAATCTAATCAAAAATTCCTGTTGTACTATTTCGGTTTACACCAATATACATTACATAGAATTTTTTTAGATTTTTAGTTTAAACAATCTGGGCTACAGGGTGTGGAACAAAATTTTTTTTGCACAATTTTGGCAAAAATCGCATCAAAATAATTTATTTTGCAAAAAGAAAAATTTGATCGTTAATTCACGTACTAAGGGCTTTCATTTGATACCCTACTCAGAATTTAAAAAAAATATTTTTGTTTTCGATGAGCACATATTTGTTTATATTTTTAGGGGGGTATGTTTTTTAGATGTTTTAGTATTTTTCCTATGTGCGGGTCAAAGAGTTGTATAAGCATACCAAATTTCAACTCTCTAGGTTTAGCCGTTTGGCTACAATTTTTACCGAACAGACAGACAGACAGACAGACAGACGACAAAATGACGGTATAAGGGTTTTTTTGTCATACCTACAAAACCCTAATAATGTTATGGACTTTTTGTATTTAAAGCTTAGATAGTACGTATATATTTTTGAAATTAAAAATATAAGAAAAAATTATTAATTTTTTTAAATATTTCCAGACGGAGTTACACACACCACACTACACTCAACACTTCAGTTTCAGATATGAGTTCAGGAGTGTTAAGTTATTTTATTATACTATTATACGCTGCGAATTTTTCTGCGAATTAACCTATTTTTTGAATTACATTAGATATTTATTTTTTAAGTATTAAAGAGGAATAAATCATTTGTAGTAATAAAATACTTCTAAAACAAATAACACACTAAATTAATAGCGAGAAATACGTAACTGAAATTGAAAAAATTAAGATTTAAAAACAATGTATTTCTGATTAATCTAATGCAGACGAATACGAAGCAAACGCAGAAAAAAAAAACGCTGGGATTTTTGTCAAATAACGAAGACAAGTGATTATCAAAAAACTGTTGATTTTGATGTGATTACAGAACAAATACTGTCCTATAGTGCGTTCAAAGGTGAGTTTGCAGTACAGGGCATATAGAGTAGTTCTTTTTCATACTCTCTAATGGGTTTACACAATGACGCTATCCTTTTCTTGCTTGTCGACGTTGCCAGCTCTAAAACGCGCTGATCTGTGAAGACGCAGTATTCTCCAAATGGCCATTTGTTTTTGTTGAGTGTTATTTTGAGTTTTATAAGAGTTGATTTTTGTAAATTATACGAGTTTTTCATATTATTATAATTGACACATTTGACACTTTTACAACATTTGGCAACATCGCTCCCATTTGCCATAAGAGCTATACTGCAAACTCACCTTTGAACGCACTATAGACATCTAGTATTCTGTTGGCTTCTTACACTTATTAAATACCTACAAAACCCTGAAATGTGTGAAAATTTACACTACATGTCAATTTTTTTATTTTTTTTAGCCCTCAATAATTTTTTACAGCCCCGTAAACCCTAGGACCGGTTCTGCTTTTGTATAGGAAACATACGAGAACTAGTATTTAACCTTTCCATATACAAATGGAAAAAATGTAATGAATATATAAATTTTGTTTATAATCTTGTAATTTCTCCCTGATCCATAAATTATTCATGCATTTTCCAACCGTTAAAAGTATTTTTGAATCAGGGTAATTAAGTTAAGAACTGAAATATGTTGGTCCTTCTTTGCATAATGAAAATAAATTGAAGAAAAAAAAAGTTAATAACAAAAAGTTTAAGACGACGAAAATGGGTTAAAATTAAATAAAATATTCAATAATTCAAGATGTAAAGAGCTAAAACACAAAATGTAAAAGTAAAATGTTTTTACCAAGTTTGATTTGATTTTATTAAACTTGTTCTACTAAACTTGGATTTCAACTGAGTTTTCAAATTTTCAAGCCTTTAGCTCGAGGCTCGGTTACATCTGAAGAAAAATAATCACCAGCGTAAAATATTTTAGCGAAATTTTATAACCGGAAAATGAATGTCTTTGCGGATATAATATTTCCTAAAATATAATTTTTGCTCTGAATATCACAACGTTATTTTCTTCTAAAAATTGAGGTCTTGTCAAAGTAAAATATTAAAACTCAGTTTATAGTAAGGATTTAATATTTTTCACGTAGATTACGTTTTTGTTCGTAGCTGGTATGGGGGGGGGGTCGTTCCCAGAAATCAGACGTGTAACGAAATCAGGATAGTAATCAAGAAGTAACGAAATCAGGATTTCAAACGCTTAGAATTACGCGTACAATATTCCCAGGCACATGACAATAGTATCTCGTCATAGACCATAGATGTTGGCGTCATACTTACTACGACTTATCGACGTTTAATGGTTGGTTTATATACGGAACAAGAATAAGGAATAGGAAATAAGAATAGTACACAAGAATAAAAAATATTAAACCGTTTATATAGGACATAACATTTCGTCGCTGCGCCTGCGTACTTGCGTTGGCCTTTGTTTAACGGTTGTCACTTGACAGGTTCTGATTCATATAACCTTTAAAAAAAATTCGTTTATTACCGTTAAAAACATTTTATTGTTGTTTACAACCCTCTGATCACAACTGAAAAACATCTGTTGAACAAACTTTATTACGGCAGACATTTTGATTGCTGTGCGCAGGATTATCGTGTCTTATTCTTGAAATAAGAATAAAATGTTGAATGTTACCAACTATTCTTATGTTTAAGTTAAATTTAATTCCTATATAAACCGATATACGGCGCAGCCATGTTTTAACATCTTGTGTACTATTCTTATTTCCTATTCCTTATTCTTGTTCCGTATATAAACCAACCATTAGACTGTGCCGGTATGTGTAAGCATGCGAGGCAAAAATGACGGTATTTCACGCTCCTTCGGCAATTAAAACTTAGCAATCGTAGTGCTATTACGTGTAATGTAGATTTAAGGTTGTTTAGGGTAAAATTCTGGAATTCGTTCATAAATATTTGTAACCTTTATAAGCAAAAACTAAATCGATATCTTATTGGTTCCAAGATACATTGAGGAATCCTTGAAATTATATTTCACCATATTTCACCCCATTAGGGGTCGAATTTTAAAAATTTCTTGTTTGTGGGTGCTTACATCATGGAGAAAATATGCTTGCCGAATTTCATGAAGAAAAATGATATTTTAAGTTTTTAAGTTAACAGTTTTAATCCCGAAACACTCCCTTAGAATGATAATTTTGAGATGCTATATGGCCTCTGTTCGAATCCTGGTTTTACTCTATTATCATACTAAATTTGGTTAAAATATGTCGAACTGTTTTTAAAAAAGATTCGTCAAAAGCAAAAATAAATAAACCAAAATAATAAAGTTCATAAATATCGGCAAAAATAAAAAAATATAATATAGGTGTTGTCTCGTTCTACATAGACTAATCATAGTTTTGCTAAATAACTGAATAAAGATCAGTGCTGTTTACCGATTAATACCGATTAATATTTGAGCCGAACATTTCCGATGCCGCCCGAAGAGCCATTATTAAAATATAGTCATCCAATCACCTATTGAACGAAAATTCATATCCCCTCACTACATATTTAATAGATATTCCAATGGTCCAATATAATTAAAAACAAAATTATTAATTTCTCGTTTCTAGTGGGACTTTTTTTAGATTTTCTAGTTATGATGAAGGCATTTCCTACCTGTATGCAAAATTTCAACTCGGTAGCATATCTGGAAGTGGGTTAGAATTTCTGGACATACCCACATAACCACAAATATATGCTTGCGATTCGGAGGGTCCCAAAGAGCTCAAACGGTCATGTGATCTTGTAATAAAAAAATATGATTTTCCGCGTTTTCATACAGCATGCCTATAATTAAAAGACTTTAAATTTGTTATAACTTTCTTTTGACAAAAGGGCAAGCAATATTAAATCAGAGAAAACCACAAAAATTGTGTGCAAATGGAAATGCAATTTTCCCTATGACCGGAAAGTGTGCAGGGGTTTAGTACCATCCCTTTTTTGTTGTCACAGGGTAAATATTCTCTCCTCCAAAAGGCATGCTGTATGAAATCGGAGACCAAAAATGTCATGAGCTCCCGGTCTAATATAAAGATTTCCAGCCAAGTTATTTTAAATTTTAATTTTCAAAAAGTGAATGTGACATGTTTGGATATGGGCACAATTTTAATATTTGCCATGGGCGCCATTTACCCTAGGTACGCCCCTGATTATAGCACCATATTTATGTATTGTGTAATTTATTTATATACCTGGCAACGAAGGTAAACAGTGAAAATGGATTTATAATCCGTAAAATTAACATTGCAACAATATCTAAAATTTTCTATTTTTAGTATATACCTATTGAAATTGTAATGCTGGTGCTTTCTCTCGCAATTCCATGGATATATTTTTAATCCTTGAAGGGATATAGCTGGGATTGTTTCTACTATAAGCTTTATTGGAATTGTAACGAACTCCAAATGAACTGTCATAGAAATAGATGAAAGGAAATGATAAGAATTAAATGGCAAACTATGCACACACCTAGAAATATTCAATACTTCGATTATAATGCAATTACAAAATAAAACGAGTAATCCTTGCTTACAGACTAGCTAAAATAATTCAAAAGATAGTTATGGGTCAGTATTTGAAAAAAGACGTATTATTTACTTGTTAAATTGTTACAAAAGACATTATTCTTAAAGAGATTAGTTTTGATCTTTTTCATTTACTGAGTTTCATAGTACGTAGTTAAGAGATTGCATCAAACTGACTGTTTAACACCTAATGTCCTTTGTTAAGGCAATTATCTGGCTCCTTAATCCAGTATAAGCACAGGACTGCGTTAAATTGGAATAAAGATTAGTGTTAAGTGAAATTAGCTAACTTACGTCTATTAAGGCACAAATAAACTAAGAAGTCGGACAAAGATCACATTTTCTAAAAACTTGCTTTAATTCCTTCATCTCGATTTATTAAGAGTGGATATTCCGGATATTTTTTCTATATTCTGTTGATCTTATATGAGGAAACATTCAAACCATGTTTTGTCATTGCCATTTTTTAAAAGACTGTATAATCGTCTCATCTTTGACAGTTTCCCAAGAATTTTTTGCCCAAGTACATAGATACTTTTGAAATTGTCAGCCGTTTCATACGTCCTGTTGCTGCAATATCCTGATTTGGCTTTGTCGTCCATTTGTTCCATTCTTCCCGCATAAAATTTTAAAATAATTTATTAATCGACACATCCAAGGGTTGTAATTTACTTGTAAGACCTTCAGGAATAACACCTAATTCTGTATTCATTCCTTTTGAATTTTTTTGGCGGATTCTGTTTTATGCACTCTGAATTAAAGCACCTTTAGATCATCGGGCTGTCGGGCCACATTGCAGATGAAAATTTGACCGCGGGCCAAACAAACGGTTACGAAGGTTATTTTATAATTTTTAAAAGCAATATTTTTAAACCAAAACGTGTATTTATTAAGCAATTTAAAGAAACCAGTGGCGAAGGGAGACCTCCGCTAGACTTGCCGTCCTATAAAAAAAATAATAATAAAAAAAAATACATATTTTTTTTTAAAATTTAAAAGAAGATTTAGGTAAATCTTCAAAAATACATCAAATTATGTCCTATACAAATTTTTGTCCAAGGCTTGGTTTACAAGTTACGAATTTTTTAAAATTTTAAAGTTTAATAACTTCCGTTTTCGGTTTCGGATTTTAATAAAAAACAATAGGGGTCTTCCCAATTATTAGGAGAATTTTTTAGTACCAGAACGAACTCTTTAAGTTAAACCGTTTTTGAGTTATCGTGTATACACACACACAGACACACACACATAAGGACGGCACTTCGAAAATAAGTTTTTTTGGATTCCCTGGACCATGAAACGTGGTCATCAGGCAAAATCTCGACATCGAAAATTTTCGCGATTACAATACTTGCCCCTTATATATTAAGGTCGGGCAAGTAAAAATTGAAAAGAAAATTGGAAAGAATGAAAATTTGAAAGAATATTGGACAGACATAAATATTTTTGCAGGACACAATAATTTATAAAATGTTTCGCGGGCCGGATCCGGCTCCATTTGCCCAGGCCTGCCTTAGACCATAATTCGCACCCCAATTTTAAGCCGATTGTTTTACGTAAAAAGGTACGTTTTATGGTTCGGAAAATACGGTAATAATAATAATAAATTTTAAAAAGTGCGTTTTTTATATATTTTTATTTTTTGATGAACTTATAAACTGGTATAAATAATTGATTTATATGGCAGTTCCTCATTAAGAGGTCTTACGTGATTATATGAAAAAATAAAATTGTGATTTGTATAAAAACGAATAATTATATTTAAAAAATAAATAAATAAAATAATGTAAACCTATTTTTGTTAATAAACTCTCATTCAAATCAGATTTTATCCTTATTTCGTCCATTAAAACCATCATTTGTCCACTAAGTTCATGCAAAGAGTGATTTGTCCACGGAGATTTGCAAACGGAGAAAGCAGAAAAGAAATATGCTGAAATATACAAAGAAAATGAGAAAGGGGGAAAAGAGAGCATTAGGATATTAAGTTCCATCTCCTACCTTAATTCCAAGATTTTTAAGTTTATTAAACAATTTTTTCCTGTGCAAAACAATTCCTCCTTTTATTAAATTTCTTTAAATTACATAAATACGTCCCTGTTGAAAATATTAAATTCACCAATTGAATTTTAATATTGTACCTGGTTTATATTTCATAATTCTAAAAAATAACATGCATAAAAATTACTTAACAAATATTGTTACCTGCCAGAAATTTTATTAAACTTTATATCCCACACGTTTTTCATTCTAAAAAACACCATAAACACACCAAGATTAAAAAAATAATAATTTTTATTACCTTGCAAAACATAAAAGCCTCGCGTATCGTGGGCTTTAGTTAGCTTAAAGTAGCTTAATTGATTTAAGTAATGAGATATGTCCGTACGAATCTCTGCTTGAGATCGATAAAGCTTTTTTCTTTTGTCTTATAAGGATATAATGAAGACAGACGTGGACATTTTTATGTTTTTTTCTTTATTATAATTTTATTGCTTGCGCTGCTAATTGCAAAAAATAGTAATGTAACATTTGTTCAAGCAAACATATGGTAACAGTTAAACACAAAATAGTTTTAAACTTAATTGCATTTGCACATAACTTTATAAACTTTAGATGTACAACTAAATTAAACAATACTCTGATGTCTTCATCTATCTGTTAAATAAATACATTTACATTTATTTATAATTGTTAGTTTATTTAAAAATAGGTGAAATTTCTGTTGTTGAACCCAGGGCCGCCCCTAGGCGGGGGCAAATGGGGCACATGCCCCAGGCCCCGCGCCTTTAAGGGCCCCGCGCTTCGACCGTCAAGTACTAAAATAATAAAATACATTAAAAATATTATTCCAAATTATAAATAGTTGGAAAAAAATTATATTTTCATTGAGCATAAGTATGTGTACTTTCTTAATAGTTAATAGAAAATATCGTTATTCAATATGTACATATATAGATGGGGCCCCGCAAATCCAGTTTTGGGGCCCCGCAATTCCAGTTTTGCCCCAGGCCCCACAAATGCTAGGGGCGGCACTGGTTGAACCCAAGGGAGACAATAATCTCTCTCTTTGCGTTTCTACGTCTCGTGGTTATCACACACTCAGATCAATTCTGTAAAAAATTACTGTGTAGTAACGTTACTACAAGATAAAATATTATAAAAAGTATAATGAATTTCATTCATGATAGTAACTGACCTTGCTCATAGAGACAAATTTAGTTACTAAAATCATAGTAACTGAGTTACAGAATTGGTCTGACTGTCTGCACACCAGAGCGCCTGAATGTTTTTTAGTTCGTTCATAAACATTATGGTGTTTTAAGGCATAAGATTAGGCTTCAGCTTACGGAAAGATTTTCTGAACATGTTGGTGCAAATTAGACTTTCTTAAGATAAATAGAGTTCTAAGCATGTATGTTTTTAGGAAATTATTACTATATAATTTTAAACATTTTGCTAGATTTTAATTATCAAAATTCAGGGACCATGAGAATAATAAAAGCAGGCCTATATTATTATAAATGATAAATTAACAGCGCATATTATCCCCACTACAAATGTTTTGTTTATTTATAAAAAAAATGATGTGAAATGTGAATTTTCACACATTTCAGGGTTTCGCAGGTATTTAGTAAGTTTAAAATATTTTTTTGTTAATCTTAATTCGAATGCCTAATACCATTATTTAGGTTTCTAAATATGTGCAGTATTTATTTATATAGTACGGATCATTAGAATTTTGAAAATTGCGCCTATGGCTTTCATTGGTTGTTTAAGTCATAAGCTCCGCCCCTCTGATTTCGTATACATTCAAACATAGAATTAAATTTCAACACTTCCCACTGGTAATTAAATTTACGCTTTTAAAAATTAAATGCAACATTTGCCAAAATATAACTACAATTTTGACAAAATAATTTAAAGAAAAAAAAAAAAAAAATGCAAAAAAAACAGAAAAAATAAAATTGACAGGAAGCAACACGCAGTTTGCAACTTAGGAAGCGAGAACGCTAACCATTAGACTATGGACTTTTATGGTTATTAGAATTAAATATTTTACAAATTTTAGTTAAAAACACAAAATATGCGTTATTTTCCGAAAACATAATCTGTTCAAAAATTCCTGTTGTACTATGCCAGTTCACACCAATGTACATTACTTAGAATTTTTTCATATTTATAGTTTTAACCATTTGGGCTAAGGGTGTGAAACTATTTTTTTTTGCACAATTTTGGCAAAAATTGCACCAAAATAATTTATTTTACAAAAATAAAATTTTGATCGTTAATCCACGTACTAAGGGCTTTCATTTGATACCCTACTCAGAATTTAAAAAAAATATTTTTGTTTTCGATGAGCACATATTTGTTTATATTTTTAGGGGGGTATGTTTTTTAGATGTTTTAGTATTTTTCCTATGTGCGGGTCAAAAAGTTGTATAAGCATGCTAAATTTCAACTCCCTAGGTTTAGCCGTTTGGCTACAATTTTTACCGAACAGACAGACAGACAGAGAAACAGACAAACGACAAAATGACGGGTTTTTTGGTCATACCTACAAAACCCCAAAAATGAGAAATAGCTACGCAGATCATATAAAAGTACTGATCTATACCCAGATCTATTCCGTGGATCGTAGTTTTGCCATGCCTGGTAAAAGGATTTCTTTGTTACACCTACGTAACGCTGAAAATAAATACATTGTCCCAAAACGACGGAAACAAGTTGCATCAACGAAAGATAACACTTTATCGAAATGTTACAAAAACTTAAACAAACAACAATTTCTATGAAAACACGCTCAGAAAACTAACAAATCCCTTACTCAATTCACAAACTACGATAAACAAAATTTTCAGAAACTTTCGACAATCTACAAAACAAGCAATTGACAAGAAAGTGGCTACAAATGTCTCTGGTACGCATAAACTTGATAAGTGAAGACAGAAATAATAACTTGGAGTGTAAATTACAGATACCATCTTAGATAGTCTAATTCCATTCTCGCATGCAGTTTACATAGTGTTACAGAATGCAATTTGCATGCTGTTACCGCAAAATGTTTCTGTTTACATCCAAACTTATTTAAATTATTATTTAAACGCATTCTAAAATGTTCCAGTTTTAACTTATAATATTGTTTTTGTACACGATAAGAAAATATTAAAATTTTAAATATATTTTGACATGTTTGTAATATTTATCTTATATCAATATATTTAATTTAAATTTGAGGTTATTAGACTTTTAAAACAAGTTATGATTCACGATATTTTTAAGTAATAACAAAGATCATACGATCGTCACGTATAACCTGATGCGCAGCCAAGGGGGGCCGACGGGCCTGGGCCCCTCCCAGGAACAGCTGATTACACGGCGCTGCCCGGAGAGTTAAAGATAAAATTTAACCCTAACAGTAGTTAATTTTTCAATTACTTCATTGTAAACAATATTGGCATTTTCTTTTTTTTTCGTATAAATAAACATTTTTTTAAGATTGCCTACTCTTGATAAAGTGACATAATTATTGTTCAAGTGAAAATACATCACTTTCCAAATATGCACCAACGAATTATATGAAGGGGAGCGTTGATCCTTTCTCCCCCTGACACATCGACTAAAATATTCGCCCAGTCAAATGACAAAACTGTTTTAAACAACTAATTACTCGATACAGATAAGATAAAGTGGAAATATGACTTCGGTATAACCTTCAGAATGTAATTTTAAAATGACACTTCAAACGTGAAATAGAGTAAAAATAGTAGAAATATATTGATTTTATTTTGTAGATAAATGTGAATATCAATATCTTCTTAGGTATTTTTGAAATTATAATGTTTTACATACAAAAAGGACTGATATACCATAAGTTGTACTGAATAAAAGTGACGTATTCAGATGTAGGGGGGGGGGGACACAAGCCCCCTCTGAAGGTCCAATGAAATGAAAATTTAACAATTTTATCATAATCGTACAGCAAAATAAATTATGTTACACAACAATAATTTAATTTTTACAATAATAATAAGCTATATTTTATTATGATTAGTGTTGAAATTAACAGAAAATGCACATTTACATGTTATTTTTAGGTTATCGTAGGTATAATCAAGAAATCCTTATTCCGTCACATGAGTCTGTTCGTTCTGTACAAATTGTGGCCAAGCAGCTGATTTAGAGAACTGAACATAAGTAAGAGAAATATTGAGACAAAAATATATCCCGCGAAAAATATAAATAAATATGTATTTATCTAAGAAAAAATCAAGTGAAAGTTTCTGATATAGGGATTAACAATTACATTTTTTTTATCAACAAATAATGGAATTATTATTTAATATAAACATCAATATACAACAGCAGGGGTGTCGAACTGATTTGGGTCGCAGTCTATTTTACATACAAAATGATAAGCAGTGACGGAACTTTAAATATCCCGAAGGGTTTCTTGACATTTTTTTATAAACAGAAAAGGGGAAGAGAGTATATTTTACATTTTTAAATATATTTTTACCCTAAATAAGCTCAAGTGATTTTGATTATCGCTTCAGAGGCCATAAAAAATAAGGTTCAGGGCCGTATGCGGCCCGCGTGCCCTTGAAATTTGATTCGGCCCTCCCCAAGACAAAATCCTGGCTGCACCACTGCCTGATTGAAAGTATGTACCGTAGACACCAGATTTCAACCAAGAATGCGATTTTTCGTTCCGAAAATACAAAATGAAAATACTGAAAAAATATTATTTGCGGAATTTGTAATACCATAGTAACTGAATTTGTCACTATGAGCAAGGTCAGTTACTATCA
Organism: Liopterus haemorrhoidalis; assembly: GCA_963971575.1. NCBI lineage: Eukaryota > Metazoa > Arthropoda > Insecta > Coleoptera > Dytiscidae > Liopterus > Liopterus haemorrhoidalis. Next base: position 14,706,267 of record OZ020618.1, on the reverse strand, counting down.
TGAATGAAAGTCATTTATACTTTTATAATATTTTATCTTGAAGTAACGTTACTACACAGTAACTTTTTACAGATTTGATCTGTGAGTGTAGTGTGTAGTATTGAATTATTTTATTATACTATTAAACGTTTCAACCTATTGTTTGAATTACTTTAGATTTTTGTTTTTAAGGTTTCAAAAATGAATGAATCATTTATAGCAATGAAATACTTATAAATCTAATAAGTACTTGAATACTTAGCAAATGCAGAATAAAAACACTGGAATTTTTAGCAGATTAATTAAATTTTGTTTAATAGAAATATTAAATGGAAGTTCTTAGTACTCAAATAACGAATAAAAATGATTATCAAAAATCTGTTGATTTTGATGTGATTATAGAACATATATTCCTAAACATCCAGTATTATGTTGGTATCTTTCACTTATTAAATACCTACAAAACCCTGAAATGTGTGAAAATTCACACTTTTCATATTTTTTTTAACATTTTACAGTGAAAACTTTTTGCATCGTCCCCGTTTGTCTAATTTAGATACTAATACCAATTTTGAAACTATTATCTTATAAACTATTAGTTTATTGCAGTAGTTGTAGCTGGGAAAGTCGTAAATTTGAGACCGGATTTAACAAGTTACCCCGGCTTCCGGATTTGGTCCAGTCTTAGTTGCTCGTTATTTCCTCTGGTAGATAATAAGAATGTCCAAACTGTTCGCGAAACGAAAATAATATAATTATGCCCAACGTGCATACGAAGCGTGCAATTTTCAATATATTAAGCTCTTTTATTTATTTGAGAAACTTTCTCCAATAGGCACTGCATTATTTCATCAGTATTATTGTTATACAAGTAAATGTGTGTTTCATCTGTTAGTTGAATTTATCTAAATTTTAGCTTGTTTACTTTTTAGTTAGATAAAATATATGTAGAATATTTTTCTTAAAAATTGGAATAGAACATTTTACGCAATAATAAAGGAAACTGACATTTCAGTATTTTTTATTGTGTTCAATCTTTTTACAAAACCTTTTTTATATATTGCGGCATTTTCTTTTGAAAACATATAAAAATAAAACAGCAAAGTTTACCACATAGGCGGACAGGTTTTTTCTTTAGGATGTAATATTTTAAGGTTCTTTCAAATAACGCAGAGGTTCACCAACTGGTTCATTTGATGGTGTCCCTAATGACTTGATGGCACCAAAGAAATAGTGCAGAAGTTCCCAAACTTACTAGTTTGATGGCATTTTTAATGACCTGATGGCACTAAAGATTGCTTTTAAATCTTTGAAAAAACTCCAAAAAAGAGCATATCAAAACTGTCACTTAGAGTTTTCCAAAATACTTTGCTAGTTTTTTTTTTTTTTTTAAGATAAACCTGGTGCTTGTTAAAGTCCGTTTTACATTATACTTTTTTGCGTAGTACTGACGTAAAAAGTATAATGTGAAACACAATTCTTCCTTCCAACTTTCGATGCTACACTTCAAACTACACTATTTTCAAATAGTGTAGTTTGATCCTCCGGTCAAATTTTTGGATGACAGTTGTATACCTCTCAGTCGTACCAACTACCAACTTTTTAGTTTTTGTTTACAACTTATCTTTTGGAAGTTTATTAAGTTGATAAGAAGTTTATTTAGAACATATAATTAAATATAAACTTAGCACAATTAAACAATATTTATAAATTGGTTACTAGAACTGGTTCTATACCCAAACGGTTGTCTGTTACCTGAACCTAGAATTTTTTAAGTTGGCAGTGAAGAGTATCACAAAGTAATAAAAGATGGAAGGTATCGCTGAACTCTAGACATTTCTATACGTTATTTTTTCCGCAGATTCTTAGAAAATAAATCTGCAAAATATTTTTCATATCGATCATAGGATATAGGAGTGTCTAGAGTTTCTTGTTTATGCCTACGAAATCTTATACATTATTATATGTTATTTTATCCGCAGATTTTTAGAAAATAAATCTGCAAAATACCTGTCAATCAAGAGACCCCAGTTAGCCAATCACGAGAACCTTAGGAAAAATTGACATCACAATGTTACCCAGATCACATACACACACTAGATAATTATATATGTAGGATAGTAACATTTAAAATTAATGGATTTCTTTAAAAAATTAATTTTTAAAATTTGTGGTTTTATTTTTTACTTCGGAAATTTGTACTCCTATTTAATAGTTATAAATACATACTAAACAAATAATCTTTGACTAATTTATTTTTGACAAACAGTGTTGGTAACTATTTATAGTTATACTCTATCTCAGAGAGACTGATAGTGATATATCTTTTTGTCAGGCAGTTACCAGTGGCGTGCACATTTTAAACACGTTTAAATTGGTTTTGTGTATTTCTATATTACTATTTATCATTTTATTAAATGCACGCCTGTGACCATATTTATCATATCATTAAACGCACCCCTGTGACCATATTTTTCCTCCAAATTTTAGGGTAACATTTTTATGATCTATTGTGTTTAACCCTAGTTCGCATTCGCTTCTGTTTAATGTACCAAGCCGCCACCAGATGTCTCACTATTAAGTGGAGTCGCGAATAGTGTATTTCAACACATAATAAAAATTTATTGATTTATTTTAGTGTATCTATAGTAAAAAATATATAAAACTTGAAAAACCGAAACCGAAACCGCGGTTTTTAATTTTTAAAAACCGAAAACCGCGGTTTTCAATAAATGCGGTTTTCCCGATACTCTAGTACTGACCAATTACCTCGCGGTAAGTTTTATTTTGTGCTCGGATTGTTCACGACGAATATTCAGTGAGAATTAATTCTTTCATATAAAGAAGAATAGATAAGATGTGCGGCACACTCGGTTGTTCTTAACAATATTTCGTTTCGAACCATTCATTGTGGGCTTTTATTTTGTGGGCCGCTTCTGTGTGAAAAAACAATAACTTTTTAAAAATAATAAATTTTATTACTATCAGTCTTTCTGAGATAGAGTATAATCGACAAGCATTTCTGTGCTATTTTTGCCACTGGTACCAAAAATTATAGTTATAAGATTTCAAGCTAAAGTGGGGAACAGAATGCAACGAGTTCTACGGCGCGTTGATGGCGTTCGTACGGCGCTATCTGTCAGAAGAAAATTAAAACCAAGCTGTCGTACGCAAGTGCACAGAATGGGCAACGTCCTACGGCGTTCGAACACCATTGATACTGAATGTTCGTCAACTTCCAACTTTTGACGCCGTTGAACGTTGACGCAGAACACCTAACCTCAGTTTTTACTGAATGGTAAAGTGTTTGTATGTATAAATATCCTGCATATAACATAAATAACATCACGCACAAGTCTTCATCATCCATTATACTTTTAATAAAAGAAAGCGCACGTATAAACACAGATATAGGTTGTCACGTGACACTTGACGGCGTTAAAAATGATTGCATTGTGTGCAGGCGCAAATCTCAACGGCGCTAACGCAACGCCGTCGCAAATGACGGCGCGCTGACGGCGTAGCGCGCTGTGCATTCTGTTCCAGGCTTTAGAGAAGAGAACATACCTTTTCTCGATTCACGGTAAGTTCATCGAAAATCAATTCATCGAAAATCAATTCATCGAAAATCAATTCATCGAAAATCAATTCATCGAAAATCAATTCATCGAATGATCAATTCATCGAATGATCAATTCATCGAATGATCAATTCATCGAAAAAAAATATTTTGTAAATATTTGAGAGGAATGCCGAGGGGATCGGAAAGTCAAAAGAGCAGTGGTCAATAAAAGTAGACAGACTAAGAAATAATTGCGTAAAATTTTTTATATGGTTTAAAAAAAGGTAAATAAAGTGACATAGTGTTTGAATATAAATATAGAAATATAATAAGAAAACTTATATAATAAAAGAAATAAACCTTTTTTTAAACCATATAAAAAATTTTACGCAATTATTTCTTAGTCTGTCTACTTTTATTGACCACTGCTCTTTTGACTTTCCGATCCCCTCGGCATTCCTCTCAAATATTTACAAAATATTTTTTTTCGATGAATTGATCATTCGATGAATTGATCATTCGATGAATTGATTTTCGATGAATTGATTTTCGATGAATTGATTTTCGATGAATTGATTTTCGATGAATTGATTTTCGATGAACTCGTCGGTTACCCTTTTCTCAGTGTCGAGACCTCGGTAAATATATATTTAAGTTACGTGATTTGCGTAACGTTTAGACTGATTCTATTATCTCTGTATAAACCGGTAGGTATTATCCTTGTATAAACAGGTATAAATAACTCATTTTAAGTATTAAATACTTGAGTTTGTCGACCGATAAGTTGTTTACACAGTATTGGAAGGTAATATTTTCGCATCCGTGATTTGAACTGCATCCCTGTAGCACATAGTCAACTTCTTAAAAATTCTATTTACTCGTTAATAAATTAGATTATTGAACAATAATAATATTGAAAAATTCATGAAATCTATTTTATTTTCAATTTTCTCGACAAACTCATTTTCTACCTTTTATCCCCTTCAGGAACTTTAATAAAAAAATAATAGTAAAAAGGAATGTGTATGAGTAAGTCAAAACACAATTATGGAGTGAATGTGAAGTGCCATTGGTCGTAACAAATTCCCAGGGTTTCAAATGGTTTTCGTATCGTTCTCGTAGCTGGAGAGTTTCCTCATCTGTATTACGAGGATGCCAGGCAAAGCTACATACTTGTGGCCACTCTACTCAGAAATATTGTAACCACGTACTGTTCAAATTGGAACTATTGTTTTACTCTCTATTGTATGGGATTTATTGGTTGTGCAGAAACATAAAGTATTAATGTATTTCGTCGGGAATGCTTGCTAGCTCACACTCAAGATTTTAGTACAAATTAAATCTCCAAATACTTCATTTTTTTGCTGCAAGCAATTGAAAGTAACGTTTCTACTTTATTACTTTCATAAAAAATATTGCTATAATAAACTAGTTTATTAGTACGCTTATTTGATTTTAATTTAATAAAATAAACAGGTTTATTTAGGGAGTGGTTCTGGGGTTGAAACATTTTTATGAATAAGTTTTTTCCCCAAAATCTTTATTTTAATTAGGCAGGAAGTTATAGTTATTTATACGAAGAGTGTCTAAAATGTATTTTTCCACGACTATATAGATATACGTTCATTACAGGCGTGTCTGTGATTAGTAAATATAGCACGTTTCCCACTCTTTTTATTACACACCACTAACCTGTTACGTAATCAACTCATTACGTAACAGGTTGAGCTCATTACATAACAGGTTCAAGCAGCAATGGCCAACCGTTGCTACGCAACGTAATAAATAAGTTGAAAGCATATGTCAAATTATTGTTAGTTTGTAAAGGAAACCAGATTAAAATTAAATAATATAGTACTAGTTAAATATATAGGTATTTTCTTGGGTTTCGGTCGATAATTAAAAGCAAATTTAGTCAAATTTTTAAAAAGATTTATTTATTTGCTAACTAGCTTCGGTTCTATCTGAACCATTCTCAAAGCCTAAAAATAAGTACATGTTTGATAAAATGAATTACATAAAATAAATATAAAATTAATAATAAATATAAATATAAAATTAAACATTAACACTTACTTGCAAAAAATATTTATAAAAATCAGAGTTAAAATTATTATCATAAAATTTGAAACATATTAATTTTTTTTTATTAATTTAACGGATAAAATTTTTCCTTATCTTCTACAGGTTGCGACACATATACATTACACGTCAACTAAGTTAAAATGATTTTTAAAAAATAGAAGTACCGTAATTTCTAATTGAAGTTAGTTATACTTGTAATAGATGGAGCTATTTAATTTTTTTTTTATAAGATTATAATAAATTTTGCATATATTATATGTCAGTTTTAGCATTAATATTACGATTGTCTTTTTTAATATAAAACATTTCTAATAACAATCTTTTAGTTAAATTTTGTTCAACATTCATTTGACTTTCCTAATACAATAATACTGAATGTTGAACAAGATTTCTCGTTACAATAATTCTCGTACGATAAATTGTATGAAATTCAAAAGGAGAAATTGCTGTGTACTACAAGCTTAAAATAATCAGCTGTGGCCACCACAGGACCGACAGCAATCACAAAGTACTTGCATAAAATACATTCTAGTAGCAGAGTAGTTATTATTGTAAAAGACAATAACATATTATATTACGTTGTCAATTTCATAAAGTGTATTTATAGTTTACGATAACCATGAAAACGTACCTGCCTACAACAACAAAAATAAAATAAATAAATAAAAAAAAAAAATCTCAAATAAAAATTGTTAGTTATTGTTTTTGCAACTTTTGTTACAACAAATTTTTTCGAAATATTTCTTTGTTAGGATATATTCGCAAAAATCTTAAAATCGACACGAGTAAACTCCCATTTCTAGTTATCCGATTTTTACTGAAAGTAGATTAACTCGTGCCATTGATGTCAGAAGCTTAAAAATCCTTTAGCTGAATTTGCTCTGCACGTGTATACAGACAGACAGACAGACAGACAGACAGATAGACAGACAGACAGACAGACAGACAGACAGACAGACAGACAGACAGACAGACAGACAGACAGACAGACAGACAGACAGACAGACAGACAGACAGACAGACAGACAGACAGACAGACAGATAGACAGACAGACAGACAGACAGACATCATGCTAAAAAAAGTCAAAACGTTATGTAGGGACCTCAATTCGTAGAGATCCATCGAAATCTCGAAATGTCAAAATCGGTATAATCACAATTCCTCCCTTATACAGTGAATTTCTTTCCTGCAATATAGGTATTAACGTTACTATGGTAATTGAAATCTGACAGCAATGTAAAATTGCGTTTCTTTTAATTTGCAACATAGGTGATTTTTTTTTTTTTTTTTTTTTTTTTTTAATTTAATGGCCTTTGCTACTGTGGCAATTAGCCAGGACAATTTTTATTCGAGAAAATTTCCATGCCTGAACGGGATTCAAACCCGAGACCTTCGCAACGCAGAGCACATGTGTTACCACTACGCTACGCCGGTCGGCCACATAGGTGATTTAACTTTGCTGTCAAAATAATTTGTCGTTACTAAGGAAATCATGCATAATAATAATTTCAATGTTGCAGGATTAAAGAAATTCACTGTATATATTGGCGGTCGGTAAAAAGGGAACAATTCATCATCAAAATCATGGTTAACCAAAAATTGAGGCAAAATATTTAATATCTGCATAGATCGGACTTAATTGATTAATTAGTTAACACATATATTGCCGCATTTCGGAATAATTTCCTGAATTTCCGAATCAGTAACGTTGAAGTCATAGGGAGAAGCGGACTAGCAACATTTTCCGGCCATGGAAAATTGTAATAAATCGGCCCCATAGGATTCGGGCCGATAAGAGACGGCCTCATTGGTTCAAGGACCGGCCTCATTGATCCAAGAATCGGTCCTATTGGGACCGTCCCACCGGGAAATTGCCCGGTTTCCTGGTGGGTCAGTCCGCCACTGGTTGTCAACCTTAAAGAAAAGGAAGCTATTACCATACCCTAAAGAATATTATATAGATATAGTTAAATGTTGAAGAGAGAGAAAAGATCTTGGAAGAACAAAGATGGATCTACGGAAATGGCTGGGAGACTACATCCATAGACCATTTTCGGATGGCATCGAGCAAGGTACAGATTGCCATGAAATACCCATTGTTAATACTAATAAAGTAAAAAAGAATTAGCACTTTGTCATTTATTATTGTTAAGTTACCATTATTTGGACTCTGAGCGTAACGAGTTTCTACATCCCTGTTAAAAAACCTTCGAGAAGAAAATGGTAGAGCATGCTGAAATCACCGAAAAGAGAAAAAGGAACGTGCTACCAAAGTATCGCACATAGCAGTCTTTCTCATCTCATTATATATACGTCAGGGTTTTCATTTCCTACATCAAGGTCTACTATGAATTGTCCCATTCGGAACGGGCTATTTTGCTATTAGTGAAGCATCGTAGTCTCTTTTAAACACGGACGTGCATGTACAGAAAATGTTTCTAATCATTTGATATGATTCAAATTTATGATTTAAATAAATATTTATGTATGTAAATCAATAAAATGAACACAGTTATAAAATTAAAACTGATTGAAAATATATTGTGATAAATTTATTTTTTGTTGTTAAAGAATAAAAAATATTATAACATTTCAAATTAAATGCAAACAATTAAATAACAAATAGTGCGATTAAAAAAAAAAAAAAACAATTACAATTTATCTCCATTAACAGTTCACAAATGCAAAATAGTTGACATTAATTCCAAACGCGGTCATTCAAACACGGACTGTCAAAATATCATACTCTGTCCTGATTTATAATAAAAAAACTAAACATAGCTTTAAATCCTTTCGAAATATTTATAACATAAATAACTGCGGAACATAAATGCATTTTTTATATTTATACAAACATTTTCATTGTAACATTTATTATAGAATTTTTTCAAATAATATTTTCTGATAATATAACAGGTGATTCAAAACAAAATTCAGGGTAAGCCGCGGAAGAGAAAGACAGCAATGTGGGGCATGTTGGAGAAAATCAAGCAACAAAAACAAAAACTGTTTATTACTATCTACTGTATTTTTGACAATTTTGCAAGTTTCTCCGTTTCTAGGCCGCCGGTCACAGACATGAAAGCCACGTGGCCAGTGTGACGTTTCGACCGGTCCTATTATCCTTGTACGAACAGGTACTCATTTATAAATATTTGAGGCTGTGTCCTCCTTAGAGCCAGGGATGGGGAGTTGGCAGAAAAATTACCGACTCCGACTCCTATTCGCAACTCTGACTTTGACTCCAACTCCGTCTCCCGACTCCTTTCACCCGTAAATCGTAAAGTCTATTCCAAATGTTTCATCGCTACTAAACGTATTTTTTATTTTCTTAAATTATCACTTAAGTTCACTTTTTAACGATCGAACTAGGCTTTTGTTAAAAGAAATGATAAAAAGCCTCATTCAATCGTTAAAAGTTAGTAAATTTCAATATCTAGTTCCACTGAAATAGACTATACTTACATTAAATATCTTGGGTTGTGGTGAGCTATTTTTTAAATAAGTCATTTTCATTTCATCGCGACTTTTTATGTCATTTTTAATCCAAATTTTCGAAAAAAAATTATGAGAATTAATATATTCTCATAATTTTTTGTTGTATTTTATATACTTTATTTTTCATATGTCACTTTTTCCTTTTGATATTTAGATTTTGGCTGCCAATATGAAACACATGAAATAATCACGAAGCTCGTTTCAACTTGAGAAACTAAAAATCTAGTTTAGTTCCGGTTAGCACCACAGGACCGACCACCATCATAAAGTACTTGTATAAAATACATTCTAGCAACAGAGTAGAGATAACTTGGTCTAATATTTTCTAACAGATATATTATTTATCATGACCATGGAAACGTTACATATAAGTATAAAAAAATAGATACTTAGAAAAAATTTCGAAAAATTTTTCACAATTTTATCATATAATGTCTCCAATAAGTTGTTAGTTACTGCTTTTATTATTATTATTATTATTATTAAGCGAGCCTAAGAGCGGAAGCCTAAGGCTTGTGTTGCTCAAATACAAAAATACAATGATAAAATAAAAATAAAGAAGAAAAATACAATAACCAAGTTATAAGTGCACAAAAATTACTAACACTAGTATCTTACATAATCTTAAGTAACAATTAGACTAATAACAATTAACAGTATTTGTCACTAAAAACTTATCTAAGTTATTCTTAAAACTATTCAGAGTCTCGGAGAACACCACACTTGAGGGTAGCTTGTTCCATAAATTAACAGTTCTGTTAGTTAGGAAATTAGCCCGCACATTTTGTTTAACAGCTTCGTGTTTCAGTTTAAGTCCATGTCCGCGTAAGCGAGAGTCACTGTAAAAGTTGAGTAAATTCGATACATTGCACTTAAAATCACCACGCACTAGCCGAAAAATTGTTATCCAATCACCACGCAACCGTCGCTGTTCCAGTGTTGTGAGTTTAAGCACAGAGAGTCTTGTTTCGTATGGCATGTTTCTTAATTTACGACAGAGTTTGGTGGCACGGCGTTGAACATTTTCCATGAGGTTAATATCTCTGCGTAGACCACACGGAGACCACACGGAAATAGCGATCTCCAAGTGCGGCCGAACATAGGTCACGTACAGCTTACGAAGTAAATTCGGTGATGGATCGCAGAAGGACTTCGATATTAAAAATATTATAAAATTTGCAGTCTTAACTGCTTTAGCCACTTGACAGGACCACTGCAGTTTGGATGTGACTACTACACCCAAGTCAGTTTGTTCAGCAACTTCCTTTATCGCTGCACCGTTCATAGTATATTGAAGATTCGGGTTATTGTAGCCGATGTGCAGTACGGTTGTTTTATCGAAGTTGAGCGGAAGGAGCCAAGTTTTTGTCCATTCAAATACGGCGTTGATATCGCTCTGAATTTTGAGATAATTCTTTAGCGGATTTCCGAAGAATTTGGTGTCATCCGCAAACATACAACTCCAGGACTGAATATGCTGCAAAAGGTCCACTACAAATATCAGGAATAATAAAGGTCCCAACACCGAACCCTGTGGCACCCCGCTAAGAACTGACCTACGATTGGAAAACGAGTTACCAATCCTTTTATAGCAACTTTTGTAAAATAAATTTTTTCTAAATATTTTTCTGTTGTTAAATATTCGCTAAAATCTTAAAATGGGGTAAACTCCCATTTTTAGTCAACCAATTTTTACCAAAAGTTGATCATTTTGTTCTATTGATGTCAAGAGCTTAAATATGAAGTTTCATAAAAATCCTTCTAGCTGAATTTGCTCTGCACGTGTACACAGACTGACAGACATCATGCTAAAAAGGGGACCTCAAAAGTAAAAAGAAGATAAAAAGGACATGAGTTGAAACAAATATCCTTACTGCATCGCAATAATCTGTTAATACGAGCAGTATTAATCAAATTTTAAACTGGAAAGCATGAAGGAAACCGGGTAAAATCAGTATTGAATATTTTTAATTTAATTTTTGTTCTTGAACCGAGAACAAAATGTCGTTCCTGTTTCCGTGGTTTAAAAAATTCTGGTAATATGTTTATTTTGCTTTTATTTTCGGTTTGTTCTCCTCCTTGATAAAAGTTGAATTAAAGAGTCGATAACTTTTTCCGACTCTTGACTCCGACTCCGACTCTGACTCCTCCAAAAAGTTTCGACTCCTTGGCTTATACTGGATAACGGCTTTAGTAGCTTATTCAAAAATTAAAAAAACAAGCATGAATGCATGAATATTATGATAGCATGAGTGCATCCACTCGAGAGTGAGATCATAAACGTAACGAACGAACCAAATACTTATAAGCAGAACATCCTCAGGTGGGAGCTACGTCATGATGGCCGAAATTTGAAAATGAAAAAGTTTTTATATAATTTCTTCAAAATCATAACGAAATTTATAGGTTAGGTTAGGTTAGTAAGGGTTTTGATAGAAGAAGCCGAGCGAAGCGAGCTACCCATCTTCTAGTTTAATGTCAAAACACTATCTTAGGTTAGTAAGGGTTTGGTTAGAAGAAGCCGAGCGAAGCGAGCTACCCATCATCTAGTTTAATGACAAAACAAACTCACACTAACATAACAATGCCACCTGTTTAGAAACACCGTACATTGAATAAATCATAGTGGTATAGTAAATATGAATAGTAAAACTATGTACATAACACAAAATCCTTAAGACTTAACAGATGGGGAAATACCATTTTTATAATTCTTAAAGAATGGGTGTATTACGTACATTTATGATCCCATTAACCGGGTTTTTCTGATCTAAGGAGCCCTGTTCGATTTCAAAATAATCAAACAGGTATCTTTTACCTGGCGTATTTTCTGAATGGAAAATTTAAAAATTATTAATAGACCAAGTATGATAGTTATTGAATAAGTGTAGTCTGTCAATTTTTATTGACCACTGCTTTTTTGGCTTTCCGATCCCCTCGGCACTCCTCTCAAATATTTACAAAATATTTTTTTTCGATGAATTGATCATTCGATGAATTGATCATTCGATGAATTGATTTTCGATGAATTGATTTTCGATGAACTCGTCGGTTACCGTATAAAAACTGTTTAATATTAATTTAAAAAAAATCTTTCTACAGGTCTATTAGACAGCGTACGCAACAGTGAGAGCAACGCTCGACTTACCGCTAAGCCACAGCAGGTTCTAATAAAATAAAATAATACCCAGTTTTGATAACAGGTGGTGCAATATGTTTTAAATAAATAAATAGATGTGTTTATAATTAAACATTTTCAATAAGAACAATTTCTATTGATATGCATAATAAAAAATTAACCATACAATAGAAAAAATATTGTGCCAGTGATTTCAATTAACCTCTATATAAAAAGAAAACATAAACAATTATTTGAATAAATAAACGTATCAGCTAAGATGATTGCGCAGTTATTCAGCACTTGAAGGAATGTGATGACATATGGTGAGACATACACTTAATTCACAATTGAAAATAAACAAGTATCAATGATGGCCAGGCTCGGATTCAGATTTATGCTTGGGTAAAAGCAAACATATGTTTATTGTGCAGACGCTCGTTGTTTATAAACATTCAGACCTAATGTTCATTGCAGTCTCGATGCAACTCAGTTATCACGAAAATTAGAGTTTCAAAATGTTGAGATGAACAACTAGAGAGTAAAATCCAAATCATGTACTTGGTATAATGTTAAGATGCTGCTAACTAAAATTTCTGTTTAGGAGAAGCAGAACTGAAAGCGCATTATTATTTGTTTGACTATCTGGCTATTAGTTTGCCATTCTAGTATTCTATAAACCTATTGGCTTATTTGTTATAAGTCTACGAATTTCGGTTTACGAGTTTGTTAGAGTATCCATCTGTCAGCTTGTTATTCAGATATTCTGTCATTCAGTCTATAGTGCTATATATAAATAAAAATATTTTATCACGGTTTAGTAGAATCTATATTAAATTACGGTATAATTGGTTGGGGTGGTGCAAGAGACTGCCATATTAATAAAATTATTATTATTCAGAAAATGATATTAAAAGCCATGCTAAATAAATCAAAATACTTTGCTACCTCGGAAATTTTCAAAATTAGTAATGTCTTAGCACTTGACCAATTGTATTTAAAAACAATAATCTTATATGGGTATCAAAATGCTATGACATTAGAATTTTCTTCACACGAATACAACACTAGAACAAAAGGAAATATTAAGCACTGAATATAAAAACCAGGAAAAGTATATCTCAACATAACTTTTTATATTACCTACCTAAAGTATACAACAATTTTAGTAAATTCACAAGTAATAACAATATTATTGTCACTAAATCAAACATAAATAAATTAACAACGAAATGGATTAAAACAGGTATAGAATTGCAGAACTTTGTATAATATATTAATTAAAAACAATCTTATTTACAAATTTCTTTTTTATTTTAAATATTAATTCGGACTTAATATTAAAATTAAAAGCAAAAATTAAAATTAAAATTTTACTATGACACCAATGCACATTGCTCGAGTTATTTTCTAGTTTACTAAGCCAGTTACAGACTTTCAGTCTCAGTGGCGGTTATTATGCTAAACATCGAAGATGATAGCATAATAATTAATAATGTATTTATTAAAATAAAAATATGTATATATTTATGTAGTATATAGGGAATGTATGTTGCATTATTAAATAAATAAGTAAATAAATAAATATCGGTCTATCAATTAGACCAGGGTTTCCCAAAACTCTGCTCCGCGGTGCGTCTACTAGTGCTCTGAGAGCAGATTGGACAGAAAAGTAAATAAAATAAAAATGATCAGATGTGAAAATAGTGTGTTTTTTTTTTTCTCAAAACAAACGTTTCACTCAGAAATGATACGCTACTGAAGATAACAAAATCCAGTCCAATAATATTTTATTGCCCCCAATAAATATTAATAAAGACACTCAAATCTCAATAGTTCAACTGATCATTGAAAAAGTTTTAACCATTATGAAATACAAATATACAGCTGAGTGACTGTTCTATTACAGGGTTGATATATTACAAGAGCGGCGTATAATACAGTACAAATTCCTTAAAATTTGCCAAATAATAGATAATGGATGTTGTGACGTTTCATGCAATGGGAATATGAATTACCTATATTCTTTATATCTCTTATAAGTCAGTAAGTCATAGTTGTGCAGTGTTATTTATTTGTTTTTGCTGCGATTTTATTTTTAGACGGATCGCTGGCTAAAGTACAGATTGTTATAAAAAAGTTGCCAAAGTCTCCGACTCAGAACGTCCAATAAACGACAAGTGTGTTCAAATATTATAAATATAATAGGTATTTCAATAGTTTTTTCTTACGCTTAAGACTTATGGATTAAGTTTTTACCAACCGCTACATACATATACATATATGTAAGGGAGGTATTGTGATCGTACCGATTTAGACATTTCTAAATTTCGATGGATGTCCACTGATTGAGGTTTTTACATAATGTTTTTACTATTTTTAGCATGATGTCTGTCGGTCTGGCTATACGTCTGTCTGTCGGTCCCTGGACACGTGTAAAGCGAATTTGGCTAAACGTATTTTTATGAAACTTCATTTTTAAGCTTCTCACACAACTTTAGGTTATAAGCGGTCATCTCGAAATGAAAAATTTTTGGCGGCCAGTCCTGTGGTGACCACAACTGATTTTGTTTTTTAGGGAGGCTTAGTAGAAATTTAAATCTGTGAGTCCCCCCCATCACGGTATGCGTGTCTGCCCAGGTCGACTATTATTAAAAAATAAACTAATTCAGGAAATAGGTTATAATTCTTCTTTTTGGCATTTTCTTCTATCTCCCTCAGATGGATTTTTCTCATACAATAAGCTGTTTATGTGTGTTTTCTATTTCATTGCTGGTCTTCCTCTTATTTTCTTTCCTCTTGGAGGTAATTGGAGGACTCCTTTGACCACTTTTCCACCTACATTCTTTCAACAAACATATCGTCTGGAAATTCTATCGTCCAACAATTTTGTAATTGTTGAAGAAACTCTTGATCTGTAACAGGGCATGTTTCTCTCGCATATGCTGCAATTGGTTCATGTTGGCGTGAACAATTCTCCTTTTTGTTTATTAGATTTTTTATAAAGATAATGACGTCAAGTAATTACCTATTACGTTTCCATAATATGTATAAATAATTAATATAAATACGTGTAATACTGTAAAATATGGGCCTTATCATTTTTTTATTGCCGAATATTTACTGACTCTTGTTTTTTCCTCCTCTTAGGTAACCGAGAACCAGTCATTGTAACAAATATTTCTGTATAGCGTTCTAGAATTTACGAGGTTATGTACAATAACGTGCTTATATAATCATAATATTTAAACAAATTTCAACGTATGGATGTGAAACGTACGGCGTACTTAGGTACCCCCACAGTATCCGTACATTTGAGTGTATACTGTGTAAATGCCTATGTCTTTGATTTTTCGGTGACGTTATTGTCTTTACAAAAATATCCAACTGTAGTGATCGAGTTGCCTTTTTCTTCTTATGATCTTGTCATCATAACTGTAGAAAATGCTTATACTAAATATAATAGTATAATAGTACGTAGGTATCTACATAGTTCTTCAAATAAATAATTTAAATATAACCCTGTACGGATATTAATCTTACTATCTCTTTGATTCATCATTAAGATCTTTATGAGTATTTTATATAAAAATAACTGTTAGAGCAATAAAAACTTTTCTTTTTAAGATAAGTTCAGCAAAGAGCAGCTATAAATTTTACAGTAAATTGATGAATACGTTTTTTTACACTAATTGGCCACACTTGCTGTAAAATTAGACAACATATAATAACCTGACGAAGGATAATGTGGCCCGGGATAAAATTAATGACTTGTATATTTACGTAAAAAGACTAATTTGAAAAACACTAAATCTGTCAGCATATTTAAATAGAATTACATTTTTAAATAGTGGTTTTATATAGACTTTCTCAAAATTCGTTTAATAACCCTAATTTTAAAGTAGGTGACAAAACAGTCCCTTAAACCAGTGGTTCAGAACCTTTACTCACCCATGGTATATCAAAGCTCTATCCAGTATTTCGCGGCGCACAAGCAAAAATATATATATAAAAAACTGGCAAACCCGTTGCGTTTCTTCCTCGACCTCTTTGCGTTACCGCGATTTTAATGCACTGTACAAAGAGAGTGCGTGAATGAAATGATCATATATTATTTGTTGATTCTGTTGTATTATTTATTCTAAATTCATACCCCTTTATGAATTATTTACAAATACACTGATTTTACAATACAGTGATGAAGCTTTTGATATCAATTGACAAACTTGCCACCATTTTATAATTTCGGATATCCACGAATATGGATATGTGTACAGATACGAGGATTACCTTGCATTTTTTTACAAATGACCACTAGATGGCAATATTGAAATGTGCCATTACTATATTCGTAAAATTGGAAATTTGTTACTGTGAAATCAGCTTATAAATTGACCGAGCAGTTTGTTTACAGTGAGCGTTAAAAAAAAACAAGTTGGTGAAGAAATTGGTATTACAAGTGAAGGTTTTCGTTGCATGATTTTTTACGATTTTAGTAAAGGTCTAACTCAACAACAATGCATAGATTTGTTTCGTTCAACTTTTGGTAATGAAGCACCATCAGAAAAGACTGTTTACAATTGGTTTGCAGAATTTCGTCGCGGTCGTGCATCCGTTAGTGATGAATCTCGTGAAGGTCGACCAAAATCGGTTGTGATTCAAAAAAAAACATCGATACTGTGAATAAAATGATTGAAGAAGATCGGCATGCGACTTACCGTGAGATAGAGGCATCCTTTGGCATATCGCAGACTGCAATACATTCGATTTTTCATGAAAATTTAGCTGTGAAAAATATCTGTTCCCGATGGATTCCGCATAATTTGACCGAAGCTTAAAAAAAGGCTCGTGTTAATTGGTGTAAGGGAGTGCTAAAAAAATTCAACCTAGGCACTGCTAAATCCGTATACAACATCGCTACAGGTGACGAAACTTATTTATTCATATGAACCGAAAACTAAGCAATAATCCACTGTTTGGGTCTTCCAAGATGAACCGAAACCCACAAAAGTTGTTCACGAAGCAATTCCAAGAAAATGTTTGTTTCTTCGGTTGTACAGGACATGTCGCAACCATTCCTTCGGAGGATCTGAGAACAGTTAATGCTGAATGGTATACAACAATTTGTAAGCCAGAAGTCAACCAGGAAACAAAACCAAAAACGTCGCATCATTCTTCATCATGACAATGCAAGTCACATTGACACAGCACGTCAAACAATTGATTATTTGAAGGAGAAAAACATCGAATTAATGTTTCATTGCTCGTATTCACCTGATTTATCCCCTAACGACTTTTTTCGTTCCCCAATGTCCAACAAAAAATGCGTGGACGGCGATTTTCATCACCTCAAGAAGCTGTTAAAGCCTTCGAAAACCATGTTTATGAGATACCAACTTTAGAGTGGAAAAAATGTTTCGAGAATTGGTTTGAATGCATGCAAAAGTGTATAAATCTTAAAAGCGAATATTTTGAAAAGCAATAAAATAGCACAAAAAAAAATTTTTTTCTTAGTTTTTGGAAAAACTTAAAGGTAGCCCTCGTATAAATAGGAGTTATAAAGTGCAAATACAAACTAAAAGTTTTAAAATTTTCATTCATTTCGTTTTTATAATATTTTGTATCAATATGTGCTACGGGTTATAATGTATTGATTATGCTTTCTGCAGAAATGACTGAAATATGGTGTTTATTATCAATATTTTTCAGTTAAATAAGCCGTCAATTATAAACAGATTATTTGTACTGTCTGTCTTCTTTTGGACCCCTTGTGCCGCGACCAGTGGCGCAGCCAGGATTTTGTCTTGGGGAGGGCCGAATCAAATTTCGAGGGCACGCGGGCCGCATATGGCCCTCAACCATTTTTTGTGGCCCCTGAAGCGGTAATCAAAATCACTTGAGTTTATTTAGGGGGAAAATATATTTAAAAATGTAAAATATACTCTTTTCCCCTTTTCTGTTTATAAAAAAAAGTCAAGAAACCCTTCGGGATATTTAAAGTTCCGTCACTGCTTATCATTTTGTATGTAAAATAGACTGCGACCCAAATCAGTTCAACACCTGCTGTTGGATATTGATGTTTATATCAAATAATAATTCCATTATTTGTTGATAATGTCTCAGTTTTGGAGACAATAAAGACAATAAAAAATATTTCTACTATTTCTACTCTATTTCACGTTTGAGGTGTTATTTTAAAATTACATTCTGAAGGTTATACCGAAGTCAGATTTCCTCTTTATCTTATCTGAATCGAGTAATTAGTTGTTTAAAACAGTTTTATCATTTGACTGGGCGAATATTTTAGTCGATGTGTCAGGGGGAAAAAGGATCAACGCTCCCCTTCATATAATTCGGTGGAGCATATTTGGAAAGTGATGTATTTTTACTTGAACAATAATTATGTCACTTTATCAAGTAGGCAATCTTAAAAAAAGTTTATTTATACGAAATAAAAAAATACCAGTATCGTTTACAATGAAGTAATTGAAAAATTAACTACTGTTGTGGTTAACAAATTTTATCTTCAACTCTCCGAGCAGCGCCGTGTAATCTGCTGGTCCTGGGAAGGGACCAGGCCCCCCCCTCTTGGCTGCGCCACTGGCCGCGACCCACCTATCGTCCCGTGGTACATCGGTGTGCTGCGGCACACCGGTTGCGGAGCACTGTTTTAAACACTGAATATTCATGATAAATTAAGAATTAAAGCTTGATAGAAATGGCGCCACCGTTGTGACTTCTAAATTTTACGATTATGTCTTCCAGCTATTATCACCCCATCATCTAATCTTGATTAAAAACACGTGTCAGTTAACACATCAATATCCTATTAGGAATTCCAAAAATCAATCCCACTCTCATCACTTAATTAAATTAGATGGCATAAAACTTTTATTACCTTTTAATGTTATCAGTCACATTCTTACGTCAATTAAAAACGCCTGACGACCTAGTGTACTACTGTTTCGTTTCAAATTTTCCACTTTTTTTATAGAACGTATGCTTGAACTTTGTAGAAATACTAACTCAGCTGAAGGCATTTAAAATAAGGGCGTAAACACGTATGCGTAAATAAGGGTGATAGAGTTTTAGATAAAATTGTTTAGAACAATATTTGAACAATAATTAAAATCACTTCAATATAATTTTTACCGACCGCCAACATATATAAGGGAGGTATTGTGATCAAACGATTTTGACATTTCGAGGTTTCCATGGATCTCCACGAATTGAGGCCCTTACATAACGTTTTGACTATTTTTAGCATGTCTGTCGGTCTGTTTGTCTGTCTGCCGGTCCGTGTACACGTGCAGAGCAAATTCGGCTAAAACGATTTTTATGAAACTTCATATTTAAGCGCGGAAGAAGTGATGAAAGTCATCACTTCTCGTGATCGCTGAAGACGGAAACAGATTGTTGAGCAGTTTCCGAAACGTCCGAATTTATTTTTTATATACTCATGAAGTGTTATATCTTTTTGATACTAATACTCATTATATTGTACTATTGTAGCCTAGTACTATCAGCAATGACAAACGTCAAAAATAACGGTGTCCGCATTAATATTGGACCATTGCAAAATAATTTCAAAGATATTATTCATATTTAAGCTTTTGACATCAATGGCACGAGTTGATCAACTTTTGGTAAAAATCGGTTAACTATAAATAGGAGCTTACTTGTGTCGGTTTTAAGATTTTTGCGAAAATTTCACAACAGAAATATTTCGAAAAAATTTATTTAACAAAAGTTGCTATAAAAAATAACTAACAACATTTATTTGAGACATTTTTTGAAAAAAACAGCATAAATTAAACAAGTACTTTGTGATGGTGTTCGAACCTGTGGTGGCCACAGCTGTTTTTTTAAAAACTGGTTCGGTTCACATCATCATCATCATCATTAGTTATCAGCCGATGTCGACTTGTCGACTGCTGAATATAGGCCTCCCATTTGCATCTCCACTCCTCTCTGTTCTGTGCCACCTACAGCCAATTGCTGATCAGTCTGTTGATATCATCCGTCCACCGGGTAGGAGGTCTGGCTCCAGGTTTATAGTTCTGTCTCTAGGCTTATTTCCAGTACTTTACTTTACAATCCTCGGCTACAGCTTTTGTGGTAAACTTCATCGTCGTACAATATCACCTTCCTTATATACTTATTAAATAAAATTCTATTCTGTCCCATTTTTTGTTTCGTTTCATGATGATTTAGCTTATTTTGTTTATTTTTAGACGGACATAAAATTGTGAATTTACTCTAAAACCATTTCTGACGGGCGAAAGAAAAATGACACATGCGATTGCGATATTGTATGTTATTTTCAGAAAATTTCTTAACTCGTATTGATTCATTCCGACACAAGGATAACGCAGTGATAAAGTAGGTACATGCCGAAAATAGACTCGTGTAAAATTGTGAATGTGTCAGATGTGATTCAAGATTATTCTGAAAAAATGTTTACCACAATTTATCAAAGATTTATTCAAAAGCAAATACAAAAGCTCCATAATAATACTTTGCAAGAAAATCTATAAATCTGTAACAGAAAATGAAAAATTCTCAAGAATGTACTATACTCAAAGAAAAGCAGGTGCGTACCAGGGGGGGGGCACGGGTTTGACTCCCCCCCCCCCCAAGATGCACTAAAAAATACTTTTTGTTCGATTTAGTTATTTTATTCCACTTATAATATCACTAGGATCTTGAATCTAAAAATTTTGCAGGTTAGTGGTTTAGGGTTTAGGGACACCAAATATTAAAGAGGTAAGGGGCCAAAAGGCAAATCGCAGCCCGCATCCATGTTTCCAGTTTGAAATTTTCTAATTTGGAAAGGTTTTTATTCTTTTATTATTACACATATACAGCCGTATGAATAAAGTTGAAGTAATTGCTCATAAGTAGAAGGTAGTTCACTATAATCGGATTGATGAACAATACTATATGCTTTCTCTGTCTATATTACTATAATTATTTGCATACCCATGGTAACGTATAGTGACGCAAGTTGACAACTAACCTTCCAAATTATTTGAATAAAAAACAAAGCATTAGAAAGAAATGGCATGATTCGTAGATATCTTTACTAATTAGAGCACGAAAATAAATTCACAGCAGTACTCAAACAAACAAAATTATTAATTTTAAGGTAATAATTATAAATAAGGAAAAACTTATACTCATACGTAAATTTTGGATTATAATTTGTTGTTTCATTAAATTAAATTTTTATGTTTCCCCTAAGTACAAAGTAATAAAATATTAAGTAAAAATATATTTATTCATATAATATATTGCTACAAGTTGTTTATTTTTATTTAAAAAAAAATAGTGACTGTAATGCATGATATCGTCGTCATCTGAACTATCGCTGTCATTTCTTGTATTTATTTTTATTGGATTAATATCATCAACAATCCTTTCCCTTTCCCACTATTCATTTATTAAATTTTCGATTTTTTTAACAGATTTTGCCCAAGTTTCACAATTAATTTGATTACAGGCTACTTGCCTCATTTTCAAAACTTCGTTATCACTATATCCGTTTTGACCAATATGTCTATCATAATAATTTTTTGTTATACCCCAAATTAGTTCAATGGGGTTAAACTGGCAGTGATAAGGAGGTAATCTTAGTACTTCATGACCATACGTTTGTGCCAATGTATCAATAAAATAAACTGGTTTAGATTTTAATTTCCTTCGTTTTCTCGTGATTTTGTTAGTGAGAAGTTCAGATTTATTACATTTTATAATTCTACGAATTGTTGATTCCGAAATCTTCAAAGCAGCTGCTACTCTTTGATGGACACAAGATAGAGAAATAAGTGGCCCATTGTTCTCTTTTTCGGAATTAAAATATTCCAGCAGATTTAAAACTAAAGTTTGTGAATTTAATAATAATTGGCCGCAAGCTCTATTAATTAATATTATTAACAGACAACTGACAGCTAAGACAAATAACAAAAAATATTTTTAAATTCGCTGAAAAATGGTAACTAGATTATTATATGAATTCACTACTTGATACATACATGTAACAGTCACCTATCAGCAATCCGACTATACTCATAGATGAATGTTTTTTGCAGCATTTGCTTTTAATTTAAAGTAAAAGGTCTGTTTTATTCATAACCATTTACTTTTGTCTTGAGCAAAAGATCAAGAAAAAAAATATATATATGTAAACAAATAAGGGATTTATTGTTTAAATAAAACTCAAGTTGTTCACAGACTATTTTATTCTAGGTATTCACGCTTACAACGTATGAAAACATCTGATCTCTCTATCAAATTTTACGTGTGTTTTATAAAAACCAATTAGTGTAATGAGCCGTCATCATTATCGTTAATGAGTCGTCATCATTAGGATTGCATCTAGATAACATTTTATGGTGACGTAACAGGGCTTTGTGGAAGGCTAGATGCTAACACGGCCGTCCTGCTCCTGGCGTGTCCTCACGTCCTTTCTGTAGACGAATATCTGGTAAATGATGATGTGGTAGATGACAACAGGGGATGATCATGTAAGCCTTAGAATTGTCTGAAAGTCTTCAAAAAGATTAGAAAATATTTAAGGTCCAATATAATTGACCTTTTAAGGTCCCTGACCATTTAAGATCCCTGATCATTTAAGATCCACACCATTGACCATTTAGGATCCACACCATTGATCATTTAAGATCCACACCAATGACCATTTAAGATCCACACCATTGACCATTTGAGGTTCACACCACATTCGAGGGCCCTTATCGTTCAACTGGCAGAGACGATCCCTGACCATTTAACTGCTCTCAACTGGCAAGTTGGTCCCTGATCATTCAACTGCCCTCAACACGACCAGTGTGTCTTGCGGTACTCGACAAGCTATTCTCAACTCAACTATCCATCAGTTTATTTCATTACAGATTGTCTACAGTACCCAACAAGCTCAGTGACTGTCGCTTCTTCATACTCAGTGCCTTCACAAAGCAAAAACGACCAGTATGTCTTGCGGTACTCAACAAGCTCAGTGACTGTCGCTACTACATTATCAAACTAATAAAACTTCTCTTACCATTTTACTCATGTTCTAACCATTACCTTCATACAATTTGTCCATAAACTAAATACCGCTCGTCCCTTCTGACCATTTTTTTTTTTTGTATTTCTACTTCATTAATGGAACCATTTTATTCATCATCTAAAGATTTTCCTGTATGTATGTAAGTTGTCTGTCCCTAAATAAAACAACGCTTGTCCATTTTGATAATTTTCATCAATACATTTGCTATTTCGTCTTAACTGCACCTCAATCTGTTGTCAATCGCTAAGTATAAATTCCATTAGGAAATAGCTTTACCAGACGTAACTAGTTTGATAGCACGAATAATACCTGAAAAATTATAGCTTGCAAAAGGGTTTCATCTGAAAACGTTTTCAAACGATTCGTTTTCCTTCCACGGTGGAAGTTCCACCAAAGTGTTCCACCATAATCACTTATTATTTGCAATAATTGAAACGTGTCACTTGCGTTTTTCACTTTCACTATTTGTCACTTAATCATCTAATTAATAATTTAAACATAACACTGAAAAAATGCAACAAAGCAAGATCCCCAATAAAATATCAAAATATTATTAAGACGTGCATGATTCCCATTCACTAGTAGAAACGTTGACTCGATCTCACTTCTGATGTAAACAGATAAGGAATTTATTGTTTAAATAAAACTCAAGTTGTTCACAGACTATTTTATTCTAGGTATTCACTCTTACAACGTATGAAAACATCTGATCTCTCTATCAAATTCTACGTGTGTTTTATAAAAACCAATTAGTGTAATGAGCCGTCATCATTATCGTTAATGAGTCGTCATCATTAGGATTGCATCTAGATAACATTTTATGGTGACGTAACAGGGCTTCGTGGAAGGCTAGATGCTAACATATATATATTTGCTTCTTACTTATATGTAGAAGATTTTGCTTTCATTTTTATTCATATTGTTTCGAGGATTTACTTCATAATTTACAAGTAAAAGGTTATGCTTATTTTTATTCATACGGCCCATTATTTCTGTTTCATAGTACTTATAGGTAAATCGTCGACCAAAAGAGTGTCTTCTGAGTTCCTCTCCCAGGCATAGCCGTAGCAATGTTTTTGGCGCCCTTGACAAATACTTAAATGCGCCCTTGGGAAATACTTAAAGTAAACACTTATAAATTAATTTAACCTAAAATAGAATTTCATCGTTTCATTTTAATGATTGTAATTTTAATTCCCTCTGATTGTGGCGATACATGTACCGTATACCTTCTACTGTCTATAGTACTGTTAATAGTATTTCAGAAGTTGTTTTTATATATCATGGCGGAATACGGCGCCCTTCAGGCCACCAATGGCACTTGTCCCGATGCCAGGGCGTTGCTACGGCTCTGCTCCCAGGAATATAATCATGGGTGCGCGCCTAAATCCAAGTACCATACAGAAAATGATAAGCTTCAGTTGTCAGACACACAAACGGGAACACAGAAAATTGGTCTTGGGTGGGGGGTTCAGTTCGAAAAAAAAGAGCGTATAATAATACAAATTTATTATTGTTTCCTTTATGGCTCATATATAAATTTAATTTTGATTCTAATTTAATTTTTATTACTAAAAAAAGTAATTTTTATTTTCAATTCTTAGTTTTTATTAAATAAGTATATGATTTTTTAGTTCCTGGAGGGGGAGGGGTGGACCCGAGGACCCCCCTCCTTGTGTGCGAGCCTGATCAGACACATAATTAATCTGAAGGAGATTAGTCAGTTAACATTGCTGCACAGCAACGATGGATATTTGTGCCTAACGCAGCCTATCTTTATGACTAGATTGTAATTAACTTAACATAAATTAAATAACAAATCAAGAAATATACTTCCATACACGCAGAAATAAATTAAAACTTGCATGGCTAAACACAAAAAAATTATGATAAAAGTCTGTTTGAAAAAATGAACAGACATAGGGTGATGTTAATGGGGCCAATAACCATCTAACATCACAGAAATAGTAGAAGGAGGACAAAATAGTAAATAAGACCTGTAAAGGAAGATATTTTGCCATAATCGTTCCGGCCATTTAGCTTGAGAGCTGATTGTCATTATAGACCGGGAGCTCATGACAGTTTTTGGTCTCCGATTTCATACAGCATGCCTTTTGGAGGAGAGAATATTTACCCTGTGACAACAAAAAAGGGATGGTACTAAACCCCTGCACGCTTTCCGGTCATAGGGAAAATTGCATTTCCACTTACACAAAATTTTTGTGTTTTTCTCTGATTTAATATTGCTTGCCCTTTTGTCAAAAGAAAGTTATAACAAATTTAAAGTCTTTTAATTATAGGCATGCTGTATGAAAACGCGGAAAATCATATTTTTTTATTACAAGAACACGTGACCGTTTGAGCCCTTTGGGACCCTCCGAATCGCATGCATATATTTAAAAGACTTTAAATTTGTTATAACTTTCTTTTGACAAAAGGGCAAGCAATATTAAATCAGAGAAAAGCACAAAAATTTTGTGTTTAAGTGGAAATGCAATTTTTCCTATGACCGGAAAGCGTGCAGGGGTTTAGTACCATCCCTTTTTTGTTGTCACAGGGTATATATTCTCTCCTCCAAAAGGCATGCTGTATGAAATCGGAGACCAAAAATTGGCATGAGCTCCCGGTCTATTATCAGAATGTGAAAATTTCCAAGAATTTCGGAATTGAGATTTACGCCTAGGTGTACACCTAGGCGTGGGCAGACCTGGCGCTACCATATGGGCAAAATGGGCATTTGCCCAGGGCGGCAAATACTTACTATGCATGATACTTGCTGCGATTTATCTCTGTAACACGTCTTTGTGTTTGAGATAGCGCCAGCACTTGTAAGCACCCGAGGTAAAAACAACGCTATTCCGCGACAGTTCGGCAGTCAAAACTCAGCAATCAGAGAGATACTAGAGTGAAAAAACAGCGAACTAATATTTGTAACACGTGCAAGAGGCACGGCAGTTAATAACTATTTTTCAAATTATACTACACATATTATCTAACAAAATATTATTCAGCT
The DNA here is from genome assembly GCA_963971575.1 of Liopterus haemorrhoidalis. Classification (NCBI taxonomy): domain Eukaryota; kingdom Metazoa; phylum Arthropoda; class Insecta; order Coleoptera; family Dytiscidae; genus Liopterus; species Liopterus haemorrhoidalis. Next base: position 14,679,943 of record OZ020618.1, on the reverse strand, counting down.
TTTTTTCTGTTTACAACGGTGTAAAACTTTTCGACGAAACTTCAAAATGTTCAAATAACTGCAAAGAAAATATATTTAGATTCAGGTGTTGGAAGAAATAAGACAAAATGAAAGGATATTGACGCCGAGTGAGCATGGAGCTGGAGAGAGTGTTGTAAAACAGCAGCACATGGCGTCAATATCGGCGTACGCATTTTCATCTCGATGCGGATGTGTACTCAACATTGCCGTGCCCGATTTAAAAAAAAATCTTTTTCATTGAAGAACCTGTTACCTATAAGCTAATTTAAACGTTTAAGCGGAACTAACTGGATTTTTCATTTTTGCAAGTTATCATGAGCTCTCTTTTTAAGGTTTTTGCTAAATAAAATTGATCATTTTATTCAGCTTCACTTAAACGGTAAAAGTTACTAGAAATCAAAATCTAGTTCCGCTTAAACCAAATAAACAGGCTATATATTCGAGTTACACCAACTAAAATTATCAACCTTTCAATATATTAATTACCGTTTGTATAAAACGAATTAATATTTTTGGTTTTAGTTATAAAAATTAATGAATTTTGAGTTTAACTGAGTGTATAATACTGAAAATTTATCGTAGTTTGAACAATGAAATTAAAGAATGAATAAGAACAAAAGGCAAAGAGAAAGTGAACAATTTCAGTAGCTAACAAATAAAATAAACTTTTTAATGACTTATTTGACCTTCATATTATACTGTTTTCTTAGGATGATTTACTATTTATCTAAAATATTTAACAACACTCCCAAATTTGAGGTATATGACACAAAACCAATATTTAAAACGTATGTCGTAATACAATTCCCACCCTGAACGACGTTGCTAAATGAAACATGGGATTTAATCTGGGAATTGGGACAGTTGAAAATAAATATTGCCCTTACTTTCAATCATAAATGAACATTTTCTAAATTATAAAATAAAAGTTTAATAAAACACAAACAGTATTATTATATATTGGAGGTGTATAGTGCAAAAAGAAAATCAGTTTTCTGTATTTTCAGCTAAGTATTGCACGTGACGTTTTGGTGGTATTATTTATTTATTTTTTCATTAAGGAAAGCCAACAGAAAAACCAATGACTGGCTTCCACAGATTACAAAAATGGTTTACATAGATACTGTATAACAACAAAAAAGAGAACAATACATATTTTAATATCAATATACAAGAACAAGTTTAAATTCATTTATGACATTCGAAGATAAAGTTTAAATTTTTGTAAAGGCAAGTTAAATACGGAGTGATTATTTAATGGCGAGACGACGTCACTGGAAGTTTTAATAATTTGCCGTTTCATACACATCGTAGCAGGCGATTATGCGCGCAGGCGCATAATCTTTTTTTCTTCATAATAAAATTTTCTTCAAGGTTATTATAATCATAGTATTCTGCTAGGGGGCACGTAAAATTCGGTGACGTCGTCTCGCCATTAAATAATCACTCTGTATATCTAAATGAATATAAATATTATTGTAAGTTGACAGGAGTCTGTTTAGGGGAGAGACAGTGGCGGATCTAGCTTTTTGAGGGCCCAGGGCTTAAAAATACCAATGGGCCCTACACATGTAAAAATCAACCTAAGTGAAATTATTATTATTTAAACACTTATTGGTGAAATATTAAATTTAAGTTCTAATACTAATCTAAGAAATATTAATTAAAATACTAGCACCCAGCAGCAAAATTAAATTAATAACACTAATTAAAATAAACAAGTTGTAAGAATACCTGAACGTATGTTAGCGGTCAACTGAGAACTGAGAATTTTTGTTTAAGCTGTACCTTTGGGCTGGTGTGGGTTGTGTTTAGCAAAAAATTATTAGAATAATTTTAACTAATGTTTTAGTTTTTAATAGAACTTTCGTCTATGGTTTTAGTTACTGATCGTTCCATGAGGTGATAAGTGATAAAAATTAATCACGTTTTAATGTTGGATATTATTTTTTTATTAGCTGGCGCTTCACTTACGTTGATTTTTAATAAATATTAGTAAATTTGTGTTTTAATTTTTTTTTTGTGTGGTTTTTTAAAGTAATATTTTTGTTTTGATCTTTTCTCTTATAAGCCGTGCTTGGTATAGAATATAATAGGTATATGTCCGAGAGGTTGGGGGCCCCTTGCGGATCTGGGGCCCAGGTCTTAAGCCCTATTAGCCCGTATGTAGATCCGCCACTGGGGAGAGATTTTATAGCTAAAAGAATTAAATTTAGTTAATTGTTGATTAGATCTAGTTGTTTTAAGGGGAGCTAATAGATTAAAATTATGAGTAAAATTTTGTGAATCAATTAAGTTACTGAACACCTTATATAGGAATATCATATCAGCGTTTACTCGTCTCTGTTCAAGTGACATAATTTTAATAATAATGTTTTTAAAAAATCTGAATTTACAATATGAAGCCTATTACATACCACAAAAGGGATTTTCTCTGTATAGATTCCAGTAAGTTTATATTTTTGGCATACATTGGATTCCATATACTCCAGTTGTGATCTGACAATTGAGGTATAAAGTGTAATTAATGATTCTTTGCTGTGAAAAGGTTTACTAACTCTTACTCTTAATAATGTAAAGATAAAATACGAAAAAAGTAACATATAATACACAAAAAGCATTTATTAGATTTTTAAATAGAAATATTCCTTTCTAATAGTAATTAATTTCATATTAACATTATTATACCCAATATAATAATCATACTTTGTAGCTACAGTCTATTCCAAACGATTAGACGGAACTAACCGCAATTTTCATTTTTGTAATTTGTCATTAGCTATTTTTTTATATATTGAAGTTGGCTTTTCCTGAACAAATTGATCAAAAGCTTCAATCAATCGGTAAAAGTAACTAGAATTGAAAATCTAGTTCCGTCTAAACCAAAGGAACAGACTTTATTTCAACTTAAAAAAGTAAAAAAATAATTTAAAAATAAGTGTCAACAAGACTTAAAAATGCTCTGCGTTGCGAAGGTCTCGGGTTCGGATCCCGTTCAGGCATGGAAATTTTCTCAGATAAAAATTGACCTGGCTAATTGCCACAGCAGCAAAGGCCATTAAATAAAAAAAAAAAAAAAAAAAAAAGACTTAAAAAGAAAAAGTGAGTTGGCGTCGTTGGTAGTTCGCATTGTTTGCAAAAATTAGAAGTTTCTTCTTATTTTTTCGTATTCTGCTAACCTTAAGAAGAATGGGAACTAACACTATTAGTATTGTTATATCACAATAGATGGCGCTTATATTTTGTGTACTAATTTTAATAAAAATAAAAAAGTTCCCAGCGCCTCTAGCGGTAGTTTCTGAATTTCAAAGTTTAAACATCGATGTTTTATCGATACTATCGCCATCTGACCATCGATGGTACAGATATCGATGTTTTTAAAACAAACATCGATGTTTTCGATACATCGATGTTTTTTTCCCATCCCTAGTTAAAAGTAACTCCAAGATCTCGTACAGTGTTTTTTATTGATATATTCACGCCATTTAAATTATAGTTAAAATTAATTATACTCCTTTTCCTTCCATAGTTTACAACAAAGTATTTATTTAATAACATTTATAATCCCTGAATAAAGGCGCCTATACACGGTGTGGTAAATGATGGCCAATGTTTACATTTGCCTAGCTCTGTATATCGTGTGTACGGACAACACATTACAAATCATAGCCAACGTATGTTGGCCTTGGCGCTGGCCGAAGTTCGCTCCGAGGCGATATTCTTATCCCACGTCAAAGGGATTTGACCAACGTTGGTGCAGATTTGCATATGCATGTCACAATCGTAGACACGACGCGCACACACTTGTCATCGCATCAGTGGGGAGTGTTGTTCGAAAAAAGAAGTTTATAACAATTTTTACTTAATTATGAGTCTAGTAATTATGAAGTCTACTTGAAGTAATTTTTTATAGTTTTTCTCTAATTTAAATGTAAAAAACAAGGTCTAAGCTGCGACGATATTATCATTATCAGACGCTATTTTACAAACGTTGGTCCATGTTCGCTATTTATACACTTGGCCAGTGCTGGCGCTGAATCCACATATCGTCTGTATATGTATTTTTTTGTTGCTGACATTTTCATGGTCAGCAGCAAATAATCCTTTGTGAGGAAGCGGTACTTGTTAATAATAAGGGTATAGCTTGGTACGTTTTATATTTCTTCCTTCGGCCATATGCTTATGATTCATATAAGATTTCCCTAAACCGTTATCGTTCAATGCTTCTTTTCCCTGGTGCGTTCCTGTTTCTTAGTTTTAATTAATTTCCAAACTTTTAAAATTGTATAAAATTTGTTTGATTTCCTGTTTCGGATATGGTTTGAAGTTACAAAGAAGCCATATTATTACACCTAGTTTTATATGGAATCTGTTCAATAATTAAATAATGATTTAAATGGAAAATTTGCTTCATAACACTGTAATCGAAATTAGCAAAATAGGAATAATATATATTCTTTATTTCCCCTAGCCCATGCGGCATTTAGGGTATTAATTAACAATTACTTCATTTTCTCTCTCACAATATATCCTGGGGTCGTTCTATCTACCCCCATGTTCGTCTCATATAGCCCTCTTGTACCCTTTCCATTATATCCCATTCCTTCCATTCCCAAATCTTCATTTCGTACATAAAGATACTCTTCACTATTGCATCGAATATCTTCATCTTCCACTTGACATCGTCCTTAAACCTCCTCTCTCCTATGCTCCCCATAACCGGCCTTGCTTTCTTCACTCTTTCTCTAAAGTGTCTTTCTTTGCCCTGTTGTTCCTCGTTAGCACGTATCCTAGGTATTTTATACTCTTCACTTCTTCGATTTTTCGTCCTGACCATTCCCATCTCACTTTCTTTCTCCTTCCTGCCCCTTTTCTGAACTTGTCTCCCCTATACAGAAATTAGCAAAATAGGTATTTTCAGTATTAAAAAGCTGTTCGCTGTTTTTAAAGATAATATGCTGTTATGAACAGTTTTATAAACTTTTTAACAATTGAATGAAGCTTTTGATCATTTTGTTTAGCAAAAGCCCACTTCATTACTTAAAAAGTAAATTAGTACACCTTAAGAAAATTATAATTTCATTTTATTTCGATATATTTTATTTTGTAGTATGTTACTAGATTTGGTGACTTTGATGATTGTTGCGTTGTAAGTGGACTTTTATGGAACAATGTGCATTTGTAAACCTGTCTTTCTAATTTTTCCAAGTTAAATTCATTAAAAAATTATAAATGTCAGATTGTCAATAATGTCTATAATAATGTAATATATTTTGAAAAGTGCCGTTTCGGTATTACCACCTTAAGATGATATTATAAATATACAACCAATAGGTTATTCCAAACGTTCAAGCGGAATTAACTGGAATTTTCATTTTTCAAAGCTGTCATGAGCTCCCATTTTAACGATTAAAGTGGGCTTTTGCTAAACAAAATCATCAAAAGCTTCACTTAATCGTTAAAGGTTACTGGAATTCAAAATATAGTTCAGCTTATACAAAAAAAAAAAAAAAACTGGCTATAAAAATAATAAAGTTTTCTTCTTATTTACGTATTACAAAATTAAATATTTTATATAAAGGGGTCGCACTATAGTATAGTCTTCAAATAAATTTCTTATACAAAACTAACAATCTGAAATAAAATTTGTAACAATTTATGTAATTTGCAACGAATTTTTAGCTAACAGAATATTTGTAATTGTAAAAATAATCGTTATACAGATCATACTAACAGCCCCCCTCCATGGTAAACCAAAAATAATTTGTCAGGTGATTATAGGACGATATACACAAAAATCATTAATCAAAAATTTTCTTTGATTTAAGCGGAACTAAACGGGGGTTTCTTTTTTTTAAGTTGTCACGAAAATAGAGCTTGGCTAGATTATTTCATTTTCAATGTTAACATTTATTATTAAGTGACATTTAATAGAAAAATAAAATAAATAATACATTTTTAAATTTTTGGAAAATGTAAGAATTTAAGTATTGAGACTTTTGTTTTAAAAATTACACAAAAAGTCAAAATGTAATGAAAATGACATTTTATAATGATATTTACTTTAACCTAAAAATATTTATTGTAAGTATGATATACAAATCTTAACCAAAACGGTTAAAAGTTCGAATCAAACTATAAAAGTTACTAGATTGCAAAATTTAGTTCCGCTTAAAGATTTGGAATAACCCAGGGGTCGGCAAACTTTAGAGGCTAAAGAGCCAAATTCACCCTTTACGGAATATGGAAATATTTTAAAAAGCCATAATTTTGTTTTAATACATGACTTTTTGAATATTTTCTAAATTTTATTCCTTATCAACTTAATTTGAAGAGCCACACGAATACCCTAAAGAACCGTATGCGGCTCGCGAGCCGCTGTTGGCCAGCCCCTGATATAGCCTATAGGTTTTTAGATAGTTTTTTTCTTAATTGTAAAGTAAATCTTGTAATTCCCTTTAACTTTACTAAATTACCTCTAATTTATACATTATTTAAATATTTATGCAGTAAACGTACATTATTATTGTGTTGGTGTAATGAGTAGGGGTATGCAAACCCGCAATACAGCGGTGTGTTGTTAGTTGCCGCTTTGGTATTGTGTGTCTCAATTAGAAACTAAATGGACAAATACTATGTGCTTCTGTTCTGGCTTTATCAACGCTAGCGTTGCCTGTTGGTTGATTTTATAAAATCAACTAGCGTAATGTGCAAAACATGTTATCACAAGTTCAAATCTCTTTTGAAATGGTTATTAATGTTGAAAATTAGTTATCTTTTCATTATTTCGTACACTGTTTTTATGGAGTTATTTGTGGTTATTTGGTTACGGTTTTTGTGGGTTTTGACCGATATTTTGTGGTAAAAATTACCACGTAATATACACGAGAGTGGAAACATATTGAATTGTTTGGAAATGTGATTGCTTTGAGCATCAATAAATGTTTTGCAGCCAAAATTATATGATAAATACTACTATACCATGACAGATTATTTATTTTCTCTCTTCTTGGGCACCGTGAGCCGGGTTAGCCTTGCTCACAAAAGCCCTTCATCTTGTTCTATTAAGATGGGCCCAGATTAGCTTGCCGCATCAAAGTATGCACCCATATTGTCTATACACTTTTACCATTTAAGCGGCAGGTTGTTCATGCCGGTGGTATAAAACCCTGGCGGACGAGAGTCAATGAATTCCTGGAAGGCCAGTTTTACAGCATTGTCGGAATTAAACTGTTTTCCTATTAAAAAGTTGTCCAAATTGCGGAAGAGTTGGTAGTCAGTGGGGGCTAGGTCTGGTGAGTATGGAGGATGATGAAGAAGTTCCAACTCCAATTCCTGTAGTTTTTCCACAGTCATTTTTGCAGTGTGTGGTTTAGCGTTATCATGAAATAAGATAGGAGTCGATCTGTTGACCAATCTAGGCTGTTTTTCTTTAAGTTTTTGTATCATTTCGTCCAGTTGGTTGCAGTATATTTCTGCTGTGATCGATGAGCCAGTTTTTTTTTTTTTTTTTGTTTTTAAGTTACCTGTACGAAATTTGGCGAACCAATTTAATATTTTCCGCTGCGTAGGAACACTAAAGCCAAGTACACTATTAATAATTCACGCGGTCTGCGATGCCGTAGTTCCACGTAATGAATCATACTTCATAATAGTACGAATTTCCGACCGTTCCATTTTCAACAAAATTAATTTTAAAAAAGAGTTTTTGATATTTTTTAGAGCATACAATGATTTCTTTAAACAGGCGAAATGTGTAACTATACAAAAAAAAAAAACAGAACGGTAAAATATTAAGCCAATGTCAAATAATAAGCTGTTAAAGTTGGCAATATTATTAACTACAAATTTCATCCTTGACGACCTGATATAAAAAATTTTCTTTGGAGATTGCCCTTGGTCAGATTGGACTATGTATCCGAGGCAGCGATTTACAAATGCTTGTTGCTTCCTTCTGAAATTTGCATTCACAAGTAATGTTTCGTTTCCTAAACAATACGGATTTAATGTAGGCATTAAAAATTATTCAACATTGGCAGTTTGAAATTAGAGTTTCTTCCATTTAACAGGCAAATTTAGCTTTTCGACTGTTATTGAGTTTCCAGCAATGAATATATATCTTAATTATGAATAATAATTACTCTCAAGCAATATAATCTAGCGATATCCAAATATCTTAGCAATGGAGTAATGCGAGTCGCATAGCAATTTAAATACCTTCAACATTTGCAAATTATACCAAGATAATTTTATGGTATAAATTAATTTCATCGTAAAAGTTGAGGCCCGTAATAGTGTTCGAGTGTTCCGTACCAGATGTCAGCACTCGTTAAATATTGCGAGCGAAACTGTGCCTTGTGCCGGGATTGAAATGCGTGGTGCTTATCCCGACATGAAAATACTTATCTTGATGCAAGACTGTAGTTTTGTTTAATTTACTTTATTATTTCTTAGGTTCCCTGTACAATCGTGGATGTTTATTTGTCTAGAAGGCGGCTACCACTTGCTCGCCCACAACTCATTCTGGAATTTTAATTGCATTATAAATCCTTTTGAAGTTATTACTAGAAACGGGACAAAACTTCGCTTCGTATTACTGCTTTTAATTCTCAAAAGGCGGGTCAAGGAGACCTCTATCCGTCGACAAGAGATCACGAGATCTTGCAAGAGATAAATTAAAACTCTCATCCTCTGATCTGATTCATATGCTAGAATAAATTTTTAAAATGATTAAAATATTTTTAAAATGACAATTATGTCAAGACCAGCCCACAGAATTTCTTATCTACATCTTTACTCACAGTATCAGGCATATCTTTATTCTTTTAAATTCATCTCTGTCACTTTGGAAGATTAGCTTGTACGTGCAGTCAAACTTTGGAGCATCGTTTTTGAAGGGAAAACAAAAATAATGAATTCTAGAAAACAATCACTGAGGGAAACCATTACCAACTAAAAAAGTTACCAGGCCCGTAACTATAGTACGTTCAAAAGTTAGAATACAGTACAGGGCAAAATGAGTAGTTTTTTTTCATATTCTCCAATAGGTTTTCCTTATAAAACTATCCTTTTCTTTCTTGACAAAGTTGCCAGCTGTAAAACACGCTGATCATTAAAAAGCGCGGTGCAAATGTTAATTAATTTTTAGCTGATCCTTTTTTATTTTTATTTTTTTCAATAGATTATCAACAAGAGAATATAAAATTACGGATAATATTTTGGATTCATTGATATTTTGAACACTTTTACAACATTTGGTAACACCGCTCCTGTTATCCATTTATCCATAAGAGCAATACTGCATTGTGTTTTATGTTTGAAAGGACATGAAATATTTATGGGTTTTTACCAAAAATGTGTCAAAAAACTTTTGTCCCCCACCCTGTTTCCCAGAAGTTTTGACCTGAAATTCTGAAATAACTCAATAATCTATATTGGTGAGCACTGGAACAGTTCTACAAGAATTTTTCATCAGATTAATTTTTCGAAAAGTGTAATTTTTTTGTCGCTGAAAAATTATTTTTTTAAATTTATTGGCTGGTACCAAAAAATATCTTTTAAAACATAAATTAAGAAACGATTTTTTATTTTTTTTTAGTCTATATCATTCAACACCTTTTTTCCAACACTCTATAACCCAAGGGGATTAATCTAAAATCCTGAGTAATGCACATTAATGTGAACCGGAATAGTACAACAGGAAGAAGTATGGAACACCGTGCTTAAAATATTTAACCAGATTTTTCTGACTGACTGGAGAAGTCTCTAGATATAATCACATGAATTATACTTATTATCGAAGTTATTGATTTTATTGATCTTTAATATGTACGCACTTTTTGTTATCATTTACTAAATACTTACGAAATGTGTGAAAATTCACATTTTATATTATTTTTATTTTTATTTTGTGGCGGCATATCTAATGGAAATTCCCAGATTATATTTTATTACTAATTTCCTGCGGGTTTCACATATTTCAATGAATTTTTACAATTCAATTTATTTTACAACTGTAGTTATTAGATTTTGCGAATAGTAACGTACTTTTTCTTCACTTTAGAAATAATTTTTACCACAAAGATGTCATAAACCATGATGAATCTCGTAGTGATCGTAGATAGAGATGGGTGGTTCATGAACGAACCGGCTCACTGAACCGACTCAGTACACTGACCGAAGTGACACGGTTCACCAAATTGAAATGAGCCGGCTCACGGCTCACTGTATAGTTTCAAGTTTCAAGGATACGATTAGTCGGGCGATTGTGAGCAGTGACCGGAGTGATCCGGATCTGGATCGATGTCATGTTGAACTTCGCGAGAACTCGGCTTGTAATGTATTATCATAAATTGTATTATTTATTGTCATTAATTTGTAGGGCAGTTTATTTGAAACTAATAGGCTTAGTCTGTATTTTCTTACAACCATACTATATAAAAATATTAAAAATATTGCCCAAATCCCAGATGTCCGATTTATAAGGGCAATAAACATCGCCATAAACTTAACACATCTGGTTTAAAATACAGTAGCTACATAAAGTGAATTGTTTGTTTCAAAAATGTTAGATAAGAACCGGGGCTAAGCGACGTTCTACCTACGAGCGAACGACCGACAACTGACCGGGTCTAAGCGACGTTCTACCTACGAGCGAACGACCGACAACTGACCGGGTCTAAGAAAGAGCCGGCTCTAAGCGACGTCTACCTACGAGCGAACGACCGACAACTAACCGGGTCTAAGCAAGAGCCGGCACTAAGCGACGTTCTACCTACGAACGAACGACTGACCGACCTGTGTCTCGGGATCATGTTTACAGTTCATATATTGCAAGAACCGGCTCTAAGCGACGTTCTACCAACGAACTAACGACCGACCTGTGTCTCGAAAACATGTTTGCTTAACCGGATCACTGAGCCGGATCAATGAACCGGCTCAACAAACTGAACGACCTACACTGATCCGGTTCCGCAAACTGAGCCGAAATTCCCAGCTCTAATCGTAGACACTACGAGAAACTATCCCTCCAGTTAGCAACATTTAGTCAGTTACCTACAGATCTTCAAAGCTTCAATATCATATTATTTCAAGTTCAAAATCATTAAAATCATTTAAAAACACGGGCAGTGTTGATTTTAAATCCTGCAAACACAATAATCCCATAATTTAATATAATTTATTATATACTGGTCTAAGTTCTTAAAGTTCTTAGCGGATGTAAAGGGAGGATGAAAAATTTTCATCTGATCTTATTTTTGATTAAGATATCGTTCCACGATTTTCCATTTTCCAGTGGTTTGTCAACCTTCTTCTTGGCTTAAAAAATCCAGTAAAGTATCTTTCTAATTATCTCTGAATTTTCTTTCTTAAGTAATGGACAGTCCATTCCCACTTTCCTTTTGGCTTCTCTTGATATTTCGATTTGGTTGATTCTCTGCTATGTATCGTTATTTGGTATTAGTTGCGGCCAGAATAATGAAAGATTCTACATAAGCATCTTGCGAATGTCTTTATTTATTTTTTCGTCTTTCTTATATTTCTTTTGGATACTGAGAGCATTCCTCAAAATTTCGCATGCATATAACACAACAGCTTTATCGAGTGATTCGAGTTACATATTATCTTATGTAGTTTGCCAAAAGTATGGCGGTCTTTAATTATTCATAATCTAAGGATATTATTCTAAACCTTTTAACACCGCAGTAATAATAAAAATCTGTACAGATGCGCCAACAATTACGCCACCGTAAACGCTAACATATTTAAGAATGATGCTGTTAGTCTGGTACGCTAGTTAAAAATAACTTCGCTACTACTTACAGTACTATGACAAAGGATGATAAAGAAAACGGGATTATATCCTTATTATGCTAAATGAATATCAAATGTATTTCATGTAGATGGTTTTCAGAACTGAAATTTTATCAAAGGCTTTGTGTTGTCCATGACGAACCAAGTAACAAGAAAGGCAAAAACAGCTGATTCAGTGCAGTTGGTAATGAGTTTAAAAAATGGGATAAAGAAGTGAATGAGCTTGAGTGAAAGAATTCAGTTGTTTTTGTACATACATTGTGGACTGCAGTGTCTACATTCAAAAATACAGATTTTGTCTAATTAAAAATTAAATGTCAAAGCTACATGGTTTTTAAAGTATAGTACATAATCTCTTAAAATATCACAAAAAATTATGAAATTAATTCTTTTTATTCAAAAAAGAAGGTATTTTTATTAGAGCTTGCAGAAAATAATAATTTAAGCTCATCAACTCGTTATCTTATTAGTACGCCAATTTGATATTTATTCAGATGGATGAGGCAGCCGGGCGTGCATTCTCACTAAGCCAGATTTATATGGAGTAATACCTATATTTCCTGCTAAAATCTAAATGACATAATCCCGATTTCCAAGTCTAACTCGTGATGTATAATTAATGATGTTCTTAGACACGTATCCAATTAAGATCGGTTCTGTAACTGTAGCATGGCGCGTTGATATTGTACAGAGATATTCTGCGCCGTTTGTTTCTCGCCATTTCAGAAAAAGAGCAAGGAAACATTCGATCATTAATCCGCTAGAATTATCTGATTTGCGCTGTCTGTTATGGTCCTGACATTTCTTATTATTTTCTACCCGACGAAAACTTTCTGTATTTAATTAAGCCCTGTATACTTCTTTTTTAACAATGCTCGTCACGTTATTGTACAAGATTCCCGATGCAGACAGACGTTTCGCATTACATCGTTAAAACTTATAATGACAATTTTAGATGCAATCATTTCAATCTCGACATAGTGGCATTGTGATAATATTTCAAAACGCAAACCGGATGTTTAAAAATAGACACAAGGAAGTAATAAGATGATCACACGCTAACGTTAGCTTATTGAAGGCGAGTCTGAAAGTGAGAAACCCCGAGATGCGCTACCGTCTCGCGCGCCTTTTATCCGCACGGCAGCCCAGCACGCCGCACATCTCAGACAGAAAGCCAAATTGGCCATTTAGTCGCAATTGTGTCTCCTTATAGATAGTTAGGGTTGGCCAATTCAGCGTGCACAACAACTCCCTAGCTATTAGAGAGTCACTGGCCATATCTTTACTGCTAATGTTAAACGATTGAGGATCCGATAGTCCGGGAACTGGACGGCGGAAACCAATTCAAGCCGCAAGGTAATATTCGGTTTAGTCGATTTTGCGGAAAACTGCTGACGTACATTTATAGAATCTATAATGCGAGATCATTAAAAATTTCCGACGATGTGATAATCCTTCCGTCGTTCAGTAAATGAAGCGACGTTTTAACATTGCGGTTTATCAAATGGACGGATGTAAAATTGGTTGTTACATAGCCTGCTTGATATGCATACCACGTATTAGGTTTTATTGAGTGGCTGGCGCACGGAACCTAATAAACGGGAGTGACAATAGCGCAGGCGACGAGACGTCGATGTTGATGTAGATGTACTAGTCGACGGGACGCGGAATGTCCCGCGACACTCATCCCGCCGTGAACAACTGCGCTCCAACTATTCCAATATCGCATGGATCGCCGGCGGCCATCCGTCCCTGTCCTCTCACCTCTGTCACTGAACCGCCGCGCGTGTTATTGAAGATCCTAAAGATCTCCTGGAACGTTTCTGACCCGATGTTCAACGGCTGATATTTCCACCTCACACAGACGCCCTCGCTGGACATAAGCTACATATCGTCACACTATATGCCACTCGGGGTTCATTTTAATATTTTCAATTTTGAACAGACTATGAATATTTCAGAAGTAATTGTAGATGTACTTTTGCAAACGGACCCAGACCGTCTATAGAGAGAAACAGATACTATGATATGCAAAGAGAGTCTCAACTCAGTATCTTCAAGTATTCATAAGTGCAAGTCTGGTTTATCTATAAATTTTTACTGATGTGAATTCCTATTACTTTAATTATTACCTAACAAATTTACATCCTCTTCCAGAGCCGTGCCTAGATATTCTGGTGTTATTCTACTTTAGCAAACTCACCTTTAAACTAAATTTAAACTAAAATCACAATAGAATTAAAATTATTATAATGCTTAACTTTCAGTTAAATAAATCTAATAAAACAAATATGATGGTATTTGATAATAATAATAATTAATAATATTACTTTCACAACTGATAAAGGAGTAAAAAAGGGGAACCATAATTTGACAACCTACACTACTTCTTTATTATAAATCCATGAACAATGATACACAATTTTAATCGGACTAATATGGGGAAAATAAAGTAATTGTGCACCTAAAAACTACATAATTAGGTTAGGTTTAGTTACTGAAAGTCTAGGACAGAAGAAGCCGAAAAGCGGTGTAGGATATAATTCAGTAGTTTTACCTTTATTTCTTTGTTGTTTTATTTTGTAAAAAGTATACTTTTTTTCACACAACAAAAACAACAAATAAAAAATCAAATAGAAAAAAGAAACAAATTATTACTTAAGCAATTAACAGATTAAGGACCAAGATTTTCATCTCAAAATTAAGTGGGTTATAACTTATTAGGCGAATAGTTTAGTTAACATAATTTTTCGTTTTATAAACTTTCATATAAGAATAATTTTGCGGACCGACAAAAAATCTCGCGGACTAACAAAAATATTTCGCGAACTAACAAAAAAATCTCGCGGACCGGTGGTTGGGAAACACTGCTCTAAAGTAATAAAGTGTGATTATCGAAAGTAATAGAAGTGGGACATATCTCTCTAAAACTTAACATTCCATTAAATAATTCAAGTCCATTCAGTTCGCTTGCCACAACACAAACAAATGCAAGGAAGAAGAAGAAGAACTATATAAGTACAATACAAAATTAAACATGCCGAGGTTGTGGTCGGTTCTGTAGTGGCCACTTCAGATAGTTTTTAGTTTAATATTTTAATTAATCATTAGTTTCTGAATTATATATTTGCAATTTAGTAATATATTAATTTATTATTTATTTATTTTAAAGATAATTTGGTGTCCCTTCTAGTGATACACCAGAGGGAGTTACCAGAGGGAGACACCTCGTTATCCTAACCCTTATCCCAGCCCTGTACTTTCCTTCTTTAAGTTCTCTGGGTCGAAAGTTGTCTACTAATACGGGAATTCTATAACTATGTATGCTAAATATAGCCGCTCGAATATATCTGTGCTTGACAGACCGAACCATTCTCACAGGTTAATAACCAAAATATTTTAAGCCTTTCAATTGATCCTCTCTCACGAATTTCCCTAGATTTATAAGTTAGAGGAATTAATTAAATTTACATTAAATAATTAAAAATTTAATAATTTTTAAGCGAAGAAACAGTGTTTTGCATGAAAGCTTACACATTTACTCTGCTCGAAATGATCCAGCCTTGCGCCATCTGCCAGATGTGTTATCAGTAAATATCTTCATGCCCGTATGATGTAAGCAAACATTGCATTAGCATCAGGAGCGATCATTTTGTTTCAACATCTAATGAAGACGAAGAACTGTACCACTTCTCTCCCTACGTTCTTCAACCTACTCGCTTAACTTACTCTAGAACAGATTTATTTTATTGTCGGCAATTTATTCTCGAGTACAACAAGTTTTTAACTTGTCTACTATTTACATACGGCAATTGAGTGATAAAGGAAAGAGTGATGACTAGAAATAATATTAACTTTATCATGATGTGATCTGGTTTAAAGGAGACGAGAACGAAGAACGGAGGCAATTGACACTAATGGTGTTATACTCCCGTGATCCCGTTACATCTTCTCAATATTCCTTTTACACGATATTTTCTCATTGGATAGTATTTGCATGTCCTGATTGATCTTTCCATTATGAAATTCTTTTGATGATAGCAATCAAGAATCGTCGAGGACCGCTTTGTTCGTTGGATTTCGTGTTATTACCCGAAGAATCGAGGCAACCGTAGAATGCTGGCTGTTGAAAAGAGTGGATTACCAACAGAGATCGCATTCTTTGCGATTGTACGGACGAAATGTACCGGTGGAACGTAAACCATGAATACCAGCGGAATCATTGGAACGTGGGAAACGACTTCATGCCTCTTGAACCGGCCACTCCACAAAAATATCTCTAGATGAATATGTTTCATTATCCGCCATTTCAAATCTAATACTCTCGCACCATCTGCGCTTTAAATAGATCACGGCATTGCACACCAGCTTGCTCTTACAGATAACAACATTACTGAAATCTGCTAAATTGAAGCAATATTTTATTAAGCGTGCGACTCCTAATTAGTAAGGATATCGCGTGATGAGCGTGAATTGACAGCATCCATTGCAAGATAATCTCGTCTCGATCACTGATTAGCCGTTTTAACACATTCGTGAGATTTACTGTCTCCACATGAGTAACGGGTTTGATTCCAGTAGTGACATGATGTAAATTACACGGTGCCGAGTTCCTTTGTCGTTGTCGATACGATAGGAATGGCATAAGAACGCTATCTATACGGCTGGCGCAGAGCTGAGTTCCGATCGCATCGCATGTTTGACACAGTTGTAATCTGCCCCGGATCTAACTCCACATAGGAGTCCTGTACCGTGGCCAATCTTTATGAGCCATCATTATAGGATGTGGCGACCCTAACTAGTAATAAACTCACACGTACGAGATCTGAACTTCAATTCTAAAGAAAACAAATAGTCTTTTATAGCAACTTTTTGTTATGAAAGTATATTAGGAAGTTTTTTCCTTCTTACTTCGTGTAACACAGTCGGTGAAATTGTTAGAATGAACATTTCCGGCTTATGAGAAACACAGTTGATATGGATTTATAATGGCAATCCTTTAATTAGGTAACTACCCTTCTGTTGTATTCTGTAACGCTCTACGTTTGTGCCATTCGCGTTTTTACCCCAAGAGACTGTTAGATATTAAATTTTAGTTACATGTATTTATGATGACACTTATTCTAAAAAGCATGTAACTGAACAAATATTTTGTAGAATTACAGTTGACCCAGTATCAGAAAGTCGAAAACGCTAAGCATAAAACATTGAGGATAAAAGACCTACGACAAGCTAATATTTTATCAAACAAAATGTTTACTATCGCAAGATGCGGACAGCTGTGTGTACATTCGTTGACATATTTGCCAGAAAACTGCCGTAAAGGTCTGACTTTATTTTGCGGCATGAATCTCCTTTTAGCAGTAAAACTGTAAAACTCATTTTGTCGGCCGTTGCGGAGAAGTAAATACGTAGGCGTAGATTCAAATTTTAATGTGCAACTTTGGAACTGTTTCAATTTGTTCAGGCTGATTCAAGGGTAAGCCGCAACACCCTCAAGGCTTAGATGATATGAATAAATCTTATTTAAAGACGAACAGTTGTAAGCAACAATTAGTTTTCCATTAGTCGTTTCCCATATTATACATACAAATGGCTATTGTTTTATTATTTCCACCCACTCGAGAGTATCGTATGTACCCGACAACAGCATTACGACAGTGCAGCCAACTGTTATAGGTCGCCCACCACTACATGTCAAGTGTTCACTCATAAATGTGGTGATTAATTCCTTCACGGCTGCTGACAATGAGAGGCGGCACCGACAGGTAGCGAAATGCTTTCAGTGATTCCTTCACAAGACGCTATTATATATTCAGTATTCTTCTCTAGACAGAAAAGAGGCAGGTTGTAGTTGACGCCTCGTAGATTTACTTGTTCCGGAGTAACAATACATGCTATTTGCGTCAGGTATCCACCCTATAGTAATGAGACTTGCCGGTGCCACAGCTAAAGTCACGGTATTTTCGCAGCGCAGGCTTGTGAACCGTGTCTAACTTTGCTAGTGTGCCTTTCCGATTAAGTAGCAATTAAGTGACGTATTTAACGGGGATCGCGAGTTAATGGAAACGCGATCCAGTGGCCGTGATGAAACTCTTAATATATTACAAATTAAACGTCATGTGTGAGTGACTCATTGAGTGGCAACGTCTGACCTGGCGCCCTCCTGCGATCAATACAACTACTACACGTGAAATGCAACCGTTCACTCTACTCTTCGTTCGAAGAATGTGACGTGATAGTTGTGTAACAGACCACGAGCTTTCCGACAATGAAACAATTAAGGAATGTCAGGAAACTGAACCCGTTTCGATGGAACAGCGACTCTGATTTCTTCTTGATCTTTGCTTTCGTGATGTTTCAATAAGATTTTATCGGTAAAATGCCCAACATCAAATAAAATAATATGTTTGTTCTATTGATTTGGTGTCTAAAATTATGTCAAAGTGATGCTAATGAAAACGTATGTTTTTCCTATCATGCTACATAATTCTTCTAAATGTGGTCTCCACGCAAGCTGTTGCGAGTATTATGGATAGAAAGGAGAACTAATGTTACAATCATTGAGGAGCTTAAAGAAATTCTAGTGTAACGCAAGTCGAAGGTACGTCGTGGAGTTAATAAAGCACAGTCATGTCCTGTTGCATATAAGTCTTAAAACTAGATATAAGCTAAATCTAGATATAAAACACAAAAATACTTAACAACGCATTTTGTTACTAGGTAATTTTATGTTTTATATCGACTTTTAGCTTATATCCAGTTTTAAGACTTATGCAACCGAGCATCAGAGTTTAAAATATATATTAGTAACAAATAAATAAACAAAAATTTACAGAGTAGACATGACCGGACCTGTTGATAGGGTGGTTAAGGATTTTGTATGACAACCCCGCTTACTCACGGACTAGCTAAGGATAACTGTTGTCTGTATCTTCTTGATGTGTCATAAACCCACGAAAAACTGTCACTTCTGCAGAAACATTTACCGAGAGCTAATTGTAAAAGTCGCTACCTCAAATAAAAAATTTTTACTGAAAAATAACTGATATGTTAATGACACGCTTCAAATCCAAAAGGCTATCGACATTAATTCCAAACAAAATAATTACTTTCTTTGGTCATGTACAACGGTGATTTAGTGACAACAAGAAGACGGTGATTTAGTCACGTCAGATTAAAGACGTAGCTGGGTTCTGTATGATAAGAGCTGCAAAACAGGAGAAATACTCTTCTAGCTAGAAGAAAGCACTAGAAGAAGAAGTTATAAAATTGATAGAAGGTCTTGAAACTGACTGATAAAATTGTTAAAAAGGTCTTAAACAGAGAGCCGAACCGGAACCGAACCGAAAACCTAAATTAACCGGAATTTTTAACAGAATCGAAACCGGAATGTAAAATTGCTCAATTTAAAAACCGAAACAGAAACCAGAACGAAATTTTAATAACGGTTAGTTTTGGTTAATTTTTTTTTCACTAAATTAATTAATTAATCGCTTTCTCACTACTGAAACTTATATTAACTGATAAAATAATGAATCTATCAGAAGGAAATTTGAAGAACATATTAATTTGTCGATTAAACATGGATTTTTAATTTTATTTTCATTTCAAATTTCAAATATTATTTTTACAGCTGAATGAATTGTGATTTTTTTATTTATTTTTTTTTTATTATTATTATTTATTTTTATTTTATTTTTTTTTTTGTAAGAAAAAGGTTTGTGTTATTTCGTTTTCTTCTTTATAATATTGCGATACTTCAAACTGTTATACTGATATTAATTATTTTTGTTAGAGAAAAGTTCCTATTATTATTATTTTGTTTGTTTTTTTTTTTTTTTCTATAATTGTGGTTATATGAACTGTGAGATCATGGTCGGACGAAGTATTTCCGCGCCCCTAGTAGACTCCTTATATGGCGCCCCCAGATTTGCATAATTACGCAAAAATTAAATTGAAGTTTCTAGTTAGCTGAACCCAAAGTTTTAGGGGCGTTGAAAATTTAGTTGTTCATTGCTGTTTTGACATTTTTTGAGCAAAAATAAGTCTAAATTTTGAGCACTCCTTGCATCTGGCGCCCCAGGCAACTGACTGTCTTGACACCCCCTGGTCAGTGTCTTATTAATTATTTTTGTAATTTCTTATTTGTTTGAATTTTATTTTATTTACGTGCAATATGTTTTTGTATTTTCATTTTTATGTTCCTAAATTATATTTTATTTTCGTTTTTGACAATAAAATTTTTAATTAAGTTCTATTTTTTCAATTTTATAATTGAAAAACAAGAATAAGAAGGGAATTTGCTAAATAAAATTAAAACAAAATTTATACCGGTAGATATTTGATGTTAGACTCGATTTTAACTTGATATTCGAACCGGAACTGAAACGGAATTTTTAGACGAACCGAAACCGTAACTGGAACGAAATAAATTTGGATTCGACTCTCTGATCTTAAATGATGTACTTGGTAAAGTGTTACAAAAATAATTATTCATCATGCAGGGTGCAATTCCGGCCTAATCCATTTTTAAAACTACAATATAGCTTGTTTTGAAAATGATATCTAACTATTCAATATGGTAAAATTGTTGATTTTTTAATTGTGGTTACAAGTGATTAAGTTCGATTTCATTAGATTCTTGAGACTGAATATACAAGATTAGTTTTCTTTTAAACCGAAAGAGATCCTTATAAGCTGGATAACGATCTAACGACTGGTATAAAACTACTTTGAAATTCAATTAGATCCATTTTAAATCTTTTAATTAAACTTGTTCGACAGACGGCTAACAATCAGACTAGGGAGGAACGCAAACATCATGGGTGGCTCGTATACCAGAAGCATGTGACTTTCGCTTTTTCTCCACCTTCTTGTATTCGATCGGCATGTCTATGTCGCGCTGTTCGCTGATCGCGACCGACATCCGTGCAAGTGTGGGGCGGTGGAAGCTCACATGACAACTTGTTCCGAGCGTCACCGTCCTTCTAACATGTCAATTATCTTGTCGAACCATCTGCGCCGTACGCCATTCACACGGTAGCAGACTACAATTTCTATAACCAGTATCGGATTAAGGTATGGTAGAGCAGGGCTCATGCTCGGGGCGTTATTGTCTAAGAGTCGCCGAGAAAACAGAGCAATAACACAAAAATTAAATATAAACAAAATAGATAAATGCTAATATTATTAATCAAATGTTAATTAAAAATTTCAACAAGTAATTTTGCATTAATAGGTATCTAGAGCTATCAAGGGTAGTGCTTCTTAAGGTGGAGCACAACCCTATAGTTCTCAATAGTTTCTTATACAAAACTAATAATCGGAAATAAATTTAATAACAATCTATACATCAAAATATGCAGCGAATTTTTATCTGTCTAATAAGATATTTTAAATTGTAGAAAAAACTGTCATGTAATTTTAAATAAACAAATTGCATTATAGACGCCATCTTGTAAACCAATCGACGCATATTTGCGTACGATGCGGCAAATTGTAGCTAAAGCTTCATTCTACAAAAAGGTTATTAACTATTTTGTTCTATTGTGAAAACTATTTATAGTTATTGTACTTGGTATTCTATATTTGCCGCCATCTGCCGCGGTTCTCAAAATAGGTGTTACGAGTAAAAATAATTTAATTTTTGTGAAGAATAAGTGTACCAAGTGTCATTCCATTATCATCAAGTATAACATTTTTCGACGAGGGTACTGAACTATAAGTAATCAAGTCGAAAAAACTGTTGACGTATTATTTGAATATTTCTACACAAAACTATATAAATATAAAAGTTATTTGAAACCCATAAATAGATTTAAAAATTACAGAACAATGTTGCTGATGTCAATTAATAAGTTATTGAGCGATAATATTTTTACAATAATTATTTCTACAATTAAAAATATCCCATTAGATAGATAAAAATTCGGTGCAATATTTGATGAATAGATTGATACTAATTTTATTTCAGATTTTTAGTTTTGTATAAGAAATTGGTAACCTCTGGGGGTTAAACGCAGCCTTAAACGAAAACTTACTGCAGACCTGTAAAATACATTTTTGCGCGGACTGGTGAAACTATTATTTTTAAAATAATTTTTAACAATTTATTCATTGTTTCACATAACGACACAATTTGAACTCGCTCAGACCGGAATAATAATATCTAATCGGTAAACGGTTCAAGTACATATACCTAGTACATAAATACTAGTAGTATTATACAAATGTCAGTGTAATACCACAAGACACTTAAAGAAATTTGAAATTTATTTTAGCAGTATTAATATAACATATGGATGCATCTTAAACAAGAAACACCAGTCGGTTTTCAAAATGACAACTTCTGGCTGTTATACATCTGTGGCCACTCGTCAATAGAATTAGGAAGGGTTTCTTGAAAAGATTTTCATGAAAATATTTTTAATATTGAGGAGGACTTCAACCTCCAAATCGACATATTTTATGCTACAAGTTCACGAGAAGTTTGTGAGAAAGCGCCGACGATCCAGAGAGGTCATTACCCTGCTTCAGTAATGGTTTGATAGGCCGGGAGCTATGACGGTATCACTAAGCTTGATTTTTATGAGAAAGAAATAAAAACCTCGATCAAAATCTATTAGAAAACCGTGTTGAAGTCAATAGTTAAAGCGAAGAGTCGCTGCTTACCATTGCAGCTACCAGCAAGATTCAGCACCTGCCCATAATGCGAAGGTTGCACAGCAGTGGCTTGAAAACAATGTATCAAACTTGATTTCTACTGCTGATTGGTCGCCTAGCAGCTCCACAATATATGCACCAGTTTGTCCATTCGATCATTGCCGCACTGTGTACTCTGTGCCAATATGCTGGGTCTCTGAAGGTTGAGGACGACTGTACACTTGCTGTTTTGGCGTGTAAAACTTGTGTGGTAAAAAAACTTGTATGCGACGTACAATTTATAATTTATAATGGATATTAGATAAGAAATTCAACCAAAGGAATGGAAATATATTCTTCTAGCAGTAACATAGCAACACACACTGCCGAATTTACGTCTAGCCCGGACCTAGAACTAGCGGGTTTTAGGGACTTGAAGGAGCCTGGTTTTTTATTTTGTTTGCTCATTACTTCAATTCGCCTGCTTTTAGAGGCTCATTCTATCCGTTTGTGTACAACTGTATATTAATGAGCCCACCTCATATTTCCTGAGGAATTAATCTAAATTATCGTTTTTAGCGATTCGTGGATATAACCGTGATACCCTTACATCGTTTTTCGTGTGTCTCTGACTATCTATTTGTCTGTATGGTAGAAATTGTGGCCATCAAATGAAAAGTCTCGAAAAGTAGATTAATAAACAAAAATTAATTTAAAACACATAAACGTCTACCTTTCACACATTAAATACCCGATAAACCCTGAATTGTATGAAAATTCACAGTTCACATCAATATTTCTTGGTAACGAGTTAAAAATCAATTTCTAAATACATTTTTAGTGATAAAAATTATTTACTATTATTAGGTACACAAAATTATATTCAAAAAGATGCAAACAACTTGGAAACTGGAAACTGGACTTGGAAACGCTAAATTTTTTATTAAGGAAACACATCTTGCACAATGGTTATTGCCAAGAAATAGTGTTTAGATATGTGGTTAACAGGAGTAACCAGTTGCCCCGAAAGAGTTAATTAGTGTTCATTAATTGAATAAAAAGCTTATCAATTTTTTTTTACAATATTCAAATATTGGGTAATGGGGAGCTAGAAAAATATTTTGCCCGGAATACTGAATTACCTCGGTCCGAGCCTGTCTATAACTATAATCCATGCATGTCTGTTAAATACTCATTCTCGTAGGTAGACACTCAACTTGTTCTTTCTAATGTCATTACAACTATGAATTAGCAGCTTGCTAAAATGAAGTTTTTAACTCATTTCAACATGTCTACTTTTATGACAGTAAAATACGAGTTGAATTTTAAATAGTTCTATAAATAAGTACCAAATTAACATTAATATTTCTAAGAAAATAAATGTTGACGTGAAGTAGAAGCCGACGTTGTTTTGATGTTTAATAAATGCAAGCCGGTTGCACTGCAAAGAGCTGTTTCTAATCTACTGAAACGTCGTACACCCTGCAGTAGGTAATAATACTAGCAGTCCATCACCGGTACTGCAGGAGACACGTTAATTTACTTTTACGAAATGAATTACCCGCGTGCAGTCGCAGTCACCACTTGATTTAACTAAGCAGACTGCTACATAATCACCGAACAATATGAACGGAGGTAAAAGCACAATTCTCCTCATTGGACCCTCATTGTTTTAAATAGCAACCCAGGCCGGCAACCAGCATGTCAAACCCTGCGTGAGATTGTGTATATGACGTGACCCGACCCGTCATAACACTATTCAGGCTAGCGAAGTGATTTGGGGCGAAGATCGCGACCCGTTAAACGATGGTCGGCACGAAAGGCCAACACAAAATCGCTGATCAATACTAAATGATTTAGGAATTTAAATTTCACAACAGTTATTTTATTCAGTGCCTTCAAAGACTCTCCGCAGTGAGTTTAAGTCCTATTGAAATAATACAAATGTATTACTTAGTGGAGCGGTTGCAAATCAAAGATGCCGACATTGAACAGGTTGATGCTTACAAGCACCTTGGGCACGAAATGCGGATTCTCGGAGACAATAAAACATACGAAATCCTTAGGAGAATATCACAAGAATGGACAGCATTTGGAAAACTACGAAACATTTTCAAAAACAATATCCTTATGTGCCTTTTCAAACTATGTGTTATGCCCGTCTTAACCTACAAGCTGGAAACCCTAACTCTGACTAAAGCTTCTGCTAGAAATCTGCAAGTAACTCAAAGGACCATGGAACGGTATCCATACTCGTTATAACGCTGAGGGATAAAATACCAAAGTTGAAATTCGTCAACAAACATTTGTTATTGTGAAATCAGTGGCAGCTTATAAATTGACCGAGTAGATTGTTGTTTAAAAAAAATGGATATTATTCGTGAAGGTTTTCGTTGGAATATTTTTTATGATTTTATTAAAGGCCTAACTCAACAACAATGCATAGCTTCGCTTCGTTCAACTTTTGGTAATGAAGCACCATTAGAAAAGAAAATTGTTTACAGTTGGTTTGCAGAATTTCGTCGTGGTTGTGCGTCAGTCAGTGATGAATCTCGTGAAGGTCGACCAAAATCGGTTGTGATTCAAAAAAACATCGATGCTGTGCGCAAAATGATTGGGGGGGCGGGTGTGAAAAGAATGCTAAAAAATTCAACCTAGGAACTGCAAAATCCGTATACAACACCGTTACAGGTGACGAAACTTGGATTTATTCATATAAACCGGAAACTAAGCAACAATCCACTGTCTGGGTCTTCCAAGATGAACCGGAATTCACAAAAGTTGTTCGTTCACGAAGCACTTCCAAGAAAATGCTTGTTTCTTCGGTTGTACTGGACATGTCGCAACCATTCTTTCAGAGGATCGGAGAACAGTAATGCTGAATAGTATACAAAAATTTATTTACCAGAAGTCATCGACAAAATCAGGAAAAACAACCAAAAACGTCGCATCATTGCTTCATCATGACAATGCAAGCTCCCACACAGCACGTCAAACAATTGATTATTTGTAGGAGAAAAACATCGAATTACTGTCATACATTGCTCGTATTCACCAGATTTATCCCCTAACGATTTTTTTTTTTGTTCCCAATGTCAAACAAAAAATGCGTGAACAGAGTTTCATCACTTCAAGAAGATGTTGAAGCCTTCGAAAACCATATTTTGACCCTTTGAGATACCAACTTTAGACAAAAATGTTTAGAGAATTGGTTTGAATGCATGCAAAAGTGTATAAATCTTAAAAGTGAATATTTTGAAAAGCAATAAAACAATTTGTTCCAAAAAAATGTTTTGTTTCTTAGTTTTTGTAAAAACTTAAAGGTAGCCCTCGTAGTTGTTTCCATTAAATGGAAATGGGACTAGAAGTCCTGTTAGTTGGAACTACAGGCGATAGTTGGTCCAAAAGGACTATTTGCAGATAAAAGTAGCCAAAGAAGACCATCCACTCGCTGGACAGATGATCTAAAGCGGTTTTTCTCAGCCGGGGGGCCGTGAGAGCTTCGTCGGGGACCCGCGAAGTTATATAAAATCGAAACATGAAAATATAATAGAAATGCCTTCAATATTGTTCAAATGTGCTGAATTCATAAATATATTACATTTATATTCATAAAAACTTAACCTTTAATAAATAATAAAATAATTAAATATTAATTATTAATAACTAATTGAAACTAATTGTATGTATAGGTAAAAGCGTTTCTATGACAACGATTCGCTTTGGAGGTACTTCAAATTGTACTTTCAAGTAAGTACGACTTAAAAGTGCAATATTTTTTTATGATGCTCCGAGTTATAGATAACTCAAGAGTAAAGTTGCTAAATTGTTTAAATCAAAATGGAAGTCACTTTGAACACTTAAAATACATACTTTACTTTCAAGTCATTATAGGTAATTATTAATTATAGGTAATACCATTTTGCGTCAACCGTAAAAGATAAAATATTTAAGTAAAATTTGTTTCTTTTCAAAAGCTCTATTCGAAGATACCCAACACGACATATGTTTCCGATTAAAAAAATCAAAGTTGTCCTTAATATCATGTACTTCCGTACTTAAGTACGGTGCCGCAAAAATATTTCCATAATTTCGAAGTGTCAAATTCCAGGAAAGGTTGGAAACACTGGTCTAAAGCAGTCTTCAGCTCTTCAGAAGACAGAGAAAATTGGTAATTTTTAAGAGAGGTCTGTATGATGATCATTATTTAGTAACTAGTAACTTTACATAAAGTACTGACAGCTTCAGTCTTCCATTTTTAACCCAACCCGTTGACAGTTGTTTCGATACAATTCTTTCAGTTTTCTGTATTATGGACCTTGTTTGCTTATGATTTCAACTTATTAAATTATTGCGGAGAGATTTTGTGAGCGCGCGAATTTACTTTATGAAATATGATTTTTAATATTTGCTTTATAAGATTCTTTGTGTAATATGGTTATATGTATCTGGTTTACTTGAACGCAGAAGAGCGAGAGTTAATAACAGGATGCGCGATTGAAATGTATTCAATGCAACCGCATGCCGCCGCTAATTGCTCGAAATGGGAAATGCAATATCCGTTGAATGAGCTGAGGGGTGTACATAAGCTCGCCAGTTGTTCATCACGACTGCAATCGATAACTTCATTGTATGTGATATCGCGTGAGTCGCCGTACGTCCTAATGTGATGCGTAAAGGTGCTGAGGTGTGTATCACATTATACACCAGCCCATAACGATCAAGACAACATATTTTATCTGCTTCCTACTTAACAGCCTGAGGAATTCGATCTGACACTTTCGATCTACGGTCTATAGTACGTCCTTTCAACAATGTTCGCCTTGGATGTTTTTCATATTTCACAAACTACAGAAAGTTATTTTAGGTAAAGAAAGAAAAGGAGCGAGAGAGATAAGAAATGACAAACGCGGAGTAATATCCTCTCAAAAATCGTGCGAAGAATCCTCGAGGACTATGTTCCGAGCGAGTAGCAATAGGGGATGAGTTATGCCGCTCACGCCGAGACTCAGAATTAAAAAGGGAAATTCATGCACGGATAATGAACGTGAGGTCACAGATCGGACATGCGCAAACATATACAAGTTTTTATTTGAGGTTTACTTATTTGACGGTAACACAACACGCGTTCTTCGTCGCTCGAAACTGATCAATAATATAACTACCTTGATAGGTCGGTTGTGTCAGGCACGGGAGTTGCGCGATTGTATCTTTATATGCGGTCGTCGCCAACAATCATAAAAATATGAAATAACAATGTTACGAGCAGATGTATGTCACAAGTTAAATGTCAAACCACCAACGGTATTACTGATCGCTGTTACAAAATTAGAAGTTCTATTCATAACCCGCAACGTGCAACAGTAGATTGAAAGAAAATACCTGCAACATTCATATATTGTCATTTCCAGACAAACAAAAATCGAACTGTAAAAGTTTGCGGATACCCTCCGGCAAGTAAAAACAAAATATCGATAGCTGGAAAAAAGACAGGTATCATTTGTAAAGGAGGATGTGAAAAAGAACCCACAGAATTTACTATCTGCAGTCTGAGCTCCAATCTTCTCCCTCATGCTTTGGGATACAGTAATATTGTTGCTTTAGGAACAAAAGTTACACTTTGCAGATCTATTCATCAGTATTATTGTTTTACTTTGACCATAAGTTTTACTAACTGGAATAGTTTCTTGCAATATTGATCTCACATTCCAGAAATACGAGAGTTTTAGTCGTTCGTAAAAAACTGGAGAATCGTAGTAAATGCGGCACAGAAACTCAGCATCGACCTGTGTCAATGTTAGCACTAACAAAAAGTGTTCTTTTAACGGGTGACATTCTCCGGTGCAAGTTTTCGCCGGAACTTAATTAAAAATGCCATCAGCGTGGCTCTCGTTTCTTCTTAAATATTCCAGTCTGCATATGAGTGGATACTAAGTTCTGCGCTCTTCGTCTTATTTAAGCTAATAAAAAGAAATGGTTCAAATAAAATTTGGAGCATTGTTACCATTAGTTGTTACTTGTTACATGCAAGGTGTTCCAGCAGGTACCTCCCAAACTTCAAGCCAGTATTTCTTGAAGCATTTTAAGCAATAAAGTTACATCAACATAAGGCCGACATGAAAAATTACAGAGTTATGGATTATTGAAATAAAAAAGCCAGATCTTAAACATTTCGCACTAGGGGACCAATTTTTTGACCAGCAAGACCTCCCGACTTAACTAAGCTAGATTATTAACGGACACATGAAAGAACTTATCTATAAGTGCAATAATCTCGACGACTTACTTAAGATAATTAATGCTGCAACTGAAATTATCATAATCCTCAAATGAAAGAATGCGACAATTTCCCTATTTGATCGCGCTCAATTGTGTATTTAAGTCGTTGGTTTTGAATAATTATTGTGATTTTTTTAGGTATTTCTTCGTTATTGTATAAATTTCTCGAATAAAAAAAAAGAAGTTTTTATAAAATATCTTGCATTTTCCTTTCAATGAGCCTTTGTATAGTTTGTTTCACGATAAGATGAAGTGACTATCTACTTATGGTCCTACACACAGTGGGTGGTAATTACAAATAACTCTAATCCCTTGTTTGTACCCATAAACTAGCCAGAGATGTATCAGGTATAAATTACATTACACCATGTAATGACACAATTGTAACAAGAAATAAACATAAGATATCATCAAAATAAAATTTATTTTTATTATAAAAACAATTAATTTATAGAACTTATAATTAAATTTAAAACATTACAATTAGTATTTAAAACATTACAATAAAATAAATTTTAAATTAAATAATGTTTAAGATAAAAAAAATCTTACAAGTCCAAATCATTCTCTGAATCAGTCTCTAAATTAATGATTATAGTACGTTCTATATCGTACGAAATAAACTCAAAAGGTTGGGTGGAAAGTATTCACACGATATGTATATATTTAGAAATTACCTATGTTTATGAACAACATCATCATTACTATATATTTCAGTTTTAATACCTCTGCAGCTAATAAAATTTGGTTGAGTGAGGAATGCGTCTTAATTAAAATCAACATGTTGCTCTCAAATTTGGGTGAACAATAAAACAGCTTTACTGCATGATATAAAAATATTGGTCGGCCGCTTAGTGCACGTATGTGTATACTTACAGGGCAGGGTCTGACCGCGTTTCGCGTGAGCTCGCGAGTCGGCCTTTAGTAATTTGTTTAACATCGCGGTTCGGCGATACCGAGTATGTAAATTCGAGCGCGGCTGTGCGCCACGACAGGCTGCAATAGCGACACGCCGACGACAACTTATACCGAGAAACTCTGAACACGAACACGAGAACAAACCACGTTAACAAGACTCGAGAGCATTGATTGGGAAAAGGAGAAAAAGAACTGCGTTTGTTGTACACAGCTCAAGTGCTGGTTTATTTTGAATTTGAAACAATGGAGTTGGAGAAGACATCTTGTTAGTTTATGATTTGGACTTGTTGTGCAATGAAATAAATTACATTTGCTGTTGTATTCATCACGGGCGGGAACAACTGTTGCTGTTGCGTTGACTTTGTCGGGTGGAGAGGACTCGGAGCGAGTTGACGCGGCGCGGGCAGTGATGTACGAGGTCTCGGCGGGAGACACGAGCCGCGGACACTGCTAGACCGGCCAGCTCCAGGAAGGCAATAAACGATCACGACGGCTCTCCCGCTGCGGCACTGGGCCGAACGCCAGAGCTCCACAGATTAGCATCACTGTGAGACTAGGGACATCGCTGTCATTCCATTACTTCACATGTCATCTTCTGTTCGTCCCTCTATGTTTTATCTAACGCCTCAATACTTTATTCGCCCGCCTCGTCATGTGCTCTACCCGTTGCTCCAATGCTCATCTTGGGCCAATTACGTACGTGTCTGCATTCAGAAAGTCATATTTCTAAATGTCGAATTTCTCATCGCTCTAACTAAATGCCGTTCTATCAGAGGACTCCCTTGAGTGCATGAGTAAATCATTACGCTCAGTCGAAGCCGTATTACCGCACACGGGCCACATATGTGCCTACCACGACACGAGTCAATAATTATATCGCATGTAGTGCAGTATAACTGAAAATATATCATTGCCTATTTGCGAGCAGCAGTTGGCTGCTGGTAGCCAGTACATGAATATTCATGTAGAACCTAACACTGTTACACACAACACAATCCCTCGCACCCACACATCTGCCCCTCTCCCTCACCTCTCTTTACCACCGACATTGGCCTATACAGTCCTCTCCTGTATCGCCCTTCTCGTCCGGCCAGCTCGGCGTTAATACAATAACCGTGTTTGTAAATTGAGTAATTGGCGAAATTTGTTTGCGCGTCTCTGCGAGACGAGCGACGAATCGAGGGGAAGATACACGTATCGATAATGTGCTTCATATGGATTATGTATTGTTTCAGTGCGATGAGACGCCGTAGCAGACGAACAGACGCGGCGCCTAAAGCCGGACTCAGAGTGCCATTAGTTGAGTGTAATCGCCACTAAAGGTAGCGCACCATCGGCGTGCGTGTCGCGTCGCCGTGCGTGTGCTGCCATGAGACCAGGCGCGTGATAATGACGGCGGTTGGCATGGAGACTATCGGCCCATCGACGCCCGGAGCCGAGGCGACTCTCCTTTTGTTGTTGCTGACCACCGTCGCCTCCGCCACTGCACTAGATCTTGGTAAGTACATTGTATGATAGTTCGAACCCCTACACCTACATCCCGCAGTATAATTATTGGACGTAACGATGTAACAGACTGTTTCAGAAATTGCGTGAAACATAACTCGATGACCTTTGCGATAATCCGACCGAACCTTTTCTTTCGGCTCAATGCTAACTGATTTTCTGATGATGCTTGTCATTTTCGCCTGACGTTGATTAATGTTATATTTTAATGAAACACTCTGAAAGTCATAAATTTTAATTCATATGATATGCTCAGCGTTGCTTTACATTATGCAAAAATACGATATCTCTAAAATAAGCACATCTAAAGTTGCACTCTTGTTTCTTTATGGTTTTACTCAATAAATGTTTCATCGGCGTATTAAAATAGTGCAACATTTTCACAGAACTTTTCAGATAGCGAATATAAAACTAGTTTAAAAGTTTACTAAATACAAACATCTCTGAAGAAAATAAAGGAAAGTTGAAAGAACTGATAAAAGAATGTTTTCGCAATGGTACTGTTCCTCGAAATGACAAACAATGCTTAATTGGTATCTTGATAAAATCTTCACGAGGCCAGTAGAGAGAACATTTCGGTTGGTTAGAGAATGATGTAGTACGGTACATTTGTAACTTGAATTAAAATTTAATGGTAAAAGGGTTAACATCCTTCAGAGAGTGTCCGGTCAAGAAAATAATTGCATGTGTCTCGCGTTGAGTGAAACGTATGGTTTTGTGGTTTAACCGGTGAATCTCTTTGTAGGGTAACTCATAGTTGGAACATGCGCTTCATACACATACGAGTACACCACAAGCACGGCAAATTGAATTTGATACAAGTTAAGTTAATACTGGCACAAGTAGGCGGCTTTGTCCGTTCTAATAGTTGTCACAGAGGCGCCCTGCGCATCGTAACCGCAAGTTTTTCTTTGTGAAGTACGTGTACGGTAATTGGGATACGGGTCGTGTACCCTCACACTGGATCCCTTACATGCGGATCGCTGTCCTGTTGCCCGTCGCCCATCCCCCGTCTCCCGTGCCCGGCCTCGGCCCAAACATAATTCAATTTGCGCTACGCTCGGGATTCAGATAATTTACTATGAAGAAAATAACAAATACAACGGACAATGCTCATTCACGAAAATAAACCACTAGCCACTGGGATATTTTAAACTTAGTTTACATATGGATCAATTCAATTCACAGCAAGTACTGTCTTTCTACTCCAGAACAGAATATTCAAATAGAATCACAATCGAAGTACGGTAATATTGTGGCATTTTCCTCTGGTTGTGTTGGATATTTTTCTGACAAGTACTCCTCTCCGAGAAAAACTCATAGCACATTAATGTTAATTGAATTAGTTGAAGAGTTTCTTACAAACTAACAAATATAATTTTTTGTTATTCAGGTAAATTGTCTAGGGCTGGAAGCAGATAAAGGACCGATTTTATTATATTCTAATTTTCAGTAAGGGTCTATTCCAATATTTCTGAAACCTTCGACAGTTGCAGACCACTTTCAGAATTCCACACTAACCGCGGACCACCAACAAAAAGAAAAACATTTTTTTTGCGTAAAGGCCCATTATTAATACTAATGAAATTTTGTGTGCGCGGACCACCTGTTGAGAAACACTAGTCTATTGTATAATATGAGTTTATTAAGGGAATTCCAGATTATAAATTTTTATGAATTTCCAAATGTTCAAATAAGGTAAGTTTTTGGTTATTGTTGTTTATGTGAATTACCGAATAATCTACTGTTTCGAAAAAATATGTTGCGAATCACAATTACGAAATAGAACAGCGTTTCCCAACATTTTTTCATGGCAAACCGTCAAACAACCTAGAAAAAAAAACGCGGACCGTCAAGTTTAAAAAATAATGTGTATCACAAAAGTTTTATACTTTATATTGCACAACACAAAAAAAACAACAAATAAAAAATCATATATAATTAGTGAAAAAAGAAACAAATTATTACTTCAGCAGATTTTTAAGGACCGAGTTTTTCATCACTAAATTAAGTGATGGGTTATAAGTTATTAGGCGAATAGTTGCATAGCAAAAAAAATCTCGCGGACCGGTTGTTGAGAAACACTGAAATAGAAGATTTTTCGGTAATTCACAAAAATAACCAAAAACTTACCTTATTTGAACATTTGGAAATTCATAAAAATTTACAATCTGGAATTTCCTAAATGAACGAACAACTGATATTATACAATAGCCCCTTTCTGAAAATTAGAATATAATAAAATGAGTCCTTTATCTGCTTACAGCCCTAAAGATTTTACCTGAATAACTATATAATGGATTTTTTTTTTTGTATTTTTTTAGTTTATAAAAAACTCTTGATAATGGCATAACAGCCGAAATACGTATCGAGTAATAAAGAATTTGTGAAACTTAACCTAGTATTTTTATATTTCTATTTAATATGATTCACCTAGATATAACGGAAAAATCTTTTCAATCTAGATTATAATATATATGACTAAAATATATACCTACAACTAGTAACTAGCAAGTACAACAATGAATATTTAAAAGAAAGGAATTTTAATCCTTTAATCCCTTTATTTTAAATATTGTTTGTTTGAATAATTTTACTTCGTGCAACTCGAACACAAGTAAATCCGCATTCAGACCTCTTTAAATTAACACGTTGTAGTCTCTTCGTTGTTACGCTGTAAGTTATGTTTCTATGGATAGTTTTAACGTTCTAAACACCGTTCACAGCTAGTTAGAAATTATTGTGTTACGAATAGTCCGCCATCTGTGCGTTTACCAACCAACTATATAGCTTCATAAAATTAATTCTATGTATTATCGTTTTTATAATTCTGTTGTCTTAGATTTTAGCTAACTAAACCTAACCTAATTACCTAAATTGATCAAATTTACTGTCCGTCTTTGTAATTTTGAGCATGATTTGTTAATGATGACATTATGTTAGGTTATGTAAAGGCATACGATAACTACGGTGTCACTGATAGAATGCGATAGCCAATGTGTTTATATGTCTGTCTCATTAAAACATCTCACTAGCTATAAGTTTACAAAATTATTCATAATCCACAACGAACAACGTATTGAATTTAGAGGTCTGAAAGGTTTAACTTCTTACCATATGACAAACTCCTAATGACAGTAAATAGTCTATAATCTACAGTGTATAAGCTATTGATTTAACAGCTCTGAATGCGGCTTAAAAGGTTAAGAGCCTTTTATGTTTAGTACTGTGCGTAAAAGATGAAAACTTTTTTGTCATTATTACGCGATTTTATGCTTTAAAAATGTTGTCACTTAATAAATATGTATACGAAACCGTAAGTGTAGGAAAATTCATATTTTTCACCAAATTTTTTCTACTGCCAAATATATATATATATTTTTAATACAAGAATTATTTCAAGTCCTCCACGTTCTTAAAGAAAATATATTGAAGGTATATATTTTCTTAAGTAAAATATTGTTGACCTTTAATATAAATGTCTCAAAATTATTAATATCAACAAAGATAATGAAATTAATTAGTTTGAAAAATAAAGCAGAGGAGTGTAACTAAATATCATAAATTCTAAACAAAATATATTGTCTGGTAGATGTCGCATGTTTGGACAAATTCTGTCGCGCCTGCAAACGTTGCTCTCACTATATTAATTAAAATAGCTCATGAGGGTAGAATTAATTTCAGATTTAATTCCGCTCCGAGGTATCTATCTATTGAGATAAGTAAAGTGTGTAATTATCATTTTAGAAGAAGATAACAAGTTATCATCAGATATAAAATGTCGTTATTCAATATAATTATTTATTAATGTTCGCGTCAGAATTACTGACCGAATCACCAGTAGCGGCTTTAAGGGGGGGCGAGGTCAGGCGAACGCCCAGGGCGCCAGGTCAGGAAAGGCGGCGGACTGTCATCTTTAGGTAGGATGACCATCCGTCCCGGTTTTTACATAATTCTGCATTTGTAAGAAAAGAAAGGTGAGGAGCTTTTTTTTTGCTCTTCACTTGGATCTGGGAGGTGAGGACCTTTTTTTGCTCTTCAGTTGGATTTGGGAGGTGAGGACCTTTCTTTTTTTTTTGCTCTTCACTTGGATCTATGAGGTGAAGACCTTCTTTTTTTCCCTGTGTTCCGGTTTCCCTTCACTGAAATCTGGTCACCCTATCTTTAGGTCATCAATTGTATTATATAGAGTAATTTTTTTTTTTTTATGAGGGTGGCAAAAAAATCTCGCCCGGAGCGCCAGACTTGCTAAGGCCGGCTCGGCGAATCACTGTATATACTGGGTGCTCAAAAATTAACTTTACAACTTATAACGATCGCAATTTTGGCTTGGTTTAATATTATCAGTTTATATTTGTTAGTCGAGCAGTATAGACCTGGCAAATTTGTTATGGAACGTTTTACGATTCAACAACGCGTTGATTGTTTTTACATACACCAGAATATATTATAATATATAATATAATATTTATTTATTGACCACAATACAATACAATTAAATTGTTCACAGTCAGTCACGCAAAATGAAGCAAATAGTGTAGATTTACACAAAAAGGGTTATAAAAAAGGGGGAATACATTGAGTACATCGATAACTTGATGCAGAGCCGTAGGAACACCCTGGCATCGGGGAAAGTGCCAGGGGCGCGATGCTTGAGGGGCGCCATCGTGCATTTTTTGCTTGTATTTTAGAAGTGAGGACGTTTTTGTTTTTTGTCATCACTTGTAACGGGTGTTTTTTTTAGAGGTATAGAACTTTAAATTGCAACGATGGATTATTCGATTGACATGAATTTTTTTTTATTCGAAAGATAATCTTGTGGCATTACATTAAATCATACCAACAAGACGGCGCAACATGTCACACAGCTCGTGCCACAATCGATTTATTGAAAGACACGTTTGGTGACCGCCTAATTTCACGTTTTGGACCTGTGAATTGGCCTCCAAGATCTTGTGATTTAACACCGCTGGACTACTTTCTGTGGGGCTATGTAAAGTCATTGGTCTATGCGGATAAGCCACAAACGCTTGACCATTTGGAAGACAACATTCGCCGTGTTATTGCCGATATACGGCCACAAATGTTGGAAAAAGTCATCGAAAATTGGACGTCCAGATTGGACTACATCCGAGCCAGCCGTGGCGGTCATATGCCAGAAATCATATTTAAAATGTAATGCCACAAGATTATCTTTCGAATAAAAAAAAATGTCAATCGAATAATCCATCGTTGTTTTATTGCAATTTAAAGTTCTATACCTCTAAAAAAAACACCCATTATATGCACCTGTCTATTAAAATAAAAATAAAAATGAAAATGATGCCCTCCTTAAGTAAAATGAAAAAATATAAAAAGGTATTTTTACTATTTTTGGTTAAATTAATTTACAAGTATCTACTTTTAGTATTTCCCGAAACCGCTATTTTAAGTATTTGCCAAGGGCGCCAAAAACATTGCTACGGCTCTGCTTGAATGCACAATTGTAATTATTTTTAAGTAACTGATGTAGATTGACATGTATTTATGTAGCCAGGCTGCGTTAGGCGCAAACAGCCTTTGATGCTGCGCGCCAGAAATTTAATCTAACTAACTTTACGTAGCCACGCGATAATTAAAATTAAAAACACTTTTCTTTTCCAAAATTTTTAATTAAAACTTAACATTTAGCTAAGGTGACCACCATACGTCCCGAATTCGGATTTTTTCCCCCCGTAGTTTAGAAAAAGTACTTATTTTCAATATTTATTTTTAATTTATTTCACTTTTAATTTCTTCTATCCATCACACTACACTTCAAATTGAACAAGTATCTTAAGAAGTCGAGCGAAAATGCTTTGGTTTATAACAGGTTATTTACATTCTTTATTATACTTATGATCTGAAATTATAGTAGATGCCAGTATTTGTTGTGCTATAAGTTTAAAATTTGATATAAAATAAACAAAAACAAACCTTGAAATGAGCATAGGATTTTTAGTTTTATTTTGTAAACATATGTGCAATGTAGATATCGTATGAACGGGTGTGCAATATGCGAGTTTAATTTTAGAAAAGATACTTTGAAGTGTGCAAGCACACGCACCAAATGCATTAGTTCAAATGTATGTGATGTTTAAATATTACACACAGATATAGAAAAACATTAGCGAGCAGACAACTTATCCATTTATACTATACAAAACAAACAACTATATTTATTTTAATACTAAAAATTATTCGCTGCAAGCACACAAAGATAAGGGGATTTTTAAAAATATTTAAACGAAAATTGTTTATTTAGAACACAACTATTTTTCTATTTAATTTAATAAAATCAGGCTTCTGAAATAATCGTGAAGTGTCTACTGATACAAAGTTAGCTGTGTACAAAGCTTACTTAAACTTTCTTTAAATAGGCTATTACAAATCTTTAAGCGGAACTAAATGGAATTTAAACTTTCTTAAGTTGTTACTAGCTAAATTTTTATATATTGAAGTGGGCTTTAGCTGAACAAATTGATCAAAAGCTTCAATCAATCGGTAAAAATTACTAGAATTGAAAATCTAGTTTAAATCAAACAAACGGACTATAGCTACGAATCTTTAACACTAAAATAATATGTCTTCTTTTGTAACTAAGCGGGAAACTTCATTTTTTATGTTGAATATTTATAATATCATCTTAGGGTGGAAATTCTGAAATGGTACCTTTCAAAATATTTGACATGTCGACCACAATTTTGACACGTCAATCGCAATTTTGATACAGTGAATATCTTTTATCCTGCAACATTGAAATTATTATTATGCATGGTTTCCCTAGTAACTTCAAATTTTTTTGACAGCAATGTAAAGTTGCCTATGTTGCAAATTAAAAGAAACGCAATTTTACATTGCTGTCAGATTTCAATTACCATAGTAACGATAATACCTATATTGCGGGATAAAAGAAATTCACTGTATGTCAATTTGTATCAACCTTTGTCGTTTTTGAGTGAATATAACCTTTAAAGTTCCATAAAAGTCCATTTACACCATAACAGTCACCAAAGTAACCAGATCTATAGGCTATTCCAAATGTTTAGGCGGAACTAGATTTTGAAATTTAGTAATTTTTATTTATTAATTAGGACTTTTGGTCATTTGTTAAGGTTTATAAATCATACTCACACTGCAAATTCTAGTTTAAATTGATAGTCATTATAAAATGTCCTTTTCATTGCATTTTAATTTTTTGTCATTGTTAATAAAAATTTCCTATTTATTTATTTTTTTGTCTTCAAAATATGTAAAATTTTTGATATATGTCATTCGTTTCCATGGTTTCACTGTTGGAATTTTAAATTTTCATATACCAAATCTGAAACATAAAATTACCCAAGCAAGGTCCCTTTTCGTGACAACCTAAAAGAATGATATTTCTATTTAGACACAGATTTTCAAAAGGCACAGATAATATCTGTTTTTTTTTCCTCGGCCTCGTATTTGCTTTTTACTCGTTTCAGACTATTACAAGACAATATCAACAAAAAATTCAATTTATGTCTGTCTTAACAGAAAATAGAACAACGCATGTTCAATGCATTTTTGCAATTAGATGAATGTCTAGGGAGTTACAGGGGGGCACCCTAAAACTAAAATCTACATATAACTCAGCAAAATCATACATGACAAAAATAGTTTATAATAATAAAACAAATCTTTTATTTCTATGTATTCATTTAGATGAATATTTGGGGAGTAAGAGGGGGGGGGGGCAATCCAAAGCTTAACTTTTGAAATATCAGCCTATTATTTTCTTGACAGCAAACTTTTCGATTAAATTAATGAGTTACGGGGTACATCCTAGAACTAAAATCTTGAAATATCTCACTCATTATTTACTTTACATCAAGAATGTATATCAGGGATGGCCAAGGCGTCGACCGCGATCGACCGGTCGACCGCAAGGCCTCTAGAAGTCGCCCGCAAAGCTGACTTGAACATTGACAAATCATAGTGATAAAATCAGAGCGTACTTAAATAAAAAAATAATAATAAAAAAGTAAAAATTCAAAATTATTCTCTGCAATTAGTAGATTTTATTAAAAATATTTTCAATAGCAACTTATTTCTGCAGAAAACAGAGCTAAAAAGAATTATTTCAGTTAAAATTAAATGCGATGTGCATTTAAAATCAATGGCTTCAAATTTGAGCTTCTGGAGATTAATAAGCAGGGATAAATATCCAAATTTTTGGGGGGTGCCTATTTCAATGCCTTTTTTGGTTCAACATATTTATGCGAATCAGCATTTTCCTGCATGAATGCGGCAAAAACTAAACAGATCACAATTATTGGATCTACATTTGTAATCGTGTTTAAAAATTAGTTTAAAAAAATTCCATTGTTTTTGTTTTTTTTTTTACTGTATTTTTTCTTTTTGAAAAATTAGCTCCTAATTTATTTTAATAAAATTGTAAAACAATAATTTTCTTTTTTTCCCTACATTTCCTTAATTTTTTTAAAATTCAGGACCAGTTCTAAGGAATAGTTATTATATGTAATTTAATAGCAGTCATAGTGAAATGTCTTCGTCATCAGTTCGTAAGTATCTTCTAAAAACGTCACCAATTCGTCTTCAAAAAAAACGTTGATTTATGAGTACCTAAAAATTCCTCAAAAATAACACCAATTCGTAAGTACCTTCTAAAAAAACCTAGTCGACCGCGGGATCACCTTCACCAAAAAAGTCGCCCCCAACGTCTAAAAGTTTGGCCACCCCTGATGTATATGATGAAACATTTAGTTTTTTCTCTTCAATGCAGTTTTTAATAACTTTAATTTATTATTTAGGGGGCAAGAGGAATGTTACTTATAAAATATCTTATTTGTTATTTATTTAACAGCAAAAATGAATATGAGAAAGAAACTAGTCCTCTCTGTTTAATGCCGTTTTTAATAAGATATGTATATTTGGGAGCTATGAGGAGGGATATCCAAGAGTGTACTCTTATAAGGGCGATGGAAGAGTTTTTATTAAGAATGAGAAAATGTGTGGACAATAATGGTGGTATGATCGAACATTTATAATTTTTTTTTGTAAAATAATTGTAAAAAGTAATAGTTTGTTTTTTCTAAATAGTCATATAGTTTATTTTAGAGATATTTTGTTTCTTTTTTAGGGTTTTGTAGGTATGACCAAAAAACCCTTATACCGTCATTTTGTCGTCTGTCTGTCTGTCTGTCTGTCTGTCTGTCTGTCTGTCTGTCTGTCTGTCTGTTCGGTAAAAATTGTAGCCGAACGGCTAAACCTAGAGAGTTGAAATTTGGCATGCTTATACAACTCGTTGACCCGCATATAGGAAAAATACCAAAACATCTAAAAAACATATCCCCCTAAAAATATAAACAAATATGTGCTCATCGAAAAAAAAAATATTTTTTTTAAATTCTGAGTAGGGTATCAAATGAAAGCCCTTGGTACGTGGATTAACGATCAAATTTTTATTTTTCCAAAATAAATTATTTTGAAGCGATTTTTGCCAATATTGTGCAAAAAAAATTTTGTCCCACACCCTGTAGCCCAGATGGTTTAAACTAAAAATCTGAAAAAATTCTAAGTAATGTACAATGGTGTGAACCGGAATAGTTCAACAGGAATTTTTGATCAGATTATGTTTTTGGAAAAAAAAGCATTTTTTGTGTTTTTTGCTAATAATGTTGACAACTTATAGTTATATAATACGCTAAACAGTAACGTGTTTCTTGGTGCTGTGGCTAAGATACTTGCGTTCTGTCCAAGAATTCGTAATCGGACTCATGTTCGAGTCCTACGTGAGGAGACAATATTATTTTTTATTTATTTTTTGCATTTTTATATTGTTTAAATTATTTTTTCAAAATTTTAATTATATTTTGGCAATTGTTGCATTTAATTTTTAATAGCGTAAATTTAATAACCAGTGGAAATTGTTGAAATTATAATTTAATTATATATTTGAATGTACACGAAATCAAAGGGGAGGAGCTATGACTAAAAACAACCAATGGAAGCCATAGGCGCAATTTTCAAAATCTTAATGAACCTTGATATATAAAAAAAAAATACTGCACATCTTTAAAAACTTAAATAATGGTAATAGGCATTCGAATTAAAATTCATAAAAAAATATTTTGTCATAAAATTTGTTTTGGCACCCCAAATAATCATCATTCACTTACTAAATACCTGCAAAACCCTGAAATGTGTGAAAATTCACACTTCACATCAATTTTTTATTGTTTTCAAAGCTTGCTACGTTCAACTTTGTAAAACTTGTGTTGATTATTATTTTGTAAATAAATGGTCGCCATTTTGAAATGGTTAACATAAAAATATGACTTTTTGGTGTCATTGTAAAGCTAATTTAATTTACTTTTAGGAATAAAATATAAAATTATCAATTCCGTATGCTAGATCAAAAGTTGACATCATTTCCGGTGAAACCGGAAGTGCCTCAGAATTCTTATAGTAACTTTTAGATGGGCCATTTTGTCTAGTTTACCTTTTGTTCTGAAGGTTTTTTGTATCTTTACAAATAAAGGAGATTTTCGGGGTGCCCCGTTTCAAACAAACACCCTGTATATTTCTCCTCCATTGTATTTTTTTCAAAGCTATGAAACACTTAAAACCTCATTAGCAAATATAATCAGCTGTTAAATATCGTTCGATAAAGTAGTAATCGATATAAGTTTACCGGTACAACACAAAATGTCACTAAGTGACATTGTGAATGCAGCATTAGTTTAAAATTAATTAAATTTCAAAAGATTTAGCACAGATCTAATACTATTTCACAATATCTTCATACTGCCTCTCAGGTACAATTCTAACTTTTTTATTTTGTCAAATAAACATTTTGTAGAATTTTCCCCAGCTAATTTAGAAGATTCGATTTTCCACTGATGACATTTTCGTTAGATGATTCCAGAATG
The DNA here is from genome assembly GCA_963971575.1 of Liopterus haemorrhoidalis. NCBI lineage: Eukaryota > Metazoa > Arthropoda > Insecta > Coleoptera > Dytiscidae > Liopterus > Liopterus haemorrhoidalis. The sequence goes on along the minus strand of OZ020618.1, from coordinate 14,637,824 downwards.
AAACTGATTTTCTACGGCGACTATTACTTATGGGAATACTTTGAAGATAACGAATAATGAAAGAACCGTCCGCAAACACAGCTACTACACAGCCAATGAAACAGATAAGAAAAACGAAATAGTAACTCATCAGGTCTCATTTCTTTCTCGTTATATGCTGTTGTACTTGAAAAATTGTTATGAAATGTAGGTGAACCTCGATATAACAGTAATATACTTTTTTATTTATATATTTCGTTTTAAAATCTCATTAAGGGTAGAATAAAAAGAATGGAATTTTGTAGAATATTGATTTTACAAAAATAGATGTGGGTTTTCAACAAGATTTCTTTATATGATTTGAGATTTGGTGAATATGTTTGCGTGTTCGTTTCATCATCATCATCTATCAGCCGTCGTAATCCACTGCTGGATAGGTCTTCCCTAGCACTTTCCAATAATTTTCTTTGTTTTGGTTTTCTGGCATATCTTTAGGTTTTCATAGATATGACCAAGAAACGCTTATAACGTCACTCATGTGATATTGTGGCCAAATGGCATGACCTAGCAAGTTGTAATTTGGCATACTTATGCAGTTTTTTGACCCAGATATAGGGGATATATAATATATTTGTAAACGCTTTATAAGGTTTGTAATAATATCAATTTAAACACACAGATTCAAGTACATACTAGCATTTATTACAACGTCTATTCACAATTTGCCACACATATAGTTGCTAGCGTTACATATTACAAGGGACCACCAACAACTAGTTAGTTTTTTCCGACTCCATGAGGTTCCTTACTACCCAGAGTTACAACGAACTCCTTGAAGTTCCTCAACATTCAGAATCGAACAAAACAAACACAACTCCTTGAGGTCCCTGACCATCCAGAGTTCCCCTGAATTCTTTGAGGTCTCTGACCATCCAGAATCAAACAAAACTAACACAACTTCTTGAGGACTCTGCCCATCCACAGCTTCCCTGAACTCCTTGAGGTCCCTGACCATCCAGAGTCAAACAAAACCACTACAACTTCTTGAGGTCCTTGACCATCCAGAGTTACCCTAAACTCCCTGAGGTCCCTGACCATCCAGAGTCAAACAAAACCACTACAACTTCTTGAGGTCCTTGACCATCCAGAATTACCCTAAACTCCTTGAGGTCCCTGACCATCCAGAGTTCCCCTGAATTCTTTGAGGTCTCTGACCATCCAGAGTCAAACAAAACTAACACAACTTCTTGAGGACTCTGCCCGTCCACAGCTTCCCTGAACTCCTTGAGGTCCCTGACCATCCAGAGTCAAACAAAACCACTACAACTTCTTGAGGTCCTTGACCATCCAGAGTTACCCTAAACTCCCTGAGGTCCCTGACCATCCAGAGTCAAACAAAACCACTACAACTTCTTGAGGTCCCTGACCATCCAGAGTTCCCCTGAACTCCTTGAGGTTCCTGACCATCCAGAGTAAAACAAAACCACCACAACTCCTTGAGGTTCCTGGCCATCCAGATTTCCCCTGAACTCCTTGAGGTCCCTGACCATCCAGAGTCAACAAAACAAACACAACTCTTTGGGGTCCATGACCGTCCAGAGTTCCCCTGAACTCCTTGAGGTCCCAGACCATCCAGAGTCAAACAACTCATTATGGCTAACACCTGTCATATCATTAGCATTTTACAGTGTACCTTGCGGTACTCAATAAGGTTCAACTCAACTATCTATCGTATTATTTCATTACAGGTTGTCTACAGTATCCAACAAGCTCAGTGACTGACACTGTTTCATACTTAGTGCCTAATCATTTAATCAAAGCAATAAAATGTCTCTTACCATTTTAGTCATTCTCAGTTACCTACTTACTATTTATCTGTCAATAGACAAACGCTTGTCCATTCTGACTTTTTTTTACATCTCTTCAGATCACTACATTTGCCATTTCAGGTAAACTCCAGTCTTGCCTGTTCTAAATCGTTTTAGTAAAACAAGTTAAATTAAGCAGAACCCGAGTATTAAATGATGGTTAGATCAAATAGTATCAAATTTCATGATGGTTAGAAAGACTTATAGCCCTCATATTCAGTAATGATTCGGAGCTTCTCGTAAATTAATACACAGTTCTACTCTTGAGGTACACTTTGTATGAGGTGGTAGATGTTTTCCTTTGATATGGTGTCCTAAGTAATCTTGATCTCATTTTTGAGGCGTTGTATATCCATCGACGGACTATGTAATAGGCCTAAACTTCTTCCGATAATGTCTCATATATGTTCGATGAGCAGAAGATCAGGGAATATTGCTGGCCATGGAAGAACGGTAACATCAGCTTTACGAAGGAACTTTTCAGTGAAAGGAGCAATATCGGGTTTGGCATTATCTTGGTGGAAAACAGAGCTTTTTAGTTTCTGAAGGTACGATACCATAACAGGTTCTAAGACTTTGAAGATGCAGTCCTAGGCATGTATTCTTCCTTCTAGGAAAACTAGAAGAGATCTACCATATGCTATGATATTCCGAACTATAAAGTCTAATTTATAATAGATACATTGCACAAGCATAGCATGCTCTATAAGGCTCTATTATAAATGAGGCTTAAGTCCTCTGGAAAGCATTGTCTAGCTTTCCATACAATACTGAACCACGTCTTCGGCGGAGCCTTCTACGTGCATAGTGAGATCAAAAGCGGTGAATCCCATTTTTAAACCCTGCAATCAATAAATAAAAGCTCTAATATTTAAACTATTAGACGTATATTGATAATAAAAGAAAACCTGAAGCAATTATCTACAATGAAAAAAGAATCCAAAAATTGTTGTCACTTTCTAGATACCTACGAAATTTTTGTTTGTTTGATACTTTACACTTCAGTCAATTTTTAAATGTTTTTTTGATTCTGTGACAGATATAAAATAGAGATCTAAAATATCTTTATTTTTGTAACAGAATGAACAAATATTATTTTATATGGAATCCGATTACAATATTTTTATGATTTTGCCAAGTCTAAAGCTATCAAAATGTCTATTCCAATAAAAATTTAAAGCAAACGATAGCATTATTTTTTTATATAGACCATATGTCAAAACACTGAAACAAAAAACATACCAAAAAAGTTATTAGTTTCATATCGTCCGTTGTATTATAGATTTATTAAATTTACCTAAAAAATCCATTATGTTCCAGAGAAGAGGCTATTTTATAAATTATTTATAAAAAAGGTTATTGAGAATATTGTTTTGATGTTTTTATAAAAGTTTATTTACAAAATATTGGTGAAATGAATTGGCTTACAGCTTACAGAATATCGTGAACGTCAGAAATTAATTTTTGACAAAGACTTCATTTAAAAACTGTCAGAAAACAAATTGGTTGAAAAATCATGCAATTTTTAGAAAGATCAAATTAAAAACTATCAATTTTTCAAGTCATTTTTGACATTTCGTACTAATTTAAAGTGATTTAAGGCTGTCCAATCATTAACTTTTGAACCACTGTTTCAATTTTCTTGTCTAAAATATTCGCCTATATAAATACAGAAAAAGCAAAACTAGAGCAATGCTTCTCAACCCAAAATGTACCGCGGACCGACAAAGCACGCTCTTCGCGGACCGATCAAAATATTGAATAATATTTATTTATTATTATTTTTTTTTGACACTGTCCGTTGGGTTGACTTTTGATCTCATTTACATAAGTCCTTCATTTTGATCCGTTAATTAGTTGATCTTTCAATGTGTCCTGTATACCAATACTTGTTACATACTCGGCTTGCTGATCTCTCTTTCTGGTAAAAATTGCTATCGTTGGTGTGCGCCAAAAATGTTAACTAACTAATTGATCTCTCCTTCTCTTGCGGGTTCTTCCCAATGGTCGACGAGTGTTTTTCCTTCCAATAACTTTTTTAAGTTTCGTTCTCCTTCGTCCTCATTTGAATTTTCAAAGGAATTTGGACGCGATGGCAATTAAAATTGTACTCGAATATGATTAATTATTTTGACAATAACAATAAACTGATTAGAACATGAGGGTATGTTCCAGATATTGTTATTTAAACTACACTTTTATTTTTAAATTTATAATGAAACTATCTGATAATTCGTTATTATTGGCCTACATTTTGTTGGAACCTACAACATCCCTGCTCCTAATTAGCTGACCGGACGGAAGATAATACTATAAACATATGAAAGGCCAGGATTAAACTGAACAGGAATACTTATCTGAGAGTCTCTTTTTAAATAACGATTTTAGTTCTACCATTAGACGCTAGCAGGTTTTTCTTAGAACTGTGAGCGAACATGGCTAATAATAATTTACCGTGCGAGAAGTATGGACTCTGCAAATCAATGCTAGCTTGCTTCAGCGTTTAACCCGAGCGCACAACTATTATTATAACTTTGAAGCTGCTGAACCGATTTTAATAAAACACAACCGTAAACCTGACCAAATGATGTAGCTACATATAAAAAAAGTCGCATAAAAATAGGATCAGCAGTCCTCGAGGGAAAAGTCCACAGACAGGCAGATAGACAGATAGAGATACGTTGCTCTTTATATATATACAGAGAGATGTTAGGCAACTTCAAACGCCATGTAGACATGTGTGTCGAAAGACATAATTTTCTTTTATTTTTATCTTTTATATTAATTAATTATGGTGTTAAATTATTGTTGTATTCAGTATTTACTTAACACCATGTAATTAAATGAATCTCATACTTAAAACCAAGTTCTTAGTAAGGTTTTACATTGTAGTATCTAAGTACTATTATTATTCATCTAATTCTTTCTACAATGCATAGTAGTTTGACAATAATATGCATGAATCACCTTTTAGATTGGCGACTTGTGGCTAGAATAGCACGTTTATTTCTGACAACCATGCAATTTTATATAATTTATGCAGATAAGACACAAGATCTTTACCAGGGACGGAGTAGAAGTAATTCTAAGGGTCTTAAACCTTAAAATTACAAGTAGACTCTAGTAGACAATTATTGTATTACCAGGACTAGGGGCCTTTCTCAGCGCCACTGCTTAAGCCTGGTTTATAATAGACTCATAACATAACGCATAGTATATGCATAGCATGGCTCCATAATTTAATGAAGTTGAAACATATTACTATCGTTGTCCTGTTTATAATACGACCGCATAACACAGACACACAACTCCATAACATAAAAATTCACCAAGTTGAACATTCATGTTTGTGGAGGCTATGCGTAGCCAATCACAGAAGAGAGTGGCGAGTTTTTGTATATTTTTTTGATTATTATTTTGTTTACAACTTATTAAAAATGAAAAAAGAAGCGAAGTTGGTTGAATTAATGGAAAATAATCCAATATTGTATGACAAATCAAGAGCTCTGCGTTCCGACTAATGTACTAATGCGGTACACCGGTTCTATGATGGCTTGTGGGTTGTGCTGCGGAGACATGCTATGTTATATGCCATGCGCTATGTTATGTAGCTATTATAAACCAGGCTTTACACTTTGTTGCTCCAGTGTTGCGATGCCCATTGATGCAAACTTGAAACGAATAAATGCACATGAACTAAAATTTGGTTAAATTTGATAACTACAGTGGGTGGCCAAATTATTAGGGATAGTACACTTTTTTTTGTAATTTTCTAGTTTAAATGCATTTTGTGAGAAAATAAATTGTTTTTAAATTATTTTTCTTCTATATTCTTGTTGCTGGTATCATTATTATTTTAAAAAGCGGGAGATCGCCAAAGAAATCATCACCACCAAGCGGCAATTTATAGAAACCCTTATCAGAGAGTGGCATCACAAACCCAATCTCCAACACAACGCAAAAGTCTGCATAGAAAGCATGCTCAAACGCCTGGAAGCCGCAATCGCAGCAAATGGTGGCAATACAAAATATTAAGATTTTACTTAATTTGTTAAATTAACACTTTTTATAAAAAAATAAATGGTTATGAATAAGCAATTATGTCGTTTTATATTCTAAATAAAGCACTCTAATGAATAAAAATAAATACGAGACCCAAAGCCACTTATTTCCTCATTAAATTCATTTGAAAATTACAGAAAAATTGTACTGTCCCTAATAATTTGGCCACCTACTGTAATATAAAATAGAGATAATAAAAATAATTATAATTTTTATAATAATACAAATATTTTTGAAAACAAAAAGGCATAAGTTTGGAATAAAACACTTAAAAGGAGGGGGGGGGCAGTGCCTGCCCTTTCCATTTACTGTGTGTGCCCATGTTAACAGCAAAAATATATATTAGAGAACTTTTGTTGTCAAGGGTCCTTGTTTTACTTATTACCATGTACCTATTTAGTTTTTTTAAAGTTATACTATAATTTTATATTTTTAATTTCATTTTTCAGAATCGAGTCATCTGCATATTGTTAATATTGTTAATATGATAACTATTTCATTACCTTCGATTGTTCCTCTTTTTTAGAGCTTGCTTATAATGGTTGCATTTACAATATTGAAAAAAATAGAGATAAAACGTATGTTATTTTCTAATTTTTTTAAAATTATTCGTGTCCCCTTTAGTAATTTTCATGTACACCACTGTAACCTTTTTTAAAGAAGGTTGAAAAATTGAGAAAATCTTTGAATTGTGAAAAAGGTCACAGGTAAAGTCATTCCCGAACCTTGTTTCCAATTACTATCCACGAGAAAGATAAAAGAGATTTAAAACTTCCACATAAATTAACCTTACGTAACCTTTCACTTTTTAAAATACTGAAGGGAGGAGAAGAATTTTATCTATGTTTTTAAGAGGTGATTTGTCAAATTAATGTCGTACACAAGTAAATAATTTTAAGGAATGGTCTCGAGAAAATGTTAAGTTTTTATAAATATTTATTTTATGTTAGAAACATCTATAAAACCTCCTCCTAAATTTTAAAATACTATACTGAATTCCAGACTGAAATTTATATTACATTTAAGAAAAAAAAATGGACATTTGTTCAACGATACAAAACAGATAATATATTTTTGGAAATACAAAAATAATTACAACACAAGAGAAAGAGATACCAGCTAAACGAAGATCCAACAAATATTGGTAGATGAGATAGATGGAACAACCTGTAAATTAACAGATGAAACTCATATGTGTGTGAGGGCAAACTCAGCCCGACTGACAGTTGCTAAAAAAGATGAATTAAATAACAAAATACTTACTAATAGATAGATAGATATTTTTATTTTAGATTTACATTATGTTAAACGAAAATTCAACAAATATTGGTAGACGAGATAAATGGAAAGACCAGGCAATTAACAGATGTAAGTCATATGTGTGACAGGCCAAACTCATCTCGACTAACAGTGGCTAAAGAAGTTGAATTAAAAGACAAAAATACTTAATAATAGATAGATGACATATTTTTATTATTAAATATTTTACATTTACATTATGTTTACAAACTAGTATATATCAACTTAATAATAATTACAATTTCAGACTTTCAGCTTAAAATCTACTCTCTTATTTTTATTGATGTCCTTTCCTTAACTTACTCTATTCTGTTTTTCACTTCTTTCATTCATTCATACCCTCTTCCTGTTTTCTCTAAAATTTCCTTTCACGTTTTAGGTCTATTTTTATTGCTCCATATTCTTCCAAAAAAATTTCGTTTGTCTCTTTACCTTCCCTGCACATTCTACCAGTTCTTTCTTCCTCTGTTTTCATTCCTCTACTTTCCTTTTCTGTCGAATATTGTGGTTTACTGAACGTTCAGGTCATTTCATATTTGCTGTTGTACCTTGATTCTATTTTTGCTTCCTACTCCCTTTGTTGAATGTCAATTATGCGTTCTGTTACTTCGTGTCCCAGTTCTTGTCCATTCATTTTTTTCAGCCTTACCGTTCTTGATGAGTAACCAGAATATTTCCTTCCTTTTCTCTTGATCTCTTTTTCCCTCCAGCATTCATATAGAATTTCTTTTTCAGGATGTCTGATTATATTTTCTTCGTATTTTATGGCTAGTTTGACTGCCTCTATTTTAATTTTTTTAATTTTTGTTTCCTCAAACGCAATGTTTGTTGATGTATTCATGTCTGACCCCAACATCCATTTTAGGTATTTTCTTTGTACTTTTTCCACCGGTTCTCTTTCCGTCCATTTATATACTTCTGCTCCATACATCATAAAAATTTTAATCAATGCTTCGTATATGAGCACATTTATTTCTCCTTTGAATTTTCTTTCTCCTATACTCCATATTTTCGGTAGGGCTAGTATGGCCTTTTTATTTAATATTCTCCTATGTGTCTCCTCCGTTAATTCTAGATTGATACCCTACGTATTTATATCCTATCATTTTCTTTATTTCCTCTTCTTCCCACAACCATTTTTATACTTTTTTTCTTCCACTTCCCCCCTTCCGAAACAGCTGTTTTTAAAATATTTAAAAATATGTAATGCAAATAATATTTGTTGCTTATATTTACTACAACTTTCTCTTCCTTTCTCCTTTTTTCTCCTTTATTTTTAACAATAAATTCTTGTATCAAATATTCTTAGTCGTTTTTTCCTTGGGCGTAAACGCAGCAATATTTCGCTTTTCTCATTACACCATAGATAAAGAAAGAAATAGATACTGACGTTATATTTTTTTAAACCAAATTAGCGCTGTAGTTGTTGGGTTATGGAACTAAAAGAGGTGGGGAAGGAAAGCGGTGGGGTTTCCCGGGTATTTCAAATGCTTCAGTGGATATAGTTTTAAACATAATTAAATGTTACTATTAAATGAAATAATTGTTATGATTTAATTTGTCTATTTTTAATATTATTAACGACAACAATATTGAAAATAGACAAAATAAATCATAACAATTGTATAATTTAATTACGTTTACAATTAAGAACAAGCAGTTAGGAATTACACAGAAACAGAAAAACAACAACTAGCAGAAATAATTATTTATTAAGAAGTAGACTAACATATAACATAATATTTACTAATACTTATTATTTACTATTTAAATTTTAAATATTTACTATTTACTTAACCACGTTTTGTATAATTCTGGAGCCTCACGTGTCTTCAGGTTTGGAAAGCGATATCTAGTAGGTTCACTACTATCACACCCCAAAACAAAACATTTAACACCCATTTTCCGTACTGAATAACGAAATTACAGAATTACAGAGAAACAGAAAAACACACAAAATACCACAATTAAAAAAACGCTTAATGCTACTGACAAAAGACGATTTTGACACTAATTACAGATTTTGACGCTAATGACAGAAGTCGTAACAGGCATCATCCTGTCATGCGCGTAGCTGTAGCGACTGGTAGCGACTGACGCGCTATTTGTGTTGGGTTATGGAACGTAATATGGTTTTCGTTGTGCCACTAGAGTTTCACCCCCCTGCATTACACTTCTGGTCGATCATAAAACATATTTGTGAATCGGATACGAAAGTTTGTGACATATTTGGTAAAATGTGTAGGTACGTCTAAAGTGGAAGTTAGCCACGTTGCTAAAGCAAATGATCGCAAATATTCTAGAATTCCAGTACTTACCTGGCAGTCTAGATAGAATACTAGAAACCAAGGTAGACTACCTAACTTTTGGAAAGACTTTGAATTTAACCCATGTCGCTATGTTTCCGAAGGCCATAATATTGCCGTGGATCCACGACAGTAAATTGTAAATAGATAAAGCATTTTTTACATCACTGCAGTGAGAACTAGTTCTCTAAAATTCTGTAAATCTGCAAGTATAAAAGTCATCATAGTATGAAAAACCAATTTTTAGCGTAGACCAGCAAGATCATGACCTAAGACCCTGTTGACAAAGAGCCCGGTCGCTGAAAAAAATATAGGAGGAGCCTTCTTCGGACAGCCCGTTAAATACTTATGGCCAAGGGCCCCTACAATTCATAAGACGTCACTTTATGAAACAGTCGATATTATGTATTTTCTCCACCAATATGTAAGTGAATAGGTTAATAGGGATTTAATCCGCATTCCTGTGCTCCGTAAATCATCTTACCACATAGCCACGACAGAATTTTAGGACCGTTTCTGTGTTTAATATTTTCATCGCCAATATATTTTGAAATCATATGATTTAGTGTAAAAGTAATTTTATAAAAATTTTATCAGTAACATGTTCTGCGAATTTGGCACGAAGCCATGCAAATATCACAAATTTCAAATACAATTATAAGTCATAAGCCGACATATTTTATTGGCATTTACAGTGAAATACCTCGGTAAAATTAGCTCTTTAATCGTTTATAAGTGAAGTGTTTCAAAAACGTACTTGAATACATGAGAAGTTTACTTTGCGTGTTTTCTACGTTAGAGAACCTACGCCTACGTATTATTAAATCGAATCAAACTTTTCTCGTTTGCTCCGATTTTTCCACAGACATAAAATAGTGGAGATAATGTTACTGATATCACAGGTCGTTTTACGACTGGTATCAAAGTATTTAGTACTTTGTGATAGTTAATAGTGATTTTAAAATATAATATTACATAGAGCTTTGATGTGAATTCTGTCCACAAACACAGATACTATAACCAGGGTCGTTATGTAACCAAACAGAAGGTGAGGATGCTTGAAAACTCACAATCCTCCTCCATAAAAAAATATGTCATGTATATATCACAGGCAAATAGTTATTTTAGGAAAATAATATCAACCTGGGAAAATAGGTTTATAACATTTATAGTTAAACTCTGTTTTACTAGGCAAATAGTATCTGATGGAACGTTATCCATTTTTTACAATTTTAGTAAAGGCTTAGTTTTTTTACACTAATTGGCCACACTTGCTGTAAAATTAGACAACATATAATAAGCTGACGAAGGATAATGTGGCCCGGGATAAAATTAATGACTTATCTATTTACGTAAAAAGACTAATTTGAAAAACACTAAATCTGTCAGCATATTTAAATAAAATTACATTTTTAAATACTGGTTTTATATAGACTTACTCAAAATTCGTTTAATAACCGTAATTTTAAAGTAGGTGACAAAACAGTCCCTTAAACCAGTGGTTCAGAACCTTTACTCACCCATGGCATATCAAAGCTCTATCCAGTATTTCGCGGCGCACAAGCAAATATATATATATATATATATATAAAACTGGCAAACCCGTTGCGCTTCTTCCTCGACCTCTTTGCGTTACCGCGATTTTAATGCACTGTACAAAGAGAGTGCGTGAATGAAAAGATCATATATTATTTGTTGATTCTGTTGTATTATTTATTCTAAATTCATACCCCTTTATGAATTATTTACAAATACACTGATTTTACAATACAGTGATGAAGCTTTTGATATCAATTGACAAACTTGCCACCATTTTATAATTTCGGATATCCACGAATATGGATACGTATACATATACGAGGATTACCTTTCATGTTTTTACAAATGACTATTAGATGGCATTATTGAAATGTGCCATTACTATATTTGTAAAATTGGACATTTGTTACTGTGAAATCAGTGGCAGCTTATAAATTGACCGAGTCCAGTTTGTTTACAGTGAGCGTTAAAAAAAAAATCGTTCTTAGTTTTTGTAAAAACTTAAAAGGTAGCTCTGGTAACATTAAAGTTTTCTAAGGAAATATGTTAAAATTTTACTTCACTGGCACGTATGGTCGTGCATAGCAAAAGTTATATTAATAATTAAATTGAAATACTATCATTAGGTTATTTTAGGTTAATAATTTCTTTGGATGTAAACAGGAAGCTGTTACAGCTGGCCAACTATTATCCTATTACTGCGCGTGCATAAGTAATTTTCAAACTTTTATGGTATTTAAATTTTTTATGACTCATTACTCTGACTCATGCTACTGAAATTAACAAACCTTTTAAAAATTAAATGAGTAAACCATACACTGTGCAAGTGTAATCATTTTAATAATACAGAAAAACTGTCGTCTTTATCATCATCTATCAGATGAATTTGTTAATTTCTGAACATAGACCTCTCCATTACTACTCCAAAAACCTTTCTACCTTGGTCTAAAAATAGTTAAATTCCATAAATTCTATTAATAGCATCTTTTTATTCTTTAGTTTAATTTAATCATCTACTAACCGTATTTGTCCACTATTGAACATATGCCATCAAGTTTTTTCATAATCATTTTTATTCGTTATTTGTGTACTTAGAGCTTCCATTTATTTATTTATTTATTTATTTTTTTAACAAAATTTAAATAATTTACGATAATTTCGTCACAATAAAATTTAAATAAAAAATCCCAGCTTTTTTTTCTGAATTTGTTTCGTAGTCAAGTCTTCATTAAATTTCATTACTATACATGATTCATTCCTTTTTCATACTTTCATACATTAAACAAATAAAGTATTTCAAACAATAAATTAAATCACAACGTATAATAGTAGGCGGAGCACACTGAACACTGCACACTACACTCTACACACTTGAACTCGGTTCTCAACTGTTAAATTTTTTTTATTATATTTTTTATTTCAAAAAGATACACACAACGTTAGCAATAAATATAAAAAAATACATTATTACCAATACAACATAACTAACCATAATTTAGCCATGAATTAAAAAAATAATTATGTTTGTCAAAAACACAATACTTTTTTACATTTTTCTCGTACGTTTCCCGTTTAGATTAATTTACATTACTTCAGATTTTAGCTTAACCCCTTTGCGTTAAAAGGCGCAGGACAGTATTTTGTTTTAGTAAATTTTTGGAAAAATCGTTTTAAAATCGATAAAAAACTGCTTTTTGTTCTTTAATCTACATCTTAAAAGTTTTCTTTTGATTTCACGCAATAAATTTGAAGCAATGATTATTTTTTACGACACAAAATATTCTTTGTTATTCGAAAAACTAACCTGATGAAAAATTTCTGTTGAACTATTCTGGTGCCCATCAATGTATAGTCTATTTCACGATAAGTTGAAGTGACTATCTACTTATGGTCCTAAACACAGTGGGTGGTAATAACAAATAACTCTAATCCCTTGTTTGTACCCATAAACTAGCCAGAGATGTATCAGGTATAAATTACTACACCATGTAATGACACAATTGTAACAAGAAGTAAACATAAGATATCATCAAAATAAACTTTATTTTTATTATGAATACAATTAATTTATAGAACTTATAATTAAATTTAAAACATTACAATTAGTATTTAAAACATTACAATAAAATAAATTTAAAATTAAATAATGTTTAAGATAAAAAAACATCTTGCAAGTCCAAATCATTCTCTGAATCAGTCTCTAAATTAATGATTATAGTACGTTCTATTTGAATATAACTGTCCTCAGTTTTCATAACATGATATACACAATTTTTCCAACTATCTACAGGGATATTTTCCACTTCTTTTTTTATAAGTTCTATCACAGTGCCGTTTAAAGTGGGAGAAACATTATTCCGTTTTATTCTCGCCTTTAACTGACTCCACATTTGTTCAATAGGATTGAATATACAATAATACGGAGGTAGTCGAAAAACTGTGTGTCCTTTGCATTGAGCAATATTATCGCAAACATATTCTTTAGAAAAACTATAACTTTTTAATAATTTAATTAAACAATTTTTTTTATAACTTTCTTCAAAGTAAATATCATTTTTATATAAATAGTCTTGGATTTCCTTCTTACTGTTTGCACTATTTGGTACTTTATTTAGTTGCCGACTATGGTAACTTGCATTGTCCATAACAATAACACTGTTAGCCGGTATATTCGGGAGATATTATTTTCGAACCAGTTTTCGAACATTTCCGCCGTAGTATCGTCATGGTAGTCGAGTCTAGAATCTTTGATATTTTTCGCAGAAAGCAAGAGTGCATTCGGTATCCATCCAGTTTCAGAACCTGCATGAAGTATCGTAATACGTTTACCTTTATTAGACGGTGCTCTTGTTTGACATTTATTTCACGTATCCACCCAACCTTTTGAGTTTGTTTCATGTGTGTCGTACCAAGTTTCATCTAAATAAATTATTGACCTTTTATCTTCTCTGTATTTTTTTATTTTTTTTAAATAATTTTGTCTCAAAAGTTTTAATCGCTCTGACTCCAGTGTGAATTAATTTCACACTGGTCTTGGATTAATCTTTTGAGCAACATGTCCAATGTTGGCACATTTTGTTCGGTGTACATTTGGTAAATTTTTTGCCGTATTACATCTTTCTGGAAACCATCCAAACATTTTGATATGCCTGAATCCTTTCGTTTTCTTCTCCTATCAATGGATTTATTTACAATATTCCATACTGTTGTCATCGCTACTTTCGTTGCCTTGCTTGTGTCTTCTAATGCCGCTTGTTTGTTTTTGCGGTTCGTTAAATATAAATACACATTGGCCACAATTTCTTTAGCTTCTACAGGTGAATATATACAAGTTTTTTACCGATTTTTTTTTTTTTTTGTATCTTGCACTATATCATCATCTTCTATCATGGTCACATAGTCATCTGCTTCATTTGCTTGCACAAAAGTTAATTGTTCGTTCCAAGGACGCCACATTTTTCTAACACGTACTGAACTATTTAACACAAATCACAAGTTATCTGATAGAAAATTCAAAGCGAAGTGAAAAGATATTTAAAACATCTGCAATTTATACCTGATACATCACTGACTAGTTTATGGGTGCAAACAAGGGATTAGTGTTATTTGTAATTACCACCCACTGTGTTTAGGACCATAAGTAGATAGTCACTTCAGCTTATCGTGAAATAGACTATACATTACAGAGATATTTTCAGATTTTTAGATCAACCCCTCTGCGAAATAGGGTTGGGGACAAAAGTTTTTTGACATTCATTTAACAAAACTCCCATACAAATATTATTTTTCAAATATAAAAATTTGCTTGTACATCCCCGCATTAAGAGGTTTCATTTGATACCCCATACAAAATGTTAAATAAACATTTATTTTTTCATTAAATACATCTAATCTGTCTCAATTTGTAATACGAAACTAGATCTGGTTACTTTGGTGACTGTTGTGGTGTAAACAGAGTTTGGCGTATCCGTGTGAACCAATACTATGATAATATTATAAATGTATGGTCAATATACAACATAAAAAATGAACTTTTCCTGTTAGTTCCGTATTACAAAATGAGACAGATAATATTTGTGATATATTTTTTGAACTCTCAGTATTTTTCCTATATGTGGGTCAAAGAGTTGATTAAGTATGCCAAATTTCAACTTTCTATGTTCAGTCGTTTGGCTACAATTTCTTTCATACAGACAGACAGATAGACACAGTGACGTTATAAGGTTTTTTTGTTGGTCGTACCTGCAAAACCTTAAAAACAAGGAATTAAAGAATTATTGTAATTATGGAACAAATACGATCCCGATGCATAATAATTAGGCAGTAAAAATAAAAATTTATTACGAAGTTCGTTTAGAAAAGAGTTCAAAACGATTGATAAATAAGCCTGGTATTTACTGTTACAAATTTTGTTTGTTTATTTTGTTTCCGAAATAATTACACTTCTTCATAGCAGTTTCCACGGAAAGGCTGTCAAAATTATTGTCACAGATCTCGAAACCTAATATCCTTTTATTTAGATAATATCTTCTAAATTTCACACTCCATTTCACAGTTACAAAGAAGCAAAAGCAGGGCTGTTGAAGCAGATTAACGCTTAACCTAATTTATTATACAAAATATCTCGCTAATGAAAATATTAAAATTTAGCGGAAATCCGCAATTCCTTGAATCGTGTCTCGATAAGATTTCTACGTAAAGTTTATTGTTGGTAGTCATAAATCTGGTACGTGTACCGTCAACTGTAGAGATGAAGTGTTGTGCCTATCTGCATACATCCGGACCGATTACAGCGCATTGGTTATTGAATCAGCCAAAATAGGTTTAACAGCGTGCACATCTTTTAAACGAATTAATATGGTCGATAGAAAGAAATAGCTACTTTGTTGTGTGCACGTAGTTATGAGTATAAATGAACATACACGAACGTTATCAATTTTTTTCAGTACTTATGAGGAAACTGTTTGATTGGGCTTGTGTGTATGCAAATAGTATGAGTGGAACTTGAAACTACAGGTTATAACTGAAATAAATTCCACTGCAAAAGATTTGTGTTTGAAAACGCACATCTATGAAATCGTCTCAGTATGTTGACAATTGTTGATGCTTGAATTCGTTGAAGATCGTGGTTAGATGTGTATGCATTTTAAGTTGTAATATATTGTTGATAGCTGTGTATGGCATCGTATCACTCTATCGTACTCTTACCTAAGAGATTATTATTATTATTTTATTTATTTTACATCGGCCTATTTCGGCGACGAGGCTAATCGCCGATACCAGGGGGCGAGCGCCTACACTTGGATGAGGAATGAATGATTGGGAAAATGGGAGTAATGTTAACATATTATTCTCGCCTGAATAATGTCACCAACGGAGACTTGAACTAGCTACCTTACAATTCAGACTGTTTTAACCAGTACGAACTGCACGATTTGACGAGCTCGGGCACTCCGTTATTGGCTCACATAAGAGAGTAAACAGCTGAACATAGTTATTATATTTAATTAAATGATTAACGAAAAATACAGGCTTCTACAATTCATCATGTAAGGTAAAATCTGCGCAAAAAGACCTGCATTCAGAAAATTCAGACTGACCGAGAAAGACAGACTAACAGATACAGACAGACTGACAAATACAGACAGACAAACTGACAGATACAGACAGAAGTTGTAAGGGATTTTAAATTATACCTACAAAATCCTAAAAATGATCATTGTGGTATTCAAAATTTACAGTATCAAAACAATATTGAGGATTAAAATTCTTCAATAATTTTTGAATTTTCAATAATGGTTGATTTCACGTTAATGGTCTTTGCTACTATTGCAATTAACCAGGACAATTATAATTTTTCATGTTGAAACATGCTGAACAGGATTCGAAACCGAGACATTAGCAACGCAGGGCATGTGTGTTACCACTACGCTACGCCGGTCGGCATGAATTGATTAAACATTGGTATAGATTTTCACTATTTTTAGGGTTTTGTAGGTATGACCAAAAAACCCTTATACCGTCATTTTGTCGTTTGTCTGTCTGTCTGTCTGTCTGTCTGTTCGGTTAAAATTGTAGCCAAACGGCTAAACCTAGAGAGTTGAAATTTGGCATGCTTATACAACTCTTTGACCCGCACATAGGAAAAATACTAAAACATCTAAAAAACATACCCCCCTAAAAATATAAACAAATATGTGCTCATCGAAAACAAAAATATTTTTTTTAAATTCTGAGTAGGGTATCAAATGAAAGCCCTTAGTACGTGGATTAACGATCAAATTTTTATTTTTGCAAAATAAATTATTTTGATGCGATTTTTGCCAAAATTGTGCAAAAAAAATTTTGTCCCACACCCTGTAGCCCAGATGGTTTAAACTAAAAATCTAAAAACATTCTAAGTAATGTATATTGGTGTGAACCGAAATAGTACAACAGGAATTTTTGATCAGATTATGTTTTCGGAAAATAACGCATTTTTTGTGGTTTTTGGTTCACAAAGTACAAAAGTTATATCAATGTAAGACACTCATATGCAAGGCATACGAGGGCGTAACGGGTTAGAGCGCTGGTGTCGGAAGCTAAAATTCTCTGGAAAGCGAAGGGTTTCGAGTTCGAGTACGGAGTGAGTTTTATTTTTTTTGTTTTTTTTTTTTGCATTTTTATTATGTTGAAATTATTTTGTCAAAATTCTAGTTATATTTTGACAAATGTTGTATTTAATTTTTAAGAGCGTAAATTTAATAACCAGTCTTATTATATGATTAACAGACAATAAATTATTTCAAAAATATCATTCATTTTGCCGTGATTACTACAAAGTAAAATTTGTCCTACACACTCAGCATACCGCCTTCACTTATTATGTACCTGCGAAACCCTGAAATGTGTGAATATTCACACTTTACATCAATTTTTATTTAACAACTGCTTTTTTATACTTTGCGTTCATAATGATATCATTGTTACACTGACAACAGTTTAACAATAGAAGGTATTGTTAAACTGTTTTTGGTGACTTTATATTTTGAGAGATTGGCAGTACTACTCGTCTATGGCGTGTCATTGATAACCTGAAATATTTTAAAATGTTTATTTAATACAATTTGTATTTCCATATCAGATAATTAATTTATAATATTATTATTAAGAAAATTCAAAAAGATAGTTTGTTGTTTTGCATCTGTCAAATTTTTGTTGTTTTGTGTTATCATAGAAATTGTTTTATTATAAATTGTTGCTAGGGTGACTGCATTTCACAAAAATCCCTAGATTGTATCCGATATTTTTTATAAATGAAATTTTAAAATTTCTATCAAAAGAATGATGCAAAATATAAAAAGTAGTATATTATGGTCGTTTTATACGACGTATTGTCATACTTGTATCTTTGGAGCCACAACTCGTGTGACAGTACATCGTCTTATAAAACTCGTATAATAATATACTATTGGGACGCTAATAGCCACAGTAGCTGAAGCGTCTTCAAATTTAAAAAAATAAAAATAAAAACTATTGAGGTTTTGCTTTCGTCATTTTCATAGCAATCTTTGCTGTGAAATTGCTGCAAAACTAGCAAAGAGTTGATAAATAAAAATAGTTAAAAATACAAAGTTTTTATTTACCCCATTTTTAAATTCCAAACAGTTTCACAAAGTTGATATGTTGACGTTAAATTACATTATATAAATCTTTCCTAACCTATTCTAACTTTCAGCAGTATGTGGCTAATCTTGAGTGAGTTCCCAAACCAGTAGCTACGTCGATACACACTGCACGAATAAATTATTTCATAATTAGTATTTATGAGTAAGGGGTTAAATAATTCATTGTACTGTAATTACACTTGCAAAGTTGGGTGGCAACGACCCGAATGCTGAGATAGACATCTCTAGGGTAAGGTTGTACTTTACAGTTTGACCAGTATTAAGATACACAGTACCTCTGGGTGGACACTCGCAATCTTGATACTTACTCTTAATTTTACTGATTTATTTTTAAGAAAAACTTTCAAGGTATTCTCAACTTTATTATATTTATACTAACAAGAAAATATTTCACATTAATTTTCTTCTTGTTTTTACCATAATTTTTTTTTACCCACTCCTAAATATAGGCCTTTATTCATTTCTTCCATACTTTTGTGGGATTATTTTGTTTGCAGGATTTTAAACAAAAATGCCAGTGTAAGAGTTTTTAAATGATTTGTATTTGGACTGATATGATGTTGACTGTTCGGAGATGTATCGGTAACTGACTAAATGTTGTCTTATATCGATAAATAGTATCTTTATATTTATATATGGGATTATATGTACATATATACAGAGCATGCAACAAGTCCAAGAAATTCTCGGGACTCATTTTAAAGTAAATCTTGAGTCTCGGGAATTTAAAAATTATCTGGACTCAGAAACCCTAGTTTTACCTAGTATTTTTCTTATATCGTACAACTACTATACGTACTTTTTTTAGGTCTACTAACTCGAAGTTTGGAAATTCTTGGGTGCCAGTGAACTATTTTGTTTGTCCATCGGTTAGTGTCATGTCTCGCTACATCATTAACCCAGTTCAATTTAAGGGATGCAATTCTGTGTTCAATATCGGTGATATTGATTATTTGCGGACGGTGGGATTATTAGAAAGAAGGAAAGCCGTACAAAGGCTAAGTTGCACTTACTATTTAACACCTTAACAACCTTTTTAACCTCGTGTGTCGCATTTAGTGACATTTAGTAACCATACTTTCTTTTATAACTGACAAAATAGATTGGATCCAAGAAAAACAACTTCTGGTATGGTCGTGTCCAGATAACGATGGAATTAAGAATTCCAAAATAGGCACGTAAAGGATACCAACGAAGAGAAGAAAATTGGGAAGATCAAAGAACATACCGACAAAAGAGTACAGCAGGCTATGTTGGAATGAAATCTGTCCGTCCAAATTTGTTCCAAATGCTGTCTAAGGCCGTTTTGAAATTGGCGTAATACAAACTTTAAAAATATTATTTTTTATACTACGTATAATTCATCTTATCTTAATATCTGCCTACAATATTTTTTGATTCAGAAAATGCTGTTAGATATATGTATAAGTATTTACCTTTTAGTCTTCGCACAATGTAAAGACTAAAGTGTTTTAAAAGAGCTCTTAAAGCAAAAGAGCATCTTAACAGATGGATTCAAACAATTGCCTATTATCACTTGCAAGCTGTAAAGTGAATGGTTGCGAGGTGCTTAATGCGATGCAAAATGGAGGCGTGGATGTATTTTAGTGAATATTAAACCTACATAGTAACATGAGTTTTAATTTTTCCCACGATGCATTAAAAGTATAATTTTTAGTTATTTACAAGACATTAAAAGTTGTATTCATTATTGCAGATTTTGAAACAAAAACGAAAAAAAATGTTTGAAGTATTCATTTTTCCACATTTTAAAACCTTGTAGGTATTGTTACGAATACGGCTCCGCCAAATAATACAGTAGCCTTGAAACGGACACCGAACCTTGAACATTGAGTTAGTTAGTTAGTTAAAACTTTTGGCGCACAGCAACAAAGGCTATTTGCGCCCCTTGAACATTGAGTTAGCCTAGATTTTTATAAAAGAAAATAAAGATTTCTAGGTATGATTTATTTGTCAAATATACTTTCGTATCCTTAATAAAGAAGAGTTAGTTAGTAAAATGTTTGGTGCACAGCTACAAAGG
The DNA here is from genome assembly GCA_963971575.1 of Liopterus haemorrhoidalis. Taxonomy (NCBI): domain Eukaryota; kingdom Metazoa; phylum Arthropoda; class Insecta; order Coleoptera; family Dytiscidae; genus Liopterus; species Liopterus haemorrhoidalis. The sequence continues at coordinate 14,617,060 of OZ020618.1, read as the reverse complement.
CTATTTGCGCCTACCGCAGCCCATCTGAATGACTACATATTAAAAACAATAAATTAGACAATAAATAATATAAATAAAATCATTAAAAATACGAATACTGAATAGTAGAAAACTTGCACGGACAAATAAAAATAAATAAGATAAAAAGTCTGTTAAAAAAAAAGAACGGACGTAGGGTGATGGTAAGAGGCTGTAAAGGGGCCAACTACCATCTAATATCACAGATTAATAATAAACCACATTAAAATGAGTGTCGTGTCCGTAATGAGTAGAAGTGGAAAGATTGTACGGGTATCGGACATAAATAAAAACAACTATCTACAGCTGGCCAGTTTCGGAATAGTTTATTCCTTCATCAGAGCTACTACATAGAGAAAAATCAAAATAGTATAAGTGTATATCGTAGATAAATAAAGTCATGAAAGTACCAAACTCCTCATACAAACCGTTTTCTTTTTCTACATCAACTTGTCTCTTTAATTATTGAATGTCCCTCGTATCAAGAATAACTTTAAAGTAACCCTTGAGGTGTATGCACTCCAGGTTAGCAATCCCTGGTCTAGAGTGACAGGTTTTGTAATTTTACTCTTTTGATAGTTTCACATCTTATTTATGATGTTTTTTTTCTTATTTTATAGCAACATTTGAAGAACTATTTTTAATTAAAATTTATTTTGGTCTTAATTGCTGGATGGTGTATAAACCACTAAGGTACTTTATGTACTCGTAGTTTCAGTGGAAAACTTTAAAGTACTTTTATTTTTAGGAAAAAATAGTAAGTAATGTCTTTCTGCACTTGAAGTTAATAGCATTATTTTTTTGTGTCTTTGAGGAAGTAAATAAATAAGAAAAAGAGAAATTAAAATTACGAAAAGAACAAAGTATGTATAAATATTTTATAATAAAAGAATTAGACACAATAAAACATTGACGTAACATATTTAAGATATGCATTCAAATATCATAAAATTTTATCTTATTTTTGTCTTCACCGCCGCCTTTCCGAAATTCACGCAAAAATGGTTGGAAATATTTTCACATAATTAGGTATGAGGAGTAAAACCAGGATTGGAACATAGGCTATATGGCATCACACAATTTTCATTCTAATGGGGTGTTTTGGAGTTAAAACTGTTTACTAAAAAACTTAAAATATTTCTCTTATTATTAACTTCATAGCAAATATAGCAAAAAAATGTTTTGTAATAAGAAAATAAATCTTATTTGTTGTATACATTTTTCAATTGGATGAATATTTGGGGAGAAAGGGGGGGGGGTCTAATACTAAACTTTTGAAATATCTCCTTCAGTATTGACGCGACAACAAAAATGTGTATGACAATTTGTTTACTTTTTATTATTACAAATTTCAGTTATTCAAAATGTATGTAAGAAAATTTCTTTAGAAAAAACATATATTCTATTCAAGAGGCGCGCATCCAGGGGGGGAGGCTTATGGGTGCACAAGCGCCCCCCCCCCTCTCAAGAGCTGCAAAAATATGTGGTTGTTACGTGTTTTGATTAAAAATACAAGTGAAAATCTATATTTTTTGTTTTTGTCATCACTTGTAGAGGTGAGGACCTTTTTTTTTAGTCATCACTAGTAGTTTAGAAGTTTTTAATAATTTAAATAATTTCGTCTTCTGCGCCCCTCCCAAGAAAAATTCCTGGGTGCGCACCTGCTGTTCAATACAGTCTTTAATAAAAATTTATATAGAGGTCCAAGGGAAGTGTTACCTATGAATTTGAAACATATCATTTATCATTTACTTTTTTTAACAGCAAAAATTTATAGAAGAAAAGTTGTTAAGAATGAAGAAATGATTCTTCTCTGTTCAATGTAGTTTTTAATACTGGGAATATTCGGAACCATGTGGAGCGCCACCTATGCACTTGAAATATCTCAAATAATATTTAATTAGCAGCAAAATATATATACCAGGTCTACAAGTATGAAATGCGGATTTTTTCAAACTTGCCGCGCAAACAGAGTGTATAGTTCAAAGTTTCAACACATATGGCGTTTTGTTAAGTTATCATTAAGTGTCAAATAAGTATAGGTTATAATTTGAAAAGTGATCATATAGTTTTGTTTTACTGTGTTAAAAATGACAAATTTTGTGCCAAATAAAGAGCATTCGCGGAAAGTACTACTGTTTTGTTTTCATTTGAAAAAAACTGCTGCTGAATCATACCGAGTGCTTCGAGAAGCTTATGGTGAATATGCTCCATCGCAAGATACGTGTCAACGATGGTTTCGGCGTTTCAAAAGTGGTGACTTTGATCTTACAGACAAAGAACATGGAAAACCTTCAGAAAAATATGAAGATACAAAATTGGAAACATTGCTACAGGAAGACGATAGTCAATCACAAAAACAACTAGCAGAGCAGTTAGGCGTTAGTCAACAAGCTGTTTCCAATCGCCTACGAGAGATGGGTAAGATCCAGAAAGTCGGCAGATGGGTTCCACATGCATTGAATGAGAGGCAGATGAAAAAACACAAAAACACAAGAAATTTTGCTTGCACGATACAAAAGAAAGTCTTTTTTGCATAGTATCATTACTGGCGATGAAAAATGGATTTATTTTGAAAATCCCAAACGCAAAAAATCATGGGTGAACCCAGGGTCACCATCCACATCAACTGCAAGACGGAATCTCTTTGACAAAAAGACAATGCTCTGTACTTGGTGGGACCAAAAGGGTCTACAATTAACAATTCATAATAGACCACACTATTATGAATTGTTAAAACCTGGTGAAACAGTTAATACCCAACGCTACCAACAACAACTGATCGAATTGAACCATTCGCTACTCATAAAACGACCAGAATACGTAAGAAGACAACACAAGGTACTCTTTCTTCACGATAACGCTCCTTCACATAAGGCAAAAGCAGTTTTCAACATATTGGAGGCACTCAAGTGGGAAGTGCTACCCCATGCCGCTTACTCACCAGACTTGACCCCTTCAGATTACTACTTGTTCGCATCGATGGGTCACGCACTTGCCGAGCAGCACTTTTGTTCACATGAAAATGTGAAAGAATGGCTAGATGAATGGCTTGCGGGGAAAGGGGAAGAGTTCTACTGGCGAGGTATTCACAAATTGCCTGAAAGATGGGAAAAATGTATAAATTCTAATGGAGCATACTTTGAATAAATACACTTTTATTTTCTTTTGAGTTTAATGTGTTTTATTTAAAAAAAAAAATCCGCATTTAATACTTGTAGACCTGGTATATATATATATATATATATATATATATATATATATATATATATATATATATATATATATATATATATATATATATATAAGAAAAGTGGTTTAGAATGAAGAAATGATTATTTTCTGTTCAATGTAGTTTTTTTAAAATGAATATTAGGGTGTCGCTGTGGGGACCGCTACATATACACTACAAATATCTCACTTTTCAACAAAAATATAATCAACAAAAACTATACGAAGTATGGGTCATCAGATAGTAATTAATATAGTTGTAGATCGTACATAACAAATGTTGGAGGTACTTATTCTTCTGTAACAATATAGATTATTAATATAACCATTATGTTTACAGAAGACATATTTACATTTTTAATAATTGACTAATTAAAAATTTCAAATTAAAACAAAAATCTGCACAGCATATAAAAATAAACACCAATTACGATATGATATGAACATACCAAACAAACAATTTTTAATTCGAATAACAAACAATTGCAAAAGTTAGTTCAGCAGATTTTGAGTGGCATATAAACAAACAGCAGGCTAGCTTGTACCTCCATACAGCTTAATGTTCTTGTATACATTTATACATGTAATTCAAAGTTGTACGATGAAGGCAATGTTACCAGTGGGTGGTCCAATCCAACCAGTAATACTGAATATACAGAATATGTATACATACATTTAGAAACATAGACCTGAAATGAATAATAATACCTGATGTAGTATCACTTCAATTTAGGAAAAACCCTCACGATGAAATTAATTAGGCAGGGGTTGGTATCATACAATATGAGAGCCAAAAGTCGGAACAGGAGCTACAGCGATGAAAAAATAAAAGGCGACGAAAAATCGGACAGTAAAAAAAGGAACGTAACGAGGTAAAAAATTGATGTGAAGTGTGAATTTTCACAAATTTCAGGGTTTTGCAGGTATTTAGTAAGTGAATGATGATTATTTGGGGTGCCAAAACAAATTTTATGACAAAATATTTTTTTATGAATTTTAATTCGAATGCCTATTACCATTATTTAAGTTTTTAAAGATGTGCAGTATTTTTTTTTTTTTATATATCAAGGTTCATTAAGATTTTGAAAATTGCGCCTATGGCTTCCATTGGTTGTTTTTAGTCATAGCTCCTCCCCTTTGATTTCGTGTACATTCAAATATATAATTAAATTATAATTTCAACAATTTCCACTGGTTATTAAATTTACGCTATTAAAAATTAAATGCAACAATTGCCAAAATATAATTAAAATTTTGAAAAAATAATTTAAACAATATAAATATGCAAAAAATAAATAAAAAATAATATTGTCTCCTCACGTAGGACTCGAACATGAGTCCGATTACGAATACTTGGACAGAACGCAAGTATCTTAGCCACAGCACCAAGAAACACGTTACTGTTTAGCGTATTATATAACTATAAGTTGTCAACATTATTAGCAAAAAAACACAAAAAATGCTTTTTTTTCCAAAAACATAATCTGATCAAAAATTCCTGTTGAACTATTCCGGTTCACACCAATGTACATTACTTAGAATTTTTTCAGATTTTTAGTTTAAACCATCTGGGCTACAGGGTGTGGGACAAAATTTTTTTTGCACAATATTGGCAAAAATCGCTTCAAAATAATTTATTTTGGAAAAATAAAAATTTGATCGTTAATCCACGTACCAAGGGCTTTCATTTGATACCCTACTCAGAATTAAAAAAAAATATTTTTTTTTTCGATGAGCACATATTTGTTTATATTTTTAGGGGGATATGCTTTTTAGATGTTTTGGTATTTTTCCTATGTGCGGGTCAACGAGTTGTATAAGCATGCCAAATTTCAACTCTCTAGGTTTAGCCGTTCGGCTACAATTTTTACCGAACAGACAGACAGACAGACAGACAGACAGACAGACAGACAGACAGACAGACAGACAGACAGACAGACAGACAGACAGACGACAAAATGACGGTATAAGGGTTTTTTGGTCATACCTACAAAACCCTAAAAAGGAACAAAATCCTGCAAATATCAAATAGCCACATTTAGATAACCAAAGAGCCACATGTTGTCAAAACGTGTAATAGATGGATATGGGTAACAGTAAAATAGGAGGAACAGTGAGTGTATAACTGGGTAGTTTCAGCGTCTGTATAAAAATTGGATGTATTCATACTGTTTTGTTTTTAGGATTTAGTAGGTATGACCAAAAAATTCTTAGAACGTTACTCCTGTGTCTGCCTATCTGTTGGTCTGTCTGTCTGTCCATCCGTCCGTCCGTCTGTCAGTCAGTCAGTCTGTCTGTCTGTCTGTCAGTCAGTCAAGGTAATCTTTCTTCACGATAACGCTCCATCAAGGCAAAAGCAGTTTGCAACACATTGGAGGCACTCAAGTGGGAAGTGCTACCCCATGCCGCTTACTCACCAGACTTGGCCCCTTCAGATTACCACTTGTTCGCATCGATGGGTCACGCACTTGCCGAGCAGCACTTTTGTTCATATGAAAATGTGAAAGAATGGCTAGATGAATGGTTTGCAGGGAAAGGGGAAGAGTTCTACTGGCGAGGTATTCACAAATTGCCTGAAAGATGGGAAAAATGTATAACTTCTAATGGAGCATACTTTGAATAAATAAACTTTTACTGTTCTTCTGAGTTTAATATGTTTTATTTTAAAAAAATCCGAATTTCATACTTGTAGACCTGGTATATATTTTCTTTCGAATGAAATTCCTACAAAATTATCACAAAAAAAATTATTTAAAAAAAAAACATCTCAGTGTTAGTCATGTTCCCCTATAGAATATTTCGAAACATAGACTTGAAATGAATAATAATACTCGACGTAATATCACTTCAATTTAGTAAAAACCCTCACCACGAATTTAATATTCATATGAAATTCATACTTTTGAATTTCTGTCAGATTAAATTTGAGTGAATATCCTAATTCAAAACATCCTTTTACATCAAGTAGGTATCGTAATATATTTATGCCTATTTAGGTTTAATCTCTACTCGTATCTTTGACCTAATTTGTGGCGTTTGTCAAACCAGAAGATGGTTTGATAAAATTTGATTGTGGAGCCCGAAATTCAATAGAAAATAAAAGATTTTATCTTAATAAGGTACATGCATTTTGATTCATTTTGTTTTATCTTTAATAAAATCAAAAATTCGTTACAGCTATGTTGTCACATATTTTGATGTTGTTTGAAGTAATGTTAACGCAAGTTATGATTTAATTCAGAGTTGAAACCACTATAAGTCTACTCTATTTACCTTACAATATCAATTTTACCGGTTGGATTTCCTTCCTACATAGTCTGCTGTAGTAGTATTCAACCGGTGTGGGCAATATGGGATTTAGAAAACAGAACTGTAAAATATATGCAGGGTGTATTAGACCAGTGTTCTTCAATTTTTTTGTCCTCGCGGACCGGTGAAAATAGGATAAATATTTTGCGGACCGGCTGAAAGCTAAGACACAAATAAAAACCCAGGGACGTAGCCAGGGGGGGCATAGGGGGCATTTGCCCCCCAGAATAGTTTAAATCCTGGTTAGTTTACCTTATATAAAATATAATTTAGGTTGTTAGAAGTTTTCTTCACCGGAGGTGAAGAAAATTTATAAATTTACCGGACTTTTATTATTTAATATACTACAAAAGACCTAGAACAGGGGTCGGCAACCTGCGGCTCTTTTAGAAAATTTTGTGGAGAATTGGCTGGTTTTTATTTTAATATAATCTATTTTTTAATTTTCAACTTTCTGCCTGTACTATACAGGTTTTGTATTTTTCAGAATGTTTTACGGTGCAATTCACGCCCGGTAATTCCCCGAGTTATTGCATATTCCCTTTTAGAAGAAGTTATTTGTTTCGAAAAAAAGTTATCTGTATTTGTGAATGATTTACGTGCAAAAACATTTTTACATTTTATTAATTTACAAAAACATGTTATTAATGCAATTATTTTTTTGCACAAACTATTGTTAACATGAAAGAAGCTTTTCGAGATAGATTTAAAGAGTTTAGAAAATATAAAGCTACACTAGATTTTTTGACAAAACCAATTGAAGTAGATATGTAGCAATTACATTTATCACCTTCAATTAGTGGATTTGAAATCCAAAGGTTTATTGAATTATATATTCTTAAAACTTAATTCTGAACTGGAAAATTTAGAAACAAAAAAGTGAATTTTATCTTCTCAGCATAAGTGGACCGAAATTCGCAATCTTCAAAATGTAGATAAACTTCTTTTCGAAGCTTGGAAACGTCTTCCAGAATCGTTCAATCTTTTAAAAAATTATGCTTTTGGGCTACTGACAATTTTCGGATCCACATGTTACTGTAAGCAAATCTTTTCACATATGAAATTAATAAAGAGTCAGTTAAGAAGTAATCTTACTGACCTGAAACTAGAGTGCTGCCTTAAGTTAAAGATTACTGAATATTCACCAAATATTGAAGTCTTATAGAACACTATACAGGAGCAAACGTCCCATTAAAAAAATTATTATATTGTAATATACTGGCAACTACAATAGGTATCACAAACTAAATGTATACGTAAATATTAATTTATTGTAATACTTGATTATTTTAAAACAAATAAACAATTTTTACGTTTTTTTCTTAAATATAGCATATATTTTTTAGCGGCTCTTCCATGTTATTGTGTTTTTTTTTTCAATATAGATTTGGCTCTTTGTCACTGAAAGGTTGCCGACCCCTGACCTAGAACGCTGTTATTTTCTACCCAAGCCATGTAATTAAGGTCGTACCGACTAATTTAGAATATTTATTTATTTTTGCCTCCCCCCAAGCTGAAATCCTGGCTACGTCCCTGTAAAAACCAATAGTATTTTATTATTATATAGGTATATGTTATACAGTTATATATTTACAATTTTTAGTGCGACATCTGTTGCTGCTTCTTAGAAAATTTGATATAAGTGGCTGCAGAGTTGTTTCTGAGAGACGAAGCGCTGCGTTAATATCCATTCGATTTCTCTGTTTGGTTTTTATAAATAACATGGCTGAAAAAATCTTTTCGCACAAACAAAAAGTCGAAAAAATGACTAATCATTTGATAGCTTTATAACTCAAAGATGGATATTCTTTTTCTAGCGATTTCCAAAATTGAGACAATGATTGCATTTTATGTCTGGACACCAGAGTGACATCACAAAACAATTCGATCAGCTTTTCTTTTTCACGAGGATCAAGTACACATGACTTTATATCTTTCAAGAATGGATTATTAATCCAGAGGTTACCTTTACAAGGATCCTCATTTTCAGGGAAATAATTATTAAAGTTTTCAGCTAATGCTCATAATTGTTGACTTATTGTTGAATATGACTTTCTGGTTGGCAACAGCAGCAATCAAAAATTCTTCCAAAAGTGGAAACATTTCTATATCTTCCTCTTATAAGCGACTATTCCAAAGAGCTACCTTCTTCAGAAGTATGAAAAATTGCCGCGAGAGGCGTTGTATTTGGGCTAGTAAATATTATACAAACCATGGTTCGGACAAAAGTAAGTTTCTGCGTCGACTAAAAAAATGTGCTATATACTCGTGAATAGAAGTGTGCATCTATATGATTCGGTCATAATATTTCGCGGACCGGCAGGAATTTTTCGCGGACCACGGGTTTAAGAACACTGTATTAGACCACCTGTCCACCCCAGTGTTTTTCGAAAGCGCGATGTGTGAGCAATCTGGGAAAATATTTTTGATGACCCAAGTCTATCAAAAGAATCGAACGCTCATCGTTCTTCAAGCATTCTAACCTACTGCTTAATATAGGTAGGATGTCCATATTTATAGAACATAAAACCAGGATACCTAACCTCATACCATTTAATCGTACAGGATATCCAGGACAGGACAATTTTGTTTTTTAGGGTTTTGTAGGTATGACCAAAAACCTTTTGTACTAGAATAATAACTTTCTGCAGTCAAAACTGATTTTAGAATTGGTAAATACTATAGCGGTCGTGGAGAAAATACATTCTACATATTTTTGTAGATTGAATTTTAGGGTTTTGTAGGTATGACCAAAAACCCCTTATACCGTCATTTTGTCGTCTGTCTGTCTGTCTGTTCGGTAAAAGTTGCAGCCAAACGGCTAAACCTAGAGAGTTGAAATTTGGCATGCTTATACAACTCTTTGACCCGCACATAGGAAAAATACTAAAACATCTAAAAAACATATCCCCCTAAAAATATAAACAAATATGTGCTCATCGAAAAAAAAATATTTTTTTATAATTCTGAGTAGGGTATCAAATGAAAGCCCTTGGTACGTGGATTAACGATCAAATTTTTATTTTTGCAAAATAAATTATTTTCAAGTGATTTTTTCCAAAATTGTGCAAAAAAATGTTTGTCCCACACCCTGTAGCCCAGATGGTTTAAACTAAAAATCTGAAAAAATTCTAAGTAATGTACATTGGTGTGAACCGGAATAGTACAACAGGAATTTTTGATCAGATTATGTTTTTGGAAAAAACTAATTTTTTGTGATTTTTGGCTAATAATGTACACAACTTATACCTTTGTAACACGCTACGCTGGAACGTGTATGCTGGTGTAGTGGTTTTTGACGCTGGTTTTTCACCCAAGTAACTCGATCTGAAAGGGATCGAACCCTGCCAGAGAAGACAATATTATTTTTTATTTTATTTTTTTTATTTTTATATTGTTTAAATTTATTTTCAAAATTCTTGTTATATTTTGGCAAATGTTGCATTTAATTTTTAAAAACGTAAATTTAATAACCAGTAGAAATTGTAAATTATAATTTAATTCTGTTTCAATGTACACGAAATCAGAGGGGCGGAACTTATAACAACCAATGGAAGCCATAGGCGCAATTTTTAAAATTCTTAATGAACCTTGCTATATATAAATAAAATACTGTACATATTAGAAACCTAAATAATGGTATTAGGCGTTCGAATTAAAATTAACAAAAAAAAATATTTTAATAAAAAATTTGTTTTCGAATCCAAAATAATCATCATTCACTTAATAAATACCTGCAAAACACTAAAATGTGTGAAAATTCACACTTCACATAAATTTTTTAAATAGTAGCGTATTCGATTTGGGTATTTTTGGATCGAGCTTTTGAAAAAAAATAACTTTTTAAAAAATAACGTTTTTCGGCGTACTACATCTTCTTGGGAGCTCTTAAAGTAATAACAATTCAATTTCGAAACATATGTTTGTTTATATAAATGGCTTTTTTATAAAAATAATTATATTGCTGCAACAACTCCTTAAATAAAATTATAAAAATAAAACAACGTGCATCAAAAATACCTTTGTTTTAAAACGATTAAAAATAGAATTTTACGACCGATTATTTATAAACAATTTTAAATATTTCACATTTAATAGTCATATTAAATTACATTTCAAAATAAAACACGACTTAAGTACCTAAAATATACGATACGAATACACAATATTCTTTTAAATGTGAGCTTTAAAAACCTTCAAATATTTTATGTTAATAAACATGTCAGATCCATGTTATCTGATACGAATATTTTTTCTGGAAATTCTATCCGAGATACATTCGAAACAACGATGTATTCACTAGATTAAATTAGAGCGTAACTAGAAGTAAAATATTTTGAATAAACACATCAAGTTTTCAGAAAAGCCGTGTATACTTATGATAACGAATGTACAGGGCCTGTGTGATGCATAGGCAACCTAATAAACAATACCAAATGGTTAATGAGGTACAGTGAGTGCTCACATGCACAGGGCCTCGTAAAAATATACATTGAAAAATGAAATACGGTCAGCAAGCACTTTCCCGGGGCCCGTAAAGATTGCGGGCAGCTCTGCGAATCTGAACGAACAAAAACGAACGAAAACTAATCTGAAATGAACATTTAAAGTAGGGTAAATTTTTCTGTTAACTGATCTTTGCAGTAAAGTAAATAATAAGTGAAATACTTCAAAATTTTAGTTGATGTCCCCACGTAACACATACGGAGTAATTATTTAATGGCTAGACGACGTCACTGGAAGTTTTAATAATTTGCCGTTTTAGACACATCGTAGCAGGCGATTATGCGCGCATGCGCATAATCTTTTGTTCTTCATAATCAAATTTTCTTCAAGTTTATTATAGTCATAGTATTCTGCTAGGAGGCACGTAAAATTCAGTGACGTCGTCTCGCCATTAAATAATCACTCTGTATATCCCTTTGAAAAAATATTAGGTGTACCGGAAAGTTTTTTTGTTTATTTGGTATTATTAAAATAGAAACGAATTGAAAGAAAAAAATCAGCTGTGGCCACCACAGGACCAACCGCCATCATAAAGTACTTGTATAAAATACATTCTAGCAGCAGAGTAGAAATAACTTGGCCTAATATTTTCTAACAGAGATATTATGGTATTTATCATGACCAATGGAAACTTTTTCATTTTTTTTTCGTTTTATCATAAAATGTTACAAATAAAAGTTGTTAGTTATTACTTTTATAGCAACTTTTGTTCAATAAATTTTTTCGAAATATTTTTCTGTTGTGAAATATTCGCAAAATTCTTAAAATCGACACGAGTAAACTCCCATTTTTAGTCAACCGATTTTTACCAAAAGTTGATCAAAGCTTAAACATGAAGTTTCATAAAAATCCTTTTATCCGAATTTGCTCTGCACGTTTACACAGACAGACAGACGGACAGACGGACGGATGGACAGACGTACGGACGGACAGACATCATACTAAAAATAGTCAAAACGTTATGTAGGATAAATAAAACGGAGTGAGACGAATACTTATTTGTAAATTGTGAGGCAGTAAACAGACTTCGTGTTTATTATTTTGTGCGTCGCGCCAGTATTTATGGATGTGTGCGTCGCACCATCAATCGGCAGCCTTGGCATTTATTTCTTCCCGCTTACTTGGAGATACGAAACTTCGCCTTAAGAAGGCATTTCTTTGAACGAGTGACGTTCGTAAGGAGCTGAAAATGCATATTAAATACTTGGTTGAGTAGACCTCAGAGCTGACTGCACAATATCGGAAAGAGAAATTCCAAAATGGGGTGTACATGAAAGCACAAATATACTTTAAAAAATAAAATTAAAATAATAGGTTCCCAGCACCTAGATAGGCGTATATGGTGAGAGAAACCTTACCTTTTCCAAATCTCGACCGCTGGCCATAGAGATGAAAGACACGTTGTCAGCGTGACGCTTCGACTGGTCCTATTATCCCTGTAGAAACGAGTTCTCATTTTAATGATTAAATACTTGAGGACAAGTCCAGGGCTGACCCCAGGCCTACTCCACAATATCGGAAGATAAAGTGGTGGGGGATTCGAACCAGCATCCCTGTGCTCCATAGACAACACACACGGTCTTACCACGGAGTCACGGCAACCTTATAAATATACTTACTATGTAATTTTAATTTTAGTTACGAAATTATGTCATCAAGTTAAAGAAATATAACTTTTTTGTGTATAATTTTTTATTAGGCATTTATAAAAAGTAATCAAAATATACATAAATTTTCACACACATGTTATTAATGTTATAAAAAAATGGCATTGTAATTTAAAACCAGTTTTGCAATATGTTTGTCAACACTATATTAACCTGCCAAATTTCCAAGCTAAACAATAGCCGTAGAACTTAAGTAAACATTCATTTATACATGTCAGTGACCTGTTAAATTTGGCCATACCACACTTTCAATCCACGGTATATAATATAAAACTTTAGTATAAACTCCTGGTACATTAATAACACCACAAGTCTTTCCAAAAGAAGTGATACCAACAATAAAATGTAAACCTTCTTCTCGTAGAAATTTTATCAAAGGTCCTCCAGAATCACCTTGGCAGGTATCTTTTTCCTTATTACGACTACCAACACATATCTGCAAATGCGGTTGAATACCCTTACTCAAAATTCTTTTAGATGTTCTTTTGTATTCCTCATAACACTCTTCATTGGTGAAATATGTTAAGGTAACTTGCTGAAGAATAGTGCTGCGGCGGCCTCCAAATTCAGTTAAACCCCAACCAGTTGCTATTGGAGCGAATTTGATGAAGTTTTCATACTGGTACAAACAAGCTGGACGGATGTTTGTTGAGAAATTAACTGGAACATTTAATTCTAATATTGCTATGTCATGGTATTTTGATGGCGATTTGTAGCCTGGGTGGATATTTATTTTACTAACATCAAATATACCTTCAGTGCCAATTAGAAGAGTATCTCCTAATTTCGCAAATTTAACCTCACCTAACTGTGGATGGAACTTGCAATGTGCTGCGGTTAATATGTGTTGTTCGCTTATCAATGTCCCTCCACATTGCCAATTAATATTATTTCTCTGTCCATAACCTAATGCTGCCATATGTGGATAATCACCATCTGAACAATCTGTCCCTCCAATTATTATATCTTGAATGGAGGTATCGTATTTTTTATTTATTTCTTGATAATATTTACATTTTTCTGCACTTTTTCTTCCACTGCACAAGTTGGAAGAGAATAGAATCACAATGCATATATAATATAGTTGCCGCGACATTCTAATGTTACTTCTTTGAATAGATAAACACAACTAAAGAATATTCATGGCTAAAAAATAAAAAACAAATATTGTAAACAAGTTTTGCAAAAAAGCAAATTTAAAAATTTCCATGATGACGCCAAGAGTGTTTCCAAATAATGTTTTGCTGCTGCCAAATCTTTATCATATATATTAACTGTTATTGTTTTAATTTTCGTAAAGAATTTTAATTAGGTCATGGATTCATTCTCCCCCATCTGTAATCTCTCTCCTTTTTAACGCCTTCCTGTTTGATCTATTACTTTATGTTGGACTTTCATTTCTATTGTTCTCTTAACTCCTTTATCTTCACAACATCGCCTTTTCTTTTAAGTAACGTATAGGTAAGAGAAAGTTCTTTGATTCGTTACCTTCGACATTATTATATAAAAGTCATGTGGTTAGCGTGACGTTTAAACTGATCCTGTTATTTCTGTATAAAGATGCTTATAAGTATCAATTACGATGCTAGTGGCTGAATCGACCCCTAAGCTAGAGAATACTTATGAATAATTCTTTTTGGTCAGTTGTTCTCTGATCCATCTCATGTTTTTAAGGTTTCGTAGGTATGTCCAAAAAACCTCTATAATGTTACTATTGTGTCTGTGTGTCTATATGGTATAAATTACGAGTAACCAACGAGAGAAAGAATATACAGATAGAACAGTTTTAAAACTAAATTAATAAATAAATAAAATAAAATAAAAAATTGATGTGAAATTATAATTTCCAGTGCTTCGCAATTATCTTGTAAATGATGGTGGGTTCCTAATGCTGAATGCCTGAGACTCATATTTTTCAGTCACGTCATCATGAGCAATGTTTTGAAAATTATTTATTTCGTAGTTTATATACTAAGAGCCTTTATTTAGTTGGAATGGGACAACTCACCCCATTTCTCCGTGAGCAAACTCACCGCCGGGCCATCGCCGGGTTATCGTGGTGGTTGTTTATTCCTAGTATTGATACTTGTTTATAACTGATTAAAAATCTGTTTCATTCTAATGATTCAAAGGTAATTTGAGAAATTTTTGTTACCTTAATAGTATTAAGGTAATTTTGTAATTTTCTTATGAGTAGGGGAAGTCGGGCATAATGGGCTCCCTGGGTATAACGGTCTCCCCTTTTTTGGCTGTTAAAGCATGCCGCCATGTTTGGGTGCAGTCCAATCACGTTCAGTAACCTTCGCTAGTGTCTTCCGAGAGTGGTTGTATGACTGAGAGCTGGCGTTTACATTTTGTAAATTGGTAAAACGTATTTTTTGCTGTGTTGATATATTTTTCACACATATCCAGACGTTGATTGCTCAAGTGCAGAGCATGTGGCAAGTGAGCACAATGTTCTTGCGCTGAAGAAGATGATAACGATGAGGAATGCACTCACGTGTGTTAATTCTACGCCAGATTTTAGCTGATTGCCCATTATACCCCGCCCGTGCTTATTCTGCCCCGACACCGGGTCAAAATGAGCACAAGGAAGCCTTTTTTTATATCGTCATAACTTTTATTTTTGTATTTTCCTGTCTGTAATAATTAAACATTAATCATCTTACGAATAAAAGTATTTAGAAATTTTTTACGATACTCCTTAAGATTTTATTAAAGATAATCCTTAAGGTGCCCGTTATGCCCCGGCTTCCCCTAGTTATGTGAGAAAATTACAACTTTCCCAGGAATTGTATCAAATTTTACAAAGAACAAATTGAACCGTGGAAAAAGGATTGTTAAACCTGCAGGTACAATATGTCAAAAACAAACCAGGAACAAACAACCACCGCGATCACTTAAACGCACGGTGAGCTGGTACGGCAGTGGGTTGATCCGGCGACGAGTTAGTCTGGCGGCGAAATGGCTTTTGGCGAAACGGCCGCCACTTGTGTTAGACCGCCATTTAATACCCTTTTGAGACGACAAAAGTTTTTGGCACATTTTTAGAGAAAACCCGCATGAAAATATTATTTTCATAATAATAAAATTTTGCTAATTAATCAACAGCTTTCATATAATACCTCACGATACCCATTTTTTCTCGTAAAATACAGAATTATTTATTTTTTTCGTACGATGTGTTATTTCGAAGTGATTTCTTTGTTTTTTGCCCTTTTGCCAATTTCAAAAATCTAGGTCCAGCTATCTGGCTACAATTTCTACCGGATAAGCAGATAGGCGTTTGTTTGTCTGCGTGACGGTCTAAAGCAGTCTCCAAACTTTTTCGGACGTTGTCACCTTCAAGAATTTCTCGACTTTTTATCGACACCTTCTAAAAAAATATGAATACGCCCACAGTAGGATAAAAAAAATAATAATAAATAAGTGGGAAACGGAAGAAATGGAGAAATCCAACATTTTCAAATTATGACCAGAGGGGAAGAATCCAAAATTTTCAGTTGATGACAGGAGGAAATCCAAAATTTTTAAGTGATATCTAAGAGAATCTAAATTTTTTAAGTGATTGCCAAGGGGAACCATCATTTTCAAGTAATGATCAGGGAGCAGAAAACTAATATTTTCAAACGATCACCAGAGGCGAAAAGAAATCCAAAAGAATAGAAAATGTGCTGACCATGGTCCCAACAACTACTAAACAGTCCACCGGACATCGGACATCAAAGGCCCATATTTTTACCATCGATCCCCAACAGACCCCGAGCCCAAAGCGACAATGTCATAACGACCCCAACAATATCTTATCGACCCCTGGAGTCCATATCGACCACTTTGGGAACCAGTGGTCTAAAGTTTTCTTGGTAACACCTTCTTCTGCGGTTTCAATCCAAGGATTGGTTGGCAGCATCTCTTAACGTGTCTCGATCCTGGACCAGTCTTTTTAGTTGGACGTAAAAGACGTAGTCTAACGCCTCCATCAGCTGTCCAATGTAGTAACATCTACGTAATCCTAAAAAAATCAACAAGAATCTAGCCTAACATTAAGAATATTCTTATAAAAGACAAGATATCTAATTTCAAAGTTGCATAAAATTTTTTGTTATGACTTTTAATTGAAATATATAATTTTAAATGAAATTTAATATCTTGAAGTTATACTCCAAGGATAACAAAAACTAAAGTATTTCTGAACAAGGTATTTTTCATTAAAACATTAACGGAATATTTTCCATTTAAATAATAAAACTAAAAAATTTCTAGAGCATCATTCATTTATATATACAAATGAGAATTCTATGATTGTATTTTTATTTTTTGATGTAGCTTCAATTTTAATTAAATGTCCAATAATTAAGGTAGGTTTAATTAGGTCACTTGATAAAGGATTTGATTTTGCGGTGTATGAAAGTTGGTATGGTTTTAAGAGCCCTCTTGTACCTATATAGTATTCAAGTTGAAAGGTTTATACTCTGACTCTGATATCATGTAATGATTGCGTTAATAATTTTTTCTCTACTTAAAAGCAATGGTATCTACAGCGTTGGCAACTCAGTAGATATTCTACTAAATCTTGAATAGATGTTGATTGAACTAAAAACGTAGAATAAGATGTTGATTTGTTAACTTAAATATGAATTTGGTAGCCAGTTAAAAATCCGGCATAGTTTTTAGCCCCCCCCCACTTTAAGCACTCATAAAACATAATTAAAAAGTGCTCATTTGTCTTGTAAATAACATGAGCCTCCTCAAGAAAAAATGTTGGTTCTGAGGCCAACTACGAAAAAAATGTTGGCTTCTGAACCCTCCCAAGAAAAAATATTGAGCTCTGAGACCCCCCCCCCCAAGAAAATATCTGGATGCGCACCTGGACTGCATAAATTACATAATATGTACCTGAACGAAATAATATGTACATTGACGAAATTATACCTTGTAAATTTGTACTATGTAAGGAATAATGGGGTAAAGCCGCGCACTTCAGGAAAATCCTTTGATCAATTCTGTAATTTTCCGAGGTAAGTATTATAAAAATGACAGTTGATACCCTCGACATTTCTATTCAAAATGATCAGTAATTTTGAAACCATATAACAGAAGTTAATTTTTAGAAAATAATGTTCCTATTTACGTAAAATTTGTCCGGTAATACCCTGTACTATGGAGCAATATCGAATTATAAGGGGGAAACATGTTTTCAAACGTAGTAAGATTGAAATATTTCAAATTTTAGTAACAAAATATAGAGTATTTAATTTTCGTAATTTTGGAAAAGCAATATTGTTTTACCATTTATCAACACGCCAGTATATTGACTATTAAACCATGGTGACCGGCTATTTTTCTTTTTTTTTTTTAACATTGAGGTAGTCGCTGATGTATAAGCTCATAGTCCTACCCTTAGACCTTCATCCGTGAACCCCTAATGTTTTAATTTTTGTTATTATATATTTTTATTATTTTTGTATATTACTCAGCAAAAAAATCAATTTAAAAGTTAATTCTTAGTTTGGTTAAATTTTAGTGTTAAAATTTTCATTTAAAAAAAGTTAAAAGTTCACTAAATTTACCCAAATCACCGTGTAAATTTTTATTTATTCAGATAGTGTTATTTTTATGACATATTACTTTTTCAATGTTAATATTAATACTACTTTAACACTATTATTTAACCAGTGTGTAAGTGTAAACTTTATACTAAATTTAATCAAAATAAAAGTGTAAATAACTAACACGAAAAGCGAGGGGCTTCATTGTACACTAAAAATTCATTTTTTAGTGTACCTTGAAGTCCCTTTAACACTACTTTTTTAGAGTGTATAATAGTTTGATTTTTTCAATTGCGAAACTATTTCTAATTTTTGATTTTTTCCTCACCTCTTTCCTCTTTTTTTGAAGTCCCCTTCACCCCCACCATTAAAAGGTGGAATTCTAATATATTTGATTGGCTCTTTTAGTGCAAAATGAATCTCCACTGTTGGCATCACTGGGTGTAATATAAGCTGTAGGTCTTAGCGGGTGTTCAGAGTGGAAGGGCTGGTCCGCCACGGCTTATAAGCGATATTCGCGACATTTCCCCACTTCTCGGTCATTCATTGATTCTAGAATTAATGAGTTCCAGTTTATTCAGTATTTATGTGTTGCATATTTAATATTTTACTGAATACTGAAAAGAAACTGCGAATTTTTAATTTAATATTTTAGCATGTGCATACTTCTAAATAGAATTCAATGATTTTTGAAAATCGGCCATATTATTAGACATTAGCATAACAAGCCAAAGTCCAAAATATGAGTTTATAAATACAGCTTTATACATACAGTTTTGCCTGCGTGGATCATCAAATTCTTCTGGCAAAATTAGAAAGGTACGGAATTAGAGGAGAGGCTTTAGCTTGGTTCGAGTTAGGGCTTACAATACCGAACTAAAATCTGAATACCGGTATTTGATATTTGAAATTTGAAATATCGGGATACCGGTATTAAAACCGGTATTATTAATAAAAAATTTACTAGTTATATTTTTACTTACCTCAGTTGTTATATTGACTTGTTAACAAATAATATATGAAATACAATAAATATTGTTCTGAAATGAGTAGATATTATTTATTTTATTACAAAGAGAGTAGGAGTAGATAGATACAAAAAACGTGCAAGTAAAAAAAAGTACATATTAAATTCTATGTTACATTTTACATATAATAGGCTCGTATGGCATTATATAATTAAAGAAGCAAAAAATATAATTAAATTGAAAGTATTTATGAAATAATATTAATAACTTGCGTTTTGTTTATTAAAGTATGCTCTTAAAAAACATAAACAATCAATCGTTTCATCATCAAGCGAGGACCGAATTTTCGTACAAATATAACCAGCCGCCGAAAAAGCTCTTTCTGATTCTACACTTGTCGGCACTATTGTCATTAAGAAATCATACACATTTTGTAAATACGTTCCTTTTGTTCCTGTTTTTTCAAAAAAAGTAATTTCATTTTTTATTTTTTGTTCCAGACCTGGAATTTTTTTAAATGCAGGCACGGGTGAAATATTTAGTGTTTCGTCTATTGCTGCCTGTATTTTCTTTAATGCGTTTACGTTTACCTTGTCAGATTCTAATACTGTTTCATTACTAATTTGGGAAGATATTGGAAGGGATGTTTCTTGCACAACTTCCATATCTTCTGTATCTTCTAGATTTTCATGTGTGAGCCGTTTAGTTAAGCTTACAATTTTTTTAATGATTGTAATTTTGGATATGCGTTTAAATACTTCTCCAACATCTTGTGAGCCCTTTTGCAGATACTGAAGTATTTGTGATAATTCAGTTCGTCGCAGTAAAATTCGAGATTTTAATGCTTCCAATAATTCTAATGCAATTGTAGATTTTTGCTGGGCAAGAGTATCTAACATAAATGTTAAAGAAGCGTCAGCCGTCAAAAGATTTGCATCTTTTCGGCATAATGCATCTACTGTTAATTTTACAGGAGTAAGAGCAGCAATAATTGAAGATAATAAATTAAATTCTTCGTCAGAAAAATGAATATCGGAACTAATGTCAATAAGCGCTTTTTGAATACAAAATTTAATTTCTTCAAATTTTTCTAACATAAATAACATACTCAGAGATAAGCATATGCTTATCTCTGAGTTCAATAACCGGACAATATGATGTATTCTCTATTAATTTTAAAATTGTTATTTTATATCGTGACTATTAACTAACCTCTGATGAAGATTTAAATTAAATCGAAACGTTAGCGAAGTTAATAAATTTGTTTTTATTTTCTGACTGGTCCGAATCCCGTTACCTTCAACTATAATTACTAACTTACGGACGTAACTCATCTAATCAAGATTAGATTTATATTGTGCATAAATTCAATTTTTATCAACTAATTTAATACCAAAATACCGGTATTTTTACATAAATACCGGTTTTTAATAACGGACAAAAATCGTCCGGGATTCCGGTATTCGGGATCCCGGAATCCCGGTATTGTAAGCCCTAGTTCGAGTCATATTTGTCCTGTAAAACTCAAACAGTCAAAATTCAGTCAGATCAGGCACATTCTGTTCTTTCTTTTGTCACTGTTCAAATCCGCAAGGATCCATTAGAGTACCATCATTTTTTAAACATTTATGTTAACGATCTCCCCAAGATTCTTGATGCTCTTCCATTCCGGGTGGAATTAATGTCCTACGCCGATGATAACAATTTTTTGATGAAAATGAAAATATCCCACAATTTAAATTTAAATGATCACGTCAGTCTACTTTATAATACTCTTCTTGTGTGGACTATTGTAAATTAACAATAAACAACTCCAAGTCAGCAGTTAATCTTTAAAACTAGTCGCTCAAAAATTGATTATGATTCAATAGAAATTCTTCCTGAAGCTTCATCAACAAAGATTCTCGGCGTGCACATTGGTTGTCATCTACAATGGTCAGTGTATATTAATGAGCTTTGTATAAAGCTAAATAGGACACTCTATGGAATTAGGGTGATGAACACTAAATGTAATAAATTTGATCTTAGAACTCTTTATTTCTCCAATTTCCACCCGTTACTACGATATGGAATTATGTACTGGGAAGATCGCCCGAATTCCAGAGTGTTCATATTACAAAAAAGAGCTATAAGAATCTTGGCCAATCTAAAGAATAGAGACTCTTGCTGGCCAGCTTATAAATCTTTGGAAGTACTAACTGCTCCTAGTATTTATATTTTTGAAATTTTAATTTTTACTTTTAAAAACATGCACTTATTAACTTCAAATAATTCTTCGCACATTCCTAATACTAGACAAAAAAATCATATTAGAGCGGATCAACACCATACCGCCTTATTTGAAAAAAACATTAGCTACAATGCCTGTAAATTTTATAATCAATTATCTATTGCATTAAAACAAATAAACAATTTTCCTCATTTAAGAAAGAAATAAAATCTATATTGCTAAAAACCACTTTATATTCAGTTGAAGATTTCTTTTAATGTAGTTATTAAAGCCATCCAAACATTTATCAAATAATTCATGTAAAAACATAAGCCTCTTGTCTAATTTCTATAGTTTAATTTATATTCTATCCAAATCTGTTACAATTGTTTTTAAATTTTATAATTTGCAATTAATCGATATTTATTTGTATTTATAATTAAAATGTACCTTCTCTATAGAACTTCTCTATACTGTGACTTTGTCTATACGTGTACGGATCTTTAAGACACAATAAAGCATTATTATTATTATTATTATTATTTTAATAGTAAGATTATTTTATTATTATTTTATTTTTTATTTTTTTAGACGTAAGATTCTACGTCTACGTCTATTGGAAACCATCCTTAAGATTTACGAAACTGGTATGATTTATATCATTCAGTATTATTTTTTTAAATCATTTTCAAATACAAGGTGTCTCAAAAGAAATTTTATATTTATTTAGCTTACTGCGTGAACGCAATGTATCCGAGGGGCGCGGGGGTTATGTCAATCGGTAGCCTGACTCTTGGTAATTCAGTCGCTATGGAGCGTTTCTCGGGAGCAGACCACGCATTATGCGTGCGAGAGTTTTACAAAAACGGTGATTCGGCGACTGTAGCGCGTAGAAAATTCGAGGTTTTCGCCACTTAAATGATGCGCCAAGCATTCCTCTCATTCGACATTGGGTTAAAAAGTTTGAAGAGACTGGTACAACGCTGGATAAATCAAAATCCGGGCGACCTAGGTCATCAAGAACGGTAGAAAACGTGGAGAATGTTAATCAGTCTGTTCGTGACGACCCGAACCTTTCAATTCGGAAGCGCGCAAGTGCTTTAAATGTGCATAGATCATCATTACATCGCATTATGCACAAAGACCTAAAGCTGCACCCCTACAAAATTCAATTGGTGCAAGAATTAAAGCCCCAAGATGCCAGTCAGAGGCTTAATTTCGTAAATCAGGTGATTGAGCGATTTTCAACGTTCACCAACATTTTGTTTTCGGATGAAGCTCATTTTCATCTTAATGGCCACGTAAATAAGCATAACTGCCGCTACTGGAGTGCAACGAATCCGAAACGCAAACCTCAGAAACCCCTACATTCGCCTAAAGTGACCGTATGGGCTGCGATGTCGGCGCGAGGAATTATCGGCCCTTACTTTTTTGAAGACGAAAGGGGGCGTGCAGTTACAGTGAATTCAGAGCGTTATGTGGAGATGTTAGACAACTTCTTGGTACCTGAACTGCAAAACTTTTCTGGCTATAACCAAAGAACATGGTTCCAACAGGACGGAGCAACTTCACACACGTCCAATATGTCTCTGCCACGTGTTCGTGAAATTTTCTCAGGCAAATTGATCTCCCGGAGAGGTGACATAAATTGGCCTCCACGCAGTCCAGATTTAACCCCTATGGACTTTTTCCTATGGGGTTATCTTAAATCTAAAGTTTACGCCAATAAACCGACTTCACTGGCGCATTTGAAAGAAAATATCCGTCACGAAATGGCAGCCATCCCTGAGTCCACCTGCCGAGACGTCATAAGTAATTTTACTGTTTGATTAAATGAGTGCCGAGAACGCGAGGATCTACATTTAGACGATATTATTTTTAAGAAATAAATCCCCAAAAAGTGTATTTTAATAATTAATAAACATTTTTTCTATATACGGCTTACTTTTTTTTTAATCGATCCACTAAATATAAAATTTCTTTTGAGACACCTTGTATTATGAACAATATATATTCATTATTAAACAAAAATATAACCATGATAATTATTTATTTCCCTTATTTCTATACCGTGAATCCAACAAATGTTGACAGGTTCTCTCTATCTACGACATATTGTGTATGTTCTATCATTCTTTCCTATTGGCCAGACCTACAAATGTAGACGTTAAATATAAAAATATGAATATTCTACGAGAACGGTTCTACGTCTACGTCCATCTACGTCTGATTGGGAACCGTAGCATGCATTTTCCTATTACTTATATTTTCACGTAGACGTAGGATTCTACGTCTACATCTATTGGAAACCATCCTTAAGATTTACTAAACTGGTATGATTTATATCATTCAGCATTATTTTTTTTAAATCATTTTCAAATATATTCATTTCACGTCTTACTTGACAGACATATTTTGAATTGTGTATTATCATATCAAACTTGAAATCACGAGCTTCTAAAGTCGTTAAGTTGTAACATATTTTGTTTTCTGAATATCACGTTACAAAAATAAAAATATATTTTTTTGTTTGTATAAGATATAAAAAATTTACGAAAGGTGTGACTTTGACAAAGGTTTGTGAAACGAGAGGGTATATTTCAAAAAAACAACCAGTAAAAAAATATAAGTGATATGTGTGGATCGGATGAGGCATGGAAGCTTGAGTATAATTTAAATTTAAACGGATTGAGATTTTTTTGTACTATAATTCTTTTTTGAAATAATGTATTTTTAATTTTGTGACTTTTTGAGATATGTTTGTATTCTGTCTCCTTTCATAGCCTAAATAATGGAATTAGGAGAGCAAAAGAGAATAATATTGTCTTCTATCTCCTGTTATGGTTTTTTTAAAGGATAATAAGTGTTCGTTCATTTAGAAAATGAGAAATTAAGTGAGAATAGAATTTTTTCAGAACTCAGTATATTGTGACATGTATTTTATGTCTTGTCCCTAATAATTCTTAGTTAACAGACTCAAAACACAATTATCAAAATTTTGAGAAACAATGAAGATCATTCGTCTGTTGCTATGAGGGCTACATTTTAAGTTTTTACAAAAATGTAGAAAGAAACATTTTTTTTGGAACAATCTGTTTCATTGCTTTTCAAAATATTCGCCTTCGATTTATACAATTTTGCATGCGTTCAAACCAATTCTCGAAACATTTTGTCCACTCTGAAGTTGGTATCTCAAAAAAATGGTTTTCGAAGGCTTCTACAGCTTCTTGAGGTGATGAAAATCGCTGGCCACGCATTTATTGTTTGATATCGGGGAGCAAAAAAAAAAATCGTGAGGGGATAAATCAGGTGAATACGGGCAATGAGACATTAATTCGTTGTTTTTCTCTTTCAAATAATCAATTGACGTGCTGTGTGGGAGCTTGCATTATCATCATGAAGAATGATGCGAGGTTTTTGGTTGTTTTTTCTGATTTTGTCGATAACTTCTGGCAAACAAATTGTTGAATACCATTCAGCATTAACTGTTCTCCGATCCTCTAACGCAACGTTTCCCAACCGGTGGTTCGCGAATCCCTGGGGGTTCGCGAAAATAATATTGTAATGGCGGAATTTTAAATCGCCAAAGAAAAATAAACGCAAAAAAAGACGTAAAATTCTAGGAGTGTGCAAAAAGAAGACGTAAAATTCTAGGAGTGTGCTGTGAAATTTTACAATTTTCCATTCAAACCGATATTCAATAACTCATAGCTGTGCCGCAAAAAAATTTTACGCGTCAAAAGTGGGCCGTGAACTTAAAAAGTTTGTGAAACACTAACATAGGGGGTTCGCCAAATTCGTTCGGATTTTATAAGGGGTTCGCGAGGTGAAAAAGGTTGGGAAACAGTGCTCTAAAGGAATGGTTGCGACATGTCCAGTATAACCGAAGAAACAAGCGATCAGTTTCTTGGCAGTGCTTCGTGAACGAACATCTTTTGTGGGGTTCGGTTCATCTTGGAAGACCCAAACGTTCCCGGTTCATATGAATTTATCCAAGTTTCGTCACCTGTAACGATGTTGTATACGGATTTTGCAGTGCCTAGGTTGAATTTTTTTAGCATTCCCTCCCACCAACAAACATTAGCCTTTTTTTGAGCTTCGGTCAAATTATGCGGAATCCATCGGGAACAGTTCTTTTTACAGCTAAATGATCATGCAAAATCGAATGTATTGCAGTCTGCGATATGCCAAAGGATGCCTTTATCTCACGGTAAGTCACATACCGATCTTCTTCAATCATTTTGCGCACAACATCGATATTTTTTTAATCACAACTGATTTTGGTCGACCTTCACGAGATTCATCATTGACGGACGCACGACCACGACGAAACCCTGCAAAGCAATTGTAAACAGTCTTTTCTGATGGTACTTCATTACCGAAAGTTGCACGAAGCGAATTTATGCATTTTTGTTGAGTTAGGCCTTTATTAAAATGGTAAAAAATCATCCAACGAAAACCTTCACGAGTAATATCCATTTTTTCACAAACTTGTTTTTTTTAAACGCTCACTGTCAACAAACTGCTCCGTCAATTTATAAGCTGCCACTGATTTTACAATAACAAATGTAAAATTTTACGAATATAGTAATATTGCCATCTAATGGTCCTTTGTAAAAATGGGCCTCGTATAAATGATTCTTTGATAAAACTTTCAGAGTGACTCTTGTACTCTTTATCATTTAACTCGAAAGGTCTTATCTATTAATTAACACATGAAAAGGCAATACAGTTGCTACTTGTATCGATTACTTATATAGAATATGCAAGTGTCTGTTGATGTATAAGAAACCACCATTTGACCCTGAATCTTATGATATGTGATACCACAAGCAAAAACTGTCGAAAAATATCAAGAGTGATGGTTGAATTTTTTGATGGACGAGCTTGGGATTACAGTTTTTAGCATATACAGGTTACATGCTGGTATTATACCACTCGTATGTTCTTTTTTTATGATGATCTGTGTAGTAAATGTTCGGTACTGAGTGCATTTTGGAGTAATCATGAGATTTCAATAGTAAAAAATCCATAAAACACTAAATTCGAATGTAGCAAACGTTAGATTTGCTTTAAATAATATATGATAGTGAAATAGGGGATATTTTAAATTGCCTTTTTCTTTTTGGGCTTGATTTTTGGCTTCTCTCGTAGTAATCCACCATCTTGATTTTTAACTGTTTGTCTAGTTGGCAGCACTTATTAATTTTTATGTATTTAGTAATTGAAGGAGGCGAACAGAGGATCCAACTTTTTGACGTATCCAGGAGTTTTATTTCCAAACCAGCATGGATATTTCCAGTATTCCACGTTCCATAGTTCTTTCGTATACTAGTTTGTAAACGTATGTGTAGTTAATTTTTTTATATCCATCTTAATAATGATTTACTTTCCCGAAAGAAAATCTTAATTATATTTTTAGCTGCAGCACCCCCATTAGAAGTTTCCACGAGCCGCCACTGTATTTTATTTACAGTGCGATCATTGAACGTTATGTAATACTTGACAGAAACATTTAGTTATCAAACTTATTTCCAAGGACATGTACACATAGGCGTACATTCTATTTTTCTTACCTTATACGAATTGATTATTAAATGAACACTATTTTTCTCTACATGCCAATGAGTTGATAACTGAAATATTAAGTTAGAAACACATTCCTCGGATGAGTTCGGACCAACGAAGTAATCTGATTGGTTCTTTGTTAAATTGGGATTTTCAGCTGTGAATTAGAATACAGTTTTGATATTTTAAAACACATTGTTTACCATTATTTATTTATTTATTTATTTATTTATTTATTTATTTATTTATTTATTTATTTATTTATTTATTTATTTATTTATTTATTTATTTATTTATTTATTTATTTATTTATTTATTTATTTAACCATTAGCTATATAGATTTGTACAGTAGTACACAAGTCCAGTTACATATTACTGGAAAAAAAATACAATACAATTATAATAACAATAATATAGAAATACTAATAATATAGAAGAATAAAACACAATATAAGCAAACATACAATAAAATACAATATAACTAGTCTAATTTATTTTTACATTAACAAACTATCTATAATTGTCGTAAAAGATATCTACATCTCTATCAGAGACTTGCTTGTTTACTAGAGTGAACATTTTGTTCAGTGGTGACATAGATTCTGAAATTTTTAAAAAGTGATCAATTCTAATTCTCAATCTTATGTCAGAGACTTGAAAATTTAAATTTTGAAGAAGTTCTGGGGCATCTAGTTTATAATTAAATAAATTACAAGCGAAATTCAAAGTGTGGATGTCGCGTCTCCATTCTAATGTTTGAATTATCTTGCTATTATTGAGAGCTAGGTTTTTTAACTGGTTTGCATAAGAGATTCGAAAAGGATATGTTCCGGTTTTGTTTAATTTCTTTTGTACTTTTTCTATTTGATTTTTGTGCACCAGATTGTATTCGGCGTATTTTTTTTTTTAATATATTTTTTTTTTACCCTTCTGCCTTCTTTCATCATTTTTTACCTGCCATTTCCTATCTACTTTCTAGTTTGTGTTCAGTGTTTAGATTAAAGGTCTACTATTTCCTCAACAACGGTACATTATTCTATAATTACTTAAATAACTGAGATAATTTATGTAATGCATATAAGGAAAATATTCAATTTTGTATGTTTGTGGAAATATAAGCACTGTTCTGCACAGTTTTCTTTAGGTTTATTGTGTTCCTTGGGCGCTCTTCGATTTATTTGTTACAAAATTTCATTGTATCAATTTTTAAAAAGACCTATTTCGAATTGATTCTATTTCTAGAGCAGCGACACTGTAAATTTATAGATTTATGCCTTATTAAATATTTATGAAAACTGGAAAACATTGTTTTACATTTTTATTAGCAAAGTAGTGCCGTTATTCTGCTTATATTTGGAATACATCGATATTTCTACCTTCTACCTACAATAAAATAAAAGCCATTGTCTAGACGCGTATAGTTTTTTGATGTCTGCGTTTCAAATCTTTTGAGGTTTGGATTTATGTAGTCCGTTTCATTGGACTTTAATAATATAACAATGAAACTGATATAAAACCCTGAAGGAATTCTTAAAGTTGCTAAGACAAGAATTTTCCCGTAAGATGTGGGATAAAACCAGGATAAAATTTTAAGAGATTGATCAAGAAAATACAAGTTTTATCTTGATTTTCCTTTTTTCGAAAGCCAAGAAACCAGTCGGTAGGACAAAACCTGGATATCTTGTATTTGTATAAATATGTTTAAAAACGTAAATTATTTAGGATTCGGTATTATGCGCGGTTTCATCTGCTTTTCAACGAAAAGAAAAGAGAGAAGAAACTCCGTTTCTATTATTTTATCTGATACTGATCTCTTCATTGGCTATTTGTTGAAGCCTGGAAACTTCAGTATCTCAGGTAGTCCATTTCTATAGTTATCAATTTTTGTTACATTGCAGAACTGATAGCCCAGGCTTTTATAGGATTTAAATTAATTATTAGTTGCCTCACCTACTAGGGCTGTTGGCGTCCAGACTACAAAATGGTTTACATGTGTAATATGTATATATATATATATATAAATTTGTACAAATATGCGTTATATCAAGTTATATTTTTGATATGATCCTATCCTTAAGGTATTGGATGATTCTGGCTTCTATGTCGGTGTTGTTGGCTAGCAGGTTCTTTAGGGATGCTGGTAGGAAGCTGTTTGCTCTCTATATTTGGTACTCTTGGTAGTCTAGTCATGGGCCTCACATCCCCATTTACCTACACTGTCTTTTATTTTGTGTAAGTGGTTGTTTTGAGTATTTTGTCATGCTATTTTCAACTTTTCTTCGAATTTTCTTTGGATGAAGTCCTTTCGGTTATAACTTGGTATGGGTATGTCCATTATTTCTTCATTTATAACATGTTTAGCTGTATATATTGTCACGTGGGTGGTTTGATGAAAGAAAATTCCTGGTTTTAACAATACAAATTTATTAATTATACATCCAATTTACAATGTAGTGGTATGAATTTGCCCATGGAGTTAGTGAAATCTTCGGTCCACACTGTGTTGACCAGAATCGGCTTGAAACTATCTCCTAGGCGGGGGCTACCCATTAGGGAATCGAGGAGCCTGGTGAAGCCTTCTCCCAGGCAAGCAGTACCATATACTCACATGGTATTGCTTGCTTGGCTCACCCGCGGTACGAGTATCTGGCGATGGTGTCTCGGTCGTCACCGTGTGGACTGGTACGTGTAGAGGAGTTGGCTAGGTTCCTCTGCCCCGATACCGTGCGACGTCCAAGCATTTGTACTAGTGGTTGACCTAGTCCCAATATTCATTCATGACAAATATTTCCTTATTACGAAAACGTGGCGTATGCATTTCGTAATCACAATGTCTAGATATCGCAATCCTGACCTAGGATTACCTTTGTGACAATATGAAAGTATCCACATAAGAATGAGTTTCTTGCCTTCGTGAATGGTTTCATGCATCGTTTCCTTGATCTTCGCAGCGACAGGATTGTCGGTACGTTCTTGTAGGCCGGATTGAATCCAGGCTTTACATAATATCTTAATACTCGAGGATGAGTCAGCTGAGTTAATCAAGATATTATTATTATTATATTATTTATTTTACATCGGTCTTTATTTCTGCAACGAGGCTAATCGCCGATGCCAGGGGGCGAGCTCCTACACCTGGATGAGGGGTGAATGATTGTGAAAATGAGAGTAATGTAAACATATTATTCTCGCCCGAATAATATCACCAACGAAGCAGGCTCGAACCATCAACCGGACAGTCAGACTGATTCTAACAGTCTAAAACCGCACGACTTAATGCGCTCAGCCACTGCGTTGGCAGTTAATCAAGATACCTTGCAAACTGAAAATTTTGAACTGGGGATTGAACATAAGATATTGGAGCATGGGAAAGCATGCTCCATAGATAAACGTTTAGCCAATCCAAAGGAGCCGCGGCAACGAAGAAAATATTGTTATGAAATACAGCATTGCAAGGCACCTGCGCGGTGCCTGGTGGTTCGTAATAAGCTTTTTTATTCATTATGGCATTGGAAAAAAAAGAAGTCTCTAGAAACTGCTCACTAAGCTATATAATAGTAGAGCACGAATACGAAGTAACAGTGAAATTTCGGTGAATATAGAAGACTAATTTTATTAATACGCAGAACCACAACAAAATTCATCGAATAACTTATTACCTCCTTACAATATATTGACAAAAAGCTCAGAGGAACTACTGACAGAGAGGACATCGCGAAAGTACACTCATGTAAAACATCCTAACAGGAGAGATTGACAAGAAAGATATATATTTTGACACAAACTAAAGTCGACATGCGCACAAAACAAGTTTTCAGTCGGTAATTTAGGTCACCTACGGTAATAAAGGTCATTATATCTCGAAGGAACCAATAAGATCGGTTCCTCGAAGATCTTTGCGCATGTCGACTTTATGGCTGGTTTATACAACTTAGCCATAATTTTGCTTAGCCGTAACTGAGAAGTACCTTATCCATAAGTTTTTAACGATCCCCAGAACGAAAGTATTGGGTTTATACAACCTTTTCCTTAACTTTTCCTTAATCTCGACCGTCAGCCGCAGCCAATGAAATGC
The DNA here is from genome assembly GCA_963971575.1 of Liopterus haemorrhoidalis. Lineage (NCBI taxonomy): Eukaryota > Metazoa > Arthropoda > Insecta > Coleoptera > Dytiscidae > Liopterus > Liopterus haemorrhoidalis. Next base: position 14,585,959 of record OZ020618.1, on the reverse strand, counting down.
GCTGTTTAAAGTTTGCGCAGTTCTGAGTAAACATCATAAACCTAACCTTTATTCTAAACGTCAATTGCGAATTTTGGAAGCTATTTTATTAAAATGAATAATGAGCAAATTATTGTAATATTCCTTTATACTGCTTTGGTAGCATCTGCCGTGTTAGGGTCATCTTTATTATTTCACAAAAATAAAGTTCGTTGCCTATTTCATAACAGTCATATTTTCGCGCATGCGCTGTTCAGTGATTTAGCCGTAATTTAACCACGAAAGTTGAAATGTTGGGAACTTTCAAGGTTACGGAATTCTTATTGCTAAGGTCTGCTTATGGATAAATTACGGCTAAGGTTGTATAAACGTACATAGGCGTTTTGTATAGTTTATCTTTTACGGGTTAGGGATAAGGTAAGGAAAAGTTACTGTTAAGGTTGTATAAACGGGCCATTAGTTTGATTCAGAATATATCTTTTCCTTGTTAATCCATCAGGTTACACAAAACTTGCGTTATGCCTTCTCTTCTAGTAGTTCCTCTGAGATAAAAAGATTCTGCAAGAGTCTTGAACTAAACGAAACGTTATCAAAACGACCCTAACCTTAAACGATAATCACATAAAAACTGTTAATATCTCCCGACAAACAAGTATTTCTAAAACAAGCACCAAAATCAAGATTTAGATTTAATTAATTTTATATTGTTATCTAAAATTAAAGTTTAAAAACTGTTACAAAATTTTTCATGGTATAGAATTTTTTAAGAAGCTTAAAAACAAAATTTTATAATATTTATAACCAAACATAAAGTTCTTAACTCAAACAATAGATCCATTAACAAAAGATATTAAATAAAAGCTTTACGCATTATTGATAGTAGATCCTCTTTGAAAGAAAAATGTAGGATTAAGTTCTGAAACTACCGAAAATGTGATGAAGTTTGAAGTACATAAGTACGCAAGTCACGCAGTGGCGCCCGTAACTTAAAAGGAAAGGGGAAGCAACCAGTGCTCTTTGATCTAAAAGGGATCATGATGGACTTTTGTATATTCCTTGCAAAATACTCTCTCATTGGGGAATACATCCATTACTCTGATTTTACTGTGGTTTACCAGAAGATGTTTTCTGTATTTTTATTTACACGTTCATAAATTTCATAAATTTTATATTTTTCACTGAATTGTATATTTGACGTTCCATTTATGTCAACTTAAGTCCATAAAAGGGTTCTGTGATATTTGTTTGTAATTTATATATAGGAGGAGAGGGTGCTATGTCCCAGTAGTAAGTCGACTGCCTACGGATATATACGGGATAGACTGCGCGGGTTAAATTGCCTTCTTGGATTTTTAACTTTCTTCCGAAAGGAGGGGAAACATAGAAGTAGCATGATTTTCTTTTAACTGCTTTACATCATCGTGAGCTACTGACCAAAGACAAGATCATCTAGCGACTAGAGATGGGTAATTCGGTTCAGTTCACGGAACCAGCTCAGTGTTTATCTTTCAAATTACTGAGCCGGATCAGTGAACGGGTCTCCGAGAAACAGCTGCTTAGAACGTCAGTGAGTTCCCGTATCTATTTTTCAATACGATTGTTTCCATAATGCACGTGGTACGTCTCCTACAGCTTTTATTTGCATTTTATGATTTAAGACGTAATTTATTACTTGTTGACAAGATCATAGAGAGAAATAAATAAATTAGATAAATAAATACGACATAAGATTCCAAAGAAGTGAACTATCTAACTTTTTTATGGGTATTTTGCAACTGCCAGGTTAAAAGTAAAATATAAAATTCACTTTAGGTTTTAGTAGACTACAAATAGGACATATTTTACTGTAAAAATTATATTTTTCTACGATTATATAGATATACATTCATTACAGGCGTATCACTGATTATTAAATGTAGCACGTTCCACACTCCTTTTTATTACACACCGCTGATCTGTTACGTAATGAGCTCATTACGTAACAAGTTGAGCTTATTACATAAGCAGCAATGGCTGACCATTGCTAGGCAACGTAATAAATAGGTTGAAAGCATATTTCAAATTATGGTTAGTTTGTAAAGGAAACAGAATGAAAATTAAGTAATATAGTTAAAGTTGTCGAATTTTGCAAATACATTTTTTGATAGAGCTGGACCACCCTTGAGAAACACTGTTATACCCTTTTCACACTAGATCTTTAAGACGAGTGAACTTAAAGTTCACCGATGTTTAAGATCGGTATGCTTTCACACTTGATGTTTAAATCTCTGGTGCTGTCATCAGCTACAGTAATTTTGTCCTTAAGTTACCGTAATGAAATTACCAGTTTTGAACTGTCTGCGCAGACGCACATTTTGAATTATTATAAACAAATAAGGATATTTCATTTCATTCTACAATAAAGGCACTACAATAAAGAATATATTACACCTGTATTAACATGTAAGTCGATACATTTTATGTCAATTATTGTAGCTCTGTATTTTATTAAACACATTATTAAAATAAATAATTTTATTATAACAATAAGTATAAACTTCTTATAACGTCGATATAATACAGTATTCTTGTTTATGATAATATAAAATGTTGTCAGCACAAATTCAAGGAGTATTTTTTTATAATAGAAATTAACTTCGCAATGCGTACGAAGTTTAAGACGCAGATCTCTGTCTTAAACATCGGTCGTGTTTAGACGAGGCCGTACGGTTTCACATTAGCGTTTAAAGATACATTCACTTTAACATCCGATCTTAAAGATCTAGTGTGAAAAGGGTATTATGGACATATTATAAACGAAGCTTGGCGGTAAAATCGCATAGTGTGACATAAGTCTAACTAATCATTTATGGTCAAAAACCAAGGTACACCCGACACAAAATTTTTATCTTTTCAGTCTTAAAAGACTGAATAAAAGTCTTAAAAGAGAATATCTTATATAGCTTTTTGAGGTATAGAAAAATAAACTAGAAATATTCTAACGAATATCGAACAATTTTTCAAGATGGTTAACTTTGTTTTTAACTTATATGTCATACTTTTAAAATTTATGGTGAGAGAAATAATTTATTTTACAAGTTTTGAAGAGCGATGCTTACTTGGGTTTTGTTTACGTTATAAAAATTGAACATTCATTTTCCAGAAGAATTATGAGGATAAAATAAAATTAAAATAAGTGCAAGTAAAACTCTAGGTCTGAGAAAAAAGTATATAAAAAAGAAATATTCAATAGATTATTTGAAATATGGATCTTAACGTAAAGATCGATAATATCACCCTAACTGAAAATTAATACTACCTCAGATATTTAGTCCTATCTAAATTAAAGGAAAATGGAAAAGTTAAGTATCAGAAATGAAATAAAATATAGAAAAACTGAATATTATTAGCGGGAAGGCTGAAGATGTAAATACCGTATTTTTCGGACCATAAAACACATCTTTTTAGAAAATTCGACTTAAAACTGGGGTGTATCTTATAGTCCGAAGGTAGTTAATTTGAGGTACGTTAATTCAGAGCGCATTAAATAGAATCAACCAATATTTTAAAAGAAATAAATACAGAATAAGCTGTCATTCCTGGAGGCGTTATAAATCAATTACAATCCTTGAATGTATTGATTTATAAAACATTTAAAAAATATATGCGGGAAAAATGGAACAAATGGATGGATGACAAAGCCAAATCACGATGTTATAGCAACCGGAAGTATGAAACGGCCTATAATTTCAGAAATATGTACCTGGGTAAAAAAAATAATGGGAAGCTGTAAGAGAAGAGATGATTATAAAGTCTTTTAAGAAATGCAGTATAAGTAATGCATTGGATAATACCGAAGATGACTTAGTTTTTGAAGAGATTGACAACAATAGTTCAGACCAAAATAATACGAACAGTTACATTAACGAGACGAGTGATATTATAGAGAGTGAAGATACACAGAATGTTGCTGGTACAAGTTATCGTAATAAATAAAAATTAAGAATTTGTGAATATTTTTTTATATAATATATATTTTTATAAGGCAACTAAACCCGGTATTGGGGAACGACAATATAACCAAAAGAACAAAAACGGTTATCTACAAGACTATTGTAGAAAGTATCTGTACCTATGGTTCAGAAACATGGCAGGTCGTACAAAGAAATAAATCCCGATTGAGCGCCGTAGAAACGGACTTTTGAAGAAGGAGTTGCGGTATCTCCAAACTTGAGCACGTTCATAATGATACTATAAGAGCATCTGTGAACGTTGAAAACATCATAGAATCGATAGAGAACAAACGACTCTTATGGTATGGGCACCTCCAGCGTATGCCAGATGACCGATGGTCCAAGAAGATTTGGGAGTGGATTCCTGCACCCAGACGAAGACCAGGGCGACCAGCAAGGACCTGGGCTCAAGATGTGCAGGAGGCGATAGAGGCAAGAGGTCTCCAAGATGGCGACTGTATGGACAGAGACATTGTCTTATAAATATGGGACGCGGGTTCGAAAAATACGGTATTTAATTTTATTTCTTATTTTTATTTGGATGAAATGGCCGACAATTTCTAAGAGAAGAGACGATTATAAAGTCTTTTAAGAAATGCGGTATAAGTAATGCATTAGATGCTACCGAATTTCACTTAGTTTTTGAAGAGACTGATAACAATAGTTCAGACGAAAATAATGACAAGTGCAGACAATAACGAAGTGAAATTAGCGAAACAAATGACAGTTCAGATAGTAAAGCTTTGAATGTCGCCGGTAAAAATTATCGTAATATTATAATAAAAAAAAAGAATTTGTAATTTATTTTTCTTAAAATTGTCTCATAAATTTGGGGTACTCCAGTGCGTCATGGTCCGAAATATACGATACATAAAAATCAACTTACAGATCTAGCAACTATTGATATACAAGATACAAGAAAAAACTTGCTACGTAATACATCATTAAGGTGAAACTCTGTGAGTCGTTAAGCAATTATAATCACCATTAATTTTTGAAAAATATATACCAATGTGGCATATACTACTGACTCTCCAGTAACTTATCTTCTAGAAAACATATGACTGATTTTTTCTTCTTGAATTAATGTAAAAGTAATAGTTAAAATTTAATTTAATCATGGTATAAGACAGTGTTAGAGCAAACAGTGAATTAAAAAGTTCAGTGTAAACTTCCGGAGTACTGCAACTAAAGCTTTTTGCGGCAAATAAAAATAGGTACCAATGAGTAAAAAAACTGTTAATATATAACTGTTCCAAATATTAGGTGTGATCTCAGTATTTTCACATAAAAATTAATGTAAAAGATACACCGATTTTAACAGATATCGAGTTTCTCGTTGTTGCTTTAAGCCGCTGCAGAATTAGTATCGTTCAACCGATTTGGCGCAATTAGTCTCAAATAAGTATTCAACATTCGTAGAAATCAGAAAAAAATATTTAGGATAAGTTAGAAATACCAGTTTTTGGGTAGCAGATAAGTTTTCAAAAAAATCTAGTATTTGTCGATTTTTCTAAATTTCAAGCCCGATTCGGCACGTGTTAATACACGGATTCCCAAAGTGGTCGATATAGACACCCAGGGGTCGATATGACATTGTTAGGGGTCGATTAGGACGCGGGAGTGGATAGAAAAAAGATCACAGGCCCATATTTTTTCTATTCACTAGTTAACTGAGGACCTATGGGCTGTTGTTGTTATGGGCTATTCTTTTCGATATCTCGTCACCTCTGGTCATCATTTGGAAATTTTGGACTTCCTCCGACCATCACTTGAAAATATTTAATTCCTCCCCACCGGTCATAACTTGAATATTTTGGATATCCCCACCTCCACCAGGTTGCCATATAATTTTTATTAATCCGGCTGTGTTAAGTCGAGAAATTCTTGAAGGGATCAACGGTCAAAATAGTTTGGGGACGCCTGTATCAATGAAATCCGAAGGAGTTGAAATTTTGCACTTCACTTCAAATTTTAATACTTCACATACTAAGGCACAAAATGGGTGGGTCCTGCATTTAAATATCTTAGTTTTAATTTTTAGACTTATGAATAGAGACCACCCCAATAAACATTGTACGAAAATGTTATGAATAATAACTTTGTTATTAAAATAATTTCGATGTTGCAGCTGCTACACTAGAAAACTTAAAAAATAATAATTTTCTAAAGTAAAAGTTGCAGGTTTGTAGGGAAACTCATTTGGTAATTTTGGCTTTGTTTTTTATGTAATTTAATTTTAATTTCATGCCGTAAGAAAGTTAATTAGAGCAGGTATGTAAAGAAGCATTAATTGTTTCATTCCCTTCTATTTTCTTCTTCTTTACGTTCCCATCCATCGCATAAATTCCAAATACTACCATTTTACATTTAATTTTTTTTATTAAGACATTTAAAAATCATAATCATAATATGATTTCTTGTTATTTGAAAATAGCGTGCAATTTAATACGTGATATAGTTTTAGATTAATTATTTTTTCTTGTGTGAAAAATAAGTTATTTTTATAGATGTCATTTAAATATTTTTGGTTAAAAAATATGTTTATGGAAATTTTGAAACGTAAAAAATTATCAGTATCATGATCGCACGAGAAATATTTGGTTGAATTTATTGAATATTTACTTACGATTGTCTTGAGTACAGTCTTAAATGAGGATTAAACACCAAACATTGTATTCTAAGCTTATGATTTGTCTTTGAAGTCTAGTTAAATTAATTTGTACTTTAGAAGATTATGTTCACAAAAGCAAGGACGTTGCGTCAAAATTGGTGCTATCAGGACTGATCTCGTGTTGCTACCTTATAAGCGGGGTACAAGAATTTCCATTTTAGGTGGGTTGATCATTATTTGTAGGAAACGAAAATTACCTTATTATGACCCCCTTCCCACCGCTATTTCATAGTTGAGTATCGAGATGAATGTAAACTTTTTTTAACTGGGATTTTTCTTAATTTATCCAGGGCAAACAGACGGTCACTTTATATCCTGGGGAACATATTGCGTAAAAATACTCAGTGATCAAACAAATTTATGATCATGGGAAGCCATGAATTTTCAAAATCATATCTTTTATTTTATGTTCTCTAATCTTATTTGAAATCTGACATAATGAAAATATATTACAAATATCTCAATCAAACACATTCGTTTGAAAATTCATGGCTTTCCATGATTATTAATTTGCGGACACCGTTATTTTGGACGTTTGCCATTGCTGATAGTACTAGGCTAGAATAGTACAATATAATGAGTATTAGTATCAAAAAGATATAATACTTCATAAGTATATAAAAATAAATTCGGACGTTTCGGAAACAGATTGTTGAGCAGTTTCCGAAACGTCCGAATTTATTTTTTATATACTTATGAAGTATTATATCTTTTTGATACTAATACTCATTATATTGTACTATTCTAGCCTAGTACTATCAGCAATGGCAAACGACATAAGTAATTTTCAAATTTCTAGCTAAAAGCAAGGACAAATAAGTATTTATGATTTACGAGTTGTAAAATTCCATCAAATCACTAAAATTATTTAATAGAAATTCTTCAGTGGAGTAAAAGGCTTTTGCTAACAAATATTTTTTCATTACACTTTTAAACTTAATAATGGTCGCGTTTCTTAATGGAGATGGCAAAACATTATAAAATTTAATGGCGTAGTAATTACAACTATATCTAGATTTTTGTAAACGTTTATATTCTGTTCTAATATCGTTCTTATTTCTGGTATAATATTGGTGGATGGAACTTTGAAGATGAAGATCGTTACTTTTGCCATGTATTTGCCAGAAAGGATATACAGGCAAGGTAGTGTTAATATACCTAATTCTGTAAATTTCAGCCTGCAATCTGATCTATATCCTAACATACTCATGATGCGAATAGCTCTACGTTGTAAGGAAAACAGCCGACTTGTATGCGATGAATGGCCCCATACTAATAGGGCATAGCTAAAATAGGATTGAAGGCAAGCAAAATAGTAAATTTTTATGGAATCTGTCACGCAAATTTTTAGATTTTTTAAACAATAAATAGAGGAGCATATTTTATAACATAAGTTATTAATATGGATGTCCCAGGTTAGCTTACTGTCAATCTTTAGTCCTAGGAAGGTCATCGATTCTGGGTTATTTATTTCAAAGAGGCTTTTAGTAGAGAAAATCAGGTGTTGGGTCTTGTTATCATTCATCGTTAATTTGTTGGCTGTAAACCAATAGGGGATACGCATAAAATTTATATTTCCTTAAAACTACATTTTTTTGATATTTTAATGTTAGTTATGTCACCTAACACAACAAAAATCACATTTTAATTAATATTATAGCCAAATTTTTTAATTAAAATATTGTAAATTTGAAATAAGCCGACCACGCCGCGAAGGTTGCCGAGTAGATACGACTGAGACTGTAAGGGTTTGACGTCACAGATACAGACAAAACATAATGTTTACGTGTTTATATTGTATTGTTTGAGAGTTTTGTATTTGTTTTTAAACAATTTTTCACGCATGTATTATTAAAATAATTTATAAAATATATGTACTCACATTAAAATGGTCTTCACAAACATAAAGTTTACTTTTTTCTGAAATATCGTTTTATTTCGCCTCATATAACGTGACCATTCGTACTGGTTTTACCAGTACTGTACTGTTTTTTTGGTCATTGGTCCTGGTTAGTCGTGAAATATAACCAGTATAGTTTAGGGACACAAAATCAAAAATTATTAATTTTTGAAAAGATCGAGTAATCGTTCCATCTTTCAGTACCCGCGTAAATTTAAACACAAAATACGGCTCAGCAGTGTAGCGGCCTTTTCAAATGTACCTGTATTCTTAATCTAAAATATAAATAAAAGTAGTACATTTTATTTTTTCACTTAAAGGCAAAAAAACTAAGCTTACTCTGCAATATTTTTTTAATATACATATATTCTACGATAGCCACTTTTCTTCATGCTGACTGAGCAGGCGCGCTCCTAGAAAAATTAACTGATATGGGGGGTCTATTTCTAAAAAATATCCGTTAAATAATATAAAATTTATTATTGCCTCTTTACGGGGAGGGGTAGTCTTATATGTTAATTACATTTTGACTATGATTTGTTTTTTATCAACAAAAGAGATGAGTTTATTTTCAGTAGCCTAGTTTTTATTAAGTATATGACTTAATAGTTCCTGGGGGGGGGGGTCAGGACCCAAGGAGCCCTCTCGTATTGCACGCGCCTGTACTTGAGCTATTTTAAATGTCCTGGTTTTATATTTGACAAAAATGGTCACCTTACCTCATAGCTTTTCTGTTGTTTTTCGTCATCAGGTAATGATATAAATTATTTTTTTGGATTTCTAATTGAACTATTTGTGCACATTGGTACTAAACAATATTTTCGACTATGTTTCGAAGTACTGGGGCCTGGATCTTCCATATTTTATTATAAAATTTAATTCGGTAAACATGTATAAATTGTTTTTATAGAATTAAACTTTATTTTAATTAAAATCACTCTAACTTTACATAACCTATAAAAGTTATACAAACAAATAAGTTCACAACAGAATGTGTACGCTGGGTAGACTAGTAGTGTCATGTGTCAGTTAGGAGGGTATGACGTCACACGTCGTTTTCGCGCGCTACATACATTTATGATTTTTTTTAAGCTTTTGAACTTTTCCGTTTTTGTAACTAATACCTTTTAAATCTAGTTTTATTTCTTTTTAAAGAATAGAAGTTGACGTGTATCCTTGCACAATCGTGTTAAATCTGTAATTCAATCACATAAGTGAACCTAACCTATTTCATTTTGCGTCATTTTGATTTATACTTTTATAAGAAATCTTCCATCATAAAATGGATTTATAAATTTTGTAATAAAAAATTCCCTAAACGTTTTTTTGATATTTTTTCATAGTTTGAGAAGGCGAATGTTCAAAGAAAATTGTTATTTAAAAGCATATAATGAATGTTTAATATGATAAAAGGCAAAATTGATTTATGTAAAGCTGGATAAAAAACTGTTGAAGCCAAAGAAGATTAAATTTAAGTTGAGTGTTGTCATACATTGTCGTGTTTTGCATTTTTAAAACTGATTTTATATTCAATATCCAATATAAGGAAGATACACACAAAAAACAACATTAAATCGAATTTTATAAATTCCAATAGATGAAAATTGTACTTAACAACTACAAATTGAAATCCTGATGGGGAATTTTATTTTATAATACTTATCTTATAAATATAAGAATAATAATAAATCGTTCGTTGTCTGAATCTGATCAATTTCCTCGACTGTAAGTCAGCAAATAATAATATTGGTTGTTCTTGTATTATTTTTTTCTATGCAGCTCGAGTAAAAAGTTTACTCGATTTCACTGAAGAACAAAGTTTTATTTTTTTTATGCAAGATGATGAAAAATGCATTATTCTAATAACACTTTTCGCGCTGATTTCAAATATGAAATTATTTTTACCGACCGCCAACATATATAAGGGAGATAGTGTGATCATACCGATTTTGACATTTCGAGATTTCGATGGATCTCCACGAAGTGAGGTCCCTACATAACGTTTTGACTATTTTTAGCATGATGTATCTATTTTTTCATACTTATATGTAACGTTTCCATGGTCATGATAAATAATATCTCTGTTAGAAAATATTAGGCCAAATTATTTCTACTCTGCTGCTATAATGTATTTATACAAGTACTTTGTGATGGCGGTCGGTCCTGTGGTCCTGCATCCATAATTCAACATTTTGTTTTACTATATGCCTTATATAATATAAAAAATTATTTGAACGAAAATACCTCGTGACAGAATCTGTTCGGGCCGCGGCGTCAAGTCTTCGTCAGGCAGTAACTGTTGCAGTTAGTCAAGGCCGTGCGATACTCGGTAGACCGGTGATTTCCCGTGATTCCAAATAATATACTCGTAAGCAGAGCTTTCAAATAACACTTTTCTATTGGTGCAACTGCTGTGTACAGTACCAGTACACTGATTTTGATCCGTTTTTGTTTTGTTGTTCGATAAAGAAAATATTTTGGCAAAATTTAATTATTATTTAAATGTAATTTCTTTACTAAAATGGTGGAAAATTAAAAACATAATGATTATTAATATAAATACATATCGTGCGACCCGTGTGAATTTTACTTGGTAGAAAAATGGCCCGGGGTTGAAATTTGTTTGATACACCTGACCTACATGATAAGCTGGAAGAGTTGATATTTATTTGAGTTAGGTATTCCATAGAATATACACTTGACGAAACAGGTCTTATATTCTCATATTCTTATATCTCAACATCAACTGCTTCTACAACTAATAAAATTTCACAAAAGATGGGGCAACGGTCCCTAACGCACTAAGGAAAAGGGCGCAGACGGGCTTGCTAAGGGGCGCCATTGTGAAGATGAGGACCTTTTTTTTGCTGATCACTTGAATTTTGGGAGGTAAGGACCTTTTTTTTGCTCATCACTTAATTTTTGAGAGGTAAGAACCTTGTTTTTATTTACCAAGGGCGCCAAAACACGGCTCTGCCCCTAGCGCAAGTTTTCCTCACTGCGGCTCTGAGTACACGATGCAATTCCTCGATTTGAATCTTTTACGATTTGTCGTACGATAATTATTTTATTGAAAATTTTGTTCAGAATTATCGGATGTAAAATTATTGTAGTATACCATTCAAAATTTATGGCTTTGAATCGGTACCAATTGATGCACACTACGTCTATTTTTGTAAGTTGACAGAATTCAAATAATTGTACTTAACCTAGAGTGAACAGATAGTTTACCATTTTTTGAAAACTGATAATATTAATCTTTGTTCCAAATCAGTTAATCTTTTGGATTCACAAAGCCGTACCGTTTTCTGTTCTAATTTATTACATTTGAAATTGAAGGAAATTATTATTTTATTTATTTTTTGTTATTATTATTATTATCTATAAAACTACGATTTTTGTTTATCAAAACATATTATTGTTGTCATTATTATCGTTATAAAATAGTTTAAGGAAAATAAAACATATATTAATAATGATTTCGTTGAATTTGTTTTATGCATAACACCCAACTTACGTTTACAAAAAAATTCTAAAACTTAATCCAAACAAAAAAATAATAATAATAATAATTCCCCCGCTACTTTTTTCCCGGATTGGAATGTTTAATGGTCACCTTAGATAAGTCACTAGTTAAGTATGTTGAATAATAAGATGTTTAATAAATCCAACCGTATATATAAATGTCATAAGAATGTGAACAGCTAAATTCAATTTATTTTAAACAAAATAAGAAAAAATATTGCTAAAGTTGATACTAAATAACCTCGAAATATATTTGACAGATGAACAGTTGTTCGCTATGGTCACATGAATATGCGCATCCTATACTGCGCCATTATTGGTTCATTCAAAGCCGAGACAAAAAAAATTGATTGGTTTTCAGTATTGCACAAGATCTCGTACGAAAATCCTGTAGTACACGATACAATAATTTGTGTACTATAAATCGTACGAGGTTCAAATCGCGAAATCGCATCGTGTACTACAGGCATAACACTTGATAGGGCAAGGATTTCAATGAGTGAGGCCAAATGTAAGACCGTTAAACAGTATCCAAAATGGAGTAAGCGAGATTATCCAGATCATTGCTCAAGCATCACAAATGAAAAATGAAACTATCCAGCTAGATTTTATTTGATATAAAATCAGTTGTCCTCTTGTCGACTGTTTATGACATTGACTTAATCCAGAATAATTCATAGGAAAATTAAGGGGTATAAAAGCACTCAGCCCTGATTTATATCTTCTTGAAATTGTAATACCTACAGCAGTTGTATAATATATATTAAAAGTTCCAACAGATAATTTGAATAAAAGTTATGGAAGAATTTAGTAACGAACATAAATATAAGAAGCGAAGGTAACATCAAAGTTACAAACTTTATAATAATTGGAATAATTTGATGTTTGTGGATCGTTTTAATTTGGTTGAAATATGAAACCAAAAATAAAATTATGTAAATTACGTTATATTCTGAGAAATGTCATGTCTGAATATCAAATTTTCTATTTATTTTTAAAGGTGTGTCAGTGATAATGTTTTAGAAGTTAGCTCGTTACGTTTTCTTGAATGTTAAGGTTGACATCGTGTTTTCCTTCGTTTCAAGAGGGTCGGTTAGATGTCAGTAGTGATGTGTGCCAGCTCCAGGAGAGGAGGTCGTTACAGTTCTTGATGTATCTTCACAGTACTCAATTTTAATGTCATTCACACTGCTCTCCGAGTAGGACACCAGGGAACCATACGAAAACCGTCGTCCTATATTTCTTTATTAATGTCCATGCTGACCGTTTAAAACAGTTTCGCAAACTTTTTAATTGCTTAATCTATTTTTAATCTTATCTTTTTCAGTACATAATATTTGTTTTTATGGTTTTGTAGGTATAACCAGGAAATCGGTATATCGTTACTCATGTACAGGGCCGGCCCGAGAAAAAGCGAGGCCCGGTACAAGACGTTCGTGCGGGGCCTTAAAAAAACAGTCAAAATATTTGTATTTTACAATATTGCACTCATTATTTGTACGTATTAGTTACACTAATAATTTATGAATAATTATAATTAATATTTAACAAAATAATATAAATAGCTAAAAAGATCTATAAATATCTATTTCATAACGACCACTGCCAATAGAAAACCTATTGTTATAGAATATCATTCTGAAAACAGTACTGAAATCATGACGCGACCCAGATGCCTATAAAAAGTTTTAGACCGTATGCAAAAGGGCCTTATTGAGATATGGATATAATTTCTCTTATTTAACTGTTTAATCGGTATGAAGAAAAAAGTTTAATTAAATCGACTAGGATGGACTGGAGCAAATGAAATAAACCATGTACAAAGAGATTTTCGTATTGTGCCGTTGTGCCAGTAGATAGAATTGAGGTAGACCAAAGCTTAGGTGGGTTGATTGTGTAACACAGGAGCTCGGTCTATCGTTGCACACAACAGGAGGACAATAACACAAAATCGGAAGGAATGGCAGAAAACGATTGAGACGACTATGGCCTTCAAGGGCCTTGAAGGCCGTACCAGTAATGATGACTAATTCCTCCTGGCATGTTTTATTGCAGAATTCTTAATTATCTCGTCATAATTTAGTTTTATTGCCAACTCGGACTCGATTGACAAAATTGCCAATGATGAGAATCGCTCCTGACTTATACAAGATTTTTTATTATTTTCAAAAAAAAACTCCGGTCGCGCGGGGCTTTCCGAAGCGCGTGGCCTTGTGCGGTCGCATCGTTCGCACCGCCCTTTGGCCGGCCCTGCTCATGTATCCAACTATTTGTAAAGTAGAAATTGCGGCCAAATAAATAGAGAATTGAAATTTAATATTCGTAAATAGTTTTTGGAACCGCATGTAAGAAAAATATTCGAAAAACTTCGGTAGAAAAATATTCATTTCTCACAAAAGCTTTTTTTATAATTTATAATAGTAATACATTTATTTAAGGAAGCGCACAACCGTATTGTTTCTTATACAAAAATAACAATCTTAAATAAAATTAGTAACAATCTATAAAACTAAATTTGCAGAGAATTGTTATCTATCTAATAGGATATTTTTAATTGTAAAAACAACTGTCATGTAAGTGTATTAAACAAATTGCATTAAAGATGCCATGCGGCAAATTTTAGTTAAAGCTTCATTATACAAATATGTTTGTAGATATTTTATTCTATTGTGAAAACTACTTACAGTTATTGTACTTGGTAATCTACTTTTGCCGCCATCTCGAATCTGCTCTCGGTTCATCTATAATTCAATATATGGGCTGCGGGTAAAAATGATTATATTTTGTAAAGAATACGTGTACTAAGTGGCATTCCATTATCATCAAATATAATATTTTTCGACGAAGGTTCTAAACTATAAACATTTATGTCGAAAAAATGTTGACGTATTATTTGAACATTTCTACATAAAACTATGTAAATATAAAAGTTATTTGAATCCCACAAATATATTAAAAAAATTATAGAACGTTGCGTGATACCTATTAAGTTATTGAGCGATTATTACAATAATTTTTTCTAGAATCAAAAATATCCTATTAGATAGATAAAAATTCGGTACAAAATCTGATGTATAGATTGTCACGAATTTTATTGTAGATGGTTAGTTTTGTATAAGAAACTAATAATCTCTGGGGGTTATACGTAGCGGTAATGGCTCAAGAGTTATTCCGAAAAACAAATTTACAAAAATTCCACAAAATATGTAAAGAAAACAGAACAGACAATTATCTAAGAACAGTAAATTACAAATATAGTTATTTCAGAAACATGGTTACAACTCGTAGGAAAGATTACTCATTCATAAAAAAATAATAACAATAATAATTATAATATTTATTGAGAAGTTTGTAACTAAATAATATATAGGTATATAATGTTACAAAGTTTAATTAGTGAATGAGTTTTACTGCCCTGTGCGTTAGTAAAGTCTTATTACTACGTACACAACATTGCACCAGCTCATTGCTCGTCGCCCACAATCTTTCCCGAAAATTATGACCGCATTTTCTTTGTACAGCCATACATGAATTTATATATTCTTATCTCTCAACAAACATTTCACTCGCTCGACAATACTTTTTCAAATCAAAGATTACTCAAAATGCATTGTTGTAGGAAATAATGAATTTACAGAAATGTCCTTTCGTGTGATAAATCCAGAGTGCCGATGTGTACATACTACCGCAAAATGTATTAAATAGTTGCGTACTTCAAGACTGTTATTCGAGATTCTATGATTCATCATGTTAGCTTTCACACAAACAGAGAGACATTACTTGTTGATGTCAGTTGTGTCACTGAGATCGTCGCTGATAACACACAGAAGAGACATTTTAACCACTGAGGCACACACAAGCTCACTTCTGAAATTTGAGTGGAGCGTCATAAGAAAGGTCTTGATGCATATATTGATGACAAATTCAATTTAAAACCAGCGCCGAAGCGAGACCTTCGAAAAAAGGAGATTTAGGTAAATCTTCAAAAATATATAAAATTGTTTTATACAAATTATTTGGGCCAAGCCAGTGACCCCCCCCCCCCCACACTGCAGGCGCAGGTGGGTGCTTGAGATGTATGTAAATTTACACTTCACCTCAATTTTTATCTTCTTATTTAATATTGATTATTTTTATAATCTGTCACTGTAAAGAACTTTGTTGTGTGCATTTGTAAACGTAATTAATTATTAAAATATAATATTGCATATGTCAAAGTATGATTTATGAAATTTTCATGTGGAAATAAAGTGAAATAGCTCTAGGAAATACATTTTACTCTGAAAGAGGAAGGTAAATATAGAATTATGGTGGACAGACAGCAATTATCCGCCTAGATGTGTATTAGTTTTTTGAGAATGTGGAGTCCATATAGCATGTCAACGTTGGGTAAAAACAAATTACTTGGGTATTGGTGATTTATGTTCGAAAGTATTAAAAAAAGGACCAGGAACTGTTCAATAGGTCATTTAACAGGAAATATCACATTTTAAGCTCGGCTCTCAACTTTCTATGTCAGTGAACTGCGAAAGTCGGATCATGCGTTCTACGTATCACAATTTTCACTTTCCAACGCCAGGACGACCAGTTTAGTTGCCTTCCTAGCTGGTGCTACCTGAAAAAGCTTCAGGTAAACTAAAACATAGAAAATACTAGACCAGTGGTTCTTAAAATTTTAGTAATCCTGGTTCATCTAAATATACTAAATATTTTCGCGGTCCCCTAATTTGTAGTAACGCAATAATTATAAAGATTTATTTTAAAGCAGTGATTTAATTTAGTGATTATAGTAACAAAATAATCAGAACTTCCTCTATTGGCACTCTCCACTAATTTATTATTCAGCATCATCGTCATCATAATCATTATGCCGTACGAATGCCACAGGCCATACGAATAGTGAACAATGCGCCCTACAGGGCTCATTGCCGCTCATTGTTCACTAAATCGAATATAATGACTGTTTACAGTTTATTTGTATATACCTGTTTGATATATGTAAAGGAAAATCCCTCTAACTTTGCAAAAATTTATAATACTCACAATTATAACATCCGGAGTAAATGCAATCTAAGGCTACCAAAACTAAGATTAAGTAAATCTAAAAATGGTACGTATCTAGCCGCAATCCTTTACAATCATTTACCTGAGCAGATAAGGGTTTTAAACATACAAAGCTTTAAACTCAGAATGAAATTCATACTGACGGAAAACTGTTTATATAATGTATGTGCATTTTATACTATCGGCTTTTTAAAATATTTTAATTGTTAACTAACCTCATTTTAATATATTGTAATATCATTGTAATTTGTTTCTATTGTAATTTTATCTAAATTGACATGTATGTAATTTTTGACTTGTGTAAACATTCTTTCATAATGTACATAACACCAATAAATTATTATTCTTATTATTATTATTAACGATGTCAGCCATCGTCAGCTGTTAGTCTCCCTTAATTTATTCCACTACGCTCTGTTGTTCGCTCTTGCCATCCAGTTATGTCCTGCATGTCTTTTAATATTTGTTTATTTTTATTTATTTATTTATATTTATTTGGCCACACCAACAGGACATAAGTCCCAATAATAGGTTGGCACTATTTACATAAATTACAATTTTAAATAAATTTAACTAACATAAATATGTATGTAAATACGTATGTATAGTAACACAGTAGTTTTTACAATAATCTTACACACAGAGCAGTTACAAGTGAATCCTTATAGTTCTAAATATTATATAAAGAAAACAAAAAAAGAGAGATGGGTAGAGGTTATAAACAACGAACAGCAGATTTTTTAAATATTGAGATATTAGTACTGAAAAGGTCTGGAAAGTTGGGGTTGCAGTGATATGAATTACATAAAGTGAGGTACAGAATGCAACGAATTCGACGACGCGTTGACGGCGTTTGGACGGCGCTATCTATTACTACAAAGTTAAAATCAAGCTGTAGTACAGAATGAGCAACGTCTGAACGGCGTTCTACGCCGTTGATATTGAATGTTCGTCAACTTTCAACATTTGACGCCATTGAACGTTGATGTAGAACACCTAACCTCAGTTTTTACTGAATGGTAAAGTGTTTGTATCTATAAATAACTTGCATACAACATAAATAACATCACACACAAGTCTTCATCATCCATTATAATTTTAATAAAAGAAGGCGCACGTATAAACACAGATATAGGTTGCCACTTGTCATTTTGACGGCGATAAAAATTATTGCATTGTGTGCAGGCGAAAATTCAACGCCGTTCTCAACGGCGCAAATGACGGCGTACTGACGGCGCGCCGCTAGCGCGCTGTTCATTCTGTTTCAGGATTAATTCAGATAAACGTAAAACAGGTGAATTCGAAGCATAGTTTGTGCTTTCGTAAGAAACTAAGAGGAAATTATTATTTCTAATGTGGTAGGAAGGAATACTGATGGGAAAGAAATCGAGCAATCGAGAACAGTCAATGACATTATTAAATTTTTTTTAAACAATTGGCAAGTCATTTAAAACCCGTCTTTTTTCCATGGATCTTAGGTTTGGATTAAAATCGGGAAATTTATAGTTCATATATTTCACAAATTTATTTTGTACATTTTCTAATCTGTTAATATAAGGAAAGTGTTACGGAGACTAGCATACTCCCAAATTCCATTTCACTACGCACGAGCGTTTTAAATAGACTAAGTACTGTATGAGGATTTTTGAAATTGCGACTTGTGCGAATAGCAAAGCCCAACATTTTTAGAGATTTTTTTGCAATAGTGTTAATGTTATTGTTAAATGCGTGGGGGGGGGGGCAAAATGTGTTAGACGGATCTAAATATAATCTTGCACAAGGCCCGAAAAAATCTAGTTAAGGTACTGCAATGTGAAAAGTTTGAAACAAAATAAAATATAGGGCTAAAAAATTTCAATAATGTTAAAATTATAAAAATTTAAAAACTAAAAGATGTTCTATACATTTTTTGCAGACACTTTTAGAACCTAGCGCGGACCATCTGTTAAGATCCACTGCACTAGACGATATAATACGTCCTGCGATCTTATTTGTAATGCTTTGAGACTTTGAATCATGATTTTTATCACGAATGCGCGAACTACGAATACCGACACAAGTTCTTCGCGCACTTTGTATTTATTTGTAGTTATAAATTATTCTCTGGTTGTTTCTGCGATTGAAGTTGAATATAAATTCCTTAAGATTCTTTTTTTTTTCATGACTATAATGTTGAAAATCTGTTGCACTCGAAGCACTTTAAAGTCGTGCATGTTTCCTTAGCGACGAGATGATAAATTCTGCACAAGAATGCAAGTTATTCAGTTAGCTCATCTAATAAAAGTGTTGTTTATAGCGTCATAGTCTAGGTGCTTGCTGTTAACGTGTGGATTATTATGGAAGCCGGAGAATTTTAGAGAGGTATAATAAAATTACACATTCAACTCATGGGCAGATATACTTGAGTAGGTTCTGCGTACACCTCATCTTTCCAGCATCCATTTCCTGCGACCCCTAGCGTTGTACACTCGTACGTTTGCATTCAGCATTCCGTACCGTGAATAAATCATGCCATTCCAACACCTCCAAGCTTCCTGTGACATCAACTATTTACGGATTCATTTTAGTTGGCTTCATGTTACAGTCTAGGTATTGTGGCCGCGCACACAACTCTTTCTCCTATTGCCTGCTCGCCTCAACCAACAACTGCTACAATGCATACACTTCACTCGACACAGGAGAATATTAAGAACTCGCCACCCGGACTTGGACTGCCGTCGCTTTGTAATGCAGTCCATTTGGCAAGCACGGGGTCTCAAAGGCTCTGTTAGTGCTAGCTGTGGCAAATTGTAACCAGAATGCGCATTGATCTCCCAGCATTTTCATTCACTGCATTTACTGACCGTTATTTGATAATAAAGCTTATGGAACTCCAGTGAAAATTATTACATTTTCCTTCAAGATGACAGGATTACAGTTTACGGGAGAAGTGTGACAGCCGGTAAGTGTATGTGAATTTCACCGAAACCAAAGGATGTCGCCTGTCACACCATATATCTTCTAAAGTGCATCAAAATTGGGTGTCATCCAACTCATCTTAACCATATTGCACCCGTCTCCTTGATATATTATATAAGATGACTTCAGCAGGATGTTCCCCAGTTATTTAAATGTGGATTCATATAACCTGTGGCCAGTTCAGAGTTCATACTCGCTGGCATAGAGTTAGACGCGGGCGAGAGTCGAGTCATGTATCATTGCGCATTTGTAGAGTGCGGAGAGGCGCGTGGGAGGATGCCTCCGGGCCACGACAGTTACCGTGTCGGGTACAAGAATCAGAAAGAAGACGAAACACGGTCGTAAATCAGCGGGGCGTGTACGGCGGAAGGAAAGAGCAGGTGATTTATACGAAGTTCAAACCGAAGCGAACGGTTCACCGGGAAGCGTCTTCTCCAGAGTCAAGCACGACACTCCGGACCATCGACCCATATCGATCTAACAGTTTCCGGTAACCTATATCTGCGACGCCGGCTGTGACAATCAGAGCGTGTTCAAATGTCAACAGGGGTACACGACACACGACGTCTGCTGATGGAGTTGACTGCTCATCGTACAGACTGAAGCGCGGGAAGGGGTCTGGCGCGGGTACTGTGTACTGTGTGCCTGAGGACGTCCCGACTCAGCGACAATATGGAGAACAAAAGCAGAGGCGGCGGCAGTGAAGGCGATTCGCAACAGATCACGCTAAGCAAACATCCCTTTCTATACGAGGCGGTGGTAATCATCCGTGGAACCTGATGGGACAATGAGCCATCTAAAGCGAGAGAACGCGATCTTATCGGCCGCACGCTCGTTACTGTTAAACACTCGCAAACTGTAACTTCGGGGTTTACACTTCACCGGGATATGGTTTTAGTTGTGTTAAAACGATGATATCATCCCTTGTTATAAGGCCACAAGTCACGGAGAATGTCTGCTTGTTCAACTGCAAGAGACTACACATTATAGCAGGAACTTTAGTGAATCCGTCGCCAGGTTCCCAGTTCCCACTACACTTGACACACATGCTTTACGATATTAATTATTCTTCAGCTCGTGAACTCGGGTCTTATGTTTAAGTTTGAGAGCAGCACTCTCGAGATATTGTTATTTCTTAGACATGTGTTTTCTGTTGCTCTATGTTCTTGCGGGACCGCACTCTGTAGACTGCATGCGAGCTGTATACTGCGGTCTGAACGTACTCCTTCATTTCGGGTTATGAATGCAGCCTGAACGGCAAATGCGGAGAAAGAGACAAGGGGACGGGTATATTGACAGGCGGCAGTTTGTCACTTGTTTGATAGAGAACATGCGAGAGAAGATTAATTGCAGTTTTCGTCATAAAATATCCCGACCGATATTCATCTCCGGCCATCAACGTCACGTGCGACTTTGGCTGTCAGCTGTCACTGAGGTGATTGACGTGTTTGTGTTTATTGTATTCTTGCGGTAGCTGTTCTCAAGTGCTACAGAAATCGGGGCACAGATGGCAGTTGAAACCGGCAGGGTCCGCTTGTAAATCGTTTATAATCAGTGACCGAACGTTCGGGCAGTGCGGTGGCCGCAACCTATCCACCCCAGAGATTAATGAATGTCAACGGTTTAATAAATGTCGCGGCTGTCCCGATTTCCTCTCTCTCAAAACTACAGACATACCCTATATAGGCACAAGGACGATATAAGAATATAAAGTAGATCCTCTAGAGCTGGACCGTTCTGGGAGTCACCGGCTGGAAATGCTCTTGACGGGGAGTTGACGGACTGTGACGATGTGAAGTCTGATTAAGTGACTTTTCTTTTCCAGGGCAGTGCTCGGCGCCTCTGGGGATGGAGTCCGGGGCGATCCGGGACGTGGATATATCAGCCAGTTCAGCCTACGACTCGGGCAGTGTCGGACCCCAGCACTCCAGGTAGGTACTTGATATTACTCAGCTAGCGCCATCTTTTATAAGTTACACGCGTGTCCATCACGAGCCGTTGTTGTTTCGGTATGTTGAAATGAAATTTATATCAAAGGAAATTGAATAGTAGCAATATCAGCAAACGATAGGCCGTTTCCCGTTGACTGGTCGCCGTCGCGCAGAGCGGGCCCGTTGATCCGGAAATGCTTTTAGCGGAATGTTATTCCAGTCAATCCCCATCACCGTTTTGACATTTTACGGCATACCTGTACGGGAGACTGGCGTTCTGTAATGGCAAACCCAGCGTCTATAATCCTAAACCGCCGAGCGGGTTCACTTCTTTCAATTGCAGCACATAGTTCCTTTCATCCCGCAATATTTGCTATTTTCAAGAGATGCGTTGGAATTAATGTACAGTACAGTGGAGTGCTACAACAGATATAGGATAATATGCAAGAAAGCGAAACATTTCAACGTGCTTTATCTTTTGCTGGTTGTTAGTAACGGTTGGGTATTGATTAGGTAAGCTCACGAATAAAAAATAATGTAAAAAACACGTAAACTCGTTACACACATCATTTCACAGTAAGCTAAAAGCATTAGTTTGAAACTGGGCTCTGCGAAACGTATTCATGGTTAAACATTGTTGTTACTAAAAACAAATAGTATTTAAAAACAACACAAAAAGCAAAACGTAAAAAGTATAAATGCCACGTACATGTAAAAACAAACATCGGTTATAATAACGTTTGTTTTGTAAAACTCACTGTTTCGCAGTTAAATGGTTTTGCATTGTGAAAGAGATTCACGTTCTCGGGTCCGAGTTAGGTCCCGTGTTTCTCGTACCGTGTCCAGAGTCTTGAGGTCCGCATTGTCTTGCCGGTGGCATAGATGCGTTCGTTGTTTCGTCGTAACGAGTAATTGAGTTCGGAGCGGAAATTCAATTGGCATCCGAGAGTCATCTTAACAGTCAGTTTAAATGTTTATCATGTATGTATCTAACGTAGCGTTGCTTTAAGTAGGTACATGTCTGGTCTGAGTTCGCTATCATGTAGCGTTCCACTTGTGGTATTATACTATCACTAAATAGATGCAGATCGCTGAGATGCCGAATGTAAACATCAAGCAAGCAAGCGGAGGGTACCGGAGAAACAAGCTAGTCATTTGCAAGCAACCTTGTACTTACATCATGCGTTTGAGTATATGTATAAGTAAACAACCTCTACATATTAATATAATCCATTAAGTTATTACTTGTACTGAAATTTAACAAGATGAACTTTCTCTAAAAACAAGAAACAGTTGTTACCCTCGCTTAAACATGTTTGAGTGTTTACGTGGGCGACAGTCTGATTGAATTATGTTTGAAGCAGCAAGGATCACAGTCGTAAATCTATTTTAATTTCATTGATCTGTAAATACTTGAAGCTGCACTTCAAGTGTCTGGTTAATCTTTAATTGATGTTTGACTGCTAGAAATGTTAATTGGAATGGTTTATTTTGGCTCATAAATAACAACAAAGTTGAAAAGTTAATATTGTCGGTTTGCAGTACGCTGAGAGGTGGCTAGCACATTGTTGCATAGTAATTCGTTAGCCATTTCAATGTTGGACCCATGATGGTTTGATGCATAACTAAACGAAATTTGTTTCGAGCCTCAATTTTTGGACACGTGAACATTCGAGGTATTTTCTGTATTTTTGCAAAGGTAAAAACGAATACATGAAAACGTAACAAATATTATAATCTATTCTCGGAAGCTATTAGTGGGGAATTTGATAGTTCGGTGATTTTGTTAAGGTGGTTACCGATCATCCTACACATCTTAAATTTATGGGCTTCAATCAAGTAAATTATAAATCCTTTTCCTAGAAAGTGTAAAATATATCTTGTGAAAGATGAACTTTGCTTTTCTATATGTAGATACGCTAAATAGTACGCAATAGAATCAAAATCTCAAGTTTACTGTGGTTATACCGATTTCGCTAAAGCCTTTGGCAAAGTAAGTCATAAAATCCTGCTCAACAAAATGAGCGCTTTTGGTTGCAGCCCATAAGTAGTCAGTCTTTTCCAGTCTTATCTAATACAGAGGAGAACTAAAATTAGAGTCAATGACACGGAATCTAAATCCTTTTTCCCTACATCTGGTGTACCCTAAGGAACAAATCTAGGCCCCTTTTTGTTTCTCCTACTCATTAATGATTTAACTGTGGAAGTAGGAACCAATGAGTCACTTCTTTATGCAGAAGATCTTAAGCTATTTCGTGTAATCAACAAGTCGGAGGACTGCCGCTGTTGCAAAAAGACTTAAATAGTGTCACCAGTTCACTGGTGAGCAAAAAATAAACTAAAAATGAATATCAGCAAATGCAAAGTAATATCCTTTACACGCAATATAAACAAAGTAACCCACGATTACCATATTCACAATAGTTCTAGTGCTACTTAGAGATAGTAAAGTAAAAGACTAAGGTGTACAATTTAGACTCGGTTTTAATTTTAGTGACCAGATAGACAATATAGTAAATAATGCCCTAAAAACTTTAAGATTTATACTAAGTGGTAGTTTTAAGATATCTACAACTTGGTAAGTACTGTGCACTAGTTCGACCTAAATTAGAGTAGGTACGCAAATACAAACTGGAGTCCAAGAACAATGTTCCACAAAAATTAAATAGAAAAAGTACAAAACAGATTTTTTAAGGAACCTGATTCTGAAATTAACCGGAACATATCCTTTTCGAATCTCTTATGCAAACTAGTTAAAAATCTAGCTTTCAATAATAGAGACGCGACATCCACACTTTGAATTTCGCTTTTAAATTATTTAATAATAAACTAGATGTCCCAGAACCTCTTCTAAATTTAAATAATAAGGTCCCTGACATAAGATTTCGAATTAAAAATTATCACTTTTTCAAAATTTCAGAATCACCACTGAAACAAATGCTCAGACTAGTAAACAAGCAAATCTCTGATAGAGATGTAGATATCTTTTACGACAATTATAGATAATTAGGTCAATACCATAGGCATGTCTAAGATGGTAGTAGAGCACGCAGAGAGTAGCATTATGTCCAAACACGTATTTCGACGATGCAAGAGAAAAATAAGCAGACAGAATGTGCATAATGGTTTAATACCCTTTGTAAACTAGAACTTTAAGACGAGTGAACTTAAAGTTCACCGATGTTTAACATCGGTTTGCTTTCACACTTGATGTTTAAATCTCCGGTACTGTCATCTACTACAATAATTTTGTTCTTAAGTTACCGTCAGGAAATGACTAGTTTTGAACTGTCTGCGCAGATGCACATTTTGAATTATTATAAACAAATATTGATATTTCATTTCATTCTACAATAAAGACACTACAATAAAGAATATATTACACCTGTATTAACATATAAGTCGATACATTTTATCTCAATTTTTGTAGCTCTGTATTATATTAAATATATTATTGAAATAAATATTTTTATTATAACAATAAGTATAAACTTCTTATAATGTCGATATAATACAGTATTCTTCTTTATGATAATATAAAATGTTGCCAGCACAAATTCAAAAAGTATTTTTTTATAATAGAAATTATTATAGTTTGGTTAAATCTTTATCAGAGCTTAGTTAATAGTCACGATATAAAATAACTAAGCTCTGATGAAGATTTAAATTAAATCGAAACGTAAGCGAAGTTAATAAATTTGTTTTATTTTCTGACTGGTCCGAATCCCATTACCTTCAACTATAATTACTAACTTACGGACGTTACTCATCTAATCAATAGAAATTATGTTGGCAAAGCGGACGATGTTTAAGACGCAGATCTCTGTCTTCAACATCGCTTGTATTTAGACGAGGTCATACGTTTTTACATTAGCGTTTAAAGACACATTCACTTTAACATCTGATCTTAAACATCTGATATGAAAAGGGTATCAGGATGGTGGTGGCACAACCTATAGAGTGTAGACTCCGCCATTTGGAATATGCGGGCCGTGTACGCAAAAAAGCACTATTATTACTATTATTATTGGGGTTTGTCAGGTCTTGACAAGCGTCCACTAATCTCAAACTTCAGCAACCTTTTGAGCCGCGTCATACTAGAGACTAGTGGAGCTAAATACACACGACTGCATTCCAAACCCTGGCGATATGTAGCCGCGGAAAATTACGCCAGATCCAGTGCCCGCACAGTGCGGAGTGACCCCGAGCAACACTGCTTTCCGCATTCTGCAGATCAAAGAGTTGGCAGAAGATCTGCAGGCGGGAATGGACTCGATTTCCCTTCGATAGGAGGCTTTTATACCACCCAAAACACCAACTATCAGGACTACAAGCTTAACTTTATACCCGGGATACAGCTTTCTAAGCTCGGACAAGAGATCTATAT
The DNA here is from genome assembly GCA_963971575.1 of Liopterus haemorrhoidalis. Lineage (NCBI taxonomy): Eukaryota > Metazoa > Arthropoda > Insecta > Coleoptera > Dytiscidae > Liopterus > Liopterus haemorrhoidalis. The sequence continues at coordinate 14,559,549 of OZ020618.1, read as the reverse complement.
ACTTGGACCTCTTTTCCCTCCTCCTTGAGAGAGATATTCTTATTATTATTTTTATTATTATTATTGCAAAAGGTTGAACTCAATATTGGAACCAATACTGGCGTGCACAATCCAAGCATAATATAGTTTCCGGTTTAAATATAATCCCTGTTTCGTATCAGGAGAATTTACCTGTTCGAAACCTGTCACCAATCTGACGTGTTTGTTAGGTGAATAATGGAGAAGCTAGAAATAATAAAGTAGTTATTAATATTGCTTGATTCTAAGTAAGCAATAACAAAACTCAGGGAAATAATAATCAATTCTGTGAAGTAGATTAATATCTGTTGATTGAAAAATAAAATAAAAAACAAGCACAATTAACTAGGTTTAGAAATAGCTATTGTAAGATTAGGTAGATAATTTACAATTGAAATGAAGTGGAGAGTAAATTCAGGACAGGTGCATCGACGTTGATCGTTATTACAGGCTTCTGTGTACGTTGGAACGTATGTATATTTGAGCCATTGATCCAATCGATGGCTGGATGCCCATTGATATGGGACAGATTTAATTGCTCGGCTTTACGTATAATAACGCACAGATTAATATATCATGCTAATCGTTTTATAATCGATGAGGCAGAGGCTACCGTTTGCTAATGATGAAATATTTCTTCATTAATTTATCGCTTTTACGATACCTGAATTAATAACGTTAAGCCGAATTTGTTACTCTCTGCGTAAAGTTTCTAAATTTCTTACCAAAGTTGATAAGATTTTTAACATATTTCAAAGCGAATAAAGTGAATAGAGTGTTATGATGCGATTATCTTTACATATAATCTAAATTAATAAATAATTTACATTAAAATAGTCTAGCCAAAATAAATATTGGTATACGACATACACGGAAAGATGTACATAATAATCCCGTGGATGAGTTTGGTCCATACAAAAACCAATACTGCTGTTTTACTGCTATAATGGTACTGCTCCGAATAATGGGTTTTGTATGGACATTTATCTGATATAAATGAAAATCATGATTGGCAAAGTAATTTTGAAGATAATATCACTTCTATTGTGCTTACTTTGTATGTATCTACATTTTGAGGACCTCCCATATATGATTTCATAATCCGTGAGTGGTTTCAGACAGTAACCTCCGGGGTTCGCTAGCTGGTTGCAATGAATCTTAAGGATTGTTTTATGACTTGCTGAATTTAAGTCTTTATTTTAACTAACCTACTTTAATTAATGTTTACAAGTTTAATATTTACATTATTATTACACTATGACTTACAATTTGAACCATGATAACGATGATCTGTCATATACATGAGAGATCTTTTTACACAATACTAGTTATTCTACTGGACAACAAGTTTTTCACTACCCTCTCTGAAAAACAATTGTGTCTCATAAGTTTTGGAAAATTGTCTTTCCAGGTCTTTAGCTGTCCACATTACTACAGTCCATCTATTTAAGCTTGGCGGATGACCTTGGGTGCGCAGTAGCAATCACTAGAAATTGGAGTGGGGACGTCAGTTGACTTCAGACTGTCTTGCTACAAGCATCAGTGAAAGTACATTCGGATGAAAAAGTATAATGGAATTTAAGACGAAATTATGCGGGCGCGTAAACCATAGTCAGTGTAAGGAGATTATTAGTAATGTGATTGACTTATGACTAAGGAAGTTGCAGCAGGGAACGTGATTATACCTTTGAAGAATATTTTGGATCGAGTTTCAGCGTGCACAGGTGTTTCTGCAAGGAGTTTAAGTAGATTTAACAAGGAAAAAAAAAGTGTCTGCAGGTTAGACAAGTTCAAAGTTGTAATACAATATAACTTTAATACAAAGATGAGCCACGAACGGAACAAATATTTTGAACAAAATAATCCGAAATTTCACGTTCTAAATTAACAGTCATAATAAATATCTTTGTTGTAAGAAGCAACAAAGCTGTTCAACAAAGACATTTTTTTTTTTTTTTGGTAAACTTAGTTCAGTTCTTAACAAGCTTTTCATTTTTATTTCATTGTTATATTATTTATACATTATTATTTTCTAAATTCAGGTGAATGTTCCACATTTTCGTCACCTAGAAAACAGAAAGAAAGAAGTAAACAGAAAATATGAAATATAAAAAGTAATCCATTAAATTGTGGAAAAAATTAATATTTTGATGAAAACTTGTTACTCGTACTGTACAATCCAAGCGCTCGACCCTCTCTTTCTTTCCGAATGCGTTCTTCCTCTGCGCGAGACTGAATCCCCACACGCCAGTACTAAATAGATTTGCTGTACGTATATATGGACTACATTATTAGAATTTAACTTCATTTGTGACACGTTCGAACACTTTAAATATGAATTTAACTCACGACGCCTAATTCTGAACTCAAAACTCACGGCAGTCACCATCGAACAGTCTCCGAAATCTACCATAATCTGATCTATCTCAGCACTTTATTTGTACTGAGAATTTATTGGTAATAATTTAGATTGTATAATCTCATTTCAAAAATAACCAAAACTTATATTTTATTTTCAAAACAGAGATTAATTGCTATTTAGAAATGGGCCAAATACATCTAATAATTATTTGGTACGTTTGTAAACTTATATAGAATTTACGATTGCCTATTCTTGTTTATCCTATTAGGGTTTCAATTTATACTTATAAACATGTCGTGCACTTAAGTGTCTAAGAAATATATTTTGACATTTAATATTTTTTAATATTTTTCTCTAATTGGGTAATTATATTTAATTTTATTGAGCAATTTTATTTCTGAAGAATAGCAAATTAAAACGCTCAGAACATTGAAATGCCGAGTTTTTATTTAAGGCCCTGTGGAGCTCCTTGGAGTTATAGAAACATAAAACGCAAAGCTAACAGATTTTTGCTGAAAATTAAAATAGCTCCTAATAAACTTTCCTCGGGAATCTAACCTGAATATATCTCTGGAATTTTTCAAAACTCCAGGGGATAACAATACGACTTGAATATATAAATGGAGTTAATAAGCTTTAAAACCTTCTTTTATTCACCTCACAATTATCATCAACAAATTCTTTAACACGATTTTGGTTGCGATAGTAATAAAAATTAAAGTTGTCTTCACTTGTTCGTTTCGTATCACGTTGCATTTCCCTGAAGATGTCTGTTGGGACGCGTGACAAAACTACTAACAGCACACAACGACAAATGCACCGCAATTCTTAACTTGAATATTGTAGTTTAATATTTCAAAATAGGACAATGACATAAATTACATTCTCGTTATGGGAATAAATAGAATAATAACAGAGGAAAACATTTTAATATTCGCATAGTGGTGTAGTTATGCCCCCATTTTATAACAGGCTTTATTAATTAAAATTGTAATTACACAATGACGTTAAAATAGTTTTGAAGAGGGCTTACATCATTATTAGTTTCAACGTATTAGATTAATATCATTACGTGGGAACGCTTCATTACAATATTAGAATCTTTATTGTAGATTAGTTTATTTATTAAAAATAACTAAATCATTATTATTATTATACATTGAGAGAAACATAAGCCTAAAGCCAGGTTTATAATAGATATGTTATGGATACATAAGCATAAAAATCACACTACTTTCTTTGTTCTGTTTATTACAAACAGATGTTTTGAAGGGTCAATTATTATAAAGAGTTATTATAAACCAGGCTTTAAGTCTGGTTCATAATAACTCCATAACATAACGCATAACGTGTGGAACAATAGATTTCATCCTTCAAAACATCTGTTTGTAATAAATAGAACAAAGAGAATAGTGTAATTTTTATGCTTATGTTCCATAGCATATCTATTATACATTTTCATTATAATATATATTTTCATTATTGTTCAAACTTTGAATCATTACACTGTATAATTTTTAATATAAATTTAATACATTTAAAATTAAATTTAGTTAGATATCACTAGCAAAGATTATTGATATATAATTAAGTCTATGTTTTTGTTTTTTTTTGTGCCACCACAAGACGTTTTATATTCCATAAAATAAAGCTGCGAACAGAGCTCTTAGATTAGTCGACTATAGACTATGACTTATGCACTGTTGATTGTCACTAACAAGTTTGTCATATAGTAACGCGAGCAACCGTTCAGAGCTCTAAATTTAATGCGCTATACGTTGTCGATTGTAGACAGTTTTCCAAATTTTGTAGTTAGTGAGTTGTTTTAATGAGACAGACATATAAACACATTAGCTATCTTAGTCTACATCATAGAGAACGTCTACATTGTATGCCTTTACATAACCTAACAAAATGTCATAGCGCCTACAACAAATCTCGCCTAAAATTACAAAGACGAACAGTAAATATGATCAATTTATTTCACTTCAAATTTTATATTCACTCTCAATCCTGGGAGTGGGGGAGGGTTGGAGCGTATATAAGTTGCCACTTCGTACTAGACGGGAGATCGCCTTTGGCCTTCGTCTGAGAACTTGTCTATTATTTTACCTTGTGTTTTCCTTCAGCATCTCTCTTCGCTACGATAACAGCCAGTATACCAGCAAGAGCCCTCTCGGCGTTCCTTGTATGTTGACCTGGCCCACCAGGAAAAACAGTTCTTTTCAGAGCTACATTAGAATTTTACATTCGCACACTGTTCCCTATCTCCATTGCCACCCATCCTCATTATCCTCACTGTCAACCATCCTCACCGTCACCTATCCTTCCCGTCACGTATCCTCACCGACGAGCGTTTCACCGCGTCGTCAAGCGGTCACCCATCTAGAAGGTCACCGCGCCGAGCGTTGCTTAACGATACTTATCTCAAGCGGTCACCCATCCAGGAGGTCGACGCGCGGAGCGTTGCTTAACGTTACTGGTCTCAAGCGGATACCCATCCAGGGGGTCACCGCGCTAGAGTTGCTTAAATCTAAGGGATCTATTGATGGAGCACCAGTTCGCCGCTCTTATCAATTAGGCTAGGTTTAGTTAGTAAAAATCTAGGACAGCAGAATGAGGAAAACGATAATAGAATATAAACATTTTACGAAACTGCCGTAGTTGGTTCAAAGACACATAGATATCGCACTATTCGTAACGCACTAATTTCCATACCTGTAATCGCTGCCTTAAACGTTAAAACTATCTACTAAACTTATCCACAACGCACAGTGAACAGTCTACTAAGTTAAAGAGCTCTGAATGCAGCTTAAGAGTTTTTAAACTTTTTGTAAAAATCGTTTAATAAACTTTATTTTTCTCCCGGGCAACGCAGGATATTTCTGCTAGTGTCGAGTAAAGCTCAGTGAAATCAACCATGAATATTTTTATTTCTTTACTAAAAATTGGTTATGTATAAGTTGTCCAGCGTAAGCTGAGCCAATTTCAAAGTTATAAATTCTCTTTAAATTATTTGCTCTTTGGGATTCGTAAATCAAATTAATAGTTTCAATTCAGAGTTAATATTACGAAAGCCATTGAGTCTCCCGGTTCAAAACGACGGCCTGTACAGGGTAGGAGTGCCAGCCCATATGACAGCAAAAAGATCTCCTTATGTTGGACAATTTATTCAAAACGTAATTAAGACATGCTGTGGTCTGATATTTAAAACTTGATCTCTGATAACAGTTATTAACAAACATAAGGATGTAAACAAACAATGAAATGTAAACAAGGAAGTAATTATGTTAAATCATCTGTCCTATGTCAGTATGACATAATTAATGTTGTTCTTTTAAAATATTAGTAAATTTCTAACAACATTTTCATAAAATATTTTAGTTTTCCATATTCCGCGAGACTGCGTAAAACAATTCTTGTCAAATTATTTAATTCAATGTCATAACCTATAAATTGCAACCTAATATAAGCTCATATTCCCAATCCAGCGACTATGTAAAGGTAGTTATACACCCGCGATACCGTCTCGGTACATACGGGGAAGTTTTATGTTCAGTTGCGCTTAGGGAGTTTGTATTGTAAATTTACTTATTTCCAAGTTGGTGACTGTAACCCAAGTGACAACAGACATACTTGCCTCCCGATTCAAACTACACTAGGGAGGAACGAATTATCTGCACTGGAATAATGTAATTGATGAGTTTAGATTACGGACATTAGTGAAGATAAAGAGGAGAAAGTACGGGATAAAATCATAATAGAGATTAATGAAGCAAAATATAAAATTTGAAACATAAAATGAACTTTTATAGCTGAGCATAAGTTTCTCTAAGATTTGTTCTAATGGATTATGAGGAGAAATGTGACAACTGTTGGAACTTAAAACTGCAGGAAAATAGGGTTTTGTAGACATTACCACTAAAACACCCTTATAACGTCACTCATGTGTCTGTCTGTCTGTACGGTAGAAATCATAGCAAAACGGCTGAACATAAAAAGTTGAACTTTAGCATACTTGTACAACTTTTTGACCCACATATAGGAAAACTATAGAGAGTTCAAAAAATACATCGCGGGATAAATAAAAACAAATATGTATTTAGTGGAAAAATAAATATTTTTTAAAAATTTTGAGTGCGGTATCAAATGAAACTTCTTAATGCGTGGATGCACAAATTTTTATTTTTGAAAAATCTTATTTTTTTTTATTGGGTTTTTGTCAATATAATGGCAAAAAACATTTCTCCCCCACTCTATCTCCCAGAGAGATTTAACTAAAAATCTGAAAAAAATCTCAATAATTTACATTGATGGGAACCGGAATAGTTCAACAGGAAATTTTGATCAGATTGGTTTTTCGCAAAATATTGATTTTGTTGCTGTCGGGAAAAAAAAATATATTTAAAAAAAATTTTTTTTGTGGCATCAAAAGCTCTTAAGACTTAGATAAAGGAACTGGAAGTATTTTTTTTTTTTATTTTATTTTTTTATTTTAATACAATTTTTGCCAAAAAAGTACTAAAAAATCAGTGTCTCGCACCTTTTAACCCTAAGGGGTTAAATTAAAACTATGAAAAAATTCTAAGCAATGCATATTACGATAATTGATTTTTGAAATACATTTCATCTTGACTAAATTTTGACACGTATTAAGATTTTCGTATAATATCTTAGCTAAAATTTAAAAAATATATTTGTATATACATGGATATATTTTGTTATGGGTAGAGAAGAGGTACGTAAAATTTTGCAAATATCGACTAGGAAAATAAATAATTAACTGGCCGAATACTGCGATTCCATTTCTAGTAGAGAATCTGTTAGTTTTTCATATAGTCTCAATATAAACAATGTCTCTGTAGGCGTTATGCTCTTGCGTGACAAAAGATCGCCCGCAGTGTTGCCAGGTCTGGATCTGAATGATATTTTTGCAATTAAAAAAAAAAAAAAAAACTAAATAAAATGCATTAAAATATATATATTATGGTATTATTAGAGATATATGATACATGGTAGAAGAAATCTAACTACAACCTTCTTGCCGTGCCTATTGATTTAAAGGATTTTAAACCAACACTTGTAATTGTGTTATGTAGTGACAGACATTCACCGATTGGCCTTCTAATAATCATCCTTCACTAAATACCTACAAAACTCTGAAATGTATAACAATTCACACTTCAAGTTATTTTTTTACCATTATATCCTGTATCAACCTCATGATGACTCTTATCAAATGCATCCATCTATAAAGACAATTGGTTAAATTTTAACATGCGGCACTTGGAATTTTCCACCACCGATTCTATGACAGAAGTCCCTTCTGACGTATGGTATAACCGGTATTTGGTCAATACCATAGGCATGTCTAAGATGGCAGTTGGGCACGTTTTTTTGTGTTTTTATTATGTTTTTTTTTTTTTAAATTATTATTATTAGCAGAGCCGCAGTAAGGAAAACTTGCGCTAGGGGCAGAGCCGTGTTTTGGCGCCCTTGGTTAATAAAACGTTTTTTTTTTAAAGTTCTTACCTCTCAAAATTAAAGTGATGAGCAAAAAAAAGGTCTTCACCTCCAAGTGACGAGCAAAAAAATAAGGTCTTCACCTCCTAAGGTCCTCATCTTCGCAATGGCGCCCCTTAGCAAGCCCATCAGCGCCTTTTTCCTTAGTGCGCTAGGGGCCGTCGCCCCCTCCACCCCCCTTACTGCAGCTCTGATTATTATAATCATTATTATTATGCTAGTTAATCAGTAATTAATTAAGTTAAGAGTTGCAATTTTCTGTTATTTATGTGTAATTTTTTGGATAATTTCTTCAGACAAAACTTTAAAAAAAGCATAAAATTACCTCAATTACCTCTTTTTTTTTGCATATTTACATGCCTACATAATCTATTTACCTCGAGGTCTAAATATAATATATTAGATATAAGACAGCATTTTTCAGCATATAAATTATAAATAATATACGTAATTTAAATTACTCAAACGTTATTAACAACCTCGTTCTTTTGACATATTAACTCATCAAAAAATCACGTTAAAATTGACATGAAAGCAAATGACTAAAGATTAATATTTAGACACATGGTGATGTGTATGGTACTTAGTATTACAATAAAAATTGCTGTTGGTGTTTTCGCATCAATGGATAACATATGTGTACGAACATGTACGCTTTGCAACCATCAATAACACGTCAACGTAGCTTGATCAGCTGTGCTTCATTTGCGTCCATTCCACAAAAAAGTACAACGCACTCTGTACCAGTGGTTCTGAAACAGGGGTTGTAAAAGGTTTTTAAGGGGTCCATAAAAATATTTCGTCTTTAGTTTTTAAAATTTGATATTTTTGACGATTTTAAAGTGTTTTAAAAGAATTATTTTTTGCTCTTTATTTTATTGATACTCTTATAGTAATTTAAATATTTCGAGAGTTGATCGTTGAGGGTCCGCTAGAATTATTGAAAATATTAAAATCAGGTAGACCGTGAAGTTAAGTTGTAAAAGTTAGATTAGTTAGAACTCAGTTAAGGGGGGGGGGGGGGGGTATGGTCAGAGCAGCACATTTTATACCCATTTTCAAGATTTTTTTTTAGAAAACTGTTAATAGTAACTTGATTGGGATAATACCGACAGTAAAGAACAACCTTTGAAGAGTATCCAAAAAAAATTTTATTGAAAAATATCGAAAATTAAGCTCGTGACATGAATTTGAAATTTTCGTTCAGGACAAAGAGTTGATTTGCGGTGAGACACATAACTAATGACTGGATCATCTAAAACAAAAAAACCAAAAATATTTCGTTAGTTTATGAGTTTCTTGAGGTAACGCTGTCGAGTTTTTTCAAATATCTAGATTATTTAATTTTTGGTATAAGTTTGAAGTCAAAAAAACGAAAAAAACGGAATTTTTTTTTTTCGAAATTTCTGTTTTCAGTTGTAAAAAATTCCATAAAAAAAAAGCAAGAAAAAAAAATATATCTCGACAGCGTTATCTAGTAAATTGCCTACAGAAATAGTGTGCAAAATTTCAGAAAGATCGGTCGAGTAGTTTTCGAGTTACATGTCTCACCGACTTGAAAAATAAAATTCCTCAAAAAATTACGAAACACGTGTACCGAAACTGCTCGATGAAATGAATGTATACTACTACAAGTCACATATATAAGTGTTTTTACACAAATATAGCACAGACAGGTATGTGGATAGAGTGGGAAGACTCTACTATTACGTATATGAGAGATGCGCGCGGCTAATAAAGCAGCGTTTTGAAAGGAACGCTATAACACGCGATTTGCGCGAAAATATGAATTTGAGTTATTTGTATTGTTAAGCCGATAACTTCGTTAATTTTGCTCGGATCGACCTTTGTATGTACACTCCTGAGCCACTATACAAACGATTAAAAAAAAAAAAAAAACGATTTTCTGACCATTAAGTATTGTTGTGTCAAAATAGGGAATTAACCAGAGATTACATTCGAATCAAGATTTATTATGATTTAAAAAAAGGATTAAGCACTTATGAGTGTAAATGAAGTTTAGATTAAGTTTTTAGTGAACAAGCGCCTTCTATGGCTACAATTTACCGCTGGTGTAAATAATTTGAATGAGGCAGGAATTCTGTTCAACATCAAAAGGATGCAGGGTATCTAAAAAAATCATCGTTGCTGTAAAACAGATAATTCAGAAAGATAATTAATTTATGCGGTAATTGATCATCAATTTAAGACTGGATTCTCAGTTATTAGCAGAATCAAACACTCATTTCATCTGCATTTAACAAAAATTGTCAGTCATTTTGTGTCACATCAGCTTTCTAATTTCCCAATACCGATGCGTGTAAGAATTTTACATCAAACTTTAAGACTCTTAAATAGTACCACATTTTTCAAAAATTGTGATAGGTGACGAAACTTATATTCAGGGCCGGCCCGAGAAACAGCGGGGCCCGGTGCAAGATGAACGTGCGGGGCCTTCTTCTAAAAAAAAAAACACATTCTAAATATTTGTATTTTGCAATATTGCACTTATTATTTGTACATATTAGTTACATTAATAATTTATGAATAATTATAATTAATATTTAACAAAATAATATAAATAGCTAAAAAGATCTATAAATACCTATTTCATAACGATCATTGCCTATACAAAACCTATTGTTATGAAATCTCATTCTGAAATCATAACGCTACCCAGATGCCCATAGAACGTTTTAGACCGAATTCAATAGTGCCTTATTGAGATGTGGATATAATTTCAAACTGTTTAATCGGTATGCAGAAAAAAGTTTAATTAAATCGACTAGGATGGACTGGAGCCAATGAAATAAACCATGTACAAAGAGATTTTCGTATTGTGTCAGTAGGTAGTAGAATTGAGGTATACCAAAGCTTAGGTGGGTTGATTGTGTAACACAGGATGCTCGAAATATCGGTGCACACAACAGGAGGACAATAACACAAAATCGGAAGGAATGGCGGAAGACGATTGAGACGGCTATGGCCTTCAAGAGCCTTGAAGGCCGTACCAGTAATGATGACTAATTCCTTCTGGCATGTTTTATTGCAGAATTGTAAATTATCTCGTCATAATTTAGTTTTCTTTCCAACTCGGATTCGATTGACAAAATTGCCAATGAAGAGAATCGCTCCTGACTTATACAAGATCTTTTTTATTATTTTTTATATATTTTTTATTATTTTGTATAAAGGTAAACTGCAACTATGAAAAGAACCGATTTTGTCATTCTAGAAATAAAAAAAAATAAATAAAAAAACTCGGTCGCGCGGGGCCTTCCGAAGCGCGGAGCCTTGTGCGGTCGCACCGTTCGCACCGGTCTCTGGCCGGCCCTGCTTATTTTTTGACGTGCTTACACGCCACAAGAGTCGTGTATGGATTCATGAAGATGTGGAAACTCCAACAATAACCAAGAAGCATCAAGCCATGAAAAAATTAATGGAAATCAAAGAAAAGAATTATGTTACATCATGATATCATCCATTACACAAAAAATATAGAATCAATAGAATACCCGCCATACTCACCTGATTTAACATTATGCGATTTTTGGCTAATTTCTGGGCTTCAAACATTTTACGGAGTATAAGGTTTTCACCTGAGGAAGAGTTAGATGCTGCAGTTCATGATTATTTTGAAGGTATTCCGAAAGAAGATTGGTTTGGGGCTTTTACGAAGTGGAAAGAAATAATGTCCAAGTGTATTATTGAGAAAGGAAATACTTTGAACATTTAAAATAAAATCCTAAAAAATATGAGCCATGTGTCTATTCTCAATAATTATAATGTAACATATACTAGTAGGCTGGTTTGCCTACAGGGTGCAACACAGCACCAACACACTGGTTATAATGAACGCCTAGGGCATGTTTCTTAATTCACGCTAGATCTAGCACATAAAGCACAAATCTAGCAAACCGTTTCTTAATTCAGCGTAAAATTCTAGCAGGCTGTTTCTTATTACAACACTAAATGTCCGCTAGGTACTAGCGCTAGACAACGAATCTAGCGGTTAATAAGGCTGCTAGCGGCTAGAGCTAGAGAGGTTAACATCACAATTTGACATTTGACGTAATAGTTTTCTGCTATCATGCCCTGTTTATCTCAAATTTGTATATATGGAAATTCCTAACAATAATTTGGTATTGTACACGCTTCAATATAACGATACACTCATGACGGTTAATGTCGATAAAGGAACATGCAATATTTTTTCACCCTTTTTGTCTTTTTAGACAGATTATATAAAAATTATAATTCTTCTAAATCTTTATTACAGTGCTCTTCATCACTTTCTTCTTCTGAACTTGATGATGATTGAAGAAGTCGTGTCATTACATAAAATGTCATCTTTACTAGCGACTACATAACCTCCTTGAAACCTAGCAACAATCTAGCAAGTCGTTTCTTTATTTTTGAAATTTTGTATTTAGTGCATTAATCTAGCATCACAGCGATCATCTAGGCTAGAAGTTAGCACTAAATTGTTAGCTGCATTTAGAAACATGCCCTTAATAACTTTTTTATTTTCATAGATATGAACTATGTGCAAAGTTTAATAACCAGGCCATTTTAGACGATCTTGCACCGATAAGATTAAAATAAAAAGACTTACTCCAAATTTAAACATAAAGCAATCCATCTTCAGTAAAAAACAAACCTTGAATCGAACGTTTATAAAAACACACGTGGATTTTTGGTTGTGATGTACCGTTATAAATACTATATATTAATAAATAAAATCACTATTTTAAAAGAAATTTTAACAATTATTACTTTAGTATTAACTAGGAGGCTGTGAAAATATTTAGGACATTTAGGTAGTCCGCGATTATTAAAAGGTTAAAAACCACTGCTTCGCACATCTCTCTCGCAAGCTGTTTCTCTGTTGCTCTAACGACTGATTACAGTTTAATCTACATTAAAAATCTCGATGCATGTAATTTTCAACTCAACGAAGGTGATTGGAACAGAATTTATTTGTGATTTATTTCTGTTTTGCATACACGTTATTAACAATTTATTTTTGTGAAAATTAATAATATGTTGTATTAGTAATTAGTTGTAATTTGTTTTTATTTTTGTGTTAACAAGAATTATCTTGTAATATATGTTCAATGGTATATGTATGGGGATAATTATCGCACAGTTAGGTTGAAAAAGTGGTGCTGAAACTTGTAAGGAAGTGTACTAAGTACTTGTAATACATTATTCATCTCGGCAAGTCGTCGGTTCAGTTAGTGCTTTGATCTGTGGGACTTTGATCGCAAATTTGAATTTGTACCAAGCTTGTCAGATAAAACTCATTAGATTTGTTATCTTCATCTTGTTAGAAAGTTCTTACAGCGATTTGTCTTCAAAATAACCTTGACAAATTCGCGAATAACTCGCTCGTAAATTTAACCGCTTTAAAATATTTTGTACGATTTTTTTTCAGTTTCATTTTTAGAATTTCGTAGGTATAAGCACTACTCCCTTATCTAGTGCGTTAATTAATGATTTATATCCGTTTGAATTTGCCGCTCATTAAATTAATTTTATAGATTGGCACTTATCAGTGGCGCACATGGGAAAACGTATAAAAACAAATTAATGAATCATTGGCAAAGCAATTTACTAACACTGATTAAAACTAAATTATTTTTATTAATTTATACTGATATACAGATTAAAAAAAAGTAATTTAAATTTTTACCAACCGCCAACTTATATAAGGGAGGTATTGTGATCATACCGATTTTGACATTTCGAGATTTCGATGGATCTCCACGAATTGAAGTCCTTACATAACGTTTTGAGTATTTTTAGCATGATGTCTGTCGGTGAGTCTGTCTGTCTGTCTCAATTTTTGCTGAAATTCACGATAATAATCCTCTGCGACACTTGGAACTCTATCTGCCATAATAACTCCTTGGTAATCATAAGTCGAACCCTGCAAATTTGCGGATATCCGCGGATTACCCGCGGATATTCAGCATTTTTCTGCGGATGCGGATAAATTATCATTAAAATCGTGCGGATGTGGATCGGATGCGGATTATATATCAAATCCGCTCATCCGAAATATCCGCGTGAACATGAAATCTTCGGTTGGACGCCTCTTTTTACGGAAGACGCGATTAGAACCCCAAAAATGTATCGCTGGCTTTTGTATTGTGCTTATGGCAAGAGTGAAATAATAATAGGTTGCGGCACTTTTTACTTTTTTAACTGATCCCATAAAGTCCTACTATTTGCTTACTTAAATAGGTAAATATAGTATATAACCTAGTAAAAACTGTGTTACTAATCGCAGTTCTTGCAGCAGTATTATTTAGTAAATTTCTGTTTGGTCCAAGAGGAACTGCATCGGTAGTGTCTTCAAGTATTTGAATTTCTTCTACAATGGGTGGATTTTCGTCTTTAAATAATATTGTCGTATTATGTAAAACACAACATGCAATTATTACTGCACGACTTGTGTCATTTTTTTTCCTAATCCCATAGACAAACATGGAAATCGTCTTTTTAAGACTCGGAACGATCTTTCTATGGTGTTTCTTTACAATATGTGTGCTGCGTTGTAGTTCTACTCAGGGTTAAGCCTGGAACAGAATGCACAGCGCGCTACGCCGTCAGCGCGCCGTCATTTGCGACGGCGTTGCTGAGAACGCCGTTGAATTTTCGCCTGCCCACAATGCAATAATTTTTAACGCCTCAAGTGTCACGTGACAACCTATATCTGAGTTTATACGTGCGATTTCTTTTATTAAAAGTATAATGGATGATGAAGACTTGTGTGTGATATTATTTATGTTGTATGCAAGTTATTTATACATACAAACACTTTACCATTCAGTAAAAACTGAGGTTAGGTGTTCTGCGTCAACGTTCAACGGCGTCAAAAGTTGGAAGTTGACGAACATTCAGTATCACCGGCGTTCGAACGCCGGAGGACGTTGTTCATTCTGTGCACTTGCGTAGTACAGCATGGCTTTTAACTTTGCCCTGACAGTTTGCGCCGTCCAACGGCGTCAACGCGCCTTCAAACTCGTTGCATTCTGTTTCCCAGTTTAGTGTATGGATTGAGTAAAGGAGTTAATAACCAACTGCAGGGATATCAAAGTAAAGGATAGTTATTTAATATACGCGGACAAGGGATCAGGTGCACAGCATTGTCTAAAAAATCATCTGATGATTCGGCAAATAATTTACTGAAAAAAAAAAACAATTTAAAGAGGTTATAATCTATGATATTATTAAATATTATAACATATACACACGTTTTTCAATATCTGAAATTTTGTGTGTAAAAATATTTATTACAACTTACCTTTTATATTTTCTTTAAATTCAATTTAAATATTTGATATAAAAATTAGTAAAACTATGGTATAGTAAAGGAGAATTTACTTGACAGATTGATCGATTGAGAACCGATAAAGAAATATATAGGGTAACTGCAGCGAATTTCGACTACCAAATTTATTTATTTTTTAATTTACGAACTATTCAATATTTTGGTAGGAAAGTGGTCCCAATCAATACCTCATTCACTTATCTTTAGGTGCTAAATATTTTCACGATGAAACAAGCTGTTATTACAACTTAAGTTCGACATTAAAAAAATATGAAAAAAACGTTAATTTCAAAAAAGTTATGTTAATATCGACTACCCTAAAATTTTAAGATAATCAACGTTTCTTGTCTCTTTTACATTTTATTTAGGTAAAAGAATATAATAATAGAGACTTTTAGTAAGACGTGATTTTAATTGTCGTCAAATTAGGTAAGTGAAACATGCATGCATGTAATATCGACTAGTCCGTAGTAGCTTCATTCCTCTAGTCGATATTACCTGCAATCAAATCTTTTTATTTAGCCTGTGATATTATAACAAAATATTATGAAAATCAAATTTTACCAGCTAATATATATGTATTTGGATCAGTTCTTATCAGTTTATTCAATGCAAAATATTTTGTTCAACTTTCCTTTGATAAACAACTGCTAATTAAAACCAATAAAAAAATATTTTAACACCTAAATAATATAAATATCAATTTACACGTGGCTTAAAATAAAGTGAAGTTAGTTTTTCACATAAACATAGTGTTACGTTATACTTCCGCTATATGACAGCAATTATTTAGAGAAATAATGGGATAGTCGAAATTACCTGCGTAGTCGAAATTCGCTGCAGTTACCCTATATCTATTTCACACAATTTTATGTAAGATGTCAACAACGTATTTCTGCTTCTTACTGTAACGTACGTTCATAATTTTTGCCTTTTTTTGTTATATTATAATATGGTAACTTCAACGTATGTCCTTTTGTACACACGCGCGCTTTCAACTTTGGGCGGTCGCTAATGGTCTCTCCTTCTCTATGAGTGAAACAAATTGTATCTCTTTCTCTATTTCTAGCTTTGTCTGTGAACAAATGATATGGCTCTATTCAAAAATGGAAATTTTATTGCTATAGTTCTCATTGAACCATATGCTTTATTAACCGTTATCTGTCAACTAAAGTCTCCTTTGCTATAACTGTGCAATGTTAAATATTTAACACAGCCGCAGACCTATGTGAAAATAGCAGATGGTTGAATTCTTTGCTATATTTAACATTGCTTTATGGAACGCAGAACTGTACTTAACAACTAAATTAAAATTTAACAGCGTTGCTAAAATTTAGCATTGCTTTATGAAACCGGCCATAAGTCTAAAACTTTATTCATGAAAGTTTTATTTTACCATGAAAATAAATAATTGTTTTAAAATTGTGTAATTATTAATTCACAGCCCCCCTTAAAATTATGCTACAGGCCCCGCACTAGATTTATCTTGCACTGATCCAAGCAATGATATGGTAAAAAAAAAAAAAAATTGAATTTAAAATTGTCATGTTGTTAGCCATTTGGAACGCATTTATGTATCCATAATCTAAAAATGCAGAGAATATCACCGAAAAACGAGATACCGCACGACTAAGAAAGAAAGGGCGTAGGACAAGTATTAACAGGACATCCTACCTAATCTCTGATGAGACGATGAAAATTAATATAATACCATCTACTATTATATTGTACAAGTGTTGGTATATATGTTCTATTCAACGTCTGGTGTATCTTCATTTTTCCGGTAACGCGGAGAGAAGAAAATGAACCGCCCTCTCATCCGGGTGATATTTTTTCAGTGCTTAGGCTTAATTTTATTTCGACAGGGGGTACTGACTAATTTTTATTGATAAAAATCATGCATTTTTTCCTCGAATCCGTGTCGAATCAAAGTCACCAATGATCGGCACGGACAGGTTTTATCAGACGATAATTCAAAAATATTCTTAATACAAGACGGCCGGTCCAGAATATTTACGGCGAGAATCAAAGTGTTTAATGGTAATAATGGTTCAGGATAGCTTTTTGAACGTGCGAGATAATATTTTGAGGTATCAGAAAACATTTTTCAAAGAATCTGGGCCATTATTGGAAATATGCTTACAAGATTTCAGAAGGTGACAGCTGTCAAATTTTTTGCATTTTAAAATGGGAGTTCACATTTTGAACGTGTTTCTTGACAGAAGAATACTAATTAAGGATTTAAGGTGAATTAACGATAAAGTTTAAGACATTTGCAGGGCGAATTTCCATAAAATAGTGTTAAAAAAGATTTATAGATATTAAAAATTTCAGGGTTAATCAAAGTGTTAAGTGGTGATAATGGTTCAAGATAGCTTATTTGACGTGCGAGATAATATTTTGAGGCATCAGAAAACATTTTTCAAAGAATCTGGCCCATTATTGGAAATATGCTTACAAGATTTCAGAAGGTGACAGCTGTCAAATTTTTTTCATTTTAAAATGGGACGAGATTTCACATTTTGAACGTATTTCTTGATAGAAGAAAACTAATTAAGTATTTAAGGTGAATTAACGATAAAACTTAAGACATTTGCAGGGGGAATTTCCATAAAATAGTGTTAAAAAAAGATGAGCGACGAGTTTTATAATCGACAAGTGCGACAAAATTATATTAAAACGAGTCGCGAAGCGACGAGTTTTAACAATGTAGGGGAGAAGACCGGCGTAGCCGGGCTGAGGCCCCTAGTACTGAAATATGCTTCAAATAATTCATTGTAGAATAAATGTCTGTAGCGAACCACAAAATTCTATCCCATAAATTTAAGAATAATAGAATTTATTGGGATGTAAAAAAATAAATAAAAAGTTTCTATAGGGACAGGTTCGACAACATTTCCTAAGGGAGCAACAGGGCTAAAGTTTTTTTTTTTTTTTAAGAAGAAAAAGTAAGTAACTCAACTTGGAGTAGCTGTTGAAACTACCCGATTAACTTTTCTTATAAATCGTAAAATAGTTTTTCTACCTAAAGTTTATCACAAGTTGATTTGAATGCTAAAAATATGAACATAAGAAATCGAATAAGAATTCAATAGAACAAAATGAAATCAATCAATATTGGCACTTACAATCTGTCAACTGGAATAACAAATAAATCTTGGATGTGCATTGAACCAAAATGCCAGGGTGATTTTTATCTGCTTTCAAATTCCAGTTTATCGGCACGTATTACAAATATTGATCCCATGGAAAGAATAATGGAAAAATTGGTTAAAATAACAGATAAAATAATAGAAGTGGTGCTCAAGAAATTATAGAATCGATTTTATCCATAAGTAAATTAACCCCTTAATCCCTTATTTTTATTTAGGTAAATGGTCCAAAGGTCACTATTTTTTTATGATTTTAATTTATTTTTCTATATTTGAAATAAAAAAATAATTTAAAAACGGTTTAACTTAAAGATTTCGTTCTGGTACTAAAAAATTCTCCTAATAACTGGGAAGAACCCTATTGTTTTTTATTAAAATCCGAAACCGGAAACGGAAGTTATTAAACATTAAAATTTAAAAAAGTTCGTAACTAGTAAACCAAGCCTTGAACAAAAAATTGTATAGGATATAATTTGATGTATTTTTGAAGGTTTACCTATATCTTTTTTTTATTATTATTATTTTTTTAGCCTTTTTAAGTCTAGCGGAGCTCTTCCTTCGCCACTGGTTTATAACATTTCCATCTTTATCCAATTTATTTGTTGTTTTAAATTAATTATTGTGAACTGTTGATAATAATGCTACGTCTTTTTTATCTTTCCACTTCAGCACCATTATCTTACCTTTTCTAAAACTTGTAGCTTCTCCTTTTTTTAGTTTTTTGCTTTTGAAACATGCAGGTAAGCCTTTCCTGTTTTGTCGCATTGTGCCATATGTATCTGTTGTATGACTTACTAAAATTTCGGCTAGTTGGGGACTTGTGTAAAAATTGTCCGTGGTTAGACAATACCACTTGTTCAAAAGTGGTTCCATTTGAGTCATTACTATTTGTGTGGTCAAAGGAAAATCTTTATATTAATTTTGCCGGCGGTAGCACATCAATGTTTATTTATTTATCATTATCATATTTATTTTGGTCCGTATATATACGGGATTTTAAGCTATGGTCAGTTCTAGTTACCCCGTATATATACTGAATAAGTAGTTAAGGGGTTATATATTTCACCAGATTTTTGTCAAAAATGTGTTTTTCCTATGACTACCATGCAATTGTCTCTTTTCGATACTATCAGTTAACAAGAAATTAACTTAATTTTGCTTGTTACCCTCATCCACGCATAAATGGCGTGAGATTGAATAAATTCGTACCAATGCGCATGTGCAGCGGTGCGAGAATTTTCATTGTTGTATTGGCTGCGCGCGCATTACTGCCTGTCAACAATATGTACATTGTATTTTCTGGATTATTTTTTAAAAATTTATTTAAAAATGGTTATTGGAGCAAAGCCATACTGAGCAACACGCGCATAATGCATATTCCGCGCTAGTAGTACAATATGCCATTGTCCCGTATCCTATTTCCTAGAGTGGTTGTTCCAAATATCTAATCATATTCTCAATAATGCACATGAATGAAATCCGGGATGGTACATTAGGATTTTTTTTTATAAATATTTTTTTTTGAAACATTGAAAAAAAAATTTTTTTTTTTTAAATTATTTGTTGGTTATCCAAAAAACCGAAAGGGTTTCACACTGTGTAACCCATCGGGTTTCTGGCTATTTTGTTTAAGCTTTGTATATCATATACAGTGGCGTAAATAGAGTCCGCAATGCGGGGGGGGGGGGGCGCAGTTAAGGGGGCACACAATTTGTCACGAAACTATAATAATCACTTAGATTCTAGGAGGTGATGACCTTTTTTTTTTGCTCGTTACTTGGATTTTGGGAGGTGATGACTTTTTTTTTTGCTCGTTACTTGGATTTTGGGAGGTGAGGACCTTTTTTTTACTCGTCATTTAAATTGAGGTGAGTACACTATTACTTTTTTCCTTGTACCTAATCATTGAATTTTCGAAAGTTTATCGAGGGCCTACATTTTGTTTTGCGAGGAGGCCACCAAATCCTAGTTATGCCACTGATCATATAGGCTATTCCAAACGTTTAAGCGGAAGTAGATTTGGAATTCTAGTAATTTTTGTCATTAAGTCAGGCTTTTTCAATTTGTTTATTCTTTTTAAATCATACTTACATTGCAAATTCTAGATTAAATTGATTTCAGCATAAAATTGATTGTGATTTTAATTACATTTTGAATTTTTTGTGTCATTCTTAATTTTAAAATATTAATAATAATAAATTTGGTTTCACTGTTGGAATTTTAAATTTTCACTTGTCAACATCAAACATGAAATAACCAAAGCAAGTTCCTTTCTCATAACGACCTACAAGTATGAAATTCCCATTAAGTTCCGCGTAAACCAAAGAAGCAGACTATATTTACATTTCAAATTCTAGGTTAAGTTGACTGTCATTATAAAATATTATTTTCATTACATCTTGAATTTTTGTGTCATTTTTAATACAAATTTCCCATTTCTTATTTTTTTTTTGTCTTCCAGGAATGTAAAACAATTATATAATTTTTATAATAAATATCTCTCGTATCCTTGATTTCTCTATTGGAATTTTTTTGCCATGTCAACATAAAACGTGATATAATCTAGAAGCTATTCCAAACGTTTAGGCGGAACTAAATGGTAATTTCGTTCTTTTAGGTTGTCACGAGTAGAGACCTTGCTTGGGTTATTTAATTTTTCACGTTGGCATGTGAAAATTAAAAATTCCAACAGTGAAACCATGGAAATGAATGACATATGTCAAAAATAAAATACCCTTTTACATATTTTAATGACAAAAAAATAAATAAATGGGTAATTTGTATTAAGAATGACACAAAAAATCTAAATATAAAGAAAATGATATTTTAAAATGATATTAACCTTAACCAAAAAATGTTTATTGTAAGTATGATTTACAAAGCTTGAACAAAACGGAAAAAAGCACGAATCAAACGATGAAAGTAACTAGATTGCATAATCTAGTTCCACCTAAACGTTTGGACGAGCCCATAGGCAAACTTCTTTTTCCTGACAACCTAAAAAAAAAAACGTAACTTCCATTTAATTCCGTATAATCAAAGAAGCAGACTATAGTACTCGTGCTTGAAAGGCATGTGCGACTCAGAAATATATAAATATATAAATAAATTGGTTGTGGCTTCGTTCATTTGAACAGACTTCTGTAAAAAATTGTAATATATTACATAGATTACCACACGATAAGTGATTTTCAAAATATTGTTCCAAATGGTTACAACAAAAAAAATCGTCTCAGATATCAGCATGTGGGGCATTATCACTGAATATATATGCGAAACCTTGAATGTGTAAAAATTCATACTTCACATCAACTTTTTTGTTCAGAAACAAGCTAAAATACTTGATGAAGCATTGAAACAAAAATTGTAAATTTACATATTCAAACATACCGAAAGTTTTCGGAAAAAAACGTATTTTGCCACAATTATACTTCCAACAAGTGACCTCGTTTTTACGCTTTAAAATTGCTGAACTAATTATTATTCTATGAATAGTGGAGTAATTAAATGGTAACAAGTTGCTATTGTACAAAAAACAGTCCAAATTCATTTTATTCTAACTTTATATGGATGTTTTGTGTTAATAAACACTTCATGCCTCGCTTGATTTAATTTTAACGCTTTTGTTCGATTGTGGTTCTAGTATGTTGGAAGTTTCGATGGACCTGATAATTTTAGAGTGGAACAACATGGTTTAAATATAGTTATATTTCATAATTATTATATTAAGGCTACAGCTCACCATATGTGTTTTGATTGACAGAGAACAGAGCTCCCTATTTTTATATCTATAAATAAGGCAGTAGATGCAGACGAGATAGAGTTCAAAGAATATATATGGTCAGGGCTTATACCTTAAACTGCTTTCAGACAAAAGAATATTTAAGCTTCATGACCTATTTACGGCAGTAGCGGAATGGCAAATTAAGCCGAATCGGAAAAACTTTTGTTGAACGGCCTCATTAAAAAAAAAAAAAAAATAGAGATATGAGCTTTAAAAAAAATCATAACTAAAAAATAATGAAATATTTTCAATTTACAAAACAACAACAGCAAAAAGTCAATCAATATAACTCAATTTCAATACTAGATATTAATTAAAAAGAAATAAAGTTTACAAAAAATTGATGTGAAGTGTGAATTTTCACACATTGCAGGGTTTTGCAGGTATTTAATAACTGAATGATGATTATTTGGGATGCCAAAACAAATTTTATGTCAAAATATTTTTTTATGAATTTTAATTCGAATGCCTAATACCATTATTTAAGTTTCTAAATATGTGCAGTATTTTTTTTACATAGCAAGGTTCATTAAGATTTTGAAAATTGCGCCTATGGCTTCTATTGGTTGCTTAAATCATTAGCCACGCCCTCTGATTTCGTATACATCAAACAGAATTAAATTATAATTTCAACACTTCCCACTGGTTATTAAATTTACGCTTTTAAAAATTATATGCAACATTTGCCAAAATATAGCTAGAATTTTTACTGTTAAATTTTTTAATTTTTAATATTAAATAATTTAAACGAAAGAAAACTGCAAAAAAAAAAAAATTAAAATTGACAGGATTCGAACTCTAGTTTGCAAGTTAACTGTGTTTAGCAAATTAGAAAACCAATGACTAAACACACATCGCTATCAGCGCTGACGTCTGAACTTGGTTACATAGCGAATTAATTATTTAACATATTTTGGTTAAAAACACAAAAAATGCATTATTTTCCGAAAACATAATCTGATCAAAAATTCCTGTTGTACTATTCCGGTTCACACCAATATACATTACTTAGAATTTTTTCACATTTTTAGTTTAAACCATCTGGGCTACAGGGTGTGGGATAAAAATTTTTTTGCACAATTTTGGCAAAAATCTCGTCAAAATAATTTATTTTGCAAAAATAAAATTTTGATCGTTAATCCACGTACTAAGGGCTTTCATTTGATACCCTACTCAGAATTTAAAAAAAATATTTTTTTTTTCGATGAGCACATATTTGTTTATATTTTTAGGGGGATATGTTTTTTAGATGTTTTAGTATTTTTCCTATGTGCGGGTCAAAAAGTTGTACAATCATGCCAAATTTCAACTCTCTAGGTTTAGCCGTTTGGCTGCAATTTTTACCGAACAGACAGACAGACAGACAGACAGACAGACGACAAAATGACGGTATAAGGGTTTTTTGGTCATACCTACAAAACCCTAAAAATATAGTTTGAGCTGATTGTATTATACAAAAACGTTTAAAATACTATTATTTATTGTTTTTTTTTTTTTTAATTTATAAATAATATTCTAGTTATAAAGATGGGCTGTGTGTGGCGCAAATATTCATCATCACTGAGCACCAAACATTTTATCTAACTAACTAACTTACTAAATAAAAACTTGCAGTGTAAAACCGTATTCCAGCTCTTTAAATTAACACGTTATAGACTGTTCTTTCTTAGCTGTAATGAATGAATAATATGTTTCTATGCACTGTTTTAACGTTGTCCGCACCGTTCACAGCAAGTTAGAAATTAATATCTTACGCATAGTACGACATCTGTGTTTTTTTAAACCAACTAATGGCTTTTTAAAATGTTTTATATGTATTATCGTTCTTATAATTCTGTTGTCTTAGATTTTAACTATCTAAACCTAACCTAATTACCTAAATTGATCATATTTACTATCCGTCTTTGTAATTATGAGCAAGATTTGTTAATGATGACATTATGTTAGGTTATGTAAAGGCATTCGATAACTACGGTGTTACTGATAGAATGCGATAGCCAATGTGTTTATATGTCTCATTAAAACATCTCACTAGCTGTAAGCTTAGAAAATTACCCACAATGCACGACTAACATCGTATTGAATTTAGAGGTCTAAACGGTTTCACGTCTTACCATATTACAAACGGCTAGTGACAGTAAATAGTCTATAAGCTACAGTGTATAAGCTATTGATTTAAGAGCTCTGAATGCGGCTTAAAAAGAACGTTAATTTTTCACTAATGAGCACAAAAACGCGTCATTTTTTACACATGCTAACCCTAGACATTTTACGTCGTTCTTGAGACTTAATTTCTGGCTCAATAATCTCATAGGTAATACGTTATAATAAATATTGGTAAAAATGTATCACTGGTTATTTTAATAAATGGTATTGAGTATTTATAGAGATTTTTATTAGCATATAGAATAACCAGTGGCGAAGGGAGACCTCCGCTAGACTTGCCCTCCCATAAAAAAAATAATAAAAAAAATACATATATATTTTTTTTAATTTAAAAAAATATTTAGGTAAATCTTCAAAAATACATCAAATTATGTTCTATACAATTTTTTGTCCAAGGCTTGGTTTACTAGTTACGAATTTTTTCAAATTTTAAAGTTTAATAACTTCCGTTTCCGGTTTCGGATTTTAATAAAAAACAATAAGGTTCTTCCCAATTTTAGGAGAAAGAAAAAAATGTATAAAAGATACTTTTCAATTTTGTGCTACCATTTTCGGTATTTCACTTATAGTCGGATTGCTGATAGGTGACTGTTACATGTATGTACCAAGTAGTGCATTCATACAATAATCTAGTTACCATTTTTCAGCGATTTTAAAAATGATTTTTGTTATTTGTCTTAGCTGTCAGTGTCTGGTAATAAATATTTATTAAAATATGGCTTGCGGCCAATTATTAAATTCACAATGCATCATACCATTCTAGAATAATTAATAAAGCACCAACAAGTAACTCATCTAAAATCGAAATTCAAAATTGGCTGATAAATAATAACATAACGTTTTCAAAAAATTACTTAAAATATGATCTTTTAAAAATTGTTAAGAAAGAAAAATCTGAAATAATTTATTTTATTGATACATTGGCACAAACGTATGGTCATGAAGTACTAAGATTACCTCCTTATCACTGCCAGTTTAACCCCATTGAACTAATTTGGGGTATAACAAAAAAATATTATGATAGACATATTGGTCAAAACGGATATAGTGATAACGAAGTTTTGAAAATGTGGCAAGTAGCCTGTGAGCAAATTAGTTGTGAAACTGGGCAAAATCTGTTAAAAAAATCGAAAATTTAATAAATGTATGGTGGGAAAGGGAAAGGATTGTTGATGATATTAATCCAATAATAATAAATACAAGAAATGACAGCGATAGTTCAGATGACGACGATATCATGCATTACAGTGACTAATTTAAAAAAAATAAAAATAAACATTTAAATACTACTTCTAGCAATATATTATATGAATAAATATATTTTTACTTAATATTTTATTACTTTGTACTTAGGGAAGACATAAAAATTTAATTTAATTAAACAACAAATTATATTCCAAAATTTACGTATGAGTATAAACTTTTCCTTATTTATAATTATTACCTTAAAATTAATAATTTTGTTTGTTTGAGTACTGCTGTGAATTTATTTTCGTGCTCTAATTAGTAAAGATATCTACGAACCATGCCGTTTCTTTCTAATGCTTTGTCTTTTATTAAAATAATTTGGAAGGTTAGTCGTCAACTTGCGTCACTATACGTTACTATGGGTATGCAAATAATCATAATGATATAGACAGAGAAAGCATATAGTATTTTATATCGATACTTGTAGCAACGAACAGTCACTTATCAGCAATCCGACTATACGCCTTCTGTGAAAATCACAATTGATTAAAAAACCTCCTTTACACTCTAATTACCTAAGTAAGTATTTTAATTAAATTGTTTTATAAAACATAAAAATTTCCGAGATAACATACTGAGATTTAATTATACATTTCTTCCTAGAATAATAATTATTCGAACGATTTTCCATTCGAATCTGTTCTACTGACACAAATGCATACAAATGTCCTGCGCGGACGTTCAGAGGTCGAAGGATATGAACAATAAAACGAGCTTAGGAATGTCCTAAAAAAATATTTTCTCTAAAATCCTGACATCAATTTTTCTTTTTGAAAACGATACTTTCATTTATCTTATACAATGTCATTGTCACAAGGAAAATAGAATTCTCGTTCCAAACAGTTGCTTGACAATAGAAAACTATTAAAACAAACGAGTTTTTTGTTAGTTAAATTATTTACATTACGTTTAACTTATATAAAAAATTAGAACCATATATAAAAACGTTAGTAAAGCTGTCACTTATAAAAGAGGAACATTTTTAACATATTTAACCAATTTTAAAGTTAATTAATTTAACAGAGCTCAGCTTCTAAAGGGATCTGTTTTTGCATGTTGTTTGGACTTCTAATTAGTTTATGATTAATATTGATTACAGCCATTATTTATTTATGAAAAATGGTTATTTAGATTGACTATATAATTTAATACTAAATACCTAATTTCAATAAAGCTATAAGGTATCCTAATTATTTAAACCATTAAATCTGTTTTCGGTTGAAATATTTATAGATAAATTAATGCTTAACTATTGAATAAAGCCATGACTAATTTGTGTTAAATTATTATTGACAATATAGGCGCATTTAGAGGTTTTGAAAATTTCTGTAGTTTATCGGTAAAAAATTAACTGTTTCTCATGACTGGGTGTAAAACCGACTTTATGGACCTAAGTATCACTTTATTCCCTAGGAAAAATTTTTGAACTTTATTCCCTCAATAAAGTGACAGATGTAATAATAATAATAATAATAATAATTATTATTATTATTAAATAGCACAATTGGCTACATATTTTACTAAAAAATTGATGTGAAGTGTGAATTGTCAGACATTTCAGGGTTTTGCAGGTATTTAGTAAGTGAATGATGATTATTTTGGATGCGAAAACAAATTTTATATTAAAATATTTTTTTTATTAATTTTAATTCGAACGCCTAATACCATTATTTAAGTTTCTAAATATGTGCAGTATTTTTTTTTTTTTATATAGCAATGTTCATTAAGAATTTTAAAAATTGCGCCTATGGTTTCCATTGGTTGTTAAAAGTTCCGTCCCTCTGATTTCGTGTTCATTGAAACAGAATTAAATTATAATTTAAACAATTTCCACTAGTTATTAAATTTACGCTTTTAAAAATAAAATGCAACATTTGCCAAAATATAACTAGAATTTTGAAAAAATAATTTTAACAATATAAAAATTACAAAAAAAAACAAAAAATAATATTGTCTCTTCTCCAGGGTTCGAACCCTTTCGGATCGGGTTACTTGGTTGAAAAATCAGCTGCTAATACCACTACACCAGCACACACGTTCCAGTGTGTTAGTAGTCCAGGGTATTAGCCAAAAATCACAAAAAATGCGTTTTTCTCCAAAAACATAATCTGATCAAAAATTCCTGTTGTACTATTCCGGTTCACACCAATGTACATTACTTAGAATTTTTTCAGATTTTTAATTTAAACCATCTGGGCTACAGGGTGTGGGACAAAAAATTTTTTGCACAATTTTGGCAAAAATCGCTTCAAAATAATTTATTTTGCAAAAATAAAAATTTGATCGTTAATCCACGTACCAAGGGCTTTCATTTGATATCCTACTCAGAATTATAAAAAAATATTTGTTTTTTCGATGAGCACATATTTGTTTATATTTTTAGGGGGATATGTATTTTAGATGTTTTAGTATTTTTCCTATGTGCGGGTCAAAGAGTTGTATAAGCATGCCAAATTTCAACTCTCTAGGTTTAGCCGTTTGGCTACAATTTTTACCGAACAGACAGACAGACAGACAGACAGACAGACAGACAGACAGACAGATAGACAGACAGACAGACAGACAGACAGACAGACAGACAGACAGACGACAAAATGAC
Source organism: Liopterus haemorrhoidalis (assembly GCA_963971575.1). Taxonomy (NCBI): domain Eukaryota; kingdom Metazoa; phylum Arthropoda; class Insecta; order Coleoptera; family Dytiscidae; genus Liopterus; species Liopterus haemorrhoidalis. Next base: position 14,531,358 of record OZ020618.1, on the reverse strand, counting down.
GGTATAAGGGTTTTTTGGTCATACCTACAAAACCCTAAAAAGACAATTTCCATAATTATTTATTATTCATTATAATTAATATAATAATTAACATTAATATAGTGATCTTCACTTTCCAAATAAGTTTTCTTACTATTTACATTATTAATTAACTCAAATCGACCGGCGTAGCGTAGTAGTAACATACGTGCCCTGCTTTGTAAGGTCTCGGGTTCAAATCCCGCTGAGATATGGAATTTTCATTAAAAAAATTAGAATTGTCCTGGCTAATAGCCTCTGTAGAAAAGTCGAGAAACGTGAAAAAAAAAACTTAAAATGAACGCTTGTTGAAGTTGAATGTTTTTTAAGAAAAAAGTTTTAAGCCCGAAACCCCTCCCTAGAATAACACCTTATAGCCTACATTTGAATTCTAGTTTTGCTCTATCATCAATCCAAATTACTTGAAAATATTATTCGCAATGTTCATTTCCAAGTAAAATAGTAGTAGGTCCTATGTAATTGCCTACACTCTTCTTATTACACTATTTTCTGAAATCTGTATATGCCTTTTTATACAATTTCTTTGATTTTGCAGGCAATAATTCGGCAGTTGCCTCCATTGCAACTGACACATTATCTGGTGGTGTCCCGATAAAGTTCTCGTCGTATTATTATATGTGTATTTCCATTTTTAGGGTTTTGTAGGTATGAAAATTGTAGCCAAACGGCTAAACCTAGAGAGCTAAAATTTGGCACACAACTCTTTGACCCGCACATAGGTAAAATACTAAAACATGTAAAAAACATATCCCCCTACAAATATAAAGAAATATATGCTCATCGAAAAAAAATATATTTTTTTACAATTCTGTGTAGGGTATCAAATGAAAGCCCTTGGTACGTGGATTAACGATCAATATTTTATATTTGTAAAATAAATTATTTTGATGCGATTTTTGCCAAAATTGTGCAAAAAAAATTGTCCCACACCCAGATGGTTTAAACTGAAAATCTGAAAAAATTCTAAGTAATGTAAATTGATGTGAACCAGAATAGTACAACAGGAATTTTTTTATCAGATTATGTTTTCGGAATATAACGCATTTTTTTGTGTTTTGAACTAAAATATGTAAAATATTTAATCCGCTATTTAACACAGTAAACAAGTGAACATCCGTAGTCCAGCGATAACGTCTTCGCTTCGTAAGTTGCAAACTACTGTTCGATTCCTGTCAATTTTATTTTATCTGTTTTTTTTTGCATTTTTATTTTGTTTAAATTATTTTGTCAAAATTCTAGTTATATTTTGGCAAATGTTGCATTTAATTTTTAAAAGCGTAAATTTAATAACCAGTGGGAAGTGTTGATATTATAATTTAATTCTATGTTTGAATGTATACGAAATCAGAGGGGCGGAGTTTATGACTTAAACAACCAATGGAAGCCATAGGCGCAATTTTTAAAATATTAATGAACCTTGCTATATAAAAAAAAATACTGCATTATTTAGCAACCAATGGAAGCCATAGGCGCAATTTTCAAAATCTTAATGAACTTTGCTATATAAAATAAAATACTGCACATATTTAGAAACTTAAATAATGGTATTAGGCATTCGAATTAAAATTCATAAAAAAATATTTTGACAAAATTTGTTTTGACATCCCAAATAATCATCATTCAGTTACTAAATACCTGCGAAACCCTGAAATGTGTGAAAATTCACACTTCACATTAATTTTTTATAATATAAATAATTTCGTCTTCTGAGCCTCTGGGTAGCACTATGACTCGGTGAAACAATTGTGAGATATTATGGACTTGTTCATAACTGATAGTTTATAAATTATTCCTTGAAATTTTTATGTGTATAAAAAATTATGTAAATTTAAAAAGAAATTTGTTGAGTAAACGATGATTGTGGGTTCTTCTTATATAGTAGTTATGTGGGTGATTTTGTCTGAGAGAGAATTAATTTTCCGCAAGAAAAAAGTCGTTTTGTTTTTCGAACATACCTACGTGCTTGTAAACTAAGTATAGAAACTCTGTATGTGACATATTTCATTAAAACCATGTTATCCGATAGTTAATTTCAAGAATGGGGTCGTGAGAGTTATGGTTAACAATGTCATTTATTTAGTTCTGTTTAAACTGAGCAAGAAATATTTATTTTATAGTAGGTGGTACGTGATATTTGTTGCTGAGTAGGTAGGCTACCCCGCAACACTTGTATGCTAATTTGGTTGACTTTATGTGAGTGCGCAATAGAACGTGCTATGTACAATATCTTTGAGATTTATTACGGTACTTATACTTGAATCCATACCGTTATTGCCAAATCTATCGAACTCAGACCGAGAATAGGACTAAATTTCGATACGAAAAAGCGAACGATATTACCTAATAAGAAATCGACATAAGTACTAAAACTCTTAAATTTTTTTAAAATGTTTATACAAGGTGTCTCAAAAGAAATTTTATATTTAGTGGATCGATTAAAAAAAAAGTAAGCCGTATATAGAAAAAATGTTTATTAATTATTAAAATACACTTTTTGGGGATTTATTTGTTAAAAATAATATCGTCTAAATGTAGACCCTCGCGTTCTCGGCAGTCATTTAATCGAACAGTAAAATTACTTATGACGTCTCGGCAGGTGGACTAAGGGATGGCTGCCATTTCGTGCCGGATATTTTCTTTCAAATGCGCCAGTGAAGTCGGTTTATTGGCGTAAACTTTAGATTTAAGATAACCCCATAGGAAAAAGTCCATAGGGGTTAAATCTGGACTGCGTGGAGGCCAATTTATGTCACCTCTCCGGGAGATCAATTTGCCTGAGAAAATTTCACGAACACGTGGCAGAGACATATTGGACGTGTGTGAAGTTGTCCGTCCTGTTGGAACCATGTTCTTTGGTTATAGCCAGGAAAGTTTTGCAGTTCAGGTACCAAGAAGTTGTCTAACATCTCCACATAACGCTCTGAATTCACTGTAACTACACGCCCCCTTTCGTCTTCAAAAAAGTAAGGGCCGATAATTCCTCGCGCCGACATCGCAGCCCATACGGTCATTTTAGGCGAATGTAGGGGTTTCTGATGTTTGCGTTTCGGATTCGTTGCACTCCAGTAGCGGCAGTTCTGCTTATTTACGTGGCCATTAAGATGAAAATGAGCTTCATCCGAAAACAAAATGTTGGTAAACGTTGAAAATCGCTCAATCACCTGATTTACGAAATTAAGCCTCTGACTGGCATCTTGGGGCTTTAATTCTTGCACCAATTGAATTTTGTAGGGGTGCAGCTTTAGGTCTTTGTGCATAATGCGATGTAATGATGATCTATGCACATTTAAAGCACTTGCGCGCTTCCGAATTGAAAGATTCGGGTCGTCACGAACAGACTGATTAACATTCTCCACGTTTTCTACCGTTCTTGATGACCTAGGTCGCCCGGATTTTGATTTATCCAGCGTTGTACCAATCTCTTCAAACTTTTTAACCCAATGTCGAATGAGAGGAATGCTTGGCGCATCATTTAAGTGGCGAAAACCTCGAATACTGCAGAATTTTCTACGCGCTGCAGTCGCCGAATCACCGTTTTTGTAAAACTCTCGCACGCATAACGCGCGGTCTGAGAAACGCTCCATAGCGACTAAATTCCCAAGAGCCAGGCTACCGATTGACATAACCCCCGCGCCCCTCGGATACGTTGCGTTCACGCAGTAAGCTAAATAAATATAAAATTTCTTTTGAGACACCTTGTATAAGTAAAATTGGTATATCTGTACTTAATTTATAGATTATAAGTCTGTACCATAGTTTATAAATTCAAATTACCGCACTTGATTTGTGTACAGAGGTCGCAGAAATAGTAAGCTGTGCTTTTGTACACAAATTAATATGAGGAATAGTAGGCAGTGATTAGTAGACATATGAAGCGAGCGTATTGTCAGTATTTTCTGGGTCAATACATTTTTTCTACTTGAAGCTAAAGTATCCTGAGTTTGAACGAGTTTTTTACAGTCCACTTCTTTGATCCATTGCAGTGGCGGTGCTAGCTGGGGATCCGGGGGGTCGGGCCCCCCTAAAAGTTCCTCTGCCCCCCAGTTGGCCCCCCTAGAATTGCTTGGAAAAAAATATATTTTAGAAGTGATGACCTTTTTTTTAGGTCATTACTTGTATTTTCATATGTAAACGATAAAAAAATATTTCCTGGCCCCCCCAAATTTTACTCAACATTTTTTTGCCTCCCCCCAGATTTTAAGAACTAGCGCCGCCGCTGATCTGTCGATAGGCGAAATTCACCTAAAATCAGTTGGTTTTATCTGAGATTCACGCAAAAACAGGACAAAAAAAAAACCAAGCCTGTAGCTGTAAACGTTAGACCGTTTGTACCTGCTATTTAACAGCTAAGCAAGTTATTACTTTCTCTTTTTTGCCCATTCCTGCCCATCTTCTCGTCGTTTACGTGTGTTTTTATCTCTCCCGCTCTGTTTGTCTCTTGTTTCTCGATTTATATATTTGTTTATCTGTCTGTCCGTCTTCTATGCATCCTCACATCTCCCGTGTAGAAAAAATTCCTGCTTATGTCAAATAATTTGTGTAAAAATATTTATACGAATTAAAGGTTCTGCTTAGCCGTTTGCAACCGGCTATAAACCGCAGGTGCCTTCCTGTGTACGCTAAAAAATGGACGTAATACTGACCATATTACTTCTGAATGTACATAGATTGAAAATATGGTCATAAAATCCTGGAGGCCTAGGCTCACCTCGGGCTGTCGCGTCAATGATGATGATATTGTCATGTATTTTGATATGATGACAGGGGGTGGCCATATTGCGACTAACGATTCACATACGGCTATTTATTTATTAACAGACCATTTGTGAACATTAGAACCATGGGCGCCCGCAGAAAATTGGTATAATGGGGCAAGTGCACTTTCCTAGAATATCCAACAGACCATTTGTGAACATTAGAATAATGGACACCCCCAAGAAATTGGCAAATTGGGACAAGTGCACTTTCCTGGAATATCCACTTCTTTTATTTTAAACCCTTATGCTCTTTTGTTCTCAAATTTATTTTCTTTTTTTATTTTCTAAATTACTATTTTTTATTATATCTATTTTATATTTGCTATCAAATGTTATTGAAAAATTTCATTGAACAAAAAAGATTTGTTTTCTTACTATAAATAATTTTTGTTATATACATTTTTCTCTCAAGTCATTAATAAGGGAGATATTTCATTTTTTTTAATAAACAGTTAACCCCGAAACACCGCCCCCCACTGGAATAATAATTTTTAAATGTCTTTTAGCCCAGTGTTTCTCAACAGGTGGTCCGCAGAAAAATTTTAGTGGTCCGCGAAAGTTTATGTATGTGTTTTTTGCATAAATGTTTTTTATATAAATAATTTATATTTTGTTTATTTTCTGTAAACTTTCTGTGATTTTCTGCAAATAAAATAATTGTACTTAGTAGCACATTAAATATGTTTGTTTTCTTGCAAAAAATGAACCAACAATTATTATTAGTGGTCCGCGTTAGAAAATTATATGTTATACTGGTCCGCGGTGCGTTTTTATTTATTTATTTATTTATTTATTTATTTATTTATTTAATACATCTGTCCCAACAGCATAGCCAAAATTGGACAGGAACATAATTAACAATATTAAGACTTAAAAATTAAAAACTATTAAACATAAAAAATCATAATACACAAAAATGAATAAATTTATAGAACTTTATATGAAAATTATTAGAATTATTAGAATTATTAGATTACGTTTTTGATTGAGAAACACTGTTATAGCCTACGTTCGAATCCTGGTTTTACTTTATCATCATACCAGATTTCGTAAAATTATGTCCAGCTGTTTTTGGGTGAATCTCGGACAGACAAACAAAAATTGATGTTTTGCAGATAATGGGCCGTATGAATAAAGTTGAAGTAAATGCTCATAAGTAGAAGGTAGAAGTATAAGCATTTGCTTCGAGTAAAAGGTCGGAGTAAAAGCATTTGCTTCTTTTTATATGAATAACGATTACCTTTTACTTGCAAGTAAATGCTTCCACCGTTGAGTAAAAGGTCAAGAGGATGTTTATGTTGAAACCTGAAAATCAGTATTTATCAAAATCGTACTACTTCTTGCCGATTGCCGTCAAGTTGAAAATAGTCTATAAACACTATTAACAATGTGATAGGGCTATATTGAGTTCCATGTTTGGCATTTCAACTTATTTTTATTGGTGTAAAGTAATTTTGTAATTTTTAACTTCTTAGCGATGTTGTGCAAAATAACACAAGCTACAACTATTTTTGGGATATTTTTATGTTTGACGCGGCAAACATACTTTAAGATCGGGAACCTTCGTTTAAGTTGACCAAAACAACGCTCGATTATTATCCTCTCCTCTTTTAGGAGTTTATTAAAGCTTCTTTGAGCTCTATTATCAGGATTTTTAAATGGAGTCATAAGACATGGCTCTAATCCATACCCCTTATCAGCAATTAGTACAGTATTTTGCATTCTTGATAAAATTTGTCTAATGTCTGAATTTTTCCAAATCCAGGCCACTATACATCTACACATGTGAATATTTCACTGGCATCACAAGTTGCCTGTACATTTAGCGTAGGGTTTCCTTTACGATTGACATATTCATCTCCATGGATCTTCAGTATTTTCTATACCTATATGCGTACAGTCAATGACACCAATCGCAGTTGGAAAACGGTATTTTCTTTGCCACAATTCTTTCGCCTCCATAATGAATTTTGGGAAGTAGGAAATTTAATCCAGGTGCCAGCTTGTGCAACAATTTCATCAACAACACTGCTGACAGTCAGTGATACTGCGGATTGCTCCACTCCAAGTTCCTCACCGATACCTTTTTGAAACCCAGGATCGGCTAGATACCTCAAAAATAATTTGATTTTATGCCGAGAAGACAACGCACCGCCTCGAGATTCTGTAGTGTTACCTAAAAAAGTATTAGCTAACCACTCCACGTTTTCCTCTTCAAAACGAAACAAACTTTTAAAGTCACTAGAACGTGGTGAAGAACGACACCTATAGTGTTTCACATTTCTTAAATGCACATTATCCGCCATAGGAACTAGGTCACTATAACACTTTCTCACAAGTGAGTATACGAAAATATAGATGCATATTTTTCGAAGCATTTGCTTATAATTTAAAGTAAAAGGTCGGCTTTATTCATAACCATTTACTTCTGTCGTGAGCAAAAGATCAACAAAAAAAGCATTTGCTTCTTACTCATAAGTAAAAGGTTTTGCTTGCATTTTTATTCATATTGTTTCGAGGATTTGCTTCATAATTTGCAAGTAAAAGGTTATGCTTATTTTTATTCATACGGCCCATTGTCTTAATCATCTGAAACGTGTAGAAACTAAATATGAGGCCGAAAAAATAAAAATCAGATACAGCCTCCAATTTTATTAATATGGATATAAAGTATGAAGGCCAATAAATAAAAATACAGAGGCTGCTTCCAATTTTATCTATACAGAAGATATAGATTATATTATTGTGGTTCATTGCAACCTATTTACAGGCACTTCTAGTTTACATACCATTATTGCGAAATCTATCGAAGTCAGACCTGTAAAGTAAAGTGAACATTTCAACACAACATTTTCTCGAGGGAGCCTAATTTAAAATTTTGATGTCAGGTTCAGAAAGTTCGTAAGAGTTTTATTATACAGGTCACGAATGCGATTGAGATTTGCAGAATTAAATTTGACATCTACAGGTGATATAAATTTAATAAAAACTATGGAGTTTTTGTTATATCGATTTTATAAAGGACCAATTTAAATCAGAATATGAATGGCAATATAATAATGTTATGGATTATAGGTTTTACTTTGATTTAATTGAGTTTTTCTGAACAATATTATATTATTTTAATATTCGCAATATTACAATAAAACCAGTGGCGAAGGGAGTCCTCCGTTAGACTTGCCTTCCCATAAAAAAAAAAAAATAATAATAAATAAATAAATAAAAAAAAATAATAATAATAAAACAAAAAAAAAAAATCGCGATTACAATACAAAAAAAAGAAAAATATCGGAGCAAATGTGTTCTCTTCTGGACGCCCTATGTCACCTGGTGCCTTGACGGCAGCTCAGTGAGGACAAAAATCTAGTGCTGAACAAAAGAGCAAAGGCTGGATTGATTTCGGCTTTCAAATCACAATTACTTTCTCTTTTTTGCCCATTTCTGCCCATCTTCTCGCCGTTTATGTGTATTTTTATCTTTCCCGCTCTGTTTGCCTCTTGTTTCTTTATTAACATATTTGTTTATCTTTCTGTCCATCTTCAATGCATTTTCACATCTTCCGTGTAGACAAAATTAAAACAGGTTTTTCAAATAGTTATTTGTGTACCATGGCCAAAAAGTAGATCTTTTTCCGCCGCTTCTGAATTTGAACATTTATAAACAAATGAGGACGAAAATGATCTTTTTGGCAAAGGTGTACATTATATTTTATGGGCGACCAAAAGTAATTTTTATTAGAAAAATTAAATTTATTTATTTACATTCGAAAATTTATTGTTATTGAACAATTATAAATGTTTGTAGCTCCATTATTCTTGTGTATATTTTCTTTACTTTTACAGTTTGAAACAAACTGTGCATTGGTAGAGCTGGTGCAAGTAGTAGTACTTATACCAGCTCCGGTATTGCCTGATAAATTGCTGTTATCTTTACGATTCTTACTAGCAATTGCTATTTTACTTGAAATAGAGTCTTCAACATAGCCTTCTGCCACAGTTGAAGATTTTCACCCCTCGTGACGTTTTAATGTTAATATATCTGCTCCAGCTTCAGCTTATAATGATGTTGATGTTTTTCGGTTGTCAGTTGTTTCCGTGTAACCATGGAGATCATGTAACTTAAGAAATGACAGATAGATGGCTCTAGCATCCAGCGGGCAAAATATAAGCGAATCGGCTTAGACCGAAAAAGTTTTACTTTTTATCTAGTATTAGATAATCTAGTATTAGATAATCTAGTATTAGATAATCTAGTATTAGATAAAAAAGAACAGTTTTTGATATGGTGGCCAAAAAATGATTTTTTATCAGTCCGTTTTGCTTTGTCTTTTTCTTTTCTTTCTCTCAATATTTCTATTTGTTCTTCTAGCTCTATGTATCCTGACACCCTTTCTTTCTTCTTCTGTTTTTCTCCCCCTCTGAAGGTATCAGTTTTCCCAAGAAAAATCTTTTTGCCTGTCTGCCTTTCTCTGTCGTTTTTCTTTTTGCCTTTCTGTATCTCTTTATGTTCCTACCTCCCTATTTGTCACTGTTGTTTTTCTTCCACTACATTCATTTTGCTACTCCTCCCTCTATAAAAACAGTTTACCCAATAAAATTCTTTTTGTTTTCATTTAATTATTATAATAAACATCAAGCAAAAAAATAATGTGTACCTCCATTTTTTATACTGTGAAAATTAATTCAATAATTCAATTTCCCTACTTTAACTACGAGGGTTAGACTAGCTACGTGTGACATCATCTTAATGTTAAATTTCCATATCGAATTTTTTCACCAGCCTTGACATTTACAAATAATGATGGCGTACGATCAGCATCGTAATAAATATTTTTTCTAGGGGACGTCTTCCTGTTTCTTTTAGCGAGGCAAATAAACTAAATTTATTTTGTAAACATGACAAAAATATTACAGAAAAAATTGAGGATGAAATACCTTTAACTTTCAGATTAATATTACACTACTGGAGTTAATATAAATAAATAAAATTACGAATATATAAATAAAAATATAAACGAGTGTTCTACAACTGTCATTGTTTCTCGTATTCTCTATGCCCATCCATTCTGCGTCTCCAGAAATTTTCGTTCAGTTGTTTTGTCTCGATCGCTTCTTGAATATCGTCCATTCATTTTCGGAATTGGTGCCCTCTTCTTTTTCTGCCAGGTGGAATCCATTCTAATATATATTTTTCTGCTATTAAGTGCCATTCATTCTTTTAACATGTCCATACCAACATAGCTGTTTTTCCTCTTTTCCACGTTACTTTTATTAGTATTCATTCTGGCATCAACTCTTCGTTTCTTATATGGTGTAGAGCAGTGGTCTCTAAAGTAGGCAAGGAGTACATACGATTTTGATTTTTTTCTTGTCCGAAAATATTATATACATTTACAATTTTAATTAATTAGAATGATTTTATTTATGAAATAGTTAAAAATAGTTAAAAACTAAGAATAATACAAAAAGTTTTAATTTAACAAGGACGTGGCTGTCTCCATAACTTGTATGGACCATGATATTGTTTGTAATCATCCCTTACGATGAAGTTTTACCTTATTATTGTGTGGAATCTTATGGGAATTCCCTCCTTTTGCTAACATGGTTGCTTCTAGACAAGTTTGGAATTTTAGAAAAACATTATTAAAGGTTCGTATGTTTTAATTATGTTCGTATTATAAAATGCATTTTGTACGCATTCAATCAGTTCGTCGATTGTATTGCTGTCAGTTCGTCAGTGAAGCAGCATGTTGTAAGGATTGTATAGAATTGAAAAAGCAAAGATCCAATACATTAAAATCTGCACTATTTGGCGGTTGTGATTTAAGTCGATTTGGAACTTCTTCTTTGCAATGCAACACAATTTTGATCAAAATTCGCCATTTTGTTAGAACAACGGGCGTCATTTTAAATTGTCTAAAATATGCGTTTTTTTTTTTCAACCACTTATTTAGAAATAAGAACAAAAAAAAGTTCTAGATAATGTTACTTTAGTTAATCTCACATTTTTTAAAGTAATGTGTACCATATTTTCGGACGGAGGGACTACATGTTATGAGGTCGTCCTTTTTCATAAGTCGCATTTGTATTGTGACGTGATAACAATAAAACATAAGACGATTATTGTTCTGGTTTTCATCAATCATACAATTAATCACTACACTTAAATGTATCACAGCTAATTCATAGCTAAACTCTTTTCGGGATTTCACTATGTAGTCCAGACTATTACAGCTATTCACTGAATAAGGTACCGCTGAATTCGATTGAATCACTAGGCCTGTTTAGCGAACACAATTGTTGAAAATTAGCACTCAACCTGTTTAATTTGTGTTACAGTCAACTATTGCAAGTTCACGAAAAGTAAGAAAAATAGTGCGATATATAATTCAAAATACTCAACAGTTGCGTTAGTTAAACGCGCCCACTCTATCACTCGTCTAACTCAACTCTGAAGTCGTATCAATAACTGCACTGAACTCAATCACTCTTTGAACTGGGCTCGATAACACCGTTTTTTTTTTTGTTCATCAGCTAGTTTGCAGTTCCTCTTTTTTTCTCGACGGATTTTTTGCATTTCTGTGGCCCGCAACGGTTTCTGTCGGACAGAATATGGCCTAAGTTGGTCATGCCTGGTCTAAACAATGTTTTTTAATCGTTATCGATCGCTTATCTATGAATAGTATATCTAAGTTATTTAAGTTAAAGTTAACTTAAATAACTTACTTAATAAAGTATTTTATGTGGACGGCTCAAATTTATTCCGGACCGGTCAAATTTCTTCATGAACCGATGCGAGTCCGCGAATCGGCGATTAATAATCAGTGGTCTAGGACGCTCGACCCATTCAGCTTCAAAGCCCTCTCTCCTTCTTATTCGTAACATTATTGTAATTCAGATTTGGCATTAGGGTAAAATACATGTATTTATCTTACACTAAATTGTTCATTACTAAGAATAAAATTATTGGTAAGGAATGTCATGTAAATGTTATATATAAATAACTATTTAATATAATTTTATCTAGTATCTTGTTGAAATAAAATGCGTAATAATAATCATGAATAAAACGTGAGCATCTAGAATGTTAAAATTTTATTCATGAAACAACCCTGAAATTCAAATCTTATTGTATATATAAACAAGAAGTTCTCTACTATTCCTCGTGAAAATTCGGAAAATAACCTTGCTCGAACATCCCCAAGAGTTAGAAATGCAAAATTAGAACGTAAATTTCACGCGAGTCGCTTAAACATTTTGAGATAAAAGTTGCAAGTTGTGATTGTTGGGCGTTTGTTTCAGATTACGAATAGATAAGAATGGCGGAGCTTGGTGTCCCAGACAAATGGTATCATCCGATGCTAAAGAATACCTTGAGATAGATCTTAGACAATTGCATATCATTACTGGATCCAGAACTCAAGGACGATTTGGTAATGGTCAAGGACAAGAATACGCTGAAGATTACAAATTTGATTACTGGAGACCTGGATTCACTAAGTGGACAAGATGGAAGAACCGCAATGGAAAAGAGGTAACTTTACTTTTATGTTGAAATTATGCGAGCTATTTTAAGGCATTTGACGTAAATGTAAATTTTTCATGATAAAGTGGACAAAAAATGTTATTTATGCGCTAGCCGTTCGTTATACATAATTATGTATTTGTAGAAACGTTATATTTACTGTACTATAGCATATTTCACATAGTACCTGCGGTATATGCAAGCGGGGAGAACGATGCCATTTCAAATATTTTTTAATTTCATTTTTACCCTTTCAGTTCTGTGGAAAATGGAAATTAATAAATTTTTATTGCTTCATCAGTATCCTTTTATTAACAAATATGAAATGAGAAATGTCGATGAATTGACAAACATACCTGAAAGGGTAAAGTTCAAATAATCATCGGGGTATAGAACATTTTTTTTTTTTTTTTAATGTTTGTTTTTATTATTGGACATTGTTTTCTAACTAATCAGCTGGTTTATAGCCTTCAGCGGTATGCCTTTTCTTGTCACAGATCATGTCAAGTGTGCCCCTTATATTCTAAATCAGCGGTCTAGAAACTAGCAGCCGCGGGCCGAATCCAGCCTGCAAGATTTCATCCGACACTCGGACATTTCTTGGTTACGAAAAAATTACAAATTAATTTTATTGTTAAAGGATCTAGACCAGTATTTCCCAATTTGAGTTTCGGGACATAAGGTGTTCTTTAATAATAGAAATGGCAGGGGTTTCGTTGCCTTTGAAAAATCGCAAAAGAATTAGGCAATAAAATAATGTTAGGAACCGCTGAATTAAACTTTTATTTACATAAAAATGAAATACGAGGTGTGTAAATTAAGTAACCGGACTGATTTCTTTAAATTTTTTGTCTGAATAGAATTACAAATCAATATTGTCTCCATCAAAATAACTTCCTTGTGAAGCCACACAGCGCTGGAGACGGTTCTTCCAATCCTCATAGGAACTGGAACTCGGAACTGGCAGAGCTTTATGCTGGTCGGTTACGGACGTTTGAATGTTTTCGAGTGTCCCAAAATGACTTCCGTTGAGGTGATTTTTCAATCTTGGGAAGAGGAAAAAGTCACAAGGACTTATAGTGAATAAGGAGGCTGAGGAGCCACAGGAATGTTGTTAATAGCCAAAAACTCGTTTATTGAAATTGCTGTGTGACAAGGCGCATTGTAGCAGATTTTTCTCATTCCCAGTTAATTGGTCAAAATCTGATGAACGTTAGTGTGAGTTAAATTCAACTCTTCCCCGATCATTCTGACTGTCAACCGACGATCTGAACGCACAAGATCACGGATTCTGTCGATATTTTTATCGGTTCTTGAAGATGAAAGCCTTCCGCTGCGTGATTCATCTTCAATTAACTCTCTTCCTTCCGAAAATGATTTAAACCACCAAAAAACCTAGGTCCTTGACAAAACACTGTCTTCGTAGGCCTGATGAAGTTTTGCAAAAGTTTCTGTTGCACTGTGACCAAGTCTGAAGCAAAACCTGATATGTCGATGCAAACAATATGTCGCCAGTCCGGTTACTTAATTTATACGCATTGTACATGTAAAAACGAGCAAATAACGAATCCCCTATCGAAAAAAGAGAGTAGCTGAGTTGCATAAAGCGTTGTCTGACAATATAGTTAACTATGCTTAACAGGCGCGCACCCTGGAAATTTTCTTGGGGGCGGGCTCAGAAGACAAAATTGTTTTAAAAGGGGAGGAATCTGGAAATTACTCGGCAAGAAGTTTGATTTGTGATTCCGTGGCCAGTAAGCGGTCTTTTTTTGTTCTATTTCATCAGTTAATCGGATAAATTTCTGTTGGTAACTTTCTAAATTAATAGTGTGATGAGATTATAGCAATGAAACATAACTTTTTTAGTATGAATATTGGATTTAAGAGATGTCAATAATTTACCTTCGGTTTCTTTTGGTTAGCGTTGTCATCGTGGTTTTTCGTCGCCGCATTTTGCCCTCTCTTCTGCCTTCCGTATTTCAGTATATTTTTGTTCTTCTGTCTCTACATCTTTCTTTTACTGTCTGTATATCTCTCTTCTCCTATGTATACCATGTTTTTCCATATCCTTCAACCGGTCTACATGTATATCTTGCTTGGCTGTTTGTTGTCTTTCTCAAAATCATTAACCATGGCTCGACAATAGTTTATGAAACTTAGCCATCTCTAGTAGCTTCTTCTATCCAGTTTTATCTTGAGTTAGCGCCTTCTACTCTCTGCCATTTAATATTCTGGCTTGTTTATAAGTTCTCCTGGTTGGCTCATCCTCGAACAATTTCTCAATAAGTTATACCCACCGTACTCCTGTATATTTAATCATCTGGACTTGTATTGCCTTTTTTAATTCTCTGTTTGCTTGTCTATTTTTATCTTCTTTTCGGCTGTATCACTATCTCTTCTATCCTTTTTACTTCTATTTTTGATCTTCTCTTTCACTTTCTTAAATCCTATCTTAAATCCTATGTATAGCTTTGATGAGTTCGAGAACTTTAGTTTTAAATAACTTATATTTTTATGTAAATGACTGACTAGTAACGTTACCATGTAATAGTATTTAGTCAATAAACATTATTATTATTATTTCTCTTTCCTACTATCTCTATATCTCCCTTCTTCTTTTTGTATTTCTGTCTGCTGTCTCTTTTCCTATTTCTGTTATGATTAGCTATGCCCGTTTGCCCATCTATATCTATTGTTTATCTGTGTGTTTGCTAGACTCTCTTCCTTCTTTAATTCTCTGTCTGCTTGTCTGTTTGTATTTTCTTTTCGGTTGTATCACAATCTCTGTCCCCCTTTTTTGCTTCTCTCATTGTTCTTCTTTCACGTTTTCTTTCCTAATATCTATACATCTCCCTTCTTCTTTCTGTATTCCTGTCTTTTCTCTTTTCCTATGCCTGGTATGATTAACTACGTCTGTCTGCCCGTCTATATCTCTCTGTTTGTCGGTCTGTTTGTTAGTCTCTCTGCCTTCTTTAATTCTCTGTCTGCTTATCTGGTTGTATCTACTCTTTGGTGGTATCACGATATCTTTCGACCTTTTTTGCTTCCCTCATTGTGCCTTTTTTTCACTTTCTTTCCTACTATCTCTAAATCTTCCTTCTTTTTTCTGTATTCCTCTCTTTTCCTATGTCTGTTATGATTAACTATGCCCGTCTGCCCGCCTATATGTCCCTCTATTTGACTGTCTGTTTGTTAGTCTGTCTGTTTGTTAGTTTGTCTGTTTGTTAGTCTCTCTACCTTCTTTAATTCTCCGTCTGCTTGTCTGTTTGTATCTTCTTTTCGGTTATATTATGATCTCTGTCCTCTTTTTTTGCTTCTCACATTGTTCCCCTCTTACACTTTCTCTTTCTTACTATCTCTAGATATCTCCTCTTCTGTCGGTATTTTTCTGTTCTCCCACTTTTTCGTTGTCATGATTGTTCATGTCCGCCTGTCTACCTGTAAGTGTCTCTGATTGTTCGTCTCTCTGCCTTCTTTCGTACTCTGTCTGTATGTCTGTTTTTGTCTTCTTGTTCGCTGTGTCTCGCTTTCTATTTTTGTTTTTGTTTCTCTCACTGTTCCCATCTCATAATTTCTCTTTCCAGATATATCTGAATTCAGTGGCGCAACCAAGATTTTATCTTGGGGAGAGCCGAAATCAAATTTCGAGGGCACGCGGGCCGCACACGGCCCTCAACCTCATTTTTTTTTGGCCCCTGAAGCGGTAATCAAAATTACTTGAGCTTATTTACGGGGAAAATATATTTAAAAATGTAAAATATACTCTCTTCCCCTTTTCTGTTTATAAAAAAATGTCAAGAAACCCTTCGGGATATTTAAAGTTCCATCACTGCTACAAAGGCCATCACTGCTTATCATTTTGTATGTAAAATAGACTGCGACCCAAATCAGTTCGACACCTCTGCTGTTGGATATTGATGTTTACATCAAATAATAATTCCATTATTTGTTGATAAAAAAAATGTAATTGTTAATCCATGTATCAAAAACTTTCATTTGATTTTTTCTTCGATAAATACATATTTATTTATATTTTTCGCGGAATATATTTTTGAAGTCTCAATATTTCTCTTTCTCTAAATCAGCCGCTTGGCCACAATTTGTACCGAACGAACAGACTCATGTGACGAATAAGGATTTCTTGATTATACCTACGAAAAGCCCAGGCCCGTCGCCCTCCCCCCTTGGCTGCGCCACTGGTTGTGTTAAACAAATTTTATCTTCAACTCCCCGAGCAGCGCCGTGTAATCTGCTGGTCCTGGGAGGGGCCCAAGCCTGTCTGCCCCTCCCTTGGCTGCACCAATGTCTGAATCTCACACCGTCTGTCTGTATTTCTCTCTGTCCCGTCTTTTCCCATATCTTGTTTCAAAAGCTTATAGCACAATATATGTAGCATTAAATAATCGTTTAATTTCTTTCGCTTATTAAAGTGGTCGTGTTTACGATACACCTCCCTGAAATCTGTTCTGGCGCTTTTATGGAAAAGGATTTATAAATTGCGATTTCGTTTCATGGGCTATATATTTTCCGTAAGTTAATTTGCGTAATACACTATAACACGTTTTATTGTGGTTCATTATAATGTTCTGTAGTTGGCTGCATCTTATTTGCATGTTTAATGTCACGAGATGTATGTTCAGCTTATGTTTCTTTCCGAAGTTGATGAGCGTGCCTTTATCCCTGCGTGCAATAAATTAAAACGTTCAGGAACTAATAAGCAGCGTGCTACCAAAGTACGCGTGAAAATTATTCTTGCTTTCGAAGGTTAAGAAGTTAATTATTCGCGGTAATTTATTAAGTAATATTAATTATCTTTAAAACATTATTTGTGTGCACAGTTATCTGTAATGGCTTGAAATGAATAAAGTAATTTAAATTTATCGGGGAACGAAAGTGCCTCCTAAGAAAAGGCAGACCACCGTTCTTAAAAATGTGTTTCAATTTTAAGGCTTTTGTAGGTATAACCAAAAAACTCGTCACCTATTTGTATCTATATTGTGGAATCAATATCTCCATTGTGGAGAAACAGCTGAACCTAGACAGTTGCTATTTGGCAGACATATACAGCTGTTTGATCCACATAAACGAAAAATATTGAGACTTAGGCAAACAATATAAAAAAATAATATTAAAACTTTTTTTTTTGTTAATTATAATTTTCATGTGCTAACAAATGAAAGCCGCTGATGTCCCACCCTCTATTTCACAGAGACTGCAGCTACCCTATTCGCTGTAATTTTACAGTAGTAACTAGTAATTACTAAATTAGTAACAATTCATATATTAATGTTTGCAGTGTATTTTTATGTATCTAATAGGATATTTTTAACCTTATGTAACTAGTTTTCATATTATATTTTCTATTTAGTTATTTTCTCTGTAATTTAACAGTATTAATTAGTAAATTTATTAAATTAGTAACAATTTATACATCAAAATTTGCAATTTTTATCTATTGAATTTATTTGTAATTGCAAAGCAATAAATTAAAACAATGTGTCGAGGTTAGGAAACCTTTCGCGAAGTTTCCTCATCGCCAAATGCGGCAAAAGATTTTACGAGCTTTTTATACTATTTTTGTTTATTGTTCTTTTTTATGCATTTAAAAATAACATATTTGCATATAATCACCCAACATCATCGTTTAGGAAATTTAGTAGGTGAATATAGCGGTTGGCCGGACTGGTTTGACAGTTTTATATACTCCAAGGTAGTTGTCAATTTTTGTTTTAAAAATTTGCAAGTTATTGTATTAATTTTATTAATTTTATGAAATAAAATGTTTAGTGCGATAATGAAGCACATTATAACATTCAATTCAGTTTCATAATGACTCTCCTTTGAATGCTATGTATATATATATATATATATATATATTTGTTTACTTATGAAAAGGTTGTATCCATATCCTTTTCTAAAAAAGTTGCACACCACTGTTCTAAATTACTTTTTCCTTATATTTACTATCGGATTTTTTTAAATAGCTTCTCCACTTTGAGAGATTATAACTTTTTTTGGGAAAGTTATAAGCTCTTTAAGTAGAATTTCGGTTGGAACAAATCTTTGGAAATATTAATTTGGTGGGCTTAGGCGGTTGAGAATTCTGAAATGCAATGTGCTGCATGCCTGGTCCATTACTCTGATTCGCAACTCGAGTATTCCGACATCTGTGGCCCGTCATTCGCAACTGCAGGCTTGAAATACAAACGCAGTATGCTCTAATATTGCATTAAGCTACAAAACCATATGTTACAAGTGACAACTTCAAAAATATTTAAATTAAGTTATGTAAATCAAAATTATTTGATTCTTTTTACATAATATATCAGATTTAACGGTACGTACAACACCCAAAGATTATAAGTATCTTATTAAAAAAATAACAATATGAAATATAATTAGTAAGAATCTATACAACGAATTTTCATCTATCTAATAAGATATTTTTAATTGTAGAAATTATTTGTAAAAATATTATTCCTGAGAATTATGTAAAATTTACATATTTTGCATTCAAAGGAGAGTCATTATGAAACTGAATTGAATGTTATAACAAATATATATACATATATATCTTCTATATATATATATATATATATATATATATATATATATATTCATCATCGTCAGTCAAACCTTTACTGATTTAAATAGGCGGGATTACTTGCATAATGTAAGTATTTGGCACTGTTAAAAAAGATATTTCAGTTAAAATACATTTTGGAGCCTTAGAAATCTAAAGCTGTAAAATGTAGGAAATTCTTGGGGAAGTTTTTTTTTTTGTAAGGCCAAAAGGATTTGGCTCCTGCGTTAGATCAGGCCGACATATAAACAGCATCATGCGAAAAAAAAAAAAAAAACTATCTGAGAAAAACTGGGAAAATAGGAGTCGATTTCAATACGAGATCGGCAACATATAATCGGAAAACGTCAAGAATAATATATACCTAATTATAATTTTCTATAGCCTTTAATTCCATAAACAGCCACTTAAAATTGTTAAAAGAACTACAAGTGACCCAAAAGGCCACAAGTATCTCGTCGGCAAGTTTCCCGAGAATCACAATTTGTTCACCACTCATCTATATTGCCATGTTTTTTGTAGAATAGTTATACCCCGCCACTCGACTGCCTTTTAGCTCGACGTTTTCGCCATTCGGCGTAAATGTCGAGAGTGAGAGTCGGCAGAAGCATCGCTATTCAACGCGAGATCGAGTACCGATCACGTGATACATATTTTGGTAAACAAAGATAAATGAACGCATGGCCAGCAGTTCGCATAGATATCTTGACGAAAACAACTCAGAATTAGTGCTGCTATGAACTGTTTTTTGCTAAAATAAGTGATTTATATTTATAATTATGGGTCCAAAGAAGGCTAGAGATGCAATCATAGCTAAAAGGAAAACAGTAAGAATCACTATGGAACAGAAAAAAGAAATAATAGCCAAATATGAAAGTGGTATTCGTGTGACTGAGTTGTTTACAAGGTATGGCATTCCTAGATCGACGAATTTTAAACAGTGTATTATAAAATTATACATATATGTATTTCCTTATATGTATATGTACATATATATGTACATATGATTCCCTTTATTTCTTATTGGAAAATTCGACTTGCCACTCGACGAAATCGCTATTCGACCCTTTTTCAGAACGAATTAACGTCGAGTGGCGGGGTATTACTGTAATAAAATTTTAGTGCAAAAACATTTTATTACATACATTAGCTTGTTAGAAAGCACTCAAATTTTAATGTTTTATTATTATTTTAGCATAAAATATTCGTGTGCGCTGCGACAAAATAAGTTAAATCCCTTAATATCTAGCATGCACAATTTATAAGAAAAATTGCAACTCCTACAAGATTTATTTTACAAGCACTTTACGTACAAAGTCGATTTTACGGTACGTTTCATATGAAATTATACGTTACGGAGAAGATATTTACTTGAGTGGTTGTTGCAAATTTACAACGCTCAGAATTATCATAAAAAGTTCCTACTGTCTCTAAAATTGCGTGACATTACTACTTTTTCATGACCAATTTGTGATATATGAGTTCAACCCATTTGGCCTTCTCTTTAAAACAATATTTCTGTCTAGACCATAGGTTCTCAAACTTTTTTTTTTGAGTACCCTTTATGTCAATTCCAGAATAGGCGCGTACCCCCAAAAAGGTAAAAAAAAAATCGGAACAATTTGAAAATTGTTAAACAAAGCAGACTTGACTGAAAAAACCATACATGAAAATACACTTACCAACTTTAGTGGGAAGGATGAAGCTGCATGCTTGAAATAAGTGATTCAATATCGGGCTCTCGATTACTCAATTTTAACCGCATATTAGGATCGATATTTAATTTATTTCGATATTTGTTTTTTAAAATCACCATGGAGGAAAACCCACATTCACAGAGATAAGTTGTTGAAAAAGGTATTAAAAACAATAATGCTTGTTTGGCTAATTCTGGATATTCACTTTTAGCCATGAGCCAGAACTCTTCAAGTTTCAATTCATTAAACTTCATTTTTAAATCTCCATCGCACGATATTTCGATCAATGACTCTTTATTATTATTATTGAGATTTGATGGATACTTTTCAATAGCGAATGGATTCCTTATCCATAGCATTTCGGAAGTCTTCTTGAAAATATTTTTCAAAAGATTCTGCGAGCATTTTACAATGAATTTTAATATTTTTAATAAGATTATTGTCAATTTTTGTTTCATGTTCCGACACTAAATTTTCCAAATTTGGAAACGACTGCAGATTTTTGATAAATTAAAATGATACTTGTATATATGGCTTTATGAGTGTATGTTTATGTGAATGATCGCGTACCCCCAATAGATGCTTCGCGTACCCCCAGGGGTACGCGTACCCCAGTTTGAGAACCTATGGTCTAGACACTTGAAGATCAGGCAGAAATTAGAGAAATAGCGGATTAGCAGAAATAGGCCGATGTAAAATAAGTAAATAAAAAAAAGTGGTATGCTCATTTCGCCTAAGATTATTAAAGTAAAGGTTGTCTCGTAACTTCTGACCAATCAAAGCGTGAGAGGGAATGCGTCACACGTATGCGTAGTTCAAACTATCATACAGAACTAATATAGATGTTGCACGTTTTTAAATATTTTTATTGACTGTTTTCATAATAGATATTTATTTCAAGACAGTTCTACTGAATAAATTATAAATAAAAACCTAAAAGGAAATTTTATACTGATTTATATAAAATTTAAGGTGATGGATATTTGTATTATAGTTAATAAATAACAATAAAATCGAATACAGATATAATTTTAAGAATATTAATAATAAAATTATTAAAAATAGAAAAACAAATTGCCATAATAATATAGTAGTTAATAAAATCGGAGGTTATATCAGTTTTTAAAAACGGTTGGACGAATTTTAACGAAATTTGTTGCAATAGAGTGGAACCAGAATCAAATTTAGGCATGATATCTCAAAATTTTCTTTCTTAAGAGGTATTTCTGGGTTAAAACTGATAAAACTAAAAAACTTAAAATATTTCATATATAAACAAAACTATCTTAACAGGAAAAACTATACAATAAAAATTGTTTATAAGAAAACAAATCTTCTTTTTCCTATGCATTTTTTCAATTTGATGAATATCAGGGTAGTTACAGGGGGACACCCTAAAACTAAAATATTGAAATATTTCACTTCACATCAAAAATGAATGTAAGAAAATTTATTTAGAACGAAGAAACGTTCCTTTCAAAGAAAAAACACATTAAAACTAGTAGACAATAAAAAAATTAAACGATATTTTGATATTTATAGCCAAAAATCAAACTTCACTTGTATGTAATATATACGATAAACAAAGACTGACGTCCCGTTAGCATACAGATGACGCGTAGCTTCGTTATTTACCCCTGCCACTACAAGTTACGAGACAACCTTTACTTTAATAATCTTGCATTTCGTCAGTGTTTGTTGTATTTGTGCGTTCTGGTCTTTCCTAGTCTTTTTGTGCCTTGTTTGCTTGAGACCAAAAGTCTACCAGACTAACACAAAATTAGATACTTACCAGTTGAATGATGCTTTAACAATAAATTGGAAAGGATTTATTTTGATTCGTTATGTCATTTATACAGGATATTATTGTTTGAATTAATTATTTGACTAAATGTGACATTTGCACAAAAACGTGAAACTCATTATCAACAAATTTTATGGGAGCAATAATTAAACGGATTATTTTGAAATCGATTTTTTTACATAATGACCTAAATTTTACCCTATAGTTTCAATATATCTGTATCTAACTTAAAAACTATACAGATTTTGTTATAAATTCTTCAGGCTCCACCTTGCTCTGTTATGTGTAGCAAAATAATTATTTATGCAACAAGTGCATTAAGCAGTTATTTCTTGAATGGGAATTTTATTGAGCAATCCTTTAGCAATGCTATATGCAAGAGTTTTATACAATATTTTTTCTACGTCTGCAATTAAAAATAATAATAAAAATTGATATATACATACATTTTTCTACATCTGTAATTAAACAACAAAACTAGGACAAAACTAAAATGTGTTATTTCACGATTTGACTTTAATTGTATTCAATGCACTCTTTGATTCTTCTTCGGACTGCACAGACACATTTCAGTCCTTGAAGATATTTTTGTTACCCCCATGAACCTATGTAAGTCCATGGAGATAGTGGTGTAGCCCTATTAGCCGATGTATTATGCTTATGGAAAGTATGAAGCGAATATCTTATGAGATTTTTTAACACTTTTTACATTTTTTAACAGTCACCAATACACGCATTTTATACATGTTATACAAAAACAAGCAGTGTTATAATAGATACATTTAAAAAAATATATAGATACAGCTAGATACTTTTGAAAAACACTGAAAAATGAAAATACCATATTTTTTACCAAACAAACGGTGCATGTTAATCAGTATTATACAGGCTGTTTTAAAATGTCCGGGACGTCACAAAAAGCCCCACTAAATACAAGGTAAAACACTATTCTACGGAATAAATTTATATTAAATAATGTTAGCCAAATTATGTTAGCCAAATGTGCTAACGTATGAGCTGCGTATCTATAAGAGTAATGTTAGTCTTATAGATACGCAGGTATGTTCTTGTTGAGAGGATGTTCCTTTCAATCAAATTTTAGCCCTAATTGAAATGGAATTCGTGTAATATCACGATCATTTTTAATCACTAATAAAAAATTGCTGATAAGAAATATGTGATGATTTTTTTTTTTCTTATTCCATACAACATAATTTATAAACAAAATTTCAGTTGGCATTCTCACGCTTACAAATTAAATTTATATGAACGTTAATAATTTATTCAATTTTACGTCCTCTAGGAAACACACCTACTTATGTTAGTGATTTCAATTAGGAAATGAAGTTAATATCCAAACTGGCATGGCCGACCCTTGGGTGAGGCGGCCTAGAGCCAGGCATCAAGTGAAGAAATGCCTCAAAAAAATTATCAAAGTGTATTTTCAATCACTGGATACTTTTGAAGGGCCTTAATTTATCTTAACAAGGCTTCACAAAACAACGAGCCCATTGATCGGCACGGACAGGTTTTATCAGACGATAATTCAAAAATATTCTTAATACAAGACGGCCGGTCCAGAATATTTACGGCGAGAATCAAAGTGTGAAATGGTAATAATGGATCAGGATAGCTTTTTGGACGTGCGAGATAATATTTTGAGGTATCAGAAAACATTTTTCAAAGAATCTGGGCCATTATTTGAGCACTTTGAGGCAAAAATAAGCTTACAATGTTTCAAAAGGAGACAGCTGTCAAATTTTTTGCATTTTAAAATGGGACGAGATTTCACATTTTGAACGTGTTTCTTGACAGAAGAATACTAATTAAGGATTTACGTTGAATTAACGATAAAGTTTAAGACATTTGCAGGGCGAATTTCCATAAATTACTGTTAAAAAAAGATTTATATATATTAAAAATTTCAGGGTTAATCAAAGTGTTAAGTGGTGATAATGGTTCAAGATAGCTTTTTTGACGTGCGAGATAATATTTTGAGGCACCAGAAAACATTTTTAAAGAATCTGGGCCATTATTGGATCATTTTGAGGCAAAAATATGCTTACAAGATTTCAAAAGGTGACAGCTGTCAAATTTTTTGCAATTTAAAATGTGACGAGACTTCACATTTTAAACGTATTTCTTGACAGAAGAAAACTAATTAAGTATTTAAGGTGAATTAACGATAAAAATTAAGACATTTGCAGGGGGCATTTCCATAAAATAGTGTTAAAAAAAGATGAGCGACGAGTTTTATAATCGAGAAGTGCGACAAAATGCCTTATTATATTAAAACGAATAGCGAAGCGACGAGTTTTAACAACGTAGGGAAGCTTTTTAACGGCGTAGCCGGGCTGAGGCCCCTAGTGATTAATTATATTTGTTTATATTTTGTTTTTTTTTTACTCTTTATAGTTTTTTTGTATGTGGGGCAAAACCCTAAAATGGAGCAAATATAAAAAGATTGTACAGCCCTGGTATAGAATAAGAAGAAAACATTTTTTAACCCTTTAACTACAATATAGCTGGTCGCATAATTGGTTTAGCTGTACAGGAAAACACACCTAGATTGGACATTTTACACTATAATTTTGATATTGTAAAGTTTATAGTATCAAAAACCGTTTTGCGACAGCGTACGTCTGAAATCGTTTTCTTTGTTATCTTGAGTTTGAAATTAATCGAGTTCACGTCAAACTATGTTTTGGACATAATTTTATTTTATTATTCCATTAATTTAATAATAAAGTTAAGACATAAAATATATTTCTCTTATTTTGTAGTATTTAATAAAACTGCATCTCTGAAAATTTCGTTATGAGATAATAAAATTTGGTTTTATTTAAATAGATATTTTAAAATCTTCTTCATCCATTGTTCTCTTAAAACAAACAATCGGTATTAGCAGAGATGAATAAAAGCGGAATAATAGTACGTTAAAACAGTATTTCAGTGCAACTAGAGCATAATAAGAAAATAATCTTTCAAAACAGTCGAATAAAAGCGAGTAGAGTAACATTCTCATTTCAGTTCCGCGCTGCATTTGTAAGATCACGAGCTATGCTTTCATGCGGGATTAAGAGACACTGTATATACGGTTTCACTCTTCAAAGTATACAATGAAACGAAGGATTTTGATGTTAAGCTAATGTTTCCTAGCGCATTTTTTTCACATTCCACAAATCTTTAGAATATTTTAAATGTTACACATTTATGCCTGAATTAATTTTACCTCTAAATTTGTACATATATTTAATGGGTAAAAGGACACACACATATGATCCTTTCACAGGCGTATCTCGTAATAACGACTCCTTAGTTTGCGTGTTAGGCGATTGTTGGTTAGTTTGGGGCTAGTTGTGCATAAAGCTGGGCTTACATTAACGAATCGATTACGTTATGTGTCGCATTAGACAGTGGTGTCCAACCTTTTTCTATAGTTGGGCCATATTTATTACGTCGTCAAGGATGAGATTTGTAGAAAAAAAATTTATGTAAAGTATGAATTTTCACACATTTCAGGGTTTTGCAGGTATTTAGTAAGTGAATGATGATTATTTGGGATGCCACAACAAATTTTATATTAAAATATTTTTTTTGATAATTTTAATTCAAACGCCTAATACCATTATTTAGGTTTCTATATATGTGCAGTATTTTATTTTTTTTTTATATAGCAAAGTTCATTAAGAATTTTAAAAATTGCGCCTATGGCTTCCATTGGTTGTTATAAGTTCCGCCCCTCTGATTTCGTGTACATTGAAACAGAATAAAATTATAATTTAAACAATTTCCACTGGTTATTAAATTTACGCGTTTAAAAATTAAATGCAACATTTGCCAAAATATAACTAGAATTTTGAAAAAATAATTTAAACAACATAAAAATTAAAAAAAAAAAACTAAAAATAATATTGTCTCTTCTCGCAGGGTTCGATCCCTTTCGGATCGAGTTACTTGGGTGAAGAGCTAGCATCAAAACCACTACACCAGCATACACGTTCCAGTGCAGCGTGTTACAAAGCTATAACTTGTGTACATTATTAGCCAAAAATCACAAAAAATGCGTTTTTTTTTTCCAAAAACATAATTTGATCAAAAATTCCAGTTGTACTATTCCGTTTCACACCAATGTACATTACTTAGAATTTTTTCAGATTTTTAGTTTAAACCATCTGGGCTACAGGGTGTGGGACACAATTTTTTTTGCACAATTTTGGTAAAAATCGCTTCAAAATAATTTATTTTGCAAAAATAAAAATTTGATCGTTAATCCACGTATCAAGGGATTTCATTTGATACCCTACTCAGAATTATAAAAAAATATATATTTTTTTTTTCGATGAGCACATATTTGTTTATATTTTTAGTGGGATATGTTTTTTAGATGTTTTAGTATTTTTCCTATGTGCGGGTCAAAGAGTATAAGCATGCCAAATTTCAACTCTCTAGATTTAGCCGTTTGGCTACAATTTTTACCGAACAGACAGACAGACAGACTGTCGACAAAATGACGGTATAAGGGTTTTTTGGTCATACCTACAAAACCCTAAAAAGGCAAAGTTGGTTGATAAGTTACAAATATAAGGAATTATTTTATTCATCAAAGTATGCACCCATATTGTATATACACTTTTGCCATTTAAGCGGTAGGTTGTTCAAGCCGGTGGTATGAAACCCTGGCGGACGAGAGTCAATGAATTCCTGGAAGGCCAGTTGTCCAAATTGCGAAAGAAGTGGTAGTTAGTGAGGGCTAGGTCTGATGAGTACAGAGGATGATGAAGAATTCCAACTGCAATTCCAACTCCAATTCTTGTTGTTTAGCCGCAGTCATTTGTGCAGTGTGTGGTCTAGCGTTATCATGCAATAAGATAGGAGTCGATCTGTTGACCAATCTAGGCTGTTTTTCTTTAAGTTTTTGCAGTATTTCGTCCAGTTGGTTGCAGTATATTTCTGCTGTGATCGATGAGCCAGGTTTTTTTTTTTTGTTTGGTTTTTAAGTTACCTGTACGATATTTGGCGAACCAATTTAATATTGTCTGCTGCTTAGTAACATTAGAGCCAAATACACTATTAATGTTTCGCGCGGTCTGCGATTCCGTAGTTCTACGTAAGAACTCATACTTCATAATAGTGCGAATTTCCAACCATTCCATTTTCAACAAAATAAATTAAAAAAAAAAGTAATTGACAACATTTAGAGCATACAACGGTTTCTAAACAGACGGGATGTGTAAAATTATGCCAGATTTAGAGACCGAAGAACGGGGAGTTATCCTAGTTATTATTGCTATTATTCATATTTTTTTATTGCAAGTTAACACTATTAATTAGTAAGATCTATTTTGTAAGTTTCAAGCTTTTATCCTTTGCAGCGTTGAATATTCATTTGTCAAAGTGACACTTTTCAGCCTTTGGTATTTAGCAATTTTAATTAGATTGGTTTATTAGTGAATTTGTTTAGCTGGTTTGATATTGTTAATAAATAATGAATGTTAAACAATGGACATCAAATTCTACGATCATTAATAAATAATAGTTAGTTCCAGCCGTCTGTAGAGTGGCGAATAGGGTAGGTAGTTCTGTTCGATATGCAATGCATGCAACATGAGTTCACGTGAGAGCGGGAAGCGCCACATCAACATGCGCTCCAATCAAAACAAACAGAACTGTCATTATAAAGACATGCAATTACGACCAGACCATTGCTTAGTCCTTTAATGTTCAGCGCCATAGTTGAGCTGCTGTGGAACCAGCAAGATGAAACAATGGCCGATCCAACCTGTTATCTTAAGAGGGGTATTGGGGGAGTAATTTCCTTTGTTACTTATTATGAAATTTCATTAAAAAAAGCAAACTGCGCGCGTTTTCTATACCTATTAAGTGAGTGATATAAAAGCGAGACTAAAATGGACATGCCAGCAAAAGTCACAACACCAAGATTATCAATTTAGTATGGGAAGCAAGCTCGATTGGGGAGAGATCTCGTGGATGTTCTCAGCTGAGATGGAGGGATCAAGAAAGATCTTGCAGTGTGACCGATTGGGAAACATCCATGGCAGAACGGTCCGAATGGAAATGAATTGTGTAGGTAGCCAAAACTCACAAAGGGTTGTAGCGCTAAGAGCAGTTAGTAGAGGTGAGTACAATAGAAGAGGTAGTAGCAACTTGATATAATGCAGCTATCCTTTGTGAGTTGTAACTGAGTTTGTTGAGCTCAGTTATTTCGTTATTTCGAATTTTAGAGCGGTCTTTACTCCGGAGATTTTTTAGGTTAACCTGGTAGAAATCTGTGTGAATGTTTGTTTTAATCTTAGAACGATACCGAGAGAAACACTTGAGCTTTGGAAAATACATTGCAAACAAGGTGTTCAAATCAAAAATTATGAGAGATAGGGTATGTATTCAATTTCTAAAACAGATAAAAGATTATCCAGGTTTTTGCATTAATTCGTGCCAATTGACC
This sequence comes from Liopterus haemorrhoidalis, assembly GCA_963971575.1. Lineage (NCBI taxonomy): Eukaryota > Metazoa > Arthropoda > Insecta > Coleoptera > Dytiscidae > Liopterus > Liopterus haemorrhoidalis. The sequence continues at coordinate 14,502,488 of OZ020618.1, read as the reverse complement.
ATTGACTGTTAGTGATGCTGTACACGAAGTAGGGATATTATACGGGTCTTGTGAAAATATTTCGACCAACTTCGACAATAACGACAACGCAAAAGCTTATACTTCCCTTCTGTTCGTTTTTAGAGAACATAGTCACTGTGGCACCCGCTCCCGGCCTAAATAAGTTAGGGTGGCCAGACAGTCACACAAATGGTCTCCGCGGCGGAGACCTCGAAGGACCACCAGCAGATGGCTGGAATATAGAAAGAAAAAGAGGTTATGTGTACGAAAGCACCGAGTTGAGCCGCTGAGGAAGACACGGACGACTTAGAGGAAAGGAGAGGGGATAAAAAACTCTTCTGCTCCTAGGGGCTGCTCTAGGAGACTAACACAAAGGAAATGGTAGCCCTAGCTGAGGTGTAGACGGGTAAAATCTTAGGCCCATAAGTAATAGCTATGGAGGAACCAAACCTAGAAATCCCACGACGTCTCTGAAAACCCTAGTCAAGCGACAAACAATGCGGAATCATTGCTCTATACGATGGGCGTATCACATAAGTAAAATTGCAGTGCCACAAATACAATATTAAATAATAACTGATAAAATAACAAAATTATTAAAAATACAAAAATTACAGATGTTAAATTTAAATTGAAAATAAATCAGCACACGTGATCAAGAGATCAGCGTGTGTGAACAAAAAAAAAAAAAACATAATCGCGCAAAGGCGATAACAAAATAGAATTTAAATGTTGGGGGAGGCTCATGTTCGTGATTCCCCCTCCCCCTACATGGGTGCGCGCGCCTTTCGACTGATATGATTTGGTTTCCCTGATGAGATGATTACTGTTTAAAGATTATCATGGAAATTACATCTAATTTTTAATAGATTGTGTTTATCATTATATACTGATTTTTTTTTTTTGATTACTTTTTATAAAATTTTATTTTATCATATCAAATCTAAGGGAGGTAATTACCCTATTACCCTCCATAGATCCGCCACTGAGATGAAGACATGCTGATATGCTGAAATGATTTTGTATTCAAATGGTTCTCCACGATCCTTTCCCAACTTTCTGTAACAGACGTGCCGAAATGTATCGCGGAAACCATTTCCGGATGTCACGTGTGCCGTAGTACCACCCGTGCACTTCTTGGGCAGGTGGATGAATGCGTTCTTACGCTAATGTGCCAGCTATATCACTGCACAACTTTCCTAATGTTATATAGTTTAGAATATTTTCATATCAGTTACCCGTACTGGATGGCCAAAAATTAACTTTACAACTTAAATCACCGCCATTGTAGATTAGTTCAATTTTGACAGTCCATATTTGAAAGTTTAGCAGTGTAAACGTTGCAAATTCTTTATGGTTCGTTTTATGATTCAACAACGCTTTGTTAATATTAAAATATCATCCAAAAATCTTCATTTATGGTGAGAAAATTACAATTAGCGACAAAGCGACCCATTTAAACCTCAGCGGTTATGGTCACAAATAAAATAGTCGCTGTTGAGACCCTGAAATTCCATATGGTTCATCAGTCAACATCACACTCTCGCAGAGCGACAGTGTGCTGTGAAATTTGGTCAGGAGGCGTAATTGGAGCTTATTTCCTCGAAGTCGCTGGGGGTACTGCTGGAACTGTGAACGGCGTACTATGACATAATTAAGAATATTCTGTCACTTTAGATCAGGGGTCGGGGAACAGGGGTAAATTACCCCAAACGGAGTAAAAACGAAATTCTTGGGGGTAATGAGATATTAATAGACAAAACCAATCTGTCACATTTTTGGAAGTCAAGGGCTGTAAAGTCTTTTAAAATTGTTCATGAGGAGGCAATTAAAAAGTTGCTGCCATTTGCAACAACTTGTCTCTGTAAACAAGGTTTTTCCATTCTAACGAACATTAAAACGAAACGGAGAAATCGACTGGACCCCAAAGACTATATCCAAACTGCACAAAAAGTCCCGATTTTGATGTTATTATGTATATCAAAAATTAAACATAAATGATGCTTTTGTTTGTTTCTCCAAATAAAGTATTTTTTATTATAAAAAAATATATAATTTTATAGCATTATTTTATATATTTCATGTTAATTAATATGCAAATTCTAAAGAATTCAATAAATCCTTCAATGTAAACAATGTATGATATTTTTTTTTTACAAACCAATGGGGTAATGTCGGTGTAAAGAAATATATTTCTGGGTAATGGGTAAAAATGATCCCCGATCCCTGCTTTAGATGAACTGGGTTTAGAAAGCATGGTTTCAGCAAGATGACGCTACATATCACAGTACGAGTTACAATCGAAATTTTGAAGATAATGTTGTTGCACTGATTAGCTACAGTAGCGGTGACATCGATTGGCTTCCAAGATCTCCAAATTTAACCTCTACACACTTTTTCTGTAGGGGTTATCTTAAAAAACGTGTCTATGCCAACAATTCAACGTCAATTGAACAACAAAAAAACAATATTCAAGCAGTAGTAGTTGAAATATCACCTTAAATTCGTGTAAATGTTACGATTACTAAAAGAGCTCGCTTTTGAAATTATATTTCACATAGAATTGAAAGGACCAAATAATACATTTATATAACAGTATTTTACGGACGACTAGACCTAAATTGTTTGTTTATATCTTAGTTGCCATGTCGAAATTACACTTTCCATTACGCTCGGCAGGCTGTAAAAAGACAAAACGTCGAATGATTTGCAAAGTTTACAGTAAGTAACCCAAAATACAATTGGAAATCATTTAACAGAATAAGTATTTCTCCGACCCGTGACCGTTGTACGACTGTTGTAGGACTTCGCTTCAAATATTAGATATTTTTACTCGGGAAAATATCTAAAAATAATACAAAATTAATCACTAGTTGAGCATAATACGTTACGAACCTCAGGCCGAAAGAGAGTTTATACCCATTGTCACAAACTCTTGGACGAATAAAGGCTCCCTGTACACGTCGGGCCTCAAACTTCGTCCCTGGTCGAAAAGATTTTCTCTCGGCCCTATATTAAGTAATTATATCGTTTTGCATTTATTAGGTTGGTAGGCAAATAATTGAGAACTTGTTTTCTGTATTCTAAACTTAATTTTTTTCAATGGAAGTGTTATTTCATAGTGTTTAATCTAATTTTAAAATTTATTTTTCGGCCAGTACCTTTGCAACATCGACATCGGTTTTTTTAATTTTGGAAAAGAAACAAATAAGAGTGATTTTTTGTTCTCAAGTTAAAAGGGGTGGTAAAGCTGAAACTGTAGTAAACTAAATAATGCTTTTGGTGTAGGTATTATTAAGGAATGTAATAATTTCCATTTTTGGCTAACCTGTATTATATTTTGGAACAGTCGCGACGGTAAGTGGGCTGTCAAATGGCCGGTAAGCATATATTTCACCGGGCGCAATAGTGGCCGGCCGATAACAGATGATGGATGACCGAAAGCAGATTTGCAATACTAATATCAGACGGAATTCTGTTCCGGATCGAGGGCATTTTTCACTTTTCAACAGACGAGCGGCCAGCAGATCATATTGGACTCCTCGTGTGTCATTCGCCCTCTGTGCTAGATTAAGCGTTCCGCCATCATGCGTCTATATAATGCAGGGATCCAGAATCGTTTACCGTTTTTCACTTTTCAAATGTGGATAACGAAGGTGCGTTTAAATAAATAGCAAAATCAGATTCCTTTATGAAAAGAAAGGCTGAGAGGTTACCGATAATGAGAGGTATGGTGAGAATAGAAGGAGGCAGACGCGTTTCACGTGTGGCGGCTCGTGATCTCTGTAAGAGGTGACATGACGATTTTTTTTATGCAAATAATGGTTTTTTGCATTTCAGCAATTTTCCAATAATTATATGAGCGTTGTCTTTTATATTTCGGGATTTGAGATCAACAACAATTTTATTTATTCTCCATGAAGATCAATGCACTACAGTTCCAAGGATCATACTATGCTCAAATTCAACCTCTTCTTCCTAGAAAGCGTTTGTTTTCTTCTCAACAAAGCAGATCTTTTATATCCACTTTCATCCGGCTTAGATTTAATCACACCTTCTCTTCATATCATCTGCATAGAATTAATATGGTTTCGTCTCCTTTCTGTCCTTGTGATAATTTGTCTGTCAGCGATTCGAACCATTTATTGTTCGAATGTCCAATTCATTTTCGCAATCGAAACATATTCATACAAAATTTAGTTTTTCCAAAAATATCCTTACCTACCAATTCAGACGCTTCTTGCTACTAACTCTCTAGATATTTATGAAATTATTTATACTATATTAAAGCAGAAAATATCAAATTATAAATGTAATTTTAAAAACCTGTAATGTATTTATTTATATCTGACTAATAGCCAAAGCTGCTAAAGCCAACAAATAAAAGGGAAACAAAAGATCAATGCACTTTTGCGTTTGAACCAATTTTTGAAGCACTTTTTCCACTCCAATTGATGCACTTCTAAAACATGCATTTTGAACGCATCAACCGCTTCTTCAGGTGTCAAAAAACGTTGCCCTTGCAATTTATTCTTGATATGCGGGAATAAAAAGAAGTCATTGGGTGCCAAATCAGGACAATACGGCGGATGACCCATTAAACCGACGTTTTAAATGCTCAAAAAGTCACTTGTTTGAGCCAATTTGTGAGAGCTCGCATTGTGAAATTATGTGGGAACCAACGCGAACAAATCTTTTTAATGGCCAAATGTTCATGCAATAGTGAATGTATGCTAATCGCACTAATGCCCAAGGGTACCTCAATCTCATGATAAGTCACATGACGATCTTGCAGTATCAGTTCACGCACATCATCAATATTTTCCGGAAAAACAGCCGATTTTGGACGACCTTCAGAAAATTCGTCTCTAAGCGAACTACGGCCATGATTCAAGATGGCAAACCAACGATAAACAATATTCGCTGTTGGTACTTCATCGCCAAAAGTCGAATTAAGTTCATCGATGCACTGTTGTTGGGTTAATTCACGTCGAAAGTTGTAAAAAATAATCGCTCGAATAAGTCACTATTTAATTCAATTTTTACCCGAGATGAATTTTTTCAAGATAGTGTAAACAACACAAATAGCGCTCGTACGTCAAAACTTTCTGAGTACGTATAACGTTAAAAATGTCAAACATTACGATAGAAGCGTCAGTTGCCACATGTCAGCACTATTGATTTTATTTAGAATCACATTTTGTAAATCAAATTTATTCCTGCATTTTTAGCGTTTTGTAGGTATGACCTTTAAAAAACCCTTTTAATGCCACTCATGTGTCTGTACTCGCCTCAATTGGCGAACCGCCACTGGTATCTCGACTGTGACTAACGGACGTATGTAAGACCTTTGCAAGTTCATTACAACTAATGGTGGTCCATAATCGAGAGTAGATTTCATAGGCAAGTCAGTTGTCGACTGACGACTCTCTTTGCTTCGATTCTCTTTCAAAAATCTTGAATCCTATAAAAGCAAAGCAAATAATGGCTGAAGGCTTGTATTGAAATGAAGGTTATTACTGTACGGCGTGAAGCGTGATGTGATCGACGTCGAGTGGAAGAAGGGTTAAGCCGACTGTCGCGGTACACTATCACTTCTTCCTGTCTCTTTTTATGTTTCCGCTCCAGAAATAATATGAAATATGCAGTCTTGATGAGCTAGTGCGAAATTACAACAGGATACAACAGCTTCAAGTCCACCTGACTAGATAAAATATCATTGGCTTGGTATGTGCTGCGATATATTTAGAAACGCGAACCAGAGACGGTCTTAGAAAATGCGGGGCCTTATTAAAAGTATAATTAGCTCCGCACTATATTGTTGATGTTGGTGTTGAATTTATTTATGTAAATTTTTACTTTTATTATTATTATTATTATTTTTTATACAAGTTATTTATACTCTAATCTGATAATATTTATGGGAAATCATGATGTGGTATACATGTTTTTGGTTGTATTATTTTGTTGATTGGCTAAGAATATATATAAATTACAGTATTTTCGAGTATTAAAGAAAACATAGCAAAGGCAAAGACACAGTGCATAGCACAGAATAATGCAGTATGTGTGTTTGTTTAGTGTACACATTTTAAACAGTGTGCGCAATAACAGTTCAGCAACTTTTCGTGCAATATGTGCACCCGTTGGACAGTTTGGCAATTACCGTACTGCATCCTGTGCAAGCCATAGAGATGTAGTGAGAACGTAAACCGTGTTTATAGACGAGGTAAGTGTAGTAGAGTGTGGCGGGAAAAAAGTCAGCCGCCATATTTCACTTGGTAAAACATTAGCTCATATGTATGTACAGCCTGTTTCATTGGTTTAGGCGGAACTAGATTTTCAAAATTAGTAACTTTTACCGATTAAGTGAGGTTTTTGATAATTATGTTCAGCAAAAACCTGCTTCAAACTATAAAGGAAGAGCTCATGACAATTTACAAAAATGAAAATTCCAGTTAGATCCGCCTAAACGTTTGGAATAGTCTATAATATCTGCATTATGTTTTGTTTTGTTCTTATTTTCTTGAACTATGTGGGAAGTAGGATTAAAAGAATGTAGTACATAAACAAAATATAAAAATAAAACACCATATTCTACAAAATTGTTTAATTACACATTTATATTAACGTTAACGCATATATTTAATTTACGTGTATACTGTAAATATACTTTGTACATATATATTTTAGAAATCATATTAGGTTACAATAATAATAAGCTTTTAAACAGGCAGAAGTCTTAATAAACTTAGCATAGCTACGATTTGTACACCCAAATGAACAACAATTCACTATGAAGTTTGTATTGCATCTACACAATAAAAAAACTCTATGTTAAAAACTAAAAAAAACTATGTACATAACCTAAAACTATGACAATATGAGCAATACATCTTAAACTAGGCTCTACATTATGAAAATATTAGCGAAACAAAAACCTATGTAACGTGTGACGTATGTTAATTTATGATGGATATTGGATACGAAATTCAACCAAAGAAAGGAAAGTATATTCCTGCAATAGTAGGTAAATAATATACGTTTTTTAACAAAATAAATATTATTTTTTGCAAGTGACAGATCATGATCTGTCTGTGTATTTTAATTTAAAAATTAAAATAAATATTTGTCTTAATTTTCATGCTTAAATGGGCCTTACTGCACATGCGATACAAGAAACACATCACTATAAAGCGCAAAGGCGGCATTGTGCCATTGTATCTATTTCTAACGCGGTGTCGTTTGACAACTTATCAAGAAAATGAATGTAATAGCGACCTTTGTCAATATCCAATTCTTTACACCTAATTTGTACAATGTTGACTTTCCAAATCTGTAGTTCTAGTATACAAATTATTAAATTAGACAAATTGTGCTGATATTAATATAAATATTACCATTTCCGCGCAGTTTTATATTTCTTCGCGTTGTTAGTTAAGTTGTCAATCGGCCTAAAAGCGGCCCTACACGACCTCCATGTGTCACTCCATCATGTGCCATTATAAAGGCGCAGTGAGAAGTACAAAAATCGAGCACGGTATACGATAACATCAAGAACACACGCACACCGCTGCTTTTTTGACATGACCCGGTTGTTTTTGCATAAAGACATCTCATTATAGCGGCGAAAAACGACAAAACACGCCAGTTTAATACACCGCAGTTAATCATAGAGAGTACGCTTTACAACATAAAATAATATTTCGACCCCATTATAATTCGTTTAGAAAAATTATACCAATCTGCATATGAATTACATTTTCTTTTTCAATTACAATTATTTGAAGAGACGAGTCTGTGATCGTTTGCATAAAGTACATAATCTCACGTCATTTTTTAATGTAAATGCAAGAGATTTTATTCATTCATGAAATTCAAAGGCGAGTCACGCCAGTTCTAGGTTTGGAGGCAAATCACAATAAGAGCCAGGCCCGAGAACGATGATTCCATCGGTGGGCTCGCCCTTGTGTTGCCTACTCGTTCCTCACACGTTCCGGTCCTCTTTTCTTCATTTCTCGGTCACAGTTGATTACGGCAGTTAGTGCTGTGTCTTTTGTGTCTCTTAAATTGTATGAAATTACTAGTATCTAATTCAGGGCGGCTCATTAATAATTCATCGTCGTTTATCTTAGCAGGACCATGATCTTAATGTAACAATGCGCCCTCCGTGAGGCTGATCGGCTTTTCTCGCACCATACGTTGGGAGAACAAATAAGGTACATTTACACGCCTGACCTAATTCCTAACTGATTAACCGCTAATGCCATAACGGAGCCAACACTGTTTTTCTTGTTAAATAATGTTATGGAGATTGCAAGACGGTTTTGGTTAAGACAAAGAAATTTATAAGAGAATAAATTATTCTGTTCCTAGCAGAAAAAAGATTTTTAATGAATGAATTATATTGAAAGCACGATAAAAATGTGAAATTTATGGTAGAGACACAAAAAAAATATCTGAGTACAGGTATGATCAATTCCATCATTTCCTCATTAGAGTCAAATCGCTTGCCTGCCAATAATGTTATTGATGTTTCCTTCAAAAATTCTATTACTACGTATGAGCTGGACAATTTTTTTAATGTACCCAGAATACTCAGCAGACGCTGGTCGGACAACATTCGATAAGTTTGACATAAGGTGTAGTCCGTCATAGAAGGATTTGCACCAATTATAGACTAATTTGAGTCATAAACACTCTTCCTCAAACTGTTTGTATCTGAGGAACATTAGTCGCTTTACACCTTCATTGAAAAGAAATTTAATAATTAGGCATTGTGCAAACGAATTTGAAACATCATTGGACGCCATCTTTAATAAAATTGACAGTATTGATACAGTTGCAATTATTTACGGAATTAGCTAACAAGCCTACTATGATGAATATAAAACTTGTTTGCAGTAGTTTTTCAATTATATTACCTTAAGTATATTATAATCTGTCTCAATTTGTAAAGGTGCGTACTGACTTGAGCATTTGTACGCGCACGGATTTTCGTGCGCGCAAGGATTTTCGTGCGGGTAAAAAAATTTGCACACACAACTTTCTAATTTGTGCGCGTAAAATATCGCTCCGTGTATTTCATTTATATCCACGCACATATTTATTTAAAGTAAGTAGTGTCAACGATGGCGGAAAGAAATGTTGTTGGCTTAACAAGCTTAACTTACCGGTACAAACTTACCGGTGAATTTGACTAAATGCACATTTTTTGACAGCTTTGTCGAACGGCGTATATGAAAACTACAATATCTAAACAATGACAGTAAATTTTGAATGTAAGCTTTACAGTAATTTTAAAAGTACATGTGCTTTATATACGTCTCCTCAATATCTAAGTAAACTGACTTAACACTCAATTCCATCATTTTTTACTTGCTTTATGCTTGATTCTTTGTTACTATAGATATAACTGTCAAAATGTCCACCGGTGAGAAACTAATCGTTAATGAAATCCGGTGAATAAAATGGCGACCGGTGAGTAAGTACGGTAACTCACTGGTAGATCAACGTAGGCATACAGGAAAAAAATTTACCAACCGGTAACTCACTGGTGAGTCTGCTGAATGTGGCCATAGTAGACATAGCAAAAAAAAAAAAAACGGTGGTGGATGACACAACTATATAGAAGCAGGGAAATATACAATAGTTTAAGTTTGCTAACAGAACTGCAAATGCAAGAGATTAGTGGACAATTTCAAAATTTTGTTCGAATGTCAGCGGCAGATTTTGAACTACTCGTTAATAAAGTTGGTCACAAAATTGGGAGAAAGACAAGTTTTATAAGGGCTGTTCCCGCGAAAGAACGATTAGCCATAACCCTACGTTTTTTGCAACTGGGGATTCGTTTACCAGCATACAATACATTTTTACTCCATTCCATGTTGAATATTTATTGGTGTTTACTTAAATTTACGCGCACAATTATATGATTGTATAAACCCGTACACACTGAGCGCACAAGTTCTTTGATCTTATCGGTGGGACCGACAAGTTACGGATAGAATTCGTGGAAGGATTACTGTACGCGCACACAAATTATACCTCGTACTCACCTGAGCATTTGTACGCACACATAATCCGTGCGCGTACAAATGCTCAAGTCAGTACGCACCTTTATATTATCTGTCTCATTTTGTAATACGAAACTAAGAGGGGAACTTCATTTTTTATGTTGTATATTTAAAATATCATCTTAGGGTGGTAATTCTGAAGTGAACAACTTTCAAAATATTTGACAATTCATAATTGACATTAAATTATATGTCAACTTACTAACACAAATTGTATAAAACACAAAATTTACAAGTATTTGAAATATATTTTATACAACCAGAATAGAAAATATGAATAAGCGAAATAAGATGAAATAAATATTTGTATATAATTCAAAATATTAGACATGTCAATCACAAATTTGATATGTCAATTTGGTATCTGACATGTAGTTTTTGAGTGAATATAACCTCAATATAATGAAACTTCACCAAAAATGTAAAAGCCAGATTTACAAGTTTACATGGTTTCAAAAAAGTCTATTTACACCACAACAGTCACCAAAGTAACCAGATCTAGTTTCGTATTACAAATTGAGACAGATTATACGAAACTAAATCTGGTTACTTTGGTGACTGTTGTGGTGTAAATAGACTTTTTTGAAACCATGTAAACTTGTAAATCTGGGTTTTACATTTTTAGTGAAGTTTCATTATACTGAGGTTATATTCACTCAAAAACTACATGTCAGATACCAAATTGACATGTCAAATTTGTGATTGACATTTCTAATATTTTGAATTATATACAAATATTAATTTCATCTTATTTCACTTATTCATATTTTCTGTTCTGGTTGCATAAAATATATTTCAAATACTTGTCAATTAGTGTTTTATACAATTTGTGCTAGTAAGTTGACATATAATTTAATGTCAATTATGAATTGTCAAATATTTTGAAAAGTGTTACTTCAGAATTACCACCCTAAGATGATATTTTAAATATACAACATAAAAAATTAAGTTTCCCTGTTAGTTTCGTATTACAAAATGAGACAGATAATATCTATCTATAAGTTATATTATATCAAGTTTAAATAATTTGTATTTTATCATTTATATCCATGATTCGAAAAGTGGTCTCTATAGTCCCCAAGAGTCGATTATGACTTGCAGAGGGTCCATGTCAGCGAGAAAAAAAAATGTTGGGGGTGCACGAGATGTAAATGGTGGTCCACGTGAGTGGACCCCATTTAGGCGTTCCGTAAATGTTGATGATGATCGTAAATGTTGAAATGAACTATCGCAAGAAAGTATTTGATTGCTTTTTCATCTTCATACCTCGTCGAAAGGGGTTTTAGCACGGTTACCAATCTTCTTATGAGAGAGAAAAAAAAAAAATGGTTGCAAATCACTGAACGTGGAGTTTTAAGGCTATATCTCACTAATTTGATACAATATATTGAACAATTGCTATCAGATTCATCAGGGGGATGAATACACAAATAATGCTGTTAATGAGAGGCATTAACAGCATTATTTGTAAATTAATTTTATGTAAAAATTTTTCTAGGGTGTGATTTGTTTTGTCCAAATACAAATCAATAAAAGCGGCAAGTGGTCTACGAGGCAAAAAAGTTTGGGAAACTAGGATTTAGATCAATTAACAGGAGAATCAAAATCTGTATTGATGAAGGCGGTGGTCAATTATTTCATGTTGTTTAGTTTATAAGTTTATTATTTTATTTATTGAAGGTTGTTTGTGTCCATTTTTACTTGATTTTTATTAAAAAATAAACTAATAATTAAACAAGAGATATTTTTTAGAAAATCTAACTGTTTAATGCAAAATTTAAAATAATCAAAAGCTTTGTAATGTCAAAGATTCTGTGAGTAGCTCTAATCTTCCAAAGTTATTCAAAAACATACGCGATTTTTTTCTCGGACTACTCTGATGTTTTTTTTTTTATCACACGTTGTAAAGTAACTAACTCTTTCCTTTATAAACTGCTAACCAATAAACTCAGTGGGTGGTCGGTGGTTAGTATAATCATAACAAATAATGGTCTGTGTTTAATAAAATTTTTAATGAAAATTGAAGATAAAACAAATAAAATATTTAGATATTATATAATTAATATTATATAATATTAGATTATAATAAAATATAATCTAATTATTCAGGCTAGTTTGAAATTTATTTTTAACTATACCCAGTGGTGTAGTGTTAAATGAAAAAGTGTGGGATGTCCCCCCATTCACGTAAGGAAGTTCAAAATTAGCCGTAAGCAGTACTGGCCGTAGGAATGTTTTAATGCAAAATTAGATAATACAGGGTACTTTATTATTGTCGGTTCAATAATGTTCAAAGGTGGAAATGCATATTAAATGTATGAAAACCTTATTTTTAAAATGTGTTTAATCATAAAATTAAAAAACAAAAAAAAACAAAGAATAAATCATAAAAGACAAAGAGAATAATAATAAAGAATAAATAAATTATAAAACAAAAATAAATAAATTTTACTTTAGAAAAAGAAGCAAAAACAATTATAACAAATCGGCGTTCGGCGTACAGCTGTTCGTAGCGACTGTATGTATTCTAATTATGTAAACACACAATATATAATTCGGGGCTTCCCCGGTTTCACGCGATAACAGTCATGTGCGCGAATTGCGCATTTCAATTTAAGAAGTTATCAAAGGAAGGGTGGTATTAGACGAGTGATATCGATTTCAAGCGATTTCAAGGGTTCGATTTTTTAAATACTCGGAATAAAAACTTTGGGGCGTGCTACACCTCAAATAAAAAGTACGGGAGCGCCGACCCCTTGCGCTCCCGCCCCACTACACCTCTGGCCTATACCAGACCCTGTATCTTTGAAAATATTGAGGATTATGGCAATAAACCCCCAATTGCGATAATGGCATCAGAAAACTGCAATTATTCCAAGAGAGCATAGAATGAATTATAAATGGTTATTTTGAGGTCCTTGAGAAATTCAACCAGGATAGGGTAATGAAACTGGAACATGGTTGGACAAAGCATGTTGAAGTTTACGGCGAAGTGAATAATAAAATTAATTTCAAAAAGAAAAATATAGAATTTCATTATCAGGTTGTGAACTTGTCGAACTTCTCGCTTATATTGAAAGCATGATAAAAATAAGAAATTTATGACAGAGACAGTTGAAATTTATCTGAGTGCAGGTATGTATATCTTTATACATTATCCTGTATGCAATCCAGTAAGCTATTAAACAAACATAAACATTTAAATAACTGTTCATTTTATGTGCAGTGGGATCCAAAAGAAACTTTTAGCATATATCGCACATTCGTTTATTTATTTTTACGGAACGCGTTATTAAACAAACAGAAGGCCGAAAGTAAAAAGCGCTTAGCAGTCAGATGTTAGCTGCAGTTTATTTATGTGAGGAGTAATAAACAAACATATCGGACGTTGGTGTGCTTTGTGCATCAAGTTTTAACGGCCTGTGGTCATACTGATGTAGATGCATCTGAAATTTACAGTCCCCGAAACGCTTTACGTTGATGGTTTATGTATGGCAGAAGCAGATTCGCGCTCAAATGGAAACTGCAATCATTCATACTGGTTACGCTACTGACATCTGTTTCTAGATACTACAACTTTAAAATGCAAGTGGCAAAAACATTCATGGCCACTTTATGTCACTGTAAATCTCTTCCTGTGTACTCCGACTGCTATACTGCTTATCAGTGAATGGACCTACCACACTGGCGTGCTTGTGTGCTAGAGTCAGTTCGCAGTGGGTGAACGACGAACGACAAACGCCGCTCTCGCTTAGCTGATATCATACTTCCATAGCACCGATATTGTGCGCTGATGTTTCCTGACCCTTTTTTGATATCTCTCCACAATGATTTATAATTCACAAAACAGATAAAAACAGTCGAATGCAGGAACGCAGACTGCTTTTTATTAACACTAATGCCTATATCAATACTGTGCCAACTAAAAACTAAACTAAACTTAACTATAATTAAGGCCGATGTATTAAACAAAAGGCATGAATACTTCAGATTCATGTATTTAAATATAGTAGATTCTGAACATTCTGAATAATTAGAACAAGAAAGACTACTTATAACATAACAGTGACGCGTTAAAAGATTTAAATGATAAGTTGCAGTGACACTGTTGTAAGACGATTCCTTACATATCAGAAGTCTGCAAGTTCAAATCGTATACACTTTTCACACTAGAACTTTAAGATAAATGAACTTAAAGTCCACCGATGTTTAAGATCGGTTATAAACGATCTCGCCTCCATTTTCAAAATTTTTCACTGGAAAAATCAATTGTTTGCGGATATTGGCGGGCAGCATAAAATACAAGGGTCACATGCGGCCCGCGCGCCTCTGTTTAAAAACTGTTATTATTTTTTTACATATTTTTTTGTACATTAAAAAATTTTCTCGGAATACTAGGTATGTTATGTTAACGCTACGTACAACCCCCAGAGATTATTAGTTTCTTATACAAAACTAACAATCTGAAATAAAATTAGTGACAATCTATACATCAAATTTTGCACAGAATTTTTATCTATCTAATAGGATATTTTTTATTGTAGGAAAAATTATTGTAAAAATGTTATTGCTAAATAATTTAATAATAGGTATTGCACAACAATGTTCTGTAATTTTTTAAATATATTTGTGGGTTTCAAATAATTTTTATATTTATATAGTTTTGTGTAGAAATGTTCAAATAATACGTTAACATTTTTTTCCACATGATTGTTTATAGTTTAGAGCCTTCGTCGAAAAATATTTTACTTGATGATAATGAAATGCCACTTGGTAAAAGTATTCTTTACATAAAATGAAACATTTTTATCAGCCGCACCTATATTGAGAACCGGGGTAAATTCGAGGTGGCGGCAAAAGTAGATTACCAAGTACAATAACTACGGAGTGATTATTTAATGGCGAGACGACGTCACTGGAAGTTTTAATAATTTGCCGTTTCATACACATCGTAGCAGGTGATTATGCGCGCATGCGCATCAAGGTTATTATATCTCTTCAAGGTTATTATAGTCATAGTATTCACCAGTATTTCTGCTAGGAGTAAAATTCGGTGACGTCGTCTCGCCATTAAATAATCACTCTGTATAAGTAATTTTCACAATAGAACAAAATATCTCCAAACATATTTGTAGAATGAAGCTTTAGCTACAATTTGCCGCATGGTAGACAAATATGCGTCGAATGGTTTGCAAGATGGCGTCTATAACGCAAGTTGTTTATTTACAATTACATGTCAGTTCTTTTGACAATTAAAAATATCCTATTAGGTAGATAAAAATTCGCTGAAAATTTTGATGCATAGATTGTTACTAATTTTATTTCAGGTTGTTAGTCTTGTATAGGAAACTGTACGGTGGTGCGTACCCTTAAGTGGTTTCTCAGTAGAAAATATTGTGAAATTACATACATACATAAAGGGTGAGTGGGGAGGAATGGGCCGAACTTCAGAAACGTATTGTACATGTAAAAATAAGTAAAAAAACTGTAATGTTGTTATGCGATTGTCTTTCATTTTCAAGTTATAGGGCTACTAGAAGATGTTCCGCTAAATATTAGAATGCAGATGTATTATCAACATGATAGAGCTCCCGCACATTTCGCTCGTCAAGCCAGGCAACATTTGAATGCAATATTTTCAGACTGTTGGATAGGGCGCGGAAGGCCTGTTAGGTGGCCTCCAAGATCACCAGACCTCACACCATTGGACTATTGTCTATGGCAGGGGTCGGCAACCTTTTTGTCAATAAGGGCGCAATATAAATTCAAATGTTATTGAGGGCGCATAAAAAAGCCAAGTGCGGAGCAAAAAAAAAAGCTCCTCACCTCCCAAAATCCAAGTGACGAACAAAAAAAAAAGGTCCTCACCTCTCAAAATCCAAGTGATGAGCACCAAAAAAAAGTATATGTGTGTCTCGGTAGCGAGGGCGCCAAAAAATCCCACAAAGGGCGCCGTGTTGCCGACCCCTGGTCTATGGGGATGGTTCAAAAATGAGGTTTACAAAGTCAAAGTAGATACTCGAGATGCATTAATTCGATGAAACTGCAGTCAAATACTGCAGTCGATATTAAAGAAAGACATGAAACAATTAGGAGAGCAACGCTCTTCGTAGGCGAAGTAGACTATGTTTACAAGTTAACGGTGATATTTTTGAAAACATGTAAGCACAACGAAATTAAAACGATGTTCGATAGAAAGTGTTTTAATTACGTTATAACTTAAGAATAATCGCATAACAACATTAGAGTTTTTTTTTACTTATTTTTACATGTACAATACATTCCTGAAGTTCGACCCATTCCTCCCCACTCACGCTGTGTATATACCTATCCATATATTTCAGTTTTGAGCAATATGTCCAGGAATTGTCTCAGAAAAAGTTGGCAACCCTACTCGTCTGTACTCCTTACACGCTGTCCAATTGTGCGCAAAGATATGGGCGTGAATGCCAACAGTCCCAATATTTCATTATCTTTATGCAAAAATACCCATGAATATTTATGTATTTCTAAAAAAATATTAGTAATTTATATGTTCCATTAAACATACTGCAACAATCTAATTTATAACCCTACGCTATAATAAATATAGTTTAATAGCAAATATTATTTGCGAATTAATATATCTTTTGTTGTCTAATAAATTACAGGATAAAATGACAAACTATAATAAAGATTGCTTCGAAAACATGTCGACTTGTTATCGGGATAAACAAGGAATTACCAGACTCACTTGTTATACATAACTTACAGTACAGGGTGTATGGTAAATAATGTTTATTTTTGTGTGGTAAGTTATGGAGACAGGTAGATCGTATAAGTTACACTTGGTCACTGAACTTGCCTTCGCGAGAACCTGCCTTACTAGAATGATACTCAGGTTGCGTTTTATACTTTTTATATACCCACATATTATGTAGAGTGTTGACTGAAGCTCTTGACAAACGACTGCTTAAAATAACAAGGTGCGCCGAACTCGGATAAAATAAAAACTAATATTTTACTCTAATTTTACTGCTAATCTGTAGTATTACACACTAGCTGAGGGACCCATACTTCGTACGAGATTATATATATAATTCTTTATTTACCCTAGACCTTGCGGCGTTTAGGGTTTTAACCAGTACATTTAAAATCATAATAATAATAAAATAATAATATAATACATTTTTATGACTTCGGTCTTCTTCTTCTTCTTCTTCTTCTACATTCTTCCTCCGGTGTTCCTCTCTTTCTTCCTATTCTCTTTTCGGCTTCCGTCTCCGGTCTCCTTCCTTCTTGACTCCAGTTGTTCTTCCCCTCTTTCTTCGCTTCTCTTCCCTCTTTTCTTTTCTCCTCCTTTGCCTCTCTCTTCCTTCCTGTTCTCAGTTCTGTCTTACCTCTCCGCATTCCTTCCTTCTTTCCTCGAGTACTCTCACCCACCTTTCTCCCTTTCCTTCTCCACTCAACAGCTCCTTTATCTCTCCTTCCCATTTTGTCATCCTTCCACATCTTCTTGTTAGGTGTTCCAAGGATTCTTCCTCCTCCCTACACATTCTGCATAGCCTATCCTCTGGTTTTGCCCAATACCTGTTACTCCGTTCTTCATTTCCGCATCTTAATCTGGCAATTCTTTTAACTCTGCCCCCTGCATTTCCTCTCCACCCTTTCAGATATTTAGGTATTCCTACCGTCCTTATCTCTCTATACCTTTTCACATTCCTTGAATTGTCTATTCTTACTGTTCTTTCCTGCTCCTGTACCTCCTTGTCACTCCTCTTCAATTCTTCTACTATGTTTCTTCCTCCATTTCTCTTTCGCTCAGCTTCCCTTATGTCCATCTCACATCTACAATAGTACTCTTTCCTTGTTTCTCCCCATTCCGACAGTTTACCCTTTTGTTCTTCCTTCATTCTTTCTTCCCAGCATTCTCTTAATATTTTCCTTCTTTCGTACGAGATTAAGAGTAATCATCTGTGGTACAACCAAGGGGGAGGGGCCTCGACTTCTCCCAGGCGACTTAATCCATAGAATTAAATTACATAAAACTACATTTATTGCAAGATATTGATATTTACAGAATTTATAATCCAATCTTATTTAAATTGTTAATTAGTATCACTCTCATGGATTCGGATTGCCCCCCCCCCCCCTCCAAACAAAATCCTTGTTGTGTCAATGTCTATCATAGATGATTGCCCGTGGTTCCTCAAATATATATATATTTTAAAACATTGATCTGAAGTGTGAATTTTCACACATTTCAGGGTTTTGCAGGTATTTAATAACTGAATGATGATTATTTGGGATGCCAAAACAAATTTTATGTCAAAATATTTTTTTATGAATTTTAATTCGAATGCCTATACCATTATTTAAGTTTCTAAATATGTGCAGTATTTTTTTTACATAGCAAGGTTCCTTAAGATTTTGAAAATTGCGCCTATAGTTTCTATTTGTTGCTTAAATCATTAGCCCCGCCCTCTGATTTCGTATACATCAAACAGAATTAAATTATAATTTCAACACCTCCAACTGGTTATTAAATTTACGCTTTTAAAAATTAAATGCAACATTTACCAAAATATAACTAGAATTTTGACAAAATAATTTAAACAAAATAAAAATGCAAAAAAAAACAAAAAAATTAAAATTGACAGGATTCGAACTCTAGTTTGCAAGTTACCTGCTTGACAAATTAGAAAACCAATGACTAAACGCACATCGCTATGAGCGCTGAAGTATCAACTTGATTACATAGCGAATTAAATATTTAACATATTTTGGTTAAAAACACAAAAAATGCATTATTTTCCGAAAACATAATCTGATCAAAAATTCCTGTTGTACTATTCCGGTTCACACCAATACACATTACTTAGAATTTTTTCAGATTTTTAGTTTAAACCATCTGGGCTACAGGGTGTGGGACAAAAATTTTTTTGCACAATTTTGACAAAAATCGCGTCAAAATAATTTATTTTGCAAAAATAAAATTTTGATCGTTAATCCACGTACTAAGGGCTTTCATTTGATACCCTACTCAGAATTTTAAAAAAATATTATTTTTTCGATGAGCACATATTTGTTTATATTTTTAGGGGGATATGTTTTTTAGATGTTTTATTATTTTTCCTATGTGCGGGTCAAAAAGTTGTACAGGCATGCCTAATTTCAACTCTCTAGGTTTAGCCGTTTGGCTACAATTTTTACCGAACAGACAGACAGACAGACAGACAGACAGACAGACAGACAGACAGACAGACAGACGACAAAATGACGGTATAAGAGTTTTTTGGTCATACCTACAAAACCCTAAAAAGGGTTAAAGTAAATAATAAGTGATATTTTCAAGTTTTAAGGTAGCTATCTCCATATCCCCTGAAATATTTATTAAAAACTATATTGTACAGAAAATAATTGTTTTTATTTAAAAAAAAAAATTCTTATTTCAATTTTAGCTGTAAAGTAAATAATGAGTGAGCCAACGGAGTGGCCGAGCGCATTAAGTCGTGTGGTTTTAGACTGGTAGAAACAGTCTGAACTGGGCGGTCGGTGGTTCGAGCCTTCTTCGTTGGTGATATTATTCGGGCGAGAATAATATGTTTACATTACTCTAATTTTCACAATCATTCACCCCTCAACCAGGTGCAGGAGTTCGCCCCCTGGCATCGGCGATTAGCCTCGTTGCAGAAATAGGCCGATGTAAAAAAAATAAAAAATAAAATAAAAAATAATGAGTGAGATATTTTGAGATATAAGTTGACATCAGGGACCTGAAGCTGAATTTAGTTAGGTTCAGGTTCGGATTCAGGTTCAATGTAGTGATTTCGGTTCGGTTCCAGGTTCATGTTCAATAACAGATTTTTTTTTGGTTCAAGAACCTAAATTTTATCAGGTTCGGGTTCGGGTTCAATTAAAATTTAAAATATAATTATAAGTATACCCTACTTCACTTATTTTCACCAGATTTTGTAACGTATTTCAAAATAAAATATACTATAAGCTGTTGACTTTTGTAAGGACAAACCAGATCTAGTTATTTTGGTTACTTTTATAGTGTAATATGGACTTTAAATGTCAATTCAAAATATTCCTTACCGATTTTAGATTTATTGGTTCTGATAATTACTAAGAAAGTGACATTTTTTATAATTTTTTAATACCAACAGCTTATATAATAAAATAATAATTTTAAAACGTAAAGTATACAATAATTACCATAATAAATAATAAGTAAACAATAATTTCCTGAACCCGTTAAAAATATATGGTTACCGGTTAATCATTTATTAAATGCTATAAACAATTTTAAACGTCTCATTTTGTAATACGTAACTGACAGAGAAAGTTAATTTTTATGTTGTATATTGACAATACATTTATAATATTATCATAGTATTGGTTCATACGGATACGCCAAAGGCTGTTTACATCACAACAGTCACCAAAGTAACCAGATCTAGTTTCGTATTATAAATTAAGACGGAAATATTTGCTCTAGTCAATAATAAAGAAATATTTCATGTTTTTTAGTTGGCATCCTCCGAAAACCCTCTTTACAATGAAAATTTTAAGATGACATATAGCTAATGTTCGAATCCCGGTTTTGTTCTCATACCAAATTACGTGAGAATACGTTCAGCTGTCTTCGCGTTAATATGGAACAGACAGGCAGACAGAAATAGATTTTTGTAGCATAACGTTTTATAATCACCTGAAACGTGTAGACACGAATTTTGAGAAATATAAAAAAAAAAATAGATGCAGCCTCTAATTTTATTATATAGTTGTTTAATTTACTGAATAAACTTCTTAAATTGCTGTTTAAAACACTATTTTCTTTTTAGTTAGTTTGAAAATAGTACGAAGTCGCTGGCTAGTAAATTTTAAGCCGCAAATTAACTTTGAGGCATTGACACCCTCTGCCTTCAATGAAATTAGTCTCATAAAATTAATGGTGGTAATTAAATGTTTGACGTATTTGAGTAGGTAAATCTTATGTTGTAACGTAGGATCTATAAATCTCGTGAGTTGTTGTCGGTTGAGGTATCATCATTTCAGCATTTGCTCGCCACACTTTTAGTAAATTTGCCTAATTATCTACTTTGCCAACAGCTTCTGGCCGGAAACACCAACACTTACACTGTGGTCGAGCAGAAGTTGGATCCGCCCATTCTCGCCACTCGGATTCGCTTCTTGCCTTACAGCGAGCACGTGCGGACAGTGTGCATGCGAGTTGAGATTCTGGGCTGTCGCTGTCACGGTATGTATAGAAAATAATCAGCAACAGAACCATCAGCCAGCCACCAGCCACCAGACACCAGCCGCCAGCAAATCTCCACCCACCCCGCAACTTCATTTCAACGTACGGAAGCCTTTGTAGATTCTCAACAAAGCTCTAGAAAGTAATTAAAAGTAGCGATTGTATTAACAAAACAATTCTGCGAATTTCAGCTATAAACCGCGATCCTCATCTTGTTTTCGGAACCATTCTCAAATCACAACAAGCGCACAGACCAGTTTATTTGCAATTTGTTTAGTTCTGTGAAGGGTGTTCACGTTGTTGCTGAAGCAGCGTCGAACTATGCAGCGTTTGCGGTACATTTCAATTGTTTCCAACTTGCCAGGCTACCGTTACAAACTACACGTCAGCACTTTAAATAAAAGCTTGCGTGCACCGCAAAAATCTTACAGCCCGCCTGATAGACGGACTTGTCTTCGCCTAATAAATATATATGTATCTAATTGTTCCGCTTTAGTTTTGTTTGGCTGTGCATTATAAATAGATATTAATTATATGAGCAGTGTACAACCCACACAACACAACACATTACACATTACATGTCTCATACATGCTAATGCAAATATAGTTGGAGTTGCACTTCCAGTTTTATTAAGTTTATTCTCGGTAACTGAGATTAATTACCAAGATGTTTATGTGCTCGAGTGAATAACACGTTTCAGATATTAATTGCAAAGATTAATAGGCAATGTGTCTGTGCGTTAAAGTGGCAGCGTGACGCAGGTGGCGTGGGGTATGCGGCGTGCGGAGTGTCGCTCCAATCTGCTAATGCAGATCAAGTGACTGGTATTGTTGCAGAGGGACTGTTGAGCTACTCGATGCCTCAGGGCGTGCGGCGCGGCCCGGAGCTGGACCTCTCGGACCGCACGTACGACGGCCGAGAAGAGGGCGGCCAGCTGAGTCACGGTTTAGGGCAGCTAGTCGACGGACAGAAAGGACAAGACAATTTCCGTCTCGACCACACGGGACACGGCAAAGGTAAACTGTAACCGCTTCGTCGACGCATTTGGTTTTGTGTTCTTCATTTACATTTATATTGCACAACGGGCCGGCCTGCGGCACTGCCAGCCGTTGTTTTCATTCGTTCCGGTTTATGTGTGTGTTTTGTCTCCATCTTGTTCACATCGGGTGACATTTGTGCGACCTGATGACTTCAGCGGAAACGCCACGACCACTCGTAATTCCTGTTTACGAAATTCACCACATTCTCCTTATACAAAGCAGACTTTCCGTATAGCACGGACTGTATGTTTTGAATACCTGCATTTCACTTTTCTATTTGTGTCGGCAGGCTATGAATGGGTGGGCTGGCGGAACGACACTCCTGGAATCGCGGGGCGCTCCGTAGAGATAGTCTTCGAGTTTGACAGAGTGCGTAATTTCTCCGCTGCACATCTACACACAAATAATCTGTTCACAAAGGATGTTCAGGTGAGGCGAAGCCAGAGCTAGTCAGGGTGTGGCATGCTAATTCGGGCTTTATCAAAGATGCGATCTCGTTCGGCACAGGGATTACAATAATAGAGGGTTGTGTCGGTCCGCAGGTGTTCTCTCACGCTAAAGCGTTCTTCAGCGTCGGCGGCAGGATGTTCAACGGCGAGCCAGTTCATTTCTCGTACATGCCAGACCTGGTGCTGGAGCACTCGCGCAACGTCACCATCAAGCTGCATCATCGCGTGGGCCGCTTCGTGCGCTTGCAGCTGTACTTTGCATCTCGTTGGATTATGATCAGCGAGGTATCTTTCACGTCAGGTGAGTGCGGTTCGTATTCCTTCTTGGATCGACAGACCAGGCCGAGTTATACCCCAAACGAGAACATTAATCTCCATTCTTATAAATCAACCTGTCGTACGCAGAACGCAGAGCCGGTATTGATCTTGGCAATACAGAGTTGCCGATTTCGGTAAACAATATTGCGATTGTTTAAAAGTGCGCGTGGTTTGACGTGTGACTTTATAATGAAGAAGCATTCGGTGCAACGGTGCGCTGAGCCGTTATTTCACGAACATTGCGTGTTACGTAGCAGTAGGTGTATTCTTAATTATGAACTCTTTCGTGGCGTCGGTGCACTTTATACAATAGGTACAACTTCTCTTGCATGTGTTTAACCGGCAGCAATACTAATTAGAACAGATTACAACGTAGTTTGTAAAGGAAAATTAATTAGCATTCTCGGTAGCGGACTGTTCATGATGCGTGGTTTTCGCTACCGGCGTTGCTCGTTCCCAGTCTTAGCCACGCGCCGTCTGTCGGGTAGGCTTTACCACATTGTCTGACATTCTCCCATCATCGTCACCGTCACTCGACAATGGAGTTTCACATATGCGGTTTCACTGCGTGGGCGGAACCTTTTTAACAAGCGCCCTGTTTTAAACATGAGATCTTCCTCTGCTAAATCTATATGCCTGTTTAGTTTCGTTCTGCTTGTGTTGCTATGTTACACTAAAAAAGACAGGTTGACACTAAAAAGAATAGAACAAAGGATGTGGAAAATATCTTAGGAACTATACGATATCACTAATTCATACAGTGTTGTTTGATAAAATAATAAAATATCACAAACACAGTTCTGGAACAGTATAACACTTCTGTACATAACTTACGGGCTATAACTTAATAAGTATTATTTGTCATTTTGTCGGCGGCTGGTCTTATTGAGTCCAAGTGTCCAGGATGTATTATGGACACACCTTTGAAAACCATTTGTTTGCAGGTGTAGTAATGGGGAATATCACAGATGAAGAAGTTGAGGACATGGTTCCTCCCACAGATACCGGAAAAGAATACCCTCTTCAGAGGGATGAAGTTCAAACAACTCTTAGCAAGATTAATCCCAATATAATTGGTAAGAAACATTCGCAATAAAAAATATACTCGCTATAATTAAGATATAATACAAATGTTAGACAATTTCCACGAATTTTATTTGATCTCACTCGATAATTTGTATTTCGACAGTTAAATCATTGTCCAGAGTTTATAAAATGCTAACAGGGCCACCGAGAGGAAGTGACATCTAAGACTTCTGACGCGTTTGATTAATAATATTTTTTACATATACAGAAAAAAAATACCTTTTAGAGTCAGACCTGGTTCCAAAGGTGCATTCGGCATAACTGTGCAGTGTTAACTCTGTGTCGTGCAAGTTTTTTGTCACGTGACCACTGTGCACACTGTGCAAGAAAGTCAAAGACGAACGCTTTGTTCAGATTGTGCAGTTATTCTTGTTATTCTAACCTTTTTTTTTTTGTAAACAAATAAATTAGGTGTGTTTAATTACATGAAGTCTGTCTCCTGCTACTTGTTTTGTACGAAAATATAAAAATGACGCTTGAAGGCTTTGGGATGCTTTTAAGTAATATAAAAGAAATTTTATTTGATGAGGAAGTCAATTCAGAAGAATTTTCCAAACCAGAAAATATTTTGGAAAAAGTGTTTGAATATGCAGAGCGTACTGTTCCAAACATGACTAGAAATCAATTTAAAGTACATTTCCGCTTGTATCCAGAAAATTTGTCTTTTTAAGTGTATTTTCATGTTCCATCATGATGTCTGTACTATTTATTTTGCAAATGCTGCAGGCATAAACAATGATATCTTGATTGTTCCAACTCATATTAATTTGTAGAAATAATAACTTATATTTTTACAGCGACAAACACTATTGCACAGATTGCTGCACGATCTGAACTTGTCACGATTGTGCAACACAAACTGCACTGCACAATATTTGCCGAACGATCTTCGTGCAACACAAAGCACACAAAAACTTTATGCCGAACGTTTCTTGAGTAAATTATGCAGAATTTGTAGATTACCTCAAGTCCTAGTCCAAGTACAAATCCATTTTCTTAAATTTTCTGTAAACTTGTACCTACTATTGTCAACTGACAATAACTGAAGCGCCTCTAGTGAGATTTTGAGAAACTGACAGGTGGAGGATAGTCGAGTTTGTTTACTGTTGTTTTCATAGCGAGTTTTTAAAAAATCTTTTTAAAATTGCAAGAAAAAATTAAATGCAACGTGAATTGTTGTGTTTATCTTTGCAATGCAAAAGTAGGTCGGGATATAGACCTAAGTTTTCATTGTGTTCCGAAACGTGGCAAAAAAGCCTTATTACCTTCAATTATAACCCTAGAGGTTACTTGGGCACTGAGAAAACGGAAAATTTCATTTAACGCAACCCTCATATTGAATAATAAATTAATTTCAATAAATATCACATGAAGATACCATTGAACCTGTCAAAAATATTCTATCTGGGTTAGCCATGATGTACAATGCAGTGGCGCCTCTATCGGTAGTGTCAGTTGACAATAAATATGTACCTTAAAATTAGTTTCAAAGAATGCCCATTACAGAATGACCATTATCGATTATATGCTTCGCTATATTGGAAAAGCCCATTTTATTAATTTTAATGGTTTAAATGTGATCCGAAAATCTCGTTTAATATTCACAAGTCCAACCTAATTATATATATAGGGCAATTTTAGAATTTAGCTCTAATACTCCACTATTGTTATTTAATTTGTTTTTTACTAGATTGTTTTAAATTGTTGTATAATAATCTGGGATTAAATTAAGAGTGATATTAAATAAAATTAATGGAACTTACCGAGTATTTGTTTTATATCTTTATAACATCATGTTTTCTCTGTGAAATTTCAGATAATTCAACATACTCGATGTAATTGTTTAATATAATTTCAGTGTCGCCTCCGAAGGAAAAGAATTCCGAATCGAAACATTATATTGGATTCGTAATAGGGATTTTGAGCGTTGTAATCTTGATGCTAGTAGGTGCTATTATCTTCATAGTGATCCGTAACCAGAGAATGAAATCCTCTCCTGTTCACTCAGCACTTCCCGTAACAGACAAACGAACAGACGTCAAGGTAATGTAATATGTTCGCAATGCACGTCTCAGCGCATATTCACTTGTCAGAATATCTCATATTCTATCGTTATATTTGAATAATTAAACTCGTTGCAACGGAGCAATCACTTAAGGATGTAATCGGGAATCTATAAAAAACGTTTTTATAATGGACGTTGAAGAAACCAATAAATAACTTTCAGAAACTTTTAAAAATGCTGTAAAGATAAGATTTCAACATAAATAAACGGTAATTTTCGCCTCAACCTGGCCATTCTGTTATCTTAATAGTATTGCAGCGGAGAATATCTGTTGTTTACTTCCCTCTGTGTTCCACACGAAACGGAAATTAACAACAGTTTGCCTTGCTTTCGCGACCAGTTATCGTTGCAATCCACAAGACAATAAAACCTACCGATTTCTAAATATTGATGTTATAATTCCGGTCACCGCAAAAGTGAGAGATCTTGCTCGATGTTCGGGTTAGCAACATATGCGCGACTGCCACTTGTCCGGCTGCTGATTACCGAGACTTCCCCAATACGACTCTTGCCCGGCAAGACATAACAGTAAACCCCGTAAATTAATAAGGAGTAAAATACAAATATTTTCCAATATTTTATTTATTCAATATAAGAAAACAGTTGGAGAGCAGTTTAATTCTCATCCTCAATGTTAAAGTTATGGGCTATTCCAAACGTTTAAGCGGAAGTAGATTTTGAATTCTAGTCAATTTTATGAATTTAATTAGACTTTTGGCTATTTTGTTTAAGCTCGTTAAATTATATTTACATTCAACAGTTTTAGGTTAGAGTGAATTGTTTTTACAAAATGTCATTTTCATTAAATTTTTGTGTCATTCTTAATACAAATGTCTCCTTTCTTAATTTTATACGTCTTCCAAAAATTTTAAAATGTTTTATATATTTTATTTTTTATAATAAATGCCAACATGAAACATGAAATAACCTAGGAAAACTCTGTTTTCGTGACAACTTAAAAAAAGTTAAAGTTTAAGTCAAAAAATATACAGGGTGTTAGGTAAATGTCCGGCAAAATTTAAAAGACAGCACGGTGACGTAGAATCCAATCGATTTTTCCTTTGCCAATTTTCTCTAAAATGTGAATTTCGTCCAAAAATAAGCAAACAAAAAGATGCCCCAAATTTCGAAAACCACTGACTTTTTTTATTTTCCAGAAGTTGTGTAGTTGCCATAGAGAAAAACAATATTTTAATTGTAGTTCAATAATAGAATATCAAAGTACGTGTTTTTTCTCTATGGAAACTACACAACTTCTGGATTAATATGAAAAATAAAAAAAGTCAGTGGTTTTCAAAATTTGGGGCATCTTTTTGTTTGTTTATTTTTGGACGAAATTCACATTTTAGAGAAAATTGGCAAAGGAAAAATCGATTGCATTCTACGTCACCGGTCTTATAAATTGTACCGGAGATTTACCTAACACCCTGTATATTGTAATATCGTATTTTATTACTAGTGAACGGACAAAAAAGCATATAAGAAGAATGCGAGAAATATGCCAAAAACATTAATATCAAGCGGCAAATTTATTTTAATCTGTTTAATCAAATATTATGTGTACTTCGTTTCCTTAAAATTGTGCATATGATTGTGGTACAAGTGTGCAAACAAGTAACTGCCTCTAAATATGTCTATAAATCAAAGTAAAAAACTTTACTAAATGGTTGAACCTATGCAGAGATCCATTTTTAATGAGATAAGATTAATTAATTTCATATCATTATTTTAACCATTTTTATTGGCAATTGAATGTAATTTATTTATGTATATATATTTTTTTGAAATCAATGATAAAAATTAATTTAAAAGATGCCCAATTTTACATTTAAAAACTATGCCTATGAAGACATTAAATTTAGTTCAGAGCCAAAATACGTCCTAACACCATTTGTTACAAACACAATCTCGAATAAGCAAAATTAATAAACAATTAGTGACAAATTAGTGCATAAAGTCTACATACCTTATAACAACCTTATATTCTGGTGTTAGTGTGGATTTATGTACAACCAATTAAAAATTATCAAGTATTATTATCAATTACGAACCAATTAACAAGTATAGCTTAATGTAGTATTTATGCAAACAAAATTAACAATTAATATTTTTAATTATTCATGAGCAGAAGGTGGCAAGAGTGAATTTCCTGTTTGTTTACTGTTTATTTGTTTAAACTTGTGTTTCAAATCAGCAAGAAAAAGTCATAAATTTCCATATTTGTTAATATATATTTTTTTTTCTGAAACGTACTTATTTTAACAGTTCGTAAAAATTATGACATGTGCCTTAGTAACCAATAAGAGCGTGGATGCGTACTTGTTGCGTAGCACAGTTAAATATAATATTTTATTAAAATTTAAGTAAAAAGTAAAAAGCTGGATAACTTATAATTCTTAATTGTTAATCGATAATTGTTAATTAATAAACGTTAATCAATAATTGTGAATCAGTCAAAAGTATTATTAACAAAACTTTCGAAATTAAAAATTTATTAATGAGTGTGTGCATATGTCTTGTCGGTCGTTAAAGTCTGTCAAATATTTAACCCGTACCATTGTTGTACATGTACGACTGTCCGCAGGTCTCAATGGAAGAGTGCGACAAAGCGGCCCTGTATCAGCCCGAGCCATGCCGCCTCAACATGTATTCCAGTACGGGACGTGAAAGCACAGAGAGGCATCACAACAGCCCTGATTACACAGGTACGCTATACCCAATGTTCACATACCTTCTGAATTAAATGACCGTTGTTTGTTCAGTGTATTACTCGGATTATTCTCTTGTTTATCTTGCATGGATACGTGCTTTGAGCCAGTTACCGCAGATATCAGACTATGATGATGATTGCTTGCCTGACCCACATTCACTAGGAATGCGAGGAAAAACTTATTTTCTTAATGTCATGTTTCAGATGTTCCCGACATAATGTGTCAGGAGTACGCAATTCCACATCTCCCGAGTTCAGAGCATTCTCTGCCGTCAGCGTTTGGGCTGGGATCACATACCCCAGTAAGACCTCCGCCTCCGCTACATAATTTCCTCCCGAAACCACCACCAGTCCCGCCGCCTCCAGAACAATACTATGCCGCCGCTGAAATATGTAATGCTGGACCACTGGCGCAACCCTCACTCTCACCGCCGCCGCCTGCGGCTGTTACAGCCGGTAAAATAAGTTCCGTGTTTATGTTACCACTGAGTCCGGATCTAGGAGATTCATCAGGACATGAAGAAGAAGATGTAGATATTTTTGAGTTTCCGCGAGATATTCTCCGATTGATTGATGATTTCGGAGAAAGTCACTACGGTGAAGTGCATTTATGTGAAGTACAAAGATCCCCTCTGCAGATGGATCCTAGTGTGTGTAATTTGGTAGTGGTGTATATGTTGCAACAAGAGTCTCTACGGTCGGATTTCATTCGCGAAGCTCGTACGTTAGCTAAGCTCAGAGATCCCAACATAGCTCGGCTGCTGGGCGCGTGTATTGAGAACGACCCACTCTGTGCGATCAGAGAGTATGCAGAGTTTGGAGATCTTTGTCAATTTCTGCAAGATCACATCGCGGAGACCACCAGTCCCAGACCGCCGACAGCCAACACCCTGAGGTCAGTATATGACCACAACTCAGAGCTCTTACGCTCTTGAACTTAGTTCTTATACTTGTGAACTGCACTCTTGTTCCGACTCAAATACATTGTTTTTTTATATGAGTGTTTTGTTTGCTTTCAGTTACGGCTGTCTTATTTATATGGCAACGCAAATAGCTTCGGGAATGAAGTACTTGGAGTCATTAAACTACGTGCATAAAGATCTAGCTACGAGGTAAATAAACTCCTACCCACCCGTCGCTCGTCGCTCATTGCTCCCTTTGGCACAGCTCTAGCGAGAGTTAAAAACCTTGCTGTTATTAAAAAGTAGTATTTTATTCAAATAGTCCATGTCTCACTTTTGTATTTCACGGCACGTTCAAGAGTACATTCTATTAGCTGATGTTTTGTAAAACTCCACTTCACTAGTTCTTAATTAAAATGCGCGGAGAACGGCCTATCGCGTCTTTCTAAGAAGCGGAGTGTGTCAGAGCAAGCTGTCGCCTATTGTTTATGTTCATAAATATTACCACTTGAAAACTCATTTCCAGTTTGAAATGTTCTCAAACATAATAACACAGCATCGATATATTTAAGGGTGACGGCGGCAGTAAAACCTAAACTAACTAATTGCTAATGGTCTCAGGAATTGCTTGGTGGGACGGAGCTACCTCACCAAAGTATCAGATCTCGGCTGCGGCAGATCGTTGTACGCGGCGGATTACTGCCAGTTCACCAGGTTGCGACCAATTCCACTGCGTTGGATGGCTTGGGAGAGTGTGCTCTTGGTAAGAGATACTTTTAGTTGAGATAGCAGAGCCTAAAGCCTGGCCATGTCATAACTTCCTGTTATGTTAAAGGGTAAATTTACGACAAAGAGCGACGTGTGGTCTTTTGCGGTAACCCTCTGGGAGATACTGACGTACGCGAGAGAGCAGCCGTTCGAAGAGTTCAGTGATGAAAAGGTTATCGAGAACGTCACGCATTTTTACCAGGACGACGGGAAGCACGTAAGTGTAACCTATAAACATATAGGTGAATACGATAAGACGCACCGGGCTTTCAGTGACATTGTATTATATTTACAGATGCTGTTAGCCGTGCCGATCAACTGCCCTAAGGAAATATTCGATCTTATGTGCGAGTGTTGGCAAAGAAACGAATCTGACCGACCAAACTTCCGCGAGATTCATCTGTTTCTCCAAAGAAAGAATTTAGGTTATAAACCAGAGATGAACTAAGCACAATCTGTGACTGCTATACCTGCTACAATGAAATCTTAACGACAATAACAACGCATTATACAATTTTACCATACGTGATATCTCCTCTTTACATACGTGCATTTATAAATATCATTCTAAATAGTTTATAAAGAATAGAAAAATTAGAGTTCTCGATAAAATACGCCGATTAGTATTAACGATAACTTTATTATATCTCGCTTATTTGCCGATGGTGTTAAAGCTGATCGGTAATCATTGTGCCTTCTGTACCTTCCGCAGTGAACACGTCATCTTCATTGCTTGGTTGTCATTCGCCAAGCGTGTGACGTCAGGAAACAAATCAGTCAGATCAGTGGCAATAATTTTTCTGCGCTGCTGCGCTTTTATCCTTTCCCCCGCTGCGAGAATTGCATTAGAGTCTTTAGTACGAATTGCAAGTGATTCGATTTTATATGTAAGGAAAGCACTGCCAATACTCTCGCATTAAAATTATCAAGGACCGCCACGAGGAAGTCAATCCTGTTGAAGATTATTGTACCAGAGTTTAATTTGTCGAAATATTTGTTGTGTGTGACTAGTGGAGTGCACTTAACTAAACCATTGTTCTTGTTATAACATGTTAATGAGACTTTAGGGAAGTAAATGATATGTTTCTGTTGATTTGATATGCAATTCCCTAGTCAGATTTGTGAGAGCCGTACTGAGATCTTGTGCAAAGAGTATAGAAATCCCATATCACAATGAAATACTTATATTTAACAGCTGTAAATATATATAATATTGTATATAAAATGTGCGTGTATTTAAAATATATATGATGATTTTGTACATTAATACGTAATTTTACTATATATTATTTGTTGAAATTCTTCAGCTGGACCAAACAAATATAGTTGAAATGAAATATTTAAATGTGTTTCCATTCCAAGTTCTAATGGCGGTTTTAACGATCCAAATTAACCTGTGATCAAGGGTGGGATTCAAATAATTTAACTACAGGTTCGCTGCACAAGTGACAGTTTAAAATATAAACAGTAGGTATAACAAAAACTAGTTAATTGATACTAGGGTTACCTTTTATGTTTTTACAAACGACCACTAGATGGCAATATTGAAGTGTGTCATTAATATATTTGTAAAATTTGACATTTGATACTGTGAAATCAGTGACAGCTTATAAATTAGTCGAGTAGTTTGTTGATAGCGAGTATTTAAAAAAACAAGTTTGTGAAAAAATGGATATTACTCGTGAAAGTTTTCGTTGGATGAGTTTTTACGATTTTATTAACTCAACAACTCTAACTCCTAACGGCCTAACTCAACAACAATGCATAGATTCGCTGCGTTCAACTTTTGATAATGAAGCACCATCTGAAAAGACTGTTTACAACTGGTTTGCAGAATTTCGTCGTGGACGTGCGTCCGTCAGTGATGAATATCGTGAAGGTCGACCAAAATCTGTTGTGATTCAAACATCGATGCTTGAAGAAGCATGATGACGCAAAATGATTGAAGATGATCAGTATGTGACTTACCGTGAGATAGAGGCATCCACTGGCATGTCGCAGACTGCAATATATTCGATTTTGCATGAACATTTAGCTGTGAAAAAGATCTGTTCCTGATGGATTCCACATAATTTGATCGAAGCTCAAAAAAAGGTCCGTGTTGATTGGTGTTAGGGGATGCTAAAAAAATTCAACCTAGGCACTGCATCAACCTGTATACAACATCGTTACAGGTGACGAAATTTGGATTTATTCATATGAACCGGAAACTAAGCAACAATCCACTGTTTGGGTCTTCCAAGATGAACCGAAACTCACAAAAGTTGTTCGTAGTTAGTTAGTTAAAATTTTTGGCGCACAGCAACGAAGGCTATTTGCGCCACAAAAGTTGTTCGTTCACGAAGCAGTTCCACGAAAATGATTGCTTGTTCCTTCGGTTGTACTGGATATGTCGCAACCATTCCTTTATAGAATTGGATGTAATTCTGAATGGTATACAACAAGTTGTTTGCCAGAAGTCATCGACAAAATCAGGAAAAACAACCAACAACGTCGCATCATTCTTCAATATGACAATGCAAGCTCCCACACAGCACGTCAAACAATTGATTATTTGAAGGAAAAAAACATCGAATTAATGTCCCATTGCCCGTATTCACCTGATTTATCCCCTAACGACTTTTTTTTTTTGTTCCCCAATGTCAAACAAAATATACCTGGACAGGGATTTTCATCACCTCAAGAAGATGTTGAAGCCTTCGAAAACCATGTTTTTTAGATACCAACTTCAGAGTGGAAAAAAAGTTTCGAGAATTGCTTTTAACGCATGCAAAAGTGTATAAATCTGAACCCATTAGCGCCCAAAGATATGTTTTGGAAAAAATAAATAAAATCAACTATCCAACTATAGATGGCGGTAGCGGTCAAGGAATACAATGCGAGTACAATGGACGCTAATGGGTTAAAGGCGAATATTTTGAAAAGCAATAAAACAGTGCTCAAAAAAAACATCTATTTTGAAAACCAATAAAAAAGGTTTTTCAAAAAAAAAATCTGTTTTTCTTTTTTAGTTTTTGTAAAAATTTAAAAAGTAGCCCACGTATACGGTTCTTCGAACTACAAAAAGAAATATATTATTAATAAAAAAATATAAATAAAATAAGAAGCGGATATGCCAAGCCGGTGCGAACCGGTTAAATCTCCCACCTCTGCCTGTGATCGTTTCCAAGTGACAGTGACAAAGTTTAGTGACATGATCACAACTAATAAACAATGATAACTACCGCCACTAGTACTTTGCCGGTTGGTTCAGTAAACAGTTCCGAACTGCCGCTCAAAGTACATCACCATATCGTTGGACGACAAGCAAGCTTCGCAGCTTCCACGTGTCTGTACCTTGTCCGCTAGTGAGTATCCTCTCCCCTTCCTCGCGACCCTCCTGATAACGATATCGGTGGTAAGGTACTTGCTCCCTCTGTTTGATGACGGGGTTGCCCATCAGCGCTTATCGCCGTGATGGATTCTACCAACATGTTTGGCTCGTAACGACATGCAAAAAGGAAATTAAAGATGTACCGATAAGTATCATCGTCTTGAAAGTCAACTTTTGTATAAAGATACCATTACCATCATATAAGATTAATATTTAGCCGTGTTTTTTTCCTGTTCTGTACGCATATCGTGGTTATAACGGGCTTCGGTAATATAAGAATCGTACGTGTACTTCGTTCAATAGGGAAAGTTTACAAAGAGAATAAGTGCAATTTAAAATGTACTTTCAAACCAACATCAGTCGTCATTACCAGCAAGAGATTGCATTTTTAAAAGAGAACGACAATATTGTAAGTATACTTGAAGACAACCATCTCTTAGAATCGATTCTGAGAGAAGCAGATGAATACTTGAGAAACTTTTATGTAGCTTGTACACTAGCAGCAGGCTCAGCCTAGAAATTTGCAGGGCTGTATGCAGAAATTTTGTATGGTACCTTTCTACTTTGAAATTAAAAATTGATGTGAAGTGTGAATTTTCACACATTTCAGGGTTTCTCAGGTTTCCCTAGGCCTTACAGCGTTCAGGGTATTAGCCATTACAACAAATAAAATCAATCCAAAAATAAATAACTAATAATCCACTACAATTTAGAATGTTTTTTCTATCTTCTTGCTCCAATGTCCCTCTCCTTCTTCCTTTTCTCCTTCTGGTTTCTCTCTCCGATCTCCTTCCTTCTTGCTTCCTGTTCTCTCGCCCATCTTTGCTTTATTTTATTTTATTTCATTCTCTTCCCTTCCAACCAATAAACTTGAAATATGTCATATTTAGTTAACAGCAAGAATGTATATAAAAATTGATGTGAAGTGTGAATTTTCACACATTTCTGGGTTTTGCAGGTATTTAGTAACTGAATGATGATTATTTGGGATGCCATAACAAATTTTATGTCAAAATATTTTTTTATGAATTTTAATTCGAATGTCTAATACCATTATTTAAGTTTCTAAATATGTGCAGTATTTTTTTTATATAGCAAGGTGCATTAAGATTTTGAAAATTGCACCTATGTCTTCCGTTGGTTGCTTAAATTAAGCCCCGCCATCTGATTTCGTATACATTCAAACATAGAATTAAATTATAATTTCAACACTTCCCACTGGTTATTAAATTCAACTTTTAAAAATTAAATGCCAACATTTACCAAAATATAATTAGACTTTTGACAAAATAATTTAAGCAAAATAAAAAAGCAAAAAAAAAACAGAAAAATTTAAATTGACAAGAATCGAACTCTAGTTTGCAAATTACAAAGCAACGACGAAAGGCACTACATTAAGAGCGCTAATTTATCTACTGTGTTACATAGCGAATTAAATATTTAACATATTTTATTTAAAAACACAAAAAATGCGTTATTTTCCGAAAACATAATCTGATCAAAAATTCCTGTTGTACTATTCCGGTTCACACCAATGTACATTACTTCGAAGTTTTTCAGATTTTTAGTTTTAACCGTCTGGGCACAATTTTGGTAAAAATAGCGTCAAAATAATTTATTTTGCAAAAATAACAATTTGATCGTTAATCCACGTACTAAGGGCTTTCATTTGATACCCTACACCGAATTTAAAAAAAAATATATATTTTTTTCGATGTGCACATATTTGTTTATATTTTTAGGGGGATATGTTTTTTAGATGTTTTAGTATTTTTCCTATGTGCGGGTCAAAGAGTTGTATAAGCATGTCAAATTTCAACTCTCTAGGTTTAGCCGTTTGGCTACAATTTTTACCGAACAGACAGACAGACAGACGATAAAATAACGGTATAAGGGGTTTTTGGTCATACCTACAAAACCCTAAAATTCAATCTACAAAAATATGTAGAATGTATTTTCTCCACGACCGCTATAGTATTTACCAATTCTAAAATCAATTTTGACTGCAGAAAGTTAATATTCTAGTACAAAAGTCGGAATGTTATTCTAAAGCATTTATCTTCTTTATCTTGAGCAGTGAACATGGAGTGGGGTGATGAGAAAATCGTATCGCTGTAATTGCATTACATAAATTTGGAAAGATGCCGGAAGATTTTTTGATATTTTAAAATCGTTGGGTATCAATCGCTAGTTTGTGTATCACATTATTAATCGGTTCAAGGATATTCAAAGTATTGAAGATCGACGAAAAAGTGCAAAATTCTTTATTCCGATGAAAAAAAAATTTAAATCGAAGAAAATTTGAATAAACAAAATGATCGGGTGTATGCATATTGCTCTCGAGAGGCGGCTCAAATCATTCACAGAGTTCAGAGAGATCATCATCCAGCATCTGTGATGGTTTGGTGGGATATCTCGTATCAAGGGGTTAGTGAACTACATTTTTGTGCCCGGAGTGTGAAGACAAGTGCGAATTCATATGAAGATAGGCCTTCTGGAAGCCCAGATTTAAAACCTCTGGACTACAAATTGATATCAATGTTGGAACACATGGCCTGTAGCAGACGATATCCAAATTGAGAGTCTAAAGCAATCGCTGAAGAAAGCAGTGGCCAATTTTCTAATGAATATCGTGTGTATTGCCACTGATGATTGGCTGTCATGTTGAAAGGCATCTGTGAAGACGAAGGGAGGGCATTTTGAATAAGACAATTAGTTTAATTTAATATGATATATGTTTAAGTGCAACAATACCATATAAATAATCATTTGTAACGTGCACTGTTTTTAGGGTTTTGTAGGTATGACTACCAAAAAACCCTTATATCGTCACTCATGGGTCTGTCTGTACGGTAGAAATTGTAGTCAAACGGCTGTACATAGAAAGTTGAAATTTGGCATATTTGTACAACTTTTTGACCCATATATAGGAAAACTATAGAGAGAGTTCAAAAAAATGCAGCGCGGGATAAACATAAACAAATATTTAATAAAAATAAATAAATATATATTTTTTTAATTTTTAGTGGGTACCAAATGAAACCTCTTAATGCGCGGATCAACAAAAATTTTTTTTTTTGTATAAATCATTTTTTTTATTGGATTTTTCCCAAAAATTTGTCAAAACACTTTTGTACCCCACCCTATCACCCAAAGGGATTGATCTAAAAATCTAAAAAAGTCGATTTTTTGTGTCGTTGATAAAAAAAATAAAATTAAGAAAAATGTATTATATCGTAATCAAAAGAAATCTCTTAAAACGTAGACTACGGAACGATAGATAGTTTTTGAAATTCGTTTCTTTTAACACGAATTTAACCAAAAATGTGCAAAAGTTCTTGTCCCGCACCCTTCTACCAAAAAGGGTTAAGCCAAAAATCTGAAAAAATTATGGGTAATGTATATTAATCTGAGCCGGAAACGTACGAGAAGAATTTTGGATCAGATTGTGTTTTTGAAAAATATGGCAGTTTTTATGTTTTTAAAAAAATTATTATTTTTTTAATTCATGGTTAAATTATGGCTAATAATGTTATTGATTTTTTGTATTTATAACTAAGATAGTGCGTGTATTTTTTTGAAATTAAAAATATTAAAAAAATGATATATTTTTTTAATAGTTGCGAACTGAGTTACTCACACCACACTACAATACACTCTACTCCAGTGGTTTCTGGACCTTTCTGTACCTCCACCCCCCTTTTTTATGAAAAAATTGTTGGGCCCCCTCAATTTTCGTAAAAATCTAATTTCACAAATACACACCTGATATTGTAATTTATTTAATGGGCTACAAGATAATATACCATATTACCATATACCATATAAATATACATCAAATATTTATTATAAGTAGAGTTACCATAATATTTTTTTCTCAAACCGGGACAATTTTAAGATTTTGCTAAAAACAGAAAGTAACGCCTTCTACACTATGAAGTTTGTTCTTACAAAAGAGAACTCTTATACTAACTTATTTATAAATTATTTAAATATTTTTGATATTAAATAGGTTTTAATTATTCCCAAAAATTTATTTCAAGTTAAAACTAAACTAATTTTTAGACAAATCCCGAAAAAATGTGATTTTATCGGTACACGCGTATATAGGCTATTACAAACGTTTAAGCGGAACTAAATGGAATTTTCATTTTTATAAATTGTAATGAGTTCTCTTTTTAGGGTTTGAAAAGTGCTTTTGCTAAACAAAAACCTTACTTAATCGGTAAAACTTACTAGAATTAAAAATATAATTCCGCTTAAACCAAAGAAACGGGCTATATATTTCAGTAATACCCATATATTTAATACAAAAGTATTAAATATATAGTAGTACCTCTTTGGGGGTCTTTCCCCAATACCCATTGAAAGTTTAACCCCAAAAAACTTTGAGTAAAACTCTTATTAGGGCGTTAAAAAAATACCGGCAAATGCGTTTATTTTCTGATATATTTGAATAATACCCCTTTTGGGATCTTCCCCCAATACTATTTTAATATTTAACCCCAAGAAACTTTGAATAAAAGTCTATTGGGGCGTTAAAAATACTTACATTTTTTGAATAATCCACAAAAACAATTTTGTAAATATTTTTCGCCTCGCATTTTGTTAAAGTTGAATTATTGGGCACTCGAAAAATAAAACTGCTGTCTTCCAACATCCTTCAAGTCGTACGGATGACCCAAAAGGCACTTGTAACACTAAAAATATATTTAAAAAATCTTCAAAAACTGTTTTTCATTTAAAATCAAACTACATCTTGTTTAAACTGATAACTAGCAAAGAATGACCATTAGGTAGATTAAAATCCTTATCAAATTAATCCTGTTACATAAAAAGATTAGATTTATTTTATTTCTAATTGATTTTTTGATTTGATAGTTTAAACAAATAAATTATTTAATGAATAAATGTATAAAATTTATGTGGGATGGATTTTTATTTGTCAAATAAAATTATAATTAGATTTAAATACTGATTTTAGGCCAAAATTACGTACTATCGGTAACTGAGGCGCCAGTTTCGGTCAAAGCCATCCATTACCGCATTATTTTATAACAAAATAATAAATAACAAAGTGGAATATAGCGTTCTTATTAGTATGGGTCTGACGTACTTATGCTTTGAAAATGGCCGAAACTATGGTCTATTTCAAAGTAGAAAAATGTGTGTAAGAAGATAGGAGCTGTTTGTTCTTGCTTCGGATTGGTTTAGATCGTCATCCCTATTACACTGTTAAAATATTGTTTTTAGTCCAAGTTGACAGATGTTCAGTATCGTACATTGGAAATATATATTATTTATATTATTTAATTATTTTCATATATTTTGTTATTATTTACATATTCAGACTTTTATTTATGTATATTCTTGGCGTAGATTTTATGGAAAAAATTCTCCATGAAATTTGTTTTTACGCAGTTATACATTTTTTAGGTTATCTGACATATAAATATTTTTTGACACTTGACAATTAACTGATCAAGATACAGGACTAATGTGAGGCCAAAAGACAGCCCAGCTGATTGGGCCCAAAGAAGAAGTTATTGATATAATTTTTAGATCTTCATATATACATATATTTTTAATTTTTATTGACAATAATTATTTAAATAAGAAACTTTAGCTCTGAAGATATATTGTTTGTTTTATTGCTTTATTTAAACTGTTTTAGCCAAATCTCTCTTTTTATATATACAGTCTGTTCCAAACGGTTAAGCGGAACTAGATTTTGCAATCTAGTTACTTTCATCGTTTAAATCGTGCCTTTCGGCCGTTTTGTTTAAGCTTTGTAAATCATACTTACAATAAACATTTTTGGTTAAGGTTAATATCATTTTAAAATGTCATTTTCTTTATATTTTCATTTTTTGTGTCATTCTTAATACAAATTTCCCATTTATTTATTTTTTTGTCATTAAAATATCTAAAAAAAATATTTAATTTTGACATATGTCATTCGTTTCCTTGGTTTCATTGTTGGAATTTTAAATTTTGACATCCCAACGTGAAAAATGAAATAACCCAAGCAAGGTCTCTTCTCGTGAGAACCTAAAAGAACTAAATTCCCATTTAGTTCCGCTTAACCGTTTGGAACAGACTGTAGTATATAATTTTTAAAATTAATATTTTTTTAACTTTTTCAAATTCCCCATTAAACTGAATTTATGTCGTATAAATAACGTAAGTGTATTATCTGCCTTGTTTATTTCAATATCTTAACGTTATAATAACGTTGAATGTGGTCTCCCATTCCGATCGGGAGACTTTAGACCTGCAATTTTTGGTCTCGCAACAGGCCCGTAGACGGGGATTGGTCTATAGACATGTCTCGTAGACAACCTGAAACACGTCTCAGAGAATCGCGCAACATGTCTACTAGTGTGTACTAGCCTTTACACCTATTAAATACCTGCAAAAACCTGAAATGTGTGAAAATTCACACTTTACTTCAATTTTTTTATTATAACCAAACACTTTGTAACAGTATTTATGACAGGACTAGGTATAGGTTTAACGCAGTGTTTCTTAACCGTATTGAAAGAATCGCCCCCTTTACCATAGTAAAATTATCCACCGCCCCCTCCACACAAAAAACAAAATTTACACTTTTCTCTATGTGGGTATGTATTTTATGCAATGAATTTCCTACTACAAATAAAAAATGATGAGAAATAGAAATAAAACACGTTATTATTTTTATACACATTATGTATTTATTGCCTTTTATGTCATATTAATATCACATACAACATTATAATAATATTTAAATAGAATAAGTAAATAATTCTATATAAAATTTTTATTAAAAAAATTTAAAAAAAAATGTTAATGAGATCCTTGAGCCTCATGTGATTGCACCAAGTTCGTAATATAATGTTCAAGTTTAGTCAAACATAATCTCAAATCTCCTCTTTGGCTTATTTGTAATAGATTTCGTGATTTTTTCAATATATGCATTACTGCGCTAAAAACCTTTTCTACTAAAAATAGGAAGATGAAAATGCTATGATGGGTAATTTTACTTCTTTCCACAGAAGAGCGTATTGAGGACGAAAACGAACCCAAAAAGCATTATAATCACATTGATTGAATATTATTTTGGCTACACAATCATTTTGTAGGTCAATAAACTGCTCTTTTAAATTTTGACTAACTTTCTAGGTCTGATAAAAATGGATTAATTAACCAGTCTTTGAATCGTAATATCATATCTTCGATAAGGGCGTCCATGTGGCTACAGTATGTTTCCAAATCAGAATACTTGAGCGTATCTTCTTTTAATTGTTGTAAAGAAGGAAACTGATGGTATTCTCTCCGACAAAGATTATTTTTTATATAATTTGAGTTTATTGATGAAGCTCAATACAACTCCTTTGGCTTTAATAAGGCTGATATTGTTTCCTTGAAGATTCAGGAGATTTTCATTCATCTTTTCGAATATATCGGGCACTAATTGTCAAAAGCCAAACAGTCAAACGCAACGTGGTAACCCGATCGCGATATGTTATTCGTGATCGTCTACACAATTATTTACAATGGTTATGTGTGCAGTGTTCGCAACAATTGAGCAAATGAACATACCTTATTTTTCTATATTGATACAATGCCCACTTGAAATTTTGCAGCGCCCCCTCAATGCTAAAAATTTAAAAACGCCCCGCCAGACCTCCAAAACGCCCACAAAGGGGCGCTGGCGCCCCGGTTAAGAATCACTGGTTTAACGTATAGTTTTATACCTTGTTCTGTTATTTATTAAAGTAATACAGCTCTGTGTAGCAGTAAAATAATTCTGTTTACATCAATATAGTGTTGAAAAGAAATGTGTGGTCATTTTTCTGTTGGTATATAAATCAATAGGTGTCAGTAGGTAATTTTCGCCATTGAATATTAAAGAACACGTGATGGTGAAGCGTTGGGGAATAATGAGTTTCTTTATCTTTATGTGGGTTTTTAGCAGAGCGCGGGGTTCCGTGTAACTCTTTAATTGCCGCCGGGAGAGGAAATAAATCAATTACGTGCAAGGAGTGATAACCCAATTACGAAAATAGTGGTTTAGCAGAAGCCGAGTGGCCCAGAACCAGACAAATGTATAAAATCAGTGGGAAACAAGAGGAAGCAAGACCCAAATCTCATTAGTGAAATTTAGAAGGGTGCCTCTTTCACTATATCTCTATCGACATCTCTCTGGTAAAACGGCAAGGTCTAACTTCACTTATTAATCAGAATTATTCAGACATGCAATCGCGGTTGCGACTCAATGATGCAACCAGTGTATTGCGTCATTGACCCAGAAATATGTAGGGGGCCTGCACTTTAAAAAAAATTTATTATTATTATTTATTATTATTTGGAATAAAAATATTCCATTTTATTTCTGTATATGAAGGTTCTGTCTAGCCGTTCGTAATCGGCTATAAACTGTAGGTGCCTTTCTGTGTACGCTAAAAAAAAATATGGACGTAATGCTCATCATATTACTCCTGAAAGATGTCATGAAGCCTGGAAACCAGAGGCCTACACTCATCTCGGGTTGTCGCGCTAACGATATGTAGGTACATACTAGGTGTGTAAATTAAATAATCCGACTGGCAACATCCTGGATACGTGGATAACTGGATACGTCTTCAGTGCGAGTTGGACTCGCTAGTAATTTTGTTGTCCGTAGCGATTTTTTTTGTGAAACAATTTTTTTTAGTGCGTTCTAAAAATGAGTGACATTCATTTCGAGCAATAGGGTGCTATCAGGTTTTGCTGCAGACTTGGACACAGTGCAACGGACACTTTTGCAAAACTTCAGCAGGCCTACGAGGACAGTGTTTTGTCAAAAACCCAGGTTTTTTTGCGTCAAGCGCCTTGTTACACAGCATTTTCAATAAACGAGTTTACAGCCAGTAAAAACATTCCTGTGGTTCCTCAGCCTCCTTATTCGCCTGACTTGAGTCCTAGTGATTTTTTCCTCTTCCCAAGATTGAAAAATCACCTTAAGGGACGTCATTTTGGGACACTCGAAAACATTTAAACGTCCGTATCCGACCAGCTGTAAGCTATTCCAGTATTCGAGTTCAGCACTGCTATGAGGATTGAAAGAATCGTCTCCAGCGCAGTGTAGCTTCCCAAGGAAGTTATTTTGAGGGAGACAATATTGAATTGTTATTCTATTCGAATAAAAAAAAATAAATAAAAAATCAGTCCTGTTACTTAATTTACACACCTCGTATGTGTATAATTGATTTAAAAAAAACACGGGAAACCTGGACAGTCTCGAACATCGGAAGAACTGACAGATTGAGAGCTCTTTGATTCGGTAGGTGGTGGTGCATGACCTTTCTTAGTTAGTAGAGCGATTTATCTGGTTAATTCCGATGACGCCATATGTAGTCAGACGTGCACACTTGGGGATGGGGGGGGGCATTGGGTGCGGACCATCCTAGGAACGAGAGGATCATATATAGGATATTCCAAATAAGCGGAACCAATTGGAATTTTAAATTTCTTAAGTTGTCACGAGCTATTTTTTAAAGTTTGAAGTTGAATTATGCTAAACAAAATGATCAAAAGCATCAATCAAACGTTAACAGTTATTAGAATTCAAAATCTAGTTCCGTCTAAACCAAAGAAACTGACCTTACTTTTTACCGACCGCCAACATATATAAGGGAGGTATTGTGATCATATCGATTTTGACGTTACGAGATTTCGTTGGATCTCCACGAATTGAGGTCCCTACATAACGTTTTGACTATTTTTTTGTTGTTGTCTACATTGAAATAATAACTAATTGACAGCTCTTTGCATATACTCATCATAACAACGAGTGACGGAGACATAAGATGCATAAGGGCATATTCCCTTCAGTTATATCTATTTCACTTTATTCTTTGACATGAGATGGTTATGTTTTAGAAAG
This sequence comes from Liopterus haemorrhoidalis, assembly GCA_963971575.1. Lineage (NCBI taxonomy): Eukaryota > Metazoa > Arthropoda > Insecta > Coleoptera > Dytiscidae > Liopterus > Liopterus haemorrhoidalis. The sequence goes on along the minus strand of OZ020618.1, from coordinate 14,458,545 downwards.
AGATACCTCTATAGTAAGGGCAATGTCATGTAAATAAGTGTATGTCATGGCATGTGTGACGCTGTCGCTGAACGTTTGAGTCGCTGAGCTTATTTTGATTTAGTTTTTTCTTTGCCTTTATTTTATATTTATCTTACTCACTTGTCTCCGTCAGGACCTCTATCTCTCTCTTGGATTAGTCTATTAGTTATTAAGTTAATGGTTGTGTAAAATCTTTTATAATAATCAACTGCCGTTGGCATATCGTTTGAATGGTATTAAAAACAATGAAAATTATGATAACTGGTAACAGTGTCATTTATAATGACGACAGTTCGAACTTAACGTAAACCTCCTTTATTGTTAAATTTTTAATAAAATCTGAAAATTTACTAAAAATAAGTCACAGCCCAAGAAAATAAGTAATAAAATTATCCAAACTTAATGTAATATTTCTTTATTTCTGTTGATATTGTTACGTTAGAACAATTTAAGGGGGTGTAAGTGCACTCAAAACCTCCCCCTCGGTACGCCAATGATACAATCGATATTGCTTAGTTTAGTAAAGTAACAGTGTAACGGACGACGACCTATCAAAAAGCGAAAGTTACCAGGAGAAATAAGAAGCAATATTTACTACAAGACTATTCGATTAGAGAATATGAAGGTGGTATATTATTTTTCCATTATTCAGTTATTTATTGAGAGGGTGACTGCGTTACTGAGAGCTAGGGACGACAGATGACATCAGTATTCGTGTCACGTCTCTCATCGCTAATGTCTACAAGGCCCCAGGATAAGATAACTATTCACAATATATTATCGGCACTTGTTTATACAATATAAGGACGTGTCGCTCTGCATGAGCTTCGATTACTGGCAACCTCCGTTACAACAAAATATCCTGGATGAAGCCAAATATATCCCTATCCCTTCCAGGGCCGTATCTAGGATATGTGACGCCTATAATCAAAAAACATTGTATGTATGATATGTATGTTACTGGAAAAGTAAAGAACATTGGTAAAAAAAATTATTTATGGTAAAACAGACCTGTTTCTCGGAATCAAACAAAATGAAAATCAAGCGAAACAACTAAAAGATATATGAAAGTAAATTCTCTAAAAACATTAATGTTTTTAGAGAATTTACTAAGAACTCCGTACTAATTATCGTACGACATTCGGGTTTTCACTAACGTGTTCAGAAATATTTCAGGCCAATTGAAGCCTATTTTTATGCCTTAAAAATCATATAAACACAAAGCTGCGATGGTTGGCCGCTTTTTATAATATATGATAATTTTAATAGATAAGAAGTGATAATGCTAGAAAATTATATTTTTGTATTTTTTCATGTGTCATTTTTTTACCACGCTTTAAAAATTGAGGTCTTATTATCTATTACTCATATTTACTTAATGCCGGATGTAAATATTACAGTTGTCTTAAGCTTCATATAAATAACCAATAATTATAATAAGATATAAACACTTTCACATCAAAAGTATTGAGTGATAAAAATCATATATATGCGGCAACGTCAAAAAATCATGCATTCATGACAGTTCCACAAGAGAAAGGTTACAAGGCGTACTTTTCTCCCTGAGAAGTGTTAATAGTAAGTAAATAATTAAAAATTGCCTTTATTATAAAAAAAATCTCCATATTTTATCTAATTTTATACTGAAGTTATTTATCTAAAAATATTATCCATGATACTTTCTTTTGAGAATTACAAAAAAACTAGACGTTATGGAGACAACTAAAACTTGATATGAAATCATGATTCGCTATTCGGCGAAAATATTATTTTTTTCGCAGCCCTGTGTAATTTTTAAAAACAAACTAAAAAACGGCTTGTGATAGGCACGTGAAGTAGAGACGCAGAGTTAGAGATAAAGGATGGGACAGACAACTGACACGCCAACTAGTAGGAAATACATTAATTTTAATGCAAAAAGTGTAAGTAACAAAAAGTACAGAATTAAAAACTATATTTAATAATTTAAAATTTGTTTTAGGATCAACACAAAATAGACACAAACTGAAATTGGAAATTTCTGACTGCTTACAGATTTATTTGTCTTAAATAGCATGAAGAAAACATTGCTAATCAATGACCTAACTTGTTGTAAATTTTTCTACGAACGATACTGAAATGTTTTTGTGTAATTTTATTACATTCTTGTGATTTCTCAACGATACAATATCGTTATTTGGATACTGGTAATTTTTGTTTTCAATATGGTAATTAAAAGAGATCACATGGCGGCAAATCTAAAGATATTTTATTTTTGTAATCAGAGATTGATATTTTGATTTATGTGTCATGGGGCGATCTCTTTTTAAGTAGCCACATATTACAGTGTCTGTTTTGTGAAAAAACTTATTTGATCAACAAATTTAGAATCATTAAATGCAGTTTCTAATTCTGATTTTTTTTTTTTTTACTTACACGTTTTCTCTAAAATTATTACATATTTAGAAAATTAATATCATAATACAACCTCTTTCTATATTAGACTTGTTGATCGGTCTAATAGTTAAGATATTTAGACCAGCTGGCGCCCAGATAATTTACAATTAATTAAAATAAGAACCGCACGACCGTCTCCACTGTTAAAAGCTGCCGATGGCCTAAAATTTTGGTAAAAGAATCGTTACAGTCTGTTTGTCTGTCTGTCTGTTTGTTCGGTAAAAATTGTAGCCAAACGGCTAAACCTAGAGAGTTGAAATTTGGCATGCTTATACAACTCTTTGACCCGCACATAGGAAAAATACTAAAACATCTAAAAAACATATCCCCCTAAAAATATAAACAAATATGTGCTCATCGAAAAAAAAATTTTTTTTTTTTTAATTCTGAGTAGGGTATCAAATGAAAGCCCTTAGTACGTGGATTAACGATCAAAATTTTATTTTTGCAAAATAAATTATTTTTACAAAATATATTATAAAAAAAAAACGTTGTCCCACACCCTGTATCCCAAATGGTTTAAACTAAAAATCTGAAAAAATTCTAAGTAATGTGCATTGGTGTTAACCGGAATAGTACAACAGAAATTTTTCAGATTATATTTTCGGAAAATAACACATTTTTTATAACGCAAATATTTAATTCACTATGTAACACAGTAGATAAGTAAGCGCTCGTAGCGTTGTGCGTTTCGTCGTTTCTTTATAATTTGCAAACTAGAGTTCGATTCCTGTCAATTTTAATTTTTCTGTCTTTTTTGCATTTTTATTTTGTTTAAATTATTTTGTCAAAATTCTAGTTATATTTTGGTAAAAGTTGCATTTAATTTTTAAAAGCGTAAATTTAATAACCCGTGGGAAGTGTTGAAATTATAATTTAATTCTATGTTTGAATGCATACGAAATCAGAGTGCGGGGCTTATGATTTAAGCAACCAATGAAAGCCATAGACGCAATTTTCAAAATCTTAATGAACCTTGCTATGTAAAAAAAAATACTGCACATATTTAGAAACTTAAATAATGGTATTAGGCATTCGAATTAAAATTCATAAAAAAATATTTTGACATAAAATTTGTTTTGGCATATCAAATAATCATCATTCAGTTACTAAATACCTGCGAAACCCTTAAATGTGTGAAAATTCACACTTCACATCAATTTTTTTATATTATTTTAATTTTCTTGCTGTCCGTATGCATGACATACCTTGCTTACAAACTAAATACGGGCCTGACCCCTTCTGTTGCAAAGTGATGCGTTCTTTCAAGTCGTAACGTTGTTTTGGTCGCGGTACCTCCAGCCTTTTGCCAGGGGTGAAAAACCATATTCTGAATGGACAAGTTGTTTGGTATTCGTGAACAAATCGCCCCAAGTCTTTTCATCATTTGTATACTATCAAATCGATATTTTTGGCAAAGGAAATTGGATGTTTTAGATTTCCATAGAGCGGGCTCTACGCTTTACTTGCAATAATAAAACCACATCTAGGCTAAGCTCAAGGCGACGAAATGCATGTCTCTGTAAAAGTATCTTTTCAGGAATGTTGAAGGAGATGCGAAAAGCCTCGAGCTCAATCTTCGTGCATGTGTTAACTAATTGATATTAGCTATGCGCGTAGCAAATAACGTAATTTATTTCGACGTAACATAACATGAATCAGGAAATGTTCATGTAGTGAAATGGCGAGAAGAACGAATATGGGTAATACTGAGACACTTTTTTAGGGTTTTGTAGGTATTACTAAAAAAGCCTTATAACCAGGGATGGGGAGTCGGAGTCGGGAGTCGGGAGTCATGGAGTCGAAGCTTTTTGGTCGAATCGGAAGTCGGAAAAATTACCAACTCTATAATTCAATTTTTATCAAGTACGAGAACAAACCGAAAACGAAATCAAAATAAACATATTACCAGAATTTCACTGTTCAAGAACCAAAATGAAATTAAAATATTCAATACCGGTTTTACCCGGTTCCCTTCATGCTTTCCAGTTTAAAATTTGATTAATACTGCTCGTATTAATAGATTAATACGATGTAATAAAGATATTTATTTTTACTCATATTCATTTTATCTTTTTCTGTTATTCTTTTTACTATGTTTAAGCGGAACTAAACTGGATTTTTAGTTTCTCAAGTTAAAACGAGCTTCTAAAATCTAAAATCTAAAAATCTAAATGTCAAAAGGAAAAAGTGACATTATGAAAAATAAAGTATATTAGCGTCAGCGAATCAACGCAGTTACGTCACACGACGTAACAAACGACTGTATTGTCTGGAACAATGCAATCGTTTGTTACGTCGTGTGACTGTATACTTAGTCCCGCTTAAACATTTGCAATAGCCTTTACGATTTACGAATGGAAAGAGTCCGGAGTCGGAGTCGGTAATTTTTCTGCCGACTCCCCATCCCTGCTTAATAAATATTAATATAAAAAAAATAATAAATAAAATTAAAAAAAACAAACAGTCTGCAGGCATACCTATATATGTATAGTAAACCTATTGAGAGTTAAAAAAAAACACATCGTTGGAAAAATATAAAAAATATGTAGGGTAACTGCAGCGAATTTCGACTATGCAGGTAATTTCGACTATCCCATTATTTCTCTAAATAATTGCTGCCAAATTTGATTTTCATAATATTTTGTTACAATATCACAGGCTAAATAAAACAGATTTGATTGCAGGTAATATCGACTAGAGGAATGAAGCTACTACGGACTAGTCGATATTACATGCATGCATGTTTCACTTACCTAATTTGACGACAGTTAAAATCACGTCTTACTTACGTCTCTATTATTATATTCTTTTACCTAAATAAAATGTAAAAGAGACAAGAAACGTTGATTAACTTAAAATCTTAGGGTAGTCGATATTAACATCACTTTTTTGAAATCAACTTTTTTTTCATATTTTTTTTATGTCGAACTTAAGTTGTAATAACAGCTTGTTTCATCGTGAAAATATTTAGCACCTAAAGATAAGTGAATGAGGTATCGATTGGGACCACTTTCATACCAAAATATTGAATAGTACGTAAATTAAAAAATAAATAAATTTGGTAGTCGAAATTCGCTGCAGTTACCCTATTCAACGAAAAACAAAATATTAAAAAAAAAAACCTGAGAGGTTTTTTTTTAATTTTTCCTCTATTTTATAAAATAATTAAAATGTAAAAAAAACAGCATAACTATTAAAACCATGTAATAATAGAGGTTATACGTATAAGTGGTACTCTAGTTAATAAGAAACATATTTTGTAAATTTTAAAAATTTTGAACAATAAAAATTATTATTATTATTATATTTTTAAAACATTTTAAGTGGGTATCAAATGAAACCTCCTAGGGGTAGATAAACCAACGAATTTTTATTTTTGATTTTTTTTTTTTTTTTATGGGATATTCGCCAAAAACTTGTCATAACTTTTGCCCCACCCCTATTTCCCATAGAGGTTTCTCTAAAAATATGAAAAAACTAACTTAACAACGTACATAGATGGGAACCGGAATAATTCAAGAGGAATTTTTGGTGAGATTAGTTTTTCGAAAAATATGGATATAAAAAATGGAAATAAGGAATTCTTGTCCTTAATTTGCTGAAAGGGGATATATATTCATATATAATTAAAGGAAATTACCTGTTTAATAATCTACATGAACTGAATAACTTTAATGAATTGAATTATTAATTAAAAAAATATATTTAAGGAATATAGATTAAATTATAATTAATTTCGAATGAAAAATAAGAATTTTTCCATTTTGTCTAACCTTAGTTCACTGTCTTTAGCAAAATTATTTGTATGTCACTTTTTGAAATAGTTGCAATATTTGGGACTTGTGGAAATATAAATTTTCTGGGAATATTTCGCTGTTACCCGCATAGTTGTAAAATTAAAACATTAATACAGGACTTTCAATTTTATTTCTTTCACTGCATCAAACACTCGCAAGAACTACGTGCTACACTACCAATATAATAAAAATAAAACGGAAGTAATACAACGTTTTTACGTAGACGCTAGAACTGCCCACTAATAATCTAATTTTGACACATTTTTGTCGCATTACCTCCACAAAAATAAATTTAAATTGTTTGAAATTCATATTTGGGACAGCTGTTTTAGAGGTTTTTATCATACGAAGGTATGTAGTATCATATATGAGATGCAGGTAAAACTAAAAATATTTAAAATGTGTCACTTCTTCCAGTTTATCATTGTTACCCATGTTCCAAAGTGAGGACTTTTGAATTCGTAGTTGTTAGCCGACCACAAGTTACATGTAAAAACATAGAAGCTGAAAATGTGTACGCAATTGTATAGAATTGTGCAATTTTGAAATAAAGTGATCCAGGTTCCATTTGAAGACATGAAGAATTCATGTTATCGCAGATGAGATGCGAATTGCAATGGCGCACAATATCGGCACGAGTGTTCCCGATGGAGCCACAGTGACATACCGTCCGAGCATGTCTGAGCACATCAGCAGATTACCCAGGTTGTACTGCGACGCCAGTAATTGAATACCTATTGTGTCGCGTGCCACTTGAAGCGGATGGCCCAGTGATGCATCACCAAAACACCAGACTTTTTCAATCATTCATTCTATTGTTTATGATGAATTCTCCCGTTCGCTATTTCAAAAGTTACCGATTGCTTTCTTACTGCGAGAGTAATTAAGCAAAGGAAGTTTCGTACAAACTTTCTGTTATGAAAACGTTCACGTAACTAGGGACTTTGGTTGTATTGAATATGGTAAAATCATCTTCATAATTAATCTTAATGTTTTACCCCCCAAAGTATTACATAGAACTCAACGGAGTTGTGTTTGTTATAAAGCAGATATTAACTTTACAAATATATATTGTGATGTCACGAACGGAACAAATATCATTAAGTGAGACGAAGAATGATGAATTCCCAGAGGAACGTATTTAAATAACAGAACATCAATCTCGGGGTCTTCGTACTAATAACCGAGAATTGTTTAAAAGCGGTGAAAGACGGCGGAGGAACCGAATGCGGTGCGAAACTCTAGCATGCATCTGTCATCCGGCCCGCTCCAGACAATTCTTCAGAGCGCCCGTATCTCGCGGTAGCTCGGTCCTGCTTATTTAGAGTAATTATGCCGGGAAGTGCCGAGCGTTGATGGCACGGTAGCCAACTGGAAAGTAGAGAAACACCGGACGAAGTGTTGGCTCATCAGTCCGCTGCACATTTCATTCCATTACTTCGCTTGACAACAATGCAATCTGTCAACTATCCAATTACATGATTTGTCTCGCTCGCCACTTCTCTAACCCCTAATATATTTTCTCATTAACTTAAACAAATGACGAACCATTTCAGATGTTATGAATAATAATTATGAAAAATTTAATTTGATGGGGGAATTTATATCTAAATGTTGGTCCATTGTTTCAAAGCCTGTTGTTCTTTTTATAAAGGATACAGGGAAACTCATATTTGCTGTTTTTCACACAGGCGACAATTTTCCAGAGAAATTACTTGTTTATTTTAATGCATGTACAGGCATTTTATCATCAGGGTGACATTTTCAATTAATTCCATGATGGAGTTTGATAAATAACTTTGAATCACATTTATATTCATTGTAAGGTAAGTAATTAAACATCTTAAGGTACATTTTGAAATATTTTTAAACCACGCATTAGGAAATTAAATACTGGTAGTTTCAGATTTACGAGCATTCGCTATAAAAAAAATTATTAATATTTAGTGCTGTGCGATAATATTTTGTCAACATACTCGTATCGTAGAAATCGCCTAAATTTTTTTTTGTGTACCGAACAAATTTAGTGGTTGTTCGGATAAGATTAAGCGAGCAAAAAAATAAATCCAAAGATTATGTATGTTAGGATAATAAGTTGTAGGTGTAGGGATCCCACTTCTGATGATATACGCTTTATAGTGTTTGTAATAATATTAATTAAAACACACAGAATCAAGCACAAACGAGCATTTATTACAACGTCTATTTACAATCTGTCACATATATGTGATTATGTTATGGTTGCTAACGTAACATATTACAAAGGACGTCGAAGAACTAGCATCGATGCTAACATGTTAAGATAAGTTGTAGGTGTAGGGATCCCACTTCTGATGATATACGCTATAAAGCGTATATCATCAGAAACTCTCCGCATACATAACAAAAAGTGTTTGCACTATTTACGCACTGCCTAGATATTATACTTAAAATTAAGCAAAATAAAAGTAAAAGATAAATATAAATTACTTAGAACTTAAAGAGTTACCAGTCGCGATATAAAAAATACAACAGATACCTGTGTTTTACTAATACACACAATCTATTTTGAAGCGTACATTTAGACCTGATAAGTAGGAATAAACTGATCTTAACCAATTGTATTCGTCACCGCAGATACAAGTCCGGAGTTGACGCAAAATAAAAATGTTGCATATTGCGAAATATAAATTTGCATGTTACAGAAAACCTATGAATATAGAATAATTCTGTTTTCTGATTTGTCTTCGGCGTATCAAAATATATCATTAATACCGAAAAATTGCCATATCACAAATAGTGTGTTTATCAGTGTTATCAGTATTTAGGGCTCCTATTTGGTATTTTTTCGGTAGTTGCAGCGTGCACAACAGGTACGTTACAGCAATATATCTTATGAACCTATTACAGAAAAAATAAATTACAGTTTTTATCTATACAAGTTTTTTATCTGTCATCGGGCCCGTAATTATCGTTTTCCTGGGATCGGGTGGAATTATTAGTTACCCAGGGCCCGGGCCCAGAATTTTGTTTTACTGGAAACCGGGCCTGCTTTCGGTGCCTTTGGTGGTCAGCATGACATTAAGTAGTTTTTAGTAGTGTTTGAATTTTATTCGCACTTTCTGCAAGTGATGTTTGTAGAAGGTAAGAAAATGAAAGGGGATTAGCGACAGTTGTGAGAGATGAGGTGCGTCCACCAGTCTCTGCAAATACTCGTTACTGGCTGCTCTAATATTAATAAAGTGTGCTCGTGCCCCGTGCACACAGGCAATTACGTGAATTGCATTCATGGTCGCTGTACGTTAGTTACATATACATATGAATGTGTCATGTATACCGATGGTTGTATGCGTACAGGGCAAGCACTAGATGGTCAAGCCACATGTTTAGTCATATGTAACTATATACTCTACAGAATACATCATAACTAACAGCAACGGTCTTAGATATTCCGTACAAGATAGATACTACTCAAAATAAGCATTTTCATCGGATTACGAATACTTAGGATTGTAATATTAAGTATTAATAGATTAGTATTTAACATCCAATTTTGAATATAGGTAGAAATAGGAAATAATTTCATTCAGCTTTTTGGACAAGAAGCGTTTATTTAAACAACACAACGTTCCGCCAACAACATTGTTGGCTTCTTCAGGTGCTATAACAATAACATCATAATAGAAAAACAATCTTATACAATCAATAAAGAAATTTACCTATGTTAGTTAAACGTAACTATAACAGACTGTACATCAATCATCTCCAAGGATGGTGAAATTGCAGAAATTCATTGACAATAATATGTACTTGAAGAATACAGAAAATAGGAAAACAGGAATTAATTTTCAATTAAATATTTGTAATATAATGATCAAAGATAGTGACTATTAATTAAATTTTACAATTCAAAACAAGACTAAATAAACTAGATTACTGTCTAATATTAACAAAAATTAATAATACAATGATATCAAGGTTCATCAACGCATCAATATGACAGGCAGCGACACTATCCCCCCTGACAACCTGGTACGCACAAATCACAGGGTTGACAGTGTCACCCCCTGTACAACATAATGCACCGATAATCCTTGAAATCATGAAATTTTGACAACCAACCAACTCCGTGAAAAGAACCAAAAATAAGCAATGAGTTTCGGAGCAATCACACAATTCGACGTACCAATCCCTCAAAACAATGGTACGTACAAAGTAATGAGAGAATGGTACCTCAAATGGTATCTCAAGTCCGAAACCCAGAACCCTTTAGGGACCTAGACACCTAATTTAAATACAATTACAAATTGCAAGAACAATAAAATTTAAACCGGTACAAACACCGGAAAAACCATAACGGTAACAATTGGAAACCTAAATGGATATAGAGCATTAAATCTTTATACAGTCCGACGTACTAACTCCCCAAAATCGATGGTACGCACAAAGATCTTGTGGAATGAGTACCCCAAACTTTATATCGGACCCAAAAACTCTATTACCCTAGAGAATCCAAAAAGAACTGTTTAACATATGTTTTAATAATATTAATAAGTTAAATTAAATAAAAATATTGATTTTGTGGAACTGGGAGGAAGGAACCACAAGGTAAAAGGATATTGTTCAAGTTAACTCGCCAAACTCTTCAAAAGTCTGAAAAAACAGATTAGAATAAACATAACCTCAAAATTGGTACATGTGAACTGAAAATAAATACGAGTAATCAACAAAATAAATTACTCACCAAATAGGTAACCCGTGTAGAAACAAAACCATTAAAGAATTGTGCAAATAAACTCAAAAATATCACAGATGTAATAAGATATAAATGAGACCAATGTGGCTTAGTGCCAAAAAGTATTAAATAAGTAAATAAGTTGTAATTTTGTACCACGTAATCTATAAGATGTAAGACGCTAAAAACCAAGATGCTGATACGTCGTAAATAAAAAACAAATAAATAGATAAACTCTACGAATACATTCGGCGCTCGGTTTTGTGTACTAATAGAAACCAGGAGAGTTTATAAAATCAAATTGTTCAAATAATTGTCTTTTTATTTTCCGATATTGTGAAGTCAGCTCTGGGTTTGACTCAGCGTCAAGTATCTGTTTATACGGGGATAATAAGACCAGCTGAAACGTCTTATTGACCGAGTGGCTTCCATATCTATGGTCTAGAAACGGAAAACTTACCTTCTCTGCTTATCTAGGCATTGGGAACCTATTATTTATTATTGTTTATGATAGAAAAAAGAGCAATGAAGAAACAATATCGATTTTTAGACTTTTTAGAAAGAAACGGAATTCAGTTTAGAAATCACAATGCCTATAGTTCGTTTAGAATTGACATAAAGTTGAGACAAGAGAAAATCATTATCATATTTTTTTTAACCATCGAAATATTTTAAAGAAAATTTTCCTAAGAAACCAGTCCTAAGCCAAGAAAAATGTGAAGGGAAGCAACATTTAAAAAATCACTGGTATAAAATAATTATGTTATTTAATATTATTAATAAATTTAATTTCAAATAATATGCTTTGCTATTATTAAGGTATAACCTCAATGAAATTTTCTATAGGACTACGAATAACAAGTGAGAGGATTATATCTCAGATTACATAGAAGTTTTATTGTTAAAAGCAGGTATCTTTAACCTCTTTCTACTACTATTACAAAATGGCTACGACACCAATTATTCTGAGTAAAAATGTATTTATATTTAAATGTTATTTGCAAACCGCTTCTTTGAAAATAACGATTAATTTTTACAACTTTGGGTCAATTTTAAACGGATTTTAAGTTATTCAAAATTAAATTAAAAGTATATCAAAATGTGTGCAAAAGGTTGTACGGGTTGCGGTTATAAATAATGTAATAAGATCTTGTTGACCAGTTATATATTTTATTTCTTCATCAGAGCTACACAAATAAAAATAGGATTTGAAGTATAATAGCTGATTATAAAGTTTAAAAAACAAACATTTAAAATACTAAAATAATGATTTCTTCTGTTGAAGTTTTATAGTCTCTATCACACTCACGGCAATTAAGTGTGCATTATAACGGCTGTGTGTATTGTAACTTTTTTAAATATTATTTGTGACTATTTATTTATTGTTTATTTATTTTTTAACTTATTTATTGCATTTATTTATTAACGTTTTACACCATGACAAATTTTAACTACTTTACAATAACCTTACGTTATTTGACCTGGTATGTTTTTTAAACTTTATAATCAGTTATTGTACTTTAAATTCTATTTTTATTTGTGTAGCTCTGATGAAGAAATATAACATTTTGAAACTGGTCAGCTAGATCTCATTGCATTATTTATGCCCGCAGGCCACACAACCTTTTCCAAACATACCTATTTACGGACACAACCAAATCCACAAGTATAACTAAAACATATTCTCAAAGTTTTAAAGTAGCAGTGGCTATATGGTAAAGTAATATATTCCGGAGCTCAGGAAAGCTGGTTGAAATGCCGGACTTCAGTTCCGCAATTTTACTTTTCGATACTTGTAGTAAATAACATTAGTTTAAATCATTCTTATTTATATTTTTGTATAAATGCATAATATTTTTGAGTGGTGGACATGACTTATACTTGGTGTGATCCAATAAGTAATAACCCTACTAAAAGTTGAAGTGTCTGTGTGTGTGGAAGGGTCTTCGGTTGTCGGCATTGACTGGCTCTGACAGGAATACATCACCGCACCATCTGCACCGAATGTCAATTGATTAGTTTGGGAAACTGCACACGCACTGTGCCGTCAGTCCCGTGTTTCATATATAGGCATACTTGACCCCAAACCTGTTGCGAAAGCCACCCATGCTAGAAACGCACCTCATTTATTGGCTTGCCTCTTGCCACACAGGGTTTTTTACGAGTCTGCATATATACGTGACTGCTATCAAACGTAGCTGTCGTTCCCAGTGCCATCTATATTTTCAGAGCACACATTTTTTAACCGAAATGAGAACACACTTGGATTTGCCACATTTGGCTTTGGCGGCTTACCCCGACATAACGCTTCTGTCACACCAACTAGACATAAAGGAAAAAATATAAATGGATATTTTTTTATAAAACACCTTTCTTACTTTTATTTAAACTTTGTTTTACTTAAAATGTATGTCAAATCTTCGAAGAAAAGAAACGTTTTTTTATTGGTACATAAATATTTTGATATATTGAATAGTTCTGTTTGGTGAATCTCGAATATAGGTAACAGATTTATAAATAAAAACCTTAGTAAAATTTCATAAATATTTTTATTCTTCATTTTGACTGCATTTTCTGCGGAAACCATTTTCAAAGCTACAATCGGTAATGATTGTAATCAATTTGATATAATGCAGATGCAATTTGTGAAGTGGTTGGGTGGAGTTTGATTTTTTAGAATTTTATGGCCATTTTTAAGATTCAAACTTACGAAAGGCGGCGGCAGAAACACTTTTGGAGAAGATGCTCAGCTTGACTCGAACTGCGTCTTTTAGTTGGTTGGAATGGTTTAAATTTGGTAGAAATCAAGTACAAATTATGATCAGGTAGGCCTTCCACGTTGAATGGTTATCAATAGGTGAAACAGTATATTATATTATATTTTCGTATGGTACATTTTGATTACCTACTTATAATTACAAATAAAATATGCTAATACATTAAATATTTATATCTAAATTTAAAATCCATTGGATTGCTTCATTGGTCAGTTGTACGAAGGATTGGAGACCACCTGGAAAAACACGATGAGGACATTCTTCTACGAAGTGTTGCATCGTCTGTAAAGGAGGAAGGCTCGACTAAACCAAATTTATGGAGCATGTAGTTGCATCTGCCGTGGCCGGTGACTAGCTGAGTAGCGAGTAGCTGTTTTGGAACTGAGATTAAATTTTTGTTGAAATGAGAGAAATTGTCCCATTCTTGGGACCGTTTGTCTTTAACTTTATAGGAAGAAGCAAGGATGGGATCGTTCCAAATAAGATTTCGAGATTTAAGGCTATGATTTGGAGGATTTAGTAGGTTTTCTTCCCTTTCATAGCTTTCTTTCAAGTATGTACACACTTTGAGTCTTGTTTCCTTGTGTTGTTGCGTTAACTATTTCGGGACCCACCTTTCACTTGTTTTGCTGTACTTGACCTTGTCAATGATAAGGTGATGCACTGTGCCAACACTTACTGCACATTTTTTTGCTATAACTTCAATAGTAGTACGTCGGCCTTCACGAATAATGTCGTCAATGCAGGTTTCAAGCGATGGAGTAGACACTTCAACTGACCGGCCAGGACGTTGCTCGTCAGGCACTGAGGTTCGACCATATTTTAAATGTTCTACCCACTTATAAAAATTTCCGCGCTTCATACAACTTTCACCATACTGTAAAATCATTCGAGAAAAGATTTTTGCCGGTTTTTCACCTTCAGAAAGCAAAAACCGGAACACTGAACCTTGTTCAATTAATGTGGAAACTTCAAGCGGACACGCCATTGTTAAATGCAGTTTTGAGGTTATAAACAAAACAATTTTTATTTATCAGGTGTTCTCATCTCATCTCAGTGCTGCCAACCTAAAGTCATGAAAGTACCAACTCCTCCTACAAATCTTTCTTTTTTTCTACAGCAACTTGTCTCTTTAATTATTGAATGCCCCTCGTACACAAAATACCAAAAAAGATCTGTTAATTAATAGAGCAAGATTTATGCAAGAAATGCCAAAAGTTAACCGTATTGTCAAGAAGAGAGAGGAGAGAGAGAGAGAGAGAGAGAGAGGGAAAGAGATTAGGAACATATTTTTAATTTTCTTTCTTTCATTTATATTTTATAGATAGATAGATAGATAGATAATACTTTATTTACTTATCTACTTTCGGTTTAAATCTACATATTTGCATTATTAACTTCATATTTCACATAAAAAACTATAATTATTGCTAACTTGGGTATCTTCGCTTCAAATTCATTCTTCTCTCCAAGACCTCTTCCATCCATGTCCATCCTTGGCCTGAATCACACAGCACATCTTTTCTTATCCCTTCTTTATATTTCATTTCTCCGCAATTCTTCAGTATGTGCTCTATGCTCTTTCCTCTCCACACAACCTGCACATTCTTTGTTCATCCTTTCTCCAGTATTCGTTTTCCCTTTCCTCATTTCCGCACCTAAATTTCGCTATTATTTTCTTCTTATCTCCGTTCATTTTTGTTTTTAGGTACTCTGGTATCTGTGTCGTCCAAGTCTTTACATATTTGCCGTTATATCTGGAATTTGTTAGGCTCTCGCTTCTTTCTTGCCCTTGGATATCCCTCATTCTATCTCTTATTTCCAGTGTCACATCTTGTCCTCCCAACCTTTTTATAGATATCTCCCTTGTTGAGTAGCCGTTATATTCAAGTCTTTTTCTTCTTTTTACTTCCCATTTGGATTCAATCTTTCTTTTCTCCAATTTTCTTTCTATTTATATTTTATATGCAGAGGTGTTTTTCGTATAATATATTCTCTGCTATATATTATTTTTGCAATTAATCCTCAAAATGTAGTATCACTGTCACATTAATATTAACGGGGTAATGTTGAATAATAGCTTGATAAGAAAAAAGTTAAAAACATTTTATTGTAATTAAAAATCCTTTATATATTCCCATGCAAGTTCCTAAAATAGAACAAAATATTTAATAATTTACGAGCATTAAATTCAGACATTAAATTGTTTTAAATATGGCTCGTATGTTCATTTTGTGTGATAAATATTAATGGCACCTCGTGCGTCGCAACTCACTTAACATTGCTGTTGTGCTGGTTACATATGCTCCAGGGCGACTATTCCTACAGGACCAGGAGAGCGCGCAGGCGAATTGGCTTACAATTGCAATTTTGACATGCTTCATTATTTATAAATTGTATAGCAGCAGACATATTGTTATACTAATTTATTTGCTCTCATAAATCCGCTTATATGAATACGAAATCTTTGATATACATACTTGCCAGAGTAAACTTTAATGATCATATGAATTTATTAAAATTTTATTTTGTTTTATAAGCAAACATGGGTATAAGGTTTCTAAATTGCCGACATCTTTGAACTTTCAGTAATCAGGAATGGAAAATTGCATTTCCGAGAATTCTCGAGAATTCCCGAAATTATATTTTTTATTTGTTTTTCGTAGATCGACCAGGGGTACCCCGGGGGACTCACGGGCTTAGGCCCCTATAAACATAAATATACGTTTTTAAGGAACTTGTAAATGAACGAGAGTCCCTCAAGAAAAAAAATTAGCTTCTGAGCCCTCCCAAATATGACCGCGCCTGAAATCAGCAGTAATTTATCTATACTCTATCTCTGAAAGACGGATAGTAATAATTCATTTTGTCAGGCAGTTACCAGTGGCGTGCACATTTTAAACACGTTTAAATTGGTTTTGTGTATTTCTATATTACTATTTATCATTTTATTAAACGCACGCCTGTGACCATATTTATCATATAATTAAACACACCCCTGTGACCATATTTTTTCTCAAAATTTTAGGGTCAAAACTTTTATGATCTATTGTGTTCTATTGTTGTTTAACCCTAGTTCGTATTCCCATACAATATGTGCGGCACACTCGTTTGTTTTTAACAATATTTCGTTTCGAACTATTCATATTTTGTCGCTTTTGTTTTACCGCTTCTGTGTGATAATACAATAACTTTTTACAAATAATAAATTTTATTACTATCAGTCTTTCGGAGATAGAGTATAAATAATTTAGTAACGAAATTAATCATTGACACAAAAACATATATCTTCATTCATTCTAAATAAATTTTTATATACATTCTTGCTATTAAGTAAATATGACATATTTCAAGTTTATAGGTATTGGTCCCTATAACCCCCTAAATCTCACTTTATTAAAAACGGGGACAAAATAAGGAAGTGACGAAATACGTACGTCGAACGACAGGTGTTGCCAACGGAGTGCTCGTTAAATCATGCAGTTCTAAGTGGTAAAAACAGTCTGAATTGTGAGATGGCTGGTTCAAGTCCCAGTTGGTGATAATATTCGGGCGATAATAATATGTTAACATTACTCCCATGTTCACAATCATTCACCTGTCATTCAGGTGTAAAAATGGGTCATGGTATAAAAACAATGTGTTAAAATATAAATAAATAAATAAATAAATAAATAATGTAAAACGAAGTCAGAAATTAAAATAACCACTATAACAAATTAAAATAACAAAATTAATATAAAAATAAATATACAAGGTGTTTTTTTGAAACGGGGCACCCCGAAAATCTCCTTTATTTGTAAAGATACAAAAAATCTTCAGAACAAAAGTTAAACTAGACAAAAAGGCCCATCTAAAGGTTACTATAAGAATTCTAAGGCACTTCCGGTTTCACCGGAAATGATGTCAACTTTTGATCTAGCATAAGGAATCGATAATTTTATATTTTTTTCCTAAAAGTACATTAAATTAGCTTTACAATGACACCAAAAAATCATATTTTTATATTAACCATTTCAAAAGGGCGACCATTTATTTACAAAATAATAATCAACATAAGTTTTACAAAGTTGAACGTAGCAAGTTTTGAAAACAATAAAAAAAGAAACAAAATATCTCTAAAATAAACTATTTGACTATTTAGAAAAAAAAAAAAACTATTACTTTTTATAATTATTTTACAAAAAAAAAAATATACAAATGTTCGATCAAACCACCATTATTGTCCACACATTTTCTCATTTTTAATAAAAACTCTTCCATCGCCCTTATAAGAGTACACTCTTGGATATAATGGTGGTTTGATCGAACATTTGTATTTTAATTGTAAAATTTAATGATTATTTAAATAACATTTAAATAATCATTAAATCGAACAAAACAAAACCTGGTCGAAATCAACGTACTGTACACAGCAGTTGCACCTATAGGCAAGTGCTATTTATAAGATCTGCTTATGAGTATATTGTTTGGAAGCACGGAGAATCACCAATCTACCGACTATCGCACAGCCTAGACTAACTGCAACCGTTACTGCCTGACTATTGGTTTTCCACCCTTAGCCGAAGGCTTGACGCCGCGGCTCGAACAAATTCTGTAACGAGATATTTTCGTTAAAATAAATTTTAATGTTATAGAAGATACAAAATTTACTATAGTATAAGCAAATTACCATCTCAGAGCTATGCTACGCAGACGATAAGGTTCTAATCGCTAGCAATGAAGAAAATCGGCAAGGTAACCTAGACATCTTCAGCACGTGGCACGTAGCAGAATAAATATGAAGATCAGCTGCGAGAAAACAAAGAGCATGATCATCAGTGCAAAACCGGAAAAATATCATATTACATTAAACGGAAACACACTCCAACAGATTGAGCAGTTTAAGTATCTGGGATCTGTTTTCTCTGCAGACGGAAAAATAGACAGGGAAATAACGGAACGAGTTGGGGCTGCTGGTAAGCTGTTTAATAGTATCAAGACCTCCTTCTTAGGGAAAAAGGAAATTCCGACAGAAGCTAAAGTCCAGGTCTTCAAGAAAGTAGCCATCCCAATACTTACATATGGATAAGAAGCTTGGACAACTACAAAGAAACTTAAAAGCAGAATAAGAAGCAGCGAAATGAGATTCCTACGGAAGATCAAGGGGAGAACAAAACTGGATCGTATAAGAAACACAGAGTATAGAACAGAACTGGGAACAAAACCAGCAGAAGAAATGATAGAAGAAGGACAGTTGAGATGGTTTGGTCATATACAAAGGATGGATGAAAGTAGAGATACAAAAAAGGTTTATGAAGCCAGGAATGGAATGATGAAATAAGAAGAGCTGTAGAGAGAAGAGGTACCCCTTGGTGTTTAGCAAGAAGTAGGACACAAAATAGGAAGGAATGGAAAAAACTGTGGAGACGATCCCCCGTGAAAGAAGAAGACAAATACAAATAACATTCAAACTCTCACAAAGCCCGGCACCAGAAATGGTAAAAGGGTTCAACGATTAAGTAAGTAAGTAAGTAAGTAAGTAAGTATAAGTCATTGCGGGCTGCCAAAATGCAAGAATTGGGCCGCCAGTTTGGCACCCCTGTTCTAAATTGCCTCTAGCTGAGTTAAAGGTTGGGTAACACTGATATCGACTGTTCTGATCCTTAGAATGATAAAAATTTTATTACATACGAACATTACAAAATCATTAATGTTCCTTTAAATCCAATATTTTGATTCAGAACCAATGTTAAATATTTCTGTTGATAGGGCTTATTGTTAAGCATTCTAAAATGATCATAAGTCTGAAAGGAAAGGAAAACGAAAAGCCTATCAGATCTGAAAATGTGCATTTCCCGCTACATAATCACAGTAAAATATTCAACAGGATAAAAACATAATACACGTTGTAGAAAACAAGGAAATCGATGAATGAGTAAGGTATTCATTAATTAAGGGAAACAAACTGTGGAATTTAGATAGGCACCTCCCTAAACCTTCTATGTGTTGTATCAACTATGAAAAGCACGTAGATTTTAAATATGGCCGCGGTTAGATTTAGGTTTTGTAATGATATAATCCCGCTTGGTAATTCCTCGTAATACCTACGAATTACGGCCGATGAAGACACGACATAAAACATAGCAGATCCCCGTCGGTAGAGCTGGCTGGATTAGCGGTCCTAGTCTGGGCTTTGGTCCGCTGTATGGAACAGGAATGTGTAGTGAGTGGACACTACAGCCCGACTACAGTTTATCTTTACGCTCCCTACGTCCAGACGGGAATATTCTCTGCCTTTCTTACTCAACGATTGTTTACCCTTCCTTCTCTCTAATTTTTTATGTAAATGCATAGTTTCCTTTGATTCTCGTAAGCTTAGGGACAGACAAATGAAAAAACATATTTTCTTTAAAGATTTCACATTCGATATATTATGTTGTCTTTTTGGATTTCGTTTGAAAGAAAGATAACTCCATTCTCAGACTATTTTAATACATATAATGTAATCAAATAGTTTCGCTACAGTATTTATCTAAGCAGAGAACCGGCATGAACCCGCATGAAGCATAGATTTACTCTCTTATGTTTATATCATCAACATCAAATCATTTTATGTACTTGGCATATGATTAAATTAACAGAAATACATATGTTTGTAACCAGAGATTAGGAGATAGAAGGGCAAAGAATCATTAACAAAATTAAAGCATTAAGTTATAATAAAGGAAAACGAGTTGGGCATGCCTGATCTATGCAAGATAAATGGCTAAATCTTTTTTTTTTTCGGCATCATGTTTTGTTTATACACGTTTCTAGTGATTCTTCTCGAGAATTTCTCGAGAAAAAGTTATTCCCATTTTTCATTTCTCGAGAAATGTAAAATTTTCTCGACGCCTTTACTTTAGTACCTTAAAGGTGATTATAATTTTAACATGTTTTTTCTACAATATTTTCAACATTAAAAAAAGATGTATATTCTAATAATTATATAATTATTTTTCTCGACATTTCTCGAGAATTCTCGAGAAAATAAGTCTAATGTCGAGAAATCAGAAACACTACACGTTTCAGATGATTATAAGACGATTTTCACCAATGTCCATTTGTCTGTTTATCCGAGATTCATCCCAAAAACAGCTGGACATATTTTCACAAAATTTGATATGTTGACAGTACAAAACCAGGATTCAAACATGGGTTATGTGACGTCTCAAAATAGTCATTCTAAGTGGGAGTTTCGGAAGACGAAAAAGTAGCAAACAAATACTGAAAAGAGCTGGAAAAGAGTTTGCAGATTCTGTAAAGAAGAAAAGGACACAGTGGAACACTGGCTGGGGAAAAAAATTAAAGGGTCAAGTTATAATAAAGATTATATAGAAATACATAGCCTTGGAGCACCTATTTATTTGAAAATTATGCAGCAATGAACAGAAAATAATGGCTAGATTTAGAGCAGGGAACGAAGAAGTAGCAAACAAATAATAGAAAGAGCAGGAAGAGAGAGTATGCAGATTCAGCAAAGAAAAGGACACAGTGGAGCACTGACTGGGAAAACAAAATTAAAGGGTCAAGTTATAATAAAAATTATAAAGAAATATATATATTTAACAGTCGACAATTTGACCCCGTGAAACTCGCTAATGCACAAAAGGTTATTAATTGAAGAACTGTTGTTTTGTTTCATTGATTTATCAATGATAAATAAGTGACAAAACAACAGTTCTTCAATTAATAACCTTTTGTGAAGAAATACATAGTCTTGGAGCATCTATTTATTTGAAAATGATGCAGGTATGACCAGTAAATAATGGCAAGGTTTAGAGCATGGAACAAAGAAGTAGCAAACAAATACTAGAAAGAGCAGGAGGAGCAAGTATGCAAATTCTGCAAAGTAGAAGAGAACACAGTGAAGCACTGGCTGACAAAACAAATTAAAGGATCAAGTTATAATAAAAAATATAAGGAAATACATAATCTCGGGACAGCTATTTATTTGAAAATGATGAAAAGCAGATATGGTTAGAAAATATTGGCAAGATTTAAAGCAAGGAACGAAGAAGTAGGATGCAAATACTGGCAAGAGCAGGAGGAGAGAGTATGCAGATTCTGCAAAGAAGAAGACACAGTGGAGCACTGGATGACGAACTACCCTAAATTTAAACCAGACACACAAAACGCAGCAATGATCTTAAATGAGAACTAAGATGCTCTGGGCTGGCTAAAAGATAAATAATAATAATCCAGTACTAAAGGCTTAATAGACCCATGGCTTTTTGAACAACTGTTCTCTACTGTTGTTTGTCTCTCGCCTTATCCTCCCAGTTCCAGACACCTAATTCTTCTAGGTCTTTTTCGACCGAACTAGGCCATCTTTCTTTTGGACGTCCTCTTCTCTTTTTGATAATTATTCCCTTTTGAAGGACTATTTTTGTCACTTTATCAGGTTACATGTCCTAACCATTTTAATATTTGTTTTTTGACTTCCTTACCTAAACTAGTTCAATAAAACACTAAACCATGCACTTTTCTCTCCCATATTACCAATCTAATTTTGTTCAAATTATTCATTGTCCATAACTCACTCCCTATCTAACTAGCTAAAATATATTTTGAGAAAAAGAACGAGAATAAGAAATTATAATAATTAATTGTAATTTTCGGATTTTTTTCTTTCTTTCTGTTTATATCGGAAAAAATGTATTCTGTGTACTCCATATTGTAATTATAAACAAATCTATCTATCTACCTATAAGTTTATAACGTTCTACGATATATTCTGTACATTATTGTCGATTCTGCTATTGATTTTCCTTAAATAATCTTTCACTCTACTTTTTTCTTGATTCATTCTATCCAGCTTTTTCTAGATTTCCCCCTTTCCGCTTTCATCTTAGTACTAAGATTTGTTTTGATTATTTTTTATCTCCCATTAGTTGTATTTCCATCTTGGTGCAAACAAGGCTGGAACAGGCATGTTGTGCACAAATATGTTGAGCCTAAAACTGATCCCTGTGGGACCCCTGTTCCTATGTTTTTAATTTCTTATAAACTGTTTGATGTTTACTTTGAAACTTCTATATATAAAAAAAATAAAATAAAAAAAAAATATTTTCAAGAGATATACTGGAGTTTATTAATAATACCCTTAATCCACCGAGAATAAGAACTGCCACTGTATATGTTAAATCGTGGAAAATTAGCAAACATTTCACCAGTTCATAAACTCCGTCCTAAACACGATAAGTTATCTAAATATATTTTCTTTATATGTGGTAAAATAGTCAAACACACTTAACAAAAAACATTTCGAGGAAATTTTGATCACGAAAACTAATATTAATATGGAGTCGTTTATAATAAATATTAACAGGTTAACATATCAAGTTGTAATATGTAAATATTGGAAATGATTTTAACACGATTTTAACCGCGGAAAAATTTGATGGATTTGCATGTTTAGCCATCAAACCGAACCGCACTAGTTTATGGTTGAAATTAGTTAGATTGGTAGTCCAATTTACACAGATTGCACTACAATTTCATTTATGTCAAGTGGCTTATACAATAATCCTACTAGACATAGTGCTAATTATATATGAAGCCATTTCAAGTGGTGCTGTTTATAGGAACTATGTGGCCTTATTCACATAACCAGATAACATTAGCACATATAGTTCCATATGGCATTAACAGCAATTTGCCATTATACTGTCATCAGTTTTGATCATAAAACTCTCATTAATAATAACTATTATTCAATAAAAGGTTGGTCTGCTAAATCAGTAGTTCTTAACCTTTTAGTGACCACGGACCATCTACATATTTTCACAGCCAGTAGGTATTAGATGAAAATAGGTGACCTGATAAAATCAGGTGATCTGATAAAATTATACACCTGTAAATAAAAATCCTGCCAGTTACGACATCTAATCACCTTTTTAATTCTTGAATAGAATGTTCTTCTGTTTTAACATATTGGGTTGTGTAATAAATTCCCGCGTTTTTTTGTTTATAAGATTTATTGAAGAAAACAATAATTATAGTAACAAATTAATCAATAATATATTCTCCATCATTATTTACAACCTGTTCCCACCTATCGACCAACTTGTTGATGCCATCTCGCCAAAAAAATTTTGATTTTGTGTTGAAAAAGTTTGTGAGCCAGGTTTTGAGGTCTTCATCGATAGCGAAGGTTACGCCCCTCATTTGGTTCGACATGGAGCGGAAAAGGTGATAATCCGTTGGCGCAAGGTCCGGAGAGTATGGCGGATGCAATAGAACCTCCCATTTGAGATCATTCAGAGCCTCTTTGACGATGTTTGAGGTGTGTGGGCGCGCATTGTCATAAAGAAAAATGACTTCACCACGTCGATTGACCCTTTTCGGCTGAATTGCTTCGTTCACGCGATGAAGTTGGGCGAGATAGCGTGCCTTTTCGACAGTCTTGTTCTTCTACAGCATTTACCAGTAGAGTACACCTTCACAATCCCACCAGACGCAGATCATTGTCTTCTTGGGATGGGGATCTTGTTTAACTCTTGGCCTTGATGTGTCTCCCGGTGCCATCCACTCTTTTCTTTGCTTCATATTTACGTAAAGACACCAGTTCTCATCCCCGGTGACAATTCTGTAAAAATATCGTTGCTTGTGACCGCATGTTGCACGATGCCGGGCAAGATTTAGAGCTGCTTTTTTCGCGACGATTTTCCCTATGGCCATCGCTCAAGTTATGTGGCACCCAATTCCTAAGTTTTTGAGTAAAGCCCATGGAGTGAAGATGGTTAGCGATGGTTTTAATGGCACATTCCATCTTTTCGGCCAACTCTCGTGTTGTTTGACGACAATCTTCCTTCAAAAACATCTTGAGACGATCTTCGTCAAAGTCGAGCGAGGTGCATCACCAAGGTCGAAATTGCCATTTTTAATCTTGGAAAACCAATCTTGCGCGATCCTCGGAGCTATAGCATCTACTCCATATACGTCACAAATGTCGCGAGCTGCTTTAGTAGCTTTTTGACCACGACGAAAGGCAAAATAGTCGAAAATGATTTTTTTCACCTCCTGGAACTTCCATTTCAAAAGCCTCAAATTCAATTAAAATTAATTAATTCCGAAAATTAAAGCAGATAAGTTTGTAGAGCAGGAAAAACACTTAAGAATGCATATATAAACTTAACCTAACAAAACACAAAATTGCGGGAAAAAGATAAAATACAAAAAACGCGGGAATTTATTACACAACCTAATATTTTAATTTTAAATCTGGAACCTCGTCTTCGTTGAAAATTAAGTTATTCATTATATTCCGGCAATGAATTATAAGTAAAAATAAGATGTTTGTAAGATTTTAAAAAGCATAGGGTATACGTTAACAAAATAACTAAGATAATAGTTCTTTCTCACCATCCGAACGAATAGCATCGCTTAATTTTTATGATCTTTTAGATTCTAAAACCATATATTTTTCTTGGCGGGTGACGGTCATGTAAATTCTCTCCGATTATAATAGCTACAGATAATAATCATAATAATAATAATAATAACACAGCCCAACAGACATTTTGGTGCCTTCGAGTTTTTAACTGTCTCTAAGTAATTTTTGGGCACAGAATCCAAAATAGTCGTCAGATGGTCTATCAGATCTAGTTTTTGAGATACGCTATATTGCCCTCTTTTACAATAAAATATTTTTTTTCTTAACTTGTGTATTTTTCACGTTATTACTATTTGCTCCAACTGCTAGTTACAAACACAAACGAGACAAAGTAAGGTATTTATTTCACAAAGTAGATAAATATACATTCATCACTTATCACTTAAAAATATTCTTTTGTACGACTTTCTAGCATGGGGTTTACCAGAACAGTATTTCTGAAGTAGTAGGCCATCATGTGGCTATCTTATCTTCCTTGATATCTATCTTCCATAGTTTTATGTCCTGATGGAATCTTTCCGCAGGTTCTTCACGAAAAGCACCTAGGTTTTCTGGTAAGTGGTCATAATACAACCGAGAATATTAAAGTTGGAAAGAATATTTTCCACTAATTCTCTGCCTTATGATTTCCAAGAAAATTTTGTACTACTTGAATAAATGAACACCAAGAATTAGATTCAATCTCGTTCATTGATGCTATTGGGATCTTCAGTAGGTTGCCTTATCTGAGGACCATCAAATATTCTGGCTTTCAGTTTGTCAGAGTTAATCCCAGGAAATTTACGTGTCAAGTAGCCTACACAAAGCTCATCTCGATTTAAAGCCTTCAAAAATTGCTACATAAGCCCAAACTTGATATGCAAGGGTGGAAATATAATTTTCTCTCTCGCAATCAAAGGTTCGTTGACAACGTTTTGTTTTTCTTGAATTATGACATTTATTAATGGAAATCACCCAATTTCTGTTAACCCATTGCTGATCCTTATCTCTGCTGCCCCAAAGATATAAAAAACAAGGATATTTTGTATATCCACTTTGCTGTCCAAGGGGGAAGTTTACCGTGTTTAGATAAAAAACTAAAATCAATTAGTCTGTATCTCTAAAACTAGAGCTGTTACGAAAATAAGTCAGGTATTTTTGGAATCAGCACACCAAAAATATCCAAAGTCAGTTCTTACTTTTCCGGCACCAAGATAAAAAAATAATTTTGTTCGGCACTGTAATAGCCCATTTCGTTCTTAAAGGGCACTGGCCTCCTCCAGTTCATCAAGACTATGGAGGGAAAAAAGTTCACACTTTTTGACCTTATTTGCCTTGGATGTTTATGACAATGATATCAAGTTTTATCGATGCATCAATATGACAGGCTGCGACACTATCCCCCCTAACTACCTGGTACGCACAAATCGACAGAGTTGACAGTGTCCCACCCTGTAAAACATAATGCAACGACACCGGAATTTTTCTGGTGTCTGTACCGGTTTAAAATTTATTATTTCTGCAATTCATATTGTATTTAAAATTGGATGTAGGGATCCTTAAGGGTTTTTGGGGTTTGGACTTGATATACCGTTTGAGGTACCTTTCTCTCATTACTTTGTACGTACCATTGTTTTGAGGGATTGGTACGTTGAATTTGTATGATTGCTCCGAAACTCAATTAATTCATTTTGGTTCTTTCCACTGAGTTGGTAGTGGTGAAAATTTCATGATTTCGGGGGTTATCGTTGCATTATGTTGTACAGGGTGGGACACTGTCAACTCTGTCGATTTGTGCGTACCAGGTAGTTAGGGGGGATAGTGTCGCAGCCTGTCATATTGATGCATCGATAAAACTTGATATCATTGTATTTATGAATAATTTAATATTGGACAGTTATATAGTTTATTTTGTCTCATTTTGCATTGTAAAATTTAAACAATAGTTTCTAATTTTTGATCATTATATCTCAATATTTAATTGAAATTTACTCCTGTTTTTCCTATGGTCTGTTTTCTTCAAGTACACATTAATGTCTATGAACTCTGCAATTCACCATCCTTGGAGATGATTGATGTATAGTCTGTTATGACTACGTTTAACTAACATAGGTAAATTTTGTTATTGATTGTACAATATTGTTTTCTATCATGATGTTATTGTTATAGCACCTGAAGAAGCCAACAATGTTGTTGGCGAAACGTTGTGTTTTGTTAAAATAAACGCTTCTTGTCCAAAAAGCTGAGTGAAATTATTTCATACCTATAATAAATAGTGTTAAAGTAATGTTAAATTTAACGCTGAAAAAGTAATATTTCATTAAAATAACACTCTCTGAATAAATGAAGATTTACACGGTGATTTGGTTAAAAATAGTGAACTTTTTACTTTTTTTAAAAGAAATTTTTTTGCTGAGTAGGCAGATCAAGAAGAAGATGGTGTAATAATTTAGGTATAGGACAAAACGAAATAATTGCTGAAGAAAATAGGCTTAGGCTTATAAATAATGAAAGAAGAAGAATTATTTGAGACAAAAATGAATCACGCTTTTAGGATTAAGGATTTAAAAACAACAATTATTCGTTTTGAACAATTCATAATTTTTTATTATTTGATTTGTAACGTTTATGAAAATATTTATTCATCTTTTGTCTACATAATACTGTAATAAGCTTATAACAAGCCATCAAAGTATTTTTTTTTACAAAGATTGTGTTGAGAGTATAAAGTTAATTGCTACAAATTTCCCATTGTTTCGGAAAGAGAGAGGCGGAATCATGATGATGTAATTTTTTCTCGAAGGAAATGGAACATAAATATTTCAATAATATCGACCAAAACTCCGACAGGAAACACTTCCAAGTCGGGCAACAATCGAAGTCATTGGGGATTTCAAAGATACGGCCGACGGATGTTTTTACCAAAAATAGTGAAAGTGAAGAAGAAAAAGAGGGAAAGCGTAAGAAAGTAAACAAATCTGAGTTATTTTTCAGGTGTTATATAAATTTACTGAATATCGATATATCATGGGAGAAGGAACAGTTTGCAGAGTTATTTTATTTCGATTTTATTAAAAAATATTTACTTTTTAGGATACATTTTATAAGACCTTTCAAGTGTTAGTCTGTGCGTACTAGCACGATAGTCGTACAACCACTGATAAAAAAAATTGATGTGAAGTGTGAATTTTCACACATTTCAGGATTTCGCAGGTATTTATTAACTGTGTGCTGATTATTTGGGATGCCAAAACAAATTTTATGTCAAAATATATTTTTATGAATTTTAATTCGAATGCCTAATACCATTATTTAAGTTTCTAAATATGTGCAGTATTTTGTTTATATAGCGAGGTTCATTAAGATTTTGAAAATTGCGCCTATGGCTTCCATTGGTTGCTTAAATCATAAGCCTCGCCCTCTGATACCTTCAAATATAGAATTAAATTATAATTTCAACACTTCCCACTGGTTATTAAATTTACGCTTTTAAAAATTAAATGCAACATTTACCAAAATATAACTAGAATTTTGACAAAATAATTTAAACAAAATAAAAATGCAAAAAAAAACTGAAAAAATTAAAATTGACGGGATTCGAACACCGTTTCTTACAGTAGTTTCAACTCACTAAGCGAGAACGCTACCACTGTGCTATACAGGATCACTCGATTACTATGTAAAATAGCGGATTAAATATATTACATATTTTACTTAAAAACACAAAAAATGCGTTATTTTCCGAAAACATAATCTGATCAAAAATTCCTGTTGTACTATTCCGGTTCACACCAATGTACATTACTGAGAATTTTTTCAGATTTTTAGTTTAAACCATCTGGGCTACAGGGTGTGGGACAAAATTTTTTTTGCACAATTTTGGCAAAAATCGCCTCAAAATAATTTATTTTGCAAAAATAAAATTTTGATCATTAATCCACGTACCAAGGGCTTTCATTTGATACCCTACACAGAATTGTAAAAAAAAATATTTTTTTTCGATGAGCATATATTTGTTTATATTTTTAGTGGGATATGTTTTTTAGATGTTTTAGTATTTTTCCTATGTGCGGGTCAAAGAGTTGTATAAGCATGCCAAATTTCAACTCTCTAGGTTTAGCCGTTTGGCTACAATTTTTACCGAACAGACAGACAGACAGACAGACAGACAGACAGACAGACGACAAAATGACGGTATAAGGGTTTTTTGGTCATACCTACAAAACCCTAAAAATTGAAGTGAAGTGTGAATTTTCACACCTTTCAGGGTTTTGCAGGTATTGCAGGGTTTTGTTGAGTATCCATAATTATTTGTGGAGAAAAGATTCTTATTTTTATAACAAAACATACACAGGGATAAAATGTATTCGGACGGGCGCGTCAATATCTCTAATTTTTTAAAAGGCTCTCTACAAGAATCTCTATATTTGATAGACGCTAGTATTCGTATCGCTGATTTTTGTGGTCGAAAAATGATTCAGTTGATTGACCCCAGTGTATTATATCAAATTTTAAATGTGAATGGAAACAAGAAAAATATAATGTTCTCACCATGTTCTCATTACAATGATTTCTTAGTGATCTTAACGCATAGAGACACGAGCTTAATCTTTGATCAAGATAGTTAATATAAGCGGTCCAATTTATTTGAGAGTCCATAGTGAGACCTAACAGTTTTACATTCTCTGAAGTTTCAATTTCTTGACCATTGTAAATTAAGTGATTGTCAGAATTTTTTTAATTTTGAACTGATTTAAATAAAACACAATTTGTTTTATTTATATTTAAAATTAATTTGTTTTTTTCCGTCCAACTGTGTATGTTACTTAATATTGATTGAAAGTGTGAAACTAATTCGTTATCGGTTTCGCACTTTATAAGGAAGCTATTGTCATCTGCGAAAGAGGTTATTGTTAAATTTTTTATTTTGTTAAAATAATTGGGAAGATCGTTGGAGTATAGTATGAATAAAGTCGGAACACTACGACCAATTACACTGCCTTGTGGCACCCCTATTTCTAAGAGTTGATTTTTGGAGCGATATGTTTTATTATTAATTCGGATACTTGTATATTGGGATCTGTTCGACAGGAATGATTTGAACCACTCCAGGGCTTGACCTCGAATTCCGTATCGTTCCATTTTTGTCTGTAAAATGGTGTAATCGACGCAGTCGAAGGCTTTACTTAAGTCTGTGAATTCCTAACCCGGCTTTGCCTGCATCCACTATTTGCAAAATATCGTTGATGTAATTGAAAAGAGCTGTGTCCACTGATCTGTTTTTAATAAATCCATGTTGAAGTGGAGACAGAATGTTATAAGTCCTGAGGAATCTAATTAATTGTTTATTGACGACTGATTCTATTATTTTTGAAAAGGGAGATATTAAGCTTATAGGTCTGTAGTTATTTATAATTGTCCTGCTTCCTTTCTTGTATAGTGGCTTTACTAGTGTACATTTTAATTGTTCGGGAAAGATTTACAATATGTGCTAGAGGTACAATATGTGTAGATATGTAGTGCTTACACAATTTAGTCAAATGATTTGTGAAGTTGTCAGCACTAGAATGGGAATTTTTTAGGTTTGAAATTCCATCACTTATATCATAATGAGAGACAGGTGATAGAAAAAAAAAATACTGTACACAATGGCGCAGCCAGGATTTTGTCTTGGGGAGGGCCGAATCAAATTTCGAGGGCATGCGCATACGGCCCTTAATCTTTTGTTTATGGCCCCTGAAGCGGTAATCAAAATCACTTGAGCTTATTTAGGGGAAAAATATATTTAAAAATGTAAAATATACTTTCTTCCCCTTTTCTGTTTATAAAAAAATGTCAAGAAACCCTTCGGGATATTTAAAGTTCCGTCACTGCTTATCATTTTGTATGTAAAATAGACTGCGACCCAAATCAGTTCGAGACCCCTGCTGTTGGATATTGATGTTTATATCAAATAATAATTCCATTATTTCTTGATAAAAAAATTTAATTGTTAAAACTTTCACTTGATTTTTTCTTCGATAAATACATATTTATTTATATTTTTCGCAGGATATATTTTTGAAGTCTCAATATTTCTCTTACTT
The DNA here is from genome assembly GCA_963971575.1 of Liopterus haemorrhoidalis. Classification (NCBI taxonomy): domain Eukaryota; kingdom Metazoa; phylum Arthropoda; class Insecta; order Coleoptera; family Dytiscidae; genus Liopterus; species Liopterus haemorrhoidalis. The sequence continues at coordinate 14,427,313 of OZ020618.1, read as the reverse complement.
ATGTTCAGTTCTCTAAATCAGCGGCTTGGCCACAATTTGTACAGAACGAACAGACTCATGTGACGGAATAAGGATTTTTTGATTATACCTACGAAAACCCAAAAATAACATGTAAATGTGCATTTTCTGTTAATTTCAACACTAATCATAATAAAATATAGCTTATTATTATTGTAAAATACATAAGATATTTTGCTGTACGATTATGATAAAATTGTTAAATTTTCATTTCATTGGACCTTCAGAGGGGGCTTGTCCCCCCCCCCCCATCTGAATACGCCACTGTTGTTCAGTACAACTTATATCAGTCCTTTTTATGTGTAAAACATTATAATTTCAAAAATACCTAAGAAGATATTGATATTCACATTTATCTTCAAAATAAAACCAAATACCGATTTTAAGAGCGTTATTGACTCTTTATTATATTTCTACTATTTTTACTCTATTTCACGTTTGAGGTGTCATTTTAAAATTACATTCTGAAGGTTATACCGAAGTCAGATTTCCACTTTATCTTATCTGATTCGAGTAATTAGTTGTTTAAGGGACTATTACCGGTTATAATTTTCAAAAAATCGTTTTTTTTTTTTTTACATTTTTTGATACCTTATACCTTCAGAAATCATATCCTAAATTTTTATAACGAAATTCAAAAAAATAAGAAATTGGTGGCAATTTTAGTGCATGCGCTTTTTCGGTGCGCGACAGCTGGTTTGACGAGTTTCGGCAGGTGTGCTTCTCAACACCGTTATTCTGTTCAAATACATATATATATATATATATATATATATATAATTAAACATATAATAAAACATTAAAATATATATATAAAACACTTTGGGCTATAGTTCCCAAACATACGTTTGTGGGAAGAGAAGTTACTGAGTTGGCTGCTAATATTTCATTAGCAATATTTAATGAAGGTAGAACGTCCCTCTTGAAAATATTGGAGGTAATGGGATGCATAATTGGACACTCTGCGTATGATTATGTTTAAAAAAAAGATGAGGAACGCATTGAGATGGCCAATAAAGCGAGTACCGCGGCGTCGAAGGAAGCTCGCTTGGCAAAGCAAACTGCTCAGCAAGAGGAACAGCAACAAATGATTGATTCGGGAGTACTTTTATATGGACCAGGGATTGCTGATTAACCAATTGTAAGGGCTGAAACTTATTTTTTTTTTAAATATTACAATACAAATATTAAAAAAAACTTTAAAAGTGATTTTCTCGAAATGGTGTTTTTTCAATCGGCCCAGACTTATTCTCCATAACTACACAACGGATATTTTTAAAATTTAGTGAATTTTGTTCATTTTGATGTCCTCTACCGTAATTTACCAGAAAATTGTAAAAAAATTTGAAAGAAAAAAAAATGATAAGGGTAAAAGAGGAAAAAAACATGATTTTTAGAAAAAAAAATTTCACCTATCCGCCATTTTGTTTTTACACCCTTTTTTTCATAATAGGTGGTAAATTACGATGTAAGACACCTTCATCTTTAAAATTATTTTTGAATTTTTTGTTTCAGACTTGTCAATTTCGAGATTAACCCCGGGCCATGGAGCATCATAATTTTTTGTTACTGAACTTTGGCGCCATCTATATTATTATCTATGTATTGAAAAAAAAAAAAAAAATTTTTTTTATAATCTTGAATATAATATTAATAAAATAAAAAAAGTTGCACAACGTTCTATAATAAAGGAAACGAGAAAAAAAATATTTAATTATAGGTCATTTTCTTCCTTTCTAACCGGTAATAGTCCCTTAATACAGTTTTATCATTTGACTGGGCGAATATTTTAGTCGATGTGTCAGGGGGAAAAAGGATCAACGCTCCCCTTCATATAATTCGTTGGAGCATATTTGGAAAGTGATGTATTTTCACTTGTACAATAATTATGTCACTTTATCAAGAGTAGGCAATCTTAAAAAAATGTTTATTTATACGAAAAAAAAAAAAGAAGATGCCAATATTGTTTACAATGAAGTAATTGAAAAATTAAGTACTGTTCTTACTTCAACTCCCCGGGCAGCGCCGTGAAATCTGCCGTCCTGGGAGGGTCCCAGGCCCGTCGGCCCCCCCTTGGCTGCGCCACTGACTGTATACATATACTAAAAGAAAAAACATATCAGCAAATGTAATTTAAAACTTCCTTTGTTCAATTTTCCTTTAATCTTCACACCAAGAAATAAAGTCACAATATAATAATTACACTAGTATTATTTTAATTAAAAAGCGTTACTTTTTAAATTACTTTAAAACTGTGTAATTTCTGTCATACCAAGAAAAAAACTACATGCTTTCCAATAATACAGATAACATATCTGAAACAGAAAGAGCAAAAGTTCATATGTAATATTCATGTAATGACATATTTAAATTTTCACTTAAAAAATGTAAAATGTGGTTTATTTGATATGCAGAAATGATCATGATATTGAACAATTGAAGTTAAATTATTTATTTCATAGCATCAATAAATGTAGATACATGGTAATGATACAGTATAGTAATATATTTGAATATGATATTCAGTTCGTTGTGTTCTAGTAAATTCTGGTTGGTTCACAACAATACCCTCGATACAAATGCATATCATATCAGTTCATTCGTCTGATTATCGATATAATTTATACAAGCATTTATTTCTCAGGTTCATTACCTAACCTAAATTGAATCAGGTGCAACACTAGCGGTTATAAATTTATGATTGTTATTGAAATGATTGCAGTACTAACTAAATATTTATCTTGTGCATACAAAAGACGTTTTCCTACACATCTGTCTTTGATAACGAAGTAGTACGGTGAATATTTGTTTTCATCCAAAGGAATACTTAATGGAAAAGTAACAAAAATAAAAATATCCAAATAGTACATAAATGCTGGATGTCAAGGACAATATTTCTTCTATAATCACATAATTTTTATTCGTTATTTGAGAACCATGAGCTTTTATTTAATTTTTTTAAACTTAATTTACATAATACATAATTTGCGACGATTTTGCCACAATAAAATCTTTTTCTCGTTTTTCTCTGCAATTGCTTCGTATCTAAGTCTACATTTAGTTAATAAGAAATACTAGTCCCCTCTAAGTGAAGTTAGCCCAACTATTTAAATCATGAAAATTGTGAATTTATGTTAAAATAAAGTAAGTAATTTAAGATAAATGGTTTTTATTAGAACAGTAATTTGTTAAAAGTATTTATTTCACCAACATATTTTCCGATATTTTTAATTATAAGTTATCATAGATCCAGAAGACAAACCGATAGACCTTTACTGCTCGGTAACCATCAAATCGAGCGTGTGGATGATTTCCAGTACTTGGGGAGTGTTGTGTCTGTGGACGGTGGCGCGGATATAGATTCGGAAAGCAGAATACGCAAAGCGAGAGGCGCATTCATCCAACTTAGCCGTGTATGGAATTCTGCGATCTACAATACTTCCAAACTACTATATTCAGGGCATGCGTGACGTCAGTTTTTCTGTACGGCTGCGAGACTTGGTTCGTAACAGAAGCTATCAAGAGAAGAGTGCGAGTATTTGTAAATCGATATCTTCGAGGAATCCTTCGAATTTATTGGCCACGTAGAATATCAAAGGTAGAATTGGGGGAAAGAACTGGTCAAATGGACATTAATTTGCAATAAAAAGAAGAAAGTATGGTTGGTTAGGGCACACTGTTCGAAGGGTTCCTAGCGAAGTGTGTCGATATGCACTAGCATACAACTCTCAGGGCAATAGGTGTAGACGGCGACCCAAGAACACCTGGCGTCGCTCAACCCTGCTAGAAATAAATGCATGGAGCTCTCAAAACCAAGACAAAAGACTGTATAACAACATCACCGACATGAAGCCTATGGCAGATAGACGAGTTAGATGGAGAAATTTTATTGACAGTCTATGCTCTTTTTAGAGGCAGTCCAAAATCATCCGATGATGGACAAGGCTTGATGATTATATATCCAGAAGAGAAGACGGCATGGTAAGGGAAATCATGCAAAGGATAGTAGATAGACGTCGATCGAGGCAGATATCCCAAATTCTGGGTCGACCAAATGAAGCTATAAGTCAACCAGAGAGAGAAAGAAAGAGAGAGAGAGAGAGAGAGAGAGAGAGAGAGAGAGAGAGAGATTTCCCTTTTAATATAAAAATTTGCTTTGAAAACACTATTTTTGATAGGTGGGCCAACTTGAGACAGGGCTTGTGTATTGATAAAAGGATTAATTTATTTTTCAATTTTTAAAATGTATTTTACATTATTAACAATGTGTTATTTGATGTATTTAAATGTAAAACATAAACCTTATTTTGAATCATGGCGTATACCAGTGGGTGGAGTTTACACACATGATCTCGATTCCCACCTGATATTTTATAAATAATATTTTTATCTTAATATTTTCCAAAAACTCAATCTGATCAATAATTCCCTTCGTATATTTCCGGTTCAGATCAATGTACATTGTTTTTTTTTTTTTAGATTTTTAGTTAGATTTTTAGACCCTTACGGAGTGCGGGACAGAAACTACAACGTGTTATACTAAAAAAATTATAAAAAAAACTACTTTTCGTTCCTTAATCTACTTCTTAAGGGCTTTCTCTTGATAGCACACAATAATTTTTTTTTTTAAATATTCTTTTATTATTTCAATGACATAAAAATTGATATTTTTCGATAAACTTATCTGCTCAAAAATTACAATTGGGCTATTCCGATTCGTATCAATGTACATTACTGAGATTTTTAGATCAAATAACTTAAGATTTGATCTACGATTGCCTACATAAGTTTGGTAAAATTCCATTAAAAAAACTCGATACTTAAATTTTTTTAATATTCTACGTATCCACGCAAGAAGAGGTTTTATTTAATAACCCACTCAACATTTAAAATATTAACTTCATAATTAAATACATATTTGTTTATATTTATCTCGCGATGGGTTTCTTTTTAATTGTCTATATTTTTCTTATATATGAATCAAGGAGTTGCACAACCCTACCTAATTTCAACTTTCTATGTTCAGCCGTTCGGCTACATTTTCTATCGTACAGACAGACAGACGGACAGACATACATGCATACATACAGACAGACAGACGGACAGACATCCATACATACAGACAGACAGACAGGCAGACAGACAGAGCGACGCACGAGCAGACATACAGTTAGTCAGTCAGACAGACAAACAAACAGACAGACAGACAGATAGATAGACGATTAATTTAATATTAGTGTTTCACCGAGGATAGACGGACTTCTTTGTCAATTATACTTAACAAGTCTACGGTATGCAACGTTGAAAACTTAATATAAATTTTTATGGCACTTATATTACAGATTTATAAGAAATAAAAAGAAACCAAAACTGTCTTGTAACAAATGAGAACAAAATTAAGACAAATTATTCAATTACGCTCGGATAAGAAATTATTAAAATCTAGTAAGCTTATTTAGTATCTGAATAAAAAGTTGTTTTCTTACGGTTCTAAAACACTTGTTGAAAAATTTGAGAGAAGAATATGAAATCCAAGCAAAAAACTGTTTCAAGATGGAAAATTTCATCGTCGACTCCATAAATAAATTGCAAAGCTGAGGAAGTGAAGCAATATTAACTTGAGATACCTCACAATTGGACGGTTAAAAAAGATTATACTCAAAAATTTTACGTATTTCTTCAGATAAATATCATACAGAAATTAAATTAGTTTTTCAAATATACCATTATACGAAGATCTCAGGTCAATGAACTGCAGGTATATTAAATTTTAATGTTATGTGTGTGTGTGAATACGATCGTGCATGTGGTTGTATGTACTTAAGACTATAAGGGGGTAAATATATATTATATATTAATTAAGGGTTAAATGCTGGAGTGCCTAAGATAGCTGTTATGGTTACAATACGGTTTAGCAACTACTTGAAACATAGCCTAGCAATTAATATTAAGGCTTAAATTCCAAAAGGAACAAGGGTGTCAAGGGAGACTGATTTTTAGGATTTGGTTTAGGATAGGTAGGTATGACCATCAAAAAACCCTTATTCCTTCACTCATGTCTCTGATTTGTATGTATATCTCTCTGTGTGTTTGTCTGTCCATATGTCTGCCTGCCTGCCTCTCTGTCTGACTGTCTGTCTGTCCGTATGTCCGTCTATATGTCTGTCTGCCTCTCTGTCTGTTCGGTAAAAATTGTAGCCAAACGGCTACACATAAAGAGTTGAAATTTGGCATGCTTATACAACTCTTTGACATAGGAAAAATACTAAAAAATCTAAAAGCATGTCCTCCTAAAAATATAAACAAATATGTGCTCACCGAAAAAAAAAATTTTTTTTAAATTCTGAGTAGGGTATCAAATGAAAGCCATTAGTACGTGGATTAATGCCAAAATTTTATTTTTGCAAAATAAATTATTTTGACGCGATTTTTGCAAAAATTGCGCCAAAAAAAATTTGTCCCACACCCTGTAGCCCAGATGGTTTAAACTAAAAATCTAAAAAAATCTAAGTAATGTACATTGGTGTGAACCGGAATAGTACAACAAAATTTTTTGATCAGGTTATGTTTTTGGAAAATAACGCATTTTTTTGTATTTTTTGGTTGACGATGTAAAATATTTAATACATTATGTAACACAGTAAACCAGTAAGCTTTCATAGACTAATGATTAGCCTTCTCGTTTCCTAAGCTGCAAACCAAAGTTCGCTTCTGGGCTGGAGACAATTTTATTTTTTCTTTTTTTTTGCATTTTTATTTTGTTTAAATTATTTTGCTAAAATTCTAGTTATATTTTGGCATATGTTGCATATAATTTTCAAAAGCGTAAATTTAATAACCAGTGGGAATTGTTGGAAATATAATTTAATTCTATGCTTCAATGTATACGAAATCAGAGGGGTGGAGCATATGACTTAAAACAAGCAATGGAAGCTATAGGCGCAATTTTCAAAATCTTAATGAACCTTGCTATATAACAAAAATACTGCACATATTTAGAAACCTAAATAATGGTATTAAGTATTCGAATTAAAATTAACAAAAAAATATTTTAACATAATATTTGTTTTTAAAGCTCTTAGATTAACAGACGATAAATAATTTTAAAAAAAAATCGTTCATTTTGCCGTATTTACTACAAAGCAAAATTTGTCTTACACACTCAGCATGCCGCCTTCACTTATTATATACCTGCGAAACCCTGCAAAGTGTGAAAATTTACACTTCACATCAATTTTTTGTACTTTTTGTAGTTTTCCTATATGTGGGTCAAAGAATTGTACAAGCATGCCAAATTTCAATTTTCTATGTCCAGCCGAACACACCTCATAAACAGGTCGAGGTCCGAAACGCGAGACAGACGCCGTAAGCCCGATGCTTTCTTGGGCGTTTTCGAGGGGAGATGGCAGCGGAATCTGGCCCTTTAGACCTGGGAGGCCAGACTCAAGAAGAAAGAACATGATCCTGGTCAGACAGATGCAGATTAGAAAGAAACAGGAGATGAGACACAGGTCAGAGTTTCAAGCAGCCGTTTCACCCGCGGGTCTGCCTGCGAAAGGCCACGGCAGCTCAAAGGTCGGATTATAGACACCTCCATCTGGAGAGTGTGGGTACGCCATTTAGTCACCTAGCGAAGCCTCGGGGATCCGTGCGTAAAACCACGCGACTCCTCGACGAGTACGCTTTGTATTCGGACTGGGGTATAGTAAACAGATGGGGAATAATCTAGTAAACAGATCAAAGTCCGAAAACACGAGACGGACGCCTACAGCTGGACACCTGAAGTTGGCGAGCCCTAAGGAAGTTAGGGGGGAGTTGGCGGGAGGGGGGACTCGATAGGCCTCGTGCTCAGTTGAGAACATACCGGAAGAAAAACACAGGAAGAACAGGAGGAAGTACAGGAAGACCCAAGAGAGAAGCTAGCCAACCTGCCATGAAGAATAGTCAACTACGACAGTTCCGTGGCAGGGTTGAGGCAAGCAGGGCTTTTAGTCGGTATGCCACTTTGTGGAGAGTCCAACACTACCTGAATATGGTGTCTATAAAAGATTTCCCCTGGATAAAAAAAAAGTCCAGCCGAACAAAGAGACAGACACATGAATGATGTTATAGAGTGAATGTTTTTGAAAATCCTAGAAATTGTCTACCCTTACCAGGAATTGTACAAAATTTGAGGTAACATTAAAAACTGCATTACATAATTCAATAAAAATTTATGGTATTAGTAACAGTAATCTTTCTTTGATAATCATAATAATAGCAGCTTTATCAAACTGCAGCTAATTATAATTAATAGCACCATAAAAAATATCATAAAATCTGCAAAATTTCCCTAAACATCTTCATAAGATAAAGTGAATCTTAATGATACCCCAAACTGTTGGTTTCGTGACGGAAAGCGCATGTTTAAAATTTTTCTCAGGGGTTTCCTTAAATAAAAGTTAAAAGTTTTAAAACTCTTAGTACCTTCATTTAATTGCTTGTCAAGTAGTTGTTTTAAACGTGCTAGTTTTTACCAGAAGATTTTTTAATAAATTCCTTGGTTTTAGAAAGTTTGCAAATAGATTTGGCAAACTGCAAATTTCCTTCTCTTGCTAACCCAGTGAGAATTGTGAACTTGGGAAGATGTATTTGGCCTTAGGGATTATATAAACACTAATATTTGTTCTAGAAAGTTTAAATGTATGAAGTGATAAAATAAAATAATGTATTTGGACATTTTAGGACCCAAGACGAACTCTTTTTCTTCTTTTTCTTATGAAAAATGTTCACATTTCTCTTACTATATTTATATTTTCTTTCTAAACAAATAATTTTACATTTACTTAAAAGCCAAGTTTAATTAATGAATGCATTTCTTTGTGCTAATGGAGATTTTAGGTTATGATAATATAAGCATAGAAAAAAGTTTAGATTAATTATTACGCTGCAACTTTGTCGTTTACTTTATATTATAAAATTTTCTTGTGATTAATAAAGTAATATAATTAACATAAACTGGCATGTAGAGGATATGGGGGACGAAAAAGAAATTTTTATTTTACGTTTCCATAGAGACTATTTTAATCATACATAATTAGCATTACGATCTAGTAATGCTGTTTTATCTTTATTGTGATCTAAAAATTTAAATGTTTATAGGTGCATTGTTTTCTTCATGATTAAACAACATTTTGTTTTTAAGTATAGTTGTAAAATTTCAACACGGAGGGGTATAAAATCAATTACACCTAGAGTACTGTTTTTTAAATTATCGGCTTTTGCTGTTCACTGCAACACTTTAAACAATATCGTAATTTTTAAGTATTTTCATGTTGGAATAATCAAGATCGCCGTAATTCGGGGGTGTAAAGATTGTCATAAGCTAAGTGTATAAAAATACCAACGACCACTAGATGGCAATATTGAAATGTGTCATTACTATATTCGTAAAATTAGACATTTGTTATTATGAAATCAGTGGTAGCTTATAAATTGACCGAGTAGTTTGCTGACAGTGAGCCTTAAAAAAAACAAGTTTGGGGAAAAAATGGATATTACTCGTGAAGGTTTTCGTAGGATGACTTTTCGATTTTAGTAAAGGCGTAACTCAACAAAAATGCATAGATTCGCTTCGTTCAACTTTTGGTAATGAAGCACCATCAAAAAAGACTGTTTACAATTGGTTTGCAGAATTTCGTCGTGGTCGCGCGTCCGTCAGCGATGAATCTCGTGAAGGTCGACGAAAATCAGTTGTGATTCAAAAAAATATCGATGCTGTGCGCAAAATGATTGAAGAAGATCGGCATGTGACTTACCGTGGATTAGAGGCATCCTTTGGCATATCGTAGACTGCAATACATTCGATTTTGCATGAACATTTAGCTGTGAAAAAGATCTGTTCCCGATGGATTCCACATAATTTGACCGAAGCTCAATAAAAAACTCGTGTTGATTGGTGTAAGCGAATGCTAAAAAAATCCGTATACAACATCGTTACAGGTGACGAAACTTGGATGTATTCGTATGAACCGGAAACTAACCAACAACCCACTGTTTGGGTCTTTCAAGATGAACCGAAACCCACAAAAGTTGTTCGTTCACGAAACACTTCCAAGAAAATGATCACTTGTTTCTTCAATTGTGCTGGACATGTCGCAACCATTCCTTTAGAGCATTGGTTCCCAACCTGTGCTCCGCGGAGCCCTAAGTGCTCCGTGTGCACTTCTCAGGGGCTCCACAGCCGATCCAGGAAATAAAATATATAAAAATTGAATCAAATGAAAAGAATTAGAAATAACAGAATCAAAATAAGAAAACTGGAAATTACATTCTGAACGAAAATTTGCCAAGTTGAATGTATGTCCGAGTGATTTCTGACTCTAGGTAGTCGGGTTAGGACTCTAGCTAGAATATGATCGGCTAGATGCATTGATGTTTGAATAAACTGCGTGTATTTTTAATAATAGCTTCATTTTATAAAAATTTGTCTATCTATCAATAAGTGAGCTGTTAAATTGAAAAGTGAATTTAAAGTGAAAAAATGTACCCCCTCTACCGTAACATTTCTTCTAAACACCATTAATTTGTAAGACATAGGGTAGGCCTAAGTGGCTCAGCCATAGAAATTGATTATAAAAAGGGCTCCGCAAGTCAAAAAGGTGGGAAACTACTGCTTTAGAGGATCGGAGAACAGTTAATGCTGAACAGTATACAACAATTACTTTGCCAGGAGTCAGCAACAAAATCAGGAAAAACAACCAAAAACGTCGCATCATTCTTCATGATGGCAATGCAAGCTCCCACACAGCACGTCAAACAATTGATTATTTGAAGGAGAAAAACATCGAATTAATATCTCATTGCCCGTATTTACCTGATTTATACCCTAACGACTTTTTTTTTGTTCCCCAATGTCAAACAGAACATGCGTGGACAGCGATTTTCATCATCTCAAAAAGCTGTAGAAGCCTTCGAAAACCATGTTTTTGAGATACCAACTTCAGAGTGGGAAAAATGTTCGAGAATTGGTTTGAACGTAAGCAAAAATGTGTATATCTTAAAGGCGAATATTTTGAAAAGCAATAAAATAGATTGTTCCAAAAAAAAAAATGTCTTTCTTAGTTTTTTAGCGCATACAGATAGTAACGTATAAAATGAAATATATAATATTAAAATTATTAATTTCTTCTAATAAATGCCTTAGTATGCAAGTTTTTTTTTGTGAAATAAGCAAAAATATGACCTAAAAATTAGGGCTCAAAATTCATACTTAGCCTGAAATAGATTTGTGTATTGTCCATTTCTTTTTAAGTCGCATGAAAAAAATTTGCTGTAGCATATTTTTTGTTGCCCTAGTAATTTAAAATCTGCAATACACGAAAGAATAATCTGTGCAAATATAACGTAGTGGCTTATCTGCTTGTTCATCAAGATTAGTACACACAGTTCACCCAAAAAGAGCTAATCTAACAGTTATTTAAATTATCCGTTTCATGGATGGGAAGATAAAAATCAGAGATTTGCCGAAGAGATAATGCTTCTCGGATATAGGCTAAGAGGATTTCGGTCATCATCGACTCGAAGTCAAATGTGAAGTTATATCCGTTCATATCAGTATGAGACTGTAGAGGAATGTAACTGAGAGTAGTGTAATAGAGTCGAGGTATTAGTATTGTTATTTGAATGGCACTCATTCTCTAATTTTATCGTGAATTAATTCAATTCCCTACATGCAGGAGTCGCATGCTGTGTTTATATCGTATAGCGTATAAATCGAATATAACATTTGCATAATATCTAGTAGGTACATTATTGATTGCGCAAAGCTCGCGTGAGCCATTCGGGGGGCCATGCACGTAACACATTGCTTCCAATTCCCCACTATTATTATTATCAAAGATTGTTGACTCCGTTTTTAGTTAATTTCGTGGCGTGAGTCGCACTCTCCAATTTTTATAACCCCTGTGTGTTCTTCTTATTTCCTTTCCTTTACCGCAATCTGATGTAATCGGACTTGATCGAATTTCAGACTGAAATATTAAATACCCAACACTCACCAAACAACTCAGGTACAATTTCATTGAATTTAAGAAAAAAATCCTTAGATATAAGATCACTTATTTAATTAACTAAGAACTGGATAGTGTATCAGTAAAAAATAAAGTTTTAGCTTAATAAGACACTTTGTGTATATAGATCAGGGTTTTTTAACCTCGTTGCCTACGCGACATACAAAGTTTTAACCTTGGTGAAAGTGATGCTCCGAGAGAAAAATTAAAATAAATTGTATAAAGATGAAAAGAAAACAAAACACTGAATCTCAAATTACACTAGTAAACAAAAATTGATGTGAAGTGTGAATTTTCACACATTTCAGGGTTTTGCAGGTATTTAGTAAGTGAATGATGATTGTTTGGGATGCCAAAACAAATTTTATATCAAAATATTTTTTTATGAATTTTAATTCGAATGCCTATTACCATTATTTAAGTTTCTAAAGATGTGCAGTATTTTTTTATATATCAAGGTTCATTAAGATTTTGAAAATTGCGCCTATGGCTTCCATTGGTTGTTTTTAATCATAGCTCCTCCCCTTTGATTTCGTGTACATTCTGTACACGAAACTCATTCGTGTACACTGGTTATTAAATTTACGCTTTTAAAAATTAAATGCAACAATTGCCAAAATATAACTAGAATTTTGAAAAAATAATTTAAACAATATAAAAATGCAAAAAAAAAATAAAAAATAATATTGTCTCCTCTCGTAGGATTCGAACTCAATTTCTCGGGCAGAATGCAAGTATCTTAGCCACTGCACCAAGAAACACGTTACTGTTTAGCGTCTATATAACTATATAACTATAACATTGTTAGCAAAGAAACACAAAAAATGCTTTCGATCGAGTTAGTTGGGTGAGAAGCCAGTGTCATAAAACACAAAAAATGCATTTTTTCCAAAAACATAATCTGATCAAAAATTCCTGGGCTACAGGGTGCGGGACAAACATTTTTTTGCACAATTTTGACAAGAAACGCTTTAAAATAATTTATTTTGCAAAAATAAAAATTTGATCGTTAATCCACGTACCAAGGGCTTTCATTTGATACCCTACTCAGAATTTTAAAAAAATATATTTTTTTTTCGATGAGCACATATTTGTTTATATTTTTAGGGGGATATGTTTTTTAGATATTTTAGTATTTTTCCTATGTGCGGGTCAAAAAGTTGTATAAGCATGCCAAATTTCAACTCTCTAGGTTTAGCCGTTTGGCTACAATTTTTACCGAACAGACAGACAGACAGACAGACAGACAGACAGAGAGAGAGACGACAAAATGACGGTATAAGGGTTTTTTGGTCATACCTACAAAACCCTAAAAATGATATATGAAAAAACTTATTTTTTGTTACATGGGCAAAACATAGTGTATCCCACTTAAAATTTGACCTAAAAGCCGAAAATGTCCTTAGATTTTTTTATCACCCATCATTTTTTTGCTATGAGGTATTGATAGATGTACTATTATTAATTTTAACTTACCTCAAAATGTTTTTTATGTTTTACGTCGATATTTAGTTTCAGAGACATACCTTATTAATTGCCAGCAGTAATCAGCAAGCAAATTTGAATTCCATTTACCCTGATATCGCTTTTCCATGGCTGAGATGTCTTGGTGAGATCATTTGTTGCACCCAGATTTTCTGGGAAGAAATGTAGATGAGAGATTTCTTAGTAGGCATCATCAGAACAACCTCTTCAAAGAAAAATCAAGTGGTAGTAATGTTAATGCACAACATATAATGAACCACATCTCTCAATTAGTAGATTTCAGATGTAAGATGGGTAATTCACCTTCCAGTGAACAGTAATGTCCCTCCTACTATTATTAATAATTGATTATTATACAATATATTTTTTATGTACGTACAGTTATAAAATAAAAATAATTCAATTATTGAAATTAAATAAACTATTTTCTTCCTAGATCTGCATTCAGAGCTCTTAAATTAGTCGACTATAGGCTATGACGTGTGCTCTGTTGATTGTCACTACAATTTTGTCGTATGGTAACACGAGCATCCGTTCAGAGGTATAAATTTAATACGTTATATACAGTCGATTGTCGATAGTTTTCCAAAATTTGTAGTCAGTCAGTTGTTTTAATGCGACATACAGTTTCGTCTTTTCCGTAAGGGCACATGGGGCACGAATGGGCCCCCGGCTTGATGATGGCCTCAAAATGCCGAGTTCGTCTTTTACACGGAAAAAAGAGGAGCTCAATTGTTTGTGCAATTTTACTAAAAATTGCCATTAAAATTACTAAATTCAAATGTAAATCGAAAACCAGATGAGATTTATGGTCATCAATTGTAGTGGAGAGCACTCATTTTCACGGCTAAAAAGAATAAAAAATTACGAACGACTATGTTACAAGTAGTGATTCTTTTCGAGAATTTCTCGAGAAAAAGTTTTAATTCTCATTTTTCATTTCTCGACAAATGTAAAATTTACTCGACGCCTTTACTTTAGTACTTTAAAGGTTATTATAATTTTAAAATGTTTTTATCCTCAACAAAATTTTCAACATTAAAAAAAGATGTATATTCTAATAATTATATAATCATTTTTCTCGAGTTTTCTCGAGGATTCTCGAGAAAATGAGTCTAATGTCGAGAAATCAGGAACACTAGTTACAAGAACGTCTTACTAATTTGTTAAATATGTGCATAGAAAGTGATATCCTTCAAAAATTAGATTTTGAGGACATAATAGAAGACATAACAGGAATCCCGGAAGAAACAATCATCAATAACGTAAGTCCAATTCTCAAAATAGTAATCACTTCACTTATATTTGATTTGTATAAAGCTAACCATAATAACCAATAAAGTCATTAAATAAAAGTACATACTGATGTTTTCATTCACTTTTTTTGTTTGACTTTCTAAAAGGGCCCCAAACTCTGTGTGTCCAAGGGCCCCTGCTTGGCCTAAGACGGCTCTGAAGACAGACATATAAACACACATTGGCTATCTTAGTCTACACTGTAGATAAAGTTTACATTGTATGACTTTACATAACCTAACAAAATGTAAATGCGGCGATTACAACAAATCTCGCCTAAAATTACAAAGACGAACAGTAAATATGATCAATTTAGGTAATTATGTTAGGTTTAGTTAGTAAAAATCTAGGTCAGCAGAATTAGGAAACGATAATAGATAATAAACATTTTACGAGTCGTAGTTAATTCAAAGAAACATAGATGTCGCTCTATTCGTAATGCACTAATTTCTATAGCTATAAACGCTGCCTTGAACGTAAAATCTATCTACTAAACTTATCCAAAACACACAATGAACAGTCTATTAATTTAAAGAGCTCTGAACGCAGCTTTAGAGCTTAAGGTTGCGCACAACCCTATAGTTCACAATAGTTTCTTATACTCTAAACTAATAATCGGAAATAAAATTAATAACAATTTATATATCAAAATTTGCAGCGATTTTTTATTTATCTAATAGGATATTTAAAACTGTAGAAAAAACTGTTATGTAATTGTAAATAAGCAAATTGCATTATATACGCCATCTTGTAAACCAATCGACGTATATTTGCCTACGATGCAGCAAATTATAGCTAAAGCTTTATTCTAAAAAAAAGTTTTTAGCTATTTTGTTCTATTATGAAAACTATTTGGTGTTATTGTACTTGGTAATCTATATTTGCCGCCACCTTGAATCTACAGCGGTTCTCAAAATAGGTGTTACGGGTAAAAAGATTTAATTTTTGTGAAGAATACGTGTACTAAGTGGCATTCCATTATCATAAAGTATAATATTTTTCGACGAGGGTTTTAAACTATAAGTAATCAAGTCGAAAAAAATGTAAACGTATTATTTGAACATTTCTACACAAAACAATATAAATATAAAAGTTATTTGAAACCCATAAATAGATTTAAAAAATTACAGAACAATGTTGCTGATGCCAATTATTAAGTTATTGAGCGACAATATTTTTACAATAAATGTTTCTACAATTAAAAATATCCTATTAGATAGATAAATATTCGGTGCAAAATTTGATGTATAGGTTGATACTAATTTTATTTCAGATTGTTAGTTTTGTATAAGAAAGTGGCAACCACTGGGGGTTAAACGCAGCCTTAAGGCTGCGTACAACCCCCGGAGGTTACTAGTTTCTTATACAAAACTAACAATCTGAAATAAAATTAGTATCAACCTATACATCAAATTTTGCACCGAATTTGTATCTATCTAATATGATAGTTTTAATTGTAGAAACATTTATTGTAAAAATATTATCGCTCAATAACTTAAAAATAGACATCAGCGATATTGTTCTGTAATTTTTTAAATCTATTTGTGGGTTTCGAATAACTTTTATATTTATATAGTTTTGTGTAGAAATGTTCAAATAATACGTCAATTTTTTTTCGACTTGATTACTTGTAGTTTAGATCCTTCGTCGAAAAATATTATACTTAAAGATAATAGAATGCCACTTGGTACACGTATTCTTCACGAAAAATAAATCATTTTTACATGTAACACCAATTTTGAAAACCGCAGCAGATTCAAGAGGGCGGCAAAAATAGATTACCAAGTACAATAACTATAAGTAATTTTCACAATATAACAAAATAGCTAGAATCATATTTGTAGAATGAAGCTTTAGGTACAATTTTCCGCATCGTACGCAAATGTGCGTCGATTGGTTTACAAGATGGCGTCTATAATGCAATTTGCTTATTTACAACTACCTAACAGTTTTTTCTACAATTAAAAATATCCTATTAGATAGATAAAAATTCTCTGCAAATTTTGATATATAGATTGTTATTAATTTGATTTCCGATTATTAGTTTTGTATAAGAAACTACTGAGGACTCTAGGGTTGTGCGCCACCTTAAATGAAGTAAATCCGAGAGTTGATGGAAGAAATTTTGATTTTAGGACAGTGAATTATTTTCATAAACACCATCTGTTGATTTTTCACTGAACTTCCATGAAATATTTAATATCCAACTATTAAATTATTGACCAAATTATATGTCTGTAATTTAATGTGACATTCTACAAAAGAATTTCATTTAATATTTATTATAATATACCTTTTGAATAATACATAACCAGAATTGACATCTACATTTGTTAATGATTCCAACCCTTCCTACTATTTCCTTTACAACCGATTTTTATCTGAATTAAGATTTCATATTGCAATTGTGAGAACATACGCTTTATATTATTGGTTTACTTTATGTACTGTAACTAATGTGTATTTCTTGTATTCTAATTACAAATATTACAATGGTGTTAGGGGAGGTGTAAGTTAGGGGTGAATTTCACCCTCCCCATGGTCACTTTTCAGTATTACGCCCTCTTTTCACATCTAACAATTAACCTACGCTCCCTTCTAAACATTGTCGCACGTTATTTCTTCTCCCCGTATAAATGCATAGTATTATGACTCTACATTTGATTTCATTAGTGTTACACAATACACAATGCATTTTTCCTAATCTTAATAAAGCATCGCGGTGTTTATATGGGAAGTAGACCAACCCTTCTACTAATGAATTTAGACTAAGCAGAAGCGTAAATTTAATGAAAGACGTTTGAATATATTTATTTTTTAATTTATAGACTATATGAAAGAGTTTTGGTCTCAAGAGGCAGGGTGCAAGTTTAGACAATTGCTTTCCTTCTCGAAGGAACTTTTTATTTGTTAAGGTTGCGTTATCCCCTAGAGCAGGGGTCCCCAAACTTTTTTGACCGTCGACCCCCAGAAGAGTTTTTTTCGACTTCGTATCGACCCCCTCTATTTTACGTTATTATAATAGGGCAAGCAAAAAATACACTTATGTGATTTATTATATTGTTTATTGTAAAGTGTTTTTTATTTATATTACATTTATCAAATATAATTATATCTAATTGCTTATCATTGTTACAAGATTAGCAATGTCGGGTTAAAAATTAGTTAATTTCAGTCTTAAATCGCCACGGAATTCTACATCTAACTTGTTTTTCTGTTTTGTCAGGATGGAATTAACATGGCTAAAACTAGCTTCCAAATACTAGTAATTTTTTATTTTTTTCCATAGACCCCCAACCGACCGCCGAGCCAGAATCGACAAATAACACGTCAATATTTTTTTCAACTTGATTACTTATAGTTTAGAACCTTCGTCGAAAAACATTATACTTGATGATAATGGAATGCCACTTGGTATACGTATTCTTCGCGAAAATTAAATAATTTTACCCGTAAGAACTATTTTGAAAACCGCGGCAGATTCAAGATGGCGGCAAAAATAGATTACAAAGTACAATAACTATAAGTAATTTTCACAATAGAGCAAAATAGCTACAAATATATTTATAGAATGAAAATTTAGCTACATATGCGTCGATTGGTTTACAAGATGGCGTCTATAATGCAATTTGCTTATTTACAATTACATAACAGTTTTTTTCTACAGTTAAAAATATCTTATTAGAAAGATAAAAATTCGCTGCAAATTTTGATATATAGATTGTTATTAATTTAATTTCCGATTATTAGTAATAAGAAACTATTGAGAACTATAGAGTTCGCCGTTTTAAGGGCGTATTACACAAGAACGCTATCCAAATTTTACTTTTGTATTTTTTTCAGAATACACGTCTATAGGTCTTGTTTTATCACACGGTATTTGAATATCACTAAAGATTTGGAAAGTTTTTGGTTGCGCATGTCAATACAGAGTTGACAGTTTTACTTTGAAAAGTTTATTTGTGAGGTTTCACTAAATTAATTAGATTTTCTTCCAAAATATATATTTTTTAATATAAAACCTGAAAATAACAATTTATACAACAAACTAACCTCGACATAAACAAAAAACAAAGAGAGATCAGCTGAGAGCGGGACAACATACCCGTTAGCGCAAGCGCGTTTTGGAAAACCTGGATAGAAAGACGGAACAATTGAATCACGTTCCATTTGCCTAGTCTTTAAAACCTAGGTTTTTTTTCATAGTATCACACACAAGTGACTTCGATTCGAATGCAACAACTTTAATTTTCAAAGTCTAGCCTTTAATATTAACTTTAGTGTGATAAGGCCTTTAAGAAGTCAGACCTAAGTAAATTAAGTCCTACTTTTACTTGCAATACAGAAGCTTCTTCGAGATTTTCGAACACTGCTCTACAGTAACTATGACATACACTGCAGAAAGGAGCATATCAACATAGAGAAACTCCCCAGGTCAGGGACCTACTATACAAGTGATATCCACACATGGTGACGAACAGACATCAAATTTTGTAATTCAGTTCCAGACATACATATCATGTAATATATTCATGTTGGTACAGGGTCAGCGTGTATTTTTGTGATACCTATAACATAATATATATCATGTGTTATAGTTACTTGTATGACAGTTAATTAATTAATAAATATATAATAAAATACATAACAATACCGAGCTCAAAATTGGGTCAAATTCAGATGAAGCCAACTACATAAAGCATACGGCCGAGCAGCCACTGTAGATATAGCTGAAAGTGCTTTCCGTGCCTCTGGTATTCGGCCTGTAAATAGACATATCTTTCAGGACCACCAGTTTGCAGCAACCTCTATTTTACAGTGTTCTGCTAACCCTGCTGAAATCGCAGTAAATACTACAAGTAGGCCTAATACACGAACATCTATGTCTTTAAGTGACAGTAAAAGTAATAATAGTGATTCTGCTGTTGATTATGTACCTCGGGAGAAAAAATTTAAAAAGTAAGGATATTTTTTACGATATATCACCTCCACCAAAACTAAATCCACAGCAAGGTCCATCGTCTTCTCGAACTGGAGGAATAGCCCAAAAAGCAATTTTAATAACTATTAGTACTCATAAAAAGCAATTAGAAAAAGTCAAAGAGAAAAAGACTAACAAAGTAAAATTACCCCAATATTGGACCAAAAAGACAAAGAATAAAAACTAAGACAACATGGTTTTGTATTATATGTGAGGAAATGAAGGAAGATGAGATGATACAATGCATAAAATGTCACACTTGGGTCCATACACAGTGTGCTGAAGTCAGTGCAAAAATCAAAAGTACTTTTGCTTCGATTGTGTTTAAGTATATTGGTGGTCCATCTTGGAAAACCTCTGGTCCATCCTAAGAAACCAGTTTCTTTAATTGGACTGATGACACGATTTTTATGTATTGATTTTTCACTGTTCAATATAATTATTTATTTAAAATAAATTATATTATTTTGAAGATATAAACAATAACTTTTTTTTTTCACTGCTTCCTTTTTATTAAAAATACTTGTGCATCCCTATATATTAAAAAATTCTTAAGTGGTCCAAATTTGGCTACTCTCCCCTATCACCAGAAGTACCTAAAACTTAGAGAAGACAATTATCCAAGGTAAATTCGACGGGAAAAGAAGACGTGTTAGCTCTTTACATACTGTATGAGTCGCTAGAAGTAGCCCTAAAAACTGCACAACATTAAGACAAATAGAGATTGCTCAACAAGTTCCCTTTCTGTAACTTATAACAACTCTTTTGGAATGTGGAAAAGTAACTGAACGCATGCTAAAGATCTCATGAATGGACTAGATCATAAACGTTTTTATTTACAAATAATGCTTTGTCTCCTAGGCATTATAACCATTATAATATTAACATTACATATATGTTACATTAGTTTGTACAATTTAGTGTATAATATAATGAATATGTTATAAGCATAATAGTATATCACAGATTTAATTAAATTACTGAGGGTTTTGTTGCTGACGGTTTCTTGTATGTCTAATTGTATTTGATATGTCTGTCGTTTTGTAGTGTATTTTATACTGTCTATTCAAATTCTACTAAAAAACCGTGTTGACCTCGATAATTAAAGAACTGGGCAACTTTCTATTGGCTGGTTATCACTGGAACTTCTAGGAAAATTCAGCGCCAGCCCATTATACAAAGGCTGTAATAATGTATTTTACTGTCAGTGATGTCTTACAGGCTTCACACTGTGGTATGTTTTCTTTTTGGAAGATATGTCCGAGTGTCAGTCGGCAATGTCCGATTGTAAGTTTGGTAATGATTATTTGGTCTTGTATTTTATCTAATGTATCCCAGGTCTTCGTTTATTTTTTATTTAAGTTTAAGTTTATTGTTAAATAAAGAGGTTTGATTGAGAACGAAGATGAAACGAGATGTTTTTCTTACCATTTATAGAAAAAAATTGCAATACATCAGACATATCATGAGAGGGAAGTATGAAATAACTGCTACAGCTTATCATGTAATAGTACAGGAAATGAAGCTCAAAAAATGACAAAACCTCGCAATTTTTTCGTCCAGCATCGATTTGGATAAAAATTTGGAATTATGCTCATTTCACCCTCTAGTTCATTTTCTACATTGTGCCGTTGTACGCTTTTTGTTTATTAAGGGTGAAAACTACCCCTAATTGTAAAAAATTATAAAATAACATTTTAAACCTTAATATGGGTAAAATTTGGTTTGTATTAGCTAAATATGGATCGTTTTATGCTTTAGAATACAATTTCATAATGTTTCAATCCTTAAAAATCAACCCTTGTTGGAGCTTAATGTAAAAAAAAAAGTATTTATCTTAAAAAATTATTTCATCTTGCATTTTGCATTTGCATCAAAATTTGAAATTAGGTTCGTCTCACTCTCTACTTCAAATTTTGTATCATGCTCATGGGCACTGTTTATTTTTTAAGGGTAAAAACTATCCCTAATTGTCAAAAATTATAAAATAACGTTGAAAACCTTAAGATGGGTAAAATTTGGTTTGGATTAGTTGAATAATGATTGTTTCATGCTTTGGAATACAATTTCTAATGTTTCAACCCTCAAAAACCCACCCTTGTTAGAACAGAACCGTGCTATTCGAATGTTTCGAAAAAAAAATTATTGGTTTTTTAAACATAGCTCTTACATTTTTAGTGATAGAAAGTTTTTTCAAAAACGATTTTGTAGGGCTTTTTAAGAGCTATAAGACTATGTAAATTAAATTCCTTAAGATCCCTTAGTTTTTAAATGGGGTGAGTTTGAAGGGCTCGAATAAGGTGGTGTTCGCTTGTAAATAGAGGTTTTAAACGGCTATATCTCGCCAAATATTCACTTTATAGAAAATATATGCACAGGGAAATTTAAGTCATTAAAAAATCTACAATTTAGTGCTCTATCATTTTTTTCGTATCTCCAGTAATTTCGGAGATATTTTGAAGAAAAGGGTGAAAAATACGAAATCGCAAAAAATCGTTTTTTCTTTAAACTCCAATTTTTCTAAAATTAGGCATTTTAGATTGCTCAAACTTCTTGGGTGTACTGAAAATACATATATGAAGAGAACCACAGAATGGTGAGGATCAATTTTAATTAGGGGGGTAAATAGGGGGTTGTTTTCACTGATTTTTTCGTAGAAAAAAGTAGGTACCGACCTTATTTTGATCATAAGTCGCTTAATTTTTATGCTAGAGACTTTTTTTTTTGTTTGAAAGGTCTAATCAAATACTTTAAAAAAGATTCAATGAGTTTTCCTCGAAAAATGCAAATTTTTCCTGTTATTTGACTTTGAATCTTTCAAATTATGCATTTGGCGAAAAAAAGTTAACCATTAACATGCCATATCTCGGTTCATATTGGTCGTAGAAAAATAATAAAAAAAAGGATTTTGTTTGTTTTTTTAAAAGCTACAATTTTGCTTTCTACAGTTTTATTGATAAAATGCATATTTTTCGAGTTATTCGCCAAAAACTTTTTAAAAACAGTCAAAAAACTGTTACTTTCAACCGCGAATAACTCAAAAAATATTAATTTTACGAAGAAAATATAAAGAATATTTTTTTCTTAGAATTATTTTTTCCATCGATTTCTATAGTTAAAATGTAGTAAAAAATGTCCACCCCCGAGATGGGGTGGCAACCATCTCCAAGATTTTAGCGTAGACCGGCATGATGTAGAAAATGATCCTTAGGCTATTCCCTACCTTCTGTGAAAATTTCACGTAATTCCATACTGGACGAAAAAATTGCGAGCCAAAATGCTTCATTTCCTTGTACTATAAGGAGAGATTTTTGACAGGAAAATTGTAGGACACCAAACTTCGTGTCAGGGAAATCTATGCCTGTGATTTGGATCTTCATCTAGAGATTTATTCTGGAACGCAGATTCCAAAATAAAAACAGCCTTGATAATTGCCAACTTCAAAAATGGTAATGAATGGAATAAAATCACATTTATCTATTTGATGGTATGGAGGAAGAATTTGTAGTTTTATTTGTAGTTTTGTTTGAAAAATCTATAAAACTAGTACAATCTAAAATCTATGTACATGACATACTTTGGCATAGTTCATGGTAAAAATAACATATATTCCTCTGCATGTTCACCTAAATGACAATTCTATTACATCCGAAAATTGTTTCAATATATGAATTGCAAAATGGGAATATTTTTGTCATAACACGCGATGCATTGGATGTGCAACAAAACTTGTCATACAGAATATTCCGTGATTGTTTGCGATTTTGTCAATGTTGACAACTCAATACATTAAATATAGCATTTCATAAACTGTAATATTCTAATAAAATTTTCAGTGTCTTTGTTTAAAATACGATATTATTATAGTTGGTGCTTAGATTGAACGAGACAAGGATAGTATTATAGATACAAGACAAATTGGTTTACATATTGGTTATAATACAAATGCAAAATAAGGTTCTGAGCGATTTAAATGAAATATTTCGCTTTATTTGTTGAGAAGAATGCAAAGCAATGCCACGATTAGAAATCTGGACATTTCGCGAGAGTGAGTGATTTTATCTATATAATACACTTATTATAACAATACACTCAGACCCTGCTTTGCGTCGAATATGCGTTCTTTAAAACCGCGATGTACATAATATTGAGACGCACACCGAAATGGATTTGCTTATAAATCGTTGGAATATGGAAGTAAGGTGGCCATTACTAAAACTTTTAATTCAATAATAGGTCTGTTCTTAGAGTCTTTTCCAACGGTATGTTACTATCAGCACATATATTTTAATCCACTCTTATGATCTTTGTGCGTGCTAACCATGCTTTAAGAGGTCTACCTCGAAGATGTATCACCTGCACCTTGCCCTGAAGGACAATTTTGTCTAAATTGTTGCTTTGAGTTACGTGGTCAATTATTAGAAGGTTCTCATTTGAAAACTCATCAACAGCCTTGTTGTAGACTTGACTTTTTCAAGCACTAATCAACTGGTGCGTTGAGCAGTCCATGGACTGCGGAGAATTCAAAAGAATCTATGTTTTTCTTACCAGCGAATTTCAGTGTCCGAGTGTATATAAGGCTACTGGAAAGCTGAGCTTAAAGAGCCTTAATTGAACAAGTAAATGCTCATTCACCTGGCCTAAGTCTTGCCATAAATATTGTTAAAAACTTTTCTGTGAAATTCCACAAGGTGCTTAAAAATATTTTAAATTGCTTTTAGTATAGTATAGTACAATTTAGTATAATACCATTACAAGCAAACCTGTGGCTGCAAATGTTGAAACGTTTATACCTGCTATTTGTCCCTGAATCAAGGGCACGAACGTGAGTTCAATTCCTGCTTATGTCAAATAATTTGTGTAAAAATATTTATACAAATTACAGGTTCTGCTCAGCCGTTCGCAATCGGCTTTAAACTGTAGGTGCCTTTCTGTGTACGCTAAAAAATTGACGTTATACTGACCATATTACTCCTGAATGTACATAGATTGAAAACATGGTCAGGAAACCTGGAAACAGGAGGCTTTGGCTCACTTCGGGGTGTAGCGCCAATGATGATGACATAATACCAGAAACAGCAATCAGTTTTCAAAATGACCACATTTGGCCGTTACACATCGCCCAAGTTTCTGTGGTTACTCGTCAATAGAATCACGAAGGGTTTCTTGAAATGATTTTCATGAAAAGAATTATAATATTGAGGACGCTTTCAACCACTAGAACGATATGGTATATACTACAAGTTCACGAGAAGCTTGTGAGAAATATGATTGAGAGGTGCAATTACCCTACTCTTCAGTTATGGTTTGATGGGGCGGGAGTTATGACAGTATCACTAAGCTTCATTTTTACGAGAAAAGGGTAAAAACGTAGGTCAAAGTCTACTAAAAACCCGTGTTGAAGTCGATAGCTATAGAACTGAACAACTTTTTATTCACTGGTCACCATTGGAACTTCTAGTAAAATTTAGCGCCAGCCCATTGTGCAAAGGATGTGCAGCAGTGGCTTGAAAGCAATGTATTGGACTTTATTTCTACTGTTGATTGGCCACCTAGTAGCTCTGGCTTCAACCCCCTGGACATGGCTTGCAAGAAGAGACATCCTAAATCGCTAGTCTGAAGTGCTCCCTGATGAAGACAGCGGAGGGATTTTCTGTAGAAACTCTTAACACGTGTAAAAGAAAATAAAAATATCTTTAAGCATCTTGTAGAATTGCACTGAATACTTTGTAACATTATTTATGGCAAGATCACACACATTTATGCTATACGGCACGGGTGTTCAACTCGTCCATCGCAATAGACCGCGGTCGATCGCGGGACACATTTTGTCGATCACCTACCGTTTTCAACCTCCGGCGAGATTTTGTTAAAAATAATTGAAAAGTAAAATTATTAATTGCACATTTCATAAAAAATAAGCTGTGGCTGACCGCCATCACAAAGTACTTGTTTAATTTATGCTGCTTTATCAAAAAATGTCTCAAATTAAAGTTGTTAGTTATTGCTTTTATAGCAACTTGTGTTAAATAATTTTTTTCGAAATATGTCTCTATTGTGAAATATTCGCAAAAATCTTAAAACCGACACGAGTAAACACCCATTTCTATATAACCATTTTTTACCAAAAGTTGATCAACTCGTGCATTCAATTGACATTCAATTTTCCATTGATGTCAAAAGCTTAAATATGAAGTTTCATAAAAATCTTTTTAGCAGAATTTGCTCTGCACGTATAAACGGACAGACAGACAGACAGACCGACATATAGCATGCTCAAAATAGTCAAAACATTATGTAGAGACCTCAATTCGTGGAGATCCATCGAAATCTCGAAATGTCAAAATCGGTATGATCACAAAACATCAAACGACAAGTATATCTCAAAAAATCCTGGCTTGTTTTGGATCAACATATTTGTCAGAATCCTCGTTTTCAAACATGAATATTATAAAAAATAAACTAAGAAATCAGATTACAAATGATCATTTGGGTCAATGCTTGAGATTAGCTACGTTGGATTTATGAACGTAACTTTGTAAATATTGTTGTATTTCGGAAATGATCAATATACACATATATAATTTTCTTACAATTTATTTGTTTTATTTGTATTAAAACCTATCGATCGCCAAATGACTTGGTATGCAAAAGTAGCGTGTACAAAAGGTTGAACGCCACTGCTATACGGAATATATTTTAGTATATTTCTTTTTGAGCCATTTAAATGTGCCTTTTGTGCTTTTGTGCCACACTTAGAAGCATTTTTTCACCCCGCACCCCCCATGGCTATTATACTCATAGCTAAATGTGTTTTGTTAATTGTTTTACAACTCTGCTTCGAAAATATGGGTGTATTTCTAATTCTTTTGATAGAAAAAATGTCCTAGTATTAAAATGATCTGTTTAATATTCGATGAATTCAAGACACAAAAGCCAGAAATAAATCTGAGAAAGATTAGCACTGGTATAAATAAGCTGATTTCGCGAGTACCCTACTGCACTTAATATCATCCGAGGATAGCGGCGGGTGGTCTTTCTCTTGTCTCGCAATACTCGTGCTCGAGTGTCAAAGGGGATTTCGCCGAGGAAACTTTTCAGAATATGGTAGTTGAAAAACATTAATTGATCGCAATAATTCCAACTTTTCAGAAAACAAACAGAATAAAAGGGGGAGAACAACAAAAACGCATCAACTAATAAATTTCTCACTTACCTTTTAAACTTTTAGTCGGGGTTTTCACAAGTTGTACTCGTCTGACCCAGTTAGAGGGTTTCTCGACAACACACATCATTTGAAAGTTTCTCGTACCAAAATTACAAATATGTTTACGTTCCATCTCCAGACTGGAGACAAGTTGCTTCTATGTCTCAAATATTAACATTACTACTCTTAGTCATGTCGCCGGCCAAATGATAATAATAATCCAAAGCTGAAAGCAAGGGAGACATGAATTAATCTAGATAAAACTCTATGAACCTAATGGTGTTACACACTAATTATTCATGTAGTTATTTAGCAACGTTTGTGTTATAAATAATTTGTGTGTTTTTACATTTTTCTCATTTAATTATTTCACTATTTTTAAAATTTACTCCATCCTTTCATATATTGATAAAAAATTAATATTTCATAAATACAAAAAATCCGTAACATTGTTTGTATAATACAGCCATGAATTAAAAAATAATAATTTTGTCAAAAACACAAAAACTGCAATATTTTCCAAAAACGAAAACTAATCAAAAATTTCTCTCGTACGTTGGGGCAGTGATTTTATAAAGTACATTTTTGGAAAATATCGTTTTAAAATAAAAGAAAATTGAAAAACTATTTTTCGTTCTTTAACCTACGTCTTATTTTTTTTATACCAAATAAATTTAAAAAGAAATAAATATTTTTTTGAATGACCCAAAAAAACGATATTTTTCGAAAAACTAGTCTGATCAAAAATCCCATCAATGTGCATTATTTAGATTTTTTCAGATGTTTAGGTCAACCCGTCCGGGAAATGTGTGGATCAAAGAGTCTTAAAAACATGCCAAATTGCAATTTTGCTATGTTCAGCTATTTGGCTATAGTTTCTACCGTACAGACAGACACAGACAGAGGCACGGACGGACGGACGGACAGACAGACAAATATACAGGCAGGCAAATAGACAGACAGTCAGACAGATAGACAGTCAGACAGACAGACAGACAGAGAGACAGTCAGACAGACAGACAGGCAGACAGACAGACAGACACATGAGTGACGTTATACGTTTTTTTTTTGGTGGTCATACCTTAAAGACCCTAAAAAATAACAGGCGATCAGAATTAAAATACAAATGTTTATTTTGGCTATTTTTTAAAGCAAATTAAATTTTTAATTTAGAATTTTCTTGTTGGTGACAAAGATGACATTTTTTTATACATGTAGGGGAAGCCGGAGCATAAAGGCATCCCGGGGTCTTTTTGACTGTTAAGGCATGCCGCCATGTTTGGGTGCAATCCAATCACGTTCAGTAGTTCGCTAGTGTCTTCCGAGAGTGGTTATATGACTGAAAGCTGGCGTTTACATGTTCTAAATTGGTGAAACGTGTTTTTTTGCTGTGTTGATATATTTTTCACACATATCCAGACGTTGATTGCTCCAGTGCAGAGCATGTGGCAAGTGGGCACATTGTTCTTGCGCTGGAGAAGATGATAACGATGAGGAATGCACTCACGTGTGTTCATTCTGCGCCAGATTTTAGCTGATTGCCTATTATACCCCACCTGTGATCATTCTGCCCAGACACCAGGGCAAAATGAGCACAAGGAAGCTATTTTTTATATCGTCATAACTTTTATTTTTGTATTTTTACTATCTATAAAAATTAAACAATAAATCACCTTACGAATAAAAGTATTTCAAATTTTTTACGATATTCCTTAAGATTTTATTAAAGATAATCCTTAAGGTACCCGTTATGCCGCAGTTTCCCCAACATCAGCTTACACACCTTAGAAATGACAAGATTCAACGCACGCCACTGCTATTTAGGTGTAAATATTTGTAAAGTTCTTGGATAAGGAAACATTGTAAAAATTTATAACAAATGTAAATATGACTTTGTGTTTTCATATATCATTTAATGGCTCATTAATCCTTGTTAGCATGTAATTGTTACATTTCTATTACACGAAGGATGATTAATATCTATTATACTTTCGTTCATATGTTACAGAAAGAAACACGGTAAAAATTGTAAAGAATTCAACGTAATGTAAAAGCGAAAGAGGATATTTTTCATACTTTTAATCAAATAAAAGCAGTGTATAAGGCACGTAACAGTATTGTGTAAAATGAATGGAAACCTGTCAGTACAAGTTTGGTAACTCTTTGTGGGAGATATTGTAGCGTTGTAGTAAAACAAATTCACTCCGCCATAGATAATGGGTGTTTCAATCAAGCTGATAGGCGCGATTTTATAAACAGTTTGTTTTTAATCCTGTTAAAGATCGTTATTTGTACAACGTTTAAGATGCTCGGTTAGATTTAGTGCCCATCTTTTTTACGGCAAACGAGTTTCAACATTATAACACTATACCTCGATAAGCTGTGCTAACCTAACCTAAGTATCACCGTATCTGCATTTCGGCCATTCTGGAGCGACATAAAGATGTTGATAAAAAGGGCAAAAAAACGTTATGTTAACCCGCTATACTATAACTCCAACGCCAAATATATGAATAATAAACAAAATGTTATGGGGAAAATTACGAGAAACTCTGTATTATCTCGAACATAAAATGCTCTTGGGGGTTTAAAAGTGCTTGTTACTGTTTGTATCAATAAACTAACGATGGAATAGACATTAAATACCAACAAACGTATTATGATTACAACCTACGATAGTAGTAGCACGACCTAAAAGTGTGCTATTAAAATATATTTATGAAATTTGAAAACTATTGACTGGATACATATTTCTTAATTGAATGGTTAAGGGGTGTACAACCAGTAGCGGCTGGTGGGTAAAATATTTGGGGGGACACTTTTTGATCAATATATTGCAATGGCCAGCCTACGGCCTGCGGGCCGAATCTGGCCCAACAATAAGTTTCAAACGGCTCACATGAAATTTCTACCCCTTGTTTTTTTAGAATCACCCTCCCCTTTCCTCAAAAGATGTTCGGAATTTTTCCACCCCCCTTGTCCTTAATTAATTTTCAGATTTTCTTCCCCACTTTCTAAAATGCTTTTCATAATTTCGCCCACCCGTCCTCTGTGATTTTTAAATATCTGGCCCCCAATCTAACTCAATCTGGCCTGCGAAACATATTTAGAATTCATATACACAATGTATTAAGGTAGAGGAAACACAATTTTTCTCAAAAACGAGATGTGTAAGTTGGTAAAAAAAATTAAAGACCTAAGTTGACCGTAATGACATTAAAAATGATGACGGGGATGACATTAAAAATTATGACGAAACAGCGATGACGAGAAGACGGAAACAGATTGTTGAGCAGTTACCGAAACGTCCGAAAATATTTTGTATAACTCATGAAGTATTATATCTTTTTGTTACTATTACTTATTATATTGTACTATTCTAGCCTAGTACTATCAGCAATGGCAAACGTCCAAAATAACGGTGTCCGCATTATTTATTTATTATTATTATTATTATTTTTTTTTTTTTGATTTGAAGTTTACTCTATTGTACGAGTATTATTTGTATTTGTATGTTTAATTTTTTTAATAATAAATGTGTTTCTTTTTCAATCGTCGTACAATAAGTTAATTTAACTCATTGGGAACGTTTCGCATTTATTAGTTAATGCATCTTCAGCCTGTGATATGCAGTTATCAGCAGCGGCTGATGTAATGGACATACATGTTAAGTACGGTAGTCGTTGTAATAAAATTAATACATTTTTTATATACTTTGTTTATAAAATATTGTCACTGGCATAATTTAAATAAATAAATAAATATACAAATAAATAAATAAAATAAAAATTCTGTCAGTTACCATTCTTGCGGCTTGTCAATTCACTATTTGGATGAAACCAAAGATACAGTGTAGAATTTTATTTTAAAAATTGTATCCATCTTGCTTTGTTATTATTTCAGAGTCATACATGAGAATTGGACGTACTATAGTTTTGGTAGAGACTGAACGTAATGTTTCTAGATAGGTTTTATTTTGAAGAGAGGAACGAGCAAATTAAAATGAATTAACAGCTTGAATTCAGTTTTCGATTCCTTATTGAATCAGATTTGCCTGAATTGTGAGGTTGCTGGTTCAAGTCGCCGTTGGTGATATTATTCAGGTGAAAATAATATGTTTACATTACTCCTATTTTCACAATCATTCACCCCTCATCCAGGTGTAGGAGCTCACCCTGGCATCGGCGATTAGCCTAGTTGCAAAAATAGGCCAATGTAAAATAAATAAATTTAAAAAAAGAATATACGTACTTTATTAAAGTTGTTAGTATTTATTAGCAATTTTGATTTTTTTTTCTCTTGTCAGTGTCTACTGACAACGTGGTAAGTAGCTTTTTGCACGCTCTAAAATTTTGTGATACCGATTGAACTATGGGCTACGGCAGTTGGTAGCTAGGGCTTTTCTTTGAACCATCTTCAGCACAAGATTAAAAAGAAGGGGTGACGCATTCAAGTACTGAATCGTATTTAAAAGTAATAAAACATGTATGTATCATAAATGTAAGTAAAATAGAATTTCCATGAATTCTGTCATAAATAATACAAGTTAAAACATGTGCAATGTTGGTATAAATCACGAAAAACATGTAAATAATATCCAGAATCGATTGCAGTGGAAGACTACAGGTGTAGCCTAATTCATTTAACATGTAATCAATTTCAAAAGAACGAAATTTATACCACTGTTTGTTTTGAAAATTGTAAACATATTTTGTTTCAAATTATTTATGATATTGGGTACAGAAACTAAAAACAATTGTCAAACAAATCAATAAAGCCTTTTATAAACGCTTTTCATAAATTATATTAAGAGAAAAATATACTTTGACGTGAAATTTATAAAATAAATTAAAAATTTAATCAAGTTTAATAAAAAATTTTGAACTAAAAGCTTATTTACTTTTTTTAGTTTAGCTTTTAATATTAACAGGTTATTAGCATAGCATCTATAGGAACTATGCCATTTTTTCAGTACATAAATAATTTCTATAAGAGAAAATTTGTATTTTTAATAACTGTCTAAAATTAAAATAGAGAGAATATGAAGATCTAGTTTGAAACTGTAATATAGGTCATCCGCGATATCAGAGGTTTGTCATGAAGCCAGTATTCTTCAAAATGAAGTAATTCTAAACCCAAATTGTTATGAAAAAATACACGAATTTGTATGTTTTTGTTAATGCTATGTACGAGCCCTGTCCACTATCAGTTGGCCCAGCTACGAAATTTTTACTTATTGGTATTCAATTAACAGAATGCGAATAGCTTATGAAATCTAGGTAATATTTTATATTCAATTAAATATTTTAGAGATTTACGATTAATATTTACAACTATTAAAGTAAATTAATAAGAAAAAAATAATATTTCCATTGGAAAGCCATTAACTTGGAAACCTATTTCAGAAGTTACCACTGGGTAACGTCACCTTTCATTTTTATAACGGCATTAATTCTTCTAGGCATAGTATCTACAAGGTCTTGGCATTGCCGAGGAGTAAAATTATCCCATATTTCTTGAAGCTTTAGTCTTAATTCTGGAATTGTTCTAGCCGGTGTTATACGCAATCGTTTTTTCATTTCGTGACAAAGTGTCTCGATGGAGGATAAGTCTGGGCTACTTGAAACACACTCTAAAAGTGGATTAAAATGATCACGGAACCATTTCAAAGATTTTTTGACGTGTGGCAAGCGGCTCCATCTTGTTGAAAAATAAAACCCTCCCCAGAGATTAATGCATGTTCCATAGTTGGCAACAGAGACTCCTCTAAATTACTTAAATATTTGGCTGTGTTAACAATAACATCGATAAAGTGAAGTTTTCCTATATCTCTTGCAAACATTGAACCCTACACCATGATAGATGCTGGAAATTTCACCTTCCTTTTCAAGCAATCGGGATGACATGCTTCATGTTTCTGACGAACAATTCTGCTCCGGTTGTCCCCTACGCAGATTTCAAACCTAGACTCATCGCTCCATTGCACGCTGTTCCACTTTTCACAATTCCATATTTTATGTTCTCTTGCCCATTTCAACCTGTTTTCCTTTCGCTTAGATGTCATCAATGGTTTTTCCTTGGCCTAAGAAAGTTTTATAAATTTCTGTAAATATACATTTAAGATTCCGATTTAAAAAAATATTACCTCATAGGTTCCAAATCCAAATGTTTTAGCTTCCTTATGACATGTAGACCTTGAAACACGTCTTCTAACAACATCGCTCCACAGTACACTCAATTGACTGTAGTTAGCACGTCTGTTATCCTTAATAATTCTTTTCAATGCACGTTTGTCATTGTCCGTCAGTATAGTTTTCTTCACGTACTGGGGCTTTGGGCAACTGAACCACTTGTTTTGTACAATTTTATAATATTTCTAATACTGTATCTTGATAAACCTAATAATTTTCCGATTTCGGAAATGGTTTTTCCTGTTTTTGCTAAGTTCACAATGATTAACCGATTTTTTCATCAATAGCTTTGCCTCTGCCCATGTTTTAAAATTATTTAGGCTTAACACATTTAATACATCACAGTCAATAAACAAACTTTGTTTTCCAACGCCTACTACGCATAGCTACCGCAAAAACCCAGTTATTTTATATACAGTACAAGAATACATGAACTCAAAAAATACGTTTGTTTTACGAATATTATTTTTATAATCACAAATTAAATATTACGAAATAAATTTTGACCCCTTTGCTTCTAATATGATTATATTGTCAAAAAATGTACAAAGCAGCATTTATTTTTACTTATTATTTAATAATTTCTAAAGAAACTGAAAATTTCATAGCTGGGCCAACTGAAAGTGGACAGGGCTCGTATAAACGTCTATATTAATGGAAAGCAACAATTATATTGTATTACTATTTTATTTATAACGAGTTGTGACTAGTTTTAACTATTATGAAGTAAACATTAAGATTTTTATATTGATGTTATTGGTAGTACTGACAGGAATGCCTTATTTACTACGTTCATGTGACGCATTATGTTATTATATCTATCAGATTATCTGTTAGATTATTTTGGTTAACAGATTTCTTAATCTCTGCTGTTCATATTGTTGTTTCGGCTTTAAAATTATAAATTTGAATCGGCTCAATAACCGGTTCATTATTCGATTCATTTTAATTTTGTGCGGTTCAATTTTTTTTTACAAAAAAAAATAAATAAAATAAAAGAATTAAATATAATTTTATTTGAAATTATCATAAAATATATTAATAAAGCAGACATAGAGATGGTAACTATTAATCGAATGATTGAAATAATCGATTAATTTATTATTAATCAATAACTTTATTTTATTTTCAAGAAATTACTTAGTTGTATTATGAAACACTGGTCGGTAGATGACTCAGCTCTCTTCTTTTTAAAAGAGTCTAGATTACTAGGCCTTCGAACACTCGTTCTCGCTCTTGTGGAGAATTAAACTCAACCGCTACTCATTTCTACACAATATACTGCTATAGTTTGCGTCCAGTCAGTTCAAATGCTCACGAGCGAAACGCAATCTTCCAACTCGATAATTTGCGAGAAAAGACAGACAAGTTACGGGCCTCCTGGATACAAGCCCTTGTTTCCATAGTCGTCTTTGGGAAGTTCGTGATGAAATTGCCAAATTTCGATCTTCTTCGAAATGACGTGCGTGAAAAGGGATCAGGATTGCGTAGTACAATTATGGTAAAAAATCAGTCGTTTCAAGCGCTTGTGGCTCGTGTATACTTTTTGCTGATGACGCTTTATAGCGTAATTAATAGAGTGTTTAGCTACATTCAAAACACAAGCGATATTCCAATAATGCGGCCATCTTCAAACAAATACGCAGTTTGTACAACGTCTTCTGGCCACATTTTAACTTTATTGCACAAAAAAAAAGACTTGTAGGAGTTAAGAGATCCCTAAGATGGGTAAAAACATACGTACTTAATATGCGATATTATTTAGTCTTCGTTCAAAACGGGATTATTTATTGTTACAGCCTGTTTAATTAGCAACAAAAAATATTTGTTTATGCAGATATTGTATTACCTCCCATTACTTATAGTTTACTAATAAAACGGTTAAATATTAGCCTTTAAGACCTTAACATTAAGGCCGTCTTATTTTTTTGTCGGCGAGTATATATATATTTTTTTAAATTTCATAATCGATCAATCGAATAATCGATTACTTTCGACCAATTTAATTGAAATTCGATTATAACATTTCGATTAATCAAATGATCAATTAATCGATTAATTAGTTTTTATTGCCATCTCTAAGCAAACGATTAAAATTATGTGAATTGTCACCTAATGGAGGGACAGAAAATGAAAATCACCCTAAGAACCACAAACCAGTAAATTTACTAATTAGCTCTATGCGACTAGAAAATTCTGTTACTGATTGTACTGGAAAGGAAAACTTAAGTTTGTATTTTGAATTTAAATAATGTATGGGGTAGATCGTAGACAAAATAATTCCAGGTTCAAATATATAAAAAAAAAAAAAAAAACATTTGAGCGGGGTATTTGCCGGTTCAAACATTCAGCTTAGTTCGAGTTCCGGTTAATATATGAAAGTAACAACGGTTCACTATAACGGATAAAGGCTGGTTCGTTCCTGTTTATTCATTCCGGTTCTGATTCGGCTCAAAAATTTGGTTGAAATTGTAAAGATCTATAAATAAACATTAAAGCTAAACTGTGCAGTGCAGCTATTTTGCCAATTTTTTAATATGACAGTGAAGCCTTGGTATTTATACAAATGCGACATTAAACGCCCAAAAGATTTTCAGCAAGGATATTTGATAAGCAATACCAACTTCACTGTCTGATAAGCACTATCATCAAGTTCCTATATATTTTCATTGAATCATAGGGCCATATCATATTCTTGCCATGTGGCTATGCTTTGGGTGTAAGTCTTAACTGGGTACCATGACTCGCCATTTCTAGTAGCTATGTTCTTGTCTCTATCATAGTAGGGCGATTTCTTCTTGAACATTTCACTCCAGAGCTATCTGGATGTATCCAGTCTATTTTCTTATTTTTATTACCTCATTGACTATTTTCTGATTGGTTAGCCTCCAACGCTATTTTTTGCTTAGCAATCTTTGCAATCCCCAAAGCATAAAAAATTTGTAAACTAAGAATATCTTAACCAAAAATATTTTTAATAAAGATTAAAATTATTTTTAAAATTAATTACGCGTGGGTTTGGCATAAATTTTTTTGTTGATTTAGATTTTGTAGGACGACTTGTGTATGAAAATTATTATTTACTTTATTTATAGTGTATTTTATTTTTGAGATTTTTTAGTTTAAATATTTATCTAGTATGATGGATAGAATTTATAAATTTTATAAAGAATATTATCCCTTTTGTTTGCTTTTTATTTCATGCGTACATGCTGGAATATTTTGCTTATAAAAGTAAGTAAATATAAAAGAAAAATAATGGATACTTTTTTCTACATTTTATATAAACGAGAAATCATTAGACTGAGAGAAAACAACGCTCATAAAATATACTAAGTTAAATTCTTAAAGGACGAAATGTATTCCAAGAAGCCGATGGAATGATGATGGTAAAAAGGACATCAGAAAGCTTTAAATAATTGAAGAGTGGAAATGGAAAAGGTCACACTTTGAAGTGCCAACATCAACATATACCTCTCCTCAAATTTGTTCGGCTGGTATAAACTAAATATGCAATTTTTAGCAACATTTCAAACTATTTTCAATCTAAAGAGGCACTTATAAACAAACAATCGTTATGTAGGTTAAATATATGAATTAATTCCAGGGACATTTCGCAGTTTTTTTTTTTTTTATTATTATTTGAAATCAAATTTTTGATTTTAAATTCTGACATGTTAACATTAACGCTGTCTCTTCTTGCAAACCATGTCTTGAAGCATGGACCAAGGGTTCAGATCCGAGCTAGGCGGTCAATCAACAGAAGAAATAAAGTTCGGTACATTGCTTTTAAGTCACTGCTGCGGAGCCATCGCATTATGGGCTGGCGCTGAATCTTCCTAGAAGCTTCAGTGGTAACCAGCGAAGAGGGAGTTATTCAATTTTTAAATGTCGACTTCAATACGGTTTTCTAGTATATTTAGACAAACGATTTTACCTTTTCCTCGTAAAAATACAGGTTACTGATACCGTCATAGCTCATGATCCATCAAACCCTACTGAAGAAGGGTAATTGCCCCACTGGATCGTCAGTGCTTTCTCACAATCTTCTCGTGAACTTGAAGCATACACCATGTCTTTCTGGTGGTTGGAAGCCTCCTCAACAGTAAAAAATTTTTGAAGAAAGCTTTCATAATTTTATTGACAAGTGACCGCAGAGGCTTAAGCCCTGTGTAAAGGTCAGATATGGTAATTTTGATTGATGTTTCTTGTTTAAGATGCATCTATATATTATGTATTTTAAAAAAAAATTAAATATCTTTAGACATCTTGTGGAATTTCTTGAAAAACTTTATAAAAATATTTATGGCGACATAGTAAATAAACTTGGAATAATTAAAACAAAAAATATATTTGTGTACACGTGCACAATTAAAGAAACTTTGCACTGACAAACATAAATTTTCAAAGACAGAAGAGGAAGGTACATAGCACAGATGGTCTAATTTTGAACTGTATAACCTGTACAAACAACCATCTGCAAGAAAATGTGTCAAACTTACTTTTCGGTCGGGGATTGACCATGTCGACCGGTTAACAGAGAGTAATCCAACAAAAACTATCTTCAAAAGAACTACTTTAAGAAAAAGAAACGAAGAAAGGTCTAAAAGACTATACATTGAAAATTTGGAAAAGGACCGCAGAAAATTTAGGATACAAAGCAAGAAATAGGGAAAATTAGAATAATCTTGGTTTTTTGAAAAAGGCCAAGGCTCATCTAGGGCCAGAAATGATGAATGAGCAATCGCTTTAATGAAGATATACACCTCATAAAGACAAGTGTGGTAAAAGACCATGAAATTTCGAAGGAAAAAATTAAGCGGGCTGTGCAAGTTCTCATCCGAAGATGGTCATTAAAATGACCATTAACAATGGTTCCTAGAACTCCTGTGAGGAGCTTAAGGCTTCCACAAAGCTACGCTATTTGACCTTATTATTGGCCATTGTTTTATTTTCAGTTCATTCCATGATATTCTCTAATCCCCGACCTCTTCCAAAATTGTACGTCTCCAAGTTTGTATTGGCTGCTCGCGCTTTCTCGTACCCTGACGATTGCAGAGACTATTGATGGTTAATTTGCACCTTTTTCCCTACAATATTTAACTGGTACAATAACTAAGATTTTCTGCAGCGTCTTCAATCATCATGATCATTCATAATTTATCAGCTATTGACGTCCACTGCTGAACATAGACCTCCCCATTGCATCTCCACTCCTCTCTGCCCTATGCGACCTGCAGCCAGTTACCGGCTAGTCTCTTGATGGCATCCGTCCAACGGGTAGGAAGTCTGCATCGGTTTCTAGTAATGTCCCTAGGCCGCCATTCCAGTACTTCCCTGGTGCATCTACCATCATTGACTCTAGCAACACAGCCTGCCCACTGCCACTTCAGACGTGAAATTCTTTGAATTATATTGCAAAATTTTGTTTGCTGTCTGATCCACAAATTTGTTTTTCGATCTAAAAGTGTAACGCCTATCTTCGCTCTCCCCATCGATCTATGAGCAACTCGTATTTTTTCGCAGATTATCGCGTCAGAGTAAGTTTCAGCACCATAGGTGAAGACTGATAAGACACATTGACCAAATACCTTTCTCTTGAGGCAGATGGGAAAATCAAACCAATTCTTATGTTTATCTCTATGGTTTGGTTGTCCCTGCCGATTATGATTTCGTGTTCTAGGTATTTGTAGTAATAAATTTGACCAGTGGGTCTACCCGAGATTCACAAATTACCACTCAGCACTAAATTTGTCTAACTCTGGTCTTTTTTATGTTGATTTGGAATTCTATCTCCTCGGCTTCACTATTAAATTCTTCCATCATTTGGTCCATTTCTGCTAAGTCGTCAGTAATTAAACGTACATCGTCGGCGAAACGTAAATGGTTTAGACTATCTCCATTAATGTTTAAGCCTCGATCTGTCCAATGTAGTCTTTTAAAAACGCTTTCCAATGCAGCGTCTACAATAAGCAACCAAATTCCAAAGAAAGGCATCTAACCATCTTATATAGGTCGAAACACAATAAACGGTTGTTTGTTTTTAACATAAATAAATATTATTGTAGAATGGGTAAAGAAAATAGTAGAACAAATAATAAATTTAAAAGATAAGGAATAACATGAAAGTATACATGTCATATAATGATTGCGTGTCAGCGTACAACAAACAGAAGCACACATTTGTTCAAGTTGAGCATACATGTGGTTGCAATATTGAACTGTGATCGCTAGTCACATATTGGGACAAGTGCATGTCCGTAAGCCAGTCGTATTAGCTGTTAAGCTGTCATGCATTAACCAACAAAATCGCTAGTTTAATTTCACTCGTCATACAACATGAATTTTGTTGCACAGCACAGAGTCACTGAAAACTATCGACACATTTCGATGTAAATTTAAATGAATTTTTAATTAAAAGTATAAAAATGATTTTTATTTTTAGATTTGTACTATCCATTCCCAATCCCATTTAAATTTAACAATATGTTCAGCAATATCGATGATCCAGCGTATAAACAGTAAATCGAGTAATACCTTGCTCTTACGTTCAGTTAGGAGTCGAGTTCGAACATAGGTCAAAAATAGATAAAAGCCAAAGCCATAACATAGATTTTTCAAGTAAATAAAGTTTCAAATTTGTTTAAGGGGTTTCGCAACTCTGGAGCACCTCTGAAAGGGTAAGCAGGGGCACCGAGAAAGTTCTCGGGTCCCGATAAAATGATAATTACGGGCCCAATGACACATAAAAAACCGCGCGTAAATAGAAATTGTACTTTATTTTTTTCTGTAATAAGCTACATAAGATATATTTCCGTAACCTGTTCATTTTCCACGTGGAAAATACTGGTAAAAACGCCACAAAGGGGCCCGAATACTGATAACTGATGACAAATAACTATATAAACAAAATGTGCAGTCAAATCGGGTCTGGTCTGGACCTATAAACAGAATTATTTGAATTATTATTACGTCAACTATGAGGATGACCGTTTATCCGGTTTGAGTACGATAAATTTGCACAGGGAAAAATTAGGTTAATAATATTGTAGATTTTATAGAAGAAGTCATTAACCAATTTGCCAATGATTCCTTCAATTTTTATTAAAATAATGTTCTGTATTTTATAAAAGTTTATTTTACAGATTACGAAATACAGGCATGTCCGGAAACTAAAGATACAAAGGTCTTGCCCAAATACAACATTTTTAATTTACAAAAACGTCACTGTGAATGAATTGCCTGTACATAACTTTATTTTTCAATATAGCCGACATTGTCCAAACATTTATTAAGCCTTGGAACCAGCTTCTGTATCCCCGAGTCATAGAAATGTGCCGCCTGCTCTTTGAACCACTTCATGATTTCTTCTTGCACCTCATTATCGTCGTCGAAATTTTTCCCACCGAAATATTTCCTTGTGAATATACAATGAAAATCGGAGGCACGAATTTCGCCTTGAATTTTCTGAAGAAGGCCGTCAGAGATCAAAAATAGCCTACCGCTCCTTTGTTCATCATGAAGATCACTCCTACCTTTGGAAAATGCACGGCACCATTTCATCACATTTTGCGGATTCATATTGTTACCATAAATATCACAAAATAGTTTGCGAATTTCCGCTGGTCTTTCACATTTTGCGTTGAGAAATCGTATGACGGCATGTACCTCGCTTTTGGCGGGACTTTGGATCGCCGCTGCCATTTCAAACACGACTCACTCAAACAAAGCCTGTTCTATAACTTATAAACGAGCATGGCTCAATGGTAAGGGTACAAGGTCCACGACAGTTTTGCCAAAATGAGCATAAAAATTTCTTTATGGGCAATACACGTGATGTACCTCTAGTTTCCACGCTTCGTATTTTCAAAAATACCCTACTTGGAAAAAATTCTGCGAGCGCCCATGATCATAGCACTTTACTTTTTGAATCATTAAACGTACCACTAGTGTTTCCTACTTTTAAATTATATAAAAATAAACCAAACCATTCCACAACCACTATGAGAATGAGGCTATCCATTTTCTAACCTCTGTGACAGTGAGTCCATCCCACTTCTGATGTTAGCTTTAGGTAAAATAACAATATCAATTGCTTAAATAAATCACCCTTTCGCATGTAGATTGGTGTTCAGTTCCATCTCTTACAATGCAAGACAGCAATTGATTAGCTTATCAGTACATAATCTATAAATTAACGTTAATAAATTATAAATATAACGTCAGCTTATGTATTCTAACTTATATTAAACATTATGGTAACGTAACAAGGAAAATAATGTTAATACATAATTAGTTTAAGGTTTTGTTGGTGTAAATTTCTGGATTCTTAAAATAGACCGGCAGTTTAAAATATTATGAATACAAATTAAATTTCTGGAATAAATTTTCTGTGTGCGAAATTTTTCGGGTTCATGTAAACGGAATACAAAATTAAATTTAATACGTAAATTCAATAACCTTATGAAATAATTTAGAGTAAAATTCGTTAATGATATGAATTACACCGTCACTTTTCCTTAAAAAGAGCATCGTAAATCAAAATGAAATATTAAAGGAAGAAAATTAAGGTAGCATTTGCAAAGGTATATCATTAAAAAGTTAGAACTAGCTATTTTGAGAAATAAAAACCTTGAAAGCTTCACCATTAATCCAATTATTAGTAAACTATGGAACCAACACAGATGTACGGTAATCTTAATCGATTTATTAATATTTTATTGCGAGTTAGGAGGTTAATTTTAGTTATAGATATAAACAAAAAATAAATTATAGAAAACAGAACCGGATTTAAAAATCAATGTTGCTTATCTTTCTACAACCAATGCTTTGAAGAAATATACCGGGTACATCCAATCGACGACAGCACAATAGTAAAAATAAATTAAATCGCTATTAAAAATTATAGGGATATAGTGTAGAAGAATCCTAATGACGATCGATCTCACCTCAAGGAATAACAATCATATTATGAACCAAAAAATATTAATATTTCATTCTTATTTCATAGGAAAGTTATTAATTATTAAATATTAAACAGTTTCGACGAGCCGAGGATTTTCCCTTTTCGTCGTTTTTTGCGTAGTTTTTGAAACACATCCGACAAACAAATTGTGTTATTTGTGCTTTTGTGCTATTTGTACCATTTGTATTATTTGTGCTCATTTGTGCATTGTGTTATGTGCTATTCAGCAGTGACTGTACGGCATAAATCATAAATCATGGAGTTCCTCAAGGATCTGTACTGGGTCCCATTTTATTTCT
Source organism: Liopterus haemorrhoidalis (assembly GCA_963971575.1). Lineage (NCBI taxonomy): Eukaryota > Metazoa > Arthropoda > Insecta > Coleoptera > Dytiscidae > Liopterus > Liopterus haemorrhoidalis. The sequence continues at coordinate 14,384,821 of OZ020618.1, read as the reverse complement.
GATTTATATCAATGATTTGCCTCATGTAAATATTAAATCTAACACTATCTTCTTTGCCGACGTCACTACGGCCCTCCTGAGCAGTAGTTCACTACTGTCACTCTTGGACCAAAAACATTTATCTTTGACTTATTTAAACAGCTAATTTTTGGCTAATGAGTTAACAATGAATAACAATAAATCTCAGCATATGATATTCTCAATAAGAAACCTGCAGCAGGCCAATAATTCAGCTGCGGTAAACTTTTTAGGACTGGAAATCGATAGCAAGTTATCATGGGACCAACATGTAAATAAAATAGCCAATAAACTTTATACATCTGTTTTTTACTTAAACAACTTAATGGTGCGCGTCTAAGTCAGTCTTAAAAACATATTACTTTGCCTCTATCCAGTCACATCTATTGTACGCCTTATTGATTTGGGGTCATTCCACTCAAACAAGAAGGCTATTTGCTTTGCAACGCAGAGCTATAAGGATAATGAGCAATATACAATACCGATCCAGCTGCAAAGAATATTTTATGGAATTGGGTATTTTATCCCTGCCGTCCCTTTACATCCATCAGTGCCTCCTGCAAGTACATAACAACCCCTCTACATACTCTGTCCAAAGTTCTCTCCACCTACACGACCCGAGAAACAAGAATGAGATTCGTCCTGAATTTACTAGACTCAGGAAATCCAGGTATAGCGCAAATTATCGTGCAAATAAATTCTACAATGTTCTACCATCTGCCACCAAGAGCCTTAACTTCGTAAGATTCAAAAAAGAAACTAAAACATATTTAATTGCCAAGGCTTTCTACTCTAGTGAGGAATACCTACAAAATGATTTTGGTGACTTAAATGAGGTTCTGTGATAAAGTTTGACCTGATTTTCGTCCAAATCTCACATTATGTTCTATCAATTTGAAATGTTTTTTATTTATTTTCCTGTTTACAATTCTTAAAATTATATTTTTATATTATTGTAATGCATATTATTCAATTTGTAATTTGTGTAATACATTATGGACTTTTGTAAAAATGTACGACATTTAATACAATAAATATATTATTAATGATCCAGTGGAACAGTAGCGGTATGAGTCGTACGGCTGAAAAATTTAGCAACCATTGTTGTCTTCGTCTGGGAAGAGCCTCTCAGCTGACTGCCGTTAACTTTTTGGTTCCTAGCAGTAAATCCATGTTTCGTCACCTATTACTATGTTATAGACAGTTTTTGACTGGCAACTGATAAATTTAATGAGTGTATTCTTACTCCACTGCACACGCGCCTTCTTTTGAACATCAGTTAATGGTTGGTTTATATACGGAACAAGAATATGGAATGGGAAATAAGAATAGTACACAAGAATAAAAAATATGAAACCGTTTATATCGGACATAACATTTCGTCGCTACGCCTGCGTACTTGCGTTGGCTTGTGTTTAACGGTTGTCGTTTGACAGGTTGTTAATATAACCTTTAAAAAAAATTCAGTAATATGGATTTAGAAGATTTTGTAAATTTATTTGCTTGTGTTTCACACATTATATTGTTTTTTCCAACATTCTGATCACAACAGGAAAACATTTGTTGGACAAATTTTATTACGGCCGATATTTTGTGCGCATGCTTATCGTCTCTTATTCTTGGAATAAGAATAAAATGTTAAATCTTACCAACTTTTCTTATGTTTAAGTTAAATTTCATTCCTACATAAACCGATATACGGCGCAGCCATATTTTAACATCTTGTGTACTATTCTTATTTCCTATTCCTTATTCTTGTTCTGTATATAAACCAACCATAACTGGTCCGGTATCCACCGAGCCCAAAGTTTCCTGAAAGCCAGATGTTCATGTTGGACAGTATTGATTCAAGTCATGAATATGCCTCAGAATGCCTCAATATCCTGGTAAGTGCATCGATTATCCATCTCTAAAATATTTCGGACAGCGTCGATAGTTTTTGGAATGACAACCCTAACAAGATGACCTTCACCATGTTGGTCTTTGAGAGAAATCTGCCCATGCTGATAGTCGTTCAATCAACCTTTTACAGTAGCCAAGGATGGTTCTTCATCGCAAAACATCGTTTTATTTTTTGAGAACATTGTTGTTGAGTTAGACCATCTTTAAAAACATGAATAATCATGGCTCGAAAATATTCGCGTGTTAGTTCAATTTTTAAAAGAAATGGTTATATTTAAATGGGTGCTACAAATCACAGACAATTTATTTCTGTGACTTGTCAATATTGACGAATCCAATATCTATCAAGCAATTGCTAAACCCCAAGACTTATGTAGCAACACTTGTATATTTTCAAAACTTCTTTAAACTTAATCTTTGACACCCATACCGGTTCTTTCTTTCTGGACGTGCCTTTTCCACTATTTAATATTTTAATTGATTGTATAATTTGAAATATATTTGAACATTACTAAAACTCATCAATATCTACCTCTCAATGTTGGTATAACTGTGTAATGATATCTCTGGTTTAAACAGATATTCATCAAAATAAGTTCTTATAACTGGTTGTCATTATCTATTCTGGAACATTCGATGAAATGTTAGTTGTTATTTCCGCCGTTTATATCGGTTTGTTGGAGGAGACGCTTAACAATACTGATTCGAAAATTGAATTTGCAATAGTTCCGGCAGTTCTAGGTCAATCGTTTGTCATTAACATACATTGATACAACTAGGTCCTCGACGAATTGGATGTATCTACGACAATGTACTCTACTGCTATATATCACATTTAGTGCAATCGAACCGAACCCACTGACAGATGGATTAATTAATATTACTTGAATAATGAAGCACGTTTTTTACAAATCCCTTGTGGAACTGACAAGAAAGTCACAGTCAATAACAATCTCTTGAATACTTTGTCAGATGTAAAAAATTCTATGCAGTTTCTACAGTTTTATTTAAGTTTGGTGTCTGAATCATTTCGATGTTAATGATCACAAAGTACGACTCAATACCAGCAATGAAAAGTCTAACATATTATCAGCAACTAAAATAATTTTAATAAATTTAGAAGAACGTAACTTACCCATATTTTGTGTCAAATATGTTAACTCGAATAGCGATGATTTTAATGGCAAATATTCTGGTTATAGTTTTTTACTATCTCTGAATTAAAATTAATATTTTAATTAGGAAAATGAGAACGGAGAAACGGCGTCAGCCTCATTGAATCCGAGATATATATATATATATATATATATATATATATATATATATATATATATATATATATATATACACTAAAAGGTAATATTGTGTAAATGGTCTTAATTAAAAAATTACAATGTATCTTTTTTCCAAAAACCTCTAGAGTTGATATACAAATAGGCCCTAGTTATCTTCTTTAAAATTGTTAATATTCTATATAGTAAAAGGTTTTCTTCCGGTAAGACGGGGGCAAAGCCCCCAGCTTAACGTATGAGCAATGACCTTAGTCTAGTAAAATATTCAGAAAACATTGATTACACTGAACATTTTGAAATTCCAATCTTCTAAATCTGTAAAGTATCCTAAATCAGCATTAGTCACAAATCTAAAATTGCATTTGAATTATTCAAAATTCGTTCTGAAAAACCTAATTAAAGGTGTATGCACCCTTATAATTAAGATTTGCACGCTTACATTCCGCGTAAATTTACTGTCGTAAATCTAGAATTCCCTGCGCTATGCGACATCTATTGTTTCCGAATAGTTGATAAACTTGTTTGTCTAGTTACACATCTAAGGGGTGTTGATATATTACTTTAACACATTAATGGCCGATTAATTCCATACATGTGTAGAGATATAGGTTGGTTAAAGTGTTAAGCAATCTTGTTATTGAATATTCAAATTGTTCGGTAATTGCTTACAGCTATTTATAAGACCAGGATAATCTATTGTTCACCCAGTTATAATTAAATGAATTATGAAACATATGCATGTATATTACGTCCGTTTAACTACTGAAGCACATAGGGCTTTAATATGTGTTCTCTATTTTGAAATTTTTGAAGTGTTTATGATATATTTTATTTTTCGATTTCATGCTGTCTATACCAGGGGTTCTCAACCTTTTTTGTCCCATGCAACCTTTTCACAATTTTATAAGAATGTCATTTCCCCCTTTCCAGGATTTTCTGACTCAAAAGGCGTATTTATTATTTCAAACAATATGCTTTTCGAATTGTTTGATCCAAAATTTTCCTAGTGAAGCTAGAAGTGTTCTTGAGGCCAGTGCCTGACGATGGATCATACAATGCTTTTCACTTTTGGAGCTCGCTGTTTCACACTAACTTGAAATCCAAATTTTGTCCCTAACATAGACGGCGCTCCATCTGCGCACCACCCACAGACATTATCCCACAAAAGATTTTCTGATTCAAAGAAAGATGAAACTTATTCCAAAATATCTGAGGCTAGGGTAGTTGTTTCAAGAGGAGAGTAAAACAGAAACTACTCTTTAAATGAAGCTGCATGAACATATCTCGCAAACATCAACAACTGAAAACAGGATGCTACATCAGTTGTTTCATCAAGCTGAATTGAAAATAAGCCGAATGCTACAGATTTTATCTCCTGTAAAACTTGATCTTCGATGTCAATGGTCATTTCACTAATTCTTCTTTAAACAGTACTGTTTGATAGTGAAACTGTCGCAAGTTTTTTCTCTAATCCATTTCCCAACAAAATTTTCACCATTTTGAGAGCGCAAGTTTTTATCAAAGTTTCTCCAATTGTATGCGTTTTTTCTGCTTTTCAATTTTCAGTGCTACGACATAAGAAGCTTCAGTAACCTTGTGGTTTGTTTCTTGGAATGTCCCTATTGAATCCAGCTACATCTTTTTTAGAGAATTTGTATAACCCTCAAAAAAACTTTTGTCCTTGTCCTTGTGTTGAGCATGAACATTCTGCAAATGTTGTTTCAATTTTGTTTCATAGAATCATTTGACAAAGATTTGTTACAAATAACACATTGAGGCTTTTCTTCTCCTTTGATGACAATTGATGTGAATCCATATTCAATATATGAAGCATCGTAAAATTTGTATGGAGCTAAATTCCCGCCTTGAAATCCTAAATATTCCCCCCAGGGGGGAATTCCACCCTGGTTGAGAACCCCTGGTCTATACATTACCGTTCACAGCTATTTGCCCACCAAATTTTCTTATGTTTCTGGATTTCTAAACTAATACAGGGGTAACGAAGCTCTTTGTGCTCATGTGCCAAATAATATAAACTTTACGTCTATAATAAGTGATGGCGTGTCAATCTTCTTCTCTTGTCTCATCAGTTGTTGCATTCCGAAATAGTTCTGTTGATGTAGCTCTAAACTACTTTCTTAGGTTAACGATCCAGGTAATCATCCTTCGTCTTCCAAAACCTCTTCTTAGTTTGATAAAAATGTTGGCGTACAAAAATGAAGGTTATTTGCGCCTTCAGGACTTCTTTTTTCTTCAACCTTTGTCTATATAATATTCTGTAAGATACGGTACATATCTTCTTTCTTTTTCTATAAGGTTCGCAACATTGTCTTGATAATTTCAACGTTGGTGACTCGGCCGATTCAGAAGTCCAATATCTCATATGACTGTAATTCTTATAATTTATTTGTTATTTAAATTAAATGAGCGGATTTAGCGAATGCAACTGTTGAGTATGTTGACTTGATAGGCGTTGACTATAATCATAGGTTGATTGCTGCTTCTTAGCAGTTACTATCGCCCAATATTTCGCAATATGCTTCTTTTTAATATATTATAATAAAAATTTCGTTTTCAAATCATTTGCGTGACAACATATTCTTTTTTTTTTCAAATGGTATTACTGGTTGGATGAATTGGGCAGAATGGTGAGAAATGTATGCCCCGCTTCTAAAGAACTTTTATTGAAAATTTTGCAACAAAATTGGCGTAAAAGAATCTTTAATTAAATTAATAAATAGGATGCATAAACAATGTTTTTGTGTTTTATGTAATTATTATTCCATTAAATCAGAAATACTTTAAATAATACTCAACAAAAGTTTAATTATTTATTTTCTGATTTAATAAATATCTTTTTTTGTTTTTAGCTGTGCAAATACTTTTCAGCGGTAGTGTACCGAGAAAACATATCTAGTCACGCGACAGAGAATTTAGTGTTTCAACCACATAAGTTTATCAACGGACTAGTGTTTCCCGTTTCCAGTAACTACCGGTAAAGATCAAAATCTTGTCGTTGCACTTGAGTTTAACGACAACTGTATATATTTAATTCCTTGTTGAAATCTGTTATTTTCTTAACATCTGTTTTGTGTTCGTCTCTGTTTTTGTCACATATATGAATGGGTGTAAATGAATTAATTACAACTATTTTTGATCTAATCCTGTTAAATTATTTTGTTTACTTATTGGGAATAACATCATATATTCTTCAATTCAAATAAAATTCTCAAGTCGTGTTCTAGAAAATGCACTTCTGGGAAATGCAAGGTAGTAAAAGAATCGCTGATCGGCAAAATCCACAAAATTGTTCTTTCATTCCGGATTATTTTCTACTTACGACATAAATGCATATGTGCCCTTGAATTTTATATTCAATAACGTGTTATTTTGTGCAGTCATTTCCAAAATAATATTCTTTGACTTGTTGACATTTTTTTTTGTTTACATATGCAGAAAATAAAAATCGAAAAGGTACGATAGGAAATACAAGCGTTAGAGATGAAATTCTTTAGAGCCGTACAATAGCATACAATCATATAATAGGAGAGATGCGAAGAATTAAAACCAGAACTCGAGGAAGAATTCTTAATTCAAGAAAATGAGATAGTGTGAGCTTTTAGACTGGGGTTCTGCAATTTTATTTTTACCGTATAGTTCAGATTTTACCATTTCTTTGTTTAGGACAGTGATGGCGAACCTTTTGAGCTCGGTGTGTCAAAATTGGGTAAAAACCTAGCTAAACTCGGGTACCGTGTCACGTCTAGAAATATCCATAATTGTGTGTTATTCGCAGCCCTAGTAAAATAGTTATATTTTTGATGTATTTATTTGTTAAAAAAACAAAAACAAATAATTCTTTACACTAGTGACTTTTTTGTTGCTGATTTGCATTTGCTAAATTCAAATTATGGTTGGTATTTCGTGCACTTCAAGCCCAAGCAAGCGCTACTAACTTCATCTATCAGTTGGTTTCTTTTATAGGTTTTAGTATTATTTAACGCCGAGAATAAGATCTCACAAAAGAACGTAGATGGAAAAATTGTGAATAAAGCCATCGCTGGATTTTTCAATGCTAAAGTGTCCCGTAATCGGTTTCAAGCACTCCAAATTTTCTGTTGGCAGTTGCACTCTTTTTCATTCTCCAAACGATTTCTCTCCAGATTCTCAAGTTGGGACCTCAAGTCGACAAACACTTGAGCTCAGATGCGTTTATTGTTCTTGGCCGAAGACCGTCCGTAAACGATGCGTGTCACCTAAAATGTCTTGGCGTGTCACCCGTGACACGCGTGTCATAGGTTCGCCATCACTGGTTTAGGACATAGTGTTCGGGTGACTTAATGTATCAGTGGCATATCATACTTTTTCCACTTGGGAACTTAAAAAGAGTGCCCGAAGTTGACTCTATAGCCCTGTTAAAGGTATTTAATAGGATCAAAAGGTGATTACATGTTTGGTAGAAAATAAAACATATTCAATGTTTTCGCCATGAATATTCCATCTAATTTGGGAGTGATTGCTATGTCTGCAGATGACTCAGCGATTATAACACAGGACGAATGCCTTGACACATCTATTAATGAATTACAAAAAGCAGTGACAACCATCTGCCAATGGCTCAAAATGTGGAATATTTTGCTTAACACTGATAAATGCGAATGCAAAATATTTTCACTAAAGAGAATCTCACATCCACAACAGATTCGAATAAACGAACAACCAAAATGTTGGAACTCAACAACAGTAAGATATCTAGGATTTCATCTCGACGGACGACTTTCATGGACATCTCATATTAAAATGAAACATAAGATTGCTTATCAGATACTACACCAGCTCTTCCCTTCTTGGTTAACATAAAATCGAAACTCAAAGTAAAATGTGCCTTGCTACTTTATAAATTTTTAATTCGACCACTGTTTATGTACGTTTGCGAAGTCTGGAAACCTCCAAAACCAATATCCTCAAACTCCAAACGCTGTAAAACAAAATTCTAAGAATAGCAGTCAACACCCTATGGTTCATCCGCAATGATCAACTTCACCAGGAATTAAATATGCCAACAATAGAATCATTTATTAGAAAAGTAACCAAACGTTTTATAAACAAAATAAAAAATTGTGAAGGTGCGATAACCTATAACATAAGCCAAAAGGTATACACGTTAGACTGAAAAGACAGCTACCTCCAGATATATACAAGGTGTCTCAAAAGAAATTTTATATTTAGTGGATCGATTAAAAAAAAAGTAAACCGTATATAGAAAAAATGTTTATTAATTATTAAAATACACTTTTTGGGGATTTATTTCTTTAAAATAATATCGTCTAAATGTAGACCCTCGCGTTTTCGGCACTCATTTAATCGAACAGTAAAATTACTTATGACGTCTCGGCAGGTGGACTCAGGGATGGCTGGCATTTCGTGACGGATATTTTCTTTCAAATGCGCCAGTGAAGTCGGTTTATTGGCGTAAACTTTAGATTTAAGATAACCCCATAGGAAAAAGTCCATAGGGGTTAAATCTGGACTGCGTGGAGGCCAATTTATGTCACCTCTCCGGGAGATCAATTTGCCTGAGAAAATTTCACGAACACGTGGCAGAGACATATTGGACGTGTGTGAAGTTGCTCCGTCCTGTTGGAACCATGTTCTTTGGTTATAGCCAGGAAAGTTTTGCAGTTCAGGTACCAAGAAGTTGTCTAACATCTCCACATAACGCTCTGAATTCACTGTAACTGCACGCCCCCTTTCGTCTTCAAAAAAGTAAGGGCCGATAATTCCTCGCGCCGACATCGCAGCCCATACGGTTACTTTAGGCGAATGTAGGAGTTTCTGATGTTTGCGTTTCGGATTCGTTGCACTCCAGTAGCGGCAGTTCTGCTTATTTACGTGGCCATTAAGATGAAAATGAGCTTCATCCGAAAACAAAATGTTGGTAAACGTTGAAAATCGCTCAATCACCTGATTTACGAAATTAAGCCTCTGACTGGCTACAATTGAATTTTGTAGGGGTGCAGCTTTAGGTCTTTGTGCATATTGCGATGTAATGATGATCTATGCACATTTAAAGCACTTGCGCGCTTCCGAATTGAAAGGTTCGGGTCGTCACGAACAGACTGATTAACATTCTCCACGTTTTCTACCGTCCTTGATGACCTAGGTCGCCCGGATTTTGATTTATCCAGCGTTGTACTAGTCTCTTCAAACTTTTTAACCCAATGTCGAATGAGAGGAATGCTTGGCGCATCATTTAAGTGGCGAAAACCTCGAATACTGCAGAATTTTCTACCCGCTACAGTCGCCGAATCACCGTTTTTGTAAAACTCTTGCACGCATAATGCGCGGTCTGCTCCCGAGAAACGCTCCATAGCGACTGAATTTCCAAGAGCCAGGCTACCGATTGACATAACCCCCGCGCCCCTCGGATACGTTGCGTTCACGCAGTAAGCTAAATATATATAAAATTTCTTTTGAGACACCTTGTATTTAGAATATTATATATTGTTTTACTGTATGTTATTAAATGAACGCATAATTTTGTACTTGTATGCCATACGCTAAATAAATAAATTTATTAGAAAAGTAACCAAACGTTTTATAAACAAAATAAAAAATTGTGAAGGTGCGATAACCTATAACATAAGCCAAAAAGGTATACACGTTAGACTGAAAAGACAGCTACCTCCAGATACATATATACAACAGCAGCAATGACAGTGACAATGACAGTGACAATGACAATAGATACTAGAAACTACAGACAACAGACATAAGTGATACACTTTAAGTTACATTTCAAGTACTTTTAGGATAGTTAAGTTTGTCCTATGTTTATTAAGCTAGTTTCTTTTACTTGTTACCACTGCTGTGAATAACATTTCTTTTTGTTGAACCAGCCATAAATATATTTAAATAAAAACAAAGGAAAAATGCGTTCTTTGGTGTTGTTTTTATTTACCCAACATTTCTAAATTTTGTTCATAATTAACTCTTACAGAAACACATTTAGAATTTTCGTATTCAGCCGAAAAGCGTATGAATGAATATAGTATATTCATATAGAGGTGTTGTATTAAGTGCGAATAATCATCGTAGCTGTCTGCTAAAATTTTATTGTCTTCACACCTTTTAAATTGATTATCGTTCTATCCAGTTTTATTTATCTTTTCTGTTTAAATTTTATTACTATAAACTATGTTCGGAAATTACAAAAAATCTGTAACACCAAATGAAATTTCATCGGTGAAATTGAAAAGTGTGTTACACATTTTTTTCGTTTTTTTTTTTTTGGGATCGTGTCACGTCTACCAAAAAATGTTTCACGTTTAGCGATAATTGTATTAATGTAGCTCCACTTTTATATATCTACACTTTTTTTAGGTTATAAAAAATGAACTGTCTCCACGTGACACCTTATTGATCTATGTTTCTGTCACCTAAAGTCTGATGCAATAAATTTTCACCTCGACAATTGGACTATTACTGTACCTCGTTTTTTATTTGCTCGTACAGAAGCTTAGAAAAGATGTATAACAAAAAAAATGAAGATATTTTTGTTAATAATACAAATACAGAAGAAACATAGGCAGACCATGTATCAACTGGCAATTAATAGCCATTAACAGAAACCAATGGAAAAGGCTTACAAGGAAGGCAATGGAATTGTTGATACAAGGATCACGCTAAAATTATTGAGAATATGACACGTGGTTCGTATTTTTTAGGATTTAATTTTAAATATATTCAAAAGAGTTCCCTTCAATAATAACACACTTGGCCATTATTTCCTTCCACTTCTTAAAAGCTCCCAATTAATGATCTTTCGGAACACCTTCAAAATAATCAGGAATTGCAGCAAACTATTACTAAAACGAAACCTTCTACTCCGTAGCTTTTTTTTAAAGTGATTATGGATGATGTTCTATTACGTCTTTTTCCACCAAAAATTGAAGATTTGAATTCTTATGGGAAGACGCATTATCATAATGGAATATAATCCCTTTCTCTGGAACTCTACTGAGCACTTCAGGCAAATATTTTCAGTGTACCATGTAGTTGTTACTGTCAATCCAACATAATATCTTTTACCAAGCCCGTACTTATAAAATAAAATCAGTTATTTTTATAAGGTTAACCAGCTATTTGTATTAGGTCTATCGGCTATTTTTATCAAGTCAGCTAATTTTATCAGTTTTCCCTATGTTCAAGAATTCCAAAGTGTGAAATTAAAAAACAATGTTACGCACCTGAACTCTGACGTCATCACTATCAGTGCAGAATCTGCGTTTCATAACTAGTTAAATGCTCAAAATATTGTTCCTAAAGTAACTTTTGATAATAAATATTTTGCGATTCTAGTAAAAGATTTTGCCCAAACTAGGTTAATAGCTTCATCTGTCACATAGCCTGTTTAGTTTGTTTAGGCAGAATTATATTTTGAATTCTATTAACTGTTAAAGTTTGATTGAAGCTTTTGATCATTTGGTATAAGGCAAGAATTGGACATTGAACGACTGCCCATGCCTCACACCACACGTGATTTGTTCAATGTACGGCGATTCTAAACAGGTGGCATTATTAGTGTGAATGTCTTCAAACTAGGTTTTGTCTTTAAACTAGAATATATGTAGCTCGCTCCGCTCGGTTCTACACTTTTACTAACTAAACTTAACCTAATTACCTTGTTTTTAGGTACTTTATTAGCCCAATTAAAATTGTGTATCATTGTGCATGCGTTTATAGACCAGAAACAATTGTCTTAGAACCACTGATAATCGTTGAAATTTAGTCCTATATAGTGAAGTCGTCTTGAGCTGCCCTCTGTAAAGAGCTTTTGTGTCTTGTTCCCAACTCCATCCGATCATTTTGTTTAGTAAAAGCCAACTTCAAACAATAAAAAAACAGCTCGTGAAAATTAAAATTTCATCTTGTTCCGCTTAAAGGTTTCCAATGGTCTATACATTAATTATCCATCAAAAACGAATATACAGCACAGAATTGCCAACTTAACATTTTTAAAAACAAAACTATAGGTCTACTAGACGAATATTTTTACGATCATATTGTATAATTAGTAAGTGAAAATACTTTATCTTTGTACAAAATATAAAAAGCTAGCGTATAGCGTTATAGAAAAGAAGAATTAGATCACAATCTTATCTGTCACTCAGAGAAACGAATCCTTCAACATTAAATGACTATTAGAAAAAGATATGACAAGAGTCATTTCGTTCTGGAAATTACGTCGAACCGACAGAAGACAAAATTGGTGGTCAATAGAAGAGAAAGGTTTCAATAATGGCAAGACATTCAATAACTGTTCTTTGATGGAAAGGTTAATGACATAGATCTTAAATTTGTACATTGTATTTATGTTTTCTAGTAACAAATGTTATTCTGTTTTATTATTCAATTCTAAAAGCAGTTAAATCAGCGAATTTATATTTTATGATTTTTAAAAAGATGCAATACGAATTGAAAGGTTTGAAAGCAGTAGAATCTAAAACAATGTATATGAACCTACAAGTGTTTTGCCATTTCAATAATTTTATGACTCATATAAAATTATTTTATAATCTTACAAAATACCGATTTAATAGTATTTTCAGTGCCAATTTTAAATATTTTATTTATAGAGAAAAACACAATTCAGGCTTCTAATTTATTTAACTTCACAATCAGTTTTGTCTAAAACAGTGTTTCTCAACCAAAAACGCACCGCGGACCAGTTTAATATTCAATTTTCTAACGCGGACCACTAATAATAATTGTTGGTTCACTTTTTTCAAGAAAACAAATATATTTAATGTGGTACTAAATAAATTTATTTTATTTGTAGAATTTATTTTAATTATTTACATAAAAAATGTGCATAAAAAACAAACAAAAAACTGAAAAAAACACATAAAAACCTTCGCGGACCATTAAAATTTTTCTGGGGACCTCAGGTGGTCCGCGGACCACCTGTTGAGAAACACTGGTCTAAAATACACTATACCAGGGGTCAGCAATTTTATTACTTCGTAGGTCGCATTCAGTTACATTTCTTTTTCGTTGCGGGCCGCTTTCAGTAATAATAAATTTGGCGGGCCTTCCTATTGTAATTTTTATTTTTTATGAACTTCAGTTCTTGTTTACATCGGTTCACAAATAATTACGTTGCTATAAATATGCCTAGTAAATGGATAACTCAACATTGAATTAATTAAAAACATAAAGTAGCACGGGAGTAATGTATTGGCTATGCTGGATAAGAAAAGTAAACATTCTATTGCCTTATTGGTGGGTCGCATTACATAATTCGACTGGCCACATGCGTCCCGTGAGTCACCGTTTGGCGACACCTCTTCTACCACTGCCTGTTTATTTTGGCAAATGTTGCATTTAATTTTTAAAAGCGTAAATTTAATAACCAGTGACAATTGTTTAAATTATAATTTAATTCTGTTTCAAAGTACACGAAATCAGAGGGGCAGAGCTTATAACAACCAATGGAAGCCATAGGCGCAATTTTTAAAATTCTTATGGAACCTTACTATATAAAAAAAAATACTACACATATTTAGAAACCTAAATAATGGTATTAGGCGTTCGAATTAAAATTAACAAAAAAAATATTTTAATATAAAATTTGTTTTGGCATCCCAAATAATCATCATTCACTTACTAAATACCTGCAAAACCCTGAAATGTGTGAAAGTTCACACTTCACATCTATTTTTTACAATAAAATGTTTTCTGGAAGAAAAAGTCGGACCAAATTAATTCACACACCTAATATTATAAAAAACTACGGACGTACGTTGGGTATGACAAGCTCACAGATGCCATTGAATTTTACATAGAACTGTGTGAAATAGATATAAATTTGTTTATCGGTTCTCTGTCGATCAATCGGCATGTAGAAGTCTCGTGAACTATAAAATAGTAGATTGTGTTATGAGATTTGAGTTAATCGAATTGAAATAATATAATATAACGGACCACATTTAGATTCAAATTTTTAGCTTGGAACAAATCTCTTAATTAATAATAAAATTTACCCCAAGCAATAAACCTTTCCTTATTTTTATGTTGGATTTAATTTTCTTTTAATGTTACAATTCTAAATTTTATGATTTTCAGTTGCATTACAATTTTACATTCAACTTGTAGTTGAATAAAAATCATATAAATTTTTTTCAAAAAAAAATAATAACTGAAAAATATGCTTAAATCTTTTTAATAGAAAAACCATTTAAGAATGCTATTATATTTAATATACTTATATTACTTATTTTTCTGAGCATGACTTTGCATAAAAACGAAAGCTTTAAAAAACAAATCGTACGAGAAGCAGGAACATTTGAAAAATGTTCACAGTGTACAACCTACGTGCTCGAACATACAAAACTACGTTGACAAGAAGCAACATTAGTAGCTATAGAAATAAACAAGGGGCATACACAATACACATTTGTATAGCAGATTTTAAACATGGATTCGTTAACAAACACCTAGCAATTATGAATACCATAAATTCGAATACCATTTTATATAAATAAAGAAAGTATTATACATAAATTTAGTCATACGCTCATGGACTCCACAAGAGTGGGGCTGACAGGGCTCTAGCCTGAGGGAACAGAAGCCCTCCCCTCGGAGCGTTGGTCATCCAGTTAAATACTAGATATTCAGCCGTATGAATAAAGTTGAAGTAAATGCTCATAAGTAGAAGGTAGAAGTAAAAGCATTTGCTTCGAGTAAAAGGTCGGAGTAAAAACATTTGCTTCTTTTTATATGAATAATGATTACCATTTACTTACAAGTCAATGCTTCTACCGGTGAGTAAAAGGTCAAGCGGATGTGTTTATGTTGAAACCTGAAAATCAGTATTTATCAAAATCGTACTACTTCTTTCTGATTGCTGTCAACTTGAAATTAGTCTATAAACACTATCAAAACTGTACTAGTGCTGTACTGAGTTCCATGTTTGACATATTAGTTTATTTTTATTGGTGTAAAGTCATGTACAGATTCAGGGCATTTTACACCTACACTTGTGAACATTTCACTGGCATCACAAATTTCCTATACATTTAGCATAGGTTTTCCTTTACGATTGACATATTCATCTTCATGGATCTTCAGTTTTTCTATCCCTATATGTGTACAGTCAATGACACCAACTGCGGTTGGAAAACGGTATTTTCTTTGCCACATTTTTTTCGCCTCCACTAATAAATTTTGGGAAGTAAGAAATTAAATCCAGTTGCCAGTTTGTGCAACTATTTGATCAACAACACTGCTGACAGTCAGTGATACTGTGGATTGCTCCACCCCAAGTTCCTCACCGATACTTCTTTGAAATCCAAGATCAGCTAGATATCTCACAAAAAAAAAAAAAAAAAAAATACCTAAAAATTATTAGCTAAACACTCCATGTTCTACTGTTCAAAACAAAACTAACTTTTATGTCAGTACGACGTGATGAAGAACCATGCCTATAATGTTTCATATTTCTTAAATGCACAATATCCGCCATGGCAATTAGTTCGCTACAACACTTTTTCACAACTGAGTATATGAATATATAGATGCATGTTTTTCGAAGCATTTGCTTATAATTTAAAGTAAAAGGTTTGTTTTATTCATAATCATTTACTTCTGTCTTGAACAAAAGATCAACAAAAAAGCATTTGCTTCTTACTCATAAGTAGAAGGTTTTGCTTGCATTTTTATTCATATTGTTGGGAGGATTTGCTTCATAATTTGCAAGTAAAAGGTTATGCTTATTTTTATTCATACGGCCCATTGTCACGTGGGTGGTTTGATTGAAAGACAACTCCTGGTTTCAACAATACAATTTATGTTTTACTGTTGTCAATGTGATTGTATGAATCTGCCCATGGAGTTGGGGAAGTCCTCGGTCCACCCCGTGTTGGTCAGGATCTGCTAGGACTTATCTCCAAGGCGGGGGCTACCCATCAGGGAGTCGAGGAGCCTGGAGAAGCCTTCTCCCACTCACATGGTACTACTTGCTTGGCTCACCAGTGGTATGAGTATCTAGTGTCGGTGTCTTAGTAATCACCGTGTGGACTGGAACGTGTAGAGGAGTTGACTAGGTTCCTCTGCCTCAATACCGTGCAACGTCCATGCATTTGTACTACTGGTTGACCTAGTTCCAATATACATTCGTCATGACAAATATTTATTACGAAAATGCGGCGTATGCATTTCGTAATCAGGTAACATATGCTAGACGCTATTATAAGTCTTTAGTTCTCCTAAGGTGCGCAACAAATCCTTTAAGGCTGCGTATAACCCCCAGAGGTTACCAATTTCTTATACAAAACTAACAATCTGAAATAAAATTAGTATCAAACTATACATCAAATTTTGTACCGAATTTTTATCTATTTAATAGGTATAAAACACGTGAATTTTATTTTAGTATAATTACAAAGTCTTTTTATTAATTATAATGTAATATTTAATGCAAATTGACTACAAAAATTCATGGCTGTCACATATCCTTATTATTTCTGTTGCTTAGCAATAGTCAGTCAGTAGCGTGCTGTTCCGACTTCGTCACATAGGATATTTTTTATTGTAGAAACATTAATTGTAAATATATTATCGCTCAGGACCTTAATAATTGACATCAGCAACATTGTTCTGTAATTTTTTAAATCTATTTATGGGTTTCAAATAACTTTTATATTTATATAGTTTTGTGTAGAAATGTTCAAATAATACGTCAACACTTATTTCGACTTGATTACTTATAGTTTAGAACCCTCGTCGAAAAATATTATACTTGATAATAATGGAATGCCACTTGGTACACGTATTCTTCACAAAAATCAAATCATTTTTACCCGTAACACCTATTTTGAAAACCTCGGCAGATTCAAGATGGCGGTAAATATAGACTACCAACTACAATAACTATAAGTAGTTTTCACAATAGAACAAAACAGCTAAAATCCTTTTTGTAGAATGAAGCTTTAACTACAATTTGCCGCATAGTACGCAAATATGCGTCGATTGGTTTACAAGATGGCATCTATAATGCAATTTGCTTATTTACAATTACATAACAGTTTTTTCTACAATTTAAAATATCCTATTAGATAGATAAAAATTCACTGCAAATATTGATGTATAGATTGTTATTAATTTTATTTCCGATTATTAGTTTTGTATAAGAAACTATTGAGAACTATAGGGCTGTGCGCCGCCTTAAGGCTTGAAAACTCAATGTTTGCATTTCTTGAAATCACCCACTGTTTTCTAAATCTGTACGCGTTGTTTATTGGTTTACTTTAAGTCGTTCATTTAGAAAATTCGGTTATTGTCAAGAGCTAGTATTTTTTTAAAATAATAGTTTTATTCTAAAAGTGTCGAGTCATTTGGTTCCCTCTAACCCTTATAGATTATATTTCAAAATAAAATTTCAGTCATCGTAGAAAAGGTGATGAATCATAATATTACCTAATTTCTTTTGTATACCTTTTAACAACTTAATCATTTAAAATTCTTTACAAATCACATAAATCCTTTGACATTGCAATGTGTCACGTTTCTAAACGCAACCCCATGATATAATATTCTTGTCACTATTTCATCACGTATCGTGGAAACATTGTATAACAAGATTATATTCTGCAATTCATGATGCCGCTTTAAAGTTTTGAACTGAAATGACATTTTTGACATTTGTCTACACAAACAACTGTACTTTGGAGAGTTTCTCAGGGATATGTTGAAAGATTTGACGTCCTGTATTTTAACTGGATAGTTTAGAAACTTATTTGTCTACTTGTGTACATTCAAAGTTGTTGGATAACTCAACAATATTTTTGTAAAAGATTGGGTCAAACAGTGGCGTATTAAAAATATCTTGTAGATATTCTACAGACAGGCGAATATTACCAATAATTTTAATCTTTTTCAGCTTCACAATACTTTGATTTTAAAGACAATAACATACAGTCTGTTCCAAACGGTTAAGCGGAACTAGATTTTGCAATCTAGTTACTTTCATCGTTTAAATCGTGCCTTTCGGCCGTTTTGTTTAAGCTTTGTAAATCATACTTACAATAAATATTTTTTGATTAAGGTTAATATCATTTTAAAATGTCATTTTCTTTATATTTTGATTTTTTGTGTCATTCTTAATACAAATTTCCCATTTATTTATTTTTTTGTCATTAAAATATAAAAAAAAATATATTTAATTTTGACATATGTCATTCGTCTCCATGGTTTCATTGTTGGAATTTTAAATTTTGACATCCCAACTTGAAAAATGAAATAACCCAAGCAAGGTCCCTTCTCGTGACAACCTAAAAGAACTAAATTACCATTTAGTTCCGCTTAACCGTTTGGAACAGACTGTATCTCTAAGTATAAATTTTAAACATGTTCAGACACAGATTTTTCCAATAGTTTTATATGCACAAAAATGAGAACATTGACAATTGCTAATAACAAAGAACGATTTTTTTTTTTGTTTGCGAAGCATTTCGTGGACTGATCGACTAACCAATGCATCAATGATATAAAACAATCAAGATTCCAAAGAGGCTTTCAGCGATTGCCAAAAGAAGAACCCTCCATTAAATTGGCCTCTATTTGATAAACTGATTAATAAAGTTTTACATTTGGGCCACCTTTGAGGTGGATATTATTTTTTATCACAGAATAAAGGTTGTTTGATAGGAAAAAGGCTGACTTTATGGCTCACTTTCATAAAAACTGTCTAATAATCAGCGCCATCTGTGAATGAAACAAGTAACTACTGGAATTATTATCGATTGGTTCAAATTTGAGCGGGAAGAAATTTATTAAGTAATTTCTAATTACTTACTATTCAATACCTTTACAATTTAATACATTGTATTCAACTGCAGTTACGTATATGTGAAAGAATTTATTATTCTCTTTAAATTTTCACATTTAAACGGGTTTAAAAAAAATATATGATTTATATTTGACCTGGAACTTGAATGTTTACAATAATAACATTTTTTAAACGATCAAAAATAATTTTTCTACTGTTTTACAAACCATTGGGTATTTTTAGAAAAAAATTTCCTTACCGCTTAGGAGTAGTTTTTTTGTTTATTGTAAATTCGCGCTTTCTGAAATTTGAAGATTAGTTAGGAGATGGAACGAAAAATATTAACCCTTAGAAACAGGGGAGAGTCCGCCAAAGGAGAACGAGCAGTTTTTCCTCACTGCTTAGTAGTAGTTCTTTTTTTGTAAATTCGCGCTTTCTGCAATGTGAAGAACATTTAAAAGATGTTTCAAATAAAATTAACCCTTAGAAACATGGGCAAGTAGCATAGTAGCGTAGATCTTTTTTTTTTTTTTGTTAAATCGTGCTATCTGCAATGTGAAGAACATTTAAGATTTAAGAACAATTTAACGCACTAAGCAACAGGGCGCTGAGCTTGCTAACCCCTTAGCCATTGCGAAGATGAGGACCTTTTTTTATTCGTTACTTTGGATTGTGGGAGGTGAAGTTTTTTTTTTTTTGCTCGTCACTTGGATTTTGAGAGGTGAAGACCTTTTTTTTGCTAATCACTTCAATTTTGAGAGGTAAGAACCTTGTTTTTATTTACCGAGGGCGCCAAAACACGGCTCTGCCCCTAGCGCAAGTGTTTTCCTTACTGCGGCTCCACCGCCTAGGGTGAACACGAAGGATGCTGGTAAGTGTAATTCTTAGAGCGTCTATTAGGAGTGCTTCTAGAAGTAGAAACATGGGTAAGTAGCATAGTAGCGTAGAACTTTTTTTTTTTGTTAATTCGTGCTATCTGCAATGTGAAGAACATTTAAGATTTAAGAACAATTTAACGCACTAAGCAACAGGGCGCTGAGCTTGCTAACCCCTTAGCCATTGCGAAGATGAGGACCTTTTTTTATTCGTTACTTTGGATTGTGGGAGGTGAAGATCTTTTTTTTTGCTCGTCACTTGGATTTTGAGAGGTGAAGACCTTTTTTTTGCTAATCACTTCAATTTTGAGAGGTAAGAACCTTGTTTTTATTTACCGAGGGCGCCAAAACACGGCTCTGCTCCTAGCGCAAGTGTTTTCCTTACTGCGGCTCCACCGCCTAGGGTGAACACGAAGGAGGCTGGTAAGTGAAATTTTTAGAGCGTCTATTAGGAGTGCTTCTAGAAGTAGAAAAAGAATTAATAGCGGTGTGTAGTTCCCGCAAGACCCTATTTTGAAGGATAATATGTTAATTTAGAAATTTAATGCACTAGTCCAAGTAATATTCGCGACTCAAACTAACGTTGGCGGCGCTGCGTACAACAGTTAATGGCTGACGAGAAGCGTATATGTCTTTTTCTTAATATTTATCTGTTCAAACAATATTTCGGCAAAAAAGTACTGTATTTAAGTCACTATATTTAAAAATACGTCTTAATTCACATAAACTGCAGCAGAATACACTAAAAATATTATACAAATATACGCTTATCTTTAATTTATCTAGTTGCCACTAGATGTCTCACTGTTATTTGGAGTCGCGAATTCAACCAAATTTCGTATGTTAAAATAGTCAGGAAGACAGCTTAAGTAAAAATGTATCATCCTGGTGGAGCAAATAATTTTGTATGTGATTATGAGTACAAATATGATTTACAGAGTATTAGTATAAATAACGTTCAATTAATATATGAAGTAAGTAATAACAATAATAATAAAGTGCGCGCAGCTAACCGTTCGGTGAAGCAAAACCACTCTAAATGGAGGCCGTTAATTTAAACCAACAAATGAATGATGCCGGGTTATGGTGCGTTGGCAATTATTATTAAAGCTAATCACCCGGTTAGTATAGTGAGTGAGTGAGTGAGTGAGTAGTAGAGTAGCAGTAGAGAGTAGAATGCGTGGTAATGGTAGGTCAGGTGTGGCTAGTATGAACAGAACGCTCTGCTTGCCGCCGTAATTTGCATATCTGTCTACAAACCACACAATGCCCGTCTCCTGGATACGACGTCTATACCAACGGCGAGTCCCGTGGTCTGTTCCAATTTGCCGTCGTTGTGGGAGACGACGTGGTGTGCTGCCCGTTAGATGAATTCAGGGATGGTTTCAGTTTAAATCTGGAATTTTTTAATTGATAATTTAATATTTTTAATTAACAACAGTCTGGAAAATTTAATAAACTGAAAAAAAAAACTGGAATATTCACATGTTTTTAAAAGTAGAACATTTCTTACTTTAAATATTTTTTAGGATTTTGTAGGAGTCTCTGAGAGACCCTTATACCATCTAAGTGATGTATTTCTGTCTGTACAAAAATTTTGATCAAACTGGATTGATAAAATATGCCTAGTTTGTGTAAAATATGCCAATAACTTTTGTTCTCGCCCTATTTCCCAGATTTAAAAATTTGAAAAGAAAAAATGGAGAGAAATATTAATCTCGAAAATTTTAATGTGACAAAATGTCGAATATTTTACAATAGTATTACATTTAACAAGCATATAGCCTCCATATGGCACGAGGATGAAATAAGATTTTCGACTTCGGTCAAATATCAAATACAAGTGAATAAGTAATGAAAATGAAACTCCTGGCACGAGGATGAAGTTTACCACCTGAACCGTATGCGAGGGTTACAATCATCCGAGTGCAATATAGTTAATTTATGCAAGTCAAATAGGGGAAGCCAGGGCATAACGGGCTCCCCTATTTTTGGCTGTTAAAGCATGCCGCCATGTTTGGTTGCATTCCAGTCACGTTCAGTACTTCGCTAGTGTCTTCCGAGAGTGGCTGTATGACTGAGAGCTGGCGTTTATATTTTGTAAATTGGTGAAACGAGTTTTTTGATGTGTTGATATATTTTTCACACATATCCAGACGTTGATTACTCCAGTACAGAGCCTGTGGCAAATGGGCACATTATTCTTGCGTTGGAGAATGCACGATGAAGAATGCAGTCACGTGTGTTCATTCTGCGCCAGATTTTAGCTGATTGCCCATTATACCACGCCCGTGATCATTCTGCCACGACACTGGGGCAAAATGAGCACAAGGAAGCTTTTTTTATATCGTCATAACTTTTATTTTTGTATTTTTCTAAGTTTTTTTACTGTCTGTAATAATTAAACAATAAATCATCTTACGCATAAAAGTATTTCGAAATTTTTTACGATATTCTTTAAGATTTTATTAAAGATACGGACACCTTAGGGATTTAAGGTGCCCGTTATGCCCTGGCTTCCCCTACAATATTTTATCTACAACTGAATAGTTTCCTCATTAATAAAATAGTTAATTTAATTTAAAAACACAGAAATTCTGGCTACCGAATGATCGTACCTAATTGTACCGTACAAGAATGTTTAAAATACTGTTATTTATTCTAACTTATAAATAGGGTGACGAGATTTCAGTGAAGGGCAACCGGGACACAGGGAAAAAAAGAAGGTCCTTACCTCCCAGATTCAAGTAAATAGCAAAAAAAGGTCCTCACCTCCCAAATCCAAGTGAAGAGCAAAAAAAAGGACCTCACCTCTCAGATTGACTAGTTGTAATATTTCTTTTCTTACAAATGCAGAATTATGTAAAAACCGGGACAATCGACCGTCCCGAAAACATTTTTCGGGACACCGGGACAATTGACCTAGAACTGGGACGGATGGTCACACTACTTATAAATAATATTCAAATTATAAAGATGGGCTGTGTGAGTGCCAAACATTTTAACTAACTTAAAAAAACTAAATAAAAACTTAGAGTTTAAAAAACGTTCGTTATCCACGGATGAGCCATCATGCGCGTCACTTTATAAGCTGGATCCAAATAAGCGAGCCGAACTTCTAATGTAACGCGTAACGTAACGCTCGGTTGAAATCTACGTGTCGCGAACTTATTGCAATCTTCCGGAAAACCGCCCGAGAGCGAATAAAACTACGAGCAAACGACAATTGAACTTGGCGAATCACTTTGATTTCGCGACAAAAAACGACACAGAGTGGATTAGGTCGAGCGCTTTGCGAACTGCTCGGATTGTGCACGCAAACCAGTCCAAACTAGACAAAAATGTTACATGTAGGGGTCCATTACAGGTTTGGCTCGGTAATCTGGACTCAACTATACACAGCGTGCAGTATGAGCAGCTTTATGTATTTACAGTTGGACACATAATGCATTATTATTTAATAGTCTATTTTTTATAAATTCAGTGTAGAACATTAAATGGAAAAACTAAGTATTTAGATTAAAGGAGGAAAAGTGATTAAAAAAAAAAAAAATACGATTTTGATGGGATTATAATAATAAATTGCATTAAGCATCAAGCATTTTTTATTTCTCTTTGCTTGTTAAATGTCTATCAACCCTAAATTGTGTGAAAATTCACAATTCTACTTTATACAAGACCCAATAGGTGCGCAACCAGGGGAGGGTGGCACAAATGCTTAAGCACCCAGCCAAACTCTCAAAAAAGGCTTCTGAACCCACTTTTTAGTGGATTCAGAAAAATGACTTCAGGTCCTCTTTTAAAATCTAGGTGCATTTTTTTGTAAATTGAAATCATTTCATTTTTTATATCAAATCATTTAATGTGATTATTAATAAAAGGGGGTCAAAGCCAAAATGGTGTAAGTCACATTTAAAAAAATTGATTACATGTGGTAGCACACACTAAAAAATAATTCTGCAATATACAAAGGTGGAGCAAGTTATATCTCTTCTCCTAGTGTTAAATGAATAAGAACTTCAAATAGAGTGGAATGTAATTTAATAGGATGAATTTAATCAAACGGTTTGTTTCTCGGAATGAACATAATGTAACTTACACCACTTATTAATAATAATACAATTACTATGTTTTTATTTCACTTTTTATTAAAATATTATAAGTTAAAAACAATACGTACATCCTAATATCAAATTCACCACCGAATGTGAAGTGGATCATTCGATTAATTACTTAGATCTCACAATTAAAAGAATACAAAATAAACTTTCTTTCAAAATTTTCCGAAAACCTTCATTCACAGATGTTACGATACCTGCAGATTCTCTCAATCCCCATAAACATAAATTAGCAGCTTACAATAGTATGATTCATAGAGCCCTAGTTATTCCCATGTCCGAACCAGATAGAATTCAAGAAATAAATATCATAAAAACTATTGCAACAAACAATGGTTTTCCCCAGATATAATTAACAAAATAATAAACAGAAAGAAATATTTTATAGCCCTTAGGCCCGGTCTTTCCACCTTCAGATAAAGTTCCAGGTAACTATCTGACAGATAAGGTTATTTGTAACTTCATCTGCTGAATAAATATCAATACCAGTCAGTGAATCCAATACGTCAGTCTCATTATACGTTAGATAACTATCCGATAGATACATTTGTATAGAAAGAAGGGATGACATTTACTCAGCAGATGAAGTTACAAATAACCTGTCAGATAGTTACCTGGAACTATATCTGAAGGTGGAAAAACCGGGCCTTAATAGCATATACCCGAAAGAGATAAAACCTAATAATTCTTTTCACGTTTTGCCGTATTATGGTATAATATCAGAAAATGCAGGTAATAGTCTGAGAAAATACAACATCAATGTTGCATTTAAACCCAATAAAAACCTTGGTAAAATCTTCTTCAATGCCAAAGATAAATCTGATATTTATAATAATAGCGGAGTGTATAAACTAAAGAAGACTCTAACTTCAGCAAACTCTTACTCGACACTGGCCACAGCCCTCCCGTATTAACTGATATGAAAGTACTACATCTATGCAATAAGGGCAAAAAACTGTCTTTACTGGAAGCCCTAGAAATCAATAAATTTAAACATAAAAATCCTGAAAATATATTAAATGAACAATTAGGCTTAAATACCTCCCCTTTATTAAACCTAAAATTGTAAAATACACCCCCCATTATCATCCTTATCCTAGTAGAGTACCTACCGGTCTACAAGTATGAAATGCGGATTTTTTTCAAACTTGCCGCGCAAACAGAGTTTTAGTATAGTTCAAAGTTTCAACACATATGGCGTTTTGTTAAGCTATCATAAGTGTCAAATGCGTATAGGTTATAATTTGAAAAGTGATCATATAGTTTTGTTTAACTGTGTTAAAAATGTCAAACTTTGTGCCAAATAAAGAGCATTCGCGGACAGTACTACTGTTTTGTTTTCATTTGAAAAAAACTGCTGCTGAATCATACCGACTGCTTCGAGAAGCTTTTGGTGAATATGCTCCATCGCAAGATACGTGTGAATGATGGTTTAGGCGTTTCAAAAGTGGTGACTTTGATCTTACAGACAAAGAACATGGAAAACCTCCAAAAAAATATGAAGATACAAAATTGGAAACATTGCTACATGAAGACGAAGTCAATCACAAAAACAACTAGCAGAGCAGTTAGGCGTTAGTCAACAAGCTGTTTCCAATCGCCTACGAGAGATGTTTAAGATCCAGAAAGTCGGCAGATGGGTTCCATATGCATTGAATGAGAGGCAGATGGAAAAACGCAAAAACACTTGTGAAATTTTGCTTGCACGATACAAAAGAAAGTCTTTTTTGCATCGTATCATTACTGGCGATGAAAAATGGATTTATTTTGAAAATCGCAAACGCAAAAAATCAAGGGTGAACCCAAACTCACCATCCACATCAACTGCAAGCTCGAATCGCTTTGGCAAAAAGACAATGCTCTGTACTTGGTGAGATCAAAAGGGTGTGGTCTATTATGAATTGTTAATACCTGGTGAAACAGTTAATACCCAACGCTACCAACAACAACTGATCGAACTGAACCATTCGCTGCTCATAAAACGACCAGAATACCAAAGAAGACAGCACAAGGTAATCTTTCTTCACGATAACGGTCCATCACATAAGGCAAAAGCAGTTTGCAACACTTTGGAGGCACTCAAGTGGGAAGTGCTACCCCATGCCGCTTACTCACCAGTCCTGGCCCCTTCAGATTACCACTTGTTCGCATCGATGGGTCACGCACTTGCCGAGCAGCACTTTTGTTCATATGAAAATGTGAAAGAATGGCTAGATGAATGGTTTGCGGGGAAAAGGGAAGAGTTCTACTGGCGAGGTATTCACAAATTGCCTGAAAGATGGGAAAAATGTATAACTTCTAATGGACTATACTTTGAATATATAAACTTTTACTGTTCTTTTGAGTTTAATGTTTTTTATTTTTTTTTTAAATCCGCATTTCATACTTGCAGACCTAGTATATATACGTAGATGTATATTTACTTGAAAATGTCGTAATAGACGAAACTAGTCGTTATGTTTTTAACTTATAATATTTTAATAAAAAGTGAAATAAAAACATAGTAATTGTATTATTATTAATATTAATTTTCACAAAGTAACGACCTACACCATCAACTATATTACACCACTTATGTTTTACCCTGCTCATATTAATACATACTTTAAGCATTAATTTGAGCAAAATTGTCTTTGCCGATGCATTTTACAAATATAAATGTAACCGGCTCTGTATATTTTGTTCCATACAAGAGGTTATGTTGAGTTTAACCTGTGAAGCTCCCTATTATAATGTCCGTTTTGATGTGGCTTTACGATAGATAGTTTGTTATTGGCCTTCGTCCTGTCATACATATATTCCTGCAACTGAAATTTGCAGAATGTTGTGTACAAAACACAAATTAATATCACAGGTGTATGTTGCCTACATCAAAAACGACGGGAGACTGTCCTTGTCGTTTTACTTTTGTTGGAGGGAGTAGATATTAAATTAATAACGTGAGTTTATACACTTTTATAAAAAAAATCATCATGGACATAATTAAAATAGAAATTTCTATAAAGCCTTAAACACGTCTCTAGCGAGAAATTTTATAGTTTTTAAGATTTCGTAAGTATAATAAATATACAAAAAAATTGATGTGAAGTGTGAATTTTCACACATTTCAGGGTTTTGCAGGTATTTAGTAAGTGAATGATGATTAATTGGGATGCCAAAACAAATTTTATATTAAAATATTTTTTTGTTAATTTTAATTCGAACGCCTAATACCATTATTTAGGTTTCTAAATATGTGCAGTATTTTTTTTTTATATATAGCAATGTTCATTAAGATTTTGAAAATTGCGCCTATGGCTTCCATTGGTTGTTATAAGCTCCGCCCCTCTGATTTCGTGTACATTGAAACAGAATTAAATTATAATTTCAACAATTTCCACTGGTTATTAAATTTATGCTTTTAAAAATCAAATGCAACATTTGCCAAAATATAACTAAAATTTTGAAAAAATAATGTAAACAAAATAAAAATGCAAAAAAAAAACAAAAAATAATATTTTCTTTTCTCGCTGGGATCGAGTTAGTTGGGTGATAATCCAGTGTCATAACCATTACACCAGGATAGACCTTCCAGTGCAGAGTGTTACAAAGCTATAACTTGTCAACATTATTAGCAAAAAAACACAAAAAATGCTTTTTTTTCCAAAAACATAATCTGATCAAAAATTCCTGTTGTACTATTCCGGTTCACACCAATGTACTTTACTTAGATTTTTTTCAGATTTTTAGTTTAAACCATCTGGGCTACAGAGTGTGGGACAAACAATTTTTTGCACAATTTTGGCAAAAATTGCTTCAAAATAATTTATTTTGCAAAAATAAAAATTTGGTCGTTAATCCACGTACCAAGGGCTTTCATTTAATACCCTACTCAGAATTATAAAAAAATATTTTTTTTTCCTATGTGCGGGTCAAAGAGTTGTATAAACATGTTAAATTTCAACTCTCTAGGTTTATCCGTTCGGCTACAATTTTTACCAAACAGACAGACAGACAGACGACAAAATGACGGTATAAGGGTTTTTTGGTCATACCTACAAAACCCTTAAAACACAATTTAAAAGTCAAAAAGCCGGATACCACTTTTGGATAACTAGTAAATGCAACAAGCAACAAGAAACAAGGAAGACATATCGAGGTGATGAGCAAAAAAGTGAAGACGGTGCATTCCGGGACGAAAATCCTGAAATCAAGTCAAAAAAAGTGGATTGTCTTCTACCCTAATCGTTACTAATGTGTCTTTCTTTCATTCCTGTAGAAACTGGGACTAAAAGGCTGGACCTAGAGTTAAAATATGACATGCATGTTCAAAAAATTATTTCTTAGGTTGTTACAAAAATTTATGATATTTTTTGCTATTTTTCTTTATTTATATAAATAAATGGTGCATTGTATTTAATCAAAATATTGGCCAGCTAAATCTACGAGTATGATCTTTTGTCGTCTGTCCGACAGAAAATGAATCCCGCGTTGGAATACCGTGACAACTTTACATTTTCGCACATTTTTGACATTAGAGAAGAATGCATCGACCTGAATAGATTAACACCTATTATCAGAAGGGGCAATTATTATATATTTCAGGAAGGGCAATATCTGATGAGTAAGCAGGGTGCGGTAGGACCTACCCATTATGCGAGGACGAGGTTATTTGAGGACGCTTTTCTGCACGACGCAGATCTGTATTCAGTTGCCTTAGTTGCTTATTGTAATGATCTCCTGTCAACGTTTGACCTAGTTTTAGCAGTTGAGAGTAGACCACTGCTTTCTGATTCTATCAGATGCAGAGCAGAACCTTATGGCCGTGGATGTTGTGGCTTGGCGTCGATGTGATTGGTTGACCGGAGTTCACTCAATGTTTTAACCTAGGGCTCGGCAACCTTTTTATATCGCGGCCCACATTCAGTAACTTTTTTTTTAAATTTTATGTCACGATCCTCTTTCAGTAACCAACTCTTTTTACTCTGCTTGGCCAACAGTGAAAGGCTAATATTGTACCAATTTTGAATTCCAACTTCGGCCAATTTATGTGGAAACATTTTAAACTATTCTTCACAAGACAAAACGGCTATAAAACCTTCACCGTAAGTCTCACAGATTATTCTCTTGGTTTCTGTAGCTGTTTTATTTCAATTGGAAACCAAAATCAGTGGCCAACAGGCATTTTATCTGGCTCCATTTTCAGTCGGTGTTTAAACTCAAGTTATTATTTGTCATGAATTGCAAAATAGCCAATATGCAGATACTAAAAACTTTTCGGCCCAAACAGTAATTCTAAAGCAAACTTATAGCCATCTATAAGCAAACGGATGAACTTTTGCAACAACGTAATATTTTTTAATATTTTAATATGGGGCACAAATGAAAGGCCTCTTTGTCTAGATTAATAAACAAGAATTAATTTAAAAACATATTTTTATTTTGATCCAAATCTTGCAAAAACTTCAGTCCCCATCTTATATATATATATATATATATATATATATATATGTTAGCATCTAGCTTTCCACGAAGCCCTGTTACGTCACCATAAAATGTTATCTAGATGCAATCCTTAATTTGGACCCACTAATGATGACGACTCATTAACGATAACGATGACTGCTCATTACACTAATTGGTTTTTATAAAACACACGTAGAATTTGATAGAGAGATCAGATGTTTTCTTACGTTGTAAGAGTGAATACTTAGAATAAAATAGTCTGTGAACAAGTTGAGTTTTATTTAAACAATAGATCCCTTATTTGTTTACATATATATATAAGGAAATAAAAATTCTTGAATACTCGTCAAAAGTTTATTTATAAAATATTAAGAGACGTTTCGACTGGTAAATCCAGTCATCCTCAGTCTAGAGTAGGTTGTCAATATTTTAAAAAAGTATATTCTTATAAAAAAATATACGGAAATGAAAATGAAAAAACCATCCCAAACACATTCAGAGTAGACAGGCAGTGTAGAACAGGACGGCTCGAGACTGTCTGGTCGACAAACGAGAGAGAATGACTGGATTTACCAGTCGAAACGTCTCTTAATATTTTATAAATAAACTTTTGACGAGTATTCAAGAATTTTTATTTCCTCCTACATTTTTCGTCAAGAACAACAATCCAACTATATATATATATATATATATATATATATATATATATATATATATATATATATATCGTCTCAAATGTGGTAAAATAACAATTATCACTCACACAAATAATCAAACGTTATTAAAACACATTTATGACATAAAACAAAGTTCATAATTAAAACAGATATTATAACAGACACGTAGCAATCCCAATGATCCAGACCGATCGCTCAGCTATAACACACTCATACAACACACACTGTTCTATTATCGCTCTGTTTTTGCTGATCGGTTGATCTTGGTTCTGCTAGCACCAAGGCTGCTGCCTTTGCACTTACGTATCCTGATAAAATTATGTTATTCTCCGACATATATATATATATATATATATATATATATATATATGTAAAATAATTTTAAATATAATATGGTAAATAACACTATGCAACAAATTAGTTTTTTTTTTTTTTCACTGGGTTTACAGTATGTAATTATGATTCCCCTCGTTAAAATCAATTGAGGTTAATAAATAAAATTGTCACGTCACGTCAGGTTCCATAGAGAAAAGCATTTATTGATTTTTTTAAAATTATATAAATTAGCGACACAAAACTTTATTTTTTATTAAAAAACTTATATTTTTTTGTGCGATTGGCTTTCCTCTTGTAGTCAGTTATCGCGGTATCCCTCTGAAGGCACCAACAGTAATCTGCAAGCATGGCTGGTTCCCATCTACCTTGGTAACGTTTCTCAAACTCTGCTTTTTCCTGGTGAAAGCGTTCGCCGTGTTCATCGCTTACTGAACCCATATTTTCCGGAAAGAAACTCAAATGGGAGTGTAGAAAATGGATTTTCAACGACATATTTTATACTAGTTTATGATAAGCATTCAGCATCAATTTAATTTTTTCATGGAATTCTGGTGAAGTCTGAATGTGGTTCTGTAATAGTAGTTGGATCTTGAAATACCTCATCACTAGAAGGGCCGGGTACGTTATCTTCTTCCATAGAACTCGATGAACTTGATGAACTTGGAATGTCTGGAGAATGGGGTAGCGGTATTGATACTGATGGTACATTGGCATATTTCACTGAATGTTTTGATTTTTTAGAAAAACCCTTTTTGTCAAACAGAAATAACAGTCGTTTATGTGATTCTTGGGTTCACGCCACTGCATTGGTACACCAAAAAGCATCACTTTTATAGTACCATTGTACCAACCCGTCAAATATTTATAACATTTTAAACAACACACTTGGGGCACCCATGATTTGTCTTGATTTTTAATTACACTCTTAAAATAAGCTTGATAACACTTCTCAAGCAATGTAGAAATTGGCTTTTTTTCACTTTTAGGAGTAAATTGACCACTAACATAATCGGCATTTTGTAGATTTATAACTAATCTAAATATTTTGATGACTTTTGTATACAGCAAAGATATATTTTTATGAATAGGCTCAAACAAGTTTTATCAAGAATAAAAAAATTAAGATTTTACTTATCTATGTTTTGAGACGTGATATCTAAATATAAATTTGTTTTTTTTGTTTGCTTACTAGGTATACCTAATACGAATTACTATTCGAAATATTGGTGAATTTTTTAGTGTTGCATAGTGTAATTTTAACATTCATCGTCGGGGTCACCACGATGGTGGGGCCCCCAGAACATTTCCAGTTAACCCAGGCGGTGTTTACGCTCCTGTATATAATGCAACAGAAACTAGAAATACAAATCTGTTAAATTTCGTGGTTCAGAAGAGATATGATCTCTTCTCTTGCTATTAAGTTCATAAGAATTTCAGATAGAGTGGATGAGTAATATAATACACCGAATATAAGAAAAACAGGTTGTTTCTCGAAATGAATAAAATGTGACATACCAGGTCTACAAGTATGAAATGCGGATTTTTTTTAAAAAATAAAACACATTAAACTCAAAAGAACAGTAAATGTTTATTTATTCAAAGTATGTTCCATTAGAAGTTATACATTTTCCCCATCTTTCAGGCAATTTGTGAATACCTCGCCAGTAGAACTCTTCCCCTTTCCCCGCAAACCATTTATCTAGCCATTCTTTCACATTTTCATATGAACAAAAGTTCTGCTCGGTAAGTGCGTGACCCATCGATGCGAACAAGTGGTAATCTGAACGGGCCAAGTCTGGTGAGTAAGCGGCATGGGGTAGCACTTCCCACTTGAGTGCCTCCAATGTGTTGCAAACTGCTTTTGCCTTATGTGATGGAGCGTTATTGTGAAGAAAGATTACCTTGTGATGTCTTCTTTCGTATTCTGGTCGTTTTATGAGCAGCGAATGGTTCAATTCGATCATTTGTTGTTGGTAGCGTTGGGTATTAACTGTTTCACCAGGTTTTAACAATTCATAATAGACCACACCCTTTTGGTCCCACAAAGTACAGAGCATTGTCTTTTTGCCAAAGCGATTCGGTCTTGCAGTTGATGTGGATGGTGAGCCTGGGTTCACCCATGATTTTTTGCGTTTGGGATTTTCTAAATAAATCCATTTTTCATCGCCAGTAATGATACGATGCAAAAAAGACTTTCTTTTGTATCGTGCAAGCAAAATTTCACAAGTGTTTTTGCGTTTTTCCATCTGCCTCTCATTCAATGCATGTGGAACCCATCTGCCGACTTTCTGGATCTTACCCATCTCTCGTAGGTGATTGGAAGCAGCTTACTGACTAACGCCTAACTGCTCTGCTAGTTGTTTTTGTGATTGACTATCGTCTTCCTGTTGCAATGTTTCCAATTTTGTATCTTCATATTTTTTTGGAGGTTTTCCATGTTCTTTGTCTGTAAGATCAATGTCATCACTTTTGAAACGCCGAAACCATCGTTCACACGTATCTTGCGATGGAGCATATTCACCATAAGCTTCTCGAAGCAGTCGGTATAATTCAGCAGCAGTTTTTTTCGAATGAAAACAAAACAGTAGTACTGTCCGCGAGAGCTCTTTATTTGGCACAAGATTTGACATTTTTAATACAGTAAAACAAAACTATATGAGCACTTTTCAAATTATAACCTATACGCATTTGACACTTAATGATAACTTAACAAAACGCCATATGTGTTGAAACTTTGAACTATACACTCTGTTTGCGCGGCAAGTTTGAAAAAAATCCGCATTTCATACTTGTAGACCTGGTACACCACTTTTGCTTTGACTCCCCTTATATCTTGAAAGATATAACCACGATGTACCTTATAAAGTAATAAGCCAGTGATGTAGTTCGACAACTACTTCATATTATATAAGAGAGATTGCTTTTTTAAAACTATTTTTGTTTCCCGTAATTTTTATTACTGTTGTTTTTTTAAAGTATTTAACTAGGTTATGGTCTCTTTATTTTTCTTTTATATAAATCGTAAAATGTTATGTCTTCATTCTTTGTTTGAACTTTTTTCTAAAAAAGAGAAACGATAGCACTAGTGCATGTATGTTAACTGCGTTCCATTTTATATAAGCAAATGTTATGTAATAATCCAATGCGTTTAAAAATAAATTTAATTTCCATTAGTTTTCCACACATTTGCAGAATTTAAAACTAAGTGCATTTGTAGGCACGTGTAGTGAAAATATTTCGTTAATTCAAATCTAAAGGTTAATTAAGGGATAAGGGATAACCATCTCTGAGATGAAAACCTATCTAATTAGGCATCTCAATAATTTGAAAGGGTTATATTGTAAATTCAAAAGGTGAGAGTACATCTTATGCATGAGAATGTGTTTCCTCTATATATAATATACACACTGCGGGAAATTCTTAATTAATAATTCTGGTTGTGAGAATTGTATACCGGGAGATGTGTGTGCATAACGCGGTGTTGTGTAAAACAGTAGTTCATGTGAAGCCCGCGGTGTTCCCGTGGCGCGCTATTCACGAACACTCTGTATAGTTCGTGACGCAGTGACATCGCATGTATAATAATAAGGCAAAAGTTTGATACATACCAACTAAGTCTACATGTTCCGTGAAAAGCTATGTGCAGCTCTAACCGCTTCTATAGGATTCAAATCAGGGGACTTTGGTGACCAAACCATAACTTCCCAAATAATGTGTCCAAATAATCTCTGCAGAGTTTGGACGAGTACTTAGGATCATTATCTTGCTAGAACACAGAACTTAGTCAAAAGTACATAGTTCTGGCATTGGACTTTTGTAATTTTTTCAAAGTTTGTCCAGATGATGCATGATCTTTTTATGATGTCCCGGTGAGATTATTTATTTATTATTTCTTGAATTTTGCAAATGCTAGCAACTGTATCTTCATAAAACCAGTACCATATTATTACAGAACCACTACTTTGTTTCACAGAAGGCACCAAATACTGATAAGATGGCAGTTCTCCTAATGATCTGCTGACGAAGCCTCCTCGCTTTGAATCAAAATCTTCAAATTTAGAACAATAAAATTTAGATACTCCATAGAACAGTTTTGCAATAATCAAGTGTGGAAAGACTGTGATAGGCGCTAATAACCATAGAGGCTGTGCGCCAAAAATTATCTAACTAACTTCCTAAGTTAGTTGCGTGGTTTCCTTACAGCCAATGGGACATGGAGGTCCGTTTCTTTTAGTCTTCGTTTGATGGTTAATACGCTGAGCAATTTAACCCTCCCCAAATTCAACTGAGGTGTTATTTCTGGTGCAGTAAGGAGTTTGTTACGTTTACTGGTAACCATAATCTGTCTTCAAATAAAGTTGTGGTCCTGGATCAACACTTTTGTCGTCACATTTTAAATATTTGGTTTTATTATTTATTTTATTTTTTTCTTTTCATATTGTAGTCAGCTATCCTTCTTGGCACTTTTAATTCAATTGAAATTTGACAAATAATTTTATTAATTTGACAATTAAATTGATGGTAAGCAATTATCAAATAATGCCAAAAGAAAGTTTTCTGTCATATGTTTTCGCCATATTTCAGAATCTTTTTCGGCATATTTGTAAAGCCTTGCATATCCGCGAATATCCACCAGTTTTCTGCGGATGCGGATAATTTCTTATTAAAGCTGTGCGGTTTTGGATTAGGTGCAGATTTTGAATATGCAGTTGCATACCGGATCCGGATATTGAACACTTATCCGCTTATCCGCTATAGAAATAGTAAATAATAATCATTAATATCACTGTTCAAAAATATTTGGACAGTAACAAGTATTAGCAGGTACAGTGCATTTACTTTTGCACAATTCCTTGAAAGAGTGTCATTACTGGTTGAGCTAATTTAAAGTGTTTTGAGCATTGTGTTCAGCACTTGGTTTATATGACAGGTAAATATGATAGGTCATAAAATAGGTCGTAAATAAAATAATTAATAGGAGTGAATATACCAATAAAGTTGCACATGCAGAATGTTACTATTTTATTATTTTATTAATAAACTAGGTTATTACCCGTCAACAATGACGGATTTATAATGTAAAAATTTCAATTGTTTGTATGTGTATTTGGTTTTATTTTTAACGTATCTTAATTTCGTAAATTAACCATAAAATATACCACCATGTCAGGTATTTAGCCAATCACGGGAGAGGGTGTCACCTGTCAGCCAATCAAGAGACAAGGTGTTCCCAGTTAGCCAATGTTACCGAAACTACATACAGACACTTGCTAATTATACATGTACGATTTATTATTCATAAACTTTTTAAGATGGGAAAACGATTCATTTTTACTCAGTACATTACATTTATATTGTTAAAACTAAAAATAAATTGAGATGTTAATTTATGCCTACGAAACCCTAGACATTTCTGTATGTAATTATTCTTAGAGAATAAATCTGCAAAATATTGTTGATATCAGTCAAAGGATATAACGTTGTCTAAAGTGTCTTTTTTATGCCTATGATACCCTAGAAATTTCTATATATGTAATTATATTCGTAAATACTTAGAGAAAAAATCTGCAAAATATTGTTCATATCGGTTAAAGAATATAAGCGTGTCTACAGTTTCTCGTTTATACCTTCAAAACCCTAAATAATTCTATATGTAATTTTATCCGCAGTTTTCTAGAGAATAAATCTGCAATATCTGCAAATCTGTTCATAACGGTCAAAGGATATAGGAGTATCTAGAGTCTCTTGTTTGTGCCTACGAAAGCCTAGGCATTTATGTATGTAATTACATTCGTAGATTCTTAGAGAATAAATCTGCAAAATATTGTTCATATGGGTCAAAGGATTCCTATCTCTTGTTTATGCCTACGAAACTCTAGACATTTATGTATGTAATTATATTCGTAGATTCTTAGAGAATAAATCTGCAAAATATTGTTGATATCAGTGAAAGGATATAGGAGTGTCTAGAGTTTCTTGTTAATGCCTACGAAACCATAGACATTTCGATATGTTATTTTATCCACAGATTCTTAGACAATAAATCTGCAAAATATTTTGCATATCGATCGTAGGATATAGGAGTGTCTAGAGTTTCTTGTTTATGCCTATGAAACCCTAGACATTTCTATATGTTATTTTAACCGCAGATTCTTAAAAAAAAATCTGCAAAATACCTCTCAATCAAGAGACAAGGTGTCCCTAGTTAGCCAATCACGAGAACCTTAGGAAGCAATGACGTCACAATGTTACCCAGAACACATACACACACTTGCTAATTATATATGTACGATGATTATGTAAATTTTGGTTTCGGATTTAGTTTATAAAATGTTGTGAAATAAAACAATTGACCGGGTAATTTTTTACTGGTTACCCGCTCTGAAATGTTGGATAACTAATGAAAATAACCGTACGGATGCGGTTTTAATATATGCGGATGTGTTGCATATATCGAAAAATTTATCCTTGCAAGGCTCTTCAGATTTGATATGCCTATACACACTAAAACTCTCAAACAAAGACACGTCACAGGAAAGGTAAAATTTGAATCATATTTTCTCTGCAGAAGC
The DNA here is from genome assembly GCA_963971575.1 of Liopterus haemorrhoidalis. NCBI lineage: Eukaryota > Metazoa > Arthropoda > Insecta > Coleoptera > Dytiscidae > Liopterus > Liopterus haemorrhoidalis. The sequence continues at coordinate 14,347,757 of OZ020618.1, read as the reverse complement.
TGAAAAGAAACTAAAAATCCGATATATATTTATAAATAAATTAAAGTGCCATTACCTGAAAACTAATTTGGGCTACTTATTTCGTAAAATTCCATCTAAAATAAGTTAAATCATTTTTAGGGTTTTGTAGGTATGACCAAAAAACCCTTATACCGTCATTTTGTCGTCTGTCTGTCTGTCTGTCTGTCTGTCTGTCTGTCTGTCTGTCTGTTCGGTAAAAATTGTAGCCGAACGGCTAAACCTAGAGAGTTGAAATTTAGCATGCTTATACAACTCGTTGACCCGCACATAGGAAAAATACCAAAACATCTAAAAAACATATCCCCCTAAAAATATAAACAAATATGTGCTCATCGAAAAAAAAAATATTTTTTTTTAATTCTGAGTAGGGTATCAAATGAAAGCCCTTGGTACGTGAATTAACGATCAAATTTTTATTTTTCCAAAATAAATTATTTTGAAGCGATTTTTGCCAATATTGTGCAAAAAAAATTTTGTCCCACACCCTGTAGCCCAGATGGTTTAAACTAAAAATCTGAAAAAATTCTAAGTAATGTACATTGGTGTGAACCGGAATAGTTCAACAGGAATTTTTGATCAGATTATGTTTTTGGAAAAAAAAGCATTTTTTGTGTTTTTTTGCTAATAATGTTGACAACTTATAGTTATATAATACGCTCAACAGTAACGTGTTTCTTGGTGCTGTGGCTAAGATACTTGCGTTCTGTCCAAGAATTCGTAATCGGACTCATGTTCGAGTCCTACGTGAGGAGACAATATTATTTTTTATTTATTTTTTGCATTTTTATATTGTTTAAATTATTTTTTCAAAATTTTAATTATATTTTGGCAATTGTTGCATTTAATTTTTAATAGCGTAAATTTAATAACCAGTGGAAATTGTTGAAATTATAATTTAATTATATATTTGAATGTACACGAAATCAAAGGGGAGGAGCTATGACTAAAAACAACCAATGGAAGCCATAGGCGCAATTTTCAAAATCTTAATGAACCTTGATATATAAAAAAAAAAATACTGCACATCTTTAAAAACTTAAATAATGGAAATAGGCATTCGAATTAAAATTCATAAAAAAATATTTTGTCATAAAATTTGTTTTGGCACCCCAAATAATCATCATTCACTTACTAAATACCTGCAAAACCCTGAAATGTGTGAAAATTCACACTTCACATCAATTTTTTCTTATTATATCGTTATTCCTGGGAAATTCTGTAAATTTTATTACTATTCTCACAAAATATTCATATTTTCATAGAGAGACTTGGAAGATCAATACGAATAACGTTAAAATAATTTAGGAATATGAACTAGTCTTTAATTCCAGGAAATTCTAAAAATATTAGTGAGCAAATATTTATGTACGGTGGTGTATAATAAGACGAAAGTTTGACATATAGCAGCTGAGTCTAGTTGCTCCGTGAAAAGCTACGTGGATACAGCGCTAACCACTTCCGAAACTCCACGCAGTCTACTGGAAGTCAGCTTACATGTTAACCGATGCTACAAGTTTTATCATTAAAAAGTAATTAAAACCAGCTTACCGAACATATTTAATATCCACCATTAATATTTCATACGATTTTAACTTTTTTTTACAGGATTAAATCGAATTGTTACAATAATTTATTCAAATATCAGTAATAATTCAGAATTATACGGATTATGCGCAAAACTGGACGAACTGTAAGTAATCTTTGTTACCAATTATCTGACAACGGTCCTAAATAGATTAGAGAGTCACTTCTCTTGTTTGCGCTTTACTAGCACGTATAAAAAGCAATTACCAAGTTGCGACACCATAGATGTGTCAAAACGTAAATCCCGTCGGCCGACATCCTGATCCTGGCATCTGCCGTCGGGACTTCCGGCCAGATTACCAGATAACCGATATACACACCGCGGCGTCTCTAGGAGATCACCATCCCAACTAAAGGGTCGTCAGTCGCCAGTACACGTATCCCTACTCACGAGTACACAGTATCAATATTTGCTGTCTGTCTCTACATCTCGTATTTAACGCCAATTAAAACTTCTAAATAGACATCTATCTCTGTGAGTGCAAACACTGTGAAAGCACAACAGCATTTATCTTCTTTCAACGTTTTCTTTCAACTCAACAAGGAAAATCTGGCGTTATTGTACGTCCGAGTCAGCGATTATCATAAACAGAACTGTTCAACAGTCGACTTCTAAGAAAGCCCATGAAAGCGGAACAATTCGATTTCTTGACTTGCCGCTCCGACGAATTTAGAAGAGAATTCGCGCTGAAAGAGTGAAACTAATGCTCCGCAAACTTGTTTAGAATCGGCACGGCCGTCCATCATCAGAAATCCGATGAATTTCCCTTCTTTACATAATACATCCATTTGATTTATCGACGTTAAATGGTAGTTGTTGTAAAAAAAATCAATTAGAACGAGACAACCTTGAAAGTTCATTAGAAATAAAATATGAATGGCTGCACAATATAAGGCGCACGCAAATGAATGTAGTGTATAGAGGCGTGTGAACGCTGGTTGATCTTGAGCCACAAATCTTGCTTGTTCAACGCAATGGAACGTGAAATCAGACCGATTAAATTCGAGCGGCTGTGAGGGTGCAAAGCGGTCGGTTCTAGTCAGGGCACGCGCCACTGTCAGCCCACGTCCACCTGTCCGTTATCCACCATGTTTAATGGTTGACCCAAACAATTCCTTTGTAACTAAGATACTGACGGACGTGGTTTACTGCGATATCGTTCACCTCCTCTGAGTTTAATATCTTATCGACCCGCCGCAATCTATATACTATTAAATTTACAAGGGTATGATTAAAAATTATCGTGACGGTGTGAAGCTATTTGTAGAGTAGATGAGTAACTGTCTTTAGCTCAGAGGCCGGCAGATAACCCAGTTAGCTTCGAGACGCGGAGATGCAACTCTTGTTACCCATGTAGCATCGCCTGCCGGCTGCATTAGAAACAGAGACGTTTACGTGCTGACACGGACATGGTCTCGCATTGAAATAAGGTGCACACGTATCAGTCACGCCTGTCCACCATGAGTATCGCGCATTAGCGGCAACTATTACAGCCTCATCCATCAATAGACGAGCTCACGTACACATACAGTGGTGTATGTGTGCTAGATACTTCTGTATTAATATGTGAGTGTGTAAGAGCAGAACTGCATCGATGAAGGAAACTGCATTATCGTACCTTCGAAGGAAGCGGATCTGGCTATACTTCGCTTGTTGTTTAATGGCCCGGGAACATTCCCGTGAAAGCACAAAAGAACAATATTATATCTGCGGTCGCGCCTGAATTCCAAAATACCGCACGGAAATTAAACCGCCATAACACACAGGTCGTACATTATTCCGAGGCGAGTTCGTGCACGCGCGCCACTGCAAACCAGGCGGCTGTTTTCCGAAACAATCTCGCAATTAAGCTTAGATGTACATTTTGTGTTTACAGTGTGAGTAGCCCACGTACCAGGAATAGTACGGCAAATTCTGCAAGTTCGGCTGTGTTATTTCAAGTGTATAATAGCAATTGTTTGTACAGTGCTTGGACTGGCGCTCTCGGCGGGAACAGGGCAGGTACTGGGCCTCCCCAGACACCACGGCCGTCATCGTAACTGCCTCAGTCCGCGACCGCCGCCTCCACCGCCGTCACCGCCGTTAGTCAGTCTAGGGTCGCCTGTATCTACCCTAATTGGAACACAATGCTTCTCGTTTATTATAAAGCAGCTATCAGAATTCAATACAGCAACTCTGTCGGTGGTTAATAATGGGTGTCTTTCAGATTCCATTAACCGAATTGTATGCAGTTTACACCAGTTAGTCTCGGTCTTGTGCGCGCCTCTGCCATTAGCACGGGCAATTCCTGGCGAACGGTCTCATCTATTGAACATGGCCCTCGCTCTACGCTCCTCACAGGTACGGCTACTTTTATATTCCAGTGCACCCCCAACACTAATTCTTTCTGAAAGCTGCGGGCTTTCGTTTTTAACGATACCCGGATACTCGATTGTCGGGTCTGAACGGCACGGAATACTTTAATTATCATCAGGATCAGCCTGCAACAGACTGTCTTTTTACGTGCTTCATTTTCTATTCCCATATTCATGATATTCTCTCCGGACATTGAAACAATAACCGCGTGTCGATTCTTCATTTCGATTCCTGACTAATTTCAACAAGCATTACCCGGGACGACGGAAATACAGAATTCAATTTAACGCAATACAAGCAGGGCCGGACAGTACGAGAACATCGGCGGCTAGGGCCCTGGTAACGAGTAGCGGTGCGAGTCAATTGACCGGAACGGGCGAGCAGGTCATCAATGTTTCAGAAGAGGTCTCATGGAAACAACCTAAGGGACACATTTGTAAAACAATGGTGGCGTACACCTATCCGAACAGCGGGATGAGCGGACTCGTTGAAGGTGCTTACAATGCGAACGAGAGACTGACGTTACCACTCGCTTCTCGCTTGGCCAGCATCTTCCTGGAGCCCATCACTCAACACCTGCCCTCTATCAATTTACCGTCACGCTCGGTGAATACACCGCCACCCGCAATACACCAATAATGCCCACCGCTTACTTAATCTACCAATTAAATGCCTTGTCTTTTATTCTGCGCGTCGCTTTGCTTTCGTAACTAAGAATTCCCGGTTGTCAGTTTTACGAGAAAGGCATATCTTTTAACTTAAATATATGCAAATTTTAAGAAAATGTGCAAATTTTCCTTCCTATTCACGACGTCTTGTTGATCGCGTGATGCTTTTCTATTAAAACATCACTGTAATTCTTGCCACGTGCCAACACCAGGTAATCAATGCATGAAATAAATGTCCATATTTAAGTACGGATACGGGTTTCAGCGACAGCAAACCTTCCTTTTCTTCCAAACAAGCTATTTATATCAATTTACTCACTGCGGTATATTTACGCTAAATGACCGTCTTTCCCCAACGATATAAAGAGAACCGCTCTCGGACGTGAACGTGCAAGATTTAATACCGAAAACTGAAACAGTAATGCCTTTCATTTTCACACCACATATTTTGATCAATAACCACAGTTTACGAGTTTCAAATAACAACAAATAATATCATTAGCAAACAGATATATCTTATATAACATTTTTCAAGTCGGTAACATGAATAAAATATACCTATTCCACAGTCATTGCTAAAAAACATATTAAATTACAGCCTACACTCACAAAAAATGAAATGCGTTTAAGGTTAAGAGCAACATTTGAAGGTAATATGGGTTGAAGATCGTCAAAGACATAAAAGAGAATACTGAGTAAGCGCTGTAACTATGGAATATGTTTCGCAACTTGAATATATTAAGCTACGGTTACAGTAGATGCGTGTTCAAACGAACTGTCATTTTGACAGGACTTACTGATATACATAGTTGAAAGGTTAGATTAAACTAGAGTTTGGCTGGCCACATCGTTAGATAGACGGATGGTGGATGATCTCACATTGACCTACCGGAGAACAAGTAGTTGAAAAGGAGTATAGGTCGTCCGCCGAAGCGATGGTCAGATGACATCAAGTAACTGGAAGCAGCTGGCAAAGACCTGGCAGCTTATAACAGGGAAAAATCGAAAAAGAAAGGAGAGGATAGGACCAGGCCTCAGGTGATAAAAGGCTTAAAAGTATCTGGCAAGGTAAACATTAATTTATCGAGTACTTTTGAAAGCTCTCAATTTTCATTTCTTCAAGCCTTCACTTCTTTTAGACAAGAGTAACATTTTTAACAATCGTTTATCTTGTCTACTGACAGGTGATACTTAGTCAAAATTTACAATCACTTGAACTAGATTTCTGGATAAAAATAGTATGTAGCGTAAATAACAAATTTCAACCAAGAATGCGATTTTTCGTTCTGAAAATAGAAAATTGCTGAAAAAATGTTATTTAGGGAACGCGGTAACTAAAGTTTGATATATTGATAACCAACTAAAACTGTGGGGAGTCTGCGATATACAATATGAAATGTCACGGTTGGTTATTTGAATTTAAGTATTTTCGTTTGTACTTACTTTCATCCCTCAACTCTAGGTCTCCCTCACATTATGGGTATCCAGACTTGCCCCCTATTGGCCCGGTAGCTGGTTGTTATGATTCTTGGAAGGAGTTAAGGGTTGTTCAATTAAAGTTAACATCTTACTAACCTACTTTAATTATAATACGGTTTAATATTTATATTATTTACACTGACTTACAAATTAGCGACGACAGCAAAATCCAAATGAGACACATTCACAACACTGAACACTGGAGAAACTCTTTTCACTAGACACTAAGTCAACCACTGGACATCACTGTCTATAAACTATTTGTCACTCACATGTTTCTAAATATTGTCTCTCTAGTCTTTAGCTGGACACTAAACTAACTAACGAACACTACATTATCGCAAATACGGAATTACTTGGTTACATTTTTACTTGACCGACAGAACACTAAATAACTCTAACCTATGATGAGTAAACTCCACTTCCCTAAATACGTCTTAACCCCATGTCTCTTAAACATTGTCTTCTCCTTACGACTATCTAAACTGCACTCTACTTAAAACAAGACTTAACCTTACGACGGTTTAAGCTCCACTTCTTTAACATCTCCTAACGTTATGATGGTTTAAAATCTACTACCCCATAAAAAGAGAAACACCCTGAGTGGCTCACATCGCCCAAATGTAAAATATCTTAAAATTCATAATGTATTGATGATAACTCAGATAAGTATCCCATTAGAAAATAACCCAACATAATATTTGTATTTTAGACAAAGATTCATTATTATTTATGTGCATATGGTTGGCATATATTTTTGACACATAATTTATCTGTTGAGAATTTTTGATTTACTTTTCATGTTACATTTACAAAAGTCTCAAGTTACAATGATAAACAAGCCTTATCTTAAAGGCCCTTTCTAAGAAATAGATTATTTTTTATCATTTAACATTTTTATTATTTTACACTGATTGGATGATAATACTAAATATATTTATGAAATAATACCAAAATTACCTCCCTTACAAAACAATCGAGTTCGAATCTTGGTTTTTCTCAGTTTCTTACTCCCTTGCCCTTATTTTATGACGCGAAACTGTCCCCTGTTCAAATAATTAATGATAAATTCATCAGCAACGCTTGCAGTCAACGATGAATCAGTTAAAATTATCTCGTTTTATAAATATTGTTGATACATATTTACATACACATATGTAATGTTCAGAACACCACATAATATTGAGGTTATGGTTATAAACAGGACTTTCATTTGAATAATATGTTCTTTAAATATTAATTTATCAAAAAAATCATTACTAATCTTTTATGTTTACGGCACATACTATAAGTCTAACGTCTTCGTCAGATATATTTTTCATCCAAACACGGGTTTTGTAACCGTCTTCCTGTCATATGAATTTAAACATTCAGACGCACATACAATGTAAACAAAAAAAAAAACTAAATTGAGTTGACCTAGTCTGTAGCTTCTAAAACAAATGATCTTATTTCATCGCGGGTCTAAATATTCTATGATGTCATCAATACTTGTCCGTGTCGCCGTGAGTACATATAAAAGTGTTATGGGACAGGATGAATGAGATGTCGCAAGACAGGATAACTCAGGTCAGGTGGGAGCACTAACATACTGCAACACAAGGTGTTGGGGGGGATGGTTTTAGAGTAAAAACATACAAGATGTTCAAAAATTATCATGTAATAGGAGTTTCTCTCAAAATTCATTACTCATAACTTTATTTATCGTGACAGTAGCATATGTTATCAATAATAAAATGCTTATGCACTTTATTTTATGTGACATAAAATTGCTACGGAACTTAAAATAAACAAATGTTCTGTTACAAATCTAGAATGTACGGGAATGTGATTAACTATTTAAGGCTACATATTTGTTTTTTGTGCAGCGTGGTAAAGCATGTCCCCCTTCAAGCTTCACAGGTCCCTGGTTCGAATCATAATTATGCATTGGATTAAATTTACAAGTTTTTATAATCTCTAATCAGGGACTAATTTGTGTTTAGGCAAACAGCGCATCTGGTTAGGTGACGTAAATTTTTGGGCTCGTGAAACAAATGTATTATATAACAGAGTCTTTTGGAATACGGTTTTTCTTCTTCTTGCTCATTAGGTCAATTTCAGAAGAAAACATTCAAAAAAATTCCAAATATCTAGGACTAATTGGACTAATTTGGCTTTGTCTTTAATAAAAACAAAAATTGAAAAGCACTTGGGTAAATTTGAAAAAAAGCATAGCTAGTTTAATATGTTATGTTTCTCTCTCTATTTCTCTCTCTCACACACACTCACTCATTCTCCCTCTCCCTCCTTCTATCTCTATTTCTGTTCCCCCCCGTCTCTCTGTCTCTCTCTATATATATATATATACATTTATATCTCCCTCCATCTTTATTTCTGCCCCCCTCCCACACCTTCTCCCTCTCCTACCTCCCTCATTCTCTCTTTCATCAATACAAAAAAAATACAAAAATTTCCAAATGCTAGGACAACCGTACTCAAGTTAGGCTCTGTTTCTGATAAAAATAATGCATGAAAAGCGTTTCGGTAATTTTGAAAAAAGCAAAACTAGTCTAATATATTTTCCCTCTATCTCTACCTCTCTCCCCCCCTCTCTTTCTGAAACTCTTCTCTGAAACAACAAGAGCTGGCTCAAAATTATAAAAAATGCTTATACTTAGAATTATATACTCCTATAATCTCTATGAATAAGATTTTTAAGTAATAATGTAACAAATAGCGGGTTTTGCAAGTGTAATCATGAGTTAGAGTATGAGAGAGTTTTGCAAAACGCTGGCTATTTCAATGAAATTTAATATTATAAAAAGAGATAAGAGCCACTCAAATGTAAAAAAGGCAAATTAGGAAAACTAATCAACTAGAAGTCTGATTAATATAGCGGCTTTTGCAAATGTACGTAAGTTTCGTTCCTTATTTTAAAGGGTTTATAGTGACTTTCAGCCCAGTCTTATAGACTTATAATTAAAACGATATCCTTGTCAATAACAAATCCAACAATACCAATATCTCCAAATCGAGTCAAATAGCGGCTTTTGAAAGTGGGCTACTCAAACATAACACAATTCATTCGCCCCTGCCGTGCCTATGATGCCATCATGATATTTGCCAAGTTGATCGCCATCATAAAAAAATTTCGCTTCAAATGTATATTTTTATAACGTAGAACAAGTAGCTAGCGATTAAAGATATGCCGTTTATCTTTTTAATTGAAAATACTTCAAAATTATTCCTAACTAGTAACTAAAATATTTTTATAATCAAATATCTGTTTTCTCATTATTATTAAAATATAATAAACACTCGTTTATTCAAAACATTGATTAAAAAAGAAAGAAAGAAATAAATAAAAATAAATAACGAGCAGCATAACAGTCGATTATTTTAGGACTCCCTGTAGCTGATGCATACGAGGGTGAACTGCACAGTAGCACAAGGTGTAATCCGTGTCAGACTTAGGACGATGTCATCCTGTCGAGTAAAAGCACGTGCCTGCCAAACAAACCGCAATAAACATGTTACTGGAAGATTGAAAATGGTTCTCGCACCGACGAACGCCGAAAGAATTTTACCTTATGTCTCTTAGGTGTGGCGTTATTACAGGTTACGGACAGAATGACTGGCCATTTTAACGACATGTCCAGAGGGTCTAAAACACATTCTGACATGAAAAATGTGATTGACTACTCCATGGAATTTTAAGATGCGAATTCTGTAAAATCAATCCAAGATATAAACCAGGGGTGGCGAACCTATTATTCCCGCTAGAAAATTTTGTTGGCGCGCAGGCAACTTAAAAATGAACTTATTTTAATTTCAATATACACAGTGAGCCAATATATGAGCGGGAATTTTACTATAGAACTAAACTAATTGACCTTTTTAAAAAATTCATTTTTATTCATACGAAATAATCGGTTCCACGACATTTGAACATACGACAGATTAACATGCGACACTTTTACATGGACAGATATTCCAACTTCGTCTTTTTAATTTGGAACTTAAATTCAAGCTAGAAATGAATGCGCAGAAAACAGAATACCTCGTTGTTGGTGAGAAGGGAAGAGACCTCAAAATAGATGATGAAATCATCAGAAACTGCCAGTCTTTTAAATACCTAGGTGTTACCCTATCAAATAGAGGAAAGTGTGAAGATGATATCAACAATAAAATAGGGCAAGGGAAGTGTGTAGTAAGGCAACTAAACCCGGTATTGTGGAACGACAATATAACCAAACGAACGAAAACGGTTATCTACAAAACTATTGTCGAAAGTATCTGTACCTATGGTTCAGAAACATGGTAGCTTACACAAAGAAATAAAGCCCGACTGAGCGCCGTGGAAATGGACTTTTGGAGAAGGAGTTGCGGTATCTCCAAACTCGAGCACGTTCCATACGTACCATAAGAGCAACTATGAATGTTGAAAACTCCATTATAGAATCAATAGAAAGCAAACGACTCTTATGGTATGGGCACCTCCAGCGTATGCCTGACGACCGATGGCCCAAGAAGATTTGGGAGTGGATTCCTGCGCGCAGACGAAGACCAGGGCGACCAGCAAGGACCTGGGCTCAGGATGTGCGGGAGGCGATGGGGGCAAGAGGTCTCCAAGATGGCGACTGGATGGATAGAGTCGCTTGGCGAAAAGGAAGCGAGAAACGGCGCCAGCCGTAAACCACTCGCTATATATATATATATATATATTTGGTAAAGTTATTGGGAATAGCGGTGGAGGAAAAAGTAAACTCAATATTTACATGTACCCGATATTTCGACTTGACTTTTCAAGTCTTTTTCAAGGGCTGAAAATAGTATAATTGAAATTATAAATATAAAACATAATTTTAAGTGCAGACTTACAAGTAAAATTTAAGAGTTGCCTCTGTTGTAACACATTAAAAGAATAAATAAATTAGAGTTAAAATAGAACATTACAATTAATATCACATTGAAAATTCACATTGAATATCACATAATTGTAATGTTCTATTTTAACTCTAATTTATTTATTCTTTTAATGTGTTACAACAGAGGCAACTCTTAAATTTTACTTGTAAGTCTGCACTTAAAATTATGTTTTATATTTATAATTTCAATTATACTATTTTCAGCCCTTGAAAAAGACTTGAAAAGTCAAGTCGAAATATCGGGTACATGTAAATATTGAGTTTACTTTTTCCTCCACCGCTATTCCCAATAACTTTACCAAATATAATACAGACACGGAATAACGATATATACATATATATATATATATATATAAATTCAAGCTTTGCTCCTATCTTGGTGAGTACTTCTTCGTTCTGCTGGTTCACAAATGCGCAATATTCTTTTATTAATCTCCATTTCCAAGGCATCTATTCTTCTACTTAACTTTTCAGTTAAATTCCGTCTCTACACCATACAGCACTACTGGGAAGTAGCATTTCACTAATCGAAGCTTTAGTTCGATTGATAAGTCGTGAGATGTTAGTAGTTTCACAATATACATAATTATAATTACACATAGTTTTGACGTAGAATACGTAATATTGTTTCATTCCAGTACTGGGTCCCTCAGTAAAAATCTGGGTATCCCAAAAAAGTGTACACCAGATTTTCTTCAATAATATGAAAACTATGAAAGAGAAGAAGGTTCAAAGAGTGTGCCGAAATAGCTTTCAAAGCCGCAATAGTGAGCGGCGAGCGCGTCCGACGTTTTGTGGTCAAATCGGCAGTAGGCACGCGTGGTTAAATTAGTATAACTCGAGACCGTTATCTGATAGAAAGTAGCACGAGCACGAGTCATTTGTTTTGTCTACGCGATATCTGTAATAATATTGGTGAGAATTATCATACAATAAATAAATTAATAAATATTGGACAATGTCAAAAGCTATCAAAAAGAACGTCCAAGCTTTTGAAATATGGATCTACAGGCTTAGGATAATAACACGTAGAAAGATTGTTTCTGACACCGATTAATCGGCGGCGAAAAGTGCCTGCTGGCGGCGTTTGTTTGTGCCGGTTAGTGCACACGTAGAAAGATTTTTATTGGTTTACTGAAATATATTCATCATAAAAATGACTTTTGGGATATATATACCTACTTGGGGGTGTTATATACCCACTAAGACTTGCCACTTCTGAGAACTAGATGTTATAAAACAAATCCATAAAAACAAAATTATAAAATTTATTCTGTTTATAAATAACTGTAAACGTGTATAAGAATATTTAGTTAGCAACTATAAGCAACTATAGCAACTAGAAATAAGTGCTTCGTTACAAATAAATAAAAAATCAGCTGTGGCCACCACAGGACCGACCGCTATCACAAAGTAATTGTATAAAATACACTAGCAGCAGTGTAGAAATAACTTGGCCCAATATTTTCTAACAGAGATATTATTTATCATGACCATGGAAACGTTACATATAAGTGTGAAAAAATTGAGACTTGGAAAAAATTTAAAAACATTTTTGAAAATTTTTTCATTTTATCAAAAAATGTCTCAAATAAAAGTTGTTAGTTATTACTTTTGTAGCAACTTTTGTTAAATAATTTTTTTCGAAATATTTTTCTGTTGTGAAATATTCGCAAAAATATTAAAATCGACACGAGTAAACTCCCATTTTTAGACCAAAAGTTCAAAAGATCAACTTGTGCCATTGATGTCAGAAGCTTAAATATGAAGTTTCATAAAAATCCTTGCAGCCAAATTTGCACTGTACGTGTACAGACATCATGCTAAAAATAGTCAAAACGTTATGTAGGGACCTCAATTCGTGGAGATCCATCGAAATCTCGAAATGTCAAAATCGGTATGATCACAATACCTCCCTTATGCAAATGATAAGTAAGGACATCACCGTACAACACATACTTATCGATGGAAATGAAAAGGTTATTTGTAAATACAAATTTATACTGTCGGAAAGAAATTTACAGTAGATCAGATATTACATTAGTCATTGTGTAAAAAAAAAAGTATTCCATTATATATACCTTAAGTAAATTTAAATTTTTTTGCTTTGAGTAAAAATGAGTCGGTAAAAATAGAAAAATCAAGAAAATATAAAAAAAAAATGACTGCCAGCTTCATCTAAGCTGATAAATGTTTCAAAAATTACTGTTTACTTATCGGAATAGGATGCATGCGCTGACAAATACCGGGAAGCTTTTTACGTGCCTAGGTACATTTGAAAGTTAAGGGATATTTATTTTCATTGGTTGACGCCGGTTAACTAGCGCCTATAAGTGCCGGCAGCAATCTCTGTACGTGCACGTATCTCTATACTTAGAAACTTCTAGATCGACCAAGTTAGTAACCTTGAAGTTATCGGGATAATGATACCAGCCTTAAATAAAAGGAAGCTACAATATCTTGCATATGATAAGAAACGAGCACAAATACTGAATCGTACAGAACATTATACTGCAGGAGTGGCCATATTGAGGCTTACAGACCACATGCGCCTCTCGCCTCTTTAGTTTCTTTGATGCTGCAATTTCTGTATAAATAAACAATTTAATAGGTTTTGAACTAACTATTTTTTACACAATTATTTTACATTGATATTACTGTTTGATGAAAGCAAAGCATAAATTTTGAAAATAACATTTCACGATTACAAATCAAATTTTCCAAACTGTCTTTAACTGCGGCTCTCGAGAATTCATATTCATTTATAAGTGGCTTTTTTGATCATGAACTTTGGCCACCATTATAGAGAAAGGTGGAAGAGAGCGCAAGTCCAAGGATCACCAAGGATCTCTTGGCTCGATAACCTCAGGAAATGGTTCGTGGTTACATCCACAGATTTATTCTGGATAGCAGAAAACAATCTGCGGATTAACATGTTAATACCCAACGTTTTGAACGGATGGGATAACAGAAGAAGAAGATTGGCAGGTCGTCACTTATTATACATAAAGTTAATATTTTTTGGCACGTGAAAACAAAAAGGTTCTCCACCCCTGATATAAGAGTATGCAGAATCGACTGGGTCATATTGATTCAAGCTATTGTACATTTGAATCAATAACGTTCACTGAAACTGCAATACCATCAAAAGAGATGCGGTTTTCTTATTTGGCACATATCAAATATCAAAGATAAACATAAAACATTTTGCAACATGCAATATTTCTTGATAATTTATTTTCAGTAACACAACTGCTGTAAAATGTATTTGAATTTGTTGATGTAAATGAACAGCGGTTTTGCGGCTTCTGTATTAGGATGGCTTTGGTTTCCTAATTTACAATAGTTACCACTAGATGGAGATGCATGGGCAGTATTTCTGGACGTTGCCTCAAGCGCAGCAAACACCAGTCTGCAGATGTGCAATTGTAATGATGTAATTATTGTCCACAGATGGAAACACTCACGTAAAACTTAATAATACTCATTGGGACGATTGATTAAAGCAGAGATTTCTAACCTAAGGTAACATTTTGTTTATCTTATGTTTTTTTACAATCTTATTCGAGTTGTTCCTAGACAAAACAACATTCTACCGCTTCCGAGCTGAATAATATAATTTTCTACAGTTGTTTTGGTAAACAATATATTGGATCAAGCAATATAAGTAGTATAATTTACATTTTTATTTAAAGTTTTACAGTGGGTCGCAAAGAACTGTCCTTTGGGGCAATTTGAGTCTTGCTTTTGAAAATATTAAGAAGCACTCATCTAGAGTATTTCCTACTCTTCCCTTCATTTTAGGCACTGTCAGTTGAGATATATTTTGGCTGAGTGATAAACTATTGATTAGTCAATTTCGGGATATTCTTATCTAACATCATGGATATATAGTGATCACGATTATGTATCATCTTTATTTAATATTCTTCGGACTACCGTCGCCAAGTGACTCGATCTATGGCATCTCTATCAGCTATCATGACACTCATCCTTGTGAGGTTGGATATAAGGACCATCGAGTAGGTATCTACCGCGGCGGCGCTTTCCTTGTGGTTTCCCCAGCACGATAAGTCTATCCAAATTATTGTGGAAAGTTACAGGTTGTAAGAATTTCAGTATTTGTGAACTGATACAAGAATTTCTGGATATCGACCTAAAATCATTTTCATTATTACTTCAGATTGCAAAACACCTTAAAATATTAACATATATATACTCGGTAGACCTTATTTGTTGTCATACATATATACATATATTAGTCATCTTCATATTAAAATCTCACAATTAAATTTAAAAAATAAGTGCAAATGGAAATTTATTTTTCCTACGACTATGGAACTGTCTCATTTCGATACTATTAGTTGACAGGAAATTAGTTTAATATCGCATGTTACAACCATGCGCGCGCTGGCGATGCGGGAGTGATAAATGCGCCTCAATGTGCATGTGTGGTGTACGGGAAAGAATAAATTCGCAGCAATGCGTTTGTGCAGATTCCAAAAATTTATATTCCCGTACTGACTACGCGCGCTTTAATGTCTGTTAACCATATTTATATTGTATTTTTTCTTAATTATTTATTTGTTGAAAAATGGTAATCGGAGGAAAAGTATAGTGAGCAAACGCGCAGAATGCATTTTCCGCACTCAAATGATTTGCTTCACTCACCTGCAGCTCGTTTGAAAACTTCATTCTCGCGCGGAATATACTATTTCAAACGACTGCTATGGAATTGTATCATTTCTATATTGTTAGTTAATAGGTAATTAACTTAATTTCGTATACAATTTCATTGCCATAAATGCGCAGTTGGTGCGGGATTGAATAAATTAGCACCAATGCGCATGTGCAGTAGTGAGAATGAATAATTTCGCATCTGTGCTCATGTGTACCGGTATGTGAATTACTAAATTCGCACTAGTGCACATGTGCCATCTAAACCACCTATCTGTCATTGACCGGTTAAGGTCCACTGCTGAGTATTTTGTCTTGGTTTTAGAACGCCATGCATTGATTTCTGACAGTGTTTTCTTTGGTCGTTCCTTTTTACTGCTGTCTTCTGGATTATATATTAGTGCTTGATGGCATATCTCGCTAAGAAGCCCATCGAAGGGTGTGCCCTAATTAGTAATACTAATTTTTATTATCAATTATATATAGTTTTCTCCCCTATTGTGACCTATTATTATAGTTTCTATTAATTATTTTACATTTTATGGAAAATAAGTATAAACTGCATCTTGCCAAACGTTCCTTCGGGATGATTGTATAGAAAGTCAAAATCGGGATGTCCCGCGAATTTCGGGACGGTTGGTCACCCTAATTTTGGCCATTTTCTCACAACTCTTTCATTTTGTTTTCTTAATTGATAGATGTTCCTACCTAGAAAAATCTTTTATATAAAAAAAGGTAACATGTGATTTAAAACTTTCATCAAAGACGGCTAAGGAAGTGAAAAACAGATATATACTGTATGGCTTAAGCCTGGAACAGAATGCACAGCGTGCCGTCATTTGCGACTGCGTTGCGTTAGCGCCGTTGAGAATTTTCGCCTGCACACAATGCAATAATTTTTAACGCCGTCAAGTGTCACTTGACAACCTATATCTGTACTTATACGTGCGCTTTCTTTTATTAAAAGTATAATGGATGATGAAGACTTGTGTGTGATGTTATTTATGTTGTATGCAAGTTATTTATACATACAAACACTTTACCATTCAGTAAAAACTGAAGTTAGGTGTTCTGCGTCAACGTTCAACGGCGTCAAAAGTTGGAAGTTGACGAACATTCAGTATCAACGGCGTTCGAACGCTGTAGGACGTTGTCCATTCTGTGCACTTGCGTACGAGAGCTTGGTTTTAACTTTCTTCTGATAGATAGCGCCGTACGAACGCCGTCAACGCGCCGTAGAACTCGTTGCATTCTGTTTCCCACTTTAGAATAGACAATATCCAAAGTCACGTCAGCAATACTAGTGCCAGTGTGCTTTTGTCAAACTAATGTTACAAATATCTCATTTTTACTTATAATTCATTGCCAGGGTACAATGAATAACTTTAGTTTCAACGAAGACGACGTACCGGGTGCAAAATTAAAATATATTAAAATATAAGATCATTCTATTCTAGGGTGACCATTTTCTTAAGAAGGCAATGCGGGACGGAGCAAAAAAAAGGCCCTCTTCTCCCAAATCCAAGTGAAGAGCAAAAAAAGGTCCTCATCTCCCAAATCCAAGTGAAGAGCAAAAAAAAACAGTCCTCATTTCCTCAAATACAAGTTACAAAATGCGGGACAAAATGTTAGAATGCGGGACAGTCCCGCAAAAAGCGGGACGAATGGTCACCCTATTTTATTCAATAATTTAAAAAGTGATTAGATGTCGAATAAATAATACATAAAACTGGAGAAAGGGAAGTTTCAATAGCGAGGTTAGATTTAAGTGCACATTTTATTTTTATATTAATAATAATAAATTATCTATAAAATTCTACTAATACATATAAATTTGTTTACGAACTGTTGTCCTAATATTTCGGCTGATGACACTTCTATTCAGATTACTTTATGTCAGATTGATTTAAATATTCAAAATTTCAAGCCGAGACATAATCGATTTCTTCCTAGTCAGCCTTGATGAATATTATTTTGATCCACATGATATGGGGTGGAAAGGATTATAGTAATACTTGTGCTGCATCTTCTGCTAGTTGACCTTTTCATTTTTTGCGTCTTCCTGATAGTCGATGGATGTTCAATCTTCCTTTCCAGACCTTTTCCATTATGCCCTCCTTCATCCTTAACTCGTATCCTTGTCTAGACCATTTGGATCATTAATTATACAAAATTTTCTAAGCAATAAAAATAAATGAGTGTTATAAAAAAGTTAATAATGATTTTTTGGTCATAAAAGTGACACAATTTTAAAATCAACGTAGTATTAATGTATATGCGTGAGAAGTGCATAGTATGGCGTGACTTGAACAAAAAGTATATACGGTAGCGGACATTGTACAAAGATTGATCCTTCAGAAAGCTATTAACCATATCATAGGGTGAGTTCATTTGTCAGGCTAGGACACAAGCTCCTGGCATTTCGGCATAATTCTTTTTTCGTTGTGGAAAACTGTAATTTATATTGTGAGGCTTGATAGGTCGGTCGCTGGAACATTCTGGTGGCGATGCATTGCTTGCTCTCAACCCTGTATGACCGCACGCCATGTTATAATAAAACCATTTCGAGATATCGGAAATCGTACGACGGTAGGAAATCGTTCTGGCCAAATGTTTCACCTTCCTGTTTTATATTGTTATAAAATGGCTTATGTTTACGTGATGGAGAATTAATTGAAAGAGTGGAAAGGGGTTTGCTGGATTATTTTATATTTACCTCGAATGTTTAAAATATGTGTCTGTGAAATTTTAAATTTGTATCAATAGCGAAGGGGAAATGCACATTATTTGTTAAATTTATTACAAGAAGATCCCAATAATTAATTTTTCGATTAATGCATTTATAGTGAAACTGAAGGAAAAAGGGAGGACGAGAGTGTACTTTATTTATTCTCTGCCAGAACAGGGGTTTTCAAAAACATGTTTTTTTTTTTAACCAAACAAACTGTTTTTTTATTAAAACAGTCTTTTTGTTGTTATTTAAAACATGTTTTTTTATTACCAAAAATAACAATTTTCACACATTTCAGGGTTTTGTAGGCATTTAATAAGTGTAAGAAGCCAACAGAATGCTAGATGTCTAAGAATACTTTTTTGATAAAATGATTTTTAACAATCATT
Source organism: Liopterus haemorrhoidalis (assembly GCA_963971575.1). Taxonomy (NCBI): domain Eukaryota; kingdom Metazoa; phylum Arthropoda; class Insecta; order Coleoptera; family Dytiscidae; genus Liopterus; species Liopterus haemorrhoidalis. The sequence continues at coordinate 14,328,942 of OZ020618.1, read as the reverse complement.
TTTATTCGATATTTGAGTATTAAGAGCTTCCATTTAATTTTTTATACTAAATTTAAATAATTTGCGAAAATTGCATCACTATAAAATTTATATTACAAAATCCCTGCGGTTTTTCTGCATTTGCTTATTTGCTTTTGCATTTTGCTCGAATCGTCTTGATGAAATTAATGAGAAACATATTAATAAATGGCATAATTCTTTCAATTTCAGAAACGTTTTTCTCACTATTAACAATATGTTATTTGATTTATAACATCATTACTATAAACGATTTATTCACTCTTTGATAACTTAAAAACAAAAAACTAACTTAAACAATAGGTTGAATCAGGGCGTATAACAGTAGGCGCTCCAGTAGGCTACTTACACACATGAACTCGATTCTCAGTTGTGAAATTTTTTTATTATTTTTTTTATTTCAATAAAAGACATATTTAGTCATCAATTTTATGACTAAATATTATTACAAAAACACAAAACCTGCAATATTTATCAAAAATGCAATATGATCAAAAATTCCTCTCTTACGTTTCCAGCTTAGATCAATATATATTACCTATAATTTTTTCAGATTTTTAGTTTAACCCCTTTGGGTGAAAGGGTAGAGCAATTTTTAAGCACATTTTTATCTAAAATCGTGTTAAAAGAAATTATTTTTAAAAAATCTTTTTTATTTGTTAATATACGTCTTAAGAGCTTTCTACCACACAATACATCTTTAAAAAATAATAATATTTTTCAACGACACAAAAAAATTGACATTTTTCCAAAAACTAATCTGATCAGAAATTTCTGTTGAATTATATATACAAATATATATAAAAAACATGCCATTGTTAGAGTTTTTAAATGATTTTGAATTTGGTGTAATATGATGTTGACTGTTCGGAGATGTATTGGTAACTGACAATGATGCTAATATAGAAAACAGTCATAAACAACGATTGCTAACAAGTGGGATCGTTGGTTGTATTGACCAGATGGCTTATGACCTTTTTGAGGTAAAAATAATCTGTTAAGTGAAGCAAAAGTACGTGACAATTTGTTAAGTAGGTATAAGACTTGTAAAATTACTAAATAAAATAAATAAATGATAAATAATAGGATCCCAAAGCTTAAATAGACGTATAAGGGGCAGAGAAGGTAAGTTCTCCGTTTCTAGACCATTGGTCATAGATATGAAAGCCACGTGGTCAGTGTGACGTTTATACCGGTCCTATTATACCTGTATGAAAATGTACTCATTTAAGTATTTAATACTTGAGGCTGAGTCGACCGAAGAGACTGCACAATATCGGAAGATAAAAATCCGAAGGAGGTGGTGGAGGTATCAAACCAGCGTCCCTGTGCTCCGTAGGCAGCCGTCTTACCACGGAGTCACGGCAACTCTTGTAAAATAACTAAGGTTGTAAAATAAATGGAATTGTAAAAAGATTTTTGAAATACGTTAAACTCGAAGAAAATTTGGAATAAAAATATTTTATTAGATAGGTCATAAACCAACTGCCGCCACACTATCAATGGCAATAAAGCAATTCTATTGTTAATCTACTGTTTTTTGTTAACTAAAGAATGGAATTCTGTTACTCTTTTTACTTGCCAGACCTTAATAAACAAGGGGCAAGTATTGTAATCGAGAAAATTTTCGATGTCGAGATTTTGACTGATGACCATGTTGCAAGGTCCAGGGAATCCAAAAAACCTATTTTCGAAGTGCCGTCCGTATGTGTGTCTGTGTGTTTGTATACACGATATCTCAAGAACGGTTTATCTTAGAGTTCGTTCTGGTTCTAAAAAATTTTCCTAATAGATAGGAAGAATTCTATTGTTTTTATAAAGATCCGAAACCGGAAACGGAAGTTATTAAAGTTTAAAATTTTTAAAAATTCATAACTAGTAAACCAAGCCTTGGACAAAAATTTGTAAAAAACATAATTAGATTTATTTTTGAAGGTTTAGCTAAATCTTTTTTTTTATTTATTTATTTTTTTTTTTATTTTTTTTTAATTATTATTTTTTTCATGGGGGGGCAAGTCTAGCGGTGGCCTCCCTTCACCACTGGTTTTTTTTTTTTTTTTGAGATGGTTCTTTTACTGAAAATCAAGTTGGTGACGATGTAAAGTGATTTAAAAGCTTGATTTCTGTTTTTAGGGTTTTGTAGGTATGACCAAAAAACCCTTATACCGTCATTTTGTCGTCTGTCTGTCTGTCTGTCTGTCTGTCTGTCTGTCTGTCTGTCTGTCTGTCTGTCTGTTCGGTAAAAATTGTAGCCAAACGGCTAAACCTAGAGAGTTGAAATTTGGCATGCTTATACAACTCTTTGACCCGCACATAGGAAAAATACTAAAACATCTAAAAAACATATCCCCCTAAAAATACAAACAAATATGTGCTCATCGAAAAAAAAATATTTTTTTATAATTCTGAGTAGGGTATCAAATGAAAGCCCTTGGTACGTGGATTAACGATCAAATTTTTATTTTTGGAAAATAAATTATTTTGAAGCGATTTTTGCCAAAATTGTGCAAAAAATTTTTTGTCCCACACCCTGTAGCCTAGATGGTTTAAACTAAAAATCTGAAAAAATTCTAAGTAACGTACATTGGTGTGAACCGGAATAGTTCAACAGGAATTTTTGATCAGATTAGGTTTTTGGAAAAAAACGCATTTTTTGTGATTTTTGGCTAATAATGTACACAAGTTATAGCTTTGTAACAAGTAACACTCTAACGTGTGTGCTGGTCTAGTGGTATTTGACGCTGACTTTTCACCCATGTAACCCGATCCGATAGGGATCGAACCCTGGAGAAGAGACTTTTTTTTTTTTAATTTCTATCCTGTTTAAATTATTTTTTCAAAATTCTAATTATATTTTGGCAAATGTTGCATTTAATTTTTAAAAGCGTAAATTTAATAGCCAGTGGAAATTGTTTAAATTATAATTTAATTCTGTTTCAATGTACACGAAATCAGAGGGGCGGAACTTATAACAACCAATGGAAGCCATAGGCGCAATTTTGAAATTCTTAATGAACCTTGCTATATATAAAAAAAATACTGCACATATTTAAAAACCTAAATAATGGTATTAGGCGTTCGAATTAAAATTAACAAAACAAATATTTTAATATAAAATTTGTTTTCGCATCCAAAATAATCATCATTCACTTACTAAATACCTGCAAAACCCTGAAATGTGTGAAAATTCACACTTCACATCAATTTTTTTTTGTTGTTTTATATCATGATCATGATTCATAGTAACAAAAGTAAGTTATATTCGATAGAGAATTCACCCTTATTATTATAGCTTTCTAAAAGTATCAATCTTTGTACGTTGGTCAGTTTATATAGTTTTTTTGTTGAAAGTCACGCTAGAATCGTATGCACTTCTCACGCACTCACGTATCGTGATTCCAAAACATGAACATTGCGCTTACTTCTGCTACACATAATAACATGTCCGTAAATCAATTAATGTTTTGTAGGTTTGAACATATGCGATCGGCACGCCAACTATAACATTTACTGGACAGCACGAACTAATTCCTGATTTCCCACACTGATGAATGAATTCCAACTTTTGGAGAAAATAATTAGTAATAAACAGTGCCGGACAAATACTAGCAGGGGATAAAATAGCAATCAAGGATAGATCAATACACACACAAATAATATATATGTGTTTTAAGTATAACACGAGTTGTGATCAAAAATTTCGTCTAACTTTTTAATGTACAAAACAATACTTATTCATACATTTTTATATTGTAATCAAATATATAGAATATTGTAACAAAATAGTCCCCATCGGATATAATGCACTTATGCCACCATTTTTTATAGTCTTCAAAACACTTCAGAAATGCAGATTTTGGCATAGCGTTCAGCTCCTCCAGTGATTTTGCCTTTATTTCTTCAATGGTTGTAAAATGTTGTACTTTAATGGTTTTTAATCTTTGGGAACAAAAAAAAAAGTCCAATGGGGCCATATCTGCTGAATAGTGAGGTTGCGGTATCATTACTACTTTTGGACAGAAAATCTCGAACAAGCAATGAAGCATAAGCTGGTGCGTTATCATGATGCAATTTGCAAGAATTGTCCTTATATAAATCTTGCCGTTTTCTACGAATTGCTTCACACAGCCGACGAACACGCTCAAATAATATTCTTTAGTAACTGTAACATCTTACGGTAAAAATTAATGGTACACAATACCACGATAATCGAAAAAACAGTGAGAAGAACTTTGACATTTGATGGAACTTGGCGTGCATTATTGGATCTTGGTTCATTTCGAAGCTTCTATTGAGATGATTGCGCCTTTGTTTCGATGTCATAACCGTACACCCACATCTCATCACCCGTTATGATGCGCTGGAGCAATGTTGAGTAATTGACATCATCTATCATTTCCTAAGCGACTTCTTTACGAACCAGTTTTTATTCAAATTTAACAATTTCGGAACAAATTTTGCAGCCACTCGCTTCATGTCCAAAACATTAGTGAAATTTTCCTTGCATGAACCATACGATATACACCTTCAGCAACCTCTCTAATGGTAGTTCGACAGATATCAAGAATTTTTTCTTCCACGTTTTTTACGGTGATTAAACTGTTGGATCTCCCAACTCTCTTATCATCTTCAACTGATTCATGGCCATCTTTAAGCGTTTATAGACACACCAAATGACTTCTGAAACATTTCTACTACTTTACAGCACTTGATTTCATTTACACGCAATATTTAATGCATATTCTTTGATCCCTCATCGTGAAAAATAAAAAATCTCCGAATATATAGAAACACAACTTCTTTAATTAGTTGTCAAATCTAAAATACACATCCAATATGGCTGCCAATTGAGACAGTCGTCAAAGACAGATTAACCAACATGACAACAAAAAAGTTTATTAATATGACAAATGTAACGCGGGAATTTAAAAAAGTACACGAACTTTTGGATCACACCTCGTATATGTTAGTCTGCAATTTAGCTGAAAATTGATTCACATATTTACTCTGGGCCGTAGATTAAGAAAATCGAGTTTATTTTAAGCTCAAGGCATTTTTTTTAGTTATGCACAAAAAACTTGCTCAATACAGATATGTACCTAATGTCTTGGCCATAAGTCGAGCCCGGGATCTGTGAAAGAAGTATCAAGGATTGTAATATTCATGCTAGCGAGGTCACTACCCTGATCCATATATGGCAAAATATTTTCTGGAAACATCTCTCTCTCTCTCTCTCTCTCTCTCTCTCTCTCTCTCTCTCTCTCTCTTTTTCTATTTGCTTGTACCCTGTCAGTCGAGTTAACTGTCGGTGTCGCACAAACCTCGTCTTTCCAGTTATTTTTTCTCGTCTTTTCAGTTATTTTTTTATTTCGAAAACGGTCACATGACAATATTTTGTTACCATTTCTATCTAGTGTAGACACGTAATTGTAGAGTAAACTCCTACTTTCAGGTGCACACCCAGGAGGGGGATCGCAGGCTTGACCTTCCCCAAGAACTCCAAAAACATGTGATTGTTATGTGTTTTTGTGAAAATACAAGTGAGGACCTTTTTTGTTTCAGGTCATCACTTGTATTGTACAAGTGAAAACTCTTTTAATAATTTAAATAATTTCGTCTTAAAATACAGACAGACGGACAGACAGACGGACAGACAGACGGACAGACAGACATACCGACAGACATCATGCTAAAAATAGTCAAAACGTTATGTAGGGACCTCAATTCGTGCAGATTCATCGAAATCTCGAAATGTCAAAATCGGTATGATCACAATACCTCCCTTATATATGTTGGCGGTCGGTAAAAAGAAACACAACATAAGAATGGAAAATCTTAGGCTCATCTGTGAGCTACAAAAATATTAAGTTAAAAATAAGTATAGTATTATTATACTAGAGATAGAATAATAATACTATCTCTAATAGAACTAGGGAGAAGTTCTGTGGTGTTTGTGCATCAGTTGTATAGTTTTAAAGGACAAACAATCTCGCGGGATACCTTTTGAAAAACACTGTCATAGTTTAAGCTTTATAAAATAGGAAAATAAATAAAGATTTTCTGTAAGTACATCATTCCTGCAACTATTATATAAATGCAAATTATTAGTTCATTCCATTCACAATAGAGGGCAGTATTTCACTATGGATTATAATTCATTTTAAAATTCCTCTCTATCTCGGGTTGTTTTGAGAGTATAAGAACGTTATACAGCTATAAGTTACCTGCATTAGCCAGAGTGGAATTAAGACAGACGGACAAAGGAAGGGTCTTATAAAGTTTCCTTGAGTTTAACCCAAGTAACCTCGGAACGAGCAAGCAAAACTAAATTTTGGCAAATCCGTCAGGGAAGATTAATCCACAACGGTAATTAATTATTCATTTAAAAACCCATCTAGACGAACGAGGATCAACACTTAAATTAAAAACAAAACTAATGTACAATCAATTTGCAACGTAAGTAACATTAATTAACGGGGTTGCGATGGGAGGGGATATTCTGCACTACCACGTGTATTCAGGACCTACCAGTGAGCTACGAATATAAAGAGAACCAGAAATTAAAGAATTTTTTAAAGGTTTTGAAGGTATCAGCAAAAAATTGATGTGAAGTGTGAATTTTCACACATTTCAGGGTTTGGTAGGTATTTAATAAGTGTAAGAAGCCAACAGAATACTAGATGTCTAAGAGAGTATTTGTTCTATAATCACATCAAAATCAACAGTTTTTTGATAATCACTTTTCTTCGTTAATTGAGAAAAATCCCAGTGATTTTTCTGCATTTGCTTCGTATTTGTCTTCATTATATTAATAAGAAATATATTGATAAATGGCTCAATTTTTTTCAATTTCAGAAACGTATTTCTCACTATAAGCAATGTGTTATTTGTTTTATAAGTATTTTATTACTACAAATGATTTATTTCTCTTTGATATTTAAAAAACAAATATCTAATGTAATTAAAAAAATAGATTAATTCTAAATAACTGAACACTCCTGAACTCCTAACTAAACTGAATTGTTGAGTGTAATGTGGGGTGTGATGTAACTCGGTTCGCAACTATTTAAAAAAAATATTTTTTTTCATATTTCTAATTGAAAAAAATACACGCACTATCTTAGCTATAAATACAAAAAATCCAAAGCATTATTAGCCATAATTTGGCCATGAATTAAAAAAATGATAAATTTTTTCAAAACCAAAATCTGATAAAAAATTCCTCTCGTACGTTTTCAGCTTAAATCAATGTACTCTACCGATATTTTTTTCAGATTTTTAGTTTAACCCTTTTTGGTAAAAGGGTGTGGGACAAGAACTTTTGCACATTTTTGGTTAAATTCCCGTTAAAAGAAATGAATTTCAAAAAACTATCTATCGTTCCTTAATCTACGTCTTAAGAAGTATCATTGATACCACACAATAAATTGTATATATATATATATTTATTTATTTATTTATTTATTTATTTATTGTGTTTGGGTGGTCAACAGAACTATTCCATTCCTAGAGACCCCCACTAATTACATATATTATTTTAACGTGTTACATATTACAACATAAAATACAAAAATATTTTTAAAAGTTTGTGTTCAATTTTTTTACAATTTTTCAAATTTACAATTTCGGTACAAAAAAGAAAAGAAACAATGAAGTATAAAAGTGAGTAAATTACTCCATTTCTGTTAGTGTATCAATAACTCTGATTTTAAAATTTGAAAACGACAAGAAGTAAATATCACAATTGTTAAATAATTTATTGAACGTATGCATTGTTCTGTTTAAAGGAGAATTTCGACCTAAGTTTGAACAAATTTTATTATTATAAAAAGTATTAGTTTTTCTTGTTTGAACGATTGGCGTATTGAAATTAATTAGACTCAGAATGTCAGTTGAGTCTATCATATTATTTACTATTTTATATGTAAAATTCATATCCAATTTCATTCTACAGTGTTCTAGGGCGCAAAGGTTAAATTTGGCCAGGCGATTATTATAAGAGGGCAACGGATCATATCTATAAAATTTAAAAAAAATGTATTTTGTGAAACGGTGTTGAATTGATTGTAGTTTATTAATGTGTGTATTATATTGTGGATTCCAAATGACACTGTTGTACTCTAGCCGGCTGCAAACTAGAGATTTAAATAGCATTTTAAGTGAATTTTGTGATTTGAAATGTTTACAAGAACGCATTATATATATATATTTTATCAACGACACAAAAAAATCGAAATTTTTCGAGAAACTTATCTTATCAAAAATTCCTGTTGAACTATTCCGGTTCCCATCAATGTCCATTACGGAGATTTTTGTCAGATTTTAGATCAATCCCTTTGAGAGATAGGGTGGGGGACAAAAGTTTTTAGACACCTTTTTGCAAAAATCCAATAAAAAAAACATTTTTCAAAAAAAAAATTTCTTTGTTGATCCACGCATTAAGAGGTTTAATTTGGTATGCCATGCAAAATTTAAAAAAAAATATTTATTTTTGTAGTAAATACATAATTGTTTATATTTATCTCGGGATATGTTTTTTGAACTCTCAGTATTTTTGCTATATGTGGGTCAAAGAGTTGTATAAGAATGCCAAATTTCAACATTCTATTTTAAGCTGTTTGGCATTGATAATTGGTCGAAACAACAGAGATATGCGAATATTATATAAGATATAGGCGATTTCAAGCCTTTAGGCAGAACTAGATTTTGAAATCTAGTAATTTTTATCTATTAAATCGGATTTTTGGTTATTATGTTTCAGCTTTATAAATCATACTCACATTGCAAATTCTAGATTAAATTGACTGTCAATTTTATAATTACTTTTCATTACATTTTGTTTTTTTTTTTGTCATTCTCAATAAAAATTTCCCATTTATTTATTTTTATTGTCTTCAAGATATATAAAAATGTATTATATTTTATAAGAAATGTCATTCGTTAACTGTTCAAATTTTAAATTTTCATGAAACATGAAATAACCCAACATGGGTATCAAATGAAACTTCTTATTGCTTGGGTCAACCATTAAATTTTTATTTTTGAAAAATTATATTTTTTATGGGTTTTCGCTAAAAAATTTTCAATAATCCTCGTCCCTCTTCCTATTTCTCAGAAGAATTGATCTAAAAATCTGAAAAAAATCTCAAAAATGTACACTGATGGGAACCGAAATAGTCAACAACAATATTTATCAAATATTTTGTGTCGATGAGAACAAATAATAATTTTTTTAAATTTTATTGTGTGAACAAAAAGTAGTTTTTTTAAATTTCTTTATTTTAACACGATTTTGCTAAAATTCTTCTTCCCCACAATGAAATAACTATTTATATGGAAAACATCTACAAATACACAGGTGAGCTACTGAGTTGAGTTGGGTTGAGTTGTCTACGTTACGGTCTTATGTACACACGTATAACATATAACACGAACAATAATAAAAATTAAATTATAACAAAATTATGCATAATAGAACGAGTGTCTGTACAGTTGATTTGATATATATTTTTCTTAGTATTTGTAGTTGAAATTTAAAAAAATTCTCTATTCTTTTCAACGTCTATGATGCTCAAATGTTGGTGCTTTGCTAGGCTATAGGCGACCATGCGCTCGGTGGGCTCAGTCGGCAGTTCAGGTCGCAACTGGAACTGATGAACGGATGGATTTGGCCCCGAGCCCTGAAGCCCTGAGGTGCCATTACTCGTGGTCGAAACCCGAACAGCAGTGATGTACAGCCTACCTCGATCAGAAAATGCGAACCTTGCCAGTCTCGAGTCATTGCTTACCCATTACTACATAGAGTGCGACACTACAATGCACACTGTGACGGTAAATTGATCTTAAATAAATAGATGTACAATGGTTGAATGTATTTAATTTATATTTTCCAAACAAAAGAACTAACTTAATTGATTTCGTGAAAATTGCACTAGCGAATAAAATAATTCAATTGGAACAGTAGAGTTTTAACAAAAAATCATTTGCAATTGCTTGATTGGGGATTGGGGATAGATTAATTTGATACAGTGTAATCTCCCTGAACTAATACGGTAACTAAACACCTCATTCGATCAAATGTTTAGTCAATAGAGATGCACTGTCTATATCTGTGTACATCAAATTGGTATCACACTAAAGAATAAAAGAAATTCTACTAATTATCATAACTATCTAAGAAGCTCAACTATATATACTCAATAGCTCTGCATGGTACTAAAGCCTGGAAATTAACCGTAGATGTTTGCAAAAGAGATTATGCGTTAGAAATCCGGAGAATATCGAGCATATCATAAACAGATAAAGTAACCAATGAAGCAGTTCTGACAATGGGGCACCCAGAGAGGAATAATGGAGGTAATTGTCATTCTCTCATGCAGCCACGCGCGTTTGGTGGTCCTCCGGTCCGAACTACCCCCCCCCCCCTCCCCCAGGAACTAAAAAATCATATACTTATTTAATTAACACTAAGCAAATGAAAATAAAAATTACCTCTTTTGCTAATTAAAATCAAAATTAAATTAATATATAAGTTTACCCCTCTCAAAAATCAATAACATATTTGTATTATTTTACGAAGATTTTGAATTTAATTAGGTAATGTATACGCTGGATTTTCGTAATTAAGTAATGTTTGTCATAACGAATAAATAGCGGGACTAGGTTAATCGGAGATATAACTAAATTGGTGTTGTACGGAAATCAGGCAGGGGAACATAGCAAACTCCCCAATGACGTCCTACTTAACCACGGTGATGACCAAGAGCCCAGCTCGATATACAACTTCTTTCGGGGAGACCAAGCAGCAGTCCCATGTGAGCAGGGGAACCATACAAGACTCCTCGACTTCCTAATGGGCAACTCCCACCAGGAGGGAGCTTCAAGGCAATCCCGACCAGTACTGGAAGGACGAGAGGCTTCCTCAGCTCCCATGGAACATTCCATCAAATACTGTTATTATAACTATTTTATCAACTTTGTTCTTAAAACTAGGAATTGTTTTCCATCAAACCATCCACGTGACAATATCAGCTGTTTCAATTCTCTATCTAATGCAAAAATGTACGACGAAAGACCAGCTAGCAGAATATCTTTGTTGTGGAACGTAAGAGATCTAAGTGATTCAACATAAGCAACGTAAACCTGTTTCAAAGCAGTGTTTAGAAAGTAAAAATAGCCCTGTTGGTCTTCGCGATGGAGAAGGGTATTCAGAGAGAAATTCAACCAATTATGATCCACGAAAGTATAATCTTGTTCCAGTATTGACTTCAGCCTTATTAATGCTCAGTGCAACATTTTTTATTGTTTCCCTTAAACTTTGTAATGTTCTAATTAAAAATGATGTATTATTGCTTCAATTTTAAATTTTAAACATTGAATATTTCGTATAGAAACAGGTTTCTATTCCTATGTATAAAAATGATAGGTCTTTGATTCAGGCGCACACTGTTAGTTCAAATTTTGTGATACGCAAACCCACATGATTATATGGTATACAGGGTAAGTTGTCCCTTATTCCATTGTATTATGTTATTTCGTTTACTTGACAGGTTATGGCTGTGGTGAACGGGGAATTCTGAACAAAATTTACAGAACTTATTAACAAACTGTAAATCTTCAAGGGTAAGTATTATTTAGACGTGATCTATCCCACTTCTGATGTTAGATATTTAAACAAATAAACACTGAATATAATTTTATTATATATCTAATTTGCAGCAAATTAATCACTAGCGGCTGATGTTCACATGCTTATGGTACAGGATTCAATGTTCCTTATCGCACGACAGCCAGCGGCTAGTTCGTATTATCTTATCAGTACTAATTAAGAAAACCAATTAGTTGGCGATTACACCTATTCGTCTTAAGATTCGTGTGATTACGATACTATAATGCTATATTTTAACAATAATGCATATTTCTAACAATATTTATATACTATGCTCTCAGTACTTTAGCCTCAGTTTTCTCAAAATTTGTATATTTTAAATAAATTAAACTCAAGGCGGCATTTTTAAAATCATACTCGATATATGTTTGGGTTGGGACCTATGGGTTGAGAAATACTGCTCTGATTGATTCTTATTTTTGTTTCCTCGTAATTTGGGTCAGATTTCTTCTTTTTATTCCTTCTTATTAAAACTTTCTTGTCCAGTTCTTATCATTTCATGTTCACTCGCCAATGGTCGAGGATTTAATTACTGTCCAGGTTCTCGTAATATTCGTCATTTTCATTTGGGTCTTTTGGCGCAGCTCATGTTTTATGTCTTCTTGTTCGAAATTTAGTTACGTAGTCACGTTGAAATATGAACCAAGAGAAACCTCCAAAACTATAAAGATTTTCAGCAATCCATCAATAGAAAAGTTAATTTCTCATATTACATATACGTATAGTTGAAATTTTGTATAGACACCAATAACAATATCGATTCAACTATTATAAAATTTGCATGAAATAAAGATGTAGACGTCTGGCTGTCATGTCATTTATATTTTCAAAATAATACAATAACAAATCGCTTAACTGGATATCAAAGCAATTTTAATATTAACGTTAAATAAACAATCAAGGGAGAGTATTTTTGTTTTTAAATGATTACTCGAAATGTGCCCTAGCATAAAATTAGACATTACGATTGAATATTTGAATAAGTAGAAATTTTTCTGAAGGATCTTTTAATGGAATCGTTGTAACCAATTGAAATTTAAATTACTTCATGGAAATGAATAAGAAAAAAATACTGTCTGCGATGTTTAACCATACTTCTTCTTAATAATGCCTTTAGGTAATGAATGAAAGCATACGACAAATGATATGAACTGAAAAATGATATTGTCATATCTGGCAATATATCCTGAATAGCTTTGAGAAAGATAAAATGGAATTAGGTCACTTACTATAGACTATCCTAAAGTAATACAAAACATCTTTTATTCTATATAACGTTATTTTTATAATGTTCTACGACTTATTTGAAAAATACGAGGTTTGGTAAAATATATGCAAACTGAGCGTGTTTCGCAATACCTAGTAAGTGTAGAGAAGTAATAAAGACTTGATATGATACAGTCATTTGTGAGTTGACTCCCGTTGAGATTGTTTCGTTCAGTTATTCCATTGAATTTTTATCTGTTGTTGTAATTCGATTTTCTTTACTCCAACGATTTTTTAGATAGAACTGCTAGAAGAGAAGTATATCTGTGTAAAAAATGGTAGTGTCCGATTAAGATTTTAGTAGTATTAGAATGGAAACGCGACACCCACACTTTGAATTTCGCGTTTAAATTATTTAATAATTAACTAGATGATCCAGAACTTCTTCAAAATTTAAATATTACAGTCCCTGACATAAAATTGAGAATTAAAAATTTATGTGAAGTGTGAATCTTCACACATTTCTGGGTTTTGCAGGTATTTAGTAACTGAACGATGATTATTTGGGATGCCAAAACAAATTTTATGTCAAAATATTTTTTTATGAATTTTAATTCGAATGCCTAATACCATTATTTAAGTTTCTAAATATGTACAGTATTTTATTTATACAGCAAGGTTCAGTAAGATTTTTAAAATTGCGCCTATGGCTTCCATTGGTTGCTTATATCATAAGTCCCGCCCTCTGATTTCGTCAAACAGAATTAAATTATAATTTCAACACTTCCCACTGGTTATTAAATTTACGCTTTTAAAAAATAAATACATTTACCAAAATATAACTAGAATTTTGACAAAATAATTTAAACAAAATAGAAATGCAAAAAAAAAAACAGAAAAAAATAAAATTAACAGGATTCGAACTCTCCAACGTTCGCACTGCAAATTACAAAGTACATTACGAAACCATCTGAGCTACCAGAGTTTCTGATGTGAAGTGTTACATAGCGAATTAAATATTTAACATATTTTAGTTAAAAACACAAAAAATGCGTTATTTTCCGAAAACATAATCTGATCAAAAATTCCTGTTGTACTATTCCGGTTCACACCAATGTACATTACTTAGAATTTTTTCAGATTTTTAGTTTAAACCATCTGGGCTACAGGGTGTGGGACAAAATTTTTTTTGCACAATTTTGGCAAAAATTGCATCAAAATAATTTATTTTGCAAAAATAAAATTTTGATCGTTAATCCACGTACTAAGGGCTTTCATTTGATACCCTACTCCTACCTATATTTTAAAAAAATATATATTTTTTTTTTATGAGCTTTTTTAGATGTTTTAGTATTTTTCCTATGTGCGGGTCAAAGAGTTGTATAAGCATGCCAAATTTCAACTCTCTAGGTTTAGCCGTTTGGCTATAATTTTTACCGAACAGACATACAGACAGACAAACAGACAGACAGACAGACAGACAGACAGACAGACAGACAGACAGGCAGACAGACAGACGACAAAATGACGGTATAAGGGTTTTTTGGTCGTACCTACAAAATCCTAAAAATGATCACTTTTTCAAAATTTCAGAATCTATGTCACAACTGAACAAAATGCTCAGTCTAGTAAACAAGCAAGTCTCTGATAGAGATGTAGATATCTTTTACGACAATTATAGAAAGTTTATTAGTAAATAAATTAGACTAGTTATATTGTGTTTTATTGTACGTTTGCTTATATTGTGTTTTATTCTTCTATATTATTAGTATTTCTATTTTATTGTTATTATAATTGTATTTTTTTTTTCCAGTACTATGTTCTAAACCTAAATATAAATCCTAAAATTGGTTCAAAATTAGAAAATGAAACACTTAAACTTTTGAAAATAGCTTTTAGCGGAGGTGTTTTGAATCGAATAGTGAATTTAAATTGGTTTGGGCCTTTTAAAGATGGTTGAAATTCAATTAAAAATGATGAAACATCGAGTACACCTTCATGTCGTAAACCGACGGACAGGTTATCCAGGTTCACAATACGTAACAGTCGATGACTGACTTTTAGAGAGGTTGCAAAGAAGTAGGAAAAACATGTAGGTCTTGTTAGACATTTTGGCTAATTCTATATCGGATATCTGTACCCACAGATCCGCAAAAAATAAAATTCCGTATTAGTTTTTCTAAGGCGTATCAGATATCATATAGGTGTATTATATATAAGCGAATGTTTTATGGCAGTCGCCGTCTTTCGCATCCTCTTTTCTTATCGTTTCTACTAGGTCTTCTACGGTCTTTTGGTACCTAGTTCCACGTTCTTTTGGGTCATTGCGTATCCGGCATTCTTTGTATATGTCCAAACCTAGTAAGTCTCTTCTTTTCAATGGTGTCGATTATGTTATCTTCGACACCCATTTGTTTTATAGCGTTCGTGACGAAGCTTCTAGATAACACAACACTTCGTCCAGAAATCCATTTCTGCAGAAATTTATCTCTCTTTATTCCTCTTCCTTACTACCCATACTTTCGATCCATACGTGCTTTCTAAGTCTTGGTCTTGTAAATGGTATTCTAGGTGTTTACAGTAACTTTATCATTCCAAGGATTCTTTTTCGCTGGTATATTTTAATGGTAATGTCCTTCTGGATCTTCCCGGAAGTTGATAGGGTTATATCAAGGTAATTAAATTTGGAACGTTTATGTATAGTCTCTCCATGACGCAATCCTTGCCTTCTTCTCCGGTCACGAGGTATTGTGTTTTCTTGTAATATATTTCAAGAAGTTTGTAGGATTCTTCTAGTTTCTATAGCATGTAGCTAAATCATCTTCCTCCTCGGAAATCAAGTGATAATTGTGGTAAAAGTGGTAAAAAATTATCGCCCGAAAGCAATGTGTTCAATGGTATATCTTTTATCATTATTCCCATGTTACTACATTTATTCTTCTGACATTAGTACTTCATCCAGATACAACTTAAACTGGGTCAGAGCTATGATTTATCATATAGATGAATTTTGTATTAGATAATTATCATATAAGTTTGATTTAAAAATGCTCAAGATGGAGTAAATTTTACTCTAACGTTTAAATTGTTTAGTCCAAGCATTACATGTTTTTGTTTTTAGGAACCACGAGGTACATCAGACTATAGCTTCAAGGTTGTTATTTCTCTACTTGAATGCAAAATCCGTATCCGTATACGCGAATCAGGCCGTAAGTAATCTGTATCCGTGGATCTGGCTTTTATGTGATCCGGCGCATCACTAATTTTGACCAATGTTGACAATCCCAACAAAGCCCCAGCTGATACTTTTCTTATGGTTCTGCAGTTTTTGGCGAAGAATAAAGTAACTCTCTTTTCTCATTCACTATCCTCACTTGACTTAGCCCCGGTGTGACATTTTGTTTCCTAAAAAGACGCTGTTATTAAATGATTGAAGAGATAAATAAATCAGAAACTCATCTAAAAGCTATTCCAAAAAGTGCCTACAAAACATTGTTTCTGGAGTGGAAAAGACGATGACAGCGATGTGTAGCTGCAGACGAGCAGTATTTCGAATATGATTATTTAATTGTGATAAAGATTGGATGTAAATTTCCAAACGCCTTCCTTGTATTATTGTAGATGTTTGCATTTGAAAATCAAAATTGATATAATTCGTAAGACTTATGATAACTTAAATTTACAATGTTTAACAAAGTGTAACAGGTTTTCCAAAAATTACGTATGCTCTTTATACTCGTAAAAACATGTTTCCCTCTGGTGCTATAACCTTTATGAAATTTTTAAAAATTAAAACTTAATTCAAATACCGCAAAGCCTAATTGTTACCCTAATCTTAAATGAATTATTACAGTTCGCTTGATCAGGGGAAATTTTCTCCCTCAAGTTATTTATAATTAGTGCAATTAACACATTTTCATATTATTTTAATTGAATTTAGTCTGTTTCTTGGCTACACTTTTCTATCAGATAAATTAGTTAGTTAATTATTGATACGAATAAGGTTTACCAAGAAAGTAAATTAATGAACAAATTTCTCCGACGAAAGACATTTTAAATAATAAAGTTTGGATTTAACAACAAAACAAGATGTCTGAGATTGAAAGCTTCCAGTGTTAAAGTTTGAAACAGAATGTCTAGAAAAAATTACAAATCGGATGAGAATTTGACAGTGAAAAATTAATGAACAATTAGATAGTAAAAAAACGCTGCTCTCTCGTTTTCAAATATTGTGAAGTGTGACCGGTCGCGCTTTGTAATGTCCATGTTCTATAGACTCATCATCAATCAGCCCTTGACATACACTGCTGGACGTAGGCCCTCCCTTTGCATCTCCACTACTTTTTTCCTCTGCTACTTGCAGCCAATTTTAGACGAGTCTTTTGAAATTTTCTATCCATCAGATAGATGATCTACATAAGAATCCAGTATTATATCTAGGTAGCTAGTCTAGTACCCAGCTTGTCTAATCTACCATTATTGGTTTCAGCAATGTGACTACTGACAATTTAGACCAATAGTTTCCAAACTTTTCTCGCAACCCAAAACATAAAAAACCTATTGTCTTGGTAACCCATTGTATATATATATTCTTTATTTTACCTAAGCCTTGCGGCGTTTACGGCATTGAGCATTACAAAACAATAAATTTAAAAAAATAACGTACAATATAGATAATTATACAATATTTTTTTTTAAATCTCATATTTTTGTTCTTCCTCCAGTTTTCTTTCTTCCTGTTCTCATTCTGGCTTCCCTCTCCGGTCTGCAGCCTTCTTGTCTCCAGTTATCTCGCCCATCTTTCTCCCTTGAATTCCTCACTCATCATTGCTTTGTTCTTGTTCCAGTGTCCCCAGGACAGAGCCGGCCTTAGCAAGTCTGGCGCCCCGGGCGAGATTTTTTTGCTGCCCTCATAAAAATCCAAGAGAAGAGCAAAAAAAGGTCCTCACCTTTCAAATTCAAGTGAGGAGCAAAAAAAGGTCCTCACCTACCAAATTCAAGTGAAGAGCAAAATAAAAGGTCTTCACCTCCCAAATTCAAGTGAAGAGCAGCAAAAAAAAAGGTCCTCACTTCCCAAATTCTAGTGAAGAGCAAAAAAAAGGTCCTCACCTACCAAATACAAGTGAAGAGCAAAAAAAAAGGTCCTCACCTACCAAATCCAAGTGAAAGAGAGAAACAAAAGGTTCTCACTTTTAAAATACAAGTGATGACCTAACCGTCCGCCGCCCTTCCTGGCCTGGCGCCCCAGGGCGGTGGCCCGACCGCGCCCCCCCTAAGACCGCTGCTGCCCCCGGAATAGCTCAATAGGAATTTTTGATTGGATTAGTTTTTCGAAAAATATTTTTTGTGGCGTAAATAATATATATTTTTTTAAATTTATATTCATATAAAAAGAAGACCTTAAGACATAAGTTAACAATTACAAAGAAATGAAAAATAAAATAACATACAATACAATTGATATTTTACAATATTTTTTATTGTATTTCGTTGTTCTTCTTCCTGTGTCCCTTTCTTTCTTCCTTTTCTGCTTCCGGCTTGCCTCTTCTATCTCCCTCTTTCTTGTCACCAGTTCTCTCACCCATCTTTCTCCCTTGCCTTCCCCACTCATCATTTCCTTTATCCCTTCCCCCCAGACTGCCATCTCTCACGCTAAATGCTCCAAGGTTTCCTTTTTTTTCTTGCACATTCTACATATTCTGTCCTCTGGCTCAGTATCTGTTGTTCCGTTCTTCGTTGCCGCATCTTAACCTCGCTATCCTCCTGACTCTACCCCCCTGATCTTCCTCTTTCCCCTTCAAGTATCTCAGCATTCCTATCACTCTTATCTCTTTATATCTTTTCACAATCCGCGATTTGTCTATTCTATCTGTTCTTTCCTGTTCCTATATCTACTTATCCCTCTTTCTCAATTCTTCTACTATATTTGTTCCTTCGTTTCTCTTTCTCTCTGCTTCTTTTATTCCATTCCACACCTCCAAAAGTACCATGATGACCCATTGTACTGTACCAGTAAATCTACTTTAAAAAAGTATTTCGAAAAATCCAGTAAGCAAAAGAAGGATTTTGCAAAAAATGACGAGCAAAAAAAAAAAGGATTTAGAGATACGTAACTAGTAAAAGAATTTTAAAAAACTTGATATACAGAAAAAATAATTTCGAGAAACTTGGCAACAAAAAAAAAACAATGGGCCATAGGAATAAAAATAAGCATAACCTTTTATTTGCAAATCGTCCCAACAATATGAATAAAAATGCAAGCAAAACCTTCTACTTATGAGTAAGAAGCAAATGCTTTTTTGTTGATCTTTTGCTCAAGGCAGAAGTAAATGGTTATGAATAAAACAGACCTTTTACTTTAAATTATAAGCAAGTGCTTCGAAAAACATGCATCTATATATTCGTATACTCACTTGTGAAAAAGTGTTCTAGTGAACTAATTGCCATGGCGCATATTGTGCATTTAAGAAATATGAAACATTAGAGGCATCGTTCTCACGTCGTACTGACATAAAAGTTAGTTTCGTTTTGAACAGGAGAACATGGAGTGTTTAGCTAATAATTTTTAGGTAACTTTTTTTGTTGAGATATCTAGCTGATCTTGGATTTCAAAGAAGTATCGGTGAGGAACTTGGGGTGGAGCAATCCACAGTATCACTGACTGTCAGCAGTGTTGTTGATCAAATAATTGCACAAGCTGGCAACTGGATTAAATTTCTTACTTCCCAAAATTTATTAGTGGAGGCGAATAAAATGTGGCAATGAAATTACAGTTTTCCAACCGCAGTTGGTGTCATTGACTGTACACATATAGGGATAGAAAAACCGAAGATCCATGAAGATGAATATGTCAATCGTAAAGGAAAACCTATGCTAAATGAATAGGCAATTTGTGATGCCAGTGAAATGTTCACAAGTGTAAGTGTAAAGTGCCCTGAATCTGTACATGACTTTACACCAATAAAAATAAACTGATATGTCAAACATGGAACTCAGTACAGCACTAGTACAGTTTTTATAGTGTTTATAGACTAATTTCAAGTTGACAGCAATTAGAAAGAAGTAGTACGATTTTGATAAATACTGATTTTCAGGTTTCAACATAAACACATCCTCTTGACCTTTTACTCACCGGTAGAAGCATTGACTTGTAAGTAAAAGGTAATCATTATTCATATAAAAAGAAGCAAATGCTTTTACTCCGACCTTCTACTTATGAGCATTTACTACAACTTTATTCATACGGCTGAATGACTGCAAGTAAAAAATAAAAAGTGTCAGTATTTGTGAACAACAGCCCAGTATTTTGGGGACCACTAATTTACACCTTCCTTGTTGCCTTAAATTTGGTTTGTTCAAAAAAAATCAGTACTACCATTCGCTTCTTTGAGTAGATTTTAGGCATGAAAATATTTTTTCCAATTTACTCACACATCTAGATTTCGAGAAAAAATGGTTGGACAGGTGTACAGGACTTCTGTAAATGTATATGTACTGTTGTGGACCGTTCTTTTCCTGCATTATTGTTAGGTAATTGAAAAGAAGTTTAAATTTAAAATTGAGGAAACTGTAAAAAAGAATTAAATGAAATAAACAGGAAGTCATATAGTACAATCTCACTTTGTAATTTAGTAGTGTAAAAAATATGTGGGTACTTCTGGTACTTGAATGTTCATTCTAGCATATGATTTAGTTAAAGCTAGCAAAGGAAATTACTCTCTTTACTAGACATAGCTAAATAACTGCCCACATCTGAATTCATACCCTTATATTTCTTTTTCTTTACACTTTAGCAGTTACAGCAGTGGTCTTCAACCATTAGCACTCGTGCAGCTCGAGATATTTGTTCAGATTAAAGAAAATCCAGATTTGGTTGGAATTAGGATATGGATTATTTCAATCTGTGCATCTCAAGGGTAATGTGATCATTAGATTCTATACCCTTGAAATTGTGGAGTCCCTTTTGATATGGCTGAAAAAAGTTGGATAATTGATTTTTAAATCAATTCTTCACTATTTCATGGTACTTACTTTGAGGGACTTTTCCAACAGGGACGTCCCTATCATATAAGATGCTTTTGTGCAAAAAGTTGTATGGTGACAACCCCTTTTATTTTTTAATAAAATGAATGAAATATAATTCATCTCTAATTTATACCAATATAAAAATAAAATAAAGTTTTATTAAAAATGTTTGACTGTCTACAATACAAACATGTACTGTCTACAATTTCTGCATTTAATTTTATTCTCCATTTGTTGAAATGTTTTCTAATTTTATACAAATTATTGTTGAGTCTGTTGGCTATGTTATCTAATCTAAATGATGAAGAGAACAATACTGTATCGTCAGCATAGAGACTTAAATTGACATGTTGTGGTTTCGGTTATATACGAGGTTTGTTCAAAAAGTATCGCGAATTTTGTGTTTTATCAAAAATTATTTATTTATTCATGAATATCTATTTTGTCCCCTTCAAAGTAATCCCCACCAGATATTATACACTTGTGCCAACGTTTTTTCAAATCCTCGAAGCACTTGAAAAAATCATTTTTTGTGATCTTGTTCAGCTCCTCCTTCGATGCCGTCTTTATCTCCTCACTCGTAGCGTAGCGTGGTCCTTTCATGCGCCTCTTCAGTTTTGGGAACAAGAAAAAGTCACAGGGGCCAGATCTGGGGAATACGGTGGCTGCGGCATTATTAGTGTGTTGTTTTCATCCCGTCTCATGCGCAAATCATTGGTAAAAATCGAATGGCACGATATGTTTAGGTCCTCAGCAACTTCTCTAACGGTGATTCGCCGATTGGCCAATACTATTTTCTTCACTTCATCAATGTTTTCGTCTGTTGTTGACGTGCTCGGGCGTCCGGCACGCTCTTCGTCGTTCACATCATTTTGTACCACCGATAAACGTTGCTTTGGTCCAAGGTAGCTTCACCATATGCCACAGTCAACATTCGGAATTTGTCCGCGCACTTAATTTTGTTTTTCACACAAAATTTTATACAGATTCTTTGATCCATTTTTTGGTATAGGCAAAAATCGAAGACGAGCAAGACGAACCCAAAACACGTGCAAGCAAAGCAACTGTCAAAAATTAACTGAACATTCAAAATGGCCGAACTTGTCGGCATAAGTGAGAGACATGAGTACCAACATAACGCCACAAAAAAATCGAAAATCGAATATACGTAGATACTTTTTGAACAGACCTCGTATATCGTTCATATAAATATTAAACAGTGCAGGTCCTAAAACACTTCCCTGGGGTACCCCTGTAGTTATAGTTCGAGTATGTGAAAGATAATTATTTAATTATATTTTAAATTGTCTACTTGATTAATATGCTTTCAATAAATTAATTATATATGGTGGACAGCTGTTATTAATAAGTTCATAGACAAGACTATTGTGCCATACAGTGTCAAAGGCTTTCTGTATGTCTACACTAATATAATTGACGATGTTTGTTTCTGTCTTTGTTAGAATTTAGGAAATTAACGCACCGATTTGAAAATTTCTTTCACCGAGAGAAAGCCCATACTTCATATACTTTATTTCGTAACTGTAAAACAAAAATAGAACGTGCAATGATAAATAATATGATATTAGTCAGAAATAACAGCACCGGAAATTTCATAAAATTACTTACGCAGGCTTAGCAATAAGAGCCGGTTTCTGAAAGCCTAGTTAACTATAACCAAATAGTTAGAAAATGGTTGCTATGGTTACTTATGGGATTGTTATATTGTAACCGAGTTTAACCAAAAAATTTAATTCGGCTAAGCATTCAGAAACTGGCCCTAAGTGATATAGTAAAACTATATCACTTAGGGCCAGTATATAGTAAATAATTTGTAGCCCAAGATTAGATCTACAAAAAAAAAAAAAATATGGGACAGTAAATGATTATGTTTAATAGGAAACTAACAATAACCATTTTTAGGGTTTTGTAGGTATGACCAAAAAACCTTTATACCGTCATTTTGTCGTCTGTCTGTCTATCTGTTTGTCTGTCTGTCTGTCTGTCTGTCAAAATATATTATTTTGACGCGATTTTTGTCAAAATTGTGCAAAAAATATGTATATTGGTGTGAACCGGAATAGTACAACAGGAATTTTTGATCAGATTATGTTTTCGGAAAATAATGCATTTTTTGTGTTTTTAACCAAAATATGTTAAATATTTAATTCGCTATGTAACCAAGTTGATACGTCAGCGCTCATAGCGATGTGCGTTTAGTCATTGGTTTTCTAATTTGTCAAACAGGTAACTTGCGAACTAGAGTTCGAATCCTGTCAATTTTATTTTTTTTGTTTTTTTTTTGCAGGTTTCTTTTGTTTAAATTATTTTGTCAAAATTCTAGTTATATTTTGGTAAATGTTGCATTTAATTTTTAAAAGCGTAAATTTAATAACCAGTGGGAAGTGTTGAAATTATAATTTAATTCTGTTTGATGTATACGAAATCAGAGGGCGGGGCTAATGATTTAAGCAACCAATAGAAGCTATAGGCGCAATTTTCAAAATCTTAATGAACCTTGCTATGTAAAAAAAAAATACTGCACATATTTAGAAACTTAAATAATGGTATTAGGCATTCGAATTAAAATTCATAAAAAAATATTTTGACATAAAATTTGTTTTGGCATCCCAAATAATCATCATTCAGTTATTAAATTCCTGCAAAACCCTGAAATGTGTGAAAATTCACACTTCAGATCAATTTTTAAGTTATGAACTAAAAATATTTTTATCACAGAAACTTGTAAATTACAAATACCTTTGAACACATCAATATAAATTAAATAAAAATTTAAAACCCACTTTCGACTTGTGCGCGCCACAATCTCACGGACAACTATTTAAATGTACGGTGGCTTCGATGTTTGCGTTCACAATGAACTTGTTCATATGCACCATGTGAAATAGCCTAATTAGTTACAATGCTTCGAAAGATTTTTGTATTGACGATAATATTGTTATCTCGTGGTACCCCTCTTGCTTAGCGCCTTTGTACAGCTTTCACAACTTGCAAAACTACTCGCGAAGCCACTGGCTTCCACATAGTTTGTTTCCAAAACTCGCGAGCGGATCTTGCCTGAATACCCCATGTTCGCGAGCTGGTTACTATATTTTATTTACTGTTATAATTGTAATTAGTAAGAATGTATGCATTACCGCACCACAGTACATGCGCATTGGTGCAAATTTATGCATTCCCACAAAGTCTGTGTACGCATTAATGACAATGAAAATAGCATGCGAAATTAATTACCTGTCAACTAACAATATCGAAGTGAAACAATTCTATAGCAGTCCTAGCAAAAATTTATTTCATTTTGGTATAGTTTTTCATTTCGGTCTAGTTCACAAAAGCTTGAAAAGCTATTAGTAACTTATTTGTTTAGTTATTTGAAGTACCAAACTTATAATTACTTTTGTTTGTTTTTTTGTCTAACACGTGTGTACAAAAAGTTTATATTTTTTATCATACGTATAAAAAAATGTTATACTTCTGTTCTATTAACGTTTCGCTTCAGTGAAAACAGTGACATTAGTGACAAGCTATTACTAAAACACAAAAAATAAAATCAGATACAATTTTTAGTTAATGTAATACAATGAAATTTTTTGATTTCTTTTTTTGTCATGTTAAAACAATTTAATAGAATCTCTTAATTCTTACCGACGCTGAAAAAACTGTCGCTTCACCAATGTCTTTTCTATTGGACAATGAAAAAAACTCATCTGTACAAGGTTCACAAACTATTAGAACAGGCGACTTTTAACAGAATTTTCTAGCTTTAAACGAAAAAAAGTTTATTTGTTCTAAATTATTTGCTTTATAGTCTGGTCAGTGCGGTTGTGTCTAGCCATATGTTATTTGATTAACAAGCGGTTTTTGCTATAATTGCCTCGGTGAAAAAAATTTAAATTTTAATCGATAAAATCCCATTAACACCGTCGTTACGGATAGGATCAATTACTGGTGAATTTTTTATAAAAATAGAGTCGCATGGCGTGGAGAATTGTGAACTATCTTATTAAAAAATATCCAAATATAAATATATAACTAGATTTATTTTATGAAGAATAAATCCACCAAAGATGCTATTTTCGAATTAATTCTTGAAATATCCGAATACTTTGAAGCTAAAGAGCTTTGCTTATCTACTTTCTTAGATTTACGCAAGACTTTTGACGGTGTATCTCACGATATATTACTTGCTAAACTTTGTATCACAGTAGCTGTTTACTTATAGTATCCTGCCAAACTAACAGAAAACAGTTTATTTGTAAGATATAATTAAATCTAATTCAGATCTGCTTTAATTTAACTATGAAGTACCGCAGGGTTCAATTTTTGGTTCATTACTATTTCTAATTTACTTTAACGATTTCTCTTCTGCTATTATGATTATATTTTATATGCCGACGATAAGACCCTTTTAAACAGATCATTGTCACTAAAACACTTGCAACATGTTTCAAGAGATCATTTATTTAAAGCAAACGACTTTATTATCAAATAAATTATAATTAAGTGAGGAGAAAACGCAAAATTTACCTATTGAGCCGATTGTAAATTAACCTTAAAAGAATTTAGAATCATGACCTTACCGTAACTTTGTATTTATTTATTTATTATTTATTTAACAGTTTTTAAGGAAAGTCAACAGTAGACCCCATAACTGGCTTCCACGAATTATTATAATTGTGCTACATATCTTACAATTTTTTTACGTATTTGTACACAATTAGATTAATAACAATAAAACTAAAAAAAAGGAAAAACACTACAATACGTATGTTTCTTAGAAACTAAGTATTAGATTTTATTTTGTTTTTAAATTGTTGCAAGGATAAGCTAAATAAGTTTAAATGTGGAAAATTATTGTTGTAAGTTGACATAAGTCTATTAATAGGTTAGTTTTTGTAACAGTTAGTGTGACATTTTGGTAATTTAAAAAGTGCGCTTGATCTGGTAGATTTAGCGGGAGCTGAAATGTTGATATTTGGAATAAATGCTTGGGAATCGATTAAATTATTAACTATTTTAAACTATTTATCACTGTTTACTTAATGCCCATAAAAACCTAGATTCATTTACCTCTCATAAAGATGTTCACAACTACAATACATGTAATAAATAAAATAAGTATATACTCCAATTTTACAAGAAAATACAAAAACTTACTTTATAATTTTAATGAATTTTTTGAACTTGTTTTGTATATCATATTATTATTATTTAGGATTTGTCAGATCTTGACAAGCGTCCACCAGTCGCAAACCTTTTGAGCCACGTCATACTAGAGACTAGTGGAGCTAAATACTCACAACTGCATCCCAAACCCTGACGATATTCAGACGCGGAAATTATGCCAGTGCCCGTAAAAGAGCCGGTGCCTGTACAATACGAAGTGATACACGCAACATTGCTTTCTACATCTTGCAGATCAAACGGCTGGCAAATGATCTGCAGGCGGGAATGAATTCAATTTCCCTGGCTTTAATTCCACCCAAAACACCAACTATCAGGACTACAAGCTTAACTTAATACCCTGGATACAGCTTTCTAAGCTCAAACAAGAGATCCATATACTCGGATGAAACTCTAATTCGATTATTTGAAAATTTCTAAAACTATTCGAAAATTATTATTATTATTATCCTAGGGTCAAAACACAGGTCAGGCACTGGGCCAGATTGGAATGTAAAATGGGTCCGGGAATGCCTTCAGACCACGAACCCTAATAATAAATGTAATGTAGTAATATAAACAGAAATATAGAAAAATAATATAAATAAACATTATTAATTCGTTTTTTTTTTTTTTTTAGGGCAGTTGTTGAAATTCGCTTCCGTTCAGATCGTACGCGGGAGGTAATAATAAACCATAAAGGGTCCTCTAGAACCGTGTTTCTCAAACTGTGGTCTGCGGGTCAGTTCTTGGTGGTCCGCGCATACAAAATTCCATTTGTATTAAGAATGGGCCTTTTCGCAAAATAAACTGTTTTTCTTGATGTTCCGCGGTTAGCGTAGAATTTTGAAACTGGCCCGCAACTGTCGAAAGTTTGAGAAACACTGCGCTAGAATATCCTGGCACTCCACCGGCCAGGTATGAATATATAAATAAAAATAAAGACGGTATCTATTGTGTCATTTTTCGTCAATATACTTCATTTTTACAGGTTTTTCTAAAAACGTTTTTTTTTTTTTTGTTATTGTCCGGTTACCTCGAGCTGTTGTTACGACAATGGACTTAACCATTTATGTGTTTTTGAAAACTTGGACCTTAAAAAAATATATGGATAGTCGATGATCGATCAAAAGACATTACTACCCCAAAAAAGCGCTATCGAAGTTATTGTCACCTCTGCCAATATTTATACTAGTTTTCTAAGCAAGTATTAGTATACATACTTACAACTCTAAAATATGAAGTTCTCTTTTGCCTAAAAATCCAGACTTGATTTTAACCCAGTTTTGCTCAGATCGCTGTACACAATTTCCCCTAGCATGTATAGACTCAAATATTGTTAATGATTACAAAATCCATTTAATTCTTACCCTCCTTACAAGTTAAAACAAGAATTCCTAACATAATATTACAACCACTTAACCACGATTTTGCTTCTATTAAATGATTTCTGAAAAGAAACACACCCTAAAAAAGCAACGAAGAAGAAATATTATACAACGCTAACATTTTCCTGTAAACGATTTCAAATGACATGCATCAGTTCATAAAAAAACTCAGTACATTTCCCCTATACACTATTATTTCTTTCATTCTCTCTCTCCCTACTTGGAGTCTCAATAATATTCGTCCATTTGTAGAAGCCACCCCTCAGTTATACTAACTTGTCATAAATCATCCTTTCACCAACGATTCTTTCACGATGTTTTAATACATCCTTTTATTTTAAGCAATTAAATTTCCATGTAATGTCAGATGCAATACAAGACCTATAATTGTGGGAAAAGAAAGGGATGAATTATTGGTTACTTGCCCAATAATCTTGTGTTAAGGGAAAGTAAAATAATTGCTTTGTCTGAACAGCAATTTACAACGATTCTCTCACTCTTCCTCTTTCTCTTTTCTTGGTTAATATTAGTCGGGTTGACTTTTGGCCTCTCTCATACAACTCCTCCATCTGCTGTCAGATCATTCCACGTGTTTCTTGTTCAAATAGATATTCTATTAGCTGATCATTGCGAATTCCCATATAGCAACGTTGTCAATAGGGTTGTCAGGTGTCCTACTTTCGGTAGGACAATCCAACTATTACAAGTACGTATCCTACGTCCTACATTTGAGCTTAAACGTCCTATATTTATGTACTCAAATTATAAAAAATATCGTGTGTAATCTATGGAATTATTTTAGTTTATTAACATTAAGACATAGTTATGAAATTTGCTCCATATTAGTTCTCAGGTGCATAAAGCTAGAGCTAAGGAGTTTCGTTGTCCACCGACTACCTTTCTGCAGTTCATTCACGATTCAGTTATATATTCTTTATTTCTCCTTAGGCCTTGCGGCGTTCAGGGTATTAGCCATTACAAATAGAGTAAAATAAATAAAATAACCAAAACAATCCAAATTACATAACGTACAATACAGTACAATTTAATTTACAATATATTACATTTTCTCATTTCTTTCTTCTTGCTCCAGTGTCCCTCTCTTTCTTCCTATTCTCATTCTGGTTTCCCTCTCCGATCTCCTTCCTTCTTGCTTCCAGTTCTCTCGCCCATCTTTATTTTATTCCATTCTCTTCCCTTCCAACCGTTTCTTCACCCCTCCTCCTATCTCCCTTCCTTCCTCCCCATTTCCAGGTGACCTCAGCCTCCTTCCTTCCTTCCATTTCTCGCCTTCTGCCTCCCACAGGGCCTCTTCCTTCCTTCCTTTACCCCTTCATGTTATCCTTCCTCGATCTCAATCCTTCTTGCCTCTAATTCCTTCGCCCACCTCTCCCCCCTTCCATCTTCGTGCAACAGGTCTAATGTGCTCCCCGACTATACTGTCATCTCTCTACACCTCTTCGCGAGGTGATCTATATCTTCTTCCTCCTCCCCGCACATCCTGCACATCTTATCCTCCTGTTTCCTCCAGTATCTATTTCCTCTCTCTTCATTCCCGCACCTTAGCCTCGCAATCCTCCTGACCTTCCTCTTTCTCCCTTCAAGTAGCTTGGTGCCCCTATAGTTCTGACCTCCTTATATCGATTCAGTTATAGAAGGTGACAAACATAACATGCAATCATTCATATTAAGGCGCGTATTGACTAGAGCATTTGTGCGCGCACGAACGCTGTGCGCGTAAAATTGCTCAGGTGAGTACGAGGTACAATATGTGTGCGCGTACACTAATACGCGCACGAATGCTGTCCGTACGGGTTTATGCAGTCATATAATTGTGCGCGTAAATTTAAGTAAACACCAGTAAATATTCAACATGGAATAGAGTAGAAAGGTACTGCATGCGCTGGTAAACGAATCCTCAGTTGCAAATAACGTACGGTTATGGCTAATCGTTCTTTCACGGGAACAGCCCTTATAAATCTTGTCTTTCTTCCCAATTTTGTGACCAACTTTATTAACGAGTAGTTCAAAATCTGCCGCTGACATTCAAAGAAATTTTGAAATTGTCCACTAACCTCTTGCATTTGCAGTTCTGCTAGCAAACTTGAACCATTGTATATTTCCTTGCTTCTATATAGTTGTGTCATCCACCACCGTTTGTTGTTTTTTTATTTACTAAGTATACTATGGTCGCATTCAGCAGACTCACCAATGAGTTACCGGTTGGTAATTTTTTTCCTATATGCATACGTTGATCTACCGGTGAGTTACCGTACTTACTCACCGGTCGCAATTTTAGTAACCGGATTTCATTTACGGTTAGTTGCACTGTTGTTGGGTTAATCCACGTTGAAAATAATCGCTCGTAAATGTTCACAATTTAATTACATTTTTAGCCGAGATGAATTTTTTCAAGTTACTATAAACAACACAAATAGCGCTCGTATGTCAAAACGTTTTGAGTACTTTTACCGTCAAAAATGTGAAACTGGACGATAGAAACATCAGTTGCTAGATGGCAGCACTAGTTTAGCGCAATCCCGTAATATAAGTGGCAACCCTCGTATTCTTTGTTGAATATTATTGAATGACAGTTTAGCAAAACGGCTGTTAAAATCAAGTTTTCTTTAGAAAGTTTATTAGTAATACTTTTCGTTCATGGTAGGTGGGGCGGTAGGTTGGAAACAAATTTTGATCACTTTGAGATATATTTTGCATCAAATTGAAATATATGGCATAGTAACAAAGTTTATTAGTTCCTTATTTTTTGTAACTTAAAATTTTATTATTTTTTTTCGTGATAATTAAATTTTTATAGGCATTTTAAGATTTTTCTTGTTTTCTAGCTTCTGCAGCTAAATTTCCAATAAACTCATTACAGCTTACTTTAATTCTACATTTTTTCAAACTTTTCTAAAACTTCATATTTAAAAAATTAATCTTTATCCGATTAATAGCAAAAAGTTTACATGATGAGTTTATAATTAAAAAGAAAATTATTTGTTATTGATACAGTCTTTAGAAGTTTTTATAGAAAGTTAATTAAATACCCATTGTAAACTTTAACACTATTAAATTTGCAACATAGTTTATACAGTAAGGTGGAATATAGATTAAGAAAGAAAATTATAACAAAGTTACATTACTCTACAAATTATGTTTCAGGTCACTATAAATATAGGATAATGTGAAATGTTATTAATGATATTTTAAGTCAGATGAACGAGAGTTCAATTTGCGCCAGATATTTAAACTGAAGTTACATATTCTTGTTTTGCATCTGATATTAATAGGTTTCTAACGCCTAGATGGCGTATATGAGAGGGTTCTCCGTTTCTAGACCTCCGGTACTGTATATTTTGTCTATTTCTTTTCATTATGTGGAACTAAACAGTCATTTATTTTTGACGATATTTTGAATCCGCCGTGGTCCTCAATATAGGTGATGCGGGTAAAAATGATTTAATTTCCGTAAAGAACACGTGTACCAACCGGCATTCCATCATCATCAAGTGTCTCAAAATCAAGTAAATGTATTATTTATTGGCAAAACTTTGCACGACATATCAGTTTTAACAATTTACAGCAGCGATTCCCAAAGTGTGCGCCGTGGCGCCCTGGGACGACGTGGCTGGATTTGGTTTAATGAATTATTGAAGTGTGAAGATGCCGAAAAAAAGACAATAAACAGTTGGCGAGAGCGTCCAGATAGTGTTATTGCAAAAGCAGGGTGTCACCCAATGCGATATTGCAAAACAAATGAAATGTTCTCGGTGCGCAGTCCAAGCAACAATTAAACGGTTCAACGAGATTGGATCTTATGAAAATCGACCCAAAAGTGGTCGAAAACGAAGATATCTCTTCGAGATAGGACGAAAACTTCAAAAGAACTCTCTTCCGAATTACTGCAAGACCACGGAATAAATTTGGCAGCAAGTAGTGTTAGAAGAAGACTTGTTGAACGTAATTTGCATGGGAGAAAGGCATGACGTATACCACTTCTCACTGACAGGCATAAGAAACTACGTCTTTCGTGGGCAAAAAAATACAAAAATTGGACCGAAGAGGACTGGGCTAAAGTTATGAAACCAATGTTGAGGTAATATTCTACTAATTTATTAGCAATAATAATCCAGTAAAATACAAAAAAATCTCTAAGAAAATCTAAAGAATGTTTTAAAAAAACAAATTTTTATTTTTTCTTTATTTTTTTATTAGTTATTCGATCAACCTGGGGCTCACTACGTTCGTAGAAGAAGCGGTGAAACTTTCCAAGAAGAATGTCTGATCCCTACTGTGAAATATGGAGGAGGGAGTATAATGATTTGGGGTTCCATGTCTGCCAGTGGCGTCGGCAATGTTTTTTTGTGTGAAGGACGCATGAATTCCAGGAAGTACATCGACATGCTAGAGTAAGTTATGGATCCAACCATATTAAAATTAGTAGAAACTGTCCCTTCGGAATATCACTTTCAACAAGATAATGCAGCGTGCCACAAATCCCGCGAAGCAATGCGTTGGTTTGAAGAAAACGACATTCCACTTTTATCATGGCCACCCCAGTCTCCTGATCTATCCCCGTAAAGTGCAAGATTGCAAAACACAAATGCAGCTCAAAAACAATGCTGAAGCAAAGAATAATTGAAGAGTGGAACGCAATTTCACCAGATGTGTGTAAAAATTTGGTATCAAGTATGTCACGTAGAATAAAATTATTAATTAAGGCCGGAGGAAAATCCATAAAATATTAATTTGATGTATTAATTTTATAATAAAAGTAAGTAAATATAAGTGGTATAAATTTGTTTTTCTCAAAATTACCTATTCCAAAAATTATTCATTAGAATAACAAGTGCCTAATACATATGAGCATGGCTGTATATGACCGTAGACCACAAGTTGGGAGCCACTGTACCATAGTATATTACATTTAAAACAGTTCTAAAATTTTAATTTTTTACCCAGTTGTATTTTTGCAGAAAAACGCGATATTGTGTATTATCATTAGTATCCAATTTTAAACATCAGCACATACATTTTGATTAAAGACTTCCCCTTTACCAAAATCTAAATTTCAACCCCATTTCATGCCATAAATAAACGCTTTTAATATTTCCAACAAAACAATATTTTCTGTTAACATCAACTGTCAAGTTAACGCCTATAAAATATTTTTATGAACAGTGAAATAGCAACATACTTATTGGCTGCAGTATGCGTATTTCGGAATCAAAACGGAAGAAAGGTACTTAATTTACCAAATGGTAAATTGAGATATGACACGATACAAATTCCGGTTGAGCTGATTACCATTTCTACCTCTCTGTGTACTATTTCAGTCTACCATAAATAAGCGATATGATAATTTGAACGTAATTAATGACATTTTAAGTCAGACGAACGAGAGTTCGATTTGCTCCGTGCTACTGAACTATAGTTACTAAATGCTCATTTACATTTATATCTTGCTTGAAAATTAAGAAATTTTGTTCTTGTTGTACCTCATTTCAATATTATGTGGGTTACAATTTTGCATGTTCATAAATCTAATAGCCCATTACGCTTAAGCTATTTAATATGGCAGTAAATTCGTTCATGTGTTCGATATGAAAATTTATTTAGTCTATAATGTGGATATCGATGAAATGTATTACGAGGATTATCCACAAAGTGAAGAACGTTTACGCATTGAACCCGTGAAATTTTTTCGACTTCAGTTCGTATCGGGTTGGGATAAAGTTCGTGTCGTTTTTTAAGTAAAATTCACCTGGTTTTGATATAGTGTGAAAATGAATTTATTTAAACCAAATATGCTCCATTATTATCGACAACGTTTCGTCATTTTTCGGGTAGAGCCATGATGCCATCGATGAAGAACTTCTGTGGTTTCTGGTTGAAAAACTGAATCAAGTGGTTTTCACAGACTTCTTTTGAAACCAGCTTAATTCCATTGAGAGAATTCTGCAGCGATTGGAATAGGTGATAGTCAGAGGGTGCTATGTCTGGACTATACGGTGGATGCAACAAAATTTCACAACCAAGCTCTCGCAATTTTTGACGGGTCATCAAAGAAGTGTGTAGTCTTGTGTTGTCATGATGAAAGACAACACCTTTCCTATTATTCAATTCGGGCCAATCTCTTTCAATTGCCTGGCGTAATCTTTCTAGTTGTCCAGAGTAGAGTTGAGAATTAATCGTCTGACCAACTGAAAGTAACTCATGGTGGACGATTCTCTTCCAGTCCCACCGCACACACAGCATCACCTTGTTCGGCGTCAATCCTCGCTTCGCGAACGCTTGTAACGGTGCACCATCCCTTGTCCACAATCTTTTACGCTTCCGATTGTCGTACGTGATCCATTTTTCATCACCGGTTATGACACGTTTCAGAAATGGCTCGAATTCATTGCGTTTCAGCAGCGCATCGCAGATGTTAATTCGGTCTATCATGTTTTTCGCGCTCAACTCATGAGGAACCCATATATCGAGCTTCTTTTTGTAGCTAGCTTTCCGTAAATGGTTCAAAACAGTTTTGTGGTCAATGCCTAGCTCCGTACAAATATCGACACTGGTGATATGCCTACCTTGCTGGACTTTTTCAAGAATTTCATCAGCTTTTTCACTGAATGGACGACCAGCGCGAGAGTCATCTTTCACATTAAAATTGCCAGAACGAAAGCAAGCGAACCATTTCCGCGCAGCAGATTTTGATAAAGTGACAAACTGGCTGAAGTTTCAAGTGGCTGATTTTCACGATACGGGTCTCCAAAAATTCGTCAAAAGGTATGATAATTGTTCCAATCTAAATCAATAATCTTCAACCAAGGTGGAACCGCCAAAAGTGGGCGATTAAGGCTTTCAGGTGGGAGGTAGAATAATTATGTACTGTACTACCAACATTCAAAATATATAAACTCAAATTTGGGGGAGAAAATATGTGTAATTATAATGTTACTATCATTTTAAAGAAGATTATTTGAATTATGTGTTTTCAAATTTTAAGCTGCATTAATTCTTAACTATGTATGTTTATATTGTATGGAAAATATGAACCAGTTAGTTGGTTCATATACAGACACTTGAATTTAATGTCGAGTCCTGTAAGCTAGACTTACTGGACTCGACATTAAATTCAATATCTATAAAACAAAAACCCTGCGCATAAAA
Source organism: Liopterus haemorrhoidalis (assembly GCA_963971575.1). Classification (NCBI taxonomy): domain Eukaryota; kingdom Metazoa; phylum Arthropoda; class Insecta; order Coleoptera; family Dytiscidae; genus Liopterus; species Liopterus haemorrhoidalis. Next base: position 14,294,286 of record OZ020618.1, on the reverse strand, counting down.
GCCAATAATAAAAGACAGTTAAAAATTTGTCAGGAAGATATTGATGATGTAGATGAGTTTTGCAACCTTAGCAGCATAATTTCCAAAGATGGAAGAGCAAGGCCAGGCAAACTTTCGCTGTATTAAATGCTGTCTGGAGATCCAATTATATCTCAAGAAACTCAAAGCTGCACTTGTTCAACACAAATATGAAATCCGTGCTACTCTACGGTTGTGAAACCTGGAAGGTTACCATTAGAATCTTCAAAATACTTCAAAATTGCAATCCTTTGTAAAAAGATGTGTCCACAAAATCATTCGAGTGTTCTGACCGGCAAGAATATCTAACGCAGAGCTATGGCAACGAACAAACCAAACAGATATCCAGAAAGCATTAAAATTGCGTACGTGGAAATGAATAGGACATGTCTTGAGGAGAAAGTGGACTAGCATGCCTAGAATAATAATAATAATAATAATAATTTTATTTAGTGCTTGTACAAGTTTTCACACGTTTACACCAGTCAAAGATCATACATAATTATTAGAAATATAAATTGAAATATAAATTATAAAATTACAATACAATTGCCAGATGGGTAATTAAACAGAGAAGGATTTTAAGTATTTGCTCCAATCAATGCTGTAGTACTCATCAGTGCTGTACAGACAGTTTTCAAGAAAGACCTCTCTAAGTTTTTTCTTGAAGGTCCTGTTATTAACATTTCTGACAACAGAAGACAAATAATTGAAGAAACATGCAGCCGAGTAAAGACCGTTTTTTGACTTCTCAAGTCTTATTTTAGGGAGACGAATATTGTCTTTAGAGCGGACATTATAAGAATGACTTGAGGAAACGGTGACAAACTGGGCTGCGTTTTCTTTAACATACACCAGGCAGATATATGCAAATTGGCTGTACACTGACATTATTCTACATTTTTTAAAAAGTTCCCGGCAGTGGGTTCTGGAGGGGACATTATTCATAATTCTAAGAGCTCTTTTTTGGATTATGAAAATGCGGTTGATCGATGAGCTTACTGCCCAATGGACTATACCGTAAGACAAACGAGACTGGAAAGCGGCAAAATAAAAAATACGTAAAGTCTCGAAAGAGACCGAAGTTTTGAGCCTCACAAAAGCGAAGATAGATTTGAATGCCCATGGATTGGAATCTGCAAGGCACATGCGAAATCGGAAGGCCAAAAACTACCTGGAGATGAACCATTATTCAAGAAGCGATGAATTATGCAAAATCTTGGCTGGATATTAAACATCTTGCGTTCAATAGAATACGCTGGAAGAGTTTTGTGGAAGACTTCATAGGAGCCAAAGGAACATATAATTGAACATAGAGATAAGAAAAAATAATAATTAAATAAATAAAATTTGCTGACGTTTAAAATCTACAAGTCTTGTATGGCATGATCTTGTGCTTTTCCTATGAGATTAGGTCAGCGACTCCATCGTATATGCGCCAAACAATGACTTGCAGCTGGTTCTACGTCCTTAGCCATAAAATGAATATAAATCCTGGGTTCTACGCATCTGACATCACTGGCCTTATCTTGTGGGCAAAATATTCTTTAAAACATACATATCAATAAAAATAGTTGAACAATAAAGTTATTAAAAAAATAATAAAAAATAAAAGAGAACAAGTTCTGTTTAAAAGAGACTTTCTGCCATCCTGCTCTAGGGATACGCCTGGCAAAATAATTTATTACAAAGTGTGTTATTAATACAATATTAATTTTTATACTGCCTCCGTATACATAATAAAGCTTATATTAATTTTTAAATAATTTTTTTGATTTTTATACTCGCCCTATAATTTTACAGGGTATTTGTACTTAGAAAATAGTTAACACGCCAAGGGGCAGGCAAAAAAAAAAGTTTCTTTTGCAATTTAAATATTAGTGGGCGGTAAAGAAATTTTACCCTCACAAAAGTTACAAAAGTGGGCGGCAAGTATTAAAAGGCTAAATAAAACTTACCTGAAAGGTATCTATTTATAAAAATAAGTTATGATATGTATTAATAATAAACATATTTTTAATTGAAATGAATTGGCTGTCATGTTATTAATTACCAAAGATATTTACTCGAGGCTGAGTTGGTTTACGGGAGGTGAAATTTAGAAATTATGTCCGAGATTGCATCTGATATCGTCAGCATACGTCGAGTCAGCATTGTCAATGAATATAATATGACAATATGTACTACGAATTTATGTTTATCTTCATTGAAAGTATATCTATTTAGGAATAGAGATAACAAGATATTGAGACTTTATATTTGAAGTTCAAAACCAATCGTTTAAAGCTGCAAGAATAGCATATAGTTTGAGAGAGACTGAATGGAAAAACAAATACGAGTACATGAAAAAAAGCGGATTTTCACAAATTTCAGAATATTGTAGATATTTAGTAAATGACAACAAGGTTAAGATGTTGCAACGAAGAAAGGAAGAACATGTACTGGGCAAAGACAGAGGACAAGCTCTGTAAAATATGCAAGGAAGAAGAGGAAACCTTGCAGCATTTAGCGAAGAGATACAGAGAGCAGAGAGATGGTACTCTGGGAGGAAAGGATACAGGAACTGATGAGTGCGAAAGGCAAGTAAGAGAGATGGGTGATAGAACTGGAGGGAAAAAGGATCGTGATAGGAGAGGGAAGCCGGAAGGAGAATAGAAAGAAAGAGAGGGACACTGGAAGAACAACAAAGAAATTAAAAAAAAATATATATTGTAAAATATCAGTTGTATTGTATGTTGTTTTATTTTTCATTTCTTTGTAATTGTTAATCTATGTCTTAGAGTTTTTTTTTTTTGATATGAATATAAATTTAAAGAAATATATAATATTTACGCGGCAAAAAATATTTTTAGAAAAACTGATCCGATCAAAAATTCTTATTGAGCTATTCCGGTTGCCATCAGTGTACTTTTTTTTCAGATTTTTAGATCAATCTCTCTGAGAATAAAAGTTTTTTGATACATTTTTGGAAAGAATCTAAAAAAAAAATGATTTTCAAAAATTTGTTTCGCATTAAGAGGTTTCCTTGGGTCACGGGTGGGCAAATCTTTTAACTGTCTGGCTACATTGCTGATGAAAAATTGACAGCGTGCCAAAAAAAAATTTTTCTAATTTTAAATATTGTTTTTGTTACGAAGGATATTTTATAAATTTTAAAAGCAATATTTTCAACCAAAACGTGTATTTATTATGCAATTTAAAGAAAACAAATTAGAAAGAATGAAAATCTGAAAGAATATTGGATGGACAGTAATATTTTTGTAGTACACAATAATTTATAAAATACTTCGCGGGCCGGATAGAATTTCAGAGTGGCCTGGATTCGACTCGCGGGCCGTCGTCTGCTCAGGCCTGCCTTAGATACTCTACTCGAAATTTGAAAAAAAAATATATTTTTTTACATGGCCTACATATTTATTTTCATTTTCCTTGCGATGTGTTTTCGAACCTTCAATACTTTTCCTATATGTGACTCAAAGGGTTGTGCAAGCATGCTAAATTTCAGCTTTTAGGTTTGACTTCAGCCGGTTAACCACAATTGCTATCGAAGAGACAGACAGACACATGAATGATGTTATAAGGCCTTTTTGGTCATACCTACAAAATCCTAAAAAAGCAAACGTAATTTTATAAAGCAATAATTCTCCACAAGTAATAAAATGCCACAAAAAACAGATTAAAGAAAACTAAATAAAGTAGAAGGTGCTAAAATAAAGCTGAAAGACACGTTTAAAGCAAATATAAAGACCTGTAAAACTGTCGTCCACAACTGGGAACAGTTCAGAATCAGCTGCTGACAGAATTTCATATTTTTTTTACTTTTGAGGAGACCCACATCAAGTGTTCAAAAACGCACAAGAAGGAAAGAACGGCGCAACCTAGGTGCGGGAATAATATTGCGGGAAAAACTTCAAATCCAGGATCGCTTGATACGTTATGAAGAAATTTTTATGTTTCCGTATGTGATCTCTTTATATTTTTAATCATTTGGTAATTTGGAGAAATATAAACAGCAATCCCACAAATAATAACTAACAAACAATGGTAACAAAACAACAAAAATCATTGTAAATATTAATTTGTACCTGAACTAGACATTTATTTCACAATATAAATTATATGAAAATGATTCCCTAATTATTATTTCCATTTTACTTTACAAAACGTCACTGATAAATTCAATTAATTAATGTATAATTATTTGTTAAATATATTTACTGTAATAGTGGAATTAATGAATACCTGAAGTTACAATATTGCATTTATTTACAATATTACACTGTGTCACAGCAATTGTCATGTTAAATCCTGATTTACAACCTTTGATGGATCCATGATTTTATTACTGTGCGAATAACATGGACTATTCACTGCTTTATGTTACTGGAAAACTATAAACATTTTCAAATAGAGATTTCGAAAATAATAATTGAAGAGGACGGATCAACTAAATTTTGATTGCAATTGACTAATTCCATGTTTTTTTTTTTAATAAAAGTACATAAAAGATTTTTTAACGGATACGTGGAAAGGATAAAACGATAACAGACTATCAAAAATAATATTGAGGTCAATACAGATAAAGTATCTACAACTTAAAATTCTAAAAATAAAAGTTTCCAAAAACGAAATATTTGAAAAGTACCTACTCAAAATTTTCTGAAAACTAGAAGCTCTTCAGAGAAAAATCTGTAAGACTCATTGGTGAAATTAGTAAAACACTAACTATAGTCAAGTGTGTACTATAGCGTTAGCGTCCATCAAAAATCTAATCATTATCATCATTGAAGAAATCTTACAACCACGTTCCATCCTTTGCAAGTGTTTATTAACCGCTATTTACGCAAAATTCTGGCCAGAAACAATCATATACTTCCCGCCGGTTAACTAAGAGTAACCAGGCATAATTTAGCTTTGAAATAATAAAATGTAAGTGGAAATAGTCAAGAGAAACACCTTACACCCATTTCTCCCTTGGATTTGGTCACTGTTCATATTGTCACATAGGTAATCCTAGGTCAGGATTACGACATCTAGACATTGTGACGGTCAGATGTCTGATTAAAAACTATTCGTCAGCGTCTGACGTATGTGGCCTGATTACGAAAATGCAGACATCGCATTTTCATAATGAGGAAATATTTGTCATGACGATTGAATATTGGAACTGGATTAATTTTCGTTACAAAAAGACCGGCAGTCATAAAATATGGAGTTAGTGGAACATAGCCAACTCCGCTGCACGTATTAGTCCAGAAGTAGACGACCACGACACTGACGCCAGATTCTTTTATCGAGAGTGAAGCCAAGCAAGTAAGTAGTATAACAGAGCAGGTACGGGCTCATTACCCACGAAGCCCTGAAATTTGCACAAATTCACATTTCGCAAACGTACACGACCATCGCTGTGCGTCCCCCCGCCCCTCCCCCCGCCTCCCCTCGGCCTCGCTCGTCCGATCACCGCGAGACTCGAGGTCAAAAAACAGGGTCCTTATCGGTCGCGGCGTCCGGCGCGTGCAGCGAACGAGTTCAAACTTGTTCGGGGTCAAAACCGGGTCATCGCAATTTTTGCTGACGCAATATGTTTTTCTGTTCGAGGTCAAAACCGGGTCATGACAATTTTTGCTGACGCAATATGTTTTTCGATCGGTGTAATCATGTTTACGAACGGGTATTGATAAGGTTTATTTACGTCTGCAAAAATTTGATTTTTGTACCCGGACACAAAAATTTGGTGTAAACATGACATGTTTACATAATTAAGTTCTCAGTTCTCAACTAATTATAATTTAATAAAAATATGATATAAACCGGATGTTGATAATAAAATAATATATATACCAGATGAATTCACAATCAAATCATTTTCATATATTACTACGAAGATGAATAATATTCAAGAAAACGTGATCAGTATTAGTGATAGTGATAGTGATAGTTGGAGGAGTGGAAGTGAGGCGGAAGAAGACATTATTGAAATTGGTGATGAGGGTTTAGAGTCGGACACGGACGATCACCGACAATATAACAGCAGCATAATTCGGCTGGATAGTTCCAGCAAAAGCGTATGTTTTTTGTACGCGTACAAAGAAGTAAATTCCGCTGGAACTTACCGCCGAGTTTGCGCGCTGTGTATTGACCGGTTTTTAGAAGAGGATGTGACCATGTGAGTGGGAGAAGACTTCTCCAGGCTTCTCGACTCCCGGATGGATAGCCCCCGCCTCGGAGATAGGTCCAAGCCGATCCTAACCAACACGGGGTGGACCGAAGACTTATCCAACTCCATGGACCAATTCAAACATTATTTTGTAAATGTGATATACATATTTAATAAATTTGTTATGTTGAAACCAGGAGTTGTGTCTCAATCAAACCACCCACGTGACAATATTGCAAACTTCAGCATTTGGGTTCGATGAGACTAATGTGGGATGGTTTTGAGCTTGCAATACCAACAACTTCCTGAAAAATCTACGTTATAGATTGAACAAACGTCAGTCATTGGGTTTCAAAACGAGAAAGCTGTCAGTAGATCTAGCAAATATTGGTACACAAGATATCTGGAATGCTAATTTAAATATTTATACCTGTACATTTAGTTATAATTTGTCAACACTCTTTGTATCTCATTTTTCTGATGATGGCCTAATAATCCGAAATATATACATATTAAGATATTTAATAAATTAATTTTGTGGAACTTTAACCAAATGTGTTTCGTGTTTTCTGTGTTATTAAAAATGTTCCATCAAGAGGTAACATCTACATCCATCAATATTATTAAATATTAGGTCTATAAATTAATTCTCTACTTTTATATTGAATCAATTATAACTCTAATTTAGATATTTTCCCGCCGATTTAGAATTTAGAAAAGCTTAGATACCTTTCCATTTACAAATCACTATTTTCGACCCATCCTACGAAGATTGTCGTAACTCAATATTTTAATTTTTGTTTTAATGTAATCTTTCCGTGAAAAAGAAATGTATCTGGTAGAATTGTATGTTATGCTACTAAAATTAAAGTATTGTGAGAAAGGATTTTTTTCATGGAAAAACTACACGTTATTTTAATATTTTACTTACATAATTAAAAAAATTTAAAATATTGAGTTACGACGATCTTCGCAGGATGGGTCAATATGTCTTGACTAAACAGATGATATAACTTGATCAGTGTTGAATCAGATGTTCTTTTGTGGGAGGGAAGAAGAAATATTGTCACAAGAGCATGGTTATAGGTCAAGTACATCAAGGTTGCTGATATTACGAATTATTAAATATAATAATTGTACCAAACAATTGCCTAAACGAATAATGTTTCCAAAGCATGGAAGTAGAACTGTTTCTAGATCACTGATTTAAAATGGTCTAGAGCAGTGGTTCTTAACTTTTCATACTCGGGACCCCTGAACTAGCCTAAAATATTTTCTGGACCCCCCAAGAAAATTTTTGAAATAATATTTAAAATGTTCTTTATAATTGATTGTTTAATAATAAAGTTCATTGTAATTTTAAAAGCAAAAACTAGTAAAAATTAAATTTTTTCTTTTGGGACACCCTAAGGTCTTTTCGGGATCCCCCGGTTAAGAACCGTTGGTCTAGAGTGATTCAGCAGGAGGTAGTTAGTAACCACGCTACCAGAGTGACCTATGCTACTCAAGTACCAGTCAAGCTGAGAAAATCACCTAGACGAGATGTGAGTACGGTTGACGGAGCTTCTGCCCGTGTTAAGGTAGCCATACACGGTGAGGATTTCTTCAAGGAAAAAGTCTCAAGGAATTCCTTGAGGAATTCCTCTACCGAACCTTCGCCCACACACGGAGAGGATTGGCCTCAAGGAAAAGGCCTTGAGGACCACAACTTAGGCTTGTGCGTAGAATCAGCAGATGCTCCTGATTTCATCGATTCCTTAATTTTTTTATTCTCTTTTCGAGCGCTTCTGGTATTGTTTATTTTTTTAATTACGTCATTTTTTATAGCTTTCGCGTCCACTTCTTTAATTTTTCCAATATTTTCGCGTACACAGCCTCCTTTTTATTTCTATTATGGTATTCTTTAGAACTTACTTGCCACAAGCAAGGTTCATTTTCATACATTATTATGAATTCCGATAAAAATTCTCTAGACTAAATAAATTGGACACTCACTTTACAAATCCTCAAGGCCGACTGTCGACAGCACACATACGGTATGGCTACCTTTAAAAAATGATTCGATCGGTCCCGAATACGTGGTGGGGAAAGATAAAGCTACTACACATCAAGCCATCAACATTCGAAACACCAGTCAATTTGATATATTTATAATGTAAATATAAACGCTGAACTTTAACTTCTTAACTTTAACCTTTAACTTCCACTCCGTAACAATATAAGCTCTGGGAGGAGGAGGTCCATAAGAGCACTAAGGGAAGTAGATTATACAGGTATCATAGCTATAAAATTTCTTTGTGGGGAATTTTTGCCACCCCGGGGATCCCTCCCATATTACTACTCTCATATTTGACACCATTCTTTTCATTTGAAAAAAAATGCTACCGAAGTCGTAGTAGATACTATATACACTAGAAGCCCAACTTTTTCCAGCAATAAATGCCCTGCTCGCAGCTGCGAGAGAGAAAAAGAGAGAAGACGAGAGAGCGCGAAAGAGAATTTAATAACATTTCACTAAAAATTTCTGGGAAATTGGAAATATAGGTGGGTATCAGTGGTTAATATACATATTTTCCCAATATATAACCAGTTTTAACAAAAAGTGACAAATCGTTATCAGATCATCTAACCCTTCTCCGAATACTATAATAAATTTGTTCATTAATAACAAATATAAATTCTATGATTCTATAAAACGATAATCGTTATCATTATTTTTGCAATGACCTTTTCAAAAATCAATATAAAAAATGACTTACAATTAAATAAATTAAAACATATTTAAAATTTGAAGAGTTATTGACGGATTATGTTTTTATAGTATTAAATTCTGAATAATTAATATTATTCGTAATGTTTATTTATAACACCATTGTCAGAAATTGTTATATGTTTTACTAAATAAACATTTTATGTTATTAATATTTAAATTTTAATACAATCGCGAGTAATTATTAACTGGAGAAGTTATCTTTCCAATTATCGAAAGCAAACTAAAATAAATTTATAATAGGTTTTTTATTTTCAATATTTTAATTACAATCTATAGGATAATGCTCCATTTATCCATATAAATTCAATTTTTATAAATATTTAATTTTCAATTGTTTCATCAAGAGTTAGTTTGTTAAATTTGTTGGACGTTTTATTTGAAATCAAAGCAATTCTCCCATCAATTTTATGACGGGTCGTCCGACTTCGTTCAGGACTGATCTCAGGACTGATCTTTACCGACTGTTACTGGAAACGAGAAACACGTGTCCGCGGTCAAACTTAAATCCCATCAGAAGTATTGAAACTACTTTAATTGCCGAAGACTTTCGCAAGCCAATGTCTACCCAGTGCGGACAGAGCAAACAGACTAGTGCAAAATTAGTAGCTGTTTAGAATTTGCATTTCAAAGGTTAAAATAATCCTGTTGGTTGTCAAATTTCGAAACGGAGATGGTGCATGACGAAAAAGAAATTCACACTTTTGACTATATAATTATATTTGTTGTAAACAATTACTAGTTCTTCCCATTTTAATATTTTTTATATCCGATCATATCTTCTTCGCCAAGTATTTGCCATAATGAACAAATTTATAACAAAGATAATTTATTTAGTCGGAGTAGTTCAAGTTATACAAATATAAAATTATATGTACTAGATGATAAAAATCAATGTTTACTTTTTTCTTGACATATTTTCTAACATAACAAGAACTAATTTTAGAAATAAAAAAAGTAAGATAATAATATCAAGAGTTGGCATGTTTCGGAAGTGGAGTATATGTTTCCTGTTTTTGTTGGGAACGTTCAGCCCCAAATGGTGACGATAACAATAAGTCTGGCAGTCGAAGCAGTCTGCTGTTAGCACAGTAATTTGCCACTTGTGTGATTCGATCGTATTTTGAAACGGTGACAGTACGCACTTGTTTTTCTCCAAATTGACTTTATTAAGTTCCCACGAACAAATAAATATTGACTTTGATATTTGATAAAAGAAGGAAAGAAACAAGACTAATTACAATGTTCTTTTTAACTTATTACCTCGTAATTTTTGTTTCATAGAAATACAAAATATATAATTACGTTAAATTTGAAATAATTTTCAATTAATGCATATGATTTTATTCATTTATTGTTAATTTACAATCTACGAGGTACCTAGTATAATTATATAAACATTAATTCTTTTAGGTGTTCTCTTTTCTAGTAACTCGATATGGTAACCCTAATTCAGAGGTCGGCAAGTAATTTTAAGTGTGGTCCGGATACTATTGAAAATTTTTATCGAGGTACAGAAAAAAAAAAAAAAAAAAACTCATAATACTTACTAGTTTTAAATTTTTATTTTGACTCATTTAAGTAATTATATAAAACACAGTAGGTAGGTATTCTTAAAAATTAATACGAGAAATTATACCTGCGGTCTTGAGCCAGTTTTTTTATAGTTTGGTTCACGCGGAGAAAAGCTAATGCGAAGAGTGTCTTCAAGGTGGGCGTCCGTTAATCTAGAACGATATTAGTTCTTCAAAAAATTCATTTTTGAAAAAGATGATTCACATATATATTTGGAGCTAAACATAGTAACCAGGTTGATAGCTAGTTTTTTGTAATTTTCATACTTTTCTGAAACATGTTTACCCCAAAATTCTTCAGTGGATGCAGTTTTATACATTTGCAAGGAAATATCTTCTTGCAAGTCAATTATCTCCATTTGAAGTAAAGGCTTTGAAAGACTGAACAACTTCGCAGCCACGTTAGTCCATTCTGCCGCTGCAGCAACTTCATAAGGCTATTTAAGGAATTGTGACAGCTTCCCTGTCTCTGCAAAGTCTTGGAATCTTGCAGCAAATTCCTTCCCAAGATCTGATATAAACCTTAAAAATACTGCAATGTCTTCTTCAGAGTTCTTCTTTTTATATTTAAGAAATGTTGGGAAATGAATAAATTCTTGATTTGCAATATCTTTTTCAAAGATATCCAGCTTGTGACGGTCCAAGTTTCCACCTTCCACGGTACGGATACGGACCGCGGTCCGCCTGTTGCCGACCGCTGCCCTAATTAATGAACGCTATTTTTTACCTTAAAGTGCCGTCACCTAAAAAAGGTTGAAAACCACTTATCTATACATCAAGGTGCAAGACTTGCCACTACCAAGTATTTTGTCATACAAATATATTGGTATAATTCTCAAACTAAACAATTTCGTTTTCAAAATTAACGCTAAAATGAACAATTAAATACAATATAAAATTCATATTAAAAATATTACAGTTAATATTTGAATAACATTCAGTATAACTAAAATTTGATATTTAAATTTTTATTTAGTTAAAATATAATACTACAACTTGTAACTAAAAATGAAAAAGTATTTTAAAACAAATGTACCATAATAAAATTTCGTTATAAAAATATAAAACTAAAATCGTTTGATACAATTTTTGATGGAATGCGTGCGGTAAAAAAACATAAAAACAAATAACGGCTTATAACCGATTACTGTATAAAATATGTTTATTGAACCATGAAGACGTGTGAAACTTTTGAAAACTGTTTTAGTGAATATTTGTACGATATAAAACGTTTTAAGCCGTATACACACCTGACGAATTCCCAAAGCAAGAAGCGTCTTTATCCAACTTAGCCGTATATGGCATTCTGGGAACTATTGAATCCTCACAAAAACTACTATCTTCATCATCAACATCATTATTATGTATAATATATGTATGTACATTCTGGAGTAATATGGTCAGTATTACGTTCATTTTTTTAGCGTATACATGAATGCACCTACAATTTATAGCCGGTAACAATTTTTACACAAATTATTTGACATAAGCAGGACTTGAACTCACATCCGTGCCCTTGCCTAGCGGTCAAACAGCAGATACAAGTGGTTTAACACTTGCAGCCACATGCTTGTCTTCATAGCATAAGTAAGAGCTGTTTTACATTATACTACTCACTAAACTTTCAACCTTCTGAAGTAAAAAGCGACAGATCGGCACTCAAAACCATCAGTTTTTGTTAGTTTTCACTGCCAACTTAACAATTTGAAGTGACAGATAAAAGTATGGTATATATATCCAAATTCTAAATATCGTTGAAGTATGCTAGTTTATATTTAATCATAGTAATGTACATTTTAGTACAAAGTATAAAAGTAAATCAAGACAAAGTATTGGTACGTCAAACAAAAGTCTGATTGAATCTAGTTTGAAAAGTTGGGTAGTATATCGGATAGCATTGAAAGTTTGAAGAAAGTATTGTGTTTCACATTATACTTTTTACGTCAATACTACGCAAAAAATCCGTAGTACTACGGAGAAAAGTATAATGGAGAATAGACTTAAATCAGTACTTCTGTAGGGCTACGAGACTTACCTCGTTACAGAAACTCGTTACGTTATTATCAAGAGGAAAGTGCGAGTATTTGTAAATTAATGTCTTCGAAGAATCCTTCACATTATTGGCCACGTAAGATAACAAACGCAGAATCGGGGAAAGAATTGGCCAAATAGACATAAACTTGCAAATAAAAAGAAGAATGTATGGTTAGGTTAGGACATACTCTTCAAAGAGCTCCCAGCGAAGTATGTCGCTATGCACTAGCATATAACCCACAGAGCAGTAAGAGCAGAGGACGACCCAAGAACACTTTACGTAGATAAACATTGTAGATAACAGACATTAATATGTGGAGCTTTCAAAATCAAAATAAAATACTCTACAATAACATCACTAACTTGAAGCCAGTGGCAGATAAACGAGTTAGATGGAAATATTTTATTGACACCCTATGCTCTTTTTAGAGGCAGTCTAAAATCACCCGATGACGGACAAGGTTTAATGATGATGACACACCTGACGAACGAACATGCTAGTAAAAACTTGCTCAAACAATTCGCTGATTCCTTTCCAAAATCAAATTTCTTCTTAATGTTGTCTATAACAGGTATGTGCAACATTTATGCCATTTTTTCAACAAAAAATTTCAAATTGGCCCAAGTTATATCAAGTTACGATTCTACGAAAGTTAGTTATGAAGTGACGAAAGTGGGCAGGTTACTAGTTTTTATACTTTTTAGAACCACATTCTTGATGTTATCTACCCACGAAATGCGCAAAAGTCTCTTATAAATCCACAATTCAAAGCTTATTCTCCTAGCCAGGCGTGAACCCAGAAAAGAGGCCCACATACTTGCCCCCCCCCTTCAAGAACTCAAAATGCACATGGTTTTAGTGTTTCTAAGGAATACACTTGAATTTTAGAGCTCATAAATATATTTTTTTTAGTCTTCACACGTATTTTGGAAATGAGGACCTTTTTAGGGTTTTGTAGGTATGACCAAAAAACCCTTATACCGTCATTTTGTCGTCTGTCTGTCTGTCTGTCTGTCTGTTCGGTAAAAATTGTAGCCAAACGGCTAAATCTAGAGAGTTGAAATTTGGCATGCTTGTACAACTTTTTGACCCGCACATAGGAAAAATACTAAAACATCTAAAAAACATATCCCCCTAAAAATATATACAAATATGTGCTCATCGAAAAAAAAAATATTTTTTTAAAATTCTGAGTAGGGTATCAAATGAAAGCCCTTAGTACGTGGATTAACGACCAAAATTTTATTTTTTCAAAATAAATTATTTTAACGCGATTTTTGCCAAAATTGTGCAAAAAAATTTTTGTCCCACACCCCGTAGCCCAGATGGTTTAAACAAAAAATCTGAAAAAATTCGAAGTAATGTACATTGGTGTGAACCGGAATAGTACAACAGGAATTTTTGATCAGATTATGTTTTCGGAAAATAATGCATTTTTTGTGTTTTTAACCAAAATATGTAAAATATTTAATTAGCAATGTAACCCAGTAGATAAGCCAGTGCTCATAACGATGTGCGTTTGGTCATTGGTTTTCTAATTTGGTAAACAGGTAACTTGCGATCTAGAGTTCGAATCCTGTCGGTTTTAAATTTTTTGTTTTTTTTTTGCAGTTTTCTTTTGTTTAAATTATTTTGTCAAAATTCTAGTTATATTTTGGTAAATGTTGCATTTAATTTTTAAAAGCGTAAATTTAATAATCTGTGGGAAGTGTTGAAATTATAATTTAATGCTATGTTTGATGTATACGAAATCAGAGGGCGGGGCTAATGATTTAAGCAACCAATAGAAGCCATAGGCGCAATTTCCAAAATCTTAATGAACCTTGCTATGTAAAAAAAATACTGCACATATTTAGAAACTTAAATAATGGTATTAGGCAATCGAATTAAAATTCATAACAAAATATTTTGACATAAAATTTGTTTTGGCATCCCAAATAATCATCATTCAGTTACTAAATACCTGCAAAACCCTGAAATGTGTGAAAATTCACACTTCACATCAATTTTTATTTTTTAGGTCAACACTTGAATTTTGAAAAATACAGTGCTTTTGGTCTGCACTTGTTGCCGAGTAATTTCCGATTTCTAACTTTTTCAAACAATTTTGTCTTTGGAGCCCTCCCAAAAAAAATTAATGAGTGCCCGCCTGCTCCTATCCTCGTGTTTTGTTAATGTCCAGGCTTTGGCGCCATATAATAAAATAGAAAAGATATAACATGTTCGTTCGTTAGGTGTCTAAACGGCTTTAAGTATATTTTTATATACACTTTTGTATAAAAAATTCCTGTCTATAATGAAAAATAATCCAATGAATAAGCTTTTAATAGGAAACCATATAACTACAAATTTAAAATACGCGTGAGAGATTTATTTTTATTAAAGTGAATAGAGCAAATGGTGTTTGTTTGAAAAATTAAATACGCTATATTCTCTTTTACAATTTAATCTCTTTTTATTTAATTTTGCTTTACTTTTTTGTGTTTAAATAATAATAAAAAATGTAATGATTACTGATCACATACTACTTTTGTCCTTTTGGGATCTATTAATTTGGTAGTTTTTTTGCTTCACTAAAGCAAATGCTTTACCAGGTCTTTACAGGTATCTTAAGCAACTGGCCCATCGCTATATCTTCTGTTACCGGAACTATCAATCTTTTTTTAAGTCTACTCTCTCATCTACACAACGTCTACTCCAGCGATGGCGAAATTTTTTGCCCAGGCGGTTCAAAATTGAATTTGAAATATTGTTGATTTAATTCCTGGGGCAAATACAAAATACGTAAATAAAAATCTGCCGCTTTAGGGTGTAAGAATTTGTATGGAATCCTCTGCTAATCTCGTTAACTCTACCCGAGCTAGCGGATTTGTGTTTGACGTGTATAATACAGGTATATAATAGGAAATAGTTGAATTCTATCTCGCTATTATTATCATATTTGTCGATTTTCCTAACCTGTTTTGTGAATGTGCTCGCTTATACCCAACCTTAAAATCTCTCTTCAGAATCTTCTGAACTAAAAAGTAAAAACTGGTTTGTGCAAAACTGTACGAACCTGCTCTAGAGAAGCACTGGACACTCGCAATTCCTCAAATTTAAGGAATTTTTTGATAGAGTCTGTGTTTTTGTTTTGTTTTGATTTATATTAAGTGTCTCTTTTTGTGTTTCAGGAATATTTTACACTTGTTCTCAAGCATGAGATTTGTATTGAAAAAATGTTTCATATCCTAAATAAATATTTGAGAAAGACTGTGTCCAAAGCCAGCTGCGTTGTCGCACGAAAACAATAGAATAAAAGATATGATTTGTCCTGTTGTCGGGCAACGCACAGGGAGAAGCGACCAACTTGTCGAGATGACACGCATCCTGTGAGTTTCGTGTTGCATGTGAGGCACAAGGGGCTGCCACTAAGGTGAATCCCACATTTTTCACGAGGGGACAATGACAGGTCGTGTTCATGATACATTTTGAATACGACATGATCACATCCCCATATAGAAAAAAACCCTACACCTAAATAACACGCGTGATTTATCATCCAACAAACTCATTACTTTATTTATATAAAATGTGATTAGAAAAGTTAATTAATGTAAAATACGATTTATATATGTTACAGACAAGAACATAATGTTGTTATTACTATATTTTCTTGACAAAGTGCGATCTGCCGAAATCAGTTGAAAATATGTAGGAAAGAAGAAGATGATAGAAAATATAATCTTGTACTTAGTGTACAGGGCAGGCGAAAAAAAAGTACATGATGTTCTTTTCCGGATACCATATATATAACCAAACCAGTGGCGAAGTGAGACCTCCTCTAGACTTGCCCGAATATAAAAACTTCGAAAACATTACCTCAAAATCTATTCCACTCACCAATTTCCAAGAATGCCACAAAACTTTCTTCAAAGAAAGCTCGCCTTAAGGCGGCGCACAACCCTCTAGTTCTCTATAGTTTCTTATACAAAACTAATAATCGGAAATAAAATTAATAACAATCTATATATCAAAATTCGCAGCGATTTTTATCTATCTAATAGGATATTTTAAATTTGAGAAAAAACTGTCATGTAATTGTAATTAAGCAAATTGCATTATAGACGCCATCTTGTAAACCAATCGACGCATATTTGCGTACGATGCGGCAAATTGTAGCTAAAGCTTCATTCTACAAAAGGGTTTTAGCTATTATGTTCTATTGTGAAAACTACTTATAGTTATTGTACTTGGTAGTCTATATTTGCCGCCATCTTGAATCTGCCGCGGTTCTTAAAATAGGTGTAACAGGTAAAAATGATTTAATTTTTGTGAAGAATACGTGTACGAAGTGGCATTCCATTATCATCAAGTATAATATTTTTCGACGAGGGTTATAAACTATAAGTAATCAAGTCGAAAAAAATGTTGACGTATTATTTGAACATATCTACACAAAACTATATAAATATAAAAATTATTTGAAACCCATAAATAGATTTAAAAAATTACAGAACAATGTTGCTGATGTCAATTATTAAGTTATTGAGCGATAATATTTTTACAATAAATATTTCTACAATTAAAAATATCTTATTAGATAGATAAAAATTCGGTGCAAGATTTGATGTATAACTTAATACTAATTTTATTTCAGATTGTTAGTTTTGTATAAGAAATTGGTAACCTCTAGGGGTTATACGCAGCCTTAATTGGCATTCGAGGAGACTCTTTAAGGTGGGTAATGTCATATACAGTTACTCACAAAATTGAGCGTACAAAATTTTTAGAAATATACCTCTTAGGTAAAGATGCCTATAAAACAGTTTATTTAAACCAATTATTTTTTATTTCTAAAATACATCTTAGAGATACAAAACTATCATAAATGGTATAAAAGTAAATAATATTTACTAAACATTTGCTAAAGAAAACAAAATATATATACACTTTCAGAGACACAAAATTGAGCGTACAAAATGTAGTAATACTAATAAAATAATTAGAAAACAATCGGTTAATTTAAATTAATATTTTGTCGCGTCACCTCTTGCTTCTATTACTGCTTGAAGGCGATTTGGGATAGACTGCACTAATTTTCCACAAACTTCTGCCGGTATATTATTCCACTCTTCTTGAAGTTTCGTTTTAAAATCATTTTTATTAGAAAATGTATTTGTTTTTATCTGAACTTTTAATTCTCTCCATAAATTTTCAATTGGATTGAGGTCAGGCGATTATGGCGGTGTTTTGAGTCATTTTGGTGCATTGTATAACAGCCATTCCTTTACAATAAGCGCAGTATGTTTGGGATCGTTATCTTGTTGGAAATAATAAACTGGTGGCATATCTAATTTTTCTGCAGTAGCCGTAAAATTATTTTTCAAGATGTTTAGATATTTCTATTTATCCATGATCCCTTCTATAAATTCTAAATTACCTGGGCCGTTTGAGCCCATAACACCCCACAACATAACTGATCCGCCTCCGTGTTTTACTGTCCGAACAGTATTAATTTTTCTAAATTCTGTATTGGGCTTCCGCCAAACAATTTGTCTGCCGTCTGACTCAACAAAATAATTTTCGTCTCGTCAAAAAAAATAACTTTATTCCAGAAGCTAATTGGTTTGTTTAAACGCTGCCTTATAGTACTCTAGTGCCAAAAAGTTACATTTTAGTTTTTCCTAAACACAAATTCTTTTACAATTCGACGTAACTTTGTACTGGATAGCTCATCCTCTTAAGCTGCCAGTTTCCGGCACTTCTTCTCCAGTAATCTGTCGACCTAGTGCGTTGTCCGCTTCTGTTTTTGCCAGTGTTCCTGTGTCACCAAGACTTTCTCAGTTCACCACTTGTGTCAATCTCCCTACATGACTGGTCCAGTTCTATTTCAGCTGAGCGATTCTACTGACTAAAACACAAACCCTAGTTTTCTTTCTTATCCATATATTGATTATTCTGTCCGTACGTGAGGACTCTTATTTTAATAAAACATACCTCTGAAATCATATTAATTTGTGTTAGGTAATAATTTTCACTATTTCAACTTGTTACAATTCTTTTATCGATTTATATTACAGAAACCTATCCGTTCTGAATTGCCAAGGGAGGATGTTTTCTAAATATAGCATTATATTATTTCTAGAGGCGTTAATTATGCACAGTAATTCTGTATAATTAATAGAGAACAGCGAGTTCATTTTGGTGCAATATTATAATATAGGTGTCAGACTGTCGAGATGAAAATAACATGTTACCTATATGAGCGATTTTACCTAAAATTCATAATGCACGTGGTTGCCCTCTGCATTAATATTATGAACAATTCATATTGAAACTCGAAGTTTAATTAATTAACGAGAGATAATAATTTAAATGTATTGTTATTTGGCTTCTGCTAATGGACTTTTGAAATAGTGAGCGACAGCATCATTAGCAGCCTTATTCTCTTTCACGCTCCCAGACCAGGTTCTACATGAGTGGCATATGATGGCCGGCGACCGGTGTTCTCTGCCCGCATGACGTTTGATTAGGAATTTAAATGTGGGCCGTATTTACGTACACAAAGAGAAGCGTCCGCACAAAAACTAGACTTTGATCGCGTCTCTTATTCTGAAATAGGTGGCGTCTGCTGTGTATTATTATACTAGGACGCTTGTTATGTACAGGGATGACGGGACCAACGACGCCGGCAGAGCTGACAGCGGTGACGGCATATTTCAACACAACGACGTTACGGCAATCACAGGTAACACGTGGCACTGAGCACACTTCTATTCCATTGATCCATATCCAGGTGTGCGACTGTATGTGTGTCGCTCTCATCTCATCAGACATGTATGTATACATGCATTCCTACAGCTTGCTTCCAACGAATAGGGTTAGGACGAGAGAGAGACGCCGGTAGAACCATAGAATAATTATCAGAATTAGATGTGTATATCAACATACACGAACTAACATATTCAATATCCCTTTTCTACTTACCTTTATGTTTGTCGTTAATTATGTGTATTGGTTTCTTACATTATTAGCATTGTTCGTGAATGCAAAACCTGACAAGTTGAAGTACGAAGCAAGTGAGCATTAATACTTTTATATAGAGTTGGTTGTGTCCGGAGATTGGTTATTGTGGATGGAGTTGTACTGGTTTCGGACATAAATAGTACAACTAAATTCAACTAATCAGTTTAAAAATATTTTATTTTTTCTTCAAAGCTACAATAAGATAATTAATAGGTACAATATAATAATAATTAAGTGTTTAAAATTAATAATTTCATATAATATTTCATTTAATTGTAGTTAGAGTTGTGGTGTTACCGAAGAATACACAAGATCCCCTAAGTGGACAGAGTCACAAATGAAGAGATGCTTCGGAGGACTGGAAAGATACCGTGTCTGATGAATACTTTAAATAAAAGACCTCTTGGATCAGACGCACAAGACTAATCAATACTATACTGGAGGGATCAGGATGGGATAAACTGTAGGGGAACACCTAGACTGGACTACATTAGACAGCTGATGGAGTTAAGCTCTTCGCTGCTAAGCAGCGAAAATAAATGGATAGCCGTGTCTGTCTATATAACAAAAACAATGAAGAAGAGAGGAATGGAAGAGACCGAAAGGGTCCAGAGGACGCGAACCATTGAAATGGCGGAAGAAATAGTCCCTGAACCCCTAATCACATGAGAGGATGGCGGATGTAAGGTGGCTAATATTGATTGAAGGAGCCCGAGCTGGGCGAATACGGACACAACTCTGAAGTAATGCGAAAGCGGTTCCAGGGTGTGTGACGAAGTCACAGTGGCCACTTGTGGGTACCGCGCAACTACGTCAAAAAAAAAAAAGGATGACTTGAGCATCTTCTCCTACATCCAACCAAAAAGACTGGCCCTGGATCGAGATGCGTCGAGAGCTGTTGCTAACCAATCCTTGGAAACCGTAGAAAAAATTGTAGCTCTTCTACAAAAAATTGGAAATAATTTCTGGAGAGCTTTTCTTACTATATGTATATTTTTTATATATATTCTTTATTCCCCTAAGCCTTGCGGCGTTCAGGGTGCTAACATTTACAAAAAAATAAAAATAAAATAAAAAATAAAACAATAAATCCAAAAATACATAACAATAACATCCAATACAATTTACATTTTACAATATTTTTTTTTCTCTTTTCTTTCTTCTTTCCGTTTCCCCTTCCTGTTATCCTTCCCCAATCTCCATCCTTCTTGCCTCTAATTCTCTCGCCCACCTCTCCCCCCTTCCATCTTCGTGCAACAGGTCTAATGTACTCCCCGACCATACTGTAATCTCTCTACACCTCTTCGCGAGGTGCTCTATATCTTCCTCCTCTTCCCCGCACATCCTGCACATCTTATCCTCCTGTCTCCTCCAATATCTATTTCCTCTCTCTTACTAAGCTTTACTTACTAATCTTGGATAAATGTTTTTTGCTAACAACCAAATGTTACATATATCGTTTTGTTTAAAATCAATTTTTAAATGCCCATCATAGGAGCGCTCTGTCAGTTCATCTTGTTCTGGGATTGTCAAATCATTGATTTAATCTATTTGACGTGCAGTGCAATCGGCTGCAGACCGCTGTCGGGTCAATCTTATCGGGGTCAATCAACAAACTATGTATTATTAAATTAAAAAATCTTATTATTAAACTTAATTCTAATTTTCACATTTTTATCCCGGAGCCCTAGAAATCATACGAACCAGGGGTCCGTATATAATTTCTCAATTTCGGAATCACCAGGTCAATATTTATCTTCAAATAAATAAAACATCAAATTGATCCGACAATATTTGGTCTGAATTGTATGGCCGAAACAAATATTTATTTACGTTTATTTAAGCGAAACCTAGCTACATTACCCTTTTAATATAACGGATAAAACTCCACTAAGTTTAATTACTACTAGTTAAGTTAATTTAAATCAAGCGAGCCTCCGATATAACAATATAAAATTTCACGTCTGGCGGATTAATTTGAATGTAATATTGACCTACTTCATTTGTTCTTACTGTGTACATCCCTCAAGCTCTAGCTCTCCCACATTATGAGGTTCCAAGACTTGCGAGTGGACCAAGTCTGGACCCCCCATACGTTCGCTAACTGGTTGCTATGTTTCTTAGGAAGGAGTTAAGGGTTGTTCAATTAAATTCCTCATTTTAACTAACCTACTTTAATTATGATACGTGTTTCAATATTTACGTTATTTACTTTAGACACACATTCACAGCACCAAACACTTGAGAGACTCTTTACCACAAATACTTATTTATCCACTGGACACCACAGTCCTCACTATCAATATCCAAAACCATTGTCCCTTCCAAGTCTCTATGAATATGTTCTCAATCTCTCTAACAGGACACTACACTAGCATATTAATACTACACTAACTAACTTATTACAGAATATACGGAATTACTCGTTATACGACAGAACACTTTAATTAACTCTAACCCATGATGGACAAAATCTCACTCACTAAAACACGTCTTAACGTCATGATTTTTAAAACCAATCTCCCTGAAAGGTTTACGTCGCCTAACTGTACAATATCACACCCTCTTGAAATGTCCATCTTAAAACTCATATCACAATTTATTGGTGATAAGTGTCTCATTTAAAAAATAACCCAAAACAAATATTTATTTTCAGACAAAGATTAATTATTATTTATGTGCATATGGTCTCCAATAACTCTAATCTGTTAATTGACAGAGTTGTCATCTGTTTAAGAATTTACGATTCACTTTTCATGTTAAGTTTACAAAAGTCTTAAGTTACAATAATATTTATTTTTATTTATTTTATTTATTTATTTAGCCAAATAAACAATACACTAATATGTACATTAAAGATGTAACTAAAATTAAAATAAATAAAGAAAACAGTAAATAATAATATAAAAATATCATAATATAAACTGGTAATACAAAGAAAAATTAAACAAATGAAAGAGAAAAAAATATATAACAAAGTATAATAAACATAATAATGAAATTATAAAAGAGTGAAGAACAATATTGATAAGTAATACAAAAAACAGACTTCATTAGCTGTGTAAAATAGAATCGATAGTGGCAAGAGAAATATTACTTAACCAGAAATAAAGATGTTTCTTAAAAGTTAATTTAGATAAATTCAAAAGGTTAGATTTAATATTTACAGGAAATGAATTATATAATTTAGGAATAAAAAATGCAAAATTATATGTACTAAATTTCTATTTGACTTTACTATTCAAGCTGATTTTATTAGAATTTTTTCTGGTGTTGTATGTATGAGCAGGAAACTCAAGAAAATCATACAATTTGAATTTAATCTTGAAACAGTAAGGGCAAACGGTTTCTGAAAAGTCAGTTAACTATGGTAACAACTGACTAATGGTCAAATCTGACTAATGGTCAACTTTATTTTGCGTTGCATAAATATTTTTTAAAGATTGGTCAGTGGAACAATTGGTTTACTATGCACAGATATTTTTTGCTAATGTGAACTGTACTTCAAGTGACAGTAATCAGCTGTAAAGAATTAAAACGTGTTAAAACGAACTAAAAAAATGTATTCACGAATACCAGACTTTACCAACACCGATAAAAACATTTTTCTAGATATTGTCGGTAAGTAAGTATACATATATTTTTATTTCTTTTGAAATCTAAATATTTTTAAACTATTCTTAAAACATAACCTAAAATTTTTCTCTACTCTTGTATGTGTATTCAAAGGTAATATCAGGAAAAATTGTTGATATGTGCACCAGGTAACTGAATTGGAATAGGTGTATAATCTATTGCTCCGAGTACTTGTATGATATAAAATTAGTACTTCACTAAAGCCTTTTTTCGCCGTCTGAAGAATCTTATTCCATATCTTCTGTTGAGGGCAAAGAACATAGGCTGGAAGTTGAAATTTTTCTATTGCTCAAATAGGATAAGGAAAAAACAATAATAGAAATCTATAATTATGTACGAATAATCAAAATATGTAAATATATAATGATTATATATGTATTTAATATTTATATACAGTGGTACAAAATAAATATATATAAATTATTCATGTATTTAATATTTCTTTTACAATTATATTATAACGTTATTGAAATATCAAATTAAAAATTGATTTTGAATTTATAAGGAAATTTTGTAGGTTATGTTATATTAAAGTCACATTCATTAATAATAGTTAGGTGCATTTTCATTTTAAAACACAAATTAAGAATTTAATTTACCGTCTTCTTAATTAAATTACTTTTTCCTCTTATTTAGCCCCGAAATTATGAAAATAAAATTTATGAAAAAACCGAATATTGACGTAAATCGTAGTTAAACTGTGATCAAGGTATAGTCAGAAAAATTCAATTGTTTGACGCGAGTTCAAGTCGTGACCAACGTTTGTGCAACACTTAACCAAGGAAACCTTGGTTGAACTCACGTCAAATGCGAAGTAAACTATGCATAGTTGACTTGTGGTTAACTTTGGATTGTTTTTTGTTCCTGCAACAGTTTACTAAGGCAACCGTATTTGACCATTAGCTTATAGTTTACTGAGCTTCTAGAAACCGGCACTAAGAAGCTATTGATTTAAGAGACAGTTTAGATATTTTAAAAACCCGACTCTCTTCATATAACTTTTGTGTCTATTATCTAAACGGTTTATTCCAAATAATTAATATATGTCTACCCTTATCTTAAATGCATTTTCTAAGAAATAGATTACTTTATATCATTTAAAATTTTTAATATTTTATCCTAATTGAATGATTATACTTAATTTATTTATGAAATTTTATTTATGAAACAATACCAAAATTATCTCCCATACATAAATAGTTAACGAAATAATATGCCATTTTCGTACTTACTTGCTCACACAATGCAATTGTGCTTATTAGGACCAAATTGGAAACACTATTTATCATTATTTTTGTCGTAAACTATCATGTTATATTGTTGTTAATATAATGGAAGCATAATGTGAAACCGGTAAAAAAAGCCTTTCTCAGTAGCGTTACACTTGCGCCACCACTGGTATAATTCTAGCCCATCAAAACAACGTTGGTGACCGGGACACCTATTTCCGTTGTAGCTTGACCTGGTCAGTGGAAACATTTTGATATGCAAAGCAGGATGGCAACTTGACGCGCCCTTTGTGTTGTCTCGTACATTAAACGCCTTTTCTCTCATCCTTGTCCTTTTGCTATTTTGATATGCAAACAAACTAGTGGATGAAATAGATTTGGCACAAGTTCATACACGGCATACGGTCGTACTGCATTCACTGAAGATAATAATGGCATGTTTTCAGTAAAGTCTGATCAAGTAAATTTACGAGGGGATTGTACAAGATGTCAGTAGAGTAACGACAAGATGTATCGATATATTAATGGTCTGTTTCACAAGTTATTCCACACTTATTATATATTCTGCCTGTTTTCTGCTGATAAGCTCTCCCCTTGCCGCGTTTGCCAATCTATTATGGCATTTTAAAAAAGAAATTTAGTAATGTACGGCTAGCGAGAAATATAGAACGAGCTTGTTTATGATGTGTTGGAAGTCGACGCGCGGTTTTCCGTGCGAAAAGCGCGTGAAAATATCATAAGGTCGAGGGGTGTTTCTCGATTCCTGGCTGAATAATTCATAGAGCATATTGGCAGCTTTATGCCAATAAGAAGTTCACGAAGAGATGTTTCAGCCCGATTTGACAAATAGAGATATCAATAAAGCGTTAAAACAATTGCGTGATAAAAGCTGGCACAGAAGGTCAGTTCTAACACGTACTGGCCGTGCGTCACACATTCATGCACGCGAGCAAAACATTCGAATGTTGTTGCAGAACATTGCTGTCCTATCTGCCGCTTGCATGTCTACTTAATTCAGTTTTGTGCGAAACGACATTTTAATCTCTTGTTTGCCATGTATTTAAACAATACTAATTTCTATCCATCTTTCACGTTGTATTTAACTCAAACTTTGTTTTTAGAGTTGTGCAGTAGGACCAAGAAACCATTATACCGTTGCTCAACTGTTTATCTGTATAGTAGAAATTATAGCCGAACGGCTGGATCTAAAGATTTAAAATTTGGCCATACATAGGGTGCGTTTTGTTGGTGGCTGATTAGAAGTACTAGAATTGACGCGCAAGAAAACGACAATTTTGATCGTGAAGTAAACATGGAATGACATTTGCATGGAGGTTAAGTCATATGGTAGTAGAAAATCCTAATTAATAAATGCAGAATAAGAATACTTTATATTTGAAGCAAATATTTTAGAACGTAATGTTTTAAAACGAATAATTGAATTGTACATACATTTTAAGTTTAGATTTAATAATACTATATTAAAATCATATAGGTATATATTTATTTAAGGACACAAAATGAGAAAATACGTAAAACTAAAAATTATTTTGAAGCAGTAATACCAAAATTTAATTCTAATACATTTAAAAACCAAATGAAGACAACTGCATTCAAATATTACTTTTCATCCCCACCACACTTATTAATTCCAGTCGTCCGGCCTCGAGTCATCGCTTGAGTGGAATGAATAGAATGAGAATACAGTCGCAACAAAACGCGTATTCTGATTAAACCGAAACCAGAATTGGCACAACAAAACGCACCCACTGATCGTTGGTCCGCGTATATGAAAAATATTGAAACTTCAAAAAAACCTATCGCGCAAAAGTATAAACCAGGGCTTCGAACCGGAACTGAACCGAAATACAAGCATTTACAAATTTATCACTCGGAACTGAACCGAAAACCGAAAACCGAAAAAAACCGTTATTTTTGTCGGAACGAAAACCGGAACTGAACCGAAAAAAAAATATCGGTTTATTTCGGTTCAGATAATGTTTATGTGAGTGAATATAAAATACATTTTATTTAAGATTATTTTTTAAACTTATGAGCAGAAAATTTTTTTTTTAACCGATAAGTAAAAAAGTGCGCTTCTATTACTTCGAGAGGGGGGGGTTAACGCCAAGAATTGCCCCCCTGGCAGTGGCCTTGGTATGATTATTACAAAATAAGGAATAAAATGTCCTACTAAATTATAGTAGAAAACAAATTTCTAATACAAATACAAGCATTTACAAATTTATCACTCGGAACTGAACCGAAAACCGAAAACCGAAAAAAACCGTTATTTTTGCCGGAACGAAAACCGGAACCGAACCGATATATATTTTTTTAATTGAACCGGAACGAAAACCGAAACGAAAAAAATAACGGGTCGAAGCCCTGGTATAAACAACTAAGTATTTATTATTATTATTTTGAATTTTGAATGGAGTATCAAAATAATGCTCTTGGTATGTGGTGAACAAAATTTTACTGTTACTAAAAATCTTGTTAAAAAAACGAGATTTTTAGCAAAAATGGTAAAAAAAACTTTTATCGCCAACCCTATAATCCAGACAGATCGGTCTAAAAATCTGAAAAAATCTGTTCTTTTGTTTTAAGGTCTATCCGGCAACGCGTTTGAATGATCGAAAAATATTCAGTTTCACTGTCTGTAACTCAACAACCAAAGTAGCTGTTGATCTGAAAATGGATACTCAAATCTTTTTTCTGTGAATCAGTAGGTTTTTTCGTTTGTGTGATTTAGATTGCTTAAGTGAGCCAGTTTGAGCTGTGCTGTCCGATCTTCACAAAAGAACGGCTATTTGCCAAAGAAAAAATATTGTCGTTTATTTTTATCAATGCCTTGTTTTTCACCTAAACATTTCCTGCTGCAATTTCTTTCTAAAAAGAGGACCAGTATGTTTTTTGTGTTTATTGATTATTTTTTTATATGTTCATTAACCCGATCCATCTAAAATGTAATAATTATTTAGAATATTGCGTAAAAATAATAACACTTGTCATAAAACTTCTTTATTTAGAGGTTAAATTTCCTGCTCTACTCTACCTGCTCCATCTCATGAGACCAAGCAAGTTTAGCTTGCTCGATGTGATCTTCCGTAAGTTGCTCTGGACAAACGAACACTATTACATCAACTATTCTTACACAAACGAAAGCCTGAAATGTTGCTAGGCTTGTTCTAATGTGATTTAAGCAGACAAATGAACAAACTTAGAACAAAGCATGCTGAACATCCAAAAAATATTGCTCATTGCATGATACGAGACGAAAATGGACACAAAACAAGTCTCATTTGAAAATTTAAACCCAATTTTGAAGTCCATTATTTTCAGATCGGACAAGCAGGGAAACTAGCTCTTTGGTGTATTTATTAAACATATATATATATATATATATATATATATGTTAGTTTATTGCTAAACTATCAGCCTGATCACTAAATTGGATGTGGAGATATTGCACATATTACACATACCATAACTGGGTGCATTTCTTGGACTTCTAGATACCCGACAACTGTACGCAAGACCAAGTATCACACAAGATCTGAGAGGTAGATGATTACAGTGGATAAGGCACGTGATGGGGATTAAAGAGGATTTGTCAATTTCAGCCAAATCGAAGATGATCCAGCATGGGTGATTTCTAATAGCGTTTTCAATTTGTATGCTCAGAGCGCTCCGATATTGCTCTCAAATCACTCTCAGAGCAAAAATCGGTTTCGATTTGGTTTAGAGCAGTTGGAACGCTCTCCAATTCATTTTCGATTTACTCGATCGATCGGAACGCGAGCGATTTCCGAGCGCTCAATTTGATCTGTCTCAGATCAAGTAGAGAAATCCTAAAAAATGGTGCCAAAATACAAATATAACCTCATTGTTTATTAGATATTTGATTTTCGATTATGTTTTCCAGATGAATTCTTCGCGTTGCGGGTTATGGTAAAAAAATATGTGGAAAATATTGTGCATAATTACACCGACAATCAAATAAATAAACAGATATACTTTTTAAAATAATCACCTAATCAAGAATAATATATGTGTCACTGTGACTGTCCATATCTAGGTACTATTCAGAAATAACAGATGACAAAATAAAATGAGGTTAAGTACACTCTTTAGATCGCTCCAATACAGAGCGTGACGTCACAGACTGGTATCCGAGCGATTTCAGGGCAAACTCAGATCAAATATCTATTTACAAATCAAAAACGCTATAAATCTGACCATTTAAATTCAATGGCATGATCCTATATATATTCTTAGGCGATTAAAGTAAAAAATTGTTATCACTTATTAGCTACCTACAAAATGTTGAAATGTGTGATAATTTACAGTTCATATAAATTTTTGTGGTACTAGAACAATACGGAGCATATTGTAAAGAAGTAATATTTTTATATTTATGGTAGGTGCAGCGTGGGTGCAATACGGATCGAATGGAGATGCTGGATTAGATTGTGCAATCCGTGTTCATTTTATTTCATGGCATTCTAAAGTTTAACGTTTCATGTTGAATTCAGCTTTGAATTCCATTCGAGTTTGACCCAACTACATAACACATCATTTAGGAAATGTAAGAATGTGGAGCCATTATTTGAAGTCCGTACTGGTAAACACGAAAATCGCATCATTCAAACAAGTAGGAAAACAGTAAACTATACCTCTATAGTTCTCGCCCGCAGCTTCTAAACTTGATGGCACTGGTATGAAGTAAACCACTTACTTGCAACTGATCGACTTTCCGCTTGACAGAAATATCAAGTCAAGCATACGCTATCATGAAATTCAATGAACAGAAATGATTTGTTCGTGTGAATTGTGCGGTTCGTTTATTTGTTACTGTTGTGAACGGATTTAAAATGAATTACAAATCCACTTTCATAAATACTAAATACCTACTGTGTACGTGTAAAGGACGCACATGAAAATTCAATGCAATTACATCAAGTGCTGTTAGAGACCGAATTCATATAATACAAATGACGATCTCTATTCGCATAAGTATCGAACGTATTATCACCGATACCGTAACCCTTGACTGCCTGCTTCAGATTGATGAATGATGAATAACACGAACATGTCAGCCGAAATCATGCAAAACGTTACCATGGCTACCACCAATAACTGATATGTTACACCACCTGCCTTTATATATGCAACGTACGCGAATAAACTGACGGACACATTGATGCTAAAGGTAATAATCCCTGGTCATCTATACATTCTCTTTTTCAATTGTATTATACAAGGTGTCTCAAAAGAAATTTTATATTTAGTGGATCGATTAAAAAAAAAGTAAGCCATATATAGAAAAAATGTTTATTAATTATTAAAATACACTTTTTGGGGATTTATTTCTTAAAAATAATATCGTCTAAATGTAGACCCTCGCGTTCTCGGCACTCATTTAATCGAACAGTAAAATTACTTATGACGTCTCGGCAGGTGGACTCAGGGATGGCTGCCATTTCGTGACGGATATTTTCTTTCAAATGCGCCAGTGAAGTCGGTTTATTAGCGTTTATTGGCGTTTAGATTTAAGATAACCCCATAGGAAAAAGTCCATAGGGGTTAAATCTGGACTGCGTGGAGGCCAATTTATGTCACCTCTCCGGGAGATCAATTTGCCTGAGAAAATTTCACGAACACGTGGCAGAGACATATTGGACGTGTGTGAAGTTGCTCCGTCCTGTTGGAACCATGTTCTTTGGTTATAGCCAGGAAAGTTTTGCATTTCAGGTACCAAGAAGTTGTCTAACATCTCCACATAACGCTCTGTATTCACTGTAACTGCACGCCCCCTTTCGTCTTCAAAAAAGTAAGGGCCGATATCTCCTCGCGCCGACATCGCAGCCCATACGGTCACTTTAGGCGAATATAGGGGTTTCTGATGTTTGCGTTTCGGATTCGTTGCACTCCAGTAGCGGCAGTTCTGCTTATTTACGTGGCCATTAAGATGAAAATGAGCTTCATCCGAAAACAAAATGTTGGTAAACGTTGAAAATCGCTCAATCACCTGATTTACGAAATTAAGCCTCTGACTGGCATCTTGGGGCTTTAATTCTTGCACCAATTGAATTTTGTATGGGTGCAGCTTTAGGTCTTTCTGCATAATGCGATGTAATCATGATCTATGCACATTTATAGCACTTGCGCGCTTCCGAATTGAAAGGTTCGGGTCGTCACGAACAGACTGATTAACATTCTCCACGTTTTCTACCGTTCTTGATGTCCTAGGTCGCCCGGATTTTGATTTATCCAGCGTTGTACCAGTCTCTTCAAACTTTTTAACCCAATGTCGAATGAGAGGAATGCTTGGCGCATCATTTAAGTGGCGAAAACCTCGAATACTGCAGAATTTTCTACGCGCTACAGTCGCCGAATCACCGTTTTTGTAAAACTCTCGCACGCATAACGCGCGGTCTGCTCCCGTGAAACGCTCCATAGCGACTGAATTCCCAAAAGCCAGGCTACCGATTGACAATACCCCCGCGCCCCTCGGATACGTTGCGTTCACGCAGTAAGCTAAATAAATATAAAATTTCTTTTGAGACACCTTGTATAAAGGCGACATTGTATGACGTTTTATCCGGCTCTATTAGCTCTGTTGCCATCCCGAACTACTCTCTCAAGTTCTGTAACCAGCGTTAAGATTGCAATGAATAGAATTCTATTCTACATTTCCAAATAAAGCGAAGGGCAGGTCGCTATGGCGTAGTGGTCAGCTCATTTGACTGCTAACCATGGGAGATCGGGTTTGAATCCCGGTAATGGCATGGGTGTTGGTATTTTTCATAAAATTACTAAAATATCCAAAATAAAAATAAAAGATATACTGCTTAATTACCATTAGCTAAGACCAAAAATTAAATAAAAAATAAATAAAGCAATTTTATTGGCGGTTACCGAGTAACTATAGAATAGAATTATGTTATTCGTAATCCCATGGATAACGGGAACATGGATCAACAGGATATTAAATGTATTCATTTTGATATTTTGCTCATTATTTTGACGTCTATAATTAATTGTACTAATGGTATTTATTATTGTTCATTATATGGTCTAGATATTACAACTGTCTCTTTTTTTGGAACATTAGCTGTAGTTTTGTTGCCATCTTCGTTCTTCGTTCTGCTGGTCATTGAAATACGCAATATTCTTCTGTAAAACCGAATTTCGAAGGTGTCTGTCCCCCACTTAATTCTTTAGTTACGGTCCAGGGCTATAATCCATACAGTACTACTAGAAATATGTGGCACTTATGTGAAGCAAATTGCGAAATGTTTATACGCGAAAAAAAAAAACTAAATGCGTTAGAACCGGGGTGTGTCGGCGAGGAGCAAATGCGGCTCTTCAATAAGAAAATATAATGTTTACATTTCTTATCCAGCATAGCCAAAACATTAGTGCCGTGCTGCTTTATACTTATTTCACACTAAGCGTGTAATAAGTAGTAACCGAAATAAAGAGAACGAGAGAGACGACGAGAATTAAAGAGAGTAAAAAATAGAAGTTACGAAAAGAAGTATGGCCAGTTAAAAAAATAATTACGAAATGCGGCTCGCAAATTAAAAATTAAAAGACAGTTACTGAATAGGGTCCGCGACGTAAAAAATTTGCCCACCCATGCATTAGAACATCAATGGTACCTCCACGATACAAACTTGAATAGACTGAATAGATATCCACCAAAACTTATCTTTTAAATATCGTGATATTATATTATCTAATTGCGGTAATATATTAAAGACAGCCAGCAGTGATGAAAGCAAATAGGATATCGAGTTGCCTAATTGATACAATCTTGCGAAACCAATACATTAAGAGAGATACAAAGGGAAGAATATATAAGGCGACAGTCAGTTTATGATCTACACCAGGGCCGTCCTTAGATATTGCGAAGCCCGGGGCAAAATTGCATCTCACCCCAAATATTATGGGGGGTTTATAATTAAATGCATACAATAAATTCAAATTAAAATAAATAAAAAAATTGTCGGCCTTAGTAGCGTAGAGGTAGCGATCCTGCTTCACGAGCCAAAGATCCCGGGTTGGAATCCTGGTCAGGGCATGGATGTTTGTGAGCCACAGTGTAATTGGGACTTTTAGTCCTGTTCTGTGGTTTAAAAAAGTTTTTTAGTGGGAGTAATGAATTAAATGTTGACAGTCTTTAAGATGGTCACTAAATGTAGAGTGGTCACGATTAGAATTAAAGGCTCTAATATGTTCCTTTAATCTAATATTGAAATTTCTTCCTGTTTGACAAATATATTGGTACCTATATATTTGGGCTGTTCCACATTTTTGTATTTGGGATGTACTATTTAATAAATGCTTTGAGAAAGGAGTATTTCCCAATTGTCTGAAATACTCTAAAATCATACCTGTTTATAAAAAGGGTAACAAAAGTGACCCTTCAAATTACAGGCCAATAGCCCTTGTACCAATTTTTTCCAAAATTTTTGAAAAACTTTTAAAGTGCAGAATTGTAGATTTTTTTGAGAAAAACAATCTACTTTACAAACATCAATATGGCTTTAGATCAAATCACTCTACCACTGAAGCAGCTATTTCACTTTTGAGTAACATAGTCAACAACTTAGAACAAGGCTTACATAATGCTGCAGTTTTTTGTGACTTATCTAAAGCCTTTGATTGTGTGTCCCATGATATCTTACGCCAAAAGTTATACTTATATGGTATCAGAGGTAACTGTTTAAACTTACTTGAAAGTTACTTAGCTGGAAGAAAGCAATGTGTTGTCTATAACTCCGTTAAATCTGAATTGCTTGATATAAAAGTAGGTATACCACAAGGTTCTGTCCTTGGACCTTTATTGTTTTTGATTTACAATAACGATCTGCCTCGTAACGTTAATGCTCTATCAATTCTGTTTGCGGATGATTCTACCTTCGTGAATGTAGGGGTATCTCAAGAAGAAGTTGACACATTAATTACTAGAACGGTAAATGAAGCAACTATATGGTTCAACTGTAATAATTTGTCCTTAAATGCAGATAAAACTAATAAAATGGTGTTTAGTTACAACAGACATATCAGTAACAATGACAACTATAAATGTAACTCCGTTAAATTCTTGGGCTTCCTACTTGATAGCCAGCTTAACTGGAAGGAACAGGTTAACTGTATAGCTAGTAAGCTACACTCTAATTTATTTATGTTAAACAGACTAGTTTATCATGTTTCTTTCAGTGTAGCTAAGTTGGTTTATCATGCTCACATTGAGTCTGTTTTATCCTACGGTATTGCTATGTGGGGAAACTCGGTTGAATCCCCAAGAATTTTTAAACTACAGAAAAAAGCTATACGTTTTCTATGTAAAGTAAAACCTAGAAGTCACTGCAAATATTTATTTATGAAATATAACATCCTTACATTTCCATCATTATATTTACTTAATGTTTTAATCCTCACTAAAGAAAACGTTAGTGCATTTACCACATGTAATATGGTTCATAGCTATAATACCAGAGGTCATGCAAATATTAGATTACCTAAAATTAAATATAATGTTACTAGCAATACACCTAGCTATATAGGCCCAAAAATGTTTAATATGTTACCAATTGCAGTTAGAGAACTGAAAAAAAATCAGTTTAAAAAATGTTTGAAAACTTTTCTATTACACAAAGCTTTTTACAGTGTTGGGGAATTTATCCATTGTAATAAGAATGAGCTTATGAATTTTATGTGATTCTATGTAAATCAATGTAAATCATTGCATTATTATTGTTCTCTTTTTGACGTAGTTATGTACTATATTTGTATCCAAATCTGTATCCCAGCTACTAAATAAATACTTAAATACTTTTATATATATATATATTGTTACCATGATCGACCAGAACGCGTAGCCGGTGAAAAAATGTATTACGTACTGCAATTTTAAAAATGTTTTTCATATAAAAATAATCAAAAACGCAAAACGAAAAAAAAAAGTTTATGTAGATTCTTCATAGGCTCTCCAAGGATGCACGTTCAGCCCAACGGTGAACACATTAATCGCCTACGAGTTTTATGCAAGATGATTCGAAAATGGTTCTTTGTTTTTAAGTTTTGTTGGTTAAGATATGTTAAGATATATATATATATATATATACAGTATTGGCCATAAAGATTGCAACTTTAACATTTTTCAATTTTTCAAATTTTAATAATAATATTGGAAAATAAATACTCTTAGTTCTATAATTTAATCATATTTTGTCTGTTACATCAAACAATAGTCAAATAATCTGACTTACAGATTAATAATAAATTATTTCTTCATTTTTGCTTGGACAAAAATATTACAACTACTTGAATTTCCTTGTTATATGCAGGTTTTATCCATAAATAATATGTTGTGCACAAGTAATATTTCAGTTTATATTTGTCAATCATGGATCGTAGTAAAACTGTTTCAAGTGAAATTACAAACTTAATAATTTCTGGTTTTAAAGACGGGCTTCGGGAATGTCATTTCACAAAATTTAAATGTTCATATATCTACTGTGTCGCGAATTATAAAACGATTTCGAGAAGAAGGTACGTTTGAAGTTTCAAAAATTCCAGGACGGCCACGAAAAACTAAAAAACGAACTGATAAAAAAATTATTTATTTATCTACCAATAACCCCTTTCTGTCATCGGAGAAAATTTCAGGTCTTTTGCCACAAATGGGTCAAGAACACATCTCAACAAGAACTATTCGCAGAAGATTAGTTAGTGAGGGTCTTTTTAGTCGCCGTCCTGCTAAATAAACCACTTCTAACTAAAAAGAATGTGAAGGCCCGATTTGAATTTGGTAAAAATCATATTGACTGGACTGTGGATCAATGGAAAAAAGTTATTTTTAGTGATGAATCTAAGTTCATTTTTTTAAAAAGTGATGGTGTAAGTTACGTTAGGAGGCCTGCTAATAAAAGATTAGTTCAAAAATACACCTTGCCAACACTTAAACATGGCGGAGGTGGTGTGATGGTATGGGACTGTTTCTCGGGATATGGTATGGGTCCTCTATTGAAGGAATAACAGAATAAAAGTCCTCTATTGAAAGAATAACTACACATTGAAGGAATAACAGATCGATTTAAATATAAAGACATCCTTCAGCATGTTATGGAACCTTATTCTGATAAGTTCATGCCTTTAAAACATATTTTTCAGCATGATAATGACCCAAAACATTCTTCGAAGTTGGTCAAAAAATGGTTCGAGGATTCAAAAATTAACGTAATGACTTGGCCGTCACAGTCACCCGATTTAAATCCAATAGAAAACCTTTGGGAGATTGTCGACAGAAAGATTAGAAACAAAACGCATTTAAATATTGAAGATTTGTTTAAAGCTTTGCAGGGTGCCTGGTCTAATATTGATAATGAAATGATCACGAAATTATTAGAATCAATGCCGAAAAGATGTCGAGAAGTTATAAATACTGTGTGGTGGTTACTATACAAAATATTAAAAATGATCTGTTAATAATAATTCATTTTCTTAATTAATAAAAAAAAGATTTTTTTAAGAGTAGTTGCTATCTTTATGTCCAGGTAAAAATAATAAATACTATAAAAAAAAATAGAATTTACTATTAAAATTTAATATACTTTTTACTATAATATATGTAGAGGATTGTTAAAGGTAAGAATTACATTTTTTAATTTTAAAAATATTGAATAGAATAAAAATAAAAGAGGATTATCAAAAGTTGCTATCTTTATGGCCAATACTGTATATATATATATATATATATATATATATATATATATATATATAATTATTATTATTATTATCCTGACTCGTCAAGATCATTCAATCATATATATATATATATATATATATATTTGTTTTGCGATCACCCGTCTCCGTTACGGAAAATTAAGGAAAATTATATATTGCACCAGGCCATCATCTTGCCAGTAACTTATTTCACTCTTGCAAGTAAGTACACTGAAGTGAGAGAAAACGAAAGATCTATTTCAAATAACGCCACGATCGACTGGTAGATCGCGATCAACTGGTTGGGCAGTCTTGCTATATATCCTATTACACTCACGTGTCAGCTTATAGACTCTAGACTTAAAAATAGGTTTAAAAAGGGTTAAATAGACAATCAGATATTATTGACGCCGGTTTAAAAGCAATTTTTTTATGCAGTTGCTGCATTAGAAGATTGCTATCATTTTAAATGCAGATGCTGCATCGATCAGCGTACTTATTTAAAAATATTAATTTTACAGGAGGCTAAACCACAACTGCTCTGTCTTATATAATACTGGGAGATAAAAATTCCAAACGGAATCATCAGGAACACACGTTCATATCAGCTGAAGACAGTTAAAATGTTACCATGGCTACCACCGGTAATTGATAAGTTATACCAACTGTTCACGAATACAGTGATGCTATAGCTATCCCTGCACCATCATCTCATTAGAACTAGTGATAGAAGTTCTCTACTAATCATATGTTTTATTTATCTTTGCAAAACTTGTGTTGATCTGTACGGCGAGGCTACAAAGATCTCCAGTAAATAACAGCATGAGCTAGTTTGAGGGGAAATGTCATTTGCGAGAGTAGTACCGTATGTATTTTCGAATAGGTATTTGAGCATCGTTATGTAACAAATCTCATTCCATTGACAGAATTGCACAAGCCATCAACAAACATCCCGTGGGATTCGACCGTAATTCATACCAACACCTGGCATTGTTCCTGTTCATTCGACGATCCATACATGTTTCACATTCTACATATTTCATCCGCCTTCCATCAGAGAAGCTTTACTTGAACTCATATATTTCCATCTTCCGACATTTGAATTTATTTTTATTTATCTTCAATGCTGGAGGACTTTAGTTTTCTCGGAATATAAAAATTAAAACCTTCAGGACAATTAAATATTGTTTCTGTGACTTTTTTTCATACTTGGCTACTTAGTCCTAAGCCTTTTTTCTTACGATACGAATACGTAGAAATATTGTTTTCGGCGCTGATTTATCGGATGCCGGTTAGTTGTTCTGGTTCTGTTTGATTCGGGATGTAATATCAAAATCAAAGTTGGCGCGACAGCCCAAGGTGAGCATAGACCTCCTATTCCCAGGTTTCATGACCAGAGTTTTAAAATCTATGTATATTCAGGAGTAAATGGTCACCATTACGTCCATTTTTTTAGCGTACACAGAAAGACATCTACAGTTTATAGACCGTTCCGAAGGGCTAAGTAGACATTGTAATTTGTATAAATATTTTTACACAAATTATTTTACACATGTAGGAATTGAATTCACGTCCGTGATCTTGTTTAGTGGCAAATAGCAGGAACAATCGATTTAACGTTACAGCTATAGGCTTGGGGATGTAATATATTTACTAAAAATGCCACTTCTACAAACTAGATGTTGAAAAACAAATTTCTAACAAATTATTAAAATATATTCTATAAATAAATGTCGGTAATGCCCTACATTAATTTAATTTTAATACAAGGTGTCTCAAAAGAAATTTTATATTTAGTGGATCGATTAAAAAAAAAGTAAGCCGTATATAGAAAAAATGTTTATTAATTATTAAAATACACTTTTTGGGGATTTATTTCTTAAAAATAATATCGTCTAAATGTAGACCCTCGCGTTCTCGGCACTTATTTAATCGAACAGTAAAATTACTTATGACGTCTCGGTAGGTGGACTCAGGGATGGCTGCCATTTCGTGACGGATATTTTCTTTCAAATGCGCCAGTGAAGTCGGTTTATTAGCGTAAACTTTATATTTAAGATAACCCCATAGGAAAAAGTCCATAGGGGTTAAATCTGGACTGCGTGGAGGCCAATTTATGTCACCTCTCCGGGAGATCACTTTGCCTGAGAAAATTTCACGAACACGTGGCAGAGCCATATTGGACGTGTGTGAAGTTGCTCCGTCCTGTTGGAACCATGTTCTTTGGTTATAGCCAGGAAAGTTTTGCAGTTCAGGTACCAATAAGTTGTCTAACATCTCCACATAACGCTCTGAATTCACTGTAACTGCACGCGCCCCCTTTCGTCTTCAAAAAAGTAAGGGCCGATAATTCCTCGCGCCGACATCGCAGCCCATACGGTCACTTTAGGCGAATGCAGGGGTTTCTGATGTTTGCGTTTCGGATTCGTTGCACTCCAGTAGCGGCAGTTCTGCTTATTTACGTGGCCATTAAGATGAAAATGAGCTTCATCCGAAAACAAAATGTTGGTAAACGTTGAAAATCGCTCAATCACCTGATTTACGAAATTAAGCATCTGACTGGCACCTTGGGGCTTTAATTCTTGCACCAATTGAATTTTGTAGGGGTGCAGCTTTAGGTCTTTGTGCATAATGCGATGTAATGATGATCTATGTACATTTAAAACACTTGCGCGCATCCGAATTGAAAGGTTCGGGTCGTCACGAACAGACTGATTAACATTCTCCACGTTTTCTACCGTTCTTGATGACCTAGGTCGCCCGGATTTTAATTTATCCAGCGTTGTACCAGTCTCTTCAAACTTTTTAACCCAATGTCGAATAAGAGGAATGCTTGGCGCATCATTTAAGTGGCGAAAACCTCGAATACTGCAGAATTTTCTACGCGCTACAGTGGCCGAATCACCGTTTTTGTAAAACTCTCGCACGCATAACGCGCGGTCTGCTCCCGAGAAACGCTCCATAGCGATTGAATTCCCAAGAGCCAGGCTACCGATTGACATAACCCCCACGCCCCTCGGATACGTTGCGTTCACGCAGTAAGCTAAATAAATATAAAATTTCTTTTGAGACACCTTGTATTATGTATTAAATACAAATGGCTCGCTGCAAATTAAATCAAAAAAGTCAATAAAACATCAAAAAGTGACTAGCTACCTTCTTGTAAGCTGGTAGATAATGTTTCAAGGTTACATATAGGCACATGGTCCATGCGCCTACAAGTGCCGACAGTCTTTTTACCTCTTCGGGTACATTTGAAAATAAAGAACCTCCGAAATCGAACCTCGAAAATATAACTTATCCTAAAATCGCACAGGACAAATAAAAAAGAACGAGTAAATCAATATATTGTTTGCAAGTTTAAATACATTATTTAGTAAATTTCATCTTTCGACATTGTGCAGTCAACTCTGGGATAGACTCAGCTTCAGTAAAATAAGTATCTGTTTATATAAGGTTAATAGGACCTGCTGAATAGGACCTGCTCACACTGACCACGTGACATTCATTTCTATGGTCGGAGGTTTAAAAATAAACAACTTACCTTATTTGTCCTTATACGCCTACCTAGGCGTTGGGAACTTATTCATTTATTTATTATTTAGTAAATTATTAAAATACACAAATCCGGGACAAATAGACGACCCGAGCGACAGGGAGCGATATTGGACTATCCTAGATTTTCGGGACGTCTGAGAACCCTAGTTTGGTTTCATGAAACGCTAGACCTTGAGTCGTGTTTGCACTTATTATATTTTCATCCCACGTTTTCTTGGATGTCCTCTTTTTTTTACCGAATATTCTGACTTCATAAATTATTATCTTTGATTTTTCTTGTCCTATTCTTTTAATTTTACTAAACCTAGTCTTTCTTTCGTCTGTCTTTCAGATTTCATGTTTAATTTTTCTCTACATATTTCATTTCGCACGTGAGCCCTTTTCGTTTTTCCGTAGAAATATCATTTCCATGCTTGTTAGTCTGTTTTTTTTTTTTTGTTGTAGGCCAATGTCCGCTTGCATACAATAAAATCGGAATTGTAACTATTTTGAAAATTGTAATTAGTGTGTTTTGGTATTTTCTCACTGTATTTGATGGCATTGTAAAGTTTACCAGTTTTACTACTCTTTCATAAATTTCGAAAAAAATAAATAAAAGAGTACATTGGAGCAGCGTTACTCAACCGAGGGGCCGCGGCCCCCTGGGGGCCGTGAAGGCTTCGTCGGGGGGCCGCGAAGTCTTACAAGATCAAAACATGAAAATATAATAGCGCAATGCGCTCAATCATGCAAGATATAAATTTTATTCATATTTATAAATACGAGTCTTATATTTATATTTAGAAAAATATACCTTTCATAACATAAATAAAATAAATATTTTATTTATTATTCTATCTAATTACTTATTTTGCTTAACTAATTACGTAATTTAACTAATTTAAGTTACATGCTATTTCAAACGTTTAAGCGGAACTAAATGGAGTATTAATTTTCTAAAGTTGTCACTAGCTAACTTTGTAATGAGTAAAATGGGCTTTTGCTAAACAAACTGCTCAAAAGCAATCAAAATTCAAGTTGTACTTTGAAGTAGGTACGACTTAAAAGTGCAATATTTTTTATTATATTTTTTTTATTACTCTACGAGCTACAGATAACTCAAGATGCGAATGTGTTTAAATCAAAATATAAGGCACTTTGAACACTTGTTAATATAAATACTTTACTTTCAAGTCGTTGTAGGGAATATAATCGTCATATATATTATAGTTTTTTGTCAATCGTAAAAGATACTGATAAAATGTTAAGTAAAAGTTGTTTCTTTTGAAAAGCTCTATCCAAAAATACTCAATATGACATACGTTCCCATATAACAATTCGAAACTGTTACACCTTAATATCCTGTACTTCCGGAAAATTTCAATACTACCATTTAATGTTTTGCATAAATTTTAGTTCAAACGTTTTCCCAACTTGCTCACACGTTGCCTTTTCGAGAAAAATCGTGTTCCCTCTATCTTGATACACCATATATATATATATATATATATATATAGGGCGGCCGCAGACAATATTGATATAAGTTCGGGGGGGTCCCATGCCAGAAAAGGCTGAGAAACACTGCATTGGAGGATCAATGTATCCAATTTTTTTCATACCGATTAGAAATAATGTCTTGTATCCTTATTTGCGTACGATAGTTGTAAGGTTTAGCCTTGTTCTTACTTGAGCTATTCACAGTCTTGTTAATAATCATAATGTTTGCATTCCCTCCCCTTTAGAGATCTTTTATTCTACACTGGTATTTTCCATTTCATTTTTATAAAGCTTATTGGGAAATGTCAAGGTACCCCGTCGCACCTTGCGAGCTTAACCGCACCGGTGTTGTCGTACTCGTACATCAGAGCTTTCACGCACTCACGTCTCGGAGGTGTACTTAGTTCATCTCTGTTGCCGTCGCGCTAAACATTGCGACCCGTCATTTGTCGTTGTAGTAAACCGCCGCCGTCGTGACACACGGGACCGACGACCGAACACCGGTCATATCCCCAGAACGCTTGCTGCCGCCGCTTCAAAGTCTGGACCATTGCGACGTACACGACAGCGACACGGGACGTTCTCCTCGCTATTCGTTGTTTCCGTTGCTTTATTTTCTTCAAAAACTCTCCACTTTCCGAGCTTGGTTCCACCGTTTAAGCCACATACATTTTAATGGGTACAACTTTTAAGCACACATTTCGAAGCGCATGAGATTCTGTAATAAGGTAAGTTTTTCCGGAGATATTTTGCATACCTGTACAATGTCTGAGAGGCGATTGCCACTTACAACAAATAACGATCTTAATGTTATGAGCGGGTAGGGAGAAGGGGCGGCGACGGTAGACGGTGAAAGTAGTATGTTTATGCAGTGCACGACGTTAAGTGGCTAGCTAAGCGTCAGCGGCAGAGAGCGCCGCGGATCAATACGTCGTTTCGAATTCATTCCTTGCGTGTTATTATGCTGCCAGCAAGTAAAGTAATTGTTTCCGAGAGTGAGAACGCGGCACATCACGACAATTACCCAGATATTCCCCAAGACAGAGATAGCAGAGAACATAACTGCACACGCCTCAGCTGGCCACGCGACCAGCTTCTCATCTCCTTTTTATCATACGCCCAGCGAAGTTTATAACTTGCTTTTGGCACACAAGACGGTCATATCCCCTTTCAGTTAGTGTTTTACGCTCGCGGCCCGCGAACCGAGTCCGGAATCGACGCGCGACAGATATGAAAGGATTTGTCATGGAACGAAGGCAATTTCTTGGTCTGCAGAATCTTTACGAAACTACTCGAGGCGTTTTCTGACTGACGACGTCGAACAAATAGCGATGCAAACTAGTGGAGCGAAGTGAACATGTTTACATGCCATCGCCGTCCTCCTGACACTGACATTGCGTTCCACTGTTTGATTATGCTCGGACCCGACTCTGAATACTGATACAGACCGCACGCATTCGTTTCCCCATCTGAATAGCGAAACTCCGCTACCGGGCCGACATTCCCTCAGCTACAACGGAATATTAGCCGTCTTATTAAGGAAGACATTCATGAAAGTTTTCTTAGTTGAGAAATGCGCACAGAGTCGCTGACTTGAGTTCTTTGAAATCTGTCGACAGTACAGGAATTCATTTGTGTCCATCACGCGCTTAGCATGAGCAGACATGAATTATTTTCATGAAAAGCCCTAACGTCGTTCCAAATAAACAGCGTGTATCTTCCGCAGGCTTCCATCACCTGTCTTCCCGTCACCCGGCACCGGTACAGCCGACTGAACACCCTGGATTCCTGCCGTAACTAGAATACTATCCGCATTGTTGCATAGCTGTTTTGATGACGTGTGGCACTCGCTTTGAGTCTGCATATACAGTAGCCTTACCAGCCCGAGATAACGAAGCACAAAGACCCTGCCCGCATCCGCACACATTCCGCACTTTTCATTAAACAAAATAATTACTACGCGCACAAAAATGAGCAAATATGATACTCTTTCGTTCGGCTACATAATGGGTCTCGGGAATCAATTACGCCTGCATGCCTTTCGACCTGTCTCTACATCCACCTATCAAACTCACCATCACTACACAACTTTTGCTACTGACAGTACTATATTCAATATAGGGTAACTGCAGCGAATTTCGACTATGCAGGTAATTTCGACTATCCCATTATTTCTCTAAATAATTGCTGCCATATAGCGGTAGTATAACGTAACACTATGTTTATGTGAAAAACTAACATCACTTTATTTTAAGCCACGTGTGAATATCGTTAGACGAACAGTGTAGATATTTATATTTTTTAAGTGTTAAAATATTTTTTTATTGGTTTTAATCAGCAGTTGTTTATCAAAGGAAAGTTGAACAAAATATTTTGCATTGAATAAACTGATAAGAACTGATCCAAATACATATATATTAGCTGGTAAAATTTGATTTTCATAATATTTTGTTACAATATCACAGGCTAAATAAAACAGATTTGATTGCAGGTAATATCGACTAGAGGAATGAAGCTACTACGGACTAGTCGATATTACATGCATGCATGTTTCACTTACCTAATTTGACGACAATTAAAATCACGTCTTACTAAAAGTCTCTATTATTATATTCTT
Source organism: Liopterus haemorrhoidalis (assembly GCA_963971575.1). Taxonomy (NCBI): domain Eukaryota; kingdom Metazoa; phylum Arthropoda; class Insecta; order Coleoptera; family Dytiscidae; genus Liopterus; species Liopterus haemorrhoidalis. The sequence goes on along the minus strand of OZ020618.1, from coordinate 14,250,466 downwards.
TTACCTAAATAAAATGTAAAAGAGACAAGAAACTTTGATTATCTTAAAATTTTAGGGTAGTCGATATTAACATCACTTTTTTGAAATCAAAGTTTTTTTCATATTTTTTTTATGTCGAACTTAAGTTGTAATAACAGCTTGTTTCATCGTGAAAATATTTAGCACCTAAAAATAAGTGAATGAGGTATCGATTGGTACCACTTTCCTACCAAAATATTGAATAATACGTAAATTAAAAAATAAATAAATTTGGTAGTCGAAATTCGCTGCAGTTACCCTACCTATGTATAAATAAAGTTGGAGGCTTTGTTTTTACACTTTTTTTTTTTAGTATTTTGGTTATTATAACTCTAATATACTTAGGTTAGACCAATTTGGCCATTTTTAGAATTTTTGTCTGTCAGTCTGTGTGTCTGTTTACGATCAACTCCAAACTAAGGATCGGATTTTGATGAAATTTTGAATATATGGTAATAATATTGCCACTTGAATGATAGGATATCTTTTACGGGCGTACCTCGCTTATACCCTTTTCACACTAGAACTTTAAGATCGGATGTTAAAGTGAATGTATCTTTAAACGCTAATGTGAAACCGTATGGCCTCGTCTAAATACAAGCGATGTTTAAGACAGAGATCTGCGTCTTAAACATTGTCCGCATTGCCAACTTAATTTCTATTATAAAAAAAAACTCCTTGAATTTGTGCTGTCAACATTTTATATTATCATAAACAAGAATACTGTATTATATCGACGTTATAAGAAGTTTATACGTATTGTTATAATAAAATTATTTATTTTAATAATGTGTTTAATAAAATACAGAGCTACAATAATTGAGATAAAATGTATCGACTTACATGTTAATACAGGTGTAATATATTCTTTATTGTAGTGTCTTTATTGTAGAATGAAATGAAATATCCATATTTGTTTATAATAATTCAAAATGTGCGTCTGCGCAGACAGTTCAAAACTGGTAATTTTATGGCGGTAACTTAAGGACAAAATTACTGTAGCTGATGACAGCACCAGAGATTTAAACATCAAGTGTGAAACCATACCGATGTTAAACATCGGTGAACTTTAAGTTCACTCGTCTTAAAGTTCTAGTGTGAAAAGGGTATTAACAAAGTCCCGCTTTAACGAACTATTTTGTAAATCTGCTATTAAACAACCAATATCCACCTGCATGTCCATCATTCTGCTTCTCTGTTATGCAAGACTCAATCAAGAGTACTCTTTACGGGTGTACCTCGCCTAATTAATACTTCTTCACTGAAAGTATTTGTAAATCTATCGTTTTAAAACCAATATTTTTAATGAATATTCGTTGAAACGCTGCATATCTACATTAATACCAATAATAAATGTTAAATACTATTAAAATAATTATTATAAAGTGTGAATTTTCTCACCTTTCAGCATTTTCTAGGTATTTAGTAAGTGATAACAAATTGTACGTAAATACAAAAACTTCTGGTCAGATATTGATCAAATTTTGTATACTTGGTTAAAATATTGTCAATTCCATGATATGATACATTTTACAGGTGTACCTCGCTTAACGAAGCCTCGTTTTAACGAACTATTTTGTAAATTTGTTATTAAACAACCAATATTCACCTGGCCGACCACCGCAGCGTAGTGGTTAACACATGTACTCTGCCTTGCTAAGATCTCGGGTTTGCATCCCGTTCAGACATGGAATTTTCAAAAATAATAAATGTCTTGGCTAATCGCTAAAGCAGAAAAGGCCATTAAATAAATAAATTAAAAAATATATCCACCTGCATGCCCGTCAATCTGTTTCTCTCTTATGCAATATAGGGTACTTTTTATGGGCATACCTTAGTTAACGAATACCCCTTCAACGAAATATTTTATAAATCTGTTATTAAACAACCCACATCCATCTTTATGTCCGTTAGTGTATTCTTTTCTTGTCAGACCCAAGCGAGAATACTCTTTACGGGTGTACCCAAAATCCTTCTTCAACGAAGGAATTTGTAAATCTGTTGTTTTAAACCCAATGTTTTTGATGACATTTCGTTGTAATGCTTTAAAGCAGTGTCCCAACCGCCGGTCCGTGGATCGGCACTGGTCCGCGAGATTTTTTTTACTATACAACTATTCGCCTAATAAGTTATAATCCACTTAATTTTGAGATGAAAATCTCGGTCCTTAATCTATTAATTGCTTGAGTAATAATTTGTTTTTTTTTTCACTAATTATATGTGATTTTTTATTTGTTTTTTTGTGTGTTTGTAATCAGTGAAATAAAAAAATAAAACTTTTGCGATATACATTAATTTCTAAACTTGCCGGTACGCGAATTTTTTCTAGGTCGCTTGCCGATCCGCCATGAAAAAAGGTTGGGAAACGCTACTTTAAAGCGACGATAATCTACATATGTATATATAAATGCGAAAGACTGTTTGTCTGTGTGTACAAGCACCACGCCAGAATGGCTGGATCGAAATTCACGAGATTTTCTACACACTTTCAGATCAATTCTAGTCAAATAGAGGTTATATTTCATATCAAAATTTTAATTAAAAGGGGTAGTTTTAAGTAACTTAATGTGAATTACAAAGGAAGAAACGTTGTGTACAAAGAAATTCTTTAGCTTACGCTAAGAATTATTAATATAAATTATTATTTATTTTAAAATCAACTTATAGCATACTTCTTTGGTTTAAGTGGAACTAGCTTTTGAATCCTAGTAACTTTTATCACTTAAGTCAGGCTTTTGATATTTTGTTTAGCAAAAGCCCTCTTCAAACCTTAAAAGGAGAAATTATGACAAGTTACCAAAATGAAAATTCCAGTTAGTTCCACTGAAACGTTTGGGATAACCTATAATTAAACTAAATGAACTTATCCTGTGTGACAAAACTACCCGTTCTTCGCACAGGATAAGTTATTATCTAAATCAGCGTTTCCCAACCTTTTTCAGCTCGCGTACCACTTGGTAAGTACATCACGCTAAATTGAACCACTTCGTAAAAATTATTGTAGTTTATTTACTTAGTAGATATAATAGTAGATAGAAACGAAATATGACAAAATAGTAGATTCTACTATTTTGTCATATTTGGATTACTAATAAATGGTTTTAATAAAAACACAGAATTATAAAAAACCAATTAATATATTTTCTATATTTTTATTATTATAATCATTATTATTATAATCAAATATTTTTATAAAATAAATTTAATGAGATCCTTGTGCTTGTTTCGAAGAGCATAATTTTTTTAAACTGGTTCAAAAGATGCGAGTTATACCCTTAAGTCTACAGCTGCGTTCAATCTGTTTCGAAACTTTTTTTTTTTTAAATGTATGAAGAAAAAGCTCTTTCTACTAATTCCGTACTAGTAAACGGTAATAATAATTTAAGAGCTTTCTCAGAAAGTTGTTCATATTCTTCATCAGTGTTTAACCAAAAATTAATTAGATAGTGTTTGAATTCTACTTGTAAAGTTATTTCACATGATAATTGTATTAAAATTTCTTTATCTTTTACTGATAATGATGTAGCTTTTTCTAAATTTTCTTCATAGAAGGGGTTTTAAATCTCATGGCTAACGGCTAAATTTAAAAGTGCACTCCAAAAAAACGATATCGATTGCCGGATTTTCGATCATCGACTGTACATAATTTTATGAATTGTAGGAAAAAACATTTCTATGATATTTTTATGATTTAATTTTTTTAAATTTTTTATGTCCGTCATTATTAATTATTTTTCGTGTACCACTAACCAGCAACTAGCGTACCACAGGTTGGGAAACGCTGATCTAAATAATGAACTATAGATTCTTTGCAATGTTATTTCATTGTAGAAAATACATAAAGACAGCGTATTATGTTGGTTTTACATGGTTTAAGTATCGCAGTCAATTTTCAATATGTACTGTGTCTGCCTGGTAACAACCTAAGAAATAAAAGAAGATCTGTGAGTTATAAGTTCATAGTTGTTCACAGTTAGATTGTATCCTAAATTATTTAAATGTTTCAGTTTTCCTCCGTGCGAATGTTAGCAAATTATGCATAAGGAAAAAAGAGAGAAATTCAAGATCGTGGTACAAGTCAACTGTGAGTTCGTAAAGTTTGTACAATTTTCCAGTAGAAAGTTGGACCGTAAGTTGTTCGTATCGGCGGAAGAGTGAATTAGAAAAGCGAGTTTTGCGTTGATGCTTAGTTGGAAATGTAGCGACCGGCATCAGTTTGTGTCCCATGGGCGTCTCTGAGAACTGTCTCTACAATACTTGTCTCTACTCGTTTCCTTTCTCTTTACATTGCAATTGTCAGTGGATTCGTTCTTGTTAGATGGCCCTCACACTCAATTCTCCACCTGACACCCCGACCCCGATATTATTACCAATATCAACTTCGAAACACCGGGCTTATATTAAATTGTAGACGTTTCAACACGTATAGGCGCCAGGTTTAGCAGATAGTCGTTCTTGAATATTCAAAATTCATGCTTTCATTTAAATTTTAAAACGAATCTACTCCTTCTGTAATTGGTTCCAAAAATTGGGAAACTGGGACTGAAATGAAACAGCAAAATCTGTATTACATGACCTCTGCTAGTTTACCGAAGGTTAATTCTTTTATAAAATAATTTCACCGATTTATACGAGGGTAAGAATTTTAATAGTGACGTCTGTATAATAACTGGAAATAGCAAGCAGATACCTATTATAAATTTTTAAAAACCATTACTGTAATCACTAATGTTCTGTAACACCCCTTGCTAGAAACAGCTCACGAATATTTGGTTGATCGTTTATAAAGAATGGTCTACGCATGAAGAATATCTCGAATAGGTGACGCATGCCGCACTTCAACTAAAGACTAATCACTGGACCGTAACTGGACCCTAAAATGAAGGAACCCCTTAGAGGCCAAATTATAAGCGTTATTTCTGACACCATTGACCACTCTATACGAATGATCAACTAAACCAATGGCAATCTACGACTCCCACATCGCTGGCAACTGATGTTACGCAAAACTGTCGCAATAATTTGCCCAATATTATCATCATTATCATAAAGCCTTGTCCATCATCGGGTGATTTTGGACTGCCTCTAAAAATAGACCGGGAACTCATGACAGTTTTTGGTCTCCGATTTCATACAGCATGCCTTTTGGAGGACAGAATACTTACCCTGTGACAACAAAAAAGGGATGGTACTAAACCCCTGCACGCTTTCCGGTCATAGGGAAAATTGCATTTCCACTTAAACACTAAATTTTTGTGCTTTTCTCTGATTTAATATTGCTTGCCCTTTTGTTAAAAGAAAGTTATAACAAATTTAAAGTCTTTTAAATATATGCATGCGATTCGGAGGGTCCCAAAGGGCTCAAACGGTCATGTGATCTTGTAATAAAAAAATATGATTTTCCGCGTTTTCATACAGCATGCCTATAATTAGAAGACTTTAAATTTGTTATAACTTTCTTTTGACAAAAGGGCAAGCAATATTAAGTCAGAGAAAAACACAAAAATTTTATGCAAGTGGAAATGCAATTTTCCCTAAGACCGGAAAGCGTGCAGGGGTTTAGTACCATCCCTTTTTTGTTGTCACAGGGTAAATATTCTCTCCTCCAAAAGGCATGCTGTATGAAATCGGAGACAAAATATGTCATGAGCTCCCGGTCTAAAAGAGTCTAGGCTGTCAATAAAATTTCTCCATCTAACTCGTCTATCTGCCATAGGCTTCAAGTCGGTGATGTTGTTATACAGTCTTTTGTCCTGGTTTTGAGAGCTCCATGCATTTATTTCTAGCAGGGTTGAGTGACGCCAGGTGTTCTTGGGTCGCCCTCTACGCCTACTGCCTTGAGGGTTGTATGCTAGTGCATAGCGACACACTTCTCTAGGAGCCCTTCGAAGAGTGTGCCCTAACCAACCATACTTTCTACTTTTTATTTGCAAATTAATGTCCACTTGACCAGTTCTTTTCCCCAGTTCTACGTTTGATATTCTACGTGGCCAATAAATGCGAAGTATTCTTCGAAAACATCGATTTACAAATACTCGCACTCTTCTCTTGATAGCTTCTGTAACTAATCAAGTCTCGCAGCTGTACAGAAGAACTGACGTCACACATGCCCTGAATATGGTAGTTTTTGTGGAAGTACGCTAGATCGCAGAATTCCATACACGGCTAAGTTGGATGAAGGCGCCTCTAGCTTTGCGTATTCTGCTTTCCACATCTATATCCGGGCCACCATCCACAGACACAACACTCCCCAAATACTGGAAATCATCCACACGCTCGATTTGATGGTTACCGAGCAGTAAAGGTCTATCGGTTTCTGCATTTATCCGCATTTCTTTCGTCTTCAGATCTTGACAAGCGTCCACTAATCGCAAACTTCAGGAGCTAAATACACACGACTACATCCCAAACGCTGGCGATATGCAGACGCGGAAATTACGCCAGATCCAGTGCCCAAACAATGCGAAGTTACCCAAGCAACACTGCTTTCTGCATCCTGTAGACCAAAGAAATGACAGAAGATCTGCAGGCGGGAATGCAGATACTTGGGCACATACTTGGACCTCATTTCCTTCTCCTTGAGAGAGATATTCTTAGAGATTATTCAAGCTTCTCATCTGGACTTGAGAATTCGATCATAAGTCATTTATAAGTATTAAATACTTGAGGCTGAGTCGACCCCTGTCGAGCTGTCTGCACAATATCGGAAGATAAAAATCCGAAGAAAATGGGAGGTATCGAACCAGCGTCCCTGTGCTCCGTAAGCAACCGTCTTACCAGGGAGCCACGGCAACTCTACATACAGTTCTCATACAGTTGCCACTTTTAAAATTCCAACCTTCAAATGGACCTCAGGGAAAAATATGAATAAAACTCTAATTATTATCTTTTGGTTAAAAGAAGAATTATAGATCTATGACTTGTCTTTTTAATTTGAAAGAAAATATTTATTAAAATCTTAAGTTCATTTTAAAGAAAATTAATCTGAGAAGATCAAATAGTGCTTTTTCGTTTAAATTTAAAACGTCATACGTTAAATCCATGTAAATTTATTTATAAAGTTAAAGGCGTTCTCTGAAAAAAGATTACATGGTATTTAAACTATTTTAAAATGTTATCAAACTTTTTAATTAGGTCTGGAGGATAAAAAGGTATCGTGAATATCAAAGACCTGGTGTTTAACTAATTTTTAGTTTGCGAAAAAATTTTAAAAACGTGTATTGCCCGGAACAATTAAAAAGTCCTTAAAATTATGTGCGTAGTTGAATTTTGAATTAATCGAGCAAGACTGAATAATATTACTTATTCAAATACCTTAGATAAATAATAGGTAAGGCCAGTGTTTCTCAACCTTGTTGTGTTAGAAACAAACTTTTGAACTATTTTTCTCGCGGCTCACCATATCAGTTATTAGAATTTTAAAAGTAATTTAAAATGATTATTGAAAATGTATATTTACTTGGGATTATGGCAACTTTTGATACTTGCAACAATTTACACCTATAGAAAGATCATTTAAGCAAGAGAAGCGTCGATCGTAGAAAAACTGGACTGACGAAAGTCTCATCTATTACGAACTGCTGGATCAAAAGCAGTGACGACTGGTACATAAGAGCTGGTACATCAATTGGTACAGATTCAAAGCGATTAATACTGGATGGTATACTACAATAATTTTACATTAAATTTTTATGAACTAAATTCACAATGCAATAATTAACGTACGACAAATCGTACGAGATCCAAAACGAGAAATTGCATCGTGTACTACAGTCTTAAGACTTCGGACAAGATAATGATGAGAGAAAATAAAATCAGTTATTTGTTAGTTTATAAAATTGATTTTTGAAGTATTATAATTAAATAATTCGATCCTAAATAAATGTTGCTTTCCATAAAATCGAGCTGTTGCAAAGGTGCAATATTTTAGTCAACGAGATTTACGGGAATTAGGTTAATTAATAAAGCGATATATCTAATCGAGATGAGAGATTAACCTTGTTGATTACAGAGTAATCAGCCCATGTTTGTAAAATGTCATGTGGGTCACAGAAATTTCAAAGTAAATGAAGAGAAAAAAAATTACTGAAAATTAACGATGGAATTAATAGAGTTCATACAGAATTTAATTCCGTTTACCATTTGGCCTATTTTAGTATTTTTGTTATTTCTCGTTATTATCTTTTCTTGTTCTGTTAAGTTCTTTGCCAAATCTTTTTCAACATCTTTTTACTATTATTTCTGTGTCTACTTTTCATAGTTTTCAACATAGGTTTGAATTTAAACATTATTTCAGATACATATGGGGATTTAACATGGAAAAACAAATACATGCGATTAAAATTGTTCAGAATAGTATTTTGAATTTAATACGTTCATAAAAACTAAATTTAATACTCATTTACATTAAATATTTAATTTTTATGTTTATGTTTTTCTACTGAAATTAACAAATTATTAAAAATAGTGTGCCATGATGCCATTGTTTACTAATAGTATAGTATAGTATAAATTTTATTTCAGATAAAGGTACAAATCAAGTACACAACTTCCGTCAGGTAACATCATAACACGAATACATTTAATTACAGGAATTTACATAATAGAATAGAAATAATTAAAATTCATCGAAATTCATCTTCATGAATTCATTAACGTTTTAGTACGACTTCTTCAATATGTTTTTGAGTGCATTTTTAAAATTACTTATATTCATTTCTCTTAACTTCAATGGCAGTTTGTTGTACTTTTTTGGACCTATTATATTTATTGACTTGTCAGTGAAAACAAATTTGGTAGGTTTAATTCTTAAATTCATTTTTGTCCTTGTATTATATTCAAGAATTTTACAATTGTTACAAAGGACTCAATATTTTCTTTAACATACATTAGACAATTAAAAATGTACCAACTTGTTACAGTAAGAATATTAAGTTGTGTAAATAGATTTTTGCAAGACGTTCTCGCAGGTACCTTAGCGATCGTACGTATAGCAATTTTTTGTAATTTAAAAATTCTTGCACAGTTAGTAGCATTACCTCATAGCGCTATATCATACGTTAACACTGACTGTATGTATGCAAAATATAATATTTTAGATACTTCAGTTGAGACGTTTATAACATATTTTTTTAAGCATATAATTAAATGATCTTAGCCTGTTTGCTACATTATTAATATGGTCTGACATCTATAAAAGTTCCAATGTCATGGCACACCATGGTTAAAATTTAGCAGGAAAAAATTATCTTTAAATTAAAATATTTACTGTAAATCAGTATTAAATTTTAATAATTTATTAAATTCAAAATACAATTCTGAACAATTATTGTATTTAATCCTTTTGAAGTTAATTTCAGCTTTTCTAAACGTTATTTCTTCTGCTATAATATAAAAATCATCCAAAGTGAAACAGAACAGAAGCAGCATTTAATAATTATTTAATTCTGGTTAAACTATAATGAATTCCTACAAACCCTGCTTCAGTAAATCAATTCTAATAAATAACAGAATTACTTCGTAGTTAATTATGAAAATTGTCCATGTAAATAATTAAGTAAGCTTTTACAGTCATTAAATATTACATACTTTTAGTTGTTAACTTAGTTACTTTTTAATCAATTATTTTCATTTATATTAATCTTTTATAAACAATTTAGTGTTGGTAATTTCGCTTTAAATGATGTCATTAATAGTTACCAAATAATAAATTAAAAAATGCAAACATATTTTATATTTTCATAATGATTGACAACATTTTGTAGGCACTTTTTGAAATTGCTTCTAGATAAACGTTTTTTTTTTCTCTTCAGTTGTTTGGAAGTTCATTATAATAAACTCTTCATTTTGGGGACAAAAGTAGTTACACGAACCAAGTCAGGTAATAGTAGGCGGAATATGGTGGACGGGGAAAGAGAATTTTTTTTTCCCCAAAAATTGCCGAATCGTAAGGGAAATTTAGTTCAAGGGCGGCTCGTAAAGGAAAATGGACAATGCCCCCCCTCCCCAATAAAACATTTAAAATAAAATACTGTAATTTGATGCCCACCTTCTGTTATATACGTGTACTGCTTAAAAATAAAAAAAATTCGCAAATATTTCTTCGCATTTTCATAAAACAAAAATGTACGGTGCTTAAATTAACTTGTTCGCTATTAGCATATTTTCCTGAGTACTAGAGCGAACAGCCATATAGCCTTGGAGCACAACGCCGCCACCGGTAAAATCACTTCTCAGTGCATATTAAAAACTATGTGAAATTTAATATTTTAGCAAAAACCGACATTGGAAATCAGTTTTTTGGCATTTAGAGTCTCGATTGTAAAGTATAATGAAACAGTCGATAAAAATCAGCAAATAATTTATAAATTATTAAAGTGTATAAAGTTTTGTTGCATAGCCGGTTGAAATTTTTTATGCACTGCATCAAGGGCTATTTGCGCCTAAACAGACCAATAAATGTCAAATAGTTGATCTGAATAAACGTCAATATGAAAACCAAACTGTATAACTGGTAATTTTTTATATATATATATATATATATATTTATTATTATTATGGGGTTTGTCAGGTCTTGACAAGCGTCCACTAATCTCCAACTTCAGCAACCTTTTGAGCCGCGTCATACTAGAGACAAGTGGAGCTAAATACACCCGACTGCATCCCAAACCCTGGCGATATGCAGCCGCGGAAATGCTAGATCCAGTGCCCGCACAATGCGGAGTGACTCGAGCAGCACTGCTTTCTGCATCCTGCAGATCAAAGAGTTGACAGAAGACCTGCAGACGGGAATGGACTCGATTTCCCTTCGATAGGAGGCTTTCATACCACCCAAAACACCAACTACCAGTACTACAAGCTTAACTTTATACCCGGGATACAGCTTTCTCCTTGAGAGAGATATTCCTCTCAGCTGGACTTGAGAATTCGATCACAAACATCTGTTTGGTCTCGATATCCAGGAGGGTTATGTCCGGCTTAGTGGCTGTCAGTAACCTCGAGGTGGGGAAGGAGTAATTCCAATTAATACGGCACTTGGAATTTTCCACCACCGATTCTATGTCAGAAGGGACGTACGGTATAACCGGTATTTGGTCAATACCATAGACATGTCTAAGATGATAGTAGAGCACGCGGATAGCAGCATTATTTCGAGACACGTAGCTCGTCGCTGCAAGAGATGGACAAGCAGACAGAATGTGCATAATTGTTTCAGGATGGTGGTGGCATAACCTACAGAGTGTGGATTCCGCTATTTGGAATATGCGGGCCCTGTACGCCAAGGTATATATAACACCATCATGACACGCAAACACAAAACCTTCTGTTTCCGATCTCAAACCCGCAGACTTAAGAAACGAGAACGTGAGTTCGATGGACAACTCTAGACTTTTAATATGTCTGAAGAACACAGAGTGCATACTTTTACTCATGTGTTCTTCTGTCAACATGTCTATCTGCCCTCGTTTCACCGAACTGGTAACTCTGTTGTACTCCTCCCGAGAGAGTTGTACTCAAGCGTTTTCTCTGACGGGACTCAAGTCTGCCAGGTTAAATCTCGTTGCTGCTCTTCGCGCTGCCTGGTAAAGAAACGCCCCTTTGCCACTAAATTCGTGCTCACTAACGAACTTTAATAGTGGGTCCTGACTTCTGAAGATTGCCTCTCCAGTTGCTTAGTCCTGGAGCCGCCCCTGGTTTAGTTCATACTTTCCAGAAGCGTTCTGGTGCAATATCGTTAAAGTCGACATTGGTCGATTCGATTGATCGATTGAATTCATATTTTGATTCATACTATTTTTGTAATTTATTAACGCCTGTTAGCCTAGTTCTTGCAAAAGTTTTTCTCTATTGATTCCATGTGGTTTTCTAATAAATATGATTCGTAAAATCGCTAATAAAACCAGTACTATATGATTTATGTCCGAAACCTCCATATCTGAACTTATATGGTTATGCCGTTTAAAAACCATGAAAAAGATTCTATTGCATTTTTTACATTAGTCGTAAACCTTGTGGCTATGTACAGCTAATAATTGGAACTAATTCAATTTCAAGATTTCTTCTGTTTATGATCAAATAAATTTTAAGGCATAAGGCTATAAAGTTTACTTCAACGTATGGATAATAAAAAAATCAAGAACGTTTTAACAAGCTAAAGTATCAGTTTTAAAAAGTTGCACTATAAAACGAGGTTATTGATTTGAAATTATGGTTGTAAATGTACCATTTGATGAAAATGTGTTATTTCATGTAATGTAAACATAATATGTACTAAATATACATATAAATTTGATTCATGGTCATGTTGTATTAATTTATATGATAGCCAGTTGGTTTAAAGCAAATAAACAAATATTTCTCTAAAATAGGGAACACTTATATGATTTAATAACAATTTTGTTGAAATTTGGCTCATCATGGTTAGAATCACCACCGGATATAGACTTACAGAGAGCCTTGTTATGGTTGAGTAGAAAAACTATTTTTAATATTGACGAAGCTTTCAACCGTTAGAACGACATGGTGTATGCTACAAGATCACGAGAAGCTTGTGAAAAAAAAAAACGCCAAAGATCCAGAGAGGCTGCAATGGTACCTGTAAGTTTCATTTTTACGAAAAAAAAAAAACTAAAAACGTCAGTCAAAGTCTACCAGAAAACCGTATTGAAATCGATAGTTAGAGAAGTGAGCAACTCTCTCTTCCCTGGTCACCACTGCAGCTTTCAGCAAGATTTAACGCCAGCCAAAAAAGGCTGCGCAGCAGTGGATTGAAAGCAATGTTTTCATCGTATGTATTAGAGATGTGCCAGATAACCGTATCCGTATCCTTATCCACGAATATCCGCAAGAAAAACAATGCATAAAACAGCTTAAAAATTATTTAAATTAACCTTAATATGAAAAAAACAGCTGTGGCCACCACAGGACCGACCGCCATCATAAAGTACTTGTATAAAATACATTCTAGCAGCAGAGTAGAAATAACTTGGCCTAATACTTTCTAACAGAGATATTATTTATCATGGCCATGGAAACGTTACATGTAAGTATGAAAAAATTGAGACTTATCAAAAAATTTTCGTTTTATCAAAAAACGTCTCAAAAGTAATTGCATTTATAGCAACTTTTGTTAAATAAATTTTTTCGAAATATTTTTCTGTTGCTAAATATTCGCAAAAATCTTAAAATCGACACGAATAAACTCCCATTTCTAGATAACCGATTTTTACCAAAAGTTGATCAACTTGTTCCACTGATAGCAGAAGCTTAAATATGAAGTTTCATAAAAATCCTTTTAGCCGAATTTGCTCTGTACGTGTACACAGACAGACAGACAGATAGACAGACGGACGGACGGACAGACGGACGGACGGACAGACAGACCGACAGACATCATGCTAAAAATAGTCAGAACGTTATGTAGGGACCTCAGTTCGTGGAGATCCATCGAAATCTCGAAATGTCAAAATCGGTATGATCACAATACCTCCCTTATATATGTTGGCGGTCGGTAAAAAGTCGTATTCATTTTGTAAACTATAATTATAAAATTAATTTCATTGATAAAGGGTAACAGAATATTTCTATCCGCAGATATTCTATAAAATTTATTGCAAACGAACGGAAAAAATGTGTTTGGACAAATAATTGTTAGTTGTAATTTGTAGGTTTTTCTTTAATACAGACGATTACGCTTAATTGGGCCACCGCTTAATTGGGGCAGCCGCTTATTTGGGCCAAATCTCAAAGAACAGAAACCAATCCAAGGAACCAACAGTAAATTTACATGTTTAATTGGGACAACATTCCGCTTAATTGGGACAGTAAATTTAAGACCACAGTACATAGTTATGTTACACATATTCTCAAGAAAAAATATGTACAAAGAATTTAATATTACAGCGTTGTTTTATGCAGGAAGGAAATGAAGGGAGCCCTACATCCACACTGAATACTTGTACTGATTTTGTAGAAGTGAAATGTTACAAAAACAAAAGACAGACTACACTTGACGCATTTTTGCATTGAATTAAATTGTATGTATTTATTATTTTATTTTGGAATTTATTATTATTTTTTCTTAAAAGTTTATATTTTTTGGTTATATCTAATTTATAGTATTGTCCAAGAGTTTATAAAATAAAATTATTGAAAGAAAAATATGCATTGTTTAATTTTATGTGAAATTCGCTTAATTGGGGCAGCCGCTTAATTGGGACAAAATGCCTAAGTCCCGATGTGTCCCAATTAAGCGGAATCGACTGTATTATCTTGCGTCAGAAGTTCCATCAGCGGGAATGTATACAAGTGTATGTTTTTCAAGAATGTGTACTTGCTCCTTAAGAATCTTAATTTTGATTTTCAATTACTGTAACTCTAGTAATTAAGAATAGTTTGTGAGAGATTCCATTGCCGGTGTATTATGTCAAATGTAGTGCATTTAGATGATGGTAATAAAGACACAGTGTTCTAGTTAGCATCGATTAACAATGTGCCCAGTACACGCGGCTAAACGTAAACGTAAAACGTTGTACGCGATGCTCTGATACTCCAAGTATGTGTAGCTACACATACTTCGCATGCATATTCCGGGCATTGCACATTGAATAGAGTTAATACCTGTGATGTTGCATAGCTGAACAGATTTGCGTTCAGAAGACATGGTTCACAAGTTATCGCTTTAATTCGCTTACATCACGCGCTTACGTTTTGTTACGCCTTGCGCAAACAAAAGCGTTCGAGAAGCTATTCTCTTTTCTGTTCTATTTAAATCCAACGAGGGTAAAGTAGAAAAAAAACAAGTGTAAAAAAATGGTCATACTCACGTATACATAAACAGTTGGTATAAATCTGTTTGTTGAAAAACATGGCTTGAAAATTTCATAAATAAAAGATAACATTGGAGTGAGAATTTTGTTTTTGAATTCTCATTGAAAATTCAACATTCTAACTGATTTATATGAACATTTCTTTCTATGTTTACCGTAAATTTTTATGACGAAAACGAAGTTTAAAAGACAAATTACATAATTTGGTTTTATTAGGGTTTTTGTCATTACAGTTGCAAATATGTGGACCGCATTCAGGACTAAATACACAGGACATTTCCAGCAGCCATAAAAGTGTTTAGTCTTTTGTTGTTTAATTTGAACAGATAAAGAGGCAAATTTTTATGATTCGCCAAATTACTAAGCATTTAGTTTATATATTCCATTAAGATTGATGAAGTAAATTAATAAACAATATTAGTTTTTTCTAACACTTAATATCATGATCAGATCCGGCTATATGGGTCCAACCCATATAGCCTCAGGCCATATTCCTGTACCTCTAGAAAAAAATATATATCTGCTCACAAAAAAATGTTCAAAATTTTTCCTTGCCGCTCTGCAAGTGAATTTTTGAAAATCTGCCCGTCGCTCTCCAAGTTTTCGAAAGCGAAGTTTTCGTAAAAAGATGTTAAGTTTAGTTGAGAGAAAAAAAGCTGGTCCTTATAAAGATGGAGGACTTTTGTGAGTGAAGTTAATAATTATTAACTTCAACATTAACATTAACCTCAACATTTACCTCAACAATTGTTGAGGGTGACGCCAAAAATCAACCGTGGTGGATAAAAAATGTTCGTCAAGGATATTGCTGTTGGTGAAGATCGTCTAAATGGTTGCCAATCTTCGACTGATACGTATTTGAAGCAAAAGACTTTTTCTAGGTATCTCCACTACTTCTCTAAATCTCTCTGTCTTGGGCTACAAAAAGCCAAATTACAGCAATTCCTTAATATCATCCCATCATGTACTGTCGGGCTATCTTAAGCTGGTTGGTGAGACAATGCACTGCGCAGAGTGAGACAGTATTACGAGTGAGTGTGACATAAGTTGTGACACCGGAGTATTATCGAAAATAAATAAATTTTTTTTATCACACATTATTTGTAATCAGTCAATCTCGCAATATATCCGGTCCACTTTCATTTCAGGTTTGCTGCTCAGTCTGTTATGTTACATATATACTAGCGTTGGCGAATCAACGCAGTTACGTCACAAGACGTAACAAACGAATGTATTGTCTGGAACAATGCAATCGTTTGTTACGTCGTGTGACGTAACTGCATTGATTCGCCGACGCTAGTATACCTGTTTGTTATGTAACATACATAACATGTTCTGATCCATGAATTTGTATCACATTACTACGCACAATAAATATAGGAACATTTTACACTTTTACGCACAATTCAATTGCGCCTAATGACTGGCATTTCTGTGACTTACATTATAAAAGCTTTTTTCATCATTTAACAGCAGTAATTCCCTTGTAATGAAACGGTTAAATGATTTTAATCTTAAAAGTAAAGACTTGTATACTATATGTTAATCTTAAAGTACGTCACAATTCATTTCATATTGTAAAATATGTATGTTAAATACTTGCTGAATTATGCAAATTTTCTGATAAAACTTCAGCATTTGTTTCTTTAAAAACACTACTTTCGAACGGTTATGAGAGAATAAGCACCAATAATTAATAGTTAGTTAAATTTCTTTTTCATTTCATTTCTTGAAATATTTAACACCCTAAACGCCGCAAGGCCTAGGTGAAATAAAGAATATATTAGCTGTACCAAAAAGTTTTTTCGTTTTTATTATTAGTGCAGTATGCGAACTAGTCACGACTTATTTGCTGAATTAAACAGACGTCTTTTGCGTTTTGATTAAACTCTGTAATCTTGAGTACCTAATTATTGTTTTCGTTTAATTTTAAAACTTTACATTTTAAAATGGCGGAAGAATTTTCATCAAAACATTTTTTATGCTGTTTAATGTTTTATGAGTACCATAAAAAAATCTGGTACAGTTGCTACATAAAATATTTGCACTGTTTATGGTGATAAACTAAGTGTATGCACATGTCAACAGTGGTTTAAAAAATTTAAATCAGGAAATTTATGCTTGGATTATGAACTTTGATCTGGAAGGCCCTATAAAGGAACAATTTATTATGAGATGTTAAAACCGGAGCAAAGTGTTAATTCTGATCTCTACTGTGAACAATTGGATCGACTTAATCAGAACTTGACCAGGAATCGGCCAGAAATTGTGAATAGAAGAGGAGTTATTCATCAAGGCGACAATGCCTGACCGGATTCATCAAAAAAAGACACGTGAAAAAATGTCCGAGCTTGATTGGGAGGTTCTAACACACCTATTCACTAGACATTTCGCTCTCCGACTATCACTTATTTCGGTCACTGGAACACTTTTTAACAAACAAGACACAATACACAGATATGAACCATGTTAAAATGAGCCTTGAACAATTTTTTCCTTAAAAAATCAAGAATTTTATAAATCAGGAATATTTTCTGTTCCTGATAAATGACAGAGTGTTATAGATCACAATGGTAACTATTTTACTTATTAAAGTACATTTTTACCGACCGCCAACATATATAAGGGAGGTATTGTGCTCATACCGATTTTGACGTTTAGAGATTTCGATGGATCTCCACGAATTGAGGTCCCTACATAACGCTTTGACTATTTTTAGCATGATGTCCGTCCGTCTGTCTGTCTGTCTGTGTACACGAGCAGAGCAAATTCGGCTGAAAGGATTTTCTTGAAATTCCATATTTTGTTTCTGCCATCAATGGCACGAGTTGATACTTTTGGTAAAAATCAGTTGACTAAAAATGGGAGTTTACTCGTGTCGATTTTAAGATTTTTGCGAATATTTCACAAGAGAAAAATATTTCGAAAAAAATTATTGAACAAAAGTTGCTATAAAAGCAATAACTAACAACTTTTATTTGAGACATTTTTTGATGAAACGAAAAAAAAAAATTCAAAAATTTTTCCAAATTTTTCCCTAATAGTTTTAGGTCATTACTGACCAAACATTAATTATTTCTAGACAAAATTAGATGTCAGAATTCCAAAATTTTAAACCTCAAGTCTCTATCTCTTACCTTTTTTGAGATAAGATTTTTTTTTAAATTCCATTAAAATCAAAAATTTTCCTAATAGTTTTAGGTCATTACGGACCAAACATAATTTTTTTCTAGACAAAACAAGGTGTGAGAATTCCAAAAATTCAAACCCCAAGTCTCTATTTTTTACCTTTTGTGAGTTATGAATTTTTTAAAATTAAAAAAAAAATCAAATTTTCTCTAATAGTTTTAGGTCATTACGGACCAAACATTATATTTTTCTATACAAAACAAAGTGTGATAATTCCAAAAATTCAAACCTCAAGTCTTTATTTCTTACCTTTTTTGAGATATAAATTTTTAAAATTACAAAAAGTTTCAAAATTTTCCCTAATAGTTTTAGGTCATTACGGACCAAACATTATATTTTTCTAGACAAAACAAGGTGTGAGAATTCCAAGAATTCAAACCTCAAGTCTCTATTTCTTACCTTTTTTGAGATATGAATTTTTAAAATTACAAAAAGTTTCAAAATTTTCCCTAATAGTTTTAGGTCATTACGGACCAAACATTATATTTTTCTAGACAAAAGAAGTTGTGAGAATTCCAAAAATTCAAACCTCAAGTCTCTATTTCTTACCTTTTTTGAGATATGAATTTTTAAAATTACAAAAAGTTTCAAAATTTTCCCTAATAGTTTTAGGTCATTACGGACCTAACATTATATTTTTCTAGACAAAACAAGGTGTGAGAATTCCAAGAATTCAAACCTAGTCTCTATTTCTTACCTTTTTTGAGATATGAGTTTTTAAAATTACAAAAAGTTTCAAAATTTTCCCTAATAGTTTTAGGTCATTACGGACCAAACATTAATTTTTTCTAGACAAAACAAGGTGTGAGAATTCCAAAAATTCAAACCTCAAATCTCTATGTCTTACCTTTTTTGAGATATGAATTTTTAAAATTACAAAAAATCAAAATTTTCAATAGTTTTAGGTCATTACGGACCAAGCATTAATTTTTCTAGACAAAACAAGATGTAAGAATTCCAAAATTTCAAACCTCAAGTCTCTACCTCTTACCATTTTTGAGATATGAATTTTTGAAATTTACAAAATAAAATCAAAATTTTACCAATTAGTTTTAGGTCATTACGGACCAAATATTACAGAAAAAACATCGTAAAAATACATTTTTTAAAGATTTAAACCTTAGGTCTCTATTTCTTACCATTTTTGAGATATAGTTTTTGATTTAATACCCAAATTTCCAAAAATAACTACACTTTCACGTGACCCAATATATTCAATGTTAATATACATACGTACAAAAAATAACTTAGAATTTTTAAGAAAGACATTTCAATGTTATCTCGATGTTTTGTTAACCACAAATGAATTAGTATGGGATTAAAAAAATAATTAATCCTCTTAAATAAGTTGATAAGGAAATTTTATTTTTATATCATTAACAGAAATTACGTAAACATTTATGCGACGAAATCTGTTTATCTGAAAAAATATATAAACTATGAATTTTCATAGTTTACAGGATTTCGTAGGCAGGGCTGATATTAAAAATATTTGAGAAGATAACATGCAAAATATGATTTATCACAGTAATACAGTTTTGAAATTATTGTAGAAAACATTACAAACCAATTTGCAACAAGTTTGGAACCTAATTTTACGACCTACTTATTTTTAAAGTCCCAAACAATTAATTCAAATAAGTTATTAAAATTTTAAAGTGCTAAATTACGAAAAATCGACATTTAAATTTGACAAAAATCACGTTTTGCATGAACTAAGTGGACAAATAATGGTTTAAATTGACAAAATAAGGATTAAATTTGATTTGAATGTTTATTATAATGTTTATATGTTTATGTTTGTTAATATGGATCTTACTCACATAAATAAACTATTATTATTATTATTATTAACAAACATAGGTTTACATTATTTTATTTATTCTTTTTTTTTAATATTATTATGTTCATTTTTTTAAATATGGAAATGCCAACTTTAATTTTCCAAACAATCATATCTCAAAAACGGTAAGAGATAGAGACCTGCGGTTTGAATTTTTGAAATCCTCAGACTTTAAATAGTTTAGAAAAAATTGAAGATTTAGTGGCTAGCACACAACTTTATTAATAGGCCATCAAATAAAATTGTCGAAAAGTACCAAAAATTGAAAATTAAAAAATTGATGTAAAGTGTGAATTTTCACACATTTCAGGGTTTCGCAGGTTTTAGTAAGTGAATGATGATTATTTGGGATGCCAAAATAAATTTTATGTTAAAATATTTTTTTTGTTAATTTTAATTCGAATGGCTAATACCATTATTTAGGTTTCTAAATATGAGCAGTATTTTTTTTTTTTTTATATATAGCAAGGTTCATTAAGATTTTGAAAATTTCATAACCCCACCCAGCCTGTCTCAATTTTTTCATACTTACATGTAACGTTTCCATGTTCATGATAAATAATATCTCTGTTAGAAAATATTTAGCCATGTTATTTCTACTCTGCTGCTAGAATGTATTTTATACAAGTACTTTATGATGGCGGTCGGTCCTGTGGTGGCCACAGCTGATTTTTTCTTTCGATTTGTTTATATTTTAATAATACCAAATAAACTAAAAAACTTTCCAGTACACCTAATATATGCACCATATTTACTCCTATTCTATCAAAAATTAATGTTCTTTATTTCTCAAATTTGTAAAATTTGTGATCTAAATGACAGTAATGGAACAACAATCAAGCCGATTAAAAATATATCAATTCCAAAGATAAATGAAAGAGTCACTTACAGTCTGTCAACTTGAACTCCAAATAAATCTTGGATGTTCAGTGAACCAAAATGTTGGGGTGATTTTTATCTACAACCAAATTGTAGTTCATCGTCACGTATTAAAAAATTGATCCATGTAACAGGGGAAATAATCTTAAATCTTGCCTACAAAATATCTCATGAATAAATTTTAGAATAAATTACTTTATTTTTAATTAATTATTTTAATAATTTATTATTCTGATCAAACGATATTTGGTGTAAGATTAATAACCTTTTGAATGATACCAATTTATAATAATAATATGACAACGGAAAATGTTTTACTTCCAAATAATTAAATGGTAAGAGAAAGAAAAGAGTCACTCAGCTTTTTGGACAATACGTATATTTTAGAAACATAACGTTTCGCTAGACCATTGTTAGCTTCCTCAGGTGCTGTTCTAATGTTACGTTAAACTAACATCATAAACATCGTTCATCACAGAAGATGCCCTATCTTCTGTGATGAACGATCGGCGGTTGTAATGACTGACCATTATAAGGAGTTGACAATCTTAGAAGATTGGAAATAGGAAAACAGGAATAGTTTTAAAATTGCTTTAAGGCTACGTATAACCCCCAGAGATTACTAGTTTCTTATACAAAACTAACAATCTGAAATAAAATTAGTATCAATCTATACATCAAATTTTGCACAGAATTTTTATCTATCTAAAAGGATATTTTTAATTGTAGAAACATTTATTGTAAAAATATTATCGCTCAATAACTTAAAAATAGACATGAGCGATAATGTTCTGTTATTTTTTAAATCTATTTGTAGGTTTCGAATAACTTTTATATTTATATAGTTTTGTTTAGAAATGTCCAAATAATACGTCAACATTTTTTTCGACTTGATTACTTATAGTTTAGAACCTTCGTCGAAAAATATTATACTTGAAGATAATGGAATGCCACTTGATACACGTATTTTTTACGAGAATTAAATCATTTTTACGCGTAACACTTATTTTGCAAACCGTGGCAGATTCAAGGTGGCGGCAAAAATAGTCTACCAAGTACAATATCTATAAGTAGTTTTCACAATAGAGCATAATAGCTAGAAACATATTTGTAGAATGAAGCTTTAGCTACAATTTGCTGCATCGTACGCAAATATGCGTCGATTGGTTTACAAGATGGCGTCTATAATGCAATTTGCTTATTTACAATTACATACCAGTTTTTTCTACAATTAAAAATATCTTATTAGATAGAAAATAATTCGCTTCAAATTTTGATATATAGATTGTTATTAATTTTATTTACGGTTATTAGTTTTGTATAAGAAACTATTGAGAACTATAGGGTTGTGCTCCGCCTTAACGGAATGTTACATGAATTTAAAAAAAAAACCCAAAGTATATTGTCCAACATCTGAGGATTACAGAAATTATCCAAATATAAAAATACAATTACAATAAGTAAATACAATATTATGACACCACGTCAGGGACGTAGCCAGAGGGGCATAGGGGCATTCCCCCCCTCCCAGGATAATTTAAATCCTGGTTAGTTTACCTTATATAAAATATAATTTAGGTTGTTAGAAGAACCTCCGGTGAAGAAAATTTATAAATTTACCGGACTTTTATTATTTAATATACTACAAAAGACCTAGAACAGGGGTCGGCAACCTGCGACTTTTTTAGAAAATTTTGTGGCTCTTTTTGAAATTTGGCTGGTTTTTATTTTAATATAATCTATTTTTTAATTTTCAACTTTCTGCCTGTACTATACAGGTTTTGTATTTTTCAGAATGTTTTACGATGCAATTCACGCCCGGTAATTCCCCGACTTACTGCATATTCCGTTTTAGAAGAAGTTATTTGTTTCGAAAAAAAGTTATCTGTATTTGTGAATGATTTACGTGCAAAAACATTTTTACATTTTATTAATTTACAAAAACATGTTATTAATGCAATTTTTTTTTTGCACAAACTGTAGTTAACATAAAAGAAGGTTTTCGAGATAGATGTAAAGAGTTTAGAAAATATAAAGCTACACTAGATTTTTTGACAAAACCAATTGAAGTAGATATGTAGCAATTACATTTATCACCTTCAAGTAGTGGATTTGAAATCCAAAGGTTTATGGAATTATATATTCTTAAAACTTAATTCTGAACTGGAATATTTAGAAAGAAAAAAGTGAATTTTATCTTCCCAGCATAAGTGGACCGAAATTCGCAATCTTCAAAATGTAGATAAAGTTCTTTTCGAAGCTTGGAACCGTCTTCCAGAATCGTTCAATCTTTTAAAAAATTATGCTTTTGGGCTAGTGACAATTTTCGGATCCACATATTACTGTATGCAAATCTTTCCACATATGAAATTAATAAAGAGTCAGTTAAGAAGTAATCTTACTGACCTGAAACTAGAGTGCTGCCTTAAGTTAAAGATTACTGAATATTCACCAAATATTGAAGTCTTATAGAACACTATACAGGAGCAATCGTCCCATTCAAAAAATTATTGTATTGTAATATACTGGCAACTACAATAGGTATCACAAACTAGATGTAAAAGTAAATATTAATTTATTGTGATACTTGATTATTTTAAAACAAATAAACAATTTTTACGTTTTATTCTTAAATATAGCATATATTTTTTAGCGGCTCTTCCATGTTATTGTGTTTTTTTTTTTTTTCAATATAGATTTGGCTCTTTGTCACTGAAAGGTTGCAGACCCCTGACATAGAACGCTGTTATTTTCTACCCAAGCCATGTAATTAAGGTCGTACCGACCAATTTAGAATATTTTGTTATTTTTGCCCCCCCCCCTCCAAGCTGAAATTCTGGCTACGTCCCTGCACCACGTAGTTCTACACTCTCTAGAATCAGATATGCACAAACCCCAGAGATTGAAGCGCTACCTGCTATACAACACATTGTAACCATTAAAGTCTAATAAAACAAGTAATAGTTTTAAGAACTAAACAGTGCGAACTACAGAATGCAATTTCACGATGGAAAATCATACGAATCAGCGTACTAGCCCCTCAAAATCTTATTCTTGCTTTATCAACGCTCCTCGATTTTGGCCATACCTACAAAACCTTAAAAAAGAAAAAAGTGTAACTTGACTTGAGGAATAAATGAAAATTCATAAAATTTCTCCATTTTAAATTTATTTATTTACTGTTAAAATTTTATATTTAAAGCATAAAAATCAAATATTAAATCAGTAACGCCATTAACTAAAAAATTCCTAAAATATTTTTTCTGTATTGATAAACATCAGGTCAAGGATATTAAATATTAAACGAATACCAGAAATCATTCTCAAATTATTTGATAAATATCTTTAAGCTAATTATTTCAGGCTGACTGTTTGATATCTTTAATTATAGTTACAGCTGTATAAATTCGTTGAAAATGTTTTGACACAGTCCTACCGTAATACACTCAAGCAATATACGCGAAAATAGCTATTTAATATCATCTTGAAAGTTATTTGCACTACTATACGTTAAAGTTATAACCCTAAACCGTGAATTAGCAGACGTTATAAGCAATGAAAACAAGGAAATAGCAAAATGGATGATATTTAAAACATATGCGAATTTTGATGTTATGGAGATTGTTAAGCTCGAAGTGTTGCGTGAATTCATCATCATTATCATTATCTTCATAGTCGTACAGTTCAATATTGGACATACGCCTTAATATAAGGTCTTGAAACTCCTTAAATGGAGCAACGATTGAACGAAATGTCGCCATCTGAAACGGTTTATCCAGGCTTTCTTGGCTCCAGATATTTTCGTGCTGTCAACTCTTTTATTTAGTCCTGGATTGCCCTGGTTTCATTCCAATTTTCTCCTTGCAATGTTTTCTGGTTCTCGTCTAAATATTATGACCAAAACACGTCTGTTTATGCATTAGATCGATCCATTGCTGTCGGTCGTTGGTTACTCATTCCACTATTATTGCGATAATATCTTTGAAATTATTTTGCAATTAGTCCAGGAAGTACGTAGTTTTCAAAAGTTTTGCGGGAATTTTAGAAATTGGTGCGATTAGCCTTGAGGTGCTGTTTTCAAGGTCAAATTTTGGAAATTTTTTGTCGCAACTTCGGAAAAATTTCATTAAATCTACTCTTAAATTTGTTTTCCTCATATATTACATGTTAAGTAACTCTCCATTAGAAATTGTTGATTTTCCCAAGCATTTTCGGCCAGTTTGTAACTATATTGTCACATAGGTAATCCTAGGTCAGGATTACGACATCTAGACATTGTGATGGTCAGCGGTCTGATTAAAAACTATTCGTCAGCGTCTGACGAGTGTGGCCTGATTATGAAAATGCAAACATCGGAATACTGGATATTGGAACTATGTTAAACTTTCGGTACTTAATAGATGGATGTCGAGAATATTGAAGTAGTGGAACATAGCCAACTCCGCTGCACGTATTAGTCCAGAAGGTGACTACCACGACACTGACGCCAGATTCTTGTATCGAGAGTGAAGCCAAGCAAGTAGTGACCATGAGAGTGGGAGCAGACTTCTCCAGGCTCCTCAGCTCCCGGATGGGTAGCTCCCGCCTCGGAGATAGGTCCAAGCCGATCCTGGCCAACACGGGGTGGACCGAAGACTTCCCAAACTCCATGGACCAATTCAAACATTATTTTGAAAATGTGATATACATATTTAATAAGTTTGTTATGTTGAAACCAGGAGTTGTGTCTCAATCAAACCACCCACGTGACAATATTCTTCTTGTACTCATTGAGCTTCACCTGTCAAGATATAGTAGACGTGTAGACGTAGTTTTTGTTTAGGACCGAATTGGGGCTCGTACATGATCTGATAAAGATACAGTTATGGTGTTATATGCAGATGACACAAACATGTTAAACAATCATGCAAGAGCAAGAGATGGAAATAAATCCTGCATTAAGAACTACAGGCCAATATCTATATTATCGGTACTGGGTAAATTGTTTGAGGCATGTGTGGTGGATGAATTGTTTTTCATTATTAAGCTTCACCTATTATGTGAACAGCATGGTTTTTTTCGCGGCAGATCTGTTCTTACAAACTTAGTACCTTATGTACAATACATCAATGATTCACTTGATCGCCGACAGCAAGTTTCCGCTGTATATACGGACTTTTCGAAAGCATTTGATAAGGTCCATCATCCCACGCTTTTGGCGAAGCTTGAGAAATTCGGTATCTGCGGTAACTTGTTACGTTGGTTAGAATCTTATCTGAACAACAGAAGTCAATTCGTCGCGATAAATAATTATAAATCATCAGCAGTACCTGTAACCTCGGGAGTACCACAGGGCTCTCATATTGGCCCATTACTTTTTTCAATATTTATTAATGATATAAACAACTGTTTTCACCATTCTAAATACCTGTTGTACGCTGATGATTTAAAAATATATAAATGCATTACAAGTAGAGACGACTGTTTAGAGCTTCAGATGGACCTCGATAGGTTGAGTGAATACTGCGTTGTCAACAAGATATCACTGAACACAGATAAATGTAAAACTATTAACTTCAGCAGAAATCGTACTTCAAATCTTTTTACATTCGACTTTCGTTTACATGATACTAAATTAAAGCAGGTTAGTGTAATCAAAGATTTAGGTATTTTACTAGATTCTAAATTAATTTTTGGCGATCATATTTATAATATGGTGCAAAAATCTCTAAAGAATTTAGGATTTATTTTTAGAGTTTCTAGAGACTTCAATTCCCCTTCAACTTTAATAGTACTATATAACAGTTTAGTCAAAAGTCATCTGGAATATGCCAGTACAATATGGAGCCCTCAATATAATATTTATATTGACCATATAGAAAGTGTTCAAAAAAATTTGTTAACAAACTAAATTATAGATATAATCGTTGTAATTATTATAAATCCTATGAATTTAACCTTAAATTTTACAAAATTACAAGTCTTTCCCATAGACGAATTATATTGGATTTATCATTCACTCACAAACTTCTTAACAGCGCAATAGACACTCAACCTTTTCTAACTTTTCTAAAATTTAACTTCAGTCAATATTCAACCAGAAATCCGATGTTGTTTAATATTCCCACTAGTCACTCAAATTCTAATCTTAATTCACCCATCCATAGAATCTTAAATCTCACAAATAAATTCAGCCAGCATGTAAACATATTTAGTTGTAGCTTAATATCATTTAAAAGGAAATGTCGAGCAATACTTATAGAAAATATTGTTTTAAGTTAAGTTAGTATGTAAGGCACAATCTAAATTGTTAATTTTTTTTGTATTTTTTGCTGCGTTGCGCTGTTATTGGAGCATCCCACTCCAGGGATTGTTCTGTTGCGCAGCCTTTAAATAAATAAATAAATAAATAAATAAATAAATAAATAAATCATGCAAGAGCTGGTGAACTTTGATATCTTATCTGAATTAGCGATTTCAAAGACAAAATACTGGTTTTGCAGCAATTTATTGACATTAAATGCGAGCAAGAATCAGCAATTAATACTTTCTCTCAATAGAAATGAAATTGTAAATAATGCCTTCAGCAACCCTGTAAAATTAATTGGTCTCATAGTAGACAATCAGTTGAATTGGCAAGCACATGTAAAAGATATAGCTACAAGTTTATGTAAGGCCACTTATGCACTAAGAAAATTACAAAGTTGTGTCACTGCTGAAACAACTCGGACAACTTGTTTCGCATCTTTTCACTCCAGGTTCATTTACGGTATTTTATGATGGGGAACATGCTTTTTTGACACAAAAACAATTTATTCGAATAATCAGTAATGCTCACAACCGGGCACACTGGAAGCCACTTTTTATAAAACCATTTTTTTAAACTTTTTATAGTTTATTTGTTTACACATGTTTGCTTTATGCCAAGGCAAATTTTAACTCTAGTTCTTTAATTTCTTTTCTTTAAAAATCAATACACATCATAACGTAAGGAGTAAAGAAAATTTAATTAAGCCTCATATTAGGCTTGAGAAATTTAAAACTGGTCCTTATTTGGCTGCAATATTCTACAACCATATACCTCAGTCTATAAGAATTCTCGACATTAAGAAATTCAAACTAAAATTGAAAAATATGCTTGTGGAAAATTGCTTGTATTCTGTAGATTTCGTCAAGGATGAAATTTGTTGAAAAAAAGGCAAAGTTGGTTGATAATTTACAAATATAAGGAATTATTTTATTCATCAAAGTATGCACCCATACTGTCAATACACTTTTGCCATTTAAACGTCGAGTCGTTCAGGCTGCTGGTCTAAAACCCTGGCGGACGAGAGTCAATGAAATCCTGGAAGGCCAATTTTATAGTATTTTCGGAATTAAACTGTTTTCCTATTAAAAAGTTGTCCAAATTGCGGAAGAAGTGGTAGTTAGTGGGGGCTAGGTCTGGTAGGTATGGAGGATGATGAAGAAGTTCCAACTCCAATTCCTGTAGTTTTGGCACAGTCACTTGTGCAGTGTGTGGTCTAGGATGTTTTTCTTTCAATTTTTGAATCATTTCGTCCAGTTGGTTGCAGTATATTTCTGCTGTAATCGATTTGCCAGGTTTTTTTTTGTTTGGTTTTTAAGTTACCTGTACGAAATTTGGCGAACCAATTTGATATTGTCTGCTGCGTAGTAACACTAGAGCCAAATACACTATTAATGTGTTGCGTGGTCTTCGATGTCGTAGTTTCACGTAAGAACTCATACTCATAATAGTGCGAATTTCCGACCGTTACATTTTCAACAAAATTAATTTTAAAAACAAGTTTTTGATATTTTTTAGAGCATACAGTGATTTTTTGAAACAGGCATGATGTGTAACTTTCCAACAAAAATAACAAAAGGGTAAAATATTAAGCCAATGTCAAATAATAAGCTGTTAAAGTTGGCAATATCATCAACTACAAATTTCATCTTTGACGACCTAATATTTTACAAATCATGTCTAATCTATATCGGTATAATGTTTCTAGTTTTTTAAAATTAAAATATAATTTTTATTATCAATTTATACCGTTGAATTGACTTCTGTGAACAACCTTTGTAATTGTATTAGCACTAATAAAACATTATTATTATTATTACGATTGACCTTAAAATCAAATTCGATTTGAAGGCTGGTTGGATGTTGTACTTCCTTAGTATCTTAAAGTACAGGTCAGATCCATACTCCCCTTGCGTGATGATAGAAAGCACTGTTTGAAAATGTTGCGTTAATTAAATACAATTAATGAATAAATAGTTAGCAGTTGCCACCTATTGCGCAGAGACATGATTCTGTGAGCTTTATCAAAAACTGAATAATTTAGGAGCGTGGATGAACAACATAATGTGTCTTTATTAAGGTGACTATTAATTATACTAAAAACAACAGCTGAGCTAAATATTAAATAAGATTTATAATTTAATTTTAAATTTCATATTTTATTAAAACATATTAAAACATTAAGTATATACATTTATATATAGGTACAACCTATGTTCACATGAACGACAGAATAGTTTGATGATTTGTAGACTCAGGAGACTGATTGATTATACTTTTCTAGATCCATATTTTTAAGTTGCTATAATAGTCGCTATATAGTTAACAATAACGGACCATCAATCCTGCCTGTAAATAGAAATTATATTTTTTATATAGTTTTATGTAGAAATGTTAAAATAATGTCAACACTCTTTTTAGACATGATTTATAGAACTCTTTTGGTATGACAAAAAAAAAACAAACCCTTATAACGATACACGTGTGTCAGTCTGTCTGTCTGTCTATCTTTATTTGGCAAGCTTGTACAACTCTTTGACGCACATATAGGAAAACTATTTAGAGTTCAAAAAAATATATTGCGGGAAAAACATAAACAAATATGTGTGAATGACAAAATAAATATTTTTAAAAAAAATTGAGAGGGGTATAAATCAACCCTCTTAAGGCGGCGCACAACCCTATAGTCCTCAATAGTTCTTATACAAAACTAATAGTCGGAAATAAAATTAATAACAATCTATATATCAAAATTTGCAGCGAATTTTTATTTATCTAATAGGGTATTTTTAACTGTAGAAAAAATGTTAGGTAGTTGTAAATAAGCAAATTGCATTATACACGCCATCTTGTAAACCAATTGACGCATATTTTCGTACGATGCGGCAAATTGTACCTAAAGCTTAATTCTACAAATATGATGCTAGATATTTTGTTGTATTGTGAAAATTACTTATAGTTATTGTACTTGGTAATCTTTGCCGCCCTCTTGTATTTGCCGTGGTTTTCAAAATTGGTGTTACAGGTAAAAATGATTTATTTTTCATGAAGAATACGTATACCAAGTGGCATTCTATTATCTTTAAGTATAATATTTTTCGACGAAGGCTCTAAACGATAAGTAAGCAAGTCGAAAAAAAAATTGACGAAATAATTTGAACATTTCTACACAATATATAAATATAAAAGTTATTCGAAACCCACAAATAGATTTAAAAAATTACAGAACAATATCGCTGATGTCTATTTTTAAGTTATTGAGCGATAATATTTTTACAATAAATGTTTCTACAATTAAAACTATCATATTAGATAGATACAAATTCGGTGCAAAATTTGATGTATAGGTTGATACTAATTTTATTTCAGATTGTTAGTTTTGTATAAGAAACTAATAAACTCCAGGGGTTATACGCAGCCTTAATGCCTGGTTAGACAAAAAAAAATCAAAAACCAAATTTTTTTATCAAATTTTCGACAAAAATGTTTCAAAAAACTTTTAACCCCCACCCTATTTTGTACCACAGAAATTTTTAATCTGATTAATTAATTATTTCGAAAATTATCAAAATTTTGCTACGTCGTGCTTACAATATTTATTTGACTGACTAGAACTAAATAGTTATAGCTGGGTTTTGATGCAAGAGCATATCAAATACGGTTGTTGTCTCTAGATACAAGCACGTGAATATTCTTTTAAGATTTATTGAAATTTATGATTTTTAAAATGTATCTATAATTTTTTAAGCCTCAATAGAAAAAAAAACTACAAAATTCTGAAATGTGAGAAAATTCACACTTCAGATTAATTTATAGTTCAGAACCTTCGTCGAAAAATATTAATATTGATGATAATGGAATTCCACTTGATACAAGTGTAATTTACCAAAATTAAAACATTTGAACCCTCAGCACCTATATTGATAACATAGGTTGATGAGAGAACAGAACACCAACTATAAGGACTATTATATAATAAATTTTCACAGCTGAACAAAATAGAAAAAAATATATTTGTAGAATGATTCTTTAGCTACAATTTGCGGCATCGGACGCAAATATGTATCGGTTGGTTTATAAGATGTGGTCTGTAATTTCTTTATTTACAATTATATTATATAACAAATTTTTTGCCGTTATAAATATCCAGTTAGATAAATAAAAATTCGCTACAAATTTTTACGTATAGATTGTTACTAATTTTATTTCAGACTGCCAGTTTTGTATATTAACTCTACTGTTGTGCCTAACCTTAACGAGGACTTAAATATTTGTTTTTAAAACTTTGGATTTTATTTCAAAAGATATGCATCAAATAATTTACAAAGAATTTAAGTTATTTACTGAATATCAGCCCTTGACCTGGGGTTTTGCTTATCAATCCAGAAACGGATTGAATTTTACGGATTCTTAAACTAATGGCATTGTTGTTTTACATAATCAGGAATTTATTATTTCCTTCTAGGATTTATAGAAACGTATAATCTTTATTTTTGTGACACGTGTAAAAATATAACAAATATTTTCACAAAAACAAACTTTTGTGAAACTATAACAGCTCATTATTAATATTACCATACCATTGTCCTGCTGCTTAAAATCTCCTACACCGCTCTTTCTATTTTCTTAAACTCTGTAGACAGATTGATTTTTGGTCTCACATCTTCTTTCTGTCCATGATGTATAGTAATCGACACAAACTCCTTACATAATTATAAATATACTTTCGGAGCCGTACAGAAGCACTGGGATGACAAGTGTCTTCATGAATATCATCAATTGTTATTTATTGCTAAATTACTAAATTCATGGACTAAGCAATATACAGGTTGTCTGAGAGTAGCGACTACCTTTGCGTTCAGCATCTACGAAGTCCAAAGGTTTTTCTTACTGTCGATGCAAACACTTAAATATCCATCCACGTCGAAAGTCGCTGATGGTGCTTCGTTAATAGCTAAGTAGGTACTATAAAGTCCTCCGCAAATGAAATCGTTCATGGCTGCAGAGCCCGATACCAGAAGCGAAAACTCTTCCGCATGTACAACAAAAGTGGTCAGCTATTTTATGCGATATTCTTAGAGCACGTTGTTTTCTTCTATCTAATGATTTCTGCACACTCTATTATTTTCTTCGCGAAGATATTTATTGCTACAGAGGTTAACTTTCTCAAAGCAGGACGATTTGTAGCTGTTTGTTCCTTCGGTTCCTTGGTTCGTTAAATTGCATATTCTAAGAATATTTTTGACGGAATCCTTATACTTTTTGCAAGGCGCTTCCAGGTTTCTATTATTATCCTCCTCTTCGTAGTACAGGGTCTGCTTATGCGGATGACCATCTTTAATTTAGTGCTTCTATGCTTAGAATATCTGCTGTTTTTAGAACTTCTTAGTTAGTTACGTATTTTTTTATTTTTTTTTATTAATACTCTTTATTTAACTAGATCTACATACATGATGTAACACATAGTTTTGATAATACAGTGTTTGTCAGAATTTGTCACGTTGTGGGGTCGGTTCAAAGAACTCCCCTGTGACTTCACTTTATGTCTGTTGATTCGCTACTAATGTTTAATTAGATTGTTCGCTATCCGCACTATCACTGTCACTGTCTATTATAGTGTCTTGTGGTAATTTTCTCTTTAATCTTCTGTGGATTTTTCGCTTGCCCAGTTCATAGTGTGTGGCACCGGAGCACTGTTCAATTCTGTGGAAAAATTTTGTTGACAACTTTTTCATGAATTCTTGTATTGTCATTATACCCAGTTCCTCGAGTAAATGGCTGTTCCTGATAAACCACGGGCTGTTGGTAGCGATTCGTAATACTTTCGACTGAAAAGCTTGCATTTTTTAATGTGTGTTCGGCACCCCATACCATGCACGCATAGGTCAAGGTAGGTTTCAGTATACCTTTATATATTAAGAGGGAACATTTTCTTTTAAGGGTTGATTTCCTATTTACTAATGGATAGAGCATCGCTAATTTAGTTTGGGCTTCTCGTAGTTTTTTCGTAATGTGGTGTCTCCATGTCAGTCTATTATCGAGATGCACCCCTTAATATCTTATTGCTTGGTTAGGCGGGTTCCATGGAATAATGGTTACGTAATATTGCCGCATAATTTTCATTACTGTTTTCAGAGAACGCTGATGGAACTTTTCTTATATGCCGTCTGTATACACCACGATTCATTTCCAAACAAAAGTGTTGATACTACAGCTTTATACACAATAATTTTGGTTCGGTGTTGTAATTCACGTAATTTCCATACAGAATTTCTGAGGCTGCCGAAAGCAGCAGAGGCGGATGATAGTCTTTCACAGATTTCCTCATCCATAGAGCATTTTAATGTTATAATGCTTCCTAAATATTTAAATGTGTTAGCGTTTTTCAGTGCAGTTTCTAAAACATTAAAGTTATATTGACAATTTTCCTGGTTCGACATTATCACTTTCTTTTCACAACTATTTCAAGTGATTTGCAAACATTTACACCTGTAGTTGTAAAAGAAAATTGAAATATGTTTAAGCAATTTGTGAAATTTCAATGGAAACTTTGTAACAGTATTTATGGATGGACTAGGAAAAAATAAGTCTCAAGGGATGTTGCTTCAACAATGGCACAATGCGTTGGGAGGGAAGGCAAGAAGACACCCGCAAGCGCAGTGACAATACTGCGCGCCGAATTCAACCTATCCCGGAAATCTTTCGGAATAGGACATATATCCATATAAAAATTATTGTTTAAAATTACCAGTACCATCGCCTCCCAGAATATTGACATTGTCTGCTGGCACACTCTGTGTACACATATATATTAAACAGAACCTATTAAAAATTATGTTAGATCGATGAAGTTCGAATGATCAAATAGATGACTTCTGTCAAACATAACAAGCTTGTGACAAACATACACTTAAATCTTATCGATAATGCATTTGTTCTGTACACGTCATATGTCACTGGTAAAGCTGCCACCCTTAAACAAATGTCTATGTTATCGCTGTGTCTTACTCTCTGCACGTTGAACGCCTACAGCTCTATTACGGATAATAATACAGATTATAATTGATCGATTTCCAATGTGATGTTTATCAAACGTAAAGGAACGTTACATGAAACACTATGTTCAAACGAGATATGTTTATTTTATATACTAAATATTTATGACAATAATTCATACTATATTAACCGAAATCGGTAAACATTAAACTAATTTTAATGCGTTCAAATAAAAACTTATAACCACCAAAATAATGTTAAATAATAAATAAATAATACTCCTTCCGTCCGAAAATATGGTATACACTACGTTATTATCCGCCAAAAATGACTGATTTATGACATAAAAATTTCAATGGATTGTATGTGTATTTGGTTTTATTTTTTAACCTATCTTAATTTCGTATAATTAATCAAAGAATATTTCAGGTATTTTTACCTGATCACGATGTCAGGTATTTTCGAAAAACAACATGACTCACTATGTAAACAGAGGAATATTAAAAGAAAATATGCAGAAAGGATGGTAAAGAACCAAGTTAATACAGTCAAAACCTTTTTATTTTGGGCTAAAATGTAGTATGATGGACGAATCTGGTGGGGGATATTTGAAAAAGCAGACTTGTCAAACAAATAATAAATAAAGATTATAATTAAAAGATAATATAATATAACTAGCTGGAGTACCCGTACTTCGTACGGTTTTTGTGGTAAAGGTAACTTTAGCTGCCTATAATACGCATACTGTTCTGTGCGGGGCCAGGGACAGTGATTCACCTTAAAAGCACGATCTTAGGTTATTATTGATAACTTTTTATTTTTTTTATAAACCACCTAAAAATAAATTGAATTTTAAAGTGAATTGAAACATGGAAACAGTGCAAACAGAGCAAAAGTGCAAACTCAGGGCGTAGTATAAGCAGCTAAAAGTTATTTTTACCATTTTTGTAATGTGTTTTTTTTTGCTATAATGTAAATGATAAGTGATTGTTTGAGAAGCACTGGTTTTTAGGTATTTTTCCATGGCCACGGCCATTATTTCTCAAATATCCCCCACCACATCGTAGTCGTCCACTATACTACATTTTTCCCTTATTTTGTTAAAACCCCGTAATTATTGACAGGTTAAACAACCTAGTGTTCTAATATTGAAATTAAAAAATATGTACTCACTTTGGAAGAATTAGAACTAAGTCTTATTTAAAAACCTCTGCACACTGTTTTAACACAAAACACTAAATTAATACTATTTTAATACTAACTTTTAATTATTTACACTATTTTTAAACACTGTTTCATTACTTTTTATTTTAAAAACGTTCAATTCATGCAAAAAATTGATTCTAACTGAGTTTTGTAACTTCTTCTTCTTCTTCTTATTCTGTTGGCTTCGGTTTAACAAGTTTTGTAACTTGTTTATGCTAAAAAAATTCGTTTATCACTGGGCTTATAGGGTTAACATGTGACCATAGGAAACACACTTGCTAATTATATATGTACGATTACTTAAAAAAATGTGGGGTTAACGAAAGTAATATTATCTTGATCTTTTTTTGTTTTTATTTCTAAATTGCTAATCAACTAATAAACAAATGGCGCGCAAATAGTTTTTCATACGTGAAAAGTAATTAACAGAAAAAAAAAAACACGTATTTTAAACAAATTAAAGTGACACCTGCTGTTCTAACAAAATAGCGAATTTTGATCTAAATTGTATTGAATTGTAAGGAAGAAGTTCCAAATCGACTTAAATCAAATAGTCCAGATTTTAATGTATTGGATCTTGGCTTTTTCGATTCAATACAATTTTTACAACATACAGCTTCATCGAATACAATCGACGAACTGAATTGAATGCGTACAAAATGCATTTAATGCATTAAACATACAAATAAACCCTTGATGACGTGTTTTTAACATTGCAAACTTGTCTAGAAGCAACCGTGTTAGCAAAAGGAGGGAATTCCTATAAGATTCCGCACATTAATGAGGCAAAACTTCATTGTAAGGGAGGGTTACAAATAACATTACCATTGTTGTTTTTTGTGGCTTTCAGTATGAAAACGAAAAAAAATTGAGGTGAAACTTTTGTAACATTAATTTTTGATGTATTTTTATTAATATAATTTAAAATTGATATTATTAATTAAAATTTAAATAAAAAATACCTTTTTTATATTATGATATACTTATACCAATAATCTATTTTTTTTTATAATAGAAATTTTTTTATAAACTAAAAAATCAAGTTTTAATGAGTCTGACATTAAAATATAACCGAAATTAAAATTAACTTAAAATTTCTCAACAAAGCCTCATTTACAATGTTAAAACAATCGGTTTCAAAGTCCAATTTACTCATTAAAAGTCGCTAGATTTCAAAATCAAATTCCGCATAAAACTAAGAAATATATAATAATAATAAATTCAAAATAATTGGGTAAAAATTATTTACATATTCCATACTTAGTAACAAAATTCCACACAAGATGGCAGACCAATATCCATAATATATGTTTTTTTTTTTTTTTAATTTGACAGCTGCTTACCATGATCAGCAGCTATATTGTTGGTTATTTGGAATTTACTTATTTTATTCAATTATCATAGTTATTTAAATTTAAGTCAGTCGAATTGATGTAGAGTTGGTCGTGGACGTAAATGAGTATATGTGGAAAATGGTTGTACAGGTTGTGAACATATATAATGCAACTAAATCTAGCTGACTACTTTCGAAATAGTTTATTTCTTTATCAGAGCTACACAAAATTAAAAGTATGAAGTACAAGAGGTTCATGCTGTTCGTAACCTTTATGAAAAATGTTCTAGCTGTGTCAAGCTAGGGAAGAAACTCTCTCCCGAGTTCCCTGTAACGAAAGGACTCAGACAAGGCTGCACTCTAGCTCCCACCCTCTTCAAGATATATATTGAAGGGGCCTTGAAGGCATGGAGGCGCAAATGCAGTAATATGGGTATAGATATTGGAGGCAATCCACTGTATACCCTATTATTTGCAGATGACCAGGTTCTGATAGCTGAAGACGAAGATGATTCCAGCTATATGGTGAGGAAACTAAGGGAGGAATATAAGAAATGGGGTTTAGAAATGAATGCGCAGAAATCTGAATACCTCGTTGTTGGTGAGAAGGGAAGAGACCTCAAAATAGATGATGAAATCATCAGAAACTGCCAGTCTTTTAAATACCTAGGTGTTACCCTATCAAATAAAGGGAAGAGTGAAGATGATATCAACAATAAAATAGGGCAAGGGAAGTGTGTAATAAGGCAACTAAACCCGGTATTGTGGAACGACAATATAACCAAACGAACGAAAACGGTTATCTACAAAACTATTGTCGAAAGTATGTGTACCTATGATTCAGAAACATGGGAGCTCACGCAAAGAAATAAAGCCCGACTGAGCGCCGTGGAAATGGACTTTTGGAGAAGGAGTTGCGGTATCTCCAAACTCGAGCACGTTCGTAATGATACCATAAGAGCAACTATGAACGTTGAAAACTCCATCATAGAATCTATAGAAAACAAACGACTCTTATAGTATGGGCATCTCCAGCGTATGCCTGATGACCGATGGCCCAAGAAGATTTGGGAGTGGATTCCTGCGCGCAGACGAAGACCAGGGCGACCAGCAAGGACCTGGGCTCAGGATGTGCGGGAGGCGATGGAGGCAAGAGGTCTCCAAGATGGCGACTGGGTGGACAGAGTCGCCTGGCGAAAATGAAGCGAGAAACGGCGCCAGGTACAAGAGGTAGTTAAAAGTGTTAAAAAACATACCTAATCTAAAAACGTATGGTCATTGTTACATAATGATTTTTCACTTATTTGTTTTATTATCTTTTTATTTTGTGTAGCTCTGATGAAGAAATAAACTATTTCGAAACTGGTCAGCTAGATCTAGTTACATTATTTATGTCCGCAACCCGTACAACCTCTTTCCACCTAGTAGAATTGATATACTTTACAAAACTATTTTCAATTACTCATTTACTTTCATTTACTTATTTTATAACCTGAAAGTGTACATTTGATAATTTTTGGCATTGACAGTTGATTACCATGACCACTTTACGCCCTAGTGCCATTTTATACACTGTAATGCGTGCGTAAAGTACGTATTTTACGCCCGGTAGTAGAAACATTCATTTACATATGTTTAGCCTATTTAACACTATTTTTCAAAGAACTCCTAGCAATTTCTCGAGGAGCCCCAGGGTTTCGGGGAACTTCTATTGAGAAATCTGAGCTAGATCTTCTGTTACATTACAACTCCATCTTTTTAAAAAGTTGAGAGCGATTAATTCAGTTATAAAATCTTTAAAAACATCAAAAATATTAATAAGTCATATGTTCCTTATCTCTGCAATTTTATTTATGTTATGACATGTCTTCAAATTATTTTTATTTTGAACCGCAAAAGGAAATCCTTTCATCTGTAAAAACGAGCAGTTGCATGAACACACATTCACCAATACAAACATATGCTGAAATACATATTCATACATCATATATTCGTTTCCTACATACTCGGAAAATTCGTGTCACATCACAAGTTATGTAGAGCAAATTCAGCATTACAATTATTAATATTCAGTAACATAACATACATAATAAAACAAAACTTATTTTACCCTCGCTATTTTTATTAAATATGCATAAAGACGCCAACTATTCAAAACATTTCAAACATAGAAATATATATTTAATATTACTATTCCTATATCTATAGACGCAACGAGTAGTTTTCGAGCCTATGGCGAGTAAAAAAAACTGCACCGTAATTGAAGTAATCATCACTTTTAAAATGTATCTTTGATTATTTTAGAAATTTATACAATTTAAAATAATTAAATACATTTCAATCAATATTAACATATACTTAAACTATTACTTTTATTTTTATATTATAAACAATTAAGAATAAATTTTTACCAACGACTTAATGAATTTGGAACCATATTCAATTAGAAAATGTGCATTTTTATACTCTTTCTAATAATATTTTTTATTTAGACAATCGACTCTCGACTCTTCCTATCTAAAATTGTTTTTCCACGATAATTTGCTCTAGACACACTTGGAACGAGCACCGAGTATAACACGATGGTTACCTTTTATATGATGAGGCCTTGATTAGTTCACGGTTATTTTTTCTCTAAGTTCATTGACCTCTCACATTATGTGGACGTTAAATTTTATTTATCTGACTAATTTATTTTATTTTGTGACTTTTTAGCTTAGGTATGTAAAAATCTTAATTTGTGGTTTATTGTATTATTATTTTATTTATTTATTTATTTAAATATTTTCATTTTTAGGATTTTTTAGGTATGACCACAAAACCTTTATACCGTCATTTTGTCGTCTGTCTGTCTGTCTGTCTGTTCGGTAAAAATTGTAGCCAAACGGCTAAACCTAGAGAGTTGAAATTTGGTATGCTTATACAACTCTTTGACCCGCACATAGGAAAAATACTAAAACATCTAAAAAACATATCCCCCTACAAATATAAACAAATATGTGCTCATCAAAAAAAAATATATATTTTTTTTAAATTCTGAGTAGGGTATCAGATAAAAGCCCTTAGTACGTGGATTAACGATCAAATTTTTTTTTTTTGCAAAATAAATTATTTCGATGCGATTTTTGCCAAAATTGTGCAAAAAATATGTTGTCCCACACCCTGTAGCCCAGATGGTTTAAACTAAAAATCT
Organism: Liopterus haemorrhoidalis; assembly: GCA_963971575.1. NCBI lineage: Eukaryota > Metazoa > Arthropoda > Insecta > Coleoptera > Dytiscidae > Liopterus > Liopterus haemorrhoidalis. Next base: position 14,210,695 of record OZ020618.1, on the reverse strand, counting down.
GAAAAAAATCTAAGTAATGTACATTGGTGTGAACCAGAATAGTACAACAGGAATTTTTGATCAGATTATGTTTTCGGAAAGTAACGCATTTTTTGTGTTTTTAACTAAAATATGTCAAATATTTAATTCGCTATGTAACACAGTAAACGAGTAAATGTCCGTAGTCTAATGGTTAGCGTTCTCGCTTCCTTAGTTGCATACTGCGGTTCGCTTCCTTCACAATTTTATTTTTTCTGATTTTTTTTGTAGTTTTATTTTGTTTAAATTATTTTGTCATAATTCTAGTTATATTTTGGCAAATGTTGCATTTAATTTTTAAATGCGTAAATTTAATAACCAGTTAGAAGTGTTGAAATTATAATTTAATTCTATGTTTGAATGAAATCAGAGGGGCGGACCTTATGACTTAACAACCAATGGAAGCCATAGGCGCAATTTTCAAAATCTTAATGAAACTTGCTATAAAAAAAAAAAAAATACTGCACATATATAGAAACCTAAATAATGGCATTAGGCATTCGAATTAAAATTAAAAACAAAATAAAACAAAAAAATATTTTAACATAAATTTTGTTTTGGCATCCCAAATAATCATTATTAATTTACTAAATACCTGCGAAACCCTGAAATGTGTGAAAATTCACACTTCACATCAATTTTTTATATATTTAATTATAAGTTGGCTTTTCCTGAAAAAGATGATCAAAAGTTTCAATCAATCTGTAAAAGTTACTAGATTTGAAAATCTAGTTCCGCCTAAACGATTGGAATAGCCTTTAGATATAATAAAAATAAATATATTCAGATACATTTATCTGTTTAATGCAATTTTAAAACGTAAATGAAATTTTATATTCAGTCTTTTTATTAAAAAATTTAAAACGTCACTGTTCCAACGCTTGTCTCAGGTGCCACTGATCAAATATACTATTGCGTGTTAAATTTAAAATAATTTTATTTTTGGGAAGAATATATCGCAGTTTTAGATTTGCATGTTTATTCACGTATAATGTATGGTCGAGTTTATCGTGATATTAAAACCTGCCCGTATGTGTAAAAGCGTTGATGTATGGTTTTGGAGCATATGCAACCATGCTTATAATTACGTAGTGCGGGTTGCCTGACGTTGGTAACTAAGGCGTCTTTCTACGAATTCTTGTCCATGACTCTATCTCAAGCGTGAATTGTTTGCTTAGGACTCTCTTGTATTTTTTACCTTTATCAAATTACGTTTATCTTAAGGGTCAATATGATATAAATCTACTTTGCCTTCTTATATATATATATATATATATATATATATATATATATATATATATATTTCGTTCGAGAGCGGATACATTATATCAAATCATTTTATCAACATTATATTTACATGCATGTTACAATATTTGACGAAATACAAACTGTCAAAAACAATCAAACGTGCAAATAGTCACAAGAATGGGCAGCATTTGGTAAACTACAAAACATTTTTTAAAAATGATATACCAATGTCCCTTTAAAAAAAGGTTTCGAAGTATGTGAAGGGTGACCAGATTTCAGTGAAGGGAAACCGGGGACACAAGGAAAAAAAAGAAGGTCTTTGTTTCCTCCCTAAGATCCAAGTGAAGAGCAAAAAAAAAGGTCCTCACCTCTCAAATTCAAAGTGAAGAACAAAAAACAAAAAGGTCCTCACCTCCCAAATTCAAAGTAAAGAGCAAAAAAAAAGGTCCTCACCTATCAAATTCAAAGTGAAGAGCAAAAAAAAAGGTCCTCACCTCCCCCAAATTCAAAGGGAAGAGCAAAACGAGTCCTCACCTCGAAAACCGGGACAATCGGGCGTCCCGAGAACATTTTTCGGGACACCTCTTAACCTTCAGCGGAATCTGAACCAGCCAATGGGTGCGTTTTGTTGTACCAATTCTGGTTTCGGTTTAATCAGAATACGCGTTTTCTTGCGACAATATTCTCGTTCTATTCATTCTACTCATTCGATGACTCGAGGTCGAACGACTGGAATGAATAAGTGTGGTGGGGATGAAAAGTAATATGTATTTGAATGCAGTTGTTTTCATTTGGTTTTTAAATGTTTTAGAATTAAATCTTGGTATTACTGCTTCAAAATTATTTTTACTTTTAGCTATTTTCTCATTTTGTGTCCTAAAATAAATATATACCTATATGATTTTAATATAGTATTGTTAAATCTAAACTTAAAATGTATTTAAAATTCAATTATTCGTTCTAAAACATTACGTTCTAGAATATTTGCTTCAAATACATATAAAGTTTTCTTATTCTGAATTTATTATTTAGATTATCCATTTAGGTGAAATATGTTCGTTATTTGTTCTACAACCATATGACTTAACCTCCATGTAAATGTCATTCCATGTCTACTTCACGATCAAAATTGTCGTTTTCTTGCCCATCAATTCTAGTACTTCTAACCAGCTACCAACAAAACGCACCCAATATTGAACAGGATGATGTTGACAAGTAACTTGGGCGCGAAATACGAATTGACAGAGACAATCAAACAAACGAAATCTTCAGGAGAATATCACAAGGATGGGCAGCATTTGATAAGCTGCGAAATATTTTTTAAAATGATATCTCAATGTGCCTTACAAGTTTTCAAACTATGTATTATATTCTTTAAAAGCCGAAAATCACGAAATAAATTGTATTATTATTAACTATGTGTTACGTTCCTCTTAACCTACAGCGGAAACCCTAACACTGACTAAAGCTTCTGCTAGAAAGCTTCAAGTAACCCAGAGAGCCATTAACGAGCTATACTCGGTATAACGCCGAGGGACAACATACCAAATGCAGAAATTCGTCAACAGACGAAGTCAAGAGTTAATTTTTTAATTGTCTTGGTATTTTGCCACCTAAATATTGTCTTATACGGAATATAATAACTCTTCCCGTTACAACGCCAGTCTTTATACTCTAAATATCCATAAAAATGTACTTCTAATATAAGTTATAAGCAGTGGCGTAGCCAGGATTTTGTCTTGGGGAGGGCCGAATCAAATTTCGTAGGCCGTCTACGGCCATCAACCTCATTTTTGTGGCCCCTGAAGCGGTAATCAAAATCACTTGAGCTTATTTAGGGGAAAAATATATTTAAAAATGTAAAATATACTCTCTTCTCCTTTATTGTTTATAAAAAAATGTCAAGAAACCCTTCGGGATATTTAAAGTTCTGTCACTGCTTATCATTTTGTATGTAAAATAGACTGCGACCCAAATCAGTTCGACACCCCTGCTGTTGGATATTGATATTTATATCAAATAATAATTCCATTATTTGTTGTTTTTGATCCACAATCCGTGTCTCAAAAACTTACACTTGATTTTTTCTTCTATAAATACATATTTATTTATATTTTTCGCGGGATATTTTGAAGTCTCAATATTTCTCTTACTTATGTTCAGTTCTCTAAATCAGCCGCTTGGCCACAATTTGTACCGAACGAACAGACTCATGTGACGGAATAAGGATTTCGTGATTATACCTATGAAAACCTAAAAATAACATGTAAATATGCATTTTCTGTTAATTACACTAATCATAATAAAGTATAGCTTATTATTATTGTAAAATACATAAGATATTTTGCTGTAGGATTATGATAAATTTGTTAAATTTTCATTTCATTGGACCTTCAGAGGGGGCTTGTGCCTCCCCCTCTGAGTACGCCACTGTTGTTCAGTACAACTTATATCAGTCCTATTTGTGTGTAAAACATCATAATTTCAAAAATACCTAAGATATTGATATTCACATTTATCTACAAAATAAAACTAAATACCGGTTTTAAGAGCACGATTGTCTCCAAAACTACTCTCTTTATTATATTTCTGCTATTTTTACTCTATTTCATGTTTTAGGTGTCATTTTAAAGGTTACATTCTGAAGGTTATACCGAAGTCAGATTTTCAATTTATCTTATCTGAATCGAGTAATTAGTTGTTTAAAACAGTTTTATCATTTGACTGGGCGAATTTTTTAATCAATGTGTCAGGGGGGAAAAGGCTCAACGCTCCCGTTAATATAATTCGTTGGAGCATATTTGGAAAGTGATGTATTTTTACTTGAACAATAATTATGTCAGTTTATCAAGAGTAGGCAATCTTAAAAAAATGTTTATTTATACGAGAAAAAAACTACTCTTGTGGTTAACAAATTTTATCTTCAACTTTCCGAGCAGCGCCGTGTAATCTGCTGGTCCTGGGAGGGGCCCAAGCCAGTCGGAAGATATTCTATCAAGGATATGGCTCTTGGTCGAGTTTACTAATTGAGGCCATTCTTCAAAGACATGCCAGTTTGGTCTGCCCCACAACCGCAGTGTGGGTAGAAACACTTCTTGAAGCTCTGTGCAAGTATCCTCTAATTGGCTGTTCTTTACTTAATCTTTCGTAGTAGCCTATTATCCATATTGAATTGTTTTGACAAGCCTTACACACTTGACAAAAAACATCGTAGGTACTCGTCGGTTAACGAATGGCACTGCTAACAATTTCGATAATTCGACTACCAAATATTTTTTTCGCAAGACTTTTGTCACAGCTAACGAATTTGATTCGGTTAACGAATCGCACGTCGACGCAAAATCGTTTGCATCCGAAAATTGATAATGTGAAATATGTAACTGTAAGGATATCCAAAAACACTTCAACACTCCAAACGCTTGGAATGCCTAAATCTCTTCAATGGAATTTGAAAGAACAGGGAAATTTAACGTTGGAGAAGTTCTACACTTCTCTTCGAGCAAAAAAAAAAATAAATAAATAAATAAAACAGGAACTGACGAAAGAGAAACTCCTGAGATTCCTGCAACACCACAAGGACAGTTGATGCTACCAGGGAGACAGTCTGCAGGTGTTTCTTCCATGAAGTAAAAATAATGGACTGCATGGACTGTGAACTATATAAAGTGTCAATAGTGAATTTTCAATCTTCTTTTTGGGAACGTTGTGGAATGGATTAAAAGGTTTTTGAATTGAAATTAATGGAAAATCATGATTCGACTAATGAATAATTCGTACTACTTGTGGAACGCATTAAATTCGTTAGTCGAGATATTACTGTATTTATCATAATGTCGCTGGAGATGCAACCTCTGTGTTGTAACTCCGCCTTTAGAAAAACAAAAGAATAAGCGGTAAAATAGTTGGTAAATAATATTGAAAATGTAATATAGTTTTTTGACAGTAAATATTAGTTGTGGTTTCTTTGTGCGTGTTAATTCCAGAAACGGATACCTATTTAAATTTTTGAGTTTTAATTTTGAGTGTCACGTTGTGACGTTGGTGACGGGTAGTTGTCGTGTCTCAACACTCTGACCTATGGTCTATTTCAGGAGTATGAAACTCATATACACGGCCTTGAAACGGTTTTGTTATATTCCATCCACAGACAGCACTAAAAGCGTTTTTTTTTAACCAAAATTTTGGGAACACTTCATTATCGGCAATTTGCGGCAATTGTTTTTAACGTTGTAACGATAGGTGACAGTAAATTGTGATTGTGACAGTGATGAATTTTATAAGAAATTTTAAATATTAGCACCACATTTTTTATTTTCAAATGGTGTAGTGTAATTAATAATATTTTAAATGGTAAATGAAAAAGAAATATAAATAGTGTAATAAAAAAAATGGCACAGGCTAAATTTAATATGTACAATAAAAGTAAATATAAAAGTAAAAAATAAATACTTGTTTATTTATTTCATATGCTGGTTTGCAAATAAAATAATAAAACTTAATGCTTATTGAAGTATTAACTTTTAACAATTGTAATTTTAATTTTAGAAAATTAATTAGGACAGTCGTAAATTAATTAATCATAATTTTCGGTTCAAGGCAATCTTTAATTTTCTACCAAAATTACATTTTATTTTTCAATTTTGGTAAAAAATTAATGATCGCGCGATTCATAGCAATTTAAAATATAAAAATATATTTGTGTGCACTGCGGGTTGCATACTATCTAATCCTAGTTCATATTACAACCGCGAATGTCGCAACTATCGCTGTCCAAAGCCGTAACGTGGGAGTCCGCTATCTTCCTTGTTTTATAATTTGTGGTCTATTTCAAAGTAGAAAAATGTGTGTAAGAAGATAGGAGCTGTTTGTCCTTGCTTTGGATGGGTTTAGATCGTCATTCCTATTACACTGTTAAAATATTGTTTTTAGTCCAAGTTGACAGATGTTCAGTGTCGTACATTGGAAATATATATTATTTATATTATTTAATTTTTTTCATATATTCTGTTATTATTTACATATTTAGACTTTTATTTATATTCTTGGCGTAGATTTTATGGAGAAAATTCTCCATGTAATTTGTTTATACGCAGTTATATATATTTTAGGTTATCTGACATATAAATATTGTTTGACACTTGACAATTAACAGATCAAGAGAGAGGACTAATGTGAGGCCAAAAGGCAGCCCAGCTGATTGTGCCCAAAGAAGAAGTTATTGATATAATTTTTAGACTTCATATATACATATATTTTTAATTTTTATCTACAATAATTATTTAAATAAGAAACTTTAGCTCTGAAGATGTATTGTTTGTTTCATTGCTTTATTGAAACTCTTTTAGCCAAATCTCTCTTTTAGACCGGGAGCTCATGACATTTTTGGTCTCCGATTTTATACAGCATGCCTTTTGGAGGAGAGAATATTTACCCTATGACAACAAAAAAGGGATGGTACTAAACCCCTGCACGCTTTCCGGTCATGGGGAAAATTGCATTTCCACTTGCACAAAATTTTTGTGTTTTTCTCTGATTTAATATTGCTTGCCCTTTTGTCAAAAGAAAGTTATAACAAATTTAAAGTCTTTTAATTATAGGCATGCTGTATGAAAACGCGGAAAATCATATTTTTTTATTACAAGATCACATGACCGTTTGAGCCCTTTGGGACCCTCCGAATCGCATGCATATATTTAAAAGACTTTAAATTTTTTATAACTTTCTTTTGACAAAAGGGCAAGCAATATTAAATCAGAGAAAAGCACAAAATTTTTGTGTTTAAGTGGAAATGTAATTTTCCCTATGACCGGAAAGCGTGCAGGGGTTTAGTACCATCCCTTTTTTGTTGTCACAGGGTAAATATTCTCTCCTCCAAAAGGCATGCTGTATGAAATCGGAGACCAAAAACTGTCATGAGCTCCCGGTCTATTTTGATAGTACATAATTTTTAAAATTAATATTTTTTTAACTTTTTCAAATTTCCCATTAAACTGAATTTATGTCGTATAAATAACGTAAGTGTATTATCTGCCTTGTTTATTTCAATATTTTATTAACCTTTTTTATATTAAAAAAAAATCATTTGTTATGCCCCAGTTGTAACTTATTTTAAATTTCCCGCTATACTGTATTTGTCCAGTGTAAATCGTACTCGGTTCGCAGCGCTATCTACTTTTTTTAAATTTGAAATAGACCATAGGTCAAACATTGATATCTTCGTGACAATATTAAGTTACACATCGATAAAATCCGTTTTAAATCCTACACTACGATTTTGTCGATTGTTCTCTTATATATATATATATATATATATATTTTGTTCATGATGAGTGAGACATTCTAAAATGTGAGGCATCACGTAACAGTTGTCGAAACAATAATTTCACTTGTTCATGAACGCCCTTGAATCATTAAAGCATTTTGTAAAAATACTTTACCAAAAGTTTTACATTTAATATTTAATTAGAGTAATAAATTTAATTTTCTCCATCATGAAAACAAGTAAGGTTAATTCGTCTATATGAAATGTGACTGGAAATCAAATACAAAGCTTTCACATTTCAACTAAACTGTTTTAATAAGTTTGACACATGTGCAAATCAAAAATCGACAGTTGATAACTAAACAGTATTAATTTAAAACTACCAAAATGAAAAATGACAACCTTTCAATAAATATGATTTTTATATATTCGTTATATTAATATGTAACGTTAACATGAACCCCGTGTTACGTCACCACCATTTATTGTTTCAGTTAGAAAACATTAGCTTACGTGACGCTTATAACCCATTTACATTAATTTATAGAATACTCTTGATTTGATAAGTTAATCAGTCTTGCATTGTACTAGTAAACACGAATAATAACCATCTAATATGATAAACGGCATTTAGTTTAAACAGTTGTTGTTGTTATTTTACCTAACGCTAACATCAGAAGTGGGATAGGTTCATTCTGATAGTGGTTGTTATGTGAATTGGCTCATTATTATGGTGGTTGTGAAGTGATTTAACACATTCTCAAAGTAGTTGGGAGGTGAATTGGTTCATTCTCATAGTGATTGTGAAGTGAAAATTGGCTTCTAAAATGATTTGAGATTTTTAAAAGCTAGCACAAATTTTTATGCAGTTTCCCATTATGTAATAACAATATTATAAAATCCTCTTGTTATTGTTAATATAAGAGTAAGCCAAGAGTGGTCATCATTTACAAGAAAATTTGCTTCTGTGAATTGTGTTAATAGTATAAACTAAGCTACCAACTCCAGTACAAAGAACTGAACCAAACAATAAATTCCCCTATAATATGATAAAATTTTCAGCAACGTTCAGTCTTTATATAGCGCAACGAGAAAGAAAATACTAATATTTTAAAAAATATTGCATGGATATCAAGCGCAATATAAAATAAGTACACATAAGAATGTTTCGTGCGAAATTGTTTGTTTAAAAATATGAATAAATTTGCATATTGTACTAAAGAGTTGCATTTAGCTTTTAATGAGTATGTTTTAGAGCAATTAAAGTAATTTTCTTCTGATTTTCATGACTTAATCTTATGAGGATCTTTCTCAAACAGTGCAAATGTCATTAATTATGTCCAATTAAAAACATATGATTCTTTTTTTAATATTAATCGACTACACTTTATTAATTCACTTACTTTTGAAAGAACACTTAATAAACACTTTAATAAACAAGACCTGAATTTATAAATTGGACTCGTATTCGATAATGTAAAGTATATACCAGGTCTACAAGTATGAAATGCGGATTTTTATTTTTAAATAAAATACATTAAACTGAAAAGAACAGTAAAAGTTTATTTATTCAAAGTATGCTTCATTAGAAGTTATACATTTTTCCCATCTTTCAGGCAATTTATGAATACCTCGCCAGTAGAACTCTTCCCCTTTCCCCGCAAACCATTTATCGAGCCATTCTTTCACATTTTCATATGAACAAAAGTGCTGCTCGGCAAGTGCGTGACCCATCGATGCGAACAAGTGGTAATCTGAAGGGGCCAAGTCTGGTGAGTAAGCGGCATGGAGTAGCACTTCCCACTTGAGTGCCTCCAATGTGTTGCAAACTGCTTTTGCCTTATGTGATGGAGCGTTATTGTGAAGAAAGATTACCTTGTGCTGCCTTCTTTTGTATTCTGGTCGTTTTATGAGCAGCGAATGGTTCAATTCGATCAGTTGTTGTTGATAGCGTTGGGTATTAACTGTTTCACCAGGTTTTAACCATTCATAATAGACCACAACCTTTTGGTCCCACCAAGTATAGAGCATTGTCTTTTTGCCAAAGCGATTCGGTCTTGCAGTTGATGTGGATGGTGAGCCCGGCTTCACCCATGATTTTTTGCGTTTGGGATTTTCAAAATAAAACCATTTTTCATCGCCAGTAATGATACGATGCAAAAAAGACTTTCTTTTGTATCGTGCAAGCAAAATTTCACAAGTGTTTTTGTGTTTTTCCATCTGCCTCTCATTCAATGCATGTGGAACCCATCTGCCGACTATCTGGATCTTACCCATCTCTCGTAGGCGATTGGAAACAGCTTGTTGACTAACGCCTAACTGCTCTGCTAGTTGTTTTTGTGATTGACTATCATCTTCCTGTAGCAATGTTTCCAATTTTGTATCTTCATATTCTTTTGGAGGTTTTCCATGTTCTTTGTCTGTAAGATCAAAGTCACCCCTTTTGAGACGCCAGAACCATCGTTCACACATATCTTGCGATGGAGCATATTCACCATAAGATTCTCGAAGCAGTCGGTATGATTCAGCCGCATTTTTTTTAAATGAAAACAAAACAGTAGTACTGTCCGCGAATGCTCTTTATTTGGCACAAAATTTGACATTTTTAACACAGTAAAACAAAACTATATGGTCACTTTTAAAATTATAACCTATACGCATTTAACACTTAATGATAACTTAACAAAACGCCATATGTGTTGAAACTTTGAACTATACACTCTGTTTGCGCGGCAAGTTTGAAAAAAATCCGCACTTGTAGACCTGGTAAATATTTAGAAATCACCCAAGATGGAACTCTAGACAAAATGATTCAAGAACGATATACGCAGCACTTTTATTGAGCAAAGTATAATATACAGTGGAGTTCGGAAATAATTTCATTCAGCTTTTTGGACAAGAAGCGTTTATTTAAACAACACAACGTTTCTCCAACAACATTGTTGGCTTCTTCAGGTGTTGCTAGTTTTACTTTCATTTGTTTTAAAAATAAAAAAAACAAACACTATTTTCTCATCTGATCACATTTATTTTATTTACTTTTCTGTCTAATCTGCTCGCGGAGCACTAGTAGAGGCACCGCAGAGCAGGGACGTAGTCAGAATTTCAGCTTGGGGGGGGGGCAAAAATAACGAAATATTCTAAATTGGTCGGTACGACCTTAATTACATAGCTTGGGTAGAAAATAACAGCGTTCTGGTCTTTTGTAGTACAGTGGTACCTTGACTTACGAGTGTCCCAACTAAAGAGTTTTTCGAGATATGCCGTCTCTCGGCCGATGTTTTGCTTTGAGTTGAGAGCTAAAATTCGTATTACGAGCGGAGGAGGTTATCTCTACAAGTGAGATGAACGAAATGTTGGGAATGTGGGAGAATGTTTCAGACTTTATTCGAAAGAAACACCAGAATAAGTTACAACTGGGCGTTCGACGACGTTATTTAATGACACTTGCCGAACTCATTTCAGAAACATTGTGAAAGGGAGGATGAAACAGACCGCATTGGACAGGTTTTTATCGAAAACCCTGCAGATGAAAGTGAAGAAAGCGTTGCGAAATGGACAAAAATCAGTGAATAAGATTCAGTTATGCAGTTCAACCTTTCTCCTCCACCTCTGCCAGTATCTTCAAGTCGTCTGATCTTCTTTACCTTGATGTACATAATACTTAATCAGTTTATTATTATTATATTATTTATACAGTGAATATATTTTTTAATGCAACATGTACTATGTCATTACCATGGATACAGTTTTTGACAGCAATATAAATCGTGTTCATTTTCATTTGCAACATAGACAATTAGTGTGTATACTTTTACTCATTGCTGATTTAAAAATTGATTAACATGTATACAGATAAAGAAAAAATAATGATAGTAACTTGGTATAACTCCCAAATGAGTTTAAGAGAAGTTTCTGCTGTATTTAGTGCAACTTATCCAGATCGGCCAATACCAAATCCCTCTACAATTTCAAGACTAGTTAATAAATTTCATCGCGAAGGATGTCTTAAGTCAAAACATATGAAGTGAAACGAGAAGTCTGGTTTCAACATGATAGCGCACAAGTCCATTATTCTAGAATAGTTAAAGAATATTTACATAGAACTTTCCCAAATAGCTGGATTGGAAGAGGAGGGTCGAATTGGCCAGCGAGATCTCCGGATTTGGCACCCAATGATTTTTTTTTATTGGGGATATTTAAAGGTCAAAGTATATAATGGAGGGATGTTGCTGAACTGCAAGACAAAATTGTTCAAGCATCCAACAATATACCTTAAGAGCAATTGCTGAATGTTTTGAATCATTTTTATGATCGCTTAACATTTTGTATGCAAGTAAACGGAGAAACTTTTGAACATTTATTATGAGTTTTTATTAGTTATATATTTATTATTTTTTTTTTTTTTTTTATTTGAATTTTCATTAAAATATTTTGATTTTGCTAGTAAATATGGTTTTTTCTATGTTGCAAATGAAAATGAACAAGGTTTATATTGCTGTCAAAAACTGTATTCATGGAAATGACATAGTACATGTTGCGTTAAAAAATGAATTTACTGTATTACATCGGCCTTTTTTCCTGCAACGAGGTTAATCGCTGATGCCAGGGGGCGAGCTCCTACACCTGGATGAGGAGTGAATGATTGTGACAATGAGAGTAACGTAAACATATTATTCTCGCCCGAATAATTACCAACGAAGCAGGCTCGAACCACCGGCCACCCAGTCCCGCCTGTTTCTAACAGTCTAAAACCGCACGACTTAATGCGCTCGGCCACTCCGTTGGCTTTAATCAGTTTACTGCAGTAATGCTATTGTATTGCGCTTTTATACAATATTCCTTATTTATAAACACAATTTTCTTATCTAAAAACATGTAACAAAAAAATTTCGGTGTGTTTTGAGTGCTCGGAACGTATTAATGGCTTTTCAATTCATTCCAATGGGGAAAATTGATTTTACATACGAGTAATTTGAGTTACGAGCTCCGTCACGGAACGAATTAAACTAGTAAGTCAAGGCACCACTGTATATTAAATAATAAAAGTCCGGTAAAGTTATAAATTTTCTTCACCTCTGGCGAAGAAAACTTCTAACAACCTAAATTATATCTTATATAGTGTAAACTATCATGGGGGGGGGCAAATTCCCCCTATGCCCCCCCCCCCCCCCCCCCGGCTACGTTCCTGCCGCAAAGCACCAAGTGCTCCGCGGTGCACAGTTTAGAAAACCCTGCTCTACACCTTTCACCCAATCACTTTATCTAAGCCGTATCTAGACGTTGCACATCTATAGTTTACCATCTCTTTACTATCCCTATGATGAGCTGTTTCGTAGAAGCAGTCTAGAAAAAAAATTAAACTAACTATTATTATTATTTCGTACGGCATAATGCCTTGCTATCAGAGATTTTCAGGTCGCAACTAGCGCTCTAGCATTTGGCTAATGACTATTTTTTAAGGTAGCCGTGCCCTCTGAAGCGCGCTATATTCCCGAATATTCAATGAGAGATACAGGTACTCATTTAAGGAAGGCTTAAGTGGGCGTACGGTTGCAATGGCCAAGAATTTTTTTGAATAATATTTTGCCTTTTCTGTGGCTCGATCTTACGATCCCACACTTACAAAGCGAGTGAATTGACCTTTATGCTAATGCAACCGCAAACTCGTTATTAAATATATATTGACATTTGTATTCGTAATGTTTTACTATATTATATTGCGTGACGCGTAACAGATATGATAAGACAAAAACACATGTTCATCGTTAAATTTCTGACATTTTATGTCAGTTTTAACATGTGCCTACATTTTAACTTTTGTATCTAAACAATTACAAACACATGTATATATTTAATTAATTTCGTACTTTAATGAATCATACGTAAATCTCACGCAACATTATAAAATAAATGAATAAATTAATTAAAAATGTGACTGAATTTTTGAAACAAAGAAAAATTAAAAAGTTTATATTGTAACAGCAGACTAAATTCAGTATTCTAAAGCGTAGATATAATCGTACATATATAATTAGCTACCGTGTGTTAGTGATTTTGTAACACTGTGACGTCATTTTTCCTAAGGTTCTCGTGATTGGCTAACTGAGAAACAAGCTGTTCCCAGTTTGACTTGATTGACAGGTTTTTTGCAGATTTATTCTCGAAGAATCTACGAATATAATTACATATAGAAATTTGTAGGATTTCGTCGGCATAAACAAGAAACTCTAGATACTCCTATATCATTTGACTGATATCAACAATATCTTGCAGATTTATTCTCTAAGAAACTGCGAATAAAATAACATGTAGAAATGTCTAGGGTTTCGTAGGCATAAACAAGAAACTATATACACTGCTATATCCTTCGACCAATATGAATAATATTTTGCAGATTTATTTTCTTAGAATCTATAAATATAATTATTTACAGAAATGTCTAGGGTTTCGTAGGCATAAACAAGAAACTCTAGACACTGCTATATCCTTTGACCAATATGAACAATATTTTGCAGATATATTCTCTAAGAATCTAAAAATATAATTACATACATAAATGTCTAGGGTTTCGTAGGCATAAACAAGAGACTCCTATATCCTTTGATAGATATGAAAAACATTTTGCAAATTTATTCTCTAAAAATCTGCGGATAAAACATCGTATAGAAATATCTAGAGTTTCGTAGGCATAAATAAGAAACTGTAGACACTTCTATATTCTTTGATCGATATGAAAAATATTTTGTAGATTTATTATTTAAAAATCTGCGGATAAAATAATCTATAGAAATGTATAGGGTTTCGTGGGCACAAACAAGAAATCCTAGGGTACTCCTATATCCTTTGATACCGATATGAACAGTATTTTTCAGATTTATTTTCTAAGAATCTACGAATATAATTATATGCATAAATGTCTAGAGTTTCGTAGGCATAAACAAGAGACTCTAGATACTCCTGTTTCCTTTGACCGATATAAACAATATTTTGCAGATTTATTCTCTTAGAATCTACAAATATAATTACATACATAACTGACTAGGGTTTCGTAGCCATAAACAAGAGACTCTAGATAGTCCTGTTTCCTTTGACTGATACGAACAATATTTTGCACATTTATTCTCTAAGAATCTACGAATATAATTACATAAATAAATATCTAGGGTTTCGTAGGCATAAACAAGAGACTGTAGATACTCCTGTTTCCTTTGACCGATATGAACAATATTTTGTAGATTTATTCTCTAAGAAACTGCGGATAAAATTTTATATATAAATGTTTTGGATTTAGTAGGCATAAACGAGAAACTCTAGACAAGCCTATATCCTTTAACTGATATGAACAATATTTTGCAGATTTATTCTCTAAGTATCTACGAATATAATTACATATAGAAATGTCTAGGGTTTCGTAGGCATAAATTAACGTCTCAAATTATTTTTAGTTTTAACAATATAAATGTAATGTACTAACTAAAAATGAATCGTTTTCTCATCTTAAAAAGTTAATGAATAAATAATCTAACTATATAATTAGCAAGTGTCTGTATGTAGTGTCGGTAACATGGGGACATCCTGTTTCTTGATTGGCTGACAGGTGACGCCCTCTCCCGTGATTAGCTAACTGGTGGTAATCCTGTCCCATGATTCGCAGACTAGCGACGAAATTAGGATACGTTAAAAAATAAAACCAAATACACATACAAACAATTGAAATTTTTATATTATAAATCCGTCATTGTTGACGGGTAATAACCTAGTCATACAATAATTCTATGGAACGTAAGTTATTTAGGATGGTCTTAGATATTATAGAATAATAAGTTACGCAATCTCCAAGCTTTCTGTGGTTGCAAGTATTCAATTGTTTGGACCTGCAGAATGAGTACTAAAAAAGGGTATAGACGTGAGTTCAATTCCTGCTTATGTTAAATTATTTGTGTAAAAAATATTTATACAAATTACAGGTTCTGCTTAGCTGTTCGCAACCGGCTATAAACTGTAGGGGCCTTTCTGTGTACACTAAGAACTGGACGAAAAAATGATTGTAACGGGTGTTTTTTTTTTGAGGTATAGAACTTTAAATTGCAATAAAACAACGATGGATTATTCGATTGACATGAATTTTTTTTTATTCGAAATATAATCTTGTGGCATTACATTAAATCATACCAACAAGACGGCGCAACATGTCACACAGCTCGTGCCACAATCGATTTATTGAAAGACACGTTTGGTGACCGCCTAATTTCACGTTTTGGACCTGTGAATTGGCCTCCAAGATCTTGTGATTTAACACCGCTGGACTACTTTCTGTGGGGCTATATAAAGTCATTGGTCTATGCGGATAAGCCACAAACGCTTGACCATTTGGAAGACAACATTCGCCGTGTTATTGCCGATATACGGCCACAAATGTTGGAAAAAGTCATCGAAAATTGGACGTCCAGATTGGACTACATCCGAGCCAGCCGTGGCGGTCATATGCCAGAAATCATATTTAAAATGTAATGCCACAAGATTATCTTTTGAATAAAAAAAAATTCATGTCAATCGAATAATCCATCGTTGTTTTATTGCAATTTAAAGTTCTATACCTCTAAAAAAAACACCCATTATTACTCCTGAATGTACCTACACAGTTTGAAAATTAGTCGTGAAACCTGGAAACAGGAAGTTATTTAAGAAGACAAAATGCGAACCTAAAGAAATAATAAGAAGTCAATGAAAAGTCTATGTAAATAATTGATGTGTGTAATTTTTTTCACTTTTCAGGGTTTTGCAGGTATCTAGTAGGTTATTGCGATCAGCAGAGGCCCGCATATTAAATGTAACAACATTTTTTTTTTGTAATCACTTCAAAATATTTTGAAAATCATTTTTAGTTGATAATCTATGTACTAACAGCTTTCATTTAATATCCTATATGACATTCAAACATACAAAAACATTGATTATTTTAGAATACATAATATTGTTATATGGTTACTAAACTACTAAAATATTGGACTTTTGCATTAATTAATAGACAACAATAACACTTAAACGATAAATACCACTAGTCACTTCACTTGTACCACAGTTAATTAATCTATAGTTAACTGTTCCAGGTTTATTCTCATGTAGTCACTGTATTCAATTCCACCGACTCAATGTCTGCAGTTCAATCACTTGTCTACCTCTACAGTGAACTTGTTGTCTTATATACCAGACTTTAAAACATTCTATAGATTTCTAGAACTGTAGGGTAACTCAATGTTCAAAGTTTGCAGTCCGTTTCAAGGCTACTGTATTCTTTGGCAAGTCCGTATTCTTATCAATATGATACTGAGAACTATTCGAGATTGAGATTTTTTCAATTATTCAGATCAACCACTTTGCAAAATGGGGTGGGGGAAAAATATTTGGACACATTTTTGGCAAAAATAATGTATAAGTAATAAATAAAAATATTTTCAAAAATAAAATTTTGCTTGTTTATCTACGCATCAAGAGCTTTCATTTGATACCAGCCTAAAATTTAATAAATAGTATTTTCTTAATAACCATATAATAGAAGCTATGTTTCATGAGGATTAAGGTTACCACCCGACGCGTAGACGAGTGTAATGTAGCCATTATATGTGAGTCAAATACAATATTTTGTGTATAACTATATAGTTGAGTGTCAATTGTAATACTGCAGAGCTAACGTCGTCAAGATGGCTTACCATCAACTGATTGTAATCTACAACTATGTTAAAAATACTATTATTTATTGTTTGATTTATTCTAACTTATAAATAATTTTAATTAGATTAGTAATTTCACGTCCAATTTTGAATATAGGTAGAAATAGGAAATAATTTCATTCAGCTTTTTTGGACAAGAAGCGTTTATTTAAACAACACAACGTTTCGCCAACAACATTGTTGTCTTCTTCAGGTGCTATAACAATAACATCATAATAGAAAACAATCTAATACAATCAATAAAGAAATTTACCTATGTTAGTTAAACGTAACTATAACAGACTGTACATTAATCATCTCCAAGGATGGTGAAATTTCAGAAATTCATTGACAATAATGTGTAATTGAAGAATACAGAAAATAGGAAAAACAGGAATTAAATTTGAATTAAATATTGTAATATAATGATCAAAGATAGAGACTATTAATTAAAATTTACAATTCAAAACAAGGCTAAATAAACTGGACAACTGTCCAATATTAACAAAAAAAATTTAAATATAATGATATCAAGGTTCATCAACGCATCAATATGACAGACAGCGACAATATCCCCCCTGACAATCTGGTACGCACAAATCAACAAAGTTGACAGTGTCACACCCTGTACAACATAATGCACCGATAACCCTTGAAATCATGAAATTTTAACAACCAACCAACTCCGTGAAAAGAACCAAAAATATGCAATGAGTTTCGGAGCAATCATACAATTCAACGTACCAATCCCTCAAAACAATGGTACGTACAAAGTAATGAGAGAATGGTACCTCAAATGGCATATCAAGTCCAAAACCCAAAACTCTTAAGGACCTAGACACCTAATTTAAATACAATTACAAATTGTAAGAACAATAAAACATCAGCCTTAAAAAAAAAACTTAAAAAAAACTTGCCATGTATAAAACGTTCATTATTCACGGATGAACATGTAATCGCGTCACCTTATGTATTTACAGTTGGAAACATAATGCATTTATATTTGATAGTCGTAGATATATATATATTTTTTCGTTCTGTACATAGATAATTACTTGGCAAGACCTGACAATGAATAGATCAAGATGAAGGGCTTATGTGAGTGAGGCCAAAAGTCAACCTGACTGATAGTGCCCAAAGAAGAAGAAGACAGAGAATAATTTATATTTATATTTTTAGATCGATATATTTTTGGAATCTCAGTATTTTTTTATATACCGGTCAAAGAACTAGATATGAATGGTGTCCATGGGACATTTAGATATGTTTTCACAATAGCGTAACGAGTGGTAGAAGTCATTGGCGCCAAAATACTAGTTGGAGCGGACTTATGGTCGACATCCGAACCGGAAGAAACAGTCCGAACAAGAAGAAGGAAAAGCATTTTGAAGATATATCTGCATGACATAATTAAATGCAATTGTTTTAAAGGTGGCGATATTTCAATTTTACTTCGTTTCTATAGTCTTATCTTTACAAAAGTGTATTTTAGAGCTAACACAATTTATATGTCACTGTTACATAAGATTTATATCTTAATTTATTATGTGTTGGTTCTAATAGTTTATTTATTTGCTCTAATACAGTATATCTAAATAATTAATGATCTTAATACAGCAACAAGTTAACGTCTAGCTCCCTAGATAACCTTTACAAAGGGAAATAATCTGAAACAGTTTGGGATTGAGATAAATATTATTAGATTCAAACTAATATTTATGTAGGAAAATTAGCTGAATTGATTCCATATATGAATATTTCATACATTTTATTTATATTTTTTCGATAGCATTTCAAGTAACTTAATCCACAGTGATTGGCAGATTATTTATTATTGTGACACATTCACAAATTTGTCAGGATTAAAGAAAAATGGGTTTTAATGACATATTAATTCTTAGATTTTAGGAAATTGATATTTTGGAAAATTTTATACTACGAGGGTTGATCAATAAATAAGTATCACATATTTTATACATTTTAATTCACAAATTATACAATAATTTAAATGAAAATATAGTAATAAAGTGTATTCTTCCTATTTATGAATGTTAATGTACCCATCAAGGTAAAGCTTAGAAAAAGAACGGGATTTCTATTTAGTACGGCCGTTACGAAGATCAATAAGAAAACAAATTGTTTTATATCGAGCGAGGTGTACGCCAGGGAGACTCTATATCTCCTAAACCATTTAATGCAGCATTTGAGAGCGTTTTTTAAAAATAATAATTGGACAAATCTCGACTTAAACATCAATGGAGAATGTCTAAACCACAAGTGTCGACGACGAAGTACTTTCAATTACTGATTTACGAGAAATAGATCAAATGTTGAAAGAATTAAATAGTGAAATCGTAGATAAGATTTCAAATCAAAATTAATAGACCAGCCAAATGACAAATGTAGTGCTGCGTGATCAATTGCCAATCTCGGGTAAATCCATTGATCAAGTGCCTTATTACAAATACCTGGGACACGAAATCACTATCAACAGAGACAATTAGATCATCGAAATTAAAGGAAGAATTGATTTGAGATGAGCATCTTTGGAAATCTAAGGTATATTTTAAAAGGTGGTCTCTTTATCTGCTTCAAGAAAAAGGTGTTTGATCAACGTGTCTTATCAGTTTTCACCTATGGTGTTGAGAGTCTGACCCCTGCGTAAAAATTTGCAGGTAAACTTCGAGTCCTTCAAAGATCCATTACAAGAGCAGTAAATTGGCGTTACACTTTAAGATCGAAAAAGTAATCTGTGGAACAGACAGCAAAGTTTGCGTCATGATTGGAAAAATTTCACATCTGAAGTGGCAGTGGTTAGGCCACATTTATAGATTCAGTTATGGTAGATGGCCCAGGAAAGTACTGGAATGGTGACTTAGGGACAGTTCTAGAAAGCGAAGCAATCCTCCTACCCGGTAGACGGATGATATCAAGAGACTGGTCGGAAAATTTGCTGCAGGTGGCACAGGACAAAGAGGAGTGGATAAACAAAGGGGAGGCCTATGTTCTGATAAATGATGATGATAAGGGTAAAAAGCCTGTTCTTATTTTCTTAGAGACAGCATTCTGTACTCTTCCATCATCTGGATTTAATTGTCTTCTAAGAAGTTTCTTCACCGACCCAAATAGTAAAACATCTGAAGTAAACAGATCTGAGCTGTAAGGCAGATAGTCTACAATACTTTATATCAACCCAAAATTTACCATAGATCTGCACAATATCCATATTTTTTACGCAGACCGGTAAAAAATCAGCTGTGGCCACCACAGGACCGACCGCCATCACAAAATACTCGTTTAATTTATGCTGCTTTATCAAAAAATGTCTCAAATAAAAGTTGTTAGTTATTGCTTTTATAGCAACTTTTGTCACATAATATTTGCAAAAATCATAAAATCGGCACGAGTAAATTCCCATTTCTAGTTAACCGATTTTTACCAAAAGTTGATCAACTCGTGCTATTGATGTCAAAAGCATAAATATGAAGTTTCATAAAAATCCTTTTAGCCGAATTTGATCTGCACGTGTACACAGACCGACAGACATCATGCTAAAAATAGTCGAAACGTTATGTAGGGACCTCAATTCGTGGAGATCCATCGAAATCTCCAAATGTCAAAATCGGTATGATCATAATACCTCCCTTATATATGTTGGCGTTCGGTAAAAATATATTATTTATTTCGAAGAAGAAGAATAGAACTTTATTATTCTTGCCCTAAGACTTCGAATCTTACATAATATTTTACAATATTTAAAAAAATCTAGTTATATATGTTTTACATTTAGTTAACAAAAAATTACATTGTTTCATTACCCTTAAAAAAATAATAATAATAAAAATAAATAAATACATACATATACATACATACACACACATATACATATATATACATTCCATCTTCTTTCTTTTATCATTGAATCTTCATTCTTTTTAATATACTTATCATTATTTCTTCTCCTGATCCCAAGTCATTTAATAATTCTGTCATACTTCTGCTCTCTTTTCCATTTTCGCATTCATAGAACAAATGCCACATTGTTTCTTCTTTTTCTTCGCATATTCTGCATTTTTTTCCTCAGCTCTTTTCCATATTATTACAATTATTCTTATTCTTTATGCTTTGGAGTTCAGTAGATATCTTGGCTTATCAAGAGTGACAATGTGATGGTACATTGGAAAATAAGTAGAGTTTCTTATTATGTCATGCTGTACTTGACTCTGTACATCTCTATCTCTATTTTCTATTTCGCTGATCACATTTTTACCTCTTTCTCGCATCATCTCTATGTAGATCGTGGAATACCCATTTCTTTCATAATATTTTCTTCTATTTATCTCCCACCTGGACTTGTTTTGTAAATTCCTTTCTCTCTGTCTCATTTCCCGCCAACATTCTCTTAAAACTGTGTCTTCCTGAATGTTTCTTAACCGCTCTTCATATTGCATTGCTATCTTGCCACTCTCTATTCTCATCCTGTCCCTTTTTGTTTCTTCCAAGAGTATATACGTTGGTGTGTTTCTGTCTACTCCTAAAATCCATCTCAGATATTTTTAATATAATCTTTCCATTTTATGTTGCTCCATTCAATTATTTATTTATTGTCCAACAGACCGACACAATATGAACTAGCACGCGTGCCTGTCATCAAAGATCCTATCCAATCGCACCGACTGGATATAATTCTTTCATACCAGATCAAGTAATGTTAAAAAATTATAGTTCTTTACTAGCCGTAAATTGTTTTTAAAGTTTTCGCTGACTAGTAAGATTTTGCCGCGGATCGACGGTTGAGAATGCATGCGTTGTGTCATAATGTTGTTTTGGTCAGCAATGCAATAAAATAATATTTCGATTACGCTGCCAAATTACCATTAATCTCAGATTTCCCAAAATAACATACATTTTAAACTGTATGAAGTAAGTGAATTAATTTTCATTCAAAATTTCAATGATACAACCCTACCCTGAATCAAACCAGATTCATTAATATCAATTTGCCATTAAGGTCAATGATATCAGTATCAGTGTACAGTAACATTAGAATGCTACATTTCTAACATACTAATGACCTGAAAGCAGATATATTTAGACCTAAAAAATATTAACTTCATATTAAAATCGCAGATTGGAATATAATTATTCAACAAATTGATCTACGTGGATTTATGTTAAGATTGTTTCCTAGAGAGTACAATACTACAGGTCATTTTCCACTGATTACTTCAAAACTTTCACAATGCCATGAACATCATCTTTGAGGGTCGATCGAGTCGTAAGTGACTAATGCTTAAAAATTACCACTAGATTATATTGGGATTTACACTCCGGCATCTTTTGTAAACCAAAGTCAGGAAAAAATTCATCCCAACTGATTGTCCAAGAAGAGAAAGAAAGAGAGATAGTTATAGAGAAACAATGTGATATTGCTCTTCTTTTGCCTTATTTGGTCCAATTGTTCTAAATTATAATGAATATCCACACTTTGGATGTTCATTAGAATAACAAATATTAGTCAGAAATAATACGTTGGTGAGACTTGTAGACATTTACATGTTAAAGATAATGCGTAAGAAAATAATTCACCAAGATGAAACCTATAGTTCCAAACTGGCTGAACGTGCTTGAAAAAATCAGCTACATTTCCAGTAAAGAGAGGCTAAATCCCCTCACATATGAGGAAAGTAAGTTTAAGGGAAAATTGAAAGAGTGCATCAATCGAAAATTCTAGATTGGAGATACCTTTAGTCAGACCAGCGTAGAGTTTCTTAACTCTGGCTATCTGTCATCAGAAATCACCTTTCTAATCCTCAAGATACTAAATGAAAAAAAAAAGAATATCACATGATGTGACAAACAACTTTAATCCAGGTATTAAGCCCGAAACCTGATACCTGACCCAATCCCATGATCAACTACCTGATCTTGAACAACCGACTAATAGCAACACGCTTACCACATCATCCCTTCTCTGCAACACTCGGTATAAAAAGTCTAAGTATCTGCAAATATTTCTATAGCATTATATCTCTTTGATATTAATTTTCAGTATATTGTACTATTCTAGTTTAATTCCATCAGGAGTGGGAAAGGTTTAAAATAATGGTGTCTGCATCCATACTTTGCTTGCTACCACCCGAAACAATTATGTGGATCTAACCTCGACCCATTTTTCTACATTAACGAGATTGGAGATTCTTGTTAGTCCAGGACATCTTCTTCCTTCAGTCTTTTCAGGTCATAATGTGGCAGGAATTATGTAACCAGCCCAGTGAAAACGTTGATCATCCAAGTCCCACGAAAACACGATCAGATAATTTACCTTATTAACAGTGAAAGATGATACAACATAAGTTAAAAATCTCTGCTGTCTGAAATGTTCTTTATATTGCCCGTTATTTGCAAAAAAGTTAACTTAAAACAACTATTGCGTCGATTCTGTGGGTAACCACAGAAACGACTAAGAGTGTGGACTGTACTTATTGCGCTAGTTCGGGTAAAATGGGCATAAACAAAGGTAGAAACAAAACAGGACTTACTTTTGAATGTTGATGCGTGGCTTAGAAAAGGGTTCCTAGAAGACTGTTGCTGCACAAAAGGACTGTGGAGAAAAGTTCAGGAACACAAACTCACACAGACGCAGCGTGGTCTAAAAAGAAAATATCGTTTGCTACTACGTTTTAAAACTACTGTTGTGGAGCGAACTTGTAATACATAACAATATTCACATATTTAATACTAATTAGCTCAAGAACATCCCAAAGTAGATTATTGCGTCGTGGTTCCGTATATTGAGCACAGGCAAAGAAGTGAAAGTCCAGGACTACAGCTGCCACGCTGACAAATTCCATGTGGCTGAATTTATTATAAGCGTTTCTTTTGGTTTTCTTTATAATTTGTTTAATTTAATGTGGATGACGTGTTATGTAGTACAGGAAATGAAGCATTTTGGCTTGCAATTTTTTCGTCCAGCATGGAATTACGTGAAATTTTCATAGAAGGTAGGGAATAGCCCAAGGATCATTTTCTACATCATGCCGGTGTACGCTAAAACCTTGGGGGTGGTTGCCACCCCATCTCGGGGGTGGAAATTTTTTACTACATTTTAACTATAGGAATCGATGGGAAAAGTAATTATAAGAAAAAAATGTTCTTTACGTTTTCTTCGTAAAACTAATATTTTTTGAGTTATTCGCGGTTGAAAGTAACAGTTTTTCGACGAAAAATCGATGATTTTAAAAAGTTTTTTGCGAATAACTCCAAAAATATGCATTTTATCAAAAAAACTGTAGAAAGCAAAATTGTAGCTTTTAAAAAAACAAACAAAATGCTTTTTTTTATTATTTTTCTACGACGAATACGAACCGAGATACGGCATGTTAATGGTTAACTTTTTTTCGTCAAATGCATAATTTGAAAGATTCAAAGTCAAATAACAGGAAAAATTTGCATTTTTCGAGGAAAACTCATTGAATCTTTTTTAAAGTATTTGATTAGACCTTTCAAACAAAATAAAAAAAGTCTCTAGCATAAAAATTAAGCGACTTGTGATCAAAATAAAGTCGGTACCTACTTTTTTCTACGAAAAAATCAGTGAAAACAACCCCCTATTTACCCCCTAATTAAAATTGATCCTCACCCTTCTGTCGTTCTCTTCATATATGTATTTTCAGTACACCCAAGAAATTTGGTCAATTTAAAATGCCTAATTTTAGAAAAATTGGAGTTTAAGAAAAAACGAATTTTTGCGATTTCGTATTTTTCACCCTTTTCTTCAAAATATCTCCGAAATTACTGGAGATACGAAAAAAATGATAGAGCACTAAATTGTAGCTTTTTTAATGACTTAAATTTCCTTGTGCATATATATTCTGTACAGTGAATATTTGGCGAGATATAGCCGTTTAAAACCTCTATTTACAAGCGAACACCACCTTATTCGAGCCCTTCAGACTCACCCCATTTAAAAACTAAGGCATTTTAAGGAATTTAATTTACATAGTCTTATAGCTCTTGAAAAGTCCTACAAAATCGTTTTTGAAAAAACTTTCTATTACTAAAAATGAAGGAGCTATGTTTAAAAAACCAATAAATTTTTTTTCGAAACATCGAATAGCACGGTTTGGAGCGTAATAATCTACATAACCAGTCTTTTCGGCAGCAATACGATACATGTTCCACTTTTTCCTTTCAAACTGAAAGACAGAAGAAAAAACATCTTTAAGGGTTGAAATATTATGATATAATATCCTAAAGCATGAAACAATCATTACTTTACCAATTCAAACAAAATTTTACCCATATTAAGGTTTTGCAATGTTATTTTATAATTTTTGACAATAAGGAGTAGTTTTCACTTCTAAAAATAAACAGTGCCCATGAGCATGATATAAAATTTGAAGTAGAGGGTGAGATGAGCCTAATCCCAAATTTTTATGCAAATCGATGAAAGACGAAATCATTTTTTTAGGATAAATAATTTTTTTTATATCAAGCTCTAACAAGGGTTGGTTTTTAAGGGTTGAAACATTAGAAATTGTATTCCGAAGCATGAAACAATCATTATTCAACTAATCCAAACCAAATTTTACCCAAGCTATATAAATAAAAATTATTATTATTATTATTATCTTAAGGTTTACAACGTTATTTTATAATTTTTGACAATTAGGGGTAGTTTTCACCCTTAAAAAATAAACAGTGCCCATGAGCATGATATAGAATTTGAAGTAGAGGGTGAGACGAACCTAATTTCAAATTTTGGTGCAAATCGATGCAAGATGAAATCATTTTTTAAGATAAATACTTTTTTTTTACATTAAGCTCCAACAAGGGTTGATTTTTAAGGATTGAAACATTATGAAATTGTATTCTAAAGCATAAAACGATCCATATTTAGCTAATCCAAACCAAATTTTACCCATATTAAGGTTTAAAATGTTATTTTATAATTTTTTACAATTAGGGGTAGTTTTCACCCTTAAAAAACAAAAAGCGTACAACGGCACAATGTAGAAAATGAACTAGAGGGTGAAATGAGCCTAATTCCAAATTTTTATCCAAATCGAAGCTGGACGAAAAAATTGCGAGGTTTTGTCATTTTTTGAGCTTCATTTCCTGTACTAATGGCCGAATACAGCTAACCATTTTCTGAACGGAATTCGAACTCGAACCGTCTGGCATGCAAAGCCGGGTCGTTACAACTGCGCTACCGAGGCCGGTTTGAATTATCATATTACCCAATAAAAAATTTGATGCTTTATGAGGAGTTACATAAACGAATATAAGTAAAAGAAAATTAAAATGAAACATATTCAATAAACATCCCCAGACAGAAGCAAAAAATACAATAAAATAAAATATAACACAATATATACAGTGTTTTATAAATTTTTGTCATATAAAATACAATATTACGAACACGGCATCATCTGTTAAATCCCAACTGTCTGCGCCTCCAGTAATATTTTCTTGTAATGTAATGAAACGCTATATAAATATAAAACCAAAATGTTGGCGAACCTTTATTTAAGTGTATTCATGCTAACTGAGCTTGACTAAAAAGACTAACTTTATGAAAAAAACAAACAACATGTGATAAATCATACAATATAAATTGCAAAACTTATATATCACGCAATAAGAAATTAAATAAATGTAAATTTTAGGAGGGTAGTATTGAAAGAGTGCGTTAAAAAGCATATTTTGAAAAAAGGCAAATAGCAAAAGATCGTCAACATACGTGGAAATACGTGAGTGAAGTTTGAATCGTGAAAGTATGTAAATACTCAAGCTTTTATTACATTTTTCTGTAAGAATTTTCTTAAAGCTTACCGTCCAAAATATTCACGATTTAAAAGTGCTTTTGTGTAATGCACCGATTGCAATCAATGGCTTTATGTACGATTAAATAATCAATAATCCGATTTCCGACCGAAATAAACCATTTACTATACCTTTCTCTATCCAAAACTTCTACTTCTTCTCTTCCTTCTAGATTTAAGTCTGTTAATCTATTTACAATTAATTTACCTACCTCTTGGGCTTCAACAGTCGTCCTGGTAGTGTTGATCTTATAAACATTCTTCTTCCGATGCAACATAAAGAATCTGGCCAAATGTGCGTATTACAACATCACCATAAAACTTAACATATCATGTTTAGAATAGCTACATTAGCTTAATTGATACCAAAAACTACATAAAAGTAGTCTTAAGTTTTTGCCAGAGAGTGCTAGTCGTGAACTGAAAATCTCTGATAATTATGTATTATGCCATACGAAATAATAAAATTGTGGAAATAAAGGCGTGGAAAAAAAGGCTTAGGCTAGATCAGTTATTGTCAGTATATGCATCTCTTGTCCGAGCTTATAAAACTGCATCCAGGGTATAAACTTAAGCTTGTAATACTGATAGTTGGTGTTTTAGGTAGTATAAAAGCTTTCTACCGA
Organism: Liopterus haemorrhoidalis; assembly: GCA_963971575.1. Lineage (NCBI taxonomy): Eukaryota > Metazoa > Arthropoda > Insecta > Coleoptera > Dytiscidae > Liopterus > Liopterus haemorrhoidalis. The sequence continues at coordinate 14,183,001 of OZ020618.1, read as the reverse complement.
AGGGAAATCGAGTCCATTCTTGCCTTCAGTTCTTCTGCCACCTCTTTGAACTACAGGATGCAAAAATCAATGTTGCTCGGGTCTCTTCGCATTGTGCAGGCTCTAGATCTGGCAATTTGGCGTAATTTCCGCGTCTGCATATCACTAAAGTTTGGGATACAGCCGTGTGTATTGACCTCCACTAGTCTCTAGTATGACGTGGCCCAACAGGTTACTGAAGTTTGCGACTAGTGGACGCTTGTCAAGATCTACCAAACCGCAAAATAATAATAATTGCGTAATATCCACGTCTGCATTGAACCAGAGTTTGGGATGCAGCCGTGTGTATTTTGCTCCACTAGTCTCTTGTATGACATGGCTCAAAAGGTTACTGAAGTTTGCGATTAGTGGACGCTTGTCAAGATCTGACAAACCCCAAATAGTAGGTAATATAATATTTATTTACAATAATATATACATATATTTTTACATAATTCTCTCAAGTTTATTTCCTAACTAAGAACTTATTAACACCTGTTTTTAGTTGTTAAATTAGTTTCAACAAGTCTTTTTTGTAAATTTTTTGCTCTTTTAATGACCTATTAACTGTTAAAAGCTAGTAATGTTTAAAAAAATGTTATATATTCACTGTTACTTGTTGTGACGTATGAACTAACTTTTTTCTTTCAAGATAACACGGTCAATATAGCCATAAGCTACTTTTAAACCTCTAAACTCTTTGTAAGATCTAGTAGTATAGTTATCCATTATAGAAGAGGTTGAGTGGATCTTAAGTTCGCTTAAGATTGAAGATAAAGGATAAAAAATCCTTTTGGTCGAGTCCCTAAACCGTATCCGTTACCTCCATCAAACAGTATTCGATCGCTAGTCGCGCTACCCGAACATCGAATAAATGTGTCATTTTGTAACAATCTGTATCGAAAAAACGGGACAAATATATCTCTTATCTATTTGCTTTTCAATTTTTTCATTCTTTTTTCATGATATTTTGTTTGTTCAGTGTGCGTTTTTGTTGGATTTTTCCATTAAAGTAATACGTAAAACACAGTGTATTATATTTATTGAATGGTGTAGCTATTTAGTTACGAATATTTAAAATTGACGTGAAGTGTGAGTTTTCACATATTTCAGGGTTTTGTAGGTATTAAGTCAGTGAATGATGATTGTTAGAAGGCCAAAGGATGAATGCCTGTCACTACATAACACAATTACAAGTGTTGCTTTTAAATCAATAGGCACGACAAGAAGGTTGGAGTTAGATTTGTTCTACCGTGTATCGTATATCTTTAATAATATCATAATACAGTGAAAACTTGAAATTGAACCAATTCGCGGCTTCCAATTGAGTGCTGTTGACAATATCATCAATTTCTTGATGCAGTGCGGCACTGTTGACAAAAGTGGTATCATCTGCGAACAGAAATGGTGACGCACTGGTCATTGATGAAGTAAAGAAATAGCACAGGAGCCTGGACCGCTCCCTGTGGTACACCTAATCCATTTTCCCGCACAGATGATAACACTCCGTCACAAAGTACATACTGCGTTCTATCAGAGAGATAGCTCTGAATTAGTTTCAGGGCTAGTCCCTTTATGCCAAATATTGTTTCAAGCTTTGAACATAATAAGCTAGGTGAGACACAATCAAAAGCTTTAGTGAGGTCATATAAGGAGGCTGCTACATGCAGGCCATTTTCCAAATTGTTCATGACTGTTGATAGTAAGTTTATAGCAGCTAAATCTATATTTGTAATATGTATTTCTATTGAGTACTAATTTATATATGTTGACGAATTATGTCCGTAGATAATATAATAGTTAAGTTTATGGGAGTCGGACAGGTGTAGAAATAAATAAAAAAAGTTTATTTAACTTACGTTTTCTTACGTTTTTTTTAGCTTACGTTTCGATTTTAATCAAATCTTCCTCAGAGCTAGTTAAAGTCACATAATTTTAAAATAAAACGTTAAATAATAAAATATATCGGTATATATGTCCATGGTTTATAAGGTCGTTGAACTTGGTGATAAGAATGATACTGCCGTAATAATGGTATCATTCTTATCACCAAGTTCAACGACCTTATAAACCATGGACATATATACCGATATATTTTATTATTTAACGTTTTATTTTAAAATTATGTGACTTTAACTAGCTCTGAGGAAGATTTGATTAAAATCGAAACGTAAGCTTAGTTAAATAAACTTTTTTTATTTATCTCTACACCTGTCCGACTCCCATAAACTTAACTATTGTACTAATTTATCTTGATTAGATGAGTTACGTCCGTAAGTTAGTAATTATAGTTGAAGGTAATGGGATTCGACCAGTCAGAAAATAAAAACAAATTTATTAACTTCGCTAACGTTTCGATTTTTATTTTAAATCTTCATCAGAGCTTAGTTAATAGTCACGAAATAAAATAACAATTGTAAAATTAATAACGAACACATCATATTGTCCGGTTATTGAACTCAGAGATAAGCAATGAATAATAAGCATTCATTGCTTAATAAATTTGTTTTTATTTTCTGACTGGTCCGAATCCCATTACCTTTAACTATAAGTACTAATTTATATTTTACGCTAATTCTTTATGATCATCTAATTCTTCTTTCGTTTTTTCGCAAACTTATCGTGTCTGTTCTTGTAGTCGGTATTCGTGATTGTTTGGCATCCAGACGTATCATGTATAGTTTCAATGCTGGACTTACAGCGTCTGCAGGTATCATCAATAGCGCCATCTTTAATGATGTATTTCTTGTAATTTTTATTATTGACTAATAAATAAATCCCTCTATTTCTGGGAAGGCATTACTTCTTATCAGCCAAGCGTTCGACACATCTTTTTCAACATATGCCTACTCAAGATCGTTGATGTGTTTCCCATGAAGAGGTTTTTGGAGTCAATGTTTATTTTTGCTCATCTTTAATGATGTCACAACTTGAATCACCTGGCAAGTTCAGAGGGGTATAGCAATTATCAGATATCACAACAGCTAAATTGAAATGATATATCAGATTTTGCTTGAAAATAAGTTCTTAAAAGCATTTTTTGTTTATTTTCTAATTGTAGTTATTATTTTTATTATTTAGGGTCTTTCAATTAAAAAGGAAAGAGTTTTCTCATTGCAGAGACGCGCTATTCGACTTCTCGCATCCAATCCTTATAGATCTGACAGTAGAAACTCATTTAAAACCTTAAAAATTATGGCGCTACCATCTATCTACATTTACTATACCCTCTTACATATATATGCATAAAAATCAAACTGGACTTACTACCTTCTCAGAAGTTCACAATTACAACACAAGAAACAAGTAAAATATTTCTCCCAATTTCTTGAGACTGACGAAATCAAGAAATGCTATTAACTACTACTCCATTAAATTTATGAATAAAGTACCAGATATCATCAAACAACTGGCCTTCAACAAATTTAAAAATGTCATGAAGAACTATTTTATTAAAAATCCATTTTACTGCATAGAGGAATTCTTACATCACAGTTTTGTAAAATTATAAAATGACAAATCTTTTAATGTAGTTTTAATGTAATCAATGTAATTTCTGATTTGTAAAGTTTATTATATAAATTAAAATATTGTAATATCGACTGACTTAAAACACTGAGGCTGTAATTGGGTCAATAAACTTATTATTATTATGGGGTTTGTCAGGTCTTGACAAGCGTCCACTAATCTCAAACTTCAGCAAACTTTTGAGCCGCGTCATACTAGAGACTAGTGGAGCTAAATACACTCGACTGCATCCCAAACCCTGGCGATATGCAGCCGCGGAAATTACGCCAGATCCAGTGCCCGCACAATGCGGAGCGACCCGAGCAGCACTGCTTTCTGCATCCTGCAGATCAAAGAGTTGGCAGAAGATCTACAGGCGGGAATGGACTCGATTTCCCTTCGATAGGAGGCTTTCATGCCACCCAAAACACCAACTATCAGGACTACAAGCTTAACTTTATACCCGGGATACAGCTTTCTAAGCTCGGACAAGAGGTCCATATACTTGGACCTCTTTTCCTCCTCCATGAGAGATCTCTCCTATTATTATTATTATTATTATTAATTAAAATCAATATTTTAACTAACTTACTTAATAACGATTACGGGTTTGATATTTATACCAGACGTCCCGATTTTTGAGGGACGTCCCGCTTATGAACAAGAATAGATTGTCTCGCGCGGGACAGCTAAATTCACGAATTATTCAAAAAGAAATAAATCGTGACTAAAAATGGCATTAGGTTAGGCTGACCAGATTTTTTAGAATAGAAGTAAAGACCTTTTTTTTCTTTGCTCATCACTTCTATTTTGGGAGTGAAGACCATTTATTTTTGATCGTCACTTATATTTTGGGAGTGAGGACCTTTTTTTGCTCATTAGTTCTATTTTGGGAGTGAAGAACTTTTGTTTATTTTTTGCTCGTCACTTCTGTTTTGAGCCCTTTTTTTTAGTATACTCTTGTTCTATAAAAAAAATCTGGTCAACCTACTTTAAGATAAACATTTTGAAATATTTTTAACTGTACATTTTATTACGTTGTCCCGCTTTTTGCGCCTTAATCCCGAATTTTTTATATTTATTTGGTAAAAATCCCGATTTGGTAAAATAATAATCTGGCAACGCTGATTTATACTGACTTACAAATTAACGATGGTAGCTAATCCAATTGTCTTTCTTGAATAGTGTATGGATTGGTCTTTTTAAGGCCTTAACTTGTTTATTTTGTACTTTATCCAAGCCTGCTGTTTGGTTCAGACAAAGTCTACTTTAAAATATTTCTTGATTTTTAGTCTAAAAAGTTTATTAGATTATAAACCCTAGTTCAACCCTAACTAAATAATTCAGTAAGTTTGATAGTTGAAGTTAATTGTACAGCCTAGCATTTATATTAAATGCATTAGTAAGAAACAAGGAAACATGGTTATTAACTCGACAAGCACACAAGTTAAACAACACAATAGGGTAAGTCTGTCGTTTAGTCGTACTCACTCGTACAACAACTCCCTCAGTCTACGAATTTTTGTCAGGATTCGCATGTATTACTAATGGCACCCTCGTCCTTGGCTTATTCTGTGGCCTCGCGTTACAGCTTGCACGAGATCTTAGGGGTAGCTACCTTTTTAAAAATTCTAAATGGATGGCATTGAGAGAAAAAAACAACAAACTAGAAAGTACTGGTGTAGATGCCCTCACTGTCTGTAACGTAAGAAGCACTCACTGTCGCTGAATGTGTCTGATCTTTTTTTGTTAGCTTTGTTTTTAGAATTTTTATCCTTTGAATAAAAAGTTAAATTTTTGATAGGCTTAAGGGAAAGTTGTGTAGAGGAAAATGTTTGAAAACATAACATAAAGTGAGTTTTTACTAACGATACGCTGAATAAGAGCTAATATTTTTTAATAATATTTATAAAAAATATATTTTTTCTATAATCACTTGAACTATTGGAAGGCACAAATGAAGGTCATTGTTAGGGTTTCGTTAGTATAGGTAACCAGAAACCCTTATACAGTCATTCATGTGTCTGTCTGTCTATCTGGCTAGCTGTCTGTTATCATCATCATCATCGTTTATCAGCCATTGACGTCTTCTGCAGAATATAGGCCTCCCCTTTGTATCTCCACTCATTTCTGTCCTGTTCCACCTGCAGCCGATTACCGACTAGTCTCTTGATGTCATCTGTCCAACGGGTAGCAGGTTTGCCTCGGTTTCTAGTACTGTCTCTAGGCCGCCATTCCAGTACTTTCCTGGCCCATCTACAATCATTGACTCTAGCAACATATTCTGCCCAATGTCACTTCAGACGTGAAATTCTACCAATTATAAGCAAACTTTTGATCCACAAAATCGCTCTCTCCATCAATCTTTGAGCAACTTGTAATTTTTCCGCAGATTTTCACGTGAGGGTCTTAGCACTATAGGTGAAGACTGGTAAGGCACATATGAGGACGAAACAATAAAACAAAAAAACAGATCCAGCCTCCAATTTTATCAATATAGATTGTCAGAATTGCAATTCAATATTGTCTCCCACAAAATAACTTCCTTAGGAAGCCGCACAGCACTGGAAACGGTTCTTCCAATCCTCATAGCAGTGCTGGAACTCGGATACTGGAATAGTTTTCAGCTGGTCGATTACGGTCGTTTAAATGTTTTCGACTGTCCCAAAATGACATCCCTTGAGGTGATTTTTCAATCTTGGGAAGAGAAAAAGTCACTAGGACTCAAGCCAGGTGTTTTTACTGGCCAAAAACTCGTTTATTGAAATTGAGCAGATTTTTCTCATCACCAATCGGTTGGTTAAAATCTGATGAACGGTAGTGTGAGTCAAATTCAACTCTTTTCCGATCATTTTGACTGTCAACAGACAATCTGAATTCACAGGATCCCGGATTCTGTCGACATTTTCATTGGTTCTAGAAGATAAAGGCCTTCCGCTGCGTGATTCATCTTCAATAAACTCTCTTCCTTATGAAAATGCCTTAATCCTCCAAAAAACCTTGGTCCTTGACAAAACACTGCCTCCGTAGGCCTGCTGAAGTTTTGCAAAAGTTTCCGTTGGGTGCCCAAGTCTGAAGCAAAACCTGATAGCACACCGTTGCTCGAAATGAATGTCACTCATTTTTAGAACGTATTAGAAAAAATTGTTTCACGAAAAAAATCGCTACAGACAAAATTAGTCTCGCGAGTTCAAACTCGTACTGAAGGCGTATCACATGTTCACTTGCCTCCCCTCTAAGTGCCGCGTCCCAAATGCAGCCAGATCAAAAGCTATGTTGCCAATCCGGTTACTTAATTTACACAGCTCGTATGTATACAATTTAATTCGGTTCAGTTTTCAATGATGATATGGCATATTTCTTTAGCTGTGTATTCGACAGTCGAAAAGCCAGCCTAGTTTATTTTGTTGGTACTATTAATAAAAATATTGTTTGAATAAATTATTGGAAATGGTTTCCGTAACAAAGTACATTAATACCATGAAATAATTATCATCAATATTAGTTTAAGTCAGAATAATTAACTTTTCATTAAATTTGTGTTTATTTGTGCTAATTATCTTTGAATTTGTTCCTACCATTTGTTGATATAAATGTAAATTTTATTTTAACATTACAATTTTATAGCGATGAACATTTAAAATTTTCCATTTAATGTTTTTTAATGGAGCACATAAATAAATGCATGAAATATTATGTAAAATATATTATAAGGGCACTGACCGCAATTAGTATTCGAAAATTATGTCATTTAAATTATGGGTTAGCAAAACATATGTACTTTAATAACACTTTTAAAACCTAGAACGAGAGTGCTAGTATCAAATAACACATATGTCACAAATTGATAAATGAATATTGTTTCAGGGAAAACAATAATTAATAGATATCATTGGAAATTAATAAGTTTTCAGGTTAAAAACCAAAACCATATTTTCTAAAGTAATCATCAGTATTAATAATCAGAACCAATAATCAGCTAAAAGGAGTGAAAATTATTTTACTATAGCTATTAGCCAAGATGCATTAGAATAATCGGTGCTTAGCTGTAAAAATCATAGAACTCCATCTGGCAGCATATTTTGAAACTAGGTTATTACCCGTCAACAATAACGGATTTATAACATCAAAATTTCAGTTGTTTGTATGTGATTTGGTTTAATTTTTTAACGTATCTTAATTTCGTATAATTAACCAAAAAATATACCACCATGTCATGAATGAATGGAGAAGAATTGGGGCACGAAGTAACAGAGCGAATGACCGACATACAAGAGCAAGATACAAAAATAAGAGAGTCAAGGTATAATAACAAATATGAAAACACCTGGACGGTGAGAAAACCACATTATCTGACAGAAAAAGGCAGTAGAGAGAAGAAAAAAGTGATAGCGAGATTTAGATGTGGAAATGACGAGAGGGACAATAATTTTTGGATGAAAGAGGAAGAAAGAACATGTAGAATGTGCAGGGAAGGTAAGGAGACAATGGAACATTTGTTGGAAGAATGTGAAGAAATACGACACAGAACGGAAACGAGAAAGGAAATTTTGGATGAAACAGGAAAGGGGTATGAATGGATGAAAGAAGTGAAAAACAGAAGGGAGGAAATTAAGGAAAGGAGTCAACGAAGATATTAACTAGAGGAGAAGGAGAGTAGATTTTAAGCCGAAAGGCGAAAATTACAATTATTATTAAGTATAAGTTAATTGTTGTAAGATAAAATGTAGTATATAATATTTAATAATAAAAATATCTATCTATCTATCTATCTACCACCATGTCACGTATTTTCGAAAAACAACATGACTCTCTATGTAAAAAAAGGAAAATTAAAAGAAAAGATGCAGAAAGGATGGTAAAGAACCAAGTCATTTTTTTTAACCCGTAATTGTTGACGAGTTAAACAACCTAGTGATATAATGTTGAAATTAAAAAATATGTACTCACTTTGGAAGATTTAGAACTAAGTCATAAAAAACCTCTGCACACTGTTTTAACACAAAACACTAAATTAACACTATTTTAATACTAACTTTTAACTATTTACACTATATTTAAACACTGTTTCATTAATTTTTATTTTAAAAACGTTCAATTCTTGCAAAAAAATGATTCTGTATTTTTAAATTGCTTATGCCAAAAAATTTCGTTTATCACTGGGATTATAGGATTAACATATGACCTTTGGAAAAAATGACGTCACAATTTTACCCAGATTTCATACACTACAATATTGAATTCTTGCTAATTATACAGGGTGTTTGTTTGAAACGGGGCACCCCGAAAATCTCCTTTATTTGTAAAGATCAAGAAAATCTTTAAAACAAAAGTTAAACTAGACAAAAAGGCCCATCTAAAGGTTACTATAAGAAATCTGAGGCACTTCCGGTTTCACCGGAACTGATGTCATCTTTTGATCTAGTATACAGAATCGATAATTTTATATTTTTTTCCTAAAATTACATTACATTAGCTTTACAATGACACCAAAAAATCATATTTTTATGTTAACCATTTCAAAATGGCGCCCATTTATTTACAAAATAATAATCAACATAAGTTTTACAAAGTTGAACGTAGCAAGCTTTGAAAACAATAAAAAAAGAAATAAAATATCTCTAAAATAAACTATTTGACTATTTAGAAAGAAAAAAAAACTATTACTTTTTACAATTATTTTACAAAAAAAAAAAAATTACAAATGTTCGATCAAACCATCATTATTGTCCACACATTTTATCATTCTTAATAAAACTCTTCCATCGCCCTTATAAGAGTACACTCTTGGATATCCCGGATTGCACTTCTAACCCTTCTTATGTTGATTATTATTTTGTAAATAAATGGTCGCCATTTTGAAATGCTTAACATAAAAATATGCTTTTTTGGTGTCATTGTAAAGCTTAATGTACTTTTAGGAAAAAAATATAAAATTATTGATTTTCTATGCTAGATCAAAATTTGACATCATTTCCGATGAAACCGGAAGTGCCTCAGAATTCTTATAGTAACCTTTAGATGGGCCTTTTTATCTAGTTTAACTTTTGTTCTGAAGATTTTTTGTATCTTTACAAATAAAGGAGATTTTCGGGGTGCCCCGTTTCAAACAAACACCCTGTTACGTGTTACGATTACATATTTATGAATATAAATTGATAGATACCAGTGTGATTTATTTCTAGAAGATAAATGACAGAATCGAACAAGCAAGAACGAGGTTTAACCTGATTAAATTTTAAGCACTGCTTGGTAAAATATTACATTTACCATCATACGAGGGCTACCTTTAAGTTTTTACGAAAACTAAGAATGAATACATTTTATTTGGAACAAACTGTTTTACTACTTTTCAAAATATTTGCCTTTAAGATTTATACACTTTTGCGTGCGTTCAAACCAATTCTCGAAACATTTTTTCCACTCTGAAGTTGATATCTCAAAAACATGGTTTTCGAAGGCTTCAATAACTTCTTGAGGTGATGAAAATCGCTGCCCACGCATTTCTTGTTTGACATTAGGGAACAAAAGAGTCGTTGGGGGAGAAATTAGGTGAATACGGGCAAGAGACATTAATTCGATGTTTTTCTCCTTCAAATAATCAATTGTTTGACGTGCTGTGTGGAAGCTTGCATTGTCTGAATGAAGAATGATGCGGCTTTTTTGGTTGTTTTCATGATTTTGTCGATGACTTAACTGAGTTGCCCTGGATTTGAGAAAAAGAAATATTTGGTAATTTATGTTGTAATTAAATGTTTTAACGATCTTGCGATCAGCGGTAAAATTATAAAAATATGCTGTATTAACGGCCATTCAGATTTTGAGTTCAACATCGAAGTCGATTTTCTAACCAAAGAAGCAGCTGTAATTGGCTCTGTTAAATATTCCTCTAAACAAGTGTTTCTCAATCTTTTTACCCTCGCGGCACATTTTTCAAAGAAGAAAATTTCGCGGCACACCTACTTAGTTATAGAAGACATTTCTAACGCTAGTTTTTTCTTTTTAAAGACTTCGCGGCACCCTTGGAAATTTTGTGGCACACTATTCAAGTGGCACACCCTTTGAGAAACACTGCTCTAAACAGTAATGAGATTATGTCAATCTTCAAATCTTCCATATGCAACCAATGGCAACAACAATATATAGATTCTCTGCAGTTGAAAGAATCATACTATGGTAAAATTTAACTCCTCCTTCCTAGAAAGCTTTGGTTTTCTTCTCACCAAAGCAGATCTTTTATATGCACTTTTATCCGGCTTAGATTTAATCACACCTTCTCTCCTATCATCTGCAAAGAATTAATATGGTTACTTTTCCTTTCTGTCCGTCAGATAATTTATCTGTCAGCGATTAGAACCACTTTTTGTTTGAATACCCAGTTATTTTTCGCAATCGTAATATATTTATACAAAATATAGTTGTCAAAAAAATATCCTTACCTACCAATATTTAGACGCTTCTTGCTAATAACTCTCTAGATCAGCGGTTCTTAAACTGTGGTCCGCGGACCCCTGGGGTCCGCGAAACAATTTTGACATTAACTTTACGTCCCCCAACTTTTCGCTTTTATTCAAATAACTCATTTAATAAAAATCCTACATGGTCAAGACTTTTTGTATTTGTTGTTATCTAACTAATTATTGACATAACTAAACAATAATTAGAAAAAATTTAATTATTTTTATTCAACTGCAAATTATTTATAGACAACATATTATAATAAGATATTTTGATTAATATTTGACCAAGAAATGTTTGTATGAGTTTAACGTATTATAATTTGTAACTTTTTTTATTCTTTTTACTACTATTTTTATTAATTTTATGTTTTTTATTCTAGATGCTAATAAAAATGTTCCTCTATAAATTCACAAGACCATTTATTAAAATAACCAGCGATACATTTTTACTAAAACTTATTACAATGTAGTCCCTATGAGATTATTGAGTCATAAATTAAGTCTCAAGATCGACGTAAAATGCCTAGGGTTGGGATGGGGTCCGTAAAAAAAAAATGTTATTCAAGAGGGGGTCCTCGGACTACATAAGTTTAAGAACCCCTGCTCTATATATTTATGAAATTATTGATAACTATATTAAATCAGAAAATGTCAAATTATAAACGTAAGTTTAAATCCCTTAATTTGTTCCTTTATTACCTGGCTAATAGCCAAAGCTGCTAAAGTACAATTTAAAAAATTCAGAAAAAGAACATCATTGAATAAGTTTGTAGTAAAATGTCTTAAAAACATATCAAAACAATTACAATGCTTTGTTTCTATCCGAACAATACGAAGTTGAATTTATTATCGTAGTTTATAGAACTTTTATTCAGAGTTTAATTAATTTTATTAGCTTACACATGCTTGGTTAAACTGCAGAGTATTGTCTAAAAAATTGAATACATTCTATTCTGGTTGAGAACAAACTTTAGTTCAAACATGTTACAAGTCAGAACGGTAAAACTTTTTGTTTAAAACTAGTTCTTTATTAAGCTACGAAGGTATGTAAACTATGAAGTATTTCAAATAGCTGTTAAACTTTTTTTAACGCACTACTAAATTTTTATGACTTCTTTTTCGTAAAATATATCGTTAAAATACCTATTAATATATCTCGTCACAAAAATATATTTTGTGTAAGATACAAGTGAATAAAATGAAAGAAACACGTCCAGTGGGGCTTACGTGATTTTTTTCTGTGGAATACGATCGCATGCTACTTCTGACAGGCTGAAAAAATCTGCTGGTTCTTTCCATCTCTCTTCTGCTTCTCTTCATTCTTTAATAAAATATATAAACAAAAAGAGATAAATAAAGAATACAATTCTAGTAGTGTATCTCTGGTACTCCTCAGTGGAGTATAGGGCCTCAAGAAAGTGTTCCCCATTCGGTTATTAAATGCCTTCTGAATTTAATTTTATTCTTATAATAATAATAAATAATAATAAGTTTCCAAATGCCTAGATAGGCGCATAAGGGCAGAAAAGTCACCATTTCTAACCTGCCGGTCATAGATTAGAAAGTCACGTTCTGAAATAGGAACTTCGGTGAGTTTTAGACGGTTCAATTTATTGATCAATAAATTGAATAAGTTGACCTTCAATTTATTTATGTTTGTAAAATGTTTAAATTTAATCAATAAAATAACCAATGATGAAAAAATTGATCAATTCATTTTGAGAATAGAACAATTTCTATTTTTCGTAAATTTTATAGGGAGTTCTAGGTATAGGATATTCCAAACGTTTAAGCGGAACTAACTGGAACTTTAATTTTTGTAAGTTGTCATTAACTCTCGTTTTATAGCTTGAAGAGGGCTTTTGCTAAACAAAATTATCAAAAGCCTCACTTAAACGGTAAAATTTACTATAATTCAAAATGTAGTTCCGCTAAAACCGGCAGAAACAGGCAGGGGCGTGCGGTTCATAGAAGCAAGGGAAGCATTGCTTCCCTTGTTCACATTTATTAAAATATATTTAGGAATTTTGGTTTTTATGAATTTTCTAAAAATTAACACAAAATATTATTGGTGTTTAAGGATATTAATTCACTTTAATAATACTGAACATACTTTGAAATGTATTTGCTAAAAATATTCAAATATTCGTGTTGTACAAGTTCATATATTCGCGCTGCGTTATCACCGCACGCCCCTGGAAACAGGCTATATATTTTTATCTGTTTAGTTAGTCTACTACACCTATCTTTCGATTTACACGATAGATAGTTTCCTGAGGAAAACGTGTAAATCGAAAATTTAACTTTTTAAATCTAAAACCGTGTAAATCGAAAAGTATGCAAAAACGCATAATTTCGTTGTTTGATAATTAAGAATTTTTTTATTTATAATTTTTGTACATAAATCAAACAAAAATCTTTATATATAAAAGAGAATATTTGTGGCTATGTCCGGAAATTCTAACCCACTTCCAGATATGCTACCGAGTTGAAATTTTGCATACAGGTAGAAAATGATCTCATCATAACTAGAAAAATCGAAAATCTCAAAAAAGTCCCATCAGAAACGAGAAATTAATAATTTTATTTTTAATTATATTGGACCATCGAAGTATGTATGATGCGTTCAGAGCGATCGCGGGAATTTCGTTTCAATGGTTGTTTGGACGACTATAGTAAGTTCGTGGAACATCGGCCAATATCGTTCGGCACGATTCATCATTGTTCTGCTATAGGTGATTTTATTCAGTTATTTAGTAAAATTTACGCTTAGTATTTTTGCGCATTTTTATGAATTTTGTTATTTTTATTTATTTATGTTTTATCTATTATTTTATATAAATATTTAAATATAATAGTAAAATATTTTATATATATAAAACAGAAAATCTGTGTATACCGAGTTGAAATTTGGTATATAGGTAGGAAATGCAGTCAAAATAAGGAGGCTTATTATTTACTTTACATCAACAATTTATAAAGACAATTTGTTTTGATTGAAGAATGATTAATTTCTGTTTAGTGTAACTTTTGAATATTTAAGGGGACAGAGGGAGCGCTACTTATAAACTTGAAATTTCTCTCTTATTATTGACTTAACATTAAACATGTGCATAACAAAAGTTGTTATAATATCAATAATATAAATAAATAAATAAACAAATCTTTCCTCAATATATCAGACCTATAATGACATAGCGACTTCTTTCAAAGGTTACCCATGCACATGTACAAAAACGCATTTTGGTCAACCCATAAACGGCAAATCTAGATTCAAGGTTAGTTATAAAACGCCTCGGATGTTTAGAATCTGTCCATGTATTAAAACTCAAAAACGGCTTAACCGATTTTAGTGCTATTTGCAACAGCGTATTGCAAATTTGTTTGGAAAGATTTTAAGCTATATATCATCGCTGTATGACACCAGGCTTCCGATCAATTAAGAAATATTTAGAAAAAAGTCGGAAAAATTTTCCGTATTATAAAAAACTATAAAAGATACACATATTCAAAATATATATTAACGAATTTTAGGGTTTAATATTGCTACAAAAAAGTTCCCGAGAATATATATCACAATTTTTTTTATTTTCATTTTTGACAACAATTATAACGTTAAATTCGCTGTTAAACATTATTGTAACCCCCTAAAGCAATACGGAAAAAAACTTCCTTGGGTGGCAAGAATATTTACTATCGAAAAAAAGTGCTCCGACCTATATAGGTACGATTTATAAATTAGGAATTATCACAGAGTAATTATAATATATATCATAAAAATTATAATAAACAATTTCGTAAGGTGCAAGATAAAATGTTTCACGTGATCGGCGCTGCTTTTGGCGATGAGTGATTATCAAATGGGTATTTTATGTAGCATTTTCTTGGGTTAGCACAACGGGACACTTATACGTATTGTTACTAAATGTCTATACTACCAATGTTTACAAAGAAGTTCGTACTTAAATTATTTATATAAGAAGCACATATTAATACAATGGTAGACTAAATCAAATAAATATATTTGAATATAAAACGATTCGCAGCAACCAGTCTTGAACCGATTTCGAAATGGGTCTGATCTAAGCCGGCTACGACTATTTTTTTCGGCAGCGAAACAGCGGGTACACTGGTAGTACTTAATAAATAAAATACTACATACAAAATATACATATTCTTTTATTAATTAAATATAAAGTACCGAAGAACAAAAAATAAAATCCAAAAGATTAATAAAAAAATTATTGCAAAGGTTGAGGGCAGTTATTATCATTCATCACTATCATAAATCACTGTCAATCTCTTCTTCGTGACTGGTTCGAAGTCACTTTCATCACTCGAAATTATTTGTGCCGATTCGATGTTTGAAGTAGAAACATTTACACCCCGAGGAGATTTGGTAATGAAATCCGTTATTAACATTTGCTTCGAATTTCTTGTTAGATCTTTATAGACCTCATCATATTGAGCCAAGCAGTGATTAATATCACGTTCAAATCGAAAAGCCCGTTCAACATTTGAGTCATTTTGTAAAATGATTACCTAATTTTCTTCCCAAATCGAGTCCTTCGCGGATGATTTTAGCTGTAAATGCAACTGGTTCATATTCTTCTTTATCAGAATGATTGTCACAATCAATAGTTTCATCAACTATGTTAATTAAATCATCTTCACTTAGTTCTTTATCAGCCACTAGTTCTGCAATATCTCCTTCAGTAAGATCGTCGAAACCTTGTCCACCCAATGAATGCGCCAATTATAACAAAAACAAATAAAACTGGCGACAACATTGTTCCTTTTATTTTCAACATTCCAGTTCATTTAGTTTTACTTTTTTTTTAAACCGTGTAAAAGCGAAAACGTGTAAAAAAAGTACCGTGTAAAACGAGGGACAGGTGTATTTAGTTGTAGGTTGTAGCATTAACAAGAAAGGTATAGATAATGTGTTTCATTTTCACAAGTGACAGTTCCGCTTAGAACCGCAAACGGTCTAACCCAGTGATTCTTACCTAGTGAAATCTTATCACAGACCGACAAAAAGACTCTTTTTTACGCGGACCAGTAAATTGTCTAATTTTTTACTCGGTCCAGTGAAAATTTTGCTCTACAGGTTTTTCGTTTTCTTTTTGTTACCATACTCGCATCCGCTTTGAACGGATACGAACTGAACTAGTATTCGGATAGAGCAGATCACTCTGGTAGCGTGTTTACTGACTACCTCTTGATTACCTACTGTTCTCTCTAGAATAGTGGTTGTCAAACTGGGGCCCGCAAAACAGTTTCATAAACATTTTAATAAAATGTGTATTTAATAAATTTTAAAGTGCCCGCGAGCCATTAATAAAATTTAAAGTGACCGCCAAGAATATTTTATATCTGTTAACCAGGAACAGTTTAACTTACGAATGATGTTTTGAAAATATTACTCGTTTAGGCATTTGTTTGGCACCAATAAACATAAACGAATAATATTTATCAAAACGTTTAGAAGTAGTTCAATACACAACAGTTGACATACAATAACCAAATTGTACATTCTACATACATTCGTAACATCAGCAACCTTGATGTACTTGACCCCTAACCATGGCCTTGTGACAATATGTCAATAAATTGATCGTACAGTAACTTTTTGTTTTACATTTTTACAGTTGGTAATAGAAAAGTTTTAAAAACATTCGTATATAAATTGATGAGTTTATTCTATTTCCAATATCATCAATAAATTAGTCAATTAATTGATAAAAAAAATTGATTAATGTATTTTATTAATTTATTTATTTATTTATTTATTTATTTATTTATTTATTTATTTATTTATTTATTTATTTATTTATTTATTTATTTATTTATTTATTTATTTATTTATTTATTTATTTATTTATTTATTTATTTATTTATTTATTTATTTATTTGTAACAATTATGGCCACACAACAAGTAAAAACCCAATAATAGTGTGGCACTAGAAAAAATGTACAAAATAATAACAGTATCATAATGAAAAAAATATATATATACAAAAGGTTTATACCTATCCACTTAAAGAATTAATAACACATTTTTTAATTGTAGCATAGGTACAACAGCAGGAGCGGATTTAAGGGCGGGCGCACCGGGTGCGCGCCTGGGGCCCCGACCTCTAAAGGGCCCCATAAAAACCTAATTTTACACTTTTTCCTAATTGAGGGGCCAAATATTCTTAATGCGCCCGGGGTCTTAACTGACCTAAATCCGTCACTGTACAAGAGTATATGTCGGGAAAATGATGCATCTTATAATAAATTTATTCAAATTTAATGATATATGATTAATCGGGGCGTTATATGCAGAATTAGTTCTATTATTAGATAATATTAAAAATTCAGTATTTCTAATATTGTAAGAGGGAATATGAATATTAAATTTACTTAAACGATCAGGGCTATCAATTAAGTTATTGAAAATCTTGTAACAAAAACTGAACTGTAAATAATTCTTCCCTTTTCTAATGATAGAAGACTTAAGTTAATATTAGTGAATCTGAAATTAATATATTTTAAAAATCTTTTTTGTACATTTTCAATGCGATTAATGTATACAAGATACTGTGGAGATCAACTAACAGAGCCAAATTCCAACTGACTTCTAACTAAAGAAAACTAGAGAAAAATCAGTGTATTACGGGATTTAAATTTTTTTGATATTTTGGTAACGAACCCTAACATTTTATAAGCTTTGTTGTCAATACTTTATATGTTGTCAATACGTATATCAAATATTAATTTCTGACCAAATATTATTCCCAGATCTTTAACAAAAGTAACATCTATTATGTTTCTGATTCTAGTAAATGATATCTTTGAACATTTTGAAATATTTATATTTAATTTATTTACCTGTAAGTACTCGGATAGTCTTAGATCAGATTGAATTTCATTACAATCATTGATATTTAAAATTTGCAGAAATATTTTTAAATCGTCGTAAAGAAGAAAGTTGCATTTATTAAAGCACATACTTATATCATTTATAAAAATAGTAAACAAAAGTGGGCCTAGGCGACTACCTTGGGGTACACCGGAAGTTATTTTTCTGACGTCAGATTTATAGCCATTAATGACAACACATTGAGTTCTACCTACAAGGTACGTTTTAAACCAATTCAACAAATTACCATGGACGCCTATTTTGTTTAATTTATTTAACAATATGTCATTTTTAACTTCATGTTAACTCAATTCATGCTTGTTCGTATGTATGATTTTTTAGAATTTTGACAGCTTTTTACAGGTTGCCATAACATCAAAGATGGCGGACCAGTAACAAATTGTTGGGTATTTGTAAAATTAGTGTTTTAATCGATTAGTATACATATTTAGATTTAAGTCAGTTGAATTGAAGTTTTCACTATTTACTCGTGTCTTTCATTTACGTATTTAATAACATGAAAGTGTACATATGAATATTATTGGCATTAACAGTTGACTACCATAGCAACACTTTACGCAACTAGCCCGTAATGAAAATTACACACTAGTGCTTAAAAATGCCATTTTAGACACCGTAATGCGTGCAGTAAAGCTTAAGTGCCTTACGCACCGAAGTAGAAAAATTATAAATGTGGATATCGGCTTTATTACAACAGCTTTTTTCTCCTTAATATCAGGAGCGCACCAAAGATTATTTCTTACGGGGGAGCTTAGAAGACAAAATTGCTTGACAGGGATAACGATGGACTGAGACCTACATTTTTATCGAGAAATTACTGACACGACCGGCACATTCTAACACGGCCCGCGTATCTCTCTTAACACAAGTTCTGAACAAAAACTAAAAAAGGCTTTACTTTCAAAATTCAAATAATGAAAAAAAAGTCTTCGCTTCCAAAATACAAGTCATGACAAAAAAATTGATGTGAAGTGTGAATTTTCTCACATTTCAGGGTTACGCAGGTATTTATTAAGTGAATGATGATTATTTGGGATGCCAAAACAAATTTTATGTTAAAATATATATATATTTTTTTTCTTGTTAATTTTAACTCGAATGCCTAATACCATTATTTAGGTTTCTAAATATGTGTAGTATTTTTTTTTTATATAGTAAGGTTCATTAAGATTTTGAAAATTGCGCCTATGGCTTCCATTGGTTGTTTTAAGTCATAACCCCCTCTGATTTCGTGTATTCAATTTCAATAATTTCCACTGGTTATTAAATTTACGCTTTTAAAAATTAAATGCAACATTTGCCCAAATATAACTAGAATTTTGAAAAAATAATATAAACAAAATAAAAATGCAAAAAAAAAAGAAAAAATAATTTGCCTGGAGAGCAGAGCGAACTTCAGCTTGCAAATTAGAATGCGACCATGCTAGCCATTACACTATCATAGCATACTGGTTCAGTGTGTTAGATAAGTTATTAAATATTTTACGTGGTCAAGCAAAAAAACAAAAAATGCGTAATTTTCCGAAAACATAATCTGAGCAAAAATTCCTGTTGTACTATTCCGGTTCACACAAATTAACATTACTTAGAATTTTTTCAGATTTTTAGTTTAAACCATCTGGGCTACAGGGTGTGGGACAATTTTTTTTGCACAATTTTGGTAAAAATTGCTTCAAAATAACTTATTTTGCAAAAATAAAATTTTTATCGTGGCACGTACCACGTGGCTTTCATTTGATACCCTACTCAGAATTTTAAAAAAATATTTTTTTTTTTTCGATGAGCAAATATTTGATTATATTTTTAGGGGGATGTGTTTTTAGATGTTTCAGTATTTTTCCTCTGTGCGGGTCAAAGAGTTGTATAAGTATGCCAAATTTCAACTCTCTAGGTTTAGCCATTTGGCTACAATTTTTACCGAACAGACAGACGACAAAATGACGGTATAAGTGTTTTTTGGTCATACCTACAAAACCCTAAAAAGGTCCTTCCTAATGATGACCAAACAAAAAAGGTCCTCGCTTACAAAATACGAGTCCCGACCAAACCAAAAAATTGTTCTCGTTTCCAAAATACAAATGATGACTAAAAAAAGCTCATGAAACATGAGCTCTAAAACTCAAGTGATGGAGTGAAAACTCAAGTGTGTTCCTTAAAAACATTTTTTTAGTTCTTGGGGGTTCACGACCGTGAACCCTCCTTCCTGGGTGCGCACCTGTTTTATGTAAAGATTATTAGCAGCAAATTTTAAAATATAGAAAAAAAAATCTATTTCAAAACGAACATGTGTAAATAAATAATATTTTAATGTAGGAAAAGTCACATAACATCGTATCAAAAATTGAGAATCACTGTTCTTTCAGACATGGTAAAAAAAAGAACTAGAAATCAGTTTCATTAAAAATTTACTATCAAATTTCTACGAAGGGAATCTGAAGGTTTTGATGTGCTATTGTTTGAGAACAGACTTTCTTCTCGATTTCTTTAGGGACTTGACTGAAGTGTAACGAGATGTCGCAGACTAGCATAGAATCTAAAAAAAGAGTAATATAATCACCGATGAAAACTTATCAAGTTTCCTATATCGACATTCTGTCACTCTGGATATTGAGGAAATTGTGACCTGATACACAAACTGCCTATAAAATATTATAAACTGTTTAAAAATATCTCTTTTTGATTACGAAATTTTTTTAATTTTTTAAAATTAATCTTCTAATCGATATGTATATTGGTAAATTTTTGTATTCAATTGGTATTTAATATTATATTCGTTTGTATTGGCCACGGTAATTATACTTATAAATACGTTCGTTTTAGCAATGCAATATTTCTAGTCGTATAGTCGGATTGCTGATAGGTGACTGTTACATGTATGTATCAAGTAATGCATTCATATAATAATCTAGTTACCATTTTTCAGCGATTTTAAAAATGTTTTTTGTTATTTGTGTTAACTGTCAGTGTCTGGTAATAAATATTAATTAAAATACGGCTTGCGGACAATTATTAAATTCACAAACTTTAATTTTAAATCTGCTGGAATAAACAACAAATTATAATCCAAAATTTACGTATGAGTATAAATTTTTCCTTATTTATAATTATAACCTTAAAATTAATAATTTTGTTTGTTTGAGTACTGCTGTAAATTTATTTTCGCGCTCTAATTAGTAAAGATATCTACGAATCTTGCCATTTCTTTCAAATATTTTGTTTTTTATTCAAATAATTTGGAAGGTTAGTTGTCAACTTGCGTCACTATACGTTACTATGGGTATGCAAATAATTATAATGATATAGACAGAGAAAGCATATAGTATTGAATATCGATACTTGTAGCAACGAACAGTCACTTATCAGCAATCCGACTATATTCATTATTCATTAAAATAAAATATCTAGGTAAACCATTTCAAAATAATTTTGTTACAGATTTTTTAAACATACACTAAAATAATCTACCAAAACCATGGTAGCAATAAACCTTTTATGCTCTGATTTGTTTAGTTTCTTCGGCTCGTTAGAAGATTTAAAATATGAAGTAATTAGCTAATAGAGTTCCTACGGGAATTGATATTAAAGATAATAGAAGGGTCCAGGTAACGGTTCCTGTAGAATATAGCTGCCCTTTGCAAAAGCACTGTCATTGTTACTTTTTCATACAATTGATTGTTAAGTAAAGTGAGATATTTCAAGTTTATAGGTATATAGATAGAGATATCAAAGCCCCCCAAATATGCATCTTATTACTTCATTAAACTTCATTAAGCAAAAAAACAATTATTTATTAATTCTAAACAAATTTTTTACATCCATATTTCATATAAAGTAAATAATAAATGACATATTCGAAAGTTTTAATTATAGGTTTCTTTAATTTTAAACAATTTCTGTTATATACGTTTTTGTTGTTAAATCAATAATAAGGAAAATATTTCAAGATTTTAGCTTCAGGGCAGACATTGCCATTTTTCTTTTACGTGGGCCAGATTATGTACGATAAAAGCGGCCGCGGGATTGAAGAAAAAATTTCTGAGACACCAAGCGATTAAAAAGAGATATCCAAAAGATTCCATGTGCAGAAAAAAGGAATCCAGAAGATCCGACGAGCAAAAATAAAAGTAAAGGAAACTACATTATCTAACTAACAAAAAGACGGAAATGGCTACTGATTCTGTCTCGCGGGCCTTAATTTGGCTATGGTGTTTTGGGGTATCTCCCCGTAACCCCCCCTCCCTCCCCCGTAAAAGAACTGACTTTGTTTTATTATTATAAATAAATTTTTGTCACCTCTCCGGGAGATCAATTTGCCTGAGAAAATTTCACGAACACGTGGCAGAGACATATTGGACGTGTGTGAAGTTGCTCCGTCCTGTTGGAACCATGTTCTTTGGTTATAGCCAGGAAAGTTTTGCAGTTCAGGTACCAAGTAGTTGTCTAACATCTCCACATAACGCTCTGAATTCACTGTAACTGCACGCCCCCTTTCGTCTTCAAAAAAGTAAGGGCCGATAATTCCTCGCGCCGACATCGCAACCCATACGGTCACTTTAGGCGAATGTAGGGGTTTCTGATGTTTGCGTTTCGGATTCGTTGCACTCCAGTAGCGGCAGTTCTGCTTATTTACGTGGCCATTAAGATGAAAATGAGCTTGATCCGAAAACAAAATGTTGGTAAACGTTGAAAATCGCTCAATCACCTGATTTACGAAATTAAGCCTCTGACTGGCATCTTGGGGCTTTAATTCTTGCACCAATTGAATTTTGTAGGGGTGCAGCTTTAGGTCTTTGTGCATAATGCGATGTAATGATGATCTATGCACATTTAAAGCACTTGCGCGCTTCCGAATTGAAAGGTTCGGGTCGTCACGAACAGACTGATTAACATTCTCCACGTTTTCTACCGTTCTTGATGACCTAGGTCGCCCGGATTTTGATTTATCCAGCGTTGTACCAGTCTCTTCAAACTTTTTAACCCAATGTCGAATGAGAGGAATGCTTGGCGCATCATTTAAGTGGCGAAAACCTCGAATACTGCAGAATTTTCTACGCGCTACAGTCGCCGAATCACCGTTTTTGTAAAACTCTCGCACGCATAACGCGCGGTCTGCTCCCGAGAAACGTTCCATAGCGACTGGATTCCCAAGAGCCAGGCTACCGATTGACATAACCCCCGCGCCCCTCGGATACGTTGCGTTCACGCAGTAAGCTAAATAAATATAAAATTTCTTTTGAGACACCTTGTATATACAAGATTTGTTTTCTGTGAAACTGTGGTGCTATGGCAGCATTTAGGGATTTTTTGTATGGATACGTATTTTTTTGAATTAGTAGACGAATTTAATCACTGGATGCTATGGAATATATCTATGCTATTAATTAGTAATTTTTTTTTTTATTTCATTGCGAGGCCCTGCGGGATGGAATCTATCGAGTGTACTTAAGGCTGGACTTGGAGGAAGATGTGTCTGTGCACATCTCTTGGATACTTTCTAGCTAATAGAGTTATGTAAAAATACCTCTCATGGGTTTAAGTGTAGGTAAATGTGTCTCGCTTGGATTTGCTGTTATCATCATAATTTTAAGTTTTCAATAGTGTAAATATTAAACCCGTAATCATAACTAAAGTAGGTTAGTTAAAATGTCGAGTTTAATTCCACAACCTTTAACTCCTCAAAAATCATTGCAACCAGTCAGCGGAACCAAAGGCAGGTTAATATCCAAAACCGCTCGCGGATTATGAACTCCTTTTATGGGTGACATTGAGTTTCATCAATGTACGAGGTAAATACAAATTATGCATATTAATATTTTATTCAAAATTAATCAGCCAACTGCGATATTTCATTTATATTATCAATAGGCTACCAACACCAGGAATGGATGTTATGTTTGTCTTTTTTATGTCATCCTTATTAAAATAAGAAAATTATAAAATAAAAATAGCTCCAGATCAATCCCATAGTAGTGAAGGTCTGAAAAGAAGTTAATGAAAACTCTTTTTCATTGCAAATATTAATTTCTTTATCTACATACATTTTTAATTATAATATGTAACTATTTTGTTTTGTAACAATGTATTCTATATTGTTTTTCTTGCATTGTATAAGCTATGCTTCAATTCTTTACATATTATTAATAGTAATAATGACTGTAATGGCACATAATCCATTAATGACTGATCATAACTTATAACACAATGTATTCTATTTGAATAGTGACATGGTCTCGTAGTTAAATATTTAAGATTTCATTATGATCGTAATATTAACGTCCGTACATTATCTTGAATCATATATCGTTCTGGATATAATAGTTTTACAGTAAGCGAAACGATATGTCGCTAAATTGTGGGTGATCAATTTCACATGGCCAATTCCCACACTTCACCATGTAATTCCATGTGATATATATATTGATATTGTATTTGCTACATATAAACTTTATCAATGGTATCAAATACAATGGATGCACTACGGGATAATAAATAGAATGGTGATAACTATCTGTTAATACTTTAATTTACAAAAAGCACTGAAAAAATATTCAGGCTCTTTTATTTTGGAAACACAATTGTTTGATTATTAATCCTATTTACTGTCTATATCATCGTAACTGTTCTTCTTCTATTGTTTGTTCCATCGGTTTATTTCCAGTTACTCTCTTAACCCTTTGTGTTCTAGTGTACGCGATGTGAGGACACACATTAAATAATTTTTACACAGATGTCTGATGAGTCTACCTTGTAGCCACATCCGTATGCAGATGCGCAAATGTGTCCTCTTTCAGAAACAACGGGTGTTTTCATGCCAATTAAATGAAAAAGCAACAGATTAACGTAAATTCACGTGTCCTCAAAGCGCTCATGTTCGTGAACTGTTTTCTTGTAGTTCTACAAGCGACGTAGGTCTATGCCTCAGCGACAAAAAAAAACTGTTTCGCTTCTAGATATATTTATTAATCTGTAATCTAATAAATAAAATATTTATCTTCAATTAGATGGTTACGTCCGTAAAATATAATATGATGAGGAAGTAATGGGATTCGGACTGGTCAGAAATTAAAATTAAAACAATATTTTAACTTCGCTAACGTTTCGATTTAATATAAAATCTTCATCAGAGCTAGGTTAAAAAGTCACAAAATAAAATAAATTAGTCAGATAAATAAAATATGTGGACGATAAATTTTATTTATCTGACTAATTTATTTTATTTTGTGACTTTTTAACCTCTGATGAAGATTTCATATTAAATCGAAACGTTAGCGAAGTTAAAATATTGTTTTAATTTTAATTTCTGACCAGTCCGAATTCCATTACTTCCTCATCATAAAATATTTATGTGAAATGTGAATTTTCACACATTACAGGATTTTGTAGGTATTTAATAAATGTAAGAAGTCAACATAATACTGGATGTCTAGGAATATTTGTTCTATAATCACATCAAAAACAAAAGATTTTTAATAAACATTTTTATTCGTTATTTGAGTACTAAGAGCTTCTATTTAATTTTTTTAAACAAAATTTAAATAACATGCCAAAAATCTCTGCGTTTTTTTTTTTGCATTTTCTTCAAGTATTTATTAGATTAATAAGAAATATATTGATAAATGTATTAATTTTTTTCAATTTTAGAAACGTATTTCTCACTATTAACCATGTGTTATTTGTTTTAGAAGTATTTTATTACTATAAATGATTTATTCCTTTAAGTAATTCAAACACTAATTTGTACCACAATGTATAATAGTATAACAAAATAACTGAACACTTCAACTACACTCTACAGTGTAGAGTGCAGTGTGGTATTCAAAACTCGATCCTCAGCTGTTTTTTTTCAGCTGAAATTTTTTTATTATATTTTTAATTTAAAAATAAGACACACAATATCTTAGCCATAAATACAAAAAATCCATAATATTATTAGCCATGAATTAAAAAAATAATTAATTTTGTCAAAAACACAAAAACTTGGCTAAGTTTCCGGCTCAGATCAATGTACATTACGTATATTTTTTTTAGATTTTTAGTTTAAACTTTTTGTGTAAAAGGGGCCGGACAAGAACTTTTTTAGCACATTTTTGAGTAAAATCGTGTTAAAAACGATATGGTGATACCACACAATAAATTGTAAACAAAATATTTTTTTTATCGACGACAAAAAAATCGACATTTCTCGAAAATCTAACTTGGTCAAAAATTTCTGTTGAACTATTCCAGTTCTCATTAATGTTTCTCATGGAGATTTTTTTCAGATTTTTAGATCAACCCCTCTGAGAGATAAGGTGGGGGACAAACATTTTTAGGCATATTTTTCAAAAAATCCCATAAAAAAAAAATGGATTTTTCAAAAATAAAAATTCATTTGGTATACCACTCAAAATTTAAAAAAATATATATTTATTTTTATTAAATACATAATTGTTTATATTAATCTCGGGATGTGTTTTTTTGAACTCTCAGTATTTTTCCTATATGTGGGTAAAAGAGTGCCTATAAGCATACCAAATTTCAACTTTTTATGTTAAACCGTTTGGCTTCAATTCCTACCGCACAGACAGACAAACAGACACATGAGTAACCAATCTATACATCAAGATTAGTAGCGAGTTTTTGTCTAACTACTAGGGTATTTGTTATTGTAGAAAAAATTATTATGAAATTATATATAAACAAATTGCATTATGAACGCCCTCTTGTAAACTACTTGCATATTTGCATACGGTGCGACAAATTGTAGCTAAAGCTTCATTTTACAAATATTCTAGAAATTTCAAGCTATTTTGTTCTAATGTGAAAATCCTTATAGTTATTTTACTTGGTATATTTATGTCGCAATTTTAATCTGCTGCGGATCAAAATGATTTAATTGTTATAAAGAACGCGTCTGCCAAGTATTCCATTATCATCAAGTATAATATTTTTCGACCAAGATTCTAAACTATAAACAATCATGTCGAAAAAAAAATTATTATTTGATCATTTCAACACAGAATTATATAAATATAAAAATTATTTAAAACCCACAATAATATTTAAAAAAATTGCAGAACATTGTTGTCTGATCTATTATTAAGTTATTGAGCAATAATATTTTTTAACAGTTTTTTTTTTTGCCCAGATATTAAATATATTCTATATTTTTTTCCTAATTAAAAATTGTTGTCTTAATATGTAACGTGAAAATTAATTTTCGTAACCACTGAACCAAAAATTTTTCCATTGATGTTTAGAATGTGTTTTAATCTTTTACTCTTGTATTTACTGAATAATATAATTATACATTTAATTTAAAATTTAATTTGTATTTAATTAACCCGACAAAACAGGAAAAGCTGTATTTTTCTGAACAAATATTTATATTTGGAATATTTACTTTAAAAACTGCACAAAATAAAACTATGAAAAAGACGGAGTAAATAAACAAGGTAATTCTTCTATCAAAGAAAAGTAAATAGATGCATATATGAGGATTTTTTCAAATGTACATATAGTTAACATTATTTACACGGTTAAGATATTTGGAAAATTCTGCGATAGTATTAAAGTGCCCGTCTCTGATGCGTCTGACATTGCTTTCGAAGAAGAAGAGGAAGGGTTATAAATTAAGAAGTAGATAAAGAAGAAGAAGAACCATAAGATGGATAAGAAGATTAAGAAGTGGAATAGAATATTAAGGGAAGAATTTGAAAAAGAAAATAAGAAGAAGTGAAGAATAAGTAAGAAAAAATAAGACTGGGAAAAGAGAAAATAAAGAAGAAGACGAAGAAAACGTATACCAGAAACTGTTAAAGCAGTTTATGTTCTCTACAACCCGTTGAGAAAACAAAAAATCTTTTGTAGTGAAATGAGAATTTCAAGATCATTGTCATTTGTTATTAAAAGTGACCCAAAATTTAGTGTATACAAATGGAATACGGGTTATTTATAGGCATATGATCTAAGGAAAAAGAGAAAAGAAAAGATGACGATACGTTAGCTCGGTACGCGCATGACAGTTATCGACAAATATTTTTTACCGATAAAAAAAATTTACTGTCGAAGAAAGTTCTAATAAAAAATATAATTAAGTTTATGCTCGGTCATCTCTAGAAGTAAGACGACTTGTTTTGAGGGTTGAAACAGGTTATTATCCCGCATCTGTGAGGGTTTGGTGGGGAGTCAGTTATGAGGGTGCGACGAAGCTCTATTTATGTGAAAAAGGAGTTAAAATATCGACGAAAGTGTACCAAGAAACGGTTCTTGTCAATGTCGTAAAACTTATTTATTTAATAATAAGCCATGGACCTTTCAAAAATATTCATAATATGCACAAAATGCAAAAACCACGCAAAGGTTGGCTTGAGATAAACGTCTGGTACGTTTGTCTCAGCAGAATGGCCTTGACTGTATAGTTTTGTGTCTGTTGTGAAATTTATGTAGCTTTTTTGTTATTGTCGTTAAGTGCTTCTTGTAGGGTGTATCGCTATTTGGTGTGTCTGCTATTTGGTGTGTCTGTCTTGTTATGTCATATTTGGTGTATTCTGTAATAAAGTGTTGTACTGTAATAATTATATTGCAGTCATTACACAGTGGGGATCTTCTTTCTTGATTTTGTAGCTGTGTATAATTCTTGTGTATCCAATTCGTAGTCTGGTAGTAGAAGTTTGCTCTCTTCTTGTTCCCGAGAATGACAATTTCTTCGT
The DNA here is from genome assembly GCA_963971575.1 of Liopterus haemorrhoidalis. Classification (NCBI taxonomy): domain Eukaryota; kingdom Metazoa; phylum Arthropoda; class Insecta; order Coleoptera; family Dytiscidae; genus Liopterus; species Liopterus haemorrhoidalis. Next base: position 14,154,396 of record OZ020618.1, on the reverse strand, counting down.
GTCGAATTTTATTATTCTTAGTTTATTAAGTTGTATATTTTGCCATATGCTATCTACTTGTTCTCTGATTTTACGTTTTATTTCATATTTCATGTCATAGTCTTGTACGGTCGAGTTGTTCATTGGATCCTTTATGGTGGCTTCTTTGGCTGCGGCATTTGCTTTTTCGTTACCTTTTATGCCTATAGGTGAGGGTACCCAAACCAAGCTGATTATTGTGTCTTGTTCTTGTAGGCTGTGTATTTTTTCTTGTATTTCTTGGATATTTCTATTGCTAATATATATTTTGCCTATAGTGGTTAGAATGCTCAGGGAGTCTGAGTAGATGATGTATTTGGAGCTTCTTTGATCTTTTTGAGCGATGATTTCTACACTTCGTAGGATTCCTATGGCCTTGGCTGTGAAGATACTGATTTGGCTGTCAAGTTTGTATTGGTGACTGGTATCTTCTTCTATGACCGCTGTTCCTACTTTGTCTCCTCATTTTGAAGCATCAGTGTACATAGTCTTTGTATTCTTCTTGGATTCTGTAGAATTCCTTGAGGTATACTTCTATACAAATGTCTTCTTTTCGGTATTGACTTAAGTGTAGGTTGATTGTTGGCTGACTAATTTTCCATGTTGGACTGTGACTTATACATCTGCCTTAAATCTTTTGTGGGATGGAAATGTTAAGATCGTTCAGGATTTTTATTATATGTATTTGTAGTGGTGTGTTGTTTTTGATTTGGCGGATATTGTTGTTGGTGCAATAATAAAAGTTGCTACACAATTAATAACTAACAAGTTTTATTTCAAACATTTTTTGTTACGACTTGATAAATTTATAAAACTTTATATTTTGTCGATATTTTTTTCTATTTTGACATATTACCTACGTATATTTCCATGAATTACTATAAATAATATATACGTATTTATTTATTTTATATTAGAAAGTACTTTATTTAAACACTGTGTGGCTACAGCTTGTAACATTATTGTAAGCCGCAAAAATTTACCATTCGGATTGCATGGAACCATTTGAATTTGTTTAACGTGGTTGGAACCAAAGATGTGGCGTACTATATTGCATTCAAAATTGTGTTGACTTTTTGTTGAACTTGTTTATTTAAAATCACTGGCTCAGTAATATTAATATGCGTTTGCAACCCCTGCGATATAATATATTGCGTGTATATTCATGTGTCTCATAATATGAACTCTTAGAATTCCAATGTAAAACAGCAATTAATTTCATTAAATTTTATCCGTTTACTAATTAAGCACAGAAACAAAAGGGTAATAAGAGAAGTTATTGTTTTAATTCTACTACTAATTAATTCAAACAAAACATTTATTGTTGAACTGTTAATAATCCAATTATTTTTACAAATAAGCTATACAGGCTTACAGAAAAAACATAATGGTATCAGTTACTGTTTTTTATTAATTTGTTTTTGTTTCCAAAAGGGCTGAAATAATTAAATATATTATACGGACATCAAAATTTATTTTGGTTTTTTTGAATGACACTCATCCATCAAGTTGCTGGTTTTTATATTTTTAAATCTTAACATTTTAAAATTTTATTTAAAGATGTTCGACACAGCCTATATCTATATGTAAACTCCCCTTGCGTCGCACCCGAACTGTGTCCATAGTTCTATATTCTCCATAATAGAATTATTGGAATACTGCCTAAAGCTGTAAAATTAGGTACACTATGACACGACAAGTGCTGCCTCTTACTGAGAACACACCAGTTACTGAAATCTAAATAATTTCACAGTATTTATAGTTATGTTTAGTTAGTTGCTGTTATTGTTACACAATAATAATTGGAAATCTACGTATGGATGAAAATAGATTTACAGTTTTATGTATTTTAGGTAGTACATTTTTCAAATATAAGAATATATTAAATGAAGGGTTCGGGAGTAAAACGTGTTAACTATCAATTTTATCTATTGTAGTAAATTCAATTTTAAGTTTTATTGATGTATTGATATTGATACATTTATATATATTATAAATTATTTATTTAATATTATTAACTACGCTGGACATAAATAAGAAAGAAGAATAATAGCGGGTTTACTTTACATGTTTTACATGCTCTTAGTAAAGAAACACCAGTTTTGTTACTTAACATATTTTACTCCCGAACCCTTCAAATATACTAAGCTGCCAAAAAATTGTGAGATACATTCATACAATACCAGAGACAAATATAACATTCGCCTACCTAAAATGCGTTATACATCATCTAAAACTAATCCAGATTACCTTGGCTCTACTCTGTACAATAAATTGCCAAATAATCTCAGAGAGCTCAAAGCTTTGAAATTTAAAAATTGCCTCAAAAAACTTTTAATAGAGAAAGCATATTAAGATATAAATGAATTTTTGAGCGACGATCTCAGTAATATAGTACCGCATAGGTAATTTTTCTTGTATAAATTATCAAATGTATATCTTGTATGTTGAGTTATGTATTTTGTATACTTCTTGCTGCAATAAAATTATTATTTGGGGTTTGTCAGATCTTGACAAGCGTCCACTTATCAAAAACTTCACAACCTTTTGAGCCACGTCATACTAGAGACTAGTGGAGCCAAACACACACGACTGCATCCCAAACTCTGGCGATATGCAGACGCGGAAATTATGCCAGATCCAGTGCCCGCACAATGCGGAGTGACCCGAGCAGCATTGCTTTCTGCATCCTGCAGATCAAAGAGGTGGCTGAAGATCTGCAGGCGGGAATGGACTCGAATTCCCCTTTGATAGGAGGCTTTCATACTACCCAAAACACCAACTACAATCTTAAACTTTATACCCTGGATACAACTTTCTAAGCTCGAATAAGAGATCCATATACTTGGACCTCTTTCCTCCTCCTTGAGAGAGATATTCTTCTCAGCTGGACTTGAGAATTCGATCACAAACATCTATTTGGTCTCGATATCCAGAAGGGTATGTCCTGCTTAGTGCTGTCAGTAACCTCGAGGTGTGGAAGTAGTAATTCCAATAAATGCGGCACTTGGAATTTTCCACCACTGATTCTATTATTATTATTATTATTATTATATAAATAAAAATAGAAAAATTGAACGTGTACACAAAAAATGTTAACTTATTTAATCTTAATCTTATCCATATATTAAATATGTTTATTTTATTGTGTTAAACTTAAAATTGTTACAAAGTGTGGTGTATGATTAAAAAGTAAAATGCCACTGCCAGATTTAATTTTAATATTACAAACGATTTCGACCACAAAACTGTATTTATAATTAGTTAAAAAGAGTGTTAATTAGTTAAAAAAAATTGGCGCACAGCAACGATGGCTATTTGCACCTAACACTGCCCATCTAAATTACGAGTATATATTCAAAATAATAAATTAAACAATAAATAAATAAAATCTTATAGACTTACTCAATAAAAGAAACCTTGCACGGACAAATACAAATAAACAGAATAAAAGTCTGTTCGAAAAAATAAACAGATGCAGGGTGATGGTAACGAGCTGCAAAGGGGCCAATTACCGTCAAATATCACAGAAAATTATAAACCATTAAAAATGTGCAAGACTTCACACATAAAACAGTAAGTTTTATTCCCTCAGGAAGAGTATCAGCCTGTCCTTGAGTACCCTGCCGTCACCTAGGGCAACTGACAGATCATAGCACAGGCCTAACCTCTCCCTGACATCCTCGAACTGCATACACTAAGTTAAAATGTGTAACAGAAGCAAATCTGTGTTACACGTCTCCAGATAGGAGGTTCTTCACTTCGAAGAAGGTGTCAATTGGTCCACCAACCTCGTTGAGACCTATACGAAGACGTGTGATGGCTGTTTCCTCCCTGCGGTTAATCCTGAATGAAGAACCCCATGGTTTAACGTCTCCCGTTATTTGTCTCAACTTGTTGAAATTTTTGACGCACTGCATCAAAGGCTATTTTCTCTTAATAAATATCACATAATTGATCTGAACAAGCTTCAATATGAAAATAAAACTGTATAATTGGTAACCTTATGTACTTTTGATTTAAACTTTGATTGCCCCTCCAGTTGTTTAGTCCTAGAGCCACCACTGGACAGACCGTACTGTTTTCTTGTTAAATTTTGAATTTGAACTTTAATAACTAATGAGTTTACTAAAAAGGAAATATATTACCACTGTTCTAGCATATTTAAGCTAAATTAAAATTTTTGTTAAAAAACTTTTGCTAAAAAAAGCAAAAAGTATAATAACATTCACTACTACATCTTAATTAAAACATCGTATCTTAAAATTAATATAAATAATTATTTATCTAAATTAGAAAATATGAAGTCGCGTAGACTTTTTATAATCTTTAAAAAAAAATGTAAGCAACAGCTTCTGATAGTGATGCGCAACGTCGCGACGTCGATGTCCCATCCGAAGTTGTGGCGCGGAGTTGGTTTAAAATCGATGGTAGTTAGAAACGACGCTCAGTATCCGACGTCGGTTCATATGCAACAGACGCGCGCCCTTCTGTCAAAGTAAAGTTTGCTAACACGTCTATTCGGTAACGTCTTACGGTATGATAATATTGTCAACTTTCTGAATAGACATATCGGTTTGGTTCTCATCATATTGGAAACTTATTTTCAAATCGTGACATCTGACAGGACAGTTTAGGCTATCTCACAAAGGTAAGTTATTATTTTAATTATTTTTTATGAAATTTTATTACTTATATTAAATATGGTGCTTCTAATAATTTTTAGAGATCGTTTATAATTTCCAATTAAATAAAAAATTAAAACATTTATTTGTGGATTCAAATTTACATTTCTTCTATTTTAGTCGGTTCGAAATTTGGGCTCACTCACACCTGTCTTTGTTGATCTGAACTGTCAAGATTTTTCAGGTATTTAGTAAACCAATACTCACTTCTGTGCGCTCTTCTTTATCATTCTTTTCAACTGGTTGGATATAATTCTTTCTTTAGCATTTTGTCTTATTTCATCCTTTTGCTTTAACCATTCTCGGATTTTTGTTAATTTTTCACTCACACAGGGCCACCATCTTTATCTCTCAAGTGTCAGGTGTTTCAATATTTATCTTTGTATACATATCGTATTGGGTATTCTGTCAATTATTGTTCAGCATCTTTTATAGTATCTACCCTTATCAAATTATCGGTGCTACAATAATTGTTCATCATGTATTTGAAGCTAAATTGTTTATTATGCCATTAGTGCTAAACAGACATGAGATTTTGCATGACCTATGATAGATTTTAATAGCATTACTTCACTTTTGCAACAACTTTTCAGGTTTTCCTTTAATCTTGTTGAAAGCCAAATACATTCATAATAAACCAAATATTTTCAAGGTAGAACTAACGACTTTTTGTTCAATTTCGGCAAACACTACCCCATCTAAACATTATCCTATCCTCATTACGTTGTAATGTGCTCATTTTCTGTGTGATATTTGGCTTTAGGTACATTGTTCGAATATTTTGATTCTGCAATTACCAATAACTTGAATAAGATCAATGATTCGGCATATTTTATTTTTTTAAAATATGAATTGCTGTTGATTTGGCTTTGTTAAAATCTTTGCGAGTCCTGCATAAGTTTAAGGTGACTATAGTTTAGTAGATTATCTTGGTGCTTTGATTTGAAAGTCAAAAATAAGCAGCTTGCATTCTGTTTTGAATTCGTGTTGAATCATATCTACCTGATTATTCTTGGTGCCCAGGTATTTAAAAGAATTTCTCAAGCAAGAAATTATTTTACAGATTTTATCGATAATTATTATATACCAATACTTGTTACTTATTTACTTTCCGGACTTAGACTGTTTTGTTCGAGAAAATAACTAATTAAATAGCGATGTTATTTGTTTAAAAATAATATAGTTTATTAATAGTCTTGCGGCCAATAAAAACACAAATACATACAAATTAAACGAACAAAATAAACAATACAAAAATGAACAAAAACAAGAAAGAATAAACATACAATCAATTTGAATTTGTCTTCAGTCATACAATTATTACATTATTAACGTTTTTGTTAGGTCTAATCAGGTTTGCTAGATAATATTTGCTACATAAGTCAGTTGACTTCTCTTTAGTGATTTCTTTCCACTGGTCTATGTTGACCGTTGACTCACTCAAGTTCTCTAATTTGATCTGCTAAGTGTCACCTCTTTGCCAGTATTTTGTTTGTCAATATCTTTTGCGAGATTTTTCTATTGGTCTTCGTATATTCAATCTTCATTCACAGAGCTTTGACATTCTTTTATATTTCATCAGCATCTCTTATCTCATCTGTCATTATGTAATTCATTTAATGCATTTTATATTCTGTATGATACTTGCCTTCGAGTAGTCTGTCATGATATCTTTATTTTAGTAGCTTTTCTATATATCATTAAATTGGATGGAACCAAATATAAATTTGTTTCATTTGCCAAAAGTCGTGTGGCTTAGTCTTAATTAATTTTGAAAGTGGTGTTTACATAAAAAAGGTTGGACAACACTGGAACACAGGAAAAGACAATTACACTGTTGAAGTGAAATATTGTCCTAATAACCCGTTTATAAAATTCTTTAGCTAATGCACGTATGCATTTTACATGTAGTTACTGTTTATTGGCCACTTATTTTAGGAAATTTAGGTAGTAAATATACAGTTCTAATAAAGTTATTCGAATATTTAGCTGTACTAAGGTTAAATTTCTCGTTACTAAGGGAAGGTATATTTTATCGTTATTTCTATTGATATTTTCAACTGTTACGAGCTACGAGCGTCGTCTTCATAGTTAAGAACAGCTGCGCTTAGCGCCCTTGAAGCTCAACCCTCAGCGCCATATCGTGTTTTGTCGGGTTCCGTGTGGGTGGCACAAAGTGAGTTTCGCACAACTCTCGGTACATTTAGTGTGTTTTTATTAATTAATGTCATGGGCAATCTCATTGAAAAACCTGCCCAGAACTATTTCTCTCACGGAGTGGTTTTGTTGCACGACAATATTCGGCCGCACATAGTTGCCTTGATTCAAATGTCTATACAAGATGAGTATTATAACTTTACTTACTTAATCCTGAAGACTTTCTACCTTGCGGTGTAAGACTATAGTCGAGTTACTTATTTTTTGGTGTTGTTCTCCATACTTCTTTCCATCATGTTCTGTCCTTTGTATATTTTCTAATCTCCTTCCACTTTACTCCTCTCTTCGTTGCAGCTTCTTTTGTTTCTTGTATTAGAAAGTTGAAAGTTTTGGTGTGAAAATAATTTCTTAAGTTGAAGGAAAGCACATGACTATTTGTAAAATATAAAACTTGTAAAATAACTAAGATTGAAAAATAAATGGACTTGTAAATGTATTAAAGAAACATTTTAAATCCGGCGAAAATTACTAAAAGAAATTACGAGGGTTGCCTCTTATATTTCGGGATTGCACTAAACTAGTGCTGCCATCTGGCAACTGACGCTTCTGTCGTAAAGTTTGATATTTTTGACGGTATATGTACTCAGAAAGTTTTGACGTAGGAGCGCTATTAGTGTTATTTACAGTAACTTGAAAAAATTCATTTCAGCTAAAAATGGAATTAAATCGTGAACATTTTCGAGCGATTATTTTTTACAACTTTCGACGTGGGTTAACCCAACAACAATGCATCGATGAACTTAATTCGACTTTTGACGATGAAGCACCATTAAGAACTACTGTTTATCAATGGTTTTCCTACTTCAGTCGTAGCCGTAGTTCGCTTAAGGCTGAATTTCGTGAAGGTCGTCCAAAATCGGTTGTTCCAGGAAACATTGATGCTGTGCGTGAACTGATACTGCAATATCGTCATGTGACTTATCGTGAGGTTGACGTATCCTTGGGCATTAGTGGGACCAGCATTCATTCACTGTTGCATGAACATTTGGCCATCAATAAGATTTGTTCGCGTTGGATCCCACATAATTTGACAATCGCAGTGGAAGATGCCTCAATCGGAGTGGAAAAAGTGCTTCGAAAATTGGTCCAAACGCAAAAATATTTTGAAAAACAATATAGCCACTTTTGTTGATAAATACTTTTTGATCTCAAATCCCGAAATATAAAAGGACACCCTCGTATATTGGATGGACAAAGCACTGCTGCCACAATTTAAATTTTTAAATTTTCATCAAAAAATTGTTATCATCTGCGTAGGATATTAATTCCACCCGAAATGAAAAAGCATAAAGAATTTTCGGAAGTTCGTTGACATAGATGTTAAAAATGAATGGTCCGGTTATGGATCCTTGTGGAATTCCTGTGACGTCCGAAAGAAAGGAATGTGACTGATCTGACTGCCTGACTTCCTGAATTCTACAGGACAAATAGAACTCGACCCAAGGTAATGCACGTCCTCTAATTCCATATCTCTCTAATTTTGCCAGAAGAATTAAGTGATCGTAAGTAGAAAGCTTTTGAAAGATCAACAAATCTATTGCAAAATCTCCGATAGCGACAGCTTAAAACATAATTTTTATTGAAATATATTGGCTTCTATGTTAAGAACGTTCGGTTCTTTACTTTCTAGACGATCCTCGTATATCCAAAGTATTTAAGTATTAGTTGATTAATCCTGGTCTTTAGTCAATTTGTGATGTTCTTCCAAAAGTGAGAATAACAATTTCACGTTCTTTATTTTCTAAACGACCCTCGCATTTTAATATAATTAACATTTTTAGCTTTATTTTTAAGTTTATTTATTTCTTATTAAAATGAAATTAATCAAGTTAATAGACAATCTATAAACGATGCTGTTTCCCCGTTAAAACTTTTAAAATACATCTAATTAAGGGAAAGGAAACATGGAGCAAAGCAATCAGTCTTTTTAATGTTAAGTAACCCGTGACTGGGAGTCGGAGTAAAGCCAGGGCGAGCTGGGCCCAGATCATTGGGCCATAGCACTGGCTGCCCGCTCTGCCGGAACCAAAGTGCCTCATCAATAAAACATCATTATTGTCATTAACCGTAAGCTAGTTCATTCAGTATGGGAGTACACACTCAAAGGATGATAACGGCGTATCTCGTACTATGAGATATTCACTCAGATTCATTCAGTATCTCTTTGTTAGATTAATAAACATTACACAGAAAATTTACGTTCGAGGATTTTCATGTTGGTTTTAAGACAGCACAAAATTTTAAGATAACTTGCAGCGTCTACACTAGTTATACTACATTGTCCCATGAACATGTTCTGAGACAGAGTCGTTGTACAAGCTCCTGTTTACGCTACAGTTGAATTGCGAGACTCAGTAACTTAAAGATAAACCTATTGTATAAAAAGACTAAGAGAAGGAGACTTACTTGCTAATTGAACAAACCAGGATGGTATTTCAAAATGGCGGACAATAGTTCCGGCTGTACAGTGGCGTAGGGCAATTTATTAAAATAATTGTTATCGGTAAAAAAGAAAAAATATCAATCTTGATATTTTCAAAAGAAGTTAAAGATAGGAGATACAAAAACAATTAATAAAACATTATTATACATCTGTAATTTAATATTATAAAATTAATTATAAAACTTATAGTAGAAAATTATGACAGTACGCCATATAAGTAAAGTGTATGTTGAGATGTTTGAGATGTTTTTGCATTTTGTGTTCTTGATCGTCCACATGCAATAAAGATAACCATTTTGACACGATGAAAAATACCAGGTTAAATGCGTAATTTTATATTAAATTATAAAATAACTAAAAACTATTTTAGCCCTGTCTTTTATTTATGATTTATAAATTATGAATATACTTTAAATTATCAAAATAAATGACAATTATCACTTTTTAATACGAAAACAACAAAATTTTGGCAGTGATTGTGGTATTTGGAATGACATAATTTCTATCAGAAAAATTTGTTTGTAAAAATTCATATAGCCTCCTTCATTTAGTATTTTTATTCAAAGACATAACCTTAATTACTTGTGCGCTGCTCAGCTATTCACAGTGGGCGGTAAACTACTGGTACTGGTTAAGTAAACTGACAGTGATTTGCTGAACTGTAAACAGCTAACCAATTTACCAAGTTAAGAATTTGTACGCTGTTTGTATTTGTCGCTAAGTGACAAATTAATCGTCATATTTCGTTCGGTTTCGTTTATCGAACAAGTTTGCTGTAATCTCCAAGTAAACAGGTTGAGTGCTATTACTCAGCAATTGTGTTCACTAAACGCGCCCAAGGTAATAGCTTGTAATTAAATGTTGACTGCCCAACAACCTGTCCTATACTTGTCCCAGATTTAAGATCAAAAACAAGCCTTTGATATTTATCGATAGTTATTGGAAACAAGAAACACATTTCACCCACAAATTTATAGCCTTATTCTGAATATAGGTATTGATCTAATCTTTCCATTTATTTTCAGCTGTACGGATCCAAGCTAGCCCAGTAGTTATTTTCAGGCCATATCATCACATTTGTGGTCTTTCCCTTTTTCTCTTGCGCTCATAGGGACCCTAATCCAAATTGTTTTGACTCCAGCGATTTGGGTCACTTCTTTTAGGCATTCAGCAAGTCTATTTTAGCGAAGTAGCTAGAATGGTGACATTAGCCACTAAGTTAATTACTCATACTCTTTCATTCTTTTATTTGTCTTATTTTGTCTTACTAAACATTGTCCTCTTTATTTGCCTCTCTGCGATTCTCATCATATATATGTTGGCTGTTGTGTGTGTCGTTTTTTTGCACCATATAATATAGTTGGAAACATACTTTAATCAAATAATTTTGTTTTAAAATTTGTTGGAAAGTTTACCAAAGGTTGCCCATCCAAATCATATTCGCCATCTGAGATCTTCTTTCTGGTTCAATTTTCTGGATTCTATACTTTGTCCTAGGTAGATGCTACTTTGTCCTAGGGAGTTTGGTACTGGAAACTACAAATTTACAAATTTATAATATACTTGTATGATTGAATTTGTCCATGGAGTTGATAAAGTCTTCAGTCCACTCCGTGTTGGCCGGAATCGGCTTGGACCTATCTCCTAGGCGAGAATTGCTTATCAGGGAGTCGAGAAGCCTGAGAAGTTTTCTCCCACGCATATGGTACTGCTGCTTAGCTCACCAGATGTATTGGTATATGGCGTCGGTATCTTAGTCGTCACCTTGTTGGATGGAACTTGTAGAGGAGTTGGTTAGGTTCCTCTGCCCGGATTCCATACGACATCCATGTATTTATACCTCTGTTTGACATGGTTCCGATATTCATTCGTCATGACAAATATTACCTTATTACGAAAATGCAGCGTATGCAATACGTAATCAGCTAACATATGCTAGACGCTGGCTAATAGTTTTTTAATGAAACATCTGAACGTCACAATATCTAGGTATCGTAATCCTGACCTAGGATTACCATTGTGACAGTCTTTCAACATTTTTGTGGGACCACGTTTTCCCGATGTAAACCTGGTATTATAGAGTGTGTTACTCAGTCATTTTGCTTCGTCCTAAAAGCATCCCTTTCATATTGTTGTCGGAAATAGTAACAACTCCATGGAACAAGAACCAATCCAGATCCAAATTTAAAGAACATTGAACAGGACTGGGCATATCTTAAGAAGATTAAGTATCAATGTCACAAGGATGGCACTTAAATTGAACCCGCAGCGAAGAAGACCGGTGACAAGGTTGTTGTTCCAACATTTATCTTGTCCAGGAAGAAAACCATCACGCCCTTCACTAACCGAACTGAATGGCAATTTTACGCCATATGTTTCTTTGAGGAGTTCAAAAATTCTGTCGCATATCCGGGTGCGCAATCAATTCTAATATACTAGATCGGAGGTCAGCCCACACCCTGATCTTGAACGAGGCGCAAATAGCCTTTGTTGCTGTACGCTAAAAACTTTAACTAACTAACCTGACCTTGAACAATCCACAACACGATCGTTCGGAACGAAAATAAAGGATTTAATCAAACTAGAAATGATTAATTTGTAATGTAAGATATTAAAATCCAGTTATGAAGGATATATTCTATTTTTAATTCATTTTAAAAATGTTTACCTAGTAATCAATACCAACAAATAAAAACATATGCTTGTAGATTTCTATTACTATTTTTCAGTACATATTTGTGCGAAAATACATTTTACATAATTTCCTCTCATTACCAAAAATTTACATTCCGGCCCTTCACAAAAAAAAATTGCTGACCTCCGTATTAGATAATTGCACTCATATTACAAATAATTATATTTCGATGTACTTGGAGTTCCTATTAGTAGACTCCTCAGATTTCTCTTAACAAGTGACTTTTAAGTCTTAGTATTTGATGTGCATAAATAAGTATGTCGTTGAATATGTTATTTAATAAATTGTGAGATTAGTACGTTAGACATCCCTGAGGGAGAAGGTGTCTCGAACACAAAAAGGTCGCAATTCCTTTTAATCTCGTATGCAAACAAGTCGGTGGGAGGGCTTACATAAAGTTAGTTACCTGTCTCTATTCAGAGCATCGGGCATATTTTGCAATATTCATTAGATGAGGGTAGCGAAGCAAACGTTGCTCCAGTGCACTGTCAACCTGAAAGAACAGGAATGAGCTATAGCACTGGGCGGTACCCGACTCTCCATTCTAAAGTGCGATGTTTTCTAGGTCGGCGGATTCTGATTATTGAACGCAATAAACAATTCCGAGTCTCGTGATTTTATAGATGACAAGAGATGCGTATGAATTTAACGAAGTTTCCACCGTTTGTTGTATGGCTCGCGCAATTCGCTGCCCGCCGAATGCAGATTGTATTGCATGCTGTCATGATATGAATGCGCGCACCACGAATTTATACATCTGCCTACTGATATCTATTCAAACATCGAGCAGTTCTCCTCGTTAGAGTTACTATTGTGTTTGTAAGATGCACTCGTGAAAAGAGTCACAGTAATAAATATAAATATAGCAGGCGAAGAACATTTCGTCAAAGAATCATAGCGGATTTGTTTGTGGGCGTTCATGTGCATTTCACTTCATTTACAGATAATATGTTACTTTATCACATACTTTCAGACTCCTTGCACATTTTATCTGATCAAAGAATTGGGTCGAATCATAAATAAGTCCTGTTTTCTATATTGAATTTATTTTATTTTTCACTTCGTTGTTTGGTCATAATGCCTAGGATATGAGATATTTAAACATATGCATAACAACCAAAGCATTATGAATCCATAACACCCTCAACATACAGGGTGGGCCATGGGAATTTGACGTTTTTGAAACAGGTAGTACTCTGCATTTAGGGGGATAGAAGCAAGCGGTAGGTTCCATTCCAACCGTCAGTTCGTGCAGTTTAGTGTACATCATGGCTGAATGGGGTGTAAGACATCGTGTGTTTGTGAATGAGGCGTTTGTCATAAACGGTGAATCAGTAATAGCTGCGCAAAGAGCGTTTCGAATTGAGTTTAATGTTGGTCGCCGTGGAAGCACCCCAAGCCGAAACACAATTTTCAAATGGGTCAACGACTATCGAACAAGCGGGAACTTCATGAATAAAAAACCGCCTGGACCCGCTCGTACGGTACAGACCCCCGAAAATGTGGAGAGGGTGAGGGAGGCTTTCCAAAGAAGCCCAAGGCGTTCTGCACGAAAACACGCTCAAGCCTTAAGGGTAAGTCGTTCCACCATAAACGTTGACTTTAGTCCAGGAGCTGAAATAAAACGACTTTCCGCAACGCAATGATTTTTGATTGGCTATGCTCGCGATGCTTGAAGTAAACGAAGATGCAGTGTTGTTTATGAGTGACGAAGTTCACTTCCATTTGAATGGATTTGTTAATCGACAAATCTGCCGTTATTACGCCTCTGAAAACTCTCGGCAGCTGCATGAACGGCCTCTGCACAGTCCAAAAGTGACGGTATGGTAAGCAGTTTCATGCAACTGTATAATTGGTCCATATTTCTAATTTACTATTAATGTACGTTAATAAAAAAAAATTATCTTGAGAAATCGTCAGGTTCCTATGGCCCACCTTGTATATTGTCACGGGGTGAATTCAAGAACAGAATCTTTTCTACAAAATTTATTATATAATATTAATTTACATCAGAATATAATTAATTGTCAGAATGGCTGCTGGTGTTGTCCGTTAGAAGCTGATGTAAGTCCCGTTCTTGCCCCGGCTTCTCCAGGATCGGTCGACCCACCCCAGGTATCTGCACGAGGCGAACACGTGGAGAAGCCCTGTGTACGACACTCACATCTCGAGTTGGCGACTTCAACAGCTGGGCTGGTCCTTGGGAAACGTGCTCACAAAAATGACTACTGCTTGACTACTAAGAAAGACTAACTCGAATGACTAACTTCAATGACTAACCAACTCTATTCCCTAAAACCATTTTATAACTGTTAACAGGACACTATGACGTCAGGTCCTACCTCAATTGGTTTGAAAACATTATTCATTTGTGTAATTGTTGGCAGCAATTAAAGACCATAGTCAGCACAAATGAATAATCAACACATTAGAATGTAGGTCATATCTAGAGAATTTGGTTATTTTACTTGCGGACGAATGGGCTGACCAGACAGTCGATGAAATTATGCCTTGCGAATTTCATAAAATCGTGGCTATTACCTTTCCGGTCGAGAGAACCATTTTTGACTTCTTCGGAGCACGTTCGCCAAGAAAAATCCACTAATTTGACTGTGCTCTCATTTCTGGTGTGTAGTGGATTCACGGTAAGTTCATCGAAAATCAATTCATCGAAAATCTATTCATCGAAAATCAGTTCTTCGAAAATCAATTCATCGAAAATCAATTCATCAAATTATCAATTCATCGAATGATCAATTCATCGAAAAAAAATATTTTGTAAATATTTGAGAGGAATGCCGAGGGGATCGGGAAGCCAAAAAAGCAGTAGTCAATAAAAGTTGACAGACTACATTTATTAAATAACTACAATGTGCGGTGTTCAATGTACGGTGATTCTAAACAGGTGGAATTGTTATGTTAGTGACAATTATGTAATGCCACAATTATATCATAATAGTGGCATTATTAATGACATTTACGGTCGGTACCTTTTTTTTTTTTTATTGGCATATTCTAAAGGTTTCGTATTCTTTTACATATGTCTATTTAGATTTAAGTGGTAACAAACTTTCTATTGCTTTTTGTGCATTTTTCTCGATATATTCCTGTAATTCTTACATATTCATTGTGGTTGTAAAATTAATTCTGACAATTAAATGATTGAACGAAATTATTTGTTTTTTATCTATAAATTATTTATTGTCATAGGCACCAGATAGGTATAAATATCTGTTAATTTTTACTCTTTTTTTATGTGAAAAATAAAATCTTGTAGGCACCATGGGCGTTATTGGATGATTCTACAACATCTTAGTAACACCCTTGGAGCATAAATAGCTATTTCAAAAACAAATGACAGTGGTCCCTTATCTACATTTAAAAAATTGAAGGCTTTACCTGTTCTTATATATTTTCGGACTCTTATTTGGTTTTTACAAGTTTCAGACGATTATAAGACAATATCAGCAAAAAAATCAATTGTCTGTCTGTCTGTCAGAGATTTACACAAAAACAGCTAAACATATTTTCACGTAATTTAATATGATAGAGAAAAACCAGAAATTGAAAATAGGTTATAATGCATCTCAAAATTTATATTCTAGGGGAGTGTTTCGGAGTTAAAACTGTTTATAAAATTGTTTATAGCATAATAAGAAGGGTATGATCTTTTGAACTTTTCAGGTCTCCATCACTGGAGTCATTAGTTTTGCACGCCGATAAAGTTTCTAATAAGGTGGAAGGTGGAATAAGTAGAACAGTTTAACTGCGCATGTCCTTCTTGAGACCTATTAGATATTTTTGTCACCACAAACGCTAAATTTGACCGACTAACCAGAGATTGTAATTACGGTGTCATAAATTTATGTGGATGCACCCAGCTTGTCAAATCCAACTAAACAGACAACGCGCATGTATCTGACCAGGAGATTTTCACTCTAATCTACAAAAAGGTTTGACTTTCTTGGACAGGTTACATCCGAACCGTGAATAACAAATATCTTGTCAGAAACAGTAACTATTCCATCCATGAACGCTAAAAGGAATATTGTATACGTGCGTGTGGATCCAGCCTGTAAGAAACTTCATCCACGAACAAAGCTATTAATAGCTGCGTTCTCGAATGAAATCCCTAACAGTTGGTGTCAGAAGCTCCTGCTTATTATTGCTTTTAAACAACAAACATTCAATCAGAATCGCAATTGTAATAGCACAAACAAGAATGCGCACGTGCGTCAGATGCCAACGTGTCGGGAAATACATCCGCGAATGATGCTTTAAATTGTTCCAGAAATCGGGAGCCAATAATATCGAATATTTTTAATTTAGATTTCAATACTCCTTTCTCTGTTCGTTTGTTTTTGGAGATTTTCGCTGTAATCTACAAAAAGTCAGGTTATGTAATTGTCCAAAGGCTACCGTGAATGAGAAACATCTTGTTAGAAACAATAGCTATTCCATCCATGAACAATAAAAATAATATTGAGCACATGCGTGTTGATCTAACCCATAAGAAACTTCATCCATGAACAAAGCTATTAATAGCTGTGTTTTCGGATGAAGTCACTATTGTAATAGCACAAGCAATAATGCGTCCAGCACCAACTTGTCGGGTCCAACACCAACTTGTCGGGTCCAACACCAAATTGTTCTAAAAATCGGGAGCTAATAATATCGAATATTTTAAATGTAGGTTTCAATACCCTTTTCCCTGTTCGTTTGTTGTTTTAACTAAACTCGTTCGTTTCAAAATAAAGCCAGTATATTTCGGAGAAAATTAGGAATTCATCACAGCACTAGTTTCATTGTTTGTTGAACGACATTGAACGCTTAAAACGTTACTATTGTTTGTGAAATGTTCCATGGAAAACCACAATTACATCGGGGTTAATTTGACAAAGTTCGCTTCATCTGCCGGTCCGTGTAGCGAGTGGAAGTGCGATGGCAGATTACGGACCAAGCGTCGGTAGAGCAAGAGGTGCAGAGACGTTCGGGACGTCAACGGGAAACAAAGCAAACATTCCTTACAATGATCGCTGTTAATATTGGCGTCCGTTCACATACCATAGCGCGAACGTGGAACCCCGCACCCGCAACCGCGATATGGGAAACGACGATTTAATAATGAATACATGCGCGGTCTCATTTCGTACTTGATTTAAAAACGTTTCATATATACTTAGGTTTATATGGAACGAGACTGGAACGACGGTGGTCCCCTTGCGTCAAACTAAAGTTGAAATTGAATGTTTGATAATGCCACTGAACTCATACAACATGCAAGCCTACATGCCGGGTGCGCCGTCATCGCGTAATATATCGGAGGAAAGAGTCATAAAACCGCCCCACAGACAAATAACACTGAGAAAAATTCTACGTGTGTCAAATGAAATAGCCCGTTTACATATCGACGATGAGAATTTTTTCAAAAGTAAATTGCGTGTATCTAGTGGAAGGCAATCAAGACATGATATCTAAAGTGAGCATTCTGTATGCGTCCCAAGCACCCCCTAGCTGGATGCCAGTGGCGTATCCTGATTATTTCCTAAGGTGTGCATAGTGTTGATCACAATAAAAATCAAACAAAATAATAATAATGTGTTTTTTATACTTTGCGTTCGCAATAATTTCATTGTTATAATGAAAACAATTTAACAATAGAAGTATTGTTAAAATGTATTGTTATTGTTAGAATTGTAAAATAAAAACAAATGCTAAAAGAGATTGTGGCCACGTTGGTTGATCACAGCCCTACATCTGCGATTCATGGACAAAATAACATTATCAATGTCTTCTTGAGGTAACTGTGCCCATTCTGCTCTTAGAAGCTCTCTGAATCTAAAATTATCGTGGATGTTATCCATATATGGAGTAATTCTTCTCTTAAGCATGTCCCACACATGTTCAATCGAATTTAGAATCGATGACTTTGCTGGCCATGGTATCGCATCAATTTTTTATATAAATTTTTGCTGTTAAGTCAATATAAAGGGAGTACAGGGAGCCACGTTCATTGCGACCCCGGCTAGTGCGGATTCGTTATAATGCGATCGACAATTGCCATACGTCCCTAGAAAATGACGAACCTGTTCCCGTGCGAAATTTAACTGTTAAAACCATCGAAAAGGCCCTTTCTCTTCACAATCAATTCATGGAGTTTTTAGAAAAGAACGACGAAGATTACGAGCGGGTAAGTGCTGTAAATGTGGCTGTAATGCATTACTTGACAGTTATGGGCAAATTTTGCGTAATAAACGTAGATAGGCCAAACAAGGGAATCTAGATTCCTTTTTGCAATGTGGAACAAAATAAATAAATTATTAATTATTTAATGTATGCCTTTTAATTATTCTTAATGTTTATTTAATAAATAAAGTGTTTTTCGAGTTATACAATGTTTTTTTCAAAAATCCCTCGTTGATTGCAAAATTTCGCTTAACGCGATCACGTCCAGAACGTATCCCCAGCGTTGAACGGGGTAACCTGTCATTTAAAATTTTAATTTTTGAGGTTAAAAATTAAAAATTTAAATTACTCCCTTATTATTGAATTAACAGCAAAAACTTATATTACAAATATTATTAAGAATAAGAAGACAAATCTTTTATCTCCATGCATTTTTTTGATTGGATAAATATTTGGAGAGTTATGACGGAAAACCCCAAAAATTAAATTTTTTAATTAGTCCCTTATTATTGCCTTAACAGCAAAAACTTATATTACAAATATTGTTAAGAATAAGAAGACAAATCTTTTGTCTAAATGATTTTTTTTTTAATTGGATAAATATTTGGAGAGTTATGGCGGAAAACTCAAAAAATTAAAAACTTAAAAAATTAATATCTCTTTTATTTTAAAACTTTTACTAACGTGTTTTAAGGTTTTTCACCTTCTTTTGACCTGTAGTATCACCCAAGAAATAATAAAACCGTAAACACCTTGTATATGAGGCCAGAAAGTTGTTTTTTCTGTTTTTTTGTAAAAGCTGTTCACTTTCAGGACAAACTAGATCTGGTTATTTTGGTGACTTTTATAGTGTATTACTGACTCTTAGAAACTTGGTTCTATTGTTAAAAAGGCTTTACAGTTTTGGGTTATGTTTGTATTATTTTAGGTTAGTATTATATGTACAAAATATCTAAGATGTCACTATTCAAAATGAAATTTGACAAATGATATTTTTTTAAATGATATATAAATATGATATCTGACTTTTCAAATTATTTTTCTGTAATACCAACATGACATACAGTTTCAAAGGTGCAAACTGTTAAAAACAAAATATCCTCTTAGTTTGTTCTTACAAATGTGAGCAGCTTATATTAACATTTTTTTACTATATCTTAAAATCTTAAAATCTTTTTATTTTATTTATTTTTTTTTTAAATTAATTTTTATGAAACAAGACAGATATAAAGAACACTTTATCCCGCGGAACCCTTGAATCTTACCGCGAAACCCTGGGGTTCCGCGGAACACACATTGAGAAACGCTAAGCTTCACAAATAAAAATCATAATTTAAAATACAAAGTTTTACAAAAAACTTACCTGATCGAGTAAAATATGTTCATTTACGAACACGACCAACTCTACATTATTTTTTCAATGCGATATTTTGGCTTAACAAAAAAATACCATCGCCTAATCAGGATTAGATTATACATATTCTTTTTTCATTTATTTGTCTTAGGTGAACAGATATCATTTCGAAGATATTGAATATCCGCCACTGCTTGATAGTCTCTCTTCTCGGGACCTCCTTGTTGTCTTTGTCTAACAGCCGTAACAGCCGTCTGCGGTAGCGTTGTTATTGAAGTAGCTTTATTATAGCCCGCAACCACACGAGTTCTGCACCGATCTTATTTCACGTGCCTTAGAGGGATCGGGATCTTGGAAAGGGTTAGTTCCAGTTGGAGGATCCTACTGGTGGGTTTGGTCAGTTCAAATTGCTGAACGTGAATTGCAGTGCGACACTACAATGCAATACTGGCGACCTGTGACCGTCCAGTGTCACTATCCTCAATGCTCACGCAGCACTCGACTAGAGAAAATAAAAATTTACCACAAATACAATAACCGCGCGATCAGTCATAACTATCTCACTCTAGCAAACGGGCTTCTCTGACCGCTTCACCTACCACCAGCCATATAGCTCAAGTAAATTTAAAAGTAACCAAAATATTAATTGCTATAGATATTTCAATATATTGTAACGTGTTCGGGTTCTTCAAACAAAAAAGCAGAATTTTGTAGAAGATAAAAATGTATTTACACTTAAAATATTACACTAGTATACGGAATACTAACAATACTTCTCGCCCGGAGGCACAAACTATCAGTATCTTACCTGGACAAGACTTACAAATTTACTGAAAATATAAAAACACCCCGTTACCAAGTAAACTCGGTTCGATTGTTACAATGTTCCATATTTTTTTAAAGACTTTTTCCATAGTTTCTAGGGATATGACTTTCTAGAAATTTTCCGAATATTCCACGGAATTCCACCATAGGCGTACCATAATGGAAATAAAAACATAGTCGTCAGAATATATTGTTTTGTTGGAAGAAAAATATTTCCCTTATTCTTTTAACACTTTGTGTCCTATTATTCGCGATGTGGGGACACGTATCAAATAATTTTTACTCAGACGCCTGGCGAGTCTATGACGTTGTAGCCACATGCGTATTTAGATTCGCAAATGTGTCCTCTTTCGCAAATAACGTATGCTTTCGTGCTAATTCGTTCAACTAGCAACAGAGTAACGTAAATTCACGTGTCCTCATAGCGCATGTGTTCGTGAACTGTTTTTTAATAGTTCTACATGCAACATAGGTCTATGCTTAGTGACAAAAAAAAAAAAAAATTTTGCTGCTTAGTTATTTGCTCTCCAGACCGAGGAAACGTCCTGAAGTCTGAAAAAAATATTTCATGCATATTCATGTTTTAGAATTATATGCTAACGTATTCTATAATTTGATTTTTTTTTTTTTTAATACAAGGATATTTGTTACTGCGTCAAAGAGTTAAATAGAGCAGTTATCTTTCACGAACTAACTTACGATATTTCTCCTCCTTAAATTTTTAAGCCTAAGTTGTTTTGCAACATTTTCTCCATGCTTCCCTGTTCTCATTCAGTCTTTTTAGTTCCACGTTCGTGTTGCAGTTCATATCTTCCATTATCTGTTTCATGTACTCTAGCCTTGGTTTACCCTTACTGTTCTTTTCCTCAACTGCTCCTTCCAGTATCGTTTTCACCAGGCCTTTGTGTTTTTATGTCCAATTTAAACATCTCTTCTCTTCTGTAATAATCTCCACATGGTTCCTCTTCCATTTGCTGCAATACTTCTTCATTCGTCATTCTACGTACAAATCGAATTTTCAACATTCTTAGATGTTTCTATCGATGAAGAAATTTAACTTTTCATCCAAGACTTCAGATTTCTCGAAATCTACTGTCTAACGGCCGCAGTTCATTAGTTATTTTGATGATTTTATGAAGATGTAGTTATTCCATTTTTATTTCGGTACAACACATCGGAAACCAAATTTTTCTAACATGGCAAACAAGAGTAACCGTCATGATACTATAGCTTTTGGAATCCACTGCTGGATATAGGCCTTCCTTAAAAAATTTCAATTCTCTCTGTCTTGAGCTTCTTGTAGCCAGTTCTTAAATATACGCTTTAGGTAATCAGTCCAGCGAGTGAGCCCATGGTCTCTACTCGAGAATCCGTTGGGTCCATCTGTTCTCTGTTGTTCTGGCTAGATGGCCTACCCATTTTCATTTAATTCCATCTACTTTTACAAGGATGTCTGTTAGTTTCGGTTCTTGATGATTTTCAGCATTTGGTACTTTATCCCTCAGTATTATGCCGAGCACAGTTCGTTCCATGGTCCTTTGGGTTACTTGAAGCTTTCTAGCAAAAGTTTAAGTCAGTGTTAGGGTTTCCGCCCCGTAGCTTAAGAAGGGCATAACACATAGTTCGAAATATTATACAAGCTAGAGCACCGACTGCTGTAAAATTATATATTATCATTGACTCATCCGCCAGTTTGAGATTTATTACAGACATGAAATATATTTAATTTATTTATAAATATATTTCAATTATTAAATTCTTATTTTTATGATAAGAATATCAAACACATTTCATCTTTTGAAAACATTCATTATTTCAATAATGCTAGATAATATTTTTATTAAATTCTTAGATTTGTAATTGAATATTCTACATAAATTACAATTATACTCGTGAGTTTTCATGGCACGTACGTATTTCATTTTTCATTGCAATGTCCAGGTAGAGGGAGGAGTGAATGTTATTCTGCATGGAAAGTGGAAAGTGTGCGATGTGACGAATGTGTAGAACGACATCCGTGATGAAGCGGTGGATGGAAGCGTCGTGCCGTGACATATGCGTTCAGGAACCATCAGCACCAAGTCTGTACGATGAAACACAAGAGAATACGGGCTTTCTGTCAGATACCTGTAAAGTGTAAAGAACTGATACTTTGTAACCATTTGCTGTGCGGAACCAATCATCTTGAGTGTGGTTTTTATTCTACTATGAAATGAAATAGATCTAGAACAGTACTTCTTAACCTTTTAGTAAACGTGAACCATCTAGTGTTAATCTAAATATTTTCGCAACGCCCTAGTTTATAAAAACGAAATAATTATTAAAATAGTGATTGAATTACAACAATTTGATTACAATAAAATATCAGAAAACGGAAACTAACTTGCCTAAATAAATTTAACGGGAGGCACAGCGGTATAGTTCTTACCAGTTTCTTGGCCAACTGAAATAAATTAGTAAAAATCTCTACATTAAAAAATCCAGTGATTTTTTATCTATCTAATAGTGTTTATAATTACATTTTAACGTAATTGTAAAAAAAATTATGTGAGGTGTGAATATTCACACATTTCAGGGTTTCGCAGGCATATAATAAGTGAAAGCGGCATGCTGAGTGTGTAGGACAAATTTTACTTTGTAGTAATCACGGCAAAATGTACGATATTCTTAAAATAATTTAGTCTGTAAATCATATAATAAGACTGGTTATTAAATTTACGCTCTTAAAAATTAAATGCAACATTTGTCAAAATGTAACTAGAATTTTGACAAAATAATTTCAACATAATAAAAATGTACTCGAAACCCTTCGTTTCCAGCGACACCAGTGCTCTAACCACTACGCTATCGTACGCCTTGCGTGTGGGTGTCTTACATTGGTATAACTTTTGTGAACCAAAAACCACAAAAAATGCGTTAATTTTCGAAAACATAATCTGATCAAAAATTCCTGTTGTACTATTTCGGTTCACACCAATATACATTTTTTTAGATTTTTAGTTTAAACCATCTGGGCTACAGGGTGTGGGACAAATTTTTTTTTTGCACAATTTTGGCAAAAATCGCATCAAAATAATTTATTTTGCAAAAATAAAAATTTGATCGTTAATCCACGTACTAAGGGCTTTTATTTGATACCCTACTCAGAATTTAAACAAAATATTTTTGTTTTCGATGAGCACATTTTTGTTTATATTTTTAGGGGGACATGTTTTTTAGATGTTTTAGTATTTTTCCTATGTGCGGGTCAACGAATTGTATAAGCATGCCAAATTTCAACTCTCTAGGTTTAGCCGTTTGGCTACAATTTTTACCGAACAGACAGACAGACGACAAAATGACGGTATAAGGGTTTTTTGGTCATACTTACAAAACCCTAAAAACTAATTGCATTATAGACGCTCTTGTTTAAATCAATCGACGTATATTTGAGTACGACGCATCAAATTGTAGCTTAAGCTTCATTCTACAGATGTGTTTGCATCTATTTTGTTCTATTGAAAGAATTAATTATAGATGTAGTATTTGGTGCTCTATTTTTACCTTCATATTGAAATTGCAGTGGTGCTCAATATAGGTGCTGCAGGTAATGCATGTACCAAGTGGTAGTTCATTATCATTAAGTATATTACTTTGCGATAAAGATTCTGAGTTATTTAAATAAATCTCCCATATTATTGACTTAACAGCAAAATCATAATGACAAAAATTGTTCGTAATAAAAAAACAAATCTTTTATTTTTATGCAATTTTTCATTTAGATGAATATTTTGGTTACAAGAAGACTCTCTAAAACTAAACATTTGAAATATTTACCTTATTATTGGCTTGACAGCAAAAACGTAAATAACAAAAATTGCTTATAATAAGAAAACCAATATTTTTTGTTGTGTATACTTTTTCAATTGAATGTATATTTTGGGAGTTACGAGGGTACACCCTAAAGCTAAAATCTTGAAACATCTCACTTATTATTCAATTCAATTCAATTTATTTTAATTAATACTATTACATTTGATTAACCTATTACAATTTATTCTATATATATTTATTCCTTACATTATAATTTTAACTAAAATATAGATTTAATTTCTGCGTGTTGGTTTGAAATCTATTTTGCATTATTTCTTATTATTTTCTTTTTCTTTGATTTCCTTTCTTCTCTCTATTACCTCTTTCATCCATGTGTATCCGCAGCCATTTCCGTTTAAAATATCTTCTCTTGTTCCTCCTTTGCTTCTCATTTCTTCACATCCTTCCAGAATAAGTTCAACCGTCGCCCTTTCTTCTCTGCACATTCTACATCGTTTATCCTCCTCTTTTAACCAAAATTTGTTTGTTTTTTCTTCATTCCCATATCTAAACCTTGCAATTATTCGTTTTTTTTTTCCGTTTCCCTTTTCTTTTAGATACAGCGGTCTTTGCATGCTCCAATCTCGCTTATTATTTACTTTACATAAAAAATGTATATGAAGAAAAAATTTATATTCTTTTTAATGTAGATTTTAATAAGAAGGTTATTAGGGGACAAGTGGAGTTCTATTTAAATGGTTGAAATATCTAATTTACCTCTTTACTTAACAGCAAAAATGAATATGAGAAAAGAAACGGTTCCTCTCTGTTCAATGCAGTTTATAAGATATATATTTGGGGAGCTATGAGGAGAGCTACCTATAAACCAAGTATCTCACTTATTATTTTCTTGATATTAAAAATATATACAAAACACTAGTTTAAAATAAAGATACAATTATTTTATTCTACTTGAAACTGAAATATCTCTCATTATTTACGTTACAACAAACATGTACCTTATAAAAATCGTACGAAGTACGGGTACTCCAGCTAGTAAGCATATAATGTAGACTATATTACATGAGGATGAAGTTTACCACTTGAGCTGTCAGGGAGGGTAGTAATTATCGCAGTGTAATAAATAATATGCGAGTCAAATACAATATTTTATCCACAACTATATAGTTTTATCATTAGAAAAATAGTTAAAAAATAATAATTTTCGATTCTCCGTTGGTGATATTATTCGAGCGAGAATAATATGTTTACATTACTCTCATTTCACAATCATTCACCACTCATCCAGGTGTAGAAGCTCGCCCCCTGGCATCGGCGATTAGCCTGGATGCAGAAAAAGGCCGATGTAAAATAAATAAATAAATAATAATAAAAATAATAATTTAAAAACACAGAAATCCTAAGCGTCAATTGTAAAACATCAGTATTGACGTCATCAAGATGACTACCGAACCGTTGGCTGATTGTAACCTACACCAATGATTAAAATATAATTATTTATTGTTTCATTTATTCTAATTATAAATAATATTCTAGTTATAAAAATGATCTGTGTGAGATGCAAATAGTCAATGTTTTTGAGCACCAAAAATTTTAACTAACTAACTTACTAAAAAAAAGTCCATTATTCACGGCGTGCAAAATGAGCAGTTTTGTATATTTACAGTTGAACACATAATACATTTATTATTTAATGGTCGTAGATAAAAAAACATTCAATCTGGCACACATATTAGGCTTGTTAATTTTTTTTTTTTTTACTTGTACAAATTGTTATTGCGGACTCCTTTAAACATTTCGCGGATTCCTGGTTAAGGACCACTGATCTAGAAGACCAAAGGAAAAATATTTCGGTGATCTATTTTATAGTAACATATTCAAATTGATGAAATGCACGTGACACCTACACGATGTAATTTATTCGCGTCTCTTTACTTTTAGTATCTTGTATTTGTCTTCTTAAATGTATTATCTGCTCACTGATGTAAGGGCATTTTATCTTGAGTGAAACATAATACCTGAGTGTTCTTTAAAAGCTCTTTCAATTTTAAGGAACTTCTCTAAGTTAAGACATTATATAAACTCACTTATCTGACACATGCCACATCTCATAAGCTTTAAGGATATAATCGATAAGTGGGTAATTTGTCAGTGACATGACAATTTAATTAACTGCTGTTGTTCGAACTGCTGCCCAACTTTGTTCAAAAATATTACTGAATATTGTAGCGAACCGGTAACGTTACTTTATAACGTACCATTTATTGTCCACTAGGTAGCGAGCCTGTGGTATTATATTAGGTCTAATCTCAAACTTAAGTGAGATTACTGACTAAAGGAGTTCGGGTAGTAGGCGTGAGTGTTATCCAGGGTTCATCATTACGATATGTGAATTAAATGATATGTATTAGTACTTACCAACCGACTGAACAGGCATCTTGTATTTAAGTTTGGATCTTAAATGTTCACTAAAGTATTTAGGACTGAATGGTTACACACGTTAAATAAGACGATACGAGTTTTAGTATTAAGTTTAAAGTTTTATTAAAGTATAAAAGTACAATTAGTTTTTAAATGATCAAAAGTATATGAGTTTATGAAACATTGAAAAATAATATGAAATAACCCGAATCGGTAGCACACCAGAATGTCGAACCAGTTCCTCTAGAACCCCACAAGTTTGATCTTTAAGTTAACCCAGCCGAATACGTTCTGATCCCTTCTCCAGAGAGCTAGGGGTTTAAATAAGCATTTTGGTAGTATTTCCAAGAAAAACAAAAGGTTTTATCTTTGATCAGGAGGAAGCTGTTCAAAGTTATTAGGCAATAACTTTGAATAACAGTCCTCTCGAACAATGAACCATCAAAACATATATTCCTAAAAATACGTGTTTTGGAGTAAAAATCTTAATTTTTATCTGATTATCTGAATATCTAAAATATATTCTTTAAATTCCTCTTGTACTAATGCATAAAAATGATTGTAATCTATTTTCTACGAAATTCTCGTGCTGATGATTTGTGAGGGTTGGTTCTTTATCCCAGCGAACTGACCGATTCGTTACATTACTCCCTCCTTTTAAAAAGTGTCTATCCATTTATATGGATGGACACCTTTTCTCAAGTGTCCTTCGCAGGTTTGGCTAAACCTTCAAACCGGAGAAGGATCCAAAGAGGAGTAAATACTTAACCTTGGGGGGCGGGGATACCAATGGAAAGACCTGTAGAGGGGAAGTCATGGTGGACCTGTTCATCCCTCTTGACCTGGTGGACCGGTTCATCCCTCTTAACCTGGTGGAAGTTGACCTCGCTGATGGTTGTGGAAGGATCTCAGATGTAAACCTGGTGCTGGTACCAATAGGAGGGTACCTGTAAAACTTGAAAATTTTGTTTTGCTGGTTGGTGCGCATCCATCTTGAACACCTCTTCGGACCTCGGAAGTAGGAAAATTTCTTTTTCGTAGCTGACTCGATGTCTTCGTGGAAGATTGTAAACTCGCAGCTCTTCTCCGTAGAATGTCTCATGGCTAACAACGGCTTACATTTAAATTAAATTTCTCAGTGTAGAAATTCTCTATCATATTGTTCTTCAGACCATACTTTGTATACATCTTTTCTCAAAATATTCTTCTTTAACCTTTCTTCGTTTTTCGCTTTCGTTTCATTTTCGTTTCTCGATTTCATTTTCTCTTCGTGATTTCGTTTTCGTTTCGAGGGTGGCAAAGCAACACCTTTGTTTGGCCACACGCAGATAGTTTCAGCTGTTGTTTTGTAACGTGTGCAGTCTAAACTATCGCTCCACGCCCTAGTAATAACGTGAACGGGCGAAACAGATATTTGCGGTTCGCGCTACGGGCTGAACCACCACAAATTTACTAGTATCGTGTACGCAGACTGGTACAGTCGCCACGATTTCTCACTTTAATCGTCTACGAGGTCCGATTTGACAGTCGCTACGATCCATTTCTCACTGCTCGCTTCCAGCGGCATCATTTTCTCGTTGAATACTTTGACTCCAACCCCGAAATCATAACTCTTCTGCCTTCTTCTGCTTCACAAGTATGGACGTATAAAGTATGTCTCTTCTTCGTTAGTCAATCTTGCCACGAAATCGTCAACTAATTGACGTCGATTTAACCTTTGATTGCCGTTGTAAGCTTCTGAGAGATTACTACGCTGGGGTCTTCATAACATCTTCTTCATGGGTCTTGAGTAGTCTGTTGTTCTAGTCTTCTTTCTTCGGGATACATCAGCTTGATTGCCGTACGTCGATCTTCTGCAGGTCAGTTCCACTGATAAGGACTTCTGTGCGGTTGTTGACGGAAATAACTATTGATGGTTTCTGCACCCATCGTACTCATACGTATTGTGTGACGTACCGAGGTACGCGACGGAAGTAAACGGTGGCATTCTTGAGAGGCTCTGGTCGACACCCGGTGGCAAACTCGACATAATAGATTGTCGGTGGTAACAATACATAAAATACACATACCATAATGCAATTTTTGTATCAGTGATGCTAAAGCAGCTGATACTCCCTGGATGCCGTAAAAATCAAAACGAATTTAGGAACTAGAAATACACTTAAGCTTTTTGACTCACATACTTATACACATTTTGTACTTTAAATCAAATTAAATCCAATAAATCAAATGTCAAATAAATCAATTAACGTTTGTGGTTTACTTCAATGTTTCGTATTGAACAAAAGACCAAATAAATAAAAATTCTAAGCACTATCATTTGTCTTTTTTCAATTATTAGTCTGAAAAAATTTAATAATTTCATATCCTACAACACATTAGATTCATGTCGTCTAGGTGGCGCATAGATAAGGAAAGCTTCTAGGTTGCTTCTATTCTTATGATCACTTCTGATCACTGAGTCAGTTACGCGTTATTTTCTCTGTCTAAACTTGTACGTATGCAAAAAATTAAACTTAGGACTGAGTCCAAAAGTTTAAGTCAAATTTACTAAATTCTGTATCAACTTTTACAACAATGGCTTATCTTCAAACAACCGCTAGCGAGTTGCTAGTCGTTAGTGTCGCACTATGTTAAAAATTAATAAAACAAAACTTTTTTTTTAAAAATCGAGATTAATGCCAGTTTTGAAAATAACTAAAGTGCAAGTTACCGAACTTATCTTTGTATTTACTCTTCTAAATAACTAATATTCGAGACATATTTAATAATTATAAAATTTCTCATCACAAAACTGACAATGCATCTTGCTTATTCCTAGCACGCTGTATGGTGTGATACCATTTAAAATTTCAAAATAAAACACTTATTATCAAACTCAGTATCAATAAATCAATTTAAATAAAAAATAAAAAAAACTGGATTTTATTTTTGCTAATAAAATAGAGATAAATTTAGTAATTTCCATCTAGGCAACTTACATATACTTCTCATTTTTTTTTTAACTTTTGTTTTCTGCTGGGTGAACACATACTAATGTAATAAAGCTTACATATATTATACTAAAGCTTAAAATTAACTTCAAATAATTTCAAAAATCATATAATATTACGGGTATAATATTATAATACATTTAAAAACTTGTCAAAAACTTTTTGAAAACAAAGAATAATTATATTTAGTTTCAATAAAACGAGCATTATTTAATGAGAAAGCCAGTGGCGGTTTCGTAAAAATCTTTAATGTAGGGCTGCAATCATAAACGTAAACAGCATTTATTTTTGACGATAACATTACTAATGAAATAAAAAACTATAATGCATGATATCTATTAAAATCTTTAACATAATTTTCAAAGTATTCATTATTTATATTCTTGTTCAAAGAGTACCTAATGTGTACAAAATCCGGAGAAATTATTAAGATATTAAAAAAAAAAACCGTTTAATATTAACGGGCATAAATCTATTAGCTTCGAACTATTATTTGTGTAAAACATGATAATTTTTTAAAACAAACGTGGTAGCGATTACATACATTTTTAGTTGAAAATTAAATAAGTCTAAAAAAAAACAATAATTATTTATATTACTAAGTAGTACTACTTCTAATGAGTGAAGTGTACGTGTCAAACATTATTTCAAAACTCCCATTTTCAATTAATAAAATTAATAATTACAAATTATTTGTTACAAATATCGCTTTATATACAATTTGATTATTTTCTCAAAGGTTAAAATGGTTTAACAAACGGTATAATTATTTTCGTAAATGTGGTAAGTACTTTCTATTGCTACCTGGGTTGGTCTAAACTTGCCTCGTTCCATGCGTTAAAGGTTGTTGTAAAACCTTTTTTTAGGTAAACGGACCCTTCGGAAAGGCGTCAATAATCATATTTATTTACGAGCTATACAAATGTTACTACTTCATTAATATTTGTTCAGATTTTTAAAATCAAAATTCAAAGAGCATTGAGTGAAGTGAATAAATAAATATAAATGCGATAGAGCAAATATTCAAAATAATAATTTTAGTCGATTCTTTAAGATGTCACTTTAAAAAAATATAAGATACTAAATATACGTATGTATTAATTTCATACATTCCTATCAACAATCAAAATTTTAATATTGCAAATTAATGCTATAAGTGTTCCTGGTTCTAATCGTTGCACCAGCAGTAAACAAACAAAACTGTTATATAAGTATAATTAAAATTTTATAAGTTAAAATACATGTGTAATGATGTCTCGATGTTCTTTTCCAAAATATATAAGAACAACATTTTTGCTAATTACGAATTAGTCAATTTAACTTGATTACTGTTGTATTTTTTTAATATTTACTTAAAAAATTACATCTACTTTCCCTTTCAATCATCTTTAACTCATCCTATTATGCAAGTCAGGTATAAGTTGTCCCTTATTCATGAATAACTACCATAAATTTTGTTCACAGACTTAGTTGCCATTCTACTAAGTTTTTACAAATAAACCACAAAAGTTACCTCTTTTCTAGTAAATATTTTTGTCAAGTGTATTTCGTCAAAGGAATAATAAAGAATGGGATGTTTGGATAAATCATTTTAAAATCTCAGCTCAGTAAGTTAAATTACGAAAACAAATTGGAAAATTAGAAACGTAAGGAAAGAATAATTTTTTCTACCACTGGAATATTTCGAATTCATCACTTAATAATATCATTCTCAACTAATTTAATTATTTAAATCGTATGTCACTCGAATTCATTTTAAAACCACATATTTTAACTTCATCTATTTCTTTTCTTTTTCTTTTATCGCTAATCACTCTTTAAACATAACCATAAGTAACATAAACCACGTGACAAAATCGCAATTGTCATTTCCCTCAATATACGCATTTAAATAATATTCTCACAAGTATCTTTATTCTCTAAGATAACTATACTTCCAAAAACCAAATATTCTTTCCTTTATCATTTCAATATCCATAGAAAATTGAATTAAATTTCGCTGCCACCATCCAAAGCTAAACCTTGGAAACTTTAATAATTTATATTACGGCCATAAGAAATATCGCAATATAAGAAATCATTACAAAATGTCATATTTTGTCAACAAGTAGAATAATTTATCCCATGCAAAAAATTAAGTAAATCCCATTGTAATTATGTAATGTGGTCCCTGTACGCGTCTTATAAATCGCATAAATCGTATAAATCGCACCGCTGCCAACAAATTTGTAGCGAACCGGTAACGTTACTTTATAACGTACCATTTATTGTCCACTAGGTAGCGAGCCTGTGGTATTATATTAGGTCTAATCTCAAACTTAAGTGAGATTACTGACTAAAGGAGTTCGGGTAGTAGGCGTGAGTGTTATCCAGGGTTCATCATTACGATATGTGAATTAAATGATATGTATTAGTACTTACCAACCGACTGAACAGGCATCTTGTATTTAAGTTTGGATCTTAAATGTTCACTAAAGTATTTAGGACTGAATGGTTACACACGTTAAATAAGACGATACGAGTTTTAGTATTAAGTTTAAAGTTTTATTAAAGTATAAAAGTACAATTAGTTTTTAAATGATCAAAAGTATATGAGTTTATGAAACATTGAAAAATAATATGAAATAACCCGAATCGGTAGCACACCAGAATGTCGAACCAGTTCCTCTAGAACCCCACAAGTTTGATCTTTAAGTTAACCCAGCCGAATACGTTCTGATCCCTTCTCCAGAGAGCTAGGGGTTTAAATAAGCATTTTGGTAGTATTTCCAAGAAAAACAAAAGGTTTTATCTTTGATCAGGAGGAAGCTGTTCAAAGTTATTAGGCAATAACTTTGAATAACAGTCCTCTCGAACAATGAACCATCAAAACATATATTCCTAAAAATACGTGTTTTGGAGTAAAAATCTTAATTTTTATCTGATTATCTGAATATCTAAAATATATTCTTTAAATTCCTCTTGTACTAATGCATAAAAATGATTGTAATCTATTTTCTACGAAATTCTCGTGCTGATGATTTGTGAGGGTTGGTTCTTTATCCCAGCGAACTGACCGATTCGTTACAATATTTCCCTCGTTGTTACCTTCCCTTGTGTGTTAGTGAGAGGTCAGGTAAAAACAGTGGCGGGCCTAGGGCAAGGCGGAGAGGCGAGCGCCTCAACTTACTCTTTAAGAGGGGCGTCAAATTGGCATGTACTTATTAAGGACGCATCACACTAGAATGCTATTCAAGTTTTACTTTAGTAGGTTTTTTTCAGAATTCACATCTTTTTTAGGGTTTTGTAGGTATGACCAAAAAACCCTTATACCGTCATTTTGTCGTCTGTCTGTCTGTCTGTCTGTCTGTCTGTCTGTCTGTCTGTCTGTCTGTTCGGTAAAAATTGTAGCCAAACGGCTAAACCTAGAGAGTTGAAATTTGGAATGGTTATACAACTCTTTGACCCGCACATAGGAAAAATACTAAAACATCTAAAAAACATATCGCCCTAAAAATATAAACAAATATGTGCTCATCAAAAAAAAATATATTTTTTAAAAATTCTGAGTAGGGTATCAAATGAAAGCCCTTAGTACGTGGATTAACGATCAAAATTTTATTTTTGCAAAATAAATTATTTTGAAGCGATATTTGCCAAAAATGTGCAAAAAAAATTTTGTCCCACACCCTGTAGCCCAGATGGTTTAAACTAAAAATCTGAAAAAATTCTAAGTAATGTACATTGATGTGAACCGGAATAGTACAACAGGAATTTTTGATCAGATTATGTTTTCGGAAAATAACGCATTTTTTGTGTTTTTAACTAAAATATGTTAAATATTTAATTCGCTATGTAACATTCCGGATTCAGAAACTCTGGTAGCTCAGTTGGTTTCGTGATGCACTTTGTAAGTTGCAGTGCGAACGTTGCAGAGTTCGAATTCTGTTAATTTTATTTTTTTCTGTTTTTTTTTTGCATTTCTATTTTGTTTAAATTATTTTGTCAAAATTCTAGTTATATTTTGGTAAATGTTGCATTTATTTTTTAAAAGCGTATATGAATAACAGTGGGACGTGTTGAAATTATAATTTAATTCTGTTTGACGAAATCAGAGGGCGGGACTTATGATATAAGCAACCAATGGAAGCCATAGGCGCAATTTTAAAAACCTTACTGAACCTTGCTGTATAAATAATATACTGTACATATTTAGAAACTTAAATAATGGTATTAGGCATTCGAATTAAAATTCATAAAAAGATATTTTGACATAAAATTTGTTTTGGCATCCCAAATAATCATCATTCAGTTACTAAATACCTGCAAAACCCAGAAATGTGTGAAGATTCACACTTCACATAATTTTTTATTTTTTTAAATATATTTATTTAGGGCTGTTTCAACTGCTTGGTTATTAGCACCCCGGAATATCTGATTTACAAATTTAGTATAATTACATAATCAATTACATACTAAAATATAATATATAAATATTTATTATAATAAATTTAGACTATTAGGAACTATGTGAAATTTTCTATATTGTCTAATAGGTTTGTATCTTCTAGAAATTTTAAAATGTTTTCTCATACGTATTGGTGGAAATTTGTAGTGCGTCTGTTGGAATTTTGTGTTTGATTCTTTGTGCTGTATATTGTGGACATTCTAGAAGTACGTGTCTACGAATTCTAGGGTGGTGTCTTTTTCTCGAAAATGTATTGATGAGTGAGTCGTGTGTGTCCAATTTTTATTCTTGTTAGAATTATTTGTTCATGTCTTGAAGTATAGTTTTGCGGACTTTGAATTTTGTAGCGGATGTTGTTCCATTCTTCTTGCAGTTTTCTTTTGAAAAAACTCTTGGCATCATATGTTGAGGTGGTCATTTGATTTATTTCTTGGTGTATGGCCTCCTCGGCAGCTTCATCTGCTTTTTCATTTCCTGGGATGTTGCGATGTGATGGAACCCATAATACTGTGATTTTCTTCCCCTGGTCAATACAGTAGTGGATGTTATCTTGAATTTTTTGGATGATGGCGTCTTTTGAATAGCTTTCACTTCTTTAGGTTTTAACTTATCACACAATGTTTGAATATTATTTAAGACTCGGCAATTTTTTGTGCATCGTGTTATGATAGTTGTTTTATTTTGAAAAATTTATTTGTGAGGATTCACTAAATTAAATAGTTGTTCTTGCCGACCGGCGTAGCGTAGTGGTAACACATGTGCTCTGCGTTACTAAGGTCTCAGGTTCGAATCCCGTTCAGGCATGGAATTTTTCACAAATAAAAAATTGTCCGACTAATAGCCACAACAGCAAAGGCCATTAAATTAAAAAAAATAGTTATTCCTTCAAAATCATTTTTTTTTTAAATATTATATTCGAAAACAACAAACTAATCTCAACGTAAACTAAAGACAAAGACGCAATGGCTGAGTGGGGGAACACCAGTTGGTACACGAGCTTTTTGAAAAACCTGGATAGAAAAACAAAGGAATTGAATTATGTTCCATTTGCCTAGTATTTAAGACCTAGATTTTTAGGGTTTTGTAGGTATGAGATCCAAAAAACCCTTATGACGTGACTCATGTGTCTGTCTGTCTGTAAGGTAGAAATTGCAGCCAAACGGCTTAACATAGAAAGTTGAAGTTTGGCATGCTTATACAACTTTTTGACCCACATATAGGAAAAATACTGAGACACAGCAATTTTTGCTTGTTTTCCTAATGCATTTTAATCGGAGGCGTATTAGGCGTGTAGGCCCTTATATACTTCATTTGAGTCATTTGATTTATAAATAAATTGGTGTAAATAAAATATTTTAATGCTTGTGATATTTTCGGGTTTAATTTTTATACTATTTAATCAATTGTTAGTTGGGTTATTGTCAAAAATCTATTATTGAATAGCAAATAAACCACAAAAATTATTCGATGTAATAACAGTAAAATGTGAATTCAATTTTAACAAGCTATTGTAAAAAACTATGGTAAAAAAATTATACAAAACCATTGTATTCTTTAAATAATAATGTGTATATAATTGAAATAACTGCAAGTAGGATAAAAGTTACAGAATTCAAAATTTAATTTTTATAAGGAGCGCTTATGCTTTAAACCAGTGTTCTTCAACCTTTTTGCACCCGCGGACGGTGAAAATAGGATACTTAGAAAATAAGAAATTAGCAAATTAAGTACCTAATAATTAATTAATTGCAATAATACAAATTACTGGCGTAAAAAAAGGAAACCATTATTAGTTCAACAATATTCAAGCCTTGAAACCAAGCGACAACACATACAAACTTCTCCTCTAATTCCTTGCTATTCTTTGTCGTTTGAACCACAAATATCATCAAAACCAATCATACTAAATCTGGGAATAAATAAGAATGCAGATAGCAACACCATTAACTTGCATCTAAATGAAATTTTACACACTCAGTTTCCGGGGTTCAAAATTATATATACTGACGCATCCAAAGTAATAAGTTCAGAAGGTTCGGGTTATGGAATATACATACCGATGTCGATCTCAAAATTATTCAAAAGGCACCTATATTTATGGATATTACATCAATAGAAATGCTTGCTATTAATCACGCAATAACTTTAGTAGATAGACTTCGGATTAGTAAGGCCCTTATATTAACTGATTCACTCAGCGCCCTTCAAACTATAAAATCTACAGGTATTAATACCAAATCTGATTTACTGTCGCTTACGATTAAGAAAAGAATGCATGACCTTCAAAATCAAAATTATAAAATTACTCTATCCTGGATCCCTAGCCATGTCAATATCCATGGGAACATAATAGCTGATCAATTAGCGAAAGAAGGAGCAAACCTTTCACATGAATCTTCCATCAAAGCGCCAAATTTTAATTACTTTCTTTCAATCATAAATTCTTCTATAAAGCAGAAGTGGCAAGAAGAGTGGACATTATCGTCATCTGTTAAAGGATAGTATTACTACCAGTTCCAGCCTAGTATTATGAAGCACCCCTGGTTCCATAATATGAATCTTAGCAAAGGTGCCATCTCTTCTATCTGTCGGTTAAGATTCAACCACAGCTCAGCACCAAGCCATCTCTTCAGGATCAATGTCATCGACTCGGATCTTTGTGCATGTGGACAACCTGGAAATCCCACTCACGTATTATTTAATTGTCCCAACAACATATACAACTGCAATCTTCTCTACACCAACCTATCTAAGTCTGTTAAATATAATGGTCTCATATCCCTTTCTAATATCTTACTTAACCCTTCCTCTGAAACTCCTTCTACGCTTGTGTATGAATTTTTAACTTCTTCCAATATTCAAATTTAGATTCAATTTATTTTATTTATATTTATATTTATATATGTATATTGTTTATATTTATTATTTAATTATTTATTGCATGAAAAAAAAATATATTGTAACTAAATGTATTTATTAAAACTGGCGGAAAGGCTGTGTGCCTAGGCCATAATAAAATAAAATAGAATAGAATAGAATTAATTAATTAAAATATTTGTGCAGACCAAGCTAAATTTGATCACGGATCGATGACGTTCTGCGGACCGACGGTTGTAAATCACTGATATAAACTATATACATTAAATATAATATTAACTTGGAAGTGACAAGAGTTGCTAAATGATTTTTGCCTCAGGCGGAAGTTGCGCAGGCGCTGTCTAAAACTATCACTGTGTCTTAACAATATTTCTTTCCATTAATTTTAACAGAATCTGTTATAAAATGTTTACTTCCTGATAATGAAGTTCTTGTTTATCACGTAAAATCTTAAAACTGTTAAAGTTATTTAAAGAAAATCTGGAACAGATGGAATTATTTTTAATCATAGCTCCGTTTAATGCAATTACCTGGTGGAAAATACCGACGTTAAGTCTTGAAACTCTTAACAAATTATTCAACACTTCATTAACAGTTCATGTGAAATTTATTAACTTCACAAAAATAGATTGTGAAAAAATTGAAGCAAGATCATTGCTCTGAAGTTTTTGCCAGTGAGCAATATGATCATGATCAGTAGCACGTAGTTGAGCAACTGAATCCCGTTGCGATATGACGTGTGCTTCCTGCCGGAACCGATAAACGACTTGACGCCGTTACGTTAGCGGTGGCAAGAAGGCCGCTCTGGTGGTAATTCTCCCCGGAGGGAGCATCTAATCGCCTCTGGTTGTGCTTTCCCTTCGTCTCTTCCTTACCACGACGTTATATGTTCCAAACCACTCCTCGTTGATTTAATTGAGATATTTCATGAGACCGTTCGTTAAGTTGAGTATTTTATCAGTTTCTAAGTTAGCATGCGAGTGGACCCGCAGACCGTTCATCGTTTGACCGACCACACGTCCTATAGCTCAGTGGTTCTCAATTTTTTACCTGTACCGTTGAAACCTTGGTTTTTCAAACAATGAAATAAATTCGTGGTTGATCATAAATTGTCAAAGTGCATTAAAATTTTTGGCGCACGGCCGATGGCTATTTGCGCTTAGCACAGCACATATAAATGACTAGAGTATATACAAGGTGTCTCAAAAGAAATTTTATATTTATTTAGCTTACTGCGTGAACGCAACGTATCCGAGGGGCGCGGGGGTTATGTCAATCGGTAGCCTGGCTCTTGGGAATTCAGCGCGTTATGCGTGCGAGAGTTTTACAAAAACGGTGATTCGGCGACTGTAGCGCGTAGAAAATTCTGCAGTATTCGAGGTTTTCGCCACTTAAATGATGCGCCAAGCATTCCTCTCATTCGACATTGGGTTAAAAAGTTTGAAGAGACTGGTACAACGCTGGATAAATCAAAATCCGGGCGACCTAGGTCATCAAGAACGGTAGAAAACGTGGAGAATATTAATCAGTCTGTTCGTGACGACCCGAACCTTTCAATTCCAGTGAATTTAGAGCGTTATGTGGAGATGTTAGACAACTTCTTGGTACCTGAACTGCAAAACTTTCCTGGCTATAACCAAAGAATATGGTTCCAACAGGACGGAGCAACTTCACACACGTCCAATATGTCTCTGCCACGTGTTCGTGAAATTTTCTCAGGCAAATTGATCTCCCGACAGCTTGGTTTTAACTTTCTCCTGACAGATAGCGCCGTCCGAACGCCGTCAACGCGCCGTAGAACTCGTAGCATTCTGTTCCCCACTTAAGCCTTTCTACCTTTTGGTGTAAGGCGTTGTTGGAGTAGAGTCACGGTACCTCTCCGGTGGTCTTTTCCATATTTCTCTCCAGACTTTCCTATTTGAGGTGCTGGTTTTCATATCCATCCGACTCCTCATCTCTCTGTCGCTTATCTCACTTCGTCCTTCCAGGTCTTAATTGGTCGTCTTCATCTTCTTTTTTCTATCAGCCTCGCCTCATAGACTGCTTTAGCTGTTCTTTCATCTCCTATCCTTTGTACATAGAAGAATAAATTTAACAATAAATAAATTTAAAAAATCTTATACACCAATAAAAGAATGCTTGCACGAACAAACACAAATAAATTAATGGCGAATTCGATTGGACCACTCTAGAATTGCTCTGCGAGCGAGCAAATGACGTCATGCTCTATCCGAGTTTTACTAGCCAGCGCGTCAGAGTAACTCCCAATCGAATAAGTTTTTATTATTGTTATTATTAATTATTTAAAAATACAATGATTTCTTTGCGTAAACAGTCATATTTTATTGTTTAATTTCCGAATTTGATTTATAATACAAAAAGATACATCACTACTTGATGAAGATTCAATTAGTTCTAATAAACATACTAACTTTGAAATACCGCTACGTGCCATATTGCTCGACGCTGCTCTGACTCTTTAGCCAGAGCAAGAAAATTGTTCACAGTGCACTCTCAGAGCAGTTACCTTTCCCAATCGAATACAAATTTTATCAACTCTAGAGCAACTGCTCGCCCAATCGAATACGAAACTTGTTCGCCGAGTGATCTGAGTGTAGAGCACCCA
Organism: Liopterus haemorrhoidalis; assembly: GCA_963971575.1. Classification (NCBI taxonomy): domain Eukaryota; kingdom Metazoa; phylum Arthropoda; class Insecta; order Coleoptera; family Dytiscidae; genus Liopterus; species Liopterus haemorrhoidalis. The sequence continues at coordinate 14,114,796 of OZ020618.1, read as the reverse complement.
ATCGAATACGCCATAAGATAAAAGTTTGTTGAGAAATTGAACAGATGAAGGATGATGGTAACGGGCTTGTAAAGGCGCCAGTTATCATTGAAAATTACAGAAAATGATAAAATTCATTAAAATAAGGAGCAAGATATAAAACAGTGTTCGATTCCTTCAGGAAGAGTATCAGCCTGTACATGAGTACTCTGTCGTCACCTAAAGCAACTGACAGGTTATAGCACAGGCCTAACCACTCCCTGACGTTCTCGAACAATATACATTGTGTTAAAATGTATATCATACACAAATCTATGTTACACGTCTCACAAATAGGAGCCTCTCCACCAACAGTGGCCTATACGGAGGCGTGTGATGGTGGTTTCCTCCCTGCAGTTAATCCTGCAAGAAGAACCCCATGGTTTAATGTCTCCCTTAATCTGTCTCAACTTGACATTTTGTATGTTGTTTCAGTCATGATGTCATTTGACTAACACTAAATGTTTTAAATGACACTTTGCATCTGAAAATTTTGAACCTCAATCATCAATCATAGGTCTGTGGGAACTATTAAAGTAATAAGTAGGTAACGATTAAGTAAGAAGAACGATTTTATATGCTCCGGAAAATAAAGAAGTCGTAGCTTTATAATTTCTTTTAATGTTCTATAATGAAATTAGGTATAGCCCAATGATAAATTTAAAAATTATTTAGATACTATGCAGTTTGGGAGTGCACCAGACTTGAAAAACACACTTATAGGTTTCTCCTAAATATATTTTTTGCGAACATAGTACTCATATATTGATCGTAATCGATTTGATTTTCCGATACATAGTTTTCTATGTGCTACCTTTTAATTAAATTTAACAAAGGTCTAAGTTTTATCAATTTATCTGCTTTATCAAGTTTCTCATTATCAGCGCAATGCACAAACGTCATAATTTGAATTAAACGAACACGAATAAATGAATTTTCATGTCCTATTCAAAAGTTTCCATGACCCCCCGTCTTTTATTCATGACTCCCAAGAAATATGTCGTGGCCTTCCGAGGACTCATATGGCCTCTGTTGAGCGCCGCTGTTGTAGCGAACACCAGTGAAATAAACTCGGGCATATAGGATAGGAAGTCCACCGAAGCTCCGGCTGCGCTACGGATTACAAAGCCCGCGGCCTAGGCAGACAGGTGGTGCTGTTCCCGCAACACATAAAAGGAATATTTGAGCACAACTTTCTCGCCAGCGAAAGAGGGAAAGAGAGACGGAAAATTAATGGAATTGCTTTCCCAATTCTTTTCTATATACTTTGCTGGCTGAAAATGTACTTTGTGAAGCAGCTGTCCTTCAATGGAAAAACCAAAAAGGACAATCTGTATAACCTTATTCATACTGTACAACTCCAAACTTTAAAACTATTGAAAAACTTGAGTTAGTACATCAGTAAATAGCAACTTATCCCGTAAGAGTGGTGTTGTTAGTCGCTTTTCGCCAGACACCTTCTTGTTTGCATTTATATACACGTTTTTATGAAGTGCAGAAGCACTCGTGTAGCATCGGACGTTGACCAGTTTTAATTGCGAGCCCGCTACATGTCGCCAGACGAACATTGCAAGCGGTAACGTGGGTCTGAGTGTGAGAATCACTTGGATTACAAGTTGCAAGATCTCCCGCAGTTCAATTAGTACGAGCTTACACAACTAGATTCGGGCCAGTTACGGATGAGATTCTAACAGTTACATCCTTTGCTTTCTCTGTTCGCACTACCAAAATGTTATTGTTAAATCACTGTTGTAACAACATATAAATAGAGCAGTACAGCACACTGATTAGAAGGTGGAATATCGCAACACAACTGTACCGTCTGCGAAAATGTTCACAGACATAAAAACAGTTTCCATTTTCCAAGCTTCATAATTAAAAGTTTAGGAAAGTTACGCTTAATCAGCATATTCAAAGAGAAGTGGAGTTGTATATTGAATTATTCCCATTTCATGGGTTTGCTGAATGGAGGGAGTTCTCTGATATAACTCGCGGGAAATTTATGCGTGGTCTTTTCTCAGGAAATCCGTTCTCTTAGACATTTCGCATCCCGCAGGTTCTGCGATAAATAATTAAACTGGACCGCTCAAGTCACTGGCGGGCAGCAGACTGAGAGTAGATACAGCCTGCATCTCGACAGGATAGCAGGCGGTAAGCCGGCGGTTGCCGACCACTGGCTAATGGACGGCTCGAGGTTCGCTTGCAGACCTCGTCCGGGAGTGTTGGAAGAATCCCTTTTAAAATTGCATTCAAGCTGCCGATGTGGCTAGTGCTTCGGTTTTAAAATTTAAACTGGGCGTGTCTCCAGTTTGATAACATGCTCGGCCTCTGCCTTTATTTCCCTGGCACATACACGTTTCTATCATGTAGTATAATTGAAAACAAAACGAAAAGTTGAAAAGCATAACAGAACTGTGTCGCACGGTCCTATCTTCGTTTTTATCTCATCGAAACTGCCACAATGAATTATTCTCGACCACATCGGGTCAACTGATATTGTTTATTATTGATTAAAATTGGGAGTTGTGATAACACGGTAGTAATGTGTCGTGCTGTGAGTCTCGTGAGGGCTGGCTTGAGTCACGCGAGTCTGAACCTCGACCCAAGTGTCTGCACTTGCACATTATTTATCTTAATTATCCAATCTCACTCTAATAGAAATACCACCGCTGCGAAACGAGCCCATAGCTCTTACAGAAAAATAAACGCCAAACTTAACATGAATTCAAAAACAAAGCAATTTCAGAATCGTTAAATGTTTATGGATGGTTGAAAATTGCAACTGCGTCCGGAAAGGGGTCGAAATTTACAAGGACTAATGGTATATGTTTGAATCGGCAGTTTCTTAACACTCTTGAGATACAGGAGTGTATTTTCAATTGAGATACTGACTAGTTTGTGTTGCAGGTTCATGATTTGAGCGCCATGCGGACGCCACATGGGATTCGAGCTGTGCCAACCTGGCTGCGTCTGATTTTCTTGCTGATGATGCTATGTTCGGACACTCTCGCAGTGGATATACGTAAGTATTTATATAGATTTTCCATGGACCTTCGTGAAAATGAAACTATAAATAGCGGAATCTTTTCCTCGAATTCAGTTTAGAACTTTTGCATGCCTTTGCATATTTTTAAAGCATCCGCGGAAAAAGCTGACACTTTATACATGGAGACGGTTTGCGTTGTTGCGGGTTTTCTCTAATTCCTTCTCGCATTTTATATACGTGATATTCTGAATCTCAAGACGCGGTAGTAGAACGTTATGGTTTCTGTTTGGCTATACTGATGAAAAGTTTCACAGCTGGTTAGGTACGTTGGTTTTTGCGATAAACATAAACTCGTTTATATTACGTAAGAGAGAAGATGAGGGAAACCATCCCTGTAACAAATCAGTATCCATATACAAACTGCATGTTATTGAATTGAAAATATTCAAGCTTTAGATTATGAGAAGAATATAGAATCGACGGTAGGCATCGCTGTCATGGTTACTGTCTGAGAGTTCTACAAGTCGGGTAACTCCTGTTTCATTTAATAAAGCCCAGGGTAAACACCGGTGCTGAGAGACAGATTATTTACGAGAGTCTGGCCTCCATGCTGTATTTGTAGGACTGACGGACGGACTTGGATAACAGCCAGAGCGTACCGATCCACCTACCGATGATTGAAACGTTCGTCTGTAAACACTAGACGGCCCGGGCTCCGTCAATAGTAATGTCACCTGGATCTCTCAATGTGCGCTGACCTGAAACTCGGTCAACGAGTTTACTATTACGACTTCTTCGGGTTATGTTAGTTTGACGTCAAACGTTAGTTTAATCCATCTAGATCCCTTTTAAATTTACCAATCCTTCCAACTTCCGAACCATTCGTTTTCATGTCCATTGCTAACTTGCAAACCAATATCGAGTGATCATTACCGCTACTGTAAAAATTAACTTTTGACATTGACGCGCGCAAGTTTGAAAAGTTATACTTTTGAGTGTAGCCCGTAACGATTTATCATCATAAGGATTACACTTTAAGTGGATTGTTTTGGTCTGGTTATATCCAATTAGCATGGCACAGATTGGTTCTCGCGTGAGGTAACGTAAGTGGTTTATTTTGAAGATGCTCCTCGCGTTATTTCTGTGAGTACGAACATTCGAGACCCATTCATAGACGAAGCGCAGCGGTTGTATCCAAGACAACCTATTCAAGTGGCTCAGGCTGATTTTGCATGCAAAATAAAAAATAAAATGGAGTTGTCACTGAGAAATATAATTGCAAGTTAACGTACATCAAGTTCTTATCAGGGAAACATGTAACGCAGACATGCAGTGGTATTATATATGCGCTTTATAACCGTGTAAAGAAATAAATTTATAATTATCGTAAACGCAGCCAGCTGAACAACGTTGCACAGATGCTATTGCCAACGGCAACACGAATGAATCGCGTACGTAAACATACTGATTGTAATGAGAATTTAGTTCCCAATTAAACGATAAACAAGCGAATGATATCTCTCTCCAGCAGTTCAGTTGCACAGTAATCGAAGAGTGCGGCTAGGAGAGGATAATGATCCGGCGAGTGATGGTCGACGAGCGACCACGGTGATGGCGTTGACTCGCCACTTTATTTCAATAAATCCACGACACGTCACGGTGTCGAGCAATCAATCACAGCAGACGTCGACTGCCCGTATGGAAATATGCATTTATGTATTCATGAAGGGCCACACAACGGTATTTAGAACGTTATCGCGAATAATTAAGGTTGGCCAGCGTTTGCCGTGGCGGTGTTTGTTCGCGTGTGCATAGCACGTCCAACGGCGAGTTGTACGGGCAGACAAGCAACGCGTACCACCTTGAGAACCTCGAGATGACACTGAAACTCATTGCTACGTCTCTTATCGGCCTATAAATTCTTGTAACGTCTCTTAAAAAGAACAAAGTAAGGGACGACTCCAGATGTACACTCGCTGTTTTCTTTTTCTAGAAAGCATTGTTCTGAACTGTCTTCATAAAGCAATAATGTTTCCGCTTTGTACACGAAACACTCAGAGGCCATGTTAGGTCGCGTGAACATCGCACTAGCGCTAACTGATTACATGAAACATGCCCTGACAAAGCCAATCCTTTGCACCGTTGGCTTCTTTGTTATTATAACTACATATCCGCAAACTGTCGCACACTTTAAACACTCGACTCTCAACTAAAGTTACTGAGCTTCGTAAAATAATTAATCCCTTTAATAACTGATTGTTCCCCGAAGGCGCCCGACCACTGAATTCAATGTATAGGACATTGTGACGTGCGGTGCCACCTGTCCTGCTGCGTTTTATCGTGGAGATATCTCGGTATAGTTGAACTAAATTGCGGAATTGAAGAAAGGAAAGGAATTAGTTGTTCCGGTCGGCAGTCGAAGCGTACTCGATCACAATCATTGACCGATGCGAACGTATCGGTTGGTGGTAACAGGTGCCACTGTCGTCCTTTCTCTGTCTGCTATCGTCGACCTGTCCGACAATGGCATTATCTACTCCAGACTTGCCGTGTCCATCAAGCTCATTAGAGTTGATCCGACCAGCCACGTATGTCGTGGTTAGCTGAATACGTGTGTCCAACCAGATACACGCCATTAGTTTAGCCTCAAATGTTCAATACGAAACGAAATTAGATTATTTTGTTGGTAGTTTGAATAATATATGGTCATAGTAAACAGCCACACTCAACAACGAGTTAATGGATAGTGTTTTGTTACTGCCACAAATTTACGTTGGATCAGCTCATGAATAGGATTTTGTTAAAACGGTCTCTTTATATTATTAACAGCACTATAAAAGTAATCGTGAAGGTTGTGGTCCAGCAGAAAGAACTGCTAGTTTTACGAGCTGCCGCCCGGGAATGTTGGGGTGTAAACCATTACGTGAGATTGTGGGGGAACTCGCAACTAAATGAATAAATATGACAGGGAGTGAATTAGAACAGTATATACTTCCGTGCTCAAAATACAGAAAGAAAATACAAAACTACTCAGTATATATGTTACGGGTATTGTACACTCGCAAACATAGAATTTTATAACCGAATGTTGCAGTTACATTCTTTTGTTTTTACGGGAAAATATGAACGAATATTTGCAATAGTATTAGATCTAAACCAGTGTTGCCCAGTTTCAACATACACAGACCCATTTTAACCATTAATTTTATAGGCGGACCCTTACAACTAGTATTCGTGAAAAGGCGAAAGAAAATCGAATTGATATAATTATGTTAGTTCAGGTTAGATCGTATAATTATGTTGCAAAAAAATTGTTTATATAATTATAAATTAATATAAAGAGTAGTCAGAGGAAACATCTATTTCTCTGACGTGTTCGGAGATTTAAAAAAAATAGTTCAAATCAAATATGTAGTACTTATAGTAAGCTATATGAATCTTGCCGATCTCGGTAGCGGCTGACCTCAGTAGCGCCGAGGTAAGGCAGAGGTAGCGACCCTGCTTCTCGTGCGTTCCCTGGTTCAATTCTCGGTCAGGGCATGGATATTTGTATTCGTTCTTTTTACCTTACCCTCATTAATAGAAAAATCACATCATAAATTTATCACCTCTTCCAATCCGGATTGGGCGACCGTGCGAATTGTAGACCTGAAACTTCACACTTCGGAGTGAAAGACCCGTGCCCAATATATAGTAGCAGTACGGTAGTGAAAAATACGGCTCGGTGAGACTACTGTGGGACGTTTATGGGCTGATAAAGATATGAATCTTGAAATATATATATTTTTAAAAAAATCTGCTGGGGGATTAGGTTTAAAAATCTGAAAAATTCAGGTTAATGTACCTATATATTAATGAATTTTTGATCTTAATTTTTTGTATTATTAATAGTTATTTGGTATTATGTTAATTAATAATTGTACTTAAATATATGTAGTTCTTTTTGTGTAAATCTGCTTACTGTGTAATATTACTTCGTGTGACTGATTTTTAACGATTGTATTGCATTGTATTGTGGTCAATAAATATATTATTATTATGGGGTTTGTCAGGTCAAGACCTGACAAGCGTCCACTAATCTCAAACTTATTATTATTATTATTATTATTATTATTGTAAACCGGAATAATGAACTTTTAATTTTGATTTATTCAGATTTAATCAGATTATACTTTCCTTTGTTATCAAATTTTTTATATTCCTCAAAAATAAAATATATATTTTTTAAAATTTAAGTGGGATGTGAAAGGAAAGGTATTAAATCGTAGATTAATGAAGAAACATTGTATTTAAAAAAATCTTTTAATTTTAATTTTGATTTTTCCCTAAAATGTGTCATAAAACTTTCGCCTACCCTGTCTCTCAGAGGGCCTGGTTTTAAAATTTGAAAAATTTCAGATACAGTCTGTTCCAAATGGTTAGGCGGAACTAAATGGGAATTTCATTCTTTTAGGTTGTCACGATAAGGGACCTTGCTTGGGTTATTTAATTTTTCACATTGGAATGTCAAAATTTAAAATTACAACAGTGAAACCATGGAAACGGATGACATATGTCAAAATTAAATAATTTTTTGTACATATTTTAATGACAAAAAATAAATAAATGGTACATTTGTAATAAGAATGACACAAAAAATCAAAATATAAAGAAAATGACATTTTAAAATGATATTAACCTTAACCAAAAAATGTTTATTTTAAGTATGATTTACAAAGCTTAAACTAAATGGGCGAAAAGCACGATTTAAACGATGAAAGTAACTAGATTGCAAAATCTAGTTCCGCCTAACCGTTTGGAACAGACTTTAGATGTGAAGCGAAATATTAAGCTCAGAATTTTGGATTATATTATAAAGTGTTCGGGTTCTTCAAACAAAAACGTAGTATTTTCCTGAGATAAAAATTAATTACACTTAAAACATTACACTTATATTTTTGTAGTATACGGATTACTAACAACACTTTTCGCCCGGCGGCACACACTGTCGGTATACTTGCCTGAACAAGAACTAAAAACAGACTGACTACATAAAATCATGTCGTTACCATATCACATGTCCAAGAAACAACTCGGTTCGGTGGTTACAATGTTTTATGTTTTTGTGGAGACTACTAGATTGTTTCATGGTTACCATGTGTATATGACTTACTAGAACTTTCCAGATTATTCTACGAAATTTCTCCATAGCCGTCCCATGAGGGAAATTATATCATTATCAAACAAATATCAAATAATTATTTTTGTGAGATTTTCTTTAATAACTTTTCTTTTTCACTATTAAATACCTGCGAAAAATGTGTGAAAATTTACACTTCACATAGATTTTTATAATATTTAACTGAAATACAAAAATTTTCAGTAATTCCATACAAATTTAAAATTACTGAAATTACTTCTCAAGTAAAAATAGAGGAGTGAAAGAAATATTTCAACTATAATTCTCTCAGTCATTAATCTCGCAACAAAATTATTTAACTTGGTATTACTTTAATATAATGAAACCATTTCTGGTGGCAGTATCCCATTCATTTTATAATACTCATATCCCCGTCACAGTGAGAGGTTAGAAAAAGGTCATTAAGGTATTCGATCACACATGATGGCCGAGACACGACTCTCGCGGGAACCACCGAATCCTGATTACGTCATTAGTATCCCCGCGAAATTCACGTCCGGCTATAATGAAAAACGAATAATGAATACAATTCAGTGGTGGGTTCAGAGAGGGGTAATGGGGATAATTACCCCTAAAATTTGGTTAGATAAAATAAATTTAATAAAAATTAATTCAAAAAATTAATTAAATAAAAAAAGTGGCTGGAATCAAACTGAATAAAATAATTTTGTCAACATGGGTTCATAAATCAACCGTTTTAGACCGGGAGCTCATGACAGTTTTTGGTCTCCGATTTCATACAGCATGCCTTTTGGAGGAGAGAATATTTACCCTGTGACAACAAAAAAGGGATGGTACTAAACCCCTGCACGCTTTCCGGTCATAGGGAAAATTGCATTTCCACTTAAACACAAAATTTTTGTTCTTTTCTCTGATTTAGTATTGCTTGCCCTTTTGTCAAAAGAAAGTTATAACAAATTTAAAGTCTTTTAAATATATGCATGCGATTCGGAGGGTCCCAAAGGGCTCAAACGGTCATGTGATCTTGTAATAAAAAAATATGATTTTCCGCGTTTTCATACAGCATGCCTATAATTAAAAGACTTTAAATTTGTTATAACTTTCTTTTGACAAAAGGGCAAGCAATATTAAATCAGAGAAAAACACAAAAATTTTGTGCAAGTGGAAATGCAATTTTCCCTATGACCGGAAAGCGTGCAGGGGTTTAGTACCATCCCTTTTTTGTTGTCACAGGGTAAATATTCTCTCCTCCAAAAGGCATGCTGTATGAAATCGGAGACCAAAAATGTCATGAGCTCCCGGTCTATTATTATAGATGATAGAAGAATTAGATGAAGGAATATCTAGAAGCTAGAAAACTATGCAAAATTTCTAGAAATTGCACTTATAAAGTAAGATGGAGAGTGGTCCGTGGCTTCTCGGGCGTAGGTATGGCTAGAACCTCAACTCAGCCAGAAAGCGTGCAGGGGTTTAGTACCATCCCGTTTTTTATGTCACAGGGTAAATATTATCTCCTCCAAAAGGCATGCTGTATGAAATCGGAGACCAAAAATGTCATAAGCTCCCGTTCTATTTCAAAAATGAGCTATTTTGATCGCTGCACTGTCTATTAAACAAAACAGTGAATGTTGTCAAATTAGCGTGATTTTAAAAAATACAGCAAGCTTTTTACATGATTCTGTTCCATCTCAGCACAGACTTTATCAAGCTTGTTGTGATTGTGAATGTGACAAAATATTGTGAAAATTAATTAATAATCTAGAACAGCGTTTCACAACCGGGGGCCGCGGCCCACTAGGGGGCCGTGATAGCTTCGTCAGGGGACCGTGAAATCACACAAGATGGAAGCATGAAATTTTTTTTTGATATTTTTTTTTTATTATGCTCCAAGCTACAGATATCTTAAGAGTATGGATACGAAAGTGTTTAAATCAAGATGGAAGGCACTTTGAACACTTGTAAATAAAAATACTTTATTTTCAAGTCATTATAAAGAATACAATTTTTCGTCAACTCTAAAAGATATTAAATAAATGTTTAAGTAAAAGTTGTTCCTTTTTAAAAGCTGTATCCATAGACATGACATACGTTCCTATTTAAAAACTAAAAGTTGTCCTCAATATCCTTCACTGTCGGTTTATTCGGGATTATTTCAGTACTATTATTCAATTCTGTGGATAAACTTTGGTCATAAAAATTTTTCCCTAGCTTGCTAACACGTCTTTTCTAGAAAAATCATGAGAAACTAGTAATTTCTAGTTACCTGGTTTTAGTATTAAAGGGATGATATATAGGGGGGGCCGCAGACAATATATACATAATTTTGCGGGGTCCTATGCCAGAAAAGGTTGAGAAACACTGATCTAGAACACTTACAAGAATAAGTAGAACATTCCTGTCATATTTTTCGATCTGAACGTGGAATATTTGAAAAAGTATGAAATTCCTATAGTTATTTCTTTAGTTTAAGCGGACTAAATGGGAGTTTTGTTTTAGTAGGTTATCACAAAAAGAGTGCTTGCCTAGGATATTTCTTATTTCATGTTGGCATGTCAAAATTAAAAATTCCAACAGAGAAACCATGGAAATGAGTGTAATTATTATAAAAAATATACAACATTAACATTTTTGGAAGACAAAAAAATGATAAATTTGTATTAAGAGTGACACAAAAAATCAAAATGTAATGAAAATGACATTTTATAATGACAATGACATTTTATAATAACGTTCAACTTAACCTAGAATTTGCGATGTATATCTACTCCAAACGTCTAATCGTAACTAACTGGAATTTTCATTTTCCTTAGTTGTCACCAGCTCTCTTTTTAACGATTGAAGTGGGCTTTTGCTAAGCAAAATGATCAAAAGTCTCAGTTAATCGGTAAAAGTAACCAGGATTCAAAATTTAGTTCCACTTAAACCAAAAAAACTATATAGTATGGTAGGCTATAGTATGTTTCTTTAGGTCAACCCTCCTGTGTCATAAGATGCAGGACAAGTTTTTTAAGTTCCTTAATCTGCGTCTTAAGAGCTTTCTTTTGATACGACACAATAACTGCTGCTACACAATAAAATTTAAGAAAATAGTTATTTTTTTCAACCACAAAAGTTCGAAAAACTAATCTGATCAAAAATTCCTGTTAAAGTATTAAGGTTCCCATCAATAAGACATTATTGAGATTTTTTTTTTCGGTTTTGAAACTTCTTAGCAATTAGCATGGGAGACAAAAGATTTTTGACACATTTTTGGCAAAAATCCCATGGAAAAAAATGATTTTCAAAATTAAAAATTTGCTAATTTATCCACGTATTAAAAGTTTTTATTTGTAACCCACTTGAAATTTAAAAAAATATTTATTTTTCATTTTATAGATATTTATTTATATTTTCTCCGCGATGTGTTTTTGTACTCGTTTTCCTATATGTGGGTCAGAGTCAGACGTGCACCCAGGGGGGGGGGGACTTACAGGTTTGAGACTCCCCCCCCAAGAGCTCAAAAAACACCTGGTTTTGATGTTTTTAAGGAATATATTTCAATTTTAGAGTTGACGAGGAGCTTTTTTTAGTCATTTCTGGTATGATGGTTGCGAGGACCTTTTTTGTTTTAGGTCATCACTCGTATTTTGGAAGTAAGAACTTTTTTTTAGGTCAACACTTGCATTTTGCAAAATGAAGTGCATTTAGCTAGTCTTTGTTGCCGAGTAACTTTCCGATCCCTACCCTTTTAAAACAATTATGTCTTCGCCCCAAGAAAAATTTCTAGGTGCGCGCCTAGTCAGAGTTGCACAAGCATACTAAATTTCCAGGTCCAGCTGTTAGGCCACAATTTCTACCGTACAGACAGACACATGAGTGACGTTATAAGAGATTTTTGGTCATGCCTACATCCTAAAAAATTTAAACTCAAAGAGGTGATGAGCAAAAAAATGAAAGTGAATTTTGCGCCCCAGTTAGCTCTGCGCCCGAGGCAAATGCTTCACTCATCACACTCTACATCCAGCCCTTTTACTCAAATTACCTCCCTAAAACCGTAGGCTGGATCCGCCACTGATGCAACCGTTAAAAATTGTTTTAATAAAATACGGAAAATTATTAGGCCATTAGTAGTGGGTTTTGTGTATAGATAGCAGTACAGTACATAATATTTACATCTATATCACTGTGTGAACGATAACTGCGCATTTCGACTGTCCACTCCGGGTTGGCGCGAATCACCCGAGTGGATGTTGTTTATGACTGGGCCGGTGTCATGTACGTGTCGCATTTATATCAGTTTCGTGTTCTATCGTCGCATTAAAAACATTTATCGTTTCCTATGTGACCAAACTGTCACATGACACGACCGACCACAGCAATATGTGATTGACCCAGGTCTGACGATACCTAAGGGATCACTACATGTCCTTGTATCCATCAGTTTCAAAACCAATATAAGATGACGTTTTTATTAAAAATATATTTTATAATATAGAAAAACCATTTGTATAGGAACAAGAATTTACGAAAATGTTGACGGAACTAAAATAGAGATCGTCGTTTGTCAACTATAATAATAAATAATAAATAATAATAGATTACCAAAATTTAGGTAGTACATAGGGCAAAGTTTGTTGATTTACTGTTTCTGAACCTCCAGCACTATATACATCTACTAGCTATCCCGCTACGCTCGGGGACAGTTCGTTATTATTAACCTATTACTACTATTTTTTTTAGAACTTAAGCTACATTCACAGTTCTAAAATTAACAGACTATAAGCTATGAGTTGTTCTCTGTTGATTGTCCCTAAAAGTTTGTCATAAGGTAACGCAAGCGACTGTTCACAACTCTAAATTTAATAGATTATACGTTGTCGACTATAGACAGTTTTCCAAAATTTGTAGTTAGTGCGCTGTTTTAGCCCTTACGTTACGGTGTCCTTTGGTTGCGGTGTGGGGTACGAATGTACCCCATTTTTATTTTATCGTAAATAAATAATTTATTAATAATTTGTATTCAGGTTTACTATGGAATATATTAAAAATGTTTTTTAGCTGAAATTACAATATTTTCAATTGCAATTTTTTCATACGTCCAAAATTCATAAAATCCTGTTTCATACTAACCAACTAAATTTCTAGCAAAGCATAGTATACGCCCACCCTGATACGTCCGTCCTGTCCGACGTCCAGATTCAGACTGAAGCGGTTGTTTAGGCGGTAGCTACTTTGCAATAATCATGAAGAAATTGCTGTATTTCGGCTGTAATTTTGTTATTAAAATTATGTAAGAAATTAAGACCTCTCTGAAAGGGGGTTCGTTAAAAGTCACATAGATACATTTATTCCTTCGTAATTGGTTTGAAAAAACAGAGATGACACAACATTCGTTACGCATTAATTTTCATTGCTGTGAACGCTGTCATTAAATGTTAAAACTGTCCATTAAATTTATTTCTGTTAAAACTATTTTCCAGCGTATAGTCAATTAATTTTAGAGTTATGAACGCATCTTTATAACTTACCTACTCGTAATTATCTGACCAGACAGAAGACAATACTACAAACACGTGAAAAGCCAGAATTAAACTTGACTTGAAACATGATTACTTATATGAGAGCTTCTTTATAAACAATGTTTTTAGTTTTATCAGTAGGCACTAGCAGGTAAAGGTGTTGCTACAACTAACATATGAACAAGCTACAAACAATTGTCTATGAGAAGCATAGACTCCGCAAATCAACGTCAGCATTATTCAGAGTTTGAACCATTAATAGTCATCATAAAACAATCTTTGACAGCAAAATGGAAGAGCATGAACTGAAATGGTAAAATTGTTGAAATTATCGATATTCTAGGGATTACCACCTTTCCGCCTATACCGCCTATTCGCGTGTTTTGATGGATTTTGTATTACCCGCGCGCACAAATATCATTATAATTTTGTAACTACTGAACAATCTTTCAAATTTCTGTTAATTCTAATTAAAATATAAATCGTGTACCAACTTTGTCGCTAACGACACGTCTCTGATACTTTCAATAAAATGCGAAACGGATTTCGTATTACCCGCGTGCATATATATCATTACATATCATTACATATTAAAAAAAGACAATTGAAAGCCTGACCAGATGATGTGCAGATAGAAAAAAAAAACGAAGGAAAATCGCTCTTACGGACAGACAGACAGACAGAGAGTTGCTGTTTTCAATTTGTAGATGTTTCTTGAATAGAGAAAGAAAAATAAAGAACTTGTATCTAATCTAGCCACAAGAAATAATACAACATTAAAATAGTAAGACGGCTTTTAAAAAACTGTTATTTTAAAATTAAATCCATTCTTCTAGGTTTTTCTTGGAAAAATTTATGAATAATTTTTCCATTAAAATTTTCAATTTGTGAAATAACCTCGAATAGGCCAACCTTTACTTTTTATTTCTACTTATCCTATCGCCATAAGTGAAAAATAGTATATTATTTAACAAGTATATAATGTAGGCTATATTACACAATGAGGAAGTTTACAACAAGAGCCAAAGCCGAGGGTTGTACGCATCAGGTTGTAATCAAATCATCAAATGCACAAGAACAAGTTTAGGGTAAAAATATTGCGTTTCAGAGAAGATTTTGATGGTTTACCGTATTTAACTTATGATTTTCCACCATTCAATTTTTCATTTTAATTACTTTAAAATTGCTACCTTTGAGTCTACCCCTGAGTTGACTGCACATCGACTGTAACGGATGGAGAAAATTCCGCGAAGTCCAATATTTGATCACGGATTCAGGATTTGAACCCGCAACCCTGTGTTCTGAAGGAAACAGACCTACCACGCAGTTACAGGTCTACAAGTATGATATGCGGATTTTTTTCAAACTTGCCGCGCAAACAGAATGCATAGTTCAAAGTTTCAACACATATGGCGTTTTGTTAAGTTATTATTAAGTGTCAAATGCGTATAGGTTATAATCTGAAAAGTGATCATATAGTTTTGTTTTACTGTGTTAAAAATGTCAAATTTTTTGCCAAATAAAGAGCATTCGCGGACAGTACTACTGTTTTGTTTTCATTTGAAATAAACTGCTGCTGAATCATACCGACTGCTTCGAGAAGCTTATGGTGAATATGCTCCATCGTAAGATACGTGTGAACGATGGTTTCGGCGTTTCAAAAGTGGTGACTTTGATGTTACAGACAAAAAACATGGAAAACCTCCAAAAAAATATGAAGATACAAAATTGGAAACATTGCTACAGGAAGACGATAGTCAATCACAAAAACAACTAGCAGAGCAGTTAGGCGTTAGTTCCAATCGCCTACGAGAGATGGGTAAGATCCAGAAAGTCGGCAGATGGGTTCCACATGCATTGAATGAGTGGCAGATGGAAAAACGCAAAAACACTTGTGAATTTTGCTTGCACGATACAAAAGAAAGTCTTTTTTGCATCGTATCATTACTG
Source organism: Liopterus haemorrhoidalis (assembly GCA_963971575.1). Lineage (NCBI taxonomy): Eukaryota > Metazoa > Arthropoda > Insecta > Coleoptera > Dytiscidae > Liopterus > Liopterus haemorrhoidalis. The sequence goes on along the minus strand of OZ020618.1, from coordinate 14,099,204 downwards.
GCGATGAAAAAAGGATTTATTTTGAAAATCCCAAACGCAAAAAATCATGTGTGAACCCAGGCTCACCATCCACATCAACTGCAACACCGAATCGCTTTGGCAAAAAGACAATGCTCTGTACTTGGTGGGACCAAAAGGGTGTGGTCTATTATGAATTGTTAAAACCTGGTGAAACAGTTAATACCCAACGCTACCAACAACAACTGATCGAACTGAACCATTCGCTGCTCATAAAACGACCAGAATATGAAAGAAGACAGCACAAGGTAATCTTTCTTCACGATAACGTTCCATCACATAAGGCAAACACAGTTTTCAACACATTGGAGGTACTCAAGTGGGAAGTGCTACCCCATGCCGCTTACTCACCAGACTTGGCCCCTTCAGATTACCACTTGTTCGCATTGATGGGTCACGCACTTGCCGAGCAGCACTTTTATTCATATGAAAATGTGAAAGAATGGCTAGATGAATGGTGTGCGGGGAAAGGGGAAGAGTACTACTGGCGAGGTATTCACAAAGTGCCTGAAAGATGGGAAAAATGTATAACTTCTAATGGAGCATACTTTGAATAAATAATTTTTTACTGTTCTTTTGAGATTAATGTGATTTATTTAAAAAAAAAATCCGCATTTCATACTTGTAGGCCTGGTAATATAGCAAATACATTTTACAGAAAAATGCTTCATGGAATTAACAATGTAGAAAAATATGTTGCATGTTCGGAAATTCACGAGGGAAACCTACCATGTGCATTTTTCTAAATCTCCTTAATAATGGAAAATATTTTAAAATCTATAATGCATTATTTTAAATATTACTTTTTGCATTTTTCTCTACATACTTCTAGAAAAATTTCAAAGGAATTTAGGATTTTAGTAACTCTTGATAAGAAATGAAGCACACGATAGATTCTCTTTTACTGACATTAATAATTTCAACCTAAAATGAACGATAGCAGGAAATTCTCTTATCTTGTATATCTTTAAACCTTGAAAAGAAACGTCAAAATTAATTGCTTTCTCAAAATGATAAATGTTTACCGAAAATTTTGAATCTTTGCAAATTATTATTGAACATTTTCTTAAGCATTGTTAGTTGAGTTTAACCCGGAAGTACTACTAACCAAATATTGTTTTATAAGTACTTCTATCGAGTCCCATGGACCCAATTTTATTAATTCCAAAAACGAAATATGTTTTTAAATAAAACAAATATTTTCACAAAAATATCATTTACTGAGGTATTAAAAACTAAATTATATAACTAATTCTCCGAAATACAATTAGGACAAACAAATTCACTGCATTTTAGACAAATCGGTATTTTGCACAGTTTAAAATAGGTTTGTACATCGAAGGCAAAACATCGATGTTGAAAAAACATCGAAGGAAAAACATCGATGTTTCCGATACATCGATGTTTTATTAATATTAAAAAAAGGTATTTATTTATATTATATAGGTTTTATTTAATAATGTAAAGATAAAATACGAAGAAAAGTAACTTATAATATACAAAAAGCATTTATTAGATTTTTGAATAGAAATATTCTTTTTTAATAGAAATTAATTTCACATTAACATTACCCAATATAATCTGTATGTGTAAGTGAAGAAAACTCTAATAAAATGTCTTTAAAATCGCAACAGAAAATTAACTGCAATGTGAATTGTTGTTTATCAAATGGCAAATGTCAAAAAATCCTATTCCAATCGCCATTTTGTAACCGACAACAGCACCTCTATAAGTAATGTTTATTCTCAATAACACTAACATAGCAATCCTAATATTAATTTTACACTAACATTACAATATAATAATCCTAATAATAGTTTTATTAGTAAATAAATTATAATTATATTTCCCAATACGGTAATTCCAGGGATTGGAGGAATAACAACTGGGAAAGTGTCAACAAGACTCAAAAAGAAACAAGTTTGTTGGCGTCGTTGGTCGTTGCATTGTTTGCAAAAATTAGAAGTTTCTTCTTATTTTTTACTTATTCTGCTAACTGCTAAAAAGAATAAGGACTAACACTATTAGTATTGTTGTATCACAATAGATGGCGCTTATATTTTGTGTACTAATATTAATAAAAATTAAAATTTTAAGATTGCAGCGCTCTAGCTGTAGTTTCTGAATTTCAAAGTTGAAACATCGACATCTGTAGTCGATGTTTTATCGATACTATCGCCATCTGAACATCTATGGTAAAAACATCGATGTTTTTAAAGCAAACATCGATGTTTTCGATACATCGATGCTTTTTTCCCATCCCTAGTTTACAATAATGATTCGTTTTACGGTCCTTTCCTTGGGGGCAAATGTGACACCTTGGCCTTTTTGACTTGCTGCAAGGTATTTCAGGTACAGTTCCGGCTTCAAATCCCTAACTCATCTGCTGCTTTTTGACGAAGCTTTCTTATTGTGCATTCTACATTTTATTTATGAACCACAAATTCGCGTCCCAATTCTTTAAAAAAATATATCTGGAAATTTCTCTTCCTCCGTTCGAAAATTGGTATAAAACACGGCTAATAACTCCACAAATATTTAATATGGCATGAAATAGAGCCATGGGCCATCTGCGACTTCTACGCGACGTGGAACATGTGGCATATTTTATATCTAGTGCGTCTACCCTAGCTTTTGTACAATTAGAGTACAATATTATTCTGGCTTTTGAATTGATTCTTCTATTATACAATTATGATGCATGCTGGATATTAAAATCACTGCCTTTCCCTTTTTTGGAACATGAGAAATAATTGTTTTGTCAGATGTGAATCCAAATTTTGATGAACTAACTTTGGCATTTCTGTTAGAAAGAAATTGTGGAGGAATCTTTTATTATTTTTTAACGTTCCCACATAAGTCGATCTTTATTTTTTTAGTTCGTCCATCAATTCAGTGGAGGAGTACCAATTATTTGCCGTAATATTTCGTTTGGTATTTATTATTGATGGTATTAAGCTGGTATATACCTCAGCATTGAACATATAGTGGATTCTTTAATCAGCTAGTATTTGTAGTTTCAGTCCATTATTTCGCTGACTTACTAGATTTACTAAATGTACAAAATTTTATATAATTAATTCATTATAGGTTACCTAAGTTATATCGAAAATTGTTCACTCAAGCTACTATTGGGTCCCAGGGACCCAGATTGTATTATAATTGAAAAACTCAAGTGTTTAAGCGATCACCAATATGACTAACTCACGAGTATGATCTTGTTTGAGCATTCCAGGAAACTCGCTTTCCCCCTTTTTCTACTTCAACTCCATACTCAAAAACAATGGCACGTTCGGTCCCTAGGACCCGATAGTAGTACTTACGGGTCAACATAAAGTTAAACCCAACTATAACAACATAACAAAATAAAGTTAAAGAAGTAGTTTAAGAAAATTAAATTAATACTCTTAATACTCAAATAACGTATATAAATGATTATCAAAAAACTTGATTTTGACGTAATTATAGAAAAAATATTGTCCTAGCATTCTGATGGCTTCTTACACCTATTAAATACCTACAAAATCCTGAAATGTGTGAAAATTTACAACAATTTTTGGGTTATTAATACTGTATCGAGAAATTTTATTTTTTATTTAACGTTTTAAAATTTGTCTTTAAATACAGAGTCGTGAGAATTACAATATTATTCAGAATCAAATACAGTCTTCGCTAATAAACTTGTCATTTGGTTAAGTTAATGAAACCACAAAATGAACTCAAACTATTCAAATTTACATTTAATTTTCGGAGAGTAGTGTAAGTAAGTAAATCCGTAATGAGTACATATAACAGTTCTGAAACTCACCGCTAATCCACAAATGTCAAACTCTATTTAATGCTTATGAAACAGTCGTACCAAGTTCATATCTTGTCAGATAATTGACATACAGAGTGATTTTAAAGTTTTGTTATTATACAATATATGAGTCATCGTAAGTACCGTTACAAAATATCCTGAACCGACTTACCATTCTAGTTTGTAACCTATTGTGTTTACAATAATACAAGGACTATTTTTTTTTTCAAGTTCCGTTAAGTTAAGTCGCCGCACAACCCTATAGTCCTCAATAGTTTCTTATACAAAACTAATAATCGGAAATAAAATTAATAACAATCTATATATCAAAATTTGCAGCGAATTTTTATCTATCTAATAGGATATTTTTAATTGTAGAAAAAACTGTTATGTAGTTGTAAATAAGCAAATTGCATTATAGACGCCATCTTGTAAACCAATCGACGCATATTTGCGTACGATGCGGCAAATTGTACCTAAATCTTCATTCTACAAATATGATTTTAGATATTTTGTTGTATTGTGAAAATCACTTATAGTTATTGTACTTGGTAATCTATTTTTGCCGCCCTCTTGAATCTGCCGCGGTTTTCAAAATTGGTGTTACGGTTAAAAATGATTTATTTTTCGTGATGAATACGTGTACCAAGTGGCATTCTATTATCTTTAAGTATAATATTTTTCGACGAAGGCTCTAAACTATAAGTAATCAAGTCGAAAAAAAAAATGGACGTATTATTTGAACTTTTCTACACAAAACTATATAAATATAAAAGTTATTCGAAACCCACAAATAGATTTAAAAAATTACAGAACAATATCGCTGATGTCTATTTTTAAGTTATTGAGCGATAATATTTTTACAATAAATGTTTCTACAATTAAAACTTTCATATTAGATAGATACAAATTCGGTGCAAAATTTGATGTATAGGTTGATACTAATTTTATTTCAGATTGTTAGTTTTGTATAAGAAACTAGTAACCTCCGGGGGTTATACGCAGCCTTAAGTAATAAAAAGAGCAATAAGAAAAGTTTTAATATACACAAGAGTTACTCATACATCAAAATTATATCCCAATGTAGCCGCTACTAACATCATAGCGCATAGCTAGAGCCCTGCAAATCCGCGGTTATCCGCGAATATCCGCCATTTTTCTGCGGATGGGGATAAATTATCATTTCAATCGTGCGGATGCGGATAAAATATCATATAAGGCATTTGTCGTAACGGGGAACCAGTTTTGTATACCCTGGGTTCTCAACCAATCTTGCACACTGGGTTTAAGCCTCTCATTAGTGCTGAACCGCTTCTTTCCCAACCACACTTTCCAGTGGCGCACCCACGAATTTTTATGGGGGGGGGGCGGAAGACAAAATTATTTAAACTATGAATAAGGTTCACACTTCTAAATATCAAGTGTTGATCTAAAAAAATAAAGGCCCTCGCTTCTAAAATACAAGTGATAACCTAAAAACAAGGTCCTCGCTTCGGAAATATAAAGTGTAGACCTAAAAAAAGGGTCGTCACTTCTAAAATACAAGTGACGACATAAATAAAAACCTCATCTTAGTTTTTAAAATTTTCTAGTGTGTTTGTGTGTTTTTATTTTTATTTTCTTCCCTCGTAGGGGGGCGGGGCGCTCCCTCGGGGTTCTTCCCTGGGTGCGCCACTGACACTTTCATCCTGGGGAACAATTGGAAGTCGCTTGGTGCCAAATCCGGGCTGCAGGTCGGGTGTTCTAATATCTCCCATCCGAATTTCTTGAGCAGTTCATTTGTTTGTGCTGCGGTATAAGGGCGTGAAGGATAATGCCTGATAACAACATGCCTCTCTTTTTATTCTACATTGCTTTCCGTAGAAATTTCAGGGTTTCACAGTACGTCACCACAGTAATTATGGTCCCAGGCACCATAAACTCCACCAGTAATTTTCCTTTACAGTTCCAAAACACAGAAGCCATAAGCTTTCTGTTGGACAAGGTTTGTTTGAATGTATTTGGTTTGTTGGGCGAGTTCGTTTGCATCCATTGTTTCGATTGCTCTTTTGTTTCGGTGTCATTACATACCATTTTCGAACTGCAATACAGTGAAACCTCGATGTAACGAACTCCGATACAACGGACTTCGGATATAACGGACAGCATGTAAGCGATCGTAAACTGCACGTGTCTGCACACTCGGGGAATCATCCGAGTAGCGGGTGGGAATTCGTAATTTTAGAGAGGTAATAATTAAGAAACAACAAACTTCAAAAATCCAAACAAAATTTGATATATTTTTCAAACCAGTGTCACCGAAACCAGGAAGTTCAAGAACAAACATTTACGACTCTCCTCAACGGGCGTATAATGATATATCAGTTGAAGACGAATAAAGTGCAATTTTAAAGTGTAATTAGAATATAAACTTTCGTTTATAATATATTTCTATTTGATTGTTAATAAATAGCTTATTCAGAAAATTTATATTTATATAACGGACATTCGGCTATATCGGACACCCCCTCGCCCGCATTGGTCCGTTATATCGACGTTCCACTGTATCACTCATAATGTTTTCCCCATACAAAATACACAATTCTCAACGAATTTCTGCCTAACCAACGCATATTTACGTACGATGCGGCAGATTGTAACTAAAACTTCATTCTACAAATATGTTTCAAGCTGTTTTGTTCTACTGTGAAAACAAAAGTATCTTTTTGCCTCCAATTTAGTATATCGTAAAGAAAATTGTACTACATGGCATTCCCTTATCATCAAGTATAAATTTTTTCGACGGTTTCTAAACAATAAGCAATCAAGTCGAATTTTTTTTGACGTATTATTTGAACATATCTACACAAAATTATATAAATATAAAAGTTATTTGAAACCTACAAATATCTTTAAAAAATTACAGAACAGTTTTGTTCAATATCTATTAAGTTATTGAACTATAACATTCTTACAACTTTTTCTACAATTATAAATATCTTATTGATAGATAAAAATTCGGTGCAACATTTGATGCATAAATTGTTACTGACTTTATTTTAGATTGTTAGTTTTGTATAAGAAACTAGTGATTACTGGAGGTTAACCAGTCATTGATATTATAGATTTTTTGGTAGTTTTGTAATAATGACGCGGTAGTTAAGTTAAAATCATCATTTACTTTAAATAAGAAGTCATTATTAATTGGGCATTGTTGTATCTTGAAGAGCTAAAAGTCAATAAATTATTTGAAATGGCAATCTTGGTTTACCACGAGAAGTGCCATTAATTCTATTCCTAGAAACCGTCCGAAGATTCCAGTGATTTATACAGACAGTCAACCGATTAGCAGTATAGACTAACCTTATTCCCTATCATCTATCAAAGATTAGTGAACTAAGTATGGCTCGTGGTTCCCCTCTTTCCCGTCTGTTCCTTTACCACCCGCAGCCCTACATTCTCACAAATTTAACTAGCTATCAAACAACTAACTAATCAAGCTAAGATAACAATACCTCATAAATTCATTTAGGAATTAAAATAAACAAAAGCTGTGCTGGAGAAAGTCGTTAAAGCTGTTGTGATTTCTCCAGCTTTCTTTTATTACTATTAAAACTGAACATTTAACATTTTGGGTAGTGGAATATCGAGGGATAGATGGCAAAGGCGCTCGTTTAGATTTGTAGCCGCTCTTTGGCTGCAGTGCTCGTATTTATCATCATTTATAATTCCGAACCTTTTTAAATGACACCTAGACGTTGAAATTCTCAAAATTTTCATTTGCTATTATTTTAATGGGAATCTCCTTTAATTGTAGTACATTCACTGCTTGGTGGCGAAAGAGAGAACAAATTTTATTATGCTCAGAGTGCCAAAAGTTCTTGATACGCTACTGACTTTGGGTTTCGGTAGAAAAAGTTTAAGAGCCACTGTCACCTTGTTAAAAACATGTGCCACTATACCGAAGAGTATTACAGCGATGATATTATAATATAAATTTCATAAATAAATAATTTTAGGGCAGTCTCTCCACCAAACTTTTTTACGATTTTTTTACAACGGTCACGTTACTGCCAACATAAAATTTTAAAACAAATTACAAAGTTACTTGTTATTTTAACAACAAACAACTGTATTTTCGTAAGTTCTTATTTAGATTAGATACAGTTTCAAACAAAATAATTGTAGAATCACTCATAAATTAAAGTTGGGCATCGTTTCACCAGATATCGATAGTTAACATCGATGGTAACAGATGTTTTACAACGATATTGAAAAAATATCGAACAAAAAACATCGATATTTCTATAAAAATATTTAGTCATTTTTTACAGTTTATTTTTAAATTTAGCACTTTTGAAAAAGGAATATGATTTTCTTTTAAAACTGTCAATAAAATCATTTTTTGATAAAACTAAAAATTTTATAGGCTGTACCAAACGTTTAAGCCGAACCAAATGGAATTTAAATTTTCTTAAGTTGTCACGAGCTTATCTTTTATTGACTGAAGTGAGCTTTTGCTAAACAAAAGGATTAAAAGCTTCATTTAACCGGAAAAAAATAGTGGTTTTAAAAATCTAGTTCCACTTTAACCAAAGAAATAAGCTATAGATCTTCATTGTTTCAAACGAATAATTATACATATACGAGATCTGTTCAAAAAGTATCGCGAATTTTATGTTTTTTCAAAAATTATTTATTTATTCATGTATATCTATTTTGTCGCCTTCAAAGTAATCCCCACCAGATATTATACACTTGTGCCAACGTTTTTTCCAATCCTCGAAGCACTTGAAAAAATAATTTTTTGTGATCTTGTTCAGCTCCTCCTTCGATGCCGTCTTTACCGCCTCACTCGTAGCGTAACGTCGTCCTTTCATGGGCCTCTTTAGTTTCGGGAACAAGAAAAAGTCACAGGGGGCCAGATCTGGGGGATACGGTGGCTGCGGCATTATAAGTGTGTTATTTTTGGCCAAAAATTCGCGCACAAGCAACGATGTGTTTTCGCGGCGACCCGTCTCACGCCCAAATCATTGGTAAAAATCGAATGGCACGAGCCAATCGATATGTTTAGGTTCTCAACAACTTCTCTAACGGTGATTCGACGATTGGCCAATACTATTTTCTTCACTTCATCAATGTTTTCGTCTGTTGTTGACGTGCTCGGGCGTCCGGCACGTTCTTCGTCGTTCACATCTTCTCGGCCCTCTGAGAACATTTTGTACCACCGATAAACGTTGCTTCGGTCCAAGGTAGCTTCACCATATGCCACAGTCAACATTCGGAATGCGTCCGCGCACTTAATTTTGTTTTTCACACAAAATTTGATACAGATTCTTTGATCCATTTTTTGGTATAGGCAAAAATCGAAGACGAGTCAAAACACGTGCAAGCAATTCAAAATGGCCGAACTTGTCGGCATAAATGAGAGATATGAGTACCAACATAACGCCACAAAAAAATTGAAAATCGAATATACGCAACCCGCAGAAATTCAAAATTCGCGATACTTTTTGAACAGACCTCGTACAGATTAAAATTGTGGATTTCCCGTACAACCCTTCTGCAATTATTTAAAACAAACACCTAAAATATAGCTGGAAAATCCAACAAATAATATAATAATATTTTTCAAAAAGAACTATTACCTGGACATTTGTTTAACCAAGGATGAAGACCACTAAAATAAACCACGTATATCAAGAAAAATAATTTTATTTTTTGTTACAATTTTTGTCAAAGTTAAATTAGATTCTACAAAAATGTTTTAAATCAGTCTTAAAATTGACTGAATACATTGCACATATAAAAGTAGAAAGTATACACAAAAAAATTAAATCAACTATTACAACTACATTCATTTTCGTGCATTTATATTTTATTCTTATTTTTTAGTATAAAAATAGAAAATAAAAGCATCGGTCCAAAACACTGATAGTCCGATAACATCGTCTCGTAATATCGTCAATAATATCGATAGTTTGTGAAAAAACATCGACGTCTCATCGAATTGCGGGGCCCCAAAACTAGATTTGCGGGGCCCCGTCTATATATATATATATATATATATATATATTTTTTTTTTTTTTTTCTTTAATATTACTAACTTTTAACAAAGTGCACATACTTATATTCAATAAAAATATAATTTTTTTCAACTATTTATAAAACTTGGAATAATATTTTTAAAGTATTTTATTATTTTATTACCTGACGGTCGAAGCGCGGGGCCCTTAACGGCGCGGGGCCTGGGGCAGGTGCCCCACTTGCCCCCGCCTAGGGGCGGCCCTGGTCTAAATAATATGAAACACCGATTCTTATTCCTAGATTTTTTGTTATCCTTTGAACTATTTAGAGAAAAATAGAAACATACAAAATTATATTAAATATCATGTATTTTATTAAGGATTTGGAGAGTGAAAAGAAGTCTAGAGCAGTGCTTCTCAACCTTTTATGGCCTGGGACCCCCCAAATTATATAAATATTGTCTGCGGCCCCCTATATATATATAAAAACTCGTGTTCCCATTATCTTGATACACTATATGGTATATATATATATATATATATATGTATTATATATATTATATATATATATATATATATATATATATATATATATATATATATATATATATATACCATATAGTGTATCAAGATAATGGGAACACGAGTTTTTTCGAAAGGCGACGTTGCTCACACGTCAAAAATTTTGAACTAAAATTATCCACAAAATTGAATGGTAGTATTGAAATTTTTCGGAAAAACCGGAATTACAGGATATCAAGGACAATTTCGAATTTTTAAATGGGAACGTACGTCATATTGGATATCTTTGGATGGAGCTTTTCAACAACTTTTACTTAAACATTTCTTTAATAGCTTTTACGGTTGACAAAAAAACTGTGGTATTTTTAAATGACGATTACATTCCCTATATCGACTTGAAAGTAAAGTATTTTTATTTACAAGTGTTCAAAGTACTTTCCATTTTAATTTAAACACATTCTCATCCTTACTCTTGTTACCTGTAGTTCGGAGAGCAATTAAAAAAATATATAATAACAAATATTGCACTTTCAAAACGTACTTCCAAGCACAACTTAAAAATACTTGAAGTACCTCCAACGCGAACTGTTGTCAGAGAAACCCATTAACCGACACATACAATTTATTTGACCTTGATATAGTCTACTTATAGTCTGTCTTTTTTTTTTTTGTTAAAGCGGAACTAGATTTTCTAGTTAATTTTTATCGATTAAATGAAGCTTTTGATCATTTTGTTTAGTAAAAGTCTATTTACTCATTATAAAGTTAGCTAGTGACAACTTAAACATTTGAAATAGCCTGTAGTTTAAATTAGTTGTCAAAATAAGTATATTAAGGCTGCGTATAACCCCCGGAGGTTACTAGTTTCTTATACAAAACTAACAATCTGAAATAAAATTAGTATCAACCTATACATCAAATTTTGCACCGAATTTGTATCTATCTAATATGATAATTTTAATTGTAGAAACATTTATAGTAAAAATATTATCGCTCAATAACTTAAAAATAGACATCAGCGATATTGTTCTGTAATATTTTAAATCTATTTGTGGGTTTCGAATAACTTTTATATTTATATAGTTTTGTGTAGAAATGTTCAAATAATACGTCAATTTTTTTTCGACTTGTTTACTTATAGTTTAGAGCCTTCGTCGAAAAATATTATACTTAAAGATAATAGAATGCCACTTGGTACACGTATTCTTCACAAAAAATAAATCATTTTTACCCGTAACACCAATTTTGAAAACCGCGGCAGATTCAAGAGGGCGGCAAAAATAGATTACCAAGTACAATAACTATAAGTAATTTTGATAATACAACAAAATAGCTAGAATCATATTTGTAGAATGAAGCTTTAGGTACAATTTGCCGCATCGTACGCAAATATGCGTCGATTGGTTTACAAGATGGCGTCTATAATGCAATTTGCTTATTTACAACTACCTAACAGTTTTTTCTTCAATTAAAAATATCCTATTAGATAGATAAAAATTCGCTGCAAATTTTGATATATAGATTGTTATTAATTTTATTTCCGATTATTAGTTTTGTATAAGAAACTATTGAGGACTATAGGGTTGTGCGTCGCCTTAAGTATAAAAATAAATAGAATTTTTATTTTATTTATGTTGTGAAAGGTATATTTTTATGAATATCAATATAAGATACTCGAATTTATAAATATGAATAAAATTTATATCTTGTAAGATTGAGTGCATTTTTATTATATTTTCATGTTTCGATCTTGTATGACTTCGCGGCCCCCCGACGAAGCCTTCACGGCCCCCCGGTTGAGAAACGCTGGTCTAGAGTCCATGAATGATACAACCTTGTGTTTAGTAAATAGGTTCAGAGTTAATTTTCCTCGTCGATGGAAACTTGTAGAGGAAAGACAACAATTTTAACACTAACTAAATTTTAAGTTGTGTTTGTACGACCTAAAGTACACAAGTGTTAAATAATCAGTGAACTTGTCGAAATACACCTAGATGTTGGTTTGCGTTTCCCGCCTAGTAAATTCTAAAACAATTAAATATTAAAATAGTAATTAATAGTCAAAGATGAGGGTACAGTTATGAATAGTTGGTGTGTTTGAATTCATAATTTACCAAAACTTTGGTCAGTAAATAGTAGGGTTTACAAGGGAGTACATAAAATTTACATTATCCCAAATAAATAATGAATATTCGGACTATAACTATATTTTCTAACAGCGGTCCATATCTCCACAACTGGAATACATTTGTTCTTTAATGTACGTTTGTGTAACAATATTCTTGTCAAATAATATCTTGTTATCTTCCCATCTACATTAATAAAAGTTTCAGAAGCCGCAAGAAGGAATTAGTATAGGCATTAATATTGTTGATGGAGATACTCCTACGTATCCACAAAATTTATATACTGGATGAATATTTTGACTCCGGAATATAGGAAAATAACATTGAAATCTTACGTCAAACCTTATACGAGGGTTACCTTTTATGTTTTTACAAAAGACCACTAGATGGCAAATATTGAAATGTGTCTTTATTATTTTCGTAAAATTTGACATTTGTTATTGTGAGAACAGTGGCAGCTTATAAATTGACCATAGAGAGTAGTTTGTTGACAGTGAGGATTAAAAAAAAAGTTTGTGAAAAATGGATACTAGTCGTGAAGGTTTTCGTTGGATATTTTTTTGCGATTTTAGTAAAGGCCTAACTCAACAACAATGCATAGATTCGGTCAACTTTTGGTAATGAAGCACCATCAGAAAAGACTGTTTACAATTGATTTGCAGAATTTCGTCGTGGTCGTGCATCCGTCAGTGATGAATCTCGTGAAGGTCAACCACAATCGGTTATAATTTAAAAAAACATTGATGCTGTGCGCAAATAATTGAAGAAGATCGGCATGTGACTTACCATGAGGTAGAGGCATCCTTTGACATATCGCAGACTGCAATACATTCGATTTTGCATGAAAATTTAGCTGTGAAAAAGATCTGTTCCCGATGGATTCCGCATAATTTGACCGAAGCTCAAAAAAAGGCTCGTGTTGATTGGTATAAGAGAATACTAAAAAAAATCAATCCAGACACAGCAAAATCCGTATACAACATCGCTACAGGTGACGAAACTTGAATTTATTCATATGAACCGGAAACTAAGCAACAATCCACTGTTTGGGTCTTCTAAGATGAACCGAAACCCACAAAACTTGTTCGTTCACGAAGCACTTCAAAGAAAATGAGCATTTGTTTCTTCGGTTGTACTGGACATGTCGCAACCATTCCTTTAGAGGATCGGAGAACAGTTAATGCTGATACCATTCAGCATTAACTGCTACAACAATTTGTTTGTCAGAAGTCATCGACAAAATCAGAAACAACAATCCAAAACGTCGTTCTTCATTCTTCATCATTCTTCATCATGACAATGCAAGCTCCCACACAGCACGTCAAACAATTGATTATTTGAAGGAGAAAAACATCAAATTAATGTCTCGTTGCCCGTATTCACCTGATTTATCCCCTAATTACTTTTTTTTGTTCCCCAATGGTAGACCAAAAATGCGTAGACAGCGATTTTCATCATCTCAACAAGCTGTTGAAGCCTTCGAAAATCATGTTTTTTAGATACCAACTTCAGAGTGGAAAAAATGTTTCGAGAATTGGTTTGAACGCATGCAAAAGTGTATAACTCTTAAAGGCGAATATTTTGAAAAGCAATAAAACAAGTTGTTCCAAAAAAAAATTTCTTTTTCCTAGTTTTTGTAAAAACTTAAAAGGTAGCCAGTACTATAAACCAGTGCTTAGCAGGCATTCTGTCGCAAGCCATTAAATTATTCACTAGTTCTTACACGCCCCTGAGAAATTATATTTGTTGAGTAAAGTGAAGACCTTAACGACTCAGGGCTTAAGCTATACTGACATGAACCATTTACTAACGTTACAAAAGATTGTTGACACGAAGTTCAAAAAAATTAACATATAATTTTTTTTGTGTTGAGAAAATTACTAAGCCGACATATGTATATGCAGATCTGATAAGTTATGTAATAAGACTGTGTACATGCAAAAAATAAATGGATCAGCAAATGGATGAGCGAAAAAAATAAATAAAAAGGTAAAGTATGAGATTCAGAGATAAAAAAGAATAAACGAGTAAGATATGGTAGTTGCGATAAGTTTTCACCCAGTTTACTTGGGTTTAAGGTCTAGACGTTTCATGAAAACCATCAAGAGTTTTTTCAAAAACCTTTTTTATACAGTGAATTTAATAACTGAAGTCTTTATATTTTCACGAGCTATCTATTGAAAAAAATAACTTTAACCAATGCTTGACCACTCTCAAAAGAATAGACCTTGACTTCAAATGGAGTTTATGTATACCATTTAGTATAATGAGAAAATAAGAGAAGACAAAATGGATTTTTCTTTTTTGTGCTTCTAAAAGGTAAGCGACTGAGGTTGTTAAGGTTTATTTGGGAAATAAACTTTTTTAAGAGCTTCAGTAATTTTTAGAATTTGTGACAGTGAACTATAGTATTATTATCTACGTCATAAAATTTTTCTCCTTTTTTGTTTTAGCTTTTTTGATGGATCATTTGAATTCTGACTTATACTGGATAAACTTTTTTAACAAATCATCGTAGCTTTTTTGTCTTTGATCTATAGATATGCACCGGAATCACCTTTGGAGATTTTTTAGGCTTGAAGTTCTTCTACTTCTCTTGCCTAGGATCTATTACACTGATTTATTGACAAAAAAAACACATTATTATCACTTTTTTGTTAAAAATGAAACTTATAAACACAAATTGGTTGCGTCAAAAAATTGAAAGAAATTAACACGCTATAGGGTCTATTCTGTATCTTAAAAAGTTAAAAATTAACCTCAAGGTCGAAGTTAAAATATTTTAACCACGCTTTACAATATTTTGCATAAGAGTCTTTTGGCGAAAATAATTTGTTTAGCATTAAGAGGTTCCATTTAATACTCCAATCAAAATTTTAAAAAAATCCCGTTTTGTATTTTTTTTAACTCTATATTTTTCATATGTGGCTCAAAGAGTTGTGCATGTTAAATTTCAACTTTCTATGTTCAGCTGTTTGGCTACAATTTCTACCATACAGACAGACAGAAATGAGTGACGTTGTAAAAGATTTTTTGTGTTTTTTTGTGCATACCCACAAAACCCTAAAAATGACACTTTAAGTACTTAGATTTTTACCGACTGCCAACATATATAAGGGAGGCATTGTGATCATACCAATTTTGACGTTTCGAGATTTCGATGGATCTTCACGAATTGAGGTCCCTACATAAGGTTTTACTATTTTTAGCATGATGTCTGTCGGTCTGTCTGTCCGTTCGTCTGTCTGTCCGTCTGTCCGTCCGTCCGTCTGTCTGTCCGTCTATCTGTCCGTCTGTCTGTGCGTCTGTCTGTCCGTCTGTCTGTCCGTCTGTCTGTCCGTCTGTTTGTCCGTCCGTTGTCCGTCTGTCCGTCTGTCTGTGTACACGTGCAGAGCAAATTCGGCTGAAAGGATTTTTATGAAACTTTATATTTAAGGTTCTGCCATCAATGGTACGAGTTGATAAACTTTTGGTAAAAATCGGTTGACTAAAAATGGGAGTTTACTCGTGTCGATTTTAAGATATTTGCGAATATTTCACAACAGAAAAATATCTCGAAAAAATTTATTAAACAAAAGTTGCTATAAAAGCAATAACTAATAACTTTTATTAGTTATTTGAGACGTTTTTTGATAAAACGAAAAATTTCGAATAATTTCAAGTCTCAATTTTTTCATATTTATATGTAACGTTTCCATGGTCATGATAAATAATATCTCTGTTAGAAAATATTAGGCCAATTTATTTCTACTCTGCTGCTAGAATGTAATTTATATAAGTACTTTATGATGGCGGTCGGACCGGTCCTGTGGTGGCCACAGCTGTTTTTTTAAAATTAATTAAACAATATTATATTACCCTGCTTTCTGTCAAAATAGCTACTACAATGTTAAAATGGTGGATAAATCAGTAATCTTAATAACTTTAAACTTAAATATCTCCAGACATTTTTTTTTTTTTTTTTGTTTTTTTATGCCACCAGTCTAAACCGATTGCGCTTATCTCAAGGAATATAACTACACCCGTAACTCAATTTAGATTTTTTTGGTGCTTACATTGTTTTACCGCGGATGTCAATATGGAAAAACAAATCGACTGATGATGCCATAGCGGCGTTAACAGAATTCGTTTATACTTGCCTAGATAAATCCAATCCATGCCTAGCAGTGTTCTTAGATCTCAGAAAAGCATTTGACATTGTTAGTCACCAACTGTTGCTAGATAAGTTAGAAAGATATGGAGTCAGAGGGATCCCTCTCCAACTCTTTAAAAAATACTTAACAGCTAGAATCCAACAAGTTAAAATTGACGGTGTAATGAGTAGCAAAACTGTGACAGAATGTGGAATTCCACAGGGGACACGTTAGGACCGTTGCTTTTCATTATTTATATCAATGATATGCTTAACTTAAGTATCAAAGGTAAAATATTGTCATACGCTGATGACACTGTAGTAATGATTGAGGGAGAAAACTGGAACGATATTGAAAATAATACAAGTCAAATATTGTCTAAACTATGATGTCATGTCTGAAATATTGATGTCAAACCAGTTTATTTGACATCAATAAATTAGTTCTAAACTGAGAAAAATCATATTTCGTCCCTTTCTCTATTCAGAAAACAGAACAGCCACTCTACAACGAAATAAAAATTCACTATACCGACTGTAATATTCAGATGTCAGTGTCGTTGCCTTATTACTAAGAAAAATAAAATAAAATACTTGGGAATAATTATAGACTCACACATGCGGTGGGACGAACATATTAATGAACTTATAAAGAAAACTAGAGAATTTATTTATATATTTAAACAAATTAAAAATATAATTTGTTTTGAATTATTAAATTATGTTATTATTATTATATTATGTCTCAACTTATAGCATACATACATACAAGCTGAAACAAGCAATTTCTTTTAAAGTATCGACGTCCATCAAGCATATTCATTATACAGATGTGCACACAATTTAATATAGTTCTCACCTATATAAGTGTAAAAAATTTAATTTAAAATGAAACAAAGCATTCAAGCGACAATTATAAAAAAAA
The DNA here is from genome assembly GCA_963971575.1 of Liopterus haemorrhoidalis. NCBI lineage: Eukaryota > Metazoa > Arthropoda > Insecta > Coleoptera > Dytiscidae > Liopterus > Liopterus haemorrhoidalis. Next base: position 14,081,677 of record OZ020618.1, on the reverse strand, counting down.
CCTTTTTAAGGAAACTTGATAATGAACTTTTTTTTATCGGAAGGAAATCAAAATATTTTAATTTAGTGGAAGTAAATTTCTTTTATAAAAACTGAAGTTAATTTTTCAAATATTAATGATAGAAAAAGGTCAATGATAAAGACCACCGATTCATTAATCATATTATAGAATACGCCAATTAACAACTTAGATTTAATCAAAACTCTTGAACAGTTCAAAAGAAAATAAAAAACCTACTCTTCGATCGGCATTGGTTACGGTAACTGATCACTAAACGACTTTACGTTCGGAAAAATTGAAAAAGAAAAAATGTTATAGAAGTACTAGTTAAAGGGCAGTTAGATAACAAAACGAACTTAAATAAAATAAATAAGATACCAAATAAAGGACTGCCAAGAATTTACAAATATCATTTCAAATTATTGCTATAATATATACAATCAAAATTTTCATGTAAATGCTTTATTGGAACCTTGCAATTATTTGTAGAATATAACGTCAGCAAAATATCCGCCTATTGATGTCACACAAATCCGAGCTCTTTGAAGCATTTGTCATAACATTTACATTAATTTCAGGCGATATTTCTGATCAAATATTTTTCTCTAGTTGTTCATATTATGGATCATTAAAATATTATTTCCACAAACATGTGGAAGTCTTTCTGTCATGACACTCACTAAAAGTTTCTGGCAACACCTAAAATGCCATAAAAAATCATATATATTGTATAATATAGGATGGAAGACAGTTTTTGTCACAAAATATGCAGTAGTATGGAAACCATTTTCTATATTTTCCATTATTTGTATTAACAGATTTACGGCTGTTTTGGTTGCGGATTGTTACTAAAAATCTGGAAATAAATTATTTTTATCGAGAAAGTTGATTAAACTATTTGTTATGGAAATTTCAAATACTTTTGATAGAACGGGTGTTAAGCGTGTTCTACATTATACAATTCTCGTAAAATTTTCATACTTATTTCTTTGACTAGAACTTGTACTAGAAATAAGTCAGTGAAATCGTAGAGTGTAGAACACTTTATGTAGTCAAGGTCAACATTATTCAAAACTAGATTTGGACAAAATTTTCTTGAAAATATTTTCAAGTTGCATGCGCAATAGACACTTTTAACAACAGTACCAACATTAAAATCACGCTTGTAAATATTTTGTATTACCACGTGTTTAATAGTGTTTTGTTGAGCATTGGTTTGAATAGGTGAATATAAAAATTGTGTTTTGTACGTAAATCAGTAATTTTACAAATCTAATAGCTAGGTTATAAACACTTGACAAGATATGAATTATATTTTTATGTTGGTACTTTAAATGAACTGAAACACGTGTAAGAATTTGATTCTCTGCCAAAAAATTGAAAAATAAATTGTATCAAAACTTTGACAACTTCTAGTTCAAAAAAAAAAGTTTAGAAAATTGACGAATAAAGTATAATGTAGAACACGCTTAAAAGCTACAAGGTGTCTCAAAAGAAATTTTATATTTAGTGGATCGATTAAAAAAAAAAGTAAGCCGTATATAGAAAAAATGTTTATTAATTATTAAAATACACTTTTTGGGGATTTATTTCTTAAAAATAATATCGTCTAAATGTAGACCCTCGCGTTCTCGGCACTCATTTAATCGAACAGTAAAATTACTTATGACGTCTCGGCAGGTGGACTCAGGGATGGCTGCCATTTCGTGACGGATATTTTCTTTCAAATGCGCCAGTGAAGTCGGTTTATTGGCGTAAACTTTAGATTTAAGATAACCCCATAGGAAAAAGTCCATAGGGGTTAAATCTGGACTGCGTGGAGGACAATTTATGTCACCTCTCCGGGAGATCAATTTGCCTGACAAAATTTCACGAACACGTGGCAGAGACATATTGGACGTGTGTGAAGTTGCTTCATCCTGTTGGAACCATGTTCTTTGGTTATAGCCAGGAAAGTTTTGCAGTTCAGGTACCAAGAAGTTGTCTAACATCTCCACATAACGCTCTGAATTCATTGTAACTGCACGCCCCCTTTCGTCTTCAAAAAAGTAAGGGCCGATAATTCCTCGCGCCGACATCGCAGCCCATACGGTCACTTTAGGCGAATGTAGGGGTTTCTGATGTTTGCGTTTCGGATTCATTGCACTCCAGTAGCGGCAGTTCTGCTTATTTACGTGGCCATTAAGATGAAAATGAGCTTCATCCGAAAACAAAATGTTGGTAAACGTTGAAAATCGCTCAATCACCTGATTTACGAAATTAAGCCTCTGACTGGCATCTTGGGGCTTTAATTCTTGCACCAATTGAATTTTGTAGGGGTGCAGCTTTAGGTCTTTGTGCATAATGCGATTTAATGATGATCTATGCACATTTAAAGCACTTGCGCGCTTCCGACTTGAAAGGTTCGGGTCGTCACGAACAGACTGATTAACATTCTCCACGTTTTCTACCGTTCTTGATGACCTAGGTCGCCCGGATTTTGATTTATCCAGCGTTGTACCAGTCTCTTCAAACTTTTTAACCCAATGTTGAATGAGAGGAATGCTTGGCGCATCATTTAAGTGGCGAAAACCTCGAATACTGCAGAATTTTCTACGCGCTACAGTCGCCGAATCACCGTTTTTGTAAAACTCTCGCACGCATAACGCGCATAACATAACGCGCATATATATATATATATATATATATATATATATTAAATAAAGAAGAGATACAGTTACAACATCAACAAACAGTTCACACAATTTAGTAGTCAGTTTACGCAATTTTGTAGACATATTGTTTATATTTTATCTAGCTCAGATTAGAGTGAGCTATAAGTATTAGTTAGACATAAGAAAATTTCTATATTTCTCAAGCTGTATTTCTTTTTTCTCATACTCAGATTCCAAGTAGAACAATATAAACAATTAAACTGCGCTTGCTTATAGTAGATTAAATGTTTCTTAAGCATCCTAAGGACCCAAGGGACTGTATTTATTGCCAAATAAATTTATCCTTTAAATAACTTTCTTTAGTTGTTAATAGTCACTTTTGGGGTAATTATTTCAACTTTTACTTAATCCAACCTTACTTATCTTTTATCACCAAAATAAATTACAAGTAATTTATAATTTAATTTATACTAGAGTTTATAGAATATCTGGGTTTCAATTTAAATATCAGCTCTGTATGTACAAGATTAGTTTATCAGAACATGCTCTGTAAGGTAGCAACATGAATCATTTCGAACATAACCTACATTTGCATACACTTGCATACACACCGCTGTATCTAGCATAAATATCTCTCTCTAGCTATTAAGTGATGGAATCTAACACTAGCGCTAATTTCATACCTGTTATACGCTAATAACCCTATTTTGATACTGTTTAAATCACTTGAAATTTATTTTACCATATTTTTAAAGTATATGTTTAAAGACTATTACTTGTAGACGGATAATATTTATGCAATTATTGCAGCAATATCGTAGAAAGTGTAACGCAACAAAGAATAATTGCAAGAATTAATTGAGCTTAATTTAAATTATTTTAAACCAATAAAACCATATAATAAAACCATTTTAGGGAATTATAAGTATACCAAAAAAACCATTATGCTATCTATCAGCAGTACAACAGTGCATGATACATTAAAAAAAAAATATTGATGTGAAGTGTGAATATTCACACATTTCAGGGTTTCGCAGGTATATAATAAGTGAAGGCGGTATGCTGAGTGTGTAGGACAAATTTTACTTTGTAGTAATCACGGCAAAATGAACGATATTTTTAAAATAATTTATCGTCTGTTAATCATATAATAAGACTGGTTATTAAATTTACGCTCTTAAAAATTAAATACAACATTTGTCAAAATATAACTAGAATTTTGACAAAATAATTTCAACATAATAAAAATGCAAAAAAAAACAGAAAAAATAAAATTCACTCCGTACTCGAACTCGAAACCCTTCGTTTCCAGCGCATTTTAGCTTACGACACCAGTGCTCTAACCCATTACGCTATCGCATGCCTTGCATGTGAGTGTCTTACATTGGTATAACTTTTGTACTTTGTGAACCAAAAACCACAAAAAATGCGTTATTTTTTGAAAGCCCTTTCATTTGATACCCTACTCAGAATTTTAAAAAAATATTTTTGTTTTCGATGAGCACATATTTGTTTATATTTTTAGGAGGGTATGTTTTTTAGATGTTTTAGTATTTTTCCTATGTGCGGGTCAAAGAGTTGTATAAGCATGCTAAATTTCAACTCTCTAGGTTTAGCCGTTTGGCTACAATTTTTACCGAACAGACAGACAGACAGACAGACAGACAGACGACAAAATGACGGTATAAGGGTTTTTTAGTCATACCTGATAAACCCTAAAAATTGATGTAAAGTGTGAATTTGCACACATTTCAGGGTTTCGCAGGTATTTAGTAAGTGAATGATGATTATTTGGGATGCCAAAACAAATTTTATGTTTAAATATTTTTTTTGTTAATTTTAATTCGAATGCCTAATACCATTATTTACGTTTCTAAATATGTGCAGTATTTTTTTTATATATAGCAAGGTTCATTAAGATTTTGAAAATTGCGTATATGGCTTCCACTGGTTGTAAGTCATAAGCTCCGCCCCTCTGATTTCGTGTACATTGAAACAGAATTAAATTATAATTTGAACAATTTCCACTGGTTATTAAATTTACGCTCTTAAAAATTAAATGCAACATTTGCCAAAATATAACTAGAATTTTGAAAAAATAATTTAAATGCAAAAAAAAAACAAATAATAAAGTCTCCTCTCGCAGGGATTGAACTCATTTAGTTGGGTAAGATGCGAGTACTGTAACCACTAGACCAGGATACATCTGCTAATCTAGCGTGTTACATAACTATAACTTTTGTACATTATTAGCCAAAAAACACAAAATATGTGTTTTTTACAAAAACAATTTGATCAAAAATTCCTGTTGTACTATTCCGGTTCACACCAATGTACATTACTTAGAATTTATTCAGATTTTTAGTTTAAACCATCTGGGTTACAGAGTGTAGGACAAATTTTTTTTTGCACAATTTTGGCAAAAATTGCTTCAAAATAATTTATTTTGCAAAAATAAAAATTTGATCGTTAATCCACGTACCAAGGGCTTTCATTTGATTTAGTTGCTCATTTTAAGTCACCGCATCATCTGAGCTCTGATTATCTTTAAACAGAGGTAGAATTAAACTTGTTCTAGTTCAATTCGTTATTTTGTTGTTGTGAATTCATTTTACGCATACATTCACATTCCAGTGTGTTAGTATATTTCGCGAATATACAGTGTGGACTTATTTAATCGATCGTGGCTGTGTGTCCAAACTCTCCATTCCAGACCTGGTGTATTACGAAACCTACAGTACCTCAAAGGGCTCTTTGCTACGTGACGTTCCAACCACTAAGTAAGTCCATGAGCCTGTATATCCAATCCCACCTACAGCATTCTACAATCGCTTGAGATTGCGTCCAATAAAGTTCATTCGCTTTATTTGGCGTTTTTCACCTGGATCGTGAGTCCTGACGATCGTCGCGAACTTGCTCCTAGAGCAAGAACCTGGTCAATGTGTCCGTCTGGGAACATTGCAGGGCTCCGCATTTAACAGTCTCATTTTGTTTAATTATCGCCGTTTTCTCGACTAAAATATACTTACAGAAACGCTTATGAAAATTATTTATTTTAATTTGTTGGTTAACTTACTGAGTTCTTTATTGGGAGGTTAAAACGAGATATAAGAAAACTTTTATTGGCCATAAATTTGTTATCATTTCAGGCTTCTGTGAAATTCAACCACGAAAATTCAACGATTGAAAAACAACCCTTGTTCTGGTTTTCTGTATTACCGACAACAGTCAGATGGTTTTTGTGCTTTTAAACCTTTAGCTAATCTTTCTTTTTTCGTTCACAAGTTCTAAATTTAAAATTCAGTGCAAAAACTGTGCTTTAAATAAAACCAATGCAACATTTTTTTTAATCAGCCGGTTCATTGACCCCATTAAATCACTGGGCTATCGGGATTTTGTGTGCATTCTTTATGTTTAGTCCGCCCCTGTATTGTGTTGTTCAGTTTTCGTATTTGATCCGGGTAACAGATTATCTTCGTACATAGTAGGATATTTTCTCGTAGAGTAGCGTAGATTTTAAAGGATATGTTCGAAAACAAGGTCTCAAGACGTATTCAGTTTACGCTAGAGTAAACAGAACTTAATAAAAAACACAGAATCTGTACAATCTATTTCTTATCAAACTTTAAGACATCGCTTATTTTGACAAGTTTATTTTCAATAACAAATTATCGATGAAGAAGATGTTGCTTAGTATAAAGTTTGGACAGTTTTTTTCTCTCAATCGCAGTATTAACCAATTAAATTTCTTGAGATTCATATCGACAGTCAATTTAGCTGGCATGATCATATTAATTATTTGGCCAACGTTCTGAAAAGGGTAATTTATGCATCAGGTTGAGAACTTTTGTATTAACAGAAGAATAAGTTAGATATAACATCTTATCTCTAAGTTCAATGACAGGAAGATATGATGTGTTTTTTATTTTTTATTAATTTTAAATTATTTTATATCGTGTCTAATTAACTAATAAGCTCTAATGAAGATTTAAATTAAATCGAAACGTTAGCGAAGTTAATAAATTTTGTTTTATTTTCTGACTGGTCCGAATCCCATTACCTATCAACTATAATAATGACAATCTATAGTTTGTTGATATATGTGTTTCTGATATATGTTAAAGAAAATTCTGACAAATACGTACTTAACCGTATCCTCGAGGCATGATTACAATGTTCGCTCTGGTGGCAACATCAGACTGCCTAGACTTAGGTTATCTAAATCTAGAAATGGTATTTATTTTGCAGCTACTTTATTTAGGCCAACGGAGTGGCCGAGCGCATTAAGTCGTGCGGTTTTAGACTGTTAGAAACAGGCGGGACTGGGCGGCCGGTGGTTCGAGCCTGCTTCGTTGGTGATATTATTCGGGCGAGAATAATATGTTTACATTACTCTCATTTTCACAATCATTCACCCCTCATCCAGGTGTAGGAGCTCGCCCCCTGGCATCGGCGATTAGCCTCGTTGCAGAAAAAAAGGCCGATGTAAAATAAATAATATAATAATAATAATAATAATAACTTTATTTAGACATCTACAGGTTCACTCAAAAATTTATTATATAGGTTATTTAAGAACAAAATGAAAGTAATATTAACAGAGAATTGTCTTTATTATACTGATGATTTTTTAATATTAATTTTAGCAATTTTACTTAATATTAACTCTTAAACTCCCTCAGTTTCTCTGTTACACTTACACTTACTCTGTTAACCAAGGCCGTAACTAGTTTTTGTCGGGCCCTGGGCAAGATTTTATAATTGGGCCCTCATACATTACGAATTAAGTAAAATATTATGTTAACTACATTAGCCCTTTGCCAACAGTGTTGGCAACCAATAGTATTATACAATATACTATGAATAAGAAGCGCAACAAATGCATTTCTAAGAAAAGTTAATGTTTCAAAAAACTTATTCTAGTTACCGTCTTGGAAAAATTTGATAATATAATATGACTATCTGATAGGTAGCTAAGAAAATTTTCTAGCAGTGTCAGTAGTTATTTTTTCCTTAAAACTTTGTACCAGTAAAGAAATAGTATTTTAAAAATCCATTCGTGTATTTTTTGAAACTTTTGTGTTGCGATTAATTTTCACATTACCTAATTCATTTCCTGGAGTTATTAAGTTATTTTTGTGTTATATATATTTCGTAAGAAACAAATACATTTACATAATTTACGTAACAATAATAATTCCATTTCAATAAAATGACAATGATCACAATGTAAGGAAATTGGAAATAAATTTATAAACTATTATTATAAATTTATTTTCAATTTCTTTAACCACTCTATCGCTGAGGGCGTTAACAAGTTTATGTCGTCGGGGTCTCCTTCATACCGATGTATTGGACATTCTGAAACGATATGATCTATTGTCTGCATTTCTGCACCACAATCGCATCTCGGATTTTCTGCATATCCCCAATCATGCATCTGTTTTGCGCATCTGCCATGGCCAGTACGTATACGATTCAATTTGGTCCATAGTTGCCGGGGAAGCTCGAAACCAGGTGGCTTGTCGTTGATGTTTAAGTTTATGGGATTTCGGTTGGTATTGAAATTCTGCCATTCTTCATTCCACGACTGTTGGAGTTCGAAACATCTATTCATGGACGTATATGGCGCTTGTCGCGATTTCAACCTTGGTGCGGGTATGTTGCAGAGATCTTCATGAATCGGAAGGTTCGTGGTTTGGTCTATAGTACGTTGGAGTTTTTGTAGAGCATTTTTGTGTTAACATATCAATTAACAACTATTATTGTTCCGGTTTCTTTCAAACAAAAACATGGCGCGTATATGTCAATATATACTTCGGTAAGCTTCGGAATATTTCGTTACATTGCGGAATCTCGCTTCAAAAATGTATCAGACGAGAGCATTGACGTCATATAATTATACTACCTCACTGGACGACAGCCACCCAGGGACACACGTTGGTCTATTATATTATAGATTATATTCGTAGATTCTTAGACAGTAAATCTGCAAAATATTGTTCATGTCGGTCAAAACATATAGGAGTATCTAGAGTTTCTTGTTTATGCCTATGAAACCCTTGATATTTCTATATGTAATTATATTTATATATTCTTAGAGAAGAAATCTGCGAAATATTGTTCATATCAGTCAAAGAATATAGGAGTGTCTAGAGTTTCTTGTTTATACATACAAAACCCTAGACATTTCTATATGTAATTTTATCCGTAGTTTATTAGAGAATAAACCTGCAAAATATTGTTCATATCGGTCAAAGCATATAGGTATATCTAGAGTTTCTTGTTTATGCCAAGGAAACCATAGACATTTCTATATGTAATTATATTCGAAGATTCTAAGAAAATAAATATGCAAAATATTGTTCATATCGGTCAAAGTATATCAAAATGTCTAGAGTTTCTTGTTCATGCATACGAAACCCTAGATAGTTCTAAAGGTATGCTATTTTATTAAATTCAGATAAATTAAATACCAGTCTCTGAAAAATACCAAAATGTCAAGTTATAGCTGGTGACTTCGGTAAGCTTCGGAATATTTTGTTACATTTCGGAATCTGGCTTCAAATTTGTTTTCACGTCATTCTTAAGACAAATGTCTTAAGAATGACACAATTAAAATCCAAATTTAATGAATACTACATAAGAATAATAATAAACACGCAATGTTTGGACCAAGAATAAGATAGCGGCCGGTGAAACAGAGGAGTGAAATTCAATATGTTTTGACTACAAGGTCATGCTTTGTTGATTCTCTCTAATATCTCTATGGTTAATTAAGACCAACTTGAAGATAGTGACAAATAGACAAAACAGATCTTTGAAAAAAGTAAAAAAATAGCAAAAATACTACCATAAAAACAAAATGTTTCTATCTATATGCAAGTGTGTTTTTTCTTTTCTTTTTTAATAAAATCCCTATATTTTCACTGTGTCTTTACATTTCTTTATTCACGAAATTCTGAAAAGAAATAAGTCCATTAAGACGAGTTTATTTACCCTGCAGACAAAATACTTTTTTATTTAAAGTTTACGTATCAAGTGTCCCCTAAAAGTATGTAAAATAATTTTATTTCTCTTTTTTCAAATACGCTTGTAAGCCTAATCTGTCTTTTCAATATTGCCAGAGCAACAGTCTGGGACATTTTTAAAGATCACCCTCGAGCATAATATGATACTTAGGGGAACAGACCACAGTATCTTATTGATAGAAACACATCTTTTATTATGTCTGGTTTTTTTTGTCTACCACAACAAAAAAGTAGAAATATTGAATGCCTTACAGGTTCGACGTTTCACAGGTAATTTCTGATATGCATTATCAATTTTGTTTTTAGCACTATTCTTATCTTGGTTACATTCAGAATTTATTAGCTGAAAAAACTGTAATACCTATCTCATTTATTGTGTAAGAATTATTAAGATTTTTTTTAATTTTTCATGAAATATGGATACAAGGGATTTTTTTATGGTAATGTGTCATATTTTTTAACTTGTCAGAAAATACTTAGTATATTAAAGATATACTAATATCAGATTAGGTTACATTTTAGTTTGTAGCGACGCACACTTACGACATAAATAATTAAAAACAATTTTATACCTTAAGTAACCTGGATAACAAAATAATTATAATTTTAAATATTTATCCAAGTATGCCATGTAAGAAATGCTGGTTGCTATAAATAAAACAGCAGAGTATCATCGTTTCGTTACCTTCGAACCGACGTGTTTAATGTATTAGAGAGACATTTTAATAAAGAATATTATAATCAAATACAGAATGGTTAAGAAGATTGAATACCCGTCGACCAGTGGAAAGACCTCGCAAGAGATGGAGAGATCAATTAGCTAAAGATCTGACAAGTATTGGTATACAAGGTACTTGGCAAGACTTGACAATGAATAGAACAAGATGAAAGGCTTATGTGAGTGAGGCCAAAAGTCAGCTTGACTGATAGTGTCCAAAGAAGAAGAAAAAGATAATCAAAGATATATTTATTAATTTCAATCTTCACTCAGTGTTACGACAAACCTGGTAAACACCACATCTGGTAGATACTAAAAGTTTACTAAAGACTACTAACTATATACATACCAGGTCTACAAGTATGAAATGCGGATTTTTTTCAAACTTGCCGCGTAAACAGAGTGTATAGTTCAAAGTTTCAACACATATGGCATTTTGTTAAGTTATCATTAAGTGTCAATGCGTATAGGTTATAATTTGAAAAGTGATCATATAGTTTTGTTTTACTGTGTTAAAAATGTCAAATTTTGTGCCAAATAAAGAGCATTCGCGGACAGTACTACTGTTTTGTTTTCATTTGAAAAAAAAAACTGCTGCTGAATCATAGACTGCTTCGAGAAGCTTGTGGTGAATATGCTCCATCGCAAGATACGTGTGAACGATGGTTTCGGCGTTACTTTGATCTTACAGACAAAGAACATGGAAAACCTCCAAAAAAATATGAAGATACAAAATTGGAAACATTGCTATAGGAAGACGATAGTCAATCACAAAAACAAGTAGCAGAGCAGTTAGGCGTTAGTCAACAAGCTGTTTCCAATCGCCTACGAGAGATGGATAAGATCCAGAAAGTCGGAAGATGGGTTCCACATGCATTGAATGAGAGGCAGATGGAAAAACGCAAAAACACTTGTGAAATTTTGTTTGCACGATACAAAAGAAAGTCTTTTTTGCATCATATCATTACTGGCGATGTAAAATGGATTTATTTTGAAAATCCCAAACGCAAAAAATCATGGGTGAACCCAGGCTCACCATCCACATCAACTGCAAGACCGAATCGCTTTGGCAAAAAGACAATGCTCTGTACTTGGTGGGACCAAAAGGGTGTGGTCTATAATGAATTGTTAAAACCTGGTGAAACAGTTAATAGCCAACGCTACCAACAACAACTGATCGAATTGAACCATTCGCTGCTCATAAAACGACCAGAATACGAAAGAAGACAGCACAAGGTAATATTTCTTCACGATAACGCTCCATCACAGAAGGCAAAAGCAGTTTGCAACACATTGGAGGCACTCAAGTGGGAAGTGCTACCCCATGCCGCTTACTCACCAGACTTGGCCCCTTCAGATTACCACTTGTTCGCATCGATGGGTTCATTTTTGTTCATATGAAAATGTGAAAGAATGGCTAGATGAATGGTATGCGGGGAAAGGGGAAGAGTTCTACTGGCAAGGTATTCACAAATTGCCTGAAAAATGGGAAAAATGTATAACTTCTAATGGAGCATAATTTGAATAAATAAACTTTTACTGTTCTTTTGAGTTTAATGTGTTTTATTTAAAAAAAAAAATCCGCATTTCATACTTGTAGACCTGGTATATATTCTTTATTTAACCTAGGCCTTGCGGCGTTTAGGGTATTAACTATTATAAGAAATTTAACTAAAATAATATAATTATATACAATCAATTTATTATTATTCTTGCCTTTAGGCTTTGAATAAGAGATACAGATACATTTCTTTTACAAACCTTAACTGTAATATTTCATGTAAAATAAATAAACAAACAATGAATAACAAAGAACATATCACAAATGAGGCAATTAACAAATTTAAGCAAATTTAAAACAGACGCATGCAATAAATAAAATAAATAATATACGTTAAACAAATTAAACAAGTGAGCCAAGTGAATATATGGAAATAAAATAAATTAAATATGTAACATAAATAAGACAAATTAAATAATTAACCTTCAAGCAGGCGCGTGGTCATTTGGAACGGCAGTGGTCGCGCGTAACCTAAAAGACCTATTAGATTTTAGGGATTAAAAACACCAAATAATTAAATAATCATTTATTTTTTATAATTTAAACAATTATCTTTCGGTTAGTAAACTATTTAGTTATAAAAAAATATTCTAATCTAAGTAATTGCAATTAAAATGATAATTAAAAAAAAAACACATTGCCTTTAGATTAGGTCACATTTTGACAACATAAATCTTATTAGGGTTTTGTAGGTATGACCAAAAAACCCTTATACCGTCATTTTGTCGTCTGTCTGTCTGTCTGTCTGTCTGTCTGTCTGTCTTTCTGTTCGGTAAAAATTGTAGCCAAACGCTTAAACCTAGAGAGTTGAAATTTGGCATGCTTATACAACTCTTTGACCCGCACATAGGAAAAATACTAAAACATCTAAAAATCATACCCCCCTAAAAATATAAACAAATACGTGCTCATCGAAAACAAAAATATTTTTTTTTAATTCTGAGTAGGGTATCAAATGAAATCCCTTAGTACGTGGATTAACGATCAAATTTTTATTTTGACGCGATTTTTGCCAAAATTGTGCAAAAAAATTTTTGTCCCACACCCTGTTTATGGTGATGGTTTAAACTAAAAATCTAAAAAAATTCTAAATAATGTATATTGGTGTGAACCGAAATAGTACAACAGGAATTTTTGATCAGATTATGTTTTCGGAAAATAACGCATTTTTTGTGATTTTTGGTTCACAAAGTACAAAAGTTATACCAATGTAAGACAATTACATGCAAGGCGTGCGATAGCGAAATGGGTTAGAGCACTGGTGTGAAACGAAGGGTTTCGAGTTCGAGTACGGAGTGAATTTTATTTTTTCTGTTTTTTTTTTTTGCATTTTTATTATGTTGAAATTATTTTGTCAAAATTCTAGTTATATTTTGACAAATGATGCATTTAATTTTTAAGAGCGTAAATTTAATAACCAATCTTATTATATGATTAACAGACGATAAATTATTTTAAAAATATCGTTCATTTTGCCGTGATTACTACAAAGTAAAATTTGTCCTACACACTCAGCATACCGCCTTCACTTATTATATACCTGCGAAACCCTGAAATGTGTGAATATTCACACTTCACATAATTTTTTTTTTCATTAGGATAAAATCCAAATTTAAAAAAAAATTAAAAACATATCTCTTTGGATTATAAAACAATTTGGTAAGATGAATATACCTAATTATAAAACAAAATCAAAATTATAAAAACAAAAAAGTTCTACAATATTTATCTTTGGCTTATAAATAAATTTGGCAAGATAAATCCTTATAATTAGAAATCAAAATTATAAAATCAAAAATCTAGTATATACTACTTATAGTTTAGTTTTCTTCCTCATCTGTTTCTTTGTCATTTGTCATAAAGTTTTTGTCTAAAACTCATAGTAGAGATAGAATATGCAATGGAAAATTTAACATGGGAAAGCTTTGAAGCGTTGCAAGTCGAAAAAGGACATACGGTATAAGTATAGACCAGGGGTGGCCAACCCTGCGCCCGCGTTACGATTCCCGGTAAATTAAAATATTTTTTTAAATTTTATTTCCAATCAATTTCGTTCTCCAACTTTTAAGCAAATTTTTCTTGGAATTAAATACTTATTTATTAACTTAAATTTTCAATTGATTTTTTATTATGCCATATTAAATACCTCCCTATATAATAAAATATAAGTAGTTCCACTACAAAAAATATTATTTTAGCGAATTCTATCGAATTTTAGCGCCATTTTATGTTTCATTTTATTAAAACTGATCATTGAATGACAGTTTAAGAGTAGCAGTATCAAATTACTGTCCTGATTTTTAAAAATTATGTCAAGAAACAGTCTCAACCTTCTCATTAACGAATAATAATTTATCATATATCATATAATTATATGTAATAAATGTCGTTCAATAAAATTATTATTATTATTTTATTGTATTACTATACCCGCTGCTTCGCTACCGAAAAAAAGTAGTCGTAGCCCGCTTAGATCGGGCCCATTTCGAAATCGGTTCAAGACTGGTTGCTACGAATCGTTTTTCATTCAAATATAATTATTTGTTTTAATATACCATTGTATTAATATGTGCTTCTTATACAAATAATTTATATACGAACTTCTTTGTAAACATTGGTACTACAGACATTTAGTAACAACACGTATAAGTGTCCCGTTGTGCTAACCCAGGAAAATGCCACATAAAATGCCCATGTGAGATTCACTCATTTTCAAAGGCAACGCCGGTCACGTGAAGCATTTTATCTTCCACCTTACGAAATTATTTATTATAATTTTTATGATATTTATTATAATTACTCCGTGATTATTCCTGATTTATAAATCGTAGCTATAATTAATCAGAGCACTTTTTTTCGTTAGTAAATATTCTTGCCACCGAAGTAAGTTTTCTTCGTATTGCTTTAGGGGGTTACAATAATGTTCAATAGCGATAGATATACATATATGAAAAATATAAATGATATACCTATATACAGAAGAACATTAAACAAAAAAGATTTGTTTATTTATTTATATTATTGATATTGTAACAACTTCTGTTATACACATGTTTAATGTTAAGTCAATATTAAGAGATATTTCAAGTTTATAAGTAGCGCTCCCTCTGTCCCCCTAAATATTCAAAAGCTGCACTAAACAGAAAATAATCGTTCTTCAATCAAAACAAATTATCTTTATAAATTGTTGATGTAAAGTAAATAATAAGCGAGATATTTCCAGTATTTTAGGTTTAACACCTCCCCATCTCCCTTCCCCAGCTTCTCAACCAATTTATAGAATAACATATATTTGTATTTTTATTTTTCATATTTTGAGATATTTCAAGTTTAATTTTAGATTGTCCCTTCGTAACTCCCGTAAATCAATCCAATAAAAAAAATTATTAAAAAAATATTTGTTTTCTTATTATAAGCAATTTTGATTTTCGATTTGCCTCCTTATATTGACTGCATTTTCTACCTATATACCAAATTTCAACTCGGTACACACAGATTTTCTCGGTACAAAAGATTTTACTATTATATTTAAACATTTAAATAAAAGAATAGAAAAAAATAAATAAAGAAAACAGGTGCTCCATTTCAGTCTTGCTCTGTATAAACTAATCAAAAATTTTACTAAACTTAATAAATAAATCTTATCAGCTATAGCAGAACAACGATGAATCGCGCCGAACGACATTGAACGATGTTTCACGAAGTTACTATAGTTGTCCAAACAACCATTGAAACGAAATTCCCGCGATCTCGCTGAACGCATCATACATACTTCGATGGTCCAATATAATTAATAACAAAATTATTAATTTCTCGTTTCTGATGGGACTTTTTTGAGATTTTCGATTTTTCTAGTTATGGTGAAGGCATTTCCGACCTATATGCAAAATTTCAACTTGGTAGCGTATCTGGAAGTGGGTTAGAATTTCCGGACATAGCCACAAATATTCATTTTTATATATAAAGATGTTGTGTTAAAAATGAAGAAGAGCATTTTTCCAAAAAATAATAGGATTTTAACCTATAAGTAAAATCAAATATAAAGATTCAAAATTAAAAATGACAAAAATTAACAAAAACATTTGTTTTTAAGAAATTGAAATTAAGAAATGAAAAGTTAAATAAAATTAACTTTAACAATAAAAAACAAAACATACATGATGTCATTACATATCATTGCGCCCGCAAGGTCTCTGAAAATTCTTAATTGCGCCCGCAACGTCTCTGAAAATTCTTAATTGCGCCCTTGCTTCCAAAAAGGTTGGCCACCCCTGGTATAGACAATTAAAAAAAAACAAAAAACTATGGGCCTCAACTATGAGTAAGTGCACTCAGAAGCTATTTTTTTTTTAGTGCTCACGTTCAGTTAAAAGAAAAATGTCTATTAAGCGCATATTTTTAAGCTCAAGCCCGTGAGCTTTCCTGGGCGCGTGCATGTTCAACACCCACATATAAATTTAGAGATGTAGCTATGATTTTACTTAAATAAATTTTACAACCATTTTTAAAGAGTAATTTAATATTAATTCAAAAAACAAGTTTTAAAGTTGAAGCTCTTTTCCATAAGTTAAGTTCAGTCATGGAGAGTGTCTAAAATGTAACTTTAATCGGTACTTCGTACTAAGGACACAATTTTAATATAGCGAGAAGTTACCACTAGGTAATATATGCGTGAAATTAATTGCTTACCCGAGGCTATAAATCGTATCAAATCGGTAAAATTGGTTAGGAACTGTGCTGAATACTTTATCACTTTTTTGTTTCCCCACTCAGGAATTTTGTGAACAATCGTGCTTGCGGTTAAATGTAATTTTCAATCATTTTTTGACAATTCACAAACGAATTTTCTGTTCTTTCAATTGACAAGTTGACCTAAAAATATTATTATAACTTTTATTGGGTATTGTGAGTTGATACTCACATAACTCCACCATTTTGATCTGGTAAATAACTGTCTCTTCAATTATCTACATTTCAATACTGTATCAAGATGACACCAAGATGAAGCTTTACAAGGAGGCGGTCCTCTCAGTACTCATGTACAGTAGTGAATCTTGGTGCCTCTATCGTAGACCCGAAAGTGTGTTGGAGAGATTCCATCAGAGATCGATTATTATCCCGAAGATTAAATGGAAGGATTACGTGCCTGATACCGATATTCTCAAAAAATTGATGTGAAGTGGATATATTCACACATTTCAGGGTTTCGCAGGTATTTAGTAAGTAAATAATGATTATTTGGGATGCCAAAACAAATTTAATGTTAAAATATTTTTTTGTTAAATTTAATTCGAATGCCTAATACCATTATTTGGGTTTCTTAATATTTGCAGTATTTTTTTATATAGCAATTCATTAATATTTTGAAAATTGCGCCTATGGCTTCCATTGGTTGTTTAAGTCATAAACTCCGCCCCTCTGATTTCGTATACACTCAAACATAGAATTAAATTATAATTTCAACACTTCCCACTGGTTATTAAATTTACGTTTTTAAAAAGTAAATGCAACATTTTCCAAAATATAACTAGAATTTTGACAAAATAAAAATGCAAAAAAAAAAACAAAAAATAAAATTGACGGGAATCGAACAGTAGTTTGAAATTTACGAAGCGAGAACGTTATCACTGGACTACGGATGTTCACTCGTTTATTGTGTTAAATAGCGGATTAAATATTTTACATATTTTAGTTAAAAACACAAAAAATGTGTTATTTTCCGAAAACATAATCTGATCAAAAATTCCTGTTGTACTATTCCGGTTCACACCAATGTACATTATTTAGATTTTTTTCAGATTTTTAGTTTAAACCATCTGGGCTACAGGGTGTGGCACAAAAAATTTTTTGCACAATTTTCGCAAAAATCGCATCAATATAATTTATTTTTTATCGTTAATCCACGTACCAAGGGCTTTCATTTGAAACCCTACACAGAATTGTAAAAAACTATTATTATTTTTTCGATGAGCATATATTTGTTTATATTTTTAGGGGGATATGTTTTTGAGATGTTTTAGTATTTTCCCTATGTGCGGGTCAAAGAGTTGTATAAGCATGCCAAATTTCAACTCTCTAGGTTTAGCCCTTTGGCTACAATTTTTCCGAACAGACAGACAGACAGACAGAAGAAAAAATGACGGTTTAAGGGTTTTTTGTTATAAAACCCAAAAAACAGGCATGTTGAGCATTTATGCTATCATAATCCAGAAACATCTGAAATGAATAAAACATGTAATTAGATTGCCAGATAACCTTATGCCTAAGAAGGTACTATATGCAAACCTATCACAAGGTAGTAGTTCACATTCTAACACTTATATTTAGTAGTTAGGCCTACAAACTTAAATACCATGCATTACTGTCGGTCAGCAAAACTGTAGAAGCGCAGCTGCTTCCTTTAGCATGTGAGAAATACACTTGACGACCATTTTATCTACTTGTTCATTGGTCAGATTTCCCCCATCCTGCGCTCCTGCGTTTTATTTCAAACTCATGCTCAAACAGTATTGTAAACAATTGTTTCACATGCTACGTAATAATAAAGAGACTTTCTCCCACCAGGTAGAATAATATAAAATGTCAGTATGTGAAATGACTGTAGATGTGTGTCTATGAAAGAATGCAATTCGTCAAAGCTTAGATTCGCCATAACTAATTTCTCGCACAGAGTAGTTATGCCACTATCACGACATTTATGCCAAACTGTAATAATTCAAAATATCATTTTATTTTGTTTCATGAAAATGATTTTAAGTGATTCATAGTTCCATAACTATTCTTCTAAGTTAACGACAAAACTTTTAAATATCCTCCATCCAGTATTTTATGGACAATAATAGCATTTAAGTCGGTATTTAATATTCGCAGTAGTAAAGTATTGCAATGTCACCCGGTGCATTAAATTTAATAATTAAAACCTCCCTTTTATTCAAATGTTGCAGCTTTAATTCCATGATATATTACAATATTAATGTCCATTAATGTACTGAACTAAGAGCTGTATAGTACCTTCAACTTCATCTAATTTTAATCTACCTTTTTGAAGATGTTCACTATTTTATCTAATTTGCATATCTTCTTTTTCTTAAGTGCACTTGCATATTTATGCATAGTTTAAACTCTAAACAACTGAAATTTAGTTTTAACTTCTATATGAAACATTTAACAAATATTCTGTAAAATTTTGCATTTTAAACAAAATTAAAAACAAACAAACTAATATTTACAAACTGCAACAGTATCTTATTATTCATGAAAAAAGGAAACTACCAGCACACCTATAAGCGTAAAAACTGACGTGAGTCAAGGTTGCATGCTCTCTTCCCTACTCTTCAACCTGACGGTCAACTGGGTGATGACAAAAATCAATTTTAAACATCATGGACCCGTATGGAACTTCGCAAGCCGTCTCGAAGACAGATTATGTAGACGATATCTGTTTACTCACCCATACTTACTAGGACATGATAATTAGATTAAATAAGCTGGTCTCGTAGGCAGGGCCGTAATTAAACAGGGGCAACAGGGGCACTTGCCCAAGGCCCAGATCAAAGGGGGGCGCAAAAAGGCCTCTCAAAAAAAAAAAATCATCTCAGTTATTTTCTTTGCTTATTTTGATATATATAAGTTGTGTTTATGTATTAAGTTTGTTTAAAAAGATACTAGATGGTCGTCAAAGGCCAATGTTATTAAATAATTGTATTTGCAACTACCAGAAGTAAAAAATTGATGTGAAGTGTGAATTTTCACACATTTCAGGGTTTCGCAGGTATTTATTAACTGTGTGATGATTATTTGGGATGCCAAAACAAATTTTATGTCCAAATATTTTTTTATAAATTTTAATTCGAATGCCTAATACCATTATTTAAGATTCTAAATATGTGCGGTATTTTTTTTTATATAGCAAGGTTCATTAAGATTTTGAAAATTGCGCCTATGGCTTCCATTGGTTGCTTAAATCATAAGCCTCGCCCTCTGATAACTTCAAATATAGAATTAAATTATAATTTCAACACTTCCCACTGGTTATTAAATTTACGCTTTTAAAAATTAAATGCAACATTTACAACATTGACAAAATAATTTAAACAAACTAAAATGCAAAAAAAAACTGAAAAAATAAAAATAGACGGGATTCGAACACAGTTTCTTACAGTAGTTTCAACTCACTAAGCGAGAACGCTACCACTAGCGGATTAAATTTATTGCATATTTTACTTAAAAACACAAAAAATGCGTTATTTTCCGAAAACATAATCTGATCAAAAATTCCTGTTGTACTATTCCGGTTCACACCAATGTACATTACTGAGAATTTTTTCAGATTTTTAGTTTAAACTTTTGCACTATTTTGGCAAAGATCGCCTCAAAATAATTTATTTTGCAAAAATAAAATTTTGTTCGTTAATTCACGTACCAAGGGCTTTCATTTGACACCCTACTCGGAATTAAAAAAAAATATTTTTTTTTTCGATGTGCACATATTTGTTTATATTTTTAGTGGGATATGTTTTTTAGATGTTTTAGTATTTTTCCTATGTGCGGGTCAAAAAGTTGTATAAGCATGTCAAATTTCAACTTTCTAGGTTTAGCCGTTTGGCTACAATTTTTACCGAACAGACAGACAGACAGACAGACAGACAGACAGACAGACAGACAGACAGACAGACAGACAGACAGACAAGCAGACAGACAGACAGACAGACAAACAGATAGACGACAAAATGACGGTATTAGGTTTTTTTGGTCATACCTACAAAACTCTAAAAAGAACTTGAAAGAATTGAAACTGATTTGTCAAACTCTGAAACAGTATCAAACGCAAAAAGTTTATTATTTAAAATTAATTACAAATTTATTTGCACTCTTTCTGTATGGAATAAGATATTACAATGCATTGACCGAACAAATTAAGCCTTACAACAACAAAATATATCTATAGACCATGCGACAAAATTAATTGATGGTCTGCGTTGCACTTTACAAGGTCTACGGGATACAAGGTTTGAACAAATTTTTGTGGATGCAAAAAAGTTGCTTTGGAAATGAATATAGAATCTGAATTTTCCAAACAACAAATTAGGCGAGTTAAAGAAGAAAAAAGTACAAATCTAAGTCTAGAAAATTTGTTTGCAATGCAAATGTACAACGTTTTTGACGTTTTACTTGCTGAAGCAGACTGACGTTATAAACAAATGAAAATTATATATATATATATATATATATTTATTTTTTTTTTTTGCTCGTCCTTAATATCAATGAGCGTTACTGAATTGCAAAAGGCGGCAACCGATTTGTCAAGCAAATATGATAAAGATTTGAATAGTTATGAATTCAGTTGTGAGATTGAAAGTTTCAAGTTTCAAGTATGTGGACTGATGCAAAATCTGAAACATGCAACTCCTCTAAATTTATTACAGACCATACACAATTTCGAATTAGTCGAATCGTACTAGATCATCGTTGTTGCGTTAAGAATATTTCTAACCCTGCCAGTGACCACCGCTTCTTGTGAGAGGAGTTTTAGTAAACTTAATTAAAAATTACTTAAGATCGACTCTCTCAAAAGAGCGTTTATCTAATCTGTCAATTATATCTATTGAACATGGTATAGTGCAACAAATAGATTTTAATGATTTAATTGATGAATTTGCGGGAAAAAAAGCAAGACAAATACAAAATAAATAAATTTATGATGTTATAACTTATTGTTTTTTCATAAATATAAAATGAAATTAAAATTACGCACATAAACGATTGAAAGAATAATTATTTTGTGTTTATTTATAAGATTGTTATACCAAACTTTAAAAAAATTAAAGAACTGGAGCTTCAGAACTATCGAATATGCATGGTAAGTTTTTTTGTTTGTGTTTATTTATTAAAGGGTAGCCCAATTTGAAAGTCTTGCCCAGGGCCCACAAAAAGCTAGTTACGGCCCTGCTCGTAGGCTTCTCTGTTTGAAGTTTTGTTACTTGAGTAGCATGTTAAGCAAGAATGGTGGGACACCGACGTTCTCCAGAGAATCTGCAGCCCGACAGGCATTCTACCAACTTAACAACTTATGGAACAATAACCAGGCGTCCAGGAATTAAAAAATTACGAATTTTCAATACCAATGTAAAGTAGGTGCTTCTGTATGGTTGCGAAACATACGACGCGTCATAGCTTCCATCATATCATATGTAATATCATTTTGATTAGTCTTGGCCTTATGCAGTCAGCGTGAGTGCCGCAGTCAGAGTGAAGTTGTAGAGTTGTGGTGTTCGCGACCTTCTGTACATTGTCCTCAAAGAGTGTGTGTAACTAAGAACTGTAGAAAAACTATTTGTGTGTAGAGAGATGTGCTGTTTCCTCAAATCAAAATTTATGTCTGTGAATTACATAGCCTTAACAAATACGTTAACTGTTGAAGAACTATATTAAACGAGTTGGTTTGCAGTGACGTACAAAATAAGAGTGCAATGGTCTTACCTTGATGCGGCAGTAACCGTTGTCTAAACAGTATTCAACCAATTTTACTCTTCACATTTTGAACCATTTTCCTGATTATGTTCACCATTGCGTCATTGAAATTCTCAATTTTAGCAAAACTATCATTCGGAATCTTATTTAAAAATTTCAACAGTCTAAAAGAAGAAATCTTTATTCTTTTAAAATAAGGAAATAGCATTCTCAATGGCACACCCTAACAGTAAAGATAAGTAGCTTAAACCTCCGATTCAAAAGTGACAAACAAAAATCACTAGTTGTTTTATTTGAAGGATCTCGTTACGATGTTATTCGTTCAATATAATTCATGAAATCCCTGAACATTCACGACCTTTGTCGAAAGAAATTCAGTAGCGTAACAGGTATCAACTGGACTATGTGGTCGGTAGCATCAAAATTAGATAGTATGATATCAAATTAAAGGACACTATTCGTCTGTCTGTTTTTCTGCCAGTCTGCCGATTCGTGAACACATCTTTGGAATTTGGCTCACGAATTTTGCTCAATGGATCTTTATAAATCTCCAACTTTAAGCTCCGACACCAATGCTACAATTTGATCAACTTTTGGAAAAATCTGTCATTCGAAAGTTTACTCGTGTCATTTTTAAGTTTTCAAATATTTCGTAACAGAAAAATATTTGGGGAAAAAATATTTGAAGATAGTTGCTGTACAACGTGAGGGTAACAAATTTTTATTTACATATCACCAATAATATTACACATTTAAATAAATGGAAATTTTTGTTATTTATGTTGGAAGATGTGTTATGATTATTGTGTGACTGGTTTATCAAAATTAGTTATTGCAGCTACAACATATACTATAATGCAATAAAATCAAAATAAAACCTCAAATAAAGCTCAGAACACGTTCCTATAAATTAGAGCGCTAAACGATATATCGTAAAACGGGATGAGTTTAACATTACGTAAATAGGCATAGCTCTTGATAACAGGACATAATTTCACAAACGCACAACCTAGTTTTACAGGTCTGCTCATAATATACAATTTTTACCGGTAATTTTCTACAAATTATACCTTAATTTCGGCAATAATTCTGATACTTTTGCAGAAAAAGTCTGAAGTTAAAAAATATATATTTTTTGTTTTGTTTATCTGTCAGGTTACCTATTTTATTGCTCGACTATCTGTCTTTAAGTTTCGGTGTATTTTTCAGTCTATCTGTGATTAAGTCAGTCTGTCTCTTTTGTTGTTTGTCCCCCTGTTTGTCTTTCTGCCTGTCTGTATATATGTATCTGTTTGTGTATATATCGCCTTGAACATTTGTCAGTTAGTCTGTCCATCTGTTTTTCTTTCTGTCTGGTATAATTCCTAGGTGTCCAGATTTTCAGGTCGCGACTAACGCTCTCTGGCATGACCTAGAGACTAATCTTTCTACTGTTTACTATGCCTAGACCGCCGGCTTCACGTACCCTCTGAAGCATTTCCTATATACCCGTATATTAATTCAGAGATACAAGTAATCATTTAAGGTAAAGCTAATTGGGTCTACGGCTGCAACAACTAAGATTTTTTTTGACTTGATTTGACTTTTTTTCATTTGTCCTATAATTAGCCTTTTTACTACAAAAAAAAAATCGGAAGACCTTTATGATATGATGAAAAGACACTTTTATCCTATAATTATCACTTATAGAAAGAAAATATAAATTAAAATTACATTTGCGTATTTAATACCAGACACAAAGAGGGAGCTGACCACTACGCTTTTGAAGCTGCAACTAATAATAATAATATTAATATTAAGTCTATCTGACTGTTTTCCTTTCTTTGTGTTTGATCGTCTGAAAGTCAGTTTGTCTGATTTTCACTCTGGTATGCCTGTATCTCTGTCTTCCTGCCTTGGTTTCTTAGTCAGGCTGTCAGTTAGTCTATTTGTTTTTTCTATCTGTCCGTTTTCTAATTTCTTTGTCGCTCTATCTATCTGTCTGCCCAATTGAACATTAGTCTGTAGGTATCACTAAAGCCTGGTTTATTATAACTCCATAGCATAACGCATAGCCTGGCCTAAAGAACAAAGAAAGTAATGTTATCTTTATGCTTATGTATCCATAACATATTTATTATAAACCAGGCTTAAGGCCAAGTTGCATAAAGTGTTGTAAAGCCTGACATTGTAGTTAGTTACCTATGCTTATGTTGTAAAGTATTGCTGAAAGCATTGCTAAGTAGTCAATCAATTGCTTTTCATCATAACATAACATAACTGACGGCGTGATTACTTGACGACATGACTAAGAACGCTTTACGCAACTGGGTGTGTCTGTTTTCTGTCCGTTTGTCTAACTGTATTTCTGCTTGTCAGTCAGTCTACCTATCTGTCTATCTATTTGTCTGTCTGTATATGTTGGTAATTACATAATTATATTTTATTGTCTTTCTTTACACAAGTATAAAAATTTTAACAATATTCGCCCCTCTTTTCCATCAACATCCCGCATGAAAAATTTGGTGTGCGCCACTGTTAAGATCTCTAACACACGTCCATGCCATTTCAATTCACCACCTAACCTAACCTATCTGTAACAGGATGTTTTTGCACTAGTGTCGCAATCCCAGTGTCTTTTTCTAACAATGTCTGATAATATTCAGGACATGGACGTCAAGTAAAAGGAGAACAGGAGAAAAAGCTTGTACAAGATAATTTGTTGGGAGTTACGATGTAATATACAATCCATTATCGGAATTAGGCCTAATGTTTATCCGAGAACTAGGGAGGGAAAGTGAGATAAAATTGTATCATTGCAAATTACATACGAAATACTGATAGTATTTCAGCTATTTAACCTTGTCACACATTGGCATAACATAGACCTAGAATAGCACCATGCTGATTAACTAGAGACCGGATTTTAAGTTTCTGCTTCTTTTTCATTTTTAAAAGCACCAGCAGTATTTCTTAATATGTGCACGAATTAGAAGAAAATGAATCATTTGACAACAAGTTTTTATGCTTTTTTTATAATTTTAAGTTTTTTTGTGCTTATTTAGAGCTTTTTTGTTTATTTATCGAGATTTATTTTTATTGTACAAGAAATTAATAAAAATTGTTTACAAAATATACATGTTAAGTAAAATTTAAAGGCGTTGTATCACTATGATTAAACACATTTCTGCGATAATATTAAGTCCTTGGGTGTTGCCCGTTTTCGTTGGTTTGTACTCGCAGCGAACATTGTACACTGCAAGTGTGTCTCTGTTAGTTTTGTTATTGTCTTTCTAAGTCTTGTACAGTGTTTTCTTTATTACTATTTTTTGTGTTAAGTTATTTATTGTTCTAAAATTCCCAAACAAAAACATACAGTAGAAGAGTGGATTCGGGATTATCGGGAACTGAAAATAGAAAATAATAAATTTTAAAAATATATCTGAAGTGTGGATCATAACAAGTGTGGATTTTGAAAGAAACTTTTTTACATTTTGTTTGGCATAACTTTGTACTTCTTTGCTACATTTTTGTAATTTTTTGAATTTTTTTTGTATTTTTTTGCCACATTTTTGTGCTGTTTGAAGTGCTATTTTTAGGGTTTTGTAGGTATGCTCACCAAAAAGCTCTTATAACGTCTCTAACGTGTCTGATAGAAATTATAGCTAAACGGCTGAACATAGAAAGTTGAAATTTGGCATACTTGTACAACTTTTTGACCCATATATAGGAAAACTATAGAGAGTTCAAAAAATACAGCGCGGGATAAATATAAACAAATATGTATTTAATAAAAAAATTAATATTTTTTAAAAAATGTGAGTAGCGTACTAAATAAAACCTCTTAATGCGTGGATAAACAAACACATTTTTATTTTTGAAAAATCATTTTTTTTATTGGATTTTTGCCAAAAATGTGTCAAAAAACATTTGTTTCCCACCCTCTCTCCCAAAGGGATTGATCTAAAAATCTAAAAAAAATCTCCGTAATGAACATTGATGGGAACCGGAATAGTGCAACAGGAATTTTTAATGAGATAATTTTTTTGTGTCGTTGATAAAAAATATATTTAAAAAAAAATTATTGTGAGGTATCAAAACAAAGCTTTTAAGACGTAGATTACGGAACGATACATAATTTTTTGAAATTCGTTTCTTTTAACACTAATTTAGCTAAAAATGTGCAAATGTTCTTGTACAGCACTCTTTTATCAAAAACGGTTAAATCAAATATCTGAAAAAATTATAGGTAATGTAGCTTAAAATTATAGTGTTTCTGAGCCGGAACCGTACCAGAGTAATTTTTGATCAGATTGTGTTTTTGAAAAATATGGCAGTTTTTGTGTTTTTGACAAAATTAATTATTTTTTTAATTCATGGTTAAATTATGGCTAATAATGCTATAGATTTTTTGTATTTATAGCTAAGATAGTGCGTGTATTTTTTTGGAATTAGAAATACTAAAAAAATAATATATTTTTTTAATAGTAGCGAACTGAGTTACTCACACCACACCACACTACACTCTACACTGTAAAATATTTCTTATTAATCTAATGAAGACTTGAATACGAAGCAAATGCAAAAAAAACGCTTGATACATGGCAAATTATTTAAATAAAAAAAAATTAAATAGAAGCTCTTAGTTCTCAAATAACGAATAAAAGTGATTATCAAAAACACTGTTGATTTTGATTTGATAAATATACCTAGACATCCAGTATTATGTTGGCTTCTTACACCTATTAAATACCTGCAAAACTCTGAAATGTGTGAAAATTCACACTTCACTTCAATTTCTTAATTTTTTTGCTTATTTATCCAGTCAACTGATAACTAAATATTACATATTTAATTATGAGATATGTGTTACAACGCTATCTCTTCTCATGAGCAATTACATTCAGATATGTTGTCAAATTTTTCCAGGTATATTGTATTCTAATATTCATCTATTCTGTTCTATCTATGTGGACCTTTTTTGAATCATCAGTACATATTTTTTTTCCAGGTTTATTTTTAAAATGCCATGATCCGGAATAAAATTTGCTATTGGAAAACTTTTCTAATATTCCAAATTTTTATATTACCAGTTCACTGTTAACTACGGTATTACCATGTTCGCAATTGACAAAAAAATCAATTAAAAATGATGAATAACCACCATACTATGTGTACATGTCAAACAAAAAATAAAATTTTTAACAAAGCTTTTTAACATAATTTAAAAATTTTCAAACAATAGTATTGGTCACAGTCAAACTTAAATATAGTTTACATGACAAAATGCAAGCTTTTATTTATAAAAACCTAAAAATGCTGTGTAATAAAGTTCAACACTGAATTGTGGACTAATTCATGCAAATGTGGACAAAATGATAAAGCAGGAACAACATCATCCGCTATATTAAAGCAAATATAACAAATGGAAATCAGTTACAATTGTCTGGACCAGAGGCGAATTAAGCGGTGGGCGGACTGGGCGGCCGCCCATGGCTCACGAAGCCGGGGGGCCTACCGAAGTCTATATACAATACAGATGGGAATTTCGGCTCAGTTTGCGGAACCGGATCAGTGGAGGTCGTTTAGTTTGTTGAGCCGGTTCATTGATCCGGCTCAGTGATCCGGTTAAGTAAACATGTTTCCAAAACACAGGTCGGTCGTTAGGTCGTAGGTAGAACGTCGCTTAGAGCCGGTTCTTGCAATATATGAACTGTAAACATGATCCCGAGGCATAGGTCGGTCAGTCGTTCGCTCGTAGGTAGAACGTCGCTTAGAGCCGGCTCTTGCTTAGACCCGGTCAGTTGTTGATCGTTCGCTCGTAGGTAGAACGTCGCTTAGAGCCGGCTCTTGTTTAGACTCGGTCAGTTGTCGGTCGTTCGCTCGTAGGTAGAACGTCGCTTAGCCCCGGTTCTTATCTAACATTTTTGAAACAAACAATTCACTTTATGTAACTACTGTATTTTAAACCAGATGTGTTAAGTTTATGGCGATGTTTATTGCCCTTATAAATAGGACATCTGGGATTTGGGCAATATTTTTAATATTTTTATAAAGTATGGTTGTAAGAAAATACAGACTAAGCCTATTAGTTTCAAATAAACTGCCCTACAAATTGATGACAATAAATAATACACTTTATGATAATACATTGCAAGCCGAGTTCTCGCGAAGTTCAACATGACATCGATCCAGATCCGGATCACTCCGGTCACAGCTCACAATCGCCCGACCAATCGTATCCTTGAAACTTGAAACTATACAGTGAGCCGTGAGCCGGCTCATTTCAATTTGGTGAACCGTGTCACTTCGGTCAGTGTACTGAGTCGGCTCAGTGAGCCGGTTCGTTCATGAACGACCCATCTCTAATGTACAAATATTTCCATTCTATTTAAAATAATAGAGGGCCCATTTTAATTTTACCGCCCAGGGCCCCCAAGCAACTTAATTCGCCACTGGTCAGGACCAGGGATGAAGATGAAAACAGACAGAATAGAAAAGATCCAGGAGAAAAGATTCATTCTCGGTCTATGGTTTAAATGGAAAAAAAAATGTTATTGTTTCAGACATAAAATTTCATAAACTAATATCAATATAACTATCCAATTAGATTAAAATATAAAATTATCAAATGTAATATACAAGGTGTCTCAAAAGAAATTTTATGTTTATTTAGCTTACTGCGTGAACGCAACGTATCAGAGGGGTGCGGGGGTTATGTCAATCGGTAGCCTGGCTCTTGGGAATTTAGTCGCTATGGAGCGTTTCTCGGGAGCAGACCGCGCGTTATGCGTGCGAGAGTTTTACAAAAACGTTGACTCGGCGACTGTAGCGCGTAGAAAATTCTGCAGTATTCGAGGTTTTCGCCACTTAAATGATGCGCCGAGCATTCCTCTCATTCGACATTGGGTTAAAAAGTTTGAAGAGACTGGTACAACGCTGGATAAATCAAAATCCGGGCGACCTAGGTCATCAAGAACGGTAGAAAACGTGGAGAATGTTAATCAGTCTGTTCGTGACGACCCGAACCTTTCAATTCGGAAGCGCGCAAGTGCTTTAAATGTGCATAGATCATCATTACATCGCATTATGCACAAAGACCTAAAGCTGCACCCCTACAAAATTCAATTGGTGCAAGAATTAAAGCCCCAAGATGCCAGTTAGAGGCTTAATTTCGTAAACCCGGAGAGGTGACATAAATTGGCCTACACGCAGTCCAGATTTAACCCCTATGGACTTTTTCCTATGGGGTTATCTTAAATCTAAAGTTTACGCCAATAAACCGACTTCACTGGCGCATTTGAAAGAAAATATCCGTCACGAAATGGCAGCCATCCCTGAGTCCATCTGCCGAGACGTCATAAGTAATTTTACTGTTCGATTAAATGAGTGCCGAGAACGCGAGGGTCTACATTTAGACGATATTATTTTTAAGAAATAAATCCCCAAAAAGTGTATTTTAATAATTAATAAACATTTTTTCTATATACGGCTTACTTTTTTTTTAATCGATCCACTAAATATAAAATTTCTTTTGAGACACCTTGTATTTAGGAACATTATTTTTCATTTCTGTAAGATAATATAGAATTTATGATTTCCTGTCCTTGTCCATAATATTATGATTTCAAGTTATACTAATAAACATGTTTGCAATTATTTTAAGTGTTTCTTTCTGTTGCGCCCGCTATGGCACTTCGAGTTATTGTAATTATTTAATTTTGTGTGCAAATTATATTATTATGTTATGCTATTATCGAAGTCCAGTTGATTTATACTTGTATCCTGTGATAAAATCAGCCCTTGAGGAACCTATCGAACCACAGGAAACTACTTTATCCTGGAGGTTTCCCTCCAGATTCAGGTCTAAAGTCCGAGTAGAGGTAATATAATTCTCTGTGCACTATTGTTAGGCCAATCAGTGTAAATTGGAAAAATATATTTCAATTTTATATGGAATTTTCCATAAATTTTATTATAAAAATTTGTCATTTTTATAAAATTTTGATTAAGTTTTCATTTTTGTCGAGCGAAGTCGTAACTCGTTGCTACCAAAGCCGAATGCGTGATTAACCGTTCGTAACTTAGTTCAACTTTCTATATTTCTTTTGTTTAATTTAACATAACGTTTTTTGTTATAAATTTATTTAGAAGAACGTTATCCTTTTCTCAACATATACGGGATGAGAATTTATTTAAATTCTTATTTTTTAATGGAAATCTACTATTATTTATTGTTTCAATTTTGAATTAACTTTTATATAATTCTTATTTTGAGATTAATTTCCTTTTTTATCAACTTATGCTAATAATTGTTGGAGATTGCAACAATTGTATTTGTTCCGAATTGTTTTTCTTTTTTTAATTAATAGTTTAGTTTTTTCCAGAGCTTCGAACCGGAACTGAACCGAAAACCGAAAAAAATCGTTATTTTTGTCGGAACGAAAACCGGAGCTGAACCGAAAAAAAATATCGGTTTATTTCGGTTCAGATAATGTTTATGGTAGTGAATATAAAATACATTTTATTTAAGATTATTTTTTAAACTGATGAGCAGAAAAAAATCGTATTCTAGTATTTCGGTGGGGGGGGGGGGAGGTTTGAACGCCCAGAACCCTCCTGGCAGCAGGCTTGGTATAGTTATTACAAAATAATGAATAAAATGTTCTTATAAATTATAGTAGAAAATAAATTTCTAATACAAATGAAAGCATTTAAAAATTTATCACTCGGACCTGAACCGAAAACCGAAAAAAATCCGTTATTTTTGCTGGAACTAAAACCGGAACCAAACTGATATTTTTTAATTGAACCGGACCAAAAACCGAAACGAAAAAAATAACGGTTTGAAGCCCTGTTTTTTTCAACTGTAATTAGATAATATTTTATTATATATTAACCATTAATTTACGTTGTAAAATTTTCCCAACATATTAGCGATCCACTAAATAGTTTTTTTTCCGTTTTCAAAATTTAATGGCAATGCATTGCGCATAGAAACCGACTCCCAGTTACGATATTAACTTCATCCAGAAATTGTACCAGGGCACGCCAAGTCTTTTGACTTTCGGCTAACTTGGTGCATTTCCTTATCTTATCTGTTCCATTCTTCCATTCTTTCCATTCTTATCTTTGCATCGATAATATCGTAACCACGCACCGCGCTTGTCATCTTGATTCTGACTTTGTTAGTAGTCCTTCGTAGTTAACGCCCGAAGTAATCTTTTGTGTGTCGTTGTCTAGCCTCCTACCGTACCTGGGCGAAGAGCTGCTACACATTCTTAGAAGTAGATTTTTTCATTATTTAATATATTACTCTAAATTTCTCTATTATTTACTAAATTCTATACTCAACATTTTATTTCAGAAACTATATCAAAATTATCTCTCTTTAGAGCGTATCACATTAGAATGCTATCCACTTTTTAGTTTGGTAGTTTTTTTTTTTTTTTTTTTCGGGTTCCAGCTCGGGGTCCCGGGGTCTATAAGACTTGACTTATCACACGGTATTTGACTATTACTTATAAAACTGATCATGAGTACATCGTGATATTATGACAGTTGACAGTTTTACTATTATAATTTTTTTAACAACAAACTAACCTCTACGGAAACAAAAGACAAAGACGCATCGCGTTTTGAAAAACTTGGAGTGAAAGTCATAGGAACTGAATCATGTTCCATTTCCCTAGTCTTTAAAACCTAGATTTTTTTTCATACTATCACACAGAAATGACTTCGATTCGAAACCAGAAACTTTAATTTTCTAGGTCTAGGCTTTAATAATAACTCTAGTTGATAAGGCCTTTACTTGAACAGACTAAGCAAAAGATGAAGAAATTAGTTATTATAGATGATAGAAGAATTAGATGAAGGAATATCTAGAAGCTAGAAAACTATGCAAAATTTCTAGAAATTGCAGTTATAAAGTAAGATGGAGGGTGGTCCGAAGCTTCTCTGGCGTAGGTATGGCTAGAACCTCAACTCAGCCAGAAATAAGCAGTTGACTTCGGTCAGATATCAATACAGTGAATTAAACTAAAGCAAGTTAAAACTCCTAAAAGTGGAGTAAGATGGAGGATTTGTGAATAACTTAATCTGATATTGTTGATAATTTTCTTCTTAGCTGGTTAAAGAGCTGATAAGTCAACCCTAAGTTCTCTTTTGAAGTAGATTTTTTTCAGTGATAAACTAATGACATTTTAAGCTAAAGACCTCTGTGGTTATAAAAGCAGAATTATTTTAATCTAAATTTACTTTGAAATTATTTCTCATAAGAAGAAAAATAATAAGTAACAATTAAGCAAAGAAAATATTTTCATTGTCGGATATTATAAGACTTTTAATTAAAGTGAGTAAAAGTAAGTGTCTTTTGTTTCTAAAATTACGTTTCACTGGTTTCACGCAAAAATGTTTCAAATAATATTTCATTTATGACATCTCTCTAAATAATTCTCAACGAAATGGAACCAGCAACACCAAACCTCTCTAGTAATTATGGAATTCTACTGTTTTATTAATTACTCTTTGAGAATGACAAATTATAATCCAAGTTTTCTTATATCTTAAAACCGGCTGCAATCAAAACTACTTAGCAAAATTGCAAATTCCAAACAAATTACATTTTGTCAATTAATATATTTAAATAATATTTCCCAAATTGAGAAACTAGGTGTCACACAAAGATCCCAGAAGAAGGTCTTGTCTTTTGGATCACATAATAAACTCATGATCCAGGAAACAAACAGGTGAATGTGATATAATAGAGCGAGTAGAAAACCTGAAATGAAACTGAGCCGGACATATTGCGAGTTTGGCTTATTATAAGTGAAAAAGAAAATTTTTCAAATGGGTACTGCTAGAAGTAGATCTAGACCACCTACTTGATGGACCATATTATGAGAATTGCCGAAAAGTTGTTATTGTAGGCTCACGACAGGTAGATTTGGATAAGTAATCAGCAGGACCATTTTCAGCAGTTCGCGACTTCAGCCGATACATGATCATGATGATGATGATATAATTAAATTCTATTGTTTCTGTTGTTCCATATGTAATCCATTCCGAAAAAACCAAACGAAAAAAAAAACAACAAACCTGGCTCATCGATCACAGCGGAAATATACTGCAACCAGCTGAACGAAATGATGCAAAAACTTAAAGAAAAACAGCCTATATTGGTCAACAGATCGACTCCTATCTTATTGCATGATAACGCTAGACCACACACTGCACAAATGACTCTGGAAAAACTACAGGAATTTGAGTTGGAACTTCTTCATCATCCTCCACACTCACCAGACCTACTGACTCACCTACTGACTACCACTTCATCTGCAATTTGGACAACTTTTTAATAGGAAAACAGTTTTGATTCCGACAATGGTGTAAAACTGGCCTTCCAGGAATTCATTGACTCTCGTCCGCCATGTTATATTGTATCACCGGCCTATTTATTTCTGCCGCTTAAATGGCAAAAGTGTACAGACAATATGAGTGCATACTTTGATGAATAAAATAATTCCTTATATTTGTAAGTTATCAACCAGTTTTGTCTTTTTGTTACAAATTTCATCCTTGACGACCTATAATAAGGATAATGAAACTCTAGTCAGTAAGCATGTTTTTCTATTTTATATTTTTGTTAAATAAAGTTATTATTATTAAAATTTTAAAATATGCTTCTTAGAATATTCTATTTGTGTAATCTTGCTGGGGATTGAATCGTGCAGGCAGGGATTTTTGGATTTAAACTAGTCCCTTCTCAGACATTCTCACCGTGAATTAGCAGACGTGATTTTAATTTCCATGAGTATATCTAAGGGAGTAGGTCGTTGCTCCTTCCTTAATTTATTCGCTAAGTCTTTCTACTCATTTAAAGCACATGTTCTTGGGAATGGTTAGATCTTATCAACTAAGACGATAACAAGCAGCTTCAACTTTTTAATATTTTACTAGAAGAGCGGATAAAGTGCAGGTAGTGACAGGATTAAATGTAAGAAGGAGCGAATATAAAATTTAAATTAGAAAAATTAAAAGTTTACATTAAGATTACGTTTGAATGTTTAGTTTGATTAAGTTGAGAGATTATTTGTTTAATTAAGAAAATATACATGCAGATAAATTATACAGGGTGAGGACAAATACGAGCTACCATCATACAAAAAAAAAACTATTTAATAACTGCATTTCTTCAAATTACTTCCCTGATGCCTTAAGACTTGCCTAGGTATTACCACTTTAAAAAAAAAGCGATCCTTCAGATCTAAAGAACTATCGTCCCATATCATTATAGCCAATATTTTCAAAAAATTTAGAAAAAACCTTGGCCACACAAATTATACAGTACTTGGAACAAAATGAAAATTTTAATAACTGTCAGTTTAGGTTTAGAAAACAATAAATCGACAACTGACGCAATCTTGGACTTCGAGGTTGCAGCATCTGATGGTTTAGAATCTGACGAATTCTGCCTATCCATTTTTCTCGATTTATTTAAAGCATTCGATTGTATTTGTCATGAAATACTAATATCCAAACTTCAGGTGTATGGCTTTAATGAAGACAGTTGTAGATGAATACTTTCATATTTATCCAATAGCAAAACAGTTTATTAATGTTGGTAATAATATTTTACTTGTTGAATTTGGCGTTCCTCAGGGATCTGTACTGAACCCGTTGTTATTTTTATGTTACATCAATGATCTCCCGATATTATCTTAGTCTGGGGTCATTCGTCACCGACAAAAAAAATATTTGCTTTGCAGCGTCGTCTTTGCAGGATCATATAGGCAGAATTGTAAAGAAATTTTTTCTACCTTAAATATTATGACTTTTCCGTCCTTGTATACTTATTATTGTTTGTTGTATGCATACAAAAATGTAAACATATAATGTCCACTGAAATTGGATACAAAATTGCCTGAAATAGTAAATACTCCCTCACTGGCACTCGGTTTTACCGTTTTCATGACATCGTATAATATATATATGTTAATTTTCTTGACGAGTGAATTACTATTTAAAATTTTTTTCTTCTTAAAGCGTTAATTAATACAATGTGGTATTTCTGGAACGTTTCGCGTATTTTTATTCAGTATACGCATCATCAGCCAGTGTAGATATTAGTACAACTATGGTCAAGATATAAAAAGATTGTAGTCGTAAAGACAGTCAGGTGTTAAAATTAAATAAAAATTGAATAAAATTAACATGTGACCATATCACCTGAGCACGACAGAAACAATGTATGTTTCTGTCGTGTGAACAATTGTTTCTGTCGTGATATGGTCACATGTTAATTTTATTCAATTTTTATTTAATTTTAACACCTAATAGTCTTTACGACTAGAATCTTTTTATATCTTGACCATAGTTGTACTAATATCTACACTGGCTGATGATGCGTATACTGAATAAAAATACGCGAAACGTTCCAGAAATACCACATTGTATTAATTTCCTGTCTCCAAAACTGACGATTAAAGAAGAAAAAAAATTTTAATATATATATTGTTCTAGTGGTTGCCTCAATTACTTTTCCACCCTTTTTAGGGTTTTGTAGGTATGACCAAAAAACCCTTATACCGTCATTTTGTCGTCTATCTGTCTGTCTGTCTGTCTGTCTGTCTGTCTGTCTGTCTGTTCGGTAAAAATTGTAGCCAAACGGCTAAACCTAGAGAGTTGAAATTTGGCATGCTTGTACAACTTTTTGACCCGCACATAGGAAAAATACTAAAACATCTAAAAAACATATCCACCTAAAAATATAAACAAATATGTGTTCATCGAAAAAAAAAATATTTTTTTAAAATTCTGAGTAGGGTATCAAATGAAAGCCCTTAGTACGTGGATTAACGATCAAAATTTAATTTTGGCAAAATAAATTATTTTGAGGTGATTTTTGCCAAAATTGTGCAAAAAAATTTTTGTCCCACACCCTGTAGCCCAGATGGTTTAAACTAAAAATGTGAAAAAATTCTAAGTAATGTATAATGGTGTGAACCGGAATAGTACAACAGGAATTTTTGATCAGATTATGTTTTCGGAAAATAACGCATTTTTTGTGTTTTTTGGTTGACGATGCATACATGTTATACTCTTATAACACACTAAGTTGATAAGCGTTTGGTGGTCTAGTGGCTCAGTTGCTCGACAACCACACAGGATCTTTATTCACTACACAGGTTCGTTCCTGGCTTGTGGAGTCAATTTTATTTTTTGTTTTTTTTTTTCATATTTATTATGTTTAAATTAATTTGTTAAAATTCTAGTTATATTTTAGCACATTTTGAATTTAATTTTCAAGAGCGTAAATTTAATAACCAATTGGAATTATATTTTCATTCTGTGTCATTTATACGAAGCCAGAGGGGCGGAGCGTATGATTTAAGACAACCAATGAAAGCCATAGGCCCAATTTTCAAAATCTTAATGAACCTTATTATATAAAAAAAATACTGCACTTATTTAGAAACCTAAATAATGATATTAGGTATTCGAATTAAAATTAACAAAAAAATATTTTAACATAAAATTTGTTTTTAAAGCTCTGAGATTAACAGACGATAAATTATTTTAAAAAGATCGTTCATTTTGCCGTGGTTACTACAAAGCAAAATTTGTCCTACACACTCAGCATGCCGCCTTCACTTATTATATACCTGCGAAACCCTGCAATGTGTGAAAATTCACACTTCACATCAATTTTTTTTTAATTAATAAACACGATTTTCGAATTTAAAAGAATTATCCAAAAATGATGAGTATGTAATATGAATAATTCCAAAAAATCATTTATATTTTTATGGCCAGTTTCTTAATGTCTAAAGCACTGTTGCACCTTAGTGCAATGAACTGACATTGAACTCCAAGAAACATTTCTTTGTGTTTGACAATTAATATTATAGCGTGTTTTTTTTATAAATACATCGGGCAACAATGTGAATAATTTAATATCACGATAACTCTTATAATATTAATGACTGACCCTGTATCTAAAATCAAATTATAGTTTAGAATTAAAACTTCGCGTTAGATGTTTAATCAACAAAGACGTATTAGTTTTAATAGTACTTCTCGTATTTAATTTCTTTATTAAACAACTGTAAACAAACGAGCATGTATAGTTTGGTAGATTGTGGGGCACCTAAACAATGGCGGTATTGTTGATGACTACGACCAGATGGCGTGACGATTGAGGTATACATGTGGAAGAACGTGCATTTCACTGAAATATACCTGTGCAGTATAGCTGGACAGGCGCGTCTGGCCGGTATACCTAGGGTTGTCGGATGTTCCGATTTGAGGCTTCGATTTTCGGCATCCCAACGAGACTTTTCGGGACCGTTCAGTTTTCTGGATAATATATATATACCGACTATATTTAAGATCGGTTTTTTTCAGCTTCCTGCCTTATGGATCCGAACTTGGTTGCAGTCTTTTGAAAAAGAACTGTCCTGGGAGAACTTAGAGAGCATAATTCAAGTTAGTTTCTAAGTGTAAAAAAATAATCTTAATAAAAAAGTGATCTTAATAAAAAATAATATCGCTCTTTGTAATCACTTTTCCTAAATCTCATAATAAATTATATTTTAAAAGACAAATATTAATATTTTAATTAAATATGAACTTCAATTAAATATTAATTTGAATTTGATCAAATGATTAAAACAACAATAAGATTTCTGTTAAGAAATTTAAAATGACAAATATTTGCTTACTATAAAGTTTATAAGAAGAAACGTTTGAGACCTGTTTTCTTTGCGACAAAAGCCCCTTATCAATATAATGAAAGACTAAAAGTTAGTACAAAAGTATGTCTTTTAAAGATAATATATTTTTAGAATATTATTTTGGGATATAATACCATGGATAAACTTCAAAAGATGTCTAGAACGATTTTTAAAAATATTTTTTTGTTTAGAAAAAAAAAAGCAGTATTGGTTGTAGAAAAATATAACAAATATTTAATACATATTACATACATGCGGAACCCTGCAATGTTCCCAAACGGAGACACTGACCAGGTTCCTGCTCTCAGAAACATGAAATAAAGCCAATGAAGTGTATTGGGCGCAATCTTATGCGATTGTAGAATTCTGGAGATGGGATGGGAGAGATACAAATTGATTGACTTACCTAATATTTGAAATGTGATCGCCCTTTGAGATGCTGTAGGCTTCGCATACCCTAGGCTTGGAATGGAGAAGTTGGACACAGAGCCATTACAGGTAACGCTGAGTAGCCGAATATTTTAAAAAGACGCTCTAAGTTTGAGCGTTTTTTTGGTACTCGTAGAATAAAATGTAAAAACTAAGAAACCCCCACTTAAATATTAACAAAGTCACTCCAAAAGAGGGGCGCAAACAACACATATCAGATAGTTAAATCATATTTTGTTGTTCGCTTTATATACGTTCTTATATTATTAATATTGAAATAAATATTATTATTATTGGGGTTTGTCAGATCTTGACAAGCGTCCACTAATCGCAAACTTCGGCAACCTTTTGAGCCAAGTCATACTACAGACTACTGGAGCTAAATAAACACGGTTGCATCTTAAACTCTAGCGATATGCAGACAGGAAATTACGCCAGATCCAGTTCCCGCACAATACGGACTTTCCCGAGCAACACTGCTTTCTGCATCTTGCTGAAGAGGTGGCAGAAGATCTACAAACGGGAATGGACTCGATTTCCCTTCGATAGAAGGTTTTCATCAGGGTTGCCAGACGTCCCGAATTTCGCGGGACGTCCCGCTTTTTGAACAAAAATAGATTGTCCCGTGGGGAACACCTAAAATCACGAATTAATAAAAAAAAATTGATTTACTTCTCACTTCTATTTTGAGAGTGAGGACCTTTTTGTTTTTTTTTTGTTCGTCACTACTATTTTGGGAGAGAGTCCTTTTATAAACATTTTTATATATTGTGAACTATACATTTTATTAGGTTGTCCCGCTTTTTGCTCCTAATCCCGATTTTGTTATATATATTTGGTAAAAATCCCGATTTGGTAAAATTCCTTGGATGAAAAGAAGTTTTCATCCAAAATATCCACTATCAGGACTACAAGCTTAATTTTATATCCTGGATACAACTTTTTAAGTTCAGAAAAGAGATACATATACTTGGACCTATTTTTAAAATATTTTTAAATTTTTTTTATTTTTAAAAATTATGAATATGTCAATCCTAGCTCGGTTAATTTTTTGGGTGTTTATATTGATCCTACTCTAAAATGGACTCATCACATTGACTATCTGGCATCTAAACTGTGCAAATCAATTTATCTATTTCGAAACCTCCACAATTCAGTTTCCAAAGATATTCTACGCATTTCCTATTTTGCCCTATTTCAATCCCACATATCCTATGCGCTGTTAGCTCGGGGACACTATGCTGCAGCATTCAGAATATTTTCTTTGCAACGCCATGCAATCAGAATGTTAGCTGGAGTTGCGTACAGAGATGATTGCAGGATTTTTTTTACGGAATTGCAAATAATGACTTTGCCATCCCTTTACATTTATCATTGCCTTCTATATGCTGACAAAAATTTACAACTTTTGTCAACATTTGAACAGGTTCACTCTCATAATACTCGAAATAAGCGAAACAGATTATGTCTGGCTTAGTGGCTGTCAGTAACCTCGAGGTGGGGAAGGAGTAATTCAAGTAAATGCGACACTTGGAATTTTCCACCACCGTTTTATGTGGACGTACGGTATAACCAGTAGTGGGTCGCTACCATAGACATTTCTAAAATGGTAGTACTCTGGATACAGCCTTCTCTCGGACAAGATATCCATATACTTGGATCTCTTTGCCCCCTCCTTGAGAAAAATGTTCTCAGTTGGACTTGAGAATTCATTATTATTATTATCAATATTCTATCACATCATTATATATATTCTTTCTTTTGTTTTTTTTTCTTCTAGTTTTTCACCGTAAGTTCTGTCGGTTGACCATATCGTCAACAAACGATACTTTGACGCTAGTTGGCTTGTTAATAATTACAAAAAAGTCATAAATCTCAAATAAAACGTGATATATGGCGTAAAGATTGGTTGATATGAAGAAACCATTAGTCATATGTGAACTCGTTAAAGAAATTGAAATTGGCAAAGACTGGCATAATTATTTACGGATGAACGGAGAAACTTATTTTATGTTTCTATCGTTAGTTCCACTGCACGAATTCATTCAGCTGTTTTGGACAATTTGTATTTATTCTAGAAATACAATGTTTCGCCAGATAACTTCCTAAGAAGCCACTGAAGGCAATTAATAACTCTCTCAAACTGATAATTAAATATTTTCTTGGATCTCGCTCTTTTTTATTAGATACTTTCTTTTTGAAACTACCATGATAAGCTTTTGAATTAATTTAACATTCACTTAAATTTCGATGAACTCAATGCACTTTAGATATCTTATGAAACTTGGTCTTTATGTACAAGGCGTTTGAATTACCTACTTGACACGTGGCAACTGAAGTAAGCAAGTGTCAGTGCACAGAAGTGTACAGTAGCAGCAGGGCCGTCCCTAGCAAGTGCGGGGTCCAGGACAAAAAATAATTTTGGGGCCTCTTAAACAATTTTTTTTATAATTTAAAATCTGCAAAATAATATTGGATTTTGAAATTTAATTATAATGACAAGACAAGAATAATAAATACAGTTTATTTGTTTTGCACAAGAAAAATAAAACAAAGTAAAATAAACATCTATCTTTACTTAGTAGTAAAGCAAAGGCTGCGGGGCCCTCAAAGCGTGGGGCCCAGGCCCTGGGCCCCGCGCTTTGAGGGCCCCGGTCTAAGGACGGCTCTGAGTAGCAGTTTACTATTAGAAAATAGAAGACAGATTACCGACATAATGGCTAAAAAGATTAAATAACTACATTGACAATTTAGGATTATTAGGTAATAGCTATTTGTATTACAAGTTACGGAATGAGGAGCATTTTTACACCAAACATGAGAATTGGAACACTCGCTACGCTCGTGTTTAACATGCATTCACAATGTCAAAATTTAAATATAAATTTGCACTTAGAATTAACCTAAAAGTTTGTTATGCGTAACAGCAAGTTAGCGTTCACAACCTTCTTAATTAATACTTATAAATTAAAATTAGGAGAATGCAAACTTCAAACTTTTACGCTTAATTTATAATTAACGCAAACGCAGTATCTGTCATAACATAACATAATGACATTACCGTTCAGTTTCTCAATACCTTTCTGTTTTCTATAACCATAGATAAAATTTTTCCTCTATTGTTTTTATTTATTTTTTTTTTTTACTACGAAACACTTAAAACCTCATTAGCAAATATAAACAGTTGTTAAATATCGATCGATAAATTAGAAATCGGTAGAAACTTCCCGGTGCAACGTTAAATGTCAGTGTCTTAATTTTTATTATAATTTACATTGTGCATGCTACTTAATTTCCAGGTCCAAATTTACCGTTAAGTACCAATTTAAGGTTAATTTAATTTATAATTCTGACATTGTGAATGCAGCATAAGATGGATGATTAAGGTTTTTTATGAAATTTATACAATATATATCCTGTAAATAATTTTTGGTCGTACTTCTTGGGCTCTACCTGTGTATGATTCAAATATTTACATATATAAATTTAAAAAAATAAAAAAAAATAATGTATTGCATCAAGCACGCAGATCTGGTTAAATGAACTATTTTTTTGGCGTCGATAAATTTAAATCTATAAATATTAAATTTTATTTAATTGTGCAACTGCATAAAAATTAGTGAAAATTGAAATTTGTATTCCAATCGTTTCAATATTTGTAATTACTGTTTCCAAATATCCAATTTAAATTAATTAATCATGCTAAAATCATTTTTAAATATATTTGATTCTTGAAAAGGACTCGAATCGAACTAAATAATTTTTCATAAATGCTTTCAATAATATCTTTTTAGTTAAATAAAATATTCATTTTATTTAGTTTGAGTTATTCACAAAAACTAATTTTAATATATTGAATTAAATATATGATTAAATGTAGGCATTTGTATATGTGCCCTATAATGGATTTTGTATTCATTTAAAATAATTATAATTAATTATGATTTATTAATGTGATATTGCTTATTACTTTCATTTTATATATGACTTTTTCTACATTGTATTTCCATTTATTTTTGTTGAAAAATTACAAAATAATACTTTTTGTTTTGTCAGCGTCAAACTTATTGAAATGTATTTCTAATGGCGTAGATATTATATTTTGTCGACCGTTCTAGCCCGTACCATGCAATAAAGCGTCTATATTAATATCTAACCGGCTCCTTTAAGAGGAACGATCTCTTAATTGCTCCATGCCATCGCACAACTCTGGGTTTACTCATAAGTTCGAACCGATTGTGTAAAATTGGCAGTGCCAAAAACTGTCATCTTGCCCGACAGTGAAAAATATCTATCAGTATATGATGACTAAGGCGCGGACATTTACGAAAAACCAATTCCAATTAAAATATTATCAATTAAAACTTATCATTGTGTTAACAGTCAATCAAGATGATTTGTTTTAAGAGTTAGTTTTTAAATTGCGGGCCGCATACGAAAAGTAACCAAGTCACATATTAACAAAATTGTATTACAAATTCCGGTACTTCCCAAAAATTTTAAAATATTGTCAAAGTAACTTTGTAAAACTTAAACAGAGCTCTTTATTAGTGCCATTAAAGCAAGTACAATATAAAAAAGATACAATATACCATTTAGTGTTTTTTTTTTTTTTTTTTTTTTTAACCATAAAATAGTACTTCGTTACTTATTGCTGTCGAATAATAAAAACTAGTTAAAAACAATAGTGAAATGCAATATATGTATTAATCTCTTTAGTAACTCAGTTGTAACGTTACTTAAAATATATGAGTTTAAAGAAAGAACATACAAAAAAGCGAAAAGGGGACTACTCCTCATCATTTTCTTATTCAGTTTGTAAAGTCGCTGGTTCGGAAATAACGTTCCTGTATAGTTTATCGACGGGGAAGAGAATTATAACCATCTATGGCAGTGTATCTCAACAGGTGGTCCGCGGACCACCAGTGATCCCCAGAAAATTTTTAGTGGTCCGTAGTGCAGTTTTTTTTTTAAATTTTTTATGTAAATAATTTATATTTTGTTTATTTTCTGTAAACTTTCTGTGATTTTATACAAATAAAATAAATGTATTTAATAGCACAATAAATATATTTATTTTCCTGCAAAAAAAAATAACCAATAATTATTATTAGTGGTCCGCGTTAGAAAATTATATTTTATACTGGTCCGCAGTGCGTTTTTGGTTGAGAAACACTGATCTATGGTATTCTAGAGGTATCAAGTCATTTTTACATAATATTTACCAAATTTGCTTTTTTCTTGAGTCATTTATACAAATATGTTAATTTTGTAAGCATATTATTATTTAAAGATCTTGTTAAAGGTGTAAATTTTTTTTAACATAGTAATTAAATAATACAAAAATTATACCAAAATAATTATAACAGATACAACAAAAACCTGCCAACGTTGTATATTGCAACTAGAATACAAATCTTGGTGTATTACGTATGTATTCGTCCAAGTAGCTTATTAGAGCAGCTTAGAGTATCTCAATAGACTGCACATAAAGCATGTAAACCATAAAGTTTCTCATTGTACCGCATATATTAAAGTTTATGTCCACAATTCTCATATGTGTACTTCATGCACAGAAATTAAACAAGACAGAATGGTTGCTAAATAATGTAATTAAAAAACTGGGTGTTCCACAACAACGTTACTCAACTCATGCGTCTGGATTTATGGAGAGGTTCCATATATCTTTCAGTAACCAACGAGTTTCTTCGGTTCTGAACCCAGGGTTGCTATGATTTTTAAGGAGGATTTGAGGGTTTTGAATTAAAGTCAATTTACTTTGATAGATAGTTACTTTATTATTATTCTTGCCTTTCGGTTTTGAATAAGAAGTATATCTTTTTATAATAATTCAAATTTATTTTAATATCTATAATAAAAACAATTTTGTATTAGCCAAAGCAAAACAAATTAAATTAATCAATAAAATAAGATAAAATGATAAAATAAATTAATAATAGAGATAGGAAATAATTTCAGCTTTTTGGACAGAAACGTTTATTTAAGCAACACAACGTTTCGCCAACAACATTGTTGGATTCTTCAGGTGCTATAATAATAATATACAAAAAATTGATGTGAAGTGTGAATATTCACACATTTCAGGGTTTCGCAGGTATATAATAAGTGAAGGCGGTATGCTGAGTGTGTAGGACAAATTTTACTTTGTAGTAATCACGGCAAAATGAACGATATTTTTAGAATAATTTATCGTCTGTTAATCATATAATAAGATAATTATTAAATTTACGCTCTTAAAAATTAAATACAACATTTGTCAAAATATAACTAGAATTTTGACAAAATAATTTCAACATAATAAA
The DNA here is from genome assembly GCA_963971575.1 of Liopterus haemorrhoidalis. Lineage (NCBI taxonomy): Eukaryota > Metazoa > Arthropoda > Insecta > Coleoptera > Dytiscidae > Liopterus > Liopterus haemorrhoidalis. The sequence goes on along the minus strand of OZ020618.1, from coordinate 14,036,778 downwards.
AATGCAAAAAAAAAAAACAGAAAAAATAAAATTCACTCAGTACTCGAACTCGAAACCCTTCGTTTACCAACGAGTTTTAGCTTACGACACCAGTGCTCTAACCAATAACGCCATCGTACGCCTTGCATGTGAGTGTCTTAGATTGGTATAACTTTTGTACTTTGTGAACCAAAAACCACAAAAAATGCGTTATTTTCCGAAAACACAATCTGATCAAAAATTCCTGTTGTACTATTTCGGTTCACACCAATATACATTACTTAGAATTTTTTTAGATTTTTAGTTTAAACCATCTGGGCTACAGGGTGTGGGACAAAATTTTTTTTGCACAATTTTGGCTAAAATTGCATCAAAATAATTTATTTTTCAAATATAAAAATTTGATCGTTAATCCACGTACAAAGGGCTTTCATTTGATACCCTACTCATAATTTTTAAAAAAATATTTTTGTTTTCGATGAGCACATATTTGTTTATATTTTTAGGGGGCTATGTTTTTTAGATGTTTTAGTATTTTTCCTATGTGCGGGTCAAAGAGTTGTATAAGCATGCCAAATTTCAACTCTCTAGGTTTAGCCGTTTTGCTACAATTTTTACCGAACAGACAGACAGGCAGACAGACAGACAGACAGACAGACAGACTGACAGACAGACAGACGACAAAATGACGGTATAAGGGTTTTTTGGTCATACCTACAAAACCCTAATAAAGTAACAATCTTATTTTAATATAAATTAGTTTACCTATACTAGTTAAACGTCACTCTAACATCATGCACATCAGTCATCACCAAGGATGGTGAAATTGCAGAAATAACATTGACAAAATATTTGTACTTGAAAAATCCAGAAAGATGGGAGAACAGGATTTTTTTTTTTATAATTTAAAAAAAAACAAATAGAAGTGAGTATTAGTTAAATTTAGACAAATTGACTAGTAATTTTAAGTATAACAATATTCAAAACATTAAGAATGATAGTAAAACCGACTACCGCATCAATATGACAGGCAGTCACACTATCCTCCCTGACAACCTGGTACGCACAAATCGCAGAATTGACAGTGTCACCCCCTGTACAACATAATGCAATAATCAATCTGGAAATCATAGAATTCCACATCCAGATAAAACAGTGAAAGAATCCAAAACAGGCATTGAAATCCGGAACAATCATACAGTTCGACGTACCAATCCCCCAAAATCAATGGTACGCACAAAGATAATGCGAGAATGGTACCTCAAACGATATATCAAGACCAAAATTCAATTCTCCCTGAGAGCTAAACACCTGTTAAATTATATAAATTGTAAAAAGATAATAAAATTCATCGGTACAAGCACCGGAAAAAAACATTAACATAACAGGGAGAAAACCTAAAAGGACATTGAGAATTAAATCATCATACAATCCGACGAACTAATTCCCCAAAAATCGATGGTACGCACAAGGACCTTGTGAAATGAGTACCCCGAATTATATATCAAACCCAAAACTCAATTCACCAGTGAATTCCTAGACTCTGTTTAATAACACATATTTTTTTAAATTTGAAATATAAAGGTTGATTTTATTAATATATAATTTATTAAAATAAATTAAATAAATAAATAATATAAAAATATATTACTATTATTGGAGGGGGGCTGTTCGGTAAAAATTGTAGCCAAACGGCTAAACCTAGAGAGTTGAAATTTGGCATGCTTGTACAACTTTTTGACCCGCACATAGGAAAAATACTAACACATCTAAAAAACATATCCCCCTAAAAATATAAACAAATATGTGCTCATCGAAAAAAAAAATATTTTTTTAAAATTCTGAGTAGGGTATCAAATGAAAGCCCTTAGTACGTGGATTAACGATCAAAATTTAATTTTTGCAAAATAAATTATTTTGAGGCGATTTTTGCCAAAATTGTGCAAAAAAATTTTTGTCCAACACCCTGTAGCCCAGATGGTTTAAACTAAAAATGTAAAAAAATTCTAAGTAATGTATAATGGTGTGAACCGGAATAGTACAATAGGAATTTTTGATCAGATTATGTTTTCGGAAAATAACACATTTTTTGTGTTTTTTGGTTGACGATGCATACATGTTATACTCTTATAACACACTAAGTTGATAAGCGTTTGGTGGTCTAGTGGCTCAGTTGCTCGACAACCACACAGGATCGTTATTCACTACACAGGTTTGTTCCTGGCTTGTGGAGTCAATTTTATTTTTTGTTTTTTTTTTTCATATTTATTATGTTTAAATTAATTTGTTAAAATTCTAGTTATATTTTAGCACATTTTGAATTTAATTTTCAAGAGCGTAAATTTAATAACCAATTGGAATTATATTTTCATTCTGTGTCATTTATACGAAGCCAGAGGGGCGGAGCGTATGATTTAAGACAACCAATGAAAGCCATAGGCCCAATTTTCAAAATCTTAATGAACCTTGTTATATAAAAAAAATACTGCACTTATTTAGAAACCTAAATAATGATATTAGGTATTCGAATTAAAATTAACAAAAAAATATTTTAGCATAAAATTTGTTTTTAAAGCTCTGAGATTAACAGACGATAAATTATTTTAAAAAGATCGTTCATTTTGCCGTGGTTACTACAAAACAAAATTTGTCCTACACACTCAGCATGCCGCCTTCACTTATTATATACCTGCGAAACCCTGCAAGGTGTGAAAATTCACACTTCACATCAATTTTTTCCTTCCAATATGATATAGCTCATTGTTGATTTATCTAAATGTAATATCCATTTGATGTACGTCTCCTGTATTTTTTCCACTACTTCTCGCCATTTCCTGCACAGCCCAATGAGAGTACTTTATATACTCTGGTCATCCATAGTTGTGAATGAAAACTACATGGTTAAAAATTGTTAAGGGGAGATTGCAGCCCCCTAACTCATTATATAAGCCCTTGGTTTTATATTTAAATTGATTATTCAATTTTATTTCTAAAAAAATACCCCAATATACCTACCTGATAGATTCAAAGATATCTCGAACGACTGCAAGAAAAAATATTTTATTTCCCAGTATTTCTTTCTTTTAATCAATTAACGGTTTATTTTCCAAGTTACATTATAGAGAGATGAAAATTCTACCTTTGAATCTCCCAGTTGTATCGTCTAGCAGTTATTCTGTTTTTACTACTGCTTCAGAAAAAATTGTATTGTATTGTTCTAGTATATAGTCATCAAATAAACTGCTAGAGGCACTATACACCATTGTTCTTTATTACGATACGAGATATTTTTCAAAATATTATCTACAGTAAGTTGTTTTTATAAACACATCCACCAAAGAAAAGTGTCAGAGGTAACCTTTGATTTCTTTGTTGGTTAGGTAACATAAAATATTGTTAGAGATGACATTTTGTTTTGCAATAGTATGTATTTTTTCCTCTAAGTAAAATAATAAGTAAACTGCTTTCTGCAAATATATTAGAATTTGCTACAATCATAGTACGGATTAAAAAAATCAAAGCTTATTGAAAGTAAGTAATATCTAGAGTTACCATAATATTTTTTCCGCAAACCGGGACAATTTTAAGATTTTGCTAAAAACAGAAACTAACGCCTTCTACTCATAGTTTGTTCTTACAAAACTGAACTCTTATATTAACATTGTTTAAATATTTTTGATACTAAATAGGTTTTAATTATTCCCAAAAATTTATTTCAAGTTAAAACTAAACTAATTTTTAGACAAATCCCGAAAAAATGTGGTTATATCGGTACACGCGTATATAGACTATTCCAAACGTTTAAGCGGACTAAATGGAATTTGCATTTTTATAAATTGTCATGAGTTCTCTTTTTAGGGTTTGAAAAGGGCTTTTGCTAAACAAAAACCTTACTTAATCGGTAAAACTTACTAGAATTAAAAATATAATTCCGCTTAAACCAAAGAAACGGGCTATATATTTCAGTAATACCCATATATTTAATACAAAATTATTAAATATATAGTAATACCTCTTTGGGAGTCTTTCCCCAATACCCATTGAAGTTTAACCCCAAGAAACTTTGAGTAAAACTCTAAAAAAATACCGGCGTTTATTTTCTGATATATTTGAGTGACCCCTTTTGGGATCTTCCGCCAATACTATTTTAATATTTAACCCCAAGAAACTTTGAATAAAAGTCTATTGGGGCGTTAAAAATACTTACATTTTTTGAATAATCCACAAAAACAATTTTGTAAATATTTTTCGCCTCGCATTTTGTTAAAGTTGAATTATTGGGCACTCGAAAAATAAAACTGCTGTCTTCCAACATCCTTCAAATCGTAGGGGTGACCCAAAAGGCACTAATAACACTAAAAATATATTTAAAAAATCTTCAAAAACTGTTTTTCATTTAAAATCAAACTACGTCTTGTTTAAACTGATAACGAGCAAAGAATGACCATTAGATTAAAATCCTTATCAAATTAATCCTGTTACATAAAAAGATTAGATTTATTTTATTTCTAATTGATTTTTTGATTTGATATTTTAAACTACAAATAAATTATTTAATGAATAAATTTATAAAATTTATGTGGGATGGATTTTTATTTGTCAAATAAAATTATATAGATAGATACTTTAATCTTGGAGAAAAAAAAAAAAAAAGAAAAACGAATAAGTACTATAGTCCGTTCAAACTTTAGAATACAGTACAGGGCAAATGGAGTAGTTCTTTTTCATACTCTCTAATGGGTTCTCCCAATAAAGTCATAATTTCATTTCTTGGTGACGTTTACTTGACATATGCAATATTATTTGTTTAATCTACTGGATAAAATAAATTATTATTATTATAATTATTGTTCCGTGTTACCTAATTTTTCTACATAGTTCATTTTTGTAAATCAAACGAATCTGTAGTACTTTTTCCATTTTATTGCAATGAAATAATAGTAAAATAACATAAAATTTCACCTAATATTTTGGGTTCATTGACACTTTTACAACATTTGGTAAAACCGCTCCCATTTTCCATAAGAGCAATACTGCATTCTAACGTTTAAACGAACAATAGACTTAAAAGAAAGTGACAATGATCCCAACAGTGATAGTGACTTCTTCTTCTTAGAGTGCCATGCTCGATGCTCTGAACTGACAAGTTCGTACTGAACATATTCCGAGTACAGGCGATTTCCCCGCATACAGTTGTGTTGTGTGTGTTGCCTGTATATAACACAATCGTATGGGACCTACAATTTATTATCGTGGAATCAGAACCACTAATTATTTTGGAGAAATTTTACTAGGGCTTTAACCTCGGTGGTTGCCCGATGCCTTCCAAGGGAGAAACGGTCGGAAAAATGTAAGGTGTTTTTCCAGTTCCGGGGAATGAACCCTGGCCTGCCGCTCAGTAGTCCACACACTAGCTAGCTGAGCCACGAACGTTTTCAGTGATCAACTAAAGTGCTCAATATCAAAATTAATTCAATAATTTTAAATTATCGTAAAATTTTAAGGGCACCAATTTAGCCCAATTGTTATCCATATTATATATTTTTTTTTATTATTTATTTATTTAAATTGTACAATATTATACAAGACATTTTTTTTTATATATACATAAAATAAATAAATAGGATGTGTGAATAAATATTTCAAGAACATTCATTCACAACCACTAAAGACTGTGAAAACCAGTCTGTGCGTGGTGTTCTATTTAATCGAAAAAAAAATGTATACAGTTAAATAAATGTATCAAGTTACATATATATTACATTTAAATGTTTTTGCTGGATGAAGAAAATATTTACAATGTACAAGTATAATTATAATTTACAACAATTTTTTTCTACCTGAGACAAACTGAAACAGTATTTTTTTGCCCAGTTTTTAAAATTAGTTTGGTTAATTCTGGGAATTGTTAATGAATTTATTTCCAGAAAATTATTAAAACTATTGTATATTTTTGGTACTGCAAATGTAAAACATTTCTGTCCAATTTTTTTTTACTGTTTTAATATTTTTAGCTAGATCTTTGTTTCGAGTGTTATAATTGTGTGTCAACGTAGATATTTCAGTTTTGTTTTTGTTTATAAATTTTAAGACTGAAAGAATATATAATTGCGGCTGATTCATTACATTTGAGTTTTGATAGAGTTTGATCGTAGGATATAAGCTATTTTTTTTGCTGATTATTTTTAGTATTGTATTTTGTGTTGTTTTAATTTTGTTGAGATATTTATCGGCTGCCCTACCCCATGCTATTATACCGTAAGATAGCAAAGATTGTACGAGTGCGTAATAGAATACGCAATCATACGAATATCATAAATTAATTTTGTCGTCATGATATCTCTTAATTTCTTGAAAATGTAAAACGTTTTCCTTAAATTACTTACTAATTTATTTAAATGGTCAGCCCATCGAAAATTTTTATCAATAATAATTCCTAGGTATTTGGTTTTGTCTGTCCTTTCAATAGTAGTTTTACATTGACATGGATTCATCTCACAAAAATTTTCATGTATTGTTAATTTATCGAATCAAATCTGATTTTTATTATATAAAGAAAATAATATGTAATTAGTTTTAGAATAATTTAACGTTAAGAGATTTGCATCCAGCCAACTTTTCATTATTGATATATCTTTTTCTATTGATTCCTTTAAATTAAACACCGTTTGTGCCTCATTCAAGAGCACCATATCATCAGCAAAGGCAATTATCTTACCGGATATGTTTTTCAAATTAAGTATATCATTTAAATATATTAGAAATAATGTGGGACCCATTACTGTACCTTGTGGTACGCCAATATTTAAATATTCCCTCTCACTATCGACACCACCAACTCTTACTATCTGTTCTCGACCTTCTAAATAATTTTTAAATAGCAGTAAATGTATTCCGCGAATACCATAGAGTTCCATTTTAGATAGTAAAAGTTGGTGGTCGACAGTATCAAATGCCTTTGCCAAATCCAAAAAAACTGCGCTACAAGGTGAAGACTTATCCAAATTATTTGAGACATATTTTGAGAATTGACATATTGCATCATCGGTACTTTTATTTTCTGTGAAACCAAATTGATTACAATTCATAACATTTGATTTTTTCAAAAAAGTCCTTAATCTTTTATTTAATTTTTTTTTCAAATAGTTTTGCAAAATTCGTTATCAAAGATATGGGTCTATAATTAGATACTTTATTTACTGAACAGGTTTTATGTATGGGTTTTACTATGGCCGTAAATGTTTGTCTAATTTTGTAACACCATATATAGCATAAATATTATGATGAGTTGGTGTTAAACCATATAAAAAAATAGTCCTCTTTTTCACTTTTAATGAACGCATGAAACTGCTATTCAGTCTTAGTGAACAAGTGTTCGCACGACCATTGCGTATTAAGTTTCAATGAATCCTTCCAATTAGTCATTGTAAATGACTTGTCAGAACCCTGCTTAACGTAGAAATTATTTATTCAATTTGTATCATGAATTCATGAACGATTAAAATAAGACACGTAAAATCCAATTAGCACATTTTAACTGTCACCGATCTGATTATTTAATTGTGAACAAACAATATATAGTTCAGAGTACCGAGCTAATCAATTAAATTGAAATTAATTAAAATCCTAGAATTCAAACTATTAACTAGCAACATGATCGAACAAAAATAAAATAAATTAAACGTTTCCTAATACAGCAATACAATGGCGCTTTTGATGTGGTTTCGCTTGTTCAGGACGTATTAATTACTGGCAATATCTAAACTTTAATGTAAAACTTATTAAAATTTAGTCAGCCTGGATTTAATACTGCACATGTCACTGTTTTGAGCATGTTTCAATATAGTTACAACTTTACAAATTACAAACAACTAACGGTATATTACTATAACAACTTCAAGTACATATTTAGCATGTACTTGTTTATACATGGAAAGACCTTGTTTCACTTATAATTCACTCAGCATGATTTATTTACAGAAATTGATATGTAGTAATAATATATATCAGCGGTTCCTAACCTAGGGTACGCGGATGATCTGTTGGGGGTACGCGAAAATAATATATATAAATGGTGAAAAACAATAGAGTTTTACTGATATTTTTTGATTGAATTGACTGAACTGTTGATCGATTCTTCTTTTGAATATAATTTCAAAAAAATAAATTTAATTGACTTCTGGGCAGTAATGAAAGAAGAGTACCAAGAACTCGGTGCCAAAGCGATACGATATTTATTACCTTTCGCGAACACAGAGCTAGTCGAAAAATCATTCTCTACTTGTGCGTACATTAAGAATAAATATCGCAATAAGCTTGACGCAGCTCCTGATTTCAGGTTATATCTGTCTTCATTTGAACCTGATTTAAAAAAAACTTGGATCCATGAAACAAGTTCAAGGATCGCATTAAAATTATTAAGAACCACGATGGAAGACTCTAATATCAAGATGAATAATTGCTATTTAAAATTTAACGAATAATTATTCTACTTTTAACATAAGTTAATGTTGGTAAAAATTATTTTAATGCTGTTTTTATTTGTTTTGATCTTCGCTAATATTAAAAATAAAAAATAATATCTAATAATAAAAGTATATAAATGTCATTATCAAATATAACCTAACCTAAGAAAATTAAAAACAAAAAACAAAAATTAAAGGGATGGGTGCGAGTATTGAAGATGGTACTCATAAATGAAAAGTCTAATCAAGGGGTACGTAAGAGAAAAAAGGTTGGGAAGCGCTGATTTATATGAATAAAATTGGAAGCTTTATGTGTTTTTTTATTTTTCGGCCTCATATTTAGTTCTACCCGTTTCAGATGATTATAAGACAATAACCACAAAAAAAAACATTTTTTCTGTATCTGTTTTTAATAAGATTTGGGGAGAGCTATTTATAAACGAAGTAGGGGAGGGTGGGGTACATTCGGACATGGGGAAGTTACGGACAGTTTAAATTTACCGCATTCATGTTGACGTAAATTTTCGTATTTTGTACAGAATATACAACCTACCTACCTACAAGAAGTGTCAATGTGTGTTTGTGTCTTTATGTTCAATTAAGTGGACAGTGTTACAAAAATAATATCAAGAGTTAATTAATATTTAGTGTGGCCATATTTTTAGTCAATATCGGCCTGTAAGCACCGAGAAAGTTTTCCCCAAAATAATTAGTGGTTCGGATTCCATGATAGTCCCATACGATTGTGTTACATATGCAACATGCACAACACAACTGAGTACGGCACTCTAAGAAGAAGCACCGAGGCATATTTTCGTGAAATATTTTGATGTAACAGTATTAATTTAGTGTTTTTACACTTGAAATTTTTATCTGCGAATATCAAATATTAAATGCATTATGTGTCCAACTATAAATACATTAAGCTGCTCATATTGCACGCCATGTATAATGACATGCGTATGCGTGCTCAGCCGTGAAAAATGTTCTTTTTGTACATAGCAGGTTTCTTTAGTAAGTTATTTAGTTATTTAGAATTTGTGATGACCAGAAACGATGGCTTTTTGCGCATCACATAGCCCGGGGCAGTTTTTTTCAACTAAAATATTATTATTTATTTAAATAGTAATATTCTAGTATTATTTATAAAGTTATTCTTTAATAAATAAATTTATTTAATAAAGTTAGAATAAATAAAACAATAAATAAATATATTTTAAACATTGTTGTAGGTTATGATCAGCTGATAGTTTGGTAACCATCTTGTTGACAAATAACACTCAAAGTTTCTGTGTTTTAAAATTAAAATTACTTTATTTCTAATGATAAAACTATATAGTTGTGGATAAAATATTTTATTTGACTCGCATAAATGGTTATATTACACTCAAACACTTGGGTGGTAAATTTCATCCCGATATAATTAAACCTACATTATATGCTTGTTAAATAAAATGCTATTATTTTACCGTTCGATGGTACGCACTTTATTGTCAAATATTGACCACAAATTATCAATAGAATTTAAATCCGGACTTTGAGCAGGTCATTTCAATACTCTAATATCATTGACATCTAAAAAATTCCTGGCTTTCTTTGATTTATGTATAGGCGCATTGTCTTGCTGAAAGACAACATTTTCTTCTATGCCCATTTTGAGCACCTATTCTGCTTTTTTTTTTTTTTTAGAATAATTGGTCTATATATTTTACATATTTCTGTTATTTTATGTTATTTGTTAATCAAATAGATGGCACTTCAGTTTAAAAAGTACTCTCACGGTTGCTCAATAATTAGAATTTTAATTGGTCATTGCATATATTTGTCCAATCCAGGGTGACCAGATTACCGTTTAGGTAAACTCTGAGATTAAAAAAAAAACGACTGAAATACAGCATATTTTATTTAATTTTGCTTTTATTTCCTAAAACATTAACAACGTCTATCGATCGTCAACCGTCACCCGGTACTGTCTGACTCGCACTACCGGCTGACAGTTGATACTCCGAGTTCAGCAGTTGGCAACACAGATCTGTCAAAGAGTCAACGATTGCCGCTGGCTCTATATATCCGACTAATCGACAAACCGTTGGTATGATCGGAAATAGAAAGAGTTAGATATACGCAGGCACTGCGCGCGAGATTTACGATGATTATATTATGAAACGTAACGATGTTATTTTCATTGTTATAAACCATTTACATTAATTTTAGATAAAATTAGCGTCACCCGGAGCCCGATGAAACGATGATGAAACTCTGAGACCTGATCACCCTGGTCCGGTCTATAATAATTAGAGAGCGGCCAATCTAGGAGTTAATACGTTTCAATCCTATTTAATCAGAAAGAATTATTTTTTTTCCAATTAAATAAGATTAAAACGTACTAAAACATAATTTTGCCGCGCTCTGATAATTAATTAAGCCAACGGAGTGGCCAATCGCATTGAGTCGTGCGGTATAGACTGGTGGAATATACAGTCTGGACTGGGAGGTCGGTGGTTCGAGCCTCCTTCGTTGGTGATATTATTCGGGCGAGAATAATATGTTTACATTACTCCCATTTCAAATCATTCACCCCTTAACCAGGTGTAGGAGCTCGCCCCCTGGCATCGGCGATTAGCCTCGTTGCAGAAATAGGCCGATGTAAAATAAATAAATAAAAAAACAATTAATGGGATTGGCATTAAGCATTTCTATCGTTTTTAAATATAGGTCAGTTATCTGTAATTTTCCTGAATTTAAACTGCATACCGTATCTAAATATTTGTAAATACTCTATATTGACTCTTTAAAGCAAACATTGCTTTTGTTTATATTTATCTTTTATTAGAACTTTAACTGTAGCATATAATAATTACCTTATTGTCATCACAAATTTATAACAATATTTATATATAGCATGCTAAAAATATAACCAGAAACACTCATGAATATTTAGCAGGAGAAATAGTCCTAAAATGTACATTACTAAACGCTGTATCATGAAAAATGTTAAATAATTAAATATTTTATGATAAACATATTTTTAACGTGTTTATATTGTTTCTTTACCTTTCTTTTTATTTTTATTATTCATTTTATTTTATAGGTACATTAAATAAAAAGTGTTTACGATTTATTTATTCAATTCTCGCAGTTTTCATACATCTGATAAAGATAAAAAAAATGGGATGAAACTTTGCTGTACGCTTTCTAGAAAATTAAATCGAAAAATCAGGAATTTGCATACTGGCAAATTATAAATTGATTCGTTGCGTGGGAAGTCACTTAATGACTATGATAAAACTTACTAATTAACTGTTAATAAGTGATTCAGTAAGTGAGTGAGTGGCAGCCAACATATATGAACGTTGAATGTGTGTTTTTTTTTTATTAGCTCGGGCACCAATGTATTTTCCGCAGACTATAAGGGCAATTGTTAAATTCAGCAGGGCAAAGGACAGCGATCCTGTCAAACAAGTATTTTAGGAAATATATTAAATCGGTAAGTAAATTTTCCATCATAGATACAAAAAAACGACTGCAAAATCAATTTTATTACCAAAATTAAGGCAAAAAATTGATGTGAAGTGTGAATATTCACACATTTCAGGGTTTCGCAGGTATATAATAAGTGAAGGCGGTATGCTGAGTGTGTAGGACAAATTTTACTTTGTAGTAATCACGGCAAAATGAACGATATTTTAAAAATAATTTATCGTCTGTTAATCATATAATAAGACTGGTTATTAAATTTACGCTCTTAAAAATTAAATACAAATTTTGACAAAATAATTTCAACATAATAAAAATGCAAAAAAAAACAGAAAAAATAAAATTCAATCCGTACTCGAACTCGAAACCCTTCGCTTCCAGCGCATTTTAGCTTACGTCACCAGTGCTCTAACCCATTACGCTATCGCACGTGAGTGTCTTGGTATAACTTTTGTACTTTGTGAACCAAAAACCACAAAAAAGTTATTTTCCGAAAACATAAGCTGATCAAAAATTCCTGTCGTACTATTTCGGTTCACACCAATATACATTACTTTAAACTAAATTAATCTTTAGATTTTTAGTTTAAACCATCTGGGCTACAGGGTGTGGGACAAAATTTTTTTTGCACAATTTTGGCAAAATTCGCATCAGAATAATTTATTTTGCAAAAATAAAAATTTGATCGTTAATCCACGTGCTAAGGGATTTCATTTGATACCCTACTCAGAATTAAAAAAAAATATTTTTGTTTTCGATGAGCACATATTTGTGTATATTTTTAGGGGGGTATGTTTTTTAGATGTTTTAGTATTTTTCCTATGTGCGGGTCAAAGAGATGTATAAGCATGCCAAATTTCAACTCTCTAGGTTTAACCGTTTGGCTACAATTTTTACTGAACAGACAGACAGACAGACAGACAGAGAGACAGACAGACGACAAAATAGGTGGATTACCAAAAAATTCCACAAGGTTTTAATAATACGGCGTTGGGAACCTATTATTTATTATTATTATTATTATTATTATTATTTATTTATTTTTTTTTAAGAATAACCTAAGATAGTGCTTTTAAGGTGAAGATTTCGCGCGTAACCTATGAAAATAATTTTCAAGCCACTATTGTGCAGCTTACGAATAATAATAATAATGATAGGCAATAAAATATATTATACTGTCAAATTATTTGCCGTACCGGAAAGAGTTTTTTTTTTTTTTTTTAATATATGCCAAATTTTAGTACACCTAAGATTATGGATATTAACACAGTCTTTAATGATAAATCTTTACTGAACAACCTGAACCTCAATTTTTTATCCAAGCACAATAGTTTCTGTTGGCTCTAATGTTAAGAATAATACAAAGTTCTGTACTGGATATTTTACTATCATAACCTAACCTAAAGGCCTTATAATATGGAAATACAGGTTACAGGTTTTCATTTATTATAAAAATAGTTATTGCCATTAAGATGGATTTTTAGAAACGATTAACCACGGATCAGATCGTATTTCTAGAAAGTATCAAGTTTGTATAAAGTTTTAAATGAAAAAATTGGGAGAAATTAGGAAATAACAACGGATATAGATAGACTGGATCCTATAAAAGCAACTAATTTGGTATGGTCATCTCCATCGAATGACCGAAGAAAGATTTCTAAAGCAGATATTGCAAGAAAAGCTAACGGGTAGACGAAAAAGATATTTTGTGTTGCGTCAGCATGTCTGTCTTGGTTTCCCAATTTTTCTGTTGCCCTATCCAATTCAATACTACATTGCAATGTGGTCTAGTTCTCGTTTAAGTTTATGACTAATCTACCTCCATTTGCAATTGTAATCCACTTCTATTTGAATTGCGTAAATCGGAGCAGCAAAACTAGTGCTACTGAAGATCCTCTTTAGGTGAGCTAAGTTAGATGTGGGTGTTTTGAGTTAGTAATACCCTTGTACATCTTTCGACTGGATCTAAAATCAATAGTGCTTCCCGCAATGGATTCTTTTAGGGTGAGATCCCGCTAGAGTTTGGAGAAACAAACTAACCACCTTTAACATAAATGGAGGTTGAGCAACTAAAGTAGCTGCTTTCTATAGTTGATCACCTAACCAGAAAGGATCATGGCTGGCCTTAAATCCTAAATAAAAACTAAAAATTGACTGTTTACGTTTGAAAATCTGATAGCATTTCCAAGCAGAACACAAAAAAACATTGCTGCTCCAATTATTGCGCATTGTGGGGGCGCTCGCTCTGGTATAACCTTTACGTATGCAAATTGCCAGGGTTTAGAATAATGTCACGTGTATTTATCTCTACTAGTTTCACGTGGTTCAAAAGTTACTTAAGTTTGTGATTGATGGATGATTGTCAAGCACTGACAAACCTTCTAATAATAATATGCCTAGGTCATGCCATTTTGGGCAAAGCTTTCCTCCAAATCTGTCCATTCTTCTTTCTGTTATTTTTTGGGTCAACAAATGATTCGCTGTAGTTCTTATTTCATGGAAGAAGGAGGTGTACGGGTTGCGGACAGCAATGAAAACTAATCAAGCTGATTTGATTAGTTTTCATTGCTGTCCGCAACCCGTACAACTTCCTTCTTCCATTAGTATCTACGGACACGACTACTCCACATTCAACCACGTTCTTATTCCATTTTCCCATCTTTTCAATTGCTGTCCTCGTACTCTCTCCTTATACAGTGATATCTTGCCTTTGATTCTTTTAGTCCATTTAGTCTTCAAGAAATTGTTGACAAATGTAGTTGATTAGCAATTTTTTGTAGCTTTCCAGATCTCACATGCCTCAAGCAGAACAGATTTAACATTCATGTTCAAAATGTAATTTTTTTGACCTAGATATTTTAATCAACCACTAGAGGTTGTTAAAGGTTCTGAAAGTTTGTCTTTGCCTTACGTGTTCTGGCATTTATGTTAACGTCTGTTCCTTCCCTGCCCTTTTTGTCTCATTATGGACGTTACAACTGCATAAAATGTTTTAGGATTTCATTGCGTACCAGTTACTTCTTCTTGCTCTTCATGAATCCTTTAATCTATTAATGTATTCACAAGGTGTAATTAAAATCAACCATCTAAGATAAATTGAATGTGTTGTAACGATGTTCTTTATCGCATCTTATTTTACTTCATTTCCACATAAACATAATCTGTGAGGATAATGATAAGGAGATTGCATTTTCATATGTTAGCTAGTGAAATCAAGGAAGGATTCTATGCATTTCAAAGCAGATACAGGAATTACTTATTTCTTAATGGTATGAAACATTAACGTAGCACTCTAATATGTAATATAATTTAGGCATATACGAGTAATATAACCTCTAAATTATGTCGTAATTTGGTGTTATAACCATAGTTAGTAAACAAGTTTCACGTTGTTTGTGAGTTATGTACCAAGCAATAGAGGAAATTGTACGTCACTTTTTGCTACTACTTTTCTCTCAATCTTGCGAAGTTTAATGAAAATCCGTTTTAACTTCCGGTTTTCATATTACATTGAAAAACTTGCAGTCGCATCCCTTGCAATATCATTTCAAATTCATCTCAAAAATTGCTTTCGAAGCTTTATTTTTTTATTCATAAAAATGATACTTCTAATAACAGGATTATAAGAATTTAAGAAAATAAAAGAAATTTTATGAATACAAATTCAAAGAATATTTAAGAGCTTTAAAATGCTGGGTACGCACTTATTATTCAATACTATTGTGCAATTTATTTTCCATTGCATTTAAAACTGGTTATCAATCGGTGATACTATCATCCCCTGGACTTTTATTGGTTCTTACTTTTTCAATTACGTTTATTATTTCTTCTTTCATAATTATTCGTACTGATGTTATTTCTATTAACTTAATAGTTATTTTAGCTTTTTCTGTATATGTTAAAGTACTTGTATAGAGTTACATTTTGTTGCAAATAATGATATAATATTTTATGTCGATTTTTCACTGATAAAAATGTTGCACACAAATAGTAACACTGTGTACACTTAGAAATAAAAGACGCTGAAAAGGTAGACAAACTTGATGATTGAGATATTATATTAAAGAAGATGTGGGTCAACCTATGGCAAGAGCAGTAAAAACTTTCTTTTTTTAAAGAGTATTTATTGACTAAAATTACTTATAACTAATTAACAATTACATGTTTAAGTACCGAAAAATATTATTCATATACTTAAACTTCTTATTCTAAATGGTAAAACCGGGGGGCCGTGAAAGCTTCGTCGGGGGGCCGCGATGTCATATAAAATCGAAGCATGAAATTATAATAGAAAAACGCTCAATTTTGCAAGATATATTCATAAATATATGACATTTATATTCATTAAAATATACCTTTTAAACTTAAATAAAATAAATTATACTTATTTTGACAACTAATTTAAACTAATTAAAACGGTTCGCGTTGGAGGTACTTCAAGTACTTTCAAGTAGGTACGACTTGCAATATTTTTTGTTATGCTCCGAGCTACTGTTAGCTAAAGAGTAAGGATGCGGAAGTGTTCAAAATAGAAAGCAACTTTGAACAATGGAACACTTGTAAATAAAAATACTTGCAAACCATTATAGGTAATCGTAACAGATATTAAAAACATGTTTATGTAAAAGTTGTTTTTTTTCAAAAGTTTTATCAAATTATACCCAACGTTCCTATACGTTCCTATATAAAAAATCGAAGTTGTCCTTGATATCATGTACTTCCGGTTTATTCCGAAAATTTAAATACTACCATCCAATTATTTGGGTAAACTCTGGTCAACAATTTTTTTTCCCAACTTGCTCACACATCGTCTTTTCGAGAAAAATCGTGTTTCCTCTATCTTGATACACCTTGAGATCTCTCCCTCGCTCCCCCTATATATATATATATATATATATATATATATACAGGACCGGCGGTTGGGACACACTGCTCCAGGTAACTATCTGACAGATAAGGTTATATGATACTTTCTGTGCTGAATAAATATCATCCCGTCTTTCAATACAAATGTATCTATCGGATAGTTATCTAACGGATAATGAGACTGATATATTGAATTCACTGCTTGGTAATGACATCTATTCAGAAGATAAAGTTCTAGATAACATTATCTGTCGGATAGTTACCTAGTGGTTTAAATTAATTTAATTTAAATTAATAGTAATTTCAAGACCGGGCCTTAAGGTCATAATGCCCGGGGGGGGGACACCTTAGCCCTCCAAATGAAGCCGTAAATAAAAAAATTAACCTGTATAAAATTCTCGAGAGATAACTCCTTTATACTTCCAATAGTAATTATCATTGATAGCCCAAAAGTCATATCAATGGGAGGACAGAGTCCTCCCATTTTACCATATAGGCCGTGTCTCCAACGCTATAGCTCTGAAATTTTAATAAATCCTCAATCAAAATTTATATCCCAATCTGAATTTATATAAAGATACAAAGTAACAAAATATAAACTATTTTAGATCATGTAGTACCAAGTAACTTCCAAATTTAACGTTATACCTCATCTTCAATAATAAAAAAATAGTGTATTGGGCCCGGTAGTTCAATTTCAACCACCTGTATACTATTGATAAAATATTAATATATGTGTTTATTCTCATAAAGAATTATTTTAAGCAATTCTGTTCCTTATTTATTGATTGTTAATGACTATATTCCTTAATGAGCTTTATCAGTATTAACCATCTTGATATGTAGTGATACGTGATTTTTGCAAGTGGCGTCTTCATTTTTTTCTAACGTTTTTAGTTATTTTTAAGTGATAAAGGTGCAGAAAATACTTGAAATAGTGTGTTATAGTGTAGACTTTAGTGTTTGGACTCAATGCAGACCAAAATTGGAGCAACTGGAAAGGTTGCAATTTGTAGAAATTTTTGTTAATTTTATATTGTAAGTCATTGTTATGTAGAATGTGCTTGTATGGACAATATAGAAACACATATATGCATACACTATCGGTGATAACTAGAGAAAAAAAAAACTATTTTTTAAATCATTTTCATAAATTCCGATTATTGACTAAATGATTATTGAATTATATTGGTATAGCAACAACAATTTATAAGTTAGAACCGGCTACAATAAATAAAATAATTAACTTTCTACTGCAGCAGACCATCTGCATATTTCTTTTGTAAGACTTAATAAAACAAATAAAATAAAACAATTTTTTGTGGTTAAATGTTCCTTTGCCCTAGCTCCCTATAGACTATATCTTGTGCACTGCAGATTGTAACTGGGGGAGAAGAACGCTATTGTGCTCGATTTTGATAAAACTAAGAGTATACTAGGATATCATAAATACCGTCCGCACTACTTTTCAGCGCGGTGGAGTGCATACCTTAGAGTGAATAATAACATCTGACAGCGAGTGTGGAATAATTATTCCTTCATTAGTGAAGGAATGAAATACACGCAAAATGCATGAGAAGATAAGTGCTTTAGAATAATATTCCAACTCTTGTATTAGAATATTAACTTTCTGTAGTCAAAACTGATTTTAGAATTGGTAAATTCTATAGTGGTCGTGGAGAAAATGTAATATTTCTATGTATTATTTGATTTTATTTGTAAACGTATATGCAGTTAAACTTTTTATGTCCATCTTAATAATGATTTACTTTTCCAAATATCTCAATTATACTTCTGGTTGCAGCACCTCAATCATAAGTTACCACAAGCCACTGGCTTTGAAGAAGTAGGGCTTTTAGGATATAGCCAACGGCGTGGCCGAGCGCATTAAGTCGTGCAGTTTGGACTGGTAAAAACAGTCTATATTGTGCGGTCGGTAGTTCGATTCTCCGTTGGTGATATTATTCGGGTGAGAATATATGTTCACATTACTCTCATTTCACAATCATTCACCCCTCATCCAGGTGTAGGAGCTCGCCCCCTGGCATCGGCGATTAGCCTCGTTGCAGAAATAGGCCGATGTAAAATAAATAAATAACTTTTAGGATATAGTCATATTGAATTTCGTATAAAATATGGTATAAATTACGCCACAACTAATAGTGAATTTTAAACTATAATTAATTATTAATAAACATATAAAACTAACTATGCCATTTGTTTTAAAATTCATATTAAAATTTAATGCTGAATTTATAACGGGTAATGAAATAATTTAAATAAACGATGAAAATAATCAATTAAATTTCTATCATGCGAAAATTCAGCTTTAAAAAAGAACTTTTCTTCAAGTTTTGCTTACGAAGTCAAAATATAGTATACTTAAAGCGGTTTTTAATTGGCCTCTTAATTAAAGAGATAATTTATAAGAGTAGAGAACGATGAAAAGGGAAATAAAATCCAAACGAATAAAAAATGATGTTTTAAATCATACCTGAACACAAAGAAAATTCTGTTTCTTTTTATACTTAATTCTTCGTAATCTTAAAATATTTTTTTATAATTTAAAAAATATATGACATTAAAACTTGAAATTTAAATTAAAAAATGACCTGAAGGAAAATTAATTTCTTTTTTCGTGGAAATTATTCGGTGGTTAAAAAAAATAATTAGGAAGATGAACATTAACACAAAATAATGAAAAAATTATAATAACGTCGTAGTGAAAAATATGATGTAAAGATAAAGGGTACTCAAATAAGTTTTTACTGTCAAAAATAATTATTTTTTAAGCTGTATTCTTGTTTGTACTTATTAATTAATATTTTAATAACAAAATCTAAATTTTTGATGAAAAAGTTTACTTTGTGTTTCTCTCAAGGTCTTTTGGGCAGTCTCAAAATTTTGAGCAACCACAAAACTGTTAACATTATATCTGATCTCTATTAGCATATTAAAAATAAAAATAAAAATATTTGTACTTTCAAGTAGGCTTAATAGTGCTTTTTTAAATTTTCATTATGCTCTGGACTACAGATAACTCAAGAGTAACTGTGCGAAAGTGTTCAAATCTAAATGGAAGACACTTTGAACACTTGTAAATAAAAATACTTTACTTTCAAGCTTTTATAAAAAATATAATTTTTTGTAAACCGTAAAAGATATTAAAAAAATTATAATAGAGATATTAAGATAATTATATATAAAGATATTAAGTGTGAATTTTCACACATTTCAGGATTTTGTAGGTATTTAATAAGTGTAAGAAGCCAACATAATACTGGATGTCTAGGAATATTTGTTCTATAATCACATCAAAATCAACAGTTTTATTTGAGTACTAAGAGCTTCCATCTTATTTTTTTAAATAAAATTTAAATAATTTACAAAAAATCCAAGCGTTTCTTTTTTTTATTTGCTTCGTATTCAAGTCTTCATTAGAATAATTAGAAATATATTGATAAATGGCTTAATTTTTTTCAATTTCAGGAACGTATTTCTCACTATTAACAATGTGTTATTTGTTTTTATAAGTATTTCATTATTATAAATTATGATATCTTAAAAATAAAAATCTAAAGTAATGCAAACAAAAGGTTGCATCACAACGTATAATAGTATAATAAAATAACTAAAAACTACACTCTACACTGTAGAGTGTAGTGTGGTGTTTAAAACTCGGTCCTCAGCTGTTAAAATTTTTATTATATTTTTAATTTAAAAAAATACATATACTATCTTAGCCATAGATATAAAAAGTCCATAACATTATTAGCCACGAATTAAAAAATAATTATTTTTGTCAAAAACACAAAAACAGCAATATTTTTCACAAACGCAATCTGATCAAAAATTCCTTTCGTAAGTTTCTGGTTCACATCAATATACATTACCCGTAATTTTTTCAGATTTTTTGTTCGACCTCTCAAAATTTTAAAAAAATATTTAGTTTTGAATTAAATACGTATTTGTATATATTTATCTCGGGATGTGTTTTTTGACCTCTTAGTATTTTTCTATGTGTCGGTCAAAGAGTTGTATAAGCATGCCAAATTTCAACTTTCTATGCTTAGTCGTTTGGCTACAATTTCTACCGTACAGCCTGACAGACAGACACATGAGTGATGTTGTAAGGGTTTTTGGTGGTCATACCTACAAAATCCTAAAAATGGTTAAGTGAAAGAGTGGTTTCTTTTCAAAGCTCTATCCAAAGATATCCAAAACGACATACGTTTTCATTTAAAAAATCATAGTTAGCCTTGATATCCTATACTTCCGGTTTGTTCCGGAAAATTTCAATACTATAGTGCGTTCAAAGGTGAGTTTGCAGTACAGGGCATATGGAGTAGTTCTTTTTCATACTCTCTAATGGGTTTACACAATGACACTATCCTTTTCTTGCTTGTCGACGTTGTCAGCTCTAAAACGCGGTGATCTGTAAAGACGCAGTATTCTACAAATGGACATTTGTTTTTGTTGAGTGTTATTTTGAGTTTTATTAGAGTTGATTTTTGTAAATCATACGAGTTTTTCATATTATTATAATTGACACATTTGACATTTTTACAACATTTGACAACACCGGTCCCATTTGCCATAAGAGCTATACTGCAAACTCACCTTCGAACGCACTATACCATTCAATGGTTTGGGTAAACTTTGGTTATCATATTTTTTTTCAGCTTGCTCACACATCGCGTTTTCGAGTAAAATCTTGTACCTTCTATCTTGATACACCCTGTATAATTCCCTA
The DNA here is from genome assembly GCA_963971575.1 of Liopterus haemorrhoidalis. Lineage (NCBI taxonomy): Eukaryota > Metazoa > Arthropoda > Insecta > Coleoptera > Dytiscidae > Liopterus > Liopterus haemorrhoidalis. Next base: position 14,015,238 of record OZ020618.1, on the reverse strand, counting down.
GCGAAAACTATTTGTATTTCAGAAATTCTGTAAACAAAGTATCAAAATACTGTTATATGTTTAACACATTAGATTTATTGGCAGACACGTTACAAATATAATTTTTTCCGACAGCAGAAGTTTTTTCTGTTTTTTATCACGCTATTGCTATTCTTTGTGCGAAGCTAAAAACTTTTTTGCGAAACATTTACATAAATCGGATTAAAGAACAGTTTTTTTACAGGTTAATTATTTTCGTGCTCTGTATTTTAATTACCTGTCAATTATTTTGTTTTTCAAAAGTTTCTTGTAAATAAATTAAATTCAGTTGACATCTGAACCGTATTTGATGATGAAAATTTATTTGATTTTTTTTTTTTTTTGTTATCAGTCTCGAAGTCATTTGGAAAATTCTCTGGACTTTTCAGTTTCCTTTTGGCTAGTACGTAGGATACTAAGAAAGTCTTGAGATACGGCTGTATAAATAAACATATAGTCGGATTGTTGATAGGTGAATGTCCGTTGCTACAAGTATCGATATACAATACTATATGCTTTCTCAGTCTATATCATTATTATTATTTGCATACCCATAGTGACGCAAGTTGACAACTAACCTTCCAAATTATTTTAATAAAAAACAAAGCATTAGAATGAAACGGCATGATTCGTAGATATCTTTACTAATTAGAGCACGAAAATAAATTCACATCAGTACTCTAACAAACAAAATTATTAATTTTAAGGTAATAATTATAAATAAGGAAAAACTTATACGTAAATTTTGGATTATAATTTGTTTAACAATCCTTTCCCTTTCCCACCATTCGTTTATTAAATTTTCGATTTTTTTAACATATTTGGCCCAAGTTTCACAATTAATTTGATCACAGGCTACTTGCCACATTTTCAAAACTTCGTTATCACTATATCCGTTTTGACCAATATGTCTATCATAACAATTTTTTGTTATACCCCAAATTAGTTCAATGGTGTTAAACTGGCAGTGATAAGGAGGTAAACTTACTACTTCATGACCATACGTTTGTGCCAATGTATCAATAAAATAAACTGGTTCAGATTTTAATTTCCTTCGGTTTCTCGTGATTTTGTTAGTGAGAAGTTCAGATTTATTACATTTTATAATTCTACGAATTGTTGATTCCAAAATCTTTAAGGCAGCTGCTACTCTTTGACGGATGCAAGATAGAGAAATAAGTGGCCCATTGTTCTCTTTTTCGGAACTAAAATATTCCAGCAGATTTAAAATTAAAATTTGTGAATTTAATAATTGGCCGCAAGATCTATTAATTAATATTATTAACAGACACTGACAGCGAAGACAAATAACAAAAAACATTTTTAAAATCGCTGAAAAATGGTAACTAGATTATTATTTGAGTGCACTACTTGATACATACATGTAACAGTCACCTATCAGCAATCCGACTATAGCAAGTTTATTCTTGCATCATTAAGTAGACCACTCAAAACATAATAGATACACTGATAAATAAATTTTATGTAACCAGTATGTTGTCTGCAGTGCAAGTGTAAACTTATCAATATGACTGAGATAACGCGAGGAGATCATGATGCAAAAATTTTGTGCAATTTCAAATGTTTGTCTGCGGCAAAGTGTATCTCCGAAATGTTTACTATTTTATTCTGAGAATTGTCCAAGTCGGCGTAGTGTTTCGTTGGCATAAACAATTTCAAAGTGAAATTTTGAACCTAGATAATGGGAAGGGCCCGTGAAACAGTTACCCCTGTAAATATTGTTGCAGTAAAAAAACTGCTCGGCGAATTACATACAGGCAGATAGAGGAGTCTTTGCACATTAATGCACCAACTATCCGTTCAATTCTTAGCGACTAGGTGTGCAGTTACATTGGATGCGGAAACGTGCGATTTTTTGAACGTACGAGAACTGACAACAAAACAAACGCACGAAGTTAAATGAGCATGGTTATAGTACATGCATACTTACGTGCGGTAATTTGCGTCGACATACAAACATGTTTGTTTTTTGATGCGTCCAGCAGGAAAAAGTTTTGATTCAAAGACTTTTTTTTCCAAAATTAGAAGTAGAATAGAATTGTTAATATGCTGCTGTATAACAATGGGGATTATTTATTTATTTATTTCGTTATTTATCTGTTTATTTATTTATTTTGTTTTCTTCTTTTCTTTGGAGTTCTACAGAAACAAATAGGTTTGTTTCTGTCCAACAAAATCAACAAAAAATCCATTTCTGTCTGTCTATTTTTTCCGAGATTCATGTAAAAGTTATTATTCATCCAGATGAAAAAGTACTTCGGGCAAGAATATTTGTTTTTTATTCTAAACAATTTTTGTCGTACACGTTTTTGCTATTAACAATAAAGGAGATATTTCAAGATCTTTGTTTTAGTGTGTTTCCCCGTAACTCTCCAAAAATTCATTTAAAAATGCTAAAAAATAATTTGTTTTATTACTATAAATAATGTTGTTTTATATGTTTTTGATGTTAAGTTAATAATAACTGAGATATTTAAAATAAAATAGTTTAATTTGAATGAGACCGCACGCAAGTCGCACATATGTATTGAAACCTCCCATCCTCGGATCAGGACAGGAACGTTCAGGGTAAACGCTCGTTACGGCACGCACGGATACAGTGTAACCGTAGCCTGACTGGAAATTAGGAAAGTTTGCACACTATGGGTACTCCACAACCTGACTCATGCACAAACAGCAATACGAGTTGAATGGTGTCGAAAATGTTTAAAAAATTTGAAATGGAACACTCGAAATACGTGAACTTCATTGAGACAGAGGACGAAATATGGCTTTATTATTATGATGTGCCATCAAAGTCAAGAAACAAAATGTGGCTCTTTAAACACGAAGAAACTCAAACCGCGGTGAAACAATCATGATGAAAAAGAAAATGATTGTCGTATTCTTCGGTAAGCGAGAGATTATTACGAGAATTATTCTAGAAGAACAAAATACCGTTACGGCCAAGTGTTACGTTAAGTTTGGTTTGCCTCAGTTTATTCAGCCTCTTTAAAACTTACGGCCACATTCACGCCTTGACACTTGGCGCTTGCATGAAAATAGTGCACCCACGCATCGAGCTTAACTAACTAAAGAATTATTGAATAATTTTGGTCTACAAGTGTTAAAACATCCTCCGTATAGTCCAAATCTTGCTCCTTGTGATTTTGGACTCTTCCTTTTCACCAAAGATAGGATTAAACGCCGACATTTTAAGAGCGATAATGAGCTTCTAGCAGTCTGTAACCAAGCCTGTGCAGAACTACCAACTGAAAAGTAAGAAGACATTATTAATTCTTGGTTTATACGTATGAAGAAGTGTACTGAACGTGGTGGGAAGTACTCTGAAAACATATCGAAAAGTAATTAAAGAAATCTGTTAACTAACATTTACTAGCTACTCTAGGTTATGTAAACTTTATGTCAAACGTCCATGTTCGCGAGAGTCAAAATTGTCTCGAACGTTGAACCAAATTCGCCGAATCCCTTTGTGTTCGCAACTTAAAGTGACAAAGAGCGGAATAGGTTGAACGCTTTGCGAACCGCTTGGCTTGTGCATGTGATCCCGTGCAAACTAAACAAAAATTATTATTATTATTATAATGTAAAGAGCAGAAACTAAAATGCTTGTTATGCTCAAGAGTACAACAAAAATACAAATGTATTAGTACATTTTTAAAAATAATATAAAAATAAATAGTTTTATAAATTCAGTATAGGGGCTATTCGAGCTTTGAAGGAGTTGATGGACGAGCCTGACACGGCGCTCTCAGGTAGAGCGTTTCATTGGTCGAACACACGGTTAGTAGTTGCAGTTGCTTTCCGTACTTGTCGTGGCGGAGCTTCAGAGAGAGGCCTCTACTAAGTCGTTGGCCTGCGTTTATGGACTACAGAGGCGACTTGTCCGTAGAAAACTTTCCAGTTGTCGCTCTGTACATCTGAAAGAGGACACCTCGAGCTCTGCGGGCTGCAAGAGAGAGCAGATTTAGCCTCTTACGCCGTTCTTCGTATGACAGAGCTCTGAGACATCTTGGAAGACGAAGGCGCGTCTCTGGACTCCTTCCAGTAATAGGATGTCGCATTGAAGGTACGGGGACCAGACTACGAAAGCAAACTTCAGGAGTGAGAGGATATAGAACAGGTACATTTAGCGAAATAAGCATGGGGTTAGATGAGGAAATGGTTTCTTAATAATGAAGAGGGATTTATTTGCTCTTCTAACGTCGGTGATAACGTTTGGAGACCATTCTAAGGTAGGTCTGATGGTAATAGCCAGGTCAACCGAAGATTCGACTTGTTTAAGAGTTAAATGTTACATTACGGGGTACATCACAGGATAAGCTCGCTAATCTGGACCCAGCTTAAGATCCGTATCCGTATTAAGACGCAAATATTCCGTGTCCTTATCTGATACTGCGGATTTGGCTTTTATCTGATTCGGCACATTACTACTCATTACCAGTTATCAACATATCAACTTTAAAATATAATGTTCATATTCAATTTATAAAAATGCTAAATTATTATAGGATGATAAATTTTACCCCGTTTGCCATTTGTCTGTTTTTTCCTGTAACATATGTTCTCTTTTTCAAGTAATTATAAACATAATACCTATTTAAGGATCAAGTAAAAAGCGTGCTCTTAAAAACCAGTTCATTAACATTAATCCGATTTATGTAAATGTACGGTAAAAAGTTGTACAGCGACAAAACAAGGATAACAATACAGAATATAGTGAGGGAATGTTTAGGACGGAAGAAGAAGACTATATGACGTCAAGACGTCATCCGGCTACATGAAGCCGCACAGTGATTAGCACTATACAAACAGATAACCTTAGGTCTGGTATTGTTCGCGGGCACAACCAGAGACTTTGCATAATTAATATCGTGTTCTAAGGAAGAAAGGCCGGTAGATTACCTGTGAGAGACTCTTGTACTCTCTCGCACGTTCTCCCCACCAGGGCCGTACCGCACAATTTATTCTACGTATCTACTTGTGGTTGGGATACTTGACAGTAGGTTAAACCCTTTAAATTATAATAAATTTGAAGTGGAAGACACAAATATAACACACAATTTACCGGTTACTCTTTTATGTTATCAATGTTTTATTGTAACTGGTTTACTCAAAAATTTCTCTAATGGCTGGTTGCTAAAGAACGAGTTAAGTGTTTTAAATCAGTGTTTCTCAACCTTTTCTGGGCTGGGCCTCCCCGAAATTATGTAAATATTGTCTGCGTCCCCCCTATATTATGGTGTATCAATAAAACGGGAACACGAGTTTTTTTTTTGAAAAGGCGACTTGTGATCTAATTGAGAATAATTTTGAACTAAAATTTATCCACAAAACTGAATGGTAGTATTGAAATTTTCCAGAAAAAAACCGGAAGCACAGGATATCAAGGATAATTTCGAATTTTTAAATGGGAACGTTTGTCATATTGGATATTTTTAGATAGAGCTTTTCAACAACTTTTACTTAAACATTTTTTTAATATCTTTTACAGTTGACAAAAAACTGTGATATTTTTAAATGACGATTATATTCCCTATAACGACTTGCAGCTAATGTATTTTTATTTACAAGTATTCAATGTGCCTTCTATTTTAATTTAAACACATTCGCATCCTTGAGTTATCTGTAGCTCGAAAAGCAATTAAAAAACTATATAATAAAAAATATTGCACTTTCAAGTCGTACCTACTTGAAAAACTACAAAGTACAACTTGAAAATACTTGTACCTCCAACGCGAACCATTGGCAGAGAAACCCATCAACCGACACATACAATTTATTTGACCTTGATATAGTCTACTTATAGTCTGTTTCTTTGGTTAAAGCGGAACTAGATTTTCATATCTAGCAATTTTGAAAGATTGAATGTAGCTTTTCATCATTTTGTTTAGTAAAAGCCCATTTACTCATTTTAAAGTTAGCTAGTGACAACTTAAATGTTTGAAATAGCCTGTAGTTTAAATTAGTTTTCAAAGTAAGTATATTATGTATAAAAATAAATAGAATATTTATTTTATTTATGTTATAAAAGGTTTATTTTTATAAATATAAATATAAGATATTCGTATTTATAAATATAAGTAAATTATATATCTTGCAAGATTGAGTACATTTTTATTATATTTTCATGTATTGATCTTGTATGACTTCGCGGCCCCCCGACGAAGCCTTCACGGCCCCCCGGTTGAGAAACGCTGTTTTAAATCAAGTAATTCCTAATGACCCCGCACACTATCAATATTATTGACCAATAATATAAACCGTGTGAGGGTAAATATTGTTAATAAAAAAACTTTCAATATATTGAGATCCGTTCAATCAAAAAATTCATTTAGTTTAAACTTTTTGACAAGCCGTCAATATCGGGGCAATGTTTGATGAGAAGTTGAGGTCCTCGAAACTGTTCCCAGTTGAAAAGGTGAGGCTTCGCCTCTCGCTTGGCGAAGTGGCTGCCCTCATTGCTGTATCTTTCTTCTCTATTAATAGTGTAACTATGTCCAATAGTTGATTAAATACCTCTTGATTCATCCTCCAGAAATTGTGGTAATCTGCTGACTCCACACTGAGTCCTTGAAGCAAGTTACCATGACCATGTGCCGACCGCCTCCTTAATCATTTCCTAACCCATAATCTCCTCTTCTTCTTCAAGGCAACTAGTAAACCCGTGAATTTTGCATCACCGGCGGGTGACAAGGTGTTTTCTACTATGGCAAATTACAGTACGACGTGATGAGAAATCATCCCCACCTTGAAAACAGAGCTAGTGGGTCACAGTGCTTGTGGGTGTTAGAAATGAGAGAATGCGCAGAGTTTAGGTTTAGACAGATTATTTATTATTATTATTTGGGGTTTCTCAGGTCTTGACAAGGGTCCACTAGTCAAAAACTTCAGCAATCTTTTAAACCACGTCATGTTAGAGACTAGTGGAGGTAAATACACACGGCTGCATCCCTAGCGACACACAGACGCGCAAATTACGTCAGATCCAGTGACCGTACAACGCGGGGTGACCCGAGCAACACTGCTTTCTGCACCCTGCAGATCAAAGAGGTGGCAGAAGATCTACAGGCGGGAATGGACTCGATTTCCCTTCGGTAGGAGACTTTCATACCACCAAAAACACCAATTATCAGGACTACAAACTTAACTTTATATCCTGGATACAGTTTTCTAAATTCGGACAAGAGATCCTTGGACCTCTTTTCCTACTCCTTGAGAGAGATATTCTTCTCAGCTGGACTTGATAATTCGATAACAAACATCTGTTTGGTCTCGATATCCAGGAGGGTTATGTTCGGCCAAGTGGCTGTCTGTAACCTCGAAGTGGGGAAGAGTAATTCCAATAAATGCGGCACTTGGAATTTTCCAGCACCGATTCTATGTCTTAAGGAACGTCCGGTATAACCGGTAGTGGGTCGATACCATAGGCATGTCTAAGATGGTAGTAGAGCACGCGAAAGGCAGCATTATGTCTAGACACGTAACTCGACACCGCAAATGATGAAGACGCAGACAGAATGTGCATAATGGTTTCAGAATGGTCGTGGTACAATCTACAGAGTGTGGACCTCACTATTTGGAATATGTGGGCCCTTTATGCCAAAGTATTTATAACCGTATCCTGAGAAACACATTTTTTAATCGCATGTTATAGCTAACATGACGATGTTGATGATGCTTATGATTTGTAGTACATGATCTAGATATTTCTAAAGACGGATCTCTCTTTATAAATTACTTAACCTACACCACTGTTTATTGCAATCCATTATTTTCTTACCTCTGAGAAAAATAGGTATATTTCATATAAGATATACAGGGTTACGAATTTAGTTTTTGAAATAGTTATGCCATAGTACAGGGGTCGAAAGACAATTTAATTCGAATACACGGAACCTAATAGTCTGTTCATATTTCCCCTGTTTGCGAATCGATATATCTTGCGTTTTGCGGAAAATTGTTTTGACAGTTATATAATTGAAAGAGTGCATATGATTTTGAACGGTTGAAATATATACGTAGGGAAAATAAGTAGATACTTATCGATCAACGCCGTAAATAAACAGGAATAAACTGACGAGGTAAACAGTTATATTGAATAAATTCTATAAATAGGTAGTTGTAAATTAATTGGAAATGTAAATAAATGAAAAATCTTTTATTGCCAAGAAATCTCAACTTCTATAACAAAATGTATATAGAACCGGGTAGTAACAGGCTAGTTAGTTAACAATTTTGGCGCACAGCTAAAATGGCTATTTACGTCTTATCTCAGGGCTAGAATATTGTTACGAATACAGTCCTACTAAGGACTACATTGGTTGTAGGACAAGAGAGCAACTTTAGAACGTTCGAGAGTTATCTCGAACATTCGAGAAATGTGTGGATGGATTACTTAGTTACTAAATAAGACGCGTGCTACCTGAGTCGGGTCTGTCTTATTCAAGCGGTTCAGGCAGCTAAACGGGACAGTCAGGGTCGTCATTAAGTCAGTTCCATGCATACAAGTTAAAAGTGGAGTTAGACAAGTGAGTGAGCTCAATTGGAGTTACTGAATTAATGGAATTCGGTATTAATGGATACAGAATTACTGGTATTGTGCAACTAGTGCGGAATGCCATATATTCCGGACGAGAATAAAGATAGCTGAAGCAGGAGAGTGAAGTAATTCATTCGAGTGAGAAATATTAATTCTAAACATGTTGAACACTACGCTTTTCTTACGATTATCATTTATCAATAATAATAATAATAAAAATCTAGAAAATACAATGTAAATATTATTGACAATTGTATTAAAGCACGCGCAGGCTGTATATAAGTAGAATGCGGAATTACGACATGTGTAAATTAAGTAACCGGACTGACAACATAGCGTTTGGTTTGGCAACATTTGGGACGCAGGACTAGGAGAGGTGGCAGGTGAACACGTGATACGTCTTCAGTACGAGTTTGAACTAGCTAGAGTAATTTTGTTGTCCGTAGCGATTTTGTCGTGAAATAGTTTTTTCTAGTGCGTTCTAAAAATGAGTGATATTCATTTCGAGCAACGGTGTGCTATCAGGTTTTGCTTTAGACTTGGGTGCAGTGCAACGGAAACTTGACATTCGAAAAAATTCAAACGTCCGTAACAGACCAGCTGAAAGCTATTCCACTATCCGAATTCCAGCACTGCTATTAGGATTGGAAGAACCGTCTCCAGCGCTGTGTGGCTTCCCAAGGAAGTTATTTTAAAGGAGACAATACTGAAATGTAATTCTATTCGAATAAAAAAAAAAATTAAAAATCAGTCCGGTTACTTGATTTGCACGCCTCGTAAGATAAATATCTGTTAACTAATAACATCGAAATGAGATAATTCCTTTATTTTTTATTTTTATTTCATTTTTTTCCATTTTTAGGGTTTTGTAGGTATGACCAAAAAACCCTTATATCGTCATTTTGTCGTCTGTCTGTCTGTCTGTCTGTCTGTTCGGTAAAAATTGTAGCCAAACGGCTAAACCTAGAGAGTTGAAATTTGGCATGCTTATACAACTCTTTGACCCGCATATAGGAAAAAAACTAAAACATCTAAAAAACATACCCTCCTAAAAATATAAACAAATATGTGCTCATCGAAAACAAAAATATTTTTTTTAAATTCTGAGTAGGGTATCAAATGAAAGCCCTTAGTACGTGGATTAACGATCAAATTTTTATTTTTGCAAAATAAATTATTTTGATGCGATTTTTGTCAAAATTGTGCAAAAAAAATTTTGTCCCACACCCTGTAGCCCAGATGGTTTAAACTAAAAATCTAAAAAAATTCTAAGTAATGTATATTAGTGTGAACCGAAATAGTACAACAGGAATTTTTTATCAGATTATGTTTTCGGAAAATAACGCATTTTTTGTGATTTTTGGTTCACAAAGTACAAAAGTTATACCAATGTAAGACACTCACAAGCAAGGCGTGCGATAGCGAAATGGGTTAGAGCACTGGTGTGAAACGAAGGGTTTCGAGTTCGAGTACGGAGTGAATTTTATTTTTTGTTTTCTTTTTGCATTTTTATTATGTTGAAATTATTTTGTCAAAATTCTAGTTATATTTTGACAAATTATGCATTTAATTTTTAAGAGCGTAAATTTAATAACCAGTCTTATTATATGATTAATAGACGATAAATTATTTTAAAAATATCGTTCATTTTGCCGTGATTACTACAAAGTAAAATTTGTCCTACACACTCAGCATACCGCCTTCACTTATTATATACCTGCGAAACCCTGAAATGTGTGAATATTCACACTTCACATCAATTTTTTTATGTTTATGGTCTTTGCCACTATTGCAATTAGTCAAGTCAATTCTAATTTTTTGTAAAGAAAATTCTATGTCTGAACAGGATTCGAACCCGAAACCTTATGAACATAAGGCACGTGCCTTGCGTATGTTGCCTTGTGTGTTACCACCACGTGCCTTATATGTTACCACTACGCTACGCCGGTCAGTGCGACAATTCCTTAGTATATATATTAACCCTTTCACTCCTACAAGGAGCATAGAGCGTTTACGAAACTCTTAACTAGCGCTTTTACTTCATTCCAGGGGTTCCCCGCTCTCTCCACCTCTTGTCGAAGTCCATAAATTCCATAGTAGTCGTAGTAAAATATATTTTCGGTTTAATTTTATTTATTTTTTCTTTAATTTATGATATGTTCTAAGGAACTTTTTGCTTGGTTGTACAACTATAAGAAAAGAAAACTTATAATTTCGTTGAAAAATAAATGTCATCTGACTAACAATTTATTTAAATCCACGAGCTGTCACTGTTTTCAAATTAAAATCATAATTCAAACAATAAATTCATATTTATGAATGTAATTTTACGTATTATGAAATAAAATGAAAAAAACAAATATAACTAATCATCAAATGTGGAGATGAAAGTTTGTGAAACTTGAAAGCGTAGACTCGCAACTCGTAAAACGTGAAATGTTTAATGAAATTAAAAACAAACTTGAAAACCTTAAAAATGTTCCTTTTAATCAAAAGTTTCTTGAATTTACGTTTCCAGTTTACCCATGTTTGCATCATTGTTCAATGCTTTCTTCTCTCAACTTTTAATTTTCAACCATTTTCCGAAAATCTTTTAATTCTTTTAACAATAATATTCCAGTAAATACCAAACTAGCTTTTAGCAATATTTGAAATTAGACCTACAATATAGTTCTTAGCAAAATATAGTAGGTTCCTAGCGTATAGGTGACGCAAGATGGTGGATAAAATAGGATTTTTCATTTTTGGATCTGTGACAGTTAAATTAACCGGTAGTGTAACTGTGCCGGTACTGGACCAGGGGCAAACAAAACGTAACCCGCAGTACACCAGCTTCAGGTGTCGTGATGCAAGGTCATCATTGGTTAAATACACACATATTTTTTAATTATTACCAATATGTTATAATATATAAGGTTCCTGTCGTTCCTATGTGAAGTGTTTTAGCTCCCTTCACATTTTGCCGCTTTCGCTGGCTTCCTTCATGGTTAGTCTACGCCATGTGTGCGTGGGTCTGCCACATCTACGGCTCTCTTGTGGGTTCCAATCAAGCGCCGTTTTACTGATGGACAAAGGGTTGTTCCTTAAAGTATGGCCTACCCATCACAATTTCCGCTGTTCTATCAGGATGTCTATGGGGCTTTGGTAGGTTCTCTCCCAAAGGCGAGCGTTGGTAATAACGTCAGGCCTAAATATTGTCACGGGGTGGATTCAAGAACGGACATCTTTTCTACAAAATTTATTATATTATAATAATTTTAAAAAGCACGAGGCGGACACGTGGAGAAGCCCTGTAGACGGCACTCACATCTCGGGTTGGTGACTTGAACAGCTAGGCTGGTCCTCGGGTAGCGTCACAAAAGTGATCGAATGAATAACTAACTACTTCAATGACTGACTCAATGAATCACTGACTAACGACTCTATTCCCTAAGACCATTTTATAACTGTTAACCAGGACACTATGACGTCAGGTCCTACCTCAATTGTTTTGGAAACATTATTCATTTGTGTAATTGTTGGCAGCAATTAAAGACCATTGTCGGCACAATTGAATAATGTTTATCAACACATTAAAAAGTAGTTCAAAACTTATGTTGACAAACACGTAACACTCTACACATTCTTTAATTCCTAAAACCGAAAGTCAGCAACCGCGACCTACACGGCTTAAAGGCCGCTCATTGGGACATTAGCATACAATTATATCATAATTGTGACAATATGCTGAATATTCTACGCAAGCAAGAATTGACGAACACTTGAAGACGATGAATAACGATTCTAGAAGTTTTCCAAGTTTAACATCCGTATAGTAGAACTAGCATTATATCAGAATCAAATATTCTAATTTTTGTGGACTTGACATACTGCGAAGTATTCGAAACATACTGAAAGCATGCCTAGCTTTATTAATCCTCATTTGAATACCCTCTTCGGTGCTTCCAGATTTGCATGAGGCAATGCTTCCGAGATAAGTAAAAATTTTGACGTCTTCAATAAAGTGATCGTTAGTGCGGAACTTGTCTTGTTGAGTGGAGCCTAGTCGCATGGATTTCGTCTTTTTATGTTGATTGTGAGGCCTACCGATTGCGCCTCCTTTACGAGAGATCTAGTATTGCACTCATGTTATCGAAGGTGTGAGACAGAAAGCAAATGTCATCTGCATACTCCAAATCTGCCAGGTGGGAAGTTAAAGTCCAGCGAATTCCGTCACCAGTTCCGATACTACTACTAGTTCCGATAAAGGAAAGAAGGAAGAGACCCGGTGGGAAACAGAAGGGGAGAAATGGAAGGAAGGAAGGGGGTTGAGGTTACCTAGAAATGGGGAGGAAGGAAGGGAGATAGGAGGAGGGGTGAAGAAATGGTTGGAAGAGAATGAAATAAAATAAATCAAAGATGGGCGAGAGAACTGGAAGCAAGAAGGAAGGAGATCGGAGAGGGAAACCAGAAGTAGAACAGGAAGAAGGAGAGGGACATTGGAGCAAGAAGAAAGAAAAGAGAAAAAAAACATTGTAAATTGTAAATTGTATTGGATGGTATTGTTATTTATTTTGGGATTGATTGTGTTATTTTTTTGTAATGGTTAATACCCTGAACGCCGCAAGACCTAGGGAATAAAGAATATATATATATATATATATATACTACTTCTCAATACATCATCTAGGACGATGTTAAAGAGGATGGGTGACAGAGTACATCCTTGCTTAATGCCAGCGCTAAAAGGAATGGGGTTGCTGAGAACGCCTGTGTGCAGGATTTCGCAGGTGGCATCCTGATAAAGGAGCTAGATGAGTTTTATGAGCTTAGGTGGAATTCTTCTTTTTTGTAGAGCTCTCCAAATTGCATCGTGAGATAGACAGTCGAATGCTTTTTGGAAATCTATGAGAACAAGGTACAGACCAGTTCTCCACTCGATTGACTGTTCGATAACAATACGTAATGTACTAATGTGGTCTATGCAGGACATACGAAGCCGGAACCCTGCCTTTTCTTGACGAATACAGCTTATAATAAAAAGTAATAATTTAACTTGGTATTGCGGGTTGCGTTTCCTTTTTGGCACTGTGAGACTACTATAACTGTTTTTCCATTTTTTATTTACATTGCGGTTCTTTTCCTTACTAGCTAGCCTCATTTAGTGTTCAGAGATCAACAGAAGAACAGGTAGTTGTAACCTGAGATTACCTGCTTGATTACACAGCAATTTAGTTTACATCAGGCGCTTTCCTTTTACCACTTTACTAAAGAAATCTAAGCTAAGTTAAGTTAATCTAAGTTGTAAGAGCGTTCCATTTATAAGACACTGGTTAAGATAAACTAAGTTTTTTCCTCCCCCCTTTCCCTTGCTAAGACAAGTACAGTCGTGGATAAAAACTATTCCACCGAAAGCGTTCCTTTTACGTTACTTAGAATTACTTAGGTTGGCTAAGCTATTTGACTAACTTCTTAGTTTAGCCAAGCATTTTAACTTGTAAAAGGAACGCACCCAGCAAACATTTAACTAACGGCCGAATGCCGGCAAACTGCTTTTACTGCTGGCACCAAAAGTAAGTGCAACGCCTGTATTAATAATGTACTTCACATTTGTATTTCGCATTCCGCCTATACGAAGTACTTTACCAGCATTTTATAAGCACTCCTTATTTGTATTAATCCAAGCAAACATTTTTATACTTTTTACTTAAAACTAAACTTTTTTTGAATGTAATAATTTGAAAAGTCTGATTGTTCTTAGTCATAAAACGCCCTAACGGCCAGTACCCCCTCGAGGGCCAGTACAAGTTGATACGTGTTGGTGGACAGTTTGTCAAGAAGTGTATTTGAATAGTTATTGTTTTGTGAACATTATACAGTTTTTTATTGTGATTTGTGTGTGTTTTGTTAGATTTAAGGACGTAGTTTACACAAACTATTTCATGTTAAATTGTTTAAATTTTAGTTTAGTTCAATCATAGTTTTTTTCATGTAATAAAATTTTCAATTATTAATAAATCTGTTACAAGATTATAAATATGTCATTTAAAAAATATAATTTGTCATATTTCATTTTGAATAGTGACATCTTAAATATTTTGTAAATATAATACCAACCTAAAATAATACAAACTTAATCCAAAACTGTAAAGCTTTTTTTACAATATAACCAAGTTTCTAAAAGTCAGTAATACACTATAAAAATCACCAAAATAACCAGATCTAGTTTGTTCTTACAAAAGTGAACAGCTTATAGCATTAATGCTTATAACATTTGATTATTGAATTTATTTTAACAAGTATGATTTCTTTAGGTTGGCACTCTTCAAGTCAGGGGGGAAAGATGTGGTAGATAATACAAGACGAATATTGGCGAAAATTATTAGTCACCCCTTATCTTTAGGATGCAATTAGTTTGGCCGAAAGGGCAGAAAACCATTTTCTTAAAATTCTTCATTAAAGTAAAAATTAAATAAACTAATTCCTGTTATTCCTGAAATTATATTTATTTAATATTTATAAATAAATCAATAAATTATAACTGTTAATACAATTTACAATCGGCCAGTTTTACCATCGTTGAATAAATTTATTTAATAACTTAAGTTAACAATATCGCATCATTCTATTGACAGCAATGTTAATTTCTTCATTAATAGTTTAAAACCGATGCGATATTGTCAACTTTATTTGTTAAATAAATTTATTCAACGATGGTGAAAATGGCCAAAAGAGTATTTATTTTGCAAAATGCCAGCACTGACCCATTACTTTCAATGCACTTTACCGTTGCTGGGCCAGCAACTGATACATCAATGGGCCAGCTAAGGGCCACGGGACACCGGGGTACTGGCCCAGTACGAAATGCCAGCACTGGCCCATTACTTTCAATGCCGGGGAGTATGTGCTTTACCAGTACTGGCCCGTATAAAAATGTTTGCTGGGCAGCTATCATGTTTACATAATATGCGTTTATTCTGTCTGTTATGTACGCACTTGAATATCACCAGCAAAATCACTTGCAAATATCATGCAGCAAAAAGCCGCTCGTCCGAGCAAGCCCTTAATACTCTTAAATCACTTGAAAATATGTCGCGTATTCCTATTTGAGAAACTCTAACGCCTTCCATTTACTGTTCCCGAATTCCATATCTGTCGTTTTATTTTCATAATTTCAGCAACTCTTCAGGTAGCGAATGTAGGTTACTATATTGTACATTTTTAATCCGAGACACGTAAATACATATTGCAGGAGTTATATTAAAATATTTCCTCGTATGAAAGTAACTTCCTATTCTATAGAGAGCTCTATCTCATTCCGCATTATTATACTCTAGATTTCATTTCATACCCGTGCCAAATCTTATTATTTGATTACAATACCTAAATTCAGTGAAATATCACACAAAATTGCGAAAAATTCAAGTATGTACGCAGTAATTTAAAATTAAATAAGAATATGGTTGTTTAAATTATGTTACTTGCATAAATTCGACATTGATATCTCACAGTTTATGACAAATTTGGCAAATGAAGAAGCCGTGAGAATGAAGATATATTATAATTAACGTACCGATACGTTTCTCTCTCACTCTGATAGCTAGTAAATGAATTACAAGTACGTAGTTTGTCTATCAGCTTAGTTCATTGATTAAGAATAGCTACGACAAATGTGACTGTTCACTGTTCTTGTTTGTGAGAATTCATTGTGTGTGTGTTTGTCTTAGATTCTAACGAAATTTTAAATCAGGGGTGTCAAACTGGCGGTCATCGGGCCGCATGCGGCCCAATTCTAGCATTTTCTCGGCCCGCAACGACTTCTTGTACTATAATAAATTTTTATACCATACGTCTTATATAGTATAAAATTTTATTTCAGCGAAAATACCTCGTGACAGATTCTGTTCGGATCGCGGCGTCAAGACTTAAGCAAAGGGCGGAAAACCAAGTCGGGCAGTAACTGTTGCAGTTAGCCAAGGCCGTGCGATAGTCGGTAGATCGGTGATTCCCCGTGATTCCAAATAATATACTCGTAAGCAGAGTTTTCAAATTGTAGGTATTTCTATAGGTGCACTGCTGTGTACAGTACCAGCACGCTGATTTCGACCCATTTTTGTTTTGTTGTTTAATAAAGAAAATATTTTGGCAAAATTTAATTATTATTTAAATGTTATTTATTTACTTCCTTCAAAAAATAATTTAATTCTTTTTTGCAAAATGAAAAACAGATTGAGTAATAATATATATACAAATCATGCGGCCCACGTGAATTTTACTTGTCAAAAAATGGCCCGGGGCTGAAATGAGTTTGACACCCTTGTTCTAAATGAACCAATGACGTGAAAAAAAACGCATACGTTGTCGAGAATATTTGTTTTTTTTTTATATTAATTTCCTTGATTTTTTGATAAATTTCTTCAAGATTATTAATGAAACATATTTAAAAAATAATTTACTACCAAATCACCATTATTTTTCAAAAACCCCGCGTAGCTAAAGCTGCGTTTTTTAATTCATTAAAACAATTCATTACATTTTAATCTGATATATTTATAAGGGAGGTCCGTTCGTTGGGGAACATCATTTGAAAGTGAAAATAAGTACACGAAAGTGAATTCATTTTTAAATGAGAAAATTACTCCCCCGAGTCTAATAAAAATGAAATTTTGTTAAAATCTGATTCAGTGTAAAAATTACCGAGGGAATATACAAACATTTAGATGTTTCTGCTTTTGAATAAATTTTTTAGTTCTAAAACTGAAGTAAAAATTATTCCTTAAATCAAGATTTTAATTTCAGAATTTAATTTTTAAGCTTATTGGAAAAGTAATATTTTAAAGAAGTCTTATAAAAACGAAAATTATATTTCATTAAATTTGTAAAATATAATAAAATAAAATGGCGTAAACCAGTGAACTTAAAACTGTGGCAGACAGATTTTTGACAAATGTCCCAGAAAAAAATTGTTGAACTTCATGGGTGAATTTCAGCGTTGCCAGACGTCCCGATTTTTGCGGGACGTCCCGCTTTATGAATAAGAATAGATTGTCCCGCGCGGGATAGCTAAATTCATGAACTATTCAAAAAGAAATAAATCGTTGAGGTAAGGTCAAAACAATGCGATGGATGGTTTGGTCGGTAGACCTGAATATAAGCTATCTGCTTGACTCTATACTAGAATAAACGCTGAAATCAGACAGCGCTGATACAATACTGTCTCGCCAAACAAAAATGTAAGACCTAAGTCTTAACTTAAATATTAAAAAGATCTCCCAGAAGAGGGGCGCGAACGTATTAAAAATCAAATTTAGATAACTATAAACAGAATAATCCTTGTGCTTTCACCTAGAAACTTACAAGCGTACCTAATTAAGAGATGCACTCGCATGAAGACTCAGCTGTAGCTACCCAGTTCTTGAATCACTCAGATAAATATTGTAAGCACAGTGTGATAATTTTAGAAATAATTATCAGATACATTTTTTTGTTGTACTATAGCGGTTCACAATAATGTACATTAATCAGAATTTTTTCAGATTTTTAGATTAAGACTTGGGTGTAGGATGCGGGCAAGGGTTTTTTTGGCATATTTTTAACAAACATCGCGGTTAAATAAAGAAATTTAAAAAATCTATGTTTTATTCCATAATCCAAGTTTAAAGATCTTTCTTTTGATACCATAAAATAAATCAATAAAAAATAATTATTTTTTCAACGGCGCAAAAAAAAATCGAAAAACTACTCTGAGAATAATTTCCGCTAATTGAGAATATTTTCAGATTTTTAGATAAATCCCTCTTGGAAATACGATGTGGGACAATAAGTTTTTTTGACACATTTTTTGACGAAAATCTAACAAAAATGTAATTTTTCAAAAATATAAATTTGTTAGTTTATCCACGCATTAAGTTTCATTTAATACCCCACTTAAAATGTGTACTCAAACTGCTATTATTAAACTGAGGAAATTATATAAACTTGACGTCAAGGATGTTACCAACTTATGAGAGCAAAATTTCCCTAGCAAAAATTTAAGCTTTTCAAGCCTACTCCTGAAAACCTTTGTAGCTAGTACTATTTTAGTCTATGAGGGGTACTACAGCCTCACGATTGTGACCCTCTAGATCAGTGTTTCTCAACAGGTGGTCTTCGGACCACCGGTGGTCCGCAGAAAAATTTTGGTGGTCCGCGAAAATTTTTGTATGTGTTTTTTGCGTGTTTTTGTTTTTTTTATGCAATTTTTCACGTAAATAATTTATATTTTGTTTATTTTCTGTAAACTTTCTGTGGTTTTCTACAAATAAAATAAATGTATTTAGTAGCACATTAAATATATTAGTTTTCTTGCAAAAAAATAACCATAAATTATTATTAGTGGTCCGCGTTAGAAAATTATATATTTTACTGGTCCGCGGTATGGTTTTGATTGAGAAACACTGCTCTAGATCACGTGACCAGCGTCCAGTGGAGGAGGTCCCGCAGTTCAGATGGACGAATAATATTTAGTTTAACGGCGGCAGCCTTGAAGTAAAATTAATCGTTAGTTAGTTAAAATTTTTGGCGCACAGCAACAAAGGCTATTTGCTCCTAACGCAGCCCATCTAAATGACTAGAGTAAAATTAATCGGACAGTACGGACCACCACGTCCTGATGTTACAAATTACCGCATGGTCTCGTTTTTTTTTTTATATTTCCGCGACCTACCTGGGCTGATTCAATCCCTATCTAGTGAAATCTAATTTGTGGCCCTTAATCAAAGGGGCGAACTCCCAGCCAAATGGGCCCGATTTCCATTTTCCATTGAGCTCCATTTGCCTACTGAAAGTATCTAAATCGTTGCAGTAACTCTAAGAAGAAGACGCCCAGATAGACCTGCCCACAAAATCGGCACAAGATCTGCCAACAGAGCATTGGTCTACTGTGTTTAACCATGAAAAATATAGACAGAATATTCACAGGTCTCCAAAGAAAACAACTACTAAACTCAAAAATCACACTGAAATAACTATTTGCATTATACGCAACAAGGCCACTTAAACACACTACCCTTCAGCTACTGAATAATACCAGTTGCGTTGTGATACAGACCCGATATTTTGCGAGTCTATGAAAACTCTCGCCTGTTCATTCTGAGAATATAGATATTCTCGGACACAACAATTCAAAAATAAAAAAATAAACCGTAACAAAGTAAGCCCTGTTATAATCATGAAACTAGTGATCCATTTTTCTAAGAGTGTAGAAGGTAGTACCAGGTAGAACTTGGTTATTGAAGTGCACTGTTAATAATTTACTACCTACGTCTTTACTTATATTTCAACTTTATGAAGTACACTGGTTTTATTTTTTTCTTTTTATTTGTTCACCAAAAAAGAACCATAATTGATTATAACACATTCTTTATACCTTATAAAAATGTCAGATTACACTGTTTCTCCTACGTTTTATTTTCCGAGATATATACCTTAATTTATTTCATTACTAAGAGATTTTTTCATTAGAATTCAAATAAAAAAACGTAATATAAGTTTTCGTAATTATAATTTAATAATGTGTTTTTAATAAAAAAAAGTCTGGAAAATAACTTTTAGCAATTACGAAACATTTTTTGTAGTTTGTACTCTATTTCAAGATTAGTACTCTCTTTCTCTCACCCTCAAAGTTGCGGGAAACTGCCACGTCTTCTTTTCCCATCGAATTAGTCTAAGCCAGTTGTTTTCCTCAAGCTTTTGGTCCTTCTACTGATATGAACCAGGAATTGAAAGATTCGATCATATACAATTGAGGATAGTCTCATCGCAGTTATATTCTTTGAGGACTGAAACATTCTTTAGTTATAGTGTCGAAAGTATTCTCAGCATAATTTATATTTCTTAAAGTTTAACCAACATAAGCCATCATGTGAATTTTTGGGTGCTCTTATTTCTGACTTAAATCATATTTTTTATCATTCCATTTGTGTCTTAAAGTGGTAAAACAAAGCATATAACATAAGGAAAGTATAGACTTGCCACTAGTTAAAGAATTTTTCAAATCGGTGCTATAATTACGGAGATAAGTTTAAAATCTAACAAACACACACACACAGTCTTTGTTTCTTTATTATACGAGGTGTCTCAAAAGAAATTTTATATTTATTTAGCTTACTGCGTGAACGCAACGTATCCGAGGGGCGCGGGGATTATGTCAATCGGTAGCCTGGCTGTTGGGAATTTAGTCGCTATGGAGCGTTTCTCGGGAGCAGACCGCGCGTTATGCGTGCGAGAGTTTTATAAAAACGGTGATTCGGCAACTGTAGCGCGTAGAAAATTCTGCAGTATTCAAGGTTTTCGCCACTTAAATGATGCGCCAAGCATTCCTCTCATTCGACATTGGGTTAAAAAGTTTGAAGAGACTGGTACAACGCTGGAAAAAACAAAATCCGGGCGACCTAGGTCATCAAGAACGGTAGAAAACGTGGAGAATGTTAATCAATCTGTTCGTGACGACCCGAACCTTTCAATTCGGAAGCGCGCAAGTGCTTTTAATGTGCATAGATCATCATTACATCGCATTATGCACAAAGACCTAAAGCTGCACCCCTACAAAATTCAATTGGTGCAAGAATTAAAGCCCCAAGATGCCAGTCAGAGGCTTAATTTCGTAAATCAGGTGATTGAGCGATTTTCAACGTTTACCAACATTTTGTTTTCGGATGAAGCTCATTTTCATCTTAATGGCCACGTAAATAAGCAGAACTGCCGCCACTGGAGTGCAACGAATCCGAAACGCAAACATCAGAAACCCCTACATTCGCCTAAAGTGACCGTATGGGCTGCGATGTCGGCGCGAGGAATTATCGGCCCTTACTTTTTTGAAGACGAAAGGGGGCGTGCAGTTACAGTGAATTCAGAACGTTATGTGGAGATGTTAGACAACTTCTTGGTACCTGAACTGCAAAACTTTCCTGGCTATAACCAAAGAACATGGTTCCAACAGGACGGAGCAACTTCACACACGTCCAATATGTCTCTGCCACGTGTTCGTGAAATTTTCTCAGGCAAATTGATCTCCCGGAGAGGTGACATAAATTGGCCTCCACGCAGTCCAGATTTAACCCCTATGGACTTTTTCCTATGGGGTTATCTTAAATCTAAAGTTTACGCCAATAAACCGACTTCACTGGCGCATTTGAAAGAAAATATCCGTCACGAAATGGCAGCCATCCCTGAGTCCACCTGCCGAGACGTCATAAGTAATTTTACTGTTCGATTAAATGAGTGCCGAGAACGCAAGGGTCTAAATTTAGACGATATTATTTTTAAGAAATAAATCCCCAAAAAGTGTATTTTAATAATTAATAAACATTTTTTCTATATACGGCTTACTTTTTTTTTAATCGATCCACTAAATATAAAATTTCTTTTGAGACACCTTGTATTAGTATAGGTTGCCGTTGAATGCATTTATCAGCGGCGCCCGTGTAGTCAATAAAAGTAATAATTTGAATCTCAAATCCAGTGGCGGCTCCAGAGTACGCGCTGCGGAGCTACAGCTCTTACTTGAAAATAATAAAAAAAAAATCTTCTTTTGAACTCAAAATGCATTTAACATAGTAATTGTGGTGTGAAAATGCTTTTTTTAAATATATTTTGAACATTGAATGCTATTGTTTCATAAATATTTACAAGTTTCCTTTAAATAAGTCTACGTCGCGCTGCTTATATCCCAGCGTCAAGGAAAGTGCAAATGTTGGCTTGTAAAGGGGTAGCGGTGCGCAGGCAGTAGTGATAAACTGGTGGGGATCGGAGCTAGAATGCTGTTAGCGTCACAATCACAGTACTATGAAATTATTGAATATATTTATGTAAGTCGTAACGAAATCGCTATACTTATATTATCTCTAAAAATTTATTGTTTAGGTAGGTATTAATAAAATTAGTATTTTCTAACTTTTTCTTTTAAATTTATATAAATATCTTAGCTTAACAAATACGTTTTGTATTTTAGATTATAAAACAATAGGTTTAAAAAATGAATACTGTCAAATCAATATTGGAAATTCCATTTAACAGACGAACGTTAGAAGAAAAAATTTATATTAAAAAATTGGGGCGACACACACCAAATTTAAACATTTCGGAAAGTGCAAAAAGCAAAAATTATAATTATAAGATGCAATTCAACAGCATCTTACATGATAAAACGTCGTAGTTAAACACCTAAACCTATCCTTGTATTATAATTTCCAGCTCTGAGTCCCACAAAGTCACGAGCCGCCACTGCTCAAAACTGTTATACAGAGTGAGGTAACACATATTCACCAAGGATTATTTTTTTAACGAAAACAGTGTTCGAATAAAACTTATTTGGGACAATGGGGGACAAACGATAGCCGTATCAAAATTTATTTTGCATTTGTTTTGCAAAAGGTATGCCAGTAAATAACTTCTCTTCAAATTACACTACACATATTATTATAAAACTCTTTTGCTGTATTAACCGGTGTAAAACTTTTATATAGTTTTATATATTTTGTGGTCTTTGAAATGACGATTTATTTGTTGGTAAATAATGGAAACAAATGCATGCAATTGTTTCTACTTGTCAAATTGTGGAATAATTAATTGTTTTTAAGACCACAAAAAGTAGCTTTTCTAAAAAAAAATATTATGTAAGGATATAAAAGTTTTACACCGTTGAAAAGAGATAAAAAGCTCCATAATATCGCGTTAAATAATATGTGTAGTGTAATTTGAAAAATTAACACCCATTACTCCGAATAAGTTTTATTTCAACAATATTTTTATAACTCATTTTATTAAGGAAACAATCAAGATTTTATTTATTTCGCGTATGGCATACAAGTACAAATTATGCGTACATTTAATAAAATATTGTGTATAATGTTCATATTATATAGGCTATTCCAAACGTTTGGGCGGAACTAGATATTGAAATCTATGGTCTATTTCAAAGTAGAAAAATGTTTGTAAGAAGATAGGAGCTGTTTGTCCTTGCTTAGGATTGGTTTAGATGGTCATCCCTATTACACTGTAAAAATATTGTTTTTAGTCCAAGTTGACAGATGTTCAGTGTCGTACATTGCAAATATATATTATTTATATTATTTAATTTTTCTCATATATTTTGTTATTATTTACATATTTTATTATTTACATATTTATTTACATACATATTTAGACTTATTCTTGGGGTAGATTTTATGGAGAAAATTCTCCATGTAATTTGTTTTTACGCAGTTATATATTTTTAGGTTATCTGACATATAAATATTTTTTGACACTTGATAATTAACAGATCAAGAGAGAGGACTAATGTGAGGCCAAAAGACAGCCCAGCTGATAGTGCCCAAAGAAGAAGTTATTGATATAATTTTTAGACCTTCATATATACATATATTTTTAATTTTTATTTACAATAATTATTACATTAAATATATTTAGATAAGAAACTTTAGCTCTGAAGATATATTGTTTGTTTTATTGCTTTATTTAAACTGTTTTAGCCAAATCTCTCATTTATACATATATAGTACATAATTTTTAAAATTAATATTTTTTTAACTTTTTCAAATTTCCCATTAAACTGAATTTATGTCGTATAAATAACGTAAGTGTATTATCTGCCTTGTGTATTTCAATATCTTATTAACATTTTTTATATTTAAAAAAAAAAATCATTTGCTAACCAAGTCGCTACGCCCAAGCCGTAGTAACTTATTTTAAATTTCCCGCTATACTGTATTTGATCAGTGTAAATCGTACTCGCTTCGCAGCGCTATCTACTTTTTTCTACTTTGAAATAGACCATAGTAATTTTTATCTATTGATTCGGAGTTTTGGTTATTTTGTTTAAGCTTTGTTTACGCTTACATCATACTCACTGTGCAAATTCTTGATTAATTTCATCGTCATTATAAAATGTCCTTTTCATTGCATTTTAATTTTTTGTCATTCTTAATAAAAATTTCCCATTTATTTATTTTTTTGTCTTCAAAATGTGGAAAAATATATTAAAACTTTTGACATATGCAGTAGCGTATTTATAGGTGCGCGCACTACGCGCAGAAGTGGGGCCCCGGATGATGAAGGGGCCCCGGATTAAAAATGTATACATAAATATACATAGCGACGCTTAAAGGAATAAAAATAAAATAAAATATTATTTATTAAAAGTGTAATTCAACCAACAACGAATACAAACAGTGATGCGTAACGGAGTCATTCGTAAGATTAAGCATCTATTTTGAAATATGAGAAGCTCCTTATCAAACAAAAAATCAGTTCTACGAGTCGCTACCTTACCGCAGAAATTTGTTTATCAACAGTATTGATTGAACACGTGTGGTGCAAGTTTAGGCCAGTTAAAAATTTCTAATGATTGTTTTTGTTATCGGTAATATTGTGCTTTTGTTTTAAGTGTTAATTCGTGAAAAACAAGAAACTATAACGATAATTTAAACATTTATATTTAAAATACATGTTATATTGATAAAAATTTGTGTAAATCATCAAAAATCAAGAAGTCTAGTAAACAGAAAACAAAACGGTTACCGCTGGTAAGTGTGTTTTTAACAAAAGTGTTAGTGTTTATGGTTAGTAGTGTTTATTTCTAAAAGTTTACAAATTATAGAAAAGTCTATCGACTAAAATCGATATAAATAGATTTTTTTGGAGCAACGATTAATCGATTCATTTCGATTCAATATTGATTTAAAATCGATTTTTTATTTCGAATCGCTTTCCAGGCCTAGGTTCCAGATACATGTAGATACTTAAATGGTTAAGAATCTTTATGTATATGAACTTGTGTAATGTATGTAATAATTTGTAAAAATTTGTTGAACAATCATTAAATTATTTTCTACCGGGAATTTAATACAGAATGCATATTTAATATTATGGGATAAACATTTTATTTTATTTCTTAAAAACATACATGTCAGATTTATTAATGTTATGTACTTTACTTACATGTAAAATAGTAAAATAATTTAAATCATAGGTAAAATCAGTTGTCTATTTGAAAAAATAGGCTAAAATATAGTATGATGGACGAATCTGATGGGGGATTTGAGAAAGGAAACTTCTCAAACAAAAACAAATTATAAATAAAGATTATAATTAAAAGATAATATAATATAACTAGCTGGAGTACCCGTACTTCGTGCGGTTTTTGTGATAAAGGTAACTTTAGTTGCCTATAATACGCATACTGTTCTGTGCAGGGCCAGGGACAGTGATTCACCTTAAAAGCACTATCTTAGGTTATTATTGATAACTTTTTTTTTTTTTTATAAACCAGCTAAAAATAAATTGAATTTTAAAGTAAATTTAAACATGGAAACAGTGCAAACAGAGCAAAAGTGCAAACTCAGGGCGTAGTATAAGCAGCTAAAAGTTACTATTATTGTTTTTGTAATGTGTTTTTTTTTTGTTGTAACGTAAATGATAAGTGATTGTTTGAGAAGCACTGGTTTTTAGGTATTTTTTCGATGGCCACGGTCAGTATTTCTCAAATATCTCCCACCACATCGTAGCCGTCCACCATACTACATTTTTCCCAAAAAATATATTTATACTAAAAAAAAATATATACTATTTAAAATAAAACTGTCGAAAATTTGCCGTC
This sequence comes from Liopterus haemorrhoidalis, assembly GCA_963971575.1. Lineage (NCBI taxonomy): Eukaryota > Metazoa > Arthropoda > Insecta > Coleoptera > Dytiscidae > Liopterus > Liopterus haemorrhoidalis. The sequence goes on along the minus strand of OZ020618.1, from coordinate 13,989,043 downwards.
GTTGCAGATTTTACAGGTATGTATTACACATAGTATTCATTAAGCAATAACTTAGATTTAAAATTTACCTAATGGAATGGGGCCCCCAAAAAATATTACGCGTAGGGCCTCACCGACCATAAATGCGCCACTGGACATATGTCATTCGTTTCCATGGTTTTATTGTTGGAATTTTAAATTTTCACTTACTAAACGTGAAACATGAAATAACCCAAGCAAGGTGTCTTCTTGTGACAACCTAAAAGAACGAAATTTCCATTTAGTTCCACCTAAACGTTTGGAATAGCCTGTATAATATATAACTTTAATATTTTAACATCTAGGGTTTCAAGCCATTCTATTAAGTCTGGTGTGACATGAAATAGGTCTTCTTTTGATCCTTGCTGGGCTTGGAGTGGGTTGTCGAAGGTGATATGACTGATTTGGTGCACCAGAGTCATATTCCGGTGTTGTGCAAGTTCCCCATTTCGCTAAGGTTCGCACATCTACCGTGGTTGGTGCGAATACGGTTTAGCTTAACTTAACCCATAGATTGCGGGGCAGATTAAAGCCGGGGAGTTCTTCCTTTAGATTTAGAGAACGCCAAACTTCTGGACATTCCTCCAGCCAACGCTCTATCCAGACATCGCAGATGTTGTGGTCCTTGTTTTCTATGAGCTTGGAAGTGGAAATAGGTGGCCGTCTCGATTTTAGACGACAACGCTCATTTGTAAGGTCACTATGTATAGGAAGATGCTAATTTTTCTGCACTCCCTAGCCCATGGGTCCCCAAACTTTTTTAGGCCGTCGACCCCCAGAAGAGTTTTTCTACTTCTTATCGACCCCTTATATTTTACAATTACGTTATTATAATTGGACAAACAAAAAATACGCTTGTGATTTCTTAATATTGTTTAGTGTACAATGTTTTTATTTATAATACATTTATCTAATTGCATGACAATAATATTATTATCAAATAAAATTGCCTGTCATTGTCAATGTGACGGTTGGGTTTGGTGACTCTTCGCAAGATTAGCAATGTCGGGTTCAAAAATAGTTAATTTCAGCCTTAAATCGCCACCGAATTCTACATCTAACTTGTTTCTTTGTTTTGTCAGGATGGAATTAACATGGCAAAAACCAGCCTCAAACATATACGAACTTGGAAATGCTAGCAAAAAGGGAACTATAATTTCCGAAAGTTTGGGATATTTATGTATAACATTTACATTAGTCCAAAAGTAACATTTTTAAAAAGCGTTTTAGCTTCAAGATCAACTGGTAATTCAATAAGTTCATCTTGTATATCACTTTCGATGTTTTGAACATCTGCAGAAAAGGGTGCGATAATCCAATCTGGGATGTGCATATTCCCTAAATCCTCAAAACGCAATTTAAAATCTTCGCTCAATTTTTGAAGATGCTTTGTGTATATTTCCAAGTCTTCATCTTTTACTTCCGACTATCACAAATTCCAAAAATATAGAAAATCTCTTCGTAACAATGAAGATCTAAATAAGTCTAATTTAACTGGGTCTGGATGACATTAACTGTGTAGCTACACAGTTATATATTAAAATTATACTAGTCATTTTTAACTTTTTTTCATAGACCCCCAATCGACCCCCGAGCCAGAATCGACCCCTAACAATGTCATATCGACCACTTTGGGGACCCCTGCCCCAGCCCATGCATTTTGTCGGCGTAATAATAGCTGAATAGATGAACATTTGTTGCCTCACCCTATATATGCAGTTTTGTTAACTATGATAACTATAATATTACCGTTAAAATTGAAATATTTATTTAAATTTATGTAAAATTAAAAGCTTGTTACATAAATTGAAAATTGCAAATTGACAATCAATTTTTGTTGAAACGTTATGAAACGAATAAAATAGTTAGTAAATATTATAGTTATATTTCAATTCAAATATTTTAACTCATTTTATTTTATTTTTATTTGCTCAATATTCACATGAAAATATTTATTATTTATTAAAAATAATGCACTCAGATCAATATAATGATTATTGAATTTTTTATCAGCGCATTATAATATTTATAATGTGTTTTTTGATCAGGGATATTGATTATCATGATATGTCGCTATAATCTTATTTAAAAATTTATGTTAAGCTCATGTAAATAACATATATTCTACTTTAAAATTAATTGGATGTGGTATTATTGTACCGTTAATTTTAAATATGCGAGTTTATATTTTAAACCATCGTTTCATAAAAAATATACTTTAAGTACTAATTTTGTCTACAGGCTGATTTTAAAAGATTTAAATTATGTAATAGATACGTGATGAAATGCTTAAAAATATTCTGAACCGAATGACGATTAATTTAATTTTGAATTGTATCATTTGTTTATAAATATGTTAGGTTATGTTATTGTTATGGTCCTTTTAAATTGCTTGATTTTGTTTCCAAAAATAGCTAATAAATGTCTTACCGGATACTCTCCCTCATTCACATTATTTGTCATCATTTGTGGTCAGTTTTTCATAACCTAACGAACGGACGTTAATTGTCTTGAAGTTCAAAATCAACCGCAGCAAATATGTCACTATTACACGCAAGGTCGTAGCTATTAAGAATTTAGTACCAAAGATCTAACGCGATGAGCATAGAACGGTAGAACACGCCGGTATAATTTCCTTAATTTCAGTCGTTTTTACATAATAACTGCTATATAATAAAACTATCCATAGAAAATAAAAAGTGTAAGAAAATTTTTATTCTAATTAAATGAATTAAATTCTTATGTAATATATATATATATATATTGTTCTTTATATCTTTTGCGATGGTTTTCCACTTATCAATGAATGTTCCTCCATCCCCAAAAGATTTTTATTGTTCTATCCTTTTTCATCACGTGTTTTATCTACCTATAATCATAAGTCAAAGAAAACTTAAAAATTTAAACTTGATAACGGCAATAATCATTAATAAAACTACTACATTTTATTCTCTTTTTATAAAATCCATTCAAAGTTTTAAAGTTATTTAGTGTAACAGTATAGTTTTAGAAACTAAAATATGTTTAACTCCTAACTTTAATTATAAACCTGTAGAACAATTAAAACAAAAGTTTTAAAACGGAAAAAATATAACGGTAAAAGAGTTTTACAACTTAAAATGAAGTTAATATAGGAATAAATCTTCAATTGTGTTTTAAAGAATATCATTTATTAAAAAACTAGATGTACATTTTGATTTCCGCACAGCGTTCATCAGTAGCATAGTTGATCAATTGATCAATGAAGGTAAATCTGATTTAACAAGCTGCAAATTCATTTTGCTTTACACTTTTTGTATAAATATTTTTTACACAAATTATTTGACATAAGCAGAAGTTAAACTAACATCCATGCACTTGTTTAGCGGTTAAACAGTGTGTACAAATGAGTTAACGTTTGCGGCCACAGGCTTAATTCTCGAACCTTCAATGGATCTTTAATTACTGGTTTACTTTTGGAAAAGCCTGATAACGGATCAATATGGAAGAGGGGGATCTTATATGTGAGCCAAACGTCAACCAAACTAACAGTGCCTAATAACAGAAAACTGGAGATTTATGAACGACCATGTGCTTAAGGATATTAAACTGGTAATGAAACCTAAATAAAATTTACAAAAGTAATTTTACGAAGTGATCAAAGAACATATAAACCAGATGTATTAAACTTGCCAGGAGTTCAAAACGAGTCCATAATATCGATTCAGTTCAAAATCAAATTAATTGGCACCCCAACTTGAAAACACCAACAAAATATTAAACTTCTCAATAAAAAAAATATTGGAATATAGTATAAAAAGTTATATAAAAATACATTAAATTTTAAATTTCTTATAAAACTTTTGTTTCTGATTTGCAACTAATCCAAATAAATCAGTGTTTCTCAATATCCATAGAGAACTAACAAGAATAATAAAATTATACGAGAGTAATTTTATTAGAGAGTGTATCTATAAAACGATCTACGAGTGTAATTTTTTAAATAAGAACCATTCTGGTTTAAAAATAAACACAACTAACCTTTTTTCAAAATTTTTATTTCTATAATAACCAACATCTTTTTGATACTTTTCGAAGTAATCCCCGTTACGCTCGAGGCATTTCTCTGAACAGGCGAAGTTTGACGATTCCCTCGACGTAGAAGTCGACCGTCAATCCATTTAACCAACCATTGACAGTGTTTTTGACGTCATCATCTGTTTGCATCCGTTTTCCACCTAAACATTCTTTCAACTTTGTAAAGAGGTGATGGTCCGAAGAAGCCAGGTGCGGGCATAAGGTGGGTGGTCGAGACATTCCCATTTAAACTTCTCTTGCAACATTTGCGTTGTGGCAGCAGTTGAGCAGCTAGAACGTTCCTCATCATGGATGTTGGTACGTCCACCATTAAATAAACTACACCACTTTCGCATATTCCCTTCATTCATCACACCTTCCCCTTACACTTCAACGAGTTGCCGAAGGAATTCGGCAAGACGAGTGACAAAGGTGTGACATTCACATTTAAACATCTCTAGCAACGCCGAATATGTGCATCAACAGCTGTTTTCAGTTCGTCCGTGAATACAGTTGGGCGGCGTTGAACGTTCCTCATCATGGATGTTTGTTCTTCCATCATTAAATAAACACCACATTCCCTTCATTATTTACACCTTCCCCATACACTACAACGAGTTGCAGATAGATTTCGGCTGGACGAGTGTTTTTAGGGTTAGGTATGACCAAAAAACCCTTATACCGTCATTTTGTCGTCTGTCTGTCTGTCTGTCTGTAATACTAAAACATCTAAAAAACATATCCCCCTAAAAATATAAACAAATATGAGCTCATCAAAAAAAAATTTTTTTTTTATAATTCTGAGTAGGGTATCAAATGAAAGCCCTTGGTACGTGGATTAACGATCAAATTTTTATTTTTGCAACATAAATTATTTTGAAGCGATTTTTGCCAAAATTGTGCAAAAAAATTTTTGACCCACACCCTGAAGCCCAGATGGTTTAAACTAAAAATTTGAAAAAATTCTAAGTAATGTACATTGGTGTGAACCAGAATAGTACAACTGGAATTTTTGATCAGATTATGTTTTTGGAACAATACGCATTTTTTGTGATTTTTTGCTAATAATGTACACAAGTTATAGCTTTGTAACACGCTACACTGGAACGTGTATGCTGGTGTAGTGGTTTTTACGCTGGCTTTTCACCCAAGTTACTTGATCCGAAAGGGATCGAACCCTGCGAGAAGAGACAATATTATTTTTTGTTTATTTTTTTTTTAATTTTTATATTGTTTAAATTATTTTTTCAAAAGTTTCTATATTGTTGTTATATTTTGGCAAATGTTGCATTTAATTTTTAAAAGCGTAAATTTAATAACCAGTGGAAATTGTTTCAATTATAATTTAATTCTGTTTCAATGTACACAAATCAGAGGGGCGGAACTTATAACAACCAATGGAAGCCATAGGCGAAATTTTTAAAATTCTTAATGAACCTTGCTATATATATATAAAAAAAAAAATACTACACATATTTAGAAACCTAAATAATGGTATTAGGCGTTCGAATTAAAATTAACAAAAAAAATATTTTATTATAAAATTTGTTTTGGCATCCCAAATAATCATCATTCACTTACTAAATACCTGCAAAACCCTGAAATGTGTGAAAATTCACACTTCACATCAATTTTTTGTATTTAATAACCGAATTACAGCGCGAACTTACTATCGGCGGGCTTAGTAATGGTCATAGCTGATATTTAATTGCCGCACAATATTTTCTATCTCCACTAACAACTTCAGACTGACTGACAACTTTGGCAAATTATCAGAAAATGCATTAGTCGGTAAAACGATTGCGAGGAACGCTATGCGCATATATGATGCGCAAACGGTTCTTATTTTAAAAATGATTCGTATTTAAAAGGTAATACTATGTTTATTAAATTTTTTAAATAAGTTTATTTTGCCGAAGGACCCCTAATATTATTTTGGAACCCCTCCGTTTTGAAACATAATTGCGTCCCTGCGTGTAATAGTAACTCATTTTCTGTGGTTGATTCTGACCTTCAAGATATAATTAACTTCCGTTTAAACTGTTAAAACTGACCATAAATGATGACAAATAATGTGAATGAGAAAGAGTATTCGGTATAGAAAGTAAATCTAATTGAAACAGTAACATTAAAATAAATCCTTAAAGCTAATGTATTGGTATAATTTGGATAAAAGTAGAGATTTTCCTGTATAACCACATAGGTTAGCTGTAAGCTTATTACGTTCCCTACATTTGACATTATACGCGTAAAATAGGGATGCGGTTGAAGGAATTTCGATGAAATTTCCTATTGGAAACCCTTCATATAATTGACTGAACAAACTTAATTTTAGTCCTAGAACTTTGGTAATAATTTATGTAATTTTAGACTATTATTTTATACTGACCACCAATTTAAACTAGTTTAAATTTCATGTCATCGTAAAATGAATTTTATGATGTACATAAAATAGCGTTAGGAGTTTTAGAATAAGTAATGAGAAAAATGTTTTCAAACATAATAGTTTGTACTCTTTGCTCTACTGATAAATAAGTATGCAATTTATAAAAAAATAATAATTACCTTTCGTCTATGGGAAAAAAACATTTGTTAATCGCTAGGAAGAACTCAAATATGCGATTACTATTTTCTCACGGTTTCAAAAATCTCGATCACTAATAGTTATATCTTATATGTAAAAATCAATTTCTGTCTGTTTGTTTGTCTGTCTGTCTGTCTGTCTGCAAGCTAAAGGGATGGACCAATTTTTACTGTACAAATTTAGTACAGGGGGTTAAATAATCTGAGAAATGTTTTAGCGAGAGCTCCAACTTCATCCGTTATGGACGTTATCAGGGCCGGCTCAAGGGTACCTGGCGCCCCATTTCAAAATTAGTTCAGGTGCCCCCCCCCATATATATTTTTTAAATAATTTTTTTGATAAAACCATGTAAAATAATCTTGAAATAATAATCCGCCAGAGCATATCCCTATCATGCACCGATATCCTGTTTTGGGCAATTTTCTGTTTTTACGTGAACGTGAACGTTATATTATAAAGTTTTATTAAAATTTATAATATTACATTATATTAAAATAGTTTTTGTATTATTAAGTTTGTGGGTGCATAACATTGGAGTTTTATAATGATGTATCAATTATTTTAGAATAATAAATTAGATCATTTCACATAGAATCATAATATATTTAACACTATACGTCAAAGATTAATAATAACGGAGTTATCACAGGCTAAATAGAAGTCCGAAATGCAGATATGTTGAGAGTTGTGGAATTTGTCAAGAGATAGCACTGCTGGTTAGTTGTTTATTTTCCACTGCCTAACGGTAATTAAAATTACTATACTTACCGTTTTATATATTTAACTATAACGTTGTGAGTGTTATGTTCTACTTTCTTGGAATTAAAGTAGTGAAATGCCGTAGAGAGGCACGGCTACTGCCGCTAGTTTATGTGTAAAACTAATCATAACTATCCCAACACATAGGCGTGAATTTTGCAAAGATAAAAGGATTCCCTTTTTGTTTTTTTTTTTTTATATAAATAACTACAAAAACCTCCGCACCTGTTGCTTACATTGGTCTAGAGCAGTGTTTCTCAACCAAAAACGCACCGCGGACCAGTGAAATACATAATTTTCTAACGCGGACCTCTAATAATAATTGTTGTTTCATTTTTTGCAAGAAAACAAATATATTTAATGTGCTACTAAATATATTTATTTTATTTGTAGAAAATCACAGAAAGGTTACAGAAAATAAACGAAATAAAAATAATTTACATAAAAAATGTGCATAAAAAATAACAAAATAACTACAAAAAACATATACAAAAACTTTCGCGGACCACTAACCTTTTTCTGAGGACCACCTGTTGAAAAACACTGGTCTAGAGCACATGACAGAACTCCAAACAATGAAAAATGTACTGGTGAGGGGATGGCTAGTGAGATAGTGACTATTTTGTCTTCAAAAACAGTATCCTATCCCAACTACTAGCGCGAGTACTAGCGCTTGTTACTTCTCAAGCTTACATTAGGATAGTAGCTATTTTTGTCACTAGCAAACTAGCTTCTAGCTCGTTTATTAGCCTAATATCAACGCGCCATTTCTGTCGTGAGCTCTCAAAAGTAATTTTCCTGAAATTCTCTTAATATCGTCCAACCATCTGGTAGGCGAATTGTCTCTATTCCTGGTAGAATCTGGGGTTGTTTATACAATCTGCAAATATTATCCAGGGCTTCAGGATTATGAACAATATTCATGATATAAATAATTTCTCACTTTTAACAATCGATATAAACCTTAATTCTAATACAAAATATGAAAATTCCTTTGTACAGAATAACAGCATACAAAGGATTATGTCCTGTTATAATATTTAATATGTTGCGTGTTTACTGCTACAAGAATTATTACGAATTATTAAATTCTACTTGCTAATTTATATTTTGCGTTCTGTAAGCTATTTAAAAAGGTAATGCTACTCAATGTTTCATTTCAAGGTTTTTCCTTTAAACCAAAATTACGGATACAGTTTAAGGATATGAAATAATAATGAGTATAAAAGAATAATGAACACGAATATAAAAACAAATCTTAATACAGTTGTTCCACAAGAGTACTTAATTTACAGAGATTTAATACAATGTAATATAAAAAAATACTAAAAACAGTGTATCCATCAATTGTCCAGTAATAAATCTAATTAGAATACTAATACACTAACGTGCTATAAACATATAAAACGAACACTGCATCAAAATACGGAGAACGCAGTAGCTTCACCATGAAAAATTGTCTTTTCTTGATTTCTGCAATCCCTCTGACCTCTGAACCCTTCTCAACAAGATTCAAACGCGTTACAGAGATCTTATAAGCGTTGAATACCATACAGGGTGAGGCAAAACTTAAGGTCATCTTGGTTATTTTCTTAATAAAAAGAATTATAAAAATATTGTTCAAATAAAACTTATTCGGGGTAATGGTGGTCTGACTACAGTGGTATCATACATTTTTTACCGACCACCAACATATACAAGAGAGGTATTGTGATCATACCGATTTTGACATTTCGAGATTTCGATGGATCTCCACGAATTGAGGTCCCTACATAACGTTTTGAATATTTTTAGCATGATGTCTGTCAGTCTGTCTGTCCGTCCGTCTATCCGTCTGTCAGTCTGTCCGTTGTCCGTCCGTCCGTCTGACTGTCTGTGTCACGTGCAGAGCAAATTCGGCTAAAAGGATTTTTATGAAACTTCATATTTAAGCCTTTGACATCAATGGCACGATTTGATCAAATTTTGGTAAAAATCGCTTGACTAGAAATGGGAGTTTACTCGTGTCGATTTTAAGATTTTTGCGAACATTTAGCAACAGAAAAATATTTCGCAAAAAATGTATTTAACAAAAGTTGCTATAAATGCAATAACTAATAACTTTTACTTGTAACGTTTCCATGGTCATAATAAATAATATTTCTGTTAGAAAATATTAGGCCACTAGTAGAAATGTTGCGCGATTCTGGTCTCTGAGACGTGTCTCAGGTTGTCTACGAGATATATCTATAGACCAATCCCCGTCTACGGGCCTGTTGCGAGACCAAAAATTGCAGATCTAAAGTCTCCCGATCGGAATGGGAGACCGCATGCAACGTTAGACATGTTGCGCAACATTTTGACAGTGTGGACGTCACTCGGCGTCTACAGGCGAGACACCTCTGGTACCATTTTCGATATTGCTTGCTTAGATATTTTGAAGGTGTACATGAGGCACGTGAATGAGTCTCCACTTGCTAGGAAACGCAGTGTGACTGCCATACGAAGAGAAGCTGAGATGGTTTTTCTAAATTTTGTATCTTGCTTCATTATTATCCCTCCAACGTGTGAAATTCCGAAAACCCATGGCGTCTTCCAGTCTTAATTTATTTAATAATGCATTACCGAACCTAGGTCCTTCTGCGAGCATTTCGCGCGTCCACCAACGTTTACGTTTTCGCGTTCTTTTACTTGTAATTAGCACTAAGCAGGAACTCATTCCACACAAAACTTCACATCGTAGTGTGAACGCTAGACGAGACAGAGAACGGTGTCTCCAGATGGTTTATAGACCGTGTCTATAGACCGTCTCTAGATGGTCTATAGATAAATCGCGCAACATGGTCTACTAGTGTGTACTAGCCTTTAGACGTTCATCATTCTGTTGGCTTCTTACATTTATTAAATACCTACAAAACTCTGAAATGAGTGAAAAAGCACACTTCACATTGATTTTTTTATATAAATAAACAAAAATTGCAAAAAATATCATGAACTTTTGCAACAACCAAATATAATAGCACGCCACTGTTTACAACATATAAATCAAGTATAAATCATTTGATAAAATATAATGTATTACCAGAACACTAATAAATCGGATAGGACAATATTCGCATAATAACTTCACATAAAACATCATGCAGAAACAACACATTTGTTATACCTAGAATAACACACCCCTCCCCATCCTTTGCAAATAATAATTGTGTAAAGAAGGACAAATAAGCAATATTAATTCCCTTTCCTTATTCAATACTGTGGTACGCCAAGGTACATAACATTAATTTGTCAAAGGCAATCAGCACAAGGAGCTCTAACCCTATACCTAATTACCTGCAAGATAGACACGTCACAACAAAATTAAATAAAGAAATAAACAACTGCAGAATAACAAGGGGCGAACAAAAGTTAGGGTGGCCAAGGACAAATGTTAGGGGAATAATTACTTTATACATAGTTAATAGGTTTAGCTGTAGCAATAGCATTACTATAAGCGAGTTTACGTTATAAGGTTTGCCAGAAAAATTACTGATTAGTATAATTAAAATTTCTATTGCCGGAAGCTTTTACCAAAGAAAATAATCAATCACCTTTAAACTTGAGACAGAGATTGTTGGTTCAAATTTAAAACAATATAACATAATTACTAAAAGTTTGGCATCTCTAGTAAACTTATCAGGATGATAATTGTGTGTGTCAGGATCTACAAGCAGAGTTAAAATACGAAATCTTTTGTCACCGATTTTTCAAATTCTTACTGTAAGCAACCTAAAAGATGCTAACTCCCTTTTGTTGTGAGCTGGCATAAATGCTAGCTTTTGTAAACAAAAAGCCCAAAAACAAACATACGAACCACTATGAACTATCTATTTAAATAAAAACCAAAGTCCTGACTGACTCATCAACGTCCAGCACAAACTACTACACCAGTGTTTCTCAATATTTTTACTTTCGTGGCACATTTTCCAAAGAAGAAAAATTTCGCGGCACACCTACGTTGTCAAAGAAGAAGAAATTTTGAAAACAGACGCCGCTGTATTCAGGAAAAAAGGGATATGTCAATTTTAATTCGTCATAAAATGATCTTTCGTGGACTTTATTCTTATTAATGGTATTGTACTTATATTCGGACAATAATGTTAAAATAAAAACGATGCTAGTCCTTTTTTTAAGATTTCGCGCACGCTTGGAAAATGTATTCAGGAAAAAAGGGATTTGTCAATTTCAATTCGTTATGAAATGATCTTTCGTGGACTTTATTCTTATTAATGGTATTGTACTTATATTCGGACAATAATGTAAAAATAAAAACGACGCTAGTCTTTTTTTTAATATTTCGCGCACACTTGGAAAATATTACTTTGAAAAATCATTAAATTCGGGGAGTATATTCTGTTCATGAAGTAAGTACCCACTAAGAAGATATTTTTTAAATTCGACCTCTAAGGGGCGAAATGTGATTTTACGGATACATTTATATCTCTCAGGACCAATGAGATATTGACGATTAATAGAAGATATAATAAACCCCAGAAGAAGTGAATCTACCATCAGGGTTAAGTACAGAACCCGTCATATTTCTGTGTTTGTTGATTTATAACATTCCTTTTTGACACACAGGTGTTTTTTAAAATATTTCGAAAGATTTTTGACAGTTTTTTTTTTTTTTAATTTCTCCCCCAGAGGTGTAAATTTTGTCGGCCTTGGTAGCGTAAAGGTGCTCTTGCTTCACGAGTCAAAGGTCCCGGGTTCGATTTCGGGTCAGGGCATGGATGTTTGGGAGCCACAGTGTAATTGGGACATTTAGCCCTGTTCTGTGGTTTAAAGAAATAAAATAAAAAAATACAAAAAATTGCATTTTTATTGATAGAACATCCCTTGGACATGAAATTCGAAAAAGTATATTTCTTCCATGACGTAAGAATTTAGCTTAAATAGGTTACCCAGACAAATATTTGAAAACAAAATTCAAGATTTTGCTCTAATCAACCCTTATAACCTTATTTTCTGGCACATAGGTGTCTTTTAAAAATCTTTATAAAGCAGTTTTTTTTTTTTAATTTCACCCCTATACGGGTACGTTGATAATTTTTATTCGATAGAACGTCCCTTAGACATAGAAACATAAAATTCAGGAAATATATTCCTTCCATGACGTTAACACCCACTAAGAAGGGATTTTTCGAAATTTGAACCTTAAGGGGGCGAAGGGATAAAATATTTTTCTCGCAAGTTTATTGAGAGAGTTTATACTTTCAAATATCTGGGCACCATAATAAATCAGATGAATCTGACACAACATAAAATAAGAAACAGAATTGAAGCTGCTAATGCATCATGTTTTGCACTTAATTCTCTCTCCAAAACGTAACTTCTAACTAAAAATACCAAGATCAGACTCTACTAAACTATAGTACGTCCCATACTTATGTATGGCTCCGAAACATTGATATTAACAAAGTGAAATAGAAAACACATCACAGTTTTCGAAATAAAATATTTCGCTGTTTCTTTGGTCCCATCCATATTAATGGTAAATCGAGAATCCGCAGGAATGATATTATTTGAGAATTGTACTGAAGGCCGAGTATCACAAAAGAACTGAGAAGTAAAGAACTGTGAGTGGATAGGTTGCACTAAGAAAATGAAAGAAGACAGAATTTCAAAGAAGATCTGGATATGGAAATTGAATATCTGGTGGCCAGTGGTAAGACCTGACAAGAAAAGGAATGATCAGCAAACCAAAGATCTAACAACTATTGGTATATGGATACATGGAAAGACCTTACACTTAGGCTCGGTCTTTCCATCTTCAGGTAAACCTCTAGGTCACTATCTGACAGATAAGGTTATCTAGAACATGGCTAGAAATAGGCAATAATTTCACTCAGCTTTTTGGACAAGAAGCGTTTATTTTAACAAAACACAACGTTTCGCCAACGCCGTTGTGTTTTGTTAAAATAAACGCTTCTTGTCCAAAAAGCTGAGTGAAATTATTTCCTATTTCTACCTATATTCAAAATTGGACTTTAAATTACTAATCTACGGTTATCTAGAACTTCATCTGTTGAATAAATGTCAGTACCAATCAGTGAATTCAATACTGCAGTCTCATTGCCCGGTAGATAACTATCAGATAGATAAATTTGTATTGAAAGACGGGAAAGACGGGATGTATATTCAGCATAGAAAGTATGACATAACCTTATCTGTCAGATAGTTACCTAGAGATTTACCTGAAGGTGAAAAGACTGGGCCGTAATAGATCAAGATGGAGGAATATTTGAGGACATACGAGAGGGTGCTACGAAAATAATTGAAATAGATCACTACTTGTTTCTGTTACAGCAAAAATGTATATTACAAAAAACGTACAAGTACCTCAGTACTTCATATGTCTACACAAATTGGATGAAAATTTTTTTTAGACTCCTTAAACACTGTGATTATAAGGATTAAAATAAAGTAAACACGAAAAATTTCCTACCGGTAGAAATTTTTTTGCTTCTTTTTTCTCTGTTTTTCGTAACAAATCGTCTAACATATCCTAAGATATTTTACAAAACGTTTTTCTTAAAGAACTTTTTCTCTTTGTGTAAACGATATTTTGTCCTCTCAGTAAGCCTTTTAGGAAATAAGAAGTGACACCCAAAAACGATTGTTAAGCTAAGAAAATCAGTGAGTGGTCTAGTAAAGGACGTTAATGACGCTGGCCTAATTCTTTTTTATATCTTATGTAAGTGTCAAGATAGTGACCAAATTTTCCTTATCACTTATGGCAGCTATTCTACAAGTAATCAAATTCTTTATCACTTCCCTCAACGAACATAAAAGCAAATGCATTTAAGATAAGTGTTTAGTTTAACAACGTTTAAAGGAATACAGAATTTAAGAAAGTCTATAGCAAGCATCATTTTTAGGGTTTTGTAGGTATGACCAAAAAACCCTTATACCGTCATTTTGTCGTCTGTCTGTCTGTCTGTCTGTCTGTCTGTCTGTTCGGTAAAAATTGTAGCCAAACGGCTAAACCTAGAGAGTTGAAAATTGGCATGCTTATACAACTCTTTGACCCGCACATAGGAAAAATACTAAAACATCTAAAAAACATACCCCCCTAAAAATATAAACAAATATTTGCTCATCGAAAACAAAAAGATTTTTTTTAAATTCTGAGTAGGGTATCAAATGAAAGCCCTTAGTACGTGGATTAACGATCAAATTTTTATTTTTGCAAAATAAATTATTTTGATGCGATTTTTGCCAAAAATGTGCAAAAAAAATTTTGTCCCACACCCTGTAGCCCAGATGGTTTAAACTAAAAATCTAAAAAAATTCTAAGTAATGTATATTGGTGTGAACCGAAATAGTACAACAGGAATTTTTGATCAGATTATGTTTTTGGAAAATAACGCATTTTTTGTGGTTTTTGGTTCACAAAGTACAAAAGTTATACCAATGTAAGACACTCATATGCATAGCGTGCGATGGCTACATGCGTTAGAGCGCTCTTAAACTGGCTGGAAAACGAAGGGTTTCGAGTTCGAGTACGGAGTGAATTTTATTTTTTCTGTTTTTTTTTTTTTGCATTTTTATTATGTGAAATTATTTTGTCAAAATTCTAGTTATATTTTGACAAATGTTGTATTTAATTTTTATGAGCGTAAATTTAATAACCAGTCTTATTATATGATTAACAGACGATAAATTATTTTAAAAATATCGTTCATTTTGCCGTGATTACTACAAAGTAAAATTTGTCCTACACACTCAGCATACCGCCTTCACTTATTATATACCTGCGAAACCCTGAAATGTGTGAATATTCACACTTCACATCAATTTTTTTAATCCTCTCTTTTCGCTGAAAAAATTCTCTAAGCTAAGATTATCTACAAAGTATTTTTTTCTTTAAGCTGCGTTCAGAACTCCTAAATTAATCGACTATAGACTATGACTTATCCACTGTTGATTATCACTACAAGTTTGTCATATGGTAACGCAAGCAATCGTTCAGAGCCTTAAATTTAATACGTTATACGTTGTTGATTGTTGACAGTTTTTCAAATTTTATAGTTAGTGAGATGTTTTAATGAGACAGACATTTAAACACATTGACTATCTCAGACTACATGGTAGAGAACGTTTACATTGTATGCTTTTACATAACCTAACAAAATTTCATCGCGCCGATTACAACAAATCTTGCCGAAAATTACAAAAGCGAACAGTAAATATTATCAATTTAGGTAATTAGGTTAGGTTTAGTTAGTAAAAATCTAGGACAGCAGAATTAGGAAAACGTTAATAGATAATAAACATTTTACGAAGACGTAGTAGTTGGTTTAAAGACACATAAATGTCGCACTATTCGTAACGCACTAAATTCCATAGCTGTAAACACTGGCTTGAACGATAAAACTACCTACTAAACTTATCCACAACGCACAGTGAACAGTGAACTAATTTAAAGAGCTCTGAACGCAGCTTTAGTTACTAAAATTAATAAGAAGACATATATTAAATCATCAGGAATACATCAAAACATCTGAAATCTATAAAACTAAGTTTAGACTATTTAAAAAACCATATTCATAATGAATTCATAATACTTTGCGTTAATAAGAGCGCTGTCCAGAAACTAAAATACCCAAACTTTTTTAAGGATAATAACTCTTTAATTTATGATATATTAAAATCTGTACAAGATCTAACCTTTAGAAATAAATCGATAAAAATATGCTGGATCAAGAGGCACTCGAACTCCAAATTTAATAATCAAGTAGATATACTAGCAAAGGAGGCCGTTTTAAAAGGAATGCCGCTACAAATACCACCTAGCAACAATGAAATAAATTTAAAATTGAAAGAAATTGTTCTAAATCAATGGCAACATGATTTCCTACAATCACTTAAACATAAAACATCATATTATGGAGAAATCCAGACAACACTACCAAAAAAACACTGGTTCTCGTCAGACCAAAACAGGGCTTTCATCTCTACTATAATACGACTAAGATTTAATCATAACCTCTCACCTTCTCATCTGCATAGAATAAACTTGAAATCAACCTACTGTCAATGTGATGACCAGTCTATTGGTGACGTTAACCACTTACTTTTTAAATGTCCATTACATTTCGGTAATCGTACAAAATTTTTAAATAAATTAATTTCAGAAAATATCCCATTTCCAACAAACATTCAAACACTTTTAGCCACGAACTGGATGATAATTTATAATATAATCTTTGACTACATCAAAGTAGAAAAAATTAAAGTGTAATAAAATTGTATTTATACTTAACATTAATACCAGGTCTACAAGTATGAAATGCGGATTTTTTTTTAAATAAAACACATTAAACTCAAAAGAACAGTAAAAGTTTATTTATTCAAAGTATGCTCCATTAGAAGTTATACATTTTTCCCATCTTTCAGGCAATTTGTGAATACCTCGCCAGTAGAACTCTTCCCCTTTCCCCGCAAACCATTCATCTAGCCATTCTTTCACATTTTCATATGAACAAAAGTGCTGCTCGGCAAGTGCGTGACCCATCGATGCGAACAAGTGGTAATCTGAAGTGGCCAAGTCTGGTGAGTAAGCGGCATGGGGTACCACTTCCCACTTGAGTGCCTCCAATGTGTTCCTGCTTTTGCCTTATGTGATGGAGCGTTATAATGAAGAAAGATTACCTTGTGCTGTCTTCTTTCGTATTCTGGTCGTTTTATGAGCAGCGAATGGTTCATTTCGATCAGTTGTTGTTGGTAGCGTTGGGTATTAACTGTTTCACTAGGTTTTAACAATTCATAATAGACCACACCCTTTTGGTCCCACCAAGTACAGAGCATTGTCTTTTTGCCAAAGCGATTCGGTCTTGCAGTTGATGTGGATGGTGAGCCTGGGTTCACCCATGATTTTTTGCGTTTGGGATTTTTAAAATAAATCCATTTTTCATCGCCAGTAATGATACGATACAAAAAAGACTTTCTTTTGTATCGTGCAAGCAAAATTTCACAAGTGTTTTTGCGTTTTTCCATCTGCCTCTCATTCAATGCATGTGGAACCCATCTGCCGACTTTCTGGATCTTACCCATCTCTCGTAGGTGATTGGAAACAGCTTGTTGACTAACGCCTAACAGCTCTGCTAGTTGTTTTTGTGATTGACTATCGTCTTCCTGTAGCAATGTTTCCAATTTTGTATCTTCATATTTTTTTGGAGGTTTTTCATGTTCTTTGTCTGTAGGATCATAGTTACCACTTTAGAAACGCCGAAACCATCGTTCTACACGTATCTTGCGATGGAGCATATTCACCATAAGCTTCTCGAAGCAGTCGGTATGATTCAGCAGCAGTTTTTTTCAAATGAAAACAAAACAGTAGTACTGTCCGCGAATGCTCTTTATTTGGCACAAAATTTTATATTTTTAACACAGTAAAACAAAACTATATGATAACTTTTCAAATTATAATCTATACGCATTTGACACTTAACGATAACTTAACAAAACGCCATATGTGTTGAAACTTTGAACTATACACTCTGTTTGCGCGGCAAGTTTTAAAAAAATCCGCATTTCATACTTGTAGACCTGGTACTAATATATTCTGGATAATAGTTTCTGCAACGAAGGACAAAAATTGCTATATTATTTTATTGTTTACATCACTGGTTAATAGTCAGTGCAATTAAGACCAATAAATACTATTTTAAAAAAAAATACATCTCTATGTCTTTGTAATTAAAATAAGTGGACTATTATTATTAATAAATAAAATTTAAAAATGTTAAGATTTAAAAATAATAATAAACATTTTTCTTGGGGGCATTGCCCATTTGCCATTACATAAAAGCCGATCTTTTATCCTGGTTGCACCCTTTCATTTTTCTGTTCTGAATATCATTAATTTAATTTAGATTAATAATAATTTTATTTTAAATATGCACTTGATAAAAGTCTTCTTATACAACTTAGAATGTTTATTTATAATTTTCTTTTTATCTTTGTGTGTTTTATTTCACTATTTTAAAAGAAAATATTTCCTTAGCTTGTCATACTTCTTTAATGATGTCTGTTAGCTTTAAAACAAAATCTCTTTGAAATATTTTTTGCACTAGAAAGGATTCAGAAGGACTCTGTAGAGAGGATTAAAGTCGTAACAGCGGAGATAGCAAACTAATACTCCACAGTGTAGAATCTACAGTATACACCATACTAGCCACCTGTGTACTCTAATCTATTTAAAGCGTATGATTACCATTAACATAACCATTAAATAATACAAGTTCATAACATAAGGAACTTTATACATAAGGTCCTTATGTATAAAAATTGCGATACCTGAATAGTTAATAACCGGGACATCTGCGTACTGAGGAAGTTAATACTAACACATGTTGCAGGTTACGAAACTTAATATGCCGATTGATCGACAGAAAACCGATAAACAAATATGTATCCATTTCAGACAGTTCTATGTAAAATTAAATGAACCTCTCATACCGAACGTACGTCCGTAATTTTTATCTTCGTTTGTTTAATTTGAATATATTCAGATGAACATGTGTGTGTTTTTCTATATGAAGCGATTCTACGAGGGCTACCTTTTAAGTTTTTACAAAAACTGAGAAAGATTTTTTTTTTTTTTTTTGAACTCTTTTTAAAATATTCGCCTTAAGATTTATACACTTTTGCATGCGTTCAAACCAATTCTCGAAACATTTTTTCCAGTCTGAAGTTGGTATCTCAAAAACATGATTTTCGAAGGCTTCAACAGCTTCTTGATGTGATGAAAATCGTTGTCCACGCATTTTTTGTTTGACATTGAGGAACAAAAAAAAGTTATGGAATAAATCAGGTGAATACGGGTATTGAGATATTAACTCGATGCTTTTCTCCTTCAAGTAATCAATTATTTGACGTGCTGTATGGGAGCTTGCATTGTCATGATGAAGAACGATGCGAGGTTTTTGGTTGTTTTTCCTGATTTTGTCGATGACTTCTGGCAAAAAAAATTTTTGTATATCATTCAGCATTAACTGTTCTCCGATCCTCTAAAACAGCGGTTCCCAACCTGTGCTTCGCGGAGCCCTGAGTGCTCCGAGTGTACTTCTCAGGGGCTCCGCAGCCGTTCCAGGAAATAAAATAAATAAAAATTGAATAAAATCAAAAGAATTAGAAATAAAAAACAGAATCAATATAAGAAAACTGGAAATTACATTCTGAAAGAAAATTGGCCAACTTGTATGTATGTATGTCCGAGTGATTTCTGACTCTAACTGGTTTATTACTCTATGACTAGATGGAATGTGATCGGCGAGATGCATTTTAGTTTGAATAATCTGCGTATCCCAGCAAACATTCAACCATCGGCCGAATGCCGGCAAACTGCTTTTTCTGTTGGTAAATTGCTGGCACTAAAAGTTTGTGCAACGCCAGTATTAATAATATACTTCACATTTGTATTTCGCACTCCTCCTATACGAAGTACTTTACCAGCATTTAATGCGATTATTTTGCACTTTACCGCTGCTGGACCGGCAATTGATACATCAATGGGCCAGCTAACAGCCACGGGGACACCGGGGTACTGGCCCACTACTTTCAATGCCGGGGAGTATGTGCTTCAACAGTACTGGCCTGTATAAAAATGTTTGCTGGGATATTTTGATTATTTGCTTAATTTTATAAAAATCTGTCTATCTATCATTATGTGTCTCGTCACCTGTAACGATGTTGTATACGGATTTTGCAGTGCCTAGGTTGAATTTTTTTAGCATTCCCTTACACCAATTAGCACGAGCCTTTTTTGAGCTTCGGTTAAATTATGCAGAATCCATCGGAAACAGATCTTTTCACAGTTAAATATTCATGCAAAATGGAATGTTTTGCAGTCTGGGATATGCCGAAGGATGCCTCTATAAGTAACATGCCGTTCTTTTTCAATCATTTAGCGCACAGCATCGATGTTTTTTTGAATCACAACCGATTTTGGTCAGCCTTCACGAGATTCATCACTGACAGACGTACGATCACGATGAAATTCTGCAAACCAATTGTAAACAGTTTTTTCTGATGGTGCTTTTTTACCAAAAGTTGAACGAAGTGAATCTATGTATTGTTGTTGAGTTAGGCCTTTACTAAAATCGTAAAAAATCAATCAAACGAAAACCATTACGAGTAATATCCATTTTTTCTCAAACTTGTTTTTTTAAAGCTCACTGTCAAGAAATTACTCGGTCAATTTATAAGCTGCCACTGATTTCACAATAAAAAATTGATGTGAAGTGTGAATATTCACACATTTCAGGGTTTCGCAGGTATATAATAAGTGAAGGCGGTATGCTGAGTGTGTAGGACAAATTTTACTTTGTAGTAATCACGGCAAAATGAACGATATTTTTAAAATAATTTATCGTCTGTTAATCATATAATAAGACTGGTTATTAAATTAACGCTCTTAAAAATTAAATATAACATTTGTCAAAATATAACTAGAATTTTGACAAAATAATTTCAACATAATAAAAATGTAAAAAAAAAAACAGAATAAAATAAAATTCACTCCGTACTCGAACTCGAAACCCTTCGTTTTCCAGCTCATTTTAGCAGAGCTCTAACCCATTAAGCTATCGCACGCTTTGCATGTGACTGTCTTACATTGGTATAACTTTTGTACTTTGTGAACCAAAAACCACAAAAAATGCGTTATTTTCCGAAAAAATAATTTGATCAAAAATTCCTGTTGTACTATTTCGGTTCACACCAATATACATTACTTAGAATTTTTTTAGATTTTTAGTTTAAACCATCTGGGCTACAGGGTGTGGGACAAAATTTTTTTTGCACAATTTTGGCAAAAATCCCATCAAAATAATTTATTTTGCAAAAAAAAAAAATTGATCGTTAATCCACGTACTAAGGGCTTTCATTTGATACCCTACTCAGAATTTAAAAAAAATATTTTTGTTTTCGATGAGCACATATTTGTTTATATTTTTAGGGGGGTATGTTTTTTAGATGTTTTAGTATTTTTCCTATGTGCGGGTCAAAGAGTTGTATAAGTATGCCAAATTTCAACTCTCTAGGTGTAGCCGTTTGGCTACAATTTTTACCGAACAGACAGACAGACAGACGGACGACAAAATGACGGTATAAGGGTTTTTTGGTCATACCTGCAAAACCCTAAAAATGTCAAATTTTACGAATATAGTAATGACACATTTCAATATTGCTATCTAGTGGTCGTTTGTAAAAACATAAAAGGTAACCCTCTTATGACTATTTTCTATCGAATGCGATGTGCCAGCTTTTATTATCAATGTCCATATTTAGGATCCATACATGAAAATCGGTCTAATAATGACTATATATGTAAGACATTTTCCTTCTATGAATATAAAATTTGAGCGGAGATGTTTTTTTATACCCTTCGTTTGAATTAGATACTACTCTCGTGTACAAAAACATTATTAATACCCTTAAATCTAATCTACCTTAATATAATGCAAACTAGACTCCCTAATAATGCAAAAATTATATTAAATTTTTCTTTTGAAAATCTCTAGTCTTGTAACTTCAATTTTTCAATCTCTTTTGCCTCAAAGAATACCTACAAGCTAGTTCATAATCTTAAATCAGAGTTACTGTAAAGATGCTTACGATATAAAATTAAGATTCTACCCTACAATATCATAAAAGTTTTTGTTCTCAAAAAAAAGTTTCCTACACAAATACGTCAAACCGGAATTTAATAAATCTTATGAAAAAAAAAAAAAAACTGCAATCTCGTACTCCAGTTGACAGGCATAAAATTATGCTACATGCTAACAAAGAGTCATGCTATTCAAGGTTTGCATTTAATTAAAATTCAAAAATATATAATTT
The DNA here is from genome assembly GCA_963971575.1 of Liopterus haemorrhoidalis. NCBI lineage: Eukaryota > Metazoa > Arthropoda > Insecta > Coleoptera > Dytiscidae > Liopterus > Liopterus haemorrhoidalis. The sequence goes on along the minus strand of OZ020618.1, from coordinate 13,966,755 downwards.
TTCATAAAAATTATAAATCTTTTGAACTAGTTTACGTTTTATTGATGTAAATTTTATTTTTGTTCTGAAAAAGTTTATGAATTTTAAAATATATTTTAAAATATTTTTCTCTGTTACAGGTAAGTTGATGAATTTATCAACAGCTTTGCTCCACTTTCTTGTCAGTGGTAAGAAACATAATAATAATAATCTACAGCAGTGGTACTCAACCTGGTCCCTACCACCCACTAGTGGGCGGTAGGAATTTTTTGGTGGGTAGTAGGGGTTTTGTCCAATGCTGGCTACTTTCCGTTTTTTTTTAAATTTAATTGACGTTTTAAAAACATTAAAATAGAAATGATTAAAGTATTATTTAAAAAAATTTCATAGCATTATTGAAAAACATTTTCATTAAGTTTTCATAAAATTCTTTACTGTTTATAGTTAAATTTCTCAAAATATACAATTGCCACGTTTTGGTGCATGTATATTTGTTGTGTTTAATAATAAGAGATGATGCAGTAAGTTGTTTTATAAAAATTTTTGCAGCTAAATTTTGCGAAAGTATTTGGTAAGTTATTATTATTATACAACAGGTGGGCGGTATGAAATTTTTTCTACCAATAGAGATGCTAAAGTGGGCGGTAGGTATGAAAAGGTTGAGTACCCCTGATCTACAGGGTCGTCTAATCCATTAGGCTTCAGGGACAGTGCCTAGGGCCTACGGAAATGTTATGGTCTACGAAAACATTATATGGAATGATGTCTGTTTTAGAGATGGAAATTTCGGCTCAGTTTGCGGAACCGGATCAGTGGAGGTCGTTCACTTTGCTGATCCGGCTCATTGATCCGGCTAAGTAAACGTGTCTCAGAAAACAGGTCGGTCAATAATATAGGTATAACGTCGCTCAGCCGGCTCTTGCATTATATGAACAAACAGCGGAAAGCGGAATTGTTTGGTCGAGTGGAATAAATGCGATAAAAACGTCGGAGTATTCGCCACTTTATTACCTTTATTGTTAATATTCTTAGAATGAATTCAAGACGTAAATTATGACTTATTGACAAATTCTTCTTTCTCTCTCTCTCTTTGTCTCTCTGGCTTCCTCATTATCTTGTTATAAAGAAATCATGAAGTTAAATAAATAAAAATCTATAGAAGTGAATAATCTAACATTTTTGCCGGGTTAATAGTAAACAAATAATTCACTTTATCTAGCTACTGTATTTTAAACCAGATGTGTTAAGTTTATGGCGATGTTTATTGCCCTTATAAATGGAACATCTAGGACTTGGGCAATATTTTTAATATTTTTATATAATATGGTTGTAAGAAAGTACAGACTAAGCCTATTAGTTTCAAATAGACTGCCCTACAAATTGATCACAAAATACACTTTATGGTAATACATTACAATCCGAGTTCTCACGAAGTTCAACATGACATCGATCAAGATCCAGATCACTTCGGTCACTGCTCACAATCCCCCATCAATCGTATCCTTGAAACTTGAAACTATGCAGTGAGCCGTGAGCTGGCTCATTTCAATGTGGTGAACCGTGTCACTTCGGTCAGTGTACTGAGCTGGAGCAGTGAGTCGGTTCATTCTTGAATGACCCATCTCAAGTCTGTTTGACTCTAGTTGTATTCCGGGGCGAGGAAGACCTTGCGACCTTGATAAAATAATAATAATAGTAATAATCTTGTACACCTCAACCAGCAACCCGTGGTGGACGGGAGAAGCTCTGGGCAGATAGAGAAAGCGAAAGAGAAAGACACGAAATGCGAAACTAAATGCGTCTCCACTACTACTTTTCTGTTAGGCCAACGCGCATTCAAATTTTGTACGCCACGACTGGCTGATTGAGTTATACTTGTGTCACAACCATCCTGAAACTATTATGCACATTCTGTATGCTTTTCCATCTTTTAAAGCGTCGAGCTACGTGTCTCGACATAATGTTGCTCTCCGCGTGCTCTACTACCATCTTAGACATGCTTATGATATTAACCAAATACCGGTTATACTGTACGTCGCTTCGTACGACAACGTACGACATAGAATCGGGGGTAGAAAATTCCAAGTGCCGCATTTATTAGAATTACTCTTTCCCCATCTCGAGGTTACTGATAGCAACAAAGTCGAACATAACCCTCCTGGATATCGAGACCAAACAGATGTTTGTGATTGACTTCTCATATCCAAGTGAGAAAGATATCTCTCTCAAGGTGGAGGAAAAAGGGTTCAAGTACATGGATCTCTTGCCTGAGCTTGGAAAGCTGTATTCAGGGTATAAAGTTAAGCTTGTAGTCCTAATATTTGATGTTTTGGGTGGTATGAAAGCCTCCTACCGAAGGGAAATCGAGTCCATTCCCATTGGTAGATCTTCTGCCACCTCTTTGATCTTCAGGATGCAGAAAGCAGTGTTGCTCGGGTCACTCCGCTTTGTACGGGCGCTGGTTCTAGCGTAATTTCCGTTTCTGCATATCCCCAGTGTTTGGGATGCAGCAGTGTATATTTAGCTCCACTAGTCTATTGTATAACGTGGCTCAAAAGGTTACTGAAGTTTGCGATTAGTGGACACTTGTCAAGACCTGACAAATCCCAAATAATAATCATATATTCTGTCTGATCTAATAATCGTTTCAGCTTCTAAAGCAGCTACTTTACTCTTAACTGCAAACTGCTGTTCGTAATCTAGGAGTCCCGAGACACGTGCACTTAAAAATACGAATTTAATCGTGGAATTCGACGAAGGATTACATTTATTATTAATAGTAGAGATATATGAAATATAAAATATATGCAGAGAGAAATTTTCTCTGTGTGGAAACTTATAAGTGTCCTTGGAATACTGAAGATATTATTAAAGTTAGAGACAAATTCCAGAAAATAATTAAATTAGAAACTTAAAGACTAATCAAAATTTTTATCTTAATCATCTTGAGAGTAAATTTTTTATTAAATGAAAGCTTCGGATTTACAAAAGAAACTTATATTTGCAAAAAGTTTTAGAGTACCATTTGATTACACAAAATAACATTGTATTAAATTTTAACTTTTTCAACAAATTGCTTTTAGAATGATACTTGTTGTAGTAAAAGTACTATGAAGTATCAATTATGAAAATAATTTCAACAACAAATTATCTGAATTGTGTAACAAAAATATATCTAAAAAAAATATTCACGAGCAATATGAATAAATTAAATTGTTGAAACAAATTGGTTTGTTTTTAAAATTTTGCAAAAATTATGCAATATGATCCAAAAAAAAAAGTTTAGACAGACATATATGGTGTCCTAAATCTCCTCGCTGGAGCATAAGGCCTTTACAAACTAGAGCCATCTGGTTAGGTAAATAGCAAGCCTCTTCACCTGGCGCCAGATAGTTTCGTAACCATCAAGTTCTTTATGTATCGTTCTCCTTCATGTGGATATAGGACGACCTCTACGACGGCTTCCCTGAGGGTTCCACTCTGGGGCCATTCTTGAGATGTCGTTTACTGCCTTTCGGAAGAAATAACCAATCCAATTCCATTTTCATGCTTAGATATTCAAGTGGATATTAAGAAAAAAGTAGATCTTGCCTTCAAAATTTCATTTTTATTCTAGATGTACATTTCGTTGACCACGTGAACATTATCAATAGACTAAATTATACAAAACTATTACAATATTTATACATAGTTAGATAAGATCAGTGGTGTGAATGAGGGTGAATTAGGATATTTGAACATTTACGGTTACTGTAGTTTTTTTTTTTTTTTTTTTGTTGTGTATAATGGCTTTTGGATGACTCCATTAAGCCAGCTTTTTAATGTTATAATTGTCTTCTTACTTTAATTGATGAATATGAAGGGATAGTATTGGAAATGTTCAGGATAGGGGTTTTTGCCGAGAGGCCGACACGGCAGGACTGCGGTTATTATTGTAGTTAATGGTTATGAATTGGGAAATTTTTACAATTAGGTTGTTCGGATTACGTCTAAGAGCGGGTTTTGTAAAGGACTTAAGTCTGTGTTAAGTAGAATTTCGGAATTTTTCTTTATTTGTATCGCCTCTAACATAATTAGGTTGTATGAATTATTTTCTTTAAGGCCCGGTTTTTCCACCTTCAGATAAAGTTCCAGGTTACTATCTGACAGATAAGGTTATTTGTAACTTCATCTGCTGCGTAAATGTCATCCCTTCTTTCTATACAAATGTATCTATCGGATAGTTATCTAACCGATAATGAGACTGACGTATTGGATTCACTGACTGGTATTGACATTTATTCAGCAGATGAAGTTACAGATATCCTTATCTATCAGATAGTTACCTGGAACTTTAACTGAAGGTGGAAAAACCGGGCCTAAGTAAGGAAATTGTGTCTCTGTCATGCCCCGTTTTCATTTTATGGAATGGTTAATATCTAAATTTTTAACGTAATTTTTATGCTTAAATCTAGTTTCCTCCTAAGTGGATAGGTTTTTGTGCTACCAACTATCAAAAATGAGTAAATGAGCTAACATTGTTCTGAAAAATCAGTTCTGGTGTGTACTTTAGATCAAATTTGTTAAAAGGCTAAAATAGCGTAATATTATTATAGGTATTACAGTTTTACCCAGTGTACAGTGTACCCTGTGTAGCTTAAAATGCTACATTCACATTTTAAGGACCAGTTCGTCGTATTAATCGTCGGTGTTTTGGATGACCTCTAAGTTTCCCGCTTTGCTTTCCTGCAAATGGTCTGTTACGTCTCATTTGCAGGATGTAAAAAGCAGTATTACTTGGATTACTCCAAATTGTGCGTATAGTAATTTAGTATATTTCTGCGACTGCTTACCGTCAGAGTTTGATATGCAGTCGCGTGTAAAAAAACTGTGATTTTCTTCGAGATTGAAGTGGGAGGTTAGTGAAAGCTTGTTAAGACCTGACAAACCCTATAATAGGTTTTAAAAAAAAAACCCTTAGGTGGCGCATAGACCAGCGATGATAATTTCTCTGTTTGTAGACGCCCGTGATTAAGTAAAAGTCACGTGGTCTGTGTGACATTTCGATCACATTTTCACTCATATTACTCGTGTGACATTTTCAGTCATATTATTTTTGTACAAATAAGTACTCATTTTAAGCTCTGTTAATATATAAATGGATGTAATTATTATACTGCTGCAAATGAACCAAATTCAATTCAACTAGGTGGCAATATTTAATTAATATTGTTTCAAAATTGCACTACATGTCGTCGGTTTACAGCAAAAACTAGATTACTCCCAAAATATAGTTTCAAGTAATTAGCATTTTAAGATTTTAAAAAAGTTAATAAATCATAATGGAAAATATAAGTTGTGTTGATATGTGTATGTTCTTGATCGTTTAAGTTCGCAGTCAACTTGTTAGAACATATTACACGCAATTATGCATGAAAGTGTACTTAACTCAAAAAAGACAAAAGTTAATAAAAGAAAAAAGACAATTTTAGTTATCTTATTTTTGCAGAAACCCATCGATATATTAATGTTTTATTGTTTTTTGTTATCTAACAGAACATACGTTTTGGTGATATGCACCCAAAATTCTTAATTTGGCGCCAAGTTTTGCTGAAGCAATGTTATGGCTTCTTGCTCTATCAATCTTGGTTAAATATCAAACAATCGTCCCATTCTTCTGTATTCTTGTGGGTTCAAATCCAAAGAACCCTTGTTAAGATAGTGGTTTGGTTTCTTAAAGTGACCAATATTGCATTTTTTTTTATTTTTTTAATATGTCCCAATGGGTTCTTACCTTGCCTATGCCCATAGATCGGTTAAAAACTGCATCACATTAATATTAAAATATTTTTCTGCTAGAAACTATAAATCCCATAAAGGCCATGCCTTCTAAATGTGGATTTATCGAAGAATATTGGGCAATGGTGGAACAACAGAACGGAGAACTAAAAAGTACTCACCAAAATGGGAACGAACATTTAATGTTCCAAATTAAAAAGAGAAAGTTGGAAGATCTGGGCAATGTAATAGGTAATAATAAATACCATTTATTACATTTAAGTCCATACCATGAGAGTCGTTTGTTCTCTATCGTCTTTATGATAGTGTTTTCAACGTTCATAGTTGCTTTTATGGTATCATTACGAACGTGCTCAATTTTTGAGATACCGCAACTCCTCCAAAAGTCCATTTCCACGGCGCTCAGTCGAGATTTATTTCTTTTTGTGAGCTCCCATGTTTATGAACCGTAGGTACAGATACTTTCGACAATAGTTTTTTAGATAACCGTTTTCGTCTCCTTCGTTATATTGTCGTTCAACAAAACCGAGTTAAACTGCCTGGTGTCAGGCTGTCCTTGCCTGATTTTATTATTTATCCTCACTCTTCCCTCTGCTTGATAGAGTGACACCTAGATATTTGAAAGTCTGGCAGTTTCTGATGATGTCATCATCTAATTTTAGGTCTCTTCCCTGTTCACCGACAACAATATACTCAGTCTTTTGCAAGTTTATTTCTAAACCTCTTTTTTATATTCCTCTCTTCGCTTCCTCGCTATATAGCTGGAGTCATCTTCGTCTTCAGCTATGAGGACCTGATCGTCTGCAATTAATAGAGTATAAAGTGGATTACCTCCAACATCTATACCCATATTACTGTGTTATTGATTTACTTAATTTATTTCAATGAAAATGCGATAACAATATTTATTTATTTATTTTTTCTTAAGTACACTACAGGCCAATGCCTAAATGGTACATGAAAAATATTATATACATGACACTTATATAAAACAAATATATTAATTAGTGAATATGACAATTTAAATATTATGTACAAGATAATAAAATACAAATAAAAAGAAAAGACCAAATTTCAATATGAAATAATTATATTTTAAATTCTACGATTAACTATGAAAAATAAACAACAATGATAAAAAATAATGGAAAAAAAAAATAATAAAAAAGAAGCAATTATAATGACATTTTTTTAATAAGTGATTTGAATTGTTGAGGTGTTAGACAAAATATATCAACAAAATCAGGTAGCTTATTAAAACTTCTAGTGAGTCTATTTAATATTGAATTTTGTCCATACATAGTGTGACTAGTATCTAGATGTAAAAATTGATGTAATCTGGTACTGTATCCAGGTATTCTAAATTTAAATAATTTCAGTACATCAGGTGTATCAATATAACCTGTTAAGATTTTATGTGTAAAACAAAGTTGGGACTTGTTTCGTCTGCTGCAGAGACTTTCAAAGTTTAACATACACAATCTATCCAAATATACATATTCATTTTTATTTATTTTTAATTTAAAAAATATATAATTTACAATTTTTTTTTGGACTCTCTCAATTCGATCTACATAACATGTCTGATGTGGAGACCATACAATACTGCAATATTCAAGGTTACTGCGTACAAGTGATTTATAGAGATATATAATTGCATTTATGTTTGTAAATTCTTTAGTTTGCCTTATGACAAAACCAACCATTTTATAAGATTTTTTCAAAATATTCTCTATGTGCAGATTGATCAAAGATTACTCCTAAATCTCGATGCGAAATTGTAGTTTCTAATATTATGTTATTAATAGTATAATTGTATATTGTATTTTCTCTTTTACGTGAAAATCGCATTACTTTACATTTTTGAATGTTCAATTCCAGTAAATTATCACAGCACCATTTATTCAAAGCATCGAGAGACTGTTGTAATACTAAGGAGTCGTTCAAATTGTTAATTGTAAATTAAAACCTTCAATAAATACATATATCCTGTCCGAGAATCTAGCTCTTGAGTTTTGGCAAAAAAAGAAGGATTCCTACTTCTGATCTACCGAGACCTGCTCTGCTAGAGAATTAATCAATTCTGGTTGAATTTAAAACGTAAACAAAAAATTTAAAAACCTCATTTAAATAATATTCCTTCATCTGTAAATCAAATAATTTCATTAATAAGAAAGAAGAAAAACAAGACCGCAGTCATTGTTACTTTTTACTTAAACTTTTTAATTAAATTAAAGGCTATGAAATGATTTCATCCAACTTAAATAACTCTCTGGAAAATTTAAACTTGAAATCACACAACAAAATTTAAATGACGCCGCATAGGGGAATATTATTTCCGTCAACACGACATTTCAAATTGAGCAGCATGCAATTCTACAAAGACATCCATAATCTAATATCCTTCTATTCGCGAGTCTTAATTAGTTGGAGCTCCGACGGTTGGCCCCATTTCTGATAAAATAAACATATATACTTGGAGCTTTCTCTGTCTCGTGGTTTCTGCACATCTTTAGACATGCACTATCGGCATAGTAATTATACAATCCTCCCTATTTCCCCCACAACACCCTGCTCCTATTTCTCAGGTTTCAATCTGTGCTACTGCATGTTTCTTTATTGTCTCGCGAGATGTCTACTTGCCGCTCAGGTAATTAGCTACTCACTGTGTATTTCAATGCTCATTGTCTCAAATTTAAATTAACTGACATATATTAAGCTCTATTTCATTTCATTTAATTACTTCACTGTTTATTTCAAAATAAGATTCACTATTACTATAATATTAAAATTTTCTCCCATAAGTGAACAAATCGAAGATGGATCACCAGATAAGAGGATAAAGGGCGCCGCACAAAGGCATCAAACAAGGCCACCGTGAGACATATAATATCGGCAATTTTTGGATACATCGTAGTTATTTAGTTTATAAAAAATTTGAGGCCATATTAGACCGGGAGCTTATGACAGTTTTTGGTCTCCGATTTCATACAGCATGCCTTTTGGAGGAGAGAATATTTACCCTGTGACAACAAAAAATGGATGGTACTAAACCCCTGCACGCTTTCCGGTCATAGGAAAAATTGCATTTCCACTTAAACACAAAATTTTTGTGCTTTTCTCTGATTTAATATTGCTTGCCCTTTTTTCAAAAGAAAGTTATAACAAATTTAAAGTCTTTTAAATATATGCATGCGATTCGGAGGGTCCCAAAGGGCTCAAACGGTCATATGATCTTGTAATAAAAAAATATGATTTTCCGCGTTTTCATACAGCATGCCTATAATTAAAAGACTTTAAATTTGTTATAACTTTCTTTTGACAAAAGGGCAAGCAATATTAAATCAGAGAAAAACACAAAAATTTTGTGCAAGTGGAAATGCAATTTTCCATATGACCGGAAAGCGTGCAGGGGTTTAGTACCATCCCTTTGTTGTTGTCACAGGGTAAATATTCTCTCCTCCAAAAGGCATGCTGTATGAAATCGGAGACCAAAAATGTCATGAGCTCCCGGTCTATATTCGTTTTGCTTATTTTAAAATTATGATAAATTTTAATGTGGCGTGATTTATAGAAATTTTTATCCTCGCATAGAGGTATCTCAAAAACGAAATGCGTTAAAGACCTATGATTGAAATTTTTGAAATCTAGGACCTCAAGATTTCAAAAGTTTCGATGCTTTTAATTAATTTGATGTTTTCTCCTTTAACTAATGAGTTATTTGACGTGCTGTGTGGGAAATTGCATTGTCATGATGAAGAATGATGCGACGTTTTTGGTTGTTTTTCCTGGTTTTGTCGATGACTTCTGGCAAACAAATTGTTGTATATCATTCAGCATTAACTATAATCCGATCCTCTAAAGGAATGGGTGCGACATGTCCAGTACAACTGAAGAAACAAGCGATCATTTTCTTGGAAGTGTTTCATGAACGAACAACTTTGTGGGTTTCGGTTCATCTTCGAAGAACCAAACAGTGGATTGTTGCTTAACTTTCGGTTCATATGAACAAATCCATGTTTCGTCACCTGTAACGATGTTGTATACAGATTTTGTAGTGCCTAGGTTGAATTTTTTTAGCATTCCGTTACACCAATCAACACGAGCCTTTTTTGAGGTTCGATCAAATTATATGGAATCCATCGGGAACAGATCTTTTTCACAGCTAAATGTTCATGCAAAATAGAATGTATTGCAGTCTGCGATATGCCATGGATGCCTCTATCTCACGGTAAGTCACATGCCGATCTTCTTCAATCATTTTGCGCACAGCATGAATGTTTTTTTTTTGAATCACAACCGATTTTGGTCAACCTTCACGAGATTCATCACTGACGGACGGACGACCACGACAAAATTCTGCAAACCAGTTGTAAACAATCTTTTCTGATGGTGCTTCATTGCCAACAGTTGAAGGAAGCGAATCTATGCATTGTTGTTGAGTTAGGCCTTTACTAAAATCGTAAAAAATCATCCAACAGAAACCTTCACGAGTAATATATTTTTTTTAAAAATCACTGTCAACAAACTACTAGGTCAATTTAATAGCTGTCACTGATTTCACAATAACCAATGTCAAATTTAATAAAGTAGTGGCATATTTCAATATTGCCATCTAGTGGTCGTTTGTAAAAACATAAAAGAAAAACATACATTTTAATTTAGTGTAGTAAATAAGCCGTGATAGGCGCTAATTGTTATAGTAGCTATATGTTAAAAAGTTAAAACTAACTAACTTTACTTTTTAGAATATTAATACTATAGTCATTAATAAGAGTTGTTGCATTTAAAAAAATTTACCGGAAGTAGGTAATATATTTGATAAAGTAACCTACATAAAAGTAAACTTGACTACATGAGTAATAAAAAGAAAAAATAAAAACATATGTAATACAATGTGCGTCAAGTATACAAGAGCATTTTATATGTACATGAGTTTCAAAGCTTTTCTACCTACGAATATTTGGGTAAGAGAAAAATGCTTTGCAAAGAAAAAAGTATAAACATATTTTACCCGAGTGTGTGAATAAAACATACAATACAAACGAGAAAACAAGAAGAACAAACTAAAAAATAAGCCTCTACATTTTTTATAATATTGCACTGCTTATTTCTGGTCGTTACAGGATTCTCGCTACTTTTCTAGTATTTATACCACAGAGTTAAAAAAAGTTGCGAGTTACCTAGCGACTGTTGGAGAGAAAGACGCTTGGAATACCATGTTTGCAACTGAAACTGAAATGCTATGAGCCAAGGAATGGAAAGAAATCTATCGCATTATTTAGTGTTTTTTAAATATAAAGGTTGGCATTTCAAAATTCCAAAACAGAGAAAATTTTTGTACAAAACCAGACTTATACAGGAGAACCTAACGACGTTCAATCCACTCCCCGATAATACGGACTTCACTTAAACCGGGCAGCAAAAGAAAGACGAAAAAAATGTGTAAAATAGTACTGCGGTGTTCTAAAAGGGTCTGGACATCAAAAGTCTTATTGGTCACATAGCACGGGAACGGTTATCGCAATTGTGACATAATACGCTACGTCTAATAGGCATTATTTTATTTTAAAAAATGTTTAGTTGACAATTCTGTGCTTTTTATTGTTTTTGAGCATATACTTTCGCTGTTTCTGATAATACGTAATGTGTATTTTTCAATAATTATAATACAAATATAACTTAAAAACGGAGATCTTACCTTCTCTTCCCCTATGCGCCTATCTAGGCGTTTGTCCCTAGGTTCGAGGATACTGTCATTTTTACTGACGGATCAAAATCCGGAACCAGGGTTGGGTGTAAGTTCGTTGTCTTGAATCCACGTCAACAGTTTCAGTACCGTCTGCACTCCATAACGAGTGTGTACACTGCTGAGCTGTACGCTATTTTCAAAGCCCTGTGTTTTGTTTCGTCAGAGCAAAGTCAGTCAAGTGTTATCTTGACGGACTCGCTGAGCGCTCTGAATAGTATCCAAGATCCAGATCCAGTGTATCCTCTTGTACTAAAGATCCGGTTGCTACTCCACAATCTGAATGCTCAGAATGTGAGGGTAGAGCTGTTTTGGATACCGGGACATGTTGGTATTAAAGGCAACGAAGCGGCAGATGCAGCTGCAAAAGTCGCCTCTCACAGACCTATGATTGATGTGAGTTTCATTTTTCCAGATGACGCAAAGAGTCATCTGAAACACCTGGTTTTAGACATGTGGCAACATGAGTGGAGCCGCAAACAGAACGTTAAGTTACGACAGATTAAGGGAGACGTTAAACCATGGGGTTCTTCCTGCAGGATTAACCGCAGGGAGGAAACCGCCATCACACGCCTCCGTATAGGTCACTGTTGGTGGACCCATGGACACCTCCTTCGAGGTGAAGAGTCCCCTATCTGTGAGACGTGTAACAGATTTTTCTGTGTTACACTTTTTAACTGAGTGTATACAGTTCAAGGATGTCAGGGAGAGGTTAGGCCTGTGCTATGACCTGTCAGTTGCTCTAGGTGACGACAGGGTACTCAAGGACAGGCTGATACTCTTCCTGAGAGAATCGAACTTATTGTTTTATGTGTGAAGTCTTGCACCTAATTTTAATGTGTTTCTAGTTATTGACTGTAATATTCGATGGTAATTGGCCCCTTTACAGCCTCTTACCATCACCCTGAGTCTGTTCAAATTTTCGAAAAGACTTTTTATATTATTTATTTGTGTTCACCTTGTGTATTTGTGTCAGTGCAAGATTTCTTTTATTGAGTATGCGTATTTTTAATGATTTTATTTATTTATTTATTGTCTAATATATTGTTTTTAATATATAGTCTAGTCATTTAGATGGGCTGCGTTAGGCGCAAATAGCCTTTGATGTTGTGCGCCAAAAAATTTTAACTAACTAACTAACTATCTAGGCGTTTGGGAATCTATTATTATTATTATTATCTTTTCAGAAATAATGTTTGTTTTGACTGTAACCTGAAGCTCGGACGTCAAATATCAGTTAAATGGTACAGGAGAATAATGTTGCCAACCTAATTTAAAAATAAATAAATTCCATGGCTATTTAGACGAATATTTTTTCGATCATATTGTAGTTATTAATCCTGAAACTTCAAGACGGAAAGTTATAAATAAGTTTTTAAATATTAAACAAATTGCACCACTTATCCCTAGTACTTTTCTTCGCAATTTTATTTCTTTCCCGAGTGTTCCATTCTTAAGAAAAAAGTGTTGTACTTGAGAAAACAAAAAATAAACGCTTTTTTTGTGTAGGGAATACTATTTTTGCACACAAACACGTAAATTAAATTTTGTTTTATAGTTACGATAATGGATAGTGGAATATAAGCGAATTATTGCAAATACTGCAACAAAAGGCTTTTTTATTTCAGTTTTAAATGTGGTCATTACTGAAAATCTTCGAAAATCTGTAGTTTATGATGTTTAATGGAACATGTATTCTTTTTTGTTAACAAGAAACTTCGTCTCGACCCGTTTTTTTCTTATCTAATCCAACAATGTTTTTATTTTTACACAAAAAAAGTGACACAGGGTTGTTTTTTTATTCGTAATTGTAATTAAATTATTTTCTTTGTTGTGTGATGTGTTAGATCAGGAGTCGACGCAACAGGATTTAAGAAGAATTAAAAAGGTGCAAAATTCACTTTACTTTCAGAAAAGAATTGCTCCTCATGGGTCAACCGAAGTGAAATGACGCCCAGGGTAAACCATATTACTGGTGCTCCCTATAAACCTATTGTGGTAAAAACATAAATAGGGGAGATGTGGGGACGGTGGCACAATTGGTACAGTGGAACATTTGAAATATCTTTAAAATATAGAATATTTTCATGTCTGTTTGGGTATATATAGGCCCCTCTGATACTAAGAAATTATACTATCCACATTTTGAGTCTATAAATTTAAGTCCCGCCATCTATGATGAAAATGTTGATTTGATTTAGGCAAACTAAAGTTTTTCGTAACGAGAAAATTTTTATTAGAACGAGACACAACTAAATTAGTAAGAAATTTTGTATTACATGTTGTAAATTGGTCATTTGCCTACAGTGTAAAGTAATTACTAATGTTCTAAACTATATCATTTATTATATTTGATAAAATGTTCGTGAAAATAGGGTTAGGTTAACAGTGGCACACGTGTTATGTGGATACAGTGGTACAGTGAGCCACTGTACGTGGGTACGAGTTAGAAGAATAATTCAAAGCTGCTCAAAATAAAAAAAATCAGAAAATTAAAAGATATTCTTCTAAGTTCAGACACATCTGATACTGATGTCAATATTGATGAGAATTCAAACTCAGATGATAATGTTGACTCTGAATGTGATACAGATTCGACAGACTACGTAAACAAGGATATTAAAGTAAGGCAATATGCCTTAACATTTGAAGGATACGGAAAGAATAAAATGAAGAGCCACTCTATAAGGGAAATCATAGAAATAACGACTGACGATATTGTTGTAACATATCTCCGACGGCTGACTCTACTCTTTAAATTTATTAAAACAAATGATAATTACACATTTAAAAAATCAGAGCTGATAAAAGTTTTACCATCTCCTGCTCCGTCTGGTAGCACAAAACACCGTTTAGACGTTCTGATTTTTACAGTAAATTTAATGAAATATAATTAACATTAAAATAAAAACTATCAAAACTTACTGCTTCCAAGGAACTTACCAAAGTTTATTTTTTTATATTAATAATAAATTTACATTTATATATTTATATATTTATATACATTATTTAATTACTTAGTAGTTTGTTCCAAAAAATTTGATTTTTTTGTTCAATATTATAAATTTTTCAGTACCTTTCAGATGATTTATTTTTAAAGACATTGAATTGAAGTTTCAGTAAAAATTATTGATACATATACAGATTCTTTAGATATCTATTATATTTACTGTTCCACTGTATCCCTAATGCTGTTTCACTGTACCCTCACGTATAGGTACAGTGGCACAATTGCAGAGGTCAACAAAAATATTAATTATAAATGGCACGAGATAAGGACATTAATTTTTAACAGGTTATTTAAACAACGACATTATAAGTATTAAGTGGCGAAAAGATTTATTTAAAAAATTCAAAATTGAAGATTTTATGTACAGAAAACCAAAATGTGTGCCACCGTCCCCACATCTCCCCTACCCTTCAAAATTTACAAAACAAACATTAATAAAATGTTACAAATTAAAAAGATGAAAAAAATAAAATTAAATGGCGCCCGCATAGAACGCGGCACCCACGGCATATGCCATGCGTGCTATACCCAAATACGCATGCCTGTGGCTGGAGTTCTTTAGAAAAGTCATATGGTTCAAATAGACGAATACAACTTAAACGAGGGCTACCTTTTAAGTTTTTACAAAAACTAGGAGAGAACATTTCTTTTTATTTGGAACAAAATGTTTTATTGTTTTTCAAAATATTTTTCTTTAAGATTTATATACTTTTGCATGCGTTCAAACCAATTCTCGAAACATTTTTTCCACTCTGAAGTTGGTATCTCAAACACATTGTTTTCGAAGGCTTCAACAGTTGAGGTGTTGAAAATCACTATCCACGCATATTTTGTTTGACATTGGGCAAAAAAAGTCGTTAGGGGATAAATCAGGTGAATACGGGCAATGAGACATTAATTCGATGTTTTTCTCCTTCAAATAATCAATTGTTTGACGTGCTGTGTGGGAGTTTGCATTGTCATGATGAGAATGATGCAACATTTTTGGTTGTTTTTCCTGATTTTGTCGATGAATTCTGGCAAACAAATTGTTGTATACAATTCAGGATTAACTGTTCTCCAATCAAAAACAGCGGTTCTTAACCGGGGGGTCCCGACTCTCAGGGATGTCCCGAAAAGACCTTAGAAGGTCCCAAAATTAAAAGGGAGAATTTAATTTTTACCAATTTTTGCTTTTAAAATTACAATAATTATTAAACAATAAACTAATAAGACATTTAAAATATTATTTCAAAAAAGTATAAAAAGGTTAAGAACCGCTGCTCTAAAGGAATGGTTGCAACAGGTCCAGTATAACTGAAGAAACAAGTGATCATTTTCTTAGATGTGCTTCATGAACGAACAACTTTTGTGGGTTTCGGTTCATCTTGGAAGACCCAAACAATGAATTTTTGCTTAGTTTTCGGTTCATATGAATTAATCTAAGTTTCCTGTAACGATGTTGTGTCCGGATTTTGCAGTGTCTAGGTTGAATTTTTTAGCATTTCTTTACACTAATCAACACGTAGTTTTTTTTTCGGTCAAATTATGCAGAATCAATCGAGAACATATTTTTTTCACAGCTAAATGTTCATGCAAAATCGAATTTATTACAGTCTGTGATATGCCAAAGGATGCCTCTATCTCACGGTAAGTCACATGCCGATCTTCTCCAATCATTCTGCGCACAGCATCGATGGTTTTTTGAATCACAACCAATTTTGGTTGACCTTCACGAAATTCATTACTGACGGGCGCACGGCCACGACGAAATTCTGCAAACCAATTGTAAACAGTCTTTTCTGATGGTGCTTCATTACCAGAAGTTAAACGAAGCGAATCTATGCATTGTTGTTGAGTTAGGCCTTTACTAAATCGTAAAAAATCATCCAACGAAAACCTTCAGGAGTAGTATCCATTCTTTCACAAACTTATTTTTAAACGCTCACTGTCAACAAACTACTCGGTAAATTTATAAGCTGCGACTGATTTCACAATAAAAAATCAAATTTTACGAATTTAGTAATGACACATTTCAATAATGCCATCTAGTGGTCGTTTGCAAAAACAACAAAAGCAACGCTCGTATTTTCGGGCGCCAGGAAGTGTGTAACTGGAAAAGAAGCCAGCAGTACAGAACATCATATCCTGCTGTTACAACAACTGAAACAATTATTAGGGCTGCTCCAATCCGTAAATGAAAGTATGTAAAGCGTTACCATAATTCAAGGAAGCAGACATCCAGATAGACCAGACCACAAAATCAGCGCAAAATCGCCTTTGTGTTAAACTAAATAAAATATTAAGAGAACTTACAGGTCTCCCAAGGCAATTTACCAACATAATTTTTACATGCATGTAACATTATTTGTTATATTGTCACTGGAAGATTTTCTAATCAGGTTGTAGCACCTTGGTCAAGTCTACTTATTCCTGATTTGCCTGACGGGTAAGCGTATTGAGGGCAGTCTTCAACAACATGCCTGAAATTTGGTCTGCCCCACAATCGCAGTGTGGGTTGATCACAAAACCCCATCTGTGTAATGTAGATTTTGTCCGCCTATGACTCGTTATGATTATAGTGGGAGTTTAATTGCATTTCTCATAGGTCATATATCAAATCTCCATTTATTACATTAGCTTTATTTTACTGTTCTCTTCATATGCCAAAATTCAATAGAATAACAACATAAGAAGATAAGATAAAAACTCCATAGAGTTAAGTAAAAAAATAAAATATAAAAAGGCTTTTAAAATAACATTTAATGTAACTAAGTTCGTTCACGCTTGTTTAAATTTTATTTATTCAAATTCACTCTATTTTATTTAAAACGTTAGCAGTTTTTACTTCTGCACTACATTTCTTAACTTTTGTGCAAAACATCGCATTTTATTCACATAAGTTTTGCATAAAATGTAAAAATTTATATAAAAATGTAACAACAAACATTAAGTTAAAAGCATCTTTGAAAATACCTTTTTAAGCTCATGCACTATAATGACCTTCACATCTGGGTCAAATTGCTTAAGTATGTCAATAAAACTTGCATATTATAATACATATCATGGAGAATAAGAAAATAAAAATCATTACAATTTATACTAAAGCATACGAGTACAAACATAATTCTTTTCGACCCATTTTCCTGTTCAAAGTTTTTTTCCTGTTATATGGCTAAAGATTATCGGACGTTGAAAAATATCTCAAAAGAGTACATGATATTTAAACACGATTCAGATCAGTCGGAAAAATCTGCTAGTGGAGTCAAGGAAATTCAAATTTAACAAGAAAAATACATGCAACCAGTGGGATGACTCCAATTTATGAACAACCGTTTTCCCTAGTGATGAGAAATTGAGAAAGCAAAGCATATGTGGGATATTAAAAAAGTTTGTTGGAAATTTTAAGAGAATATAGTACTGACCAAATTGACTGCAAATACATAAGTCCGGAAACCAACCGTTTTAAAGATATGAGATTTTTGGCAATGCACTATCTTTGAAACAAAAGAGTGTGTGGTATCACAAGCCTTTATCTTACCTTGTTCTTATTAATTTACATTGTACTTCTAACTGTAATTACGCAGTTTTGAATTACGAACTCATGTTGTTGAACCTATCCCTGGTATACATGAAGGAATACCTGTATAACTTTAAAATCATTCACCTTGTTCAGTGAACCTGAAATAAAATTCACAGTCATTATTTACAGCAAAATTTTATTGAAAGGAAAATTTCCTGTCTAGTGGTTGAATGAACGTTTTGATTCAAAGGTGTCTGTCATCTTTATAAGAAGCATAGATTGTCTGAGTCTGCTACTCTCACGATAATGATCTGAATAAAAAGTTATTTCAAAGTTTTTCTTTATTGCTCTCAATCTTTTTGATAAAAGACCAATTAGTTTTTTGTTTTCCAAGATTAGTCATAAAGAACAGATAAGTTTTCTTTTAGAAATATATTTTGAAAATTTGTTCATTTTCCAGATTTATAACTGGTTTAAAAACTGATTACACAATGTTATGGTTTTGACATGAAGGGTAAATGACATTGTGGACACAGATGTGTCATAAATTTGCATTTACGGAGATTTTAAAAATTAATTCATCGTCCAGTCACAAATGAAAAAAACATAGGGTTTGAGGTATTCTTTCGACGGTGCTCTCAATGTAGGAAACCCATTTTCGTAGAGATACTTCTTATAGGTATTCATACTGGGTATTCAAAAATAGTAGTAATTTTTCTTACACCTATCGCCATTTTGGTTCAGTTAAATTTTGACAATTCATATTTGATTGTCGACCAGTGTAGACATGGTAAATTTGTTGTGGAGCGTTTTACAATTCATCATCATCATCATAATCATTGGCGCGACAGCCCGAGGTGAACCTAGGACTCCTGTTTCCAGGTTTCATGACCATGTTTTCAATCTATGTACATTCAAAAGTAACATGGTCAGTATTACGTTTATTTTTTAGCGTACACAGAAAGGCACCTAGAGTTTATAGCCGGTTGCGATAACATGTAGGTGCCTTGTAGGTGTAGGTGTAGGTGTAGGTGCCAACCTGCTATAAACTGTAGGTGCCCGGCTAAGCAGAACCTGTAATTTGTATAAATATTTTTTACACAAATTATTTGACATTGAAGCAGGAATTGAGCTCACGTCCGTGCCCTTGCTCAGCGGACAAATAGCAGGTACAGACGATTTAACGTTTACAGCTACAGACTTGCTCAATTCAACAAGGTGTTATTATTAAAACTTTCTACGAAAAACAGTCTTCAGTTATGGCGACCCACAGAAAAAAGCACGAATAATCGTAACCCCACACAAAACAGATGCTACTGAGGCGCTAAAATTCACAAGTAGTTCATCAGCGATCATTATACCCTCTTGGAGTGACAGTGTTGTATGGAATTTGACTAGGAGGTGTAATTGGGCCTTATTTATTCGAAGACTCTGCGGGTAACACTGTAACTGTGAACAGAAACCCCTACTGTGACATGATGGAACACTTCCTTCCGCATAAATTAAAGGGTGGATATACGAAAGAACGAAAGTGCCAAAATCAAAATGATTCATTATGAAACCCCCTCTCCAAAAATTAGACCCGCTGGTGCGTACTGATGGGATTTGAAAGAACGACCAGCTAAATAATATAATTTAAATCATTATTAGAACAGAGCCAAAGAAAAATAATTCGTATTAGAATAGTTGACCATTAGCTTATTCTTACAAAACGTTTTGAGAATTTCCTTCCATTACCGAACTAAGTAACTGGATTGGTGAGGATAATGGTGGTGGGAGATCGATGTATGCTCACATCTATTTAGTACGTATTAAACAACATTTCTGTAATTCACAGTACCTAGACGTATAAACTGTTCAGCA
The DNA here is from genome assembly GCA_963971575.1 of Liopterus haemorrhoidalis. Taxonomy (NCBI): domain Eukaryota; kingdom Metazoa; phylum Arthropoda; class Insecta; order Coleoptera; family Dytiscidae; genus Liopterus; species Liopterus haemorrhoidalis. The sequence goes on along the minus strand of OZ020618.1, from coordinate 13,946,874 downwards.
GAAACTGTAGTATCCCAGCAAACATTCAACTAACAGCCGAATGCCTCAAACTGCTTTTACTGCTGGTAAATTGCTTTTTTTTTTTTTTTTTAATTAATACTCTTTATTTAACTAGATCTACATACATGATGTAACACATAGTTCTGATAATACAGTGTTTGTCAGGGTTTGTCACGTTGTGGGGTCGGTTCGAAGAACTCCCCTGTCACTTCACTTTATGTCTGTTGATTCGCTACTATGTTTAATTAGATTGTTCGCTATCCGCACTATCACTGTCACTGTCTATTATAGTGTCTTGTGGTAATTTTCTCTTTAATCTTCTGTGGATTTTTCGCTTGCCCAGTTCATAGTGTGTGGCACCGGAGCACTGTCCAATTCTGTGGAAAAATGTTGTTGACAGCTTTTTCATAAATTCTTGTATTGTCATTATACCCAGTTCCTCGTGTAAATGGCTGTTCCTGATAAACCACGGGCTGTTGGTGGCGATCCGTAATACTTTCGACTGAAAAGCTTGCAGTTTTTTAATGTGTGTTCGGTGTGCAGCACCCCATACCATGCACGCATAGGTCAAGGTAGGTCTCAGTATACCTTTATATATTAAGAGGGAACATTTTCTTTTTAGGGTTGATTTCCTATTTAGTAATGGATAGAGCATCGCTAATTTGGTTTGGGCTTCTCGTAGTTTTTTCGTAATATGGTGTCTCCATGTTAGTCTATTATCGAGATGCACCCCTAAATATCTTATTGCTTGGTTAGGCGGGTTCCATGGAATAATTTTGTTGTTAATAATTATATCTGGCAGGTTGCTAGTTTTTCTTAGCGTGAACATTTTTATTTCGCATTTAGTTGTATTTAGTTTAATGCACCATTTTTTAAAATAATCAGTAGTGATATCAAGGTTTTTTTGTAGATCACTTACTGCTCTGTTTTGAACCTCGTTTTTTGTAACAATTGCCGTGTCATCTGCAAACATGGCGATTGTTGCATCTGCTGGAACGGGCATGTCGTGCACAAATACGTTAAATAGAACAGGGCCTTCCAGGAAATTCCCAGCAAACATTCAACTAACGGCCGATTGCCGGAAAACTGCTTTTATGCTGGTAAATTGCTGGCACCAAAAGTAAGTGCAACGCCAGTATTAATAATGTACTTTACATTTTTATTTCGCACTCCGTCTATACGAAGTACTTTACCAGCATTTTATAAGCACTCCTTATTTGTATTAATCCAAGCAAACATTTTTATACGGGCCAGTACTGTTGAAGCACATACTCCCCGGCATTGAAAGTAATGGGCCAGTGCTGGCATTTCGCACTGGGCCAGTACCCTGGTGTTCCGGTGGCCGTTAGCTGGGCCATCAATGGGCCATTGATGTATCGTCTCTTCTTCACTCATACTTTTTACTTAAAACTAAACTTTTTTTGAATGTAATAATTTGAAAAGTCTGATTGTTCTTAGTCATAAAACGCCCTAACGGCGTGGCCTTGGAGGGTTAACCATTACATGTTGAGACGTGTTGGTGGACAGTTTGTCAAGATGCGTATTTGAAAAGTTATTGTTTTCTGAGCGCATTATACAGTTTTTTTATTATGATTTGTGTGTGTTTTGTTAGATTTAAGGACGTAGTTTACACAAACTGTTTCATGTTAAATTGTTTAATTTTTAGTTTAGTTCAACCATAGATTTTTTTATGTAATAAAATTTTCAATTATTAATAAATCTGTTACAAGATTATAAATATGTCATTTAAAAAATATAATTTGTCATATTTCATTTTGAATAGTGACATCTTAAATATTTTGTACATATAATACTAACCTAAAATAATACAAACTTAATCCAAAACTGTAAAGCTTTTTTTACAATATAACCAAATTTCTAAAAGTCAGTAATACACTATAAAAATCACCAAAATAATCAGATCTAGTTTGTTCTTACAAAAGTGAACAGCTTATAGCATTAATGCTTATAAAATTTGATTATTCAAGTCAGGAGGAAAAGATGTTGTAGATAATACAAGAAAACCATTTTCTTAAAATTCTTCATTAAATTAATAAATTAAATAAACTAATTCCTGTTATTCCTGAAATTATATTTATTTAATATTTATAAATAAATCAATAAATTATAACTGTTAATACAATTTACAATCGGCCAGTTTTACCATCGTTGAATAAATTTATTTAACAACTTAAGTTAGAAATATCGCATCATTCTATTGACAGCAATGTTAATTTCTTCATTAATAGTTTAAAAGCGATGCGATATTGTCAACTTTATTTGTTAAATAAATTTATTCAACGATGGTGAAAATGGCCAAATGAGTATTTATTTTGCACCTAACCATTAATTTATTTTAATACTGGGTAAGTACACATATGTTACATTTGAAACACTAGTGAGTGGGTATAATATAAGCACTGGTTCGTCAGGAATATATATTGCAACTAATGCGATTATTTTGCACTTTACCGTTGCTGGGCCAGCAACTGATACATCAATGGGCCAGCTAACGGCCAAGGGGACACCGGGGTACTGGCCCAGTGCAACATGCCAGCACTGGTCCAGTGCGAAATGCCAGCATTGGCCCATTACTTTCAATGCACTTTTCCGTTGCTGGGCCGGAAACTGATACATCAATGGGCCAGCAACGGCCACGGGAACACCGGGGTACTGGCCCAGTACGAAATGCCAGCACTGACCCATTACTTTCAATGCCAGGGAGTATGTGCTTTACCAGTACTGGCCCGTATAAAAATGTTTGCTGGGATATTACAATATTACACTTTAGTTCTATTATATTCTTGTATAGCGTCAAGGCATATTGTCCATATTTCTCGTATTTATTTAAGTGTTATGCTCGTTGCCGTTGGAAACTATCTTACCGCTGGACCGTTCTCTCATTTCTCGGACAGTATATAGTTCACAATCTTCTCCACGACATTTTAAACAATTTCCAGCTTGAAAATGCACTTACAACCTTTACCAAATTGTGGCTCATGAAACATTTAATCGCAAAAAATACGAAAATTGTCTTTTCTGGCACTTTCGTACTTTCCCATTTCCACTTTTGAATTAGATAAACTGAGTTTGGAAAACATGTTTCAGCAAAATGGCATTACATGTCATACACATGACCCACAATTTTGAAGAGAATATTTCAAAACAGAATAATCTTTAGAAGCGGTAACATGGAAGAGCCATCAAAATCTTTAGATTTAACGGCTACAGATTTTTTCTGTGGGGTTATCTTAAAGGACGTGTTCATACCAGCAAAATAACATTGACTAAACGGTTACACAACGATATTCGATCAGCAATAGTTGAAATATCGCCTGCAATGTTTGTAAATGATATGAGAAATACTCTAAAGGAGCACCTACTATTCGCGACTCCAAATACGCTGGCCATCAACTGTTGTACGCAGCGCCGCCAACATTAGTTTGAGTCGCGAATTCCTCTGTCTTTTCCACCACAATCTTGCTACTAAGAAAAGAAAAACACGTCGATTAAGTTCGACCAGCGGCAAATGTGGCGCTCACTACAAGAACGTCGTCGACATTCGAGAAATAAATCTACATTTAAAATAACTATTGTATTGCTACTAACTATATTCTACATTTAATTTAAAACAATGGAAATTAATAATTGGTTTTAAATTTATCTTTTTAATTGACTAGTGCTTCCATTTGCTTTTTAAACGTCACATTACAACAAATTATTTATTTAAATCGAATTATTAAATGTGTACCGGATATAATGGTACATAAATATATATTTAATTATTTTGTTTCGGCTATTTTATGGAAAATTCAGACAGTTACGAATTTAAATAGATATATTATTGCAGTGAAACACAAATATTTCAGTAAAATATTTAAATAACCTAGAAATATGAAAATAAACTTGCAAGTAAATAGTAAAACTTTTGAGAGAGTTTGCACTTATCTGTATGCCATAATAAATCAAGAACATCTTGTACAACAAGAAATCTAAAACAGAATTCAAGATGATAATTCATTTTACTACACGCTACCATCTCTTTAAAGCAATATTTTTCTCTAAAGACACTAAGATCTAATACGCCTATGAATGACTATGAAACATAAACCTTATCAAAATACTCGAATCTTTGTCACCTAGTGTCATTTATTAATCATACTGAGACTGATAATTTTTAGATATTGCGTAATCATGGCAGCTATTGCCTGAATTTCTGTAGGATTATAATAAAGTCTTTACAGTTGTCGTTCTTGGTCTTGAACTTCTCTGGCTTTTTCCGCCAGCATCTGCAGCAAATCCTCTCCTTCTTGCATTGTCTTTATATCCTCTAAGGTATGTCCGTTTCTCTCAATCCTCCAATATGTTTGGATGTTTCTTTCCCTGAATTTTGATATCACTTATTCTTATTTTCTTTTCATATTTTGCGGCTCTGAATCTTGTGTTTATTCTTATTTTGTCTGTCTGTCTACTTGTGGCGCCATTTAATGAATATCTCCTGTGTTATTTTTATCTTTCATGTTCTCTCCACCCCCATATCTCTGACACGTGTAGAAGAATTCTCCTTACTATTTTGTCGTATAGAAACATCCTCTTCTTGAAGTCCGAATCTGAATTTCTTTTCTCCTATATTCCATGGGTTTATACTCCATTGTTTTTTTGGAACATGCAACCCAGATATTTTATTTCCTTTACTTGTTTCAGTTCGTTTTCTCCCCATTTCCATTGTTCTTTCTTTTCCCTGCCTCCTCCTTTTCTAAACTCTAGTACCTTTGATTTTTCCGAGCTAAGTCTCATGTCCTTATAACACAGGTAAACAAAAATGAACTTAATTTTTGTGACATGGTCAAAACATGGTGTATTCAATTTCAAATTTGACATAAAAGCCGAAAATGACCTCAGATTTTTCACCCATAATTTTTTTGCTATGAGATATTGTTGGTTTTTAACGAAATATAGCGATAGACGTATTATTATTAATTTTAACTTACCTCAAATTGCTGTTTTGATGTTTTACGTCGATATTTTGTTTCTGATGCATCCTTTATGAATATCCAACAGTAATCAGCAAGCTAAATTTGGACTCCATTTACCTTGATATCGCTTTTCCGTGGCGGAAGATGGCAGATATTTTGGGAAGTTATCTAGAGAGTCCAGAAAGTGAATTTTTAAAGACATACATCCTATTTTTTGGTAGGCATCAAGTAGTTCATTCACAATATCTCTGTAATTTTCAGCTCCAATATTTCTAAGAAAATTTGAAACAACTGTTTTAAAAGCTCTCCAAATTCGTATTTCATTTTCATTTAGGATACTGTCAAATACATCATCTTTCATTATTTCTTTTATTTGTGGGCCTACAAAAATGCCCTATTTAATTTTGCTTCACTAATTCTCGGAAATTTTTGTTTTAGATACAAAAACCCTTTACCAATTCGATGCATTACTTTAACGAAATTCTTCATGTAGCCCAATTTAATATGTAAAGGTGGGAAAAATACGTTTTTGTGATCGACCATTGGTTTACAACGTTGTTTAGTCCAAGAGTTAGCTAGACGTAGTGGCCACTTCTGTTTAGTGAATTACTTAGAACTCAAAAAGTAACCAGTCTCGAGTCACGACATAGAAAATGCAACAGATTCGGATACCTGTAATTTACTAATGGACGCAATCTATTTTGAAGCATAATTTTAGATCTGATTAACAAGAATAAACTTATCTTAACCACTTGTATACCGTCACCGCAGATACATGTCGTGCATTGACGCAATATGAAAATGATGCATATTGTGAAATATAAATTTGCTTGTTACAGCGAATTTATGGGTGATAGAAAAATTCACTTTTCAGATTTGTTTTCAGCGTATCAAAATACAAGGTGTCTCAAAAGAAATTTTATATTTATTTAGCTTACTGCGTGACCGCAACGTATCCGAGGGGCGCGGGGGTTATGTCAATCGGTAGCCTGGCTCTTGGGAATTCAGAATCGTTATGGAGCATTTCTCGAGAGCAGACCGCGCGTTATGCGTGCGAGAGTTTTACAAAAACGGTGATTCGGCGACTGTAGCGCGTAGAAAATTCTGCAGTATTTGAGGTTTTCGCCACTTAAATGATGCGCCAAGCATTCCTCTCATTCGACATTGGGTTAAAAAGTTTGAAGAGACTGGTACAACGCTGGATAAATCAAAATCCGGGCGACCTAGGTCATCAAGAACGGTAGAAAACGTGGAGAATGTTAATCAGTCTGTTCATGGGGGCGTGCAGTTACAGTGAATTCAGAGCGTTATGTGGAGATGTTAGACAACTTCTTGGTACCTGAACTGCAAAACTTTCCTGGCTATAACCAAAGAACATGGTTCCAACAGGACGAAGCAACTTCACACACGTCCAATATGTCTCTGCCACGTGTTCGTGAAATTTTCTCAGGCAAATTGATCTCCCGGAGAGGTGACATAAATTGGCCTCCACGCAGTCCAGATTTAACCCCTATGGACTTTTTCCTATGGGGTTATCTTAAATCTAAAGTTTACGCCAATAAACCGACTTCACTGGCGCATTTGAAAGAAAATATCCGTCACGAAATGGCAGCCATCCCTGAGTCCACCTGCCGAGACGTCATAAGTAATTTTACTGTTCGATTAAATGAGTGCCGAGAACGCGAGGGTCTACATTTAGACGATATTATTTTTAAGAAATAAATCCCCAAAAAGTGTATTTTAATAATTAATAAATATTTTTTCTATATACGGCTTACTTTTTTTTTAATCGATCCACTAAATATAAAATTTCTTTTGAGACACTTGTTACATCAGGAATACCCAAAAATTGCCATGTCACAAATAGTGTGATTACCAGTGTAATAAGTAATTTGTCCAATATTTAGATATTTCAATAAATATGCAAAATTCGTCTTAAATGTCATTGTTACCTCGTAACAATATCTATTGGAATGTCCTACTCCTGAAATAATAAATTTAAAATAAAATAATGCAAATAACATTTGTTGCTGAACTCTGCTATTTTCAAATTGTTAAGCTCGTAACTCTGAAATGTTTTGTGTATCGTGTAAATAAAACTTTCAACTTGTCATTTTCATAATAATCTGCAAAAATAAAGAACTCTATTCCGAGCTGTCAATGATGAAACTGTAGGTATTTAACTCGCAGTATTAATGAATTGTGTCGACAGTTCCAATATTGAAAGTTACTTTCCGCAAATATTTTATAACAATTCATATAGTTCTATTAATAACTAGTCCTATGATATACGATATCTTTCATGTAAATAATCAGCTTATAGTTCTATTTTGTGTTATTCTGTATACCTTCTCTCATTTATTATTTTATTTTTGTAAATATTGATGAAATGAATATTGCAAATAACGACTGGATTGTCATGTTTAATTTTTATTTGATTGGCATAAAATGTTAACAGGAAAATTTGTATAATTTGGTTTAGTTTTTTTTTTAATTTTTTTAACCTTTTTTAGGGTTTTGTAGGTATGACCAAAAAACCCTTATACCGTCATTTTGTCGTCTGTCTGTCTGTCTGTCTGTCTGTTTGTCTGTCTGTCTGTCTGTCTGTCTGTCTGTCTGTCTGTCTGTCTGTCTGTCTGTCTGTTCGGTAAAAATTGTAGCCAAACGGCTATACCTAGAGAGTTGAAATTTGGCATGATTGTACAACTTTTTGACCCGCACATAGGAAAAATACTAAAACATCTAAAAAACATATCCCCCTAAAAATATAAACAAATATGTGCTCAACGAAACATAAAATATTTTTTAAAAATTCTGAGTAGGGTATCAAATGAAAGCCCTTAGTACGTGGATTAACGATCAAAATTTTATTTTTGCAAAATAAATTATTTTGTTGCCTTTTTTGTCAAAATTGTGCAAAAAATTTTTTGTCCCACACCCTGTAGCCCAGATGGTTTAAACTAAAAATTTGAAAAAATTCTAAGTAATGTATATTGGTGTGAACCGGAATATTACAACAGGAATTTTTGATCAGATTATGTTTTCGGAAAATAATGCATTTTTTGTGTTTTTAACCAAAATATTTAATTCGCTATGTAACCAAGTTAATACGTCAGCGCTCATAGCGATGTGCGTTTAGTCATTCGTTTTCTAATTTGTCAAGCAGGTAACTTGCAAACTAGAGTTCGAATCCTGTCAATTTTAATTTTTTTGTTTTTTTTTGCAGTTTTCTTTTGTTTAAATTATTTTGTCAAAATTCTAGTTATATTTTGGTAAATGTTGCATTTATTTTTTAAAAGCGTAAATTTAATAAACAGTGGGAAGTGTTGAAATTATAATTTAATTTTGTTTGATGTATACGAAATCAGAGGGCTGGGTTAATGATTTAAGCAACCAATAGAAGCCATAGGCGCAATTTTCAAAATCTTAATGAACCTTGCTATGTAAAAAAAATACTGCACATATTTAGAAACTTAAATAATGGTATTAGGCATTCGAATTAAAATACATAAAAAAATATTTTAACATAAAATTTGTTTTGGCATCCCAAATAATCATCATTCAGTTATTAAATACCTGCAAAACCCTGAAATGTGTGAAAATTCACACTTCACATCAATTTTTTATTTACAACAAAATTTTTTAAAATAAAAATACATATCAAAATAAAAAGTTTAATACACTGCCTATTAAATCAATTTGTTTCTCAATATTTCCGAAACTTTTCAACCCTTCGTTTATACAGTTTTAAATTGTAACTAGGCTACAGGATGGCCAGAAAGTAACTAAAACTTTAATTTCAAATAACTTCTACAATAAAAACAATTTTATACAAAAACTTTACATCGACCTTATTGTTTATTATTTCTGGAATATAATTCCAAGACCATTTCGTATATTTACACAAATTTCAGGCGATATTTTAACTATCTCTGCTCGAGTATTGTTCTTAACTATTCCTTCAATCGACGTTGACATGTTGGAATAAATATAACCTTTAAGAGAAGCGTACAGAAAAAAATGTGGAGCGGTTAAATTTTGAGATCGTATGTGGAGTGGCTAAACAATCGATCGTCAGCCGATACCCAATGTAGACAATATACTAGTCCGGGAGACAGCGTTGCAAAAGACCTGGTTATTTCATCCCGATTGATTCCTACTGGAAATTATTCCTTTCGGGTATAGCTCAGTCGCTGAAACAGCGCAGTTCGTCATTTTGCGTCATAACTTAAATGACAAACTTAGCGGTGAAAAAATAACTAAATTTAGGCTTTTAAAAATTAAATGCAACATTTACCAAAATATAACTAGAACTTTGACAAAATAATTTAAACAAAATAAAAATTAAAAAAAAAACAGTGGCGAAGGGAACCCTCCGCTAGACATGCCCTCCCATAAAAAAAAATTAAAAAAAAAAAATTTTAATTTAAAAAAATAATTTTTAAATATTTAGATAAATCTTCAAAAATACAATTATGTTCTATACAAATTTTTGTCCAAGGCTTGGTTTACTATGTAGTTACGAATTAATTATCATAACCATGGAAACGTTACATATAAGTATGAAAAAATTGAGACTTCAAAATTTCAAAATTTTTCGTTTTATCAAAAAACGTCTCAAATAAAAGTTATTAGTAATTGCATTTATAGTAACTTTTCTTCAATACATTTTTTCGAAATATTTTTCTGTTGCTAAATATTCGCAAAAATCTTAAAATCGACACGAGTAAACTCCCATTTCTAGTCAACCGATCTTCATAAAAAAACAATAGGGTTCTTCCCATTTAATAGGAGAATTTTTAAGTACCAGAACGAATCCTCTAAGTTGAACCGTTCTTGAGTTATCGTGTATACACACAGACACACGCACAGACACACAGACACACACACACACACACACACAAACACACACACATACGGACGGCACTTCGAAAATAGGTTATTTGGATTCCCTGGACCATGAAACGTGGTCATCAGTCAAAATCTCGACATCGAAAATTTTCGCGATTACAATACTTGCCCCTTATATATTAAGGTCGGGCAAGTAAAAATAACAGAAAAATTAAAATTGACAGGAATCGAACTCTAGTTTTCAAATTACAAAGAAACGACGAAACGCACTACGCTACGAGCGCTTACTTATCTACTGTGTTACATAGTGAATTAAATATTTAACATATTTTAATTAAAAGCACAAAAAATGCGTTATTTTCCGAAAACATAATCTGATCAAAAATTCCTGTAGTGCTATTCCGGTTCACACCAATGTACATTACTTAGAATTTTTTCAGATTTTTTGTTTAAACCATCTGGGCTACAGGGTGTGGGACAAAATTTATTTTGTACAATTTTGGCAAAAATCGCATGAAAATAATTTATTTTGCAAAAATTAAATTTTGATCGTTAATCCGCGTACGAAGGGCTTTCATTTGATACCCTGCTCAGAATTTTAAAAAAATATTTTTTTTTTCGAGGAGTACATATTTGTTTATATTTTTCCGGGGATATGTTTTTTAGATGTTTTAGTATTTTAACTATGTGCGGATCAAAGACTTGTATAAGCATGCCAAATTTCAACTCTCTAGGTTTAACCGTTGGGCTACAATTTTACCGAACAGACAGACAGACAGACAGACGATAAAATGATGGTATAAGGGATTTTTGGTCATACCTAATAAAAATGATCGTCAGCTGCGGACATAAAAGGGTAAAGATCGTCAGTTACATCATTGATAACATTACATTTTTTTTTTTTTTTAATTGTGACAGGTATCGAAACTTGTACGATTTATGGCTAATTATACGGCTTTAAAACAATACAGGGCAGAAGGTTTTCATCTGAGGAAGAGATTGATGCTGCAATTCACAATTATTTTGAAGATATTCCAAAAGTAGATTTGTTGGGAGTTTTGAATAATGGCCGATGGTCAAAAGCATTACTACGCATTGTCCAGGAAGATATTGTCTTAGATATTTATTGATGGTCAAATTGTTCAGCAATAATTAAACTTTTATCTGTTACTTCATTAACACTAACTGACATGTTAACACTTGCAAATTGTACATTCGTTTTGTTCTAATCCGCCACATCCGACAATTATTCGATTTCAAATATCCAGTATTTGATTATAAAATATTTGATAATTTAATATTAATTTGCATAATACTGTATTACATGCATTAGTGTAAACCGTGTGTTATTAATAATAAGGGCCTGTTGACTTTAGGAAGGGGTGGAGTAAGGCAAAAATTCAGCACTAAATTTTTATATATTTTATACAACCGTTTGACCAATTGTTTGTTTTATTGAAAGAATTAATAACTAACTAATCAGAAAATAATTGATGAATAATTAATAGATTATTTATATAAGCTAATCTTTTATGGCTGCCACTGCCTTTAGCATCCTATTTGCCAGGCGGCTTTTTCTCAACAGTCGCTTTCTTGGAAATCTGAAGTCTACCAGGTCTACTACGGTCTTCTACGTTCTTCTGCGGTCTTCTGCTACCCAATTCAACATCTTTTTGGGTCAACGCGTATCCGGAATTCTTTGTATACAGGTGATATATTTTAGGGGACCCAGCAAATATCTCGCTTATTTATTTTTAGTTAATTTTTAGTCATAGCTCACTATTCTTTTTTCGACTAGGTATATAAAAAAGTGCCCGCCATTTTACTTTTTATTAATGTAACATATGGATTATTTTACATGATTGTAAAGCAAATTTGATGTACTTTTCAAATATGTAAAAAAATGTAGTATGTTCCATTTGAAATTTCAAAGTTGATATTAATTACTAATAAACCGGAAGTGGTATCATGAATGTACATCCGTCATCAAGTAGCTTGCATGTTGCTTTATAAATCATGTTATATGAAATAAATTACTAACTTAATAAATAAGCAAGGTATTTGCTGGGTCCACTAAAATATAACACCCTGTATATCCAAATCAGGGAAGTCTCTTCTTTTCAATGGTGTCGATTATGTTTTCTGCGAACAGATCTTTTTGTTCGTGTCACAGCTAAATGTCCATGCAAAATCGTATTGCAGTCTGCGATATGCCAAAGGATGCATCTATCTCACGGTTAGTCACATGCCGATCTTCTTCAATCATTTTGCGCACAGCATCGAAGTAATTTTTTTTTTTTTGAATCACAACTGATTTTGGTCGACCTTCACTGACAGACGCACGACCACGATGAAATTCTGCAAACCCATTGTAAACAGTCTTTTCTGATGGTGCTTCACTACCAAAAGTTGAAATCTATGTATTGATATTGAGTTAGGCCTTTACTAAAATCGTAAAAAATCATCCAACGAAATCCTTCATAAGTAATATCCATTTTTTCACAAACTTGTTTTTCTTAATGCTCACTGTCAACAAACTACTCGGTCAATTTATAAGTTGCCACAGATTTCGAAATAACAAATGTCAAATTTTACGAATATAGTAATGACACATTTCAATATTGCCATCTAGTGGTCGTTTGTAAAAACATAAAAGATAACACTCGTATGTAGTCCGCAATCTGAAAACGCATATTTGATTACACACACCTCATTATGTAATTCCGGATTTCTGCTGGTGTGCCTTATTTTACCAGTCCCCGGCAACTGGTTGGCAGTGCGCAAAGAGACTAACACGCAACGTGCAAACGCTTGTTAAATTTTGGGATCCTTTAGTATCCCGGACTGTATTCTTATACGTAATTTAATTACATATGTGTAAAGAGAAATGAATTTTCATTTTCCAATACGGACTGCCTACTTACTTGCAATGCTGTTATGGAGTCCGCCTTTCAAAAAGATTGGGAGCTACTGATCTAAGTTGTCACTACTTGGCCGTTATATTCTTACATGGCCATTCTGTTAAGAACTGTTGTCAATAGCCACAGAAACTGTATTTAGTGCAGGGTGGCTTCAAAACTAATGAAATTGGATTTATCCAAATTGTGTGTATTCAACATAAAATACATTCAGCAAATATATTTCATAAGACCCAATTCAACGTTTTTTTTATAGAACCTTTTGATTCATTTTTATACATGAATGCCCATTTATCAAAGCTTTATTCATAATTGTTCTAATCCAACTCTGGCGGTCAATATTGAAACTCAATAATGTCAGACTACATAAAACTAATTGATGGGTTAAAATGTAAATGGATAGAATATTTAATACGACACTTCAATATTGAAGTTTCAAGATGATTCCTTAATTACAAAGTAAATATATTTTAATAAAGGGGACTATTGGAAACGAGATGTTAGAAAGAGAAAAGATTATTTTCTTTACAGCAAAAACAAAAAACTACGTATTGTATAACAAGCCTGCTGGATCATTAGAGCTTTTTAAACTTGGACATAGCAGAACAGCAAGGTAGTAATTTTTTATACCAGTTCCGTACAATTTTGATGTTTTTCTTCTTCCAGGACCAGTTTGTCCTTCAATCATCTCTTGTATTATTAATTATAACAGTCTCTATACAGGGTATTTTTGGGAATTCCCTAAGCATTGCTAATATCTTAAAAGATACGAAGGAGGTTATATGCGGAAAGATTAAGTATTTTATTTAAAAAATAGAATATTATATTGGAAAAACAATTGAATAATAGATAAACGAGTTATTAAAATAAAAATATTTTTTTAATGGAACTCCTGTTTCGTTTAGGATTTTATAGGTTTTCCTACCTGCCTGTCTGGCTGTCTGGCTGTCTGCCTGTCTGCCTGTCTGCCTGTCTGCCTGTCTGCCTGTCTGCCTGTCTGCCTGTCTGCCTGTCTGTCTGTCTGCCTGTCTGTCTGTCTGTACTGTAGAAATTGTAGCCAAACGGCTGAACATAGAAAGTTGAAATTTTGCACGCTTGTACAAATCTTTAACCAACATAAAAAAATATAAAGAGTTAAAAAAATACAGCGTGCAATAAATATAAACAAATATGTATTTAATGGAAAAATAAATATATCTTTTTAAATTTCGAAGGCGGTATCAAATGAAACATCTTAAGGCGTGGATAAACAAACAAATTTTTATTTTTGTAAAATCTTTTTTTCCCCAAAAAATGTCAAAAAACTTTTGTCCCCCACTATATCTCCAAGAGGAATTGATCTAAAAATCTGAAAAAAATCTCCATAATGTACATTGTTGGGAACCGGAATATTTCAACAGGAGTTTTTAGAAAAGCATCGATTTTTTTGTGTCCATTTTTTTAAAATGTATTGTGTAATATTAATAAAAAAAACCTTAAGAACCATTAAGGAACGGGAATTAGTTTTTTAGATTTTTTTTTTATTTAACATTCTTTTTTTCAAAAATATACTAAAAAAATACTGTTTTAAAAAAAATAAATAACGCAAAGAGGTTAAACTAAAAGTGTGAAAAAATTGTAAGCAATGTACATTGATGGGGAAATGTACGAAAGGAATTTTTGATCAGATTTCGTTTTTAGATAAATATTACAGTTTTTGAGTTTTTCACAAAATTAATTATTTTTTTAATAAAAAATTTTTAGCAGCTGAAAACCGAGTTCGTGTGTGTAGGGTTCAGAAGGCTTCGCCTACTACTATACGTCGTGATTCTACCTATTGTTTGGATTACTTTAGTTTTATGTTTTTAAGGTATCAAAGAGGAATAAATCATTTATAGCAATGAAATACTCGTAAAACACCTTGTTAATAGTGAGAAATAGGTACTTTTTTGAAATTGAAAAGAAATTTAGTCTTTTATCAATATATTTCTTATCAATTTAGAATATTAAGCAAATTCAGAAAAACGCTGGGATTTTATAATTTAAATTTTGTTGTGACGAAATTATCGTATATTTTTTAAATTTTGTTTAAAAAATTTAAAGGGAAGCTCTAAGTATCCAAATAACGAATAAAATTGATTATCAAAAAATTGTTGATATTGATGTAATAATAGAACAAATATTCCTAGATATCCAGCATTATGTTGGCTTCTTACACTTCTTAAATACCTACAAAACCCTAAAATGTGTGAAAATTCACACTTCACATACATTTTTTTATTATTTACCTTCTTAAATATATTACTTATTAATTTAATGAAGACGAATACGAAGCAAATGCAGAAAAAAACGTTTTTTAAATTTTATTGTGACGAAATTTTCGCAAATTATTTAAATTTTGTTTAAAAAATTAAATGGAAGCTCGTAGTACCTAAATAACGAATAAAAGTGATTATCAAAAATCTGTTGTTATTGATGTGATTATAGAAGAAATATTCCTAGACATCCAGTATTAGGTTGGCTTCTTACACTTATTGAGTTGCCGTGGTTCCGTGGTAAGACGGTTACCTACAGAGCACAAGGATGCTGATTCGATACCTGCTACCTTCTTCGGATTTTTATCTTCCAATATTGTGCAGACAGCTCTGAGGTCGAGTTAACCTCTAGTATTTTTAATAATTACCTATTCATACTTATTACAATTATTCTAAATTTATAAATAAATACCTATTCATACATGGATAATAGGACCGATCGAAACGCCACACTGAACTCGTGGCTTTCATATTTATGACCGGTGGCCTAGAAACGCAGAACTTATCTTCTTTTCCCCTTATACGCCTATCTAGGCATTGGGAACCTATTCATTTCTTTTAATTTTTTAAAAAATTTTTTCTTAAACTTATTAAATACCTACAAAACCCTGAAATGTGTGAAAATTTCCACTTCACATAAACTTTTTGAATTATTTACATTTTTAAATGCATTGTTTACATTGCTTACATTTTTTTACATTCTTTACCTATTTTTTACGTGAAAAAGTAAACATTTCATTGTTTACCGTAAAGGCACATCACTGGTGCCAACTTTAGAGTATTTTCTTTAAGAGACGAGTACGTTAGTTAATATATGTACGTCTGTGCAAGCATTAGATCTTATTTCACGTAGGTGAATATACGATATGTAGAACTATAGTATCTAGACACATAATCCGTAAGCGTTGGGACACTAGTCATTGGTGTTTAGCTGTGATTTGATATAATCCCCAGCCACCTGCGTTCATGTGCCTCCGAATACAAAGCCAACAGCGTCATTCATAAGCAGCTGCTGCGCTGTTGTACAAACTGCTTGGATTATTCCCCTAAATGCCCTGGGATTTTGAATTATAGCCTTGACTATGCTGTGAGATACTTTGGATATACATCATGGCCAGTCAATCAGGAAGGGATTTGAAACGAATATTTTGTTATATATTATGTTTACTGTAATATATATCGTAAATATTTGAATTAAGATATTTGGGTGAGTAATGGTCTAGATTTAAATGCAATATGTTTTAGTTAAGAATGGATTTGTGATCAATGATATGGCTTTCTCATATCGGATAAATTAATCGGATTTCAAATAATATACGACTTTTCTCCTTTTTTTTCAGTTTTACTACCCAAATAGTAACTTATTACCCACTATTACGCCTTTTTTCTGGCTACTTTTTAGTTTCTTAGGCCGCGAACATACAGAAAGCTGATACCGGCTTTACTGGCAACAAGCGCTGATCTGCCGCAGTATCTGTCCATGCTTTCAAATGTAACCGCACACGCTGTGTACTGGTCGGCGCCGGTAGGTGTCGGCTACCCGCTTCCCGAAACGTTTAAGCAGTTTAAGCAGCTTGTTGTCAGCGCCGAAACAAAAAAATATTTAAAAAATCTTGCATCATCTTCCTTTAATTGAGGAAAAAGGTGGTGGTATTCCCCATAATTACGTCTCTCTTGGTTTATTGCATGTATACCTTTTCTTTTTGGTTCCATTTTTAAATATAGTGAATCTGTTAGAAACAACTCATCCAAAGATGAATCAGAACTCGCCATTTTCACTTATTTCAACATATAATTGAGCCAATATACGAAAGACTAGCTATACACTTTCAAAACTAGCGTTCACTCTATGCTAGGCCAATATAATTAAAAAATGTACGATAAATAGGAAAAAATAAATAAAAACTTCAATATATAGGTTATGTCATCTGTTAGTGTCGCATGCAATACCAGCGTTTAGCGTGTGCTCAACCAGTAACCCAGTACGCTTGTTTTCGGTACCGATTGTCAGCGCTGATTTACCAGCTTTCTGTATGTTCGCGGCCTTATGATCTTTTATACGGCGTTTTCCTATCTGCTACTTGTCCCATAGTTGGTTTAACATAAGTTCCGGTAAAACCGGGACAGTCCCGATTTTGTATCATTGTTGGTTCCTGACGATTTACAATTTTGCCCCAGTTTTGTGCAAATACTGCAAATAAAAATAAAACGATTTTTTCATTAAGGAATAATATCCTGTCAGAAGAAAGAAATCTTCTGCTCGAAAGCTATGTGAAGGCTATATTCTTATTTTACAGCGAAATAGTTTTGAAGAAATGAATAGAAAAATGCAAGTCAAATGAAATGATACTTATGTGCAGAGGATCGAACGAGAAGATTTACATCAGCGGACGAAGTTTGAGGTCTGCGTTAGAGAGAGCCTTTATTCGTCTAAGAGTATAAACTTTCTTTCGGCCTGTGGTACGTCAAACGTTTTTGTACTACTGGTTCCAAATGCACTACTGGAATGGCTCCTTCCAAATGCACTCCTGGAATGGCTCATTCCAAATATGGTCTGGAATGGTTATGAACACTATTAAGTAGCGTGTCGATATAAAAACTTTGGTTACCATGTTCTTATTTGTCAATAAATCAATCGGAAACATCGAAGTGTCGAAATGTAGAACAGTTAGACTATGCTGAGATAATAAAGACAATTTCAGAAGAAGTATTAGCAGGAGCTAATGAAGCTTTATTTAAATTTCCTCCCTGTTAGTAAAAAGACCGCTATGAGTCTGAATATAAGGTTGCGAATCGTATGTATAAATTTTTTTCGCTGGGTTTCTTGACCGGTATTGCCTTTTTTACAGCCATTCTGGTGTAGAGATGGTCATGGTAACAGTTTCGACCAAGTAGTAAATAAAAAAATAAAAAATTGAACAAATGTTAGTTCATGAACAGAATTGATTTTTTTCTAAATGTTGATTTTTTTTTGCCCTGTCCCACCGGCTAATTTCATGACTCTGGTCAGTGTCCCAATACATTCTTATGGAAAATATAGAACTATGGTCAACGTTAGGGTGCGACGTATGGGAAGTTTACATATAGATATAGGCAGTGTCTGGGACATAATAGTTGCATGCCTTAAAAAGTGAGGGCGCTGTGGTATGTTCATAAACAATCGCGCAAAATCAAATATCGCAGAGTATAAAATTAAACAATCTGTTAGAATTTAAAGATTTAAATCAAAAATGAAATAAGAATCTTAAAATTTTTAAATAAAATTTAAGTATGTTAGTAGCCGACCGGCGGAGCGTAGTCGTAACACATGTGCTCTGCGTTGAGAAGGTCTCGGGTACGTATCCCGTTCAGGCATGGAATTTTTCACAAATAAAAATTGTCTTGGCTAATTGCCATAGCAGCAAAGGCCTTTAAATTCAAAAAAAGTATGCTAGTATTTAAAAATTTTAAAATATTATTTTTCCTTGGGGCGGCATTGCCCAATTGCTTTTATATAAGCGCTGCCCCTGGTTCTGGCGTATATTTAACAACTTTAGCCCCCCAAGTTGTTAATTGTACGCCATGTTTTAGGTGTTTTTCCTGTCACATTTGGAAAACTAATTCACAAGAAAACAGCATCTGCTCGTTTATATAGTGAACATTCCTTTACCCGCCGGGGTGTCCTTTGACACCCAGGTGCTATTATTATACCCCTTTTCTGTACCAAATATGTTAAACCTACTTATGGTATTAAAATTTAGGGTCAGATTTTGTCCTATCCTATAACATATTTATCTGGCAAGATTTTTAACATAACATCGCTGTTTAAATATACATATTGATTCAGAATACGGGTATAAATCTGTAAAAAAGATATATATAGATAAATATGTAATATATAAAAAAATTCTAAAAAAATGTTTATCTCTTTGTAATCGAGTTCAAACCTACTCGTATTTTTTATTCCTGAAATGCTTAGAACAAAATAACACAATATAAGCTGTTTTTCAAAACTTCGGACATGCAAGAAAAACCACATATCATGTACAACGTACAAGATAACAAACCGATCCAGAATGTAAACAAAAATACAATACCTACCGAGTTTTCAAAATAAACAAAACAAAAGTTTAAAACAAAAAGTATACATTTTACGAACATGTACAGTTAACTTAATTTTCATAAATATAACATTTTCATTTATAACACAATTGCACTATACAAGGTAAAACACATTTTTATATTTTTTTATATTTTTGGTGAGATACATATTCATAAAAAACATTTCATTTCAAAACTTTATTTCATTTTTCTAGAAGCCGGGCAATATTTTATTTAACAGTGTCGAATAGCACAAGTGCAAGGCATATGTATAAAGAATCAATAGAGTTTCAACGGAACAGTAATACTCCATTGAATCGTCTTTATGCAAATGCAATGCTTTTATATTATGGATCTATTCTAATCAAGGCTTTATTTATAAAAGATTTATAGCACATGCATAATATAAGAATCGCAGGACTATCTTTGTTTATTATAAACAGAAGTTCAGAACTGTGACACTGCTTTGTACTCATCTTTATTCCTATGCCATATCTTATGTTATGGAACTATTATAAACCAGGCTTAAAGCTATAGTAAAAGGTACACTTAAATCGCCTATAATATAAAGATAAAAAATATAAAAGTTGCAAATATAAAAGAAACGCAATTTTACATTATTCTCAGATATCAATTA
This sequence comes from Liopterus haemorrhoidalis, assembly GCA_963971575.1. Taxonomy (NCBI): domain Eukaryota; kingdom Metazoa; phylum Arthropoda; class Insecta; order Coleoptera; family Dytiscidae; genus Liopterus; species Liopterus haemorrhoidalis. The sequence goes on along the minus strand of OZ020618.1, from coordinate 13,927,118 downwards.
CCATAGTAACTGTCACGCCCGTAAGGCCGCTATTAATATTAAATTAAATTACTTAATTTAATTTAAATCATAAAAACTTTTTATGTTTTTTAAAAATGTTGAATGCTGCTACCTGCAAGATTCAACATTAATTTCTCATTAATTCATTCCGATACTGACCTGCTCAGTGAATAGTTTGCTTGCAGAAATATTATTAACAGTTAAAATACGCGTCTCTATCGCGGTTCAAGTGATTTTACACCGTCTTGTTTCATCATTTGAATATTTGTGTATCTACACCTGCCAAGGAATCATCCGAGGACCCAGGAACCTGTTTTTGGGACACCAGTGTATATATGTAAAGTTGGAAATAAATATTCTACATATTTGTTAAGAAAACATCTATTGTAAGTCTGTTCCAATTTTACATACATTAAATTCATTGTTTATAAATATATATATATATATATATTTTGTAACATATAATTCTAATCTGTTACCGCCTCTGCGAGTAATTTTTTTGCACCCGCTGGTCACTTGATCACCTGTGCGGATTTATTTTGAATTTAAATTTAACATCTGATTTACTTCTTTTTAATATTATTAATTTTGTTATATTGTCAGTCTTATATAATATTATTTTTTGTGGTACTGTATTTTATTTATGTGATACATCCATCGTGTTGAGCAACGTTTTCCGCATTGTTTGTCGCTTGGCTAGGGTTTTCAGAGACGTCGTGGGATTTCTAGGTTTGGTTCCTCCATAGCCATTACTTCTGGGCATAGGATTTTACACGTCTACACCCCAGCTAGGGTTACCATTTCCCTTATGTTAGTCTTCTAGAGCAGCCCCTAGGAGCAGAAGAGTTTATATTCCCTTCCTTTTCCTCTAGGTCGTCCGTGTCTTCCTCAGGTGCGCAACTCGGAGCGTCTCCGTGTCACATCACCGCTTTTTCATTTCTATATTCCAGCTTTCTGCTGGTGGTCCTTTGAGGTCTCCGCCGCGAAGACCATTTGTGTGACTGACCATTTGTGTGACGCCACAGTAACGATAATACCTACACTGCAGGATAAAAGAAATTCACTGTATATTCGTGGGTTGTGTTGTCAGAGTCTCAGTATTTTTTGTATGCCGTATTGTATGAGGATCAAAGTACTGTATATGCATGCCAGATTTTAATTCTCTAGGTCCAACCATTTGGTCACAATTTCTACCCTAGAGGCAGACAGACAGACACACGGTGAATGACACTAAAAGGATTTGTCGTATCAACAAAAACCTAAAAATAAAAGAATTAATTTAACAAAAGTTATTGAATGTTTTAACCCCTAGGCAATTTATGGTTCAGCCTATATCATGTTTTCAAAAAATGATAACAGGAGAATTAATCTTCTCCGGTTACCAAATAATCGGACAATTTAATAAATGACTGTCGTGTTTATGATGAGGCAAATTCCAACAGAACAATTTCCTGTCGTTTTAATTAACGTTTATTTTTAACTTTAATAATGGCAAATCATTCAAATCGATCTTCTAATTTCTTTATAGCATGTTTTTTCCTCTAAACCCTCTTTTGAACGTTCCTTTACTCGACGATTCCTTATTCAAGACATCTGAATTTGTTCTATTCACCGTTTACAATACGCCATTTTCCTCAAGGCACTTTGCTGATCACTCTCTATGTTGAATATGAATAAAATAGTCAGAATCAAACATGTTGAATCGATGAATGTACGATCGCTTTCCGCTGATTTTGTTGGTGAGAGAGTGCAGAGGTGTAAAGGGAAAACTAGAGCAGTGTTTTCAAACCTTTTATGTTTAGTCATAAAGTTACTTTACCTAGTGTGATCCTCTTTGGAACTTGAAGGCTTGTAACAGCTTTTTGTAAGAAAAAGGTTTTATGTTGGTTTTATAAAAACACATACACTGTAAGTTTATTGTAAAAGAAAATCTCATTACCTATATTTAGATACAGAGGAAAACATAAAATACAATCTGTTATTGCATCAGAGTCATTTTGAATTTATAAGAATTTTATTTCTACACATCTGTAATTTTATGAAATTTTTATTTATTTAAAAGGAATAAATATTTTGTAATTTTGTTACCGAAGCATATACAGGGTGTTTGTTTGAAACGCCGCATCTCGAATAACTCCTTTATTTTAAGAGATACAAAAATATCTTCAAACGTTAAACAAAAGTTAAACTAGACAAAATGGCCCACTTAAGGACTATAATAAGAATTCCGCATCGCTTTCGGTTTTAACGGAAATCGTTTCAACTTTTTATCTAGCATAGAGAATCGGTACTTTAATTTCTTTTTCTTGAAAGCATATTAAATCAGCTTTACAAGTATATCAAAATATCATACTTTAATTTTAATTTGGTCGCCATTTCAAAATGGCGACCATTTATTTACAAAATAATAAATAACATAAATCGTGCATAGTTAAACATAGCAAGCTTTGAAAAGATTTTGTTACATAAAAAAAAACAAATGAAACTTGCAATTTTTCTTGCCTGTTAGTACGAGTTTGATATTAAAGGTGATAATATCAAATCGTTTGTAATTATAGCTTACGTACTTTATTCAAATGAAGAAATGACAGATATGGTTCTGACATTCGGGGAATGTCAAATAAATTCTGTTAGGGCCTAGCAACTCTACAAAGAAAGGAATCCTGAATATAAAGGTTAGAAGACTTATAACATAGGCTAAGAACAGCCATCAGGCAAATTCGAGAGTATACCGTTCTAAATGTAATGGAAGAGTTTTTATTACGAATGAGAAAATGTGCGGATAACAACTGCAGTCATATTGAACATTTGTAAATATTCCTTAGTTTATTACTAACTTTAGTCATATATTGTTTTATTGTTTCCTATTTACATAATGTTATATCTTTTTATAATTTAGTTTCTACGATATTTATGTTATTTATTATTTTGTAAATAAATGGTCGCCATTTTGAAATGGTTAAAATTAAAGTATGATATTTTGATATCCTTATAAAGCTGATTTAATGTACTTTCAAGAAAAAGAAATTAAAGTACCGATTCCCTATGCTAGATAAATAGTTGAAACAATTTCCGCTGAAACCGGAAGTAATGCAGATTTCTTATTATAGTCGCGAAGTGGGCCCTTTTGTCTAGTTTAACTTTTTTTTGAAGCATTTTTTGTAACCCTTAAAATAAAGAAGTTATTCGAGGTGCGGCGTTTCAAACAAACACCCTGTATATATATGTCCGCGCCAAAGTATTAATAATAGAATCAAAATAATTTGGATAGTTTGTAATGAGCAGAGTACGGACATTTTTAAGCAAATCTGCACTAACGACATTATTAATGAGATGTCCATAGACGTAGAAAAATTCACATCATAAAATCAATAAATGGGTACTCGTTATCTAAAAACATTCCTGTCTTATTAATATAAATGCTTCTACATATGTTTTTCCATAATGTGCATTGTTGAATGCAATATCATTGTGAGATGTTATTGTTAAGAAATGTTATTAAAGAAAAACATTTCTTTTAATGCAAACGTCAAATACATTCAAACCTGTAATATTTTGAACCGTTATTTTATCTGTATAAACTTTGCAAGTCCTGTCAACTATTTATTTTTCTTCTGAATTGTGAATAGAGCTGAACAATAATTCTTGTAGGTATTTAGATTTAGAGTATATACTTTCAAATACTTCTTGAATCTATCTACTCATATACACTTTTTTACAATAATAATAATTATAGCATTTTTTAATTATATTTCTTTCTGAAAGAAAAATTTGTAGACATTTTTTTTATTATTGATATTTATATTTTTATGATTTTGGAGATATTAAAAAGACTTAATTAAATTTTTTACAAACGATTTTAACAGAATATGGATTTACTGATAATTTTCAAATTATTAACGAAAAATAATTGTTTTGTATACTTTGTAAAAAATAAATAATATGTACAAAACATTTAACACAACACGTCAGTGGAAAGAAACATAGAACTAATGTCAATGGATTACAAGACAATTTGAATACCGGCATAATATTCATCAAATACCGGGATTTCGGGATTATTAATTTGTACAAGATCCCGTGATTGCAAACTCTAGACCAGTGTTTCACAACCGGTGGTCCGCGGACCAATGGTGGTCCTTAGAAAAAAAATTGTGGTCCGCGAAAGGCTTATAAATTATTATTTTTGAGTTTTTTGTTAATTTTTTATGATCTTTTGTCCATTTTCTGTGATTTTGGTTCATTTTCAGTGATTTTTTTATTACTGAGGTATTATATTCTTGTATAGTCCATATACAATAAATTTGTTTAAGAGTACATTTATATTTTGAGGTCCGCGGTAGGAATTTAAATATTTTATTGGTCCGCGGAAAGTTTTCGGTTGACAAACGCTGCTCTTAACGATATGTTCAGTTTTCCTAGATATTTACTATTCAATTATTGTCATATACAAGGTGTCTCAAAAGAAATTTTATATTTAGTGAATCGATTAAAAAAAAAGTAAGCCGTATATAGAAAAAATGTTTATTAATTATTAAAATACACTTTTTGGGGATTTATTTCTTAAAAATAATATCGTCTAAATGTAGACCCTCGCGTTCTCGGCACTTATTTAATCGAACAGTAAAATTACTTATGACGTCTCGGCAGGTGGACTCAGGGATGGCTGCCATTTCGTGACGGATATTTTCTTTCAAATGCGCCAGTGAAGTCGGTTTATTGGCGTAAACTTTAGATTTAAGTTAACCCCATAGGAAAAAGTCCATAGGGGTTAAATCTGGACTGCGTGGAGGCCAATTTATGTCACCTCTCCGGGAGATCAATTTGCCTGAGAAAATTTCACGAACACGTGGAAGAGACATATTGGACGTGTGTGAAGTTGCTCCGTCCTGTTGGAACCATGTTCTTTGGTTATAGCCAGGAAAGTTTTGCAGTTCAGGTACCAAGAAGTTGTGTAACATCTCCACATAACGCTCTGAATTCACTGTAAATGCACGCCCTCTTTCGTCTTCAAAAAAGTAAGGGCCGATAATGCCTCGCGCCGACAACGCAGCCCATACGGTCACTTTAGGCGAACGTAGGGGTTTCTGATGTTTGCGTTTCGGATTCGTTGCACTCCAGTAGCGGCAGTTCTGCTTATTTACGTGGCCATTAAGATGAAAATGAGCTTCATCCGAAAACAAAATGTTGGTAAACGTTGAAAATCGCTCAATCACCTGATTTACGAAATTTAGCCTCTGACTGGCATCTTGGGGCTTTAATTCTTGCACCAATTAAATTTTGTAGGGGTGCAGCTTTAGGTCTTTGTGCATAATGCGATGTAATGATGATCTATGCACATTTAAAGCACTTGCGCGCTTCCGAATTGAAAGGTTCGGGTCGTCACGAACAGCCTGATTAACATTCTCCACGTTTTCTACCGTTCTTGATGACCTAGGTCGCCCGGATTTTGATTTATCCAGCGTTGTACCAGTCTCTTCAAACTTTTTAACCCAATGTCGATTGAGAGGAATGTTTGGCGCATCATTTAAGTGGCGAAAACCTCGAATACTGCAGAATTTTCTACGCGCTACAGTCGCCGAATCACCGTTTTTGTAAAACTCTCGCACGCATAACGCGCGGTCTGCTCCCGAGAAACGATCCATAGCGACTAAATTCCCAAGAGCCGGGCTACCGATTGACATAACCCCCGCGCCCATCGGATACGTTGCGTTCACGCAGTAAGCTAAATAAATATAAAATTTCTTTTGAGACACCTTGTACATATTTAAAAGAGATAAAAGAATTTAAATGAAATTTAATTAGTTTATATAAAAATTTGAAAACCCCTAAAACATGATTGTATTAGGGGAATTTTATCTATAACGTTGCAGTAATATTTATACGATAATAATGCAAAATTTTAGATTCACTGAACTAAAATTGACTAATTTCCGTCTGATCGCAGTACTCGTACATAGGATATCAAGATTTTCATATATCCATGCTGCAAAATTCCCTATATATCATAAAGCGTATTGACATTTTAAAAGCGATAAAATTTTAATGAAGATAATATTTCATAGATAGTTACTTTAGGGAAAAGAGATTTAAAAGACTACATCATCAGGATTTTGGCACAGAATTTCTTTTTGCTCCCTTAGAAGGTTGAATGTATTATAGATTTTTCTATTAGATCTAAAAGGTATAGAGCTTCGCGTAACATGATGTGATACGTGAGGGTGTTTTGATAAAAGGTCTAATTTATATATTCATCTTCTTGTGTTGTTATCCAACGGGATGTTGGCTGTCATTAGGACTATATTGACCTTGGGATACAGCTGTACGTAACAAGGAAATGGAGTTTTCTCCAATTCTGTTTCGGTTATTTTTCTTCTTCCAAGTCTGTGTATAGGATGACGTATTATCTGAACGTATTTACTCGTTAAAAAAATCCTTGTAATGAAAAATATGGTTTTTCTGGTAACAAGACTTCAAATTTAAGTTTGAACTGTTTAATGTCTCGACTCTAAAGCCGCATTCAGAGCTCTTTGAATTAACACGTTGTGTTGCTAAGTAACACGTAACGAGGGCAATTGGTATGATCGGACATGCTCGTGCTTTGTCGTTGCTATACTACTGTTGAGCGATATAGTACGAGCTTGTCCGATCATACCAATTGCCCTCGCTAAAACAATGCATAGCAACACAACGTGTTAATTCAAAGAGCTCTAAATGCGGCTTTAGTTTTATGGGAATTTTATTAAATATATAGAAGGCGACGTATATCCTTCTTGACACTTATTTCGCAATTTATTTCTTGATACTTATTTCGCAATTTTGGCACCGTTAGATCTTCTTTCGTGTGTGTATGGTCGGTATGGGACAACTGCTGAGATCACTGGTATTTTTCTTCTTTTCCAAGCTCTGTAGTAAAATTGGTTTTACACAGTTCAATTAATTGATCAATAACATGATCAAGTTTTTTGTCAATTAATTGAAAAATTTATTGGTAACATTGGAAAAAAAACATCACTTTACCCACATCAATTTATTTAACATTTTTTTTGAAAATTTTTACATTACCAACTGTAAAACATTTTGACATATTTATCAAAATGAAAATATTGAAAATATCTTCACAAAATTACGAGCTGTGAACAAAAACAAAAGAAACAACCTAGATCAGTGGTTCTTAAACTTGTGTAGTCCGCGGACTTGAACCACATTTTTTTGCGGACCCCATCCCAACCCTAGGCATTTTACGTCGTTCTTGAGACTTAATTTCTGGCTCAATAATCTCATAGGCACTACGTTGTAATAAAATTGGTAAAAATGTATCGCTGTTTATTTTAATAAATGGTCTTGTGCATTTATAGAGGAACATTTTTATTAGCATATAGAATAAAAAACATAAAATTAATAAAAATAGTAGTAAATAGAATAAAAAAAGTTACAAATTATAATTCGTTAAACTCATACAAACATTTCTTGGTCAAATATTGGTCAAAATAGATCTTATTATAATATGTTTTCTGTAAATAATTTGCAGTTGAATAAAAATAATTAAATTTTTACTAATTATTGTTTAGTTATGTCAATAACTAGTAGATAACAACAAATACGAAAAGTCTTGACCATGTAGGATTTTTATTAAATGAGTTATTTGAATAAAAGCGAAAAGTTGGGGGATGTAAAGTTAATGTCCAAATTGTTTCGCGGAACCCAGGGGTCCGCGGACCACAGTTTAAGAAACGCTGACCTAGATGATGATAAATTAGAACGTTTCAGGTTATGTTAGATTTGAAAACGAAACACAAATAATATATTTCGAGGTTATGCTGCAACTAAACAGTTGGCAATATCTTAACAGATAAAAATATACCTAGAATTCTCAAAAAAATTTATGAAAAATTGACGAAAAATAGAACTTGTTCTATTTTCAAAATAAATTGATCAAATTTTTTGTCAATTAATTGACGAAATTTTTACACTTTACACACATCAATTAATTGAAGGCCAACTTTTTCAATTAATTGATCAACAAATTGAATCGTGTAAAACCCACTTAAGATAAACTGGACATTAAGTGTAAGGATTTTAAGTGATGGAAAGATAGGTTTGCACGAGGTGGTTTTCGATGTGTTCACAATGGCCCTCACTGCTTCCTGTTGGAGAAAGAATATTCTTGCTTGCTGAGGTGAGTTTCCTCAAACTATTACGCCCTATGTCATAACTGAGTGGAAGAGAGAATGATACGTTAGGGCCAGTTCTTGGGTTGCCACTTTTCTAATTCGCCTAATAGCATAGCTAACTCTGTGGAGCTGGTTAATTATCTTATATACGTGGTATTTGGATGGATGGACTGGTGGCATCTCTGTAGGAGGACAAAAAATATCGAACCATCGTTTCGCCGATGACATTCTTCTTATTGCTGGAAGTAAGGAAGAAGTTGTAAATCTCTTGGACAAACTAGTGCAGATTACGGGTTGAAAATAAACTGTAACAAAACTTAAATTATGATCGTTGATCGTGCAAACGAATCTATGGGAAAACCTCATAGAATTGCCGATTGGGAAGTGGTTGACAGGATGATATATTTAGGCTCACTTATCCATAGTTCAGGTACATGTGAATATTAAATACGCCGCAGCATCCAACTGGCACGCGTTGCAAGGAGCAACCTGACAAGGATATAGAAAGATAAAAATATATCGCGTCAAACCAAATGCGCACTCGTAAACTCCGTAGTCTTCTATGTTTTCTATTACGCTTCTGAAACATGGGTAATCAGAACAGCAGATATGCGTCACAAAGACGTATTTGAAATGTGGTGTCGGCGCCGCATGTTACGAATACCATGGACAGATAAGCGTACAAACATATCAGTTCTTGGAGAAATCAATCCTACCCAGCGTCTTTCAAGTCTAACATCTGCACGAATACTGAAATTCTTTGGGCATATAACCCGCCACAATAATTTGGAAAAACTTATCGTACAGGGGAAACCAGATGGAAAGTGCCGCCGCGGTAGATCACCTATTCGATGAAGTAGTCTCGTGACAGCTGTTAGAGAAGCCGAAGATCGAGTCACTTAGCGAAGGGTGGTCCGAAGAGTATTAAATGAAGATGACACATAATCATGTGATCACTACACGTCGTTCGCGATGTTAGATTAAAAAGAAGATGGTATTTTCATGTTAATTTGGAGTCTAGGCGGAGACCCGAAATGTCACCAGTATCAGACCAGATATTAATTCTGTTCAAAGTAAATAATATATTTTTTGTTTTATCCTTATTCAGAATAAATTGACTTCGAACCATTCTTTTTCTTCATTGATGACTTTATTTATCTTATTTCTCAAAATATTCTTGTCTGCTTCGTTGACAATTATGTTCGTGTCTTCTGCATATAGAAATCGATAGAAAGATTCTTGGGAATGTCGATTACGAAAATATCAAAGAATAAAGGTCCAAAAATACTTCCCTGCGGAAGCCCTATAAGCAGATATCTATCTCCCCTTTGTTTCCAACAACCTTTTTATTAAGTATTTTTTGTATCTCTTATAATACGATGACAAAATAAACACGATTTTCCGGTTTGCTGTTACATCCTGTATAGTAATCGTCTTTGTCCATCAGCCTCTTTATAGGATTATTTTCTTTTAAAGTGATTTTCTGAATTTTTATCTTCCGCCCTGGCATGCGAATTGTTCATCGAAAAGTGCTAAGCTTTCTTATTGCAAAATAATTTGGGACCCCAAAAAATTACTGGTATTCAAGCCTTTTTATAAAGAAGGCCGGTCTCGATTATTCTGAATAAACTCATTCACTTTAACATAGCTGTAATGTAACAAATGCATGTATGTAAGGAAATAAGAAATATTCTGACCTTGAAGCGTTAACAGTAAGTGAAATTTAACATATTTTGTTCAGAATTATCAGATTAGTCTCACTCATACTCAAGACCTCCAACTTGATCCGTTAAATGTGGCATCAGTTTGCTTAAGGTATACTTTCTGAACAGTTTTCCAAATTTTAGAAATCTGAAAAAATGTCCGATGTCAAGTTATGCTAAACATAAGATGTATTTTATACACAGTTTCTTTAAGAAAAAAAAAATTAGAGGTCTATATCGTCAGGATGTTGACACAGCTTTATTTTTTCTTTATGGTTGAAGGTATAGATTTTTCTATGTTATAGTTTCATTCTTTCATCTGTAAAAATAAAAGTTAAACTGTGTAACTAATGAAACCTAGACAATCTTCTGGAAAAATATCAAGAGATTACAGGATTAAACCATTCTTTTATTTTTCTTTATCCAAGTTTTTATTTGGCATCATTCATTTTCATTTGTACACTATTCGTTTCCGATTTGACATTCTGCGCATATCAATCACTGTGATGTATGTTATAGAAAATACTTTTATCTTTAAATATTCACTGAACGTTCAAAAATAAAGTAATATGTCTAAATAAAGATCATTCTTTTTCTAGACAATGAAAAAAATTGAAATGGAATGAAAGTGACCTTTAAGAAAGTCGAGAAATATTTTGTGCTGTGGATGAGACAGTAAACACGTACAAATGTCATTGCAATTGTCCACCGTCTGAAAATCCAGACTTTTACTGCCTCAAACCTAACACTGCAATTACATTAAAGGTCTTTTAACTCTAATAACATATAATTCAATGAGCAGAGCTGAAAATGTATCTAGAAAAACAATTCTTCTCACTGACGTCTCTCTCCATCTTAGCCACTGTCAAATGTATTGACCTTTGACTCATACAAAAACTACATCTAGATCTATTCTCTGAAAACTAGCAACACTGTAGTCGGATTGCTGATAGGCGACTGTTCGTTGCTACAAGTATCGATATACATTACTATATGCTTTCTCTCTCTATATCTTTATAATTATTTGCATACCCATAGTAACGTACAGTTACACAAGTTGACGACCAACCTTCCAAATTATTTTAATAAAAAACAAAGCATTAGAAAGAAACAGAATTATTCGTAGATATCTTTGCTAATTGGAGCACGAAAATAAATTCACAGCAGTACTCAAACAAACAAAATTATTAATTTTAAGGTAGTGATTATAAATAAGGAAAAACTTATACGTAAATTTTGGATTATAATATGTTGTTTATTTAAATTAAATTTTTATGATTCCTCTAAGTACAAAGTAATAAAATATTAAGTAAAAATATATTTATTCATATAATATATTGCTACAAGTTGTATTTAAATATTTATTTTAATTTTAAAACAATTAGTCACTGTAATGCATGATATCGTCCATTTCCCTTTCCCACCATTCATTTATTTTCGATTTTTTTAACAGATTTTGCCCAAGTTTCACAACTAATTTGATCACAGGCTACTACACTGCTACATTTTCAAAACTTCGTTATCACTATATCCGTTTTAACCAATATGTCCATCATAATAATTTTTAGTTATACCCCAAATTAACTAATTGAACTCAATGGGGTTAAACTGGCAGTGATAAGGAGGTAATCTTAGTACTTCATGACCATACGTTTGTGCCAATGTATCAATAAAATAAACTGGTTCAGATTTTAATTTCCTTCGTTTTCTCGTGATTTAGTTAGTGATAAGTTCAGATTTATTACATTTTATAATTCTACGAATTGTTGATTCCGAAATCTTTAAGGCAGCTGCTACTCTTTGACGGACACAAGATAGAGAAATAAGTGGCCCATTGTTTTCTTTTTCGGAATTAAAATATTCCAGCAGATTTAAAATTAAAGTTTGTGAATTTAATAATTGGCCGCAAGATCTATTAATTAATATTATTAACAGACACTGACAGCTAAGACAAATAACAAAAAACATTTTTAAAATCGCTGAAAAATGGTAACTAGATTATTATATGATTGCAATTCTTGATACATACATGTAACAGTCACCTATCAGCAATCCGACTATACTGCTGTTTTTGAATTGCCAGCCAAAATAATAAAAAGCTGTTGAAGCCTTCGTAAACCATGTTTTGGAGATATCAACTTCAGAGTGGAAAAAATGTTTCGGGAATTTGTTTGAACGCATGCAAAAGTGTATAAATCTTAAAGGTGAATATTTTGAAAACAATAAAACAATAAACGTGTATGTAGTTTAAAAATGTATGTTCATCTTGATAATGATTTTTGTCACCAAAAGAAAATATCAAATATACTTCTGGTTGCAGCACCTCCATTACAGGTTTCCACGAGCCGCTATTAATCCCTTCATAATTCTATAATTGGTGTCATAACGTGTTTTATAACGAACGTACTTTGTTTGCTCCAGTGGCCCCACATTAAAACCGGATTACAAATGCTGCTATTTTCTTACTCGTTTATTCTGTTAAATCCACGTTTCGGCACCATATAATATTTTGCGAGAGATGTGAATAAGATGAACATCTTACCGTGTCTATTGACAATGAAATATTAACTTTTTCAATACACGTCTGACTTTATTTGCATGTTGAATAGAATTCTGTTTACTACCTTTTCTTTCATTTTCTGTACTATACTCTTTTGAAGATTTAGATAACGCTTTAATATCCTTTAGAAAAATTGACGTACCACCCTTGTCTACAAACATATTTTATTTTTATTCAGTAATTTTTTTTTTTACTGAAAAAAATATAACGCAAAGCATAAGTCTCACTTTTCCTTCACAGCGAAATCCTTTTTGTAAGTAAAACGACATAAAGAGTAAAAACATCAGACAGCAAATCGTCCATTTTCTCTTACTTTCTCGACACTTTATGCACCAAAGATGGATGTAAAAGAAAAAAATTGATGTGAAGTGTGAATTTTCACACATTTCAGGGTTTCGCAGGTATTTATTAACTATGTGATGATTATTTGGGATGCCAAAACAAATTTTATGTCAAAATATTTTTTTATGAATTTTAATTCGAATACCTAATGCCATTATTTAAGCTTCTAAATATGTGCAGTATTTTTTTTATATAGCAAGGTTCATTAAGATTTTGAAAATTGCGCCTATGGCTTACATTGGTTGCTTAAATCATAAGCCTCTCCGTCTGATACCTTCAAATATAGAATTAAATTATAATTTCAAAACTTCCCACTGGTTATTAAATTTACGCTTTTAAAAATTAAATGCAACATTTACCAAAATATAACTAGAATTTTGACAAAATAATTTAAACAAAATACAAAACAAAAAAAAACTGAAAAAATAAAAATGGACGGGATTCGAACACAGTTTCTTACAGTAGTTTCAACTCACTAAGCAACAATGTTACCACTGTGCTATACAGGATCACTCGTTTACTATGCTAAATAGCGGATTAAATATATTACATATTTTACTTAAAAACACAAAAAATGCGTTATTTTCCGAAAACATAATCTGATCAAAAATTACTGTTGTACTATTCCGGTTCACACCAATGTACATTACTGAGAATTTTTTCAGATTTTTAGTTTAAACCATCTGGGCTACAGGGTGTGGGACCAAATTTTTTTTGCACAATTTTGGCAAAAATCGCCGGAAAATAATTTATTTTGCAAAAATAAAATTTTGATCGTTAATCCACGTACCATTGGCTTTCGTTTGATACCCTACACAGAATTGTAAAAAAATATATTTTTTTTCGATGAGCATATATTTGTTTATATTTTTAGGGGGATATGTTTTTTAGATGTTTTAGTATTTTTCCTATGTGCGGGTCAAAGAGTTGTATAAGCATGCCAAATTTCAACTCTCTAGGTTTAGCCGTTTGGCTACAATTTTTACCGAACAGACATACAGACAGACAGACAGACAGACAGACAGACAGACAGACAGGCAGACAGACAGACAGACAGACAGACAGACAGACAGATAGACGACAAAATGACGGTATAAGGGTTTTTTGGTCATACCTACAAAACCCTAAAAAGTAAAACATTAAAATTTCATATTGTCTTCGATCAGTTGATAGGTTGTGTTTTATGTCACGAAAAGCCAATGTATACTTAGGGATGAATCCTGAACGATATCAGTGCAATAGGTTGGAGCTGGTACTCGTTGGTACGGAGATTGGCAGAGATGAAGACCGCCACCCGTACGTATTATGTGCACGTAATACTGACAATGATTGATGTCTCAGTGTACTATATACGCAAAACTTTATATTACTATTGCTAACGATACTTTGTCTACTTAATACCATATTCTTCATTCGATCATGATGGATATTTATTTGTTCTGTCGAAAGATTTCAAAATACAGTAATCACTCTTACAGGACTTCAGACAATATGAATTTCAATACAGTGCCAGTAATAATTACAGTTACTGAACAAAGTAGGGGTGGGGGACAAAAGCTAATTGGGTTATCGACATATGCCCGACATTTGCCTGGTAAGATACAGTGAGATCATTAATTCCTGAGTGTTACATAACGTTAAACAATGGGTTTTAAAATATCAAAACTGTATTCTAATTCACAGCTGAAAATCCCAACTTGACAAAGAACCAATCAGATTACTTCTTCGGCCCGAACTCACCCGAGAAACAACGAAAATCCGTTGCGAACTTATTATTTGTTATCAACTCGTTTGCGTGTAGGGAAAAACATAATTCGTTTAATAACTAATTCGTATAAGGTATTAAAAATCGAATTTACGCCTATGTGTACATGTCCTTGGAAATAAATTTGAGAACTAATACCCTTTTCACACTAGAACTTTAAGATCGGATGATAAAGTGCATGTGTCTTTAAACGCTAATGTGAAACCGTATGGCCTCGTCTAAATACAAGCGATGTTTAAGACAGAGATCTGCGTCTTAAACATCGTCCGCATTGCCAACTTAATATCTATTATAAAAAAATACTCTTTGAATTTGTGCTGTGAACATTTTATATTATCATAAACAAGAATACTGTATTATATCGACGTTATAAGAAGTTTATACTTATTGTTATAATAAAATTATTTATTTTAATAATGTGTTTAATAAAATACAGAGCTACAATAATTGAGATAAAATGTATCGACTTACATGTTAATACAGGTGTAATATATTCTTTATTGTAGTGTCTTTATTGTAGAATGAAATGAAATATCCATATTTGTTTATAATAATTCAAAATGTGCGTCTGCGCAGACAGTTCAAAACTGGTAATTTCATGACGGTAACTTAAGGCCAAACTACTGCAGCTGATGACAGCACCAGAGATTTAAACATCAAGTGTGAAAGCATACCGATGTTAAACATTGGTGAACTTTAAGTTCACTCGTCTTAAAGTTCTAGTGTGAAAAGGGTATAAATGTTTCTGTCAAGTATTACATAGCATTTAGGAATTATAGATCTCATTGTATAACAGTAAACCACGTATATAGTCCACTAGCTAATTTAATATTTTAGTTATATTTAATAAACAAATTTTGTCATGTATGTCATGCTTTAGCTGTTAAGTCAATAATAAGGGAGATATTTCAAGATTTTAGTTTTAGGTTGTCTGCCTGTAACTCCATCATTCAAATATTCATCCAATTGAAATATTTCATAGAACAAAAAAGATTTGTTTTCTTATCATAAATAATTCTTGTTAAATACAATTTTTCTGTCAATAATAAGGAAGATATTTTAAGATTTTAGTTTGAGGATGTCCCCCCAACACTCATCTAATTGAAAATATATATATAACATTTTTCTTTCTTTCTGATTATGAACAATTCGTATAATATACATTTTTATGTAAGGCAAATAAGGGATATATTTCAATATTTTAGTTTTAGGGTGTCCCCCCGTAACTCCCAAAATATTCATCCAATTGAAAAGTGCAAAAAACAAAAAATATTTGTTTTCTTATTGTAAACAATTCGTATTTTATATATTTTTCTGTTAAACCAATAATAAGGGAGTTATTTTAAAAGTTTTAGTAAACAGTTTTAACCCCAAAACAACCCTTTAGAATCAAAATTTTGTGTTGCCATATAACCTTTGTCTGAATCCTGGTTCTAATCTAACCTAACATAACTCAGCCTCCCCAGAATCCATCCCGTAACCTAAGGATTTCGCATCCTAGTCCCATAACCAACAAATCATGTCATGGCTATTAATATCGTGTTCTTTCTTTCACACCTTCAGGGCCCATTGGTTATGAGACTAGGACACGAAGTCCTTAGGTTGCGAGTTCGATTCTCGGGGAGATCGAATTATTAATATTTTCTACGTTCTACGTATCGCATTTGACGTTTCAGTTATCTGAATGAGCTATTTATTTATTAAACGTTTGTCTTATGATCGAGTTTTTAAATATTAAGCATTTTTCACATAGTCAATGTAAGGACGTTAAATTATAGATTAATTCTTGATTTCAGTAATAATTTCGATGTGTTTGATATTGTTGGACCAAATCTCTCAATTGAATATCTAAAATTTTAATGCTTATACTTATTTTTTTGTTTCCGTTTTACTGAGTGTTGCAAAACGGTAGCAAATGGTAGATTTTCATTTTATATGGCTGATGTTTCATTCTCTATGTCTCTTACGATCTTTTACCTTGAGAAAGGATTTTTGGCATGACCTAAAAAGGGGGAAAATCGGTGTTGGTGAACTCTAGCTTGAAATAAACCGATTATTTGGGATAATAATGTTTTTATTTATGACCATATTTTTTGTCTAAATCACATATAAAATTCAACTTGTAGGATTTTCAGCTGACAGAATATGAAAATAAGATTTATAAATTATTCTCCAAGAGAATTTTATATTTTGTTATAAGATTTTTTTATTTTACGCTACAAAATTGAATAAAAGAGTAGGGAACAAATCAATATTATCAATAAAAATTATTGTACTAGAATAGAAATTAGAACTTTTATTAAAATTCTTTCAGGTATGTCTTCACGTTACGCTTAATTGGAAATCATTAAATATTAAAAAAGTAATCTTCCTCTAGAAGTGCTTTGTCCTCCACGTTCGTTAGTGTTCGTCAATATGACTGTGGCTTTATTTATATCTTCTCTGGATAGCTCTCTAGTACTGGCTCCATTCCATTGCCTCAAAGTTTTGAGTCAAAGATTTTTCTTCTCCCAAGTCCTCGAGACTCGATTTTGTTCTGAATGACAAGTTTTATTTGGAATTTCGTAAGATTTGGCCTAGATCAGGAGTCAGCAATCGACGGTCCGGCGAACGATTTTATGTGGCCCACCAATAACAAAATATAATATTTAATTTTCATATCCAGCGTGGCCAACACATTACTTTTTATATATTAGGAATATTTATATTGACGTAAATATATGTAAACTGTCGTACACAAGAACTTAAGATAGTAAAAAATTTAAATTGCAAAAGGAAGAATGGTCCGCCAAAAAAAAAAAAAATGTTAATGAATGTAGCTCGCGAAGTGAAAATAAAAAAAAAATGGTTGAATGTGGCCCGTGACGTAAAAAAGATTTCCGACCCCTGGCCTAGATAATTAAAATTCATTTTTTGATGATAAACATAATTTCACTCTCCTTTACTATTTTCTGAAACTATGAAATTCTTTCTACATCTTCTCCAGCTTCTTGATTATTGCCTCCGTAAGCGTTCACGTCTCGACACCATACAACAAAAAATAGAAGACGTAGCAGCGAAGATCTCTAAGGCTGCTGTTGCAGTGCAAGCTTGCTTGCGTGTGATGTACTTCATGGTTACCCTCGGACTATGATTTATCTTTTTATTTCCTCACCCCATTGGCAGAAACAGAGACAGACCACCTATAGTGCGTCTAGCGAAAGATTTTCCATCAAGGTCAGCTATGAACTGTCTGGTGTAAGTTCAAAGATAAACCATTGCAGCGGGATATAACGCTCTCTGACAGGGATCTATTTTATTAAGATTCTAATTTAAGTTGGAAGTTTGTAAGGTTATATACAATACCAAATTATTAAATATAACAAAATATTATTAAAATGATACATTATTCGGTGTCTTATTACATAAAAATAATAGATGAATAAACAAAAACAACACGAAAACTTCAAGCATACACAAGCCAGAATTTTACCAAAACGATGCCTATGAAATTGCTAGTTTGAGATTTCGTCGGTAGAGTATAAAATTTAAGCTAGCAAATAAGACATACGTATCGAGAAATTTTATCAAGAAAATAAGCTAGACTTAGGTATGTCTGTTCTTCTTTCCTCTAACTTTGTTAGATTTCGACTTACGTTTAATGTTCTGTTTCTTTCTAACAAATTGTAGGCGTGTGGCATATGTAAAATAATCATTTGATTTATCTCTGCATACATTCATCCTTGATAGGAAATCTTTCCCTAGACGAACTTACTAGGCGGACAGATGATTTAAGTAGATCGAATGAAACGGAAACAAACAGGGGAAGTTTATATCCAGCAGTGGACAAGAGAGGCTGGATGATGATGATGATGATATCCTAGCTTTATTTTCGCTAATTTTCTTCTGCCATTTCTTTAACGTGACTAAATCAACTAAGCTGTCCTTCTTGAATTAGATTTTCCACAGATTTTCTGTTCAATTTTTCTCTATATATTTTATTTCGTATGTGATCCCCTTTAGAGTCGCCTTCAAATTTTCGCAAGAATTTCATTTCGATACTTATTTTTCTACTTTATTTTATTTTATTTTATTTTATTTTTTTGTTATGGTCAATGATTTACTTGGAATTGATACTTGTTAGTACTCGGAAGGGCACTTTTAGTTTACTTTGCTATTTCCATATTGTTCAGCAACCTTCTTATAATGACATTGAAAAGTCTTCCTACTGCATCTATATTTTCGTTAATTTCATCTTACAAGTTCCCCTTCATTAAATGAAGGGATCAAGGTTCAATTTCCGATCAGGTTGTATTCTGATATTAATTTTCTTAATTATAATTCACATTAGTTATATGGATGTTGTGTGGACAGGAGAAGAAACACGCATTTTACAAATTTGCATGTCTATTTTACGCTACCACATGAAGTCAGTTTTTAAAATATGACTTGCACCACTTTGGCTTTAACTCAATTACAGAGCCAAAAATTTGAAAAATGTATCTTGATTTTAAATAATCTTAAATCAAGATTGTAAGATCTATCTTTAGCGTTTTGCCGTGCAAAAAACCTAAAGTGGGACTACGATTATTCAATTAAGGACACAATTACAAACGAAGGCAGACGTATTAGTTCATTTCAAAAGCAGACATATAAAAAAGCATAAATGAATTTGAATCCAAACACGAACAGCAATAAGAATTCAAATGGAATTTATTTAAATAGGACTTAACTTAGAGGATTAATTAAAAAATATTAAATACTAATGGAAAAATGACATGAAACTATTAGGTTATAATTTTATTACCATTAATATGTATTATTTTTTTATGTTTCGTTATGTGTAAGTTGAGTTGAATTATTCGAACAGGTTTTTTTACGTGTCTGAAACACATTAGATCAGCCTTTGTTATGGTAATCTTGTAATAGTAAGACAATTTAAAAAATTGCTTTTTAACAAAAAATACGAGGGTGAAACATTCGAGAAATCAGAATTCAAACCAACGTGTAGAATGGAATAAAATATTGAATTTGTTCACTACGTTTTATAACATACAAAGTAGAAAAAGGTGTTAAAACCTTATATAAAAAAGTTTGGATAACACTTAGGATATATTTCTAAAATTTAGTTTTGAACTCAACTGCGCAGGACAGAGTAATTTTAAGATAGTCTAAATATTAACTAAAATGGACTTGGGCTTCATTAGGACACAGATCAATTAAATGCATATCAATAGCGTTGTTTAGTATTAATTTAATTAAGACAGTATATTAGATTAGGGATGAATTATTTACAATTGTCTTCTTATATTGCAAAATTTATAATCGGAAATGGTGGTTTTTAAATAGTTAAATTTTATATGACAAATTTTAAATTTATTGTATAGTAATTACATTACTGATTATTCTATCGGAATGAAACCTAATAACTATGTTTTCTTATCTTCTAACATTGATTTATATTGCCTGTGAACTGATGCTGCTGATGTAGCAGGTTGGATGGGGTGTCCTATGGTGTTATGTTGTACTTGCACAACTTATCGAAAACCGTTCTAACTCTGTGAAAACATACCCATATATTCCTAGGAAACTCAAGTCCATTTGGAGGTTCTTCGGAGTTAAACAAGACACTGTTCCACCCATTTTTGCTGCTAGGTTTCGTTTGCGTTGTAACCAGTTTTATTGGTAATTTTTGCTGTCATAACTGTACTATTGGTACTAGACAGGACTTTCTTGATTTCCATTTATTACCGCATACACACGTAAACTTTCTGCATGTTAGCTATCATTAGGACCATCTTAACCTTGCTATAGCTACACGGAATAAGACAATGGTGCTTTTTCTGTACCAGTCTAGATGGTTTTTCAACTCCGGGAAGTTTTCTATACTCCAGGAAGTACCGAATCCTGCTAAGCCTTTGCTCAACCTCTTAAGCATTTCTTCGATCCTGATATTAGCAAATCATGACATTTCTAGGATTCGTTTGTGTATCCATATTTCAAAGGCTTTCAGATTTTTAAACATAGATCTAATGAGTACCCATGCTATGCTATTTACAATAGATAAAATATTGTATTCGGTAGAAATTGGGTAAAAGGTGTTCCAAAATTAACTAGACCAATACAAAAACCGCGAATTAAAGATCTTTAGAAGCTAAAAGCCCAGACCGGGAGAAGATTGACGATTTCAAATTCAGCATGCCATGGTTAGAAGAGTTGGATCAAACCAATAATTGATTAGAGTCTTGAATGAAAGCCATCAGGCCACATTCGCCTGAAGTGACACAATATGTCGGAAGGGTTCACCATTTCTGCAAATTAATTTTGCAACATCTTCCTTACTGCGCGGTACAGATTGCTACCAAAGGTCAAAGTTCTTTTCTAGGTATTATATCTGCTAAATCCGAACGTATAAATAGTTTTACCCAAGACGCGACGATTTTTCTTGTGGAACAGGTCAATTAATTTCTTGTGGAATCGGACAAGCTTTACTGTGGTCGATTTTTTTTGCCTTCCTTCCTCTCTTTCCTTGTATGGAAACAGCTAGGGTTTCATGGGCATTCTTGCCTCTTCACTGACCCACCAGCTCAAAAAAATCAAGGCACAGCTCAAAGGTCAGAATATAAACACTCGCATCCGGAGAATGCGGGAAACTGACTTCCATCTGGCTTCTCATAAAATCCGTGACTAAACCTATGCATGCCTCTGATGCCTTGTATTCGGACTGGGCAGTCTCGTTAAAGAGAACGAAGTTTGAGTCTATGATACAGTTATGCCTGCAGTGCGTCGATTTTCGTGTAGAACTGGTCAGTAGCGGTGATCACTAAATCGTCAAGGTGGTTTGTTACCATGACGCCAAGTCACTTGCTGACAGTCCCGTGGTAATAATCCAGGAGCCAAACAGGGTTTTTAGTCGCTATGTCATCTTGGTGAATCTGACACTACCAGTGAGTATCTTTTCAATGACTAGTCGGTGCCTATAAAAGGTTTCCCCTGCAAAAAACGGTGGTATACCTGCTGAGTTTCCAATTTATGATATGATTTTGCTTAATTTCTAGGGCTCGTGCCTGAGTTTTCGAAAATAAACTTTTACTGGACTACGCTACGCGAAAAGTTTGCAGCCTTGCAGAGTTAACTTGTCTTGTCTTCACATTTGCAACAATATTTTTAGTTTATTTTATTATTTTCTTTCTTCTGTATATTTCTACTATTTTTCTATTAACTTCCTCTAATCTGAAATATTTCAACCTTTGATATTCCAAAACAAAATTCCTCTCAAAAATTAGGCTTTAACTATGATATGAACCTTCTAGGCTTCAAATTCGATCTTAATAAGAGTCGAAGATAAAGCTCTTCCTAAAAAGTTGTGGATAGGAAAAGGTAACAGGGTTTGGACTCCTAACTCGTTACCACTTTTACAATCAGGGTCTGTACTAAGCCAATTGAACCGATTAAGTACATTTGCATGAACTTTGGCACTTATAATTTTTTAAATAACAATATATCTTGTGACCCTCGGAGCTTGTATCAATCGGGCTTCGCATTCCATTTGTCCAGCCATGATAACAATATCCTTACGGAGTAATATTCGAAAGGACCATGAGGTACTACTCTAGTCTACTGCTGTTCAAAATTTATCTAGGTAGATAGGTCTGGATTTATGCACCAGTCCTTATATTTTTCATTTGTCTGCTAAGCTCTTAATAAATAAGTTAAAATGTGTACAAAATAACTTTGTCTCATATTCTAAGTAAAATTTATAGGCACAATACGCCTAATGGAACACTCGCACTAAAGTTTTTTGTAACATTTTATTAATACCATGGTATATATTCGCCAGCATATTGTCTGGCAATGAACATTTGCGTAGGTAATAACGTTAAAAACATGGCTCTGGCTCCAATATTTAATATTCTGAAACAAATCTGGCTAGACTGGTTTCTGTTATATTTCGGATTTTACGAATTAAAGCATTTTTTAAGTTTTGAATTCAGACGCTCCAATTAACGAGTATTTATTCAATTACACCCTCGGGATTAATCTTGAGCTTAAATATCTGTTTTTAATTAAAATAAATGGCGGTTAGAATACTACCACAAAACTTCATTTACCAGCATGTAGTTTTAAGTAAACGAGCAGAACTACAAAATTATTTTCTGTTTACTATTCAACAAACAATACATTAAGAAAGTTAGTGGAATAATTTTTTGGCACAAATAATTACGGACAGTTATGGGAGCAAGCATGGACAACATGGCCTTAAGGTTAGTTAGTTAATTAAAAATTTTGGTGCACAGCAACAATGGCTATTTGCGCCTAACACAGCTCATCTAATTGACTAGAATATATATTTAAAAAAATAAATAAAACAAAAAGTAAATTAATAAAATCTGTAAAGATCTAAAAAATTAAAGTCTGTTCGAAAAAACTAAACAGACACAGGGTGATAGTAAGAGGCTGTAAAGGGGCCAGTTACCATCAGATAACACAGAGCCAAATAAATAATACATTAAAATATAGTGCAAAATTCAAACAAAACGTTTTTTTTTAAGTATCTGTCCATGAGTACCATGTTGCCATCTAAAGCAACTGATAGATCAGAGCACAGGCCTAACGTCTCCCTGACATCCTCAAACTGCACACACGGGTCTATTCTGTATCTTAAGAAGTTAATTAACCTCAAGATCGAAATTAAAAAAATTTAACCACGATTTACAATATTTTGTTATTTTATAACTATATGGCGTTAAAATTTTAATCTCGATGTGGTAAATTTACTAGGTTTCATTTAAACCAGCTGTAATTCTAACCTCTAAACGTCAAATAGTCAGAAATAATCCATTTTTAGGGTTTTGTAGGTATGACCAAAAAACCCTTATACCGTCATTTTGTCGTCTGTCTGTCTGTCTGTCTGTCTGTCTGTCTGTTTGTCTGTCTGTTCGGTAAAAATTGTAGCTAAACGGCTAAACCTAGAGAGTTGAAATTTGGCATGCTTATACAACTCTTTGACCCGCACATAGGAAAAATACTAAAACATCTAAAAAACATACCCCCCTAAAAATATAAACAAATATGTGCTCATCGAAAACAAAAATATTTTTTTTAAATTCTGAGTAGGGTATCAAATGAAAGCCCTTAGTACGTGGATTAACGATCAAATTTTTATTTTTGCAAAATAAATTATTTTGATGCGATTTTTGCCAAAAATGTGCAAAAAAAATGTTGTCCCACACCCTGTAGCCCAGATGGTTTCAACTAAAAATCTAAAAAAATTCTAAGTAATGTATATTGGTGTGAACCGAAATAGCACAACAGGAATTTTTGATCAGATTATGTTTTTGGAAAATAACGCATTTTTTGTGGTTTTTGGTTCACAAAGTACAAAAGTTATACCAATGTAAGACACTCACATGCATGGCGTGCGATGGCTACATGCGTTAGAGCACTCTTAAACTGGCTGGAAAACGAAGGGTTTCGAGTTCGAGTACGGAGTGAATTTTATTTTTTCTGTTTTTTTTTTTTGCATTTTTATTATGTTGAAATTATTTTGTCAAAATTCTAGTTATATTTTGACAAATGTTGTATTTAATTTTTATGAGCGTAAATTTAATAACCAGTCTTATAATATGATTAACAGACGATAAATTATTTTAAAAATATCGTTCATTTTGCCGTGATTACTACAAAGTAAAATTTGTCCTACACACTCAGCATACCACCTTCACTTATTATATACCTGCGAAACCCTGAAATGTGTGAATATTCACACTTCACATCAATTTTTAGAATTAATCATGGCAATTCTGTTTATTTTGAACCAATTATTACTAGAACAAATTGAACAAAAAGAGGTTAATACGTGAAAAATTAATATAGACAGGTGAATAAAAAATATATACAAATATTTTTAGGAGACCAGTTCGAATTAAATAAAGGCAACTGAGTGATATGAGAGATTCTTTTAATTTACCTGAAGAAACATTTTAAAATATATTCATTTGTCTAAAACTTCTACGGAATATCTTGTTTTACAAATGTTGTTTTTTGAAAGTCCGAGAAGAACCAAAAGATTTCTCGGTATATTGCAAGTAAATATTTAAAACTTTAAAATTGTCATAAATTTATAAATTTTGATTTATATGTTTGTATGAAAATAATACTTCCGCAAGCAAAATACGTTCCCTTGTAGATAATTTCACAACATACTTTTAACCATACCCAGCAAACATTCAACTAACGGCCGAATGCCGGCAAACTGCTTTTATGCTGGTAAGTTACTGGCACCAAAAGTAAGTGCAACGCCAGTATTAATAATGTACTTCACATTTGTATTTCGCATTCCGCCTATACGAAGTACTTTACCAGCATTTTATAAGCACTCTTCTTCACTCATACCTTTTACTTAAAACCAGCAGAAATAAATCTTGCAACTAATGCGATTATTTTGCACTTTACCATTGCTGGGCCGGCAACTGATACATCAATGGGCCAGTAACGGCCACGGGGACACCGGGGTACTGGCCCATTACTTTCAATGCCGGGGAGTATGTGCTTTACCAGTACTGGCACGTATAAAAATGTTTGCTGGGTAAGGTTAAAAAGTTAGAACTTAACGCTTGTGTTATAACTTGAGATACAGAATAAGAAACAAGGTTAAAATTTTAACGCCTAGTTAAAATGTTACTTTTTAATCGTCATTTTTAACCAAATCTTTTTAACCACAAAAGATTCAGAATAGACCCGACTCTGAGTTAAAATGTGTTAAAACGCAGATATGTACACAGATTTGTCTGTGTACATGTCTTGCAAATAGGACGTTCTTCACCTCGATGAGTTTACCAATAGTGGCCAATAAGTAGCTGTGTATATTTATATATTCTTTGAGCAAAATAATAATTTATCTAGTTTATATTATTTAAAAATATATTGTAATAGTTGAATATACTAGGTTCAAGTCCATGGCCAAGCATGTACAGCAAAAAAAGGTATTTTAGCATATTCTTCAAAAATTAAGTTAAAAATAAAATTTTGTTCCTGACCCCACGCATCAAGATTTTTTTTCTAATAAATAACACATGTTATTGTATAATTTTTAGGTATGTAGATCATGGAGCTGTATATTCATGCCAGATTTCAACTCTTTAGGTCCAGACATTTATAACCTCAATTTCTACCGTAGAAACAGACATACAAATGAGTGTTGACCATACCTGCGATATTTTTGACCATATCTGCGAAACCTTAAAAATGTAATGAAACTAAAAACATTTTATAAGCAATAATTGCTAAATCGTCCTGTTAGCGTTAAACCCGAAAAAACAATAAAATGAAAACAATGAAATCATAAATGCTTGTAAAATTCATTTTATAAAATCTAATAGACATAAATATGAACAAATGTGTATTTGAAGTAAATTAAAAATTATTTCAATATAATTTTTGGATTGAAAATTAAAATTTCAAGTGTGAATTGATGGGTTTGAAACAATTAATTTTTAAAATTGAATACGAATCGATTTAAAATATACACGTAGCAATTTTCCAAATCAAACAAAAACATGAACGAGTATGACGAAATGCAAATATGAAATGATAAAAGCATATATCTGTTCAAATATTCAGTGAAGATTATTGAATTAAAGAACATTGAATTTCACAATTATAAATGAAGCCAGACGTTCACGACAAAGATTAGCTCATTTTAGAAGCAGACTTATAAAAAATTCGAATAAATGAATTGGAAACCAAACACGAACCTAATAACTAATAAGATTCGAAGAGACCATTAGACCCTTTTTATGATATTTCTTTTTTGCTTTTAATATTCCTAAACATTTTTTGCAGCCATATTTTAAAATAACTGCTTACAGCACAGAATATAAAACCATTGAGAGGAATTTTTTTCTTTCCTGAAGCATTGTTACTCACATCAAATGTTTTCATTACATTACCATTATTTTACGTCGTATTTAGAATTTTGTTTAAGCGTCGGTAAATAAATTATACCTGGTAAACAAAGTAAAAAAACTGTTGTTATTTTTCCGGAAGAGGCAACAATGTAGGATCAAACTACAACAGTGCAGACTTATACGAGGGCTACCTTTTAAGTTTTTACAAAAACTAGGAAAGAAAATTTTTTTTTGGAACAAACTGTTTTATTGCTTTTCAAAATATTCGCCTTTAAAATTTATACACTCTTGCATGCGTTCAAACTAGAGATGGGAATCGGCTCAGTTTGCGGAACCGGATCAGTGGAGGTCGTTCAGTTTGCTGAGGCGGCTCATTGATCCGACTCAGTGATCCGGCTAAGTAAACAGGTTCCCGAGCCACAGGTCGGTCAGTTGTCGGTCGTTCGTTCAATACGGTTGTTGATTTGCAATATGTAGGTAGATCGTCGTTCAGACACAGGTCGATCAGTTGTCGGTCGTTCGTTCAATACTTTTATTCTATTTTAAACCAGATGTGTTAAGTTTATGGCGATGTTTATTGCCCTTATAAATCCGACATCTGGGATTTGGGCAATATTTTTAATATTTTTATATAGTATGGTTATAAGAAAGTACAGACTAATGTTAAAGACCTATTAGTTTCAAATAGACTGCCCTACAAATTAATGACAAAATACACTTTATGATAATACATTACAATCCGAGTTCTCGCTAAGTTCAACATGACATCGATCCAGATCCGGAACACTCCGGTCACTGCTCACAATCGCCCGATCAATCGTATCCTTGAAACTTGAAACTATGCAGTAAGCCGTGAACCGGTTCATTTCAATTTAGTGAACCGTGTCACTCCGGTCAGTGTACTGAACTGGCTCAACGAGCCGGTTATTAATGGCAATATTTAAATATTGCCATCTAGTGGTCGTTTGTAAAATCATAAATGGTAACCCTCGTTTCATGTTGCGCGCATTATTCAAATTTTTTATTATTATATAACAGAAAAAATAAAGAATTATTTCTATCTACACGCAGATTAAATTCCTGTCATCGGTACCGGAATTATTGTTTTCTCGAACCAGCTCTCGGCGGCTTTGTTTGCATACCTTGTTCGAAAAAATAAATACCCTGACATGTCTTTTCCCGTTATATTAAATTTGAATCTAAACATTGGTTAAATTAATTTAAACATTGTTCAATATTACTAGAGTCCGGCAAAAATATGCAACGGTATTTCAGTTAGGTGTTTTTCGATAAAAAGCGGCACATGTGTTATCTGTAGAAATAAAATGTAATTATATATATTTGTAATGTGCCCGGCTGACAAATAGTGGAGCGTATAAAAATTTAATATCTTATCAAAAACTGACCAATGGCAAAGGAGTGACCGGAATTATCTCGGATATATTCCCAAAATAATGAGGTGTCGTTATTAAGATAAGAATTTATTGCAGTACAAGTGTTTTATTCTTTTGTTTTTTGTTGGTCTTTATTTCCAAATAGTAAAAAATTGAAAAATGAAAAAGTTTATAAACGATATTATTTATTATTAATAATTAGTATACATAAGCAAAATAAATGCAATAATAATAATAGTAAGAAATTTTTCGACTTGGTGTGTGTTGTAGTAAGTATTTTTTTCATTTTCTCAATAATAATAATAATAATTAATAATAATATTTATAAAAGTAATTAGTTTTTAATTATTTATTTAAAGAAATCATTAAGTATTTTTCTAAATTTTCGTCAGAAAAATTTGTTCTTTTCGATGTATATACTTCCTTAAAAAAGAAAAAGACCTCTCTACATCAAAACTTGTTATTGGTGCATAATTATAAAAA
This sequence comes from Liopterus haemorrhoidalis, assembly GCA_963971575.1. Classification (NCBI taxonomy): domain Eukaryota; kingdom Metazoa; phylum Arthropoda; class Insecta; order Coleoptera; family Dytiscidae; genus Liopterus; species Liopterus haemorrhoidalis. Next base: position 13,898,809 of record OZ020618.1, on the reverse strand, counting down.
GTATATATTTCTTTATATTTGTTAAATATATCCTGATTTGATAATAAATTGATAGAAAATTGTAGTATTACTTGTAGGTCAGAATTTTTATTAAATATACTATCAATTTTTGCAGACAAGTGCAAACCAAACTCGCCGGGAACAGATTTCTGTTTGTTTACTGTCCAATAAATAATATTTAAAGATTCTGACAACGGCCGGTTTTGTTTTTCTAATTTTACTATGGTTGAAGGAATAAATTCAAAATTAGTCTTTATGAACTTTAACTCTTCATAAATATTTGGTTTTTGTATAATATTTTTTGATATTATAATGATTTGAGCATCCGGAGTTAGATTGAAAATAAAAAATTTTAATACTTCAAAATTGTTAACATGAAATAACGCCGCTTCAAGCCAAGTTCCCCAACGTGTCACAACAGAATTTGGTGGTAAGGGTAAATTTGGACATAATTCTTTATATAAGGATACTCTTAATGGCACTACCCTTTTTTACCAATCTCCTATGTCAAATAGGCTTTGAGAAAAGAACCTGGTATAAGCGTTTCACTTTTGTAAGAACAAACTAAGAGGACATTTTGTTTTGAATAGCTTCCATCTTTGAAATTGTATGTCATGTTGGTATTAAAAAATGTCACTTTTTTAAAAATGTCGATCCATTTGACATATGTCATAATGAAAAATGATATCTTAATTATAATGACTATAACCTAGAAACCTAAAGTCGGTTTTACAGTGTAAGGAATATTTTTAATTGACATTGAAAGTCAGTAATACACTATAAAAGTAACCAAAATAATCAGATCTAGTTTGTTCTGACAAAAGTGAACAGCTTATATACCCAATACAGTCTATATATAGTATGCTAATATCAGAGAGGGCGCTTTATAAGTAAAAAGAAGTTAAAAATTATTACAGAATTACGTTCAAAATGAAGTTTAAAATAGCACGCCTATGGCAAAAGTATCGTTGCATATTTTTGCCGGACTCTAAATATTACTAAAAATGAATGTGTATTTCATACGCGTAATCGTAAGAAAATTTCTTTCCTATTCTATAAAATTCCGAGTACATTTTTCAAAATATACGTGATGGCATATATCAAATCTGTAGACTGAGAATATTTGTGATGGTGGTATTTTGTGTATGCGAAACTGAAACAAGTATACATTGTTCAATTTGACAAATATCAGTCAGGCGTGAGGCACGTCTTCAATAGATTTGTATACGTCTAGACAACATTCTTTAGTTTTATGAAAAATATATTCTTACTTAGGTAATGTATGCTCACTTGTCTAGATTTAAGTGAGAACAATCATTTTCATGTATGTATTTTCAAGATACTAGTAATAAACTAGAAAGTGTACAGAACATATTGCGAGTGCAACAGGCCCGGCTTGGAAATATACGGGGCTGTGTTCATAATTTCAGCGTGGGACCTTTTCTACTAAATATAAAAATACCAATTAAAATACTCTAAATCTGCATTCAGAGCTCTTTAAATTAATAGTCTATGGACTATACGTTGCAGATATGTTTAATACAAGGTGTCTCAAAAGAAATTTTATATTTATTTAGCTTACTGCGTGAACGCAACGTATCCGAGGGGCGCGGGGGTTATGTCAATCGGTAGCCTGGCTTTTGGGAATTCAGTCGCTATGGAGCGTTTCTCGGGAGCAGACCGCGCGTTATGCGTGCGCGAGTTTTACAAAAACGGTGATTCGGCGACTGTAGCGCGTAGAAAATTCTGCAGTATTCGAGGTTTTCGCCACTTAAATGATGCGCCAAGCATTCCTCTCATTCGACATTGGGTTAAAAAGTTTGAAGAGACTGGTACAACGCTGGATAAATCAAAATCCGGGCGACCTAGGTCATCAAGAAGGGTAGAAAACGTGGAGAATGTTAATCAGTCTGTTCGTGACGACCTAAACCTTTCAATTCGGAAGCGCGCAAGTGCTTTAAATGTGCATAGATCATCATTACATCGCATTATGCACAAAGACCTAAAGCTGCACCCCTACAAAATTCAATTGGTGCAAGAATTAAAGCCCCAAGATGCCAGTCAGAGGCTTAATTTCGTAAATCAGGTGATTGAGCGATTTTCAACGTTTACCAACATTTTGTTTTCGGATGAAGCTCATTTTCATCTTAATGGCCACGTAAATAAGCAGAACTGCCGCTACTGGAGTGCAACGAATCCGAAACGCAAACATCAGAAACCCCTACATTCGCCTAAAGTGACCGTATGGGCTGCGATGTCGGCGCGAGGAATTATCGGCCCTTACTTTTTTGAAGACGAAAGGGGGCGTGCAGTTACAGTGAATTCAGAGCGTTATTTGGAGATGTTAGACAACTTCTTGGTACCTGAACTGCAAAATTTTCCTGGCTATAACCAAAGAACATGGTTCCAACAGGACGGAGCAACTTCACACACGTCCAATATGTCTCTGCCACGTGTTCGTGAAATTTTCTCAGGCAAATTGATCTCCCGGAGAGGTGACATAAATTGGCCTCCACGCAGTCCAGATTTAACCCCTATGGACTTTTTCCTATGGGGTTATCTTAAATCTAAAGTTTACGCCAATAAACCGACTTCACTGGCGCATTTGAAAGAAAATATCCGTCACGAAATGACAGCCATCCCTGAGTCCACCTGCCGAGACGTCATAAGTAATTTTACTGTTCGATTAAATGAGTGCCGAGAACGCGAGGGTCTACATTTAGACGATATTATTTTTAAGAAATAAATCCCCAAAAAGTGTATTTTAATAATTAATAAACATTTTTTCTATATACGGCTTACTTTTTTTTAATCGATCCACTAAATATAAAATTTCTTTTGAGACATTTTGTACATTGTTTGACGTAGAAATTAGTTACAAATAGTCCGACATCTGTGTTTCTTTAAACCAACTACCGTGGCTTAAAATATTTATTATCTTTTATCCTTTTTATAATGCTGCTGTCCTAGATTTTTACTAACTAAATCTAACATAATTACCTAAATTTATCATATTTACTGTTCGTCTTTGTAATTTTGAGCGAGATTTGTTAATGATGACATTTTGTTAGGTTATGTAAAGGCATACAATATGTACGGTCTCTCCGATAGACTGAGATAGCCGATGTGTTTATATGTCTGTCTCATTAAAACAACTCCTTATCTATAAGTTTAGAAAATTATCCACAATCGACAACGAATACGTCTTACCATATGACATACTTGTAAGTGACAGTCAACTGTCTATATTGCGGCTTAACGGGCTTTACACAATATTTATTTTTATTATGGGGTATTTAAAGTTATAAAAACATTGTTCAAATAAAACTGTTGAAATGAGAGTAAATAATTTTTCTTCAAATTACACTACAGATATTATTTTACATATTATTTAACAATATTATTTAACTAAAATTTTGAGAAAATCGAATTTTGTGGCCTTTAAAATGACGATTTATTTGTTTGTTAACAATGGAAATAAATGCATGCAATTGTTTTAATAGATAGATTACTGTTATGAGTCACTTATCACTTATTATTTTTAAGACTACAAAAAGTCGCTTTTCTCAAAAATTTTCTCAAAGTTTTATACAGTTTAAAAGAGAAAAAAAGCTCTATAATATTGTGTTAAATAATATGTGTGATAGTGTAATTTAAAAAGTAGATATTAACTACCGTGCCACTTTCAAACAAATATGTTTGATACCACTATAGTCTGACCCCCATTACCCCGAATAAGTTTTATTTGAACAATATTTTTATGACTTTTTTTATTAAGGAAATAATCGAAATGAGTGTTGCCTCACCTTATATATCTGAAAACGATCTTAGGATAAGTTTTTTTTTTCAATCAAATTACTTGGAAAGTTTTTTCTTAGTTTCAATTATTAATATGTTTAAATGTAATAGTTTATTATTATTTTAGTTATTAACTTTGCAACTTGGAGGTGGAACGATCTTGCTTTTTAGATATTGACTGATTAATTTTAACTCGTGACTAGAAGACGGAAGATTTTCGTTTTTTATTTTCTTGATTAGAGTAAATTTTAAATTAGTTTGAAATATAACATGTCTGCTCAACGATTAATTTTTTCTCGTGAAAATTGGAATCATACAGACAATATATTTCAATTTTAAAATGAATATTAGAGCTGAAACGAGTTCATTTTACGAATTTAAATGGCACGTGTTCATTAAAATACAAAAATATGTTGTGGAATATATTTATATATTTTATTTACCTAATTATATTTTCTATTAGATTCTTGCAATGGCGAATCCAGCCTACGATCTTGAGTGAAGGATTCATTTATGAAATACGTACAGATACAAAGCATTAACTTTGTTCGCAGATGAAGTTTCTGTCAAGGTACCAACAATTAATGAATAAGTTTATGAACAGATTTAATGCGCATGTCCAACTTGAGACGTTTTAGATATTCTTGTCACCACGAATGCAAAATTTGTTTGGCTGAAAAAATTTTAATCACGGTGTAATAAATTTAAGTGGGAGAACTTATTTTATTAATCAAATCCAACGAAACTAACAAGGCGCATGCGTCAGATTGTTCTTGCTCCAATCAAGAAAAACGTGTGATTTGGTAGGAACAGATTATATAAATGTCCAAAGGTTACCGCGAATAACAAACATCTTGTTAGAAACACTAACTATTACAGCCACGTCCAATCCAGGTACCACCACGTCCAGGCCCAGTCGTCTTCAGTGTATCACCACCGCCAAGGTGATATTAACGCAATTCTCCGTAGCTTTCATCTACTAACATTCCTAACTATACAGCGGCAACTTCACAGAATCATACAGCATTCTGTTCATGGTCCTTCGAGCCGGATAGTCCTTCACTGAATCATACAGCATTCTGTTCATGGTCCTTCAAAGAATCACACAGAATTCTGTTCAGATACTAAAATGAATATTGCGCATGTAGTGCTTTAATCTGTAATAATCTTCATCCGCGAATAACTCTATTCAAAATAATTTTTGTGTTGCTTTTTAAAATATGCGGTGCCTCACTAACTGTAAGGCAGCTTACTGTTGTATCGGTCGCACCTCAGGCCAGTCCTGTGTACAGAACATATTGAGAGTAAAACAATAAGAAATAACTTTGAAATATAAATGCGGCGAGCAAAGTGAAACAGGAATATGTCGATAGCTCAAAGGCAGGCGTAACCTATAGATAAAGGTAAACATTTTCTGTAAGAAAGTGTCGAGTTAGAATAAAATCAATGTTGGCAGCGTTCTGAAATATTCGTTTTGAGTGTCAATAAAATATTTTTCACTTGCAATATATGTAAAAGAATAACTATAAATATCTAGCCAAGAAGATTGAATATCTGATTAGTGGAAAAACCACGCAAATAATGGAACGATCTAACAGAAGATCTAATATGCGTTGCTATACAGGATGTCCCAAATAACTTGTTAAGCATGGGGTCTTGAGAACGGTAAGAGTTACAGAGAGAGCTAGAAGAGTTTGAGAACCTCTGTAAATTTACCATGAAAATGTGCCTCAAGAAAGTGCACACCAAAATCACTTAATATTTTAATTTTGGAAGTTATAAGCAAAAATTAAAAACCGGAAAATTTACATTTTCGTTCATATCTAGTAACCTATTTATTTATTTATTTTTTTTTTTTGAGGAATTCAAGGCCCTTATTAAAATGGTCCCTTAATGCAGCAACTTTGGTCTAATTTAACCCATTTCGTATCTCTTACCGTTCTCAAGATCTCCATGCTTAACAAGTTATTTGGGACACCGTGTATAAGATAAAAAAAGTTATCGCTACAAACATAGAATTACTAGACTTGATGCTAATGGAATGCTACTTGGTACGCATATTCTTTTAAGAAAATTTAATTATTCTTACCCTCATTGAGAACCGCCGCAGATTCTTAAGATGGCGGCAAAAATACATCAGCAAGTACAATAAATTTAAGTAGTTTTAACAATAGAACAAAATAGCTAGACACATATTTGGAAAATTAAGCTTTATCTACAGTTTGCCACATCCTAATAATGCGTTTAAAGTCGGTTTACGATAACTATGAGATGACGTCACACTTGGTTAGTTTAAGTACCAACGTTATGATATGTTTTAATCAACATCAATCCATAACTCAGTTAGTACATTTATTTATTTAATGTTGGTACACTTTTTCAATGTTGCCAGGTTGCTTGTTCAATCGTTGTTGAGCTCACTTCAATTTCTATGGGATAGAAAGAGACACAAAATATGTAATTTTCATCTCTTTTTAACACATGTAAATTGGAATGAGAAAAAACATGAAAGGCCACACCCATTATTATTTCGAGCTCACTTCAATTTCTATGGGATAGAAAGAGACACAAAATATATTTTTAGAAGTTGTTCGATATAACCTAACTTTTTTTAATTACATAATAATTTTTCTTACAATTAAAAATATCCTGTTAGATAATAATTCACTGCAAATTTTCCCCATAAGATTTTAGAATACTATCCTATCGGGTTTTCATATATCATCATCCACTCCATCCAGTACAGAGCTCGGATATTTTCAAATTTCCCTTTAAAAAATTATAGAAAAATATTTCCCACAATTTTGAGAATATACCACAAAATTTATTTATCTTATTTGCTGAAATTGTTTTCGAAATAAATCAAGATATACTGTAGTATTGATAAAATAGTTGGTCAGTGTTAAGGTTAGAGGTCACAACAAATCCTTTATGTTGAGGATAAAATATTGTTGAAATGCAGGTGCGAACACTGAGAAAGGATAAATAGAATGGATGAAGGTACAAGGATAAAAAAAAAATCTTCAACACAAGAGCAATTTCGTGACTTTGTAACCCGAAGCAAAAATGACCAACCCTATATGCTCCTTCAAAACATGTAAATCCAATAAATTCTCAATCCTGAATTTTTACATCAACAGAAAAACTCTCGGATGTTGGTATAGAGAGTGTGAAATAAAAAAAGTTTTTATTCGTAGAACAATTGGATGTAAGTTGTCAGCTGGATGTTTATTTAACTAATTTACTGCTAGTCATTCTTTTTTGGATGTTGAAGTGAAAATAAAAATAAAAAGATTTTGTTTGGGAAGTTGGATTCTTAGATATTTACCAGTGGCTAATCGCCGATAAAGCTTTTCTCGCAAAGTGTTGAAACTATCTAAAGAAACAAAGAACCAGATAATTAAATTAATTGGAGATCTGGTTTATTTGTACAAAATAGGATTTTCCACATTAGATTACTTGGATTTAACAAAATTAATGAGATGTAAGGTTTTTAAGGTAATTAGCACTTTATACCACGAATAGCCAATTAGATTAGGTAGTTTTGTAAATAATAGAAAAATGATAGCGTTAACCATCATCTATATAATTTTGATTTTATAAACAGCTCGCTTGAAGAGCTCTGTATTATTAACTCACTATTACTGCCTCAAGTTTTTGAGCCTGGAGGATTTTCTTGTAGGTCAGAGATAGGGAAATTGCGGCATCGAAAACGTACACGGCGTCGTAGGTCATTTTGTGCTGCTTCCTGAATGTATCCAAATGTTGCAAAACAAACTCATTTTAACATGTTTTTGGTATTTTTTTTATTATTTTAATTTTATCTTAAAATGAAGATTGGAAGCCTTCGAGATCTGGTGTTATCGACGTTAAAAGTGAAATGGTTGGACAAAGTCTGAAACAAAAAGGTGTTTCAATGAGATGAAGCAAGAAATTTTCTGTTTCAAAATATAAATAAAAGACGAGCTAGCCTGATGGGGCATATTTAACGACATGACAGTTTGTTGAAAATAATCGTGGAAGGTATGGTCGAAGGAACAAATCCTAAAAGAAGACCCCCCCCCTTAAACTTTATGAGATTCTTCTAAGTAAACTCAAAAATTTGGGACTGCGTGGCAAGGTTTATGATTGGCTCTCGTCATATTTAGATAATAGGATGCAATATGTTCTGGTTCTATACTTTTCAAGGACCTTGATTTCCGGCCAAGATTTTCCCATCCGTCTAATTTCTTCTGAAATGAATCTGCGCCAGGGTAATTGCTAGTCTACCTCTTCTACGCGCTCCTTGAGGATTCCATGAGGATCAATTGCCTGTTTGAAAATGGCATTGTCAAACATCCTCAGTATGTCTCCTATCCACTTCCATTTCCGGGTCATTATTTCTGCCGCAATTGTTTTTTGGCTCTCTAGACTCCATCTCTGTATTTGAGATTGTGTTTGGCCAAAAGACGCTGAAGCATTTGCGCAGATACTTGTAATCGAGAGGTTGTCTGGTTGCTCACCTTTCAAGTTTCACATCCATATAGAAAGAACGTTAGTTTCGGAAGATATGTAGCTTTGTGGAGATGAAATATAGCTGTGACTTCCCGGCTCGGCTTTCTCGATACAGTTTTCACGCCAGTTCAAAGCTTCTCTTTGAACCTTAATTACAGTGCAGAGGTAGATATATGTATCCGTTTCTTTATAGGAGAATCTTCAACAATAAATAGATTCTGATTAGTCTTGTTTAATGTCAGTGATTCTGTTTTGTTGAAGTTAATACGCAAGCCAATATTTTTAGCTTTTGTACGCAAAAGCGACAGTTTTGCTTGCATATCAGCGATAGATTGACAACAAGACAAACTACGTATCTACGTCATCTACGTAATCCAAATCTTCAAGTATAGAGGAGACAGTTAAGCGTATGAAGCGCGTAACGTGATTTTTTCTTACTGAGTCTAAAACCAATGTAAATAGGTCCTCCTTGACCGCTAATTACACTGCAGAGATAGATGTATTTACCCGTTTCTTTTATAACATAATCTTCAACAATATATGGATTCTGGTTGAGCATGTCAAATTTTGGCGGTTCTGTTTTATTGTAGTTAATACCAAAGCCAATTTTCTTCGCTTCTGTATGAAATAACGATAGTTTTTCTTGTATATCAGCAAAAGATTGGTCAACAAAACAAATATCATCTACGTAATCCATCTTTGAGCCTGGAGGAGAAAATCCTTCGTATGCCAGACGTAACACTTGCGACTTTATTCATTACTGGGACCCAAACCAATGTAAATAATATAGGTGACAGTGGACAGCCTGAATATACGCCTCTTTGGATGGTAATTTTTTAAATTTGATAAGTTTTTACTTCATTGTGTAAGACTGCGCGATTACAGTTCCGATATATTTCTTAACTTTACATCATAACTTTCGTTTAAAATTTGTTTCAACCTTATTTGAAATAAAATTGGGTAAATTTCTTTGTTACGTCCCTGATTATGCATATTTTCTATTTTTGCTTTATACCGTATACTTACGTATCTGGAAGCAATAAAATATGAATTGAATAAAATATACGTTACACATAAAATGGCAATATAGTAAAATATAAATCCCCTAAAATGTAAACCACTAAAAGCGAAGGCAATTGTTGAGTTTCGCTTATATTTCGCATGTCAATTGAAAAACCCACAATTGACTTTCGTGCGTGCAAACGATTCGTGAAAACTGGTTTATGATTTTAATAAACGATACGAACAAACCGTTTTGAACATATTTAAACACAACCCTTTACTTTGTTTCTATTAAGCATCAAATATTTAAATTTACCAAAAATTAATGACTTTTGTTGTGTAATATTTTAATTGGAACTGTTTTCTAATCGACGTGTTGGCTTTATTTTTGAATCTACGTTTGTTATTTGTATTCTGGGTTTTAATTAAATGGGGAATTTGTTTTTCGAATATGTTGTACAGTTTCAAATATTTATTTAGGAACGCTTGTTCATTTTTTAATATCAAATTTTGGGAGTCACGTGACTTAATTAAAAATGAAAAGGCACATATTGTATTAAAATAATATTAATATTTCTAATTAATCAACATTTGACCACATCTAGCAAAAGATTTAGATATCAGCTGACTAATAGCGACTCGTGCTGTTGGAATCTAGGGTTGTAATTTGTGTTGGTACTAGTTATTATAGGTTATATAATTTAAAATTTTCACATGTTCAACATGAATAACAAAGACATAATTGATGTAATGGATTTCAAGTAGCATATCATCCTGCAACAGTTCGTTTGATGATGAGGTGACAAAGAATGTCCGTTACATACCAGGCCTTAGTGCTCTTAGAACATCTATATGGAGCTGCCGATATGTACAGTTTAAAACAGAGATAATGATGTACAAGGCAGCTGCACTACCTGTATTTTCTACAGCCATGAATCATGGTGTCTCTATAGACGTCATATTAAAACTCTAGATCAGTGGTTCCCAAACTTAATTTGTCGCGGAACCCCTATACGCTGTTGAAAAAATTACGAAACCCTTTATTTGGAAGCATTTTTGATACAACTTTAAATAAAAAAAAAAAAAAAAAAAAACATTACATTACTGCAAACTTTTTCCTTTTATAAATACGATTGAAAAGTAAGAGTTTATAAATTAGTAGTCATTTTCATTGTATACTTAAAAACTAGAACATTGAAATTTAAAAAACAGTCATGTAATAAGCGAGCTAGATTTGCCTTTATTTTGTATTTATATTTTTCATATAAAGTGTGAGACTCTTTGATAATACAGCTAGGTTTAATGAGCGAGTCCGTGGTTTAACGTAAACATCTCGAAATGCTTACTGTTCAATCTATATAATTATGATGATTTCATACTAAAATGAGATTTCGGAATCAGGGATCAGGTGCGAGGCGTGAGTTATCTAGGGTTCAACATTATGATAAGTGAATTCAATGCTATATTTTGATACTTACCAACCGACGGATGGGCCTTCATCTTGTGGCTGAACTCAATTGCTATTTACACTTGGATTTGATATAAGGAAATACACCACATTCAATAAAGATCGATTCAGAATTAAGTTTGAGTTTATTAATACAAAATGTACAGTTTAAATATATTTGAAAAGTAAATGTTGAATAGAATTAAATGTTAGGCTAGAATGAATCTTATAGATCACCGAATAATTGACCAAGAGTATCCCTCAAGAATTCAGAGTTACCGCATGCTAGTCGCGAACCGAACTGCAGCTATCTGTCTATCTAACTATCTCTGAACTGACTTCATCCCTTATTCTAAGTTGAAAGAAGTTTATATACCAAGTATAACAATATTCCAAGAAATGACAGTGTTTAAAAATTTAAATGTATTAAATTTTTCTATTTATCAGTCAAATTTCGAATAAAACAAAGACACATTCAACAATGCACAGTTCTAATAAATTTGAAACCCTAAAATATTTTCTGCATAACAAATGAAATTAAATGCATAATGGATTGACCTTTGAATTTTTAAATGTTTTGTCAAGGTGGTCTAAGAGATTCATTACAAGAACCATGCTTTTGCTTTTTGGATTCTAACAAATTTTTAAAATTTGGTATAATATCGGATAATTGAATTCGCATATCTGGTACAGCATTTAGTTTGCTGCGATATTTCGATTCAGTGTGTATTTTGAAAATCCAGATTCACACATGTACGTAGTTACAAACGGTAACAAAAACTGAATAGCCTCTTTTGATAAATGAGGATATTCGTCATATATACCAGACCAAAAATTTATTTCTAGAATTAATTTTTAACTTTATCTTAAATTGTTTTTTTTTAATATATCCATTTTTATGAAACAAGTGAGATACAAAGAGCACCTTGCCCCGCGAAACCCCTGAATTTTATCACGGAACCCTGGGGTTCTTTTTTAACACACTTTGCGAAATGCTGCTCTAGATAAATTCCATCAAAGATGCCTTAAGACTATATTGAGAGTAAAATGGCAAGATTATGTGCAAAACATTAGAAGCTAATATCGCCAATATTGAGGTCATGCTGCACCAAATTCAGTTGCACTGTATTGAACACGTCATAAGAGTGCCAAAAACTTCTTCTTCTTCTTCTTCTTCTTCTTCTTCTTCTTCTTCTTCTTCTTCTTCTTCTTCTTCTTCTTCTTCTTCTTCTTCTTCTTCTTCTTCTTCTTCTTCTTCTTCTTCTTCTTCTTCTTCTTCTTTGGGCACTATCAGCCAGCTTGATTTTTGGCCTCACTCACATAATCCCTCCATTTCGATCTATATATTGTCAAGTCTTGCCAAGTACCCTGTATACCAATATTTCTCAGATCTTCGGTTAGCTGATCTCTCCATCTCTTGCGAGGTCTTCCCACTGGTCGACGGGTATTCAATCTTCCTTCCCATACTTTCCTAACCATTATGTCCTCCATCATCCTCATAACGTGGCCTATCCACTGTAATCGTCTGTCTCTGAATTCTTGGGTGATACTTGGCCTTGAGTACACTTCTCGGATATCTTTTTTCTTACGGATCCTCCATTCACCATTAATTTGAATGGAGAAACTAGGTTACCCAAATATTATTGAACTCAGAGTTGAAATGAGGCTGCAGAGGTGTGGGAGCTTTGTTAAACATATACAGCATTTGTAAACGCTACAAAGACAAGCTAAAATATAACCTCAAGTCATGTCAGCTGCTCAGCCCAAACTGGCAAGCAAAACCCCTCTGTCGAAGTACTTAGCGCAATCTAGTGACAAACGGAATACACCAGGACGAACGGACACGTATAGAGCGTGCCACACTTGTACGCAATGAACGCAAATCCTGATTCCAGTCGCTGTTGGCTAATTCTATCTATAATTATCCCTGCGCTATTTGTAGCAAAATGTTGTTATCCAGAATTAACCTCTTCAGACAAGAGCCCACTCTCGTCAAAATTTGTGAAATATTTATCTTTTAGTAGCGAAGTGCTATCGTCTATTTGACGTAACAGTTATATATAAGCTAAAATCTACTATGTTTTCTAACATAAAATAAGATAAACATTTATTTTTCTACACTAGTATTTATAATGAAATGAAAATCAACAAGGTAACTTTCAGACTCATCAATATTGTGCTTTATTTCAAACAAAGAAAAACAATTTATGACAAACAAGGGAAACAAAAAAGTGCATTTTTTACACAAAAAGCACAAATCCACGTATGTTTATTATAAATGACCGGATTAAATGTTTTATGAAAGGTTCGTTTTTTACTGGAGACGGATTGTTTTGTGTAAATTCTGAGTAGATCATTCAAATATTTTTATTTCAGGCTTATCGTTAGAAGATTGACTAAAAAATGTTTCCATTACTAAACAATGCATAGAATTCAGTTTTTCGGAAATTAAAACGCCATTAACACACATATACATAGTAAGACGGTAGCTGACTTACTAAGTTTGCAATCGTCGTATAACCTGCTGCTGGCTTCTTATGGGACTAGCCTGCATTCGTAATGACTAGTGCCCCCTTAGGACTGGAAAATCACGTGGTCTTAGCGTTTTCAAGGAACATTCTTGAGTTTTTAATTCTTCACTTGAATTTTAGAGCTTTTTTCATTCCTTGCATTTTGAAAGTAAGGACCTTTTTCGGTCATCATTTGTGTTTTGAAGTGAGTACTTTTTTTTAAGTATTTGGCTCATGATTTTAAAAACAAGCTTAATAGTAATGGTGATATTATTAATAAAAATAATAATAATAATAATAATAATTTTATTAATGTTAACAAATACAAAATATTTTTACATACGTCAGAATGTAATAATTTAAACAATCGGATATGATTTAGTTATAGTTATGTGTATTTTGGGATTTTCTGATTATTTTAAATTGTTGTTTTTATGTAAACTTTAAAAAATTACCACGGGCCGGATGATATCTTCTTGAGGGCTGGATTTGTCCACTGGACCGTATTTTGAAAACCCCTGGTATAAATTTCTTCATTATATATATATATATATATATATATATATATATATATAGTTGCGAGGAAGTATAACGAGCTACTTCGTTGAAATACAAAATAATAAATAGCAGGGTGTTAGCTCTGATTTGAAAATTGAGTTGTTAAAATTCAATACATTTTTTTCTTTAATATCCTATATTTCGGCAGTTTATTTCCTTGCCTTCATTCAGGGATTTCAAATCAGAGCTAACACCCTGCTATTTATTATTTTGTATATATATATTTATTGTATGCTAGATCTCCTCGCTGGAGCATAGGACCTTGACAAACTCGCGCCATCGGATTCTGTTAAGAGCAAGTCTCTTCACCTGGCGCCACGTAGTTCCGTGGGCATCAAGTTATTTGTATATCGTTCTCCTCCATGTAGATACAGGGCGACTTCTACGACGGCTTCCCTGAAGGTTCCACTCTAATGCCATTCTGGAGATGTAGTTTACTGCCTTCCGGAGGGTATGCCCAATCCAGTTCCACTTTCTTGCCTGAATTTCCAAGTGGATAGGTTTTTGTGCTGTCGATTCCCAAAGATGAGTATCGGAATATGATCAGACCAAGTAATGCGAAAAATTCTGCGCAGACATATGTTAATAAAAACTTGGAGTTTATGGGTAATTTCTTCTATCAGCCGAATGCTTGTTGAGTTTTAAGTATTCTGTTGTTTACGTCCCTTGTAGTTCCTCCATCTCTCGTTATTGCACTACCGAGGTAGCAGAATTCTTCCACATCTTCTAAGTCTTCGCCGTTAATGTAAAATTTGTTGATGCTATTGGTACCAATCCGCATTACTTTGCTTTTCGGTTTATTTATATATAAACCAACTAAATTTGCCAAAGTATTTATACTTTACATCTTTTTTTTCATTAACTTCTTCATTACATCTACGAAACTCTAAAAAAGAAAACCCAAAAAACGTAGAAGATACACCATAACATCTTTGGAAAAGCAGAAAGAATATTTTATTTGGTGACATGACATCGAATATTTTAACACTTATGAGCGTTTAACGCATTGATATATGTTCACACTGTATTGGAATCATGAGTAGAGTACTTGTACCTCCAAGATGCGAACGAACCCGAATTTTCGTGCAGCCAGAACTTGTTTCTTCGATGCACCGGTCGAAACTTGAACAAAGGCGAATGAATTTGTAATAGTATGATATAGTTCAAATGTTTTTGTTGTTATAACACACGAGTTGCCACTGAAAATAATATATATTGCATGCGACATTTCATATATGCAACAAAAAAATCTAAAACGTCAACAATATTACATGCAATATCAGTTTCTTTTACTTTTGATAGAGTGCAGCAAAAACCGACTGCCCTTTCCAAAGAAATAATAACAAATATTACAAAAAATCGTATCATGGACGTGTATATGAAAACATAAAATGTAATAAACTTGAATTTCTCTCGTAAAACTTTTTTAGTATCATATCAAATAACAATGTTAAAAGTTTTGAATGCACTGTAAACTGTCAAATTATGTAACTGGTTTTAATTAATTAAGAAATCTTTGAAGAATTACACGAAGGTAGTATTAGTTAGTAAAAGTACCCTTAATTAAAAGTTGAAATTGTTGTGAAAAGTTAAATATAGATAGGTATCTAAGAAGTTAACAAACTTCAAACGCTTACATCCTCTAAAAAAGGTTCTGTGGCATTGCAGGAACATAACTTCCTAAACAACTGTATTACACCTCGTTCACCACCACTAAATATACAAGTTTTGATTAAGGTGGTTTTTTACGAAATATGCTACAGACTCTTTTCAAAAGTTTCTAGACAAAACTGTTTTCAATTAGGTTTGAGTATCGATCAGGGCCGGCGGAAGTGGGCATGTAAGGCATGCGGTGCAAGCGGTCGCCGCTGCGAGAGGGGCGCTGACGTGAGACTCTGTAGCGAACCGGTAACGTTACTTTACAACGTACCGTTTATTGTCCACTAGGTAGCGAGCCTGTGGTATAATATTACGTCTAATCTCAAACTGAAGTGAGATTACTGACTAAAGGACTTCGGGTAGTAGGCGGGAGTGTTATCCACATCATTACGATATGTGAATTAAATGATATGTATTTGTACTTACCAACCGACTGAACAGGCATCTTGTATTTAAGTTTGGATCTAAGCTGTTCACTAAACTTCTTAAAGGTGAAGGGTTTACACTCGTTAACACGGTTTAAAATTATTGAATTAAATTTATTAACAGTAATATTTACAAAGAAGTTAAGATAATTAAAATTAATTCAAAATAAAAAGATTAAACAAACAGAATCAAGTTGTCCACCAGAATGCCAAACCAGTCCCTCTATGAATGCCACTACATAGTTCTTACTACTCACAAGACCGAATACTATCTGCTCTCCTCTTCAGAGAGTCGTGTGTTTTTGTAAGGCATTTCAGGGCGTTTCGACGAAAAAGGGAAAAAGGTTGTTCAAGAAACTGTCAAAGTTATTAAATAATAACTTTGAACAAATGGCTCCTTGAACAATAGACTTTAAAAAATATTTTAAAGTTACGTGTCGTAAACATAAAATTTATAAAATTTTATTATCTATTTGAATTCTCAAAAAAATATACCCTTTTAAAAATCCCAAGAAATGCCTTTCAAAGGAATTCTACTGACGGGTGTTTGCGAAAGTTTCTGATGGACTACTCGATTCGTTACAACTCAAAAGAGCGCCAAATGCCGAATGAATGTAAATGTAATTTAGTGAAATGAATTTTAGAAGTGAGGACCTTTTTTTAGTTCTTCACTTGAAATTTAGAAGTGAGGACTTTTTTTAGGTCTTCACTTGAAATTTAAAAGACCTTTTTTAGATAGAATTTCAGCGCGGGCCGTTTGCCCAAGCCTGATCTAATACATGTAAATTTTCTATTTATTTGGAAGCAAAGATTTACTTAATAATAATTTTGTTCTTCTTTTCAGGTAAGTCTTCTTTACTCCAAATTGTGCTACACCATAATATTCCACCAAAGATGACAACTGAGATGAACAAACCAGGTGAAATATTTTTTAATTATTAAGAATTATTTTTCATTCATTGCGTAAAAAAAAACCTGATTGATTAATCTATATCTAACGGTTCATAGGTCAACTTTCTTTTTGTTTTCCAAGTTTCGTGAGCTTATGAAGTAAAGAGAATTATAGCAATTGTGTCAAAAACTAAGTTCGTGATATCAAAAGGAAAACTAAATTTTGTACGTGCGTTGCACAAATCAGGTAACTTGAATATTCTGTTTGTTCCTTTCTCTATTTTATTCTCTTGCAATGTGGGGTATGTTCCGAATTTAAACATAGTTTAATACAGTTTTAAACACTATAATATATTATTTCTATATTTATATTTAAAAAAATTCTTTCATAGATTTTCTTTACTGTTTTCCCTTAAAAAAAAAAAATAATAATTGAATAACGCCTCGAACTTATTTTGCACTATTAGACCGGGAGCTCATGACATTTTTGGTCTCCGATTTCGTACAGCATGCCTTTTGGAGGAGAGAATATTTACCCTGCGACAACAAAAAAGGGATGGTACTAAACCCCTGCACGCTTTCCGGTCATAGGGAAAATTGCATTTCCACTTGCACAAAATTTTTGTGTCTTTCTCTGATTTAATATTGCTTGCCCTTTTGTCAAAAGAAAGTTATAACAAATTTAAAGTCTTTTAATTATAGGCATGCTGTATGAAAACGCGGAAAATCATATTTTTTTATTACAAGATCACATGACCGTTTGAGCCCTTTGGGACCCTCCGAATCGCATGCATATATTTAAAAGACTTTAAATTAATAGTTGGGTGGATTTGCTTCATAATTTGCAAGTAAGAGGTTATGCTTATTTTTATTCATACGGCCCAATATTTTCTTTCATGGCAAATTATTATTTATTACGAATTTTCGTTCGATAATTATTATTTTATCAGACAATATCCTTGTAATTAACTTTATTGATTAAATAATTCCCACTCTTAATAACTTTTAATGGGGTATTACTGTTACTTATATTTGATTTTTATTTCATTAAAATGTCAAATGTAATAATCCTTTATAAGTATCCCGTCACTCAAAATATTTTGAGTTTAATTTATTTTCATTAAAACATCGTATACTTGAAAATTCATTGCATTCAAAAAATTTGATTTTATAAATAGAGAACAAATATGAAATAATATATTTTCCATGCAAAATTATAATCATTGTGAATGTACGTTATATTGAATTTTGAAAAAAAAAGGAATATCTCAGCGGTTTTCTATCATCGTCAATATTTTCAATACTAAACAAAAAGAAATCTCAGTGTTCATTTCAATTTATATCAAGCAGCGAAAATGAATGCTCCAATTTAATTTTTATGAAATGGAATATCTTTCAGAAAAACTTGTGAAAATGGGTGCTTATGTATTGCTTTATTTATTATTTAATTGGTATTAATTAGTAAAGAGTAAATATTGGCATTTAACCTCTTCATTTCTTTTAATTTTTATTTGAGAATCGATATTTTTTTACACTCCATCAGACGCAATTGTGAGTTATAGAGAATATGAGAATTGTCAGGTTTTGCTTCAAACTTGGGCACAGTGTAACGGAAATTTTTGCAAGGACCCTAGGTTTTTTGATGGTTTAATGCATTTTCAGAAGAGAGTTGATAGAAAATGAATCACGCAGCGGAAGACCTTCATCTTCAAAAACCGATGAAAATGACAGAATCCGGGATCTTGTGCGTACAGATCGTCGGTTGACAGTCAGAATGATCGGGGAAGAGTTGAATTTGACTCACACTACCGGTCATCAGATTTTGACCAATGAATTGAGGATGAAACTTGGGTGTTTGAGCAGCGCCGCAGTAAGGAAAACTTGCGCTAGGGGCAGAGCCGTGTTTTGGTGCCCTTGGCAAATAAAAACAAGGTTCTTACCTCTCAAATTTAAGTGATGAGCAAAAAAAAAAGAAGGTGCTCACTAGAGATGGGAATCTCGGCTCAATTTGCGGAACCGGATCAGTGGAGGTCGTTCAGTTTGTTGAGCCGGTTCACTTAACCGGATCACTGGTTAAGTAAACATGTTTGTGGGACACAGGTCGGTCGTTCGTAGGTAGAACGTCGCTTAGCGCCGGATCTTGCATTATATGAACTGGAAACATGTTTCCGAGACAGGTCGGTCAGTTGTCGGTCGTTCGTTCGTAGGTAGAACGTCGCTTAGAGCCGGCTCTTGCTTAGAGCCGGTTCTTGCAATATATGAACTGTAAACATGATCCCGAGACACAGGTCGGTCGGTCGTTCGTAGGTCGGTAGAACGTCGCTTAGAGCCGGTTCTTGCAATATATGAACTGTAAACATGATCCCGAGACACAGGTCAGTCAGTTGTCGGTCGCTCGGTCGTTCGTTCGTAGGTAGAACGTCGCTTAGCCGCGGCTCTTATCTAACATTTTTGAAACAAACAATTCACTTTATGTAGCTACAGTATTTTAAACCAGATGTGTTAAGTTTATGGTGATGTTTATTGCCCTTATAAATCGGACATCTGGGATTTGGGCTATATTTTTAATATTTTTATATAGTATGGTTGTAAGAAAATACAGACTAAGCCTATTAGTTTCAAATAAACTGCCCTACAAATTGATGACAAAATACACTTTATGATAATACATTACAAGCCGAGTTCTCGCGAAGTTCAACATGACAGCGATCCAGATCCGGATCACTCCGGTCACTGCTCACAATCACCCGACTAATCGTATCTTTGAAACTTGAAACTATACAGTGAGCCGTGAACCGGCTCATTTCAATTTGGTGAACCGTGTCACTTCGGTCAGTGTACTGTACCGGCTCAGTGAGCCGGTTCGTTCATGAACTACCCATCTCTAGTCCTCATCTCTCAAAATCCAAGTGACAAGCAAAAAAAAAGGCCCTCATCTTTGCAATGACGGCCCTTAGCAAGCCCGTCAGCGCACTTTTTCTTAGTGCACTAGGGGCCGTCGCCCCCTCCGCCCCCCTTACTGCGGCTCTGTGTTTGAGTACGACCCGGAAACCAGGCGCAAGTTTTTGGCCATTAAAAACGTTTTTGTAGCTCCTCAGCCTCCTTATTCGACAGACTTGAGTCCTTGTGACTTTTTCCACTTCCCAAGACTGAAAAATCACCTCAAGAGACGTCATTTTGGGACACTCGAAAACATTCAAACGTCCATAACCGACCAGCTGAAAGCTATTCCAGTATCCGAGTTCTAACACTGCTATGAGGATTGGAAGAACCGTCTCCAGCGCTGTGTGGCTTCCCAAGGAAGTTATTTTGAGGAAGACAATATTGAATTGTAATTTTAAATCAGTCCAGTTACTTAATTTACACACCTCGTATAATGGCTTAGGGCAGCGATTCCCAAACTTTTTTTTTCGTGACCCGGTAATTTTCACACTTTTTCTTCGTGACCCACTAAAATATTTCCGCCTATAATAGCCCATAGGTAAGCTAAAACATATGGATGTCCATACAGTTTTCATTTATTCACATAATAATTATAATAAAAAAGCATTAACCCTTACAAAAATTTGTATTGAGAAGTAAATATTACCTATAGAGATGCTGTTTTCGCTTACAAAATGGCGATTGGAATAGGATTTTTTGACATCTGCCATTTGATACACAAGAATTCACATTGCAGTTAATTTTCTGTTGCGATTTTAAAGACATTTTATTAAAGTTTTCTTCACTTTAACACATACAAACAATGCAATTAAATGAGCCACATCCAACAAAATCCTATTCCGTTAAGTTCCAAAATATTCCGCTAGGCGTCACTTCAGTTATTGTCAGTTCTCAATAAATCAAGCAAAAATTATTAATGAGAACCAATAAATTATTAATGAGAAGTGTGGTTTATTTTTTACTAATAATTTCAGATTAGGAGAAAACGATGATAGCGTAATCGATGTTTCTCGGTCCGCTCGCCGTTACGCAAGTATTATTCAGCAGTCCGGATTCAATGATATTTAATCGTAATCTAGTGTTTCGTGAAAAAAACACCTAGGTTTCGCGAGTTTTTATGCGACCCGGCATTTCATTACCGCGACCCTGTACTGGGTCGCGATCCACCATTTGGGAAACTGACTTAGGGCTTAATATACGGACGTTGTAGTGAACAGGGTATATTGAATATTAATCGACATGGTTACAACAATAAATTTGAAATTTTCCAATTTAAATAATGTTTTTAACTTGTTTTTTATTAATTGTCCAATCACTCGTCATTGTATAAAATAAATCATCCAATTCTGTTTTGTGTTTCACAAATCTTCTCTGCCCTTTCACATTGCTGATTCATATCAAAAATAAATGAATATGTTCATCCATGCATGGTCTCACCACAAGCTTTCTTTTAAAATAAATTCCCCGAGTTATATTTAACGATACATTTAATGTAAGCTTGTAAATATTTTGAAATTAAACTAATGTTCCTCGTTTAAATAATAAATGAGAGACTTTAAATAAAACAAT
Source organism: Liopterus haemorrhoidalis (assembly GCA_963971575.1). Lineage (NCBI taxonomy): Eukaryota > Metazoa > Arthropoda > Insecta > Coleoptera > Dytiscidae > Liopterus > Liopterus haemorrhoidalis. Next base: position 13,877,513 of record OZ020618.1, on the reverse strand, counting down.
AATTCATGCATTCAAATATTTTTCCCTTCGTTTCCAGTATTTATTATTTATCGTTTAATTTCAGTAATGCAGCAATATACGAGTCTAAACATAAATGATTGATGTTAAACTGAGTTCTCATTGAACTGAAGCTTTTATCAGAATGGAACTGACTTGTTCAGGAAAACAAGATGCATTCCGGAAAAATCAACAGTCATTTAAAAATAAAGGAGGAAAATTGAAGACAATTAATTAACACTTGTATACAATATCGCTAGGGCAATCTATTTACTGTCAAAACCAAAACAGACGAATATTAATATCAACGTCGGTTTGAAGCGATGAAAAGCTGCATATCTTAAGAAACATTGTTGATGTTTCGTTGCATTTGGAGAGAATAATGAAGGCGGAATAGGGCGTTTCTGTTAAGAAAAGAGAGATATATTCATCCTTTCCTCTTCTCTATTCATGTTTATCTGCACCTTCACAAATACATGTGCATTAACGCACGTTCTTTTCAGCCAGATGTAGTTCATATCGGGAGAAAGGTGTAACAGAGTAAAAGGAATACAAAAATTCAGAACACGTTTGAATATCGTTCCCAGTTTCGTGACGTTGTAGAACGGGAGCGTTAAAAGCAGTTATGTAATTCACATTCCCATTTTCACAGTTCGCAATACCATATATTCGCATAACCTTCTTACATAAGGAATATCTCCAAAAGCACTTTCTGAAGTACCGTAAACATTCGAGTTTGCAGCTATGAAACCAGCCTGCCTCGAGCTCAACACTGAAGTCGCGGACTCTGTTTCAAGCACAGTTCTACCCACTTCCAACAACCTGGACAACAATGTTCTATAACAGGTCATAGCAATCTGTTTTTACTGCTTGTTTTGTATTTATCTATAACATTTCTACAAGATACTCAAGAGGTTTTTGAATTTTATCAGGAAAATTTACGATATGTGTTTCGACCACATTTTAAATTTAATTCATTCGCTTCCGGGGCATGTAGGATAACAGAGATAAAAAAATACAAAAGAGAAAACGACCTTTGTAGTACAGCGTGAGTCGTTAGTTGCATAACACGTTAAAACATTAACAGGTTGAGTGCTAAGGGCAATTTTGCTTGTCGTGCCAATTCAAAATTTATATGGAAAATATTCAAAATGAAAATGTTATAATTTTGGTGTTTTGAAAGTGTTTTAAGTACGAGAAATTTTAGAATTTTACGAAGAATTCTTTCAGAATGAAATGTGCAGTTTCATTTATAGCTCTAAAAAATCTAAACTCAAATCTTAAAGCTCATATTTGTACCTCAACGATTTCAGGCCCAATCAGAGGTCTATCCTATACGTATACAGAGTATTTTTAGGAACTATACTAATAACTACTTACTTCATTCTAAGCGATACGAAGGATGCTAATTTAAGAAAGATAGAGTATTCCACTCCGAAACTAGTCTTTTTTTAAATGAGATGCCTTAAGCCTGGAACAGAATGCACAGCGCGCTACGCCGTCAGCGCGCCGTCATTTGCGACGGCGTTGCTGAGAACGCCGTTGAATTTTCGCCTGCCCACAATGCAATCATTTTTAACGCCGTCAAGTGTCACGTGACAACCTATATCTGTGTTTATACGTGCGCTTTCTTTTATTAAAACTATAATGGATGATGAAGACTTGTGTGTGATGTTATTTATATTGTATGCAAGTTATTTAACATACAAACACTTTACCATTCAGTAAAAACTGAGGTTAGGTATTCTGCGTCAACGTTCAACGGCGTCAAAAGTTGGAAGTTGACGAACATTCAGTATCAACGGCGTTCGAACGCCGTAGGACGTTGTTCATTCTGTGCACTTGCGTAGTACAGCCTTGCTTTTAACATTGCGCTGACAGTTTGCGCCGTCCAACGGCATCAACGCGCCGTCAAACTCGTTGCATTCTGTTTCCCACTTTATATTTTTTTAGTCATTCCAACTTTTACTTAAACATTTTTTAAATACCTCTTACAATTTACGGAAAATTGTATTTTTAGGTGAAGCAGATGCTCGCCTGTAGCGCAACGTTTAGAAAGGTGCCAAAATGTTGAATGCAAGTCTAACAAATCTGTTATTTACTTTTACCGACAGGGCGGAAAACACTTGCATATAACGCCAAAACGCAGCGCCGGCACTAGACTGCCGGCGCTGCGTAAAAATACAATGAAAATTTGAGGCCTTATTCGTTTTGCTTATTTTAAAATTATGACAAATTTTAATATGGCGTCGACGTATCTCAAAAACGAAATACGATAAAGACCTGCGGTTGCAATTTTTTAATTCTTGAGGACCTAATTGACTTAAAACTACGTTTTGAAATTTATGAAAATTTTTCACTTTTTTAAATTTTTTGAAAATTTTGATAAATCGTAACTAATAAATGGTTAGGGATAAAAACCTACGGTTTGAATTTTTAAAATTCTCCTGCAATGTTTAGTCTAAGAAAAAAATTGAGCTTTAATAAACCAGTTATTAAGTTTTGTACAAGCAGTAATCAAAAACCTTTGAAAATGGTCAAAAATCGAAAAAATCGTAAGGGGTAGACCTTAAAAAATCGTGATTTTAAAGAAAAAAAAAATTGTCTCCGATTTTATTGAAAATTGGTAAAAATATATATTTTTGGTCATAGATCAATAAAATTTAGTCTATTTTGAAGTTTGGGCAAAAGTTTTGGAATACCAGGCAAAAAACTGACCCAAATCTGCTGTAACTCAAAAACTAGGAATGCATGAATTTTTTATAATATTTTTTTCAAAATCCCCTCTTATTTTTCAAAATTAGCTTAAAACAATATTTTGGCTAAAATCGAAGTCAATAAATTCATGATCAAAATATTACGCAAAAAAAATCGGATTTGTATCTCGCGCCGATTTTCACCTATTTAGGTCTATGGAACATACATTCGGAGATAAAAAAATAGAAATATCAGCGATGTAGAAAATCACCTGATCAGTTGTTTTAATTCAAAACCAGAAAACTTCTATAGAGAGGCTATCAAAAAATTAGTAAAATGTTGTGAAACCGTAATAAATAATGGTTGAATAGAATATTTTGCAACGAGCATGGAATGATGGAACGAAAGTTGCGCCACGAGCCGCAGTCGAGTAGCGCAATTCATGCGAGTGAGAAATGACTATTAGTTTATTACTTGTTTAATTTCTATTCAGGTCTTTTTAAAAACTAACAATAATTTAACATTTGTTTTCAACCTATTTATTACGTTGTCTAGCAACGGTCAGCCATTGCTGTATTGCTGCTTGAACCTTTTATGAAATTAGCTCAACCTGTTACGTAATGGACTCATTACGTAACAAGTCATTGGTGTGTAAATGTGATAAAAAGGAGTGGGGAACGTGCTACATTTACTAATCACTGACAGGCCTGTAATAAACGTACGAGGTCTGTTCAAAAAGTATCGTGAATTTTGAATTTCCGCGGGTTACATATATTCGATTTTCGATTTTTTTGTGGCGTTATGTTGGTAGTCATGTCTCACTTATGCCGACAATTTCGGCCATTTTGAATGTTCAGTTAATTTTTGATAGTTGCTTTGCTTGCACGTGTTTTGGCTCGTCTTCGATTTTTGCCTATACCAAAAAATTGATGTGAAGTGTGAATATTCACACATTTCAGGGTTTCGCAGGTATATAATAAGTGAAGGCGGTATGCTGAGTGTGTAGGACAAATTTTACTTTATAGTAATCACGGCAAAATGAACGATATTTTTAAAATAATTTATCGTCTGTTAATCATATAATAAGACTGGTTATTAAATTTACGCTCTTAAAAATTAAATACAACATTTGTCAAAATATAACTAGAATTTTGACAAAATAATTTCAACATAATAAAAATGCAAAAAAAAAAAACAGAAAAATAAAACTCACTCCGTCCGTACTCGAACTCGAAACCCTTCGTTTTCCAGAGAATTTTAGCTTCCGACACCAGCGCACTAACGCGTTGCGCCATCGGACGCTTAGCTTATCAGTGTCTTACATTGGTATAACTTTTGTACTTTGTGAACCAAAAACCACAAAAAATGCGTTATTTTCCGAAAACATAATCTGATCAAAAATTCCTGTTGTACTATTTCGGTTCACACCAATATACATTACTTGGAATTTTTTTAGATTTTTAGTTTAAACCATCTGGGCTACAGGGTGTGGGACAAAAATTTTTTTGCACAATTTTGGCAAAAATCGCATCAAAATAATTTATTTTGCAAAAATAAAAATTTGATCGTTAATCCACGTACTAAGGGCTTTGATTTGATACCCTACTCAGAATTAAAAAAAAATATTTTTGTTTTCGATGAGCACATATTTGCCGTTTGGCTACAATTTTAACCGAACAGACAGACAGACAGACAGACAGACAGACAGACAGACAGACGACAAAATGACGGTATAAGGGTTTTTTGGTCATACCTACAAAACCCTAAAAATGGATCAAAGAATCTGTATCAAATTTTGTGTGAAAAACAAAATAAAGTGCGCGGACGCATTCCGAATGTTGACTGTGGCATATGGTGAAGCTACCTTGGACCGAAGCAACGTTTATTGGTGGTACAAAATGTTCTCAGAGGGCCGAGAAGATGTGAACGACCGGACGCCCGAGCGTGCAGGACAAAGAGCGTGCCGGACGCCCGAGCACGTCAACAATAGACGAAAACTCATCAATGTTTTCGTCTGTGAAGAAAATAGTATCGGCCAATCGTCGAATCACCGTTAGAGAAGTTGCTGAGGAACTAAACATATAGATTGGCTCGTGCCATTCGATTTTTACCAATGATTTGGGCATGAGACGGGTCGCCGCTAAACATCGTCGCCCACACATCGTTTTTTGCGAATTTTTGGCCAAAAACAACACTAATAATGCCGCAGCCACCGTATTCCCCAGATCTGGCCCCCTGTGACTTTTTCTTGTTCCCGAAACTGAAGAGGCCCATAAAAGGACGACGCTACGCTACGAGTGAGGAGATAAAGACGGCATCGAAGGAGGAGCTGAACAAGATCACAAAACATGATTTTTTCAAGTGCTTCGAGGATTGGAAAAAACGTTGGCACAAGTGTATAATATCTGGTGGGGATTACTTTGAAGGGGACAAAATAGATATTCATGAATAAATAAATAATTTTTGAAAAAACACAAAATTCGCAATACTTTTTGAACAGACCTCGTATACAGAGTGATTATTTAATGGCGAGACGACGTCACCGAATTTTACGTGCCTACTAGCAGAAATACTGGTGAATACTATGACTATAATAACCTTGAAGATTATGTGCATGCGATAATGCGCATGCGCGCATAATCGCCTGCTACGATGTGTCTGAAACGGTAAATTATTAAAACTTCCAGTGACGCCGTCTCGCTATTAAATAATCACTTCGTATCTATATAGTCGTAGAAAAATTATATATAAACTTTCTGTATTTTTTTAATTTTTACGCTAAAATAATGGATTTCTTTCCGGAGCCCCATAATATATGCGTTTTATTTTATATATATCTTTTATACGTATGTAGACCAGAGGTATCCAACCTTTTCCCATAATGGAGCCATATTTAATGCTATGTTTCACCGACCGGATTGAGTTGAACCGGCAGCGAAATATTCAAAAATTTCGTAATGACGGGGATAGGGATTCAGAAATAACTTGAAGAGGGGGTGGACAGCCAATGTATTGTATAAAATATTTTAGACTGAGTCCACCATCCGAACAAAATACATAAAAAACATCCTGTACATATGCTTGGAATACAACGTAAGGGAGAATATATTCCCAATACAACCCTTATTTGGATTTCAAAAAACGTTTCAATTTGTGTTCCTCTAAAGAGAAAATTTAATTTTAAACTGTTAGAAGTTCAGAAAATCAAGTCACATCATTTCCAATTTAGGTCAGGAATAATTCCAAACATTTCTAAATAAACAAAATTCTAAATTAATATATGCAACAGTTGTAATTAGATTGAAAGAAATCAAGAATTTTCCAGTGAAAAAACAAGTAGTTTGCGTGTAAAGTATAAAAATGGTAAGGATTGTGAAACACATTTCAGGCTTGTGGCATTGTCTCGTTAGAGGAAAACACGAAGACAACTTCAAACAGAATAATCATGTGGGATATATCCCAACGGAATACAAACTGTAGACGTCCCTTCTCACAAAGCAGGACGCTAACAACGCTTCACCATTCGCCATTCCAAGCCTTTATATGCCTGGACTTGAAAAATATTCACGAACATTAGTGGATCAAATTATTCCCTCGGGACCTTTCTCCTTTACTGGCATAAGCGTAAAATATGCTCGTAATGCAACCACTAAGATTTATACTCGAAAAAATAGACAAAAATAACTTTAAGCGACACGATTTTTCATAAATTTTAAAATATGAAATTGAATTGGCACTAGAAACGCTGTTTTATAAAATACCTAATAATTTGGCTACTGAAATTGCCGGAAGACTTGATATGATTTAGTAGGTACCTATATCAATATAAATAAAATGAAATTCTTTATTTGTCTTTTTATTTTATCTACTGCATACTTCGTTTCTATGCGTGTCAGATCATTTTAAAACAATGCACGAAAAAATCAATTTTGCGTCTATCTGTTTCTCCAAAACTTACGTGAAAATAGCATCAAATGAAGATTTATTTCTTTGGATTAAGCGAAACTAAACATGAATTTCGTTTTGTAAAGTTTTCACGAAACTCAAGCTTACCTAGGTTCTTTCATGTAGAGATGTTCCGATACTACTGATACGATACCAGTATCGATATTTTTCATTTGATATCGCAATTTTAGTATCGATACTAATCTTCCGATACTTTACTTATATCAGTACATTTGACCCGTGATCGTATCGAATCGTTTTTTTTTTTTTTTTTTCGGAGCCCTTCGGAGAGTGTGTCCTAACCAACCATGCTTTTTTCTTTTTATTTGCAAATTAATGTCCATTTGACCAGTTCTTTCCCCCAATTCTACGTTTGATATTCTACGTGGTCAATAAATGCGAAGGATTCTTCGAAGACATCGATTTACAAATACTCGCACTCTTCTCTTGATAGCTTCTGTTACGAACCAAGTCTCGCAGTCATACAGAAGAACTGACGTCACGCATGCTCTGAATATGGTAGTTTTCGTGGAAGTACTGTAGATCGCAGAATTCCATACACGGCTAAGTTGGATGAAGACGCCTCTCGCTTTACTTATTCTGCTTTCCACATCTATATTCGCGCCACCGTCCACAGACACAACACTCCCCAAGTACTGGAAATCATCCACACTCTCGATTTGATGGTTACCGAGCAGTAAAGGTCTATCGGTTTCTGCATTTAACCGCATTTCTTTTGTCTTGGAGCTATTTTCAATCCAACTTTTGCAGATTCAGTCGTGAGTTTATTCAGTTTTTGCTGCATGTCTCCATGCTTATGCGACAACTCACATTTATCGTCTGCAAAATCCAGTGACTCCAGTCTGACTGTTGGTGTTAGTGGATTCTAAATGATTCCTCTGGGTTTGTTGGCTGTTGATCGTCTAAAACTAGCTAATCTCTAGCCACGGCGTCTAAAACTATCAAAAAAAGAAGCGGTGACATCACACAACCTTGTCTAACACCTGTAATGGTTGGAAAGGGTTCTGACAAGCTACCATTGTATAGAACTCTACACGTGAAGCCGTTGTAGCTATTTCTATTACTTTGTCAGGCACTCCAATATTTTGCATTTCAGCCCAAATGCATTCTCTATCGACAGAGTCGAATGCTTTTTCATAGTCGACGAAAAGGAGATACAAAGGGGAACGGAACTCGATTGCCTGTTCGATGATAATCCTGAGGGTATTAATTTGATCTATACAAGACCTGCCTGTTCTGAAACCGGCCTGTTCAGGTCGCAATTTCTTGTCTGTGACCATTCTTTCAAGGATTTTCTTGCAAAAAGGCACTTTTCTTTATAAAAGAAAATGATTTTGTCTCGATTACGTTCTTATAAAAATTTCAGTTAACAAATTTAATTCAATTTTGTTCCGTTTTCAGTCCCTCATAAAATATTGCTTGTCTATATTTAGCTGTATTATGCATTTACTTTTAAAAAAACGCAATGATCCGCTAGTAACTGTAGTTTGATGAATTGTGACAATTGTGGTACTGTGCACAAAATGGCACTTGACGCGTAAAAGTTGCGCACCATTGATTTAGAAGCTATGAAGATCATCGATACAATATTAAATACTAATAAAACACGAATTATTTGTGTAAAATCATATAATTCCAATTTGAAAAATAACTTCAATGCTTTTTAATATTTATTTTTTTATAAAAAATAAAAGAAATCCGAATACTCTTTTGTTTCTTTTTTAAAATGCCCATTTGAAATAAACTAAGACGTATTTGAATACGATAAAAGAACGAAGCAAAGATTCAGGTATGAAAAACCTTTGTAATACTGCATTGTGCAGAGAAAGGATTGGGGGCGAGTCTAGCACAAATTCAAGCCATCCTTCTTCCACTGTGACATGATTTCATTTGGATAGGATGAAACAAATGTTTATTTCATTGTATTGTTAATACCAAATCACAATAGGGACGTGCCAATGCTGTTGTAAGTAGCTTACAACCATGATTCAATGTTTCGTTCAAGTAAAAAAAAGAAAAGGATCAAACACAAGAAATCGAAAATTTGTATACAATCACTGAACCATGTTTCAGTTCATTCTCGGGAATATTCAGAGAAAATCTATGATAAAAATATAAATAAATACTTTAACAAAAGATATTTTACAATCTCTCTCTTTCATGTGGTAGCACAAACTAGATACACTAATGAGGACGTAACAAAATGTGATTTGCAACAAAACTCAAAATTGAGATATTGGTATCAGTGTCTTCGTCTTTGTTAAATGAATGAAACAAAATCATTGAATTAATCTAAAGCGTGGTTTTTTGCCACCTTAAACTCGCAAAAAAGACAGCTGTGGCCACCACAGGACCGACCGCCATCATAAAGTACTTATATAAATTACATTCTAACAGAAGAGTAGAAATAACTTGATCTAATATTTTCTAACAGAGATATTATTTATCATGACCATGGAAACGTTACATATAAATATGAAACTAGTGGCGAAGGGAAACCTCCACTAGACTTGCCCTCCCATAAAAAAAATAAATAAATTAAATTTTTTTTTTTTTAAATATTTAGGTAAATCTTCAAAAATACATCAAATTAGGTTCTATACAATTTTTTGGCCAAGGCTTAGTTTACTAGTTACGAATTAATTATCATAACCATGGAAACGTTACATATAAGTATGAAAAAATTTAGACTTGGAAAAATTTTAAATAATTTTACAAAAAAAATTCAATATTTTTCGTTTTATCAAAAAACGTCTCAAATAAAAGTTATTAGTAATTGCATTTGTAGTAACTTTTGTTCAATAAATTTTTTCGAAATATTTTTCTGTTAAATGTTCGCAAAAATCTTAAAATCGACACGAGTAAACTCCCATTTCTAGTCAACCGATCTTCATAAAAAAACAATAGGGTTCTTCCCATTTTATAGGAGAATTTTTTAGTACCAGAACGAATTCTCTAAGTTGAACCTTTCTTGAGTTATCATGTATACACACACACAGACACACACACATACGGACGGCACTTCGAAAATAGGTTTTTTTGATTCCCTGGACCATGAAACGTGATCATCAGTCAAAATCTCGACATTGAAAATTTTCGCAACAACATTACTTGCCCTTTATATATTAAGATCGGGCAAGTAAAAAATACTAAAGAGTTTAAGAAAGTGCGTTTTTTTTCAATTTTTTGGTGTCCGAGCTCTTTAAATCACGCAGATCTGACTGGTTACAATAGTCTGAGTTGTGAGATTGCTGGTTCAATTCCCCATTGGTGATATTATTCGGGCAAGGATGATATGTTAACATTACTCCCATTTTCACAATTTTTCACCCCTCCACCAGGTGTAAGAGCTCGCGCCCTGGCATCGGCGGATAGCCTCATCGCAGAAATAGGCTGATGTAAAATAAATAAAAAAAAGCATTTTTTTGAGAACTAAAATGATATAAAGAATTAATCTACGATCTTTCAGCTATAGAAGTTCCTCAGTTAGAGCTTTTATGTGATTATTCGGAAAATTAAAATTGTGACTTGCATATTTATAAAATGGTAAATAAATGATACAAATCAAAAAATAATAATGTATTAAGTATTTTAAACCTATTTTCGTTAATAAACTCATTTAAACCATTTTTGTCCACTTAGTTCATTCAAAACGTGATTTGTTCGTAATTAAAAAACCGATTTTTCGTATTTTTGCCCACTAAACTTTTAATGGCAATTTTGAAGTCAATGTTTTTGAACTTAAAAATAAGTGGGTCGAAAAATTACCTTCCTAACTTATTGCAAAGAGGATTTAAATGTTTTTGCAACTATCTCAAAATTAACAATTTTGATTCAACAATAATTTCTTTTTTATCAACAGATAATGAAATTATTATCTCTTTTTATTTTTGATGAATTTATTTGGGTCGCGGTCTATTTTTCATACAAAATAATAAACAGTAACGGAACTTATCGGAAATATCCCGAAGGACTCCTTCATGTTTTTTTATAAACTGAACAGGGAGAGGAGAGCATATTTTACGTTTTTAAATATATTTTTATCCTAAATTAGCACAATTTTTTTCATTAACGACTCAGGGGCAATAAAAATATGTTGCCTCTAGAGACTCTAGAGAACCTCTAGTTTCAACCAGAATTTCTCGGCGCAAGCGCAGATGAAGTCCTCCAAGCTTGGTACACCTAAGTCGAGTCTTATGTTGTCGTTCCGTAACAACCATGCGATCTGTTGCAGACTCTTGTTCTGGAATAGCTGCAATCGGTTTATATGGGTGAAGATGGCATATGTCCAGACCCTAGATGCGTAGGTCAAGATAGGATGGATTACAGTAGTCTAAATCCGGATCTTGTTAGTGGTGTTCACACGACTCTTTCTGCATAAAAGCGAAGAGAGCATTGCCTTGACTTAAGTGGCTTTGGAAATGGAGTATAGACTGTTCTCCTTCCAGGTCAGTTTGGGGTCGTATATGAGCCCCAGATACTTAACTTTTTTGCACCAGGGTATGTCTCCTACAAAGAGTTTTACCGTACCTGACGGTAGTTTCTTTTTTTTTTTGGAGAAGAAAACTGCTCTCCATTTAGCACCGTTTACGACAACGCGATAACGCGTAAACCTTTTTTAGGGTTTTGTAGGTATGACCAAAAACCCTTATTCCGTCATTTTGTCGTCTGTCTGTCTGTCTGTCTGTCTGTTCGGTAAAAATTGTAGCCAAACGGCTAAACTTAGAGAATTGAAATTTAGCATGCTTATACAACTCTTTGACCCGCACATCGGAAAAATATTAAAACATCTAAAAAACATATCCCCCTAAAAATATAAACAAATATATGCTCATCGAAAAAAAAAAATATTTTTTTAAAATTCTGAGTAGGGTATTAGATGAAATCCCTTAGTACGTGGATTAACGATCAAAATTTTATATTTGAAGCAATTTTTGCCAAAATTGTGCAAAAAAATTTTTGTCCCACACCCTGTTGCCCAGATGGTTAAAATTAAAAATCTGAAAAAATTCTAAGTAATGTACATTGGTGTGAACCGGAATAGTACAACAGGAATTTTTGATCAGATTATGTTTTCAGAAAATAACGCATTTTTTGTATTTTTAACTAAAATATGTTAAATATTTAATTCGCTATGTAACACAGTAGATAAGTAAGCGCTGATAGCGTAGTTGGTATCGTCGTTGGTTTTTGTAATTTGCAAACAGTTCGAATCCTGTCAATTTTAATTTTTCTGTTTTTTTTTTGCATTTTTATTTTGTTTAAATTATTTTGTCAAAATTCTAGTTATATTTTGGTAAATGTTGCATTTAATTTTTAAAAGCGTAAATTTAATAACCAGTGGGACGTGTTGAAATTATAATTTAATTCTATGTTTGAATGTATACGAAATCAGAGGGTGGGGCTTATGATTTAAGCAACCAATGGAAGCGGTAGGCGCAATTTTCAAAATCTAACCTAAGCTAACCTAACCTTGCTATATAAAAAAAAAAATACTGCACATATTTAGAAACTTAAATAATGGTATTAGGCATTCGAATTAAAATTCATAAAAAAATATTTTGACATAAAATTTGTTTTGGCGTCCCAAATAATCATCATTCAGTTACTAAATACCTACAAAACCCTGAAATGTGTGAAAATTCACACTTACGCTGATACGCTGTATAATCAGTACATTGGCATTTTGCAGTTCCCTCGGTCGTTGGCCTGTCGTTCGTGTAAAACGCGAACAAGAGCGGTAACAGAGAAGAGCCTTGTGGAACATCAGCCTCAACTGGCCTCCATGAAGAGTAAATTTAATCGAACTTCACTCTAAATTCTCTGGAGGTGAGAAAAGATGCGATCAATCTGATGAGACATGGAGGTAATTTAGCGCAGTGTAGCTTGCAGACAAGGTCTGCGTGTCATACGCAGTCGAAGGCCTTGGAGACGTCTACGAAGACTGCCCCGGTGCTAAACTTGAGCCGAGGCAATCAAAATTATTTAAACTGACGAAGTATTAATCGTTCAGCACTATTTCGTTCCAATTTTCTACTTTGTAGTAACTATAATTTTTATTGTAAATTTTTAAGAATAAATGTTGTGAGAGACACATATTTATTGAAAATAATTTAGAAACAAATGTGTTGTTTGTTTTGTTTGCACGGTATCCTAATTCCATTGTTAACGTGTAACAAATTATGTTTCGTTCATGTATTTCTTATAAGCATGACGTTTGGTTTGTGAACAAGTTCAGAAACTTGTGCAGTATGTATGAATTGTTAATGAGCGTCTGTCATTTATAACTATGTACATGTGTTCTGTTACATTGTTGCACTTCTTGTGACGTTGAGAAAAATACAGTTTTGTTCTTTGAAAAATACTGCTGTCATTCTGAAAGAGAACGAGTTTCATCATTTCTGAACAGCAGTTTCTACCTGTTCTTTAAATATTTAAGAATTTTCAAGATAATACCTTCTCACCACAACATACAAAACTCGTTGTTTATTATCACTTGTCACGAGTTCTATATTTTTTGTTTTTCCCTCAGGGAACTTTTTAAATTTTCTTATAAAATAATTGTTTGGTGACACATATTTTTCATCTTCCTTACCTTATTTTTCTTTAGACGTAGAGTGATCTCACCTGTCGTTTTCTAGCACGTAAAGTAACTTGCTTTTATTTACGGATATACATTGTTCTAGATTGTAAACTTGGTGGCTTTAGAAACTTAAATTGAAAATGAACACGTGCTTACACGGTATGTTAAACGATTTACTCCGTATTATTTCGAGATAATAGAAAATATGCTGAACTCAGGGTTGAACTTGCTCACTGTGCTGCTTTACACATAACATTCTATTGTATATTGCTAATTTACTGAAGTGCAAAGCAAATTTTAAGATAAAGAAGACTATTTGTTTCTATAACAATAACATGAGTAGAATTGAAAAAATACAAGTACGAAGTTGAATATTTTCACCGCCAGTAGACTCAACATATCTGGTACAGAATAGTGTATAAGTTAGTCAATTTAATTTTTCGTTTTGTTTGCTTCACTAATCCTTGCTTGCACGTAAAATTGTAGGTCCTATATTCTGTGATACATGCAACACGCACTACGCAGGTGTAGTGAGGAAATCACCACGATCAGTACTAAGTAAGACATTTTGGGTGACGGTTTTACGGTTTACGGTTTACGGACGGTCTTCGGCCAAGAACAGTGAACGCATCTGGCCTCATGCGTTTGTCGATTTCAGGTCCAAGCTTGAGAAGCTGGAAAGAAATTGTTTGGAGAATGAAAACGATTGCCACTACGAACAGGAAATTTGAAGCGCTTGAAACCGATTACCGGACACTTTTAGCCCTTTGAAAATTCTAGCAATGGCTTTATTCACATTTTTTCCCTTTACGTACTGTTGTGAGACTAGGGCTTACAATACCGGGATTCCGGGATCCCGAATACCGGAATCCCGGACGATTTTTGTCCGTTATTAAAAACCGGTATTTATGTAAAAATACCGGTATTTTGGTATTAAATTAGTTGATAAAAATTGAATTTATGCACAATATAAATCTAATCTTGATTAGATGAGTTACGTCCGTAAGTTAGTAATTATAGTTGAAGGTAACGGGATTCGGACCAGTCAGAAAATAAAAACAAATTTATTAACTTCGCTAACGTTTCGATTTAATTTAAATCTTCATCAGAGGTTAGTTAATAGTCACGATATAAAATAACAATTTTAAAATTAATAGAGAATACATCATATTGTCCGGTTATTGAACTCAGAGATAAGCATATGCTTATCTCTGAGTATGTTATTTATGTTAGAAAAATTTGAAGAAATTAAATTTTGTATTCAAAAAGCGCTTATTGACATATAGTTCCGATATTCATTTTTCTGACGAAGAATTTAATTTATTATCTTCAATTATTGCTGCTCTTACTCCTGTAAAATTAACAGTAGATGCATTATGCCGAAAAGATGCAAATCTTTTGACGGCTGACGCTTCTTTAACATTTATGTTAGATACTCTTGCCCAGCAAAAATCTACAATTGCATTAGAATTATTGGAAGCATTAAAATCTCGAATTTTACTGCGACGAACTGAATTATCACAAATACTTCAGTATCTGCAAAAGGGCTCACAAGATGTTGGAGAAGTATTTAAACGCATATCCAAAATTGCAATCATTAAAAAAATTGTAAGCTTAACTAAACGGCTCACACATGAAAATCTAGAAGATACAGAAGATATGGAAGTTGTGCAAGAAACATCCCTTCCAATATCTTCCCAAATTAGTAATGAAACAGTATTAGAATCTGACAAGGTAAACGTAAACGCATTAAAGAAAATACAGGCAGCAATAGACGAAACACTAAATATTTCACCCGTGCCTGCATTTAAAAAAATTCCAGGTCTGGAACAAAAAATAAAAAATGAAATTACTTTTTTTGAAAAAACAGGAACAAAAGGAACGTATTTACAAAATGTGTATGATTTCTTAATGACAATAGTGCCGACAAGTGTAGAATCAGAAAGAGCTTTTTCGGCGGCTGGTTATATTTGTACGAAAATTCGGTCCTCGCTTGATGATGAAACGATTGATTGTTTATGTTTTTTAAGAGCATACTTTAATAAACAAAACGCAAGTTATTAATATTATTTCATAAATACTTTCAATTTAATTATATTTTTTGCTTCTTTAATTATATAATGCCATACGAGCCTATTATATGTAAAATGTAACATAGAATTTAATATGTACTTTTTTTTACTTGCACGTTTTTTTGTATCTATCTACTCCTACTCTCTTTGTAATAAAATAAATAATATCTACTCATTTCAGAACAATATTTATTGTATTTCATATATTATTTGTTAACAAGTCAATATAACAACTGAGGTAAGTAAAAATATAACTAGTAAATTTTTTATTAATAATACCGGTTTTAATACCGGTATCCCGATATTTCAAATTTCAAATATCAAATACCGGTATTCAGATTTTAGTTCGGTATTGTAAGCCCTATGTGAGACCTTATTCTCGGCGTGAAATAATATTAAAAACGATAAAAGAAACTGACTGGCAGATGAAGTTAGTAGCACTTGCTTGGGCTTGAAGTGTACAAAATACCAACCTTCAATTGAAGATTTAGCACTGCAAATTAGCAACAAAAAAGTCACTAACATAAGAATTATTTAATTTGCCTTTTTAACAAATAAATATATCAAAAATATAACTATTTTTTACTAGGGCTGCAAATATCACAAAATTATGGATATTTCGAGACGTGACACGGCACCCGAGTTAAGCTAGGTTTTTTCCGAAATTTGACACACTGATCTCAAAAGGTTCGCCATCACTGGACTAGAATGTTGCTTATTAATATGCCCAAAATATTTCATCGACCTTCTTCTTTAAGTGCAATCTCCGAGACGAAGGTTGGCTAACAGCCAGTGTTGTAATAGATACATATAAAAAAATATCTAGATACAGATACAGATACCTAAGAAATATTGTATCTAGATGCAGATACAGACACAGAATTATAAAAAATATATAAATACAAATACAGCTCTAGATACAAAAAATATCTAGATAGATACAGCTGGATACTTTAAAAAAACACTAAAAATGATAATACCATATTTTTTTACCAAAAATGATAATACCATATTTTTTACCAAATGTTAATCAGTATTATATAGACCGTGACGTCACAAAAAGCCCACTAAATTCAAGGTAAAACACTATTCTACTGAATAAATTTGTACTAAATAAAGTATGTATTATGTTAGCCATATGTGCTAACGTATGAGCTGCGTATCTATAAGACTAATGTTAGTCTTATAGATATGCAGCTATGTTCTTGTTAAGAGGATGTTCCTTTCAATCCAATTTTAACCCTAATTGAAGTGGAATTCATGTAATGTCACGATCATTTTTGATCACTAATAAAAAATTACTGATAAGAAATATGTAATTTTTTTTGGTCACTCCATACAAATTTAATTTATAAACCAAATTGCAGTTGATATTCTCACGCTTACATATTAAATTTATATGAACGTTTAATAATTTATTCAATTTTACTGATTTCAATTAGGAAATTAACTTAATATCTACACTAGCATGGCCGGCCCTTGGGTGAGGCGGACTAGAGCCAGACCTCAAGTGAAGAAATGCCTCAAAAAAATTATCAATGTGTATTTTCAATTACTGGATACTTTTGAAGGGCCTTAATTTGTCTCGCCCAAGGTTTCACAAAACAGTCCACTCCCAAACCACTTGTGTGCATATAATTTTTCATGTGTTTTTAGTAAATTGCTCATCAAAATAGCAACAATAGTTATTCAAAAACTTAGTGTTCATTAATAATGAACCATTTTCCTTAAGTGTTGTACCTACTATTGTAGTATCTAAATACCTACTATTTTTACGGTCATTCAAAAAATACGAAAATCGAGTGAGAATATTTTTTTAAACATTCCATATAAATTCAACTTGTAAATACAATTTATAATTAAACTATTATATCCGCTCGGTATCATGGTATAAAAATAAAGTAACGAATAAAGTAAGTATCTGAAATATACATACAAGATATTTAAATTTAAATATCTAGATACAGATACAGATACATATTTCAAAAAGTATCTAATTTGTATCTAGATACTTGAAAGGTCTAGATACTTGTAACTAGATACATTACAATACTGCTAACAGCATGGCAATTTTAATTTTTAGACACGGCGCTACAGAGTAGATTCACAGTTTATAGACCGAACCACTCCCTGAGATTCTACAGCCACGATGTTCCTCTTCTCACTGTTCTGGATCCTTGAATGTTTCCTTGCTGGCATTTCTAATTTTTCATTACGAGTACAAGGTATTCAAGTTTTCTCTCTTTTATTTATTATTCTTCGTCAATTGGATAACTAAATAACAGAGCAAAAAGAATGAGAATGAAAAAAATAAGCCGACACTAGCTCATAAAAAGATAATCGTCAGCTAGAATCTTACCTAAACGATTGGCTCCAAGTCTTAAAATCTTTCGGACATGGATCCGGTTTTAGCCGTTGTAGCTGTTTTTTTTTTTTTTCGATGTGGCGCCCTTTGGTTTATGACCCATCTAATAGAATTTTTTATTACTAATTTCCGTCGGGCTTAGCATATTTTAAAAAGTATTTTTATAATTTCATTTATTTTACAACCTTAGTTATTTTACAAGTTTTATATTTTACTTTTCCTTCACTTAAGAGATTATTTTTAATCCTAAAAGGTCATAAATCATCTGGCTAATACGGGAAACGAGCCCTTGAATTAGCAACATTAGCAATTACCGATATATCGGTTACATGACGAAATTTCACTGGACAAAATTACACGGGACAAAATTACACAGAAGAAATTACACATAGACAGAATTACACAGGGAAGAAATTACACAAGGACGAAATTACACATACGAAAATTACACTAAGACAAAATTACACGGTTGGATTAAGTAAGTTTTTATTTATTTATTTTTTTTTGAATAAATAAATATTTGTATTTTCAGGGTTGGAATAAGTAAATTTTAGTGTTATATGAATTAATAAAAAAATTGTATTTTCAGGACTGGATTAAGTAAATTTTAGTTATATTTTGAAAAAAAAAGTTTTTTTAGAATAAGTCGACAATCGACAATCGATACCATATTTCCATTTCACACATTCAATTTTTTTTTTTCAATATTGAAATTAACAAAAAAATGTACATTACAGCTACCTATTAAATTAAATATCTCAATTTCCTGAAAAACACTAAAACTTACTTAATCCAACCAATATTTCTATTTTTTAAAAAGAACATTAGAATTTACTTAATTCAATCCTTAAATTAGATTTTTTTAACGTCAAAAAATAATGTACTTAACCCAATCCTGAAAATACATTTTTTTGTGTTTATTCATATTTGAGACCAAAAATTACTTAATCCAACCTTAAGATACATTTATTTTAAATTTATTCAAAAAACACGATAGTTTTCTTATTCCAAACCTTAAATTACAATTTTAAAAATGTATTAAAAAAACACGATAATTTACTAAAGCCAACCCTGAAAACACATTTTTTTGTATTTATTCATATTACACTAAAATTTACTTAATCCAGCCCTGAAAATACAATTTTTTCATTAATTCATATAACACTAAAATTTACTTTTTCCAACCCTTAAAATACAATTTTTTATTTTTCCAAAAAAAAACATCAAAACTTACTTAATCCAATACCTTAAAAAAAAAGTTTTATATAAAAGAACACAAACAGAAAATTCATAAACACAAAAAAATTAAATGTGTAATTTTGTCTTAGTATAATTTTCGTATGTGTAATTTTCGTATGTGTAATTTCGTCCTTGTGTAATTTCTTCCATGTGTTATTTTGTCTATGTGTAATTTCTTCTGTGTAATTTTGTCCCGTGTAATTTTGTCCAGTGTAATTCTGTCCTGACACCGATATATCTCCGAACAGTTAACATCATATCAATCCAAATACATAATCATTTAAAAACTCTAACACTGGCATTATTTATTTAAAATTCTACAGGAATAATAATCCCTCATCGGTAAAAAAAGTGGTGTACTGCTACTGCTAAAATAAAGAACAAATTTAATTTATGCGTTTTGAATCTAATATGTAATTTGGATGCAGCAGTACTTCTAAACAGTATTGCATCGGAAACATAGCATGGCATTAATATTATTTATTATTATATCATTAAATGAAACAATACAAGTGTTGAATGTGATAAATACCTGTGCAATAACAATGCTTTCGCATTTCATATGACGGTTTGAATGTGCAATATGCTATTTGAATTTCCAGCATTAATATTTATCACAAATTCGCCACAGTGTATTGCAAAGCAAATTTTACTACTTCTGTATTATTGAAATAAATAATTAAGTTTTAAAAATTTGAAATATATACATTAGGTATATAATTTTTCATGATGATACAAGATTAGGTTCTCCAAACACCTTAGCCAGATAATTAACATTCTGAATATTTTTATATGATGACAACGCAATGCGCCTATTTCAACATGATGAGTCTCTATAGGCCGGGAGCTTATGACATTTTTGGTCTCCGATTTCATACAGCATGCCTTTTGGAGGAGAGAATATTTACCCTGTGACAACAAAAAAGGGATGGTACTAAACCCTTGCACGCTTTCCGGTCATAGGGAAAATTGCATTTCCACTTGCACAAAATTTTTGTGTTTTTCTCTGACTTAATATTACTTACCCTTAATATTATAGGCATGCTGTATGAAAACGCGGAAAATCATATTTTTTTATTACAAGATCACATGACCGTTTGAGGACCGTCCGAATCGCATGCATATATTTAAAAGACTTTAAATTTGTTATGACTTTCTTTTGACAAAAGGGCAAGCAATATTAAATCAGAGAAAAGCACAAAAATTTTGTGTTTAAGTGGAAATGCAATTTTCCGTATGACCGGAAAGCGTGCAGGGGTTTAGTACCATCCCTTTTTTGTTGTCACAGGGTAAATATTCTTTCCTCCAAAAGGCATGCTGTATGAAATCGGAGACCAAAAACTGTCATGAGCTCACGGTCTACTATGACAGACGAGTAAGCACTGATATCTGCTTAATTTTAAAAATACTAGTCAATAAAATCAACTGTATGGAGCTGTTGTCTAATATGTGTACGCACAAGTGAACAATAAATTTATTATTATATATTTATTATTATTATCAGTAAACGCGCCAATTCGTACCCTGCGAATTAAATATTTAATTCACCAACCATTAGCTCGGAGTAACCTTGGTCAAAACTCACCACTTTTTCGTCTTGCTATCTCTTTAAATAATGCACCGATGATAATAGACCCTTTTTTAACAAATTTAAAAACATTAAAGCGTCGCCTTCGTGTGATTTATATAAACAGATATTTATAGTCTACTACTACCTGCATAATTGTATACCTAGTTTATCTTAATTTTTCATTTAAAGCATTTCATTTTAATTTTAATCTTAATTTGTCACATTGTAAAACATGTTTTAATTATTTTTATTTATTTTCTATTTTTCATTTTATTAATTGTTAGTCAATCACTTTTCTTTTCTTGTTTTACTTATACTTTGTTTAATACTTTAAATTTTGTATATTGTATTTTAATGTAGTTGTTGTGTTGGGCATGTCCCGTTTACAACTCTCCAGAATAAATAAATAAATAAAAAAAAAGCTACACCTTTCAAACGTTAGAATGCAGTATTGCTCTTATGGAAAATGGGAGCGGTGTTGCCAAATGTTATAAAAGTGTCAAATTTGTCAATCTGCCCAATATATTACGCCAAATTTTACAAAAATCAAGTAACAGAATAAAAATGGATAACCGTTCTACAAATGGTTATCCATTTCTGTCCAGTTACCGGTTCCAGTTAAGGTACTTTATTTTTTAATATAACATCTTCGGTGATCAACACAATTCCTTCAACGTTGCTTTAGGTTTCCGATTTCCTACTGGAAATGGGTTTCTTCGAGGTTCTCAAGATAGTCGTTTACAGCTTCTATCACTTCTCCATTTGAGCTTTTTTAACCTGGAAAAGAATCAGTTACGGTAATAAATGGAAATCCAAGAGAGCTAAAACAGGCGAATACAATGGATGGAGTAGAATATTAAACTTGAACTTGGCTAATTTTTGCTCAACGACAATGCTTGAATGCACAAATACATTGCCAGTGTAAATCAATACATTTTTTCTTGACTATTCCCGGAAATTTTTCGACCATCGCTGCCTATAACTTCGCCAAAATTGCTCGATAGGATTGGCCAGTAACGGTTATTCCCTTCTCAAGGTACTCGATCAGGAAAATTATTTTTAAACTGACACCATCATCTTTCCAGTCGATGGAACGTTTTCTCTTTTTTTTTTGCCTCTCACCTTAGTTCACTAGTTGGCGTCTAATAGTTGAAAGTTAATCCAAGTTTCATCTATGGTCACAAAACGCTGCATAAAATCCAATGGATTCTTCTTAAACGTCTTTAAGTAGTCGAGTAGCTATGGGTTTGGCGAGGTTGTGGATGGTCTCTTGTATTCTCTGAGTGTTCGATGATTTTGTTCCAATAAATAATTATATCGCATTGCTATTTATCCATTTTGCACTCTTCAAAACGCTTGTATTGAGACAGCTGTTGAACAAACAAAATAATGGTAGAATTACTTGAAACTTCGTGTGGGTTATGATAAAAAATTGATGTGAAGTGTAAATTTTCACACATTTCAGGGTTTTGCAGGTATTTAGTAAGTGAATGATGATTATTTGGGATGCCAAAACAAATTTTATGTCAAAATATTTTTTTATGAATTTTAATTCGAATGCCTATTACCATTATTTAAGTTTCTAAAGATGTGCAGTATTTTTTTATATATATCAAGGTTCATTAAGATTTTGAAAATTGCGCCTATGGCTTCCATTGGTTGTTTTTAGTCATAGCTCTTCCCCTTTGATTTCGTGTACATTCAAATATAGAATTAAATTATAATTTCCACTGGTTATTAAATTTACGCTTTTAAAAATTAAATGCAACAATTGCCAAAATATAACTAGAATTTTGAAAAAATAATTTAAACAATATAAAAATGCAAAAAAATAAATAAAAAATAATATTGTCTCCTCTCGTAGGATTCGAACTCATTTTCTTGGGCAGAATGCCAGTATCTTAGCCACTGCACCAAGATACACGTTACTGTTTAGCTTGTTATATAACTATAAGTTTTCAACATTATTAGCAAAAAAAACACAAAAAATGCTTTGTTTACCAAAAACATAATCTGATCAAAAATTCCTGTTGTACTATTCCGGTTCACACCAATGTACAGATTTTTTTCAGATTTTTAGTTTAAACCATCTGGGCTACAGGGTGTAGGAGAAAAAATTTTTTGTACAATTTTGGCAAAAATCGCATAAAAATAATTTATTTTGCAAAAATAAAAATTTGATCGTTAAACAACGTACTAAGGGCTTTCATTTGATATCCTACTCAGAATTAAAAAAAAAAAATTTTGTTTTCGTTGAGCACATATTTGTTTATATTTTTAGGGGGATATGTTTTTTAGATGTTTTAGTATTTTTCCTATGTGCGGGTCAAAAAGTTGTACAAGTATACCAAATTTCAACTCTCTAGGTTTAGCCGTTTGGCTACAATTTTTAACGAACAGACAGACAGACAGACAGACATACAGACAGACAGACAGACAGACAGACAGACAGACATACAGACAGACAGACAGACATACAGACAGACAGACAGACAGACAGACAGACAGACAGACAGACAGACAGACAGACAGACAGACAGACAGACAGACAGACCTACAAAACCCTAAAAACGAAGCTACATAACCACAAATATAGTTGCTGCTCCTACCTTCTATGAGTACCCGAACCTAATTACTCCTTAAACCGCTCTCATACATGGAGAAACTTAAGTAAGTCGTTGGTGAACTAGTCGTATTTTGTCTGCCTAGTACTCTATTCTGTTCTACTAAATTTTTGCATAACCAGTAGCGAACAAATCATCAAGTCCGTGGTTCGTGCGAATTTTTCATTCGTACTTTAGGTATAATAAAATTGGAATAGCAATACCTTTTTTTGTGAGTTATTATGCGCGCCACTGATGTGATCAAAATTGTGCTTCAGACTCCATGTGATATTTAAAATGAACGACTCCACTTACGTGTCATGGTTTATTTTCACTAAAATATGATGGCAAGTCTAAGTATCGCGGAGCTATATTAATTGATAATCAATATTCATTTAAGAGGTACCCTTCTGCCTTCTACACTATTTTAATTTTATTTATTGCTACTTTTAGAGCTCTATTCGATGTGCAAGTAAATGTACATGGCCCGGTAACACATTAGCTTAATCTTTTTCAATTTAACCAAGTGTATTTATTTGCATTTCGGAATTACCGTGCACTTTCCAAACAAGACAAATTTATATTCGATGAAGAATATATTTACTTTGGTTATCGTGCAAGCCAGGACGAAGATTATTTTTAATAGATTTTATAATTTATTAAAATGTAGCTTTTACTTCGAGCAACTGAAATCCCTAATATTTTATGAGGAGCTTCTGATTTGATACAACTTCAACGAGTCTTACGATATTACAAATACTGTTCTGGCGCTGAACCACAGACTATGTTAAAATATAAAAGATCGAGAGTTTTCTGGATGGAACTATCTTGAAACGAATGACGCAGGTGTATAAACCATCATGCTGTGCGTGATCCAAAATCTACTTTGGTTAGACAAGTGACTGAGTTAGTTCCGTTGAGATTCAGTTAGGGGTGGACTGACCATATAAGTGTCCGATCCAATAGCCGGCCCGGGAAAGGGATGTTTTCTAGACGCATAGTTTGATTAAACTTCAATTTTTGGAGTAGAATACATCTATCGTTTCGTTCCCGAAATTGCTTCATTGGTAAAAACCCGTGTTTCAAAAAATTGTACACCAGACTTCTTTCAATCATTTCAAAACTATAAAAGCAACAGTATAATAACTGAGTTGAAGAAAAAAGGTCCAAAATGTCTACCGTAATAGCATTCAAGGTCAGATTATGTAATAGTGACCGACATGCACACCATTTTATGGTAAAATCGGCGCTCGTCTCCGAATTTTTAGGGTTTTGTAGGTATGACCATCAAAAAACTCTTATAACGTCACTCATGTGTCTGTCTGTCTGTACGGTAGAAATTGTAGCCAAACGGTTGAACATAGAAAGTTAAAATTTGGCATACTTGTACAACTTTTTGACCCACATATAGGAAAACTATAGAGAGTTTAAAAAATACAGCGCGGGATAAATATAAACAAATATGTATTTAATGAAAAACATATTATTTTTAAAAATTTTGAGTGGGGTATCAAATGAAACTTTTTGACGCATGGATGCACAAACAAATTTTTATTTTTGAAAAATCTTTTTTTTTTATAGGGTCCATCTGTCCGTCCGTCTGTCTGTCTATGTACACGTTCAGAGCAAATTCGGCTAAAAGGATTTTTATGAAATTTCATATTTAAGCTTTAAAAATCGGTTGACTAGAAATGGGAGTTTAATCATGTCTATTTTATATTTTTGCGAATATTTAGCAAGAGAAAAATAT
The DNA here is from genome assembly GCA_963971575.1 of Liopterus haemorrhoidalis. NCBI lineage: Eukaryota > Metazoa > Arthropoda > Insecta > Coleoptera > Dytiscidae > Liopterus > Liopterus haemorrhoidalis. Next base: position 13,852,671 of record OZ020618.1, on the reverse strand, counting down.
TTAGAAAAAATTTATTTTACAAAAGTTGCTATTAATGCAACTAATAACTTTTATTTGAGACGTTTTATGATAAAAGGAAAAATTTTAAAAATTTTTGTTAAACTTTTCGAAAAGTCTCAATTTTTTCATACTTATATGTAAGGTTTGCATGGTCATGATAAATAATATCTCTGTTAATATACTCTGAAAATACTCTGAAAATATTAGGCCAAGTTATTTCTACTCTGCTGCTAGAATGTATTTTATACAAGTACTTTATGATGGCGGGCGGTCTTGTAGTAGCCGCAGCTGATTTTTTTTTTTTAAATTAGATGCCTTATATTTTTTAGTCTATCCAAGTTTTACTTAAACATTTTTTTAATACCTCTTACAATTTACGCAAAATAGTATTTTTAGGCGAAGCAGACGCTCGCCTGTAGCACAATATTTAGAAAGGCGCCAAAATGTTGAATGCAAGTCTAAAATAAATAAATACAATAAATAAAAAATAGGTTCCCAACACCTAGATAGGCGTATAAAGGGCAGAGTAGGTAAGTTCTCTATTTGTAGTCAGGTCAGTGTGACGTTTCGACCGGTCCTATTATCCCTGAATGGACAGGTACTCATTTATAAGTATTAAATACTTGAGGCTGAGTAGACCCCAGAGCTGTCTGCACAATATCGGAGGATAAAAATCCGAAGGAGGTGGGAGGTGAAATGCGATTCTAACAAATCTGTTATTTATTTTTACCGACAGGGCGTAAAACACTTGCCTGTGACGGCAAAAACTCTAGCGCCGGTTCTGCATAGAAATACAATGAAAATTTCAGGCTTTATTCGTTTTGCGTATTTTAAAATTGACAAATTTTAATATGGTGTGATTTAGAAATTTTCATCTTGGCATGGACGTATCTCAAAAATGAAATGCGGTAAAAACCTGTGGTTGAAATTTATGATGGCGGGTGGTCCTGTAGTGGCCACAGCTGATTTTTTTTATTAACCTGCTCCATGTAAACCGTAGGCTTGCAGGTCAACTTCTTGAAGATTTCATTGTAATACTTACTAATAACATATTTTCCTTGTAGCATTTTAGAATGTTTAAATAATGAAAGGTGTTATACAAATGTTAATACTAAGTACTTAAGGCATATTAACCTCAAATAATATGTATTCAGTATAATATTTAAGTAAAATAAACAAAGCAAACATATTTACACGTGGAGCCCCGTTTATTTAAATATTTCTTGTATCTTATATCGAATGCGATGTATTCAAGACGTGGAGCACGAACGAGGAATGTGAACGGTGAGCAGGGAGAAGTGTTCTTATTGAATAGAATACGCTCCGGGAGGAATCGCGTGAATGGCTTCACACCTTCAAACTCCTGCAATGTTCCATTCCATCCTTGGCTTCATCCTGCCTTTCTCACGGATATCGTCTTGTTTGGTTTGCAATGTTTGCAACTTCCACCAAATGTATGAATACTTAATGTTATTCTGTCTTTCATAACTACGTTCATGACTATTTTATTCCGCTTCAAGTTATTTTATTCTTCAGACGTATTAAGAATGTTTGTCTGATATGTATTTTTAATATTTAAAGATCGGAACAATTTTTATACTTCTTTCAATCTAAAGGTGCAATTCTAAAAATACTTATAAAAGTCAGAAAGTTTTTAACAGGAATTTTAAATTTTTTTATAGCTGGCTTCGGAAAAAGGATACGGGATAATAAAGAAAAAGAATAGAATTAACGATATTGTCACAATTATGATACAATTGTATGCTAATGTCCCAATTCCTTGAGCGGCTTTTAGGCGGTGTAGGTCGCGGTTGCTGACTTGCGGTTTTGGGAATTAAAGAGTGTGCAGAGTGTTGCGTGTTTGTCAACATAAGTTTTGAACTACTTTCTAATGTGTTGATAAACATTATTCGACTATGGTCTTTAATTGCTGCCAACAATTACACAATATGACATAACATTATCAACATGAATACTGTTTCCAAAACAATTGAGGTAGGACCTGACGTCATAGTGTCCTGGTTAACAGTTATAAAATGGTCTTAGGGAATAGAGTCAGTTATTCTGTAGTTATTCATTCGATCATTTTTGTGAGCACGCTACCCAAGGAACAGCCCAGCTGTTCAAGTCACCAACCCGAGATGTGAGTGCGTCTACAGGGCTTCTCCAAGTGTTCGCCTCGTGCGGATACCTGGGGTGGTTCGACCGATCCTGGAGAAGCCGGGGCAAGAACGGGACTTACATCAGCTATTAACAGACAACACCAGCAGCCATTCTGACAGTTAATTGTATTCTGATGTAAAATTATTATTATATAATAAATTTTGTAGAAAAGATGTCCGTTCTTGAATCCACCCCGTTACAATATTTATCAAGAAGAATAGTCCCTAAACATTAATGACCTATTAACAGGACGTTGTTCTTCTTGGTGGAGCATTGAGCTTCCAATGGAGCATTGGAATGGCCAACATGAGGCGTTTCTAAGCATAATGGGTGTTAAGCCTAGTTTATAATATATACGCAAATTGCATGGTCGCCTAGCATAGCTACATAAGGTATAACTACTGTGTTGATAAAGAAATAGCATAAGAACATGTACGGATATGTTAACCAACAACCGAACGTCAGAATTTTTGACGTTTTGTTCCAGCAAATCTAGATTAAAATCAAAAAAGATACTACATAGTGCTGCCACAACATTATTTATATTATTTTTAATATTATTAAAAAATCGATTAACTATAATTTCAAAAGTAATTATGACAGCTGCGAAGAACGGCGCATGCTCGCATAAACATAAGAACAGAAAGGGTGAACTTCTGTGCTATGCAGTGTTTATGTTATGCATTCGCATTATAAACAGAACAACCATAGTCCTATAATGGATCTTCGTTTAGTTATGTTGTCATGTTTAGTTAAAAGGTATCTTGTTTGATTACATATTCAACTTTAGACGTGTATAATGGGAACTTTAGTAGAGATTTGGTATATCATCATCTTAATGAAATAGGAAACTATACATCATTGGAATTCGGATTTACTTGTTTAATCAAGTCTTAATAACTATATTTATACTGGATTTAGACCCATAGTACCCTCATGATTTACTAAAAAAATATATTTAGCGATAAAAAAGTATAGGGGTAGTAGACAAACAAAATATATATGTTTAAATAACTCGTTTATTTGATGATCAATAGTTTTTCCATTTTAAAATTCTTTTTTATATGGTCAAATACTTCATCTTTCTCGACGTAACCTTCTTCATATCTCTTAGAATAAAGCAGTTAACAATGTTTTAACAATTCCCGCTAATACCCTGTATATTATATTTCATACACCTATTTATTTAATTTCTAAACTTGAATATTTTAATTTGTTTTCAGTTTTTAACCATTATTAATGAAATAGTTGTATTTTATATTAAATTTGACATTTTTGTGAAAGCTTTTTACTAAATTGAATAAATTAAAAACTAATTACAATTAATTTTTGACAGAATAAAACAAATTGTTGAAATATGTGTAGAAAAACAAACAATATGATTAAAAGATCAAAAATTTATTGTATATTTTAATTATTAGCTAGTATTATAAAATAAATTAATTATAATTCTACAGAGGATCATGAAATACAGTTATTCAAAAAAATCTGCTCTTAAACCTGGTTTTTAAATACGTAACATGATCATAGCATGAAGATCACAATAATCCCTTTCTTCTGTTTATTATAAACAATTGTTCAAAGCAATAAAACCTTTTGTGGACTCTTATGGATATGCCCATGCGTTATGTTATGCATCAATTATAAACCAGGCTTTAAACCTGTTTGATAATCAAGTTTGCCAAATAATAAATAATACAATAGTTTATTCAATTACGGGTGAAGTTGATCGTCCCGCACGAACTATGGGGCGTTGACTGTTATTCTTAGAATTTTATTTTGTAGCGTTTGGAGGTAGTGGATATTAGTTTTCGAGGTATTTTCACAGACTTTGCAAGCGCACATAAACAATAGTCGAATTAGCGATTTATAAAGAAGCAAGGCATTTTACTTTGAGCTTCGATTTTCTGTTAATCAAGGGGAAAAGCTGGTGTAGTTTATGAGCAAGCTGAAGTGTCATTTTAAAATGAGATGTCCATGTATGTCGTGCGTCGAAATGCACTCCTAGATATCTTAACTGTTGTTAAATTCCAACATATTGGTTGTTCGTTTATTCGAATCTGTTGTGAATGCAATATTCACTTGAGTGAAAATATTTTGCATTTGCATTTATCAGTGTTAAGTAAAATATTCTACATTTTGAGCCATTGGTAGATGGCTGTCACTGCTTTTGAAATTCCTTAATAGCTGTGTCAAGGCATTCGTCCTGTGTTATAATCGTTGTGTCATCTGCAAACATAGCAATCACTATCAAATTAAATAAAATATACCTGGTGAAAATGTTGAATAGTGTGAGGTCTAATACGTTTCCTTGTGGAACCCCTGCTCTTATCTTGTTTAGTAGTGAATGTGTGTTGTTATATTTAACTGAGAATATTCGGTCCTCCAGAAAAGAAAAGTTTATTCCACTGAGGTAATTTAGCAGATTTAGTTTAATAGTTTGTTCCATCCAATTTTGAATTACTTCATGTAGTTAAATGTTTATTAATTTAAAAAAATAAAATAAAAATCCTCATTCCATTGGTTAACAACCACCTTTACTAGACCTTAAATGTAACTTATTTCAGATTGTTTTACTTTTTTACTAATTATTTAAGCATTATCTTGTCATAAATATCAAAATACATTAGCGCCTGTACCTATATTTCATATTTTATGATATTATTACGAGATCTGTTCCAACGCAATACATTTGATGTCTGATGCAAAATGTTAACCAAAACTTAAGCTTCTCTCTGTAACTCCTCGTACAGCTTCGAACTGTACTAGATTTTATAGTTTCAAGTAACCTACATAACAAAATTTACTGTATATATCATCGTTGGTAAAGCACGAACACATATGTAACCCTTAAGCGTGTACGATTCAGATCATTATAAGTTTAGACAAAGTTGTCTCATACGATTATTCTTAAAAGTTAGATCAATATCGTAAGATTTCACACATTAAATCTTAAATAACGTCTTCTGAAATGGGTTTGCCAGTATTGTACAAACTTTGGGATAGTATTATATAGATTCTATTCAATGTTGAAGATTATGGACTCGTTTCGGGAATCTGAATCTAAGATAAGATACTTTTCTAACAAAATAAGATATGGCTTGAATAAGAAATTTAATAAAAGTTACTGGTTCCGTAGAAAAACATTTTGAAAAATATTTTAACACTCTCTGTACTATCACTCGTCTCGTTAATGTCACAGTGGCGGAACTACCATACCGCCAGACCCCGCAACGCGAGGGGGGACGAACTTTGGGGGGCCGAAAATATTGAGAAAATTAGTCGCATTCAATACTGAAAAATAAAGAATTTACTTTCCACTATAAAACACATACATAAAAAAAATAATACAAAAAAATAAAAAAATAAATTTTATCTTACGTTTCTCAGCAAAACAATAGCGAGATTGTTTATCCATATTAAAAATATCAATTCAAAAATGAAAAAGAAGAAGAAAGAGACAATGCTTTAAATCTTATAAAAAGTATGAATAATTTTGAATTTGTATTTTTATGCTTAATTTTATCAAAAATAATAGGAGAAATAAATTTATTTTCAAATTTATTACAAACTAAAAATATAGATTTGAGAATTGCAACAACTTCCTTAGATACAACCAGTCAAAATCTGAAAAAGTACCGAAATATGTATTTTTCTGCGAAAGATGACTCAATTCAAATGTGGCTGCCATTTGAATTGAGTCAAAAGTGGAATATCAGCTCCACTTTTGTTTGGAAAAGACAAAAAATTGTAAAAAAGCACTTGGATGGTTTTTTTAGAGTAACTGTATTTAATGCAGTTCTCGATATTATTATCAATCAAATTGATAATAGATTCAGAGGGATGAACGACGTTGTAAATTTGTTTTTATTCATGTCCCCACGAAATTTAATCAACTTGGATGAAACAGAAATTTGGAGTTCTGCCGAAATCTTAAAAAAAAAAAAACAAAGGTGATATTTCGTCCAATTTTCCGTTACAAATGGTAATGTTAGCTTCGATGCTTAATGAGGATATCTCTAAAATAGCAACAATGAAAGAATTTGCCGAAATTTAATAATTAAATATACCTGTCGGTCAGTTTTCCAGACGTAGTTACTGCAATTTTATTATTTTTAACACTTCTTGTCACTGTGGCACCGGCAGAGCGTTCTTTTTCCAAATTAAAGATAATAAAAAACTATCTACGAAATTCTACTGGAGAAGAACGCTTACATAATTTATCGTTGTTGAGCATTGAGGCTGAAATTGCTCTAGAAATGGGCATTAAAAACTTAATTAAAGATTTTGCTAATTCAAAATCCAAAAAGAAAGATTTAACATTTTAAATTGATTTATTTATTTATAACTAGTTTTGTTTTGTTTTGTCTATGTTTCATTTGTTTGATATTATTGTTTTTCTTTTATGTTCATAATAAAATATGTATTATAAAGTAAAATGATTCTTTGTGTAAAAAGAATCCAAGGTTAAATTTCTTCAAAATTATGGGACGCTAGATACGAAAAGAAAAAAATCACATAAGGTTGGGGGGCCGAACGAATTTTTTTGCGGGGGGGGGGGGCAAAATTTTTAGTTCCGCCACTGGTCAGTCTCTTCAAAAACTAAAGGCCTTATCACACTAGAACACTATCCAAGTCTTATTTTTGTAGTTTGTTTTTTTTCAGGATCCAAGTCTCAGGTCTTGACATATCACACGGTATTTGAATATTAGTTAAGACTTGGAAATTGTTTGTTTACCCATGCGCACATCGTGAAATTATGACAGTTGATAGTTATATTTTGAAAGGTTATTTTAAAATTGGTTTTTAAAGTTTTTTTTTATAATGAATGAGGAAGAAATAGTAATTTTGTCGGCGTCAATAATAATATTGTCAGCAACTAATAAAATAATAAAACGTAGGAAAAAAAAAAGTTGGACTAGATCTTGGTTGAAAAGAAGGGATGAAAGGGGTTTTAACCTATCTTTTATGTCAGGAAAAAGTAATGACAAATCTTTGGTTATTTTTTCAAACAAAACCTTTCTTACGGTTTTTAATTTGTACATAGGATCTTGTGGATCCCATAACGGCGGGTTTTCTTTAACAAAATTTATTAACTTTTCTTCTAATATCATTTTTTTTAAATAAATAACTTTTCAAAAATTTAACAACACGAGACATAAACAAAAGACAAAGACGCATCAGCTGTAAGACCTGGGTAAAAAGACCAAGCAATTGTATCCTGTTTCATTTGCCTGGTCTTCAAAACCTAGGTTTTTTCTTCATACTATCACACGCACAAGACTTTGATTCGAATGCAAAGACTTTAATTTTCCAAGTTTAGACTTGAATAATAACTCTAGTGTGATAAGGCCTTAAGTCATCTTCGGTACCATCCAACACATTACTTATATCGCAATACATGACACTTTATAATCGTCTCTTCTTTTACCCAGATACATTCTTCTGAAATTGTCGGCTGTTGTATACGTCTTATTGCTTTAACATTGACAATTGACTTGTAAGACATACAGAGATGATAGCTAATTATGTATTCATTTCTTTTGAAATCTTCTTGGTTGATTTTATTTTCTGCGCACTGAATAAACTTACCTTCGGACCATAAGACTCACCCTAATTTTAAGTCGATTTTTTACGAAAAAAGGTGTCTTTGATCCGAAAAATACGGAAATTAATGAAAAACTATACCAATTCAGTACTTTTACAATATTGTATGTAAAAAAACACATACAAATTCAGTAAACCTGTCCTAAATTTATAACATTTTATCGGAGTTAAAATAAAAAATACCTCTGGGAAAATATTTATCCGGCAAAAAAATTCATAAAAAACTGTAAACAATAAATATTTTGGTAGGTAAAATTTAAAATATAGTACATAAATAATTCATGGATAATTTTCGTCGTCCACGTAACTTTGGCGTCAAAATATTATTAATAACATAAACAATATCCCTGTTAAACATTCCAGGGTTAGAACTTGAAGGCAATGTGTATCTTGTGAAAACTTTACATAATGTTTATCTACCTGATATATTAATTTCATGAAAATGCCACGCATACCAAACCATGGGAATATTTGTATTACATGACAGCTTACTCGAGTTCTCTACTGTAGACCCCAAAACTTACAACAGAAGAACTTGCTGGGATTTTAGCAATGTCGATACTTCATGACAGTTTTGCCCAGAGGTGATGGAAGGATACGACCCTTAATCTGCTATAAGCAGGAAGGGTCATACCCTCAGGGGCTCCTCTCAAAGTGATTGGCATATAAGTAACAATTATTATGTCAAGTTCAACTTTATAAACTGAAATAAGATACTGCCCTATAATTAGCTGTCTAGCACATTGAATATAGTCACTAATCAATAATTTAACTCCAACATTACAATTATTTTGATTCTCTTAAAAATTTTCCCGCTATTAACTTCAAAAGGGAGTCCAGTCTTTTATCAAAGGTGCGTTCGGGATAAGCTAATAATCTACACATTCTGCATAATTTACACAAGAAGTGTTCGTCATAAAGTTTCTGTGTGCTTTGTGCTGCACGAAGATCGTTCGGCATATACTGTGCAGTGCAGTTTGTGTTGCACAATCGTAACAAGTTCAGATCGTACGGCAATCTGTGTAATATGGTTTTTCGCGGTAAAAATGTTAAGTTATTATTTCTACAAAACATTATGAGTGAAAACAATCTTTGTTTATGCCTGCAGCATTTGCAAAATAAGTAGTATAGACATGAACCTCATATTAGTGTTACTAAAGCCAAATATCAAAGCAGACAATATCAAATTGGTTCGCCAAATTTTGTACAGGTAACTTAAAAACCAAACAAAACAACTGGCTCATCGATTTTAGCAGAAATATACTGCAACCAACTGGACGAAATGATACAAAAACTTAAAGAAAAACAGCCTAGATTGGTCAACAGATCAACTTCTATCTTATTGCATGATAACGCTAGACCACACACTGTACAAATGAGTGTAGCAAAACTACAGGAATTGGAGTTGGAACTTCTTCATCATCTTTCATACTCACCAGACCCAGCCCCCACTGACTACCACTTCTTCCGCAATTTGAACTTTTTAATAGGAAAACAGTTTAATTCCGACAATGCTGTAAAACTGGCCTTCCAGGAATTCATTGACTCTCGCCTGCCAGGGTTTTATACTACCGGCCTGAACAACCTGCCGCTTAAATGGCAAGTGTATGACAATATGGTTGCATATTTTGATGAATAAATTAATTCCTTATATTTGTTATCAACCAAATTTGCCTTTTTTTTCTACAAATTTCATCCTTGACGACTTAATGCAATGGGGCTATTGTATTTGGAGCTATACGTAAGTATAGGATGTATTATAGTTTGGTAAAGCCTGATTTATTTGTTTTTGTTTTAAATTCACTGGATTATTTAAAATAATCACTATTTTAAAATGTTAAAAGTCATCTTTTCCTGTCTAAAACGCTACTGTTGTGGAAAATATGCCTATACATAATGTATTAGTTTAATAAAAATAACTTTTCATAAAGGCTTTTACAAAAAAAGCATAATTGCTATCGGAAGTTGAATGTTTGCGAGAAAATAACGTATGTTAAATAAATAATTTCCTGTGCAAAATTGGAATAAATAATTTATGGTGTATTAAAAAAAAATGTTTGCTAAAGGTAGCATATTGTAAACTGAATTTATTAAGCAACGAAACCCTTTGGAAAAAAATTTGTAAATATTTGGATGTGGAAATAAATCAATAATGGAAATTTATTACGCCGTTGACGGGAAAATGTATATTTCTGACAAATATCTTTTTGAATGCAATACAAACTAAAAAGTAAATTATGTTTTACTAATATTTGTGATTTTAACAAACACTTGTTTGCTCAAAAAAACCTATAATTTTTACATAAATCATCCAGAAAAGTAGATTAGTTTTTTATTACTATATTTCGAGCACCAAAACGGTGGTTATATTCAATATGAAATATGTCAGTGATGCAGATAATTTTTAGTTCTTTACCTTCTTCAGTCTCAAGATTAGGCCTAATTTCATATTCCGGTTCATTTCAATATATGTCTAGATCTGCCCAGTTCTCATTTACTCTTTGCCTATTTTTGAGTAATTGTGAACGTTCTTTAACCTTACGTATAACCGCCACTAAAGATCTGTCGTTCGCGAACGTTTCGTTCCAAAAGAAAGAATCGTTGCAGTGAATTGATACAACCCAATCTTTTAATAAGCAGCGAACAAATCTTCAGTATGCGAACTCACGAACCAATGCTAGCGAGTGGCGAGTGTGACTTGATATGGATTGGAACGGAACGAGGTTCGACACAGAGGTGGCTGTGTAGTGTGTAGTGTGGAACACACGTACATCTATGTCTGTAATCTGGTATGTAAGCTCAGTCTGGATGGGCGAACTTAGAATATGGCACGAACGAAAGCTAAACGGCAAACTCGAGACACTGCGCAGTACAATGTGTGTACGTAACACGTACACGTACTACCTGTACTGAGACGTTCGCCGTTCGCGTACCTCTAGCGACTGTCCAACGTTTACGGACGATGCATCTATGGTTTGATACGCAAGCTAGTAACTCGCAGCTTGGCTCTCACATTCTGAGCTCAAAGCTGAATATGTGAATTGTGCGTGCTATGCTTGTTGACTCAGTCACAGCTTCGCAAACGGTGTTCGGACAAGTAAAAATACAATAGTTACCTACAATTAATAATGATTTATTTAATAAAAAATTTATTAAATAAGAAATATATTAAAATAGTTAATTATCTTAAAAATAACCAGGAAAAAATACTGTAATGCACTTTAACGCGTTAATTTTTTTATTTTCCAGAGGTGGACAAATTAATTTGTATTAAAATTGATAAATAATAATTTTGATAAAAATAACTAGTTTTGAATAGAGTATTTTAGTATTTTGGATTCCCCACTAAGTGAAACGAACGCACGAGAACTACAGAAGTAGGTATACCGTTCTTAGGTATAGCGCGACGTAGACAGTAAACACGAAAGCCTGGAAAAGAATGCACAGCGCGCTACGCCGTCAGCGCGGCGTCATTTGCAACAGCGTTGCGTTAGCGCCGTTGAGAATTTTCGCCTGCACACAATGCAATAATTTTTAACGCCGTCAAGTGTCACTTGACAACCTATATCTGTGTTAATACGTGCGCTTTCTTTTATTAAAAGTATAATGGATGATGAAGACTTGTGTGTGATGTTATTTATGTTGTATGCAAGATATTTATACATACAAACACTTTACCATTCAGTAAAAACTGAGGTTAGGTGTTCTGCGTCAACGTTCAACGGCGTCAAAAGTTGGAAGTTGACGAACATTCAGTATCAACGGCGTTCGAACGCCGCAGGACGTTGTCCATTCTGTGCACTTGCGTACGACAGCTTGGTTTTAACTTTCTTCTGACAGATAGCGTCGTACGAACGGCGTCAACGCGCCGTCAAACTCGTTGCATTCTGTTTCCCACTTAAATTTGTTGTACGCCAACGAGTCGTTCCAAAAAAACGAATCTTTTTAGAGAGCCATACTATACTGACCCACCTTTTCCCATCTTTAACCACCACACATTATAAGTTTCGAATTAGATGAGTTACGTCCGTAAGTTTGTATAGTTTGAATGTTGTCTTTCGTCGTGGTCGTGTGGCTTTTTTACGAATTATTTGCCCTGTTATAGCGTATTTGTTTAAAAACTTTATCGCAGTTGACTGACTATACTTTACTTTTCTTTCTAGAGCACGCGTAGAAAAAATTTCCTTGCGTAGAGTCACTATTTTACACTTTTCGTTTTTTGATAATTGTTTTCCGTTTGCCATATTTCAATTTTAAATTACTTTACGCTATTAATGTTGAAGAAAAAGTGAAATATTATATGTGATACACTTATATATGTAGCAAAGCTAACACACCAATATATGTACTTGTACAAACCTGCATATTCCTGTTTTAACGTGATAAACAATAGGGGATACGCATAAAATTTGTATTTCCTTAAAACTACATTATTTTGATATGTTAATGTTAGTTATGTCACCTAACAAAACAAAAATTACATTTTAATTAATATTATAGCCAAATTTTTGAATTAAAATATTGTAAATTTGAAATAAGCCGACCACGGAGCGAAGGTTGCCGAGTAAAAACGACTGAGTATGACGTCAAACGATAGGGGTTTCACGTCACAGATACAGCTACAACATAATCTTTACACGTGTGTATATTGTATTGTTCGAGAGTTTTGTATTTGTTTTTAAACAATTTTTCACGCATTATTAAAATGGCAGATAAAGATTTTGGCATTTTTGGCAGACCTGTAAGTAATTTTTATTTTATATTCTATAACTTTATGTAAACAAACGCTGTAACTCTGTAAAATGTAAATATTTATGTAATTTAGATGTCAGAATTTTACTACATTGTTTACATGAAGTTACAAAACGTTAGAGGCATAATTGAAATACTGCAATATAAGTTTTCTATTTTAATATAAAATTTAATTCCGTAAACATGTATAAATTGTTTTTATAGAATTAAACTTTATTTTAATTAAAATCACTCTAACTTTACATAACCTATAAAAGTTATACAATCAAATAAGTTCACAACAGACTATGTACGCCGGTAAGCTAGTAGTGTCATGCGTCAGTTAGAAGGGGTATGACGTCAAACGTCGTTTTCGCGCGTTACATTCATTTATGATTTTTTTAAGCTTTCAAATTACAAAAAAATAAAATAAAAACTGTTTTTTATGTTTATATGCAACAAGAGGAATATACTAAAAAAAAATTAAAAAATAATGCCTATCCCCTATTATTAAAATATTTTAAAGTGAGTACATTTCTGCGACCGCTACTGTATGATGATGAAAAAACATAGAAATTGTTACCAGGTAATCTATGCATTTATGAACGCACTTTCTTACATCTTTGGAGATTGCGGAAAAGTGCTCATTATTTTTTAAAGAAAGCAAACAAACAAAATGTTCGCAAGTTATGTAAGTATTGTCGTATACGACACTCTTATAAATCTTTAAAGTTCTTGTCTAGATAAGAAAAGCTATATATTCCGCTATTTCTCAGTCAAAAATTCTTTCTTTGCAGAGATATCTGCAAACGTTTATATCTAGAGAATCGTTATATGATAAAAGCTTTGTATTTAATATGACAAAAAATGAATCCTTTTTGATAGTTGCTTTTCATATATTTCTCTGTTTTTGCTCATTTCATACGATTTTGAAAGCGAATGAAGTAAACCAGTTTTTTTAGTATCACTTGTTATTAGTTTTATTGAAACGGCACAACAAAGAAATCAAAAAGTTCTTGAGAGAATGTGTGAAAAGAATATTATGTGCTTTAGGCAGAGAGAATGAGAAAAAAACTCCAAGAATAAATGGACCGGTTTGGTGGAGAATGAATTGAAAGAACGTGCTATTCTGAAAAGAAATAAAAGAGTCACTCAGAGGATTTGGGGGGGATTGAAGTGAGCATGCGTGAGTTCTGGACTACCATTAACTCTTTTTCAGTTATTTTGATTAGATCTCCGCAACATAACGACGTTTGTAGCGGCTTGTTTGGGTATTTAAAATTTTATCTCCACAATTTTTGCTAAACGTACAAACCCCAGATTAAAAAAAATCTGCGTATTTAAATATTTTAAAATGTGTTTAAAACATCCATTCTGAAAGTAGGCCACGGTTATGTTAAAATTTTCTTCGCATTATTTACCTTTTACTGCAAAGCATATTGATTTGTATAACATATATTTTGATAAAATCTGCATTTTGCTGCTTTTAAAGCATGTTTAAAGTATATTTTATTTTTTACTTCTCAGATCTACTTCAAACAGTTATACTGTTGTAGATTATTTAAGAGTTAATGTCTACATTAACTAGTTTTAAGCAGGGGCAAAGAATGGAATGAAACATTTTTAGGGTTTTGTAGGTAGGACCAAAAAACCCTTATACCGTCATTTTGTTGTCTGTCTGTCTGTCTGTCTGTTCGGTAAAAATTGTAGCCAAACGGCTAAACCTAGAGAGTTGAAATTTGACATGCTTATACAACTCTTTGACCCGCACATAGGAAAAATACTAAAACATCTAAAAAACATATCCCCCTAAAAATATAAACAAATATGTGCTCATCGAAAAAAAAATATTTTTTTAAAATTCTGAGTAGGGTATCAAATGAAAGCCCTTAGTACGTGGATTAACGAACAAAATTTTATTTTTGCAAAATAAATTATTTTGACGCTATTTTTGCCAAAATTGTGCAAAAAAAATTTGTCCCACACCCTGTAGCCCAGATGATTTAAACTAAAAATCTGAAAAAATTCTAAGTAATGTACATTGATGTGAACCGGAATAGTACAACAGGAATTTTTGATCAGATTATGTTTTCGGAAAATAACGCATTTTTTGTGTTTTTTGGTTGACGATGCATACAACTTATACTCATATAACACGCTAAGTAGTTAAGCGTATGGTGGTCTAGTGGCTCCATTGCGCGATAACTACACGATTTGTTATACACTACACAGGTTCGTTCCTGGCTTGTGGAGTCAATTTTTTGTTTTGTTTTTTTTTTCATTTTTATTTTGTTTAAATTAATTTGTTAAAATTCTATTTTAGCAAATTTTGAATATAATATTTCAAGAGCGTAAATTTAATATCCAATTGGAATTATATTTTCATTCTATGTGTCATTTATACGAAACCAGAGGGGCGGAGCGTATGATTTAACACAACCAATGAAAGCCATAGGCGCAATTTTCAAAACTTAATGAACCTTGTTATATAAAAAAAATACTGCCTAACCTAAATAATGATATTAGGTATTCGAATTAAAATTAACATGAAAATATTTTAACATAAAATTTGTTTTTAAAGCTCTGAGATTAACAGACGATAAATTATTTTAAAAAGATCGTTTATTTTGCCGTGGTTACTACAAAGCAAAATTTGTCCTACACACTCAGCATGCCGCCTTCACTTATTATATACCTGCGAAACCCTGCAATGTGTGAAAATTCACACTTCACATCAATTTTTTAAGAACGCAGAAAAAATAAACATTCTGTTTTTTTGTTCAACAAAGGAAAAGAAATTGATAATATATTCACAAAAGTAACACTAGATCAGTATTGCGACACTTAGATAGTGTCGATTTGTTTGATTAAAAAACTATTTGTCAGCGTCGAAGCATGCATTACTTGATTACGTAATGTATACGATTCATTTTCGTAATTAGGTAATGTTTGTCATGACGAATGAATATCAAAACTAGGTCAAGCAGAGGTATAAGTAAATGGAATTCGTACGGAATCCAGGCTGAGGAACCTAGCCAACTCTTCAACGACTTTCTACTCAACACGGTGACGACCACGAGTCCGATTTCATATACAACTACTTTCGGGTAGGCCAAGCAGTAGTCCTCATGTGAGCTGTGGAACACTTTACCAGGCTCCTCGATTCCCTAATGAACAACCCCTGCCAGGAGGCAGGTTCAAAGCAACCTCCGCCAGGAGGCAGGTTCAAGGCAATCTCAGCCAGCACGGGGTGGACGGGAGGTTACACCAGTCTACATGAAACATATCATCAAATATTGTTTCTTCACCGTTATAGAATTTACCAATTCTAAAATCAGTTTTGACTACAGAAAGTTAATATTCTAACACAAGATTTGGAATGTTATTCTAAAGCACTTATCTACTTATACATATAGCGTGTATTTCATTACTTCACTAGTGAAGGAATAATTATTCCATGCTCGTTGTCAGAAGTTATTGTTCACTATAAGGTATGTATTCCTCCGCGCTGAAAAGTAGTGCGGACAGTATCTATGGCATATGAATATATTAAACAAATGTAACGTTTTTTTCAAAAAATAAACTAACTTACTAAAAAGTAATAAAATAGTGGCCGATGTGCGGTAAATTAAATTAAAATTAAACAAAAAATCAGTAAAAAAATAAAGTATAAATAATGAATTAATTTGTCATGTAATGTAAATTATTTTACTTGTCAAGACAATGAATAGATCGAGATGAAGGGCTTATGTGAGTGGGGCCAAAAGTCAACCTGACTGATAGTGCCCAAAGAAGAAGAAGAAGAAATTATTTGTTAAAATCAAAAGTTTATTATTTGTTAAATTTCTTCTTTTTTTCTGGTGGCCGTGGAGAAAGTACGGTCTGTGACTCGGTTGGAAGAGAAAATTCGATGCTCGTGGTTCCTCACGCTCGACTGCGACTCGTGCTCGGAATGTACCACTCGCATCGAATTTTCTCATTCCAACCTTGTTACAGAATATTCTATTTTATAACATAACAATTTAATAAATTTTATTGTTAAGTAATAGAGTTCTATTCTATAGTTGACAAAAAACATTAATTATTTAGCAGTCCACGAAACAAAATCAGTTTTAACCAGTGTTTACGTAATGATCTTCAATTTACACTTTGATGAATGCTCGTAGATTAATCTTTTTATCACGCAATACTAAATTAAAGGGACAGGTTGTGGTTTTAAAAAAATCCTTGCACTTTATTTATTTTCTAAAAAGTCAATTTTCGCTCCTTCTCTTTTTCCACTCTCTCTTTTGTCCTTTTTAACTTCTCTCTCGATCTATTTTCTTACACAGCCTTCTCTTTCTCTCTCTCTCTCTCTCTCTCTCTCTCTCTCGCTCGCTCGCTCGCTCTCTCTCGTTCTCTATGGCATCTCTTTCAGTTTTTCTCACACACACACCTGTTATCTTATTATCCCATTTGACTCACAGCATTCTGTTCAAAATAATGTGTGTTAAATTAAAAAACAAGGTATTTTTGTTTGTAATAGCACTACATTTTGTGTTTTAAAACATAAAATGAACTAAGTAGAAAACGGCTAATAAAATAACTCTTTAAGGACTAATTAAACTTCACATTAACGTTCCCATAATTTATATTTTTTATCTTAGTATACACCTAACAAGATACACTTAATTAGTTAATCTACATTTATTTTTTATGTTAACTAACCGTTCTAATAATCTTAAGAAGTCGTGTAGACATACGCCTACAAAACTTGGAATATTAAACAAAAAAATACCATTAAAATTAATTAAGAAAGGTGGTTGTAATATTATGATGTAGTAGTACATAATCGTAAAAGGAAATCTCCAAGTTCGTAAAATATTATGTTTCTACATGATGTCGTGTGAGGCGAAATGGTTGTGTGTAAGTGGAGATCTCATCAGAATAACTGTCCCGAAAACAGCTAATGCTACTCTGCGTGTTTACGCAAGCCTTCATTCTCCTAAATTCGGATGAATCTTGTTGTACCGTTGTTCAGTGATGCATAAAAAAGAATACAAATCAAGTATACCAGGCTGAATGTAGTCCTTCAAGTAATACATTGAACACAAGAAGTAATAATTAAAGTATTTGCCCACAAATATGAGCGTACCTACAACATTATTAAACCACATTAAGGCCCGGTCTTTCCTACTTTAGGTAGATCTCTAGGTAACTATCTGAAAGATAAGGTTATCTGGAACTTCATCTGCTGAATAAATGTCAATACCAATCAGTGAATTCAATACGTCAGTCTCATTATCCGTTAGATAACTATCCGATAGACAAATTTGTATTGAAACACGGGAAGACATTTATTCATCACATAAGATATTACATAATCTTATCTGTTAGATCAGCGATTCCCAAACTGTGCGCCGCGGCGCCCTGGGCCGCCGCAGATGGATTACAGGGGCGCCGCGAAAATATTTCATTATTCCTGCAACTGCGTTAGTTACCAGTTTTTACTTGGGGCACCGCGGAAAAATTCTAATAAATTAAGAGCGCCGGGAACCGATAAATTTTGGGCACCAATGGATTATAGGCATCTAAAAATCTCCGTAGCTTATTTAGTACAGAAAAAATTTGGGATTTTAATCGTTTAATGCGTTTTGAGATTACGACATTTTTTAAATAATATAATTTACATTATTTGTGAAAACTGTGAATTAAAAAAAAGCACAACTCAAAAACAGTTTGAGACAGCGACCTCCGATTAAAATTTTTGGATTCCCTGTAGTTTATTTAATCTAGAAATAATTTGGGGCTTTAATCGTTTAATGCGTTATGAAATTATTTATGACCATGTTTTTAATGGCATAATTTACTTTATTTGTGAAAATTGTGAATTAATAGAACAACTCAAATAACGGTTAGAGGTTAGAATTTTTGGATTCCTCGTAGTTTATTTAGACAAAAAAAATGTGCGGCTTAATTTGTTTAGCTTATTTTAAAATTATGACAAATTTTAATATGGCGTGATTTATAGAAATTTTCATCTTTGCATGGACATATTTCAAAAACGAAATGCGATAAAGACCTGCGGTTGAAATTTTTAAAATCTTGACGTCTTAATTGACTTGTAACCATATTTTGAAAGAAACGAAATTTTTGAAACATTTTAATTTTTTTAAATTTTTTATTTTTTTACTTTATAAATCCTAACTATAAAATGGTAAGGGATAGAAATCTGCGGTTTGAATTTTTAAAATCCAAATGTATTGTTTAGTATAAAAAAAAAAAAATGGGCTATAATAAACCGTTTATTAATTTTTGTATGGAAAGTAATCCAAAATCCTTGAAAATGGCCAAAAATCGAAAAAATCGTAAGGGGTAGACCTTAAAAAAAATTTAAGCAAAACTATTTTGTCTCCGATTTTATTGAAAATTAGTACAAATATGTAATTTTGGTAATAGATCAACAAAATTTGGTCCATTTTGAGGTTTGAACAAAAATTTTGGAATTATTGACGAAAAACTAAACCAAATCGGCTCTAACTCATAAACTAGCTTGAAACAATATTTTGGCTAAAATTTTGAGTCAAAAAATTTTGACCAAATTTCAAAATTTTAGCAGAAAAAGAAAAATTGAATTTTGTTGGTAAATTGGTATACAGCAAATCTATTTAGTACTGGCGTGTGGGAAATCAGTTTCGCGCAGAGGAAGAATGCATTCGGAAAGAAAGAGAGGGTCGAGTGCTTGGACTGTACAGTACGAGACACAAGTTTTCATCAAAATATTAATTTTTTCCACAATTTAATGGATTACTTATTATATTTCATATTTTCTGTTCACTTCTTTCTTTCTGTTTTCTAGGTGACGAAAATGTGGAACATTCACCTGAATTTAGAAATTTAGAAAAAAATTAGAATAAAAAGAAAAGCCTATTAAGAACTGAACTAAGTTTACCAAACAAAATAAATGTTTTTGTTGAACAGCTTTGTTGCGCCTTATAACAAAGATATTTATTATGATTGTTAATTTAGAACGTGAAATTTCGGATTCTTTTGTTCAAAATATTTGTTCCGTCCGTGTCTCATCTTTGTATTAAAATTATATTGTATTACAACTTTTAACTTGTCTAACCTGCAGACACTTTTTTTTTTCCTTGTTAAATCTACTTAAACTTCTTGCAGAAACGCCTGTGCACGCTGAAACTCGATCCAAAATATTCTTCAAAGGTATAATCACGTTCTCTGCTGCAGCTTACTTAGTCATAAAGTCAATCACATTACTAATAATCTCCTTACACTGACTATGGTTTACGCGCCCGCATAATTTCGTCTTAAATTCCATTATACTTTTTCATCCGAATGTACTTTCACTGATGCTTGCAGCAAGACAGTCTGAAGTCAACTGACGTCCCCACTCCAATTTCTAGTGATTGCTACTGCGCACCCAAGGTCATCTGCCAGGCTTAAATAGATGGACTGTACTTATATATTTTAAGCTTTAGATCACAAATATATGGTCACTTTTCGATAGTTCACGATTCGTTCTCAGCTATTAACAATTTTTTATTATATATTTTATATAAAAAAAGACATATATTACCTCAGTCATAAATACAAAAAATCCATAAAATTTTTAGTTATAATTTAGTCATGAATTAAAAAAATAATTAATTTTGTCTAAAACACAAAAATTGTATTATTTTCCAAAACCGAAATCTGACTACAAATTCCTCTCGTACGTTTCCGGCTCAGATTAATGTACATTACTTATAATTTCTTCAGATTTTTAGTTTAATCCCTAAGGGTGAAAAAAGGCGGGACAAGAACTTTTTAGGCACATTTTTGACTAAAAACGTGTTAAAAGAAAAAAAATTTAAAAATCCTTTTCGTTCCTTAATCTACGTTTTAAGAGTTTTCTTTTAATACCACATAATAAATTTTCTACAAAAAAATATCGATATTTTTCGAAAAAATTCTGTTGAACTTTCCGGTTCCCATCAATGTACATTATGAAGATTTTTTCAGATTTTTAGATCAACCCCTCTGGAAGAAAAAAAACCTTACTACTTGGATAAAGGACAACGCGCACTGTTCCCAAATCTTTTAATCAAAATATCTCCTATACTTGCATTTAATATTAACATAATTTTGATACGTAATTTTTAAATTAAATATACTGTATACCTATATATAAATTTTAATATTAATTTTGCGGTAAAACAATAGTGATGTTTTGACAACAACACATGCAATGTATATTAAAATACTATACATATCAATATAATTGAAATCATAGCTAGTGTACATCATTTTTCAGTTTTTATAAAATTTCGAACAGTATCATTTTTCACAAAATAATATGTCACAAATGACAAATTCCACAATATTGATCGTTTAAAATTCACACGTCCATAACAGCTATTTAAAAATTCCATTTCTTTCATAGTGTACTCCTCTATATTCACCCAATTTCTCGTTATGGCCACAACCAGCAGTTCTCAAACTCATCAAGTATAATTCATGGGATGATAGACAGACGATTACATTGAATGGGACACGTGATGAGGATGATATACCAGGTCTACAAGTATGAAATGCCGATTTTTTTCAAACTTGCCGCGCAAACAGAGTGTATTGTTCAAAGTTTCAACACATATGGCGTTTTGTTAAGTTATCATTAAGTGTCAAATGCGTATAGGTTATAATTTGAAAAGTGATCATGTAGTTTTTACTGTGTTAAAAATGTCAAATTTTGTGCCAAATAAAGAGTATTCGCGGACAGTACTACAGTTTTGTTTTCATTTGAAAAAAAAACTGCTGCTGAATCATACCGACTGTTTCGAGAAGCTTATGGTGAATATGCTCCATCGCAAGATACGTGTGAACGATAGTTTCGGCGTTTCAAAAGTGGTGACTTTGATCTTACAGACAAAGAACATGGAAAACCTCCAAAAAAAATATGAAGATACAAAATTGGAAACATTGCTACAGGAAGACGATAGTTAATCACAAAAACAACTAGCAGAACAGTTAGGCGTTAGTCAACAAGCTGTTTCCAATCGCCTACGAGAGATGGGTAAGATCCAGAAAGTCGGCAGATGGGTTCCACATACATTGAATGAGAGGCAGATGGAAAAATGCAAAAACACTTGTGAAATTTTGCTTGCACGATACAAAAGAAAGTCTTTTTTGCATCGTATCATTACTGGCGATGAAAAATGGATTTATTATGAAAATCCTAAACGCAAAAAATCATGAGTGAACCCAGGCTCACAATCCACATCAACTGCAAGACCGAATCGCTTTGACAAAAAGACAGTGCTCTGTACTTGGTGGGACCAAAAGGGTGGTCTATTATGAATTGTTAAAACCTGGTGAAACAGTTAATACCCAACGCTACCAACAACAACTGATCGAATTGAACCATTCGCTGCTCATAAAACGACCAGAATACGAAAGATAACAGCACAAGGTAATCTTTCTTCACGATAAAGTGGGAAGTGCTACCCCATGCCGCTTACTCACCAGATTTGGCCCCTTCAGATTACCACTTGTTGGCATCGATGGGTCACGCACTTGCCGAGCAGCACTTTTGTTCATATGAAAATGTGAAAGAATGGCTAGATGAATAGTTTGCGGGAAAAAGGGAAGAGTTCTACTGGCGAGGTATTCACAAATTGCCTGAAAGATGGGAAAAATGTATAACTTCTAATGGAGCATACTTTGAATAAATAAACTTTTACTGTTCTTTTGAGTTTAATATGTTTTATTTTTTAAAAAAATCCGCATTTCATACTTGTAGACCTGGTAAGACCAAAAAAGGTTTTTTCCCGATCTATGATGAACCGCAAAAAATATCCGTGAGTGGAAAGCGTACTTATACTTACCGGCACTGTCTCATACTCAAGGTTGTGATAAGTTTAATAATTATTACGCGTACATCTATGGTCAAAAATCTAACAATGGACAATAAAATGCGACGGAATGGGCATCCCAGGAACGAACTCTTAGTTTTGCAGATGACCAGGTTGTTACAGCACAAGATGCTGAATATTTGAACTCTATGGTTTGAAAATCAATATAATATGAAAAAGCTGGTTTAGAAAAACTTCAGTCAAACGGAATACCTATCAACACATGAAGGAGAAATTCATGACTACGAAGATCTTCAAATAAAAGGGTGTGATAGATTCAAATAGTTTGGATGCACGATCTCAAAAACTGCATCCACGAATCAAGAAATAAATAACTGACTGGGACAAACAAGAACAAACATCAAGCAGCTAAACCCAGTTTTCTGGAATAGAAAACTCACAAGAAGAACAACAACTACGATGCACAAAACTATAGTCCAAAGCATTATGACATATGTAGCAGAGAATTGTGTTATGAACAAGAGGATTCGACATTAAATGACGGCCATGGAAATGGAATACTGGAGAAGATGTTACAGAGTCTCAAGAATGGATAAGGTCAAAAATTAATAAATAAAGATAATTGATGTAGTAAAGAACATTTTAACATACATAGACTCATCTGGTAGGGCCATATTAGCAGTGCTGATATTCAAAACGTTTAACAACAGGTACGCTAAAAAAAAAGAAAAGATTTTTAGTAATTGTTGGTGTGGCCTTTTGCTCAAAGTAAATGAACTAAATTATTTTTCACCGTTTATCTTACCATCCGGTACGGAAGTATTTGAATATTATAACAACCGGTATTCACGTACCGGTGTGTGCTTGGATTTCAGCTCTGAATACATCGATATACGGCATACACAGATACATTCGAAGTCGAACGACAATGTGGTAATCGAAGTCGAACAGTATTTTGTGTTTCTAGCATGTTAAACGCTTAAAAAAAATGTAGGCTGGCTTTAGACCTATATTTTAAGTTACTGACGTCTCATCATTGTATTGATCAACTGAGTTAAATAAATTATTATTATTATTATTATTATTATTATTATTATTATTATTATTATTATTATTATTATCAGAAAATACATTTTACCATGAATGAGAACAATTTTACGTGTATTTAACAACGGGTACGGAAAACTTTGAAATATCTAACAACGGGTACGGCCGTACCTATTCGTACCCGCTGAATATCACCCCTGCATGTTAGTAGAGCAAATGAAGGATGGATAAATAGAGTGACAGACTGGAGACCAATAGGACGAAGAAGGAGATGTAGACCAACAAGATCTTGGCAGTACGAAGTGGATGAGACCATGGAGATTAGAGATCTGAAAGATAGAGATTGGGAAGATAATAATAACTAGAGAATCTGGCCTAGAGAATGAAAACGGCGTCAGCTGTAGAAAATTCTGATATACGAGGTTTGTTCAGAAAATAACCTCACATTTTGAACTACGCGCTAGCGGAGATATATAGTGATATGCGGTTGTTAGCATTGCGTTGCGCATAACCTCCTCTGTAACCACATATTCTTGAATTGTTGATATCTCGTTTAGTTTTTGTGATTGTTATTTGAGTGGAACGTGTTTAAGTGTTAGTGGCGATTTTTCAAAATGTGCGTTTTTCTGGATGTCGTAGGATGCCGTAGATGTCGTTGCCGTAAACCCAGCTTTCATCTCCCGTTATGATCCTTAGTATGAATTTTTCGTCGTCATTAGCTTGTTCAAGGAGTTGCCGACAAAGGTCCACTCAATTTTCTTTCAAATTTTGCTGCACTTCGATGCATGTTCAATTTTTCAGTCAAAATTTCATGGCATGATCCAGTGGAGAAGCTAACCTCTTCTGCAATTTCTTTGGCAGTCAATCGGCGATTTGCACACACCAGATCGTTGAATTTTCGGTGTCATCAGTTGAAGTCGTAGGCCTTCCTGGTCGAGGATTATCTTTAATTAACTGACGACCAGTTTTAAATCGTTAAAACCATTCGTAACATTACGTACGACCCAGAGCATCATCTCCGTAAGCTTGTTTCAAAAGTTGAAACGTTTCTGGGAAAGTTTTCCCCAGTTTAACGCAAAATTTTACGTCATTGCTCCAGAAAATTGCACATTTCAAAAATCGCCAGTAACACTTAGACACGCTGCAATCAAGAGACATCAACAATCAACGATGGGGTTATGTGCAACGCAATGCTGCCAACCGCATATCACTAAATATTCCCGTTGGTGCGTAATACAAAATATTCGATTTTCTGAACAAACTTCGTATATCTATGGTTTAGCGTAATAATGTTAACAGTTTTAAATCTTTTAACTTTGTTACAATCAATTTTCGTCAAAAGTAAAAAAATTGTTCCTAAAATTTATGAACTGCTGGTTTAACCTGTTAATATCTATTTATGATTTTTTGCAGTTTGTCCTCCAGACAACCTGTGTTCATTTATTTGTTTGACATGAGCGGAATTAAGAATTTTACTTATTGTTGACATTTGACAAGATAATGATTATACGACTAGAATGACAGAGAATAATTTGTTTTCATTAAAACTATACCGCAATGTCTAGACAGCTTGTTACGTTTTCGGTCAATTTTAAAAGTTTCTCAAGAAAAAATGGATTTTAGTTGGTATTTAAGAAACCAATTAAATATCTTTTTATTGTTGGATTTTAAAGCAAAAAGAAAATGATGTTTTTAGATAACTAATGGAATTTTTAAATTCGATTTTTAATTCAAACTGAAATATCGATTGTGAAGACTAATTCACAAAATGATTCAGGAAAAAATGTGGGTAAAACGCCTGCAGTGGTTTGGACTAGAGATGGGTCGTTCATGAACGAACCGGCTCACTGAGCCGGTTCAGTACACTGACCGAAGTGACACGGTTCACCAAATTGAAATGAGCCGGCTCACGGCTCACTGTATAGTTTCAAGTTTCAACGATACGATTGGTCGGGCGATTGTTAACTGTGACCGGAGTGATCCGGATCTGGATCGATGTCATGTTGAACTTCGCGAGAACTTGGCTTGTAATGTATTATCATAAAGTGTATTTTGTCATCAATTTGTAGGGCAGTTTATTTGAAACTAATAGGGTTAGTCTGTATTTTCTTATACCCTTTTCACACTAGATCTTTAAGACGATTGAACTTAAACTTCATCGATGTTTAATATCGGTTTGCTTTCACACTTGATGTTTAATTTGAAGAAGAAATCTCCATGTAAAGCTAGTATGTATTGCCAACATAATTTCATATCGTTTGAATTTATTCTGTCCTTATTTTGTATATCGAGGTTAGGAGAAGTTTATTTTTTATATTTATTTAAATAATAACGCAAATAATCTTCTCATAACCTCGATATATAAAATGATAACAGCTGAACATAGATAAAAGAAGAGAAGCACAAATTCAAGGAGTATTTTTTTATAATGGGAATTAAGTTGGCAATGCGTGCGAAGTTTAAGACGCAGATCTCTGTCTTAAACATCGGTCGTGTTTAGACGAGGCCGTACGGTTTCACATTAGCGTTTAAAGATCCATTCACTTAAACATCCGATCTTAAAGATCTAGTGTGAAAAGGGTATTACAACCATACTATATAAAAATATTAAAAATATTGCCCAAATCCCAGATGTCCGATTTATAAGGGCAATAAACATCGCCATAAACTTAACACATCTGGTTTAAAATACAGTAGCTACATAAAGTGAATTGCTTGTTTCAAAAATGTTAGATAAGAGTCGGGGCTAAGCGACGTTCTACCTACGACCGGACGACCGGCAAATGACTGACCTGTGTCTCGGGATCATGTTTAAAAGAACCGGCTCTAAGCAAGAGTCGGCTCTAAGCGACGTTCTACCTCTAAGCTCTAAGCGACGTTCTACCGAACGACCGACCGACCTGTGTCTCGGGATCATGTTTACAAGAACCGGCTCTGAGCAAGAGTCGGTTCTAAGCGACGTTCTACCTACGACCGAACGACCGACCGACCTGCGTCTCGGGATCATGTTTACAGTTCATATATTGCAAGAATCGGCTCTAAGCAAGAGCCGGCTGTAAACGACGTTCTACCTACGACCGAACAACCGACCGACCTGTGTCTCGGGATCATATTTACAGTTTATATATTGCAAGAACCGGCTCTAAGTGACTTTCTACCTACGAACTAACGACCGTCCTGTGTTTCGGAGACATGTTTACTTAACCGGATCACTGAGCCGGATCAATGAACCGGCTCAACAAACTGAACGACCTACACTGATCCGGTTC
Organism: Liopterus haemorrhoidalis; assembly: GCA_963971575.1. Classification (NCBI taxonomy): domain Eukaryota; kingdom Metazoa; phylum Arthropoda; class Insecta; order Coleoptera; family Dytiscidae; genus Liopterus; species Liopterus haemorrhoidalis. Next base: position 13,826,003 of record OZ020618.1, on the reverse strand, counting down.
CGCAAACTGAGCCGAAATTCCCATCTCTAGTTTGGACATGTCAGACGAGCAGCACCTAGTACCATTCCCTTTATTGCGCACAATTTTACAACAGATGGCAATCGCTCTCGCCGTAGACTAAAACAACGATGGCAAGATACAGCCGACGATGACATGAGGGGTGCCCATCTACGCCCGGAGGAAGCGTTTATCGACAAAAGTGGCATTACAAAAACCAAAAAGCGGACCCCGTACAAGACCGTAATAATTATTTATAATAAACGTGTTTTCCTATATGCTATTTAGAATGAACTGTATATACTCACATGACATTCTTTCACATTTTTATCAGGCTTAGGACTGGCTATATTTGAATTATTAATATAGGCATGTTTAAAAATCGTTTCGTTTTAAAGCCTTTATAGTCTATATTAAATACAAATTTGTACAAACAAAAATAATTCTTTTTTTGCAACAATAATAAATCCTAGCGACTTAATATACATATAAACAAATAATTATACATATGACTAACTTTGTATGGAAATTCTATTTCGTCGTCTTCCAACTTTTTTATTAAAAGATGCACAGTCGGCACTATATTTTTCGAATAAAAGTCGTATATTTTATTTATTAGTGTTTTAAACATAAAACTATCTATTTTCTTCAAAACTTGTATCGGGTCGTTTTCGCAGCTGTTTTTTGCCACGAACAATGATACGTTGAATTGATTTGTATGGAACACTAGTTAATTGCGCAGTTCTGAGTATAGATTTGTCATTACCTTCCGAAACTGACTTTTTATAAACGTTCAGTATCCGAACTTTGCAATCTTCTGACAAATGACATTTTTCTTTAGTAGCCACGTCCACATTTTCGCATTCCACGTCAACATCCACATTTTCGCACTCCAAATCACCTTGCACAGATTCACTATTTTCACTACAGAAATTAGGAATTTGTTCAAAATCAAATGGTCGCCAAAGAGCCATGTTGTTAATGTATGCACGCTATCAACGTTGAAAATTAACAATCAAACAAGTATAACAACCCTTAAAATTTAGAAACAATAGGATTATAAATATGGAAAATATCTTTAATGGTTTTTAAGAAACTTCAATTGAACTAATGTTACATCTATTCGATTTAAATTTAAAATTTCCTTAATACCTCTTATTTTCTTTTTACTGTAATAAGTTTTAAATTATTGCCATAAACCCATTACTAGATTGTTAAGCTTCTTAACAAGAGTGGCCATTTCATTTTGGAAATACTATAACTCAGTGTGTAAATAACATGTTTGTGCAAATAAATTGTTGTATAGTCAGTGTTAAAGAGACGCGCACTTTGAAATTTTTCTTGGAGATGGCACATTTTTCTTAGGAAGATTTAGAAGTCAATCTTGTTTCCCTGGAACCGCCCAGGAGAAAACATTAAAAAGAAGAAGAAGATATCAATTGTGAAGACTAATAGGATTTCTTCACAGATGGATGCCGGTGTTAGAAGAATCATAGATCTAGATCAGGCCTGGGTAAACGGCGGCCAGCGGGCCATGCTTAGGGCTGGGTCCGGCCCATGCTTAAATTCTGTTCAGCCCGCGAAGCATTTTATAAATTATTGTGTCCTGCAAAAATATTACTGTTTGTCCAATATTCTTTCAAATTTTCATTCTTTCCAATTTTCTTTTCAATTTTTACCGAGCGCCTATAAGGGAGGTATTATACCGATTTTCAAATTTCGAAATTTCAATGGATCTCCACGAATTAAAGTCCCTACTTAACGTTCTGTTTGTCTGTCTGTATGTCTGTCTGTCTGTCGGTCCGTGTACACGTGCAGAGCAAATTCGGCTAAAAGGATTTTTATGAAACTTCATATTTAGGCTTTTGACATCAAAGGCACGAGTTGAACAACTTTTGGTAAAAAATCGGTTAACTGGTAGTTTACTCTTGTCGATTTTAAGATTTTTGCGAATATTTCACAACAGAGAAATATTTCGAAAAAAATTATTTAACAAAAGTTGCTATAAAAGCAATAACTAACTTTTATTTGGGACATTTTTTGATAAAGCAATATAAACAAATACTTTGTGATGGCGGTCAGTCCTGTGGTGGCCACAGCTAATTTTTTTCTTTAAATTGCATATGAAATACACGCTTTGGTTTAAAAATATTGCTTTTAAAATTTATAAAATATCCTTCTTAACAAAAACAATATTTAAAATTAGAAAACAATGTTTTTTTGGCCCGAGGTCAAATTTTCAACCACAATGTGGCCCGACGGCCAAAAGATTTGCCCACCCCTGATTTAGATCATCTAGCTATCAATGACAAAGTCACTGAAGAAGACCGACTTCTTGCTCTGGATTACTGAATTTTTTACTAGTAATATAAACTAGGCAAAACAAACAAAATTACGAAATGATCTAAGCATGGTGAAGGAAAGTAATATATGGTTAATGATGTCTTAAATTCAAGGTATTTTGTTTGCTGTTCTATTCCTCTATGTTATTTAGAATGTTACGATGATGTCAGTAAATACTAACTGAAAAATTATAGGGTTTTTTTCTGACAGATTACTCGTAAAAATAAATTATGTAACAGCATCCAAATCAATCTTATTCAGGGTTTTGTAGAACACTTGTGTTCTATATATCTTAAAAATGAAATATGTTGCAACGTAAGAAAACACAAAATAATAAAAATAATGTAACGAGTTCGGGTTCTTCACGCAATACGCAGAATTTTCTAATATAAATAATTATTTACACTTAATTAAATATACTTTGCCATGAGGCTCAAACTATCAGACTTCTTGCCTGAAAAGATTTGAAGCCCGAATAAATGAATAAACATTTATGGTTACCAAGAAAAACCGCTTCCCTTGTTGTCCATCCTTTTCAAGCTTTTTCTGTATTCTACTGTTTTCATGGATAAAACCTGCAACTAGTTCGCCAATCGGCGTAGCGAAGTGGTAACACAGGTGCCACTGCGTTGCTAAGATATCAGGTTCGAACCCCATTAAGGCATGATATTTTTAACATGAAAATCTAGAACTATCCTGGCTAATTGCCTCAGTAGCAAAGGCCAATTATAAAAAAGAAATTTCCATGGTAATCTCTAAATCATAGTCATCTCATCAGGGAAACCAAATCTTATTGAATGAATAGATTTTGTCTATCTCGCAATTTAAGAAAATCTCTTGCTGATAGTTTAGTTTTATCTATTTTTAAAGGTTTGTTCGTTTGTGTTGCACCATACTAGTCCAGGACAAGAACAGCTGACGTCACTATATAAGATAGCATTGGTGGGGGAAGCTGTGGTGTAGTTCAGTGTAGGTTGGGCAACACAAACGAACACACCTTAATTATGGTGATATTATATACCACTCCTGTATCACTCAAGTTGACAAACTCAGAATTCAAAAAATTTAAAACTACTGTGTAAGATTTGTACTGTCACTTCGTAGTAGAACTCCGACGTCCAAAGGGTTGAGTTCATTAAATTGGCTAACTATGGAACAGCGTAGAAATTTACACTTTGCTTCCTTTATTCATAAATTAGTAATCAATCAAACGCCTACCTATTTAAGCTGTAAACTAGTTTCGAGAACTTCCCTTCATAGCCTTACTCTTAGGGACTTCTATAGCCTAGAAGTTCCAGCCCACAAAAGTTCATTTTTCGAGCGTTCCTTTTCCTATTGCGCCCCGTCTATGTATAATCAAATACCCAAGTGCCTAAAATCTATCTCTGTGCAATCTTTCAAAGTAAAATATAAAACATGGTTGCAGACAAGAAATCACACAAAGTAATCCTGTTTCGCGAATATACTTTTATTCTCCCAGGTCATATATTTTCACCCGCATGTCTACTGAATTTCGCTGAATTAAAGTTCGATAAACTTCTTATGCTAATTTATATAAAATGTAAGAATGTAATTTATATATAAAAAATGTATTATTGTATGTACACGATGAAAAAGGTTAAGTTGGAAGACCAGCCCTGGCTGAAACTTCGCCTACAATAAAGTTTATTATTATTATTATTATTATTATTCATCACAATAAATATTAATAAAAAGTAAATATGTATTCAACGAAAAAATAAATAACAGTGGGGTATCAAATGAAATCTCTTAATTCGGGGATAAATCAACAAAATTTTATTTTTCAAAAATCTTTAATTTAATTTAATTTTCACCACAAAACTGTCAAAAAACTTTTGTACCCGACCCTAATTCCCAGAGGAATTGATCTACAAATCTTAAAACAAAATCTCAATATTGGACATTAATAAGAACAGGAATAGTCTGAACAAAAAATTTTGATTTTTGATATTAGTTTTTCGAAAAACATCGAATCTTATGTATGGTTGAAAAACAAAACAATTATTTTTTTTAAATATATTATATGATATCAACAGAAAGCACTTGTGACGTAAATTAAAGAACGATAAATATTTTATTTTAATAACTATTTTTAATACGATTTTTGCCAAAAATGTGCTCAAAAAACACTTGTCTCCCACCCTATTACCCAGGCGGGTTAATTGAAAAATCTGAAAAAATTCTGAGAAATGCACATTAATGTGAACTGGAATAGCACAACAGGAATTTTTGATTTGATAATTATTTCGAAGTTTTTGCACCATCTTGCTGAACCGAACTTGCTGAAAATTTAACCTAGTTTAAAATATTTATCTGACTGACTGGTGAAGTCCCTAGGTGAAAGAAGTGGATTATACTTTCAAAATTTATCTAAATTTATTATTTTTAATATATACCAACAATTTGTTATCACTTATTAAATAAATACAAAACCCTGAAATGTGTGAAAATCACACCACATCAATTTTTTATTAATGAAATATTTCTTTTAATTCATAGTGTGTACCTTTTTTCTAAATGAGACTAGAACCGAGACTAGAGCCGTCCACACAACTCTCCTTTCTATTCTGACCTAGGCCTTTTCCAATTCAATGAAAGAAAGGTGTAAGACTCGTACATCTTTCAAGGTTTTTTTAGAAATATGTCTAAGGATAAAGATGAGATCTTGTACTTATCTGTTTGGTTTAAAGCCATATTGGCTTTATTCTATTGTTGTTTCCACCTTTTCCTTCTTCTTTTTTCTATGATTTCAGCATATATTTATGCAACGGAGCTAAAAGAGATCTAAGAAGTATTGGCATGGAGGGTTATTCCTCTATAGCTACTGCATTCTTTTGAGTTATATTTTTTGTAGATTGGTGTTATTATGCCTATTTCCCAATCTTCTGGAGCTTTTCCATCTCTTCTATCCTCCCATTTTTAGGGTTTTGTAGGTATGACCAAAAAACCCTTATACCGTCATTTTGTCGTCTCTGTCTGTCTGTCTGTCTGTCTGTCTGTCTGTCTGTCTGTCTGTCTGTCTGTCTGTCTGTCTGTCTGTCTGTCTGTCTGTCTGTCTGTCTGTCTGTCTGTCTGTCTGTCTGTCTGTCTGTCTGTCTGTCTGTCTGTCTGTCTGTCTGTCTGTCTGTCTGTCTGTCTGTCTGTCTGTCTGTCTGTCTGTCTGTCTGTCTGTCTGTCTGTCTGTCTGTCTGTCTGTCTGTCTGTCTGTCTGTCTGTCTGTCTGTCTGTCTGTCTGTCTGTCTGTCTGTCTGTCTGTCTGTCCGGTAAAAATTGTAGCCAAACAGCTAAACCTAGAGAGTTGAAATTTGGCATGCTTGTACAACTTTGTGACCCGCACATAGAAAAAACACTAAAACATCTAAAAAAAATATCCCCATAAAAATATAAACAAATATGTGCTCAACGAAAAAAAAAATATGTTTTTAAAATTCTGAGTAGGGTATCAAATGAAAGCCCTTAGTACGTGGATTAACGATCAAAATTTTATTTTTGCAAAATAAATTATTTTGATGCGATTTTTGTCAAAATTGTGCAAAAATTTTTTTGTCCCACACCCTGTAGCCCAGATGGTTTAAACTAAAAATCTGAAAAAATTCTAAGTAATGTATATTGGTGTGAACCGGAATAGTACAACAGGAATTTTTGATCAGATTATGTTTTCGGAAAATAACGCATTTTTTGTGTTTTTTGGTTGACGATGCATATAATAATAATAATAATAATAATTTTATTGGTCCAGAAGATTATATGCATACATAATATTGGACAAGTCATTATTTTCATATTTCAATACAATTGATTATTATTATGGTCAAAACAGTTTATGATTACTTCCAAATAAAAAATACAGAAAATATTTTTAATATATACAAAATCTTGCATCAGTGCAGTTGTCATAGAAAACTTATCAGTTGTTTTTTATTATTTATTACTCATTCTAATTACATCACTAATAGAAATACTATTAGACGTTAGTATTTAATTAATTAATAAACCAAATAATAATTTATTAATTTCGTCCTTTCAATAAAAAATTACTGATAAAACAGTTTTTGTCAAATATAAAATAATAAATAAGTTTATAAATAAATTTTAAAAAATAAATAAATAAAATTAAAAGTAAAATTTATAAATATCAATACATGAATTAGTCCGTTTTAATGACGTTGTAAAAGATACTCATTAAGATTATAGTAACACTTTTTTATTAAGAAGTCAACAAGCTGACATTTAAATGTTTTAAGTGATCCATAATCTTTCAGGTGTTGCGGCAAATTGTTGTAAATTTTCTTTGATAATATGGTCGGATTGTTAGACGTAATAGCAAATTTAGTTTTAGGTACTTGTAAATGTGCTTTTTGCCTCGTGTTGTATGCATGTATATCTGACCTTCTTTCATAATCTGACAAATTTTGTCGTACATATACACAGGCTTGATACACATACATACTTGGTAAAGTCAAAATCTTTAGATTTTTAAATATATTAACACAGGATGTTCTTTGGCTGCAACCAACCATATTACGTAGAATACGTTTTTGTAGCCGAAACAATCTGATGAGTTCTGAACCTGTACCCCAACAAAGTATACCATAAGATAGTATAGAATATATATTTGCAGAGTAATAGGTTCTGACTACTTCTTTACTACATGTTTTGGATATAATTTTTAGTTTCCAACATTCTTGGGACATTCTTTTGCACAAAAAGTCAATTTGAGTATCCCAAGTAAGATGCTGGTCCCGATGAATACCCAGAAGTTTCGCAGATGCAACTTGAATGACAGACTTCTTATTTTTAATCAACTGGCTAACATCGTAATTCAATTTACTTTTAGAAAATTTTATGAAACTACATTTCTCATAATTTAAGAGTAGATCATTTGATTGCAACCAATTGCTTAAAGAATGTAAATCTTTGTTAACGTTTGTTACAAGAGCTCGACAATCTGCGTCAGAACCCATTACTGTGGTATCATCTGCAAAAGCTACAAGTTCCGAACTCAGAGCACCCTCTACAATGTCGTTTACATATAATATATACAAGAGAGGCCCCAGTACACTACCTTGTGGGACCCCTTGGATTACAGATAAATGATTTGATTTTGACTCACCAATTTGAACATATTGTGCCCTGTTTTCGAGGTATGATGTAGCCAATCCAAGGCTTTTCCTCTTATTCCTAGATTTTCAAGTTTCCCTAGCAGTATTTTGTGATCGACACGATCAAATGCTTTTGATAGATCCAAAAATACTGCTAATGTGTGCCGGTTTTTGTCCAAATTTTCATATATAAAATTTAGTATGTTTAAAAGTGCCGTGGTTGTTGAACGTCCTTTTCTGAAACCATGTTGCTCCGATATTATAACTGCACTCTTCTCCATGAATTCAACAATTCTAATCGACATTATTTTTTCAAATATTTTAGATATGGGAGAGAGCAATGATATCGGTCGATAGTTTTCTACCTGTTCTTTATCACCTTTTTTAAATATCGGAACAACTTTGGCTATTTTCAGGTCACTAGGAAAAATACCTTGAGAAAAGGATTTGTTTATTAAATGTGCTAGTGGTTTAGCAATGAATTGAATGCATTTTTTTATTATTTTTGAGCTAATTCCATCATAACCTGAGGAATACGATATTTTCATATTTTTAACAACGTTTGAAACTTCTACTTCATCAGTTGGATTTAAAAATATACTATGTTCGTTCCAATAGTTCATAGTATTTACAACGCAATTACTGTTTGGGGATTTATTTATTGTAGTGTAAAATTTGTTCATGTGATTACTTATTTCTAAGTGACATGTGCAAATTTTACCATTTATATTTAATTTAATCCCATCAGAACTGTCGGATTCCCGTTTACTTTGTAAATTATTTTTAATAACTGTCCAAGTTGCTTTACTTTTATTATTCGAGTTCAAAATCAAATCATTATTGTACTGCCGTTTTGCCAGCTGTATGGTTTTCCTGTAAATTTTCTTGTATAATTTATAATGCTCTAGATTCGCTCTAGTTCCATGTCTAGATAACATATATAAATCTTTTAAGGTTTTGGAAGAGGTTTGGATTCCTTTTGTTAGCCATGGAGGTTTTCTTTTCCCGTTTTTATGTTTGACATATTTTTTTGGAAAAGAAACTTCAAAGTAGTAATTAAATGTTTCCATAAATGTATTGAAAGCTGCATTTAAACTACAAGTATCACTGTAAATGCCTTTCCATTCCTCCATGACTAGAAAATTATTAAAAACAATGTAATTTTCATCATTCAGTATCCTAACCTCTTTTTTTGCTTTATTGTGATCCCGACTTATTTCGACTTCCTTGAGAGTTATCAACTGACCAAAGTGATCTGAAACACCCGCATTTACAACTTGCGCGTCATATTGTTTACTATTTACACATATATTGTCCAGACAAGTTTTTGAAGTAGCCGTTACTCTAGTTGGCTTATCAATCGTTATATTAAGGTTGTAACTCGTTAGCAAATCAACTAGAGAATTTTTTGTTTTAGAATTCTCAAGGAAATCTATGTTAAAATCACCACAAAGCAAAAGAAAACTAGTAGATTTTATGTTTGTTATGATTTCTAAACATTTTTCTAATTCACAGAGAAATACATCAGTACTGAAGTCAGGTGACCTGTATACTGTTACAATAATAAAATTTTTGGAGTCTTTGGTTGACATACTGGATGCACAACACTCAAATAATTGTTCCTGACATAAATGTTTAATTTCAAAAATATCTCTAGTTTGTTTTATTTTGTCACTACACATGATTAACATTCCACCATGAACGTGATTACTCCTACTATAGTTTGATATTGTTCTAAATCCCGGAATACTGATAATTTCACCCGGATAAAGCCAATGTTCAGAGATACACAAAATGTCAATTTCACGTTCTGATAGAAAAACTTCCAATATTTCCGTTTTGTTTCTCAGGCATTGAGCATTTTGGTGAAATATTGTTAGAGATCCTACTTTACATGCTTTATAAACCCCTCTTTTTGAAAATTTATTTTCTCGTCAGTTTTAACGTCTTTAATTTTTCTAATATTGTTTATTTTTAACAGGATATCAGCCACTTTCTTTTTGCCACTAACATTTAAATGTAGTCCATGTTTATTGTAGTCGCATCTGTCCAGAAACATATTAATGTCTATTAATTTAAAACAATATTCATGTGAGAGTCTATAAAGAAAGGTATTTAATTCATATATGAAATTGTTTCTTTGGGGTAGATCATAACGATAGGGAATAGTATTAATCACTAAGTTTGTATGGGTACAATTTTTTACAACACTTAACACTGCGTTTTTAAAGTCTTTAATGTTGATGTCGTTGGTTCCTGCAGTAACAATAACCTTGTCGCTTTTATTAAAAGTTTTTGTTAGTTGGGTAAAGTTTGTTTGTAAAGTTAGTTGGGTATAGCTTATACTCATATAACACGTTGAGTTGTTAAGCGTGTGGTGGTCTAGAGGCTCTGTTGCGCGCCAACTACACAGATGTGTTATACACCACACAGGTTCGTTCCTGGCTTGTGGAGTGAATTTTTTTTTTTGTTTTTTTTTTTTAATTTTTATTTTGTTTAAATTAATTTGTTAAAATTCTAGTTATATTTTAGCAAATTTTGAATTTAATTTTCAAGAGCCTAAATTTAATAACCAATTGAAATTATATTCTCAGTCTATGTGTCATTTATACGAAACCAGAGGGGCGGAGCGTATGATGTAAGACAACCAATGAAAGCCATAGGCGCAATTTTCAAAATCTTAATGAACCTTGTTATATAAAAAAAAGTACTGCACTTATTTAGAAACCTAAATAATGATATTAGGTATTCGAATTAAAATTAACAAAAAAATATTTTAACATAAAATTTGTTTTTAAAGCTCTGAGATTAACAGACGATAAATTATTTTAAAAAGATCGTTCATTTTGCCGTGGTTACTACCAAGCAAAATTTGTCCTACACACTCAGCATGCCGCCTTCACTTATTATATACCTGCAAACCCTGCAATGTGTGAAAATTCACACTTCACATACATTTTTTTTTAAATAATTTTTATAAAATTTCATAAACATAGTTGCTTTAGGTGACGACAGGATACTTATGGACAAGATTATAATCTTCCGAGGGAATCGAACTTACTATTGTATGTAAGAAGCCTTGCACATTATTTTAATGTGTTTTATTATTAGACTGTGATATTCTACGTACAGAGATAGAAAACATGGTCATGAAACCTAGAAACAAGAGGCCTAGACTCAACTCGGCAACTAATCAACCGAATACTATCTGTGTGAGTGAGATCAAAAATCAACATGAATGACAATTTCCAAGAAGCAAGTGTTAAATTTGTTAGTTAATATCTGTTTGATAATTTGTTAGCTTTGATATATTAATAAGTATTTATAGTTATTAGCTGTAATAATTATGCTGCATGTAATATTTACCAAGAGTACATCAGTCGTAGCATTAAGTAATAATCATCAGTATCACCAACATTGATCAATGTTTGGTTAACATCCATTTCAGTGGTTCCTATTTGGTTACTCAGGTATCCGTGAAGCTAATTTTCAAATGAATCGATCACAAAAGTGATCGCTGAGTCAGAAACAACTAACAACGTAACATGCTAATGCCATCCATTAGTGCATTTTGGAACTAGGAATTGAGTAATCTACGTATTTGGAAATTGGACAGTAAATATTTGATATTTTAGATCTTCTCTTTTTTCAACCACATTCTTCGTTTTGTAGATTTCCTCTTATTCCAACAGCAATCTTCGCTCCTTGGCCTTTCTTTGCGATTTCTTGTGGATGTTCTTGCTTTCATAACTCTTTTTACTTCTCTGTCATTATTAATTCTATTTACATGACCATACCACCGTAGCTGTCTTATGGTTTGCTCCATAGGTTTCATGCACAGATTTTCTCAAAAATTCGTGTTCCTGATTTAGTTTTCTCTTCAATTTTTCTCAGGAATATCATTTCCATACTTAGTCTGCTTCGTATTGCTTCCAGGGTAGTTCATGACTTCTAGTCGTATGTTAATATGGGTATCACTACTTTTTTCAAGATTTGTACCTTCGTTTCTTTCGAAATTTCTCTTTTATTGAGGAGGGATGATTTTATATTATTAAACAGTCTGCCAGCTGTAACTACTCGCTCCGATATTTCAGCCTCTATCTTTCCATATTATAAAAAGGTAGTTCCCAGGTATTTGTATTGTTTCACTTGTTCTACCAATTTACCCTCTAGTTCTAAGTTATGTTTAAAGTTGTTTCTGCTTATGATCATGATTTTAGTTCTTTCTATGTTTATTTTAATGCTAACATCGTTTAACCCTTGTTGAAATTTTTAGGTTTTCTTGTAACCTAAGGTTTGTTCGTTTGTCTGCTTGAATCACATTAGAGCAAGTCTAGCAACATTTTAGGCGTTCGTTTGTGTAAGAATAGTTGATATAATAGTGTTTGTCCAGAGCAACTTACGCTAGATCACATCGTGCAAGCTAAACTTGCTTGGTCTCAAGAGATGGAGCAGGTAGAGTAGAGCAGAAAATATAACCTCGAAATAGAGAAGTTTTTTGACAAGTGTTATTATAATCGGATTAAAATTAAGTAATATTGTTGAAGTTGTCGAATTCATCAAATATATTTTTTGATAGAGTAAGTATTGGTCAGTCAGTGAAATACCTGACGCAATTGTTATTTTAATTGAATTTACATTCCGTATTATACGTACATGACCTTTGCTAGGCAACGTAATAAATAAGTTGAAAGTAACTATTAGTTTTTAAAAGGAACTAATTAAAAATTAAATAAGTAATAAAGTTATAATCGTGTAAAAAGCAAAGTATGAAACTTGCATGAAATAGTCATTCTCACTCGTATGAATTGCGCTACTCGCCTGCAGCTAGTGGCGCAACTTTCATACTCGTGTGAAACGACCATCATTCCATGCTAGTTGCATAATATACTACAAGGTGTCTCAAAAGAAATTTTATATTTATTTAGCTTACTGTGTGAACGCAACGTATCCGAGGGGCGTGGGGGTTATGTCAATCGCTAGCCTGGCTCTTGGGAATTTAGTCGCTATGGATCGTTTCTCGGGAGCAGATCGCGCGTTATGCGTGCGAGAGTTTTACAAAAACGGTGATTCGGTGATTGTAGCGCGTAGAAAATTCTGCAGTATTCGAGGTTTTCGCCATTTAAATGATGCGCCAAGCATTCCTCTCATTCGACATTGGGGACATTGGGATCATCAAAAAGTTTGAAGAGACTGGTACAACGCTGGATATATCAAAATCCGGGCGACCTAGGTTATCAAAAACGGTAGAAAACGTGGAGAATGTTAATTAGTCTGTTCGTGACGACCCGAACCTTTCAATTCGGAAGCGCGCAAGTGCTTTAAATGTGCATAGATCATCATTACATCGCATTATGCACAAAGACCTAAAGCTGTACCCCTACAAAATTCAATTGGTGCAAGAATTAAAGCCCCAAGATGCCAGTCAGAGGCTTAATTTCGTAAATCAAGTGATTGAGCGATTTTCAACGTTTACCAACATTTTGTTTTCAGATGAAGCTCATTTTCATCTTAATGGCCACGTAAATAAGCAGAACTGCCGCTACTGGAGTGCAACGAATCCGAAACGCAAACATCAGAATCCCCTACATTCGCCTAAAGTGACCGTATGGGCTGCGATGTCGGCGCGAGGAATTATCGGCCCTTACTTTTTTGAAGACGAAAGGGGGCGTGCAGTTACAGTGAATTCAGAGCGTTATGTGGAGATGTTAGACAACTTCTTGGTATCTGAACTGCAAAACTTTCCTGGCTATAACCAAAGAACATGGTTCCAACAGGACGGAGCAACTTCACACACGTCCAATATGTCTCTGCCACGTGTTCGTGAAATTTTCTCAGGCAAATTGATCTCCCGGAGAGGTGACATAAATTGGCCTCCACGCAGTCCAGATTTAACCCCTATGGACTTTTTCCTATGGGGTTATCTTAAGTCTAAAGTTTACGCCAATAAACCGACTTCACTGGCGCATTTGAAAGAAAATATCCGTCACGAAATGGCAGCCATCCCTGAGTCCACCTGCCGAGACGTCATAAGTAATTTTACTGTTCGATTAAATGAGTGCCGAGAACGCGAGGATCTACATTGAGACGATATTATTTTTAAGAAATAAATCCCCAAAAAGTGTATTTTAGTAATTAATAAACATTTTTTTTATATACGGCTTACTTTTTTTTTTTAATCGATCCATTAAATATAAAATTTCTTTTGAGACACCTTGTATTATATGACTCTACCCAATAAAATCGTTTGGATTTGAAATTAATCTAATTGCACCAGTCTATTGATCAGAAACCATCGATTCTTGTGCAACGCACCCCTGATTGGTTTGTAAAGTGAAGACATCTGGTTATAATTTGTCATTCATATACCTATACTGTTTTAATAAGGAAAACTGCCGCTTAAATATGTAAATTCTACCAAAATTGTTTATAAATTACTGAAAAAAATCATCAATTGTGTATTAAACTAATATTATATTCAAAAATATCAATTTGCAATTAAAATTCCAAATAGCCAAAGGTTTTATTTCACACTGTAACAATAATTTTAATTAACAATTATAATTTGAGTAATTATAACAAAGTTATTGATACTATTATTAATATTTATTTAATTTGTTTAATGTAACAATAATAGCTCTATAAACTGTAGATTCCATATTTCAAAATCATTATATAAATTTTCAAACAAAAGCGTGATTGAAATCCATAATATATTATTTTTTTCAGTTTGCATGTTAATATTTTTTCAAAAAAAAAATCTTATAATAGCGCAGAAAAAATATATTGTGTACAAAGAATAATGTCCCGGTATCTAATATCTATATTTTCTTTCACCTAACCTATATTTGTGGTTAATTAGGTTATCAGAGATTTTTTTTAAGTATGCGTACATGTAGTAACAACTAATTTCTTGCTGCATTAAGTACTAGAAGCGTGTTTATGTATTTTCTTCAATTACTTTGTAATTTATCTTGATAATATCTACATAATTTGAATAACTTTTTAATCGTTTAAGTTTTAAACTAAGTCATATTCAACTATTCATGTAAATATGTTTAAAAGTTTATGTAAATAGTGTGTTCTTGTGTGTAATTATGGCTGTTAAACTTGTAAAACATGTAGGTTTCACAAAGGATTTAAGGCAAGGATCAGGGCCGGCGCTAGGCATGTGCAGCATGTGCGGTGGCACATGGCCTCGCGGCCCAACAGGCCTCGCGCATAGTGCTTTCAGAACCGCGCGTACTCGCGTACACCAAACTCTCTTTATCTTTTATATGTAGTTTTCGAGCGCGCTGAAATTAAAATGAAGAAAATGGGTGGGGTGCCTTGCATCAGCTGTGAAGTGCTGCGATTCCCCGAATACGAGAGAAAATCACACAGCCGAAAGTTGTTATTGAAAAAACACAGAAAAAAAAAAAATAATAATGTAACATTCACTAAATGTATCCCTCATTAAAATACAGCCTTGTTCATATGTATGGAGCACCCTTGGAACATCTAATAAATAAATGCAATTTATGCGAATTTTATTTAGGAAATCAAATTAAAATACTTTTACACATTGTTTTTAATTATATTTCATAGAAAAATGTTTCGTTTGCAGCTTTAAACATGTTCGTAACCTTTTAAATATTGTAGTTTGCAAGTTGATAGCTGCTTTCCTTTTACAAGTTAAAATGCTTGGCTAAGCTAAGAAGTTAGTCAAATATCTTAGCAAGGGAAAGGGGGAAGGAAAAAACTTAGCTTATCTTAGCCAGTGTCTTATAAATGAAACGCTCTTACAACTTAGATTAACTTAGCTTAGCTTAGATTTCTTAAGTAAAGTGGTAAAAGGAAAGCGCCTAATATTCGTTTATAAGCGTTAGGTACATAAATGTTTTAGATTAAAATGAGACATGGGCAAGAATAGAGTGCTTTTTTTTCATTTAGTTCAGTTACTTCCACTTACTAATTATGAGTGTGACTACAAAAAGTTTGAGTGAAGTTAAACGTGCACAAATTGTAAGTCTTAGTCAAAAGGGATGGAGTTAAGAGAAAAATTTTCATAAAGTAAATTGCTCCAGGAAAACGGTCCAAAATGCTATAAAATGGTTCGCTACGACTAGTTCACATAAAGATAGGCCAAAATCTGGAAGAAATCGTAAGACGTTAGAGAGAGAAGATAGAAACTTAATTCGACTATCACTGAAAAATAGAAAGAGAACATCGTCTGAATTGGCTACAGAGTTTAATACTGTTGCGACTATGAAAATTTTGGCACCAACCGTTAAAAGAAGACTGCTAGAACATGGTTTGAGAGGCCGCAAAGCGCGGAAAAACCCTGGCTTTCAGAGAAAAAAATAAAAAAAGGCTTCATTGGGCGAAAATTCACAAAAACTGGAAACCTGATGATTAGGCAAAGGTACTTTGGTCAGATGAGACAAATATTCAAGTAATTTTGAAGCATATGAAAAAAATTAAATCATAAAAAAATGTTATTGTGAAAAAAAAAAAATCATCAGTTAATACTGAGACTTAAATTGAGATTATTGTTTATAGCTTTTTGGCACCCCTGGGGTGGTTTATGTAAGACGAAGGACCGGAGAAGAGTTTCACCCTGACTGTGTGGTCCCTACAGTTAAATTTGGTGGGTGTAGTGTAATAATATGGGGCTGCATGGCAGCGTCAGGCGTGGGAAAAGTGTTTGTATGTGAGGGAAGGGATGAATTCTTCTACTTATATCAAAATGTTATCGACTGTTTTAAGATCTTCTGTACATAAAATTTTCACGAACGATGACCAATCAACATATTTATTTCAACAAGATACCGCACCATGCTATGCAGCTGCAACTTCTCGAGAATGGTTTCAAAGACAACAAATTTCCGTTTTGTATTGGCCGGCACAGTCTCCCGACTTAAATCCAATTGAGCATTTATGGCCAATTTTGAAGAAAAATGTTGCTCAACACAAGGTTCAATCAAAACTGGAACTAGTTAAGAAAATAAAGGAGGAATGGGGTAAAATTTCTGCAAATATATGCAAGAAATTAGTTGCCAATATGTCACAAAGGATAGCTGCTGTTATAAATGCAAGGGGGGGAGTGACAAAATATTAAATATATCTATGTTCATAATTATTTTGAATAATAAAATAGTTTTCATTATTTAATTTTCTTATTCTTCCAAAAAAATCACAAATATTTAGGGTGCTCCATACATATGAACAAGGCTGTATATACATTTGAAACATTATAGGAGTATCAGTATGTAAACATAGCGTGGTAGCGGACAGCACCAGGTAAGGAAAATTACATTTTGACTGATGTATCTCGTTCATTCCGTCATTTTGCGTGGTCCATCATTATTGAACCAGCCCTTTTTGACCACCGCGTCAATATAATTTTTTCTTGTCAATCTCGCACATGGCCTCGCACCTGCCCTGGCACATGGCCTCGCACTTGTCCTCGCACATGGCCTCACAAATCCTAGCGCCGGACCTGGCAAGGATTCAACTTTGGGCGCATTATGGTTTCACGCATGGTGTGAAGGTTAAAAGTGACTTACGCCGATTGCCGAACCTCCAACATATTCGTGCTACGCACCAGCATATCTCTTCTTATTCTAATATATGCAAACGAAACAGACAACAACAAAAACATAATTATATATAAATAAGTTTATTCAGTAAATAATTAAAATACATAAAATTACATGGTTAGCACACAGCACCCGTTACAAAAGTAACATAACTGTATTTGGATATGTTGTTGTATGCATTGGTTATCAGATATTAGAGTGATATTCTTTAATTCTAGGAGAAATTTCAAGAAACCTAACAAAAGTTGAGAAATATGTGATAATGTTATGTGAGAGTGTAAATGTTACGTGTTTAAGTGTTGAAGCAAACGATGTTTCGGAAACCTCCTCTTGTGTCATTTCGGTAATTCTTCTAGGTTATACAGACCAATTGCATTTATTAATGGGTTCGTATGAATGATGCTGTTTTTTATTTATATATATATATATATATATTTAAATAAAAAACATAATTATGGAAATTAGATACCTACGAAAATTTTTAAAAAGATTAAAAGAAATCACAAGATAAGAATATGGTAAGGAAACTAAATAAACAAGAAAACTAAACAGGCAACAAACAAGGAACATTATGAAATAACTTACTTAATCCTAGAGCCTTTTTACCATTTTCTGGCGTCAGACTGTTGGGGTTTGAGTATTAATCTTGTGGTGTCCTTCGCTATATTTCTTGCCGCTTCTTTCTGTATTGTGTCATAATCTTTGTTTCTTCTCATTTCATCCCTATTCTTGCTATCGCTCTTTGAATTCCATCTTTCTACGGTCTTTTTGGTCTTCCTATTAACTTTCTTTTAGCTGTCTTTGCTTCCAAAACCTTTTTAGTATGAAATAACTAAGGCAAAAAAAAAAAAAAAAAAAAACTAGCCAACTGACGAAACATCTTTTTTTGATAATGCAACCAACATTGGTAACAATGTTTGTTGCATTGGAAACATTGGCATAACATTGGTAACATTTTTTAACAGCTGAGAATCGAGTTCATGTGTGTAAGGAGCTTTCAGGTGGAGCACCTACTGTTATACGCCATGATTCAACCTATTGTTTGAATCAGTTTAATTTTTTGTTAATAACTATAAATAAAAATAACATTGTTATTAATGAAAAATACGTTTATGAAATTCAAAAAAAAATTTATGTGAAGTGTGAATTTTCACACATTTCAGGGTTTTATAGGTATTTAAGGAGTGTAAAAAGCTAGCTTAATACTGGAAGTCTAGGAATATTTGTTATAGAAGAACATCAATATCAACAGTTTTTTGATAATCATTTTTAATCGAATACTAGAAGCTTCTATTTAATTTTTTAAACCAGATTTAAATAATTTGCTAAAAATCCCAGCGTTTTTCTTGCATTTGCTTCGTATTCAGTCTTCATTAGATTAATAAGAAATATATTGATAAATGGATATATATAATAAAAAATATATATATTTTTAATTTAAAAAAAAAAAAATACACACACTGCAATGTGTAAAACACAAAAACTGCAATATTTTTCAAAAACGCAATCTAATAAAAAATTCCTCTCGTACGTTTTCGGCTCGGATCAATGTATATTACCCATAATTTTGTCAGATTTTTAGTTTAACTTTTGGTAAAAGCCTTTGGGTAAAAGGGGGCGGAATAAGACTTTTTTAGCACATTTTGGGTTAAAAAGTGTTAAATAAAACTAATTAAAAAAAAATAATTTCGTTCCTTAATCTATGTCGTCAGAACTTTTTTTTTGATACCACACAATACATTTTTAAAACATTTTTTTTATCGGCAACACAAAAAATCCACATTTTTCTAAATACTGATCTGATCAAAAATTTCTGTTGCACTATTCTGGTTCCAATCAATGATCAATATGGAGATTTTTTTTTCAGATATTTAGATCAACCCTTCTGAAAGATGAAAGATTTTTGATATATTTTTGGCAAAAATTTCATTAAAAACAAATGATTTTTCATAACTAAAAATTTGATTTTGATCCACGCATTAAGAGGTTTCATTATGTACACCACTCAAAATTTAAAAAAATAATATAATTTTTTTTATTAAATACATAATTGTTTATATTTTTCTCAGGATGTATCTTTTTGAACTCTTGAACTTTGAACTTCAAAACCTTGAGTAGGTCAAAGATTTGTAGAAGCATGCCAAATTTCAACTTTCTAGGTTAAGCCTTTTCCATTTTCTACAGTAAAAACTGACAGACAGACACACAAATGACGTTATAAGGATTTTTTTGGTGGTCATACCTGCAAAACCCTAAAAATGTAGACATTTATCAATATATTTCATAATAAAAAATCGCTGGGATTTAAATTTATTGTGACCAAAATTTCGCAAATTATTCAATTAAGCTCTTAGTACTCAAATAATGAAAAATTGTTATCAAAGTGTTAATTTTGATAATCATTTTTAAATATTCTTATGACCGGTATTATAAAAACCTAACTAAAGGTCCAACTAACTAGTTGTAAACTAAATTTAGTTGATAACTAATATAACAAGTTATTTAATTTCGGTATCATAAATCAGGACAGCCAACTAACTAACTAATTCACAACTAAAATAATTTAGTCTCAAGATTTACCGACCGAACGTTAGTTATACAACTGACCGGTAGATGCCTATACTACATTCCGCGGTTTTTCGCGTTTTTTTTTCGCGATTTTTTTAAATTTTAATGCAATCAAGAGTTGATCCAAAGCTGATATTGACATATTTCTGTTCGTTAAGGGCTTTATTTGATTATCAATTAATTCTAAAATAGACAAAACAGTATCTTTTGAAAACCCAAATCTGTGTTTAAATTGTTCATCGTCATGATAATTAAAGGGGTGTCTTCTTTCAAGAAATTCTCTAGGCTGAGGTATTCTTGAATTTTCATTATCACTGTCAGAAAAACTGCTTACGGATGGTAATGATACACTACTGACAGATGATACTGATGACATAACCTGTAAATTTTGTGTTGTTTATATATATATATCTAAATCTATTCATATGAATTTTATTAATGTACAATATTATTACTTACTTTGCAGTTATTAATTATCAAATATATATTTTAGTATAAATAGTAAAAACAAGTTATTTCAATGTAAGCAGAATGCTTACTATTTAAATGTAATACAAATATAGTTGCCAACTAGAATTTGGTACCCAGAAAATCTGTTAACTAATTTAGTTTGTAGATTTAGTTGAGAACTTTTTGAAACCAACTTTTATAATACCGAAATCTACGTGTTAAATTAGTTTAACTCTAAACTAAAATTTAGTAGCACTATTTTGCTTTATAATACCGGCCATTAGATATCCAGCATTATGTTAGCTTCCTACATTTATTAAATACCTACAAAATCCTGAAATGTGTGAAAATTCACACTGTACATAAATTTTTTACGTAGTAGTATAAATTTTTTCTTATTTCTCCATATTTGTTAAAATTTGAATGAATTTAATGTCCCTTTTTCTCCAAGTTCTTTTTAGTCTATTTTTAAACGTTACTGATATTAAGTAAGCTCTTTTTTATGATATAATTAATAATTAATTTATTTCATAAAAGTATAAAAAGAAAATTCGTAATTGTTCAAGATTAAATTGATTCTTGTAACCAATTACTTCTTTAACTGTGCCTTGTCAATTCTGGTTGCGTCATTTTACCCACTGTATTGTTTAAGTTTAAGACACTCTTGTTACGTTTGCAAATTGCTCATTGAAACACTGGTTGCGTATTCTGGTTTCCAACTTAAATTACTTTACTCTGTCGACGAAATTGTATTAGTAGAATTTGTCTTAAATTGGAGCTAAAAGAGTAAATTGTTCACATTTAAAGTATCTCTTGGTATTTCTATAATTATACATAAAAATATTAATGTGAAAAGTTAAAAGACATTTCGTGATTATATGTTGTAAAATATATATTTTCAATTTTGAAATTTTGAACGAGTTTGTAAAGTATAAAGTATAGTTTTCACACTTAATGTGCGCATAAACTCTAGTCTTATCGTGCACGTTTGTCTATAATAATAGTCATTGTACGTAAAACTAGAGCTATTTCACTGCTTTTAGTATATTAAATAACATTACCATCGGTTTTACCTTAGACCATGATCGTTTATTTTATAATTATTACTATTTTACGCGTTGCAATACTGTTTTTGTAATGTCAATTTGAAAATTGTTATTTTCTAATTACCAGGAATCAAGCTAAATTATTCCGAGAATGTTGAAATTATTGATAGAGTATCCAACAAATGTGCTTAGTTATTTTATGCTTATATTTTTTAAACGGAAGTTCATGTAATTCAGTGGCGTAGGTAGAAAAATATTGGGGGGTTGTTGATTTTTCACATTGTCGGAATTTATACGTATTGAAAAGGCGAGCATCTTGAAATGTGGTAATTATAATTTTAGTTCTTTTCGAATTTTCGGTGGGGATATATATCCCTAATCCCCCCTCTGCGTATGCCACTGATGTATTATAAGATAAAAATATTAATATATGTGTTTATTCTCATAAAGAATTATTTTAAGCAATTTTGTTCCTTATTTATTAATTGTTAATGACTATATTCCTTAATGAGCTTTATCAGGATTAACCATCTTGATATGTAGTGATACGTGATTTTTGCAAGTGGCGTCTTCATTTTTTTCTGACGTTTTTAGTTATTTTTAAGTGATAAAAGTGCAGAAAATACTTGAAATAGTGTGTTATAGTGTGGACTTTAGAGTTTGGACTCCATGCTGACCAAAATTGGAGCGACTGGAAAGGTATTTGTAGAAAGTTTTGTTAATTTTATAATGTATGTCATTGTTAGGTAGAATGTGCTTCTATGGACAATATAGAAACACATATGTACATGCATACACTATCGGCTATAACTAGAGAAACAAAACTATTTTTTAAATCATTTTCATAAATCTCGATTATTGACTAAATGAATATTGAATTATATTGGTATAGCAACAACAATTTATAAGTTAGAACCGGCTCTTAAAAATATTTGTTGTACTTGTACAATAAATAAAATAATTAACTTTCTGCTGCAGCAGACCATCTGCATATTTCTTTTGTATGACTTAATAAAACAATTAAAACAAAACAATTTTTTGTGGTTAAATTTTTTTCTCTGCCATAGCCCCCGAAATTTTCAGAAAGTAATTAGTGTAGTGGACGATGAGCCGAATGAGCTGTTACACGTTACACGTACCAGTTGATGATGAGAGATTATATGTCCATAATTAAAACCCTACATAAAACTATTTTGATAAATTAAACCCTTTTAAGTTATATTCCATAAAATAAGAGTTTTTAAACTTTTTTTAATGTAAATATCGTTTAATAAACTTAATTTTTCTCCCAGGCAACGCCAGGTATATTTGCTAGTTTATTATAATACTCAAAAATTTGTGTATTATCAAATATTTCTCAAGCTGGAACTAATAACTGAGCACTGAATGTATTTTGAGAACTTAAGTACTGTTTCATTTAAATCAATTAAACAACGCAAATTTTGTAAAACTTGCAGATGGCACAGAATATAAAAATATGTTTAAATAAATGCAAAAACCTTTTATTTACATTAATTTTAAAACGTACGTGAGTTAGCATAAAAATATATATTTTTTAATATTGAAACTCAAGATTTAAAATAATCTTTTGAAGGAAAAAGTAGTGCATTCGTTTTTATTTTCAACCGCAGTTATGTAATCGCGAAGTAAAAAATACAGGAAAGTTTCAACGTTTTGTCTTCATAAATAAAAAAGTTTTTTACAAAGTGGTGTTATTCTTCCAGAGTTTTTTAAAACTAAAATTCTGAATGGTTTTGTTGAATAACTTTCTATCTATTTTATACAAATTTTACTAGAGATTTTTAAAATATGGTCTAATAAAGAAAAAGTAGAGAAAACATTCATCATCATCATCATCAGCCCGACAACTCTTGAGTCCTTCAAGAACTCTTCTCCGTTTGAATTTCTCTCTTACTATTTTACAAATTTTACATAGAATGTACAACGCTTTAATATGATTCTCTAGCAACAAATTGCAGTGGAAAATTAGAAACTCGAGAAATAACTAAATTAAAAAGAATTTCCGTAATAAGCCTCATAAATATATTGCATACCATTTTTATTAATAAAAAATTAGGTCGTAGGGAATTCTAGAAATCTACATTGTCGCTGATTAAAACTCATAATGTATTAAAAAATCTGTCTCTCCAGGGGCGTACATATGGGGAGCGGGCAAAATGTGCAGTAAAAAGAGCGTAATATATTCAATTGCGGGGGGCGCAAAAACACCAAGGTACGCCTTCCTCTCTCTTTCTTTCTCTCTCTCTCTCTCTCTCTCTCTCTCTCTCTCTTTCTCTCTTTCTCTCTTTCTTTCTTTCGATCAGAATCAGATCAGATCAGTTTTATACTGACCTTGTAACCAGGCCCCATACTAAATTGGAACCAGATAAAGGTTTAGAGACCCTATATTGCTTATTAGGGTTTTGCAGGTATGCCCGCCAAAAAACCCTTATAATGTCACTCATATTTCTGTCTGTACGAATTGTCTGTAGTAAAAATTGTAGCCAAACGGCTTAATATAGAAAGTTAAAATTTAGCATGCTTGTACAGGTCTTTGACCCACATATAGCAAAAATACTGAGATTTCAAAAAAAACAAATCCCCAGGTATATATAATTAATTATATATTTAATAAAAAATTTAATATTTTTTTAAAATTTTGAGTAGCATACCAAATGCAACCATTTAATGCATGAATCAACAGGCAAATTTTTATTTTTGATAAATCTATTTTTTTTTATGGGATTTTTGCCTATCTCTCAGAGGGGTTATTCTAAAAATCTGAAAAAAAATCTCCGTAATGAACATTGATGGGAACCGGAATAGCTCAATAGGAATTTTTGATCAGATTAGTTTTTCCAAAAATGTCGATTTTTTTGTGACGTCAATAAAAAAATATATTTCTTAAAATTTATTGTGTGCTATCAAAAAAAAGATCTTAAGACGTAGATTAAGGACCTAAAAGTAGTTTTTTTAAATTCGTTGTTTTTTTTAACACGATTTTAGCTACAAAAAAAAAGTTATTGTCCCGCCCCCTTTTACCCAAAGAGGTTAAACGAAAAATCTGAAAAATCTGAAAAAGTATGTACGAGGGCATATTGAAAACTAATGCGACCATGGCTATAACTATATTAGTAATTGATATATAGTTTATAAATGTGAAATAATAGTATAAACTGTCCTCTACGCACTGATATATATTCACTTTTCCACATAATCGCCATTGACAGTAATACATTTACGTCAACGTGGTACGAGTTTTTCAAGTCCGTCACGGAAAAAGTCAGAAGACTTCCCACGGCATCATTTCCGCACCTCCTCTATCACCTCTGCATCCAAAGAGAAACGCTTGCCCTTGAGATGTTCCTTAAGCTTTGGAAAGAGGAAAAAGTCAGAATTGTATCCGATTGGCTTTCATTTCATCAGTAAGCATTCGGGGCACCCAAAGCACGCATTCTGTCCTTTACTGCAGCACATTGCAAATAATGTGATGTACTCTTTCATGTGAAATATCCACCCTGTTGGCTATGTCAGTTTGTTTACACCGTCAATTCTCACGAGCCAATTCATCCACGAGAGCCACCTGCCTTTCACCACATGCAGACACTGGTCGGCCTCTGCATGCGCGATCATAGACATCAGTTTCAGCAGGACTTGCGTCTTTCACAGTCCTTATCCACCTCCTAACAGTACTCACATCAACACACGCCTCACGGTAGACGGTACTTAACCTTCGATGGATATCAATGGGCGCTGCACCCTCCACAGTAAGAAAGTCAATAACAGCTCGTTGTTTTAACCGCACATCCATGCCGGCCGCCATGTTTAGAACTGTCATGCGCAAACGCGATGTTGCTGAGAATATCCGCTAGGAAGACTTATGTACAGATACTTAAGGTAAATGGCAAACCACTTTTGACACGGTCTGGAAACAAAAATATTGCAGTTTTTGTGTTTTTGACAAAATTAATAAATTTTTTAATTCATGGCCAAATTATGGCTAATGTTATAGATTTTTTGTATTTATGGCTAAGATAGTGTGTGTTTTTTTTTTTCAAATTAATAATGTAACAAAAAAAATTTAACTGCTGAAGACCGAGAACATCACACTACACTCTACACTGTAGATAAATTAACAACAAAAATATAAACTATATAACACAATTATATTTGTAGAAATACTCAAAAAGACGTAGAAATAAATGCAAGTTTGACACAAAAACACTAGTAAACAACGCAATGAATGAATAAATATTATTTTTTAAAGCTCATTAGTTCATCTTTTCATCAACAGACGGCACAAGTAAATTTTCGCATTAGTTTTATAAAATGATGTTTGAAAGGTGGCACACTAAAATAGCTGACGTCATGGTTCAATTTTAGTTTATTAATTACCACCCTGTATTCATTACAAGAGACAGTGAAAATTCCGAATAATAGTTTGAAATTTGAATCCGGGAACTGTACGTCATTTCTCCTGCTCATACATAAACTACGAACTTACTATAAATTAATGTGCCCACTGAAAAAGGAAATAATCAGTCTGAATTCTGCTTAAAATACTGCGAAAAATTTATCAATTCACTCAATCTTTTAAGAGAATAATTACTTAACCCGTTGAAGGTATTGTCTATTTATTTAACGTTGGATAAAAGTATTTAATAATTGAGAAAGAATAGTTGTTAATAATTGGTTGAAAAGCTGGGTTAGGACTTTGACTGACATATTGCCAGAAAGAATTAACGGGTGAATAGGAAGGCAAACAGACAGCCAGACACTCTGATAGATAAATGGCCTAACAGATTGACGAATAAATGAGCAAATGGTTCGAAGATAAACGAACGAAAAAATAAACTAACAAATGGATGTATGAACAAAGATAAATGATTGACACTTAAGGGAAAATGTGTTAAAATTGAGTGATAACACAACCTGAAAATAATTTATGATATAAATCTTATTTAAAGTACATAAATACTAAATAGTAAATAAGACTTTGGTTATATTCCACAAAATATTTTATTAGAACTTGATATATATTTCGACTTGTTGGGCCATCTTCAGAAGAATGAATTTTACATGAGATGTTGAAAATTTTACCTAAATATACAGGATTAAATATACTAACAATTGGTTGGTTGCAAAATATTGTTCATATCGGTCAAAGGATATAGAATTGTCTAGAGATTCTTGTTAATTCCTACGAAACCTTAGACATTTCTGTGGATAAATATATTCGTAGATACTTAGAGAATAAATCTGCAAAATACTGTTCATATCGGTCAAAGGATATAGGAGTATCCTAGAGTTTCTTGTTTATGCCTACGAAACCCTAAACATTTCTTAAAAACATTTTTAGATAATAAATCTGCAAAATATTTTTCATATCGATCAAAGGATATAGAAGTGTCTAGAGTTTCTTGATTATGCCTACGTAATCCTAGACATTTTTGTATGTTATTTTGTCGGCAAATTCTTAGAGAATAAATCTGCAAAATATTGTTCATATCGGTCAAAAAATAATAATAATAATAATAATAATAATATTTTATTGATCCAAAAATTACCTAATTTCAGGACAAGTCAATTATAAAACATAGTTATTGATTAAAAAATATTATTACAATCATATGATAAAAAAATAAATAAAATACAAAATGTTATAAAGTGTTATAAGTGTAAAATGTAAAAGTATAAAATGTATAAGTAAAATATAAGCGAAATAGCCACTCATGTTAGACTAACCGTTGTTAAAAAAATCCTCAACAGAGTATATGTTTCTATTGATTAAAATTGACTTCACTTCTTTCTTAAAGGATTTTATATTATTTATTTCCTTTAAAGTTGTAGGCAAATGACTATAAAATTTACAAGCATTATATCTAATACTTTTTTCAAATAGTGTTAGATTGTACTTGTTAGTGTTTAGTTCATTTTTGTGTCGAGTGTTATGTTGATGCTGTGGGATGTTAGCGATAAATAAATGTATATTTTTGAAAGTGAAAATTAATATTTCATAGATGTAAACACTAGGAGCAGTCAGAATTTCGAGATTTTTAAATGCCGTTCTACATGAGTCTCTATTTCTACCCTAGACATTTATGTATGTAATTATATTCGTAGATTCTTACAAAACAAATCTGCAAAATATAGTTTATATCGGTTAAAGGATATAGGATTGTCTGTCAATCACGAGAACTTTAGGAAAAATTAACGTCACAATGTTACTGAGATTTCATACAGATACTTTCTAATTATATATGTACTATTGATTTATACAGTAATTTTAGTAATTCTCGTAAGATTGCTATATTAATTGGTTCGTAACGCGCAACTGGAGCACAGTACAGTGATGGTAACTTTCCTGTCCCCTCCGGCATTGCATCAAAGCCACGTGGTCGGTATGGTATAACCAGCTTTATTATTCCTGTTATAATATTAAGTGGAAAATACTGAGAAATATTCACGGATCAGTACAGGAATATTACTTCTGAGAAGACGTTAGAACTTCGAACTTTATAGAATCGTTTCATACAAAATGTGACAGTTTATAAAACTGACTGCGATGGATTTGTCTTATAAAAAGAATAAGTTCCAGGATTGTGGCAAAAATATTTTCAATAAAATACTTTGGTAAGAGGAGAGTAGGCAGGCCAAATGGCGGGAAATTGTTACGAAGGCCAAAGTTCACCTTTGGCTGTTGCGCCAATGACGATGATGTTGTTTCTGCTTAAACAAGTATTCATGTTTAAGGTTGAATCGAACCCTGAACTGATTTACAAAAAAAGTAGCCGTAGTGACTTTAGCATACTACTTTACACAATCAGCCCAATTCTGTAACACAGTTCCTGTGCTTAAAGTAACTAAACAGTTACTATGTACCAGGCTAGTAACTATTATAGTAACTTTGGAGATATTTGTATTCTGTAATTTAAAAGTTACTAAATAAATAGTAACTTGTTACTATAACACAGAGCCGCAGTAAGGGGGGGCGGAGAGGGCGATGGCCCCTAGCGCACTAACAAAACGGCGCCACATTGCGAAGGTGAGGGCCTTTTTTTTTTTGCTCATCACTTGGATTTTGGGAGGTGAGGACCTTTTTTTTGCTCATCACTTGGATTTTGGGAGTTGAGGACCTCCTTTTTTTGCCAAGGGCGCCAAAACACAGTTTTGCCCCTAGCACAAGTTTTCCTTACTGCGGCTCTGCTATAACAGTTTCTATACGAATTCCTGTATAGCAACTACCAAATTGCAATTGCTATGGAGAAATAAGTTACTATTCTAAAAAAATGCCAGGTCTGTAGTCAAGGCCGGATTTACATAACGCGAGGCCCTATGCTACTCAAATTTTAGGCCCTTTCAATAGACTACCTCTTTTTTTAATATTTCTAAGTTTATCAATGCTCAGAATGCTCAGTGCGGATAATCTGTCTTCAGACATTGTGCTCCTTAATTCATTTTTAATTCTTTTAAGTTTGAAAAAGATCTCTCTTCAAAGCAGTTAGTGACCATTAAACTAAGAAGTAGTCGTAGGACTGCTTCTATGTTAGGTAAAGTCATCTGTATTTTTTCATTATGCATTATTTGGTAGAGGTCTGCATAAGACTGAGGGAGTTCTTCTAAAGGGGTGAAATGCTTTTTTACGGATTCTTCTTAGGCCCAATGAGATATCGACTTTTTGCTACCCATAAACATGTTCAAAAACATATTTGCCCTAGTTAACCTATAAAGGGAAAAACTAGATTTAGGGTGAATTATAAAACCCTTCGTATGGTCTGTGTTTTTTGAGTTATAGCATATTTTTTTTATTTTTTTAGTACATATGCATCTTTTTGAATATTGAGGCCCTCTGAACTTAAGAGGCCCTAGGCTTAAGCCTACTTAGCCTATAGTGAAATCCGGCCCTGTCTATAGTTTCAGCTGGAGTTGTTAGATCTGATATAAAATTAAGAAAATAAGTAAATATATTACATTTAACATTTTAAAGATAATAATAATTATGATAATGCTAATTAACATGCATTATTTTTCAGACAAAGAAATATATTACAAAGGCGTAAAATACATTACATCTGGTGTCCCTCAAGGGTCAAATTTGGGACCATTACTCTTTTTATTTTTTATAAACGACGTCACAAACTATATTTCAAATGCTAATAATAATAAATAAAAATAAAAATGAAAATAAGTAAATATATTACATTTAACATTTTAATAATAATAATGATAATTAACA
This sequence comes from Liopterus haemorrhoidalis, assembly GCA_963971575.1. Classification (NCBI taxonomy): domain Eukaryota; kingdom Metazoa; phylum Arthropoda; class Insecta; order Coleoptera; family Dytiscidae; genus Liopterus; species Liopterus haemorrhoidalis. The sequence continues at coordinate 13,796,659 of OZ020618.1, read as the reverse complement.
TGTATTATTTTTCAAGCAAAGAAATATATAACGAATGCTTCGAGATCAATCTGATCCATTCAGATTATCCGATGAAAATGTTAAAAAATGATTTAGACTTTCTAAGCCATTAGTCAGAGATCTGCTACAAGAAATAAATAATTTTAATGTCTTATAGCCTCAGCATCACGTTTTTTTTACGGGCGTTAATCACTACCGGTTATTTTTAAAGAAATTAATTAAAATTTCTAATTGTTGACATTAGTTTTAAAGTACCTTTTTCTTTTCTTTTTCATAAACTGGTCCATTATTATAAAATTGTGCAGGCATATTTTAAAAATGGAGTTCACTTAAAACACTTAGTACTTTTTCACTGTATATATTTATACGAAAAGCTACTTATTAACTGTGTTTCAAATACTCAAATGTAAAAAACAACAGCCAGTTAAAGAAAACCTATACACCCCTGTACAATTGAAAATGGTTTTAAATAAAACGTCCTTACAAGAAAGGTTATATTCAGTTATACAGTTCAAAAGAACACATTATTAACTTAAAAATGTAAGAAAAACCTAACATTTGAATTATGGCACAAAACAAGAAAAAGATGGTAGTAACAATTAAGGCGCGTTAAAGAATCCGCGCTAAAATGTGTCGTGCTGTATAGATCACGCATGCGTTGCATGCTAACTGTAGCAATTTCATGTTAGTGATAGTGACAGTAACTTTAACATAACTGCCAAAGCAACGTTCTTATAAATGCATGTTACAGAATTGGAGAAAAACAAGGTCTCTATGGAAGTCATTAAGAAAGTTATTTCGTAGCAACGTTACTATATAGCAAATATCTTTGCAACTTTCACAGAATTTGGCCTTATAACTCTACATAACAGGAGTCACCATTTTTTTTTTTTTTTTGACGTATGCCATTTCAAAATTTCTGGTACAAATAGGTAACCAAAAAAACTGTACTTGAACTGGACTAAGTACTTGGCGCATCGACATTGTTACAAGGCGAACTTTCTTGCAAAATTTGAAATATATTTAAATAACTAACGAAATAATGTAATAATATTACCAACAATAAAAATAGTAATTTTATTAATCTATTATTATTTAGTTTTAATTATTTTTTATTGTCGGATTTTTTGAGTTTTTTTAATCTTCATTATTTTATCTTCAGATAAGTATTTTTTTTTTTTCTTGAGTAACAAATGTCGGCATGTCGGATGAACTTTTTTACAGACAGGAATCGTCCCGCTAGCTGTAGTTTGGTAACAATAATGGATAATGTTTTGATTTGTACAATATGAACGAAACAATCGAACACAGGAGTTGCCAACTTCAGAACACAGATTAAGACGGGTGAATCAACCCTTAAATCCATCCTAAGAATCACTGCAACCAGTCAGCAGATCTAAGATATCATATCCAAAACCGCTCGCGGATTATGGACTCATTGAGTTTAAGGGATGTACAGAGGAATTACAAATGCATTATATACAAATAAATTATATTAAAATAAAGTAGCCAATCGTAACATTTTATACATATTAGGTAGGCTCCTCACAGTAGGAATATAAAAGTAATTATGGAATTTGTAATAATATTCCCTTGCATTTTTTTGTACTTATTAGAATAAATACTGGTAAATCTTTAACTTTACATGCAGATAATATTGTCTTTAGGAATTTTATATTCAAAATACTGTAAGAAATACAAGAAAAGTATAGTTTTGAAGACATTACTCATGTAAATGTAGAACTGATTTATTTAAATTGAAACTGCAGAACTTTAAATCTTAAAACTATGAATGATACTTTCTGAACACTAAAATAAAATTTAAAATGTTCAAATACATATACAATAGATGTCACGCATGGCAGGTAAGAAACTATTGCTTATAGAAATAAAATTGATTCATAGTGGCATTAATTTATGGACATTTCTGGTCTACATACGGAAGACGCAAGGTATAATTACCAGGTTGTAGAGGAGACGATCACATATCAGTATAGTATTTCCAAAATGAAATGGTCACCCTCACTTGCTAATTATAAAATGTCAAATTTAACCATAGTTTTATTTAGCGATACCAATACATATGTCCCTATATTAAATAAAGAATTTAAAATTTGTAATTATTCAAAATGACTATCGAACACAAACTAAATATGACTTCAAAAAGTATGTTGTAGTAAAATAAAAGAGTGAAGAGCAATATTAGTTTATAATTCACATGAAAAAAAAATCAATTTAGTTACTTTTTCGCCACTAAGTTTGTCATTGAAGTTATGACGCAAAAGACGAACTGCGTTGTTTGAACGACTGACCTATACTTATTTTAGGGTGCCTATGACAGTTACGTATGGAGCTAGTATTTTTTGCTCCCAGCTTAATGAAAGAAAATTTACTCCTGAGAACTTAAAATTACTGACCAATTAAATGAAATAAATAAATAAATAAATCCATTTAATAAACATTTTAAACATGCTAATACCATTAATGTAATTTGTAATTTAGTAACTTTCTTGAAAATATTTTTTAAACATGTTTTAAAAGTATATTACGAAACATTTTTCCATTTTGTAACAATTATTTCCTGTTATTTTTACACATTATCATTACCATCTCTTGGCTTCATCTGTCCTTTCTCATTTAGGTCAAGCACTCCCTGAGTACGAACTCACGACCCTACAACCTACCAAGTATTATTTACAGCGCTATTTATATTTAAAATTTTTGCTAAAATGATAATAACGTTTCTTTCTACATTTTTTGTTCGTTTAATTTATATACTTGTAAAATCATTCAAGATGTCTACTTCTTCATGTTTTTGAAATGTTTTCCATGTTATAAGTTCTGAAACGGTGTATTACACTATTATGTTAATCTGATTCAACAACATATTTCAATCTGTTAATTCATCTTACTTCTAAATCAGTTCTTTCCAAAACAAAATCTAGCTCTATCTAGTGTTTTATTTTATTTATTTTACAGTTTTTAAGGAAAGCCAACAGTAGACCCCAGTGGCGGCGCTAGCCCTTAAAATCTGGGGGGGCAAAAAAATTTGTAGTAAAATTTGGGGGGCCAGGAAATATTTTTTTATCGTTTACATATGAAAATACAGACCAAAATAAAAAGGTCCTCACTTCTAAAATATATATTTTTTCCAAGCAATTCTAGGGGGGCCAGAGCAACTTTTATAAACTTCTTATAACGTCGATATAATACAGTATTCTTGTTTATGATAATATAAAATGTTGACAGCACAAATTCAAGGAGTATTTTTTTATAATAGAAATTAAGTTGGTAATGCGGACGAAGTTTAAGACGCAGATCTCTATCTTAAACATCGCTTGTGTTTAGACGAGGCCGTACGGTTTCACATTAGCGTTTAAAGATACATTCACTTTAACATCCGATCTTAAAGATCTAGTGTGAAAAGGGTATTACATAAGATCTATCAATAATAGATATACATGATTCATTGATAGACCAGACAATTGACGCACCAAGAATCAACCTGACTGATAGTGTTCAACAGAAGAGATATACAATAATAATTTACAATAATTTTGATTCTAAATTTAAAATATATATACGTTATTCTAAACTAGTGTAATTTATATATATATATATATATATCTCCACTGATATGAAACTGAAATTTATAATGAATGAATATATTGTATTACAATTAGTAAAAGGAAAAAATTGATTATTAATATTATATGAAGCGTATATTGTTATTTTATTGCAGTTTGTACTTTCGCCATGCTTGTTTATTTTAATTATTATTTGTTGAAATCCATGTAGGTATAACACAAATAATTAAAATAAAATTATGGCCATAGGCGATACAAATTATTTCGTAAAGCAATAAAATCACAACAAAATGAATCAACTTACAGAATATCTAGTGAGTATTGCTATAAAAGGCATTGCATAGGAAACCGGTGGACATTCACAGGATAAGACACTTTCTGGTGATGAAAAAGTATATATTATTCAACAAAATAGAGAAATAAGACCTCGCAAAAGATGGAAACATCTGACAGAAGATTAATGAATATTGGTGCAAAATCTGATTTTCAGATTAGACGACGCACGTCATAATGAAACGCATTATTATAGCAATGTATTTGCTTATCGCAAGCGTCGTCTGTTAACATTTTTTGACTATACCAGACATTGTATAAACAATCGGGACATTCGCAATGGAAGACTGAACATCTCTTATTTCGCGGACACTGAGTGTGACTGCAAAAACCGCCTTCATGTCCACCTATAATAGATGGGAGTTTTGTGTTTTTAAATGATGCTAAAACACAATCTGAAACAACTGGTTGTAGCTAAATGGCATGATGAGTGGAACGGCACACAGAATGTCAAGTTGCGGGAGTTAAAAGCAGACATTAAGCCATGGGCTTCTTCCTGCAGGAACAACCGTAGAGAAGAAACCGCCATCACACGCCTTCTTATAGGTCATTGCTGCTGGACACATGGTCACATCCTTCGAGGTGAAGAACCTACTGTCTGTGAGACGTGTAACACAGGCTTGACTATATTACATATTTTAACGCAGTACGCGCAGTTAGATGTCAGACAGAGGCTAGCCCTATGCTATGATCTGTTAGTTGCCCTAGCTGACGACAGGTTACTCCTGGACAGGGTGATATTTTTCTTGAGGGAATCGAGCTAACTCTTCTATGTCTGAAGCTTGCATCTTATTTTAAACTATTTCATAATTTACTGTGATAGCCGACGATAACTGGCTCTTTTACATCCTCTTACCATCGCCCTGCATTTTTTTTTTTTTTTTTTACTTATTTTGTTTTATTTGTTTGTCCATGTAAGAGTTATTTTGTTATGTACATGATTAGAAGTATACGAGGTCCGTTCAAAAAGTATCGCGAATTTTGAATTTCCGCGGGTTACGTATATTCGATTTTCTATTTTTTGTGGCGTTATGTTGGTACTTATGTCTCTCACTTATGCCGACAAGTTCAGCCATTTTGAATGTTCAGTTAATTTTTGACAGTTGCTTTGCTTGCACGTGTTTTGGCTCATCTTCGATTTTTGCCGATTGTCGATTTTTGCCTATACCAAAAAATGGATCAAATTTCAAATTTTGTGTGAAAAACAAAATTAAGTGCGCGGACGCATTCCGAATGTTGACTGTGGCATATGGTGAAGCTACCTTGGACCGAAGCAACGTTTATCGGTGGTACAAAATGTTCTCAGAGGGCCGAGAAGACAAAGAGCGTGCCGGACGCCCGAGCACGTCAAACATTGATGAAGTGAAGAAAATAGTATCGGCCAATCCTCGAATCCTCGTTAGAGAAGTTGCTGAGGACCTAAACATATCGATTGGCTCGTGCTATTCGATTTTTACCAATGATTTGGGCATGAGACAGGTCGCCGCGAAATTCGTACCAAAATTCGTCGTGTTTTTTGGCCAAGAACAACACACTAATAATGCTGCAGCCACCATATTCCCCAGATCTAGCCCACTGTGACTTTTTCTTGTTCCCGAAACTGAAGAGACCCATGAAAGGACGACGCTACGCTACGAGTGAGGAGATAAAGACGGCATCGAAGGAGGAGCTGAACAAGATCACAAAAAATGATTTTTTCAAGTGCTTCGAGGATTGGAAAAAACGTTGACACAAGTGTATTATTATCTGGTGGGGATTACTTTGAAGGGGACAAAATAGATATTCATGAATAAATAAATAATTTTTGAAAAAACACATTATTCGCGATACGTTTTGAACAGACCTCGTATTTGTTTATTGTTTTATTAATTCTAAGTTAATAATATTCCAGTCATGGATGGGCTGAACTGCGTGCCAAAAATCTTAACTAACTCTTGTTTCGCGGGAAGACCTTACAATAGTTGAAGCAATCATCAGAATCTAGCCAATATTGCAATATAAAAGACTTCACATAGAAAATTAGAGAGCATTTATTTATAGTAGAACACGTGATGAGGATGAAAGAGAATCTAAAATAGAATACTGAATATCTCTAGTTTCTTGAGAAGACCTCCTAATAGTTCTAGAGCGCAGCAAACAAAAAACAAAGAAGAATCCAACGAGTATTGTAGTATAGAAGACTTTACACAAGAAATCGGAGAGCATTCATAGTGGATAGTACAGGTGATGAGGTTGAAAGAGAATATTTGGTAAAGAGAATTTAGAAAGGGAGACAACAAAGTGGGAGTGATCAGCTAACAGGCAGGTAAGATGAGATTTTTTTGGGTTAGTGATGGTAATATAGAACGTTGAATATTAACAAAAATTGTCCTTCGCTTTCAATGAATACTTCAGTGGAAAAGTCATTGAAACAGATTTGAAAGGATGTTTATTTTAATACTTAAAAGGGGATTAAGAAATGACTCATTAATTTAAAACCAAAAGCACATTAAAATTTTCGTTCGAACTTAATACGACGGTCTTAATTCCGTATATTTATAACAGTTTATATGTATATGCAGCTAATTCTAAGTATATAATGATATATTGGACCTATTTATTTTCATTAAGAATTTTGGTTAAGTAGTTTACAAGGACAGGATACATTATAAGGATGAAAGAGGCCAGAATCATAAGAAGGATTTCAGAAAAGTGGAGCATAAATAAATTTCACGAAAATTTACTGAACACTTTCGAAAGAAAAATTCTACGTGGAATCCTAAGATTAGAAATAGGAATAGAAAAAGAAATGTGGAAAAAAAGATATGTGGGGAAGAAGATATAATCACGAGTTATACGAAACATATAGTAAGTCTCCACTCCAAAAATATGGTCACAGGGGTATGTTTAATGATATGATAAATATGGTCACAGGCGTGCGTTTAATAAAATGATAAATAATAATATAGAAATACACAAAACCAATTTAAACGTGTTTAAAATGTGCACACCACTGGTAACTGCCTGACAAAATGATTTATTACCATCAGTCTTTCAGAGATAAAGTATACAAAACGTAACTTATTTAAATTTTTTTACAAAATTATTTTATATATTTTATTATTCAAAATGACTTTTGTTCAAAGTTATTGCCTAATAAATTTGAACACTGAAATACCCTTAGACAATTTTTGACTTTCATTTCAGGAAATGCTATTAAAACCCTTATATAAACACCAGTCTGTTTGAAGATGAGGTCAGAAGTATTCGGTCCGGTTCGCAAAAACATCTTGAATTTTTGAATTCTTAGTGGCTCTGAGACGATTATCTGGTGGTTTATTCGATCCTGTTTTCTTTTATTGGCATTATATATTTTTCATTAACATTAAACTAATTTGTAAATATTATATTATAATAAATCTTAAAACTTAATTCGAAAACCGTCTTCTTCTACACAAGGTATGCAACCATTCACCTCTAAAAACTTAAGAGATCAGCTTACCCAGACTAACTACAAGATGCCTGATCCATCGGTTGATAAGTACCAATACATATAATTTAATTCACCTATAACAGTGATGCACCCTGGAAAAATTTCACGCCTAGTACCCGAACTCCTTTGGTCAGGAATCCCACTTCAGTTTGAGATTATAGTTTGCATTATATCACAGGCTCGCTACTTAGATGATAACAAACGGTACGATATAAAGTAACATGGCCCGCAACACTACATCAAAGCTAACAGGCTTCGTTAGGCGGGACATATACAACGAATCGACTAACAAAGAATTCCCAAGCTGGTTACAAAAGGTAAAATAAGTAAAAAACGAAGAAGAGGCAGATCGAACTATGGATATATGAGGAGAAACAAGAACTACACTCAATATCCAGAAATGGAAAAGAACAGCACGAAACAGGGTCGCCTGGAGAAGAGTTCTTGTGGAGACCAATGACATATAGGGTTGTAGCTCCAAGAAACAATAATAATAATATTTATTAAAATGTAATATATATTCTGTCAAAAATATTGATATGAATACATATGAAATTTAATACATAATTAATTAAATAGGTACATTTAATTATATTAAATTATAAATTTAGTTCATAGTAGTGGTTTCACGCTGAATCAAAGCGGAAGTTAAGAAAATCTTCTATATTGTAAAAAGACATTTCCAATAAAAACTTCTTTAATATTTTCTTAAATCTCGGGAATGGCAGGTCAATCCATTCTTTTGGTAGCTTATTTAGAAATTTAACTCCGTAATTATATTTCGCAGTTGTCGTTAGTCTGTAACGATCCATTTCAAAATCTGTTTTGGCTCTTGTATCGTAATTATGGATGTTAGTTCTTCTTAAAAGTTCATTTTTAGGGTTTTGTAGGTATGACCAAAAAACCCTTATACCGTCATTTTGTCGTCTGTCTGTCTGTCTGTCTGTCTGTCTGTCTGTCTGTTCGGTAAAAATTGTAGCCAAACGGCTAAACCTAGAGAGTTGAAATTTGGCATGCTTAAACAACTTTTTGACCCGCACATAGGAAAAATACTAAAACATCTAAAAAACATATCCCCCTAAAAATATAAACAAATATGTGCTCATCGAAAACAAAAATATTTTTTTAAAATTCTGAGTAGGGTATCAAATGAAAGCCCTTGGTACGTGGATTAACGATCAAATTTTTATTTTTGCAAAATAAATTATTTTGAAGCGATTTTTGCCAAAATTGTGCAAAAAAAATTTTGTCCCACACCCTGTAGCCCAGATGGTTTAAACTAAAAATCTGAAAAAATTCTAAGTAATGTACATTGGTGTGAACCGGAATAGTTCAACAGGAATTTTTGATCAGATTATGTTTTTGGAAAAAAAAAGCATTTTTTGTGTTTTTTTGCTAATAATGTTATAGTTATATAGTTATATAGACGATAAACAGTAACGTGTTTCTTGGTGCCGTGGCTAAGATACTTGCATTCTGCCCGAGAAATTGAGTTCGAATCCTACGAGAGGAGACAATATTATTTTTTATTTTTTTTTTTTGCATCTTTATATTTTTTAAATTATTTTTTCAAAATTCTACTTATATTTTGGCAATTGTTGCATTTAATTTTTAAAAGCGTAAATTTAATAAACAGTGTACACGAATGAGTTTCGTGTACAGAATGTACACGAAATCAAAGGGGAGGAGCTATGACTAAAAACAACCAATGGAAGCCATAGGCGCAATTTTCAAAATCTTAATGAACCTTGATATATTAAAAAAATACTGCACATCTTTAGAAACTTAAATAATGGTAATAGGCATTCGAATTAAAATTCATAAAAAAATATTTTGACATAAAATTTGTTTTGGCATCCCAAATAATCATCATTCACTTACTAAATACCTGCAAAAAATGTGTGAAAATTCACACTTCACATCAATTTTTTTTGTTTGACAGAAGCAAGTATTTGCGCCATAATGTAACTACATGTTATGGTCAGTATTTCGAAATGTTGGAACAGTGGTTTACAGTGAGTAAGTTGTGGTTTACCCTCAATAGATCTTACAGCATTTTTTTGTAAGATTAGCACTGAGTTCAGATGACTTGAACAACCCCAGATCTCGATGGCATATGTAGCACGGGAGTGGAACAGAGCATAGTATGCATTTAACGCTGCTTTCTCTCCTACAGTTTGCGATATTCTTTTGACTGCATAGATTGCTGTTAATAATTTCTTGCAGAGGCTATCGATATGAGTTTTCCACGTGAGTCTGGAATCCAAGTACACGCCAAGGAATTTTGCTGAACCTATAGTAGCGTTCATATTAATCTTACTAGGTGTAAATATTAATGAGGCCGTCTTAGCATTGTTGATTAAAAGTTTGTTAATATTGAACCAATTTTCAGCCTCCTTCTGCACGGCATTGTTTAATTCCATAAGATTAGGTTTGGATTCAATTAATGTTGTATCATCAGCATATAGTACCGAAGTGCATGTTATATGCTGCGGTAGATCGTTGATAAATATGATAAACATTAATGGGCCTAGGATTGAGCCCTGTGGTATACCGAATTTGATTTTTTCTTGACTACTTCATTTATTATTATAGAGGACCATCTCGATTCTATTTGTTAAATACGATTTTATTAAATCTAGAGCAATTCCATGAAAAGTGGTCTAGTTTTGCTAGTAAAATATTGTGCGACATACAGTCGAAAGCTTTTGACAGATCACATAATTTAATTTCACATATCTTCCTTGTACAAAGGACATGAGAGGGAAGGAAGACTATACATTTGTAAAAAAAAACGACCTCCTGGGAGAAGATCCTGGAAGACCACCAAGGATATCGGTTCAAAACCTTCAACTCTTAATCGGTTCAACTATTAATCGTAGAAATAAAAAGAAGAATAGAACGACAATAAGTACCTTTGTAATACCAACAATCAAATATATCATATGATAGAGAAAGCAATGTTATGTTATATGTTCTTTAAGTACTACTAAATAATACTTCTCTTTACTCAGATATATATCCTTTAACTATTTCATATTTGTCGCCAACTCGTCTCAATATTGCGAGGTGGTGTACCAAGTGCTACTTGCATTAATGTAAACGTGTTGAAATTAACATTTAAAACAGAATTCTAAATGAGTCGTATGACTTGAAACATTAATGTAAGATTAATTCATATTGATTGACATGTAGTATCCTTGTTCCATAAACAGAAGCAAATTGACTTAAGAGACTACTAATTATTATATCACTTATGCATGCATAAATACTAAACGTCTACTTTTATATCATTTACTATTTAATAAATTTTCTACTTTACATTTAGTGAAAATTCTGAATTTACATGTAGATACTATCAGAAGAATAGGAAATCTATAGATGTATATTGCTGCACATTTCATGGATTGAAAAGATCAAGAATCTGTAAACAGAGATCAACCCTGTTAAATATTCCTCTCAATATAATAAGATTATGCCAGTCTTCAAATCTTCCATAAACAACCAATGGCAACAAGAATACATTCTCTGCAATTTAAGGGACACCATGATCAAATTCAAAGCCTCCTTCCTAGAAAGCTTTGGTTTTCTTCACACCAAAGCAAGTCTTTTATATGCTATTTTATCCAGTTTAGAATTAATCACTAGTTGTGGTCTACGCCAGTGCTTCTTAAACTTTTTGATGTCGCGGCTCCCCTGCAACTCAAATCAACAACCCACGGCCCCACTATTTTTTTTTTTTTTTGGAACCTAGGTTAGTTAAAATATATACATACATATAGTTTTTTACCCTCAGATCATTCAATAATCTATGTATAATGAAGAATAATATTTATGTAGCATTAAAGTTAAAGCGACTTATCATTTTTAAATAATAAAATAATTACGTGTTATATTTGCGGTTCTTCGCGGCCCCCTTGTGGCAACACCACGGCCCCCTAGGGGGCCGCGGCCCACCACTTTAACAAGCAATGGTCTACGCGACGGGGTCGGTCCACGAAAGCCCAAATGCAAGTTTTGTGACAACTTTCGCCGTTGCAGATTAGTTGTAATTCATCTGAGATCTATTAGATGCTATATCATCTACTTCGATTTTCTATTTTTTCGGACACTGTGTTTTTCTTTGCAATATAGGTCTCCAATCCAGTCTATTGTTTTGCTTATCTTTGAATATCAAAACTTTTTCGTACGTAGCATTTCCTGAACAAATATTTGTGAAGTATTCATTCTTTTAACGAACAGTTTGTTGCCTGATCAGATATCTGTAGACCGTTCAACTGTTAGAATTCAAAACAGGTTAAATAGCGTAGTTATTTTTCATACTCTTTAATGATATAATGATTCCAATAACACTATCCTTTTCATTCTTGGCGATATTACCGGCTGTAAAACGCACTGATCTGTGAAAACATGGTACAAATGTTTATTCATTTTCGTCCGATACTTTTTCCATTTAATTTCAATAAATCAACAACAAAAGAATATAAAATTCCGTATTCATTTGTATTCATTAACATATTTGACACTTTTACAACATTTGGCAACACCTCCCTCATTTCCCATAAGAACAATATGGAATTCTAACAGTTGTACTATATAGTTAAGGGTCTATAGTTACAAAAATGTTTTGTCATTTATCTAACGCATATTTATTGGAGATATCATTATAAGGAGGAAAAAATGCAAAGTAGTAAGCACTTTTCTGGCCAAAAATGCTTTTAAAAAGATAAGACAGATGGCGAATATTGAACATTATTTAAGAATATATATATATATATATTTGCTACGACATGTTTCTTGGGGGCCACTAATAAGAAACAGAATATTGAAGGACCACAGAAACTTTCAAATTATGAAATTGTACACTTCGTAGATAATGAGAAACTTGATAAAGCAGATAAAATGTCAAATATAATGACAATATAAACTTTGTTTAAAACTTTAATACTAAATTTGTTTGAATCGCTTATAATTTAGTGGGAAATGTTCCCAATTCAAGAAAATGCGGTTGTGCTAGTCAAAATTGCATAAGTGTAATCCGTACACAGTACAAAAAATGTCATGCTAACTTACGTGTTACTTGTTTTGCTCATTTTTAGGGTTTTGTAGGTATGACTACCAAAAAATCTTTATAACGTCACTCATGTGTCTGTCTGTCTGTCAAAATTTTGAGTGGGGTATCAAATGAAACCTCTTAATGCGTAGACGAACAAAAAAACAAATTTTATTTGAAAAAAAAAATGTTATGCTGTTTTTGTCAATATAATGGCAAAAAACTTTTGTCCCCCACCCTATCTCCCAGAGGGGTTGAACTAAAAATCTGAAAAAATTCTCAATAATGTATATTGATAGGAATCAGAATAGTTCAATAGGAAATTTTGATCAAATTGGTTTTTCGACAGTTATTGATTTTTTTTGTAGTCGTAAAAAAATTTTTTTTAAAAATTTATTGTATGGTATTAAAAGAAAGCTCTTAAGACGAAGATAAAAGAACAGGAAATAGTTTTTATTTTAATAAAAGCAAAGATCTGATAAAATTCTAAGCAATTTACATTGCCATGAACCGGAAACGTACGAGAGGAATTTTTTGCCCGGTTTCGTTTTTGGAAAATTACAGTTTTTGTGTTACTCATTTTATTTTTTAATTTAAATTTTATTGTGGGGATTTTAAATGGAAGCTCTTTAAGCTGCAGACTAAGGAACGGTAATTGATTTTTGAAATACATTTCATTTTGAGTAAATTTTGCTAAGTATTAAAATTTTCTAAATATCTTAGTTAAAATTAAAAAATATTTTTGTATATACATGGATACATTTTGTTATAGAGAAGAGGAACGTAAATTTATTTTGCAAATATCGATTAGAAAAATAAATAAATGACTCTCCGTTTGCTGGGATTCATTTTCTAGTAGAGAATCTGTTAGTTTTTTATATAGTCGCAATATAAACAATGTCTCTGTAGGCGTTATGCTCTTGCGTGACAAAAGATCGCCCGCAGTGTTGCCAGGTCTGGATTTGAATGATATTTTTGCAATTACACAAAAAAAAAAAATAATAATAATCGATAAATTATATATTATGGTATTAGTAGAGATATATGATACACGGTAGAAAACATCTAACTGCAACCTTCTTGTCGTGCCTATTGACTTAAAGGATTTAAAACCAACACTTGTAATTGTGTTACGTAGTGACAGGCATTCATCGTTTGGCCTTCTAATCATCATCATTCACTGACTAAATACCCACAAAATCCTGAAATGTGTGAAAATTCACACCTTACGTTAATTTTTAGTTATTTATTACCAAGTTTTTCTTAGTCATTTGTTGTTTTTGATTTTTTGTTAAATGATATTTATCTGATATACCAAGAAATTCAACTTAAAACGTTATGAAACCGATTATAATAATACATTTCAGTTCATCGACCTAGATATTAGAGAATTTCAGTCATGTTTCGTATGCTATAACAGACAAATAACATTGTATTCCATTCGATCTGTGGCTGCGATATGAACTATGCGGCAAACCCCAATACAACCGAACCACTAATGGATACCAATAAATAGTTACATATTAAATTATCCATCATCTTCATTATAAATGTATATATTTAAAGTGCATAATGTTTAATATATCACTGAATATATTCTCTCATTTTCCATTACAATAAATATACACTGGAAACTATTTATTGATTATTTGTTAGTTTTTATTTTTTAAAATGTAATTATGAAAAGCAAATTAGAGATGTCACTCAACTTATAAATTGAGATTTTTTGTTGGAAAAAATATTTGCTAATGTAATTTTATAACATTGATTTAATTTAAAATAACTAATTTTAAACTTTTTGAGTTTTATTAAATTAAGTGTCAAATGTCAATTTGTCACATTTTTAGAAATAATTATCTGGCCATTATTGTGAAATATATTTAATTGACAGATTCATGATAAATCTGATGCAACAGGAAATGAAATATAGAATTCAAGCAACAAATTAGTCTTAACTACGAATGAATAATGAACGAATATGAACAAGCAAATATTAGTTCCTAATTTTTAACACATGCAAGTCTCCAATCTTTCATTCTCCAGTCCTTCCATTTTTAGGGTTTTGTTGGTATGACCACCAACAACCCTTATAACGTCACTCATGTGTTTGTCTGTCTGTATGTAGGGTAGAAATTGTAGCAAAACAACTGAATATAGAAAGTTGAAATTTGGCATGCTTATACAACTCTTTGGCCCACATATAGGAAAAATATAGAGTTCAAAAAATCACGATATAAATGTATTCAAAGAAAATATAAATGTTCTTTTTTTTTAATTTTGAGTGGACTATATAAAACTTCTTAATGCGTGCAAAAATTTTTATTTTTAAAAAATCATTTGTTTATGAGTTTTTTGCCAAAAATATGTTAAAAAACTTTTGTCCCCCACCCTATTCATTGATACATTGATACATTCATGAGTACATTGATAAAAAACGGAATAGTTTAACAGGAATTTTGGTCAAGTTGGTTTTTCGAAAAATATGAAAAATTTTGTGTACTTTTTTGAAGAAGTTGTTAAATTTTAACACGATTTTTTCCAACAATGTACTAAAAAAATTACTGTCCCGCATCATTTAAAGCTAAAATAGTTAAACTAAAAATCTAAATAAAAAATCTTTGAAAAAAATCTAAATAATGTACATTGGTCTAATACGCAGAGAATTTTTGATCAGATTTCGTTTTTGGAAAATATTGCAATTTTTGTGTTTTTGACAAAATTTATTATTTTTTGAACTCATGACTAAATAATGACTAATAATGTTATGGATTTTTTGTATTTATAGCTAAAGTAATGTGTCTTTTTTGATTTTTTTTTTTTTTATTTCACATTTATGATCTTTGCTACTACGGCAACTAGCCAGGACAGTACTCATTTTTCATGTTGAAAATTTCATGCCTAAACAGGATTCGAACCCGAGACCTTAGTAACGCAAGGCACGTGTGTTACCACTACACGACGCCGCTCGGCAATTTTTTGGTCCTGTGGCCACCACAGGACCGACCGCCATGAAAAAGTACTTGTATAAAATACATTCTAGCAGCAGAGTAGTTATTATTGTAAAAGACAATAACACTATTATAACACTATAACACAATAATGTGTATTTATAATTTACGATTCCCATGGAAACGTACCTGCATATATAAAAGTTGTTAGTTATTGCTTTTAGAGCAATTTTTGTTAAATACATTTTTTCGAAATATTTCTCTGTTGTGAAATATGCTCAAATATCTTAAAACCGATACGAGTAAACTCCTATTTCTAGTTAATCGATTTTTACCAAAAGTTGATCAACTCGTGCCTTTGATGTCAAAATATATGAATATATGAAGTTTCATAAAAATCCTTTTAGCCGAATTTGCTCTACACGTGTACACAGACCGACGGACGGACAGACAGACAGACAGACAGACAGACAGAGAGACAGACAGACTGACAGACAGACAGACAGACAGACAGAGAGACATCATGCTAAAAATAGTCAAAACGTAATGTAGGGACCTCGATTCGTGGAGATCCATCGAAATCTCGAAATGTCAAAATCGGTGTGATCACTATACTTCCCTTATACATGTTGACGCTCGGTAAACATTTTTATAGCTGAGAATCGAGTTCTTGTGTGAAGTGTTCAGCGCCCCCAAAATTAAAATAATTTAACCATTGATTTTTTATTAAAAACCCTCACTACTGCCGTGCGTCATAGACAAAACAAGTAATTCGTCTACAACTTATGATGTACTATGTGCTGTAAGCATTGACAGCTCGAATTTTCACGGTATCAAGGCAATTGATGTGCCCCAACTACGATTCTACTACGATTTTTAAGGATTTCTTATACACTTTCGGATCTGCAATCGTTTGTAGTTGAAAGCTTGCGAAGTGCACGTTTGATTACAAATATTTTTGTATTTTTAAATAATGAATAAGATAAAAAATAACTAGTTTATAATAAAATAATTAGATATTTTGTAAATAGACAAAATCACAAAGAATAGTCATAGTTGCAGCCAGAGCCGCATTAAGGGTGGGGTGGAGGGGGCGACGGCCACTAGCGCACTAACGAAAAGGGCGCTGACGGACTTGCTATAAGCTGTTTTTGCTCGTCACTTTGATTTTGGGAGATGATGACCTTTTTTTTGCTCATCACTTAAATTTTGAGAGGCAAGAACCTTGTTTTTATTTACCAAGGGCGCCAAACCACGACTCTGCCCCTAGCGCAAGTTTTTCTTACTGCGGCTCTGGTTGCAGCATGTAACAATAACATTGAAACCTTTATAAAGCTCATTTAAATTATTTGAATTTTTTTCTTCAGCTAATCTTTTCATGTGTCACCAGTTTTAATAAGCAAGATTTTCGCAATTCATTTTCCCAAGTTTCTAATGTAAATACGACTTTAAAACTTCATGTAATTAAGTCAAATGACAAAAAAATGTTTTAAACAACCCTCAAAATTCTGAACTGATTCATTAGAAGTTTGCGTGATATTTTAGCTCTAAGTTTCGGCACGCGAGTTTTATTTTACATCAACGAACGTCTCTCAGCTCTCATGCTCAGAAATTAATTGATACCAAATATAAAGACATGAAAAGGTACTTTGTTTACTTGCCTTGTAACAATGTTTGCTAACGGTATCTCCCGGTGAAATGTTACGTCACTAGATACGCCTTCTAAGTATCTTGATCGTCGGCTTTTAGAGAGCTTCACTTGGATAATTCAGGAGTGGTCTGTCCCGGCCAAAAATCACTCTGACCCAAATCATTTATGCACAGCTTAATGAGAATTTAACTAGCTAAGAATTATGTTTTATGAAGAAAACTAGCGCAGTTATGTTGGAATTAGGGCATCTAAAAGGTAGAAATTGAAAATGTGGAAGAAAATATCGGCCTAGACAACTATTCGTTTTACGCTAGATGCGTTCGCGCATAAAAAATTCCCAGGCAGCACCCCGACGCGCACCGGGATTATTGACAAACATGGAATCAAAATCGCGATCGTAATCGCAAAAGCAATAAATGAAAAATAGGCTGTATTTCATTTACTATACACTAACATGGTTATAATAGCAAGGAACGAAGACGAACTACCATACAAAACAACTTGAACCAATACAATTGAAGAAAATAAATATGAAAATTAGCACACAAAAGACAAAAACAATGATAATAAGCAGGACAATAATGCAACACAAAATAAAAATAGATGACAAAATAATAGAACAGGTAGGAAAATTCAAATATCTGCGCACAGTTTTCGCGAAAGATGAAAAAATGGATGAAGAAATTATGGAAAGAGTAGGCGCAGCAGGAATAATGTTCAACAGCATCAAAGCATAGTTCTTAACTAAAAAAGAAATACCAGCCAGCATCAAGGTAGAGATCTTCAAAAAAGTGACAGTACCAATTTTGACATACGCGTCAGAATCCTGGACCACTACAGAGACGCACAGATGCAAAATAAGCTCCGAAGTGAGATTTTTAAGGAAAATCGAAGGTAAAACAAAATTGGACAGAATAAGAAATGAAGTATTTAGAGAAAAACTAGACACAAAACCTGTAGAGACTAGAATAGAAGAAGGACAGCTAAGATGGCTGGGGTATATACAAAGAATGAGTGAAGACAAAATAGTAAAAAGAGTTTTTGAAGCAAGAACAGTGAAGAAAGATAGACCAGGAAGACCGAGAAAAACCAAAAAACAAAAGAAGCTGCAACGAAGAGATGCGTAAAGTGGGAGTAGATAGGAAAATATACAAAAGATAGAACACGATGGAAAGAAGTATTGAGAACAACACCAGAAAATAAGTAACTCGACTATAGCCTTACACCGCAAGGTAGAAAGGCTTCAGGATTAAGTAAAAGTGATACACTTAACACTTAATATATACCTACAACAGTTCAATGGCGCAAATAGCCATTGTTGCTGTTGCTGTGCGCCAAATGTTTTTACTAATTAACAACAGTTAGTAATTGCAAAGTATACAAAATTATCTTTCTCTTCCTATTTTTCTTCTTTCTGGTCACTCTAAGTCTAGTTGGTTCATAAATATCAATATCTTTTGAACGCATCTATCGATCAAGGGTGGAGATAATTCGGAGCCTTTGGTGAAACAAATTCGAGGGTACTAGCCTGTAACTTCCGACGACATTTTATTGTATAATAATCAAAAATTGGCATTTCTTGTAATCTCTATTAGAGCGATGTCCTTGGCATCAATTATTGCCGATTTCGATAATGATGGTAATTATTCGATTTTGAAGATAAATTATTGTCAAAGATTTATTAGGTTAAGCGTTGTCCGGGCGGACCGAGGTATACTCGTTTATCCTGTGAATGCTGACCGCTTCCGTATTATTCGAGAAGGACGCAGTAATTATAAAACCACAACGTTTACGAAACATCCCAGAAGAGTGACGATTTTGATTTTGTCCAATAACATTTTTAATTCGTGCTGTCTTTCTTCCAAATAAGCTATATGATTCTATTCGAAAGTGTAGCTTACTTTTTGCTTAGTAAATTGTCAAATAGAACGATTAGTAGTGGTGTTCAAGTAGAATGATATTTTCAGATTTTAGATATATTTAGAGAATATCTTTATACCTCTTTTTAGCCGCCAACACCATGAGAGCCTTATCTCAGTTATCTAAGTAGAATTGACATACAGTGCTCGGATCAGCATAGTTTTCGATAACATTTCTTCAGTCTATTTTTACCCAGAGTTATATTATATCTATTAAAAATGTTTTCTGTTATTATATGTGTAAAAATGGCGCTCATAGTACTGTAGAACTGTGGAATCAGTCCCAGTACTTTTTGAACAGACTGTATATATCCCTAATGGTGTAAAGCGAAGCTATTTAGATGAGATCTTTATAGAGTAGAATGGTTTGTTCTACTACTCTACGAACTAAAAGATCAATAGACTATTCGGATGTCCCGACAGTTTTTATTAGTGTACTAAATTTTACCCGGACATAAACTATTGTCACAAAATAAAATATTAGAGAAAATGTTTTTATTTCGTTTAATAACTGGATAATATATTGAAATAAAATGCACAATTACCAGACTTCTAAACTACACATTTTTTCTTTAAAGAACTGAAATTTTAAACATAAAGATTTTATTTATTTATTTATTTATTTTTTTTTTTGATTTTACATCGTTTAAAATTCGAGTATTACAATTGTTTAATAACTAGATTTAAATAAAAAGGATCTGATTTTGTCCTTCATCAGGCTCGCCCAATGATTCTACTAGTAAATATCCAACCACCAGTGGTTGAAAATTGCTATTTTAGATAGGTAGAACATACCATTAGAATGCTAGATGGCAATATGCAAGTTGTTTTCTGTATTATCGCTTAAACATGGTACCTCCTAAAAAGCTTCTTGGGGAAAATGTTTCTTTTAGTGAAACTAGGTGGAAAAGTCTGCAGTGAACAAATTTGAACTTCCTATTGCCATTCCGGTTTCCCTCTCCGATCTTCTTTCTTCTTGCGTCCAGTTCTCTCGCCCATCTTTCTCCTTTGTCTTCCTCACCCATCAGTTCCTTTATCTCTTCCTCCCAGACTGTCATCTCCTTGCAACTCTTAGCTAAATGCTCCAAGGTTTCCTCATCTTCCTTGCACATTCTGCAGAGCTTGTCCTCTGGCTTTGCCCTGTACCTATTGTTCCTCTCTTCGTTGCTATCTCCCTGACTCTATCCCCCTGATCTTCTTCTTTTCCCCTTCAAGTATCTCGCTATTCCTATCCCTCTTATCTCTTTATACCTTTCCACATTCCGCGATTTGTCTATTCTGTCTGTTCTTTCCCGTTTCTGTACCTCCTTATCCCTCCTTCTCATATCTTCTATTGTGTAAAAACTAGTACATAATTTTAAAGTTAGTGTAAAATAGTTATCAGCTATCATTGTGACTGTTGATGTGATTATATATTGTCGTAGATCGTTTGTTCTACGGGTACCATTATTAACATGATATAAATGTCCGTGAAATATTCTCCATAACATTGCTTTGGTGATTTCTCGAGCAATTTCTTTAATTTGTGGTTATACCGTAATCCATAAATATTCAACAGTGTTGAGGTCAATCGCTTTATAGTCCGAAGGGTCCAAGTTTAATCCCGGAAGGGACAGAGAATTTTAATTTTCTATCTTAAAGTCAAGTGGTGCTAGTCCTTCACCCTTACTTCTATAGCTACCTGGGGTTTTGAATTTTCCTTTTTACACCCTATAAAATAGTTGGTATGCTGACCATATCAATTTCATTTGATACTTAAGTTTTCTGAACTTTTTATGAACCATTGACAAATGGAGATACCTAAATAAAATAGACCTTCGATATTACTCCCGTTTCCGTATTCATAGTGCAGGAATGATGGCAACAAATTTTACAGATGCATTTTATTTAGTTTCATATCATTGAAGGGGAACAATTTATATCTAGTAATACTCGTAAGAAGCTTTCTCCTTAATATGACTCCAAGATAAATAAAAACACCTTCAATTTATACAAATGCCGGTAGATGGTAGTGAAAATTTAATAATCTTATGCTATATCTGTGTTTTATTATCGGTCGAAGTGTCACGTTCACCAAGTGGTTTTCACTATGTACTGGGCTTCTAGGAACGAAGAACTTATCTTATTATGGGCTATTTAGCATTATGAACATATTATTATATATGTATAACCTCCCACTGATAAATCACGCGGAGAATGGTTTCGACGTTTCAAAAGTGATGATTTCATTGTCGATAACAAACCTCGTTCAGGTGAGCCGAAGAAGTTCGAGGACGAAGAATTGCAGGCGCTAATCGATGAAGATCCGTGTCAATCGCAACATGAGCTCGCGCAATTGTTGAACGTTGATCAATCAACAATTTCTGTGCGTTTGGCAGTCACGGGAAAGATTTACAAAGAAGCAAGAAGTGTGCCGTACGAACTGAAAGAAAGAGATATCGAGAAGCACAAAACCATGTCTGAAATCTTGCTTGCCAGGCAAAAAAGAAAAGGTTTTTTGCATCGTATTGTGACTGGAGACGAAAAGTGGATATATTTAGATAATCTCAAACGAGGGATATCCATTTGCGACCCAGGAAAACCATCCGCATCGAGACCAAAGCGGAATATTCACGGCAAGAAAGTAATGCTCCGTATATGGTGAGACCATATACGGAGTGTATCATGAGCCATTAAAACAGAGCCAAACCATTACTGCCGAACTTTACCAATAACAATTGCTCCGTTTAAGCAACGCATTGAACAATAAGCGGCCGGAATATGCAAAGAGACACGACACAGTGATCCTCCAACATGATAACCATATATGGCTATATATGTGACATGGCTCAATGAATGGATCGCTTTGAAAGACGAGTCGTTTTTCCGTCACGGGATACAACAACTGCCAGACATATCGGAATAAGCGGCCGGAATATGCAAAGAGACACGATAAAGTGATGCTCCAGCATGATAACGCTAGACCACATGTTGGAAAGATTGTGAAGGCCACCTTGGAAACACTTGGCTGGGACGTTTTACCTCATCCGCCGTATCCATCAGACATTGCTCCATCAGATTATCACTTGTGCAGATCGATAGCACACGGACTTTTGGGTTAGCACTTGAACAGTTATGAAGAAATTGAGAAATGGCTCAATGAATGGATCGCTTCAAAGGAAGAGTCGTTTTTTCGTCACAGAATACAACAACTGTCAGACAGATGGAAAAAAATAATAGCAAGCGATGGCAAATACTTTGTTTAGTGTATTTTTTCATGTTTTTTCACAATAAAGTTTTTCTGGAAGAAAAAAATAATAATTCACAAACCCAATAGTTTTTCGAAGTAACAGTAAGTCAGTCACTTCGAAATAATAGATTCTCGTATACACTCCTGGTATAAACACTAACATTTGGTCAATTTTGTCAAGGAATTCGTTACAAAGATATAATATAATAATATATTATTATATTATTTTCGCATGGTCTGTCGTTGATCATTTAAACAATAAATAAATTTTCATTAACCCCACCTACAATAAATTTTCACAATTAGTATTATCTCTTTTGCATCTAACTTTATGGTTGAACGTTTCATTTTAAACATTATTATTCCACGTGGATTATTTTGCAGGTATTTAAATTAATTATCGCATTACTAAAAGCGTAAAATATTTTATATGTAGAAGTCGTAAATTTACTAATTTCAAAAATATTTACACCAAACTTTTGGTCAACTGAAATTCTACAAATGCTGTGATAAACAAATGTAATTGAAATTAATTAATATAACTTAAATTCCAGTAAACTGAAATTGTTGGAACGAAGGTAGTTTTTTAGAAAATTAACCATTTTAAAGTGTTTAAATTCAGCTGATGAACTGTTGCAAGTTGTATGTGCTGAGAAAGTTGAATCTTTTTTGCAGTAAAAAGATAATCATTGTAAATGTAACGGCTAGACTTGTGTTGTGTTTTGAGTTTATGATGTTATAAAGGCGCTGATAGTCATAGATGCTGTGTGCCGAAAATTTTAACTATGATGTAATGGGATAAAATTGGTTGATGTTAGAAAAGTAATAGGGCAACACTGTTGAGTTTTTAATTTTACATTATGTTCTTGTTTATGTGCAGTAATATTTTACATGCAGTAATTCAGTCTTGAAAAATATGTGGAAAGACCGGGCCTTATGGTCACAATGCCCGGGGGGGGACACCTTAGCACTCCAAATGAACCCGTAAATAAAAAAATTAACCTGTTTAAAATTCTCGAGAGATAACTCCATTATACTTCCAATAGTAATTTTCATCCCTTTCTGAGATCTCAGAATTATCATTGATAGCCCAAAAGTCATCCTATTATCACCTCTGTTCTCCCATTTTACCATATAGGCCGTGTCTCCAACGCTAGAGCTCTGAAATTTTAACAAATCCTCAATCAAAATGTATAACTATTTATATAAAGATACAAAGTAACAAAATATAAACTATTTTAGATCATGTAGTACCAAGTAAATTTTTAAAACTTTTAAAATTTCACGTTATACCTCATCTTCAATAATAAAAAAATAGTGTATTGGGCCCGGTAGTTCAATTTCAACCACCTGTATATTATTGATAAAATATTAATATATGTGTTTATTCTCATAAAGAATTATTTTAAGCAATTCTGTTCCTTATCTATTATTTGTTAATGACTATATTCCTTAATAAGCTTTATCATGATTAACCATCTTGATATGTAGTGATACGTGATTTTTGCAAGTGGCGTCTTCATTTTTTTCTGACGTTTTTATTTATTTTTAAGTGATAAAAGTGCAGAAAATACTTGAAATAGTGTGTTATAATGTGGACTTGTGTTTGGACTCCATGCAGACCAAAATTGGAGCGACTGGAAAGGTATTTGTAGAAATTTTTGTTAATTTTATAATGTAAGTCATTGTTATGTAGAATGTGCTTCTATTGACAATATAGAAACACATACATGCATACACTATCGGCTATAACTAGAGAAACAAAACTATTTTTTAAATCATTTTCATAAATCCCGATTATTGACTAAATGAATATTGAATTATATTGGTATAGCAACAACAATTTATAAGTTAGAACCTGCTCTTCAAAATATTTGTTGTACTGGTACAATAAATAAAATAATTAACTTTCTGCTGCAGCAGACCATCTGCATATTTCTTTTGTAAGACTTAATAATAAAACATTTTTTTGTGCTTAAATTTTTTCCTTTGCCCTAGCTCCCGTTCTTGTCCCCGTTTAGAGTTTCATAATTATGGTAAGCCCATATAGGGGGGCAGACAATATTTAAGTTATTTTGGGGGGTCCCATGCCAGAAAAGGTTGAGAAACACTGCTGTATAGTATGTTTAGACTTTGGTCCAATACCTGTTTTATTAGTGAGACAAAAATAGCAATCCGTAATATGGTCTTTTGGTTCTCTCCAAACCATTGGTAATTCCAAAGTGTATTTTATGATTTGCGTCTGAAAGTATATTTGTGTATGTAGTAAACAGAGCTTTAGACCACCCAGTATGTTTTTATGATAGTCGAACAGACATATTTTGCGGGGTTTCCTCTTTGAAATGAAATGAAATGAGTTAGCGATACTTAATTCAGGAGTTAAATTAAATTAACAAATCTCAATAATCATTAAATAATTTGGTTTAAGTAACAACACATTTTCATATTTTAGTAAATACAAGGCGTCTCAAAAGAAATTTTATATTTAG
This sequence comes from Liopterus haemorrhoidalis, assembly GCA_963971575.1. Lineage (NCBI taxonomy): Eukaryota > Metazoa > Arthropoda > Insecta > Coleoptera > Dytiscidae > Liopterus > Liopterus haemorrhoidalis. The sequence continues at coordinate 13,771,978 of OZ020618.1, read as the reverse complement.
TGGATCGATTAAAAAAAAAGTAAGCCGTATATAGAAAAAATGTTTATTAATTATTAAAATACACTTTTGGGGATTTATTTCTTTAAAATAATATCGTCTAAATGTAGACCCTCGCGTTCTCGGCACTCATTTAATCGAACAGTAAAATTACTTATGACGTCTCGGCAGGTGGACTCAGGGATGGCTGCCATTTCGTGACGGATATTTTCTTTCAAATGCGCCAGTGAAGTCGGTTTATTGGCGTAAACTTTAGATTTAAGATAACCCCATAGGAAAAAGTCCATAGGAGTTAAATCTGGACTGCGTGGAGGCCAATTTATGTCACCTCTCCGGGAGATCAATTTGCCTGAGAAAATTTCACGAACACGTGGCAGAGACATATTGGACGTGTGTGAAGTTGCTCCGTCCTGTTGGAACCATGTTCTTTGGTTATAGCCGGGAAAGTTTTGCAGTTCAGGTACCAAGAAGTTGTCTAACATCTCCACATAACGCTCTGAATTCACTGTAACTGCACGCCCCCTTTCGTCTTCAAAAAAGTAAGGGCCGATAATTCCTCGCGCCGACATCGCAGCCCATACGGTCACTTTAGGCGAATGTAGGGGTTTCTGATGTTTGCGTTTCGGATTCGTTGCACTCTAGTAGCGGCAGTTCTGCTTATTTACGTGGCCATTAAGATGAAAATGAGCTTCATCCGAAAACAAAATGTTGGTAAACGTTGAAAATCGCTCAATCACTTGATTTACGAAATTAAGCCTCTGACTGGCATCTTGGGGCTTTAATTCTTGCACCAATTGAATTTTGTAGGGGTGCAGCTTAGATCTTTGTGCATAATGCGATGTAATGATGATCTATGCACATTTAAAGCACTTGCGCGCTTCCGAATTGAAAGGTTCGGGTCGTCACGAACAGACTGATTAACATTCTCCACGTTTTCTACCGTTCTTGATGACCTAGGTCGCCCGGATTTTGATTTATCCAGCGTTGTACCAGTCTCTTCAAACTTTTTAACCCAATGTCGAATGAGAGGAATGCTTGGCGCATCATTTAAGTGGCGGAAACCTCGAATACTGCAGAATTTTCTACGCGCTACAGTCGCCGAATCACCGTTTTTGTAAAACTCTCGCACGCATAACGCGCGGTCTGCTCCCGAGAAACGCTCCATAGCGATTGAATTCCCAAGAGCCAGGCTACCGATTGACATAACCCTCGCGCCCCTCGGATACGTTGCGTTCACGCAGTAAGCTAAATAAATATAAAATTTCTTTTGAGACACCTTGTATAACTATTAATAAATATTGTGCTTAACTTTATTATTATTTTTTTTTAAATGAAATATCCTTGTAGTTGCTTTATATTTAATTATAGGGGGTTCTGCTGGGCTGCAACCCCCCCCCTGAGTGCGCTACTGATGGTTTCTGATGTTGTTTGCATTCTTATTTTCGTTGCTTAACCTAAAAGGAAATGACTATGACGCTGCCAAAATGTAATCCTTTCATCTAATATATTTAAGACACGCAGAAGTAATTGTAAAATTCTTGTAACACAATAATTTTACGGAAAGGAACCCATGCCATTGTAAGCTTTCAAACGACGTGATCTCAATGAACAAGACCTTAATACTAAATTATAAAGAGTCCTAATTCTGTTCTCTCATTTCTGTCTGTCCGTCACTAAACTTGGGAAATGATTAATTTTGGTGCTTGAAAATTTTACATAAATATATTCTTGGGTTATAAATAAGTATTCTTGGGATCTTTTGATTAGTAAGATGTGTTATTCATTCAGTAAATTGTAATGAAAGGAATTTTCACCGATATTCAGTAATTTTCCTGAATACTTTTTATGAATATTCATTTGTAAGTGGTATATTTCTTGAACTCTCTTATCGGTTGTGAACAGAATGGCTTATTGAAAATTTTAGATATAATATGAAAATTTACCAGACGGTATACAAAACTTTAGAATATCTCAAGAAGTTTCTTGTACTAATTACTACTATATTAATTAATTTGTACGATTTTAATTAACCTCGCTAACTATTTTTGCACTTTTTTCAATGATGAATACTTTATTTATTGCTGAATACACATCTAACAATTAAACATAATTGAACAACAACTACGAATAAAAAAACTGATGAACGTGAACAATCTGAAACGAATGCGAACAAAAACGAATTAATAGTCTAGTTACTAGTTCTACGGCCCATATTTTTCCCACGCATCTAGTTCAAACAAACAGTTTCCTTTTAATTGGCAATAACTGATGGATAATAATAATAAATAATTATTATAATCAATAACACTGGTCAACAAAATAAAAAAAGATTAATGGTTTCGTGATGAATGTGTGTGATCTTAGATAATTCGCATGTGCTGATTGTGAATGTGATATTAGTTTTGCTCCACATAGAGTTTACGAGAACCATCTAATCGAGAACGCCGTAATCTTAAGGTTATCAGTCTACTTTTGGGTCTCCAGACTGGTTATAGAAAGCATATGTGCTTTCTTTGCTTATGGAATAGCAGAACCGATAAGAAGCATTATCATCAAAGGGAATGGCCCGTCATACCGAAAGACATCTCTGCTCGATACAGCTACATACACCTCGTTGATCCCGAGAAAGTGTTTTTATCACCACTGCATCTAAAGCTTGGTCTAGTTAAAAACTTCATCAAGACATTGAAACCAGCAAGTGCAAGTTTTCAGTACCTGACGACAAAATTTCAAGGTGTTGTATCAGAGGCAAAGTTGAAAGCAGGTGTACTGAATGGCCCTCAAGTTCGTTCACTCATAGATGATGGTAAGTTCTCTGCTACTCTGACTCCAATAGAAAAAGACGCATGGATTGCATTCATTGATGTAGTCCGCAACTTCTTAGGAAATCGCCGAGCTGACAACTACGAAGATATTGTGAATCGATTACTACAGATCTATCAGCTTGTTGGTGCTAGAATGTCCTTGAAGATACACTTCTTCCATTCCCACCTAAATTTCTTTCCTCCTAATCTCGGTGACATAAGTGACGAGCATGGTGAGATTCCATCAAGATATTGCAAAGATGAAATCTCGCTACCAAGGTCGCTTCAGCCCAAATCTTCTTGGCGATTACTGCTGGACATTACAAAGCGAAGCGGACAGCAATTTTCGACGTAAAGCTCAGAAACCTTTTTGAAAGATATCATGTGCATATATGATACCTGTCTATATCTGGCTTTTTGGGAGGTAAGCTACGTTTGATATATATGTTATAGTATAGTAGGCAGTCAACATATAGTATGCATTACATGAAATGTACTGATATAGTAAATATATTAAAATATATAGTAAAATGTAAAAATCAAACTGCAGAACAAAAAACTGTACGTGATGGGCAAAAACTAAAGTTAGATTCGAAATCAGCACCCGCTAATTAGTCAGAAAATCATAATACATTTCCAGAACCAAAATGGTTGTTGACCAGTGTAATTGACATGATAATAATAGGTTTCCAATACGTAGGTTACTCCTTATTTTGAAGTTTTATTTTATTTTTTTATGCAAGACTCATTTTGTGCCTTAGTATAAAATATTAAAATGTGCAAAATATCAGCTCCATCGGATTACATTAACATGTACCGCATCGAGCTTGAAACTTTGCACGTTTGAAACGTTTTTATGAAAACTTTTCTACTTCCCCGTAATAATATTAATAATACTATATGCCAAATACCGGTTATACCGTACGTCCCTTCTGACATAGAATCGGTAGTGGAACATTCCGTAAAATTATGTAAATTTTATTTTTGTTCTAAAAAACTATGAATTTTAAACTTGTTTTAAAATATTTTTCTCTGTTGCAGGTAAGTTGATGAATTTATCAACAGCTCCACTTTCTTGTCAGTGGTAAGAAATATAATAATAATAATCTACAGGGTCGCCTTATCCATTAAGCACTTTAGGTACAGTGCCTAGGGCCTATGAAATGTTATGTTTGACTCTAGTTGTATTCCGGGGCGAGGCGGGGAAAACCTTGCGGTCCTGATAATATTATAATAATAGTAATAATCTTGTACACCTCAACCAGCGACCCGTGACGAATGAGAAAAGGTCTACGCAAAGACAAAAACCGAAAGAGAAAGACACGAAATGTGAAATTAAATGCGTCCCCACTACTACTTTTCTGTTAGTCCAACTCGCATCCAAATTTTGTACGCCACGACTCGATGGTTGAGTTATAGGTTGTGCCACCACCATCCTGAAACTATTATGCACATTGTCTGCTTGTCCATCTCTTGCAGCGTCAAACTACGTGTCTCGACATAATGCTGTTCTCCGCGTGCTCTACTACCATCTTAGATATGCTTATGATATTAACTAAATACCGGTTATACCGTGCGTCGCTTCTGACATAGAATCGGTGGTTGAAAATTCCAAGTACCGCATTTGCTGGAATTATTCCTTCCACACCTCGAGGTTACCGACAGCCACTAAGTCCAGCTGAGAAGAATATCTCGCTCAAGGTGGAGGAAAAGAGGTCCAAGTATATGGATCTCTTGTCCGAACTTAAAAAGTTGTATCCAGGGTATAAAGTTATGCTTATAGTCCTGACAGTTGGTTTTGGGGCCTACTATCACGGGGAAATCGAGTCCATTCCCGCCTGCATATCTTCTGCCACCTCTTTGATCTGCAGGATGCAGAAAGCAGTGCTGCTCGGGTCACTCTGCATTTTAAATTGCTGTCCATCAACGGTTGTTATAGAAATGAAACCTCTATGTTCTATGATAAAATAAACTCACGGTATATTTTTTTACCCAACTTATGGTTTGTCTAACCTTTCTCTTTAAACTATACCTTTCTGTGGACATTAAAATTGGTTTTAATTCAAGTCACATTACTCCCAAGATACCTTTGTTGAAACAAAAATTGCAGAAAATGGGAAATCAGTGGAAGCTCCAACGAAATTGCAGTGAGAATTATTTATTATTTAAGAGCACTGCAAAATGGTTCAGTATATGACAATGAAAATGTAGTATTTTATAATGGAATTGTAGAATTTGATTATACCGACAGACGAACATGCATACGTTCATATTTTAAATCTCATCCCGACAGACAGTCATTGAAACCGTTTGAAATGACGTGAAAATTACTGTCAGAGTGTTTAGTGGAAGTCCCGTGTTTATGTGTCAAGCTAATATTTAATAAACCTGTTCCATACTCGTTTGACAACAAACATGTACAACGATCAAAATCACTTTATTACGCGAAATAAATGATCATAAATTGAAACATGTCGCTAGCACGAAGAGAGTACAACATGACCAAACCGTTATTATTTAAATTGATAGAAGCGAAACGAGTTAACGTGAGTCCTGATGGTAACGTGTGCCGTCGGCCGTCGCATCCAGAATTCACTTCCACTTGGAGCGCAAGTTTATGATGACCGAACCTCCATTACATTTATAATTGAAACTTTGATTAATGCTAGCGAAGCCAGCTGGTTTGAGCCCGTACAACCATCCAAACACCGAACTCACTGAGTAGCTATCAGGTAACTGCGTCCGGTCGATACGACACACTTCTGAATTATTGAAACTTTGCCACTCTCGGTCGCGAGTATTTTAGAGATGAGTTGATCGTTATACCGTTTCCTGGTTTAGGAAAGCTTCCTGTACGTTGAAATCGCTCTCAACCGCTCGCAAACATCACTGAAGACTAATCACTATCGATATAACGACACGTCCAACACAACGGTCAACCCTGCTTGCGTCTGGTCAGGATCTCATAAAGTACTCAGCAGCTGCAACTCTCGACCTACAAATGTTTCCATATAGGTCATTGCTCCAGATTGACCGTAATATATATTGCAGATGACAACTTGAACAGCTTGTATTTTTCCTTGCAATAATATATTTAGTACACTGAATCATTTGACCCATCCAAATGCCACAAGAATAAAGCTATTCGAGCACTTAATAGGTAAACTTCGAATTGACAAAGTCCTAATTACGCAGTTCAAAATTACGTCTATACAGGATGTAACAAATTAAAGCAAACAAGATTTTTCTCTCATCTGTTAGGAGATACAAATCAATAGTTTAAATGAAAAAACTTAGAACTTTTAGTAGGCTATATGAATCATAGCGAATATTAAAAAAAAAAGAAGGTTAGGAATAACACCTCAAATAATACACCTTTCTTAAATGGAACCCCCGTATTTTATTATATAACAAGATGCGACATTACCTTATCCTAAAAAAAGTTTAGTACTTACCCCTCTAAAATTGGTCAATTTTTCAGATTTTACTAAAATATGTGTCTTGAAAATCTAGAGTGCTTTGGAAACGATTTTTTTTTTAACAAGATTCTGTTACTACAAATTATTAATACTTTTTATTAAAACCATGCATGGTGTTAATACATATGTGCAGTAAAACCTGGTTTAATTGACCACCAGGGGGACCCGCTCAAATCAGTCACTTTAGACAAGTTGTTACCATACGCAGAAAGAAGGATGTAGGTACACAATTTGATTGAAAAGATGTCTTCTAGAACAGCGTTTCTCAACCGGGGGACCGCGGCCCCCTTGGGGGCCGTTAATGCTTTGTTGGGTGGGGGCGCCAAGTCATATAAAATCGAAGCATGAAATTATAATAGAAAAACGCTCAATTTTGCAAGATATATTCATAAATATATCACATTTATATTCATTAAAATATTCCTTTTAAACTTAAATAAAATAAATTATACTTATTTTGACAACTAATTTAAACTAATTAAAACGGTTCGCGTTGGAGGTACTTCAAGTACTTTCAAGTAGGTACGACTTGAACTTGCAATATTTTTTGTTATGCTCCGAGCTATTGTTAGCTAAAGAGTAAGGATGCGAAAGTGTTCAAAATGGAAAGCAACTTGGAACAATGGAACACTTGTAAATAAAAAGACTTGCAAGCCATTATACTAATCTGACTCTGACAAAATATAAACTATTTTAGATCATGTAGTACCAAGTAACTTCCAAATTTAACGTTATACCTCATCTTCAATAATAAAAAATAGTGTATTGGGCCCGGTAGTTCAATTTCAACCACCTGTATACTATTGACAAAATATTAATATATGTGTTTATTCTCATAAAGAATTATTTTAAGCAATTCTGTTCCTTATGTATTAATTGTTAATGACTATATTCCTTAATGAGCTTTATCAGGATTAACCATCTTGATATGTAGTGATACGTGATTTTTGCAAGTGGCGTCTTCATTTTTTCTGACGTTTTTAGTTATTTTTAAGTGATAAAAGTGCATAAAATATTTGAAATAGTGTGTTATAGTGTGGACTTAGTGTTTGGACTCCATGCAGACCAAAATTGGAGCGACTGGAAAGGTATTTGTAGAAATTTTTGTTAATTTTATAATGCAAGTCATTGTTATGTAGAATTTGCTTCTATGGACAATATAGAAACACATACATGCATACACTATCGGCTATAACTAGAGAAACAAAACTATTTTTTAAATTATTTTCATAAATCCCGATTATTGACTAAATGAATATTGAATTATATTGGTATAGCAACAACAATTTATAAGTTAGAACCTGCTCTGAAAAATATTTGTGGTACAATAAATAAAATAATTAAGTTTGTGCTGCAGTAGACCAGCTGCATATTTCTTTTGTAAGACTTGACAATAAAACAATTTTTTGTGGTTAAATTTTTTCCTTTGCCCTAGCTCCCGTTCTTGTCCCGGTTTAGAGTTTTATAATTATGGTAAGCCTATATATATGATATATAATAATATGGATTGATTTTTTATATTGTACGCATTGTATTACTAAATGAATGATGTGACTAACGATCTTTACTCCGTTATGTCGCCTAATATCAATTCAAGTTTTAATCTTTTTTTTTTTTTAATGATATTATTTAATTATTTCGATCTTTCTAATTCGGTGTCAAAATATAATATAAAAAATAGGTGCTATAGTTAAACTATTTTTGGAGACTTTTTATTTTGAGAGATTGGCAGTACTACTCGTGTCATTGATAACCTCAAATACTTTAAAATGTTTATTTAATACAATTTGTAATAGACCGGGAGCTCATGACAGTTTTTGGTCTCCGATTTCATACAGCATGCCTTTTGGAGGAGAGAATGTTTACCCTGTGACAACAAAAAAGGGATGGTACTTAACCCCTGCACGCTTTCCGGTCATAGGGAAAATTGCATTTCCACTTAAACACAAAATTTTTGTGCTTTTCTCTGATTTAATATTGCTTGCCCTTTTGTCAAAAGAAAGTTATAACAAATTTAAAGTCTTTAAAATATATGCATGCGATTCAGAGAGTCCCAAAGGGCTCAAACGGTCATGTGATCTTGTAATAAAAAAATATGATTTTCCGCGTTTTCATACAACATGCCTATAATTAAAAGACTTTAAATTTTTTATAACTTTCTTTTGACAAAAGGACAAGCAATATTAAGTCAGAGAAAAACACACAAATTTTGTGCAAGTGGAAATGCAATTTTCCCTATGACCGGAAAGCGTGCAGGGGTTAAGTTCCATCACTTTTTTGTTGTCACAGGGTAAATATTCTCTCCTCCAAAAGGCATGCTGTATGAAATCGGAGACCAAAAATGTCATGAGCTCCCGGTCTGTAAGTATTTCCATGTCAGATAATTATTTTATAATATTATTATTAAGATAATTCGCTATTGTGTTCTGTTATCATATATTATTTTATTATACATTGTTGCTATGGTGGCCGCATTTAAAAAAAATCCCTAGATTGTATTCCGACATTTATATATAAAAATGAAATTTTAAAATTTCTATAAAATAAGTGATGGAAAGTATAAAAAATAGTATATTATGCTCGTTTTAAACGAGGTATTGTCACACTTGTTTCTTTGGAGGACAAAGTTTGGGATACACAGATATAAACGCTGATAAATAGTTTTTAATCGAACAATTATATGTCACAATATTGTTGATGTTACAATTCCTGACTGAAATCGGACATTGACACCGTCATGACAATATTTACAAATGTGCCTTGTCTAAAAATGTTTCCAAACAGATTAATTTCAATTCTAAAAATCCGTAAAACGATAAATATTCAATGATATTGAGAAGCTCTATTTTCCGGAACTTGAGCGAAAGATAGATTTCGTACGGTAGCCAATTGGATTGGTCTCGTGGTCACACAAACTAACGGATTCCGTTGCTGGACTGCAAAGCTCGTGAGAAATATACCGCTCGCCCTCCACTTTATAAACTAGCCACGCTACTGTTTCTGAATGATTTATTTCTAAATGTACCCGTATTCGTTTTTCCGATACCTATTAAATTAATTTTACAAACTACGTTTTTCCGAGACGCCGATTTCTATTGATATGTCACTCAAATGCAAGATATTTCACCGACAGTCTCTTATCAGTATTTATAAATACTGAATATCTTCCTTTTATTTTGAAACTTTTAATTATTATTCAAAAATTACAGGACACAAAATAAATGGTAGATAATTAACGTTTTCATCATTTGTACATAAACGAAAAGACATAACAATGTTGTTAATAATTTAAGAAGTACAAAGAAAAGAGATATAATTACAGGTAGTATTGCTAATGAGTTTAAGGGAATAATTATTACCTTACGCACGTGCCTAAAGCGGAGAAAAATGTATAATAATGCACTTCCTTGTTTAGTTGGCAGTAAGGAGGTTAAAAGAAAGAGAATAAAGGTTGGAATACAGAACAGAAAGCATAAAAGTAAACATTAACTGTAAATTAGAACACACTAGCGCAGGGGTCGGGGAACATTTTTACCCATTATCCAGAAATATATTTCTTTACACCGACGTTACCCCCTTGGTTTGTAAAAAAAATCATAGATTATTCAAGGATTTATTAAATTCTTTAGAATTTACATATTAATTAACATAAAATATATAAAATAATGCTATAAAATTATATATTTTTTTATAACAAAAAAACTTTATTTGGAGAAATTATGTTGTTTAATTTTTGATATAATAACATCAAAATCGGGACTTTTTGATGTATTTTTTACTGTATTTGGATACAGTCTTTGGGGTCCAGTCGATTTCTTTGTTTCGTTTTAATGTTCGTTAGAATGGAAAATCCTTATTCACAGAGATAAGTTGTTGCAAATGGCAGCAACTTTTTAATTGCCTCCTCATGAACAATTTTAAAAGACTTTACATCCAAAAATGTAACAGATCGGTTTTGTTTTCCAATTCTATACGTGCTTCATTATTTGATCTCAGTTCCAAAAGTGACTCAGGCAACCCTTGTGGCTCTTCTGGCACGTCAGACATTTTGCAATTAAAAGGATCTATAACCCAACTCACTGTACTTAAATTAAGTTCTGGGAAATATTGAGCGAACGGTCTTTTAGGTTGCCAAAATGTTTGTTGATTGTGACCTTGATGTCCTCAAAACGAGTATCATTCGAATCTTCTAAAAACAAAGCTAATTTTGGAAAAGCAGCTATCTTGTTTTGATTAGCTTTTTGTTTCCATTTGGAAATTTTCGAACCAAACGCTGACAATTTTTCATTGGCAGATATTATCGTGATTTTCTTCCGTTGTAATTCTTTATTAAGTATGTTGACATGCTTAAAAATGTCTACTAAATGCAACGAGCATGGAAGCCATGAAGAAGTTGTGAACTTTTAGTGACAGAACATAATTTTGGTCGATTAAAAAACTTTTGATTTCATTTTTAAGAGCCCATAATCGGTTGAGTACATTTCCCCATGAAAACCATCTTATTTCTGTATGGTACAGCAGGTCTGTGTACTCGGCGTCGCCATCTTTACATAGCTCACGAAATAGACGTCAAATTTCTATCGTATTTAGAAACGCATTTTTTATTATTTTTTGATTAATATCTCATCATCCCCAAAAATTTCGTTTTTACCCCATTTGGGGTAATTTACCCCTGTTCCCCGACCCCTGCACTAGTGTGTCTACATTGAAAAAACATGGCCCTGTCACGAGACTTACAGTATAGTTGTTTCAAGGACGTAAGTTTATCCAGCGGCAAGTGATTCTCGCTTCCATTAAGTGCCGGTAAAGATCAAAGGATTGCCGCTGCACTTGAGTAAAGCGACAAGATAAAATTGATGTAAAGTGTGAATTTTCACACATTTCAGGGTTTCGCAAGTATTTAGTAAGTGAATGATGATTATTTAGGATGCCAAACAAGTTTTATGTCAAAATTTTTTTTTATGAATTTTAATTCGAATGCCTAATACCATTATTTAAGTTTCTAAATATGTGCAGTATTTTTTTTTATATAGCAAAGTTCATTATGATTTTGAAAATTGCGCCTATGGCTTCCATTGGTTGCTTAAATCATAAGCTCCGCCCCTCTGTTATTAAATTTACGCTTTTAAAAATTAAATGCAACATTTACCAAAATATAACTAGAATTTTGGCAAAATAATTTAAACAAAATAAAAATGCAAAAAAAACAGAAAATATAAAATTGACAGGAATCGAACTGTAGTTTACAAATTGGGAAACAAGGACGCTACGCACTACGCTACGAGCGCTTACTTATTTAGTATGTTATATAGCGAATTAAATATTTAACATATTTTAGTTAAAAACACAAAAAATGCGTTATTTCCCGAAAACATAATCTGATCAAAAATTCCTGTTGTACTATTCCGGTTCACACCAATGTCCATTACTTAGAATTTTTTCAGATTTTTAGTTTAAACCACCTGGGCTACAGGCTGTGGGCAAAAATTTTTTTGTACAATTTTGGCAAAAATCACTTCAAAATAATTTATTTTGCAAAAATAAAATTTTGATCGTTAATCCACGTACTCAGTTTTCATTTGACACCCTACTCAGGATTTTAAAAAAATAATTTATATATTGTTACGAATTCGGTCGTGTAAAGGTATGTCTTGTATATACTTGTCTAGCTCCACGGATCGTGTGTAGGGGCAACAAGTCACAGCCAGCGTAGGCAGGGCTTGGCACTGGGCGACGTTCCATTCCGAGTCGGTATTCTCAAGTCAAAGGAGTTTGACCAACATCGGTGCAGATTTATGCATGTATGTTAGCACCGTACACATGACGCGCACAAACTTGTCATCACATCAGACGAGAGTGTTTTGCTCAAAAGGAAAGTTATAACCATTTTTGTCTCCTGGTAATTCTTTGTGTTTGCACAAGTTCGTCTTTTTTTGATCCTCATCATCAATTTTATGCCGCTTACTGTCGCCTCCAAAATCCTTTGCAGCCGCGCTAATCCTTTCCCTATTTATAGATAACGTCTCAGGTGATTCAAGATTTCTAGATATGCTCTGCATGTCCGGCACTTCTTCTCTTCTTCTTCCCTCCAAAATTGACTTGCCGCCTGGTTCCGTCATCTGAACCTGGCTATCGTGTTCTAGTGTTTATTATTTTCTCTCAGGTGTCTTGGTTGCGTTTGAACTTATATATTTTAGTAGTCTTCATTATATCTTGTTTTATTATTCTGTTTTATCTCTCTTAGTCCTATATTTCTTTGTCCAACAGATTTAGTATGTTACATGATTCTCTAGTTGCGTAATATTCAGTTTCATTAACCGTAGGTGTTTATTTTACGTTCATTGAACTTTGTTGATAATTACATAATTTACTCCACTATAAACATTAATTGAGCGTAGATATTATACTTGAATTCAACAAACTATACATTATTTAACAATATGGTTAGTTAAGACTAAATACCTATTTACATAATGCAGAAAGAGCAATTGAAAATAAGACAAAATGTAGGTGGAGTTGAAATTACAGAGAATATAACCACGGAGTATTTAATTTACATCCCTTTTCCGCCCTCTACAAATCTATTTAAACAATCGTTAGACATTTACATCACGTTGTTCTCTAACATTTTTTGCCAATAAAGATGCATTAATTTCTTTTCGTGCAATCGAAAATACTAGTAGTTGAAACAAATTTCACGTCGGCCTATTCGTCTTAAAGTGACATGCAATTTACCGAGTCGCCTTTTGGACCTGTTATATTCGCATTAAGTTAGAAGAGCCGTTGCCTAGCTGTGCTAGTCTGAGAGTTTCTCTATAGAGCTCGAAGCGTTTGTAAATTGAGGTTAGTTTGCGGTATAACTACATATTCAATAACCGATTTAATGGTTATATTGATCGCTGAATATTTTAAAATTGCCAACTTCGTCACCCGAAACCGAGGTTTTATTAACTGATTATCGGTTCAAATTCACTTTAATGTTACCTTTGAAAGTTTTTATATTGAATAGAAGGGATCATCCCTCGATATCGTTTACTTAAAGATGATGTTATTTAAGAAATACAATTGTAGAAGAAAGTTTAAATGTTATTTTTCTCTCTTGGTGGATTTTAGGAAATATTAAAGGAGATGTTGATGTTATTAGACACGTATGATGAATAGCTCTCGTGCTAGAGATGCATTTAAGGTTGTGACCGCTTATGTGCAACAAATTTTATGCGCCAGTTTAAAGTTTACGACGTCAACTATATTATAACTAAAATCCCTGAATATTATTTACGAGCTTGCTTACCTTTTCTACTGTTTGTTTTTTATAACTGTTTTATTTTTATTGCCATATACTTTCACTCTGTTTTAATGGAGAAAATCGCTTCCTTCAATTATGGTATGGCTGAAACATGAAGAACAAAAGTAGGAATAAAAGAATGTAGAGAATAGGATAAGTTACTTCATCAACATCATCGCTTATGGAATAAGCCAGAGGTAGTTAAAAGGTTGAAAGGTTGGCAGGTATTCGGGTGGTTGTTCGCAGATATTCGGGTAGTGTATATCAGATATTCAGGTGGTCGATCACGAGGCCATAATAAATTCAGGAGATATATTCTAACACTTTTCCGTTGGTTTAAATCTTATCTTTGTAATCTATACTTTCAAGCTTGATCTGGCGATACCAATACCAATCACTTTACCAATACTTGTAATTAACGAAGTCCCGCAGGGTTCAGTACTTAATCCTTTACTGTTTTTAATATTTGTTGCTGATTTACTGTAGACTTAAGTTTCGTTCGACTTTAATTCAGAACACCTTTATTCCTAAATCATAAAGAATCATATTGCAACCAGCTAGCAAACACAGGTTTTCTCAGATTTGAAACCACTCTCTGGTCAGAAAAAAAACTATGTGGGAAGATCTAAAAGTTAGTGGTGTGCACTAGTAAGTACCATGCCGATGATACGGATATAACGTTTATCTAATCCACAAAAAGTTCTAGAAACCAAGGCCGAACTTTCGTTAGCCAGTGGGAAGATCTCAATGATTAAGAGAGTTGCTGACGGTAAATTTAGGGAGTATTAGTATGGCATATACTTGTGAAACCCTGCAACTTAATGGAGCAAAAATGTAAAAAAGAATTTTTAGGCCCAAAAGTGTCATTGACAGAATGCAAGAGCAGAGAGAAAACGAAAGTAAAACTAGAAAAATATATAGTTCTTTCCAAAATTAATTTTTCTGAAGTGTACGCTCAGAGCCGCAGTAAGGAGGGGCGACGGCCCTGGGCGCACTAAGGAAAAGGGCGATGACGGGCTTGGCTAAGGGGCGTCATTGTGAAGGTAAGGACCTTTTTTTTGCTCGTCACTTGGATTTTGGGAGGTGAAAACCTTTTTTTTTTGCTCATCACTTAAATTTTGAGAGGTGAGAACCTTGTTTTTATTTGCCAAGGGCGCCAAAACACGGTTCTGCCCGTAGCGCAAGTTTTCCTTACTGCGGCTCTGTGTACGCTTATGTCCAATTTATTTAAATCTGGTTTCTATTGTTGGTATACCATATAAATAAGTGATTGCTTAATAACAAAGTGCAATAAACAAAACACGTACTCAACGTTATGATTGTTGTCTGGGAAAAGTTATGATACAATATTTTTCTGTCAGTAATGATGTTATTTAAGAAATACAATTGTAGAAGGATTTGAAACCGCTCTCAGGTCAGTAAGCTGTAACTGATAACTATAAGAGCTACAAGATTTCTTAAATTAGACAACAAATTCTATTCTACAGGAAAATATTAGTGAAGCATTTATTTTTCGACCAGTGGTTCTCAAAGTACGTTGAGCAGCTTTTTTATTTTAAATAGGACCACACATTTTATTTTTACTTATTCCGGTATTCTATACAAATAAAATTCAAAAAATTTAATTTGCGTTTTTCTCGATTATTTTGTTATGTAAGGCTATGACTTGTTTATAACGTTGAAATTAGAACAGAATACTCTATCGAATAAGTAAAAATAAACTGTGTGTTCCTATTTAAAATAAAAAATCAGCTGTGGCCACCACAGGACCGACTGCCGTCATAAAGTACTTATATAAATTACATTCTAGCAGAAGAGTAGAAATAACTTGACCTAATATTTTCTAACAGAGATATTATTTATCATGACCATGGAAACGTTACATATAAATATGAAAAAATTGAGACTCGAAAAATTTTACAGAAATTATTCGAAATTTTTCGTTTTATCAAAAAACGTCTCAAATAAAAGTTATTAGTTATTACTTTTATAGCAAATTTTGTTTAATAAATTTTTTCGAGATATTTTTCTGTTGTGAAATATTCGCAAAAATCTTAAAATCGGCACGAGTAAACTCGCATTTTTAGTCAACCGATTTTTACCAAAAGTTGATCTACTCGGGCCATTGATGGCAGAAGCTTAAATATGAAGTTTCATAAAAATCCTTTCAGCCGAATTTGCTTTGCACGTGTACACAGACAGACGGACAGACAGACAGACGGACAGACAGACAGACGGACAGACAGACGGACAGACAGACCGACAGAAATCATGCTAAAAATAGTAGAAACGTTATGTAGGGACCTCAATTCGTGGAGATCCATCGAAATCTCGAAATGTCAAAATCGGTATGATCACAATACCTCCCTTATATATGTGACGGTCGGTAAAAAATTGCTGCACTCATTGATATTTTCTTATAAAATAGTATTTGTTGTCTAATTTTAGCAACCTCGTAGCTCTTATGGTTCTCGCGATAGCAATGATGAGTAATTTAAAATGAACACACTGTATATCGGTGGTTGAAAAATCTTCTCGAAAAATCAATTTTCAATCAACTTTTTGCACATTACTCCAACTTCCCCATGTATTCCAAAATTAAAAATCCGTTATATTTCTAGTCTCAAAAATTTCAGAAAGAAATACTCAACCTGCATTTATTGGTAGTCCGGAACTGAGCCAAGGATGTGTGCTTGTTCTAGATATCATTCAGCAAAGTTTAGAATTACATGTTTGGGTTATCCGGCAATCATAGTAGGTAACTATATCTTATTATTGTATTCATGGATTGCTATTCTCTGTTCACCGAAAACTGTAGCTGAATTGGACAACTAACTAAACTCCTCGATGAACAGAAATTTAGGATAGGCAACCAGTCTTACGTTTATGCATTGATTGTCTTAACCGCGAGATATAATGGTTTTGGATAAAAACTCGTGCAAATAGGAGTACAGTGAATTATGCAACAAATTCCCGTTATCAAAATCATTTAGAAGCCTAATTCATTAACTGCTGAAAACAGATTTTCCCGTTGTTTATTCAACCCTTTATATCTTGAGTTAACAATAACCAGGTTGCGGAAATTATCAAATTGACATCGATCCAGTTAGGAGGTCTACCTCTACTCTTAGTAAAGTCACGAAGTGGCCATTCGAGATTTATTCTTATCGTACATATATAATTAGCTACCGTGTGTTAGTGATTTTGTAACACTGTGACACCATTTTTTCTAAGGTTCTCGTGATTGGCTAACTGGGAAACATGGTGTTCCCAGTTTGACTTGACTGATAGGTATTTTGCAGATATATTCTCTAAGAATCTACGAATATAATTACATATAGAAATTTGTAGTATTTCGTAGGCATAAACAAGAAACTCTAGATACTCCTATATCATTTGACTGATATCAACAATATTTTGCAGATTTATTCTCTAAGAAACTGCGAATAAAATAACTTATAGAAATGTCTAGGGTTTCATAGGCATAAACAAGAAACTATATACACTGCCCAGCAAACATTGAACTAACGGCCGAATGCCGGTAAACTGCTTTTACGCTGGTACATTGCTGGCACCAAAAGTAAGTGCAACGCCAGTATTAATAATGTACTTCACATTTGTATTTCGCACTCCGCCTATACGAAGTACTTTACCAGCATTTTATAAGCATTCCTTATTTGTATTAATCCAAGATTATTTCTAGCGGGCCAGTGCTTATGTTCATAACTTTTTTTGAATGTAATAATTTGAAAAGTCTGATCGTTCTTAGTCATAAAACACCCTAACGGCGTGGCCTTCGAGGGTCGGTACAAGTGATATTCTGTGAGTACAAGTTTGGACGTGTTGGTGAACAGTTTATCAGGATGTGTATTTGAATAGTTATTGATTGTGAGCATTATACAGTTTTTTATTGTGATTTGTGTGTGTTTTGTTAGATTTAAGGACGTAGTTTACACAAACTTCTTCATATTAAATTGTTTAATATTTAGTTTAGTTCAATCATAGTTTTTTTCATGTAATAAAATTTTCAATTATTAATAAATCTGATACAAGATTATAAATATCCCAGCAAACATTGAACTAACGGCCGAACGCCGGCAAACTGCTTTTACGCTGGTACATTGCTGGCACCAGAAGTAAGTGCAACGCCAGTATTAATAATGTACTTCACATTTGTATTTCGCACTCTGCCTATACGAAGTACTTTACCAGCATTTTATAAGCATTCCTTATTTGTATTAATCCAAGGTTATTTCTAGCGGGCCAGTGCTTATGGTTATAACTTTTTTTGAATGTAATAATTTGAAAAGTCTGACCGTTCTTAGTCATAAAACACCCTAATGGCGTGGCCTTCGAGGGTCGGTACAAGTGATATTCTGTGAGTTCAAGTTGGTACGTGTTGGTGAACAGTTTTTAAAAACTGATGTGTAAACTCTAAGATGTGTATTTGAATAGTTATTGATTGTGAGCATTATACAGTTTTTTATTGTGATTTGTGTGTGTTTTGTTAGATTTAAGGACGTAGTTTACACAAACTATTTCATATTAAATTGTTTAATTTTTAGTTTAGTTCAATCATAGTTTTTTCATGTAATAAAATTTTCAATTATTAATAAATCTGATACAAGATTATAAATATGTCATTTAAAAAATATAATTTGTCATATTTCATTTTGAATAGTGACATCTTAAATATTTTGTAAATATAATACTAACCTAAAATAATACAAACTTAATCCAAAACTGTAAAGCTTTTTTTACAATATAACCAAGTTTCTAAAAGTCAGTAATACACTATAAAAATCACCAAAATAACCAGATCTAGTTTGTTCTTACAAAAGTGAACAGCTTATAGCATTAATGCTTATAAAATTTGTTTATTGAATTTATTTTAACAAGTATGATTTCTTTAGGTTGGCACTCTTCAAGTCAGGGGGAAAAGATGTGGTAGATAATACAAGACGAATATTGGCGAAAATTATTAGTCACCCCTTATCTTTAGGATGAAATTGGTTTGACCGAAATGGCAGAAAACCATTTTCTTAAAATTCTTCATTAAATTAATAAATTAAAGAAACTAATTCCTGTTATTCCTGAAATTATATTTATTTAATATTTATAAATAAATCAATAAATTATAACTGTTAATTCAATTTACAATCGGCTAGTTTTACCATCGTTGAATAAATTTATTTAACAACTTAAGCTAACAATATCGCATCATTCTATTGACAGCAATGTTAATTTCTTCATTAATAGTTTAAAACCGATGCGATATTGTCAACTTTACTTGTTAAATAAATTTATTCAACGATGGTGAAAATGGCCAAATGAGTATTTATTTTGCACCTAACCATTAATTTATTTTAATACTGGGTAAGTACACATATATTACATTTGAAACACTAGAGAGTGGGTATAATATAAGCACTAGTCTGTCAGAAATAAATCTTGCAACTAATGCGATTATTTTGCACTTTACCGTTGCTGGGCCAGCAACTGATACATCAATGGGCCAGCTAACGTCCACGGGGACACCGGGGTACTGGCCCAGTGCAAAATGCCAGCACTGGACCAATGCGAAATGCCAGCACTGGCCCAGTGCGAAATGCCAGCACTGGCCCATTACTTTCAATGCACTTTACCGTTGCTGGGCCAGCAACTGATACATCAATGGACCAGCTAAGGGCCACGGGACACCGGGGTACTGGCCCAGTACGAAATGCCAGCACTGGCCCATTACTTTCAATGCCGGCGAGTATGTGCTTTACCAGTACTGGTCCGGATAAAAATGTTTGCTGGGATGTCATTTAAAAAATATAATTTGTCATATTTCATTTTGAATAGTGACATCTTAAATATTTTGTAAATATAATACTAACCTAAAATAATACAAACTTAATCCAAAACTGTAAAACTTTTTTTACAATATAACCAAGTTTCTAAAAGTCAGTAATACACTATAAAAATCACCAAAATAACCAGATCTAGTTTGTTCTTACAAAAGTGAACAGCTTATAGCATTAATGCTTATAAAATTTGTTTATTGAATTTATTTTAACAAGTATGATTTCTTTAGGTTGGCACTCTTCAAGTCAGGAGGAAAAGATGTGGTAGATAATACAAAACTAATTCCTGTTATTCCTGAAATTATATTTATTTAATATTTATAAATAAATCAATAAATTATAACTGTTAATTCAATTTACAATCGGCCAGTTTTACCATCGTTGAATAAATTTATTTAACAACTTAAGTTAACAATATCGCATCATTCTATTGACAGCAATGTTAATTTCTTCATTAATAGTTTAAAACCGATGCGATATTGTCAACTTTACTTGTTAAATAAATTTATTCAACGATGGTGAAAATGGCCAAATGAGTATTTATTTTGCACCTAACCATTAATTTATTTTAATACTGGGTAAGTACACATATATTACATTTGAAACACTAGAGAGTGGGTATAATATAAGCACTAGTCTGTCAGAAATAAATCTTGCAACTAATGCGATTATTTTGCACTTTACCGTTTCTGGGCCAGCAACTGATACATCAATGGGCCAGCTAACGGCCACGGGGACACCGGGGCACTGGCCCAGTGCAAAATGCCAGCACTGGACCAATGCGAAATGCCAGCACTGGCCCAGTGCGAAATGCCAGCACTGGCCCATTACTTTCAATGCACTTTACCGTTGCTGGGCCAGCAACTGATACATCAATGGACCAGCTAAGGGCCACGGGACACCGGGGTACTGGCCCAGTACGAAATGCCAGGACTGGCCCATTACTTTCAATGCCGGCGAGTATGTGCTTTACCAGTACTGGTCCGGATAAAAATGTTTGCTGGGTGCTATATCCTTCGACCAATATGAATAATATTTTGCAGATTTATTTTCTTAGAATCTAAAAATATAATTATTTACAGAAATACCTAGGATTTCGTAGGCATAAACAAGAAACTCTGTTTTGCAGATATATTCTCTAAGAATCTATAAATATAATTACATACATAAATGTCTAGGGTTTCGTAGGCATAAACAAGAGACTCCCCAGCAAACATTTTTATCCGGACCAGTACTGGTAAAGCACATACTCGCCGGCATTGAAAGTAATGGGCCAGTGCTGGCATTTCGTACTGGGCCAGTACCCCGGTGTCCCGTGGCCCTTAGCTGGTCCATTGATGTATCAGTTGCTGGCCCAGCAACGGTAAAGTGCATTGAAAGTAATGGGCCAGTGCTGGCATTTCGCACTGGGCCAGTGCTGGCATTTCGCATTGGTCCAGTGCTGGCATTTTGCACTGGGCCAGTACCCCGGTGTCCCCGTGGCCGTTAGCTGGCCCAGCAACGGTAAAGTGCAAAATAATCGCATTAGTTGCAAGATTTATTTCTGACAGACTAGTGCTTATATTATACCCACTCTCTAGTGTTTCAAATGTAATATATGTGTACTTACCCAGTATTAAAATAAATTAATGGTTAGGTGCAAAATAAATACTCATTTGGCCATTTTCACCATCGTTGAATAAATTTATTTAACAAGTAAAGTTGACAATATCGCATCGGTTTTAAACTATTAATGAAGAAATTAACATTGCTGTCAATAGAATGATGCGATATTGTTAACTTAAGTTGTTAAATAAATTTATTCAACGATGGTAAAACTAGCCGATTGTAAATTGAATTAACAGTTATAATTTATTGATTTATTTATAAATATTAAATAAATATAATTTCAGGAATAACAGGAATTAGTTTCTTTAATTTATTAATTTAATGAAGAATTTTAAGAAAATGGTTTTCTGCCATTTCGGTCAAACCAATTTCATCCTAAAGATAAGGGGTGACTAATAATTTTCGCCAATATTCGTCTTGTATTATCTACCACATCTTTTCCCCCTGACTTGAAGAGTGCCAACCTAAAGAAATCATACTTGTTAAAATAAATTCAATAAACAAATTTTATAAGCATTAATGCTATAAGCTGTTCACTTTTGTAAGAACAAACTAGATCTGGTTATTTTGGTGATTTTTATAGTGTATTACTGACTTTTAGAAACTTGGTTATATTGTAAAAAAAGCTTTACAGTTTTGGATTAAGTTTGTATTATTTTAGGTTAGTATTATATTTACAAAATATTTAAGATGTCACTATTCAAAATGAAATATGACAAATTATATTTTTTAAATGACATATTTATAATCTTGTATCAGATTTATTAATAATTGAAAATTTTATTACATGAAAAAACTATGATTGAACTAAACTAAAAATTAAACAATTTAATATGAAATAGTTTGTGTAAACTACGTCCTTAAATCTAACAAAACACACACAAATCACAATAAAAAACTGTATAATGGTCACAATCAATAACTATTCAAATACACATCTTTAAAAACTATTCACCAACACGTCCGAACTTATACTAACAGAATATCACTTGTACCGACCCTCGAAGGCCACGCCATTAGGGTGTTTTATGACTAAGAACGGTCAGACTTTTCAAATTATTACATTAAAAAAAAGTTATAAACATAAGCACTGGCCCGCTAGAAATAACCTTGGATTAATACAAATAAGGAATGCTTATAAAATGCTGGTAAAGTACTTCGTATAGGCAGAGTGCGAAATACAAATGTGAAGTACATTATTAATACTGGCGTTGCACTTACTTCTGGTGCCAGCAATGTACCAGCGTAAAAGCAGTTTGCCGGCGTTCGGCCGTTAGTTCAATGTTTGCTGGGTCCTATATCCTTTGACCGATATGAACAATATTTTGCAGATTTATTCTCTAAGAAACTGCGAATAAAATTTTATATATAAATGTTTTGGGTTTCGTAGGCATAAACGAGAAACTCTAGACAAGCCTATATCCTTTAATTGGTATGAACAATGTTTTGCAGATTTATTCTCTAAGTATCTACGAATATAATTACATATAGAAGTGTCTAGGGTTTCGCAGGCATAAATTAACATCTCAAATTATTTTTAGTTTTAACAATATAAATGTAATGTACTAAGTAAAAATGAATCGTTTTCTCATCTTAAAAAGTTAATGAATAAATAATCTAACTGTATAATTAGCAAGTGTCTGTATGTAGTGTCGGTAACATTATGACGTCAATTTTTCTAAAGTTCTCGTGATTGGCTAACTGGGGACATCCTGTTTCTTGATTGGCTGACAGGTGACGCCCTCTCCCGTGATTAGCTAACTGGTGATATCCTGTCCCATGATTCGCAGACTGGCAACGAAATTAGGATACGTTAAAAAATAAAACCAAATACACATACAAACAATTGAAATTTTTATATTATAAATCCGTCATTGTTGACGGGTAATAACCTAGTCTACTAATAATCGGATAATTTCTCCACATATCTTTGGCGTGGGCTACCTCATCTTTATGTATAAAAATCAATTTTGTTTGTTTGTCCTTTATGCAAAGCCAAACGGACGGACCAATTTTCATCAAATTTAGTACATGGGGGTAAAATAACCCGAGGAAGATTTTAGTGAGGGTTCCAGCTTCGTCCGTGTCCTCCTAGGGGGTGTTATGGGGGAAAACCATCATTTTTCACTCTCCGTGCAGTTTAAATTGATTAAGTAGGATAAACCTTAAGAGATATATCGATATAATGTAAACAAAAAATGTGTATCTTAACTAGATCTAAAAACAGTCCGCGAGAGCATATCATGCAGCGATATCGTGCATTGGGCAATTTTCTGATTTGTAAATGTTATAGTTTTTATATTAAAAAGTTTGTGGATGCATAACATCGAAGTTTTATAGAGATGTATCGATTATTTTAAAATAATAAATTAGACCATTTCACGTAGAATCATAATATATCTAACACTATACATCAAAGATCAATAATATTGGAGTTATCACAGGGTAAACAGAACTCCGAAATGCAGATATGTTGAGAGTTGTGGAATTTGTCAACAGATGGCGGTGCTGGGTGGTTATTCATTCTCCACTGCCTAACGATAGTTAATATTACTATACCTACCGTTTTATATATTTAACTTTATAATCGTTACGTTCCACTTTTTTGAAATTCATGTAGTTAAATGCCTAGTATATGAATAAAAGTCAGGATTAGATGATTAATATTGAATAAAATGTTAATATTCTTAGATTATACTTATTCTTTATATGACTCAGATTCAAGGTTTCCCACATAATAAGTTCAAAATTCGCAAGCGGTTTTGGAGATGAACTTTCCGTGTTCGTTGACTGGTTGCTATGATACTTTGGATTATTTTGAACTTTTGCATTAAACTCGACATTTTAACTAACTTTAATTACGAATACGGGTTTAATTGTAACTACGCTTTACATCACTCAGACTCAAGATTTTCCACATAATGAATTCAAAATTCGCAAGCGGTTTTGGAGATGAACTTTCCGTGTTCGCTGACTGGTTGATATAATACTTTGGATTAGTTTGAATTTTTGCATTAAACTCAACATTTTAACTAACTTACTTTAATTACGATTACGGATGAAATTGTACTTATTCCTTAGATCACTTAAACTCAAGGTTTCCCACATAATGAACACAATATCCGCAAGCGGTTTAGGAGATGAACTTCCCTCGTTCGCTGACTGGTTGCTATAATACTTTGGATTAGTTTGAATATTTCCATTAAACTCGACATTTTAACTAATTTAATTACGATTACGGGTTTAACATGTCATCTAACATTGTACTGATAGCAGTTTTGGCTGAAAGTTGCAATGACAATGAAAATATGCAACTTTGACAATGGCAAGAGCCGAAACTGCAGTCAGTACATCAATAAAAAATGTCTTATTAATTAAGTTTTATAACGATAATTCGCAAATATTTTGATTAAACCCCGTATATTGCTAGAATACCAATCAATTGGCAGCCATATTAGTACGGATGTTTCATTTAAGTGCAACCAAGACAGCTATAAGATAAGGATTATTCATTCCAAATTTAAAGAATTCCTGCATAGATTTTATAGAATATCGATTTCAGCAAGTAGTTCTCAAATTCGTAGTTAAGATCTTTAAGATTAAAGTCGTAAAATTTAAAGTGCAAGTTCTCAGTGGATGACATTAACTTAGTTTAAACTAGTTCTAATGCATTTGTACAAATTGTCGTAAATTTCATTGAGCGAACATTTAGCAGTTGTATAAATTTTCAAACTAAAATACCGTAGAATAAAGAACTAAACTAGATGCTTTATTGCCTTCCTATTTACTTATATAAATACAACTTTAAGAAGAGTTTAAATATATTTCTTTTTAAAGTTATTTAAAGTAAACATGATTTTAAAAGTAACGTCCTGAAAGGATAATAAAAGTGCTGAAAGTGTCTAACAAACCGTTGAAACGTAGTATTTCCACTAAATATTGGCAGCTCTATTTTATGGTCAGTATATCAGGATCTATAGAAATCTAACAAACTACTGTTTGAAATAAAACGGGCATTAATAGGGTCAGATGCTTCTAAAAAATTCAGGTTACAATATTAATAAAATATAGGGATTTTTTAATAATACACAAGGTGTCTCAAAAGAAATTTTATATTTAGTGGATCGATTAAAAAAAAAGTAAGCCGTATATAGAAAAAATGTTTATTAATTATTAAAATACAGTTTTTGGGGATTTATTTCTTAAAAATAATATCGTCTAAATGTAGACCCTCGCGTTCTCGGCACTCATTTAATCGAACAGTAAAATTACTTATGACGTCTCGGCAGGTGGACTCAGGGATGGCTGCCATTTCGTGACGGATATTTTCTTTCAAATGCGCCAGTGAAGTCGGTTTATTGGCGTAAACTTTAGATTTAAGATAACCCCACAGGAAAAAGTCCATAGGGGTTAAATCTGGACTGCGTGGAGGCCAATTTATGTCACCTCTCCGGGAGATCAATTTGCCTGAGAAAATTTCACGAACACGTGGCAGAGACATATTGGACGTGTGTGAAGTTGCTCCGTCCTGTTGGAACCATGTTCTTTGGTTATAGCCAGGAAAGTTTTGCAGTTCAAGTACCAAGAAGTTGTCTAACATCTCCACATAACGCTCTGAATTCACTGTAACTGCACGCCCCCTTTCGTCTTCAAAAAAGTAAGGGCCGATAATTCCTTGCGCTGACATCGCAGCCCATACGGTCACTTTAGGCGAATGTAGGGGTTTCTGATGTTTGCGTTTCGGATTCGTTGCACTCCAGTAGCGGCAGTTCTGCTTATTTACGTGGCCATTAAGATGTAAATGAGCTTCATCCGAAAACAAAATGTTGGTAAACGTTAAAAATCGCCCAATCACCTGATTTACGAAATTAAGCCTCTGACTGGCATCTTGGGGCTTTAATTCTTGCACCAATTGAATTTTGTAGGGGTGCAGCTTTAGGTCTTTGTGCATAATGCGATGTAATGATGATCTATGCACATTTAAAGCACTTGCGCGCTTCCGAATTGAAAGGTTCGGGTCGTCACGAACAGACTGATTAACATTCTCCACGTTTTCTACCGTTCTTGATGACCTAGGTCACCCGGATTTTGATTTATCCAGCGTTGTACCAGTCTCTTCAAACTTTTTAACCCAATGTCGAATGAGACGAATGCTTGGCGCATCATTTAAGTGGCGAAAACCTCGAATACTGCAGAATTTTCTACGCGCTACAGTCGCCGAATCACCGTTTTTGTAAAACTCTCGCACGCATAACGCGCGGTCTGCTCCCGACAAACGCTCCATAGCGACTAAATTCCCAAGAGCCAGGCTACCGATTGACATAACCCCCGCGCCCCTCGGATACGTTGCGTTCACGCAGTAAGCTAAATAAATATAAAATTTCTTTTGAGACACCTTGTACTTATTATATTCCGCAAATATTGTTTATTGTTTGTTCCGGACGGAAACGAAGGGTATTTTTTTCGTTCTCAGTCCCAGCTTTCAATCGTAAGTCTTCAATTAAGTTATATTCATATTACCACTTAAATTGAACAGTAAAGTAATAAAAACTATTTAATCAAAGTTAAACAAAGTTTCCAAACAATATCTCTATTTTAAATTCATTTAATTCAAACTTTTAAACTTGCAAAAATCTGATATTGATTTTAGTTTGCATTTTGCGAAGATAATTATGTAAAATTTAGGGAATAGGTTTTAAAATTCTATCGTGTATATAAGAAGTATTATGCAATATTTATGTAGACGCACTAAACGATTTATGTCAACGAACATGAACAAAACAGCGCCGAAAATATTCAAATGTCAACATCTGTCACATAAATTGTGTTTTGAATTTTAGTGAGACGTACATTTTTTATAAGAAATTTCGAATATTAACAGACCTCCGCGAGACGTGAGCTAAAAGAAAGGCTAAAAGTTTATACAAGTTCATCATATGCAGATCCGGACTTCTCCATGAAGAGATCGGGGTTCAAATAATATTTTGCGACTCCAAACGATTTCTTAATAAAATAGCAACCTATTTTTATAAATATACTAAAAAAACACTTCCAAATATTTGGAGAGGGACAAACTGAGGTCCCACTAATCCCATAACTTGGGTACTAATGTTAAGAGGATTTCAAACACTTATTTATTGCCTGGTTGCATAATGAAGTAGAAAACAAAAAATCTACGAAAGTCAAAGCTATTAATCAAATGATAATGGTGCAGAATTCAAAAATGAATAATTACAAGAATATTTGAAAAGAAAGGAAATAAAACATCAATCATCTATTCTATATGCACCTGAGCAAAATGGATTATGTGAGAGAGCAAATCGGACATTATTGGATTCAGCAAGAATATTGTTGATTGAAAGAGTTTTTGGGCAGAAGCTGTTGCAACTAGAGATGGGAATTTCGACTCAGTTTGCGGAACTGGATCAGTGGAGGTCGTTCAGTTTGTTGAGCCGGTTCATTGATCCGGATCAGTGATCCGGTTAAGTAAACATGTTTCCGAGACACAGGTCGGTCGTTCGTTTGTAGGTAGAACGTCACTTAGAACCGGCTCTTGAATTATATGAACTGGAAACATGTTTCCGACACACAGGTCGGTCGGTCGGTCGTTCGTAGGTAGAACGTCGCTTAGCCCCGGCTCTTATCTAACATTTTTGAAACAAACAATTCACTTTATGTAGCTACTGTATTTTAAACCAGATGTGTTAAGTTTATGGCGATGTTTATTGCCCTTATAAATCGGACATCTGGGATTTAGGCAATATTTTTAATATTTTTATATAGTATGGTTGTAAGAAAATACAGACTAAGCCTATTAGTTTCAAATAAACTGCCCTACAAATTGATGACAAAATACTCTTTATGATAATACATTACAAGCCGAGTTCTCGCGAAGTTCAACATGACATCGATCTAGATCCGGATCACTCCGGTCACTGCTCACAATCGCCCGACCAATCATATCCTTGAAACTTGAAACTATACAGTGAGCCGTGAGCCGGCTCATTTCAATTTGGTGAACCGTCTCACTTCGGTCAGTGTACTGAGCCGGCTCAGTGAGCCGGTTAGTTCATGAACGACCCATCACTAGTTGCAACTGCGGCTTATTTAAGAAATCGTTGTTTAAATAACAATAACACCACAAAATTATGGGGAAAAAGAGACCAACGGCTGCTCACTTGAGAAAATTTGGATGTTTAGCTTATGCTTGGATACCTAAATTATTTCGAAAGAAATTTGATTCAAAATTTACTCAAGCAATTATGATGGGGTATGCAGAGAACATGAAAGCATATAAATTATATGATCCAGTTTCAGAAAGATTCTTTTAATCTAAGTTACCGAAATTCCAAGAAAATAAAACAGGTTATGAAGCCATCATGGGAAACAAAAACGATAAAGAATACATTAAACCTGATGTTGAATCTGCAATAACCTTTTTGAACTATGAAAAGGACACGAATAAATCAAATAAAACTTTATCAGATGTTCAAGAAGACAAAGAAGAAGAAGAAGAAATAAATGCATTAGAACAAAATAAAAACGCTCTAGAAGAAAATATTGAAGTAGATTTATACCCTAGAAGATCTGGAAGAATAAAAAAGGAACCACTTAAAATCGTAGAATCCTACTAAGAAAAGTTATTGTAATAAAATTGAAGTCACTTTTCCAAAGAACTACGGTGAAGTTAAGAAGACTGAAGATAATACTGAATGGAAACAGACTATGGATGAAGAATTTAAGTCGGAACATGGGTACGTATAAGTACCGCTTCAAAACGTTTTGCATAAATAGGACTCATTATTACACAACCGCACTACTGAAAGACAAAACACTAACTATACAATTTTTATTAACGGGCGTATTAGGTCTTGATATTCTCATCATGTTTGTACCTTTTTATTATTTGTTTACATGCCTGACACGAGTTATAAGCATGTATGTCTTATTATACAGACTGTACACTGGTAGTACAATAAATTTACTTAATTTTGAGACTGGTTTCATTATTTTGTCTTTTCCTATTCTTATTTTATAGAGTTGGAGACCTTATATATCAATCCGCCCTCGTAGTTTTAAAACTTTTATTCAACGGGGCATTATACTATTAACTATTCAATATATCATAAACAGTGGCGCAGCCAGGATTTTGTCTTGGGGAGGGCCGAATCAAATTTCGAGGCCACGCGGGCCTCATACGGCC
This sequence comes from Liopterus haemorrhoidalis, assembly GCA_963971575.1. Taxonomy (NCBI): domain Eukaryota; kingdom Metazoa; phylum Arthropoda; class Insecta; order Coleoptera; family Dytiscidae; genus Liopterus; species Liopterus haemorrhoidalis. The sequence goes on along the minus strand of OZ020618.1, from coordinate 13,742,753 downwards.
CTCAACTTAATTTTTTGTGGACCTTGAAGCGGTAATCAAAATCACTTGAGCTTATTTAGGGAAAAATATATTTTAAAATGTAAAATATACTCTCTTCCTCTTTTCTGTTAAAAAAATATCAAGAAACCCTTCGGGATATTTAAAGTTCCGTCACTGCTTATCATTTTGCATGTAAAATAGACTGCGACCCAAATCAGTTCGACACCCCTGCTGTTGGATATTGATGTTTATATCAAATAATAATTCCATTATTTGTTGTTAAAAACGTAATTGTTAATCCATGTATCAAAAACTTTCACTTGATTTTTTCTTCGATAAATACATAATTATTTATATTTTTCGCGGGATATATTTTTGAAGTCTCAATATTTCTCTTACTTATGTTCAGTTCTCTAAATCAGCCTCTTGGCCACAATTTGTACCGAACGAACAGACTCATGTGACGGAATAAGGATTTCTTGATTATACCTACGAAGACCTAAAAATAACATGTAAATATGCATTTTCTGTTAATTTCAACACTAATCATAAGAAAATATAGCTTATTATTAATGTAAAATACATAAGTTATTTTGCTGTACGATTATGATAAAGTTAAATTTACGCCACTGTTGTTCAGTACAACGTATATCAGTCCTTTTTGTGAAACATAATTTCAAAAATACCTAAGAAGATATTGATATTCACATTTATCTACAAAATAAAACCAAATACCGATTTTAAGAGTGCGATTGTCTCCAAAACTACTCTCTTTATTATATTTCTACTATTTCTACTCTATTTCACGTTTGAGGTGTCATTTTAAAATTACATTCTGAAGGTTATACCACAGTAGAATCAGTAAGCCGACTCGTGTCGGAATCTTTGATGTTGGCGTACCACATTTTCGTGACCTCGAGCTACATCGTCCTAACCAAAATTCTAAAGAACGATACAGACTATTACGCGTATGGATACGGACGAATAAGCTTTATATGACAACTAACAAAAGAATTTTGCATTTTACGACTCTAAAATGAATTTAAAAAATATTATACAAAAACTATTGAAAGTAGTATAATAATAAAGTAGGAAAATTACTTAAATATAAAATAATATTTAATATTTTTTAATTTATTCACTTCGCAAAACTGCGCGTCCTAACCAGGATTCACACATGCGTATGAAAAATCTGGTACAGAAAAACGGTCGAGTGAAACTACTGGATATACTGTGGTTATACCGAAGTCAGATTTCCACTTTATCTTATCTGAATCGAGTAATTAGTTGTTTAAAACAGTTTTATCATTTGACTGGGCGAATGTTTTAGTCAATGTGTCAGGGGGAAAAAGGATCAACGGTCCCCTTCATATAATTCGTTGGAGCATATTTGGAAAGTGTTGTATTTTCACTTGAATAATAATTATGTCACTTTATCAAGATTAGGCAATCTTAAAAAAATGTTAAATAAACATGCCAATATTGTTTACAACGAAGTAATTTAAAAATTAACTACTGTGGTGGCTAACAAGTTTTGTCATGAACTCTCCGAGCAGCGCCGTGTAATCTGCTGTGTCCTGGGAGGGGCCCAAGCCCGTCGGCCCCCCCTTGGCTACGCCACTGCTCATAAATGATAATCAAATTTTTATTTCCACTCGAAATGAATTTCATTCCCTAAATTTATCCAAGAAACGATTTAAGGTTCTAACATAGAATAAACTAATTTCATACATGAGTGTCAATAAAACGAATTATCCACTGGTGGATTACATTTCAAATAGTGTGAACGAACCCTTTATACCCCAAGAAATCACTTAACCATCCAAGTAAATGTAGAAGTTTCGTAGTTAGGCTATGCCTACAGGTAACTTGTTTTATGGATTTGACATTGGAACTGAATTCACGTAACACATGGAAATAATGTGATGTGATATCAATGGAATAACGTTCGGAATCTTGTTTTCTTAAGCAAACGTCTTCGGTACTATCATTAAACTGGGATTTGTGTTCGTGTTTTTTATGACCGTCTGTGGAAGTGTACTTTAAAAAGAATGTTTTTGTTGTTGAGTTTAGATAAGTTTATATGTTAAACAAATCGAATACATTTACCTTGAATTATAACGGTTTTGTTGAACAAAAAACGCTTATTCAATACAGATTTAACATGTTTAATCCTAAGTACTGAATACCCAAAACTAATACCGTCCGCCATTTTGATTTGGTGCAATTTTGACAGTTCGTATTTGATATTTGATGTGAAAAATTTGTTATGGAGAGATTCATCAAAGCGTCGTTATTATTAAAACGTACTACAAAAATCGGTCTTCAGTTACGGTGACCCGAACGACGAAGTCCTTTTATACCTCAGCGATTATGCTACCAAACTAAATAGGTACTATGGAGCGCAAAGTCACAATTTTTTTCATCAGCCATTCTAATCTCGCAGAGTGTTAGTGCGGTATAGATTTTGGTCACAAGTATAATTGTACGTTATTTCTTCGAAGACGCTGTAAACGCTGGGACTGTGAACGGTAACCGCTACCGTGACATTATCGATTACTTTCTGTCACATTTACTAAATCAAATAAATTTAGAAAATATGTGGTTTCAGTTAAAGTCACTATATTATACAAAGTAGCGCAAGCCTTTGAAGAAGCCGACAGACCCCAGGGTTTGATTGGCAACACTGCTTCCCCTATTAAGCAAATTAAAGCAGCAATTTTTACGTTCTTAAGTTTGTGTCTGCGCTGTCACATCTCTCTTTCTCGCTCTAATTTAATAACCTCCTTTGTCAGCGGTTTGAATATTTAAGGTTAAGTTTCATTTAAATTTATATATTATATCTATTTTATTAATTAAAAATAAAAAAAATAATTGAAATTGTACCACAATTTTGTTATAGTGCATCTTTGATTAAAAAAATCGTGATTACAATGTTTAAAATAAAATTATTGGTAATACTAGTTTCTTATTTTTGTATTGTTGGAATCACTGAACATCATTTGTGTTGGCGACATTTTTAGCCCCAGCATGGCCGCCGTTGCGCTACTTTGTATAATCTAGTGACTTTAGTTTCAGTAAGATGGCATTACACTTCACACAGCATAAATTGCAATCGAAATTTTGAAGAGAACGTTTCCAGACCGATTAATCTCTAAAAGCAGTTATATCGACTGGTTGCCAAGATCTCTACATATTTTTCTGTGAGATCATTTTGAAGGACTTGTCTATGCCAACAAACCAATGTAGATTGAATAGCAAAAGAACAATATTCTAGCAACAGCCTGAAATTTGAGTAAATATTATGGAAATGCTCTTGAAAGAGCTTATGTTTGTGTGGCAACAATAGGCGACATTTGGAACATCTAGAAATAATTGCAAAGTCCAAAAAAGTATTCATATAAAAATATTTATTGTTTGGTATTTATAGTATGTACTGTAAATATGAGAAAGTACATAGATATTTGGTTGTGATTAGTAATAATTTTTATTAGTAGTTGATTATTTAAGAAACAGTTGCATTTTAAATCATAACCTTAATATTATGTGGTATTTTGCACATGATATATGTATATATAAATTTGTATTAACAATATTTTATAAATCTAACAATATATACTGATTTTTTACTAAAAAATATGTATCAACGGAAGCAAATTGATGCAGTGTAAACGGACTTCAGTAAGGCGTTTGATAAAATTAATCATAATATTTTAATTAACAAATTGCTGAAGTTCGGTATACATGGCGATCTTTTACAATGGATCATCTCTTACATCTCCAACAGAAGTCAAGCCGTACAAATAAATAGATATACTTCCTCCTTTATTAATATTACATTTGGAGTACCTCAAGGATGCACCTTGGGCCATTATTATTTACAATTTTTATAAACGATGTACTCTCAGTTATAAAAGACTCCAATATACTCTTGTTTGCCGACGATATAAAATTCTATAAGAAAATCGAGAGTTTTTCCGATTCTCAATTATTACAAGAAGATCTTAATAACTTTCAAACTTTTTGTAATATAAATAAATTATATTTAAATTATGATAAATGCCAGATCATAACTTTTACTAGAAATAGAACTAGAATAACATATAATTATAACCTAAACGACAAAATTCTCCAAACATCCAACTGTGTGAGAGATCTTGGGGTACTTCTAGATTCAAAACTCTTATTTGACCGTCATATTGACTTCATCTGTTGTAAGGCCTTGAGAATGTTGGGATTTATAATACGTTCAACTAAAAAATTTCAGTCTATTGGTGTCTTTAAGTCACTGTATTTTTCCTTTGTATTTAGTCATTTAAACTTTGCATCTGTTGTATGGAATCCTAATTATCTTCAGTACATCAGTCAATTGGAAAGAATTCAAAAAAAAGCTCTTAAATATTTTTGCTATAAATCCTCTACAGAATATCTAAACTATGATGCGGCATGTCTTTCCTTTAACATGTTACATTTGAGCGATCGTCGCACGCTTGCAGACATGCTGACTTTATATAAAGTTGTAACTAATAATATTTCGTCTAATGAATTATTATCATTAATAACATTTCGAATTCCGAGATGCAATACCCGTGGTACGGTACTTTTTCATCAACCCTTGTCAAACACCAAATCATTCGATAATTCAGTAATAAATAGACTTTGCACCTCTTATAATAACAATTTTTCAGATATTGACCTTTTTAACGTAAACCTAATTCAATTTAAACGCCTTTGTATTAATAAATTAAAGCACATACGTTCTGGCTGATATTATATCTTTTCCATTTTATCCGTTCTAAACTTCTATCTTTAATATTTCTTTCCTTATTCAATTGTATATTTATACATTAATATGTTACAACTTGTTATCACCTTTTATGTAAACGTGTAAAAATTTGATAGCGAACACTTCACTGGGTTTGTCCTGTTTGTGTTCCAAACAATGTAAAATAAATAAATAAATAAATAAACGAGCTACTTTTAATTTATTCATCGTCGGATGTAAGCGAAGATAATGAATTTATCATGTATTATTTGAACAGAGGTTAGAAATTATCTATTTTTACACCATAAAAAAATGGAGGGAATTAAGAAACCGAGAAAAGCCAGGATTCGACCTTGGTTGTTATGATTAGTAATCCTTATTTTAACCTTCAGCAACAGCGTGCCACAAATAAAAGTTTTTTTTAGCAATTTTCTACTCGAACTGTAATGGAGGTAATTTTGGAATTGTTTTAGAAATAATATTTGGGGTAAAATATTAAAAAATATTAAATGATAAAAAATAATGTATTTCATAGAATAGTGCACTTAAATGCTGCCATGTTTATTAGTAGTAATTGAGACCTATGTATCTTAACATAAACAGGAACTCGTAAATTCTATATTATCTTAAAATGATGTCAAATTAATAGATTACATGTATTTGGATCATATATGGAAAACAATTAATCTCTGTTTTAAAAAAAAAGTTGTTTTGGTTGTTGTTTTAGGAATATTGTATTATTTAATTTACTGTCTGTCTATTGATTGTCATCTGGATGGCCGGGGTATAAGATGATATTTTAAAGTTGGGCGATGTCAATCTCTCGGTGCAGTTCCGTTTAAATAATTATGAATTTAAGATAAGTTTAAGGTAGTCAGTTTTGGCACGTTATGGAGTAAACACATTTTTGAGTTCTTTGAGTCTTCGGTCGAGTTGATTTAAAACAACAAGTAATGCCATATATAAGTTGTAGTGTCCGTATACTAGTTCGTGTAGTAGACAATTTAGAGAATGAAGGGACATTATTCAGAGACTTGTGAGAGACAAAATGGTTTTATGGGGATGGTAGTTAGTATGGTGGTGTCCGATGGACAAATTAGTGTTTGGTGTTGAAGAGAATCTCATCTATTTGTTTATTAACATGTGTCTCTAAATTTGGATCAACTGTCATCATAATGTTGTAAGTTAAAATGTATAATAGTGTAAATAGTAAACCGTAATCGTAATTAAAGTAGGTTAATTTTAATTTTAACTGAAAGACCTCAGAACCATAGCAACCAACTAGGTGAATACGGATGTTCATATCCCACCCACTCGCGGATTATAAACTCACTATGTGAAAGACCTTAATTTTGAGGCATGCACCGCGTACGTACAAATGCAGTATATCAATAAAAATTCAGAAAAATCAGTAGACACCCACAGTAAGAAAAATTGCAAACTTGGTTGCGATCTACTATTTGCGATACATACTATTAATAAAGCCACTCTGTGGAAGAAGTACCAGCGGAAATAACTTTGAATGTGCCAAAATCTCAAACCACCATCTCTAAATATATTAAATATCCTTACCTACCAATATTCAGACGCTTCTTGCTACTAGCTCTCTAGATATTAATGAAATTATTTATAACTATACTAAAGCAGAAAATATCAAATTATAAATGTAATTTTTAAAACATTGTAATATCTTCATTTATACCTGGCTAATAGCCAATGCAGTTAAAGCCAACAAATAAAAGGAAAAAAATATATTAACAAATATTTCTAGGCCTTTCATTTTATCGAAGAACTTTCTTTCAAATACTTGTAGCCTTTCAAATATTATTTAAACCAAAAACATTATTTTTTCGTTACGTCAGTAGATTACCTGCAGATTGTAGTCTAAAAGCATACGTTACATAAGAAAAAGAAAAGAAATTTCTAAATTACTGTAAAGAACTTTATTTACCGTGATAGACTTGTATTAAAGAATAGAAAACGTTATTTGAACCGAAAGAATAAGATTTACTGGCACTAAAAACTTAACAACTTGCACTATTATAAAAAAGAACATGCACGAATCACGTGACATGAAATTTGGGATTGTTTCCCGTTGATTTATAACCAGTTTTATCTACCAATCAAAGGACAGGACATAAACCCTTTATTAAACATTATGTTAATATGGTTTTTGCAAACTGTTTAGCAATTTTTGTATTTAGCAAACGGGTAAAACTGATAAGGAAATTAACGATTATGACTGGTTCATAAATGCTAATATTTTGTTAGCTAATAAACGATAAGGTTTGTGTTATTTAAAGCGGCGTTTTGAATTTTAATTTTTTGTTTTATGTATCACTAAGTTGCTTTAATGATTATAGTTAACACAAATGGACGGATTCATGAAATTTTTATAGTTTTAAATGGATTTAACAATTTTTTTATAAGTATTATAATGCTTTGTCATTAGAGTTGTTTCAAAATAACATTGTTTCTCGTAAATTACAAACATAAATTGTGAAATAAAAGTTATTTAGGTAATGGACGTTTTAGTCACATTTTAGAACTTTGAAAATAACAATAACATATAATTTATGAAATGTTCTCTCTCTCTCTCTCTCTCTCTCTCTCTCTCTCTCTCTCTCTCTCTCTCTCTTTCTTTCTCTCTCTCTCTCTCTCTCTACCTATCTCTATCTCTCTTTCTTTCTTTCTCTCTTTTTTTCGGCTTGAGCATTGTTAGACGGATTGGTTTTTGGTCTCACTTAGACAAATCTCGCTCTCTGTCTCTCTGTCTTCTTGTCTCCGTCCCTCTCTCAACCCACCCTTTCCCCCTGGATGTGCTTGTTATGAGGCGATCATCTGCATAGCCCAGCACTTGGCTTCGGTTTCTGAATAGGTAGTGATCGTGTTGGATCGGATTTTTCCTCATGATGGTGTCTAATACCATGTTGAAGAGCGTGGATGAATGTGCGCCTCCTTGTCTTACGCCAATATTACTGGAAATGGTAATTTTGTAGGTCAATTATTGTTTCCATGATCAGGATTCTTAGTTTTTCTGGGACCTTAAAGTTAATCATCGCTTGCCACACCGAGGGGTGTCTGATACTGTCATATGCCGTTTTGAAATCTACGAATATCTTCTGCAAATCAATTTCGTACTCGTATGCCTTTTCCATCAACTGTTGAAGACAGTTGTAAGTAACACGCCGTGTAAAACTTTATCTAGTTCGAACGGGATCACGTGCACCAGAAAAGCGCTCGACCTGATCCGCTGTGTATCGGTTTTAGTTGCGAACGCAAAGGAATTCTCCGAATATGTCTGGACACGTTCGAGGTAGTTTTGACGGTCGCAAGCAGAGACGTTTGACACAAAGTATGCATAACCTACAGTATATAATACATGTTATATAAAATAAAATAAATAATAGGATCCCAACACCCAGATAGGCGTATAAGGTGTAGAGAACGTAAATTCTCAGTTTCTAGACCGCCGGTTATAAATATGAAACCACATGGTCAGAGTGACGTTTCGAAATGTCCTATTATCCCTGTATAAACAGGTATGCACTCATTTTAAGTATTAAATATTGGAGGCTGAGTATAATAAAGCTCACTGCATAATGTCGGAAGACAAAAATTCGAAGGAGGTGGGAGGCTTCAAACCCGCATCCTTGTACGCCGTAGACAACCATCCTACCACGGAGCAATGGCAACCAGAAATAAATGCTAAATCTGAACCAGGCTTGATAGGTCCCTGAGATCACTGAATCAGATCTTAAATAAAAATGTCTTCATTGTTTTTTCTTTCCAAAACTTTTCCGATAATTAAATATTTAATGCTTCCACAAAACATAATTTCTAAGGCTTACAACTGCATCCTTTTCATAAACCAACATTTAATACCCATAAAATTTATCTAATTAAAATAAAGACACGAATAAATAAGCCCGCATATTTCTTCTAAGTACATGACGTCATGTTTAAAATGCTGTCTCGCAACAAACCCTTAAAAAGAAAAAAAATTCGATTAAATTTTTTAATAACTTGGGATTACGTCCAAATCCAACAAAGACAGTACAATTTAAATAAAGGACATCCATTGTGTGGTTGAGTTTTATAAAGTAACGTTTAGAAGATGAGGGTTAAAAACCATATTACCACAGTATTTCCCAATATATGGTTTTGTGACCCGACATATTTGGGTCACCGACCAAACCATAACATCATGGACCTCAATTAGAAAGGTATTCTAACCAAATGTTAAAATACCTGAAATTCCAACAGAGATTACAATATATTATACATTTTAAGGGAAATCTTAATTACTTTTGCGTTTGTGCTTATGAATAACATTCCTGGAATTGTTTACGATTTTTGACTCGCATTTACGCATTACAAATTATAGTATTCACGGTTACCGAAAAGAGAGACAATTTGTTTTTGAAAAAAATCTTAGTTCAATATAAGAGGTTTGTTTAAAAATACGCACATTGCACAATTCCTAGTGAGTGAAGAGGGAGAATAGCTGATTAATATGATGCATCTGTCATCTGAGTGTTGACTGCCGTTGAGTTTATTTTGCTGAGTTATTTCATTCGTATTTTATTCTTTACTCTGGAGATTTTTAAGATGGACTTTTATTTATTTTAGCGAATGGAGCAAGTACAATTTAAAAGAGACATAAAAATACATTACAAATACAGTTGTGTATAATTTATAATCGGAGATCAACGGTATTGATGCAATCCTTTAGTTCAGGGGTAATAGATGTAGTCGTTTTTGGACGGAGTGGGCATTCGAATGCTATGTGAGCAATGGTTTGATGACTATCTCCATAATCACATTCGGGAGAAATCGCTGCTCTCCATTTCAAAAAGGTGTTGACACATTTACTATGGTTGGTCCTCGCACAGTTGAGGCTAGTCCAAATCTGTGGGGGTAAGTCATGTTGTAGGGCTAGATCAAATCGAAAAGCACGGATCAAGATGTAGTCGTTGGCGAACGAAGACGATGGTTCCAGGGAAGAAGAGGCTCTCTCCCAGCTGGAATGATGAGCGCGGTCTCACTTTAACCGGGTGATGAATACCTTCTTCCTTTGTGTCATTGTCTTCGTTTGCCGATGACTACACCCTGACTCGTGCTTTCCGATGAGATCTAGCCCCACATCAGTCAAATCCTGCAGGTCTTCCATATCACCATTCACTCGCATTTCGTTTGATCAGTATTCCATCCACTCGTTCACTATGTTGAATATCTAAGGCAGGATTTGCCAATGTTGTCTTTTTGGATTTAAGTCGATGTCTTCTCTGTAATGTGTTGAGATCGACATGTATGGGGAGCAACAAGTTGTTCATTATTTTTTTGGTTTTCTCTTGCTCCTTGATCTTTTATGCTTCATGTGTAGTGGTTCTATATTGTATAATATACGGTTGTAGATGTTATGGTTCCAAATATCCCCAATTTACTGTTTAGAAATTGAATTTACTGACGTGTACGCTATTTTGCCAAACGAAAAAGCAGTATTCTGCTGTAGAGTAAACAAGACCGAGTGTTGCTGTTCTAAATACAGATGCAGATGCTCAATATGTCGTTGCTGCAAGTTTTTGTAAGACGTTATTACTAAGACGGACCTAATTAAGAAGTAGTCTGTCTATAAGAAAAGAAGACTGTCTATAGGAAATATTGTTTCAATTTTGGAATGATGGTAAAAGAAACACTGGAACTTTTTAAAACAGCTTTTGGAGATGGACCTCTGCGTCGAATTGCGTGTTTAAGTGGTTCGGGCGTTTTAAAGACGATAGAAATTTAATCAAAATTGAAAAGAGATCGGGTATGTTTTCTATTTATAAAACGAACGAAAAAGTTTACCTGGTTGGATTGGTTCCTGACCAATCCGTATCAATCGACGATTGACTGTTAGAGAGGTTGGAATAGTACTAAGAATATCAAGTGTCTTCTTATCAAAACATTTTTACAAATGTCGAAAATCGCGACAACCCACCAGCTCACATTTGCCCTGTAATTCGGCAATTTTTTGGCGAAAAACAAAGTCACTCTCCTTCCCCATCTACATACTCACCAGACTTAGCACCGGGTACCTTTTTTTGTTCCAAAAACTAAAGAGTTTATTAAAAGTGCCCGAATTTCAAACGATTAAAGAGAAAATTATATATATATATATATATATATATATTTGTATTTTCGAAACGAATAATCGAATTCTTAGTTGCGAGATATTTACGGTACATACTCGTACAAAAAGTTTTATAACGCCAGTCCACGAATTTTTTGATCAAGCTTAACAAGTAAAATCCTGATTTAATTTGTTTTTAGTCAACATTTGTTTTGTTCAGAAGTAGTTTTGCGTTGAAGTGCAATATAATCTCGTTGTCAGACTACTATAAATTTGATAACAAAACACTCTCAGTTTCCCGGTTCATACCTACATAGTTTATATCACCTCTTGCTCCAACTTTGTTCTGCTTATATATTGCATTGTAAGAGCGACAATTTATCCTAGATTTGTTCTAATTTCAAAATACAGACGGTGATTCACATCTATTCTTTATATAAATTGCCCAAGCCTGTTGAAGTACTTTTTTCCAAACTGTGATAATTATCTCACAAACACGATTGTCAAACACGATTGAGTCGAGAGACATTTTCATAGAAATGTACCCACGCAGACTGACACAGGCGGGGATAGAGCAGCGTTTTAAACCTTTTTACCTTTGCGGAGCTATTGAAATAATATTCATGTCTCAGGGAAACCCTACATAAAAATTATTCTACTTCTAATGGCCAGTTGCTAAAGAACGATGGTGGTCTATTCTATAATCTTTTCGAAAATTCTTTTTACAATACCCTATCGAAAGTTTGTAAAAAAATTACCTTGACAGCGTGTAACTGTCGACAAATTACATAACAGACTCCTTAGCGACTAAAAACTACAGCAGCAAATATTTAAATTAAAGCTATCTCCTAAATCGAGTCAAAAAACATGCAGCAACATATTATTTGAACTAGAGTTAAAACATTTAACTTCTTCTTTAGCAACCAAACATTAATGATATAACAGATTGTATGTATCTGTTATATAACATACACTGATATAATATGAAATTAAAAACAAATATGGCTCCAAAATAAATTTACATATGATTAGCCTATTTATCACCATTTCTCCTGGAACCCCTAGCGCTTTCTCTAAAAACCTAAGATTCTGAGAAACCTCGGTTGAGTGGCCTCCGGTCTCCGGCGTTAAACAAACTGGATGATCTGACGTGTATTAGAAACCGGCGTCTATTGGAGACCAAAGTCAGAGAAGTAGGGGCTTCCTTGCCGTTCAGGGCGTTGAAAGAGACGCAATCAGCAGGCGGGGAATCCCCAACTTACAGCACCGTCTGTTACAGACCAACGTTTACTGGAGACGATCTTGTATTCGGCACTATGTGTACGCACATAGTGAAAGCAGGTTGCTGGTACCAACGCTCTGGAACATCAAAAATAAACCTGCTTGCTTGTTCGTGCTGATAGCCACCATTGGGAAACCAGCGTCAGCTACCATGTACGGTATAATTAATAACACATAGTATATTCTCGCCTGCAGGTTTCCCTTCGCCAGCGCTGGTACCAGCAACTAGCAACCACCTTCCTCTATGCGCGTACCCTATCTCTGTTGTAACCCAGTGAGTATTAGAAACGAGTGGCAATTGGAGACTAGGCAATTATTGGAAGATATACGATACTTGAAAGTAGTGTGATGATTTTGAAGATTAAACTACCCGACTTAAATAAATCATTAGCTTAGAGTTATCTAGCTTAGAATTTGCTTGATCATTAACCTAATGGTTAAGACGTGGTTTAACAAATCATATGAAAAAACTATTATCGGTTTTTGCAACTGATAATGCAAGAAAAGATTATAACATTAAACCGGAATGACAAAACACATCTTCCACTGTCTGTCTGATGACGACTGGTCGACGTATGCTCCATTGTCCTAGACCAGAGGTGGGAAAACTTAGAAGTAGCAAAATCTATTTTAACTTCTTTACCTCATCATGAGCTACTGTTCTTTTTCGTGGTTTCTAATACACATTATTTTCATTAGTATACCTAGGATTCAACAAATCCGGCCGCCCGGTCGCCAATCCGTAAGCTTTTCGACAATTCTTTTTACAGTATCCTGTCGAAAGTTCCTACAGTACAGTATGCATAAAAATGACCTAACTAGTGTGACTATCTAAAAATTACAGAATAGACTCCTTGACGACTAAAAACTACGTCAGCAAGTACTGTTTCCAGTAACTTTACTACCGAGTGGGAGTAACTTTTTAGTCTGGCGATTACAATTGGTTGCAATTTATCGAGCCCAGGGTATATCTATTATGATTTTCACTCGATCGACTACTCTAATGTTTGCGGTCTACCGTTTCCCCATATCTGTCCTTAACTTTGTTTACTGTTTTGTCCTTCTTCTTCACGTGTCCCAACTATTGTAATCGTCTACTTCTCATATCTTCTGTGATTGGGGGTTAAGTACAGAGCTGAGATATCAACATTCTTGCGGCTTTTCCATTTACCATTACTCTGGATGCAGATGAAGATTCTCTTTAACATTTTATTACAAATCCATTATTTACAGTGCAGCATAACCAACCTAATTTATTAAAATAACATTGAGTTAAACGTGGCGATTCATATCTTTATTTTCATCTTTATATCTTCAAACGCAATACATTATATTTTAATGTACAAGAGTGGAGTTTTTAAAAAGTTTGTTACCGCTTCCTTTTACCGTGACTGCTCTACCTCGCGAACTGGAAGGAAGTTACAACCTCGCGGACTATATATATTTTAGGCGCCACTGCATAATGGCTGTATAGCGATTCCGTTATACCAATCGTTGCTACAATATAATTATATTTGCATGCATTTGCAATGAAAACTCCTAGGTTAATTCTAAAGCTTTTCAAGGTAATTTTGTTAAATAGAGAAGGTGCAGTAGGTTACTTTATGTTAACTTAATTTTTTTTAACATAATTAATTTTTAACATCGTGTAGGAAATGAGAAAATATAATTGTTGGTAATTTTTTGCATATTTTTATGCAGTTTCACAAACATGTGTTATTTTTGTTTAAAAATAGAGTTGGAACTAAAGTTAGACTCTGGAAAATACACGTTTGTGTATTATGTGAATTAAATTAAATTTCTGCATAAATTTGACACACTTTTCGTGTAGGACGTTATTCAATTTTTTTTTTTTTATTTTAATGGGATTTTTTCCTATAATGTACTAAAAAATTACTGTCCCGCACACTTTAACGCAAAGTTAAAGCTAAATATCTGAAAAAATTCTAAGTAATGTACATTGATCTAAACCGGAAACAAACGATCGGAATTTTTGATCAGATTTTGATTTTGGAAAATATTACAGTTTTTGTGTTTTTGACAAAATTAATTATTTTTTTAATTCCTGACTAAATTATGACTATAGTCCGTACCAAATTAGTTTTGCAGATCGCAATAAAATAATAAAAGTTAGGGAACTCATAAAATTACAATTAAAGTGATATAACTAGACGTGTCAACCCATAGTCGTTGGGATTAGTTTTTTACATTTCGCATCATACTTAAAGGATTAACAAAAACAAGTATACTTATTTATAGTACTTAAACGTATATATGCGCCACTGACTGTTGACTGTTTACAACGTAGTTGTAAACATGAACCCTGGTTCTTTTGTAGTTTAACAATGTGATTATAGTTATACGGCATAATTGATTTAGGCCGATCTTCAAAAATAAAATGGTATGTTCTATAAAAATGTTATGGATTTTTTTGTATTTAGTGTTAAGATAGTGCCTTTTATAGAAATTAAAAATATAATTAAAAAAAATAATAACAGCTTAGAACTCATGTGCGAGAGTAATGAAGATTATGAAAAAAATATGAAATTTTTTTCGTTGATAAAAAAAATATTTTTTTAAAAAATATAGTGTGGTATCAAAAGAAAGCTCTTAAGATGTAGATTACGGAACGATATATAGTTTTTTTAAATTTGTTTTTTTTTTAACAGGTATTTAACCCATTTACCAAAAAGGGTTAATCAAAACATCTGAAAATATTATAGGTAATGTATATTGATCTGAGTCGGAAACGTACGAGAGGAATTTTAGATCAGATTCTGTTTTTGAAAAATAAGGTAGTTTTTGTGTTTTTGAAAAATTAATTATTTATTTAATTCATGCTTAAATTATGGCTAATAATGTTATGGATTTTTTGTATTTATAGCTATTTTATTTTTTTTTGAATTAAAAATATTAAAAAAATAATATATTTTTTAATAGTTGCGAACTGAGTTACTCACACCACACCACACTACACTTTAAAAAAATTAAATGGAAGCTCTTAGTCCTCAAATAACGAATAAAAGTGATTATCAAAAAAACTGTTGATTTTGATGTATTAAATATACCTAGACATCCAGTATTATGTTTGCTTCTTACACCTATTAAATTCCTACAAAACCTTGAAATGTGTGAAAATTCACACTTTACTTAAATGTTTTTCTCACTAATGATGGTGGGAAGACTCATCCACAATTAAATCTTCCTCTTTTCTTCCAAACTTATACCATCCCAAATAATCAATATACACGTGTGTTGTAATGATGAAATTATAATCATTTCTCATATAAATAATATAGTCAATAATTACTTGCTTATGGCTAAATAATTTAATTAAAATTCAATTTTTGCTTTCAGTAATTTGAAAAATTGTTAATTAATATATTTCAGGTTTTATTTCAGTCTTGAAAGCACGTGACAAAGTAGGTTATGCAATTAAAAAACTTATATCTATAATTTAGGTATTTAATTGTTTTATTGATTATGCGGAAATTGTGGATTATTTTAGGTTAATTAAAGGTTTAGTCGGGTTACAGAATTAAATTACTCTTTTACGATTCAATTCTACGTAACTTGAAATTAAAGGATTCCCATTTTTATTTCGTTTTTAAATATTGATACCTATATTTTATCATTAGCTCAAAATGAACAGAATAAGGAATTTACAGTATTAATTTTAATTTATCCTTTGGAATGACGCTTATAACAAGTTTTAGAATAATGCATTACTGGATAAGAAAACTTATTGAACAACATATATAGATACAAATATATGTTAAAACTTATTAAAGTAAACTAAAAATTTCCTACTTATAAAGTTAAATAAGATTTATTTTATTATTTATTAAACAACAAACTTTTAAATAAAAGTTGCAATGTGATTTATAGTTCAAGTAATAAATTATTTACTAGTGAATAATTATTGAAATAGGAAAAAAGTAACAAAACATTTACTTTTAATTTAAATATAAAATGTATAATACGAGGGCAACTTTAAGTTTTTACAAAAACTAAGAAAGATTTTTTTTTGAACAAACTGCTTTATTGCTTTTCAAAATATTCACCTTTAAGTGTTGCTAAATTTTAAATGCATACAAAAGTGTGTAAATAGTTACAACATTTGTTTGCCAGTAGTCATCGACAAAATCAGGAAAAACAACCATACACGTCGCATCATTCTTCATCATGACAATGCAAGCTCCCACACATCACGTCAAACAACTGATTATTTGAAGCAGAAAAACATCGAATTAATGTCTCATTGCCCGTATTCACCTGATTTATCCCCAAACGACTTTTTTATTTTTGTTCCCCAATGTCAAGCAAAAATTTCTAGAATTGTTTTAAATGCATACAAAAGTGTGTAAATAGTTACAACAATTTGTTTGCCAGAAGTCATCGACAAAATCAGGAAAAACAACCATACACGTCGCATCATTCTTCATCATGACAATGCAAGCTCCCACACATCACGTCAAACAACTGATTATTTGAAGCAGAAAAACATCGAATTAATGTCTCATTGCCCGTATTCACCTGATTTATCCCCAAACAACTTTTTTTTTTTGTTCCCCAATGTCAAGCAAAAATTTCTAGAATTGTTTTAAATGCATACAAAAGTGTGTAAATAGTTACAACAATTTGTTTGCCAGAAGTCATCGACAAAATCAGGAAAAACAACCAAAAACGTCGCATCATTCTTCATCATGACAATGCAAGCTCCCACACAGCACGTCAAACAACTGATTATTTGAAGCAATTAAATATGTATATCACATTTACAATATATGGTTTGAATTTATCCATGGAGTTGAAGAAGTCCCGTGTTGGCCAGGATCGGCTTGGACCTATTTCCGAGGCGGGGGCTACCCATCCGGGAGTCGAGGAGCCTGGAGAAGTCTTCTCCCACTCACATGGTCACTACTTGCTTGGCTTCACCCTCGATACAAGAATCTGGCGTCAGTGTCTTGGTCGTCACCTTGGGGATTAATACATGCAGCAGCGTTGGCTATGTTCCACTGCTTTTATATTTTGTGACTTCCAGCCTTTTTGTAACGAAAATTAACCCAGTTCCAATATTCATTCGTCATGACAAATATTTCCTCATTACGAAAATGCGGTGTATGCATTTCGTAATCAGGCCACATACGTCAGACGCTGACAAATAGTTTTTTAATCAGACAGCTGACCGTCACAATGTCTAGATGTCGTAATCCTGACCTAGGATTACCATGTGACCATATTGTTGATGATAAACCATTAAAAATAAAAATATAGTGTAAATAAAAAACGTTTACGATGTTATTTTATTTGTTACCTCACATGACATTAATAAATTGAATTATAAAGTGCAAACGAGCCTTTAAAGGGTGCCAAAAGTAACAAGTTGTTAATAAAGTTTTAAGTTTGATCATAAACTGAGCTTGACATATTTCAGAGTCAAGTATACGCGAATATAACCCAGAATTATTCATCTCTGCTGTTTGAAGTTTTGTAAAAAAGTAAAATTCAATATCCTGAATAAAAAGCAAATACTGTAATTATATGAATTAGGATAATGCACAAGATAAAAGTAAAAAAACCACGTAAATGACTAACAAATTTTTTAAACGTTTCCAGCATGAGAATTTAAATGCAAAATAGTATAACTACGGCATATACAGAATAAAGCTATTTCGTTGGAAAAACTCTGCCCTAGTTTTCATTATCTATAGAAAAACTGGTTCTAACAGGTCCCAGGGCGTTAAACGTGTTACTCCACCAGTATACAAAACTCGATAGAAATGTATTATCTAAAAATCTATAGTGGATATTCATAACATTACAATAAAACGATAATTTTGCAGCTAAAGGGTTTTACAGTACATATATTACGGATATAGGTCAAGATAAACTTGAAAATTTACATATTAAAATGAAACATATACTACTAACTTCTGTTTTTATAACTATTACTTATCATCATCTTCTTCTTCATCATCATCAACGCCATTTGGTTATATTTGACATATGCATCCTTTAAATTTTTCTACTGCTGTCAGACATTATTTAATCAGGTCCTCTACTTTTATATCTCTTCGCTATTTCGCCTCTTTATCTTATAGCAGGTCATTTAAGAATCGATGCTAGTTCTAGACCAAGAACCATATGTCGGGAACCTTTCTAAAACAAAGAGCCGTTCTAATAAAAAATTGATGTGAAGTGTGAATTTTCACACATTTCAGGGTTTTACAGGTATTTAGTAAGTGAATGATGATTATTTGGGATGCCAAAACCAATTTTATGTTAAAATATATATTTTTTTTGTTAATTTTAATTCGAATGCCTAATACCATTATGTAGGTTTCTAAATATGTGCAGTATTTTTTTTATATAACAAGGTTTAATAAGATTTTGAAAATTGCGCCTATGGCTTCCATTGGTTGTTTTAGTCATAAGCTCCGCCCTTCTGTTTTTGTCTATTTGTAGGAATATAAATAGCAGTATAGCAGTAATATATTTAGGCACTTATATGATACAGACGTTATAACACATGACATAACATATATTTTATATATTTCACTTTTTTTAACTTGTATCCATGGTATTATATATTTATAGTTACGTTATATTTTAAGTTACTTGGTTGTAAGTCCAATAGTAATCAATTTCAACAATTTGCACTGGTTATTAAATTTACGCTTTTAAAAATTAAATGCAATATTTTCCCAAATATAACTAGAATATTGAAAAAGTAATTTAAACAAAATAAAAATGCAAAAAAAAAACAGAAAAAATGAATTGCCTCGCGGCCGATTTGAACTCGAGTTTGCAGATTAGAACGCTTGTATAGTAACCATTACACCATCGAAGCGCTCTGTCTACTGTGCTACATAATATCATTAAATAGTTTACATGGTTACGCAAAAAACACAAAAAATGCGTTATTTTCCGAAACATAATCTGATCAAAAATTCCTGTTGAACTATTCCGGTTCACATAAATGTACATTACTTAGAATTTTTTCAGATTTTTAGATTAAACCATCTGGGCTACAGGGTGTGGGACAAAATTTTTTTTGAACAATTTTGGCAGAAATAATGTCTAAATAATTTATTTTGCAAAAATAAAATTTTGATCGTTAATCCACATACTAAGGGCTTTCATTTGATACCCTGCTCAGAATTTTAAAAAAAAATATTTTTTTTCGATGAGCACATATTTGTTTATATTTTTAGGGGGGTATGTTTTTTAGATGTTTTGGTATTTTTCCTATGTGCGGGTCAACGAGTTGTATAAGCATGCCAAATTTCAACTTTCTAGGTTTAGCCATTTGGCTACAATTTTTACCGAACAGACAGACAGACAGACAGACAGACAGACAGACAGACAGACAGACGACAAAATGACGGTATAAGGGTTTTTTGGTCATACCTACAAAACCCTAAAAACAATAAAACAAAATTAAAGGAGCAGCACCATAGATACGAGTAATCTTACTGTCTGGAAATTTTTCAAAAAGTTGAAACGTATAGTAACTTTTAGTAATCGTTTAAAATTAAAATTTTTTGTATTTCAATATTCAGACCAATTCTGTAACTCAGTTATTATGAAAATAGTAACTAAATTCGTCACTATGAGCAAGGTCAGTTACTACCATGAATGAAAGTCATTATACTTTTTATAATATTTTATCTCGTAGTAACGTTCCTACACAGTAATTTTTGACAGAATTGATCTGATTGACAATTACACCAATCCTACATACAACGTGATTAAAAAAAAATCGTCAGAGTACGCCGAAAAAAATCACGTATATTCTGTTTTTTGCTTTAAGCGGAACTAGATTTTGGAAACTAATAACTTTTTAACGTTTAAATTAGGCTTTTGGTCGTTTTGTTTAGCAAAAGTCAGTGGCGGAGCCAGCGGAAGTCGAAGGGGGCCTGGGCAACCCTAAATAAATTTCTGGGCCCCAGATACGCTTGGAGAAAATTTTAAATGTTAGGTAAGGCTAAGTACCTGGTTCAAGCAGGTCAAGGGCCACTTACGTACCGCTTCCATCTTTTCAAAATTGAAAACCATGTTTTCTTAATATTTATAACGATAAAAAAATGGTGCTCCCCTCGAATATTTCCTGGCACTTCCAGATTTTAAAGGCTGGCGCCGCCACTGGCAAAATTCACTTCAATCCTTAAAAAGTGAGCTCTAAACAAAAATAAAAATTACATTTAGTTCCGCTTAAACGTCTGGAATAGCCTGTATGTCTTTGAATAAATTTGGAAGGTCACATAATTTTTGATACTGCAATTCTATTGAGCAAATTTAAATTTTGCCTTAAACACTTAGTTCACAGTGTATTAATTTATTATTTTTTTTATCGTTTGAATCTTGCTATTTGGCCGTTTTGTTTAAGCTTTGTAAATCATACTTACAATAAACATTTTTAAGTTCAGGTTAATATCATTTTAAAATGTCATTTTCTTTATATTTTGATTTTTTGTGTCATTCTTAATACAAATTTCCCATTTATTTATTTTTTTGTCTCTAAAATAAATAAAAAGGTATTATATTTTTGACATATGTCATCCGTTTCCATAGTTTAACTGTTGGAATTTTAAATTTTCACATGCCAACGAGAAAAAAAGAAATAACCCAAGCAAGGTCCCTTCTCGTGACAACCTAAATGAACGAATTTCCCATTTAGTTCCGCCTAAACGTTTGGAATAGCCTGTAAATGACTAAAACAAAATCTTTTAAACTTGATAAATTATTAAAAATGACAGCAATAAACAGGTTTTGTTTTTGATGTTGCTAGATTGTCTCTAACGTACTTTATATTGCTGTTTCTCTCTTCTGCGACTTACTATGACGATTTTTTTTTTGCATCACACGTTATATGATTTGAAAAACTGAATCTTTACTCGATACATACGAAACTCCTACCTATGAAAGATGTGAAACATCATACTACACATAAATTTTTAATCATTTTTAACGATTGATGTGGGACCAAATATAATATGATCGAAAAAAAAAATGTCAGTTTATTATTTTTGATGGATATTTTCGTGTCTGATAGTTTGACCTTACTTGCGCTAAATGTTTGACCAGGATCACAAAATTTACATTACCGAATGTTAAAAAGTTAGGGAAATCATTTTGAAAATTTACTTTTTTTGCTTGTGACTTGTGATTATAATTTTTTTATGTGTTATGCCTATTTTATATGATATCGGTGCATGTATGTTATAAATATAACCTGAAACTATAACACCAAATGACAATCAGCAATAAAATGACACTGAACATTGATACTGCCAACATAAAAAAAATCATAGCTTTTTAGGTGTCTTTTTTTCATATTGTACAGTCTATTCCAAACGATTAGGCGGAACTAACCGGAATTTTCATTTTTGTAAGTTGTCATTAGCTATTTTTAGGGTTTTGTAGGTATGACCAAAAAGCCCTTATACCGTCATTTTGTCGTCTGTCTGTCTGTCTGTCTGTCTGTCTGTCTGTCTGTCTGTCTGTCTGTCTGTCTGTCTGTCTGTCTGTCTGTCTGTCTGTCTGTCTGTCTGTCTGTCTGTCTGTCTGTCTGTCTGTTCGGTAAAAATTGTAGCCAAACGGCTAAACCTAGAGAGTTGAAATTTGGCATGCTTATACAACTCTTTGACCCGCACATAGGAAAAATACTAAAACATCTAAAAAACAAACCCCCCTAAAAATATAAACAAATATGTGCTCATCGAAAACAAAAATATTTTTTTTAAATTATGAGTAGGGTATCAAATGAAAGCCCTTAGTACGTGGATTAAGGATCAAATTTTTATTTTTGAAAAATAAATTATTTTGATGCGATTTTTGCCAAAATTGTGCAAAAAAAATTTTGTCCCACACCCTGTAGCCCAGATGGTTTAAACTAAAAACCTAAAAAAATTCTAAGTAATGTATATTGGTGTGAACCGAAATAGTACAACAGGAATTTTTGATCAGATTATGTTTTCGGAAAATAACGCATTTTTTGTAGTTTTTGGTTCACAAAGTACAAAAGTTATACCAATGTAAGACACTCACATGTAAGGCGTACGATGGCGTTATTGGTTAGAGCACTGGTGTCGTAAGCTAAAACTCGCTGGTAAACGAAGGGTTTCGAGTTCGAGTACTGAGTGAATTTTATTTTTTCTGTTTTTTTTTTTGCATTTTTATTATGTTGAAATTATTTGGTCAAAATTCTAGTTATATTTTGACAAATGTTGTATTTAATTTTTAAGAACGTAAATTTAATAATTATCTTATTATATGATTAACAGACGATAAATTATTTTAAAAATATCGTTCATTTTGCCGTGATTACTACAAAGTAAAATTTGTCCTACACACTCAGCATACCGCCTTCACTTATTATATACCTGCGAAACCCTGAAATGTGTGAATATTCACACTTCACATCAATTTTTTTATATATTGAAGTTGGCTTTTCTTGAACAAAATGATCAAAAGCTTCAATCAATCGGTAAAAGTAACTAGAATTGAAAATCTAGTTCCACCTAAACCAGAGGAATAGACTTTATTTTATTTTATTGCCTTTTATTATATTTAGTAGTTAGTTATTTCATTTTGGACATAATAAATATTAAATCTGTGATAGTAAAATATACTAATATTAATTATGTAGATTATATTAATGTTTTTTGTAATATTATAATATAATTTATTGCATACAATGTAAATAATATAGAAATAGAAATTTATGTTCAATGAAAATAATTAATTATCAGTAATTACAAAAATAAATTACTGGAAAAAATGGAAAAACAAACATTTTCTTTGCTGGACACGTTGGGTAGTAAATTATTGTTTACTGGGTAAATCGATAAAGTTTTCTACTAATTGTCGTTCGTGGGACTCGGAAATATATTTAGGACTATACATGCATTTGTCATGCAGTCACATTAAATTCGACCAGTGGTGTTAAAAATACTTTAAATTTGGACTAGAACCAAAATCCAAACACCATATGAATTAATCAATTACGGTGAATATTGTCTTACGAATACCTTAAATAACGAATTTGAATTAACAAAAGTTGTGGAGGGGGGGGGGGGTTGAGAAACGAAGTATATTAGTTGTTTCGGTGTAACTAAAACTATTTATCATAATCACTTCCGTTTTCTTTTTTAGGGTTTTGTAGGTATGACCAAAAAACCCTTATACCGTCATTTTGTCGTCTGTCTGTCTGTCTGTCTGTCTGTCTGTCTGTCTGTCTGTTCGGTAAAAATTGTAGCCAAACGGCTAAACCTAGAGAGTTGAAATTTGGCATGCTTATACAACTCTTTGACCCGCACATAGGAAAAATACTAAAACATCTAAAAAACATATCCCCCTAAAAATATAAACAAATATGTGCTCATCGAAAAAAAAAATATTTTTTTATAATTCTGAGTAGGGTATCAAATGAAAGTCCTTGGTACGTGGATTAACGATCAAATTTTTATTTTTGCAAAATAAATTATTTTGAAGCGATTTTTGCCAAAATTGTGCAAACATTTTTTTGTCCCACACCCTGTAGCCCAGATGGTTTAAACTAAAAATCTGTTTTTGGAGAAAAACGCATTTTTTGTGATTTTTGGCTAATAATGTACACAAGTTATAGCTTTGTAACACGCCAGAGTGGAACGTGTTGCTGGTGTAGTGGTATTAGTCGTTGATTTTTCAACCAAGTAACCCGATCCGAAAGGGATCGAACCCTGTGATCAGTGACTATATTATTTTTTGTTTTTTTTTTTTTAATTTTTATATTGTTTAAATTATTTTTTCAAAATTCTAGTTATATTTTGGCAAATGTTGTATTTAATTTTTAAAAGCGTAAATTTAATAACCAGTGGAAATTGTTTAAATTATAATTTAATTCGGTTTCAATGTACACGAAATCAGAGGGACGGAACTTATAACAACCAATGGAAGCCATAGGCGCAATTTTTAAAATTCTTAATGAACCTTGCTATATAAAAAAAAAATACTGCACCTATTTAAAAACTTTAATAACGGTATTAGGCGTTCGAATTAAAATTAACAAAAAAAATATTTTAATATAAAATTTGTTTTCGCATCCAAAATAATCATCATTCACTTACTAAATACCTGCAAAACCCTGAAATGTGTGAAAATTCACAGTTCACATAAATTTTTTCTTTCTTAATTAGAAAGAGCTAAAATAACTAAAAAGCAATACTTTCATAATACCTCTATTTTATTATGAGAGTAGGTTAAAGACTTCAAAATTTAAGAGCTGGCGCTAGTTGTGCCGAAATAAATTTGTTACTGAAAATTACCATCTGTCAATAGACTTCTATAAAATTTTCAGCCATATCCATCGTGTGGTATGTTGTGAAATAAAAATTGAAGTGAAGTGTGAATTTTCACATATTTCAGGGTTTTGCAAGTACTTAATGGGTGTAAGAAGCCAACAGAAAACTGGATGTCTAGGTATATTTATCACATCAAAATCAACAGCTTTTTTGATAATCATTTTTATTTGTTATTTGAAAACAAAGAGCTTCCATTACATTTTTTTAAACAAAATTTAAATAATTTGCAAAATATCCCAGCGTTTTTTTCTGCCTTTGCTTCGTATTTAAGTCTTCATTAGATTAATAAAAAATATTTTACAGAGTAGAGGGTAGTGTGGTGTGGTGTGAGTAACTCAGTTCGCAACTATTAAAAATATATATATATATATTTTATATTTTCAATTCTAAAAAAGTACACGCACTATCTTAACTATAAATACAAAAAATCCATAACATTATTAGTCATAATTTATCCATGAATTAAAAAAAATAATAATTTTTTTCAAAAACACAAAAACTGCCATATTTCAAACACAAAATTCTCTGATCAAAAATTCCTCTCGTACATTTCGGCTAAGATCAATATACATTGCCTATAATTTTTTCAGATTTTTAGTTTAACCCTATTTAGTAAAAGGGTACATGGCAAGAACTTTTGCACATTTTTGGCTAAATTCGTGTTAAAAGAAAGGAATTTCAAAAAATTATCTATTGTTCTGCAATCTACGTCTTAAGAGCTTTTTTTTGATACCATACAATAAATGTTAAAAAAATATTTTTTTTATCAACACAAAAAAAGACATTTTTCGAAAAATTTGTCTGATCAAAAATTCCTGTTGAACTATTTCGGTTCCCATCAATGTTCATTACAGTGATTTTTTTTTTTTTAGATTTTTAGATCAATCACTTTGGGAGATAGGGTGGGGGACAAAAGTTTTTGACACATTTTTGGCAAAAATCCAATAAAAAAAATTGATTTTTCAAAATTAAAAATTAGTATGTTGATCCACGCATTAAGAGGTTTCCTTTGGTATACCACTAAAAATTTTAAAAACATATTTATTTTTTTATTAAATACATATTTGTTTATATTTATCCCGCGCTGCGTTTTTTTGAACTCTCTATAGTTTTCCTATATGTGGGTCAAAAAGTTGAACAAGTATGCCAAATTTCAACCTTCTATGTTCAGCCGCTTGGCTACA
Organism: Liopterus haemorrhoidalis; assembly: GCA_963971575.1. Taxonomy (NCBI): domain Eukaryota; kingdom Metazoa; phylum Arthropoda; class Insecta; order Coleoptera; family Dytiscidae; genus Liopterus; species Liopterus haemorrhoidalis. The sequence goes on along the minus strand of OZ020618.1, from coordinate 13,717,082 downwards.
ATTTCTACCGTACAGACAGACAGGCAGACACATGAGTGACGTTATAAGGGTTTTTTTGTGGCCATATCTACAAAACCCTAAAAATGATCAACCCTAAATAATGTGTTTTTCTATTGTTTTGTAAGGACTTATTGAACTATTTGTTATTAACTTAATTTACCTTTATTGAACTTATTGTGGGGAGCTACGATATGATATATATGAAATGTCACGGTTGGCTGATAATTTAAATCATTTGTACTTACTCTGTACATCCCTCAACTTTATGGGTTCCAAGACTTGCGAGCGGATCAAGTCTGGACCCCCACCTATTAGTCCGCTAGCTGGTTGCTATGATTCTTGGAAGGATTCAGGGTTGTTTAATTAAACTCAACATTTTAACTAACCTACTTTAATTATGATACGGTTTAAATATTTACACTAATTACACTAGACTTACAATTACGTCGATACAGCTAAATCCAAATGAGACATTCACACACACTAGGCACACTACACCAAACTAACGAACACTACCTTAACGTAAATACGAAATTACTTGGTTACATTTTACTTGTCCGACCGAACACTCTAAATGACTCTAACCTCTGATGAACAAATTCTCACTCTACTCAAAACACGACTTAACTTCTTCACTCTTTAGACTCAACTCTTAAACATGGTCTTAACCATACGACGGGTCAAAATCAACTCTACTTAAACATGGTCTTAACCATGCGACGGTTTAAGCTCAACTACTTAAAACGCGACCACCCTGAAAATGCTTGTATCGCCCAACTGTTAAATGTCATTTAATACCTCTTGACTGTCTGACTTGTACTATCTTAAAATTCATATTTTATTGGTGATAACTCAGATAAATATCCCATTAGAAAATAGCCCAATCATAATATTTATATCTCAGACAAAAATTAATTATTATTTATGTGCTTATGGTTGACGTCTATTTTTAACACAATAATTTACGATTCACTTTTCATGTTACATTGACAAAGTGTCAAGTTAAAATAATAAACAAGTCTACCGTTATCTTAAATGCCCTTTCTAAGAAATATATTTTTTTTTTTTTTTTTTTTCGTTTAACAGATTAAGGGCCGCTTTTACAAACCTCGGATACGTAGCGGTATAACTATCTAAGGTATAAGTTTATTCCGATGTTTATTCCAACGTTCGGTTTTATAATGCATTTTTTATTCTCGGATAGTTATCCATGGTTTTATTGTAAATAAAATAAAGTTGGTATTGTTTGACACATAAACTGACATATTAGAAAAGTCATATTTTAAATTGACATTACTATTAACAACACATTTGAGCATGTTTGGGGAAATATTGGGAGATGTCGAAATATTCAACTCAAATAATTATTTTATTGTGCTATATCTACTGCGTTAGTGTCAGCCTCTCGTGTGCAAATATTCATAAAACCGCCCTCTAATAGAATCGAGCCCAAATACCGCCCATGTGTAAATTTTTATAAGATCACCCTCTACTAGTAAAATTCTATTAGAATCTATACCAAATGCCGTCCCTTTGACGAGCCGTTCGTGTGCGGTGCAGACTATGCACAAACGCACGCGGTGGCCCTGATTGTGGTTCATATTTATGTACTGTAATCCCTTATCACCGAGGAGTTTATGGTCCACTAACATACTGTGGACAAAAAAACGCGAATAAAAAGATTAAGCATATTCCATCGGTAATCGGCTGCTACTGTTCATTGCTACGCTTTTAAAAAATAAATCAAATTATTATTTCTCCAGTGCGTGTAATCAAAACTACTGAACAAATACATGGATAACGAGGGATTACGTACTATTATTATTTTGTATGGCAATGTCTAGGTTTTAGAGATTTTAAGGTCGCGACTAGCGTCCTCTGACATGACCTAACTATTACTTTTTACAGTAGCCGAGACCACTGTGCCTTATGAAGCATTTCCATTATTTCCGAAAATTAATTCAGAGATACAGGCATTCACTGTAAAGAATCTGAGCCTATGGCTGCAACAGGCTTGTTTTTTTTTTAATCTTGTTGCCCTTACTAAGTCGATCTCATGATTCCACACTTTCAAAGCAAGCGAGCTAACCACTACGCTGCTGTAACCCCAATTATATAACTGTAATAAAAATTCAAATAAAACGTCATCATGTGACATTTATCATATGTCAATTTAATTTTTTTGCCGTTGCTGGGTAATAAATACTTATTCGCCAATCAGAGCAAGGGAATAACTTATACTGCCCTTTATCTGAAGTGTCGTTGGCCAGATAAGATATTCTGGTGTTTATTCCGATGTTAATCCTATCCGAGCTTTATCCGAGTATTGTAAAAGCGATTTTTTGACTTTATACCGGGAATAGCGTTATCCGAGCTTTATCCAACGATTGTAAAAGCGGCCCTAAATATTTTACTCTAATTGAATGATTATAATGAATTTATTTATGAACTTTTATTTATGAAATAATACCAAAATTACCTCCCTTACATTATCCTCTACGAAAAACTATTATTCTGCTAGTTTTAAATTATATTTAATAACATTTGTTTTAAAGAAGAGTTCTATAAAGAACTTGCTTATAAGAACTTAACATAAAGTAGTGAAATTCGTTTCTAAATTGCTTAGATAAGTTCAGCTGGAATGCGTGTTTCCTTATCTTTTTAACAGTTTCATTGACAAAACCGCCTTCTAAGGGTCTTAAAGTGTAGGCTTAAATTCCTCCCCCAATGCACACAGTACACATATCCTGTAATCCTCTTATAAAATTCCCCTCAAAAGAGCCCTTTGCGTTCGGACTACATTCTGATGACACTCCGGGCGCTTTTTCACTATTCTAGTTACGCCCTAGAATTAGTTACGATCTTATTTTCCTCTTTTTTTGCCAGTGAAGTGAATTAGGGACAGATGTAATCCTATTTTATGATTGTGACAAGTAATTCAATAAATTTGTTTTGAAGGATTTGTCATTAAATTTTGTAAATACATTTGTCAATTTGTTTACGGAAATGTCAAAAAAATAATGTGATACAGGAATTTAAAACAGCAGTTAATAAATGCTATAAATTAGGTAGAACGATGGTGAAAATAAAATAGGGCTTTTTAATATAGTTGAATAGCAAAAAAAAGGCTTTATTCAAAATTATCATAACCTACTATAAGCTCCATATGAAAAATTAAAATTGTCCCTTAAAACTTTTTAATTTTTTAATTTTTTATGGCCTTTGCTGCTTTGGCAATTGGCCAGGATAATTATTATTTTTGAAAAATTCCATGCCTGAACGGAATTCGAACGTGTAACGAATCGAGTAGTCCATCAGAAACTTTCACAAACACCTGTCGGGAGAATTCCTTTGAAAGATATTTATTTGGGATTTTTAAAAAGGGTATATTTTTGAGAATTCAAATAATAAAATTTTAGAAATTTTATGTATCTTTAGGAATATATTTTTTAAATGGTTCTTTGTTCAAGGAGAAATTTGTTCAGAGTTATTGCTTAATACCTCTGAACACTAGCGTCCCCTTGAACAAAGCTAAACCCCTTTTCCACGAAATACCTAGAAACTTCTCATAAAAACACACGACCCTCTGAAGAGGAGATCAGAGAGTATTCGGGCTTGTTAGCAGTAACATCTAGGTAGTAGCATTCGTAGAGGCACTGTGTCGATATTTTCTGGTGGTCTACTCAATTCTGTTTGTTTTATTTTATTAATGCCTTTAAATGCATATTAAACTTTTAATCATTTAAACTATTTGTAAATATTACTGTTAATAAATTTAATTAATTAATTTTAAACCGTGTTCACGAGTGTAAACCCTTCACCTTAAGAACTTTAGTGAACAGCTTAGATCCAAACTTAAATACAAGATGTTTGTTCAGTCGGTTGGTAAGTACAACAATACATATCATTTAATTCACATATCGTAATGATGAACCCTGGATCACACTCACGCCTACTACCCGATCTCCTTGAGTCAGATATCTCATTTCAGTTTGAGATTAGACATAATATAATACCACAGGCTCGCTACCTAGTGGACAATAAAAGGTACGAAATAAAGTAATGTAACCGGTTCGCTACAAACGCAATTAACAACGCAGAGCGAATGTGTTACCGCTACGCTACGCCGGTCGGCCCCCTAAAACTTGAAAACAGTACGCGATAAACAAAATTTGAGAACCTCTGTAAATTCATCATGAAAAAGTGCCTCAAGAAAATGCACACCAAAATCAATTAATATTTTAATTTTGGAAGTTATAAGCAGAAATTATAAACCGGGAAATTTACATTTTCTTATATCAGGTACATATCTAGTAACCTACGAGGTGTGTAATTAAGTAACTGGACTGGAAACATAGTGTTTGATCTGGCAACATATAGGACGCGGGACTTGGAGGGATGGCAGGTAAACAAGTGATACCGCTTCAATACGATTTTGAAATAATTTTGTTGTGAGTAATTTTGTTTACCGTGGCGATTTTTTTCGTGACACAGTTTTTTCTAGTGCGTTCTAAAAATTAGTGACATTCATTTCGAGCAACGGTGTGCTATCAGGTTTTGCTTCAGACTATGCACAGTGCAACGGAAACTTTATCCAAAACTTCAGCAGGCATACGGAGACAGTGTTTTGTCAAGGATTCAGGTTTTTTGGTGGTTTAAAGCAATATCTGAAGAAAGAGAGTTGACTGAAGATGAATCACGCAGCGGAAGGCCTTCATCTTCAAGAACCGATGAAAATGTCGACAGAATCCGGGATCTTGTACGTTCAGATCGTCGGTTGACAGTCAGAATGATCGGGAAAGAGTTGAATTTGACTCACACTACCGTTCATCAGATTTTGACCAATGAATTGGAGATGAGAAAATGCGCCTTGTCACACAGCAATTTCAATAAACGAGTTTTTGGCCAGTAAAAACATTCTTGTGGCTCCTCAGCCTCCTTATTCACCTGACTTGAGTCTTGGGACTTTTTTCTCTTCCCAAGATTGAAAAATCACCTCAAGGGACGTCATTTTGGGACATTCGAAAACATTCAAACGCCCGTAATCAGCTGAAAGCTATTCCAGTATCCGAGTTCCAGCACTGCTATGAGGATTGGAAGAACCGTCTCCAGCGCTGTGTGGCTTCCCAATGAAGTTATTTTGAGGGAGACAATATTGTTGTACCCTTTGTACCCTTAATGCGGCAATTTTGGTTTAATTTAAGCGACCTCGTATTTCTTATCGTTCTCAAGACCCCCATGCTTAACAAGTTATTTGGGACATCCTGTATACGAGCCCTTATAGGTCAAGTAAATGAAACTAGAAATTATAGATTGTATGATGAATAGCTTAATCTGATCAAACATTAACAGCTCCGATCGAAACTCGTTCAGTATCTAAATGTGTTGAAGATATATAGCAAAAACTATTTCATCTGTTTTTAACAGACACTTTTTCTCGTTTTTCCAACTGTTTCAATGAAAACCTTTTTAACTCTTTGTTTCGTTTTTGTAACTGAAAGGTTTGCATTCAATTTTTAAAATTCGTTCTATTTTAACTATGAGGTGATGTTACATTTAGTGTACATTATTATCAATTTCAAAATAAATGAAACGTTTAAAACACCTGTTCGTCCATCAATCTAAGGGCCGAGAGTTCCAGTTCCTAATAAACTCCCTAATAGTTATTAGACACATAATATATTTATGAAGCTAATAAATTTATTGGTGATTTCCAAGTTACAAAATCCTTCTAATAGTTTATTAGCAACATAATTTTTTGTTTTTGTATTGGTATTTCTTATGAAGATAGTAACACGGTGCAAGAGGGATAGAGCTATACGTAAATTTGTAGAGCTAAAGTGAGATGAAATTTTGACACTGAATATTTTGACATTAAATATTTTGACAATAAATAGTTTGACATAACATTCAATGACATTACGTATATTTTTTGTGTTACTGTTAAAATGACAATTAAACGGCGTTCAACAAATTTTATCACAGAAAAAGAGGACAATATAGATAGAAGAGAAGTTAATAAAAATAATTTTATAATACAAAAGTGAATGAAAATAAGAAGACAGCCATATTTTGCTTTATTTTACATTCCTTAAACAATATGAATTAAACTTATCAGCAATTTTCAGCTACATATCTTTATTATTCTGCCAATAATTGCGTCTGTCTTCTTATTTTCTATCATTTTTATATAAATAGTAATGCTTAAAGTATTGTTTGTAATGTGTTGTAATCGTAATTGAAATAAATACATATATAAAAATAAAAGACAATGTTTATTAAAAGATATATATTTATATATTGTTCTTTATATATCACATTTACAATAAATGCCCAAAATATTCTAAAAACGGTTGTCCATAATTTATAAATTCATCCAAACAGATCGTCGATTTCGCCAAAATACAACTAAAATGTATATAAAACACTAAAATCACCATTATAGAAATGTTTAAAAACTACACATTCGTATATTCTTTTAAAATTATAATGTTTTTCAATTAAAATTGAAATATTAACACATTTTGCGAACTTGTTTTTGGTTATATGTCACTTTATTAAGCACTTCATGTTGCCTATAAGTTATTAGACAAATAAGCCTATTTATTAGCAACCTAATAACTATTTCGGGGTGGAACTCTCGGGAAAAAAATTATATTGCTAATAAACTTATTGGACAGTTTATTAGCAACTGGAACTCTCGGCCCTTAGTAATCTTAATACCTATATTATATTTAATTATTATCGGTATATGCATGCAAATTTCAACTAGGCTAGTGCTTCCCAACCTGTGTATCGCAAGTTTTTCTCGCGTGTTTCTTTATATATTTTTACACTATTTATCTATTCTTTCTGTTCTTTCCTGCTCCTGTACCTCCTTATCCCTTCTTCTCAGTTCTACTATATCTGTATCATACATACAAAACCCTAAAATGTGAAAATTCACACTTAACATCAATTTGTTTTGTCAATACCGGAACTTTTACTGCCTACGTACAAAATAATCATTCGTTTCATTTTAAAATTTGTAAAATGTATAAATATTTTTAATTGAATCTTGTTGATTCGTGACAAATGTTTCCGAACAATGTGTTATGAAGTGAAAATCAAACGACAAGGTTACAGAAAACAATAAACTGTATTTCATCTCATCTTTGTAATTTTTATATTTACACTTGGAATGATCCATCTGCAAAGACCTTTTTCTTTGTTGTGTTTATTACATTTTGTAAATTAAAATTTATAATATACATTAGACAGGTAGACATTTTCATTATCTTTTTCTCGTTTTTCACGAAAAACAAATTAAAAAATAAAACTCTTTTTCTGTTGATATTTGACAAATACAATATTATTTGCTGGCGTCTAGAAATATTGAAGTTGGAGACCATAGGCATATTAAATAAAAGGAGTTCAAAAGGCTTTTTTTATAAATTTTATTCAGGTGAATAAATTTCACTATATTTTGGTTCAGTTTAAGTTACTAAAAAAAGTTTCCAACGCTTTCTGATTATTGACCTTTGGCACTATATTGAAACATCATGGTTGACCTGACATTTCGATTATATTTCCCCAGATGTTCATCTTAAGGATTTTGTAGATATAAATTAAAAACCCACATTCCGTCACTCATGTGCCTATTTAAACTGATGGATTAAAAACTTGTTTGCTCGCGATCCAAAAATTTAAAACTTTGATCTTGGCGACCCATTATATCTACATCCATAATACGTATTGTATTAACAATTAGTGTAGGTGTCATTACATTCGAGAAACCGGACGAACACAAAAAAGTTATGTCGAGAAACCTGACGAAAAGAACAGTATTTCGAGAAACCTGACTAACAAAAAAAGGTATTTCTAAAAATTTGGCGAGCAAAAAATATATTTCGAACTTCTAAACTAGTAAGTCCGCGACCCACCAAAAACCTGACCCAACTGAGGGTCGCAATTAATAAATAATATTTATTGTTTTAATACAATTATAATATTCGATATAACAATTAATAATAAAAAAGCTCGACACTAGAGATAATAAAAGGGCTCAACGATTAAGTAAGAAAGTAAGTATAACAAATAAATCAGTATTTATAAAATATGTATTATTTTCTGTATTTTATAATTAGATAGATTAATTTGTACCATTTTATATTGAAATATACATCTGAATACGAGTACTGTCGTTTGTCTATATACATAAGCTATATCTAGCGGTGTTTCTGTCGCTAGCCTTGTCTTTATTAATAATAATATTTATTTAGTGTTAAATACATTACAGAAAATGTTTACACAAGTCAATATATATAAAAAAAAGTACAAATTTAAAATAGATAATACAAAAAACAACATGTTAAAATGAAAAAAAAAACAATTAAATATATAAAAAGTACAAATTTAAAAAAGTAGATATTACAAAAACAAAAACAACATGTTAAAAAGAAAATATACAAAAAGTACAAATTTAAAATAATAAAAAATTAAAATAGTTTACAAAAAACAACATATTAAAATGAGAATATATATATAAAAAAAAAAAAAAATTAAAAATATATATTACAAAAACAACATGTTAAAATTAAAATATATAAAAAGTACAAATTTTAAAATGATATTACAAAGCAACATGTTAAGATAAAATAGTAAAACACAAGTCAAATATGATCTTAAAATACAATATTATAAAAGTCATCAAAATCATAAAGACAGTTATCAGTTAAAATATTTTTTAATTTGTTTTTAAAGGTTTTCTTTTCAAGAGTTTTAAAACTTTCAGGCAGATGGTTGTAGAAGAGAGCGGCCAAATACATACCATTTTTAGATTTGGTTAATCGGATTTTTGGGCAGCGAATATCAAATTTGCGTCTCGTATCATAGGAATGATTATCAGAGTTTGTTACATATTTGGTCTGGTTCTCTTTTACATACAATAAGCAATTATAAATAAAAAGACTATACACAGTCATAATTTTATTGCGAATAAACAATGATCTACAATGGGCTCTATATGGAGCATTATTAATTTGTCTTATGGCATGTTTTTGAATTTTAAAAATTCGATCAATCGAACTACAGACTCCCCAAAGCATAATGCCATACCCCAACTTAGACTGAAAGACACCGAAGTAGAATAAGCGCAATGTTTCATAAGAGACTGTGGTTTTTAATTTATTCAGCGCGAAATTAATTCTTTTTGGACAGGACGCCAATTTGTTCAATCTATGTATACTAGAGATGGGAATTCGGCTCAGTTTGCGGAACCGGGTCAGTGTATGTCGTTCAGTTTGTTGAGCCGGTTCATTGATCCGGCTCAGTGATCCGGTTAAGTAAACATGTTTTCGAGACACAGGTAGGTCGTTAGTTCGTAGGTAGAACGTCGCTTAGAGCCGATTCTTGCAATATATGAACTGTATACATGATCCCGAGACACAGGTTGGTCAGTCGTTCGTTCGTTCGTAGGTAGAACGTCGCTTAGCGCCAGTTCTTGCTTAGACCCGGTCAGTTCTCGGTCGTTCGCTCGTAGGTAGACGTCGCTTAGAGCCAGCTCTTCCTTAGACCCGGCTCTCCCTTAGACCCGGTCAGTTGTCGGTCGTTCGCTCGTAGGTAGACGTCGCTTAGAGCCGGCTCTTTCTTAGACCCGGTCAGTTGTCGGTCGTTCGCTCGTAGGTAGAACGTCGCTTAGACCCGATCAATTGTTGGTCGTTCGCTCGTAGGTAGAACGTCGCTTAGCCCCGGTTTTTATGTAACATTTTTGAAACAAACAATTCACTTTATGTAGCTACTGTATTTGAAACCAGATGTATTAAGTTTATGGCGATGTTTATTGCCCTTATAAATCGGACATCTGGGATTTGGGCAATATTTTTAATATTTTTATATAGTATGGTTGTAAGAAAATACAAGCCTATTAGTTTCAAATAAACTCCCCTACAAATTGATGACAATAAATAGTACAATTTATGATAATAATTCCGAGTTCTCGCGAAGTTCAACATGACATCGATCCAGATCCGGATCACTCCGGTCACTGCTCACAATCGCCCGACCAATCGTATCCTTGAAACTTGAAACTATACAGTGAGCCGTGAGCCGGCTGATTTCAATTTGGTGAACCGTGTCACTTCGGTCAGTGTACTGAGTCGGCTTAGTGCGCCGGTTCGTTCATGAACGACCCATCTCTAATGTATACCGTCGGTCGTCCAAAGTATCAACGTACAGCAACATACAGTCCGATATACTTGTAAGGTAAACGCTCGCTGGGCAGTTACCCAACAGTGGCAACCCATATACAGGAAAAATACGAAAACAGGAAATTTCTAAAAAAATATCATTTGTAAAATGAAGACAGTGGTACCCCGAACTTATTCGTTCCTGACCGCGGTTCGTATCTTGAAAAATATTTATCTCAAAATCGAATTTTCCATTATATCTTATGAAAAATCAATTAATCCGTTCCCAGATTCCAATAAATAAAGAGTAGAGTATGTCAAAGACTTAGGAATATTTTTTGACGAAAAACTGAATTTTAATTATCATATCCAATCCTGTGTAAATAAGAGTTTACGTAATCTGGGATACATTTTAAGGTGTACTAAGTATTTCTCTAATCCTCTTGCTCTAAAATCTTTATATTTTGCATATGTACAATCACATCTTGAATATTGTTCCAGTATATGGAATCCTTTTTATCAAAATTGGTCTCTTAAAATTGAAAGAATACAAAAAAAGTTTTTAAAACATTTGTGTTACAAAACTGGCAATGCACATTTAATTTCAGAAAGTTACAACTCAAAACTTGTCTTTTTCAGTATGTTAAGTTTGAAGCAGAGAAGAGACTTATCTGATGCAAAGCAAATTTACAAAATCGTAAATAATCATTTTGATAACGATTATTTTTCTAGTCTGATACACTTACATGTGCCGAATTATAATACTCGTACTAAATATGTGTTTCAACTGTCAACGGCCAAAAATAATCTAGCAGCTAATGCTCCGGTTAATAGAATGTGTTCTTTAGTAAACGATATTGATACAGTTGATATCTTTAATGACACCCTCTCAACATACTGTAAAAAGATCAGATTATATCTTAAGGATAATACTAATATTGGTGGTTGACATAATATGTTTATTTAATTCTTACTGAAATTTATTTAATTGTTACTAAAATTTATGATTTACATGTTCCTCGATTAAATAGAAAAAGATAAGGAAAAAAAATAGTTAAGTGTTATTATCTTGCTTTTCAAAATTTTGCTTAAATAAGTTTATATACATCATTATGTATGTTCATGCATTTGTTATGATTATTATATAATTTTTTTTTTTTTTTTTTACAATATGTTTAATTAGCTTAAATACTTTTTTGTACATATTATTTACAATTTCTGATGCAACCACATGTACTAACTAATTTGTTATGAGTGATGATCTTTTATTGGGAACTCGTTCCTGTTGATCATCCCAGAAGTATAAATAAATAAAATAAATAAATAAATAAATAAATAAATAAATAAAAAAAATATGATAAATACTTTAATTCTTGAGTATTAATTACTCGAGGTTGTCAGCTACTATACTTTTAGTATTTTCATGTTTATTAATGTTTTACTATTAATCTTGTTTGTTTTTCATGTGTATATATTTTTTTCAGGTTCATGCGACGAAGCTCTAGGAATGGAGTCTGGTGCTATTCCAGACGATGCCATCACAGCAAGTTCATCGTACGTCCCAAATGTTGGCCCAAAAAATGGAAGGTAATTAAAATTTTAATTTTTCCATCTTTCTGTTTCAAAGAAAAGCTTATATTGTCACTTATGAGTCTGACTGTCTGTTCGACGCCTGAAAAAATTGCAACGAATTCTACGGCGCGTTGACGGCGTTTGGACGGCGCTATTTGTCAGAGGAAAGTTTAAATCAAGCTGTCGTACGCAAGTGCACAGAATGAGTAACGTCCAAGGCATTCCAACGCCGTTGATACTGAATGTTCGTCAACTTCCAACTTTTGACGCCGTTGAACGTTGACGTAGAACACCTAACCTCAGTGTTTACTGAATGGTAAAGTGTTTGTATGCAGTGGTGCGCAAACTATTTTCATTTCCGACCCCCATTTTGTGTGAAATTTTGTCGCGACCCCTGGACAGACAATAAATGTTTTTTTAATCGTCAACGTAGTTAAAGTGAAATTCTTTCTGGGATTTTCACTTACAGGGTGTTTTTAAAAAAGAAATTTTACTGGTACCTGATACTTGTTGAAGAAAAGCCTTATATTTTTTATTGTCATATAAATTTGTTTGAATTTGGCGACCCCGAAAAATTTTCTCGCGACCCCTCTGTGGGTCGGGATCCACGGTTTGCGCACCACTGTGTATGTATAAATAACTTGCATACAACATAAATAACATCACACACAAGTCTTCATCATCCATTATAATTTTAATAAAAGAAAGCGCACCTATAAACACAGATATATGTTGTCACGTGACACTTTGACGGCGTTAAAAATTATTGCATTGTGTGCAGGCGAAATTCTCAACTGCACTAACGCAACGCCGTCGCAAATGACGGCGCGCTGACGGCATAACGCGCTGTGCATTCTGTTCCAGGCTTTACACAGTGATATTATATAGGTTTCTAGTGACTAATATATTTTAATTCTTGATCTTTTTTTTTTCTTTTTGAAAACTGCTTAACTTTTGACTTTCAGTTTTAACATATTTTACTCATCATATTTTACTTCACTGTGATACCTACTACTATCTATTGGTTGAAAATGCTTTAACTAATTAACGCGAAAAGTTCCATGTAATGTTGTTTTTACCGACCGCCAACATATATAAGGGAGGTATTGTGATCATACCAATTTTGACATTTCGAGATTTCGATGGTCTCCACGAATTGAGGTCCCTACATAACGTTTTGACTATTTTTAGCATGATGTCTGTCTGTCTGTCTGTCCGTCCGTCTGTATGTCTGTCTGTCCGTCCGTCCGTCTGTCTGTCTGTCTGTCTGTCTGTCTGTCTGTCTGTCTGTCTGTCTGTCTGTCTGTCTGTCTGTCTGTCTGTCTGTCTGTCTGTCTGTCTGTCTGTCTGTCTGTCTGTCTGTCTGTCCGTCCGTCCGTCTGTCTGTCTGTGTACACGTGCAGAGCAAATTCGGCTAAAAGGATTTTTGTGAAACTTCATATTTAAGCTTTTGACATCAATGGCACGAGTTGATCAACTTTTGGTAAAAATCGTTTGACTAAAAAATGGGAGTTTACTCGTATCGATTTTAAGATTTTTGTGAATATTTCACAACAGAAAAATATTTCGAAAAAATTTATTGAACAAAAGTTGCAATAAAAGCAATAACTTATAACTTTTATTTGAGACGTTTTTTTGATTAAACGAAAAATTTCGAATAATTTCTGTAAAATTTTTCGAAATTTTTTTAAATTATCAATTTTTTCATACTTATATGTAACGTTTCCGTGGTCATGATAAATAATATCTCTGTTAGAAAATATTAGGCCAAGTTATTTCTACTCTGCTGCTAGAATGTATTTTTTATAAGTACTTTACGATGGCGGTCGGTCCTGTGGTGGCCACAGCTGATTTTTTGATTTTGCCACACTTCGTTCTTAAAAACTAAATAAAGTATAAATTCACAAAGTCCATGAAGCAGCAAATTTGAATTGTTCAATTGCCCCACCCTACCCTAAGTCAACTTAAAATAATCAGCTGTGACCACCACAGGACTGATCGCCATCACAAAGTACTTGTTTAATTTATGCTGCTTTATCAAAAAATATGTGAAATAAAAGTTGTTATTGCTTCTATAGCAACTTTTGTTAAATAATTTTTTTCGAAATATTCGCAAAAATCTTAAAACCGGCACGTGTAAACTCCCATTTCTAGTTAACCGATTTTTACCAAAAGATGATCAACTCGTGTCATTGATTTCAAAAGCTTAAATATGAAGTTTCATAAAAATCCTTTTAGCCGAACTTGCTCTGCAGGTGTACACAGAAAGACAGACAGACAGACCGACGGTCGGATGGACGGACGGATAGACAGACAGACAGACAGACAGACAGACAGACAGACAGACAGACAAACAGACAGACAGACAGATATCATGCTAAAAATAGTCAAAACGTTATGTAGGGACCTCAATTCGTGGATATCCATCGAAATGTCAAAATCGGTATGATCACAATACCTCCCGTATATATGTTAGCGGTCGGTAAAAAGGGCCGGTAAATCTTTCAAATTATCGGGCAGGCTCGTCAGTCCCAGTCCGCTCCGGGTTTTAACTTAGAAGTTAATATTTAGTTTACCAGACGAAAAATTATTTTAATAGAATCATCTACAAAAATAAATCTAAATTATTTTGCCCTTGTCAACATTGTGGCTCTTTGTTACCCCCCGCCACTTACTCCAAAATTCTATTTTTATTTTTTTATAAAATCTTACAAACTCGTTTATCAGATTATCTTTCTAGAATATTTTCATAATACTTCGTTTTTGTTTTTATTCTAATTTACCACCTTTATATTAGCCTGTAATAATTTTGATTACATTTCTAAATTGCAGGAATAATGAACGTGGGTATGAATGCATAAAGAAAAGCTCGTATTTAATTGTTGAAAACTTCATTATGAGACTATTTTTCCATAAATTTTAACGTTAGTTAATGCTGACACAGTTTCACACACAGTAGTAAAATATATGCAGCACAATTAAAGGTATTTTTTGTTTGTACGATATACTAGTTTTCAGTGAACACTGACGTTAACCTCAGGCCTTTCTGTATTTCTACTAGAATATAATTATCGGAACATTGTTACAAATACAGAACAAACGAAGATGTTATATGCACGTATGCCTTTGTGGGGAAATATCAAAACCAAAAACAATAGTTCAGAAATTTTATCAAAAAACAAATAATTTTAATAGATACACCCACAGAAAAATAAGGCGTGGCACAGTAAAGTTCTCACAAGTCTCTTATACAAAGTGTCTCAAAAGAAATTTTATATTTAGTGGATCGATTAAAAAAAAAGTAAGCCGTATATAGAAAAAATGTTTATTAATTATTAAAATACACTTTTTGGGGATTTATTTCTTAAAAATAATATCGTCTAAATGTAGACCCTCGCGTTCTCGGCACTCATTTAATCGAACAGTAAAATTACTTATGACGTCTCGGCAGGTGGACTCAGGGATGGCTGCCATTTCGTGACGGATATTTTCTTTCAAATGCGCCAGTGAAGTCGGTTTATTGGCGTAAACTTTAGATTTAAGATAACCCCATAGGAAAAAGTCCATAGGGGTTAAATCTGGACTGCGTGGAGGCCAATTTATGTCACCTCTCCGGGAGATCAATTTGCCTGAGAAAATTTCACGAACACGTGGCAGAGACATATTGGACGTGTATGAAGTTGCTCCGTCCTGTTGGAACCATGTTCTTTGGTTATAGCCAGGAAAGTTTTGCAGTTCAGGTACCAAGAAGTTGTCTAACATCTCCACATAACGCTCTGAATTCACTGTAACTGCACGCCCCCTTTCGTCTTCAAAAAAGTAAGGGCCGATAATTCCTCGCGCCGACATCGCAGTCCATACTGTCACTTTAGGCGAATGTAGGGGTTTCTGATGTTTGCGTTTCGGATTCGTTGCACTCCAGTAGCGGCAGTTCTGCTTATTTACGTGGCCATTAAGATGAAAATGAGCTTCATCCGAAAACAAAATGTTGGTAAACGTTGAAAATCGCTCAATCACCTGATTTACGAAATTAACCCTCTGACTGGCATCTTGGGGCTTTAATTCTTGCACCAATTGAATTTTGTAGGTGTGCAGCTTTAGGTCTTTGTGCATAATGCGATGTAATGATGATCTATGCACATTTAAAGCACTTGCGCGCTTCCGAATTGAAAGGTTCGGGTCGTCACGAACAGACTGATTCTCCACGTTTTCTACCGTTCTTGATGTCCTAGGTCGCCCGGATTTTGATTTATCCAGCGTTGTACCAGTCTCTTCAAACTTTTTAACCCAATGTCGAATGAGAGGAATGCTTGGCGCATCATTGGAGTGGCGAAAACCTCGAATACTGCAGAATTTTCTACGCGCTACAGTCGCCGAATCACCGTTTTTGTAAAACTCTCGCACGCACAACGCGCGGTCTGCTCCCGAGAAACGCTCCATAGCGACTCAATTCCCAAGAGCCAGGCTACCGATTGACATAACCCCCGCGCCCCTCGGATACGTTGCGTTCACGCAGTAAGCTAAATAAATATAAAATTTCTTTTGAGACACCTTGTATTTGTTGATTTCAAATACTCTACATTTTATATTTAAATAGTCTTGTGTAGAAACGTTCATGTTTTTCGACATTATTGAAAGAATTTATAATTGATATCTGTCTACTATCTACTTAAACATTTATATAACTAAAAAAAGGGATTGAATAAAAAAAAAAACAAGTCTTAAAAACTGTTTGAATCAGTTTTCATCCCAACTGAAATATCACAAAAAAAACTAAAATGATCCCTAAATATTTAATAAGGAAAAAAAAGAGGAATCAATTTTTTTTATTCAGTAAAAAATCAGCAGTTAAAATCCCTATTGAATAATAAATATAAAAATCTCTTTTATTAAAAGATTACTCATGTTATATTGAAAAAAATGCAATTGAATATCGCATAAAATGTTTGCAAATAGCTTATTATCATCATGTCATATCGTTGTGCTATAGATGCACAGGAAAAGGAGAAGCATCCTTGTTGGACAGTTGTAAGCCAGCGGACATTGGGGAGTGTAATATAGAGACATATGACTTGTATTTACATTTCTCCCCTAACATAACTGCATCCCTTTCGTAAATAGACATGACCCTACTCGTGTAGAATCATATTTTGTAGTGAAGGGATTTTCTAGATGCAGATTTAGATTCTTTCAAACACAGATTTATGTTTGCAAATAGAACAAATATTGAAACTTCAAATGGACCATAGATAGAAGAGAACATTCATTAACAAGCGAGAAAACAATCCTCTTCTAAATCACAATTAGATTTAAAAGAGAATTTAGAGAATTCTATTTTTATTATTTTTAAGATTTTGTAGGTATAACCAGAAGCGGATTTAACTGGCTGAAAGCCTCTGGCGATACAAATTTACGAAGCCCCAACAGTTTATTTAAAAAAGGACGCGATGGCTGAAATTCCAAAATTTCAAGTGAGGACCAGGGGCATGAAAATTCATGTGGAGCCTTCTACAAATTCAAGAATCCTTTAAGCTTGAGGCCCCTTTGAATTGAGGTTCCTTTGAACTTGAGGCTGTCCTTTGAATTTGAATCCTCTCAAGTGGAAACCCCATTGAATTAAAGGCTCCTTTGAACTTGAGGTTCTTTTGAATTTGAGCTCCCTTTTAATTGAGGATTCTGGCAAATGCTAGATTCAACACCCGTCAAATCTGTCTCTGTGTTAGGGTGATCACTTCTCAGGATTTCCCCCGGAGTGTCAGGATTTCAACATCATATATCTGGGCTCCGGATATTGTTATAATTTCTCCGGGTTACCTTTTCCTCATCAAAAGTTTGAATTCCTTATCTTTTCTAATCAGATAATTTGCTATCTATTTTTTTGCTCATCAACTGTTCCACTTTTCTTTTATTTTGCTCAGATTTTGATTGGCTATAAACTAGAAGCACCTTTGGTTACCAAAGCAGTTTGGAATGATTTTGACCCATCCTACGAAGATCATCGTAACTCAATATTTTAATTTTTTAAATCATGTAAATTAAATTTACTCACAAAACTACGTTACGCTACCAAAATTATAGTTTTGTGTGGTACGATTTTTTTCATGGAAAGATTACAGGGATATTTAACATATAATTCAAAAAATTAAAATATTGAGTTAAGAAAATTTTTGTAGGATGGGTCGATTTATAAAACGAGGCAAGAGTGAAGAATGACTATAGTCTTAGAGGCATCTGAAAATCTTCCCAGTGTTGATCTCCCTAAACACCTATGGAAACAAGGTGTTCGCATAAGAACTGGTCATGGTAGAGGCAATGGATGAAAACAACCAATTTCGGAGTCTTTTTAGGGTGTTGCAGGTATGACCAAAAAACCCTTATAGCGTCATTTTGTCGTCTGTATTGAAATATCGAGACTCTGATGATCTCAATAATACCATGGATACACCACTATGGCAAGAGATAGAGGTTTTATACATGTATCCATGGAAATACAAAAAGTTATAAGTGACGTGTAAAATATTTCCTAATAGATAAAATGTCATTAATAAATTATTATTAATATTTATTTACTTTGTTTAATTCGTTCAGCTTCAGCTTTACCATTAATTATAACAGGTTATGGGCCCAGATAATTAAAGATAAATAAGTATGAATAATTTGTTTAATATTGAAAAATTGGATGATAACAATTATGATTGCTGGAAAACCCAAATTGAAAGTTTACTCGTCTTTCATGATTATTGGGATTATGTTTGCGGAAATATTGAGCGTCCGTTAGCAGAAGAAAATGAGAAGAAAAAATGGGATATGAACGATAGAAAGGCAAAAGCATGTATAATTTTGGCTTTAAAATCTTCTCAACTTATTCACGTTAAATATTGTGAAACGTCAAACGCTGTTTGGTCGAAGTTAAAGGAAATTCATCAGCCAAGGGGTCCAGGAAGGAAAGTAGCTCTGATAAAAAGGTTGGTGCAGATGAAAATAGAAGATGTAGATAAAATGGTAACACACTTAAATTTATTTTTGGAGACGGTGGATAAATTAAAAGAAATAGGCTTAGAAATACCAGAAGAATTCTTATGTATAATTCTTTTATGTAGTTTACCGGAATCTTTTGAAAGTTTTAGAATTGCAATAGAAACACGAGATACACTACCAAGTCTAAATTCTTTGAAAATTAAAATAATGGAAGAATATGAACACCGTCATAGAAGCAATTCCGAAATTACGAAACTTCGAGATCACGATATTTTAGTAACAAATGAAAAGAAATATAAAAAGAATTTCAATAAGAAATTGACTGAAATGAAATGTTTCGTATGTGGTGATCCAAAACACAAGGCATATCATCGTCTACGTATACTGTAACAATAATTAAATCTCTTCCTACTCTTTTTATGTATACGCATTCATCGTAAGTAGATCTGTTAAAACCAAATTTGCACAATTTTCCGTCAAGCTTTTTGTACCATTCTCTTCCAGATTGGCGAAGTCCGTATAAAGATTTTCGTAATTTGCAAACTTTGTTACCCTCTTTTTCAAAATATGATGGTTGCTTCATGTATATCTCTTCATTTAATTCGCCATTTAAATAGGCTGTTGTAACGTCCATTTGATGTACCAAAAACTTATATTTTGCGGCTAAAGCTAATAGCATTCTTATAGAGCTTATTCGTACAACAGGTGCGTAAGTTTCCAGAAAATCTATACCTTCTATTTGAGAATAACCTTTAGCTACTAACCTTGCTTTGTATCTTGCGACGCTACCGTCAGGGGCATATTTGGTTCTGAGTACCCATTTACAGCCAATTGCTTTGCGGCCTTTGGGTAAATCAACTAATTCCCATGTATCATTTTCCATGATGGACTTGTATTCATTTTCCATTGCAATCCGCCATTCTTCGCCATTGATACTTTCTAGTGCTTCTTCCACAGACATCGGATCCGGTTTCGGCTCATTTTCTCCATGCTTTATATTGTTAACTTCTACTAAAGAATATTGTTTCTTGGGTCTTCCTTTTTGTCCAGTTTTCAATAATTTTGGTCTACCTCGTCCTCGTTTTATTGATACGTTTTCTAATTGTTCATTACTTTCTGGTACTACAATTATATTTTCTGGTTCTATATTAATTTCTTCTTCAACTGGATTTGAAGTTTTGTTTTCTTCTTTCTCTTCTTTTTCTAATTTAAACCAAAAATTATCTGTTACGTAAGGTTTCTCTCCATTATTTGCTTTTTCCATATTTTCATTTTCTAAATTGTCAAAGTTTTCGTTGAACTTGACGTCTCTTGAAATTATAATAATTCTTCTAACTGGATCCCACAAACGATATGCCTTTGATTCTGTTGAGTATCCCATTAAAATGCATTCAAATGATTTAGGTTGAAGCTTCTTTCTACTGGGTCGTTTATCTAAAACATACGCTTTTGATCCAAAAATTTTAAAATAACTTACGTTAGGTTTTCGGCCTCTCCATATTTCAAAAGGTGTCTTATTTTTTAAAATCCTTGTTGAACATCTATTTCTAATATAGGCAGCAGTTCCTATAGCTTCTGCCCAAAACCTATTTGGTAGTTTCGCTTGAATCATCATGCACCTAGCACCCTCAACTAGAGTACGATTTGCTCGTTCAGCTACTGCATTTTGTTGTGCAGTATATGGTGCAGTCAGTTGCCTTTGTATTCCATTTTCTTTCAAGAAATTTTTAAAATTTTCGTTACAATATTCTCCACCATTATCGCTGCGTAAAAATGTTATTTTACAGCCAGTTTCCTTTTCAGCAAATCTTTTAAGTTCTTTAAATGCATTCAGGGCTTCACTTTTTCTTTTTAGAAAATATACTTGAACGTATCTCGATTTATCATCTATAAAAGTTATGAAATATTTTGCTCCTCCAAGAGAAATTGTCTCCATGGGTCCACAAATATCACTATGGACTATCTCAAGTAGTTGTCTACTTCTATTTTTTGATTCTCTTGGAAATTTGAGACGGGCCATTTTTCCTTTTGCGCATGTTGAACAAAAACTATTAGAACTGCCTTGTATATTTATATCTAAACCTTCTACTACATTATTTAATTTGAGATATGTTAGTGAGGTGAAATTTAGATGTCCATACCTTTCATGCCATTTCTGCAGTTTCGTTTTTTTAATAATTGTATTAACTTGTTCTTTACACGCTTTAATTATATATAGTCCATCTATATTTTTCGCTCTTAATACACATTTATTATTTTTTGACATTATATATGCATATCTTTGGTTAAATTTAACAATATATTGCCTCTCTGTTATTTTGGTTATTGATAGAAGGTTTCCTCTTAATGTCGGAACATACAATACGTTCTCCAAAGTTATATTATTTATAAATTTTCCATCTTTAACTTTTAATTTAATTTTTCCACTTCCTTCTATTTGGGCAGTTTTGTTAGTAGCTAACTTAACAAAATCGTTTTCTACAGTCTGTCTGTCTGTCTGTCTGTCTGTCTGTCTGTCTGTTCGGTAAAAATTGTAGCCAAACGATAAAACCTAGAGAGTTGAAATTTGGCGTGCTTATACAACTCTTTTACCCGCACATAGAAAAAATACTAAAACATCTAAAAAACATATCCCCCTAAAAATATAAACAAATATGTGCTCATCAAAAAAAATAATATATTTTTTAAAATTCTGAGTAGGGTATCAAATGAAAGCCCTTAGTACGTGGATTAACGATCAAAATTTTATTTTTGCAAAATAAATTATTTTGAGGCGATTTTTGCCAAAATTTTGCAAAAAAAATCACATCATAAATAATAAGAAAAGTTTTTTTTTTTTCAACTTTTCTTATTATTTATCATGTGATGGGCTTCCTCGGCATGCATGCCATTTTGTATTTGAGCTAAAAACAACATTATTAAGTGAAATGCAAAATGGCATGTAAAATAATATGACCTAAATTTTCCAATTTTTTTTGCAACTTTTCTTATTATTTATGATGTGATGGGTTTCCTCGGCATGCATGCCATTTTGTATTTGAGCTAAAAACAACATTATTTAGTGAAATGCAAAAAGACATTTTTTTTTTTGCAACTTTTCGGATCATGCCTCCTTATCTGCATGCCAATTATGTTATACAGCAATGCATTATATCAATAACCTATAGTTAAAATGGCATGCAAAAAGAAATCACGTAAAATCCTATTAAAATATTCTCTCCCCCAAAAGGCATGCTGTATGAAATCGGAGACCAAAAATGTCATGAGCTCCTGGTCTAACATGCCATGCAGTAGTTGGACAGCCTGGATATTCTTTAACATTTATGAACTTTTTATATACTCTTTGTAATGCTTTAATATTTTCTGTTTTGTTTTACGTGTCTCATACGAAATATTTATATTCTAAGTACTAATTTAATTTATAATTTTGAAATAGTGAATGCAGCAATATAGTAAAACTCCTTGTACGCTACTGTTAGTTAACATTTGTTAGTGAAATGTGTCTGGTGCAAGTAAATTAGACATGATTCGGCATGTAATCTATGTGATACACCTAGTGCTGTGACCAGGGTCCTCCCGGAGCGCACATAACAGGACAGATATGTCCGGTGCGGCGCTAGACACGTTCCTCTGACCCCGGCCAACACCACACTTCCCGACCTCTCTTGCATTCACAACCGCAGCCAGATAAATCAAGAAGGTGAATCTACTGGGAGAGATAATACGGGTCAACACAAATGTATACTCGGTTCTCTACCTTACACAAGGGCTCTAAACCAACGACTATTGTTAGAAGACAGTGACAGTCAGAAATTCATATAAAGAAGTTTTTGGAAATCATAATAATATAACAGCACTACAGGCTATTAAGCCCCTTGGCTTAGTTGATGATTTTTCCCATTTTTGTCTATCGTGTGCTTGTTCTTCCCAGTTTCTTATTTTTTGAGCTCTTAAGTCTTTCTTCATCGCTTCGATTTCTTTTTTTTTTAAACCACAGATCAGGAATAAATGTCCCAATTATACTGTGGCTCACAAATATCCATGCTCTGACCGGGGTTCGAACCCAGGACATTTGGTTCGTGAAGAAGAAGCACTACCTCTACGCTATCATGGCAAACCTTTTTTTTTTCGGCGTCCTCTTGTCCTTTTATTAGGTTCTCTTTATTTGAATATATGTTTATCCACTTTGTTATTTAATAGTCCAACAAGATGTCCTATCAACCTCAGTCTTTGTTGTTTCACCGTTTCTATTATACCTCTTTCCCGGAAAAGGTTCATTAATTCGTCATTTGTCCTTCGTAAACAATCCGTTTATTTTAGGGGATTAAACTGTAATTAAAGATCCAATATCCATAGAATCCGTCTTACGAATTTACGATACGCTGAAGACAGTCATATTCTCAGATAACTTGGAGAATTTGCAACAGATGCTAAAAGACCTACATTGTGCTTCCAGAAGAGGTCTCAAAATGAACACAGAAAATAATCAGCCTTATAACTATCTTGTACATTTTCAGTTTTAAAGCGTTCGAAATACGAGAGATGCTTCCAAAGTTCTGGGAATTTAGCTATAATTTTTATTATTTTGTTAATTTTCGTCAATATTACAATGTAATTTTTCAACATAATGTCCATTTAACTGAATACATTTATCCCAACGATAAACTAATTTTTTTAAGTCGTCGTCAAAGAACTTTTTCGGTGTCTCCTATTGAGTTTCTGTTCTGGCCCCAACAGCCTTGGCACCCAGCGCGGCGAAACCTTGCTAACGCCCAAACAATCATGCAAGATGTCATGAACTTGTCGTGTACCTATCCCTAGGCGCACACTAATTTGACGAATAGTCATTCGCTTGTTCTCTTTCAGTAGGTCTTCGACGGCAGTAATGTTTCTTTCATTTACCGACGTGCTTGGGCGCCCACTGCGTGGATCGTCTTCTAGTGATGTTATACCGATTTTAAAATGATCGATCCACCGATAAACAGTACTTTTGGATTCTGCAGACTCATCAAATACTCCTTGCAGACGCTGAATAATTTCTGATCTGCCAGTGATTTTTTCACACCTTCTTACCACAAAAAGAAAATTATTGCTCTTTGAGATTTTGCTGCGTCTTTCATGGTTACAAAAACAGTGCTATGAAAACGCGTCTATATCAGTCGAACATCTAAATCAGACTGAACAATATTGCACTAGATAGTTGCATAAACATGTCAAGACTTGTCTGGCACCAATAACATTGCCTATAAGTTCTGCGTAATTTAATTATAGCACAATTCCCAGAATTTAGGAAACATCGCTCGTATTTTTTGCTTTAAGCATTGTAAATAAACTTTGAACCTTTCATTAGTTTTGCTGAGATTTTCACTGTCATTGTTAGTTTAAGTGACTCCCAATTAATTAAAAGTGTCAACTTTCTTACACATAATAAAATTGAAATATGTAGTCGTGTAACCAATATTAACCATGTAGGTCAATATTTATATCGAACGCAACCCAAGTGAGCTTTTCGATGTTTCATACTCGTTGATGAAACATGGATCTATCACTACATACCAGAACTAAAAAAACAATAAAAACATTAGATTTCTCCCGGCGAAAGTGTTCCTAAGAAATCAAAAAGGGTTCCTTCAACCGGAAAGTTCACGGTCACGATATTCTGGAATTCGCAAGGCATAAATTTCACCGACTATCAGAAAAAGGGAAAAACTATTACAAGGCAATATTATGCCGCTTATTGGATCGATTACACGTTGAACAGATTAATAAGCGACTCCAATTGACGAAAAAATGTTCAGTTCCACCATGACAATACATCAACTCATTCGTCCGCAATTGCAACGGCCAAATTGGTCGAAATGCGCTGCGAACTGCTCCTTCTTCCACCCTATTCTCCACGTTTGGCCCCCTTCGACTTCTATCTCTTTACAAACATGAAGAAATAGCTCACTGGGAAGAAAAAATTAAAATTACCGAGGAGATCAACGTTGAAATACACGCTGAGTCCGACAAATCGTACTTTTTAGAAGGCTTAAAGAAGTTGGAATAACATTGGGCAAAATCTATCAAGCTAAACGGAAAATATGTGGAAAAATAGGGTGCATTTTGTTAAAACGCTTGATAAGTCACTGATTTATCAAGCACCCCTCGTATAATATGAATGAAATGAATCTAAATAATACACATTTGAACGAAAATATATGAGTATTCAATTAATTAATTTTCAATTATTGTTTCAACATTCTGATGGTCTGAAACGAACAGCTTTTGAAATAAACAATTTATGGAACAAAAAGTTACACGCGATCAAGTCAGATGGATATGGTGGATGGAGAAAAAGAGTTCTGCACCAAAAACTGCCAAACCATAAGGGAAGTGTGAGTTGGTGAATTGTCGTGAGTAAGTGGACATTGGTTAAAATGTGTTGACAAGACTCGTATAATATTTTGAATACCCGCCACTGGTTTCTAGTCATAACTTCTCAGCTAGAAACATGTTATAAAACAGTTTAACACTATCCGTTGGCCTTACAATGTACCCAACGCCCTGATCGAGGGTATAACCCAATTAAAATTAGTTACTATTTGGAGCTATTAGAAGGGAGTGTTGTTAATAGATCCTACCATGTTAATTTGTAAAGGGTTCAGAATTATAGCTGACGTATGCTGATTATAAATGCTTGTGTTAAGGAGAATGTACCATGAATCCCTAATCAGGAAGTAAATTTACAGAAAAACATGTTTATTAAATACCTTGTTCTAGTTTATACGCAGCACAAGTGTAGTGTAGGCTGAATAGCAAATGAAACAAAATCAGAGATTTCTTACTAAGTAACCAGTGGTTTATTTAGACACGTTCGCATCGAAACAACTTTACTTACTACGGTACTTTTTTTTAGACAGTGTGGGGAACCTCCGTATATAATATGAAATGTCACGGTTGGTGGATTAATTTGACTATAATATTGACATAGTTCATTCGTACTTATTCTGTACATCCCTCAAACTCTAGGTTTCCCTGACATTATGAGTTTCCAAGACTTGCGAGCGAATCAAGTCTGCCTCCCCATGTTCGCTGAATGGTTGCTATGATTCTTAGGAAGGAGTTTAGGATTGTTGAATTAAAGTCCTCATTTTAACTAACCTACTTTAATTAAGATTCGGGTTTTAAATATTTACATTATTTACACTAGACTTACAACTATACAATGACAGTTAATCCAAATAGAAACACATTCACAGCACTAAACACTCGAGAGATTCTTTAGCACAGACACTTATTTATCCATTGAACACAACAATTCTGACTAACATCGTCTAAAACCAATTGTCTCTCACATGTCTCCGAATATTATTTCCGTTCTTTAACTGGATACTACATACATACGGACACTACAACTTAAATACGGAATTACTTGTTACACGACCGAACACTCTAAATATCTCTAACCCAGCGATACCCAAACTGTGTGCCATGGCACCCTGGGGCGCAGGGCTACAGGAGTGCCCCAAAAATATCCCAATATTCTTCCAACTGCGTTAGTTAAACCAATGTTTTAACTTGGGGCGCCTTAGAAAAATTCTGATACATTAAGGACGCCGAGAACCGAAAAAGTTTGAGAACCACTGCTCAAACCCATGATAAACAAAATCTCACTCCCTTAAATACGTCTTCACTCTTTAACTCAACTTCTTTAACCACGTCTTAACTCCATGACCCTTAAAACAGAACTTTCCTGATGGCTTGCATCGCCCAACTGTAAAATATCATATAACGCCCTCTTGAACTGTCCGTCTTATAATATCTTAAAATTGATAAGTTATTGTCATAATTCAGATAAGTATCTCATTAGAAAATTAACCCAAAACAAATATTTATATTACAAGACAGAGATTAATAGATTTTCCCATATGATCCCAATACTTCTAATCTAATTTATTGACATAGTTGTCATCTTTATAAGAATTTAGGATTCACTTTTCGTTTTAACTTTACAAAGGTCTCAAGCTACAGTAATAAACATGTCTGCCCTTAAGTGTCCTTTCTAAGAAATAGATTGTTTTTTATCATTTAACATTTTAAATATTTTACTCTAACTAGATGATTATATTGAATTTATTTATGAAATTATATTTCTGAAACAACACCAAAATTACTTCCCTTAAAACAGAACGAGTTTCGAATATTTTTTCAAATTTTCCTAATAAAAAATTTAGAAGACATTTAAATTTATGAACCTAAAACTGGCTAGGAAGATCATCGATGTCACATCTCTTTTCCCCGGTAATTTGAATCTGAAATATATTTCTATAAATAGTGGTCCTGCAATAACTATAGTCCATTCAAACTTTAGGGTGCAGTGCCAGGCAAATGGAGTAGTTCTTTTTTATACTCTCTCCCAATAACACCCTCATTTTCTTCCTTGGTGGGGTTGCCAGCTGAAAATCTCGCTGGTTGTTGAAAACGCGGTACAATTGGTTAATCATATATCCCTGATAATTTTTCCATTTAATTTGAATAAATTATTAACAATAGAATATAAAATTGCGCATAATATTGTGGATTCATTGACTTATTTGACACTTTTACAACATTTGGCAAAATCGCTCCAATTTCCCATGAGAGCAATAATGCATTCTAAAATTTTAACGAACTATATATTTTTAACGAAACATTGTAGAAATTGCTGAAATTTATTATATTTACATCTTTTAAGATTTTCAATACCCTGTATAATAAAGTAGTTTGATGAAGTTATTTTAAAATTCAAACTTTTTGTTTAAAATTTATAAGCATACTCCACTATGATGGCATAAGTTTCGGAAAAATGTATTTTTATTTTACAAGAAAAAACTTTATAAAAAAAGAGCTAGCATCTGTATCTTAGATATATAAGACATTGCTCCCCTGTCGGCACTTCCCCAAAAAATACTTTCAAGTAAAATATAAAACATGTATTCAAGCTGTAACATCGTTCCAAAATTTAATCTACAAAGATAATCTAGTTGAAAAATGTCCAGTTAAATGAATATTTTCTAAATTGATGTGATCTTAAAGACAAGAAACCCAAAATTAAGATAATTAAAAAATAGTGCGAATAAGAGAGAAACGACAACAGTGGTTTGGATAAGGATGAAATAAGATGGTAAATTACAGTATTGGCCATAAAGATAGCAACTTTTGATAATCCTCTTTTATTTTTATTCTATTCAATATTTTTAAAAATAAAAAATGTTATTCTTACCTTTAACAATCCTCTACATATATTATAGTAAAAAAATTAAATTTTAATAGTAAATTCTATTTTTTTTTTATAGTATTTATTATTTTTACCTGGACATAAAGATAGCAACTACTCTTAAAAAAATCTTTTTTTTATTTATTAAGAAAATAAATTATTATTAACAGATCATTTTTAATATTTTGCATAATAACCACCAGTATTTATAACTTCCCAACATATTTTAGGCATTGATTCTAATAAATTCGTGATCATTTCATTATCAATATTAGACCAGGCACCCTGCAAAGCTTTAAACAAATCTTCAATATTTGAATGCGTTTTGTTTCTAATCTTTCTGTCGACAATCTCCCAAAGGTTTTCTATTGGATTTAAATCGGGTGACTGTGACGGCCAAGTCATTACGTTAATTTTTGAATCCTCGAAAAATTTTTTGTTCAACTTCGAAGAATGTTTTGGGTCATTACCATGCTGAAAAATATGTTTTAAATGCATGAACTCATCAGAATAAGGTTCCATAACATTCTGAAGGCTGTCTTTATATTTAAATCGATCCATTAATCCTTCAATGTGGTATAGAGGACCCATACCATATCCCGAGAAACAGCCCTATACCATCACATCGCGTCCGCCATGTTTAACTGTTGGCAAGGTGTATTTTAGAACTAATCTTTTATTAGCAGGCCTCCTAACGTAACTTACACCATAACTTTTAAACAAATTGAACTTAGATTCATCACTAAAAATAACTTTTTTCCATTGTTCCACAGTCCAGTCAATATGATTTTTAGCAAATTCTAATCGGGCCTTCACATTCTTTTTGGATAGAAGTGGTTTTTTAGCAGGACGGCGACTAAAAAGACCCTCACTAAGTAATCTTCTGCGAATAGTTCTTGTTGAGATGTTTTCTTGATCCATATGTGGCAAAAGGCCCAAAATTTTCTCCGATGACAGAAAGGGGTTATTGGTAGATAAATAAATAATTTTTTTATCAGTTGGTTTTGTAGTTTTTCGTGGCCGTCATGGAATTTTTGAAACTTCAAACGTACCTTCTTCTCAAAATCGTTTTATAATTCGCGACACAGTAGATTTATGAACATTTAAATTTTGTCAAATCACATTTTGCAGTCTTTAAAACCAGAAATTATTAAGTTTCTAATTTCACTTGAAACAGTTTTACTACGACCCATGATTGACAAATATAAACTGAAATATTACTTGTGCACAACATATTATTTATGGATAAAATTTGCATATAACAAGAAAATTCAAGTAGTTGCAATATTTTTGTCCAAGCAAAAATGAAGAAATAATTTATTATTAATCTGTAAGTCAGATTATTTGACTATTAATTGATGTAACAGACAAAATATGATTAAATTATAGAACTAAGAGTATTTATTTTCCAATATTATTATTAAAATTTGAAAAATTGAGATATGTTAAAAGTTGCAATCTTTATGGCCAATACTGTATATCTAAGTAGACATACAATTGTAAATGGTACATTAGGTCACTTGCAATGATTAGATAAATTACACAAAATTTAAGAAACCAATTCATCTAACTTGACGCTTTCTTCAAAACAAAACTCCTCTTTGGAAACAAAATTAAGTACTATCAAACAATAGTGCTATAAACTACAACTACAAAACATGTTCCTTCACGTGACGAGATTAATAAAATCTCCCAGTGTTTGACAACAAATTACTACGCTTAACCATTTGTCTCATTGAAATTAATGGTCGTATTAATGGTGGTAATAATCAGGGCTTCGAACCGTTATTTTTTTCGTTTCGGTTTTCGTTCCGGTTCAATTAAAAAAATATATATCGGTTCGGTTCATGTTTTCGTTCCGGCAAAAATAACGGTTTTTTTCGGTTTTCGGTTTTCGGTTCAGTTCCGAGTGATAAACATTTATACTCTATCTCCGAAAGACTGATAGTAATAAAATTTATTATTTGTAAAAAGTTATTGTATTATCACACAGAAGCGGTAAAACAAAAGCGACAAAATATGAATAGTTCGAAACGAAATATTGTTAAAAACAGTGTGCCGCACATATTATATGGGAATACGAACTAGGGTTAAACACAATAGACCATAAAATTTTGACCCTAAAATTGTGAGGAAAAATATGGTCAAAAAATGTGTTTAATGATATGATAAATATGGCCACAGGCGTGCGTTTAATAAAATGATAAATAGTAATATAGAAATACACAAAACGTGTTTAAAATGTGCACGACACTGGTAACTGCCTGACAAAATGATTTAGTACTATCAGTCTTTCAGAGATAGAGTATAAATGCTTTTATTTGTATTAGAAATTTATTTTCTACTATAATTTAGAAGAACATTTTATTCCTTATTCTTTGATAATCATACCAAGGTCGTTGCCGGGGGGGGGGGGTTCTGAGCGTTCAACCTCTCTCTTCCGAAATAATAGAAGCGCATTTTTTTTACTTATCAGATAAAAAATTACGAATTACGATTTTTTTCTGCTCATCAGTTTAAAAAATAATCTTAAATAAAATGTATTTTATATTCACTCACATAAACATTATCTGAACCGAAATAAACCGATATTTTTTTTCGGTTCAATTCCGGTTTTCGTTCCGACAAAAATAACGGTTTTTTTCGGTTTTCGGTTCAGTTCCGGTTCGAAGCCCTGGTAATAATAGAAGAAGCCATAAAATGAAGATATCAGAGCGCTAGACTCGATTCGATACCGCGAAAATGAGAGACAAACAATTACAATGGGTAAAACACTTAATAAATGAAACACAATATAAGTTATCTATAAAAGAAGATTAAACATCCTTTGGCAAAAGATGTAGATACAACTGCTGGAAAATCTAGCAACTACTGATGTACAAGAAAGTTGGACCAAATGTTTAACAGAGCAAGAGTACGGATTTATCTGTACAAGACGTACACAAACAAAACACAAAGAGTATAAACAAAAAAAAAGATTATCATATATTTGTAAGTGTATGTACCATGCGCTTATAGGTAAGCAGAAATCTTTGAAACATTATTTACAAATTTACAAGTCTTATATTTCATAGATATTTGATGTAGTGAATTATTGACATTTATAATTACTTGTCGGTAGAATAAATTTTAATATTTTGTTATGAAGTTATCAGAAGTGGCAAGTTTTAGTAGGTATAATCACTGTACCTGCTTGAGGGCGTTACTGAAGCAGGTGTAGCAACACTCTAAGCAGGTACAACATTATTTCTGATTCAGGCCATTTTTTACGGAAAAAATTTCAATAAACTGGCGTCCGTAAAAATTTTTCCACATGTGCACTACCCTGCATCAACAAGAGCCGAAATCTTACTCTTATAGGCGCCGAAAACAATATTTCTACGTGTTCGTAGTCCAAGGTAGTAGGTAGGTAGATGGTAGTTATTAAGTTATTAGGTACGGGGTATTATAAAACTCTACTAATCGACATTGGCTCCTGATCGGTATTCCCCAACTTTTCCCTACTAGTCACCAGTCCATCTTCCACTCTTGCGAATTTGCGATAGGTCGAGTGACAGAGGATATGAAGGTACAAACGCTTACCAAAAAGACAAAATGATAAAGATGATCTGAAAAAGAAGGTTGAAAAACCCGCCAGCGGGAAAACATCCCAAACAAATCAGCTAGCAGATGATCTATTGCAATGGTTCTCCAAAAAAATCTCTACTGATCGGCATTGTCTCTAGATCGATGTGCCCAATCCTCCCCTTGTAGTCACCAGCCTACCATGCAGTCTTATGAATTTGCCATACGTCAAGTGATAGTAAAGAGAATATTTTAAGAAAAAAAAAAGGCTTATCGAAAAAACAAAATAATAAAGACGATCTGGAATAGAAGACTGATCCATTAGCCAGTGGGATGGCATGTAGTACCAGGACATTATATGTATGAGAAACGGGTATCGCGAACTCTGTTGAATAAAACGAATATATTACAGAGAAATAAGTTTAGAATGCCTTAAATCTCTAATATTTTGTGTTAGGGTATAGTCACCTAAAAAGGGTTAACAATCATTGATGTAGTGAGTAGTTATATAGAAGATATCTGAACAGGGACGTAGCCAGGATTTCAGCTTGGGGGGGGGGCAAAAATAACAAAATAATCTAAATTGGTCGGTACGACCTTAATTACATGGCTTGGGTAGAAAATAACAGCGTTCTAGGTCAAGGGTCGGCAACCTTTCAGTGACAAAGAGCCAAATCTATATTGAAAAAAAAACACAATAACATGGAAGAGCCGCTAAAAAATATATGCTATATTTAAGAAAAAAACGTAAAAATTGTTTATTTGTTTTAAAATAATCAAGTATTACAGTAAATTAATATTTACTTATACATTTAGTTTGTGATACCTATTGTAGTTGCCAGTATATTACAATATAATATTTTTTTTAATGGGACGATTCCTTCTGTATAGTGTTCTATAAGACTTCAATATTTGGTGAATATTCAGTAATCTTTAACTTAAGGCAGCACTCTATTTTCAGGTCAGTAATATTATTTCTTAACTGACTCTTTATTAATTTCATATGAAAAGATTTACTTACAGTAATATGTGGATCCGAAAATTGTCAGTAGCCCAAAAGCATAATTTTTTAAAAGATTGAACGATTCTGGAAGACGGTTCCAAGCTTCGAAAAGAACTTTATCTACATTTTGAAGATTGAGAATTTCGGTCCACTTATGCTGGAAAGATAAAATTTACTTTTTTCTTTCTAAATTTTCCAGTTCAGAATTAAGTTTTAAGAATATGGAAAAAGAATTGGTTTTGTCAAAAAAGCTAGTGTAGCTTTATATTTTCTAAACTCTTTAAATCTATCTCGAAAAGCTTCTTGCAGGTTAACAATAGATTGTGCAAAAAAAAAAAAAAAATGCAGTAATAACATGTTTTTGTAAATTAATAAAATGTAAAAATGTTTTTGCACTTAAATCATTCACAAATACAGATAACTTTTTTTCGAAACAAATAACTTCTTCTAATAGGGAATATGCAGTAGCTCGGGGAATTACCGGGCGTGAATTGCACTGTAAAACATTCTGAAAAATACAAAACCTGTATAGTACAGGCAGAAAGTTGAAAATTAAAAAGTAGATTATATTAAAATAAAAACCAGCCAATTTTCAAAGAGCCACAAAATTTTCTAAAAGAGCCCCAGGTTGCCTACCCCTGTTCTAGGTCTTTTGTAGTATATTAAATAATAAAAGTCCGGTAAATTTATAAATTTTCTTCAACTCCGGTGAAGAAAACTTTTAACAACCTAAATTATATTTTATATAAGGTAAACTATCCAGGGGGGGGGGAGCCAAATGCCTCCTATGCCCCCCCTGGCTACGTCCCTGTATCTGAAAAAAGCTGACACTTAATAGACCTGGCAAAATGACTAAAAATGACTGAAAATACGTATTTTATCTCGTTTTCTAATTTTTTTAGTTGCTTATTTCACTCAGGTAACAAATGATAGCAGTATAAAGCAGAAACACAAAAATTATACATATTTCAGATCATAAATATAAGATAATTACGTCTTGAATACAGTTCTCTAATTTTATGGAGCTATTGGCTTTTTCGTAGTTGGATTTAATAGAAAACACGGAAAAAATGTTAGTAAAACACGCTACTCCCCCTCAAACACAATCGATTTTTATTCGTTTTAACGTATAATACACAATTCAAATTCCCTAAATTTATTGTGTCCAATCATTATTAGCTTAATCTGAACAGGAACTGAAATTGTAAATTAAAATTAATTGCGTCGTTGGAGAGAAAACAAAAATAATATGCTGAGGCAGGCAGTTAACTTCAACACATTTATCATATGTTTGGATTGTTTGGATATTGCA
Organism: Liopterus haemorrhoidalis; assembly: GCA_963971575.1. Classification (NCBI taxonomy): domain Eukaryota; kingdom Metazoa; phylum Arthropoda; class Insecta; order Coleoptera; family Dytiscidae; genus Liopterus; species Liopterus haemorrhoidalis. The sequence continues at coordinate 13,683,249 of OZ020618.1, read as the reverse complement.
ATATTGCAGTTGTGACCAGGATAACTAGGATATAATCCCAAGGTTATTGACCTATTGATGAAAATAAGAACCGTTGAGAACGTATCTGATTCATTTATACATTTTCTTTTCGTAACAGAAGTTACGAGTTTTTCCAACTTTGATATTATATTTATGTTCTAAAGTAACTGAATAAGTTATTATTTATTTCTTTATTTTGTTTCGTTAACAATATTGTAAATAGTTGAAATCAGATATTATTTCTTACTAACTAACCTGACGCAGAGTATCAAGGACGTCCGTGCATGTATACCAATCAATCTCAAGTCTTTATACACCTACACACTTTTCAAATATCTCCTTAAAACCCACATTATCAGTGAACCAATAATCACTCTTCAGTAGGGATGGGAATTTATTTTTGAATATCGATATATGCGCGATTCGATATATCGAAATAACTAACACGTAACATGTAAGATATATAAATTACATTTTTTTTTGGTTGGCTTGGCGGGAAAAGAAGTCGCCACTTGACAGACAATCACTTTACAGGTGGTACTCACACAGCTACCAACCGACTTACTAATATTTTCCTAGCTAACTGGTCTCTTAATTAAATATATATATATGCTGTTTACTTTTGTAAGGACAAACCAGATTTTTTGGTTACTTTTATAGTGTAATACGGACTTTAAATGTCAATTAAAAATATTTCTTACGCTGTAAAACCGACTTTAGATTTATTGGTTATGATCATTATTAAGAAAGTGACATTTTTTATAATTTTTTAATAATAACATGTCATACAATTTCAAAGGTGCAAATTATTGCAATAAAAAATTAGTCTTACAGGCTATTCCAAACGATTAGGCGGAACTAAATGGAAATTTCGTTATTTGAGGTTGTCACGAAAAGGGACCTTGCTTGGGTTATTTCATGTTTCAGGTTTGTATGTGAAAATTTAAAATTCCAACAGTGAAACCATGGTAACAAATGACATATGTCAAGTATTTTAATACATTTTTCCATTTTTTTAAGACAAAAAATAAATAAATGGGAAATTTTTATTAAGAATGACAAAAAATTAAAATTCAATGAAAATGACATTTTATAATGACAATCAATTTAATCTTGAATTTGCAATATGAGTATGATTTACAAAGCCTAAACAAAATGACCAAAAGTCCGAATTAATAGATAAAAATTACTAGATTTCAAAATCTAGTTCCACCTAAACGTTTGGAATAGCCTATAATTTGTTTTTACAAAAGTGAACAACATATATTTAAATGTAAAAAATATACAAGAATACCGATATTTTGTGCGAATATCGATATTTTGCGCGATATATCGTATTTCAAATATCGATATAAAAATATCGATATATATTTTTAAAGTATCGATATTTTCGAAATATCGATATATCGTTCCCATCCCTACTCTTCAGTAACTTGCCTTTCATTGCTCTTTCAATGTTTTTAATTGTAATCTTGAATTAGATGGTTACGTCCGTAAAATATAATAACATGAGGAAGTAATGGGATTCGGACTGGTCAGAAATTAAAATTAAAACAATATTTTAACTTCGCTAACGTTTCGATTTAATATTAAATCTTCATCAGAGCTAGGTTAAAAAGTCACAAAATAAAATAAATTGGTCTGATAAATAAAATATAACGTCCACATAATGTGAGAAGTCATTGAACTTGAGAAAGTTTATTTTGTGACTTTTTAACCTAGCTCTGATGAAGATTTAATATTAAATCGAAACGTTAGCGAAGTTAAAATATTGTTTTAATTTTAATTTCTGACCAGTCCGAATCCCATTACTTCCTCATCTTATTTAATTGTAATGTTTTTCAGTTTCTTTGATCTTGACAAAGCAACATATAATTGTCCATGGGAAAAGACTGGCTCAGACAGAAATAACCCCACATGTTCATACGTTTGTCGCTGTGCCATATAGATAGCAACTACAACTGGTATATTAGGAAATTGTCATTAAAATGGAGCAAATATTCATTTATTTATTTATTTTAAACAATATATTTGTATTCGTGTAATTTATAGTACGAATATAAATGCACTGCTCTTTGTCCATCGGGCATTCTAATCTCTTGTCTACCCTTCCTTTTTTCTTCTCTTTTTCTGCTTCTACATCTCTGTCGCTCTTCGTATTCCCTTTCTTTCCTCTCTACATTGCATTTCATTAATAAATGTCATGTAAATTTTATTGCAGCCTGCATATGTATTTTTACACTAATCTATACGAGATAAATGATGTGTAAATAATATAAAGCAATTAGCATGGAGCTAGAGCGTCTAGAATCTGTTAACATTATCCTATTGTAGAATAGAGGGTAACACTCATGTATAGAATTTACCCCATGTTGGATTAAGCTAAGCCGTTTTATAAATGTAACATAACGTTACAGAAGCTGTGTTAGATCAGTGCATGTTTAACTCTTAAGACTATGTTAGGGCAGATTAGATTGAAGTGCAAAACTCCATATATTTGGAGATTTATACGAGGGTTACCTTTTACGTTTTTACAAACGACCACTAGATAGCAATATTGAAATGTGTCATTACCATATTCGTAAAATTTGACATTTGTTATTGTAAAATCAGTGGCAGCTTATAAATTGACCGAGCAGTTTGTTGACAATGAGCGTTTAAAAAAACAAATTTGTGAAAAAATGAATATTACTCGTGAAGTTTTTCGTTGGATGATTTTGTTCGATTTTAGCAAAGGCCTAACTCAAGAACAATGCATAGATTTGCTTCGTTCAACTTTTGGTAATGAAACACCATCAGAAAAGACTGTTTACAATTGGTTTGCAGAATTTTGTCGTGGTCGTGCGTCCGACAGTGATGAATCTCATGAAGGTCCAGCAAAATCGGTTGTGATTTGGGATATCGCAGATTGCAATACATTCGATTTTGCATGAACATTTAGCTGTGAGAAAGATCTGCTCCCGACGAATTCCGCATAATTTGACCGAACCCCCAAAAAGAGTTCGTGTTGATTGGTGTACGGGAATGCTAAAAAAATTCAACCTAGGTACTGCAAAATCCGTATACAACATCGTTACAGGTGACGAAACTTGGATTTATTCATATGAACCGGAAACTAAGCAACAATCCACTGTTTGGGTTTTCCAATGATGATCCGAAACCCTCAAAAGTTATTCGTTCACGAAGCTCTTCCAATAAAATGATCGCTTGTTTCTTCAGTTGTACTGGACATGTCGCAACCATTCCTTTAGAGTATCGAAAAACAGTTGATGCTGAATGGTATACAACAATTTATTTGCCAGAAGTCATCGCCAAAATCAGGAAAAACAACCAAAAACTTCGCATTATTCTTCATCATGACATTGCAAGCTCTCACACAGCACGTCAAAAAACTGATTATCTGAAGGAGAAAAACATCGAATTAATGTATCATTGACCATTTTCACCTGATTTATCAACTAACGACTTTTTTTTGTTTCCAATGTCAAACAAAAACTGCGTGGACAGCGATTATCATCACCTCAAGAAGTTGTTGAAGCCTTCGAAAACCATGTTTTTGAGATACCAACTTCAGAGTAGAAAAATGTTTCGAGAATTGGTTTGAACGCATGCAAAAGTGTATAAATCTTTAAGACGATTATTTTGAAGGAATAAAATAGTTAGTTCCGAAACAAAATTTTTTCTTTCTAAGTTTTTGTCAAAACTTAAAAAGTAGCTCTCGTATATGTGACAATACATTCGTGAATATCTGAATACTCACCTTGCCTTTTCTCCCAATTATTCTGTTTAACAGGTAAAAAGACATAACAAATGCCATGAATCCTAGTTGTTCAAGGAGTTTTCCTGCGATCCACTTCTAATACAATTAGTGTAAAAGAATGGTCAAGGTTAGCAGTAACAATCTAATGAAGAATTAAAAACTTATATTGAGGTTTTATGACCTCAATTATTTACTCCGGGTACTTTTATTTCTTTTGTTCCAGAAAGGTTTGGCTTAAAAAAACTTTACTGATCATGGTTAATTTTCAGACAAACCCATTACTGAAAATTTAATGAAACTGAATTTAAGGAAAACTTTTTGAATAGACCTCTTAGTCCGTCTGAATGCGTGTCTGACTTATTAAAAATTAAAAGCGCATTAGCTACTTCTGTCTTTATGACTCGGAGAATATCATAAAATACGAACATTCTGTTTTAATAGACTTCATGTAGACTATTGCAAATTGCATTGCTTTAAACCAAGAGACGTTTCTAGAAAACTGTTCATATTAAATTAAGCAATATATTTACAAAATGAACTCAAATTTACTCCACAAACTACTATAAAAGATTTGTTTTTTTTTTTTAACAATTTTTGTTGTGATATTTTTTTACGTTATCATGGAAACAATAACATGGAGGAGAAAAGTGGATTGTCATAAACCAAGAAACAGATTAATAACGATCGAGTTGGATTTTATGTGAAGATGTTGGCAATACATTTAAGACAAAGCCGAGAAAAATTTGGCTTGAAATGCAAGTTACCTCAACAAGAACCAAACGGTTTCTGAATGTACACAGATTAAAAATATGGTCATGAAACCTGAAACTTAACAAAAAAAATGATCATTCACTTACTAAAAACCTGCAAAACCCTGAAATGTGTGAAAATTCACACTTCACATCAATTTTTTACTATTTAGCTACTGAGTTCCAACCTGGTTATTAATCTGTTAGCAGATGGTCATGTACATCTCCTACTTTGGAAATTCGGCTACTCTTGATATCATCAAACCATCTTTTTAGGATTTTGTAGGTATGACCAAAAAACCTTTATACCGTCATTTTGTCGTCTGTCTGTCTGTCTGTCTGTCTGTCTGTCTGTCTGTCTGTCTGTCTGTCTGTCTGTCTGTCTGTCTGTCTGTCTATCTGTCTGTCTGTCTGTCTGTCTGTCTGTCTGTCTGTCTGTCTGTCTGTCTGTCTGTCTGTCTGTTCGGTAAAAATTGTAGCCAAACGGCTAAACCTAGAGAGTTGAAATTTGGCATGCTTATACAACTCTTTGACCCGCACATAGGAAAAATACTAAAACATCTAAAAAACATATCCCCCTAAAACTATAAACAAATATGTGCTCATCGAAAATAAAAATATTTTTTTATAATTCTGAGTAGGGTATCAAATGAAAGCCCTTGGTACGTGAATTAATGATCAAATTTTTATTTTTGCAAAATAAATTATTTTGAAGCAATTTTTGCCAAAATTGTGCAAAAAATTAAATTAACAAGAAAATGATCATTCACTTACTAAATACCTGCCAAACCCTGAAATGTGTGAAAATTCACACTTCACATCAATTTTTTACTATTTAGCTACTGTGTTCAAACCTGGTTATTAACATCTGTTAGCCAGATGGTCATGTACATCTCCTACTTTGGAAATTCGGCTACTCTTGATATCATCAAACCATCTTTTTTGTATCTTTAAAATTACATCATTACAAAACGCAGAATCATTAAAAACACTAACACCGTAATTTTTGTAATTAACAAATTACTATCTCGTTCTAAGATCTATCTGGAAGTATCTGGAATCTAACATATTTGAATTTTTATAATTGCCGCTGGCTTCTTATTACCATATAGTTTGTTAAATTAATTCAGGGCTGTTAACCACAGCTTAGAAACATGTTGTTAAATAGATTAACACCATCGTACATAGAATGGACCCCGATCAGGGATCAATCCAATTAAAATAATTTGATGCTTGACGGTGTTAAGGGGATATATATCGAACAGATGATGAGCTTAACAGAATGAATTATTCTCTTCCAGTTAGAAGTGTACATCGATAACAATAAACACGAACACCGATATCCGAACCGGATATGTACAATGATATTGTGTTTACGGTATCAGAGGATAACCCGGTAGCAGTATTTTTCTATAAACTTGGTCCAGTTAGCGGTGTTTGCAAAATTGCTTATCAGCGTCTTGTTGAACAAACTTCTCGTTAGCGTTTCCTGAACGGTTCCGTCTCGACATCGAGAGCACAGCGACTAAGTTTGTAGAGCTTTAGTTCTCATTAGGCGTAACTTCCTGCCGTTTCAACTTCTCCACTTCCACTTCCATTCCCGGACGCTTTTCTCAGATTAGTGCATCGACTACATTTTATTTACGACCTAATCCAATATCTTAAGCCGGATTTATTAAACTGTGTCACCCGTACTAAAGGCTTTTATTGATAAAATATTTAAGTAAGTGCTTAGGAATATTTTTAGATGTTTTAATCTCTTACTTCCTCTTTGATTTTGTTACAAAATCACAAGGTATTGGAAGAGGATTTAGAAAATAACTTCACTTCTTTCAGGAAGCCTTAACTTTTTTAACCAAGCTTTTGTCAATTAAACAAATATGAATTCAATCTTATCTCTTCCTGGCGGTTTCAGAATGAAAAATAACAAGTAGTTTCTTTTAATTACTAGCATATATTTTGAAACATGTAAAGATAAAATAACAATAATATAAAGCTAAAATTTATTGCAATGTCCAGTAATAACAGATGCACGTTTGATATTATAATTTCAAAAGTAAAAAACTAAAAATACTAGACAGGTAAATAGTTATAATGGGTTTCAAACTTTTTATACTCATGACACACTTTTAAAGGGTCAAATATCGGTGGTGATAAGGAAAAGAGTTTTAAATCAATTTACTTATTTATTGAGGAAACGCACTTAAAGAAAACTTTAATCTTAAAATTATTGTAAAATCTGTTTAATAATTATATTAACAAATATTCTTTTATTAAAAAGCTTTGAATCAGGCTAGAATTATTGAGAAGAAAATCAGGTAGGCCGTGAGCTACAAAAGTAGCACAAAAAAACAATGCTTCTCATAATAAATTTATCACTGCTTACAACTCGGATTGGGTTACCGTACGAATTGTACATTTGACATTTCATTCTTCGGAAAGAAAGGCCTGTGCCCAATATAGTAGTAGTACTGTAATGAAAAACTACGGCTCGATGAGGCTACTATGGGACGTTTATGGGCTGAAGAAGAAAAAATACCTGGAAAGGTCTGAAAATTCTAGAGCAAGGTATTTATCTGCAAGAAAGAAATTAGAGGTAAAGAGATAAAGAGATAAATGAACTGATTCAAGAGGAAGGCAAGGGAGAAGGCAAGGAAGGAGATCAGAGAGGGAAGCCAGAATGAGAAAAAACACCGAAGGAAAATCAAAGAAATGAAATAAAAAGTATTGTAGTAATATTCATCTAACTACTATATATGTAGTCCTGGTAACATTGTGACGTCAATTTTTGCTAAGGTTCTCGTGATTGGCTAACTGGGGACACCTTGTCTCTTGATTGGCTGACAGGTGATTCCCTCTCTCGTGATTGGCTAACTGGTGATATCCTGTCCCGTGATTCGCTAACCTGATATTATTCTGATAAATAAAAAAAAGGTGTACCAAGTTAATACAGTCAAAAAAAAATATATTTTTTTTTGTTATCATTTAACATTTATCATTAATTTATCATTTAACATTGTGATCTATAACACTCTGCCATTTATCAGGAAGAGAAAATATTCCCGATTTATAAAATTCCTGTTTTTTTAAGGAAAAAATTGTTCAAGGCTCATTTTAACATGGTTCATATCTCTAAGAGTCTTGTTTCTTAAAAAGTGTTCCAGTGATCGAAATAAGTGATAGTCGGAGGGTGAAATGTCCGGTGAGTAGGTTGGGTGTGTTAGAACCTCCCAAGCAAGCTCGGAAATTTTTCACGTGTCTTTTTTTGATGAATAAGGTCAGTCATTGTCGCCTTGAAGAATAACTCCTCTTCTATTCACAATTTCTGGCCGATTTCTAGTCAAGTTCTGATTCAGTCGATCCAGTTGTTCACAGTAGAGATCAAAATTAACACTTTGCCCCGGTTTTAATATCTCATAATAAATTATTCCTTTATAGGGCCTTCCAGATCGAAGTTCATCCAAGCATAAATTTCCTGATTTATATTTTTTAAACCACTGTTGACACGTGCGTACACTTAGTTTATCACCATAAACAGTGCAAATGTTTTATGTAGCAACTGTAGCAGATTTTTTTATGGTACTCATACAACATTAAAGAGCATAAAAAATGTTTTGATGAAAATTCTTCCGTCATTTTAAATGCAAGGGTTTCAAATGAAACGAAAACAATAATTAGGTACTCAAGATTACAGAATTTAATCAAAACGCAAAAGACGTCTGTTTAATTCAGCGAATAAGACTAGTTCGATACTAAGACGCATACTGCACTAATAATAAAAACGAAACAACTTTCCGGTACACGTAATACATATATATTTATTTGCCATTTGGATATTTTTTTTAACAAGATTCCACTCTAGAAACACAAATAACAGGCTCTATCAAATTATAGTATATTCCCACGAATCATATACCTCTATCCTAATACTCTCCAATTAACGTGTTAGGAACCAAAATATTATGATATTCCTTCTCATTAAATATTAACTTAACTCCAACCATAAATAAAGGAAATGGAATACCGTACCGTTTACCTAATTATACTTTATAAACTAGGTCAGAAATTCCAATTCTTTACTTCTAAAACAAGTATGTAATAAAAAGTTTGAAACATAATTTTTAAATAGGTCTCGAATTTAATTTTTTATTTTAAAGTCTTATATTTTACAGCCAATCCCCAGTTAATTTTATTATTCAGTTTGTGACGCAAATAGATTTGATGGCTTAATCGATAACGGTGCAGTATGTAATAGTAACGTGTGGTCTGCGGATAAATTAATAATTAAACGGCATTATTACTCTTTGACAGCGATAAGTGACGTTATTATTAAGTGAAAAGGGTTTGATTGATTATTCCTTTTGTCTCAAGATTTTTAAAATTTAATACTGATGATTGACTTTGCAAATTGATATTGATTCGCAGAAATCTGATACATTGTTAATATTAGGAATTAAATTTGTTTTTTTTCCCCATTTAATAATAGTTTTTTATTCAATTATTAACTGCAGTATTGAAGAAAGTTTTTAATGAACTTAAGCCAACGGAGTGGCCGAGCGCACTAAATCGCAGCAGTTTGAACTGGTGAATACAGTCGGATTGTGTGGTTGGTAGTTCGATTCTCCGTCGGTGATATTATTCGGGCGAGAATAATATGTTTACATTACTCTCATTTCACAATCATTCACCCCTCATCCAGGAGATTATAGGAGCTCCGCCCCCTGGCATCGGCGATTAGCCTCGTTGCAGAAATAGGCCGATGTAAATAAATAAATAAATAAATTTAATGAACTTATGCACATATTGAAGCAGAGAGCAAAGCAGCGATAAAAGCGGAGAGCAAAGCGGCGAAAGAATGTCGCGCTTATTAAATAGTGTCTACACATAGTGACGCATTTAAAATCGAGCAGAAAAATCACAAAATTATAATGGATTTTTTACTAACAGAAAACTCTTCCTTAAAAATTTGGTATTTACTAAAAAATAAAAATAAACAAACTAGAATGTGCAATGTTCACAGAATAAATAAAAGTAGACATATACATGGTGAATTTCATCATTTGTATATGCGACTCCGCGAACATCCAGAAAAGTTTCATCCTTATTTGTAGAGCCCTGCGCGGATAAGCTTTTCTGTATCCGCATCCGATCCGCATCCGCACATTCATGATCCGCATCCGATCCGCATCCGCAGCTTTTGTAAATAACAAATCCGCATCCGATCCGCATCCGCAAAAATATCCGCACTATCCGCACTACAGGTTTTGCTGTCAGTTTGGAAAGAACTAACATATTTCGCCTGTTTAGGTAATCTCTGCTCTAAAACGCTACTGAAAATTTTTGGATTTACCAGCTTATTTATTACTAACCTAACCTAAGGGACCCCAAAAGTTTGAAGGCCTAGATGCGCTAATAACTTATTTAAATCTAGAGAGAGATAACAATTTTGGGGGGCCTAAGCGTTCTTTTTCGTAGGGAGTAAGTGGCGTGCTGCTTTTTTTAATATTGAATTTAAAAAAAAAGTCAGAAAAGTTACTTGAAAGAAGGTGCTTCATATTTTTAGGATCAAGTAATTCTCTTACGCCATTTCGCGCATGAGTTAGGCGTTGCAACTTTTTCAAATAGCAACATGTGTCATTTTTCAAATTTTTGGGATCTGCAAGACTTTTTACTTCGGGTAGTATAAAAAAATTGGCAGGTTACATAATAAAATTTTCGAGAAAAAATTATGTAGGTAAATTTTGGTATTTAAATAAAACTTACTAATCAGTTTTATGTAAAAAAAAACCTTTATCAGATTTAAAAGCCAGAATTAGAGCAGAGGTAGGAAGAATTACGTTGAAAGTGTACCAGGAAACTTTTGTCCAAAATATTATTTTCTATAATATATTCAATAATAAAAAGAAAGTTAAGTTGATTTTCTCAACTCAGTCTTGATCATGGACAATTGTCTTAATAAAAATAACATAAAGTGAGATTGAATGCTACAAAATATCATGTATATACAGACAACCGAAAATAACCGAGGACTGAGTAGTCAGAACACAATTGCTTGTTTCTCCGAAAGTAATCGAAGATTTAATGTTCACGCGGATATTGCGGATAAGCGGATATGACATTTAATCCGCATCCGATCCGCATCCGCATGGTTTAAATGATAATTTATCCGCATCCGCAGAAAAGTTGCGGATATCCGCGGATAATCCGCGGATACCCGCGGATTTGCAGGGCTCTACTTATTTGGTATAAGTATTTCAACGTTTGATTATATTTTGGAAAAAATTCAACATAAATTGGTAAAAAAATTGGTCAAATTTCAATCGGAACCTACTATAAATGCCTCTTATACTATTTTAGCAACGATGATAGCCGAGAAATCAAAATTGTTTGAACACGTTGCTTTGCTCGACTATAACAGCGATATAACCTCGTTGCTGTACGCTCCACTATGCGCGTGTTAACAGGAATTCATTTATTTAATTTCGCCGCTTTACTCTCCGCTTTCATCGCTGCTTTGCTCTCTGCATCACTATGTGTTTAGGCTTAGTTTGTCTGTATACACATGTAATATTTTGTAGCATTCTATCTTACTCTATGTTATTGTTATTGAGACAATTGTCCATGATCGAGATTGTATTGAGACAATCAAGTTAACTTTTTTTTTGTATTGTATATAGAAAATGATATTTTGGGCAAAAGTTGCTTGGTACCGGCGAAACGTAATAAGGGGACACACAACCGTATAGTTTCTTATACAAAACTAATAATCTGAAATAAAATTAATAACATTCTATACATCAAAAATTGCAGTGAATTTTTATCTATCTAATAGGATATTTTTAATTGTAAAAAGAACTGTCATGTAATTGTAAATATATAAATTGCATTATAGACACCATCTTGTAAACCATTCGACGCATATTTGTGTATTATGCGGCAAATTGTAGCTAAAGCTTCATTCTACAAATATGTTGGGAGATTTTTTGTTCTATTGTGAAAACTACTTACATTTATTGTACTTGGAAATCTACTTTTGTTGCCACCTCAAATCTGTCACGGTTTTCAATATAGGTTCTGCAAGTAAAACGATTTAATTTTTGTAAAGAATACGTGTACCAAGTGGCATTTCATTATCATCAAGTTTAATATATTTAGACGGAGGTTATAACTATAAACAATCATTTCGAAAAAAATGTTGACGTATTATTTGAATATTTCTACACAAAACTATAAAAAAATAAAAGTTATTTGAAATCCACAAATGTATTTAAAAAATTACAGAACATTGTTGTGTGATACTTATTATTAATTTATTGAGGGATAACATTTTTACAATAATTTTTTCTACAATCAAAAATATCTTATTAGATAAATAAAAAATCTGTGCAAAATTTGATGTATAGATTGTCTCTAAATTTAATTCAGATTGTTAGTTTTGTATAAGAAACTCATCTCTGGGGATTATACGTAGCGTTAAACGTTCTCCATCAGTGGCGCACCCAGGAATTTTTGATAGTGGGGGCACGGAAGACAAAATTATTTAAATTATGAATAAGGTTCACACTTCTAAATTTCAAGTGATGATCTAAACAAAAAAAGATCCTCGCTTCGAAAATACAAAGTGACGACCTAAAAAAAAGGTCCTCATCTTTATTTTTAAAATTTTCTAGTGTGTTTGTGTTTTTATTTTTATTTCCTTCCTTCTTAGGGGGAAGGCCCTTAAGCCCCCCCCCCCGGGTGCGCCACTGTTCTTTATTAATGTTTTAGCCTCAACCTGTCCAATGAATATTTGCCAACTGGCCCATCGAATATAATAAAATTTAAAGAAAAACTTACCCTGAGTTAGCTAATTTGGCTACCAACAGCCACTTCTAAAATATGTTAACAACTCTGAATAAATGCATTTTCTCATTTCAAAATATACCTGTATTGTACATAATAATACTTCTTACTAAAACAACTATTCCATACTATTCAGTAGAACAAAGATGGAACCGGATATCATCCCATTGAGAGCATGGTACATCCCGATGTTATGGTCATAATTGAAATTAACAACACAGGGTTTAACTACAGACCGCAGCACGTCACGGTTCATTTTAAAATCCACTGGGACAATGTTTGCATTTAGTGGTCGACGAACTATGAACTAATGCTTTGCATACCACATAGGTGAACACTTCTACAATATTCAAATATATAATTAATACAATCATTTTATTCTTTCAACTAATTATTAAATGTAAAAAACACTTTGTTAAAATGAAATACAAATAGCAAAGAGAACCAAACATTAATATATTATTAATAATTATATATTGTTACATTTGTGTGACAAATACTAAGTTTCATCAAAAATATCATCATAATCATAAAGCTTTATTAATAAATAATTATTATAAATTTAAATTACACCCTTCAAAATAGTCCCATGTAGTAGCTAGCTACCAACGAATTTTTCACTAAAATCTAGAATTCTCCTTGTAGGCACTTGCGTCAATCGCTCTTATCTATCGGCGAAAAATTAGTCATTAGTCAAATTTTATAGTATGTACCGTAAATATGAGAAAATAATAAATTTGGTTGTGGTTTATAATGGTTTTTATTGGTAATTGATTTATTCAAATAACAGTTCTGTTTAAAAACATAAACTTGTAACATGACTATATTTTCCCGCGGATGCAAAGCACCTCTGCTGCTCTAGTATTCATGCGCCAATGTGACTTAAAAGTCATGGAGTAAGTTACACTTGGGCGCTCGAAAACGTCGCATCGCTCATAACCAAAATTGTTATCTATTTGTATATATTGATATCTATTTAAATCTGATTCAAAATCTATTTATTAATGTCTGTAATTTGTGTGTAACTTTTCAGTGAAAAAATATTTATTATGAACTCGCTACAAATTTCAATATTCTGTAGTGATCTCAAAATTAAATATGTATGTGGAAATATGTATCAACAATATTTATTAATCGAGAACTTTTAACTGTCATCTTCCATTGAAAGGATGATGATGAATTTATTATGGATTTGAACAGGGAACAGTTTCACGCCATAATATTGTGGAGGTGAGTAAGAAACCGAGAACAAACCAGGATTCGATTTTGGTTGTTTAATCAATCTACTAAACTTCAGCAACCGGGTTCCGTAAATATATATATACAGGCAATTTTGTGTTTTACATCGAGTTTTAGCTTAAACCTAGATTTAAGGCCTTTATGCAACCGGGAATTAGAGTTTTAATTTGACTGCCAACATCTGCCGCTTAGGTTTCTGTTTCAGATCAGTAGATCAGTTCTTCCTCTTTTAGAATCAGTAAACAAAACTTGCTCGTTTTTGCTCCTTTTGATGAAAAGACATTTCTTCTGAGGCTTCGCCGTAAGAAAATACTGTATACAAAAGCCCATGAAAGCCAATTTAGACCTTATCATAGACGAACTGAGGCAAGGCGACAGTGGGACTTGGAATGATGGCAACACAGCTTGTCGTTTCTTTCAAAATATTCAAAAAGTCGCTGCAATAACAGGTCTGAATAAGGATTTTATAGAGGTGTGCATTGTGGCTACAGGCCTTGTTTTGTGGACTGGACGTCGATCCAGAGAAATTTGATGCTGGAGCAAACGAAATACGTGACTGTACAACAATATTCGTGGTTCTACATATTCACCTCGGTGCATAAAATTCTGAACTATGGATCCTCTATCATCTCACACAGTCTTTTACTGATCGGACAGATGTCGGAAGATGCCCAAGAGGTCACAAATAAATAGATCAAACGATACCGAGAACATCAATCTCGAAAGTGTTGGAGAAAGGAGATAATAAGATATGGACTTCTTCGGCAGCTCGTCACAAGCAACCCGAAGATCTCTACACTTAGGGAACCGATGGCCCAGAAGCACAGGAAAAAGAAGTTGTCTTCATCTGTACTTAGTCTCCTGAAAGAGATAGAGGAACTACAACCACCACTTAAGGATGATTCAGAATCATCTGTATATTTGAAACGCTTAAACTAAGCCATACATTTGTACTTTTTCTGCGGTGTAAATATATTTTAAATCGCTATTCATTAAAGTTTTTTCTTATTTTGGTTCCAAAATAACATTTTCGTCTCAAAAAAACTCAAGATTTTAGCTTGTAGTATAAAAAAGGGGTTTTCACTGCTATGATCAGTTCCGTAACGAGGCAGATGCAATAGGTGCACAGGCACAGGGCCCAAGGTCGAAAGGAGGCCCGAACAGAGCCGTCGAAATAGCCTGGCATCGGGGCATTTGCCAGGGGCGCAATTGTGTATATATTTAAAATATTGGAAAGAGTGAGGACCTTCTTTTTGCTCATCACTTTTATTTGGGAGGTGAAGACCTTTTTTTTGCTCGTCTTGTATAGGGCGCCAAAAACATTGCTACGGCTCTGGGCCCGAAAAATCGTCAGTGGGAGGCCAAATCAGACTGTGGATAACCTTTTTGAGCAACCTTGTACAGGGCCCAGAAAAAACTAGTTACGGTTCTGGCTATGATACTTTTCAGCATTAAAATTCGTAATATAGTTTTTCTGCTTTTAGTTTGCTTGATTTAACTTTTTTCCTTTTCCATTAAGATCCAGTGTTACCTGCTGACGAGTGTAGTAATGAAACTTTTAGGCAGTGTACTGTATTTTCCATCATCATCATTCTCCTGCTCTCTTGTTTTCACTTTACCTCTTTTACTCTGTCCTTTTCTACTACTGTTTATTCCACGTTCCTCTTTTCTAATATTTTCATGACCCTTATCCACAACCCTTTCTTACAATTCTGCCTTTCTCAATCTATCTTTTAGTCCCGATATCAATATCTAACAAATCTTGCTTCCAAAAGTTTAATTTACTGTTACGCCAATGAAACATTGTTTGTTCATATAAGCAATTTTTGTATAAAATATGACAAAATATCTAATTTTATATTAAATATTTATAAAGAAAAGCCATCTGACGTTCTCATAAATATGTTCGTTTTACCTTTAAGCCAAAAATTTACGATTTACTTATATAAAGTTTACGCTGTAAAAATTTGCCGTTCGACGTTTAGCTGAAACTACTGCAGCACCATCTATTCACGATTACTCTAACTTACGCATCACTGCACCCACTGATGACAAAAATACTAAAAACCAACATCACAAAAACGAATCATATATGTTTAAAAAAAGTTTTCCTCCTCTCGTACTCTGAACAAAAAACCAGTTAAATCTACTTTTTATCATATGTCGCTTTTGTATTAAAATCGAATAATTTATATATTTCATACAGAATTAAAAACATGGAAAAATATTAAACTGACTGACATGTTAAAAATGAACGAATGATATCAACAATTTTTATAAAATTTTGATACTTTTAAATACTTTGTAATGAATTCTATATTTCAAACATTAATTCTGAATCAAATGTCAAAGAATGATTTAGTATAGTTTTCGGGTCATTTATTTTTGATTTATGTATATAATAACATTAAAAACAAATTAAATAATAATCAAATAAATATGAATAATATTTTTCTATAAAATTTGCGAGAAAAATATTTATCTTCGTTCCAAAATCACCTCTTTATATTCATGTTAACCAAAATTAGAAACAGAAAATCTTGTTTTAAAGATGATTACAACAATCTGAGAACTCCTGTAACACAATTGGTTAATGCAGTGTTTCTCAAGGTGCGGTCCACAGCCCATCAATCTGACCGCCTAGTTTTAGTGGGCCACGAGAGATTTTCGTAAAAGTGACATATGAGAAAGAGTGGGCCGCTGAATTATATGCTTTATAACAGTGGGCCGCGGGTCCGAAAACTTTTGGAAACACTGGGCTAGTGTAGGGCTAGTTGTGCATAAAGCTGTGTCTACATTAACGAACCAATCCTGTAATATATGGCATACGGTAATGCTCATTTGAAAGGTACGTGTCGTGAACGTACTGTAATCTTCCTGCGAATCATCCGAAAGTAAAGCTTGCTATGAGCATAAACAAATAATAAAATTTCAGTGTCATTCATAAATACACAGTGTAATCCATTTAATGCAAAGTTTCGCAGAAAAAATTACTCCGGCATTACTGGGTTAAAATAGGTTAGAACCATGGTCCCCAGCGCCTATCGTTTTTGCGCCCGTTTACTTTCTGCTCTAGGTCAGTATTTCTCAACCGCCGGTGCGTGAATAGATCTATCCGGCCGCAAAAATTTTAAAAATATAAATACGAGGGCGTATTGAGAAGTAAGGTCTCCTATTTTTTTTTTTTTTTTTCATAGAAATCAAATTTATTCACAATTTTGCGTACATCGTTGCAAAGGTTGAACATTTAGCTATTTTTCTACAAAGTCGCCTTGACGATCAATCACTTTTTGCATCCTGGTAACCAGCTTTTTAATGCCGGTGTCGTACCACCCTACTGCCGCGTCAGGATTTTTTAATGCAAAAAAGGTTTCTCCGATAGACATTCATCGCCAGTTAGTGGAAGTGTACGGTGAGAAGTGTATGGACATAAAAAACGTGCGGAAGTGGTGCCGGGAGTTTTCTGAGGGTCGGGAAAACGTCCACGATGAGCAGCGGTCGGGGCGGCCGAATTTGCCGGAATCATCGACTCGAATCGACGAGATGGTGCGCAATAACCGGAGAATAACCCTTCATAAGATAAGGGAAGGTCTTAATGAAGAGTGTGGCTACTTAACCGTGCAGAATATTGTGTCGGAGGTCCTCGGTTACCACAAGGTGTCGTCAGTTGGCTTCGCGACGCAGCGGGAGAGTGGTACGACGCCGGCATTAAAAAGCTGGTTACTAGGATACAAAAAGTGATTAATCGTCAAGGCGACTTTGTAGAAAAATAGCTAAATGTTCAACCGTTCCAACGATGTACGCAAAGTAGTGAATAAATTTGATTCTTATGAAAAAAAAAAAAAAAATAGGAGACCTTACTTTTCAATACGCCCTCGTTTCTAGTAGAATAATATCTTTTTTCCACGACTGTATAGATATACATACGTTCATTACAGGCGTGTCAGTGATTAGTAAATGTAGTACATTCCTCACTCCTTTTAATTACACACCGCTGACCTGTTAGGTAATGAGCTCATTACGTAACAGGTTGAACTCATTACATAACAGGTTCAAGCAGCAATTGCCGACCGTTTCTAGACAACCTAATAAATACGTTGAAAGCATATGTCAAATTATTGTTAGTTTGTGAAGGAAACCTGATTAAAATTAAATAATATAGTTAAAGCTACCGAATTTTGCAAATATATTTTTTGATAGAATTGATCAGTCAGTTAATTAGTTGATGCAAGTATTGTTATTTTAACTAAATTTACATTCCGTATGACAACTTACATGGTCGTTGCTAGACAACGTAATAAATAGGTTGAAAGCAACTATGAAATTAGTGTTAGTTTTTAAAGGGAACTGAATAAAAATTAAATAAGTAATAAAGTTATCGTCATGGAAAAAACATAGTATGAAACTTGCATGGAATAGCCATTTCTCACTCGTATGAATCCATGTAAAAAATTATATAATGTCTGAACGTGACCGTCCAAACTACACAAAAATTTTACACGGCGTGTTACCTTACGCGATACATTACAGGATCCGTTCGCTAATGTAGACCCAGGTTCAACAAAACTCAACTACTTGTGCCGACTTACATTTTTTAAAATAGTTTTCCACTTTCCCAGTTTTCTCTCGGAAAACGGAGGAATAGCCTTAATGAGGTTAAAACCGTTTTCTTTTGACCTTGAATCATGTTAGCTTTTCAGCTTTCATTTAAAAAGTCTTTCTTTTTTCGAACCATCCTATATTGACCGTAAAATTAAAACAGTACACAGTATATAAAAAGAGAAAATCCAATTTTCCCTTAATATCACATAAATAATCTAAAATACAAACAAAACCCTTGAAAATTTTAACTGAACAAACAAAAACAGTCGAAATAAAATCCAATCTCAATACTTCACCTTCCTTATGCTTAAAACAAAAGGTAGTTTTACTACCAAATTTCTTTTCCATCCAGATTCGACAGTGAAATCGATTGACAGGTATATTTACTTTCTGTATTCAGGTTAAGGGTAGTCGGAGCCGGAGGGGATGTGTTAAAAACAGGAAAGAAAAAGACTCCACGAGTATCTCCAAATAAACTGAAATTTGTAGAAATAATACAGCTAATATTTACAAGAACCTTTAAATAGATTTTCACTAATGTGAATCTCCGGGCTTGGTAGTACAGCGGTAGCAATCGTGCCTCGTGTATTAAAGATCCTAGGTTTGAACCCCGACCAGGACTTGGATGTTTGAATTTCTGGTTATCACCACATTTGTTAAAAGAAACTGAGATGCACTAATGAGGTACAAAACACACCGAAAAGTTCTGCTACCTTGAAAATATGTAGAGACCTGCACATCGGCGGATATCCGCCTTTTTTCTGCGGATGCGCATAAAATATAAATTAAATCTTGTGAATGCAGTCGGATGCGGATCAAAGACACAAGCGGCATTCAATTCTCTGAGGAAATTCTGAAATTAAAAAATTATAACTTTAAAAACAAAAAGCCGAATCTTCAACCCAAATGTCGAAACCATTCTTTTGTATGGTTATGAATCATGGATATTGAATGTCTTTGTGAATCATTGGTATAAGATGGCCAGATAAAATAAAAAATTGATGTGAAGTGTGAATTGTCACACATTTCAGGGTTTTGCAGGTATTTAGTAAGTGAATGATGATTATTTGGGATGCCAAAACAAATTTTATATATATATTTTTTTTTTTGTTAATTTTAATTCCAACGCCTAATGCCTTTATTTAGGTTTCTAAATATGGGCAGTATTTTTTTTTTTATATATATATATATAGCAAGGTTCTTTAAGATTTTGAAAATTGCGCCTATGGCTTTCATTGGTTGTTATAAGCTCCGCCCCTCTGATTTCGTGTACATTGAAACAGAATTTAATTATAATTTCAACAATTTTCACTGGTTATTAAATTTACGCTTTTAAAAATTAAATGCAATATTTGCCAAAATATAACTAGAATTTTGAAAAAATAATTAAAAAATAAAAAAGCAAAAAAAAATATTTCTCTTCTCGTGGGGATCGAACTGACTTACTTGGGTGAAAAAGCCAGCGTAAGTACTACTACACCAAGATAAGTCTTCCATTCGAGCGTGTTACAAAGCTATAACTTATGTACATTATTAGCAAAAAAACACAAAAAATGCGTTTTTTTCCAAAAACATAATCTGATCAAAAATTCCTGTTGTACTATTCCGGTTCACACCAATGTACATTACTTAGAATTTTTTCAGATTTTTAGTTTAAACCATCTGGGCTACAGGGTGTGGGACAAAAAATTTTTTGCACAATTTTGGCAAATATAGCTTCGAAATAATTTATTTTGCAAAAATAAAACTTTGATCGTTAATCCACGTACCAAGGGCTTTCATTTGATACCCTACTCAGAATTATAAAAAAATATTTTTATTTTCGATGAGCACATATTTGTTTATATTTTTAGGGGGATATGTTTTTTAGATGTTTTAGTATTTTTCCTATGTGCGGGTCAAAGAGTTGCATAAGCATGCCAAATTTCAACTCTCTAGGTTTAGCCGTTTGGCTACAATTTTAACCGAACAGACAGACAGACAGACAGACAGACAGACAGATAGACAGACAGACAGACAGACAGACAGACAGACAGACAGACAGACAGACAGACAGACAGACAGACAGACAGACAGACAGACAGACAGACAGACAGACAGACAGACAGACAGACAGACAGACGACAAAATGACGGTATAAGGGTTTTTTGGTCATACCTACAAAACCCTAAAAATGAGGAACTCTGGGAAAGAGCCTATAGTTCAGACCGTTAAAACCAGGAAATGACAGTGGACGGCCACATCCTGAGGAAACCACTTTCCGATATAACCAGACAAGGGCCAGTCTGGCCAAGGACAGACCCACAAACACCTAGAAAAAGAAAGTACATGCTGAACATAGTGAAAAGGGATTTTCTTGGTGCGATATAAAATCTGCTGTAAAAAATTAAAATGGAAAGACACAATTAAAGATCTAGTTTCTATTGGTCATTAGAAAAATAACAATAATAATAATAATATAAGACAAGGAACGGAAACAAGTGTAATAAAATTATTGGAAAGATACAGGACAGGCGATCCTGATATCTAAATGAGCAGCCGGTGAATCGCCGTGAGTGGTCCTACGCACCTTTGGAGCAATAGAACTGATGGGTATGATGATGATTGCGTACAAATGTGGTTTCATCAGGATGTATTTTTTTAAAATTATTATTATTGGGTCCTCGGCGCCCAAGCAACACAACGATTCTATTAAGAAGTGACATTACCGTTGGCGGCGCTGTAATTCATGGCAAAATGGCTGAATTGTCTAGTATTCAGCTGTCAATATGCTAACAGGGAACAGGTTAATTTAAGCACAGTACATTTTTATTTTATGAAAATGTATATATCGACGTTCTAACAAAAAATCAACACCAGAACATATGTAATAATTTCAAACAGTATTACAGTCACGTAGTACAAAATTAATGGCCTTTGCTGCTTTGGCAATTAGCCAGGACAATTTTTATTTTTGAAAAATTCCATGCCTGAACGGGATTTGAACCCGAGACCTTATCAACGCAGGGCACATGTGTTACCACTACGCTACGCTGGTCGGCAGTTGTTCTTTCAATTTGAAATTAAATATTTATTGATACTATAATATTAAGAATTCCTTGAGGGCCGTTTTAACAAACCTCAGATAAGCAACGAAAAAAACTATCGGAGGTATAAGTTTATTCCAATGAAGTTGATGTTACTTTATGCAAAAATTGCGCAGAAAAATGCAAAAAAAAACCGACGTCGAGCTGATCGAGGTTGGACCATTCATTCTCCATGACACGGCCTCACATCGGGAATGTCGTAACCGAAAAACTGCGTGAATATAGTCAAACTATAACTATAGTATTGAACTGGGTCAAAATTGATATGTTTTACAATTTTTCTTTATTTATAACGAATAAAATAAATGGCTATTTATGGCTTTAAATAAACAAATTTAAAATTTTTCTTTTTCTTTTTCAGATTAAAGGTAGAGCGGGCTGGGGGAGCCTGGTGTCCCAAACAGCAGGTAGAACGAGGAGTCCGGGAGTACCTGCAGATAGACTTCGGAGTGGTGCATATGATAACCGGAGTCCAGACCCAGGGCAGGTACGACCATGGCAGAGGTCAGGAATATGCTGAAGAATACACATTGGAGTACTGGAGACCTGGAATGGAAAAATGGATACAGTACAACAGATGGGATGGAAAACAGGTGAATATTTATAATAAGTTTTTGTACAATTGTGGGGTGTGGGAGTTGTTGGGGTAGAGATCATGTGTCATTTAATCGATTTCCAAGAATATTAAATTATAAATATAAAACGAATAAAAATAATTTACTAATTAAAAGGCGACAGCAGTGGATTAAGGCATTGAAGAGTGACTTAACAGAATCTAAATTAAAATATGCGTTTGTTGTGGTAAACATTTTATTTCAGGTATGTTCTTAAAGGTGCCAGGTGCAGTGTCAACTAATTTAATTTACTTATTTAATAAATCAATTAAAAAATGTCTCACTTGAATTGTTCAAAACTACTGTAGAAAAACTAATATTGAAGATGTAAATAATCCAGGCTAGGTGTAATGTTTTAAATTTTGGCTACACAGAGACGCCATTTAATAAAAAAAACAGAAAATACTAAGCAACACGACTCGTGTTGCTCATTGTACAACTAAAAAGTTGTTCCGTTTACTTCGGTAGGACTTTTAATTTATTATTATTATGAATATTATGTCAAATCTTATTCAATAAAAAAGTATGTTAAGTGAGTTTTACACTATTCAATTTATTGATCAATTAATTGAAAGACTTGACCTTTGACCAGTGTGTAAAGTGTTCAAATTTCAACAATAAATTGAACAATTAATTGATGAAAAATTCATCAATTTATTTTGAAAATAGAACCAGTTCTGTTTTTTATCAATATTTTAGGGAATTCTAGTTATATTTTTATCTCTTTAGTTACTGCAAACAGTTTATAGTGCGTTCGAAGGTGAGTTTGCAGTACAGGGCATATGGAGTAGTTCTTTTTCATACTCTCTAATGGGTTTACAGAATGACGCTATCCTTTTCTTGCTAGTCGACGTTGCCAGCTCTAAAACGCGCTGGTCTGTGAAGACGCAGTATTCTACAAATGGCCATTTGTTTTTGTTGAGTGTTATTTTGAGTTTTATAAGAGTTGATTTTGGTAAATAATACGAGTTTTTCATATTATTATAATTGACATATTTGACACTTTTACAACATTTGGCAACACCGCTCCCATTTGCCATAAGAGCTATACTGCAAACTCACCTTC
The DNA here is from genome assembly GCA_963971575.1 of Liopterus haemorrhoidalis. Taxonomy (NCBI): domain Eukaryota; kingdom Metazoa; phylum Arthropoda; class Insecta; order Coleoptera; family Dytiscidae; genus Liopterus; species Liopterus haemorrhoidalis. Next base: position 13,660,291 of record OZ020618.1, on the reverse strand, counting down.
GAACACACTATAGTTGTAGCATAACCTAGAAATATATAAATCAAATATGACAGAACTACAAATGTTCTAATTTACCTTCAAGTAGGTTATTTCTTTTGTTTTTGTTCACAGCTCGTAGTTTTGTGAAGATATTTTCAATATTTTCATTTTGATAAATTTAATGATATATAAATTGAACTGTGTAAAAACAACTTTAGAATTATGCGTTAATACTAAATATGCCATAACATCCATATCTGTGATTGGTGGTATATCTTCCGAATTAAATTCAACATTGTTATCCCACAAAGAATGCGGATCAAAATTGTTTATGTAGTCTTTTTGGAAGCAGTGCCGCAACAAGGGTGGTGCGAGAGGTGCCGCCGCACCAGGCGCCGGATTCATAGGGGCGTCAAATTTAATTTTTTTTTTTTATTATTATCGTTTATATTAATAAACTATAATCAACACAAATTTGATTTCATAATCGAAAGTTTCAAATGGCAGGCAAGATCATTAATTGATGACTGTACACTGCCACTTCAATGCAATTATTATAAGTGATCCACACTTACGATTTAAAAGATGTGTACCCTAATATTGACATTGCGCTGCGCATATTTTTAACGCTCCCTGTAACTGTTGCTTCGAATTAACGCAGTTTTAGTAAATTAAAATTAATAAAAAATTATTTGCGTTCTACAATGGGCTTGTAAAATTTAGCTTTAATATCAATAGAAAATACTACAGCGCAGTCATTAAATTATGAAGACTTAATTAACGAATTTTTACAGTTAAAGGCCAGAAAAGTTCAATTTATTTAATTTTCCATTCCGTTAAAGTGATTAATATATTATTAAAATACCTAAATATTTATTATTTTTTGTTCAAATATCCCTTTTTTTGTCATTAAATATATATATATTTTATTTATTTTGTTATTCAATTATGTAATATAATATTTCTTTTTATATTAGTTGATTATCATTATTTTTGAGTTTATTAAAAGATTTGTAACATAATTTGTTAATATAATCGTTAATATTGCAATTTAAACCAAACCAAAGAAAAAGGTTAAAACTAAACTAAAAAATAATACCAACGAATTTTTTTTTAAATTTTTTTATACATTTATTGTTAAAAAATGACTATATAATATATATTTTTGTATGTTCCTTTACTGGTAATAAGATAGTTCCTTTATTAGGAGTAAGTGTTGCTTTTCTGGCGATTTTGTAATTTTTATGAATAAAGTTATGTTTTTTATTTTTCTAAGTTATTCTTTTATTTTCACTTGCATCAAAATATAACAATAAGATTTTAAGGATTCTCTATAAAATATGGTAAGTAAATATCTTAAATAATATTTTGGTGAAGAAAACAACGTAAGTAAATGTTTTAAACGTTCCCTTACTGATGCAATCACCCTACCATAAAATTTTAAAAATTGCGTACGCAATTAGTAAGGTTGGGGGGGGGGCAATATATTTACGCACCAGGCGCCAATTTATGTTGTTGCGGCACTGTTTGGAAGTATCTACCCCTAGCTACATCTTCCAATTTAAATATACACTCATGACTATTTTTTATTCCAGCTGTAAAATACTTCCAATGTTGTTCCAAATAGAGGTACTTGTTATAAATAAAAACGATAAATTCACAAAAATGGCTGTATTTCAGTTACACTCTGCAATTCCTAGACTGAATATAATCAATATACTATCACAATATAGCAACATGATCTACTAAATATTTATGCATAACTCACAAAAATCACAAACAACAATAAACGGCTATGTCGCACGTGTTGAACAACTTGTTTGTTTGCCCTACCTCTGACATTTTGAAATGCTACAGACCACGTAATTAAAATGATCTATATGTAATATACAGAACATCACAGAATATTGAGGTTATGGTTTTAAACAGAACTGTCATTTGTATGAAGAGTCACTAAAATAATCAACTACTAACAAAAATCATTACTAATCGTAACCAAATATCTGGTTACTCTCTTAAGCCTGTAGTACACGATGCAATTTCTCGATTTGAATCTCGTACGATTTGTCGCACGATAATTATTGCATTGAGAATTTTGTTCAGAATTATCGTATGTAAAATTATTGTAGTATACCATCCAATATTTATCGCTTTGAATCTGTACCAATTGATGCGCACTACGTCTATTTTTGTAAGTTGACAGAATTCAAATAATTGTACTTAACCTAGAATGGACAGATAGTTAACCAATTTTTGAAGACTGATAATATTAATCTTTATCCCAAATCAGTAAATATCCTGAATTCGTAAAGCCGTACCGCTTTCTGTTCTAATTTATTACATTTGAAATTGAAGGGAATTATTATTTTATTTGTTTTGTGTTATTAGTATTTTTGTCTATAAAACTACGAATTTTCTTTATCAAAAAATATTGTTGTTGTCATTATTATCGTTATAAAATAGTTTAAAGAAAATAAAAACATATTATATTAATAATGATTTCGTTGATTTTGTTTTATGCATAACAACCAACTTGAATAAATAAATGAGAAGTATAGAAACTGTAATAAAGAGTAGTTTGGGGACAAGAAATGTTTAAAAAAAAATTCTGCAAACATAATAATAATAATAATAATAAAATAATAATTCCCCGGTACTTTTTTCCCGGATTGGATTGTTTAATAGTCACCTTTGATAAGTCACTAGTTAAGCATGTTGGATAATAAGATGTTGAATAAATCCAAACGTATATATAAATGTCCTAAGAATATGAACAGCTAAATCCAATTTATTTTAAACAAAATAAGAAAAAATATTGCTAAAGTTTATACTAAATAATCTCGAAATATGTTTGACAGATGAACAGTTGTTCGCTACACTCATGAATATGCGCATATTATACTGCGCCATTATTGGTTCATTCTGTCCAATATTTTAGGTCGAGACAATAAATATTGGTTGGTTTTCAATATCGTACAATATATCGTACGAAAATCCTGTAGTACACGATACAATAATTTGTGTGCTATAAATCGTACGAGATTCAAAACGAGAAATCGCATCGTGTACTACAGGCATTATATTTACGGAACATACTTAATGTAACCATTCAAACAATATGTGGATAAACCATCTAGATCTCGAATAAAGATTATAGGTTTTATATACTGCACGTGCATCATATCGATAGGATTTAAGTTATATTGCATCAAAACTGATAATATACTCCCACACTATTTCTCTTTTCTGAAATTACGCGTGGGAAAATCGCGCGACTTGTGCTGTCACATGGAAATTATAAGATCATTCACCAACACATATACCGTAGTGTATCTATCTTATTTCTGAGTTAAATATAGAACCAAAAAATCGATATGAAGTATCATTTTTCACACATTTCAGAGTGTTGTAGGTATATAATAACTGTAAGAAGCCAACAGAATGCTGGATGTTTAGGACAATATTTTTTCTATAATCACATCAAAATCAATAGTTTTTTTGATTATCATTCTTATTCATTTGAGTACTAATAGCTTTCATTAATTTTTTTTAAATTAAATTTAAATTTCGTCGCAATAAAATTTGAATTAAAAAATCCCAGCGATTTTTTCTACATTTGCTTCGTATCTAAGTCTTCATTAAATTAATAATATTTTGATAATGAGCTCATTTTTTCTTAATTATAAAATCATATTTCTCGCTATTAAATTTTTTTTATTTGATTTATAAGTATTTCACTACTATGATTTATTCCTCTTTGATATCTTAAAATCAAAAAAACAAAATAATTCAAACAATAAGTTAAAAAATTACATATAATAGTTGGCGGAGCTTACACACATGAACTTAATTTTTAACTGTTAATATTTGTTTAGTATAATTTTATTTTTAAAAGAAGACATCACTACCTTAGGAATATATACAAAAAATCCATAACATTATTAGCCATGAACCAAAAAATAATTAATATGAGCAAAAATACAAGAACTGCAATATTTTCCGAAACAATATGATTAAAAATTCCTTTCGTACTTTTCCGGTTCAGATCAATGTACAATAATTAGAGTCTTTTCAGGTTTTTAATTTAACTCCTTTGGGTTAGAGAGTTTGAAACAGTAATTTTTAGAAAATTTTTGGAAAAAAAACCTGTTACAATAAAGACACTTCTTTCCATTCTTTGATCTACGTCTTAAAAGCTTTTTTTTTCATATAATACTATAATTTTTGAAAATCTAATCTGATCAACAATTACTGTTGAACTATTCTATTTCCCATCAATGTACATTAATGAAATTTATGTCAGATTTTTAGATCAAACCCTCTGGGAATTAGGGTGGAGGACAATAGTTTTTTGACACATTTTTTGTGAAAATCCCATGAAAAAAAATAGATTTTTCAAAAGTAAAAATGTATTTGTTTATCCACGCATTAAGATACCCCAATCAAAATTTAAAAATAAATATTAATTTTTAGGGTTTTGTAGGTATGACCAAAAAACAAAAATAAATATTAATTTTTAGGGTTTTGTAGGTATGACCAAAAAACCCTTATACCGTCATTTTGTCGTCTGTCTGTCTGTCTGTCTGTCTGTCTGTCTGTCTGTCTGTCTGTCTGTTCGGTAAAAATTGTAGCCAAACGGCTAAACCTAGAGAGTTGAAATTTGGCATGCTTGTACAACTTTTTGACCCGCACATAGGAAATATACTAAAACATCTAAAAAACATATCCCACTAAAAATATAAACAAATACGTGCTCATCGAAAAAAAAAATATTTTTTTAAAATTCTGAGTAGGGTATCAAATGAAAGCCCTTAGTACGTGGATTAACGATCAAAATTTTATTTTTGCATTTTGAATTATTTTGACGCGATTTTTGCCAAAATTGTGCAAAAATTTTTTTGTCCCATACCCTGTAGCCCAGATGGTTTAAACTAAAAATGTGAAAAAATTCTAAGTAATGTATATTGGTGTGAACCGGAATAGTACAACAGGAATTTTTGATCAGATTATGATTTCAGAAAATAATGCATTTTTTGTGTTTTTAACCAAAATATGTTAAATATTTAATTCGCTATGTAACCAAGTAGATACGTCAGAGCTCATAGCGATGAGCGTTTAGTCATTGGTTTTCTAATTTGCTAAACAGTTAACTTGCAAACTAGAGTTCGAATCCTGTCAATTTTAAATTTTTTGTTTTTTTTTGCAGTGTTCTTTTGTTTAAATTATTTTGTAAAAATTCTAGTTTTGTTTTGGTAAATGTTGCATTAAATTTTTAAAAGCGTAAATTTAATAACCAGTGGGAAGTGTTGAAATTATAATTTAATTCTGTTTGATGTATACGAAATCAGAGGGCGGGGCTAATGATTTAAGCAACCAATAGAAGCCATAGGCGCAATTTTCAAAATCTTAATGAACCTTGCTATGTAAAAAAATACTGCACATATTTAGAAACTTAAATAATGGTATTAGGCATTCGAATTAAAATTCATAAAAAAATATTTTGACATAAAATTTGTTTTGGCATCCCAAATAATCATCATTCAGTTATTAAATACCTGCAAAACCCTGAAATGTGTGAAAATTCACACTTCACATCAATTTTTTAATTGAATACATATTTGTTTATATTTCTCCCGTGACGCGATTTTTTAAATTCTTCATAGTTTTCCTATATGTGGGTCAAAGAGTTGTACAAGTATGTCAAATTTCAACTATATTCAGCCGTTTGGCCACTATTTCTACCGCACATACCTTGGAATATAAAAATACAGTAAAGAGCCCAAACGCGACCTTAAAGGGAACTAGAGAGCTCTTGGTAGTGAATTTTAAAGAAATTTGAACGGCCACCAACATTACAACCAACCATTTTAAATTATCTGATGCTCTATTTCAATACAAAAACATTACATGTTTTTATATCCGCCCATAAGACATATTTCTGTGTCATATTGTAGCTCTTAGGAGTGGGGGTTTTGATCGGATGGTAGAATTGAGATTCTATAGTCCGTTCAAAGGTGAGAATGCAGTATTGCTCTTATGGAAAATGGGAGCGGTGTTGCCAAATGTTGTAAAAGTGTCAAATGTGTCAATTATAACAATATGAAAAACTCGTATGATTTACAAAAATCAACTCTTATACAACTCAAAATAACACTCAACAAAAACAAATGACGTAGTAGTAGAATACTGCGTCTTCACAAATCAGCGCGTTTTAGAGCTGGCAACGTCGACAAGTAAGAAAAGGAAAGCGTCATTGTAGGTTTGTTCGTTTGTGTTGCACCAGACTTGTCCAGGACAAGAGCAGCTGACGTCACTATATAAGATAGCATTGGTGGGGGAAGCTGTGGTGTAGTTCAGTGTAGCTTGGGCAACACAAACGAACACACCTTGTGTAAACCCATTAGAGAGTATGAAAAAGAACTACTCCATATTTCCTGTACTGCATACTCACCTTTGAACGGGCTATAGGCAACACCCTCCCTCCTGTGTCTTTTTATTCAAAGGTACAGACAAACACATAAATGACGATATAAGGGTATTTTTCTCATACCTACAAAACCCTGAAAAACATCTAAATTTAGATAGGTAATACCTGTAGTCTTAAACAGAGATGCGCGAGAACTGCAACAAGAATCTACTAGTTCGAGAAATATAATGTTTGTTACCATAAACAAGGTAACAGAAAGGCGGGCCAGTGCTGTTCCGCGTACCACAGTTTGAATAGCACTATTCTGTAGTACAAAATAGATGGGGATCACTATATTAGAAATGTAGTAAATCTAGGGATGTCTTGTACTTGTCTAAAACTTTATAACAAGGACTTTTGAATGTAGTTATCCCCTAAAATCTGGATATCTAAAATTTAGTCCGATAACAATCCCCCTTACCTACGGAAGCAAAGTAATACATGTCCAGCAAGATGATTTATGTTAATTCCCTTTCCGCAAATCGCAACCGTATTTCACGGCGCTGTGATCTTCAAAGGTTGCCAACACAAGAGTCATTCTCTCTGCTCTCTGTTGGCTTAAATAACAATGAATTCTGTGTATATTTTAATTAAAACAGCATACCACTCAAGATCAAGCAGCTACAGCCTGTGCCTCTAGCTGTTATCGCATTGCATTTTTAACCGAATGAATTTAATTAGTCGACCACAGTACGAGACGAGAAATTAGCACAACCAAAAATCCCTTTTTCATCTTTTCAAGCACTTTCAACTGGAATAGTTGCTCATTTCACAAACCCTAACAATAGGACTGTGCTTTGTTTTAAAGACAATATACATACGCATTACAAATAAACAGTCTATAATAGTGTACACATTGCAAACAGTAGATGGATAGATTAACTAACAGAAGATCTAACAACCTATCTGGAATTGTCTGACACTTAACGAAGCAAGATGGAGGATTTAGTGTAATTTTGATTAAGGGTTGAATAGTAAGCTCCACTTTAAACTCCAGTCAAGGCCCATACGTGTGTCTTTTTCAATTGGCATTGTATGAATAGGGATCATATTTTTCTCAAAATGAAAAATTTATGTGAAGGGTGAATTTTCACACATTTCAGGGTTCCGCAGGTATTTAGTAAGTGAATGATGATTATTTGGGATGCCAAAACAAATTTTATGTTAAATTATTTTTTTATTAATTTAAATTCGAATGCCTAATACCATTATTTGGGTTTCTAAATATTTGCAGTATTTTTCTTATATAGCAAGGTTCATTAATATTTTGAAAATTGCGCCTATGGCTTCCATTGGTTGTTTAAGTCATAAACCCGCCCCTCTGATTTCGTATACATTCAAACATAGAATTAAATTATAACACTTCCCACTGGCTATTAAATTTACGCTTTTAAAAATTAAATGCAACATTTGCCAAAATATAACTAGAATTTCGACAAAATAATTTAAACAAAATAAAAATGCAAAAAAAAAACAGCAGAAATAAAAATTGACGGGAATCAAACAGTGGTTTGCAACTTACGAAGTGAGAAAGTTACCACTGGACTACGGACATTCACTCGTTTACTGTCTTAAATAGCGGATTAAATATTTTACATATTTTAGTTAAAAACGCAAAAAATGCGTTATTTTCCGAAAATATAATCTGATCAAAAATTCCTGTTGTACTATTCCGGTTGACACCAATGTACATTGGTACAGGGTGTGGGAGAAAAAAATTTTTGCACAATTTTATCAAAAATCGCGTCAACACAATTTATTTTGCAAAAATAAAATTTTGGTCGTTAATCCACGTACCAAGGGCTTTCATTTGATACCCTACACAGAATAATTGTATTTTTTTTTTTTCGATGAGCATATATTTGTTTATATTTTTAGGAGGATATGTTTTTTAGATGTTTTAGTATTTTTCCTATGTGCGGGTCAAAGAGTTGTTTAAGCATGCTAAATTTCCCTTTTGCTACAATTTTTACCGAACAGACAGACAGACAGACAGACAGACGACAAAATGACGGTATAAGGGTTTTTTGGTCATACCTACAAAACCCTAAAAACGGGATATAATCAGAGCCGGGCTGGGATGAAAATATGTACATGTTCGACCCATTGCTGAGGACAGGAGGGGTAAAGTTCAAAAAATCACTTGCAGATGAAGTGTGGGTATAAATTCCGAAAATAACTTCAGGACGAAGGGGCAAAAATTTTCAATAACACGAGAAGTGAGGGGTAGAAATTTAGAAAATTAATGGGCGACGAGAGGCCAAAATTCACTTCGAGTTGGACAAAAATCCAGAAAATCATTTGAGAAGTAGTTGACATCAGCTAGGTGGAATCATCATATCTATAAAATCCGTTCAATGGAAAATATATCCATGAAATTGATCTTTTTTTCCCTCTCACATAACTGAGAACCACTAATTTTATATATATATTTTTTTTCTACATAGCGTTTTGGAATTTGTGGGGTTATGGGGTTTCAATAATAAAGGTATTTGTGCGGTTGTAGGCTATATCTCTTTTTAGGGTTTTGTAGGTATGACCAAAAAACCCTTATACCGTCATTTTGTCGTCTGTCTGTCTGTCTGTCTGTCTGTCTGTCTGTCTGTCTGTCTGTCTGTCTGTCTGTCTGTCTGTCTGTCTGTCTGTCTGTTCGGTAAAAATTGTAGCCAAACGGCTAAACCTAAAGAGTTGAAATTTGGCATGCTTGTACAACTTTTTGACCCGCACATAGGAAAAATACTAAAACATCTAAAAAACATATCCCCCAAAAAAAATAAACAAATATGTGCTCAACGAAAAAAATTTTTTTTTTTTTTTAATTCTGAGTATGGTATAAAATGAAAGCCCTTAGTACGTGGATTAACGATCAAAATTTTATTTTTGCAAAATAAATTATTTTGACACGATTTTTGTCAAAATTGTGCAAAAAAATTTTTGTCCCACACCCTGTAGCCCAGATGGTTTAAACTAAAAATCTGAAAAAATTCTAAGTAATGTATATTGGTGTGAACCGGAATAGTACAACAGGAATTTTTAATCAGATTATGTTTTCGGAAAATAATGCATTTTTTGCGTTTTTAACCAAAATATGTTAAATATTTAATTCGCTATGTAACCAAGTTGATACGTCAGCACTCATAGCTATGTGAGTTTAGTCATTGGTTTTCTAATTTGTAAACAGGTAACTTGCAAACTAGAGTTCGAATCCTGTCAATTTTATTTTTTTTGTTTTTTTTTTGTAGTTTTCTTTTGTTTAAATTATTTTGTCAAAATTCTAGTTATATTTTGGTAAAATGTTGCATTTAATTTTTAAAAGCGTAAATTTAATAACCAGTGGGAAGTGTTGAAATTATAATTTAATACTGTTTGATGTATACGAAATCAGAGGGCGGGGCTAATGATTTAAGCAACCAATAGAAGCCATAGGCGCAATTTTCAAAATCTTAATGAACCTTGCTATGTAAAAAAAATACTGCACATATTTAGAAACTTAAATAATGGTATTAGGCATTCGAATTAAAATTCATAAAAAAATATTTTGACATAAAATTTGTTTTGGCATCCCAAATAATCATCATTCAGTTATTAAATACCTGCAAAACCCTGAAATGTGTGAAAATTCACACTTCACATCAATTTTTTTATTTATTATTATTTTTTTTTTTCGGCGTCATAATTATTTTCTACACGTTTCAGATGATTATAAGACAATATCCTCTAAAAAATAATATTTTTCTGCCTGTCTGTTTATCTGTCTGTCCGAGATTCCCACAAAAACGGCAGGACATATTTTCACTTAAATTGGTATGATGATAGAGTAAATCCAGCATTCGAACATAGGCTATGTAAGGCATCTCAAAAATTTTATTCTAGGAAAAAGTTTTAAGGTTAAAATTGTTTATTAAGAAAATTAAAATATCTCCCTTATTATTATGACTTAACAGCAAAATCATGTACAACAAAAATAGTTTATAATAAAAAAAAAAAAAACATTTCTATGAATTTTTTCATTTAGATGAATATTTAAGGAGTTACGGGGGAAGAATGAATATGAGAAAAGAAAGTATTCTTCTATGTTCAACGCAGTTTTTAATAAGATATATATTTGAGGAGCTATGGGAAGAGCTACCTATAAATGAAGGATCATTATTTATTTAACATTGAAAATATATACAAATGAGAATAAAAAAAATTGATGTGAAGTGTGAATTTTCACACATTTTAGGCTTTTGCAGGTAAAGCGTAAAAAGTAAGAGTCAATAATACTGGCTGTCTAGGAATATTTGTTCTATAATCGCATCAAAATTAACAATATATGATTCGGTTCTCAGATGTTTAATTTTTTTTTTTATTATATTTTAAATTTCAAAAGAGACACACATCATCTTAGCCATGAATACAAAAAATCCATAACTTTATTAGCCATAATTTAGCCATGAATGAAAAAAATAATTAATTTTGTCAAAATCTCAAAAACTGCAATATTTTTCAAAACGCAAACTGATCAAAAATTCCTCTCATACGTTTCCAGCTTAGATAAATATACAATACCTATAATTTTTCAGTTTTTTAGTGTAACCCGTGTGAGTAAAAGGGTGCGGGACAAGAACTTTTTAGCATATTTTTGAGGAAAATCCTGTTAAAAGAAACGAATTTTAAAAAACTACTTTCCCTTCCTTAATCTACGTCTTAACAGCTTACTTTTGGCACTACACAATAAATTTTAAAAACATATATATATATATATTTATCAGACACAAAAATCGATATATTTCGAAAAACTAATCTGATCAAAAATGCGTGTTGAGCTATTTTGGTTCCCATTAATGTTCATTACGGATATTTTTCTCAGATTTTTAGATCAACCCCTCTGGGAGAAAGGGTGGGGGACCAAAATTTTTGACATATTTTTGGCGAAAATCCCATAAAAAATATTGATTTTTCAAAAATAAAAATTTGCCTATTGAATTTGATGGTTTCATTTGATATGCAAATCAAAATGTAAAAAAAAAAATATTTTTTTTATTGAATACATATTTGTTTATATTTATCTCGGGATGTGTTTTTTGAACTCTCAGTATTTTTCCTATATGTGGATCAAAGAGTTGTATAAGCGTGCCAAATTTCAACTTTCTATATTAAGCCGTTTGGCTATAATTTCTACCGTACAGATAGGCAAACAGACAGACAGACACATGAGTGACATACCTACAAAACCCTAAAAACGATTGTTGTCTCTTCTACTTGAAATTAAACATCTCACTTATTATTTAAGTTACAGCAAAATTGTATATTTCCAACACTGTACGGAGTACGGGTGCAAGAGTTCAAGTACACATGAGTTTTGCCAGTGAAAGACCGAAAATCCCTTCGCAAAATGTTTATTATCTATTATCGTTTTCCTAATTGTACTGTCCTAGATTTTTACAAACTAAACCTAACCTAATTACCTAGTTTTTAGGTATGAAGTACGGGTATTCCAGCCAGTTATAAATAAATCCGACTGTATATCGCCGTAAATGGACGCAATGAAAAGAACAATGATTTCTTCTGAATCTATATTACATTCCAAGTAATTTTATAGAAAACCTAAAAAGATCAAGAATGAAATCCATGAGACGCACAAATGTGTATGATAAGTCGATGAAGGTTTTTGTGTTGGTTGACAGACTGATGAGATTAAAGATCGGATGAGAATCGCTGTTTCTTTGTGCAGTTTGCTTTAATTCCCTGACGGACTAGGCGGTGAAGACACGTGCTGTGGGCCAAAGCTCGTGTCACGGGAGATGACGAGGCTTGATCTTGTCACCGCAGGGAAAGACAACTCAACCGCTCACGTCCCGTATTGGACTGCCTTATTCTCCTGCGATATAGGCAACCAACATGACGAACAAGTTTTGCACGTGGTAGATATTGCAAAGCCTAGTTTGACGTTTTCGGACATATCACAGTATAATAATTTGTGAGAAAGTGGATTATTACCAATAATAACTGAGGGGGGTTAAGACTTTTTTATGAAGGGGAAAATGAAAATTCCTTAGGCAGATTTTATGGTTTTGTGGGAGCGATAATTACAGAAATAAAATTAATGAATAAATGAATTATCAACGATGGTATTTTTTTAGTTTAAAGTTGCAAGACAAGGGTATAGTTTACGATCGTATATTATAGGGTTTGTTTAAAATATTGTCTTTTTTAATCTCAAGTACATGGTCGAATGTTTATACAGATGTTGATATGCGACCATCTTATGACTTCGTAAGTAATTAAAGTAAAAATTAATTATTTGGGTTCATGAATTATCGGGATTAGAAATACGAGTCTTCAAGATAAGTTAAAAGGTTTTTCTAGTTAATTGGACAGGTGATTATTTTTACAACGACAAAAAATGGGATGCCAAGATAAAATTATTAGTATTAAGAAAAGGGCTGGAAAAATCTTATGAGAGACAAAGGAGTCGTGAGTAAACCATCAGCATAGTCGGATGAACCTGCCAAGCTTTTTGGTTGAAAAACCCGGTATCGTGTAGTGGGTGAACCAGAGTGTCTCTCATGGGATTTCGTAACCATCATTTAATTATAAGTTCTAGTGTACTCTTAAATTTAAATCTTATCTAAATATTTAACGTAGATTAAGTAAAATGCGGATTTTAATTCAAACACCCTTATTCTTGTCATAAAGAATCATAGCAACCGATCAGCGGACCATTTTAGGGTTTCATACTTGATCCGCTCGCAAGTTAGGAAACCCACTATGTGGAAGGGCCTTTCAAAGTAAGTACCATGAAGTACCATGAAAATGTTTAAATTCAATCAGCCAACAGTGACGTTTCGACCGATCCTAGAAATGCCTCCACAGTTTCGTTATTATCTCCAGGACTGTAATGGAGTGTATACGAAGATATAAAGTGTATACCTTCTGCTTTGTTTCAAATAAATAGCGAATACATTATGCTTTTTAAAATGTCGATACGTTAAACTCAGTTATCGAAGCCGTATACCCTCCAATTTTTACAATGTATGTACATTATACAGAGCGATCATCAAATCTTGACCGTTATGCAATCCTTGACAGAAACATTTAGTTATCAAACTTATTTCCAAGTGTACATTCTATTTTTTATTACAAATTAAATGAACACTATTTTTCTCTACACGCCAATAAGTTAATAACAGATATTAAGTTAGCAACACATATTTTCGTTGTTTCTCGGGTGAGTTCGGGCAAACGAAGTAATCTGATTGTTAAATTGGGATTTTCAGCTGTGGATTAGAATACAGTTTTGATATTTTGTAAACCCATTGTTTACTGTTATGTAACGGACAAGAAATAATGATCGCACGGTATCGTCTGCCATAGCTGGGAATATTTAAAATAAAGTATTTTAAAAAATATTTCATTGTCTAAGCCCCCTCCCCAATTCCAGGGTGCGCGCCTGCTTTGTCAGAAATACAAAGAACATAATTTATATTTTAAAAAAACATGAAAAATTACAAATATCATGAACTGAAGCCATTATAGAATTTTTAGTGCAAACCCCAAGGGTTCACGAACTACTAGTTGAGAACCACTGAATTAGACCCTTAATTTTTATTTTACCGTTAAAATTTAATTACTTGAACAGCACACAATCCAAAAATGTATAAGCGAAAAATTCCCTTTTCATTAATTTAGGAAGTTTTTCAAGTGCAATTGGTGCTTAGCGGAACAGTATTCGTGGTCCAGGAATAACATTATACGCGCACGGACGCACGGTAAAAGCTGTGCACGCAAGGCGACCGCCGCTATACCGTATTGAATCAACATCGACCTGACCTGACTCTGGTTCGCGTTTGTCTGCACTACGGAAGCTGATGTTACCGCAAACTGACTCGAAATTGACTCGTAGCGATCACGGCCACGGTTCGCGTGCAATTCTAAAAAGGAACCGCGATCAATGCCAAACCGCTACCAATATGGTGCAATTGCGTTCAGCTTTGGCCTCCATTATACTTTTCAATACTGCATATTCAACCACATGTTATACAAAACACATATATCTAACAGTCTAATGGGGGTTCAGTTCTATATGTACATACATATCTCTTTATATACAGGGAGTTTACGGTCTTCTTATTTCTTTTTGAATGGGTGATACTACAGGTCAAAAGAAGGCGAAAAACCTTAAAACATATATAAATAATATAAATGTCCTAATAATGTAAACAGCTAAATCAAATATATTTTAAACAAGATAAAAAAAAATATAGCTAAAGTTGACAGTAAATAACCTCGAAAATAATTCTGACAGATTAACAACTGTTCACTACGGTCTCATGAATATGCGCATCCTTCTGCGCCGTTGTTGGTTCATTCTGTCCAATATTTTAGGTCGGGACAATAAAAATTGTTTGGTTTTTAGGGTTTTGTAGGTATGACCAAAAAACCCTTATACCGTCATTTTGTCGTCTGTCTGTCTGTCTGTCTGTCTGTCTGTCTGTTCGGTAAAAATTGTAGCCAAACGGCTAAACCTAGAGAGTTGAAATTTAGCATGCTTATACAACTCTTTGACCCGCACATAGGAAAAATACTAAAACATCTAAAAAACATACCCCCTTAAAAATATAAACAAATATGTGCTCATCGAAAACAAAAATATTTTTTTTAAATTCTGAGTAGGGTATCAAATGAAAGCCCTTAGTACGTGGATTAACGATCAAATTTTTATTTTTGCAAAATAAATTATTTTGATGCGATTTTTGCCAAAATTGTGCAAAAAAATTTTTGTCCCACACCCTATAGCCCAGATGGTTTTAACTAAAAATCTAACAAAATTCTAAGTAATGTATATTGGTGTGAACCGAAATAGTACAACAGGAATTTTTGATCAGATTATGTTTTCGGAAAATAACGTATTTTTTGTGGTTTTTGGTTCACAAAGTACAAAAGTTATACCAATGTAAGACACTCACACGCAAGGCGTGCGATAGCGTAATGGGTTAGAGCACTGGTGTCGTAAGCTAAAATTCGCTGGAAAACGAAGGGTTTCGAGTTCGAGTACGGAGTGAATTTTATTTTTTCTGTTTTTTTTTTGCATTTTTATTATGTTGATATTATTTGGTCAAAATTCTAGTTATATTTAGACAAATGTTGTATTTAATTTTTAAGAGCGTAAATTTAATAACTAGTCTTATTATATGATTAACAGACGATAAATTATTTTAAAAATATCGTTCTTTTTGCCGTGATTACTACAAAGTAAAATTTGTCCTACACACTCAGCATACCGCCTTCACTTATTATATACCTGCGAAACCCTGAAATGTGTGAATATTCACACTTTACATCAATTTTTAGTATTGAACAACATCTCTTATGCAGTGTTGTAATATATCTAGTTACAAGTATCTAGATCAACCTTGATTAGATGAGTTACGTCCGTAAGTTAGTAATTATAGTTGAAGGTAATGGGATTCGGACCAGTCAGAAAATAAAAACAAATTTATTAACTTCGCTAACGTTTCGATTTAATTTAAATCTTCAAATATATTAACTAAGCTCTTATGAATATTTAAATTAAATCGAAACGTTAGCGAAGTTAATAAATTTGTTTTTATTTTCTGACTGGTCCGAATCCCATTACCTTCAACTATAATCTAGATCAACGTGTCCCAAAGTGTGTTCCGCGGAACCCCAGGGTTCCGCGATAAAATTCCGCGGAGCAAGATGCTCTTTACATCTCTCTTGTTTCATAAAAATGGATATTTAAAAAAAATAAATAAATAAAGATATGGTTAAAAATGTATTTAAGAAAAACACAAAAAAAAAATACAAAAAACTAGAATAAACAACTTTCTGGTCTGATATATATGACGAATATCCTCATTTATCAAAAAGAGCTATTCGGTTTTTGTTTCCGTTTACAACTATGTACATGTGTGAATCTAGATTTTCAAAATACGCTGATACAAAATCGAAATATCGCAGCAAACTAAATGCCGCACCAGATATGCGAATTCGATTATCCAATATTATACTAAAATTTGAAATGATATTAGAATCCTCAAAGCAAAAGCATGCTTCTCATTAAACCTAGCTGTATAAAAGTATAAAAGTACTCCTAAAGTATACCATGATACCGAGCTGATATAATAGTTTAATTATAAATCGTCATTTTAAATATTTTATTTTTACTAGAAACAAAATTCAGAAAACTGTGGTTTTGTGAAGCCTTAGGCAAGACAAATTAAGGCCCTTCAAAAGTATCCAGTGATTGAAAATACACTTTGATAATGATTAATTTTGCTAAGTAGGTGTGTTTCCTAAGGGACATAAAATTGAATAAATTATTAAACGTTCAGATAAATTTAATTTGTAAGTGTGAGAATGTCAACTGAATTTTTGTTTATAAATAAAATTCGTGTGGAATGAGAAAAAAAATAATCACATATTTCTTAGCTATAATGTTTTATTAGTGATCAAAAATACGATCAATGTTAAGACATTACACGAATTCCACTTCAATTAGGGCTAGAATTTGATTGAAAAGAACTTCCTCTTAACAAGAACATAGCTGCGTATCTATAAGACTAACATTAATCTTAAAGATACGCAGCTCATATGTTAGCACATATGGTTAAGATAATACATACGTTATTTAATACAAATTTATTCCGTAGAATAGTGTTTTATCTTGAATTTAGTGGGGTTTTTGTGATTTTACGGTCATTTTTGAACATATATATATATATATATATATATATAATACGGATTAAAATGCATTGTTTGTTTGGTAAAAATATGGTATTTTCATCTTTCAGTGTTTTTTCAAAAGTATCTAGCTGTTTCTAGATACAAACATTTTTGGCATGTATCTGTCTATAGATATTTTTTATAATTCTGTATCTGTATCTGCATCTAGATACAATTTTTCTTAGGTATCTGTATCTGTATCTAGATATTTTTTTGTATATATCTATTACAACACTGCTCCTATGAAAATCATGTAGTATACCATACAATAATTCTTGTACGATGAATCGTACAAGATTCAAAACGAAAAATCGTATCGAGTACAACAGGCATAAGTCAGTTGCCCCAGTTTGCCTGGTTCCCGGTCATTTGTACCGGCTTCCCCCGCCTCTCTTCCGCCAGATCCTTGGACCCCAGGTTAAAAATCTGAGTCTCGTGTAGCGTATAAGGGTTGTAAAATCCAACAATGATAAATATTTTACCAATTTTTTTTTGTGTGGAAATTTGATGAAAAGTAGTGTGTTGTCCACGCATGAGTAAAAACATATTAGCATAAATCATTTTGCTGGACATGTATTTTTAATAGCTGTCTCCGAATGACAGTCTGGCATGATACAATTGACGGCGATTCGCGGGCTCAACTTGATAAATTGCCGTTATAGATGTAGCAAAATCTTATTTCGGTATACATAAATACGTTATAAGCATGCAATATTGAAAACAGTCGATCGATATGCTGTACGATTGCAGGTCATGAAAGACAAATCCACTGACATTGCCAAATAATGTAAAACAAATAACATATGTTCGATTCTATTTTCGACTAAATCCAACATTGACAATAAAACATTACTTATTATATACAAAATGACAGTGAATATAATAACTTTTCCAAAAGGATTATCTTTTTTTGAGCGTTTATATTGATATATTTAATATCAGGAATATAGGGGGATATTATTTTTATTCTCTTTTCAATTTGTTATCAAACATGCGAATAGAATATGTCAATATATAGTGTTTTTCCAGGGGTAGATAAATAACAACACGCATACAATCACGTAAATCAGTGTTTTCCAACATTTTTGTATACAGAACACATTTATAATTACTTAAGTGTAAAGTGTGAATTTTCACACATTTCGGGGTTTTGTAAATATTTAGTAAATGATTTAGGCCCGGTCTTTCCACCTTCAGATAAAGTCCCAGGTAACTATCTGACAGATAAGGTTATTTGTAACTTCATCTGCTGAGTAAATGTCAATACCAGTCAGTGAATCCAATACGTCAATCTCATTATCCGTTAGATAACTATCCGATAGATACATTTTTGTAGAAAGAAGGGATGACATTTACTCAGCAGATGAAGTTAAAAATAACCTTATCTGTCAGATAGTTACCTGGGACTTTATCTGAAGGTGGAAAGACCGGGCCTTAATATTTGATAAAATAATTAAAAATTAACTAACGTAGTGGCCGAGCTCGTAAATCACGGAATTTTGACTGGTCAAAGCAGTCTAAATTGTGATGTTACTCGTTCAGTTTCCCGTTGGTGATATTATTCGGGCGGGACTAATATGGTAATATTACTCCCATTTTCCCAATCACTCATCCCTCATCCAGGTGTAGGAGCTCGCCTCCTGGCATCAGCGATTATCGTTGCAGAAATAGGCCGATCTAAAATAAATAACATTATATGAACATATTAAAAATGATAAATTTCCATAGCTTTTAATAGTATAACCCACATGTTTCCATCTATAGACTTACAAACATACTTAATTACGAGATGCGCTGGCATCAAAATCCAGCTATAGCCACCCAGTTTGTCCAGTCAATCAAATAAATATAGCAAGCACGGTTTTGGAGTAATTTTTGACAGATCGCTGTCTTAAAAGGCTTACGCTATTAAAGTAGCACAGAAAATTAAGACCAGGAATAACACCCTGCAAAAGCTTGCTGGTTCTATATGGGAAGCAGATGCTAATACCTTGAGCACTGCTGGAATAGCTTTGGCTTACTCTGTTGTCGAATATTGCGCTCCAGTTTGGAGTTATAATGGTCACACCTCGAAAATAGACACTCGGCTGCATTACACCATGAGGATAATTTCGGCAACTATTAAATCAGCACCCACTGCTTGGCTGCTGGTGTTATATCTAATATATTGCCCCCAGCACTTAGACGAACAACTGCGAGTAAACGTGAATGGGATTAAGCAGCCAATTGTGATTTCATGCCAATTAAAGGAGATTTAGACTGTCTTCCTGTCTTGCGACTGTAATCAAGAGCACCTATTTGGATTAACCATAAAATAAAAGCGCCATTGAATACCAAAGCAGCTTGGAAGGATTTATGAAACGAGGCAAGTGTGAAGAATGGCGCTTTAGTTTCCTGGTTTTGATCTCTCTAGACACATATGGAAATAACTTAGTCATATAAGAACTCGTCATGGAAGATGCAAAGACTTTTTGTATAAGTGGGGTTTGTCATCTTCCCCAGAATGTGATTGTGGAGTGCCCTTTCAAACTATGGAACATATATGGAATGATTGTCCTCTACGTTGATTCTCTGGCGGTATTGTAGAGCTGAATGAGATCTCCCTTGACGCCATGCAGTGGTTAGAAAAACATCCCAGCCTGAATGTTCTTCTTGAACATTTATGAATTTATATTATGTACTCTTGTAGTGCTTAGTTATTTTCTGTTTTGTTTTATGCTTATCATACGATATATATATATATATATATATATATATATATATATATATATATATATATTCTCAGAATTCAATAATAACTTCTGTTAGAAAATATTTTGTTCAAGTACATTGTGGGGACGATTGGTTCTATGTTGGCCACGGCTTGTTTTTTACCTGAATAGAACAAAAAATATTTTTCCAGAGATTCAGTATTCGGCACTCTATTGGCCACTTCTATTTACTAGATACCTACAAAATCCTAAAAGTGTGAAAAAGACACTTCATATCTACAATATTTTTTTTTCTTAAAACTGGTAAATTATAATTTGTTTTGAAGTTTCCGTGCATTTTCCACACAAATAATTGTAATAAATCTGAACTGAAAAAAAATCTGACTTTTCTTGCATTTTCTCCATTTCAAAATTGCCATAACTTTTCGTCAGCCGTAATTTCCATGTTTTACGCTATGTTTACGCTAACTGTAATCGTTATTTTAAATCTACGTGACCTACATTTCAATCTGCATCACTTGACGTTGACAATTTATTTGTTACTAATTAAAACAATCTGTATTTTTACGTAATTTGCCTGTCGGTCCTGGAAAAATAAAGTCATAAATTTATTTAATTGTTATTATTTGTAATAGTCGCATGTTTACATTTATGACATGACTAACAACGCAACTCATATAACGACAAATAAATTGTGTTTATTGAATAATGACTATAAAAAATGTTTAAAATTATATAACAACGTTCGTAATGCATCAAATGATAAATACGAGTATTTTGCACTTTACGCAATAGTTATAGCTTGTACCAAAATATAAGAAAACTTACTTTACTTTCTAATGACAAGGAAGCAAATATTTTAGTAGTACATTTATATTCGTACTATAAATTATACGAATATGAATATTTTACTTAAAATAAATAAATACATAAGTATTAGTTCCAAATTAATATAAAATATGAGTTGAATTCTAATTTTTGTTTGAGCACCCGGGGCTGCAAGCATTAAACCGCTTGTACCGTCTGTTTGACTGCAAAGCAAGGACACGGACGTGAGTTCAACTCCTGCTTATGTTAAACAATTTGTGTACAAATATTTATATAAATTACAGGTTCTGTTTAATAATAATAATAATAATAATAATAATAACAGTTTTATTGACCAAATTACAAATACACAGAACTGCTTTCACTCAGTCAATACAATATTAAGAGACAAAGTCATAAAAGTTCATCAAAATTAACGTTGTTAAATTCGTCAATTGTGTACAATGGGTTATTTATAAATAAATGTTTAAGTTTAAGTTTGAATTTGTCTAGTGGTAGTGCAGTAATAGTCTCTGGTAAAAGATTATAAAATTTCACAGCAAAGTAATTTGAACAATTCCTGGATTTATTTAAGCGCAAAACCTTACCACGAATATTATTTTTACAACGCGTGTTGTGCTCGTGCGTTTCACTAAAAGTGATATAATTGCGTACAAACAATAAACACAAATAAATAAATAAATAATGAAGGCAATGACATTATTTTCAGCTTTACAAAAAGATCTCGACAATCCGCTCTAAAAGGAGCACTGGCAATTATTCTTACAACTTTACGTTGTAAGCTGAAAATTCTTTTGGCTGCAGGTGAATGTCCCCAGATTATTAACCCATAGGTTAGGTGGGACTGAAAGAGGGAGAAATAGGCTTTCAATACAACATCTATGCTGACTTCATGCTTCAGATTCCTTACTAGATACACGGTCGATCGCAGTTTAAAACTGAGTACATCCACGTGCTGATCCCAACGAAGGTAAGGATCAACGTGGATACCAAGAAATTTAACAGAAGGGGGATTGGCAAAATCATGTTTTCTGGTGCTCAGTAGCAAGGTCTGGGTTTTATCTGCATTTAAAATTAGTTTATTGCTAGACAATCAAGAGTTTGCACTGTTCCCCAGAGAAATATTTTCCGTAATAAGGGAATCTAGATCATGGTTGCAATTTAGTAATGTTGTATCGTCAGCGTAAAGAATTGATTTAGATGTTATAGCGAGAGGCAAGTCGTTAACATATATTAAGAATAGTAGCGGTCCGAGAACCGAACCTTGGGGAATACCAAAATGTAAAGGAAGATACTCAGAAACGCTACTTTTAAATTGAGTAAACTGTTTCCGGTTAGATAAGTATGATTTAAGCATGGCATGGCTCTTGTCGTCAAAACCATAAAAAGATAGTTTGGTTAATAAAATATCATGAGATATGCAGTCAAAAGCCTTGCTTAAATCAAGAAAAACACTAAGACAGTATTTCCCTGATTCTAATGCATCCGAAACTAATGCTTAGCCGTTCGCAACCGGTTATAAACTGTAGGTGCCTTTCTGTGTACGCTAAAAATGGACGTAATACTGGCCATATTACTCCTGAAGGTACATAGATTGAAAATATGGTCATGAAACCTGGAAACAGGAGGCCTAGGCTCACCTTTGGGCTTTCGTGTCAATTATAATGGTGTACTCACCTACAAGACAAATGTGTACCTTAAAAATGTGCTTTTTAAGTGATGGGGGGGGGGGGGATAAATCCCCGGCGGGTACTCTCCTCTTTTAAGATGTTTGAAAAAAAAATGTAGACGTATAAAGGCTTGAGACTACTGACTGGTATACATGAAAAATAATAAATTACTTCGCAGATATTGTGCGACGCATTTACTAGTCGTTAAATAAAGCTTGATTTTAACTGTACTGCTTAAAAATAATAGTTACAAAAACGAGGTGTTTTCAGTTTCAGAACTTAGAAACCTTATCTGATATTAAGTGTTGTACGGAAGTGTAATCTTGTATCGAGCAATTTTATCAGATTTTAAACTACAACTTTCAAGAGTTCTTTTAAAAGAAGGTCAAGTTTTTCTATTAATTTTAAAAAAATCTACCAACACACAAGTATACTTTCAAGTAAAAGTTTTATAAGATCGGTTAAACTGTACTATAAAATTGACCGAAGAGAGGTTTTATAACCATGAAAATTTAAATCATATATTCGTAAAGGTTGTTTTCCAGGAGATTTTCAGTGCAAAAATTCATCACGTTTAATGTGTATTCTGTCATAAATACATATTTTGATTTTTATGTGGACTAGGCGCTAATCTTATGAAGGCGCCAAACAGAAAGCGACCCAACAATTGTGTGTTATTGCGGGTTTAGATATGTTACCAGTTTCTTGTTTAAAATATACGTTAGCTTTGCTCGCGAATAAAGTTTCTAATAAGGTACCAACAATTAAAGAATAAGTTCATTTTATTTATTTATTTTTTTAAAGACACATCAGCCACTTGGCAATTAGTGTCTAATAAGGTTACATTATTGTTACATTTTGTTTGATTTGTATATATGTATAACTTCCTGTAAGAAATTAAGTACGTTGTTAGTCATTGTTGAGTCATAGTCATACGAATTATATTCGTATATTCTTAGAGAATAAATTTGTAAAATATTGTTCATATCGGTCAAAGCATATAGGAGTCTCTTGTTTATGCTTACAAAATCCTAGACATTTATGTATGTATATATATTCGTAGATTCTTAGAAAATAAATCTGCAAAATATTGTTCATATCGGTCAAAGGATATAGGATTGTCTAGAGTTTATTGTTAATGCCTACGAAACCCTAGACTTTTCTGTATGAAATTATATTTGTAGATACTTAGAGAATAAATCTGAAAAATACTGTTCACATCAGTCTAAGGATATAGGACTATCCTAGGGTTTCTTGTTTAGGTCTACGAAACCCTGGACATTTTTATAGGTTGTTTTATCCGCAGATTTTTAAATAATAAATCTGCAAAAAAAATCATATCGATCAAAGGATATGGAAGTGTCTAGAGTTTCTTGTTTATACCTACGAAATTCTAGACATTTCTATACGTTGTTTTATCCACAGATTCTTAAAGTCTAGAGTTTCTTATTTATGGCTATGAAAACCTGGACTTTTCTGTAAATAATTATATTTATAGATTCATAGAAAATAAATATGCAAAATATTGTTCATATCGGTCAAAGGATATAGCAGTGTCTAGAGTTTCTTGTTTATGCCTACGAAACCCTAGACATTTTTGTATGTAATTATATTAGTAGATTCTTAGACATTTCTATATGTTATTTCTTCGCAGATTTTTATAAAATAAATCTGCAAAATACCTGTCAATTAAGAGACAAGGTGTTCCCAGTTAGCCAATCACGAGAACATTAGGAAACATTGACGTCACATTGTTACCCAGATTTCATACAGACACTTACTAATTATATGTGTAATCATTATTTTAAATGTTAATTTACGTAATATACCTAGACAAATCTTGTGTGTGTACCATAGACTAATATTCTTTATTCTCTTCCAGATCTTGAGCGGAAACAGTGACACAGCAACTGTAGTAAGCCATCGACTGATGCCGCCAGTTTTCGCTTCCCGGGTTCGAGTGTTACCTTACAGTGTTCATCGCAGGACTGTTTGCCTCAGGGTTGAAATTCTCGGATGCGAAGACGAAGGTAAGATAAATTATTATTCATAAAAAAAGCATTAATCAAATCAGTCGGCTCATTGATTATTTAAATCGAAGTTGTTTACAAGCATTATTATGTAATCTTAGAGTTTAACACGCTCATGAATTTTACAGGATGCTATTATAATAATTATTTTCCTATACGCAGTAAATAAACAAATTTTGTTTTCACGAAAATTCGGGACTTTATTTGCATAAATTTGAAATATCGACGTACTCTCCCTTTTCTGTGCAGTATCAATCGGGGTGACCTTTTGTCTCACTCACAGAATCCTCCATCTTGTCCTATTAAGAGTTAGATATTTCCGGGTATCTTATATATATATAGAAATACTGCACATATTTAGAAACCTAAACGAATTAGGCAATCGAATTAAAATTAACAAAAAAAAATTTTAACATAAAATTTTGTTTTGGCATCCCAAATAGTCATCATTCACTTACTAAAATTGGATTGAAGCGTTTCTTACAGGAAGATATTTCAGCGTGAAAGTAGGAAATGCATTTTCCTCCTCAGCACCGGTCATTAGTGGGGTACCTCAAGGATCTGTCTTAGGACTATTGTTGTTCCTTATTTACATCAGCGATCTTGGTTATATTCTAAAATCTCCACACTGCTTCTACGCCGACGACGTAAAGATATTCCATAACCCTGTTTCTCAGTATGATGAACTTCAAAATGACATTAGTAATCTGTTGACATTAGTAATGGTCATCGACCTGGCTTATACCAGTTAATATAAATAAAACTAGTGTTCTTCATCTAGGCATAAACAATCCTAGGTTGCAGTACTAACTTAACGGTATTACTATCCAACAAGTTACTGAACAGGTTGATTTGGGATTGACAATATGCACAAACCTCAGTTGGTCTACACATGTGACCAAGTGTGTTAAGAAAGTAAATAGTGTGTTGTACCTTATCTCTAGAGCATTTGCTAGGCCTTCTCCTATATTAGTACGCAAAATTTTCACCACATATATTCGCCCACATCTAGAATTCGCCGTTTCTGTTTGGTCACCAAGTCTTAGAAAAGATGTTGACATTATGGAAAGAGTCCATTCGTGGACATTCGTTAAAGTTATGTCACGAAAAGTTCCGTAAGAACGTTCGGGCCAAGTTTCTTTCAAACCGAGTGTTTAATGACTGGAACAATCTACCTGGAAGTGTAGTGTCTGCCCCAAGTGTGAACAGTTTTAAAAATAGACTGGATCTTTACAATCAGTTGCTCCTATCCCCATAAACTGAAATTTTCTGTTTCTGTACACTTTTTACCGACCGCCAACATATATAAGGGAGGTATTGTGATCATACCGATTTTGACATTTCGAGATTTCGATGGATCTCCACGAATTAAGGTCCCTACATAACGTTTTGACTATTTTTAGCATGATATCTGTTGGTCTGTCTGTTCGCCCGTCTGTCTGTCTGTCTGTCTGTCTGTCTGTCTGTCCGTCTGTCTGTCTGTGTACACGTGCAGAGTAAATTCGGCTGAAAGGATTTTTATGAAGCTTCATATTTAAGCTTCTGCCATCAATGGCACGAGTTGATCAACTTTTGGTAAAAATCGGTTGACTAAAAATGGGAGTTTACTCGTGTCGATTTTAAGATTTTTGTGAATATTTCACAACAGAAAAATATTTCGAAATAATTATTGAACAAAAGTTGCTATAAAAGCAATAACTAATAGTTTTTTGATAAAACGAAAAATTTCGAATAATTTCAGTAAATTTTTTCATATTTATATGTAACGTTTCCATGGTCATGATAAATAATATCTCTGTTAGAAAATATTAGGCCAAGTTATTTCTACTCTGCTGCTAGAATGTATTTTATATAAGTACTTTACGATGGCGGTCGGTCCTGTGGTGGCCACAGCTGATTTTTATATTTGTTTTTGTTTGATTTTAGTTGTTCATGAAATTGTTTTGTTTCTTTCAGCTTTCCTGTATCACAACAATGTGAAATATTGTAATTTTTCTATAAGAACTTTACAAGCCATTGGCTTCAGTTCTTTTAAATAAATAATAAAATACCTGCGAAACCCTGAAATGTGTGATAATTCACACTTAACATAAATTTTTTTAGACATACGAATTGTCTTTTAATATCGAAAATCCGTAAGAAAGCAAAAGTATAAAAACCTGCTCAACTGAATATATTTTCCGAAACCGTTCCAGATAAAAAAGAAATTGTAAGAAGCGAACATATGTGATGTGATATGTTGCTAGGTATATACAACATTGTATTTGAAATAATTTTATTGAAATACTCCCATCGTTGAAGCTATTACATGTCTATATATCACGCTAGGCGATTTCCGAGTCGTTTATGCTTTATGTTATATCGCCAGAGATTGGTAATGGTATTCGTGGCTGTATATTCAAGAAGAACTCCCGCATTTTGATGTGAAAAACTTTTAAATTGCCATTGACGTTAAATGATCATTTTCATTGAGTTATATATAAAAATTCGACAATATTTTACAGGTGATTTAAAATAGATTTATAGCTACAACGAGAAATTTTAAATGATTAAAAAGAAGAGAAATAAAGTGTTGAGGTGTCACAGTAGGGAATAAGACTGTTCTCTATAAGTAATGAATTATTTTCTTCTTCATTCTTACTCCATAAGGGAGAATAGGGATTCAAAGTAAAATTATTCGATAGCAGATTCCTTAAACTTGTGCATCTTAACTATTGTATTATATTGATAAGGCGAGGAACAACAGTATAATCCGCACTAGTGGTGTGCCGGATATCTGTATTCGTATCCGTATTCCCGGATGATTGGCAAAAAATTCAAATCCGTATCTGGGCATGTATCCGTTTCAGAGTCGCAGTAAGGGGGACGACGACGACGGCCCTGTGTGCACTGAGGAAAGGGGCGCTGACGGGCTTGACTAAGGGGCGCCATTGCGAAGGCGGGGACCTTTTTCTTTTGCTTATCACTCAGAGTTTGGGAGGTGAGGACTTTTTTTTTTTGCTCATCACTTGGATTTTGGGAGGGACTTTTTTTTTATTTGCCAAGGGCGCCAAAAACACAGCTCTGCCCCTAGTGCTAGTTTGTAGTTTGTGCTAGTGCCTAAGTTTTCTTTACTGCGGCTCTGATCCGTTTTTCTAAAGCGGATCTTAAACGGGTATCATAGAGAAAAATTTGAATTAGTTTTTATATACTAGGTGTGTAAATTAAGTAAACGGACTGGCAACATAGCGTTTGATCTGGCAACATTTGGGACGCGGGCCTTGGCGGTTGGTGAACATGTAATTCGCCTTCACTATGAGTTCGAACTCGCTAGAGTAATTTTGTTATCCGTAGCGATTTTTTTCGTGAAACAGTTTTTTGTAGTGCGTTATAAAAATGAGTGACATTCACTTCGAGCAACGGTGCGCAATCAGGTTTTGCTTCAGACTTGGGCACAGTGCAATGGAAACTTTTGCAAAACTTCAGCAGGCTTATGGAGACAGTGTTTTGTCAAGGACCCAGGTTTTTTGGTGGTTTAAGGCATTTTCAAAAGGATAGAGTTGATTGAAAATGAATCACGCAACGGAAGGCCTTCATCTTCAAGAACCGATGAAAATGTCGGCAGAATCCGGAATCTTGTGCGTTCAGATCGTCGGTTAACAGCCAGAATGATCGGGGAAGAGTTGAATTTGACTCACACTACCGTTCATCAGAAAAAGGGGTAAAATTTATTTTCATGGATTTCTCAATATTTCTTAAGACCGATAGATTATTTATTTTGTTTCTACTTACAAAGGTTGCTTATACAAATGTTTAAAAACATCAGGATTTTTCCCTAGTCAACTCCTAAAGAAGTGAATTATAGAACCCTTCGTATCTTCTATGTTTGTTGAGCTATAGCATTCCTATTTGACACATATGTGCCTTTTTGAAATATTTAGAAAATAATTCTACCATTTTTTTAAATTTTACCCCTAAAGAGGTAAATTGGTAATTTGTATTCGATAAAATATCCCCTGGACCTAAAAACATGAAATTCAGAGTGTTTATTCCACCCATGACGTACGCATTCAATAAGAAGAGATATTTCGAAATTCAAGAGGTTGAAATGTGATTTCAGGTATTCCTCAAAATCTCTTAGAATCAACGAGATATTGACTTCGTTTTGGCTTACAATGTTACCCATACAAATGTTGAAAAGCTTATTTCAGAATTTTTTCCTAATCAACCTAGTTTTTGAACCAAGGATAGCTCAATCAATGGATTAAATTTTAATTAATTTTAAACCTTTAAATTCATTTATGACTTTTGAACTTAAATCATTTTTAGCTCAATTTGAAACAGTTATTATTTTTTGGCCCGAAATTTTTGTTTTGTTCAACACATATAATATACTTCCGATTATCGTTTTTTATAGTAAAACTTTTTTATGACTGTTATTTTCTTGTTTTCTTATACACCCTTAAAACCAAATGACTTTGATTCATATCTTCCTGTATCAAATTTACTTCTGAAAATAGATGGCCTTTATATACCTTAAAATTTTAGTTTTAAGAGAATCTTTAACTCACTAAACACCCTCTAAAATTCATTATAAAATAATGGCATATTAAATTTAAGTGTTAACTAATGTTTACACATAAGAACTAGCTCTTGATACTTAGTTCTAAGTAGTTTGAGAGTTCTTTACACAAAAAATTCATTCCAAGTATCTTATACAACAATTAGCTTACTATCTAATGTTAAGGGAAAATGTACTATGCATATAAAACAATTTCTTTGAACATCTATTCAGTACCTTATAGCTTGACAAAACACTTGAGAAAATTTATTCATAATATATGCATGAGACATGTACGGAACAGATTTAAGCCATTAAAGACACGGTATATTAAAATATTTTCATTACGGCATTTAACAAAGATTAAGAGAAAGAAGATTGAGTTATTATTCTCTCATTTAAACATTTTCACAAGATAATACAACATAAAAAATTCATTTTTAGGGTTTTGTATAAAATGTTTCATGTTTAGGGTTTTGTAGGTATGACCAAAAAACCCTTATGCCATCATTTTGTCGTCTGTCTGTCTGACTGTCTGTCTGTCTGTCTGTCTGTCTGTCTGTCTGTCTGTCTGTCTGTCTGTCTGTCTGTCTGTCTGTCTGTCTTTCTATTCGGTAAAAATTGTAGCCAAACGGCTAAACCTAGAGAGTTGAAATTTGGCATGCTTATACAACTCTTTGACCCACACATAGGAAAAATACTAAAACATCTAAAAAACATATCCGCCTAAAAATATGTGCTCATCGAAAAAAAAATATTTTTTTTTAAATTCTGTGTAGGGTATCAAATGAAATCCCTTAGTACGTGGATTAACGAACAAAATTTTATTTTTGCAAAATAAATTATTTTGATGCGATTTTTGCCAAGATTGTGCCAACAAAATTTTGTCCCAAACCCTGTAGCCCAGATGGTTTAAACTAAAAATATGAGAAAATTTTAAGTACTGTACATTTGTGTGAACCGGAATAGTACAACAGAAATTTTTGATCAGATTATGTTTTCGGAAAATAACGCATTTTTTGTGTTTTTTGCTTGACCATGTAAAATATTTAATAACTTATGTAACAAAATAAACCAGCATGCTTTGATAGTGTAATGGTTAGCATGCTCGCGTTCTAATTTGTAAACCAAGGTTCAATCCAGTCTCAAGGCAATTATATTCTTTCAGTTTTTTTTTGGATTTTTATTTTGTTTAAATTATTTTTTCAAAATTCTAGTTATATTTGGGCAAATGTTTCAATTAAGTTTTAAAAGCGTAAATTTAATAACCAGTGGACATTGTTGAAATTTAATACACGAAATCAGAGGGGCGGAAATCGGAGTTATGACTCAAAACAACCAATGGAAGCCATAGGCGCAATTTTCAAAATCTTAATGAACCTTGGTACATAAAAAAAATACTGCACATATTTATAAACCTAAATAATGGTATTAGGCATTCGAATTAAAATTAACAAAAAAAAATATTTGAACATAAAATTTGTTTTGGCATCCCAAATAATCATCATTCACTTATTAAATACTTGCTAAATCCTGAAATGTGTGAAAATTCACACTTCACATCAATTTTTTAACGTAACTAAAGGTTGTTTCTTTGGTTTAGACGGAACTAGATTTTCAATTCTCGTTCCTTTTACAGATTAAGTGACGCTTTTGATAATTTTGTTTAGCAAAAGCATACTTCAAACCATAAAAGGAGAGCTCATGACAACTTATAAACATAAAAATTCCAGTTAGTTCCGCCTAAGCGTTTGAAACAGCCTATAGATCTGAGGATTTTGGTAACTTTTGTGGTGTAAACGGACTTTGACGTATCCATGTGAACTAACATATAAAAATAACTTCCCCTATTAGTTACGTATTACAAAATGAAACATATAATATGTATGACCACCAAAATCCTTTATAACGTCACTCATGTGTCTGTCTGTTTGTACGGTAGAAATTGTAGCCAAACGGCTGAACATAGAAAATTGAAATTTGGCATACTTATATAACTCTTTAACCCACATATAGGAAAAATACTGAGAGTTCAATAAAACATATCACGAGATAAATATAAACAAATATGTGTTAAAAATATAAATATTGTGGCATTGTTATGCCTGCTGAATTTTAAATAAAAAATGCCAGTGTTAGAGTTTTTAAGTGATTATGTATTTGGACTGATATCATGTTGACTGTTCGGGGATGTATCAGTAACTGACTTAATGTTGATAACTAGAGGCATCGTTTCTTGTCGTGGTCAGGAGGTTTATCGCCACTTTGAAGTAAAAATAATTTTTGAAATGAAAGAAAAGTA
This sequence comes from Liopterus haemorrhoidalis, assembly GCA_963971575.1. Classification (NCBI taxonomy): domain Eukaryota; kingdom Metazoa; phylum Arthropoda; class Insecta; order Coleoptera; family Dytiscidae; genus Liopterus; species Liopterus haemorrhoidalis. The sequence continues at coordinate 13,629,034 of OZ020618.1, read as the reverse complement.
AGTGACTATTTGCAAAATATAATAATGGTAACTAAGGTTGTAAAATAAATGGAATTGTAAAAATACTTGAAATATGTTTAACCCGAAAGAATCTGAGAACTTCCATTAGATGAGTCATAAACCAATTACCGTCATAATATATTATTTTTAATTTTGAGTAGTTTCAAATGAAACATCTTAAGACGTGGATAAACAAGCAAATTTTTATTTTTGAAAACACAATTTTATTTATGGGTTTTTCGCAAAAAAAACTTTTATGTTAAACAACTTTTGTCCCCCCATCCTATTTCCCAGAGGGAACGAGAATCCACATCCTACATTGTTGGGAACCAAAATAGTTCAACAAGAATTTTTCAGGTTAGTTTCTCGAAAATTAAAGAATTTTTTGTGTCGTTGAAAAACATTATTTAAAATTTGTTATGTGATATCAAAAGAAAGCTCTGAAGACGTAGAATAAGCAACGGGAAGTAGTTTTTTAAAATTTCTTTTACCAAAAATGAACTACAAAATTACTGTCCTGAGCCCCAAGGCAAAGAGGTTAAACTAAAAATGTGAGAAAAGTAATAAGAATATGGCGTTTAATTTTTAGTTTTTGTTTATGTACAACATTATTTCAATCCTACTTCCCTAGTTCAAAAAGATAAGAACAAAAACAAATCATAATCAGATATTACATGAATATAATCTAATGTTTTGACCAGGTCAAATACGGCGGCTGCCTGTTCCGCCGCCGCACTATCTACACTTACCCGTTTCCCGCGTCTTACTCTGATACACTTACCTCGTCTATAAACGCAACTTATGTTCTCAATCTTTATGCTATATACTGTGGTAGCACAAGAGAGACATATATTTCCAAAACAGGACGTCAAAATTGGCCAAAGGAAGACGTTTGGTCACCTTAGTTGAACAACAGATTTTTAAACTAATTGCGTAATATTAAACAATTCAAAAAAGTGCTTAATATATTCTATTATTAATTGTTACCTACTAATTTGAAAATGTTTCCACTTTGCACCTATTCTTTCAAACATCTCTTTCAAAATGTATAACAAGCATTTCTTTACCTGTGTAAAGAAAAGAGCTTACACTACTAATTACAGTTATATTCAAATAAAGAAATGAATCCAACAACATTTTTATAACCTACTTATGTTTTCATAATTTCAAAAAGTCATTTCGTAAACATTTTATTTTCATTATATCCTTTTATTCAAAACATATTCCAAGTATCCTTCTTAAATCCTCTTAGTTGGAGGTACAATATAATCTGTTAATCCAATTTCAAACCAAAAACATAAAGTTGGTAGACTTAATTTTAATTTAATGAAATAAAAATGTTTATGTCCATCATATTTTCTGTTTATGTCATAACAGTAAGAGCTGGTTTATTGGATTCCTGGAGTAATTTTCACCAGAGTCTGTCCGTGAGTCCACACGATTACAGGTTAAAACGAGTTCCGGAGAATCTTCGACTTTTTCATCTATTAGTCATGATAATACCCCAGACATAACCCCTGTTATTAAGGCCCTTATATCAAATAAATGAGGTATAAAAATATTATAAGATGACGTTTATGTTTTTTGTATTTTTTTAAGAGATAGAACTGTTGATTGCTATTGAAAATTCAATTTAATTTTGAATTGAATGTAAAATAAAAAGAATGGAAATTTAAAGAGAAAATAATAGCAATTTTTGATGCTAAATTTTTGGCAGTACGTATTTAATGCCTCTTGAACGCATTTTTGTATTGATCTCTATGTGTGTTTGTTATGTATTTCATAATCTTCGTAATTTACCAATCGAATTGATCAATGGACGAATAAGGACATCACCATTACGAGGGACGTTTGATAAGTCAATGACTTCGAAATGAAATGAGTTTTTGTTCTGCAGAAATACGACTTATTTTTCATTTCTCCTTTCACGTATCCTTTTTAGCTCGATATATTTTGCTCAACGATATTCCAACTTCTTTAAACCTTCCAAAAAATACGATTTCTCGAACTCTCGAACGATTTCTCGAACTGCAAAATAGGCGTGCGTTTCAGCGACCAGTTCCGTGAGAATATTTTTCTATCGAGCCATTTCGTCATATTGGAAAGAAAAAGAAGTAACAGGGAGCCAAATGTGGAGAAAATAAAGTAATGGGGAATAGTTCGTAACGACCAATTCGACCAATTTGGCCTTTACATTTGCCGATGCCTTGTTATGGTGGATCTTTTTTCGTCACCAAATGGAGCTGCTTATTCATCAATTCGGCGTGTAATCGATACTATAAAGTGGCATAATATTGTCCTGTGACCGTTTTCTTCCTTTTCTAGAAGTTGGAAAAGATGACACAGGTCAACAAAAAAAAAATTTTTTTTGGAGTCTTTATTTTAATGACTATTTTCTGATTCTTTATATCGTTTATTTATTTTAAACCTTCGTTTATTTTTGAAAAACTTTGCTTTTGTACATTTTACAACGATCAATATATATTTATTTATATTTATGACCATATAAGGAGTAGCTCGTTATATTAAGTAAGGGTGGGGACGAGCGGGTGAAAAGCAAGTGGCATTTCACTTACGTGGTTCATAGTCGGTATGCGCATTCGCATTGCAGCGATACAACGCATTTTGTGTGGCGGCAGATCCAAAAAATGGCGTCAAAAAGTTGTAAACATGAGGTAGACTCATCCTGCTATATTTGCGGCGAATTTATCAAAACAAGAGAATGGTTGGATTTCTGATGGGAATGCATTCCATCAGAAATCCAACCATCTTAAAATCCCCTATCACTGGCCAGGTATACTCATCATACTTTAAACTCTCAAGCACCATTTCCAGACTTTCGTAATTTTCTTTGAGCCTTACGGAATGATCCAAAGGAAGAGATGGAAATTTATTTCCATTGTGAAGAAGGACAGCTTTTAAACTTTTTGTATAACTGTCTATGAAAAGACGTCAGTCAGAAGGAATGCATGAGATTCCGACTGCCTTGCATAGGCGGTTATACTATTATTCTTGCTACCTTTATTTTTGCCGGATCACAAATAAAGAAAATAATGGCCAGTGACGAATTTTCATAGATACTCAATACTCATGAAAGGAAAGCCTAAAAGCAGTGGTTCATGGTTTTCTCGAAAACAACAGAGCAGACAATTACAAAGAGCTTATTGCAACTATGCTTGATAACTTTAAACTCATGGGTTGCAGAATGTTCCTTAAAGTGCATATGTTACAAGCGTACTTGGACCAATTTAAAGATGGGAGCCTATTCGGAAGAACAAGGTGAACGTTTTCATTAAGACGTGATGGACTTTGAACGTCGTTATCAGGGGCAAAACAATGAGAGTATGATGGGGGACTATATTTGGGGGCTAATACGAGAAAGTCCATACAATCACAAAAGAAATACGAAAAATAATCATTTCTAAACTTTTTTATATATTCTGTTGCAGTAGTTTTTTTTTTTTTCGAATGGTTTTCTTTTAAATAAAACTGATTCAAATTCCTAACAAAAGTTTTATTTTTACATACAATAAAGGTCTGAAAAAAGAGAAATTTTCTTAAAATCCGTAATTTCATTCTGATAGCTACAAAAGCCAACTTTTTCGGGTAAAACTATTTTTTCTTTAATTAATAATGTGGAAGAAATAAAAATCAGATATGCAGAACCCAGACTCAAAATTCCTGTTGACCGGTGTTATACCTCGCGAATCCCATCAAATCCATGACCTTTTCGGCCAAGGGAACATTTTTTGGCTTCTTTGGAGCACGTTCGCCCGAATAAATCCACAATTTTGACTGTTCTTTCATTCCTGGTGTGTAGTGATGGATCCAAGTTTCATCAACAGTTATTAAACGTCGCAAAAACTCACATTGATTGCCCATTTCCAAACATTGCTTCGAAATTGATACGCGATTCAGTTTTTAATCCACTGCACCCATCTTGCAGATAGCTTTTTCATACAGAATGTTCCCCAAGTGTAAGGGTAATTTGGACTATACCCCTGTACAAGTCCAAATTTCCCTGTCACAGTTCACTTGTCCAGACAGTCAAGTAGCCACTACTCCAGTTGGTCAGAGTGAACGTGCAGCTAAATTACTTATAATATAACTCGGTGGCGAAATATCCGAAGAGTGGGGGGGGATGTGCAGGGGGCGAAATATCCGGGGGGCGTAATGTGTAGAGGGCGAAGTTTCCAGATCCCATGAAATACACATTTTTCTGAAATGTTTACCATTTTGGCTATCTCGCGTATCTTCACTCGGCAGTCGACCAACACAATATAATGAATTTTATTGACCATTTTAGTGACGTACTGGCTCTCCGGGACACCTGGCAATTTCCTGGTGGGCCAATTCTAATAGGACCGGTCCTTGGAGCAATGGGCCGGTTTTTAATCCAATAAAGCCGGTTCTTGACTTTATAGGGCCGATTTGTTCCAATTTTCCAATTTTGCCCGTCTGCTACTGGACCAATTCTTCAGTTGTGACCTAATTCAGATATACCGACCGTTTAGCATCATTCGTGCTCGTACAATCACAACTAAATTCAGTGAACCACTAGTTTTAACTATTTTCACGAATAATCTTGAATCCTTTTTAAGGTTGAAAAAATTAATAACTAGAAAAAGAATGTCTAGTATCATATTAAAGCTCTTAAAGTGTAGATTAAGAAATAAAAAACAGTTATTTTCATTTAGATAACAATTTTTCCATAAATGTATCAATTTTTTTGTCCCATCTCTTATAACTCTAAGGAGGATTGGCGTAAAAAACTGGAAAAAAATCAAAGCAATGCATACTAATATGAACCAGAATAGTACAACCGAGATTTTTTTATCAAAGACCATTTTATCAGAGTTGCCTCGTGGTAAGACGGTTGTCTTCGGTGCACAAGGGCGCGGTTTCAAATCCCTCCTCCTTCTTCGGATTTTGTCTTCCGAAATTGTGTAGTCAGCTCTGGGGTCAACAATCAATTATTTAATACTTAAAATAAGTACATGTTTATACAAGGATAATAGAGCCGGCCGAAATGTTACACGGACCACGTGGCTTTCATATCTATGACCGACGGTCTAGAAACGAGGAACTTACCTTCTCTGCCCTTTGTACCCCTATCTAGGCGTTGGGATCCTATTATTTATTTTATTTTAAAGACACTTTTTAGGGTATTGTAGGTATGACCAAAAAACTCTTATACCCTCATTTTGTCGTCTGTCTGTCTGTCTGTCTGTCTGTTCGGTAAAAATTGTAGCCAAACGGCTAAACCTAGAGAGTTGAAATTTGGCATGCTTATACAACTCTTTGACCCGCACATAGGAAAAATACTAAAACATCTAAAAAATATATCCCCCTAAAAATATAAACAAATATATGCTCATCAAAAAAAAATATATTTTTTTAAAATTCTGAGTAGGATATCAAATGAAAGCCCTTGGTACGTGGATTAACGATCAAAATTTTATTTTTGCAAAATAAAGTATTTTGATGCGATTTTTGCCAAAATTGTAGAAAAAAAAATTTGTCCCACAGCCTGTAGCCCAGATGGTTTAAACTAAAAATCTAAAAAAATTTTAAGTAATGTACATTGGTATGAACCGGAATAGTACAACAGGAATTTTTGATCAGATTATGTTTTCGGAAAATAACGCATTTTTTGTGTTTTTAACTAAAATATGTTAAATATTTAATTCGCTATGTAACACGCTAGATCAGTAGCTCTAATAGCGTAGTTGGTTTTGTCATGCGCCTTGTAATTTGCAAACTAGAGTTCGAATCCTGTTAATTTTATTTTTTCTGTTTTTTTTTTTGCATTTTAATTTTGTTTAAATTATTTTGTCAAAATTCTAATTATATTTTGGTAAATGTTGCATTTAATTTTTAAAAGCGTAAATTTAATAACCAGTGGGAAGTGCTGTAATTATAATTTAATTCTATGTTTGACGAAATCAGAGGGCGGGGTTTATGATTTAAGCAACCAATGGAAGCCATAGGCGCAATTTTCAAAATCTTAATGAAACTTGCTATATAAAAAAAATTCTGCACATCTTTAGAAACTTAAATAATGGTAATAGGCATTCGAATTAAAATTCATAAAAAAATATTTTGACAAAATTTGTTTTGGCATCCCAAATAATCATCATTCAGTTACTAAATACCTGCAAAACCCAGAAATGTGTGAAAATTCACACTTCACATCAATTTTTTTAAGTCTACTGTAACAAGAGATGCTCTATATAGTTTCTTTCCATGCATTTTCTTTTAATTTAGCTTGTTAGTGCTTTAGAACGTTATCATATAATATATACATACATTGAAGTTTTGATAAGAGCGCGTTAAAGCCTTTGCTGTCGCTCTGAATATAACTTACAAAAGCTTCATATTAAACTAACCTTTTTCCAGCTGTATCTTCGAATTGTGAAGAACTTTAGGTAAGGCCTTTACGAGTTGCTATCCTTTTATAGATAGTTCACATACCATGCTTTAAACGAACATGTCAAATAAAAGCGGAAAAAGCAAAGTTTCGAGTTTCTGTTGAAAATGTTTCACATGCATATCCTTTCACATATCCATACACTATTCCGCGAGCTACATATACCGAACTTTGCGACATTTTTACAACTTTCAACATTACGAACAATGGATAGTTTCCCCTTTTCGCTTTTTTACATAATTATTTATGTTGTAGATTTTTGTTAGCTTTATCCAATATTATATAAAAATGTTACGTGGAAATATTGTCACATGGCTGGTTTGATGGAATAGGAAATTCTTACTTTAACAACAATACTTTTAAGGATTAATTGAGATTTTTCAACACGAAAATCTTGTGTTTTGACATAAAATTAATATTTATGTCACCTTATTATTATACTTTATTACTACAACTTTTTACGTAGGTACACTTTTATTTATTTATTATTTTTTTAAACTTTTGCCTGTGACTTAAGATATGTTTGCCAGGAGGCGAACAACAAAAATAAAAATAGATTTAAAAAAATCTCGAAACTATCTATAGTGTCCAGGGACGTAGCCAGGGGGGAGCATAGGGGGCATTTGCCCCCCCCCCTATTTTACCTTATATAAAATAAAATTAAGGTTGTTAGAAGTTTTCTTAAATTTATAACTTTACCAGACTTTTATTATTTAATGTACTACAAAAGACGTAGAACGCTGTTATTTTCTACCCAATTAAGGTCGTACCGACCAATTTAGAATATTTTGTTATTATGCCCCCCCCCCAAGCTGAAATTCTGGCTACGTCCCTGATAGTGTCAAACAAAATATTTCTGTAACTCTAGTTTAATTCAAAAGTAGTTAAATAATCAGCTAAAAATACGAGGGTTACCTTTCATGTTTTTACGCACGACCAGTAGATGGCAATATTGAAATGTGTCATTACTATATTCGTAAAATTTTACATTTGTTATTGTGAAATTAGTGGCAGCATAGAAATTGACCTAGTAAATTGTTGACAGCGACCGTTTGAATAAAACAAATTTGTGAAAAAATGGATATTACTCGTGAAGGTTTTTTACGATTTTATTAAAGGCCTATCTCAACAACAATGCATAGATTCGCTTCGTTCAACTTTTGATAATAAAGCACCATCAGAAAAGACTGTCTACAATTGGTTGGTAGAATTTCGTTGTGGTCGTGCGGCCGTCAGTGATGAATCTTGTGAAGGTCGACCAAAATCGTTGTGATTCATAAAAACACCGTTGCTGTGCGCAAAATGATTGAAGAAGATCGGCATGAGACTTACCGTGAGATAGAGGCATCCTTTGGCATACTGGCAATCTACTGGTGGTGTTATATATATACAGCAATGATAGTGCTCCGCGGCTCATAAAGTTTTGGAAACTCTGGTGTATGGGAATACTAAAAAATATCAACCTAGGCACTGCAAAATCCGTATACAACATCGTTACAAGTAACAAAACTTGTATTTATTCATATGAACGGGAAACTAAGCAACAATCCACTGTTTGGGTCTTCCAAGATGAATCGAAACCCACAAAAGTTGTTCGTTCACGAAGCACTTCCAAGAAAATTATCGCTTGTTTCTTCGGTTGTACTGGACATGTCGCAGCCATTCCTTTAAAGGATCGGAGAACAGTTAATGCTAAATGGTACACAACAATTTGTTTGCCAGAAGTCATCAACAAAATCAGGAAAAACAAGCAAAAACGTCGCATCAATCTTCATCATGACAATGCTGCTCCCACACAGCACGTCAAACAATTGATTATTTGAAGGAGAAATACATCAAATTTATGTCTCATTGCCCGTATTCGCCTGATTTATCCCCTAACGACTTTTTTTGTTCCCCAATATCAAACAAAAAATGCGTGGACAGCGATTTTCATCACCTTAAGAAGCTGTTGAAGCCTTCGAAAACCATGTTTTTGAGATACCAGCTTCAGAGTGGAAAAAATGTTTCGAGAATTGGTTTGAACGCATGCAAAAGTATATAAATCTTAAAGGTGAATATTTTGAAAAGCAAAAAAACAGTTTGTTCAAAAAAATTTTTTTTTCTTTCTTAGTTTTTGTAAAAACTTAAAAGGTAGACCGCGTATTCCATATGTTTAGTTGCGAAACACGGACCTTAAGCAACAAGCAACCTCACACAATACTTCATAGTTTTAGAACCAAAATACTATACCGAATCTTTGGTCTCATCGAAGTAAAATAGCAACGCCGCAAAAGTTTCCGAGCACCCTACTGCAGGACCTAACTTATGTAAAGACATTTGCTTAGGACCTGTAATTTTTGGAGTCTTTGACACAAATAACGGTTTTTCGGAATACCATTCTCCTTTTTACTTGCCCGACCTTAATATATAAGGGGCAAGTATTGTAATCGCGAAAATTTTCGATGTCGAGATTTTGACGGATGACCACGTTTCATGGTCCAGGGAATCCAAAAAACCTATTTTCGAAGTGCCGTCCGTATGTGTGTGTGTGTGTGTGTGTGTGTGTGTGTGTGTGTGTGTCTGTCTGTGTGTATACACGATAACTCAAAAACGGTTTAACTTAAAGAGTTCGTTCTGGTACTAAAAAATTCTCCTATTAAATGGGAAGAACCCTATTGTTTTTTATGAAAATCGGTTGACTAGAAATGGGAGTTTACTCGTGTCGATTTTAAGATTTTTGCGAATATTTAGCAACAGAAAAATATTTCGAAAAAATTTATTGAACAAAAGTTACTATAAACGCAATAACTAATAACTTTTATTTGAGACGTTTTTTGATAAAACGAAAAATTTCGAAAAAATTTTGTAAAATTATTTAAAGTTTTTCCAAGTCTCAATTTTTTCATACTTATATGTAACGTTTCCATGGTCATGATAATTAATTCGTAACTAGTAAAGCAAGCCTTGGACAAAAATCTGTATAGAACATAATTAGATGTATTTTTGAAGATTTTTCTGAATATTTAATTTTTTTTTTTTTTTAAATTTACATTGTTTTTTAAATATTTTTTTTTATGGGAGGGCAAGTCTAGCGGAGGTTTCCCTTCGCCACTGGTTTTAGGATATGACCAAAAAACTCTTATACCCTCATTTTGTCGTCTGTCTGTCTGTCTGTCTGTCTGTTCGGTAAAAATTGTAGACAAACGGCTAAACCTAGAGAGTTGAAATTTGGCATGCTTATACAACTCTTTGACCCGCACATAGGAATAATACTAAAACATCTAAAAAACATACCCCCCTAAAAATATAAACAAATATGTGCTCATCGAAAATAAAAATATTTTTTTTTAATTCTGAGTAGGGTATCAAATGAAAGCCCTTAGTACGTGGATTAACGATCAAATTTTTATTTTTGTAAAATAAATTATTTTGATGCGATTTTTGCCAAAATTGTGCAAAAAAAAATTTGTCCCACACCCTGTAGCCCAGATGGTTTAAACTAAAAATCTAAAAAAATTCTAAGTAATGTATATTAGTGTGAACCGAAATAGTACAACAGGAATTTTTGATCAGATTATGTTTTCGGAAAATAACGCATTTTTGTGGTTTTTGGTTCACAAAGTACAACAGTTATACCAATGTAAGACTCACATATATTATACCAATAATATATGTATACCAATGTAAGACTCACGAATATTCACACTTCACATCAATTTTTTTGCTCTGTATTTCTTTGTCATTCCGTACAATATAAAAAATTGATGTGAAGTGTGATGCCAAAACAAATTTTATGTCAAAATATTTTTTTATGAATTTTAATTCGAATGCCTAATACCATTATTTAAGTTTCTAAATATGTGCAGTATTTTTTTTTATATAGCAAGGTTCATTAAGATTTTGAAAATTGCGCCTATGGCTTCCATTGGTTGCTTAAATCATAAGCCTCGCCCTCTGATACCTTCAAATATAGAATTAAATTATAATTTCAACACTTTCCACTGGTTATTAAATTTACGCTTTTAAAAATTAGATGCAAGATTAACTAGAATTTTGACAAAATAATTTAAACAAAATAAAAATGCAAAAAAAAAACTGAAAAAATAAAAATTGACGGGATTCGAACACAGTTTCTTACAGTAGTTTCAACTCACTAAGCGAGAACGTTACCACTGTGCTATACAGGATCACTCGTTTACTATGTTAAATAGCGGATTAAATATATTACATATTTTACTTAAAAACACAAAAAATGCGTTATTTTCCGAAAACATAATCTGATCAAAAATTCCAGACAGACAGACAGACAGACAGACAGACAGACAGAGAGACGACAAAATGACGGTATAAGGATTTTTTGGTCATACCTACAAAACCCTAAAAAACAATGTGGCAGAAGATTCCAGAATGTAATAGTACTAGATACTACTGCTTAGTTGAAAGACTGCTGGCAGTACACATCCCAAAAATCACCAAGATAAACAGATGTATATAACTATTATTTTTATAACTTGGGCCTCAAAAGTTTTCGGGCCCCCGGTCTCTAACACAGCGGAATCTTTGGAACCTTATCTACGGCACTGATTATGACCTATATTAAGATCTGGTCAATCAATAATGATGTCCATTATTGCCTGTCCTGAACGGAAATCTTTATTCTGATTTTATTTTGTTCGCAGAAATAAATTAAAAGTGCATCGTAAACAGATCGTGCTATGGAGATTGGAGATAAAGCCCGAGGATCGGTAAAGTTTAATCATGATGCGAGTATCGACGGTGGCGTTGAGATGTGTGTATGCTGTTTATGGATCAGCGGATAGGAAATAATTGCTCCGCGGTTAATTATAAAGTGTTTTTAGTGGCGAATAACGAAGCAGATGCGAAGGCCAGTGAGTTGAGTTATTGTTTTGCAATATCACGGTATTTGAGTAAAGATTATAAAGGTTCAATTACTACGAGTCCGGCACAGCTGTTGAGTTAAATTTAATATTAATTACGGCTGTAGATAGTGTTTATAGCACATACACCTGTGCCGATAAAGCGCATGCAGTTAATTAAATTTAATATACATTCATTAAGATAAAGTGTCGAAATGCCAGAGACACCAGAACGACTTGACCTGAGCGAAATACACTCGCAAACAAGATAAAGGGCCAGGCCAGATGTTGCATTCTCAGCCCATACTTGAATCTGACTTATCGCGATCGCACTAATCCCGACATCGCATCGTCTCACTAGGGGATGAAATGCCGGTGTCGGCAATAGGGTAATATGCAACACTTGTATACGACAGTTCCTCGTTTACGTACTCCGTAAATCCAAACCTCTGAACCCAGTGGCGGATTATCCATTACGTATCCAAACAAAACGCGCGGAACAGCGCGAAATTGAGAATTTCTTTTCATGCTGTCAAAGAAGATTCAGTTGTATTCGTGTACGGACTAATTTTAAGTCTGCACAAGTTAAGCACAATATGATAGATTTATTCTGATTAAAAACTATTCGTCAGCGTCTGACGTATGTGACCTGATTACGAAATTGCAGACATCACAATTTCATAATGAGGAAATATTTGTCATGACGAATGAATATTGGAACTGGGTTAACTTTCGGTACTTAATAGATGGATGTCGAGAATATTGAGGTAGTAGAACATAGCCAACTCTGCTACGTCTATTAGTCCAGAAGGTGACGACCACGACACCGACTCCAGATTCAAGTATCGAGAGGGAAGCCAAGCAAGTAGTGACCATGTGAGTGGGAGAAGACTTCTCCAGGCTCCTCGACTCCCGGATGGGTAGCCCCCGGCTCGGAGATAGGTCCAAGCCGATCCTGGCCAACACGGGGTGGACCGAAGACTTCCCCAACCCCATGGACCAATTCAAACATATATATTGTAAATGTAATATACATATTTAATAAATTTGTTATGTTGAATCCAGGAGTTGTGTCTCAATCAAACCACCCACGTGACAAGTGGGTGACTTTTTGTTCAATCAAACTGCGCACGAACATTTAGTTTTCTGCACTGTCGCTCGACAGATTATGATCGTTCAAGCAATGAACTAGCGCAAAAATAGCGTGTTTATGCGCAGTTTGTCGTCCAAATTGGAGTTTGCTGACGTTTAACGCAATTCGGCGCGTTTGGTCTGAACACAAATTTCGGCGAAAACCACCACATATCACGAGGACGCCCAAATTGAAAAAAAAATAAATAAAAATATAAATGAAAAGAATAATGCATTTATCAAATTTTTTATGATTTCTTCTGTTTGCTATGTTTTTTATTCTCTTTATTAATTTACAGTACGTAATAAATATTTTTTTTTATCGACCTATTTCTGCAAAGATAATTGCCGATGCCAGGGGGCGAGCTTCTATACCTGGATGAGAGGTGAATGATTGTGTAAATGGGAGTAATGTTAACATATTATTTTCGCCCAAATAAAATCACCAGCTACATCACCATTTAGACTGTTTTTACCAGTCAAATCTGCGCGAATTAACGAGCTCGACCACTCCGTTGGCCAGTAATAAGTATCGAATAATAATAATAATATGTCGTATTCTGAATAAATGCATTTTGTTGAGACTATCAGTGCATTTGATCTATGGTTTTCTGTAATCAGTCAGTATCGGCTGATATCCAGAGACTTTCTCCCATTTTGAGTTCTTTTCGACTTTCTTTTCATTCTCCACCTATATACTCTGTTAAAATAAAAGTGTTTCAATTAATGATTCCACGTCGTCAGTTTAATTTATTTATTATGTTCTCTCCGTGATTACTCCTAATCTATAGGTCAAAGAACCTGAATGTGATAATTTTAATCGAAAATGTTAACTTATAAATATTTATTGAGAGTTATTTATTGATCTAGGATATGTGCCCTCGAGGACATTTTTGTAGCAACATTAAACCCTTAAAGTCTGTCATATGTTTTCAATAGTTTAGCCACCATAATAATTTTAATGTGTCGCATGCAAAATTTTCAAAATATTTCTTTATTGCTCAGAATCCTAGTGTCATACAGAAATGATATATAACTTATAAACCATCCATCCAGGCTAATGTCAAATAGGCTGGCAAAAATCGCATCAAAATCGGTTAAGCTATTTTTGAGTCTTAAGATAACATAGATACATATAGATATATAGTCGTTCCCTTTTTACCGACCGCCAACATACATATATAAGGGAGCAGAGCCGCAGTAAGGAAAACTTGCGCTAGGGGCAGAGCCGTGTTTTGGCGCCCTTGGTAAATAAAAACAAGGTTCTTACCTCTCAAAATTTAAGTGATGAGCAAAAAAAAAGGTCCTCATCTTCACAATGGCGCCCCTTAGCAAGCCCGTCAGCGCTCTTTTCCTTAGTGCGCTAGGAGCCGTTGCCCCCTCCGCCCCCTCCTTACTGTGGCTCTGTAAGGGAGGTATTGTGATCATACCAATTTTAACGTTTCGAGATTTCGATGGATCTCCACGAATTGAGGTCCCTACATAACGTTTTGATTATTTTTAGCATGATGTCTGTCGGTCTGTCTGTTCGTCCGTCTGTCTGTCCGTCCGTCTCTCTGTCTGTCTGTCCGTCTGTCTGTCCGTCTGTCCGTCTGTCTGTGTACACGTGCAGAGCAAATTCGGCTGAAAGGATTTTTATGAAACTTCATATTTAAGCTTTTGCCATCAATGGCACAAGTTGATTAACTTTTGGTAAAAATCGGTTGACTAAAAATGGGAGTTTACTCGTGTCGATTTTAAGATTTTTGCGAATATTTCACAACAGAAAAATATTTCGAAAAAATTTATTGAAAAATAGTTGCTATAAAAGCAATAACTAACAACTTTTATTTGAGACATTTTTTGATAAACCGAAAAAAATTGAAAATTTTTTCGAAATTTGTTCTTACTTATATGTAACGTTTCCATGGTCATAATAAATAATATCTCTGTTAGAAAATATTAGGCCAAGTTATTTCTACTCTGCTGCAGAATGTATTTTATACAAGTACTTTCTGATGGCTGTGGTGGCCACAGCTGATTTTTTATATTTAGATTTTTATATAATACTTACTTTTTAATTAATTTCATTTTGTTTTTTTTTTTTTTTTTTCTTGTGTCAAGTTATGTTTTGTATTTTTGCTCGAGGGAGAGTACTCCAAATTATGTTGAGCAAGGGCTCCCAATTTAGTTAATCCGCCACTGTCTGAATCGACACTAACACCGCCTTTCTTTGCTGTCACCGATAGAGTTAACATAGAGCTTAATTAGAATTTCCCATAGGCAATCACGATTACGTGCTGTATATCGCACAGCTATGTGCTGTATAGCAAGCCTTTATGTGGCGGCAGTATAGATGTGCGGGAAGAGATGCCTCGTTTCCCGGCAAGTCCGAGCTACGACTTCCACTACCAGAGCCGGCGGAAGGTTCGCGTTCCAGACGGGCACCAAGGAAGATATGCTTCAGGACCCAATGGGGTGTGCAGCATGTGTACACCACCCAGGTCCCCAGAATATAATTTCTCCTCCGCTCTTCACGTGATTTTATAAATTTCACCCCACTCGCGGAAGCGAAATTATTTTGAATAGATGCTTTTTTATTGTTGTATTGTTGTATTTATTGTGTAAAAGTATAGATATTATTTACATAGGTGAAATAATTTTTACATTTTCCTAAAAAATCTGCTGTGGCCACCACAGGACCTACCACCAAGTACTTGTATAAAATACATTCTAGCAGCAGAGTAGAAATAACTTGGCATAATATTTTCTAACAGAGATATTATTTATCATAACCATGGAAACTTTACATATAAGTATGAAAAAATAGATACTTTGAAAAATTCTAGAAATTTTACAAACATTTTTCGTTTTATCAAAAAATGTCTCAAATAAAAGTTGTTAGTTATTGTTTTTATAGCAACTTTTGTTAAATAAATTTTTTCTGAAATATTTTTCTGTTAAATATTCGCAAAAATCTTAAAATCGACACGAGTAAACTCCCATTTCTAGTCAACCGATTTTTACCAAAAGTTGATCAACTCGTGCCACTGATGTCAAAAGCTAAATATGAAGTTTCTTAAAAATCCTTAAAGCCGAATTGGCTCTGCACGTGTACACAGACAGACGGACGGACAGACAGGCAGTCAGACAGAGAGACGGACGGACAGACAGACAGACAGACAGACGGACAGACGGACATATGGACAGACAGACCGACAGACGAAATGTCAAAATCGGTATGATCATAATACCTCCCTTATATATGTTGGGGGTCGATAAAAATGCTGAAAATGCCCTCAATTATTTTGGTTACATAAAATAACCCTTGTTACAAAATTTACAAAATGTTTTTGAAATCATGTATTCAAACCTTTTGTAAATTTTCTGCACTAATTTCATGTATAGTATTAATAATTGATTTTCTGCTTAAAAACTTTATTTTTTAAATAACCAAACAAAAAATAATCCTGCAGTGTTAAATCTGGGGATCTAGGAGGTCAAATACCACTGCTAATAAGCTTGTCATCAAAGTATTCTCTTGGGTATGAAATGGTTGTGTGACCTGTATATGATGTCGCTCCATCTTGTTAAAAAAAACACCTGTTAATTCGGCTGTAACGTTTAGTTTTCTTATCCGGCGTAGCCAATACAGTGCCGCCGCGCCGATTTAGGCTTTTTACTAAATATATGCCGACGTAAATATACATTAAGCGATGTAATGAAGGTCTTTAGTAGAATCTAGGATCGGCAATAATAGAAATTGCAAAATGAAATACGATCAGCAAAAAAATTTTTATGAATCTGGCCCGCAACGTAAAATATAATGTTCATGTCTCTGTTTTACAGTTTATTGTATATAATAATTTATTCTCTTCTCAGTTAATGATTGTTTTATGAATATTATTAAACATTCTTGTTAGTGTAGCCAAGAAAGAAAGTTCATTTATGGCCGGTTGCTAAAGAAAGAGCTAAAATATTTTAATATGTTGTTTAAGACACTTAACTCATTCTTTAGCAACCGGCCACTAGTAAATTAAATTTATTAAGGTATATATATATATTGTAAAAGGACCCTTAGAGCTCTTTTGTAGGCACTAGTGACGGCACTGTGTACGGTACTGTCCCGGCAGACACGCAGAGAATGTTCTTGTGTTCTCTGTGCTATGGCCGGAGGTTTTCCACGCACCAACCCCCCTTAACATATTCCTGTTTAAGAGATACTCGCGATGTACTACAACACATGTAACTACATTCGCATTCTGGACATTCGAAGCGGAAATATTTCCAACCCTAGCCGCCAAAGACGGTTGTTATACATTTGATGTGGTCAGACGAAAAGCACAAATCTCACGGGCGTAAGCAATAACAGGGATTCGGTAGCGCGAACAGAACGAAAATGACTTAGCCTTTGGAGGGACATAAAAGCAAAATATAATAAACCCTATGACGATATAGGAATTCTATAGTCTCGTACACGTCACGGAACACCATACGGAGCTCGCACGTTTCACAACGACAAGCCAACGGTTATAATAATGGATTGCTGGAGGGTCTATGATTTATCAATACATTCCGCACGCAGTCGATGCACTGTTCGAATGCATGAACGACTCATTTCAGAAGTGGTACCCCCGAAAATGCTGCTCTCATTGTGATGACACACATGCGAATGCACTTAACGTGTGCGGGCGTCGACCGCCTGTCCATTGTTCCGCAGTGGTGGCCGGTGGAATTATTAGGTAGTGAGAAAAATCACAGAAATTGTAGCTGAACGGCAAAACATAAAATGTTGAAAATTGGCATGCTTGTGCACTGTATTTGACATCTTTGACTCACATATAGAGAAATATAGAGAATTCAAAAACTTCGCGAGTATGTAAAATATAAACAAATATATATTTAACAAAAAATAAATATTGAGTGGTGTATGAAATCAAACCTATTAATAAGAGGATGATCAAGCAAACTCTATTTTTTTTTAAATCGATTTTTGTATAAAATTTTCGCTAAAAGTGTGTCAAAAACCTTTTGCCTCGCACCCTAATTCCCGGGGGGTTGATCTAAAATTCTGAAAAAAATCTCAATAATGTACATTGGTGGGAACCGGAATAGTTCAACAGGAATTTGGATTAGATTAGTTTTTCGAAAAATATAGAATATTTTGTCATTGAAAAAAAATATTAGTTTTTAAATTTTTGTTATCAAAAGCTCCTCAGACGATGATTAAGAAACGAAAATTAATTATTTATAATTTTTTATTTTGAAACGATTTTAAGTACTATAAAGGTACTGATGTGCTAAAAAAATTACTGTCCCGCACCAGTGGCGGGCAATCGGGGGCCAGAGCTATTTTGGTGGGGGTGGACCCCCCGCAAGTGCCACCACTGTCCCGCACTCTTTAACCTGAAGGGGTTAAACTGGAAACATACGAAGGAAATTTGATCATGTTGCGTTTTCGGGAAAATATTGCATTTTTTCTGTTTTTTACAAAATGAATTATTTTTTTAATTGAAATTAATTATTTTCATGACTAAATTAAAGCTATTAATATTACAAAGTTTTTATATTTATAGCTAAGGTAGTGTTTTCTTTTAAAAATTTAAATATAAATTAAAAAAATTAACAGCTGATAATCGAGTTCATATATAAAAACCCCACCTACTATTACGTAATGATTCAACCTATTGTTTGAATTATTTTAGTTTTTTGTTTTTCAGGAAATAAATCATCGAGAAATAAATCATTTATAGTACTGAAATTCTAAAATGAAACTTATAAATCAAATAACGCATTGTTAACAGTAAAAAATACGTTTCACAAATTGGAAAAAATTAATCATTTTGCCAATATATTTGTTATCAATTTAATGAAGACTTAAATACGAAACAAATCCCAGCGATTTTTTCTACAAAAAAAAAATAAATAAATAAATTACTTAAATTTAGTTGAATTAAAAAATTAAATGCTTTCAGCACTCAAATAATGAATAAAAATAATTATTAAAAAACTGTTAAATCTGAAAGTAATGTACATGGGTGTGAACCGGAATAGTACAACAGGAATTTTTGATCAAATTATGTTTTCGGAAAATAACGCATTTTTTGTGTTTTTTTGTTGACGACGTAAATATTTAATATGTTATGTAAGACTATGAAACAGTATGCCTTCATGGTATAGTGGTTAGGCATCTCGCTTCATAAGTTGCAAACTACAATTCGCTTCCTGTCACAAAATTATTATTTCTTTTTTTTTTTTTCATTTTTATTTTGTTTAAATTATTTTGTCAAAATTCTAGTTATATTTTGGCAAATTATGCATTTACTAACCCGTGGGAAATGTTGAAATTATAATTTAATTCTATGTTTCAATGTATAGGAAATCAGAGGGGGGAACTTATGATTTAAAACAACCAATGGAAGCCATAGGCGCAATTTTGAAAATCTTAATGAACCTTGCTATATAAAAAAAAATACTGCACATATTTAAAAACCTAAATAATGGTATTAGGCATTTGAATTAAAATTAACAAAAAAATATTTTAACATAAAATTTGTTTTGGCATCCCAAATAATCATCGTTCACTTACTAAATACCTGCGAAACCCTGAAATGTGTGAAAATTCACACTTCATATCAATTCTTTCTTTGGGGGTGCTGTATTTCGTCAGTGCTTATATCTAGTACGCCACTGTGGTACCGTCATTATATATGAGAGTAGGTGGTATAACGTGTGTCTTTGCTTTGCTGTTGCAGGTGGTGTGGTGTCATACAACGCCCCCGAGGGCTCCGAGCCAGAGCAAGGATTGACTGACAGCTCGTACGACGGTCAACGTTTGGAGGACGGCCTGATGGTAGCTGGCCTCGGCAGGCTGACAGACGGCGAGTTCGGGGCGGATAATTTCCGTCTGGACACGGGATACGGCAAGGGTATGTGATGTTCTGTCTAAGTCAAACGACGGTCGCCAGGTTAATATGTCACATGTCATTCGCATAATCCACAGGTAACGGATGGGTCGCTTGGAAGAACGATTCTTTTCCGGATGGTTTTGTCGAGCTTATCTTTGAATTTGACCAGATTAGAAACTTCAGTGCTGTTCATTTTTTCTCAAATAATTTCTACAGTCGTGATGTTCAGGTAAAAGATTTTCCTACCTATAATGCTCCTTCTTACGAGGGGAATAGAGATTTTGCCTGGATTTTTTAAATTTCTTACTTATAATTATGAACTATATCCGAATTTACTACAGAATAATCAACTTATGTAATAGATAGATACCAGAGATTGTATTTTATTTGCATAAACAATGACAGTTCTTTTACTCTTTAAAAAGTCCAAAAAGGTGATAGGCTCAGAGCGATAATTCGGGACTATAAATGCCTTCACACTAGAAGTAATATTAACTAGACTTGGAAAATTAAAGTTTTTGTATTCGAATCGAAGTCATTTGAGTGTGATAGTATGAAAAAAAAACTATGTTTTAAAGACTAGGCAAATGAAACATGATTCAATTTCTCTGTCTTTCTATCCAGGTTTTGCAAAACGCGCGTGCGCCAACTGGTGTTCTCTCGCTCTCAGCTGTTGCGTCTTTGTCTTTTGTTTACGTTGTAGTTAGTTTGTTGTATAATTATTATTTTCAAAGAAAAACTGTCAATAATAAAAAGCATGCGCAAACAAAACATTTCCAAGTCTTAAATAATATTCAGTGTGCGATAAGTTAAAACCTAAAGGCGTGAATCCTGAAAAAACCCACAAAAGTAAAACTTGGATAGCGTTCTAGTATGATAGGCCCTTAAGGCGGGCGAGGCAATACTTTCCATCGTAATTTATGCAGCGTTGGACGTGTGGACGGGCATTAACATAGAGATGAATGATACCTTTACTCAAGAGCCCGCATAGTTTGGCTCTTAAAGACGCCCAAATGCATTATTTTCGGCCAAATAATACTTCTATCGTTTAAATTTAGACGTCGATACTGTAATTGGTACAAATTTGGCGAACAATAAGAACTAAATAATTAGAAAATATTCTTAAAATTTTATTTATAGTGAAAGAAAGAAAATGAGAACAGTTTTAATTACATTTTAATGCATTGGAGTGTTAAAATAAAAATACAAAATAATTTAAGGATTAAATGGTCGTTTGTAAGATCTTCTGGAGTGCACCATTCCCGATAAATCTCTTTTAATACTCCAATAGTAGTCAGCCATCATGTGAGTATCCCACCTTCTTTGATAACGTCTCTCCATCTCCTTTAAATCCTGATGAAAACGTTCACCCTGTTCATCACTAACATCTCCAAGAATGACAGGAAATTTGTCAAGATGACTGTTTTAAAAATGAAGTTTCACACTCATGTTGCACCCCAGATGATGATAATTTTCAGTCAAATTTTCAACGACCTCCAAATAGTTTTCGGCTTTTTTATTCCCAAGAAAATTTTTGATGAGCGCCACGAAAGACTGCCATGCTTTCTTCTCCATATCATCCATATGTACAGTGAAATGTGGATCATACACTAATTTTCTAATTTGTGGTCCGTCAAAAATGTCAGCTTTTAGCTTCTCATTACTGAGACTTTGAAATGTTTCAGACATATATTTGAAACAGTCACCATCTTTGTTCAACGCTTTTACAAACTGCTTCATTAGACCCAGTTTAATATGAAGAGGGGGGAAAATGATTTTTGTTCGGTCCACCAAACGTTCGTGTATTATGTTTGGGTCTCCAACATTTAAATCTATTCACACCGGCCAATTTTTCTGAGTCCAATGCTTATCTCTAACTCTGCTGTCCCACAAACACAAAAAACATGGATATTTTACCCTTACCCTTAACTTTACACCCCCGCCGTTGTAAAAAGCTCTATAACAAGTACCTGCATATAAGGCGTTCCTACGAAATATATTGGTCAACAAGAACGAAGTTGAAATGAAAGTAGACGTATATCAGAACGTGAAAAGGTGAAAAAAGTAAAAATACGATAGAACAAAAATTTGACGTGATAGGCAGAAACTGTTAACATTTTTGAAATCAGCATCCCAAAATTAGTTAAAAACAAGTATCAGATCTAAGTCAGCAAAAAAAAAGTTTAAATTTGTTGACCAGTGTTATCAGTCAAATACTAAGCTTCTTGAAGGACATTCTTCACCACATTATGTACGCAACAAAGGACAAATATCAGCAGCTTTCACACCTTCATCACATAAAAATTTAATTATTCGTTATGTAACAGAATTGGGAACATCACTAGAAGACATGTTTGAACAGAATTGTCATTAATTATGCAAACAAAACACAATCTCTGCTATCTATTACCTACATAGGTGACTTGATTATTTCGAAGTAAATTCGGATATACTTCATTATTATACAGGCTGATAGTTTAAGAGCTAGCAACGTCACAAAAAAGTTTATTTTAGGTCGGCTGGTTTCTCGATATTTCTCTTTTTTATTGAAGTTAGGTAGGGATGCGGTACGTGTGGCACCTGGGAGTGGTTGCGTTTATCTGTGCGCATCTCTCCTGTACAGGTAAAAAGTGGATATTTTGAAATCATTTTAAGACATTTTTTTTTTATATAATTTTCAATGTCTTTTTAGCATTATAAATTTATAGTTGCCAGACAGTTTCGTTGTTGCTAACATTGCGCCAGATCTAATTTAAGTATTTAAAAAATAATATTTTTCAAACCATTTTAGTATAGCTGTAATTTTAATAGGATATAGTTCTGTAATCAAAGAATACAATATTAATTTGCAAGACAGAAATTCCGTTGTTTAACTAGGAACCAGACCCATTGAAGTCCCGGGGAGAATAGGTGAGTTAGAAGAGATAACAGTAAAACAATCACAGCTGCTATTTTTAAGTTGGTGTCGACCACATGAGTGTTTATGTTTGCTTGTTTTTATAAAATAAAATAAAGCAGAATTTTATCGTGATGAGTGAGGAAAAAGAAAAATGTGTTTTTTGTTCAGACAAAAGTGGTAAAACAATAATAATTTAATTTAATTTTTAAAATTTTTTTTTACAGATACTCAGGTCCTAGAAAATGACTATACATCTGAATACAATAATAATAATGATATAAGGAGTGATAACGATGATAGCAGTGACGATGATACTGACATTTTATTGTGACAGTATTATTCAATAAAAATACTGAATTACATTTTATGTTTCATTTCCTACATATTTAAAATAAATTATTTGTTTTATTTTGCTAATAATATTTTTATCAGTTGTTCTCATCTCATTTTACTTTAATTATTATTCTGCTCTATTTTTTATGAAATTTTAACCTATATAACCTGTCTCTCTCTAACGCCCTCTGTTGCAGCTATCTCTATCACGCAACCAACGAATAAGCTGCCACACTCTTCTAACTTACCTATTATCCCCGGGACTTAAATTGGTCTGGTTCCTAGTTAAACAACGGAATTTCCGTCTGGCAAATTAATATTGTATTCTTCGATTACAGACCTATATCATATTAAAATTACAGCTATACTAAAATAGTTTGAAAATTACTATTTTTTAATAACTTAAATTAGATCTAGCGCAATGTTAGCAACAACGAAACTGTCTGGCAACTATAAATTTATAACGCTAAAAAGACATCGAAAATTATATATTAAAAAAAAATGTCTTAAAATGATTTCTTTTTACCTGTACAGGCGAGATGCGCACAGGTAAACGCAACCGCTCCCAAGTGCCAGACGTACCGCATCCCTACCTTACTTCAATAAGAAAGGGAAATATCGAAAAACCAGCCAACCTAAAATACTTTCTCGAAAACGTTGCTAGCTCTCGGACTATGAGGCAACACTTGATTATTTCGTTTATCTTGATTATTTCCTTAATAAAAAGAATTGTAAAAATATTGTTCAAATAAAACTTATACGGGGTAATGAGGGTCAGACTATAGTGGTATCAATTTTGTTTTTTCATTTGTTTTGCAAGAGTCACGGCAGTTAATAACTATTTTTCAAATTACGCTGCACATATTATTTAACATAATATTATAGAGCTTTTTTTTCTCTTTTCAATTGAGTAAAACTTTTCTTATGTTAACATAACAAAAATTTTGAGAAAATCAAAATCTGTGGTCTTAAAAATAATAAGTGATTATTGGCTCATAACCAGTAGCGCACCCAGGGAGCCCCGGGCCCCCCTATGAAGGAAGGAAATAAAAATAAAAACACACAAACACGCAAGAAAATTTTAAAAATAGAGATGAGAACCTTTTTTTTAGGTCGTCACTTGTATTTTAGAAGTTATGTCCTTTTTTTTAGGTCATCACTTTATATTTTCATAATTTAAATAATTTTGTCTTCCGCCCCCCCCCCATAAAAATTCCTGGGTGCGCCACTGCTCATAACAATAATCTACCTATTAGAAACAATTTCATGCATTTGTTTCCATTATTTACCAACAAATAAGTCGACATTTGAAGGCCACAAAATGCGATTTTCTCCAAAATGTTGTTATTTTTTATATACAAGTTAACACCGTTGAATAGAGAAAAAATCTACTTGTATAAAATACATTCTATACTAGCGTCGGCGAATCAATGCAGTTACATCACATTACGTAACAAACGACTGTATTGTTTGGAACAATGCAATAGTTTGTTACGTCGTGTGACGTAACTGCGTTGATTCGCCGACGCTAGTATAGCAGCAGAGTAGAAATAACTTGGCCTAATATTTTCTAA
This sequence comes from Liopterus haemorrhoidalis, assembly GCA_963971575.1. NCBI lineage: Eukaryota > Metazoa > Arthropoda > Insecta > Coleoptera > Dytiscidae > Liopterus > Liopterus haemorrhoidalis. The sequence goes on along the minus strand of OZ020618.1, from coordinate 13,604,921 downwards.
CAAAGATATTATTTATCATGAGCATGGAAACGTTACATATAAGTATGAAAAAATAGATACTTTTTATTATAAAATATATATAAAATTTTTTTTTTTCGTTTTATCAAAAAATGTCTCAAATAAAAGTTGTTAGCTATTGCTTTTATAGCAACTTTTGGTAAACAAATTTAAAAAAATCAGCTGTGACCACCACAGGACCGACCGCCATCACAAAGTACTTGTTTAATTTATGATGCTTTATCGAAAAATGTCACAAATAAAAGTTGTTAGTTATTGCTTTAGTAGCAACTTTTGTTAAATAATTTTTTTCGAAATATTTTTCTGTTATGAAATATTCGCAAAAATCTTAAAATCGACACGAGTAAACTCCCATTTCTAGTCAACCGATTTTTACCAAAAGTTGATCAACTTGTGCCATTGATGTTAATAGCTTAAATATGAAGTTTCATAAAAATCCTTCTAGCCGAATTTGCTCTGCACGTGTACACAGACAGACGAACGGGCAGACAGACAGACAGACAGACTGACAGACAGACATCGTGCTAAAAATAGTCAAAACGTTATGTAGGGACCTCAATTCGTGGAGATTCATCGAAATCTCGAAATGTCAAAACCGGTATGATCACAATAATTATATATGTTGGCGGTCGGTAAAAAAAGTTCTATAATAATATGTAAAATAATATGTAGTGTAATTTGTAGAAAAGTTATTTATTGTCATACCTTTTGTAAAACAAATACAAAATTTTTTTGATCTTTTTGTCAGTTATCTTCTGACCCCCATTGCCCCAAATGAGTTTTATTTGAACAATATTTTTATTAAGGAAAACTTTTTTTATTAAGGAAATAATCGAGGTGAATAGGATGTGTTCCCACTAAATATTATATTATATTACATTTGAAATTTAAAAAATCCAGATCAAATCTATACACCTCTCGTATTAAAGAACTAACTTACGTTTATTGTGTAGGTATTTGCGAAAGCCAAAGTGATGTTTAGTGTGGGAGGTCAATTCTATAACGGCCGTGCACTATCCTACAATTATATGCCTGACCGAGTGTTGGAAAATGCGCGTAATGTAACTATCCATCTGCAATACAAATTGGCACGTTACATTAAAGTGCGCCTGTACTTTGCATCTAAGTGGATTATGCTGAGCGAAGTTACATTCGATTCAGGTAAGACACAACTACCACACATACGCTTTAACTAAATTTCAATTTCAAGAAAACCGAGATGTTCATTTTAAGTGAAAGATTTATAATAATTACATTCGACCGAGACGTGCTGAACTTTGCTGATTCTCAGGGATACCGCTCGTGTGAAAACAAAGACCGCCCTCTCTAGAATAAAACCCAAATATCGCTTGTATGCAAACTTTCATAGGACCGCCTTCTACTAATAGTATTCTATTAGAACTGACCCCAAATGCCTCCCGTTTGCTGAGCCGCCCATGTGCGGTGCACACTCTAAACCAGTGGTTTTCAACCTTTTTTAGGTGAAGGCACCCTACTATTAAATATGTCACTATTTAGTCAATTTAAAGTATAATCAATCAAAAGTATAATTGTGATGTTCGAAAAAAAACAATAATATTACAATTACATAATATGTATTTAAAGATCATTCGAAAATTTATAAACGATAAATATTTCTTCGATTCCGAGAATAGCGGCGAATTTATTTTGAAAAGCTCGCGGCACCCTTTTCATGTGCTTTGCGGCACCCTGGTTGAGAACCACTGCTCTAAACACCCGCACGCAGCAGCTCTGATTATACCGGATAGATACAAGTTTCCAAAAGTTGCTTTACAATTTTCATACAAATAATTTCTGTATTAAATGCAAAACTATAAATATTTTTATGAAAATGCTTTATTTGGACTTTACAACTATTTGTGGATGTGTCAAATGTCCCCCTATTGCAGCCACACAAGTGTGAGCTCTTTCAGTAGCATTTTTCATCACATTTACGCAAATTTCAGGCGATATTTCAACTATTGCTCGAATATTGTTTTTCAGTTTTTCAATCGACGTTGACTTGCTAGCAAAAACACGACCGTTAAGATAACTCACAGAAAAAGTCTACAGCGGTTAAATCTGAAGATCTTGACGTCCAATCAGTGTCTGTTTTTGGATATTAATCGGCGTGGAATCATTTTTTAGGTTTTATGGGGTTGTATTTTTTTTTTTCGGGGGTTGTACAATTGGTCAAATAAGATATTGATTAAATGTACAGTAAAACCAGGCTACAGTGACCACCAAAGAGATCAGTTCAACGTGAAGCCCACATCTTATGCAGGAGATGTGGGTGTTCTTAAATGAAATCACTCAAGTAGAAATAAGCAAAAAGCCTTATTATAAGAAATATTCTATGAAATTTAAAAAATTGAAATGAATATGTTTATATCATAAAACAGTTTTATTTAGCTACTGAAGATGGCTACTTCGTAGTCGAAATGTATGTCTAGTGACAAAAAAATAATTTGTGGAGTAAAGAATCTCTTTAAGTTTACCTTAAAGCAGGCATGTGCAACTTACAAAAGACCGAGGGCCGGATAGAGATCGGAAATGCATTCGTGGGAAAGAACTTTTTAAGGTTTTTTTTTTAGAATTATTAGTTTTTTTTTTTTTTTTTTTAATTACTTCACTGTTATTGTTTTTTTTATCTTATAAAAAAAATTAAACATTCTAAATTTTCTAAACCTTACAAAAATATATATAAATTCATAACATTAATAAAAAAAACAACAAAATAATAAAAAATCTTTTATAATGCATAAATATTGTTAAATAAGAAATTAATTTGAATGGATCGGTTGGGACTTCATGGGTGCATTCGAGTTGTACAGAGTAGAGCGAGCGCTGAGCGAACAGTTGATGGTGACGTCATAAATAGGACACTAACGGAGCGAGCGTTCTTGTGACGTAATGTTTATAAAATCTAACCCTACAATTTTAGGCGGCGATTTTACTGTCAGATTAGTTCACGTCAGTCATGAATCAAAATTATATACCTCGGATTTTCCTTGATTTGTTTTCAATGATGAAGAGATAAAATTAATTAAAAATTAAATAATAATTAATGAATTAATTTAATGAATTTTTTCCACTTTAATTTTATGCACGGTGTATTTTAATAATTTTTTTGCTGTTTACAGAACGTCACAAATACATAAAATGGCCGTGATCTGCAGCCATAGACAAATAACAATATTATTTCTCTATTGTTATTTGTCTAAGGCTATTATTTTTATTTTATTTATGATTTAATTTTAAACTTTCATTTCTTTCCCGCCGTTCCCCCACTTTTTTAAGTCTTACTCCATATGCTCGGTCTTAAAACCCAGAACACATAGAGCGCACTCTAAATGCTCGCTCGATCGCAAAACGAATGCAATTGAGAGAATGCAACGAATGCAATTGTACTCCGAGCGTCAAATCGAACACGTTTGAGTGTACAGAACGTGCTCGGAACGCTCGGAGCGTCAAATCGAATGTACCCCATATTGCTCACAAGTTTTTCCGTGGAAACAACTGTTGTAGCAACACGCAACGTATTTTCTAGGTGCGGATCAGTTATTCGTGTCTCTGTTTTTGATTTAACAAATTTCAACAGAGGAAAACCGTAAGTGTTTCCAAAATGCGTAATAATCTTCAGAGCAAAAGCTGTGATTTTCGGAAATTTGTCAACTAGGAAATATTTCTTATAAAACTGAATTAGTGAAATGTCCTTCATTTTTTACTTCAAATCTGAGTTCACCTGTAGCTCAAGTAGTTCCATTTGCAAAGAAAGTGGCACTTGTTCCACATCAACATCAATCGTTTAACCGCATTTGATCTTTGAAAACAAAGATAGACTCGCGGGCCAGATTCAATGGAAGATTGCACATGCCTGCCTTAAAGAGTGGTCAGCTTAAGCAGGTGACCACCTTAAGCAGTGGTTACATTAGCAGGTTTTAATGTATATCTTTGTTTAAACAGTGCATTCATCAAAGTAAACTTTAAAAATGAGGTTAATTTGAATGTATAATTTTTAATGAAACGTTAGCATTTAATTTAAGGGTGGCGTGTTATCTGCAGTCCGCGGGGACGCGTCGTGATGTATCTCTAGTAGAGATCTGGCTCAAGTGCAGCGGTCGGAAGCTTGCATCTGAGGCCGAGTACAATGCTGATTAATAACACTGACATGTTCTAGTGCCCATTGCCTCAAACATGACGGAGGAGCTCGAACTAAATTCAAGCGTCGAGGAGATAGTAGTAAATTCCGAGGGAGACCTTGCATGGGAATCATTTGAAACAAGTAATGTATCCCGGACTTCAAAACTTAGTATTGCCCAGAGCATCTAAACTGATAATTATGTTACAGTTGCAGCGAGAAAAGATGGTCAAGGTTTTGTTGAAGTGGTTATCGGAGTGCTGACGGCAGTTATGTTGCTTCTTCTAGTAGTATTTGTTGTGATATTAATTCTGAGCCGTCGGCAGAAATTACAAGGTTCGCCCACGCTTCTACGTAACCCATTCGGAGTAACAATAAACATGAAGGTAAGTAATTTACAGGGATTCTTAACTGCGGCGTAGCGGGGAAAGGGCAGAGGGGGTCATGATGCCCCGGGCACAAACTGGGGGGGTCGTATTACAAAATATTTTTGTTATTATATTGAAAGTTGATAGTTTTATTTGGTGAAACTTGAATATAGGTAAAAGGCTCTTAAATGTAAATTCTTTGTAATTTCACAAAAATGTGTTTTCGTCATAAAGCGTGCACCCAGTAATTTGGGGAGGGGGCTAAGAACACGACTTTGTTTTAAATCATAGGAATCGGTAAATTACTCGGAAATAAGTGCTGGTTAAATGCACCTTATTTTTCAAAATGCAAGTGTTGATCTAAAAAATAGGTCCTCACTTCCAGAGCCGCAGTAAGGGGGGGCGGAGGGGGCGATGGCTCCTAGCGCACTAAGGAAAAGGGCGCCGATGAGCTTGACTAAGGGGCGCCACATTGCGAAAGTGAGGACCTTTTTTTTGCTCTTCACTTGGATTTTGGGAGGTGAGGACCTTTGTTTTGCTCTTCACTTGGAATTTGGGAGGTGAGGACCTTTTTGTTTTTTTTTTTGCTCATTATCCTAGATTTTGGGCGGTGAGATTCTTGTTTTTGCTTATCACTTACATTTATTTGCCAAGGGCGCCAAAACAGTTTTGCCCCTAGCGCAAGTTTTCCTTATTGCGGCTCTGCTCATTTCTAAAATAAAGTGATAACCTAAAAAAGTCCTCACTTCTCAAGCGATGATGACCTAAAACAAAATATCCTCACTTACAAAATACAAGTCATGACCCTAGAAAAAAGGTCGTCACTTGTATTTTGACAAAAACACGTAAAAACCTTGTGCTTTTGGTGCTCTTGGGGGGAGTTCAATACCGTGGGCCCAAGATTCTTTGTGGGTTGTACACAGAGTGTTGGTTTGAAACGCCGCACCTCGAATAATTCCTTTATTTTAAGAGATACAAAAAATTCTTCAGAAGAAAAGTTAAACTAGATAAAAGGGCCCACTTAAGGACTATAATAAAAATTCTGCATCACTTCCGGTTTCAGCGGGAATTGTTTCAACTTTTTATCTAGCATAGGGAATCGGTACTTTTTTTCTCTTGAAAGTAAATTAAATCAGCTTTACAAGGATATCAGAATACCATTCTTTAATTTTAACCATTTCAAAAAGCCATTTATTTACAAAATAATAAATAACATAAAAAACGTAGAAACTAAATTATAAAAAGATATAACATTATGGTACTAGGAAAAACAATAAAACAAAATATGACTAAAGTTATTAATAAACTAAGGAAAATTTACAAATGTTCAATATGACCGTCGTTGTTATCCACACATTTTCTCATTCGTAATAAAAACTCTTCCATTACATTTAGAACGATATACTCTTCAATTTCCCTAATGGCTGTTCTTACCCTATATTCTAATTCTTCTAACCTATACCTTCAGGATACCTTTCTTGGTAGAGTTGCTGGGCCCTAACAGAATTTATTTAACATTCCCCGAATGTCAGAACCATATCTGTCATTTCTTCATTTGAATAACGTACGTAAGCCATAATTACAAACTATTTGATGTTATCACCTTTAATATCAAACTCGTACTAACAGGCAAGAAAATTTGCAAGTTTTATTTAGTTTTTTATGTAACAAAATCATTTTCAAAGCTTGCTATGTTTAACTTGGTACGATTTATGTTATTTATTATTTTGTAAATAAATAGTCAATAGCCATTTTGAAATGGTTAAAATTAAAGTATGATATTTTAATATTTTTGTAAAGCTGATTTAATGTACTTTCAAGAAAAAAATAAAATAAAGTACCAATTTTCTATGCTAGATAAAAAGTTGAAACAATTTCCGCTGAAACCGGAAGTGATGTAGAATTTTTATTATAGTCTTTAAGTGGGCCTTTTTGTCTAGTTTAACTTTTATTTTAAAGCATTTTTTGTATATCTTAAAATAAAGGAGTAATTCGAGGTACGGCGTTTCAAACAAATTATACATATGAAATTTTAACAATAATGAAATAAAACTTCTTTTTCTACGATACTTTGTATAAATTGAGTTACATTATGTATTGAGAATACTCTAACTGCAACAAAAAAGTTATAAGCCAAAAAAATAAATCGACCAAATTCATTTTTTTGGCACGTATCTAGTGACTTGTGCGCTTTTCCGGAAAACCAAATATATCATTCAAGTGGCCAACTAATGCGGCAATTTTACCCCAAATTAACCGACTTCGTATCTCTTACGGTTCACGATATCCCAATGGTTAGGCTCAAAAAACTGATTGGCTGACTTGTAGATAGCTGTATCAATATATGTGAATTTCCTAAAACTAAACACTATATTTTATATAAAGTTGGAAACACAACTCATAACTGTTATTTTTAATTTTAAACACATATTTATATACACTTAATTTGAATATAAGTATTTACACTTGAATATTAATTTTCATGTTTATCAAATTAAATTAATGATTTTAAAGTTTTAGGTCAAATAAACGTTAAATTAAATAAGCTGAATTATACTTAAATTTATGAGTACCATATGAGTTTTATTGTTAATTATGAATTAATAACAAAAATTACACGAATAAAATTAATACTTACAAAACGTTATTTATTTAAAGTCGAAGTAATAGAATCCAATGATAAAACTGAAAAATATACAAATAAACATATTTTTGTCCAGCAAAGCGAAATGAGAAATGTAAAAATATCGTAAGGGTAATTAATATATAATATTTAAACTTTTAATAACTTAATAAATTTTTGCGAGGCCTCTCAAGCCTACCGCCGCTACTGTACATTCGGTTTCAGCAACTAAAACTATCAACTATTCAATATATTATCTAGGTGAAGTACATATTTCAGATATAAAATTACTAGGATTAAAAACTTTTACATCTTTTTTTTTTAATATTTTATTTCGCCAGTTTATTTACTTTGAATAATTCGAATGATTGTTTACAAAAAATGTTTAAACAAATATTTTATAAAATCTTATCGTAGTATTCGTTTTCTGGAAAATTTTATTAGGCGACAAACAAGAAGATAAAGGGGAAGGGACAAAAATATACCATACCCCGGTCGCCATTACCCTCGCTACGTCACTTATTCTTAATAAATGGCTAATTAAACAGGGCTGCATTCAGGATCTTCTAATGAACCTCTCATCTAATAATACGGCACAGAGTAATCATCCAACTCCGGTCAGTCAAGAGCCACCCAGTGATCCTTCATCAGTATCTTTCGAGCAATATCGATCACCTTTAGTTAATTCATACTACACTCCGAACTACGCGACTCTACTGAACGCGTCCGCAGCTGAAGAGCCCGAACCGCCTGCAATTCCACCATTACCTCCTTCACCAGCCGACCCTATCCCTATAACAGTCACATCAACTACTCTTCACTACAGAAGTTTACAAAGCACTCCTGTGATAAGTCCTAAATCTAAGATGATCAATTTGGGAAATTATTTTCCGAGCGTTGGTACGGATCCGCCCAATAGAAAACGTTATCACACAGCGCCAAGAGACAAACAAAGAGTAAGTTATTTTCACGTTACGTAATCAATTATTAAACTTACTTGATTGTATTGGTTTTATTGCAGATGCCTCCGCCTCTGGTGTGCTGGAATATAGCACCGAGCATGAACCACGCTTACAATTGTCGGGAGACTGAATTAATACCAATTCCACGCTATTCTTTAAGACTTCTTGAATCTCTTGGTTCCTGCCATGCTGGAGAGGTATACTTTATATTGTTTTTAAAACGAATTAAAACCATAAAATAATCCCATTGAGAGTTCTTCGATTATAAATAATTCCTTTTTATTTTTACCTTTAAAAAATTACTGACATTTTCACGAACACGAGTCTCAAGTATATTTCTTATAATATAAATAAATTCGAGTCGAGTCATAAATAAATTTATGGAGTATTCATTTTATTTTTCAAAAAATTAGCGATAATAGTATATTATTCTGCAATATAATGTCAGGGGAGACAACTAATTTGTACATAAGATCTATTTTATCAGTAAACCAGTGGCGGAACTACCATACCGCCAAACTCCGCAACGCGGGGGGGGGGGCGAAGATTTGGGGGGCCCGAAAATTTTGAGAAAATTAGTCGCGATTTATACTGAAAAATAAAGAATTTACTTTTCACTATAAAACACATACATAAAAAAAATAATACAAAAAAAATAACATTTTTTTAAATTTAATAATGGTTGAAATAAAAAACATTCCCACAAAGTTAATTTGTCGACATTAAATTATATTTTTTTTTATCTTACGTTTAGTAAGACTTCAGCATAACAATAGCGATATTGTTTATCCATATTCAAAATAGTAATTCAATTAAAAAAATTGATGTGAAGTGTGAATTTTCACACATTGCAGGGTTTTGCAGGTATTTAATAACTGAATGATGATTATTTGGGATGCCAAAACAAATTTTATGTCAAAATATTTTTTTATGAATTTTAATTCGAATGCCTAATACCATTATTTAAGTTTCTAAATATGTGCAGTATTTTTTTTACATAGCAAGGTTCATTAAGATTTTGAAAATTGCGCCTATGGCTTCTATTGGTTGCTTAAATCATTAGCCACGCCCTCTGATTTCGTATACATCAAACAGAATTAAATTATAATTTCAACACTTCCCACTGGTTATTAAATTTACGCTTTTAAAAATTATATGCAACATTTGCCAAAATATAGCTAGAATTTTTACTGTTAAATTTTTTAATTTTTAATATTAAATAATTTAAACAAAAGAAAACTGCAAAAAAAAAAAAATTAAAATTGACAGGATTCGAACTCTAGTTTGCAAGTTAACTGTGTTTAGCAAATTAGAAAAACCAATGACTAAACACACATCGCTATCAGCGCTGACGTCTGAACTTGGTTACATAGCGAATTAAATATTTAACATATTTTGGTTAAAAACACAAAAAATGCATTATTTTCCGAAAACATAATCTGATCAAAAATTCCTGTTGTACTATTCCGGTTCACACCAATATACATTACTTAGAATTTTTTCACATTTTTAGTTTAAACCATCTGGGCTACAGGGTGTGGGACAAAAATTTTTTTGCACAATTTTGGCAAAAATCTCGTCAAAATAATTTATTTTGCAAAAATAAAATTTTGATCGTTAATCCACGTACTAAGGGCTTTCATTTGATACCCTACTCAGATTTTAAAAAAAATATTTTTTTTTTCGATGAGCACATATTTGTTTATATTTTTAGGGGGATATGTTTTTTAGATGTTTTAGTATTTTTCCTATGTGTGGGTCAAAGAGTTGTATAAGCATGCCAAATTTCAACTCTCTATATTTAGCCGTTTGGCTACAATTTTTACCGAACAGACAGACAGACAGACAGACAGACAGACAGACAGACAGACAGACAGACAGACAGATAGACAGACAGACAGACGACAAAATGACGGTATAAGGGTTTTTTGGTCATACCTACAAAACCCTAAAAATAACATTCAAAATAAATATTATTATAACGCGATTAAAGGAAGACTGCGAGAATGGTGCTACCGGTTTTTTTATTTATTTTTTTTTAGTAAAAATTCCCAAATAATTTCTATTCTGCGAAAGATGACGCAATTCAAATGGCAGCCAAGTGGAATATCAGCTCCACTTTTGTTTGGAAAGGACAAAAAATTGTAAAAAAGCACTTTGATGAATTGGCAACAGATCATAGGTTTCATAACGGGGATGATTTTTTAGAGTAACTGTATTTAAGTTCTCGATATTGTTATCAAATTGATAATAGATTCAGAGGGATGAACGAGGTTGTAAATTTGTTTTTATTCATGTCACCTTCAAATTTAATCAACTTGGATGAAACAGAAATTTTGAGTTCTGCCGAAATCTTACAAAAAAAATACAAAGGTGATATTCGTCCAATTTTCCGTTACAAATGGTAATGTTAGCTTAGATGCTTAATGAAGAAATTTCTAAAATATCAACAATGAAAGAATTTGCCGAACTTTTAATTATTAAATATACCTCCCTGTCGGTCAGTTTTTCAGACGTAGTTACTGCAATTTTATTATTTTTAACACTTCCTATCACTGTGGCAACGGCAGAGCGTTCTTTTCCCAAATTAAAAATAATATAAAACTATCTACGAAATTCTACTGGAGAAGAACGCTTACATAATTTATCGTTGTTGAGCATTGAGGCTGAAATTGCTCAAGAAATGGGCATTAAAGACTTAATTAGAGATTTTGCTAATTTAAAATCCAAAAAGAAAGATTTAACATTTTAAATTGATTTATTTATTTATATCTATGGTCTATTTCAAAGTAGAAAAATGTGTGTAAGAGATAGGAGCTGTTTGTCCTTGCTTCGGATTGGTTTAGATCGTCATCCCTATTACACTGTAAAAATATTATTTTTAGTCCAAGTTGACAGATGTTCAGTGTCGTACATTGGAAATATATATTATTTATATTATTTAATTTTTCTCATATATTTTGTTATTATTTACATATTTAGACTTTAATTTATATTCTTGGCGTAGATTTTATGGAGAAAATTCTCCATGTAATTTGTTTTTACGCAGTTATATATTTTTTAGGTTATCTGACTTATAAATATTTTTTGACACTTGACAATTAACAGATCAAGAGAGAGGACTAATGTGAGGCCAAAAGACAGCCCCAGCTGACTGTGCCCAAAGAAGAAGTTATTGATATAATTTTTAGACCTTCATATATACATATATTTTTAATTTTTATTTACAATAACTATTTAAATAAGAAACTTTAGCTCTGAAGATACATTGTTTGTTTTATTGCTTTATTTAAATTCTTTTAGCCAAATCTCTCTTTTTATATATAGTATATAATTTTTAAAATTAATATTTTTTTAACTTTTTCAAATTTCCCATTAAACTGGATTTATGTCGTATAAATAACGTAAGTGTATTATCTGCCTTGTTTATTTCAATATCTTATTAACCTTGTTTATATTTAAAAAAAAAATTAGTGGCTACGCTCATGCCCTAGTTGTAACTTATTTTAAATTTCCCGCTATACTGTATTTCATCAGTGTAAATCGAATTCGGTTCGCAGCGCTATCTACTTTTTTCTACTTTGAAATAGACCATAGTTTTGTTTTGTTTTGTCTATGTTTCATTTGTTTGATATTATTGTTTTTCTTTTATATCCATAATAAAATATGTATTATAAAGTAAAATGATTCTTTGTGTAAAAAGAATCCAAGGATAAATTTCTTCAAAATTATGGGACGCTAGATACGAAAAGAAAAAAATCACATAAGGTTTGGGGGCCGATCGAATTTTTTTGCGGAGAGGCCCGAAATTTGTAGTTCCGCCACTGCAGTAAACATCTATCCGCGCTCTACTTTTCCGAAAATTGAGGCATAAGGGAATTTTTCTAAAAAAAGATAGTAAGTAAATATAGAAATATATCAGCACAATAGTAAATCTTTATTTTGGTAGTTTCTATAAATTTCGAAACTTTAGTTTATTTTAAACTATCGGAAAAATTTCACATCACCCTCCACCAAGTCTGGGAACAATGTATGTATTGGGTTGTTTACATAATTCCGTTCGTGTTTTTTTTTTTTCACCTTTTATTCAATAAAATATACATTCTAAAAAAAACTTTTATTATCAAATGTACTTTGGACAAACGCTCAGGCAATTTCATAATGCCATCTCTCCACAAGGTTCCGTCTTTGCTCTCGAAAAATCTGTCCAGGTGAATTTTGATATCGTCCACAGATGCGATTTTTCCGCAGAAGGGAATTTTGTAGAGAGCGAAACAAATGGTAGTCGGAGCATATGGTCCAGACATCGCACCATCTGTCTACCATTTGTTCTGCTTTCTACTAAATTCCCGTAACGGAAAAAAATCGCATTTGTGGACGATATCAAAATTCACCTGGACAGATTTTTCAAGAGCAAAGACGGAACCTTCTGGAGTGATGGCATTATGAAATTGCCTGAGCGTTTGTCCAAAGTGATAGAAAATAATGGACAGTACGTTTGATAATAAAAGTTTTTTTTTTTTTTGGAATGTATATTTTCCGATTTTATCCAATATCCGCATCTGCAACTTTTGCAAATAGTAATACTCGCTTCCGATCCACATCCGCATGTATTAAAACCGCATTCGATCCGCATCCCCACATTAATTTTCATGGAATGTCGAACATAATTTAAACCAGTGGCGAAGGAAGACCTCCGCTAGACTTGCCCTCCCATAAAAAAAATAATAAAAAAAAATACATAATTTTTTTTTTTAATTTAATTTATTTTTAGGTAAATCGTCAAAAATACATCAAATTATGACCTATACAGTTTTTTGTCCAAGGCTTGGTTTACTAGTTACGAATTTTTTTAAATTTTAATGTTTAATAACTTCCGTTTCCGGTTTCGGATTTTAATAAAAATCAATAGGGTTCTTTCCAGTTATTAGTAGAATTTTTTAATACCAGAACGAACTCTTTAAGTTAAACCGTTTTTGAGTTATCGTGTATACACACAGACACACAGACACACACACACACATACGGACGGCACTTCGAAAATAGGTTTTTTGGATTCCCTGGACCATGAAACGGGGTCATCAGTCAAAATCTCGACATCGAAAATTTTCGCGATTACAATACTTGCCCCTTATTTATTAAGGTCGGGCAAGTAAAAATAAATAAACTAATACATATGTTTCCATACTCTAACCAGGGCTAGTAAATGGTAAAAGAATTATCCAGTTGAAACTGGTTAGCCGTTATGTTTCCCAAAATTTCCTGAACTAAATCCTAAACCGAAACTAAAAAAATTATTTGTTCTTTGAAGCATTTTTGGAGATATCATTGGTTATTAGTCATTATTTATACTAGTTAAATAAAGATTCATACAGTTTTTTTGAACAATGTTGTATTATAAAATTAGTCATTAACATTTTCATCTATAATTTGAAGTATACAAAGAATAAAATGCGGAAGATCAGATGTTTTCTATATGCTCATCCGATCCTCAACCGCACACCAAAATCCGCATCCGCACAGTCTAAATTATAAACGATAAATTATCCGCATCTGCAGAAAATTTGCGGACAACCGTGGATGTACTGGGCTTTAGAGATGAGCTTATGATTAGTTTTTTCGGATTGTTTACAGTTATTCGAAATCTCCAAATGCGAACTAATTGTTAACACTAATATATCCAACACAACCAATATTGAACTATGAACAAATAGATTTTTAGTACAGTGAATGGCAGCTTGTTACAGCCATTACAATCTGTTCCCGAAAACAGAAGTTATTTATGACTCAACTTAATAATTCAGAGATTCAATAACTAAAAGTCACATAAAATTTAGTTTACGTTCTGATATGTTAATTGTTTTGAATATCTAACATCAAAAGGCCCATTACATATGCTAAATTATGATAAATAATTCATATTCATATAACTAATATACAATTTCATCCTTTAGCAACCCCCGATAAAAGCAATTATTAGCATAACTCCACATGTACGGCATTAGCTTATTTCCTTATTACTTTCAATGCAACTACGAACTAGGAACACTCATTTAAAATTTCGATCATAAAATGTTCATTTTCATAATTTCCAGATTAATTTATACGAGACGGATGGACTGGAAGATATAATTTCCGGTGTAGGAAGAGTGGTAGCAGTAAGAACAGTAAATGCGGAAAGAGCGAATACTGAAGCAGCTACAGGGTCTATGGAATCTCTGCGCGAGGTTAGATTTTTAGCGGGGCTTTCAGACCCGAATGTGTGTCGTGTTCTTGGAGTTTGTACAGCAGAACAACCCCCCTGGACCGTTATTGAATATGGGGAGATGGGAGATCTTGTACAGTATTTACAATTTTTAACCAGTAAGTCTGGAACCACCCGCACTTCTTCAACATTTCCACTAAGGTAAATATATAAATCTATACTAATTTAAATTTTTTTCTTCTTTAATCGTCAGTTTTTGGAGACAGGCAATTAATAAAATGTGGTATTTCCGGAACGTTTCCCGCATTTTATTGTAGTATACGCATCATCAGCCTACAAAGATATGTTTGAAATATACAAATATTTATAAAAAAATTTTAAGAAGGTAGATATGTTCAAGAACTGAACATGTAAAAATGTTTTGATGAAAATATATTGAATATAAAACTAAACTAACCAGTGTAGATAGTAGTCAGAATATGGTCAAGATATAAAAAAAAAATGTAGTCGAAAAGACAGTCAGGTGTTAAAAATAAATAAAAATTGAATAAAATTAACACTGTGACCATATCACCTGAGTAAGACAGAAACTAAAGTTACTAGATTATACAAAGTAGCGCAACGGCGGCCATACTGGGGCTAAAAATATCGCCAACACAAATGATTTTCAGTGAGGCCAACAGTAAAAAAGTAAGAAACTAGTACTACCAAAATTTTTATTTTAAACATTGTAATCACGATTTTTTAAATCAAAGTTGCACTATAACAAAATTGTGGTACAATTTCAATTATTTTTTTTATTTTTATTAAATAAAATGGATATAATATATAAATTTAAAAGAAACTTAACCTTAAATATTAAAACCGCTGACAAAGGAGGTTATTAAATTAGAGCGAGAAAGAGAGATGTGACAGCGCAGACACAAATTTAAGAACGTAAAAATTGCTGCTTTAGTTTGCTTAATAGGGGAACCAATGTTGCCAATCAAACCCTGGGGTCTGTCGGCTTCTTCAAAGGCTTACGCTACTTTGTATAATCTAGTGACTTTAACAGAAACTATGAACTAATGTGATATCATACGTAGGGAGTTACTAAGTAAACATAAGTGTTATAATTTTCAGGATACATGAGTAAAAATCAAATGAGATCAATGACCGAGTTTAAATGACAAGTATGGAATTTACTGAATTGAATGAAGATATAAATTTGTTTTTTTTTTTGTTTGAATTTTTACAATATTAGTTTTTTAAAAGTGGGTGGTAAATTTTGCTTAAATTGTTTATGTCTGTCTTTTTGTTTACGTTTTGTCCTAGTGTGTCAAGTATGTATAACATTTCAGATGTAAGTCTTTTTTCTGCATTTTGTTCTTTATCTAATATTTTAACATTATGATAATCATTAGCAAAATATAACTAGAATTTTGACAAAATAATTTAAACAAAATAAAAATGAAAAAAAAAACAGAAAAAATAAAATTTACGGTAATCGAACAGTAGTTCCCGCTTCGTAAGTTGCAACTTACGAAGCGGGAACATTACCACTGGACTACGGATGTTCACTCGTTTACTGTGTTAAATAGCGGATTAAATATTTTACATATTTTAGTTAAAAACACAAAAAATGAGTTATTTTCCGAAAACATAATCTGATCAAAAATTCCTGTTGTACTATTCCAGTTCACACCAATGTACATTACTTAGAATTTTTTCAGATTTTTAGTTTAAACCATCTGGGCTACAGGATGTGGGATAAATTTTTTTTTGCACAATTTTGGCAAAAAACGCATGAAAATAATTTGTTTTGCAAAAATAAAATTTTGATCGTTAATCCACGTACCAAGGGCTTTCATTTGATACCCTACACAGAATTGTAAAAAAAAAATATTTTTTTTTCGAGGAGCCTTTATTTTTTATATTTTTAGGGGGATATGTTTTTTAGATGTTTTAGTATTTTTCTTATGTGCGGGTCAAAGAGCATGTATAAGAATGTATAAGCATGCCAAATTTCAACTCTCTAGGTTTAGCCGTTTGGCTACAATTTTTACCGAACAGACAGACAGACAGACCGACAGACAGACAGACCGACAGACAGACAGACAGACAGACAGACAGACAGACAGACAGACAGACAGACAGACAGACAGACAGACAGACAGACAGACAGACAGACAGACAGACAGACAGACGACAAAATGACGGTATAAGGGTTTTTTGGTCATACCTACAAAACCCCAAAAAGGAACGGCTGCACCGAATTAAAAAAATATATATACAGGGTGTTTGTTTGAAACGGGGCACCCCAAAAATCTCCTTTATTTGTAAAGATACAAAAAATCTTCACAACAAAAGTTAAACTAGACAAAAAGGCCCATCTAAAGGTTACTATAAGAATTCTAAAGCACTTCCGGTTTCACCGGAAATGATGTCAACTTTTTATCTAGCATAGGGAATCGATAATTTTATATTTTTTTCCTAAAAGTACATTAAATTAGCTTTACAATGACACCAAAAAGTCATATTTTTATGTTAACCATTTCAAAATGGTGACCATTTATTTACAAAATAATAATGAACATAAGTTTTACAAAGTAAAAGTAAGTTTTACAAAAACAATAAAAAAAGAAACAAAATATCTCTAAAATGAACTATTTGACTATTTAGAAAAAAAAAAAATTATTTTTTACAATTATTTTACAAAAAAAAAAAAAAATTCAAATGTTCGATCATGTTATTTCATATAATAACTAGTTATGTGTTTCAAACAAACACCCTGTATTTAGCAGCGTATTCATGGTATTGTTTATGGTAAAATAGGCCTGTATTTATGACTCATTTTTTATGTCCCTATATTTTTTAAAACATAAATTTTAGAACTCTGTATCTAATTAACTTATGACCGTCAGATTTGCACTATTTGAGTAGATGGGTGTTTCATTCTAGATATAAATTCAGGTCAAAATGAATATTCAATATAACCGATAACAAACCATATTTTTAAAGTATCAATTTCAATTTTGCGTGAGATTAAAAATTGAAACATTATTTGTGACAGTATCTTGTAGACATCACTTGTTGGCGATATTTCAAGATTTACATTGTTGAACAAAATATGAATATGTATAGATTCATTAATAACTTATTTTTAGATATAACAGTTATTTTCATCGATTTAATATTTGAATTTGGGTTAATTATGTAATTTAACTAACAATAATATTGTTATAATTATTGAATTGGAAATATTTTCATGAAAACTTTACAATGTTATAGAATTTTATACCAGATATTTTATTGGGTAGATTTTAAATTAATGACTTACAAACAATTATTGATTTGATTTTAACTTAATATAACTTTAGTCACCCCCTGTCTGTAATTTTATTGAACAACATAAATAACGTACAAAAAGTGCTTCATTTATTATTTTACTGCATTAAGTTTTTAACAATTAAATTGAATAGTTATTTATAACAATACATTACTATAATAAATATACGTTTGATTTTTTGGATTATTTATTTAATGTAATATTTCCAAACCGCAGTAACTGAAACTTCTGTTGATGAATCAGCGTACAAATGGGACATACTGTATTGAGAAGTGACATTACCGTTGGCGGCGCTGTAATTCATGGCAATATGGCTGAATTGTCTAGTATTCAGCTGTCAATATGCTAACAGGGAACAAGTTAATTTAAGCACAGTACATTTTTATTTTATGAAAATGTATCTATCGACGTTCTAACAAAAAATCAACACCAGAACATATGTAATAATTTCAAATAGTACTACAGTCGCGTAGTACAATATTTGACCACCAGACTGCGTATCCGAGCGTGTCAGTTCTCAATATTTATTGTTATATTCTACGCCAGAGTTTACCAAACTGTGCTCCGCGGTACAAAAAATCACTATTAGCCATTATTTAACCATGAATTAAAAAAATAATTAATTTTGTTAAAAACACAAAAACTGCTATATTTTTCAAAAACACAATCTAATCAAAAATTCCTCTCGTACGTTTCCGACTCAGATCAATATACATTACTTATACTTTTTCCACATTTCTAGTTTAACCCCTTTGGGTAAAAGGGTGTGGGACAAGAACTTATGCACATTTTTGGCTAAATTCGTGTTAAAACAAACGAATTTCAAAAAACTATCTATCGTTCCGCAATCTACGTCTTAAGAGCTTTCTTTTGATACCACACGATAAAATTTAAAAAAATATACTTTTTTTTATCAACGACACAAAATAATCGACATTTTTCGAAAAATTTATCTGTCCAAAAATTCCTGTTGAACTATTTCGGTTCCCATCAATGTTCATAACGGAGATTTTTTTTAGATTTTTAGATCAATTCCTTTGGGAGATAGGATGGGGGACAAGAGTTTTTTGACACATTTTTGGCAAAAATCCAATAAAAAATAATGATTTTTCAAAAATAAAAATTTGTTTGTTGATCCACGCATTAAGAGGTTTCATTTGGTATGCCACTCAAAATTTTAAAAAAATATTTATGTTTTATTAAATACATATTTGTTTATATTTATCCCGCGCTGTATTTTTTTGAACTCTCTATTGTTTTCCTATATGTGGGTCAAAAAGTTGTACAAGTATGCCAAATTTCAACTTTCAATCAGATCAATTCTGTAAAAATTTACTGTGTACATTACTACAAGATAAAATATTATAAAAAGTAAAATTGCTTTCATTCATGATAGTAACTGACCTTGCTTATAGTGACATATTTAGTTACTATGATCATAGTAACTAAGTTACAGAATTGGTCTGTATGTTTAGCCGTTTGGCTACAATTTCTACCGTACAGACTAGGGTTGCCAGACGTCCCGCTTTTTGAACAAAAATAGACTGTCCCGCGCGGGACAGCTAAAATAACGAATTAATCAAAAAAATTTTACTTGCTCATCACTTGGGAGTGAGGACCTTTTTTTTGCTCATCAGTTCTATTTTGGTAGTGAAGACCTTTTTTTGCTCGTTACTACTATTTTGGGAGAGAGTCTTTTTTATAAACATTTTTAAATATTTTGAACTGTACATTTTATTAGGTTGTCCCGCTTTTTGCGCCTTAATCCCGATTTTTTTATATTTATTTGGTAAAAATCCCGATTTGGTAAAATAATAATCTGGCAACCCTGGTACAGACAGACACATGAGTGACGTTATAAGGGTTTTTGGTGGTCATGCCTACAAAACCCTAAAAGAGCTAGATCTTATCGTGTGCAAAAAAATGCTCGTTACTTTTTCAACTCGCTCGTTGATTTTGATTTCTTTTCAAATGATTCCAAATTCAGAGTTAAAATTAATTTAACAATTAAAAGGTTGAGTCTGTTATAAACTTACATGAATTAATTGATTTTTCTTGTTTGTTTCAGTTATAGCTGTTTAGTATATATGGCCACACAAATAGCATCAGGAATGAAATACTTAGAAGCAAAACACGTAGTTCATAAGGATTTAGCAGCTAGGTAAGTTATTTTTCTTATGCCCATTTGCACCAGCTTTCCTTAAATTTTAAGCATTCCTTAAATCGCAAAAATACGCAGCAACGCATTGTGTTGTTAGGTATTTTGTATCTGCACGAAGCTAAAGAAAGCTAAGAAAAATATATGGTTAATGTTGCGTAAAGTCCACCACACATAACTCGTCAGACAGAACGTGTATGCTAGTTGGAATGAGATTTGGTCTTGACGAAGCGCCGCCCCTTTCTTTCAAAACATAACATTTATGATTCACTTCCAATATTTTTATTCAAAACTGAAACCTAAATAAGTATGTACTTGATAGTTATCCGTTCTGAAATCTAATTATTTAATAAGTGTTTGTTAACATTTAGCTCCTATTAACGTTTTTAAAGAAAAACTTGAATAATAAAATGTCAGTATTTATACACTTTAAGTCACATTTAAATAGATAAAATGAGATTTATAATATACATATTTTGAAGGATATTAACTTCATTAAAAAGAGAGAATCCTCAAAAATATCAATATATTCCGACCTACCAATTTTATGTCTGAAATAGAACATTACGTTTTTCGTCGCATTCATAGATGCTAAATTATGTAACTGTATTAAAACTGTATAAAGAATGTATATATCTTCACTATATGCAAACAATCAATGATAAAACTAATTAGGTTAGGTTTAGTTAGCAAAAATTTTAGACAGAAAAAAGTTAAACTTGCTAGATGTATATAACCAGGTTCTCATGAGGAATTTTTCCTGTTTCCAATGAGATTTATAGTATACGTATATAGAAAAACAAATTTCATAAAGAGTTCAAAAAATATCAGTTATATTTGGACGTATCCTCGTGTTAAAAACGCGTATTTCTCTGCCAACTAACAAGAGACTACCAACTACCTAAGAACTTTCATCTATAGCCAACTACAGATACATGAATGATTACTATTGGCTCCCCACTCTTAAGACCATGCCTTCTCGTTTCTAACGTTATAATATAATTCATTCTAAGCATACAAGCCTAGTTGTGGTGGACTAATACGGAACATTAACCAAATATATTTATTTATTTGAATAATAACAAATCATCACAGAGTTCTGGCACCTCTTTTTGTCAGTTCTGGTGCCTCTTTTTGCCAGTAAAGGTGAGACAAATGCCTCACTCGTCTCACCCTCATCACGGCACTACCTAATTTTAATAAATATTAAATCAATTTCAAAATGTTCTGCCTCACATATGTTCTTATATCAATATACCCGTGTTATTTTATTTCTATATAACTTTTACGAGTTCTTATTTTAACCGTGTGTCATAAAAGTAAATTTTATTTGTTTCTTTTTCAATAAAAGTGTTTAAGCAACGGTTTAGGCTAGAGTTGGAGTTCGGTATAATTTAGTTAGAAGTTTGGTGAACGGTGAAATATGAATTCCCTTGATATCAATATATCTGATATATTGTCTCTTTATGGGGGCTTGGTTAACTAAATTAAATAAAGGTGGATTTACTACACCCACGCGTTCCACAGAAACTTTATAATTAACGCAGATTGATCTACTTAATTATAATTTCATTGGTTTTGAATTGAAATTATATAAGTTAATAAAAAAAAAATGTCAACATAGTAAATAAAATGTGTTGATATACAAAGTGGGCGTAAATTGTGTAGGAGAACCTTTCTTTGGAAGTAACTGAAGACATTGAAGATAATCTTTTGATCTCAGTTAGGGTTTAATCTTTTATGGAATAAAATATAAATCAGTCGTCAATATTCGTCGCAAAGATGATCTTGGTATGCTAACTTGAACTATCTTTTAAATGATATTTCTGGGTATTTTGCCACACATTAAGAAGAACTTTGGAACTATACCAGAAAAGATCCATTCCGGTTTAAAATTTCAATTCGTAGGAAATTGAACTTGACTGGACATAATGGGTGCGTTTTGTTGATGGCTGGTTAGAAGTACTAGAATTGATGCGCAAGAAAACGACAATATTTATCGTCAAGAAAACATGGAAAGACTTTTGCATGGAGGTTTAGATATATGGTTGTAAAACAAATAACGAACATATTTCATCTAAATATCCATTTAATCTAAATGGATAAACTAAATAATAAATGCAGAATAGGAAAACTTTATATTTGAAGCAAATATTCTAGAATAGTGTTTCTCAAACTGTGGTCCGCAAAATTTCAAATTATTAATAATGGGCCTTTTCGCAAAAAACATTTTTTCTTGATGTTGGTGATCCGCGATTAGCGTGGAATTCAAAAAGTGGTCCACAACAGTCGAAAGTTTGAGAAACACTGTTCTAGATCGTATTATTTTAGAACGAATAATTGAATTGTACATTCATTTTAAGTTTAGATTTAACAATACTATATTAAAATCATATAGGTATACCTATATTTATTTAAGGACACAAAATGAGAAAATACCTAAAAGTGAAAATTATTTTGGAACAGTAATAGATCTCGTTCAACTTAACTTCAGTACAGGGTATCATAAATTACGTCATCAATTCTGCGCGAGAAAACAGCTGATCACATTGACGTACATAAGGGTTTTAAACAATTGTTGTGGATACCAAACACACAAAATCATGTATTTCAAATACATTTTTACTCATTTTAGTACACGGTATACCTTGAAACGTACGAGATAAAGAGCCGTAGTAAGGAAAACTTGCGCTAGGGGCAGAGCCGTGTTTTGGCGCGCTTGGTAAATAAAAACAAGGTTCTTACCTCTCAAAATTTAAGTGACGAGCAAAAAAAAAAGGTCCTCATCTTCGCAATGGCGCCCCTTAGCGAGCCCGTCAGCGCCCTTATCCTTAAATCATCGAATGAGTAGAATGAATAGAATGAGAATATTGTCCCAACAAATCACGTATTCTGATTTAACCGAAACCAGAATTGGCAGAACCAAACGCACCCATTTTCAAGCGGGTGGTTTTATAGAAAAGCAATTACTGGTTTTAACATTAGAATTTATTAAATATTTATAAATTACAACAATAGTATTTGATGGAAATTGCCATGGGAGCTGGGGGAAATCTCCCGTACACTCCATGCTAGCCGGTATTGCCTCCTGGCGGAGATTGCTCATCAGGCAATCGTTTTTCAACAATCATTTTTAATCTGTATCTAATAATGTTCTAAATTTGTTTCAGAAATTGCTTAGTTGGTCGAGGCTACATTGTCAAAGTAGCCGATATTGCAATATGCAGACCGCAATATAGGAAAGACTACGCAGAAATTGGAGGGCGGCCTCCGGCGCCAATTCGATGGCTTCCTTGGGAAAGTATTTTACTGGTAATTAGCAAACTAATTACTCCTGTATTTCCGTCTAACCACTTCTGTTTCAGGACCGTTACGCGTGTTCGAGTAGTGTATGGGCGTTCGCAGTAACACTGTGGGAGATTTTAAGTTTTGCTTCAGAGAAACCATATCAACATCTAAATAATGATCAAGTTATACAAAATGCAGAACATATGTATTATGGAGGAGAACTACAGGTACAAATTTCATAATAATTATGTCTAATAGTCGAGTGGCTAAAAGCTTTGTTATACAGCAAGATAGGCTGTATTGTTCAATCGCTGGTAGTTTCAAATTTACTTATTAAAAATATTTTTCTAAAAAAGTATACCATTAATTTGCACAAAATTATGTGATTTTGTAATTAAAATGGATGATTACAGGATGGAAAAATTTGTCTTTTTTGCCAGTGCTGTAATAAGCAGAGGGTATACGGTACATGTATCATCTACAAGTAAAGTCATTTAGCGCTAAATTTTAAAAAGCATAGGGTATAAGTTATTCATTTGGAACAAGGCAGAAGATATAAGCCGTCTTTAGCTACTATCTTGGCAAACTCAAGTCGGTAAGTTTGAGTTTACCCAAAAACGCGAAACCTTAGCTTATAATGGAGATCATTTGTGAGATCTGCAGTTGAAAATAAATAAAAATTAACTTATTAAGCTAAATCTAATAAATAAACAAAATTAAATACCAACATTTAAGAGGTTTTCAATTTTTTTTTACCATTTTCGAGGATTTTATTTGACAATTTATATTTGTCGAAAATGTTTGGTTATTAAAGCCTCAAATTTTGCTTAGACTAAACATGGTACGACGATTTCAAAAATCCTAACCGCGGGTCTCCGTATTTACCGTTTTCGGGATAAGATTATTTGAAATTGGTACAAATTGTAGAAAAAAAAAACTATTTTTATTTTAATTTTTTATCAAAAATTTTGTTCTTGATTTGTTTCAAAAGGTGATTTAAAATATTTCAACTGCTAATCTCTATCTCTCAGTCAGAGTCGGCCCTTGGGTGAGGCGAACTAGGCCTAGGCCTCAGGTGAAAAAGACCTAAAAAAAAATTTCCAAGGTGGTACATTATCGGATATTTTTGAAGGGCCTCAATTTTAATATCTCGCCTCAGGCTGGCACTGCTCTTAAGCCGCATTCAGAGCTCTTAAATCAATAGCTTATAGATTGTATCTTGTATTCTGTTTACTGTCACTAGAAGTTTGTCATATGGTAAGACGTGAAACCGTTCAGACCTCTAAATTTAATACGTTGTTCGTTGTGGAGTAAGGATAATTTTCTAAATTTATAGCTAGTGAGATGTTTTAATGAGTCAGACATATATACACATTGGCTATCTCAGTCTATCAGTGACACCGTAGTTATCGTATGCCTTTACATAAACTAACATAATGTCATCATTAACAAATCTACAAAATTACAAAGACGGACAGTAAATATGATCAATTTAGGTAATTAGGTTAGGTTTAGTTAGTTAAAATCTAACACAACAGAAGTATATAAACGATAATACATAGAAAACATTTTATGAAGCCATGTAGTTGGTTTAAAAACACACAGATGTCGGACTATTCGTAACACATTAATTTCTAACTTGCTATGAACGGTAGAACGATAAAACAATGCATATTTTTTTTTTTTTTAATTTAATGGCCTTTGCTGCTGTGGCAATTAGCCAGGACAATTTTTATTTGTGAAAAATCCCATGCCTGAACGGGATTCGAACCTGAGACCTTAGCAACGCAGAGCACATGTGTTACCACTACGCTACACCGGGCGGCAAACATAACTTACAGCGTAACAACAAACAGTCTACAACATGTTAATTTAAAGAGCTCAGAATGCGATTTTAGTCTTTGAGATACGGTACGCAAATTTGGCTTTTAAAGGGACGCCGGTGGCTAATTGCCGAAGTAGCAAAAGCCATTAAAATTTAAAAAAAGGGACGTCGGAACAAACAATTTTAAGACTCGGAAAAGAGAAAAAAATATAAAATAAACTTAGTTTTTATTAAATGTTAGGTTCTGCATCTATCATCTATTATTCTCATTCTCTTATTTTCTTTGATAAGGCCAATATTTCTCAAACCAAAACGAGTACAAATACTGTTTTAAAAATAATTTTTATTTTATTGATTTATTGTAAAAAATTACAAATTTATAAAATAAATTTATTTTTGGAACCCAAGTTATAAAAATATATATTTGTGTTGCGGAGTATCAATTTACGGAGAGGGGCTAAATATGAAGCTATGCCACTGGCTGCAACACCTCCATTATAGGTTTCAACGAACCGCCACTGCATACTATGAATATAGATTTCAGTTCAAGGATAAGGAGCCACATAATATTTAAAAAACAAAAATATTTATTCAAGTACTGCGTTATTATTTTTAATATTTATAAATTTCTGCATATGCAAATCAGTATTTAAGTAAATGTAGAAATCTTGTTTTGTAAAATTTTATGGTTTGCATTTATATTTACTTATATTTGTATTTTTACTTACTATAAACATCCCTGTGCCATAAACCTGTAAATATTTTTGTTTTTAAAAGTTAAAAATATTTTATATGATAAGCGAATATTTATCTAAGCGATAATCTTATTAAAAGTAAATATTTTTTGTTTACAGGTATTGTTACCAAAGCCAGAGATGTGCCCCACAGAAGTTTACAATGTAATGTGTGAATGCTGGAAAAGAGATGACAGCATGCGACCCACCTTCAAACAGATGTATCTCTTCTTGTCACATATCAATAAAGATTATATACCGTCAGACTGATCCAGATCTTCACTCAGATTAGATATAAAAGCATAACATCACTTTCATGCAGATATATCTCGTGGTGTTTAACGAGTTAGGACATGCGCAGAAGAATGAAAATAAAGGGCTAAATGAAATAAAGGCAGGGTAAATCAAATAGTATTTCAATATATGGAACATAAAATATTCAGAACCCAGACTCAGAACTATGGCTTTTGTTAAAATTTCGCAATCTATACAACCAGTCAGTGGTTTGATATTAGTAAAGCATTCTCTGGATTACGTGCTAGATATTAGGACATATGAAGTGTCTCTAGTGTTCTTGAAAATACTTTTAAATACACGATATCCAAAGTGACGTCAGCAACACTAGCGCCAGTGTGCTTTTGTCAAAATATCTCTTTTGTACATTGCCGGATAATAGTGAATAACTTTATTTTCAACGAAAACGACATGCCGGGTGCGAAAATAAAATATGTTAAAATATAAGATCATTATGTTCAAGAATTAAAAAGGTAATTAGATGTCGAGCAGTACAAAAAACTGGAAACATGAAAGTTTTAATAGAGAAGTTAGGTTTAACTGCACATCGAATTTTATAATAATAATAATAAATTATTTATGAAATGTTAGTAAAAAGTATAAATTCATTTACGAAAAGTTAGTTTGTCAGTATAAATAATTTCGATTTGGTTATTTCGGTTCATATTAAAGAGAATTAATTAAAAAAATACCAACCCCTGTGGGTATCAAGAAGAGGGTTACTTTTTATAATTATTTTGACAATAAAACACGTCCTAATTTACACTTCAAGAGCTTTCGTTTGATATCACACAGTAAATTTTAAAAAAAAGAAGTAAATTATGTGCATTATTCTGATTTTTTTTTTTTAGATTTTTAAATAAACTCTTCTAATATTATGGTGAAGTACAAGCAGGGACGCACACAAGGGAGGGGTCCAAGGGGTCCGGATCCCCCCCCCCTGTACTGTGAGAAGTGAGAACTTTTTTTTGCTCTTCACTTAAAATTTAGAAAGGAGGACCTTTTTTTTGCTCTTCACTTTTGCCCTGTGTTTATAAAAATTATGTATAATTGGACCCCCCAAGCCAAAAATCTGTGTGCGCCCCTGAGTACAAGTACATTTTTGTCGCTCTTTAATCATTAGAGAATCGACAGACTGGGGAAGCAGATACAAATTATTGGCTGACTGGATTCTTCTTATCCAAATTACCATCCAATTTTATTATTTTTGACATTGTTGTACAATTTCTTTAGTTTCTTTGTCGGAAAACGTAGTAATACTTTAAATAACTGCGTTTATAAGTCCAAGCCCCAGACCAAATTTGTCTGCACACTTTATTTATGTATTTAATTGTCATCAGTTATAGGGGAAACTTCCTAAGCGCCCTGACATCTGATGTACGTTTGAGGAAGATACGAGAGTGACATTGATTTGTTTTGTTCGATAGAAAAATACATGACTTTTTGTTATTTGTTATTTGTGAAACATGGCAAAAAAAAAAAACAATTCATTTGGTTATGTGCCGCAATGTAAATAGTGGATAAAGAAGAATCGCACTTTAACATTCCATCATTTTCGTAAATCGGAAACAATATCAATTGAAACGACATTTGGAGGTAGGGAAAAAGTGGATCGTAGGTCTTTATGGACCCAAAAACAAATAATGGGCAAAAATCCAAGCCTATGCATTCGCGTATGCGCGTTGCATTTTATGTAAAGTGATTATTTATAAGAAAAAATGCACTTAACCCACCCAAAATATGCCTAAATCATCAGTTGATAGTTGATATATTAAAAGGCTCTTCCACTTTTTCAGGCAGAAGTTTTTATTTCTTCCTAATATAGTTACCATATTTTTGTTGATATTATATTGACAGACAGTCAATAAAAAATTACAATGAAAAACCAATAAATTACCTTGAAATTTCTTTAGAATAAGTAATATTATTACATATCTTGTAAATCATAGATTACCTTTAAATAAAAAAAAAGCACAAAAAAAGCTCGGAAAATACAACTCTCGTTTATTTTCACCATGTCAACAAATACAAAAGTTACAGTTTAATGTCACTCTCGAGTGTTCTAGCTTTTGCCGCATATGGCGCTGCAATCTTAAAAAGTTTCCCTTATTAGTATTTTGGTCCCCTTTGTGGCGATACAATCGGTAGATTCTGCGCGGACAATAGGTACGTTAACATATCTTATATTACCGAGAAATAAAGAATAATTTCAATCTACACGTAGTTTTTTACCTGTCGTCGAGCCCATAATTAGTTTTTTTTTTTACCTGAGTACCAGGATTTGTTTTGCTTAGTCCCGGACTCGCTTTTAGGTAATTTGTCTCGGTTTCTCCTATTTCTCGAACTATACACATATAAAATGCTTTCCAGATAGGTGTGAAATACTCCGAACTGCTCTACTCCAAAAACTACTCTGAAAATTTTTGCATGTGGAACACTTTAGTTGAGTATTTGAGTGGAAAGAGGCGCTGCTATCTTACGAATTAACAAACGTCAAAGAAAAACTATACTAAATGTACAAATTATTTTAAATTTTACATATTTATGATAAGATAAATGAATTTTATTTAATATTAAAAAAATACACAGTTATAAATGCGTGATAAATCTTTAACAAGTTTCAATTGCATCAGCTGTTTACCCCCACTACAAAGGAACTCCAAGTTCTTAAATAAAGGTACGTACTTCAGCGGTCGAGGGAAGGAAATTCTGGTGTAGTTGAAAGTGTGAAGGAACAACTAGCGAGCTGTTCGGAGCAACTCTGAGTTACTCTTTAGAGCAACCTAGAAAGCGCCTATCGTCACACTTTCAACTTCTGTCATACAGCCACATATGTGACGGTTTAACATTTTTGTCTGATCTACGGAATCCTAAAACACCCCAATATCGTAAAGAATTCACGTGATCAGTCCAATCGACACTAACCCCCTTGAAAAGATACTTACATATGTCCTAAATGAAAAATCTCGAAGGTCTTTTGCGATGTTCTGTCATGTCTGACTCGATAAAACTCACGAGTAATACTAGCCTTATTGCCACAATCTAGCATCATGTAGAACTACAGAGGTGCCTGAAATCCTTACGTAATATTATGTGATAAAGAAGCCATGCAGGACGTCTGATATAAAAAAAAGGACAGGAAGCTAATGTGGATAACCAAAAGAACTTGTAAATATAATAAAAACTGTTCATAAAACGAGTCATTATGTACATATGTTATCTTTATTATATCTTTGTACAGTATGAATTAAGAATAAGTTTATTTTCTCTAAGTAATACCACTCTCTTATAAAAGTGCTTCCATTTACCAGCTTCCTCTAACCTGATTTTCAATGGGCAATCACAAAAGACAACTTAGCCCAGAGGATAATTTAAGAAGGTTGCTCATGTACATCGTCAATATTTTTTCACTATCTATATTAATGCACATATCTTGCTGCCGAATAGTTCTATAGATTTTTATTTTATTTTCTGAATTAAGCAAGAATTGGATATGACAATCAGCACAGTTTGTTTTTGTTTCTATGTTAAGTAATAAAATTATTTAACAGTTAAGATAGGTGGTTTTAAATATCATCCCATACTACCAGAATACGATTTATCACAGCACTGAATTTTCTAGATTGTTTTTGATAAGACTTGCCATAATATCAGCAGCAATATATATACTTGTTACGAAATACATGGAAGAGCGAAGTGGATAAAGGGTTAACCAACTGAAAAACCCATATAAAAACTATAAATAACCGGCAAGCGCCTATAGTTCTAACATGAATGACAATGGAATAGCTTTCTTTTAGGTGGGTTCGGGAGGCAAGCTCGGAGTGTTAAGACTCACTCTGTTTAACTCCAGACCGCTCGAGGAAACGTGTTTAGGTCTTTTCTCGAACGCTCTGGAGTTAAACAGAGTGACTCGGAGCACTCCGAGCTTGCTTCCCGAACCCACATTTTGAAATATTGTTTATTTTTATGCGGGAAACGATAATTGTTGGTTGCGTTAAGTGAATCTTTGTATGCGGGGAACAAACATATCTTCAAAAGCACTTTATAAATTCTTAATATTATCATTTTCTTCACTCTGCAGCTGTAAAAGTAGCAAATTATTTGAACCATCCAAGTTCTACTACCCAAGTTCAATTCGAGTAAAGCGTGTGCCCGACTTACGAACAATATGCGTAAAAAATGCGGAATACAAAAAATTTAGGGTAAAATTTCATAAATACAAATTGTATACATAATCCCTAGAACTTGTCAATTTTCCATTAAATATAGTTTTTTTAAATATTGTTGTCTACTACAGGATTGAGGCGATTTATTGCCTGTTAATTTTATTTAAGTTTTATTAGTTTTTTTATTTTTATGTATATTACAGTTTTCTATAAATCCGCCTGACTCAGATTTTGACATCTATTTATTTATATATATTTTTTTTAATTTAATGGCCCTTGCTTCTTTGGCAACTAGCCAGGACAATTTTTATTTGAGAAAATTTCCATGCCTGAACGGGATTCGAACCCGAGACCCTCGCAACGCAGAGCACATGAGTTACCACTACGCTACGCCGGTCGGCATTTTGACATTTCGAGAATATAATCACATGGTACGCCGTAGAAACAGTCAAGACGTGAGTGAAAAGAAATTTTCAGTCGTGAGCGTGCGTTACGTGAAATTTTGTGTCCAACATTCGTGAGTTTACATTTAATTCTTGTGAGCGGGCATGATCGTGACACAATCTTATACGGAGATCGTATCTAGGAATAATGGTCAAGTACATATAATATATTATCACGACTATTTTATTATAAAATTTGGAGATTAATAAAACCGTGGGCGTATCGATATAAATAGGCTTTAACAATTTTATTAAAGTTTTATCTTTTAAATTTTGGTCGCAAGTGCGAATGTTCGTAAGTCGGGGTGTATCTGCAGAGCCGCAGTAAGGGGTGGGCGAAGGAGGCGACGGCCCTGGGCGCGCTAAGGAAAAGGGCGTTGACGAGCTTGACTAAGGGTCGCCATTGAGAAGGTGAGGACCTTTTTTTTATCGTTACTGGGAATTTGGGAGGTGAGGATCTGTTTTTGCTCTTTGTTTGCTCGTGACTTGTATTTTGGGATATCAAGACCTTTGCGCAAGTTTTCCTTACTGCGGCTCTGTGTGAATCTCTCGTTTAGCACGGAATTAATTGCTACGAGACTCGAAACCATGCGTCATTTAGGCTTAAAAAATTGTGTATACGTACAAGAAAATTTACGAAGTAAGAAAATTATATAAACCAGCCTTTTGCAATATTTCTCACAAGTATTAAATGAGTTACATACCGTAATTTATTATTTTCAACTTTTGAGTACTGAATTGTAAATTTTTATTATCCAATGTTTTATAATGCTGTAATTTAAATTTAAATAAAAAATGTTTTTAAAATGGTTGATATATTGAAAGTCTTGGAACGAATTAGGCTACTGTATATTGATTATTAACTTCGATTAGCCTGACTGTTAATTCCAACAATAATAGTACCATTATAGCACCAATCATGGGATTCCTAAACGTTTTAATATGCTACATGAAATTGTTTAACATTGTTTGTTAAAAACACACTTTTCGTCGATTAATTTAAATAGTACTAAGAGCTTTCTTTTAATACCTTAATTAATAAAATATATACTATTCAACTCTACATCGATATGCATTACGTATTTTTAACATTTTCAGATTTTTAAACCAGCTTCTCTGGAAAATATGATGGAGAAAAAAGTAATTTGACAAGCGAAAACCCAGTTATATCCAGAAATAATATTTTTCAAAAATAAAATTTTGTTCTTATTTATACCTCATTCATGGATATCATTTGATACCCCACTCAAAATTTATTACTACTTTTTTTTCGAAAAATATTTACCTGTTTTAACTTCTCACGCGATGTGTTTTTTTTTTTTTTCTCGAAGCTTTAGTCTAATTATATTTTTTAATTTAATACCCCACTCAAATTTTATTATTATTATTTTTTATTTATTCTTTTTTTTTCGAAAAATACATAATTATTTGTTTTAACTTTTTGCGCAATTTGTTTTTTTGAAGCGTCAGTTTATATCATTTATTTTTTTCTATTTGCCGGTCAAAGATCTATATACGTACAGTCTGTTTCAAACGGTTAGGCGGAACTAAATGGGAATTTCGTTCTTTTAGGTTGTCACGACAAGGGACCTTGCTTGGGTTATTTCATTTTTCACGTTGCAATGTCAAAATTTATAATTACAACAATGAAACCATGGAAACGAATGACCTATGTCAAAATTAAATTATTTTTTTAATATATTTTAATGACAAAAAAATTAATAAATGGGAAATTTGTATTAAGAATGACACAAAAAATCAAAATATAAAGAAAATGACTATTTAAAATGATATTAACCTTAACAAAAAATGTGTATTGTAAGTATGATTTACAAAGCTTTAACAAAACGGTCGAAAAGCACGATTTAAACGATGAAAGTAACTAGATTGCAAAATTTAGTTCCGCTTAACCGTTTGGAACAGACTGTATGCCAAATATCAACTCTTAGGACTTCTTTATATCTTTTCCTTATACTATATCCTGTTCGAAATTCAGAAATAGTAATAAAATCACGTGAAAGATTGAAGTCGCTACCCTATTGGCTCTCGCATAAATTTAACAACTCAACAGTCCACGAATGACGAGAGTTTGACAAAATTATAACGTGAACATTGCATGATTACTACTTCTTGATTTTGAACAGAGTATAGATGCATGTAAGAAAATAAATAAACAATTTAAACATAGGCTCACGCGAATCTATACAGTTTACAACTGATTATACTCATTTGAAATAAATTTACTGTAGCCAAATTAAAGTAGAGTGGGTGGCCAAATTATTAGGGACAGTGCAGATTTTCTGTAATTTTCAAATGAATTTAATGAGGAAATAAGTGGCTTTGGGAATCGTATTTATTTTTATTCATTAGAGTGCTTTATTTAGAATATAAAACGACATAATTGCTTATTCATAATCATTTATTTTTGTATAAAAAGTGTTAATTTAATAAATTAAGTAAAATCTTAATATTTTGTAATGCCACCCTTTGCTGCGATTGCGGCTTCCAGGCGTTTGGACATGCTTTCTATGCAGACTTTTGCGTTGTGTCAGAGATTGGGGTTGTGATGCCACTCTCTGATAAGGGTTTCTATAAATTGCCGCTTGGTGGTGATGATTTCCTTGGCGATCTCCCGATTTTTAAAATAATAATGATACCAGCAACAAGAATATAGAAGAAAAATTATTTAAAAACAATTTATTTTCTCACAAAATGCATTTAAACTTGAAAATTACAGGAGGGGTGTGCTGTCCCTAATAATTTGGCCACCTACTGTAACTCAAAGTAAAGAAAAATGACGAAAGACATTAGAAGCTATCGAGGTTCCCTCATAAAATAGGCCTGCAACTTTACAGCTCTGCGAAGTAAAAAGCTTGAACGAAATGCCGACTTGTAATAGTACTTTTCACAAGAGCTTTTATTTGTTTCCAGTTTTTTCTGAATACATTCCTTTTTTTTTCTATGTGCTTTGCAAAGTCTATTACTCGCATACAATGAATTGTGCACTATTTACGATTCAGCAATTCATTTTCAGACTGTTTATGCTAAAAATTTCTTTAAGAAAATGTTTTCATTCGTATTAGAACTTTTTGTGCGTAAATATTATAAACCAATCTTTAAATATTATCCTTTATCCACTTACCATTTCTTTACTTTTGTGAAAATGAATATAAAAATATATATGTATATGAATTAAAATGGACCAAAAAATATAACATGATAATATATTACAAACAAATAATGAATATTATATTATATATTTATTAATGTTGAAAAATAATTATATTTTCAATGACTTGAACATAAAATACAAATAAAGAACACATTGAAAAAACAATTAACAATTACAAATATCGTGATAACATGTTCAAGAAACCATAAAATTTTAAAGTACGTTTGGGTAAAAATATAAAATCACGTATTTAAAAAAATAAATAACGTGACAAAATTTACAATATGGAAAAGACAAACATGATCTCATTTAAAATAAATACACAAATATCATGGACACTGAAGCACCTGAAGCAGTCACACAGTAATTAGGTACTTCTGCAACATTCGTGTTACACTTTATGCATCTCGATATACACAAAATAATATACAGCGTTTCTCAACTCATAGGTATGATTTTAAAGGATCGCTAGGGGTATACTGAACCGTTTGATTAAGGACGTCGATGGTTGACGAAAACTACAAATTACGGCAAAACTTAAAATGCCTGTTATTTCGCCAATTTTTGTTAGTTTTTATTGGGTTTTTGTAACAAGGTTGTGAAGTCCAAACTCAAAACACCCGACTCAATAATTCTAAATCTGTTATGACTACATTACAAAATAAGACATTTTTCCCACTCTCTACATAGTAAATACATTTTTAGGATATTGATTTGATGGAAGTAGATACACATTACCGAGGAAGCTTTGGTTGCTATTAAAAACGAGGTGTAAGTAAAAATTTACCTCCCTCGAGGAAGTAAGTGAAAAATTAAACAAAACCTAAATTTTTATGCCTCTGGTAACGTCCCTTCGATTTCTCCGGTAGGAGGAAGGAACATGCAGCGTTTGCAGCCTCATTAATTCCCATTTATCTGTTACTTTTGTTCAAATTCATTTTACAAACTTTTGACACAACGCTTTTAATATTCACGTTTTGTTTGATGAAAACCATAGCAACCGGCCAAAGACATACTGATATTTTATTTAAATATCTAAAATATTTTAATGAAAAAGAAACTATGCAATTAAAAATAACTTTGAGAGTGGAAAAAATATTATAAATAATTAGGGAGGTAAATATTTACCCGTCTCGGACTCTATTGCTAGCTCTCACTATCGCTCGGACGCAAATACTTCCTGGACTGGTAAATATTACTTTCCTCCCTTAATGTTCAAATAACTATTACAATCATAACTCAGTGGCGGGTGGTCCGCTTCCACCTGTAATCTTGAATAAAATTTATTAGGCGCATAAGAACCTATTTTTTGTGTTATCACTTGTAGAGGTGACCATTTTTTTTTTTTTTTTAGGTCATCATTGTATTTTGGAAGTTAGGATCACAATAATAATAAAAATAAGAAGGGCGGATTATTCGGTCGAAAAACGGATACCAATTAATCGGCAAAAAGGTCGATTAATCGGTGCAGCTCTAGCGTTTATGTTATGAACCTGTTATAAAAGAGGCTTAATGATTGTAATTATTCTATTGCGACTCTATTATCGTTTATGCTTAAAGAAAGAGAATTTATTACGCAAAAAAAAAAAACGGAATATGACAAAATGAAAATTACTTTTAACAAAATAAAAAATATAAAAGCATTTCTTCAAAATTTAGTAAACTAAAATCTTGGGTAAGAGCTACATGGATAATTACTTTAAAAAAACATTATTTAAAATTTTTATGGCCTTCGGCAATTAGCCAGGACAATTATTATTCTTTGAAAAATTCCATGCCTGAACGGGATTCGAACCAGAGACCTTAGCAACGCAGAGCGAATGTGTTACCACTACGCTACGCCGATCGGAAGAAAAAACATTGTAATACAATAAGAGTTAAAACAAAATACATAGATTTTGCTACGAAAGTTTTATTTAAATTTTATTACGTAGTCTGAAATTTATGTTGAATTGAAATTCTAAATCGAGACTCGCAACCTTTTTACCAATTTCGACTACAGCTACACCAAAATTGTTTCCAACTCCGACTCCACAGTCTTGCTTTGTACATCATCGTCATTGGATAACCGTTTAGGCCGATTACTGGTCATCGTATTTTGATGTCATATTTTCTCTACCCTAGACCAGCAATAACCGCAATATCTTTTTAAATAATAGGATAAGTGGCCTACATTTCCTTTGAAATCCCTCCAGTACTATCCGCTCATTCCTAAGCCAGTGATCGTTTAAAGTGATCGGTAGATCGCGTAGGTCTACCTCTATTTCATATGATGTCACATGGTGTTCACTCCAACAGCTTCTTCGTCCATCATCTGACACCATTTTAATATGGCCCACAGCCTCTAGAGACGCGCCTAAAACGTCGAATTTAGTTTGTTTCCTCCACTTTTATTTCAGCCACTTGTAAACTCAGTGGAAGGACTGTAAGAGCTGAACGCGCTCAACATCTTCCACAACGCGCATGTTCTACAAGCTTGTGGCAGCAAATCTCACAACCAAACGGTAGTGCCAATGTAGCCAACATAAATGAATTTGACTGGATTGATCTATTTAAATTTGTTTAAAACTTAACAATTTATAAAAATAATCTTAAGATAATTAATAAAATTTTGTTTAATCATGTTTATTCTATTTCAATAAAGAATTTTACATACATATTCATAATTTGATTGTTTTAATTTGTAAAATTATAGCATGTTTCTTTGGTTTAAGCGGAACTAGATTTTGAATTTTAGTAACATTTACCAATTAAGTGAGACTTTAGATGTTTAACATAAACCAACTTCAATCGCTAAAAAGAGAGCTCATGATAACTGAAAATTCCAGTTAGTTCCGCTTAAATGTTTGAAATAGCCTATAGGTAAGTTATAATTTTAACAAAACAAGCTAAAAGAGCGATCGTCAGTAGTCAAACGGTTAAAAACAATTTCAGAAAGTTGTGTCATAGGTATTATTATGAGTGAAGCAAAATGGTTGAGAAACGCTGTTGTATATGATTAAAACCAAACTCTATGTTCAGGTTGTATCTCAGCAAGTTATGTCATTTAGTTATATAATTTCTGTAGTTGTGCCAAAATAAAAAAATAAATAAATCCTGTGCACTAACAATTGCAAAAAGTAATGTTACGCACGTTATTTCTAATAGATTGTATAAAAAGCAGCTTAAGAGATATCTGTATTATAGACTTTCTATACATAAGGAACAGAAACCTGCAATAATCATTTCCTTTTGCATAATTTTAATAGCTCATTAATTATTTCCCGTAAATAAATAAATATATAAATATTAGTTTCTGTTCCTTCATTTGGTAAGTGTTAACAATAAGCCTTAAGTACTTTATAAAATTACATCCCTTATTTTTCAGTCCAACAATTTAGTTTTAAAAATGTACAGTTTATAAATTATGAATTTATATTTATTTAAAACATGACATAAATAAATTTATAAAACAAATAACGTTTTATACTTTATACATCTTATATATACACCAATAGTGAACTAAGAATTTCTAGGGTTTTCAGTCTTTAAAAAACAGGACAAATATAACATAAATTTTTTTCAATTATTGTTTGGTGACTGACACAAGGACTGTAATATATTATCATACTCTTGTATATTGGATTCAAATGTTTCCAACTGTTTTGTCAGATCTTGTACTTGTTCCGCTAAACTCGGTAACTCGGAAAACGTTTGAAGAGGAGGCGCACTTTGCCATTCTCTGTAGAATTTACCCAGCTCACTTTTCGCATTTGTTTCAGCAAACGGCGTTTTCTGTAAACAACACCTTCATTAGTTCCTCGTTCAGTTCTACCAACTAATCACACAGCATGCAAAAGAAAAATACACAAGAAAAAATCAGGGACATATGTAAATTTATAGTAAACACATTATCTAACCTTTACCTCAGTCTGTTCGCGTATTTAATTATACCTCACTAGGCATTTATCAACCTATTAAACAAGTGGTTTAAAGTGCCCTTCTGATCTTTGTGAACAACAAATAAAAAAATACCACTCAATCTTCAGGTCAAGACCCAATAAAGCGAAAAATTTTAGAGTTGTGATTACTCTTTTCCTAAATTAATTTCTTACAGCTTAGA
This sequence comes from Liopterus haemorrhoidalis, assembly GCA_963971575.1. Classification (NCBI taxonomy): domain Eukaryota; kingdom Metazoa; phylum Arthropoda; class Insecta; order Coleoptera; family Dytiscidae; genus Liopterus; species Liopterus haemorrhoidalis. The sequence continues at coordinate 13,567,091 of OZ020618.1, read as the reverse complement.
CCAGCGGTTTCCAAAGTGAGGGTCGCGACCCCCTTGGGGGTCGTACAAGATTCACCATGTGGTCGCGGGTCTCAGGATTTTCCACATTAGCTGTTATTAAAACAAAATATCGCGCACGGTTAATAGTGGAAGACGAAATAAGAGTGTCTCTTCCTTCATATAAACCGTGATTTAACGAATTATGTGCGAAGAAACAAGCCCATACTTCACATTAAAATTGATTTTTATTACATTTTTAATTTGAATTACATATTTAATATTAATATAATTTATTTTTATATGATTTTCGTGATTTATGTTGTGAAAATAAATATTTAGGAATTAGAGAAACTATTTACATTACATATTTTTGCTACTTTTGTGATTATTATTTCAATAACGAAATTATTTACAAATTGTTTATAAATTTCCTAAATAGGGTGGGGAGGGGCAGAGATGGTATTTTTTCTAAGGGGGTCGTTACTGAACAAAGTTTGGAAACCGCTGGCTTAGACATTTAAATTGCCTGTACGAAATTTGACAAACCAATTTGATATTGTCTGCTGCGTAGTAACACTAGAGCCAAATACACTACTAATGTTTCGGGCGGTCTGCGATGCCGTAGTTCCACGTAAGAACTCATACTTCATAATTCGCGACTCCAAATAACAGTGAGACATCTGGTGGCGGCTTGGTAAATTAAACAGAAGCGTATATTTGTATAATATTTGTAGTGTGTTGTGCTGCAGTTTTTGTGAATTAAGACGTATTTTTAAATATAGTGACTTAAATACAGTGCTTTTTTGCCGAAATATTGTTTGAACAGATAAATAATAAGAACAAATTTCTGACATATACGCTTCTCGTCGGCCATCAACTGTCGTACGCAGCGCCGCCAACGTTAGTTTGAGTCGCGAATAGTGCAAATTTCCGACCGTTCTATTTTCAACATAATTAAAAAAAAAAGTTTTTGATATTTTTTAGAGCATATAATGATTTCTTTAAACAGGCGAGATGTGTAACTTTACAACAAAAAAAAAAAAACAGAACGGTAAAATATTAAGACATGTTAAATAATAAGCTGTTAAAGTTGGCAATATTATTAACTACAAATTTCATCCTTGACGACCTGATATAAGCAAAATTTTTAGATGCCTTATAGCCTAAGGTCGAATACTGGTTTTATTCTGACATCATATTAAATTAAGTGAAAATATGTCCAGCCGTTTTTGCCTGAATCTCCGGCGGATAGACGGATAAACAGACAGACAAAATATGATTTTTTTGCGGACATTGTCTGAGAAACCAAATATGACGCCGAAAAAAAAACAGATACAGCCTCTAATTTTAGTAATATAGGTAACAATATATTTTGAAAAACAAAATAATATATACGCTCTTCTTTCTTTTTTGTTCGTCATACATTTTCAGAAAATTTGAAATACCATCACTTATTAAGGACGAGCAATGGTAAGATATGTAGGTAGTGTGCGGCCCTCGTAAGTTATATTTGTATGGAGAATGACCCACGGCTCAAATGAGTCTGATATCAAATATCTTCAACCTTGCGCGTATTAACGTGACCAACGTGATCCTTTAACCAATTATACAATCGCTGAAGTACAAATATTTAAATGGAAGAGCGCACCTGACTAACACAACAAGTTGAACGCTGTAACCCTAAGATCAAATGGTTTGTATATGTACTAGTAGCTGCTTTATCCGGCATTGCGCGGATGATTGTTAAGATGTGATATGCTGCTGTCTGGATTAGAGACCAGACGCGTACATACGGGGATCAACGGTCAGGCTCTCCCCAGGAACGAAAAATTAGTGCTGAACAAGTGTGCGGTGTCAACACAACCATCCAGTCAACTATTCAAATGGATTCCTGTTTTCTCGTTGTATATTTCAGAACTGTTTAGACGGGCCAATATAATTAAAAACATGTTTTCAAAAAATCATGAAAAATATTTATTTTTTTATTACTTCGGTAGGTTTCTAAAGAGATCGGTCAAAAGGACTACGAGTGTCTAGAGCAGTGGGGTTCTCAACTAGGGTGCCGCAAGCACATGAAACGGGCTTTTCAAAATAAATTCGCCGCTATTCTCGGAATCGAAGACCCGTGTCTTACAGAAAATACGCGGGAAATGTGTTCTCTCTCACTCGTCATAAAACCCTTGCGAGTTTATTGGACGTCAAAAACGCCCGACCTTGAACGGCTCGCTTTCTCTCTATTGTGACATATTTAATAGTAGGGTGTCGCGAAGATGTCACATTTTGCATAGGGGTGCCTTCACCTAAAAAAGGTTGAGAACCACTGGTCTAGAGTTTTTTTGTTATACCTACAAAGTCCTAGATACTAGTATGCGCCTTTATATCCTCAGGGTCTTAAACAGTAATTACAAAATCTGATACAGATAGGTCAGAGCCTAGGAATGTCTAGGGTTTCTTGTATATACCTACGTAACCCTATACACTTCTATACCCCATTACTTTCGCAGGGCCCAAAGAGCAACTGTACACAATTATGTCCAGATCGATCAAGGGTCTTAGGAACAATTTTCCTCTATTATTAGAGCCCTGCGCGGATACGTTTTTCTGTATCCGCAACCGCAGCCTTTGTAAACATTAAATCCGCATCCGATCCGCAAAAATATCCGCACAGGATTTGCTGTCTGTTTGGAAATATCTAACATGTTTCGCCTTATTTGGCATATCGCTGCCTTAAAACCCTACTAAATTTTTTTTAATTTTATCACATTAATATTACTGAGGTCAAAATTAATGTTTCTATCTATCGTCGTACTGAGATTATATAGATTAAAAAATAAAGATGGTAATTACAATTATTCGACCCTTAAATCAAATTTATATAAAATGTAAAACTTTAAACAGCAATATCTCAGAAACTAAATTCATTAAGATATCTCACTATTATTATAGAACAGCGGTATTTAGAAATAATTATCACAAGTATGACCAATAAATAACATGGAAAGTCCTATAAAATCAGCAAATTTAAAAAAATAAGTTCTTAATAATAAAACTAAATTCTTAAATTCATCCTATTATTAAAAGATGAAAGTTATATGACGATTTCAAAATTTTAAGATATTTTTATTGTTTTTAAATGTGGCAAATTACGATGGTTAATTTTTACTAATATTTCCAAAAATGCAAAATAAGGCGATACATAATTATTTTTAAATTAATAAACGCAATAAATCCAAAGAAATTGTTGTATATACAACTGTTATATAAACTCTACTATATTTAACTATTTAAGTAAGCGTAAAGTAGGTCTTTATGGGAAGAGTAAAAAAAATAAAAAGTGCCGTAACGTATTATTATTTTACTCTTGCCATAAGAACAATATAAATGGCAGCGATACATTTTTGGGGTTCTAAACGCGTCCTCCGTAGGTAGAGGCGTCCAACCGAAAATTTTATGTTCACGCGGATATTGCGGATATGATATATAATCCGCATCCGATCCGCATGATTTCAATGATAATTTATCCGCATCCGCAGAAAAATGGCGGATATCCGCGGATTTGCAGGGCTCTATCTATTATGTATGTAAGAAATAATTCTCTCCGCGCAATAATACAACCATTATTTTTATCTATTTTGTACTGATTATTTTTCATGTACATTTTTCATTATCAATTTTACAGTAAAAACTATTATTTTGGCAATGATTTAGACATCACTGATAAAATAATAAAATATTGTGTGTGCCCAACTAAAGCAAACAAACAAAAATTATTGCATAATAAGGAAATGATAACCCACTTTGATCTCTTGCTAAAATTATGAAAGCGATAACATAAATCATGACAATAAAAATTTATTAAACGTAAAAAATTAAACAATCTGATATAAAAAAATATATAATTAACTATAGATAAACAAATGTCATAAGGTTTTTAAAATATTATGATAAATATTTTTAGATAACAATAGTATTAAATAATTTTTAAATATGCAGTAAATAAACAATTCGGGGAATACCGTAGACAACCTTAAATGACGTTAAACCACGGCCGCATCTCATTTTTTATAATTCCAATGGTGTCTGTTTACAACCATTACGTCAATAGACATTGTTTTTCTGGTAAACGATAAAAAACATTCTATTAAAAGAAAACATTAATTACTTTTCCTTGTTAACTGATTGTAAAACAGTAGACAAAATAAATTTTCAAACTGGTTTCGAAGTGTTTCGGTGAAACAGTTATGCAACCTTCTATTTCGCAAGGTAATAAACTAAAAATAACGCAACCATGACCTACCCTAACCAATGCTAATGATAAGCTGTTAACAAATATGCTAATTAAAAATGCAAAAAATCAGAGAAACTAAAATGTTAAATGCTGTAGCTCTAAACTTTAGATGCAGTGCCAAGATTATTAGTAACACATATGCAGACTCGACAAAGGGCGCTTATAAACATAGCAGAGAAATTCCTATCTATTTATCTTTGTAGGTAATTTAAGAATAGTGCCAACTTAAAATATAGGTTATATTTCAACCCAATACTATCCCAAGAATCCGAATTCCTTGCTTCTTTCTTCAATTATATATCTAAATATATATCGCTTTGTACGAAATTAGTGTTGGACACGTGAATCAAATTGTGGCACGATTACGCACGCTCATATAGTCGAATTCTAAATAACAAGCACGCTCACAAAATTATAAGTTTAAAATTTCACGGTCCCGCACGCATTATTCACGGGCATACGTGAATCGTAACATTGGCGTGAATTTTTTCACGTTAGTTTCTCATTTTCAGTTCCTTAAGGGGCCAACTCTCGCCCGTCCCAAAATTTATTTATAAGTAACGAGAATTATGTATAGTCCGTTGAAAGTTAAGAATGCAGTACAGGACAAATGTAGTACAATAGTTCTTTTTCATACTCTCTAATGCAGCGTTTCTCAACTGAAAACGTACCGCGGACCAGTAAAATATTTAATTATCTACTGCAGACCCCTAAAAATAAATGTACTATTTAAGAAATTGTATATGTAAACTCTACATGCATCTTAGTAATGAAAAATCACTGAAAAATTGATGTGAAGAGTGAATTTTCACACATTTCAGGGCTTCGCAGGTATTTAGTAAGTGAATGATGATTATTTAGGATGCCAAAACAAATTTTATGTTAAAACATTTTTTTTTTGTTAATTTTAATTCGAATGCCTAACACCATTATTTAGGTTTATAAATATGTGCAGTATTTTTTTTATATAGCAAGGTTCATTAAGATTTTGAAAATTGCGCCTATGACTTCTATTGGTTGTTTTAAGTCAATAACGCCGCCCCTCTGATTTCGTGTATTCAATTTCAAAAATTTCCACTGGTTATTAAATTTACGCTCTTAAAAATTACATGCAACATTTGCCCAAATTTTGAAAAAATAATTTAAACAAAATAAAAATGCAAAAATAAACAGAAAAAATAAAATTGTCTCGAGACCGGAACCCTAGTTTGCAAAGAACGCGAGACCGCTAACCATTACACCATGAAAGCATGCTGGTTTACTTTGTTACATAAGTTTTTAAATATTTTACATGGTCAAACAAAAAATGAGTTATTTCCGAAAACATAATCTGATCAAAAATTCCTGTTGTACTATTCCGGTTCACACAAATGTACATTACTTAGAATTTTTTCAGATTTTTAGTTTAAACCATCTGGGCTACAGGGTGTGGTACAAACATTTTTTTGCACAATTTTGGCAAAATCGCATCACAATAATTTATTTTGCAAAAATTAAATTTTGATCGTTAATCCACGTACTAAGGGCTTTCATTTGATACCCTACTCAGAATTTTTAGAATTTTTTTTTTTTTTTTCGTTGAGCAGATATTTGTTTATATTTTTACGGGGATAAGTTTTTTAGATGTTTTAGTATTTTTCCTATGTGCGGGTCAAAGAGTTGTATAATTATGCCAAATTTCAACTCTCTAGGTTTAGCCGTTTGGCTACAATTTTTACCGAACAGACAGACAGACGACAAAATGACGGTATAAGGGTTTTTTGGTCATACCTACAAAACCCTAAAAATGAACAATATAAACAGAAAATGAACAAAAGATCATAAAAAAATTAACAAAAAATCTCAAAAATAATAATTTACAAACCTCTCGCGGACCAATAAAATTTTGCTAAGGACCACCAGTAGTCCGCGGACCACCGGCTGAGAAACACTGCTCTAATGGGTTCGCTCAATGACCCATTTATTTCTTGGCGACGTTGCCAGCTGTAAAACTCGCTGATCTGTTAAGACACGGTATTCTACCAATGTTTATTCATATTTGTACCATGTTACCTAATTTTTCTTACCCTACTCAGAATTTAAAAAAAATAATTTTTTTTTTTTCGATGAGCACATATTTGTGTATATTTTTCTATGTGCGGGTGAAAGAGTTGTATAAGCATGCCAAATTTCAACTCTCTAGGTTTAACCGTTGGGCTACAATTTTTACCGAACAGACAGACAGACAGACAGACGACAAAATGACGGTATAAGGGTTTTTTGGTCATACCTACAAAACCCTAAAAAAGGTTTTCATTTGTTTCTAAAATGCAAAGTGATGACAAAAAAAAGTCTTCACTTCTAAAATACAGAGTGATGACCTTAAAACAAAAGGTCATCACTGCTAAACTACAAAGTGATGACAAAAAAAAGTCTTCACTTCTAAAATACAAGTGATGATCAAAAACAAAGAAAACCACGCACAATGGCGTCTACGGCTCTGGGTCTAACTAACGCAGTTGGAGAAATATTGGAACGTTTTCGCGGCTCCCCAGAGCGCCCGGCGCACAGTTTAGGAATCGCTGGACAGACTATCTACTGTCAAAGCCGACACCTGACAATAAACAGTAAAAACGAGGATGCCGCTTGCCACACACTATCCTTACCATTTTAAACAAATATCAATCAAAGGTAAATGGTAAATTACTCCTCGGCAGGAAAAAAAAAATCATTTTACCTGTGTATTTTAAGGTGAAAGACGTATAAAGTGACAAATTTCGTATTTAGTAAAAAAAAACGTAAATTTATCTACCTCATTTGTACAATGGAAATAACATAACGTGATTAATTTATCTATGTTAACTGATTTGTTTATTACAACATCAAAAACATTGGTGAATATTTTTTGTTTACTTCCTTCAACACGAAAAAATATTTCTGTCCTTGTTAAACGTCGCGTGTTAAGTTTTTTCATGTTGTTTATGTTGTAAAACAATAACAACGAATAGTAACGTAAGCGTCTTTTTTGCGGAAATTATTTGGACTACTGTCCGACAAATATTTCGTGGCCGGGCGTGAAAAATCCGCGTGAAATTTGTAGTGGGGATTATAACTTTGGCGAATTGCATTATTTCCTACACACGCTATTACAGTCAAGTGCATAAGTGCAACATTCAAAATATATTAAATATTTAAAATCATGGAGACAAAAAGCAAACTAGGTGGACGTGCTATTAGTAGTCAAAAATTTGACTTGTTATGTAAGTATATTTAGCGGGAAAACATCTGTATTACATTATTACATAGAATGTAAGCCTTTATTGTTTACAATCTACTTGAAATTGCTGGAGTTTGGAAAAAGACGCGGGACGGGGGTGCTCTGGCCAATAAACAAGTCGACAAAGTGAACGTCAAATGCAGTAATCACTTAAATCAAGCAGCTACGTTTCTACAGTTTTGTTGTTCGACTGTGATGGGAGGAACTTGTCTTTGTAGAAGTACTTAACTGATAAATATAATGTATACGTGTAAGAATGTGAACTTGTTTCTCTGACTGTACTCTATATCTGACACTGTCTTTCATAGTGCCCTCTCTGTGAGCACAATAAGCCACGCCCGGCCACGAAATATTTGTCGAACAGTATTTTGCACTAAATAGTAAATGTAAATTTGATTTGCTTTATAAATGTTTTGTAATGATTGGAATGTCTAAAGTTCAACAGGAAAATAAAAAGTATTTAGAGGAAAATTTCAATTATAAAACTTTTTTTAAACAAAATTATTGTAATTTTAGATTACACAAACAATTACCACACATCCTACACTAAGCAAAAACTAGCAACTAAAAAAGCCTAACTACGTACTAAAAATAATATGGCATGCATTTACAAAAATATGTAAGTAAGCAAAAAATGCAAAAAGCCTGTTAATTTATATATTTTTACCAAGTCTACCATAATGAAGTCGTCGTTTGTAGACACCATCGTAATACCGGACGTTGGATCTTCTGTTCCATTTGTCTCCTTTCCGTTCACTTGAGATTCTGAGTTTCCGTTTCGATCTTCTTTTTGACTAACTGATTTAGCGGGTGCTGTCTGACTTTCAGTACACGGTACTGGAGATGGTACTCGCTCACAAAGAAGCTTGCTAAACGGTGCATTTGGCATTATTATATCGGGGTTGTCTGTTAAGTTTTCTGTTTTTTTGTTATTCGCAAATGCTCCTATTTTCATTGTATCACTTAGAGAGGCATTATTTTCTTCACTGTAACAAAAAAATAAAGACAAAATTAAAATTAATATTGGCATAATTTTCATATAACAATGTTAATTCTGATATCTTATATGGCAGTAGTGGCCAAAGTTCATGATTAAAAGACGGATACAAAAAAAAAAATAGTTTGGAAAATTTTGTTTGTAATTGTGATTTGTTTTGCTCGAACAGTACACTCTCTATACGATTAAAACCTACATTTTAAATTGTTTATTAAGGGCCTTATCAAAGGCATAAAAGAGCCACATGTCTTAGGTTACATTGTCTAATATATTGTTTTTAATATATAGTCTAGTCATTTAAATGTGCTGCGTTAGGCGCAAATAGCCTTTGTTGCTGTGCGCCAAAAATTTTAACTAACTAACTAACTAACTCTTAGGTTACATTTTGGAATATATCCCAAACAATTATTTTTTTTCATAATTTTAGTAAACCCTATTTTGAAAACAATAAAAGATAGAGACCTGCGGTGTAAATTTTTCAAATCTTTGTACTTCATTTAGTGTAGAAAAAATTTGAGGCCTTAATTACCCAACTGTTTCTTCAAATATTAAACATGAAACGAAACCCTAGAAAGTGACCAAAATTTTACTTCATATGACCGTATATCAAAAACTAAAAAAAAATAGATCCTTGCAGTTGCATTTTGAGGTCCTAAATAGCCTTAGATCACATTTTGAATTAAATTTCAAACAATTTTTTTTTTTACGAAAATTTAATTTTTTCGGAATTTTGTTAAAAATTTTTAAACCCCATTTCAAAAAACGGTAAAATCTGGAGATCTCCGGTATAAATTTAAAAAATCCTGGGGCTGCAAGGGGTGCATCGCACCCGGGGCACGTTTTTTTATTTTTAGAGTTAAACATTAATTGTTAGCACTTCGATTATCGATTTTCAAAAAAAAAAATGGAAGCCCGCGTCCGTCTTTCAAAATTTTAAAATTTGTTTTATTTGTGAATTTTTTTAAGGGCGGCAATATGATGGTCGCAACCAGGCGACGCTCCTGGCTATGCCTTACCACATTCAAGTAAACTTATAAAAATGACATTCTGACCCAAAAACTAGCCAAGAGGAAGTTTGTTTTACAACCCTTCCCTAAATTAGTTCTCAATTAAAAATGTATTTGTTTTTTTTTTGGGTAAAATTTTGGAGCCTAAAATTTGACAGTATCAGCGAATGCCTTCAGCAGGCGTACACCGATGATTTTGGATACTTGCTAAAATTGTCTCTGCCTAAAAGGTACTTAAACGGTTCTTTTTGATTGGGGTGGGGTTAAATTATATTACATTAAAAATAATTAAAACTAAATAAAATGAAAAATAACTTACAATCCTATAAATGTATTTAAGATGCTAAATTTGCACATATTGAACTTCATTTTTAAATAATTATTTAACAAATTAGTGGAAAAACTTTCAACTAACACCCACGAAGTGAATTATTTCACTGAATAATATTTTTATGTTGCATGTTATTTATAAACACAACAGTGAGATAAGAGAATAGCACAGATAACTTACTTCTGTTTGTATCTCAAATGTCGTGGGCTAAAATCTGAATGAAAGTGATCACTCTTAACCATGATAGAGTTGTTTCTTCCTGTTTGAGTGGGAGAAATTGTCATTTTTGTTCGATAAGACACTTGCAGATGTATAGTACCCACTGGTGTACATAACTGCCCCACTCTCACTTTCTTATAGCCCTCACCAAGATTGTGCATCTGTGGTTCACCCATGTACACTCTGTAGCAGATGACGTATGATTCAGGGCCTTGCCTTCTTGACAGTTTGTACGCTGGTGTTACTCGTGTTACTGATACTAATGATTTTAGTAATATTCCCATCCGATTGTACACTGTGTACGTCACTCTGACTGATGGATCACACTGTTCCGGAAGTACACCCAAGCACCACGTTTCTAACACCATTTGATCTCCTTCAACAGTTCGGAGGGAAATTTCTACACAAATCGGTAACCTTGAAGGACCCATATCTCCACATAAGGCCTTCTTCGTCTCCGCTAACACTTCTGGTAAATCTTCTACAGCTAAATTAAACTGAAGAATTTAACCATTTTATTAATTAAGTAAAAAATGTGAAAAAATATGTTAATTCTTACCCAATCTTTACCAGTTGTTTGTGGTTTACAGTTTGTTGCGACTTTTTCCCCTAATCTAGACTGAATAATTATTTGTGCCGCTTTTAAAGCAAAAAATTTTGTGAACTTATCTAAATCTTTTCTATCTTGATTACTTAATTTTAAAGCCATAGTAGCGTGATCGGAGTTGCACGTTAAAAGCATACGACTAAAATTCTTGACAGTTCTTATTATCAACTACACTAACACTTTAAAGCACTTTCTTTTAGCGATGAACATTATTTAGCATTTTACTAAATGTATTAATGGAGAAAAACAACACTGAGCACTGCAGAAACGAAAAAATCAACATTCCAACATGTCAAGCACAAACGTCACGTACGTCAGTTACTCCCCTGACCTCACGCCTACCGCGGTTTACACGTACCACTACCGGACTCGTCGAAAAACATGCAACTGTTCTACGCTCAATTTAATACAGATACCATTAAATTCTAATTTACAATACTAATTTAAACAACTACATGCTGAAAATAGCAAATTGGATTTTTATTGAAAGTTTAATAAATATTTAAAAATAAATATATTACGTCAGAACAGTGGCGCCATTGCAAACTTGCGTCCATTATGTGTAACTATATTCGGTTCCATTTTGTTTTTCATAGCAGAAAGCAGCGTTTGTGGAAGAAGCATTATTTCGTTTAGGGTGTGTAATATCATATAATATAGAAGAATAATCGTACAAGATTCATAGAAATATTGTAAATCAGTTTCGTAATACTTCAAACTTCACTTTATCGTTGTTAAACTGAAGGTAAGTCCTCGAACAAACATAAATTCATACGCCATAGATCTGGGACATTAGTATGCGTCATATCATAGCATTGGAATTTAAAATAAGTAAATTTTTGATCCTTGGTCAAGTAATAGGGATTTGTGATGATTAAGTAGTAAGTAATTTGATTTTTTTTAAACATTAAATAAGTTTGTTTTAAGCATTGTACTTTGTGCTTCTCTTATTCATAAATGAAATGTCCTTAAAGAATAAATATAACTTTGATCGCTGATATATAAACCAGGTGGGTCTGATGTCAGTGATATCAGTCAACATCTTTACAAATACTCCATCTGCAACTGCAAGATCTTTTAATCAGCAGTGCTTCCGATTTGCTGGGCTTCATCGATGTGATGTCGGAGGAGTGGATAGAGAGTAATGTGTGATTCATATCTGGGTACAGGGTCATTTTGGACAGTCCAGAATGTCATAATAGTACACTCAAAACACAAAGAATGTTGTTTATGTTCATCTGACATGACAAAAAAATGCAATTAAGACCTTAAAGTAACACTTGTATGATTGTTGTTTGAATCTTAATTTGTATACATGTTAATGAACAGACATAACATTTACAGGTCTACTGTAGTTCTTTGAATTTTGTTATTTTGATGGCAAGGTAACATGGTTTGTGCTTGAACTATTTTTCTTGAGCAAAGGATATTTTGTATATTAATATTCATTTAGTTTTATATTAACTTTCATTTACTTCTGCATTTTTTATTTAATTTTTACAATCAGCAACTAAAGCACACACCAATTTTTAACTAACTTAATTTTTGTATTTTCTTTTTTAAGTTTTTCATAATTCAAATGCTTAATTATATGACCATCACTGATATGTTGTTATAAAATGATTTAATTTGTTAATATAGATATTAATATGATTAGATATAATATTGGTATACGTTGTTAGATAAAAAAAAAATGGCATCCGAAATAATCTCATAAAACTTTATTTAAAAAATATTCTACATAAAAAAACTTTCTAAATAGTCTCTGAAAGCGGCTACCCCTCAGCCTACACCTCTTCCACTTCTGGTACTTATACACAATTTTAGAAATCGCCCTTAGATAATTGCGTCATTTTAAGACGGTTTTCAGTTTTGGAAACGAAAAAAACGCCAAGATAACGTTCCAGCTTACGCTTTCTTTCGGGTTCAGCAGTTCTAGGCGAAGACTTCACCTTCATTCCCCAATTAAAGGTATGACTCGCCCGCCTGGTAGTTTTAGCGACCTCCTGGCAAAATAAAATTCAGAATACTGATGTAAGAACGATTCTCCAAAATGGCAAGGGTGTGTAGCTGCTGCAGAGATCTCTTTCAAAAGGCACCATATTAATTTAGAATCATTTGTATAAATAAAGTTTTAAGATGATATTTTTTTTTATCAAACAGCGTATGTTTGTCATATATTAAGAAGTTTGTAAAGTACTCTAAGACGGATTTTATTTAAGTTGCAATAGTTATTCATTAAAAACATTTTAAGCAACATTTTGATATAATTTTTAATTTTTGTAATTTTTAATCTGTAACATATAAAGTCTGTTTTTATTGGATCTTTACCAAACTAATAAGTATGTTCTTGATAAATGACTGTTTGTTTTTTAAATCATTCAGCAGATTTTCTGCTAAACTTTTAAACAAACAAAATTATAAAAACTAATTTCTGTTTTACCGTCCTGGTCAATATAAGACCAGTTCTAAAGAGGTAAAATTTAAATTATTTGTTCTGCAGCAGATATTGTTTACTTAAATTTACTGATATAATATTTTCCAAAAGTTATATAATAGTGTATAAAGTTAATTTTCTTGGACTTGTGCACTACGATAACTTTACGAACCTGAAACATTGAAATATGTAAATCTTCCAATATTTGATTCTGAAAATTTAGTAGTATTTGTTATCAGGTAAAGGAAAAACGAGGTATGCAGCCAATGTGTACTACATTGCTGGGAAGACAATACATTTGCCCTTCTTCCAAATTATGGTGTGTACCTGCCACTGGCGAATTAAACTCTGGGCGGCAACATTATTATAACGCCCTTAAGCGCTATACAATTTTTATAGTTGCTCAAAAATATTTAAATATGTTTTATAATTTAGTATATAATATTGATTCTTCTACGGTCAAAAAGCGTGTGTTTCTGCGCCAGTGGGGTGATTCTAATTTCGATTCTTCTACGATACGACGAGTTAAAGAATTCATTCCTACACCAGTGAGGTTATCAGCCAAAAGCGCGCGCTTTGTGCGTCTGCGCGGTGATGCATCAAAAGCGTGCGTTTCATGCGCCGGCGCAGTTTTCCGCCACAGGTACTTCTCTGCTGTGGACTCGACTGGACAATTGTCCTACAATTATCAGATTGTGTACAAGCATAGATAGTTATTAGAAAGTTGAAATTAAATTTGGAATTTACAGAATCTCAGAACACAAATACTTTTATAAATTTCTCTAAAATTAACTTTGAAATAATGGATGTACTGGAGCATAATAGAATATTTAACCCATTTGTTACGGTGGAACTGATAGAAAATCGCTACCGCTGGTTGAAGACAGCGGACGCGGTAAGTACTATCAACTGTGTATCAGCAGTACCGTAACATTAGTTGTCTTGAATGTCGTCCACTATAGGGGCAAATGGTTCACAGATAGCTGGGCAGCCGATTACTATAGTGGACGTTCCAAGCGAATGAGTTAAGAAAGACCACATGTACGGAAGATGAAAAAAAAAAACATCTAGTGGAAAACCATAATCACCTTAGCTGTGTTTGATAACGCTATGTTGATTTGGTGACTAGTTTTACAATTAAAATATCGTGTTAAAATGATTCTGCACTGTAAAGATATAAAAGACATCATCGTATTTATAAATAATTCATAAAGAGTAATGCTGCATTTACAGCTTCAAAATTAATACACTGTACGCTGTGAGTTGTGGATAAATTTAATTGCCTGTTTTAATGTTTAATAACAACGTTTACAGTCATGAAAATTAATGTGTAACGAATGTTGTTAGATTATGTTTTTTTAAACCAACTACGAATGCGTAAATATATTTGTGACTTTTTACGAACCTGATTGGTGAGGTCGTGTTTTTTTACTATATTTTATTAAAATTTCAGCCACAACTACAGCAATTCTTTTTTCGTTTCACGATTTCCGAAATTTGTTCAACAGCATTTTTTATGTGTATAAGTAAACGTCTAACAATAATAACCAGACTTTGTTTACAGTCCACAACGCACAATCTTCTAAAATATGAATGGTCGATTAAGTTACCATACGACAAACTGATTAGTGACTATCTGCAGTGAAGAACTCGCTACGCATAATGCCTTAATTTGTAACTGAATACGGCTTAACGAATTTTAGGAAAATAATAAGACAGAATCGATAAATAATATATGATCCTGACATATATTTTTGTTTAATTTTGATCGGTTCAATAGTATGTGTAAAATTTGTCTTTATTAAATGTTATAAATTTTTTAGTTTTACCTACGCTATTCTATAGTTTAAAATCAAACTAAATATATGTAAAGATCATATATTATTTATTGTTTCTGTATTATTTTTTCTTGAATTCGTTACTCTTTATGATTTATTTACAAATACAGTAATTTCCTTGTCTATACAATGCAGAATCCTCTTAAATTTGAACACGAACTGCTATAGTTGAGACGTTTGCAGCTCTCAATAGAGTTTTATCTGTAATGGTATCTGTTAAGGTGAGTTTTTTGGTATAGATCATCAATATCATTATCAGTCGATATACATTTCTTCATCATGTCATCTAAATCAAGCTTATTGCTTTAAAGCAGTGGTTCTTAGCCTTTATTAGTTGACGGCATCTTAACATAAAATATTTGAAATTGAAGGCTCCCTATATTTATTTCTTCGTAATATATCCCTATTAATTTTCACCCACTGCACACTGGTTGAGAATCACTACTTTAGAGATCTCGACGAATTTCATCTTTTAAACACGCGATTTTACGAAAATAAACCGACTTATATTTCGAAACTCTGGGATGCACATAGCATGGATGTACAACAGTCTTTATTAAGACGTACACCGTGCCGTGTGCACTCAGCGTGATAGCAGAATCTGATATTTTTTTATTATGGACTTGATTGGAGCCTTATCTTTATCTAAATCGTATGACTTCAGCAGCATATTAACTTGTTCGAAATCATAGATAACTAATATGGTTTTTGTTTATCTACAACTATATAAAACTCATTAAGTTGTGAATAGTTCCACTACGAGGCCAACCTGATCATCATAATATCATATTTAGGTAAATAATAATGGCTTCTGTATATCTACAAAACGCTTACAGTCGTAGAAGCTGTGCACCAGAAATTTTAACTAACTATATAGAAATGGTATGTAAAAAATACAAATTTCATTTTGAATAGTTCCACTACGAGGCCAGCCTGATCGTCACATAAAGCCTGTGCTAATATAAATACGTCTTTTAGCACATTGCTCCATGAACTATCAACATCTTTACAGTACCTAGAAGGCAGTGGCGTGCATTAGATCTTGTACTAAGGTGTGCAGACCTTTGAAAAATAATATTTGTATTCATGTACATATACAAAAGTGACATCTTTGTCCACAAGACAATTACAATTTAAGAACTTAATTTGATGATAAAAAAAAAAAATAAATAACTAATATAATTATTTGTGTTTTAATTCTAATCGCCTTCAATTTTTTTCAATCTAATTTTCCATTCATAAAAGTGGGATGTTTAAAGACGTTCAAATACTTAAAAATATTTAAGTTGTTTATATATTTACACTACCAACAATGAAAAGCTAGAATAATATTAAAAAATAAATAAAAATCATGTGCTCTATACATTTTAGACAACTGAAGAGTGAATTTTAGATAATTCAATTCCAATTGCTTGAAAGATTTTACAGAAAAAATGCTTTCTTTGAATGTTTAATTGTGATATAAAAATGCCAATATTACCTACTATTTTTAAGTTAAGTATGAACTGCGACGTGACAATTGCTTTGTTTCTAGTGCGCACAGCTCTACTCAATCGGCCTATATTCGGGTTAATTCGTGTACCGAATGCACAGATAATGGGCGCGTTCAGCGCTTAAACCGTTGAGTCTAAACGTAAACGTACGTTGATTAAACAATTTGGTGAATGTCTGAATGGTTACCGGTTAGTTTCAACGCGAGTGTTTGACAGTTTGAGTACATAACCTTAAAAAATACTTAGAGATTGATCCATTTCTAATAGATAAAAACCATTTTAGACTGTCACGTCATCAAGTGGCAGAATTAATCAATTTGTTAGCTCCAGTGCTATTTAACTTATATCTTGTATAAATTTCCCGATAAAAATTTAGGTTAGCTATACAAGTCAACATAACTAAACGTAAAATTTTTACGTTGAGATGTTTAGTAAATTCTCAACGGTAACGTTCAAAAGGTAACCATAGTGAACGTACTAAACTGTTTAGGGCGCTGAACGCGCCCAATATTTCAGCGCCTAGCTCTCATCTGCTGGCCACGGATGTTATCTCTGTAAACATCTCGCTCTGTTCTATTTGGCTTAATTCAAAGTAAGCCGCAGAGATTCGGAGTAAATTATTCGCTAGCCGAGTTAATTTTATAGAGATCATTTCCGCATTTAAAATACGTCTTAACACTCTGGCTGCCTGAAAGTTTTTCCGGAAGGCTTTTGTCAATCAATAATGACTGTTATGGTAGCCAACGTGTTAAATATTGAACTACAACATAGTGCAGATCACAAAATATTTTACAGCACAATTCAGAACAATATTTAGGGTAATTCTGCATATATGGACAGCACGCCACTGCTAGAACGGCTTTGTAATTCCAAAGGGAAGTAAAATAAAATAGTAAACCTCTTCGGGCTTTGGCAACGAACAGTGGCGTAGCGAGAGATTTTTGTTTCCTTGGTCAAGGTATAAAATTGACGTCCCCCTTGCCATCAAACTGAAAGTCTTTAACATAAATCGACAGTTACTTTGCGCCTCTTCAAATCTTTGGAGGGCGTCCAACCCTTGTTACGCCACTGTCAACAAATACCTTACAATTCTTTCACAATTTTAACTCTTTATTTCGAACCATTAAAACTGAACATAAAATATGAAGATGTTTCTAATACAATACTAAATTACATAATCACTTTCTAAATATTTACTTATATAATTATGATAATCATAATGAACAATTGTTATTTTAAACCCGCATTGTAAACATTTTTAAAGTTTTAAATGAATTTTATTTCCATATTTAAATATAGCAATTCACTGTATATGATTGAAGGTCTATATATGGAAGTATATTGCTACTTGCTGTTTATTTTTGTTTACAGTGCAACAGTTATTCAGCATATTTACTTTTTCTAAATATAACTTCAAACATTTATTACACAAAGCTACCTGCATAAAAATTTACCAGATGTGTGTTGATCAAATATTTGGATACAGTAAATTTATTTACACAGATGTTCTTATAGGTAAACCTTTTTAAGATTGCAGCGCCAAGGTGGCTAATTCGAAACTAATTTAATAGACAACAACAACTCTTCGATGTATAGTTATTTGACATCTAGAAAAAAATTATATTTTTATGTCGTATTTTTTTCCTTATATTTTATTTTCACTAATAATAAGGAATGTCTTGAAAGATGCCGATTCAGTGTCTATTAGATTAGTTCAACACAATACCGCCAGATAGAGTTTCTTACGTCCATTTGCCTACAGACACTGTATTCTTCCATGACAGTCTGACCAATGAAATAATATGCGGTAACACAGATTTGTCTGTGTTACACTTTTTAACTGAGTGTATACAGTTCGAGGATGTCAGGGAGAGGTTAGGCCTGTGCTATGACCTGTCAGTTGCTTTAGGTGGCGACAGGGTACTCATGGACAGGCTGATACTCTTCCTGAGAGAATCGAACTTATTGTTTTATGTGTGAAGTCTTGCACCTTATTTTAATGTGTTTCTAGTTATTGACTGATATTCGATGGTAATTGGCCCCTTTACAGCCTCTTACCATCACCCTGAGTCTGTTCATATTTTCGAACAGACTTTTTATATTATTTATTTGTGTTTGTCAGTGCAAGATTTCTTTTATTGAGTACGCGTATTTTCAATGATTTTATTTATTTATTTATTGTCTAATGTATTGTTTTTAATATATAGTCTAGTCATTTAGACGGGCTGCGTTAGGCGAAAATAGCCTTTGTTGCTGTGCGCCAACATTTTTAACTAACGAAATAATAAACGACAACGCCGCCATAGGATTCCAAGCACTATTAGTTACAGATGAAAAAATTAGATTGTCTTAACAGTAACGCTATTTTTTAAAGAATCAATTTACATCTATAAAGATTATCTTATTTTTTTCATTTAAAATTACCTGTGACCTGTGTTTGGCTAGATTGTCAATATATTTATGCGATAATTCTGTGGAAAATCTGTAAGCTATAGACGATCGTATCTAAGGAGTTCTTTAATGTGTTATGGACAGTTTCTTATAGATTTTGTCTGTAAGCTGACAGGTCTGCCGCAGAATTGTACCATTAGTCTGTATATTTGCCTATATGAGACGCAGAGAAAAAAATATTTACATTCATCAGATTAGAAATTTAATTTTAACAACCATTTTGGATACTATAATTTTATGTCGACAAATTAACTTGAATTAATATTTGATTAGTAATAACTGGTTCGATGAAAAACATTGTGAATTTTCACAAGTTTTATTTAAAGTGTACACTTTGAAAATAGCGAAATTTGAAACTGGTAAGCACTTTTTAAATAAAAATAATGAAAATTCAAATGTTTTTTCTTTAATAGCTTATTATATAATTTACCCAATACATTACGAATGACTTGTACACTGTAAAGGAGAGATTACGGCAGCATTTTTCAATCTTTTTACTTTTACGGAACCCTTGAAATAATATTCATGTCTCAAACGAATATATGAACATGTTTTGTAAAATTACGAACATTAAATAACTCAAGAAACTTTAACATATGATAAACTTGTTTATCACTATTTCTCGCGGAACCCTAGGGCTCTGGGGATCTGGTTGAGAAACGATGGATTACAGGGTCGTCAGAAGAAAGGGTGCAACTCGTGTACTGCACAAAGGCGCCAAGACAAGAGTGCGTCAAATTAAGTTTTAAAAATTATTTTTTTATTCTTAACACCAACTACGAGGCCTCACTTCTAGATTTTTCTTCTTCCGAAGCAAATACTCGGTGCTGAATTGGCCCGACGGGATACCTGAAATTTAACGGTGACCCGTGACCTAAAATTAAGAGCACTTGGCCCGATTAATCACTGGTCTAGTGCGACTCCACCAGATTTGCCGGTACTAAATGTGTTGCAAGTCTAACCCTGCTAGACTTTTTATGTCTGTCAATTTTGAAAAGTTGTCTGTAACGCTGCTATACTAGCGTCAGCGAATCAATGCACTTACGTCACACGACGTAACAAACGACTGTATTGTCTGGAACAATGCAATCGTTTGTTACGTTGTGTGACGTAAATGAGTTGATTCGTCGACGCTAGTATAACAACTTTCGTTGCGTATATTGTTGCAGTTCATAGAATCTCAGTGTAGCAAATACAAATTGCGCTAAGCCTCAATATAACAGCAACAAAACAACTTTCGTTGCGTATATTGTTGCAGTTCATAGAATCTCAGTGTATCAAATACAAATTGCGCTAAGCCTCAATATAACGGCAACAAAACAACTTTCGTTGCGTATATTGTTGCGGTTCATGGAATCTCAGTGTAGCAAATACAAATTGCGCTAAGCCTCAATATAACAGCAACAAAACAACTTTCATTGCGTATATTGTTGCAGTTCATAGAATCTCAGTGTATCAAATACAAATTGCGCTAAGCCTCAATATAACAACAACAAAACAGTGTCTACATCTCACCAGTGATTCTCATGTCTCACTTTTGTAGATGTCTGAATACACGAAATTCGGTTGGTGAGATAACAGAACGTTCGCTATTTCTTAACTTTAATTACTATTGACTGTTAATATTTGCGAGGTTATTTTAATTATTAGCTATAAATTTGTATATATTTTCACTGACTAAATTGGTGTGCTTAATTAAAGAGGGGAATGGCGACAAACAAATTTTTGCACAAAAGCGCCTTAAACCGCATCCAGACCTAGCACGTTAAGACCCAGTCTTTCCACCTTGAGGTAAACCTCTAAGTAACTATCTGACAGATAAGGCTATGTGATACTTTCTGTGGCGAATAAATATCATCCCGTCTTTCAATACAAATTTATCTAACGGATAATGAGACTGACGTATTGAATTCACCGATTGGTATTGGCATTTATTCAGCAGATGAAGTTCCAGATAACCTTATCTGTCAGATAGTTACCTAGAAGTTGTCCTGAAGGTGGAAAGACCGGGCGTGTTTATAAACAGACCGCGGACGAACATGCAGTTTTCTTTGAAGTACTGCCACTTGGCAGATTGTATTCGTTCGAAGTCAGAGTTGCGGAAACTGGCACGTTTGTCACCCAAATAGGATGATCATTTGCGCGTGCTTGGTCTAGATGCCGCTTTATATGTCAGTAGCTGCCCTGAGTGAAGACTTCGAAAGCGAAATTATTTCAACTGTTCCAAAGTGTGAACTAATAGTAAGTTTTCTGTTAACTATATTATCTAAATATTAAATCAATCAACTTGAGTTTGAAAGTAAAAACTGTATGAGACGACAATATCCCGAAGGTACGTAACCTTAAGTTGCAGACTGATGCCGCAACAGAAAAATGTCTGCAAGACGAAGCACAGCTTTTTTCCACTTATTAAATGCATGTACTGCACTGCTATCGTCATATAATATTCATTACTGACGTAAGGAAAGAGTTTGCAATTTAATCAGATCTAAACGTGACGATGGCCACGTGCTTTTCACATAGTGCTGGAGATCTAGATATAATTTTCTCGTAGGCGACGGGAACTTATTATTATTATTTTAAAAAGGCTATTATTTGTTCTTATTTTTATTAATAGCGTCATGTAACTCCGAAGCAAGCGTCAACGACAAATAGGATTGGTGGCAATTCAAAATGTGCATCGTAAATCGAAGAGTCGTAACTCGAGGTATGACTTTACTTCACTTCAGAACAAGGTGCTTATGGTATTTATGGGTACTTGCTGTCGACCAGAAATTTTAACTAACAACATTAACATTTGCTGAGATTAATGAGTTAACATATAACCTAGGTAGGTGTAAATATTTTGATTTGATCCTAATTGAAGCTGTTCCTAGAAATATTTTCCAACCGCCTTCCTTTTCCAGAATTTCCGTATAATAAATATCACTAAATACCTGATTTATTTACTCTAACTGGTTATTCCATTTTGTTTTACACACTGCACAACTTGTTTTGAGAATTTGGAAAATCCTTATTTGATATTAATTTCGTTTTAATTGCACTGCACAATATTGTTTTTGAACTACAGTGATATTGATGACACCAAAAAAATCTGTCATTAGGTAATTCCTATTCTTACGATGTTCTTTATCAATGAAAGTCATGCAAAGGTTATCTAAAACCTGGGGATTTGTTTTATGAAGGTCAACAATTTTATGAAATTATTTACCTTTGACCTAAGAGTTACGCGAACTAAGTCGTTACACAACAATGATAAACTGAGATAAAATTATACATCGTGTGAGGTGACTTCTTTAAATAACAGGCGGATTCAATTCCCTCAACATAAGAACCGGACAGCAGGGGCATAGGCCCAGGATGCTACGCTGTGATGATCGCGAAAACAAGCGCTTAAATATAAACATTCTAATAAAAGGGCAGTTTTGCTGGTCTTGCCCCGGATACCAATAAAGTCGAAAATGGCCAACATATAATTAAACTTGTAAAAATTATATTAGAGACGACATAAATATCTATTAACCTTTCCGTAACGGAACGCCGCTGTTCCTAAAGAAGTATATTTAGTACCCCAAAAATATTTTCCAATAAATGAAATATTTTTATTTGTTTGTGAATGAGAGATTAATATTATGTATATTTTTAGGCTCGTTAGAGCCAAGTTTGTCATTATTTGCCATAAATGTACACATAGTGTGTCGGTTATATTTAACTTCATATAGTCGACACATTGGCTCGTCCGGTAAACATACCCCCCCCCCACTTCTGTTCTGTTGCCCAAAAAATATTGTTTGTATTATTCCATTGATTCATATGAAGCACTGCTACAAAATAGTTATTTGTGTACCAAGGCCAAAAAGTAGATCTTTTTCGGCCGCATCTGAATTTGAAGACCGAGGCGCAGCCGAGGATTTCAACAGGTAAGGACGAAAAAGATATTTTTGGCCAAGGTTGCACATTATATTTTTTAGGCCAAAAAAGTAATTTTTGATAAATGTTTGACAGTTAGTTGTTTCAATGTAACCATGCAGATCTTGTAACTTACGAATTGACACATAAATGGCTCTAGCATCCATGGTCGCCCAAAAATAATACTACCTCCGTTCCACAATAGTTGTCACATTTGATGCATAAATTTTGTTCCATAATACTTGTCACATTTGATCAAACTTTTATAGCTATAGCTTCGCTTGTGTTAGACCGATTTTCAAAAGTAATAGCTTGTTGAAAAGGGTTACTCAAGGCTTTCTAACAAGCTTGGGCACTTAAAAATAGTTGATCAATAGGTGAATAAAAAATTGCGAGTCAGAAATAAGTTCTTTATTAATTTTATAGTAATAACATTTATTTACGTTATTCAATATTTAAAAATTTTTTTGTATTCTCCACGGTTTCGGCATTACATTTTAAATTTATGGGGAGTCGGCTTTCTCTTCGAAGTAAACTAGTACTAGTACTTTAGTAATACTACTAGTACTTTATTTCTTTAATTTTTTAACTAAATAATTTTTTTCCTTAAATTTGCACTTTTAGAAAATAATTAATATAGTACAAATTTAGCAAATCTTTAAAAAAATTACTCAAATAGCATACATTTTCAATAATCGGACCAAAAGTATCCAAATGTGACAACTATTGTGGAACGGAGGTAGTATTTATTATTAGTTGACTTACGGTAGTATCGTGAGGCATTTTTTGTATAGCTAACGCAAGATGTAAAGAATCTGCAAAAGACTAGTTTTGGACAGAACGGGTACAAATTTAAGAAATGGGGGTGTTTCTATAATTTTTTTGCGAAATACAAAATACGTCAATCTAGCCTAAATACTTACAAAGGTCCACTGCTAAATAATACTATGCATATGATTTCCTTTTTATTTTACGTTTGCTATTCCTCTTTCGGTACGCCAGGGTTAATGGTGCTGATAGCTATGGATGATTTTAATTAACCAAAAATTTTAATTAACACTTCTCATGACATATATAACCTGGAAAAAATCACCGTGGAAGTTGTAGACCTGAACTTCTATTTCCTCCTAGTGATGAGGCCCATAGTTCAGACAGTAAAGATCAGCACTACGGCGCGGTAAGACTACTGTGACATTTGAACCTCCCAAAATATACATCATATTGAAACAAATGCATAGATCAAAAATAATAGTTTTGGTCACATACGTTTTTGCTTAATAAATAATTGAGTTATGTCAAGATTTTAAGGTGGCGTTTCCCATGCCCCCAGAAATTTATTATATTAAAAAAATGTATACAACAAAAAAAAATCTTTTTACTTGGAATAATTATTAGTGCGGTTTCTAATACCCAAGCCGAGAACCGAGTTAGTGTCA
This sequence comes from Liopterus haemorrhoidalis, assembly GCA_963971575.1. Taxonomy (NCBI): domain Eukaryota; kingdom Metazoa; phylum Arthropoda; class Insecta; order Coleoptera; family Dytiscidae; genus Liopterus; species Liopterus haemorrhoidalis. Next base: position 13,542,843 of record OZ020618.1, on the reverse strand, counting down.
CCCCGATACTCGTGGACAGGCTGTTACTCTTCCTGAGAGAATCGAACTTACTATTTCATTTGAAGTCTTGCACCTTTCATGTGAAGTCTTGCACCTTTCATGTGAAGTCTTGCACCTTATTTTAATGTGTTCTATTTCTAGTATGTGATATTCAGTGGTAATTGGTCTCCTTTACAGCCTCCTGCCATCACCCTGCATCTCTTCAAATTTTCGAACAGACTTATAACAGACATTATTATCTTATTTATTGGTATTTGTCAGTGCAAGATTTCTTATATTGAACATGCTTAATTTTATTGATTTTGTTTATTTATTGTTTAATTGTTTTTAATATGTAGTGTAGTCTGTAGTAATGTAGTTTAGATGGGATACGTTAGGCGCAAATAGCCTTTGTTGCTGTGCGCTAAAAATTTTAACTAACAGTGTCGCCCCAAAACCATCCGGTGAGAATGAAAATTTTGAGATGGAATATATTACATACCGAGGCGTATCCAGGATATGGCAGATATCACATACTCTGGGCGCCATGTTTTGGAGGGGCGCGAAGCAGTGAAGGGAGCGCCATTTTAGGATGTTTTAATTTGTCATCACTGAATTTGATACATTTTTTTGCCCGCGTGAATCTCGGACAAATAGATTTTTTTATGAATATCGTCTTACAATCATCCGTAAGTTAGAGAAACTAACTATGAAGACCAAAACATCAAAAACTGATCCTCCAATTTTATTTGTAAACAAGGACAACTCGAAACTCCGCCGTCAACAGTTTTTTAGAAAATATTTCAAGTATTTTGTTTTTCAGATAAACTATCTTTGTTCATCATAATTATATCTCGAGACAAAAACAATAAACATTATTATATATATAAAAATAATTTATTATTATATTATATATAAATACATTTTTGACCATTTCCGCAAACAGCGTGTAAAATTGTGTTAAACTACCTAGTATTTTTTGCTATTCTAGTTTTAAATTACATAATACAGTTTTATTTTAGTCTTTTAAATATCATTTAACGAACAAATTAAAAATAGCCACATTAAAGAAAGGAAAATTATTAAATAAACAACATCTGTAAAATTTCCACATCTTAAAGCATTATCTTAAAATGCTTTTTTTCAATTCTTTTGAAATTCTTAATTTAAGAATAATAAATTTTACTTAAAACATTTGTTTATTTAAACTTAAAATTTTTAAATGTTAACGAAATGTTGAAACATTTTGTTTATTTTGAATATAAATATTTTTATGATTTGTATGTCTAAAATTTTCCATGTTTGTTTTATAAATTCGTAATTTGTTTTCATTGATAAATATTCAACACTGGCGTAACAAAATTACGTAATTTCTACAGTCTGGTTTACCGAGTTCATGAAAATACCTCCGTATTCTCCATTTCTTATAGGTTCAGTTAAAGGACCATATACACGAATTACTTAAGATGAATCGTCCAAAGTGACCCGTGTAAATGGACCTTAAACAATATATCTTCGAAAATGATCTGGGATGAACGAAGTACAACCGGTTGTACTTTTCTGTCACTATGCAACGCACTGCATCGACTCAATGAACATAGAATAGTGCATTTGAATAGCACTTCATTTGTTTTGAAAAAATTCGTCAAATTTATTATCCTCCTATAATTTTTTTATGGCGGGTTGCTAACGTAAGAGTTTTCTCTAACTCAAGTTGAAATCATTTGTTTTTGTATGTTACAACATACAAAAACAAATGATTTTAACTTGAGTTAGGGATAATTCTTACTTTAGCAACCGGCCATAAATGGTTTTATTCTGTTTTTTAATGACTCTGCTTGGATACAATAATTTTGGTAAATTTGGAAAATTCCGTAACATTAAATATGAGGGTGCTACAAATTCCTTAATCACCATTTTCGTCATCAGTAGGTCATATTTATTAAAAAACAGCTAATTTTATTCGATAAAAAGTTCAGATTTGTTGAATAGTGATTATTATTTACTTCTTATATCACCTACCGTTTAAATATGTACTTTGTACTGTATTATTGGATTTTATGTTTGTAAATTAGTATATTACTTTGATTCTATGTTTATAATGATTGCTAATAAATGTTTATAACAAATAAATAAGTAAGATTCAGAACAGCATATCGCCAATTATTCGATTCAATTTTTATTTATAATTTGCAATAAAAATTATATTAGGTGGGTAATTGCATTATTTAAAAAGTAAAATAGTATACCTACATTTAAAAAATATAGAAAATAGTCAGCTATAAAACATCTAAATTATTATTTTAAAACGTTTGATCTTAAAATTAAATAAAGACAACCTATTGTGGCTTCTTGCCTTGGCGTACCAAAGAAATAGCATTTAAACTGTATGGTTCCGCAGATGTAAGAAGGTTGAAGACCACTGCTCTAGATGAATCCTGGCTGATGAAAAGTCAAAAGTAAAAACATACGTTCATCCAAGAATTTTCAGCATCTGTCATGCTACGTACGTGCTCTGTGCCCCAGTACTGGCATTTCGACAATAATAAAATTAAAATGATCGATTGCACATCTAGGTACTTTCTACAATGCCTCAAAACTGTCACCTGATGCAAGTCATCTCAAAAAAAGCTGCAGTTTTAGCATAGTTGTATATTTGGTAATCAATGGCGACTTTAACAAGCAGCTTTTTAAACTGATATCCTGATATTCTCAGATGATTTTTGATCATATCTTGATCTTCTGCAGAGCTACTGATGCTCCCGTTTATCCACCAACATCTCTTATCTATTCCTCTTTCTCTCGTGATATTTCTGCTTCCATATAACAAATAATCACAAATTGTTTGATTTCCAACCTGCACTGCAATTTCACTTGACACCATTTTGAAATGAACTTCATTTTCGATGCAACATGTAAACTAAAAATTAATTCTTGAAGAGGTAAAATATATTTCAGAATACGGTAATAACTCGTATAGTGCGACTTTAGACAATACGAATTTCACTACAGTGCAAATAATAATTTAATTTAGAAAAAGAAGAACAAGAATCGGAAGAAATTTTATAGAAGAGATTGAAAAAGCTTCGTCATATTAAAAAAGTTGCACTTAAATTGAACGTATTTAAGTGCGGCAAATTTCAGGGTCTAAAATTAAATATTAAATATGATAGATACTTGAAGATAATATGAAGAGAATCAAGAAGAAACTTTCACACTTCAGTTTTTAAATGTTTTCCTAAACAACACTTTAATATGCATGTTATGTTCACAATTAAGATTTTTTTAATATTTAAGGTTTGATAAACAATGTCGGCCGCAAACGGGCCCCTGTGCAATTGAGTGCTGACTGTACTGCATTAACCACTTTGTATTATACAAGCGTGGGGCCCTGAGCGCTATTGCGTTGCGCCGGCCCTATTGATTACTACTTAAGTATATAATATGGTTTTAAAACCTTGTTATCAAATTGAACTTCAGTTTTATTTTATAAATATTTTTGGAACCAGTTTCTCGCACTGTTCAAGTTATTACTGTATATAAATGTACTAAATTACAAAGAAGGTTTGAAGGTGTTCAACAAGAATACTGAAAGGTGAAGCAAAAAACAGCATGGTGGCAGTCAGGGCTGGAGTGAGAACATATTTGGTACCAGATATTCTGGATGGGATTGGGCTTGGCCGGTAATCATAATTTAAAAAAGTTTTCCTTGTTTAATTTATTTATTACAGTTGAACTAATATAATAAATATTGCAAAAAAAGATGTATATAATATTTTAATTTTGTGACGAGCTACCGGAAAAATTCCAGTATTCCTTTGAGCCAGTTCTATCCTGATAGCATTGAGGCAGGACTGCATCTCGCACTTTTATACTGTATTATGCTTCAAAAAATGGAAACTAATGACACTTATGCATTGCAAATATTATGAATGTGTTGATTTTGACAAACTCAACACTTTTAGTTGATATTAATGCATTCAACAATTTAAACGCTTTAATTGCACAAATAGATAAAAATTCAGAGACTCAGACTTTTTAAACATATTATATTTTTGTTTCGAATCTTGCTAAAAGTATTGTCGTCTACTTATGGTGCTGCAAAAACAAAACTAAAGGGATTAAATACTTTTATGCACTAGCGCGACCAGTGATACAAGTGTGAAGAAGGTACATTTAAAAACAGCAGCGACAAAATAATTGTTGCAGTCAGCTAGCTTCTGTGGCCAACATAGTACATTAAAATCGATCCAGACAATGAATTTTTCAGACACGTCATACTTAATGTGTCTGACTTCATTAGGTCACAGGTATCTACGAATCTTCACTTGAAAGTGTACTCCTCTCTTCCCCGGATCACGAATTGGCATCAGCAAAGAATTATTCAGTTTCCGTGGGCACAAAATATTTTCTCATCTACCTCAATATTCGACTTGAACAACATTCCGAACAAGATATGTTAGTTATAACAATGGTATGATACTCGGCCAGATTTGTAACATTACAATAGTGTTAAGATATTGAGAATAATAGTATTAAACAGCCAACAGAATAACGAAATATTGTAAATAAAGTTGTAAGAAATCTATCAAAGATTATAGTTTTTTCCAACTTTTCTAAACGTGATCCTTTAGACCATTCCTACAAAACTATTATCCTTCTACAGACTTTCCTAAAGATTTATGAAAACGATAATACTAAAATAGCATTTTTACGTTAAAATTTTTAGTAATACTGGAAATTATAAAATCTACTCGAAGGGACTGTTAGAAAAAATAATTTTAATTAATTTCTATTGTTCCTACAAATTAATCAACTCGAAAACCATTTTCTTTGAGATTTACAGGAGCCAAGCTTATTATGTTTCATTAATCATCTCTTCAGAACACCAGATTTATTAATTTAGGATGTAAAAGGTACTGCACTGCAGAAGAGCTTTTGAATAAACTACAGAAGCAAAATGAAAGGAGAGTGGAAATTATATTCAAGCGGACAACATCAAATATAGTACATTTTACTCAAAATTTTATAAACATATTACATAACTGTATATTTTTGTGTCCCATATTGCTAAATAATGTGACCATGCCTGAAGGAATGTGAAATTTGAGTTAATATGTTGTGTCTCATGTACTAGATCAATATAGCTGACATTTTATTTATGTAGGTCAGAAACCATAGAAGGAAATCGATCTTATTTTAAAGAATTTTTAATAACGATCTGAATTCAGTATTTTATATGCCAGTTTTAAATTGATTGTTATTGCATGTAGAATTGTACATTTTAAAATAGTTTAGCTCCATAATAAATCTGGTACAACACGAAATTAGAATTCAAGCTGATAATGCATCTTATTTTGCGCTCCACCCACTCTTCAAAACGAAACTTTTGTTTAGAAACAAATATAAGGCCCTACCAAACTATAGTACACCTCATACTTATGTATGCTACCGCAACTTAGACCTTAACAAAGCAAGATGGACAAAACCTGACAGTTTTTGAAAAAATAATATTAAGCCGAATCTTTGGTCCCATTCAAATTAATTGTAACTAGAGAATCCTCAATAATGAAGATAACAGAATTATTCTTAAGGTTGAGTATTATACAAGAAATGAGAGATAGGCGATTATTGTGGATAGTACATGTGATAAGAATGGAAGAAGACAGAATGTACTGGAGGATTCTGGAAAGAAAATTGACCACCCGTCAGCCAATGAGAAGACCTCACAAGAGACAGAACACTGTAGCGCAAGAGCGATCTGTACTTACACTCTTGGCGGCACTAGCATCGCATGGTAAGATGTAGATGTGCACCATCTGGAAGTGGATTAGGCAAAGTAACAAGTAGAACGTCGGTCAATGCTATAGAGTAGTGGTTCCGAACCTGGCGTACACAGCACCGGTTGGGAGTACGCGAAAATTATAGATAATGGCGAAAAACACCAGAGTTTTACAGTGAATTACGCTAAAGTTTAAGAAAGATTTATTGAACTGTCTACTGATTCTTGTTTTGAATCTGATTTCAATAAAAGAAATCTAATTGACTTCTGGGCAGTAGTAAAAAAAGGGGACCAAAAACTCACTGACGAAGCGATAAAATATTTATTACCTTTCACGAAAACAGAGATAATCGAAAGAGCATTCTCGTCTTATTAAGTGCATTAAGAATAAATATCGCAATGAACTTGACACAGCTCCTGATTTTAGGTTATATCAGTCTTCATTTGAACCTGATTTTAAAATACTCGGATACAAGCTTAAAGATCACATTAAAATTATTAAGAACCACGATGGAAAACTCCCATATCAAGATGAATAATTGCTATTTAAAATTTGACGAATAAATATTCTACTTTCAACGTAAGTTAATGTGGTTAAAAATTATTTTAATGCCATTTTTATTTATTGATCTTCGCTAATATGAAAAATTAAAAAACAAATAATAGCATATAAATGTCATCGTCTAACATAACTTGGTTTCAGTAAATAAAAAAAAAAAATAAGAAAAGTCTAATCAAGGGGTACTTGCGAGAAAAAAGGTTGGGAACCGCTGCTATGGAGAGATGGACAAAATGTACCCTTGCTGTAGTACTAATAAACTCTATAGTTTGCTATTGGAAACATCTTATGAAAACTAGCCACTAAACATATTTAGTGTTTCATACACCTTGGTGAGATGTAGATGTATAATGTCTGGGTACGCATAAACTGGGCAAATGATGCAGATTCTGAGAATAGTATTATAGTAACAAAGTGCGCCTTAACTGAAACAATCTATCCAAATATTAAACATTAGTACGTAGGTTTCAAACTTGTTTTTTTTTTTTTTTAGTTTGCTAGATATTTTAATTTTAGGTACATTGATATTAAAAGAAAACAGTAATATTTTTGTCGTCACGGTGGTACAAGGTTCAGGATTGGACGTCGCATCCTATTCAGAACTTTTATTTACGTAGATCAGAAAAAAAAAAACTAAATAAATCTTAATTCATATTTTAATAACAATGATGTAATAATAAAAATAGACTATTAAAACGAATCTGTGGTAATTCTCTATTTTTATTATACATAAAATTTATCACTGCTTAAAAATAAATTGTTTGTTTCTATTTTATCTCGTTTTACGAGACTTCCACATTCCTGTTTCGTTACATAGTGATTTTATAGCAAATTTTATCTTTTATGTATTCAGGAATTTAATTTTTTTTTGTCACTAGATTCAATTTAGATCGTATGCAAACGACTTAACTGTTTTCAGAATAAAATTAAACTGATTATATAACGTTTTATTAGTAACCAGTGTTATTTAACTAGTCTAATGATCATATGAGTCATAAATTTTGATATTAACACTGTTAATTGAAATTTTATGAGATGTAACAACAGTTTTACTCTTCTTTACGACTTTATATACGAGGTTCGATCAAGAATACCGTCATAAAAATATATGAATAAAAAATATTTTATATTTAATTGGTCTTTTTGTCCCGTGCAGCAGCTACACACCTCTAGCAATGTTTTTACCACTTTTAGAAGTACTAGTAGGGGTAGAGGTAAGGTGTACGAGCGAAGCACTCGCCTCAGGTGCAGAGTTGATGGAGGGGCATAAAAATCACTCCATCTTTATTTGTCATCACTTCGACCCTTTTTTTTGTCGTCACCAAGGATTGGGACGCGAGACTGGTACTTTGCGTCGGGCGCAAAAATACCCCTTTCATGTTATTGTAGTAGGTATTCTACTGTTAGGCGCACAGGTAAATAGTCATCAATTTGCGCCTAGCGTTGTCAATGCAATTGATTAGAATACGTATACACACACTTGTATGTGTGTTTATGTTACGGCCGAATGCGGGCAGTTTTAACAACGACCGGTCAATGACAGGTTAGGTTTAGTTAGTAAAAATCTAGGACAACAGAAGCCGAAAGGCTCGAAGTAAGCTTAGAGGAGTTTGCTTATTTTTTTTATGCCCGTCATTGGCCGGTCGTTGTTAACACTGCTCGCCATTCGGTCATTAGAGTATGTCCATTCATGCCATCAATTGTACTGATTACTGCCGTTATTAATATTCATTTAGGATTATTTTAAATTTTTAAAAGGGTAAAATATGTCAAAATTATATTTTTAAAAACTACGCTTATGAAAACGTATTAAATCAAGTTCAGCGGCTAATTACGTTCGTTCCTTATTAATTATTAGTGAATTATTATTTCTTAAATTAAAGTTTATTTAAGTTTTTAGTTCAATTAATTATGCAAAATTATGTTTAATTTTTTCAACCTCTTCATTTTGTATACGATTAGGTAGTTGTGGAAGTCAGTATTATTGGCACATATAGAGGAACTATCAACACATTACAATGTTGTTCACATAACTAGTAAAAATATTATTATTATTATTAAAGAAAATAAGGAACTGAAGCCATTAGGCTTGTATTGTTCTATTTTACACAGCTAGAGCATGTTATATCCACTTAAATAACACATCCAATTATAAGCTAATTACATACAAATTCATCAAATTACTAAATCTATACAGTTTTTAAAATTGTTCAAGCTGGAAGTGAAGGCACTGGCAAGTAAATTGTGCCAGAATTTAAAAATCCTGTTGGTTAAAAAATTACCACGCACATTTTTTTTGAATTTATGTCGCCTTAATTTTAAACTATGACCCCTTAACCTAGTGTCTGTATTCAGGGTGTAGATATTCGACAAATCACATTTAAAATCACCACGCACTATTTTAAACATATCAGAGAATATTTTAACCATTTTCGAAAGAATAGTTTTCGGCCACCATTAGAATCATATTTAGTGTTTCATATTTTGTGTTTATATTATTTTGTCAGAACTGCTATATACTACTCTTTTGAATGAGGAGGTACTTAATTGTTGTGTAATGAATCTCACTGTTACGTAAAGAATACATGTAATTATTTTTTTCGGACAAAATACAATCTTATATACAGCAAATCTTTAAATTAACTGTCAAAATAATACAAATAAGTTGGAACTTTACACATTTCGGCCGCTCTCTTAATTTTGGCCCTCCTCAGAGAAAAAATCCGCACATATTTTTGTAGCCAAGAATATGCCCTACTGATTTAGGAAGAATTGAATGAAAATGTTAATACACGCAGATTGGCAGTGATGGAGTATATCATCATGGCTCGAATTTGGGAAAAAAATCTATCAAAATTTAAAAATTTTCTCCATTTTGATAAGAGATTCGTAATCTACGACATTATATTAATAGAAAACGAGCCATATCGGAAATCACTTTTTTGTGTCTGAGAATGAGTTTTGGACGGTATCTTGTAAACTAAGCGACGGATATTTGCGTACGACGCGGAAAATTGTAGCTAAAGGTCCATTCTATAAATATGTACTTAGCTATTTCGCTCTATCATAAAAGATAGTTATCATTATCGTAATTGGTGCGTTATTTTCGCCGCCATCTTGAATCTGCCTCACTTCACAAATAGCTGCTGCGGGTCAAAATAATTTTTCACATGTGTGCCAAATGGCATTCCATTATCATCAAGTGCAATGTTTTTCGACGTAGGCACTAGACTATAAGACCTGGAAATCACGCACTTAATTAGAAACAGGGTGAGATGAAGATGTTTCGTAGATGCTCTATGCTCCTCACAGAAGTAATTTAATTTAAAATATATTTTTATTAACAATTTTATGACGTTAGTCCGATTTTTTCTTCAAACCTTATATTTACGAGTTGGGATGAATAACGGAGTTTTATGTAGGCAATTGATTTTTTTTTTAACATGTGAGCACTTGATATATTTTTCCAGAAGATGCCTTTTATGTAAATATCATGTTTTGCATAATATTGGAGTAATTCGGCCGTAAAATCAACTAGACAGCGAGTTAGGTAGGTATGGGGGCGGTTGAGCCTGGGAACCAAATCGAGACCGTGGGAATTTTCTTATCAGTGCGGCATCCTTTGATGTTGCCGACACCTGGTCAGGTGTTAATTACAGGTGTGCAATCAGGTGACCTGATTTTCGACTGGTGTGTTGCGGGCTAGCCTAAATTTTAGGCGCATAAGAGAAAATGTGACGTCAGAGATAACAGGGGCGTACTCAGAAAATGTTTAAATGCAGGGGGCACTCAAAATTGTATTCCCCGCTTTTCAGAGTCAACAATGTCCTTCCGCACCCCGCGAGGTCAGAGGTTAACGCTCCCCTTCAAGGTCAACAAATGTTTTTGAAAAAGGTCTTAACCATATTTTGAAAAGTGCGAGGGCCCAAGTGGCGCACGCAAATTATAGATATTTCAGTTGCATCTTAAACTGAAGATTACTACTGCGAATGATTTTGTATTAGGATAGCATATATTATAGAAGGTAATCAGAAAGAATGTTTACAGTTTAAAATAATATAATCCGGTTACCATTGCAAATTTCTGTTCTCCTAATACCCAAGTGGCGCACGCGTTACTCATAGATTCTTTAAAAGACGACTGCCAAATGCTGTGTTGTTGTGAAAAATGCGAGTGACGTCATGCAAGGGTACCGGCATGCCCGTAAATATTTTTCGAAAATGTTTTTGAAAAAAGGGCCTTACCGTACTTTTGAAAAATGCCAAGGGCCAAGTGGAAGCGAAGCTTCCAAATCCGGCGACTGCGCACGTGTAGCTCTCGTAGATTCCTCAAAAGACGACTGCGCACAGAGCTAAGGCCTTTTGTGCATCGGCGCCGGTATTCCGGTCCTAACGGGTTTAAGCCCCATGTGTGCTATATTTTTGAAATCGCGGCGAGCAGGTCGTCATCTTGAAATCATATTCATGAGCCAAAACGGCCTTATTTAAAAGTATCGTGGATGGACCCGTGCCGGGGCGTAAATCAAAGTCAAATGAAATTGAAAAATGCGAATGACGTCATGCAAGGGTACCGGCATGCCCGTAAATATTTTTCGAAAATGTTTTTGAAAAAAGGGCCTTACCGTACTTTTGAAAAATGCCAAGGCCCAAGTGGAAGCGAAGCTTCCAAATCCGGCGACTGCGCACGTGTAGCTCTCTTAGATTCCTCAAAAGACGGCTGCGCACCGAGCTAAGGCCTTTTGTGCATCGGCGCCGGTATTCCGGTCCTAACGGGTTTAAGCCCCATGTGTGCTATATTTTTGAAATCGCGGCGAGCAGGTCGTCATCTTGAAATCATATTCATGAGCCAAAACGGCCTTATTTAAAAGTAGCGTGGATGGACCCGTCCGGGGCGTAAATCAAACTTCAGGTGACACAACTGCGAGGTTTTGCAAGCTTGTTTAATCGATTTGATCTAATTTGATTTACAGCCCTTCGCAAAGGGCCCAGCATGGATTACTAAAAATAGCATATATGACTGAGAGATATTGTTTTTCTGGAACCATACCACGCCCATCATAGACATGACATTTCTAAAATGTTATCAATGATTTAGTGTTTCGATTTAAAAGCATTTAAGTAAGAAAAATGTAGCAGATAGGACGAAATTTCAATTTAGTATTGATTCTTATGGAAAATAAGCACATATCGCGAACATATCAGTGTCCAAATGAATAGACTGTCCACTACTCGGTTCGATCGACGGATTTAGGGTTATAAATAGACTGATCGTCCAATGCTGTACCATTTCCTTTCAATTTATCGAAGGTGAAAGCTGTCTAGTCCGTTAAAACAATACAATTAAATAATTGCTATTGACAGTGAATCATCGAAAATAATGGAAAACTACTATGTCGTCAAGGATGTTTCTAAGATCGTCAGACAATATAATTTGAAAGGACGATCCCTGGAGTTTAAAATAAAACCCATTCCTGAAAACAAAGAACCAACAAACTGGGTAAAAGATGCTATCACCCAGATTATAATGAAGGCTACAGAGGGGGTTCAACCTGAAGATAAAGTTGGGTTTACTTTTTGCAGCAAGGATTTTAATAAAGGCGATGGTTGGTTGTCTTTCCGCGACGCTAGTGAGGTGACAGTCGATGAAGTATGGGGAATTTTAAATAGTATTTTTCAGTCAAACTCCACCGGACTGAGCACTGATAAATTCTGCCTTGGAGTAACAACTGTACGTCTGCCCAGCGGCCGGGGAAACAACAGACAAAGTAAATACAATAATTTTGAAGAAGAATGTGGTATGCGTAGGGGCATAGTTACTATTAACAATAAGGACAACATGTGTCTACCGCGAGCTCTAGTTGTCGGTAAGGCAATTGCTGATAAAGACCCCGAGTACAAGAAGGTGCGACGAGATATCGGAAAACTACAAACGGAAAGAGCAAGAAAACTAACGGTAGAAGCCCATGTTCAAATTCCTGATAATGGAGCCGGCATAGAAGAAATTAAACATTTTCAAGACTATTTCAAGAACTATAAAATAACCGTTTACGATTTTGCCTCAAAAGGAAGAAATGTTATATTTGAAGGCCAAGATACAAATTTGAAAATCAACTTACTTTACCATAAAAGACATTACAATGTCATCAGTTCTCTTACCGCTGCATTTTGTTGTAGTTATTATTGTGCAAAGTGCCATACGCCCTATAACACAAAAAATAAACATAGATGTGGTGGTACATGTCAGAGCTGTCAACAATCACCACCATGTCAAATAAAGGAAAAGATCCAATGCCAAGACTGCAATCGATGGTTTAGAAGTAACTCATGTTTCCAGCAACATAAAAAACAACAGTCGCTGGGAAAAGGAACGGTTTGTGATCAGATCGTATGTTGCCTCTCGTGTCTTAAAACGATAAAGAAAAATAGAATACATACCTGCGGTGAGATATTTTGTAAAATTTGTAAAAAATTTCAACCTGGAAATCATTTATGTCATATGCAACCCAACACAGGCAAACATAAAACTAAGGATTTTCTATTCGTATTTTACGACCTCGAAACGACCCAGGAAAAGAAAATCGATGAACATACTGTCCAACACGAACCCAATCTATGTGTATTTAGACAATGTTGTGATTTATGTATTATTGAAAGAAAATTACTATTTTGTTGTAAAAAATGTGGTGTATGTCTTCAGAAGTTGAATGGAGAAAACTGCGTAGAAATTTTTTTACAACATCTTCTAAAGCAAAGGTCATCGTTTAAAAATATTGTGGTGTTGGCGCACAACGGTCAAGCCTTCGACCATCAATTTATCTTAAACCATGTTCTCACTAAAACTACCTTAAAGCCGGAACTTATCATGCGAGGTACAAAAATAATATCTATGTGTGTGGGAAATATTAAATTTATAGATTCACTTAATTATTTTCCAATGGCTCTGTCGAAATTACCGAAAGCCTTTGGCTTGGGTGACAATTTTAAAAAGGGGTACTTTCCACACCTCTTCAACACCAGAGACAACCAGAACTACGTAGGCCCTATACCCTGTATCAGGTATTATGAGCCGGACATCATGAAGAGTGAAGAACGAGGAAAATTATTGAAATGGCACGAGGAAAAACTTGCTGAAAATTACGTGTTTGATTTCCAAAAAGAAATTGAGAGTTATTGCGAATCAGATGTAGCTATTCTAACCGAAGCATGTTTGAAATTCCGTGAACAACTGCTGGAAGCAGGAAACGTGTGCCCATTTACAGAAGCTACTACAATTGCTTCAGCGTGTAATAAGGTGTTTCGCAGAAACTTTTTAAAACCAAACACCATTGGTATAATACCAAAGGGGGGCTATAGATTTTCTGATAACCAATCGAAAATAGCGCTCAAGTGGTTAATATGGGAAGAAAAACAGAGAGGTATAAATATTTTGCACGCGGGGAAACAGAAGGAGGTTATTTTACACGGGTTAAAAGTAGATGGTTTCAGTCCAGACACAAATCAGGTTTTCGAATTTCACGGATGCTACTATCACGGGCATCCAAAATGTCTGAAATTTGATAGACACCAGCCGCTTCACGATAATCCACACGAATCCTTAAATATGAGATATGAGTCCACTGTGGCAAAGAACGACCGATTGCGGAATTTTGGGTACGAAGTGATAGAAATGTGGCATTGTGATTTTAGTAGACTTTTAAATGAAGAAATAGACAACTACACAGAAAATCATCCGCTGATTGCACACGAGCCAATGAATCCAAGGGATTCTTTCTATGGTGGCCGCACAGGAAACACTAGGACATACTACGAGATAAAACCCGGTGAAAAAATAAAGTACATAGACATATGTTCCTTGTATCCGTGGTCGTGTAAATACGGGAAATTTCCTATTGGTCATCCAAGAGTTTATGTTGGAGAAGAATGTCCTAAAGAATTAGCAGATATAGAGGGTCTAATAAAATGTAGAATTTTACCTCCTCAAAATTTATATCACCCCGTATTACCAGCAAAAATAAATAAAAAATTATTATTTACTCTTTGTCGTTCGTGTTCCACTTCCGTAAATTATGGGGATTGCGATCACAATAACGAGGAACGGGCATTAACAGGGACATGGGTTTTGGACGAAGTAAAGAAAGCTTTGGAGATGGGGTATGAAATTATAGAAATTATTGAGCTCTGGCATTACTCAATAGAAAAATACGACGATGTTACAAAATCGGGAGGCCTTTTTACCGAGATGATGAATAAATTTTTAAAAATAAAACAGCAAGCTTCTGGATGGCCTAAGAATTGCATTACCCGAGAACAGAGGGATAAATACATTGAAGAGTTTCTAAATGCTGAAGGTATTAAGCTAAAATATGAGGATATTGTTGAGAATGCGGGGTTGAGAGCGCTGGCAAAATTAATGTTAAATTCGTTTTGGGGTAAACTAGGCCAAAGAGAGAATCAGCCTAAAACCAAAATCGTCAATAAGCCAGACGAATTTTTTAATATGCTATGCGATTCTGCCATTGAGGTAAACACCGTTTTACCCATCAACGATAATACCCTTGTAGTTAACTACGAATACAAGGAAGAAGCGTATGATCTGCTACCAACCATTAATGTTTGCCTTGCCAGTTTCGTAACCGCACAGGCCAGGCTAAGATTATTTAAATATTTAACGATGCTCGGAGATAAAGTTCTTTATTACGATACGGATTCCGTAATTTACATTTCAAGAGCGGAGGAACCGGAACCAGAAACCGGTACTAACGTGGGCGATATGACCGATGAATTAGAGGTATACGGCTCTGGCAGTTACATAACCGAATTTGCTTCTGGGGGTCCTAAGAACTATGGTTATGTAGTGTATTCACCGACTCAGAATAAATACTTTAAAACATGTAAGGTCAAAGGTATTTCAATTAATCACGAGATCGCCAAAGATGTAAATTTCGACCGACTTAAGGATATGATATTAAACAACGAACAACCCCGTAAAATTCTATACAAAAATTTTGAGAGAACCGAGACACACGACGTCGTGATTCGCGATAAAGAAAAGATATTTAGGCCAAATTCAACAAAAAGGAAATTTGAGGGACTTGATTCGGTTCCTTTTGGTTTTAAAAAACAAAGAAATTAATTAACATATATAGGCTTTCCGTTTGAATAAGCTCTGCACCAGATGAGATCTGGTCTCTGCCATGATGTCAGGCTGCTTAAAAAAACTAGTGTTTACGGGTTTTTGAAGAACACCTTTTCAAAATATAGGACTAAATGAATTTTTACCTAAATATCAATGTTATTGTATATGAAACTATGTAACTGATTTTTAAGTTTAAGTATGTAATAATTTGTAATAAATAATATTATGTAATATACTCAATGTAATCTTTGAAATTTGTAATATATTATTATAATTAGAACACACTGTTTTTTTTTTAATTCGCCCATCCGATAATTTATTTTATTTAACTTTCTCGTCAATTTGTATAAATAAATGTTAACATACAATCTATAATATAATACGTCAACGTGTATCCTTGCGTGGGTTTCTGTCGTCTAAATCTAAAACAATTGAAGCGAGATTCCGAAATGTCATGAAATATTCCGAAGCTTACCGAAGCATATATTGACATATAACGCGTAATCATAATAGTTGTTAATTGATATGTTTACACAAAAATAATATAAATTGAAATTATTAGTAGCAAAAAAATAATTATTTTAAAAAAATATTTGGTTTTGATGAAAGTTAGTAGAAAGTTAGAAAAATGTGACTTTCTTTTCTTTATTATTATTTTTCAATACTTTATTATTTTTTATTACTACTATTAACGGTTTAAATTAAATGCAAATGTAATGCATTGATTAAAACTCGCCTTGGTAAAAATTATAATTTTTACCAAGAAATACCGGCCGAGTTTGGTCATTCATAGCGGCGTCACTAGGTGACAACTTATTTGCGAATTTAAAATTGGTAGGAAATATTTTGGTAAAAATTACAAATTGATACATTCAATAGTTTGCTCCTTTGAAATTGTGTGTCATTTTGGTATTAAAACATGGTAAAAAATTTCACTTAAAATGTCATTCCATTTGGCATATGTCATAAAGATAAATGATATCATAGTTATAATCAGGGCCGGAAGAACGCACTCCGCAGATAATGCAAGGCATTAGGGCGCTTGATGCCACGGAAGCGCCAAGGTTGAAGTGAGGACATTTTAGGTCTTCACTTGAAATTTTACCCTGTCTGGGGGGGGGGCTCCATTAAATCTTGCATACGAGCGCCAAAGACCCTCGCTCCGGTCCTGGTTATAATGATCATAACCAACAAATCTGAAGTAGGTTTTAGAGCGTAAGAAATATTTTGAAATGACAAATTTACATTGCGCAACCGGATATCGTTATCGGGCCAAAAGTCTTATCAGTTGTGGTTTCCGGTGTGTGGAAACACGTCCAAGGTCGCATGAACAAGTTCAAACACGTTCAAGGTCGCATGAACAGGTCGAGCAGGTCGAAAAGTCAGGTCGAACAGGGCGACCACAGATCGACCTGTTCGACCTGACTGTTCCACCTGTTCGACCTGACTGTTCCACCTGTTCGACCTGACTGTTCGACCTGTTTGACCTAACTGTTCGACCTGTTCGACCTGACTGTTCCACCTGTTCGACCTGACTGTTCCACCTGTTCGACCTGTTCGACCTGACTGTTCGACCTGTTCGACCTGACTGTTCGACCTGTTTGACCTGACTGTTCGACCTGTTCGACCTGACTGTTCCACCTGTTCGACCTGTTCGACCTGACTGTTCGACCTGTTCGACCTGACTGTTCCACCTGTTCGACCTGACTGTTCGACTTGTTTGACCTGACTGTTCGACCTGTTCGACCTAACTGTTCCACCTGTTCGACCTGTTCGACCTGACTGTTCGACCTGTTCGACCTGACTGTTCGACCTGTTCGACCTGACTGTTCGACCTGTTCGACCTGACTTTTCGACCTGCTCGACCTGTTCATGCGACCTTGAACGTGTTTGAACTTGTTCATGCGACCTTGGACGTGTTTCCACACACCGGAAACCACAACTGATAAGACTTTTGGCCCGATAACGATATCCGGTTGCGCAATGTAAATTTGTCATTTCAAAATATTTCTTACGCTCTAAAACCTACTTCAGATTTGTTGGTTATGATCATTATAACCAGGACCGGAGCGAGGGTCTTTGGCGCTCGTATGCAAGATTTAATGGAGCCCCCCCCCCAGACAGGGTAAAATTTCAAGTGAAGACCTAAAATGTCCTCACTTCAACCTTGGCGCTTCCGTGGCATCAAGCGCCCTAATGCCTTGCATTATCTGCGGAGTGCGTTCTTCCGGCCCTGATTATAACTATGATATCATTTATCTTTATGACATATGCCAAATGGAATGACATTTTAAGTGAAATTTTTTACCATGTTTTAATACCAAAATGACACACAATTTCAAAGGAGCAAACTATTGAATGTATCAATTTGTAATTTTTACCAAAATATTTCCTACCAATTTTAAATTCGCAAATAAGTTGTCACCTAGTGACGCCGCTATGAATGACCAAACTCGGCCGGTATTTCTTGGTAAAAATTATAATTTTTACCAAGGCGAGTTTTAATCAATGCATTACATTTGCATTTAATTTAAACCGTTAATAGTAGTAATAAAAAATAATAAAGTATTGAAAAATAATAATAAAGAAAAGAAAGTCACATTTTTCTAACTTTCTACTAACTTTCATCAAAACCAAATATTTTTTTAAAATAATTATTTTTTTGCTACTAATAATTTCAATTTATATTATTTTTGTGTAAACATATCAATTAACAACTATTATGATTACGCGTTATATGTCAATATATGCTTCGGTAAGCTTCGGAATATTTCATGACATTTCGGAATCTCGCTTCAATTGTTTTAGATTTAGACGACAGAAACCCACGCAAGGATACACGTTGACGTATTATATTATAGATTGTATGTTAACATTTATTTATACAAATTGACGAGAAAGTTAAATAAAATAAATTATCGGATGGGCGAATTAAAAAAAAAACAGTGTGTTCTAATTATAATAATATATTACAAATTTCAAAGATTACATTGAGTATATTACATAATATTATTTATTACAAATTATTACATACTTAAACTTAAAAATCAGTTACATAGTTTCATATACAATAACATTGATATTTAGGTAAAAATTCATTTAGTCCTATATTTTGAAAAGGTGTTCTTCAAAAACCCGTAAACACTAGTTTTTTTAAGCAGCCTGACATCATGGCAGAGACCAGATCTCATCTGGTGCAGAGCTTATTCAAACGGAAAGCCTATATATGTTAATTAATTTCTTTGTTTTTTAAAACCAAAAGGAACCGAATCAAGTCCCTCAAATTTCCTTTTTGTTGAATTTGGCCTAAATATCTTTTCTTTATCGCGAATCACGACGTCGTGTGTCTCGGTTCTCTCAAAATTTTTGTATAGAATTTTACGGGGTTGTTCGTTGTTTAATATCATATCCTTAAGTCGGTCGAAATTTACATCTTTGGCGATCTCGTGATTAATTGAAATACCTTTGACCTTACATGTTTTAAAGTATTTATTCTGAGTCGGTGAATACACTACATAACCATAGTTCTTAGGACCCCCAGAAGCAAATTCGGTTATGTAACTGCCAGAGCCGTATACCTCTAATTCATCGGTCATATCGCCCACGTTAGTACCGGTTTCTGGTTCCGGTTCCTCCGCTCTTGAAATGTAAATTACGGAATCCGTATCGTAATAAAGAACTTTATCTCCGAGCATCGTTAAATATTTAAATAATCTTAGCCTGGCCTGTGCGGTTACGAAACTGGCAAGGCAAACATTAATGGTTGGTAGCAGATCATACGCTTCTTCCTTGTATTCGTAGTTAACTACAAGGGTATTATCGTTGATGGGTAAAACGGTGTTTACCTCAATGGCAGAATCGCATAGCATATTAAAAAATTCGTCTGGCTTATTGACGATTTTGGTTTTAGGCTGATTCTCTCTTTGGC
Organism: Liopterus haemorrhoidalis; assembly: GCA_963971575.1. Taxonomy (NCBI): domain Eukaryota; kingdom Metazoa; phylum Arthropoda; class Insecta; order Coleoptera; family Dytiscidae; genus Liopterus; species Liopterus haemorrhoidalis. The sequence continues at coordinate 13,523,460 of OZ020618.1, read as the reverse complement.
CTAGTTTACCCCAAAACGAATTTAACATTAATTTTGCCAGCGCTCTCAACCCCGCATTCTCAACAATATCCTCATATTTTAGCTTAATACCTTCAGCATTTAGAAACTCTTCAATGTATTTATCCCTCTGTTCTCGGGTAATGCAATTCTTAGGCCATCCAGAAGCTTGCTGTTTTATTTTTAAAAATTTATTCATCATCTCGGTAAAAAGGCCTCCCGATTTTGTAACATCGTCGTATTTTTCTATTGAGTAATGCCAGAGCTCAATAATTTCTATAATTTCATACCCCATCTCCAAAGCTTTCTTTACTTCGTCCAAAACCCATGTCCCTGTTAATGCCCGTTCCTCGTTATTGTGATCGCAATCCCCATAATTTACGGAAGTGGAACACGAACGACAAAGAGTAAATAATAATTTTTTATTTATTTTTGCTGGTAATACGGGGTGATATAAATTTTGAGGAGGTAAAATTCTACATTTTATTAGACCCTCTATATCTGCTAATTCTTTAGGACATTCTTCTCCAACATAAACTCTTGGATGACCAATAGGAAATTTCCCGTATTTACACGACCACGGATACAAGGAACATATGTCTATGTACTTTATTTTTTCACCGGGTTTTATCTCGTAGTATGTCCTAGTGTTTCCTGTGCGGCCACCATAGAAAGAATCCCTTGGATTCATTGGCTCGTGTGCAATCAGCGGATGATTTTCTGTGTAGTTGTCTATTTCTTCATTTAAAAGTCTACTAAAATCACAATGCCACATTTCTATCACTTCGTACCCAAAATTCCGCAATCGGTCGTTCTTTGCCACAGTGGACTCATATCTCATATTTAAGGATTCGTGTGGATTATCGTGAAGCGGCTGGTGTCTATCAAATTTCAGACATTTTGGATGCCCGTGATAGTAGCATCCGTGAAATTCGAAAACCTGATTTGTGTCTGGACTGAAACCATCTACTTTTAACCCGTGTAAAATAACCTCCTTCTGTTTCCCCGCGTGCAAAATATTTATACCTCTCTGTTTTTCTTCCCATATTAACCACTTGAGCGCTATTTTCGATTGGTTATCAGAAAATCTATAGCCCCCCTTTGGTATTATACCAATGGTGTTTGGTTTTAAAAAGTTTCTGCGAAACACCTTATTACACGCTGAAGCAATTGTAGTAGCTTCTGTAAATGGGCACACGTTTCCTGCTTCCAGCAGTTGTTCACGGAATTTCAAACATGCTTCGGTTAGAATAGCTACATCTGATTCGCAATAACTCTCAATTTCTTTTTGGAAATCAAACACGTAATTTTCAGCAAGTTTTTCCTCGTGCCATTTCAATAATTTTCCTCGTTCTTCACTCTTCATGATGTCCGGCTCATAATACCTGATACAGGGTATAGGGCCTACGTAGTTCTGGTTGTCTCTGGTGTTGAAGAGGTGTGGAAAGTACCCCTTTTTAAAATTGTCACCCAAGCCAAAGGCTTTCGGTAATTTCGACAGAGCCATTGGAAAATAATTAAGTGAATCTATAAATTTAATATTTCCCACACACATAGATATTATTTTTGTACCTCGCATGATAAGTTCCGGCTTTAAGGTAGTTTTAGTGAGAACATGGTTTAAGATAAATTGATGGTCGAAGGCTTGACCGTTGTGCGCCAACACCACAATATTTTTAAACGATGACCTTTGCTTTAGAAGATGTTGTAAAAAAATTTCTACGCAGTTTTCTCCATTCAACTTCTGAAGACATACACCACATTTTTTACAACAAAATAGTAATTTTCTTTCAATAATACATAAATCACAACATTGTCTAAATACACATAGATTGGGTTCGTGTTGGACAGTATGTTCATCGATTTTCTTTTCCTGGGTCGTTTCGAGGTCGTAAAATACGAATAGAAAATCCTTAGTTTTATGTTTGCCTGTGTTGGGTTGCATATGACATAAATGATTTCCAGGTTGAAATTTTTTACAAATTTTACAAAATATCTCACCGCAGGTATGTATTCTATTTTTCTTTATCGTTTTAAGACACGAGAGGCAACATACGATCTGATCACAAACCGTTCCTTTTCCCAGCGACTGTTGTTTTTTATGTTGCTGGAAACATGAGTTACTTCTAAACCATCGATTGCAGTCTTGGCATTGGATCTTTTCCTTTATTTGACATGGTGGTGATTGTTGACAGCTCTGACATGTACCACCACATCTATGTTTATTTTTTGTGTTATAGGGCGTATGGCACTTTGCACAATAATAACTACAACAAAATGCAGCGGTAAGAGAACTGATGACATTGTAATGTCTTTTATGGTAAAGTAAGTTGATTTTCAAATTTGTATCTTGGCCTTCAAATATAACATTTCTTCCTTTTGAGGCAAAATCGTAAACGGTTATTTTATAGTTCTTGAAATAGTCTTGAAAATGTTTAATTTCTTCTATGCCGGCTCCATTATCAGGAATTTGAACATGGGCTTCTACCGTTAGTTTTCTTGCTCTTTCCGTTTGTAGTTTTCCGATATCTCGTCGCACCTTCTTGTACTCGGGGTCTTTATCAGCAATTGCCTTACCGACAACTAGAGCTCGCGGTAGACACATGTTGTCCTTATTGTTAATAGTAACTATGCCCCTACGCATACCACATTCTTCTTCAAAATTATTGTATTTACTTTGTCTGTTGTTTCCCCGGCCGCTGGGCAGACGTACAGTTGTTACTCCAAGGCAGAATTTATCAGTGCTCAGTCCGGTGGAGTTTGACTGAAAAATACTATTTAAAATTCCCCATACTTCATCGACTGTCACCTCACTAGCGTCGCGGAAAGACAACCAACCATCGCCTTTATTAAAATCCTTGCTGCAAAAAGTAAACCCAACTTTATCTTCAGGTTGAACCCCCTCTGTAGCCTTCATTATAATCTGGGTGATAGCATCTTTTACCCAGTTTGTTGGTTCTTTGTTTTCAGGAATGGGTTTTATTTTAAACTCCAGGGATCGTCCTTTCAAATTATATTGTCTGACGATCTTAGAAACATCCTTGACGACATAGTAGTTTTCCATTATTTTCGATGATTCACTGTCAATAGCAATTATTTAATTGTATTGTTTTAACGGACTAGACAGCTTTCACCTTCGATAAATTGAAAGGAAATGGTACAGCATTGGACGATCAGTCTATTTATAACCCTAAATCCGTCGATCGAACCGAGTAGTGGACAGTCTATTCATTTGGACACTGATATGTTCGCGATATGTGCTTATTTTCCATAAGAATCAATACTAAATTGAAATTTCGTCCTATCTGCTACATTTTTCTTACTTAAATGCTTTTAAATCGAAACACTAAATCATTGATAACATTTTAGAAATGTCATGTCTATGATGGGCGTGGTATGGTTCCAGAAAAACAATATCTCTCAGTCATATATGCTATTTTTAGTAATCCATGCTGGGCCCTTTGCGAAGGGCTGTAAATCAAATTAGATCAAATCGATTAAACAAGCTTGCAAAACCTCGCAGTTGTGTCACCTGAAGTTTGATTTACGCCCCGGACGGGTCCATCCACGCTACTTTTAAATAAGGCCGTTTTGGCTCATGAATATGATTTCAAGATGACGACCTGCTCGCCGCGATTTCAAAAATATAGCACACATGGGGCTTAAACCCGTTAGGACCGGAATACCGGCGCCGATGCACAAAAGGCCTTAGCTCGGTGCGCAGCCGTCTTTTGAGGAATCTAAGAGAGCTACACGTGCGCAGTCGCCGGATTTGGAAGCTTCGCTTCCACTTGGGCCTTGGCATTTTTCAAAAGTACGGTAAGGCCCTTTTTTCAAAAACATTTTCGAAAAATATTTACGGGCATGCCGGTACCCTTGCATGACGTCATTCGCATTTTTCAATTTCATTTGACTTTGATTTACGCCCCGGCACGGGTCCATCCACGATACTTTTAAATAAGGCCGTTTTGGCTCATGAATATGATTTCAAGATGACGACCTGCTCGCCGCGATTTCAAAAATATAGCACACATGGGGCTTAAACCCGTTAGGACCGGAATACCGGCGCCGATGCACAAAAGGCCTTAGCTCTGTGCGCAGTCGTCTTTTGAGGAATCTACGAGAGCTACACGTGCGCAGTCGCCGGATTTGGAAGCTTCGCTTCCACTTGGCCCTTGGCATTTTTCAAAAGTACGGTAAGGCCCTTTTTTCAAAAACATTTTCGAAAAATATTTACGGGCATGCCGGTACCCTTGCATGACGTCACTCGCATTTTTCACAACAACACAGCATTTGGCAGTCGTCTTTTAAAGAATCTATGAGTAACGCGTGCGCCACTTGGGTATTAGGAGAACAGAAATTTGCAATGGTAACCGGATTATATTATTTTAAACTGTAAACATTCTTTCTGATTACCTTCTATAATATATGCTATCCTAATACAAAATCATTCGCAGTAGTAATCTTCAGTTTAAGATGCAACTGAAATATCTATAATTTGCGTGCGCCACTTGGGCCCTCGCACTTTTCAAAATATGGTTAAGACCTTTTTCAAAAACATTTGTTGACCTTGAAGGGGAGCGTTAACCTCTGACCTCGCGGGGTGCGGAAGGACATTGTTGACTCTGAAAAGCGGGGAATACAATTTTGAGTGCCCCCTGCATTTAAACATTTTCTGAGTACGCCCCTGTTATCTCTGACGTCACATTTTCTCTTATGCGCCTAAAATTTAGGCTAGCCCGCAACACACCAGTCGAAAATCAGGTCACCTGATTGCACACCTGTAATTAACACCTGACCAGGTGTCGGCAACATCAAAGGATGCCGCACTGATAAGAAAATTCCCACGGTCTCGATTTGGTTCCCAGGCTCAACCGCCCCCATACCTACTCGAGTTGGATGGTATATATTAAAGTTGAAAATATCATCTTTGTTTTCATGTTTTTTGTTGGGAATATTACTATTTTTAAAAATTACATTTTGAATAATATTTATGAAAGCAAGACTGATTTTAATGATTCATGAAGTTGGCACAAACAAACAAACAGGACCTAAAAAGGTATGGTTTTCAACAATACACTTCAGTTTTTTCTGTGAAATTTAAATAATTTGAATATATTAGTCGTATAAATGTTCAGAAACAACAACGTAAGTTTTTGATTTAAACCAGGGATGGGGAGTCGACAGAAAAATTATCGACTCCCGACTCTCGACTCCGGAGTCGGTATTTTTGAAAATCGACTCCGACTTCGACTCCCGTCTCCTTTCACTGGTAAATTGTAAAGTCTATTCCAAATGTTTGAGCGGAACTAAATGGAATTTTTATTTTCTCAAATTATCACGAGTTTACTTTTTAACTATTAAAGTGGGCTTTTGTTAAACAAAATGATACAAAGCTTCATTCAATACTTAAAAGTTAGTAGATTTCGATAACTAATTCCGCTTAAACCAAGCAAACAGAATATACTTACATTAAATATCTTGGGTTGGGGTGAGCTGTTTTTATAAAATGTCATTTTCATTTCATCTTGACTATTGAGTCATTTTTAATACAAATTTTCAAATATATTAGTTTAAAAAAAAAAAATGTATTTTATATAAAGTCTGTTCCTTTGGTTTAGGCGGAACTAGATTTTCAATACTAGTTACTTTTACCGTTTAATTGAAGCTTTTGATCATTTTGTTCAGGAAAAGCCAACTTCAATATATAAAAAAATAGCTAATGACAACTTACAAAAATGAAAATTCCAGTTAGTTCCGCTTAATCGTTTGGAACAGACTGTACTTTATTTTTCATAACATGTCACTTTTTTCTTTTGACATATAGATTTTAGCGGCCAACATGAAACATAAAATAATCACAAAGCCCGTTACAACTTGAAAAAATAAAAATCCAGTTTAGTTTCGTTATAACATAATAACCAAAGTATACAAAAAAAGAAAAATTAGATATTACTAAAAATTAATTAAAGTTTTAACTGAAAAGCATGAAGGAAACCAGAATTGAATATTTTTAATTTCATTTTCGTTCATGAACAGAGAAAAAATGTCGTTCCTGTTTCCATGCTTTAACAAATTCTGGTAGAATGGTATTTTGCTTTCGTTTTCGGATTGTTCTCATCCTTGATAAATATATAGTCAAAGAGTCGGGAGTCGATAACTTTTACCGACTCCCGACTCCGACTCCCCATCCCTGATTTAAACATTAAAATTATACAACAAAAAAATGTATACATTTTAAAAACGCCGGCTTTGGAAGAGCGAGCCTGCTTCGTATACCAAAGAACCCAGATTTGAAATCCGGCTTGGACATTTGTTTGTCTAGTTTCAAGGTACCCGGGCCCCATTCTGTTATATGAGGACTCCATAAACATTCCGCCCCCTGCTCCTAATTAAGTTATTTTCTTAATTTCTGCTTCCCACTCGCAAATGTATACGTCGAATACGCCTATGTCCCCGGGACAGTCCCGGGACTTAATTTAGTTCTCACCCGGCTGTTGTTTTAGTAAAATTACCGCATTTGTCCCGTTTTTTGTAGCTGGTATGGAGGTCATACTCGGGAATCCAACGAAATTCGGTTAGATTTCAAACGCTTACTGCTAATTACATTTAACCATTTATATATGCGTAATACTTCTGCGACTTATCGTGAGCTTGAGTTTAAGATGACGTAAGCACGAGAGACAAAAATCACGCTATTCTGCGCCACAGAATAGTCATAACTCAGCAGTCGGAAAGGCTATTCGCGACTGAAACTAACGTTGGCGGCGCTGCTTACAACAGCTGATGGCGGACGAGAAGCGTATATGTATAGTTTTTTCTTAATATTTATCTGTTCAAACAATATTTCAAAAAAACACTGTATTTAAGTCACTATATTTTAAAATACTTCTTAATTCACATAAACTGCAGCACAACACACTACAAATATTATCCAAATATACGCTTCTGTTTAATTTAGCCAGTCACCACCAGATGTCTCACTGTTATTTGCAGTCGCGAATACTCATGTTTGGCCGCAAAAACAATTCGTAATAGCAAGTTCTAGAGTGGAAAAACATTTGCTAAAAAATATGTCAAATTATATAAGATTCGGGTGTAGGAGATTTAGGGGTTGTTATACTTGGGGTTTATATAGGGGTTGTTAATTTTCAACGTTCATAACATGCATACATTAACAACATGGCTCTTTGGCGACCATTTGATTTTGAAGAAATTTCTGATTTTTGTAGTGAAAATAGTGAATCTGTGCAAGGTGATTTGGAGTGCGAAAAAGTGGACGTTGATGTGGAATACGAAAATGTGGACGTGGCTACTAAAGAAAAATGTCATTTCTCTGAAAATTGCAAAGTTCTGATACTGAACGTTTATAAAAAGTTAGTTTCGGAAGGTAACAAACCTATACTTAAAACTGTGGAATTAACTAGTGTTCCATACAGAACAATTCAACGAATCATTGTTCATGGCAAAAATCAGTAGCGAAAACGACCCGATTTACAAGTTTTCAAGAGAATAGATAGTTTTATGTATAAAACAATAATAAATAAAATATACGACTTTTATTCGAAAAATGTAGTGCCGACTGTGCATCTTTTAATAAAAATGTTGGAAGAGGACGAAATAGAATTTCCATACAAAGTTAGCCATATGTATAATAATTTGAAGTTGCTAGGATTTATTTTTGTTGCAAAAAAAGAATGATTTTTGTTTGTGCAAATTTGAAGTATTTAATATAGACTATAAAGACTTTAAAACAAAACGATTTTTAAACATGCTTATATTTATAATTCAAATATAGCCAGCCTAAGCCTGATAAAAATGTGAAGGAATGCCATGTGAGTATATACAGTTCATTCTAAATAGCATATAAGAAAACACGTTTATTTTAAATAATTTTACGGTCCTGGCAACTATTTTTAACAGAACCATAAACTCAGCAGGTATAGTGGTTATACTATCAGTCATTATTGGAATCAGAAAGGGAGAGTAGCCATTTCGTTTTGGAAATACTATAACCATTTTTGACAGGATTATGTATTAATTTTATTATTTTTTGTCTTATGCCTCTAACAACCCTGTTCCATTTTATTCTGTGTTGGACTCTAAAATAATTCCAACGTTTGATTATATCAACAGATTTATAATTAAAGGTTACAGTTGAACATAAATTAGTTATTCCAGTACCCCTTATTGGAGTTGATTACTGGGAACTCTTGATTACTACGTTGACTATATTAGAAGACGTTTGGTGGCTGCTTTTCCTTCAAATTAACTACTATACATCAATGAGTCATGGCCATCCAAATATATAATCTGATGTACATTGTGTGGGAGACTCAAATGAATTATAATTTATGACACAACAATTGAGAGCGTATTAAACAGTATACATGATTACACACCCAATCGACAAAACTGTTTTACATACAGATACAGTTTAAGGTCCATTCCATTTGTGTCTATGCAGAGTTGTTTCCACTCGCCTTGGGAATTTACAATTTTTACCTCTTCCTCCCATTATTATTTATAAACAAATTAACTTTCCCATGCTATCATGGGTGGCCAAAGATCATGATCAAAAGAGACGAATACAAATAAATGTTAAGTGGGTTTTACACGATTCAATTTGTTGATCAATTAGTTGAAAAAATTGACCTTCAATTAATTGATGTGTGTAAAGTGTAAAAATTTCGTCAATTAATTGACAAAAAATTTGATCTATTTATTTTGAAAATAGAAGAAGTTCTATTTTTCGTCAATTTTTCATCAACTTTTTAGGGAATTCTAGGTATATTTTTATCTGTTAAGATATTGCCAACTGTTCACTTGTAACATAACCTCGAAATATATTATTTGTGTTTCGTTTTCAAATTTAACATAACCTCAAACATTCTAATTTATCATCATCTAGGTTATTTCTTTTGTTTTTGTTCACAGCTCGTAATTTTGTGAAGATTTTTTCAATATTTTCATTTTGATAAATATGTCAATATGTTTTACAGTTAGTAATGGAAAAATTTTCAAAAAAATTGATAAATAATATTGATGTGTGTAAAGTGACGTATTTGTTCCCAAGGTTACCAATAAATTTTTCAATTAATTGACAAAAAAAACTTGATCAATTAATTGAACTGTGTAAAACTAACTTTACCTTTAATGCCCGAATTTTGCTAATCAGAACTAGTTTCAACTGGATGCATTTAGTTAAAACTATTAATAACTACACTAGTTTTCATGGGCACCCAAATGGAGGGGGGTAAGCAAGTGACCCCCCCTGGAGTCTCCACTTTTAAGTGTTTTATTCCAAACAGGGCATCAAGAAAGGGCCCGGGTTCTGATAAAACAATAATTCTGGGCCCGGGAAAACAATAATTCCGCCCCACCTCTTTGAAAATGATAATTACGTGCCCGATGAGAGTAAGAAAACTGCGCATATATAGAAATTGTACTTTATTTTTTCTGTAATACGGGGGCTACCTTTTAAGTTTTTAAAAAAAACTAAGAAAAAAAAATTTTTTTTTGAACAAACCGTTTTATTGCTTTTCAAAATAATAGCCTTTAAGATTTCTTCACTTTTGCATGCGTTCAAACTAATTCTCGAAACTTTTTTTCCACACTGAAGTTGATATCTCAAAAACATGGTTTTCGAAGGCTTCAACAGCTTCTTGACGTGATGAAAATCGCTGTCCACGCATTTTTTGTTTGACATTGGGGAACAAAAAAAAGTCGTTAGAGGATGAATCAGGTGAATACGGGCAATGAGACATTATTTCGATGTTTTTCTCCTTCAAATAATCAATAGTTTCTCGTGCTGTGTGGGAGCTTGCATTGTCATGATGAAGAATGATGCGACGTTTTTGGTTGTTTTTCCTGATTTTGTCGATGACTTCTGGCATACAAACTGCTGTGTACCATTCTGCATTAACTGTTCTCCGATCCTCTAAAGGAATGGTTGCGACATGTCCAGTATAAACGAATAAACAAGCGATAATTTTCTTGGAAGTGCTTCGTGAACGAACTTTAGTGGGTTTCGGTTCGTCTTGAAAGACCCAAACAATGGATTTTTGCTTAGTTTCCGGTTCATATGAATTAATCCAAGTTTCACCTGTAACGATGTTGTGTCCGGATTTTGCAGTGCCTAGATTGAATTTTTTTAGCATTCCCTTACACCAATCAACACGAGCCTTTTTTTGAGCTTCGGTCAAAATATGTGGAATCCATTGGGAACAGATCTTTTTCACAGCTAAATGTTCATGCATAATCGAATATATTGCAGTCTGCGATATGCCAATAGAAGCATCCTATCTCACGGTAAGTCACATGCCGATGTTCAATCATTTTGCGCACAGCATCGATGTTTTTTTGAATCACAAGCGACTTTGATCGACCTTCGTGAGATTCATCACTGACGGACGCACGACAACGACGAAATTCTGCAAACCAATTGTAAACCGTCCTTTTTGATGGCGCTTCCTTAGCAAAAGTTGAACGAAGCGAATCTATGCATTGTTGTTGAGTTAGGCCTTTATTAAAATCGTAAAAAATCATCCAACGAAAACCTTCACTAGTAATATCCATTTTTTCACAAACTTTTTTTTAACGCTCACTGACAACAAACTACTCGGTCAATTTATAAGCTGCCACTGATTTCACAATAACAAATGTCAAATTTTACTAATATAGTAATGACACATTTCAATATTGCCATCTAGTGGTCGTTTGTAAAAACATAAAAGGTAAACCTCGTACAAGAAAAATGTGCCTCTTATAAACGTTTTTTGAGTGCTTGGGGATGGGGTCCCTGCACTCGCCCTAGGTGGGCGCCTAGTTCTCAGATGTGTTTTTAAAAGAAATATTATGTAGGCGTATAAAGGCTTGAGATTGACTGGTATATATGGTACTAGATATAAGCTGTACCAATTTAACTGTTACCCTTTTCACACTAGAACTTTAAGACGAGTGAACTTAAAGTTCACCGATGTTTAACATCGGTTTGCTTTCACACTTGATGTTTAAATCTCCAGAGCTGTCATCAGCTACAGTAATTTTGTCCTTAAGTTACCGTCAGGAAATTACCAGTTTTGAACTGTCTGCGCAGACGCACATTTTGAATTATTATAAACAAATATGGATATTTCATTTCATTCTACAATAAAGAATATATTACACCTGTATTAACATGTAAGTCGATACATTTTATCTCAATTATTGTAGCTCTGTATTTTATTAAACACATTATTAAAATAAATAATTTTATTATAACAATAAGTATAAACTTCTTATAACGTCGATATAATACAGTATTCTGGTTTATGATAATACAAAATGTTGACAGCACAAATTCAAAGAGTATTTTTTTTAAATAATAGAAATTATGTTGGCAATGTGGAAGATGTTTAAGACGCAGATCTCTGTCTTAAACATCGCTTGTATTTAGACGAGGCCATACGGTTTCACATTAGCGTTTAAAGACAAATTGACTTTAACATCCGATCTTAAAGTTCTAGTGTGAAAAGGGTATGATCAATAAAATTAATAAATTACTATTCTGCAACGGGTTAGCTAGTACTCAATAATTTTCCTAAAACGGTTCTGTCTATGTGAGTACGCGAATATTCTGTCTGTGTTATTCTACGCTGGGAAATTTATGCAGACTTTTAATTTACTTAAAGTTTCTTGAACTATTTCAGTTTTCTTACACAGCACGTTCTAGAATATCTAATGTAATCTACTTACATATAAAGTAAACTTATTTAAGAATATGAAATATTGTATGAATGTGACTATTTTATTTATTCTAATGTTAAATGTATTTACGATCGCTCTAATACCAAATATGTCATGTTATAAATGATAATATTATGCTTTATGTTCAATGTCATCAATAAATGCCGTAAACGAGCAATATTTTATCCGAGTAACGTGAGCAGTGGTAAATAAGGAATTTAATAACCGGATGTTATATAGAACAGGTCCCATTTAATAGTTTATGTTATTTACTGCAATTTTGCCAGTGGCGCCACTGTCGGATTTTACCTTGTTAAGACTGCAACATAAAAATTGCAAACAAATTGGTAAAATTCGACAATAATTAGTACAGGTAGATTTCTGCGTATAAACGAATTCAGTTTAAAACAAATTAAAGTTTCGTTCATGGGCGTTTGAACAATAATATAATATACAGACATATATACATATACAGGGTGTTTGTTTGAAACGGGGCACCCCGAAAATCTCCTTTATTTGTAAAGATACAAAAAATCTTCCGAACAAAAGTTAAACTAGACAAAAAGGCCCATCTAAAGGTTACTATAAGAATTCTGAGGCACTTCTGGTTTCACCGGAAATGATGTCAACTTTTGATCTAGCATAGGGAATCGATAATTTTATATTTTTTTCCTAAAAGTACATTAAATTAGCTTTACAATGACACCAAAAAATCATATTTTTATGTTAACCATTTCAAAATGGCGACCATTTATTTACAAAATAATAATCAACATAAGTTTTACAAAGTTGAACTTAGCAAGCTTTGAAAACAATAAATAAAGAAACAAAATATCTCTAAGATAAACTATTCGACTATTAAGAAAAAAAAAAACTATTACTTTTTACAAATATTTTACAAAAAAAAAAAAAAAATTACAAATGTTCGATCAAACACATTTTCTTTGAGATATTTTGTTTCTTTTTTTATTGTTTTCAAAGCTTGCTACGTTCAACTTTGTAAAACTTATGTTGATTATTATTTTGCAAATAAATGGTCGCCATTTTGAAATGGTTAACATAAAAATATGATTTTTTGCTGTCATTGTAAAGCTAATTTAATGTACTTTTAGGAAAAAAATATAAAATTATCGATTCCTTATGCTAGATCAAAAGTTGACATCATTTCCGGTGAAACCGGAAAAACCTTGATACCCAAAACTGGGTCACACGTGACCCTCTTTCAAAATTGATTGCAAGAGTGCTTTTCTCACAAGATTAGGCCAGAACGTCATTGTATATGCGTCCAATAATGACATCAAACCAATCGCTATGCAGTTTGTAGCTGGTTCTACGTCCGTTGCTTAGCAACGAAACGACTACATGAATTCTGGTTGCTACGCATGTGATGTCACTGGCCTGTTCTCGTACTCAAAGCACTTTACACATTTTAAAATTTATGTTCTTTTATCTTATTTTAGTTTAAACGTTGAAGAATACTGTTTTGAATAATAATAGTGTGTATTGAAGGAAAATTTCACCGTTATTATTTAATATTTAAACCTTCAAAACTGAATTTAATATTTATAGTGCATAATCCATTGTACAATTTTAAAAATGGGTATACACAAAATGATATTAAATTTAATTTAAAAATAAAAAAGTTATATCAAAAAATTGTATTATCGGGTGAAGTCGGACTGCGTTTTGGGACGGCAAAGGTTAAGTATTTTTGCCGGTTTTAACCTTAAAACAACTTGAGTCAAATGTCTTGCTTCATTTAAAATTATAAGATTCAAAATAGTTCAAAACTACATTTTTATATTCAATAAACCTTGCGGAAAAATACGGATATACACAGGAAGTCATCTATTATTCTAAAATAATATTTTATTTCATCATTGTTTTTAGCATACTTAAATCTTGACGTCCAATCAAAACAATATAAACAAAAAGATTGTAGCAACAATTTTACACTTGCACAAGTCGGACTTTGAACCATCTTCTTGGCATTCATAAAAATTTATAAACAAATAGTTGTTTAGTCAGCTGATTAATTAATAAAACGCTTGTTCATTCAGGTATTGTAAAAATAAAACGGAACTTATACAGGGTGATGGTAAAATATACTAACTACAAAAACAGATGACTAAAACTAACTATTGATGACTAAAATAATTTAAAATAAATAAATGGGAACTGTGAATTGCACACATTTCAGGGTTTCGTAGGTATCTAGAAGCGAAGGTGACCAACAGAGAACCAACAAGCGAGCGGCGAGTTAATTAGACAGCGTTATTACATTGAGTGAGTTTTGTAGCAGCGAGTAAATTCACATGGTCCCCTGTATAATTGAACCTTTAATTTACACCAATTTTAAGACGAGCCCTGTGGTTAGGTGGTAAACGAAATATTTTTGAAATATTAAAATCGATTCAAAATGTAAATTTAAAAACACATTTCGAAAACTTTCATTCTACGTATGTATCACAAAAAATGTAAAAAATATGTTGTCCAAGTGTACATAAAGCTGCTCATATTGCACACCGTATATAATGTGACGGGCATACGTGCTCATCCGTGAATAATGAACGTTTTATACACTGAATTGTTTGGCGCTTAGAAACGATGGCTATTTACACCTCATACAGCCTATATTTTAATTAGAATATTTAAAATAAAAATAAATAAAACAATTAATAATAGTATTTTAAACATTGTTGTACAGTCAACTGATGATAAGCTATCTTCATGACGTCAGTTCTGAAGTTGTACAATTTATGCCCAGAATTTCTGTGTTTTTAAATTTAATTTATTATTTTTCCAACGATAAAATTATATAGTTGTAGATAAAATATTGTATTTGACTCACATGTAATGGCTATATTACACTGGAATGATTATAAAACCTCTCCCACGGCTCGGGTAGTAAACGTCATCCTCGTGAAATATAGCCTGCATTATATGTTTATTAAATAAAATACTATTTTATTTTCGATGACAAAAAAAATCGATATTTGTAGAAAATCAAATTAAAAATACCTGTTGTTTTTTTAAATTGTTTAAAAAATGCATTACTTAGATTTTTCAGATTTCCATATTAACCCTCTGCGTTACTCGTTTAGCAATTAGTTGTTAAGAAAATGCTATTGAGAAGTTTTTTTTTTACTTTTCCTAGGAAAAATGGAGGGAAAGTAGCGCATAAAAATAAAAAAATGTTGCAGATATTTATTCCAATTTTAATAAAATAAAAACGTATTCTGTATTAATTAACTTGTTCGCTATGTGCAAATTGACGGCTAAGTACTACTGTCATCAGTAATATTTTCTTCGATCACAGCGCCGCAACCGGTAAGGTCACTTCTCGGTTCTGTAAATTGTTTGTTAACATCCGTCGCTGTAGGTTGACATTATCGCTGTTAACTTAACACTCGTCAAAACCAACGATTAACGGCGTTAAGGACACAACGTTAACATGTTATTTCCATCGATGTTAAATTAACAGCTATTACAATTTGGTTATTGATTTATGGTGCTATTTGCCCAAAATAGCACTATAAGTACTTAGTCATCTACCTCTATTGCTGTGTTCAGAACCTCGAAATTAGGAATTAGAATTAGTACTTAGAATTAACGTAAATGTTTGTTATACGTAACTGTACGTTGCCGTTCACAATCTTCAAAATTAATACTTATACTTATAAATTATAATTAGATATTTGTAGACTTCAAACCCTTACGTTAATTTATAATTGACGCATTAGTAAGCACTTGTCAACCTGAAAATTTCTATGACCATATTTTTTTGCTTCTATCCACATCTTTATGTTTTCTACGAGTATAAATATAATTTTTTCCTCTATTTTAATTCTTTTCAGAACTATGAAACACTCAAAAACTCATTAGCAAATGTAAACAGCTGCCAAATATCTATCGATAAAGTAGAAATCGATAAAAATATCTGTCAGTGGCTTAATTTCTTAATTTTTATTGTGAAAGCTGCTTAATTTCTACGTACAAATTTTATGTTAAGTACTAATTTCACGTTAATTCTAATTTATAATTTGGAGGTTCTGAACGAAGCATATATCTGCTTAGCATTTCACACACCCTGTATATACCTTATTATCCATTCTGGAATTTACTTTTTTTTGTGCCGCTTCATTGAACGATTCAACGTGTAATTTTTTATAATGTTTGTTCAATATCAATAGCCAGTACCATTTATCTTCAGCACCTTCTTGTTTCCTAGATAGCGTTCGGTAGAGTAGGCGTAGACTTGAACAGATCACTGTTTCATCAAGATTAGCTTCAATAGTTAATAAAGGACCCTTCACGCGATCAATATAAACTATTGTTGACGTTATCTTGCTTTTAATGGACGACCCAATTGTATTATGTTTCGGTAGTATACTATATGAGAGGCATCAAATTTGAAGGCTTATCTACTCATGAAATTACTAGTTTTATTACATTGTTTTATTTTTTATGATTTTGTTTTTGATGCAGGGATAAGAAAAGAACTAGTAATTATTGAAATTTATTGTTTTATAGTTGTTTTTAATCCCATGTTTTCTATTGTTCTCTCGCTTTATTACTTTCCCTCTAAGCCCACATTCCTTTCTCTTTGCTTTATATCTAAGTCTTCTCACTATAGTCTATCTCAGAAAGAGCGATAGTAATAAAATTTATTATTTGTAAAAAGTTATTGTTTTTTCACACAGAAGCGGCACACAAAATATGAATAGTTCGAAACTAAATATTGTTAAGAAACAACCGAGTGTGCCGCACATCTTATATGGGAATACGAACTAGTGTTAAACACAATAGATCATAAATTTTACCCTAAAATTTTGATAAAAATATGGTCACAGGCATGCGTTTAATGATATGATAAATATGGTCACAGGCGTGCGTTTAATAAAATGATAAATAGTAATATAGAAATACACAAAACCAATTTAAACGTGTTTAAATTGTGCACGCCACTGGCAACCGCCTGACAAAAAGATTTATTACTATCGCTCTTTCTGACATAGACTGTAGTAACAATGTATTACTTTATTTATAAGTATTTAGCTTCTAAAATAATCATGTTTTATACCTGATAACTAATTCAAATAATTTTTCATAGTTAACAATGTGTTATTTGATTTATAACTAAGTATTTCACTACTATAAATATTATTTATCTTCGATGCCTTAAAAAACAAAAATAATTTTAAAAATATTGATCGAATCATGACGTATAATAATAGGCGGAGCTTTCACGCATGAACTCTATGCAACTTGCATTACGTAATGTAGTGTAACTCGCGGAAAAAATCGATTCTCAGCTGTTGTTAAAAAAATTGAATTTATTATTTGATTATATTTTTAATTTTAAAAGAAAAGGTACACTACCTTAACCGTTAATACAAAAAGGGCATAACAATTTTAGCCCTAATTTAGCCATGAATATAAAAAAAAAATGTTTCATCAAAAAACAACAAATGGGCCGCTATTTTCCGAAAATATAATCTGATCAAAAATTCCTGTTATCCTATTCTGGTTCACATTAATGTGCATTGCTCAGAATTATTCAATATTTTTAGGATAACCCCAATGGGTTATAGGACATGGAACAAAAAATTTGTTGGAAATGGTGTTAAAATAAAGGAATTTAAAAAAAATGCTTTTTGTTACATAAACTTCGTCTTAAGAGCTTTCTTGTGATACCACACAATAAATTTAAAAAATATATATTATTTTACTACATTAAAAATTCGATATTTTTCAAAAAACTAATCTGATCAAAAATTCCTGTTGAACTATTCCGATTCCGTGTACATTGAGAATTTTTTCAGATTTTTAGATCAACCCCCTTGGGAAATAGGGTATGAAAATCCGTTAAAACATTTTTCAAAAATAAATCAGTTGTATGCTACAATTTCTACCGAACAGATAGACACATGAGTGACGTTATAATGGTTTTTATCATACCTACAAAACTCTAAAAAGCAGTAAAAAAATATTAATCCACAAGGAAGTAAACAAAAAGTTCCCTAAATAAAGTTTAGTTTAAAATATTTTATGATTTTAAAAGAAAAATAAGAGAAAATTAAATTGACGAGTGACGTTATAGGGTTTTCTGGTCATAACAAAACCCTAAAAAGCAGTAAAAAAAATATATTAATCCACTGAAAAGTAATTTAAAAGAGTTGCCTAAAGAAAATTTGATTTAAAATCTTTTATGATTAAAAAAGTATAGTAAAAAAGTTATAGGAGGATAATAAATTTGGCGAATTTTTTCAAAACAAATGAGGTGCCATTCAAATGCACTATTCTATGTTCATTGAGTCGATGCAGTGCGTTGCATAGTGACAGGCTGAGGCATGCGATAAGAACCTCGTAAAATTGTATCGTAGTACTGCACTGACTCAGTAAATAGAGTAAAGGTATAGTTATAATTTAGTCTAATTTAACCTAAATTGTATATCTTGTAGTCGAGATCCCCATACATTCCCGATTAAATGGGACACCCGGTCCTTATTAAAATTTATATCAATTTTAATCTAGGCTAAACTGTTTTATTATATTGTGAACATAGGTTAAATCTCTTAAAACTAAATGTTTTTGGATTACTCTATCTAAACATATTACTTTAATGACATCAGTGCAGTTTAAAATAAGTTCCACGTCATGTTACTCCCAGTACTAATTTTACCAAAATTTTACGATACGGCTGTCTGCACATTTATTATCACGCAAGATATCTGGCCGTTGATTTCCTAGCGCCAGCGAAATGTGATCTCAGTCTCTGTGATGACTCAAGGAAGAGTGTGCCGTATATTTATACTGTTGGCGGAAATCATTCTGCTAACTTTCAAACTTCACGTCATATCAAGTCAGCAAAACAATTATTCTAAGTATAAACATTAGTAAATAATAACAGAGAAGTATATAAGCAATTATTGATTGCATTTGCTTCACATGATAATATACTGGATTTGTAACATAACATTTTTAATAAAAATAATCAATAACTCTTGAATAAATCATTGAATATTTCATTCAATATAATATGTTTACTCAAACTTTTATGTTGTCATTAACCAAGCATTTTTTACTTTCTGGACGACCATCATATGTTTGAAACCAAATGTACATTTCGACGGCTATGCTATGCTCATCAGTAGTAAAATTATTGTACTATAAACAAGAGCTTATAAGCGCCTGTTGTCGGCTTTTGTTGATTCTGGTTAGTGGACATGCACAAAGACTGTTACCGTAGCAGTCTGGAGTCGGATAACTACGAACCAGCTTTAATGAAAGTGTAGTTATGGTTCCTTTTGCTCCTACTTGAAACATGGAGTCGATGACTTGCGCCATTTAATTCAATTACTATATTTCGGAAATGCATTACAACAAAAAAATATAGTATTAGCAGTATTATGTAATTATTTTGAGCCAGCTGTTTTAGCTGTTTCCATGTTTTGCCGCTTTCATTGGCTTCTCGTGTTGTTAATCTTCACCACATATAAACAGGTCTGCCCCGTTTTCTGCTCTCTTGATGATTCCAAATAACCGCAATTTTACTAATAGAGTTTGCGTATTTTCGAAAAATATCTATGAACATCTGCAATAGCTTGATTGCTAATAAAATTTTAGAACGCGAAAATGTGGCAGAAAACCCGGAAATGGAACAATCTAAGGGAGTCTAATATTGAACCAATAAGGTGATGCCTTGCCTCGTAGCTACTGTTATTGTGCTATTCTGGCGAAATACATCGTCTGTTTGTAAGATTTGAGCATAGGAATCTGTAGCGGATCATCCTCGAGTAGAACGACCACGTACCAGTCGCTCTAATGAAAATGTACAGCTCGCACCCTTACGAAGCTGTACATTTATAGTGTAGCAGAAAACCCCGAAAATACGGCCAGTAGACTAAAATATCATAGGATCATCACAGCGACGAATATTGACTGATTTACATCTCCCCCATCAAGATTAAACTGGATACAAACTGAACCAAGAGACAGGGCTATTGTCAAGGGTATATGGTGAATACCTTCTGCGTTCTTTAGAATGAAGCTTATACTCTGTGATTTTTTGTGTTAAACAATGCTATTCGTGGCTTTTATGAATCTATGATTTTTACGATATATGTACAATATACAGATACAGGTACAGAGATATAAGCAGAGGGCATACAATACGAATTGGCAGAGAAAATTCAACGTGCAAAATCTTCAGGAGAATATCATGGGCAGCATTTGGTAAACTACGAAATATTTTTAAAAATGATATCCCAATGCGTCTTAAAAAGAGAGCTTTCGAACTATGTATTATGCCCGTCTTAACCAACGGAGCGGAAACCCTAAAGCTGCTTTCAGAGCTCAGTAAATTATCACGCTGTGCGTTATGGATAGTTTTTAAACGAGTGCAATTGGTATGATCGGACAAGCTCCTACTATATCGCTCAACAGTAGTATAGCAACGACAAAGCACGAGCATGTCCGATCATACCAAATGACCTCGTTTAAAAATTATCCATAGCGTACAACGTGTTGATTTACTGAGCTCTGAATGCAGCTTAACACTGACTAAAGCTTCTGCTAGAAAGCTTCAAGTTACCCAAAGGGCTATGGTATGAACTATACTCGGTATAATGCTGAGGAATAAAATACCAAATGTTGAAATTCGTCAACAGACGAAATTAACTGACGTCCTTGTAAAAGTAGCTGGAATGAAATGGAAATTGACAGGCCTATATAAAACAACAGAATACAGATGGACCAAACTTATTCTCGAGTGGAGACTATGGGCAGATCTACGTAGCCGAAGAAAACTGCCCATTCGCTGAACTGATGACCTAAAGCGTATTTTACGAACTGGCTACCAGAAGCTTAAGACAGAGAAAATTGGAAATTTTTAAAGGAGGCGTATATCCAGCATTGGATTCGAACGGATAAAGGATGATGATGATACCTTCTGATTTTTTACGACTACAGAATTTCGCCGGCTATGTTATGCTCATAAGTATGAAAATTATTGTACTCTTAGAGTACGAACACGTAGAAGGATTCTTTTCGGCGCCTATAAACAGGTGCTTATAAGAGCCTGTTGTCGGTTTTCGTTGACTCTGGTTAGTGGACACGTACAAAGTTTGTTACCGTATCAGTCTCGTGTAGGATGTCCACGAACCAGCTCTAAGAGATAACCTCAGCGTCTTAAATGTGCAATTGAATTCCGAAAAAATATCGTCGCAATATTTCAGGAATACATATTCTTTCCAGATAATCTAATTACCGAAAGAGAAGGGATAAGAAATAAGATTGCAGAGATAGTGTTCAAGAAAGCAATATAGGAACTTTTGGCTCAATCCAGTCTCAGATAGAAACAGTGCTTCTTCGCCTTAAAACCTGTGATAAAATGAAACCTGGCAATCCTAAAGGGGCCTACAAATATATTGCTTTTTAAGCCCAAAATTTCTAGTTACGCCATTGACTCAACCTATTCCAGCTTAAACAAAAACCTTGCCATGGGCCTCATCTTAAAACATAAATAGATTATATGTACATAGATTTTCCGATACTGGTATGAAAATCGACCGAAAACAGTCATTCTTATTTCCAGAATACAATATGTTATGAACAATAAAATGTTTTAGATTTCAGAATTATGATTTTACTTTTAAGAACAATCTTAATTTTACAATTCCAATGCTTTGACATGACTTGTGTGATTTATTTAAAGCAATACCATATATAGAAAAGAATGTAATATTGAAACAGATATTATTTATTTTAATATCCATCTGTAAAGTGCATGACTATTCTTAACATAGATATGACATCATTTTGTGTTTTGAGTGTACCCCGTATATGAAACCACGTTTGACTTTTTTATTAGACAACTGCTCTAGTTATATATAATATTAAACTTTAAATGCCCCCTAAAGGTCAACATGCAATATGCACCGTAGTTTTTTTTTTGTAGATCAATATGAAACATTTCGAAACTTTCTAGGTTTAAGGCAGTGAAGATGAGTATCATCATCAGGCTGCAGAATTTACCTTGGTCGGCGAACGCATTGGATATACGGCAGTATTTTCGCGGACTTAGTATTCCAGAAGGAGGTGTCCACATCGTTGGCGGCGAACTAGGAGATGCGTTCATAGCCTTCAGGTATCTACAAAAGTTATTATATTATTACACAATTAACAAAAATAAAAAATAAACAGTAATACAGATACTCCGAGAATAAAAATATAATCCAGCTAAACCAGGGGGTCGGGAACCTTTCTAAAACAAAAAGCCATTCCAACAAATACCCTTTAGAAAGTGAAATTTAAAGCAACGTTTAAATTTAAAATAAACAATTATTGATAAAGATAGCTATTCTACAGATATTTATATTTAATTTATGGTTACATAAGACAAACGTTGCGTAAAATAATTACAATTGTACATCCAAGTTATTGATGTATAGGTTATTCCAAACGTTTAAGCGGAACTAAATGAAATTTTTATTTTATTAAGTTATCACAAGCTCACTTTTTAACGACTGAAGTGGGCTTTTGCTAAACAAAATGATCAAAAGCTTCAATCTATTGTTCAAAGTTACTTCATTTGAAAATCTAGTTTCGCTGAAACCGACTATACTCAATAGATTCTGGCGTTGGTACCACAAAATCCACTAGCCTCTGCATTTTCCGTTGGTACATTTCTTACATTATTATTATTTGTACGAGGGTTGTCTCTTATATTTCGGGGTTGCGCTGAACTAGTGCTGCCATCTGGCAACTGACGCTTCTATCGTAAAGTTTGACATTTTTGATGGTATACGTACTCAGAACGTTTTGACGTACGAACGCTATTTGTGTTGTTTACAGTAATTTGAAAAAATTAATCTCGGTTAAAAATTAAATTAAATCGTGTACATTTTCGAACGATTATTTTTTATAACTTTCAATGCGAATTAACCCAACAACAGTGCATTGATGAACTTAATTCGACTTTTGGTGATTAAACACCATCAAGGACTACTGTTTATCAAAGGTTTTCTGACTTCAATCGTGGCCGTAGTTCACTTAAGGACGAATTTTGTGAAGGTTGTCCAATATCGGTTATTGTTAAAACATTAATGCTGTGCGTGAACTGATACTGCAAGATCGTCATGTGACATATTGAGTGATTGAGGTATCCTTGGGCATTAGTGGGACCAGCATACATTTATTAGTGCATTAACATTTGGCCGTCAAAAAGATTGGTTCGCATTGGATCCCACATAATTTGCTATAATACTATAGGAAAGGTGCCTCAATCGGAGTGGAAAAAGTGCTTCGAAAATTGGTTCAAACGCATGCAAAAGTGTATTGATCTTAATGGAGAATATTTAGAAAAATAATAAAGCCACCTTTATTGATAAATAATTGTTTTTGATCTCAAATCCCGAAATATAAAAGGCAACCCTCGTAACTACAATAAATTAATTATATATGAAATAACCTAGACAAGCCTGGTTTTCGTGACATCTTAGAAAACGAAACTCCCGTTTAGTTCCGCTTAAACCACCGCACCAGTAGGCGTTCGGTTAAATAAATACTTCGTTAAATAAACCACCACTATACAGAACAGTCAAATTTAAATGGGGTTCTGTAGTGTTATGTTATAATAATAAGTGAAAACACAGGAAACAATAATGAACAAAGCAAAGGAAATAAGTGCATAGAAGCACTTAATAATAAGACTATTCTTTGAAGTATAAAAAATATTTTGTATATTTTATCGACTTACGCAACACAAGTTGCGAAAATGCAGGCAAAAGGCATTAGTAAAAATTTTGTCTGCCAACAACTGCAGAAACCAATAACCCAATATTTTAATTTACCATAAACATGAAATTAATAATATTAATATTAATTAAACACCTTAAAATAAACTTTCAATTGTTTGAACAATATGATTTTATAAACACCCCTGATTTCTATTAGTTCACATTTTTCACATAGTTCACTGTATTTGTACTAATTATTATTAGTAATATTTATATGAATACTAAGTAATTAATAATTGTAAGAAATTCTGTATTTTTCTAAGAGTCTCATGCGGCTGCGAAATCACCGGTTTCCGACCCCTGACCTAAACAATATTTTTATTTTGCATTTTTTTAAGTTTAATTTACACACTTTTATTCTAACAGCACTGACGAGGATGCCCGACAAGCTTTTCAACTGGACAATGGAAAAATCAAAGAAGTACAAATCAAACTATTACTTAGCAGTCGTACAGAAATGCAAAAAGTAATAGAAGCTGCTAGAAATAAACAAACACCATTTGCAGCAGCTGTAACTCAACCCATCGCAGCAGTTGTACCAACAATCCAGTCTCCCCAAGAGAAAAAAGAAGACAAAGAAAAATCAAAAGATGATTCCAGGTCCAGCAAAGATAAGCGAGACCGTCGTCGTTCCAGATCCCGGACCCGTTCACGTGAAAGAGACAGACGTGATAGATCACGCGACAGACGTGACAGAAGAAGGAGAGATCGTAGCCGTTCTCGTGATCGTAGAGACCGTAGACGTGATCGCCGTAGTAAATCACGTGAACGTACTCGTTCCAGGGAACGTGATTCCCGAAGAAGTAGAGATAAGAAAAGAGATTCCAGAGATGAATCAGTCAGGAGTCCATCAACAAATAATGGAAACAATAAGGAAATTATTGAAACTAAACCTCAAGTATGGGAACATAACCCACGTCCCCAAATTCCTCCTAATAATCAAAATATTGGCCCAACTGGGCAGAGTTTGCTTGGAACCTATCCTGGTCCAAATAATACAAACACCACGCTGGAAGATGCACGACGTTCCTTGGGACTTGTTGCTGGACTACAAAGTATATTATCAGGCCAGTCCAGTTTATTAAATCTACCAAACTTGAGCAATGGTTTACCACCACGTGATGTCTTAACACCACGTGATAGTTTACCATTACGTGATAATTTACCATCACGTGATAGTTTACCATCACGTGATGATATGATGAAAAGAGACAACTGGCAAGGTAATAAAAACAGATTTCCGGAGAGACCTCCTGTGCAAGAAAAAATGGGTATGGGTACACATTTTCCAAACCAAAATAGACCTTTGATGGGATCAAATGAGTCTATGAACTTTGGAGGCAATCAAAGGTTGCCAATGTTCCAAAATAACATGAATACAAGAATGCCATTTAATCAAGATATGGGTAATAATATGAATAGACCATTCATGAACAGACCCGGTCAGATGATGCAAAATGATGTACCACCAAACAGAAATATGTCAAATGACTTCCACTATAACAACAAAAGGGAAATAAAAGAAGAACCCGACAGATTTTCAAGAGAACCCAGGGTTGAAGGTAAAACAGACAGCTGTGTTCAACTTCGTCCATATTTCGGAGGATATTCAGAGCTTAGAAGATTTTTCAGTGGACTACATATCAGTAACACAGGTATTAAATTTCCAGTTGCTAGTAACGGTAGAAGGATTGGTATATGTTACATTAAGTTTATAAAACCACAACACCGTGTTCTTGCCTTAAGACAAAATGGTGGTATTATACGAAATGTAAGTGTAGAAGTAAAACCAATACCTGATGATGTTTTTGACAAATGTGGTGTAGCAAAAAGAGATACAGAAGACGATGAAGATATTATTGATAGAGAAAAGAAACCACTCCAACATTTCACATGCCTTGTTGTTGAAGACTTACCAAGCTTCGCCAAAGAACATGACATCCTAAAAATGTTTTCCGATTATTCTTTATTAGGAATCAACATTGAATCACAAAACAGGCGCCGTATGGCATACGTTCAGTTTAGTACAAAAGAAGATGCAGTTAAAGCTTTTGAAGATAAAAACAAACATTTCCTAGGTGGTAAACCTATAGTTGTTTCCCCAAGCAATGAAAACAAATTCGCGGAAATAATAAATACGATTGAGGAACCAGTACAAGATATGGAAATTGAAAAACCAGAATGTATTGAAATTAAAGATGAAAATGAAGAACCAGAACAATTTTCTAGTAATGCAGCTAGTTTTGATACAGACGTGGTTTTATTAACAGGCTTACCATACAAAACAACAGACAGGGATGTAATAGACTTCTTTTCTGATATTGGTTTAGTCCCTGTTAAAATACACATGTCAATAAATAAATTTGGTCCTACAGGAGAGTGTTATTGTGAGTTTAACTCTCCAAGTGAAGCAGTTGCAGCGTTGGATAAAAATGGAATGCCTTTAGGTACAGGAATGGTAACTGTAGAACCATTTCCTCGACGAGACATGGAACGGAACCTTATTTTAGGTCGCCCACCATCAAACCACGTACCGAATCAAAGATTTATGGGTCGTTTAGGGCCACGACCTGGTTTGATAGGTATGTCTCCAAGACCTATGATGGGTAATATGGTTAGACCACCTAACCCAATGAATAGATTTGATGGTCCAGTCGATAATATTGCTCCACCTGGTTGTGTTTTGGCTATGGAAAATGTTCCATTTAAAGCTGGAGTAGAGGAGATTTTAGATTTTTTTGAAAACTTTGACGTAGGTACACATAATGTTTTAAGAAGGTATAATGACAATGGTACCCCTACAGGAGATGCAAGGGTTACCTTTAGTTCTCCCACAGAAGCACATAGAGCTTTTGATGAATGTCGGTATAAAAAAATAAGAGATCGCACGATATTTTTGAGAATACTGTAAGAAATTTATTTTTTAAAACAACTTGCAATAATTATCTATAGAATTCTAATAGATATTATTTATTTTATAATAAAAGTTAAGTTTGCTCAATAACCTGAATGAGTTTATATCAAATCTGTGTTCTCAAAAATTTAATTTTGTTATATATTAAGTATTTGATTGTAAGTTTATGTTTACTATATTTTAGTAAGTACATATAATTGCCAGATAGTATTTTTAAATAGTTTTATAAAAAAGTTACCTTATTTGGATTACAAAGAACTGAATATAATATTCTTATTCTAATTTATGTTTATTATTATATCATACTTAACCTAACTCCTTTACAATTGGAGACTTCCAGGAATGGACGAAGGAACAGGATATAGGTGCTAGTTTTCGCCTACGCCTGCGCTTTTTTGTTATAGATTCAAGAATTGTTTGGTCAAATTGCTGCTCACGATATGGTTTGGATTTTCATTTACTACCAACAAAAGAAAATTTTTTTTTTACTTGCGACGCGCATACACAAATTGTAAGTACAGGTAGGTCTCGTTTTACGCCGGTATTACGTTCCGGCGTAAAACAAATCGGCGCAAAAAGAGTCCAAAATGTGAAATTCCAGACGGATTGACTTCAAATCTACATTTCATTGAAGTATT
Source organism: Liopterus haemorrhoidalis (assembly GCA_963971575.1). Classification (NCBI taxonomy): domain Eukaryota; kingdom Metazoa; phylum Arthropoda; class Insecta; order Coleoptera; family Dytiscidae; genus Liopterus; species Liopterus haemorrhoidalis. Next base: position 13,496,383 of record OZ020618.1, on the reverse strand, counting down.
TTTGTCTTGATATTTCAACGATTTTAAATATATTTGCAAGTGTTTTAAATGAATACCACGAATTTCAAAACTTTGTTTTCAGGGACGGACCTATATAAATTTTATTAAAATGAATTAGATATAAATGAAGCAAATAAATATTTATTCTTTTGTGCTATATAAATACAATACAACGATATGATTTAACAACAAACTTACAACTAACAAAACTAACAACAAAAAATTAATAACAATTTGACATAAAGAAAAATATGATATAGAAAAAAAATATATTTTACAAAATTATTTTTCTGTGAATTTTTCCCTTTTTTTTTTTTTCTCGGATGAGCTCTGCATACGGTTCCATAGCTGCAACACTCCTCTTTACTTGCATACTGCGTTCACTATCATTATCGAGCTCACAAAGTTTTTCAGTAAGGATGTCTGTGTTTGTCAAAATTCGTTCTAAAGCATTCTTCATGATGATTGTAACAGTCGATGGAGGTAAATTGAGGTCCCTACAAACTTTTGGACGTTTTTCTCCATCTAGCATTCTTTTAATCACCTCCATTTTCTCTTGGTTTGTAATGGATCTTCGTTTTTTCTTAGCATTTAATTTAGGTGGTTTATTTTCCTTGTTAGAAGACATGGTTTGTGAAAAAATTATCTAATTTAAAAAAAAATTATCACCTATAAATTAAAAAATACATTACACTATACATAATATATACTACACTATACATAATACAATAAATTATTACTTACAAACAACAAATTAAATTTACCTTAAGGAAAATTAAATTTGGCAGACGTAAAAATTTACATAATATATTCTATATAATAACTGCAATAAACTCAATGTGTTGAATGCAACCCTGTACTGGCAAAATATTACTAAGCAATGATGTACTTTATTAACTGCGCGTGCGTAAAACCTCAGAACATCCCCGCTTCGACCATAGATTCGACGTCGACACACGACTCTGGCGTTCAAGCGGCGTTATTTCGAGACCGGCGCAAAATGAGTACTACCTGTACTCAGTTCTCGACGGATCTGTTCGTCCGCTTAACCAATCAGAAGCTTGTAAATATTTCAATTCGTCTGGTAATACTGAAAAGTCGGATTGTGTTTAACTTCGCCCGAAAAAACGGACGGTTTTCTCTTTCTAACGTCACATATGTACTTGAGATGTTAACCTCATTTTTAGCTCCACTATCCTTCTATGAATATCCTCAGTAAATAATCAAACTGGTCCTTATTCATGCGTAAATAATTATAAAACAATTCTGCATCCTTTAAACGTATTACTACTACCAAATTATGATATGCTCCTTGCTCCAATATTTTTTTATAAATTGCTTTAATTAAAAATCTTTTATATTGAATTATTTTCATATTTCTTTTATATTTGTTACATACACCATATGCTGCAAATAGCTCTATTTCGATTATATAAATATATTTACAATTAAATTTATGCCTTGTGTTAATTTTAAATATTAATAATTTGAATTCAGGGTGTTTGAAATATTTTGAATCTTAATAACGAAGATAGTAATTAATATCAAAACATTCAAACGAAGATAGTTACGCTGCAAAAAAAAAAACAACCGTTTGAGAGTAGAGCTGAAAACTGTAGAACGGATGAATTGTCCGGACAAACGGAAAATTTTTAGACGATATTTCTACTACTGCTACTCCCATATAATTCTTTAGTTCAACATTCAGCTTTTAGTTCAACTTTTCCGACAGAACACTTTACAAATCCTGAATTTTGACGGACCACCTTGGTTATTTTATAGGGTAGGTAAGTATCATAATAATATAATTAGCAAGTGTCTGTATGTAGTGTCGGTAAAATTGTGACGTCAATTTTTCCTAAGGTTTTCGTCATTGGCTAACTGGAGACACCCTGTATCGTGATTGGCTGACAGGTGACACCCTCTCCCGTGATTGGCTAACTAGTGATATCCTGTACCGTGATTCGCTGACCTGATATTATTTTGATAAATTTTAAAAAAAGGTTGCCCAACTTAATACATTCAAATTATTTTATTTTTTTTTGTTAGAAACCCGTAATTGTTGACGGGTTAAACAACCTAGTATATAAATAATATATTGAATAAATATAAGCGATAAGAAAAAAACAATAACATTTATACACAATTGTTAATTATGTTATAACAAAACACTTAAAAATAGTTCGTTTGCTTCATTTTCAATCAACCACACTATTATACAACACGTCTGTCACCACTGACTAATTTTTGAATCATATAGCGACATCATTCAACGCGGTTAACTTTTTGTTCATCGATAAGTAAAAAAGGTACGAATTACGACACATTTTTTACCCATACATTTTTATACAATATCCATCGTTGCTGTGCACCAGAAATTTTAAGTTATGCACAATTTTTTATACGATAGACTTATAGGGATGAAGTTTTAAAACGACTGTACAGTAATGGTTCTCCTGCTTCATAACAGGCTTGGTACCGGGATAGTGCGAAATGTTTTTTTCTTTCCACGGAACTTTGTATAGACACATTCTTTAAGATACCCCCTACAGAACAAAGTTTGGGGCGGTTAAATCCGGAGATTTTAGCGACCAGTATATTCCACTTTTTGAGATCAATCGGTCTAAACCCATTCTTCCAAAATTTTAGAATATGGCTCGTACTGTATGACATGTAGCGACATCTTTCTGAAACCACATAATTTCCAAACTCAGTTTATCTAATTGATGTGATAAAAAGTTCTCAACCATGTCATGATAGCGGTTCACAGTTTTAGCGTTAACCACAGCATCTTTGAAAAAACAAACAAACTTTTTTACACCTCCTGACCAGATTCCACATCACACTGTGAGGGTGTAATGGGTGCCGATGAACTAATTTTGTATATTCATTGCGCAATAGTCATTACTTTTTTGTTAACATAACTGGATTTTTGATTTTGTTACTGCCAAGAATTTTCTGCATTTTTCTGGGATTCTCCATTATTGACTAGGTACTGATTCTGGTAATACGTTTTAATAATTACAACGCGTTGATGAGTTGCAAAACGTTCCATAGCAAATTTACCACGTCTGCACTGCTCGACTATTAAATATGAACTGTTAACATTTTTACCAAACAAAAATGACGACTGATATAAGTTGTTAATGTTAATTTTTGGTCCAACCCTGGATTCTATCCTTTAGGTCTGTCCAACCCTGGTTTGTTTTCTGAATACTCAGTATTTCAGGAAGTGATATGTAGCAGTCAAAGAAAATCAATTTTATGATAGATGATTCATAAGAAAATCAAAAGGATGACGGTAAGTATTTCTTTTTAAACTAGTGACGTAAGCAAAGTCCATTAGGGGTTAAACGCCTACACAGTTTTTATGTATAATCATCAATTCACCATTTTGCAAAGAATACAATTTAATTATAATTTCTTCCAAAGAAATTTAAGTTATAAATTCAATTACTAGTTTATCATTGGTTTTATCTTCTTGAAGATTTTTTAAATTCTTTATCCTTTCTTTTTCCAAGCTTAATATAAATTAAACCTGTCAAAACAAACTGTCTCACACCATCAGATCCTGAAATGATAAAATCTAAGAAAAATGTGAAATGTCTTATAAAAAATATCGCTTTATAAAATTCTCTTTGTACAGTAATCTTTGCCTATTACGTAAAAGATTACACCAAAAGAAGATATCAATCGTTTCCACGTTTTATTTGAAAAAGAAAATAAATAAAACCAAGCAAATAAGTAAATTCTGTGTGTAGCGAAGGGTAATATTTGGAAATCCGGTTATTTGCTGCAAACCGATATACCACTTTCCAATAAAGTTCAATATTCTGGGACACGTTTTGCTAAAAATAGAAAGAAAAAAAATTACCTATACTGCATTCGTCACAAAAAAAAAAATGATGTGAAGTGTGAATTTTCACACATTTCAGGGTTTTGTATTTAGTCAGTGATGATGATTATTAGAAGGCCAAACGATGAATGACTGTCACTACATAACACAGTAGGTACGACAAGAAGGTTGCAGTTAGATTTTTTCTACCGTGTATTAATTACACTAGAACTCCTCTAATTTGGTGGTAATATATCTCTAATAATGCCATAATATATACATATTTTACCTGATTTTTTTTTTTTGTATAATTGCAAAAATATAATTCAAATCCAGACCTGGCAATACTGCGGGCGATCTTTTGTCACGTAAGAGTATAACGCCTACAGAGGCATTGTTTATATTGCGACTATATGAAAACTAACAGATTTATTTATATTTATTTATTTTCCTAGTCGATATTTGCAAAATAAATTTACGTACCTCTTCTCTACCCATAACAAAATGTATCCATGTATATACAAATATATTTTTTTAATTTTAACAAAAATTTAACTCTAAATAAAAAAAAAAACGTGCCGCCCGAGGTGCAGCGGCCCTGCTTAGAGTTTCCTATTAAAACGGTTAAATAATTTTTTATCAGCTTTTAAAGTAAAATTGTAAGACTGTCCCATTTTTAGGGTTTTGTAGGTATGACCGCCAAAAAACCCTTATAACGTCACTCATGTGTCTGTCTGTACGGAAACGGAAAATTGTAGCCAAACGGCTGAACATAGAAAGTTGAAATTTGGCATACTTTTTGGCCCACATATAGGAAAACTATAAAGAGTTCAAAAAAATACAGCGCAGGATAAATGTAAACAAATATTTATTTAATGGAAAAATAAATATTTTTTTAAAATTTGGATTGGGGTATCAAATAAACCTCTTAATGCGTGGATGCACAAACAAATTTTTGAAAACTCATTTTTTATGTTTTTTTTTTTGTCAATATAATGGTAAAAAAGTTTTGTCCCTCACCCTATCTCCCAGAGGAGTGGAACTAAAAATCTGAAAAAAATCTCAATAATGTACATCGATGGGAACCGGATTAGTTCAACAGGAAATTTTGATCAAACTGGTTTTTCGCAAAATATTGAATTTTTTGTGCCGTCAAAAAAAATATATATTGTGTGGTATCAAAAGAAAGACGTAGATAAAGGAACGGTAATTGATTTTTGAAATACATTTCATTTTGCATAAATTTTGTCAAGTATTAAGATTTTCGTTTAATATCAGCTAAAATTAAAAAAATATATTTGTATATACATGGATACATTTTGTTATGGGTAGAGAAGAGTTACGTAAATTCATTTTGCAAATATCGACTAGGAAAATAAATAAATATAAATAAATCTGTTAGTTTTCATATAGTCGCAATATAAATCCAGATTTCTTGTCCGTTTCTAAATCTGTTTTTTCTTGGGATTGTTATATTCGTGCCCATTTGTTAAGGGCGGCAATATGAAGATCGCTCCAGGGCGGTGGATTGGCTCGAAAATATGGACGAGGACTCGTGTTCTGAAGGTTTCCGGAAATTTTGTACTCAACCACGACTCATTTGTGCACAATATGCTGCTCTAATCTGCGTCCAGTAAGTCCAAAGTCTTACGAGCAAGCCGTAGTCTTTCAACTCGATGCTTTGCGAGGAAAGCCAGGCAACTTACAGGCCTTCTGGATACAAGTCCTTGTTACCTCAGCCTTCTTTGGACTGTCATTAGTGAAACTGTCAAATTTCGTTCTTCTACGCCAAAAATAAGTTAAGGGCAAATAACGATCAAACAGAACAGCTAGAATAAGTAGTCGGTGTCTTGAGCACTTGTTGCTCGTGGATTACGTTAACCAGGTTTTTTTGTGTAGGGATCAGTCCGCTGACGACGCTTTATAGCATAATTAATTGTATTTTTAGCTAGTTTAATCCGTTTAAAAGTTAGAATCCAGTACAGTGTAAATGGAGTAATTCTTTTTCATACTCTATAATGGGTTCTTCCAGTAATGATATCTATTTCCTTTTTCTTGGCGACGTTGCCGGCTATATAATGTGCTGATCTGTGAAGGTATGATATTCTACAAATGGTTATTCATTTGTGTTCCAAGTTACCTGATTTTTGTAAATCATCCCAGTCTCCGACACTTTTTCCATTTAGTTTAAATGATTTAACAACAAAATAAAATAAAATTCCGCATAATATTTTGGGTTCATCGACATATTTCACATTTTGAGGGGGTGGTGTACCGCCTCCCTCCCTAAGAAAGAAGGAAATAAAAACACACTAGAAAATTTCATCACCATCGTCTTTATTAGGTCCTTTTTTTAGGTCATCACTTGTATTTTCGAAGCGAGGACCTTTTTAGGATTTTGTAGGTATGACCAAAAAACCCTTATACCGTCATTTTGTCGTCTGTTTGTCTGTCTGTCTGTCTGTTCGGTAAAAATTGTAGCCAAACGGCTAAACCTAGAGAGTTGAAATTTGGCATGCTTACACAATTCTTTGACCCGCACATAGGAAAAATACTAAAACATCTAAAAAACATATCCCCCTAAAAATAAAAACAAATATGTGCTCATCGAAAAAACTTTTTTTTTTTTTAATTCTGAGTAGGGTATCAAATGAAAGCCGTTAGGACCTGGATTAACGATCAAAATTTTATTTTTGCAAAGTAAATTATTTTGACGCGTTTTTTGCCAAAATTGTGCAAAAATATTTTTTGTCCCACACCCTGTAGCCCAGATGGTTTAAACTAAAAATCTGAAAAAATTCTAAGTAATGTACATTGTTGTGATTTTTGATCAGATTATGTTTTCGTAAAATAACGCATTTTTTGTGTTTTAACTAAAATATGTTAAATATTTAATTCGCTATGTAACACTGTAAATTAGTACGCGCTCGTAGCGTAGTGCGTTGTGTCGTCGCTATGTAATTTGCAAACTAGAGTTCGATTCCTGTCAATTTTCATTTTTCTGTTTTTTTTGCATTTTTATTTTGTTTAAATTATTTTGTCAAAATTCTAGTTATATTTTGGTAAATATTGCATTTAATTTTTAAAAGCGTAAATTTAATAACCAGTGGGAAGTGTTGAAATTATAATTTAATTCTATGTTTGAATGTATACGAAATCAGAGGGTGGGGCTTATGATTTAAGCAACCAATGGAAGCCATAGGCGCAATTTTCAAAATCTTAATGAATCTTGCTATATAAAAAAAATACTGCATATTTAGAAACTTCATATAAAATTCATAAAAAAATATTTTGACATAAAATTTGTTTTGGCATCCCAAATAATCATCATTCAGTTACTAAATACCTGCGAAACCCTGAAATGCGTGAAAATTCACACTTCACATCATTTTATTTTTTTTTAGAGCATCACTTGAAATTTTGAAGTAAGAACCTTATTCATAATTTGTATAATTTTGTTTTCCACCCCCCACCCCCCTCCATAAAAATGCCTGGGTGCACCACTGCACCTTGGTGTTGGGGAATTTTTAGTACAATTTTCTTAATTTTCATCACCTCGATTGAACCATACGCTTTTTAATCGACATCGACTAACTAAATTTTAATCTTTACTTACATTTTTAATAAAAATCGTGTTGAAATAAAGGTGTTTTTAAACATGTATTTTGTTTCTCAATCCACGTACGTTTTAAAAGTTTTTAGTTGATATCCCAGAGTAAATTTAAAAAAATTATTTCATCAAAAATTCTTGTTAAATTATCACTGTATAAAGCAACTGGCGTGCTACAAATGAACTTAACACGTCTTCAGAGTTATAAGACAGGCTTTATAGTAATTACTCAAAGTTTTTCTCTTTTAAAATTGAGATTTTTCGTCACGCAATTTCCTACTTATCATCTCATTTCCAAGTACTTGCTTTAATGAAAAGCTTTCTCTCGCTTCACAGCAGCAGCATATGTTATTTTCAATTATTTCGTTAACAATACCAGTGAAATTAACTTGTTCAGTAATTCTAATTGCATAATACACAAATATGTGGCAACTGAAAGATTATATTCAAATTCAAAATGTCACTTGTACAAACTAAATTTATGATTCCGACATTGTTCACCTGTGTAACTGACAGTTGGCACTAATACCCTGAATTATTTATGCAACAATAAAATAACAATTTGGCACTATACATATAAACGTAATGACACGTTCCCAAACATAAATTTACAAATTTAATTTGACAGATTTTAGAGAATACGAATTCAGACTAACACATGGTTATTTCTAGGAAGTGAATAGTAAATATTGATTGATAATGTTGAGCTACAATTTTTGGCATACAGCATCTATGGTTTTTAACGTTCGTCACGCATTTAAATATTTCTTTAACTTTTTTAATACACTCATTCTTATACAGCCGTTCTTTATACGGCTTTTCGCTATAACGGCCTTCTATAATTATGGCACTTTTTCGATTTACGGCCCAAAATGTTTCGTTAAACGGCAAAAAAAAATATATACAGTATTGGCCATAAAGATTGCAACTTTTAACATATCTCAATTTTTCAAATTTTAATAATAATATTGGAAAATAAATACTCTTAGTTCTATAATATAATCATATTTTGTCTGTTATATCAATTAATAGTCAAATAATCTGACTTACAGATTAATAATAAATTATTTCTTCATTTTTGCTTGGACAAAAATATTGCAACTACTTGAATTTTCTTGTTATATGCAGATTTTATGCATAAATAATATGTTGTGCACAAGTAATATTTCAGTTTATATTTGTCAATCATGGGTCGTAGTAAAACTGTTTCAAGTGAAATTAGAAACTTAATAATTTCTGGTTTTAAAGACGGGCTGCTGCAAAATGTGATTTGACAAAATTTAAATGTTCATAAATCTACTGTGTCGCGAATTATAAAACGATTTTGAGAAGAAGGTACGTTTGAAGTTTCAAAAATTCCATGACGGCCACGAAAAACTACAAAACCAACTGATAAAAAAATTATTTATTTATCTACCAATAACCCCTTTCTGTCATCGGAGAAAATTTTGGGCCTTTTGCCACATATGGATCAAGAAAACATCTCAACAAGAACTATTCGCAGAAGATTAGTTAGTGAGGGTCTTTTTAGTCGCCGTCCTGCTAAAAAACCACTTCGATCCAAAAAGAATGTGAAGGCCCGATTAGAATTTGCTAAAAATCATATTGACTGGACTGTGGAACAATGGAAAAAAGTTATTTTTAGTGATGAATCTAAGTTCAATTTGTTTAAAAGTTATGGTGTAATTTACGTTAGGAGGCCTGCTAATAAAAGATTAGTTCTAAAATACACTTTGCCAACAGTTAAACACGGCGGACGCGATGTGATGGTATAGGGCTGTTTCTCGGGATATGGTATGGGTCCTCTATACCACATTGAAGGATTAATGGATCGATTTAAATATAAAGACAGCCTTCAGAATGTTATGGAACCTTATTCTGATGAGTTCATGCATTTAAAACATATTTTTCAGCATGGTAATGACCCAAATTATCCAAGTAATGACCCAAGTTGATCAAAAAATGTTTCGAGGATTCAAAAATTAACGTAATGACTTGGCCGTCACAGTCACCCGATTTAAATCCAATAGAAAACCTTTGGGAGATTGTCGACAGAAAGATTAGAAACAAAACGCATTCAAATATTGAAGATTTGTTTAAAGCTTTGCAGGGTGCCTGGTCTAATATTGATAATGAAATGATCACGAATTTATTAGAATCAATGCCTAAAATATGTTGGGAAGTTATATATACTGGTGGTTACTATGCAAAATATTAAAAATGATCTGTTAATAATAATTCATTTTCTTAATAAATAAAAAAAAAGATTTTTTTGAGAGTAGTTGCTATGTTTATGTCCAGGTAAAAATAATAAATACTATAAAAAAAAATAGAAATTACTATTAAAATTTAATTTTTTTACTATAATATATGTAGAGGATTGTTAAAGGTAAGAATAACATTTTTTATTTTTAAAAATATTGAATAGAATAAAAATAAAAGAGGATTATCAAAAGTTGCTATCTTTATGGCCAATACTGTATATATGTCCAGAATGCATAAAAACTAATGATCCTGAAGTTGATTTTCTTTCTGAAATGCGACCAACCATATTGAACCTAGCAAATGATCTTGGTTTTGGATTTGGAAGAAGGTGATGTGCTTGATTTACTAGATGCTGATAGAGAACCCCTTTCACACGAGGAACTGATACAATTAGAAGCAGAAGGAGCACTTGATGAGGAGCCGAAGATTGCTGTATGCAAACAGCTAATCAAAGAACTTCGAATGCTCTTTCTTATTTCGAACAAGGAATAAATATCCTGCTTCAAAATGATCCCGACGTAGAACGCAGCGTTATAGTTTCTCGATGAATTAACTCAACCATTAGCTGTTATAACGAACTGCAAAAAGAAGAAGAAAACAAGGCAAGACAAACAACGTTGGACAAATATTTATCCAAACATTCATCCTGCTGAAAAATTGGATAAAATAAAATGTTTTTTTTAAATTATTTGTCTCTGTTTTTCTCATTTTTTAAATGATTTCTCTTTTGTTTTAACATTTTCAACATAATTTAGTATGATGATAGAACAAAAATTTTCATTCTAGGAGTAGAGAGAGTTCCTAGGACAGTAAGTAAAAAACTTTAAATACCTCACTTATTATTTTAATATAGCAAGAAATTATAGGCCAAAAATTTTGGTCCAAAAGTGAGGTGTATGAAGCACAGTACCCAGCAAAAAATTCATAAGTGTTAAGCCGTATTCAGACCTCTTTAAATTAACGAGTTATTGACTGTGCGTTGTGTCGCTCTTTTTTCTATGCATTCTTTTTAACGTTGCTTGTAGCGTTCATAGCGAATTAGAAATTAATACCTTACGAATAGTCCGCTATCTCTGAATTTTAAAACCTACTATTTAGCTTCGTAAAATATTTTATATGTATTATAGTTCTTATAATTCTGTTGTCTTAAATTTTAACTACCTAATTACCTAAATTGATCATATTTACTGTCTGTCTTTGTAATTTTGAGCAAGATTTATTAATGATGACATTATGTTAGGTTATGTAAAGGCATTCGATAACTACGGTGTCACTGATAGAATGCGATAGCGAATGTGTTTATATGTCTGTCTCATTAAAACATCTCACTAGCTATAAGTTTAGAAAATTATGCAGAATCCACAACAAACAGCGTATTAAATTTAGAGGTCTGAACGGTTTCACGTCTTACCATATAACAAACATCCTGATGACAGAGAATTGTCTATAATCTACAGTGCATAAGCTATTGATTTAAGAGCTCCGAATGCGGCTTTAAAGTTCATTCTCAGTTTGGTTAACATTTTAGTGTTCAAATTTGCATTCAAAAAAAGTAAAAAAATCACAGTGTAAATCTTCATTTATTCAGATAGTGTTATTTTTATGAAATATTACTTTTTCAGTGTTAAAATTAACACTGCTTTAACACTATTTATTTCCTAACACTGTAAATTAACCAGTATGTAAGTGCAGTGGTGGATTTAGATCAGTTAAAGCCCCGGGCGCAGTAAGATTATTGGGCCCCTCAATTAGAAAAAAATGTAAAATTAGGTTTTTGCGAGGCCCTTTAGAGGTCGGGGGCCAGGATGTGAGCCCGGTACGCCCGCCGTTAAATCCGCCTCTGTGTAACTGTAAACTTTACATTAAATTTAACCAAAAAGGAAGAGTAAATAATTAACACGAAAAGCGATCTTCATGGTACATTATAGTTCATTTTTAGGGTTTTGTAGGTATGACCAAAAAACCCTTATACCGTCATTTTGTCGTCTGTCTGTCTGTCTGTCTGTCTGTCTGTCTGTCTGTCTGTCTGTCTGTCTGTTCGGTTAAAATTGTAGCCAAACGGCTAAACCTAGAGAGTTGAAATTTGGCATGCTTATACAACTCTTTGACCCGCACATAGGAAAAATACTAAAACATCTAAAAAACATATCCCCCTAAAAATATAAACAAATATGTGCTCATCGAAAAAAAAAATATTTTTTTATAATTCTGAGTAGGGTATCAAATGAAAGCCCTTAGTACGTGGATTAACGATCAAATTTTTATTTTTGCAAAATAAATTATTTTGAAGCGATTTTTGCCAAAATTGTGCAAAAAAATTTTTGTCCAACACCCTGTAGCCCAGATGGTTTAAACTAAAAATCTAAAAAAATTCTAAGTAATGTATATTGGTGTGAACCGAAATGGTACAACAGGAATTTTTGATCAGATTATGTTTTCGGAAAATAACGCATTTTTTGTGGTTTTTGGTTCACAAAGTACAAAAGTTATACTAATGTAAGACACTCACATTCAAGGCGTACGATGGCGGAACGGGTTAGAGCGCTGGTGTCGGAAGCTAAAATTCACTGAAAACGGTTTCGAGTACGGAGTGAATTTTATTTTTTCTGTTTTTTTTTTTTGCATTTTTATTATGTTGAAATTATTTTGTCAAATTTCTAATTATATTTTGACAAATGTTGTATTTAATTTTTAAGAGCGTAAATTTAATAACCAGTCTTATTATGTGATTAACAGACGATAAATTATTTTAAAAATATCGTTCATTTTGCCATGATTACTACAAAGTAAAATTTGTCCTACACACTCAGCATACCGCCTTCACTTATTATATACCTACGAAACCCTGAAATGTGTGAATATTCACACTTCACATCAATTTTTTTTAGTGTACCATGAAGTCCCTTTAACACTACTATTTTAGTGTAAAGGGAACAGGTAGTGCTAGTCAGTTATAGCCGTTAAAGTTGTGCGTTATTTTAACGACCTATGAGAGTCTTATGATGTCAACAGATTTTTAAAATTTATCATCCAGACAGTGAAAAAGCAAATCATTACAGACGTATTGAAATCCGCGGATGACAAATGGAACTTTGGACAATGACTTGTGCGAATAGTGATAAAGTAAACACGAAGGAGAGATAGTGGATTGGTTGTGATGCTGAGGCACGGATATGAGGTTGTTTAGTATGAACTAAGTGTGTAACACGGCCACAGTGTCCAGAACGTTAATCGTAATCGATTAGTCACGATTCACCTACTGTCATTGTGCCTGCGGATAGTTGACAGTGCTTTGTTGCTGACGAACGCTAATCAGGGGATCTACACAGCGATTGCTAGATTCTACAGCGTTTCAACTTACAAAGGAAGCTTTGTCTTATGTTTCCAGCCTCTGTTTTCTACTACATCCTTTGAGAAAAGTAGTTATGAACAATCTGACGTATTACGTACGAGCAATTATAGTTTTAATTACACAAGAGAGAATCTGAAATCGTTTGAAAAATTGGTTTTATAGAAATAAATGAAGCGTTATCGGTGACATGTTGAGCTAAGAGACGATCAATCAAAGGACTTATTATTTTTATTGTGCTGTCAATTTTTATATAAAGAAATATTCATTTTTCTCTGGTAAAATCGTTTTAAAGAAATTCAGATACATTCTGTACATCTATTAAATTTCATTCGTATTTCTGATTTGATTCGTGCAACCAGGGTCGTATCCAAATATAAATATAGTCTTTCTAAGAATTTAATACCGTAAAACGGGGTGAACTTGATCAAAAAGTTAAAAAAGCTTAGAATATTTACCGATTAACTACACAGAGCTGCGAAGGTTGTCCGCTTTTAATAATATCACCATCATCATCATTGGCGCGACCAGAGCCGCAGTAAGGAAAACTTGCGCTAGGGGCAAAACTGTGTTTTGGCGCCCTTGACAAAAAAATCCAAGTGATGAGCAAAAAAAAGGTCCTCACCTCCCAAAATCTAAGTGATGAGCAAAAAAAAAGGTCCTCACTTTCGCAATGTGGCGCCTCTTAGTCAAGCTCGTCGGCGCCCTTTTCCTTAGTGCGCTAGGGGCCGTCGCCGCCTCCGCCCCCCCTCACTGCGGCTCTGGGCGCGACAGCCCGATATGAGCCAAGGCCGCCTGTTTCCAGGTTTCGTGACCATGTTTTCAATCTATGTACATTCAGGAGTAGTATGGTCAGTATTACGTCCATTTTTTAGCGTACACAGAAAGGCACCTACAGTTTAAAGCCGGTTACGAACGGCTAAGCAGACCTGTAATTTGTATAAATATATTTCCACAAATTATTTGACATAAGCAGAAATTGAACTCACGTCCGTGCCCTTGCTCAGCGGTCAAGTAGCAGGTACAGACGATTTAACGTTTGCAGCTACAGGCTTGCTTTTTAATAATATATGATAATTTTAATAATGATAAGTAGTGAAAATTCTATAAAATAACATTTCTTTTTTTATCACGTATAATTTTTTTTTTACCACACTTTGAAAATTTAGGTATGATTCTCTATGACTCATATTTACTTACGGATGAATGTAAATAATGCAGTTGTCTTAATCTTCATATAAATAAACAATGATTATAATATATAAACACTTACACATCAATAGTGTTGTGATAAAAATCACATTCATGCGGTAACGTCCAAAAAATCATGCATTCATGAGAGTTCCACAGGACACAAGAGAAAGGCTACAAGGCGTGCTTATCTCCCTGAATAGTGTTAATAGTAAGTAAATAATTAAGAATTGCTTTTATCATAAAAAATTCTCCGTATTTTATCTTGTTTTATATTGAAGTAATAAAAAAGTTGTTTATTAATAATATTAAGAGATACACTTTACTGAAATTATTTATATAAAAATATTATCCATGATATTTTCTTTTGAGAATTACAAAAAAACTAAAACTTGATATGAAATCAGAATTCGCCATTCAGCTAAATCACCCCTTAAAATCAAAAGCGGTGGATATTTCTTTTTCAGCCCTGTGTTATCTTTTCACATAAACAATTACAATGTATAACTACTTATATAAAGATACAAAGTAACAAAATATAAACTATTTTAGATCATGTAGTACCAAGTAACTTCCCAATTTAACGTTATACCTCATCTTCAATAACAAAAAAATAGTGTATTGGGCCCGGTAGTTCAATTTCAACCACCTGTATACTATTCATAAAATATTAATATATGTGTTTATTCTCATAAAGATTTGTTTTAAGCAATTCTGTTCCTTATTTATTAATTGTTAATGACTATATTCCTTAATGAGCTTTATCATGATTAACCATCTTGATATGTAGTGATACGTGATTTTTGCAAGTGGCGTCTTAATTTTTTTTGTCTGACGTTTTTAGTTATTTTTAAGTGATAAAAGTGCAGAAAATACTTGAAATAGTGTGTTATAGTGTGGACTTTAGTGTTTGGACTACATGCAGACCAAAATTGGAGCGACTGGAAAGGTATTTGTAGAAATTTTTGTTAATTTTATAATGTAAGTCATTGTTATGTAGAATGTGCTTCTATGAACAATATAGAAACACATACATGCATACACTATCGGCTATAACTAGAGAAACAAAACTATTTTTTAAATCATTTTCATAAATCCCGATTATTGACTAAATGAATATTGAATTATATTGGTATAGCAACAACAATTTATAAGTTAGAACCTGCTCTTAAAAATATTTGTTGTACTGGTACAATAAATAAAATAATTATATATATATATATATACATATATGGGGGCCGCAGACAATATTTAAGTTATTTTGGGGGGTCCCATGCCAGAAAAGGTTGAGAAACACTGCTGTATACGCCACAGAGTTTGGCCAATAATTTTCATTTTTTTTTTTTCAAAAGTCGTCCCCCGTTTCGTAGTATTAGTTTGTGGAGTGGGGAGAAATTTGAAGAAACGCCACTAGTCCTTACTCCGAAATCCTAAAAATGTAGACGTCAAAATATTGTTACCATTACAGTACTTTCCTTAATTCATAAGAGGAAAGTAAAAGACCATCTGGACCGCTTTTAAAATGTTAATTTGCATTAAAAATCCAAGGTTGAGATGGAGAAAGTATTTCCATTTCGAATCTTATCTGAAGTTCTGTTTTCACACACTCAGGCGTAGAGTTAATGTACATTTTGTGTTTGAAAGATTTGTTAAATTTATAATTTTAAATATATAGAGCAATGATCTAATTCAAGTTGTTTTAATCTAAATATTTATTCATAACGATCACGAAAAATATTTTTGGTTGTTGAGTATAGTTTAATTTTGTTAAGGCAGATTTAATTTCAAGGTCCTCAACCATTGGTAAAATACGTGTTCTGCTTACACAGCGCAAAAATAAACATGATTCTTGAAGTATTCTTGGACGTAGCTTCTAATAAAAACTTGATCAACTTGTAAAATTATTTGTATTTTTCTTATTGTTCTTATTACGGTTTGTTTGCTGTAAAGAAAAAGAAATCATTTGACAACTGCCCGTCCAGCCTGGGATCTATCTTATTCATAAGCAAATGCCTTGTTAGCCCAATGCTCGTAAATTTTTGGGGTCTGCGATTAAAATGTACTAGAGCAGCGTTTCTCAACCGAAAACTTGCCACGGACCAATAAAATATTTAATTTTCTATCGCGGACCACAAAAAATAAATGTACTATTAAACAAATTTATTGTATAGTACTCTATATAATATCTCAGTAATAAAAAATCACTGAAAAATGAACAAAAATCACAGATAATGAACGAAAGATCATAAAAAAATCAGCTGTGGCCACCACAGGACCGACCGCCATCATAAAGTACTTGTATAAAATACATTCTAGCAGCAGAGTAGAAATAACTTGGCCTAATATTTTCTAACAGAGATATTATTTATCATGACCCTGGAAACGTTACGGAAAAAAAAACGAAACGGTATTGTGATCATACCGATTTTGACATTTCGAGATTTCGATGGATCTCCACGAATTGAGGTCCATACATAACGTTTTGACTATTTTTAGCATGATGTCTGTTGGTCTGTCTGTCTGTCTGTCTGTCTGTCCGTCCGTCCGTCCGTCCATCCGTCCGTCCGTCCGTCCGTCCGTCCGTCTGTCCGTCTGTCTGTCTGTGTATATGTGCAGAGCAAATTCGGCAAAAAGATTTTTATGAAACTTCATATTTAAGCTTTTGACATCAATGGCACAAGTTGATCAACTTTTGGTAAAAATCGGTTGACTAGAAATGGGAGTTTACTCGTGTTGATTTTAAGATTTTTGCGAATATTTAACAACAGTAAAATATTTCGAAAAAATTTATTCAACAAAAGTTACTATAAAAGCAATAACTAACAACTTTTATTTAAGACATATTTTGATAAAACAAAAAAATTTTGATAAATTTTTCGTTATTTTTTCTTACTTTTTCATACTATATGTAACGTTTCCATGGTAATGATAAATAATATCTTTATTAGAAAATATTAGGCCAAGTTATTTCTACTCTGCTGGTAGAATGTATTTTATAAAAGTACTTTGTGATGGCGGTCGGTCCTGTGGTGGCCACAGCTGATGCAAAAAACAGTATAACTCAAAATCCTTTAAAAATTAAATTGATTTTTAAACTATTTCAAAAACATAAGAAAGATATAACAAATGCAAAAATAAGAATCCTGTATTCTTATTTTTGCATTTGTTATATCGCATATTCTGTTCACCACATAAAAAGTTAATTATCTTAACATAATTAACTATACTAGCGTCGGCGAATCAACGCAGTTACGTCACACGACGTAACAAACGATTGCATTGTCCCAGACAATATAGTCGATTGTTACGTCGACTGATGTAACTGCGTTGATTCGGCGACGCTAGTATATTACATATTATACTAATATATATTACATAAAATGTAATATTTATAGGATTTTATTTATAAACGTGTATGTAGTTAAAAATATCCATCTTAATAATAATTTTCTTTCCCAAAACAAACTCTCAATTATACTTCTGGTTACCGTACCTCCGTTAGAAGTATCCATAAGCTGCCACTTGTTATTTCCGAAAGAACAGCAAATCCTGTTATGCGGATATTATTGAAGATGCGCGTCGGATGCGCATTTTCCATTTATCAAAGCAGCGCATACGGAGTGGACGCGAATCCTGGATAGTAAGCCAACGGAGTGGCCGAGCGCATTAAGTCGTGCGGTTTTAGTGCGGTGGTTCGAGCCTCCTTCGTTGGTGATATTATTCGGGCGAGAATAATATGTTTACATTACTCTCATTTCACAATCATTCATCCCTCATCCAGGTGTAGGAGCTCGCCCCCTGGCATCGGCGATTAGCCTCGTTGCAGAAATAGGCCGATGTAAAATAAATAAAATAATAATAAAAAAAAAACAAGGCTCTAGTAATAATCCCTCTGGATCCGCCACTGTTTTCTTTACTATTTGTTAAAGAAAAAGAGACCTTATGGACAATTCTCGCATTAGAAGTTTTACTTCTCACAAAATGAAAAACCGGTTTAAGATTACTATTTAGCTATGCTTATGTTCAAAACCCTTTATGATAACGTTTACGAATCGTTTATAAAAATTTGTCAGCAGCCCATTACTCGAAATTAATCGACCCGCATTTAAAAATGAAAACAACCATAAATTTTATATGAGTGTAAATCTTTGTGAGTCTCTTAATTCTAGTTTGAAGGCTTCTAATGAAGAGTCGGGAAACTATAATTTACGATATAAATGTTGTGTGCAATGCTTACATTCCATCTGATAATATAATTAACATGTCGCTCGTTTAATATCATATTTTATTTTGTATCTTTCCGGTAAAGGGTCTTCAAAGAGATATAGAAAGAGTCGTTTGAACCTCATATGTTATGTTTGTAAATAAACTAGTAAATTATTAGTACCGGAAACTTAAACGAGAGGGTCTAACTATAAAAGTTACTAAAAGTATCGCTGTGGTTCCGTGGTATACTTCAGAAGAATTTACTTGGCCTATAACGGTTAAAAAAGGATGATTCAACCCAGAAGTTCGTCAAAATTAAGAGATGTCATTCGCTCTTTCTCTCACCAGAGATTGCTGCATATAAAAAATACACACATTCATGTGATTTTTACATATAACATAAAACAAACGAAGATAAAAACGGACATACGTTGGTAGAAGTAGTTCAAATACGTTATTGATAATCTACATAGAATTGTATGAAAGAGTTATATATTTGTTTAACGATTCTCAATCGATCGACCGGCATCTAAATTCTCGTGAACTTTTAAACGGTTTTCTACGGAGTAGAAGGGACGCGGGTTCGTATCTCGAAATATCCACGTTGAGATACTGTACAGACAGCCTAGGGGACGACTCAGCATCGAGAATTCCTCGCTCAGAGCCGGAGCGAGGGCAGTAAAATATGACGAGAAAGTCGGAAGGGATGAGTTTAATAATAAAGGAATGCTGGGAAGAAAGAATGAAGGAAGAACAGAAAGGCAAATTGTCGGAATGGGGAGAGAGAAGAAAATAGTACTTTTGAAGGTGAGGAATGAACATAAGAGAAACAGAGAGAAACAGAAACGGAGGAACAAATATAGTAGAAAAATTGAGAAGGAGGGATAAAGAGATACAGGAACAAGAAAGAACAGACAGAATAGACAAATCGCTGAGTGTGTAAAGATATAAAGAGGTAATAGAATGGTAGGAATAAGGGGAAAAGAGGAAGATCAGGGGGTAGAGTGCAAGGAAGAAGAGGAAACATTCCGAATCATTTAGCGAAGAGATGCAGAGAAATGGCAGTCTGGGAGGAAGGGTCAAAGGAACTTGTGAGTGAGGAAGGCAAAGGAGAAAGATGGGCAAGAGAACTGGAGGCAAGAAGGAAGAAGATAGGAGAGGGAAGCCGGAAGCAGATTAGGAAGAAAGAGAAGGACACAAGGAGAAGAACAAAGAAATGAGTGAGGAATGCAAGGAAGAAAGATGGGCGAGAGAACTGGAGGCAAGAAGGAAGGATTTCGGTGAGGGAAGCCGAAATGAGAAAAGGAAGAAAGAGATGAGCACTAGAGAAAGAACAAGGAAATAAGATTTTTTTTTTGTAAAATTTTGTAAAATAATATATTTTTTTATTTTATGTGATGGATAATGCCCTGAACGCCGCAAGGCCTAGGGAAAATAAAGAATATATATATATATATATATATAATATAAGCTTTATAGTGTTGTAATAATATCAACTAAAACACGCAAATCCAAGCACATATAGTTTTGATCTTAACACATATTTAATGAGAACATTTTGTAGAATGTACAAGAAAATGGAATGTGGAGAATTCGAACAAATTAATAAGAACGCTCTATAAGGACCATGATGTTATCAAATTTATCAAGAACGCCAAAATGCGCTGGCTGGGGCATTCGATCAGATTGCAAAACAAGGACAATGTGCGAGGAGAGTTAGACAGAGCGTGAATACCGCAAGGCCGACGGAAAAACCTCGGACAAAGTGGATTTATATACTAAGATCCCTAGACACTGAAAGTTACTAACTGGCGTAAATTTGCTCCGAACCGTAATGTCTGGAGGTGAATAGTTGAGGAGGTAAAAGCCCTATAAGTGTTGTAAAATCCAATGATGACATTTTATAGGATAATAATTATTTATATTAATGTACTAAATAAATAAATAATAGCTTTCATCCAGTGCTGGAGGTCTAGAAAGAGCGTTGTGTTCTCTGTCCAATACACCTTTTAGGTATTCGGCAACTTATTGTTATTATTTTTGGATCAAGATGTTGACAGAGTCGAACTCAAGTTATGAAAGGACAAAAAATTGTCAAGGAATACCTGAAATTACTGGATACTTTTGAAGAGTCTCACTTTTAATAACTTGCCTAAATGGATCAATAGAGCTAAATATACGCGATTGCTTCCCCAACTTTGGTGGTAAGCAATCGTGGAGATTACACCAAATCCAGGGCCTAAACAATGCAAATCATTATTATATTAAGGATCAAACAAAAATTGACATGCATTGGAAATTTTTACATATTTCAGAATTTGGTAGATATCTATAGATAGGTATAATAAGTGAATGAAGTCCACAGAGGACCTGAATGCCGGCCAAATTTTGGGCAAATTTCTGTCTAAAATCTTAAAAGTTTCTTAAGAATTATCAGAGGTTCCGAGGAATTTCGATATCATTCGGACTAATCTGACAAAATTCTGTATTATTTCGCTAAAAATCATGATGATTTTTTTTTACTTTACAGTCCTGTTTCAAGACCTTTTTTTATCACACACAATTAAACACAGATAAATGAAATATTTTTTGAAATCTAAACAGAAATTCTTGTTGAACTATTTCAATTCAGATATGCAATATACAGATTTTTTAAATTTATTTGGTCACCTCTGGATTGGAAAGTATTGGACAATACTTTTTTGAACAACTCTCTACAATTAAGTCAAAATAATAACGTTTTTATGTATTACTTTCGTCTTTAATCATTCGAATCTACGCAAATTTGAGCTTTTTAAAATACAAGTAGGAATATTGATTTAGTGATTTGTTTTTTTTTTTTTTTTTTCAAAATTTATATATTTCCTTTCTGTAGGTCAAAATACTGAACATGTATGTCAAATTTAGCTATCTGACTAGCCATTCGGCCAAAAATTTTACTGTACAAACAGATACATGAACCGTATAAGGATTTCTAATGAAAATCTATTCTCTAATCTACGAAATGAAAAAAGACCCCTTGAAACTTATGTGGCTTGTTTGTAAATAAACACATTTAATCATGAGATCCGAAAACCGAATCTATTGAGTCGGGTATAGAAAGGTTACCAACAAGTCAAACAAAAAAAGGCGAACTGTCTTTGGATTATCGACAAAATTGCTTGTAAGAAACGTTCGAAAGAATCATTAGTTCTTTATTTGTCACTGGTTTCATAATAACGTATATCCGTTCATTCAAGTCATTGCCTTTTCAAATCCCTCATACAAAAGAACAAAGAAGCTATCGAGAAAAGGTTTTGTTTACATTTTCAATATAATTCAGAGCCAGTCCCGACCGAAAAGAATTTAATAAGAAACGCCACTAACGAGTATACACGATTCATGCCGCCAGATGAGATCGTACTCGCGGCAGCGGGCATCGGTCGCAGTATTTCTCAACTCCAGGGTATCTCGAGCTTGGTCTCGGTAGAGCATTTCAGTACGTGCCGGCAACTCGTGGTCTTCATCACTCTGTGTATCGTGTTTTGTGAGTGCGTACATGCGTGCCACTTTAATCTTCAAAACAGTTGAAGCGAACACTTCGCATGCAGATTTCTAAGTGTTAAGAGTTCACTGCACAGTCGGAGATGCGGCAACTCTTGTGTTTATTGTTTGTGTTGGTGTTTGTGGCTGTAGGAGCCCAAGTTCGTAACCAGGGTAACGTAGGAACTTGCCCATCAAAATGTTTGTGCGTAAGAAGAACTGTGAGATGTATGCTACTACAAATGGAAAAAGTTCCAAGGGTTAGCCCGCACACAGCCATTCTGTAAGTATGATTAATAGTCTATGATAAAAACACGTGTATCTTCACTGGCTAA
Organism: Liopterus haemorrhoidalis; assembly: GCA_963971575.1. Classification (NCBI taxonomy): domain Eukaryota; kingdom Metazoa; phylum Arthropoda; class Insecta; order Coleoptera; family Dytiscidae; genus Liopterus; species Liopterus haemorrhoidalis. Next base: position 13,474,070 of record OZ020618.1, on the reverse strand, counting down.
AGTTTTTATTCGCGTGAAGAAAGTTGTTGTATGTCATTTATTTAATAAGTGCACGCTACCTTTTAATAGATATATTATTATTCTTGCCTTTCGGCATTTAAAGAGCATTCATGTTTTTATAATTCTAAATTACCATGAAATATCAATAAAAAATATCTAATGGTAGTAACATCTAATATAATTAATAACTTGAAATAATAATAAAAATCTGGTAAAGACAAAAAGCTGATTTTAATATTGGAATCTGGTTAATGAATAAAAATTTGTTGGAAACACCTCTGTGAAGATCATTCTAGTGGTAATTTCGGTAGATGAATGGTATCTCGACGTTTAAGATAAAATTTGGAACAGATAGGAACTTGGGGTCTTTTCTATAGATGCGGAAGAAGGGTCTCCTTGTAAATCTGTCATATTGTAAAACGTTTCTCTGAATGTAATATATTGAATTGTTTCTCCATTGACGAGTTTGGAAGATCATCAAAATAGCAGACTGTGAACAGAATGGAAAATAATAATAATATTTATTAATTATCATCCAAAAAGAAACTTATATCTAAAGCAGAAACCAGAAGCTGAATTTATTTAGGTTCAGGTTCGGGTTCAGGTTTAATATGTTTATTTCGGTTCGATTTCAGGTTCAGGTTCGGGTTCAGGTTCAGGTTCAATAACATAAATGTATTAAAGTTCAAGAAACTAAATATTTTCAGATTCGGGTTCGGGTTCAATAAAAAAATTTAATAAAATCATACTTTAAAATTCATTTATTTAATAATCAGATAAAATACAACTAAATTATAATTTGTTATCAATAAATAAAAATGTACAAATATCTGTAAATATAGTCTTTGCAAAACGTTTAACCGGAACTAGATTTTGAAACCTAGTAAGTTATAACGATTGATGGGCTGTGGGTTTTAAGGGCTGTTGGCCATTTTGTCAAGCTATTGTAAATTATACTTATTATGCATATACATATTATATCATTTTCATTACATTTTGTTTTTTTGTGTCATTCTTAATACAAATTTTTAAATAAAATTTTAATAAAATTTAAAAATAAAATGTAGTTTGTTTCATTTATTTTTTCTAGTTTTTAAAAACAGCTACTAACTACCGTCAGTTTCAATTCATTAAGTAATTTCGGACTCTCGCTTTTCCAATAATTTTCTGAATTTCTGTTATTTAACACAAAAATAAATAAATATTATTAATTTGGGCCCCAAAAATTTCAGGCCCCCATTGGGGACTAAGCTACGGCACTGTTTTTGTACTTTCATAAAAATGTACTAAATTTGCATTCAATTCTGATCAGTTTTTCTAGAACCTTGTTTCATATGTTATTAGTTTTGGGGAAGCGGTGGATTGAATTTTTTCTCCTCTTTAAAACCTTTCTCGTCTAATTTATTTCGGCACCAGGTTTATCCAGGATTTTTCCAAAGGAAAAGTTCTTCTCTTGCAGGACAATTTAGACGGTATCCTCTCTGCAGGATTAAACCTCCAACAGGGAAGAAACCATCATCACACGCCTTCGTATAGGCCCCTGTTGGTGGACCCATGGAGGTGAAGAGCCACCTATTTGCGAGACGTGTAACACAGATTTGTCTGTGTTACACATTTTAACGTAGTGTGTACAGTTCGAGGATGTCAGGGAGAGGTTAGGCCTGTGCTATGACCTGTCAATTGCTTTAGGTAACGAAAAGTTACTCATGTACTCCTGAGGGAATCGAACTTAATATTTTATGTATAAAATTTTGCACCTTGTTTTAATGTGTTATTTATTTTGATCCATAATATCTGATGGTAACTGGCCTCCTTACACCCTCTTACCATCACCTTGCGTCTGTTCAGTTTTTCAAACACACTTTTATTTTAATTTATTTTTGTTTTTTTTTTAAAGAGTAATAAGATTTCAATTATTTATTTATTGTTTTATTTATTCTTTTTAACATATATTCTAGTCATTTAGATGGGCTAGGTGGAAATAGACATTGTTGCTGTGCGCCAAAAATTTTGGATAACTAACGCAGAACAATTTTTCAGAAATTTGGTTGTTTCTGCTTACTGTCTGCATGTTCTATATATCTTTTCGTCTTGATAGAAGTTTCTGCGGGTCTGAAGGAAAAACTTAAAAAATTGATGTGAAGTGTGAATATTCACACATTTCAGGGTTTCGCAGGTATATAATAAGTGAAGGCGGTATGCTGAGTGTGTAGGACAAATTTTACTTTGTAGTAATCACGGCAAAATGAACGATATTTTTAAAATAATTTATCGTTTGTTAATCATATAGTAAGACTGGTTATTAAATTTACGCTCTTAAAAATTAAATACTACATTTGTCAAAATATAACTAGAATTTTGACAAAATAATTTCAACATAATAAAAATGCAAAAAAAAAACAAAAAATAAAATTCACTCCCTACTCGAACTCGAAACCCTACGTTTTCCAGCGAATTTTAGCTTACGACACCAGTGCTCTAACCCATTACGCTATCGCACGCCTTGCGAGTGTCTTACATTGGTATAACTTTTGTACTTTGTGAACCAAAAACCACAAAAAATGCGTTATTTTCCGAAAACATAATCTGATCAAAAATTCCTGTTATACTATTTCGGTTCACACCAATATACATTACTTAGAATTTTTTTAGATTTTTAGTTTAAACCATCTGGGATACAGGGTGTGGGACAAAAAATTTTTTTGCACAATTTTGGCAAAAATCGCATCAAAATAATTTATTTTGCAAAAATAAAAATTTGATCGTTAATCCACGTACTAAGGGCTTTCATTTGATACCCTACTCAGAATTTAAAAAAAATATTTTTGTTTTCGATGATCACATATTTGTTTATATTTTTAGGGGGGTATGTTTTTTAGATGTTTTAGTATTTTTGCTATGTGCGGGTCAAAGAGTTGTATAAGCATGCCAAATTTCAACTCTCTAGGTTTAGCCGTTTGGCTACAATTTTTACCGAACAGACAGACAGACAGACCGACAGACAGACAGACCGACAGACAGACAGACAGACAGACAGACAGACAGACAGACAGACAGACAGACAGACAGACAGACAGACAGACAGACAGACAGACGACAAAATTACGGTATAAGGGTTTTTTGGTCATACCTACAAAACCCTAAAAAAGAACTGAGGTGTGGATTCAGGAACAGGAATATCGTGGATGAAAACATTGAGAACTAAAAAGGCTGGTTAATATGAAATCATGTTTACTTTAATTTTGTTTGGATTATATTGGAGCAATATTTTTTTCAATTTAAGAATTTCGAACTGGTCAATTAACAATACAAATGTAAAGATTTTTGTAGTTCCAAGCCAGAAACGGCAAAAAACCATCTATCTATATGTTTTCTTTTTGTTTGGTATTTTCACTTTTTTCCTGCATTGGTTCGTTGCCGCCTCGTTGCCATACCTAAATCTTACTATAATTTTTTTGTTTCCATTACTTTCTAATAAGTATCTTGAAAGGAATGGAACCTGGATTTTATTTTAGCTATATCGTACTGTACCTTGTTCTGTCGATTATGTTTTGCTGTTCTTTTGCTGTACTTCTTTGTCTCTACCTATCTGTATGGGATCGTGTTTCTCGTCCTAGTTTCTGTTTTCTTTCATTTATCCGGTCGGCGTCTTTCTTTTTCTTTCCAGTATTCTTAAAGAATATTATTACTATTTTAAACTATCTTTTAATATCAATTTGAATATAATAATAGTTGTTATTTTTTTATATATTTCCTTTTACAGATAACTATCGCCTGCCACTGATAATTATGTCCTTTTTAGTAATAATTGCTGTCATTTAAATATATAATTATAACGAAATATTTGAGTTTTTCGACCTGGATTTGTCTATGGGTGAAAATATCCCATAAAGAATTTTGTTATGACGGGCAAGAAAGATAAATACACATGAAGGACGTTGACGCATGGTAATATTTGAAACTTGAGCAAACAATAAACACAGGTATTTGGATTGGAGAAATAAAATCAGTCCAACAAGTCAACACTGTAAAATATTTCCCTGCAGGCATTCTGCCTTTTACAAGTTCGTAAAACCATTGTTGTTCAGAAAATGTTGCTTTTTAGGGTTTTGTATGACCACCAAAAAACCCTTATAACGTCATTCATGTGTCTGTACATGTCATGTGTATAAGTTCATTCTCAGTTTGGCTAAAATTTGCGTATTAAAATTTATATTTAAAAAAAGCAAAAAGTAAAAACCACTATTTTTAACCAAATCACCGTGTAAATCTTCATTTATTCAGACAGTGTTATTTTTATGAAATATTAAATATTAAGTGTTAAAAGTAACACTACTTTAATGCTATTTATTTTCTAATACTAATTTATCCAGTATGTAAGTGTAAACTTTACACTAAATTTCACCAAAAAAGAAGTGTAAATAATTAACAAGAAAAGCGAGGGACTTCATGGTACACTAAAGTTCATTTTTAGGGTTTTGTAGGTATGACCAAAAAACCCTTATACCGTCATTTTGTCGTCTGTCTGTCTGTCTGTCTGTCTGTCTGTCTGTCTGTCTGTCTGTCTGTCTGTTCGGTAAAAATTGTAGCCAAACGGCTAAACCTAGAGAGTTGAAAATTGGCATGCTTGTACAACTTTTTGACCCGCACATAGGAAAAATACTAAAACATCTAAAAAACATATCCCCCTAAAAATATAAACAAATATGTGCTCATCGAAAAAAAAAATATTTTTTTTTAAATTCTGAGTAGGGTATCAAATGAAATCCCTTAGTACGTGGATTAACGATCAAAATTTAATTTTTGCAAAATAAATTATTTTGAGGCGATTTTTGCCAAAATTGTGCAAAAAAATTTTTGTCCCACACCCTGTAGCCCAGATGGTTTAAACTAAAAATGTGAAAAAATTCTAAGTAATGTGTATTGGTGTGAACCGGAATAGTACAACAGGAATTTTTGATCAGATTATGTTTTCGGAAAATAACGCGTTTTTTGTGTTTTTTGTTTGACGATGCATACATGTTATACTCTTAAGTGGGAAACAGAATGCACCGAGTTCTACGACGCGTTAACGGCGTACGTACGGCACCATCTGTCAGAAGAAAGTTAAAACCAAGCTGTCGTACGCAAGTGCACAGAATGGACAACGTTCTACGCCGTTGATACTGAATGTTCGTCAACTTCCAACTTTTGACGCTGTTGAACGTTGACGCAGAACACCTAACCTCAGTTTTTACTGAATAATAAAGTGTTTGTATGTATAAATAACTTGCATACAACATAAATAACATCATTCACAAGTCTTCATCATCTATTATACTTTTAATAAAAGAAAGCGCACGTATAAATACAGATATAGGTTGTTAAGTGACACTTGACGGCGTTAAAAATTATTGCATTGTGTTCAAGCGAAATTTCTCAACGGCGCTACGCAACGCTGTCGCAAATGACGCCGCGCTGACGCTGTAGCGCGCTGTGCATTCTGTTCCAGGCTTTATAACACACTAAGTTGATAAGCGTTTGGTGGTCTAGTGGCTCAGTTGCTCGACAACTACACAGGATCGTTATTCACTACATAGGTTCGTTCCTGCCTTGTGGAGTCAATTTTATTTTTTGTTTTTTTTTTTTTGGTATTTATTATGTTTAAATTAATTTGTTAAAATTCTAGTTATATTTTAGCACATTTTGAATTTAATTTTCAAGAGCGTAAATTTAATAACCAATTGGAATTATATTTTCATTCTGTGTCATTTATACGAAGCCAGAGGGGCGGAGCGTATGATTTAAGACAACCAATGAAACCCATAGGCCCAATTTTCAAAATCTTAATGAACCTTGTTATATAAAAAAAATACTGCACTTATTTAGAAACCTAAATAATGATATTAGATATTCAAATTAAAATTAACAACAAAATATTTTAACATAAAATTTGTTTTTAAAGTTCTGAGATTAACAGACGATAAATTATTTTAAAAAGATCGTTCATTTTGCCGTGGTTACTACAAAGCAAAATTTGTCCTACACACTCAGCATGCCGCCTTCACTTATTATATACCTGCGAAACCCTGCAATGTGTGAAAAATCACACTTCACATCAATTTTTTAGTGTACCATGAAGTCCCTTTAATACTACATTTTTTGGAGTGTAGAACAATGAAATTTGGCATGATTATACAACTTTTTGACCCACATATTGGAAAAATACTGGGAGTTCAAAAAACACATCATGAGATAAATATAAACACATTTTGATACCCAATGAAACTTAATTCAAAATTCTTAAACGTAAGAAAAAACTATTAAAATACTATCTTTATAATATTTGAACACACTTGTCGTCTACTGGACGTTCTGAGACGGAGACTTTGGCAGCTTTTTTTTAACAATCCGTACTTTAGCCAGCGATCTATCGAAAAATAAACGCAGCAAAAACAAATAAAGAACACTGCACCACTATGACTTACTGACTTCCTGTCTGAATTATAAGATACATAAAGAATATAGGTAATTCATATTCCCATTGCATGAAACATCACAACCTTCATTATCTATTATTTGGCAAATTTTAAGGAATTTTTACTGTATTATATGCCGCTCTTGTAATATATCAACCCTGTAATAGAACAGGCACTCAGCTGTATATTTGTATTTCATAATGGTTAAAACTTTTTCAATGACCAGTTGAACTATTGAGATTCGAGTGTCTTTATTAACATTTATTGGGGGCAATAAAATATTATTGTACTTGCTTTTGTTATCTTCAGTAGCGTATCATTTCTGAGTGAAACGTTTGTTTAACCCTTTACTGCATGAATTTTTATTTTTGGCTGAAATAATGCATGGGCATTAGGAATTGGTTCTTATTGATTGAAAAATTAATTAAAAACATATATTTAAAATATTAATTTTATGAAAATAGGGTTTGTGCCATACATGGAAAATTATGATTCTACATTATGTTACAAACGAAAATGATTCCGTATTATTTGCTCGTCAATTGCTAGGTGTTCTTCATTAGGGATTAAAAGCAGTCGCTCTCGAATTTTTGAAAGAAAAGCTCGTATCTTCTAGTTGTCCTTTCTCAATAAATTTTCGTTAAATTCGAATTATCGTTGAAGTGCAAATTTCGCTTGATATTCTCAAATCTATTGCAGTCCATTACTTGAGATACTGCAGGATCCATTGCTGTGTATGTGACATATATGAACATTCATGAAGTAACGTTCTGATTCAGTTTTAAAAGTAAAATAAAAAATAAAAATCGGAATGTGCCATATATGCCACACTATGCGGTAAAGGGTTAAAAAGAAATCAAACACTATTTTCACATCTCATCACATTTATTTTATTTACTTTTCTGTCTAAACTGCTCGCTGGGCACTAGTGACGCACCGTGGAGCACAGTTTGGGAAGCCCCGTTATAGTAAAACCGTCCGTACCTTTACTCACTAAATATCTACCTACAAAATCCTGAAATGTGTGAAAATTCACACTTCACATCAGTTCTTTTAATTTGACCGAAACCCAACAAAATACTATTTCTATCTACAAAATGCGGTCAACAATCCATTTTATTCAACTTACCTCTATGTCTACCCAAGAATTTGGAACCTATTTTGCGAATCGCAACATAGTGGGGTGTAAATATTTTGGTTGGAGAAATAAAATCATTCCAAAAGTCAACAAGGCATTACTCTGCCAATAAAAAACGCGTACGTTACATAAAATACAGCATTCGACATCCTTTATCAAACAAATTATGTAATAATTCAACAAAATTTTTATCTTCAGTAATAAATCACTATTCTATCATTAAATTAAATTTTAAAAATAGATATTACATTTTATAAATTCTTGATATTACACGCGCGGATGTGAAATTTGTATATCATTTTAGCAGAGCAATATCAACGAAATTTAAAAGCAAATTTTCTGGAAAATTACCAATAACCCAGACACATAATAAATAATATTTATTTTTAAAACCAATCACTTTTATTAATAGGTTTTTCTCACATAACTTTTTTACTTTATCTTTATTCGATTCCATTTAATAAATTTTAACAAGTTCAAAGTTAAAGACCAAATTAATCATATTTAGATTGCATCCTTGAATACCGATGCTTCAAATTAATGTCTTCTAGATAAAGCAGTTTTGAACGCCAGAAAACACAATACTATTGGGTAGGGTTAGCGATAAGCAAATTAGCCGATAACCGATTAATCAGCCGCCGATTATTTATAACATACTTATATCTGCCGGATAGCGATACATGTGTAGTACCTCTGATTGTAAAACCCCCCATATAATCTGAGGCATGCATCGATTCCAAAGCATCATGAAACTGGCATCACTGGCTGTTGGACATACACTACTGATGCATGCCTCGATGCAAAACATTGAGTCGCCAGTTGAACAGTGTTTTGTTTAGTATACAGCTCGACGTTTGTTTAATTGTGATCGGTTTTGAATAAAATATAAACATGAATAGTAATTTACCATTGCTAGTGATAATTGCCTTAATTGGTGTCACTTAAAAAAACAAAGAAGCCAAAAAGGGAGTGGTGTAAAAATTGCCTTAATCCTACGTACAACCCCTAGAGATTATTAGTTTCTTATACAAAACTAAAAAACTAAAATACAATTAGTGACAATCTATACATCAAATTTTGCTCAGAATTTTTATCTATCTAATAGGATATTTTTGATTGTAGAAAAAATTATTGTAAAAATGTTATTGCTAATAACTTAATAACAGGTATCACACAACAATGTTCTGTAATTTTTTAAATATATTTGTGGGTTTCAAATAAGTTTTATATTTATATTGTTTTGTGTAGAAATGTTCAAATAATACGTCAACATTTGATTCGATATGATTTTTTATAGTTTAGCACCCACGAGCTTCGAACCATTATTTTTTTCATTTCGGTTTTTGTTCCGGTTCAATTAAAATATATATATATATATATCAGTTAGGTTCCGGTTTTCATTTCGGCAAAAAAAAAAACGGTTTTTTTCGGTTTTCGGTTCAGTTCCGAGTGATATATTTTTAAATGCTTTTATTTGTATTAGAAATTTATTTTCTACTATAATTTAGAAGAACATTTTATTCCTTATTTTGTAATAATCATACCAAGGCCGCTGCTAGGGAGGTTCTGGACGCCCCCCGCCCCCCCGGAAATAATAGAAGCGAATTATTTCTGCTCATCAGTTTAAAAAATAATCTTAAATAAAATGTATTTTATATTTTGGTTCACTCCCATAAACATTATCTGAACCGAAATAAACTGATATTTTTTTTCGGTTCAGCTCCGGTTTTCGTTCCGACAAAAATAACGTTTTTTTTTTGTTTTCGGTTCAGTTCCGGTTCGAAGCCCTGTTAGAATATAGCCCTTAGAATATAGCCCTTCGTCGAAAAATATTATACTATAAAATAATGAAATGTCACTTGGTTCAAGTATTCTTTACATCTAATAAATCATTTTTATCCGCAGCACGTATATTGAGAACCGCGGAAGGTGGCGGCAAAAATAGATTACCAAGTACAATAACTATAATTAGTTTTCACAATGCAACAAAATATCATAAAATATATTTGTAGAATGAAGCTTTAGCTACAATTTGCCGCCCAGTACACAAATATGCGTCAAATGGTTTACAAAATGGCGTCCTTAATGCAATTTGTTAATTTACAATTAGATGAATGGGATTTTCGTCACTAATGCAGGGAATAAGAACAAAGCAGATCTATAAAATGGCAAGCACATGCACAATGTAGAATTCAGTTTTTTAAAGCAATCTGTTCAAGGACAAATTAAATAAACAACAAACAACTTATTTATATATCTTTGTCCCATACATGCCTCGCAAACATAAGCGAGAAACTGGTAGGAAGTTGGACGGGTTTCGGATAACAATGAAAACAACTAGGTCAGCTGACAAGTTTCAAATTAATTTAATTCTGCATGAGAGCTACAATAGTATAGGAAATATGTAGCTCTGATGAAGAATTAAACTAATTCGAAACTTGTCAGCTGACCTAGTTGTTTTCATTGCTGTCCGAAACCCCTAAAACTTCTTACCAGATTCATATATCTACGGACACGACACATTCCTCATCATAAGTGAGAAAGAAATACGTAAATAAATTGATTGTAGATTCGTTAATTTGTCATTGAACAGACTTCTTTAAAAAAAAACTGAACTTTACATCATATCTGGGATTTTTCTCGTTGTTTATTTTGAACATATGAATCATTCTTGCGGCTTTTCCATTTGCCATTTATGTGAATGAGATCAAATATTCGACGTAATTTACCGTAGCATTTTTTTGTTGAACTGTATTGCGTTTTCTGCTAACTTCTGTTTATTTTTCTTACGATAAAAGTTTAGTCTAGCCGCTATAAGTAACGAGAAAGCCTGGCTAGCGTTGTCTTATCATATTTGGATAAGATAAAATTTGTAGCTATAATATTTAATATCACAAGGCGACCTATACCGATAACCTTTACAACCCCTCACCACTTTGGTTCCATTTAATACGTAATTGAATCCTTCGATAACATCATTTAGAAAAACATATGGTTTTGTGAGGCTTCATTTAATTCTAGAAATTTATATCTGACAGTTGATCGGGTCTATTCTGTATCTTAAAAAGTTAAAAATTAACCTCAAGGTCGAAGTTAAAAAATTTTAACCACGCTTTACACTATTTTGTTATTCTGTAACTCTATGACGTTAAAATTTAAACCTCGATATGGTTAATTCAGTAGGTTATATTTGGAATTTTAACTCCAGCCAAATACATGGTGTTAACTTTTAACCACCTATAGTTCTAACCTCTAAACGTCAAATCGCCAGGAAAAATCCATTTTTAGAATTAATTATGGCAAGTCTGTTTATTTTAAATCAATTATTAATAAAACAAATTGAACAAAAAGAGGTTAATAAGTGAAAAATTAATATAGGTGAATAAAAAATATATACAAATACTTTTTTGGAGATCAGTTCGAATTAAACGAGGGCAACTGCATGATATGAGAGACCCTTTTAATTTACCTGAAGAAATATTTTAAAATATTTTCATTGTTCTAAAACTTACGAAATATTTCGTTTTACATGTTTTTTTTTTTTAATCCGAGAAGAATCAAAATATTTCCCGTTTCCCGATAAATTGCAAGTAAATATTGAAAACTTTGAAACTGTGATACATTTATAAATTTTAATTTCTCTGTTTAAAAATAAAAATAAGGTAAATATAACCTGAAAATAAAAGTATCTTAATATAGAAGAAAGAAAGAAAATATTGATACATTTGCATATTATGGTAATATTATAATATATTATTTACTTTCAGCACCCATAATTATTTATGTATAAATATTGTACATTTCCGCAATATACATTTATTATATTTGATCGTTGTTCATTCACGATTCAACCATAACACTTGTTTACATTAAATCCACAATTACACAAGCAAAATACCTTCCCTTGTAGATAATTTCACAACATACTTTTAACCATAAGGTTAAAAAATTAGAACTTAACGCCTGTGTTATAACGTGAGATACAGAATAAGAAACAAGGTTAAAATTTTAATGCCTAGTTAAAATGTTACTTTTTAACCATCATTTTTAACCAAATCTTTTTAACCACAAAAGATACAGAATAGACCCGGATATGTGCTTTTATTTTTTTATTGAGATAAAGCTTAAAGAAAATCTTTTCAAAGTCGTTAAATACTATACATTTAAAAAGTTTTATTTCTTTTCTGCACAATATATTTAAGATTGGTAGTTTTAACTCTAAGTAAAGCCATTTACTGAATAAAATGAACAAAACTACATTTTAAGGTAACGTTTGTTTTGAAACAAACCTGAAAGCATTTTATTTTATAAGTGTGATATTCAGGGCCATCACAATTCGGGATGTAAGGGGTACAGCACCCGGGCGGCAAATTTTTAGGAATGTTTTTTCATTCCTAAAAATTTGCCATTCAATTTATTAATCATTCGGTTACACCATAAGTTAAACATTCCTTGAAAATTATTTTATTTTCTCTTTAAGAGCTTTATTCAAGTTAACAACTTAAGTCGGGTCCAGATTGAACGCGCCTTCGCGATCTATACAACACAGAACAGCGCAAAACATTTTTAATTATTTGCGCAGAATGATTCATGTGCGAAATTTGCATTGTGTTCCATCCATAGAGATATAGAGATAACGTAAACAGGGTTTATTGATGGTACTGACGTAAATGTAGCGAAATGCGGCGGGAGAAACGGGTAAGTGCAGAGCCGCAGTAAGGAAAACTTGCGCTGGGGGCAGAGCCGTGTTTTGGCGCCCTTGGTAAATAAAAACAAGGTTCTTACCTCTCAAAATTTAAGTGATGAGCAAAAAAAAAGGTCCTCACCTCTCAAAATCCAAGTGACAAGCGAAATAAAAAGGTCCTCATCTTCGCAAGGGCGCCCCTTAGAAAGTCCGTCAGCGTCCTTTTCCTAGTGCGCTAGGGGCCGTCGCCCCCTTCTCCCCCCCTTACTGCGGCTCAGGGTAAGTGTAGCAGAGTGCTGCGGGGAAACAAGAAACCGCCATACGAGGGTTACCTTTTATATTTTTACAAACGACCACTAGATGGCAATATTGATAAGTGTCATTACTATATTCATAAAATTAGACATTTATTATTGTGAAATCAGTGGCAGCTTATAAATTGACTGAGTAGTTTGTTCACAGTGAGCGTTTAAAAAAAAGTTTGTGAAAAAATGGATATTACTCGTGAAGGTTTTCGTTGGATGATTTTTTACGATCTTAGTAAAGGACTAACTCAAGAACATTGCATAGATTCGCTTCGTTCAACTTTTGGTAATGAAGCACCATCCGAAAAGACTGTTTACAATTGGTTTGTAGAATTTCGTCGCGGTCGTGCGTCCGTCAGTGATGAATCTCGCGAAGGTGGACCAAAATCGGTTGTGATTCAAAAAACATCGATGTTGTGCTCAAAATGATTGAAGAAGATCGACATGTGACTTACCTTGAGATAGAGGCATCCTTTGACATATCGTAGACAGCAATACATCAGATTTTGCATGAACATTTAGCTGTGGAAAAGATCTGTTCCCGATGGATTCCGCATAATTTGACCGAAGCTCAAAAAAAGGCTCGTGTTGATTGGTGTAAGGAAATGCTAAAAAAATCAACTTATGCACTGCAAAATCCGTATACAACATCGTTACAGGTGACGAAACTTGGATTTATTCATATTAACCGGAAACTAAGCCACAATCCACTGTTTGGGTCTTCCAAGATGAACCGAAAACCACAAAAGTTGTTCGTTCACGAAGCAATTCCAAGAAAATGATCTCTTGTTTTTTCAGTTGTACTCAACATGTCGCAACCATACCTTTAGACAAGTGTTTCTCAACTAAAAATGTGCCACGGATTTCGTAAAATATTTAATTTTCTACCGCGAACCCTTAAAAATAAATGTACTATTAAAAAAATTGTATATGTAGACTCTTAGTAATAAAAAATTACTGGAAAATAAACAAAAAATCTCAAAAATAATAATTTATACGCCTTTCGCAGACCACTAAAATTTTCCTAAGGACCACCAGTGGTCCGTGGGCCACCGGTTGAGAAACATTGCTTTAGAGGATCGGAGAACAGTTAATGCTGAATGGTATGCAACAATTTGTTTGCCAGAAGTCATCGACAAAATCAGGAATAACAACCAAAAACGTCGCATCGTTTTTCATCATGACAATACAAGTTCCCACACAGCACGTCAAACAATTGATTCTTTGTAGGAGAAAAACATCAAATTAATGTCTCATCACCTGATTTATCCACTAACGACTTTTTTTTTTGTTCCCCAATGTCAAACAAAAAATGCGTGGACATTGATTTTCATCACCTCAAGAAGCTGTTGAAGCCTTCGAGAACCATGTTTTTGAGGTACCAACTTCAGAGTGGAAAAAAATGTTTCAAGAATTGGTTTGAACGCATACAAAAGTGTATCAATCTTAAAGGCGAATATTTTGAAAAGAAATAAAACAGTTTGTTCCAAAAAAACATTTATTTCTTTCTTAGTTTTTGTAAATACGAGGTCTAAAAAAAAAGTATCGCGAATTTTGAATTTCCGCGGGTTACGTGTATTCGATTTTCGATTTTTTTGTTGGCGTTATGTTGGTACTCATGTCTCTCACTTATGCCGACAAATTCGGCCATTTTGAATGTTCAGTTAATTTTTGACAGTTGCTTTGCTTGCACGTGTTTTGGCTCGTCTTCGATTTTTGCCTATACCAAAAAATTGATCAAAAAATCTGTATCAAATTTTGTATGAAAAACAAAATTAAGTGCGCGGACGCATTCCGAATGTTGACTGTGGCATATGGTGAAGCTACCTTGGACCGAAGCAACGTTTATCCGTGGTACAAAATGTTCTCAGAGAGCCGAGAAGATGTGAACGACGAAAAGCGTGCCGGACGCCCGAGCCCGTCAACAACAGACGAAAACATTCATGAAGTGAATAAAATAGTATTGGCCAATCGTCGAATCATCGTTAGAGAAGTTGCTGAGGGCCTAAACATATCGATTGGCTCGTGCCATTAGATTTTTACCAATGATTTGGACATTAGATGGGTCGCCCTGCCCACACATCGTTGCTTGTGCGCGAATTTTTGGCCAAAAACAACACACTAATAATGCCGCAGCCACCGTATTCCCCTGATCTGGCCCCCTGTGACTTTTTCTTGTTCCCGAAACTGAAGAGGCCCATGAAAGGACGACGCTACGCTACGAGTGAGGAAATAAAGACGGCATCGAAGGAGGAGCTGAACAAGATCACAAAAAATGATTTTTTCAAGTGCTTCGATTGGAAAAAACGTTGGCACAGGTGTATAATATCTGGTGGAGATTACTTTGAAAGGGACAAAATAGATATTCATGAATAAATAAATAATTTTTGAAAAAACACAAAATTCGCGATATTTTGAACAGACCTCGTACTTCGTATTGATACAATTTTATGACGACAGATCTAATATGTTTTGAACCAAACCTCATTCAGATTTTTAATTTAAATGAAAATTTCTCTCAATAGTGATGAAATTTAAACACAAAACACTTTTCTTGCTATTTAATTTATATTTTGATCGTCATAATTTATGAAGCCGAACATAAAATTAAATCTAATTACGAACAGTTAAATGATGCAAGAATAATAACCTACATTCAAATCAATTTAAAACTATAAATTTGATCATCCCATAACTAACTTTAATTAATACCACTTTAAAAAGGTTCACTTAAAAAAATTCAATTTCAGAAAACTTTTTTATAATTAATATCTTTTATTCAAACAATGAAATTAACTTCTGTAGTAAGTTTTTGCAAGTTTTAGTTAAGTTAGTGAGTATCAGTAATACAATTGACGTTATTTGAATATTTAATGTTTTTAGGTTGTTTTTTTGGGAAAGTGGTAATCCTAAGTTGGGTAAGATGGTTGGGTATTAATAATGAAAGAGTCATTTTGAGGAAAATGGCCGTGTTTCCCGCAGGATCTTGTGTGTCATAGCACATTACGTCATAATATCCAATGAATTATCCAATCTAAAAGGAGATCTTTAGGGATACAAATATCTTATTAGATGTCACTATGTATTCCGAACTTTTATTAATAATATTAGTTCAATCACCATTTCTACCTACTGATTCTGCAATGTTTACATAAAAAAGAAACATTGCATTTGCAAAGGAATCATAAGGTGTATCATAAGGTGAATCAAATATTTAAACTCTAAATATTTATTTAGAGTTTAATTTCTGTACGTCCGTGTGTCCATATACGAGGTCTGTTCAAAAAGTATCGCGAATTTTGAATTTCCGCGGGTTACGTATATTCAATTTTCGATTTTTTTGTGGCGTTATGTTGGTACTCATGTCTCTCACTTATGCCGACAAGTTCAGCCTTTTTGAATGTTCAGTTAATTTTTGACAGTTGCTTTGCTTGCACGTGTTTTGGCTCGTCTTTGATTTTTGCCTATACCAAAAAATGGATCAAAGAATCTGTATCAAATTTTGCTTTGCATATCTGTATCATCGTTGCTTGCAAATCTGTATCATCTGTTCCTCATTAAATCTGTTGCTTGCAAATCTGTATCATCGTTACTTGTGCGCGAATTTTTGGCCAAAAACAACACACCAATAATGCCGCAGCCACCGTATTCCCCAGATCTGGCCCCCTGTGACTTTTTCTTGTTCCCGAAACTGAACAGGCCCATGAAAGGACGATGCTACGCTACGAGTGTGGAGATAAAGACGGCATCGAAGAAGGAGCTGAACAAGATCACAAAAAATGATTTTTTCAAGTGCTTCGAGGATTGGAAAAAACATTGGCACAAGTGTATAATATCTGGTGGGGATTATTTTGAAGGGGACAAAATAGATATTCATGAATAAATAAATAATTTTTGAAAAAACACAATATTCGCGATACTTTTTGAACAGACCTCGTATTATATCCGTGTGGCATTTCATTATTTTTGTGTATTGCATTATTATGATGTGAACCATTTCACTATTTTCTTGGTAATATTATTTTCAGATTTAATTATATTTATGTGAAAAATTATTTTCTATGTGTGACTTTTATGTTCTAAGAAAATAATTCATGGTTCGGTTAGTTATATTCAAAATATTTTGATGACGGATATTAAACAAAACATCTTAATACTTATTAAAGTATTACATTGATTAAAGGAAGAAAATTATTTTCAAAATATTGTTCATTTTGATGCGATTACAGCAAAATATGTCAACCCTTTGCTCGCATTCAGATTCCTTTGTTGGCCTGCTTACCAGATATCTACGAAATCCTGATATTTGTGAAAATTGACCATTTTTAATGCTCTTTTTAATCATCACATGTTCTGAAAACCTTCAAATTTGCAAGTCCTGCAAATATCAATCTGCAATATAATAAATTTTAGTTTTTTATTATTAAAAAATCTAAACGATCTGTTTTTATCAATAACGTTTATGAGCGACATTTTTGTAATACATACTTATAAAATTTGCATGGTAACACTATTAAAATACCATTATGTTTTTGTGCTTTGCATAAGTCTGGTTAATTTGTATAATGTTGTAATACATGACAAATAAAATTTATACGATGATTTTAACTCATGCATAAGAAATAGCCGAAAATTTTACCGAAACATTAATTTTATTTTGTCAACAATAAAATAAAGTTTTACATTTGTGACAGTAGAATGAGGAAGAGATCGTATTTCTAAAATTTAGTTGCTTAAGCAAGAATTACGATTTCATGTAAAAAAATATTACAGCAGAATACTAAGGAATTTCGAAGTTAAAAAATAATTCAGTTAACAGTAAAGGCGTTGATAACCATAGATGCTGTACACTAAAATGATAACTTACATTTTTTGTTTGTCTTCTTCCTTCTGTCATTGATTTTAATATGCCCCAAATGGCAAGTTTAATTTTGTGTGTTGTTCCACCATGGACGCTACCGCGTCCGCTTATGAATCGCACATTGACTAAATTTGATAAAGATGCTACGTTGCCCATCGAATATCAATATGGGTTACAAATGACACTGGTCCCTGGTTCGATGATACTATCATTTTTGCTGATGGGTCAAAATCCGAAACCAGGGTTGCGTGTGCGTTCTTTGTCTTAAATCCGGGCCAGCAGTTAGAGTACCGTTTGCACTCCATAACAAGCATGTAGGTACACTTCTGAGCTCTACGCTATTTTCAAGGCCTTGTGTTTTATTTGGTCAGAGCAGGGTTTGATAAGCTTTAGAGGCTAAAGAGCCAAATTTACCTTTTACGGCATATGGAAACATTTTAAAGAGCTACAATTTTCTTTTAATACACAATTTTTTTTAGCATCATTTAATGAGTAATGCATAAATATGTTTTATTTTAGTTATTGGTATTACCGATACACTGCATAAAAATGCATGAAAATAAAATGAACTTATGTGTGAATATTTTCTAAATTTTATTCCTTATCAACTTAATTTGAATAGCCACATGAATATCCTCAAAGAACCGCACGCGGCTCGCGACTCGTATTTTGCTGACCCCTGGGTCAGAGCAAAATCGTTCAATATCTTGACGGATTCGCTGAGTGCTCTGATCAATATCCAAGAACCAGGATCCAGTGCACCCGCTTGTACTAAAGATCCGGTTGCTACTTCGCAATCTGAATGCTCAGAATGTTAGGGTAGAGCTGTTTTGGATACCGGGGCATGTTGGTATTAAAGGTAGTGAAGCGGATATAGCTACAATTGCCGCCTACCACAGACCTATGATTGATGTGAGTTTCATATTTCATTTGGTGTTAGTCAAATAGCAACATGATTAGAACAGCATACAAAATGTAAGGTTGAAGAAATTAAGGGAGACAACAATCCATGGGGTTCTTCCCACAGGAATAACCGCAGAGACGAAACCAGGTCTGGAATGGAGAGTTTGGACACACAGTCACGATCGATTTCACAAATCCACACCCTATATTCGCGAAATATACTAACACACGAATGTGAATACATGCGTAAAATGCATTCACGACAACAAAGCAGATTGAACGAAATGATGTAGAACAAGACTAATTCTACATCTGCTTAAAGACGCACGATACTAAGAACTCAGATGATGCGAAGACCAAAATGGGCGACCAAAAAACATTAAGTCACGAATGTATTACATACATTCGTGAACTGCAACAATGCAGGTAAACTGGACGGCCATCACGTATAGGCAGAACTGAGTACAAAAATTAACACGACACAGATGGGTCGAATGTTATTCGGTAACTAAACTAAAAATAATGTTGGACTGAGAACCCCGTCAAATAAATATTAAAAATTCGCGCGACTAGCATGAACACATATAGATAACACGTAATGTTTTGTTTTGACCAAGAACAAGATAACGCCCAGTGAAACAGATGTATCCAATACGTTTTGGAGAGAATGTCATGCAGTTATCTATATGTATATCTATCTACCTGTTTGCTTATGAGACTGTCTGTTTCTGTCTCGCTGTCAGTTCTGTGTGTATCTCCGTCTCTTCTTATCAGTTTGTCTTTGTCCCTTTCTCTTACACTCCTTCTCGCTTCTTCTTAGGCTCATCACTTTTTCTCGCATTCTCTGTCCTTCTTTGTCTCTCTGTTTCACTCTCCCCTCTATATTTTTTATCTAATAAAATTTTTTACATCTATATTCAAATACTTAGAAACAACTTTCTAAGAATGTGGCCATAAATTTGTAATAGTTCCAATATATCAATTTCTTTCTGTTATAAATTTAAATATTGTCGACAAGATTGATTTTTAAGATTTGAAAAGTATTCCCGAACGTTACTTTTGGTCAGAGTGCTGTATCTATCTGGGTTAATATTGATATTCACATTTGATACACATTTAATATGCCCATAAGTCATGCAAGATGGCAGCAAAAACTTTTAATATAGTTAGACTGAGCTGCCTAACTTTTTCATATCAATAACTGCATGTCTAGAAAAAGTTACTGGCATATGGTTGGTACTTTGGTAATTTCTTTTATATTGTTTTATAAAAATTCAAATAACTGTCAGTTTTTATTATAACTATTGCAGACAGAAAAATATACAAAAGATTTTAGACTGACATCATGACCTGCGATATTAATTTACATCACAGGCAGCAAAAGGAAGAAACATTTATGAACAAATTTAATCTCGTACTTAAAGACAAGCAGAACGGTATAGTTCTCACATGTGTCTTATACAAAACACAATCTGGACAAATCAATGACAATTTGGCGTGAAATTAGTAACAATTCAAAAAGTGTGATTCAAAAAAAAAAAAATAACAAACGTCAGGGTAGGCCGCGAAAAAAATGACGTATGTGTTTGAACAAGTTTGCACGTTAGAACTACCACATATCTTCGATACTATTGAGCAGTGGTCTTCAACCTTCTTACATCTGCGGAACCCCACAGTTTAAATGCTATTTCTTTGGAACCCCAAGGCAAAAAGCCACAATAGGCTGTATTTTTTACCGACCACCAACATACATATATAAGGGAGGTATTGTAATCATACCGATTTTGATATTTCGAGATTTCGATGGATCTCCACGAATTGAGGTCCTTACATAATGTTTTGACTATTTTTAGCATGATGTCTGTCGGTCTGTCTGTCTGTCTGTCGGTCTGTCGTTCCGTGTACGCGTGCAGAGCAAATTCGGCTAAAAGGATTTTTATGAAACTTCATATTTAAGCTTTTGACATCAATGGCACGAGTTGATCAACTTTTGGTAAAAATCGGTTGACTAGAAATGGGAGTTTACTCGTGTCGGTTTTAAGATTTTTCCGAATATTTCACAACAGAGAAATATTTTGAAAATTTGTATTTAACCTTCTCCCTTTTTTTGATCATCACTTCAATTCTTCATCTCTTTCTTTGTCATCATTTCTATTCATCCTTTTTTTTTGTCATCACTTTGATACGTATTATTTGCTCATTCGTTACTTTGGTCATTTTTTTAACCCTCCCACATGAAGACATCTTGGCTTCACCACTAACTAGATCGACGCTCAAATGCCGCTGCTTTTTTGAGCCGCTCGTGTGCGGTGCAAACCCTGAACAACAGCATACGGCGGCTCTGAATACCTCCTTACTCTGAGGTGCGTAATATCCTCTTCTCTGCCATTTCAATCAATTTTGGTTCGATGTTAGTTTGATGACTTCCTATGTTTCTTTTAACTCCTGGTTTATTTAGCGTTTAAAATCTGGAGGGGCCAGGAAATATTTGAGTAAAACCTGGGGGGGGGGGGGCAGGAAATATTTGAGGAGGGCATCATATTTTATCGTTATTAATGGACAAGTGAAAATATAAGTGATGATCTAAAAAAATGACAACCTAAAGAAAAGGTCATCACTTCTAAAATACAAATGATGACAAAAAAACAAAGGTTTTCTCCAAGAATTTATGGGGGGGGGGGATAACTAAGGACCCCCGCCCCCCTGCTATTGCCGCCACTGTCCATATTCTTGTATAAGGTACCTAAAAAGTCCTGGTAATAGCAAAATTGAGGTTTGTGTGATGCTATGAATTAAACCAGCTAACAGAGCTCGAAAGAGAATGTATGTATAGTTTTAATTACATTATGAGATATCGATTGATCGATTGTAATTGGTTTGTTAGTTATACATGATCGGTTGAACTGTTGATTTGATTCTAACCACCGCTGACCGCAAAATATTTAATTATTCAACTTGTTTGCCATTGTTTCTTGTGGATTTGACATTTATGTCCAAGAGCTTGTTTGTCCAATTGACGACAAATTTAACTATTATATAAATGATAATTTAATCACTGGCTCCTATTCTATCGTTTAGTTTAAACAAAACGCATCATATGTTAAAATATAATTGGCACGAATTTAAATTAGCAACTGCTGTCATATCTAAACATTTATTTACACGCAACTGTTGAACTTGAAATAAAAGAAATTTATCATGACATTTATAAATGCATTTTTTATCTGAGCTTATCCAGGTTACATCCAAGCTACATCCAGGTTTTAAGGTGAAGCTCGTCGTCCTAATCGTCAGTGTATTGAGTGGCCTTAAGGTCTCCTTTAGAAAGGACATAGAAACCTTTTTTTAGGTCATCACTTGCGTTTTGGAAGTGAAGACCGTTTTTAGGGTTTTGTAGGTATGACCAAAAAACCCTTATACCGTCATTTTTTCGTCTGTCTGTCTGTCTGTCTGTCTGTCTGTCTGTCTGTCTGTTCGGTAAAAATTGTAGCCAAACGGCTAAACCTAGAGAGTTGAAATTTGGCATGCTTATACAACTCTTTGACCCGCATATAGGAAAAATACTAAAACATCTAAAAAAAATATCCCCCTAAAAATATAAACAAATATGTGCTCATCGAAAATAAAAATATTTTTTTATAATTCTGAGTAGGGTATCAAATGAAAGCCCTTGGTACGTGGATTAACGATCAAATTTTTATTTTTGCAAAATAAATTATTTTGAAGAGATTTTTGCCAAAATTGTGCAAAAAAAATTTGTCCCACACCCTGTAGCCCAGATGGTTTAAACTAAAAATCTGAAAAAATTCTAAGTAATGTACATTGGTGTGAACCGGAATAGTACAACAGGAATTTTTGATCAGATTATGTTTTTGGAAAAAAAAACGCATTTTTTGTGTTTTTTACTTAATAAAAATGTAAAATATTTAATAACTTATATAACAAAGTAAAGTAGCATGCTTTCATGGTGTAATGGTTAGCGCTCTCGCGTTCTAATTTTTCTAGTTTTTTTGCTAGTAATGTACACAAGTTATAGCTTTGTAACACGCTCGAATGGAAGGCTTATCTTGGTGTAGTGGTACTTGCGCTGGCTTTTTCATCCAAGTAAGTCAGTTCGATCCCCACGAGAAGAGACAATATTTTTTTTTTGCTTATTTTTGCATTTTTATGTTTAAATTTTTTTTTCAAAATTCTAGTTATATTTTGGCAAATATTGCATTTAATTTTTAAAAGCGTAAATTTAATAACCAGTGGAAATTGTTGAAATTATAATTAAATTCTGTTTCAATGTACACGAAATCAGAAGGGCGGAGTTTATAACAACCAATGAAAGCCATAGGCGCAATCTTCAAAATCTTAAAGAACCTTGATATATAAAAAAAAAAAATACTGCACATATTTAGAAACCTAAATAATGGTATTAGGCGTTCGAATTAAAATTAAACAAAAAAAAAAACAAAATTTAATATAAAATTTGTTTTGGCATCCCAAATAATCATCATTCACTTACTAAATACCTGCAAAACCCTGAAATGTGTGAAAATTCACACTTCACATCAATTTTTTTAGATTAACATTTGCATTTTGGAAAATAAAATGCTTTTGGCCAGCACTTGTCAAGTATTTTTTTATTCCTACTCTTTTAAAACAATTTTATCTTCTGAAACTGATTTAGCATTTTCGGCAGTTTAAATAAAGGATTTGATTTGACGTCCATTTTCGAGGTTTCAAGGGTTTCGATTATTTTTACAACCACAAAAAATGGGGTTCAGAGATCAAATTATTAGTTTTAAGAAAAGGGCTGGGGAAATCGTATGAGAGACAGGGGAGTCGTGAGTAAACCATCACCGGAGTCGGGCGAACCTCCCAAGCACTTTTGGTTGAGAAACCCGGTAGCGTGTAGTGAACCAGAAGTAGTCTGGAAGTGTGATTCATTTCTGTCATAAATAAATCTAAGCAACTAACCGGCGGACCTTTAGGGTTTCAGACTTGATTCCGCTCGCAAGTCTTGGAACTCACTATGTGGAAGTGCCTTTCAAAATATGTACCATGAAGTACAAATATTTAAATTCATTCAGCCAACAGTAACGTTATGACCGATTCTAGAAATGCCCCCACATTACGCCGTAAATACGTATAAACCGGTGTAAAAAATTTCTTCAGTAGCACCTAGGATGAATCCACAATTTGTTGTCACTTAATAAATCCCTAAAATCCTGAAATTTACACTTCACATCAATTTTTAAATACAAGGTGTCTCAAAAGAAATTTTATATTTAGTGGATCGATTAAAAAAAAAGTAAGCCGTATATAGAAAAAATGTTTATTAATTATTAAAATACACTTTTTGGGGATTTATTTCTCAAAAATAATATCGTCTAAATGTAGACCCTCGCGTTCTCGGCACTCATTTAATCGAACAGTAAAATTACTTATGACGTCTCGCCAGGTGGACTCAGGGATGGCTGCCATTTCGTGACGGATATTTTCTTTCAAATGCGCCAGTGAAGTCGGTTTATTGGCGTAAACTTTAGATTTAAGATAACCCCATAGGAAAAAGTCCATAGGGGTTAAATCTGGACTGCGTGGAGGCCAATTTATGTCACCTCTCCGGGAGATCAATTTGCCTGAGAAAATTTCACGAACACGTGGCAGATACATATTGGACGTGTGTGAAGTTGCTCCGTCCTGTTGGAACCATGTTCTTTGGTTATAGCCAGGAAAGTTTTGCAGTTCAGGTACCAAGAAGTTGTCTAACATCTCCACATAACGCTCTGAATTCACTCTAACTGCACGCCCCCTTTCGTCTTCAAAAAAGTAAGGGCCGATAATTCCTCGCGCCGACATCGCAGCCCATACGGTCACTTTAGGCGAATGTAGGGGTTTCTGATGTTTGCGTTTCGGATTTGTTGCACTCCAGTAGCGGCAGTTCTGCTTATTTACGTGGTCATTAAGATGAAAATGAGCTTCATCCGAAAACAAAATGTTGGTAAACGTTGAAAATCGCTCAATCACCTGATTTACGAAATTAAGCCTCTGACTGGCATCTTGGGGCTTTAATTCTTGCACCAATTGAATTTTGTAGGGGTGCAGCTTTAGGTCTTTGTGCATAATGCGATATAATGATGATCTATGCACATTTAAAGCACTTGCGCACTTCCGAATTGAAAGGTTCGGGTCGTCACGAACAGACTGATTAACATTCTCTACGTTTTCTACCGTTCTTGATAACCTAGGTCGCCCGGATTTTGATTTATCCAGCGTTGTACCAGTCTCTTCAAACTTTTTAACCCAATGTCGAATGAGAGGAATGCTTGGCGCATTATTTAAGTGGCGAAAACCTCGAATACTGCAGAATTTTCTACGCGCTACAGTCGCCGAATCACCGTTTTTGTAAAACTCTCGCACGTATAACGCGCGGTCTGCTCCCGAGAAACGCTCCATAGCGACTGCATTCCCAAGAGGCAGGCTACCGATTGACATAACCCCCGCGCCCCTCGGATACGTTGCGTTCACGCAGTAAGCTAAATAAATATAAAATTTCTTTTGAGACACCTTGTATTTATTACTCCGTTGAATGGACCTCCTTTGAGACCCACAGGGTCCCAAAGGGGTGATGCACAGTGGGACCTCTGAGCTGTTATCTATGGAACAATAATTGCAAATTATGCGCTGCTCTGTTCTTAAATTCATTCTAGCGATTTCTATTCACGTAACTGTCTCCTGCTTTACTCAGTTACGTAATTAGTAAAATCTACTTAAAACGAAATCTATTGTCTTCAATCAACACTAAATGGTATTCTGAAAATATGTTGTTTTATTATATTGCAATGACATGACAGTATATTTATTTTAGTATTCAGTTATATATACTCTTCTCAACTATTCTTGTCTCCAACTAAAACAATCTAACACTATTTGAGTTTTCTTTAAGCTCTAACTAGTTGTCTAGGGATTTTTGTGATGTCACTTATTCATTTTAACAACCCACTGAAAATTTTATTAGCTATTTATATTGAATTAAACATTTCTGATGGACTGCCAGGAATTCTTTTTATTATTGATCATTGGCCAGAAATAGTTCCACTTTGGTTCCGACTTCCGTTTCCAATTAGAAATTTACGGCTTTCGGAAACTGGTTTGTGTCAATACAGCCTTTTATTTGTAAATTTGATAAGGGTACTGTTTTAGAAATCATTATAGTCCGTTTTAATTAAAAGGAAATTTAAAAATATGAATTTTTAAGATTGGTTTTCAGATACTTCGATTAGCAAGAATTCGTGTTCCTAAATCTGAAATCCAGCCTCAAGCATGTCGTATTAAAAATACCCTATCTTTGGTGTATTTTATTTATTTAGTTTGTTTATTAACATTATTCCTTTCGTCGTAGTTACTTATTTATGTCTATTCCCAGAAAAACCGAAAGAATTATGAAATATTCATAGTTTAAAAATAAATTCGCGTAATCTTCTGCATATATCGGATTCTCTTCTAAAAAAAGATAAACACTCGTTCCATGTACAAGGACATTCCAACAAGGCAAAGCTTTTAGTCCTGGAATATGTGATAATGTAAAATAACATGACACAAGTGCCAATGTAATAAATGACTTGGCTGTGAAATAAACAATTTTCAATTGACATAATAGCACCATTTAAGAAAGAAATATTAGTAAAAAAAATTAGGCAATCATTTATTTAAATAAAATTGAGTTATGATAAATCATAAGTATAATTTGCGGAGTAAAAAATTTGAATTAAATTTAAGATTAGTTGTAAGATACAAGTAATTTTAAATATATTTATCTATGTAATTTACGACACATGCTGACTGAATACCAATGTTTGAATACTGGAATTTACATAAGCATTTCATCTTAAGTGCTAGAAGAATACGAAAATATGAATATGGAAATTAATATTAACTAGAATCTATAAGATATATTTACTACATCGTGTCAGAAGGACTAATGAAACGTGAAGAAATTAATTGTTAGGTTTCTTCTGTTAAAAAAGATATTTCATTGAAAATTGATGTCAGGATAGTCATAGAAAAAATGTTGCTTGATATAAAACTTAAGTAATGTGTAAGTTACTTTAATATCAGGATTTCGTAGCTATTTAGAAAGTGAGTCCAATTTATGATACAAATACTATAAGGACTTCTTGCTACTTTATAATCGCAACAAAATCAAAAGTTTTTGTCCGTTAATTTAAATACGAGGGCTATTTTTTTCAAGTTCCGTGAAGTTTGTAAAAACCAATAAGGATAATAAGAAAAGTTTTAATAAACACAAGAGTTACACATACATCTAAATTAATTTTCAACGTAGTCGCCACCAAGATTTACGGAAAATTCATCGCAGAAAATTCATCGTGGGAAAAATCATCGCAAGAAAATTCATCGCGGGGAACATTCACCGCAGGGAAATTTCATCGTGAAAAAATTCATCGCAGAAAAATTCATCGCAGGGAAAATTCATCGTAGGGAATATTCATTACAGGGAAATTAAGTTAAATATCGAGTCATTTTAATTCGTACAGTGAGCGAATTCCATTGAAATTGAAATCGTTTAATAAAACTGGTAATTGTTATTACATATAAGAGACATAAATAAGATAGACAATTAATATTAACAAAAATACTTTACATAAACAAAATATTGTTTAGTTTTAATATTTGGCATGGTGGTCTTCTATGTTTTCCACAAAGCTGTACTTACTTATTTCGGTAAAAGGCGATTACTTCAGAAACACTTAAAAAGTTCGGGGAAAACGCAAATTTGGATAAAAATGTGATAAGCCCTTATTCTATTTTCATTCAATATTTGCGACACACACGCGTAGGCGTAAGTAAGTTGGATTGAACCTAATTTGGTCCAAAAACACCAACCCTACCTAGTTGGAGTTTACCTAAAAAATTTTCATCAATAAATTTCGTTCCCAGCAATGCGCACGTACGTACGACTATCACTCATAATGTTTTCCCCATACACAATACACAATTCTCGATGAATTTCTGCCGCATTGTTGCCTTTTTCTTGTAGATAAAATATTGTATTTGACTCCTATATAATGACTATATTACACTCGGATGATTACAACCCTCGCCTACGACTCCGGTGGTAAACTTCATCCTCGTGAAATATAGCTTCCGTTATATGATTGTTAAATAAAATACTATTTTTCTATATGTGGGCTAAATAGCTGTACTTACATGTCAAATTTTTATGTGTGAAGTCTTGCACCTTTAATGTGTTCTATTTCTAAACTGTGATATGCGATGATAATTGACCTCTTTACAGCCTCTTACTGTCACCCTGAGTCTGTTCAAATTTTCGAACAGACTTTTTATCTTATTTATTTGTGTTTGTCTGTGCAAGATTTCTTTTATTGAGTATGTGTAATTTTATTGATTTTATCTATTTATTAATTGTTTAATTTATTGTTTTTAATATGTAGTGTAGTCATTTAGATGGTCTGCGTTAGGCGCAAATAGCCTTTGTTACTGTGCGCCAAAAATTTTAACTAACTAACTAACTAACATTATATGTCAAATTTCAACTCTTAAGGTCCAGCCATTTGGGCTAATTTCTACCTTACAGTTAACCAGAAACATGAGTGACGGTATAAATGTTTTTTGGTTATACTTACGAAATTCTAAAAAGATTATATTGGGAAAGTACCAGAAAGTTTTTTCGTTTATTTGGTATTATTAAAACAGAAACAAATCGAAAAAAAAAAATGTACTTTATTGAGTAAAATAGTTACCATTGTGACCTATAACACGCCATTTATCAGGAAGAGAAAATATTCCCGAGTTATAAAATTCCTAATTTTTGAAGGAAAAAATTGTCTAAGGTTCATTTTAACATCTCTAAGTGTCTTGTTTCTTAATAAGTATCCCAGTGACCGAAATAAGTCGGAGGGTGAAATATCTGGTGAGTAGGGTGGGTGTGTTAGAACCTCCCAATCATGCTCGGAAATTTTTTCACGTGTCTTTTTTTATATATGAGGTCAGGCATTGTCGCCTTGAAGAATAACTCCTCTTCTATTCACAATTTCTGGCCGATTTCTGGTCAAGTTCTGATTCAGTCGATCCAGTTGTTCACAATAGAGATCAGAATTAACACTTTGCTCCGGTTTTAACATCTTATAATAAATTATTCCTTTATAGGGCCTTCCAGATCGAAGTTCATCATCCAAGCATAAAATTTCCTGATTTAAATTTTTTAAACCACTATTGACATGTGCGCAGACTTAGTTTATCACAATAAACAGTGCAAATGTTGTATGTAGCAACTGTAGCAAATTTTTTTATGGTACTCATACAATATTAAACAGCATAAAAAATGTTTTGATGCAAATTCTTCCGCCATTTTAAAATGCAAGGGTTTAAAATGAAACGAAAACAATAATTAGGTACTCAAGATTACAGAGTTTAATCAAAACGCAAAAGACGTATGTTTAATTTACCGAAAAAGTCGTGACTAGTTCGCATATTGCACTAATAATAAAAACGAAACAACTTTCCGGTACACTTAATATAAAGAAACAAACCGATTATAACAAACCTATTTTCTATTCTCGAAATGATCGCTCGATTGAAATGTCAATGGGCCGGACAAATAGCTAGACTCGATGACAACAGATGGACTAAGAAAATACTGAAATGAAGACGCAGAGATACAGAAATAGGGGAAGGCTACCTACCCGTTGGACAGACGACTAAAAAATGTAGGGTATTTGGATACAAGTGATCAAGATAAAATAAAATGGAAAACAGGATACCTGTACCTGTTTAGCAGATTTTCTTCTGTATTATTTCTGTTTCTATCTATGTACATGTGTAATAGTTTTAAGATACGCACAAAGGCACCTACAATTTAAGACCAGCTACAACTAACTCAGCGCGTAGCTGAACCAAGAATTTCATTCTGCCAGCGATGCCAAACTCCTGCAGTCTAAGATAATTTACTAATGATAAGAAGAATCTACAGATTAAAGAGTAAGTTCCAATCCAACATAAGAGACTAAAATTCACAAAAGAGTAAATAAGAACTAATTAAATATAAAGAGAAAAGAATTCTCTTTGAAGTAATACGCAACTTGAAAAAGTTCCGAGAAATTCCATACATTCCTTCCTATCAAACAAATGAAAAACTTTAATCACTCTGTCAAAACATATTTCATATTAAGATCGTTTGCTATTTTGGCAGCCGTCCATTTAATAGTATGCATCTCTTAACTATTTATTATTGGTGCATAAATTCTTTAGTCAATAAAATCTTGTATCTCTCGGCACTGTTTCGCCATTCAGAGCTATTTTAGCATGTTTGTTTCTGTCAATGCGGTTTATTGTCAATGTTTAATATTATTTACATTGTGGCAACATTTGGGTCGTGTTTAGATTGCCAAATATTTAAATATTACGTCTATAAATAGTTTAATGTCTTAGTTGAACGAATATCAATACAAATGAAACTCAAAAGACGGAAATGGATATGAATAGACCATAGTTGACAGCAGTGTAAAGCCTCATTTATAATAGATTCACAGCATAAAATCTACTCTCTTTTTACCGACCGTCAACTTATATAAGGGAGGTATTGTGATCATACCGATTTTGACATTTCGAGATTTCGATGGATCTCCACGAATTGAGGTCCCTACATAACATTTTGACTATTTTTAGCATGATGTCTGTCGGTCTGTCTGTCCGTCCGTCTGTCTGTCTGTCCGTCTGTCTGTCTGTCCGTCTGTCTGTCTGTCTGTCTGTCCGTCTGTCCGTCTGTGTACACGTGTAGAGCAAATTCGGCTGAAAGGATTTTTATGAAACTTCATATTTAAGCTTCTGACATCAATGGCACGAGTTGATCAACTTTTGGTAAAAATCGATTGACTAAAAATGGGAGTTTACTCGTGTCGATTTTAAGAATTTTGTGAATATTTCACAACAGAAAAATATTTCGAAAAAAATTATTGAACAAAAGTTGCTATAAAAGCAATAACTAATAACTTTTATTTGAGACGTTTTTTGATAAAACGAAAAATTTCGAATAATTTTTCATACTCATATTCTCAGTCTCAATTTTTTCATACTTATAAGTAACGTTTCCATGGTCATGATAAATAATATCTCTGTTAGAAAATATTAGGCCAAGTTATTTCTACTCTGCTGCTAGAATGTATTTTATATAAGTACTTTACGATGGCGGTCGGTCCTGTGGTGGCCACAGCTGATTTTTTCTATTTATTATACACAGATGTTCAGAACGTTGACACCCTTATTTACTTATCCCTATACACCTGCTTTGCGTTATATTATGGACCTATATAAACCAAGCTAAATATTACTACTATAGGTTTTTGACTGGAATCCTCAAAGGAACAGAAGAAGAGATAAATCAAGCAACGCATGAAGAAAGGTTGAAGTAGAAGACACAAAATAGAAAGAAAAACATGAAGCAAAATGAAAAAACTTACCCGAAGTGCGTGATAAAAGTCCAATTTGTGCCACATGTAGTAAGAGAAGAGATGCAGTTTTTGAATTTGCATATCTTACACGAAGTTTTATTTTGACACTAAAAATATTTATTTTATTATATTTTTTGTTCCGTAAAATTCTAATGTAACACATTTTTTATTTTTATATCGTGCAGTCAACTTGAGTCAAATTAGTACCACTTCGCTCAATAACGTCTCCGGTCGAACTAAGAAAAACATTTTTCTTTTAGAAATTCGACTTAATTCATCAACATACTCTCCTTCATGAGTGATACATACATTCCAACGCTCCTAAAATTAAAAAATTTTAAATGAATTAATTAATATAAATTCAGCATACCAATCAGTAATAATTGATTTGCCTGGTGCAGAGTCTCTATAACGCTTATCAACCCACTGTTTGGCTTCAACAGTATTGTTTCCCATCAAAAAACAATGTTTAATCAACACGCGAAATTCTTTTTTATCCATTCTTTTAAAAATTACAAAACTGGAGTCACTAAAACCACTGTAACCTCTAAACTAATTGTCAGAATGTCATGAAATTTTCACACGTATCGGTTGAAGGTTTGTACTATACATAAATCATATAGGTTTATCAACAGTGTGGCCATATATATGTCAGACCGGATACTTATTGAGTGAAGTGTTACCTATTTATACAGGATTTAGAAATGGAGACCTCTGGCATAACACCTAGCCGTCAATAATTTTGATTTTAAGAACTGTCAGAGAGAAGCTCTAAACAGGCAAAAATGAACACAGAAAGCTGAGGAGGCAAAACTCTCTTGAGGACTGTACAAGCCAAATGAATTTAATTTGTATAATGACAGCTATAACGTTATTATCATTTTTCATCAGAATTGCAGTTCTGAACTAGTTTAGACAGGTATAATTCACAGGAAGATGAAATATTATACCCTGTATTATTAATGTTAAAAATTTTAAACATTTTGCCAAAACGGAAAACATGTAATTGTATGATAGGATTTTCTGAATCATCTTTTTGTATCCCAAAAATCCTCTTACTCATATTTATTCTTGGAAGAATGAAAACTGGAGAGACTTATACCTGGAGAAATTTACCTGTTTTTAGAATGAATCATAGGAAAGTGATTTCTTGAAACATTAAAATGAATTCAGAAAAAAACAAATAAAAATTTGCAGTATGCAAAGTTAAAACCCACACTATGAGGAAAAGCGGTTAAATGTAAATTTATAGTAGGGATGTAGGAAGAAATCAAGTCATCAGCTGTTCTACATTAGAATTATTGACTTGAATTACACACAGAGCTTACAAAATTGTGAAAAGTTTAACTAGAAAGTACATTAAGAATCTCAATTTATCATCAAGCGTCCCAAACGTACAATTTCTTTTTCAATACCTGCAAGCGATGAATAGCATTCGGTAAAATCACACGTTGCGTACTAATCCGTACCAATTGACTGTAGAGCCTCGTTTATAAAAAAAAAAAAAGCGTAACATAATGCATAAGGATAGAACAAAGTTGCTGGCCCTCCAGAATATCTGTTTCTAATAAACAGAACAAACAGTACTCACCCTACACCATACATGTCAGTAGCAATGACAACTATAAATGTAACTCTGTCAAATTCTTGGGCTTCCAACTTGATAGCCAGCTTAACTGGAAGGAGCATGTTAACTATATAGCCAATAAGCTACACTCTAATTTATTTATGTTAAGCAGACTAACTTATCATGTTTCTTTCAGTGTAGCTAAGTTAGTTTATCATGCTCACATTGAGTCTGTTTTAACCTACGGTATTGCTATGTGGGGAAACTCGGTTGAATCCCCAAGAATTTTTAAATTACAGAAAAAAGCTATACGTTCTCTATGTAAAGTAAAACCTAGAAGTCACTGCAAAAATTTATTTATGAAATGTAACATCCTTACATTTCCATCATTATATTTACTTAATGTCTTAATACACACTAAAGAAAACGTTAGTGCATTTACCACATGTAATATGGTTTCATAATACCAGAGGTCATGCAAATATTAGATTACCTAAAATTAAATATAATGTTACCAGCAATACACCTAGCTATATAGGCCCAAGAATGTTTAATATGTTACCGATTGCAGTTAGAGAACTGAAAACATCACAGTTTAAAAAATGTCTGAAAACTTTTCTGGTACACAAAGCTTTTTACAGTGCTGAGGAATTTATTCATTGTAATATGAATGAGCTTATGAATTTTATGTGATTCTATGTAAATCTATGTAATTCATTTTATTATTATTGTTCTATTTTGACGTAGTTATGTACTAAATTTGTATCCAAATCTGTATCCCAGCTACTAAATAAATACTAAATACAATCTTCTCCGTTGATCCTAGTGAAGATGTCATCCTACAGACAATATTCTCGAAGGAATTCGATATATTTTCGAAATTATTATTAATATTTTGTAAGATTTCCGGAATTTCTATTCAGCATAACTCTCTGCTAAAATTTCAAAATGGAGCCTCTTATTTTAGAAAATATAGAATGCAAAACAATAATGTATTGGGGACAGTACAGAGTGTCTAGGTGACAGGACAGTGTCCAAGTGACTGTCTACAATTGGTAGCGTAGTTCGTCGGCCTTGGTAGCGTAGAGGTAGCGCTCCTGCTTCACAATCCAATGGTACCGAATTTGAATCCCGATCAGGGCATGGATGTCTGTAAGCCACAGTGTAATTGGGACATGTAGTCCTGCTTTGAGTGTGTGTGTGTTTTTTTTCAAATGAAACACCATACTTCTTTAACACGTTGCCGCAAATGACGGCTATAGCCATCAGATTTTTGGCGATATGTAGGAAAATGACGGCTATAGCCTTTCTGTACATTTTAATTAATAAAAAAAGGAACATCATTCGTACGAAGTGTACTAATGCATTTATTTGTTAATTATTCAGTAATACATTTAAAAAAAGATGTAACATTCCAGATAACATATCAATTGGTTTTTTGTGCGTTTCATGGTTAACCCTTCCGTGCTGACCTTTTGACTATCGGGGTATTTGCTGTACCTCAATGATCATAGACAATGTTCGGCTAACAAAATTAGAAAAGAGACATCATATAGATGTAAAACTTGTCCACAAAAATCTCCATTGTGTCCAGAATATTGTGTTCTTATATGTTTATAATTTGTTTCTTGAATTAATTTTTATTTTTATTATTTCGAAGCAAAATAAATTGAAAATGATAATTTTGTTTGAAACTGATTTTCTTGTGTTTAGCTTAGACCTTTTTACTCTCTTTTATTCATAGGAATCATTTTTGAATTAGTAAAACAAATGCCGTATAGTCGTCTGGACGATCATAGCCGTCATTTACTCTGGGAAAAAATGTTATTCTTCTCAGTCTAATTCTTTGATGAAGTTGCGTTATTCTTATTGTGGGCCTTATTTTCTGCTTCCTTCTATGACAATCCTTTATTATCTAGTATGTGTGCCAATGTTTGTTCCATGTTTTATAGGACTTCCTCTTGGTCTACTTTCTCTCTAAGTTCTGGCGAGCCATATATTTTTGCCGTTCTTTCTCCCTTAATTTTTGTAATGCCATACAGTCTTAATTTCTGTATAACTATTATCTTTTCTACTGCTTCTATTAGTAGCTCTTTCCGTATAGTTCTAATGAAATAAAGTAATCTAAAATTTATTTATTTTTTAACTAGAAAAAAAAAAAAAAAATTAGTTGTATAAAATTAGTTAATATGGAAAAGGTAAATCTAGTGGCTTTCAGTCTTCTGGTTTCATCACTATTTTAGGAGCTGTATGGTAGAGGTGTTGCGAATTGCTTTCAGTTTTGCGACTTATTTATTACTGTTTCATTATTTTCCCTTTTACGGTATTCACAAGCAAGTCTTGATAAATAATGTCGTTTGATACATACCAATTACTGACGCCGCTTCAATAATTAGTAGTGTTTTAGATTAAAAACTGAGCATTTTCCGATATTCTACCAGTCCTTGGTATCAATACTTTCTAGTGAATGCTGGAAGTTGTAGAATAACACATTAAAAACTGAAAAAGATCTCCAAATTACAGTTTAGGTTCGATCAAAAAGTTTTAAAGCTTCTGATTCGATCTAATTCTACGTTATTAGTTCAATTTCCAAGAAATATGTATTGCGACTGTAAAACTTTTTATTATGATGTATTAAACATGTTTTATTCATAAGTATATGATTTTATTACTCATTATAAACCAAATCTTGCAGTTTTATTTGTTTTGAATATCTTATTCATTAATGAGCGGCACCAACAAAGATCTCCAAAAAATTGACATCTCAATTTAAGTTTTATATCTGCAAAAAACTAATTTATTTCTTAATATTGCGTATTTTTTATAATTTTTTATCTGAATATTTTAATTATATGATAAGAACTGTGGCTAGAGAATCATAAAATTTAATTTTTTAAAATATATTGTTTTACATTAGGAAGACTTACGGAACAGTAACTAACAAAATGTTTTATTTGCAGCATTTATAATTGAAATTTTCTTTTGGGAAAGAAAATGGTTATTAAGATGGGCATAATTTTTTTAACTACATACACGTTTGCATATAAAGTAAGTCCTTCCGTCCGAAAATATGGTACCTACACATTTTGATTTTTTTCTTGTCTGAAAATATGATATACATTTACAATTTAAATTAATTAGAATGATTTTATTTATGTAATAGTTACAAATATCTAGTAAAACAAAGAATAATACAAAAAGTTTTAATTTAACAAGGACGTGGCTGTCTCCACAGATTGTATGGACATGATAATGTTGTTTGTAATCGTCCCTTACGATGAAGTTTTGTCTTATTAATGTGCGGAATCTTATAGGAATTCCCTCCTTTTGCTAACATGGTTGCTTCTGGACAAGTTTGCAATGTTAGAAAAACATTATCAAGGGTTTGTATGTTTAATGCATTAAATGCATTTTGTACGCATTCAATCAGTTCGTCGATTGTATTCGGTGAAGCTGTATATTGAAAGGATTGTATAGAATTGAAAAAGCCAAAATCCAATAGATTAAAATCTGGACTATTTGGCGGTTGTGATTTAAGTCGACTTGGAACTTCTTCCTTGCAATTCAACACAATTTTGATCAAAATTCGCCATTTTGTTAGAACAGCGGGTGTCACTTTAATTTGTCTAAAATACGCGGTTTTTTTCTGTGAACTTTTGATATATGCAAAACTATTTGCGCGCCATTTATTTATTAGTTGCCTAGCAACCACTTATTTAGAAATAAAAACAAAAAAGATCAAGATAATATTACAAAAAAAAAACACCCCAAAAAACACACTAAAAAATAATTAAATATTAAAAATACAAAAATATCTGTAGTCAAACTTATTGTTCACAAGCTTTTAACTGTAAACGTGTGCAGCTCTGATAGGAAGTACACCTCCTGTATTCCAACGTTACTCCCACTCAGTGCCAATCGCCGTTATACAATAAGCAGTTGGTGCTGCCAAGGCACGCAGCACATCGAGTCATTGTATATCTTAACTTGTAGACGAACTAATTGTTTTACGCACGACACACAACAGTAGGTAGGTTTTTAATTAAAAATTAAGTAAATTTAAAAAGAGAAAGAGCGAATAAAATTCATAAACGTCTTTACAGACATTTATGATTTTTTTAAATTAATTTAATTTTGGAGATGCTGGAACTCTGCAGCTACTTATGTACTAGCCACTACTGCTGTAGACGCTATTCCAAACATTTAAGCGGAACTAACTGGAATTTTCATTTTTCTAAGTTGTCATGAGCTCTCTTTTTAAGGATTGATGTGAGCTTTTGCTATAAATGATCAAAAGCCTCACTTAATCAGTAAAAGTTACTAGAATTGAAAATCTAGTTCCGCTTAAACCAAAGAAACAGGCTTTAACGCAAACGTTTATTCTATTAATATATTACATAAACAGTTTGAGTACCGCTCGCGGAAATGATAAATTAAAGATATTCTATCGAAGACCCCGTTGAACTGTTGAGCACTTTATTTACAACATAAATTTGAATATATTTCAAAACATAATTATTAAAATAAATATTAATTTATGAAATATCAATTTATTATTAATTTTTTACACTTATAATCTTAATTAATATTTATATATCACTTTGCAATCTGTTATAATTTTTAATAAATATATAAAGAATTTTTACAAATTAAGGTTAGTAGAAAAGGCCAAGTTTCAAGATTAATTAATTTTGAGTGACAGTACAAATATGTCAATTAGTTGAAAATAACACAAATGGTTTTAAATTAATTTAAATATATACCTACAGTGAATATTTAGATAGCATATTTGTTATATATTAAACGTGCTGATAGAACTTAAAGAGGGTTGT
Source organism: Liopterus haemorrhoidalis (assembly GCA_963971575.1). Lineage (NCBI taxonomy): Eukaryota > Metazoa > Arthropoda > Insecta > Coleoptera > Dytiscidae > Liopterus > Liopterus haemorrhoidalis. The sequence continues at coordinate 13,436,846 of OZ020618.1, read as the reverse complement.
AGCTAATAAAGCGCATCTTAAAAGATTTTTCCTTTTGTAAACAGAAATGGCAATGGTCGATTGATTGCGGGATAATCTTATAAAACTCTATTAATAACAAATTATTTTACTTTTAAATTATCACCTTCGAAATACTGCTCTTCTGCGGCTACAGATTACTGCCAGCGTCTTCTGGAAACGCATTTTTAGGCACTTCGCTATTAGATCAGTTTTCGATTCCTTTTCTATCTCTTAATCGTTTGAAAACGGCGGCAATTGATGATATACTTTTTTGTTCTCTCTTCAATTGTTTAAAAACGATCTCGTTGTAACCAATTCTTCAGTTTTGGGGACAAAAAAAGTCACACAGGGTCAAGTCAAATGTGTATGGTAGATGATGAACGATAGTGGCTTAGTTCTTCGTCAAAAATTACCGAACCATAAAGAAAGTTCGAGCTAGTGCATTGTCATGATCAACATCCAGGAACTAATCCGTAAACGATCATAATTCACGTAATCGATTCAGAACCCCAAGATATAAATGTTTATTTACAGTTTTACCTGTTCAAATATTCACGCTGAATTTTAAAAATTGAAAGCCTATCCAATCTAATAATATCTTTGATTAAATTTCTACCATTTTGCAAAATCTTGAGTAGAACCAGCAAAGTGCGAATCTACAAAACGCAGACTGGGGGCATTATACAGTTTGGAAACGAGGACAATAAAATTTAAAAAAAAAGGATCGGTATTTTTAAAAAAGGACCAAATGAATAACGAATACGTATGAATCATAAAAGACAAGCAGAATATAACGACACAAATATTCAAGAAAGGGTAAGAGAACTAAAAATTCAAATCGGAAGTCTTTATCTCAAACTGTTGAGTTACGATTTTTTTTGTCCCAGTATTTAATGGATACTCATACTCGTACTAAAATAATCCAGATTAATGGCAGCGTCAACATTATAAAATAAAGCCCAAAATTGCTCCTTGAAGTACTCCCAAATATATTACCAATTCTGGTTAGATGCTCACATCACAGTTTTTAATATATACGTTTCTAATAAGGTATACTTATTATATATGTATATACAGGGTGTATCAAGAGAGTGGAAACACGAATTTGATCGAAAACGAGATGTGTGAGTAAGTTGTGAAAAAAAAATTGGTGCCCAAAGTTTACCCAAAGAACCAACTGGTAGTATTGATATTTTCCAAAACAAACCGGAAGTACAGGGTATCAAAGACATCTTTAATTTTCCAAACGGGAAGGTATGTAGTTTTGGATACCTTTTTGAAAAGACACAACTTTTACCTAAACATTTTTAAGATATCTTTTACGGTTTACGAAAAATTGTATTCTCTGAAACGACTTAAAAGTATTTTTATTTGAAAATATTTAAGTGCCTTTCATTGTGAATTAAACACTTTCGCATCCCTATTTTTGATCTATCTGTAGCTCAGAACATAATAAAAATAAAAATAATTAAAAACAATTCGGTTTCAAGTCATACTTTCAAGTTATATTTTCAAGACAACTTTGACTTGAAAGTGAAATATTTTTTTATTATGCTCCGAGCTACAAATAGCTTCAAAAGTAAGGATGCAAAATTGTTTAAATCATAATGGAAAGCACTGTGAACACTGTAAATAAAAATACTTGACCTTCAAGTCGTTATAGAGAATATAATTTTTTGTATACCGTAAAGGAAATTAAAAATATGTTTATTTTGTTTTTTTCAAAAGCTCTATTCAAACTTACCCAACACGATATACATTCCTATTTAAAAAATCAAAATTGTCCTTGATATCCTGTACTTCCGGAATACTTCCGGAGAAAAACCGTGTTCCCTCTATCTTGATACACACTGTCTAGTGTATATGTTACTGTAAAAGCCCGTATATTGGTAAACTTAAGTTTAACTAGTAAATCTTAGGATTTACCAGCAATTAAGAGTTGGTAAATCTTAGGTTTTACTGGAAAATCTTAGGATTTACCGTAGTTCGGGATTTTACAGTAACATATATACTGGACGTACGTGCTATCTATTTTTTCTGATTTATGGGTACGTGATGAAATAATTTTGGAGGCCAGTGGCATAGAGCACTTATCCATGTTTTCCTACAACAGCCTGTCGCGCAGTGGCGAATTAAGTTGATTGGGGGCCCTGGGGGCCCTTAAATAGAATGGAAATATTTGTATATAGACTTCGGTAGGCCCCTCGGATTCGTGGGCCCCGGTCGGCCGCCCAGTCCGCCCACCGCTTAATTCGCCTCTGCTGTCCCGGGAAAGTACTCCTATAATTTTCATCTATTCTTGATGTTACTTGTACAGTCTGATAATTCTTCACGTAATACAACACAATTAACATTTTATTTTAGCATTCCTTAAAATACCAACAGTAAAATGATGTCCGTAACTCGACTAGAATCACGATTATTTTACAAATTCGATGCACGATTCGATAAAATTCTGACTCATTAGACACTAACTAAATGCATTATACTTACACCAAAACTAAACATGTTGAAATAAGCTATAACTTACGTGGGTTCCAATAACCAAATTTTGGATACATATTTTATGCATTATCCTATTAATATATGCAATACGAAACGCTTTGATGTTGAAATCAGTGTAGGCTTCGAGATTTATCTAGATTCATCATTTAATTTCACGCGTTATACGCCTCTTCTATCAAATTAGTATTATAATCAGTAAAATCTCACGAAAATACATAATGAAATAGTAAACTAATTGGTTGAAAAGTTAAAATATCTTAAATCTCATTCACACCAATATAAATCTTGATTTGTTCCGACAGGATTTTGACATGAGTTTCGAAATCAGTTAAATTGGACTGAAATAAAATAGAACTATAAGAAATGTAGTGTGACTAAAATGATGACTTGACTTTCCAGTCACAATATGCTAAGATAAAAATACCACCAATATAAAGGAATATGAAATTTGAACTACATCTAATATTTTTCTAATTGTTGTTTGTTTCTATTTGTTTGATAACTAAACTCAAAAATAACAATAAAAAAAAATAGCTATCTCATTGTCACTAGACAAGGCCAATTTGCTGATAAATGGCGAACCTTTGTAACTTCAAATATCTGGAAACTTTTATAAAACAGTAAATTTGATTCAGCAAGAAACTGAAAACTAAAGCTGCTAGTTCATACTTTTTACAGCCCTCTCCAAATCAATAATAAATAATAAGAATAAAACCATTTAATTAAAGTTGCGGAACACAGGTTGAATACCATTGCTCTAGAGCAGTGTTTCTCAACCGAAAACGTACCACGAACAAGTAGAATATTTAACTTTCTACCTCGGACCACAAAAAATAAATTTACTATTAAACAAATTTATTGTATATGTATTACTGAAAAATGAACAAAAATCACAGAAAATGAACAAAAAATCATAAAATAATTAACAAAAAATCTCAAAAATAATCATTTATAAGCCTTTCGCAGACCATTAAAATTTTGCTTAAGACCACCAGTGGTCCGCGGACCACCGGTTGAGTAACACTGGTCTAGAGGATATTTTTTTAAAATGGACCCCAACCTAATTTTCTGTGTGCGCGCCTACTTAATCATGGACTTATTCCTATAATATTTTTAACAAAATATAGAATAAGAGGTCATTCTAAATAGAATTTATACAATCCAATGGCCCACTTTCAGACTTGTTCTCTATAATAACATAGTTCTAATCACAACTGGATTGTAAACAGTCTTCTGAATGGAAATCAAAAAGAAAAATCATATTACAAAATACTAGAAAGTCACAAATATAAACAAACATACAATTGCAAAATGTAAACAAATTTATCTCAATAAGTTCATTGACATACCTCTGCAATTTATGTCTCATAAAATTGATTTGATAAAGATGTATACAAACATGTAGACAATTAAAAAAATCTCTTATACTTAAAATAACTTCAAAGCATCTTAATTTAAGCTTTACTGCCCATTTTCACATCTGAAGCTCTTCCGAGATAGTAAAGTAGTTAAAATTTATGTGTCTTAGACTTTGTCATCATAATGAACTTAAAAATGTTACTCGTAAAAGAATGCTGTATGCAAACAATGCATTTTTAGGGTCGTAAATTATGTTTTTACGATAGAAGGCTGTCGTATTTTTCAATTAGTGAGTTAATAATATGTGTTTTTAAAATTAAGTTAATTACTTATAATTTTGTTCTATTACTTTTCATTTACGAAGTACTTAATAGGGGTAAAATTATGTCGAATTTTATGTTTTATGTTATTAATAGTACGAGGTGTGTAAATTACGTAACCGGACTGATTTTTATTTTACTTTTTTTATTCGAATAGAATTACAATTCAATATTGTCTCCCTCAAAATAACTTCCTCGGGAAGCCACACAGCGCTGGAGACGGTTCTTCCAATCCCCATAGCAGTGCTGAAATTCGGATACTGGAATAGCTTTCAGGTCGGTAACGGACGTTTGAATGTTTTCGAGTGTCCCAAAATGACGTCCCTTGAGATGATTTTTATATCTTGGGAAGAGGAAAAAAGTCAGTAGGCCTCAAGTGGCGAATAAGGAGGCTTAGGAGCCACAGAAATATTTTTACTGGCAAAAAACTCGTTTATTGAAATTGCTGTGTAACAAGGCGCATTGTCATCCCCAATTCATTGATCAAAATTTGATGAACGGTAGTGTGATTCAAATTCAACTCTTCCCCGATCATTCTGACTATCAACCGACGATCTGAACGCACAAGATCCCGGATTCTGTCGACATTTTCATCGGTTCTTGAAGATGATGGCCTTCCGCTGCGTGATTCATCTTCAATCAACTCTCTTCCTTCTGAAAGTGCCTTAAACCACTAAAAAACCTGGATCCTTGACAAAACACCGTCTCCGTAGGCCTGCTGAAGTTTTGCAAATGTTTTCGATGCAAGGTGCCCAAGTCTGAAGCAAATCCTGATAGCACACCGTTGCTCGAAATGAATGTCACTCATTTTTAGAACACACTGGAAAAAACTGTTTCAAAAAAAAAAACGCTACGGACTACAAAATTACTCTAGCGAGTTCAAACTCGTACAGAAGACGTATCACATGTTCACCTGCCGTTCTTCCAAGTCTTACGTCCCATATGTTGCTACGGCCACTCCATTGGACTTATGGATTGAGTTTTTACCAACCGCTACATACATATACATACATATAAGGGAGGTAGTGTGATCGAACCGATTTAGACATTTTTAAATTTCGATGGATGTCCACGGATTGAGGTTCCTACCTAATGTTTTTACTATTTTTAGCATGGTCTATTGGTCTGTCTGTATGTCTGTCTTTCGGTCCTTGGACACGTGTAAAGCGAATTTGGCTAAACGGATTTTTATGAAATTTCATTTTTAAGCTTCTCACACCAATGGCATCAGTTAATCAACTTTTGGTATCTAGAAATGGAAGATTTTTTGCGGTCAGTCCTATGGTGGCCACAGCTAATTTAAAAAAATATTTTTACGTTATTTTTACTTTATTTTTATTATAGTAATAATATTTAATAATACTTATTAAGTATTTATTTTGTCATACGTATATGTAATGTTTCCACAGTTATGGTAAATAATTTCTGTGTTTAAGTATTTTGTTTAAGTACCTATTTTGTGACGGCGTTCGGTCTTGTGGTGGTCACAGCTGATTTTTTATTAATATATGGCTTTTAACAAAGCAATCTTACATTTTGCTCAGTTTATAATCCGTACCAGATAACTTTTCAAGATCGGCATAAAACAATTATCCTATATCGATCAACTGAGAAATTTATTTCCAGAACATACACACGTCAAAATCCACTAAAAATATATATACGAGGGATGTTTCCTAAATTCTGGGAATTGTGCTATAACTAAATTACGCAGAACTTATAGGCAATGTTATTGGTGCCAGACAAGTCTTGACATGTTTATGTAACTATCTAGTGCAATATTGTTCAGTCTGATTAAGGTGTTCGACTGATATAGACGCGTTTTCATAGCACTGTTTTTGTAACCATGGAAGACGCAGCAAAATCTCAAAGAGCAATAATTATCTTTTTGTGGAAAGAAGGTGTGAAAACATCAGAAATTATTCAGCGTCTGCAAGGAGTATTTGGCGAGTCTGCAGAATCCAAAAGTACTGTTTATCGGTGGATCAATCGTTTTAAAACCGGTAGAACATCACTAGAAGACGATCCACGCAGTGGGCGCCCAAGCACGTCGGTAAATGAAAGAAACATTACTGCCGTCGAAGACCTACTGAAAGAGGACAGACGAATGACTATTCGTCAAATTAGTGTGCGCCTAGGGATAGGTTTCACGACAAGTTCATGACATCTTGCATGATTGTTTGGGCGTTAGCAAGATTTCGCCGCGCTGGGTGCCAAGGCTGTTGGGACCAGAACAGAAACTCAATAGGAAAGTTCTTTGAGGACGGCTTAAAAAAATTAGTTTATCGTTGGGATAAATGTATTCAGTTAAATGGAGATTATGTTGAAAAACTACATTGTAATATTCACGAAAATTAACAAAATAATAAAAATTATAGCTAAATTCCCAGAACTTTGGGAACAGGCCTCGTAAATATATAGTCATAGTGGGAATTAGGGGGATAAATCCCCTCCACCCAAAATTCGAAAAGAACTGAAATTATATTTACCTCATTTCAAGATTGCTCGCATTCTCAATACGTACTTTGGATGTCAAATTCCGATGTTGTGAAAAATCCCCCGCCTCCGAAATATTTTTCTGTGTACGCCACTGTAAATAGCAACGATAGTGCTCCGCGCCGAATTATTCTCTTGAAAAGTGCTCCACGGTTCAAAAAGTTTGGGAAACTCTGCACTAAGATACGCATGTTTTGTTTATGCTTCGTTTAGAAGCATACAAATAGACATCGTTTTAAACATGGCTTAAGTGTGCCATGAACTCGGAAAGGTTGAAAAGCACTGCCCTAGGCTAAACTAGGATAGTGTATTCTATACATTCATATCCACTACTGGATATCTAATATGACAATTCACGAGACAGTGTAATATATCTCCATATTAAGTTGATTTAAGGCTCCATAAATACAGATTTGAATTCAGTTGTAGTAGCATCTCGATGTAATTTTATTAAGCAATATCTATTGAATGCCATGCCTGACACGATGTCATGACATTATGTATTTTGCATTGAATGAATATAAATTTAACCTAGAGGCGTTATAATAATGGAAGAACAGACATCTCTATAATTTAATTTAATGAAAAATGAATTTCATGAAACATTTTTGATTCAGAAAAAAAGTTGATTTATTATGGTTAATAAATATGAGCGAAATGTGAACACGCACAGTTTTTTTCAATAATAAATTTAGGTTATTTACGCTTTACAATTTGGCATGAATAACGAATTTGTTTACCGCTTTAGGTATTCAGGATTTTCAGTAATTAATTGATTAGGAATATTTAGTTTTGTTTTCTTTTTTAATTATGAATATTAGATTACTTGTTTTATCTCCTTTCTATTCCCTTTTCAAAGCAAGGCTGGTTATGGGAAAGCTATGTGTGCGAGCGGTAATTTCAGAAATAAAATTAATCAATTGGTTAAAAATATTCAAATTATTTAAATATAAAAACTAATCTATTTTAAGATAAACATCCTCAAAGATTAGTTGAGCTATCATTTATTTTTTTAGTTAAATGTTGAAAGACAGGTATGCAGTTACGATCGTATATTATATGATTTATTTAAAATGTTGTCACCGTTTATCTCAAGTACATGGTCGAATGTTTACACAGGTAATTAGAGTTAAAATTAATTATTTGAGTTTATGAATTGTTGGAAATAGAAATATCAGTCTTCAAGATAAGTTAAAAGATTTTTGTTGTTGATTATTTTTACAACCACAAAAAAATGGGGGTTCGGAGATCAAATTATTAGTTTTAAGAAAAGGTCTGGGACAATCTTGAGAGAGACAGGGAAGTCGTGAGTAAACCATCACCGTAGTCGGATGAACCTCCCAAGCATTCTGGCTAAGAAACCGGATATCGTGTAGTGGGTGAACCAGAAGTAGTCTGAAAGTGTTGAGGACAGTTTTGATGAAATAAACGAACCTCGTTAACGGGTTGCGAGGTGTTTAAGAAACTTATGTGGTGTACGGTATTGTGAGGTTTTTGTGGATTGTCTCTCATGGGATTTCGTAGTCATCTTGTAATTGTAAGTTCTAGTGTAATTATTAACTTCAGTCTTAACTAAACATTAAACGTAGATTAAGTAAAATGCAGACTTTAATTCAAACACTCTTATTCCTGTCATAAAGAATCTAAACAACCGACCGGCGGGCCTTTAGAGTTTCAGACTTGATCCGCTCGCAAGTCTTGGAACCCACTAGGTGGAAAGGCCTTTCAAAGTAAGTACCATGAAGTACACACCACCTTCCAAATATAGAAGCGGACCAAAGAGTCAATTGCAACCCGCTTTCAACTTTTTATTTTGAAAAATTTTAATATTGAAGAGTTTTCAATTTTTTTTTTTTTGCTTTCTGCCCTCCTCTCTTGAATAAATTAAGGTGCGCGCCTGATAAGATTGAACTTATTATTTTATTATTATTAATATTACCATTGTTATTTCGTTATTTAAATATATTTTAAATTTTGAATGAAAATTTAAAAAAATTAGAAGTTATTATTGAACTTGCAAACTTATTTGTTGCAAGTTCATTTTATGCAGCCTGCCATTTATTTAAATATAAAAAAGATTTTGCCCAATTCTAAGAAGTTTAGGAACTTTTGCTCTACTAATTCTGCGATTACTGTGATTTTCGACTAAACACTTCGACTGGAAATAAGCACTCGATTGATCCGAACCATTGCAATGGTTTTTGCGCGATGAAATGTTTCTATCTCTATTTCTTTTGCTACTGATTTGCTCTTCTATTATTAAAAATCATGATCTGCATTATTAGGTCTAGTATTCACATACTTTACCGAATATTGTCGTTAACTAGTTTGCTCTACTGATTTTCTGAAGCTTTCCTATTCCTTGTCATCGACGTGTTTTTTGCTCATCAACTATTTTCTGCCGATGGGAGCATTCAAATATATTTTTACCGTACATATATTTATATTTTAAACATATATTTTACTCCGTACTCTAAATAAACTTTTTATTGGTACAGTTAAATTATTGAATACAAGCGCCCACTCGTCCAGGAACAGAACTTTTTGCATTATCTTATTAATAATCGCAAATGAATCAGTTCACATACCTACACACTTACATTTGCTGCATCAGTTAAATATTTCCTGCCCACATTTTTGCAGAACAGCCTTATATATCATTATTCCACTGTATTAGTGACGTTAAAATATTATAATACATTGTTGTACAACCATAGAATGAGTAATGAGAGAATGGCAAAACTTTGATGGTAAAGAAATTTATAAGATTCTTCATTGAATTTATCATTGGTAGTCACGAAGTAATTTGCTTACTGTAGAATGAGGTAATTAATGTTTATAAAAACGAAATTTCAATTATGATAGGTATATATTTATAGTTTTTTTAAGAGAACGGGCTCTAATACTATAATTAATCATTGAAAATCTTGCCAATTGAACGAATATACACGTATGTCGATAAAATCGAACTCTTTGTATGTTTGAATTATTTTCTGTGTGTTCTTGCATCATATTTAAATGTTTTCTTTATTTTATTCCATGGTGTCTATGGTAACTGCTCTTGACAGCCCCTAACCATCGTCCATCGTCTTTCGTTTGTTCAAATATTCAAGCAGGCTTTTATTCAAATTTAATGGTGTTTCTCTATGCAAGGTTTCTTTTATTGTGTATAGAAATTTATCTTTTTAATAGCCATTATCGATGTTTGTCAGTTGCAAGAGTAATCCGCGAGCAAGCAAATGTGTTTATATATAATTTCTATTATACTTTTGGATAAAATTAAAACATTATTTTGAAAAAGAATTTATTAAAATAACAATGTATAGACCATTATTATCTACAACTTGTCTCCACTTTAAAGATAGCTAAAAGTTGCAAAAAAAAAACATCTTTGTGATGCAAGAATTCTGGCAGTAGATAATTCACGTCATCTTCATTTTTAAATTTCTTCCTATCCAAAATTTATTGTAAAGATAGAAACTTTGCTAGTCTAGAGAGGTAGCTGAGGAAGAATTATATAGCCCTGCTGATCAAATTTCTGCCTGGTCTTAACAAAGACAACGCCTTTTCGATTGGTTAAAACAGGTAGTTTTTTCTTGATTTCTGTATCAAATCGTGACCAATGCTCACAGTAGACATCAGCGGCAATTCTTTGAACAGGTGTGGGAAACTCATAATAGATCCTTTTCTATCCCACCGGACGCAGATTTTCTTTAGTTGGTGGAAACCGGACCTAAGACAGGCAGAACTTTCTCCTTGGGCAAATCTGAAACTTTTTTCTGACTTGATCAATCTTTTCTGACTAGATAATTTTTTCTGACTAGATCAATTTTTTCTGACTAGATCAATTTTTATAAAATAGGCAGAAAATTGTGTCAACAGCGAAGAGCATATGGTGATGCAGTGAGTTAAGTTGATTTCGCTTAGTTCATGTGGAACCCAGCGACCAGATTTTTTAATATACACCAGTTTGTTTATATGCCTAAGGTAACCAGAATTTGAAAAGACATGAAGAGGTCATAAAGCATAGAGATGATATTTCTCCAAAAAATTGAAAAAGAAACCAAAAGAAATTGAAGAAGAGACCAAATTAGAAACGAAGAATTCCGGAAAAAAACTGAAAAAATCGGTGGGAATAAGCATACAGAAAAGGCAGCTAAAGTTGCTTGGACACGTGATGAGAATAGGGGAAGAAAGATTAGTTTATGAAGAGAAACTGTCTTGAAAACGAACAGTTGGAAGGTAAAGAAAAACATAGCAAGAAGGGACGAAACACGCAACAGAAGAAAGGGGTATTAAATGGAACGAAGTGAAATATTTAACGCAGGGGAAGGACAGGTAGAAAAACATCTGGAAAATGAATTCAGAAACGCAAACTTTACTAAAAGAAAATTCAAACTCACACAAGCCTCACACCGAAAAGTAGAGAAGCTAAAGAATAAGATTTTTTAATATTTTCATAAAAACAAAAAATGTATATATTAATATTGTCTTCAAAACATATAAATATATAACAAAAATAAATAAATAAATAATCAATTTACACACTTAGGTCCAGTTTTTGAGAGCTTAACCGAGTTTAACCATTTGGCTATACTCGGTTACAACATAACAATCCCATAAGTAACCATAGCAACCATTTTCTGACCTTTTGGTTATAGTTAACTAAGCTTTCAGAATCCGGCCCTGAGAAGTTAAATATCGTAGCGAAGCCGAGATACCTCAGCTAGTTAATAAAATTAATTGATTCCGTCTTTTGAAACATTACATACTCTAGAATTTATACCTTGTTTTATCTAAAATTTTCCCCAATCTTATCTGAGGGTAGGCAACTGGGGGCATAGCAGATTCTGGCGGGGCTCGAGCCTTCTATGACTCCCTGCTAGCGCCGCCACGATAAAGCCCGTTCTTTTCTCTATCTCCCTGATAGTTAAAAAATGGGTCTTCAAGAAGTAGAGCCAGGAACGAAGTCGAACCTAAATTTTGATTTTTTTTTTTTTTTGATCCGGTAATTTTCCAAATTCAAAATGGCCAGTTAGTTCCTAAGTAGAGTTTTTATCATTGCACAAAATATGACGGAAATTTCACAACAACCTAATAATAATAAAGTTTAAACAAAATAAATGCTCGGGAAGTATCACTACTCTTATTAAATAATTACATAATTTTTCATCATAATTTCGGATACTTGTGTTAAACATAGCCTAATAGTTACCCTAATAACTGTTGCAATCTGCGACAATTATTCTTTGTGAAATCAAAGCTTTTACGTGAAACCGACACTGCAAACACCTTTGAAATCCAGGATTGTGGTCGAAACAATTTTGTAGCAATATATTTGAAAATAATTTAATTTGACAAAAATCCTACAAGATACAAATCCTGGTTTGCTTTCTTGATACAGGTAAAATTAAATCCAGTATTTCCCTTGACATGTCAGGGATTTAACTTTACAGACGATCCTCTGGGATTTAAATGAAAGATTTTTAAAAGTCGGACAAGTTTGTGCGTTCTACTAAAATTATTCAAGAGGAAAATTGAAATTACCTGTTACGAAAATATGTTGAAATTAATATGATGGAAATATATTTAGAATAGTGAAATTGCCCATTAAGTTATTAGGTAATTTTCTCAGTCATTGTGTTGTTATTGTTATTATTATATTAATAAATATAATTTGTGAACAATTTGATCGTTGATAACTTAATTTAAAAGTGAAAATACTGCAAATGATACACTCCAGGAGACATGTGTCCGTTGTGAACGGTTTAGGGGCCTTAGGCTATAGGTATTTTACTTTTGTTGTATATTACAATTTGTTTAATAGATACTTCTTGAAACCCTGTTCATTAGATCAACAGAGAGACAGAATAACAGAGGTCGGAAAATAAAAAAATAGGTAAAAAATTAAAGCAGATATGTAGTGGCGCACCCCGGGGGACCCCCCCCCCTAAGAATGGAGAAAACAAAAACACACTAGAACATTTTAGTATTTTAGAAGCGAGGACCTTTGTTTTTTAGGTCATCACTTGTATTTCAGAAGCGTGGACCTTTTTTTTAGATCATCACTTGAAATTTAGAAGTGAGAACTTTATTCATAATTTATCTTCTGCCCCCCCCCCAATCCTGGGTGCGCCACTGATACAGAGAGACAGAATAATAGAAGTTGGAAAATAGAGAAATAGGTAAATATGGAAAAAGAAGGATGGGTGTAGATATATAAATAATCAAAGAAAGAATGAAATGGAGAGAGACAGAGAAGAACAAAGTGAATAATTGGATTGTATGCAAATCTCAAAACAGTGATAGATAGAGCCAGAGAGGGACGTAGAGAAATAGAAAGGCAGAGGGAGTGCAAAATAGATGTTCGACATAGATAAATAAATAACTATAGAAAAAAAAGACGAGACAGATAACGGAAAATAGATAAAAAAAAAGGTGCGAGAAAAAGCAAATATACAAACAAATAACGAGATAGAGACAGTGGTGTCACCCCAATTTATGAACAACCTGTTTCCGTAGTGCGGAGGAAGGTTATGGAATCCAGGGTGGGGGCGATTCCCCTGTGCAAACTTTTAAGGAAGAAGGATTAGGAGGGATTATAAATATCTGTAGGTATTTAAGAAAATTTCCATGCCTGAATGGGATTCGAACCCGAGACCTTCGCAACGCAGAGCACATGTGTTACCACTACGCTACGCCGGAATTCCAACAATTCCAATTGGTTATTAAATTTACGGTCTTAAAAATTAAATGCAACATATAACTAGAATTTTGACAAAATAATTTAAACAAAATAAAAATTTTAAAAAAAGAACAAAAATTAAAATTGTCTTCTCTGCCCGGGAGCGAACCCTAGTTTGCTCTGTAGCAAGCGAGCAAGCTAACCATTAGACCAAGATACGCCTTCTAGTGTAGTGTGTTACATAAATATAATTTTTGTACATCGTCTACCAAAAAACACAAAAAAGCATTATTTTCCGAAAACATAATCTGATCAAAAATCCCTGTTGTACTATTCCGGTTCACACCAATGTGCACTACTTAGATTTTTTCAGATTTTTAGTTTAAACCATCTCGGGCTACAGGTGTGGGACAATTTTTTTTTTTGCACATTTTTGGCAAAAATCGCATCAAAATAGTTTATTTTGCATAAATAAAATTTTGATCTTTAATCCACGTACTAAGGGCTTTCATTTGATACCCAACTCAATTTTTAAAAAAATATATATTTTTTTCGAAATATAAACAAATATGTGTGTTTATATTTTTAGGGGGATATATTTTTTAGATGTTTTAGTATTTTTCCTATGTGCGAGACAAAGAGTTGTATAAGCATGCCAAATTTCAACTCTCTAGATTTAGCCGTTTGGCTACAGAGAGACGACAAAATGACGGTATAAGGGTTTTTTGGTCATACCTACAAAACCCTAAAAACGATAAATAAAAGTCATCTGCTGCTATTTTGAGCATAATAATTATAAAAACAACATAAACAACGAGCATTTTTTTTAAATTTATTTTATTTTACATCGGCCTATTTCTGCAACAAGGCTAATCGCCGATGCCAGGGGGCGAGCTCCTACACCTGGATGAGAGGTGAATGATTGTGAAAATGAGAGTAATGTAAACATATTATTCTCGCCCGAATAATAAATATCACCAACGAAGGAGGCTCGAACCACCGACCGCCCAGTTCATACATAATACCAGTCTAAAACCGCACGACTTAATGCACTCTGCCACCCCGTTGGCTAAACAACGAGCATAAAACAACATAAACAACTGATATAGAAACAACAAATATAAATACCGGGTGGCATATAATCAGTGAACAAAACTCAAACATTTTTATAATCACTGCTGAAATGTTACCATATAATAAAGTAGCCTAGATATGCAGCACATATAACATAGTTCTATTAAAGTGTTTGTCTACATTAAGATAAAACCACGCACTGTGCGTACGCCGAGTGAAATTGAAAAATTATAACGCGTTAACACATGGTCTAATATGGTCCACAGTACATAATCATACCAATATACGGAATTAATCAACACTGCCAGCCATATATCACCAGTCATTAATTTCTTTGATAACGACAGAAAAAAAAAAACTGTGAATGCTGGACAGTTATGTCATCACGAATGTTTGCTTCTATCAACCTAAACACGTTCAGTGTCCTGGGAATTTTAAAATACTTTACTTCACGAGACTTTGTTGTCATTTCTTTCACGTGTTTTTCTTTGAAATGTTTTATAGAAAATGCAAAAAGGAAGACTGTTGACAGATTATTTTCTTCTAATATAAATATTTGTAAAAGGATTCTGCCTATAGAATACATATATAAAAAGACTTGAGTAAACATAAATTATGATGACAGTTTTTTAGATGTCTGACAGAAATTATAAGTGTTTTCTAATAAACGTTATTCCAGGAATCGAAAATTCCTTTAAGCTTTCCAATATTAATTTTTGAATACCAAGCGTTATTGAACAAAAACCTATTATTCATTACTAAAGATTTTTTGCGTATATTTTGTTTCACTGATTTAAACTGAACTAGACTTTGAAAATTAGTAACTTTTAACGTTTAATTAAGGTTTTTGATCATTTTTACAATGTTCCGTAACTGCACACCTAACTACCGCGGTCGCGGTTATTCGTTACGGTAAAGTCGTGGTAAGTTGTGGTTACCGCGATATTTCCACGGTTAGTTTGGTTACAAAAAAGTAACCAAAATTTTCAGTAACTGCGTTCCGAAACCTAACAATTTTCCTGAAAAGGTTAATATCGTACACTTTCGGAACGGGAAACTTCAACCGCGGTTTCTTTCGTCGAGTAATGGAACATTGTATTCGTTTAGCTGAAATCCACTTCAATCGTTAAAAAGCCAGCTCGTGACAACTTACAAAAATAAAAATTTGGTTTAGCTTAAACGTCTGGAATAGCCTATAGCAGCGGTTCTTAAACTGTGGTCCGCGGACCCCTGGGGGTCCGCGTAGCCATTACCGGGGATCTGTGAAACAATTTTGACATTAACTTTACATCCCCCAACTTTTCGCTTCTATTCAGATAACTCATTTAATAAAAATCCTACATGGTCAAGACTTTTTGTATTTGTTGTTATCTAACTAGTTATTGACAAAACTAAACAATAATTAGTAAAAATTTAATTATTTTTATTCAACTGCAAATTATTTACAGAAAACATATTATAATAAGATCTATTTTGACCAAGAAATGTTTATATGAGTTTAACGTATTATAATTTGTAACTTTTTTTATTCTTTTTACTACCATTTTTATTAATTTTATGTTTTTTATTCTATATGCTAATAAAAATGTTCCTCTATAAATGCATAAGACCATTTATTAAAATAACCAGCGATACATTTTTATAATAACGTCGGCGAATCAATGCATTTACGTCACACGACGTAACAAACGATTGCATTGTTCCAGACAATACAGTCTTTTGTTACGTCGTGTGACATAAGTGCATTGATTCGCCGACGCTAGTGTACCAATATTTATTACAACGTAGTGCCTATGAGATTATTGAGCCAGAAATTGTCTCAAGAACGACGTAAAATGTCCAGGGTTGGGATGGGGTCCGCAAAAAAAAAAAATTGTTCAAGAGGGGGTCCTCGGACTACATAAGTTTAAAAACCCCTGGCTTATAGTATTGACGTAAAAAGTATAATGTGAAACAAAACTAAGGCTGCGACTAGAGCCTCAGAACTCGCGCTCCTTATAAATAATATCGCCCCTCTGAAACAAGAGCGCTTCTCTGAAAAAGAGTAGGTACCCCTCTGAAAAAAAGCTGTCCTTTTTGAAAAAAGTGTCCCATTGAAAATAATAACGTCTTTAAAAAAGAGCGCCTTTTAAAAAAATCTCAATAAGAGCGGCCTTATGAAAAAAGACCACCTTTCTGAATAATATTGTTCAACTGAAAGAGTGCACTTTCCTCAGAATAATGTAACTCAAAAAAGTTTTTCTTATGTTTATAAATTACAATCAAACAGATATTTTTATTATTAAATATTATGTACTACATTTTATCTTACAGTAATTAACTTACACTTAATAATAATTATAATTTTTGCCTTTCGGCTTAAAATCTACTCTCCTTCTTCTTTAGTTAATGTCTTCGTTGACTCCTTTCCTTAATTTCCTCCCTTCTGTTTCACTCTCTTTGAACACTAGTATCTCCTTAATCTTTGCTTAAACCCTTTTTCCTAGAAACGCTACTAGCCTTCTTATATAAACACCCGAGGTGAGAAAGAATTCGGTCCGAACTTATTTCATGACAGTGTCTACTAACAATAAGATACTTGTTTTTTTCATTACTAATGATGAGTCCTACTTTACGAGCTTCGACATCAATAAGGTTAATAAGGAATATTACGTATAAAATTTAAACATAAAAATATTAATGTAATTTAAAATTTTAATTTTCATGAAAAAAATACATAATATCAAAGTGATAATTAATGCGATATTTGACAATGAAAATTCGCGGCCAATTCGTTGTAATGTGGGACATAAGTAGAATTTCCAGTTCTCAGGCATTGGTCCAAATGAGCGTCAGTGAGGCCTGTTCGGTATTTTGATTTTAAGTATTTCATATTAGAAAACTTACATTCACAAGCATATGTCGACGCGCAGAGAGACTTCAATTTTAGAATTCTCTTTCAGAAAAAAGACTAATAAAAAATGTTAAAAATGCCTCCAATTCGTAGAAGTCTTCAAATCTGGTATTAAATTCTTCCAATAATGTATCAAAATGTTTGGCAAATTGATGGGTGTAGCATTTCCATCGCAATAATTTTCTATTACCATTTTTATTATTGCTTTCTTTCATATTGGGTCTATATTGGGAATAGTTTTAAAATTTAGTTTTACAATAAAATTTAATGAATATTAAATTATATTTATTTATAAAACTATAACACTTCTAGTCTTCTTGACAGTACTTTTATTACTAAACGACTTAGAAAATGCTTCGTGGGCACCCTGGCACCGCGTTGCCGACCCCTGCTCTATACCAGTGTTTCTCATCCAAAAACGCACCGCGGACCAGTAAAATATATAATTTTCTCACGCGGACCACTAATAATAATTGTTGGTTCATTTATTGCAAGAAAGCAAATATATTTAATGTGCTAGTAAATACATTTTTTTATTTGTAGAAAATCACAGAAAGTTTACAAAAAAAAAAAACAAAATATAAATTATTTACATAAAATATGCATAAAAAATAACAAAAATACCGCAAAAAACATATACAAAAATTTTCGCGGACCACTAAAATTTTTCTGCGGACCACCTGTTAAGTAACACTGCTCTATACCAGTGTTTCTCAAGAGGTGGTCCGCGGACCACCAGTGGTCCTCAGAAAAAAATTAGTGGTCCGCGAAATTTTTTTTTATGTTTTTTGCAGCTTTTTTAAAAATTTTCATGCTCATTTTTTATGTAAACAATTTATATTTTGTTTATTTTCTGTAAACTTTCTGTGGTTTTCTACAAATAAAATAAATGTATTCAGTAGCATATTAAATATATTTGTTTTCTTGCAAAAAATGCACCAACAATTATTGTTAGTGGTACGCGTTAGAAAATTATATTTCATACTGGCCCGCGGTGCGTTTTTGGTTGAGAAACACTGCTCTATACCATCAAAATAATATCATGATCACGGGTACTCTAGTTAGTATAAAATAAAATCCTAAAAATATGAACCATAGTGTCTTATTCACAAAAAATCTTCTTTTAATTGATCACTGCTTCTTTTGCAAGAATAAAACATTAATTTTAATTATTAACATATTAACATTAACATAAATTTTTGTACATTAACTGTTTCATGACCTGTTGCTCGACCCGGTACTTGCATTATGAATCATATTATAATTTAATCTCACAATTGTTGGAAATGTGCAAATGTCATACGCCTTATATGGAGGTTTCTACATTTCTAGTTAATTAGGTAATATTGAATTCAGACATATTTAAGACACACAAGGGAGTGTGAAGTAATAGAAAACTAATCAGCTTACTAGAAAATACACACCTATTTAAAAACACCATTAAATAGATTGCAAATTTTGCTGTAAAAATAGAATAGAAGCAAAGAAATAATAAAATTCAAAGGATGCGATTTTATAGGCAATTTAAAACTGTTTATTAATTTATTTAAGTTGGATGTAGAAATTCAGTTTTTAAGTTGTATTTATTTACTTGTGTCAGATTAGTATATTTTTATTCACAACCATTTTTGACAAGTAGTTTTTTTATTAAGTGACGTAATTATTCGAAAATAAAGTTGTCAACATCCTGACAGCTACAATCAACGTAATTATTTTGATAAAAAAAGTTCTTTAGTATACGAAGTTTTGTGCAATGTTTTAGACTATTATTACAACATAATAAAATAAACATTAAACTGCTTTGTTACTAGAAACTTAAATATATTTATTCTTTAATTAACCATTTATTATTTGCCTAATTAGAGATAACGTTATAATTTTTATCACCAGATCTAATTGAAGAATATGTTGACCTAAAAATGCTTGTGTACCCAATTAAATAGTCGTAAATTGCAATAAAGTATAGCAACGGAAATGACATAAAAGTTTGGCCTTGTCCGTCACCTACCCAAAACTACAATGGCGCACTCACGGGGAGAAACTCGAAATAAATGGCGAAATCTTTTAGTCTTGCAGCTCATGTTCATTAGAAATATTAGCTTTTTTGCTGATGAAATTTATAATAAGGTACCAACAGTTAAGGAATAAGTTCATGAACAGATTTAATGCGCATGTCCGACTTGAGACGTTCAACATGAGAAGTTCAACATAACATCGATCCAGATCCGGATCACTCCGGTCACTGCTCACAATCGCCCGACCAATCGTATCCTTGAAACTTGAAACTATACAGTGAGCCGTGAGCCGGCTCATTTCAATTTGGTGAACCGTGTCACTTCGGCCAGTGTACTGAGTCGGCTCAGTGAGCCGGTTCGTTCATAAACGACCCATCTCTAGTAGCTACATAAAGTGAATTGTTTGTTTAAAAATGTTAGATAAGTGTCGGAGCTAAGCGACGTTCTACCTACGACCGAACGACCGACCTGTGTCTCGGGATCATGTTTTCAGTTCATATATTGCAAGAACTGGCTCTAAGCAAGAGCCGGCTCTAAACGACGTTCTACGTACGACCGAACAAACGACCGACCTGTGTCTCGGGATCATGTTTACAGTTCATATATTGCAAGAACCGGCTCTAAGCGACATTCTACCTACGAACTAACGACCGTCCTGTGTTTCGGAAACATGTTTACTTAACCGGATCACTGAGCCGGATCAATGAACCGGCTCAACAAACTGAACGACCTCCACTGATCCAGTTCCGCAAACTGAGCCGAAATTCCCATCTCTAGTTGCAATATAAACAATGTCTCTGTAGGAGTTCTTGTGTGTCAATGCTCTTGTGTGACAAAAGATCGCCCGCAGTGTTGCCAGGTCTGGATTTTAATGATATTTTTGCAATTACACAAAAAAAATGCGTTAAAATATATATTATGGTATTATTAGAGATATATGATACATGGTAGAAAAAATCTAACTGCAACCTTCTTGTCGTGTCTAGTGATTTAAAGGATTTAAAACCAACACTTGTAATTGTGTTATGTAGTGACAGGCATTTATCGTTGGGCCTTCTAATAATCATCATTCACTGACTAAATACCTACAAAACCCTGAAATGTGTGAAAATTCACACCTCAAGTCAATATCTTTTTTGTCGTTTGCTTCGCTAGACAAAGCTATTAAACCTAGTAGGTGGCCCAAAGAAAATACTGCGGAATGTAGAGCAAAAAATTAAGTTATGTCACTGAATGTTTAAAGAACGGTTCTACACCCTTTCATTAGAGCAAACCTAACTTTAATGAGTAGATTGGGAACTTCCCTAACCAACCAAGGTAGTACTGTATCTTTGGAGTTTGTGAGAATAATCATCTACGCTGTTAGTTTTGGTTAAAGACACAAAGCATTTCACATCTCAACATGATTATGAAATTCTTAACAACATATCATGTTCTTCCAAAGCCTTAAAAGTTTCCTTGTCTTCTTATCTATGAGCACATCATGTTATCATGATCTGGCGTACATAAAAGTTTGATGCTGAGAACATAAGTTTATTTTAAGATCTTGTCGTAACGTAATCCGTATTTTAAAGTGCATTCACTTAGAACTATACCTATTACATGTCATGCCAGTAACTATAAATATCACTGCAAGCATAACTTAACCCGGTCTACACTAATTCACTTCCGGTTTAGCGATTACAATGGTTGGCGCACCCCATACTAGTGTATGAATTCAAAAGTTTAGCAATTGTTTGTTTCATGCGCTTGTGCTGTTGGGCAGTGGCGCACCCACCATTTTAATTTAGGAAGGGACATCTGCATATCTATAAAATGCTACTATAATTAATACTTCGTACCAAAAACTCCAAGAGTTATTGATATTTGGACCATGACTTTGCCATCGGTCGTGACAAGCAAACCTTTTTTTTCCTAGCATTTTCCCAGTTATTTGGAGTTTGTTCTTTTACTTGGTAGGTTCCACGTGAGGAAAATAGTACTCCTCAAGTGTTTTAGCCAGGAACCATTTTAGTAGGGAGTGAGATGGACGAGGTTGGACGATGTAGTTGTTGAGACCGCGTAACACCACAAGAAATACAGGTGACCACCTACCCAATGGACCGATGACTTAAAACACATGCTTTTGTTTACTGCTGGCACAGAATAGAAAAAAGTGGAAATCAAGATGTCCAGCAGTGGGTCAAACTGATAGACACTGTTCTTTAATTACTTTATTTAGAATTCTACCTTGAGTGGTTTTCAGTATTTATAATTCCAAATATTTATTCTCTCCACCAGAGATGTTCTACCTTGTCTTTCGGGAAACTTGTGGCCCGCCGTATTTTTAAAGGGAAGCACAAAAGTATACTTCTTACAAGTTTCTTATATAAAACTGACAATCTAAAATAAAATTGTATCAATCTAATTTTCAGATAATAAGTAAGATATTTCAAGATTTTAGTTTTAGGCTGCACCCCCGTAACTCCTTAAATATTCGTCCAATTGAAAAAGTATATGCAACTAAAATATTTGTTTTTTTGTTATAAAAAAATTTTGTTATGTACGATTTTGCAGTCAATAATAAGGATAAATGATATTTAAAAGTTTAACTTTAGGTGCCCTCTTAACTCCTCAAATATTTATCTAAATGAAAAAATGCATAGAAAAAAAAAAAGATTCGTTTTCTTATTATAAAATATTTTTTGTCATATATGATTTTGCTGTTTAGACCATAAATAAGGGAGATATATGTAGATATTAGTTTTAGGGTGTCCTCCCGTAATTCTACAAATATTCATCTAGCGACCTGCGGTTGAAATTTTTGAATTTTCTGTAGATTATTTTGTCTAGAAAAAATTTGGGGCTTTAATCGTTTAACGCGTTTGGAGATTACGGCAATTAATGGCATAATTTACATTATTTGTGAAAATTAAGAATTAAAAAAAAAATCACAACTCAAAAACAATTGAAGAAAATGATCTGAGATTAGAATTTTTGGATTCGTCGTAGTTTATTTAGTCTAGAAAAAATTTTAGGCATTATTCATATTCCGTATTTTAAAATTATGACAAATTTTAATATGGCGTGATTTATAGAAATTTTCATCTTTGCATGGACGTATCTCAAAAACGAAATGAGATACAGATATGCGGTTGAAATTTTTAAAATTTTGAGGTTCTAATTGACTTGTAACCATATTTTGAAACAAAATAAATTTTTGAAAATTTTTCGTTTTGTTCAAGTTTTTTAAAAAATTTTGATACTAAAAAAAAATCCTAACTAAAAAATGGTTAGCGGTATGAATTTTTAAAATTCTCTTATATAGTTTATTCTAAAAAAAAATGGTCTTTAATAAACCAATTATTAAGTTTTGTATGAAAAATAGTAATCCAAAACCCTTGAAAATGGCCTAAAATCTAAAAAATCGTAAGGGGTACCCCTTACGATTTTTTAAATTTTCGAGCAAACATTTTTTGTTTCCGATTTTATTGAAAATAGGTATAAATATGTATTTTTGGTCATAGATCCACAAAATTTGGTCCATTTTGAAATTTGGACTAAATTTTTGGAATTCTAGGCAAAAAACTGACCCAAATCGGCTCTAATTCAAAAACTAGGAAAGCCTGAATTTTTTTACAATAAATATTTTGTTTTATGATCCTCACCTCAAAATTAGCTTAAAACTATATTTTGATTAAAATCGGAGTCAAAATATTTTTCATCAAAATTTCAAAATGTTAGGGAACTTTTTATTTTTTTTAGAAAATTGGTATACTTATACATTTTTAGCATTAGATCATAGTCACGCTCTACACACCTCCCCTCCAAATACTCAAAAAACACGTTTTCACGTTTTTAAAGTACATATTTTTCTTTTAATTGAACGTGAGACTCCCGCAAGAAAAAAATATAGCTCCTGATTCTTCAAAAAAAAAAAAACTGACTGAGACCACTCCCCAAGAAAAATTCGGGAGGGGTGGCTGAAGCAAAATATTGAAAAAAAAATAAAAAAATATGCTAATTTAAAACTTGCTCTTCGGATTAATTACTCTTGTCAAGATTTTAGAACTAGCTATTAGTATATTTTAAACAGAGTTGGGGGAGACATTTTTATTTTAAACCCTTACTTATAGGGTATTTCAAACGTTTAAGGAGAACTAACTGGAAATTTCATTTTTCTAAATTGTCATGAGCTCTCTTTTTAATGATTGAAGTTGACTTTTGCTAAACAAAATTAGCAAAAGCATCACTTAATCGGTAAATGTTACTAGAATTCTAAATCTAGGTCCGCTTAAACCAAAGAAACAGGCTATAGTTCATAGCCTTTGAGATGTTTGTTTCTTACTTCAATTTTGTACGAGTAAATGATTTCTTTCAATCAAACAGTTTTAAATAGTTCAAAAATAAAATAAAGCGTTGAACTAAATTGCTTTTATATACAAATTGCATGTTGCACACACGTTTACACATACAACAATACAGTAATTTTATAGTACTGCAGCTGACGTTATTATTAAATTATATGTGGCCACATAATAACGTTGCAAACAACATTCATTACAAATTGAAAAGTTGTAGTACATTTAGAATGGTAATTCTAACAAGAATGCGTGGCGTGAATGAAAATTACATAAATGTATTATTGTTACAGAGACTTGAGATTTAACAAACTCCGTGACATCCCTCCGGGCACATTCAAGGGACTCCGGCATCTCAACACTCTACTTCTCAACAACAATCAGTTGACTGCCTTGAAGGATGGCACTTTCGCTGGCCTCTCCAATTTGCGATACTTGTATTTGTATAAAAACCACATCAGTCATTTGGACCAGAATGTTTTCCAGGGACTGCCCAAATTACAACAGCTGTGAGTAATACCAGTTTTTTGTTGATGATTAACAGGGTTATTTTTCAAAATATCTATCTATAGGTGGAAGCACCGTCGTTGACTTTCGACGTGGTTGGATGTATTCAAAATATCTAGTGGTTGCAAGTACATAAAAACTTCGGAGCATCCCCAAATTTAAAATAATTTAAACATTAGAGACGTTTAAAATATTTTTTAAGCATATCAAAAACAGTTCTTTTTAATCATCTAGTACCGGCTATAAAGTACATCTTTTTCAGCCTAAGTCGATTCACTTATTTTTTTGGCCGCTGGATGCTAGAGCCATCTATGTGTCATTTCTTAATAGTCTAAGAGCTAGCAACGTCACAAAAAAGTTTATTTTAGGTCGGCTGGTTTTTCGATATTTCTCTTTCTTATTGAAGTTAGGTAGGGATGCGGTACGTCTGGCACCTAGGAGCGGTTGCGTTTACCTGTGCGCAACTTGCCTGTATAGGTAAAAAGTGGATATTTTGAAATCATTTTAAGACATTTTTTTTTTTAAATATAATTTTCTATGTCTTTTTAGCATTATAAATTTATAGTTGCCAGACAGTTTCGTTGTTGCTAACATTGCGCCAGATCTAATTTAAGTATTTAAAAAATAATATTTTTCAAACCATTTTAGTATAGCTGTAATTTTAATAGGATATAGTTCTGTAATCAAAGAATACAATATTAATTTGCCAGACGGAAATTCCGTTGTTTAACTAGGAACCAGACCAATTTAAGTCCCGGGGAGAATAGGTGAGTTAGAAGAGATAACAGTAAAACAATCACAGCTGCTATTTTATAAGTTGGCGTCGTCCAATTTTATCGTGATGAGTGAGGAAAAAGAAAAATGTGTTTTTTGTTCAAACAAAAGTGGTAAAATAATAAAATTTAAAAGATAATAATAATTTAATTTAATTTTTTTTAAATTTTTTATTTTTAATTTTTTTTTTTAAATTTTTTTAACAGGTACTCAGGTCATTGCATTGTGACAGAATTATTCAATAAAAATACTGAATTACATTTTATGTTTAATTTCCTACATATTTAAAATAAATGATTTGTTTTATTTTGCTAATAATATTTTTTATCAGTTGTTCTCATCTCATTTTACTTTAATTATTATTTTGCTCTATTTTTTTTATGAAATTCTAACCTATATAACCTGTCTCTCTCTAACGCCCTCTGTTGCAGCTATCTCTCTCACGCAACCAACGAATAAGCTGCCACACTCTTCTAACTTACCTATTCTCCCCGGGACTTAAATTGGTCTGGTTCCTAGTTAAACAACGGAATTTCCGTCTGGCAAATTAATATTGTATTCTTTGATTACAGAACTATATCCTATTAAAATTACAGCTATACTAAAATGGTTTGAAAAATATTATTTTTTAAATACTTAAATTAGATCTGGCGCAATGTTAGCAACAACGAAACTGTCTGGCAACTATAAATTTATAATGCTAAAAAGACATAGAAAATTATATAAAATAAATAAAATGTCTTAAAATTATTTCAAAATATCCAGTTTTTACCTGTACAGGCGAGATGCGCACAGGTAAACGCAACCGCTCCCAGGTGCCAGACGTACCGCATCCCTACCTAACTTCAATACGAAAGGGAAATATCGAAAAACCAGCCGACCTAAAATTCTTTCTCGAAAACGTTGCTAGCTCTCGGACTATAAGTTATAAGATCTCCATCGTTACATTGAAACAATTGACAGTCGAAGATTTATTGTCAACTGACAATAACTGAAGCGCCTCTAGTGAGATTTTGAGAAACTGACGGTTGTAGGATAGTCGAGTTTGTTTACTGTTAGCAAGTTTTTAAAGAAATGTCTTTAAAATTGCAAGAAAAAATTAAATGCAACGTGAATTGTTATGTTTATCTTTGCAATGCAAAAGTAGGTCGTGATAGAGACCTATGTTTTCATTGTGTTCCGAAACGTGGCAAAAAAAACGTGTTTCTGAATTTACGTGGTGGTGCACGTGTAGTTATGGATAGAAGACAAGCATGGGAATATGTTCTTAGATGTGGAAAGACAGTTAAAGACCATTTTAGAGTGTGTTCCCGTGTGTTTCAATAAATATCGCATGAAGATACCATTGAACCTGTCAAAAATATCCTACCAAAGTCAGCCATGATGTACAATGCAGTAGCGCCTCTATCGGTAGTGTCAGATGTCAATAATTGCAATAATTGTTCAGTAACCATAAATTATCCAATGTAAATAACTAAATATAACTTTTCTAATAAAAATTTCTTTTGGTCGCCCAAAAAATATAATAGACCATATTAATAACTACGTCACAAAATGGGATTCAGTGCTGCCGTCTCGCGGTTGGATTCCTTTTATTTGAATTTAGCATGTTGTTTTATTGTTAAATTGTATTTTGGAAATATAAATTAAGTTTTCAAAGTAAGAGAATGCTTCACATCAAAACTATAAGTCAATATTTATTTATTAAAATTCTTATTTTATACATTATAATTTAATATGTCATTATTTTTGCAGAACATTATTATTTTGCAGGTTAATTTTGAAAATTTTACGTTAATGATCGATATTATGGCAAGTAACATAGCAATAAGTGTGTGTGCCATATCTAAATGGTTTGAAGGAACAATATGTTGTTTTTATTTTATCCATTACTATTTTTAATTTTCATCTGTCAAAAAACAAACAAAAAATGCAATTAAGAATGTAGCTGTAATGGTCACAATTTGGAGCAAAACAATACACCATTATGCATTCTAAAACAAAATATTAATGATTACTTGGTGTTAATCAAATAAATACTAAAGATATTTCGATTTTCATATTATTTAAAAACGTAACCTATAAATATATCTTCGAATCCTTATTTATATATTTATAAAATCATTATTCTATAATATAAAGTATCTGGACTGTATATATTAGTATATATTTATCAAAAATACATATTTTTTTGATCCAAAATTGAAGATACTCATAAAATTAAGGTAACAAAAGTAATGTCACATGTATTTTAAACCAGTCAAAAACTTCAAAAGGACTCAGCTCTCAGAGGGCAGCACATGTATGTGACGACACACAAATATGGTCTATTTGCACCTTGGCCAAAAAGATCTTTCTCGTCCTTATCTGTTTAAAGTCCCCGGCTGCGCCTCGGCCTTTAAATTCAGATGCGGCCGAAAAAGATCTACTTTTCGCCATCTACGATACGATCTACAACGCCATCTACGATAGTGATGTTTGTTCAATAACAAGCGAATGTTTAAAATTATGTAGCTAATTAAAATAAATAAGATTATTTTTTTAAATTAAAATTACTTATGGTCGCCCAAAAAATACAATGTGCACCTTTCCTCACCTGTTTGATGACCTCGGCTTGGGACGAAAAAGATCCACTTTTTGGCCATGGTACATAAATAACTATTTAACTCTGTTTCTAACTATATGTACTTAATTTTTTATAAAAACTACTGGAGACAGACAGACAGACAGACAGACATCATGCTAAAAATAGTCAAAACGTTATGTAGGGACCTCAATTCGTGGAGATCCATCGAAATTCCGAAATGTCATAATCGGTATGATCACAATATATATTCCTTTATATATGTTGGCGGTTGGTAAAAACTCTTTTTACGGTCCCGCGCTCTTTTTAGCTTATACAGTAACGCCTGCTTGGGAATTCTGCAAGTGGGAATGTTTTCGAAATCTTATTTAGAACGGGAGAGATGTTCAATTCTTTCTTTATATCTTTATTGCGAATATTGTCTTCTATATTTTTTCACGGCTATCAAAAATATAATTTCTGCTGCTTGAATTCTGCTTTCATTTGGTTTTGTTAATATTCAAAATTTGCTACTGATTATAGAAAATATATTTTCTGAGACATCCAGCATTTTGTTGGCTTTTTACACTTATTAAATGCCTACAGAGCCCTAAAACGTATGAAAATTCACACTTTTGCTGACTCATTCAAAACGGTCTTTGCAATCAACTAGTCTTCGGGTTAAGATTCGCATTACTATAAATGTTTATTTATATTTATTTACATCCATGGAGTCAGCGTGTTCTGGGTTTGACCATTAATTCAAAGTGCTAACACCACAGACCACACATTTGTCACATGACACGCTTACAAACGCAATATTAATTATATCTTTGTCACTATGTTCTTATTAAATTAATCATTGTTATTTTTAGGTATTTGCATTTCAACGAACTCAAAGAAATTAGCGCAGAAACATTCTCAAACATGCCCTCACTAGAAAGACTGTAAGTTTAACTTTAATAATGTAGATATTCAAGAGCTGTGAGGCTTTTCAATTTAAGGTTTTTGCACAACAACAAGTTACAATATATCCCTTCAGGATCATTCTCCGGAATGCCAGCCCTGAGGAGACTAAGGCTCGATTCCAATTCCCTAATTTGTGACTGCCGTATGATGTGGCTTGCTAAGATGTTAAATGATACTTTGGTACAAGCTGCGGCTAATTGTCAGGCGCCGCAAGAAATGCTTGGGAAACCCGTTAAGGGCATGTCTCCGAATGATTTCCACTGCAGTGAGTATAAAATCTGTTCAATATTATACTTTTCTCTTTAGCACTACAGATATTTTGCGTAATATTGACGTAAAATAATATGAAACACAATACTTCCTTCAAACTTTCAATGTTATCCAACATCCAACACTTTTAAATCTATTTCCAGTCATATTTGGTTTGAAGTATGGATACATTTTCAGGCTTGGTACGCCTTTACGTCTATTTTTGTGCGGTATTGTTTTACTTTTCCTGATATTTTTAGTAATCCTGACTGAGTTCTACTCCTCATCCTTAAGTTTTCAACCCATAAGTTGGTTTGCAGCATTTCTCCATACTTCTCTGTCCTCAATTAGTCTTTTTAGTTCCATGTATGCGTTGCAATTAATGTCTTCCATTATCTGTTTCATGTACTCTAGCCTCGCTCTACCCCTACTATTCTTTCCCTCGACTGTTCCTTCCAGTATCGTTTTCACCAGTCCTTCGTGCCTTATAATATGTCCAATTCATACATCTCTTCTCTTCTGCAACATTCTCCACAGACATGGTTCCCCTTCCATTTGCCTTAATACTTCTTCGTTTGTCAATTTTTACTACCCATCGAATTTTCAACATTCTTCGATAGCACCACATTTCGAATGATTTTATTCTTTTTCCTTTTGTCACTCCCAGTGTCCAAGTTTCACTTCCGTACAATAAGGTGCTCCAAAGAAAGTTCTTAAGCAGGCTTTTTCTTAGTCTTTTGTTTATGTTATTAGATGTGAAAATATTTCTCTTATTTTTTAATTTTTTTCTGTGTTCTACTCATCAAACTCATATTACGTATATTATGATCGCCAATATGACAAGTAACTTTCAAGTGACGCGTAATTTGTTTAAAACCAATGCAAGTAAATTTTCCAGCGCTGTGTTACCTGCCAAGTTTTGTCATGTCTACAAAAATATTACCACGATTTTAATTTTTAATTTTAATTAATTTTAATTTGTTTATTTATACCCAAAGTACAAGATTAAATAGTTAGATTTTTTCAAATAATAATAATATTAATAATTTGTACAATAGATAAAGGCCCATGATCAGTCATTGTAAGAATACAAAGACTGTTCTTCCTCATGATAATATTCATTTTGTTTTTCTAATTAAAAAGCAAATATACTTATATAATTATACTTCTCCTAAATACAGTAATAAAAATGAACTAAGATTAAGCTCGGGAAAGTATTAAAAAAGTTTCAGAATCAAATAAGTTTTGTGAAAGATATTCCAAAGGTTTAAGCGGAACTAAATGTAATTTTTATAATTTGTAAGTTGTCACGAGCTGACTTTTTAATGATTGAAGTGGGCTTTTGTTCTGAAGCCTCATTTAAACGTTAAACATACTAGTTTTCAAAGAAACAGACTGTAAATATAAAATAACATAATTCAAAGATATTTATAAATTGGTTGTTATAATAAAACTTTTATCTGGCACATCGATTTGTTAAGTTTTCATTTCTTTCTGTTGGTAATGTTATTATAATACTAAAATTTTCTATCACTTTGATCAAGCGCATGAAGTCTATTCCAAACCTTTAAGCGGAACTAGATTTTGAAATCTAGTAATTTTTATCTATTAATTCGGACTTTTGGACGTTTTGTTTAAGCTTTGTAAATCATACTCACATTGCAAATTCTAGATTGAATTGACTGTCATTATGAAATGTCCTTTTCATTACATTTTGAATTTTTGATAAAATAAAAAATATGTTAAAATGAATTATAATTTATAACAAATTTCATTCGTTTCCATGGTTTCACTGTTGGGATTTAAAATTTTCACATTCCAACCTGAAACATGAAATAACCCACGCAAGGTCCGTTCTCGTGACAACCTAAAAGAACTTAACGGAACTTAACTTAAGGAATTTTTAAAAAATTCCTATTTATTTATTTTTTTTTGTCTTCAAAATATGTAAAAATGAATTATAATTTATAACAAATGTCATTCGTTTCCATGGTTTCACTGTTGGAATTTAAAATTTTCACATTCCAACTTGAAACATGAAATAACCCACGCAAGGTCCGTTCTCGTGACAACCTAAAAGAACGAAATTCCCATTTAGTTCCGCTTTAAGCAAAGAAATGACCTATATAACAAGAATTATTACCAAATAAATAAATACAATTTGAAATGAAATTTTTAATACTTATTCAACAGTTATAATCTACAAAATGAACTTGATATTTTAGGAAACATGTTAATCAATGTTTGTAGGTTAGAATACATATTTTCATTTTCTTCTGTCGGTAATGTTTTTATAAAACTAAAATTCACTGTCACTTTGATCATGCGCATACATGCATTCGTGGCAATTAATTTAATTAATAAACTGAGAAGCCATTTCTTCCGTCTCACTTCGTCGCCAGACATTTTGTCAATGAAGTAAAATAGGTGTGCGCTATATAGAAGTATTAAATATATAGTTGAAAGCCCCTTTCTGACTCTTTTTACTTCAGAACAAAAGACAAAAAGTGTTGAATGAATTTTTCTGGCGCTTTTTCGCTTAGAAAGAAGTTTTAAAAGTTGGAATAACGTTAGAAGTTTGAAAGTGTAGTGAAAAGTATAATGTAAGACAGCCTTAACGCAACAAACCACTTCAATTACATGTAATGTGTGATTCGTTTACAGAAATACCACACATTATGGAAGGCCCTGAGGATATAGAAGTATCTTGGGGCGGTACAGCAATTTTCAAATGCCGAGTAGACGGCGATCCTAAACCCCAAATTATCTGGATGAGAGATTCATTACAGCTACCTAAGCATGGTGATAGGTATTCCATCATGGAAGACGGTTCTTTGCGCATTGAGAACTCTCAAGACACAGACATAGGCCAGTACGAATGTATGCTTAAAACGCCTGAAGGAGAAATTAAGTCAAGACCGGCCCGTATGATTGTTACTAAACCAGAAACCGGTAAAATAACAAGTTCTAGTTAAGCTATTCGCTTTTTACTTTTTTTTCTTTTATTTTGTAAATGTTAATAGGTAGACCAAGATTTATTTTGACGCCGGAGGATCATGTAACTGACCTTGGTGCTCCAGAGATTCGACTACGATGCCAGGCAACTGGTGACCCGCGTCCTCATATATCATGGTCACATAATGGTGTCCAATTAGGTTTGACATCGCGTCATCAGATGGAACCAGAGGGATCTTTGGTTATAAGAAATATCCAGGCTAGTGATTACGGTGCTTATCGATGTGAAGCTTCAAACTATCTAGGAAGAATTACAGCCACCGCTCAGATAAAAATCAATTGTATGATTTAAATAAAAGTAATTACTAGGGCAACCAAAAATATCTTTTTAAATTATTTTTTATACGGTTTATAAAAGAATGAACTGGACAAGCGATTCCCAAATTTATTTTGTCGCGGAAACCTTATACGATTTTTCAAAGATCGCTGAACCCTCATCATATCGGTTATTAAAAATCACCTTATCTCGCGGAATTCACTTTCGAAAACATTGGACTAGGATCTATTTCAGGCTAAACTGTAAAATCTCTATTTATTAGGGCAGATTTTTGCATATTTCACCAAAAAGAGCTTAAATTACATATTGAAATATTTTTCGATAAAACCTGCATATTTTTGGTGCATATATATTTTTTTAATATTCATATTTATAAGTACAGTAAAACGGCGACTATTTGGAGGTTCGATTAACCGTAGTTCTCTGAAGTCCAATGTTTTCAATGCGCTGTGCTTCGTAGATTCGAAAAATAATAGAAGTCAGCACTCTTGGTTTTCTAAATTCTGCCGTCCGGTGTTTCTCAAATCAATCGCACGGTGTTTCCTCGTTGTATACCCCTCGTATGTACAAAACGTAATTATCCGAGTTGTATATACCAGCGTTTCCCAACCTTTTTTCATGGCGGACCGGAAAGCGACCTAGAAAAAATTCACGGACCGGCAAGTTTAGAAAGTAATTAAAGAAGGAGAAGTTGTATGAGTTGCGGACAGCAATGAAAACCAATCAAATCAGTTAACAAGTTTCTAATAAGATTTATTCTTCATCGGAGCTACAATAGGACATATAAGTGTATATAACAGTAGAATGTAGTGTATCAATAATAAATTATAATTATAACAGTATTTTTTATTGCACTGATTACAAACATACAAAAAATAAAAAAACACATTTAATTAGTGAAAATAGAAACAAATTATTACTTACGCAATTAACAGATTGAAGACCGAGATTTTCATCTCAAAATTAAGTGGGTTATAACTTATTAGGCGAATAGTTGCATAGTAAAAAAAAAACTTGCGGATCGGCGGTTGGGAAACACTGGTATATACGACTAGTCAACTACTTGTGAGTAAAATGGATAAGTACGTAGTTAGGTCTTTATTAAAAAGTATTAATAATTTGTAGTCACAGATTCTCATTAAAATCATGTATCATTTTTCCAAAGAGACATATTTTTTACTTTCATTAATATCTAAAATAGGATCTGTTTTAGAGGGGGGGGGAGGTAGTTCTAAACTTTGTTGAAGATAAATTTGCTGATGGGCGTGAAAAAGGTGTAAAGTCCTATATCTTTTTACATATGACTTATCTCCGTTTTCGCCCCCATCAGGCAATTAATACATCTTAGATTCTTTTAGGATTAAACATATTCAGGGAACAATATTTAAAAAAGTATCAAATTTATTATCTCTTGAAATTTCATTAAAATATTCATATAGTCTACTAAAAATATTACATACTGTATATCTTCCAATAATCGCCTAGACTCCAATTGCCGCCGGTTTTTAATACTCGCCGGGTTACACCCATTGACGTCATATATAAAGTTTGTTATAAAGCCAAGACCCTGTGGAGATGGAAGGGGAATTTGCCTCCTTGAATACAGCAGGTTGCCTAATTTACATTTCTTTTTTCAAGCTAGTGCTAGAAGAGGTTAGCTTTGTTGGTAAAACTATTTCTAACCGTTTTTTTTTTCTCGTTACACGCAAGCGCAGAGATATTTTAACGCACTCCTATAAACTCTGTGCTTGTGTCTGACGATAATAAATCGTTAGAAGAGGCTCTATGAACAGACCTTTTATAACAGAAGTTACAGAATAAATTTTATAATATCTTTCCGTTTTAAATTTAGAAAATATTCAACGCATTGTAATATTTTTTTCTTTAAACGTATATATATAAAAACCTACAAGTTATATGAATAATATACTAAGAAATTCATGTTAATTTAATATTATTTAAGAAATTTATTTTATTCCAATTAAAATTTGCAGTTTACAGTATTAAAAATATGTATATTTTAACTTGTAATTTTCGTTGGAAAAGCATTTAGGTAAGCAACCCGCACTACGCAAATGGGCAACCCGCCTAGGGAGGTGTTGACTTCAAAACAAGTTGCCCGCGTTCAGTCTCTGTTATATAACTTTGTTACAACAGAGATAGTACCGAATATAAGCTGATATTATAATAAACGCCGGTCTGTAGATCAGACGGTGTAGCAAGCCGGGCAATCCCCGACTTGCCCTTGTCGTCTCCTACGAATAATCCCATGGTGTCCAAGTAAGATGACGATGATGACCTAGCTAAACAAAAGGTAAGGAAATATACTGAAGGTTTGATACACCGGGTCTGTATTTTTTATATGTTCTTTACTCAGTTTCCTTATTTTTTCATAAGATAATAAAAGGCGATCTCTAACCGAGATCGGTTTCTAATAAACGTCGACTCGGCCAGCCAGTTCGATAAATAGATGTAGGAGTCTTTATTGGAAGATATACAGTATTTCATTTGACTAATTTTCTTATCTCCGAACACTTTTGAGAAAAATCACATTCCCCTGTCTTTTTACACCGTATAAAAATGGAATTAAATAATTTTTTGATAAGTAAATTTCGCCGTGTTAAGCTTTAGGTAATTAGGAGTATATTCTCCATTTCATTTCTATACGGCATTTATTAGATTTTTTAAATAGTTTTTATAGCATGTTTTTGGTTGTTCTGGTAATTTCTTTTAAGAATTACTAGGGCAAATGAAAAAATAAAAATGTATTATTTTTTTACAGCACCGCCACTCTTTGCCGTGCATCCAGAGAATCTAAAATTGAAAACTGGAGCTCGTGCAGTTCTCGAATGTTTAGCTGTAGGTTCTCCAAACCCGGTGATCTCATGGTACACGCATGACAGACAGATTCGTGCTGGAGGTAGAATAGAATTAGAAACGGACAACAGCCGCCTTATTATTAATGACATAAAGGAATCTGACGCCGGTTTATACGTGTGCCAAGCCCGTAATACTTTAGGATTTAGAGAAGTTAGTGCAGAAGTTGAAGTAAAACAAGCGATAGAGAACCCGCCGCGACTCGTCTTCGAGCCCTTCGATGTCTTAGCTTTACCGGGCACAACAATAGAACTGCCTTGTCGCGCCGAGGGTGACCCCGAACCGGATATACAGTGGCGGAAAGACGGCACACGACTTGAACGTAACCCACAGAAATATCATATCTCAGGCACCGGTAGTTTGTATATTTACGATGTCACTGAAGCTGAAACTGGCAGATACGAATGCACAGCCTTGAATGAATACGGACGTGTGACGGGTAACGGATTGGTGTCAATTAAACAAGAAATTCACCGACCTGACACTAGCAGTAAATTGGGCGATCCGTTTGTAAGAATAGCGTTTGCTGAAGCGTCTCGTGAAGTAGACAGCGCTATAAATAAAACAGTGAACGCTCTATTTGGTGAAAACAGCAGTCCACCGAGTTCTAGTGATCTTTTTAGATTGATTCGTTTCCCGAATGCCCCCGCTAGAGAACTAGCACGTGCAGCGGAAGTTTACGAGCGTACACTTGTAAACATACGGAAACACGTGAACGCTGGAAGAAAAATGAGCGGTAACATGACTGACTTTGATTATAAAGAATTACTGTCGCCGGCACATCTAGAATTAGTTGCACGACTATCTGGTTGCATGGCTCATCAACCTACCTCTAATTGTACAGATATGTGTTTTCATTCTAAATACCGCACCATCACGGGAACATGCAACAATCTTCAACAGCCAACTTGGGGCGCGTCATTGACCGGCTTCAGAAGAATTCTCAGGCCTATCTATGAGAACGGTTTCAGTATGCCTGTCGGCTGGACAAAAGGAGTTAAA
Organism: Liopterus haemorrhoidalis; assembly: GCA_963971575.1. Lineage (NCBI taxonomy): Eukaryota > Metazoa > Arthropoda > Insecta > Coleoptera > Dytiscidae > Liopterus > Liopterus haemorrhoidalis. The sequence goes on along the minus strand of OZ020618.1, from coordinate 13,400,926 downwards.
TATTACGGTTTTCCTAAACCAAGTTCTCGTTTAGTATCTACCTCATTAATCGCAACTAAAGAAATCACGCCGGATGAACGCATAACTCACATGGTTATGCAATGGGGACAATTTTTAGATCACGATCTCGATCACGCAATACCCTCGGTCAGTTCAGAGAGTTGGGATGGAATAGATTGTAAGAAATCTTGTGATTACGCCGCTCCGTGCTATCCAATTGACGTTCCTCCAGGCGATCAGCGTATTAAAAATCGGCGTTGTATTGACTTTGTACGCTCTTCTGCCATATGCGGCTCTGGAATGACGTCAGTGTTCTTTGATGCTGTCCAGCCGCGAGAACAAATAAACCAATTGACATCTTTTATAGATGCATCTCAAGTGTACGGTTTTTCAGATGAACTAGCGGAAGATTTACGTGATTTAACAGCTGATCGCGGTCGTTTGAGAGAAGGACCTAGATTCCCCGGCCGTAAAGCTATGCTTCCTTATGCTGGTAATCAAGGTATGGATTGTAGGCGAGATTTGACTGAGAGTAACATAAATTGTTTCCTTGCGGGAGACATACGCGCTAATGAACAAGTCGGATTACTTGCAATGCACACTATATGGATGAGAGAACATAATAGAATAGCTGATGAATTAAGACAAATAAATTCGCAGTGGGATGGCGATAAATTATACCATGAAGCTAGAAAAATTGTGGGTGCAATGATGCAACATATCACATACGAACACTGGCTCCCTATTATTGTTGGTCCGGATGGAATGGACATGTTAGGAAAATATCGCGGATATGATCCATCAGTACACCCATCAATCTCAAACGTTTTCGCAACAGCAGCATTACGCTTCGGGCATTCTCTCATTAATCCAGTCCTTCACCGATTTAACTCATCATTCCAACCGATATCAGAAGGACATCTACCTCTTCACAAAGCATTCTTTTCCCCCTGGCGTCTTGTTGATGAAGGCGGTGTAGATCCTCTGATGCGTGGGTTATTTACTGTTCCAGCAAAATTAAAGAAGCCGGATCAGAATCTTAATACTGAATTAACTGAGCAATTATTTAAAGTAGCACATGCTGTTGCATTAGATTTAGCTGCAATTAATATTCATAGATCTCGAGATCATGCTATTCCAGGATATGTGGATTTCCGTCGGTTTTGTAATATGACTGAAGTAGATAACTTTGATGACCTACAGTTTGAAATAAGTAATGAATTTGTACGTAATAAATTAAAAGAATTATACGGTCATCCAGGAAACATTGATGTGTGGGTAGGCGGTATATTAGAAGATCAAGTACCTGGAGGTAAAGTCGGACCGTTGTTCCGTTGTTTACTCTTGGAACAATTTAGGAGATTACGTGATGGAGATAGATTTTGGTACGAAAATCCTTCAACGTTTAAATCGGAACAACTTACTCAGATCAAACAAGCATCCCTCGGAAGAGTAATGTGTGATAATGGGGATAATATTGAAGAAGTAACACGTAATCTATTTTTCTTGCCAGATAAACAAGGTGGATACGTAAACTGTGATGTTATACCAAAAGTAGATCTTAAATTATGGACAGAATGTTGTAATGATTGTAGTAATCCGGGGCAATTTAACAGTCTGTCCCGATTAAACAGAAGAATTCGTCGGGATACTGAATTTTCTTACCCAAGTGACAAACCACAAACATATGAAGCTTATGACAACACAACAATACATAATTATTTAATAGAAGAAAGAAATGAAGAGAGACTTGAAGGAATTGAAGAAGTACTAGCAACAATGCAGAAGACGTTAAAACAAATGCGTCGTGAAATACAGAAATTAAAGAGCAAATTACCACTTGGATATTGCATAGATACTAATGGTAAACGGCATAAAAATGGTCACGAATGGACACCTGATAACTGCACGCAGTGTTCATGTATTGGTGATCATATAACATGTACAGTAACGAAATGTCCTGAACTTAGCTGCGAAAAACCTTTTGCTGTTCCTGATCAATGTTGTCCTGTATGCCCCGCATAAATTTAATCCCCAATATTTGAGGTAAGTTAATCTTAAAAACCTTAAAGGTTAGTTGTTTTATTTAAAAACATGACAACTAATACTTAGGTATGCAGTAACGAGCAATGCGTATATGTGATAACTTTAAACGTAATTAATGTACAGATTGCTAAAAATTTCATTGCACTTCCAAGACCGATATATAAAAGAAGTAAAAAAGTTTGTTCAAGTGCAAAGAAAGATTCTGTGACCTATATCACTATTTATCACAAGATCTGAGCTTTTTATGTGAATTACTTTGTTACCAGTATTTGTTTGCTGTTAAGCTGATTTTTTTTATAATTTTTACACTGCCATATGTAGTTTGACTGCTTGCATTTTTATTTTAAAATAGTTTAAATTTATTTTATAACATAGTTATATAAAAAAATGAAAATTATGTGTAGAATATTTAGTATATCATATCAAATAGAACAATGTAAAATTGTAGTAACATAAAATAAAAAAATACATACATATTTAATGAAATATAATTTTATTCTAGATAAAAACCTAAAAAATTACATATAAAAAATATCTAAAAATCACTAAAAGCATACACCGCTTCGCGACAATTCGTTTCCGACGATCTCTTTATACAACAGTTACCTTGTTTACCTGCACACTAAACTGAGGAGTATGTTAATAATGTTCGTTACACCCGAAGTTTTTTAGCGTTTACATTATTTCCAAAATGAAATTGCCAGTCTTTTTAAGAAGCGTAACAATGCGGTAGTGGGTTTATGGCAGTAATCCCAAGACTTATTGCAGTAAAAATAATATAAGAGGTATTAAGGGAATTTTAAATTTAAATCGAATAGATGTAACACTAGTTCATTTGAAGTTTCTTAAAAACCATTAAGAATATTTTCCAAATTTATAATCCTATTATTTCTAAATTTTAGGGGTTGTTATACTTTTTTGTTAGTTAATTTTCAGCGTTCATAGCGTGCATACATTAACAACATGGCTCTTTGGCGACCATTTGATTTTGAAGAAATTCCTAATTTCTGTCGTGAAAATAGTGAATCTGTGCAAGGTGATTTGGAATGCGAAAATGTAGACGTTGACGTGGAATGTGAAAATGTGGACGTGGCTTCTAAAGAAAAATGTCATTTGTCAGAAGATTGAAAAGTTCTGATACTGATCGTTTATAAAAAGTTAGTTTCGGAAGGTAATGAAAAACCTATACTTAAAACTACGGAATTAACTGTTGTTCCATACAGAACAATTCAACGTATCATTGTTCGTGGCAAAAAAGCAGCAGGGAAAACAAGTTTTACAACTTTTCAATAAAATAGATAGTTTTATGTCTAAAACAATAATAAATAAAATATACGACTTTTATTCGAAAAATATAGTGCCAACTGTGCATCTTTTAATAAAAAAGTTTGAAGAAGACGGAATAGAATTTCCATACAAAGTTAGCCATATGTATAATTATTTGAAGTTGCTAGAATTTATTTTTGTTGCAAAAAAAGAATGATATTTGTTTATGCAAATTTGAAGTATTTAATATAGACTATAAAGACTTTAAAACAAAACGATTTTTAAACATACCTGTATTTATAATTCAAATATAGCCAGCCTAAGCCTGATAAAAATGTGAAGGAATGTCATGTAGGTATATACAGTTCATTCTATATAGCATATAAGAAAACACGTTTATTTAAAATAATAATCCTGGCAACTATTTTTAACAGAACCATAAACTCAGCGGGTATAATGGTTATACTATCGGTCATTATTGGAATCAGAAAAGGAGAGTGGGCATTTAATTTTGGAAATACTATAGGACGTTAAACCGGTGTTAAGCGTTCACTTCAACTTCGGGTGTTAAATCACTAATACACTTTGCCCAAGTGAATTACATTAAACCTGTTCGTTTGACCATCATTTAAATGGACCTAATATTAATCGATTTATTCGGCTATTTTAATAGAGTTATGATGGTTTATATGTAGTTTTAAAATAATGCGCTTTCCTAACTCCGAGAGTACAATGCATGTAAACAAGGCAATTGTCTAAATCCCGATAGATGTCTGTAGTGATTGCTTTTCGATGATCTGTAACCGAATATGTCGTAATAGGGTATGCTTGTATTCAGTATTTAAATTGAAACTATTGCCCACCAACAAATTTGGTGTGGCTACCCGTTGCAATAATATCTCCAGTTTGTTTATTTTTTAAAGTTACATCTAAAAATGCTAAAGTTCTTCCTGCTTTTATGGTATTAGCATCCACTACCACTTCTTCACCTTCCTTTGCGGCTTTTAAATATCTGAAAATATTTATAATTAATTAATGTTTTTTTATATTGAATTTACATTTACTTTATGTGCATATCAACAGAAACGCCAGCAGCTTCTCGTTTGGATGTCATTAAAGCATAAGTTGATATCATATCTACTAAAGTTGCTGTAAATCCTCCATGTAAAGTACCGCCCATATTTTCATGTTCTGGTTCCACTGTAAATTCGGCAGTACATCTTCCATCTCCTGCCCAAACGATATTAATCTAAAAGTAAATGAACAATAATTATCATAATGTTGTTTAAATACTACATAACTATATTTATATTTTTATTTTTTTATTTAAATATTAGCTAAATTTATGGTACTAATCCTTGATAAGTTGAATACAGTGGATTTATTTTTTATTAGTCCTGCCAGAAAATGGTGGAGTAAAAGTAAACATTGTTTATTCTATAAAACTTAGTGAATTTACTCTTTGTTAGCTGTTTTTAAAGACAATATAATGTTATAAACAGTACAATTAGTCTCATCCAAAGTGTATTAAGGTAAGTGTACAAAATATCTCGTCTTCATATAAATATCATCAGCAAAATAAATTAAATTTTACATGTGTTACATATAAATATACACATTTTAGTTATTATTTAATATCTGTTTTTATTTCATTTTATTTGTAATTACTAAGAAAAGAAGAACTCAAAGGTAAGAATTAAATTAATATATCTAATTAATATTTTCACCTTAAAGCTTACATTTAAGTTAAATTTAATAGAAATTCCTTCACATTCCTATAGTTGCGTTCACTCTCAGCACAAGAAAAATTTGATTTTTTTTTTTTTATTATTTTAAATATTATGTTTGTTCAATAATAGTATTTTATTTAACAACCCAAGCCGTAGGTGAGGGTTGTAATCGTCCGAATTATATGAGAGTCAAATACAATATTTTATCTACAACTATAATGTTTTATCATTAGAATCTTAGTAAATTTTGTTTAAAAACACGGATATTCTGAGTGTCAATTGTCAAACTTCCGAACTGACGTCACAAGATGGCTACCGAAGCATCAGCTGATTGTAATCCACAACAATATTTAAAATACTATTATTTATTGTTTTATTTATTCTAACTTATAAATAATATTCTAATTATAAATATGGGCGCAAATAGCCATTGTTGCTGGGTGCCAAACATTTTAACTTTTTAACTAAATAAAAAGGTTATTTTTTTACGGGTGAACAGCAGTGATGGGCGCGTAGAATACATGATGTAGACTAATGTAGATTTTACGCGTAAACATGTCAAGTAGAATATGCCTTTGTTTACGTGTCGAATGTAGAATGTAAACTGTACATGCGCAGTACGTTTAAATGTAATATTTGAAATAATAGAATGGTAATAGTTTAAATTTACTTTAATGTTTATGTTTATTTCAATTTTATGTAGTTCTAATTACATATATTGTTTCCAAAAATGTTATCTCACAAATCGTATGTTGTTATGGACTATATAAATTACTTGGTTTCTGTCTGTATTAACTATTAAAGTAAAATTAAAATTAAAAGTTAGCAGTTGTTTTAATCAGGAAGGATCAGGAAGCTGTCAAAGATATTAAATTTGAGTTCTTTACTTCTTCTTCTACTTAAAACTGGCGGTATTTTATTTTTTAAACGTTACTTAACCTCACTTTTCATTATTCTACGCTAGATTCTACGTGTCTACACTTCTCTACGCTGTCTACGGTAAATTTACACGTAGACGTAAAAAATTCAAGTTTACGCGTAGACGCCCATCTCTGGTGAACAGGCATGCACGTCACATTTTTTGCACCTGTTGCATTATGAACAGCATTATGTATTTAAATATAGTTGGACAGGTATAGGCGTTTTTTTTTTTGTTTAATCGGAACTAAATTTTCAAATCTAGTGATTATTACCGATTGATTGAAGCTTTTGATCATTTTGTTAGGAAAAGCTAACTTCAATTTTTAAAAAGTTAGCTAGTGACAACTTAAGAAAATTTAAATTCTATTTAGTTCTGTTTAAAGGTTTGAAATAGCCTATATTTCATCCACCAACGCAGCTATTATAACCCCTGACAAGAAATTATGCCTACGACACTGTCTACTCATAAAACAGAATTTGCAAATAATACTTCTAAACACACTGTCATGTGATGTGGGATGCCTGCATTACAAGCGTTACTTGATTTCCTAAAATTTTAACAGGTTGAGCGCCATTGCGAAATTTTTGAAAATTTGCCCATGGACCAACCTCAGATCTGCATGCAATAGGTATTATTATTTGTAAAAAAGTATGTTACTTTGAAAGAAAAAACATTCTTTTAACGTTTTCTTGAAAAATAATAATTCTGGGAATGTTTGCACTCGGTTGCTTAGGAATCACATAATGAGAAAAAAAGAAGAAAAAGGCAAAGAAACACGGAGATATTGTCGTGAGTGTTATAGAAAAAAGCAGAAGAATGAAATCACAAAAAATATGGTGAAGAAAGTAACTACATACTGTGCGGATTGTGTTGGCTATCCGCATATGTGCCTCGATTGTTTCAACCACAAGCATCACAAATAAACAATTTGTTTAGTTATTTTTTAAGTTTTTATGTTTATTCATTCCCAAAGAATTGTACTTTTAGTTCAATAAATTTTCTAAAATTATACGAATCTCATTGATGACAATGTTGTCATCCATGCTAATTCGTCGTTCAAGCAAAATACATTTTTGTAGCCTAATGTAAAATATACAATCTGTAGGACCATAGTGGTCATGCAGCAACACAAAATGCAAAGAAAGAGCGGTCACCATGGAAAGATCGTTTCCTAAAACGTAAGTATACTGGCGGGCATTATGACCGCCAAGACCTGTGGAGCTTGTCTCTCGATCGGGCATAGTGACCGCCATGGCGCTTAACCTGTTAATTGTTATAAAATTCCTATAGTGCTACTGTGCATGAAAGTCTTAAAACTAGTTGTAAGCTAAAACGCATTGCGTTGCTAGGCATTTTTGTGTTTTACATCGAGTTTTAGCTTACATCTAGTTTTAAGACTTTTATCACAGTATATACTGTGCTTTTATGCAACTGGGTATACAAGTATAAGTATAATATAAGTTTATTGAAAAATACCTGCATAATTACTGATCATTAAAATAAATAATAGAATATTTTGATGTTTTTCAAACCAAAATGATGTATGGAAAACATTAACTGAATAAAGAAATATTTAACAACGTATTGTAAATGTATACTTATTTATTCCCTATGCTAATATTAATTACATAATTAATAGATATTAAATAATTATTACCTTTTCCAAAGTTCTATCAAAGCGAGGAGAATTTTTGCAGTTTTTCATAATTTCTTTAATAATTGTCAAACTCTTTTGTCCAGACATTTTAATATTATTATTTTTTGTACTAAAATAACTAAACTTGCAACTCACAGATACGCTTCTTAGAAGGAAGAAAAGTGTGGTTATATTGAAAGATCGTATCTTGTCAGTTTTTTATAAATTTACATAACAGACATAATAATCATGTTATTTAAATATTATTTAGTAATTATGACATTGTGTTAAGTAATGATATAAATATAATTAATGTTATAGTTTTTATTCATAACTGGGTTTTATATCATTAGCTAGGTTATGTTTGTAAATATATTTTAAAAACTTTGATTAAATTAGATTATTAACAATAATGGAGCTTAAAGAGTTAGCTAGATATAGTATAGAGTATCAAGCAGCTGGAAATTTTATGTGTGAATCATCGAACGATGGAAAAATAGCTTGTTTGACGGATAGTGAATTAGTTGTACTACGTTATAAACCAGAAATGGAAAATGAGCTAGTTAGTTTTAAATTTGATGAGCTGTATGTACAATTATCTGATTATCACATAGCTGATCAAACAGGTATGTATTAAAATGGTTCCATAACTAGAATATTGTTTAATTAAAATTTTAGGCATCGATGTGGGAAGTCTTATGTTGAACATTCCGAGAAACCAATTTTATAAATTATTAATGAACGAAATTTTTACTCCTGAATTGGAAAATACAAATCCACATGTTACGAAGGCAGTTTCCGCAAGTTGGTCTCCAAAAGGAGCTTTCCGGAGAGGTGATTCTGCCTTAGCCGTTGTTACAAATACAGGAAATGTTGAAATATTTATTGGAAAAAACTTTGATTGGGAATGTATTGCTAATTTAACAAAAAAGTTGGTTAGTATTCATCAAGATAAATGGGTAGAAGAGAATTTAGAACGCGGTGATGAGTCTGAAATATGTTTACTTCATGAAAAAAGAGTTTTAGAATGTGCTGCCACTTGTACGTTCATTAAAATAATACACTAAAATAAACAATTTAAAAAAATATGTTTTATTAATATTTTAGGTATGTCATGGAGTTCAATTTATAAAAGAACAGCCTATGAAAAATTTTTATTTATTGTAGTGGGATATCTAAATGGTGATATTGCTATTTGGCAGATAAAAGGCAGTGATCATATCCTACTAAAATTCGAAGAAATTGAAGGTGATAAAATTGATAATGAACTCGTACTTAAATTTAAAGTTTTTCAAAATCGACAAACTGCAATTCATTGGTGTCCTATTAATGAAAATTCAGGTAACTACAAAAAATTTATGTGAAGTGTATATTCAATAATTATTATTATAACTGTAAATTAAATATCTAAATTTATAATTTCAGGTTGGATTGTTTGTGGAGATTTAGACGGATACGTAAAAGCAATTTTAGTATCTTTCTCAAACACCTTGGAAATTGTAGAACAAATTGATATATGTACAGAACCAGACATTCAAGTTAGTAAAATTACAAGCATTAATTTGAAGACAAAGTGTTGTTTCCTTATAATTAAAGGCGCATACATAATATTGGCATTATTAGACAATATTACCAAAAAAATATTGTGGACTGATTTTGTAGACTTCGGAAACTTATTTATATCAGGTAAGTGTTTATATGTACAAGGCCCGTTTCAAACATCATTGCCAAGATTTGATATATCCACAATACTGTTACGACGACATTACTACAGTAGGTTCGGTAGGTGTGTACTATTTCATGATACAACTTTAAATTTTTTTCGTAGCAGATAACGTGAGTTACAAGTGTTTAAATATGGAAATGCAGTTGCTGTTGAGGTCTGAAAATTGCGAAGTAAGATCAGTGATCAGATTTCTCTCAGCAGAAAAACAAGTGTTCCAAACGGATTCATCAGAGTTTCATTCAAAACGAAGACCAGATATTCTTCTGCTGTTAAAACTCTAATCAAAGAAGTGGTTGCTAATGTAAATAAAAGCCTTACCTCTGTCATCTTACTAAAGCATTTGACTGCGTTTCATGATATTTTATGTGATAAGTTGGAATGCTATGGAGTCAGGGGAACGGCGTTAAATCTGTTAAGATCTTAGCTACAGGGTAGAAGCCAATATGTTAATATTGATTATAATTATAATTTTAATAATCAATCTATCACAATTGTTCCTCAAGGCGATGTTCTTGGCCCCCTTCCCTACATCAAATATATCAATGATTTTCTGACCACGTGGCTTTCATATCTATGGCCGGCGGTCTAGAAACGGAGAACTTACCTTCTTTGCCCCTTATACGCTTATCTAGGTGTTGAGATTCTATTATTTATCACCGTTTAGCCGCTACTCTAAATAATTCAAACTACCTCATAATAAAATCGTTCTATTGCACCTGTATAGAAAAACTCATTAAACATTGACAAATATTTAAATGTATGACGCGATTATGTTGAAAAATAAAGATGTGCTTTACGACTGTCATCTTTTTTTCAGAAATTTTGGTTATTTTTAAAGTTTTTAGAGCATCTTGGCAATAATGTCAAACAAGTCTCATATATGTATATTTATATGTGCGGTACAGGTCTTAAGACTCATTTTAAAGTATATACCTCAATTTTTAGGTGTCCAAAATATTGGTCCTAACTATTTTATGGTATCATCCTATAACGGAATAATGCAAACTTTAGAAATAAAAATACTTGGCGATAAATGTGAATACAAAGTTGGAGACCTAAAAACTGACATAGATTGGACTATACACAGTGCGAGAGGAATTCTGAAATTACCAAATGGATACTTGTGGGGGGTTTTAGTTTACCCTTGTAAATTTTTTGACCATTTAGATATAAGAAGACCAACAGAGGTGATTATGTGTACAACAGCGAGTTTAGATCCAGGTAAAATATTAAAAGAAAATGATTCACTGCATTTAGAAGATTGCTGGGAATTACTTGATATAATTCGGTAAGTGTGTGTTTGTCTATAACCTTTAACACAATCTTCATCATCATCGTTATCAGACAGTCTCTTTAGTACACATTTTATTACTATTATCTTGTTTGGCATAATACCTAGGTGTCAAGAATTTTTTAGGTTGTGACTAGCGCCCTCTCACTTAACCTAACGACTACTGTTACATTAGCCGACACCGCCAGCTTTACGTGCCCTCTGAAGCACGACCCATATGCTACGAATATTAATTCAGAGATACAAGTATACTAGCGTCGGCGAATCAACGCACTTACGTCACACGACGTAACAAACGACTGTATTGTCTGTTGCTAGTATAATAATTTTAGGGAAGTCTGAGTGGGGATGCAACAGCCAAGAATTCTTTTGAAAAATCTTTTATTCTGAAAGATATATTCGAGTTACACCGAGTAAAATTATCAGCTATTCAATATATCTAGAAAGAATTTCGAAGAGATCATTTATGTCGAAGATATGCAGTTTTGTGGGTTTCACGACATTTGAGCATACGACAGTTTAACGTGCGACACTTTAACATGGACACATTAACATGCAACAGATGAACATAGACACAATTTAACACACGACAAATGAACACTGTGACATATTATCATAGCGACAGATGAACATAAGTCAATTGAACACACGAAATTTGATTTCACATTTCATTTTTATTTTTTATTTATCCTAGCATTTAGGTAAGTTCATCGTTTAGTCAGTGATTGGTCAGCGGCAGAGTACAGACTTTCAGATTTATTTATATTATATTTTGAAAATTAAATAATTATGAAAAAAATTATGTTTGGTAATTTTTGAGATTTTTTTATATCTTTGTTTTGATCTATGAGATAACTTGGTAATCAAGATCTTTTTAGTTATTTTAAACAACATCGACATATACTTCGGTATATGTCGATGTCCGTAGGTGAATAGAATGATTTCGTTCTAATAATGTTCTAATTTGTTTCTTAGTGAAGCTATTATAGGTACATTAAAACAAAAAAAATCAATAAAATAATGAAAAGCGTTTACATATACACCACATAAAATAATTACAAACATTGTTAATAAAGATAAAAATGAAATGTGAGATCAAATGTCGTGTGATCAATTGACTTATGTTCATCTGTCGCTATGAAAATATGTCATAGTGTTCATTTGTGTTGTTAAAATGTGTTTATGTTCATCTGTCGCATGTTAATCTGTCCATGTTAAAGTGTCGCATGTTAAACTATCATATGTTCACATGTCGGGCCACCGTTTTGTACTAGTTAAATACTGCTCAGAGTCCTTTCCAGCTCTCTGAATACTATTTTTAACAGGTCTCCCCAAAGTTCTTCCATATACCGTCGGGCATATTAAGCTAACCAGTGGGATGTTTTTTACACACGACATATTGAAATACTCGCTACGCTTGTGTTCTAGTTCTCATTTCTTATACAAATAGCTATTCCGTTATTCTCATTTTGTCAGTCCACTGGTTTGGTAGTTAAGAATTTTTCTGATCGATCTATTTTCTTGCGACTTATTCGACTTATATTATACTGTTATGAATACGCAAAAAAAAATATTTTTTTCAGATCCTTATTTTTTTAAACAAAATATCCGACTGCACCTTTAACGTTAATATTTGTCTCTAATTTCCTTTTTAAAAGCCCTGTCTTGTAATTTTATATTTTTTCAGAGTTAGTGCAGTTAAACAAAATAAAATGCCATGCAGTTGGTTAACAAAATGTGAAATATTTGAGGATATATCAATATATGAACTAAGAATATGGTACTGGATTTCAGTAGCAAGTAGCAGAATAATAGATTTTCTACCGAAAAATGAAAAACACACAATGAGTATACCAGAACCAGAAGAGTTGGAAACATTATTTGGTTTTAAATATCGTTTGGAAAGACTTAAATACTTAGTTAATGAATTTGATAATAAAGGACAGTTAACAGAACACCAGTTAAATAGTCTTTATATGCTAAAATTTTATTTAAGAGAAATTCAAGAGGATGATACTATTAAAACATATTATACCGGAAAATATTTGGATGAAGCTAATAAAGAAATTGATAATGCAGATAAGATTGAAAATTTACCGGTTCCAGACTGCATACTGTGCGAAATTCATATCCTTTATCACGTATACTATTTAAAATTTGTGGCTGAATGGTAAGATGGCCCACAGAGCAAAATACCCGGGTTTAATTTGAACTAATTTTTAATTTATTGTTCACTATTTTGTCTCTTATTATTATCAGTTTATTCCTTAACTCCAGTGTACCTTGTGTTGATGGCAGTTGTTCTGAAAATCATCCTTTCGAACGCTGCCTCATATCTCACGTTCAGATTACTTTTGAAGCAAAGTGGAAATGTCCGTACTGTGAGGGATTTGCACACGATGATATTGAAGACGAAGAGCCATATTGTCCATTTTGTGATATACCTTTAGTTGATTATGACCTATTTGCAGATTAAATGATTTTTATAAAAGGTTTTGTAAAGAGTTTGTTAATTTTTTAATAAATATATACAAAAATTTACATAATGTTATTTTTATACAAAAACAAGTCATCTTAAGTCTAAGGCTGAGGCTACACGAGAGCACACGGTACGTCCGTTGCAATGGTCGCAATTTTGTACAGATGTGGACACCACACGACCGCACTGTGATGCGTCTGTTCAAAACTAAATTATTTTTTTTATGTTAATAGACTTTACTGCTTCGGCAATTAGATAGGACAATTCTTTTTTTTTGTTTGGAAAATTCAACGCCTCAACGAAAACTCCATTTTACTGTAGGGAAAGCCAGGGCATAACGGGCACCTTAAGGATCATCTTTAATAAAATCTTAAGGAATATCGTAAAAAATTTCGAAATACTTTTATTCGCGAGATGATTTATTGTTTTATTGATACAAACAGTAAAAAAACTTATAAAAATACAAAAATAAAAGTTATGACGATATAAAAAAAGCTTCCTTGTGTTCATTTTGCCCCGGTGACGGTGCAGAATAAGCACGGGCGGGGTGTAATCAGCTAAAATCTGGCGCAGAATGAACACACGTGAGTGCATTCCTCACCGTTATCATCTTCTCCAGCGCAACAACAATGTGCCCACTTGCCACATGTTCTGCACTGGAGCAATAAACGTCTGGATATGTGTGAAAAATATATCAGCACAGCAAAAAACACGTTTCACCAATTTACAAAATGTAAACGCCAGCTCTCAGTCATAAAACTACTCTCGGAAGACAGTAGCGAAGTACTGAACGTGACTGGAATACACCGAAGCATAGCGGCATGCTTTAACTGCCAAAAAGAGGGGAGCCTGTTATGTCCCTGCTTACCCTACATCCTTTTTTAATGATTCAGTTTCTGTAACTTCAAGAAATCGACATAAAAAACAGTACAACTAACAAGCGGTCATCTGGCATTCCGCTCTCAAGAGTACAAAGCAGTGACGTCTGTAACTATACCTTGACGTGCATGCTAGCCCAAATACGTCGGTTAAAAATCAACGTACGTCAACGATGAGGCGCATCCATGTGTGTTGTACCCTATATGAGCCTTAACAATTCTGTGATGCGCGTTACTATGGACGTACTTTGCGCGCTCATGTTGCTCCAACCTGATTTTATCATCCGCAGGGTTTGGCTCCGTGCGTTTTATTTTTGTTCCCAAAACTCAAAATGCCAATAAAAGAATGACGATATAAACACCATTCAAAGAATCGTGACGCATACTCTAAACGCTGTACCATCCCGGCAGCTTGACCATTTGTTCCAATCTCTTCTGGATCTCTATCAACAGTATACAAATTCAGAAGAGAACTATTTTGAATAAATAAATAGGAATTTTTGAAAAAAGTTTATTTTATCGCAACATTTCCGAACATATCTTTGCGCAATTACCTTGTTTACATTCACCACTAGAAATATGTTAAATCGATTTTTGTTACACCAGATGTTTATTAGCATCTACATGTCGAAGCTTTATACGTAGAAAACGAATTTACTCCGAAATTAAAATGCTCAAAATTGCCAACTCATATTTACAACAACCGTCACCAGCATAGATTCATATATAATAATAAATGAATATTTTCATCCAAATACGTCGTTATTGAAATTCTTACTAAAGTTACAGTCACGTTGGGTTCAATCCTTTGTGTGGAAAACAGTAATAATATTCTTTTAAACACTGCTCTGCTCAAAAATATTTTCACGTGTATTATTCACATCCAATGTTTATTTAATTGGTGAATATAATTAAAAAATAATACGATCGAAGTAACCAAGCTATTGTTTTTCATTAAAGAAAACACTTGCATACATATTTTTATTATGAAAGGGATAAAATATATAATTCCTAATATTGGCAGAAGGACATGAAACCGGTATAAAGCGTTTACATGATTTTAACTTCGGGTGTTAAATCACTAATACACTCTGCACAAGTGAATTACGTTAAACCTGGGTTCGTTTGACCTTCAGTTAAATCAAGAGTTATGGCCGTTTATATGCAAGTTTAAAGTAATGCGCTTCCCGAACTCCGAGAGTAACAGTGCATATAAACAAAGTAAACGTGTATTATATACATTTATATCTCAATCTGGCTGACAAACATAAGTCAAAAAGATGGGGGAAAATATGCATTCACTTTCTAGAAATTAACAAATTACAATTTCTCACAAAAGCATAAGTTTATAGATCTTACTTTGGGTACAATACAAATCGAAAATAATCACTAAGAATTTTCTGTAGTTGCTACAAGTTAGCGTATCAGATATAAAGTCAAAGGTTGAGACTTAGATTTGTATATTTGTGATCAAATAGTTAGGATAGACTACATTACTATAGCCAGCGTCTTCTCTGTTCCTCGTCGGACGTCTCTGTTCTCTTCTGCGCATTTCACGACTCAAACTACGTTACGCGAGATCATTAAAAAAAAACCGAACACCAAAATTATAAACATATATACAGAGCAACTCGGTCATAATTTCGGAGAATATTTGTAATAAGTTCCCGGAACAGTATTATTCCGCGGATTAAGAACCACTGTTTAGAAGGTATGTTCGTAATATATGGTTTCTAATAATTTTAAAATATCATCATATACGTATTTTCTTGTGGAGTTTATAAAAATTCTGATCACCAATACACAGAATGTAAATTTTTATAACCACCATCCTGCACTTGTTGAACTTTTTGCGGAAAATTTTCGTAATAACAAGTTTCATTTTGTGTTGTATTATTATTGTCCCAATAACAAATATATTTATTATCAACAACCTGTCCCATATTAGAATCACTATCACTAACACTGTCCCTATAATTCCAGCACCATTCTGGGTAGAGATGATTTGAAAAATCTGGCCAATCGGAAACAGCGTAGGCTTCTGTAGCTGAAGGAGTGTTTACTCCAAGTCGAATGGCTAATAAGTTAGAGGTTGTTTGGCTTAATCCCCTGGTTAGACCACGTAAGAATCTTGTTGGATCCATTGGTTTTCCTTCTACAAGAGTTTGACTTAGTGCAGCTATGTAGTTTCGGGCTAAGCGGAGAGTTTCAATTTTTGATAGTTTTTGCGGCGCGGAATGGAGGTCTGAAGTTGTTTGCTGGATTGGGACGCACCTAGAATAAAATAATAACATTTAAAAAAATTATATATGCTAACCATTAGCGCGATCTTAATTTCATTAACTCATCAGAAAGTTGTGGTGGATCCACGGGAGAGTGATGGGGGTATTTACTCCCCTAATCATTGTTTGGAAAAATAAAATTTTATAAATAATAATCACTAAAATCGCAAAACAAATCTTTAAAAAGTCACGAGGAGACAGAATGACACAAATATAATTAAATATTGTTCAAACTAGTAAGCGAAATGATATGGGACCTTCACGGGTTTCTTAACTGGAATGTAGGTGGGACGAAGTGATCGTCGGCTAAGAGTTACCAGACTTTTTATAAGGTGCCAGTTTAGTCACTATCGTCGGCTACTTTAGTATGCACACGGTGACCAACTGTCACCCCAGAAATTCTTGTTTTATTTCACTAATCGTCAATATGGATTTCTAGGAGGTGGCTGTGGTATGTGCACTTATTATAAAACAGGAAAAATCAACGAAACAGGCTCTACTGGGTCCATTTGAAGCAAAAGACTGCTTAAAGGAAAATTTTACCTAATCTTTGATAAACTGCGATCTTATTCTAAAAAAAATCTTTGAATATTTCCGTATGAGTGTTGATAGTTTTGATGATTTACTACAAATTTTGAGACCTGCCATAACTTATCAAAATACAAATATGCGAAAACCAATTACTTCAAAGTTTTGTTTTTTAAGGGATGGCCTCATTTCTACTTCCTTTATTAAAATAGACTTATTTATATTTTCCTCTAGCACTACCGAAGGCGTTGCCGCAGCCATTCTCAGACCGATGTGTAATCTTACGTAATCTACGATGTCTCACGGAAAACTGCTGGCGAACAGCGACAAAATTCTCATCAGTGCGCACTAATTCATATACATAGTAACATTCATTCAAGGCTCAAGACGCAGTACCAGTTTCGTCACTCAAAAGTCTTCGGTCTAAGGAATTGACAAGTCACCCTGCTGTCTAAACTGCCACGTTACAAAAAGTCTCCAGTGAGCGAAATCTCTAACGATGAGGAAGAAAGGGTTTAAATTATAACTAGGTACGTCTCAGAGACGGATGATATCAATTAAGGGTAAATAGTTACAATATGAATTTTCCTCATAAAATACAATAATTTGTTTTAAAAAAGTACATATATCCTATATGTATTTCATAAACCAATTTCCTCCCCGCAGAGTGGATCTGTCAAAGTAGGTATCTTAACTATTAGGTTAATAATAGTATTTCGCTGGGAAGTAATAGGAAAGAGGGCGACCAAAGAACCAGGGATCGAAATTCAAATTACGAACCCCTTCAAAATTATTGTGTGACTAAGCAATACAACAACATTTCAATATATTTAATAACTGCACAAACTGGAACGATATTTTCATAATTTCACGGACCCGAACACCCTTTCGTTTGTTCTGGTACATTTCGAATCCTGCCAAGAACACCTGGCTTCGATCAACATTATTAGAAATAAATGTATGAAGAATTGATCTCAAAACCAAGACAAAATTCTCTACAGTACATCACTGATTTTAAATCAGTAGTAATTGGACGGTTTAAATGGAAACAGCCTGTTATTTTTAGAGACAGTTCAATATCATCTGCAGATGGATAAGGCTTGATGATGATGATACTGCAACAGTATCAACTATAGCTAACAATAAAATTCTACAAGCTAGTAGACAAAGTCAATTCAGATTAAGGTTGACCCTTAATCATTTGGAAGGCAACACCACTAAAAGAAACAAAATAATCAAAAATACGAAAGGATGTGGAAGATGATGAACGTTCTGGATGTCGAAGAAATAATTCAAAGTACCGTCCAAGGCTACCGACCGATGGTGTGCCTCCAATCACTAAATAGCATTAAAACCGAAAATAAATCCTTTAAAAATTATGATCTACATTATTTTTGATAACAATGCAATCATTAAGAAGTCAATTATTGAACTTTTAAGTACAATCAGGGTTGATGTTCACCGGACGATAAGACGCACCAGAAATTTATGAGACAATTTTTAGAAAAAATATTTATTATTACGATAACTTGAACAAGTAAAATTTTTTTCATCTTCAATGTCTATACTATCACTCTTCTCGTTATTGTCACTGTTCGTATTATTTTCGTCTGAACTATTGTTGTCAATCTCTTCAAAACCCAGTCATCGTCGATACTAGCCAATGCGTTACTTATACCGCATTTCATAAAGACTTTATAATCGTATTTTATTTTACAACTAACCACGAATTTTTTACCCAAGTACCTTCTTATGAAATTGTCGACCCTTTCATACGACCTGTTGCTGTACATCGTGTTTTGGCTTTATCATTCATTTGTTCCACTCTTCCCGCATAAAATTATTAAATTGGTTATTAATCGACACATCCAAGAGTTGTCGTTGACTTGTAAGGCCTCCAGAAATGACAGCTAATTCTGTATTCATTTCTATTTTATTTTCTTGGTTGATTCTGTTTTATGCGCTATAAATTGATTTCACACTAACTTCGTACATTTTTTAAACAACGCACCTATACCTTCGGACCATAAGACGCACCCCAATTTTAAGTCGATTTTTCTGTGTAAAAAGGTGCGTCTTATGGTCCGAAAAATACGGTAAACGCGATTTAGCAGTTATATTTATATTTTATTTATTTCACAAAACTATTCCAAACAACTTTTAAATTAAAATAGTATTTTATTTACCTTCTCAATCTATCTAATGCGGCATTTAATCCATGCATTCGATGCCTTTCTCTCGCGTTTGCCTTTGATCTCCTAATCCTCACTTTTTGCACTCGTGCTTTACATATCGGAATAACTTGTCCTTTTTTCTGTTTTGTTGAATCGGTCTTCTCCATTTCCAAATACTAAAAAACAGCTCTGTCCCATGATTAAGCTTTATATGCAAATTGTTATCTCTTATTGAATTGTTTGCATTTCCACTTAAAACCAAATAGCATTATAGTTCACTGTATCTTGTTTGTATATGGCAAGTGCGGGAAACTGATAGTAGGAAAGCTTATTTAACTGTTTGTTCATCTCACCATATGTCATGTTTTTACCATATGTTGCCGTGAGAGAATATTTTAATAAAAGCCATAATTAGATAATCTAAACTATAAATTATCATATACCTATCTCTGTCAATTTTTCCATAATCTCTGGTAGATAACATTTGTATTTTATTTAGTAAATTTTAGGTGTTTTGTCTAATTCTTTCTTCCAGGTTTTGATTTGTTTGTAGCCTTGCCAGCGTCTTGTTTATTCTTTTCCGACCCTACAAATATATATTTGAAAAAATAGGGCGTCTACAGTGAATTTCCTTCTTATACAGCTTTGAACAAATTATTTTATTTGAGGCCATGATTTTCCTTTTATTTCTAGGTCTCATAAAATAGTTTACCATGATGTTTTTGATCTTCTTCATGCTCTATTCTTTTTGGAGTTCCAAACCAAAACAGTAGTATTGTAAGTGTATGTAAAAATTCCACTTATTTTTTTTAAATTTCCTAATATAATTCTTAAATGAAAGGAGTTTGCCCTATGATGCCAAGTCATGTGCTTACTGTTCGCGTGGAAGCTGCACAAAATTGCCTCAAAGAAGCCGAAAATAATTGTACCAAAAAACAGATAAGCGCTATAAATATATCGAGGCGAGACAGAATCATCAGAAAGATCTCTGAATTATCTCGCGAAAATTTGGACTTAATATTAACCAAGGCTTCGAACCGTTATTTTTTTCGTTTCGGTTTTTGTTCCGGTTCAATTAAAAAAATAAATATCGGTTCGGTTCCGGTTTTCGTTCCGGCATAAATAACGTTTTTTTTTCGGTTTTCGGTTCAGTTCCGAGTGATAAATTTTTAAATACTTTTATTTGTATTAGAAATTTATATTCTACTATAATTTAGAAGAACATTTTATTCCGTATTTTGTAATAATCATAACAAGGTCGCTCGGGGGGGGGTCTTGGCGTTCAACCCCCATCGAAATAATAGAAGCGCATTTTTTTTTATTTATCAGTTTAAACAATGACGATTTTTTCTGCTCATCAGTTTAAAAAATAATCTTAAATAAAATGTATTTTATATTCACTCCCATAAACATTATCTGAACCGAAATAAACCGATATTTTTTTTCGGTTCAGCTCGGTTTTCGTTCCTACAAAAATAACGGGTTTTTTTGTTTTTAATTTGTGTATGATTAATTTTAGGGTGGCAAGCCTAAAAAAATATTTAAAGCGCCCTCACATATGTATTTTTTTAAATATGGTCATTTTCTGCCGGTTTTTTTGAATTTACAAAAATGGTAAACATTAGCCTATAATGGAGATTATTTTTGAGATCTACGACTCAAAATACATAACTATACACATTTAAATCAGAGAAAAAAATTTTTTCTTTTCCCTTACGATTTTTGACCATTTTCAACGGTTTTGTTTCGCGATCCGTATTTATTGTAAAAGTTGGGTTATTAGGGCCCCAATTTTTTTCTAGACTAAACAATATACAAAGATTTGAAAAATATAAACCGCAGTTCTCTATATTTTATTGTTTTTAAGTTAGAATTTATTGAATTTATAGGTGTTACAGGATTTCAAAAATTTCAACCGCAGGTCTCATATTTTATTGTTTTTAAGTTAGAATTTATTGAATTTATAGGTGTTACAGGATTTCAAAAATTTCAACCGCAGGTCTCTATCTCTTGTAGATTTTGAGATACGGTCTTTCGAAAATAAAATATTTATAAATTTTTAAAACTACACGGCTCGAAAAGACGTTAACAAATAAGGGCCCTATTTTTTATCTAGGTAGAAAAAAGTATGTAGATTTCAAAAATTTAAACCGCAGGTCCCTATATTTTATTTTTCTTAAGTTAGGATTTTTTAAAATTAAGTAAAAAAATTGAAAAATTTAAATTTCACAAGAAAACATTTTAAAAAAGGCACACAACAACGATGACTATTTGCACCAGGACAAACTTTAAAATTGGGAATATAAAATATAGATCTTACTATTATTGTGAGACCAATGTAATATTTACATGTAACGTTACGGGTGCACGCACAATCAACCAATTGCCTGTAGGTATAACACCCGTAACGCCTATATATTGCTTAGGAACCGCATTACGGGTTGGCACAGTACTGACACACTAATATTGCCAGGGAATGAAATCGATTCACTCCCTCTTTTCTGAAAAATTCCTATCATTTATATTAAATTGAAGAATATTCCAGATTCTTTCGAATTGGTGCCTATATCTTTAGTAAACTAATGGGGAGTTGCTAGGAAACTGAAATCGATATAAGTAGTTGTTTATGAAGAAACTTCACTCAGATGAATTTGACGTTTCTTAATATACAGTTAAAAATTTTGAAATTTAAAAATGTCCGTTATTTATATAACAGAGCACGATGAAAGTATTTATAATGCCATCGAGAAACCTCCGGAAAAAATTATTAAACCTCCAATGTAAGTATAATTATAATTTTTATTTTTTTTTATATTTATTTAAAATGATTTAATATTTACTAAGAATTATTAACGTACTTTTACTGAAACATAATGATTCGTTCGGCAGTATTAAAATAACGGTTTTGAACTGGGGTGTTTCGGCATCTTAGGGTTTCGTCGGTATATGAAGGGGTGCTGCGAACTACGTATAATTATCGGATATAATACGCAGAAATGAGGGTAGGGTGCTTTAAGATTTCCATATTTGATATTAGGATTCTGTCAACTAAAAAGGGTTGAAAACCACTGTGTTAAATCACATTCAAGTTAAAATTATATGTCATTCGTTTATGTACTCTAGTGTTTCATTAAAAAATTCCTTAGAATAGATGTTAAATAATAATGGCAATAAAACGCATCCTTGTATGGAGTACGCTCCATGCTGGATATGTAGATACTCTGTTTTATGCTTACCAAATGGTACTTGTGCCGCATATAATTCTAATAATTTCCATACGTTTTTTTGCTTTTTAAAAATTGTTGATGTGGCTTTTTGCCCATAGTAAAAATTAAATGAACTAAAAATTTCATTTATCCTACTCACAGTCGTAGCAACGGGTTGGCATTGGGGCACTTGCCCCTTATCAGGTGCGTCGCCTGATAAGGGGCGCCATTGTGTATATTTGGTCAATAAAAGCATAAAAGCATTGGTAGGTGAAAACCTTTTTTTTTTGGCTCATTACTTCGGTTTGGGAGTGAGGACCTTTTTTATTTTTCCCACCACATAGATTTGGAGAGGTAATTTTATCATTTTCCTTTATTTGTTTGCCAAGAGCGCCAAAAACATTGCTACGGCTCTGATCCTACTATTTTTTCAACCGCTACGGAGGTATTTCAATACCCTAACAACTGGTATGCTCGTACCGGATGAATATCAGCCCAGCAAACATTCAACTAACGGCCGAATGCTGGCAAACTGCTTTTATGCTGGTAAATTACTGGCACCAAAAGTAAGTGCAACTCCAGTATTAATAATGTACTTCACATTTGTATTTCGCATTCCGCCTATACGAAGTACTTTACCAGCATTTTATAAGCACTCTTCTTCACTCATACTTTTTACTTAAAACCATCAGAAATAAATCTTGCAACTAATGCGATTATTTTGCACTTTACCGTTGCTGGGCCAGCAACTGATACATCAATGGGCCAGTAACGGCCCCGGGGACACCGGGGTACTGGCCCATTACTTTCAATGCCGGGGAGTATGTGCTTTACCAGTACTGGCCCGTATAAAAATGTTTGCTGGGAGATCTGCCCTTAAGTAAAAAGTATAGGAACCTCTTGAGTAAGATGGTAATTTTTGTTTCCCGTATACAATGTACGGCCAACAGAAATAAATTCGATATGTTTTGGTAGATACATTATTAAAATAGACTATTGAAGTTTATGATTTTGTATTGAATAAATATACTAATTTATTACTTATAATCTTTAGACACATTTCAACTTTTACCAGAGCTGCCATGACGCAACACAAAATAAATAAAAAGATGGCGGCACACCATGCAACTTTGGGAGTTGCTAAAGTTACACCACCAGATCCTAACCATTTTTTAAGAAAATTTTCTGGGAAACCTAAATCTGTTATACCTAAACGGAAAAAAGTTGATAAATCTAAAGCAATTCCAAAAAAACCGTTATTTGAAACTACTGAAAAACCTTCTGAACCTTGTAAATGTGATGGAAAACCATGTAAAAAAAAAGAAGAATTAAAAACTAAAAATTTTGCCTTGGAAGAAATCAAATATGTTGATACTCGTAATGGACATAGATGCGATTTGCTAAAATCTGGAATGATACCCCTTTATATAAATAAACAGGCAACAAATAATGCTGTGAAATATTCCTTTGGTAAACCACCATCATATTTATTAAAAAGAATGAGGGCTAAAGAGTTTGAAGAACGAAATATAAGAGACGTTGCCGAAATCAAAGCATTACCAAAATGTAGATACCTCACACGACAAGAAAGGGAGGAATTATTAAATGTATGTTCTATTTTAATATCTACAAGGTTTGATAAAAAGAAAATAACGCGGACTAGCGTGATAAAACCTTATTAATAAGAAATAATTTTATACTAGATGACGTGGTCCTTCGTACGGTTTTTGTTAAATACATATTTGTTGATAAGTGATTATGATAATAGAGATATTTCAAGTGTATAGCTAGTGCTCCCCATGGCCCCCATATATTCAACTTATTAAAAACTATATTGAACAAAAATGAATCGTTGCTTCATTCTAAATCACTTTTCTTATACCGTGGGTTTATTTTATCATAGAACATAGAGGTTTCATTTCTATAACAACCGATGATTGACAGCAATGTAAATTGCGTTTATTTTAAAATAGAGCTTACTCGATTATAGAAATAAATAAACGCAAGAATTATTTTTTTATGAAATAAATAGGAATGAAAAATTAAAAATATTTTTATTAAATACACATAAAATTTTAAATTTGAAAAAAGAAAATAAAAATAATGCACAACAAATTTTCAAATATTTCTCAATTCACTGCCAAACAGTGGCGCACCCGGGGGGGAGGGGGGCTGTCTCCCCCCAAAGAAGGAGAGAAATCGTTGAAATCGAAAGAGAGAAAAAATATATATATAAATATTATCGTTGTCTTAGGTAAATATGTATTTAAAAATAGGGATGAGGACCTTTTGTTTTAGATCAGGGGTTCTTAAACTTATGTAGTCCGAGGACCCCCTCTTGAACAACTTTTTTTTTTGCGGACCCCATCCCTACCCTAGGCATTTTTCGTCGTTCTTGAGACTTAATTTCTGGCTCAATAATCTCATAGGCACTGCGTTATAATAAATATTGGTAAACATGTATCACTGGTTATTTTAATAAATGGTCTTGCGCATTTATAGAGATGAACATTTTTATTAGCGTTACGAATAAAAAACATAAAATGAATAAAAATAGTAGTAAAAAGAATTAGAAAAGTTACAAATTGTAACACGTTAAGCTCATACAAACATTTCTTGGTCAAATGTTGGTCAAAATATAATATGTTTTCTGTATATAATTTGCAGTGGAATAAAAATAATTAAATTTTTCCTAATTATTGTTTAGTTATGTCAATAACTACTTAGGTAACAACAAATATAAAAAGTCCTGACCATGTAAGATTTTTATTAAATGAGTTTGAATAAAAGCGAAAAGTTGGGGGATTTAAAGTTAATGTCAAAATTATTTCGCGGACCCCCGGTAATGACTACGCGGACCCCCAGGGGTCCGCGGACCACAGTTTAAGAACCGCTGTTTTAGATCATCACTTATATTTCAGAAGCGAGGACATTTTTTTTAGATCATCACTTAAAATTTAGAAGTGAGAACTTATTCATAATTTAAATAATTTAGTCTTCCGCCCCCCCCCCCCAATTCCTGGGTGCGCCACTGCTACCAAACAATGCCCCAAACGGTCGTAAACATTTTGCATAACATTAATTAATTGCATCGGTCTTATCCTGTGGGATTCATTTTCTATTCTAGCTTTTAGTTCTTCAATAGTTAAATTTTGGCCATTAAAAATTTTGCTTTTCATGTACCCCCAATAAAAAAATTGTTCGGTGCTAAGTCCAGCGATCCAGCGGACCATTTTATTTCGCCACCACGTCCAATTCAACATCAAGGAAAAGTATGATTTAAAAATGTTTTAATTATTCTGGCATTATGCGCTGGGGTACCGTTGTGTTAAAATCACACTTCACCTGGAATATTTAGTGCATTTAATGCAGGTATTGCTCTATTTTCTGACAAATCCAGATATTTTTGGGCAGTAAGATTCCCGTCCATATAAAAAAAGACCAGTGATATGCGTTCCTACCAAATCTGCCGAAACATTCAACTTTTCTAGCCGTTGAGTTCTGGTAGTATTACATAAATGTAAAATTTAATTTCGTAGCCTCATCGGTAAAAATAATTTTATTTACATTATTTTCATTATTATTAATTCTCTCCAACATTTTTTCGCAAAAATGATTTATTATATTATCTGTCTCATTTTGTAATACGGAACTAACAGGAAAAGTTCATTTCTTATGTTGTATATTGACATTGACATGTTGTATATTGACATTGCTGTCAATCAACGGTTGTTATAGAAACGAAACATCTATATTCTATGATAAAATTAACTCACAATATATATTTTTGCTGTTAAGTAAATAATAAGTGAGATATTTCATAGATAGCGCTCCCCATGGTCCCCCAAATATTCATCTAATGAAATATCAAAAAAATATTTCTCCATTATAAACAAATTTTCTTGTATACATTTTTGATGTAAAGTAAATAATAATTGCAATAATTCAAGATTTTAGTTTTACAGGGTACCCCCGTAACTCCCCAAATATTTAGCCAATTAAAAAAATGTATAGATCCGAAAAGACTGGATTTATTATTGCAAACAATTTTTGTCATATAAGTTTTTGCTGTCAAGTAAATAATAAATAGTAGTAATAAATTAGGTTGTCCACCCATTTGTCCCCAAATATTCATCTAATTAAAAAAATGCAAAGCACAAATAAGATGTGCTTTCTTATTATAAACAATTTTTATTTTTTGTTTATAAAAAAAAATCGTTATTAAATTCGTATGAAATAACTAACAAACTCATTGATAGTCAATTCACAACCGCCGCATCATATTAAATTGCTATTCCCCCTCGCCATTTACTAGGTATTGCACAACGCGCGTAGTTCTCGTATTTTTTATCAAACCTTTTTATATGTCTTTCATATTTTTTATTCCTTTATTTTTCAGGGTTTAAAACTCAATTGGGACCAAAAACAAAAAGAATATCAGTTATTACCTATTATTACCGATACAATACCAAAAATTAACAAGAAAGTTAAATTAGAACAAGCATTAATGCAGTTGGAAAAAGATATATGTTTAATTGAAAAACATCCTTATATATATTTAGATGAAGGAGACACGGAAGCGTCAACTCAGAAATAATTCTCAATAAATAATTATTAAAATTGTACATTGTAATTAACATATATTAAATATTCCCGCGTATATTGTGTAGTTCACTTTTCTAGCACTGATGATTGTAGCGCTTGTGTTGCAAACGTGTGTTTGGTAAAGTTTATGTCGCTTTGTTGACGCCGGGGTAGTTTTGTAAGAAAACTAGACTTAAATAATCGTTATATACTATTTAAATAGGTAATATATATACTTATTTATAATTTGAGTAATTTAATATACATATACGTTTCCTAAATAAGTTTTAATTATAAAATGGCTATGAATTCTACACAAGTTAAACCAGCGAACATGGCGGGTTCAGGATGGCCGAGAAGGAACAGCCAAGGTTCAGCTAATTACGAACAGAAATTTCCTGCCAACCCTGCTATGACAATAAACAGAATAATAAACCTGTAAGTTTACACCTTGATTTATATTTTATATAAAAATTTGTTTTTAGTTTTGATTGTGTATAACAATGTCTAATTCTGTCATGTATATTTTACAGGTATCCACTAACAAACTACACTTTTGGAACTAAGGAGCCTTTATTTGAGAAAGATCCAAGTGTTCCAGCTCGTTTCCAGAGAATGCGTGATGAATTCGAAAGAATTGGTATGAGACGAAGTGTAGAAGGTGTTTTGCTTGTACACGAACATGGATTACCGCATGTACTATTACTACAGTTGGGTACAACGTTTTTCAAATTACCAGGCGGTGAATTGATGCCCGGTGAAGATGAGGTTGACGGACTTAAAAGATTGTTAACGGAGGTAAGTGATATTTTGGTTGTATGGGTTTTCTGCATGCCGAAAATTGTAATTAAATTTGTTAATAGGTAGTATTGTTTAAAATATAGAAAATAATAAGTACTTGTTTTCACTTTTATAAATAATAAAAGATGATAAAAAAGATAGGAATGAATATGATAAATGAATAGGAATGAATGTATTTTCAACCATTGTTGAAAATATTAAAAGAACTGAAACTTGTATTTGCGAAAAGAAACATTACTGTTAGGCTGATAGTGGTTGCGGGAAATGTGAAATGTTTTCTGTACGCTCCATTTCATTCCAGGAAGCAGTATCCGGATGAAATGTAGCCCATATTTTAAGTTTGTACTCTTTTTAAGTTGGTTTCAAAGCCAGATAGACAGAAATTTGATTTCTCTACTTCATTTATAGAACACGCTTGTTCGAACCAAGATATATTGTGTCGAGATAATTAAATGATGAAAAAATTAATGTTATACATTTTTAAAAAACAGTATTTATTGTTTTCTATGTTGTACTTAAAATTGTTTTGAATACGTTGTTGAATATAATAAACAGTACTTGACCAATATTGGAGTTACTTTTATCTACATTCATATTATGTTTCTGTTTTAAATGCTTTTTTTCATAACACGATATGAATAAATCTCCTATTCAGGCGCACGTCCATGGGTGGAGATGCAGGCTTGACCCCCTATATTTCACATTACACATTTTTAAGGGGCATATTTTTCATCTAATTAAATTAGACATATAGAGTTGCTCGTATTCATAAATTGGTTCTAGGGGAAGAAGTCAACAGGTTTCAGGCAAAAATAATGCAACTGTATAAAGCTGATCAGTTTCAAAATATTTTTATTCATCATATATTATAAAGCAGCTAATTTGTTTATGTCTTCGGAAAAAATCTCAGAAACTATTGAACTGATTTAGAAAATTCTTTCCATAGTGTATAGCTTAGATCTTCTTGAGTGTTATAGACCAGCGTTCCGCAACCTTTGCTGTCTATCGATCCAAAAATAATAACAAAATTATTAGGCAACTCTTGTGCGTTTGAAAAAAAATGATGCAAGTGCAGGACAATAATTTTATTTTATAAACATATAATAATTTTATACCAGTACATACTAATGGCTCTTCTACTCCTGATTCTCGTTCACCAAATTGTCTATTCTTGCTTCAATTGATTTAGTTAATGCAATCCTCAACGTTGTGTCAATGCTTTGAAGTCGTTTTCTATATATTTGGTTTTATCATATACATAAGTGGCCGTAAATCACGACCCATTTTTAAATTTCCACGACCCAAAATTGTGTCGCGCCCCAATGGTTGCGGAACGCTGTTATAGACTATATCAGCTTTGGTGTGCCGCAAAAGCCATTTATTTTCCGATTTGAAAAATTCTTTCAGTGGTGTATAGCTTAGACTGTCCTGAGTAATGGAGGTCCATTCCTGAGTAACATAGTTTATAACAGTGTTTCTCAACGGGGGACCGCGACCCCCTTGTATACGCAAAAGCAAACTATTCGACCAATTTGTAAATTTTATTCTGCAGCTTATAGCTTAGACCTTCTTCAAAACAAAGGCTATATCAGTATTTCTCAACCGATAGCGAAAGTGCGAAGGATGGTGTGCCGCTGAAGCAATTATTATAAAAAATGAAATTTGTTTCTTTATCTTTGTGTTTGTTATTGTTGTTACTGTATAAAACACTCCAGGTCATATCTATACTCCCCTTGTATATTTTTCTAAACTTCAATTATTATTTACTTTATTATTTTTATCTCCAATTTTGTAAAGTGCTGTTCATTGTATGAAGTTAAAACACATTTCATTGATATCGTAATGTGTAATCGCAACATTTTATTGCTTTTTTATTGTTCGATACATCAATAAAAGTGTTTTAGCATTATGAAACTTGGTCTTTATTATTTACTTTTGAAAGAAAAACTGTTAATGATAACAAATCTGTAATAGTGTGATTAGAATTTCCTTATTTTAAAAATTCAGTTAGTTATTGTATCCAATTGAATTTTTATTGACTATAAATACTCATCATACTATACTAAAAGATGATTTTGTTAATATTTCTTATAACACCGAGCTAAAACGATACTAGAGTCATGATACAATGATTTTGAATTGCGATTTTAGTATTTTTTGGCTCGTCTTATTGAAAGCACTATCAATATAACATAAAATCGTAGCATAAGGTTGACATAAAAATTAATCGCACAAAAATAATACCACATCTTTTTAGGATTTCGTAGGTAAAACCGAGAATTTATACCATTAGTCATATGTCTGTTTGTCCGTCTTTCTATCTGTGCATATATGCGAGAAAAATAAACATTTAAATTTTGAGTGGGTGCATCTTGAAAAACGAAGAAACGTCACTCCAAAAATATATACATGCATATGTATACTTCGTTTTTTAGGAGAAGTCTGATCAAGGTCGTATGATTTACTCTGGCAGCCTGTGAAAGAATTACAATTGCGCAGTTTGTCTATCAGCTTAGTTCACTGTCTAAGCATAGCTACGACAAACGTGTATATTCACTGTTAGTATTTGTGTGAATTCACTGTGTGTGAGTTTGTCGTAGATTGTAGCGTTACTTTGAGTGAACCAATGGCATAAAATCTGGTAGGCGGGGCTAAATTTTAACATCATACACCGTAGATGACCTTGATCAGACCTCTTGAAAACTTAAGTGTATGTAAATATAAGTGTTCTTCGAATAAAGAAATATTTTTTGAAATATGAAATGGGTTATGAAGTCAGCATTTGATACGTACATCAAAAACTTCATATTTTGTCGCAATTTCTGTCAAAAATGTTATAAAAAAAATCGCAAATTTCATAACCCAGGCCAAATAACCCAATTTCATAAGGCTCGCTTAGAAAAAAATGTAGAGTTATACACTTTTCTTTTTGCAAAATTTTTTTGATATATATTTTTTAAAATTATTATTGTGGGTTATTAAATGAACACTTTTTAAGTGTAGATTAAGGAATTTCAGGTAATTTTTAATATAATATCACTTTAAATGGGGTTTTGAAAACGTTTTTTTTTTTTTTATGCGGTGTTTCCCAACATGGGTCCCACTCCCCACATGGGGGCAATTTGATTGTTGAGGGGGGCATGAATATAAAAAATATGTATATGTTACATAGGGGAGCATAAAATATGCTGAAAATATGTTAAAAACCTACAAAACCCTGAAATGTGTGAAAATGTACACTTCCCATCTTTTTTATCTTCGTGTGTTTTATTTTTATGTCAACCTTATGCTGTGTTACCCTTATGTTATCAAGATTGTGGACGTATATGATTTGTATAAAAATTGTTTTAAAATAATACAGAGTAAATTTTGTAAAAAAAAATGTACGCGTTTTAGAATTACCCTGTATAAAATAAAAATATTTTTAATGAATTACTATTTTTATTTTACTGTAATTTTTTTGTAAAATTAAAATCATAAGTAGATTTTTTTTTAATTTATCGTGTAAAAATTTTCGATTTTCTAATAATATAAAAATAATTTTTCTGTAATAGAGATTTGATAAAAATTGTGCCATACTGTATAATATCATTATCATGGATAGGTAAATAGATCTAAAATAACAAATATTATTAAAATATTATCAGTTTAATGAAAAGGGTTATTATTAACATTGTTATACATTTGTTTGTGTACACTAATTTTATCGGGAGCTTCATAATTAGAGAAATTCATTTCAATAATGTTCATTTAGTCGCACAGTTGTTTTATTTTCCCTTTCGTGTTTCATCACATTTCGTTAGAAGTACTGTCAGTTTTTAATGCACTGTTGTAATTGACGAAAGAATAGACGAAAAGGTACCATAGGACCAATAGTAACAAATTATACTTCCTTTTTTGAATATATTAGGACTCCGCTTTTCGCTAAGCCTAATCGTTTATTAAAAAAAACTAGATATACATTTCGGCTGATGTTTCGTATGATTCCACCACAAGCAGCTGGTTAGAGAAAAAGCACAATTTAGTTAGAATGAGATTTGGTCTGGGCGGGGCGTCACCTCTTTCTCTCAAAACGAAACATTTACGATTCAGTTTTATGTTTTCTAAAATTTGTATTCAAAAGTGAAATCTAAATAAGTCTAGGTAACTTGATAGCTTCTGATCAGGGCCGTAGCTAAGGCCCCGCGGCGGAGGACGGGCGAGAGATTTAGGGGCCCAAGTTATAAAAATGTATGAATATTCGTGAGGCAGAGTATAAACTTGTGGGGAGGGGTTGAAGATACACTATTGGGCTCAACAGCGCTGTGAAGTGACACCAAGCGGACAAAATCAGAACTTAGACTAGTAACTATTTATTGTTTACATGTCGTTATCTCCTGTTGTTTGTATCGCTTTTAAACTTGCAGTGTTTCAGTTTGTTTGTAATATAAATTATTGACAGCAATTATTACAGTTTTTTTAATATTACTTTGAGATACAACGAATTTTCATTACACAAATTGCTGTGTCACTTTCATTATTTTCTAAATGAAAAACAATTGGAGAAAATAGTAAATAAATTTGGTGTTGTGGAAGAGGTAAATAGGAAAAAAGCATGGAAAAATGTTATAAATATGGGGGAAAAAAGTGATAAAAACTATAAAGGTGTGCTTAAAGCATTTCAGAGCTACAGATTACATCAATATTGTTTACTTATTAATATTTAAAAAACTAGTATTTATTAAACAAATTAAATAATGCATGAAGCTCCTGCTTAACAGGTGCAGGTTATCTTGAGTTTTAACTTTCCAGTGACTTTGTGAGGTGGTGATTTTAGACTTGTTTGTAAACGTAACCCACATATTTATGTCGACATGCTCATAATTTTTTCCTGAAATTCCGCATAATATAACGTAACCGGCGTTTAAAAACTATTCTCCTTCAACTATACGAGGTCTGTTCAAAAAGTTATTTATTCATGAATATCTATTTTGTCCCCTTCAAAGTAATCCCCACCAGATATTATACACTTGTGCTAACGTTTTTTCCAATCCTCGACGCACTTGAAAAAATCATTTTTTGTGATCATGTTCAGTTTCTCCTTCGATGCCGTCTTTATCTCCTCACTCGTAGCGTAGCGTCGTCCTTTCATGGGCCTCATCAGTTTCGGGAACAAGAAAAAGTCACAGGGGGTCAGATCTGGGGAATACGGTGGCTGCGGCATTATTAGTGTGTGGTTTTTGGCCAAAAATTCGCGCACAAGCAACGATTTCACATCTTCTCGGCCATCTGAGAACATTTTGTACCACCGATAAACGTTGCTTCGGTCCAAGGTAGCTTCACCATATGCCACAGTCAACATTCTTAATTTTGTTTTTCACACAAAATTTGATACAGATTCTTTGATCCATTTTTTGGTGTAGGCAAAAATCGAAGACGAGCCAAAACACGTGCAAACAAAGCAACTGTCAAAAATTAACTGAACATTCAAGTGAGAGACATGAGTACCTGAGTGGCGTTATGTACCATGAGTACATAACGCCACAAAAAAATCGAATATACGTAACCCGCGGAAATTCAAAATTCGCGATACTTTTTGAACTGACCTCGTACACCTAGAAGAAGGTGTTGCACTTAAATAATTAAATAATTTAGTAAGGATAGCTGTTTATTATTTATTGTAAATCGATGATTTAACATGTAAACAAATAAAGAAAACTTTCACATTACTCGTTTGGATCTACAGCGATCGCACCGCGGCCATTAATATATATTAATGTAAACATATCAAGCTGCAAGTAGAAAAAATGTTCAACTTTTCGATGATATACTCTGGGAATTAGGAACCCGGCGTACGAGTGGAGTTCTACTGTAAATCTTTTCGAAAATGATTAACTAAGTAAATTGTAAGCTTTAATATGTGCCTTATTCGTCTATTTTCTATCTGCTGCAATTGTGTCGTCTGGCAGTTTTCCGATATTTACTATTTTTTGTTAACTTCATTAATCACCAATTCGTATTGTGAAGTATGTTAAAATTGTTAGTAGCATGCTTGACAGTAATTTTTAAACTGTAAATTTATTTAAAATGACAAATATTTATATTATACTATGTGATTAATAACAAATAATAATTGTCATCTATTCTTGGAATATGCTGCAAATTGTATCAGCAAATCTAAAGAATAGGTGCATATTCACTTGACGTCTTACCGTTTTTTTTTTTTTTTCATTAATCCCCTCATATATCATAATCTGTATCAGGTTGTAAATAATTTTGTAAAATTCAATTTTGCACCATAAAACTTGAAATATTTAAATTAAGATCGAGACTGTCTGTGATATAAACATAGGATAATGTTACGCGATTGATTTCTTTTTGTCAGTCATGTAAGTCATCTTATGTTGGATGTATCACGTTTCGCTTAAAAACATTTGATCTGCGGCCGATGTTGTTTTAAATTTTGTCAGAAATGTGTAGGATTACATTTATAAACTATTTTAATTTAAAATAACAAAATTATTCTTGTTTCCAGTTGTAGAAATGGTATAAACTTAGTTCTATATTGTAACTAGTTTTAATAACTAAATTTTTACATTATTGTGCTTTTGTTAAACTTAAACCTAGTTGCAATTTAAAAATAGTACTAAATCTGCTACTGGATTTGTATTAACTGATTATATTCAAGTTCATGCTCTAGAAAAAAATTACAAATATATCTTTACTTGTGAATTGCTAATTTATCTATATGGCAATATTGAATAAAATGTAGAATTAGAAGAATGTTTTTAATAAATGCAGGTTGAGTGTTCTCAGTTCGAAATTTAAAAAACGTAAATTGATGTAGCGAAATAGCGACTTTTACAATGTTGTCGGCAGTCATAAAGTTTATTATTATGTATTCGGTTTCAAATATCTAGTCTGCAGAAATGTCATGCAGTGGGTATACTAATAATAC
Source organism: Liopterus haemorrhoidalis (assembly GCA_963971575.1). Classification (NCBI taxonomy): domain Eukaryota; kingdom Metazoa; phylum Arthropoda; class Insecta; order Coleoptera; family Dytiscidae; genus Liopterus; species Liopterus haemorrhoidalis. Next base: position 13,366,440 of record OZ020618.1, on the reverse strand, counting down.
ACCCCCAAGCAGGGGCCAACAGAATCTTCATTCTAAACTGTGACGTCAAATTTATTTCAGCAAAAAAGATTGTGTATTAAATTCTTTTCTTGTAATTGAAGTTTACTTCTGTGGTTTTTGTGTCTCATTTCTTGCAACAAGTTAAAATAATCTCCCTGTTGCCTTCTGTTTCTATGTATATATGGGACGTACCCACCATCGCTTTTCTTCATATCGCAATAAGTCTAAATATGCATAAAAAAGAGCTAGACGTCTCCGTCGATCTGACGACATATTTAATGAAATTGAATAACCGTTTACTCCAAACACTTGTATAAACTTTTAGGTTAGATTTGGGTTAGATACAAATGTTGTCAAAATCGAAAACGCGCACTTATCACGCCTCCAACCCCACCATGAAATTCGAACTTGTAAATATAACACCACGCCTCTCACCCCTGTCGCGCCTTTGACACTACCATGAAAATGATGCATAAGCAGTAAAGACGCTGGTAGCGATCTACAGACGTAGAAACACATCCCAAAGGTGATAATTTGTTTTTTTTTTAATAATAAGTTGATGATGGTCCACGAATTTTTTAATTACATTTGAAACGTAAGGTGTTTATGCAAGCCAGAGAGCGGACATGGAGCTTTGCTTGTGTAAAGAACTATTGTTCGTATTTCTTTGAACGAGCATTTTCTTCTATCTCGCCTAGCCTTATGATATTTTTACTTATGGGTTCTACCGGAATGCGACTATTATGAGGATTAGGGTGACTCAACCTGTATTTAAAATATTTTTATAATCGAAAGAACAGAAGAAACAAAATAACGAGATTTACTAATGAAAGTAGAGCTAAAAATTTTATGACGAACTAAAAGTTTTAGTGTTTTTGCAAGTGTATGATATGTAAATTATGTATTGGTTATTTTTAGACAGTTATTGAGCCATTATGTTTTAAATGATGGTAATTTAAAAATAACCTTTACGCAATTTGTATACGTCTATTGTTTCAAAGAAGTCATAACGAAACATATTGTTGTGTGCTTTTTTTAGAACATGAATTTGTAATTTCGAAATTTTCCACTTCTACTGTCTTACTTTTTGTATTTTAAAAATATGTAAATATAAAAATTGACGAAATTAATTTTTAGTTTTTTTGGAGTTTTTTTATTTTAATATCGAGAGAAAGAAGTTGTGTTTGTCGGGTAGGGTGAAACGTTAGTTGTTGCAGACGCTGGGTAGACAGGACGGTGTCAAACAGGAATGGTTGATTGAAGACATCATTGGTAACTGGTGGAGGCCCAATTTTGAACCGCCGCAATATCCCTACATACCACCGCACATCACAAGGCCTAAGGAACACAAGAGATTGTTTCTTGTACAACTACAAGAAAAGGGTATTATTTGATATGTTCCTGTAGAGAAGATTGTTATTTTTTTCTTTTGTATATGTAGCTCCTAAAATTTGTGTTCATATTATAACAAAAGTAATTTCAAAGTGGAAAAAAAAATGTTTGGACCCTTTGCGCTCCGGCGTTTCTCCGTTGCAGGTGACAAGAATCATATTGAGAGATAACTGCAGAAATTTAAGTAAAAGATGGGTATTAGTGTTAAGGGTTTGACTTATTTGATGTTAACGGTCTGTTAAAATTCGGATGTCCTTTGCAAAAATACAGTAATTTTTAGTCACATTCAGAGCTGTAGCAACAGGCTGGCATCGGGGCGCGTGCCAGGGGCCCGAGGCCTGATGAGGGGCGCCATCGTGTGTTTTTGTCATTAAAATAAGACCGTGTGGACCTTCACTTGTATTCTGGAAGTGAGACCTTTTTTTTGCGCTATTTTAAGTTAATGTATTTAATTTATTTGTTAAGGGCGCTAAAAACATTGTTACATATCTGATCACATTTGTCAGGAATAAAAAATTTATAAAAAATATCGGCTTTTCGAAACTTAATATCGGAGTTGTTTAAGTTTTTTTTTTTTTTTGTTTATTATTTCTGACTAGTTTGCTAATTGTTATACAAAATTTTGTATAATAATTTCTTCTAGACTTTGAAAATGATTCAGAGAGAATCGAAACTAGTCATCAAATAAAATATTTTTAACTATTTGACAAGAAAAGAACTGTGTTTTATTAGACTGATACACACAAAAAAAAAAAAAAAAAAACTTAACCAATCCATTTAATATGGTCAATCCTGCCGTACATAACAGGATCCTAGTCGATCCTGTTATGTACGGCATAATGTAACACACTGTGTAATATTTTTGTCAAGTTTGCGGTCCGCAAAGCGCTCGACCTGATCCACTCTATGTCGGTTTTTGTCGCAAACACGAAGGAATTCGCCGAATATAGTTGGAAGCGAACGATGTAGTTTTGACGCACGCAAGTATGGCCCTTTGACACAAATTTTACATAATCTAGAGTAGTTATTAAATGTTAGTTAATAAATTACTTTAATTATTTTTCGATTTGTTTCACCGGCAGTAAAGCTTCTTCAAGATTTTTTGTGTGGTATATATTATACATTCGTTTTAATAATAATTTAATAGAACTACAATGCAAAGTTTATTCTAATTTCAAGATATCTTAACCCATTAGTGACGGAGTAATTTTTTTGTTCGTAACAATGATCCACTCTCGGACTGTTCACAGGAAGTTCGCAATACGTTTGCGATACGTAGATTTCAAGCGAGCATTACGTTACGCGGTATATTACAGCATCGGCTCGCTAATCTGAACCCAGCTTTCTTTCCATGATAACTCCAATGGATTAGCATAGAAAAACAGTGCTTGGCAGCATGATCCATTGGTTTTTAAAAGGGATATTTAGAATTATCCAACTAACAAAAGCACAGCATAAGTCATTACTGTTTTTTGAAGTGGCAATATAATTTGGAATAAAAATAACAGCACTAGAAAAAAACCAATGATATGCTTTACAAATTCATTTATTACAAATATAACACAAAAACACAGTATCACCATAGCAGATACTATCTTTCTTTGGCGATCGGCTCATACTATGTTTTAAACTGGTTACTCTGTTCCATGAAATTCAATTTTCGCGTTAAAAAATTAAAACAATTTCCAAAATGGATATAACATTAAATTTGATTTAAAACATATTACACATATGTTGTACAACATATACAGTGGGTGGCCAAATTATTAGGGACAGCACCCCCCCCCCTGTAATTTTCAAGTTTAAATGAATTTTGTGAGAAAATAAATTGTTTTTAAATCATTTTCTTCTATATTCTTGTTGCTGGTATCAATATTATTTTAAAAAGCGGGAGATCATCAAAGAAATCATCACCACCAAGCGGCAATTTATAGAAACCATTATCAGAGAGTGGCATAAAGCATGCCCAAACGCCTGAAAGCCGCAACCGCAGCAAAGGGTGGGATTACAAAATATTAAGATTTTACTTAATTTGTTAAATTAACACTTTTTATACAAAAATAAATGATTATGAATAAGCAATTATGTCGTTTTATATTCTAAATAAAGCACTCTAATGAATAAAAATAAATACGAGACCCAAAGCCACTTATTTCGTCATTAAATTCATTTGAAAATTACAGAAAATCTGCACTGTCTCTAATAATTTGGCCACCCACTGTAAATAAAAGACAGAGCTGTTTGCACCCGACAATCAATACAGTTCTAAACTATCTCTGGATGCAAAATAATACTTAAGACGTTAGAATGATTCCTTAATTATCCTTGGATTGCATGTATTTGATCAAGTCAATGACACGATTTGAGTAACCATATTGTTACCACTGAGTAACCACTGTGTAATTTACACACATGCATAAATTATTAACAGGATCTTCGTTAAAAAAAAAATGTATTAAAAGCTGCGTAAGAATACAGCTAGGCCAATGTTGTAGAAAACTCATTTCAATGTCAATTACGGTGTTTTTGCAAAGGGCAGCCGATTTTTCTGTTGTTAGCGCAAATAGAGTATTTTAAAAGCGGAGATGGTTTGATGATGTGAAGGGAAAACCAAATTTCCAAAGTGTGAGTTGACCGTGTTTGTTTGATTAACGATGGACAAAGGCTGGAACTGAAAACTAAATGGTAGAAAGAGTTGTAAAAAAATTCTTTGAATTATTGAAGAGTAATAGTAGTTTAATCCAAGTAAAAAAAAAAGATTTAATTATTTTTGTTAAGTTTATCACTGAAATTATAACGAACTGCATTAATTTGTCGATTAAGCTATATACAAATCAATAGATAAGATTGACAAACCATTATAGAGATTAAGAGGCATTCTTAGAGTAGAATGCTGGACAGTGGGAAGCATACTTGGAGTGTAAAGGGTTAAAACTACTGGAAAAAAACATATACAACATTTACGAACTTAATTTAGGATAAATTTGAACAGAAGTTTTGGAAGTCTCATGATATATTTTGAAAGAAGATTGTAAATAATGCTCAAGATAAGAGGTAAAAATTTTAATATCACTTTAAATGATATTTGTTTTATATACTTTTATAAAGATTTTAAACGGCTTTACTTATTCGATAATTATTGCATGTTTATCGGAGAATCTATATAGATTTTTGCTATCTTTCTCAGTTCGTTACACGCTGAGCTTTATTTAATTCTTCTTACTATCCTTTGCATTATTTTCTTTAAGTTCTTAACAATTAAAAGTTGTATATTGTAAATATAAAAAACCCAAAGTTTTAACAGGATATTGTGAAGAGTCCTGTGTTTTGTCTGAATAAGATTGTAGTAGGATTTTATTTAATTCGTGTGTCGTTTTTTTGTACTAGTTCATTCTTGTAGTCTTCAATTCGCGTTAAATATTGTACATACTGGGTTCTACATATGTGAAGTTGTATTAAGAAATTCATTCTTTTAATATTACAGACTGTAAAATAATTGTAATATGTTTTGTACAATAAGCACCGGCATTGTTTTCATATAGATTCTAAAATTTTTGTCTAAAATATGTTTTAGGAATATCTGCCAAGTGTTCACGATATAGAATGCGCCGAAATGATTAATTAAGTTACAAATATTGTCCAAATTATGTAATAAAAACTGTTAACGAATTTTACATCGTATCAGTAACATAGGGCTGTATTTTTTTACGTTATAAGTCAGTGCTTCTCAACCTTTTCAAAGCGCCCAAATTGCGTATTACAATTCTTTGTGACCCACCGTAAAATTATAAATGAAAATGTGGAAATTAAAAAAAAAAACTATACTAATATTTCTAGAAAAAAGTTTTTGGCGCTCAGCAACAATGGCAATTTGTGGTTAACAGCCCAATATTAGACTAGAATCGGGTGTATTCTATAAGAAAAGCTTTAAAATTAGCGTCAGGTTAAAATTTTTATTTTAATACCGTGTCTAACGCCTTTATAGAAAAATGCTATTCTGTAAGAGCAATTGTTAAGGTAAGCGTTAATACCATATTTGTTAACGCCAGGTGCTAACTCACCTTGTGTAGAGGCTATATTAACGCACAAGCATGCGCTGCTACATTGAATTTTAACATATTTGACAAGAAGTGTCAAATGGAAATAAAATCTTAACCCAATGTTTCGGTGTAAATTTAAATATTCAGTGGCGAATATTTTAAAAATGGAACAGAAATGTTTGGTCCTGTGATACTATTATAACTGGTTTCCACAATGTATTAAATAAAACTATATCTATATTCAACTTTAATTTAGTCAATTTAGATACTGCATTATAACAGTTTATCTCATTTTTGGATAAAATGTGAATTTATTTAAGTTTTATAAAGGTGTTTGGTAATATCAATTATTAAATAATTAATTGATTTATTACGCTATTTCTACCCTGGATTATGTTGTGATCTTCATTATCATTCACATCAATTATTTCTTCAAATAATACACCATTAAAATGTACTGCGATATTGTGAAGCACGGCAGAGGCATGTGATTTTTATAGTTTGCAGAGGATTATAATTTTAAGTTCTGTGTCTCAACAATAACCAAAACTGCTCTTCAATACTCCATTTACTTTTTTTCTATACAATTACTTGAAATTGTGTCTGGGTTACTTGTATCACAACAATTACGAAGGGCCATTCTTATTACTACTGTAAAGAATTCACTTTAAAAGTATTATAAAGTTTTAATTTTGTCTTATAACAATTAATATTCCCACCGTCTTATATTTTATTCAATTTATTTTAATAACATGACATTTACTTAAATAAGATCAGCCATTTTGGCGAACTAAACACCAGCGTTAACTTTAACCCAAGCTTGACCAAATGGGGTGTGTCACACCCCAGTATATTAATAGTGGAAATGATGTATCTATTGACAATATTTATGAATTAGTTAATATTTAACAATAATTTAATTTTTAATCGACAAAAAAATCAAAAACACCATTTACAAAAAAAAATGTCTAAATTATATTTGGCAACAGCGCATTTCGAACGAATTATAAATAAATAAACGTTCAAAATTCAAGCGTTGCTTGAGAAATGAGAAAGAAATTGTCTCCCCCACCAAAATACATAGACCAATCAGAGAGCTAGTGTGTGAGAGTTGGTGTGAACGAGATATGCAATGTTGTCAGTCAACTCGAGACGCTACTTGAAGTATGATGCAATTTAGGAAGGAAATTGGCGTGATTTTGACTTTTATTGAAAAAATTATTAAAAAAGCACTAAATAATTACTTTGATTTTTTTTTTTTGTAATATTGTTCTATCGGCTCTACAGCATCTAACTGTATAAATTTTACCTTATTTTAATTGATATTAAATGAGAAAAGCCTGGGGTATACTACACCCCACTTGGTTGGATGTGTATATTTTGGTCAACTACGGGTTAAAGTTAACCGTTTCGGTAGGCGCTTATTGTAGAACGTTAACTGGCTATTTTAACGCAGCCGCGTTAAAATATTAACAGAAATATACTTGGCAAATAGCATTTACGTTTAAAATGGTGTTAAAAACATTAACTTCAGTTTTCGACGTTAAGATTTTAACGTCGCTTTTTTGCTTTAAATATGGCAAGGTTTTCATCTAAAACGATGATAGAAACTTTCTTTTTTTAAATATTTTTTAACAACTGATCATTTCAGTATCGATGTTGCCCATGTAGTTTAAAATATAATGCAACAAAATGAGCTTACTTTTCGAATTTGAATTAACAAAACTTTGAAATTCAGTTTACATTTTCAAAACATTAATATTTTGTTTTATAAAAATCAAATAACCTTTTCAATCGGTGGTGTACGGCTTTGACTCACTACGGATAGTTCTACGTATCATAAGTTGAGAAGCACTGATATAAGTTGTACTCTGCTCTACATATTACGAATTTGAGATTCAGTTTTGTGCTATCTCATTCGTAATAATTATTAAAATAATATTTAAAACAAGCACCCATGGTCTAATAAGTTTTATCTAGAAATGTACAAATTTATACATTATTTAAAAAAAATACAATTAATTTATAAAATGATTAAAATTACGATGACTAGATTACAGAATTGTACATTCAGGCTTAAGTTTAATTAAAATTTTAAATTCAGATTTGTAGGGCATTCGAAATGATTGTAGTTTTTGTAAATCCTCTATTTTCATACGTTGAATTTATTTAATATACCTTGTATGATCGATGTATGTTATTTGTGCATTTTCAACACCGCATTTACTGTGATACTAATATTTTTGGTTTTTGTGTAGCTTTGTTTGCGGTTCCTAAAAACTACAAGTTAGTAGCTGCTCCATTGTTCGAGCTTTATGATAATTCACAAGGATATGGACCGATTATATCGTCTCTTCCTCAAGCATTATGCAGGTAAATATCACACTTATGTTACAATTTATTTATTTATTTTACATCGGTCTATTTCTACAACGAGACTAATCACCGAACTTATGTTACAAGAATGATTTTATATCGTTAAATCTGTTATCTGGTTGTCTGTACGGGCATTACGCCAAAATGGCTGGACCGATTTGCACTACATTTTCAATACCCCTTAAGGTGAATCCGTGGCAGATTATAGGCTATCTTTCATATCAAAATTTTAATTTAAGAGGGCAAAAGGAGGGTAAAAAAAAGTTTTGTCGGTGTAACTCTAAAAACTATACATGATAATCACTTTTATTTGGTTAGAAAGAGTTTAAAAAATTGAAGAAAGCTGGGTTTACATAATACCTCTGGCTATTTTAGTTCTTGAAAAAAGTGGATCTGAATTTGTCGGATCGGAAGTGGATTTGGATCTGAATATGAAAGGACTTTGAACTCTTTTCCTCAGTAATTTGTCTATGAAAATTAGATTTTCTTCATCTTCTGTTATTTCATTATTCAATTGACTTATTTGTTAATTGGATTCGTTATACTGGAGAAATAATAATATGTTGTTATAATAAATGAGATTTGTATGTTTTTATTATTTATATATATATATTTTTTTCCAGATTCCAGTTCATTTACATTTAAGAGCAAATGATCGCCGTTCCAGTTTAAGATGGACTGAAGTAATAAGAAAAGGATGTGGAATATTCCATGTACATGTACATTAACAACTAATCTTAAGAGCAAAAAACCTTTTAATACAGATCTCCGACAGAATTTGTTTATTGTTTGATAATGTAATAGTTTGATTCTTTGACTTTGTAAATATATCGTATTTTAGGTTGTAATAGGAATGCGAAATATTTTAATTTCAAATACGAGTAGTTATTAAAACATTATTTTTACAGATGAAGCTTAAGAGGATTTTTTTTTCATAAAAAAATAGTTTTTAAGCACTTTTTTATATACCAGCAATATTTTATCATTGTATATGATAAATATGTGACTAAATATAATTGTAATACACGACTTATTTATTTGAATATTTGTTTAAAAATATTTTAAGTCTAAATAAAAGTACAATTTTATATTAACAGGTGTCTATTTTATCAACCAACATGTAAAATAACCTCAATTAAGTATCAAAATAAAAATGAATGAAAATAGGTTTGGCAATTGTTCAATCATTAAAGAGGTAAGTTTATTTGTTACTAAACACATTATATCACCATTACATTACTTTATTTTGTTAAAGATTCAGAAATCGGAAGAAACAATAAAAACATGTTTTGAGAAAGTAAAAGATTTGGAAGAGAAGATAAAAAACAAAGAATTTCCTATTGAACAGAAACAATCTTTAGAAAATGAGTTGAAAGAAGCAAGAAAACTATTGGAGACGAATGAAAAACTTTTGTCCGAACTACATGGACAGAATCGAAAATCTTTTATGGTTGCTGCGGCAATATTTTTTATATGTTTCCTACTTTACGGATTGTATGCAATGTTTGGAGAGAAAGACTAGACATTTATGAATTAATTTATTTTTGTACGTTTTGGAAAATAAATTTTTATAAATAATGGAACACATCTAACCTATTTTATAACGTACCTTTTTCATTTTATACATTACATCGATAAAAACTAGGTAATCGAGTTTAGTTCAATTAGTGCAGGATTATGAAGAGAACGACTCAAATTAATCCTAAAAAGGCTTCTGCAATTCTAACCTAACTTTATACTCGGATTTATTTTATTTTGCTGAATTTTCAATTTCATTTTTACAATTTATCAGTAAGGTAAATTTAATAAAACAGATTAAGCAAAATAATTATTATTTAGAAAAAAATAGTTGCCGTTTAATAAAGTTTATGTTTTTGTTTATTATTGGATAGATTACCTGGTATTTAGTCAAGAGAATTAACTTAATAATCAAATTGTTAATTTAATAAACATGTCTAACAGACTGCCGGTCTCTTAAACTGACATGCAAATAAACAAATGAATTGAAAGTATGCATACTACTTAAGTCAGAATTTTAATGACCAACATTAAAACGATTGAATATGTGCAAGGTGGTTTATACTTTTTCATTACTAACATAGTAAACAAAACGGTATTAAGGTAATTGTTGTAATAGTTATTATTATTTAATTAACTTTTTTTGAACGAACCGCTTTAAATTTTTTTTGCTAAATATTGCCATGCGCTATAGCGCTTTGAGTATGGCGACAGTGAAGTTCTTTCAGTTACTGTGATTAAAACAATTTCATGATAACATTGTCAATTGACGATTATTGTTTAATTTATACATATTTATTTGAGGTAGAATGTAAGTGAGCACCCTAAATTCGTGTTTGGAAAATGGAACAGAAATGTTTGGTCCTGTGATACTATTCTAACTGGTTTCCACAATGTATTAAATAAAACTATATCTATGTTCAACTTTAGTCAATTTAGATACTGCATTATAAAAGTTTATCTCATTTTTGGATAAAATGTGAATTTATTTAAGTTTTATAAAGGTGTTTGGTAATATCAATTATTAAATAATTAATTGATTTATTACGCTATTTCTACCCTGGATTATGTTGTGATCTTCATTATCATTCACATCAATTATTTCTTCAAATAATACACCATTAAAATGTACTGCGATATTGTGAAGCACGGCAGAGGCATGTGATTTTTATAGTTTGCAGAGGATTATAATTTTAAGTACTGTGTCTCAACAATAACCAAAACTGCTCTTCAATACTCCATTTACTTTTTTTCATTACAATTACTTGAACTTGTGTCTGGGTTACTTGTATCACAAAAATTACGAAGGGCCATTCTTAGCCCTACTGTAAAGAATTCACTTTAGAAAGTATTATGAAGTTTTAATTTTGTCTTATAACAATTAATATTCCCACCGTCTTGTATTTTATTCAATTTATTTTAATAACATGACATTTACTTAAATAAGATCAGCCATTTTGGCGAACTAAACACCAGCGTTAACTTTAACCCAAGCTTGACCAAATGGGGTGTGTCACACCCCAGTATATTAATAGTGGAAATGATTTATCTATTGCCAATATTTATGAATTAGTTAATATTTAACAATAATTTAATTTTTAATCGACAAAAAAATCAAAAACACCATTTACAAAAAAATATGTCTACAACAGCGCATTTCGAACGAATTATAAATAAATAAACGTTCAAAGTTCAAGCGTTGCTTGAGAAATGAGAAAGAAATTGTCTCCCCCACCAAAATACATAGACCAATCAGAGAGCTAGTGTGTGAGAGTTGGTGTGAACGAGATATGCAATGTTGTCAGTCAACTCGAGACGCTACTTTTTACTTTATTTACGCTACGATTTTGACTTTTATTGAAAAAATTATTAAAAAAGCACTAAATAATTACTTTGAAATTTTTTTTTTTTTTTGTAATATTGTTCTATCGGCTCTACAGCATCTAACTGTATAAATTTTACCTTATTGATATTAAATGAGAAAAGCCTGGGGTATACTACACCCCACTTGGTTGGATGTGTATATTTTGGTCAACTACGGGTTAAAGTTAACCGTTTCGGTAGGCGCTTATTGTAGAACGTTAACTGGCTATTTTAACGCAGCCGCGTTAAAATATTAACAGAAATATACTTGGCAAATAGCATTTACGTTTAAAATGGTGTTAAAAACATTAACGTCAGTTTTCGACGTTAAGATTTTAACGTCGCTTTTTTGCTTTAAATATGGCAAGGTTTTCATCTAAAACGATGATAGAAACTTTCTTTTTTTAAATATTTTTTAACAACTGATCATTTGAGTATCGATGTTACCCATGTAGTTTAAAATATAATGCAACAAAATGAGCTTACTTTTCGAATTTGAATTAACAAAACTTTGAAATTCAGTTTACATTTTCAAAACATTAATATTTTGTTTTATAAAAATCAAATAACCTTTTCAATCGGTGGTGTACGGCTTTGACTCACTACGGATAGTTCTACGTATCATAAGTTGAGAAGCACTGATTTAAGTTGTACTCTGCGCTACATATTACGAATTTGAGATTCAGTTTTGTGCTATCTCATTCGTAATAATTATTAAAATAATATTTAAAACAAGCACCCATGGTCTAATAAGTTTTATCTAGAAATGTTGTACAAATTTATACATTATTTAAAAAAAATACAATTACTTTATAAAATGATTAAAATTACGATGACTAGATTACAGAATTGTACATTCAGGCTTAATTTTAATTAAAATTTTAAATTCAGATTTGTAGGGCATTCGAAATGATTGTAGTTTTTGTAAATCCTCTATTTTCATACGTTGAATTTATTTAATATACCTTGTATGATCGATGTATGTTATTTGTGCATTTTCAACACCGCATTTACTGTGATACTAATATTTTTGGTTTTTGTGTAGCTTTGTTTGCGGTTCCTAAAAACTACAAGTTAGTAGCTGCTCCATTGTTCGAGCTTTATGATAATTCACAAGGATATGGACCGATTATATCGTCTCTTCCTCAAGCATTATGCAGGTAAATATCACACTTATGTTACAATTTATTTATTTATTTTATATCGGTCTATTTCTACAACGAGACTAATCACCGAACTTATGTTACAAGAATGATTTTATATCGTTAAATCTGTTATCTGGTTGTCTGTACGGGCATTACGCCAAAATGGCTGGACCGATTTGCACTAGATTTTCAATACACCTTAAGGTGAATCCGTGGCAGATTATAGGCTATCTTTCATATCAAAATTTTAATTTAAGAGGGCAAAAGGAGGGTAAAAAAAAGTTTTGTCGGTGTAACTCTAAAAACTATACATGATAATCAGTTTTATTTGGTTAGAAAGAGTTTAAAAAATTGAAGAAAGCTGGGTTTACATAATACCTCTGGCTATTTTAGTTCTTGAAAAAAGTGGATCTGAATTTGTCGGATCGGAAGTGGATTTGGATCTGAATATGAAAGGACTTTGAACTCTTTTCCTCAGTAATTTGTCTATGAAAATTAGATTTTCTTCATCTTCTGTTATTTCATTATTCAATTGACTTATTTGTTAATTGGATTCGTTATACTGGAGAAATAATAATATGTTGTTATAATAAATGAGATTTGTATGTTTTTATTATTTATATATATATATATATATTTTTCCAGATTCCAGTTCATTTACATTTAAGAGCGAATGATCGCCGTTCCAGTTTAAGATGGACTGAAGTAATAAGAAAAGGATGTGGAATATTCCATGTACATGTACATTAACAACTAATCTTAAGAGCAAAAAACCTTTTAATACAGATCTCCGACAGAATTTGTTTATTGTTTGATAATGTAATAGTTTGATTCTTTGACTTTGTAAATATATCGTATTTTAGGTTGTAATAGGAATGCGAAATATTTTAATTTCAAATACGAGTAGTTATTAAAACATTATTTTTACAGATGAAGCTTAAGAGGATTTTTTTTTCATAAAAAAATAGTTTTTAAGCACTTTTTTATATACCAGCAATATTTTATCATTGTATATGATAAATATGTGACTAAATATAATTGTAATACACGACTTATTTATTTGAATATTTGTTTAAAAATATTTTAAGTCTAAATAAAAGTACAATTTTATATTAACAGGTGTCTATTTTATCAACCAACATGTAAAATAACCTCAATTTAGTATCAAAATAAAAATGAATGAAAATAGGTTTGGCAATTGTTCAATCATTAAAGAGGTAAGTTTATTTGTTACTAAACACATTATATCACCATTACATTACTTTATTTTGTTAAAGATTCAGAAATCGGAAGAAACAATAAAAACATGTTTTGAGAAAGTAAAAGATTTGGAAGAGAAGATAAAAAACAAAGAATTTCCTATTGAACAGAAACAATCTTTAGAAAATGAGTTGAAAGAAGCAAGAAAACTATTGGAGACGAATGAAAAACTTTTGTCCGAACTACATGGACAGAATCGAAAATCTTTTATGGTTGCTGCGGCAATATTTTTTATATGTTTCCTACTTTACGGATTGTATGCAATGTTTGGAGAGAAAGACTAGACATTTATGAATTAATTTATTTTTGTACGTTTTGGAAAATAAATTTTTATAAATAATGGAACACATCTAACCTATTTTATAACGTACCTTTTTCATTTTATACATTACATCGATAAAAACTAGGTAATCGAGTTTAGTTCAATTAGTGCAGGATTATGAAGAGAACGACTCAAATTAATCCTAAAAAGGCTTCTGCAATTCTAACCTAACTTTATACTCGGATTTATTTTATTTTGCTGAATTTTCAATTTCATTTTTACAATTTATCAGTAAGGTAAATTTAATAAAACAGATTAAGCAAAATAATTATTATTTAGAAAAAAATAGTTGCCGTTTAATAAAGTTTATGTTTTTGTTTATTATTGGATAGATTACCTGGTATTTAGTCAAGAGAATTAACTTAATAATCAAATTGTTAATTTAATAAACATGTCTAACAGACTGCCGGTCTCTTAAACTGACATGCAAATAAACAAATGAATTGAAAGTATGCATACTACTTAAGTCAGAATTTTAATGACCAACATTAAAACGATTGAATATGTGCAAGGTGGTTTATACTTTTTCATTACTAACATAGTAAACAAAACGGTATTAAGGTAATTGTTGTAATAGTTATTATTATTTAATTAACTTTTTTTGAACGAACCGCTTTAAATTTTTTTTGCTAAATATTGCCATGCGCTATAGCGCTTTGAGTATGGCGACAGTGAAGTTCTTTCAGTTACTGTGATTAAAACAATTTCATGATAACATTGTCAATTGACGATTATTGTTTAATTTATACATATTTATTTGAGGTAGAATGTAAGTGAGCACCCTAAATTCGTGTTTGTATGAAAGTATGTGATAAAATCATTGAGTGTCTGTAGTCGCATTCAAGTTTGCAATAAAATTTTATAAAAATATATATTTTTTTTAACAGAAAAGGTTATTTTTTAATTTTTAGATATGTTGCAATAATGCCGTTATCATACCATGTATTATTTATTTTATGTTTTAAGTTATTTTAGGTTAGATATTTTGAATTAGAATATCGTTATTTGTCATTGTTGTATTGGGGGGTTGTTTGGTTACATTTAGGTTAATGTCAGAGTGAAAGAGTTTAGGGATTTGAAGATATTTGAAGATAAAATGAAGTGTCTCAGTGAACACATGTTGGTCGTATCAACCAGGACGTGCGTAGCCCTATATGTCAGCATGTTTTCTAAAGGTAAGTTGTATTCATTCCTTATCTAGTTATGTTTATATTTGTCAAGTGTCTGTTTTATTGCTATAAACATTTCTTTTCACACACCGTTAATATTTGCTGTATCCTTATTTGTAACTCTGTCGGCAATTGATAGTAGTACACGCAGATTTTACAGGAGTGCGCTGAGGTGTTGCCCTGTTTTACGGGAACTAATACACCTCCAAATCCTAGTTTCAAATTGTCGGGGATGATTAATTGTCTTCCCCTTTTATATCTAGATAGACAACGTGCAGTGCCCAATAGTTTTTCCGCATTAAGGACTGCGTATATTGATTTCCCTATGTAAATTTTGAACTCTTTAGGGCAGGTCGATGGCCAACAAACCCAAAAAAAGATTCGCTTCTTTTAAAGTGAGCGTGCGTGTATCTTTTTATTAAGTCGAATTGTCCCGTATTAGTCTAACGTTGATTTCTGTGAAACGTGATATGATTGCTAAACAAAATTTTATGAAATGAGGGGATGGATGCTGACATCGATATCTCTCTCCTTAACTCATTGCCCTGGAGTACATACCGGATTGATAGGTCAAAGGTCAAAAGTTTTGCAATGCCGAACGGGACCGGGAAATGTCAGATAATTGTATTCAGAGCTTTGACCTGTTATTCCTGTTATTACACCCCATTACCGTGTGCTACACATTGTTAAATACAAGTAATAAAATGCTATTTTCATTTTATGTATACTAATTTCAGGAACGAAGATAAAGGAATTGTTAACATTGTCAAGTTTGTTTTTATAACAGAGTCGTAGGTGTTGCAAAAGGTCTAGAATTTTATAAAATATGCAGTTTTATGTTGCATTTTGTTCCCGTGGTTTAGTTCCGGCGGGTAAGGTGCCATGTTTCATTCTGTCCGATCGATTGCGTTGCGTAGGCTTCTAGCAAAACGTCCAGATGCTTGTCATATGTAAGGCATAAGCGTCGATTGTAAATTATTTACTACTAACTGAGATTCCCGCACTTCTTTTGGAATTAAAGCGAATGTATCCATAGGTAAATCGCCTTTAGCCCTCCAAATATTCGTTTCATTAAAAATTTATTAAAAAGATAAGGTTTACTAATTCAGTCGTAACTTTTGTTAAAACATTTCCTTCTAAGCTAATAATAAGTGAGATATCTCATGTTTTAAGTAGCACTCCCCATAGTCCTTCAAATATTCATCTTATTATAAATTAAACTGAATAGAGAAGAATCGTTTCTTCATTCTGAACAACTTTACTTATACACACATTTACTGTAAAGTAAATAATAGTCAACGGAGTAGCCGAGGCATTAAATCGTGCCGTTTTGACTGGTGAAAACAGTCTGCATTGTGATGTTGGTGGTTCGCTTCTCCGTTGGTGATATTATTCGGGCGAGAATAATATGTTTACATTACTCTCATTTTACAATCATTCACCCCTCATCCAGGTATAGGAGCTCGCCCCTGGTATCGGTGATTCGCCTCGTTGCAAAAATAGGCCGATGTAAATTAAATAAATTTAAAAAAAAAGTAAATAATAAGAAAAATTTTACTATATTAATTGTCCTCACCCTCTGTAACTCCCCTAATATTTATCTAACTAAAAAAATTTATACAACAAAAAAGATTTTTCGTATTCCAAACAGTTTTTGTTATACATGATTTTACTGCCTCCGTAAAACTGCTTCTAACTCGTCAAATATTGAACTGATTCAAAAATGCATAAAACGAAAAAAAAAAGGTTAAATACTTGAGGTCTTTCAAATCTCTCAATAAACTTCATTAACCGCTAGCGGTTTCGGAAATGAACTCCGGGTTCGCCAGCTGGTTGCAATGATTCTTAGGATGTATTTAAAGGTTGTTGAATTTAAGTCCTCATTTTATACCAACTTACTTTAACCATACCAATTTACGTGTTCAGCCGTTTTTGCGTGAATCTCAGACAAATAGACATACAGACAAATTGTCTTATTTTTGCGGATATCTTTGTATAATCATCAGAAACCAAATATGAGGACGGAAAAATAAAATCAGATATAGGCTCAAATTTTATTTATATAGATCAGGGATTCGCAAACATTTCATGCCGTGCCCCATTTTCGGTTCAAAAATATACTTAGGCCATAGCCTGAGGTACTTTATGCTTTTGGCGCGCTCCTTTGTTTGCGCAGCCCTAATGATAGTACCATTGCTTTGTTTGCGTAGCCTTAATATAGACAATACCATACGTCATATCAAACAAGTTAATCCACATACATATTCCCTTTAACAAAGCAATGAAGTACAGGTCATTTAGTCGAGCTTTAATGCTTTAAAAGCTTAAGTTACTGTACAATTTCCGCTATACAAAACCTTATAAAAGTTACTCGTTTTATATTGGTATTTTTTCAAATCTTATCGTGTTAATTTTCTCTTTCCAGGTCGGCTATTATTTATATTCTTCGCTAAGCACGTGATGTGGGTGGTTAGTTTATAGGAACAATAAAAGGTGAGGGGTTAAGGGTGTGTTAAACCCTGACTGTATCGTGCATCGGGGGTGATTCGCGTGTAACCAGTCGCGGATCATCGGTCGCGGTCACTAATACGGACTTGCTCGAATAGGCCGAAGTCCAAACGAACACCGTGTCCCTATTGCCCAGTACTATTACTTCCCTATTGACCCCTATGTTGATATTAATGTGGACATTTCGTTGCGGAGTTTGCTGTTTTTTTTTCGTGCTTTCAGACCATGATTACTTGCTCATGATATTGTTATTGGCGAAGCCGTTTGTAAATATTAGCGGAATGGCACCGAGGATTTAACCCCGCTCTTATAACTCTCCATAAAAAGCAATTTCCAGTTTGTTTGCGCCTTCGGATACCGGTTTGATTACTTTTATGTCATATTGACGTCTATACAAGGATACCATATAAACATGTAAATATTAATTAATAATATTGTATTTAAATCAAATTCTAATTTATAATAGCAACAAATGTTCAATAGAATTTCAAATTTACTGTGGATAAAGTCAGGGGCGTCGAGAGCGGAACTGGGCCCTTGTAAAACAATAATTCTGGGCTCGGGCCCCGTGAAAATAATAATTCTGTCCCATCTCTTATTATATTCATTAAGTGGGCCCTTTTGTCTAGTTTATCTTTTCTTCTGCAGAATTTTATGTATCTCCTAAAATAAAGAAGTTATTCGAGGTGCCGAGTTTCAAACAAACATCCTGTATATGATTATACTTGTTCAGAAAACAGTAATAAAAATATATATATATATTTTTGTACATATTTGTTTATATTTATCACAGGATGTGTATTTTGAACTCTCAGTATTTTTCCTATATGTGGGCTAAAGAACTGTTGAAGCATGCCAAATTTAAACTATGTTTAGCTGTTTGGCTACAATTTCTACCGTCCAGACAGACACATGAGTGACGTTATAAGGGTTTTTTTGGTGCTCATACCTACAAAACCCTAAAAAGACTAAAGAAGTTTCAAAATCAAATAAGTTTTGTAGTTATTTAATTATACCCGTTATAGACCGGGAGCTCATGACAGTTTTTGGTCTCCGATTTCATACAGCATGTCTTTTGGAGGAGAGAATATTTACCCTGTGACAACAAAAAAGGGATGGTACTAAACCCCTGCACGCTTTCCGGTCGTAGGGAAAATTGCATTTCCACTTAAACACAAAATTTTTGTGCTTTTCTCTGATTTAATATTGCTTGCCCTTTTGTCAAAAGAAAGTTATAACAAATTTAAAGTCTTTTAAATATATGCATGCGATTCGGAGGGTCCCAAAGGGCTCAAACGGTCATGTGATCTTGTAATAAAAAAATATGATTTTCCGCGTTTTCATACAGCATGCCTATAATTAAAAGACTTTAAATTTGTTATAACTTTCTTTAGACAAAAGGGCAAGTAATATTAAATCAGAGAAAAACACAAAAATTTTGTGCAAGTGGAAATGCAATTTTCCCTATGACCGGAAAGCGTGCAGGGGTTTAGTACCATCCCTTTTTTGTTGTCACAGGGTAAATATTCTCTCCTCCAAAAGGCATGCTGTATGAAATCGGAGACCAAAAATGTCATGATCTCCCGGTCTATTATTTTTACAGAAGATTTTGTTGGTTTTTTAGGGTTTTGTAGGTATGACCAAAAAACCCTTATACCGTCATTTTGTCGTATGTCTGTCTGTCTGTCTGTCTGTCTGTTCGGTAAAAATTGTAGCCAAACGGCTAAACCTAGAGAGTTGAAATTTGGCATGCTTATACAACTCTTTGACCCGCACATAGGAAAAATACTAAAACATCTAAAAAACATACCCCCCTAAAAATATAAACAAATATGTGCTCATCGAAAACAAAAATATTTTTTTTAAATTCTGAGTAGGGTATCAAATGAAAGCCCTTAGTACGTGGATTAACCATCAAATTTTTATTTTTGCAAAATAAATTATTATGATGCGATTTTTGCCAAAATTGTGCAAAAAAAAATTTGTCCCACATCCTGTAGCCTAGATGGTTTAAACTAAAAATCTAAAAAAATTCTAAGTAATGTATATTGGTGTGAACCGAAATAGTACAACAGGAATTTTTGATCAGATTATATTTTCGGAAAATAACGCATTTTTTGTGGTTTTTGGTTCACAAAGTACAAAAGTTATACCAATGTAAGACACTCACATGCAAAGCGTGCGATAGCGTAATGGGTTAGAGCACTGGTGTCGTAAGCTAAAATGCGCTGGAAGCGAAGGGTTTCGAGTTCGAGTACGGAGTGAATTTTATTTTTTCTGTTTTTTTTTTGCGTTTTTATTATGTTGAAATTATTTTGTCAAAATTCTAGTTATATTTTGACAAATGTTGTATTTAATTTTTAAGAGCGTAAATTTAATAACCAGTCTTATTATATGATTAACAGACGATACATTATTTTAAAAATATCGTTCATTTTGCCGTGATTACTACAAAGTAAAATTTGTCCTACACACTCAGCATATCGCCTTCACTTATTATATACCTGCGAAACCCTGAAATGTGTGAATATTCACACTTCACATAAATTTTTTTAATATCTAAATGTTACATTTGTATATAACAGCGGTATTGTTATTGTTATTATTATTGTTAGGGGCACAAACTTAAGCTGCCTTTAGACAATGCGATCTATAAGATATGTTTCGTTAGTCCTCTGCCTTTTGGATCCCAATTGAGTTCCAGACTTTTTAAAAAGCTGAACTTTCTTGGGAGCTAAATGACAGATATCCGCAGATTTCAGATTTGCCTGTTCAAACCTTTAGCGAGTATAGGCTGTGCAACTACACAGGATATATTCAGACGATTGTGCCTCAACCTCACAAAGGCGATATATATCGTTTTGGTAATTTACTAATCTTATTAAAGTTTTTAGGGGCTAGTGTCCAGCCAGGAAGCCCGTGGTTTATCTCAAGTCCTGTTTGTTAAGTTGGAGCAGTTCGTTTTCTCTAGAGCTTGAAGGCAGAATACATTTCTTAGCAAGTTTTAAGCCCAGGAATCGATGCCAGTTTGAAGAGATTAGTTTCTTTTCCCAAGTTCTGATTGCCTTTCTAGTATGGCTGCTTGACAGTCCACAGAAAGGCATACAAAGGGACGTAATGCGAGCCTGCTCCCTTTTTAGTAAGATCAGCTCCTTCATTTTTTTACTCTCATATCTCGACACTCAACCTAAAAATAGTTTATTAGTTTGTGTGTGGGGGTAGTAACTCATTCCCGAATATTTTAGGTGCGCGGGGAAGAAATTGGCTACCTGTACTTGAGGATTGGTGGCAGAAATTCGCTGCTGAATACTTGAGCAGGAGGCAAATTTTGCTCTTGAACGCTTTAGGATCAAGGGACAGAAATTCGGCCTCGAACACTATTCATATACTTACGTTATTATGGGACTTATAAGAGTTTCAATATATTCCATTTTTAGTGCCTCTGTTTCGTCATCATTGCTGTAGTGTAAGAATTCAAATTAATATGTGTAAGAATGTTTTCAACATGCTGGTATAATTAGATAGTATATGTATAACATCCACGCAAATATTTCTTGTATAATTCAAATAAATATTCTGTATTAATTATATTGCAAGTTGTGTTGTACGAATCCCACATAATTATAGGTTGCTAGAAAGAAAATAAAAATGTAAATTAGAGGAAAAGAAAATTCATATTTATAATCAGATTTAAAAACATAAGAAATCTGTACTAGCTTATAAAACCTTATCAGTTTTGTTCTCATTCTTTCGTAATGGACTCGAACCATGATATGGAAAGAAGTTATACAAACATTTCTAAACAATGCTTGCAGAATTAACAGAAATAAGATTTGCAGAAATATGAAATACATTTCCCAGAGGGCAATTGAAACTCGTGATAAATAATTTTCTATATATATGGTACTGTAAAGAAGTTGGAAGCCTTTGAGGTTTGAAATACCGACGTTTATTGAGGATGTTATGAACTGATTCAACGTATCACAGAAAACAAAAATAAGTCTGTATAAACATGTTAAGCAGGAGTATCCGTAATTTTACTTTGAAACATGTAATAAAGGTAAGAGGGATGAAAAATGGAGCGAATGAAAATTAAAGAATTTTTTTGACGGTGTAGGTCAGCGTATTATTTTCGCTTAGTTGTTTGGCCCTTTGGGAGATAGTCGATTTATTAGATTCAGTTCGTGTACCAAAAAATGGATTTCGTGATCTTTCCGGCTGATGGGACCACTTTTGCCTTTTTTGGAGTCGGGAAATCGCGATAAATCCACTTTTTGGACTGTTCCTTGGTTTTTGGCATGTAATATTTGACCCACGTTTCATCCATGGTCACGAATACATGCAACATACGTCAACATGAGTCAGTCAAATATAAACGAGCCTTTCTCGGCTGAGCGGCGGGAAAGTCAACAATGTGTGCTCTGGCGGTTGGGGTCCTAAGGTAGGGATTCGTAGAGAGAGAAAACCAGCCCAATCGGTTTATTTAATGTCATATTTAGTAGCCCTTGCGAGGAATGTGAAGAGTGTGCCAGTCTCTGTTGCGCAACACATTATTATAAAGTTTCTAACCCGTGAAAACGTGTAACCAGCCGAAATTCACCGCAGTTCCAGTTCGGGCAAGATACCCTTTCATGGCCAAGAGTAAAAGTTTGGTCCAACGAGTTCCAGCAATGCCGTGAACTTGTTGAAAATCAAAGTCATCCTCGCCGGCCTCGCACCATTGTGACTTATGAAAACATTGCTCGTGCTTGTGAGTTAATGGAACGGGATCGACGATTAACAGTGCTTGAAATTTCGGAGGAACTTGGTGTCAGCTATGGATGTCCAATCAATCTTCCGAAAGCACTCGGGCTTCAAGAAAATCTCATCACGTTGTGTTCCAAAGCTGCTGAGTGATGATCCTTCACAACAACGCCAGGTTCCACATAGCAGATCTAACGCAACATAAACTGGTGGATATGTACTGGCAAATGCTTGAACTTCCACTTTATAGTCCAGACTTATGGCTATGCGATTACCACTTCTTTGGGCCCCTCAAAGAAGCACTTGGAGGCGAGTGATTTGAGAACAATGATCAAGTGAAAACGTTTGTGCACAACTGGTTAGATACCCGCCTAATTTCATTCTACGAAAACGGGATAAAGAAACTGCCCAAACGTTGGGAAAAATGCACTATGTGGAAAAATAATTTGTAGAAATGTATAAATATTTCTTGTAAAAAAAATTATTAAAATAAAAGGCTCGTTTATATTTGATTGCCCCTCTACAACTGGATTTTTATTAAACCTATCCAAATCGGCCTAAAAAAGTTGAGTAGGTTTTCCGCAGAAAGCAAACCCGGCAGCCATTTTGCGAATAGTTTCCCTATATCTAATTCCTTGGTTAAAATAAAGCGCGTTTACGATACGCGTTTTTTCGATATGACTTCGATATGCTACCTCTGACAACTTAAGTCGTCGGTAATTTAAAACGACAAAGCTGACTCTGTCAACAATTTCCAGCATGGTGACTGTTTTCGGACGTCCGTTATGGCGATCATCTTACTCTCTTAAAAAAAAAAAACATGTGAAATGAATAATGTTTTTCAAAGATCCTGCGTGTAATAGTTTGTTTAAAATTGTGGTCCACATGCTCTCAGTTCCACATTCCAATGCAATTTCAAATTTGTGAAAAGAGAGAAATAAATTATTGCAAAAGACTTTAAAAGCTGAATTAATGATCAAACAAAATTTTAATTACAATTGTAATGACGGTGAAAATTTTTATCGACCAAATATGGCGTACATTTTGTGAAACAAGCTAAAAGCTTCGAAAATACATAAAAAAATATGATAATATATCATTTTGTATTGAAATCAAAATGTAATTCCTGTGGATGTATTAATTTAATTAATATAATCCATTTTTGTCGCAGGGGCATCGTAATCCAATCTACTAACCATCTATTTCCTTCTCCGACAACTCTTCTTTTAAAATATACGTAAAATCCCCCATATACTATGAGGCATGCATCGATTCATGGCATCGATTCCAAGGCATCATGAAACAGGCATCACTGGTTGTTGGACACACACTAATGATGCATGCCTCGATGCAAAACATTGAATCGACGGTTGAACACAGCTATGTTTAGTATACAGCTCGACGTTTGTTTCATTATCGCCGTTTTTTAGGGTTTTGTAGGTATGACCAAAAAATACCTTATACCGTCATTTTGTCGTCTGTCTGTCTGTCTGCCTGTCTGTCTGTCTGTCTGTCTGTTCGGTAAAAATTGTAGCCAAACGGCTAAACCTAGAGAGTTGAAATTTGGCATGCTTATACAACTCTTTGACCCGCACATAGGAAAAATACTAAAACATCTAAAAAACATATCCCCCTAAAAATATAAAAAAATATGTGCTCATCGAAAAAAAAAAATATTTTTTTTAAATTCTGAATAGGGTATCAAATGAAAGCCCTTAGTACGTGGATTAACGATCATATTTTTATTTTTGCAAAATAAATTATTTTGAACCGATTTTTGCCAAAATTGTGCAAAAAAAAATTTGTCCCACACCCTGTAGCTCAGATGGTTTAAACTAAAAATCTGAAAAAAATCTAAGTAATGTACATTGGTGTGAACCGGAATAGTACAACAGGAATTTTTGATCAGTTTATGTTTTTGGAAAAAAAGCATTTTTTGTAATTTTTGCTAATAATGTTGAAAACTTATAGTTATATAACACGTCAAACAGTAACGTGTATCTTGGTGCAGTGGCTAAGATACTGGCATTCTGCCCAAGAAAATCAGGTACGAATCCTACGAGAGGAGACAATATTATTTTTTATTTTTTTTTTGCATTTTTATATTGTTTAAATTATTTTTTCAAAATTCTAGTTATTTTTTGACAATTGTTGCATTTAATTTTTAAAAGCGTAAATTTAATAACCAGTGGAAATTGTTGAAATTATAATTTAATTCTATATTTGAATGTACACGAAATCAAAGGGGAGGAGCTATGCCTAAAAACAACCAATGGAAGCCATAGACGCAATTTTCAAAATCGTAATGAACCTTGATATATATAAAAAAATACAGCACATCTTTAGAAACTTAAATAATGGTAGTAATAGCCATTAGAATTAAAATTCATAAAAAAATATTTTGACATAAAATTTGTTTTGGCATCCCAAATAATCATCATTCACTTACTAAATACCTGCAAAACCCTGAAATGTGTGAAAATTCACACTTCACATCATTTTTTATATAAAATATGAACAGTGATAAAAATATGAATAGTGATTTACAATTGCCAGTCATAATTGCCTTAATTAGTGTGTTACTTAAAAAATCAAAGAAGCCAAAAAGAAAATGCTGAAAAAATTTGTTTAAGGTTAAAAATTTATATTCTAATTACCATTTATTGAGTGAATTAAGAATAAATGAACCAAAAGATTATTACAATTATTTAAGAATGGATGACCGTCATTTTCAATACCTATTAAATAAAATTCGTCCAAGAATTGTAAACAAATATTGATGCAAGCACATGTTGAAACATGCAGACGGCATCAGTGAGGCGACATCCAGGCTTTCCAATACTGTCGTGATGCCAATGCGTGCATCGACTCACGATATCGGTGATGTGGCATCACAGAGACCGCCGGACATATAATACTTGCATCGCGTCACTCATGACTCAATGCTTATATCGCTGCCTGCAGCATAGTGTATGGGGGGGGGGGTTAAGAGAATTCAGCACTGTTTAGGCAAAGAAATCACTGTATTTGTAAATAATCCATAAAGGTAAATTTTAAAAAATAATACAACATAATCAAAAAATAATATGTGATCTTGACAAATATTTTTGTTTGATTTTAATCAATGGAATAGCAGGGGTAAAAAAATTGCACGCGAGATTTTATAAAATGTTTAATAATTAGACAGATTTTACTCATGTTGATCAAAATCAAACAAAAATATATGTAAAGGTCATTTATTATTATTTGATTTTGTTGTATTATTTTTAAAAATTTCGTTACTCTATATGAATTATTTACAAATACAACGATTTCCTTGCCTATACAGCGCTGGATCCTGTGTTAATAATTGGGCGATATTTAAATACTTTTTTTTTTTATTTTTAATTTAATTTCGTAAACAGAACCACACTGACTGCTTATCTCTATTGTTCAAACCACACTAAATATCAAAACATTATCAAATTTTATTGACAATATATAGACATGTTATAGAATATAATATCACTCATCAAGTTTTACCAACGCGATTTCTGCCTAGAGCAGGGGTGGCCAAACCGTGGCGCATTGGATGATTACAAGTGGCGCATTGCATCCTTGCGCCTACTTTTTTTTTTAAATAGGTGTCATAACTGACAATAACTGGCTATTTGATTTGGCATTTTTAATAGATGTTACTAGACTAACTCTTTAACCAGAGCAAGAAGAAGTGTTCGCAGTGCACTCTCAGAGCAGTTACTTTTCCCAATCGAATACAAATTTTATCAACTGTTCGCTTAATCGAATACGAAACTTGCTCGCCGAGTGACCTGAATGCATAGTATAGCACCTAATCGAATTCACTATTAGATATACGCAGGCACTTCGCGCGAGATTTGCGATGATTATTAAACGTAACTATGTTATTTTTAGATAAAATTAGCGTAACCCGGAGATTTTATAACAAAACTCGGAGCCCGAAGAAACGATGTTGTAACTCTGAGACTTCGGGTGAAATCCTGAGACCTGGTCAGCCTGTGCGAAACCCATGGTCCAGTTTGTTTACATGCCGAGATATTGTTGTATGATCAAAGCTCAATCTTTCCTTTATCTCCCTGGTAGATAAAAGTCTTTTAGAAAAGACAAAGATGTAAAATAATCATCCGCTCGTGTTACAATATTGTATAATTACGCTCTGTTGCTTCCTCGAACGATCTGGAAGTCTTTTGCGTTAACTAGTAAGATCAGTGGAGTATAAAAGTTCATTGAAAAGTATAAAACCTCTGTTCGTCCACCCGGCGTCTTTACAAGATCGAATTTCGTAACAATAAAATAATTCCATTTGGCGATCTATATTCCAGGAACGTGTCATGAGCCTATTCCGGGATTGTATTTTTTTGAATACGCGAGTTTTTCGATCAAAATAAATAATAAATTTAAGATAAACGGAAAAATAGTTAAACATATTTTATAAACCCTTTTATCGCGTGTAAGTTTGATGAAACACCTCTAAATTTGGCAACCATTTACATTGTTGACACTACATTTCGCGTGGTTGAAATATTTAGCATGTTCCATGCGTTTATTTCGTGTCCAAATATGTTATTTTAACCCGCCTACTATAATTCAAACTTGTGGTTTAGATGCATTTAACACTAAATTAAATTCCGTGTAACTTTTTGCGACCTTTCTGACATATCCACTTTATAATTTATTTGTGAAGTTTTCCAAAGTTCTTTAGTTTTATTGGTTTAGTTGCAGACGACTTATAAACTTACTTTGTAGATACATCAAACTTATAGAGAAGAATATAAAGTAGAATATTACAATTAAAAACTTATTTGCATATTTTTTCTATAATATTTTTAACTAGTTTATTAAACACAAACAAAAACAAGAAAAATAAGAGTAAATACAGTAGAAATGAACTTATCAAACGATTATTTGCGTTAGTGTGTGCCGTGCTAATAATACACATCCAAATCAATCGGTCCTAATAAACGCTGCGACTAATTGGGGTACCAAAGGATTCGGTTTTGGAACTATTATTATTAATGATTTCTGTGGTCTTTTTACTGCCTATTCACTGCTTGAATTGTATGTTTGCGACACCAAATAGAACAGGGACAAAAATGAATAACTATTTGTAGAATACCGTGTCTTCATAGATCAGTACATTTTACAGCCGGCAACGTCGCCAAGAAAGGAAAGGAGCGTTATTTGGAGAACCTATTAAGAGAGTATGACAAATAATTATTCTCTTTGCCCTTTACTGCATTCTAACGTTTGAACGGACTATAAAAGGAATCTATAACTAGATATTAAATTTTCTTTGCTTACTCCCTAGTATCGAGTGCGCGTACCCTACTTTAGAGACCACTATCCTAAAGATGTTTTATGGGAGAACGCAGAATCTCACAGTGTCGACTGAGAGAGGGTGACACAGGGAAAGTGACCTAAAAATGTTTAATAAAAAGAAACTGAATTTAAATCTCGTTTATACAAAATTGTATCAAATTAGCTAAATATATCTGTATATATTTATTTTTATTATTTCTAATTTAAATTTTTTTCATATAAGTGTTTTTATAAATTTAGATCTAGAAAACAATGCTCAGGTGGACACTACTCGTAGTGTCCCAATGCACAGTGTTGCCACATGCGATTTCTAATGTATTTATCTACGCAAGTAATAAAAATAAACAGGAAAGGTCAACAGCGGCGAGGTGTAGTGTGTATGTTTTAGTGAATTTTGGCCGGTATCCTTAGCTTAGTTCGTTTGTTCTGATTTGTGGTAAGACGTAAAACTGAATACAATGCGTTATATTAAAACTAACGTGCTTAAGGCCGCGGTCTGACTGATCGAGTGCTGTCGATCATTTTCTGTCGAGCAAATTTCAAACACACGCTAACTAAGGGCATGAGTCGCACTGAACCATCGTTTGCTGTCAAGTAGCATCAAGTTGTTTGTATTTCAAACCGGTTTGAATTTCACACGACGCTCGACGCTCAACCATATATTATTTGACAGTTGGAACGTCAAAAAAAAAAACAAAATTACAATATAGAGTAAAATGGCCTCGCTAATTAGTATTAACTGTTTGATAGAATTATTTTAGGTTGGAATATGCACTATTTGACAAGTGAGAAACAAATTTACTTGACACTGAATGATCGATAATACTCGACAGTACTTGATCAGTCAGACCAGCTTTTAAATTTTTAAATGACACTACACGACTCGACGCTACGTTACACGACGGCGCTCGATCAGTCAGACTGCTGCCTTACTATGAAACTATTTTATTAATAAAAAATACTGGTCCTCATTGACCAAAATACTGTACCTAGATCTTCTGGGAAGAAATGTAAATGAGAGTCCAGAAAGTGAAGTTTTAAAGACATCCTACATCCCATTTCTTTGTGGGCATCAAGTAGTTCATTCACGATATAATTTTCAGCTCTCACATTTCCAAGAAAATTTGAAACAACTGTTTTAAAAGTTCCCCAAGCTTATTTCAGCTTCATTTAGCATACTGTCAAATACATCATCTTTCATTATTTCTCTTATTTGTGGGCCCACAAATATGCATTCTTTAATTTTTGCTTCACAAATTTTCGGAAATTTTTGTTTTAGATACAAAAACCCTTTTCCGTTTCGATCCATTACTTTAACGAAATTTTTCATTTAGCCCAATGTAATATGTAAAGGTGGAAAAATACCGTTTTAGGGATCGACCAGTGGTTTACTTCTAACGATTTTTAGTCCAAGAGTTAGTGCCAGACTCAAAAAGTAACCAGTCTTGATTCATAGAAACTGTAACAGATTCGGATACCTGTAGTTTACTAATGGACGCAGTTTATTTTGAAGCATACTTTTAGACCTGATAAACAAGAATAAACTGATCTTTACCACTTGTGTACCGTCACCGCAAATACATGTCGTGAATTGACGCAATATGAAAATGTTGCATATTGCAAAATATAAATTTGCCTGTTACAGAAAATCTATGGGTGATAGATAAATTTACTTTTCAGATTTGTTTTCAGCGCATCAAAATACATCAGAAATAACCAAAAATTGCCATCACAAATAGTATGTTTATCAGTGTTATTAGGAAACTTATGTTATAATACTAATCGTTGCTGCCTTTGATATCTGATGCTCCCTGTTATCCTCATTTTAGCTGACGAATCCTTTGATTATTCAAACGTGCACCAGGGCCCAATTTGAAAACCCCAAGATTATAGGTTTACTCTCTATAGAATTTCATAGACAGTCGATATATAAAAAGAACGATCAGAGCTGGCCATAGTGGTTGCAGTATGTGCACAGCCTGTGGCCAAGTCAATTTTTATTTTTGCACTCAGCCCCACAAATCCTAGCACCTATGGTCTATTTCAAAGTAGAAAAATGTGTGTAAGAAGATAGGAGCTGTTTGTCCTTGCTTCGGATTGGTTTAGATCGTCATCCCTATTACACTGTAAAAATATTGTTTTTAGTCCAAGTTGACAGATGTTCAGTGTCGTAAATTGGATATATATATATTATTTATATTATTTATATTATTTAATTTTTCTCATACAGTCTGTTCCAAACGGTTAGGCGGAACTAAATGGGCATTTCGTTCTTTTAGGTTGTCACGAGAAGGAATCTTGCTTGGGTTATTTCATTTTTCATGTTGGCATGTCACAATTTAAAATTCCAAGAATGAAACCATGGAAACGAATGACATGTCAAAATTAAACTATTATTTTTTATATATTTTAATGACAAAAAAATTAATAAATGGGAAATTTGTATTAAGAATGACACAAAAAATCAAAATATAAAGAAAATGACAATTTAAAATGATATTAACCTTTACCAAAAATTTTTTATTGTAAGTATGATTTACAAAGCTTAAACAAAACGGTCGAAAAGCACGATTTAAACGATGAAAGTAACTAGATTGCAAAATCTAGTTCCGCCTAACCGTTTGGAACAGACTGTATATTTTGTTATTATTTACATATTTAGACTTTTATTTATATTCTTGGCGTAGATTTTATGGAGAAAATTCTCTATTTAATTTGTTTTTACGCAGTTATATATTTTTTAGGTTATCTGACATATAAATATTTTTTGACAGTTAACAATTAACAGATCAAGAAAGAGGACTAATGTGAGGCCAAAGACAGCCCAGCTGATTGTGCCCAAAGAAGAAGTTATTGATATAATTTTTAGACCTTCATATATACATATATTTTTAATTTTTATTTACAATAATTATTTAAATAAGAATCTTTTGCTCTGAAGATATATTGTTTGTTTTATTGCTTTGTTTAAACTCTTTTAGCCAAATCTCCATTTTATACATATATACAGTCTGTTTCAAACGTTTAGGCGGAACTAAATGGGAATTTCGTTCTTTTAGGTTGTCACGACAAGGGACCTTGCTTGGGTTATTTCATTTTTCACGTTGGACTGTCAAAATTTAAAATTACAACAATGAAACCATGGAAACGAATGACCTATGTCAAAATTAAATTATTTTTTTATATATTTTAATGACAAAAAAATTAATAAATGGGAAATTTGTATTAAGAATGACACAAAAAATCAAAATATAAAGAAAATGACAATTTAAAATGATATTAACCTTAACCAAAAAATGTGTGTTGTAAGTATGATTTACAAAGCTTAAACAAAACGGTCGAAAAGCACGATTTAAACGATGAAAGTAACTAGATTGCAAAATTTAGTTCCGCTTAACCGTTTGGAACAGACTGTAGTACATAATTTTTAAAATTAATATTTTTTTAACTTTTTCAAATTTCCCATTAAACTGAATTTATGTCGTATAAATAACGTAAGTGTATTATCTGCCTTGTTTATTTCAATATCTTATTAACCTTTTTTATATTAAAAAAAAAATCATTTGCTAACCCAGTTGCTACGCCCATGCCCTAGTTGTAACTTAAATTTCCCGCTATACTGTATTTGATCAGTGTAAATCGTCCTCGGTTCGCAGCGCTATCTACTTTTTTCTACTTTGAAATAGACCATAGATAACGATGTTTTTCATAAAATACGTTATATTTTCGCTATTACATTAATTTAGTCTACAAATTTTTCACTTATCTTTATTTAATGACGTGAATATACAATGATGTCATTTTTACGTAAATGTTATCTAAAGTAAGTCATTTTTGTTCATTAGTTTCTTTCCTATTACACATGATAAGATCGCACGTTAAAATATACGTTTCTTAAATCTATTTGAACATACATGATTTTAGTTGATAAGAATGAAAATTTGTCGCATTCGTGTTTGATTTTAAAAACGAGATTAATAGTGCCTTATAATTACTCTTTTGACTTTTAGTGCAATTTTTCATAGTCACGAGAAATGGTAATTCCCTGATTTACGATAAAGCGTCGGATTTTCTTGGATATGCAAGAAACACGGCTTTTTTGTGGCTATTTCTTAATAATATTTTACGTATATTATCTTAGATTGTTAAAGTTTATATGAGTTTATGTAGATATATATAATTTTCAGCACTACTACAAAGAGTACAGAATATACAGAGTTTTAACTAAATGTAATGCGAAAAAAGTATTGAATACAGTATTGTCACTTATTGTTCGGTAAGATCAGGACCAGGTCCACAAGACCAGGGTCATCTTCAAAGTAAAAAAATGTTTACGTATGTGCTCGCTTAAAACAACCCTCGGCGCCATTTTGTGTCTAATCGGCTTCAGTGTGACTTTTGCAGCCATAAAGTTTCGCAGAGCGCTCTATACCAGCGTTTCTCAAATTTTTTAAAATTTCCGAAGTGGCGGACCCTTTAAAAATTGTTTGAGATCTCGCGGACCCCTATTAATAAAAAAAAAAAAAGGAAAAGTACAGTGAATAAAACATTTATTTTACAAACAATTATGTATTCAGAATATTACATACAATATTACATGCTATGTAATCGTTAAATAACAAATAACAATTTTAATGGGATGGATGCATTCCCTTTGCCTGAACTAATTTTTCTATGTTTGGCTTTGTTTTGGCCAGTGCAACTCTCATGTCATTTGTCGCGCATAATCTATTTCGAGATTTTGTCTTGATACTAAGGCCCAGTTGCACAGTTACCACTTAAGTATGAGTTTAGCTAAACCTTAAGCTTCAGCTTAAACCAAATACTTAAGCGCCAGTTGTTGCACAGTTAAAAATAAAAAAATACTTAGCTATATAAGCCAACTGATGTGATAAATTCACAAGTTGGTAATATGGAAAATGAATATTTGGCGGGAAAATTTTGAAATTCAATATAAACATAACTGTCAATGTTATTTGTCAATGTCACTTGTCAAGTTTATTATACAAATAATGCAAATTTTACCAGTAATGGAAAATACGGTAAACGAAACGTAAAAATAAATGTACGACGAACTTATTAGATGAGTTGGTCTTCTATAAAATGTATTTAAAAAATATAAATACAATATATTATTGTGTGTAAAAAATTAAATTAAATGTTGTGGAAGAAAAAAAATCTCCTTGGACGAACATACATGATGAATTTAACAATGTAATCGGTCACTCTTACAGAGAAGCAGAATATTAATATATATATATATATATATATAAGAAAACTAAAACATGTACAAGAAAAAAAAAAAAATGCCGACAATAAGTATTCACAGAAAGTGACTGGAGGTGGTTTAATGGCAGAATGTTCAGAGAAACAGTTAGAATTAATAAATTTTAAATTACGGGCAAATTATATAGACAAGATATTTAAATGTATAAACAATTTTATTATTTATACATTATAAATTAGAAAAATAAACATTTATTATTGTTCCTAACTCGAATGTTGTCATTATATTTTCTGTTTTGATTTATTACTGTGTTAAGTATATTGTTTATAAAATTAACATCTGTTTCTAGATCTGGATTAAGATTGTTCAATCAATTGCTCCCAGAACTCGAGAAAACCGTGCGATATAGCAAAAGTCTTGGCGTACATTACACTGTTCCATTTGAATATTAGTCATTTTAATATATTGATGACGCAAGGTACAAATTGCGATATTTCTCGATATTTTACCTATATCTTTTGAAGCTGTAGATTTATGGCAACCAGTAAACTCCCTTACCATTAACATACTTCCAATAATATAATATCGTAGGATTTGTATTGAAGTGAATGCGTGGTTCCTGTAAATATTATTTCATAAAATATTAGGTATTTGTGTACCAAGGCACTAACTTACCTATTAGTAGGATGGTTAATTAAATGTTTAATATGATATAATATTGAATTACAACTTTATTTACTTAATATTATTATTTACTCGAAATCTATTGTAAAATTTTTCATCTTCCCATTGATTAATATAATCATACCGGTGCCTATAGACGGGTATGCGGCGAAATATATTAATAAATAACATTTTCGTTCAATCAAATTAATCTGATCAATTTTAATATGACACATAACGTGTCCTATTTGACAGTTTATTTTGGCTTAAACCAAACAAATCTACCGCTTAAGTATTTTCCTGTCTAAGCTTAAGTTTTAACCAAAAACTGAAACTGTGCAACAACTAAACCATAAACTAAAACTTAAGCCTAAATAAAAACTTAAGCGGTTACTGTGCAACTGGGCCTAAGTAGTGTAGAAAAAGCCGACTCACACTCATAGGTGGTTGCATATGGAATGAGGACTCTTAGAGCCATCTTTGCAACATCAGGATAGGACTGTGCCATTTCAATCCAAAAATCACTACAACAAGTTCCACAGAAAACATGTTTTGCACCCCCATCATTTATTAAATCAATAAACTGTTCCTGAATTAAATTTTCCTCCGAAGGCAGGTCACTAATGGAAAGTTCAAATGGGTTAGTGATAAACTGATGGTGTTTGTCAAATATGCGTTCGTTTTTCACGGACCTACCGAAATCGCTTCCTAGACCCCTAGGGGTCCGCGGACCCCACTTTGAGAACCGCTGCTCTATACCTTTCTTGTATTTTTACCGACCGTAACATATAGAGAGGGCAGTATTATAATCATACAAATTTTGACTTTTCACTATTTTTACAGATAAGCACGAATTACACTTTTTGTAACACAAATCAAAGATACATAAGTAAAAAAATTGATGTGAAGTGTGAATTTTCACACATTTCTGGGTTTTGCAGGTATTTAGTAACTGAACGATGATTATTTGGGATGCCAAAACAAATTTTATGTCAAAATATTTTTTTATGAATTTTAATTCGAATGCCTAATACCATTATTTGAGTTTCTAAATATATGCAGTATTTTTTTATATAGCAAAGTTCATTAAGATTTTGAAAATTGCACCTATGGCTTCCATTGGTTGCTTACATCATAAGTCCCGCCCTTTGATTTCGTCAAACATACAATTAAATTATAATTTCAACACTTTCCACTGGTTATTAAATTTACGCTTTTAAAAATTAAATGCACTATTTACCAAATATAACTAGAATTTTAACAAAATAATTTAAACAAAATAAAAATGCAAAAAAAAAAATAAAAAATAAAATCAACAGGATTCGAACCCTAGTTTGCAAGTTAACTTATATTATTAAGCGCATGACGAATCCAACCACGCCACGAGAGTTATTGTTGTGATATGTTACACAACGTATTAAATATTTAACATATTTTAGTTAAAAACACAAAAAATGCGTTATTTTCCGAAAACATAATCTGATCAAAAATTCCTGTTGTACTATTCCGGTTCACACCAATGTACATTACTTAGAATTTTTTCAGATTTTTAGTTTAAACCATCTAGGCTACAGGGTGTGGGACAAAATTTTTTTTGCACAATTTTGGCAAAAATCGCATCAAAATAATTTATTTTGCAAAAATAAAATTTTGATCGTTAATCCACGTACTAAGGGCTTTCATTTGATACCCTACTCAGAATTTAAAAAAAATATTTTTTTTTTCGATGAGCACATATTTGTTTATATTTTTAGAGGGATATGTTTTTTAGATGTTTTAGTATTTTTCCTATGTGCGGGTCAACGAGTTGTATAAGCATGCCAAATTTCAACTCTCTAGGTTTAGCCGTTTAGCTACAATTTTGACCGAACAGACAGACAGACAGACAGACAGACAGACAGACAGACGACAAAATGACGGTATAAGGGTTTTTTGGTCATACCTACAAAACCCTAAAAAGACGTATTTCGTTGTAATTTTATATGTTTATGAAACTATTTCAATATTATTAATATTATTATTACATTAAGAGCAGAAGCCTAGGGCTTGTTATGCTGAATTTAAACATTTTTTACTTGACAAATAATTACACAATTTCTTAATTAAGAAGATTTACAAATAAATTAAATATAGAACTACACATTTAGAGCTATAAGTACAATATACAGATATATCTCAGGGAAATAAGTGACTTTTTTAAATCCAGAATAAGAGTTTATACTTGGGGCGGACACAGCTTCTTCTGGGAGAGAGTTCCAAGGTCGAAGATACGGTTGGTGACGAAAAACTGCCTTGGCTGTCTTTTATACTTCTCGTGCTTCAACTTAAGATGGTGGCTGCGGAGCCTCTGGTCGATGTTAATAGTATGTTGACGTATATATATGATGGTCGGTGGTATAGTGACTACATATCGGTAGATAATTTTCCCGTTACAATCCTATATATCTGGATTAAGTCTCCACGTTTTCGGCGCTTTATCAGTGGTTGAATGTCGATAATTGTTAAGCTCTCTTCATACGGCATGTGGCGGAGACCTCTTGGCAATCTGGTGGCGGGTATCTGAACCCCTTCCAGAAGTTGAATGTCTCTTTGTAGGCGACCAAACTACAAATGCAAATTCAAGAAGTGAACGAATATAGGATAGGTAGATTGGACTTATACACTAATTATTTAACAATAATAACAATACTATAGTCGGATTGCTGATAAGTGACTGTTCGTTGCTACAAGTATCGATATTCAATACTATATGCTTTCTCTGTCTATATCATTATAATTATTTGCATACCCATAGTAACGTATAGTGACGCAAGTTGACAACTAACCTTCAAAATTATTTGAATAAAAAAACAAAGCATTAGAAAGAAACAGCATGATTCGTAGATATCTTTACTAACTAGAGCACGAAAATAAATTTACAGCAGTATTCAAACAAACAAAATTATTAATTTTAAGGTTATAATTATAAATAAGGAAAAATTTATACTCATACGTAAATTTTGGATTATAATTTGTTGTTTATTCCAGCAGATTTAAAATTAAAGTTTGTGAATTTAATAATTGGCCGCAAGCCATATTTTAATTAATATTTATTACCAGACACTGACAGTTAACAAAAAACATTTTTAAAATCGCTGAAAAATGGTAACTAGATTATTATATGAATGCACTACTTGATACATACATGTAACAGTCACCTATCAGCAATCCGACTATAACACTAGTTTAGACTGGTCCAGGTATTTGGTCAACTAAATTACTCAGTCACTATAAAAATTTAACGATCTCAGTAACTGCATTGAACTAAGTCACTTGTCTAACTTAACTCTGAAGTCGACTGTATGCAACTGACCAACTGATTGGGTCACCGTTGTAGGTGAAGGGGTTGTAGACCTGGGGCCAGTTGCATTAAAGCGTTGCTAACCATGTCGTCAGGTATGTACGCCGTCAGTTGATGACATTATTAAATATTTGACAATGATATAATGAAAAACAACTGATTGTGAACTTAGCAATGCTTTTAGCAACATTTAAACTTGGCCTAAGACTTTAACTTTCTTGGACCGAAGACGACCGTGTCCAATTTAATAGCAGTTCGATAGTGATCAGCGCTATGGCTCGGTGAAACTAGTGGAATGTTTATTGGGTAATAATAATAATCATAAAATTTCAAACATTTTTATTTATAAAATACTGTATTTTCCAATCTCATTCCCGGATAAATCCAAAATTTACTGTGTTGATCTCGATATATGGTGAATTTATGGGCGAATAGAGATTTTACCGTCGTCGTCAACGAAATATGACGCTTGGATTGCTGAGGGATTTAAACAAAATGATATTCGTTGCTAGCAATGCTGTTTAAACTGCAGAAAATATTTGAATAAGTTACTGATGACAGAATGTTGAGAAGATTTTACGGCTTGATATTTTTTTAATAATAAAAAAAGTAGTAAAAAAAATTATTTAAGACACGTAATTTTTGGAATTACGTTTTGCTGAACGTAATTTTTTAAAAGTAGAGTTTTTGATAGTTTTATAGTCATCATAGTAAGTAGGATGATAGATAATGCCACAAATAATTGCATTTTGATTCTATCAGTACTGTCATAGTTATTAACGATGGTGTCCCACAATATTTTAAATTCGGTTGCTCAACATATTGATATATTTTAAAAGTGCAAAAGCGACTGCAATTCATCAGAGACTTCAAAAACAGTTTGAAGAACTGTTTATCACACAGAACATTTTGTTGGATGTGGCTCATTTAATTGCATTGTTTGTATATGTTAAAGTGAAGAAAACTTTAATAAAATGTCTTTAAAATCTCAACAGAAAATTAACTGCAATATGAATTGTTGTGTATCAAATGGCAAATGTCAAAAAATCCTATTCCAATCGCCATTTTGTAAGCGACAACAGCGCCTCTATAGGTAATGATTATTCTCAATAACACTAACATAGCAATCCTAATATTAATTTTATACTAACATTTCAATATAATAATCCTAATAATAGTTTTATTAATAAATAAATTATAATTATATTTCCCAATACGGTAATTCCAGGGATTGGAGGAATAACAACTGGGAAAGTGTCAACAAGACTCAAAAAGCAACAAGTTTGTTGGCGTCGTTGCATTGTTTGCAAAAATTAGAAGTTTCTTCTTATTTTTTACTTATTCTGCTAACTGCTAAAAAGAATAAGAACTAACACTATTAGTATTGTTATATCACAATAGATGGCGCTTATATTTTGTGTACTAATATTAATAAAAATTAAAATTTTAAGATTCCAGCGCTCTAGCAGTAGTTTCTGAATTTCAAAGTTTAAACATCGACATCGGTAGTAGACATCGATGTTTTATCGATACTATCGCCATCTGAACATCGATGGTAAAAACATCGATGTGTTTAAAGCAAACATCGATGTTTTCGATACATCGATGCTTTTTTCCCATCCCTAGTCCAGATACGTCTCGGTAAGTTCTCAATGCAGCCTTGCAGTTGCATCAGAAATAAGTTCGCCGTTAATAACAGCGCTCTCATTCCATCTTTCCATTTATCAGTTATATGAAAACCAGATGTCTCCAGCTTCTCAGTTTTCATCATCGGTGATTTACGAGATTTAAGACGTTGGTGTATTATATGTAAATCATCATGTATTGTTAGTACGAGTAGTAAGGTCATAATCACAATTTTAAACCAGTTATTTATGTATTTATTACATTTGCCGTGTATGTCACAGTAACATTCGTTGACCAGGTTGGTGGTATCCAAATATACTTTTATTGTTTAGTGAATTAATTTTATTTACATTAAATTATGACAAATGCACTTGACAAAATACGGTTTTAACTTTTATTTATGGTAGTTATTCACTTTCTGAATCGTCGTTTAAATGTTCTTTGAAAGGTATTTAATTCCAGAAACGCACGCGACAGAATAATTGGCGAAAATCAATATCAAGTGACTTGAAAGCTTGGCATTTTAGAAAATGTCTTTAAAAATAGAAAAGAATGTTTATTTTTCATTTTTTTTGCTTCATGTTAATAGTTAGTTTGCACGTAGAAATGGATTTCTTCAACTGAAAGGCTTAGTTCTTTTTGGAATAGATATTATATATAATACAGGATGTTGAAAGTTAATTCGAGAACATTGCTAATTTAGTTATTAATAGATATACGATTACGATTAATTAGACAGGCTAACATTTTTTTTTTTTAATGTGACAGGAATAGTCTTTTGGAGGAAAGTAATAATTCGGTAAATAATAAGAGATAAATCATATTATAGTGCAAGACTTAAGGATAAATTAACTTAGATGGTACGGTCATAGACAATAAATGTAGTAGTACAAGTGAAAAAATAAAAGAGGTTTTATTCTTATCTCTAGGTTGAACGACCTTAACATGGACATTTTAATCTATTTTATATTTTTAGAATATTTTTAACTTCAGTGACTTAAGTAGTTCTGATGAAGATTTGAATAA
This sequence comes from Liopterus haemorrhoidalis, assembly GCA_963971575.1. NCBI lineage: Eukaryota > Metazoa > Arthropoda > Insecta > Coleoptera > Dytiscidae > Liopterus > Liopterus haemorrhoidalis. Next base: position 13,326,885 of record OZ020618.1, on the reverse strand, counting down.
AATCGAAACGTTAGCTTAGTTAAATACACTTCTTTTATTTTTTCACTTGTCCGAATCCTTATAATTCATTTATTTTAAAAATTTCTTAATTATATGGGTAAAAGAAGAAAATATGGAAACGGACTGCAAGTGGCCCGTTGACCTCTTCCACTTTTCAAAATTTGATTTGGATTTTATGACGATCAATCACAAATTGCGCCCCCTTATTTCAGTTTTGGCGCTCCTCTTTCTTAGCAAAAGTGAGGCGCTTGCCTCATTCGCCACACTCTCAGCTTTGAATAAATGGGATATGAAAGGTTACTGAAATAACTTTTGTTGTGGACACCAAGAGGAAGGAAGTAAAAGGAAAGATCTAGAAACGTGAAAAGAGGGAATCCGAAGAGATGAACTAAATGAAACTGAGCATTATATCAAAATAGACAATAGTGGAGATTGGAAATTGAATGATGTAGATCAGTGGGTCTCAAAGTGGGCAATATCGCTTCTTTTTGTGCGCTAGAACACTGAAGAGACTAGGGACGCTAGACTTTTCAAAAGGGGCAAGAATAAAAATCGATGCCTCCGAAAAAGACAGCTTATATGTGAGACTCATATTACAAATTGATGAACAGAAACTAGAATTTTTTTGGTTATTTTGTGTTTTAAGACATTTAAATCCCAAGAGATTCCACTGACTGACTGACTGAGTAAGTCACTAAAGTGGGCGAAAATCACCTTACTGCGGACATTTATTTTAAAAATCCTTGTCATGGTAGTTTATCAATATTTTTTTCATCAGTCCTCGTAACATAGGGAAGTTCTGATTTAGTTATATCTTGGAACAGTGGATTGAAACAAGTAGGACAGCAATGGAAGGGTATATAGAATAATAATAGGCCTGCTTTCCCGGATTAAAATCCAGCCCTTATCGATTATTATCCGCAAACGCTAGTCACTGCAACAAATACCTCGGCTTATGGCAATTCACATTGAAAATCAATATCACATCAAAGTCAGATAAATAATAGATAACGGTAATTATACGATTCAAGTATTTCAATAATGGCGACCCCTTTTAACAATTTTGCAAATAGTTTTAACAGCTTAATAAGGTTACGATTACTAAACAAATATTTGCTCTATGATCGATGATCGGTGGCAAAATTTGCTAATTAACTAAACAAATTGGGTCAGAAATTTAGTTGGATCGTGTTAAAATTATTTTAAAAGAATTACGGTGTTTTATGTTAGTCTAAAGCTCCACGCTCGCTCTGCCACGTTGGGACAAGAAAGGGTATAAACAGGGGCGCTGCTGACATGTAAGGCGCTTTTGTAACTTGAGCAAATTGTGTAACTGTAACTGTAATAATTTTTATTTATTTTATTGATAAAAAAAATCCTGGCTTTTAAGCTTGCAATTTTTTTAATGATATCACTTATATGAATAGAACCCAAAATTTCATGTTCTATTGAAAGCAAAGAGAGAAATTAGCCAACCTTTCTAACAAGACCGGCGTGTTCTACCCTTCTACGCTCAGCGCTCGAGTGTTTGGTAATGCGTTATCTGCTCTAATGATAATATTCGTATACATTGTAAATATGAAATCAAGGCGCTTATTACGAATGCAATGATCCCCCCCCCCGCCAAATAGAAGTATCTACTCACCATTTTTACCGACCGCCAACATATATAAGGGAGGTATTGTGATCATACCAATTTTGACGTTTCGAGATTTCGATGGATCTTCACGAATTGAGGTCCCTACATAACGTTTTGACTATTTTTAGCATGATGTCAGTCGGTCTGTCTGTCCGTCCGTCCGTCTGTCTGTCTGTCCGTCCGTCTGTCTGTCTGTCTGTCCATCCGTCCGTCTGTCCGTCTGTCTGTCCGTCTGTCCGTCTGTCCGTCTGTCTGTGTACACGTGCAGAGCAAATTCGGCTGAAAGGATTTTTATGAAACTTCATATTTAAGCTTCTGCCATCAATGGCACGAGTTGATCAACTTTTGGTAAAAATCGGTTGACTAAAAATGGGAGTTTGCTCGTGTTGATTATAAGAATTTTGCAAATATTTCACAACAGAAAAATATCTCGAAAAAATTTATTAAACAAAAGTTGCTATTAAAGCAATAAATAATAACTTTTATATGAGACGTTTTTTGATAAAACGAAAAATTTCGAATAATTTCTGTAAAATTTTTCGAAATTTTTTCGAAACTAATCGCTTCCGGAAAATCTTGAAGAAGAGAGAAAAGCAATCGACATTGGACATGTTCTTTGGCGCCCCATAAACAAAAAAAAGGACTGATTAATATGCGAGACTGTATGTATTATTTTTGTAATAAATAAACTTACTAAGAAATTATACATACATTTTTTTTAATTTAATTTTTAGGGCCTTCAGAACCAATTAATCGAATTCCCATAAAAATCTATGGTAAATCGATGATCGGTTAACGAACAATTCGGATAGAAAACATAGTTTTGGAACAAATTATGTTCGTTAACTGATCACCCACTGTATTTATTTTTTATTTCCCCTAGGCCTTGCGGCGTTTAGGGTATTAACAATTACAAAGAAAATGAAAAATAAAATAACTAACCTAATAACGGCCCACCTTAAAGATCCTTTAGGTTAGGCAGTTTTTGGCGAGAAACAAAATTGTCGTGATGTTTATGATATTATTGCGGGTATTTTTTGATGACATCTTCTCGTTTTATTCAACATCAATATCGAGCCAATTATCGTCCAAGAATGGACTAGATTACGTTGGTTTTAAAAGTTTTATCGATGAAATTAAAATTGTTTAGGTAAATTCACTCACACAAACGTAATTGAATAATTTAAATTAGAAATATCGTTAATAGCTTCTAAATTGTTTAAATGTTAGATCAATAAAAAAGAAAAGTATTGAACGAATTTGAAAAAGGGTAAATGTCAAATAAAGTTATTAATATAAATTAAAGAACAAAATGGAAAACGTAAAATTTACATAACTGTATAATATTTCAGAAACGAATTAAAAGTATAAATATTCAGCAATTGTGTTAATTATAAAGAAATAAAGTATAATGTCCATTTTAATACCGGTTGGAAAATAAAGTTTTATTTCTTTCCTTTTTCGTGATGAAGTTTGTTTTTCATTTTAATAATTTGAAAAAGATTAGCATTGCCATCTAGAATCGTATTTTTCATTAATCGAAGTTTGTGCGCATGGCTCGGGAAATGCAGGACATCTAGGACTACTGGCGCCATCATACTTTTGCGAGCGGAACATCCCTTGTACAGGACCGTATCCTTACCATTTGGATTTCTACACAAAAATTAAATTACAATTGATATTATGGTTCGTGTATAATCTGGCCATAATTTTAGACATTTTATTTTATTAATATCCAGATTTTATTAATTCCCAGAATCAGATTTATAATATGGCTCATACGTTATTATTATAATCTATTGAATTACACAAAAAAATTGACATTTTTCGAAAAACTTTTCTGCTCAAAAATTCCTGTTGAACTATTCCGGTTCCCATCAATGTTCATTACGGAGATTTTGTTCAGATTTTTAGGTCAATCACTCTGGGGGATTGGGTGGGGGACAAAAGTTTTTTAACACATTTTTGGCAAAAATCCAATAAAAAAAATATATTTTTCAAAAATAACAAATAATTTGTCTGTTGATCGCATTAGTTGACGCATTAAGAGGCATTTCATTTGGTATGCCACTCAAAATAAAAAAATAAAAATATATATTAAATATGTACATAATTGTTTATATTTATCTCGGGATGTGTTTTTTGAAATCAGTTTTTTTTCCCCTGTATGTGGGTCAAAGAGCTGTATAAGCATGCCAAATTTTAACATTCTATGTTAAGCCGTTTGGCTACAATTTCTTCCGTACAGACAGACAGACAGACACATGAATGACGTTATAAGTGTTTTTTGGTGGGTCATACCTACAAAACCCTAAAAAAGAAACGATAATTGAAATTATAGTAGATAATACTTTATTGAAATTATAGTATTATATGTGAAAGTATTTTTAACTGCGCATGCGTTTCCGTAAGTTCACGCAACAAAAGAAAATATTAAAAATAATTGTATATTTTAGAAAATTAGTAGAATTGAAGTTATAATAATATTTTTGCGTTAATTTGACGGCGAAACGTACATTTTTCTTCAATTCGAGAAATTTTACAAATGTATAGCGCTTTAGAGGCAAAACCGTTCATTCCACAAAAAAAAAAGAATCTTGTGAGAGTTTCTCTTGTATAAAATAGGTAGAAAATAAAAATTCATAAATAGTATATATAAATTGACTATTCATCTGACTGCATGCCGTTTACTAGCGAACCACGGTGTACACGAACGACTTTCTTCGTCAGCACTATATTTTCAGAATGAAACAGAATTTGATTACATTATTTTATTATTAAATATATGTCGGTTCATTTACAAAATATGTTAAATAAATATTATAAATAATAGGTTCATTTACAAAATATGTTAAATAAATATTATAAATAATAGGTTCCCAACGCCAAACTGGCGTACAAGGACAGGAAAGGTGAGTTTTCTGTTTATAGACTTTCGGTCATAGATATGAAAGCCATATGATCATTCTGTCGTTTCGACCGTCTTATTCTTGTATAAGCAGGTATTAATTTCAAGTATAAATACTTGAGGCTGACATTTTCATCTTTCGATAGGAATATGTGGCTTTCTAAGTGAAGTATGTTGCTAGAGAAGACAGATCGTTGTTCTCATCAACGATTTGTGGTGAAAATTGAACTGTGTTGTATGGCAAAGGCTCAATCGTCTGCGTAAACTAATTATCTGGAGCCTGTTCCAGACAAGACTGTTATAATATATGAAGATTGAAAAGCAGTGGCGCTAGAACTGAGTCTTGTGGTAATCCATTGTTAAGTTTTCCTTAACTACTCATTTCATTGCCCGTTACGACAGGGAATAGTACGTATATTTTATAACAGACCTCATCTTTTGAAAAATTATATGTTCTATCCATATCTTAAAAAAAATCTAAATGCAAGTCTGTTATAATATATAAAGATTGAATCTTTAATCTTTATATCTTTTCCATCTTTATAGAGCGCTAGAACTGAGCCTTGTGGTAATCCGTTGTTAAGTTTCCGTTGACTACTCATTTTACTGCCCGTTACGACACGGAGTAATACGCATACCTTTCGTAACAGAGCACTCCTTTAGAAAAAATATATGTTCTATCCATATCCATAAAAAAATCTACTTGAAACGTATACAGGTTCTGTTTTAAAATTACGAACTACATAAATAATCCATTAACCAAAATTGAATAAAAAGTGATAAATTTCCATTCCTCTTATTAAGTAATAAAAAAGAAAATCTATCATAAATTTAAAAATATCTGAATATTCTGCCAGTGACATTTCCGACTGCATATTATGTTACCGCCAGACGTTATATAACTTTGATAAAAAAAAAGAACAGAGCGTAAAATTTTATATCTCTGAATTATTTTTAGCGAGGAATAACAAAAAAATCTTACACGTGTGCATACAGGTATCAAATCAAAAATTGTCTTTCAGTCAATCTTTCAGTATATTAGTAATTTCAGTTTTTGCATGTCTTATTTTTAGGGTTTTGTAGGTATGACCAAAAAACCCTTATAACGCCACTCATGTACCTGTCGTATGTTCTTTAGAAATTGTGATTCCACTTCTAGTCCAGTCACCAGCGGTTAAAAACGGTAAAACTGGGGAATTTTGAGAATCAACACTGATTTTGATGAAAATTTGGGAATAAGTTCTACTTACTCTCTTTTTCAAAATCTACCCTGCGCCGAAGTGTGCTTTTGCTCTAGGGGTGAAAGCCACCTCTTCTAGGGAGTGAATTTTTTTTTAATCAAAATAACCCCAGGAATCGATAGATTGGTCAATTTTAAGCAACTTTTGTTCTATAAAGTTTTTTTGTAAAGTTGAAACTTACTGAGTTACTAATATTTGAAACTATGCATTTTTCATCGAAAAAAACGCATGTTTTTCAATCATTTTTCACGAATAACTATTAAAGTTTTCATTTTATCGAAAAAGTTGTAAGGAACAAAAATGTAGCTAATAAAAAAACAAAGAGATTGGTTTTTGAAAGACTTCTGAAAACCCAATATGGACTGAGTTATTGCTCGTTGAAGGGTGCTTATTTTTCGAGAACCACAAGAATCAAAACTTTGAACCTTAAATAACTTGAAAACATTGCAATTTTCGGGAAAAACTCAAGAGACCTTTTTTGAAGTACATAAAAAAACCTTTAAAATGAGCACTGATAAAAGTATTTTGCATAAGAATTGACTAACTTATAACTAAAATAAAGTCACTTTTTCTTGTTTTTTTTTTTTTTTTTTTAATGCAAAGATTATACCCCCACCGTTACCACCCAAATTGAAATTAATCATAACCCATTGGCAGTTAACTTTATTTAAGTATTATTGACATCATGCAGGTGGTTTGATCGGTTTAGAATGCTTGTTTTAGAAAAAATAATTGATTAAATTGAAAATAGCATTTTCGTAATTTTTCAAAAAAAACTTTGAGCCAACGTATCTCCTTCAATTTTTACATTAAAAAAAAAAAACAAAATTTTCAGTGAAACAAATCCTACAACTTTTGTTCGAAATATTTTTTCATATCATGAATATTTTTTTGTGTATTTAAAAAAAATGCATTTTTTTTGAAAAATTACGAAAATGCTATTTTCAATTTAATCAATTATTTTTTCTAAAACAAGCATTTTAAACCGATCAAACCACCTGCATGATGTCAATAATACTTAAATAAAGTTAACTGCCAATGGGTTATGATTAATTGCAATTTGGGTGGTAACGAGAGGGTATAATCTTTGCATTAAAAAAAAAAAAAACAAGAAGAAGTGACTTTATTTTAGTTATAAGTTAGTCAATTCTTATGCAAAATACTTTTATCAGTGCTCATTTTAAAGGTTTTTTTATGTACTTCAAAAAAGGTCTCTTGAGTTTTTCCCGAAAATTGCAATGTTTTCAAGTTATTTAAGGTTCAAAGTTTTGATTCTTGTGGTTCTCGAAAAATAAGCACCCTTCAACGAGCAATAACTCAGTCCATATTGGGTTTTCAGAAGTCTTACAAAAACCAATCTCTTTGTTTTTTTATTAGCTACATTTTTGTTCCTTACAATTTTTTCGATAAAATGAAAACTTTAATAGTTATTCGTGAAAAATGATTGAAAAACATGCGTTTTTTTCGATGAAAAATGCATAGTTTCAAATATTAGTAACTCAGTAAGTTTCAACTTTACAAAAAAACTTTATAGAACAAAAGTTGCTTAAAATTGACCAATCTATCGATTCCTGGGGTTATTTTGATTAAAAAAATTTTCACTCCCTAGAAGGGGTGGCTTTCACCCCTAGAGCAAAAGCACACTTCGGCGCAGGGTAGATTTTGAAAAAGAGGGTAAGTAGAACTTATTCCCAAATTTTCATCAAAATCTGTGTTGATTCTCAAAATTCCTCGGGAAAATTCCACAATTTAACATATTTGTACAACTCGACCCACATATAGAAAATAAAAAATGCATTGCGGGAAAAATATAAACAAATATATATTTACCGGAAAAATGAGTGGGGTATTAATTGAAATCCCTTAATGTATAAATAATCCAATAATATTTTTATCTAAATTTCGCAAAAATGTGTCAAAAAACTTGTCCACCACTCTATTTCCTAGAGGGGTTTATCTAAATCTGGGGGGGGGGGGGGAAATAAAAACTCAATAATGTACATTGATGGAAACTCGAATACTTTAACCGGCATTGTTCATAAAATTATTATTTCTAAAAATATCGATTTTTTTTGTGTCGTAGGAAAAATATTATATTTTAAATTCATGGTGTGTTGTGTTAAAATAAAGCTTTTAAGTCGTAGATTAAGAAACGAAACGGAGTTATATATCTTTATCTTAATTCGATTTTAACCAAAAATGTGCTAAAAAATTTGTTCCACACTGTATAATCCAGTGGGATTAATCTAAACATTTGAAAAAACTTTTAGTAATGCATATTAATGTGAAACGTAATGGTACCACAAGAATTTATGATCTGATAATTATTTTGAAAGTTATCGAATTTTAGGCAACACCGTACTTAACAATATTTATCTGACTGACTGGAGCATTGGATAGCTATAGCTGGTTCTGGATGCGAACGCATCACAATTTTCCATCTTTTTATGCTTCACAATACCCCTTCCTGCTTCAGCCGTTAAAACTAATCTGATCAAAAATTCCTGTTGGACTATTTCAGTGTCCATCAATTTTCATTATGGAATTTTTTTTCAGATTTTTAGATCAACCCCTCTGGGAGATAGGGTGGGGGATAAAAGTTTTTTGACATATTCTTGGCGAAAATACCTTAAAAAAAATGATTTTTCAAAAATAAAAATTTGTTTTTTGATCCACGCATTAAGAGCATTCATTTGATATGCCACACAAAAATTTTAAAAAAATTATTTTTTTATTAAATACATATTTGTTTATATTTATCTCGGGATGTGTCTTTTTTGAACTTTCAGTATTTTTCCTATATGTGGGTCAAAGAGTTGTATAAGAATGCCAAATTTAAATTTTTTATGTTAAGCCATTTGGCTATAATTTCTACCGTACAAACAGACAGACACATGAGTGACGTTATAAGGCTTTTTGGTGGTCATACCTACAAAACCCTAAATTTGATAAATTTATTACTTTGTTATGTATTTGGTTTCCAACATCTAATCTCCAGAAGTGGCACATCTTCGTTGGTATAGACCAGCGGTCGAGGATCCGGGGTAAATTACCCCAAATGGGGTAAAAATTAAATTTTTGGGGGTAATAAGGAAATTTTTACAATTTGCTATTTTATAAACGTGTTAGTAGCGCACTAAGGAAAAGGGCGCTGAGGGGTTTGACTAAGGGGCGCCATTGCGAAGGTGAGGACCTTTATTTTTTTTTTTTTTTTGTTCATCAGTTAGATTTTGGAAGGTGAGGACCTTTTGTTTTTGCTCATTACTTATATTTTGGGAGGTGAGGACCTTTGTTTTGCTCATCATTTAAATTTTCGGAGGTGAGGACCTTTTTTTTGTTCATCATTTAGAGATTTTGGGAGGTGAGGACCTTTTTTTTGTTCATCATTTAGAGATTTTGGGAGGTGAGGACCTTTTTTTTGTTCATCATTTAGAGATTTTGGGAGGTGTGGACCTTTTTTGTTTGCTCATCAGTTAGATTTTGGGAGGTGAGGACCTTTTTTTTTTGCTCATCACTTGGATTTTGGGAGGTGAGGACCTTTTTTTGTTGCTCATCACTTAAATTTTGGGAGGTGAGGACCTTTGTTTTTGTTTGTTTGCTCGTCACTTGGATTTTAAGAGGTGAGGACCCTTTTTTTCCTCATTTGGATTTCGAGAGTTGAGGACCTTTTTTTTTCTTGTCACTTAAATTTTTTTATAAGCCAATGGGGTAACGTAGGTATAAAGAAATATATCTTTGGGTAATGGGTAAAAATGTTCCCCGACCCCTGGTATAGACAATACTCATTCCTCAGCAGACCCTTCAGCAAGCAAGACTAAAGCCTGGTTTATAACAGACTCATAACATAAAGCATAGCAATGCATAACATGGCTCCATAAATTAATGAAGTTGAAACATAGTACTATCGTTGTCCTGTTTATAATACGACCGCACAACACAGACACACAACTCCATAATATAAAAATTCACCAAGTTGAACATTTATGTTTGTGGAGGTTATGCGTAGCCAATCACAGAAGAGAGTTGCGAGCATGCGCCGTGCTTGACAATTGTCATAAGTTTTTGTATATTTTTTTGGTTATTGTTTTGTTTACAACTTATTAAATATTGAAAAAGAAGCGAGGTTGGTTGAATTAGTGGAAAATAATCCAAATCAAGAAGAGCTCCGCGTTCCGACTAATGTACTAATGCGATACACCGGTTCTATTATAAACACCGTAGTTATGGCTTGTGCGTTGTGCTGTGGAGACATGCTATGTTATATGCCATGCGTTATTTTATGTAGCTATTATGAACCAGGATTTACAACTGTATATTTATAATATTGAAAATTCTGATAGTTATTTTATCTACCACACATTATCACCTCGTGTTCCGCCAAAAATTTTAACGCGATAACATGGTCTATTTTTCATAATTTGTCTCTTTAAAATCAAATTAGCTGTTGCATTTGTTCAGTTTATATATTAAAAAGGTCTTCTTATATGAATTTAAATATACATTTAGTATATAGGGTAGTACATAGGGGTTATTACTCTGCAATCAATATATTAAACAGATTTTAGACAGCATCGTATGCGACACGCATTAGCTCTCAATGTTCGACGAAACATAAATGGGTAAATTTATTGAGATTCATGTTCATCTGTTTTTCCCTTTGCCCTGATTAAAATTAATCCCACTTTCGTTTGTGGAACATAGGGTGATATAGACTGTATTCACGCATGTTTTGCTGTTTACACTCCCGCGAAATTAATATGGGTACGATTGTATGGACCAAATCATTGCTATAGATTCGCCTCGAGTCCTTTGACAAATGTTAAAAATATAAATGTTTATTTTTCGTTTTAATTACCTTTTTTAATAATTCATGCTAATTTATGTTTTCTAAATAAAAATATGACGGAATGATATGTATATTTAAGTTAATATTTTTTTAAACTTAATTAGAACTCGTTAATTTGCCAATTTATGTTAGGCGTGAAGAAAATATTTATAATGTCAACACACTGGTGATTGTCATTCAGCAAAGAACAGCACATTAAAGTAAAACATTATAATAAATTGTGATTGACATAGCAATAACTTATTTCATCATCATCATCATCATCATCTATCTGCTGAATTCGTCGAACATTAGTCTCTCCATTACTTCTCCAAACCTTGCTGTCTTGGATTAACAATTACCAACTAGGGAAATTCTTTTAATGTTGGACGGACGACATTATGAGAATTTATTTTCATACTGTACTAAAAAAAAAAATGTTGCAGTTTCGTATGTACATATATATTATACTAGCTGAAATCTAGTGCCTCGGTCAACATTTATATATATCTCTCTCTATTCGTCTCTACGTCCCGTAGCTATCGACACAAGGCGTTGACGTTTAGTCAATTTACAAGATTGCTCAGGTTGATCTGGTGACGTCACAAGATTAGTCGGATTGCTCAGATTTTGTTAACATTTTCGTAAGCAATATAAGTCTGAAGTTAAGTAGTGATGCCTGGTGGCGTTGAATGCAACTATCAATTTTCTGTCGTTGATTACAACTGCTACCGCGTTTGTTTTACAAATATGAGTTTATTACCAATAGAATTCTGTCACAAACGGCACTTATATCGTCTATTTTGTTAAGTTATGTTTTCAACACATTCCAATTGGCTGTAAGATTCAATTTACCCGCGCTAACCCCCACCACCAACAATCTATTAATACTATAAATCGTGCCAGATCATCGGATTACTTGGAAACGATCGGATTGCTCTGGCGGATCAATCGGATTGACTAAAAATAAGCTAATGTGTATGCTCCGACTGACGCATCGGGAGCACTTGGATCGCTCGGAGTAATCTGAGTCACTAAACGTAAACGCCTATTGTGTGAGCTCTGTAAACAGTGGCCCATCTCTTGTTTGTTTATAAAAAGTATGAACTTTTAAGGCATAAAAATAGGCTTTAGTTTGTGTGGAAACTTTTTCTAAACACGTTGTTCCAATCTAGACTTCGTAGGTAAAATACAGACATACACAGCAAAAAATCCATAAGTGTAAAAGTTCATTCTAAGTTTGGTTAAAATTTTAGTGTCAAAATTTTCACTTAAAAAAATTAAAAAGTTTACTATTTTTAATCAAATCACCGTGTAAAATCTTCATTTATTCAGATAGTGTTATTTTTATGAAATATTTCTTTTACAGCGTTAAAATTAACACTACTTTAACACTATTAAGAACGCTGAGAGTCATAAAAACAGCCATATTTACCATAAATGAACATGCTCGTGTAGTTTTTATTTTAAATCGGAGCAGCCATTCTTTTAGGTAACATACATACAAGCATACATTCATACATATATACATACAAACGAACTAATTATATATTAGTATAGATGTGAACATGTGACAGAAGAGCTTCGACAAAAGAGCAGGCGAGACAAAAGCGCATTTGGGTTAGAATAGTGAGGGGGTGGTAACAGAAAAATCCGAATGGCTCTAATTAAGTTTAAAATGTCTGTACCATAATCTCTTATATTTAAAGTTAGAGCCGAAAAACTACTATATGTTAAACACTGGGTTATTTTTGCCACCCGGGAAGATAATCCTTCCCGAGTACCCCGTTGGATTCAACATTGGGAGAGTTCCATATGTTAGTAAGTATGGCGAAAGCTTTTCTGGCATTATTTATCCTTGAGAGGACATCGGAATAGGCCCATCCGTCTTTCGTTAGGATACTCCTAGGGTTAATGAATTCATTGATTTCATCGGTCATTTTGTTCTGAATATACAAGCTGTTCATATTTGATGATCAGATACGCATCATTTTGGTCTTAGTAATATTAATTCTGAGGCCAACCTTCTGTGCTTCTTGAATGAGACGGTTTAATTTGGTTTTATGTTGGCATAGGAGTGCGCAAGCAGTTTTATTAGTATAGTTTTGCAATTATTTCCATGCACTTACTTATTCATTTGTTCTTGCTCTTTTCTCGTACCAGCTCTTTTATCTTTCTTGACTTTTTGTTGCTTGCCTTCCTATGGACTACCGGATGATCAACTCAATTTGTTTCAGTTTCGGAAATCTTCGCATCTTGTTGGCGGTCGATTCGTCATTGTATGTGGCAAAAGACAAGTTTGATGGGACTGTTTTAAAGTTTTAATAAAACAGTTCAGAATTTCATAAAATCGTCTCCGTCGTTCATCATGTTTGCAACGTTATAAAAATGCATTTTTAAATGTAATAGACTCTAATAAAAATGCAAAACATGCGAGAAATAATGAAATTTGCCGGTCATTTGGAGTTCGTATGAGAGAAGGCGGTCAGGCAAACTAATGGCTAAAGAACACCGTACAAATTAATGTTGACGCCCTCTCCATGGCTTTCGACTATCAGCCAGGAGGACGCCTTCATTATAAACGTAGCTGCTGACGTCAAACAACACAGCGTCAGCCTTGATTAAACTCACAAAGTGAACTATCAGTAATATTTATAGCACAAATGGCTTTACCAGCAAATTCAAAAAACTACCATATTCAGGATAGTGATATCGCTAGATTTTCTCAATAAAATGCATTTCAAAACATTTATTACACACATCTGGGTCTATATTCCTCGATTTAACGGACTAATAGGAGTAAAAGTTTGTATTGTTACTGTATTTACTATTTTGACTTGACCGAAGATTTTAGTTGTGTTCGGTAATGATCGCAAAGAATACATTTTTATTTTTGGTCTAAGGCTCCTTACGTATTGGCCACCAATCGCCAGAGACCAGTTTTTGCCACTGATCATGCCAGTCTTCTGATATTTCATGTAAGGGAAGCCGGGGTATAACGGACTCCCGGGGTATATCGGGCTCCCGGGGTATAACGGGCTCCCCTCTTTTTGGCTTTTAAAGCATGCCGCCCTGTTTGGGTGCATTCCAATCACGTTCAGTACTTTGCTAGTGTCTTCCGAGAGTGGTTGTATGACTGAGAGCTGGCGTTTACATTTTGTAAATTGGAGAAACATGTTTCTTGCTGTGTTGATATATTTTTCACACATATCCAGACGTTGATTGCTCCAGTGCAGAGCATGTGGCAAGTGGGCACATTGTTCTTGCGCATGAGAAGATGATAACGATGAGGAATGCACTCACGTGTCATTCTGCGCCAGATTTTAGCTGATTGCCCATTATATCACGCCCGTGCTCATTCTGCGCCGACACCGGGGCAAAATTAGCACAAGGGACTTTTTTTTATATCGTCATAGCTTTTATTTTTGCATTTCTCTAAGAATTTTTACTGTCTGTAATAATTAACAATAAATCATCTTACGAATAAAAGTATTTCGAAATTTTTTACGATATTCCTTAAGATTTTAGTAAAGATAATCTTTAAGGTGCCCGTTATGCCCCGGCTTCCCCTACTACTAAGTTTTTGTCATCTTAAGCAGGGGGCGCAAATAGCTTTTGTTGCTGTGCACCAAAAACATTTTAACTAACTAACATCTTGAGCAAGTATCTTCATTGAGATTTGACTTGTTTGTATGGATTTTTTGCGGCTTCATCAGATCGTTTGTTGCCAAGAGTACCAGTCAGTAATTATAATATAATGAATGTTTTCCTTTCTTGATTGTTGATTATTTATTGAAGTGGCCTGCAGAATACTATACATTTCTGTGGTAAAAGCACTAATGATTGCAGGTAGGTGGTATTGCCATGTTTCTCTTCCCGTAACCATTGCTGCTCCAATTTCGGAACCGATTTTTGAGCCATTCGTGTTGAGACATAAAATTCTCTGAACCGCTTTAGAGTGGCTATTGTAAAAAAATAGTCCTTACGAATTTCATGACATTCCAAAGATTGCAACAATCAATTTCTGATCAATCTGAAACCAGATGGCCTTAACATCTGTTCTATTAAGATAAGAAATCAAAGGAAGGGTTTTAATTTGTCAAATTCGTTTTCTCGTGACTGCTAAAAATCAATCAGCAGGAATAAGGTTATTAGTATTTTGAGAATAAACAAACTATTCTGGACTGTATTTGTAACATTTTATAAAAAATATATATTTATATTTTTAGACAATCGAAAATAGTAAAGAGCTAGTTTTTATCGTGATTTGGCAGACAAGAGTATTTTAAACAATAGATCACTTTTAAGAAGTGTTGATTTTAAAAATAAAGTTTTGTTACGAAAATCATTTACAAACCTAACGAATGAATATGAACGATGAAATATTGGCAATAGGTCAATGAACATAAACGAATGATATCCATCTCTTGTCGGCAATCTAAATGAAAGTTCGTCAAGTTGTAAATCCAAGTAAGTAGATAAGACTTATCCAGGAGAGAATATAATAATAATTAATTCAGAATTTATTGTGTCAACTTTGCGAGAAGTTGTATGTGTGCATCTGCACTGCTCCGCACTGTATGCGTGTTATACATTGTTTGTAATAGTGTATGCCTGTGTATGCCTTATGAACGGGTTTGTATGGGTAGATACACTATGTGAAGAAATGTAGAGCCATCCCTAGTCCCATAGAGCTTAATCCTGTCGATACTTACATATATACATATCTGGGATAGATGAATCTTTTTCCAGCTTATTATTGATGCTTCTGCATATATTTAATAATAATAATAATAATAATTCTTCGTTGATTTCAACTACAGGAGTCACAATAAATATATTTATTTCATAGAGTAATGTGTCTTTGTCTTACATGGGCGCTACGATGACTAAAGAGACCTATTTTGGCCGTAAATCACAAATATGGCGTGTTAGCACGGCAGTGATGTTAACTGAAGTTTTCTGTTCCCTCGCTCGTACGGCTTGCTGTCTTTGGTCTTCATACATGGATAATACCTCCCGTGTAGTTCTTCTCCATATATTTCGATTTTTTGCCAACTCTTCCCAATTATGACAGTTTAAGTTCGTATTTTTAAATGTCTGTACTAACACGTCTTTATACACGAGGGTTGTACGTAAAATAAGGTCTTCATTTTTTTTTTCACAAAGAAAAACACGTTTATTTGAAATGAGTTATACATTGTTGGAAAGTCTGAATTTTCTACTATTTTGCTACATAATTCCCGGTGCGATCGATGCATTTTTGCATGCGGTGTAGAATTTTTTGTATACCCGTGACATAGAACTCTCCCGCCGCGGCGCGCAGGTACCATACGACCTCTTCTTTCAACTCCTTGTTGGTCCTGAAATTCGTCCCACCCAGGTGTGACTTCAACGCAGAAAAGAGATGATAATCACTTGGTGCTAGGTCCGGGCTGTAGGCGTGTGTGTGGCGTTATCCCATTCAAATTGGCTGATGAGGTCGATTGTTACACGGGCGGTGTGGAGCGGTGTGAAAACGCACTCCCTTCGTCAGTATGCCCCTTCTTTTATTTTGAATTGCATGGCACACAAAAAACGAATCACAGAACGTAACTCACACCTGGCGGTAACGGCGAGTGGAAGTCTAAGGACAAAAGCCTAAGATCAATTTATAAAAGTAACATCAAAGCGAAATCGTCGTTTAACAGCCTCCCAAATTGCAGCGAAATTAAATGAAATTCGTCCAAGTAAAGTGTCAGTTTCAACAGTTAAAAGAAGACTGTACTCTGCCGGTCTCCGAGGATGTGTAGCAGCTAAAAAACCGAAATTAACAAAACAACATAAGAAAAACAGGTTGGTTTGGGCTAAAACTCATAGAGATTGGACACTTAAGAATGGAAAAATGTGCTCTGGACGAACGAATCCTAATTTCAAATTTTCGGTTCTAACAGAAGAGTATTTGTCCGACGATCTAAGAACGAAAGGGCTTTGTCAGAGTGTACAGTGCCAACAATTAAACATGGTGGAGGTAACGTAATGGTTTGGGGATGTTTCGGGAATAATAAGCCAGGAAAATTAGTAAAAAAAGATGGCAAACTTAACAAAAAAGGATATTTACAAATTTTGCAGGATCACGTTTTGCCTTCTGGAAATGAAATTATTGGACCAAATTTCATATTTCAACAGGATAATGATCCGAAACATGCATCAAAATTGTGTATGTTCTATTTGAATGAGAAAAAACAAGAAAAACTTATAGAAATTATGGTATGGCCATCCCAATCACCTGATTTGTCACCAATTGAGTTAGTTTGGGACGAGTTGGATAGAAGAGTTAAAAGTAGATCTCCAAGTAGTGCTACACAGATGTGGGAGTATCTGTATACAGAATGGTACTCATTAGATAGCGAATATTTTGCTAAATTAATAAATAGAATGCCCCAAATTTGCGCAGCTCTAATTAAAAATAAAGGTGGACAATTTGACGAATCAAAAATATAAATAAAGCTTTTGTGTAATTAAGACAATATTGACAGATTATAGTTGGTAAAAGTTTAATTTAATGTAATTGTTAATTATATTGTGAATAAAGGTTTGAAATTATTTTTTCTCTATGTTTTTTTAACAAAAACTCGACTGCTTCCAAACTTTTGAGCGGTAGGGTATATTATCGTCGTGATCCTGCCATTTTATTTTCAATATATATAATTAACAGTAATACATAATAATAGAAAATCTTGTTTAAGAAAGAATTCGATGTCATTCCTACCTGTAAATCTTTTACCAAATTTTTTTAGGTGTATACGCGGCTTAATACTATAAGAAAAAGATTTTGAAGACAACAATATTAAAATGCGTCATAAGCATTCAAGCCTATGAAAATATGAACTGATAAACATATGTACATAAAAAAGATAAAATAAACATAAAAAGGAAACTGTTCTTACTTTCCTTTCATCTTATTTTATTACGTGCTTGACCCAAATTTGCTCTTTCGGAAAAATATCTGTTAAAATAATAAAGAATTTATATAACATATTAACACAAAAAATTTATAACATATAAAAATCCTTTTTAGTAGTATTATGTTATATAGGTGACATAACATTAGAACATTTCATCGCAATGGAATATGGGATAAAATAGCGCAATGATAGTAAACTGTCATGTAACAACATCTTTGTATTATTTTAAATTGGGTTCTATATTAACAATGTCAGAAACTACCGAAAGAAATTTGGATTTATAATAATTTACTTAGAATCTCCTGGGTCGACTGAGTCAGCAATGAGGAGTACAATTTGCCAGTGCAAAACATAAAGGGAAGGAAACTGTGTGTCGCCAGCTAACTGTATTTTTGGCTGAAGATTCAATTTGTTGATATATTTTATTAACTTTGTTCACTTCCTTTTGAATTGATCTCTTGCAAATGGTTGTTGGATGTCCTTACCCTCAACTATTAGCTATTACTAACAACGTTGTTGTCTTGTTGTTACGTGTTCTGATCTATAGGTCAGGGGTTATTGCCGAACTTATTGCCGATAAAATATGGGATACCGTAATAAAATTAGTTTTTGAACTTTAATTAATAGTTTAAAATATGTATAAAATATTTCAAGTTATTAATATTTCATAGGGAAAAGGAACCTGCGTGTACCTCTACTTTATTTTACTATAAGATGACAATAACTATTGTGTTTTCAATTCTTTTAATATTAAAAGAATTGAAGAAGAAGAACTAGACGGACTATCTACTTCAGCATATGGAAATCTCATCGACCTGATTTGAAACAGCCAAATATAAATGAAGTTTTAAGAAATTTTATTAGTTTTGGCATGACTTAAAAGAAGAATGTAGATTTATCAAAGAGGCAGTTTGTTTTTCGTTGCCGTTTACTCTGTGACAGACTAAAATACAGAAGTAAGTTGGATCCTATTGTTGGATAGAATTCAGTTGTTCACAAATTACCAAATTTTGAAAGACTAGAAGAGTTTTTGCAAACGGTACAAATAACTAAGATTATATTATAACTAAATGACATTATTTACAAATAAAGTAATAGTTAATTTATCGTTTAATGGAAAAACAGTTTTTGCATAACGTCACTTTTTTGTTTTCTCGTTTAGCCCTTTTCTTAATACGTGATAATTATATATTTAGGACAGAAATGATATTTTCTATATTAAAATATGCTCTAAAAGGTATTTAACATTGTAAATATTTTAAATTGTCTCTTTTTTAGCCTAGACACACCACCTAAAAATTATACGACAAATCTAAATCAAAATCCAGTATTCCGTCATTTGAATTACGTTAAAAATTATCATACGCGTGCGCAGTTTAATCGTCACGTGATTTTAAAGTATAACCGACAACGTTATACGTGATTTTAAAGTAAAGCCGACAACGCTATAAGATTTCCAAAAACTCTCAATTGAAAGAAAATCAGAAATTTAACCTTGAATATTACTCACTTTGAATTCATAATATTTTGTTTCTTTATTTTTTATAACTATTTGTGATTTTTTAATTTATTGTATTTATTTAGAATTAGTCAAAATTGTCACGGTTCCAACATTTTTATCAACGTGAAAAGAGTTCCGTAATCAAAATAAATTGGGAATCGCTGTTCTAGGTCAATTCTTTTCTGCATCGTAATAATAATAATAAATTTATAATAATAATAATAAATTTATTGTTCAGTTGTGCGTACAAGAAAGATACAAGAAACCCAGTCACAGTAAAAATTTAAATAAGTTTAAATAATATTACAAGAGAATATTACAATTTTTCTACAGCTTTTACTAGAAGGCTAAAATCATCACTGAGAAACTCAGTGATGCTATAAAAGGCCTTCTGTAGCAAATAATCCTTTATGTATTTTTTAAATAATACAGTTTTCAGATCTTTAACTGCTTGCGGCAGTTTGTTAAACAATACAGCACCGACATAAGTAGGTAAATTTTTTGATATATTATATTTTACGCGAGGTAATCTGAATTCTTTTTTTCTAGTGTCATACTTATGGACAGTGCAGTTTGTGTTTAAAAAATTACCGTGTTGCTTAACAAACAATAACAAATTTAATATGTACAAACAAGGTATTGTAAGAATATTCAACTGCGGAATAATATCCCTGCAAGATGTCCTTCTGCCAACCTTACCAAGAATACGCACTGCTCTTTTCTGCAATTTAAATAGTCTCGGCCACTCAATAGAATTTCCCCAAAGAATTATTCCATACGTAAGGGTCGACTGTATGTAAGAGAAGTATACTAATTTGGCAGATTCCAAAGAAACATGATTTATGACTTTGTGAAGCATAAAGTTGTATGTGTTCACTTTTTTAGCAGTAGCATTTACATGCTGTCTCCAATTTAGCTTGGAATCTAACATGAAACCTAGAAACTTAATTGTTTCCATTTCATAAAGTTCTCTCTTGTCTAAGGTCTTATTTAAGCTGAAAACCATGTCGTGTGTCTTACTCTCGTTCAGTTTGAGATGATTTTCATGGAACCATGTATTCTGCAATTGGTTCCTATTAATCGTTTCCGACCCTAATAAACTCAAAATTTTGCGTAAGTAGTGGGTTATAGAGACTTGTGTGCAGTGGAGTAACTACGGGCCCGCTACGCCCACAACAATGAGAGGGGCACGCCATTTAGGGACCCATCGAACCTCTAAACTAATTTTTTTTATTATTTGATCTCTAGACTAGTGTTTCTTAAAGTATCAAATATGGCGGACCGGCAACTTTTATTTCGAATGTGTCAAGGACCGGTACCAAATTTGGGGCATATATTATACTATTGTTTCTTTCTTTTCTGGAAACTCGCCGTGGACCGCCAGCTGAACACTCGCGGCTCGGTACTGGTCCGCGTACTACTACTTTGAGTAGCACTGTTCTAGACTATTAGGGAGCCCAAAGAAAATTCTGCAGGCTGAGGGGTAAAATATGAAGTTACGCCACTTCTTGTTGAGTCCTTACCTACTATTCACATTTATACAACAATACGGCCTTCTCGTTCGAAATGAAAATTTTTAGTTTTGTTGTCTTTGTGTAATAGAAAATTCTCTAAATGTTGTGGAGCACTGAATGCAGTTTAAGTCTTACGAAACATGCTCAGAGAATATGCGACTATACTTCCCAGAAATTCTTCAACGTCTTCAATAGTCTCGCCCTGCACGTAGAATAAAGTTCTTTTAGATGACAACAAAGAATGTAAGGAGAGCAAATTCTCATTATTTACTTTTAGGAGATCTAAATTGACAAAATAAAAAGGAATTTCCAGAAACTGGTCAAGAAAAAGAAAAAGCACAAGAAAAAGAGAGACTGAGCGAGCAAAAAGAAAAATAGGAATTTCCAGAAACCGAGTAAAATAAGCTACTTCGAGAGAACAAGCGAGCAAAGAAAGGAAACTTTGAGAAACTGGGCGAGTGTAGAGAAAAAATAAAAGCCTGCAAATATCTAAAGCGCACTATTAGATACCCATAGAGCCAGATTTGGCTGAAGAGCCATATGTTGCCCTCTATACCTTGATGTACTTATTCTGCTTTCTGGGTTTCTCTATTTATTGCCAGCACTTCATTGAAAGAATAGAACGTGTAACGATGTACGGAAAAAAATATCAAATCCTGCAGAACATCTTATAGAAAACACTTCAACGAAGAACTAGATAGCAGCGAACAAGGTATGCATTGCCAAAATGACAACCAACGTCTATTAGAAAATTACTTACAGTGCATTCTGTAATTCTACCCGTACAATTTTGCACTTTATCTAAACGTCTATTTCATCTAATATAATTCAACCTTTATAATCTAAAGATTAAAATTTCAATTTGTTGCGAAGGGTTTAAGGATGACATTTAAGGATAATTTAGAACTATGATTTGGGTAAAGGTCTTTGATTGAACAATATTAAGGATTAATTAGGATCTATTCACCTGTCCACTTCCTATTCGTATGATTATTAATGTTAAGAAAATTTTTAGTCGGTAGACATTTGGATTAACAAGACGGATGTCCTACTTTAAAATGACCATTAATCCTATTAAAGTGTAGATTATCAGGTTTGCCAAGATAAATAATAACAAATGGTTTCTGGCAATAGTTTAAAGACTTGTTACAATTTTTAATTTCGTTAAGTTGGAACACAAGTTCAGAACTATCGAAGATACTTTAGATATATGAACAGTGTGGTCTATATATTTTAAGACACAATTTTTTGTGCGTAAAACAGTGGCGCGATCTATAAATCTCAAATAAGCATAATAAAACTTTATTAACAAGAAATTATTTTACATTTAAATTATTATCTTTGAAACAGCCCTTTTGCGACTACAGAGCGCTGCCAGCGACTTTTCCACTTCTGGAAACACATTTTATAGGTACTTTGATCGTTTGAAAACGACTACTAAAGTACAGGATAAGTACAGGAACAACTTTGATTTATTAAATAGGGACATATGTCATGTTGGGTTTCTTTGGATAGAGATTTTGAAAAGAAACAATTTTAATTTAAATATTTTTTTAATATCTTTTACAGTTTATGAAAAATTGAATTCTCTTTAACACTGTATAACCATATATTTTATATTTTGTGTAACTCTCATGAAGAAATAAATTATTTCGAAACTGGTCAGCTAGATCTAATTGCTTTATTTATGTCCGCATCCCGTACAACTTTTTCCACACGTTCTCTATAATGATTTGAAAGTAATGTATTTTTATTTAGAAGTGTTCAAAGTGCCTTACATTTTAGTTGAAACCCTTTCGCTTCCTTACTTTTTAGCTATCTATACCTCAGAGCATAAAAAAACTAAAAATATTTCACGTTCTAGTCGTACCTACTTGAAAGTGAAATATTTTTATTACGTTCTGAGCTACTGAGAGCTCAAGAGTAATGAACCGAAAGTGTTTAAAGCACAATGGAAGGCACTTTAAACACTTTATTTTCAATTCGTTACAGAAAATACCATTTTTCGTAAACCGTAAAAGATATTAAAAAAATATGTAAGCAAAAATTGCTTCTTTTCACAAACCCAATACGACAAACGTTCCCATTTTATAAATCCTTGATATCCTTGTTTTGTCCTTGATATCCTGTACTTTCGGTTTGTTCTGGAAAATTTCCATTCGATTTTTTTTGTAAACTTTAGTTATCAATTTTTTCCCAACTTGTAAAAACGTGTTCTCTCTATCTTGATGCATCCTGTATAGTCACAAGTTGCTCCTATATATTGCCATTGCCAGGTTAGTATGGTGGATTGCGAGAGAGCGATTTTGTTTATTGACAATAACTACCGAACCATAAGAGAAGTGATATTGATATTTTGTTGTAACTGTCGAAATTCATCAAAATATCTTAATAAGGGCCGTATGATGTTCATACTTCTTTTACAATCTCTCTAACAGTTAATGTTCGATTAGAACTAATTAAGTCTTAAACCTGGATATCCCGTTTCGTCGGTTTTAGAAACTGAAGGCCTAACTGATCGCACATCATACTGATTGAATTCTTGTTAAATGCCGTACCCATTTAAAAAAATCAGCTGTTACCACCACAGTACCACCGCCATCACAAAGTACTAGTTTTGCTGGGTTATCAAAATAAAAAAAAAAAATTAAATAAAAGTTGTTAGTTATTGCTTTTATAGCAACTTTTGTTAAATAGATTTTTGCGAAATATTTCTGTTGTGAAATATTCATAAAAATCTTAAAACCGACACGAATAAACTCCCATTTCTAGTTAACTGATTTTTACCAAAAGTTGATCAACTGTGCCATTGATGTTGAAAGCTTAAATATGAAGTTTCATAAAAATCCTTTTAGCCGAATTTGCTCTGCACGAGTACACGGACCGACAGACATGTTAAAAATAGTCAAAACGTTATGTACGGACCTCAATTCGTGGAGATTCATCGAAATCTCGAAATGTCAAAATCGGTACGATCACAATACCTGCCTTATATATGTTGCATCTTCTCCAAAAACTGTTTTCGAGTGTTTCTGACACCGTCTTTCCAAATTTAACACAAAATTTTACACAGACACGCTTCTCTTCGGTAAGGTTCATCTTAAAAATCTCTGGAGCAAAGGAAATTAAATTACAAAAATAAAATAAACTCAACGGCAGTCTATGCACAAACGTAGTATATCAGGTCGCAATTTCCTTTTTTCACTTACTAGGTATCGCAAAACACACGCAGTTTGTGTATTTATTATTCAAAATTCGAATGTGTGAATGATCCCACGATCAAATAGCGAAACAGAGGCTGGAAACTTCATTAAAACATTTTGAAAGTGTGATGATAAATGATATAACACGTTGACATTTGGCAAAATATTAAAGATGCTTCATATTACTAATTACTCCTCGATCAATAACTATAGTAGAGTAGCTTCATATACGCCAAACCATTAATCAAAACACACAAGTAAATAAACGGACACAATACGAGTATGCCAGCACGCAAACAATCCAGACAGATTCTATTCGTGTCAGTTTACATTTCAAAGAATAATTATTTTAACCCACAAAATAAAAGATTTCTATCATGGCACTCATAACTCATAACATGCAAAATTTATCATAGGTAATCTTCGTCGTATTATTGAGATTGTGTCAATTGTTAAGGACGTGAACTGTATTTATATGTAAATTTATTCAGTTTTGTTAATTATATCCTGTTATTGCATGTTTTCCAAGATTCCGATGACATAGTCTGGAGGGCTGTAATTTTTTACAAAGAAGCGATTTTAGATAATACAGTGATTGTGATATATCACACACAAGATGGATGACACATTGCTAGGATCTGTAATAACCTGAGCCTACACGTTCATGTCCTGGGGTGATCGTGAGTGTTATGTTAAATAAATCAAAGTCTGACGTAAAATAATTTTAACATCATACATTGGGCCGTATGAATAAAAATAAGTATAACCTTTTACTTGCAAATTATGAAGCAAATCCTCCCAACAATACGAATAAAAATGCAAGCAAAACCTTTTACTTATGAGTAAGAAGCAAATGCTTTTTTTGTTGATCTTTTGCTCACGACAGAAGTAAATGGTTATGAATAAAGCAGACCTTTTACTTTAAATTATAAGCAAATGCTTCGAAAAACATGCATCTATATTTTCGTATACTCACTTGTGAGAAAGTGTTATAGTGAACTAGTTGCTATGGCGGATAATGTGCATTTAAGAAATGTGAAACACTATAGGTGTCGTTCTTCACCACGTTCTAGTGACTTTATAAGTTTGTTTTGTTTTGAAGAGGTAAACGTGGAGTGGTTAGCTAATACTTTTTTAGGTAACACTACAGAATCTCGAGGCGGTGCGTTGTCTTCTCGGCATAAAATCAAATTATTTTTGAGGTATCTAGCCGATCCTGGGTTTCAAAAAGGTATCGGTGAGGAACTTGGGGTGGAGCAATCCACAGTATCACGGACTGTCAGCAGTGTGGTTGATGAAATTGTTGCACAAGCTGGCGCATGGATTAAATTTCCTACTTCCCAAAATTCATTAGCGGAGTTGAAAGAATTGTGGCAAAGAAAATACCGTTTTCCAACCGCGATTGGTGTCATTGATTTTGAATCAGATGATGAACAGATAGCTGATGATAATCAGGTAAATGAAGATCGCTGTGAAGCTGACAACGTTTTTCGTTTAGGACAAAAAGTAAGACAAAACCTTGCTGTTATAATTAACAATTTTAATAATTAAATTTACAAATGTTAAAACTACAATGTACAACAAAAATATTATTTATGTCTTAAAAAAAAAACTATTATATGGCTAACAATAATTTTATACTACATATTATAATACGAATTATTATCTTCTGTTGTAATATTATTTTCAAAATTATAATTTCCACTATGTAATTTTTGCAGTTTTTCTTTAAAATAATCCCTTTGTATTCTGGTTGTATTAAGTTGTTCCAGCAATACTAACCGTTGTAGTTCTGTTTTTCAATAATTTATTTGCATTTATTTCCTTCCCAAAAAGTCCTTGATATTTATGGACTATTTTAGCAATAGCTACTTCTTTCATTTTTTTAATTTTTGGAACCTGAGATTTTTCTAAAATCTCCGGATAAGAGCAGAGTTCTTCAGCTATAAATTTTAAATCAGTACTCGCATCTGGTTGTTCCTGTTCATTGTCACTTGAAGACGACATGATTGAAGAAAAAATTGAAATTATTGCAAAAAAAAAGAAGAAAAAAATTACTTTACACAAATAAAAATAAGTTGAAATGCCAAACATGGAACTCAATACAGCACTAGCACATTGTTAATAGTGTTTATAGACTATTTTCAACTTGACGGCAATCGGCAAGAAGTAGTACGATTTTGATAAATACTGATTTTCAGGTTTCAACATAAACATCCTCTTGACCTTTTACTCAACGGTAGAAGCATTTACTTGCAAGTAAAAGGTAATCGTTATTCATATAAAAAGAAGCAAATGCTTTTACTCCGACCTTTTACTCGAAGCAAATGCTTATACTTCTACCTTCTACTTATGAGCATTTACTTCAACTTTATTCATACGGCCCATTATGTACGAGGTATTTGAAAAAAGTAACAAGACTGTTTTTATTAGAAACTTAACTACAAAATGACAATGGGCCGTATGAATAAAAATAAGCATAACCTTTTCTTGCAAATTATGAAGCAAATCCTCCCAACAATATGAATAAAAATGCAAGCAAAACCTTCTACTTATGAGTAAGAAGCAAATGCTTTTTTTGTTGATCTTTTGCTCAAGACAGAAGTAAATGGTTATGAATGAATATAGCAGACCTTTTACTTTAAATTATAAGCAAATGATTCGAAAAACATGCATCTATATATTCATATACTCACTTGTGAAAAAGTGTTGTAGTAAACTAATTGCCATGGCGGATATTGTGCATTTAAGAAATATGAAAAACATATAGGCATCGTTCTTCACCACGTCGTACAGACATAAAAGTTAGTTTAGTTTTGAACAAGAGCACATGGAGTGTTTAGCTAATAATTTTTAGGTAGCTTTTTTTTTGTTGAAATATCTAGCTGATCTTGGATTTCAAAGAAGTATCGGTGAGGAACTTGGGGTGTAGCAATCCACAGTATCACTGACTGTCAGCAGTGTTGTTGATCAAATAGCTGCACAAGCTGGCAACTGGATTAAATTTCTTACTTCCCAAAATTTATTAGTGAAGGCGAAAAAAATGTGGCAATGAAAATACCGTTTTCCAACCGCAGTTGGTGTCATTGACTGTACACATATAGGGATAGGAAAACCGAAGATCCATGGAGATGAATATGCCAATCGTAAAGGAAAACCTGTGCTAAATGTATAGGCAATTTGTGGTGCCAGTGAAATGTTCACAAGTGTAGGTGTATAGTGCCCTGAATCTGTACATGACTTTACACCAATAAAAATAAACTGATATGTCAAACATGGAACTCAGTACAGCACTAGTACAGTTTTGCTAGTGTTTATAGACTACATATGTTTATAGAAGCATTGACTTATAAGTAAAAGGTAATCATTATTCATATAAAAAGAAGCAAATGCTTTTACTCCGACCTTTTACTCGAAGCAAATGCTATTACTTCTACCTTATACTTATGAGCATTTACTTCAACTTTATTCATACGGCTGATTGTCTCCCTCGAAATAGTTTTCTTCGGAAAGAGGCAGAGATGTTTCTTCTATTCTTGCAAGCAGTGTTGGAACTTCGGAACTGGAACTGTCTTTAGGTGGTCGGTTAAAGGTTTCTGGATGTTAACCACAGTATCAAGACGACGGCCCTTGAGATGGATAATCCTTGGGAGTAGGGTGATGTCACAGATATCGGCGGGGTAAGAGAGTTGTGGAACCACAGGAATCCCAGAATATTGCCAAAAACAACTGGAAACACTTCAGTTCTTGCAGTTAAAGGTTTTCTAGGGCGAAGTTGAACTGTCTCACGACCAGTCAAAAATGGTTTGTGTCACTTAAAAACATGTGTTCTAGATAGATCTTCGTAAGCCAGTTTCAGTTTGTTGAAAGTCTGTTACGCTTTCTTGAAGTTTCACATAAAATTTGATTGTATAACTCTGGCCAATATTTCGTCTTTTTAGGGTTTTGTAGGTATGACCAAAAAACCCTTATACCGTCATTTTGTCGTCTGTCTGTCTGTCTGTCCGTCTGTTCGGTAAAAATTGTAGTCAAACGGCTAACCTAGAGAGTTGAAATTTGGCATGCTTATACAACTCTTTGACCCACACATAGGAAAAATACTAAAACATGTAAAAAACATATCCCCCTAAAAATATAAACAAATATGTGCTCATCGAAAAAAAAAAATATTTTTTTATAATTCTGAGTAGGGTATCAAATGAAAGCCCTTGGTACGTGGATTAACGATCAAATTTTTATTTCTGATAAATAAATTTGAAGCGATTTTTGCCAAAATTGTGCAAAATTTTTTTGTCCCACACCATGTAGCCCAGATGGTTTAAACTAAAAATCTGAAAAAATTCTAAGTAATGTACATTGGTGTGAACCGGAATAGTACAACAGGAATTTTTGATCAGATTATGTTTTTGGAAAAAAACGCATTTTTTGTGATTTTTTGCTAATAATGTACACAAGTTATAGCTTTGTAACACGCTACAATAGAACGTGTATGCTGGTGTAGTGGTTTTGACTCTAGCATTTCATCTAAGTAACTCGATCCGAAAGGAATCGAACCCTGAGAGAAGAGACAATATTATTTTTTGATTTTGTTTTTTTTTTAAATTTTTATATTGTTTAAATTATTTTTTCAAAATTCTAGTTATATTTTGGCAAATGTTGCATTTAATTTTTAAAAGCGTAAATTTAATAACCAGTGGAAATTGTTTAAATTATAATTTAATTCTGTTTCAATGTACACGAAATCAGAGGGGCGGAACTTATAACAACCAATGGAAGCCATAGGCGCAATTTTTAAAATTCTTAATGAACCTTGCTATATATAAAAAAAAAATACTGCACATATTTAGAAACCTAAATAATGCTATTAAGCGTTCGAATTAAAATTAACAAAAAAAATATTTTAATATAAAATTTGTTTTGGCATCCCAAATAATCATCATTCACTTACTAAATACCGGCAAAACCCTGAAATGTGTGAAAATTCACACTTCACACCAATTTTTATTTTTGTGACTTCACTAAAACATGCATGTTACTTGTTGCATGTAAAGTATAAATATAATAAAGTATAATAAAAAGAACCTCAATTATTAACGCAATCGAGTTGAAACTTGTATTGAACTTAGGAGAGGGATGCACTCCTGGACTGTTGTAGTTTTATTCTTACAATGTTGCCAGTTTCGGAAAACGAATTGGTTTAATTACGCCACAAGGAAGTATTTTGTTTATCATCTGTTTTGGCATTTTTTTATTTTAAATTCATAAGCTTCAAAGTTTATGTTTTTCTGAGTACTATGTGAACAAATTCCTGCAGAACTAATTATGATAATATATTATAAAATTGCATATGTTATGGTTAAATTATTATATTACAAATTTAATTTACTTTCATTGAAATGTCAACAAAACCTTATCATAAAAGCAATAAATTATAATTTATTTATTGAAACAAATTTATATTACTTAACATTATCTGAATTTAATCATGAGCGTAGTGGAAACAAAGTACCAACTTAATAA
This sequence comes from Liopterus haemorrhoidalis, assembly GCA_963971575.1. NCBI lineage: Eukaryota > Metazoa > Arthropoda > Insecta > Coleoptera > Dytiscidae > Liopterus > Liopterus haemorrhoidalis. Next base: position 13,297,587 of record OZ020618.1, on the reverse strand, counting down.
ACACTAATTTATATAACGATTTATTATTATTTAATTAGCACTACAGTTGAAGGTACTGTTCGTTAAGGAGTGCCACTTGAAATAGCGTAGGAACAACGAAATGCTTTTCAATACTAAACTGTAACTCTGGAGTTCGAGTTAGAGAGGTATCGTTTATAGGTCACATGTTATCAAACGACGCATTAGATAGAAATGGATTCATACCGCAAAACAAACTTTACTGACGAACTAATACGTAAGGTAACCAGAAGCAGCTAAATATTTATACTATTGGGGATCGAACTAAATACACATGTACTGGAATGGAATCGGGAACTAATATGTTAAATATAAGTTGACTGGAAGTAAACCTTTGTCAAATAACAATATTACTGACCTGGGGTGAATAAAGACAACCCTTCAGTATGATGAACTAGATAGACAATAAACTTTTTAATTGTGCGTACAAATATTGTTTTAAGTATTATGTTGATTATTGATTTTTTGATGTAGCCAAATTAATTATAACAATTATCTTCTTCTAATGCTGTCTTCTGTAAAGCTCTTTGTTGACATAGGAAGCCATTTTCTAAGATTTTTGAGCCACGAAGTTATAATTTCTTCTTCTTCTGGAACCCTATACACTTAGCGAATGTTGGCGATCATTCCGGCTATCATAGTTTTATTGACAGCAATACGAAGTAGCGCTGTTGAGAACTTCCCGTACCACTGTCGCAAATAACTGTTATTGAGCCACGAAGTCCTTCTACCTGGCCCTCTACTGGCTTCAATTTTACCCTGAACGATAAACTGGAGCTGATATTTTTTTGGGTTCCTCATTATGTGTCCCAGGTATTGCAGCTTCCAGATCTCGATGTTCTTTAAAACTTTTACATCTTTCTGCATCCTTCTGAGAACTTCGACATTTGTGACTGTCGACCCAACTAATTCTTAACATTCTACGATAAGATCACATCTCAAAAGTCTGAATTCTTTATGATGTAGCTTCAGTGGGGTCCATGCTTCCATTTCGTATAGTAAGACAGGGAATGTGTATACCTTGCGAATGCAGATTTAAGTGTTCAGGCTCAGATTATGGTGCAGGTTACTGGCCTCATATTTTGAAAAGCGTCGCGAGCTCTTTTTGTTCTATATTTTACTTCTGCGGAGTGGTCCCAATCCTCGTTCATCATTGTGCCAAGATACAAGAAATCTGTACTCTCTTTAGAGCAACATTGGTTCTTGTTAGCCCGGCGTCAGGTGACGCTGATTACTATGTATTTGGTTTTAGCCACGTTGATTTTAAAATTTTAATGACATGGTCTTAAGAACATGTCTTCCGCATTTGCCAATATATCCTTCTGGTGTGTTAGCAATAAGAAGGGTGTCGTCCGCGTATCTGACTTTATTAATCGTCCGGTTATTTATCACTATACCCTTTTCAATTTCGTGAAATACACTTGTAAAGCTCTTTTGAGTAAATGTTGAAGAGTAAGGGTGACAAGACACAACCTTGTCTAACTCCTCGGAGTTATCACTAATAACAAATTTATAACACAATGAAAGTGTGCAAAAACAAAAAGTTTTTTTTTTATTGCTGTATATGAGTTCATGTTTCATCGCAAAATTTTCACATTTTCAGTAGTGTTTCAGGTAAGACAAGGAAAACACATCAAAGTATTAAATAATTATTAATAATAATAATAATTGAGTCCCGTCAGGGAGAACGCTGGAGTACAACTCTCTCGGGAGAAGTACAACAGAGTTACCAGTCTGGCGAAACGAGGGGAGATAGATATGTTGATACAAGAACAAATGAGTAAAAGTATGCGCTCTGTGTTCTTCAAACATGTTAAAAGTCTAGAGTTGTTTACCGAACTAACGTTCTTGTTTCTTAAGTCTGCTGGTTTGAGATCGGAAACGAAAGGTTTTGTGTTTGCGTGTCAGGATGGTGTTATAAATACTTAGACGTACAGGGCCCGCATATTCCAAATGGCGGAGTCCACACTCTGTAGGTTGTGCCACCACCATCCTGAAACCATTATGCACATATCAGATCAATTCTGTAAAAATTTACTGTGTAGTAACGTTACTACAAGATAAAATATTATAAAAAGTATAATGACTTTCATTCATGATAGTAACTGACCTTGCTCATAGTGACAGATTTATTTCCTATGATCATAGTAACTGAATTACAGAATTGGTCTGTCTGTCTGCTTGTCCATTTCTTGCATCGTCGAGCTACGTGTCTCGACATAATACTGCTCTCCGCATGCTCTACTACATGCCAATGGTATTGACCAAATCCCGGTTATACCGTACGTTTCTTCTGACATCGGTGGTGGAGAATTCCAATTGCAGCATTTATTGGAATTACTGCTTCCCCATCTCGAGGTTACTGAGAGCTACTAGGCCGGACATAACCCTCTTGGATATCGGTCCAGCTTAGAAGAATATATCTCTCAAGGAAGGGAAAAGAGGTCCAAGTATATGGATATCATGTCCGAGCTTAGAAAGCTGTATCCAGGGTATAAAGTTAAGCCTGTAGTTCTCATAGTTGGTGTTATGGGTGGTATGAAAGCCTCCTATCAACAGGAAGTCGAGTCCATTTCCGCTTGTTGATCATCTGCCATCTATTTGATCTGCAGGATGCAGAAAGCAGTGCTGCTTGGGTCCGCATTGTTCGGGCTCGGGAACTGGCGTAATTTCCGCGTCTGCATATCACCAGGGTTTAGGATGCAGCCGTGTGTATTTAGCTCCACTAGTCTCTAGTAGGACGCGGCTCAAAAGATTGCTGAAGTTTGCGATTAGTGGACGCTTGCCAAGACCTGACAAACCCGAAATAATAATACATTTATTAGGTATAAGTAAATCAAATTATATATTTAGTGTTGAACATTTCACTTGCAAGTTTCACTCAATGTTTGTGTTAACATTTCAGAATGAGTTTGGGTTAACTAGTCATTTTATTCAATGTAAGATAATTCTTCTGTTAATATCTGTTTTGTGTGGTATATAATTCAGTAGCCAACACTGTTGTCGAGTTCTATATATGCTTCTAGACACACTTTACAATATCTTACAAGCATAGCACGCTCCGGATAACACTAATTAGACGCCTTGGATTTTAGGTTACCCTCGAGGCTGTGTAGCTAAAACATTTTAGAGGGAGTATATTGTGTTTCGTGTATCAAAATTTCTCCTTGATTAGATCATAGTAGGTTGTAGTACAGAAATCCCTTCTTTCATATCAAAAATTCTCAAGGCACCCTTTCTAAAACGGATTAAGAAGATTGAGGATACAGTAGGTGGATTTGCATTTTTATTAATTGTGAAAACAAGAGGATAAAACAACAAATTGAATCAACATTTAATTAAAATAAAAGCATAACTTACAAGTACTGTTTGAGATTATTTTCATAAAATGAAATTTATCGTGAAATAAACTGCCATTTTAGAGTTTTGTAGGTATGCCTACCTACAAACCCTTATCACGTCACTCATTGTCTCTCTCTCTGTCTCTACGGAAGAAATTGTAGCCCGACGGCTTAACATTCCAACAGTCAAACCATTGAAACGAATGACATATGTCAAACATTTTAATATATTTTTCCATATTTTGAAGAAAATAAATAAATAAATGGAAAATTTTTATTAAGAAAACCAAAAAATTAAATTGCAATGAAAAGGACATTTTATAATGACAATCAATTCAATCTATGGTCTATTTCAAAGTAGAAAAATGTGTGTAAGAAGATAGGAGCTGTTTGTCCTTGCTTCGGATTGGTTTAGATCGTCATCCCTATTACACTGTAAAAATATTGTTTTTAGTCCAAGTTGACAGATGTTCACTGTCGTACATTGGAAATATATAAAGTCTGGTCCAAACGGTTAGGCGGAACTAGATTTTGCAATCTACTTACTTTCGTTTAAATCGTGCTTTTCGACGGTGTTGTTTAAGCTTTGTAAATCATACTTACAATAAACATTTTTTGGGTAAGGTTAATATCATTTTAAAATGTCATTTTCTTTATATTTTGATTTTTTGTGTCATTCTAAATACAAATATCCAATTTATTTATTTTTTTGTCATTAAAATATGTAAAAAAAATAATTTAATTTTGACATATGTCATTCGTTTCCGTGGTTTCATTGTTGGAATTTTAAATTTTGACTTTCCAACGTGAAAAATGAAATAATCCAAGCAAGATCCCTTCTCATGACAACCTAAAAGAACGAAAGTCCCATTTAGTTCCGCCTAACCGTTTGAAACAGACTGTATTATTTATATTATTTAATTTTTCTCATATATTTTGTTATTATTTACATATTTAGACATTCATTTATATTCTTGGCGTAGATTTTATGGAGAAAATTCTCCATGTAATTTGTTTTTATGCAGTTATATATTTTTTAGGTTATCTGACATATAAATATTTTTTGACAGTTGACAATTAACAGATCAAGAAAGTGGACTAATGTGAGGCCAAAAGACAGCCCAGCTGATTGTGCCCAAAGAAGAAGTTATTGAAATAATGTTTAGACCTTCATATATACATATATTTTTAATTTTTATTTACAATAATTATTTAAATAAGAAACTTTAGCTCTGAAGATATATTGTTTGTTTTATTGCTTTGTTTAAACTCTTTTAGCCAAATCTCTCTTTTTATATATAGTACATAATTTTTAAAATTAATATTTTTTTAACTTTTTCATATTTCCCATTAAACTGAATTTATGTCGTATAAATAACGTAAGTGTATTATCTGCCTTGTTTATTTCAATATCTTATTAAGCTTTTTTATATTAAAAAAAAATCACTTGCTAACCCAGTTGCTACGCCCATGCCCTAGTTGTAACTTATTTTAAATTTCCCGCTATATTTGATCAGTGTAAATCGTACTCGTTTCGCAGCGCTATCTACTTTTTTCTACTTTGAAATAGACCATAGAACTTGCAATGTGAGCATGATTTACAAAGCTTAAACAAAATGACCAAAAGTCCGAATTAATAGATGAAAATTACTAGATTTCAAAATCTAGTTCCGCCTAAATGTTTAGAATAGCCTATATGTAATTAACAAAAAAATAAATATATTTTTTTAAATTTTGAGTGGTATCTATATCAAATGAAATACCTTAATAGGTGGATGAACAAGTGAATTTTTATTTTTGAAAAATCTTTTTTTTTATGGGGGTTTCTCCAAAAATATGTTGAGAAACTTTTGTCCCTCACCCTATCTCCCATCGTTGATCTAAAAATCTGAAAAAAATCTCCATAATGAACATTGATGGGAACCGGAATAGTTCAACAGGAATTTTTGATCAGATTGGTTTTTCGAAAAATGTAGATTTTTTTGTTATTGATAAAAAAATATATATGGTGGTAAGCTTTTAAAATATAGATTAAGGAATGAAAGGTAGTTTTTAAAATTTGCTACTTTTAATACGATTTTAACAAAAAAAAAATGCCAACAAATTTCTTGTCCGGCATCCTTTTAACCAAAGAGGTTAAAATAAAAATCCGAAAAAATCATAGATAATGTGCATTGATCTAAGCCGGAAACGTACGAGAGGAATTTTTGATCAGATTGCGATTTTGAAAAATATTGTAGTTTTTGTGTTTTTGATTTATGGCTAAATAATGGGTAGTAATGTTTATTTTATTTATTTATATTTATACAGGTTTGGCCACACAACAGGTAAAACCCAATTACAGTGTGGCACAGATTTTATACATTTGAACTTAATTATATGGATTGTTATGGAATGTTATGGATTTTTTGTATTTATGGCTAAGATAGTGTTTTTCTTTTTTTGAAACTAAAAATATTAAAAAAATTTAACAGCTGAGCAGCTGAAAACCTGAAATCCATTGTATTGATTCTATGAACGCCACACTACACTCTACATCAAGGGTGCTCATTTCAGTCCCGGGCCATTTTTCTAACAAGTAAAATTTACGCAGGCCGCACGTTACGTAGAGGCTATTTCAAAAGTTTAGGCGGAACTAAATGGGAATTTCGCTCTTTAAGGTTGTCACGAGAAGGAACCTTGCTTGGATAATTTCAAGTCTAACGTTGGTATATGAAAATTAAAAATTCCAACAGTGAAACCATAGAGACGATGACATTTATTAAAAATTTGAATACATTTTCACATATTTTGAAGACAAAAAAAAAAATATAATAATAAATGGAAAATTTTTATTAAGAATGACAAAAAATTAAAATTAAATGACATTTTATAATAATAATAATAATCAATTTAATCTAGAATTTGCAATGTGAGTATGAATTACAAAGCTTAAACAAAATGACCAAAAGTCCAAATTAATAGATAAAAATTACTAGATTTCAAAATCTAGTTCCATCTCAACGTTTGGAAAAACCTATATTTATATTGTTACTTATTCTGTTTTTTATTTCCCTCCATTTTTCTGAATATTTATTTGAAGGAAGTAAGGAAATAACATTTAAATAATAACAATTAAATTTTGCCAAAATATTTGCTTTATCGAACAACAAAATAAAAACGGGTCGAAAACAGCGTACTGGTACTGTACACAGCAGTTGCACCTATAGAAAAGTGATATTTGAAAGCTATGCTTACGAGAGTATTATTTGGAATCACGGGGAATCGCTGATCTACCGACTATCGCACGGCTAACTGCAACAGTTATTGCCTGACTATTGGTTTTCCGCCCTTGCCGAAGTCTTGACGCCGCAGCCCGGACAGCTTCTGTCACGAGGTATTTTCGTTCAAATAAATGATTATACTATATGTAGTATAAAAAATTATTATAGTATAAGAATTCATTACGGGCCACTAAAATGCAAGTAGTGGGCCGCATGCGACCCGTGGGCCGCCAGTTTGACACCCTTGCTCTACACTGTAGAAAAATTGACGTTTGAACAAGTATTATTACATTTGACCAGTCGAACACGGGCGATGTTTTAGACGCTGTACAGAATTAGTTCATAGATCTTTGATTTGCTGATCCCTCCATCTTTTGCAAGGTCTTCCTACAGGTTGATGGCAAGAATATATACTGTACACTGTACCATTGTCCTCTTTGATTCTCATAACATGCCTTATTCACTATAATCGTCAACCTCACATTTCAAATATTATATTTGGCATGAGTAGAGTTCTCGAATATCTGATTGTTATTTTAATAATTATTTTCTTATTTGTTTCAGGTATGTTAAGACAAAAAAGAAGATCTTTCAAGTTATCATGTAAATTTATTGTAAGTAATTTTTTATTATTCCCAATGAAAAAATATTTTATGACGTAATAATTTTTTTATTTGAAGATAAAAAATATTGGAAAGTATAAAGTTACTGCTATTATCAATGTTTACTCTGCGTTGAAGATTAATTGAAAAATTCTAAAAAAACTTCAAGAGTTTTCTACCCTTTCCATTTTATTGGATCTCCAGAAAAATGTTATAGCTTACTTGATTGCAAATACTTCTCAATAGCTTTACAAACAATTTCCTTCCGGAAGTTTTTTTTTAAGATCAGTTTTTAATAACATCTGACTTGAAACGAATGAGAATTTATTGGTTTTATTTTGATAATTAATATTTATATGAAGCATTTTAAGTATTTTTTTTACCACCCCGGGCCTGTCAATTTTATGGGTCTCAGTTTTAAACTAAATTAAATTTACTTAACTTGTAAGTTAAAATCGGTTATCCCGAGCTTCACATTTCCTCTGAAAGACTTTGATCGTGGCCCTTCTGTCTTGATACAGCAGCTCGGAATAGATCTTTATTCGCGACTCCAAATAACAGTGAGACATCTGGTGGCGGCTTGGTAAATTAAACAGAAGCGTATATTTGTATAATATTTGTACAAGGTGTCTCAAGAGAAATTTTATATTTATTTAGCTTACTGCGTGAACGCAACGTATCCGAGGGGCGCGGGGGTTATGTCACTCGGTAGCCTGGCTCTTGGGAATTCAGTCGCTATGGAGGGTTTCTCGGGAGCAGACCGCGCGTTATGCGTGCGAGAGTTTTACAAAAACGGTGATTCGGCGACTGTAGCGCGTAGAAAATTCTGCAGTATTCGAGGTTTTCGCCACTTAAATGATGCGCCAAGCATTCCTCTCATTCGACATTAGGTTAAAAAGTGCAACGAATCCGAAACGCAAACATCAGAAACACCTACATTCGCCTAAAGTGACCGTATGGGCTGCGATGTCGGCGCGAGGAATTATCGGCCCTTACTTTTTTGAAGACGAAAGGGGGCGTGCAATTACAGTGAATTCAGAGCGTTATGTGGAGATGTTAGACAACTTCTTGGTACCTGAACTGCAAAACTTTCCTGGCTATAACCAAAGAACATGGTTCCAACAGGACGGAGCAACTTCACACACGTCCAATATGTCTCTGCCACGTGTTCGTGAAATTTTCTCAGGCAAATTGATCTCCCGGAGAGGTGACATAAATTGGCCTCCACGCAGTCCAGATTTAACCCCTATGGACTTTTTCCTATGGGGTTATCTTAAATCTAAAGTTTACGCCAATAAATCGACTTCACTGGCGCATTTGAAAGAAAATATCCGTCACGAAATGGCAGCCATCCCTGAGTCCACCTGCCGAGACGTCATAAGTAATTTTACTGTTCGATTAAATGAGTGCCGAGAACGCGAGGGTCTACATTTAGACGATATTATTTTTAAGAAATAAATCCCCAAAAAGTGTATTTTAATAATTAATAAACATTTTTTCTATATACGGCTTACTTTTGTTTTAATCGATCCACTAAATATAAAATTTCTTTTGAGACACCTTGTATAATATTTGTAGTGTGTTGTGCTGCAGTTTATGTGCATTAAGATAGGTTGGTGAACGCTGGCACACTCTCTGTAGGCGCCTTTTAATAATGCTATAGAGCGATCATCAAATCTTGACCGTTATGCAATATTTGACAGAAACATTTAGTTATCAAACTTATTTCCAAGGACATGTATACTTAGGCGTACATTATATTTTTATTACTTTATACAAATTGATTATTAAATAAACACTATTTTCTCTACACGTCAATGATTTGATAACAGATATTAATTTAGCAACACATATTTTCGTTGTTCCTCTGGTGAGTTCGGGCAAACGAAGTAATCTGATTGGTTCTTTGTTAAATTGGGATTTTCAGCTGTGAATTAGAATACGGTTTTGATATTTTTAAACTCATTGTTTACTGTTATCTAACGGTCAAGAGATAATGATCCCTCGGTACAAGCACTAACGTCGAAACGTAAAATTAAAAATAAACCCTATTTTCTTTAAGAGAAAGCAGGACAAGGACAAATACTTTCAAAGCAGGACAAAAGGAGGGCATACAAATTGGGCAGGACAAGGTCATCTAAAGGAGAAATGCCTTGCTCAAAGGAGGACTGTCCTGCTCAAAGGAGGACGGTTGCCCACCTTATTATAAATCCTAATTTGATAGTTATACAATCGGCCCGATTCTGTAAAAGGTTAATAGGTTAGTTGCTACTGAGTAACGTTGCTACGAAATAACTTTTATAGTAACTTTCTTATCAATCGCCAAACAATTGGTATTCTCTAAGCATAAGCACAAGCAACGTTCTTATAACAAGTTATATTTAGTAACGTTGCTACAAAGAACCGTGAAGCTAGAAGCAGATTACGTTCTGCGCAGGCGAGGTATTCGTTTTTAATTGAGTTTGACAGCTATGTTGTAGGTTTCTGAGGTTAAACGAAAAATGTTTTATAAACAAAATCAGAAAAATAATTGCAAACAGATGGAAATTGTGTTGAATTTCCTGGAAAATAACCCGGTCATGGTCGGTGATACGAGTGTTTAAAAAATAATTGACAGGAACGAGTGGTGGTGCTGTGGTGATGTGCTATGTGGCTACTGTTTTCTATGTGGTGGTGCAAGTTATAGTCCAAATTTAAATGAATTGGGTGAAATACAGTTAAAGAAGTTCGGATAGCCATTGAACAGGCCCGCACATAAAACATTGATCTGGGAAGAGTCCATTTCGAAAAAATATCTGTAATATAATACAAATGTATTGTTGTGTTTTTATGGAGAGGACTGGGTTTATATATTTATTTAATTTTGATTATAATTTAATTTTTAGTAATAAAAAAAGTGATTCTTATTTGCAATCGCTTAGTTTTTATTTAATAAGTATTTGATTTTTCAAATCCTTGGGGGAGGGGGTCTGAACTCGTCGACCACCCCCTTGTGTGCGCGGCTTCTATTGACAGTCGTAGTTAATACATTTAAAAAATATTGTACTGTTATACTATTATAAAACAAATGTAAATAAACAAAAAAAAAAAAAATAGAAATTGAAATAAAGAACTCGAAGAATTTTGTGCTATACAGAAAATAAAATAAAAATCCTTCTATAATTATTGTCTCTATGTTGCCCTTCATTGTAAAATGCTTGAAATAATTCATTATTAAACAGAGAAATTGCGATTTTACATGATTTTAACAAGTTATTTTGAAGTTACTAAGTGTAGCAACTGCTTTCTGTTAGTTGTTATCCATAATAACTTTCTTAGCAACTAGTTACTAATTTCATAGCAACATTTCTCTTACAGAATACGAATTTCGTGAAAGTTACTAAAATAGTTACTGACCTTGTATTTAGCAACTTTTATTGTAACTTTTTCGTAGTAACTTGCTTACAGAATTGGGCCGTTTATCTATTATTGAATTCTATTCTCAACGTCTTTCTAGATTTCTTGACAGTGTTGAGCGCCAAAATTTTAAACTTTTACGTAAGAAAGAATTTATTATTTTATGTCATGATATCATTAAATTTTGTTTATATTTACTAAGTCATGTTATTATTTTTAGTAAATCGTATTTTGTGTTATAAATAATCCTTAGCTATATTTGAGTGGGAGAAATGCGGAAAAAATCTAGTTCAACATTGGATAAACTGGAGAGTAAAATATTGCTGTAATTCATGGTTCACCCTCATCTGAGACTTTCCTTACTTGACATTTATTAAACTCCAGAGATAGGGAAAAAAAAAATCTACGCGTTTTTATGAAATATTGTATGTTCTAATTCGATATCATATGTGTGTGTATTTATGTCAGAAACAGTTACTGTAATATTATATAACGTGATATCTGGTTTATTTTATTAAAAAATATTCATGGCAATTTTTTTTTTACTTTTAAGGTTTTGTAGGTATAATCAATACACCCTTATAGGGTGTATTGATTACACTCCATTATTGTACACTTGTCAGCAGGCAGAAATTGCCAACAAATGGCTGAAACCCGAGAGTTGAAATTTAGCATGCATATACAGTTCTTTGACTTGTATTTAGGAATAATTATGAGATCCCGAAAAACATGTTACTCCAAGAAAATTTACCTTTTTTGGAAAAAATAAATATTTTGAAATAATAGTTATTTGTGTATCATGGCCGAAAAGTGGATCTTTTTCGCTCGCATCTGAATTTGATGACCGAGGCAGAGCAGAGCCCTTCAAACAGATGAGGACGAAAAAGAATTTTTTGGCAAAGATGCACATTATATTTTTTGGGCGACCATATCAGAAACCTTCATATACAAAATACAATTATGTGTGGGTATACATGCATGCATTGATGTGATAGGCATAGTCATATTTGTTTACGTGCGAAGTAGAATGGGATGGAAGTTATCATATCAATGAAATACAAGAACAGTATAAAATAAATAGTAGGAAACAACATAATAAATACAATAAAATACAGCAAACACAATAAAACACAGTAGAACGCTGATATTACAATCTGTCAAGTCTAAAAGGATATTAATTTCTTTAACAATTCTCAAAAATTAAATATATTACTAAATTGAAATATATATAGAATACAATAAAATAATATAAAACACAATAAGATACAATAAAACGCTGATAATTATTAATTTACATTCTATCAGGTCGAAATATAAAATGTTTAAAATTGTCAAAAATAATCAAAAATTAATAAAATAGATTACAATAGAATGTAATAAAATACAATAGAATACAATAAAATACAATAAAATAAAATACAATAAAACAATGAAATGTTGATTATCAATTTAAAATCTATCAAGTCGAATTATAAAATTTTTAAAATAGAATAGATTATATTATATTTATTTACCTTCATGCAATCATTCCTTCATGGAAAAATTTCCAAATATATTAACATTAAAACGTCACGGGGGGTGAGAATCTTCAGCTGTGGCGAATGGTTATGTTGAAGACTCCATTTCAAGTAAAATAGCTATTGCTAATAAGATTCTAAAAGGTAACAGCAACTTGTCATTCAATAACAGAACTGGTACAAGTATTACTACTTGCTCCAGCTCTAGCAATGCACTATAATGCAATATACGTAAAATATTAATAATAACGCAGTTATCATAGAGTAAACAGAAGCCCGAAATGTTGAAAGTTGTGCAAATATGTTGAAAGTTGTGGAATTTATCAAAAGGTGGCAGAGCTAAGTATTTATTCTCCTCTGGCTAGCTAGTAAAAATTACTATACCTATCGTTTGATATATTTAACTTTATAATTATGTTATAATTGTGTTATGTTCCACTTTTTTGGAATTAATGTAGTGAAATGCCGTAGCGAAGCACGGGTACACGCACTAATAACTAATAATTTTCATTGAATATTAATTACTATACAGCTAACATTTAATTCTGACATCTTTTTCGTCCGAGGATATGATTCTTACTAAATGTTATTATAGCAGTGAGTGCTGTATTCAAATCACGTTATTTCTAAGTCATATTATCGTTAAATCATAGTCAGATCATTGTTATATCATTCTCAGTGTTTCTTCATTGAGCGCTCGGGCTTTAACATACTAACATATGCGCGTTTCTTATCTCAGTTAACCTGCTATGTACTAGATATATAACACTCGCTAGTAACAGTCTTTACAAAATCATCCCCTAAGGAAACCATAAATGTTTGTTTTCACTTAAACTTATATTACAAATTTTTGTTTGGAACAAAATTAAAATCTCTTCAAAACATTATTTCTCAATTTCTCTTAAGAATCACAACAAACAGGAATCTTTATTCAGATTTTGTTTATCTCCTTTTTCCTTCCTGTCATAGAAAAACAAAAACATAAATTTTAGCTGTAATAAATACATTTTCACACAATAAATGTACAGTGAATCACTTCGGAAACATTTCCAATCTTTGGAAAATAACAAACTCACAAGAAAGGAAAGTTCGTATTCCTCACTACAATTTCTAAAACTTTTTAATCATGAATCGATATTGAAAATAATGTAAAATTGTATCCAAGGATGCCATCTAAGGTTTGTTCAAGAAACTCCGGGTCTGTAAGGTTCAAGATTCCGGGTTTGCATTACAATAAAACGTAAGACGAAAGAGTTTCTTTTGTATCTTTATTAAAATATAAAATTTTGGACTTACACACTAATTACACTTATAAACAAAAATGAACTTATTTTTTGTGACATGAACAAAACATGGTGTATCCCCCACTTAAAATTTGACCTAAAAGCCGAAAATGACTTCAGATTTTTTCTTTCATCCATAATATTTTTGCTATGAGGTATTGTTGGGTATTAACGAAATATAGCGATAGACGTATTATTATTCATTTTAACTTACCTCAACATGTTGTTTTTGATGTTTTACGTCGATATTTTGTTTCTGATGAATCCCTTATGAATGTCCAACAGTAATCAACAAGCAAAATTTGGACTCCATTTACCTTGATATCGCTTTTCGTGGCGGAAATATCTTGGTGGAACCGTTTCCCATGTTCATCACTTCTGCAACCAGATCTTTTGGGAAGTTATCTAGATGAGAGTCCAGAAAGTGAATTTTTGAAGACATCCCACATCCCATTTCTTTGTAGTCATCAAGTACTCATTCACGATATCTCTTGATGGATTTAAGTCTTGAACTAAATCATTATGTTCAACCTGTGGTATCAGATGCGGCTCTGTTGAACGTTCTGGTACGTTAAATAAAGAATCAGTTTCGATTCCTTTTAGGAATTCTGCAAGATCACTTGAAGAATTAGCGGATTCAGGTTCTTCTTTATTTAAAGTCCAAGATTCTGGTCGTTTTGGGACAGGAAGTTCATTATTATGTTCGAAGAGTTATAAAGCTGATGGTAAATTAGGATACTGTATTGTATGTTTAGACTTTGGTCCAATACCTGTTATATTAGTGGAGCAAAAATAGCAATCCGTAATTTGGTCTTTTGGTTCTCTTCCAACCATTGGTATTTCCAAAGCGTATTTTACGATTTGCGTCTTTGAACCAACATGTTAACAACTTAACACAAGTCTTACAACATATATGAGGGGCCCATGTTTTGTCTTGGTTTCCAAATTTAACTTCGAAATAAAGTGTGTAAGATTTCGCACAAGCGCCATGAAATTACGTTTTTGCGATTTAAAAGTCAACTTTCCGCATACATAACAAAAAGTGTTGGCACTATTTACGCACTGCCTACATTTTACTTAAAATTAAGCAAAATCAAAGTATAAGAAAAAATATAAATTCCTTACAACTCAAAGAGTTTCCAGTTGCGATATAAAAAATTCAACAGATAGTGATACCTGTAGTTAACTAATATATTGTTTGAAGCATACATTTAGACCTGATAAGTAGGAAAAAAAACTGATCTTAACCAGTGTTATTCATCACCGCAGATACATGTCGTGAGTTGACGCAATATAAAAATGTTGCATATTGCGAAATATAAATTGCATGTTACAGAAAACCTATGGGTAATAGAATAATTCTGTTTTCAGATTTGTTTTCAACGTATTAAAATACATCAGAAATACCTAAAAATTGCCATATCACAAATAGTGTGTTTATCAATGTTATTACAGTAAAACCTCGATATAACGGACTAATGCGGGTGAGGGGATGTCCGTAAAAGGTGAAAGTCCGTTATATAAAAATAAAAGGTCACTGAAGTTTCCGTAAATGGATTGAAAATATTATATAATTTTAAACCATGATGAGGTTTCAAAAAGTTTAGAAAAATATTTTGAGCAGGGCTTCGAACCAGAACTGAACCGAAAACCGAAAAAAAAAACGTTATTTTTGTCGGAACGAAAATCGGAGCTGAACCGAAAAAAATATCGGTTTATAATGTTTAATGGAGTGAATATAAAATACATTTTATTTAAGATTATTTTTTAAACTAATGAGCAGATAAAAATCGTAATTTAACTGATAAGTAAAAAAATGCGCTTCTATTATTTGGGGGGGGGGGATGAACGCCCAGAACCCCCCCTGGCAGCGGGCTTGGTATGATTATTACAAAATAAGGTTCTTCTAAATTATAGTAGAAAATAACAAATAAAAGCAGATTTAATAAAATAAAAAATATTTTAATGAAATAAAATTTATCACTCGGAACTGCACCGAAAACCGAAAAAAAAAACTTTATTTTTGACGGAACCGAACTGATATATTTTTTTAATTGAATCGGGAAAAAACCTAAACGAAAAAATTACGGTTCGAAGCCTGATTTAAAGTGAGAAACAGTATTGTTTTTCCGGACAAACATTTTGTCCGTTATATCCGAAGTCCGTTATATCGAGGTCCGTTATAACGAGGTTCTACTGTATTAGGAAAAATTCAATATTTTTTTCGTTGTTTTACTTGGGGGTGGCGCAAAGTTGCAAACCAAAGCAAAAACCGCTACTTTCCTGGAGTTCCCAACGTATTATTTTTTCATAAAAGTAGTAATCTTAGTAAAAGTGTAGTAAATAGTAATATTGAATAAATAGTTCTTGTAAAATAATTTATATTTTAGTCAAATGAAAGTGATCATAACTTTACTCCACTTATGTGTAAATTAATTTCTGAATGATCACGTAAACGTTGAAAGTAAAATTTTAACAATTAATTAGTATTACAATTACCCTGAAACATATTTAGCATAACAAATAACACATAAAATATGTAACAATACACCTGAATGTATTATTTCGGTGTTAGGTAATTTGGTAATTGTGAATAGGTGATAACATCTAGTATATATGGTGGTGTATTTATGTTAATTACATGAATACTAAGTCCCATGGGTGACGAACGCGAAAGTCTATCTCTCTTTAAATTCTACATAATCATATTCTGTCCCACTAAAGATACATATCTAATTATTATAAATTTTGTATAAAGTGAATTTCATTGTTACCCTGCAGATAATAAATTCTTTTGATAAGTTAATTCTGTGAAATAATTTTTGGAGACCATTTTTTTAAGTGAAGGACCACCGAATTGTTATTTAATTTCGTATTTGCAATCTTATACGAATTATACAAGATGTCACAAAACTCAGTAAAAGCTGAGCACGCGATATTTTATAACATTTCGTTACGTGGTTACAATTATAACAGACCAGGCGCTGAGAGAGCTTCAATGGGGACCGGGCCAAACAATATTCGGGGGCCCCATAACCCTCCATTTATTTTTTGTAATTCATGTAAAATATAAATAATTTTCGGGGCATTGGGACCCCTGGAATCCCCTGGGCCTAGTCTTCCTCTATCTGACGCTGCATAACACAATTTGGTTGTGATTGCAAATCTTTATTCAACTTCTTAAATATTAGACTTATACACTAATTTATATACAACAATAACACTTAAACAATAAATACCACTATTTACTTCACTTATACCACAGTTAACCCCTAGTTAACTGTTCCAGGTATATTCGATTTATTAAAATGACGGACAATTAAAATGACATAAAGGTCTAAAATAAGGAGCTCCGAAATGAGATTTTTAAGGAAAATCGAAGGTAAAACAAAACTGGACAGAATAAGAAATGAAGTATTTAGGCAAAAACTAGGCACAAAACCATTAGAGACTATAATAGAAGAAGGACAGCTAAGATGGCTGGGACATATACACAGAATGAGTGAAGACAAAATAGTAAAAAGAGTTTATGAAGCAAGAACAGTGAAGAAAGTTAGACCAGGAAGACCGAGAAAAACCTGGCAACAAGAAACAAAAGAAGCTGCAACGAAGAGAGGAGTAAAGTGGGAGGAGATAAGAAAATATACAAAGGACAGAACACGATGGAAAGAAGTATGGAGAACAACACCAGAAAATAAGTAACTCGACTATAGCCTTACACCGCAAGGTAGAAAGGCTTCAGGATTAAGTAAGTAAGTAAGTAAAATGACTTAGTCACCGTACTGAATTTCCCTAACTTAGTATCTCTATTTGAGTTCAGTCACTTGTGTAATTCTACGCTGATGTTGAATACATGAAACTGACTTATTGATGACCTTAACTGTCCCGCTGAACTGACTCTACCACTTGAATGAGACTAACTCAACCGGCTGAATGAGACTGACTCGACTTATTGTTCTTAATGACTCGTTGAGCTTCACTGT
Source organism: Liopterus haemorrhoidalis (assembly GCA_963971575.1). Classification (NCBI taxonomy): domain Eukaryota; kingdom Metazoa; phylum Arthropoda; class Insecta; order Coleoptera; family Dytiscidae; genus Liopterus; species Liopterus haemorrhoidalis. The sequence goes on along the minus strand of OZ020618.1, from coordinate 13,280,184 downwards.
TTGAATAATACTGACCTCGTGCGCCTTATAGGCGCACCCTAAAACGTTCCCAGAACCTTCGGGCAACTCAATGATCACAGTTCCCTATCCGCTTCAAGGCCACTGTATTCTTTGGCAGAGTTGTATTCGTAACAATATTTAGTAATCAGATTTTATCTATACTATTCAGTTGATTATATAACTAAAATATATGTAAAGACTACAGATTATTTTTTGATTCCGTTGTATTATTTTTTATTTTTTTAAAATTAGTAACAACATAAAACTCTTTATGAATTACTAGCTGGCGTGCCCGTACTTCGTACGATTTTTGTTAAATACATTTATGTTCATGAGCGATTATGGTAAATTCTGATGATTGTTTCTAAAGCTGTGAGTTATTATGGTAATTGAGATATTTTCAGTATATAGGTAGCGTTCCCAATTGCCCCCCAATTATTAATTTTATTAAAATCTACAGTGAACAGAAAGGAATCTATTCTTCATTATAAGTCACTTTTCTTATATACATACATATATGTTGCTGTTAAGTAGATCTCAACTGAGATATTTCGATTATAGGTAACGCTTCCCATAACCCCCGAAATATTCATATTATTGAACAGAAAAGAAATATTTCTTCACTATAAACAATTTTTCTTATATACATTTTCGATGTAATTTAAGTGAAATATTTCAGGATTTTAATTTTGACAAGTTTTAGTCTCACACATTTTTGCTGTAAGGGTGATATTTCAGAAGATTAGTTTTAGGGTGTCCCCATGTAACTCCCCAAATATTCATCGAATTGAAAAAATGCATAGAACAAAATGATTTATTTTTTTATTATAAACAATATATTATATACATTTTTAAATTTTTTAATAAACAGTTTTAACCCCGTAACAACTCTTAGAATTAACATTTTGAGATAACATATAGCCTATGTTCGAATCCTGGTTTTACTCAATCATCGTACCAAATTACGTGAAAATATGTCAAGCTGTTTTTACGCAAGATTTAATACAATATACAATTACTGCAATACTCTAAAAAAAAATTGATGTGAAGTGTGAATATTCACACATTTCAGGGTTTCGCAGGTATATAATAAGTGAAGGCGGTATGCTGAGTGTGTAGGACAAATTTTACTTTGTAGTAATCACGGCAAAATGAACGATATTTTTAAAATAATTTATCGTCTGTTAATCATATAATAAGACTGGTTATTAAATTTACGCTCATAAAAATTAAATACAACATTTGTCAAAATATAACTAGAATTTTGAGAAAATAATTTCAACATAATAAAAATGCAAAAAAAAAAACAGAAAAAATAAAATTCACTCCGTGTACTCGAACTCGGAACCCTTCGTTTTCCAGCCAGTTTAAGAGTGCTCTAACGCATGTAGCCATCGCACGCCATGCATGTGAGTGTGAACCACAAAAAATGCGTTATTTTCCAAAACAATAATCTGATCAAAAATTCCTGTTGTACTATTTCGGTTCACACCAATATACATTACTTAGAATTTTTTTAGATTTTTAGTTTAAACAATCTGGGCTACAGGGTGTGGGACAAAATTTTTTTTGCACATTTTTGGCAAAAGATGCATCAAAATAATTTATTTTGCACAAATAAAAATTTGATCGTTAATCCACGTACTAAGGGCTTTCATTTGATACCCTACTCAGAATTTAAAAAAAATATTTTTGTTTTCGATGAGCACATATTTGTTTATATTTTTAGGGGGGTATGTTTTTTAGATGTTTTAGTATTTTTCCTATGTGCGGGTCAAAGAGTTGTATAAGTATGCCAAATTTCAACTCTCTAGGTTTAGCCGTTTGGCTACAATTTTTACCGAACAGACAGACAGACAGACGACAAAATGACGGTATAAGGGTTTTTTGGTCATACCTACAAAACCCTAAAATAAAACATCACCCCATTGTAGTGGAGATTCGTTAGGGAGTTCATTAATGTCTTTTATTGTTAAAATTGTTGTTATTTTATCGATTTTCAATGACCTCCAATATTTTTTCATTCTTTCAATAATACATGTCCACACCTTTAGCCTAGTACGTTCCATGTACACATGATTCAATTGTACTGGATATTATGGGTTAGCCAATCAATATCCAGTCCATTTCAGCTCGTAATTTTTATCTCACGGACATTATTAATCCAATTAGGTAGTGCTATCTGAAATCCAGTCGATTTTATTGACCATACGCTAGTTTCCACTTTATTAGTCAAATGTATCTATCCTATTAAAAAATATATGTGACATACATCTGTTATTTATTCATACTATGTAGGGTAATAACAGAGAAACGAAACACCGCTGTTATTTTCTTTATTATTAGAGATCGTTGTGGAGGTTATATATATGTGTAAAATATTACTTAAAAAATATAAATTCAAAAACCGCAAAATTTTAAACCTCATCCAAGCAGGAAGCACACTCATTGAGGAAAAAAATTTAACATTTGTTTGTTTTGAAAACAAAATGAATGAACATGTAACATGTCAAAGCAACAGCCAAATATAAAGTTATTATTGCCAATGACGTCAATCAGTTTTTATGGTCATTATGAGCTGAGTGTTTAAAATTTGGCTTGTAATAGCTACAGTTTTAAGAATATTTCTAAGCTTAAATTTAAAATTTATCATAATACAAGGGTCACACTATATATTTTAGGTTTTTATTTTAAATATGTTCAAAATAGTTTCTTCGAATAATAATATACTTGGCTAATCTTTCCTCCCGATTTTTAATAGCCTCCAACCAATCTTCTTTCGGAATCTTTTCAAAATAATCATGAATAGCAGCATCAATATCTTTATCAGATTCTTTCTTTCTAGCATTCCCTTATTATTTTTCTATTCTCATCCCTTCCGACTTTCTTCTCATATTTCACTGCCTTGCTCCGGCATTTCTTTTCCCTCTTCATCTCCTCTATCACAATATATCCTGGTGTCGTTCTGTCTATCCTTAATGTCCATCTCATATAACCCTATAGTACCCTTTTTATCATCTCCCATTCCTTCCATCCCCAAATCTCCACTCCTTACATAAGGATACTCTTCACTATTGCATCGAATATCTACATCCTCCACTTGATATCTTCATTAAACCTCCTCTCCCCTATGCTCTATGGAGAGAAGGAAGATAGGGGAGAGAGGATAGAAAGCTATGGCTTTCCCATAACCAGCCTGGTCTTCACTACACTCATACCTCGCTTTACGGCCTAGATACGTTCCGGGAATTTTGGCCGCAATGCGAAAAAGCGTATATATTTTTTTTTTTTTTTATAAAATAACGTAGTTTTTAGTTTTTTTTTTTTAGTTTTTATTATTATTATTTTTTTTTTTTTATTATAGCCTCGAGTTTCCTGTAGTTTTTCCGGTAGTTTTTAGTTTAAAATGCATTTTTTTCTTTATATGTATTTCATTTAAAAATGCTTACATATAAAATAAAAATATATAACAAGTACATATAATAATAAACTGAAACAAACTATACTGTCATCATCACTTTCCGCTGTTGTGGATTTACCTGGTTTAAAAAAATTGTCCAATGTTGTTTGTCTTGTCTTGCTTTCTGCTTCTTTTTACAGTTCTTTATAACAGCTAATGGTTAAGTTAATTCCTCGAGAAACTTTAGCGCTGCGTTTTACGTCAGGATCATTTTGAAGAAGGATGTTTATTTCTTGTTCGAAAGAAGAAAGCGCATTCGACAAGTTCTTTGATGTTTGCATACAGCAGGCTCTGATTCCTCTGCTTCTGCTTCTAATTGGATCAGTTCTTCGTGTGAAAGGGGTTCTCTATCAGTATCTAGTAAATGAAGCACATCACCTTCTGCCAAATCCTCAAAACCAAGATGATTTGCTAATTTTAATATGGTTTGTCGAATTTCAGAAAGAGAATCAACTGTAGGATTATTAGTTTTTCATTCTGGTCATATTTTTTTTCACTTTTTTTTCCGTTTAACGAAATATTTTGGTTCGTAAATCGAAAAAGTGCCATAATTAAAGAAGGCCATTATAGGGAAAGGCCGTATAAAGAGCGGCCGTACAGCGAGGTATGAGTGTATTTCTCCAAGGTGTTGCTCTGCTCTGTTGTTCCTCGTTAGCATGGATCCCAGGTACTTTATACTCTTCAATTTTTCGATTTCTCTTCCTGACCATTCCTGGCTTACTTTTTTTCTCCTTCATCACCTTCGTTTGGTCTCTGTTTACCTCTAATTTCTTTCTTTTAAAGTACTTGCCCGCTCGGTCCATCATCATCTTCAGGTTTTGCTCCTTCTCCGCTATCAATGTCTATTATTATTATTATGATATTATAATGTCCTCGTTGCCTATGATATGAGTTAATCTAATGTTAATTACTTAGTTTTTTTCTTTGAATTTTGAGCAATGTGTTGTTTGTCACAGTAACACATAATTTGAATATACAATAGGAATTGTTTCTTGTCGTATATTTGCGAGTTAAGTTAGATGCATATGGTAGTGGTCTGATTAAGATGTAGTGTTAGATAATGTAATTTATCTAGTCGAGTCTATTTGTCGGGTTCGGTAGTTGTGTAAGGAAGGAAAGCGGAGGTTAAGGCGAGGGTCGACGCATGATTCTCCCAGATTAATTGTGGTAAAGGACCCGGAAGTTGACTACCTACCACAACCGCAAAAACTAACCCACGTGATTTACATTGTAGTGGTAACACTAACTACTCTTACATCTAGTAAGATGTTCATTACAAGGTGTCGCTATAATTTTGTTGATATTGTCACGTGGTTTGATTAAAAGCAATTTCCTAGTTTAACATAAGAAATATGGCAGCGCTAGTAAATAAATTTAATACGAAATTTACACAATGATATGGATGCGACTGTTGCTTATAATGATAGTACATCCGCAGCTTTTAAAGTTAACAACGGAACAAAGCAAGGTTGTGTATTAGCTCCATTTTTATTCGCACTGTACCTCAATGCCATGCTTCAGTATGGGTCCTCCACTATGCTCGGAGGAGTTAATATACGATTCCATTTCGGAGGAAGAGGCTTACTGAACTTGTGAAGGAGGGTTATTGAACAAGCTGCACTAAATCTGTTTGAAACTTTACTTTAAACATTAATTTAGAAACTGCCACCTTGTTACATAACAGTCATAACAACAGCCCTCATATTTTCAAAACAAATGGCAAAGACGTAATTAATGTAACGTCTTTCAAAACCTAGGTAGGATATCATCCTGTAACAGTTCGTTTGATGATGAAATGCCTAAATTTGGTTTGAGGCGCCGTAGTTACAATTTAATAAATAAACTAGCGAAAATATAGCCTGTAACTAGACGAACTGTATGCAAGTAACCCATGAACCAGAAAATATTCATGTTTCTTGCAATTATAACGACACTGAGTAGGCAAAACTACAGTGTGCGATGGCTAACATCGACCATTTGGACAGAGTGTTCGGGCAAAAATCAAACTGGCCGAAGCGCTCTATCGATAGAAAACGAAATATGAACCGAAATCTACGAAGTGAATGACGTGCTTACTTATATTTTGTTTTTATATCGTAAATATATTGTATACAACGCGCGATTAAAGTAAGACATTACTCTCTCACGATGATTCTCGCCTTCAAGCGCTAAAATCATCGCTCGGAAGTAACATATTATTTTACTTCCGAGCTGTTGGTTTAAATACGTGTAATATGAATATTGTATGGCCCCTTGAGTGCTAGCGAGAAACCTCTGAAATCCTTTTCCTACGTTCTGTATACTTCTGAGTAGCCTAGTTCCCTATTAAATTGTTTTAATAAGTATTATAGTGTTTCCAAAATGAAATGGCCACCCTCACTTATTGATTCCAATAATGACTGATAGTATTATACCTGCTGAGTTTATGGTTCTGTTAATAGTAGTTGCCAGGACCGTAATAATTATTTAAAATAAACGTGTTTTCTTATATGATATTTAGAATGAACTGTATATACTCACATGACATTCCTTCACATTTTTATCGGGCTTAGGACTGGCTATATTTGAACTATAAATATAGGCATGTTTAAAAATCGTTTTGTTTTAGAGTCTTTATAGTCTATATCAGTGGTTCCCAACCGGGAGTGCCGGCACCCCCAGGCGTGCGGGAAAGCATTATGAGGGGTGCGAGACGATTTATAGAAATTTATAAAATTTATATAAAAAATCTAGTTTATTTAAATTGTAAATAGTCTTAATACCAAAAAACCCTTATACCGTCATTTTGTCTGTCTGTCTGTCTGTCTGTCTGTTCGGTAAAAATTGTAGCCAAACTGCTAAACCTAGAGAGTTGAAATTTGGCATGATTGTACAACTTTTTGACCCGCACATAGGAAAAATACTAAAACATCTAAAAAACATATCCCCCTAAAAATATAAACAAATATGTGCTCAACGAAAAATAAAATATTTTTTTAAAATTCTGAGTAGGGTATCAAATGAAAGCCCTTAGTATGTGGATTAACGATCAAAATTTTATTTTTGCAAAATAAATTATTTTTCCGCGATTTTTGTCAAAATTGTGCAAAAAAATTTTTTCCCACACCCTGTAGCCCAGATGGTTTATACTAAAAATCTGAAAAAATTCTAAGTAATGTATATTGGTGTGAACCGGAATAGTACAACAGGAATTTTTGATCAGATTATGTTTTCGGAAAATAATGCATTTTTTGTGTTTTTAACCAAAATATGTTAAATATTTAATTCGTTATGTAACCATGTTGATACGTCACCGCTCATAGCTATGTGCGATTAGTCATTGGTTTTCTAATTTGGCAAGCAGGTAACTTGCGAACTAGGGTTCGAATCCCGTCAATTTTAATTTTTTTGTTTTTTTTTTTGCAGTGATCATTTGTTTAAATTATTTTGTCAAAATTCTAGTTATATTTTGGTAAATGTTGCATTTAGTTTTTAAAAGCGTAAATTTAATAGCCAGTGGGAAGTGTTGAAATTATAATTTAATTCTGTTTGATGTATACGAAATCAGAGGGCGGGGCTAATGATTTAAGCAACCAATAGAAGCCATAGGCGCAATTTTCAAAATCTTAATGAACCTTGCTGTGTAAAAAAAATACTGCACATATTTAGAAACTTAAATAATGGTATTAGGCATTCGAATTAAAATTCATAAAAAAATATTTGAACATAAAATTTGTTTTGGCATCCCAAATAATCATCATTCAGTTATTAAATACCTGCAAAACCCTGAAATGTGTGAAAATTCACACTTCACATCAATTTTTTTAACGCTCGAATCTTCATTTTGACCTGTGACGTCATCGTATTATTTGTATTGTATTATTGTATTTAGTATTATTGTGTTGTTTATTATTTTTGGGCAGAATAAGAATCATTGTACCTATATTTTTTCACTGTATTATATATATATTTTTTTGTAATAAATAATAATAAAAAATAATTTTTCAATAAGTATATTTTCTTTCTAATTTTATTAAGGTTAAGAACCGCTGAATGCTACATCAATTAATTTGATCAATTTTAATCAAATTTATTCATGCGATTTCCTTTCTTTTTTTTGCTCTTCTCTTTTTATTTTGATCAATTTGACATATAAATATGACTCAACTGAAAAAATCTGAACACATTTTTTATGGGAGTGCGGGAGCTTATTTTCACATTCAAAGGGGTGCTCACCATAAAAAAGGTTGGGAACCACTGGTCTATATTAAATACTTCAAATTTGCACAAACAAAAATCATTCTTTTTTTGCAACAAAAATAAATCCTAGCAACTTCAAATAATTATACATTTGGCTAACTTTGTATGGAAATTCTATTCCGTCTTCTTCCAACTTTTTTATTAAAAGATGCACAGTCGGCACTATATTTTTCGAATAATAGTCTTATATTTTATTTATTATTGTTTTAGACATAAAACTATCTATTTTCTTGAAAATTTGTAAATCGGGTAGTTTTCGCTGCTTATTTTTGGCACGAACAATGATACGTAGAATTGTTCTGTATGGAACACTAGTGAATTCCGCAGTTCTAAGTATAGGTTTGTCATTACCTTCCGAAACTAACTTTTTATAAACGTTCAGTATCAGAACTTTGCAATCTTCTGACAAATGACATTTTTCTTTAGTAGTCACGTCCACATTTTCGCACTGCAAATCACCTTGCACAGATTCACTATTTTTACTACAGAAATTAGGAATTTCTTCAAAACCAAATGATCGCCAAAGAGCCATGTTGTTAATGTATGCACGCTATGAACGTTGAAAATTAACTAACAAACAAATATAGCAACCCCTAAAATTTAGAAACAATAGGATTATAAATTTGGAAAATATTCTAAATGGTTTTTAAGAAACTTCAATTGAACTAATGTTACATCTATTCGATTTAAATTTAAAATTCCCTTAATACCTCTTATATTTTTTTTACTGCAATAGTCTTGGGATTACTGCCATAAACCCATTACCGCTTTGTTAAGCTTTTTAACAAGAACGGCCATTTCATTTTGGAAATACTATACCAACTTACGAAATGCAACTTGTGCATTACGTAAATAAATTCTGCTTATCAAAACGTTGATAAATAGTTTTTAAGCAAACAGTTATGTTAACAATATCGTTCCTGATCTAAGTAGAAACGATCTCAAGAAGCATTAGTCGGATATTTTTTTTTTAGGTCAGAAGTTAAGCGGCGTTCAGAGCCCTTTAAATTATTAGGCTGTAGACAGTACGTTGTGGATATATTTAATAGGTTGTTTTAACGTTCGACGTAGCGCTTACAGTTTCAGGAAATTGGTGAGTTGCGAATAGTGTGACATCTGTGTGTCTTTAAACCAACTACGGTGGCTTCGTAAAATGTTTATTATCTATTATCGTTTTCCTAATTCTGCTATCCTAGTTTTTTACTAACTTAATTACATAAATTGATCATATTTACTGTTCGTCTTTTTGATTTTGAGCGAGATGGTTTTGGAGTTGACGTCGATGGTTGATCGAGATGATGGTTAATCCACAGTTTTCTGCATTTAACGTCATGGAACCACATAAATCGATTTATTCTCATAATTGATATAATTTTAATCATAACAATGAATAAAAACACATGTTAGTTAAGTAATATGTTATGTTTTGTGTAAATTTTTACAATTTAGTATTCCTTGTATGCACCCTCAAATTATTCTGTTCTTGAAATTCAACACACCGCTGAGAAAAAATATTCCGCCCTGCCACCATGTTGAATTTTTATGAAAAACCCCTGTTCAACCATGGTTACCAACTTAATATCACGAAAATCCACTAAAAACAAAAGAGGTTCAACATTCCTTCCAAGAACTGTGGATTCATTGAATTCAAATCTAGGACAATATTGATAGTGCTTCAGTTCCATGTATAGGTAACACAGTTGGGCGCTAATAACCAAATATGCTGTTAACTTCTATTAACATTTTTAACATTTATCATCTATCTGCTTTATTTATTGTAACAGAAAAATTGAAAATACAGTTTGTTCTTCAATGCGAAGTTTCTATCATTCTGTAACTTACAGTAATAGAATTTTTGATAAAGGAAAATTGAAAACTAATATTAATTTAATACAGTTGTAAGATTTCCAAATACGATAAGATTATAGCGGTTAAGAATTATTTTAATATTTTATTCCTATAATAAACACACGGATACACTGGAAGATTTTGACTATGCCGATTACATTTCTTCTAGCGGCTACATGTCGCTCATTTGTGCCTACAGTAACAACTCAGAATTTAGCATTTTTGAGTTATTGGTATAGAAGGAAACGTTTCGAGGCACTTTTAATTTTAACTGGTATAGCATCGAAACTTAGTTAGCATAAGTCGTCGCTAAAGGTCTAGCTGTGTCGTCGTTGCTAGTGTTTCTGATATCTCGACATTTTTCATTTCTCTAGAAATAAAAATTAGACTTATTTTCTCGAGAATTCTCGAGAAATCTCGAGAAAAATAATGATTAGAATATATGTATATATTTTTTCAATTTTGAAAATATTGTAGAGGATAAAAACATGCTAAAATTATAGTCAACTTTAAAGTATTCATTTAAATAGCATTAGAATAAATGGATAACGGGGCTTTAAAAATGATTATGAAAACGGCACGTAATTGGATATTAATTGAAAATACATGTGTACAGAAAAATTTTCAAGAAATTAAGAAATTTATAATAATAGTAATAATTATTTTATTTAGCTTGTAGGTAATCTTTGACATAACAGTTTTAAACTGAACAAAAAATGAAATATAATTGATTATAATAAATAATACACTAAATTTAAATAAATTATTGTAACAATAAATGCTAATTAGCTAAATATAATAAATTGCTTCTTATCTGTTGCCACAGTTGGGTTGTGGGAGACAGAAGACAATTTTTATCAAAATTAAATTAAAATCAGTGACTCACTAAACATTATATTTTTTTAAAAGCACAATGCATGTCACGTTGCATCGAGAAAATGTTACATTTCTCGAGAAATGAAAAAATGAGAATTATAAATTTTTCTCGAGAAATTCTCGAGAAAGAAAACACTACTCGTTGCACTCGTAGAAGTTACAGCGCTTCAAAAGCTTTAAAAGTATCTCCTGAAACATCCCAAATGTTGAGTTGCCGCAAATGAGCGATATGTGCGAATAAACTGAATTAGAACACTAGGAAGGTCTATGGGTTAATTTCATGCAATCCATAGAGCAGCGTTTCTCAACCGGGGGGCCGCGAAGTCATATAAAATCGAAGCATGAAATTATAATAGAAAAACGCTCAATTTTGCAAGATATATTCATAAATATATGACATTTATATTCATTAAAATATACATTTGAAACTTAAATAAAATAAATTATACTTATTTTGACAACTAATTTAAACTAATTAAAACGGTTCGCGTTGGAGGTACTTCAAGTACTTTCAAGTAGGTACGACTTGAACTTGCAATATTTTTTGTTATGCTCCGAGCTACTGTTAGCTAAAGAGTAAGGATGCGAAAGTGTTCAAAATGGAAAGCAATGTGGAACAATGGAACACTTCTAAATAAAAATACTTGCAAGCCATTATAGGTAATCGTAACAGATATTAGAAACATGTTTATGTAAAGGTTGTTTTTTTTTTCAAAAGTTTTATCCAATTATACCCAACGCCATACGTTCCTATATAAAAAATCGAAGTTGTCCTTGATATCCTGTACTTCCCGTTTATTCCGAAAATTTAAATACTACCATCCAATTATTAGGGTAAACTCTGGTCACCAATTTTTTTTCCCAACTTGCTCACACATCGTCTTTTCGAGAAAAATCGTGTTTCCTTTATCTTGATACACCTTGAGATCCCTCCCTCGCTCCCCCCTCTCAATCTCTATATATATCTACAGGACCGGCGTTTGGGAAACACTGCTCCAGGTAACTATCTGACAGATAAGGTTATATGATACTTTCTGTGCTGAATAAATGTCATCCCGTCTTTCAATACAAATGTATCTATCGGATAGTTATCTAACGGATAATGAGACTGCTGTATTGAATTCACTGCTTGGTAATGACATTTATTCAGAAGATAAAGTTCCAGATAACATTATCTGTCGGATAGTTACCTAGTGGTTTAAATGAAGGTGGAAAGACCGGGCCTTAAGGTCATAATGCCCGGGGGGGGGGACACCTTAGCCCTCCAAATGAACCCGCAAATAAAAAAATTAACCTGTATAAAATTCTCGAGAGATAACTCCATTATATTTCCAATAGTAATTTTCATCCCTTTCTGAGATCTCAGAATTATCATTGATAGCCCAAAAGTCATCCTATTATCACATCTGTCCTCCCATTTTACCATATAGGCCGTGTCTCCAACGCTATAGCTCTGAAATTTTAATAAATCCTCAATCAAAATGTAACCAAAATGTTCCAAATTTAATGTTATACTTCATCTTCAATAATAAAAAATAGTGTATTGGGCCCGGTAGTTCAATTTCAACCACCTGTATACTATTGATAAAATATTAATATATGTGTTTATTCTCATAAAGAATTATTTTAAGCAATTCTGTTCCTTATTTATTAATTGTTAATGACTATATTCCTTAATGAGCTTTATCAGGATTAACCATCTTGATAAGTAAGTAGTGATACGTGATTTTTGCAAGTGGCGTCTTCATTTTTTTCTGACGTTTTTAGTTATTTTTAAGTGATAAAAGTGCAGAAAATAGTTGAAATAGTGTGTTATAGTGTGGACTTAAGAGTTTGGACTCCATGCAGACTAAAATTGGAGCGACTGGAAAGGTATTTGTAGAAATTTTTGTTAAGTTTATAATGTAAGTCATTGTTATGTAGCATGTGCTTCTATGGACAATATAGAAACACATACATGCATACACTATCGGCTATAACTAGAGAAACAAAACTATTTTTTAAATAATTTTCATAAATCCCGATTATTGACTAAATGAATATTGAATTATATTGATATAGCAACAACAATTTATAAGTTAGAACCTGCTCTTAAAAATATTTGTTGTACTGGTACAATAATTAATAAATAAAATAATTAATTTTCTGCTGCTGCAGACCATCTGCATATTGGATTTCTGTAGCATATAACACGTAATTAAATGTGTTTTTCTTGTGACAGATTTTCAATTTTATTTAGAAATGCTATCTCTTTGATCTGTTTGAATATATAATCATGAGGAAGAGGAAATTACCAACATTATTTATAATTACACTTTTTTTCGCAAATGTTTATTTAATAAAATAAACAAAATAAATGATATTAAGGGAATTCTGGAAAATTTACTGAATTGACGAAAATAACATAACATCTGTGTTTACTAAATCTGATTTTCTATAATTCTGGTTTACTGCTGTTATGTCCAATATGAGTTGAATATAAAGAAATGTAAGGAATTTTCTGCATGTGTTATTGCCAATTTCAAAGTCGAACAGCTCTACTGAAACTGCTCATCGTAGTTAGATGGTTCAGGGCTTTATGGTGATATAAGGTATTCATTAAAAAATTGATGTGAAGTGTGAATTTTCACACATTGCAGGGTTTTGCAGGTATATAATAAGTGAAAGCGGCATGCTGAGTGTGTAGGACAAATTTTGCTTTGTAGTAACCAGGGCAAAAAGAACGATCTTTTTAAAATAATTTATCGTCTGTTAATCTCAGAGCTTTAAAAACAAATTTTATGTTAAAATATTTTTTTGTTAATTTTAATTCGAATACCTAATATCATTATTTAGGTTTCTAAATAAGTGCAGTATTTTTTTTATATAACAAGGTTCATTAAGATTTTGAAAATTGCGCCTATGGCTTTCATTGGTTGTCTTAAATCATACGCTCCGCCCCTCTGGTTACGTCTAAATGACACATAGAATGAAAATATAATTCCAATTGGTTATTAAATTTACGCTCTTGAAAATTAAATTAAAAATTTGCTAAAATTTAAACAAAATAAAAATTAAAAAAAATAACAAAAAAAAATTGCCAAAAAACTCCACAAGCCAGGAACGAACCTGTGTGGTGTATAACAAATCTGTGTAGTTGGCGCGCAACATAGCCTCTAGACCACCACACGCTTAATAACTCAGCGTGTTATATGAGTATAAGCTATATGCATCGTCAACCAAAAAACTCAAAAAATGCGTTATTTTCCGAAAACATAATCTGATCAAAAATTCCTGTTGTACTATTCCGGTTCACACCAATGTACATTACTTAGAATTTTTTCAGATTTTTAGTTTAAACCATCTGGGCTACAGGGTGTGGGACAAAATTTTTTTGCACTATTTTGGCAAAAATAGCGTAAAAATAATTTATTTTGCAAAAATAAAATTTTGATCGTTAATCCACGTACTAAGGGCTTTAATTTGATACCCTACTCAGAATTTTAAAAAAATATATTTTTTTTCGATGAGCACATATTTGTTTATATTTTTAGGGGGATATGTTTTTAGATGTTTTAGTATTTTTCCTATGTGCGGGTCAAAGAGTTGTATAAGCATGCCAAATTTCAACTCTCTAGGTTTAGCCGTTTGGCTACAATTTTTACCGAACAGACAGACAGACAGACAGACGACAAAATGACGGTATAAGGGTTTTTTGGTCATACCTACAAAACCCTAAAAAGGTTTCACCCTAAATATCAAGTAAATATATATAAGAACAATATTATTTTTTTAATGTGAAGTGTGAATCTTCACATCTTTCAGGGTTTTGTAGGTACTTAATTGGTGGAAGAAGCCAACAGAATGCTGGATGTTTAGGAATATTTTTTCTATAATCACATCAAAATCAACAGTTTTTTTTATAGTCATTTTATTCGTTATTTGAGTACTAAGAGCTTCCATTTAATCTTTTTGAAATATTTTGCGAAAATTTCGGCACAAAAAATTTCAATAAAAAAATCCCAGCGCTTTTTTCTGCATTTGCTCTATTTTCAAGTCTTCATTAAATTAATAAGAAATATATTGATAAATAGTTCATTTTTTTGTCAATTTATGAAACGTTATTCTCATTGTTAATAATGTGTTATTTGTTTTATAAGTATTTCACTACTATAAATGATATATTTATCTTTGATAACTTAAAAACAAAAAATTTAAGTAATTCAAACAATAGGTTGAATCACGACGTATAATAGAAGCGTACTGAACGCTACATTCTACACACATGAACTCGGTACTCAGCTATTAACTTTTTTTTATATATTTTTAATACAATTTCAACATAATAAAAATGCAAAAAAAAAAAACAAAAAATAAAATTCACTTCGTACTCGAAACCACCCTTCGTTTCCAGCGAATTTTAGCTTACGACACCGGTGGTCTAACCACTACCCTATCGTACGCCTTGCATGTGGGTGTCTTACATTGGTATAACTTTTGTACTTTGTGAACCAAAAACCACAAAAAATGCGTTATTTTCCGAAAACATAATCTGATCAAAAATTCCTGTTGTACTATTTCGGTTCACACCAATATACATTACTTAGAATTTTTTCAGATTTTTAGTTTAAACCATCTGGGCTACAGGGTGTGGGACAATTTTTTTTTGCACAATTTTGGCAAAAATCGCATCAAAATAATTTATTTTGCAAAAATAAAAATTTGATGGTTAATCCACGTACTAAGGGCTTTCATTTGATACCCTACTCAGAATTTAAAAAAAATATTTTTGTTTTGGATGAGCACATTTTTGTGTATATTTTTAGGGGGATATGTTTTTTAGATGTTTTAGTATTTTTCCTATGTGCGGGTCAAAGAGTTGTATAAGCATGCCAAATTTCAACTCTCTAGGTTTAGCCGTTTGGCTACAATTTTTACCGAACAGACAGACAGACAGACGACAAAATGACGGTATAAGGGTTTTTTGGTCATACCTACAAAACCCTAAAAAGGTTCTTACCTTCGCAATGACGCCTTTAAGTCAAGCCCCTCAGCGCCCTTTTCTTTAGGGCGCCCAGGGCCGTCTCCCCCTCCGCCCCCCCTTACTGCGGCTCTGTCTATTAATATATAATTACCTCTAAGAATTTCGTTTTTACTCCGTTTGGGGAAATTTACCCCTGTTCTCCGACCCCTGATCTAAAACATGTGTTACCTGATTAATTCAAATTTTTGAATCTCAATATCTCAAAAACTAATTGGGCGATTTTCAAAAACGACCAACCGTTGTAAAGAGAATTTAATAGACTTTCGAATAAGATTTTTACCCGTAGTGTCATTTAAGCTTTATTGTTCCCCCGCTCAGGGGGCGCAGTTGCAGTATACCATTAAAAAGTGTCCCTCCTCGACACTAAAGTTGGCGTGTTTTAATATTTACAAACAAGGAAATTTATAACATAAATTGCAAGAAATTTTTTGGGTCTCCCCCTTTCTGTTAAGGATCAAATCCTTCAATCAGAAATGAATGCGGTATTAACTAATTTCAATAAATAAATAACATTGTGACACTTCTAATAAATTTAAAATTTTCCCCTTAAATTTATCCCTTTTCCTACGCATATTCGCAATATGAACTGAATTTATTTCCTGCTATTTGATATTACCCATGCATCCTTTTTATAAGGGAATGCCAGAAGCTACGGATTGTGGAAAGAAAAACGAGTAAAGCCTGCGTTCTCTACCGTGGTTGGTTATGTGTGCGGTGCGAAGGTAAAGAAAAGGAACAAGTCAAGTGAAACTGATGGTTAGGACATGTAGAGAATACCGAATCAATGGCGTTGATGAAAAAAACCTGCTAGACAACGGTGAAATACTCCGTTCAATTCACTAATCGAATTTTTGATTAAAGGAAAATAAAAAAGTAATGAAAAAACTTATATTTTAACAACGTACTTCGTTAAGAGATTCGTTTTAAGTTTTTAATTGATTAATTAAAATTGTATGTGCGTATGTATACGTACTAACTCGCAAACGTGTCACGTTTGCATTCCAATCATATATTATTATTATTTGCTAGTTTTCTTAAGGTTGCTTTACACCAAGTGACATGGCTTCTGTTTCTAGACTACAATTGGTTTTATATGGCATAATTTACTCAGATTTTCGGTTTTGTTTATACAGGTGGGCCATGGGAACCTGACGTTTTTGAAACGGGTAGTACTCTGCATGCAGGGGGGGTAGAAGCAAGCGGTTGGTTCCATTCCAACCGTCAGTTCGTGCAGTTTAGTGTAAATCATGGCTGAATGGGGTGTAAGACATCGTGTGTTTGTGTATGACGCGTTTGTCAAAAACGGTGGATCAGTAATAGCGGCGCAAAGAGCATTTCGAATTGAGTTTAATGTTCGGCGCCGTGGAAGCATCCCAAGTCGAAACAATTCTCAAATGGGTCAACGACTTTCGAACAAGCGGAAACATCATGAATAAAAATCCGCCTGTACCCGCTCGTACGGTACGGACCTCCGAAATTGTGGAGAGGGTGAGGCTTTCCAAAAAAGCCCCAGGCGTTCTGCACGAAAACACGCTCAAGCCTTAAGAGTAAGTCGTTCCACAGTCCGTCGTATTGTTAAACAAGATCTGAAGTTTCATCCATACAAGTTGACTTTAGTCCAGGAGCTGAAACCAAACGACTATCCGCAACGCAATGATTTTTGTTTGGCTATGCTCGCGATGTTTGAAGTAAACGAAAATGCAGTGTTGTTTATGAGTGACGAAGCTCACTTCCATTTGAATGGATTTGTTAATCGACAAAACTGCCGTTATTACGCCTCTGAAAACCCTCGGCACCTGCATGATACCCTTTTCACACTAGATCTTCAAGACGAGTTCACTTCGAGTTCAACTTAAAGTTCACCGATGTTTAAGATCGGTATGCTTTCACACTTGATGTTTAAATCTCTGGTGCTGTCATCAGCTACAGTAATTTTGTCCTTAAGTTACCGTCATGAAATTACCAGTTTTGAACTGTCTGCGCAGACGAACATTTTGAATTATTATAAACAAATATGGATATTTCATTTCATTCTACAATAAAGACACTACAATAAACAATATATTACACCTGTATTAACATGTAAGTCGATACATTTTATCTCAGTTATTGTAGCTCTGTATTTTATTAAACACATTATAAAAATAAATAATTTTATTATAACAATAAGTATACACTTCTTATAACGTCGATATAATACAGTATTCTTGTTTATGATAATATAAAATGTTGACAGCACAAATTCAAGGAATATTTTTTTATAATAGAAATTAAGTTGGCAATGCGGACGAAGTTTAAGACGCAGATCTCTGTCTTAAACATCGCTTGTATTTAGACGAGGCCATACGGTTTCACATTAGCGTTTAAAGATACATTCACTTTAACATCCGATCTTAAAGATCTAGTTTGAAAAGGGTATTAACGGCAGCTACTGGACCGCGTTCACCAAAAATTTATGAACAGACTTGAAACATGTTATGAGCAGAATGGTCATCACATGACTGATATAATTTTAAAAAATTAAAATGGCATATAATTTACTATTAATGTATGTCAATAAAAAATTTTTGTCTTGAGAAATCATTGTGTAATGGTCATTCAAAAATCGTCAGGTTCCCATGGCCCACCCAGTACTATGCTTTTTTTATTTACGGGCTCCCATATGAGCCTCACTTACTAGATACCTACGTAAGTCTGAATACTATAAAAATACACACTTCACATCAATTTCTTTGTTTTTACTTAAGTTTTATAACTTAATACTACCAGATGATGAAAATCTGTTTACAACGTATAAAAATATTTTAAAATATTCCTTTAAATAAAAACATTATCTTGTGTATAATTTAAAATTTTCATAACAAGATTTTATGCATTAAAATTACAAGTCATGCTAAAAATGTATATCGTTATCACGAAGATATAAGGAGTAATATTAAACATTAACAAGTAAACTACATAAATTACAACAGTAAACCATTTTTGCGTGTTGTTCCCCTATGAAATGATTCTTTGAAAATATCTTCTTGTCCAAACGATGCAAGATCAATAACAACTAGTCATAAAAATGTTACAATCTACTCGTTGATCGTAATGCATACACATTTATCTGGTACAGTGGCGTAGGGATTGGTTTTTTTATTGGGGTGGATGAACAAATACAATAAAACTGGTTATGATTTATTTATGGAGATTGCAGATGTAACATGCAAATTGGTAACAAATGATGATAATGATATGAAATAATGGAGAGTATTTAAAATATTGACGTTGATGTATTGACTTTATTAGCAAAATAATCGATACAGGGTTTTGTATTTATTATATTTGTTTTATTATATAGTCTTATATGTAAATTGAGAGCAAATTTAGCATAATTGTTTCAGTAAAGCATACATATGCTGCAATTTTTCCTTTGAGTTTTTTCTTCAGTGTTCTGGTAATTTATGTAAAATTTAAATAAATCCCACCTGTAAATGGCACAGAAAATACCATTTATTAGACAAAGAAGTTCGTAGTTGATTTTGTAGTTAGACGACGCTACGCTGCATATTAACATTTGTGTTTAAAAAATTTCTTTCTACAACCAGGCGTAAAGTATGAAGAAAGTAAAAGACATGAACTGAAAAAAAAATTGATGTGAAGTGTGAATATTCACACATTTCTGGGTTTTGCAGGTATTTAGTAACTGAACGATGATTATTTGGGATGCCAAAACAAATTTTATGTCAAAATATTTTTTTATGAATTTTAATTCGAATGCCTAATACCATTATTTAAGTTTCTAAATATATGCAGTATTTTTTTTTATATAGCACAGTTCATTAAGATTTTGAAAATTGCACCTATGGCTTCCATTGGTTGCTTACATCATAAGTCCCGCCCTTTGATTTCGTCAAACATAGAATTAAATTATAATTGCAACACTTTCCACTGGTTATTAAATTTACGCTTTTAAAAATTAAATGCATTTACCAAATATTAAATGCAAACTAGAATTTTAACAAAATAATTTAAACAAAATAAAAATGCAAAAAAAAACAAAAAATAAAATCAACAGGATTCGAACCCTAGTTTGCAGTTAAGTTACATTATTACGCGTACGACAAATCCAACCACGCCACGAGAGCTACTGATCTGGTATGTTACACAACGTATTAAATAGTTAACATATTTTAGTTAAAAACACAAAAAATAATCTGATCAAAGCGTAATTTTCCGAAAACATAATCTGATCAAAAATTCCTGTTGTACTATTCCGGTTCACACCAATGTACATTACTTAGAATTTTTTCAGATTTTTAGTTTAAATCATCTGGGCTACAGGGTGTGGGACAAAAAATTTTTTGCACAATTTTGGCAAAAATATCATCAAAATAATTTATTTTGCATAAATAAAATTTTGATCGTTAATCCACTTAGTAAGGGCTTTCATTTGACACCCTACTCAGAATTTAAAAAAAATATTTTTTTTTTCGATGAGCACATATTTGTTTATATTTTTAGATGGATATGTTTTTTAGATGTTTTAGTATTTTTCCTATGTGCGGGTCAAAGAGTTGTATAAGCATGCCAAATTTCAACTCTCTAGGTTTAGCCGTTTGGCTACAATTTTTACCGAACAGACAGACAGACGACAAAATGACGGTATAAGGGTTTTTTGGTCATACCTACAAAACCCTAAAAAGGTCCTCACTTCTCAATTTCAAGTGAAAAAAAAAAAATCACGCCCGTTCGAATCTCTCGTCAGCGCCCCCCTCGAAGTGGCGCCTGCATGCCCGTTTGCGCCGGCTCTGGTGGCGGCCTTGGTTGTAGATAACACTATTTACAGCATTCATATGCACCGTTTCTTGAAACATCAAAAATTTATATTTTTCTAATTTTGGTACTAAGGATGGAATGTATAATTATTTTTTATCCAATTATTCTGGATTGTTTATTAATGAAAATAAAGCTAAATCCTCGGCTGACCCCTCGTGTCAAAGTTTGCAGTGGATAAAAATAAGTCTTTTACACATATATTGCATAAATAACTCTGACAATACTTATGTTCTATGCCAAAGTTTGCTCCCGATAAAAATGAGTTCTTTATACATGTATTGCATAAATATCTACAATTTTGAAGGTACTGTCATCACAAGAACTGATGTTGTAAGAGACATGGGCATTCTATTTGACTCTAAACTCTCATTTGATCCCCATGTACCAGGTCTACAAGTATGAAATGCGGATTTTTTTAAAAATAAAACACATTAAACTCAAAAGAACAGTAAAAGATTATTTATTCAAAGTATGCTCCATTAGAAGTTATACATTTTTCCCATCTTTCAGGCAATTTGTGAATACCTCGCCAGTAGAACTCTTCCCCTTTCCCCGCAAACCATTCATCTAGCCATTCTTTCACATTTTCATATGAACAAAAGTGCTGCTCGGCAAGTGCGAGACCCATCGCTGCGAACAAGTAGTAATCTGAAGGGGCCAAGTCTGGTGAGTAAGCGGCATGGGGTAGCACTTCCCACTTGAGTGCCTTCAATGTGTTGCAAACTGCTTTTGCCTTATGTGATGGAGCGTTATCGCGAAGAAAGATTACCTTCTGCTGTCTTCTTTCGTATTCTGGTCGTTTTATGAGCAGCGAATGGTTCAATTAGATCAGTCGTTGTTGGTAGCGTTGGGTATTAACTGTTTCACCAGGTTTTAACAATTCATAATAGACCACACCCTTTTGGTCCCACCAAGTACAGAGCATTGTCTTTTTGCCAAAGCGATTCGGTCTTGCAGTTGATGTGGATGGTGAGCCTGGGTTTACCCATGATTTTTTGCGTTTGGGATTTTCAAAATAAATCCATTTTTGATCGCCAGTAATGATACGATGCAAAAAAGACTTTCTTTTGTATCGTGCAAACAAAATTTCACAAGCGTTTTCCATCTGCCTCTCATTCAATGCATGTGGAACTCATCTGCCGACTTTCTGGATCTTACCCATCTTTCGTAGGCGATTGGAAACAGCTTGTTGACTAACGCCTAACTGCTCTGCTAGTTGTTTTTGTGATTGACTATCGTCTTCCTGCAGCAATGTTTCCAATTTTGTATCTTCATATTTTTTTGGAGGTTTTCCATGTTCTTTGTCTGTAAGATCAAAGTCACCACTTTTGAAACGCCGAAACCATCGTTCACACGTATCTTGCGATGGAGCATATTCACCATAAGCTTCTCGAAGCAGTCGGTATGATTCAGCAGCAGTTTTTTTCAAATGAAAACAAAACAGTAGTACTGTCCGCGAATGCTCTTTATTTGGCACAAAATTTGACATTTTTAACACAGTAAAACAAAACTATATGATCACTTTTCAAATTATAACCTATACGCATTTGACACTTAATAATAACTTAACAAAACGCCATATGTGTTGAAACTTTGAACTATACACTCTGTTTGCGCGGCAATTTTGAAAAAAATCCGCATTTCATACTTGTAGACCTGGTAAATAATATCACAGCAAAGGCCTTCAAAATGCTGGGCTTTGTCATCAGGTCAACTAAAGATTTCAAATCAACGGCAGCCCTTAAGTCATTATACTTTGCCTATGTTCAGAGTAATCTTTAATTTGCCTCTGTCATATGGAACCCTCAGTACGATATTTATATAAATCAAATTGAACGTATTCAAAAAAAAATCCTTAAATACTTATGCTTCAAAAATAATTACAACTATATCAATTATAATATATGTTGCGCCGAGTTTAATTTTCTCACACTAAAGGATCGTCGCACTTTAACTGACATGAAAATTTTGCATAAAATTCTTAATAATATATTATCATGTGTTGAACTACAAAATTTAATCACTATTAATGTTCCAGTGTACAATACGCGATCTTCTTCGCTTCTTTGTATACCTTTTGCGAACACGAATTCTTATCAAAATTCTCCAATAGTCAGACTCTGTAGCACAATAATAATTTCTCAGATGTTAACATTACCAACGTGTCTGTTAAAATGTTCAATAAATATTGTAAGGACAAAATTTGTCATCAATATTAATAATATGTATTGTTAACAGTTTATTACGTTTAACTATTTGTTGTATTCAACTACTTATTGTATTTCAAGTACAAATTTGTTTAATTATGAATTAACATTGTACTTATGCAGTAGTGAACACTTCGCTGGGCCTGTCCTGTTTGTGTTCCGAACAAAATAAAAATAAAATAAAATAAAATAAACTCTTAACAATAAGTAAGAAAACTTAACTGTTGATGTAATTTAACTAAGTTATATTGATGTAACATATTTTAAAAATTGCAAAAAGGTGCAAAACTGATATTTTAGTTCAACGATACATGTCGGATGGAAAAAGATAGTTGGTGTCGTAATTTAATGGTTGGGAGAACGCTGTCAGCTTAGAAACGAACCACATGTCGTCGAGTCAGCAGCCGAATGACATGAAAATCCTGCTTACCTGATACCAAACCGTTGGCAATACATCAAAGTTAAGTGGGTGGTATCCTCTGCTCCCGGCGAACAGAATTCAATTTAAATGAACATTGCTTTCCAGTTGTATTTTAAGATGATTTTCATGCAAGTTAAATAATATTTGTAAATTAAATAGTGAAGTCATTACGTGGCTTTACAGAGCGCCGGGTATTGCTGCCATGTAGGACTCGAAATGTACCTGAGAAATTCAGTTTTATTTTTGTTTAGAAAATATAATCTTTCTTTTTTAGTCCACAATAATTTTGAAGCAACGTACCGTTACTATTTTGAAGCCTGCTATTATGGATTAAAAATTGATGTATAGTGTGAATATTTACCCATTCTAGAATTTCGTATTTAGTAAGTGACAGACAAACAGAATATCTTGAATAATATCAATTTGTCATAATCTTATAACGTCAACAATTTTTAGAAAATCATTTTTGTCCGTTCATTTCAGCAATATTGAGTTAAAAACTCAATTAGGGGCCAGCAGCCTTTTTTACTTCGTAGGCCGAATTCAGTAACAATTTGTTTTATTTTTGCGTCACTATTTTTTACGATCTTAAATTCCTGTTTCACCGGTTTACATGTATTTATTTCGGCATAAATACGCCTTGTATGTAAGAAGCCTAAAGCCGCATTCAGAGCTCTTTAAATTAACACGTTGTAGACTGTTCGTTGTGCGTTATGTTTTTATACATTTTTTTAACGTTCTACGTACCGTTTAGAGCAGTTAAAAAAAATTGATGTGAAGTGTGAATATTCACACATTTCAGGGTTTCGCAGGTATATAATAAGTAAAGGCGGTATGCTGAGTATGTAGGACATATTTTACTTTATAGTAATCACGGCAAAATGAACGATATTATTAAAATAATTTATCGTCTGTTAATCATATAATAAGACTGGTTATTAAATTTACGCTCTTAAAAATTAAATACAACATTTGTCAAAATATAACTAGAATTTTGACAAAATAATTTCAACATAATAAAAATGCAAAAAAAAAAACAGAAAAAATAAAACTCACTCCGTCCGTACTCGAACTCGAAACCCTTCGTTTTCCAGAGAATTTTAGCTTCCGACACCAGCGCTCTAACCCGTTGCGCCATCGGACGGTTTGCATATGAGTGTCTTACATTGGTATAACTTTTGTACTTTGTGAACAAAAAACCACACAAAATGCGTTATTTTCCGAAAACATAATCTGATCAAAAATTCCTGTTGTACTATTTCGGTTCACACCAATATACATTACTTGGAATTTTTTTAGATTTTTAGTTTAAACCATCTGGGCTACAGGGTGTGGGACAAAAATTTTTTTGCACAATTTGGGCAAAAATCGCATCAAAATAATTTATTTTGCAAAAATAAAAATTTGATCGTTAATCCACGTACTAAGGGCTTTCATTTGACACCCTACTCAGAATTAAAAAAATTAAATATTTTTGTTTTCGATGAGCACATATTTGTTTATATTTTTAGGGGGTATGTTTTTTAGATGTTTTAGTATTTTTCCTATGTGCGGGTCAAAGAGTTGTATAAGCATGCCAAATTTCAACTCTCTAGGTTTAGCCGTTTGGCTACAATTTTAACCGAACAGACAGACAGACAGACAGACAGACAGACATACGACAAAATGACGGTATAAGGGTTTTTTGGTCATACCTACAAAACCCTAATTAGTGGGTATCAAATAGTTCGATATCTGTGTGTCTTTAAACCAACTACATAGCTTCGTAAAATGTTTTATATCTATTATCGTTTTTATAATTCTGCTGTTGTAGATTTTAATTAACTAAACCTAACCTAATTACCTAAATTGATCATATTGACTGTCCGTCAACTGCGTGATATGAGTGCCATTTTAATTTACCTGAAGAAACATTTTAAAATATTTTCATTTGTCTAAAACTTCTACGGAATATCTCGTTTTACAAATGTTGTTTGAAAATCCGAGAAGAACCGAAAGATTTCTGAATATATTGCAAGTAAATATTTAAAACTTTAAAATTGTGATATATTTATAAATTTTGATTTCTCTGTTTGTTTAAAAATAAAAATAAGGTAAACATAACCTGAAAATAAAAGTATCTTAATAGAGAAGAAAGAAAAGAAATAAAAAATATTGATACATTTGCATGTTATGGTAATATTATATTATTTACTTTCTGCACCCATAATTATTTATGTATAAAAAAAAAATAAAAACGCGCAAATATTGTACATTTCCGCAATATAGATTTATTATATTTGATCGTTGTTGATTCATGATTCAACCAAAACACATGTTTACATTAAATCCACACTTACACAAGCTAAATACCTTCCCTTGTAGATAATTTCACAACACAATTTTAACCATAAGGTTAAAAAGTTAGAACTTAACGCCTGGGTTATAACCTGAGATACAGAATAAGAAACAAGGTTAAAATTTTAACGGCTAGTTAAAATATTACTTTTTAACCATCATTTTTAACCTAATCTTTTAACCACAAAAGATACAGAATAGTTGGGTACTAAATCGTAAAATTTAAAAAAAATATCAACTGAAAATTTCTGTAAAATTTAACAAATTTCATTCTGAGATGTCTATAAAAACTGTGTTGATATACTAGACAGGTCATTTTTCACTTGATATTGAAAGATCATTTTCCAAATGTTCTATTTGAACCAATAGTACATTACAGTGAGAAATATGATATCGGTTTTACATTAAGACCCTTATCTTAGATAACCCCAAACTATTTTAGGTAAAAGACCATTACATGGTTCTGAAGGTTGAAGATTACAATAATATTAACAGCTTTAGTTGACCTAAATGATGGAAATTATTAGTATGCATTCAATGTAGGTTCTAATGGCCTTATTCTTGCACAAATACTATAAGCTAACTGCAAATACATTCTATTATTAATACCATTGCAGCTCGGCTGAAACAATAGCAGATAACTGGACACTAAGGTATTATTCAGGATTGTATGAGGATATAAATTGCAATTCAAAATTGCTGCGAAGCTAAATTCTCACATATTTCTAGCTTTTGTAAGTATCCTTTAACTGAAGGAGTTTTACAGGGGACCCGAATTTGAAATGATAATAATGGTTGATCAATATAGAATTCGCTTTTTTCACTTTTAGAATTTTTTAACCAGTATGAATTGGATGTGGGTACATCCATCGCTGGGTGCCGGATAGATGCGGATTCGTCAGTAGCTATGGAGTACTGGACCGTTGTACATTTGCGTTCATGCTAGAAATATACTTTAAAGACAATGATTCTTGTACTGCAGCTAGGTCGCAGTATCGGCTTTATTATTCGTCGATTGAGCAATGCACTAAGTGTGTGCTGACCCTTTAAAATGAAAGATCAGGTTAGCTTATTAATTCGAAATTTGTGATATTAATATTTTATAGTTGTACTTGCTCTTTACGCATTTAAAAATCCAGTTCTCTTAATTAATAAGTTCGAAATCCGCGAGGGGTTTCGGATATGAACTCTCCGTGTTTGCCAGCTGGTTGCAATGATTATTATTATTATGAATTAGGCTGGAATTAAAAGTAGATGAATTGAAGTCCTCATCTTAAACTAACTTATTTTTATTTTTATTACGGGTTTCATATTTACATGGTTTATATTGTCAAATAGAGAATAATAATGTATTATGAATAAAATGTTCTGTAAAGGTTTATTAATAACATTCGTTTTAAAATGATTGTTTAATCGACTTTTTCCATGTTAAGTATAATTTAAATAATTTTTAAGCTGTTTTGGGAACTGTTTTAGGGTTAAAAATAAGATAAACAACCCCGTCGGGGAGGTAATATTTGCCGGTCGCTATGGCGTAGTGGTCAGCTCATTTGACTGCTAACCATGGGGGCTCGGGTTCGATTCCCGGTGATGGCATGGATGTTTGTATTTGTTATAAAAATTAATGTATCCATAATAAAAATAAAGATATACTGGTTAATGGCCATCGTAGCTAAGACAAAAAAAAAGTAAATTAAAAAAAGATAAACAATTGTTTGTTTACAAAATTTTATTACAGAAATATATATGTTTACAACGATTTTTATTAGAAATTCAAATATTTTTTTCTATTTCTAAAATATGCTCGTCATATTTAAGCGGCTTCAAGAAGACAAAGCCTCAAAATTATAATTTTTAAAATATAATCTCCCCCTACTGAAATATAAATATGTTTTTTTTTTTTTTTTAATGAATGTAAGAGCTGTGAACGCTCTCTTATATTAGTCGACTATACGCAATGACTTGTGCACTGTTAATTGTCACTAACAAGTTTAACACATTATTGTCACTTTCCATAACCTAAAATAAACTGTCGCCCGAATTTCAACAAATTTCGGAAAGTGTGAAAAAGTGGGAAAAAGAATTACTGTAGTTGCAGTTATAATTTTGTTATTAAAATTTAGTAAGAAATCGCGATCTTGCCGATTGCGGTAACGCAAAAAGTAATATAAATGAATTTATTCCATATACTTGGTTTGAAAAAACATAAATATCATAGCTTATGTACATTCGTTACGCATTAATTTTCAGAGCTGTAAACGATTTCGTTAAACGTTATAACTATCTACTAATTTTATCCACAATGCATAGTCTATAGCAGTGTATCTCAACCAAAAACGTATCGCGGACCAGTAAAATACAGACGATTCCGCTTAATTGGGCCACCGCTTAATTGGGGCAGCCGCTTATTTGGGACAAATCTCAAAGAACTGAAACCAAACCAAGGAACCAACAGTTAATTTATATGTTTAATTGGGACAACATTCCGTTTAATTGGGACAGTTAAGATCACAGTACATATTATGTTACACATATTCTCAAGAAAATGTACAAAGAATTTAATATTACAGCGTTATTTTATGCAGGAAGGAAATGAAGGGAGCCCTACATCCGCACTGAATACCTGTGCTGATTTTGTAGAAGTGAAATGTTACAAAAACAAAAGACAGACTACACATGTACCTATTTATTATTTTATATTGGAATTTATTATTATGGTTTCTTAAAAGTTTATATTTTTTGGTTATATGTAATTTATAGTTTTGTCCAAGAGTTTATAAAATAAAATTATTGAAAGAAAAATATGCATAGTTTAATTTTATGTGAAATTCGCTTAATTGGGGCAGCCGCTTAATTGGGCCAAAATGTCTAAGTCCAGATGTGTCCCAATTAAGTGGAATCGACTGTATATAATTTTCCAACGCGGACCACTAATAATAATTGTTGGTTCATTTTTTGCAAGAAAACAAATATGCATATTTATTGTGCTACTAAATACATTTATTTTATTTGTAGAAAATCACAGAAAGTTTATAGAAAATAAATAAAATATAAATTATTTGCATAAAAAATGTACATAAAAAATTACAAAAAAAAAAAAAAAAAACGCAAAAACACATACAAAAACTTTCGCGGACCTCTAAAATCTTTCTGCGGACCACCTGTTGAGAGACACTGGTCTATAGTCAACTAATTTAAGAGCTGTGAACGCAGCTTAAGAGTTTCTTGGGTGGACGAAATCCTAAGAATCCTAAGAATGTGTGTATTAAATTTATATTGAAAATGTATTGTATTATAAATTTGTATGACTAATTAATGTTTTTTAAATATATTTCTAAGAGAGGACACGTAATTAATTATTCTGACGCAGGAAAATCCTTGGCCATGAAATTAGATTTCTAAATGGAGATATCAGGAAGTTACCCGCATTCTGACATTCTGGTTAGTAAGACAAACTTGACATGATTTTAAGGTAAAACACATATAAAGTTACTTGAATGTCGAGATTTTCTCATTCGGAACATCAAACGAGCTTTTGTAGCTTAAAATTACTCTTCTTGTTCATTTTCACTCGAGTGAAGGTCACGTTTTTGGTTTAAGTTCGCAATTTGTGCACCGTTTTCAACTCAACCAACTGTACACACTGATTTCGATGTAATACTTATTCTGACTGCTAAAATAAATGGATGGATAAATTTGAAGAATAAGATAGAAGGAAATAATACAAAAAATATCTGTGACCCAATTTAAAAACTTGAGAAAACTTGCTACCATTTTGATTGGCTTCTTTAGTTTTAGGTGGTGTAGTAAAAATATTTAAAAGATGGATTTTAAAGTCTTGTTCGGTTTAAGTTGGATAATACTCTTTGATGGAATGATTATAAGGACGTATTCACACACACACAGGCAAAACCTAAACCGGCTCTAATCATAGTCTTTCATACACACCGCTCTGTAATCTGGTTTTAATGGAGAGCTTTAAGTGCACATCGAATTTTTATAATAATAATAATAATAAGTTATATATGAAATTTTACTGATAAATATACGAGGGCATATTGAAAACTAATGCCTCCATGGCTATAACTTTATTAGTAATTGTAAGGGAGGTAATTTTGGTATTATTTCATAAATAAAATTACATAAATAAATTCATTATAATCATTCAATTAGAGTAAAATATTTAATCTGTTAAACGATACAAAAATAATCTATTGCTTAGAAAGGGCATTTAAGATAACGGTAGATTCTTTATTATTGCAACTTGACACTTTTGTCAATGTAACATGAAAAGTGAATCGTAAATTATTGTGTTAAATAAATATACGTCAACCATAAGCACATAAATAATAATTAAATTTTGTCTGAGATATAAATATGATGATTGGGATATTTTCTAATGGGATATTTATCTGAGTTATCACCAATAAATTATGAATTTTAAGAGAGTACAAGACAGAGCAGTCATGTTTTAAGGGGGGTTGATGTTAAACCATCATAACGTTAAGATGTTAACAGTAGAGGATTTTGACCCGTCGTATGGTTAAGACCATGTTTTGGAGTTGGTTTTTAAGAGACATGGGTTAGAGACATTTAGAGTGTTTGGGCGAGTCGAAATAAAGTAACAATGTAATTCCGTATGAACGTTAGTATAGTGACCAGCTAAAAAGTGGAGAGACAATATTAGAAATTTGTAGTTGTTAAATTAGTGTTTGGTGTAAAGTGTGTCTAGTGTGTGCGAATGTGTGACTCATTTGGATTTAGCTGTATCGACGTAATTGTAAGTCTATTGTAATTAGTGTAAATATTTAAACGGTAATCGTAATTAAAGTAGGCTAGTTAAAATGTTGAGTTTAATTGAACAACCCTTAACCCTTCCAAGAATCATAGCAACCAGCTAGCGGACTAATAGGGGGGGGGGGTCCAGACTTGATCCGCTCGCAAGTCTTGGAACCCATAATGTGAGGGATGTAGAGAGTAAATACAAATGAAATAAATAAATCAGCCAACCGTGACATTTCATATTTTATATATCGTAGCTCCCCACATAATTGATATATGGTTTACATATACATGTGAAATAATAGTATAAACTGTCCTCTACGCACTGATATATTCACTGTTCCACATAATCACCATTGACAGTAATACATTTACGCCTACGTGGTACGCGTTTTTCAAGTCCGTCACGGAAAAAGTTTGTAGACTTCCCACGGCACCATTTCCGCACCTCCGCTATCACCTCTGTATCCGAAGAGAAACGCTTGCCCTTGAGATGTTCCTTAAACTTTGGAAAGAGGAAAAAGTCACAAGGCGCAAGATCTGGGCTATAAGGTGGATGAGGTAAAACGTCATGAAACCCAAGCTTCTCCAGTGCTCCGCGTGATCTCTGACTTGCTGACTCCGTTTCAGCAGGATTTGTGTCTTTCTCAGTCCTTACCCACCTCCTAACAGTACTCACATCAACGCACGCCTCACGGTAGACGGCACTTAACCTTCGATGGATATCAATGGGCGCTACACCCTCCACAATAAGAAATTCAATGACAGCTCGTTGTTTTAACCGCACATCCATGCCGTCCGCCATGTTAAGTACTGTCATGCGCAAACGCGATGTTGCTGAGAATCCCCGCTAGGAGGACTTATATACAGATACTTAAGGTAAATTGCAAACCACTTTTGACACGGTCTGGCCCGTCATTATCAAAGTTATGGCCATGGAGGCATTAGTTTTCAATATGCCCTCGCATATTCGTATATACTTATACTCTATTCGCCGAGAACATGCAGTCTTTAAAATATTAGGATTATGTCACTTTTTCTGTGATTGGACGAGATTCATTAAAGTTATTTTAATGACTCTCGTCCAATAATTAGAATAATTAGAATAAGTGTGACATAGTTCGAGTGCTTACATTGATTGTATGTTCTCCGCGAATAGAGTGTAGGTATCTGAAGTTACAAACTGTCTAACATACGTTACTGTTTATTTAAAGCTGTTTTTCTTTTCATGACTGCATCTATTGATACGCGATATTTAGGTTATATTTAATTATTTATGCATTTCATTTTATTTTTAAGATAAAATTAAATTTTAAGAATAGTCTAAACACTTTAAACAAAGTTCAAGGAAATTCGTTCAAAGACTTTTAAGTTCTTTTATGAATCATATAAAGAAAATAAATATGATTTTGGTATTAAATATAATTTTATTGCATGTAAACATGCAATTTAATTTTAGAATTTTTAAATGTATATTATTAATTCGCTATTCCAGTAATCAATATAAGAACTTAATTCCAGGAATTGTTCGTTTGGAAAACCTGCAAACTATTTGAAAAATGTTGCTTATTTATTCTAGTTAAATATAATATAAATTCAATACAATATGCAATCCATAAATGTCGACTTAAAGGGGAAAATATAACGCCACGACAAAACATATACATCGAACGACAAATGTTGTACGACAAAAAATGCACTCAGCACAACAAATTATGGGACATGCGAAAAGAGTTTAAAAAAATATATAAAAAAATACGTTACCAGTTCAGTCAATTTTTGCAAAATACAGTGTTGCCGCTGTTCATGATTTATTCACTATTTAATCATTTTTAGATCGTTGATGTTCAAGAGACCAATTGCGGCGCTGAGTTCCAAAATTCGCTACTTGCTTTTTTTTTTAAATCGAGATGGTAGTGATTTTTGATAGATATGACCACGCTTTTTCAGTTAGTGAGGTTAAAAATAGACAAAACTTGCTCCTTGCTCTTGTTTTTAGCCTCTGAAAGTCGATGTGAGTTCCAAAACTCTTCCCCACTGTAAGCATAAAGCCTGAAAAATTGGCTGACGTAGACAAACTTCTTCAAGATCATTTTGGGGTAGACTGGCGAGGAATAGAAAGTTTAAACTTTTATCGTGAAATTTTGGATGGCAACGGTGATGCCTCAGAAGAAGAAAACGAGGACCACGATGAAGAAAATAATTACGTACTATTTATATGAAGAAACTGAAGATCTAAGAATTTGACAAGGCACATCCTTGTCATAAAACATAATTTTTATTTTTATTTTATTATTACTAGTATTTTTTACTAATAAAATATTTTACTATTTAATTAATTGATAAATTATCCTGCTTTCCACCCTTCGACCGAACTACTCAATAGCTTGCAAGAAACAAAACTGTTTACTTGCAGATAAGTTAATTTCAAAACTGTTTTCTTGCACTGCAAAGTTCCAAAACTCGCTCCTTGCAAACTAAAAGTCATTATTGTCGCTATATTTTTAAAGGAAAATAGTTTTCCTCTTCCATGGATAGATTAAATGCCAGTCCAATAAAAGAACAAAAAGCAAATAGCCCAAATGGCAAAATTCAGTTTACAAACGTTTTTTGAGATTTCTGAAAAATGATTTAGGATGCAAGTACCGAGTTTTGGAACTCAGCGCCTCAGTTCAAAGAGTAACAAAATTTCTAGTAAAACATATTTTTCGAGTGAGATATTTTTCCAAAATCTCAGTAGTTTTCCTATATGCTGGTCAAATATCTGTATATAGAAGGCAAATTACAACTCTCTATGTCTAAAGTTCTTATATAAAGAAGCAAATTTTATCACTTTAGGTGGCCAAACTGAAGTATAATTGATCGCGCCGTATATTTGCGAAATACACGAATGTGAACGCATGCGTAAAATGCATTCACGACAACAAAGCACAGTAAAACAATTGAGGTAGAACAAGACTTATTCTATCTCTGCTTAGAGAAGCACGATACTAAACGCTCAGATGATGCGGTGACCGAAACGAGCGACTAAAATACACGAGACGAATGTATATAACATATATTTGTTAACTGCAACAGTGCAGGTTACTTGAACGGCAATCGAGTATAGGCAGAACTGAGTATAAAATTTAACACGACACAGATGATTCGAATGTTATTCGGTAACTAAACTAAAAATAATGTTGGAGAACCCCGCCACTTAAATATTAATAATCCGCGCGACTGGCCCGAAAATAATAACCTAGGTAAATAAAATTAGAATAGCCAACTGGCGTAGCGTAGTGGTAACACACGTGCTCTGCGTTGCTAAGGTCTCGGGTTCGAATACTGTTCTGGCATGAAATTTTCAACATGAAAAATTAGACTTATCTTGGCTAATTTCCTTAGTTGCAAAGGCCATAACCGTGAAATAAAAAAAAAAAAAAGTTAGAGTACTTATGCCAAATAATTCACTGGCAACCTCAAAATCCTGTCAAACTGTCAGATAAATTAATGTTAAGTATAAATATGTGGTAATAATTTATGTACTAATCACATAAAAATGTATCATATAATTCAAATTAAATCTATTTTTAAATTCAATATTTGCGGTCGTGTGTCATATTTAGTTTTATTTTATCTATACTGTTTTTACCACCGGAAACAAGTTGAGTTTGCATTTCGGAAACTGGGTCATATTTTAAAGAACCCAGTGATTCCCATATCACTGGAAGCCAAAGTTTATTATTCATGGTGCATCCTGCATATTGCCATATACAGACTGAAAACGATGACGTCGATAGCTAAAAGTGTCAACAGCCTGAGAATAATTCAAAAGGCAATGGAGTGTGCATGCTTGACGTAAGTCTGCAGGAAAGAATAAAAAATTCTAAAATTTGGAGCCGTAGCAAAATTACACCTCATATTGAGTTAGGATGCGTAAGAAGTCAGGACTCAATTAGGTGGACAAATAAGATGAACCATTGTAGCCAGCGCCTGAGCAAAAGAATAAGCGTGGGAAGACCTCAAAAACGCTAGTTTGACGGTATAAAAAACATCGCCGGTAACCAATCGCATAGAAAATCTCAAGATAAAGTTGCCTGGAAGACGAGGGAGGCCTTTGTCCAGCAGTGGATGAATACTGACAGAGGAAGAAGAACTGGGTCACATTTTAAAGAGCCCAGAGATTCTCGTTTTACTTAAAGTCAAAGTTTACTATTTGTGCCTCATGTCTGTTGCAATTTACTGACTAGAAACGATGACGTTGACAACTAAAAATGCTAAAAGATTGAGAACAACACAAAGGGTAATAGAGTATGCTTGGGGTAAGTTTGAGAGACCGAATAAGAAATCCTGAAATTCGGAGACCTAGAAAAATTACTGGCGTCAATACACCGCATTGGGAGCCTCAAAGGGAACTGGACAGGACACGCAGCAGGACACGATTCAACTAAGTGGACAAATAAGAGCACTAAAAGCTAAAGTTTACATTTTGTACATCATGCCTGTTGCCATTTACTGACTGGAAACAACGTTGACAAGTAAAAGTGCTTAAAGACTGAGAACAAAATGGAGTGTGGCTTAGGGTAAGTTTGAGAGACAGAATAAGAAATTCTGAAATTCGGAGACGCAGCAAAATTACGGAGGTAATACATGGTATGCGACCTCATATGGAATTCGGCAGGACACTTATGGCGGGTTGCTAAAGTAAGAGTTTTCTCTAATTCAAGTTAAAATCATTTGTTTTTGTATGTTGTAGCATACAAAAACAAATGATTTTAACTTGAGTTAGAGAAAACTCTTACGTTAGCAACCCGACATTAGTAAGACAGGACTCATTTAGGTGGACTAATTAGATGGTCCATTAGCGTCTACGCGTAAACAAAAGAAGCATGGGAAGACCTGAAAAACGCTGACTTGACGATGTAAAGAGCATCGTCAGGAACCAACGGCCCAGAACAGCTCAAGTTAAAGATGCGTGTTGGAGACAGAACAATTACAGACGTTAATACACTGCATTGCGAACCCCAAATGGAACTGGGCAGGACATGTACCAAAATAGGACTAGGTGGACAAGTAAAATGGTCCATTGGCTCTCGCGTCTTTACAAAAGAAGCGTGAGAAGACCTCAAAATGTTGGATTGGCGATATAAAAAGCCTCGCCGGAAACCAAGAAAAATTCAAGATAAAAACGCGTGGAAAAAACGAGGGAGGACTGTATCCAGTAGTGGATGAAAGAGAAACTGAGGAAGATGAGATGATGTCTAGGATAATTTCGTGACGTCTTTATAGAGAGTCAAATTCTTAATGTCTAGTGAAATTCGAGACGGTTGTTCACCCTAGTCTGAGTACAGGGACATTTATGTTATATTTCTAAGAATTCCAGCGAATCTTATGCTTGGTCATAGTAAAACTTTGTATGAACAGTAACTCAGTAAAATCAACACCCCCAAGGCTATGTTTAACTTGCAGTATTTACAACTGAAACTACCAACTTAGATATACTCAACTAATTAAACATATCTTGACTTGTTCTTAGAACTGTTGTTATTTTTTTTGTGTAAGATTCGTTTGATAACAAAGTATTTTTAAATTAAAAAATATTTTGGTGGAAAAAATTAACCGCAATGTGGTAATTTCTTAGAACTGTGACTTGTTACTCGTCTGGCTTTAGTCTACGAATACACAAAATGCAATAAATAAGAAGCCTTTAAACTCTTTAATAACAAATTATTTTACATTTAAATTATTTACTTATTATCACCGTTAGCAACCGGCCCTTAGTGAAACAAAGCCAGTGACAGTGATCAAGCCTCTTATTATTAATTTTTGTTTTGCCGAGCCGCGTAGCGTAGTGGTAAAACTCGAACCCTGCGCTGCTAAGCTTTCGGGTTCGAATCCTGTTCAGGCAATTTTCATTACGAAAAATTATAATTGTCCAGGCTAATTGCCATAGTTGCAAAGCCCATAAATGTGATTTTTTTTAGTTTCTTTATGGTTGTTTACAATTGTATCTTATCAATAATGTAGTTATTATCTTATTTTCAGTGATACAGTTTTAGCATCACTGTTAGGTACCTGAAGCTGAATATAATTTTCTTTTGTTTATTTGAGTAACTTGAAATTTTGTTTGCGTTCATACATCTACCTACTCGAGAATAAAGTATATAAATGTGGTTGTAAACACGCAGTGTGGTGTAAACAGCATTCTTTCAGATGTTATTTCTGCAGCTATTGTTTGCTTTTTTGTCACTGACAAATAAAAGAGGCAGACATCATTTGTCACAAGAATGTTAAATTGTAATTGCTGATAAATCAACAGTCCACAAACATTATATTTGGTTCAGCGATGTTAAAAAGTTTTAATTTTAATTGTTTTTACTTAACAGTCTTTGTCATATGTTTAATTGGAAATTAAATTTCAGTTTTTAATACTGTTCCGCTGTTTTCTTCGTGCCAATTTGAGAACCAGTGATGCCTACCATCATGTCTAAATAAGTTTTCACCAAAAGTGATGATGAGAAACTTTTTCTTATTATGATAAAGTTCATTTGAGTTCCCGGTTTTACTTCTTTGTTTTCTTGTCTTTCTCTTGCTGCGCATCTTTAGCTGATATGCAAGCATTATCGCTCTTGCATACAGAAGCAAAAAAAATATGTCTGCGTATTAACTACAACAAAACAAAATCACTAAGATTAAATACGTCCAACCAGAAACCGTTTATAGTTGAAACTTTCCTATAAAAGAAACGGAAAAATAAATCTACATCGGCAGTGTAAATCGCGTTTAAGGAGGAGCTTTGTCTGATGTTGAAAACCGTACCCGGAAAGCTGGGGAAAAATTTAATGTTGAACGAGATGTTCCATAAGGATCCCTTTTAGAGCCACTTCTATTTCTAATCTACGTAAACGATTTCTCAAATTGCATTGCAAATGATTCTATATTATATGCAGATGATACCACCATAATCTCTCACTCACTATCATTAAATTTAATAAATGTAAATAAAATAATCATTGAAAAAGCAAATAACTGGTTTCTTTCGAACGAATTGTCCCTCAATAATTCTAAAACTCAAAATCCTTCATCTGTTGCTTTTCTGGGTGTTTATGTTGACTATGCACTTAAGTGAGTCCAGCACGAAGACATTCTTGCAAAAAAAATTTGCATAACTATATTTCTTTTTCGCAATCTGGTTAATACTGTCTCAAAAGAAATAATGTTAATATCATATTATGCCCTATTTCAGTCACATATTTCTTATGCTCTTCTAGCTTGGGGACATTCTGCTTCAGCCAATAGAATTTTTCCCTTGAACAATATGCTATTCGAATTTTAGCAAAAATTAACTATAGAGCTGATTGTAAGAATGCATTTAAAGAATTAGAAATAATGACATTACCTTTCTGATTATCTTACCTTCTACTATTTATCAGTGTGTATTGTATGCCTATAAAAATAGAAATGTTTGGCCAACTAGCGACAGAATGCACTCGTATGCTAGACCATATATATCCAAACTTTTTAAGTTTAACTAAATCACGCAATGCCTCTAATTATTACAGCATAAAAAATTTCAATATTCTGCCAGAGGAATATAAAGTCCTGCGTTTTCTGAATTTCAAGAAAACTGTAAAATAATTTTTAATTAGAAACCCATTCTACTCGACGGATGAATTTTTTAATGTTAAATTTTAAATCTATTTATGTCCATATATTAACACCATATTTACTATTGTACTACCCTAATAATTATTGCCCATTATTTTGCTCCATATTAATATGTATTTGTACTTTGTATTGTATTGCTTGTATGGCGTGTCTAAAACAATGTTTTATTTTGTATTATGGTCAATAAATAAATAATAATAATTATTATTATTATTTTCCTTTTCTCATTCTTAAACCTTTGTTGATCTAAGTCGTACTAAGGGTGGCTTGTGGTACAATATAGTCTTCAGTTATGTTATGAACGATATATTGTAAATACATTGTTGCAAAATCAATATTTTTAGTAAAAATCCTGTAATACAAAATATCTTATAAAAATATCTTTCAGCGTAATCTATATATAGGGAAGTATATCCAATTTTCACAGGAGAAAGAGCAGAGCTTCTGAGATACACGAAGATTGTCGCTGGAGCGAAAGATGTGCTCAGCTCCCTCAAGACAAAACTTAATTCAGTCAACGTAGCTGAAGCATCAGACCATTACCGTAATGTATGTGTTTTATAACAATGGAATCTGGATTTCTAACCAAACAATCTAAGCTCTTCAAATAGTTATAGTCCATAGTTAGTTAATTATATAGTTAGTTGATTTTGTCTTAGCACACCCTGAAAAAGAACTATTTCTAACTAAAGGATAATGAAATATATGTCATGTTATTCATTACCAGGCCATCTTTACCATTATCTCCTCTTTCGTCTTCATTACGTGTCTTATTCATTGTAATTATCTGTGTTTTTCAACAGTTGGCAGACAGTAGTAAAATAAATGCGGAAATAATAGAATGAATATGTTAAAGCTCTTCAACGGCAAAAACTCCGCATTCCTGAAAAAATCGGAAATCCAAGAAATCGAGGTCCAGAGCGTTTATTAATGATTGAATTTAGCGCGAAATTCCGAAAATCTATTGAGAACGGGGGAAAGAAATCCTGAAATTAATTGAGGACGAGAAATTCCGAAATTCTCTTGAGGACGTGGGGTAGTAATTCCAAAAATCACTTGAGGACAAAGGGACAAAAACTGCAGTCAACATGACGATTGAACATTTTTATCTACGACCATCGAATGACAAATGCATTATATGTGTAACTGTAAATAAATAAAACTACTCATATTGCACGCCGTGTATAATGTGACGTGCATGCGTGTTCATCCGTGAATAATGAACGGGTTATACACAGTTTTTTTTTTTTTTTAACCCTTTAACTACTGGTATCGTCAATAGACGACGCAACAAAACTTTCGTGAGGTACGGGTATCGTCAATAAGCGATCTAATAAATTTAACTGGGAACGAGTGTCGCCTATTGACGATGTTATTTGTTATTATAAGATATGAACGTGGGATGTCATTTAGAACCGCAGTAAGCATATAAACACGTAATTTATGATTGTTTATTTATAAAAAAATTTATTAAAAAAAAATATATTTAAAATTTATTTATTTATTTATTTTTTTTTGTTCGTTTTTGTTTTTTTTTATTGTTTTTTTTTATTGTTTTATGAAAAAAAATTATTGAGTTCAATTTTTTTGCGTTCCACAGACTAGCTTTTTAGAAATATACCCGTAGTTAAAGGGTTAAGTTAATTAGTTAAAATGTTTGGCGCTCAACGATGGCTATTTGCACATAGCCTATCTTTATAATTAAAACATTATTTATAAGCTAGAATGCATACAACAATAAATATTAGTATTTTAAGCATTGTTGTAGATTACAGGCACCTGATGGTAAGCCATCTTGATGACGTTAGTTCTGAAATTTTACAACTGACGCTCAGACTTAAATTAAATTTATCATTTTTCTAATGATAAAATTATATAGTTCTAGATAAAAAATTGTATTTGATTCGCATATAACGGCTATATTACACTTGAAGGATTACAACTCTGGCCTACGGCTTTGGTGGTAAACTTCATCCTCATGAAATTTAGCCTCCATTATTTGCTAATGATTTTGCCGGACGCATAGAAGTTAAAAAACGAGTCGCGAAGAGACGAGTATTCTAATGGACGTGCGGCAAAACGCTTATGTAACGAGTTTTTATACAGTGAGATCATTAATTCCTGAGCGTTATGTAATATTTAACAGAAACATTTAGTTATCAAACTTATTTCCAAGAACATGTACCATGTACACATAGGTTTAGATTCGATTTTTCTTACCTAATACGAATTAATTATTAAATGAACACAGTTTTTTCTACACGTCAATAAGTTGATAACAGATATTAAGTTTGCAACGGATTTTCGTTGTTCTTCGGATGAGTTCGTACTTACGAAGTAATCTGATTGGTTCTTTCTTAAGTTAGCATTTTCAGCTGTGAATTAGAATACAGTTTTGATATTTTAAAACCTATTGTTTACCGCTATGTAACGCTCAGCAATTAATGATCTCGCTGTACAATTTTTTCTATTTTGGTTTCTCATAGCTTTTATAGTAATAAATTTGCATTATATAATCAAACAACTTGCTCGTTTAGGGAATTTGGTATATGAATAATTCTAATTTGGTATGTGTTAGGGGTTGGCCGGACTGGTTTGACGGTTATATATTATTAAAGGTAGCTATTAGTTACATGGTGCAATTCTATGGCAAATCTGTAAGCTACAGACGATCGTATCTAAGGTGTTGTTATGTGTTGTTATGGACAGTTTCTTATAGATTTTATCTGTAAGTTTTTCAGATTTGCCACAGAATTACACCAATAATTTGTAAAATTTGCAGATTATTGTAATAATTTTACCAATTTTAAGATATAAAATGTTCAGTGTCATAATGAAACTTATTGTAACACTCAATACTGTTTCATAATAACTCTCTTATGAACGCAAAATCGAAAAAAATACTACTGTCACACCTTACCAAATACTTTATTTAAGAATCTTTTACGTATATATTGTTAATATATGTATATTAAGTGAACCCATAAAAAGAATCACGTTATTTTTTCCATAATGTTATTTTGCCCTCAATTCTGATATTTTTCTGGGAAAATTTAATATTAGTATTATTATTTGGGCGGTATATTAACCGGCTTCTAAACTGTAATATACATTAGTTTACGAGTAGGTACTAAATTCTATTTTCAAACGTAATTACATATTTTCCCTTTGAAGCTGAGCTATTGTACGCCGAAGAATTAGTCTTTTGTAGCTAAAAATGAATTTTATGTATAATACTAGCATTACAAATTGTGTATAAGGTTAATATTTCAACATGTGACATTTATTTAGTACGTAGAATGGTTTTAATTATAAAAATCGCTCTATGTTCAAAGATGTTATTAGTACAATTTTAAAATTAATATTTTATCCTTTTTTTTTTAAATTTAATTTAGGGAGCTTCAACAACTAAGGTTATTGGCACCCGGTACATTAAATTATTACAATATTAATTTATATAAATTAATTTAACATTATATTTTGTTGTATAGGTGGCAATCTTTGAGGAATTTTATTATGTTTCCTTCAACTTGATGTTCATTCTTCAAAGCTTCCTTTAGCGTTGATGGTATATTATTTCTCAGCCTTTGTATATGATACTTTTCACATTCTATAAGTAAATGGTTAACAGTGATTTTTTTATCATAGATGTTGCATTCTGATGATCAAAAATGTGTTTGTGCGTGTACAACGTGTGTCCTATACTCATCCCTTTTTGTTTTCTGGAAAATGTTCCAGTGATATTTCAACGGTCTACCACCAACCACGGTGGTCCTTCAGGACTATGTTTCCCAATCTTCAAAATGCAACGTTGACCCATAAAATTTTAAATGAAAATATAAGAAAGATATAGTCTTCTAATTTCGTAAATGAGCAAATTAATGAACCGATGTGCTATTGGGCTCAACAGCGCTATGAAGTGACACCAAGCGGACAGAATTTGAACTAGTGGAATGAGTAACAGTTTATTGTTTACTAATGGCTATTTCATGTTGTTTGTATCGCGTTTAAACTTTAAAGTTACAGTTTGTTTGTAACATTAACTTTTGATAGCAACTATTATTCTTTTTATATTATTTTATGTTATAATGAGTTGCCATAACACAAACTGCTGTGTATTTGGTTGTCACTCTAAGAAAAGAAGTGAGAGAAACATTCACTTCCATTTTTTCCAAATGTAAAACAATTTGTGAAAATAATAAATATATTTGGTGTTGTGGAAGAGATAAATAAGTAAAAAAGCATGGGAAAATGCTATAAATACGGGAAAAAGAGTGAGAATGTGCTAAAAGCATTTAAATGCTACAGATTACATCAATATTGTTAACTTATTAATATTTAACAAACTAGTATTTTTTAAAAATATTCAACAAATAAGAAATACTCAATTATAAAAATCCTTTTCGAGCATAAATAAATATCTACCCGTGTAACTTTAATACAGGATTAGGGCATGCGGTCTCAAATATTGTACGTAGATATTCTGATACAGCTTCACTAACTGTTTGCTTTCGTTTTTGATTAATTTTTTTAGGCAGCGAGTTTCTAACAAAGGTTACGGTTTACAGGTGCAGGTTAACTTGCAGTTTTAATTTCCCAGTGACTTTGTGAGGTGGCGATCTTAGACTGCTTGTTTGTAAACATAACCCACATATGTCGACATATGTGGGTTCAATATTTTTTTCCGAAATTCCGTATAAACACGACCGGCGTTTAACAACTGCTCTCCTTCAACTTAGAAGAAGGTGTTGCACTGAAAAATTAAAATGATTTAGTAAGGATAGCTGTGTATTCATTGTAAATCGAAGATTTAATATGCAAACAAATGAGGACAACTTTCGATCAGCTGTTTCACAGCGATCACTGCGCCGCCATCGGCCATTGTTGAGTTCAATACGCTATGGTTCACATTAAAATAAATTCATGGTATATACACTGCCGGCCAAAAGTTTCCGGACAAGACATGATTTTGCATTAAAATACCAAAAAATATATATATATATTCTTGTAAATCAATTAAAATATATTTATAAAACAATTCAATGATCATTTTGGAAGACTCTAGAGCAAGTTTGAACGAAATGATGAACGATAAATACAAAATATGCCTACTTACCGAAATGTTTATTTTACATAGATATCGTCCGCTGTCAGCATTTGTTTATCAACATTACTTTTAACGTGCGTATCATTTAAGAAATAATGTAGATATTTTAAATATGATATACTATGATGATATGAACCTATATTCATTTAGTTTACTTCAGTTATAACTTGGTATAGTGAAGATTAGACATAGAATTGGATTGAAAATTCATTTAAAATAAATTTTAACAAATTATTAAAAAAATGGGTAGAAAATCCAATTTAACTATTGTAAAGCGTTCTGAAATAATAATTCTGCACAAAGAAGGTTACAATATTCGTGATATTTCGAAAAAATTGAAAGTTCCAAAAAGTACTGTTCAAGATACTGTCAAACGTTGGTAGTTTTGCGGATAAAAAAAGAGCAGGAAGACCTAAAACCACAACATCAAGTGAAGATAAGACAATTGTATTAATGAGTAAACGTAATAGAAGACTGACAGCCCCCGAAATTACCGCCCAGTTTAATGAAAGTCATTCAAAGGCAATATTTGTAAATACGACAAAACGGCGTCTCAGAGAAGCAGGGCTTTTTGGTCGCGTTGCTGTAAAAAAATCTCTGCTTAGGCAAGCAAACAAGAAAAAAAGGTTAGAGTAGGCTCAAAAATACAAGTTGTGGACAAAAGAAGATTGGAAAAATGTATTGTGGACAGATGAGTCCAAATTTGAAGTTTTCGGTAACCGAAGACGTGTCTATGTGAGAAGAACAGCGAAAGAAAAGATGGATCCACAGTGTGTAGTTCCAACAGTGAAACATGGAGGTGGGTCTGTGATGGTGTGGGAATGTTTTTCTTCAACTGGCACTGGAGATCTTGTGAAAATTGACGGCATAATGAGAAAAGAACATTATAAAAAAATATTAGAAGAAAATGCTTAAAAATATGAACTGGCCAGCTAATCTCCCGATTTAAACCCAATCGAGTTACTATGGGAGGAACTTGATAGAAATGTTCGAAAAAAATGTCCAACGTCCAAAAATCAGTTATGGAATATCT
The DNA here is from genome assembly GCA_963971575.1 of Liopterus haemorrhoidalis. Taxonomy (NCBI): domain Eukaryota; kingdom Metazoa; phylum Arthropoda; class Insecta; order Coleoptera; family Dytiscidae; genus Liopterus; species Liopterus haemorrhoidalis. Next base: position 13,236,380 of record OZ020618.1, on the reverse strand, counting down.
TAAAGGAGTCATGGGGTGCAATTTCTGCAGAAACCATTCAAAAATTAATCGATCAATTGCCAAAAATTACAAAAAAACTTTTAGAATCAAAGGGCTCGTATTTTGACAAAAAGAAAGTTTAGTGATTATGTGTTTTTCTTTTGCTTATTTATCTCTATATTATGTCAAACTGTTTTCTATACTAAAAATATTATAACCAGAAGTAAAAAAAAAATATTAAAACAATATTAGTACCTTTGTACTTGACTTTTAACTAAAAAATTATAAATATTTTTCTTGTCCGGAAACTTTTGGCCTGCAGTGTATCTGTCTTGCACATGACTTGCAAGTATGAGTGAGAGAGAAATACGTAAGTTAGTCGTTGATTTGTTCTTTTGTCATTGAACAGAATTCTTAAAAAAACAGAAATTTAAGTGGATATTTAGGTACAGCTCTATTGGTAATACGGTTACTTTCCTCTAATAAAATTTTGCTTGTCAAAACATCTATTGTCTACAAAAACTCCCTCTCGTTACAGATTTGACGCCTACGCTACTGAAACTAACTGACAGTTATCAAACACTTAATGTGACAGTAGATATTCCTGAAATATTCATACAATCGAAAACATTCTGAAAGGTAAATAGAGGGAGTTATTGTCAAGCTTCATTTATTCGCAGATATAAATCTAATGGATTTATAATGATATCCGATAAGTTATCATGTACACATTGAAAGCAATGTTGTAACCATTACACTATTCTCACATTTAATGTCGCTGAACTTTATAAAAAAAACTTTAATAAGATTTCATATAGCAAGGGTGAAGGAACTGTCAGTTTATAAAGACGGGAAAGATATGAGTTTCCTGATTCACAACCGCAGCAATTGCTATAGTGAACTGACATGACACATTTACGCCGAAAGAATTCACAAACAGACCTCACGGCAGCTCTGGAATTTTTAGAATATTTTTTGGGAATATAAAATTAACTAACCGTACGAAATATACTGACAAAGGGAGGAATCATACGCAAATGGGTGTTGGGAAAATTGAATTATATTTTACATAGACATTTTGATTTTCACGCACATATTTGTTAAAATGTATCTGTAACTGTGCACTCTAAGTACCAAGGTAAAGGCATACCTTGAATTTTTCTAAGAAACACATGACGGCACGAAGAATTGCCCAATACGTTTATATAATACGTATAATGCGGTAAAACACGGACATTATCTTTTTTTAAATATATATATATATATATTGTATACTAACTCAATTACGCTTTCTCCACCTTCAGGTAAACCTCTAGGTAACTAGACAGATAGGGTTCTATCTAAGTATCTATTGGATAGTTATCTAACGGATGATGAGACTGACGTATTGAATTCACTAATTGGTATTGATATTTATTAAGAAGATGAAATTCCAGATAACCTTATCTGTTAGATAGATACCTAGAGGTTTACCTGAAGGTGGAAAGATCTGGCCTTAAAGACATATTTTTTTTTCTCTTATATATAACCAAGAACCATTCGTTGTAAAATATTTCTACACAGAAATTTAGAATTTGTGAGGTTATGTATAATAACATACCAATATAAACTTAGTATTAAGACACATTTCAGCGTTTAGATACTAGTGCCATATGCGGCATACTGAGGCAGGGTCGTAACGATGGTATTAAGCGCCGGTGAAAACTGTCCTACTTGCGCCCTCTCGAATATTTCGGCGCCAATATTTCGAAAGAAAAATAAAAAACAAAATTGAAGTAAGCTCAGTAGCCGATGAGCAAAAAATGGATCTAATCTAGTTGATGAGCAAAAAGGGAGTCCAAATTAACTGACGAGTCCAAACAAGTTAGTTAGTTAACATTTTTGACGATAACTGCGCTAAACACAGCCATCTAAATGACTAAAGTGTATTTTAAAAAGAATAAATTAAACAGTAAATAAATAAATAAAATCTTATACACATACTCAATAAAAGAAAGCTTGCATGGACAAACACAAATAAGTAGGATAAAGTCTGCTCAAATAATGGAACAGACGCAGGTAGAAGGTAACTGGTTGTAGAGGGGCCAATTACCATCGAATGTCACAGAAAATGTAAATAAGTATAATATAAGTTTCATTTCTTCAGGAAGAGTAACAGCTTGTCCATCAGCACTCTGTCGCCACCTAAAGCAGCACAGGTCTAACCTCTCCCTGATATCCTCGAACTGTACATATTTAATTAAAATGTACAACACAGATACATTTGTGTTACAAGTCTCACAAATAGGAGGCTCTTCACCTCGAAGGAGGTGTTCCTGGGTGCACTAACAGTGGCCTGTATAGAAGTATATGATGGTGGTTTCCTCCATCTGGTCTTAACCCTTAACGTCTCCCTTAATCTGCCTTAACTTTAAATTTGGTATGCTCTTGCAATTATGTTGCTATTTGGCTAACACCAGATGTTTCAGTTGACTCTTTGATTATTCAAACAAATGTTGCGCCTTTCACATAGTTGCGCCCGTGACAAGTGGACCCATCGCCAAACCCTAGAATAGGCCTGTACTTAGGTTAAGATTGCTAAATTCTTGATTTCATAATATAGCGATAACTTAAAACGAATATTGGTAATATTCTGCAAAAATATACATTTTCAGCATTTTGTGATTCATTTTCATTTTTTTTTTAACAGGACCAATTTCTGTTACATACTCACACTGCATTAAATTAAATGCTAATGCTATGAATTCAGCATTTCAACTCCAATAATTGGAAACGTTTCGAAATGGAAATTTTCATCCAATCAGCTTTTGAAAAAAATCCAGATTATTGTTTTTTTGGCTTGGAATCGGATTCATATCTTAACGAATTACAGTTTTTTATACTATTCCATTTGATGATTAATACATTGCAAAAAATCTTGGTTTATGTCTTGTTTAGTTTCAATCAATAATGTGTAAAAAAAATTAAGAGTGTTAGATTCTTATTACGTATCTACACAGTATTTCAAATACAAAATGTTATTTCTAAAGTAAATTTTAGCAGTATTTGATCATTATCTATGTCTCTACTAGGCCTTGTTGATATGGATGACCCCAAAGAAGGCAAATTGGTCTCACCCGCCGGAAAGATCTTGATATATATTTTTTTGTAACGCGAAAAGGATCTTATTCATCGACTTTTTTTGGATCCTAATGAGCCAAACAATTAACGGGTAATACAGGGCTGCTCTTCTCGTCTGGAAAAAAATCTTTCATTTTCATTCGCACCATATTTCATCCAGTCCTCGTATTGTGATCAATTCATGATAATAATTTTTCCATCCTTTGTGACGTCTCCATAGGCTGAAGGATATTATCATCTCTCCCAGAACCTCTTCATTTTATCCTTATGACGTGTCATATCTACTATACCGTCTGTATTTCTTGTGTGGAACAAACTTATTATAATTTAATATAAAAATGTCAATTTGCGATAATTTTTTCAATGTGGCAGTAATAAAAAATATTATTGAAAGGAAATAAAATATAAGTATCAAATTTGACATATTTACGTTCGGAAAAATATCTGAAAATTTATTATGTACCAACTCTCAGATTTATTGGCATTTGACAGTATATCATTTTATCATGTGATATTGAAATTTCCCTATATTTAATTTCCATTTGAAAAAGCTCTTGAAATCTAGGGACCATAAAACCACTTCATACCTAAAATTGATTGCTTTCAATGTCATAAAAAAACAAATATGTTTTCCGATATGTCACAAAAACAGTTCCAACTTTACCTCTCCACTTTTTAAGTGATTCATTAATTAATGCTTCTATAAGTTAATAAAAATGCAACCAGACAGATTTTCAACTTTTTTCAGTATGTATTAATACTAGAAAAGCCTGTTATGTTGGATTCAAGGGATAATCCTGTATTCACACTTGACGGTACTATCGAGTTTCTCAGATTGATAAAAGATGCCACCTCAATTCAGTTAACATGGCGTTAAATAATAAAAAGGTTAGGTTAGGTGAAAGGAAGAGATGAATGATGAAAAAGGAGAGAATTGTAAATAGAAACTGGGAAAGACTCAACATATCTCAGCCCGCGGAATTGTTAAGAGGATAATGTAGCTAAGTTTCGTGCAGTATAAACATGCATTTGTTTCGGTCATAAAATTTAGACCAAATATAGTTGGATCAATTTGATTTTTTTCACAAAGAAAAGAACATATTCGAATGACGTCCACGCCATTCAAGCCTCGACGGTATTTCGGGTCTAGTTGACTTCAGTTTGGCAATGGCTGATACAGAGTGAGTTTCACAGCGTACGGTATGTGTAGTGTTGTTATTGACTTTTATCATGAACAGTCTCATTGAAAATTCCGCCACAGGCAAAGTGCTTTTAGTAATTTATTTTCTTCATGCACAAAATGTTCAACCAATTGAAATTCATTGTTAAATTGTGGTTCTTTATGGACAAAATGTAATACTGAATCTTTGGAAAATGGTACCTGATGTGTTTTTGTTGCACGACAACAATCTCTTATACATTGCTGTTCTGTCTAAAGCACAGTTTGATATTTTTCACTCGGACCCCAACCACGTCTACCATACAGTGGCTCATCATTTATTCCCTTATCTCAAGGACTTTGTACTAGGTGACTGGAAAATGATGACGAAGTGAATACAACAGTGACAAACTTGCTCACAAGTGGCTGATTTTTATGAAAAAGGCATAAAACACGTGACAAATGTTTCAATTTAATTGGTGATAATAGAGAAATAAGTTATGATAAATGTTACTCCGCAACAAAACCTACTTAAGATAGATTATCAAGACAAAACTCCACACGAACAGCCTGACTAAGTGGCGCGAAACTACCAGCAACAAACTATGGACAGTTAAGGATGACATACAAAACTGGAATTCGGGCACCAACAGACGAGAACAAGTAATAATGATAAGACTCAGAATCGGACACACCAGACATACACACGAACACCTCATGGCAAGACTAGATAACAAACTATGTGCGGCATGTAACGAACAACTCACCGTTAACCACATGTCAAATAACTGTCAACTCTACACTAACCTACGTACATACTACAATTTAAAACAAGACCTTAAAGACATCTTAAGACCCAACAATGACCAATAACGTACTCAATTTCTTACAGGTAACCAATATTCGTCATTTAATATAAGTTTAAACATTAATAATGTACCAATATAACAATTATGTACCAATTATGTAACCACAGTAATTTCAGACTCTAATAGCCAAGCAGCTGATGTATCTAAAAAAATAGATATTGATAAATAAAAGGATAATTATATTTAAAAAAAAAAATAATAATATGTGTTCCTGATGTACGTCAAGAAAAACGATTCTAAAGACGTGGATTGGAAGCTGGCTGCGTTCGTTCAGGTAAATAGGTGTAAAATAGGGGTAACAAAATGGCACAACGGTACTTATCTCTCAGTCTTCAATACGTAGGAAGGGGCCTCTTGTGTCTGTTGTTGCCCTAACTGCTTGTGGGAAGTTTAGACATAGGAACCACTCATACAACACAGCTGAACCTTAAAGACACTCCCACTTTCGTAGTAGTAAAATTATGAATATGACGAGACGAACAACTGATCGAAGTCAGCGGTCGTGGCTATTATTGCAGCCACGACCGCTGACAGGGCGTACAAGACTACTAACACTAGTAGCGACAACTGTTTATAGAGAGAAGTTTAGTTTAGTGAGAGACAATTTACTACTCTTACAAATAAAACATGTGGTTTCTCCTACTAATTTAAAGGCGGTAGCGCGAATACCGTTTTTATTGAAATGTATTAGTTTTCAGTTTGCTAATAACTAACATTTCTTTACTTTTTGAACGATCCTCGTATTACTATAGTTAATGAAATATTTAGCGAGAAGTTGCTGCATTTTCTTTATCACATCAGTTTTTGCAAAATCCCACGCTGTATATCTTATTTCTTTCATTTAGTTTTTGTATTCAAAGTAAATGTTACAGGCGCATCTCGCTGTTACCCATTGCCAAGTAAAATCCCCAATAAATAAAGATTTCAACCGGACAGAGCTTTAAGAAAAATACTATAAATCTTCGCTATTTCTTATGCATTCAATCCATTCACATAAATGTTTCAAAAAGAAGAATTTTAAAGGTCAGAGGGGTGTTATATTCAGTTCATATTTACCACCAAGAAAATGTAATTCCTCCTCAACAACTACCGAACAGACTAGAAAGGTTCTTTTATCACTTTAATCGACGGAACTGTCAAAAATGGAAAAGCTCTGATATAAGAAGGGTTACTAAGATAAACCTGGTTCAGACATTAGTATTATTAAATTTTATGCTGCCGAAACGTGGACTCTTAAAGCATCGATCTGTCATCGTGTGGAAAAATTAAGTCCAACCAGAAAGTCCAGGAAGGAAAAACCAGGCGGCAGAAGAAGAAAATGTCAATGACACGCTGGACTGATTCCGAAATCGAAACCTTGCTCAAGCTTGATTTTGAAAGTGCCATCAGAGGAAAATAAAGTCGCAAAAGGTGGCGATCAGTAATTAAAAAAACATAGACCTCAATTCGTGGAGATTCATCGAAATCTCGAAATGTCAAAATCGGTATGATCACAATACCTCCCTTATATATGTTGGCGGTCGGTAAAAAGTTACCCAGTGGATAGAATCCATAGTCAGACGTACAGAAACTGAAGAGAAGGGATAACTAACCATCTTTATAACTGAGTTCTTCGTGAATCTAACTTTTGTATTCTGACGACCCAATGCTGCCAACTTAAATAATTGAAAACAATAAAACGCGTACGTCATTAACAATGAATTTTCCTGAGTTCCAACACTGATTAAAGATGTCTTTTAGCATACTCTTTCAGAATAAATTTGGTGCTTAACCCTCGATTTAGAAATGACTGAGAGGACCATTATAATGGAAGAATATCCGCTATTTATCACCAGCTGTGAATGGATGTTATGCCATAGATTCATGGGGTTTCAGTATAATTTTGGTAATATATTTGAGTTTACGTTAAGCTGGTATTAATAGCAATAATTTGAGGATAATCCTTGAAACAGAGAGAAACAATGGAATTTCATATTGATTTTGTATTATTATTATTTTTATTAATATACATTTTTATACTTTTTTGAATGACATTGTTATTTAAAGTACAAAAGATTTTTTTTCGTTACGGTTCAATGTAACGCTTTGAATAAACATTTCTACGAAAAACATCTTTTTTATATTCATCAATCAAAGGCGTCTGTAGAGACAATGTTGTTAACAGCCTATCGATCATTGGATTTCACTTTTTGCTACAATAATTCTATCACAATATCAACTGTATTGTGTTTAGGCTCCGCTTTTCTCAACAGCTGAGTAAATTAAACACATTTTATTGGAGTACAATATATTTACGTTCAGTGTAGTAACAATAGCAAGGTTTTTATATAATCACTGCGAACCAGGTATAGTTATTCCTCGATTTACGTCAATTTGCGTCCGATTTCACTTACAACCTTTTCTTAATTTACATCTACGTTCTTTCCGTTTATATCCGACAACGTCCGAGTCTGATTGCTTTAACTAAAGCTGGCTATACACTATCGCTCATTCCAAAAACCTAGCATATACATCATCACTATAATCATCCACGCAGTCTAGTTTTCATTTTCCATGGATGAAGAAGAATTGCTTTTAGCTGCTGCCGCTTGTTTAATTTTGAAAAAGAAAAACAAGAGGACTAAATGGTTAAAAGATTGGTTGCTGAAGAGGAAGCAGTTCTCTCATGTGAACCTAGTGAAAGAACTTTCTTTGGAGCCAACAGATTGGCGCAATTATCTTCGTATGGATGAAGAGAGTTATTTTCATTTATTAGAAATGATTACTGCAATTATTAAAAACCAAGATAATGTGTTGAGGCAGAGTATCACCCCTCATGAAAGATTGATGGCGACTATTCGATTTTTGGCTTCGGGGTGCACCTATGAAGAACTTAAATATGCAACTGCCATTTCCCCTCAGTCATTGTGTCATGTTATACCGGAGACTTGTAATTAACTGTAGGTATTCGCGGCTTCAAATAACAGTGACACATCTGGTGGCGGCTTGGTATATTAAACAGAAGCGTATATTTGTATAATATTTGTAGTGTGTTGTGCTGCAGTTATTGGAATTAAGACTTATTTTTAAATATAGTGATTTAAATACAGTGCTTTTTTGCCGAAATATTGTTTGAACAGATAAATATTAAGAAAAAACTTCTGACATATACGCTTCTCGTCAGCCATTAATTGTCGTACGCAGCGCCGCCAACGTTAGTTTGATTCGCGAATAGTACATAACTTTATTATAAAGGAGAAAATGAGTCATTAAAAATAAGAATTAAGTAATATATCTTTATTGGCTCTTACTACTGGCTTATTTTTCTCCTTTATGGTACTTTAAGGGTCTACTCTACGAACATGAATCTTACCTTATTATGTTCAGAACCGCAAAGAATTAATTTTTTTCAGGACTGTTTCCCTGTTTACATTAATGTCTTTACTCCAAAATAACACTAATAATAATTGGTCAGTAGCCAAATTCCTTTTTATTTTATCATGATAGTTTGCGTTAGTTACTTGCCATAAACATGACAAATCTTGATATTTTTGAATCACTTCCAGCACAAATTCGTGTCCAGTCGTCATTATATTTTATTAAAAAATATTGAAAACTATTTAATAAATGAATTAAAAATATATTTAATAATATAAATATTAAAATAAAATAAATTAAAATAAAAAGTTTGTAAATAGAAAACAATGCTGTGTTATCACAAGTTAAACGAAGTTAAACGTGGATCGTCAACCACGTTTAACTTCGTTAACGGCTGGGCGGCCATAGACAGAATGAGACCTGTTTGGACCACGTTGTGACTACACACACCATACGATTGGAGCGATGGCTTGATGTCACTCAGGGTGGTTTTGCCCACACATCAGTTGGATTGAATGGATGATGGTTCAAACGAATGGATTTTGAACTGATTGGTTATTCAACTCATCCTATCACTCCACATCATCCACCTGGTTTTCTCCATTCACGGTCAAATTGTGGAGTGATATCGCTCCATTTGGACGGATGGAGCGTTAGTGTATTGCTATCTTAACAGGAGTACTTCGACTCGAACCTTGAGCCATCTTTTTAGTTCAGTCCTTCAATCTATGACACTTCTCACATGTCTTTAATTGATGTAGCAGTCTGCTCGCAGAAGTCCCAAGGAGGTTTACCTGATTTGAGATGTTGTGCTGGGGGACTTTTTAAATCCTCGTGTATGGAGAGTGATTCGTTTTACTAAATTCTCTGCCGCAGACGATCTATTCTTCGTTTTCATCTTAATTTTGGAGGTTCAATATGAGATATCACTGGGAGCCATTCAGTTGGTGTAGTTTTAATCCATGATACTTGTCACGTACAGTTGTTCAGTTCGACGTCTATTTTTCAAGTGTACGCGCTTTTTGCCCATACAGGGCAACAATATTCCGCGACACTGTATACTAAAGTGATTGCTGACGTGCGTATTAGTTCGTTAAATGAATGACAATGTACAGATTTATCTATTATAAGAATGTTGTATATAAGTTAATTTACATTTAATATTAATATGAATTTTTGTAACAAATACATCTTTCAGTTTGAATGAAATGTTTATTTATAATTTAAGAATTTTGAGTGTGAAAAGAAATATTTATATATCCAAATTTAGATCAGAATAGTTTAAAACTTTTTCTTAAATTATAAATATTCTGATATATACACGATCGAACAGTTTAATCGGAAATGATGAGCCACGAGAGCAATTCGAGATTTTTCATTTATTTATTTATACAAACTCTTACTCACCACGATAAATAAATATGGGAAATGTGTGAAGTATATGTTTACAATTAAGTGCAGAATCTAAGATTATTGCGCTGAAGGTGTTAAAATAAAAATTATATACAAATTTGAAGGTAAAATAAGCTGCTACGTAGTTTTAATTCCTTTTTTGATCACAAAATCAATTTGAACTCCATTAGACAATTTCAAATTGAAGACGTGGTAGGAAATGCTTGCGTAGAAGTACCCAAAAATTATATTTACAAGCTCCATATATATGTCATCCAGAAAGTAAAGATCTTTTGGTAATTAAGACGTATTTTATGCGGGTCACTTTGGATGACCCTTGCAGAATCACTCAAAGTGAATTCATTAGGAATACGTTTTTTGCTCACACGTTGTGTCGTTAATGAAATTTTCATTTCAATCCAAAATGGAGTTAAGTGAAATAATAGTGCTGGTTGGAATTCAAACAATTTGTGATTATTTATTATCAGAAATTTCATCTAGAGAAAAAGGAATAGAAAAAAAAAGACGTTGATGGATCGATGGTTTGTTCGACGTAATATCATAGGAGCATTAGTAGGATGGTGACTTCGTCTTCTTTTTCAAGTGCCATCTCCGTGACAAATTTTGGCTAATAGTGTGGCAATTTTAATTGTAGACACGGAACTTCGAAAGAGGCTCATAGTTTGTAGATCGAGCAATTCTTTGAAATTCTTTAGCCATGGTGTTCTTTCCACTGTTCTTGATCCTTGAATTTTTTCTTGCGTTATCAATTGGAGAAGCTGGTATTTCTCGTTATGTTTCCAAGGTATTCAAGTTTCCTTTTCTTTATAATGTACTCAGTGTTCATAGCTTAGAGCAGCGTTTCTCAACTGAAAACGTACCGCGGACCCCTAAAAATAAATGTAACGGGTGTTTTTTTTAGAGGTATAGAACTTTAAATTGCAATAAAACAACGATGGATTATTCGATTGACATGAATTTTTTTTTATTCGAAAGATAATCTTGTGGCATTACATTAAATCATACCAACAAGACGGCGCAACATGTCACACAGCTCGTGCCACAATCGATTTATTGAAAGACACGTTTGGTGACCGCCTAATTTCACGTTTTGGACCTGTGAATTGGCCTCCAAGATCTTGTGATTTAACACCGCTGGACTACTTTCTGTGGGGCTATGTAAAGTCATTGGTCTATGCGGATAAGCCACAAACTCTTGATCATTTGGAAGACAACATTCGCCGTGTTATTGCCGATATACGGCCACAAATGTTGGAAAAAGTCATCGAAAATTGGACGTCCAGATTGGACTACATCCGAGCCAGCCGTGGCGGTCATATGCCAGAAATCATATTTAAAATGTAATGCCACAAGATTATCTTTCGAATAAAAAAAAATTCATGTCAATCGAATAATCCATCGTTGTTTTATTGCAATTTAAAGTTCTATACCTCTAAAAAAAACACCCATTACTATTAAACAAATTGTATATATATATATTAATATATATTAGTAATAAAACATCACTGAAAAATGAATAAAATACACAGAAAATGAACAAAAGATCATAAAAAATTAACAAAAAAGCTCAAAAATAATAATTTATAAGCCTCTCGCGGACCACTAAAATTTTGCTAAGGACCACTGGTGGTCCGCGGACCACCGGTTGAGAAACCCTGTTTTAGACTATATATGCAAAAATATCAATTTCTGTCTGTGTTTTGTCCGTTTGTCCGAGATTCACGCAAAGAAGGCTGCACATATTTTAACGACAAGAATTGCAGAAGATTTACACAAAAAATCAACAAGCCAAGCTTATCAGTGAAAACTTCCACTATGCAATAAGCCAGGGGAAACAAATCTCTCTAACATGGATACCATCACACGTCGGAATACGCGGAAACGACTTAGCTGATAAGGCAGCAAAAGAAGCAACCGAAGATGCAAACATATACCAAATAAGAATTCCCGTAGATGACATTAAAGCCACGATAAAACTTAAAATGGGACAATTGTGGGAGCGCGAGTGGCGTGACACGGAATACAATAAGTTAAGAAGCATAAAAAATACCACCAAGCCTTGGAAAACAATCGCACAAAGAAGACCTCAAACCATCATTACGCGTCTGCGCATAGGCCACACCAATATGACGCATAAACATATATTTGAGCGGACAAATGCCCCAATCTGCGACTCATGTAACGAACAGATAACAGTCCAACACATCATCATAGATTGCAGAAAATATACCATGGAAAGAAGAAGGAACCAAATTCCACCAACTCTCCCTGACGCACTTGCGAACAACCCGAAAACAACAGCTGCAATATTCAACTACCTGACAGACATAAAACTCGCCTCACAAATATAAAACTTACCCATATCATTACCAACATATTTACTTGTATATTTGACATACATAAAATTTTCTGTACATAATCTAAAAAAGTATTATAATGTATATGTATACAAATTGTAATTATATGTAAATCAAAGGGTGCTAATAATCTTAAAAATTGAAGCACCATAAAAAATAAAAATAAAAAAAAAAAATATTTTAACGAAATATATGGACTTGGTGGTATGATAATAAAGTATAACTAGGATTGAAACATAGGCTTATATGGTATCTCAAAAAAAAAAATTCTCAGGGTTTTATTCTCATATTTCTCATATTTTAAATTCTCAAATTTAAAATAAATGTTATTACTCAATAACTCAATCAAGCACCTTTCAAATTTAATATTATACCCTATCTTCAGTAATAAAAAGTTGAGCATTAGTTAATATAACTTCAATCTACTTGTATACAATTGATAAAATATAAATGTATGTGTTAAGTCCCGTTACTAATTATTTTAAGCAATTCTGTTAATTATTTATTAATTTTTAATGACTATATTCGTTAATGAGCTTTATCAGTGCTAGCCATCTTGAATGGTAGTGACGCGAGATTTTTGCAAGTGGCGAATGCATTTTGTCTGACGTTTTTAGTTGTTTTTAAGTGGTAAAAGTGCAGTGGGTACTTGAAAAAATTTGTGATACTGTGGACTTTAGATTTGGACTCCATGGAGATCAAAATTGGAGAGAGTTGAAAGGTATTTGTGGAAAATTTTGTTAATTTTATAATGCAAGTTATTGTTATGTAACATGTGCTTCTATATAGAATATGGAAGCACATACATACATATGCACTTATATGTATGTACAAGGTGTCTCAAAAGAAATTTTATATTTAGTGGATCGATTAAAAAAAAAGTAAGCCGTATATAGAAAAAATGTTTATTAATTATTAAAATATACTTTTTGGGGATTTATTTTTTAAAAATAATATCGTCTAAATGTAGACCCTCGCGTTCTCGGCACTCATTTAATCGAACAGTAAAATTACTTATGACGTCTCGGCAGGTGGACTCAGGGATGGCTGCCATTTCGTGACGGATATTTTCTTTCAAATGCGCCAGTGAAGTCGGTTTATTGGCGTAAACTTTAGATTTAAGATAACCCCATAGGAAAAAGTCCATAGGGGTTAAATCTGGACTGCGTGTAGGCCAATTTATGTCACCTCTCCGGGAGATCAATTTGCCTGAGAAAATTTCACGAACACGTGGCAGAGACATATTGGACGTGTGTGAAGTTGCTCCGTCCTGTTGGAACCATGTTCTTTGGTTATAGCCAGGAAAGTTTTGCAGTTCAGATACCAAGAAGTTGTCTAACATCTCCACATAACGCTCTGAATTCACTGTAACTGCGCGCCCCCTTTCGTCTTCAAAAAAGTAAGGGCCGATAATTCCTCGCGCCGACATCGCAGTCCATACGGTCACTTTAGGCGAATGTAGGGGTTTCTGATGTTTGCGTTTCGGATTCGTTGCACTCCAGTAGCGGCAGTTCTGCTTATTTACGTGGCCATTAAGATGAAAATGAGCTTCATCCGAAAACAAAATGTTGGTAAACGTTGAAAATCGCTCAATCACCTGATTTACGAAATTAAGCCTCTGACTGGCATCTTGGGGCTTTAATTCTTGCACCAATTGAATTTTGTAGGGGTGCAGCTTTAGGTCTTTGTGCATAATGCGATGTAATGATGATCTATGCACATTTAAAGCACTTGCGCGCTTCCGAATTGAAAGGTTCGGGTCGTCACGAACAGACTGATTAACATTCTCCACGTTTTCTACCGTTCTTGATGACCTAGGTCGTCCGGATTTTGATTTATCCAGCGTTGTACCAGTCTCTTCAAACTTTTTAACCCAATGTCGAATGAGAGGAATGCTTGGCGCCTCATTTAAGTGGCGAAAACCTCGAATACTGCAGAATTTTCTACGCGGTACAATCGCCGAATCACCGTTTTTGTAAAACTCTCGCACGCATAACGCGCGGTCTGCTCTCGAGAAACGATCCATAGCGACTAAATTCCCAAGAGCCAGGCTACCGATTGACATAACCCCCGCGCCCCTCGGATACGTTGCGTTCACGCAGTAAGCTAAATAAATATAAAATTTCTTTTGAGACACCTTGTAGAAACTCAAACTTAAGTTGTAAAAATAAAATGATCATTTACAAAATTATAATAAGGCCAATATTGACTTATGCTACTTTACATCTGGGCATCCCTCGTATATTTATAATACAGCATGGTAGTTGTTACAAATTTCTTTAATCGCCCACGCATTCCTACGAAACCACGGTTGTTCTGACATTATCTACTTATTCTTTTATTAACCGTATTCAAATGCCTTTTCATCTTCAAAATTAGGTCGATATTATACTGTCCTAATTATTTCTAATCAGTATTATATTTATTCTTATTTTGAAGCGATTTTTTATTCATACCAGTGTTCAAGTGTTCCGAGTATAAAAGTTTTAATTTTAGATTATCTCTGTATACGTGTACGCGTGTGTTATAAAACTGAATCACCCCTAATGAAGGCCATTCCTGATATATAATCTTGTAAGTTACGTAGAGAGTACCTTGAACGTAAGAAGTTGAGATCGTTTTAATAAATAGCGAGATACAATTTTGCACCTTCATAAGCTAAAGGTTAGAAGTTTAATAATGAAAATTTTGTGTAAACGACTGTCTAACTTTTGTTAATTTAATTTAATTTAGTTTAATAATACACAATTTATATGAAATTGTAAGTAAATGTTTAAATATCTTATTCAGTGGGATACAGGCTTCATAGTTTTCTGTATGGAAATTATCTTATCAAATACGACTTAAGTTTATAAGTGTATAAATCATGTACCAAGCTTTCCACTAAAGAAATATATATTGTCACTGATATTATCAAGAAAATCTGTTAAATATAAACTAAAAAGATGGATTTTATATTACCCGCGCGCAGTAATATAATTATCTTTAGGACTATTGAACAGATTTTAAAAATGCTTCAATTCTGAAGTGTATAAGTCATGTATCAACCTTACCGCTGGTAAAATCTGTGTTGTCGCTGATAATTTTAAGAAAATGCAGTAAATATGATTGGGAAACATGGATTTTGTTTCACACGCGCTCACAAATTTCATTATAACTTTGGTACTACGTAACCGATTTTAATTTCAAGTAAAACAGAAAATAATCGTTTCTATATTCTAAACCACTCTGTATATATTTTAAGTAAATAATAAGTGAGATACGTTTATAGGTAGCTCTCCCCATAACTCCCCAAAAAATATATCTTTTAAATATATTTTTTGATTGAAGATTAGAAAAAGAAAAATGTTTTCTAATACAGAATTTTGATCTAAAGTAAATAATAAGTGAGATATTTCAAGATTTTAGTTTTAGGGTCCCCGTAACTCCCGAAATATTCATCTAATTAAAAAAATGCAGAGAAATAAAAGATTTGTTTTCTTATTATATACTATTTTTGTTATATATAATAATAATAATAATAATACTTTATTAGGTGAGATTATTACAAAATAATTTACCATTGTCAAAAAACAACGATATGCGTTTGAAGATACATACATATTAAATGAATTAAACACATATACATACATATTTCATGTGAAACATACACATTTGATGTGAATTCACGTACACATGGTAAGCCTCTTGGTATTATATTAATTTTTTTATGTTTTCAAATTTGAAATTCAAAAATTCAGGTATGCTGTAAAATGCATTATTAATTAAGATTGACTTTACTTCTCTTTTGAATTTAAGGTATGGTAGACTTCTTAAGTTTTCTGGCAATTTATTAAATAATACAATTCCCATGTAATGAGGGTCTTGTCTAGCCTTCTCTATACGCAACTTATTCAGACATAATTGATTTTTTCTCCTCGTGTCATGTGTATGTAATTCAGAGACGGTAACATATTTTGAGATGTTTTCTCTTATAAACAATAACGTATAATAAATATATGTACAAGGGACAGTTAGAATCCTATTTTTTATGAATAGAGGACGACAGTGCGTTCTACTATTTACATTGTTCATAGTTCTTATCATACGCTTTTGAATAATAAATATAATGTTAGCCTGTGGACAAGCACCCCACAATGTAACACCGTATATTAAATGAGTAGCGAACATAGAATGGTAAATCATTAACAGTATCAAGTACGAAACATAGTACGAAACATGGTATTTTATTTTTCTTGTGAGATATAAGATTTTTGCGAGTCTATTAGTTATAAGCTCTACATGTTTCTTGAAGTTTAAGTTCTGGTCTAGTATCACTCCCAAAAATTTTATATCTTTAACTGTATCCGGATAAGATCGAGAAGAAAATATTATTTTACCAGTTTTTTCATTATTTAGCAGTAATTTGTTGCTATCAAACCACACTTTAGCGTCTGCCATTATATCTTGAATTAATGATGTTGATCGAGGAAGACGCTGTAAAAAATTTGTATCGTCTGCATATAAAACAACTTGGTCACATTTAATATGTTTGTCGAGATCATTTATATAGATCAGGAACAGTATGGGGCCCAAAATTGAGCCCTGTGGAATTCCAAAGTGTATGCTTTTTACATCAGACAGCTTGTTATTCAGTTTTACAGCTTGAAATCTATTTTTCAAATAAGATTCAAACATGTTCAACGCAACGCCTCTAACACCATATGATTTTGATGTTATGTCGATAATAACAGAGATATATGTAGATTTTAGTTTTAGCCCCCCTCCCGTTACTCCTCAAATATTCATCTAATTGAAAAGAATGCATTGAATAAAAAAGATTTGTTTTCTTACTGTAAACAATTATTGTTGTATACATTATCAAGTCAATTATAAGGGAGATATTTTTTAATAAACTGTCTTAACCCCAAAACTTTGAATAAAAATTTAGAGATGCTTTACAGTCTTTTCTCTCGGGATGTTCAAATCCCGATTTTACTCTATCGTCATACGAAATTTCGTGAAAATATGACCAGCCATTTTTTGTGAATCTCGGTCAGACAGACAAAAATTGTTTTCTTTGCGGACATCGTCATAATCATCTGAAACATATAGAAACCAAATACGAGGCCCAAAAAATAAAAATGGACGTGAAGTGTGAATTTTCACACATTTCAGGGTTTTGTAGGTATTTAGCCAGTGAATGATGATTATTAGCAGGCCAAACGATGAATGCCTGGCACTACATAACACAGTTACAAGTGTTGGTTTTAAATCCTTTAAATCAATAGGCACGACTAGAAGGTTGCATTAAATTTTTTTCTACCGTGTATCATAATCTCTAATAATACCATAATATATATTTTAACGCATTTTTCTTTTTTTTTTTTTTTGTATTATGCAAGAATATCATTAAAATCCATACCTGGCAACACTGCGGGCTATATTTTGTCACGCAAGAGCATAATTTGATCAAAATTTACTGTTGAACTATTCCGGTTCCCATCAATGTACATTATTGAGATTTTTTTTCAGATTTTTAGTTCAACCCGTCTGGGAGATAGGGTGGGGGACAAAAGTTTTTGGCCATTATATTGACATCAGATTTATCAAAAATAAAAATTTGTTTGTGCATCCACGCATTAAGAGATTTCATTTGATACCCCACTCAAAATTTAAAAAAAAATATTTATTTTTCCATTAAATACACATTTGTTTATATTTATCCCGCGCTGTATTTTTTTGAACTCTCTATAGTTTTCTTATATGTAGGTCAAAAAGTTGTACAAGTATGCCAAATTTTAACTTTCTATGACTGACAGACAGACACATGAGTGTCGTTATAAGGGTTTTTTGCTGGTCATATCTACAAAACCCAAAAAAACAGATATATCCAATTTTATTAATATAGAGATATATTTATAAGTAATCAATATTGGTCGTCCGTCACGGTATAGGAAATAATTTTTTGTTAATGTCTACTAAACTAGCTAACATTTTCCTCTAGCTGGGTCAATATTTAATTAAAAATTTTGTAGATCAAATCGCGAGTCAAACATATAATGTGTAAATAAAAATATACCGCTTTAGGCTGTAAATAGTTGTGTGGAATCCCCTACTAACCTCGTTAACTCTACCTGAGCTAGCGGTCTTGTATGTGACGTGTATAATACAGGTATATAAGAGGTAACAGTTAAATTCCATCTCGCTATTATTATCATATTTGTCGATTTCACTAACGTGTTTCATGAATGCGCTCGCATAGACCCAGCTCGCTTAGACCCAACATTAATTATCTTAGAAGCCCTCTTTAGAATCTTCAGAATTACACATCATATTTTGTACGGGTCATTTGAAATTTTCATACGGGTCACTGTATGACTCGGAGATCATACGTTTGCCATCACTGCATTAAACCCTAAACAAGATCAACCTAAAACCATTTTACTCTGCATGCTAATGCCATAAAGATGGGACATAAAGATAAAGCCGTGTTGCAAATCAGATTAAAAACCAGTTTAAAAATTGCTTGAAATAATCACGCATTGCCTAAACTTGGGTTTTACAACTACAGCGAACCATGTAACCAGGTTATCTTAGTTTTGTATAAAATTTACTTAAAAATTAAATAACTAAATGCTAATCATTATGTTATTTTCCAAAACAGTTTTAATAATGATTTATTTGATTCATCATTAATTGATTTGATTTTAATGTTGTATTAACGACTGACAGCACACCATCAGTTCATTGCCGGTGTAAAAAGACTGATATAAAGTATCGATTAAAAAAGTATTTCTACCAGATTATAGATTTCTAAAGTCATTAACCTTTTAGCTTTCGTTAGTTTTTCTTATAAGGTAAACTGATGGAAAAGTGCGTCTATCTACATGTCTAGTAAAAAGGAAACCCGGAAATCCGATCCAGATAAATGGGCTGGGCGTTTATGTTCACTAGGTAGGGAGGAGCGTGTTCCAATGATACAAGTAGACGCCTCTACCCCAACGTGACACGTGGAAAGCTTTTGCGATTTAACATAATTCACTTGGACACAACTTGGGACGCCCACAGATTAAGATCGAACTTTATATTTTCTCCACGCACTTATAAACCATAACATTCATTAAGGGGGCGCATAACCGTATAGTTCTCACAAGTTTCTTATTCAAATCTAACAATCTAAAATAAAATTAGTAACAAGCTATATATCAAAATTTGCAGAGAATTTTTATCTCTCTAATAGAATATTTTTAATTGTAAAAAATATTGTTATGAAATTGTAATAATTAATGGCAACACTTCTGGGAGAGTTTATACTTTCAAATACCTGGCACCATGATAAATCAAGTGAATCTGATACAGCAGGAAATTATGAACAGAATTATAGCTGCTGATGCATCGTATTTTGCAATTGGTCCTTTCTTCAAAACAAAACTCCAGTCTAGGAACACCAAGAGCAGGTATACCAAGCTATAGTATGTCCCATACTTATGTATGGCTTCGAAACATGGCCCTTGACAAAGCGAGATCGACAAAAGTTGTCGAAAATGAAATTTCAAATTATTCAAATTAATGGTGAATGGAGAATCCGTAAGAAAAAATATATCCAAGAACTGTACTCAAGACCGAGTATCACACAAGAACAGAGGGTGACGATTACAATAGGAGTGACGAATACGATAGGACAAGTGATGAGGATGAGACAGGACAGAATGGTAAGGAGGCTATGAAAAGGAAGATTGAATACTCGTCGACCAGTGGGAAGACCTCGTAAGAGATGGAGAGGTCAGCTAACCGTAGATCTAACAATTATTGTTTTACAGACATCCACCACGTCATCTGTATGTCTAAAAGTTTAACCGTTTTTATGCTCACGAAATTCTTTAAATATCAACATTAGTTGTTCAAATAAAAATAAAATAATTGTATCATAATTAATTTATGTGATAAATATCCATGTGGTATCAAAATATAATAAATTAGTGCAAGTTAAAGTTATAATTTTAAGTGTTTAGTGAAAAAATTTCTGTAACCAAGTCCCGCCCAAAATAAAAATCGGTACAAAATTGGTTTTATAAACTAACTTATTACTTACTTTCTTCCCATTGCACTAAAGCAGTTTTGAAATATTATCTTTTATTAAATAATTAACTTATATAACATTTTTTTTTGTTTTTTTAACTTTAATAAGTCTTTTAATCAAACATAATGTCGATAAAAATTAGTGAATTAAAAATTTCCGAACTTAAACAAGAACTTAAAAATAGAGGCGTAAAGTGCAGTGGCAATAAATCTAATCTTATAAACAAACTCAAAGAAACTCTAAATTCCAGTTTTTTAACGAAAGAAAATGATAATTCAAATGACAGCATATGTATTAATGACCCATATTTGTGCAATTTGGACTCGTCCAATAGTAGTGAGGAAACTGTGAAATTGATCTCAAGCTTTTCAAAAAAGGAGCATAGTGTTCGTAAGAATAATAAAAACTCATATTTTAAACTAATAAATTACATAAAAAATCTTGAAAATAAAATCAATTCACTTGAAGTTAGACTTTCAAAGGTTTTAAGAAGCAAGAAAAAGAAGAAGTCATCACAATGTAAACAAACAATGGTTCCTGTATGTGCAACATTCCCACTGAAAAACTCAACAGTTAATAACGACGACTTACCCATCAAAAATAAGCTACCCTCTAAACTGCGTAAATCAATTGATAATTCTAAAAGTAAAATTTTATTATTAGCAGATAGTCAAGGACGCAAATGTTCAAATATTTTATGTGAACTTTTACCTAACAATTTTAATGTAACAGTTATGTTTTATCCTAATGCTGAATTTCACAATGTAACATCTGATATAAGCAAACTTACCTCTGATTTTACGATGAACGACTATGTAGTTATAATGGCTGGCACAAATAATGTATTGAATAACACTTTAATAAGTAAACAAACAATCACTACCACACTTAATAACATAAGACATACTAATGCAATAATTATTGGTGCTTTTTTTTGGCAGCACAAAATTAACTTTAATGAACACATTTTTAAACAAAATCAGTTTATATATCATGTCACTAGTAAATATGATAATGCACTGTATATCGAACCAAATGTCCATCTTAGCTACTTAGACATGACCAAACAGGGTTTACACCTAAACAAGGTTGGCAAGTTTAAAATTCTTAAGTTAGTTATGCAATACATTGTCAACAAAAACACTTTAACTCGTAATATTTCTTGCACTGATCAAGTAAATATACAAAATTTTGATAACAACATCGCTTTAGCCACCGTTAGCGAGAATATAAGTACACAAAATAAAACTAATACAATTTTAAATTTTGACAACACCGTAACAACAGTTAATAAGCCAACAAATAATGCCATAAACCAAATTCCTTTTTTATTAATGACAAAAACAAGTTGCATACCGCCTCTATTTTAACAACCTTAGAATTATTTTATTTAAATATACAGTGTTTGAGGAATAAAATAGATGTTTTAGAGTCCTTTCTCCACGATAAAAAATTTAATATTTTATGTTTATCTGAGCATTGGCTCACCACAGATGAAATTGATCTATTACATATAAAAGATTTTGCAGTAATATCACATTTTTGTCGTAAACAGTTTGAACATGGGGGGGTTGTAATATTAATAAAAAATAATTTAACATACAATTTTAAAATACTTGAGAATATCAATAGTTTATCTGTGGAAAAGGACTGTGAGGTCATTGCTGTTTTATTCCATGAAATTAAAACCGTTTTACTCACATTGTATCGATCACCTTCTGGTAATTTTAACAATTTTTTGGAAATATTAGACAAAATTATACAACATATTAATCCTTGCTACCACATCATTTTAGCCGGTGATTTCAATGTAAAATTTAATAAAAATGACAGGGAAGCCACCCAACTCTGTGATTTATTAAAATTATACAATATGAGTAAGACAGTGTTTTTTCCTACAAGAGCGAATAATTGTCTAGATAACATTTTTGTAAATAGTGATGTTGATGGAGTTGCAGTCTCAAAGTTATTAAACTGTTTCTCCGATCACAATGGAGTGCATTTTAGTAGAAATATTGTTAAATTTAAATCTAATATAACTAGAATTGCTGGATGTTTAACTCGCCCAATTACCCAAGCAGGGAAAATTAATTTTTTTAATCAACTCATGGACGTTAAGTTTGATCCTATAAACCATGAATCCACTAGCGATTACAACTTTGAAAAATTCTTAAATATTATCCAGACCGCATTTGTCAACAGTTTTCCAAAAAAATCAGTAACTAATACTAGTTCCACTAAACTCAATATAATCTGGTTTAACGATGATCTTAAAAAAATTAGAAATATTTGCCAGTTACTACAACAGAACTATTCACTTAATCCTACACTTCCCAATAAAATCTTAAAAAATCGTTTCAGGAATTATTACAGAAAAGCTCTGAAATCTTCTAAGATAAAAGCTAATAACTCCTATATAGCTAATTCTAATAATGCGCCTAAAGCAATGTGGGATATTATTAAAAGTAACCAACCTCCCACTACAGATAATGATTGTCCGAAAAGTCCAGACGAATTGAACTTATTTTTTTCCAAAATTGCAGATAGTATTGTTCAAAATCTACCACCTACTAACTTTAATCCTGTCCATAATCTCCAAAATCTGCTATCTGACAAATACATTCCCCAATTTTCTTTTACTGACGTCTCATTTAACCAGGTTAGAGATGCTATCACCACCCTGAAACCAAGTAATAGTAGAGATCCGTATGATTTTAATGTAGAAATAATAAAATCAGTAAAAGATTTGTTAATTGTCCCTCTAACCAAACTTTTAAACTCGTGCATTAAGTCCAATACCTTTCCAAACTGTCTTAAGTTAGCTAAAGTTATTCCCGTTTATAAAAAAGGCGACAAAAACGATATGTCAAATTTTAGGCCTATTTCGTTACTTCCTATATTTTCCAAAATTTTTGAAAAATTGTTATTGTCCCAATTACAAACCCACTTTCAGCATAACAACCTTCTCAATCCTAAGCAGTTCGGCTTCAGAGCAGGAATTTCCACCTGTTCGGCGATACTTGAGCTCATCAATATCCTTACTAGATCTTTTGAGGAAGGAGCACACAGTATATCCACATTTTTAGATCTGACAAAGGCGTTTGATTGTCTTTGTCCAGCTTTATTAATTCAAAAACTGGCCTGTTATAATATTAGTCAAAATAGCTGTTCACTTCTTGCATCATATTTAAAAGACAGGAAACAGTTTGTTTACTTAAAGGGTGTTAAGTCACAAGTTCAAACTGTTAAATATGGCGTCCCTCAAGGCTCTATTCTTGGACCTTTTCTCTTCCTAATATATATTAATGATTTGCCTTCCTTCCTCAAAACTACAAACACAATATTGTACGCGGATGATACCACCATAATTTCAACTTCGAAGGACTTTGAAGAAACATTATCTTTAAATAACACCAATTTAAAACTTAGTCGTGAGTGGTTCAGTGCTAATAACCTAAGTTTAAATGCTCAAAAAACTCAGCAAATGATCTTCTCACTTCGATTGGCACATATGGAAAATCCAGAATCAATTAAATTCTTAGGTGTCCATATTGGTGTTAATCTTAGCTGGGAAGTTCATATAGATCATCTTGCCAGTAAACTTTGTAAAGCAATTTTTTGTTTGCGTAATCTCAGAAATAGCGTGTCCCGTAATATTTTACTTACAGCATATCATGCACTCTTTCATAGTCACATGTCCTACGCGATTCTTGCCTGGGGACACTCCCCCTTTTCACAGAGAATATTTTCTTTGCAAAGACGCGTTATTAGAATAATAGCTAACTTATCCTATAGATCAGACTGTAAACACAAATTTACTGATTTGAATATCCTTACCTTGCCATGTTTATTTATATTTCAATGTCTCGTCTACGTACATTGCAACCTGATTAATTATGAGCAGCAAAATCAAATACATGCTCATTTTACAAGAAAAAATGATATAATCAGACCAAAATACGTAAGATTGACCAAATCAAGGCAGTCCTTCAATTATTTTGGTATCTTATTCTACAACATACTCCCCTTGGCAATAAAGAAGTTAAACAACCAGCAATTCAAAAAGACCGTAAAAACATATTTAATAACTAAAGCATTTTATAACTTTGACCAATACATCGCCAATAATTTTAATGACTTGTAATGTAATTTTGTAACTTTATTTTTAATGTTAAATTCAATGTATTATTGTTTATGCTTTGTTTATTTGTAGTATTTTTTTCCCCATTATTACTTTTATTAACTGACGTATGTAAAAATATTTTGTATTTGTTAACATCAATAAAATTATTATTATTATTATTATTATTATTACCAAGACCTGACAATTTATAGATCAAGATAAAGGACTTATGTGGGGTCAAAAGTCAACCCGATTTACAGTTCCCAAAGAAAATTGTAAATAAACAAATTGCATTATGGGCGCCATCTTATAAATCAATCGACGCATATTTGTGTACGATGCGGCAAATTGTAGCTAAAGCTTCATTCTACAAATAAGTTACTATTTTGTCCTGTAACTATTTTGTCCTGTCGTGAAAATATCTTTAGTCGTTGTACTTTTTTTATTTTTGTCCCCATCTTGAATCTGCCATGGTTTTCAATATAGGTGCTACGAGTAAAATTGATTTAATTTTTGTAAAGAACACATGTACCAAGTGGTATTCCATTATCATCAAGTATAATATTTTTCGACGAAGGTTCTAAACTTTAAACAATCATATCGAAAATATGTTAACGTATTATTTGAACATTCTTACACAAAACTATATAAATAAAAAAGTTATTTGAAACCCACAAATATAATTAAAAAATTACAGAAACTTGTTGTCTGATATCTATTTATAATTTTTACAACAATCTTTCCTACAGTTAAAAATATCCAATTAGATAGAAAAAAAAAAAAAATCGATAAAAAATGTGATGTATTGATTGGTACTAATTTTATTTCAGATTGTTAGTTTTTAGACACTTCTAATCTCTGTGGGTTATACGTAGCGTTAAAAGCTTTTGTAAGAAGACTTCATTGGATTTGCCATTTCACTTCATCCAATTTCTTAACATTGCATGATGAATTTATAATTTTGTTTGGGAATTTATTATTTAAATGTATTTAGTTTTATTGATCTAGACGTCAATGACATCATCAAATACGTCATTTAGAAATTTATTTAATAAATCATATCCAAATTATGTTACGAAAGGAAAACAAACAATTACTGTGAAAATTTATTTTATGGAAATCATGAATCGTAATACTTTACGGCAGGGCAACCGGTGACCCGTGACGAATGCGGTCCACCAATAATAAAATATAATGTTTGCTTTTCTTATCCAGCGTAGCCAACACATTACTTCTGTGCTGCGTTAGGCTTCAGTAGTATAACAGTGCCGGTGTTGGCCCATTAACTACTAAACCCTGAAATGTGTAAAAATTCACTGCTAGTATCAATACTGGCATTGGGAAACGAAACGCAAACGCAATACACCACCTTCAGGTGTCGCCTAAGTTCTGAGGTTAATTTTGTTCAACCCCTTTTCCCCCTAAGTAATTTTCGTGAAGAGTATTTTTGAAAATACACCCAAGTAATTTTCGTGAGGAGCATTTTTCTAAATTCCCTTCCTTCCCCTCAAGTAATTTTTTTGGAGAGCATTTTTCAAATTCCACCCCCTACCCTCCTAATCAATTTTCGTGGGGAGCATTTTTCAATTTTCGGATTTTTTTTTTCATAGTAACGTTATAATAATATGAAACAAAATTTTGGCATTGAATTATATATTGAATTAGATACTGGCAGTGAATTTTTACAAATTCCAGCGTTTTGTAGATAATGCGCCAGTACTGGCACTGTTATACTACTGGCTTCTTACGCACTAGGCCAGCGTTTCCCAAAGTGCGGGTCGCGACCCGGCACCGGGTCGCAGAAAAATATTGCCGGGTCGCGAAAAAAATTGTAAAAACACAAAAAAAGATTTTTTTGTACATATTATTTTTTTTACATCATTTAATCACTAGAATAGTGTGTATTTGTGCTCTTTATTACTATACTATATTCTTTATTACTATACTATACTCTTTATTACTATACTATACTCTTTATTACTATACTATACTCTCTATTACTATTTATTACTCTTTATTACTATAAAGCTATTGCTTTAAAATAAAATTTGTTTTGTAAATAAATGTTTTTTTTTTTTCATAAGGTGGGCCGCGAAAAATTTTAAAACCTCGTACCGGGTCGCAGTCAATAAAGTTTGGGAACCGCTGCACTAGGCTTATTTACACCGAAGTAAATACGTATAAACCAGTGTAAACAAGAATTTAAGAGGGTAGAAAATAGAAATAACAAAAGGAAGTACGGCACGTCAAAAATTTATGTTAATGAATGTGGCCCGCGACGTACAAAAGGTTACCGACCCTCTGCTTTAAGGCAGTGCTTCTCAACCCAAAACTTACCGCTGCAAAATATCCATATTTTTTGCGTGGATCGATGATAATATTTTGAAAATTCTTTTTATTTTATTTAGTTCCTATCACACGACACAACTTGAACACGAACGCTCCTTGTCGTTGAAGAATCATACTTAATCAGGGTAGGACCAATAAACTTATAAACAATTGTAATTTTATATTCATAGGGTTGGTTTCTGAAAGCTTAGCCGAGTTTAATCTTTTGGTTAAACTCGGTTACAATATAACAATCCCATAAGTAACCATAGCAACCATTTTCTAACCATTTGGTTATAGTTAACTAAACTTTCAGAAACCGGCTAGAAAATTTTTGTCGTACAGCTTTATTTTTCACATTTTAAACCATTAACGAATATGTTGTGAAAGCATTACACGAAGTACACAAGTAACACTAATCGCTGATTGTACTACTGCGATATACCCAACGTTATATAACGTCAACTTAGATTAATTATGTGCAACACGAATTTTATTTTAGTCCCTGAACTTAAAAAATGAAAAGATCACAATCTTATATTACTGGGGTGTAAGTGCGAGTGTTGTATATAGCCTGTGGGTATAGGGCGCATGAGATCGTCTTCATTTGTCAGCTTGTTATCGTACTCTCTGTGACGTACTTCCTACTCGGTGGTACAGCGACCAATTATGAAGAAGCGTTTGTTCATGACCGTATACAATCCTGGGACGCGGCTGTAATGTCCCCCGGTCAACTCAGTCACGGAGGACGAACCATGAAACATTAGCGACAACTGAACAGGTACTGGAGTAGATCGATATTTTGCCAACACTTCAAACCAACAGACGGCGCCAACTCATTCATTTGCACGAAGCCGTACATTGTCAGGTGCCGTTGACGACATCTTCATCTATTCATATCGATTTACAGAAAACTCCAGTCTCGGTATTCGTAACCAGTCAGGCGTATAAGGGATCGACTGAGTCTTGACACTCGCAACTCGGCGTCACCCTCCGATATATTCAATCACTGTGTGCACGCATTGTTCGACCTGACGAGAGTGCTCTCTTCAATACACCTTCTCTTGCACCGCCATTCACATACGCTCTCCACTCCTGAGAGTGTTTGTTCTTCAGCACAATATACTCTCCGGATTGGCGGTGGCAGTTCATACACCACAAAGACACATTTTGACTCCTTATGCACTGAGCGAGAAGTCTCCAGATACTACCAACACAATAACTTATATGTATGATTTCACACCTGGCCACTGAAAAGTCAGCTAGTCTCCCAGACCAATGAGGTTATGTATAATCAATTTGGCGTCTTCAAATTACGGACGACTATAGCTCAGACAAAACGTTTATAAAATTGTTATAATTAGTATTGACATGATTTATTTCTGACTGATGCCCGGTTTTATAAACAAATGCTAAATCCTGTGTTAGCTAACACGATGCTAAAATTACACGCTGTTAAAATTTAACTACGTTTCATAAAAAAAATAGCATCGGATTTAACATCGTGTTAAATAATTTCAGTGCTGTGTTCAGTTTAGGGTTTTTATTAGGTAGATTGGTATGAAAATCAACTTCATAGTTGTCTTAAACGCCAAACAGGCTTATTATAACCTTAGTAACTATTCGAATTATTTACTGTCATGCATTATTTTTCAATAAAAAATCAATTTCTATATTATTTCGTAACATTTTTAAGTAGGAAATAGATGTAACACATGATTTTATGAAGAAAATAATTGAAAACATTCTTTATTTCTTTATATATTGCATGTAATAAAAAATAGATATATTACAAAAAAGAAAAGAAAATTATTTTTCTCTTATAACCTATAAATCGGTGTTATTAATCGCACTTCTTGCAGTTCATGGTACAAGCGGAACTGCATCGGAAGCGTCTCCAAGTATTTGAATTTCTTCTACAATAGATGGAGTTTCGTCTTTAAATAACATTGTCATATTATGTAAAACATAACATGCAATTATTATTGCACGACTTGTGTGAATTTTTTCTCCTAACCCCATAGACAAACATGGAAATCGTCTTTTTCAGACTCGGAACGATCTTTCTATGGTATTTCTTGTCAATATGTGTGCTGCGTTGTAGTTCTAATCAGGGTTAGTGTATGGATTGAGTAAAGGAGTTAATAACCAACTGCGTGGATATCAAATTAAATGATAGTCATTTAATACACGCGGACGAGGAATCAGGTGCATAGCAATGTCTATAAATTCATCTGATAACTCGGCAAATAATTTGCTGAAATAAAAAAAAAACAATTTAAAGAGGTTATAATCTATGATATTATTAAATATTAATAAAACTTAGACACACGAAATTTTGTGTATAAAAACATTTATTATAACTTATTCTATTTTCTTTATATTCAATTTAAATATTATATATAAAAATTGGTAAAACTATGATTGTTATTTTAATAATTATTTTCTTATTTGTTTCAGGTATGTTAAGACAAAAAGAAGATCTTTCAAGTTATCATGTAAATTTATAGTAAGTAATTTTTTATTATTCCAAATGAAAATATTTTATGACGTAATAATTTTTGATTTGAAGATAAAAAATATTGGAAAATATAAAGTTACTGTTATTATCAATGTTTACTTTGCGTTGAAAATTAATTGAAAAATTCTAAAAAAACTTCAAGGGTTTTCTACCCTTTCCATTTTATGCGTATCACCTGTCGCTCCTCCAAGTCCCAAGTCCCAAATGTTGCCAGATCGAACGCTATGTTGCCAGTCGGTTACTTAATTTACGCACCTCGCATAATAGTACAACACACAAAAAATCTTGAAGAAGCTAAACTGCTGGTGAAACATGTCGATAAATAATTAAAAAAATTTATTAACTAACTACTCTAGATCATGTAAACTTTGTACCAAATGTCCATGCTTGCGGGCGTCAAAACTACCTAGAGCTCTTCCAACTAAATTTGGCGAACATTGTGTTCGCGATAAAAACTGATACAGAGCGGCTCAAGTCGCGCGCTTTTCGAACCGCTGGGCTAAATGCGCGTCATCCTGTTCAAACTAGATAAAAATGTTACATGGCGTATTACATTATGCAGTACATTACAGGATCAAAACAAGGTAAATGTTAATTTTGTACGACGTTCTTGTAATAAAGCGTGTACCCAATATTTCTTTTTCTTCCTCTGACATTTTTAAAACGATTATACAAGTATAATACAAAAGCTACTTCCCCGACATACATTTTAATAATTTCGCACCTTTCGCAATTTTCGACTAAGGTTGCCGCTATGATTACTTATTTAATTGTCCTTAAAACTGGTTTTCGAAATCCTGGTCCCTGGCGGCAAGTAACCTAAGATCAACACATTTTTAAGTATACCCAGACCGCACTTTGCTTCGTTTCTTTTAGTATTATTCGTTATATAATTAAGACATTTATTTTCCATTCTGACATTCTTTAAAACGATTATACAAGAAAGTCGCTGTGACTTTCGCGGCATCCATTTTAATACTGTCACACTGACTAAACATTAGTCGTTTGTTCGTGAAAATTTCTTCCGAAATCCTGGTCTTCCCGAGGGTAATGAGTGTTTAATCGGCTAGGTGCGATCCTGTTTACGTTTGTAAATCGTGCGTTGAGCCTGCGTTCAAACGCACACTCTCTTTTCCTGTTTTGTGAGGAAATATTTCACCTGCGCTTGTTTTAACGGAATTGATTTTCCCGACCGTCCAGGTGATACGCACACGTTATGGTGTAACGTGCCGGTTATAGATGGTGCGCGCGGTGGTTATTTAGCAAGGTCCAAGGTGTATGATAGCGTTGACCAGTCCGTAGCTAGGTTTGCACACTCAACACACACTGGAACTCCACCAGAACTGGTAGCGAGCTTGTTAGATGACAGTGAACGATGAAAGAAGGGTTTTCGTGGTGTATTTGAATCGTGTCGCGGAGTAAGCGCACGTTACCGTATGACTCCAGCGTACCGGCGCACGCTAGCTGTTGCCAATATTGATCTAAGAGCCAGCGCCGGCCGCAGGAGACGGCAGGACCAGTCGCAGGAGCGCGCCAGGACCGAGCGCGTCTGTCCGCACAACCGGAGTTTAGTTGGGGGTTTTCTTTTTTGCTATAGCTGTTACCAACTGTACACAGTCACCCACAGCAGATTCCCGCGCAATGTCGCTACAGTGAAGTGTTGTGTCCGCGCTCTCATGTGTTGCATTTAATATTTGTTCATGCATGGAATTAACACAACAAATTTAAATTATTTCGCTCTCATATGTTAATTTTATATTGAATCCGTGCTTGTGAGTAAACACTAGTGACTGTGCATTACAACATCTGCTTCTCCACTGACAACAGAGACCAGGGTTTTCTCTCCTTTTACGGTACTCACACACTTACATTTACGGTAAAAATTTTATTACTTACTTATTACATAAATATGTTGAATAGATAACTTTACTGGTGAAACTCGAATATTGGTAAACGGTATTTTGGTAAGGTACAGGGTACAGGTATAAGTTTAAAATACTTGGTAAAATTTCTTACTTAATCATTTAGCCTTTGTTACCGTTAGGTGTCAAGCTGTGTCGGAGTTTGAGTTTCTGCTGAAGTTGCTATTTTTTCCATAACTTTCCATTAATTTCTGTCCTTCGTGAAGTAAATTTTCACAAAAATATATCTACGTCATGCAGTTTCGACGTTAATCATTTCTAGAGTTAGAAAATTTTGCAAGAAACAAATTATTCTAACAATTAAGGGGTGGTAACAGGTAAAAACAAAAACATAAATACAACAAACAATAATATTAAAAACTAATGTTAATTCTAGTAATAGGGAAATTTGTGTAGCACCCTACACGATTCGCAGATCAGAATTATCTGGAAAAAGGACCAGAAAACGGTTAGATTTAATACATTTTTTGATTAAGAAGGGAATTTACTTGACCGACACCAAGAGGAAGAATGTGGAATTTGAAAATTCGTTATTTCACTATGGGGATGCCGGTTTTCTTAATCTTCTTAATTTCATGGGCTTTTAATACGTCGACACCAAAAAATTTTCTTTAAATATGTAAAATGTCTGTGATGAATGATAAAATAGTTTTTTTTTTTATATGTAGGTGCGCTTGTTTTCAATCAAGTTTCTTTATTGAAAGATTTTTTATAATATGCTATTCTTTCCTGTCTTTAACTGATGTGCAACTACTAATTTACATAAAAAAGACAATATCCCAAAATTAAAAATTACTTTCTTACCAGATTTTTAACAGAAAAAAAACAATGCGATTTAAGAAACTCAACACCGCTGCAATTCTGGAAATGGTGTCATTATACAAATAAGTATTAATTTCACCAATTTCAGGCAATGCATGATATATTAATATTGTGCGAATAGTAAAATTGTACAATAAACTCAAATATTTTTGTAAAAAGAGAAGTTGCTTATCAAGTTTCTAGAAGATAAGAATAAAAGATCAGAACTCACATGTACGCATAAGTTTTCCTCATCTTTCTTAAGTTTTCAACCCATAAGTTGGTTTGCAGCATTTCTTCATGCTTCCCTCTTCTCAGTAAGTCTTTTTAATTCCACGTACGTGTTACTACAATTCATAGCTTGTGTTATATGTTTCATTTACTCTAGCCTTGGTCTACACTATTCTTTCTCTCAATTGTTACTTCCAGTATCGTTTTCACCAGTCCTTCGTGCCTCATAATATGTCCAAACAGCTCTTCTTTTCTGCAACATTCTTCACAGACATGATTCCTCTTTCATTTTCCGCAATATTTCTTCGTTCGTCACTCTTTCTACCCATCGAATTTTCAACATTCTTCGACAGCACCACATTTCGAATGCTTCCATCCTCTTTTTTTTGTCACTCGTAGTATCGAAGTTACACTTTCGTACAGTAAGATGCTCCAAACAAAGGGCTTAAGCTAAGGTGACCATACGTCCCGAATTGGCCGGGAGTGTCCTAATTTCCGCCTTGCGTCTCGAATTTTGTCAGAGGCAATATTTGTCCCGAATTATCCCGAATTTTAGAAATGCTACTTATTTTCAATATTTATTTTTAATATATTTCGACTAAAATTATTTTACAAAACTTGAACTAAAAAAAAACTACCGAAAGGGTATTTTCCGTAAGGAACAGCTTTGGGACAAGTGACAAGTCTCAAATTGATGTAGACACATTAAAAGCAATATTACTGATAAAAGTAAATTAAGTAGAAAACTGTGGATTTTTATAAAATGTTTCAAAGCAAAAAAGACCTACTCAAAAAGATCCATAGTTCGGAAATATATAAAAAAAATTCTACTGAGTAATGTTAATGAATAAAATTTGTAGTCATTAAAAAAATACTGTGATTTTAATAATGCTCCTTTTAATAATAAAAGTTAACTATCTGTGATCGAAAATTTTTATTTATTATAAATTATAATTATTTATTTTAATTAATTCGTATTAAATATATATATATATATATTTGAATCATCCCCCCCCCCCTCCGTCTATGAGCTCCCATCCCGACCTTTGAATTAAAATATATGGTCACCTTACTTAAGCAGGCTTTTTCTTAGTCTTTTGTTCATGTTGTTAGATGGGAAAATATTTCTCTTTTTATTAAATGCCACTTTTGCTCGATTTATTTGGTCCATCAATTCTCTTTTGCATCTTACATCCGTTGATATTTTGCATCCTAAGTAAGTGAATTCTTTAACATTTTCGTGGTTTACTGTCCAGCAATATTTGAGCCGCAGTTCTGTATTTGATTATCACCATTACTTTTGTTTTAATTTTGTCTATATTCATACTGTATTGGGTATTAAGGGTTTTCTCCATCTCTGCCAATATTGCTGTCAATTCTTCACTCGATGCTAGCACCGAATTGTTGCCCGCAAAACGAAGCATTACCACTCTCTCTCCCTATATCATTACGCCTTCAGTTATATTCACATTTTCTCTCACTTTATCTTTGAATATAAGCGTTGAATAAAATGGGAAACAGTAAGCATCCCTGCCTAACTCCCTGCTTGATCTTAGCTTCCTGCTCATACTCACTGCATCTCACCACAGCTCATGGTATAGGCTCCATATCACTTTTCGGTGCTTATACTTGTTAGCACCTATGTGCATTACGTAGCTACATCTGCCCTTTAAACTAAACAAGTCCTAAGGTGTTCTAGGTTATTGTGTCCTTAGATTTAAAGTTTATTAATAAATTTCAGAACTGGTACATAGTTTCTAAAAAAATATGGTTAGTGCGATTAAGGGCCAGTTGCACCGCTTTGTAATAAATCTAACAGTTTACAAAGTGTAACTTAAATTTAAGTGACACTTAAAAAATAAATGCATTGCACCGACTACTTTTGAGGAGCGCTTTATTAAGGAATGGTTTAAGGTGGTGAAACACGGAATAATTTAAATATGTAACGTTTTTATCAAGAATAACTGTCACTTTTTTTTACCAAATTCTAATTTTAACATTTAACGTGGTAAATAATAGTCAGCTACTGTTGTTGGATTACAACTAGTAGAGTAAAATCGTAAATTATTCAAAATTTCTTAAATTGGTGAAACTCGAAAAATTAAAATATGTATGTAAATATAAATAAATATGAATAAAAGTAAACTATAAATTACTTTAAATAAAATTGAAATACAATATAACTTGTTTTTTTGGTTTAAGTGGAACTACATTTCAATTCTAGTAACTTTTACCGTGTAAATAAGGCTTTTGATCATTTTGTTTAGCAAAAGCCCTCTTCAAACCTTAAAAGGAGAGCTTATGACAATTTACAAAAATGAAAATTCCAGGTAGTTCCGCGTAAAGGTATGGAAGAGCCCATACCTACTCACCAAAGTCGGCCCTATTATATACGGCTTCCCCAGGCAAAAGTGAAAACGTCAATTATAAAACGTAATAAGAAATTATTTATTATTACAAATACCTAATACTAGTACAATGCATAAACATAAAAAATTAAGTCTTGCTATTTGTTCTAAATAATTTTATTTTCAACAACTAAGTATTTAATATTAAATAAAATTATTTCGAGGTTAATTATATTAGCATTTAGTTTCTGTAGATGATGCCTACAGATCTTCGTATAGCTGTCATTTAAAAATTTCAATCCAATTTTTCTAATAACTGGCACACAGTATCTTAATTTATCGAAATATTTTCGAAATGTTCATCCATTATTACAAATAATTTTGTCCTTCATACACTTTTTTCGATAAAACCTAAATATATTTCCAAAATATCTTGTTCATCGTCCACAATTACTTCACCATCCATTCTTATAAATAAAAATAATAATACTTATATTTTCAATAACTGTCAAAATATGACATTTGAGGTTCACTTAAATAATAAGCCCAACCTAATCTAGGGCTTAGTTTAGGTTTCACTTAATAAAAAATAAGTTCCACTTAAACAGCGGTGCAATGGAATAAACGTCACTTAACAGTTTTAAGTTATACTTAAAGTTTAAGTGTTAGCGGTGCAACTGGCCCTTAGGAACCAGCGCGATAAGGATAACTTCCTCCTGTATATTTTTTTATATGATTCATTTGTTTTTGAACAATGCGCTTACAAGGCTATTGCAATGTACAGTAACCGTTCATGTAGGTCTTATAATCTGTCTTGTATGCGAGGGGATTACTGGTGGTAATTTAGCGATTACTCGAATTGGTCGCTAGCGTTTGACATTTAAGTAGCGGCGTGTTCGCTGGCATTTCTCACAAATTAGGGAATTCTCGAGATAACTCCTGTCATTAACTGACATATAAGCAACACGCACTAATATACTTCCAAAAATAACATCTTCCAAACTTAAACCCACCATATTGATAAACTAAAAGCTTGTAAACTTATGCTCATAATATTATGCTCTGGGACTAAATATAGTTTCAATATTAATGTTATATGTTTATGAAATAATGTAATTATCTGTACATCAAACGAGAAGTACTCATTAAAATCATATTTGTATCGCTACACTGCACTGTAAAGATGTTTTTGAAGAACTCGTTATTTGAAACTAAAAAGGCGTTTCAGTAGCCCGTTAAATGTCTCAGTGCAATTGAATTTATTCCAAACTAGCTGACATACACATTCTTTTTAAGTACTCTTGGTATAGATTTTTGCTGCACAGTAAATAATAATGAGATATTTAAAGTTTATTTGGTGGTGTCTACCATAGCATCAGAAATATTCATCATAGAACAAAATACAAGCAAAAATACTATTTTTTATTCGGGTATTTTAGGTATAACAAAAACTCTTATAATGTCACTCATTCGTCTGTCAGTTTGCATGTACGGTAGAAATTGTGGTCAAACGGTTAGACCTAGAAAGTTGAAATTTGGTATACTTGTACAAATCTTTGATCGACTTATAGGAAAACTGTAGAGTTCGAAAAAAAAAAAAAAAACAAACAAATGTATTCACGAAAAAATAAATGTGTTTTTTCTTTTATAATTTCGAGTGGTGTGCATGAAAAAATAAATGTGTTTTTTCTTTTTTAATTTTGAGTGTGTTATCAAATGTAATTTTTTTCGTAGATAAACTAACAAATTTTTATTTACGAAAAATCAATTTTCTTATTTAGATTTTTCTCCAAAAATGTGTAAAAAAACTTTTGTTTTCAACCCTATTTCTGTGAGGCATGTATCCGAAAATCTGAAAAATTCTCAATAATTTAGATTGATGGATTACCAGAATAGTTCAACAGGAATTTTTGATCAGATTAGCTTTTAAAAAAATATAGAATTTTTTGTATGGTTGAGAACACCAATTAATTTTTGTTTTAAATTTATTTTGTGGCATCAAAAGAAAACTCTTAAGACGTAGATTAAGGAACGGAAAGTAATTTTTTAGAAATTCTTTATTTAAACACGTTTTTTTTCAAAAATGTACTAAAGAATTACTGTCCCACTCCATTTAACGCAAAGAAGTTAAACTAAAAATCTGAAAAAATCTAAGTAATGTACATTAACCTAAACCAGAAACGTACGGGAGGAATTTTTTATCAGTTTTCGTTTATGGAAAATATGGCAATTTTTGTGTTTTTGACAAAATTACTTTTTTAATTCTTTTATTGTCATTAATTTTTTCTTTTTTTAAATACAGTGGATATTGTGTATAACGACATCTGAAATAACGACATATCGGTTGTTGCGACGAAGTTTCAAAGTCTCGGTCAGAAACAAAACTTTTTGTACGTGAGACTTATCGCTTATAACGACATCGGATATTACGACAAAGTAATATAACGACAAAAAATGACTTGAAATTTGGTTCAAATTATCTTTAATAACGACGGATCACCACTACCTAACGCGAAAACGCCGGGAAAGTACCGAAATGGCTAGGGGAATTACCGAGTTATGAAAAGGCAAGGCGAAACGTGACAGATAAACATATTCATTCAGTGGTTAACTACGAGTTGAAGGTACATAATCGACGTCGATATGGCGAATGAAAAGCATTAATGTAAATTTTTCAAATATTGATGAAGAACTCGAAACGGAGGAGGATAAGACGGAAGATGAAATTTTACCTGGGTCAGTTAGTTAGTTAGTTAAAATTTTTGGCGCACAGCAACAAAGGCTATTTGCGCCTAACGCAGCCCATTTAAATGACTAGACTATATATTAAAAATAACATATTAGACAATAAATAAATAGATAAAATCATTAAAAATACGCATACTCAATAAAAGAAATCTTGCACTGACAAACATTACCTGGGTTAGATCCGAATTTGGAGTCAGAAATAAATAACGACTAAGTGGAAATGGAAGAAATAATCGATTGCCAATAGAGTTATTATTAATATTATGTCAAAAATGAAAACCGATGGAAAATAATATTTAGCACAATTTTACTGCAACTTCTATTAAAAAGCTTACACCTCTAATTTTCACTGACAACAGAAAAAATGACAAAGTTTTTCTGTCTACCAGACAGTTTGATTAATTTGTACAAATAGTGAATTTTCTCTCAATGCTATTAATCAAAAAATTTTATCTAGAACATTTTCAGTTTATGAAAGCTTCGCCTCAAATGAAAAATGCGATTAGAACATTTTCATTACTTTTTTTAAATAATTAATAGCATCATAAACATGGCGTTGAATTATATTAATGTAAACAAATTTAAATAAGTCGAAAAAATTAAAAATAATAATGCAACAGCTATATTTTATAATTGAAATTTTGGGTAGAATCCTTTCAGTATAATCCAAACCCACGCATTTTGTAAATGGACTCTACCAGTATCAACCCAAGTCCTTTAATTAATTGATATAAAATATTAACAGGATTTTCAGCCATAATACCTCATCTTATATTTAATTTATTTCTACTCTAAAACGCGTTCGTAATATTCTGATATATGTATATTTTATAAAGAAAAGTGGGGTTGAGATATATAAATATTTAAAACAGGTACTTTTCGCATTCTTGTTTTTATACGCATTTCAAAAGTGAAATATAATCCGCAGAAGTTTTTCGTAATGTAATATACTAATAGCGTAACATGTTATGACACAAAAACTAAAGTGCAACTTAATTTAATTGTTTTTATCCACATCACTATAAAATATACTTTATCTTTAATTTTTGCCGACCGCCAACATATATAAGGGAGGTATTGTGAGCATACCAATTTTGACGTTTCGAGATTTCGATGGATCTCCACGAATTGAGGTCCCTACATAACGTTTTGACTATTTTTAGCATGATGTCTGTCGGTCTGTCTGTCCGTCCGTCTGTCTGTCCGTCTGTCTGTCCGTCTGTCACGTGCAAAGCAAATTCGGCTGAAAGGATTTTTATGAAACTTCATATTTAAGCTTCTGCCATCAATTGGAGTTGGTAAAAATCGGTTGATTAAAAATGGGAGTTTGCTCGTGTCGATTTTAAGATGTTTGCGAATATTTCACAACAGAAAAATATCTCGAAAAATGTATTAAACAAAAGTTGCTATAAAAGCAATAACTAATAACTTTTATTTGAGACGTTTTTTGATAAAACGAAAAATATCGAATAATTTCTGTAAAATTTTTCGAAATTTTTTCCAAGTCTCAATTTTTTCATATTTATATGTAACATTTCCATGGTCATGATAAATAATATCTCTGTTAGAAAATATTAGCTCAAGTTATTTCTACTCTGCTGCTAGAATGTAATTTATATAAGTACTTTATGATGGCGGTCGGTCCTGTGGTGGCCACAGCTGATTTTTTAACTTTCTCTTTCAAGAAACCCTTATATCGCTACTCATGTGTCTGTACCAGCGCTTCTCAACCAGGTTTTCCCGGAACCCTAAAATTCCGCGAGAAATAGTGATGCATAGGTTAATCTTATACAGGTGATTTTTAAAGGGTGCAATTCCTTCACAGGAATTTACTTTAAATTTTGTGCCAGTTGCTAAAGGTGGTAGTCTAAATTTCATGATGCTAATGAACCACTGTTGGCTGTTGCTCTTTGCGTCTATATATTGA
The DNA here is from genome assembly GCA_963971575.1 of Liopterus haemorrhoidalis. Lineage (NCBI taxonomy): Eukaryota > Metazoa > Arthropoda > Insecta > Coleoptera > Dytiscidae > Liopterus > Liopterus haemorrhoidalis. Next base: position 13,197,115 of record OZ020618.1, on the reverse strand, counting down.
ACTAAAAATTTGTCAGACTTGTTTGTAATTTATATTCGACAAATAATTAAAAGAATTAGTTGTGGTAATTTATACCCAATGACAATTATTAATTATTTTTAGTAACAAAATTAACCATTTTAAAAAGAACATGATCTATTTGACAAAATGAATAAAATAAAGGTTTTTTTAAAACTTATTTTACTATTATTACGGCCTATTTCTGCAAGGCGGCTAATCGCCGATGCCAGGGGGCGGGCTCCTATTATTTACCGAAATAGGCCGATGTAAAATAAATAAATAAATAAAAAACGAGGACTTGAACCAGCTACATCACAATTCAGATTGTTTTAACATTGTTTTTTTGATTGTTCAGATTGTCAGAACTGCGTGATTTAACGAGTCCAGCAACTGAGTTATCACAAAATCTTGTGATAACTCACTTATTTATTTTATAGCCGAAATATGTATAAAAAAACTATTTAAAACAGAAGAGAATTCATACGTGCTCTATGCATTTTGTCAGTAGGATATTAATATACTAATACTATATTAATAGGACAATAATATTTAGGGAGCTATGGATTGTGCTACCTAAAAACTATATTTCAAAAAATTTATGTCAAGTGTGATTTTTCACACATTTTAGTATTTTATAGGCATTTAAAAAAAGTGATAATAAAGTTTTGGTACTTCTTAAAAATCATAAATTTCGACAACTTTTGAAAGAATAATCCATGTATTCCATCTAGATACTTCTCTAGTCAGTCAGATAAATATTGTACGTACAATGTTCCAAAATATTAGATAACTTTCGAAATAATTATCACATCAAAAATTCCTATAGCATTATTCCGGGTCACATTAATGTGATATATTAACCCCCCCCCCCCCCCTTCCCTGAGTTATACGGTGTGAGACAAGACTTTTTAAAGCACATTTTTGTCTAAAATCGTGTTAAAATAAAGACATTTTAAAAAACTACTTTTTGTTTTTAGAGATTTCTTTTGATATCACACGATATTTTAAAAAAATAAAAAAGAAATTTAAACGACACTAAAAATTCGATATTTTTCGAAAAAACTATAAAAACATTTCTGTGGAACTATTCCAGTTCCCATCAATGTACATTATTGAGAATTTGTTCAGATTTTTAGATCGACCCCTTTGGGAGATAGGGTAGGGGCCAAAGTATTTTCACAAATTTTTGACGATAATCCCATAAGAAATAGTTTTTTTTTTTAAATAAAAAATTGTTACTATATCCACGCATTAAGATGTTTCATTTAATACCCTACTCAAAATTTAAAATCATATTTTTTCATTGAATACATATTTGCTTATATTTTTCTGCTTATGTTTTTCTTTTTCTGAATAGTTTTCCTATATATGTGTCAAAGTTGCCAAATTTCAAATGTCTAGGTTTAGTTGTTTGGCCACAATTTCTACCGAACAGACAGATACAAATTAGATATGTTATAAGTGTTTTTTTTTGCTATATCTACAAAACCCTAAAAAGGCAGATTGTGCAAAATAATTAAAATACAGTCGATTCCGCTTAATTGGGACACTTCGGGACATAGGCATTTTGGCCCAATTAAGCGGCTGCCCTAATTAAGCGAATTTCACATAAAATTAAACTATGCATATTTTTCTTTCAATAATTTAATTTTATAAACTCTTGGACAAAACTATAAATTACTAATAACCAAAAAATATAAACTTTTAAGAAAAAATAATAATAAATTCCAAAATAAAATAATAAATAGGTACATACAATTTAATTCAATGCAAAAATGCGTCAAGTGTAGTCTGTCTTTTGTTTTTGTAACATTTCACTTCTACAAAATCAGCACAGGTATTCAGTGCGGATGTAGGGCTCCCTTCATTTCCTTCCTGCATAAAATAACGCTGTAATATTAAATTCTTTGTACATTTTCTTGAGAATATGTGTAACATAATATGTACTGTGATCTTAACTGTCCCAATTAAGCGGAATGTTGTCCCAATTAAAAATGTAAATTTACTGTTGGTTCCTTGGTTTGGTTTCTGTTCTTTGAGATTTGTCCCAAATAAGCGGCTGCCCCAATTAAACGGAATCGTCTGTACTTAAAAATTAAATTTTAAAAACCGGTACAGAAGTATTCTAATATTTTAACAACCAGTACGTGCGTACCGGCGCGTACCAGCTGATAATTAGCCCTATCTAAATACCTACACTTCTTTTGTAGGATTTATAAATTTGCTATGTACGTGCGACGCTACGTCATCATTTATGAAATTAATGACGTGAAAAACAAGTATACAATTTACTTTACGTATAAATTATGTATTAAACATATTATTTATGTATTTAACATATATTTAGTGTTTAATTTCGGTAATAAAACATTGATTTCCATGACGTGTCTCCAAAATAAAAACACGATCAATATTCCATGCATCACGAAATATAAAATTTCTCGAATGTTTCTAACTAACTGAGTCACGATGTAGTTTCATGAATGAGAATATATTGTGAATACTAATTTTTCAGCTTTCTTTAACTGTTCATACTGGATGTGAATAAATAAATGATGAGATGGAGGTTTGTGTTCATGTTTGTTTCGACCTGTAAGTGTGGTTTGAGTCCCTGCTACATAAGGAGTCCTTCTATTTACATACGCGCAAAGGAAGATCCCAGAGGACTCCTCACTGATGCTATGTAAAGCTTCGTAATATTTGGGATGGTTTTGTAAATTTTGGATCCTGTGTAAACTTTGACAGGTTGAAAATTTGTTAAATTGGCTAAATATGAATAAAGATATTAGTTTAGAGTTGTCTGGGGAATATAGGGAAAAAAAAATACATACACATAAATATTAGATTGTGTTTTGAAGGTTTAAATATTAAATAACGACATTGAAACTTTCCATCAATATTGTATTTATAATACTAGATGCACATTTCGACTGCTAAGCAGCTTTCATCAGTAGTAAGTGCTACTGATGAACATTGTGCTAATGCAGCAAGTGTTACTACCTTCATCACTTGCCACTGATGAAGTATGTTTAGCTGTCGGAATGTGCATACACAAATTAACGAATAAAAGTGGCTATTAAAAAAAAACGGTGTAGATTTACAACATCCCACTGCACGCTGTGCATGCGTCACACACACGTCATTTGTTTAATATACAGAGATTCTAAACAGTTGGGACTGTGCAGAAATTTTATTCATGTCATTAAACTAGAAGATGGGTAGCTCGCTTCGCTCGGCTTCTTCTAACCAAACACTTACTAACTTAACCTATCCTAAGATAGTGTTTGGTCATTAAACTAGAAGATGGGTAGCTCGCTTCCAGAGACCATTGTTTTGGAGCCACTGATAATTTTTGAATTATTTAGTGTAGTCGTTATGTGCTGCCATCTGTATAGAGTTTGAAGTGGGATATTGTAAATCTTGTCCGAAAAAACTGTTGATTTTGATGTTCTGTTGGCTTCTTACACTTATTAGATACCTACAAAACCATGAAATGTATCAAAATGTACACTTTACATCTTTTTTTTTTTTTGTCCTTTTCAATCTAGATAAAGTTGACCAACTTACTAGAGCACCTACGTATGTCTCCTTTTTTCAAGATCCATTATTCTGAACTATGCAACGAGCATGGAATGATGGTATGTTCCATGCAAGTTTCATACTGTGCTTTTTCCATGACTATAACTTTATTACTTATTTAATTTTTATTCAGTTCCGTTTAAAAATTAACAATAACTTGACAGTTGGTTTCAACCTATTTATTATGTTACCTACCAACGATTATGTACGTGTCATACGGAATGTAAATTCAGTTAAAATAACAATACTTACGTCATCTGATTAACTGACTGACCAAGACCAACTATATCAAAAAATATATTTGCAAAATTAGAAAACTTTAACTATAAACTATTCTAAACCTTTAAGCGGAACTAGATTTTGCAATTTAGTAATTTTTCAGATTTGATTCGAGCTTTTGACAATTTTGGTTGAGCTTTGTAAAATATACTTACAATAAACATTTTTAGGTTAAAGCTAATACCATTATAAAATGTCATTTTCATTATGTTTTGTTTTTTTGTCATTCTTAATACAAATTTCCCATTTTATATCTTTAAAATATGTAAAAATGTATTATATTTTTAACAAATGTCATTCGTTTACATGGTTTCACTGTTGGAATATTAAATTTTCAAATGCCAACGTTAAAAATGAAATAATCCAAGCAAGGTCCCTTCTCGTGACAACCTAAAAGAACAAAATTTCCATTTAGTTCCACTTAAAGCAAAGAAATAACCTATATATTATTTAATTTTAGTCCAGTTTCCTTTACAAACTAACAATAATATGCTTTCAACCTATTTATTACGTTGCCAGCGTTGAACCTGTTATGTAATGAGCTCAACCTGTTTCGTAATGAACTCATTACGTAACAGGTCAGCAGTGTGTAATGTAATAAAGGAGTGGGGAATGTGCAACATTTACTAATCACTGGCACGTCTGTAATGAACGTATATCTATAGAGATGTGGAAAAAACTATACTTAAAACAATTTGAAGCTTACCTACTGCAATCATATCTCATTTCTTATACTCGGTTTCAAGTACCGTGTTAGAAGTTTAGACCCTGCGTTTAGAACCCATTATCCTCTTCCTTCTATTTATATTTCTGACTTTTGTTGCTAATTTTTTATTCTGAAATTTAATTACTGCGTACTCTACAAATCTTCATTTCCAACATCTTAAAATTTATGGTTTAATTTTTTTTTTGTGGTCCAAGTTTTTGTAGGTTAAATCAGGCTTACCACTTAAATTACTCGTGAGACATTCTTCATGATTTCTCTAGAGAGATTATAGTTTTACTTGATCATTGTTTTACTTCTGTTATGTTCATTTATTTAATAATAACAAAATGAGAAAATAATTATAGCAGCCTTTTTAATAAATTAACAAAATTATGTCAGGGGTGAAATTTATTTTTGTAGTACTTTTCATTTTAAATAAATTCAATATAAGGACATTTAGATATGGCTTTTTTAAATGCACCATCGATTTGACGGATGGTAGAATAGCGTGTCTGTCTGAAATTCTGTTTCAAATTTGGAAGATGGCGACAGAAACACTTTGAACTTTTGAAAATAGCTTTTGGAGAAGATAATCTGAGTCAAACTGCGTGTTTTAAATAGTTCAAACGTATTCGCTCGCGAGTAACAAGTAAAGTAGTCCAGTCCTCAGCTTTACTCGCTGTGGCAAGGTGAGCAACGAGGTTACTAACCAGCGTTATTGAGCAATTTTGTAAAACGCAAAAATGAGGTTATTTATCGAAAACTCCCTAGAGGAAAATCTAAGGTACTCCATTTCAATCGGTTGGCACCTTATTAAAGAGTCAATACGGCAAAGGAAGAGGGCAAAGAAGGTCAAGCTGTGAATACTCGTTCAGTGACAAAAAAATTATGCTGTGGACGCAGACAACGCCTTTAAGGTCTTCATGGCCAAATATGGCAATAATTGAAAAAATCGCTTGGGCATCACCAGAGGACTTATTTGCTGTCCCTGGTGAGTATGCTTTTGCTTTTTGACTAAAGATCTAGATTCGCAGTGTGGAATTATTGCCACAGCCAAGAAAAAGTCGCGTCAAAGTGAAAGCTCCACAAGGTGAGCAACCTGATTCACTGGATTGGATACAGAAACAAATGTTTATGGCCTGGTAACAACGTAACGTCCTATCGACCAATCAAATTATAAAACAGAGAGGAGAATGCATTGGGAATTCAATGACATTCTTGTCCAGAAAGGTGTTAATAAACTGGCAGTTTCAAGAATAGGACGGGCGATAGACCAACTACACGTGCGTAAAAAAAAAACACGTGCGAGAAAGGTATTCCACTTGTCTTCAACGCTCTTATTTTTCTACTCCTCAGAAAAAATATTATTTCCCAAGAAATGTTTTAAATATATGTACTGCTGGAAACACTTCTCTCCCGAAATATCCAAATCAGCTGATGCATAAATAAAAGCTGCGAGTTTTTCTGATCCTGGAATTTCGAAAAGCAATCCAACCAAAAATTTTAAATTTCTGGAAAACTACTGACCAGTTTTTAAGGTATTCCATTTGATATTATTTTGATATATTACATCCAGATATTCCAAGATAAAAACTTAATTTCTGCATAAATTTTTTCGGTTTCTGTTGACTTATCTTTCTTAAGTTCGGTTAGTTCCATAAAATTGCTTGCTTTTTTGCTAGCCAAAGAAATATTTGTATCAACTAAAATATTTTTTACTTCAATTACGGAAATGTTGGAACTTTTTATAATATTTTATTCAAACAAGAATATTTGGGAGTATTCTAACAGTTATATAAATTTTTGGAGCACAGCAACGATGGCTATTTGCGCCTAAAACAGCTCAGATAAATGAGAATATAAACGCGGCGTTCATCCTTTGATGAACGTCGCGTGGTCTAGACGCATATTATTTAATTAAATCGTATTGTTTAATTAAAAAAATATAAATGACTATTGTAGGGACTTTTGACAGCACATTCGGGACCTCGTGAGGCTCGGTAATGGTGACAGTCCCGATATATCGGGATGGATGGCAACCCTACTCTAGTAAGAAATATAAGATTATTTTTAATGACACTGGTATTTGGATCGTGGTGAGCCATTACGGTCCTAGAAGGAAGTAGTCCTCCGAAAAGACAATCGATAGTTATTTTTTACTTAATGGCGGTTGCAGAATAGGGCCGAGCTGCAGATTTCGGCATGTAAAATATAAAATGCACAATCGAATACCGAGTCCGCAGTGTTCCGGGACGAAGTAGGTTTAGAGAGGGGTCAGTGTTTTTGGTAACAGTGAGTAAATTATCCAGCATTACTCGCTGGAGTATTCGGTAGTAAACATAGCTAATAGGCTCGATGTAATCGACCTTAAAATGAATTTACAGAAGTGGAAAAGACTGGTAGTTATGTGTAGCTCCAGTACGGCAATATTTCGAAGGTGATCTTGAACTTAAATGTAAAATAATTAATTATTAACCGCTTAACGCCCAGCGACGTGATATGACGCGCGCCGTTCACAGGCAGAAATGCCCAGAGACGTGTTAGGACGCGCATATCGTGTTAATACTTACAGAATTTTTCTAGCGACGTGATAGGGCGCGTTTCATTTATTTACATACGAACGCTGATTGCGAACAGACTTATAGTCTAGATTATATTTATTTACGTTAGTTATGATAGCATATATAATAGACCCATTGATTACTAACTGCGTTAAAGCCGATTCACTGGTAAGTGATTTTTTGAGACCAATAAAAAAGACAAAGAGGGTAAAGCTGCATTCAGAGCTCAGTAAATTAACACGCTGTGCGTTATGGATAGTTTTTAAACGAGTGCAATTGGTATGATCGGACAAGCTCGTACTATATCGCTTAACAGTAGTATAGCAACGACAAAGCACGAGCATGTCCGATCATACCAAATGACCTCGTTTAAAATTTATCCATAGCGTACAACGTGTTGATTTACAGAGCTCTGAATGCAGCTTTAGTTTATAAAAAAAACCGAAATTGGTAGTTGATTATAATAATACCATGGGTGGTGTCGATCGATTGGATCAACAATTGCACGATTACGAGATTACAAGAAAAAGAGGGAAAAAATTTTATTATTTTTTTTTTATGCATTTACTAGATCTAACAGTATTCAACTTTTATTTTATATAAAAAAAATAATGGTGGAATGGATAATTTAGAATTCAGAATACAATTAGTGGAACAGATTATTCGAAAATATCATTCGAGTGCATTTATCAAAAATGCAGGACGTCCAAAGAAATTTGGGCCACTAAGATTGACGGAAAGACATTTTCCTGACTTCAACCCCTCTACAAAGGGAAATAATATCCCGTATAAACGTTGTGTGTTATGTTCCACAAAAAAAGATGAGATGGGTAAAAAGTTAAGAAAAGAAACAAAATATTGTTGTAAAGAGTGCGACGTTGCTCTTTGTCCTGTTCCTTGTTTCAAAAAATATCATACGGAAAAAATAATTAGAAAATATGCCATTGTTGTAATTAAAATAAGTGTGACTTTTAATATTTGTCATTTTTTTACTAACTTTAGTTTAAAAATTTGTATTTTTTGATAGGAACGTTAATCTATCTTATATGTACATAGTGTACAATATACATAAATAAAATATTAAATAAATCGATTTTGTTTTTATAATTCATTTTAATGCGTTTAAAAAAGTATATAGTTCAAATTTCAGGAATATTAAAAATTGATTTTTTTTTCACCATAATCCACTTAAAAAATCGGGCGTTAAGCGGTTAATAAAGTTTTATGACGCCAATCTATAAATTTTTAGATCAATCCTCTCATATATGCAATTTACAAATATTTCTGCATCTAGATTTCTTTATAACTCAAGATATGATTTGAATAGATGCAAGTTTCACCTTTCAATATGATTTGTAAGGAACAATAACCATTCTCAAAGTTGTATCTTTGAGCAGTGTAACTGAAATCAAGTTTATAAACTTTAACCACCATATCAGTTCGGTAAAGAAGTCTATAGAAATATAGTTTCTGCGAACAGGTATAAAGTTAGTCATCCATAACATCTATGGCTTGTTGGTTGCGATATCGGGAGTAAACATTCTAAAGATTTATTGTTTTGTTGTTTATCACTGTAGTATTTTGACATTAATATTGTTAATGGAAGAACGAAAGAAGTGAGATAGAAAACTGATATGTCAGCGCTTTAGTGCTTTTTACCTTCGTCAAAGTTTATCGCAAAAGTTTCACTAAAGTTCGTGTTATTTTCTTTTCTACAAAGACAACAGTAAATTTTTGGCGCAGAGCTATTTTTACTTAACACAACCCTACTGTGTGACTAGAATATAGTGTGTTAAAAAAATTGATGTGAAGTGTGAATTTTCACACATTTCAGGGTTTTGCAGGTATTTAGTAAGTGAATGATGATTATTTGGGATTCCAAAATAAATTTTATATTAAAATATTTTTTTATTAATTTTTATTCGAACGCCTAATACTATTATTTAGGTTTCTAAATATGTGCAGTATTTTTTTATATATATATATATATATATATAGTTGTTATAAGCTCCGCACCTCTGATTTCGTGTACATTGAAACAGAATTAAATTATAATTTCAACAATTTCCCATGGTTATTAAATTTACGCTTTTAAAAATCAAATGCAACATTTGCCAAAATATAACTAGAATTTTGAAAAAATAATAAAAATGTCTTTTCTCGCTGGGATCGAATAGAGTTAGTTGGGTGATAAGCCAGCGTCAGAACCGTTACACCATGATAGATCTTCTAGTGCAGCGTGTTACAAAGTTATAACTTGTGTACATTATTAGCCAAAAAAACACAAAAAATGCGTTTTTTTTTTCCAAAAACATAATCTGATCAAAAATTCCTGTTGTTCTATTCCGGTTCACACCAATGTACATCATTACTTAGAATTTTTTCAGATTTTTAGTTTAAACCATCTGAGCTACAGGGGGTGTGGGACAAAAAAATTTTTGCACAATTTTGGCAAAAATCGCTTCAAAATAATTTATTTTGCAAAAATAGAAATTTGATCGTTAATCCACGTACCAAGGGCTTTCATTTAATACTCTACTCAGAATTATAAAAAAATATTTTTTTTTTCGGTGAGCATATATTTGTTTATATTTTTAGGGGGATATGTTTTTTAGATGTTTTAGTATTTTTCCTATGTGCGGGTCAAAGAGTTGTATAAGCATGCCAAATTTCAACTCTCTAGGTTTAGCCGTTCGGCTACATTTTTTACCGAACAGACAGACAAAATGACGGTATAAGGGTTTTTTGGTCATACCTACAAAATGAAAATTTAAGATTATATAGGTATAAATATGCATTTTTACCTATTTTGCTTTATGGTAGACTAGTTATCGTTATCGTACTTACCGGGATATATTTGGCATCGTCTTGAACCTGCCACTGTTCACAAATTGGTGCTGCGAGTCAAAATGGTTTAATTTTCATAAAGAACATCTGTGCCAAGTGGTACTCCATTATCAGTAAGTGGAGATCAACCAAAATATTGTTCACAGGCTCTAGACTAATATATTTCGAAGTAACTAAGGTAAACTAAGTATGATGGATGCTTTTGTAAATTAGATCAGTGACAAGATTATTCAAATCCAAGAAGAAGTAGAACAAAACAAATACACATTGTTGATGGGAGATGTGATTCGCCGACTTGCGTTTTTGTAGCGTTGTAGACGTTGCTATTATGAAGGGTGGATAAAGCCAACCAATATTTGTCGTACTATTCAATACTCTAGAGCAGTCAAGTGGACGAAACATGATATATTTGTAAATTTTGCTGTATAAGGGAGAAAGTTTTCAAACCTATTCCACCCAAAAATACTGCTTTATAGTATGTATTAATCATTAATTGTACCCCAAGCGCAAATCGAGATCCTAGTTTGTATACATTTGAATTTTTTTTTTCGAAAATCTAAATAGCCCTATTGATCGTCCACATCCGCAGCTGAGACGGCACATATAGAAGAAAAATGAAACAGCATTAAAGAGGATAGTTGACGTAACGCTGATCCTAAATTTTTGAAGAAATATGTAAAACTACAGAATTTTATATCAAGAGGGTATATCAAGATAAAGTTCCCCCATTGTGGCGGGAACTTCATGAGCGTACGAGGTGTGTAAATTAAGTAACCGGACTGGCAACATAGCCTTTGATTTGGCAACAATTAGGACGCGGGACTTGGAGGGGCAGCAGGTTAACATGTGATACGTCTTCAGAACGAGTTTGGACACGCTAGAGTTATTTTGTTGTTTCGTAAAACAGTTTTTTCTAGTATGTTCTAAAAATGAGTGAAGTTCATTTCGAGCAACGGTGTACTGTCAGGTTTTGCTTCAGACTTGGGCACAGCGCAACGGAAACTTTTGCAAAACTTCAGCAGGCCTACGGAGACAGTGTTTTGTCAAGGACTCAGTTTTTTTGGAGGTTTAAGGCATTTTCAGAAGGAAGAGAGTTGATTGAAGATGAATCTCGCAGTGGAAGGCCTTCTTGAAGAACCGATGAAAATGTCGACAGAATCCGGGATCTTGTGAGTTCAGATCGTCGGTTGACAATGATCGGGGAAGAGTTGAATTTGACTCACACTACCGTTCATCAAATTTTGACCAATGAATTGGGGATGAGATAAATCCGCGCAAAAATGGTTTCAAAAAACCAACGACTTTTTGGCCAGTAAAAACATTCCTGTGGCTCCTCAGCCTCCTTATTCGCCTGACTTGAGTTCTTGTGACTTTTTCCTCTTCTTAAGATTGAAAAATCACCACAAGGGATGTAATTATGGGACACTCTAAAACATTCAAACGTCTGTAACCGACCAGCTGAAAGCTGTTCCAGTATATGAGTTCTAACACTGCTATGAGGATTGGAAGAACCGTCTCCAGCGCTATGTGGCTTTTTAAGGAATTTATTTTGAGGGAGACAATATTGAAAAGTAATTCTATTCTAATTAAAAAATAAAATAAATAAAAAAATCAGTCCAGTTACTTAATTTACAAACCTCGTAAATTTGAAACACAAATCAAAGAAGCTTTAAATTATACCTTTCTGGCAATACATTTGCAGATTTTTATTTCTGTAGTGCGTTGTAGTTGTTTTAAGAAAAGAGTATTTTTAATTAGTTGTAATTAACAATATAGTTAAAAAATTTAAAATGTGCATACAATAAGTTGCACTTGAATTCTTTCTTGACATGAATTGTTTTACAAAATAGATAGAAAAATATGGGCTCAAGAGAGACGCTCAAAATAGCTATATTTAATATTTGACGTAAATTTGTACTGGGTAGCTCATCCTCTTAAGTTAGGCTATTTGTAAAATTTTTGTACCTTTTATCTTCGTATATATTTTTGTTTATATCAACTTAAAAGTATTTGAAATATTCTCTTTCATGCTTGTCATAAAATATTTGAAGAATATTTGACATGACGGGTAATAACAGAATTTCTTTAAGGGACTATTACCGGTTATAATTTTCAAAAAATCGTTTTTTTTTTTTACATTTTTTGATTCCTTATACCTTCAGAAATCATATCCTAAATTTTTATAACGAAATTCAAAAAAATAAGAAATTGGTGGCAATTTTAGCGCATGTGCTTTTTCGGTGCGCGACAGCTGGTTTGACGAGTTTCGGCAGGTGTGCTTCTCAACACCGTTATTCTGTTCAAATACATATATATATATATAATTAAACATATAATAAAACATTAAAATATATATATAAAACACTTTGGGCTATCGTTCCCAAACATACGTTTGTGGGAAGAGAAGTTACTGAGTTGGCTGCTAATATTTCATTAGCAATATTTAATGAAGGTAGAACGTCCCTCTTGAAAATATTGGAGGTAATGGGATGCATAATTGGACACTCTGCGTATGATTATGTTTAAAAAAAAGATGAGGAACGCATTGAGATGGCCAATAAAGCGAGTACCGCGGCGTCGAAGGAAGCTCGCTTGGCAAAGCAAACTGCTCAGCAAGAGGAACAGCAACAAATGATTGATTCGGGAGTACTTTTATATGGACCAGGGATTGGTGATTAACCAATTGTAAGGGCTGAAACTTAATTTTTTTTTAAATATTACAATACAAATATTAAAAAAAACTTTAAAAGTGATTTTCTCGAAATGGTGTTTTTTCAATCGGCCCAGACTTATTCTCCATAACTACACAACGGATATTTTTAAAATTTAGTGAATTTTGTTCATTTTGATGTCCTCTACCGTAATTTACCAGAAAATTGCAAAAAAATTTGAAAAAAAAAGAAAATTGATATGGTTAAAAGGGGAAAAAAACATGATTTTTAGAAAAAAATTTTCACCTATCCGCGATTTTGTTTTTACACCCTTTTTTTTATAATAGGTGGTAAATTACGATGTAAGACACCTTCATCTTTAAAATTATTTTTGAATTTTTTGTTTCAGACTTGTCAATTTCGAGATTAACCCCGGGCCATGGAGCATCATAATTTTTTGTTACTGAACTTTGGCGCCATCTATATAATTATCTATGTATTGAAAAAAAAAAAAATATATATTTTTATAATCTTGAATATAATATTAATAAAATAAAAAAAGTTGCACAACGTTCTATAATAAAGGAAACGAGAAAAAAAATATTTAATTATAGGTCATTTTTTGTCTTTCTAACCGGTAATAGTCCCTTAATACATCAGCTTTTTGATTAATATATAAACATCTTGACATGATAACCGCTCCATAATCGCAAGAACAATTTTTTTCTCAGCATGTTATAAATATCCAGTTTATCGACTGTACACGTGTACATGAAAATTGTTTTCACGTGTAAAAGGTAATGGATTTTATATAGATTGGGTTGGTATATGACCTAACAAGATTCAGTGATATTGCGGCAAACATGATGGCGAATCGCGTTAGATTTTATCCGAGTTAAAAATGGTCTTTTTTTTAAATCCACTGAGAGTTTCGGCATTGCGGTTTTACGTCATAAATTTTATATGAAAGTGTGTCCTTTAAAATCTTCTCAGTTTGTAGCAACAAATCTTTTAGGAATATATAAATTAAATAAAGACGGCAATAATTTACAGAGTTTTACTGTTTTTAACCATAAGGGTTCTTTGTAACACTGTTTAAAACCTTTTTTTAGGCGACCATATCAAAAACAGTTTTATCATCTAATACTAGACAAAAAGTAAATCTTTTTCGGCCTAGGCCGATTCGCTTACCTTTTAGGCTGCTGAATGCCAACGCCATCTACGATAGTGATGTTTGTTCAATAACAAGCAAATGTTTAAAATTATGTAGCTAATTAAAATACAGTCTGTATAATAAGACGTCCTTGTTGATTTTTTGTGAACTAAGAGAGAAAAGGAAAAACTAAAAATAATTTAAAAATTGACTAAATATTATTACGCTAATACCAAATAATTGGTCCAATCTCCATTATTATCTATTATGGCTTGGCATCTTTTCGTTACAAGTTTTACCAGCATTTCGGCATACTTTGGCAGTGATCTCCATATCTGCCGTATTTGACGAATTAGCTGATCCAAATTGTGAACGTTTATTGTTCGAAGCTTATATTTCATGTAAAAACTAGATTCATCAGAGAAAACCACATCACTCCAATCGCGGTCTAAATTTTCCTTGGCCCAAGTGATTCGTTTTTCGACATGTTTCACCGGTAGCAATGGTTTTGTTTGGTGCTCCTGAATTTAATACCATTTTCAATTAAACGACTTCTCAGGGCCATTAGACTAAATTTAATGTTCTTTTTGAACAAAATTGCCTGATATTTACTTATAGATAACATAGGATTATTTTAAAAAACGTTAAAAATCACTTTATCTTGTTTTTTAGTAGTCACTTTTTTCCACGATTAGGTAAATCTTCAACATTTTTATTAATTTTATAACATTTCACCCAATATTTCACAAAGTCTACTGACTTGTGCATTTATTTTGCTGCACTTGAAATGGAAATTTTTGTCCCTTTTAGGTGAGTACATAAAAATACCGCTTCAAAATGTTTTACATAAATATCACTCATTATTACATAACCGGACTACTGAAAGACAAAACACTAACTAAACAATTTTTATTATCAGGCGTATTAGGTCTTGATGTTCTTATCATGTTGGAACCTGTTTATTATTTGTGCACATGCCTGATCCTGAGTTATAAGCAAGTATGTATTATTATACAGACTGTAAATAAGTTTAATTATTCTAATTAAAATTACTTTTGGTCGCCTAAAAAATATAATGTGCACCTTTGCCAAAAAGTTCTTTTCCGTCATCTGTTTAAAGGCCTTGGCTCTGCCTCGGCCATCAAATTCAAATGCGGACGAAAAAGATCCACTTTTTGGCCGTGGTACACAAATAACTATTTCATTACTATGGTTCTGCATAGTATTATCAATAGCACCGCCTCTACTAAACCAGTACTGTAGTGAATTAGAATAGTAGTAACTGTATTGAGTACCTTCATCATCATAATTAACATCTTCCAGCCGACATCTTCCACTTCCGATTAACAACATTGTTAAAAAGAATGTTTAGTTGTTATCATTTATAGTACAATGGCGGTTTTTAAGTACAATTTTGCGGTTACAGTAGCACAGTGGTAAACACACTCATTTTGTCAGTGTCAGATCCTGAGATCTAACGCCAGTACAAGAAAATATTTAAATTAATTATTGCCGTTGAAACCGTAGGGACCACTCAGCCTTTCCTTAAATGGGTAACTGTATTTCTTAATTAATATTTGGGAATATGGAGCGTGAGCCGGCTTTACGTACCTTCAGAAGGTACGCAAAGCAGGCGGTCTCGGCTACTGTAAAAAGTAGTCGTTAGGTTATGCCGGAGAGCGCCAGTTGCGACCTGGAAATCTCAGACACCTATAGGCATTATGCCCTACGAAATAATAATAATAGTATAATTATTACAACGAGATTTCAGTAAAATTAATATAAATTTAAATTACATTTTTTTCAGTTATTTTGTAGTGTAAGACCATGACTATAAAACTTTTTCTTCACTAAAAAAACCTTTCCTTTGTCATCGCTCCGGCAGTACCAGTGCGTTATGCAGAGCAAGATCCCACGCAATCTTGTTTTCCTTTTTATATTTAATTTCTTCTTTCGGCAGCGCTGTACCGAACAGAGTGTAATTTTGCGATAATGTGAAACAGGTTGAAACTTGTTAACTGAATATTAATATTGCGCATTTTCTATTACGGGAATAAATAACTGTTTGACAGAACTTTTAGAGTGACACTCGTACCTTCTTGATCCATGGGTTTCTTCTGGAAACTTAACAGGGTTAGAAATACTGTCAATGTCAGCAGTAATTTTAATTGTGAAAAGACAATATGGATAAAATGACGAGGAGCGTTTGAAAACAATTTGAAATAATACGTGTAACATTGATACAAGGAAGGGAATGACAGTGGAATGGATATCTAGAAAGAGCGGACAGTAAATCTAGAAAGAGCGGACAGTAAAAATTTTATTGTAATTGCCACGAACAATACACCTGTAAGCCGCAGACAACCAGTAGGACCGCCTAAATGGAAACTCGAAGAGCTAGAAACTTCGAAATCAACGTCTATACAAAGTCCAGACTGTTTAATATCATCATCATCCTCCTTCAGTCATTCTAATCACTGCTGGATTACATTGGGCCTCCATTAAAAATTCCAGTTGTCTTTGTCTTCATCTTCCATCAGTCTGCTTGATCAATCCAGCGAGTAGGTGATCTCCCCCTTCGGCTAAATTTTTCTTCCCATTCCAGATAAGAACCATCTGTCGTCTATAGTTTTGCTAAGATATCCTGCCCATTTCCATTTTATGGAAACTACTTTTATAAACATATCTGTAGTACCATCTGTTGACGAGTTTCAGGTTTTGGTATTTTATACCTCAGCATTATACAGAGACTCGTTCCATGGCCCTTTGCAGCTTTCTTGTAGAAGCTTTAGTCACAAAAAATGCTTTATTTTCCGAAAACGTAATCTCATTAAAAATTCCTGTTGTACTTGTAAAATACTTAGAATTTTTTCAGATTTTTAGTTTAAACCATCTGGGCTACAGGGTGTGGGTTTTGGTAATTTTGGTAAAAATCGCATCAAAATAATTTATTTTGCAAAAATAAAATTTTGCAAAAATAAAATTTTGATCGTTAATCCACGTACTATGGGCTTTCATTACCCTACTCAGAATTTAAAAAAATATTTTTTTTTTTCAATAAGCACAAGTTTGTTTATATTTTGAGGGGGATATGTTTTTTAAATGTTAATATTAAATGTTAAATGTTAGTATTTTTATATGCTGGTCACAGAGTTGTATAATCATGCCAAGTTTCAACTCTGTAGGCTTAGCCATTTGGCTACAATTTTTACCGAACAGACAGACGACAAAATGACGGTATAAGGGTTTTTTGGTCATATCTACAAAACCCTAAAAAAGAAGAAAATAGTAAAATGGAGTATCTAAAAGTCTTGATTAATAATGCCTAAGGAGAGAGGCAGGTGTCTAAAGGCTGAGGTCCGTGAATATTTTTAATTCTTGTTACGATAATTAGAAATTAATTAAATAGTATGGTTATCATGTACTGGCTACGTATTTTATAACATATATATATATATATATATATATATATATATATATATATATATATATATATATATATATATATATATATATAACAGTTTACACCCCTGACATTATAAGATATAGTTCTTTAGTTTACTGACATATTTATTTTATTGATTTGGTATTTCCCCCGAGCACGCAACACGATATATAGCTATGGCCAAAACTCTAAATCAACTGATAGTAATGGTCAACAACCATGACTGCTAGATCTAATATCTCCCAAATTAAAGACAACCTAATCTAACCACATCTAGTTTATTTTTACTCTATTTCGTACTACCACCCTTTAAAAGTAAAATCTAATCGATAGAGGGCATAACCATGACATACATATCCAAATTTATTATTTACAACTCTTGCTAAATATATTCCGATTTTATGTAACAAGATACGTGAGGAGACTTGTTAGTATAGAAGCAATAGATGGACAGTAACCGAAAAGAAATAAATATCGAAATCGAAATTTGACCCCATTTCGAGACTGGAATTTATCAAAAAAATACCCTAGCAACTTTTTCTTCTATGCCATCTCCTTTTAAAGTTTGGGAATCATCATAACTATTTTGTTTTTTTCATCCATTTCATTCATTTTAGACCAGCGTTTCCCAACCGGGGGGCCGCGAAGTCATACAAGATCGAAAAAAATTGATGTGAAGTGGAATTTGCACACATTTCAGGGTTTCGTAAGGTGTTTAGTAAGTGAATGATGATTATTTGGGATGCCAAAACAAATTTTATGTTAAAATATATATTTTTTTTTCTTAATTTTAATTCAAATGCCAAATACCATTATTTAGGTTTCTAAATATGTGCAGTATTTTTTTATATAGCAAGGTTCGTTAAGATTTTGAAAATTGCGCCTATTGCTTCCATTGGTTGTTTTAAGTCATAACTACGGCCCTCTGATTTCGAGTATGCAATTTCAACAATTTCCACTGGTTATTAAATTTACGCTTTTAAAAATTAAATGCAACATTTGCCCAAATATAACTAGTGTTTTGAAAAAATAATTTAAACAAAATAAAAATGCAAAAAATAGAAAAAATAAAATTGTCTCGAGACCGGTAGTGAACCCTAGTTTGCAAATTAGAACGCGAGAATGCTAACCATTACACCATGAAAGCATGCTGGTTTGCTGTGTTACATAAGTTATTAAATATTTTACATGGTTAAGCTAAAAACCAAAAAAGCGTTATTTTCCGAAAACATAATGTGTTCAAAAATCACACAAATGTACTTACTTAGAATTTTTTCAGATGTTTAGTTTAATCCATCTGGGCTATGGGTGTGGGACAAATTTTTTTTGCACAATTTTGGCAGAAATTGCGTCAAAATAATTTATTTTGCAAATAGTCGAAACAATAGTTTGCAAACATAATTTCTGGGGTCCAATGCCAGAAAACCACCCGTCCATCTCTTTTTTCTCCGAAATGCAATGTATTGTGCAATTGTTAGTTTTGTATGAAAAACTTGTACACTGTGGCTTTTACACTGTCCTTAATTGGAATTCTGTCCAACTTTACTTCTTTCCATTCTAGTTCTGTTAAATTTACTAATTTGCGTTTAATATTTGTTTAATCCATTTATTAAATTTCTCTCTCCTTCTACTATGTTTTTCTGTTTAATATTTGTTAAAAATTGTTTTGTATTGACAACCGAATCGGAAATACTTTTTGCGGTTTTTACCATGTCATCGTCTTTTACTGAGTAATCCTTTTTATCTTAAGCCCTGGAAGTCCTTACTTTTTTCTTTGTACAAATTCTTGCGACTCGAAACGATTTCGTTGGAAGTTGAGCTTCAGGATTATGGGACAGAAAAGGATCAAACGACAAAAACCTGAAAAAAAAAAACTGAATTTGTGACGTAAACCGTTAAAGCTTAATTTACTATAGGATTTTTTAAGAACCTTTAAAAGATCTCAAAGCACATTCGTTTTCAATATCCTTGGTATTTAAATATGTTTTTAATAAGAAGTTTCTGGCAAGTTTTCTTTATTTAATGAGAAGTTATATAGACGACTCAAATGTTAATTTTGTTAATTGTATAATTGTGTAAAGTAAATTAAGTTTGGCTATTAGCAACTGTCGATGGATCGGAGGAGTTTACTTTAAAAACTCGTTCAAATTACAGGATACTGCTTCATGTAGATTTTTTTTTAAACCTTGATAATATTCGGCATTCATATTTGGCAACCAACCGGCTTATTATGGACCTCATAAAATTAGGTACAAAGGCGTAGCTTAATATCCTAACGAATTTTATAAAAAGAAAGCGCGTTAATTTAAATTATACTATGTCACAGACAATATTGGCTTTAACATTTCAAAGAAAACCGTGTTTATTGTCAATATATATTGTTACAAATACGAAATATCCATTCACAAAGCACTATTATAAGCCCGCGAGAACAAGTTCTCTGAAAATATCTAATCATGAGACCAAGTTCTTTAAAAAGCTCGGGGATTCCCCAACGCATCACTAAAACAGTCTTATACGCGTTTAAGTGAACACAAATGCAACCAACATCGATCGTGGTGGATAAAATGTCCGCTTGTTAAACGTAAGGTTGTGAGATCGAATCCCCGCACCTTCTAATTTTTAAAATATTAAAAAATATTGAAATTAAAATGGAGTTTTAAATATGCCAAAAAAATATCCACCGGAGTGGATGAAGAGGAGCGTCGTTGGATCTACGATCGTCGAAGTTAAGCATCGTTGGTTTAGTTCATCAGTTGAGTGGGTGACCGTAGGGGAATTTGTACATTCTGCTGTACAATTGACTGGGTTTGGGAAATTGAATATGCTCTCTAGTCTAAGTTTGTCACCTTATAAGGTCATAGACTAGCCAAGATTTACCTGCAAAGCAACAGTCTTTGCAATAATATAAACTCTCTCTGACTAACTTAAACGCAAGGCAAAAGTCCCCTTGCACTTAGACAAACAGAAATTAAAATAAAACCATGGTAAAGTTGAAACATGATCCGGATATGTTTTATGCATATTTAAAATTTAATTATTTATTTGTTTATTTATTTTTATAAACTAACAAATAGTAACTACATTTTATTCGTGTTTCTTATTGATATGTTTATTCCATCTCATCATTATCATTAATAGTTTCCTTCGCGTTTCTGTCTCCTCAAGTATTATTTAATACTGCAGTATTTAGTACAATAATTTGGTCATCAGTTAGCGTATTAGAGCGTGCCGCTTCTCAATCACTGTTCCTATTACTCCTTAGTGGAGTATAGGGTCTCTACAAAGTGCTTTCCATCAGATATTTGATTTTGCGCAACGATTTAGAAGAATTTGCAACTAAGAACCTCAGCGATTTCATATTTACCATTCTTATAATAAGACAAGTTTGAAATCGATGAAAACTTGTCAGCTGGATTTTTATATGCATGAAAAATTATATAATATTGAAAAATTATTAGTTACAACTTAGTTTTCTCACTATTCAAATTAATAATTTCTATCTATCGGTTAACATAGTTATAAAGACTTTGAAATTGCAAGTATAACTGTTAATTTAATACTGCTGTGTAATTTAAAACTTTAAACAATACATCTGTTCCGGGAATGATGAATATTCTATTTATTGCTTTGTTAATAATTACCCTACTTAAGACGTTGATAATAAAAGTAGTTATACAAATTGTAAATTAAAAATATTGACGTCAAAAAAAATAATAACAGTAGTTAAAAATAACCATAAGGAATTCCCTAGAATTGTTTATTATTTTAAAATAGTAATTTCCTGTTTTCCCTGACCTACACAATTATTTAAAAATCCTATACGCGCTGATAGCAATAGTTGTTAAAGATAAGCATCGCAGAAAATGATTCCTTACTGTGCTTTAAATGATGCGTCAAGTAGCCCGCGTCGCAAGCTTCGTACTTCCGAAAATTCGACCACTATTTTTGACAAAGAATATTTTGAATGTGTGAAAAGGGTTGTACGGGTTGCGGTGTAAATACTGCAATTATATTTAGCTGACCAGTTTCACAATATTTACAGACACGATCTGTTCTAACTAACAATATTTTTGAATGTACGTCGATGGGAATCTGACATCACACGCGTAATTCCGCCTTAGCGCATACCTACTATAGTCTGTTCAAACGTAAGGATGCAGTATTGCTCTTATGGCAAGTGGGAGCGGTGCTGTCAAATATTGTAAAGTTTATTTTACAAAAAAAAATTATTTGTTGTTAATTCGTTGAAACTATATGGAAAACGTATCGGAGACTTGTATAACTAACAAAAATCAGGTAATATGGTCAAATATGAATAACCATTTGTAGAATACAGAACGGCGTGTTTTACAGACGGCAACGTCACCTAGAAAGGATAGAACGTTGGGAGAACCCATTAGAGCAGGGGTGGCCAACCCCCGCGCCCGCGGACGCAACTGCGCCCTCGGACGATCTGTTATGAGCCCGCGATACGATTCCCGGTAAATTAAAATATTTTTTTAAATTTTATTTCCAACTTTTAAGCAAAATTTTCTTGGAATTAAATACTTATTTATTAATTGAAATTTTCAAGTAATTTTTTATTATGCCATATTAAATACCTTATATTAAATAAAATATAAGTAGTTCCACTACAAAAAATATTATTTTAGCGAATTCTATCGAATTTCAGCGACATTTTTTATGTTTCTTTTTATTAAAATGATCATTGAATGACAGTTTAAGTGTAGCAGTATCAAATTACTGTCCTGATTTTGAAAACTTATGTCAAGAAACAGTCTCAACCTTCTCATTAACGAATAATAATTTATCATATATTATGTAATTATATGTAATAAATGTCGTTCAATAAAATTATTATTACAAATTATTATTATTATTTTGTTGTATTATGTTGTGTTAAAAATGAAGAAGAGCATTTTTTCAAAAAATAATGGGAATTTAACCTATAAGTAAAAGAAATAAAAAAACATAAAGACAAAAATTAACAAATACAATTTTTTTTAAGAAATTAAAATTGAGAAATGAAAAAAAAAAAAATTAACTTTAACAATAAAAAACAAAACATATATGATGTCATTACATATCATTGCGCCCGCAACGTCTCTGAAAATTCTTAATTGCGCCCTTGCTTCCAAAAAGGTTGGCCACCCCTGCCTTAGAGAGTATGAAAGAGAACTACTCCATTTGCCCTGTACTGCATTCGAACGTTTGAACGGACTATAGCATGAATGTTGTATACTCCTTGAATGTTGTGTTATTTCTAATAATATCAGGTTATATTATGATTTTGTTCACACTAATAAATATAAATACAATTTTATCTTAACAAAATTCTTTAATCATTTTATTTAATATACAAACTTTACATATACAATTAAATTCAGTCTAAATTTTATACGTTTATTTATCTTTACGTCTAAGATACTCTAAATTTGCATATACCTGTGATATTTAGTTCCAAGGTTTTACGCTCTGAATAATCTTATAGAGACATGGTGGCGCTGCGGTTCAATTATCTACATAACATGCACTTGAAAGCTTATATTCTGACAGGAATAAATTACATCATTGTAAATTGACAGCATGCATAGTTTAGTTTTTGAAAAATTAATTTAGAATACAATTTGTTAGCTTGACATGCAATTTTGGAGTAAATGTGTACAATGATAAAAGAACTGAATAGGATAGTATGAAACCGAATTTGGATTTTAATCTTGTGGCTTTTCTCAGATAAAGCTCGCCTTGAATTATCAGTTTATATTGATAATCACGTAGCTTACTGTCATTACTTAGATGAAATATGTATATACGATAATATTGTCATATCTGTCGAGTAGTCATCGTGAAGAATTCAGCAGGTCTATATAAAGTCAAATTTGGCGGTATTGTAATATATGCGAATAAATGCAACATAGATGTTCCTCATAATCAAGATGGGCATATCCAAAAGGCTGTCTGGAAACTTTGGTTTCTACTTGGTACCTACTCCAACACCAACCAACCGACCAAGTGACCGACTTCGCGACTTCGACTACACAGCCTTGGTTCCAATATACACACTTTTCAGTGAATAATCAGGTGTTAGTATTTTTAGTCCATAATTTCTTACAACTTAGTTTATTAACTCGGTCAAATAATAATGAAGAAAAGCTAGAGGTGTTTCCAGGCTGTATTCAACATACTTTGTAATATACCCTGAATATATTAAAAGAAAGTACTATCAAGAATCACGTCATACAAAACCTTTTCATTTTCTACGTACAGTTCGCGTGTTGAACAATGTATAAACAACATGTTATAATATTAAACATGGCGCCGTATTACCTACAAACTTCAGTATTAATTATGCGACATTTTTCACTTTCGATTTTGTCAAAATTATACAAGTTTGCGAAGAGAATATTTTGTTAAAATTACAATTAAAGTTTGAAATGAGTTTTAAGAAAACCATGTTTCTTTAAACGAATCCCCCAGAGATTTTGAAAGGAAGAAGAGCCACTTAAATGTTGACGAGAAACAAGTGGAATCAGGAGTATCCACACTCAACACAGTTTTCAAAATAGCTACTGTTATAGCATTTACTTTTGTGAAATATTTATGGTTATCGTGTTTTGCAAGGTTGGTAAGTTAGTTGTCTAGACAGGAAGAAAACTATCAACTCTAACAACCTGACTGACTAAAGGTAAAACTTCGAACAAATAATTTATAGGGAATTCTTAGTTAGATTACATTTGATACGACACGTGATAAAGAAGAAAGAGGGTGGAATGGTTTAGATCTTCGTAGAAAATAAACATCCCCCCAGTAAAAAACCTCGCAAATGTTGAAGGAATCATCTGACAGAAGATCTAAAAATGATTATATGAGGGAAATTCCAAATATAATACACACTGCACATGCCCAGGCCCACTTAGAGGGGGGTGGGGACAAATGTACCAGGACGCGGACACCTAAGGGGCCCGTGACAATTAATTGCTGATCCCCACCGAAAAGGGCCCCAGATTATAAAATTTAAATGTTTGTATATTTGTATTATATTGTTTTTCTCACTCGATACGAAATTAAAAAAAAGAAAGCAGGCCAAAGGGCCACAAGCGTCCCTCTTTTGTTTGATAAATGGTCCGACCTGGTTAAAAACTCCTCGGTAAAAATCTAGTATGCCACTCTTAGTTCATATAGTAGTTTAGTCAGCTTTTTTTCCCTTCTTTTTTATGGTAACCAGGCTTTTTTTTGTACAGGGCCCGTAATCGTTCTCCACGGACCTGCATTTGTCCTCCCTATTCCATGGCGCTTCGTGGATCTTGTTTCTTAAATTAGTAGGGAGAGTTCCATCGAACAATTATGCGGAATTTTAACTTAATTGTTTAAAAACTTCTTTGTGTAAAAGAGATTGCAATGAATGACGAAAATCCGCTAGGTCAATGTTTAGGGTACGAATACGTAAGGTACGAGTATGTTTCGCGCGCCGAAAAACAATCCCTACCGGCGCCTGTTGCCAGCCCTTTTTGATATCGGTTAGTGCGCAGGTAGAAATATTGTTACCGGCGCCAAAATAAAAATTATTACAATTGTTTATTGAAATTTCTTCATATAAAAAAATAGCATGTTGCATAATGAATGTTCCTGTAGTTGCTTTGGGCTGTAATATACTTATTAACACTTTCCACTTTTGCAGACTAGATGTTGTAAAACAAATCCATAACAAAATAACAAATTTATTCTGCCGATAAGTAAATATAAAAGTCAGTAATTCACTATATTAAAGATATTTTATCATTAACAATGAACTATAAGTGGTTCGCTACAAATTAAATTTAAAAAAATCAACAAAATATAAAAAAGTGACTGCCAGGTTCTCGTAAACTGGTAAATAATCTTTCAAAGAATCCTGGCTACTTATCGACATATGGTGTTTCCGCCGACAAGTTCCAACAAGCTTTCCAACAAGCTCCGTCCATCTGATTTCGTGTATTCAATTTCAACAATTTTCACTGGTTGTTAAATTTACGCTTTTAAAAATTAAATGCAACATTTGCCCAAATATAACTAGAATTTTGAAAAAATAATTTAAACAAAATAAAAATGCAAAAAAAAAAACAAAAATAAAATAAAATTGCTTTGAGAGCGAAGCGAACTTTAGTTTGCAAACGCGAGTATGTTAGCCATTAGACTATCTAAGCACGCTGGTTAACAGGCTTAAATAAGTTATTAAATATTTTTCGTAGTGAAGCAAAAAACACAAAAAATGCGTTATTTTCCGAAAACGTTATCTGATCAAAAATTCCTGTTGTACTATTCCGGTTCACACAAATGTATATTACTTAGATTTTTTTTCAGATTTTTAGTTTAAACCATCTGGGCTACAGGGTGTGGGACAAAATTTTTTTGGCACAATTTTGGCAAAAATCGCGTCTATATAATTTATTTTGCAAAAATAAAATTATTCGTTAATCCACGTACTAAGGGCTTTTATTTGATACCCTACTCAGAATTAAAAAAATAAATAAATTCGATGAGCAGATATTTTTAGGGGGATATGTTTTTTAGATGTTTTAGTATTTTTCCTATGTGCGGGTCAAAGAGTTGTATAAGCATGCCAAATTTCAGCTCTCTTGGTTTAGCCTTTTGGCTACAATTTTTACCGAACAGACAGACAGACAGACACACACGACAAAATGACGGTATAAGGGTTTTTGGTTATACCTACAAAACCCTAAAAACGTAATTTTCAACCTGTTCCTTTAAATTTGCCGGTGTGTGTATATATGCTTGTTAAATTAAATACTATTTTTCGAAATATTCTTTATGAGAATAAAATATTAATATATCATAGCAACATCAGACAAAAACTCTGAAATATGAATTTACAGTGTTAAAAATTGCATACAGTAGGTAGTGCTGTGCTCCATAAAACACAGAACAAAATTCAATTTGAAATTAAAAATCTATTAATAAAACACCTTCTGTCTGTACAATGCATTGCTCGCCATCTGTCATCATGCTATTCCAAAACATTCATTTATCATTCTCAATGAAAACTAGAAAATATTGAACATTAAATATTGATCCATGTTAATTTAAACTTAACACATTAATTCAGAAATTGTCAGTTTAATATTTTTAATTGAAACCTCCCGGAATATTTCATTCTGTGCGAGAAATATGTTTCCCTGAGGTACGGAAAAATTACCGTGCGTTGGTTCAACGCACAAATGCAATTAACTTGATGTTTTTAATTTAACTTTTTCTTTCTTCCACACTACTTAATGTACTTTGCATGTAGAAGGATGATTTGATAATTTAACCGAGAATTTTCCCCAAGAAAAAAAGGTCGACGTCACAGATTGAGTAAATTATTACCATGCGATGTTAATTTACTTTCTTAAGGGTAAAGACCACAGATTGTAGGTTTCTTTTACCAAGCTAACAATTTTCTTAGTTACAATTTTCACATATATTTTTGTTGCAAGTTTTAATCTATGTAATAGAACAGTGTCTTCGTTTCTTAGGTTACATCAGGCACGCACCCAGAGGGGCCTAACGGGCTTGAGCCTCTTCCCCACAAGCACTCAAAATCCACGTTTTTAAGAGACATATTAGTTTTGTAAACTTGAGCCCGTTGCAAGAAAAAAAATAAAATGTTTTCGAACACTACTAAAAAAGAAATTTTAGTTTTTGAGCCCCTCCCAAGAAAAAATTTGGATGCGCACCTGGTTCACATAGCACAACAGAACGGACATTGAAAATAAAACGTTATCCAAGATAAATGGCAAGTAAATGCGAGAAACATGAACACAACTATGACTCGACGTTACATTCTAAAGGGTGGGGGGGCTGTTGAAGGCACTTCATGGCATACTAAACAATTGATGTGAAGTGTGAATTTTCACACATTGCAGGGTTTTGCTGCGTGTGTAGGACAAATTTTGCATTTTAAATTAAATTGTCTCCTCTGCCCGGGAGCGAACCCTAGTTTAGTGCGTAGTAAGCGAGCAAGTTAACCATTAGACCAGGATACGCCTTCTAGTATAGTGTGTTACATAACTATAACTTTTGTACATCGTCAACAAAAAAACACAAAAATTTCGTTATTTTCCAAAAACATAATCTGATCAAAAATTTCTGTAATATTCCGGTTTACGCCAATGTACATTACTTAGATTTTTTTTAGATTTTTTGTTTAAACCATCTGGGGCTACAGGGTATGGGACAATTTTTTTTGCACTATTTTGGCAAAAATTGCATAAAAACAATTTATCTTGCAGAAATAAAATTTTGATACCCTTCTCAGAATTATTATTATTTTTTTTTATTTTTTTCGATGAGCACACATTTTTTTATATTTTTAGGGGGATATGTTTTAGTATTTTTCCTATGTGCCAGTCAAAGAGTTGTAAAAGCATGCCAAATTTCTCTCTCTGACTTTAACTTTTATTAACTCTCTAGATTTAACCGTTTGGCTACAATTTCTACCGAACAGACAGACAGACGACAAAATGACGGTATAAGGGTTTTTTGGTCATACCTACAAAACCTTATAAATGAACTTTTAGTATACCATGAAGATCCTTGCTTTTCGTGTTAATTATTTAGTGAACTATTTACTTTTTTTAATGAAAATTTTAACATTCAAATTTTAACCAAACTGAGAATGAACTTTTACACTTACGAATGTTTTGCTGTGTACAGAAAATGTACTCGATAAGCCTTTTGAATCGGTCCTTGCGACACAGGAGAGAGAAAAATGGAAGACTTTAATGAAAAAGAGGAACATCAAAAAGGGCGCATTGAGATCACAATACATCACTAATTATATCAAAATACTACCTCGCCAGGAACCGTCAACATAAGAATTTCGCCTCCTCGTCTGGGCTACGGATGCCTCTAGTTTTGTGCAGACATGTTAAAATATTACGTCACATTTTTTTCAATATAATTATTTAGAATTCAAAACCTTCGTCAAAAAATACTTCACTTGATATTCATGGAAGACCACTTTGTATACATGTTTATTATGAAAATTAAATGATTTTTACCTGCAGCACCTATTTGTGAAGAAGATTCAGGATGGTGGCAAAAATAGACTACCAAGTACGGAGTGAGTCCCAACGTCAGCATGAAACATCATTTTTTAAACTTACTAATGCAAAAATTTACTTATGTCGTCTGTTTATAAAAAGTTGACTTACTAAACTTTTTAAAACCATATTTTTATTGCGTTATTTACTACTGTTAATCTTGCTTACGTTTTTTGTATTATTTTTACAAATATTGTTTTTTATTTTGCGTTATTGTCACTGCTATATTTTTAATTAACTGCGTATTACCTTATTAAATATATTCATTTTATAATCATAAATATTTGATTTCAGATTTTTAGTTTTTAGTTCCATGACCAATATTGTGTAAATTACGTTATTTCTGTACAATATAACTTTAAACATTTTGTATTTGACAGTTCGGCAATTAAACTTTTCATCAACAGATGGCTCTACAAGTTTTGCTTCAGTAAGTTTCACAGCTTTTAAGCACAGCACAATAAAATAACGGATGTCACGGCTGCATTTTATAATCATCCTGTTTATTAAGTTTAGGTAATTTTCACAATAGAACAAAATAGCTAGACACATATTTATAAAATGAAGATTTTGCTACAATTTAGACTACATTTAGGTACAAATTCAATTCATAATTCAATTGTTTTGTTAACATTCTACTTTTTTTATTGTAAATATCGTATTAAAAAAATAGTATTTAAGTATTATTTACATTTCCAAAAATATGGACCCCATAAACTTGAATTCACTGCAGGCTGAATGCACTTTTACGGCTTGTTCTAGTCCCTTGTCGTATAGCAGACTCAGAGCCCGATTTAACCCAGGAGCTAACGGAACGACCCGTACTTGGCGGCCATTGGCAGGGGCAGAACTTCGGCTTCCTGAAAAAAAAAAAAAATCATTTCTTCAAGAATTACATACATTTTTGTACAACTGTAGTATTTGCCTTCCCCTTATGGTCTGAATGAACAGATTTATCTGATTTATTATGGTGCCGAGATATTTGAATGTAGCATTAAAGTATTATTTAAATTTCCAAAAATATGGACTCCATAAAAACTTCTATTCAATTTCATACGAAAAGTATGTTCACAATCCAATAATGTAGATTGAACAGTTTTATCTATATGTCAAATCATTTGAACCCATTTGAAAATGAAATTATGTAAATAAACAGATCTATTTCAGGTCTAGTATTCAATTTATATGTAGGAATTTTATTATTCGATCCACATACGGAAAGGTTTAGTAATCAATTTTAAATAAACGTGAATGAATTTTGTTTATCTGATATGTAATAGGGACTTGACATACTAACAATATGGAAATATTACGAAAATAAAGAGGTAAAGGTCTTTTATTACAAAGACTTGCAATTTAAACCTTTTTAAAATGGGTTTTAAGAACTGATAACTCATTTTACGTAACTTGAGCATGCGGATTTAGTAAGTGACCTCCGGGTTGTGTACCACAAAAGGTTTCTGAACTATTGAATACTGGTAAAAAATAGGTATAATAGAAACAAAGAAAGAATTGAAAAAAGATAATATTAGTTTTCATTTATTAATATTTTTCACCTTTTTTGAAGAATAATTTTTCCTTTTTGTTTGTTTTTAGGGTTTTGTAGTTATGACCACAAAAAAATTAACGTCACTCATGTGTCTGTCTGTACGGTAGCAATTGTAGCCAAACGGCTGAACAGAGTAGTTGAAATTTGGCATGCTTATACAACTTTTTGACTCACATGTAGGAAAAATACTGAGAGTTCAAAACAACACATCACGAGATAAATATAAACAAATATGTATTTAATGAAAAAATAAATACATATTTTTTTAATTTTGAGTGGGTTATCAAATGTAACATCTTAATGCATGGATAAACAAGCAACTTTAAATATCTCTTTAAGATTTTCGCCAAAAATATTTGTCTTTCCACCCTATTTCCCAGAGAGGTTGATTTAAAAATCTGAAAAAAATCTCAATATTGTACATTGATGGGAACCGAATTAGTTTTTCAAAAAATAGAGGATGTTTAGTGTTTTTTTTTTTTTTTTATTTATTTATTTTGTAATTTCAGACGAAAGCTCTGAAGACGTAGATTAAGAAACGTAGTTTTCTTTAAAAAAATTAATTTCAACACGATTTTTTCCAAATATTTATAGAGCAACAGTGGAGATCCTTTTTAGTGTTTTGTAGGTATGACCAAAAAACCCTTATACCGTCATTTTGTCGTCTGTCTGTCTGTCTGTTCGGTAAAAATTGTAGCCAAACGGCTAAACCTAGAGAGTTGAAATTTGGCATGCTTATACAACTCTTTGACCCGCACATAGGAAAAATACTAAAACATCTAAAAAACATACCCCCTAAAAATATAAACAAATATGTGCTCATCGAAAACAAAAATATTTTTTTTAAATTATGAGTAGGGTATCAAATGAAAGCCCTTAGTACGTGGATTAACGATCAAATTTTTATTTTTGCAAAATAAATTATTTTGATGCGATTTTTGCCAAAATTGTGCAAAAAAAGTTTTGTCCCACACCCTGTAGCCCAGATGGTTTAAACTAAAAATCTGAAAAAATTCTAAGTAATGTACATTGGTGTGAACCGGAATAGTACAACAGGAATTTTTGATCAGATTATGTTTTCGGAAAATAACGCATTTTTTGTGTTTTTAACTAAAATATGTTAACTATTTAATACGTTGTGTAACATACCACATCAGTAGCTCTCGTGGCGTGGTTGGATTTGTCGTACGCTTAATAATATAAGAAACTTGCAAACTAGGGTTCGAATCCTGTTGATTTTATTTTTTGTTTTTTTTTTGTATTTTTATTTTGTTTAAATTATTTTGTTAAAATTCTAGTTATATTTGGTAAATGTTGCATTTAATTTTTAAAAGCGTAAATTTAATAACCAGTGGAAAGTGTTGAAATTATAATTTAATTCTATGTTTGACGAAATCAAAGGGCGGGACTTATGATGTAAGCAACCAATGGAAACCATAGGTGCAATTTTCAAAATCTTAATGAACTTTGCTATATAAAAAAAATACTGCATATATTTAGAAACTTAAATAATGGTATTAGGCATTCGAATTAAAATTCATAAAAAAATATTTTGACATAAAATTTGTTTTGGCATCCCAAATAATCATCGTTCAGTTACTAAATACCTGCAAAACCCAGAAATGTGTGAAAGTTCACACTTCACATCAATTTTTTTCTTAAACGGGTCAAAATCGTATTTGAAATTTTGCAGAGTCAAATCTCGGGTCAAATATATAATATAAATTTTTCGCTTTAGGGTGTAAGTATTTGTGTGGAACATCCTGCTAATCTCGTTAACTCTACCAGAGCTAGCTGCTTTGAGTTTGACGTGTACAATACAAGTATATAACAAGTAATAGTTGAATTCCATCTCGCTATTATTATCATATTTGTCGATTTTCCTAACCTGTTTCGTGAATGCGCTCGCTTAGATCCAACCTTAGTTATCTTGAAATCTCTCTTTAGAATATTCAGAACTACAAGATCTTCTTTGAAATCGTAATACGGGTCACTATGTGACCTGTGGGTTATAGGTTCATCATCACTGGTGTAGAGTGTAGTGTTCAATAGGTTCCGCCTACTATTATACGTCATGACGCAAAATATTCAATCTATTGTTAATATTCAAAATTAAATCTATTGTTTGAATTACTTTAGTTTTTTATTTATTTTTTTTATTTTAAGGTATAAAAGAAGAGTAAGTCATGTATAGTAGTGAAATACTTATAAAGCAAATAACACATTATTAATAATGAGAAATATGTTTCAGAAATTGGAAAAAATTAAGCCATTTTTCAATTTATTTCTTACTAATTTAACAAAGACTTAAGCCACATTCAGTGCTCTTAAATCAATAGCTTGTTCTCGGTTTACTGTCACTAGAAGTTTGTCATATAATGGTAAGACATGACAACGTTCAGACCTAAATTTAATAAGTTATTCCTTGTGGATTGTGGATAATTTTTTAAACTTATAGCTAGTGAGATGTTTTAATGAGACAGACATATAAACACATTGGCTATCTCAGTCTATCAGAGACACCATAGATATTGTATGCCTTTACATAACGTAACAAAATGTCATCATTAACAAATCTCGCTCAAAATTATAAAGACGATTAGTAAATATGATCAATTTAGGTAATTAGATTAGGTTTATTTAGTAAAAATCTAGGACAGCAGAATTATAATAACGATAATAGATAATAAACTTTTTACGAAGCCACCGTAGTTGGTTTAAAGACACACAGATGTTGGACTATTCGTAACACATTTATTTATAACTTGCTGTGAACGGTACGTAGAACGTTAAAACAATGCATAAAAACATAAACAACGAGTTAATTTAGAGAGCTCTGAATGCGGCTTTAGATACGAAGCAAATTCATAAAAAATGGCTGTGTCTTTTTATTCCTGAGAAAATGAACCTTTTCCAAGCAGGACGATTTGTAGCTGTTTGTTCCCAGGGGAAGTTCGTTAAATTGCAATTTATGGAATTACAATTTGACGAATTACTAAAGTCTGTACATGATAGAAAAAAAAAATGCTCATTTGACAACTAGTGGGCATTAAGTCAAATAATGTAAGAATAGATTTAGTATTTGTGGGTTAGTTTTACCATTCTACCACGTCTATAACAAAATTATCTTACGTTACGCATGGTGATAAAATCAAAAATTAATTATTTCTAAATGAAAACAATTATATTTTATATTTTACACCTCCATCATTTCGAACTTGTTTCAACATAAATATAATTTATGTCTTAAATTCAAATTAACAATTAACGGAGGAAATTTACTAGCCATAATTGTGATACATTTCGCTGTTTATGATGATTATATTTTCAGTCAATCTCATGTTTATAAAATCTTAAATTTTACAGTGCCATGGCATATACAGGACATAAAATCGTCATAACTTTGAATAAACAGTTACGGGGACTAAATTAGACATTCATATTTAAGATTTCCTGAGAAGGGTAATAAAAATTGAAATTGATATAAATGAATATACAGGCTGAATCCACTATTACGGTTTGCTCTAGACTTGTGTCGTAAAGTGGACTTACGGCGCGTGCACTAGGATCTAACGGAGATAGTTTTGTTTGCACAAGGCGGTTTTGGCTTTCAGAAAAAAAAAAGTATTTCAAGAATTACATTAAGTTTGCAAATTTATGGTGCATTCACAGTGTTATAATTATACATTAAAATTAGTGCTTAGAATTAACATAAATATTTGTTATACGTAACTGTACGTTAGCGTTTACAATCTTCTGAATTAATACTTATTCTTATAAATTAAAATAAGGATATTGCAAACTACAAACTCTTATACTGAAATCGCCCAGTCAATGCACTTCCGTCATTTTGCTTCATAACTTCATTGATAAACTTTATGCTGGTTTCTGAAAGCTTAGTTAACTATAACCAGATAGTTAGAAAACGGTTGCTATGATTACTTATGAGATTATTATATTGTAACCGTAGTTGACCATTTGCTTATAGCTAAGGTGACCATTCGTAATGACCAAAAAACAGTACAGTACTGGTAAAAAAGTACTGTACTGTTTTTTGGTCATTGGTCCTGGTTAGTCGTGAAATATAACCAGTACAGTTTAGGGACACAAAATCAAAAATTATTAATTTTTCAAAAGATCGAGTAATCGTTCCATCTTTCAGTACGCGCGTAAATTTAAATACAAAATACGGCTCAGCAGTGTAGCGGCCTTTTCAAAATTACTTTCTTAATCTACAATATAAATAAAAGAAGTACATTTTATTTTTTCACTTAAAGGCAAAAAAATAAAGCTTACTCTGCAATATTTTTTTAATATATATATTCTACGATAACCACTATCCTTCATGCTGACTGAGCAGGCGCGCTCCTTGAAAAATGAACTGAGACGGGGGCTATTTCTAAAAAATATCCGATAAATAATATAAAATTTATTATTGCCTCTTTACGGGGAGGGGTGGTCTTATATGTTAATTACATTTTGACTATGATTTGTGTCTTATCAACAAAAGAGATGATTTTATTTTCAGTAGCTTAGTTTTTATTAAGTATATGATTTTTTAGTTCCTGGGGGGGGGGGGGGTCAGGACCCAAGGACCCCTCTCCTATTGCACGCACCTGTATTTGGGCTATTTTAAATGTCCTGGTTTTATATTTGACAAAAAATGGTCACCTTATTATAGCTTACCAAGCTTTCAGAAACCGGCCCTTAGTGGCGAAAAAATAACTAAATCGATTTTTTTTTCATTTGTTTTATAGGCTAATATTGTTTTTCACTCTTTTATTTTACTAAAACATACCTATTGAAGTCATATTTAGTTTGTGTTAGATTGTCATTTTGAAGATTTACAATTTTTAAAAGTTATTATTTAATATAGGGACATTTTTATTAGTATCGCTAAATTTTGTTTATATTTGCCGCCATTTTACGTTCTGATTTATTTTGACACTTGTGTTAACATATCTAATAGAACTTTTATCTAGATTTTTTTATTTAGTTTGTTGTTTTTTAATAGTTTTGTGTTTAGTTGTATTTTCTTATAGATATTTTATAGATTTCTATTTTAGACATTGTATGTAGTGCATAGCTTTTTAGGTTAAGTTCAACTTATTTCTATTTCATTTTCTTTGATCATATTTTCATCACATTAGTTCTTATTTGGACTATTTTGCCTATTAGAATAATTTATTAGTTTCAGTTCTGTTCTCATTTATCAATAGTTCTGTTCAGCGGGTTGCGGGCTACGGCATACGAATATTACATTCGTTAAATGGATGCCATGTAAACGTATCTAATATGACGTCATAAAAAATGTGATGTTTAAAGTGACGCAACTGAATTAACTGGCCGACTAGCAATACTCAGAAATCCTCAATCTCACTTTTATGAGAATCGATTGCGACCGCCTGGCAGAAGATCGAACCTGACTCGATAGTGAAGGTTTTAAGAAATACTGCATTTGCAATATTTTAAATGGGTCTGAAGATGACATTTTGTGGGAGACTGAAAGCGTGAGCGAGCATACTGACAATATCGATGCGATTTTCGGATTCATTTTATTCTCTAAATATCTTCATGAAAAATTTCGGTGTCGCATTATGTTTGGGCTAACACGGTAGTCACAATTTAAAACAGTCATATGAACTAAGCGATGGAAAGCTATCCGTTGTAAAGTGGGCAAAATAGCGACATGTACAAGGTGTATCAAAAGAAATTTTATATTTAGTGGATCGATTAAAAAAAAAGTAAGCCGTATATAGAAAAAATGTTTATTAATTATTAAAATACACTTTTTGGGGATTTATTTCTTAAAAATAATATCGTCTAAATGTAGACCCTCGCGTTCTCGGCACTCATTTAATCGAACAGTAAAATTACTTCTGACGTCTCGGCAGGTGGAGTCAGGGATGGCTGCCATTTCGTGACGGATATTTTCTTTCAAATGCGCCAGTGAAGTCGGTTTATTGGCGTAAACTTTAGATTTCATAGGGGTTAAATCTGGACTGCGTGGAGGCCAATTTATGTCACCTCTCCGGGAGATCAATTTGCCTGAGAAAATTTCACGAACACGTGGCAGAGACATATTGGACGTGTGTGAAGTTGCTCCGTCCTGTTGGAACCATGTTCTTTGGTTATAGCCAGGAAAGTTTTGCAGTTCAGGTACCAAGAAGTTGTCTAACATCTCCACATAACGCTCTGAATTCACTGTAACTGCACGCCCCCTTTCGTCTTCAAAAAAGTAAGGGCCGATAATTCCTCGCGCCGACATCGCAGCCCATACGGTCACTTTAGGCGAATGTAGGGGTTTCTGATGTTTGCGTTTCGGATTCGTTGCACTCCAGTAGCGGCATTTCTGCTTATTTACGTGGCCATTAAGATGAAAATGAGCTTCATCCGAAAACAAAATGTTGGTAAACGTTGAAAATCGCTCAATCACCTGATTTACGAAATTAAGCCTCTGACTGGCATCTTGGGGCTTTAATTCTTGCACCAATTGAATTTTGTAGGGGTGCAGCTTTAGGTCTTTGTGCATAATGCGATGTAATGATGATCTATGCACATTTAAAGCACTTGCGCGCTTCCGAATTGAAAGTTTCGGGTCGTCACGAACAGACTGATTAACATCCACGTTTTCTACCGTTCTTGATGACCTAGGTCGCCCGGATTTTGATTTAGCCAGCGTTGTACCAGTCTCTTCAAACTTTTTAACCCAATGTCGAATGAGAGGAATGCTTGGAGCATCATTTAAGTGGCGAAAACCTCGAATACTGCAGAATTTTCTACGCGCTACAGTCGCCGAATCACCGTTTTTGTAAAACTCTCGCACGCATAACGCGCGGTCTGCTCCCGAGAAACGCTCCATAGCGACTGAATTCCCAAGATCCAAGCTACCGATTGACATAACCCCCGCGCCCCTCGGATACGTTGCGTTCACGCAGTAAGCTAAATAAATATAAAATTTCTTTTGAGACACCTTGTATTTCAATTCATCAGCATAAGTATAGATGTATGAATTTTACAGAGGTGTTTGGAGAGAAAGTGTGCGCTATATATCATAGTGTCATATCATTTACATACAATAAGCACACCCTTTCTTGTGAGGAACAAGAGACCACGATACACATATCAAGTGTCACATTATATTCATCTTGTATCAGTCAATCTTCAATAGGGACGATAATTTGTAACATCTATGGAAGTTTATGACACAATACATAATAGAATATTCATTAATTTAAACATATATCTTTTATACGTTATTCTAGATATAAAATGCTAACTATAATCACCTGAATTAAGTACAAATTCATATAGAATGATCCAGATTATGAACATAGCACTAAAGCCAGTCGGGTTGTTACGAAAATTATGTACGGCTATCGGTAGTTAATCTTCGTTAATTTAAAAATCTATTTTTAGGGTTTTCAGTTCTAGAAATATATCTTGAGTGTTATCCGAAATTTCGCACAGAATTTTTAAAAACTGTAGCAGGGGGTGGCAGACCGCGGCTCGTGAGCCGCATATGGCTCTTTGAGGACCTTCGTGTGGCTCTTCAAATTAAGTTGATAAGGAATAAAATTAAGAAAATATTCAAAGTCATGTATTAAAACAAAATTATGGCTCTTTAAAATGTTCCCAGATGCCTTAAAGGGTGAATTTGGCTCTTTAGCTTCTAAAGTTTGCCGACCCCTGTCCTATGTGAAGCTGAGGGCTTCGTCCCCGGCCTGTTTTACTACATAATATCACAATAGATACATAGACATATCTTCAGAGAGCAACATTTTTATTTCGGTACCTATAGGCTATTCTAAACGTTTAAGCGGAACTAATCGGATATTCATTTTTCTTTGTTGTCATAAGCTGGATTTTAAATGTTTGAAGTGGCCTTTTCCTAAACAAAATGATCAAAAGCCGCACTTAAACTGTAAAAGCTAGTAAAACTCCAAATCTAGTTCCGCTTAAATCAAAGAAATAGGCTATAGTTTTATTCTTAAAAAGTTGTGAACATTTTTACTCAGATTTAAAATTTTTTTTGATGAAAATGAGTTACAAAATTGAATTTAATGCTATCAACAACTATTCCAAAGCAAAAAACTCATTTTCAGTCCGAAAAAGACAATTCAAATGATAAATATCATAGCAATTTGATATACAAGAATTGATAGTTGTAACCTTGAGATATTTGCTGCACTTAATATGCATTATATGGGCCAGCGGTAGTTTGAAAAATAAAATTTAATGCTATTAATTTTAAGAAAGCCATTTTGAGCCAATTACATCATTTTACACTTTAAAACTGATGCAATTGTGCATCTGCTTGTAAAAAATAGGTATATAGACAAACCGTACAAAATTATTTTTTTAAAAATTAAATAAAATTATCTTGACCCCCCCAAAATGATAACAAATACCACTAAGCAGTAGGGTAAATCCCTCCGGATCAGATGTTTAACTTTCCGCTCCCCGTCTTACCGGAGAAAAGCCGAGCGATACATACATTGCCCTCCTCACTCTTTTATTACATATGTCATTTTACTTTGTAATTTATTCATTCTTTTCTGTTATTCATTGCCGTGCAATTTGTAATTTATTTTGTAATTCGAATAAGCCTGTTATTGATTCTGTGAACTGTTGGCTTCCCTCTGAAAACCAAATAAATAAATAAATTGTTTTGTGTTTTGTTTTACTAATTACTAAATAAGTGCCAATTTTACACTTACTCTCGTTTTCATCTTCTCGTATATTTGGACATTGTCATTTCTCGGAGAAATGTAGAGCACCCATAGAGCTTCTTCAATGAACTCGATTTTCAGTCAGAGCATTATCTCCTCTCCCGGAAATTCCAGAAATTTCAACCACTTTGACCACAGTCCTTCAAGTTATGTGTGGTCTTACCTCTACTACAATTACCCCTCGGGTTTTAATCTCTTTTACAGTTTTACAAGAAGTTTTTGACATGTGCCCACCCAAGTGTAACTTTATTTTCTGTACAATTGGTCTTGTTTTTGCAAATATTCTGCATTAGTAATAATGTTTGGCTGCAAGATACAGAGGATCTTACGTAAACGTTTGTTTACAAACATTTGAAGTTTGTTCTTGTTAATAGTGGATTTCTGAATGTGTACAAAAATAACGTAAACATTTTAAATAAATATAGTCTTCGTAGTCGCGGATTCGTCCTGTACGTAGCCCCCGCGAATACGGAGAACCGACTGTATTTTCGCATGAAACTTGTCTACTGGTCAGTAAATAAGCACATCTTCAACAATCAGAGGTGGATTAAGGCTGGTTGAGGCCCCGGGCGCACGAGATAATATTGGGCCCCATACAAAGAGAGAGACGGGGAAAATACATGTTAACCATATTTTTAAATAAATAAGCGAATATAAACATTCTATTAGGTTTTACCGCCGATTGTAAATTTGTAAGTAATTAAAATTATACATATGAAACAAAACTTGGTGTCATTAGTGGAAAGTTGGGGTTTTGCGGGGCCCTTCTCACGTCGGGGCCCGGGGCGCGCGCCTGGTGGGCCCGCCGCTATATCCGCCTCTGTCAACAATGCGTATTGTGTAGGTTTCTGCTAAAAGATTCGACTGTCTTATTTTCTTCCTAGCATTGTGTTCTGTCTCGGGTCTTTCTTGTTTTTTTATCTGTCACTACACCTTTGCAATTTTCTTCGTCGACGTTCATAATAGCCTATCAATTATTATCACTCTCTCAACCTATTCCTTATCACTCTTCCATCTATCCTTCACCAGTCTCCTGTCTTTTTCTGGCACTTTTTTATCTTTCTTGATCCTGCTCTTTTATTCTTTCCCCCATTATATTATTTCAGTTACCTTTTCCTTTTTATAAATGTAGTTCACCATTATTCGAAACAAAAGAATAAGGTCGGTCCTAATAAATCCTAATGATTGCACGTGTATATAAAAATATCTACAAAATGATACTATAACATCCACGAACATCTTAAAAAAGATTCCATTAACGTCATATTCGTTTTGTAGCAACATTAAAGATTAAAACGTTTAGATTTCTGCACGAAGATACGAAAACGCTGCTGGAATTCTGTAATAATTATATACGTGGTAGTTTATACCTTTGCAGCATCTAAACATCATTACTACGGGGTTTTCATTAAAAAGTTTTACCGGTAATAGCGTTTACACTGTCTAACACACTTGAAATATTAGTTTAATTAAATTCGATATAACGTATAACGTTGGTTGTTTGTTTTTAAAATGAGTTTTACATCTCATTTATTACTTGTGTAGATATTGAAGTGTAGATTAATAACATCCATCTTAAATCCATCTTGTTCTGTAAGTGTGAAGTCTTTCTATGTACCTCGTATACCAAAACTAGACTACATTGTCCACTACTACGCTATCTTTATCCATAATATTGTCACGTGGGTGGTTTAATTGAAAGACAACTCCTGGTTTTAACAATTATTAATTATATATCCAATTTACAATATAAGGGTTGAATTTGCCCATGGAGCTGGGGCAGTCCACCCTGTGTTGGCCAGGATCGACTTGGACCTATCTTCGAGGCGGGGGCTACCTATCACGGAGTCGAGGAGCCTGCAGAAGACTTCTCCCACTCACATGGTACTGCTTGCTTGGCTCGCCGGCTGTACGAGTATCTGGCGTCAGTGTCTCGGCCGTCACCGTGTGGACTGGTACGTGTAGAGGAGTTGGCTAGGTTCTTCTGCCTCGATACCGTGCGACGTCCATGTATTTGTACTGATGGTTGACCTAGTCGCAATATTCATTCGTCATGACAAATATTTCCTTATTACAAAAATGCGGCGTATGCATTTCGTAATCAAGTAACATATGTTAGACGCTGACAAATAGTTTTTTAATCAAACAGCTGAGCGTCACAATGTCTAGATGTCGCAATCCTGACCTGGGATTATCTTTGTGATAATATTGTCACATAGGTCAGAATTGCGATACCTCTAGACATTGTGACGTATAACTGTTTGGTTAAAAAACTATTTGTCAGCATAGGCTGCATTTTCGTAATTAAGTAATGCTTGTCATGACGAATAAATAGCGGAACTAGGTTGATCGGAGGTATAAGTAAATGGATGACGTACGGAAGCCAGGCAGAGGAACGTAGCCACTCCTCTACAACGTTCTACTCAACCACGGTGACGACCACGAGTCCGAGCATATACGATTACCATTCGGGTAGACCAAGCAGTAGTCACCAGGCTCCTCGACTCCCCGTTTGGCAACCCCCGCAAGAGATCCGTACTTACTGGAGACGGTCATTGTCACCGATGTAGTACATATGTAGCACTTATCAAGTAGCTTCAATGAAGTATGAAGTTACTTGGTTGCCTAAAGTATATGAATTATGATTTTTATGTTTTTTGTAACAAACTATAAACTTGAAATAAAATATTACATTTTCCAATTTATATATTTTAGACTTAGAATTGGTGACCCCGACGTGATCATGCAACAAGATAATGTAGAGGAACATTTACAAGAAATAGTAGAGGAACGTTTAGTGCATGAAACAAATTCAGCTAAATTGAGATTACCTCTGTTCTGGGCTGATGTTGAGCTTTAGTTTGCACAAATTGAAGCAATTTTTTCTAATGCCAGAGCTTTTTTCTAAAAATCTAAATTTAATTATATAATATCAATTTGAGTGCATATATAGCTAATGAAGTAAGGGATTTAATCGTGACACCTCCACAACACTTTCAATATGATGTTTTAAAGTCGGAATTAATTCAGCGGTTATCAATTTCTGGAAGGAAAAAA
This sequence comes from Liopterus haemorrhoidalis, assembly GCA_963971575.1. Classification (NCBI taxonomy): domain Eukaryota; kingdom Metazoa; phylum Arthropoda; class Insecta; order Coleoptera; family Dytiscidae; genus Liopterus; species Liopterus haemorrhoidalis. Next base: position 13,155,472 of record OZ020618.1, on the reverse strand, counting down.
ATTAATCGACAATTATTGGGTAATAAAGTAATGGACAAATCTATATTAAAGGAAATATTTCTACAGCGTCTTCCTACCCAAATTCAGATAATTTTATCCGCGATGAAGCGTGTTACTTTTTCATCTCTTATTGAGTTCATATATTAATTTAGGAGGGAGAGTACCTGTAGTAGTTATCAAGTAGCTTCAATGAAGTATGAAGTTACTTGGTGACCCAAAATATATGAATTATGATTTTTATGTTTTTTGTAACAAACTATAAACTTAAAATAAAATATTACATTTCCCAATTTATATATTGTAAGACTCTTGTTATTTTCAAGACTTACACATATAACGAATTCTTAATAAACGATATATAATAAGAAAGCCGCTGTATTTTATTGTATTTAGGTTGTATTTCACTATTCTTTCGCCCATTCTGTACCTTCAACCATATTTAATAAATTCTAGAATTTAGGTTAAAATTTTAGAATTGTTTTTCAAAGTTATTGAATATGGATGTCATATTTTTAGTCCATATCTAGAAATGAAACCAACAAATCAATACGTGATATATCTTCGTGTCCGGCAAATAGAACTGGGGGAAATTTTGTATACACGCTTAGGGGAGTTTTCCGTGCAATTGAGGGCTAACTGTGTTGCTAACAGGATGAAATTATGTGTGGGGACGAAACCAAATCCTATATGTAATCGTTGCACTAAATAGTTAAACCATTAGTAATCCAATTTTTCTAATACATATATTTTTTTGTTTCAGGTATGAACAAATGAAGCAAATCTTAAAACCTGGTACAATTTTGTAAGTCTAGAAGTAATTAATATATTTCACCCGCGTTTAATTTTAATTATTTAAATTTAATGTGTATTATGTAATTTGTATGTAAAAGTAAAATTCTAAAATATCAGGCCTCTCTCGACTGAGAAACACAGATATAGCTTATATTGCTCAGGAAGCTCTAGGACAGTGTTTCTCAACAAAACGCACCGCGGACCAGTAAAATATATAATTTTCTAACGCTGACCCCTAATAATAATTGTTGGTTAATTTTTTACAAGAAAATAAATGTAGCACATTGCTACTAAATACATTTATTTTATTTGTAGAAAATCACAGAAACTTTACAGAAAATATAAATTATTTACATAAAAAAATGTGTATAAAAAAAAACAAAAAAAACTGCAAAAAAACATACGAAAACTTTCGCGGACCACCTATTGAGAAACACTGCTCTGGGATATATACTACAGAGGCCCAGTTTTTCCACTTTCAGATAAACCTCTTGGTAACTATCTGCCAGATAAGGTTATGTGATACTTTTTGTGCTGAATAAATTTAATTCCGTCTTTCAATACAAATTTATCTATCGGATAGATATCTACCAGATAATGAGACTGATGTATTAAATTAAACTGATTGGTATTGACATTTATTCAGCAGATGAAGTTCCACATAATTTTATCTGTCAGATAGTTACCTAGAGGTTTACCAGATGGTGGAAAGACCGAGCCTTAAACAATTTTACAAATCAGTTCATTAATTTACTTACGCGGTACATCAGGGGGCCGTGCCCTTACAGTTGAGATGCACTGATATGGTCTAAATTACGCAGGATGGTCTAAGACTGTGTTTCTCAATCTTTTTACTATCTTGGCACACCTACGTAGTCATGGAAGAAGAATTTTTGAATGCATACGCTCTTTTATTCAGGATACGTCAATTTCCATTCGTAATAAAATGATCCATCGTATATTCAGACAATGGTGTTAAAATAAAAACAACCTTAGTTTTTTTTTATGATTTTGCGGCATACCCTTTGAGAAATACTGGTCTACCAGGCACGCCAAGGGATTCGCGCTAGCATATTTCACTCAAGATCTGAGATATCTTGCAGTAAAAAATGTTTTCAAATTTGAATGACGTTATTTCATTACCTAATGGTGAAAAACAAAAGAAAAGGAAGAAAAGAATCAATGTTGGGTAAATTGTCACTCTGAGGCCTAACAAAATCTTTATCTGCCATTTTAATAATAAATGCGTCAAAAATTGTTTAAAAAACAAATACAAAACTCTCAAACAATACGCGCTAGACTTGGAAATAACAATTAATCAATCGATTAATTGATCATTTGATTAATCGAAATGTTATAACCGATTTTGATTAAATTGGTAAAAAATAATCAATTAATTGAAAAGGCTGATATAAAATAATTTGACCGTTTTATTAGGAAAACATAAGTAATGGAAGGTAATACAATGTCTGCATAAACAAATATTTTTTTTTTTACTGGCTGTAATAATAAATAATGCCCGTTTGAACGAATACTATATAATATTGATACTGCATATTAAGTACGTAAATTTTAATGCAAATAATTCATTGTTAAAATAAATTTTTGCTTATTGAAAAGAAAAGAGCAAAGTCATCTTACCGACCAATGTTTCAACAATACAACTAAGTAATTTCTTGAAAATAAAATAAAATTATCGATTAATAATAAATTAATCCAAACTTTATTTATTAAAAAATAAAGCAATATTTATTAAAAAATATTGTATGATTAATCGATTAATTGAAACAAAATAATCGATTATTTCAATATTCGATTAATCGTTGCCATCTCTAATACACACGTAAAGGCTTGGGTAGGTAGTCTGAGACATGTAGGTTCTGACGTCATGCTCAGTCGTATTTACTTGGCCACCTTCGCGCTGTGGTCGGCTTTATTTCAAATTTATAATATTTAAATTAAAAAATTTCGCTGAAATATTAATTAAAATGTGATTTTTGTTTTGTTAGGTGACATTTTTTGATACTAACGTATCAAAAAAAAAATGCACTTAAGAAAACATAAATTTTAAGCGTATCCCCTATTCAATAGTACAATTTAACTATGCTGCTTTGTAGGGTAAAGGATGAAAGAGAATACGTAATACATAAGATACCTGAAAGACCTGACAGAACAAGATGAAGGATTTGTTTGAATAAGATTAAAAATCACCCCATGCATAGTTCCCACGAACAGAAAGGGAAAATACCTTATTTCCATAAAAAATATTTAAAAAATATTAAATTCAGAGAAATGCAAAAATAGAATTGTCAAAGTAAACTCGTAAAAATTCTGCAGAAAAAAATATTCAACCATATTTCAAAGTAAATATTTAAATACACAAAAATCTATTCTGGAGACATCAGAAAATCTATTCAAACATTTCCAGATCGTATTTTGTTTTCAAATGTAAACACATATATTTTAGTAAAATATGTTTGTTGACTCACTAAGACCATCTCCCGTCAACAAGATGAAATATTGGATACTAGTATTATACAACTTGAAAATAGATACAATAACTATCATCTTTGCGTTAGGAACTTTTAGGAGATAACTTCCCAACATGATTGTACTTTTGACATTTAATTAAGTTCAATCCTGAGGCGAAGGCAATCTGTTTCTGAATGAACTTTGATGTATAGAGTTCGGTAGAAATTGTCAAATTAAACTTTAGTATTTGATTTTAGGTTCAGATTTTAAACGTGTTCCATAATTATATCATTAGTGTTATTTAGTTCCATATTTAACAATATAATAAATTTAATAGTGATTCACAGTCAAACTGATACAGTTAAGGCGGCGCACAACCCTATAGTTCTTAATAGTTTCTTATACAAAACTAATAATCAGAAATAAAATTAATAACAATCTATATATCAAAATTTGCAGCGAATTTTTATCTATCTAATAGCATATTTTTAATTCTAGAGAAAATTGTTATGTAACTATAAATAAGCAAATTGCATTATATACGCCATCTTGTATACTAATAAACGAATATTTGCGTACGATGCGGCAAATTGTATCTAAAGCTTCATTCTACAAATATGTTTTGAGCTATTTTTCTCTATTGTGAAAATTAATTATAGTTATTGTACTTGGTAATCTATTTTTGCCTCCTTCTTGAGTCTGCCGCGATTTTCAAAATAGGTGTTACAGGTAAAAATGATTTAATTTTTGTGAAGAATACGTGTACCAAGTGGCATTCCATTATCATCAAGTATAATATTTTTCGACGATGGTTCTAAACTATAAGTAATCAAGTCGAAAAAAATGTTGACGTATTATTTGAACATTTCTACACAAAACTGTATAAATATAAATGTTATTTGAAACCCATAAATAGATTTAAAAAATTACAGAACAATGTTGCTGATGTCAATTATTAAGTTATTGAGCGATAATATTTTTACAATAAATATTTCTGCAATTAAAAATATCCTATTAGATAGATAAAAATTCGGTGCAAAATTTGATGTATAGATTGATACTAATTTTATTTCAGATTGTTAGTTTTGTATAAGAAATTGATAACCTCTGGGGGTTATACGCAGCCTTAAGTGAAATCGAAATATTAAAGGAAAAAGGTTAATTGAAAATCATATTTCAATTCTATTTTATATAATAAACCTCTCCGTCTGTTGTTTCTCGTGTACCTATATTCGGAACACTTCGTATGTAATACAAGTACTACCGTAAGAGAAGCGTATTTTTTGGTAAACAGTGACTTATGCTGTTATTTAATTTTTTTTTTTTTTCCTTGCTTATTTGGGTATTTACGAGAGGATACCGTAGACTAAAATCTTTAAATATCTCACTTATTATTTATTTTACCTCAAAAATAAATATAATAAAATTTGTAAAAGGAAAAAAAAAAAAAAAAAGAAATCGAATATTTTCTGTTCAATAGTGCAAATCTTAATAAAATAAATAAACTTGAAATATCTCACTTATTATTATTTCTTATTATAATATAAAACAGCTAATTTGATTGAATTTAAGGGGTAATCTAAAAAACTAGCGTAGGCGTAGCGTAGTGGTAACACATGTGCTCTGCGTTGCGAAGGCCTCGGGTTCGAATCCCGTTAAGGTATGGAAATTTTCTCAAATAAAAAATTGTCCTGGCTAATTGCCACAGCAGCAAAGGCCATAAAATTAAAAAAAAAAAAAAAAAACTATCGTAAAATTCTTTCAGCCGTGTATAGCTTAGAACTTAGAATTACACAACTGGGGAGGCACGGCCCCTTGTTGTGTCGCAAAAGCAAGTGGAGTTCTAACTCTAAAGTATTTGTTCACATCGGTACTAAACAATATTTTCGATGTTTCGAAGTACTGGGCCCTGTATCTTCCATATTTTATATATATATCAATATATAATTTAATTCGGTAAACATGTAGAATAACTTTATTTTAATTAAAATCACTCTAACTTTACACAATCTATAAAAGTTATACAAGCAAATAAGTTCACGACAGACTGTGTAGTCCCACGCTGTAGATTGGTCACAGCCAAGTTTGTAAACAGTCGGAGTCATTTTCGCGCGCTACATACATTTATGATTTTTTTAAGACCAGCTAGTACAATGTTGTACAAATCTGATTTTTCACTAAAAGGTCAATACTGCATTTTTACAAAAGGCAGCCGCAGTCCCTTAAGGATTTCTTCGATTCTGATTTTACACTTAGCCAACGGAGTGGCCGAGCTCGTTAAATCGTAGTTTTGACTTGTAACAACAGTCTGAATTGAGAGGTTGCTAATTCAAGTCTCCGTTGGTGATATTATTCGGGCGAGAATAATATGTTTACATTACTCCCATTTACACAATCATTCACCCCTCCTCCAGGTGTAGGTGCTCGCCCCCTGGCATCGGCGATTAGCCTCTTCGCAAAAATAGGCCGATATAAAATAAATAAAAATGAAAAAATTAAAATGATTTTACACTTTTGCTTACAGGGCTAGCTTCTCTATTATTTTTCTGATAGAACCAAAGATTTTCCATTTTTCAAATTTGTTTTTAGGGTTTTGTAGGTATGACCAAAAAACCCTTATACCGTCATTTTGTCGTCTGTCTGTCTGTCTGTTCGGTAAAAATTGTAGCCAAACGGCTAAACCTAGAGAGTTGAAATTTGGCATGCTTATACAACTCTTTGACCCGCACATAGGAAAAATACTAAAACATCTAAAAAACATACTCCCCTAAAAATATAAACAAATATGTGCTCATCGAAAACAAAAATATTTTTTTTAAATTCTGAGTAGGGTATCAAATGAAATCCCTTAGTACGTGGATTAAGGATCAAATTTTTATTTTTGCAAAATAAATTATTTTGAAGCGATCTTTGCCAAAATTGTGCAAAAAAAATTTTGTCCCACACCCTGTAGCCCAGATGGTTTAAACTAAAAATCTAAAAAAATTCTAAGTAATGTATATTGGTGTGAACCGAAATAGTACAACAGGAATTTTTGATCAGATTATGTTTTCGGAAAATAACGCATTTTTTGTGGTTTTTGGTTCACAAAGTACAAAAGTTATACCAATGTAAGACACTCACATGCAAGGCGTACGATAGCGTAATGGGTTAGAGCACTGGTGTCGTAAGCTAAAATGCGCTGGAAAACGAAGGGTTTCGAGTTCGAGTACGGAGTGAATTTTAATTTTTCTGTTTTTTTTTTTTGCATTTTTATTATGTTGAAATTATTTTGTCAAAATTCTAGTTATATTTTGACAAATGTTGTATTAAATTTTTAAGAGCGTAAATTTAATAACCAGTCTTATTATATGATTAACAGACGATAAATTATTTTTAAAATAACATACATTTTGCCGTGATTACTACAAAGTAAAATTTGTCCTACACACTCAGCATACCGCCTTCACTTATTATATACCTGCGAAACCCTGAAATGTGTGAATATTCACACTTTACATCAATTTTTTTCATTCACATACTCAAAACCATTAACGTCAAAAAGCACTTTTAAATCGTGTAAAACGACCATCATTGATATTTCCGGCTGAAATTTTCGATTATAATTCCCAAAGACTTTTAGAATTTAAATCGTATGTAATAATATCCGCAGGTTTTTATGGAACGAATTTCCGTTTCCTGGAGTATTACGTTCTCTATTTGTGACGTGCAATCAGATATACTGGAAAATCTTTAATTCACCTACGTGAAACTACGACTTGTTTCAGAGATATTTATTATAATAGGTTACCGGAATGTTTCATTTTGTTATACAAATAAAGAAGTATTTGTTTATTGTTAAATCAAATATCATAAGTTAAGTTACGTATTTATTTATGGATAACGTCATTGAGTATTTTAGGTCTAAAAATTTGGAAGACTAGCGCAGTATTGAAGTAATTATATCCGAGCACTATACTCGAAATTAACTATCAGAAAAAATGTGAGGAGAACGATTAGTATGTACAGGACTCGTGATAAGGACATAACAGAATTTGGCAAGACCCTCAAGAATTTAAATATTCCTCGGTCCGTGAGAAAGCGAAACGAGATGCTACTTCATTTCTGCTGTTTAATCTCGTACTACAGATAGTTCTAATGAAAGCCCTAGCTACCAATCACTGTGGTTTATAACTCAGTGAAAATAACGAGCGTATCACACTAGAACGCTATCCATGTTTTATTTTGCAAGTTTTTTTTCGAGGATTCAAGTCTTCACGTCTTCAGCTATCACACGCGAAACTGGGAAAAGTAACTTGCGTCTGCGTACATAACGTTAACAATAGACCCATCTCACTTGATCTGACTGAGAGGGCGAGGCCGCGCACGCGCATTTGATGACTTGGATTTCGTCCGTCTTCTAGAGACAGAGGAGAAATATGTCGATGTATTTGCTCAGACTTAAAGACCTAGGTTTTTTGTCATGCTATCACACACATAAGACATCGATTCGAATGCAGAGAATTTTCCAAGTTTAGACTTGAATAATAACTCAGTAAACCTGAATATTAATTCAAATAAAGTTGAAGGGGTAATATACCTAGCTGAGCTTACTGATGACGAAGCTCAAGAACAGCTACGACACAGTATCAGTAATGATAAAATCTTATTTGTGAAAAATCTTTTTTTATGGGTTTTTTGTCAATATAATTGCAAAAATCTTACCACCCTCACCCTATCTCCCAGAGGAGTTGAACTAAAAATCTGAAAAAAATCTCAATAATGAACATTAATCGGAACCGGAATAGTTCAACAGGAAATTTTGATCAAATTGGTTTATCGCTAAATATTGATTTTTTTTGTGTCGTCGAAAAAAGAATTTATTTTTTAAAATTTATTGTGTGGTATCAAACGAAAGCTCTTAATACGTAGATAAAGGAACGGGAAGAACTTTTTTATTTATTTTTTTATTTTAATACGATTTATTCCACAAAGTACTAAAAAATCTGTGTCCCGCACCTTTTAACCCTAAGGGTTTAAATTAAAAATCTGAAAAAAATCTAAGCAATGTATATATTGCTATGAACCGGAAATGTACGAGAGGAATTTTTTATCCGATTTCGTTTTTAGAAAATATTACAGTTTGAGTTATTGAAAAAAATAAAATAAAATAAAATAATTTAAATTTTCTTGTGGGGATATTAAATGGAAGCTCTTTATGTGCAGATTAAGGAACGGTAATTGATTTTTTAAATACATTTCATTTTGACTAAATTTTGTAAAGTATTAAGATTTTCTTTTAATATCTTACCAAAATTAAAAAACTATATTTTTATATCCATGGATACATTTTGTTTTGGATAGAGAAGAGGTAAGTAAATTTATTTTGCAAATATCGACTAGGAAAATAAATAAATAACTGGCCGGTTGCTGGGATTCCATTTCTAGTAGAGAATCTGTTAGTGTTTCATATAGTCGCAATATAAACAATGTATCTGTAGGCGTTATGCTCTTGCTTGATAAAAGATCGCCCGTAGGTCTGGATTTGAAAGATATCTTTCCAAATTATACAAGAAAAAAAAAAATGCGTTAAAATATATATTATGGTACTATTAGAGATTTATGATACACGATAGAAAAAATCTAACTGCAACCTTCTTCTCGTGTCTATTGATTTAAAGAATTTAAAACCACCACTTGTAATTGTGTTATGTAGAGACAGGCATTCATCCCTTGGTCTTCTAATAATCACCATTCACTGACTAAATACCTATAAAATCCTGAAATGTGTGAAAATTCACACTTCACGTCAATTTTTTTAATTGTTGCAAAGGTACAAGAGGTACAAGATGAAATATGTTGGGAAAATTTTTCATCTTAATACGATGAGGATGACAGAAGACAGAATGATAAAGAGGATCTGGGAAGAAAAATATAGTAGAAACCACATATAGATCAGCGAGAAGACGTCTCAAAAGATGCAGGGATTAGGTACAGAAATTATACAGAAATTTTAAACAAGTATTGGTTTGTGGGATACATTGAAGAACCTGACACTTAACAAATCAAGATGGAGGACTTACGTGAGTGAAGCTAAAAGTCAACCAGACTAACAGTGTCCAAAGATAAAGATATACAATGAAAAATAATGTATTGGAAGTTGTGGCATCCTAAAAATATTTAAGTTATACTTTAAACAGTGCTAGAACCAGGGTATGGCGAGCAAAGCACGCACCTCGGACGCAGAATTTGTAAGGGCGCAAGGTAAAGTACTCAGGGGCGCAAAAATCACTCCGTCTCTCTTTGATTCGTGTTCCTTTTTCTTTCATCACTTCCATCTGTCTTCCTTCTTTTGTCATCAGCAAGGGTGGAGGCGCAAGACTGGTACTTTGCCTCGGGCACACTCCGGCTCCGACTCTAAATAATAAGAGGGATATAGAACAGGAAATTAAATCATGAACTGCACCAGCAAGAATTGCCTTTGTGAAAATTGTAAATATTGAAGTAAATATTCACTTTGAATTCAGTGATAAATTCTTTGTTTAATTTTATTTTTTCCTTTTGTTTGAGTGCTTTGCTTGATACTAATTCGTGGTTCATGTTGTTTTTACTGTAAATAGTTTTATTTCTGTTCTCTCTAATAATCTGTGAGTGGAAACAATTTCTAGAAAATCCACTATAATTGCTTCAAGTGAAAAGCATCTGTCCAGTTAAGTAATTCTCAATAACATTGCCAGTATTTTACACTCCAAAAACTGCAAGATAATCTGTACAAGTTCAGACAGTTGGTTAAAGTGTATTATTTTAACCTGTCAAGATTAAGAAAATATTTCACCTGACAAACCTTTTAAAATAAATACCTTGGTATTATCAAATATTTACAAGAGTGTTTCAAGTCGTTATCTAAGGAAACCAACTTAAATTTTTCTTTCAAAGTTTTTAGTTCGTAAACTTTATTAAATTTTAAATGATTCTGGAAAGTTATTTCTTGAAAAATATGTGAGATATAGATTTTTTTCATGATAAAACTTTTAGTATGAATGTACAATAACAAACATTAGAAATCTAAAATATTATATCTAGTGCAGGCAAATTTAAGAGGATCTTTCACACATCAAAATTTGCAGCGAATTTTTATCTATCTAATAGGATATTTTTAATTGTAAAAGAAAGTCTTCATTTAATTGAAACACATTGAATTATAGCCATCTTGTAAACCATGTGATGCATATTTGCGTACGACGCGATAAATGGTAGCTAAAGCACCATTTTGCAGATATGTTTTCCTAAGATTACTATGGACCTGTCTCTTTTCGATACTGTTAGTTGACAAGAAATTAGCTTAATTTCGCATGTTAACCACATGCGCGCGCTTGCGATGCGGGAATGATAAACTCGTCTGAATGCGCATGTGCAGTGTTCGGGAATGAATAAATTCTCACCAATGCACATGTGCAGCGGCGCGAGAATTTTCTTTCCCGTACTGGCGGCGCGCGCATTAATGGCTGTTAACCATATTTATGTAGTATTTTCTTGATTATTTATTCATAGAGAAATGTTAATCCGGAGAAAAACACAGTGTGCAACACGCGCAGAATGCACACTCCGCGCTAGTTGCACAATATGCTATTGTAGCTATTTTGTTCTATTGTGAAATCTACTTATAGTTATTGTACTGGGTAGTCTATTTTTATTGCCATCTTGAATCTGTCGCGTTTCTGAATATAGGTGCTGCTGGTGAAAAAGATATAATTTGTGTAAAGATTACGTGTACCAATTGGCAATCCATTATCATCCAGTATTATATTTTACGACGGAGGTTCGAAACTATCATTCAGAAAAAAATAAATATAAATAAGTTATTTGAAACACCCCAAATATATTTAAAGAATTAAAGAACATTATTTTCTGATATTTTTTATTAAGTTATAGAGCAATAACATTTTACAACAATTTTTTCTACAATTAAAAATTTCCTACTAAATAAAAATTCGGTAAAATGTGAGGCAATGATATGGTAAAAGTCCGACATCTCTAAGGCCGCACTGTTGCATCAAAAATAAAAATCGTGGTGTTAATCGCCAACCTCCGTTAGAAGATGGTACTAGAAGAAGTAGAAGCTCTGAGATTTATATATAGCGTTAAATAGAGAAGTGCTTAGGGCTAGTAATTCCGACACCACCTACAATTAGGGGTTATTTGGGAGAATTGTCTGGAAAATTGTAATTTTATAATTCCCAATCCCCAAAATTGGTTAGGAAAATAGAAAAATTACTCTTTGAACCAGGGAGTACTCACAATGGGAAACAAATGCCGCTATTCGCAATGTATGTATATATTATTATATAGTTTTTTTTTTTTTTTTTTTATCACATTAATGGCCTTTGCTACTAAGTCAATTAGCTAGGACAATTCTAATATTTTATGGTGAAAATTCCATGTCTGAACAGGATTCGAACACGAGACCTTAGCAACGCCTGGCACGTGCTTTACCACTAAGCTATTCCGACCGGCTATACATTTATTAGACATTAACTTTATTTCAACAACGAAGTGTTTAATTTTAGAACATATTAACAACATTTGCTTAACACAATAATTCAGTTCAAATTCAACTTTAATAAGCATTAAGCATAAAAATTCAAACTAGATTTTAAATATGTTAAAGTTAACGCCCTATTCTTCGAACCTATCCGATGTTATCTCTATTTATTTTACGGTATCTATATAAATCTGGTTTATAAATCAAATTCAATGTACGCTTTTATAAAAATTTAATATCATTTTCATATATTATCAATGACTGAAATGGTTACAAGCACACAATAAACAATAGTTATGGCGATACTATATCTGATCGCAACATCTGGCGAACCACAGCGGGCAAAATAAATTTCCAACCACTTCAAAAGGATTTGAAACAGAATGGGTGATTAAAAGAATATTATCTACGCCAGAAATACCACACAGAATTGTATTATATTGTTTAATTTGGAAATTCTTTGACTCATTCTATAAAATTATTTATTGAGGTACAGTGGATGCTTATATTGTTAAAGCAATGTTTCGAATTACCCTCCACAGTTTTAACCGCCGATCAATGACCCTACTTTACTAGATCAGGAATGATTGTTAAAAATCTTTATAAATAGAAATTTTATAGCATAAACGAGTTTCCAAGTGATGATTTTAGCCTTCTAACATAAATTTTAGAAATTTGTAAATTACTATTATCACATATTCTTTGTAATATACTAGGGCGGATTGATATGTAAGGTCTCCTATAACGCCATTGTGTGAGTAGTGGGGATAGAAACAAGTTCTAACCTGCAAACGGTAATTTCGAGTATTTCGTCTTAGCATGCAAAGTTTTAGTTTCCTGTGTACTGTCGTTGAGTAACAGTGTAATTTATCATGAGTTCGATTTCAGAGATGCGCACTAAGCAACGATCCGTGATAGAATTTTTAGCACTGGAAGATTGCGCGCCCATCCAAATTTACAGGCGTTTGAAAGCTGTTTATGGCAACGATTGTAAGGAAGTGAAGAATGTTCGCCAGTGGGTTCGAAGTGCAAAACTCTGTCATAGAGGCGAAATGAAGAGACGAAAAGACAAGTGAATGCACTGATTCAAGAAACTCGCCGGTTTTGCCAAATTGCTCGACAATTAGGCATTAGTCAAGAAAGAGTCCAGTACATTGTTCAGACGTTGAATTACAGGAAAATTTCCGCCAGATGTGTCCCGCCACAATTAACAGATGTCATGAAAGAATAAAGAAAAAATATTTGTCAAGAACTTCTTAACCAGTACCGACGTGAACATCACCACCGGGGACGAAAGTTGGGTTCATCACTATGACCCCGAAAACAAGCGGCAGTCCATAGAATATAGTCGTCCTGATTCTCCACGTGTACGAAAATTCAAAAATTCAAGAGTTCCATCGGCGCAGGATGTCATGTTCACCATTTTCTAGGATGCAAAGGGAGTCATTCATAGCGAATAACTGCCGAAGGGATCAACGATTAATTCAATAAGATACTGCAAAACTATACTATCACTAAAGAGTCGTATCCGTAGGGTAAGGCCGGGAAGAAACATTTTTTCCTACACCAGACCGCATTGCAGCAACGAAACGATGGAGGCAGTGGCGAGCCTGAAATTCACGGTTGTTTCGCACCCTGCATACAGTCCTGATTTGGCACCTTCAGATTTCTGGTTGTTCCCAAAGTTGAAGGCTGTATTGAAAGGTCAACATTTTTTATCAAACACTGAAGTTCGGGCTGCTGTTCGCAATTGGATCAACAGTAAACAAGAAAGTTTTTTCATGGACGGAAAGAAGAAATGGATTCAGCATTTGGAGAAATGTGTTGCACTAAATGGTGATTATGTGGAAAAATAATTATGTACATTGGTAGTACAATGTACAAATTTACTTCAGTTTGAGACTGGTTTCATTATTTTATCTTTTCCTATTCTTATTTTATAGAGTTGGAGACCTTATATATCCGTCCGCCCTCGTACATATATATATTGTTTTCCTGTGACTGGGTTATTTTTGTTTCTCTGGTACACACAAGTGCCCAATAAAATTTAATATTATTATTATAAGAGAAGAAGCAAGATATCTGGGACGTTTTTGGTCACGCTTTTTTTTTGCGTCAAAACTTATGTTATTGTCTTACCAGCTTGCTCAGCCTTTTCCAAGACAGAACGTATTCATATTGTTTTATATCAATCTCGACTAGAAAGTCCTCAACTATTTTGGCAATATGAAAATAGATGAAGCCCATAAATATCAAATAAATCTGAACACGTGAACTTTGCTCTGTTAACCCCTACCAATTTACTTTTTATTTGAATTGAAAAACAATTTAAAATTTTGAAAATTGCAAACAAGTTTTATACCAACACACTAAATTACTTTTGATGCAGTTCGCTTTGGTTTTTCCAGAATATATTGCTGTTAACTGTAGTGGCACAAAACAATTTTCCTTTATAAAGTTTACGTTGTTGTACAGCCACGAGCATAGTTTTTCAATTACTACAGAAAACCAAGTTTCATTCAATTTCCGAATTCTGTCCAATGGAAACTCTTGCAAAAGTATATTTCTCTAGCGTTTTAAAGATAAACTTCCATAGTAACAAATAATTTGTATACAGTAGGACCCCTAATAAAAATAACATTATTATTTTAAATGTAGATATGGGCGTGTCCGTTACAAAGGGGTGGTGTATAATTAAAAAGTTCAGTGCCACTATCCGGTTTTAATTTTGACATTAGGTGGACACGATTTCTATAATAATTTTTTTCTACTACCAATTTCAATCCAGAACTGTATGTATACGAAGGCAACTTTTTAAGTTTTTACAGAAACTAAGAAAGAAATTTTTTTTGGATCAAACTGTTTTATTGCTTTTCGAAATAGTCGCCTTTAAGATTTATACACTTTTGCATACCAGTTCTCGAAACAGTTTTTCCACTCTAAAGTTGGTATCTCAAAAACATGGTTTTCGAAGTCTTCAACAGCTTCTTCAGATGATGAAAATAGCTGTCCATGCATTTTTTGTTTGACATTGGGGAACAAAAAAAGTCGTTGGGGGATAAATCAGGTGAATACGGACAAGGAGACATTAATTCGATGGTTTTGTCCTTCAAATAATTGTTTGACGTGCTGTGTGGGAGCTTGCATTCCACGAAGAATGATGCGACGTTTTTGATTGTTTTTCCTGATTTTGTCGATGACTTCTGGCAAGCAAATTGTTGTATACTATTCAGCATTCACTGTTCTCCGATCCTCCAAAAGAATGGTTGCGACATGTCCAGTACAACCGAAGAAATAAGCGATAATTTTCTTGGTAGTGCTTCGTAAACGAACAACTTTTGTGGGTTTCGGTTCATCTGGGAAGACCCAAATAGTGGATTGTTGCTTAGTTTCCGGTTCATATGAATAAATCCAAGTTTCGTCACCTGTAACGATGTTGTATACGGATTTTGCAGTGCCTAGGTTGAATTTCTTTAGCATTCCCTTACACCAATCAACACTAACCTTTTTTTGAGCTTCAGTCCAATTATGCGGAATTCATCGGGAACAGATATTTTTCACAGCTGTTCATCCAAAATTGAATGTATTGCAGACTGCGATATGCCAAAGGATGCCTCTATCTCACGGTAAGTCACATGCCGATCTTCTTCATAATTTTGCGCACAGCATCGATGTTTTTTTGAATCACAACCGATTTTGGTAGACCTTCACGAGATTCATCACTGACGGACGCACAACCACGACGAAATTCTGCAAACTAATTGTAAACAGTCTTTTCTGATGGTGCTTCATTACCAAAAGTTGATTGAAGCGAATCTATGCATTGTTGTTGAGCTAGGCCTTTATTAAAATCGTAAAAAAGCATCCAACGCAAAACCTTCACGATATTTCTTTCTCAATCTTCGAACAAAAGATATCGTTTCATTTTAATTATCTTCTCGGTTGAACCGTGTTTTTAACGGTCATCTGAATTCTCGCCGAATATGTGTTGGAAAATATTCAAACATCACATCAGTTTATGTTAATATTTCACCGGTTGTTTAAATCTGTTTCAGATTTAAGGTAACTGATATGGGTAAAAATACTGTAAAATTAATAAACCATAGTGTAAGTGTATACCCTACTGGGCAATTTAAAAATTGTTTATTTCTATTGCGCCAACACTTGACTCGCCGACCTGTCGTGACTTGATCGCATTTTGTTTTTAGGTTAACGACAATAGCACCAGCGACCCTGATTAATTTCCTGCCGTTATTTTCAACAAAGTGGTGGTTTTCTTCGTGTAAAATATAATATTTTCATTAACTACTTTCCACAGTTACAAAGCTGCCAAAAATACGCAGGAAATTTATTTTTTACAACGAATAATAATTTTATGTTGAAATTTTTGAAGGGTTTATTTTTTATTTTCATAATGATTATATTCACGCTTAAATATACCCTTGAGTGTATATTTTTTTGAAAGGATGAAGATTACACGTGATTTTTTTTTATATAGTGCTATATTTTGGGCATTTTCTTTTATGTGTAATATAAAATATAAGACATTTAAAGTGTGTTTTTATTTTTAGAACGCTACAAAATGCCAATAACTCATGAGAGCTTTTTTATGACAACCAAAATTTCAACGTTTAACTCCTCGAAGGATTATAATGGAAAACAAAATGAATTTGCTACCAAGATAAAGTTTAATGCTTTAAAATTCATATTATTGATATAAATTGACCAGACGTCTTGCTTTTGACGGGACAGTCCCTTTTTTAGGTGGTCCGTCCCGCTGTCTCAGTCCTAAATGTCTCACTTTTTCTAACAATCCCGTTAATAGCTTCCAATAGATCTAAAAAGGCAATTAGACGATTTTTTTTTTTTTTTTTCCATAAATTATTTTATAAATTAAATAGCTAGGGAAATCGCAGTCAGTAAAATGAGTGATTCGGAGATTCTTTCAAAAATTGATAACGCAACTGAAATCGCTATATCCACGTTAATATCAGATAAATCCAAAATATTTGACGAAACTAGCTACAACAAATTTGAAAGATGGTGTGACGGTAAAAAAGTATTTGCTGTGTCTGAAAAGTGGTGTTAGTATATTTGCAGAAATATTAGGGAGTAATTATTCAATGCTTCTGACTAAAATTTACGTAAAAGAAATATGGTTAATTTTTCATAATTTTGCCCCCCCCCCCCATAATTTTGTAAATAAATTATAACTTACCTGATAATTTTTTTTTTCTATTTGTTATGACAGGTTACCGCTTGCCGGTAATTTGAAATGAGTAAATTTTGCGTAGTGGGAGAAAAGATAGTAGCTAGTAAATATGTCGACGAGCTAGCTGCTATCCTAGTCCAACTACTAGAATAGACCGGGAGCTCATGACAGTTTTTGGTCTCCGATTTCATACAGCATGCCTTTTGGAGGAGAGAATATTTACCCTGTGACAACAAAAACGGGATGGTACTAAACCCCTGCACGCTTTCCGGTCATAGGGAAAATTGCATTTCCACTTAAACACAAAATTTTTGTGCTTTTCTCTGATTTAATATTGCTTGCCCTTTTGTCAAAAGAAAGTTATAACAAATTTAAAGTCTTTTAAATATATGCATGCGATTCGGAGGGTCCCAAAAGGCTCAAACGGTCATGTGATCTTGTAATAAAAAAATATGTTTTTCCGCGTTTTCATACAGCATGCCTATAATTAAGAGACTTTAAATTTGTTATAACTTTCTTTTGACAAAAGGGCAAGCAATATTAAATCAGAGAAAAACACAAAAATTTTGTGCAAGTGGAAATGCAATTTTCCCTATGACCGGAAAGCGTGCAGGGGTTTAGTACCATCCCTTTTTTGTTGTCACAGGGTAAGTATTCTCTCCTCCAAAAGGCATGCTGTATGAAATCGGAGACCAAAAATGTCAGGAGCTCCCGGTCTAGAAGCTATTACTCTACTAGTCACATTGTCAACTGTTTACACAGGGATAGTAACTAGTTTCTAGTTACTTGCGCTAGTAACTATACTAGCGTCGGCGAATCAGTGCAGTTACGTCACACGACGTAACAAACAATTGCATTGTTCCAAACAATACATTCGTTTTTTCGTATTGTGACGTAACTGCACTGATTCGCCGACGCTAGTATAGCTATTTTACTCTACCAAAGTAAACCCGGTATAAATGAGGATAAAGTACTAATGAATACAATTTTGTTGACCTGGCCGGAATTCGAACCTGAAACGTTTTGCCTGCGTTACAGGGTTATTACATCTTTATCCTCGAGGAAATACAATTTTATTTGTATTTTTTATAAATATAACATTAACTGTATTAAAGTTCCTTGTTTAATTTAAGAAGCTTTCAATAGATGGTCTGTGTAACCCACGGAACCTCGAATTCTTTTAATGTATTATTCATGAGTGAAGAGTTACGGAATGAATCTAGAGATAGAAACCACATTTACGCTTCTAACCTGAACGTCGTAATTGGTGCAGTTCAGAGCTAACTAGCTGTGTAACTAAGACATTCCTACAATTATCCTCTTAACCAATTCAGCTAGTTTTAACGCAAAGACAAAATTAAAATTGTTTCAATTCGAAATTAAATACCGTTAAATAATGTTTTGAATGAATATTACACTAATCTCTTTTTTATTAACTGTTTAAAAAACTAATATATCTACAACACTACAGTTGGTGGGTGTCTATTCTGTAAGTTTCGTTTCTACAGTATTCTGTTGAAAGTTCCGATTTTCAACATCTTGGTATTCTGTAACTTAAGGACAGTGCACATTTAAAAGAGTTGTGTCGCTCTTGAGAGGAGGAGGATACGTTCCTACCTAGGAACGTATCCTCTTTGAAAAGTTGTATTGTTTTATTGACAATTATACACGGGGGGGGGGGGGGGTCACATCTCTAACACCCCTCTGGGGCAGCCATTTTTAGGGTTTTGTAGGTATGACCAAAAAACCCTTACACTGTCATTTTGTCGTCTGTCTGTCTGTCTGTTCGGTAAAAATTGTAGCCAAACGGCTAAACCTAGATAGTTGAAATTTGGCATGCTTATACAACTCTTTGACCCGCACATAGGAAAAATACTAAAACATCTAAAAAACATATCCCCCTAAAAATATAAACAAATATGTGCTCATCGAAAAAAAAATATATATTTTTTTATATTTCTGAATAGGGTATCAAATGAAAGCCCTTGGTACGTGGATTATAGATCAAATTTTTTTTTTGCCACACCCTGTAGCCCAGATGGTTTAAACTAAAAATCTGAAAAAATTCTAAGTAATGTACATTGGTGTGAACCGGAATAGTACAACAGATATTTTTGATCAGATTACGTTTTTGAAAAAAAAACTCATTTTTTGTGTTTTTTTTTTGCTAATAATGTACACAAGTTATAACTTTGTAACACGCTACACTGGAAAGTATATCCTGGTGTAGTGGTTATGAGGCTGGCTTCTCACCCAACTAACTCAGTTCGATCCCTGCGAGAAGAGACAATATTATTTTTTGTTTTTTTTTTGCATTTTTATTATGTTTAAATTATTTTTTCAAAATTCTAGTTATATTTTGGCAAATGTTGCATTTAATTTTTAAAAGCGTAAATTTAATAACCAGTGGAAATTATTGAAATTATAATTTAATTCTGTTTCAATGTACACGAAGGGGCGCTCCGCCCCATATAACAACCAATGGAAGCCATAGGCGCAATTTTCAAAATCTTAATGAACCTTGCTATATATATATAAACCAAAAAAAAAAAAAAAATACTGCCCATATTTAGGAACCTAAATAATGGTATTAGGCGTTCGAATTAAAATTAACAAAAAAAAATATTTTAATATAAAATTTGTTTTGGCATCCCAAATAATCATCATTCACTTACTCAGAGCCGCAGTAAGGAAAACTTGCGCTAGGGGCAAAGCCGTGTTTTGGCGCCCTTGGCAAATAAATTTAAGTATTAAGCAAAAAAATAGTGTGAAAATTCACACTTCACATCAATTTTTTTAGTTTTGAGGGAACATACCTATAATTATACATACACACATACGAAGTAATTTATATATTAGTACAGATATTTTTAATTTATCTATATGTTATTGCAATATATAGCCGTTTGCTCAGGTATGTTCTTTATAAAATCTGTTAACAGCATTAGATTTCCTGTATTACTTTTATTCGACTTATCTTGAAATGCTATCGGATGTTCAGGAATCAGGAAATTCTTATCGGATATGTCAGAAAATGTTACAAAATAAACAAAAAAACGACAGAAAACATTTGACCTAGTATTGTAACAGGATTTCACAAACACACAAACATTTATCACTGAACGATGCTTACCGCCATCTGGTAAGTTGCCAAAAATTCTTACTAGCGCTTCACTGCGGTAACCATAAATTCCATCGAAAATACTAGAATTAACAATTATATCAAAATATCTACGGTTTCAAAATTTTATTAAATCGTTGAATATTTAGTATGCGTTTTCACGTTTTCGTAATTCATTTTATTTTAATGATTCTTTTATTTCTTTTGTCTCATTTATATTCGTAATATTTCTTTTAGTCTTTTATTTTATACGTTTTAGAGTTGAAATACAGGAGGAAAGAATGGATTTAATTAAAATTTACAATTGTTTTTATTTGATAAAATCTTTTCTCACGGTATTTAGTAATTTTACTTTTCGTTAAAAACATTATATATAATAAACCTGTCTGTTGTTTTTCACCTATATTGCCATATTCGGGGCTCTTCATATGTACTCGTACACTTTCTGATAATTTAGCAATACACTAACAGGTACTTATATATCTTTAATAAGTATAGTCATTTAGATGGGCTGCATTAGGCGGAAATAGCCATTGTTGCTGTGCGCCAAAAATTTTAACTAACTAAACTCCCGGCTTGTTCGTTCTGAAAATAATAGACCTCAAAGATGGGCTTAATTTTGCAAATTATACTTTTGTCCACTATTATCCCTTCTTCTGCATATAGAAATATTTTTTTGGATATTCAGCATGCCTTTTTCTGACTCATAACTGAAAGATAAACTTGTATACTCATTTTCAGATCAACAACTGCTTTGATTGCCGAGTTACCGACAATCAAATTTTGAATATTGTCTCTTTGTCTTCATTATTCATTTCTATCGCTTTATAAGCCCTAATAATCTGTTAGTTTTTTTTCGGATAAAAACTATTAACGAAGCAATCTGCAAAAAATACGTGAAAAACAACATGGGTCATATACGACCACAAAGGCAGCTGGTGTAAAAACAACTTGCTATATGAACTTGACAACACAGTAATGCCCTGCCTACCAAATGTGGAATATAGATAGCAGAACAGCTCGATATCACCGCTGTGTCAAAAACCAGAACAAAATTTATAAATGGAGGGAACATATATAACCCCTAGTTGTCGTTTTAGTTGAATTTTGATGTGTATCATATGACGAAACTGAACAATACGAAAATTACATTAAACCAAGGTCTTCACGTGTCATATTCACTGTAATCGTCTACCTCTCAGTTATTGTGTGATACTCGGCCATGAGTACATTTCTCGGATATCTTTGTTTTTACGGATTCTCCATTCACCATTTATTTGAATGGGTCCAAAGATTCTGCATAATATTTTATTTTCTAAAACTATGACTTGTTGTTGATATCGCTGTGTTAAAGTCCATGTTTCGGAGCTATACATAAGTACGGGACGTATTTGACTTGGTATAATCTGATTTCTGTGCTCCTAGACAGTAGTTTCATTTTGAAAAGGGGACCAAGTGCAAAATACGATGCTTAATAGCATGAATTCTGTTCGTAATTTTCTGCTGTATCAGGTTCACCTGATTTATCATGGTGTCCAGGTATTTGAAAGTATAAACTCTCTCAAAAGTGTTGCCATTCATTTTTTAGTTGATCGTGTTCTCATGACCGCGTCTTCTTACAATAACATACTTGTTTTTTTCATTACTGATGATGAATTCTTACTTTACTTATTTTAAATAATATCCAGGTCATCTGCATACCCTGAAATCTTGTGGTACAAATTGACCTGTAGAACACGATGGTTGGTATCTTTTAACATCCTGTCCAGCATGAGGTTAAACTTCTTGTTTGACTCCAGAATGAATTTCAAAAGGCTGACATTTTGCAATACGACGGGAACTCACAAAACTCCACTTTTCGTAATTGGAATGATTTCTAACCAAAGAGCGTCTAAAAACTTGATGTTCAACAATAATAACATGTGTAGGAGAAACATGGCATATCAGCGCCAAAGTAAGAAATAAAGTCCAGTTAGACTTTGATAAGAAAAAGTTTATCATAGTGCCTTGGTGGACGTCATCATTAATCAGCTACGTAATGTTTTCCTCGGACAATCCTGGGGGTCCAGCAGTTACTAGCAAAATCCACGGGGTAAACAAGTAGGCCTGGATCCAACGCCTTTACACTACAGGGCCGTATTTCGTAACATCATGTTTTGTCAGCGACCAGTTTTCTGCAGCTTATCGCCACTTATTTATTCAATATACGTTTGTTTTTATTCTTCCATATTATTTTGTTTCTTTTATACTAAAACATAAAAAGGTTCGCCCTTGCTAAAATATTAATGTAAATTATATTTTCTGTTCTTATTTGAAACATAACTCATACTCGACATAATAAAAGAAACACGTTGTAACCACACTGAATAAATACTAAGCATACGTTATCATTTCAGTGAATATGTTATTATATCTTTTGTTTCATACTGGAGGCATTTAATATTTAAAGGACGACGTTAACAGGATCAATATAAACTGAAATGCCAGAGATGGTAAATGAACTTGTTTCATATAACTGCCATGAATACAAAACAGAGAGAAGAATGTGATATCAAACATTCAGGACGATTCGTTCAGTTAAAATAAACTGCAAATACATAATTGAATTTTGCAATAATACCATTTGTTAGGAGGATGTAAACCGATTTTTAATTCAGACTACAAATCTAGTAATAATGCTAACTGGTTTAACTCTGGACGATTACGTATAAAACAAGACTTCAACTAGGTTAACGGTGAGGTTTATGAATAAGTGTATAATCCAATATTTATTTATTTATTTATTTATTTATTTATTTATTTACTTATTTATTTATTTATTTATTTATTTATTTATTTATTTAACCAGTAACTATACAGATTTGTACAGTAGTGCACAAGTCCAGTTACATAGTACTGGGGAGAAAAAACAATACAATTATAATAACAATAATATAGAAATACTAATAAAATAATGAATAAAATAAAGAATAAAACACAATATAACCAAACATACAATAAGATACAATATAACTAGTCTAATTTATTTTTAGTCTTTATCAGAGACTTGCTTGTTTACTAGACTGAGCATTTTGTTCAGTGGTGACATAAATTCTGAAATTTTGAATTCTCAATCTTATGTCAGGGACTCGAATATTTAAATTTTGAAGAAGTTCTGGGGCATCTAGTTTATTATAAAATAATTTAAACGCGAAATTCAAAGTGTGGATGTTGCGTCGCCATTCTAATGTTTGAAATTTCTTGTTTGAAATGACATGTTTCGGTTAATTTCAGGGTCAAGTTTCTTCCAAATCTCTGTTGTACTTTTTCTATTTGATTTTTGTAGGACATTGTTTTTGAGATCCAGATTGTATTCGCGATGAGAGGATAAATCTGACGCTCGATTGACATATGTGCGCATGCTTCAAAATGATCTTGAGCGGAGATTAAAAATATAATATTCTGATTTATTGTGGATATATTTAAGATTATCATTAATACATCAATAATTAGACAATAATAATTATCAATTTATTATTTATTTATTTATTTATTTAATAGAACAGCACGTAGCTAATATGAACAATAATACAAAACAAGAAAAAACAAAAGGAACAAATATCACAGTGTGGTCGATAGTCATAAAATTATTGTTAAGCAACAAATAATTCATTCTTAAATTATAATTTGCTTAAATAAATACAAAGGAGATAAAATGAATGAAATTACACGTGTGTGTGTGTGTGTTACTACTCACACAGTTAAGACAAAAAAAAGTTACTTCTGTATTTTTTCAATAATATTTTCTTCCTCTTGCGTTGTCGGTTTTTTAAAATATGCGACTTCTTAATTTTTTTCCTGGTACTAAATATAGAAATTTGTTTATTAATTTTTTTATTACTTGGTTCAAATTTTGTCGTATCTAGTTGATGTTTCAGTTTTTTATTTTCTTTGTTAATTTCTAAACATTTTCTATAAGTATAAGCCCAACGATTGGGCTACTCATAATAATTTGTGAAAAAATATTCACCAAATTTTTTCATGTCATTACCCGAAAGTAAAAAACTATTGCTTTTGGTAACATTTCTATAAATTTTGATTCTTCAAGGGTTATTTCTAAAGTTTTTAAAGTTTGGAGCCCATCACTGCACACCAGGCATTGTAAAACACTTCATTTATATCGGACATAAAAACATTGCAATTTATTAAACCGATTTTTTTGAAAAATTTACGAAAAAAAAATCATGAACAGTAGTGTCCTGCCTGTTTGTAAACATCCATGATGCAGGAAACTCCTCGCCATATTCGTCGATTATCATTAAAGTTTATCTTATGAATACTTTTTAAATGGACATTTAAATTATATTGTTTTGAAAATATTTTATTGCAAATTAATCACATCACAGACCTTTTCAATTTATTTAAAAATGTGTGCGCTGCATATAAGTACATGTAAACACAACATTGGTTTCCGCGTTTCCCGCTACACTGGAACGCATGCGTATATGTGTCAATCAAGCGTCAGATTTATCCTCTCATGTATTCGCGTACTCTAATTTAGGTCGAACTAGTGCACAGTACAGTAACCAAGTTGTAGATATCTTAAAACTACCACTGTTTCTTACTATAAATCCTAAAGTTTATAGGGCACTATTCACTATATTGTCTATGTGGTCACTAAAATTAAAATCGTGTCTAAATAGTACACCTAAGTCCTTTCCCTTTACTATCTCTTAGCAGCACTATATTGTCAATATGGTAATGTGGGTTATTTTGTTTATATTACGTGTAAAGGATATTAATTTGCATTTGTTGATGTTCATTTTGAGTTTATTTTTGTCGCACTAGTTCACTACACTCTTTAAGTCTTTTTGCAACAGCAGGCAGTCCTCCGACTTGTTGATTACACGAAACAGCTTAAGATCGTCTGCATAAAGAAATGAATTACTGGTTCCTATTTCCACAGGTAAATCGTTAATGGTTAGGAGGAACAGAAAGGGGTCTAGAATTGTTCCTTGGGGTACGCCAGTTGTAGGGAAAAATGAATTTGATTCCGTGTCTTTGGCTTGAACTTTAGTTCTTCTCTGTGTAATGGTAGGTTTAGTCAACACTTAGCGATAGCTTTAGTTTTACTCCTATATTTTAATTTTATCCTTAAAAGATAAACTATCATATCGCTACGAGCAAGTTCATACAACACATTTCTTTAATTTTAGTCCTATGGTTCTGGCCTTGAAAGATAACTAAATTCTAACTTTCCTACGGCTAGGAGTAAATCACGTTAAAACCGCACCATGCGCGTGCGCGCACCCCAACTTAAATTCTAAAAGCACCCATCGTGGCCAACATAAGGCCATAAATAGCAGCAACCCTTCTAGACTTATTTCGGTACATGTTTACACACAATGTTATATTTGTCAATAACCAAAAATTTTAATTTTTTGACATTTAGAAAAATTATACTATGCGCGTACGTTAAACTCGACGGTTCATTGGTTACTTGTTAAAAGTTAAAACTCGTTAAAACATTGTATAAACCCGTACTCATTCAAGACGATTAAAGCCAAGACTAAAACTAAGAGTAAGATTCAAATTAACGCAACATCTATCGCTAAGTGTTGACTAAACCCACCATTAGATAAGACTGGAAAAGAGTACTTCTGTGCTGCAACCAAAGACACTCAATATTGAGAGTTTTTAATAAATATTTAAAATTCCAACAAAAATTCGACTTGTTTTACTACACATAAAAGATTATTGCACTGTAGATCTCAGTGTAAAAGTCTCTCTCAATTTAGACTCCTAGCCCAGAGTAGTTCCTTTATTAACAAACTAGGAGCGTGCGCACTTGGGGTACAAACGCTTAAAAAGATTGTTGCTGGCGCCTATAGATGCTGCCTAGCAAGGATGGGGTGTCGGGAGTCGAATAATTGAAGTTTTTTTTTTTTAACCTGGAGTCGGTATCAAGATTTCTTCGATTCAATTTTTATCAAGAATGAGAGCAAAACAAAATAACGATATTACCAGAAGTTTTGAAAGAACGGAAACGGGAACGTCACGGGAGGTGTGGGCCCATATCTCCGCCCCTGCTTGTACATAAATACTTGGTAAAGTATTATATTAGTTCCAAGATGTTTTATTTGTATAGTAATAACTTTTGAATTGTTACCCTCGTTGATTACTTTCTGTTGGCTATGTTTGTTGTAGGATATTTGATCATAAAATGACAGTATCATGAGGAATGTAGGATGTTTGACGTATAACAGGAACTCTTCGAAGTAAAACATACATCAGTCAGTAGAAGGATATTGTATCATTACTTTCCCCGACACATTGAAACATTTAATATTGACGGCAATCAGTTTTACGCATACATCGTGACTGCAATGCATAATATGTCATTTTTCCGTGGTATTACGTGTTAAATTAAAACGAACCTGCATACGTTACGTCAATTACAATCAGAGATTTACGCACGAGTTTATTTTATTAAGTAAGGGCAATTAATTTCATTCTTAAATTACAAGATTGATACAAAAACTTAATTAGTTTTATTGTAACATGAATATGACATTAATAGATTGTTAGCCTTACCATAATATTTTTTTCTCAAACCGGAACAAATTTGAGATTTTGCTCAAAACAGAAACTTCTACGCTAAGTACTTATGATCGAAAACGCAAAATAACAGAGTGGTTAACAAGAAACAAAACTTACTTAGTAAATTTTTTTAATTACTCTTGTAATTGAACATAACTTATTATTAAAAAGTTATTAATATTTATCACTAGCGTGAAATATCTTTAAAAATTCTTTGTTATTTTTAATTAGTTGTCTAATTGCCATTTTCCGAGGCTGCACTTTTTGTACTGCGTGTATATTCGGCACTTTTTAATTTTTACCAAATATCCGGAACAAAATGACAAACTGGTGGGAACGCCGGGACTATAAATTCAAACCGGGACGTATGGTAAGCTTAAGTATACTATCATATAAATAGCTATTGGTAGAGTGCGTTTTTCTGCATTTGCTTCGTATCTAAATCTTCATTAAATTAATAAGAAATGTATTAATAAATGGTTTCATATTATTTTAATTTCAGAAACGTATTTTTCACTAATAACAATGTGCTGTTTCATTTATGAAGTATTTTACTACTATAAATGATTTATTTCTCTTTGATACATTAAAAATAAAACGTATAAAACAGTAGGCGCTCCACCTACCTATGGAGTTCATGTGTTTAAGCTACTTACACACATGAACTCGATCGATATCAGCTGTTAAAAAGACTTATTATGCTTTTAATTTAAAAAAGGACATACTCTTCCTATGTCGTAAATACAAGAAATTCATAACATTATTAGCCATAATTTATCTATGAATTAAAAAAATACATAATTTAGTCAAAAACTGCAATATTTTTTAAAAACATAATCTGATAAATTCCTCTCGTACGCCTCTCATGTTTAGATTAATGTACATATGTTACTTAAAATTTATTCAGATTTTTAGTTTAACTCCTGTTCGTTAACTGTTTGAGGCATGGCAAAGTTAAAGTGTCTCACCTTTTTGATACCACGTCGAAAAGTTACAAGTGCCACCAAAACAAAGGTTTAAAAGTAATCCCGCCTATTTCAACTACATAGTAATTTCACCAACAGATGTCACACTGGTATTTGTTTGAGTGATCAACTTGAAGTAAAGGTTTGACTGACGACGAAGAAATTTTCATAAAAAAAAATATGGGCTTTTTATTTTCTAAACTACCATGCCTCAAAGAGTTAGAGGGTAAGGGACAGTAATTAAAAAAAAAAAAAAAAATAAGTTACTGTTTTAGTAAAAATCGTGTTTTAATAAAGAAAATATTAGAGTACTACTTAATTAACTGTTCCTAAATTTACGTCTTAAGAGCTTTTTTTTTTTAAAAATGCTCAACTGCTTCCAGTTGAACTATTTATGTTCCCATCAATGTACATTGTTGAGATGTTGTTTAGATTTTAAGATCAACCCCCCTGGAAAATTGGGAGGGGTCAAAAGTTTTTGTAATATTTTTTATGAAAATCCAAAAACAAAGATGTTTGAAAAATAAAATTTGCTTGTTTATAGGTTTCCTTTGACACTTCACTGGCTTCTGAGGCCCCTAGAGAAAAAATTCTAGGTGCGCGCCTGCCTCGGACAGTTTCACTTACGTCCAACAAAATATGTAAATTGAAAAGTTGTATGGCTGGGATAAAATGTAAGTTTACAGTGTTAGAGAACGCGTATCCCAGTATGCAACATCCTAATCTTAGAATATCGATTTATGCAGATAAGAAATCTACCATATCTTTCATCTTTCTAGTTTACAGAGACCGTCTTCAAAGGTTCTGAATATTACGTAGAGCAGAGGTCGTTATACATATAACTTTGAACCCGAAATTCTGTCATTTTACACAGTAATTTTAAAATCAATACCAAAAGCAGATGCGGAATTCACCTCAAAATAATACGAGTAATATTATAAAAGTATTATAACTGGATAAAAATACAAATTGAAATCAAAATTATGCAAGTGTATGTTACATGAGAAAAATTAATTTTTACAAAATAACACTCAATTATTCAAAATTACTTGTAACTAATCAAATAAACATACGCCAGCGTTCTCGCTTCCTAAGTTAGAAACTTAGGTTCGCTCCCGGTCTGGTGACAATTTTATTTTTTCTGTTTTTTTTTTTGCATTTTTATTTTTTTAATTATTTTGTCAAAATTCTAGTTATATTTTGGCAAATGTTTTTCAAAAGCGTAAATTTAATAACCAGTGGGAACTGTTGAAATTGTAATTTAATTTTATAATAAGATGAGGAAGTAATGGGATTCGGACTGGTCAGAAATTAAAATTAAAACAATATTTTAACTTCGCTAACGTTTCGATTTTCAATTCCTCATCTTATTATATTTTATGGACGTAACCATCTAATTCAAGATTTAATTTTATGTTTCAATGTATACGAAATCAGAGAGACGGAGCGTATGACTTAAAACAACCAATGGAAGCTATAGGCGCAATAACCTTGCTATATATAAAAAAAATACTGCACATATTTAGAAACTTAAATAATGGTATTAGGTATTCGAATTAAAATTAACAAAAACATATTTTAATATAAAGTTTGTTTTTAAAGCTCTTAGATTAACAGACGATAAATTATTTCAAAAATATCGTTTAGCCGTGATTACTACAAAGCAAAATTTTTCCTACACACTCAGCATGCCGTCTTCACTTATTATATACCTGCGAAACCCTGATATGTGTGAAAATTCACATAATTTTTTTCACTCTAGTGTTGTATGACTCATTATTACGGATAGTTTGAACGATCAAACACGCTTATAGCCTCTTCAGTTGCTGAGTTGTTACTGCCGAAGTCTTGCGGAATAGCGTTATTTTTGCCTCGCGTGCTTATACCTGCTGGCGTCGTATTAAACTCAAGGTCGCGATAAATAGCACTCGTACATCTGTGGACTATCACGTGGTACTATTGCCATGTGCATCCAACTATTGTACGCGTAGCAGTAAGCTTTTGAAATCAATCCTAATTTCGTTTTGCTCGATTTCCGGCAATTACCCGCATACTAATTGCGGACAAATACGCATTCTACGTGAAAAATTGTTCCTTCATTTGTAATATTTTAAGGTTAATATTTTTCAACACAAACCTTCACCAGGTGCTGTTACAATGTTTATATTATCATTTTATTTTAAAATTAAAACATATAAACTTGTTAATTTATGGCGAGTAGTACGAAGGTTATTTTATGAAAGATATAAAATAACTTAATTTTTAAATAAATGATTTAATTCTAAAACAGAGATTACATTTATAAAATAATTATTTAATTTATGGAATTATTTATTTTGAAAAAGCCACAAAAAGGTCAATTAAAAATGAAAGCTCAATTTTATATAAGCAGATTTTATTTTGAGATATGCGAAAGGAGTATTTGTTTGTATTATCATTGTTTACGGTAAATTTAACATAACATAACATAAACATAACTTAGATCGTGATATATGTGAAAACATTATTCTACTTCATATAAATTTATTTTAACATTCGTTTATTTTATATTTCAATTACATGAAATAAATTAAATATGAATTAAATAAATAAACAACCAGATCTAAATATACACGCCTTACAATCGTAAAGAAATCTACAGATATTGTTTTTTCAAGGCAATTTGATTTTAGAAGTAATCTCAGCACCACTTCCGCTGTTAAAACTTTTATCAAAGAAGTGGTTGCTAATCTAAATAAAAGGGAACTCACTGCTTACCTGTATGATCTTACAAAATCATTTAACTGCGTGTTTTTTTTTTTTTAGAAAAGATGTTTCGGATTCTAAGCTATTAGCATTACATATGTATATGTTGAGACCTCGTGTAAATTAGGAAACCGGACTGATTTTTTTAACATTTTTAGAATATAATTACAATTCAATATTGTTTCCTTCAAAATAACTTCATTGGGAAGCCACACAACGCTGGAGACGGTTCTTCCAACTCGGATACTGAAATATCTTTCAGCTGGTCGGTTACGGCCGTTTGAATGTTTTCGAGTGTCCCAAAATGACATCCCTTGAGGTGTTTTTCAATATTGGAAAGAGGAAAAAGTCAAAATGACTCAAGTCAGGCGAATAAGGAGGCTGAGGAGTCACAGGAATGTTTTATTGGTCAAAAACTCGTTTACTGAAATTGCTGTGTGACAAGGCGTATTGTCACATATATTATATACCTTTGTTACTATGTGTGAACTCCACAAAGAGAAGTTAAAAACTTATTAAAAACAGTAATATTCATAATTATTGTACCAGGAACAGTAAACACAGTCATCTGTCCATCACCGTGTAGCCACTACTCTAAATAATTCAAATTATCTGTTAAAAAAATATAACAAAACTGCTTGAGGGACGAGTGGAAAGACCTTAGGCCCAGTATTTTAAAAAATACGCTTTAAAAAATGATAAGTAACTACCCTATTTCTAGCACATGATGAGATTTCGTCTATAAAATTAAGTTAATTTGGAAACATGTAAGTAATTTGTTTTGTGTTTAAAAGTTTATTTTACCCTTTTTTTTACTGTATTTACGTAAGATGTACGTATGTTTAATGTAATATAGTTAATAAATATTGTTATTATTTCTCGAACATTTTGTTAGAGCTGCTTTAAGATCTACTGAAAAATTAATTAAAATAAGTAATATTTAAAATATTATTTAAATGTTTTGAATCTGAAACTTGACATTTTTCTAGGAACTGGGGTCGTAGAAAACACAAAATATCACTTTTCACATAATATTTGGGCACTTTGAAGTATAAAGTTATGAATAGAAAACAAAGGTATGTGAAGCACTGTTTGAGTACCACTGCTTTTTAGGTAGATCACAAGCAAAATAAAAGTGTTACGCACTGGGTGTTAGAACTATTATTGTTAAATTATAACAATCGATTAAACCTAATTTTGTTGTAATTTTGTCTATTTATTAAAATATTTTTTCTACCACCAGGCATTGTTTCAACTGACTTAAATCTAAATAACCATAATAATCGATTAAAATACATAAATTCCAAATAACCAACAATATAGATACTTGTTGGCCATATTATGTTGCCATGGTAATCAGATGTCAAAATTCTAAATCATCATTCCTAAATAAGTAGTACCGTACAAATGCAGGTTTTACTGAGAATGGAGAAGAACCGAGAACTTATTCTTACTATTCAGAAAAGAATGTTGCAATATCTTGGACATATCATGAGAGGGATAAAATACGAACTACTACAACTAATCCTACAGAGAAAGATTCTGGGTAAGCGAAGTGTAGCCCGACAAAAACTTCATGGCTGGGAAATTTACACCAGTGGTTTGGATGTCCATCTGGAGATTTATTTCGAGCCACAATCTTCAATATAAAAATAGCCTTAATGTCTGACAACCTAGAAAGAGAAGGCATTTAATGCTGAAAAGTATTAAATACATACATTTATGTTTCACATATGCCATATCGACGACGTGCGTGCAATATATCCTGAGTGACATAGACATAGTTTGTCAGAAAACAACAAAAACTGGTTTACTTGCATACCAATTAATTTATAATATACTCTAGATCTTTAGATGGGCTGTGTTAGGCGCAAAAAAGAATTGTTGGTGTGCGCCAAAAAAATTAACTAACTATTAGATAATAGTATATCATAAACAAAACAGAAACTAGCCCTATTTTATAGGAACTATGAAAGTATCTATCAGTATTCTACTATCAGACAATGTAGCAGACATGGCGTATATACTGGAAGAACTGAAAAGGGAAACTGAAAAAATTGGACTGAAAGTAAACATCTCTAAGACGCAATTGATGACGAATCTAGTATTAAGTGACCATCTATACCTCGGTGGCAAACAGATAGAACAGGTAGCCAGCTACAAATATCTAGGCCATTACATTAGCATTGGCCTGGACAACCAAACCCGTGAAATGAAACGCCGCATTGGTCTAGGGTGAGCGGCTTTTGGCAAGTTGAGAGATGTTTTCACTAGCAACTTGCCAAATTGCTTGAAGAAAAAAGTTTTCAACCAATGCGTACTACCTGTTCTAACATACGGATCGGACACTCTGACAACAGCTAAGTCAGCTGAAAAATTAAGAGTTGCCCAAAGATCGATGGAGAGATCAATACTAGGAATTAGTGTAGCTGATCGGAAAACAAATCAGTGGATTGGAGAACAAACAAAAGTATGTGACGTCATCGAAAGAATTGCTCGTGTTAAATGGAACTGGGCTGGACATGTGGCCAGACTTCAAGATAACAGATGGACGCCGAAGATCCTGGGTTGGTGACTCAGAGATACCAACAGAAACAGAGACCTTCAACTAGGAGGACGGATGACGTAAAGAGAGTTGCGGGAACTGGAAATCAGTGGCACAAGATCGTTCCGAAAGGAAAAAGCTTGGGGAGGCCTACGTTCAGCAGTGGAAAGGCTGATTAATGATAATGATGATGAAAGTATTAAATATAAAGCATTTGGATTTTTTTTTTTTCTGGCTATATAACATAGATAGATTTTTGTTATTTATTCAGATTTATCAAAAACGCAGTTTATCAAAAACTGTCAGTTAGGAGGTATTGAACGTGCGTCATCGATATATTGTACCATTTGTAACTTAAAAGCACCAAATAAAGTTTTAAATTTGTGTGGATTTTGTTTTAAACAGTGTCTAAAGTGGTAGAAAATAATTCAATTTATTTAGAATTCCAGTGGTTTTAAAGAGAAGGAAATTGTGGTAATATTTGTGGTTAATAAATTGTATTGTTTGTAGCAGTAAGTTTAGAGCAGTTTTGCTCCAGATTGTCGGTACTATTTATTTAGGAACTAACATTATGAATATTCGTCTGCCATCTTGAGTGGAATTTGTAAACTATTTTTACCCAATCATTTTGAATTTATCATTAATATTTTCGGTGTTAGAAAATTTTTTGTATTCATTACGTATGTGAATATCTATTAAAATTCGGTTATACAATAATTATTTTACAACATTTAATTAGCAGCTTTTTCTAATGTAAGACATTTATTACTATAGTTAGGATATAATTAGTCTTTTTAAAAAATTGCTGAAAATGTTCATATCAAGCGGCATACATATTCTACTTTGTTTAATTAAATATTTTGTGTAATTCGCTTCCTTATAATTGTGATGTATATTGTGGTACAGTCGTCCAAAGAAATGCTATGTGTACATATCAAAGTCGAAAGCTTTACTAATTGGGTGAACCTGTGTATAGATAAAATTCTAATGAGATATAATCTGGAAACAGGAGGCTTAGGTTCACCGCGGGCTGTCGTGCCGCAAACCTGCAACCAAAGCAAAAGCCGTCACTGGCTCCTACGTTATTAATAATTAGCGTAAATATTAGGTATACCGAAAAGTATTTTCGTTTATTTGGTGTTATTAAAATAGAAACAAATCGAAAGAAAAAAAAAATACTCAATTGATTAAAATAGTTACAATTGTGATCTATAACACTCTGCCATTTATCAGGAAGAGAAAATATTTCCGATTTATAAAATTCATGATTTTTAGAAGAAAAAAATTGTTCAAGGCTCATTTTAACATGGTTCATATCTCTAAATGTCTTGTTTCTTAAAAAGTGTTCAAGTGACCGAAATAAGTTATAGTCGGAGAGTGAAATGTCTGGTGAGTAGGGTGGGTGTGTTAGAACCTCCCAATCAAGCTCGGAAATTTCTTCACGTATCTTTTTTTGATGAATGAGGTCAGACATTGTCGCCTTGAAGAACAACTCCTCTTCTATTCACAATTTCTGGCCGATTTCTGGTCAAGTTCTGATTCAGTCTATCCAATTGTTCACAGTAGAAATCATAATTAACACTTTGCCCCGGTTTTAACATCTCATAATAAATTATTCCTTTATAGGGCCTTCCAGATCGAAATTCATCATCCAAGCATAAATTTCCTGATTTAATTGTTTTAAACCACGTTGACATGTGCATACAGTTAGTTTATCACCATAAACAGTGCAAAATGGTTTATGTAGCAACAGTAGCAGATTTTTTTTATGGTACTCATACAACATTAAAAATGTTTTGATGAAAATTCTTCCGCCATTTTAAAATGCAAGGTTTTAAAACAATAATTAGGTACTCAAGATTACAGAGTTTAATCAAAACGCAAAAGACGTCTGTTTAATTCAGCGAATAAGTTGTGACTAGTTCGCATACTGCACTAATAATAAAAACGAAAAAACTTTCCGGTACACTTAATATTAGTGGAATTACATTCCTTGAAAAATTACAATTGTTGAAGAATTTTTTTGTACACATGAACTGAGTTTGAGGTTTAGAAAAAAAGAAGAAAAAAACAAAGAATTTCCCTAAACTAACGAGCTGTTACTAATTGTTGTTTATCATCGTTTACTTGTTATTTAACAGAACTATTCCAGAAACTTTGAACATGAAATATTGATGTTGTACATTTGTTTTAGGTGTCCAACAAACCAAAACAAAATGGGTTGTTTTGGCAGCAAGGACAAGCTCTCTAAAGAGGACATGGATTTCCTTAAGAGTCACACTAGATACGATGAAAGTACCATCAAAGAATGGTATAAAGGTTTCAAGGTAAGAATCTTATTTACATTTCTTTTCTTGTTTTATATTTTCTTGGGATTCAACTCTCTTGTGAGTAGACAGAGACATTGTCGCGAATGAAGACGGATAACGTTAAATGAATGCTCGGGAGAAATACAGTATTACCATCACTTTATCAGAGGCGTACTGGAAAATTTATACCAGTTTTATGCTAAAATATTTCCACTACAATTTCGAACAGAATATATTTTGCAAAACTTCCTTTGCAACCAAAGAAATCAATAAACGAAATCAAGAACACAGCTATCAGATTGCCACTGCATTGAATTTTTTTCATAGCTCAAATAACGAATGCAAGAACTTTTTCTGCAAGTCATAAGCGGATATTAAGATAGAAATTCTCAAGCAACGAATAAAAGGACTTCTAACTTCCAGCGAGTCACAAAATAGCACTCTGTGCAACTCGTAGTGAACCTGTTAGTCAACCTATGTCATCTTACAGATTCAGTAAGGGTGAACCCGCAGATTTAAGTGCGTTTACTGGGACTGGTCAATTCTAAGAGCTTCTGTATTCGTATCTGTAAACCCGTAAAACTTATAGACAACGAAAGTCTGGCTGTAGCAGTGTAAATACGTAGTAGAACAATTTTCTTCTTACCATTTCCCTTTTTAATAAATTTGCCTTGGTCGCATTTGGGTGTGAAATTATTATTATTATTACAATATAAAGAGCAGAAGCTAAATTGTTTTTGTTATGGCCAAGAGTAAAAATACAAATGTATAGGGTGATCCAATTTGGACTCTAGGATTTGTTTTTTGAATAAAACACAACATATTGGAAATATCCGAATTTTATTGTTATTAGCATAAAGTAAAAACTTGGCAATTATTTATGAGCCTTTAAATGCAGGTCTTTTTTAGGGTTTTGTAGGTATGACCAAAAAACCCTTATACCGTCATTTTGTCGTCTGTCTGTCTGTCTGTCTGTCTGTCTGTCTGTCTGTCTGTTCGGTAAAAATTGTAGCCAAACGGCTAAACCTAGAGAGTTGAAATTTGGCATGCTTATACAACTCTTTGACCCACACATAGGAAAAATGCTAAAACATCTAAAAAACATATCCCCCTAAAAATATAAACAAAAATGTGCACATCAAAAAAAAATATATTTTTTTAAAATTCTGAGTAGGGTATCAAATGAAAGCCCTTAGTACGTGGATTAACGATCAAAATTTTATTTTTGCAAAATAAATTATTTTGATGCGATTTTTGCCAAAATTGTGCAAAAAAATTTTTGTCCCACACCCTGTAGCCCAGATGGTTTAAACTAAAAATCTGAAAAAATTCTAAGTAATGTACATTGGTGTGAACCGGAATAATACAACAGGAATTTTTGATCAGATTATGTTTTCGGAAAATAACGCATTTTTTGTGTTTTTAACTAAAATATGTTAAATATTTAATTCGCTATGTAACACTTCAGATAAGAAACTCTGGTAGCTCAGATGGTTTCGTAACGCACTTTGTAAATTGCAGTGCGAACGTTGCAGAGTTCGAATCCTGTTAATTTTATTTTTTTTCTGTTTTTTTTTTGCATTTCTATTTTGTTTAAATTATTTTGTCAAAATTCTAGTTATATTTTGGTAAATGTTGCATTTATTTTTTAAAAGCGTAAATTTAATAACCAGTAGGAAGTGTTGAAATTATAATTTAATTCTGTTTGACGAAATTAGAGGGCGTGACTTATGATATAAGCAACCAATGGAAGCCATAGGCGCAATTTTAAAAATCTTACTGAACCTTGCTGTATAAATAAAATACTGTACATATTTAGAAACTTAAATAATGGTATTAGGCATTCGAATTAAAATTCATAAAAAAATATTTTGACATAAAATTTGTTTTGGCATCCCAAATAATCATCATTCAGTTACTAAATACCTGCAAAACCCAGAAATGTGTGAAGATTCACACTTCACATAAATTTTTTTAAATTCGTTGAGTAGTGCCATATGAAAGATTTAATTGCTGTGAACGGTGATGGATTGACGTGCTTGGTTATTTTGCACACCATCACGTATGCGAGCAATATTTTCACCTGAACGATCTTTGCGTTGATAGCGAACTCTTGGTGTATCAATAAGCATACCACTTGTTTCAAATTTTTGCAGTAGTTCACGAATTGCACGCTCGCTTGGAACATTATTCCGTCCAAAAAGTGGTCGAAGTTTTCTTCGCGTAATCGTAACTGATCGCCTGTTTTCGTAATAAACTTGCACGATATTTATGCGTTGCTGCACAGTATACGGCGCCATAATGAATTTGCAATGTGTTTAGATACCAACTGTAAAAATGCAAACTTCAACATTCAACGAAAATGGCGCGCAATTCAAATCCCGGAGTCCAATTTAGATCATCCTTTATTAATACATATTTAAAATAATATATAAAATAGATAGTTTTATGAATTCAGTATAGGGGCTATTCGAGCTTTGAAGGAGTTGATGGATGGTACTAACACGGCGCTCTCGGGTAAGGCGTTCCATTGGTCAAACCCACAATTAGTCAGGATATTTTGGCGCAGGTGCTTTCCGTACTTGTCGTGGCGGAGCTTCAGAGAGTGGCCTCTAAGTCGTTGGTCTGCCTTGATAGAGTACAGAGGCGACATGTCCGTAGAAAACTTTCCAGTTGTCGCTCTGTACATCTGAATGAGGTCACCTCTAGCTCTGCGGGCTGCAAGAGAGGGCAGATTTAGCCTCTCAAGCTGTTCTTCGTATGACAGAGTTCTGAGACATCTTGGAAGACGAGTCTCTGCGCGTCTCTGGACTCCTTCCAATAATAGGATGTCGCGTTGAAGATATGGAACCAGACTACAAAAGCAAACTCCAGGAGTGGGCGGACATAGGATTGGTACATTTGGCGAAATACGCATGGGGTTAGGTGAGGAAATGGATATAATCTACCCATAAAAGTATTTTGTCAATTTCATCGAACACTACCAATCTAGATTTAGATTCTCGTAATTTCTTACTATTGTTTCACCATCATCATCCTCCAGCCGTTCGTATCCATTGCTGGATATAGGCATCCCTTAATAATTTCCCTTTTTTTTCTGTCTTGAGCTTCTTGTAGCCAGTTTGTAGATATACGCTTCAGGTCATCAGAGCAGCGAATGGACGGGTTACTTTCAGCTTTTTAGCAGAAGCTTTAAGATGGGCGTAACACATAGTTCGATAGCTTTATTTTTAAGGCACATTGATATATAATTTTTAAATGTTTCGTAGTTTTCCAAATGCTACTCGTCCTTGTGATATTCTTCTGAAGATTTCGCAAGTTTGATTGAATACGAATTGACAAAGACCAATTCGTATTTCGTGTGCAAGATACTTATATGCATAACCCTATTCAAATACCACACACACAGGGAAATAATCTGTGGTATTTACCCGCCTTTTAATAACGCTACTGTCTCTATAAATAATGCATTTTTTTGCTGTTCACGTAATACAATTGTTTTGTAATAATGAAAGAAAAAACGAGATGAAAAAGTGATATTGATTTTATTTTGAGAAGCAATAGCAAAAAAGCAACCCTTACTTTTTTAAATGTCAAAGTTTATTGACAACTAAAAGAAATCGGGTAACGTTCTTGTTTTTAAAGGGCCTGAAGAAAGGTTTAGAACACATGAAAAAATAATGGGCTTTATTTTCGTTGGCATTTAAGATGTTTTTTGAATAATAAGCACTTCAAAGACCTTTTATTTTTTCAATTTAAATGTATATTAAAAAGAAGCTTAAAAACAAAGAAACCAGAACAGTTTAGATTAAAATATATTGTAATAACTGATATATAGAAAATAGCCGGTTTAAAATAAATAGAATTCATACTGGGGAGAAATATGGAAAAGGCTAGAAGGTCTAGAATTAAACAAATAACAGCCGAAAACAGTAAAATACAGTAAAAAACAATAAATTTAAGGAGGCCCCACAAATAAAAATCGGATCCTAATTTTATGATCTATTAATAATTCAAATATTACCTATGAAATTTTATATTTTTACCTATAGAAAAATCAATGATTTACCTATAGATAATTAAAAAATGATCTATAGTAAATTAATAGTTGACCTATAGAAAATTATCAATTGATCTATAATAAACTACCTATAGACTATAGTGACATCTATTGACTAGTGTTATGATAAAACATAACCTAACTAATCCGTGAATATAACTTTAAAATCAGTTGTAAACTAACAGGTTCCAAAATTATTTGAATGATTCATATATCTTGAGTTTGTTTTGTCATTAAACTAGAAGATGGGTATGTCGCTTCGCTCGGCTTCTTCTAACCAAACCCTTACTAACCTAACCTAATCTAAGATAGTGTTATGTCATTAAACTAGAAGATGGGTAGCTCGCTTCGCTCGGCTTCTAACCAACCCCTTACTAACCTAACCTAATCTAAGATAGTGTTTTGTCATTAAACTAGAATATGGGTAGCTCGCTTCGCTCGGCTTCTTCTAACCAAACCCTTACTAACTAGAAGAGAGCTTATAAGTCAAGTATTAATTTTATAGATCAATAATTATATCAGTAGGTATATGATTATTTCTATAGATCTATTAAATATTTACATAGGTTAATAATTATTTTCAAAGGTCGATAAATATTTCTATAGCTCAATAATTAATTCCATGGGTCAAAAATTAAAACCATAGATCAATTATTTAATACATAGGTAAACTATTATTTTCATAGATATTCTTGTAAGTTCAGACACATCTAATACTGATGTCAATATTGATGAGAATTCAAACTCAGATGATAATGTTGACTCTGAATGTGATATAGATTCGACAGACTACGTAAACAAGGATATTAAAGTAAGGCAATATGCCTTAATATTTGAAGGATACGGAAAGAATAAAATGAAGAGCCACTCTATAGGGGAAATCATAGAAATAACGACTGACAATATTGTTGTAACATATCTCCGACGGCTGACTCTACTCTTTAAATTTATTAAAACAAATGAAAATTACACATTTAAAAAATCAGAGATGATAAAAGTTTTACCATCTCCTGCTCCGTCTGGTAGCACAAAACACCGTTTAGACGTTTTGATTTTTACAGTAAATTTAAGGAAATATAATTAACATTAAAATAAAAACTATCAAAACTTACTGCTTCCAAGGAACTTACCAAAGTTTATTTTTTTATATTAATAATAAATTTACATTTATATATTTATATACATTATTTAAACTTAGTAGTTTGTTCCAAAAAAACTGTTTTTTTTTTACAATATTATTAATTTTTCAGTACCTTTCAGATGATTTATTTTTAAAGACATTGAATTGAAGTTTCAATAAAAATTATTGATACATATACAGATTTTTTAGATACCTATTATATTTACTGTTCCACTGTATCCCTAATGCTGTTTCACTGTACCCTCACGTATAGGTACAGTGGCACAATTGCAGAGGTCAACAAAAATATTAATTATAATGGCACGTGATAAGGACATTAATTTTTAATAGGTTATTTAAACAACGACATAATAAGTATTAAGTGGCGAAAAGATTTATTTAAAAAATTCAAAATTGAAGATGTTATGTACAGAAAACCAAAATGTGTGCCACCGTCCCCACATCTCCCCTACTATTCTGTAGATCATAAATTTTTTTCATAGGTCAAATATTTTTATCCATAAAAATCTAGCAGCTTGCAATCAGGACTTCTAGCCGGCTATCCAGCGTCCATGGTAATTATTTTTAAAATATTCTCTCGCTATCAGACTGAAATGAGCTGGAGCTTCGTCATGCATGAATCACGCTTGACGTCTATTATCTTATAAATAAAACTTCGAAGGACCCATGTTCATATTAACCTTTTTTTCATCTTTTGATCTAAGGAACCTGAAGTTTGGCTGTACCTCATAGACACACCCTGTATATCAAATTTTAATAAAATATTTTGTGTAATTTTACCATGTCTGTTATTTATTATTTATTAATTATGTTCCTTCAAGAGTTAACAGATAGATCTATCAATATTGCCATAGGTACAGTTCGAATCGGATATTGGTGTTTATTTATTTTTAATTATGCCTCTACAGGTCATTAGCTTAAGAGATAAGTTCATATGTTGAAAAAATGTTATTTTTTTATGCCCATAAATAATTTGTTATATTTTATTTGCGAGCAAGTCGTAACTTCTAAGTAGGTAATCCACCCACGGTTGAAAAACATATGACAGATACGTGTCAGTATCTTGGGGTCATGCCCTCTTTAGAATCCCCTTGAATGTAGTTTCTGGAAACAGTTTCGTGTTTATTTCTCATGAAAAAAAGAAACAAACTTCAGTAAGGTTGTAAAATGCAGTAAAGATCACGATAAGAAATGGCAGACATCTTTTTCCGGAACAACATAAATGGAAAAATAAAAACTGTAATTGAGAAACATTTTATCGTTACTACACAAATGCAAAATGTATTTTATCTACGACTATCAAATAATAAATGCATTATTTGTCCAATTGTAAATTTACAGAGCTGTTCATATTGCAGCGAATGTAAAAAAGTAACACCCATGCGTTCTCATCCGTGGAAAATGAACGTGTTTTTACACACAGCCCATCTTTGAAACCAGAATATTATTTATAAGTTAGAATAAATAAAACAATAAATAACAGGAGTAATATTGTAAACTTTGTTGTATAATACAGTCAGCTGATGGTTCGGCAACCTTCTTGATAGTGTACAATGGCGACACTAGCGGGGGGTCCGGTTGGGGCGGTCTCTCCCAGAATACTGGGAAAAAAATTGTGCGCAAGTGAGGACTTTTTTTTAGGTTATCACTTGTATTTTCACCTGTCCGTAAAAAATGATGCCCTCCTTATATATATCCTGCCCCTCCCCAGACTACTCAAATATTTCCTGGCCCTTCCAGATTTTAAGAGCAAGCGCCGCCACTGATAACGTGGGTTCTGAAGTTAATCAATTGACACATTCGAGTTGTACAGGGTAGAGCGAACGCTGAGTGAACAGTTGATGATGACGTCATGAATAGAACACTGATGGAGCGCAGCAACTCGAACACGGAGCGAGCTTGGATTATGACGTAAAATCTAACCCAACAATTTTAGGCGGTGTTTTTACTGTCAGATTAGTTCATTTCAGTCATGCATCAAAATTATGTACTTCGGTTTGCCGTTAAATTATTTTTCAATGATACAGATGATGAATCTGAACAAGTAATTTTAGAAAAAGTGTGGGAAATTACAGAAAATACAGTACCGAATTTTACAGATCTACAATTCAAATAAAATTTTCGGGTATCTCCTACAGTTTTCGAAAATGTTCATGGAAAACTGCAGTTCCAAACGAAGTTCATCTGACACCAGGGGGAAATTCCGGCACAAAACTCGGCAGCATATGATAGCATTATAGTACCTTGCCAACATTGAGAGCTCCTATAAATTTACAAATAGAACATAACTCTGTTTCTTCCATGTTAATTTTAAGCACGGTGTATTTAATTATTTTTATGTTGTGTTTACTAATACAATACAGCTTTCTAAGTTAATAAAAAATCACAAATAAAAAAAATGGTAGTACATTTCCCGCCGTTCTCACTTTTTTCCGTCATACCCCATATGCCCGGTTTTAAAACCTCGGGTACATAGAGCGCACTCTGAATACACACTTGACCGCAAAACGAAAGTAAATGGGTGTACTCCGAGCGTCAAATCGAACAAGTTTGAGTGTACAGAACGTGCTCGGAGCACCTATAAACGTTTCATTATCTCAAACTTTCCATAAGCATAATGCAGCGGCTAATACCACTATCTCCACAGCTTACATGAACTCATGGGAGTGCCAGAACCAATTCCAAGAACTACAGGTGTGACTGTGCAGGCCGAAGAAGTATCAAATAGTGCATTTTAAACAGTTAAAGTCAATGAACACGATCTTGGCATGATCTTAACTCAAAATATGTAAAATTTTAGTTGTGTTCTTGGTTTTCTTTTAAGACATTCGATGTTATCACCAATGCCAACTATCATATCTTGTGAACCTTACCCATCGCTATGAATTTCCAATTCGCGACTCAAACTAACGTTGGCGGCTCTGCGTACGATAGTTGATGGCCTACGAGAAGCGTATATGTCAGAAGTTTTTTCTTAATATTTATCTGTGCAAACAATATTTAGGCAGAAAAGCCCTGTATTTAAGTCACTATATTTAAAAATACGTCTTAATTCACATAAACTGTAACACAACACACTACAAATATTATACAAATATACGCTTCTGTTTAATTTACCAAGCCGCCACCAGATGTCTCACTGTTATTTGGAGTCGCGAATACTGAATCGTTGCTCGAAACAAGCGTGCACCCAGAATTGGGGAGGGTTCAGAAGCCATAAAAATGTTGCGGAGGACTCACGTTCAGTTACAATATAAAAGTGTTCCTTAAAAACGCGTTTTTTTAGTGCTGGGGGGGGGGGTCCCAAGCCGGTGAGCCCTTCTCGGGTTTGTGGCAAAAGTGGAATTCGCGTGAATCCGTTAGGTAATTTCATTGTCTCATGCTAAAGTTAAACTTATCATTTAAAATATCGTTTAAGTTCATTATGTTTTTATTTTACATTTATTTTGTTTTTTAACATTATTGTATTAAGATGAATTCCGCCTGTTTCTTCTTACTTTGTTATCTTTAAAGTAATATCTTGAAATGAGATTTATCTCACTAAAAGCACTCTACAGTTTCAAAAAGCGAGAGCGTATAATACAAATAGAAATCTAACTTCATTATTAACATCTTTCGTAGGTGTTGTAAGAAATTTTTATTAATTCTGTTTTTCAGCTTTTGTTCTTTTTTTCACATTATACCGGTTTTATTTTCCTTAACAAGAAAAAGTAAATGAAATAATGATTATAACAAAAAATATATCAAGTCTGGTCATTATACGTGCA
Organism: Liopterus haemorrhoidalis; assembly: GCA_963971575.1. Lineage (NCBI taxonomy): Eukaryota > Metazoa > Arthropoda > Insecta > Coleoptera > Dytiscidae > Liopterus > Liopterus haemorrhoidalis. The sequence continues at coordinate 13,111,243 of OZ020618.1, read as the reverse complement.
TTTACTTTTAATTAAATTTTTTTTAAAGCAAATTTAGAAGGATAATCTGAGTAAGAGATCACGAAAAAATATTTCTGCGCTCATGCTCGGTTGCTAAAGAACGTGTTAAACTTCTTTAACTTACAATTTTTAATATTTTTAAGTCAAGTTTTTTTTTTTTTACTACAGTTGAACTTCCATAACTCAAACATAAGTCAAATTTTTCTATATCTCGAATTTTTTCTAAAATTTTTGCGTCAAGATCGCATTTTATATAAAAATTGTTTTTATATCTCGAATTTCTCTACAGTAAAATTTTTCTATAGCTCTATAAAATTTAGGATTTTTGAAGACAGTGAACTTTCTAAACTCGAATTTTTTGTAATACATATTTTGTCCGTATTTTGTATTTTGATACTTTATACGCGATGATACTGAAGCGCCGTCTAGTCCAGTTGTTGTGGTACTTTCTCGATCAGATCGGGGAAAGGGAAATAAATTGGAAAAATATTTGGTTATGGACGGCAAGGCGTGGGCATATGTTTTGTGTTACTGCAGGAAAGTAACTGATACTATGCGAGTTTATTCATTGAATTTTTCGCGAGACTATTGCGGAAAAACAAAACTGCACTAATATGCTTAAACTTGTTGCTTGCACCTACTTTACAGGTACAAGTTGCAGATTTAACTTTTAGTTACTCCTTGCCAAATAAAACTAATTTCAAAAATAATGCATATATTGTAAATTTAGATGATTGACACTCGGCTTCTTATGTACCAAATAAAATTACGTGCCCGGCTTTTAACACTTCACCTACAAATTACACTTTAATTGATCTACTGAAATAAAACTGAAAATACTGTAATTTGGTACCCATCTTCTGTTACACATATGTAGCGGTTAAAAAATCAAAAATGTTGCAAATATTTACCCTCATTATAATAAAGTAAAAACGTTCTTAAATTAATCTGTTCGCTATGCGAAAATTGACGAATAAGTAGTACTGTCGTCAATCATAATTCCTTCGATCACAGCGCCGCCACAGAAATGTCACTTCTCAATTTCAATTCTTTGTTTTCTTGTTTGCTGACAGTCATCAGATTATAGTGTTGGTTTGACAGTATCTAGAACAAAACCTAGTATTAGGGTATTACTTAAGAAGGCTTATGAGACGTTGGTCGAGATCTTATTACCTCATCACCATGTTTGGTTTTAGTATATTAGACGTTACTCTGTAACTTAATCAGAGCTTTACATAATCAAAGGAATATGTTCTAATCACAGACGTATGAAATAGGCAAGGTTACAAAGATGTGTCGTAAGGGCTTCTATGTTCACGAAATTTTTAGACGTAAAGGCGTTCATACTAGATTTAACATGTTGGAACCTATTGGCTAATTACCAGCCAATAGGCAGCTTCTATTGGCTGGTAATTAGTTACACAGGAAACAAAATAAAAGTTAGTATTTACGTAAAATAGTGACGTAAATCGACTTTAAATGCTTCTAAGTATAAGAGTTGTTGGTACAAAAACAGAAGATGTACAGAAACGTACGTTGATACAAAATCGCATAGTCTCCTTTCGGTGGACACACAGAATTGTTTCTTAGCAGGTACTCAGAAACCAGATTCTTTTCTGGGGGGGTAGGATTACGTATATATACGACGGGCGGTTGAAACGTAATCGGCCTTGGCAAGAAAACAACTTTTTCGGCAAAACTCAATTTATTTCTCAACATACTCTCCTTTTAAAACTATACACTTCGTCTAACGAGTCTCCAATTTTTCGATGCCCTCCGAATAATAAGATTTCTCGAAGCCCTCAAAATAGGCCTGCTTCAGCGATGACCTTCTCATTCAACCCAAATCTCTTACCACCGAGCCATTTCTTCAAGTTTGGAAATAAATAATAGTCGCAGGGGCCAAATCTGGCGAATACGGTGAATGAGGAGCCAATTCGTAGCGCAGTTCATGGAGTTTTGCCATTGCGACTGCGCACTTGTGGATCGCTGCGTTATCCTGGTGGAACAGCATTTTTTCTTCGCTAAATGTGGCCGCTTTCGCTTCAAATCAGCGTCGAATTGGTCCAACAGCTCTGCATAATATATGTCCGTGATCGTTTTGTCCTTTTCCAGGACAAGTGAATGATACCTTGCGCATCCCAAAACACTAGCACTTTGTTGTCCTATAGACCCACCTTCGCCTTCTTCGGCTTCGATTCGCCAAGAGCAGACCACTGTTTCGATAGTTCCTTGATCTCTGATGTGTGGAGATGGATCCATGTTTCGTCCACGGTTCCGAAATAGCGCAAAAAGTCCTTATCGCGGTTGAATATCGCCAAACATTGCTTCGACATAGACGATCACGTTTGTTATCGACTGAGAGCAAATGTGGCATCCATCTGGCAGAGAGTTTCCTCATTCCCAAATATTCATGCAAAATTTTAAACACCCATTCCATTGAGATGCCCGTAGCCTCAGCTATCTCGCAGTTAGTCACTCGTTGATCGTCGATTATCATTCCATGGATTTTATCAACCATTTCGGTGTGGTGACCTCTTTTGGACGGCCTGGACGCTTATCATCAAAAATGCTCTTACGACCGCGTTTAAATTCAACTCTTCAGTATTTAATTGTTGATATCGAAGGTGCAGAATCCCCATAAACTTCTTTCAATTCGGTGTTGATCTCATCGTTCGTTTTCTTTTTCAAAAACAAGTATGTAATTACTGCACGATATTCGATTTTATTAACTTTTGTAAAAATGGAAAAGTTGTTCGCTTTCAATGCCTGTCAAACACAAACTAAATGACGCAGCTATTTGAAAATTTTACAGTAGTCATATATGGTTACGATTTACGAAAAACAACATTCACACTGGCGCCATCTCTTGCCTAGGACGATTACTTTTCAACCGCCCTTCGTATTTTGCCGAAAAAACGAAATGAGTCTCTTTTTACATACTTCATATAATTTGATACCATAACACACTATTTAAGTTATAGTTCTGTACCCTGTGTGCATCTTAGATTGTTTTGGATTTCCATCTTAATTAAATTATTTAGTATAAAATTTTAATTGTTTTAGGGGTTCAACTAAGATAGTTATTGGTTAAAGGGGCGTCAAGTTTGGTTAGGGTGATGGTAATTTGCACTAAAGATTAATATTCTGCGGTCAAATATGACCCATACCTTCCCGCGTTAACCCTACAGGTTGTTATGGAACAGTAATATCTGATTTATGTATACAGTAAACCCACGCACAACATAAAACCCGAAACTGGAGTGATCGTAAGATCTACTAGGTTTGGCAGTTAATTGCGAATGAATTTTAGTTAATTGCAAATATTGTAATAAGGACCTACACAACACGCATTGCCGAGGAAATACTCCGTAAGTGGAGATGTATTGGGCACACAGAGTACCTGGATAATTACAAAAAAAATGTGAAGTGTGAATTTTCACACATTGCATGGTTTCGCAGGTATATAATAAGTAAAGGCGGTGCCCTGATGGTTTAAACTAAAAATCTGAGTAAGAAAATAACGCATTTTTTGTTGACGACAGTAAATCAATATGCTTTCATGGTGTAGTGGTTAGGCATCTCGCTTCGTAAGTTGCAAACTACAGTTCGTTCCTTGTCACAAAATTATTTTCTCTGTTTTTTTTTGCATTTTTATTTTGTTTAAATTATTTTGTCAAAATTATAGTTATATTTTGGCAAATGTTGCATTTAATTATTAAAAGCGTAAATTTAATAACCAGTGAGAAGTGTTGAAATTATAATTTAATTCTATGTTTCAATGTATACGAAATCAGAGGGGCGGAACTTTCTTAAAACAACCAATGGAAGCCATAGGCGCAATTTTCAAAATCTGTACATATTTAGAAACCTAAATAATGGTATCAGGCATTCGAATTAAAATTAACAAAAAAATATTTTAACATGAAATTTGTTTTGGCATCCCAAATAATCATCATTCACTTACTATGGTAAATACCTGCGAAACCCTGAAATGTGTGAAAATTCACACTTCTCATCAATTCTATGAAATTTTGTCATCACTTCTATTTTGGAAGCGAGGACCTTTTTAGCCAACACTTGTATTTTGGAACCGAGGACCTTTTTTGTCATCACTTACATTTTGGTAGCGAGGTCCTTTTTTTGGTAAAGTTCTTTTTGGTTGCTGGTCAGCACCGTTTCTCTCTAAACATAGAGAGAGAGAGAGAGAGAGAGAGAGAGAGAGAGAGAGAGAGAGAGAGAGAGAGAGAGAGAGAGAGAGAGAGAGAGAGAGAGAGAGAGAGAGAGAGAGAGAGAAAGAGAGAGAGAAAGAGAGAGAGAGAGAGAGAGAGAGAGAGAGAGAGAGAGAGAGAGAGAGAGAGAGAGAGAGAGAGAGTCTTTTAACATAGAGAGATGCGCGGGCCTACCTAGAATGAGCCGGTAGGGACAGTTATTTCCCGATAAAAATTAGGTCCCAGTCCATCTTTGCCCCTGTAAAACAATTTTGTCTTTTAATGCCCCTTCCCCGTCCAAAGAAAATATTCTGTGTTCGCGCCTGTATGAAACGTAGATTTTCTTCAATTTTTTAAAGCTATATACTGAAAGATATGACTCCTCCAAATATGCCCGTTAAAATAAATTTAAGTAGTTCAAAGCAATCGATGCAGTCGATATAAATTCAATCGATACATTTAATAGCAATAGTAACCTATAATTTGAATTTCACATGAATTTTCTAGTGTTATGACCTAGTCATTATTCCTTTTGAATATTTCAGTTACACCACATCTTGTGTGCATTTATTTTAAAGATAAATTGTTATTAGGCACGCTTGATTGATACATAAAACATGAAATTCCATCTAGTACAATACTGACACCATTTTATTAGCATACATGCGAACATATTTGTTTCCCGACGTTTTCATCGCAGATTTCAATTTGATTTATTTACCAATGTTTTTAAAAGTTCCAATCAATGTATATTGTATGTACGTATACAGGATTCAATAGCGTTTATTTTGAAATTTTTGCATACATAGAAATAGGTAGATACAGCCATGAAACGAAGTTTGCACGTAATATCTTCGAATGCCCACCAAATATTAGCATTTGTCGATGACATGGTGTCTTGATGAAGGCTTTGGAAGTTCTCACATTAGTTTTCCATAAAATAGAAGATACAGCAAAAGGCGTGGCCATTAAAATGAATGAGGCAAAAACTAAACTAACGGTGACATCCAGAATTTCGAAGAGAGTGGGCTTGTTCATGACTGAAGAACCAAATTCTGGACAGGAACATTTTGCTATAAATACCGCAGAGATAATTATAGGCAGAATCAGGCAATCAGGAGTCTGGATTTGCGTTCATTACTTATTAGTGTGGCGCGCTCTATATGAGTCCGTTCGTACTATTATGTATACAACACCGTCATTTGAATGCGCCATATACTTTGGGAGAGAGCTTTCGCTTTCCAGCCTGGGCTGAGCTGCTGATATAACTTGAAGTTATTGTGTAATTTGTCCTTGTAACGTTGCTTAGGAGTTCCTACAATTCTGCAAACTCCTTCCTACTTTGAATACAATAATCTTTTGGGTAACTTAGGATTTGTTGTTCTTATGACATGTCCAACTCGCTGCAAATGAATTTAATGCAGCATGGTATCAATACTGACGATATCCGCTTTAGCCAAAACTTCTGTATTCGGCATATAATCTTGCCATTTTACTATCAATATCGTCCTAAGAATCAGCAGGGCAAACGGCGCATTTGAAGACCCGAACTAACCTGGAGACGGTCAATAGAGAAGGAGGGGAATGCGTATTGGAAAAGCTGGAAACAGATTAAAAGATTACCGCCAAACCGTACCCGATGGAAACACATCATTGGAGCCCTTTGCTCCATGTAGGAGTTATAAATCCCAATCTATCGTCCTAAATCATCTTTAACCAACGAAACAATAGCTCTTATAAAATCAAGCAGAGAATTAGATAGGCAAATAAAGCATACTTCTCTCACATGCTTAAATCTAAAAATGTTACAAAATTATTAATATATAGATACTAATACGACCGGTGGCTTTTTATGCATGTGAAACATTGACGCTACCCAAGGACGATGAGTGAGTCTTAAGCACATTTAAGAGATAGTTCTTCGACGGATATTCGGACTTGTCGAAGATAAACAGGACGAACGGGAATGGATAGTAGGAGCGATTAAATTTCATTATTTAAGGTGGATAGGCCATGTTGAGAAGTTGCTGGACTTCTGGGTCTCAAAAAGATCATTCAAAGTAAGCCCAGAAGTAAAAGTCCTCGGGGAAGACTTAGGAATAGATGGATAGACAATGTCACAGCTGATTTGAGAGCACTTAAGATGGTCAGTTTTAAAGTGAATGACAGAAATAGGGAAGAGTGCAGGTTGATTATGGAGGATACTTTACTCTTTAGGATGATGATCCTCAATTTTATATATGTTTACAAAAGTGTCACATAATTGTTATTGAAATGGACCGATTAGTCTGTCCGGAAAATAGTTAGTTTTAGTTTCTTATGGGAATTTTTATGTAATGTATGTGTAAAAAATTGTCTTTCTTTAACAAACAGTCATACTTGAAATCCCGAAATAATATTATGTACTGAAGTCTTTGAAGCGCAATAAACGAAAGATCAGAGCATCTTTGTACTTTCATAGAATGCATGTATAACAGCTCAACAGGATGTTAACGTACAATATAGAATTTCATTTCTATTTTGCTAAAACACACGTTCGAAGATAATAAAAGTTATTTTTAATATGAAGTAGAGAGAAATAGAGAATAATATTCTGAGAATAACAACAGGTACTCCGTTTAATAACTCCTTTATGGGTGCACATAGACTTATAGATCTTTTTAGAAGATCGTGCCTTTATATTTTTATTTATTTTATTCACTTATTCACAATTTTCTCTCTCAATCTTAGTCTTTAGGCTTTACTATTTTTTTAATATTTCTTTTTCTATGGGCTTTATAGAAACCAGGTTATACCTAGTCTTGCTATAAATATTGATACAAAGTTTTTAGTGAAATTCCACAAGATGTTTAAAGTTAGTTTAAACATTAAAAACCAATCAGTTTTCAAAATGACCACATCTGGTCGTTACACAGTGCTTAATTCTTTGCGGCCATCCGTCAATAGAATTATGGAGATTTTCTGCAAATAAACCCTCTACCGCCTTTAGTAGGAAGCGCTTCAAACTAGCCATTTAGGGTGTCTTCGCAAGCCATATCCTAAAGCACTAATCGAAATTAGTAGTCTAGGAGGTTGAGGCTAGAATTGCTAGGAGGTCATTCAGCAGTTAAAATAAAGTCCAGTGTATTGCATTCAAGTCACTGCTGCGCAGCCTTCGTATTATGCGCTCGCATTAAAACTTGCTGGTAGCTCCAGTGGTAACCAGCAGAGGGTGTTGTTTAATTCTTTAACTATCGATTTCAACACGGTTTTCTAGTAAAACTAGTTCTTCTTTCTGGTAAAAATGAAGTTTACTGGTACCATCATAGCTCCCTCCCCGTCAAACCCAAACTGATGCAGTGTAATGATCCCTAGGATCGTCGGCGCTTCCTCACAAGCTTCTCGTGAACTTGTAGTATACACCATGCTGTTCGGGTGATTGAAAGACTCCTCAATACTAAAAAAAATTTCATGAAACCCTTAGTAATTCTATGGACTTGTGGTCGCAGAGTTTGTAGCTCTGTGTAACGGTCATTTTGAAAACTGATTGATGTCTCATGATTAAGAATACATCTATGTATTATTTACTAAAAGAAAATTGAAATATCTTCAAGCAACTTGTATAAATTCATTGAAAAAGTATTTATGGCAAGATTTAACATGAGATTTAATCGGTGCAAATAGAAAGTTAGTTCCATAAACCGTGAATTATCCTGTACCAATCATATGTATTGCTTGAAAATATCAAAAGAGACGAATTCTTTTATCCTTTTGCGAAAAGTTTATCTACCAATCCAACTTTATACTTTTGGTCAGTTAAGGTAATATGAAAAGTTTTTTTTTTTATGTTTGAAAACCAATGGACAACAGTCTAATAAGATTTTCACAAACATTTTCCTTGGTAATTCTTATTCAAGAAAAAGTTCGTAAAAAAGTTATAGAAAGGAAGAACAACATAAAGAATGTCAGGAAAAGAAAATATTAAAAAATATAACTTTAAAAAGCTTATCCATGTTAAAATAGGGTGTGAAAGGTAATGTTTTTCTTTGTCCATGTTCGTCCGTTAGGTGTCTACAGGCTTTAGGCCAGTGTTACTTAAACTTAAACTTCGCGGCCGTCAAAAATGTTTTGTTACTGTTAAACATTGGCGTAGACGGGGGGGGGGGGGGGGGGAGACGGGCCTGGGCCAAAAAACATTCGCCCAGTCAAATGATTAAACTGTTTTAAACAACTAATTACTCGATTCAGATAAGATAAAGTGGAAATCTGACTTCGGTATAACCTTCATAATGTAATTTTAAAATTACACCTCAAACGTGAAATAGAGTAGAAATAGTAGAAATATAATAATAAGAGAAGTTTTGGAGACAATAGGGCTCTTAAAATCGGTATTTTGTTTTATTTTGTAGATAAATGTGAATATCAATATCTTCTTAGGTATTTCTGAAATTATGATGTTACACACAAAAAGGACTGATATAAGTTGTACTGAACAACAGTGGCGTATTCAGAGGGGGGGGGGGCACAAGCTTCCTCTGAAGGTCCAATGAAATGAAAGTTTAACAAATTTATCATAATCGTACTGCAAAATAACTTATGTATTTTACAATAATAATAATAAGCTATATTTTATTATGATTAGTGTTGAAATTAACAGAAAATGCATATTTACATGTTATTTTTAGGTTTTCATAGGTATAATCAAGAAATCCTTATTCCGTCACATGAGTCTATTTTACATTCAAAATGATAAGCAGTGGCGGAACTTTAAATATCCCGAAGGGTTTCTTGACATTTTTTTATAAACAGAAAAGGGGAACATTACATTTTTAAATATATTTTTCCCCTAAATAAGCTGAAGTGATTTTGATTACCGCTTCAAGAGTCACAAAAAATTAAGTTGAGGGCCGTATGCGGTCCGCGTGCCCTTATTTTTACATATGTAGCTCTGATGAAGAGATAAAATATTAGTATAGCCTGTTTCTCTGGTTTAAGTGAAACTACATAAGTGGAAATTGTTGAATTCTAGTAACTTTTACCGTTTAAGTGAGGCTTTTGATAATTTTGTTTAGCAAAAGTCACTTCAAACAATAAAAGGAGAGCTCATGACAACTTACAAAAATGTAAATTCCAGTTAGTTCCATTTAAACGTTTGGTATAGCCTATAGTAGCCTATTAGTAGCCTGTAGAACTAGAGAAAAAAGTGTAATATAAAACCGACTTTAGTTCACATGAAAACAAAATTATCACGGTTCCTATCTTGGTTCATATTTAGAGGTCAAAATGGAGGTATCAAAGTTCGTATGTCAAGAGATTCGTAAGTCGAGGTACCACTGTACTGTTGATGAAAGTCCGATTTTAATTTTTAGTAGACTTCGTTTAACATAAGAAAAACACAGGGTATCATAATTACGTCATCAGTTCTGCGCGAGAAAACAACTGATCACATTGACGTACATAAGGGTTTTAAACAATAGGGGATACGCATAAAATTTGTATTTCCTTAAAACTACATTATTTTGATATGTTAATGTTAGTTATGTCACCTAACAAAACCAAAATTACATTTTAATTAATATTATATCCAAATTTTTGAATTAAAATATTGTAAATTTGAAATAAGCCGACCACGGAGCGAAGGTTGCCGAGTAAAACGACTGAGTATGACGTCAAACGATAGGGGTTTCACATCACAGATACAGCTACAACATAATCTTTACACGTGTATGTATTGTATTGTTCGAGAGTTTTGTATTTGTTTTTAAGCAATTTTTCAGGCATTTATTATTAAAATGGCAGATAAAGATTTTGTTAGGGCTCAGAGTGATGATAATTTACCCAACATTGATGCATTTATGCTCATGGAATATATGAAAAGTAATGAATGCTACAGTGCTGAGGAAATACGTGGTGTCAAAGTATTTTTACATTGTTTACATGAAGTTACAAAACGTTAGAGGCATAATTGAAATACTGCAATATAAGTTATCTATTTTAATATAAAATTTAATTCGGTAAACATGTATAAACTTTATTTTAACTAAAATTACTCTAACTTTACATAACCTATGAAAGTTATACAAACAAATAAGTTCAGAACAGACTATGTACGCCGGTAAGCTAGTAGTGTCATACGTCAGTTAGAAGGGGTATGACGTCACACGTCGTTTTCGCGCGCTACATACATTTATGATTTTTTTAAGCCTTCAAATTACAAAAAAAAAAAAAAAAACTGTTTTTTATGTTTATATTTAACAAGAGGAATAAAATAAAAAATAAAAAAAAAATCATGCCTATCCCCTATTGTTGTGGATACCAGACAAACAAAATCATATATTTCAAATACATTTGTACTTATTTTAGTACACGGTATACCTTGAAACGTAAGAGAAAAAAATAACTGAAATAAACAAACAACATCGAACAATACGCGTAGTCAAAAACAAATCAAAGTAAGTGTCGTCACTGAAATGTGTTAAACGAACTGTTGATAACGTAATGAACGAAATTTGGTTTTTGCACATGGGAGCCGCTAACATCCGCCTGTGTTTTTCTTATGTTTAACTGCAATGAACTTGAAGTCTGCAATGATAGTTTACAAAACATATTTTAAAAATGAAATGATGTACAAAATTTAACATTAAATTACATATTTTTATAGTGCGTTTATCTTACATAAGGGAAAACTTTTAACAACTAAATTCTCTGCCGCATGGCTGTCCTAATTAAATTGCTTCATTATGGTCTCAAAGGGAATATAGGGTGTGTTCGGCTAACATCCTCTGTACTTGAATATACACTAAAATGATAACGAATATTATGGCAGTATTTTCCACTGTGATTCCTAAACCACAACAAAAAACCTAGCACTTGCATTTTTTTTTTTGTTTTTGTTTTTTCAAAATGAAGGTTTATAATATGTCATTGAACCTGGGGAATTTGGTACAACAGGAAGTTACCAACTGAATGAAAGCTGCTAATGTACCAGGGTTATTTTTTAAGTAAGGGCCGTTTTTCATTAAAAAGAAAACTAGTAAATATACTGTCAAAAAAGTTTTTTTATTTTACTCCTTATACCTTAAGCATGGACGTCATATAAATAGACACAGCACGCGCTATGCCTTAGCATTGTTTGTTATGAAGCCAAGAACCTGCTGAGACAAAAATTTGCCCCGAGGATTATAACAAGTTGCCTAATTTACATTTATTTTACTCAGCTATTGCTAAGAACAACGCCGGCGCTGTATTGTGTTTATGATTGTTTTGTTTCGTTATTTTTTTCAACTACGTAGTATTTTAAATACTAAAAAGTTCTAATGTTTAATTAAAATGTTACATATAGTTTTTCCTTTAAAAAAAAGTATTTGTATTCAGTACTTCGAATATATCAGAAAAGTATTTTACCTAGCATTTATTATAGATATCTATAGCATCTTTATAATTTGTCAGATAAATTTTATCATGGAATAAATGATGTAATATATGCCCGTTTTAAATTTAGAAAGTGTCTGAAGCATTGCTATATATTATGACCGAGAAAAAAATGTGTCTAGGTAGACATGGCATTCATTTATTTTTATATTAACAGAATTGTCCACTTAACATTTTAAATTCAGGGCCTACTAAACTTTTTTTCGATCATATTGTATTTTAAATGTATGTAATTTAGAAACCTATTAATTATCTTAAATATATACTTATAAATTCAGGTTAATTTAATATTATTTATGAAATTTATTTTATTATAATTTGCAATTTACAGTATTAAAAAAATGTATTTTTTCTTCAAGCGGATTATAATGCTAACATTACATTGTTCAATACATTCGGTAGAAATGATACATTTATTTACTAGTAACAAAATGTGAACATTTTTATACTAGTAAATAGTTCATATAGTTATCAACAGATGGCAACTGATGGCAGCAGTCGCCATAAACAAAACATCTGTCAATTTAATATGTTTGTAGCGTGGTTTGTAGTGAATTAAGAAATTAGTTACGTTATTAGTGAGTTACTTTATTATTATTGTGATCATTCTGTGATTAGTTACAGAATACACAATATAAAGATCAAAAATTAAAAAATATCTCAAACAATATAATGTACACCGCCGGAATTAGCAGCAATAGCATCTGAAACTATAAAGTCATAAGTATTTATGGTTGCAAATTTTTGATACCTACGCTTGAAGAAAAAATAGTATATGTCACTCGGAGTGGAACGCCTTTTTTGTGCTTCGCTCAATATGCAAGCCTCGGCTGCGCCTCGGCAGCAACGTTTGAGCTCAGCACAAAAAAGAACGCGTTCTACTCCTAGTAACATAATATACTATTTACTTTCAATTCTTATCGGCAAAACATTGATGTATGCAAATTGTACAACTCCTCGGGGCAACCCCCGTTGTATGACACCTCTTTAGGCGGGGTAAAGAGGTGTCATACAACTCGTCCTCGTTCAGTCTCTATGTTATACTACCTCATTGACCTTAAACTATTTTTTAGTTTCCATTTTTGTTTAAGCACTCATCCATCATAGCATTCAACTAGTTTGTTTATGCCTACGTCATAGACATCAGCCGCCTATGAATACAACCAATCTTCACTGCTTTTACTTTTTCAATGTTGTCAAATCGTCGATCGCCAAGAAACTCTTTTAGGTAGCGGAAGAGGTGGTAATCGCTCGGTGCAAGGTCCGGGCTGTACGGTGCGTGGTTCATTTGCTCCCATCTAAAAGTTTGTAATTACAGAAGGTCGGCCCGATCGCGGTTCATTATGGACATTGTCCAGCCCGTCCTGGAAGGATCTCACCTATTTCCGCACTTTGCTGTCACTCATCGCATTGGGACCGTACATCTCACATATCTGGCGATGAATGCCCGCTGCTGGCACGTTCCTTGTTAAAAACCTAATCACAGACCGTATTTCACAGTCGGCGAGCCGCTCAATTGCCTGAAACATTTTAACCTCACATTATCAACCATACAAAGTGACACTACAATTGCAAATGGCGTCTGCTTTTGCACAAGCAGACGCCTACGGGCGCTCGAAATTTACATAGCTACTGCCAACCGGACCTTACTTAAAAAATAATCCTCGTATTGTGCCGTCTTATCTTCAAAACGAAACTCCTGTGTAGAAATACCTTGGTGATCTTGATCAGGTTATATCAAACTATAGTACGCCGTACTTAAATATGGCTCCGAAACATTTTTCAGACAATAAGACGCACCGGATGATAAGACGCATCGATTTATAACAGATTCAGAAGTAACTTCGTTAGTAAGTAAGCGTCAGCAGTGCAAGCTTCTCAAATTTTATCAAATTTTATTTAGTTGTAATACCCTTTTCACACTAGAACTTTAAGATAAGCGAACTTAAAGTCCACTGATGTTTAAGATCGGTTTGCATTCACACTAGATGTTTAAATCGTCTGTGCTGCCGTCTGTTATGATAATTTTATTCTTAAGTCGGCTTCACGAAGTTACCAGTTTTCAACCGTCTGCGCAGACGCTCATTTTGAATTGTTATTAAACACATATGATTAAAAGGGTGGAACACATATGGATATTTGATTCCATTCTTCAATAAAGAATATATTACACCTATATTAACATATATGTATGTCGATACATTATTACCTTAAATATTGTAGCTTTGTATTGTATTAACACTTGTCAACCCCACTGGAGTTCACGTAAGCCTGAAAGTGTTAAATACATTATTACAATAACTAATTTAACTATAACAATAAGTATAACTTCTTACTTCTTATAAAGTCGATATAATATAGTATTCTTGTTTATGATAATTCAAAATAATGACAGCACAAATTCAAAACAGTATTATGTTGGCAATGCATACCACCACGTGATCTACTCTGTCTTTGTCTTAAAATCCTTTTGTCTCCAAATCTCTGTCTTTAAGTTAAACCAGTGGCTCCCAATATTTTTCGGTTCAGGGCGCCATTAGTGTATTAAAATTTACCCGCGGCGCCCCAATTCAATACATTCAATCAGAGCCGTAGCAATGTTTTCAGCGCCCTTGGCAAATGAAGTAAATTGATACAATTTACTTTCTCAAAAGCAAATGAAGAGCAAAAAAAAGGTCCTCACCTCCAAATTCAAGTTAAGAACAAAAAAAAAAAAAAAGACTGTATTTAACCGTGGTAATGCGCATTCATACTACCATTTAAAATCAAGCTAACTTAAACCTCCTATTTTAAAGTTCTAGTGTGAAAAAGGCATAATACCCTTTTCACACTAGAACTTTAAGATCGGATGTTAAAGTGAATGTATCTTTAAACGCTAATGTGAAACCGTATGGCCTCGTCTAAATACAAGCGATGTTCAAGACAGAGATCTGCGTCTTAAACTTCGTCCGCATTGCCAACTTAATTTCTATTATAAAAAAATACTCCTTGAATTTATGCTGTCAACATTTTATATTATCATAAACAAGAATACTGTATTATATCGACGTTATAAGAAGTTTATACTTATTGTTATAATAAAATTATTTATTTTAATAATGTGTTTAATAAAACACAGAGCTACAATAATTGAGATAAAATGTATCGACTTACATGTTAATACAGGTGTAATATATTCTTTATTGTAGTGTCTTTATTGTAGAATGAAATGAAATATCCATATTTGTTTATAATAATTCAAAATGTGCGTCTGCGCAGACAGTTCAAAACTGGTAATTTCATGACGGTAACTTAAGGACAAAATTACTGTAGCTGATGACAGCACCGGAGATTTAAACATCAAGTGTGAAAGCAAACCGATGTTAAACATCGGTGAAGTTTAAGTTCAATCGTCTTAAAGATCTAGTGTGAAAAGGGTATTACTGATGTAGAGTATACTTTATCTTTATATCTCCATAAAAAAAAAATGTAGGGGTGTCAAGTCTGGGGAACGTTCGGGTCATTTGTAGCTATTCAGCGATTTTAAAGCGGTTTTAATTTCAATCGGTTTTTTTCAATATATAAGGATTGTGCCCAAAATACGAATTGACAGAGCCAATCAAACATGCGAAATCTTCAGGAGAACATCACAAGGAAGAGCAGTTTATATGGTGGTTTTATATAAAAATACGTTATCGAATAGATCTAAATATATGTAAGGCATATTCGAAAAATATATAACTTTGTGCTCTAGCTTCAGTTTAAAAAAATATTTTCTTCTATAAGCAAACGTCCCCCTTGGTCTCATACAACTTTGTTATTTAGTATTTTCTTATAACTCTAATAATAAAGAAAATAATGGCGGTGTTCCGTTTCGCTGTTACCCTGTATACCGTTATTTTATTTACTTTAATAATTTGGTGTAAAAATTGTTATCTGAAGACACTCCTTAATTCGTTTAAAAGGTAGATGACACTAGATGTTAATGTTTTGACATATCTTTTAAAATCATTAATGCTGTAACATCAAACTCTGTAGAAAAAAGCTTTCATAATAGTTTCAGGCAGTCGTATCGAATATCTAAGGAAGTATTTCATATTTTAAAGTATAAAATTACTCCCACAATAAAGATATTGGATAATATACCTTAATTAGTGCACTGTGTTGGATAAAGTGGGTGACTATTTGGAAGTTAATCGTGTATTATTCGTAGTACCAGGGCTACCTATTAATTTTTTACAAAAACTAAGGGGAAAAAAATATTTTTTTCAAAAAAACGGATTTATTTCTTTTTAAAATATTCGCCTTTAAGATTTATACACTTTTGTATGCGTTCAAACCAATTCTCGAAACATTTTTCCCAGTCTGAAGTTGGTATCTCAAAAACATGGTTTTCGAAGGCTTCAACAGTTTCTTGAGGAGATGAAAATCGCTGTCCACTCATTTTTTCTCATCTTGGAAGTTGCTTGGATTGTTGCTTTGCTTCCGGTTTTTATGAATAAATCAAAGTTTCGTCACCTGTAACGATGTTGTATACAGATTTTGCAGTGCCTAGGTAGAATTTTTTTAGCATTCCCTTACACCAATCAATACGAGCCTTTTTTGAGCTTCGGTCAAATTATGCGGAATCCATCGGGTACGTATCTTTTTCACAGCTAAATATTCATGTAAAATCGAATATATTGCAGTCTGCGATATGCCAAAGAATGCCTCTATCTCACGGTAAGTCACATGCCGATATTCTTCAATCATTTTGCGCACAGCATTGATGTTTTTGGCATTATAAACAAGATTAAAAGAACATGAGAAAAAAATATGTAAAAATAAAATTGACAATAACAAAAGTAATAACTCTATTGTAGAACATGCCACCAATCTAAAACATCAATTTGACTTTCCTAATACAATAATACTGAATGTTGAACAAAATCTAACTAAACGATTGTTATTAGAAATGATTTATATTAAAAAAGAAAATCGTAATATTAATGCTAAAACTGGCATAGATAATTTAAGCAAAAATTATTGTAATCTTATAAAAAAAAAATGCTCCATCTATTACAAGTATAACTAACTTCAATTAGAAATCAGAAATCACGGTACTTCTATTTTTTAAAAATCTTTTTAACTTAGTTGACTTGTAACTTAACGATGTCGCAACCTGTAGAAGATAAGAAAAATTTTATCCGTTTTATTAACAAGTAAAAAAAAAAATTAATATGTTTCAAATTTTATAATAATAATCAGCCGTATGAATAAAATAAATGCTCATAAGTAGAAGTTAGAAGTAAAAGCATTTGCTTCGAGTAAAAGGTCGGAGTAAAAGCATTTGCTTCTTTTTATATGAATAATGATTACCTTTTACTTACAAGTCAATGCTTCTACCGGTGAGTAAAAGGTCAAGAGGATGTGTTTATGTTGAAACCTGAAAATCAGTATTTATCAAAATCGTACTACTTCTTTCTGATTGCTGTCAACTTGAAATTAGTCTATAAACACTATCAAAACTGTACTAGTGCTGTACTGAGTTCCATGTTTGACATATCAGTTTATTTTTATTGGTGTAAAGTCATGTACAGATTCAGGGCACTTTACACCTACACTTGTGAACAATTCACTGGCATCACAAATTACCTATACATTTAGCATAGGTTTTCCTTTACGAATGACATATTCATCTTCATGGATCTTTGGTTTTTCTATCCCTATATGTGTACAGTCAATGACACCAACTGCGATTGAAAACGGTATTTTCTTTGCCACATTTTTTTCGCCTCCACTAATAAATTTTGGGAAGTAAGAAATTTAATCCAGTTGCCAGCTTGTGCAACTAATTGATCAACAACACAGCTGACAGTCAGTGATTCTGCGGATTGCTCCACCCCAAGTTCCTCACCGATACTTCTTTGAAATCCAAGATCAGCTAGATATCTCAACAAAAAAAGTTACCTAAAAATTATTAGCTAAACACTCCATGTTCTCCTGTTCAAAACGAAACTAACTTTTATGTCAGTACGACGTGATGAAGAACGATGCCTATAATGTTTCATATTTCTTAAATGCACAATATCCGCCATGGCAATTAGTTCGCTACAACACTTTTTCACAAGTGAGTATACGAATATATAGATGCATGTTTTTTGGAGCATTTGCTTATAATTTAAAGTAAAAGGTCTGTTTTATTCATAACCATTTACTTCTGTCTTGAGCAAAAGATCAACAAAAAAGCATTTGCTTCTTACTCATAAGTAGAAGGTTTTGCTTGCATTTTTATTCATATTGTTGGGAGGATTTGCTTCATAATTTGCAAGTAAAAGGTTATGCTTATTTTTATTCATTCGGCCCAATGTATAATTTTATATTTATATTTATTATTAATTTTATATTTATTTTATGCAATTCATTATATCAAACATGTACTTATTTCTAGGCTTTGAGAATGGTTCAGATAGAACCGAAACTGGTTAGCAAATAATAAAATCATTTTAAATATTTGACTAAATTTGCTTTTACTTATCGACCGAAACTCAATAAAATACTTATATATTTATCTATAAAATACGGTCAAGAATTCTTTTTATTCAACTTACTATTTATCTTTTCAAATAAGTGAGATATTCTGTAGAATTTAATGCATTTGTCGTAGAAAATTATTTTCCTTATTATTTTACGCAAGTTTTCTTAGAATTTCTGCAGGATAATAACGATATTGATAAAGGTTGATTTATTAAACTTTGTTGTGATAATAGAACAATATAAACAAAAAGTCAGACATTATATTTTTTTCTTTCAGTTTATTAACTACAATTGAAAACAGGTAAAATTCGTTCACCTAGACATCCTAATAACATGTCTAGAGGTCGCCAGGATTCAATCAATTTTCATAGTTAGGTTACTAAACCCTTCGTAATATATTATAGAATTATACTAAAAATCCATTTCGTGTTTATTTGATTTCTTCAAAATTATTGCGTGTTTTATAACTTCAAGAAAATATATAATGTTACATATTAAATGAAACACAAAAACATGTTCAATAATAAAGGCCAAAGTCACGAGATACTTGTTTTAATTATTTTTATGGCCTTTGCTGCTTCGACAATTAACCAGGACAATTCTTATTCTTTGAAACATTCCATTCCTGAACGGGATTCGAACCCGAGACCTTAGCAACGCAGAGCGCATGAGTTACCACTACGCTACGCCGGTCGGTATTAAAATTATCTTGTAATCCATCGACATTAGCTCCATGTATCTTTCCACTAACGTGTTGAGTTAAATGATTTATTTTTGTGCATATTATATATTTTTTACAAAGTATACAAAACAGTTGTTTTTCGTTAATAACTTGAAATGGATCAGTAAATCCATATTCTGTTAAAATCTGTTTTTTTAATTCAGCCATTTTAATATCTCCAAAATAATAAAAATATAAATAGCAATAATAAGAAATATGTCTGCAAATTTTTCTTTCAGAAAGAAATATATTTTAAAAATGCTATAATTATTATTATTTTAAAAAGGTGAATATTAGTAGATAGATTCAAGAAGTGTTTGAAAATATATGCTCTAAATCTAAATATACATAAGAATTATTGTTCAGCTCTGTTCACAATTCAGAAGAAAAATAAATAGTTGATAGGACTTGCAAAGTTTATACAGATTAAATAATGGTTCAAAATATTACAGGTTTGAATGTATTTGACGTTTGCATTAAAAGAAATGTTTTTTCTTTAATAACATTTCTTAACAATGATAAAATCTCACAATGATATTGCGTTCAACAATGCACATTATGGAAAAACATATGTAATAGCATTTGTATTAATAAAACAGGAATGTTTTTAGATAACGAGTACCCATTTATTGATATTATGATGTGAATTTTTCTACGTCTATGAACATCTCATTAATAATGTCGTTAGTGCAGATTTGCCTAAATACGTCCGAGCCCTGGTAATGGTAACGTGTAATGTGCTATTTTTAGATTATCCTACCGCAAAATATATAGAAGGGAAAACTATTTCTTATAATTTCAATTCATAACATGCGTACAATGTTATATTTAAGCACGTATTATCAATAGTTCATAGTTCATAGTTCATAATTGTTTCGTTATTTTCCTCCGACAATTTTGTTTATTTGGAATTTTTGTGTAACCAGAATAAGAGTATAAGAGAATAACTGCAGTGTTCTATGAAACGTTTATCTTTATTCCTTACCACATGGAAAATATCCGGATATGTTCCCTTTGACGTATGGTTTCTAGATATGTATATATTCACGAATTTATAATATCATTTAGTTTGTCCACTTCTATTGAAGCTGTATGATTTAACTGCAACGATGAAATTGTTTATTATATTCCTGGTGATTATAAGTTCCGTATATTGCCAGATTGGTGAGCGCTGTTTTTACGAAAAAAATAATTATCATGGTACATGTGCTCCTTATTGTGATAGTGATGTGTTTCAACATATGGCTACAGAGAAAATAGTGCTCAAGATGTGTAACGACAAAATATCTCTTTGTTGTATCGCCAAAGAATTTATTAGTGTTAACAAAGAAAAAATTATGCCAAGGTTCGATACAAGTACTGCGTTTAAAAAATGTTTAGAGTATGCTGATATGACACGGGATCTTGTTACTGGCTTTGAAGATAAAATTTCTTTTGGTGAAAATGCAAGTGTTGGTGAATTTCCTCATATGGCGGCACTTGGTTATGGGCCTTTAGACAAAATTGTCTGGAAGTGTGGTGGGAATCTTATAAGCGACCAATTTATTCTCACTGCTGCACATTGTATAGTTAGTACAGATGACGATAAAGTGAAATACGTGCAGTTAGGAAATATTGAGTTAAGTAAAATAAACAAAGAAAACATCTATAAAATCAAGAATATATACACACCTACATCTTATAGATCAGTGGAGCGTTATAATGATATTGCTCTAATAGAGTTGGATCAGAAAGTTACATTCACTTCTCTTATAAAACCTGCTTGTTTAAATACTGACGACTATAATATTACTAAATTGGAAGCAATTGGTTGGGGCGCGACCCATGAAAGAAGAAGCAGTGATCTTCTGCAGAAAATTACCTTAGAAACGGTGAGCAATACAAACTGTTCCATTATCAGTCCAGATACCGTGAAAATACTTGGTCGTGGACTTCAAAATAATCAGCTTTGTGCATTATCTCATGAATTCCAGGACACTTGTAAAGGTGATTCTGGCGGACCATTGCACAAATTTAATTTTCAACTTAAATTATATGAATTAGTGGCCGTAACATCTGTTGGTCGACCATGTGGTATACCGGGTAAGCCAGGTATATATACCAGAGTTTCATCATTTGTTTCTTGGATTGAAGATATTGTTTGGCCTACCACAAAGAAAATATCTGAAGAAAAATGTGAAGCATATTCTGAACAAGTATTTAATTTGGAACCGGACGTTGATGATAAAATTATTGGTGGTCGTGATGCTAAAAAAGGTGAATTTCCACATATGGCTGCTTTGGGCTATGGACCTATTACCGACGTAAAGTGGCTTTGTGGTGGAAGTTTAATAAGTGATAAATTTGTTGTTACAGCTGCTCATTGTATTCATTCAAAGTATGGTGAAGTAAAATATGTGCAATTAGGGCATGTAAAAATGATTAACACACCTCGAGGTGGGGATTTATTTATAGTTGGTAATGTTTACTCCCACCATGATTATAAACCGCCATCGATTTATCACGATATCGCTCTTCTTGAATTGGCTAGACCTGTAGTATTCACCCCTTTCGTTAAACCAGGCTGTTTATCTACTGAAGAACATGATAACAGCATCGAAAAATTTAGTCTGTTGGCAACCGGTTGGGGTTTAACTAGTTATGGCGGTAGTGAGTCCGAGATACTTCAAAAAGTTGAATTAAAAGTATTTAATAATTGTAAAAAAGTATATGGGATGAATAGTAGAAAGTATAATGCTGGGATAAAAGATAGCCAATTGTGTGTTGGAAGTGATGAGCAGAAAGACACTTGTCAAGGCGATTCTGGGGGCCCATTACAGATATACCAATTCAAGAAAAGACTATATACTATTGTGGGAGTGACATCTACTGGTAAAGCTTGTGGTGTAAATATACCAGCTCTTTATACCAGAGTCTCAAGTTATGTAGATTGGATTGAGGGTATAGTTTGGCCTAAGAGTAATCGAGAAAACGTCAATAATACTAATTTCCAAACACCTTCGATTTCCAGACGAACCAATTTAGAAATCGACGAGACTGAATTAGGATGGATATGGAACTAGACAAAAGTATAATATAAGGCTAAAATTTAGAACTACGCCATTAATTATAAATCATATTATTCGAGATTCATTTTTACATAAAAATTATGAAAATTTTAAAAGCTTCTTATTTTGCAATATATGTATGCACAGTTAAAAATAGGACACCTTTTTAATCTAGTGTGTATATTTTTTCTAAAATTTATTTGTTTAAATCAGGTTTTCTAATTATGACATCTATCGAACTTTAACTTGTCAATATATTGTCAACAGTGCAAAACAGGTATGCCCTCCATTGATAATTTTGTTAAGGCTAAAATAATTGCTAAAGCGGAAGATGGATGGTCGGTGCGGCGAATTGCATGCTTTATAAAAAAAATGATATACGTTTTGGGTATAGACGCCTACTATTCAAATTCGAATAGATAGATTCACACTAAAAACGGTGTCCTATTTTTTTATGTCCTGAACTGTACATGTGTATGGACATACATCCAAACTTATACAATTGGGGTTTCATTATTAGTTCTTTGCACGATTTAGTAAAACAATGTAACCAATGAAAATCATGTAAAATTAAAATCATGTCTATTTAGTTATTTAATTTGACACGTTTTTTGACAGTGGTTTATCATTTTTTCCATTGTACTGTGACTACTGTTTTTTTAAAAATAGTTTTCGTTTGAACATGTCTACCATGTATGAAATAAGTTTATATGTATGTGTAAAATTTATATGTATGTGTATATACTAGTGCTAGAACCGAAACCGGGTAAACATGGTTCGTAATTTTCGAGTAACCCAATTCCAGATACCCGGTTTCAGATATCTGGTTGCGAATATCCTGTTTTTGATACCTAGTTCGTATTGCCGGTTACTTTGTTCTGAATACCTGGTTCCAAATGCCCGGTTCCAAATACCCGGATCCAATTATTCGTTTTTAGGGTAGGATATTCGAAACCGGGTAAACCCGGAATTGGTTCTTTTTTGGAACCGGTTCCGGCATGCTTGATTTCTGTTTTTAGCACTAATATATACTAGAATGTGTCAGATGATAAAAATACCATATCTGGGAATACGGTACGGATACAGATAAAAATGTTCTGTTAACATTTATTAATTAAATTTGTTTTAGAATTGTAGTTTATAAAATAAATTGTAGACTAGACTAAATTAGAGATGTGCCGGATCATAAAAATATCATATCCGTGAATACGGCTACGGATTAATTTGTAGAATATTTGCGGATATGAATGCGGATACGGATAAAAATGTTCTGTTTAACCTTTATTTGGATAGTTCTATCAGGTGTCTGTAATTAAAATCTAGCGCAAGTGGACTATTGACTACTATTATTAATAATTAAAGTATTAATAATATTAAGGATTTTATACAATATATGTAATTTTATTATTAGTTATGTACTGAGTATTTTTCTTGTAACATTATTCATATAATATATATTAATAAAATTGGAGGCTATATTTGTGTTTTTTTTATTTTTTAGGCCTTATATTTGGTTTCTACACGTTTCAGATGATTATTATACGATATCTTGAAAAGTAAATTTTTGTCTGTCTGTCCGAAAATCACGCAAAAACGGCTAGACATATTTTTACGAAATTTGGTACGATGATACAGCAAAACCAGGATTCGAACCTAGGCTATATGGCATCTCAATATTTTTAATCCCAGGTTAAAACTAAATAATAATAATTAAAATTGTAGTCAAACTGCTAGATCTAGACAGTTGAAATTTGGCATGCTTATACAACTCTTTGACCCGCACATAGGAAAAATACTAAAACATCTAAAAAACATATACCCCCTAAAAATATAAACAAATATATGCTCATCGAAAAAAAAAAAATATTTTTTTTTTTAATTCTGAGAGGGTCTCATGAAAGCCCTTAGTATCTGGATTAACGATCAAAATTTTATTTTTGCAAAATAAATTATTTTTATGCGAGTTTTGCCAAAATTGTGCAAAAACAAATTAATCCCACACCCTGTAGCCCAAATGATTTTAACTAAAAATCTGAAAAAAATCTAAGTAATTTACATTGGTGTGAACCCGAATAGTACAACAGGAATTTTTGGTCAGATTATGTTTTCGGAAAAAATTACGCATTTTTGTGTTTTTTGGTTAACGATGTACAAAAGTTATAGTTATGTAACACGCTATACTAGAAGGCGTATCCTGGTCTAATGGGTAGCTTGCTTGCTTGCTACGCAGCAAACTAGAGTTCGCCCCCGGGCAGAGCGGACAATTTAATTTTTTTTTCCATTTTTATTTTGTTTAAATTATTTTGTCAAAATTCTAGTTATTTTTTGGCAAATGTTGCATTTAATTTTTAAGAGCGTAAATTTAATAACCAGTTGGAATTGTTGGAATTACATTTTCATTCTATGTGGCATGTATACAAAACCAGAGGGGCGAGCATATGACTTAAAACAACCAATGGAAGCCATAGGCGCAATTTTCAAAATCTTAATGAACCATTTGTTTTTGAAGCTCTTAGATTAACAGACGATAAATTATTTTAATAATAACGTTCATTTTGCCGTGATTACTACAAAGCAAAATTTGTCCTACACATTCAGCATGCCCCCTTCACTTATTATATACCGAATACAATAATTTAAAATATCTCCCTTATAATTGACTTAATAGAAAAATGTATTCAACAAAAGAAATTTAGAATAAGAAAAAAAAATCTTTTTTGTCAAAACATTTTTTCACTTGAATGAATATTTAGGGAGTTAAGGAGGGACACCCCTAAAACGAAACTTTTGAAATATCTCCCTTATTATTGGCAGAAAACTGTAGATAACAAAAATAGTTTATAATAAGAAAACAAATATTTTTTTGTTCTATGTACTTTTTCGATACGATGAATATTCGTGGAGTTACGGGGGTCATCCTAAAACTGTCGATCTCGCTTTGTTAAGGTTCATGTTTAGGAGCCATACATAAGTACAGGACGTACTATACCTTGGTATAACCTGATCTTGGTGTTCCTAGACAGGAGTTTCGTTTTGAAGAGGGGAACAAGCTCAAAATACGATCCATTAGCAGCTTTTATTCTACTCGTAATTTCCTGCTGTATCAGATTTATCATGGTGCTTGAAACTTTGTATTTGAAAGTATAAACTCTCTCAAAAATGTTGCCATTAATTTTTAAGTTGGCCGTGTTCTCATTACTGTGTCAACATTACGATACTTGGTTTTTTCATTACTGATGATGAGTCCTACTTTACGAGTTTAGGTAGCGAATTACATCAATAAGGTCAGTTATTACGTCTCCAGCGCGAGGTTAAACAACGAGTTGAGGTAGCATCTCCTTGTTTGACTCCAGTAAGAATTTCAAAAGGTTTCCTACTTTCACTCTGCTTATGGCTCCCGACACGCACACACCATTGTCATCTTGATAAGTTTACTAGGGATGCCAAATTCGTCCATGAAGTCCCAGAATTTGTCACGCATAATGCTGACATTGGTTTTCCTGAAATCAATAAAAACATTATGAACGTCTGTGTTCTGTTCCCAACATTTTTCAAGAATTTGTCTTACTGAGAAAATTGGATCAATTGTAGATCAAAAACCCGCCTGGTAGTCTTGAGTTCTTCTGCAAGTGATGACATTATGTCAACAATGTCTGCATCAGCCATTGTTAAGACAAACAGTATAATTATGTAAGAAAAAATTTCTATGCCCTTTAAACAAATGCCGGATTAATCGGCCAAAAACCTAATTAATCGGTAAAATGACCAATTAATCGATGCACCCCTAATGCCAAGGTTAATGTACCGTAAATTCTGTTTCGCTAATTGGATCATTGGTATAGTAAGTATGAATTTAATATAATTGGTAAGATATATGGATATAAAAAAGCTAAGTAGTTTCTGTAACTGCCATCTTCGGTAAATATCTATGCTGCAAGTGTGTGTTTCGTTGCTAATAAGGTAAGAACAAGTTCTCTTACTGGTTTCCTCGACTATTAATGGTAACTGACATGGATTGTACAATGTATCTGTAATTATTAAGTTACGTACGCTCTTAAGTAGTTGCCACTACATGAAAAACAAGAATTACGTAAGTTTCTTTCATTGCTAATATTTACAACTATAAATTTCTTGGATACTGTCAGTCGGGTTTATCTTTAGTCTTTAATAAATTACACTGGGCAAAAGAAAAAAAATAATAATATATTTTCTTTTAGTCACAAACGCGAAAATAAGTAAATCTAATAGTATTTTTCACGCTCAATTCATATGAAGACAAAACATTCAAAACGTGATTTTTCACATAGAATTTAAAATTGAGATATTGGTATCAGTAGACGTATCTAACACTTCTCAAGTCTAATACCCTTTTCACACTAGATCTTTAAGACGAGTGAACTTAAAGTTCACCGATGTTTAAGATCGGTATGCTTTCACACTTGATGTTTAAATCTCTGGTGCTGTCATCAGCTACAGTAATTTTGTCCTTAAGTTACCGTCATGAAATTACCAGTTTTGAACTGTCTGCGCAGACGCACATTTTGAATTATTATAAACAATTAAGGATATTTCATTTCATTCTACAATAAAGGCACTACAATAAAGAATATATTACACCTGTATTAACATGTAAGTCGATACATTTTATCTCAATTATTTTAGCTCTGTATTTTATTAAACACATTATTAAAATAAATAAGTATAAACTTCTTATATAACGTCGATATAATACAGTATTCTTGTTTATAATATTATAAAATGTTGACAGCACAAATTCAAGGAGTATTTTTTTATAATAGAAATTAAGTTGGCAAGGC
Organism: Liopterus haemorrhoidalis; assembly: GCA_963971575.1. Lineage (NCBI taxonomy): Eukaryota > Metazoa > Arthropoda > Insecta > Coleoptera > Dytiscidae > Liopterus > Liopterus haemorrhoidalis. The sequence goes on along the minus strand of OZ020618.1, from coordinate 13,084,542 downwards.
GGACGAAGTTTAAGACGCAGATCTCTGTCTTAAACATCGGTCGTGTTTAGACGAGGCCGTACGGTTTCACATTAGCGTTTAAAGATACATTCACTTTAACATCCGATCTTAAAGATCTAGTATGAAAAGGGTAAAAGTTGAAAACCGCGGCAGATTCAAGATGGCGGCAAAAATAAATTACCAAGAATAATAACTATAAGTAGTTTTCACAATATACCAAAGTAGTTACAAACATATTTGTAGAATGAAGGTTTAGCTACAATTTGCCGCATCGTACGCAAATATGCGTCCATTGATTTACAAGATGGCGTCTATAATGCAATTTGCTTATTTACAATTACATAACAGTTTTTTCAACAATTAAAAATATCCTATTAGATAGATAAAAATTTGCTGTAAATTTTGATATATCGATTGTTATTAATTTTAGATCTGATTATTAGTCTTGTATAAGAAACTATTGAAAAGTATAAGGTTGTGCGCCGCCTTAACGAAATATTTTTCGATGTTCGACTGAACAGAATTTTGTAATCAGTGCAATAAAAAATATAAAACTTTTCGATACGCATTACTTTCCAAATTTGCCGGTCCGCGAATTTTTTTATAGGTCGCTTGCCGGTCCGCCATGAGAAAAGGTTGGGAAACGCTAGGTTAGAGTATTTTGCTATTAAATAATCTTTGTAAGGTGTAGCAGCGTATAGTTTCCTTATGCATTCCTTCTTTTGACGTCAAGGGTTATTATTATGCTGGCACACTAGCGTTTAAGAAGAATAATCCATATTTTAATCATTGTGATTGAGTTTTTTTGATGATTATTTTATGAATTGGTAACACTGGTGCCCTGTCACTGAAAATTTGCTTTATATTGACAAGGCATGTCTATTTCAAGCTGATTTCAAATGGAATAGTTCCACGCTATTACCATATACAGTGATATACATATGTATATAGTAATTTTTATACTAATACCAAGTTATTATGTATTTTGATGTAATAGTTCGGAATAATAACAGGATAATCTAATTCTGAGAAATTGGACACTTATTTTGAAACGGAGGGAGTATTATTTAACAAATAAGGTTATAATAAATAAAACTATCAAAGTTATACCCCCTCTGTCCGAAAATATGGTATACATTTCTTTAAAAACGTGGGATTAGGGAATGTAATTAATATTTCCATCTTTTCTCTTTTATAGATATATAAGTATTAGTTGTACTTCTAAAACAACAGATGGCACTGCAGTAGCTCATCCGTGTCAAAAAAAATTGACAGATAAAAAACAACGAATTGTATTAAAATTTTAATGACACCCGCTGTGATTGCAAAATGGCAAATGTTAATGAAAATTGTGAACAAGTGCGTAGAAGAAACTCGAATTCGAAACAATTGACACTTAATGAGCGTAATGGTATTCTGCAAAAATTGTTACAGTATAAGAAAGGCGAGAAATTGCAACGCGGTGCTACTAATTGGATACAACAATGCCCGATGGCGGCGCTACAAGCGCTATGAACAGCTGATTGAAACGAGTAATGTGAAAGTTGTCCATATTTGTTTACATGTTAAATCATCGATTTGCAATGGATAATAAACAGCTATCCTTATTAAATCATTTAAATTTTTTAAGTGCAACACCTTCTTATAGGTGTGTAGTTGAAGGAGAAGAGTTGTTAAACGCCGGACATCTTATGTTGTGCGGAATTTTGGACAAAAATGATGAGCATGTCGACACATGTGGGTTATGTTTACAACAAGCAGTTTGAGATCACCACCTCACGAAGTCACTGAGAAATTAAAATTTAGTATGATGTTGAAGTTTTAAATATGTCCTGTACCTGTAAAGCAGGAACTACATGCAAACACTATTATTTTGTACCAGGTGGTTAACAAACCAAAATGAAAGAAGCCAAGATCAGGGCATTGATTGATTGTAACATTTGTTTTTTCTTTTTTTTTTTTTGTGTGGTTTCTGTTGGTTTTTCTTTTTGTTCCAGAAACAATATAGTGTGTATGGAAATATTAACCAGCACAGATTTAAAATGCCTGTGGTCTACTTTTAAAAACCTGTCTTACAACAGTATGAACCGCAACCTCTGTTAGAAACTCCTTGCCTAAATAAATTGATTAAAAACAAAAGCAGGCACTGAAGGTTTAGTGAAAATGTATTAGAAAAGCTGCGTACAGAATTTAAGACCGCTTGCCCTAATTCTGCATTCAAATTACACGGGTAGATATTTAATTATGTTCGAGAAGGATTTTTATAATTTAGTGTTTGTTTTTTATTTAATTTGTTTAATAAATACTAGTTTGTTATTATCTCTTCCACAACACCAAATTTATTAACAATTCACAAATTGTTTCTCATTTGGGAAATAGTGGAAGTAAATATTTTTGTTACTTCCTTTTCTAGAGTGACAGCCAAACACACACAAATTTGTGTTATAATAACTCATTATAACATAAAGTAATATAAAAAAGAATAATAATTGCTATCAAAAGTTATTATAACAAACAAACTGCAACACTAACGTTTAAAAGAAACACAAACTACACGAGAAAACACATGTAAACCAGATGTAAACAATAAATTATTACTCGTTTCGCCTAGTTCAGTTTTTATCCGCTTAGCGTCACTTCATAGCGCTGTTGAGCCCAATTGAAAACAAAATTCCCTCTTAGTTTGTTCTTACAAAAGTGAACCGTCTATACAAACTATTTGATAGTCATTTATTTTTATAATATTACCTGTTACATCTCAAATATATGTATAAGATGGTCGACAGGTAACATTAAAAAAGAAATTGGATACAACAATGCCCGATGGCGGCGCTACAAGCGCTATGAACAGCTGATTGAAACGAGTAATGTGAAAGTTGTCCATATTTGTTTACATGTTAAATCATCGATTTGCAATGGATAATAAACAGCTATCCTTATTAAATCATTTAAATTTTTTAAGTGCAACACCTTCTTATAGGTGTGTAGTTGAAGGAGAAGAGTTGTTAAACGCCGGACATCTTATGTTGTGCGGAATTTTGGACAAAAATGATGAGCATGTCGACATATGTGGGTTATGTTTACAACAAGCAGTTTGAGATCACCACCTCACGAAGTCACTGAGAAATTAAAATTTAGTATGATGTTGAAGTTTTAAATATGTCCTGTACCTGTAAAGCAGGAACTACATGCAAACACTATTATTTTGTACCAGGTGGTTAACAAACCAAAATGAAAGAAGCCAAGATCAGGGCATTGATTGATTGTAACATTTGTTTTTTCTTTTTTTTTTTTTGTGTGGTTTCTGTTGGTTTTTCTTTTTGTTCCAGAAACAATATAGTGTGTATGGAAATATTAACCAGCACAGATTTAAAATGCCTGTGGTCTACTTTTAAAAACCTGTCTTACAACAGTATGAACCGCAACCTCTGTTAGAAACTCCTTGCCTAAATAAATTGATTAAAAACAAAAGCAGGCACTGAAGGTTTAGTGAAAATGTATTAGAAAAGCTGCGTACAGAATTTAAGACCGCTTGCCCTAATTCTGCATTCAAATTACACGGGTAGATATTTAATTATGTTCGAGAAGGATTTTTATAATTTAGTGTTTGTTTTTTATTTAATTTGTTTAATAAATACTAGTTTGTTATTATCTCTTCCACAACACCAAATTTATTAACAATTCACAAATTGTTTCTCATTTGGGAAATAGTGGAAGTAAATATTTTTGTTACTTCCTTTTCTAGAGTGACAGCCAAACACACACAAATTTGTGTTATAATAACTCATTATAACATAAAGTAATATAAAAAAGAATAATAATTGCTATCAAAAGTTATTATAACAAACAAACTGCAACACTAACGTTTAAAAGAAACACAAACTACACGAGAAAACACATGTAAACCAGATGTAAACAATAAATTATTACTCGTTTCGCCTAGTTCAGTTTTTATCCGCTTAGCGTCACTTCATAGCGCTGTTGAGCCCAATAGCGTTGCTGCCAATTTTGAGGTTAAGGTTTGAATGTGTTGGCTTCATAACAACTCGTCTTCGTTCAGTTTCTATGTTATACTACCTCATTGGTTTAAAATTATTTTAAATGAAATGGGTCCGCGGATCACAGTTTAAGAATCGCTGGTCTATCAGATCATTCAATTTGTGTGAAACATACAGACAGACATATGAGTGTCGGTATAAGGTTTTTTTGGTTATAACTACAAAAAGTAAAACCACTAAATTAATTTATTTTTTAAAAATCATAAACTGCATTCATAGTTCATAATCTAAGGATATTTATTCATAATAAAACCATACACTTTAGTATTCATTTTTATTTTATTATAATAAATTATTTTATAAAAAAAATAATTTAGCGATGATATAGCGGACGGATCACGTACGTTCGTATGGGTAGGGCGGTTAAATCATCATAAAAATGTGTATGTATATCATATTTTCGGACATGTAAAAGATTCAAATGTATACCATATTTTCGGACAGAGGGAGTATTTTTTTAGAGCAAATAATTTTTAATTAAAAATCATCATTTCTCCAAAACATGAAATGAAAATGTTGTTAATGTAATCTTTAATTCCCTCATGAGATTTTTTATTAACTTTGCCTATTACTATTTTCTTATTTCATGCAGTTATGTTAAAGTTGATTTTGTTAATTCAGTGTTTTACTTTTAAAATTTGTTACTTTTTAACCTGTGTGACTTTAAATGGAAACAATTGAATCTGAATGCTCTTTGAGTTTTACTGATTCTGTGGAATTTAAGAAAAATGTATAGCATATGCCATTATTTTAAAAGCAATTATTTCGTTATTCCCCACTTTCAGATCTAGAACGTAAAATTGTTGTACACAAATATATTTTGATGATTTGTGATGTAAAAAATGATACGACTTGTTATAGCTTTAACATACCGTGTGTGACGGCCCTCTCTACTTTATTTCCTACTAATGTATACAAGTATTACCAACATGATAATTATGATACATGACATATATTATGGTGTAATACAGAAAAAAATTAATTAATTACCCGTCTAGTATTTTAATGCGTGATTTGTTACTGTGTTAAGCGTCAAATATTTTAACAAATTTACTCTTCTGTGCACTAAGTTAAACGCAATGTTTCCATACTAAAATGAATTTCAACGAAGAGATTAATTCAGATTAACTCAATTTAGAGAGACTAGAGAGAAATTGAAATAGGAATGTATATGACGCTTTGTGTTTCAAATTTAATAAAGTATCTCTTTGAAACATGCATGCATTAAATGGTGTACACAGTTCAATTATAAAATCGAATAATATCTTTAATTAATTTAACTTTGGTTTCCTAAATCCTACCAAAGCTATAAAACAGACCTATAACCATGTTGACAAAGTTAAATTTATTGAAGATCTTGTCAGTTCTAAGATATCTATTGTAGATAGAAAGATTTCCGGAGTCCGGATATCAAACAAATATCGTCCGAGTGGTTAGTTATCTGATCAAGTAAAGTGTTAGATGTCTTCACTTTAGATGATCATAATATAACAGCCTACCTCGATAATTCTTTGGTGCAATTTTTACATTTCAAAAGTTTAGAATTCTACTTACGGTCATAGTTATTTTTATTCATTTTCACCTAATCTTTATTAAAATATGGTCGTCGGATGTGGTCGTCGTTGACCTAAACGTTCACTTCCTCGAAGTAAAGAAGACCGTCGCTAATACAGACACTTTACAATACTGTTCAGCAATATGGATCAGTTAGCTCCTTGGTTCTCAAAGTTTTTGAAGTCGGGGAACACTAAACTCTGATATATTTTTAGGCGGAACATCTACAATACAACATAAACTTTAAAACAGGGGGCGCGGTAGCCTTTTGCAACCAAAAGAACAATAAAAAACAGAATAATGTTCGCAAAAACACTCCATTTTTATAGAGCAAAAAAGAAACTGAATCGTGTCGCTGCGTGTGATTGGCAACCCCTGCTTAAAAGTGCTACTTTTAGAAAATAATATGTATATAAATAAAATTTGTACCGATATTAATTGATGCAAATATATTTATTGCAATTACAATTAAAATTTCAATACTTTTAAAAAATCTCAAACTTAATGCGATACATGAGCTTGATGGATCTTTACAGATCTCAGCGATAATGGGACGAATAAATGATAAAGCCACACGCATTTCTTCTTCTAAATTTCCTAGTCTGTCGCGTTTGTTTGTCTTTATATTAACCATAGTTGACAATCCTGCTTCGCAAAGATATGACGTGGAAAATAACAATAATATGTTCAGGGCTTTTTTGCTTATACTCGGGTATTCATCTTTAACAGAGATTCAAAAATTTTCAGGAGTGTTTTCATGGAACTGTAATTTTAATCCACGATCTGAAGAAAGCGACGTAAGTTCTTCTTCTTCTTTTAAAGTAAAACTAGAAAATTCGGAAGAAAGAAACGGATTTCTTATCCAATCATGTTGTTCTGTATTTAACAATGGAAAATATATTTCAAATTTTTCTTCTATTGTTAAACGATCCATTATTAAAGAAACGATTGCCTCGTTGGTATTTTGAACAGAGGGGAACATTTCTGTGTTTCTCTCTCATACGTGTCTTTTCCATAGTAAAACTCTTTTTTAGGGTTTTGTAGGTATGACCAAAAAACCCTTATACCGTCATTTTGTCGTCTGTCTGTCTGTCTGTCTGTCTGTCTGTCTGTCTGTCTGTCTGTCTGTCTGTCTGTCTGTTCGGTAAAAATTGTAGCCAAACGGCTAAACCTAGAGAGTTGAAATTTGGCATGATTGTACAACTTTTTGACCCGCACATAGGAAAAATACTAAAACATCTAAAAAACATATCCCCCTAAAAATATAAACAAATATGTGCTCATCGAAAAAAAAAATATTTTTTTTAAATTCTGAGTAGGGTATCAAATGAAAGCCCTTAGTACGTGGATTAACGATCAAAATTTTATTTTTGCAAAATAAATTATTTTGACGAGATTTTTGCCAAAATTGTGCAAAAAAATTTTTGTCCCACACCCTGTAGCCCAGATGGTTTAAACTAAAAATGTGAAAAAATTCTAAGTAATGTATATTGGTGTGAACCGGAATAGTACAACAGGAATTTTTGATCAGATTATGTTTTCGGAAAATAATGCATTTTTTGTGTTTTTAACCAAAATATGTTAAATATTTAATTCGCTATGTAACCAAGTTCAGACGTCAGCGCTGATAGCGATGTGTGTTTAGTCATTGGTTTTCTAATTTGCTAAACACAGTTAACTTGCAAACTAGAGTTCGAATCCTATCAATTTTAATTTTTTTTTTTTTTGCAGTTTTCTTTTGTTTAAATTATTTAATATTAAAAATTAAAAAATTTAACAGTAAAAATTCTAGCTATATTTTGGCAAATGTTGCATATAATTTTTAAAAGCGTAAATTTAATAACCAGTGGGAAGTGTTGAAATTATAATTTAATTCTGTTTGATGTATACGAAATCAGAGGGCGTGGCTAATGATTTAAGCAACCAATAGAAGCCATAGGCGCAATTTTCAAAATCTTAATGAACCTTGCTATGTAAAAAAAATACTGCACATATTTAGAAACTTAAATAATGGTATTAGGCATTCGAATTAAAATTCATAAAAAAATATTTTGACATAAAATTTGTTTTGGCATCCCAAATAATCATCATTCAGTTATTAAATACCTGCAAAACCCTGCAATGTGTGAAAATTCACACTTCACATCAATTTTTTTTTCATTGCACATAATTTGTCAGTCGATGTAAGAATGTTTTCATCCTTTCCTTGCATACTTATATTGACAGTATTAAAGTTATCAAAAATATCAGCCAAATATGCCAAATTATTATGCACCTATCATCATTTTTTATAGTAGTATAATTTATAATATGGTACAAAACTTAAAGTCTTACGTAGTTACGGATGTCGGGCGCATTTCTCAACTCATTCAAAAGAATAGAGGAACCCGCATGCGCCCGACATCAGACTTTAATTGTAGAATCGGCTTAAGCAGAATTTTGATAACTGCAATAATATTTTATGTTTCCAAGAAGTAATTTTAACCCAAAAGATATTTTTATTCATACAAAGCCGAATGGTACGTGTAAATTTTATATTGAATTGATTTTTAATTGAATTGTACATTTGATTTTTTCGCGGAACACTTGAAGGTGCTTCGCGGAACACGCTTTGAGAACCAAGGAGTTAGCTTACTGTAGAACGTTTTATTGGATACAGGTCGGTACATAAAGTGTAAAGCCTGTAATACATGATGCGATTTCTCGTTTTGAATCTCGTACGATTTATCGTACAAGAATTATTGTATCGTGTACTACAGGATTTTCGTACGAGATCTTGTACGATATTGAAAACCATCCAATATTTATGCTCCAGAGCTAAAATATTGTATAGAAATGAACAGATATCGGCGCAGTAGATTATTGCGCATAGTCACGTGACCGATACCGTTAGGAATATTTATCGTACGATAACTCGTACGAGATTCAAAACGAGAAATCGCATCATGTATTACAGGCTTAAAGCCTGTAATACATGATGCGATTTCTCGTTTTGAATCTCGTACGATTTATCGTACAAGAATTATTGTATTGTGTACTACAGGATTTTCGTACGAGATCTTGTACGATATTGAAAACCATCCAATATTTATGCTCCAGACCTAAAATATTGTATAGAAATGAACAGATATCGACGCAGTAGATTATTGCGCATAGTCACGTGACCGATACCGTTAGGAATAATTATCATACGATAAATCGTACGAGATTCAAAACGAGAAATCGCATCATGTATTACAGGCTTTAGGTCTAGATCTATTACTCTCATGGTGACTCTGGTATATAGCTGTAAATCTATTCTATTAGTAAATTGACCATAACTGCATTTGAATTTAAATTCATCCGATGATTATTCAGTGTCTGCTAGACATTTACAGCCTGTTTGATTCGTAATCACATACGTTAGATTACTACTTGCCAATATATCGATGCACCAGATTCATCAGAAGTTTTTCAAATACCGCAGGTAGTATCCCAAATATTTAGATCTTAGGTTAATATGATTTTCGCTCATAAATGAGACAACAAATATGTACATAGCTTGATTTGTTTTCCTTTTTAGGGTTTTTAGGTATGACCAAAAAACCCTTATACCGTCATTTTGTCGTCTGTCTGTCTGTTCGGTAAAAATTGTAGCCAAACGGCTAAACCTAGAGAGTTGAAATTTGGCATACTTATACAACTCTTTGACCCGCACATAGGAAAAATACTAAAACATCTAAAAACATATCCTCCTAAAAATATAAACAAAAATGTGCTCATCGAAAACAAAAATATTTTTTTTAAATTCTGAGTAGGATATCAAATGAAAGCCCTTAGTACGTGGATTAACGATCAAATTTTTATTTTTGCAAAATAAATTATTTTGATGCGATTTTTGCCAAAATTGTGCAAAAAAGATTTTGTCCCACACCCTGTAGCCCAGATGGTTTAAACTAAAAATCTAAAAAAATTCTAAGTAATGTATATTGGTGTGAATCGAAATAGTACAACAGGAATTTTTGATCAGATTATGTTTTCGGAAAATAACGCATTTTTTGTGGTTTTTGATTCACAAAGTACAAAAGTTATACCAATGTAAGACACCCACATGCAAGGCGTTCGATAGCGTAGTGGTTAGAGCACTGGTGTCGTAAGCTAAAATTCGCTGGAAACGAAGGGTTTCGAGTACGGAGTGAATTTCATTTTTTCTGTTTTTTTTTTGCATTTTTATTATGTTGAAATTATTTTGTCAAAATTCTAGTTATATTTTGACAAATGTTGCATTTAATTTTTAAGAGCGTAAATTTAATAACCAGTCTTATTAAATGATTAACAGACGATAAATTATTTTAAATTATTTTTGCCGTGATTACTACAAAGTAAAATTTGTCCACACTCAGCATGCCGCCTTCACTTATTATATACCTACGAAACCCTGAAATGTGTGAATATTCACACTTCACATCAATTTTTCTTAAATAGATGTACTGTTTCCTTATTCTTCATTTTCGTCCTCTTATTTATTACCTTGTATACTCTTAATCATTTTGTACTCGTACTTCATTCCAAAATGATCTTCGCGGTCTACCTCTACTTCGGGAATTAAATTTGGTAATTTATCAATTTTTATATATATTTATTTTTTAAGAGTTGCCGTGCCTCCGTGGTAAGACGGTTGTCTACGTAGCACAGGGACATGGGATCGAATCCCCCCACCTCCTTCGTATTTTTATCTTGCGATATTATGCACTCAGCTCTGGGGTCAACTTAGCCTCAAGTATTTAATAGTATTGGGCTCAACAGCGCTATGAAGTGACGCCAAGCGGACGATAACTGAACTAAGCGAAACGAGTAATAGTTTATTGTTTACATCTGGTTTACATGTGTTTTCTCGTGTAGTTTGTATTGCTTTTAAAAGTTAGTGTTGCAGTTTGTTTGTTATATTAACTTTTGATAGCAATTATTATTCTTTTTTATATTACTTTATGTTATAATGAGTTATTATAACACAAATTGGTGTGTGTTTGGCTGTCACTCTAGAAAAGGAAGTAACAAAAATATTTACTTCCACTATTTTCCAAATGAGAAACAATTTGTGAACTGTTAATAAATTTGGTGCTGTGGAAGTGATAATAACAAACTAGTATTTATTAAACAAATTAAATAAAAAACAAACACTAAATTATAAAAATCCTTCTCGAACATAATTAAATATCTACCCGGGTAATTTTAATGCAGAATTAGGGCAAGCGGTCTCAAATTCTGTACGCAGCTTTTCTAATACATTTTCACTGAACTTTCAGTGCCTGCTTTGGTTTTTAATCAATTTATTTAGGCAAGGAGTTTCTAACAGTGGTTTCGGTTCATACTGTTGTAAGACAGGTTTCTTAAAAGTAGACCACAGGCATTTTAAATCTGTGCTGGTTAATATTTCCATACTCAATATATTGTTTCTGGAACAAAAAGTAAAACCAACAGAAACCACACAAAAAAAAGATAAATCAAATATTTCACAATCAATCAATGCCCTGATCTTGGCTTCTTTCATTTTGGTTTGTTAACCACCTGGCACAAAATAATAGGATAGCTGAAATGTGTTTGCATGTAGTTCCTGCTTTACATGTGCAGGACATATTTAAAACTTCAACATCATTACTAAATTTTAATTTCCCAGTGACTTCGTAAGGTGGTGTTCTCAAACTGCTTGTTTGTAAACATAACCCACATATGTCGACATGCTCATCATTTTTGTCCAAAATTCCGCACAACATAAGATTTCCGGCGTTTAACAACTCTTCTCCTTCAACTACACACCTAGAAGAAGGTGTTGCACTTAAAAAAATTAAATAATTTAATAAGGATAGCTGTTTATTATCCATTGCAAATCGATGATTTAACATGTAAACAAATATGGACAACTTTCACATTACTCGTTTCAATCAGCTGTTCACAGCGCTCGTAGCGCCGCCATCGGGCATTGTTGTATCCAATAGAAATTTTATTTTATTGCCTTTCGGCCTAAAATCTACATCAATAACTGCATAGTGTGCACTATGTCATATCGTTTTATTTAGAATTATTTCCATCCAGTCTTTTCCTTCTTCATGTTTGCCTACAAGCTGTAAAGATTCCCTGCTCTCCGATTCCAATTCTTCACAGTTTTGTAGGTGATGTATAGTCTCCACTTCTTTCCAGCAGATCTTGCAGAGCTGTTCCTCTTCCTTCATCTAGAAGCAAGGAAAAGGCAAAAGCCTTTTCCTCCTTTCCACATCTGAATGTCGTTAATATTTAAAATGAGTACCTGTTTATACAGGGGATAATGGAACCGGTAGAAACGTCACACTGACCACGTGACTTTCATATCTATGGCCGGCGTTCTAGATGTTGAGAACTTACCTTATCTGCCCTTTATACGCCTCTCTATGTTTTGGGAACCTATCAGGACTTCGAACCGGAACTGAACCGAAAACCGAAAAAAACCGTTATTTTTGTCGGAACGAAAACCGGAACTGAACCGAAAAAAAATATCGGTTTATTTCGGTTCAGATAATGGTAATGTGAGTGAATATAAATTACATTTTATTTAAGATTATTTTTTAAATTGATGAGCAGAAATAAATCGTAATTTTTCTGACAAGTAAAAAAGAAATTGCGATTCTATTATTTCAGGGGTGGGGGAACGCCCAGATCCCCCCCCCCTGGCAGCGGCCTTGGTATGATTATTACAAAATAAAGAATAAAATGTTCTTCTAAATTATAGTAGAAAATAAATTTCTAATACAAATAAAAGCATTTAAAAATTTATCACTCGGAACTGAACCGAAAACCGAAAAAAAAAACGTTATTTTTGCCGGAACGAAAACCGGAACCGGAAATATATTTTTTTAATTGAACCGGAACGAAAACCGAAACGAAAAAAATAATAGTTCGAAGCCCTGTAATAAATTTTAAAAAACATTTTTATATTTTTATATTTAAAAATGCTGTGCACTGTCGGAGTCCATTTATTGTTTATACATTTATTGTTAAAATACAGAACTACGCAAAAACAATTTAGTTCGCGTAAACGTTTAGAATAGCCTATAATGCTAATACTGGTTAACAAAATTATTTTTAAATTTTTATATTTAAATTGCTGTGCACTGTCGTGGACCATTTATTGTTTACGCAATACAGAACTACGCAAAAAAATCCACATTAAAATTTTCATTAGCGAAACTAATTAAGAGGATTAATTTCTTTACTTAAGCCTTTATTTGATAATCCTTCCTAATATTTCTCGTTCACAATGGTGTATGAAACGTTCTACAACAACACATGTTGACCAGTGCATTTTTTGTATAAAATACCCTTAAATTAGTTAAAAGTTACCGCTTAAGGTAGTTATTAACCTTAAGCGCTAGTAGCCATAAATGCTGTGTGTACACATTTTTACCAGTTTTATAAAAAGTAAAATTTTAAAAAGTGCAATAGTGATGAAACAAGTTGAGTGTCTATTGAAGGGTTAAGAAGGGACATCCTATACTGAGTCGACATCCCTTGGGAGCCAAAGGTGCTGCATACCATTTTCTCAAAATTCAAAAAATTCTGTGGATTTTAAGTTTTTTGTAAGTGTTGTACAGGTAAATTTTATATTTTTTCGATTGATATTTTTAATAGCTCTAAGTATGTATGTTCCTTGGGCGCTAATAGCAGAAAATGCTACACACCATTTTCTTAAATTTACAAAAATTCTGTGTATTTTAAATTTTTTGTAAGTATTATGTAAGTAAATTTTTGGAATGTTTTTACGTTTCAATATTTTTAACAGTTGTAAGTATGTATGTTCTTTGGGTGCTAATAGACTAAAGTGCTCTACACCATTTTTTCAAATTTCAAAAATTCTGTGAAATTTAAATGTTTTGTAAGTATTGTGAAGATAAATTGTTTTTTCCATTCAATATTTTTAATAGCTCTAAGTAAGTTTGTATGTTCTTTGGGAGCTACTAGCCAAAGATGCAGCATACCATTTTTTCAAATTTTAAAAAAATCTGGTTTTAAATATTGTTCTACACCATTTTTCCAGTTACAGAAAAATTAATGCGATCTTTTTACGCCAAGATTTGTTAGTATATAATAAGTGATTTTTTAGCACATTTTTTTGTCAAGAAATTTCTCAAAAAAATGGATTTTTTGATATTTTTTTTAAATCTGTACCTCGGATTTTATTATATACTTGATTCAAAATTTTTTAAAAATATTTTTCGAAAATATTACTATATTTTTTTGGAATATTTTTCGATTCAATATTTTTAACACAATAGTGAATCTATACGTCGTTTGGGCGCTAATAGCGTAAGCTGCTGTACACCATTTTTACCAGTTACTGAAAAATATGTGATTTTTTACGCCAGGTTTGTAAGTATATTATTAAGTGATTTTTTTCGGCACATTTTTTGTCAAGAAATTTCTCAGAAAAATGGATTTTTTTATATTTTTTTGAATCTGTACCTCAGATTTTATTTTGTTTTTTTTTATGTTTATGGCCATTGCTGCTTAGGCAATTAGCCAGGACAATTATTTTTTGAAAAATTCCATGCCTGAACGTGATTCGAACTCGAGACCTTAGCAACGCAGAGCATATGTATTACCACTACGCTACGCCGGTCGGCTTTTTTGTAATTGACTCAAAAAAATTTTAAATTATTTTTCATAAATATGTATTTCTATATTGTTTTGGAATATATTTCAATTCAATATTTTTAATACAATTAAGTAAATCTATACGTCATTCGGGCGCTAATAGCCTAAATTGCTGTATAAGTTGCTTAGTATGACATGCTCCTTAAGAACCTAAAAAGAGGGATCTATGGATGCTGGGCAACACCTTAAAAAACTCAAAATATCCACGATTGCATATTGCCAGGATTGGGGATGCAAATGTGTGTATTCAGCTCCATTGATCCTTAGCATAAAGTGCTCCCTAGGAACCTATAATGAAGGATCTGTGGGTGCTTTTCAACACCTTAAAAAACACATAATAACCACGATTACATACTGCCAGGGTTGGGGATGCAATCGCGTGTATTCTGCTCCATTGATTCTTAGTATAAAGTGCTGCCTAGGAACCTAAAATGAGGGATCGGTGGATGCTTGGCCACACGATTGCATATTGCCAGGGTTGGGGATGCAATCGCGTGTATTCAGTTCCATTGATCCTTAGTATAAAGCAGGGCTTCGAACCGGAACTGAACCGAAAACCGACAAAAATCGTTATTTTTGTCGGAACGAAAACCCGAGCTGAACCGAAAAAAAAATATCGGTTTATTTAGGTTCAGATAATGTTTATGTGAGTGAATGTAAAATACATTTTATTTAAGATCATTTTTTAAACTAATGAGCAGAAAAAGATCGTAATTCTTAATTTTTTTAACTGACAAGTAAAAAAAAAATGCGCTTCTATTGTTTCTGAGGGAGGAATGAACGCCCAGAACCCCCCCCCCTGGCAGCTACCTTGGTATGATTATCACAAAATAAGGAATAAAGTGTTCTTCTGAATTATAGTAGAAAATAAATTTCTAATACAAATAAAAGCATTTAAAAATTTATCACTCGGAACTGAACCGAAAACCGAAAAAACCGTTATTTTTGCCGGAACGAAAACCGGAACCGAATCGATATATAATTTTTTAATTGAACCGGAACGAAAACCGAAACGAAAAAAATAACGGTTCGAAGCCCTGGAACCTATTATTTATTTATTATTATTTATATATTCACATGTTTTTGTCAATACGTCTGAAGGGTCCAGATCATCCTAGACTTTTTTGTTGTATATAATATTGATGGGAACCGGAATAGTTCAACACGAAATTTTGGTCAAATTGGTTTTTCGCAAAGTATTGATTTTTTTGTGTCGTCAAAAATATATATATTTTTTAAATATTTATTGTGTGGTATCAAAAGAAAGCTCTTAAGACTTAAATAAAGAAACGGGAAGTAATTTTTTATTTTTTTTTTATTTTAATAGGAATTTTTCCTAAAAAGTATTAAAAAATCAGTGTCCCGCAACTTTTAACCCTAAGGGGTTAAATTAAAAATCAGAAAAAATTCTAAGCAATGTATATTGCTATGAACCGGAAACGTACGAGAGGAATTTTTTATCAGATTTCGTTTTTGGAAAATATTACAGTTTTTGTGTTTATGATTTTTTTTTTTTTTTAATTTAAATTTTATTGTGGGGATATTAAATGGAAGCTCTTTAAATGCAGATTAAAGAATGGTAATTGATTTTTGAAATACATTTCATTTTGACTAAATTTTGCCAAGTATTAAGATTTTCGTTTAATATCTTAACTTAAATTTAAAAAAAATATTTGTATATGCATGGATACATTTTGTTATGGGCATATATATTGTATAAATAACAAGACTTGAAATCACTGTACTGTTATACTAACCGAATAAATACTTTGTATTATTATTACAAAAATTATTCTCTAAAAAAAGAAAATGGTAAATAACTACAAAACTTATTTGATTCTGAAAACTTTTTAGCAATAATTTCCCAAGATCACTGTCCTATGTTATAAAATATGCTTAGTTTTCTCACATACTGCTTCAGGCAGTCTTGGAACACTCTTTTACAATCCAAAAACTGTATATCTGAATCCTTGAAAATGTTATTTTCTCCTTCTCATGTAACTTTGTATTATTACAGATACAAAACTTGGTTAATTAGGCAAAAAGACCGTATCGTGGAATCAGTTTAATTAATCATAACATTGCCTTATGGGGTTTGAATGTTACACTGTACTTGCAAACATTCGGTTAACATTATGTAGGGAGTGGTACTGTTTACATTGTTAATGCATAGTTTATTTAATATCAAATGTCAACGGTGCTTCATTAAGGTTGAACGTTCAGGAATAAAGCATTTTGAATAACTATATTGTTAACAGTTCCTGGCCAAATTGTTATAATCACTCACTAAAATTCCATGATTTATAGTTCTAGACAATACAACTAAAATAACCTGAACTAAAGGCTCGTAAACTCGTTTTATATTTTCTTTTATACTAGGGGCGGTTGAAAAGTAATCGGCCTAGGTAAGAAAACACAATTTTTTCGGAAAAACTCAATTTATTTCTCAACAAAAATAGAACTAGTCTCGTTTTAGAACTATACACTTCGTCCAACGATTCTCTAATTTTTCGATGCCCTCCGAATAATACGATTTCTCGAAGCCCTTAAAATAGGCCTCTGTTTCAGCAATAACCTCCTCATTCGACCCAAATCTCTTACCACCGTGTCATTTCTTCAAGTTTGGAAATAAATAATCAATGAGGTAGTAATAATATAGAGACTGAACGAGGACGGCGTGTTGTGAAGCCAACACCCTCTTAGGCGGGGAACGGGAAGATGCACCGAGGAGTCGTGCGTGTTGCATACATCCAATGACGTCATATAAACCATACGTCGTAAAACCTCATTGCTAACATCCATGTTTTGCTGATAAGAATTGAAAGTAAAAATATGTTTTTTAAAACAGTAAACTGCAAATTTTAATAAAATAAATGTCATAAATAATATTAAATTAACCTTTATGAGTATATTTTTAAGATAATTATGAAAAACAAGTAGTTTTTTTTTATTTCACGTTTATGGTCTTTGATACTTAGGCAATTAGCCAAATATATAGGTTTTTAAATTACATACATTTAAACAAAATATTTATCATGATATTTATCATCAATAAATATCATTTTACAAAATAACGCTCAAGAACAACAAAACAATAGTAGAACACCAAACACAAAATGGCGATCAAAGAACATCTATGATGACGATTGCTCCTAGCGGTAATTTAACAAAATAAATATAAGTTAGGCAACTTGTTAGACTCCTGGGGGCAAATCCCCTTTCGTCTCCACAGGGTCTTGGCTTCATAACAAACAATGCTAAGGTGTAGAGCGTGCTGCGTCTATATTATATGACGTCAATGTAAATAATAGTCGCAGGGGCCAAATCTGGGTATGTTGGATGAGGAACCAATTCGTAGCGCAATTCATGGAGTTTTGCCATTGCAACTGTTCACTTGTGGATCGCTGCGTTGTCCTGGTGGAACAGTACTTTTTTCTTTGCTAAATGCTGCCGCGTTCGCTTTAAATCGGCGTCGAATTGGATCAACAGCTCTGCATAATATACGCCCGAGATCGTTTTGCCTTTTTCCAGGTAGTCGATGAGAATGATACCGTGCGCAACCCAAAAAACTGTGGCCATGACTTTGTTGGCCGACAGACCCACCTTTGCCTTCTTCGGCTTCGATTCGCCAGGAACAGTCCACTGTTCCGACTGTTCCTTGGCCTCTGGTGTGTTGTGATGGATCCATGTTTCGTCCACGGTTACGAAACGGTGCAAAAAGTCCTTTTTATCGCGGTTGAACAGCGCTAAATATTCCTTCGAAATGGTCAGACGACCGCGTTTGTTGTCGTCTGAAAGCAAATGCGGCACCCATCTGGCAGAGAGCTTCCTCATTCCTAAATATTCATGCAAAATGTTGAGCACCAATTCCGTTGAGACGCTATCTCGCGTTTAGTCACTCGTTGATCGTCGATTATCATTCCATGGATTTTATCGACCATTTCTGGCGTGGTGACCTTTTTTAGACGGCCTAGACGCTCATCATCAAAAATGCTCTTACGACCGCGTTTATATTCAGCTGTCAAATATTTAATTGTTGGTCCCCATAAACACCGTTCAATTCGGTGTTGAGCTCATCGTTCTTTTTCTTTTTCAAAAACATATCACTGCACGATATTCAATTTTATTCATTTTTGTAAAAATGCAAAAGTTGTTCGCTTTTAAGGACTGTCAAACACAAATTAAATGACACAGCTGGTTTGACGATGGTTTGACGCTGAAATTCGACAGTAGTCATTTGAAGGTTTTGATTTAGGGGGTGGGTCTTATTGAAAATATTAAGACTTTGCAAGTGGAATCAGCGATTACGGATTTCCTAATTTTTCCTTACCTATAGGTAAATATTCTTAAAAACTTGTATTTTTAAGCTTTAATTAATACTGCAAATTAAAATAAATTTGCATTCTAAAATTAAATTTAGCATCTTTTTCATTTTTTTTCTTTTCTCTTTGTCTCTAGAGCGTATTTAATTAAAGCATCAATAAAATTGAATTAAATATGTAAAAAATGAAGAGAAGGGGAAATATGAAACGTAGTCTGAATCAATTCCAAGAGATATTCATTATCGAGTAATGAGATTAATCAATAGAACGCACAATGCGAGATGGGTGGCCTCTTACGTCAATACAAATTAATATTTTCTACAATTGATTCAATTGAAGTATTTATAGTTTATATTCATTCATAAGTAGTACACTGTAGTAAATAGCAGAGCAAAAGAATTTGCTAAATATTTTTATTTACAAGTGTTCAAAGTTCATCCTTACTCTGAAGATATCTGTAGCTCGGAGCAGAATAAAACATAATAATAAAAATATAATGTTACACAGAATCTTTGGTCCCGTTCAAATTAATGGTGAATGGAGAATCCGTATGAACAAAGATATCCGAGAACTGTGCTCAAGGCCAAGTATCGCCCAAGAACTCAGAGGCAGACGATTACAGGGGATGGGACACGTTATGAGGATGAGGGAGGACAGAATGGTTAGCAAGATATGGGAAGGAAGGTTGAATACCCGTCGACGACTGGGAAGACTTCGCAAAAGATAGATCAGCTAACTGAAGATCTAACAAGTATTGGTATACAGGGTACTTGGCAAGACCTGACAATGAATAGATCGAGATGGAGAGCTTATGTGAGTGTGGACAAAAGTCAACCTGACTGATAGTGGCCAAAGAAGAAGAAGAAGATTCTATGATACATTATAATTTATTTTATTCTTCTTTCCAAGATTGCTTTCATCCAGGCTAAGCCTCTCCCCGAGATGTCTAGTAGTTGTTTTTCGTGATTCTGGCTGCATTCTTTCATAGTTTATAAGGTGGTATATAGTTTCTAGTTCTTCTCTGCAGATTCTACATATTTTTTCCGTTTCTTCCATCCAATAACCGTTTGTCCTCTCCTCGTGGCCACATCTGTATCTTGCGATTACCTTCTAGTTCCTCGTTCCTTCTACCAGGTATCTGGGTAAATCGATACAGGTTATATTTTTGTAGACTTTGGTATATGTAGATTCTTGTATTCTGTTATTTTATTCTTGTAACTGCACTTCTTTGTTTCTTTCTACTATATCTATCGTCTATATATAATATTTATCTATATTATATTTATCGTTTGTTGACTTTCTCTTCTTCTTTTTGTGACCTTTTCTATGGAAAACCCGTTCCGTTCGTTATATTTTTCACGTTTTATTCCCAATTTGGTATTGGTTTTTATCTACTCTCTCTCTTTCCAGAACTCTTCTAAAATTGTGTTTTCTGTCAATATGATTCGCTCTTCATATTTCATGGCTATTCTCCCTGTTAGAAATATAATATATAGGCGTAATAATAATAAATATTTAACTTTCAAGTTGTACCAATTTGAAAGTACAACTTGAAAATGAATTATTTTTTCATGTTTTTATTTTTATTATGCGAAATGTTCAAATCTAAATGTCTGGTTGTTTGCAAGTGGTAATTGGAATCTAATGCAGCACAATCTAAAGATTGTGGTGCAATTTTTTCCTGCAATTTTAACCGGTGCAATTCACAGTAGACTAAGTACCTCCGGTAATTATAGTGTTAAGTATGCAGAATTGTTTGACTGCTCAGTCTTACTTGATTTGTTTCGTCCTGTCAAGGAAGTCTTCAAGATTTGTTTACTAATTTTATATCTCAATATTTTCCATGAGTGAATTAAGATTGATTTTATTGAAACTTCGTGAATGTAATTTGTGTAGAATTATTTTTTTAATTTTTGTTTGAGAAGACTTGTTTGAGGAGACAGTTTGAGCCACTGATTTTTATTTATTAAATGTTACGTACTAGAAATGAATATGTATATATAATATTAATTATAATATAATATTATACAAAATTATTTCTATCTGAGATCGATCAAAGAAACGGGAAAACGTTAGAATTAAAATCGCTGAAAGTGCAGCGCCAACATGATTACTGAAGAAAGATGATTGATGCACAGCAGGCGCACACCCAGAATGTTTTCTAAGGGCGTGAGGGGGCTCAGAAGCCAAAAATGTTTTTTTTTTTTTTTTGGAAAAGGCAAATGCGTCCCTTAAAAACGTTTAGTGCTTGGGATGGGGGTTCAACTCCGTGAGCTCCCTCCTCAGCTGCGCGCTTGTTTTAAGATGTGTTTTTAAAGAAATATTTGAAAAAAGTGTTGGTGTATAAAGGCTTGGAATTGACTGATATATATAACGCCTACGTCGAATCGACGACAGCACTTCGATACTAAAAGAAAAATATTTCACAAATTTCGACGAGCATGGGTTCGATTATGACTGAAAACCAGGAGAGTACACAGATTTTTTTAATAGATATTGATGTTATGACGTTTCATAAAAATAATTTTCGTATGTTTATATATCCACTATATTTTGAACTTTTTAACTTTATTATTAATCATTATTCAGCCTTTCTTGTCCACTGCTGAACGCAGGCCTCCCCAAGCTTTTTCCATTCGGAACGATCTTGTGTTATTGATTTCCAGTTCCCAGCAACTCTATTCATGTCATCTGTCCAACTAGTTGGTGGTCTTCCTCTGCGTCTGTTGGTATCTCTGGGTCTCCAATCTAGGATCTTCTTTGTCCATCTGTCATGTTGAAGTCTAGCCACATATCAAGCCCAGTTCCATTTAAGACGAGCAATTCTTTCGATGACATCACATACTATTGTTTGCTCTCAAATCCACTGATTTGTTTTTCGATCAGCTAGACTAATTCCTAGTATTGATATCTGCATCGATCTTTGGGCAACTCTTAATTTTTGAACTGACTTAGCTGTTAATGTCTCGGCCAATGCTAATGTCGTGCTAACTACCTGTTCTATCTGTTTTCCACAGAGGTATAGATGGTTACTCAATACTAGGTTATTCCCTGCAGCCTCCTTCCAACTCTGAGTACAGTAGTCTTTTGGGTAACCTAGTATTTGGCATACTTATAACGTGTCCCTACCACCGCAACTGAATTTGGTGCTGCATATTGAAGCCATGCAATACGACTGACGATATCAACTTTCGCCAAAACTTCTTAATTCGGTATAGAAGCTTTCCATTTGACTAAATATCGCCCTAAAGTATTTTTGGTGGAATCTTTCTAGACTTTTAATATCCCGTCTATAAAGATACCATAATTCACTGCTCTAGAGAAAAACAGGGAGTACAGCTGCCTTCTACATCATTATCTCTATTTTAAGCTGAATACCTGGTATATCTGGTACTAGAAATTAGCTAATTTAATTCATCAATAAAATTAATAAATTACTTTCGCAGATAATCTGCGATGGGTTTGCTAGATTCTTATAGTTATGGAAGGAAAATAGCGTAAATTTGTTAATTTTTAGAATAGAGCCCTTGGTTAGGTTAGGAATTTTAAGAACGCAATCCCCGTATAACACCTATACAAAAAACCTTTTTTTGCCATTTAGTTTTCATAATTATTCTAAATAGCCTGTTTAATAAAAACTGTTACTGAAAAAGTTAACTTGACAAACATCACGATACAGTTTTTTGTTCACGTGAATTAACTTGTTTTTTTTTTGTGTTTCTGTACATTTACGGCTGGTTTATGAAACTTTGTTCTACGTAACGAGCCATTAAAGTTGCAGTTACAATAATAATACGTATTATAAAGCATTACTCGAATAGTTGAGAAGTTTCTGTTCTTGTTGACAGATGGCGTTACATTTATAATTAGGTTTATTCTAAAAAAATTTAACAACGAATAAAAGCAGTTTTCAACACTATCTTTATAATTTATTTATAAAACTTTTGAAAGTTTTAGTGACAGATGTTTGAAACGCCATTTTGGTGAACAACTTTAGATTTATTCTCTGAAATTAACATATCTCCTTTTTGATACTATTCTCGCTCACACAAATGCTTTATCTTGCTTTGTACAGGTGTTTCCAGATATTGTAAAACAACATTCAATCTTTTATTTGCTGTTCTGTCCATCGTTTATTTCCCACTGGCCAGTGGCGTGAATAGGGGTATGCTAGTTATTCCCAAGATTGTTAAGGTATAAGGTTGTTTTGTAACTTATAGTGGTGGGAGTAAATAGAGAGGCTACGCGTAATCCGTATGCTAACGGGACGTCAGTTTTTGTTTATCGTATATGTTATATACACGTGTAGTTTGATTTTTGGCTATAAATATAAATATATCGTTTAATTTTTTGATTTTCTACTTGTAATTTCTTATTTCTTCGAAATGAATGTTTCTTCGTTCTAAATACATTTTCTTACATTCATTTTTGATATGAAGAGAATAATTAGTGAAATATTTCAATATTTTAGTTTTAGGGTGTCCCCCCGTAACTACCCTAATATTAATCAAATTGAAAAAATGCATAGAACAAATAAGATTTGTTTTCTTATAAACAATTCTTATTGTATAGTTTTTTTTTCTGTTAAGATAGTTCTGTTTATAGAGGAAATATTTTAAGTTTTTTAGTATCCATTTTAACCCAGAAACACCCCCTGAGAAAGAAAATTTTGAGATACCATTCTATATTTGAATCTTGGTACTCTATTGCAGGGCTTCTTAAAGTGGTGGGCCGCGGCCCCCTAGGGGCCACAAGGGGGCCGCGAAAAGCCGCGAATGTAACACTTGTTCATTGTTTTATTATTTAAAATTGATAAGTAGCTTTAACTTTAATGTTTAACAAAAATTTTATTCTTTATTATACATAGTTGGGCTGTGTACCCAACAGACATTTTGATGCCAGCGAGTTTTTAACTGTCTCTAGATAATTTTTGGGCACAGATTCCAAAATAGTCGTCAGATTTGGTCTATCAGATCTAGTTTTTGAGATACGCTATATTGGTCTCGTTTACAATAAAATATCTTATTTCTTAACTTGTGTATTTTTCACGTTATTACTGTTACTATTTGCTCCAACTGCCAGTTACAAACACAAAGAAAACAAAGTAAGGTATTTATTTCACAAAGTAGATAAATATACATTCATCACTTACCAATTAAAAATGTTCTTTTGAACGGGTTTCTAGCATGGAGTTTACCAGAACAGTCTTTCTGAAGACTCCAACAGTAGTAGGCCATCATGTGGCTATCTTATCTTCCTTGATATCTATCTTCCATAGTTTTAAGTCCTGTTGGAATCTTTCCCCCGGTACTTTAAACTGAATACTGTTTTTAAAAACAGATATAACCTCCAATTTTATTAATTACTATATTATTATAGTACTTTGTTTTTCTGTTTTTATTTAAATATACCTAAAATTATATTTGTATTCGATTTTGTTGTTATTTATTAACTATAATACAAATACACATCACCTTAAATTTTATATAAATCAATATAAAATTTCCTTAGGTTTTTATTTGTAATTTATTCAATTGAACTGTCTTGAAATAAATATCTATTATGATAATAGTCAATAAAAATATTTAAAAACGTGCAATATCTATATTAATTCTGTATGCTAGTTTGAACTTCGTATACGTGTGACGTATTCCCTCTCACACTCTGATTGGTCAGAATTTATTAGAAAACCTTTACTTTAACAAACTTGAGTTATGCCGTCGCATAGGGGCCCGATGCACTAGGGGGCCCTTAAACGTACATTGACGCAAACGCTGAATTGGAGCTACATATTTAAATTTTAAATTAAGAAAGAAAATAAAAACTAACTGTGATTTTTGCCTGTATAATAACATATTTATGATGTAGATTTGGGGTTCTTGATTGCAGTTAAAATTTTTAGTGCATAGCAACGATAGCTATTTGCGATTGGGGCCGTTGGAACTAAACACAAACGAAAATACTGTTTATTTTTAATAACTATACACTTGTAATACAAATCTAAGGGCCTTTCAATTCATGGCTAACTGTTGATTAGCTCAAATCAATGGTTAACGTCATATTGGCAATATAATAATTACCATAAGTTTCCGCGGTAACCACTAACTAGAGGCTTAACTACCGATTGAAAAACTAGCCGTTTTATTGAGGGCCGGTTTCTGCTTAGCCGAGTTTAATCTTATGGTTAAACTCGATTATAATATAACAATCCCATAAGTAACCATAGCAACCATTTTATTACTATTTGGTTATAGTTAACTAAGCTTTCAGAAACCGGCCCTGAGACTTTTTACTTTTAAATTTCATCTTTGTTTTTTCATTTCATCAAGGGGGGCTTAAGAAATATTTCGGATAGAGTCCCATGAGTTCTAGTAAATATTCAATGTTCTCCAGATTATTATTTTTTATATATATTATGTGTCCTATTCGCTATAATCTACATAATATTTCTTATTCGACTTTAACCATATAACAAGAAGAAATACATTAATAAATAAAATTAATGTGAAGTGTTTTACATATTTCAGGGTTTTGTAGGTATTTAGTAAGTGAGGACCAACTGTGGGTAACTGTCTTTGTTCATCTGTTTGGCCACAATTCTACCGATTAACCTATGAAATTGTAAAATATGTGAAAATTTACACTTCACATCAATTTTATTCTTACGTTAAGTATGTACGCGATTTAATAATACACTATTTCATTAAAAGATGGCGGTATGAGACATTTCATTAGACACATAATTCCATAAGTATTATTTTGTAAAAATATCAGGCAGGTAATTGGAATAGCAATTATATTAACTCAGATATGTGATATTTACAACGAAAAAAGGTTAATGGGAAATTATATTACAAACAGGACATCATAAAGTAGAATTTATTTTTTGTTTTGACAATGTGGTTTAATTGGTATGTAAGTTATATTAAATTATTTACGATGAGGAAAAATAAATTTCTACGTGTTGGAATTATTTGAATTTATACACCTGCGGTTGGTTGATACAAAAACTAAATATTTATACTTTAAAATTAATTGATATTTATTGAGAATTCTTCTTATTCCTGATCTGGGTGCATCTTTTAAAGATTCATCCACCAAAATATTTTTGAAAAGACCTTTTACTACTAAAATGTTGAACGTTTTTCAGCAAACGCTTAAGAGGATCCTACACTGGCCACGGAAGAAAATCACTATGATTTTGAGATACCTTATAGCCTATGTTCGATTACTGGTTTTACTCTACCAACATACCAAATTACGTGAAGATTTATCCTGCCATCTTTGTGTGACTCTCAGACAATTTCTGTCAACACAATTTTTGCTGACTTGCATATAAGACTTGTTTCTTACTAATTTGGTGCTGCTGAACTCAAATATCATCAGTTTTTGCGTATCACATCAGATTTTTGCTCTACAACAAATACATTTTTTCGGCCAAATAATGCTTTTATCGTTTAATTTTAGACGTCGATACTGTAATTGGTACAAATTTGGCGAACAATAAGGACTAAATAATTAGAAAATATTCATAAAAATTTATTTATAGTGAAAGAAAGAAAATGAGAACAGTTTTAATTACATTTTAATGCATTGGAGTGTTAAAATAAAAATACAAAATAATTTAAGGATTAAATGGCCGTTTGTAAGATCTTTTGGAGTGCACCATTCCCGATAAGTCTCTTTTAATATTCCAACAGTAGTCAGCCATCATGTGAGTATCCCACCTTCTTTGATAACGTCTCTCAATCTCTTTTAAATCCTGATGGAAACGTTCACCCTGTTCATCACTAACATCTCCAAGAATGACAGGAAATTTGTCAAGATGACTGTTTAAAAAATGAAGTTTCACGCTCATGTTGCACCCCAGTTGATGATAATTCCTACGAAATATATTGGACAACAAGAACGAAGTTGAAATTAAAGTAGACTTATATCAGAACGTGAAAAGGTGAAAAAATCAAAATACGATAGAACAAAAATTTTATGTGATTTTGGACGTGGCCGAAACTGTTAACATTTTTGAAATCAGCACCCCAAAATTAAAAATAAGTATCAGATTTAAGTCAGCAAAAAAAAGTTTAAATTTGTTGACTAGTGTAATCATCTGAAACATGTAGAAACTAAATATGAGGCCGAAAAAAATAAGAAATCAGATATAACCTCCAATTTTATTTAGATTGTTAGTTTTGAATAAGAAACTATTGGTTGTGCGCCTTAATAAGTACTTCACTGGTATATAAAATAGTGAAAATATTTCCTACAAAATCCCTAACATTTCTCATGTAGAACACATCAATACATTCTGCTCCGACGTCAATACGAAATTTCATTCATGTATTCTGATTTGCTGGGGTTTTATTCGAAGCTCGCGCGTTTCCATCAATTCCTTTGACGAAAACCTCCATTGCCATTTATTCATTAATTTAATGACTGCAAATTCATTAAAGGTGTATAAAAAAAGCAAAGTCTTGTTCAAATATATTACAGCTGAATTCAGTGCTATTTGTGATAAAATAAATTAATGTTATTTAAATGGGTAATAGATTTTGTGGTTTAGTGGTAACTTTAATCTTTAAACCAAATTTTTTTATCAACTTTTTATTTAATTGGAATTTTTACTGCATTATTTTGATAATTTATTAAAAATCTGACTCAGTCACTTAAATTTATTAATGTAAACCAGTGGCGAAAGGAAACCTCCGCTAGACTTGCCCTCCCATAAAAAAAATATTTAAAAAAAAATAAACTAAAAAAAAAAAAAAATTTATATATTTAGATAAATCTTCAAAAATACATCAAATTATGTTCTATACAAATTTTTGTCCAAGGCTTGCTTTACTAGTTACGAATTAATTATCATGACCATGGAAACGTTACATATAAGTATGAAAAAATTGAGACTTGGAAAAATTTTAAATAATTTTACAAAAAATTTTGGAAATTTTTCGTTTTATCAAAAAACGTCTCAAATAAAAGTTATTAGTTATTGCATTTATAGTAACTTTTGTTCAATAAATTTTTTCGAAATATTTTTCTGTTGCTAAATATTCGCAAAAATATTAAAATCGACACGAGTAAACTCCCATTTCTAGTCAACCGATTTTCATAAAAAACAATAGGGTTCTTCCTATTTAATAGGAGAATTTTTTAGTACCAGAACGAACTCTTTAAGTTAAACCGTTTTTGAGTTATCGTGTATACACACAGACAGACACACACACACACACACACACACACACACACATACGGACGGCACTTCGAAAATAGGTTTTTTGGATTCCCTGGACCATGAAACGTGGTCATCCGTCAAAATCTCGACATCGAAAATTTTCGCGATTACAATACTTGCCCCTTATATATTAAGGTCGGGCAAGTAAAAACCGTATAAAACACACTTAAGTGTGAAAAAATAAATAAATAAAGACTGATGTAATTTTATTAATATTATAACTTCGAATCTAGAGTAGTATTTCTGATTTCTCGACATTTTTCATTTCTCGAGAAATGAAAAATTAGACTTATTTTCTAGAGAATTCTCGAGAAATATCGAGAAAAATAATAATTAAAATATATATCTTTTATTAATGTTGAAAATATTATAGAGCAGCGGTTTCCAAACTTTGTTCAGTAACGACTCCCTTAGAAAAAATCCCATCTCTGGCGCTCCCCCCCCCCCTATTTGGGAATTTTATAAAGAATTTGTAAATAATTTCTCTATTGAAATAATAATCACAAAAGTAGGAAAAATATGTAATGTAAATAGTTTCTCTAATTCTTAAATATTTATTTTCACAACATAAATCACGAAAATCACATAAAAATAAATTATATTAATATTAAATATGTAATACAAATTAAAAATGTAATAAAAATTAATTTTAATGTGAAGTATGGGCTTGTTTCTTCGCACATAAGTCGTTAAATCGCGGTTTATATGAAGAAAGAGCCACTCTTATTTCGTCTTCCACTATTAACCGTGCGCGATATTTTGTTTAATAACATGTGGAAAATCCTGCGACCCGCGACCCCATGGTGAATCTTGTACGACCCCCAAGGGTCTCGCGCCCCCCACTTTGGAAACCGCTGTTGTAGAGGATAAAAACATGTAAACATTATAGTTAACTTTAAAGTAGTAAAGTATTCATTTAAATAAAATTAGAACGAATGGATAACGGGGCTTTAAAAATGATTATAAAAACGGCATGTAAATGCATATTAATTGAAAATTCATGTGTTTAGAGAAATTTTCAAAAAAATTAAGAAATTAATAATAATAGTAATAATTATTTTATTTAACTTGTAGGTAATCTTTTACATAACAGTTTTAAACTGAACAAAAAATGAAATGTTATTGATTATAATAAATAATACATTAAATTAAAATAAAATATTGTAACAATAAATGCTAATTAGCTAAATACTAAAAATCGCTTCTTATCTGTTGCCAACAGTTGCGTTGCGGGAGACAGAAGACAAATTTTATCAAATTAAATTATAATCAGTGACTCATTAAACATTATATTTTTTTAAAAGCACAATGCGATTAACATGGCATCGAAAAAAAAATACATTTCTCGAAAAAAGAAAAATGAGAATTATAACTTTTTCTCGAGAAATTCTCGAGAAAGCATTCTCGGTACACTGGGACATGTCCCGGTTTTGAAGTCTGTGTCCCAGTGTCCCTGTCCAAGAGTCCCGGTCGATTTAAAATTTACGCATGTTAAAAAATTATTTTTTGATAATACAGACGCATACACAAAAAAACAAAAACAAAAAAAATATCCAGTCAAATTGAGAGTTCCAAAATGATTCATTATTGATCCCAACGTTTTGCTCTTGGAATACCTATTATCAATCTCTTCTTTAATTGTTTTTTTCTGTCTTCCAAATTTTTTTTTAATTATTTTTTTAAAAACCTATGCAATTTTTTATAATAAAGGTATGATTGTCGATAAAAGTTTGTTTTAAGTGTTTTGGGGGGGGGGTCCCCGTCGGTAGTCCGACAATTATGGCACCACTAGTCTAATTTCTATTATTTATTTTATTATTTTGTATTATTTTTGGTGAGATAAAATTCTATATTTACTGACCGACCTAATATTGACTTTGGCTTAAAAATCTAATTATCCCTTAATTAAAAGCATGGAATCAATACCCTTCATAATTTTAATTAAATTGTAGTGTTTTATCTAAAAACAAGATGGCCGTCTGATGAACGTGTATCCTAGAAATTGGGCAATTATAACCGGAAGAACGAACTAAGGCAACAACCGCAACTCTTGCTTCACAAAGCACTAAGCCTAATTGAAATGCGATACCTTTTCGCAACTCAATAAATAGCAAATTGCATCAGATTCAATTATGGTTTCATCTACTTCATGCCGGAAACTCCCATAATATTTGCACTCTGATATTGAGTTCGCAAAATTCAATTTCCTAAATTAAAGGATTCATCTTTTTATAAACGCTTTTACACAGAGTTTACACAGATAACTGAAAAACGAAAATTTATTGTTTGGAAATAATACGAAAATATTAGTTTGTCATTAACTTTAAGTATTTTTAATAGATATAGAAAATGAAATGAGATTTTAATAAATTAAATGTTATTTCAATATTATTTACTTTATATTCAGAAGCCCAGTTTTTTACTCGTAAAATCAGCAGACGGTATACTACACATATATCATAAAAATTGATGTAAAGTTTGAATTTTCATACATTGCAGGATTTCGCAGGTATATAATAAGTGAAGGCGGCATGCTGAGTGTGTAGGACAAATTTTGCTTTGAGTAATCACGGCAAAATGAACGATATTTTTTTAATAATTTATCGTCTTTTAATCTAAGAGCTTTAAAAACAAATTTTATGTTAATATACTTTTTTGTTAATTTTAATTCGAATACCTAATACCATTATTTAGGTTTCTAAATATGTGCAGTATTTTTACCTACCGTCAACATATATAAGGGAGGTATTGTGATCATACCGATTTTGACATTTCGAGATTTCGATGGATCTCCACGAATTGAGGTCCCTACAGAACGTTTTGACTATTTTTAGCATGTTGTCTGTCGGTCTGTCTGTCCGTCCGTCCGTCCGTCCGTCTGTCTGTCTGTCTCTCTATCTGTCGGTACGTATGTACGTCTGTCTGCCTGTCTTTTTGTCTGTCTGTCTGTCCGTCCGTCTGTCCGGCCGTCCGTCTGTCTGTGTACACGTGCAGAGCAAATTCAGCTAAAAGGATTTTTATGGAATTGCATATTTAAGCTTTTGACATCAATGACACGAGTTGATCAACTTTTGGTAAAAATCGGTTGACTAAAAATGGGAGTTTACTCGTGTCGATTTTAAGATTTTTGCGAATATTTAGCAACAGAAAAATATATCGAAAACAATTATTGAACAAAAGTTGCTATAAATGCAATAACTAATAACTTTTATTTGAGACGTTTTTTGATAAAACGAAAAATTTCGAATTTTTTTTTTGTAAAATTCTCAATTTTTTCATACTTACATGTAACGTTTCCATGGTCATAAAAAATAATATCTCTGTTAGAAAATATTAGGCCAAGTTATTTCTACTCTGCTGCTAGAATGTATTTTATACAAGTACTTTATGATGGCGGTTGGTCCTGTGGTGGCCACAGCTTATTTTTTTTTTATATAGAAAGTTCATTAAGATTTTGTAAATTGCGCCTATGGCTTCCATTGGTTGTTTTAAGTCATATCCTTCGCCCCTCTGGTTTCGTATACATGACACATAGAATGAAAATATAATTCCAACAATTCCAACTGGTTATTAAATTTACGCTCTTAAAAATTAAAGGCAACATTTGCTAAAATATAACTAGAATTTTAACAAAATAATTTAAACAAAATAAAAATGAAAAAAAAACAAAATAAAATTGTCTCTGTGCGGCAGTGAACCCTAAGTTGCTGCGTAGCAAGCGAACAAGCTAACCATTAGACCAGGATCCGCCTTTTAGTATAGTGTGTTATGTAACTATAACTTTTGTACATCGTCAACACAAAAAATGCGTTATTTTCCGAAAACATAATCTGATCAAAAATTCATGTTGTACTATTCCGGTTCACACCAATATACATTATTTAGAATTTTTTCAGATTTTTAGTTTAATCCATCTGGGCTCTAGGACGTGGGACATTTTTTTTTGCCACATTTTTGCAAAAATCGCATCAAAATTATTTTGCTAAAATGAAATTTTGATTGTTAATCCACGTACTAAGGGCTTTCATTTGAAACCTACTCAGAATTTAGAAACAAATATTTTTTTTTATCGATGAGCACATATTTGTTTATATTTTTAGGGGAATATGTTTTTTAGATGTTTTGGTATTTTTATATGTGCGGGTCAAAGAGTTGCCATAGCCTGCCAAATTTCAACTCTCTAGGTTTTGGCAGTCGCGTTAAAATTTTAATACAAATTTGCTTAGCGAATAGCATTTAAAATGGTGTTATATAAATTATCCAGTGGCTCACCCAGAAGGGTGGCCTGGGGGCCCGGCCCCCCTCCAAGAAGGAGAGAAATTCCAAATTTTTTAATTTTTATCACTATTTCTTAGGTAAATATATGGATTTAAAAAGAGATGAGAACCTTTTTTTTTTGTCACCACTTGTAATTTACAAGTGAAGACCTTTTTTTTAGGTCATCACTTGTATTTAAAACTTTTTTTTATCTTCCGCCTCCCCCCCATTAAAAATTCCTGGGTGCGCCACTGAAATTATCGTCAACTTTTGCCGTTAAGATTTTAACGTCTTGCCTAGAGAATAGACCCGACAATATGTCAAAATGTCGCCACTTATTCGACAGTGTCGAATACAAGTACAGTGTGCATAGGTGACAAAACTGTGCATGCGACTGTCGATAAATTGCAGAATAAACCTCCTGGTTCCCACTCATAAAAATATAACTTTACGCACTCGTTTTATAAAAAACTAATTATGGTGGTTAAAGTGCACATACTCGGAGGGTATATTAACCTTAGCCTTAACAGTTATTACTGTTGCTGTTTTGGTAATAATAATTTAATAACGTTGACGACCAATTTTGAGTTTTCGTTGAAGCAGAGTTTCGCAAAATATTACTCCAAAACTTTGTTAACATCTAATTAGTTACAGTTAGTTGTAAAGTCTAAATTAATTTTGCGAAATGTTCATGTCTGACATGGTTAAAATGTTATAATTAATGTTTACTGTCAGTACCACCCAAAAAGATTTTACAAATTCACGTTTTTAATTAGATTACATTTTATATTTTTTTGAATATAATTAGATAATTTGCACAGTTGACATCACTGTATCATCACTGTTATGCTCATCATAATTGTAGCTCTATAATCCTAGATCAGGGTTGACAAATAAAATTTATAAGGGCCACATAAGATTTTTCCTCATATTAAGCCCCAATCCCCAATTTGGCATAAACCACATCATTGTTAGGTTTTGTGCAGGATGTACAGTAAAGCTTTTTTTACTCATTTTATACTCACGCTCTATTTTTGGCTACGTTCTTAATTGCTGGCTACTTTTGTAACCGGAGTGTTACAAAAGTAGCATTTAGCCACAAAATATGTCAAAATAAAATAAGCTTCATAAAAAATAAAATTATTCTAACAATTTTAATTCTAAAATATCAATGTTACGTTTTAATATTATTGTTACTTTCATATGGTACATTACGTATAATTACAATGGAAATATGCTAAACCAGAATATAGGCCCGGTCTTTCCACCTTGAGGTAAACCTCTAAGTAACTATCTGACGGATGAGATTATTTGGAACTTCATCTGCTAGATAAATGTCAATGCCAATCTCATTATCCGTTAGATAACTATCCGATAGATGAATTTGTATTGAAAGACAAGATTACATTTATTCTGCACAGAAAGTATCACATAACCTTATCTGTCAGATAGTTACCTAGAGGTTTACCTGAAGATGGAAAGACTGGGCCTCAGTGTTTATATCTAAATTTAAAAGCCATTGGATTGCTTCGTTGGTTCTATGACAGATTGAAGACCACCTGTGAAAGCAAGATGAGGACGTTCTTCTACGATGTGTTGCATCGTCTGTAAAGGTTGCCGCAGCCACATGAGGGAGAGTCGTCAAAGTCCCATTTATGTAGCATGTAATTGCATCTACCGTGGCCGATGAATAATATTTTTAATGCCATGCGGGGTATCGAAGAACCATTTGGCTGAACATTGGGATCTGAGATTAAATTTTTGTTTGGACCATTTTAGCGTTATGTGTAGAAGCAAGGATGGGATTATTCCAAATAGATTTTGAGATTTAAGCCTATGATTTGGAGGAGTTAATAGTTATTATTATTATTATATTATTTATTTTACATCGGCCTTTATTTCTGCAACGAGGCTAATCGCCGATGCCAGGGGGCGAGCTCCTACACCTGGATGAGAGGCGAATGATTGTGAAAATAAGAGTAATGTAAACATATTATTCTCGCCCGAATAATATCAACAACGAAGCAGGCTCGAACCACCGGCCGCCCAGTCACGCCTGTTTCTAACAGTCTAAAACCGCACGACTAAATGCGCTCGGCCACTCCGTTGGCGAGGAGTTAATAGATCTTCGTGTATGGGTATATTGTGGTTGCTTCCAAATTTAAGCCAGGTTGTGACGGCTGCTTTATTGGTCCTTCGACTTCGACTTTCGATTGACATTCTATAAGTAATATTCATTCAACAACACTGCTAATATATCTAGTTGATGTAAATTTATTAATAACCAACTTAACAAAAAAATATATATATCGTACTTATAACATTTTTTCTTGTCGTTGATCGTCGTCAAGTCGACCGTCGTCAATCGCCGAGTTGCAGATTCCAATCGTTGGTTTTATCAATGCGGTGTTATTTACATCAATGTTAAATTACAGTTCAGAATAACATTATCAGTTAAGTTTACAACAAATGCTATTTCAGAATGTGTAGATGTGGTTTAATCTGACTTGGAACCATTAAACGATATAAAAATATCTCCCCTTTAAATATTTATATCGTGTGAACTACACTTTAAAAATATAAAAGAATAAAAAATCATATTCACATGATATTTTCCACGTTCCCAACAACCTCTAGAGTGGTCTTTTGAAGCAGCCTGTATATCTGAAAAGCTTTCATTAAACTGTAGAAAAATACAGCACGCAAACCTTTATATTAAAAAAATGTATATAATTTTGCAAGCATTAATTTAATATTACAATATTTAAAAATTATAACTTAAATCTATGAATATAAAATAAAAATTTTATCCTTTGAACTTTAACCTACATTTTTCAATTTAAAGCTTCAACTTGAAGGATGATGAAATTCACGTAAAGTATGTCGACCTGAATATATTATTAAGGATAATTTCCATATAGAGAACGTTTTTTATAAAGGTCAAATTTAAATAATTAATAATGCTTATGTATGCACTGTATTTTAATTGTAAATGAAAAATTGGCGACATTAAAAATTGCTCATTTATCGTACTTTGCAACTAATCTCTCTTCAAGATGCAGGAAAAACATGCTTGAAGGCAAAAATACGTATCTATATATTAATGAAAAAAATAAATAAACAATTAAGCAAATTATATAAACTATTATGAAAATTTTGCTATTTGAAAAAAAAAAAAAGAAAAATAAGTGTTAAATTTTTGTACTACAGTCAAACTTGACGAAATTTACGGATTTAGGTTCGTTTTTTTTTTTTTTTCCTCCCATTTTACACGAGTATATTATTATTATTATTATGGGGTTTGTCAGGTGTTGACAAGCGTCCACTAATCTCAAACTTCAGCAACCTTTTGAGCCGCGTCATACTAGAGACTAGTGGAGCTAAATACACACGACTGCATCCCAAACCCTGGCGATATGCAGCCGCGGAAATTACGCTAGATCCAGTGCCCGCACAACGCGGAGTGACCCGAGCAGCACTGCTTTCTGCATCCTGCAGATCAAAGAGTTGGCAGAAGATCTGCAGACGGGAATGGACTCGATTTCCCTTCGATAGGAGGCTTTCATACCACCCAAAACACCAACTATCAGGACTACAAGCTTAACTTTATACCCGGGATACAGCTTTATAAGCTCGGAAAAGAGATCCATATACTTGGACCTCACTTTGAGAGGGATTTTAGGGATAGAACAACACCAGGTTGTATTATAAGATATATATATATATATTACGCTCTTGGATACTGGTTAATTAGATTTTAAATTGATCATAGCATATATTTATTCGGATTCTGGTAATGAAAACTATCTACACGATTGATCTGATAGAAATAAAATATATATGAGAACAGTGGTTAGGATACAATGAAGAGGAAATAGGACACAATGGTAAAAGTTAGAAAAGAAGATTCAACATCATAAACATGCAATTGTTTTAGAAGTTGTAGTCTTCTAAGAATGTTGTTAAAATGAAAATTGACTATAAATTAAACTTTACTACTTCCAACATATGTCTTTAGTAGACAACTAAGCGCTCTAAATGTCTTCCTAAATATTATTTACAGCCAACCAAAAGCAATCCATTTAAACTATTAACTATATCCTACAACAAGAAACCACCATGCATCAATATAAACTGAAAACAATTGAAAATCATGCTTTTGTCATTATTCACGTGACAATTTATTTAAACCCAGATTAATTAAATCCGTCTCTTATCTGTTTGAAACGTCCACCATTACCAGTACTGTTCATCCATTATCAGTAAATCCATACGAACCTATCACAAATGATTTCAAAACACAGTAAATACGAACAGTGGATTATTTATTAAAAATGATAGATACCGTGCTATTTGACAATGTATTTCGACAGAAAATGAGTAGGTTTTAGGAATTGTCATTAATAATTTAACTTTTATTAATTATTCAAATTTTAATGTGTTAAGTGCAAATTACAATGTTTTATTTATGATAGGTATTGCGCTTATATCACCAGAGGGAAATTTAATTTATTATGATGTATAAATATTTTCAAATTTAATAGTAGACCACGCCAACCTTATTTCCAAAACAGCTAAACCTAGAAAGTTGAAATTTGGCATGCTTATACAACTCTTTGACCCACACATAGAAAAAATACTAAAACATCTAAAAAACATTTTCCCCTAGAAATATAAACAATTATGTGCTCAAGTGAAAAAAAAAAAAAATTATTCTGTGTAGCATATCAAATGAAAGCCCGTAGTACGTGGATTAACGATCAAAATATTATTTTTGCAAAATAAATTATTTTGATGCGATTTTTACCAAAATTGTGCAAAAAAAATTGTCCCACACCCTGTAGCCCAGATGGTTTAAACTAAAAATCTGAAAAAATTCTAAATAATGTACATTGGTCTGAACCGTAATAGTACAACAGGAATTTTTGATCAGATTATGTTTTTTTTTAAGCTCTTAGATTAACAGACGATAAATTATTTTAAAAATATCGTTCATTTTGCCGTGATTACTACAAAGCTATTGTCTTAGATTTTAACTAACTGAACCTAACCTAATTACCTAAATTGATCATATTTACTGTCCGTCTTTGTAATTTTGAGCAAGATTTGTTAATGATGACATTATGTTAGGTTATTTAAAGGCATACGATAACTATGGTGTCACTGATAGACTGAGATAGCCAATGTGTTTATACGTCTTTCTCATTAAAACGTCTCACTAGCTATAAGTTTAGAAAATTATCCACAATTCACAACGAACAACGTATTAAATTTAGAGGTCTGAACGGTTTCAAGTCTTACCATATGACAAACTTTCTAGTGACAGTAAACAGATTACATGCTACGGTCTGTAAGCTATTGATTTAAGAGCTCTGAATGCGACTTAAGTGCTGAAAACGATCAATGCATAATGATATGAACGTACATCTATTTATAATTTTGTACCATTAGTGCACAAAATTGTTTTGGATTTCCGTATATGTATGCAATGATTCTTTTAAAATTCAATGTTTTTGAGGCATATTTTTCAAAACTTTTGAAATGAAATACATGTTTATATATTACAAATTCTCTTACATTTTAGCTAGGAGGTTAAAGTTTTTCTCGTTTATTCCTGTACATTTAAACCCCATAAATATTGTAATAAGTTTTTCCTTTCATCACTGGAAGTGCGGTTAGGTGAACGAAGGGAAAGCAAAGGTCAGTTTGCTCTCCAAAGTTTGGTTTAAAGATCGGATTATGCAAATCGTCCGTTTCTAATCCGAGATATACATAAATTATCATCGTTGGACTTGTGTTTACCCTTAATTCTGGTTTAGTTTTATCTCTCTATCATTTTTGTTTGTTTTAGTTGTGTCTCCTTTCCACATTAATGAATATATTTCCTTCTTTCTTCTATTTAGATTAATGAATATTTTAACCGGTATTAAGTTATTTCATAAGGAAGACATATAACAGTGCTCCTCAAACAATACTAATAAAAGTGCTCCTCAAACAATACTAATAAAAGTGAAGATTAAACATACTCCAACTACAAGGATTAAATTAATATAAATAAAGAATACTAACAACCATGTCTGATCAAAACCGAACAAAATTCGAACGAAAATTGGGCGAGCAGAGTTTCAGTAGTCCAGTTACCAGTTTCATTGTCCAGTTATTGCACACACACGAACCCGAACGAGTGGAAGAGCAGACAATCAACTCCATATAAAAGTTCACTCTTATATAGGACTTTTAAAATACCGTTTTCAAGAAAGCAACTACTCCTAAAGAAAAATTTTGTGTTTCTTAATCAATTTTCACTCTCCATGGTTAATTATCCTTAAATGATAACAGGAATATATAATACGAGGGGCGATTGAAAACTAATCAGCAATAAATGGCGCCACCAGTATCAGATCATGTTATTTTTCGTAAATCCTAACCTTCACATATATATACCATACTGAAGGGCGCAGTAGATGGAACAAACTGCAGGGGTAGACCCAGACTGGACTACATTGGACAGCTGATGGAGGAGTTGGCTTCCTTGCTGGATGGAGCTGGAGTTGACTGCTGGATGGGGGAGTTGATGGACGATCGAGACGCTTGGAGAGCTGCTGCCAACCAATCCTTGGATTGAAATTGCAGAACATTCAAATGACTACTGTAAAATTGTCAACCAACTGTGTCATTTAGTTTGTGTTTGACAGTCATTGAAAGCGAACAACTTTTGTATTTTTACAAAAATTAATAAAATCGAATATCGTGCAGTGATTATATACTTGTTTTTGAAAAAGAAAACGAACGATGAGATCAACACCGAATTGACCGATGTTTATGGGGACTCTGCACCTTCGATATCAACAATTAAATATTGGACAGCTGAATTTAATAATGGTCTTAAGAGCATTTTTGATAATGAGTGTCCAGGCCGTCCAAATTAGGTCACCACACCGGAAATGGTCGATAAAATCCGTGGAATGATAATCGACGAGTGGCAACGCGAGATAGCTGAGGCTGCGGTCATCTCAATCGAACGGGTGCTCCACATTTTGCATGAATATTTGGAAGTGAGGAAGCTCTCTGCCAGATAAATGCCGCATTTCCTCTCAGTCGACAACAAACACGATCGTGTGACTATTTCGAAGGAATGTTTAGCGATGTTCAGCCGCGATAAAAATGACTTTTTACGCCGTTTCGTAACCGTGGACGAAACAAGGATCTATCACAACACACCAGAGACCAAGGAACGGTCGAAACAGTGTACTGCTCCTGGCAAATCGAAGCCGAAGAAGGCCAAAGTGAGTCTTGACAACAAAGTCATCGCCACAGTTTTTTTGGGATGCGCACGGTTTAATTCATATCGACTACCTGGAAAAGGGCAAAACGATCACGGGCATAGGCAGAGCTGTTGGACTGATTCGACGCCGATTTGAAGCGAACGCGGTCACATTTGGCGAAGAAAAAAGTGCTGTTCCACCAGGACAACGCACCGATCCAATGCTCAGTCGGAATGGCAAAACTCCATGAATTGCGCTACCAATTGGTTTCACTATATTCTCCAGATTTGGCCCCCTGCGACCATTATTAATTTCCAAACTTAAAGAAATGGTTCGGTGATAAGAGATTTGGGTCGAATGAGGAGGTCATCGCTGAACCAGAGGCCTATTTTGAGTATTTCGAGAAATCGTATTATTCGGAGAGCATAGTTCTAGTGTATAGTTCTAAAAGAATACTATGTTGAGAAATAAATTGAGTTTTGCCGAAATATTGTGTTTTTTTTTTTCAACCGTCTATCGTATCAGGGACAATATGTTCGGCGACGATGATGGAACACAGACTGTTTATTAACAGCGCTATAAAAAGTACTGAATATTTGCCACAGGAAAAGCAACGTGGTGGAAACAGTTTAATCGACCCCTAACCATCAGGATATATTCTTCGAAGAGCTCTTAACGAAGTATATCACCATACAGCATGAGAAGATGACCCGAAAACATCATGCAGTCTTGAGGCTTCTCCTTTTACTATTAACTTGGATAGGACGAAAGATCCGGGACTAGAAGTTTGATAAACTGACATTTACTAACTTTATTTTCATAAATAATTTTTAGATATACCTTTTTTTATTCCTCTCAAAATGTGTTTTGTAACACGAGCCCAGGAGAATTTTATTTTACCGCATTTATGTCAACCTATTGCTGAAAGTTATCGCAATATTTGTGTCTTTTAAATGTTCAGGAGTAAACAGAAAAATCGTTATCCTGACACTTGAAATGTATGTGCGTGAATTTAAAATTATAATTCCTAAAAAGGTACTGGATATTTTATTAAAGAATTCTTTTTTGAATTGTTATTATTTATGCTTTATGAATAAAAGAAATAAGAATTTTCTTATCTTCTAAAAGATAAAATTTTATATTAAAGAGAAAATGGGAACAATAAGTATGGAAATAAATATGTATATTTGAATTTGAAAAACATAAAAAAGAATGATATGGATTTCGAATATGGTTTCATATTTTTATAAAATGAA
Organism: Liopterus haemorrhoidalis; assembly: GCA_963971575.1. NCBI lineage: Eukaryota > Metazoa > Arthropoda > Insecta > Coleoptera > Dytiscidae > Liopterus > Liopterus haemorrhoidalis. Next base: position 13,043,934 of record OZ020618.1, on the reverse strand, counting down.
TAAAACGTGTTTTGAAAACAGAATTTAAGAATAAATGTTAGAAATAGTTATTTTGGTGGCACTACAATAAAAGAAACGTCGTGCGACACACAATTTAGATGTTTCAAGGACATAACTATGTTGTTCGACAAAATTCAAACTCTGAAACATTAAATCTCATTCTTTTTGGATGTGTTTTAAATTGAAGAATTGAACGAATAAAATTACGCGTCATCCGGATTAAAGCAAGCGGCTGGTTGCTGATGCAATCGGACTCGGAAGTTGTCGGACGTTAGCGGAAACGTACGTTAATATCATCGTGCATCATACCTTTTCCGCACTTAGCGTTTCCTGAACGAATATTTGTGGAATGTTCGTAGCGTATCAATTCTTTTAATGTACAGTTTTCTGTTGGACGACTGATCATATAGTTGTCCTTATAAAAATGTTTCGTCATCTATTTAATGATTCTTTATTGGATTCATTATTATTACAAAAGGAAGATATGCAAAATAATAAACGTCGTAAGCGTTTATCTGTCCATAAAAGAGTGATTATCGGACATAATTCAAACAATTCATTTATGATGAAAAAAAAAATCAATATTTTCGTTTGTTGCAATTCAATTAATTGTGATATTGAAAAAGATCAAAATAATGATTCTTTTCTTTTTTCTGAAATATTTGCAATAAGTATTAATAATGAAATGTCAAACTAAAAAATAAAAGCGGTGTTACTCAAGAAAGTATCCTAGGGCCAATACTCTTTAACATCTATGTGAGAGATATTTTCTTACTTAATTCAAACTTAATATTCAACATTTAAAAGACAATTACCCTTGGATATACTTAGATATCAATAGTGACAATTAATTATGTGAAGTAAAACCCTACTACGTTTATAAATAAAAACTCTTTCAGAACTGTACATACCTAAAACTGTAACAGAATATACGTAATAAAGATAATGATAATGAAATAAGATACCGTTTTCAAGGAAGCAATTACTCCTACAGAAAAAATATCGATTTTTCACCCATAGATAATTGCTGTAAAATAGTAACACTTTCTGAAAAAATTGCACATAAATTCCTGAACACACAGGACAACATTTGAGTGAACGTATTACTTTAGTTACCTTCCGAATCCGGCAAATATTCTCGGCGAGAATGCTGGTCGGAGCCGGACGGTGTCAGAAAATACTGAAACGCATTCGTAAGTAAGCACAATACGTTTTTATTCTATTAAAATGCGACAAAATATTTGCGACGTTTTTGAATTTTTAAACGCTGCACATGTATCGAGGTGTATAACAAACGATGGGCATCAAATTACAGTATTTAAAGTTTAATTTCGGTAGATTTATTGAAGTATAATTTGTAGGTGAGCAGATGTTAAATGCCGATCACGTAATATTATGTGGTACATTAGCTGAGTGTCAACCATCTAAATTTACAATATATATTGGGTTGATAGATAAGTCCAATCGTTGTTTTTTCACCTTTTATTCAATAAAATATACATTCTAAAAAAAAAATTTATTATCAAATGTACTGTCCATTATTTTCACTTTGGACAAACGCTCGGGCAATTTCATAATGCCATCTCTCTAGAAGGTTCTCGAAAAATCTGTCCAGGTGAATTTTGATATCGTCCACAGATGCGAAATTTTTTCCGTTAAGGGAATTTTGTAGAAAGCAGAACAAATGGTAGTCGGATGGTGCGATGTCTGGACCATATGCTCCGACTACCATTTGTTCCGCTCTACAAAATTCTCTTAATGGAAAAAATGTCGCATCTTTGGACGATATCAATATTAGATTAGATTAGATTAGATTAGACTTTATTTAGCATTATTATGCTACATAACCAAATATTAATACTAGGTAAATATAATTCACCTCTACAGATTTTTCGAGAGCAAAAACGGAACCTTCTGGAGAGATGGCATTATGAAATTGCCTGAGCGTTTGTCCAAAGTGATAGAAAATAATGGACAGTACATTTGATACTAAAAGTTTTTTCTAGAATGTATATTTTATTGAATAAAAGGTGAAGAAAAAAAAAATTGATGTGAAGTGTGAATATTCACACATTTCAGGGTTTCGCAGGTATATAATAAGTGAAGGCGGCATGCTGAGTGTGTAGGACAAATTTTACTTTGTAGTAATCACGGCAAAATGAACGATATTTTTAAAATAATTTATCGTCTGTTAATCATATAATAAGACTGGTTATTAAATTTACGCTCTTAAAAATTAAATGCAACATTTGTCAAAATATAACTAGAATTTTGACAAAATAATTTCAACATAATAAAAATGCAAAAAAAAAAAAATCCTGTTGTACTATTTCGGTTCACACCAATATACATTACTTAGAATTTTTTTAGATTTTTAGTTTAAACCATCTGGGCTACAGGTGTGGCACAATTTTGGCAAAAATCGTATCAAAATAATTTATTTGGCAAAAATAAAAATTTGATCGTTAATCCACGTACTAAGGGCTTTCATTTGATACCCTACTCAGAATTTATAAAAAATATTTTTGTTTTCGATGAGCACATTTTTGTTTATATTTTTAGGGGGATATGTTTTTTAGATGTTTTAGTATTTTTCGTATGTGCGGGTCAAAGAGTTGTATAAGCATGCCAAATTTCAACTCTCTAGGTTTAGCCGTTTGGCTACAGTTTTTACCGAACAGACAGACAGACAGACAGACGACAAAATGACGGTATAAGGGTTTTTTGGTCATACCTACAAAACCCTAAAAACGAACGGACTTATGTAACAACCCAATATATTCTGTTTGCAAACAAGTGCGTCTTCAGTGCCTCATGAAATAATAAGTTTGAAATCAACTGGAGCCACTAAAAGTTAAATCTGCAACTTGCACCTGTAAAACAGGTGGAAGCATATTAATGCAGTTTTGTTTTTGCAATCATCTCGCAAATGATGTAATGAACAAACTCCCATAACATGAGTTAATTTTTGCCGTAACTCAAAACATATTCCCCCTACCTATAACCAAATATTTTCCTAGTTAGGACTTAATATTAACTTTCCCTCCACTTTTCTTAGAAAAATTAAAAGTAACTAAAATGTCCATTTTTCTCCTTTCTTGGATTACATCCAGAAACACTACAATTGGTTTTTACAGTTTTTCACAACTATTGTCGACATTTTAACAAGAACAACACTAAAATATACGTAATAAATTCAAACTGTACTGCAGTGTTTAGTACAATAATTTTGACACCAGTTAGCTTATTTGAACGTGTTACTTCTCAATAGAAAAAGTACTAAATAATATTTGTCGCACATGAAACTCTACGTGCAAGAAACGATTATTCCATGATGATATGAACATACTTGAAACGTATGGTAGTGTAAAGAAATGGTTGTAATTGAAATCAGACTTAGGAACAAATGTACGAAACTCAAGTGATCGTAAGTCGATGTATTAGTATATTTCCCATAAGGTTCTTACTAGCTTTTATCCAATTCTGTAATCTCATTTTGTTTTTCGCTCTCTATACTTTATAGCGATTTTTATTAGCGAGTATAATATATTAACGACAGGAAATGCTATCAAAGTTCACGAGTTGTGTTTGTGTGGATCTTAACACGTTAATCAATGTTAACCTCAAACCCAGACAAATGTTCTCGGCTCGGAAAGTAATTAAAGTAATTTATATTGCAACCACCTATAGTCGTTTAAAGATAATATATCGTATACGCACAGGAAGTCGTTCTTCTTTATAACTATAACGATTTAGAGAATCATAACAAAATATATAGTGTAAATTAGTGGTTGTTAATCTTATTTGTATCACGGACCACTTTAAAGATCTGATTTGATATATGGACCCCTCCTCGCATAAATCTATTATCCCTTGGTAACTCGGCAAAGCTGGATAGTTAAGTTCGATCAAATTATATTGGTGTATTCTAATGAGGTACCGAGACCAGGTCGACTTAGTTGTATGGCATTGTCGTGCGAACATGTAGACAACAATGTCTTATGACAAACATCTATCTATACAGTGAGATGTCGGGTGGCAATCATTATAAAATTTGAATTAATTTGTAGTTTAAATGACAATTCATGTAGAACTCGATAGTTTCGATCCTAGGAGAACCGGCGTAAATCGAACTACCGTAAAATGAATAGTGACTTATAGTGAGGGTATAGTATTATGTTCCAAGTAAATAAACAATATACATAAAGGATATCTATAACGATATTTTATTTGACTTAGTACTCGTTGACTCGTACTTTGCGTTTATTTCTGTAGTTTGCTGAGCAGATTGTTTGATTTTATGTGCATTTCTCATAAAGGTAGTAATAGTAGAAGGCAGTAATTTCATTATCCTGCAGAAATCGGGACGTTTTTCCCCACTTTTCATTCATCTAATAACTTCCATCTTCTTCTCAAGGGAGATAGAAATTCTAGCCCTTTTAGGTCCATCTTTAGTGAACATTTCCTTTTTCTTCTTCTCAGGCATGGTATTTGTTTTATTGTACCCTTTTGTATATGCGTATGCAAAAAACACCTATTTTATAGAAACAAATTACCTAATTTAATTACGAATAACTAAACTAGATATACGCTGGACGTGTTGAAGGATACTTACAGGCGGACAAACTTCTCGTGCCCGGGCGTGGCTTATGGTGCGCATAGAGAGGGCTCTATGAAAGACAGAGACAGATATAGAGAACAATCAAAGAAACAAGTTCACATTCTTACACGAGTACATTATATTTATCAGTTAGGTACGTTTATAAACACAAGTTCCTCCCATCCCAGTCGAACAACAAAACTATAGAAACGTAGCTGCTTGATTTAAGTGATTACTGCATTTGACGTTCACTTTGTCGACTTGTTTATTGGCCAGAGCACCCCCGTCCCGCGTCTTATTCCAAACTCCAGCAATTTCAAGTAGATTGTAAATAATATAGGCTTACAAAAAAAGAACATTGCTAAATATTTCTCGACTTTGACTATTAATAGCACGTCCACCTACTTTGCTTTTTGTCTCCATGATTTCAAATATTTAATATATTTTGAATGTTGCGCTTATGCACTTGATTGTAATAGCGTGTGTAGGAAATAATGCAATTCGCCAAAGTTATAATCCCTACTACAAATTTCCCGCGCATGTTTCACGCCCGGCCACGAGAGATCTGTTCGGCTGTATTCGCGATGATACTAGCGCCGTCCAGTCCAGTTGTCGCGGTACTTTCCCGATCAGATCGGGGAATCCCAGGCATGCGATAGTTAATTCAGCTTAGGCGTAAAAGTAAAACGGCGTACATCGAACCAGCGTATATCTAGTTCTACCTGTATTTGTAAAATAACCATATGTCTTAACCTGTTTATTATTGTATAAACATTTTTTTTTTATAACTTTATTGCATCCTTATATTTTACAGTTTTAGTTACATATTACACAAAAAATAAAGTTAGATGTAAGTCACAGAAGATACGGAAGTATCTTGTGGTGACAATTAATCATATAAAGAGTGAATCTCGACGCATATCAGGATTTCGTATGTACATTATTTAAGTGTAAACCTGTTAATTTCTTCCTTCTGTAAACTGGTTTAAACATGTTTATTCCTCAGTTTACATATATTAATTTAAGTACTAAAAAATTAAGTTCGCAGAAGTTTTAAAAAGGTTAAGTTTTTTTTTTTTTATGAAGACTCTTATTGAGTGATAGACTTCTACACGTTGATGATAGTAGTTACAACATTGACTTTTTATGTAACAAATAAACTTCGAGGTTTGGCGGTCAGGAAAGTAAATGAAATTAATCACATTTAAATTGGACGATGTGACTAATTACAATTATTTTCCTGACCGTCAATAAACCTTGAACTTTATTTGTTACATTTATTCCAGACGAGACCACTGGTCTTTAAAGAAAATCAGTTCCCAGATTTTATGCCAAGCAGATGGTAGTAGTGCCTTATGCAAATCTTTGATCATATAGGGTGTGAGTACTTCTGTGAAAGCCCATTTCTGCAATCTCATTACCTTTACCTGAGCTAGCAGTCTTTTATTTGACATCATTTGAACTGTCAACTCGCTGGTATTATCATAGTCATTCTGAAAATTACTTTAAGAATAATTGGTGGTAAAAAACGGATCATATCACAATTATTGACTGTTTATTTTTTACTATGTGTTTATTATTTTTACTAAAACGGTTTTGCATATCATACATACGAGATTTGATCAAAATGTTCCTGTAATTTTTTGAATTCCCGCGCTATATATGTCAGATTGAGTTTTTGTAATATACGTGTCCTTTATATCTGTTTAGCCCATATTGGATGAGTAGTTTCGATTGTACAGCTAATTTAGTAGCTTATGTTTTGATATATTCGGAGATTTTTTATTTAATATTGTATAAAAAGTAGATAAAATGCTCTAACGGGGTGGAAATGTTGCAGAAATATTTTGGCGAGCCTAGTATGCATGTAATGCTTCAAAGTCGCTGCAAATCTGTTGAAGATGATGATAGAGTTGGAAGGCCAAGCGATGAAAAAGTGAAAGAAATTAAGGAAAATATCCTCGCTCATCATTAGGGAAGTAACTGAAGAAGTGAAACAGTTTTCACTAATGTTTTGTACCTAAGACGAGTGGTAACGAATACATCAACTAACATATGCTTGTTGGAGAATTTTTGAGCAAAAATAACAGTGTAATGATACCGCATTTACCAGTTTTCTGTACCCACATGATCTGATCGGGTTCTAGGCTTTGTTTTTTAAAATCGGTTGAGTAGTTCCAAGGTAATAATGAAATTTGTGCGCACATGGGGAACGTAATCCATGATGTTTCATATTTAACGTATTTTCTTGAAATCATCAGCGACAAGATACACTTCAGAATTGAAAGAATTTTTAAAATTTGTTCAGTACTTCTAAATATATAATTATGTGAGTGCGCGTGGGTAATACAGAACCCATCATTTCGGTTTATATTTAACGCATTTGAAATTATAGGTGAGAACATTATATATCTTCAGTGGCAAACTTGATACACGATTTACACTTACTTAATCCTAATTCGTCTTCATTGAGGCAACATGGTAGCATACAACAAATCTGACGAGACCGTCAGACCATGTCGCATTGACAAGCTAGTGTCTACACCAACACTGGGAGCGTGCTACTGTTTATTCTTGCGAGATCTGTCACTTTACTGAATAAATATGGCGGATCGCAGAAATAAAATATTATTTATAACTATAAATAATATCAAGCTAATTTATACTATTTTATAACAAATTTTAATTCCATAACAAAAACATAACCTTACTTAATTATGTTTATCATTATTTCTCATACTCTATTTTATCAAAACTTATATTTACTCACTTCCAGCAACGCAAACAACGCTTACAACACTAGTTAATTTACAAAATAAATACTTCTATAATAACAACTATCAAATATCAAAATGGCGAATATGTGGCTTTCAGAACTGGTACCGTGTCGCACGAAAACTCTTTGATGTTTACCGCCAAGTAACGGGAATGAGCAACATGTCGCACAGTTCCCATCAGACCGCTGCACGTTGGTAGCATGCGACATGTCGAACGGTCGCATGCTACCTTGTTGCTTTGATGTAGACGCGCCATAAGCCTTTCTACCTTTTGGTGTAAGTCACAGTACCTCTTCCGGTGGTCTTTTCCATATTTCTCTCCAGACTTTCATATTTGAGGTGCTGGTTTTGATATCCGTCCATCTGACTCCTCGTCTATCTGTTGCTTGTCTCACTTCGTCCTTCCAGGTCTTAATTGGTCCTCACCTTCTTCATTTTTCTATCGGCCTCGCCTCATAGACTGCTTTAGCTGTTCTTTTATCCCCCATCCTTTGTACAAGTCCTAGCCTTTTCTGTTGACCTTCTTGTATAAGCCATTCAACTGCTTTCGTCTGCAATTGTTCTTTGAGTGTCGCGTTTCTAAAATGAAAGAATTTTTAAAATCGATTCAGTAGTTCCAAAGTTACGACAGTTCATACTTGGAAAATAATTTTTGTTCAGTTTGAATATCTCTCTCGTACTTACATGTGTTTCGATACGGTTGTAGATAATCAAGATGCCATTCACTATCCAATCGCATTCCTGAATTTTCTTAACTCATCAGGATTGTCTCTTACTTTGAAAGTGGGTGCAGCAATTATGTTGGTGAAGATCATAAACCCTCCAAAATTATGTAATGGAACACGCTTGCAATTACCCGAGCCAGTTTTATAATGGGTGTTTTTTTTAGAGGTATAGAACTTTAAATTGCAATAACACAGCGATGGATTATTCGATTGACATGAATTTTTTTTTTATTCGAAAGATAATCTTGTGGCATTACATTTTAAATATGATTTCTGGCATATGACCGCCACGGCTGGCTCGGATGTAGTCCAATCTGGACGTCCAATTTTCGATGACTTTTTCCAACATTTGTGGCCGTATATCGGCAATAACACGGCGAATGTTGTCTTCCAAATGGTCAAGCGTTTGTGGCTTATCCGCATAGACCAATGACTTTACATAGCCCCACAGAAAGTAGTCCAGCGGTGTTAAATCACAAGATCTTGGAGGCCAATTCACAGGTCCAAAACGTGAAATTAGGCGGTCACCAAACGTGTCTTTCAATAAATCGATTGTGGCACGAGCTGTGTGACATGTTGCGCCGTCTTGTTGGTATGATTTAATGTAATGCCACAAGATTATCTTTCGAATAAAAAAAAATTCATGTCAATCGAATAATCCATCGTTGTTTTATTGCAATTTAAAGTTCTATACCTCTAAAAAAAACACCCGTTATAAGATTTATGTTTTAATTTTATATTGCCATCCTGATAATTTATAAACTATAACTATTTTGCATTTAATGCTGCATCGTCACCTGCGCTACACTCGAACGCGCAACGTCAATCCTTTGATCTTTACCTTAAGTTTCTGTAAAAACATCCGTTTCAAAAACATATTTCTACCACACATTTTAAATTTGCAGAATCTAAAATAACCTATGATATTTCTTAGAATCAAATCATCGAGTGAATACAAAAAAGCGTTAAATGTTTTATTTTGATCGTCATTGAAGACATGCTGGTTGAAAATCCTTGAATCCTGAAGTGAAAATCGTTATTCCTGAATGATTTATATAACGCGACGAGCAAGGAAACAAAGACATCATTAAAATCAAGGACGTAGAAAGTATTTTTAAGAGTGACGAGTTTCTTGTTCTTCTTATCTGTTATTAAAAGCTTATATTTTATACTTTCACTCATTTTTTATTTATGAATAAGGTGTGTAAAAATGTTCAATTTCCTTAATTTAATATAAATATTAAATTACAAAACTAAACAAGTAGATCCAAAGCAATTTAGAAGAAAATGATTTTATTAAGTCATTATTAAATACCGGACAAATAAATGCAATGACCAATTAAAATTATTTAGTATCCATGAGCGTACTTTTTAAAATAAAATATATGCTATATGACCCATTTATTAGCTTCGTGCGCAACTATATTTGAAATCTAGTGAGTTCAACGATTAAATGGGACTTTCAGACCGATTGTTTTTAACATTGTAAGTTGAGCTTTTTAATTAAATTTTAAATAAAGGTAATTTTAATTTAATAGGTTATATTTTAATGTCAGATTCATTAGAACAGAGGTAAGCAACCGGTGGCCCTTGGGACGAATGTGGCTAGTCGATATGGGCCCACCAATAAGAAAATATAATGTTTACTTTTTTATCCAGCGTAGCCAACACACTTCTTCAGCTCATAAACGTAGTCCACAGTAGTCTCACCGAGCCGTGGTATTCACTACCGTACTGCTACTTTATACTGGACACGGGCGCTCCGAAGAGTGAAGTTTCAGGTCTACAAATCCCACGCTGACCCAAATCCGGGTTGAGAGCGGTGATAAATTTATGATGTGTTGTTTATTTATTTTTTTAATGCCCTAGCCGGGATTCGAACCTGGGACCTTTAGCACAAGAAGCAGGATCTCTACCTCTTCGCCACCGAGGTTCTTACACACTAGGCGTATTTATGCCGACGTAAATAAATATAAACCCGCGTAAACAAAATTTTAAGGTCATATAAAATAGAAATTATAAGAGCAAAAATATCCCGCAAAAATGTTTGGTACTGAATGAAGCCCGCGACATAAAACAGGTTGCCGACTCTTACATTGCAGCTTGATTTTTTTATTTTAAAAAATATTTTTTGATATAAAAAAGAATATATATATATATATTTTATTTTGCATTAGCATTTTGCATCCATTTAAATAATAGACCGGGAGCTCATGACACTTTTTGGTCTCCGATTTCATACAGCATGCCTTTTGGAGGAGAGAATATTTATCCTGTGACAACAAAAAAGGGATGGTACTAAACCCCTGCACGCTTTCCGGTCATAGGGAAAATTGCATTTCCACTTGCACAAAAATTTTGTGTTTTTCTCTGATTTAATATTGCTTGCCCTTTTGTGAAAAGAAAGTTATAACAAATTTAAAGTCTTTTAAACATATGCATGCGATTCGGAGGGTCCCAAAGGGCTGAAACGGTCATGTGATCTTGTAATAAAAAAATATGATTTTCCGCGTTTTCATACAGCATGCCTATAATTAAAAGACTTTAAATTTGTTATAACTTTCTTTTAACAAAAGGGCAAGCAATATTAAATCAGAGAAAAACACAAAAATTTTGTGCAAGTGGAAATGCAATTTTCCCTATGACCGGAAAGCGTGCAGGGGTTTAGTACCATCCCTTTTTTGTTGTCACAGGGTAAATATTGTCTCCTCCAAAAGGCATGCTGTATGAAATCGGAGACCAAAAATGTCATGAGCTCCCGGTCTATAATCATTTTTATATTTTTCTATATTTTGAATATAATTTTAAATTATATTAACAAAAATTAATATTACAAAAGGTTTATTTATTATTTTGTTGTATAAAATATGTCAATGAAAATATATGTATACCTACTATATAATTCCCAAATTGTTCAAGACTATCAAGGCTAGGTTATTAATAGGTTTGTTTAGACATACATCTTCTGTAACGCCGAAATGGTTGTGCGAGCAACTAAGTGAGTTGAAGAATCGACTATCCTTTTGGTTAACAACCACACAATTTGACGTATTCCAGGTTACCTAGCAAGTACCTTATTTGGGACATTTAATCCTGTTAAAAAATATAATCAGTCTGCAGAAATAACTCGAAAAATTAGAGCGATCTGAGTGACTTTTGGGAAACTGGGATTCGTATTAATTAATTCTGAGATTCCAATCTTTTTTTTTTTAAGTACGATTCATGCGTCCTTTCCGTCACTACGGTCTTGAAACCATCACCCTAACAAAATCCTCTGCTGAAGAGCTTAGGGGTGTTCCAAAGAATGGTGAAGTGTTGCTTGCTATTCGCTTGAGAGGCCAAATGAAAATACAGATATCTGCAGTATCAATGTTTAGGATATACAGCGCGTTAACAATCTTAAGTGGGACTGGGTAAGGCACGTAGCCATGCAAAAACCTAATAGGAGGACTTACAAGATAGTACTCTGAAGTCCGAGGGAAACTAAACATACGAAAGTGAGATGAAAAATAGTGCAAATGAAAATTAAAGCATTTTTTTGCCGGCAGAACATGGCATAGTATTGTCCGTTAATTTGTTTGGCCTTTTAGGAGATAGTAAATGTATAATATGTCTTTCGCATCCCAAAAAATAAATGCTATGGATGATTGTAACACTTTTGCCTTCTTTGGAGTCTGAGAACTACTTGAGAGTCCACTTTTTGGAGTATTCCTTGGTTTCTGTCGTGTAATAATAGACCCACGCCATATCTATGATCACGAAACGACATAGATCCACCGAAGTTTTACTAAACCTTTCCAAACCAGCCTGGCATTGAATGAGTTTATTCTCTGCAGAGATCAAATACGGCACCCATCTTTCGGATAGCTTCCGCATATCCAATTTCTCGATATTGCGACTACGAACCAAAAAATTGATGTGAAGTGTAAATTTTCACACATTTCAGGGTTTCGCAGGTATTTAGTAAGTGAATGATGAATTTGGGATGCTAAAACAAATTTTATGTTAAAATATTCGTTTTGTTAATATTAATTCGAATGTCTAATACCATTATTTAGGTTTCTAAATATGTGCAGTATTTTTTTTATGTAGCGCCTATGGCTTCCATTCGTTGTTATAAGTATTCAAACATAACTCTGCCCCTCTGATCTCGTGTATAGAATTTCCACTAGTTAATAAATTTCCGCTTTTAAAAATTAAATGCCCAAATATAATATAGAATTTTGAAAAAATAATTTAAACAAAATAAAAATGCAAAAAAAAAACAGAAGAAATAAAATTGTCTCGAAACCGGAGCGAACCTTAGTTTGCAAATTCGAACGCGAGCATACTAACCATTACACTATTTTGTGCAGTATTATTTTTTTATACAGCAAGGTTCATTAATATTTTGAAAATTGCGCCTATGGCTTTTCCATTGGTTGTTTTAAGTCATAACTCCGCCCCTCTGATTTCGTGTATTCAATTTCAACAATTTCCACTGGTTATTAAATTTACGCTTTTAAAAATAAAATGCAACATTTGCCCAAATATAACTAGAATTTTGAAAAAAAAATTTAAACAAAAAAAAAACAAAAAATAAAATTATCTCGCACTCGAACCTTAGTTTGAAAATTAGGACGCGAAAGCGCTAACCATTACACTCTCAAAGTATGCTGGTTTAGTGTGTTACATAAGTTATTAAATATTTTACATGGTCAAGCAAAAAACACAAAAGATGCGATTTTCCGAAAACATAATCTGATCAAAAATTCCTGTTGTACTATTCCGGTTCACACAAATGTACGTTACTTAGATTTTTTTCAGATTTTTAGTTTAAACCATCTATGCTACAGGGTGTGGGACAAATTTTTTTTTGCACAATTTTGGAAAAAATCGCGTCAAAATAATCTATTTTGCAAAAATAAAATTTTGATCGTTAATCCACGTACTAAGGGCTTTCATTTGATACCCTACTCAGAATTTTTTTAAAATATATTTTTTTTCGATGAGCAAATATTTGTTTATATTTTTAGGGTGATATGTTTTTTAGATATTTTAGTATTTTTCCTATGTGCGGGTCAAAGAGTTGTATAAGCATGCCAAATATCAACTCTCTAGGTTTAGCCGTTTGGCTACAATTTTTACCGAACAGACAGCCAGACGACAAAATTACGGTATAAGGGTTTTTTGGTCATACCTACAAAACCCTAAAAAGGAAATTTAAGTGAAATGATGAATAAAAACACTTAGAACCCGCCCCGCGTTAGCCCAGTTTTACGGACTGACAGATTTGTTCTTTCTGCCGATGGAATCATCATCATCATCGCAGGTCTATAATCCGAGGAGGATTGTAGCTTCCTGCACTAACTTCCGCCATTCTCTCCTATTTAACTCTTTGCTCTCTTCAAATCTTGCTCCACGCCTATGAGATACCAACACTGTATTTCAAACATTGATCTGCACAGAAGAACTGCACATCTGGATCTCCTTTGTGTTAGTTAATATTTGTTGGTGTTTCTATAATTTCATTAGTTTGTTAGCAGCACTACGTGTCATATTTGTTAATCCATGATGTTAGACGAATCTTGAAATTAATTATTTCAGTGTGCGTATACTCCACATTGAAACTAATAGTTTCCTCTTCAAATTTACAACGTTGAAATGAAAATAATCCATTAAAATTGTTTATGAATCAAATGATATTGATTCAGGGAATATTTTCGAATGTTGAGAGTTGTATATTTTACATTCACCTATATATTTCTTGCTAGTTTATTTAGGAATGTTTTCCTTCTTCCAAATGCGATCATGTTTGTGTAGTTACTGTTTGTTGACTTTGTCATTGACGTCAATTGCTTTCTGGTAATATTTAAATACAACCATATCATGACTATGTTTGTTATCATTTCAGAACACTTATTATGGATATGTAATTTCAGACATATAAACAGTTTGTTCAAATTTAAACACTGACAAATTTCAGCACTATGAACATCGTACGAGGTTTAATAACAAAAATCGCTATCAAAATTGATTAATAAATATTTTATATTTAAGTTATCACTCTAGAAATACTGTCCTTCCGCGTCTACACATTGCTGCCAGTATGTTTTTCCATTTCTGGAACTCAATATTCGCATTCTGATTTTTTTAACACTTCACTCATATGGAAACGGCATTCTTTTTACGAGCTCTTCCCGTTTTAGCCCGTTCACTATACTATGCCTTAATTTGGATAGTAGGTATTTACACATAACACGATATTCTACAATCTTGGTGAATCTACTATCCCAAAACCAGGATAGTAGATGCATACACACAAAGTGGCACTATCCTTATACGGATTGACCTATTTTCAAGAACCGAACGGCGTAGGCAGCGGATCAGTACTTAGGCTAATTTGTATTTTTTCTAACGTCGGAAAAGTTGATTTTTCACTGGTCACAGGAGGGGATGAAATGATTTTTAACTTCAGGAGTAGGAGATGGATCGGCCGAAAGTGGCTGATCATTTTTTTCCTCAATGTTCCCGACCGCATAAGGGTAGTTTATACTTTTCAGTGAAATCGTGATTTTAGATATTTTGCATTATTCTTAGAGGTTGAAACTAACAAAATGTATTCTCAGGATTAGAGGCGAGTCCACTTAATGCAGACGAGCTATTTTGGACCGGATTTTCCGTATCTAGTAGGGTAGTTTCATTTTCAGTTTTTCTGGTGGCGGTTACTATTTTCTCACGATTTCAAATATCTGTAATAATAATAATATTGTTTATTGACAAAAATTACACGTACAGAGCATGGTTTTAATCAGTCAGGTACAATATATAAATAGTAACTTATAGCTAATGAAATGGAAAGAAAAATGTAAAATAATATAAAATAAGAATTAAAAAGAACAAATACAAAAAATAAAAACTACAAGTACAAAATAATTCGAGTCAACAGTTCCAGTTCACACTGTTTATATTAAAATTAAAAAAATCTTCAAATGAATGCATCTAATTTGGCTCCAAGAAATCCTTGACTTTAGCCTGAAATTTATTTAATCCGAGAGATTTAATATTCTCGGGCAACATATTTAAAAATGTAATTGCAAAGAAGTTATAATTTCTAGTTTTCAGCAATCTTGTAAAACCTAAATAGAATTAGTTTTATTACGAATGTCATACGTATGTACTTGTTTCACAGTTCTATAATGCTCCTTATTTTTGTATCCGAAAATTAAATATTGGTATATATAAAGAGATGGCAAAGTCATACAAAGTCTTACAATCGAAGGAAAGTCATTAATAATAATAAAGTGGTCCTAAAATAGATCCTTGTGGAACTCCACAGGTAATAGGCAAGGGTGTTGAATCTCTGTCTTGAAACTTAACATACTACAATCTGTTAAAAAGATATGATTTAAAAAATGTACAACTGTTTTGGTTTAACCCATACTTGGTTAGTTTAGTTAGATTTCATGTGACACGCAGTCTAACGCCTTACTTAAATCTAAAAACGTGGATTTAAGTAAACCTCTATCATTGTAATAGTTATATTTAAGTATAATAGTAATAAAAACTATCCTTACACACAGCTCGATTCAGAGCATCGTCTTCAAAAGTGCAAATATTTCTGTTGCCGTCATTCTAAGTTTGAAATAAAAGTACGTACTGTTCTTCTATCATATCTGTTTTAAAGTTCTCTGGGGTAAATAAAATCTAATTACAAAAACCGCTATAAAATTCGAAATAAATGATAACTGCATCTTATCAAGACACTATTCTTCTTATCCACTTATTAGGTATTGCGCAATTTGCTAATTTCTCATATTTTTAATCAAATGTTGTACATAAATTGTTTATCATTTTCCTTGGTGAAACTCTAAAATCGGTAACATATTCTTAAATGAAACAGTTGATAAAGTTTCACTAATATTTTTATTCATCATGCTGACTACAAAATTGGCATTTTCAAAGCTACAATATGTAATGATAATTCCATCTATGGACATATTGATCATATAAAATAGCGCAGTTTGTTTTACATTGTACATTATTAAAATAAAACACGAAATGTGTATATAAATATTTATTTTTGTGTCCAGAATACGAGTATTTTATATTAAAATGGGTTATATAAACATGGAGTAAAATTATACATTATTGTGAGTCGCAAAAATAGTTTAGTACAGTATTTTTCAAACATTTTAGCAGTTTCCTAGTAAATTGAGAGGGAGAATAGCAACTGTACATGATTCAGCTGTCATTTATAAGTTGACTTTTGAGTTTAGTTCACTAAATTATTTTGCTCGAACCAGTGGCGTACCAACTTCAAGCTACACTGGTGTGCAGAAACATTTTATGCGCCCTAAGGTTGGCAATACTTAATTAAAATTACGATATTTATTTGAAGAACAATTAAAAAAAATCAAAAATACAACAAACCAGTGACGAAAGGAGACTTGCCGGTCGCTATGGCGTAGTGGTCAGCTCATTTGACTGCTAAGCATAGGGGCTCGGGTTCGAATCCCGGTGAAGGCATGGATGTTTGTTTTTGTCATAAAAATTTCAAATGTATCCATAATAAAAATAAAGATATCCTGGTTAATGGCCATCGTAGCTAAGACCAAAAAAATTAATTAAAAAAAAAGGAGACCTCCCATAAAAAAAAAATAATAATAAAAAAACATTTTTTTTTTAATTTAAAAGAAGATTTAGGTAAATCTTTAAAAATACATCAAATTATGTCCTATACAAATTTTTGTCCAAGGCTTGGTTTACTAGTTACGAAATTTTCTAAATTTTAAAGTTTAATAACTTCCGTTTCCGGTTTCGGATTTTAATAAAAAACAATAGGGTTCTTCCCAATTATTAGGAGAATTTTTTAGTACCAGAACGAACTTTTTAAGTTAAACCGTTTTTGAGTTATCGTGTATAAACACACACACACACATACGGACGGCACTTCGAAAATAGGTTTTTTGGATTCCCTGGACCATGAAACGTGGTCATTAGTCAAAATCTAGAAATCGAAAATTTTCGCTATTACAATACTTGCCCCTTATATATGAAGGTCGGGCAAGTAAAAAACTTACCAAAAGATTTATAGGTATATATTTTTTTGACTTTCAGCTTCCGCAAAAATGCCTATTAAATCTTCATAATTCATTTATCTTGCACGATCGTTTTCAACACTAATTAATGTTAAGTCACTCAACCGCTGTTATCCTATTACTTCTTAGATAATTTTTTATAATTATTAACTTTAAAAATAACATCTCAGGTGACGCAGATGTTATAGGAAGTGTTTAAAACAGCATAAAAGCTGTTCATATAACGTCGAAGCTGGATAAAATTGTACTATGGTCTATTAAAAATATTTTGGAAGTTCTCTTGTACTGGAATATAATTTAATTTTGTCCAACTATGCTGATCGAAAACCTAATATCTACTGAGGAAATGCGTTTATTAAATCCATACTATATTTTTCTTGTAGTAGTTTGAAATTTTCATCAATTTGGCGCCCTATAATTTTGAGTTTGCGCCGCGCCGGCATGCACTCGCAGCACCCCCGGTATTTACGCCCTTGTCCAGAGTGCGCCCTGCCTATCTGTTATTTATTATTCGAGTTTATATTAAGTTCGTTAAAAGGACGTAGTTTTCAAATGACTGAAGAGATAACAAAAAACTGAAAAAGTCTTAAATCTGTTTCGGAAAAGTTCATCAATTTCTCTTAGAAACAAAACAAGAAAATCTAAGATCAAAAATTGCTTCCGAAACAAAGAAACACATCTCACAACAAATAAGAGTTCTTTATTATCTACCAAATAGCATCGCCTGAAGTTATGCAGCCGTATTTCACAAAAGTATACTTGGTTGCCAATATTTTTTTTTGTATTTCTTTTTGTCTTTGATTAATTATAGCACTTGTTTGAACGAAAGACATTTGCCTTTATACATAATATCGTCTAAAATAACATTTTCCTGTCTTTTCATCTTTCCATTGCATATTTTACCGCAGGCTTTTCTCTTGATATTTTGTTCTCATTTCGTGTTGGTTTAAATTATTAGCAAAGTGATGTTTTAATGAGATGTATAAGATAGATTTTACGTTATTTTTGGACGTCAATATTTGTTTATGGATTTTTTTAGCAGATGACGGTGTTTATTTTTTAAGAAACAAATAACCCTATAACACGGAATTTTTATTTTAAGAAAAAATCCTTATTTCCATAGTTACTAACATATAAAAACTAAAACACATTTAAGGCCCGGTACTGCCACCATTAATAAAATTAACCATCAATGGGATAAGTAGTTATCAAGGGAATAAACGATTTTTTGCATATTTGCAATTATATATCTATAGAGTAACTGCATTATCTGGTAGTAGATACATTATAGGTACTGATAAATGTTATCATTTGGTTAAAAATTGCAGATTTTGACAGGTGTAAAAAAAACATTTTATTGATAAATATTTGTATATAATATAAGCATATATACGTAAAATATATAATATAACAGGTATTATGTACATATTAGACATAACTACACTTTATATACATATTACATAAACCTGTTTCCATTATTTGTACTATTTTATTACATACCTAATTTAGGGTGACCATTTTCTTAAGAAGGCAATGCGGGACGGAGCAAAAAAAAAGGTCCTCATCTCCCAAATCCAAGTGAAGAAAAAAAAAAAAAAGGTCCTCATCTCCCAAAATCCAAGTGAAGAGCAAAAAAAAGGTCCTCACCTCCCAAATCCAAAATGTTAAAATTCGGGACTTTTGCGGTACAAAATGTTAAAATGCGGGACGAATGGTCACCCTAACCTAATTACCTATATCAAAATAAATTCAAAATAATTTAATAATCTACTTTAATTTATACTGAAAAAAATATTGTCGATTATTTTTAGATAATTTAAATTTATTGTTAAAGAAGGAAATCATGGTTTCTGATTTTGAAGATTTGCTAGCAGACGATGATGAAGAAATTGTACAGTATTTAGAACGTCCATGCATAGTTCTTGTTAGACCAAATCATATGGACCAGTGGGATTAACAAGAATTTATTAATCGATTTCGCTTAGTGAAAAATCCATTTAATATCCTGCTCCACCAAATATTCCACCAAAAACTCCACCAATTTTTTTTAAACCTTCGTATTTCATTTTCAGTGTTTTTGCATTTCTATTTTTTCCGCAGGATGCATTGAACATAGTACAATGTTTTTCCCAGGTCTTTGGTTTATCTTTTAGATTTACAGCGTCAGTAGCTTTATTATCTACAACATTTTTACATTTTAACACAAGATTTACAAGTTGTCTTGTTTCGGAAATATTGAAATTTGCAATTCTTGGGCATTTGTCGCACATTTTTCTGTACAAAAGTCGACAAAACTTCGAGTTTTTTTAGGTTATATCTACTTATTTTGATAGTTGTACCTATCTCCCTTTTATTCGTCCGAGTCGCGTATATGTCTCTTTTTATTTAACACAACGCTGATAATACCAACATAATAAAACATCGTAAAATATTATTATCAATCAAAATAGTTATCTACGTCATAACTAGAGTTGGAAATACAGAGAGCAATTTATCCTAGTGAATATCAAGAGGATAATATTATCCCATTTATAGTTATTCTTTTAGATAACTGCAAGGCGGAAATTCCGGGCTTAAATAAAATTGATGTGAAGTGTGACATTTTATACAAAATCGATATTTTTCGAAAAACTAATCTGATCAAAAATTCCTGTTGAACTATTTCGGTTCCCATGAGTATACATTATTGAGATTTTTTTCAGATTATTAGATCAACCCTTCTGAAAGAGGGTAGAAAGAGGGTAGGGGATACAAGTATTTGACATATTTTTTGAGAAAGTTACAAAATAATTTGGTTTTTCAAAAATTAAAATATATTGATTATCTATGCAATAAGAGATTTTCTTTGTTACCCCAATCAAAATCGAAAAGGCATCCAAAGAATTTACAATTTTTGTATTTATATTTTTATTTTAAGTATGGTACAAATTTTCATTTTGATCTTAATAATAAATTTGCTCGATATGGACGCTTTGTTTTAAATAACCCTTTTTTCATTGTTATGTTAAATCTCTCGGCACTTGAATATAAAAAATAGGTCTTTCCCTTTAATGAATATGTAATAAAATAACAATACCAACCCTAATTGTATGCAAAAAATAAAATTCCCTAAAATTAAGTGAAGAGGAAAACCATGTACGTCACTTTTTTTTTTTATAAAAGGTTTATATTAATGAAACTTTTGACAGCTTAAATATGAATTTTATTCATGTTCATTTTAAGCTCTTGTAGGCAGATTAATCAGCAAATTTGAATATTCAAACTTTTTGAAAAAGTTTATCTTTTGTTTACCGATTACGCAAGTTACAAATTTACAAAACAAGTTCATATTTCTTTTGTCAATACGATAAGCTATATCGAATCTCTGACCTTTAATGAATTGTGCCTACACAGGTGTTAATAACTCGGGAAATAAGTTCTGACTTAAATTACAAATTTGAGTTATGTTCTAGAGTTAATTATGTAGAGTGCAAAATTATAGCTCATTATTTATTAAGAGCATAAACCTGAGCACAGCCATTAAGTAATATATTGATATTTTACCTGGGGTGAACAGTGGTTCTTAACCTTTAAGTTAGTGGCACAAATATTGCGTATAAAGATCCAATTAGACATCCAAATTAAGGCAAATATACATATTTTATAAATATTTTTAATAAACAGCAGAGTTGTATCCGATTAACCAGTTAATTTAATATAAATTAAGCAGACATTAAGTTGTAGGGGAAGCCGGGGCACAACGAGCACCTTAAGGATTATCTTTAATAAAATCTTAAGGAATATCGTAAAAAATTTCGAAATACTTTTATTCGTAAGATGATTTATTGTTTAATTATTACAGACAGTAAAAAAACTTAGAAAAATACAAAAGTTATGACGATATAAAAAAAGGCTTCCTTATGCTCATTTTGCCCCGGTGTCGGGGAAGAATGAGCATGGGTGTGGTATAATGGGCAATCAGTTAAAATCTGGCGCAGAATGAATACACGTGAGTGCATTCCTCATCATTATCATATTCTCCAGCGCAAGAACAATGTGCCCACTTGCCACATGCTCTGCACTGAAGCAATCAACGTCTGGCTATATGTGAAAAATATATCAACACAGCAAAAAAAACACGTTTCACCAATTTACAAAATATAAACACCAGCTCTCAGTCATACAACTACTCTCGGAAGACACTAGCGAAGTACTGAACGTGATTGGAATGCACCCAAACAAGGCGGCATACTTTAACAGCCAACAAGAGGGGAGCCCGTTATGCCCCGGCTTCCCCTAGCTAAACATGAGGGTGATAATTGCTAATTCATAATTTTTAACCCATAATTGTTAATAGGTTGTGCATAAATTCACACTATTTTTGTAAGTAAGGAAGTATTATTTATGTTTATAGTTTATATCTTAAATACGGCTCTGATGTCGTATTATATAACAAATGTTTATTGTTTGCACCCACATCTTATTTGGCGAAAGGTGTAGTTCATTGTTTTTTCTTGGCTACTCAAGTCAATTATGTACGAGTACTATAAGCCGATGTTCGTGCAAATACCTTTGTTTTGTATCACACCTCTATTTTTGACAATTTGGCTTGTTTAATATAACAACATAATTGCTTCAAATTATTTAAAGAAATTTCAAAATCTTCGCTTAAAATAGAATTTTGAAAATAAATCAAATAAAATAGAAAATTACTTTACAATTTCAACAAGACAGATTAGTAATATTTTATTTCGTAAGTAGTAAGATTCAGTAAGTAGTAAGTAGTAAGATTTTATTTTCAATTTACATAAAGCACATTTACGGAGCACAGGGATGCAGTGGCGTAACTAAATTATGGCGCTCATGTTAATTTTTGCCCCTCCCTCAATTTTTGGCAAAACGAATTCCCAAAAAAAAATATTATACGTTATTTTGACACTGTTTGACACAAGGAAAAAAATATAAAATTATCGATTCCCTATGCTAGATCAAAAGATAACATCATTTCCGGTGAAACCGGAAGTGCCTCAGAATTCTTATAGTAACCTTTAGATGGGCCTTTTTGTCTAGTTTAACTTTTGTTCTGAAGATTTTTTGTATCTTTACAAATAAAGGAGATTTTCGGGGTGCCCCGTTTCAAACAAACACCCTGTATATTATTTATAGGGTATATTTTGTTATTATTTATGTATTTAGACTTTCATTTATATTCTTGGAATTGATATTATGGAGAATTTAAGTAATTTATTTTTATGCAGTTATATATATTTTAGTTTATCTGACATATAAATATATTGATGTATAAAAACTTTTTTTGTGAGTAAATTAATATAATTTGGCAGAAAAAGAACTTGAAGCCGGCCCTACTGAAGTCAAGAAGGGATAAGCAAAACTCAAGCTATTAAATTAACATAAAAAAGGTTGATCTATCAGAGAAGTTATGGCAAATAGTTAAAGAAATGTAGAATAAGGTGCCCGTCTCTTCTCCACCCAAGAAATGAACATGTAAAGTTACATTTGCCATTTTGGAGAAACAACATAAAAATGCTTTACGCAAAATAATTTTTTAATGAATAATTATATAAGAAACTTTAGCTCTGAAGATATGTTGTTTGTGTTATTGTTTTATTTAAACCCTTTTAACCATATAGCTGTTTTTATTTATATACATAATTTTAAAAAAAATATATTTAAAAGTTTTTAACGAAAATGTATTATTTATCTTGTTTTATTTCAATGCCTTATCATCTTATTCCTTTTTATTATTTGATTGAAGCTTGTGATTATTTTGTTTTGCATAATCCAACTTCAAACATTAAAAAATTAGCTCGTGACAACTTAAATTTAAAACTTCATTTTGTTCCCTTTAAATATTTGGAATAGCCTATATAAGTTTGAATGACGTCAGAAGTTTGAAAGTGTAGTGAGAAGTATGAAGTAAAACAGCCTTAAATCACGGTGTAGACAGGTGCTTGTTCAGCGACATTGTCTCAGGCTATGGAGACTCGCTTCAATGTAGATGCGTCATTTAAGTCCATAATTCACTGCCATATGTAATTATGCTCTTAACCATGTATCTTCAAATTACCATCTCAAAATTAAATAACTTTATTATTAACTGTAACTTTAATAATGTTCTCCAAATTTTTTGTTTCACAAACTTTAAAAATCCTTTTAACATGCAAAAAAGTGTAAAACTTAACTTTAATAGAATTATTAAAAAAATTAAACTGTTTTCATTTTACTACAAATTGAGATACTAATATGAAAATACACGAGCTACGAAATAATTTAAACAGTTGGTTGTGAAGTAAACCACAATCGCGGTGTAGTTTTGAAGTAAATGAGTGTGTTTTGGCTCACTGAAACCAACGACAAACACGTATCTTGCGGTTATAATAAGGGACACAAGCAGATAAACTCTATATTACAAAATGTGTTGGTGTATTCGCTTAACACTAATAAACGTACTCTCCAGATAGCGTGATTATAAAAAATATGTTATACAATTTGCAGTGGACTTAGATTGCAACTGTAACAATTTGGGAATCATATACCTAGTATATATTTTATTTATACAGGCATATAAAAATATTGTACACAATATACCTTTAAGAGGGTAATGTAGCTAGGTTTCTCTCAACATAAACATGTATTTGTTTCTGCCATAGAACTTAGACCAAATATAGTCGCATCAATTTAATTTTTTTTACCGACCGCCAACATACAGAGCGGTCATAATTTCTTGTCAGTTATGCAATAGTTGACAGAAACATTTTGTTATCAAATTTATTTCCAAGGACATGCACACATAGACGTAGATTCGATTTTTATATTGGGTTATGTATGTTCAATATTTCACTTACCTCTAAGAGCTAACCTCGATCAACAATCGTCTTCCAATTACAATCTTAATAACAATAATATCAACAACAATAATAACGAAAAAAAAACAATAATATATCTTAACAAAAACCACTACTTTTTCTCTACACGCCATTGAGTTAACGAACAACATGAAGTTATCAATACAATATCGTTACTGATTGGTTCTTTGTTAAATTGGAATTTTTAGATAAGAGATAGAATACAGTTTTGATATTTTTAAGCTCATTGTTTACTGTTATGTAACTGACAAGAAATTATGATCTCACGGTATATAAGGAAGGTATTGTGATCATACCGATTTTGACATTTCGAGATGGATCTCCACGAATTGAGGTCACTACATAACGTTTTGACTATTTTTAGCATGATGTCTGTCGGTCTGTCTGTCTGGCTGTCCGTCTGTGTGTCTATCCGTCTGTCTGTCCGTCTGTCTGTCTGTCTGTCTGTCTGTCCGTCCGTTCTTCTGTCTGTCTGTCCGCCCGTCCTTCTGTCTGTGTACACGTGCAGAGCAAATTCGGCTTAAAGGATTTTTATGAAACTTCATATTTAAGCTTTTGACATCAATGGCACGAGTTAATCAACTTTTGGTAAAATTCGGTTGAATAGAAATGGGAGTTTACTCGTCGATTTTAAGAATTTTGCGAATATTTAGCAACAGAGAAATATTTCGAAGAAATTTGTTTAACAAAAGTTGCTATAAATGCAATAACTAACAACTTTTATTTGAGACATTTTGTGATAAACGAAAAAATTTTTAAAAAAAGTACAGTTGAACTTCGACTATCCGGACTAGGTCGGAGATAAAGGTAGTCGGGATAACGAAAAAAATGTAAGGAGAAATTGGAAAGATATATTACGTACATTAAGCATGAACCTTTTTTTATTGATACGTTCAGTAAACTGTGTAATTTTTTCACTTTGTTTTTTATATCCGATATTGTGGAAGTGCCGACGAAATATATATCAGACCAATAACTTCCCGAGTCACCTCATTACAATGCACTGATGATATCTAATTTGTCTTTTAAAGATAGTACAAAACGTTTTTTTTCTTTTTTCGTTGACTTAAAGGTAATGTTAAAAGAAAATATTTAAATCGCACGTCCATACGTCATGACGTGAAAACCGGTACACAATGGCGTAACACAGCGAATTCGTAAAATTATTTCCTCGTTTAAAAGAATCGAAAATTCGGATAATAGAGGTCCGTATAATCGAGATTCTACTGTATCTATTTTTTCATACTTACATGTAATGTTTCCATGGCCGTGATAAATAAATCTCTGTTAGAAAATTTTAGGCCAAGTTATTTCTACTCTGTTACTAGAATGTATTTTATGCAAGTTCTTTGTGATGGCGGTTGGTCCTGTGGTGGCCACAGCTGATTTTTTTAACAGCATTTTTCGCAACATATATTTTGAAAAAAAAATATTTAACAAAAGTTGTTACACGAGTTATAACAACTTTTATTTGAGACCTGTGTCTATCTTTAATTCGTTTTTGGCATTTTTCGTGTAAATTCGGAATTATGGGATTACAGTTTAAAAATCGGGACATTTCCACTGAAATCTAGACGTCAGGCTGTGGGAAGAACTTGCGAATAATGGAGAAATCAGGTCGCAAGCGATAAAGAATATTCGTGGAAATATCTAATATACAATTTACAATCCCTAAAAATATATTGCTTTGATATAGAAACTTGTTTTTGTAAAATTATATATTGTATACATTCTCATATAGCAAAAAGGATCGTATTTTTCTCTTTGCTTTTCTATTTCTGTTACAAAAATAAACATATATTTTTCTTTTTACAGCAAGACTGTCCGAACGGTCGATTGACACCAGCTAAGTTCGTGGATATGTACAAGATGTTCTTCCCATCTGGCAACGCTGAAGAATTTTGCGATCATGTATTCCGCACCTTCGATATGGACAAGAATGGTTACATCGATTTCAAGGTATGTATGTCTGTTAACGTTAACATTTCCCTTCCTGTACTGATAACGTACAACTGTTATGCATTGTTACCAAATGTACCAGACACTATTTGCTACAGATGATGAAGCAAATAGTCTACTTCAAATAGTTTGTTCTAGTTTCATTGTAAATACAATCGATGAGTTACCAACGTTTGAAATAGTAATACGTGTGTGGTAATTGAATTTTAGGTTTATGACATTATCTGTTATAACAGTGATGTTCAAAATGCATTAAAGTTCACTCTAAAAATAAAGTACCCCTTTAAGAGTACATAAAACTCGCATCATGTTTTAAATAACCAGTCCATAGTTATGTACACTATATATAACTATCACACTTTGATTTCCTATTTTGGAAGATAAAATGTTATCCAGTTATATTAACGATTTACAACAGTGTAATCATCTTTATCAATAAAGTTCCAGTCCCAGGTTGACCTCTTACCATCATCATTTCACCATTTATTAGCCATTGACATCCACTTCTGAACATAGGCCTCCCCCTCTCTGCCCTGTGCCACCTGCAATCAATTACTGACTAGTCTCTTGATATCATCCGTCCACCAGGTCTGTCTCGGATTCTAGTACTGTCTCTAGGCCGCCATTCCAGTACTTTCCTGGTCTATCTACCATCATAGGCTCTAGCAACATAGCCTGCTCACCAGTGTTGTAATAGATACATTTGAAAATATATCTAGATACATATACAGACACTTGAGGAAAAATGTATCTAGATGCAGATACAGATACAAATTTTAAAAAGTATCTAGATACAGATTCATTTTTTTTTACAATGTATC
Organism: Liopterus haemorrhoidalis; assembly: GCA_963971575.1. Taxonomy (NCBI): domain Eukaryota; kingdom Metazoa; phylum Arthropoda; class Insecta; order Coleoptera; family Dytiscidae; genus Liopterus; species Liopterus haemorrhoidalis. Next base: position 13,017,106 of record OZ020618.1, on the reverse strand, counting down.
TAGATACTTCAAGATACTTTCGGAAAAATGAAAACACCACAAAAAAAAGAAATAACTAGAGCAAGGAATATATTTGTTCACAATAAAAAATAAGATATGCACTATTATTACTCTTAAAATAAACACAAATAGCCTTTGAAGCTATGTGTCAGAAATATTAACTAACTATGTACCTATGTAATCTTTAAAAAAATCACTTTTTTATTATAATTTCAGCGAATATCTCGAACATTTTTTGTTCGCCAATAAATTACTGATTATTAAATGAGTATTTAGGATGACAAAAATAAAACAACAATTTTATTTATTATATTTTTCTTTATTTAATTCACATTTATAAAATTAATTCTTATTCTTAGATTAGATAATTACTTAATGGTTGTTTTACTTAACCGTTGTTAATAAAATTATTTAATTTTTTTTTATTTATTATTTTTTTAAAATTTATTCACAGCTGGTAAATACAATTACACTTTATTAAAATTTTATAGATAAAAATAAATTAAATAAATAAATAAATTATAAGTTTGAGAATTATGATAAAATACAAGTTCTATATATAATTAATTAAATTTTGGAAAACATCCTTTTATTTTTTCCTTTTTTTTTAAATAAAAAATTTAAAAAAATAAAAAATTAAAGAATGTTTTCCAAAATTTAATTAATTACATATAGAACTTGTATTTTATCATAATTCTTAAACTTATAATTTATTTATTTAATTTTTTTTATCTATAAAATTTTAATAAAATGTAATTGTATTTCCAGCTCTGAAAATGGCTTACGCCGAAACTAGTTAGCTAATATATTTTTTTTTAAATGAAATAATTTTATTAACAACGGTTACCCAAACAACTTTTAAATATAGTTTCTAAACGTGTTTTTTTTATTATTATTATTATAGTTTGCAAAGATAATTTTGCAAAGTAAATTGCCAGGGTGCAAGGGTTATACGCATTTCAAATGCGAAACACGTGGTGTACATCTTTGTCTAACAAAGATAAAAACCTTATTTATTTATATATAATAAATATATTATGTATTTATTATATTTTATTTTACACTATAATTTTGATAACTAAACCATAAAATATTTAAAATGGTATAAATAAATGGTATTTAAAATGGTAATAGGTATTGCAAAACTACGTCATATCACACTCATGTTTAGATTCAGAGTGAAGCATGTTTTTACTCCCACCAAGCAAGAAAGAGTTTACTGGTCTCTGATTAGTTAATTTAAACTTAAAATTCAAATATCTGAATGATGCTAAATGTATTACCAACTTGAAAAAATTGTAAGGACATATTTTGTAAAAAGACTTTGAAAAAGACAAAATAGGAAAGTATCTGAAAAAAGTACCTGAAATACAGATACTTAGATACTGATTTAAATATCTAGATACAGATACAGATACATATTTTAAAATGTACCTAGATACATTACAACACTGCTGCTCACTACCACTTCAGTTGTAAAAATCTTCCAATTATATCACAAGCTTTTGTTTGCTGTCTAATCCACAAATTTGTTATTCGATCCAAAAGCGTAATGCCAATCACTGCTCTCTCCATGGATCTTTGAGCATCACTTGAATAATGTTTCCGCAGATTTACGCAGAGAGCACCACAGGTGAAGACTGGTCAGATACATTGATTCAAATACCTTTTTCTTAAGGCAGATGGGGAAATCACCTTTTAAAATGTTCCATCATTTGGTTGATTTCTTCTAAGTCGTCAGTAATTAAAAGTGGACCTTTACTAATTTCATTTTCAGTACTTTCATTCTTTTGATGATAGCAGATGGAGCCGAATTATATTTATTAGGTTTTGATAAAATATTTTTGTGGAGCATTTATGTTATATGTTATATTTTCATAAACAATTTGGCAAATTCAAGAAATTGATCAACTCGGAAACGAGTGTCACATATTTGTGTAAACAACAATTTGTTATTTTTAGTAGCATCATGCAAATAGCAAATTCTACGAACTTTATTTTGTAATGTTCGTTTCAACAAAACGCTTTTTGCAATTTACTTCAAAGTCCAAAGCAAATGTTTTACGCAATACGCGGAAGTTTAGTGATAGCATAGGACAGAGAAATGAAGGTTCAATATTTGACCTCTGGCACTATATGGAATTCATGTGATCATGTTATTCCTGTATAACAGGTACTTAGTTCAAATAAAAATTACTCGAGACTTGTGAGCATTTTTAGGCAGTGTAGGACAAAAATTAAAAAACAGACAGTATAGGTAAGTAAAAATTTCATAGCAGAATCTGCCAAAATAAACTTAAGTTAAGCACATCATTGAATACAGAAAAAAATGTTTTAATTTCAATAATATAAAGCCGTAAGTTCCATAAGAAAAATTTAAATGAATACTATGAAATGAAAAATGGTGTTGATTTTGACTACTCTAATCTAAAAGTTGTCTTTAGCTTCCAAGATACTGGTCTTGACTTCGCTTACGAAGAAATGCTAAAAGCGCTCAAATCCAAGAATAGAAAAGCTCCAGGTTCAGGTAACTTATCCATCGAGCTAATCAAATCTGGCCCTAGTAAATTAATAGAACTAATAACATACATATGTACCAAGTACCTAAACAACTATGAACTTTCTGATGCCTAGAAGAAGGCATATATTTCTTCATTATACAAGAAAAGTAATCGTCAGGATTGTAAGAATTACTGCGGATTAAGTGTCATCAATTTTATGGTTGGATTATATTGAAGGGCGTTGAAAGCAAGGAAAATAGAAGATAATCTTCATATTGCAGCAGACGAAAATGGATTTAGAGCGGGAAGGTCTTGTGTGGACGGTATATTTGTACTAAGGCATTTAATAGAAAAAATAATGGCGAGAACAACCCACACGTCTCACCTTTGTGGATCTGCATAAGGCTTGCGACACAGTCCCACTAAGTAAGCTGTGGGGTAGCATGGAAAACATGAGTGTTAGTGAGATTTATATAAATGCTATTCGCAACCTTTATGCAAGACGTTCCAGCTGCGTCAAACTAGGAAACGAACGATCTTAAGAGTTCTCAGTAAGTAAAGGACTCAGACAAGGCTGCACTCTAGCTCTCACCCTCTTCAAAATATGTAATGAAGAGGGCCCGAAGGCCTAGATACGGGAGGTAATCCACTTTATACCCTATTATTCGCAGATGATCGGGCCCTTACAGCTGAAGACGAAGATGATTCTAACTATAGTAATCTACCAAAAAACATTTTTAAAAAACTATATTTACTATTCAAAAATTCAACCAATAGAACATGTTTGTATTTAAATAGTTTATTTAAACATATTCCAATAATTATTTTACTACATACAGTAGTTAAATTAATCAATAGCAGGCGTTTTAATTACATGGTTTATTGCAAAATGGTTTAAAAATCTGTTAAATCCGATAACCACTTTGTCATTTGTAAACGTATATTTCATATTCAATTTATATATTATATTGAAAATTATATTCAAAAGAGCAAAATATATTCCAGTTGACAAGTTAATTATTTTTAATCAAAAGAGTTATTTAAAATGATTTTTGTATATTTGTAATTATGACTAAAAGTTGAAAAAAATGTTCTAAATTTAAAATGAGTCATTGGTAAATAAAGTATGTGACAGTTTTTTTGTTTTGTTGACATTAGTTACACTGTTTTCTATTTATATCATCTATTTTTAATTTGTAGTACACTTGTAGCGAATACGAGTTTCTGTCAAAATAAATTACTCTCAGAATAATCGGTGCACAACAATATATGGAAAATATAATGAGTAGAGTGTTGGATATTTTCTTGCTGTTGTTCCGCCAATATTATATTATTATTATTGGTATTGGGGGCATAGACACGAACTGCCTTAAGACAATGATACCTATAAGATTTATTTTGTCAGTCCCATTCCTTAGGATCCTGATTGAGTTCCAGACTTTCGAAAAAGCTGAGAACTTTCCTGGAAGCTAAACGGCAGATATCTGCAGGTAACAGATTTACTTGTTCAAGATGAGTTAGCCTCTGGGAAAAAGGTGTTAAAAATAATCGTATATTTTGGAAAATTAAAAGAATTGAAGTTGTAATAATATTTTTGCATTGATTGAAGCGAAAAGTATATTTTTCATAAATTCGATAAATTGACTAACTTTTAGACGTTCTAGCGGCGAAACCATTCATCCCACAAAAAAAACTTATCAAAACTAAATTATAAAGAATTTATTCCTCTTTAATTCAGTATTGCCTTCATTGATTTAGAGAAGACGTTCGATGAAGTAAAGTGGGAAGTATTGTTTAGGATACTTATGCCCGGTTGCAAGAATCAGGATCAAATAGATTGATATCCGATCAAGCCATCATGTTTATCTGAAGGTGTGACTTTTGTGTGTCCTATGCAAAGCCTGGTAATAACGGTGTTTTCTGTGGTCAGGTGTTTTACTTGGTTCGATTTTGTCTTTAATTTCTCTTAATTTATTGTTGGTAGTTTGTTGCCATATAACGTTCCATTCTTCTTTTATTTTAACTTTGATTTTGTTTTTTATATCATTCTCAAGGGTTATTTCTGTAATTTCTTCTATATTGGTTGCTTTCTTCGCTGCTTGGTCTGCTGCTTCATTTGCCTCTATATTTACATGTGATGGTATCCATGCCAGTACTATTTCTTTATTATTTATTTTGGAGTTGTGAATATTTTCTTGGATTTTTTTAATTAATGGGCATTTACTAAGAGGCTTTTCTAGTTCTTGTAAACAACTTAAAGGGTCCGTATATATGATAAACTTCTTGTTTGGACTATGATTTATGTACTCGGACGATTGAAGGATACTGTAAACTTCTGCTGTAAAATTGCTTGCGTCATCGGGAAGACGATGTTTGTGAACTTCTTCTCCAATAATTATTGACGCCCCTGTCTTATTGTTCTCTTTTGTTTTTTTTTTTTTTTTGTTTTAATTTCTTTATTTTCTGACGCTTCAGCTACTTTGGCTATTAGCGTCCGACATAATATGTACATATTTAAGAAATTATATCTTAATAATATTACAGAATAAGACATTTAGGTATCCAATAGATATTACATAATAGCATTCATATTCATCTAAACATATAAGGTACATACATAATATTTAGTTAGTTTTTATAATTTGTGGATTAGATTAGTTTCTCTAAGAAATTGTAGGGTACTGTCTAGGTTTTTTGTGTTGTCCGCAAGGGCTTCTTTTAGGGTATTCGCGACTTTATGTTTTCTTCTTTCAACTGAATATTCCGGGCAATCTATTATTATGTGTTGTACAGTAAGGTTTTCTTGGCATTTTTCGCAGATACTCTGTTGCAAATTATGGAAGTGATGTTGGTGTGTCATTTTCGTATGGCCTATTCGTAATTTTGTTAATAGTTTTTCTTCTTTCCTGTTGTATTTTGTTTTCCATCTCGCCGTGTCTTCTTTGATTAATCTAAGTTTATTTTCGTGTATGTTCTTCCAAACGGTCTGCTAGTGTTCTTTAGTTTTTCTTCTAATTGCTTTTTTCAGATCTTGCAAGGGACATGGGATTGAAGTTATCGGTTCTGTAGTAGCTTCTTTTGCAGCATTATCCACTTTCTCGTTTCCTTCGATGAGATTATGACGATCTTAGTACCCTGGGTTGTTGCTTTGTGGATGTTAGCCTGGATATCTTGTACTATCTTATTTTTCGGATACATTTGCTGCATGCTTTGTATTGTGCTGAGGGAGTCCGTAAATATGACATACATATTATTTTGAAACTCGTTATTTGCTATGGCCTCTGTTACCTTGAGTATGCTGTAGGCTTCGGCGGTGTAATTTTTTGTTTAGTTCTAAGAATTGTTGCTTATATATTGTTGGGTGGGTAGAAGATTTATTTTGGTTCGAGAGGTGCAGGTAAAAAATTGGATTTCTCCGGGCCCATGGAGGTAAATTGGAATTGTATTTTTTTGAAATTTGAGGGATTGAATATCAAGGGAACGAACACAGCTTTACTTGTTACAAAAACAATTTAATCTTGACGTTACCGAGCATTGCTGTTCATTTCAGAGTACTTTGTTTAACATCTGCGTATTAGTTATAATATCGATATTCAATCTATCGCAGTATAAGCATATTCAGTTATATTGAAGTGTCGTTATTGCCGTCCTACGCAGGATTACTGTGCACACACTGAACTATGCAAATAGAGGATCTAAACAGATCCAATACAGAATAATTTAAGTAAAGCAATGCTGTTGGTTAATTGATTTTATGTTGGTGTAATGAACTATTAGCACATACATACTCGACGCAAACCGCTATCAAGACCATCAGCTACATTGTTGAAGGAATAATTGAAAATAAATTAATTGCGGTACTCATATATTTTAATATATAATTTTAGGATAGACAATGTAAAATAGGGGTCCATTTTTAGGGTTTTGTAGGTATGATTAAAAGACCCTTATAACATCACTCATGTGTATGTCTGTCTGTCTGTAAAAATTGTGGCCAAACGGCTGGACCTAGAAAGTTACTTATACAACTCTTTGGCCCACATGTAGGGAAACTATTGAGAATTAAAAAATGCATCTCGGGGAAAATATAAACAAATACAATTTCAACGAATATATATATATATACTTTTTTTAATTTGAATGGGTTGTCGAATGAAACTTTTTAATGCGTGGATACACACATTTACATTTTGGATTTTTTTTTTATGGGCTTTCGCCAAATTGTGTCAAAAAAACTTTTATCCGTCACTCTATATCCTAGAGCAACGGTTCTTAAACTATGGTCCGCGGACCCCTGGGGGTCCGCGAAACAATTTTGACATTAACTTTACATCCCCCAACTTTTTGCTTTTATTCAAATAACTCATTTAATAAAAATCCTACATCGTCAGGACTTTTTGTATTTGTTGTTACCTAACTAGTTACTGACATAACTAAACAATAATTAGGAAAAATTTAATTATTTTTATTGAACTGCAAATTATTTACAGAAAAAATATTATAATGAGATCTATTGTGACCAATATTTGACCAAGAAATGTTTGTATGAGCTTAACGTATTATAAATTGTAACTTTTCTAATTCTTTTTACTACTATTTTTATTCATTTTATGTTTATTATTCGTTATGCTAATAAAAATGTTCATCTCTACAAATGTTTATATTTATTATAACGTAGTGCCTATGAGATTAGTGAGCCAGAAATTAAGACTTAAGAACGACGTGAAATGCCTAGGGAAGGGATGGAGTCCGCAAAAAAAAAAAATTGTTCAAGAGGGGGTCCTCGCACTACATAAGTTTAAGAACGGACTACATAAGAACCCCTGTCCTACAGGAATTGATCTAAAAATCTGAAAAAAATCTCAATAATGTATATTGATGGGAACCGGAATAGTTCAACAGGATTTTTGATCATATTAGTTCTTCCAAAAATATCGAATTTTTGTTTCGAAAATTATTATTTTTATTTTTTTATTTGTTGTGTTGGAACGAAACGTAGTTTTATTTAAAAAATATATATCCTCACCATTTTTACCAGATATTTTTTGCCAAACAATATTTATCTGACTGACTAAAAATGTCTACATGAAAGACGTAAATTATTCTTTCAAATATTATCGAAATTTTCATTTTTTAATATGTACCCACAATTTGTTATCTAAAGATGTACCTACAAAACCCTGAGATGTGTGAAAATTCGCACCTCGTATCAATTTTTAGTTCCAACAAAATATGATTTATTAACAACAAATTAGATTTAAATAACAGTACAATATTTGTAGTTCAAATGCTATATTCTGTCGTGCAAACAATCTAATTAAGAGAGTCATTTGTCGCAATGATGACGTAATTTGTCAAACTGATCAGAGTGTTTTTCCCATGAGAATAAGCCAGTAATGTAATCGTATATGCTCCAAGAAACGTGGCGGAACTACAATTTTGCCCCCCCCCCCGCAAAAAATTAGATCGGCCCCCCAACCTTATGTGATTTTTTTCTTTTCGTATCTAGCGTCCCATAATTTTGAAGAAATATAAACTTAGATTCTTTTTACACAAAGAATCATTTTACTTTATAATACTTTATTATGAATATAAAAGAAAAACAATAATATCAAACAAATGAAACAGACAAAACAAAACAAAACTAGATATAAATAAATAAATCAATTTAAAACGTTAAATCTTTCTTTCTGGATTTTAAATTAGCAAAATCTCTAATTAAGTCTTTAATACCCATTTCTTGAGCAATTTCAGCCTCAATGCTCAACAACGATAAATTATGTAAGCGTTCTTCTCCAGTAAAAATTGGACGAAATATCACCTTTTTTTTTTGTTTCGGCAGAACTCAAAATTTCTGTTGATTACATTTCGAGGTGACATGAATAAAAACAAATTTACAACGTCCAATATTTATATAATATTTATTTTAAATGTTATTTTTTGAATTGAATTACTATTTTGAATATGCATAAACAATCTCGCTATTGTTTGCTGAGGTCTTAGTAAACGTAAGATAAAAAAAATTAATTTTTTTGTATTATTTTTTTTTATGTATGTGTTTTATAGTGAAAAGTAAATTCCTTATTTTTCAGTATAAAACGCGACTAATTTTCTCATAATTCTCGGCTCCCCCCCCCCGCGTTGCGGTGTCTGGCGGTATGGTAGTTCTGCCACTGCCAAGAAATGACGTCAAACCAATGGCAATATGATGTTAAAGATCCGTTGCTTTACGTCTATTGCTTTTTGTCCGTGACTTAGCAACAAGCCGATTACGAATTCTGGTTTCTGCGCATGTAACGTCACTAGTCTGTCCTTGTGCGAAGCACACTCTGTGTATTTCGTCGCGCAACGCGAGTCCTCCAAAATATAAAAAGTAAATTTAGTTAATCGCAATTGTAAAGAACCTAACACAAGAGAAAATACAGTATTACAAGGAATCATTACAGGATAAAATGGAAGAGCATCTGGACTGGAAGAATTGTAATTATTCTCTGCTTTACTTCTTTATATAATGATTTGGAGGACAATACTAAAAAAAGAAAACGGATTTATTTTAAACTGTTCTGAATAGAATGTCCCTGTCTTATTATCGATCTAAAAATATATTTAGACATTGTTCCTCTGTAAACTATGTTCCCGTTGATAAAAGTGTCGTAAGATGAGCACAATTGAAATAGACTTGTTATTTATGTCACTGTTAAATTAAAATGTAAATTTGAAGTACACTTTAGTGAAAATATGCTAAAGAAATACATAAAATGTCTTTTTGGTGAACCAAGGACAAAACATTGTCACGTAGGCGATATTGTAGAGCACCATCAAAGCCAAATAGAGGGACTTCAAGGTCCTGGGAGAAAAACCTATTGGTTGAGGCAAAGGTATGAAATAATACAGAACTACAGAGCTATTCGGCTGCAGAGCTGTTAACAATATTAAAATTATATTGATGATCACTAAAGGCCGTGAAGAGATAAAAAAAAAAAAAAAATCAAAGTAAAAGAAACTATATTGATCGTATTTGAATGCTTATTCTGACCGAGTGAATGTTCTAGCTATATCTACTTCCAAAACTACGGAACACTCCGTATTATCGGGATTGTTTTAATTTGTTTAATAGTAAAGGCAGCTCAACTGTCCAGGAGACGTGGAGTGTCTTCTTTCTCTAAAGATAACATTTTGACAGTAATACCAACTGTAATATCTGACAGTGACTGCTGGGGTATTCTGTTGAAACTAACCTCCGTAGCGGTCGACTGCTCTACTAGAGGGCAAGTAGTCAGTTGGTTGTTAGTTTTGGAATGGCAAGTATCGCGATATTTTAGAAAATGGGTGTAGATACTATTATAGCGTTTTTATTAGAGGAGGAAGTAGAGTTTGATGAAATTATACTCCTATCGTCAAAAGCGGTCTTATATGTAATATTTGATAGCCAGGAAAACGAAGGATTTTTTATTAACTGGATAAAAAGTCACTTGCGAAACGATGAAGACATGTTCAGGAAATTCTTCAGGCTTATTCCAGCGCAGTTTTATTTTGTTTTGAGTGTGGTGAGGGATGATGTGTCACAGAAAATTACTGTTCGTGTTCATTATCGTAAAGAACTCGATATATTCGCATATATTTGAAAAATTATTTATCGTCAAGAACACTGCAGCCTTTTCTTGACATTATGAAAGAATCAATTACAATTTTAAAAGCACTAGTAAAAACAAATCTCCACAATTTTACAAGCACTAGTAAAAATAAATCTCCCAATGCTTCCAATGGGCCACCTAGACGGCCAATAGGCTGTCGTCTTCGGGTTGCTGGACTGTTTCTATAGTGCGTTCAAAGGTGAGTTTGCAGTACAGGGCATATGGAGTAGTTCTTTTTCATACTCTCTAATGGGTTTACACAATGACACTATCCTTTTCTTGCTTGTCGACGTTGCCAGCTCTAAAACGCGCTGATCTGTGAAGACGCAGTACTCTACAAATAGCCATTTGTTTTTGTTGAGTGTTATTTTGAGTTTCATAAGAGTTGATTTTTGTAAATCATACGAGTTTTTCATATTATTATAATTGACACATTTGACACTTTTGCAACATTTGGCAACATTTTGGCAGTCAGGATCGGACCGTAATGTCGTCACAGCTGCTTACTGCGTAGCAGTTACAGTGAAACGAACCATCTTTTGCTATATTGGGACGCCATTGGGCTGTTTGTTGCCCATTTTTCATCTGTTCTAGACGCAGTCAAATAGAGGAAGTGAAGAAAGATTTGGACGAACATATAGCGAGGATGGAAGAAGGAAGGTTAGCATATATTTGCAAATATGAACGACCTACTGAGAGAAGGTCTGCGGGAAGACCTTCCAAAATAAAAACTTTGCCAATCTTGTCAATTTGTTTGCCGGCCACGTCTTTTATATCAGTATACCATCTTTTGCCACATCTAGGACGTCACTGGACTATGATTGTTACCCATCTTTCATCTGTTTTTCTGTTGGTATGCCCATCATATGTTCACTTTTGTCTTTTCACTGCCACAATATCAATATGCTCACTTTTCTGTCGTATCCAGGTGTTACGTTTCGTATCTCGTACGAGTATTACTAGAATTCTACGTTCCATGGTTTTCACATACTAAATTTAGAATGTTTTGGGTGACTGTTGTTATTTCTATCCTATAAGTTAGGACATGCATAACACAGGCTTGTAGGGGAACTTTTGATTGAGAAGGATATGAAAGCTTAGCGAAAGCTACCCACCCTAAACAAATTCTTGTATTTATATTCGCATCTTGACGTTCTTTCCCCAATTTTATGCTTTATCCTAAGTATGTATATGATATCGCATTTTTAATACACGTGCCGTCTATTACAATATCCCTGTGTTGTGGATTTAGCGACATTATTTTCGGGTTGCTTTTGTTCATGAGCTGCCTTTTTTAAATCAATGTATAGGTCAGATAGCTTCAAATTCTTAGAGCAGATATATTTCTGTAAAAACATTTACCAACCAGATATCTTGTCTGTCGTAGCCAGTCTTAAATTTTAGGTACCTGGAATCGTTGCTTTATGAATTACTAAATATCCGTGTACTGAATATAGTTTTACGCAGTCTCCTTGAAAAAATGCAGCATTTTTTAAAATTCCACTTACTCCAAGAACTGTAATTTGTTTGGTGTGCTATTTGCAAAATTGAAAATAACAACTTAGGTACTCACATTTTTTTAGATTTCTCTCGATGATTAAATATACCAGGAAAAAAATTACCACTTGAATGTACTTTAAAAAATGAAGAAATTCCATTAAATAAATTAAAAATAAATTTAAAAATTCCTGTTTACGTCCTCGTTCTTGATTTACTTTTTAACATTTCGTGTTGGATAATAACCGTACAGAAATTTTAGGACTAAATTTATCAGTTTAATGACGGTGAAAATTGCTATAATGTTTGTTGTTGATAAAAGATGGCACTGGTAATCTTCTGTGACATGTGTGTTTATAACCAGGGATGGGGAGTCGACAGAAAAATTATCGACTCCCGACTCTCGACTCCGGAGTCGGTATTTTTGAAAATCGACTCCGACTCCCGACTCCTTTCACTGGTAAATTGTAAAGTCTATTCCAAATGTTTAAGCGGAACTAAATGGAATTTTTATTTTCTCAAATTATCACGAGTTTACTTTTTAACTATTAAAGTGGGCTTTTTGTTACAAAGCTTTTTGTTACAAAATGATACAAAGCTTCATTCAATACTTAAAAGTTAGTAGATTTCGATAACTAATTCCGCTTAAACCAAGCAAACAGAATATACTTACATTAAATATCTTGGGTTGGGGTGAGCTGTTTTTATAAAATGTCATTTTCATTTCATCTTGACTATTGAGTCATTTTTAATACAAATTTTCAAATATATTAGTTTAAAAAAAAAATTGTTTTGTATTTTATATAAAGTCTGTGCCTTTGGTTTAGGCGGAACTAGATTTTCAATACTAGTTACTTTTACCGTTTGATTGAAGCTTTTGCTCATTTTGTTCAGGAAAAGCCAACTTCAATATATAAAAAAATAGCTAATGACAACTTACAAAAATGAAAATTCCAGTTAGTTCCGCCTAATCGTTTGGAGCAGACTGTACTTTATTTTTCATAACATGTCACTTTTTTCTTTTGACATATAGATTTTAGCTGCCAACATGAAACATAAAATAATCACAAAGCCCGTTACAACTTGAGAAAATAAAAATCCAGTTTAGTTTCGTTTTAACATAATAACCAAAGTATACAAAAAATGAAAAATTAGATATTACTAAAAATTAATTAAATTTTTAACTGAAAAGCATGAAGGAAACCAGAATTGAATATTTTTAATTTCATTTTCGTTCATGAACAGAGAAAAAATGTCGTTCCTGTTTCCATGCTTTAACAAATTCTGGTAGTATGGTATTTTGCTTTCGTTTTCGGATTGTTCTCATCCTTGATAAATATATAGTCAAAGAGTCGGGAGTCGATAACTTTTACCGACTCCCGACTCCTCCAAAAAGCTTCGACTCCTCGACTCCCGACTCCCGACTCCGACTCCGACTCTCCATCCCTGTTTATAACAAGTGTTTCTTAAACAGTGAGACGCGGTCCTTAATAGTGTCCTAAGTATCATAGATTCTTACGGGGTTTTAAACTACTCTTAGGCACTTTTTGAATCGCTTCTAGATTAGTTTCCGATTCTTTAAATCTCTTCGTTTGAAAACGGTGTCCTTGTAATAAACTTGTAACGAGATTGAACGTATATATTCGGGGGGTGTCACTGGAAAAATATTCGTATCGAACGAGGAGATCATCGATACACACCTATTTTGCTGAGTTCGAGCAATCGTACTTTTTGGAAGACTTGAAGTAGTTGGTATATCGTTGGGCAAAATGTATCGGGCTAAAAGGAGACTATATGGAAAAATAATCATATTTTAGTAAACAAAAAAATAAATAAATGGATCTATGTAATACACATTGGAAAGAAAATTTTGTGGGTACTCAATTAAATCATTTTCAATTATTGTTTCAACATTGTAGGTGTTTAACTAAACTATCTTAAATAAACAGTTTTTGGAACAAAAAGTCACACGCGACCTGGTCAGGTGGATATGGTGAATGGAGAATAGAGATGGCAATAAAAATTAATTAACCGATTAATCCGTTATTTGATTAATCGAAATGTTGATATCGATTATGACATTTAAAAAAAAAAAGACATATACACTGGCCGACAAAAAAATGGGACTGTTTTAATGTTAGGAATATAAATAATATAAAATAGGAAACTATAAGTAATGGGAGGTAATACAATGTTTGCATAACCAAATATTTTTTGTTGCATATTAAATAGGCTGTAACAATAAATAATGCCCGTTTGAACGAAGCCTATATTATAATATCGGTAATTAATTACATAAGTTTCAACACAAATAACTCATTGTTAAAATAAAATTTTGCCATTAGTTACCCATCTTCGAGTTTTCTACAAGGCTTTTTTGCCTTGCAAGCTGCACCATTAAATGAAGATGGCCGCAGTATTGGAATATCGCTGGTGTTTTGGATGTAACTTAAAACTCTATTAATTACGCTATAAATCGTTATCAGCGATCTGGCCTCTAAATAAAACGACTGACTTCTTACCCTAATTGATCTGCTCGATCGTGACTGGCCCTTAAATTTTCTCGCACGTCACTACGAAGAATTTCGAAGAGATCGAAATTTGGCAATTTCATCACGAACTGTTCAAAGACGGTTAAGGAAATACGGGCTTGTATCCAAAAGACCTGAAACTTGCGAGACTTTTTTCGCAAATTATCGAATTGAAAGATTGCGTTTCGCTCGTGAGCATTTGAACTGACTGGACGCAAACTATAGCAGTATATTGTGCAGAAATGAGTTGCGGTTGAGTTAAATTCTCCAGATGGGCGAGAACGAGTATTCTGAAGGCTTTGTAATATGGGGACTTTATTGAAAAGAAGTGAGCAAAGTCATCTACCGACCAGTGTTTCAACAATACAACTAAATAATTTCTTGAAAATTAAATAAAGTTATCGATTAATAATAAATTAATCGAGAGGCCATGGAACCTAGCAAGAGTTCATACACACCAGTTTTACAAGTGAAAGATCGGAAATCCCTTCGGAAAATATTTATTATCTATTATCGTTTTCCTAATTCTGCTGTCTTAGATTTTTACGAACTAAACTTAACCTAATTACCTAAATTGATCGTATTTACTAGAATTTATTACATTATTTTTAATGGGCTAATGTTTGGGGGAAAATAAAGTATTGTTTACTTAAAAACTATATATACTAGCGTCGGCGAATCAATGCAGTTACGTCACATGAAGTAACAAACAATTGCATTGTTCCAAACAATACCCTCGTTTGTTACGTCGTGTGACGTAACTGCGTTGATTCGCCGACGCTAGTATAATTAGCTTAGGTTTAGTTAGTAAAAATCTAGGACAGCAGAATTAGGAAAATTGGGAAAACGATAATAGATAATAAATATTTTTCGAAGGGATTTTCTATTTTTCACTTGCAAAACTGGTGTGTATATGAACTCTTGCTGAAGCCTATAAGTCTGAGTGATTGTTTAAAATAGAATTAATCACTCCACTCTTCTTCATTGCAAGCACCGAGAAAACTCCTTGGTCTATTTTGGTAAAATAGGTCCAAACTTTGCTTCTTGGTGGTGACATTTTTAGTTAAAATACAAAAATAACCAATAACATCTCATAACCTCACACGAAGAGGAAAAAGGCGTCAAACGCCAGCAACTTCTAAACTGTTCAACGCATGTTTCTTGGTGTACTATATCCTGCGCCATTACGATTGCGTACTTCGTGCTACCATTTTTTACAAGAGTACAATTTTTAGAAGTGTTTCTTATTGAAAAAAATTTAATCACATAAATATTTATATGTGTTTAAATAAAAATTTTACGATATTGTTAAAAAAAAAGATGGTTAATGTTCCGTATAAGTCCACCACGGACAACTCGTTAGATAAACCGTGTATGCTAGTTAGAATGAGATTTGGCCCTCGCGAAGCGCCGCCCCTTTCTTTCAAAACACAACATTTACGATTCACTTTATCATTTCCAATATTTTTAGTCAAAACTGAAATCTAAATAAGTACTTGATAGTTATCCGTTTCGAAATCCAAGCAATTATTTAATAATTGTTTGTTAACATTTAGCTCTTAGCCCCTTTTAAAGAAAAACTTGAATGATAAAATTTCAATATTTGTACGCTTTAAGTCACATTTAAATGGTTTAAATGAGATTTACAGTATAATTATTTTGAAGAATATTAACATTATTAAAAGAGAGAGTCCTCAAAAATATCAATATATTCCGACCTACCAATTTTATGTCTGAAATAGAAAATTCCGGTTTTCGTCGCATTCTTAGATGCTAAATTATGTAAATGTATTAAAACTGTATAAAGCATTTATATATTTTCAATATATGCAAATAATCAATGATAAAACTTATTAGGTCAGGTTTAGTTAGCAAAAATTTTAGGCAGAAAAAATTTAAACTTGCTAGACGTATATGAACAGGTACTCATAAGGAATTTTTACCTTTTTCCAATGAGATTTATAGCATACGTATTTTGAAAAACATTAACTTCATAAATAGTTCCAAAAATATCCGTTATATTCGGACGTTCCTCGTGTTAAAATCGGGTATTTATCTGCCAACTACAGATGCATGAATGATTACTATTGGCTCCCCACTCTTACGACTGTGTCTTTTCGTCTATAACGATATAATATAATTCATTCTAAGCATACAAGCCTAGTTGTGGTGGACTAATACGGAACATTAACCAAAAAATAAACTATATGATACTGGGTCAAATGTACTGATGTTAATAAAGTATCGGAAGACTAGTATCGGAACTAAAATCGCGGTATCGAATGAAAAATATCGATATTGGTATCGTATCAATAGTATCGAAACATCCCTATATGTATGTATGAAGTTCGCTAAGTACTGCTGTAGTCAATCATATTTCCTTCGATCACAGCGCCGCCACCGGCAATGTTACTTCTCAGTACTGTTGTGTGCCACCTTAAATGCCAGCACAAATGGTTAAAACCAGTTGTTAAAACATAACCTATATTTTACTTCATTTTTTATTAGAATGTAGGTAGGTAGTTCTTATCTTAATACCACGCACATATCACCACGCAAACTTTCCTTTACTTGGCAAAAACAGATTTAATAAAAAACACCATTAATTTTATACCCAAACATCCCATCAGATAAGTAACTTAGAAACCTCTGATTCGTTAGAAAATCGTTATAAAATTATTTACCAATATTAAAAGTATTTATAGTTTTTATTGTGAAACTAAGATGGCGTACATAAAACTTTTTATCGCTAGTAAAATTTTCCAAATTAAATTGCTATCAGCATATTGATATGTTTTTTTCTGTAGCAAATTGCAGTGCGCTAATGTTGGTAATTTACTAGAAATCGAAGTGAAGCTTCCGTAATAAATCGGTCGATGGTATATGCATTAGCAACAATTTACATATTTACAGGTTTTTTTCTTAAAATGTAAATTGAATGTTTAAAAGAAGATTGCTTATTAATATAGTGAAATTATGGTTTATTTGCATGTACAACATAAATTAAAACAGTACCGTGATTAATGTTAGTTTATCGCACGAATTTACGTAAGATTAAAATTATTTATTATTTTGCTGTTACAATTTAACCGCACATAAGTAAGTAAATGAGTCGTATCGAAAAAGTCATGGAATAAAATTGTTAATAAATTGTGTAATTAATCACCTAAAACAGTGGTTCATAATATTTTAGGTGGCGGCTTATATAAAATATGAAAAATTTAAGACGCCATACTCTCATTTCTCCGTAGTATATCCTTATTTATTCTGTGGAATTCGTTGTGGAACCACTTTTATGTATCTATGGCGCCCTGGGTACCGCAACACCCGGTTTAAGAACCACTCCAGTTTTGAGAACCACTGGTCTGCAGAAAATAGTGCAGTCTTCTCAAAATAACTAACACTTGTGCAGACTTTAAATGTGAACGGGAAGATTTAAACAATTATAAATAAAACACTTTATAGATAAATATATAGGTATTTTCTTGGGTTTCGGTCGATAATTAAAAGCAAATTTAGTCAAATATTTAAAAAGATTTATCTACTTGCTAACTAGTTGAACCATTCTCAAAGCCTAAAAATAAGTACATGTTTGTTAAAATGAATTACATAAAGTAAATATAAAATTAATAATAAATAAAATATAAAATTAAACATTATTACACTTACTTGCAAAGATATTTATAAAAATCAGAGTTAAAATTATTATCATAAAATTTGAAATATATTAAATTTTTTTATTAATTTAACGGATAAAATTTTTCTCCTTATCTTCTACAGATTGCGACACATATACGTTACACGTCAACTAAATTAAAAAGATTTTTAAAAAAATAGAAGTACCGTAATTTTTAATTGAAGTTAGTTATACTATTGATAGATGGAGCTATTTAATTTTTTTTTATAAGATTATAATAAATTTTGCTTAAATTATCTATGTCAGTTTTAGCATTAATATTACAATTGTCTTTTTTAATATAAATCATTTCTAATAATAATTCTTCTAATAATAACTTTTAGTTAAATTTTGTTGGGTTTCGTGGGTGTTACCAGGAAACCCATGACTATATGACAACACAATTCACATAAATTGTTATTTATTTTAATCAATTCAGACATTTTTATTTAATTATTATGTTTATTTACCCTGTTGTAGATCGTTATAGTTACAAAATGTAATTGTATTACATCGAACAAGTTCGATAAAAACAGTTCATGGGAGTACAATTAATTCAAATGAGATTTTAGTAAAATCAGCGCTAAATGTATGTAGCGCATCTGTTGTCAGATGCTGTTAACTAATGACATCGGTATTGTGTGTCTGATAATTATCATGTAATGGTAGACTTCATTGGTGATAAGTGCGCATTTCCGGGCAGTCAATTAATCATTTTGTAGTACCAAACTTCAACTATGAATGATTGAGTTCATATGTCGGTATTATTAACGTTTATGTATGTCAAAATTGATTTGATTTGAAATCGTTTTTAAATATTTTGCTCGCTTAACAGACATTAAAAAAGTTCTCCCTTGTATAATTTAGCGATTACCGTTCCAAAACGGGATCAGAGTTGACCCGAAACTACAATTTTGTAGGGTCTTGTAAGTATGACCAGAAAACCCGTATAACGTCACTCATGTTTCTGGCTATCTGCCTGTCGATGTCTGTCTGTCTGTCTATCTGTCTGTCTCTCTGTTTGTATGTCTTTCTATCTGTCTGTGTTTGTCTGCCTGTCTGTCTGTCTGCTTGTCTGTCTGTGTCAAATTTTCGAAAAAAATGTGTGAAAAAACTTTTAGTCTCCACTCTATTTCCTAGAGGAATTGATCTAAAAATCTGAAAAAAAAATCAATAATGTACATTAATGGGAACCGAAATAGGTAAACAGGAATTTCTGATCAGATCAGTTTTTAGAAATATATCGAATTTTTGTGCCGTTGAAGAAATATATAAAATTTATTGTGTGATATTAAGCCTCACACCGAAAGGTAAAGATGCTAAGGATTAACTAAGTTGTGTGGTATTTGGTAATTGTTGCTTCTTATTTCATTAATTGAAAAATCATATATCTGTTATTCACATACTACCAAGTTGAGTACCGCTACCGTAGAGCGTTATAAGATAATAATAATAGCAAGAAATATTTAGTTTTATATTAAACAAATACTTTTTTGTGTAATTGAAAAAGGTAAATAAAAATTTAATGAAAGTGATAGGTCTTCTGATAGATCTTTTGAAGAATGCTTCACAGCTGTCAAAGAGAAAATGTACGAGCGAGCAAAATGAATAAATTATCACAAGTATGAGATATTTACAGCTATTCAGCCACTGTATACAAGATTGCAACTTTTTATTTCTTAACATATACAACACGTCATTGAAAATAAAATACTGCTTCAATAAATGACAAGTTTTATCGAAGAGAAAGAAAAATGCATTACGTCGCATACATATGTAACGAATAAACATAAACAGCGAACACATATAAACAGGAATGATCAAAAACGAACCAAAATTGCTTGTTTGTTAAATTGTTTCAATAGTTCGATCACCTTATATTCCGATCCTACCAGATGTTTGCTTGTGTAAATCCTCTACAAAAGGGGTGGCGAACTTGTCCAGTGATTACACGCAAGAAATTTTTGTTGGCACGCTGGTGATATAGAAAACGAAAATATTTTTATTTTAATTAATTTAATATTGGCGCCCAACGTTATTTGTTTTTCATTCTCAGCCCCTGACACAAATACCAACTCCTAGAAAATATTATGTAGTGAAAGGTTGAAGAGAGAAGAGGACGTGGAAGATCGATGATCTTCTGGCACGATAACCTGAGGTAATCGTTCGTAGTTACATCTGTAGAACTATTACGGTATAGCCAACATATGGAATGAATGCCGCAAATGAAAAAGAAAATAGGCATGGCGTAATTTATAGTATACATTAGAGTTAATATTGTTTCGCACGTTGGCGCCAAGTTTCGACACACCTGCTCTACAAAAACGGAAGAATTTCTGGATGGAGAACGACGAGGGCTTTCCATTTGGTGTCTCCACTACCACGCTCCCGCTCGTGTGCGTCATCATATGACAATATCTAAAACAGACGCGTAGGTTGGACTGTAACCCCTCAAATGGTTCTTGGGTTCAAAATACACCTCGATCAACGCTTCCGAAATTGTACAAATGTGCGGATGATAATCTTCACGGCAAAATTCTCGGACAGAATATAGCCCTCGAATGGGATCACTAATAGATACCAGAAATGCTTATTATCTGTAGATGCTAAATCCATTTAATCGTTTCGTACATAGAATCTTAACTCACCAAGATGGTTTTTGTGGTCCTAAAACTGTGTTCTTCAATCGTTTTCCTATGTTGACAATGAGCACATATCGTAAACATACATTATATATTATATTACAAAAAAAAAAAATAACAGCAATTTCTATCTGGGCACAGTTTTTTATGTCGTTGGGTCCGTAATTATTTATATTTGTATTTATATATATCATCATCCGAAATAAGGAAAAAAACTGGGTTGAAAGATATTCTGAAAATTGCCAGGTCCTTGAAATGGAAATGGGCTGGTCATGTTATGCGCCTTCGAGATCACAGGTGGACCAAAGAGGTCACGGATACCTAGAGACCATAAAAGAAGGCGAGGAAGACAAAGAACTCGATGGGAAGATGAAATTAAGGAAACAGCAGCCAAATTGTGGAGAAGGGCAACAAGCGACCGTCAACGTTGGGCGCAACTGGGGGAGGCCCTTGCCCAGAAATGGGCTCCGTGAATTTAATGTAATTAAGTTCAAGTAGATATTAAGAATATTAGTATATGTAAATATTTAAGCAATACATGTATTGTAAATCATATTAATGAAATGTAATACACATCTTAAGATACAGTACAAATGTTTATATAAATTTATAACGGAAATAAAAAAGGGGGTAAAGCCAAAAAGGGCCATAATAATAATATCATACGGAGTAACGGACTCATTTCATATGGTATGATAATCACTTTTTACATGTTAAGAGTGTGTCTATGATTCTAGAACCCCAGGATGCACTTTTAGAAAAATTTTGGTCAAGATGTCAGGACAGTCAATGTGGTTGTTAAATATCTTGATAAAATACTGCTCGTTGATATGTATTTAGGGTAAACTCCTGTCATACACAAGTCCACAGCAGGATATAATCACAATTGGACAGTCTCAATGTTACTAATATATTTACTGTAATATAGTGACTATATCACAGAACCATATACCAGAGCAGGAGTTAAAGAATATGGTGTACGTTTGACTGTGACGAAAGTCTTTTGTTAATCGAAGCACAAACACGATTTTTAGAACTATCCACAAAATGTTTAACATGGTGCTGAAAAGTCATCTGTGAGTCAAATATAACTCCCAAATCTCTAATTGTGTCTGTTCGTAGTTCTATAGCCTCACGTTCTCTCGCATAGCTCACAACCTTGCATTTTGAGGTACTCAGTGCTAAACCAGTGGTCTCAATCCATATATTTTGGCAAGATCATTTTGCAGCTTGGTACAGTGCGTCCTGTTAGTAATTTTACAATATATTTTCATATTATCTGCAAACATTTCACACTCACAGCATTCCTCAATGTTTGGAATATTATTGACAACAAGAAGAAACAGTAAAGGTCCTAAATTACTCCCCTGTGGCACGCCACTGATAGACGAGTAATTCTTCGGGCAAACACCAAATTAAACGTTGTAAACGGCCACGCAAGTAGTTGTAGAACCAGGAACCCATTACTATTTTCCGGAGGGTGGGGTAGAATTATTATTTCCAAGGATTCTCAAGGAATAATACAACTGATAAGGGTAAAATGTCACAAAAAAATTATTTCGTCCCGCATTGTCCCGCTTTAAATCGCTCTTTATAAATTTTGTTTTATCTTTTAAGGAAAATCTGTTTCATTTGAAACAAATTTCGAAAGTTTCCAGCAGATAAACAAATCCCTTTATTCCATCTGTCTTTATATTTTAATCTTCCAAATATTTTCTTAGATTCAATTAAACAACAAAAAGTATACTTCTCAAATCCTTTCTTTTGATTAATTTCGTTTCTAAATTCATTGCACTAAGCCCTTCAATTATTATCAATTTCTGACATTCTATTACAAGTTCAGACATCCTTTCTAGATACGTCTCCATTATAATCCTCTAGCAATATCCTTAAAATCTAATAAAAAGAAAATTAAATTCTCAAATAAGCTACTTTGTATGAAATATGCATTCTCAAGTTTATTGGTATTAAGATTATCACTTTGTCTTTTAAGAGTTTTATCCTTTTTCAGAAAGTAGAAAAAAAAGAACGCAGGCAGCATTGAACCAAATAATTGTATGACTGAAAGTACATAGCTTAAGAGTCTGCCCATGGCTGCAGCCCAGTAACCCCCCCACACACCTCTTAATCCACCACTGGTGTAGACAGTGAAACTGGTGGAACATAAACGAACGATTTTTTTTTTCTGTTCATTTTTAGGGTTTTGTAGGTATGACGAAAAAACCCTTATACCGTCATTTTGTCGTCTGTCTGTCTGTCTGTCTGTCTGTCTGTTCGGTAAAAATTGTAGCCAAACGGCTAAACCTAGAGAGTTGAAATTTGGCATGCTTATACAACTCTTTGACCCGCACATAGGAAAAATACTAAAACATCTAAAAAACATATCCCTCTAAAAATATAAACAAATATGTGCTCATTGAAAAAAAAATATTTTTTTTTAAATTCTGAGTAGGGTATCAAATGAAAGCCCTTAGTACGTGGATTAACGATCAAAATTTTATTTTTGCAAAATAAAATATTTTGATCCGATTTTTACCAAAATTGTGCAAAAAAATTTTTGTTCCACACCCTGTAGCCCAGATGGTTTAAACTAAAAATCTGAAAAAATTCTAAGTAATGTACATTGGTGTGCACCGGAATAGTACAACAGGAATTTTTGATCAGATTATGTTTTCGGAAAATAACGCATTTTTTGTGTTTTTAACTAAAATATGTTAACTATTTAATTAGTTGGTTGGATTTGTCGTACGCTTAATAATATAAGTTAACTTGCAAACTAGGGTTCGAATCCTGTTGATTTTATTTTTTGTTTTTTTTTTGCATTTTTATTTTGTTTAAATTATTTTGTTAAAATTCTAGTTATATTTGGTAAATGTTGCATTTAATTTTTAAAAGCGTAAATTTAATAACAAGTGGAAAGTGTTGAAATTATAATTTAATTCTATGTTTGACGAAATCAAAGGGCGGGACTTTTTGCTGTATAAAAAAAAATACTGCATATATTTAGAAACTTAAATAATGGTATTAGGCATTCGAATTAAGATTCATAAAAAAATATTTTGACTTAAAATTTGTTTTGGCATCCCAAATAATCATCGTTCAGTTACTAAATACCTGCAAAACCCAGAAATGTGTGAAAATTCACACTTCACATCAATTTTTACATTTTTGTGTTGCTTTTAAAGTACTTCGAGCTTCTTCAAGTCATTCGTATGCATATCATTTTGTTTTTATGGTACTCAGTTGTTTAAAGATACAAACTTTAAAAAGAAAAATCCAAAAAGTATTATTTTGGAACAATGCATAACCGTTCTTTAATCCCAGCTTCCATTCTAACTCCTTTGACAAGAAGTGTGTCTTAAGCACAAATTTTCTTTTGGCAAACTTGGCCATGTGAAAATCCCTTTGGGTATATTCATGTGTAGTGTATAGTACTGAGCCTAAGATTAGGTTGAATAGAAAGCTTATTAATTATTAATATGTGCGATTATGTGTTAACAGGAGTTCCTTCTCGCGATCGATGTTACGTCAAGCGGCACGCCTGAGGAGAAGCTTAAATGGGCATTCCGTATGTACGATGTTGATGGGAATGGCGTCATTGACATACAAGAGATGACCAAGATTGTGCAGGTCAGTATTACAAAACAACTACCCACAGAATCACAAATGTTTGTCCAAACAAAAAAGAGTTATTGTCAACTAGATTTTTCTATACAATAAAACCCTACTAGCTCTTAACTATCAACGTCTAGCATCTTTGCAACAATTCACTGTTGTTGTAGAATTTGCAATGCAACGGCCTCGTGGGCGCGACCCTCCTGTGGAGAAAATAGTGTTGTTCGGATGTATATAAATGAAATAAACAATTAAAACTATTTGGGTGCCAGGCGATCAGTAAATTAAATGGAGTCAGCAGTACGGATCGCCACGTTCTGCCGTTATGGAAATCCGTACACTCCTGTCTGCGGTTAACGCGCCACACGATGTACCTGGCTTCGTTCCAATCCTTATTGGTAAAATCTAGAAAACGTTACCATTAATCCCAGGAACGAATACCCAGCCAGATCAGCCCACAAAGAAGTTCCACTCCCCTGGGGCTCTAGCCTCTACCTATTAAAAATAGCTTACACATTGCCTTTAATCCCTAAAGAATACGCCAACTAGATCGGCTCACAAAATCGGCGCAATAATCCGCCACATTCAGCACAAGACAAAAAGCGTACTGACGGATTTTGCGTCCAGTAACCCACTGAATCAAAAATCAGTTTTAACCAACTCTGTCGCTCAGCGATTCTACTCGGTATATTCTAGGTGGGTTCAGGAAGCAAGCTCGGAGTACTCCGAGTCGCTTGTTCGAGAAAAAGCTTAGACACGTTTTCTCAAGCGGTCTGGAGTTAAACAGAGTGACTCGAAACACTCCGAGCCAGCTTGCCGAACCCACTCAATAATAATGTCCATTCCGCTATGGTCGTGCAGTTAGTCTAAAGCGGATTCACCCCTGTGCTAGCAAAGAACTAGGCTTGCTAACAAAAAATTTAAAAATGTACTGTACATATACGGTCTTGTAAGGTACTGCACCTGCCGGTTTTGCTGAGGTCGTGGAACTTATTAGTAACTGTTAAAGATTTCAGAACATTCTGGGTGAACTAAGCGTGATTATACGAGAGGAATTTTAATAATGGCAACTGTATTATAAATACAGAAAACATAAATACCTGTTTCAAATATTTACAGCCCTTTAATGTAATCACCAACGTTGTGTACCACCCGTTGACAACTATGTGGAAGTCTTAGGATGCCATCAGCAACGTCTGTTGTGTTGATTTTTCATATAGAGCGACCTACGGCGTCAAGAATATGTCGGATACGTCTTATCTTGACGCATACCAAAATAAAAAACCCACACCATAAATTCAAATAAATTCTGCGGTATATTCCAAAGTATTAAGTATTTTTTTACATAATGACCTTCTAAATCCAAACATGAATTTCCAATTTTTAATACCAAAGATAAACAATTTGCGTCCAAATCGAGCGTTACTTTGATTTCGTCGTCGGTCGTAAAACGTATGGTATTTAAATGCTGTTTCAAGTTTGGGAAGAGGTGGTAGTCGGACGGTGCGAGATCTGGAGAGAAAGGAGCGTACTAAAACACTTCGCATTGATACTGGTTAGCAATAAATTTTTTTGCGCTGAATGCGACCATATGTTGTAAATAACGAACACTTTTTTCGCCAACAATCTGCACTTTTTCTTTATTGCCGTCCGAAAATGGTTTGGACGCTGTTTAGGTCTAAATTAATCAATTTAAATTGTACTTTGTCACGTGGTTTTTTCTAGGACATCATTTTGTGATTCTGTAGGAGAGAGACATAAAAACTATCACATATTCATTTAACCCTTGTGCATTATCTGCTTTGTGTGCTTAATGTAGTGGAAAGACACTTTGTTCCGCAGTTTCCATCATGTAGGTTTTATTAGTTTTTTATTGTGTTAAAACCCATCCTATCTGAAACATTTTTGTCAGATGGTTGTGGACAACTTAATTATCCTTTTTGAAATAAATTTCTAAACATAAAATGCATAGGATATTTTGGATAAATTAAAATAAAAAAATCGGCTGTGGCCACCACAGGACCGACCGCCATCACAAAGAACTTGCATAAAATACATTCTAGTAGCAGAGTAGAAATAACTTGACCTAATATTTTCTAACAGAGATATTATTTATCATGACCATGGAAACGTTACATATAAATATGAAAAAATTGAGACTTTTTCGAAAAATTTTACAGAAATTATTCGAAATTTTTCGTTTTATCAAAAAACGTCTCAAATAAAAGTTATTAGTTATTGCTTTTATAGCAACTTTTGTTTAATAATTTTTTTCGAGATATTTTTCTGTTGTGAAATATTCGCAAAAATCTTAAAATTGACACGAGTAAACTCCCATTTTTAGTCAACCGATTTTTACCAAAAGTTGATCAACTCGTGCCATTGATGGCAGAAGCTTAAATATGAAGTTTCATAAAAATCCTTTCAGCCGAATTTGCTCTGCACGTGTACACAGACAGACGGACAGACATCATGCTAAAAATAGTCAAAACGTTATGTACCTCAATTCGTGGAGATCCATCGAAATCTCGAAACGTCAAAATTGGTATGATCACAATACCTCCCTTATATATGTTGGCGGTCGGTAAAAAGAATTTATGTATCTTAAAACTGTATGAGACTTACGAAAATCTGGATACTGAAATATTTTTTTACTGTAATCGCATCAAAACCCACAATTTTATTACTTAAGTTTTTTAAATTATAAAAAATGTTTTTTTTTTTGTAACGATCCAATTTTTTGAAAAAATACCATGACTGTATTATTCCGGTTCACATTTGCAATACTCCATTTTTTATTTTCATTTATTTTTTTCTTCAGACTTTTAGAACAAATTTTATGTGCTGTAGGGGGCGGCACAAAAATGTTTAGACACATTTTTTGCAAAACTAGCGTGAAAATATCTAAAGAGATTTTTTTTAATATAAAATGTGACTAAGCGGCTAAACCGAGAGTTGAAATTTGGTATACATATACAGTTTACGATATGCTGGTCAAATACCAGCATATCTTTGTGTTTGTTTTTTTGTGATAGTCTAATGTGCTAAAATATTGAACAGTTTTCCATATTGTTTTGACAACGTCCATAAATGTCTGTTTAATTAATTTCAATACACTTGTGTTTTTGCTTTCCCCAGTAAACACAGACAAGGAACACGATATTGAAATGTATTTTAATAAATTTAAATAAAATTCTAAAGTACTTTTATTGTTTATTTTTCTTCTCCCCTTTTAAGGTAAATAATGTTGAAGATAAAAAGAAAAAAGGATAATATAAAATAACTTTAAAAAGTTGTAGGATATGCTGTGAAGAAGTAAAGTCGTTTTATATTACAATTAGATATGTAACGTTATACAAAAGTGAGTCCTTCAGCGTGTTTCTGAAAGTTAAGAGTTGTTAGTTGTTAGACAAGTTTGGAAAAGTTAAAGAAATAAACCTGCCTTCCATATGTATGAGTGAAATTTTTCTGAAATTCTTATTCAGACAGTCAAGTGGGTAGATTCACGTCCCAAATTGCTAGGGTGAAAATCTGATATGTTGTTAATTTTTATACTTTACACTATTTTTATACTACGTCTTTTCCAAATTGTGGTAGGTGTTTTTGCAAGACATTTCTGATTATGGACGTAATGGCAGGATATTTCCTGGATTGTTGACCGTCCAGATTGAAAAATATATCGCCGCCCTTGTTAATTAAATATTATTTAATTAAGAATTTGATATGTAATCTTAACTTTGTACGCATAGCCGTTCACAACCGGCTATAAACTGTAGGTGAAAACCGGACACAATACTGACAAATGACTCCTGAATGTACATAGATTGAAAACATGGTCATGAAACCTGGAAACTAAATTTTGAGTTGCCTTATAGCCTATGTTTAAATGTTTCCTTTTATATTTCGGGATTTGAGATCAAAAGCAATTATTTATCAACAAAAGTGGCTTTATTGTTTTTCAAAATATTCTCCATGAAGATCAATACACTTTTGCATGTGTTTGAACCAATTTTCGAAGCAATTTTCCACTCCGATTGAGGCTTTTTCCACTGCGATTGTCAAATTATGTAGGATCCAACGCGAACAAATCGGATTGACGGCCAAATGTTCATGCAATAGTGAATGTATGTTGGTCCAACTAATGCCCAAGGATACCTCAATCTCACGATAAGTCACATGACGTTATCTCAGTATCAGTTCACGCACAGCATCAATGGTTTCCGGCACAACAACCGATTTTGGATGACCTTCACGAAATTCATCCTTAAGCATCTACGGCCACGATTGAAGTTGGCAAACCATCGATCAACGGTAGTCCTTGATGGTGCTTCATCGGCAAAAGTTAAATTAAGTTCATCGATGCACTGTTGTTGGGTTAATCCACGTCGAAAGTTGTAAGAAATAAACGCTCGAAAATTTTCACGATTTAATTCCTTAATAAAAGTAGATATTATTTATCAAATTCTTGATTAAATAATCTAATTCTGCGACCAACAACCCAAGAACGACCTTGTGCTTTAATAACAACGCGTTGTTGGATCATACAGTGAATTTATTTTTTAAAGCAACATGTACTATGTCATTACCATGGATACAGTTTTTGACAGCAATATAAATCGTGTTCATTTTCATTTACAACATAGAAAAAAAAAACATATTCACTAGCAAAATCAAAATATTTTATTGAAAATACAAATAAATAAATAAAAAATATAATAAATAAATAACTAATAAAAACTTACAATAAATGTTCAAAGTTTCTCCGTTTACTTGCATACAAAATGTTAAGCGATCATAAAAATGATTCAAAACATTCAGCAATTGCTCTTGAGGTATACACATTGTTGGATGCTTGAACAATTTTGTCTTGCAGTTCAGCAACATCCCTAAGTTCTCCATTATATACTTTGGCCTTTAAATATCCCCAATAAAAAAAAATCATTGGGTGCCAAATCCGGAGATCTCGCTGGCTAATTCATCGACCCTCCTCTTTCAATCCAGCTATTTGGGAAAGTTCTATGTAAATATTCTTTAACTATTCTAGAATAATGGACTTGTGCGCCATCATGTTGAAACCATACTTGTCCATTAATATTCAGGTTTCGCAACGCAGGTAATATTTGGTTTTGCAAAAGGGCTAGATATTTTGCGGCATTAAGGTTACCATCAATAAAAAAGGCCCTATAATATTGGTTCCTATTATCCCTGCCCAAACATTTAATTTTTACGGCCTTTCAGTTCGGGAGGAACGAAACAAATGTAAATTTTCTGGACTCCAGTACCTAAAATTTTGTCTGTGCATTTCACCATTTAGAGTAATCGTTGCTTCGTCAGTGAATAAAATTCTTTGAAGCATTGTTGGGTCGGAATTAATTTTTTCAAACATTTCAAAACAAAAATCAATACGTACTGTTGCGTCCCTTTCTAACAATTCTTGATGATTTTGAAATTTGTATGATCGAAACTTTTCTTTTTTTAAGAAGTTAAAAACAGATCCAATACTGACACCAACGGTGTGTGCAATTGATCTTCAAGTATTTTGATTGTTTCCTTCCACGTGTAATAATATTTCCAACTGCTTCTCTTCTGTAAGCACGTGGGATGTTGTTCTTTTTTTTTATTCTGTTTTGACCTAAGACATCCTTCGCGATGAAATTTATTATCTAGTCTTGAAATTGTAGAGGGATTTGGTACTGGGCGATCTGGATAAGTTGCACTAAATACAGCAGAAACTTCTCTTAAACTCATTTGGAAGTCATACCAAGTTACTATCATTATTTTTCTTCATCTATATACATGTTGATTAATTTTTAAATCGGCAATGAGTAAAAATTGTCTATGTTGCAAATGAAAATGAACACGCTTTATATTGCTGTCAAAAACTGTATCCATGTTAATGACATAGTACATGTTGCATTAAAAAATAAATTCACTGTATATCGCTCCATAACAAATTTGCCACGTCTACACTGCTCGACTATCAAATATGAACTGTAAAAATTGAACATAAATTTCAATAAATCAAAATTAATAAAACTAAAAATAAAATTAAAAATCAAAATAAATTTTTAGAATCTAGTATAATATAAATTATTTAGAGAAAGCAGCTGGGTGTACGCTGGAGCCTGGGGCTTAATAAATCTCCCAGTTGTTAAATTTATAAACAATATTGAATGCAATAAACCTTTTGTTATGTAACTACTCTTATAAAACCAACCCAGAATACCAATTTCATTTTTATTTTACCTGTTACGTTTTTATTGAACGATTCGAAACCCTTAACAAAGCAAAATGTTTCAAAAAGTAATCTTTTGTATTGGTAGAAAAGACTGGTAATCTTTTTAAAACGTTTCTACTGCCAGAATGTGTACTTTATAGCATTGTTCAGAGTATTTTTAGCACTTTATTTAATTTAAGTGCTTTCTTTATTATAATTTCTAACAGTGATTACTCTTTCGTAATGTATTTTATAATTACATACATAAAATTACGTTTAATATTTTTTATAATTAAGTCACGAATTGTTTTGTGGTTTCAGTAATGTTTATTTTACACTTAATTAATTTAAAACTAAATAACGAAAATTATAAATTAAAAGCTTGGTTTAATTTGAAGCTATCTAATAAATTACTTTCGCAAACGTAAATTTTATAAAAAATTTACTGTGGTATTATCTGTCTCATTTTGTAATACGGAACTACCAGGAAAAGTTATTTTTTTATGTTGTATATTGACAATACATTTATAATATTATCATAGTATTGGTTCACACGGATACGCCAAAGTCTGTTTACACCACAACAGTCACCAAAGTAACCAAATCTAGTTTCGTATTACAAATTGAGACAGATTATATATATTTTATGAAACGCTAAATAAAAATAGTATTTTATTTAACAAGTATATAACATAATTCCTTTAGTGTTGTAAAGTGCATCAAATACAATATTTTATCTACAGTACAGCTGTATTGTTTTTGACAATGCCTAGGTAACTTTTGCAGGATTTCAAAAAAAATCATTTCAGGGTTCTAAATTTAATGAACCAAAACGACAATTCACGAACCAGAACGATATTTTCCATAAATTCACGAATCCGAACACCATTTCGGTTTATTCTAGTACATTTCGAGCCCTGGATCATTAGAATAATAGTCAATTTAATTTTAAAAAAACAGAAATTCTGAGCGTCCATTGTGAAACTTCAGATGTGACGTCATCCTAAATTATAACCTACTGATTATAACCTACAAAAAATGTTTAAATATATTTATTTATTTTATTATTTGTTTCAACTTATAAATAATATTCTAGTTGTAAAGGTGGGTGAGGTGCAAATAATCATTGTTGCTGAACGCAAAAATTTAGACTTACCATGTATAAAATATTCATTATGCACTGCGTGCAATATGGCAGCTTTATGTATTTATTGGGTTGTTACATAAGTCCGTTCATTTTTTTTTTTTTTTTATCCTTTATTCAATAAAATATACATTCTAAAACAAAATTTTATTATCATATGTACTGTCCATTATTTTCTATCACTTTGGACAAACGCTCTGAATGCGGCTTTAAAAATACAGAATAGGTTCCTAGATATCATATGACTTTATAGAACCGCTTCCTGAAAATTTAGGATGCCATCACTGGTTATAGATAATAGTATTTTATTTAACAAGCATATAATTTAGGATCAGTTACATGAGGATGAAGCTTACCACCTGAGCCGTAGGCGAGAGCTGTAATCATCCTAGTGTAATATAGACATTATTATATACGAGTCAATTACAATATTTTATCTACAACTATATAGTTTTATCATTAGAAAAATAGTAAATTTGATTTAATAACAGAAATTCTGAGCATCAATTTTAAAACTTCAGAACTGACGTCATCAAGATGGCTAAGGAACCATCAGCTGATTGTAACCTACAACAAAAGTTTAAAATATATTTTTTCTTCAAGCGGATTATAATGCTAACATTACATTATTCAATACATTCGGTAGAAATGATACATTTTTTTACTAGTAACAAAATGTGAACATTTTTATACTAGTAAATAGTTCATATAGTTATCAATAGATGGCACTGATGGCAGCAGTCGCCATAAACAAAACATCTGTCAATTTAATATGTTTGTAGCGTGGTTTGTAGTGAATTCAGAAGTTAGTTACGTTATTAGTGAGTTACTTTATTATTATTCTGTGATCATTCTGTGATTAGTTACAAAATACACAATATAAAGATTAAAAATTAAAAAATGTCTCAACCAATTCAATGTACACCGCCGGAATTAGCAGCAATAGCATCTGAAACTATAAAGTCATAAGTATTTATGGTTGCAAATTTTTAATAACTACGCTTGAAGAAAAAATAGTATATGTCACTCGGAGTAGAATGCCTTTTTTGTGCTTCGCTCAATATGCAAGCCTCGGCTGCGCCTCGGCAGCAACATTTGAGCTCAGCACAAAAAAGAGCGCGTTCTACTCCTAGTAACATAATATACTATATGTATTGTTTTATTTGACTTATTTAAATAATATTCTAGTCATAAGATGGTCGCTATGGTGTAATGGTCAGCGCATTTAACTGCTAACCATGGGGCTCGGGTTCGAATCCCGGGGATGGCATGGATGCATTTGTCATAAAATTACTAATGTTTTCAAAATAAAAATAAAGATATACTGGTTAGTGGCCATAAGTAATCAGAGCCGTAGCAGAGTTTTCGGCGCCATTGGCAAATGAAGTAAATTGATAAAATTTACTTCACCAAAAGCAAATGAAGAGCAAAAAAAAGGTTCTAACATCCCAAATTCAACTGAAGACCGTAAAAAAAAGGTCCCCACCTCCCAAATTCAAGCGAAGTACGCAAAAAAAAGGTTCTCATCTCCCAAATTCAAGTGAAGAGCAAAAAAAGAGACATTATATGCGAGTCAAATACAATATTGTATCTACAACTATAGGGTATTCCAAACATTTAGGTGGAACTAGATTTTGAAATCTAATAATTTTTATCTATTAATTCGGGCTTTTGGTCATTTTGTTTAAGCTTTTTAAATCATACTCGCATTGCCAATTCTAGATTAAATTAATTGTCATTATAAAATGTCCTTTTCATTGCATTTTATATTTTTTTCATTCTTAATAAAAAAATTCCCTTGTTTTTGTCTTCAAAATATGTAAAAAAGTATTAAAAGTTTTAATAAATGTCAATCGTTTCAATGGTTTCACCGTTGGAATTAAATTTTCACATACCAACCTCATGCATGAAATAACCAAAGCAAAGTCCCTTCCCGTGACAACCTAACAGAACGAAATTCCCATTTAGTTCCGCCTAAACGTTTGTAATAGCCTGTATTTAGTTTTATCATTAAAAATTTACTAAATTTAATAACACAGAAATTCTGAACGTCAATTGTTTAACTTCAAAACCTACGTCATCAAGAAAAATTACTAATTTTATCCTTTGTGATTTTTTAATAAAATTTTGAAGATTTTTCAATAAGATTGTTTGCAGTTTTGCATTAAGATGTTTCTCAGAGTTATAATTAATCACCAAAAGTTTCTCCGTGGTATATAGATTACTTTGCAGGTAAATTTCAAGCTTTGGAGATTTAAATTTTTGATAAACGATCTTTCAAAACTTCAAGTGAAACAAGAAACTTAAGGAAGAGTCACTTTTGGTATATTTCTATAAGGTAAACTAGATTCCAACTTGTAATCTTCCCGCTTTGTAAGTTATTGATTTCACATTTTATAAAAGAATATATGGATTGATACAAATATAGGAATACATATTTGTTTTATTGTAAATTTGTGTGATCTGTTTTAGAATAAATCTTTTTATTTCTAATGGAGAACAGACATGCAAATAGAATATCACAAAACGTATTTAAATGAGATAATTATCTATGTAGAAAGTCAAACAGAGAATATTATACAAGAATGGAATGGTCACCCATCCAGTTAGTCCAGTAGGCTATTCAGAATGACGCTTAACTTGATAAAGTGAGGGTTTCAATTTTTTCTAACAGATTTTACGACACTGTCCAGGTTTCAACTATCCTTTCAACTACTTCTTCAGTATATAAACGTCTCACAGCAGTCTTGCCGTGCCGAAGTTATCACTACCGTACTGCTAGGCACAGGCTTTCCGCTCCGAAGAGTGGAGTTTCAGGTCTACAACTCCCATGGGGACCTAAATCGGAAATAACAATAATAATGTAACAAAAAATGAATGAACAATATTTTAAAAACCATTCGTCGTCTGTTAATTTCTGTACTAAGAGCTTTTTAGCCTTAAAGGAAAAAATAAAAATTTCTAATTTAATCTTTTAATGGCCGGTTGCTAAAGTAAGAATTATCCCCAACACAAGTTAAAATCATTTGTTTTTATATGTTACAACATACAAAAACAAATGATTTTAACTTGAGTTAGGGATAACTCTTACGTTAGCAACCCGCCATAAGAGCGTTATTTAATACCACACATGAAATTTTAAAAAAAAATCAAAAATAAAAATACATCGACATCTTCAAAAAGAAATCTGATTACTGTTCACATTAATGTGCATTACTCAAGATTTTTTCAGATTTTTAGATCAACCTCCAACGTTACAGGATGTGGGACAAAAAGAAAATAATAATGCATTTAAGACGGCGCACAACCCTATAGTTCTCAATAGTTTCTTATACAAAACTAATAATCGGAAATAAAATTAATAACAATCTATATATCAAAATTTGCAGCTATTTTTTATCTATCTAATAGGATATTTTTAATTGTAAAAAAAACTGTTAAGTAATTGTAAATAAGCAAATTGCATTATAGACGCCATCTTGTAAACCAATCGACGCATATTTGCGTACGATACGGCAAATTGTAACTAAAGCTTCATTCTACAAATATGATTGTACCTATTTTGTTGTATTATGAAAATTACTTATAGTTATTGTACTTGGTAATCTATTTTTGCCGCCCTCTTGAATCTGCCGCGGTTTTCAAAATTGGTGTTACGGGTAAAAATGATTTATTTTTCGTGAAGAATACGTGTACCAAGTGGCATTCTTTTATCTTTAAGTACAATATTTTTCGACGAAGGCTCTAAACTATAAGTAATCAAGTCGGAAAAATAATCGACGTATTATTTGAACATTTCTACACAAAACTATATAAATATAAAAGTTATTCGAAACCCACAAATAGATTTAAAAAATTACAGAACAATACCGCTGATGTCTATTTTTAAGTTATTGAACGATAATATTTTTACAATAAATGTTTTTACAATTAAAACTATCATATTAGATAGATACAAATTCGGTGCAAAATTTGATATATAGGTTGATAATAATTTTATTTCAGATTGTTAGTTTTGTATAAGAAACTAGTACCTCCGGGGGTTATACGCAGCCTTAATGAAAATCGCCTTAAAATAAATATATTTTTAAAAATTTTATTTTGTTACTAAATCTATGTTTTAAGTATTTTCATTTGATGCCCCACAAAAAAAAATTAATAAAATGTTTTTCAGCGGCACGAAAAATAGGATATTTTTTTACAAAATAATCTGATCAAAAAATTGCTGTTGAACTATTCCGATTTACATCGACGCTGCTTTATATATTTCTTAGCCATCCCCTCTGGGTAATAGGGTGGGAAACAAAAAGACACATTTTAAGCAAAAAACACATCAAAAGTATTTTCTTTTGATGCTCCCCAATAAATTTAAAAAATAATGTTTTTCAGCGTCACGAAAAATACGATATTTTTTAAAAAAATAATCTGATAAGAAATAGCTGTTGAACTATTCTGATTTACATCAACGTCGCTTTTTTTATTTCTTAGCCATCCCCTCTGGGAAATAGGATGGGAAACAAAAGACATATTTTAAGCAAAAAAACGTAAAAATGTGATGCGATGGGTTTTTTGAAGTCTTAATATTTTTCTTCTATGAGTCAAAGAACTATTATGCATCCTAAATATCAACGCTCTAGTTCCGCTCGTTTGGCCAAAAATTCTGCCAAATAGACAGCCACAAAGTACAGAGTGCAGCATAACTTTCTGATTTGAAGGGTCAATAAAACAGAAGATATTATAATTGTCATTTTATTTATTTTTTCTCATTGTTCTGCAACATTGGAAGTTTACACCCCATTGGCGATACACTGATTTACCCGAATTCTGAAGTGTCAGTCGACTCTTTCCAGCATAGTGATGGGTATGCTGGTTATTGCTTGGCTAATATTGTTCTTCAGTTGAGCATGGGTCCTTGGGTCCTGCCTTACTGCCTCGATGTTTTGGGCTGATCTCATGGGCCGTTGTACCCCTGATCTTCTTTTTTCCACACTTCCATT
This sequence comes from Liopterus haemorrhoidalis, assembly GCA_963971575.1. Classification (NCBI taxonomy): domain Eukaryota; kingdom Metazoa; phylum Arthropoda; class Insecta; order Coleoptera; family Dytiscidae; genus Liopterus; species Liopterus haemorrhoidalis. The sequence continues at coordinate 12,980,652 of OZ020618.1, read as the reverse complement.
TTCCCTGAACGTGTTTACCCCCCTAACATTCGATTGCCGGCCAGGAACACGAGCTTAGGCGGCAATATTGAAGTACGCCCGGAATGCTTGCTGCGTGGCGATGATCGAGCGAGCGTTAGAAAAGTAAGCCTCTACGGCAAACGCGCGCTGTTCGTTCATCCAATGCATTTTCGGTACTAAAGTGAAAGGGAAAAAAACTTCCCGAACCACCCATTCAAATGAAACCATCCGCACCCTCTAGCGGCCAAACCTCGCTGCCTGGCGCCCAATTCAAATTAGCAAATTATGCTGGGTTTATAAGGTTTTCTTGGTCATACCTACGAAATCCTAAAAACACCGGTCTGATTTCTGAAAAGATTTGGCAAAGCTGCAATAACAAGCAGTTAGCGTGGCTTATACTTTCTGTCCTATGCGCCACTTAGATGTTAATTTTTAATATTCATTCAAAAACCTTTTTAAAAAAATCGTTAAACCTTTTCAATCTGACAATGTCTTAACATTTTTGCATTTAATATAATTTGATTTGAATTTACTGTCTTACTTCGTTTGCACTATCAAGTTATTTTATATTCTAGAAATTGTATTTTTAAATATTCTTTAAGAATTTTAAAAGCACGTTTCTTGAAGACAGTGAATGTTAAATCGAATATTTTATGAACCATCAAAAGACGGACAAGGAACAGTGAATAAAGAACACTTTCAAACTCGATAGAAAGAGTTTTACGAAAACTTAATTAGTAACTTAATATTTAATTTTATACCTGATTAGAGGCGTTCACAGAATTACAGATTGTTCATAAAAGCTCTTTAGTGACTGATTTATTTCACAAAAAAAGTATTAATGTACCTACAGTAGAGAAAAAAGTCGAAGTACACTTATAGTTCTTTTAATTAACATGGAAATAGGCGCAAAAAACGATTATATAGGGTGTTTGTTTGAAACGGGGCACCCGGAAAATCTCCTTTATTTGTAAAGATAAAAAAAATCTTCAGAACAAAAGTTAAACTAGACAAAAAGGCCCATCTAATGGTTACTATAAGAATTCTGAGGCACTTCCGGTTTCACCGAAAATGATGTAAACTTTTGATCTAGCATAGGGAATCGATAATTTTATATTTTTTTCCTAAAAGTACATTAAATTAGTTTTACAATGACACCAAAAAATCATATTTTTATGTTAACCATTTCAAAATGGCGACCATTTATTTACAAAATAATAATCAACACAAGTTTTACAAAGTTGAACGTCGCAAGCTTTGAAAACAATAAAAAAAGAAACAAAATATCTCTAAAATAAACACTTTTTAAACAACGTCTATACCTACGGGCCATAAGACGCACCCCAATTTTAAATTGATTTTTCTGCATAAAGACAGCTCTTTTGGTTTGACTGCGTCTTTTGGTCCGAAAAATACGGTAATATATATATATATATATATATTTCGTCCTTGTATTTCGTTCCTACACAAGTAACGAATAAGACTATATCCACCAATAAATCAATTTCTGTCGGTCTGTATTAATTTTGACCAAGATTCACGCAAAAACAACTCGCTATATTGTCACGAAATTTATTATAATGTCGGAATAAACCCGAAATTTAATTCAATTGGTTACATTTTTGGGAAGTTACAGGAGAATACAATCTCACTTATTATTTACTTTAAGCAAAAATGTGTATAAAATAAGTTGAGAATAAGGAAACGACTCTTTTATATTCAGTTCAGTTTAATATTCCACTTATTATTTACATAATAAAAGAAATGTACATAATAAAAAAACGTATAAAGTAGGTTTTTGAAAGGTTTCTTTGGCTGGTTGTAATAAAATTAATAGTGTACGGAGATTTGCATCCTCTACTGTACGAAATAGTTTACCCAAAGTTTGTTGGACTGTAAATGTTGAGCGGTTCTATTATAGAGTAGTTTTTCAGTAATAAAACTTTGAATATTACGTGCATAATACTGATTACTATTTTTGGTTGTTATAGTTTGCATTATTATGTAATTTAAAATTTGTTTCGGAGTTTGCAAAACGTATGTTCAATGTTTTATTTTTGGATACAACTGTTTTTACATATCAGTTTAGCGTAATGCATACACAACAGGCGCAAAATAATATTCTATAATTAAATGTGGGGTTTCTATCTAGTACTAAATTTTCTGTTGTTTTTTATTGAATGACGATATATTATAGTTTATCATCATATTCCGTTGTAGGCTCTAGGCATAGCTTGACGTCTTCAATTTTTCTCTTCTGTGTTTTGTTATTTACTATATATCCTATTACAGATTTGTGGTTTTTTTATGTCTTCATTTGATCTATCCGCTATCTTTTTGTCTTCCTTTGCTTCTAATTCGTCTAATCGTTGCTGTAATATCAGCTTTGAAGTCTTTGCTCTTCCATATTTAGCGTATCGTAGACAGTGGCGTATACAGGACACATGGTTAGGAGGACACATGATGCATATCTATAAGACTGGGGGGGGGATAGACTCGCCTCATACGGCTGTAACATAATTTTTTGTAATCCGTCAGGCGTCAGTGAAAAATCAAAAAATATTGAGTGTATTTAGTATAAAAATATAATTGAGAAGTGACATTACCGTTGGCGGCGCTGTAATTCAGGGCAAAATGGCTGAATTGTCTAGTATTCAGCTGTCAATATGCTAACAGGGAACAGGTTAATTTAAGCACAGTACATTTTTATTTTATGAAAATGTATCTATCGACGTTCTAACAAAAAATCAACACCAGAACATATGAAATAATTTCAAACAGTACTACAGTCGCGTAGTACAATATTTGACCACCAGACTGCGTATCCGAGCGTGTCAGTTCTCAATTGAAAAAGTAAAATATACTATTTTATCCCTTTTCTATTTATCAAATATTTTCAAGGACCCCGACGGCTTATTTATAATTATTCTTCTTGTTAATCAGAGATTTCATTTGAATTTCAATTCTCCAGTCGTTTGGTCACAATTTCTACCATGAGTGACAGTATAGAGATTTCTTAATCATACCTACGAAAACCAAAAATCACAGAGAATATAGGAATATTCATTTTACATTAATTTCAATACCGATAATAATAAAATATAGACTATATATTGTGCAAAGCATAAGTTATTTTGCTGCACGACTATTTTAAGTTTATTAAATTGTTATTTTACTGGCCTTTAAGGGGGAGGGGGAATTTTTTTGTTTTTTTTTTTATAAATATCTTTAATACATTTTTCCCGCATCTTATAGCCCAGGGATCTTTTAGTTATTTTGGGATATCAAACGAAAGATCTTGAAGCCATAAATTAAGGAACGGAAAGAAATTTAAAAAAAAAACTATTCATTTAATGCGATTTTTTCAACCCAAAAATATTCCCTTCGCCCTATAATCCAGAGTGTTTAGTGGAATAATCTGGAAAAAAATTGAATAAAGTACATTGATGTGAAACAGACTACAGAATTTTTAGATAGATTATTTTGGCCAATGCCACTTTTTGAAGTTAATAATAATAATTTTATTTACATTTTTACAAAAATGGGCGATACACATGAGTTATTAACTTATATTAAACAAATGTAAGTAAATAAATCTGTGTAAGCTAAAAAATGGACGTATTACTGACCATATTACTCCTGAATGTACATAGATTGAAAACATGGTCATGAAACCTGGAAACATGAGGCCTAGGCTCACCTCGAGCTGTCGCGCTAATAATGATTATGAAATAAGAAAATATATATTCCAATTTCTACTATAATTTTCAGATTTTTTTTTTATTTTATTTTTTTTCTTAGTTTGTTCAGCGTCAGTAAGCAAAAGCTTAAAAAATATAAATAGATATTTTTAATTTCGTGTAGTATTAAAGAATAACTTTTCATGTTCAATTTAACAGTCGTGATTTGATTTTAAAAATATGATTTCGGAGCGATATTAGTTAGGCAATGTTTTACTTAGTAAATACTTTCAAAATCTTCAAATGTGTGAAAATTTGCACTTCACGTCACTTTTTCTTACGTGTCCAAACTATCAGTTATATATTTAATAATCCATTCGTCGTTCTTCTTTTATGTTGGATCATATATTTTCCTGAAAATATTATATTTTAAGCCAACTGCAAATTACAGAGCAGGTAGTTGAAAGCAGTTTTGGCGACGTTATTGCGTGGGCTTGTGGCGAATAAGTAGTTAAGTTTGATTTTTTTTTTACAGGCAATCTACGACATGCTGGGCGCGTGTTCGTCTAATCGACCGGCAGATACAGCAGAGGAACGCGCTAAGAACATATTCGCGAAAATGGACGAGAACAACGATGGACAACTAACACAGGATGAATTCCTCAAAGGATGTCTTCAGGATGAAGAACTGTCCAAAATGCTGGCACCTTAATGTGACTAAAATATGAACACTGACAGAGATTCGTGCTAAGAATCCAGTTCGCACCGTTCAGTGACTGGAATTATTTTCATTCCTGTCCAAGTTATTACGAATCTCGCAGAGCAGTGCCGAACAAAGCTTTGTGGCACCAATTAAAAGACTACTATAAGTTTGACCAAATTCCGTTGGTATTTTTAACGGGTATATTTAATTACGGTATAAAAAAATATGACAGAGAAAACATTTATACTAAAATCTATCGACACACCATCATTTGTTTCGTTAATGTAATTGTTTTCAACGTCGACCTCAGTAGTTGAAGGCAAACCGGATTTGATTGATCTCTTCACTTCTCTTATTTACCTTACTTGTACTTGTTGTTTCGTTTATTTCTTCTTGTCTTTCGCGTGCTTGGCCGACCCTCTAACTTACGAGTAATTTGCTAAGTAACATTGCCTACTTGATATGTTCTCGTTGTAAATTGTTTCGCCTAAGTCATTCGTGGCGCTCGGCCGCCGATCATTTCCCCGCTCAGTTGCCTCAGCTAAAGATATTTCAGCGCGTTCAAGCTACCACTTCATTGTGAGAATTTTGCATTTCATACTAGGTGTACAAGTATAGTCGTATTTTAACTGTAATTGTAGGTGTAAATGTTAATTCATAGCGTTCATCTCTCCCGAATTCAATGCGTGTGACAATGTTTCAAAGTCAATTCATTTCATGTTGACGTAGGTTGCCGTGTGATACGTCGTCCCTTTACCTTTTACTGTACATCACGTGGAGCCAAGATCGTGAAACGGTCGCGATTCGCGATTAGTGATTACGTAATCCGATTGCATCTTCGGCTTAAATCATATAACCGTAACGTATTTCTCGCTTCCTCCTTGTAGAGAACTGTCTCGTCTCCATTCAACATATCTATTACATACCTACTATAATATAATAAATAGCGCACAGTTAGCCGTATGCGACACAATGTGTTCACGATTTTAAATTCCAGACGGTTTTGAAGAAAAGTCAGCCGGCGTCAGTGCGATCGCCGCGTCGCGTCGCCTTCTCCGGTGTTGAATTGTATGTAGTAGTGATGTGAGCTCGCTCGCAGCCCGATCAACCGTAACCGTGCACCGACCCATTCTTTCTGCCGTACTGTACGTACTGTGTTTGTTCGGTTTATGATTTGCACCCTGGATATTCGCGAATCACCCGTTCAGTTGAGTTCGTTTCACAACCGGGCGAATGCAGATCCAGATCCAGGTAAAAGGTTGCGTACTCGTACGCGCGCTTTCTATCAATTCCACGAACTGCTCTCTATGCTTGGAAAGGTTCAGTGATTGATTATCTATTAATTCATATTTTTCTACTTGCACATACTGTAAGATATATTAAATAATGATATGCTACTTATTCTATAGGTGTTTTTACTATTATTTATTACTTACATCATGTTTGTAATGGGCGCACGCGGACTTTAGTCGCACGAGTCAGTAACTCGAGACTCGAGAGCGCGCCTCCGCGTGCAATGTCGAGGTAGTTCCGCATGCGCCCAGGCTGGTAGCTACCGATACAGATACTTAGATAGGTATAAATCTAGTGGTATGATAACGAGCAGGCAGCAGCTATACATTACATTGATGGCAGATATTATAACTGTGACTTTTAATATCACTAAAGTTTAATTAAACATCATAAATAATTTGCCAATAGTCGGTTGTCGTTTATTATGCATGTGGTTGGGATGTGCGTGAGTGGGAATGAGTGGTTGGCGTGTGCTCGTATAGGTGACGTTCTGTCCGTGCAGGGTGCGGCAGTGAACAGAGCCAGCAGGCCGGGAGAGACCCATTCTCGCCATGGGCAAGCAGAACAGCAAGCTCAAGCCGGAGGTGCTGGAAGACCTGAAGCAAAACACCGAGTTCTCAGGTTACGTATAAATACATGCGTAGGGTTGCCAACTGTCTGTCCTCCTTTCAGAAAGACACTCCTTTTTTTCAGACGTCTTATCCTGTGTCTCCTTCCTTGACACCTCAAAGGATGCGAATTGTCCTTTATCATGATTATTTTGTTTTAACATTAAATCAATTTGTGCCATTTTTTTAAATATAAAGCAAATAAAACTTTTTTCAATTCAACCAAAATAATTATAACTTAATATAATAAAATTGCATAAATAAAACTTATTGTTTTTTTCTGTTGTACTAATAGGAACATTATATGTAATCAGTAATTGTTTAACAAGAACAAACTGTGTTTATTTTTGTAAAATGAGTTGTAAATAACAATCTTTTTTTTTTTTCTATTTAGTTTTTTCTTTGCAAAATGATCAATGTCAATAGTTTACCTAGTAGTTTTATAACAAGGGCTGATATTAAGCCGGTACACTCGGACCGGTTGTAGATATATGTATTAGCTTGCCAGTTGTATAAATAATAAGATAAATAGTAAAATTAGATTTGTTCATTTAGTTTTTACTTTAGGTAAAAGACCACTTCAATAATATCTAAAAATGAACAAGTGATATGGAAATTATTAGGATAATTAGCGTCACAATTACCATTTGATAAGATGTTCTTGGTCTTCAGTCTGATTTCAGCGTTTTCTTTTTATAACGTATCGGTTGTTAAATATTTTAAATATCAGCCCTGCCTGTAACAAGTATTTTTTCTTCATTTTGTGCAATTAACAATTTGTGAGATATATTTGTAGAGTTTAGCTAAATTACCCACGATTTTTTAATTACATGAACCCCTCAGTATTTTCCTTGGCACCTCATTAAGTTGGCAACCCTATTAATGCGGTATACACTCTAACACTCAAATAACACACACACTCTTTCTCTTCTCCGTCACGTTACAGATGCAGAAATACAGGAATGGTATAAAGGCTTCCTAAAAGACTGTCCAAGCGGCCACCTCTCCGTCGAGGAGTTCAAGAAGATATATGGTAATTTCTTCCCGTACGGGGACGCAAGTAAATTCGCGGAGCACGTGTTCCGTACATTCGATGCCAACGGTGATGGCACCATCGACTTCCGGGAATTCCTGTGCGCCTTATCCGTGACGTCGCGCGGAAAACTTGAACAAAAACTGAAATGGGCCTTCTCCATGTACGACTTAGATGGTAACGGTTACATATCACGGCAGGAAATGTTGGAAATCGTTACAGTAAGTATTCAATAGGCACTCGGTCGAGTTTCTAATTGTTGCACGTGCTATGTAAAAAGTCTTTGATCTGCTAAGTGACGTGTTGATTACACAACGCGCGCTCTGTGGAATGGCATTCGAGTAATGGAATTGTGTGCGCATTCCCCAGGCAATATACAAGATGGTTGGTTCCGTGATGAAGATGCCAGAAGATGAAAGCACGCCCGAGAAAAGGACGGACAAGATCTTCAGGCAGATGGATCGGAACAAGGATGGTAAACTGAGCCTGGACGAGTTCATTGAAGGCGCCAAGAGCGACCCGTCCATCGTGCGCCTATTGCAGTGCGACCCGCAAGCACAATAAGCCCCACAAACCTTAGAGAATGGACAGTATTGAAACTGTGAACCCTGTTTTATTTTAATTCTAAGTTATTCTCTCAACCTGATTATAAAATTGTGTGTGAGGCGACGGATACGGTGAGATAATTTACCTCAACCGTTGAGTCGTAGTTTGTTGATCAACTGTTTGACGCAAGGTAACGCAGCGGCAGATATGGAACTGTCTCATGTCATGAAAGTAATACGTTTGTCGCGGATTGTTACGCTCATCCTCGCATAGAATACTGAGTGAATGTCATACTTAAGTTATCAAATCAATTATGTGTTGTTACACTTCATTACTATTATAATTACCTAGTTAAATGGAATACTATTTCCTATTTATGGAAGTATTTGATGATACTATATGCCTATTCCCTATATTTGAAATAGTTTGTAAACTATCTTTACTCTCCTCAAGATTCTATTATATACTACATTATAATGTTTAAATGTTACTGTTTTGGAAATTTTTACGTGATTGAAGTACCTAGAGTAGCAATGACTCTTATACTTATTGTGATGTATTCTTGATTGTATCGGTGCTTCTTCTATCGTTCCGGCAGCGGGTCTGGTCGCGGACTGCCGGCGTTGCAGAGCCCTGTAGGTAGCCTTGGCGTGTGGTTAGGATCTCCTAACGGACAGGGGTGTGATTGCAGTTAGCTAGTTAGCGAGTTAGTAAGGCATGCAGCGCCGATCGGGACGACACCCGCCTACGGCTTCTTATCACCATTTATATCCACGTTAAAAACATCGTGTTTCAAAATCTCTTGTTCATTTATAATGACTTGATTGAATGCACATTGGAATTTATTGGAGTTTTCATTGGACGTGTTCGAATACAAGATATACAATATATTATAGATATTTATCATAGATATTATTGAAAATAATAATTTTAATGAAACATCGTAAAGTCAATTGAGGCCTAAAAAAACTGAGGATTGCAGTAGTTCTAGTCGTCTGTTACGCGGGCCATTCAACACATGACAGTTGGCACAAACGGTTGCAAGCACACTACAGACATCTTTCTTGATCTTCCCGTCAATGTCTGCTCGGACCTATTTATGATTATTATATTCAGATATGACTTGGTCTTACATGTAATATCAAAATAAATTGCTATTGATTCAGCTGTAAACATTGTCTCATTTTTAAATCACCCAAAAACTATAATATCAATTTCTAAAAGTGGTTTAGTGACACCAAGTCCTATTGGAAATTCAGAGGATAAGTAAGTACATAATTAAATAAAAACTATTTTTAAGTAACTTTTATTTTCAACATAAAAGGTCTACAACAATATGACTCGTAATTAAAAGAAAATAACTTAAAATTGTGAGTAGAGTCATTTAATAAGTGAAACACTTGGTTATTAACAATTGGTCAAGATATGAACACTATGCTAAACGTTATTTAACGTTTACACAATTTTTTTACAAAATATTAGCATATTTAGCGGCGTAGTATCCCTTTGAATGATAGCTGTAGAATCTGCTGCTTGTACGAATATCAGACAACAAACTCAAATCTCTTTCACGTCTGTAATAATCTTCGGAGTGTGTACGGTTCTTTCCAACATAAGTTCTAAGACACCTTTCAGCCCATGTCTGTGCCCTTGGGATATCTCTCATAATTCCGCGTTGTCTTCTATCTAAATAGTCAATAACATCATCGTAATAGTTGTGTCTGTAGTCGTACAAATACGCGTACTGAAGCGTTACTGGTCTAAAACAAATGTAATATGTTTGGTTTTTGAAACACAAAGATTTTATTAACTTACCGTTTCCAGTATTTGAAAAGTATTGGGCGATCCCCTCTGTCAGCTCTCACTTTTCTAGGTGATTCATCTTCTAGTTCTTCAAGTTCATCTTCACCAATTGCTTCTTCGCCAGCGGGTGCTTCTGCTCCGGCCGCGGGTACTTCTTCAGCAGGAGGAGCGGACTCGGAGGGATCTTCAATAATCCATTCTTCGTCATCCATTATTGAAACTTGGTTACTACACAAAAATAAATTTAAACAATTTAGTACTTTAACTACAGAGTGAGTAACTATAGTGACTCACCTGCCTCTAAGTAAACCACCGCTATCCTGGTGATCTAGGACCGCGACTGTTTTAAACTGAACTTTTGTCTTTGGTAATCCCCCACTCTTCCCACACGTTGCCAATCACAGTAAAACAATTCCTCTCTATCTTTTCTCACCAGCTTTGCATGCCCTCGTATAGGTCAAAGTTTTATTCTCATTTCAACACGAGCGACCTGTGTATTTTCATAAAATATTTATATTAAGGGCATTCAAAACGATTATAGTTGCGTAAACTAGTAACATGTCGCACGTATTTATATTATTTGCTCTCTATAATATGCTGGCACTATTTTCAAGTACTGACACTGACATATTATTGTTTAAAATTTACTCTATCTTAATTTTTGATTGAATTAGATTGTTTCTTGAATAAATTTTTCTGTGACTATTATAGTTAAATTAAATGCCTCTTTAATGTCAATTCGGCAATTAGCATGATAATTGGCAGTGAAACAAAGATATGTTATTTGTGTCTCTAGCTAACACATAAATAGTGCTACAGCCACAGTCTCTTCTATGCTATGTCCTACAGAAAATTAAACCTCTTAATTATCCTGTTCATTTATCAGCAGCGCGGTTTTTTAAATGTTTATTTTGTTAAAGCATTTTTACTAAGATTTTTATCAAGCGCGGATATGAAACTATGCGTAATTTCAAACAAGATTTCATTGTGGAAGAAGATAAGAACTATTTGGCTTTGTTCCTGATTGGTTTAGGACGTAACCACATTAACAATGCATAAAAATTGTTTCATCCCACGCTGACAGTTATTCAGCGTCGTACATTTGAATTGATAACGTCTACCTATTAAGGCAATGATGCACATGCCTAGGAGTCCAGGCTTTGAGGGCCCCCAAGACAAGACATTTTCATATTGGGTTTTGAAATAGATTAATGTTTTAAAGATTAATGGGTAAATGTGTTCTTTAGTTTCGCGGTAACGTGCATACACACAAACGAACTAATTTATATATTACTATAGTTTTTAGGGTCAAAAAACCCTTATACCGTCATTTTGTCGTCTGTCTGTCTGTCTATCTGTCTGTTCGGTAAAAATTGTAGCCAAACGGCTAAACCTAGAGAGTTGAAATTTGGCATGCTTATACAACTCTTTGACCCACACATAAGAAAAATACTAAAACATCTAAAAAACATATTCCCCTAAAAATATAAATAAATATGTACTCATCGAAAAGAAAAACTTTTTAAAATCGGAGTAGGGTATCAAATGAAAGCCCTTAGTACGTGGATTAACGATCAAAATTTTATTTTTGCAAAATAAATTATTTTGACGCGATTTTTGCAAAAATTGTGCAAAAAAAAATTTGTCCCACACCCTGTAGCCCTGTTTAAACTAAATCTGAAAAAATTCTAAGTAATGTACATTTGTGTGAACCGGAATAGTACAACAGAAATTTTTGATCAGATTATATTTTCGGAAAATAACGCATTTTATGTGTTTTTCGCTTCACTACGTAAAATATTTAATAACTTAACTAGCACACCGAATCAGTATGCTTTGATAGTGTAATGGCTAGCATACTCGCGTTCTAATTTGCACAGTAAAGTTCGCTCCGCTCTCCAGGCAATTTTATTTTTTCTGTTTTTTTTTTTGCATTTTTATTTTGTTTAAATTATTTTTTCAAAATTCTAGTTATATTTGGGCAAATGTTGCATTTAATTTTTAAAAGCGTAAATTGAATAACCAGTCAAAATTGTTGTTAAATGGCCGCTTACGGTACGCTCAAATATCTATTGCCCCCCCCCCCTCGAGTTTAAAACCTAGCGCCGCCATTGACTATTGCTAACCCAGTTACTACGGCCATGCCCTAGTTGTAACCTTTTTTTATATTTCCCACTATATTCTTTTGTCCTGTACTCATACTCGGTCGCAGCGCTAACTACATATTTCTTATTTGAAACAGAGTATAATTCGATTAATTTGCATATCAGTTAAATAAATTATCTTAAACTGTGCTTGCAAAATCTCATGAAGCATGTCACTAATTAAGTCCACCCATAATCTTTTAGTCTTTTGGACACATTCCAACATAATTATATGCCATATATCATGTATGTCTCTTCACGTATTTAAACCATCTCTAACAAATATCGAATCTCGTAAACAAGCAATAGTTATCATGAAACTGTGTTAATAAAAACATTTCGGGAACTCTTAAATGTTAAACTATTTTAAGCTAACCATTATTAGAATTATATATGGGAATTGTCTTGTCCAACAATTAGTAAGTACATTTTCTTTAAATTATTATTCATAAATATAAAGGCTGTTAAAATGTTTTGTTGACACTTCAAAACAAGAATATATTTAAAATAGTTTAGTAAATGTTATATTTACTACAGTCACTTTATGAATATAACTAAATAAAATTATTTGGCAGGTGTACGGGTATTATGCATGCGGCCCTGACCAAGAACACAAATACTTGGCCTTTTTATATTTACGTCACTTTTTACTGTCAAACATTTAAAAATTACTCTAAATATCTCGTTTTAGATGGTTTAATACCTTTTTTTAAACAGTATCAACGGTTAAAGTTTAAATGATGTTAGCTTTGCTGGTAGTTAATATTTTGCCCCTTCCCATATAGGCAATGTAAATACAGATGTGTTAAGTTGGTTGCGTCGTTAAAATAAGTTAGACAGTATATATGTATTTAATGCTAGAAATCAGTGCCGTATCTAAAGCTTAAGACACACAGGGCCAGGGCTGTCTTAGGCCATGCAACAACCCTTGGGCATACGGAGTTTGGTGCCCTATTAGTAAGGTGACCAACTTTTTTACAATGAAAAGGAGGACACAAGGAAATCGTAAAAAAAAATTACAATGAAAAGAAGGACACAATGAAATATCGTAAAGTGTTTTTCTTTTTTTAACTTTATTTTTTGTAACAATAATACACTATTATATGATAAATGTAAAATAAAAACTTTGTTGAAAAAAACTTATAATGATTAATTATTATTTAAACGAGTACTTCTCAATCGAATGAATATTCTTTTCATATTTCAACAAGAAATATCCTTCATATTGAATTTTACGGCAAGTGCTGCAGCTAGAGTATCAAAATTCAATCTAGATTTCTCACTTGTCCAAAAATTTTTAGCAATTAAAAAAAATCTTTCAACCTCTGCATTAGTTCCAGGGCAGCACAAAGTAAATTGAATAAGAATAAATAAATTTTCACATGGAATATGTTCATTTTTAAAATGGATGAATATTTCTACCCATCTTTTATCAATTTCAACGTGTTGATTTTCCCATTGTATTAATTTTTCAGAATTTAAATATACATTCAGTCTTCTAATTTCTTCAAAGAGACAATTGTCGTCTATTTTAATATCTGGCATTTTTGTAGATAAAAACACAACACAAGATTCAATATCTGTCCGATTTACTTGCGATGAAGTAAAAAAACACCATTGAAAACAATTATTTACCAAGGTGTTTGTTTCAGACCATTCTTAGATATATTGAAAACATGTTTGGTAAAATTTCTGCAATTCTTTGATAAACTTTTCTGTTATGCCTGGATTTGATTCCTCCAAATAAACAAAACCACTTGTGTGCGACGCGCTCTCGCAAGATCTCCCTTTCGGAGCGTATGCGTCTCATAATCGCGTCTCGCTGCATTCTACTGAACCTTGACGAATGTCAAATGCAAATACGTCACATAAGTTGCAACGGATCGGCTCGGCATCGATCGAATGCGAAAATTTACGAAAAGGAGGACTGTCCTCCCCAAAGGAGGACGGTTGGTCACCTTACTATTAGAAAGTAAAAAAAAAATGTGAATGAAAACATCAGTATGTACTTTTATTTAGTGACTTCATTGGTTATTATGGTTAGCTTTATACAAATCAAATATAAGTGAAACAGTGGCGTACGCAAAAGAATATTCCGGGGGGGGGGGGATATTTCACAACATCGGAATTTATATTAATTGAAAAATGCCCAGTTTTAAAATGCGATAATTATAATTTTAATACTTTTCGAATTTTCGTTGAGGGGGATTTATCCCCCTAATCCCCCCTACGTACGCCACTGAAGTGAATTGATTACTATTTTGAGAATTGTACTTACGTTAATGATGATAGTTTCTTCCGGGATTTCTGTTGTGCAAAATCTGCTATTATGTCCTCGATGTCTAATTTTTGAAGGATATCACTTTCTATGCACATTGACAAATTAGTAAGTCTTTCTTGTAACATAGCAATTCGTAATTAATTTTTTATTCTTTTTAGCCGTGAAAATAAAGTGCACTCCACTAAAAATGGTGACCATTAAGCAAAGGAATATCCTTGTAGCAACTTCCACATTCAGGAAAATTTCTTCTAATTTATCTTTAATTTCTAAATAAATTTTATCTTTTGTACTTTTTTTCTAAAACAATTATGGAAGCAAGAAATAGCATATTTTTTATTTTACATGTTAAATCGCTATGGCCGCCAGGCTAATTCACTACCCTGTATATAAAAGCAGGGCCGCCCCTAGCATTTGCGGGGCCTGGGGCAAGACTGGAATTGCGGGGCCCCAAAACTGGATTTGCGGGGCCCCATCTATATATATATATATATTGAATAACGATATTTTCTTTAATGCTATTAACTATTAACAAAGTACACATATTTATATTGAATGAAAATATAATTTTTTTCCACTATTTATAAAACTTGGAATAGTATTTTGAATTTATTTTATTATTTTATTACTTGACAGTCGAAGCGCGGGGCCCTTAAAAACGCGGCGCCTGGGGCAGGTGCCCCACTTGCCCCCGCCTAGGGGCGGCCCTGTATAAAAGGCAACGACCCTCTGTTTGCTCGTATGTACGCTTTTCAATCGAGAACTGCTGATTTTTTTATGTCTGTAGCTACATTATCTAATCAGATTTTCGGTTGTGTTTTATGAAAATCGGTTCAGTATTTCCAAAGTTATAATATTTCAATAAAATTCGTTTGCATATTTAACGCTTTTTCTTAAAATTATCAGCCACAACATAGATTTCGTCAGCGGCAAATTTGCTATATGATTTATGCATTAATCAGAATTGAAAGAATTTTGAAAATCTGTCAGTTAATCCAAAATATAATTATATTTATACGCGGGGGTAGTGATTATTAATCAGTTGCAGGGTCAAATCTTCAAGACAGCTGGCATTGATTTACGGAGTCCATGCTTCTCACATGAGCAATTATATGTAACGTGTTCGCTTGTCAATTCCAACAACAACTTTTACCTGTTAGAGCCTAATTGTAACACCAAAAACATTATTTATAAACAGACTAATTCCTGAAAAACATGTTTTTTTTTCGCGACAGATCTGTCGAAAGAAATATAATCATTTACACACAACAGTTGTTGGAACATCTTGACCAAAGGATAAAAGTGGCCTCAATCTACACAGATTTATAATTGACCACAATATTTTGATCAATAATTTTTTTTCTCTCGGTATTCACGGCGACCTTATTTCATATATAAGTAATAGAAGTCAAGCGGTCGCCATTAACGGCTTCAATTCTGATTTCGTAAACATAACTTCCGGTGTCCCTCAGGGGTCCCACTTGGGGCCAATTCTTTTTTTAATTTATATCAACCACATTTCTAAAGTAATAAAACATGCAAATTTCTTGTTATTCGCCGATAATATGAAATTATACCTTCCAATTATGAGGCCAGCGGATACCGCCCTCTTACAATCAGACCTTCAAAACGTATACCTTTATTGCCAACAATACAAATTATTTCTTAACCTCGATAAATGTGAAATAATATCATCTACGAGAAACAAAAACGTAGATTCTTTTCAATATAATTTTAACGGTCAGGCTTTGAAACGGTCATCAGTAATTAAAGACTTAGGAGTGCTTCTAGATTAAAAACTTTCTTCTGAACTACATGTCGAATATATATGCGGCAAAGCCCTAAAAATGTTAGGTTTTATTATTCGCACTACAAAAAGTTTTAATTCTATAAACGCTTTTAAAAATCTTTACTTTGCGTACGTCTCATGAGAGGATAAATCTGACGCTCGATTGACACATGTGCGCATGCTTCAAAATGATCTTGAGCGGAGATTAAAAATATAATATTCTGATTTATTGTGGATATATTTAAGATTATCATTAATACATCAATAATAAGACAATAATAATCATCAATTTATTATTTATTTATTTAATAGAACAGCACGTAGCTAATATGAACAATAATACAAAACAAGAAAAAACAAAAAAAACAAAAAGGAACAAATGTCACAGTGTTGTCGATAGTCATAAAATTATTGTTAAGCAACAAATAATTCATTCTTAAGTTATAATTTGTTTAAATAAATACAAAGGAGATAAAATGAATGAAATTACACGTGTGTGCGTGTAACTACTCACACAGTTAAGACAAATAAAAGTTACTTCTGTATTTTTTGAATAATATTTTCTTCCTCTTGCGTTGTTGGTTTTTTAAAATATGCGACTTCTTAATTTTTTTACTGGTACTAAATATAGAAATTTGTTTATTCATTTTTTTATTACTTGGTTCAAATTTTATCGTATCTAGTTGCTGTTTCAGTTTTTTCTTTTCTTTGTTAATTTCTAAACATTTTCTATAAGTATAAACCCAAAGATTGGGCTTCTCATAATAATTTGTGAAAAAATATTCACCAAATTTTTTCTTGTCATTGTCCGAAAGTAAAAAACTATTGCTTTTGGTAACATTTCTATAAATTTTGATTCTTCAAGGGTTATTTGTAGAGTTTTTAAAGCCCAGCACTGCACACCAGGCAAAACACCATTGTAAAACACTTAATTTATATCGGAAATAAAAACATTGCAATTTATTAAAACGATTTTTTTGAAAATTTTATAAAAAAAAAAAAAATCATGAACAGTATTAAACATACATGATGCAGGAAACCCCTCGCCATATTCGTCGATTGCCATTAAAATTTATCTTATGAATACTTTTTAAATAGACATTTAAATTATATTGTTTTGAAAATATTTTATTGCAAATTAATCACATCACAGACATTTTCAATTTATTTAAAAATGTGTGCCCTGCATATAAGTACATGTAAAAACAACAGTGGTTTCCTCGTTTCCCGCTACACTGGAACGCATGCGTATATGTGTCAATCGAGCGTCATATTTATCCTCTCATGTACGTCTCTAGTATCTTAAACTATTCATCCGTTATCTGGAATAGTTCGTATGACAAATACATTTTCGAACTTGAAAAAATCAGAAAAAAACCATAAAGTATTTCTGCTTTAAACGTAATGTCCAATACGATAACTACTACGATTCCTATCTCGGAATAAATATTCTACCACTTCAAAACGTCGTATTTTATCTGACATGTTGATGCTTTACCGAATATTTAGTAACATATCTTCTTCTAGCGAACTCCTACATATTATCGAGTGTCGAATCCCTACAATATCAGAAGTACTACCCTATTCCATCAAACCATTTCAAACACAAATCATTCACTAATTCGCCCATCATTAGACTTTCCACTGCGTATAATGTCTTTTTTTCTCAGATAGATATTTTCAATTGTTCCAAACAAAAATTCCGGAAATTATGTATTAATAAATTGCATACTATAAGTGATTTTCAATCTTCTTCTATTTAATCTAGTAAAAAGTAAATATAATTTTGTTATAACATTATAACTTGTAAACACAGTAAATTAGAAATGTATGCACTTGGGTTAATCCCGTCTGTGCTCTGATCATAATAAAATAAAAATTACCTCTTACATGCTTTGATAGTGTAATGGTTAGCATTCTCACGTTCTAATTTGCAAACTAGGGTTCGCTCCGGTCTCGAGACAATTTTATTTTTTCTGTTTATTTGCATTTTTATTTTGTTTAAATTATTTTTTCAAAATTCTAGTTATATTTGGGCAAAAATTAGGCATTCGAAATAAAATTAACAAAAAAAATATTTTAACATAAAATTTGTTTAGGTATTCCATATAATCATCATACACTTACTAAATACCTGCGAAAACCTGAAATGTGTGAAAATTCCCACTTCACATCAATTTTTTTTTTGCGCATCACTTCGCTATAAAAAGGCGCAACAATAGGGGAAACTTCCAATTGAAGGAATATACGAAAGTGACATTGTTTGGTTTTGTTCAATGGAGAAATACGTGTTTTTTTGTTGTTTGTGTTTTATTTTTGTGAATCATGCAAAAAAACAATCAGTTTTGTTGTGTGCCGCAATGTAAATCGTGAATAAGCAAGAATCCTTCTTAAATATTCTATAATTTACCTAAATCGAAAAAATATCAATTGAAACGACGTTTAGAGACAGAGAGAAAGTGGATCGTAGGTTTTTATGGACCCAAAAACTAAAAATGGGCAAAAATCCAAGCGCATGCATGCATGTTTGCTCGTTGCATTTTATGGAAAGTGATTTTTTACGTCCAAAAAAAGCATTTATCCCACCCAAAATTTGCCTAAATCATCAGTTCATATATTAAAAGGCCCTTCTTCTTTTTCAGGCAGAATTATTAATTTTTACAAATATATTTACCGTATTTTTATTGTTATTATATTGACGGAGAGTCCAAAAGAATTAAAAATACAATGAAAAACTACAAATTTCCTTGAAATTTCTTTAGAATAGTATATTATTACATATCTTGTAAATCGTAGATTACCTTTAAATTAAAAAAAAAGCTCGGAAAACAGGAAAAATACAACTCGTGTTCTTTTTCACCATGTAAACAAATACACGAGTAACGGTTTAATGTCACTTTCGAGTGTTCCAGCTTTGCCGCATATGGCGTTGCGATCTTAAAAAGTTTCCCCTTTATGTTTAGCCAAGTGACGTAAATGACGCAAATCCTTCTCGTATACAAAATATAAGATACGTTAAAGTGGCGTGTCAATGTCCGCGCGAAAGCTTCCAATTGAAACATCACCTAGGGACCCAAAATATTGATAATTGTTAACAGCTAAATACACAAACAACACTGTTATTTCACTTATCATTACGTATTACAATTACCGACGAAAAAAATTATGCAGCAAAATCACAAATAATAATATTGGACTGTGTTTTGTAAAAAAGGAATCTAGTTCAAGGGCCCGGTAATTTCTAGTCCAAGGCTTTCTAGCCCCGGCTTCCCCCGTTTCTAGACGTCCCTGAACACATATATTTGTATGTTTATGCGACTGCCACTATTTGATAAATAAAAATAAATATTCAGTTGATGATTATGACAACTCACTGAATGTCACCTATGGTGGACCCCCCCTGTTGATACGCCACTGCTAAAAGTACATGCTTGCCAGCAAAGTAACAGGATATTGACATACCGGGCGGGAAGTTATATATTTCATATATAAATATTTATATATCTATTTTTTTTTTATTTAAAATGACATTTCATATGTTTGTTTACAACATAATCTTTTCATCTCGCAAAAAATTAGCATATCAATAAACAATTTTATTTTGAGTTCTGTTATAGATCATCTATTTTATATTACCTACTTTTATACGGTTAATTTGAAGGACTGTAGCTTTGTCAGATGTATTTATGAAAAAACTTTAATTGGTTTATTTTTACTTATGATATTTATAAATATTTGAGTTATATTTATTTTTCTAGCACAATTAATGGAAGTGACAGAAACCTTGGACGATCAGGAATAAAACCTTGGGTTGTTGCCGATGTTCTATTTTTTGGCATTGTATAATTTTTAGTCATACTAATTTCTCATGTGAACAAATAAGTCAATTGTTCCGAACAGATGTAGTTTAAAAAAGAATTAATTACTAATGTAGCGAATTGTAATGTTGAAGATGTTTGGTGTATGGTGCAGTTATAAATATGTAAACGTATGTTTTGAAAGAATTATAGTGCGTTTATTCTTAGATCTCACGCGTTATGTATCGGTCGCATTCAACACAATCGATCACTGAAAACATGTAACATAACCAGACCTGTAGTACCGTGCTCCGATTCTGAAGTAGCTGCCAACTATTTAGGTCTTTATGGTCTAGTTTAAATTCGCTACCTGCCAAGACACCATTTTCTAAATAGAAGTTTTATTGTAGTATAATAATAATACACATATCCAATGTACAATAACAGGTGTTGAAGCAGAATAGGAAATGCATAGAGAAATATATATATTTACAAATTACAACAGTTTTCTAGATGTTTAAAAGCACATTTTTTACCATTCCCCATTGGTCCACATCAAGTTCTTAAAAAGTGACAGTTTTCTTTTCGGAACGAGCAACAAGGCGAGCACTTCTTGTTTGCAAAGCTTCGGATTCTTCAGCATTTTCAGCCATTATAGAACGGAGATTCGCAAGACGTTTTTCTCTTGCAACTTGTCTTTCTGCCATTTGTTCCATTTCATCTTCAAGATCATTTAATCTTGCACGTGATTGTTTGGCGCGATATGAAGCAGCGCTTGTTTCTTCATTGTCTTTTAAAGCTGTCCATTTTGTATTAGTGCTATCTTGTTCTGATGTCATTTTGATAGCACGACGCTTAATTGTGGAGTCTTCATCGAATAATTTACGGGCTGAGCTTTCATTTAAACCTACAGAATCAAGAAGTTTTTCAGTTCTTGAAACCATGCGTTTAGCTGCCATGTTGTTGTAGGTGTTTTCCATGTCAACATCTTCAGACATTGCTGCTGCCATCATCTTCTTTCGCGCTTGAATTTTTTGTAGACTGCTTGTAAACTGTAACAAAATTAACCATCAACAAAAGTGTCCAGATTTTTTTAATAATTAATATTACTTCTTCATCGAAGTCGCCCTCTTTTTCCCCAAGAGCGATGCTAAGAGGTCTGGAACGGATGTTATCAAACAAGTTATCTTCAGTGATGTGTTTCTCAGCACGACGACGGGCTGTTGGTAGATCTTCTTCGGCGAAGGCATCTGCATGACGGTCAACTATATCACGAGGAAGAGATGTCTGTTTTGCTGGTGATACTGGTCTTCCAGAGTACTTCCTGTCTAGTCTGTCAATGGCATCTTTGTAATAGCTCTCACCAATGTTATAGTTAGTGTCATAGACTCTCCTGCGGGGACGTAATCTTGTGTGGGTACTCATTGTGATATCTGATTCAAAAATATTATTTTTAATATAAAATAGATATTTATACAACAAGGAAATAAATTAATGGCTCGAAAAATCATTTTGATAGACATTTTGAGAAAATTTATCTTATGGGTCAATTCTGTGCACTTGCCAGGGGCGCGAGGTTTGACTAGGGGCGCGTGTCCTGATGAGGGGCGCCATTGTGTATATTATTTGGTCATTAGAAGCATTGGCAGGTGAAAACCATTGGATTTGAGAAGCGAGGAGCGAAGACCTTTTTTTGCTCATCACTTGGATTTGGAAGGTAAATTTTATCAATTTACTTTTTTTGCCAAGGGCGTCAAAAACATTGCTACGGCTCTGCAACCCGTAACGCGTTTCGTAAGCAATTTATAGGCGTTGCGGACACTTATAAGCCATTGGTTGATTCTGCCCGCACCCGTAATATTACATATAAATATTAAGGGTGCGCGCAGATTCAACCAATTGTCTATGCAAACTATAGGTACCCGTAACACCTATAGTTTGCCTACGGAACACGTTATGGGTTACATAGAATTGACCCAAATGGTCGTTATATATGTTAATGACCTAATTTCCTTACGTGTTACATACAATATTATTTTTAGAGCAGTTTGAGTTTTCTAGAGCCATTAGAGTTTTCTAGAACCGTGGGAGTGAAAACAACATAGAGACTATTTCTTTGGTTTTAGCGGAACTAGATTTTAATTTATAGTATCTTTTACCGATTAAGTGAGGCTTTTGATCATTTTATTTAGCAAAATCTTACTTCAATCCTTAAAAAGAGAGCTCATGCCAACTTAAGAAAATGAAAATTGCAGTTAGTTCCACTTAAACGTCTGGAATAGCTTATAAGTTAGCTTGTGAGAACTTAAACAAATATAAAATTCCATTTGGTTCCACCTAAAAGTTTTTATTTTTGTAAGTTGTCACAAGTTAACATTTAACTACTGAAGTGGGCTTTTGATAAACAAGATAATCAAAAACCTCATTTAAACGTTAAGAGTTACTAATTTTCAAAATATAGTTCCGCTTAAATCAAAGAAACAAGCTATATATAGGCTATTCCAAACAGTTAAGCCGAACTTACTGGAATTTTCATTTTCCTAAGTTGTCAAGTACCTCTTTTTTACGGATTGAAGTGAGTTTTTGCTAAACAAAATGATCAAAAGTCTCACTTAATCGGTAAAAGTTACTAGAACTGAAAATTTAGTACCGCGTAAACCAAAAAAACAGGCTATATATAGATTTGACAACAATTGAGATTCTGACGTTTTAAAATTAATTGTATATGAAATGTCAAAAAAATGTTATTCTCACTCGTTTTTCACAAACATTTGAAAGGCCGTAGAGAAAGTATTGTATGCAACATGTAAGGAAATTAGTCATTATTAATAAGAACTAAGTTTATGAATAAATATTGTTACTATTTCAATAACTAGTTTGTTAAAAAAATATGACTCGTTTCCACACTAGTGCGGAAATAATAAGTAGACCTGTTTCCTAATGGCAGTAAAATGAAATTGTAAAATGTCGTAATATTATTTGTTGTCCGTTTATAGTAAATCGGCAGATAATAAAAGTAGGTAATTACGTTTAATATGACGTGCCGAAATATTTCACGACCTCCCAAAAGTTATTCGCAACAGATAAAGATAGCATAGCTGTTGCTTAGTATATAGACTATAATTAGCGGACCCACGAAACTAGTTAATGTGGCCCGGGCACAGTTAATACTCATAATTATTCCATATTTTACTCTGTTAACCGTCATTGTTGCGTTAGATTGCCCCGATACGTTATTCATGCTTTGACGTACAACTTCATCCTTGGGCAGATTTCAAAATGACATTTTCACTTGCCCAAAATTCATTGAATGCAAAATATGGAAGGCCAGTAATCTTAGAAGTTGCCAATTATGATGTAATTAATTTACGTTAATTGATATGTTGAAGCGAACAATATATTCTTGCGTAATCTTTGCATACTTAAAACGTGATACCAAAAATAAAAATTGGCAACATTTTTAAGGTCTATCAATGCGTCCAAATGATTTTCAGAACATTCGGTTATTGATTACTTACCAGTCTACAAGTATTGTCACTTTGAAGAAAACTTGTTTTAAATGTCTACACAATCTGTATGAATGTGTGCTTTTAAACTGGACTAGGATGAAGTCCGACGCACGGCGTCCGTCTCTCCCACCGCCAATATGCAGTATCTCCCACTCATATATATTTTTATATATCACTATCTTGTTTATACATAAAAATAGGCTTTGTCCGTAATCGCTCAAAATATGTATTAATGTCAATTGCTATTTTTATTATTGATTAAACCTAAAATAAATCCCATTTTTAATTTCTCATAACACTTAAATGAACAAACAAACATCCCCGAATAATATAATTCATTCCTTTATATCATGAATATGAGATTTTTTACTTTTTTCTAATCTAAAGAAACAGTGACTGATTTTAAATTAGGCGCGCTATATAGACAGTTTGCCATTTTCCTTATATAGCTCTCTTCTATTGGCTGCATTGGTTGCGAAAGAACGTTCTGCTTACGAAGATTGATAAAAAGAAAGACTGACAAAAACTAGTTGATGAAAATGGTTTATTAATTGTTTTTGTTGTGTATTTAAATGCAATAGCATTGCTAAAATACAATTGAGATCAATATAAGTGAAAGTTTAAGTTCAATGAAAAAAAGTGAAAAAATGGGTGACACAAAGTAAGTTTTATCAAAGAATTGTTTCTAGAAACTGTTTGGCAAAAGTAAAATAATACAAAAACTTGTAATATTCTATGATTGTATGAATTAACATAAAATTTTTAGAGTAGAGATGAATCTTTATTTAAAAAAAATTTTTAGGTTATCTGAATCTGAGTCAGATTGCGTTGAGGTAATAATTGAAACACCAGAGAGAACGACTTCACCCAATGATGATGGAATTAAAAAGAAAAGAAAAAAGAAGCATAAACATAAAAAACACTCAGATAAAATTGGTCATGTTAAAAAACATAAGAAACATAAACGGAAGAGAAGTAGTTCATTGGCCAGTGACACAGAATCGAAACCAGCAAAGTTGGAAAAGGGAGAATCATCACCAGAATTGAGTGATAAGAGTGCACGGTATACACCCGAGCCAATTCAGCCTAAAAATACAGATAATAATAGTAAGAATATTGTTAATAGCGTTGTTAATGGTAAATCTTATACAGGGACAAACGAACCGGAGGTTAAGTTAGAACTGCCTAGTACTGAACCAAATGCCGTCGCTGAGTATATAAGTAAAGGTTTGTCGCACGAGCATTCCTTAGAGATTGTTTCATCTGAGAGTGATGATCCAGAACCACCCGTTGAAGATTGCGATAGTGAAGACATAGATGTAGCTGTCATTGAAGAGGATATGAACTTGGAAGAACTGATGAAACAAAAAGAATTATTACAGGCTCGTTTAGGCGAATATTTATCAGATGGTAGTGAAGATCCAACCGGGAAAAAAGATGAGAAAAAAACAGATTCTGATGAGATAATTCTCTTAGATGATTCCAGTAATTCAGATTCTGGAACTCCACTTCTCCGTAAACATGGTTCAAGTCGTGATAGGCGTATTATGATGAACAGAAAAGAACATTCCAATTACGGAAGAGATGATAGGCGGAAACGAAGTAGAAGTCCGTATGAGAGAAAACTATCTAGAGAAAGAGATAGATCATATGACCTTAAATGTGATCACAAAAAGTCCAGGGATAAACATAAAATGAAAGAGAAAATCCATGACCACCGAGATAAATATAAATATAGAGAAAGATCACGATCAAGATCAAGGGATAGACTACGTAGAGATATGAGGAAAGACAGAGAAAGGGTTCGTTCAAGAGATAGACAGAGAGATCAAGGAATGTTTAGGGGTCGAGATCGTTCTCGAGATAGATGTAGATTTGATGAGAGAAGATCGGATAGGGATAGATCAAGAGATAGGCATAGAAGGAGAGATGATGGAAGGGATAGAGGACGAGATAAGAAAGATCATTCAGATAAATACAAAGATTCATTAAGTGAAGGATTAGGAAAATTAAGTAGTGATAGTGAAATTGATGAAAATATTGATATAAAGGAAGATGAAGATGAAGAAACAATAATAGAAAGAAGAAGGAAACAGAGGGAAGAATTATTAAAGGTAATATTACAAATTATTTTCCTTAATAGTCATACTAGAATTACCTACTAATATTCGATTAGGAACCTTTTTGGGTGTTACTACAGCAGTCTACAGACATTTCCAATATAGTGTACAGTTTTTCGAGATGTTTAGACCAGTGTTTCTCAATCAAAAACGCACCGCGGACCAGTAAAATATATAATTTTCTTAACGCGGACCACTAATAATAATTGTTGGTTCATTTTTTGCAAGAAAACAAATATATTTAATGTGCTACTTCATACATTTATTTTATTTGTAGAAAATCACAGAAAGTTTACAGAAAATAAACAAAATATAAATTATTTACATAAAATATGCATAAAAAATAAGAAAAATACCGCAAAAAACCTATACAAAAACTTTCGCGGACCACTAAAATTTTTCTGTGGACCACTGGTGGACCACCTGTTGAGTAACACTGGTTTTGACTATACCAGTATACTATTTTCATTAACTATATAGGGTGTTTATGTGAAGCATTGCTAACTTTATTATAAGAGATATGAAGAAGGTTAAATTAGGAAAGATGAAGTATTGTACTCTGAAGCGTTTTGTTTCGTATTGAACTAAGTACAAGTGTAAGTGAAAATTATTTTCACTTCATTTTAGTTCAATTGAAAAAACCAAAAGAACAATCTGTTTTGAACATTTGACAAACCCTTTTGGCACTACTTGCCCAGATTCGACTCAGGGCGCGCTTACCGTTTATAGGTCTACAGGTAATAAGTTACAGTTTAGGTTAAATTTGAATGCAAATTTGGCATTTGTGACTCTCCATTAGCCCAGTGTAATTTTTGGCCAAGAAAAATATTGTGGGTTCTAGAAGGTTAAGATACTGATTTTTAATCAAAACCAGTAAAGCACAAGTAAAGTAAATATAATTCTGGTGTTTCATAACCACCTATTTTATTGAGATGAAATAAATGTTAAACATAAAATCTTTACAACTTTTTTATTTTTACTTATCTGCAGTAATAATAAGTTATTAATACTTGATTTATAACATTTATTTCTTATCAATGTAATAAATGGGTATGAAACATTGGAGCTATAATTGTTTTAATTTTTTAGCCGTCATAATAGCTTTTTTCTATTTTGCATTCATAAGAGAGTTGTTACGAAATTGAATATTTTATTTTATAAAATTAATAAAATTGTTAAAATAGCCTACAAAACATTATTGATGGGTACCTTGTAACATATAAAACTGTCCAATTAGACTGGCCAACGACTACATTCTAACAAATTTCATAATCAATATAATGCAATTTTATTATTTTCAAAGGCATGTAAAAGCAAAATAGAAAAAATTGATGTGAAGTGTGAATTTTCACACATTTCAGGGTTTTGTAGGTATTTAGTCAGTGAATGATGATTATTAGAAGGCCAAACGATGAATGCCTGTCACTACATAACACAATTACAAGTGTTGGTTTTAAATCCTTTAAATCAATAGGCACGACAAGAAGGTTGCAGTTAAATTTTTGCTACCGCGTATCATATATCTCTAATAATACCAATATATATATTTTAAAGCATCTTTTCTTTTTGTATAATTGCAAAAATATCATTCTAATCCAGACCTGGCAACACTGCGGGCGATCTTTTGTCACGCAAGAGCATAACGCCTACAGAGACATTGTTTACATTGCGACTATATGAAAAACTAACAGATTCTCTACTAGAAATGGAATCCCAGCAACCGGCCAGTTATTTATTTATTTTCCTAGTCGATATTTGCAAAATAAATTTCGTACCTCTTCTCTACCCATAACAAAATGTATTCATGTATATACAAATATATTTTTTAATTTTAGCTAAAATATTAAACGAAAATCTTAATACTTGGCAAAATTTAGTCAAAATGAAATGTATTTCAAAAATCAATTACCGTTCATTAATCTGCACTTAAAGAGCTTCCATTTAATATTCCCACAATAAAATTTAAATTTAAAAGAAAATATTTTCATTAACACAAAAACTAATATTTTCCAAAAACGAAATCGGATCGAAAATTCCTCTCGTACGTTTCTGGTTCATAGCAATATTCATTGCTTGGAATTTTTTTAGATTTTTAATTTAACCCCTTAGGGTTAAAAGTGGTGGCCACAGCTGATTTTTCTAATTTAACCTCTGTTGCAACTTTTATAAAACAGAAGTTAGCAATACTTCTGTCATTTAAAAAAAAACTTGATAACCACTTTTTTAGGTTTTGATCAGAAAAAATAAATTTCGTGACTTTCGACTGACCATATTATCCTTGTATAAACGGATACTCATTTATAAGTGTAACTTACTTGGAGTTGAGTTAATCATTGAACTGATTTGCATAATATTAGAATGTGAAAATAATAAAAACCAAAATTTTACAGAGATTGGGAGCTGGGAGTGATGATAGCAATACTATTAATACACCCATAATACAGGCACCAGTGAAAGAACAACCAATTATAAAAGAACCAGTACCAGAACCTAAAGAACAACCTAAGGAACAACCTAAACCAAAACCAGAAATAGTACAAGAAGAATCCCATACTCCACCATTACCTCCAGATCTTAAAATGAAACTTACTAATGAAACTAAAAAGACAGATGGTAAAACAAAAACAACTGATGGTAAAAATAATAATTGGGATATGTTTGCCGAACAAGATACTTTCAAGAATGATTATAATGTAAGTATAATTTTGTAAACAATATTGTAAAATTTCATATTATTTCAATGATGGGTTAAATATACTAGCGTCGACGAATCAACGCAGTTACGTCACACGACGTAACAAACAATTGCATTGTTCCAAACAATACAGTCGTTTGTTATGTATTGTGACGTAACTGCGTTGATTCGCCGACGCTAGTATACCTACATACGTTATCTTTGATTTTATTTATCTTCGATGTTATTTAATTTAAGAACGTTTAATTTAATAAAATAGTTTTATGTAGGTTTTTAACAATGTACGATCTCTCATCAATTGGTACGTGTAATGTGTAAACTGCACTCATTCGGGAGTAACAATATTTTTGCTTTTAACGGTTTCATTGTTTCTTAGCCTACAATTATATTGCGCATATCAAAAACAAATATGAGAAATAATAACTAAAAGATCTAGTGTAATAAAACATAATATTGAAGGAAAGTTTCGATGTTAGTATTTAATATAATCAATACAATAATTTACAAATAATCAAAACACAATTTAAGATTGACTTCAACTAAACACAACTTGAATTTTTAAACCAACAGTATTGTTAACCCGCCGGCGTTCCGCTTTACCGCCTAGCGATCATATTGCCCACCGTAGCGTCTACCAATACACGCATCAGATTAATTTATTTACTATGATTTTCTTTCAGTAGTGATTACTTCTGATCTATAAACGATAGGTACATGGGTCAAAGGGCTTTTTTTTTTTTTTTTTCGTTAGTAAATACTCTTGCCATTAAAGTAATTTTTCTCCCTAAATCTTTAAAGATAACACGATATTCCACATAAAACTGAGCGTTATTATTCAAATTGTTTTATTTTAATATTAATAATAATTTTAATTTTATGCTCTTTCATTTCGTCGTTTTTTTCCATATTCCTTTTGAATTCTTTTGTCATGTTCTTCCCGCATATTTTTTAATTTAAAATTCTTTCTTTTATAATGCATTGTTTCTGCAATTTCACTAAATGCATCTTCACAGAAGTCCAATTTGTCATTTTATTTGAAAAAAAAAAACGAATTTACCCACTCATGAACGGTTGTTGTCGGTCGGTTAGCCAAACTGGATGTAAACTCTGGTGGTAATACTTAAAGTCACTGGATTATACAAAGTAGCGCAAGCCTTTGAAGAAGCCGACAGACCCCAGGGTTTGATTGGCAACATTGCTTCCCCTGTTAAGCAAACTAAAGCAGCAATTTTTACGTTCTTAAGTTTGCGTCTGCGCTGTCACATCTCTCTTTCTCGCTCTAATACAATAACCTCCTTTGTCAGCGGTTTGAATATTTAAGGTTAAATTTCATTTAAATTTATATATAATATCCATTTTATTTAATAAAAATAAAAAAATAAATGAAATTGTACCACAATTTTGTTATAGTGCATCTTTGATTAAAAAAATCGTGATTACAATGTTTAAAATAAAAATTTTGGTAGTACTAGTTTCTTATTTTTTTACTGTTGGAATCACTGGAAATCATTTGTGTTGGCGATATTTTTAGCCCCAGTATGGCCGCCGTTGCGCTACTTTGTATAATCTAGTGACTTTAGTAATACTAGCCCATAATGTATTTTAATTATTACAGAGTGATCAACAAATCTTGTCCGTTATGCAATACTTGACAGAAACATTTAATTATCAAACTTATTTCCAAGGACATGTATACATAGGCGTACATTCTATTTTTATTACTTTATGCGAATTGATTATTAAATGAACACTATTTTTCTCTACACGCCAATTAGTTGATAACAGGTATTAAGTTAGGAACAAATATTTTCGTTGTTCCTCAGGTGAGTTCGGACAAACGAAGTAATCTGATTGGTTCTTTTTTAAATTGGGATTTTCAGCTGCGAATTAGAATACAGTTTTGATATTTTTAAGCTCATTGTTTACTGTTATGTAACACAAAAAATAATGATCGTATGGTATATCGTTAGGGGTGGAAGCCTTTTATAAGTCGCGTACCACACTGAAAATTTCATAAAGTTTTTCAATTTTTCAACAGTTTGTTGTAATTTTTTTTTTTTATTGGAAAGCGCGATGTAACGAATCATCGTAGATCAGGGTAGCTTTATCCAGAGTCTTATTCTATTTGTTAAACTTGTTTGACGCAATAATAGTAAACTATTATTTTTAACTATTCATGTGTCAACATATTGTTTTTGTTGTTATGCTATACATAGCTATGACAAAAGATGCACAAAAAACAGATCACTAAATAACAGTTGTGTGGGTAGTTGAATTTCCATCTGATTTATTACATTATATTTCTCAATCACAAAAAATTTACAAGTCATATTTTGTAACCTTTATTTTTTAGTCTCCAAGTGAAGTGCCTTTAGTAAAACCAGGAGCTGAAAATCCTGCTTTAACCGACAACTGGGATGATGCAGAAGGTTACTATCGAGTACGTATTGGAGAAGTACTTGACTCCCGTTATCTAGTCTACGGCTACACTGGACAAGGTGTATTCAGTAACGTAATCCGTGCAAGAGATCAAGCCCGAGGTGGTCAGGATGTTGCGGTGAAAATAATACGTAACAATGAAATAATGTAAATATTTATTAAAGCATATCATTAACTTATTTTTTTCATCTAAATTTTTTTTAGGCATAAAACAGGTCTTCGTGAATTAGAAATACTGAAGAAATTAAATGATGCTGATCCTGAAGATCGCTTACATTGCTTAAGATTGTTTAGACACTTTTTCCATAAACAACATTTATGTATGGTGCTTGAACCATTAGCTATGAATCTTAGAGAAGTGCTTAAAAAATATGGTAAAGATGTTGGACTCCACATCAAAGCAGTTCGAAGTTATACACAACAATTGTTGTTGGCTTTAAAATTAATGAAGAAAACTGGAATATTACATGCAGGTAAGACAATTCTTTCAATAACCTATTAGCCAGGAATACATGAGCGGACTTTTTATCGGATTTAATCCGCGGTGGACGATGTTCACTCGTGTTTGGAAAGCGTCGATCCAGTTCTTTCAGCAATGTCTTCCGTGAAAATTGCAGAAATCTAGACTGATGGATTTGGCCCGTATGCTTCCATTAAAGGACGCGTTTCAACTTGCAGTACACCGGTCTTATTCAACCTAAAATATTGAATTGTTTCCTATATTTTTGCGTGTTTTTAATACGAGAAAGTGAAGAAGCAAAATTTACTCTTCTAAAAGCTGTTCAAAACCTGCTCCCGACGTTTTTAAACATTTTTTAAAAGCAGCTCATTTCATCTTAATTCTTATAGTAAGGGCATATTCAAAATTTTCTATTTTGGTAATCCAGGTTTTTATCCACTTTTTTATGCTTTTCTTATTTATATATATAAATGTTTATATGTGAAAGTTTGTCTGTCTCTCTGTACAGGCATTACGCCAAAATGGCTGTACCGATTTTCACAAGATTTTCAACACACCTTAAGGCGAATCCGGGGCAGATTTTAGGGTATATTTCATATCAGAATTTAAATTTAAAGGGGCAATTTTGAGGGCTGAGAGCAAAAAAAAAAAAACAGTTTTTACTGTATGACTCTACCGATAATTTCGGTAATCTACACATTTTTCTAGAAATTTTATAGAAGGAGAAGTGGTAATATATTCTACACAAGAAAACTGACAAATATTTGCAAACTATCACACTTACGGAACACCCACATGAAATAACAAGAGGTTTTAATTATATTAACAATAGTTTAGTCAACATTAAATGATTTTCTTGCACATGTGGCAGTGATAATGAAAAATTCGACGTTGAAAGTTTGTTTAAAAACATCTGAACAGTAGAAATTCCCTTCAATAAAAAGAAACTAAATTTTAGAATCATTTATAATCTTTCTCCACGACCACTATAGAATTTACCAATTTTAAAACCAATTTTGACTACAGAAAGTTAATATTCTAACACAAGAGTTGGAATGTTATTCTAAAGCACTTATCTTCGTATGCATTTTGCGTGTATTTCATTATATCACTTGTTATGGAATAACTATTCTATGCTTGTTGTCATTTGTTTTTGTAGGGTTACATTAAAATATATGCAATGTTTACATTAAATAAATGCAACATAACTTCCTAAAAAGTACTAAAATAATAGCCGATATGCAAATTAAATTTAAATTAAACAATTAATAAATAAAAAAATAAGTTTAACTAATTGATTAATTTGTTATGTAATATAAATTATTTGTTAGGCTAAAATGTTTGTTAAAATGATTATTTGTTAATTTTTTTTCTTTCTGGTGGTCGTGGAGAAAGTAGGGTCTGTGACTCGGTTGGAAGAGAAAATTCGATGCTCGTAGTTCCTCATGCTCGCCTGCGGCTCGCGCTCGGAATGTTCCACTCGCATCGAATTTTCTCATTCCAACCTTGTTACAGAATATACTATTCTTCTTCACTTGTAGCAAAACATAAGTAGGTATAAATGGTGCATTTATTAACTTCCAACGCATTTTTCTCGTTGGCATTAAAATTAAATTGTAGAACTAATTAAGAAACTTTGTCATACACTATAACTTTTCTAATAAAATTCATCTAATATTGGAAGATGTTCTTCCTCTGAATGACAACCATACACACAACAAGGAGAATTTAATCTTTTTTTCTTAAATTTATCACTTTATTCGTTGTAAAAACGGAGTGAGAATGGACAGAAAAAAAAAACATGCTGAACTATACGTAAACAATGACAGTATACTTTTTAGAAGTTTTCGCTTTATTGCCACTAGAGGGATACGCGTAAATTTGAGTTACCAATTACTAAAGCTTGGATTGTGAAAATACGGTTGGAGTGGAAAATGCTGAGTTGCGCGTTCACCAATTTTCATATTTCATATTTTTGTTTAAATTGATGTGCTGTAAAGACGTGCTATAAATTACGTATATACACGAATATTTGTTCAACTGACTCCTGAAAGAGAACAAAGAAGTTCGTTAGACATACTTGAATTATTAAGACATGATTATTTATTTTATAATCAACTTAATTAAACATATCCCTGCGAAAAATTGGTGCTTGTGATTGTATATAACACAAAAGACTGCCGTAGCTTTTTCAATGTATTTTATTTCCATGACCGATTGTATAAAGTCCGTTGGTCGTTCAATTTACTTGACACGCCATGGATAAGATCCGTACGGGCCAAATTCCTAAAAATATAAGCATTTGTGCTCCACAAATTAAGACATTCAGCAGGGCTGTTACACCATATGCGAGGAATTTTTATTTTTACAACGAATGACGGATCAACTCCGTCGCGGACCGAAATTCGTTGGTTGGATCTAATCCGCTAA
Organism: Liopterus haemorrhoidalis; assembly: GCA_963971575.1. Classification (NCBI taxonomy): domain Eukaryota; kingdom Metazoa; phylum Arthropoda; class Insecta; order Coleoptera; family Dytiscidae; genus Liopterus; species Liopterus haemorrhoidalis. Next base: position 12,947,325 of record OZ020618.1, on the reverse strand, counting down.
ATAGTCCGCCCATGTATGCCAGGCTATTAAAATGAAGTTTAATTTTTGATTTACCAAAATACAGATCGTCATGCATCAGTCATGTAAGATTTTGTAAAACTTAAAAATTAATTTTTATTTATCTGATGTTTTTTTATTTTTTCAGACATAAAACCAGACAACATCCTAGTTACGGAGAGTAAACTGGTACTTAAGCTGTGCGATTTCGGTTCTGCCTCCCACGTCAGTGACAACGAGATTACGCCGTACTTAGTATCCCGCTTCTACAGATCACCGGAAATCATCTTAGGAATACCGTATGATTTTGGCATTGATATGTGGTCTGCAGCTTGTACAATTTATGAACTATACACTGGTCGAATCATGTTCTCAGGCAAATCTAACAACCAGATGCTGAAATTTTTCATGGATGTTAAGGGGAAGATACCGAACAAAGTGGTTAGAAAAGGAGCTTTCAAGGATCAACATTTTGACAACAACTGTAATTTTCTATACCATGAAATTGACAAAGTCACTGAGAGGGTAAGTAACTATTTATATAGTTATTAATTTAAAAGTTTATTTTAACAAATTGAATGCGGGAAATACTGTTTGTGGGTTCCAACGTTAAGGTGCAATATCGAGATAAAATGTATCTGGCATACTTTGATCTTTTTAGGGTTTTGTAGGTATGACCAAAAAACCCTTATACCGTCATTTTGTCGTCTGTCTGTCTGCCTGTCTGTCTGTCTGTCTGTCTGTCTGTCTGTCTGTCTATCTGTCTGTTCGGTAAAAATTGTAGCCAAACGGCTAAACGTAGAGAGTTGAAATTTGGAATGCTTATACAACTCTTTGACCCGCACAAAACCCGCTAAAAAACATATCCCCCTAAAAATATAAACAAAAATGTGCTCATCGAAAACAAAAATATTTTTTTTAAATTCTGAGTAGGGTATCAAATAAAAGCCCTTAGTACGTGGATTAACGATCAAATTTTTATTTTTGCAAAATAAATTATTTTGAAGCTATTTTTGCCAAAATTGTGCAAAAATAAAATGTCCCACACCCTGTAGCCCAGATGGTTTAAACTAAAAATCTAAAAAAATTATAAGTACTGTATATTGGTATGAACCGAAATAGTACAACAGGAATTTTTCATCAGATTATGTTTTCGGAAAATAACGCATTTTTTGTGGTTTTTGGTTTACAAAGTACAAAAGTTATACCAATGTAAGACACCCACATGCAAGGCGTACGATAGCGGTTAGAGCACTGGTGTTGTAAGCTAAAATTCGCTGGAAACGAAGGGTTTCGAGTACGGAGTGAATTTTATTTTTTCAGTTTTTTTTTTGCATTTTTTATGTTGAAATTATTTTGTCAAAATTCTAGTTATATTTTGACAAATGTTGCATTTAATTTTTAAGAGCGTAAATTTAATAACCAGTCTTATATGATTAACAGACGATAAATTATTTTAAAAATATCTTTCATTTTGCCGTGATTACTACAAAGTAAAATTTGTCCTACACACTCAGCATATCGCCTTCACTTATTATATACCTGCGAAACCCTGAAATGTGTGAATATTCACACTTCACATCAATTTTTTATTTTATTTAAACCTTCAACCTAAACAACGCATCGCTCGACGTAAGTTGGCAATAAAGTGCTAACTTCATTGCCAACTTGCAACATAGTTGGCGCAATAAGATTTAAATGTGGGATTGTGTATTATAATGCGTTTTGTAATGAATTTTTATGGTTTTTTCTGTATAATTGTTTTAGTAATAATTATTATTGACAACATTAAGCTTTATAAAACTGGTATATACATACTGTCTTCAATTGCAGTCAATGACAATTAACATATTCATTAAACATTTGTAAGCAACAAAACGATAAAAAAAGAAATACGTACAAAAGTATGCCGTTCTTTAATATTTTATTCGAAATTTATGGTACGAATCTATAACATAATTAACGGAATGTAAATCTATAGAAGCAATTTAACACTTACTATTTTTTCTGTTTAAAACAAACAAAATTAAAAGCACATTAACAGACTTTCCCACGAACAGTATTTTAAAAATAGCATAACTGACTTTACTGTTTACAAATTTAGGTTCCTTTCACTGTTGAAATATTTTTGAAATTTATGATAGATTTTATAGTTCCTAAAATCCATTTCCTGACACTTGTTAGTTATAGTTTATAAACATTGAACTTGCCAAAAACAATAACATTAAAAACGTCAAACTTATTTACAGCTTCTGTAATAACGTCATATCTTTTAAAATACGTTACGTTTATGACGTTTTTCACGTAATATTAGAATATTCATGGAAAGTGACTAGTACAGTGGCTAGAAGTAAAATTTTGGCACTAGAACCCTTTGGGATAAATCCGTATCTAGAATAAAGCAAATGAGATGCTGGATTGCCTCAGATTAAACGTTAAAAGACGTACCAAAAGAAGATATGTGTTAATGTTTTCGATAGTACTTTGAATATTCAAAGCCGCTTATAGTTTTTTTTTTGCTAGATGAAGTTGGAAAATATCCTTTTGAGGATGCCTACTGCGAACCGTTTGCACAGTGGTGCTTTTATCTCAGATTAAACGCTGAAAAGAACGATATCGTTTTCGATTGTGCATTTTTATTAGTTCAATCCACTACATTTTTAAATGTACTGGCGGTAGAAGTATATAATGAGAGGATATACAATCTTGTCACACAATAAAGGTAGTTCATTACAAGAAAGATGAAGGGTATCATAAATTCTGCGCAAGAAAACAGCTGAACACATTGATGTACATAAGTACGTCATAATTTTAAACAATTATTGTTGTGCATACCAAACAAAATTTTCTATTTCTAATAAATTTTTACTTATTTTAGTACACGATAATATCTTGAAACGTACGAGAAATAGATAATAATAATGGAAATAAACAAATAACGTCGCAAAATACGCGTTGTCAAAAACAGATCAAAGTAAGTGATGCCACTGAAATGTGTTAGAATTAACTAACTTTTGATAACGTAATGGACGAAATTTGGTGTCTGCGCAGGGAACCACTAATTTCCGCCTGTATTTTTCTTACATTGAACAAAGTCTACGATAGGTGCCCAAATGTTTATATATATTAAGATATGTAATCTTTGTTTATCTAAAGAAGTTCAGTCAAGATCATATGACTGATATAATAATTAACGTACTGATATGCCTCTCTCTCACTCACATTGGCAAAATAGTAAGAGAAATACAAATGAAGTTTGTCAATCAATTTTGTTTATTGTTCAGATATAGCTACGACAAATATACTTATACATACAAACGTGTACCGTAGGTTATCCCACCTTTGGGTTTGTCTGAGATTACTAATGTTTTCTAGTGTCAGTCTATCGCAGCGCTAGGTTCGGTTAGGTTAGCAGAATGCGTGCGGAACGAGCTATCTTCTTTCTAGTTTAATGATAAAACGTTATCTTAAGTTAGGAAAGTGTCAGATTAGTATAACCGAGTGGTACGAGCTACCTATCTCCTAGTTTAATGACAAAACGTTATCTTAGGTTAGGAAAGTGTCAGGTTAGTAGAACCGAGTGGAGCTAATTAAAGTTATTTAACGAACTAAATCAGAAACAAAGAATTAATCACATTATGGAAACCAATTATTAAAATAAAGAATGTTAAATGTTTCAGAATTAAAAGCCCTCAAGGTAAAATTTGATGCTAGACAATTTGATTTTGATAGGCGTGGTTAAAATTTTAGTTCGGGATATTCTAATATGACCTTGACTAGACTTCTTTAGATAATCAAAGTATACCTAAGTGTTTAAATTGCTGAAGATATGTACATGTAAAATAATAAACCATGTAAATCGGGTACTACTCTCAATAGGAGCCTCGAACTAACGATCTCTCCGTACTGAGTTACTTGAAACAATATATTAATGATTTTTAAATGTTTGTTTTAGGAAAAAATTGTCGTAATGTCTGTGGTGAATCCAACTCGTGACCTACAAGCCGAGTTGGTAGCTGGTCAAGCTTTGCCGGCAGACCAGCTTAAGAAAGTCACCCAGTTACGGGAACTACTCGATCGTGCCCTCTCGGTGGATCCAGCCAAAAGAATATCTCTGAACGGGGCTCTGACCCATCCTTTTATACAGGACAAGATATGATAAACAAGGTTTTAGGTAAACTCCGTGAAAACCACATAACATTTAGTTGATTTTTATAAAAAAATAAAACTGACATTAGGTTACGAATATGAAAAATTTTGTAATACAATTGTGTGACCTTACTGGATTATGTTTAAAAAAATCTTTAATTGTATTTTTTGCACTTTTAGAGTCTGTAAAATTATTTTTCTGTGAAAAAAAATCACATAAAATATATTAACAATCCAAAATATATTAATAATTGGATCTAAAAATTTTATTCCTTCCTAATTTTCCTTGTTTTTAAATATTCACTTATATAACTAATTGCTTTTCGCTTATTATTTCAGATGGATAATACGTTTGCAGTCTTGAATGCAAGAGAATACTAGATTTATTCCTTTCTTGGGAAAATTTGGATTTTAAAAATGAAGGTATAATTTTTAAAACAGGTTTTGTTAATTAAGTTTCAAAAATTTTAACGTGTTCTTTGTTTTTTATATGAGATTATAACTAATAATATATTAGTATAACTTTGAATATTATCTGGTTATTTTATTTACAGTTGGGGAGGATGAGGCGTTAGTACAAAAGGTCAGGTATGTATGCTCAGATTTATAACAAAATATCCACCTATCAATTACACCGCTTCAAAAATGAGAAATCAACCTTAGAGATAGCCTTTGTAGACAACGTTACGGTACTAGTATTTTAAATAATATTAGGTTTTCACCTCGTAAGTGGTGCATACGACAGAGAAGGTAAATACTCCATAACCTCCGGCCAGTACCAGAGTTACGTGTAGGTCCAGGCCTCTTTTTGGGGCTCGGTGTTATTTAAATTTAAGCATTATTTTAATCCTAATTTTTGTGTTGACTTTCGTATATTTCTACGAGAGACATTCAATAATTAAAGAGACAAATTGATGCAGAAAAACAAACTTTTAATACTTCTCAACATAATCCCCTCGAATATGGATACACTTGTCCTAACGATGAACTAGTTTTTTTATACCTGATGCAAAGAAATCCGTGTGTTGTTTGAGCCAATTTCCCACAAATTCTTTGACTTCCTCGTTGTCACTGAACGTTTTTCTACGTAATGCCTCCTTGAGTGGACCAAACAAAAGAAAATCGGAGGGAGCCAAATCTAGACTGTAGGGAGGATCAGGTAGTATCTCCCAACCCATTTTTTCTATGGTTTCTCGGGCTAGCTTGGCGGTATGAAGGAGAGCATTGTAATGGAGCAATATCACACCTTTTCTTTGAGATCCGCGACGTTTTTCTCTCATTGCTGGCTTTACTTTGTTCATCAGCATGTCTGAGTAGTAGGCACTGTTTATTGTACGCTGATCTTCCAAATAATCACAAAAGACGGTCAACATAACTTTTCCCGCTGATGCTTGCGTTCTGAATTTCTTTCGGACAGGTGAGCTGGTGTGCTTCCATTCCATGCTTTGTCTTTTGGATTCTGGTTCAAAATGGTGAACCCGACTTTCATCACACGTTAAAATCTTGTTTAGAAAAGGGTCACCTTACCTTTCATAGCGTTCTTTCAAGTCTGTAAACACTCTGAGTCTTGTTTCCTTGTGATTGCGTTAACTGTTTCGGGACGCACCTTGCACTTGTTTTGCTGTACTTGAGCTTGTCAATGGTAACGTGATGAACTGTGCCAACACTTATTGCAACTTTTTTTTGCTATAGCTTCAACAGGAATACGTCGGTCTTCACGGATAATGTCGTCAATGCGGGTTTCAAGCGAAGGAGTTGACACTTCAACTGGCCGGCCAGGACGTTGCTCGTCAGTCATTGAGGTTCGACAATTTTTGAACTGTTCTACCCACTTATAAAAATTTCCGCGATCATACAACTTTCACCATACTGTAAAATCATTCGAGAAAAGATTTTAGGCAGTTTTTCACCTTCAGAAATAAAAATCCGGATCATTGAACATTCTTCAACTAATGTGGAAACTTCAAGCGGACACATCATCGTTAAATGCAATTTTGAGGTTATAAACAAATCAATTTTTATGCCTCAGGTGTTCTCAGCTCATCCCAGTGATGCCAACCTAAAGTCATGAAAGTATCAAACTCCTACAAACCGTTTTTTTTTTACCTCAATTTGTCTAATTATTGAATGTCCCTCGTATATTTGCATATCCATGGTTATCATTCATTATACCATCTTTAAATTCGTCAACTCGATGTTACGATTTTGGTGTTTAGTCCCCTACTTTCTTATTTAGTCCATATGTCTACAGATAATTCAGGCGCATGCACGCTCTTTGGACAATGTTGAGTTATCCACTAGACACTGAAGAACGTGTCTCTTCCCAACAATAGAAGCCCATAGTACACACAGGTGCGTTAAGAAATGGGGGAAGCCGGTACAAATTACCGGGGCCCGGGAAGACAGCAGAGCTCGGGACTGGATTTGTTGAATAACTTCTTCGCCAGCAATTTTAATACGTAGTAATAATAATTGAAATAATAGTGTCTATAGGTCCGGATCCCAGACCAGATATGACTGCACACCTTGTTTATGTATTTAGCTGTCATCAGTATTTTGGGACCCTTTGTAGTGTTTCTATCGGTAGTTTCCGCATGGAAAAGGGACGTCACAATTTCTATCTAATACCCTTTTCACACTAGAACTTTAAGACGAGTGAACTTAAAGTTCCCCGATGTTTAACATCGGTATGCTTTCACACTTGATATTTAAATCTCTGGTGCTGTCATCAGCTACAGTAATTTTGTCCTTAAGTTACCGTCATGAAATTACCAGTTTTGAACTGTCTGCGCAGACGCACATTTTGAATTATTATAAACAAATATAGATATTTCATTTCATTCTACAATAAGGACACTACAATAAAGAATATATTACACCTGTATTAACATGTAAGTCGATACATTTTATCTCAATTATTGTAGCTCTGTATTTTATTAAACACATTATTAAAATAAATAATTTTATTATAACAATAAGTATAAACTTCTTATAATGTCGATATAATACAGTATTCTTCTTTATGATAATATAAAATGTTGACAGCACAAATTCAAGGAGTATTATTTTTATAATAGAAATTAAGTTGGCAATGCGGACAATGTTTAAGACGCAGATCTCTGTCTTAAACATCGCTTGTATTTAGACGAGGCCATACGGTTTCACATTAGCGTTTAAAGATATATTCACTTTAACATCCGATCTTAAAGTTCTAGTGTGAAAAGGGTATAAGCGTAGTTTTTGGTCTGTCATTGGGTCCGTAATTATCGTTTTGCGTCTGGTAAAGCGCAATTATTGTTTTTCCGGGCCCGGAATTATTATTTTACCAGGGCCCGAACCCACTTTCAGCACCACTAAGTACACATACTTCCAGTCCACTAAAAATATTTGTTCCGAAAGGCTACGAGGGTCTTAATCGTTAAAAAATCTGGTTTTTGGGCCCCTTTGTGGTGGTTTTATCGGTAACTTCCACATGGACAATAGCACGATACAATTTTTTTGCGCCTGGTAGACTGCTATTATTATTTTTCCGGGCCCGGAATTATTATTTTATTGGGGCCCAGGTCCACTCTCGGAGCCCTTCAGTACACATAATTACAGGACACCAAAACTTTGTTTCAAAATGCCCCGAAGGGTTTTAGTCCGGCACTAATAAAGTCGTTTATAAATTTCACATTCATAGATAACCTTTATTTCCGTAATAGTTGCATAAATCCCAACTATACTTCTGTACAAATCTCTAAGGTTGATCTTTTTCTAATGAGTCTCTTTATTTTTTTCCAATCCTATTTTTCACATTTTTTTTATGTTTCTCGCTTTTATTTTTGTGGGTAGCTTAGGACTACCAATATAGATCTCTTCCTGGCTCCCTAATCTGAGTCCTAGAGAAAGTGTGGCAAGATAGTGCAACATTCTTCCGCGATAAAATATATTTATGTTCCACCTTTTATCCCTTTCAGTTAATACCCTGCTTTAGAGTACCGTTTAGGTATATGTTTTTCATTGTTTGACATAATAGCAATAGATTCCCAATACCTAAATGGGGCATAAGGGCAAAGGAAATTCTCCGCTTTAGATCTTCGATATAATATGAAAACTACATGAGTGATCTTTTAATAGGTGCCATTATCCCTGTATAACCCATTTTATGTACTAAATTCTTGAGACTGAGTTGACATCCTGAGCTAAACACTATGTGTGCTGTTTGTATAGATGTGTCCGTTTCGAATTGTGAAAATTTCGAGGTGCTGTATTTTCTTACCCCCAATAGCATAATAAAAAAAAGTTTGGTACTGCCTTGTCATCATCATATCATGCGTTAATTTATCCATCTGCGCCGCGTCCAAACCATACGCGCCGTGCTGCGCTAATAACTACGAACCGCGTAAGGTTGCAAACTTTGTTTTCCCGCCCTCGAACAAGATTCAATTATGTTTGTCTATGTTCCAGATTGCGCATGTTACGCGTAAGCTCATCGTATGTCACGAAGCTCGTCCAAACCATTGAGATCTGAAAACGTAGAGAAAGTTATCTCTATGATCCTAAAGGGCGTATCACACTAGAACGCTATCCAAGTTTTAATTTGTAAGTCTTTTTCGAGTATTCAAGTCTTCAGCTATCACACGCGAAACAGGGAAAAGTAACTTGCGTCTGCGTACACAACGTTAATAATAGACCCATCTCACTTGATCTGAATGAGAGGGCGAGGCCGCGCACGCGCATTTGATGCCTTGGATTTCGTCTGTCTTCTAGAGACCGAGGAAATATATCTCGATGTATTTGCTCCGACTTAAAGACCTAGGTTTTTTGTCATGCTATCACACACACAAGACTTCGATTCGAATGCAAAGACTTTAATTTTTTAAGTTTAGACTTGAATGATAACTCTAGTGTGATAAGGCCTTAACAGATCGAGCACGAACAGGCTGTTTCCTTTGAAGTACCGACATTTGACTGATCGTGTTCAAACGAACAAGCGCGTTTGTTGTCCGAATAAGAAAACGTTTTGCGCAGCTCGGCGCGTTTGGGTATATATCCCCCAATTTTCGCTATTGTTGGCGATCAGTGGACAGTTTACATGTACAACTGCCCGGCACCTGTTGGTGAGTAGCTTCTCCATCACTCGAATTCCAAATCTCGACAACGTATATTTCCATTTTTATTACAATCCTGACTCTTGATTTTAGTTTATACTCTTTCCGATCGATGTCCGGTTTAGGTAAGTATTAATACTGTTTAAAATCAATGAGTTAATACAAACTGTAAGTTACACAGTTCCAAACCCGGACATAGTATCTCAATTTTTATTAGTTTCGACTGGTCCTATCTGGGTCTCATTTCCATTTAGATTAAAGTATTTTTTTATAACTTTTGTTAAGTATTAACCAACAGCATGTACAGACTATTCGAAGCCATTAAAATACGAGGAGAGGAGTCATATAGTTCAAGATTATAACGTCTGTGCCACATTCCGTCTGTCTATACCGTTAAATATGGTTCTTATTATCCCCCATTCAAAATAGTAAGTTTCACCACATCTCAAGGTTAACATTACAAAAGTTAAATAATAATAATAATAAAATCAACAAATATATGATCTTTACGTACATTTTTATTAGATTTCGATCAATGGCGTGAGTAAATTCTGTTAATTACTAACCCTACCTTTACGGGAACCGTACGAAGCCGTAAAATAATTTTGTGTTTCGTATACAGGAACCGGACTAATACGCAAGCAAAATTTTGGTACTTACTGCGGGAATCGAACGCATCCGCTGTATTATAATTATGATACAGACTAATAAAAATGCTATAGACATATCAAACCTTGATTTTCGTGTAGTCATTATTTTTGTCTCAGGCTGCGGGAAACGTATAAATCCGCTCGCATCATTCATCTTGTTCGCTTGCAGGTTTCAAATTGTTCAGATTATTTTTATAGTTTACCATATAAATAAATAAAATAAATTAATAAATAAAACTAAAATAGGAAACCGTATATATACGCAAATAATAAGTACAGAACTGCGGGAACCGTATGAATCCGCATGCCGTACTGGAGACACGAATTATGTGGAAGCGCCCCGTACCGAAAGGGTTATATATGTTAAAAAAATCTCGCTTTTGCAGTTTTTGCTCATGCTATGCTACTGACCAAAATCAAACAAAAATATATGTAAAGTTAAAACATTTTTTGATTTTTTTTTTCTAAATTCGTAACCCTTTATGAATTATTCACAAATACAGTGATTTTCTTGCGTATACAGTGTAGGATCCTCTTAAGTTTTTATATGTTAAGCCACCGTTAGGTAAAGCAGGCGCGTTCGTTTTATTTTTTACAGAATCATTACTTCTGTTTCGAAATAATTGAAGTTAAGCAAAGTAAAACAAAAGCCTATATTCAATGGATAATTTTTTTACAATTTTCACCAAATAAATTATATCGGGAGGGGGGATCACTGTTGCCATATGGAGGGTGTTAGGCACTCATCCTTTTGTTTGCCTCGGGTTCGTAAGGAGGTCCCAGAAAAACAAAATTCCATCTCTCCACTTGTCAAGGTGTTTGGCAACGAATTTCTGCCCCTAGCTTCTAAAGCATTCAAATCTCAAAATTTTCTGAAACAATTTTACTTATTGATTTTTTTTTTTTTTTGTAAATGTATTTGGTTTTTAGGGTTTTGTAGGTATGACCAAAAAACCCTTATACCGTCATTTTGTCGTCTGTCTGTCTGTCTGTCTGTCTGTCTGTTCGGTAAAAATTGTAGCCAAACGGCTAAACCTAGAGAGTTGAAAATTGGCATGCTTGTACAACTTTTTGGCCCGCACATAGGAAAAATACTAAAACATCTAAAAAACATATCCCCCTAAAAATATAAAAATATGTGCTCATCGAAAAAAAAAATATTTTTTTAAAATTCTGAGTAGGGTATCAAATGAAAGCCCTTAGTACCTGGATTAACGGTCAAAATTTAATTTTTGCAAAATAAATTATTTTGAGGCGATTTTTGCCAAAATTGTGCAAAAAAATGTTTGTCCCACACCCTGTAGCCCAGATGGTTTAAACTAAAAATGTGAAAAAATTCTAAGTAATGTATAATGGTGTGAACCGGAATAGTACAACAGGAATTTTTGATCAGATTATGTTTTCGGAAAATAACGCATTTTTTGTGTTTTTTGGTTGACGATGCATACATGTTATACTCTTATAACACACTAAGTTGATAAGCGTTTGGTGGTCTAGTGGCTCAGTTGCTCGACAACCACACAGGATCGTTATTCACTACACAGGTTCGTTCCTGGCTTGTGGAGTCAATTTTATTTTTTGTTTTTTTTTTCATATTTATTATGTTTAAATTAATTTGTTAAAATTCTAGTTATATTTTAGCACATTTTGAATTTAATTTTCAAGATCGTAAATTTAATAGCCAATTGGAATTATATTTTCATTCTGTGTCATTTATACGAAGCCAGAGGGGCGGAGCGTATGATTTAAGACAACCAATGAAAGCCATAGGCCCAATTTTCAAAATCTTAATGAACCTTGTTATATAAAAAAAATACTGCACTTATTTAGAAACCTAAATAATGATATTAGGTATTCGAATTAAAATTAACAAAAAAATATTTTAACATAAAATTTGTTTTTAAAGCTCTGAGATTAACAGACGATAAATTATTTTAAAAAGATCGTTCATTTTGCCGTGGTTACTACAAAGCAAAATTTGTCCTACACACTCAGCATGCCGCCTTCACTTATTATATACCTGCGAAACCCTGCAATGTGTGAAAATTCACACTTCACATCAATTTTTTTATTGTTGATAAATTGTTTGGCGTCCTATAAAATTATTTGCACCCGTGCTCCTGAACGGAGAAGTCCAGTCCTGAGAGCATGGGCTTAGTTCTAAATATAATTTTGGACGTAAATTGAAGCCGAAGACAACCGTTTTGTTTTATAAAACAGTTATATTCGATAGTTGTTACTCCACAGTAGGTATTCTGTGAAGTTAATTTTCTTTAAAAGCAATAGCCAAATGTCAAGAGAGACGTTCTGACGGTATTATAACTAGTCTAATAGGTTGAACCGACATCTTTCAAGACATTGAAAAGATATTTTTATTATTAGTATACTATATATATATAATCCTTTATTTCCCCTCGACCTTTCGGTGTTTAGGGTATTTACTACAATTACAAATCATTACTTTACATTATAATTTATTTTATTCCATTCTCTTCCCTTCCAACCATTTCTTCACCCCTCCTCATATCTTCTTTCCTTCCTCCCCATTTCCAGGTAACCTCAGCCCCCTTCCTTCCTTCCTTCCATTTCCCCCATTCTGCTTCCCACCGGGCCTCTTTCTTCCTTCCTTTACCCCTTCCTGTTATCCGTCCCCAATCTCAATCCTTCTTGCCTCTAATTCCCTCGCCCAGCTCTCCCCCCTTCCATCTTCGTGCAACAGGTTTAATGTGCTCCCCGACCACTCTGTCATCTCCCTACACCTTTTCGCGAGGTGCTCGACATCTTCCTCCTCCTCCCCGCACATCCTGCACATCTTATCCTCCTGTCTCCTCCAATATCTATTTCCTCTCTCTTCATTCCCGCACCTTAGCGTCGCAATCCTCCTAACTCTCCCTCCGGACCTTCCTCTTTCTCCCCTCAAGTAGCTTAGTACCCCTAAGTTCTGACCTCCTTATATCTCCCTGCGCTCCTTGAATTGTTCCACCCCATTCTCCTCCCAGTCCCTCCCCATCCCGTTTCTCCTATCCTTGCGTTAAAATCCCTCCCACTACAATCCAGTCTCCTTCCATCTCTTCTCCTAGAATTTCGTCCAATTCCCTCAGTTTCTCTTTACTTCCTCTTCTGTTGTACATTGTGACTACTCGCCACCCCTCCTTCCCTATCTTCACCCTTCTCTCAACTATCTCCTCCGCTTTCTAAGCCTCTTCTTCATCCATACACAACTCACACCTTACTCCGTGATGATACCCCCATCGCCCTTCCTTTCTTCTTTTCCTTCTTCGCCCCTTGACTTTTCCATACCCACCCTTTCGGTACTTTTTCTTCCCATACTTCCCGTTCCTTATCCTCCATCCATGTCTCCGTCAACCCTATTATCTCAAATTCCTTCAAACATTCCCAAAATTCTTCATCCTTTCCTTTAATCCCTGCTACATTCCAGAAGACTGCCTTCACTTCTTTCTCGTCCTCCTTCCCACCCCTTCCCTTACCGCTATGCTATCTCTTCTACCTCTTCCCCTCTTGCCGAAAATCCCGCGTTTCCTCCACCTCACCCCTTAACTCGTTCCACCTCTTCCATCTCCCATCTATTTGTATTTTCATATATCCCAGCTTCGCTTGTCTGCCTTTTTCCTTTTCTTCTCTCACCATACCCCATAGCTTTTTCTGTATCTCTCTCTCCTTCTTTGTTAGATCATCATCCACGTACAGATTCTTTCCTGTCAACCTACTTTTCTGCCTCATCAAGTCCCTTTTATCTTCCCACTTTTTCAATTTTACCAACCACATTTTCCCATCTCCTCTTCCTATCTCCTGCATTCTCCCTACTTCCATTTCTTTCCCTGTTAGCTCCTTTATCATTCTTTTAATTCCTACCTCCTTATTCTCCATATTACTCAACTCTGCCCCTCTGACTACTATATTGTTTCTCCTCGCTTCCCTTTCTCGCCTTTCATGTCCTATCTCTACCTCTTCCATCCTTTTTATTATTAGTAAAAATTAAATATAAGAAAACACGAATCAAGATGTAAAAATATAATAAAATTCCTTCCAGATGTCAGATTACAATACATCAAAAAATTGTTGTTGTCTATTAGTTTAGTTTCGATTTTGCCACCTTGACGCTGCAATCTTTACCTACAGTCTGTTCCAAACGGTTAAGCGGAACTAAATTTTGCAATCTAGTTACTTTCATCGTTTAAATCGTGCTTTTCGACCGTTTTGTTTAAGCTTTGTAAATCATAATTACAATACACATTTTTTGTTAAGGTTAATATCATTTTAAATTTTCATTTTCTTTATATTTTGATTTTTTGTGTCATTCTTAATACAAATTTCCCATTTATTAATTTTTTTGTCATTAAAATATATTAAAACCAGTGGCGAAAGGAAACCTCCGCTAGACTTGCCCTCCCATAAAAAAAATATTAAAAAAAAAATAAACTAAAAAAAAAAAATTTTTTAAATATTTAGATAAATCTTCAAAAATACATAAAATTATGTTCTATACAAATTTTTGTCCAAGGCTTGCTTTACTAGTTACGAATTAATTATCATGACCATGGAAACGTTACATATAAGTATGAAAAAATTGAGACTTGGAAAAATTTTAAATAATTTTACAAAAAATTTTCGAAATTTTTCGTTTTATCAAAAAACGTGTCAAATAAAAGTTATTAGTTATTGCATTTATAGTAACTTTTGTTCAATAAATTTTTTCGAAATATTTTTCTGTTGCTAAATATTCGCAAAAATATTAAAATCGACACGAGTAAACTCCCATTTCTAGTCAACCGATTTTCATAAAAAACAATAGGGTTCTTCCTATTTAATAGGAGAATTTTTTAGTACCAGAACGAACTCTTTAAGTTAAACCGTTTTTGAGTTATCGTGTATACACACAGACAGACACACACACACACACACACACACACACATACGGACGGCACTTCGAAAATAGGTTTTTTGGATTCCCTGGACCATGAAACGTGGTCATCCGTCAAAATCTCGACATCGAAAATTTTCGCGATTACAATACTTGCCCCTTATATATTAAGGTCGGGCAAGTAAAAATAATTAAATTTTGACATAGGTCATTCGTTTCCATGGTTTCATTGTTGTAATTTTAAATTTTGACATTGCAACGTGAAAAATGAAATAACCCAAGCAAGGTCCCTTGTCGTGACAACCTAAAAGAACGAAATTCCCATTTAGTTCCGCCTAAGCGTTTGAAACAGACTGTATATACAGTGATGGGATTAAATTTGCTTAACTACCGGTTCGCAGGTGTATTTATTTAAAAACACAAAATTCAAAATAGTATATTTATTTAAATTAAACATTAAGATATGTAATTATTTTAAATATTGCCAAATAGCCCTCTGGTTTTCAGTCACTTCTACTTCCGTTTTTGTTTTTACACGAGGATCATCCGAACTGTGGTTGCTTCTTAACCCATTTAGAACTATCGGTACTGGATCCCAATCTATTAAAGGCAAACCATTCAAATTAATAACCATTATATTACTTATATTTTAAAAAATCAGTCTGTTTCGTTTTTCTGTGCATATATTATTCATAAGGCTAAAGCCTCTTTCAGCTTCTGCTGAACTGACGGCTGTGGTCATTTTAACAAGCGGTTCGCCGAACTTAACCCTTTACTGCATGAATTTTTATTTTAGGCTGAAATAATTCATGGGCATTAGGAATTGGTTCTTATTGATAGATAAATTAATTTAAAAAATATATTTAAAATATTAATTATTATTTTTATGAAAAAGTAATAATTAAAATAATAATTTAGGGTTTGTGCCAAACATGGAACATTATGATTCTACACTATGTTACAAAAGAAAATGATCTGTATTATTTGCTCGTCAATTGCAAGGTGTTCTTCATTAGGGATTAAAAGCAGTCTCCCTCGAATTTTTGAAAGAAAAAGTCGTATCTTCTAGTTGTCCTTTCTCAATAAATTCAGAATTATCGTTGAAGTGCAAATTCCGCTTGATATCCTCAAATCTATTGCAGCCCATTACTTGAGATACTGCAGGATCCATTGCTGTGTATGTGGCATATATGAACATTCATGAATTAACGTTCTGATTCAGTTTTAAAAGTAAAATAAAAAATAAAAATCTGAATGTGCCATATATGGCACACTATGCGGTAAAGGGTTAAAATTTCTTAACAAACGGTTCGAGCGAACCGGGTGAATCCCATCACTGCCTATATACCCTGTTCGAAATGCAGAAATAGTAATAAAATCACGAAAGATTTGAAGTTGCTACCCTATTGGCTCTCACATAAATTTAACGGCTCAACAGCCAACGAACGACGAAAGTTCGACAAAATTATCACATGAACATTGCATTATTACTACTTCTTGATTTTGAATAGGGTATAGCAACTCTTCTTCTGCATCAAGTTAATTCTTTTTAAGAATAAGTTTTAAACATTTCATAATTTTTATTTAAGTAACATTTATTAGACATTTAGACATACATTATAACATATGACTAGATTTCTCATTAACATTTCAATACATTTTTGGTACTTAACACCACAATAAAATTTGTCTACATGGTAAAAGTTGATAAAATATTTAATCACGTGGTGTTGGATAATACTGAACTAGTTTCTGTGACAATTGTTCAGCGAGCGCCTGGCTACTAGCACACAGCATTCGTCGTGATAGACGATCCAGTTTTCCACCTGTCGGATCTATCACGACACCGCCTGCTTCCTTCACTATTAGTTCACCTGCTGCGAAATCCCAGATGTGAATACCAAATTCGTAGTAAGCATCAGCTGCTCCAAGAGCAACCATTGCCATGTTTAGGGCAGCAGAACCTAAAGAACGGGTGCTGAAAAACAAAAAAGCTTTCAGTAGATTGTTTTATAGTAAAGGAAACTTTAGTTGACAGATGACGGTTAATTAAAGCATATGGTTCAATGGGAGAGAACTATAGCAATAAAATTTCCATTTTTGAATAGAGCCATATCATTTGTTCACAGACAAAGCTAGATATAGAGAAAGAGATACAATTTGTTTCACTTGACACGCCTGTCTTCCATTCAGTGGTGGAAGGTTAATTTGACAATATATGTGTGATAACCTAAAAAAGATTATTTTTTTGTAAATTTTGTCATTAAATGCAAATATTCTTAAAATAAAACTTAGAAAGATTAGGGTAAATATAATATGAAAGTAATTTTTGAAAATATTTTGATAATTGTGAGTAAATAATAAACAACTGACCTATAAAGTTTAATAAACAACAAAATTCTATTTTAAAATTCTGAGTGTAACTGAAATACATGGTCAACCTTCACTGGTGTATTCTATGTTTACCAAGTTGAATGTAGCTGTAAATGCAAGCTGCAAGTTGGCTGTAGTGTAAATTTAAAAGAAATTGAATTACGAATACTTTAACAAAGAGTTGACAGTCATACACTTGTGCGAACAAATGAAATATAAACAACAGAATCTTTAAATAATCTATTTTGATTTTAAAATTACCGAGTTGAAAAGTTTTTAAGAAACTATGTCCAGATATACACGTGGAACCCCTTCCACTACACCATTAGCGACCGCCCAAAACTGAATGCCCGCGTTTGTATACACAGAGACATACGTTGAAGTTACCATATTATAATAACAAAAAAAAGACAAAAACTATGAACGTACGTTACAGTAAGAAGCAGAAATACGTTCTTGACATCTTACATAAAACTGTGTGAAATAGATAGATATATATATATATATATATATTTCTTTATCGGGTCTCAATTTGTCAAGTAAATTCTCCTTTACTATAACACCATTTTAGAATAAATTAAACGCTTAAAAAACAAACTGATTGAAACCCGAAGGTTCCCAAGATACGTCAAGTAGCGACTTGACCTATGACCTTACTTAACCTCCTTTACAGCGGTAAAGGAGGTTAGTAAAACGAAAAGCTATAACGTCAAAAAATAAAAATACCGTTTAGCTCAGAAACTAATAATAATATCCGATTTCTTATACTTTATTTTTAGGTATGACCAACAAAAAACCCTTATAACGTCACTCATGTGTGTCTGTCTGTACAGTAGAAATTTTAGCCAAACGGCTTAACATAGAAAGTTCAAATTTGGGTATACTTACACAACTCTGTCCCACATATAGGAAAAATACTGAGAGTTCAAAAAAAAAAAAAACATCCCCAGATAGATATAAACAAATGCGTAATTAATGAAAAAATAAGTGTATTTTTTTAAATTTTGAGTGGGATATCAAATAAAAACTCTTAGATAAACGAGCAAATTTATATTTTTGAATAATCTTTTTTTAAAGGGATTTTAGCCAAAAATATGTAAAAAAAACTTTTGTCCCCACCCTATTTTCCAGAGGGTTTGATTTAAAAATCTGAAAAAAAATCTCGGGAAACGGAATAGTTCAACAGGAATTTTTGATCAGATTAGTATTTCGAAAAATACCATTTTCTTTGTGTCTGAAAAAATATATATTTTTTTAAAATTTATTGTGTGGTATCAAAATAAATCTCTTAAAATGTAGATTAAGATTTAAAAAACGAAAAGTAGTTTTTTTAAATTGTTATTTTCAAAAATTAAAATTTAACTAATTATTTTTTAATTCATGGCTAATAATGCTATGGATTTTTTGTATTTATGGCTAAGATAGTGTCTTTCTATGAAATAAAAAATATAATAAAAAAATTTTAACAGCTGAAGACCGAGTTTTGAACACACTACACTCCATTTTGTTGTGATCATAGAACAAATATTCAGAGCCGCAGAAAGGGGGGGGGCGGAGGGGCGACGGCCCTGGGCGCACTAAGGAAAAGGGCGCTGACGGGCTTGACTAAGGGGCGCCATTGTGAAGGTGAGGGCCTTTTTTTTGCTCATCACTTAAATTTTGAGAGGTGAGAACCTTGTTTTTATTTGCTAAGGGCGCCAAAACACGGGTCTGCCCCTAGCGCAAGTTTTCCTTACTGCGGCTCTGCAAATATTCCTAAATATCCAGTAGGTATTAATGTTGGCTTCTTACACTTATTCAATACCTACAAAACCCTGAAATGTGTGAAAATTCACACTTCACAACAATTTTTAAGTAACACGTATTTGCAAAATCAGTAATTATTTTTTTTTTTAATTCAAATTATTATGAGACAAACTTGATTGAAATTATAAATATTTAATTTTTTCCGAGCCTTTACCCGATTAAGTCCAATCGGACTAAAACCGTCCCTAATTATCTTAAATATTAAATTCTTACCCTTGAACGATAGGATAGAGTATCTGAATATTTTCAGTTACTGCTTTCATCTTTGCTGGATCACGACTAGTTCCTCCTTCAATCATCATCAGTGTTTTAGAGAGCTGAGTTTGTCCTGATACTTTAATTACTTTCCCATTCAAGAAAGCTCCTTTTCCTTTACGAGCAGTAAACAATTGTTCCAATACTGGATTATAAATAATTGCAATTTCTGGTTCCGAGTTAATAAATAAAGCAATAGAAATGCAAGAGTGTGGAAAACTGTGTACAAAGTTTAAAGTTCCATCAATCGGATCGATAATCCATGTTGGTGTATCGGTAAGAGTACAACTTCCACCAGATGCAACTGATTCTTCTCCGATGAAACGGTGACTAGGGAATTCTTGGCTTAAGGTGTTTATTAACATTTTTTCAATTCTTTGGTCAGTTTCAGTCACCAAATCTATATCACTGGATTTGGTATCCACCGATTTTTTGGTCGAATTTAACTCGCTTATAATCTGGAAAATACAAATTTCATATAAGCATAAGAATAGACAGAAGTAAATGGTCTATGACAGCGTGTAATGCCTTCATATGTGGATGAAAAGTGTGTAGAGGTCAATGTGAGGAATATTAGACATGGAGAGTGTGTTTTGTAGGAATGCACGGAATCAGTTTACAAGTTATCAATCGCAAAAATTCGATTTTGGAAAAATATCGAAAAAAAAATCGAAATTTCTATAAAACTGTTGGTTTATCTTTAATTTTAGAAGCTCTGAAGAGGGAAGATTAATTTCTACTAAAATTGTAAATAAACTTATTATGATGAAATGAAAATGTTAAGATCTTCATTCACATGTGCTCTGCGTTGCTAGGAACTCGGGTTAAAATTCCGTTTAAGCATGGAATTTTCAAAAATAAGAATTGTCCTGGCTAATTGCCGAAGCGGTCAACTTCGGAGGCCCATAGCGTGCGAACGCGTGAGCCGATTTTCGTGCAATTACTATCTAAAAAATATAATTTCAGTCTATTTGGACCAGAATTGTCGAAGTCCGAGTGCATTTAAGTGAAAACTTTGTTTCAAAATCAAAATGTGGCGATATATACGTCAAAAGTACAAGCAGAAATCGATCCAATGATCCAAATCGAAAGATCAGATCTTGTGGGATCCAAAAATGTGCCAACACCAATGTGGAAAGGTGCACGACTTACAGAAAGCGTATGAGGGTTAACGCTGCAAGGCCGATATTTTAACAACCGATATGCGTACCAGCTTAATATCAGTCCTGACTATAACATATCAGCACCTTAGAGGTAAACTGTATCAAGTCACATTTTTATCAAAAATGATATTTTAGTGCCAAGTGACTCAATACTTTATAGTCTGTCGAGTGAAAAATAATTTGGAACTATAGCTCTAGCCTGTTTCAATATACGTTGCTTTAAAAATGTATCAAGTCGATCAACACAAGGAGATAAACAATCTTAAATCGTCTTTTCTGAGCTATTTATTATTTGCGACTTAATACAATTTACCTCTGAGGTACTAAATTACTACAATTTACCATGTAGGGTACTAAAATATACTCTGTGTATCAAGAAAAAATATTTTTTACCGTCATTTTATACAACTAACTAAATAAAGTTAAATTAGTTTCTGCAAAAATATTTTAAATCAATCTTGGGTTTGTCTGAATACCTCAAAAATAAAAGTACTTATGAGTACAAAAAAATTAGATCTACCAAATTTTTATTTCAAGTTTATTTATTAATTTACGTATTTTATTTTTCTTGGAAAAAAAAGTGATATTAAAAATCGGACCAAAACATCGACAGTTCGTTAAGAAACATCTTCATGTCTAAAAAATATCAAACAATAGGTGCTTTCCTTTTACAAGTGAGTATAATTCTTTTGTAGTGTTGTTAATGAAACGCTCTTACAACCTAGATTAACATAGGTAAAATAAGATTACTTAAATATTGTGTCAAAGGAAAGCACCTATTGATAAATTCTCTCTAATGTTTTGTGGTCAGGGTACTATTTTTTTTTTTTTTTTTGTCTCGATTCTGTATAGTTTCTATATGTATTGGTGGTATATTTAGATTTGTTATGGGACAGTAGATGGATTTTTTCTACATATTTTCCCGTTCCATTGTGTTAAACTTGTATATTGTATACTCTTGTGATACTTTTTTCAGTCTTATCCTTTCTTATTGTTGAATTTCCCGCCTTTTTCATACCTGTGTGAACTGTGGCGACATCTCTCAGTAGTAAGTAAAATAATATAAAAACACTTGTTAAAAACGTAATATTATGAAATAAATATTTAATGAATATTGTTGTATTTTACTTACCTTTCCTGCTTTTTTGACAACGTTTAAAACGGTGTCATAGTAAAGGTCTAAATCGGCTGACATTTTGCTTGATTTGTGTCTGAAAGTTACACTTGATAAACTCACTTTAGTGTAATTCAATATATTTTTAATCCTATTAAAATTATGCAATTTATTACTGGATAATTTGGAAGAAACCTTTAAAAGCCCTCGATTTGACAGACCAATAATCTCAAGGACTTACAAAAACATTGTGATTCTCTTCTTATTATTCCAGTGGGATTATATAGGTGAAAAAATTTGAAAATATTTTGAACCAGGATTATCAAAACCACGATATCGCGTAAGAAAAATATATTTTTTATTTTATAAATAATCTAACCTGTTTTTTAATCTGTTATTTGTAAAAAACAATAAAAATTTCCATAATATAAATCAATCACAAAAAACAAATTGAGTGTTTTCGGTCAGCAGTAATTATTTTGAATTTGTCCGTTGCCGAATGTAGGTCTCCCCATTGCTTTTTTAAACCTTTGTTTCCAACAATTCTCTTAATATCGACGGTTAAACCGTCGAAAAAAATATTCTCTCGCTCGCATTTCGCGAGTTGAAAAATAAACCACATGCAAGTAAACGGACTGCGATTTTTGTTTAATTCCTGGTTTGCTTTTCTTTATACTTTTAAACAATTAATTTTATTACTAGAAATCAATTTGACTAGTTATTATATTATTTATTTTACATCGGCCTTTATTTCTGCAACGAGGCTAATCGCTGATGCCAGGGGGCGAGCTCCTACACCTGGATGAGGGGTGAATAATTGTGAAAATGAAAGTCATGTAAACATATTATTCTCGCCCGAATAATATCACCAACGAAGCAGGCTCGAACCACTGGCCGCCCAGTCACGCCTGTTTCTAAAAGTCAAGACCAAAACATATATATAGATGTGATATTCGAACAATGCTTTCCACGTGGCGGGTCTGGGAACGATCCCCGCCGAGGATAAACATTTATTTTCTAATTAAAAATGTGTTCTCTATACAGTAATACCCCGTTACTCGACTGCCTCTTAGCTCGACGTAAATGTCGAGAGTGAGAATCGACGGAAGCATCGCTATCCCACGCGTGATCGAGTACCGATCACGTGATACATATTTTGGTAAACAAAGCAAAATGAACGCATGGTCAGCAGTTCGCGCCTAGATATCTTGACGACAACAACTCAGATTTGCAACGGTTGGTTACACGGATGTACACATTTAAAAATTAGATTGACGTGCAACGGTTGGTTACATGGATGTACACATTTAAAAATTAGATTGACGTGCAACGGTTGGTTACACGGATGTACACATTTAATTATTATTGATGTGCAACGGTTGGTTACACGGATGTACACATTTAAAAAATTAGATTGACGTGCAACGGTTGGTAACACGGATGTACACATTTAAAAATTAGATTGACGTGCAACGATTGGTTACATGGATGAACACATTTAAAAATTAGATTGACGTGCAACGGCAGGTTATACGGATGTACACATTTAAAAATTAGATTGACGTGCAACGGTTGGTTACATGGATGTACACATTTAAAAATTAGTTTGACGTGCAACGGTTTGTTACACGGATGTACACATTTAAAAATAAGATTGACGTGCAACGGTTGGTTACACGGATGTACACATTTAAAAATTAGAATGACGTGCAACGGTTGGTTACATGGATGTACACATTTAAAAATTAGTTTGACGTGCAACGGTTTGTTACACGGATGTACACATTTAAAAATAAGATTGACGTGCAACGGTTGGTTACACGGATGTACACATTTAAAAATTAGAATGACGTGCAACGGTTGGTTACACGGATGTACACATTTAAAAATTAGATTGACGTGCAACGGCTGGTTACACGGATGTACACATTTAAAAATTAGATTGACGTGCAACGGTTGGTTACATGGATGTACTAATTTAAAAATTAGATTGACGTGCAACGGTTGGTTACATGGATGTACACATTTAAAAATAAGATTGACGTGCAACGGCTGGTTACATGGATGTACACATTTAAAAATTAGAATGACGTACCACGGTTGGTTGCATGGATGTACACATTTAAAAATGTGATTGACGTGCAACGGTTGGTTACACGGATGTATACATTTAAAAATAAGATTGACGTGCAACGGTTTGTTACACGGATGTACACATTTAAAAATAAGATTGACGTGCAACGGTTTGTTACACGGATGTACACATTTAAAAATAAGATTGACGTGCAACGGTTTGTTACACGGATGTACACATTTAAAAATAAGATTGACGTGCAACGGTTGGTTACACGGATGTACACATTTAAAAATTAGAATGACGTACCACGGTTGGTTGCATGGATGTACACATTTAAAAATGTGATTGACGTGCAACGGTTGGTTACACGGATGTACACATTTAAAAATAAGATTGACGTGCAACGGTTTGTTACACGGATGTACACATTTAAAAATAAGATTGACGTGCAACGGCTGGTTACATGGATGTACACATTTAAAAATTAGAATGACGTACCACGGTTGGTTGCATGGATGTACACATTTAAAAATGTGATTGACGTGCAACGGTTGGTTACACGGATGTACACATTTAAAAATTACATTGACGTGCCACGGTTGGTTACATGGATGTACACATTTAAAAATTAGACTGACGTACAACGGTTGGTTACATGGATGTACTAATTTAAAAATTAGATTGACGTGCCACGGCTGGTTTAATGGATGAACACATTTAAAAATTTGATTGACGTGCCACGGTTGGTTACACGGATGTTCACATTTTAATCGTGTACATCCGTGTAACCAACCGTGGCACGTCAATCTAGTTTTTAAATGTGTACATCTATGTAACCAACCGTTACACGTCAATCTAATTTTTAAATGTGTACATCCATGTAACCAACCGTTGCACGTCAATCTAATTTTTAAATGTGTACATCCATGTAATCAACCGTTGCACGTTAATCTAATTTTTAAATGTGTACATCCGTGTAACCAACCGTTGCACGTCAATCTAATTTTTAAATGTGTACATCCATGTAACCAACCGTTGCACGTCAATCTAATTTTTAAATGTGTACATCCATTTAACCAACCATAGCACGTCAATCTAATTTTTAAATGTGTACATCCGTGAAACCAACCATGGTACATCAATCAAATTATTAAGTGTGTACATCCATGCAACCAACCGTGGTACGTCAATATAATTTTTAAATGTGTACATCCGTGTAACCAGCCATGGCACGTCAATCTAATTTTTATGTGTACATCCGTGTAACCAACCATGGCACGTCAATCTAATTTTTATATGTGTACATCCGTGTAACCAACCGTGGCACGTCAATCTAATTTTTAAATGTGTACATCCCTGTAACCAACCGTGGCACGTCAATCTAATTTTTAATTGTGTACATCCATGCAACCAACCGTGGTACGTAAATCTAATTTTTAAATGTGTACATCCGTGTAACCAACCATGGCACGTCAATCAAATTATTAAGAGTGTACATCCATGCAACCAACCGTGGTACGCAATCTAATTTTTAAATGTGTACATCCATGTAACCAACCGTGGTGCAGCTATGAACTTTTTGTTTTTTGCTAAAATAAGTGATTTATATTTATAATTATGGGTCCAAGGGGTAGAAATGCAAGCATAGCTAAAAGGAAAACATATACATATATGTATTTCCGTATATGGATATGTATATATGTACATATGAGTCCCTTTATTTCATATGGAGAAATTCGACTCGCCACTCGACGTAATCGCTACTCGACGCTTTTTCAGAACGAATTAACGTCGAGTGGCGGGGTATTACTGTAGTTAAAAATCATCGATTTAATACATAAGAACTATCCGAGCTAATAGCCAAAGTTGCTAGAGCAAAAATTTAATAATAAACAATAGTTTTTTTTTATGAATTTTATATTTAAATAATATTTTTTTTTTCTAAGATACGAATTGGTAATTGATTCCGAAATCCAGGGGGGGCAACTGACCCATCTTGCCCCCCTTGCTTGCGCCTATTTGATTTCCCCACCACGCATGTATAAGACGACAAGCCTATAATGCATTATTATATGGTTCAAATAAAACACAATACTTAACAAGAAAGTTTCACGAAATTTATTTATAATAAAAAAGATACATTACTACAGAATGTAATGGTAACAGAAAATATAATATTAATTAAGTAGTTTTAAATCTCAGATAATTAGAAGACATTGTTAACAATATATTTTAGAAGCATGCAACTTCAAAATATACATATGTAAATTATTTGGAAATTGACGTAAGTAGAACGAAATTAAAATCTTGAATACTTTCAATATATACATAAGACTACTAGTGTAAGTAACTAATTACCTATATTACTGTTTTTTGTGTCTATTTGTTAATAAAATTTGACTAGAAACTTTATATTAAAATAATCATGACTTAAAATATGATAATATCACACAAAATAACATTTGGAAGCAGGCGGATGCCCAGAACTTTTTCTTCAGTGGGTTAATATAACGTACAATTTCCATTTCCAGAACTAATAGGCTATTCCAAACGTTTAAACGGAACTAACTTTTACATTTTACATTGTTGTTAATTAATTATACTTAATTTAGACGCTTCTTGCTACTACCTCTCCAAATATTTATGAAATTATTTGTAACTATATTAAATCAGAAAATATCAAATTTTAATCGAAAATTTAAAAACCCTTAATGCCTTCCTTTATTACCTGGCTAATAGCCAAAGCTGCTAAAGCCAACAAACAAAAGGAAAAATAAAAATCAACGGTAGTTATGGAAATGAAAACTGTATGTTGCGCGATATAATAAATTCACGATATCTGTATACTGTGTACCGAATTATAACATTACTATAGTCGGATTGCTGATAGGTGACTGTTACATGTATGTATCAAGTAGTGCATTCATATAATAATCTAGTTACCATTTTTCAGCGATTTTAAAAATGTTTTTTGTTATTTGTCTTAGCTGTCAGTGTCTTTTAATAATATTAATTAATAGACCTTGCGGCCAATTATTAAATTCACATACTTTAATTTTAAATCTGCTGAAATATTTTAATTCCGAAAAAGAGAACAATGGGCCACTTATTTCTCTATCTTGTGTCCATCAAAGAGTAGCAGCTGCCTTAAAGATTTCAGAATCAACAATTCATAGCATTATAAGATGTAATAAATCTGAACTTCTCACTAACAAAATCAAGAGAAAACGAAGGAAATTAAAATCTGAACCAGTTTATTTTATTGATACATTGGCACAAACGTATGGTCATGAAGTACTAAGATTACCTTCTTTTCACTGCCAGTTTAACAACATTGAACTAATTTTGGGTATAACAAAAAAATTATTATGATAGACATATTGGTCAAAACGGATATAGTGATAACGAAGTTTTGAAAATGTGTCAAGTAGCCTATGATCAAATTAGTTGTGAAACTTGGGCAAAATCTGTTAAAAAAATCGAAAATTTAGTAATAGAATGGTGGGAAAGGGAAAGGATTGTTGATGATATTAATCCAATAATAATAAATACAAGAAATGACAGCGATAGTTCAGATGACGACGATATCATGCACTACAGTGACTAATTTTTTTAAATAAAAATAAACATTTAAATACAACTTGTAGCAATATCTTATATGAATAAATATATTTTTACTTAATATTTTATTACTTTGTACTTAAGGGAAACAGAAATTTAATTTAATTATACAACAAATTATAATCCAAAATTTAAGTATGAGGATAAGTTTTTCCTTATTTATAATTATTACCTTAAAATTAATAATTTTGTTTGTTTGAGTACTGCTGTGAATTTATTTTCGTGGTCTAATTAGTAAAGATATCTCCGAATCATGCCGTTTCTTTCTAATGTTTTGTTTTTTATTAAAATAATTTGGAAGGTTAGTTGTCAACTTGCCTCACTATACGTTACTATGGGTATGCAAATAATTATAATGATATAGACAGAGAAAGCATATAGTATTGTATATCGATACTTGTAGCAACGAACAGTCACCTATCAGCAATCCGACTATACAGATTGTGTTCTATGGGATTTGTAGGAGGGCCCAAGGCCGCAAACAAAGGCGCACTATTCCGAAATTGAATCAGCGGGGATTGAACCCGCTTCTGTAAAATCAGTAGCCAACAATGGGCAACACAGCCACAGCATCTCAGTTTTATTTATCTCCTTTCAGAAAATTTCACGTGATTGTATATTTTTGTTGCAAAATTAATTTTAACAATGAATAATCTTCCCGTTATTATTTTGGTGTTGCATGTATGGTTATTAACGCGCATTTAGTGTTGTTATTTTGCGTGATACAAATAAAAATATGACCATAGACAAAATAACAAAATTATGGCATCGCAACGTAAGTTAAAATAATATCTAAATTTAAATTAAAATTAATTCATAAATTATATATTAATTTAAAATATAATTAAAAATGTGAAACATATTGTACTGTTACAAATTTCATTGTTAAACTTTAATAACAATCGACTAAAAATTTTTAATGATAAACAGTTTTTTTTTAAGTCTGTGCTGATCCGTAAGTACCTGATGGTGGTCTATAAAATTTAGGAAGAGTAAGTAACTGAAGTGTATTAAATGCGTATTTTCGAACACCCGTATTTTTTACAGTATTTTCTCGACGACAACCCTCACTGAAACAATAAAAACCAATTAGTGGACTTGTGGAAACAACTTGGAAAAGGCTATTGTTGAAGGAAGTTGAGTAAACTGGAAGATATTGACAGAAGTGCGATTAGAGTAGTAAGGTTTAGAGTAGTTTCACAGGACAATTCGGGGATAACGATACGCGTATGCAATTCATGTTGCCAAGGATAAAAACATGGGATACAGTATCCTATCCGCCTGAGATGTAGACTGGTACTCATTCAAAAATATTGAGAAATGTTAAAATGTTTAAAACTTGAAGTGTTAAAGGTTTGACTCTTAAATAAAATAGCTGCTAAAAAAAGTGAAACGAAAACATTAAGTTCATTAGATTAATTTCATAAAAGTTTTTCATGCACTTCTTGAAAAACAAGGTGAAATCATCTCCTTTTCTCTATACATCGCGATCATCATCATTCTCCAGGCACTCTTTATTTATTTTTTATTTTTTTACGATAGGATACTGTAAAAAGAATTGATGAATTGACGAAATGCTTACAGAAGGTGCGTTCGGCATAACTGTGCAGTGTTAACGCTGTGTCGTGCAAGATGTTTTGTCACTTAACCACTGTGCAAGAAATTCAAAGACGAACGCTTTGTTAATATTGTGCAGTTATTCTCGTTATTCTAACCTATTATTTTTTGTAAACAAATGAATTATATGTGTTATATGTTTTAAGTAATATAAAACAAATTTTATTTGATGAAGAAAGCAATACAGATGAAGAACAAGAAAATATTTTGGCAAAAGTGTTTGAATATGCAGAGAGTACTGCTCCAAACATGACTACAAATCAATTTAAAGTACATTTCCGCTTGTATCCGTATGTAATTTTGAAAGTCTTTTGCAGGAAATGCACGCAGGTAAAATAAAACATTTTTATAAAGGACAAAAACCAGTTCCTTTAGAGAAGGAATTAAAGATCATGATGTCTGTACCATTTATTTAGCTAACGCTGCAGGCATTAACAATGATATCTTGATTGTTTTAACCCATTTTGTTTTGTAGAAAAAATAATAACTTGTATTTTTATTTCTATTGCACAGATTGCCACACGATCTAAATTTAGGATGAGTGTACAGCACAAAGTGCACTGCATGATATTTGCCGAACGACTTTGTGTGGCACGGAGCACACAGAAAGCTTATGACGAACGTTTCTTGTGTAAATTATGTAGAATGTGTAGATTATTAGCTTATTCCGAACGCACCTAATATAAATCACGACGGTCACTCTTATTCCACACTGCCGAAAATTTTTGAACTATGATAATTATATGTATTATTAACAAAAACATTCATCTTGTGATTAGACATTTTTCAATTTCTAGAAAGAAACCTATACAACCGTGAAACGAACGATACTATAGAGCAGGGGTACTCAACCTTTTCATACCTACCGCCCACTTTAGCATCTCTATTGGTAGAAAAATTTTCATACCGCCCACCTGTTGTATAATAATAATAACTTACCAAATACTTTCGCGAAATTTAGCTGCAAAAATCTTTATAAAACAACTTACTGCATCATCTCTTATTATTAAACACAACAAATATACATGCACCAAAACGTGGCAATTGTATATTTTGAGAAATTTAACTATAAACAGTAAAGAATTTTATGAAAACTTAATGAAAATGTTTTTCAATAATGCTATGAATTTTTTTTAAATAATACTTTAAAAAATTTCCATTTTAATGTTTTTAAAACGTCAATTAAATTAAAAAAAAAAAAACGGAAAGTTTTTTCCGAAAGTAGCCAGCATTGGACAAAACCCCTACCCCCCACCAAAAAATTCCTACCGCCCACTAGAGGGACCAGGTTGAGTACCACTGCTATAGAGTGACGAACGTGTCAATGCAGTTCACTTTAGTATTGCCTTCATTCGAAAAAAGAAGCGGGCTGAGGTACCCAGGCTACTCCAAATCAGTATCGCGATTATGTAACCCACCAGTATCGTCGTATGAACTTTTCCATTTGCATGAATGTAAATGAAGTATCTTTTGCGTATCTTGATTCAAGAATTATCGTGTGAAAACGCTCTTACGCTCTACTGGGGAAGATGAGGAACACATATCAGCATGAAATAAATAAATAAAATTCTTACCTTCGCATACAATCTAACGCTCGCTGAAACTCATGCTCGGCTAAATGATATTCCAACATTAAAATTTGACACTGTTCAATTGTAACTGACATCCCAGTTCGATCTTTGGCACTCTTACAACTTGTAAATCTCAAACCTGAAATTATTTTTAAATTAATATTATCCAATTAAAACAACATTGTATGTGGGCTCCAGAAAACAGGCATAATCAATGTAGCGGGCAAGTATAATTTTTGTTTGCCTTTGAAGGAAACTTAAGGATGGACCCAATTAGTTTCTTAAAACATGGGTTATAATTTATCTTGTTCTGTGTTATATTTATATGTGTTAAAAATATAGTGTATTAAGTGCATAAAACTTATTATTACCTTTCATCTGACGGCATATCTGCGCTGCCAACTGCAAAACCTCAACATTCTTGCTTTTCCCACTATTCACCGAAGTCCTTAAATTCTCAATAAGTTCCGAAAGTGGTTTTTGTTGTGGTGAACAAGCACTTGCTCTATTATTAGATGTAGTCAACACAGGCATATTAATTTTTTTATACCTTATATAATACTCATTCAACCGATCAAAGTTATCCACATTAGATCTTTCTTGTGGCCTTGTAGCACCAAGACTTTCAGCAAGGGTAGCCATTTCATTAATACCAATATTAAAAAATACAGGAGTAACATTAAAAGAAACTGATTGTCTTGTTGGTAATAATGTGTAAACAGCATCTGGTACTGGAAGAAATACAGTTAAAGCATTTCGACAACCTGTAATCTTAGGCATAGGTTGTAGATCTCCATTAACTGGAATAGGACAACGTGTAAGTGTGAATAATACTGTACGTAAATCTTCAACTGCTACAGACATATCTCCCCACATATCTATCTCATCACCGTGATAACTTAGAAGTCCTTCAAAACAAGCTAAAGGACCTAACATGCTTAAACCTGTTAGGAAGACTGGATCTGGTTTGTAACACCATAAACGAACCATCAAAGCAGTTACTAATGATGTTAAAGCTTGTGAAAAGCATACATCTCTCCGGTATCGTACATTGCAAACTCTTTGAGCTGCACGGGGATCTTCTTGAACCCTAAAGACAGAATGCGTAAGCCGAGCTGTCTTCAATAAACCATCCATTGCTTGTCGTAATTTACGCATACTTGGTCTTAATTCAGCAGCCCAATCAATGATTTTATTTATATCTAAACCATCGGTAAACTTATTTCCATTTCTAACCATCTTGGTAACTGAATCAACTGCTTTGTATACAGCTTTATCCTGATTATTCTTTTCCCCGTTAACTTCTTTTTTATTTTCTTGTGAACTTGGTTGAGATGTAATCACAGGTTTTGAAATAGTGCGTTGGTCAGCCCTGAGTCTTACAGCAGGGCTGCCACAACGACCACATAAGAATTTGACTTTACTAACTAAACACATAACACTTGCTTCTATGTTCAATTGAGTTAAATCCCAAGGTTCTGGTTCGTCAGTTGGTTTATAATAATTAGCTGATGGTGAAGTACACATTACTTGTGTGTCTAAAAACATGCGTCCTGTATCACTGTCGATTTTTGTTTCCTTTTCTACTTTATCATTAATGATATCTTTTTCTTTTAAATCATCTATATGATCATCAACATCTGGGAATATAACAAACTGATTATCATCTGAGTTTGGCACACTTGAGCATAAACTTTTAACACCATCACTCGTATTGAGGATGTTGTAAGACTTATTTTCTACTGGAATCCCGTTCTTTTCTTCTGCACATCTCATCACATCTTGATTGGCGAAGGCTAAACAATGTGGACTATTCCACATGTCTTCTACATTCTTTGGTGTACATGGTGTGTTAAAATCATCCATGTCTGGTGATTTTAAATCTAAAGAAGTGAGTTGTTGTGTTATTCTTTTAAATGGTGATAGAACTAAATTGGCGTGTGTGTCTAGACTAGCATCATCTCCTACCCCTGAGTCGTCTGTTGTTACTAGTTTATGTTCTTCTACAAAATTTAAAGCTTCTTCTACTAATCCTGGGTCCCATAAACTAAGAAGAATTTTAGTCTGAAAGAAACAAGTATTTTTTAACGTAATTAAAACATTTTCAATAGACCATATTAGTAACTACGTCACAAAATGGGATTCAGTGCTGCCGTCTCGCGGTTGGATTCCTTTTATTGAATTTAGCATGTTGTTTTTCTGTTAAATTGTATTTTGGAAATATAAATTAAGTTTTCAAAGTAAGAGAATGCTTCACATTAAAACTACAAGTCAAGATTTATTTATTAAAATTCTTATTTTATACATTATAATTTAATATGTCATTATTTTTGCAGAACAATATTATTTTGCAGGTTAATTTTAAAAACTTTACGTTAATAATCGTTATTATGGCAAGTAACATAGCAATAAGTGTGTATACCATATCTAAATGGTTTGAAGGAACAATATGTTGTTTTTATTTTATCCATTATTGTTTTTCATTTTCATCTGTCAAAAAACGAAAAAAATTGCAATTAAGAATGTAGCTGTAATGGTTATAATTTGGAGCAAAACAATATACCATTATGGATTCTAAAACAAAATATTAATGATTACTTATTATTAATTAAATAAATACTAAAGATATTTCGATTTTCATATTATTTAAAAACGTAACCTATAAATATATCTTCGAATCCTTATTTATATATTTATAAAATCATTATTCTATAATTATAGTTCAAGGTAATGGGATTCAGACCAGTCAGAAAATAAAACAAATTTATTAACTTCGCTTACGTTTCGATTTAATTTAAATCTTCATCAGAGCTTAGTTAATAGTCACGATATAAAATAACAAATTAAAAATTAATAAGAAACACATCATATTGTCCGGTCATTGAACTCAGAGATAAGCAAAAAGAAATTTTCATTTCGAAGGCTCATTTAATCAAGATTATTCTATAATATAAAGTATTTCGATTGTATATATTTATCAAAAATACATATTTTTGCTCCAAAATTGAAGATATTCATAAAATTAAGGTAACCAAAGTAATGTTACATGTTTTTTAAACCAGTCAAGAACTTCCAAAGGACTCAGCTCTCAAATGGCAGCACATGTATGTGACGAAACACTAATATAGTCTATTGCTATTTTTCATTATAATAGACACGTTTAAAATGAATTCATCCTTGTTTTTTTATTGGACGTAGAAGTTATTAACTGTTATATGAACCGCGGATGTTATGCTGAGATAAATATGGCTCAAAAGCCAAAAAAATTCTATACACTCGGGGAGGCTTTACTTGACAAACGACTGCCAAAGAAAAGGTATGGTTTAATCTAGGTCATAAAAATTAAGCGATGTTATTGGTTCGGATGATGCATAAAAACTATTATCTTGTTTCACTCGAACTATGCATAGTTGTAATAGAAGAATTCAAATTGAACAAACGAAGATAAAAGCTACGAACGTATGTTGGGTATGAGAAGCTGACATATATTGAATTTACATAGAACTGTGTGAAATAAATATATATTTCTTTATTGGTTTTCTGTCGATCAATCGACATCTAAAATTCCTTGAACTATACCCAAGAACTCCAGATGAAGTATATTTTAAAAATACGTACCTTTGATATCATATCTTCACAAATTGGTAACATTCCTGCTGTTTGTTTTTCTTTAGCTAACTTCATTAAGATTCTCATGGCATCGACTACTTCACGACGAAGTTGTTTTATGGCCTAGAATAAAATTATATATGCATTCAGTTTTATTTTGTAAGTTTTGTATATATACTTACTTGGATAGCATCGGAAGCCATTGATATTTTACTTGAAATCTGATATTTAGCTGTTGATTTTGATGGTGATTCTTTGATTTGTTGAACTAATCTGAAAATAGTATTTAACAAATCAGTTACAATGCAAATCCTGTTTCCAATCATTGTATACGGGCAACGAGAATTAATATATTGCCGTAAGACTATTCCGAAACACAAATTCTGAAAGACAAATTAACAAAATTTTGCTTGATCTGCTAATGAAATAGGCTCTTAATTACGCATTATTATATTTATAAAGGTTCCACAATAATATTGTCATGAAGATTTTAATATCCTACCAAGATCAGGGCTTGCATCACTGGTAACATCTTTTTGATTAAAAACTATTTGCGCCGGGAGAAAGACATTCAGACCATACCTCTAAAATATTTGTCTTTTTTATTATAACTATATCATAATTCACATTTTACTCCCTAGGAAATATAGATTTTCAATTTCTTTTTAAAAGTGGTTGAGTTGTTATTTGTAAACAAATAACAGCTGGCTACACGGGAATTTCTCAGCTGCAGTGGCGCACCCAGGGGAGGGGCCCGGGCCCCCTCTAAGAAGGAAGGAAATAATAATAAAAACACACAAATACACTAGAAAATTTTAAAAATAAAGATGAGGACCTTTTTTTAAGGTCGTAACTTGTATTTTAGAAGTGAGGACCTTTTTTTAGGTCATCAACTGTGAACCTTATTCATAATTTAAATAATTTTGTCTTCCGGGCCCTCCCCAACAAAAATTCCTGGGTGCGCCACTGCTCAGCTGTGACGTCATTTTATACTTATTGTGAATGGACTGTAACGAATCGCTAAATCATTACTAGATATCGGCTCTAAAACTTGAAAATATCCCGTCGTATTGAAAATTCATTTTGGGAACTGTTAGCATTTTTAGAAATTTTAAAGGGTTCATTACAGTTAAAATATTTTAGAATTCAGATAATAGAAAAATAGAAGCCATAAATTACAAAACATAACTTCAAAATTATTTTATACATTTTATTGGTCAAAATATCTTTTGTTCAGAGTTAACTTGAACACTGCCGATCGGTGTAGCGTAGTGGTAACATATGTGCTCTGCGATGCTAAGGTCTCTGGTTCGAATCCAGTTCAGGCATGGAAATTTCCGCAAATAAAAATTGTCCTGGCTAATTGCCACAGCAGCAACGGCCATTAAAATTAAAAAAAAAAAAAAAAAACTTTGAACACTGAAATACCCTTGGACAATTTTAGACTTTCATTCCAGGAAATTATATCAGAACCCTTATATATACACCTGTCTTTCTGAAGTCAAAGGTCGAAGTATTCGGTTCGGTTCGCGAGTAGAACTAAAATAGTTTAATTTTCAGAGGCTCTGCGTCAATTATCTGGTGGTTTGCTTGATCATGTTTTATCTAAATTATATATTTTCACTTCAACTAAATAAAAAAACACTTGTAAATATTATATTATAATAAATCTTAAAGTTTATTTTAAACCATCTTATTTAACGTGTGTAAACCTTCACCTTTAACAACTTAAGTGATCAACTACTCAGACTAACTACAAAATGAACTGAATGAACCCTAGATAAAAATCACATCTAGTACCCGAACTCCTTTAGTCAGGAATCTTACTTCAGTTTGAGATCAATGTTTATATTATATCACAGGCTCACTACCTAGTTAATAACAAATCGTACGATTTAAAGTAATGTACCAGTGGCTCGCTGCAGGACTTATCAGTCGCAAGCATATAGTTCTGTGCTTGCGACTCATGATAATAAATCGTTGTAAATAGTTCATGTTAATATAGACCTAATATAATTTTTAAAGCTGTACTTACTTGATAAGTCCTCCATTTTTGGATTTATGTGAATGAGCAGTGAATGCACCAACAGTAACGATATCATAAAATCCAGCCTTATTTAAAGTGTCGTTATGTACCCACATTCTCTGTAAATGTAAATTTACTGGTGCAAATTCTAAACTACGATCTGATTTTCGTGAACTTGCTTTAAATAAACTACCACGATGTGCTTGTAGATTTTCCCTAGCCTGAGAATATAGTCTTAATAAGTGTAGATGCCTATCTAAAAGTTCTACTTGTCTGGAATGCCAGGGTTCACGTAGTTCACCCATTCCAGCTACTTCTTGTAATAATTCTTTCTCTTGATTTATTAATACACCTCTGCAAAAGAACATAGTTATTAGATAAATTTCATTAATACCCTTTTCACACTAGATCTTTAAGATAGGATGTTAAAGTGAATGTATCTTTAAACGCTAATGTGAAACCGTATGGCCTCGTTTAAATACAAGCGATGTTTAAGACAGAGATCTGCGTCTTAAACTTCGTCCGCATTGCCAACTTAATTTCTATTATAAAAAAATACTCCTTGAATTTGTGCTGTCAACATTTTATATTATCATAAACAAGAATACTGTATTATATCGACGTTATAAGAAGTTTATATTTATTGTTATAATAAAATTATTTATTTTAATAATGTGTTTAATAAAATACAGAGCTACAATAATTGAGATAAAATGTATCGACTTACATGTTAATACAGGTGTAATATATTCTTTATTGTAGTGCCTTTATTGTAGAATGAAATGAAATATCCTTAATTGTTTATAATAATTCAAAATGTGCGTCTGCGCAGACAGTTCAAAACTGGTAACTTCATGACGGTAACTTAAGAACAAAATTACTGTAGCTGATGACAGCACCAGAGATTTAAACATCAAGTGTGAAAGCATACCGATCTTAAACATCGGTGAACTTTAAGTTCACTCGTCTTAAAGATCTAGTGTGAAAAGGGTATGAGTGTCCTAAAAATAAACGCTAACCTAGTGCACTACTATAAAAGACGCGAATGACGCCGAACCGGCAATCAAAACAATCACTAACCAACCACTTTTAGTGGCTGCGACAAACAACTTACTACTGCCGTACATTTTAATGTAAACGTGTTCACTTCAGAACGTGCCACTAAGATTGGTTAGTTAATATCTGGCGGTAGTGGAACCGAGTGCTGAACCCCGGTAAAACAATATTTTCGGGGTGGGGCCCCGGAAAAACAATAATTCCGACCGTCCGGAAAATGATAATTACGGGCCCAATAACATATAAAAAACTGCGCGAAGTAAGAAATCGTTTTTATTTTATTTTTTTTATAATACAAGATATGTTAACTAGGCATTTTCCAAGTGGAATCTACCGATAGAAACGCCAAGGGGTTCATAATATTGATAACTGATGACAGCTAAATACATAAACAAAGTGTGCAGTCATATCGGGTCTGAAACCCGGACCTACAAACACTATTATTTGAATTATTATTACGTATTGCAATTACCGACAAAGACAAATTATGCAACAGAATTACAAATTGAAAGTTAGTGTTTTGTAAAAAAAAAACAGTCCCGGGCCCCGGTAATTTGTTGTTTCCCCCGTCTCTCGACATCCCTATCCGACGGCGCGGAATTCTTCAGCGCTAGGATATTTAAATACTATGATTGGAGTATCTTAGAGCAGGGCTGCCCCGTGAAACGAATGCGCCGCGTCAAACGCTTTTATGCGGTTCACCAATAAGAACATATAATGTTTAATTTTGTTATCCAGCGTAGCCAACACATTACTACAGCGCTGATTTAGGCTTCTTACTCACTAGGCTTTACGCTTACGTAAATACGTGTAAACCAGATTTTAAGATCGTAAAAAAAAGAAATTAGAAAAGTATGGGCAACCAAAAACTTTTATTGCTGAATAAATTCGCGGCCCATATTAAAAAAAAAAAAAAAAAATACTGAGTGCGGTCCGCAAAGTAAAAAAGTTTGTCATAGTCTCAGTAGCGCACCTAGAATTTTTTCTTAGGGGGGCTCAGAAGTAATATTTTTCAGGAGGGCAATTTTTTTTTCTTGTGAGTCATTCCTGTGAACCAGTAGAACTTGTATATAAAATTTTTACCCGTACTAAAAAATATTTATTTGTCGACCATATCAAAAACAGTTCTTTTTTATCATCTATAGTCCGTTCAAAGGTGAGAATGCAGTATTGCTCTTATGGCAAATGGGAGCGGTGTTGCCAAATGTTGTAAAAGTGTCAAATGTGTCAATTATAATATGAAAAACTCGTATGATTTACAAAAATCAACGCTAATAAAACTCAAAATAACACTCAACAAAAACAAATCACCATTTGTAGAATACTGCGTCTTCACAGATCAGCACGTTTTAGAGCTGACAACGTCGACAAGCAAGAAGAGGATAGCGTCATTGTGTAAACCCATTAGAGAGTATAAAAAAGAACTACTCCTTATGTCCTGTACTGCATACTCACCTTTGAACGGATTATAGTACTAGCCAAAAAGTAAATCTTTTTCGGTCTAGGCCGATTCGCTGCTGGATGCTAGCGTCATCTATGTGTC
Source organism: Liopterus haemorrhoidalis (assembly GCA_963971575.1). Taxonomy (NCBI): domain Eukaryota; kingdom Metazoa; phylum Arthropoda; class Insecta; order Coleoptera; family Dytiscidae; genus Liopterus; species Liopterus haemorrhoidalis. Next base: position 12,908,723 of record OZ020618.1, on the reverse strand, counting down.
ATTTTTAAGTTACAAGGTCTCCATGGTTACACGAAAACTGACAGTCAAACATTTTTAATTGTAATAATTGTTCAATAATTATAAATTATCCAATGTAAATAAATAAATTTAATTGTTCAAATAAAATTTCGCCCTCATCGTAGCCCAAAAAATATCATGTGCACCTTTGCCAAAAAGACCTTTTTCGTCCTCATCTATTCGAAGTCCTCGGCTGCGCCTCGGCCTTCAAATTCGGATGCGGCCGAAAAAGATTTACTTTTTGGCCATGGTACACAATGCGTCAATAATATGTAAATTGGCTGTTTTTTTACAATCAAAAATAATATAGAATATTTTCATTGACCCGCGTAAAAAAAATATAATTGGCCCGACGTAAGTTTCAGGTTGAGAAGCACTGCACTAAAGGACTTGAGTTTGCACACACTACCGGTTATTATCCAGGATGCGGCTGCGGTTGTTTAGCCGATTTGAATGGAACACATTGTACATAATGAGTATGTGCGGACGACCGGTTTTTTTGCCACAGTGGATTTAATCCCGGAGTAAAAAAAAAATCATACGGTGAAAAAACCGGTAGTCCACACTAGCTCTTAAATAAGAATACTTACAATAATTGGTAAGGAAATGAAAAACATAATTTGCTTTCCGCCATCAATTCATGAACACATATATCACCTCCAAGACCTGAATGAAATCTATATGTTTGCAAATAGGGCGACGCACACAATAACCTCATTTCAGCCTGTTGAGGCAGACGCATCTTAACTCCTAAACGAGGAGGTAAAGATTGTGACCTTCTATGGAAAATAAGCTGCAACAACACATTCTATTTCAACGACAATAAAATAAACATTCACTAAATAATTTATTAAAAAATAAAAAAAAGACAGGCATTTACATGAATCCCTAAGATTTTTAAATTTAACAATAACATAAGAACTTCAAATTTTTCTTTGTTACATTTCTTACTTGATTGCTACTAGGTGGCGCCCTACAGGGTGTGTGTTCTGTACTAGAACCTCTATCCTCAGCTTCCAACATCCATGTACTAATTGTTAAAAATCCAATAGTTGTTTGTGAGATAGATAATAGAGGTATACGTAATCGTGATGTGTCTTGTATGGCACTTAACAATACACAAGCTGAGCCCAAAGAAATGGCGGTATGGGAAACTCGCTCTCTAACATCGTATACGGTGAAACGAAGCCTTGAATCCCCAGTTACACCATCACTTGCCCGGAAACTGATTGTACTCAAGAAACCAGGGTTACTACTCCTCTGAAAAATAAAAAATATGTGATTCCGATAATTTTTACCATTACTGTTTTGTTAATATGTAACGATGTTGGCAACCTGATATCAAATAAAAATCAATATAATCAAGAATCAATTATTAAAATTTGCATGATTCTGCGTATATTACCAAAACAAAAGCGTTTCTTGATTATATCCAGGAAATCCTAAAAAGCCGCTTAATGCGTGTCGTTTAAAAATTAGTATCATGCCGGATACGGCCCGCGGGTCATATTCTGGACCTCAGTGGTATAGCTGTTTCTGATTATACCTAAGAAATCCTAAAAAACCGCTCAATGCGTGTCGTTTAAAAATTAGTATCAGGCTGGACACGGTCCGTGGGCCTTTATATTTTGCGTAACATCAATTCAACATACAAAACATGCCCTTGACACAACGTTCTTGAGTAAACCGTACGTACTCACTGCAGAATGCAGAGGTCTGGTCTCGGTAAGCGAGCTGCTTGTCGGAGTACGTCGTTCCCCACCACTCAGTTCGTGACCGACCGCATGCCGCAAGACCCTCTAGTAGCCAGGAGTTTTTTAAGGTGATGAAAATCGCTATCCACGCATTTTTTGTTTGACATTGGAGAACAAAAAAAAAACGTTAGGGGATAAATCAGGTGAATACGGGCAATGAGACATTAATTCGATATTTTTCTCCTTCAAATAATCAATTGTTTGACTTGCTGTGTGGAAGCTTGCATTGTCATGATGAGGAATGATGCGACGTTTTGGTTATTTTTCCCGATTTTGTCAATGACTTCTGGCAAACAAATTGTTGTATACCATTCAGCATTAACTGTTCTCCGATCCTCTAAACTCTAGATAATAAATATTTAATAATGATTTATCTATAATTTATAGGATCTCATCTTGAAAATATTAACGAATGGGTAAATAAAAAATGGGAATGGATGATCTAATAAATGTCGTAAGAGATAAATATTCAGTGGAAAGTAGAAGTGTAGACAATCCGAGAAGAAAACAGGCCAAGCTCTAGGAAAACAGAGAAGATCTTACAATGTTATATCTTACCTCTATGATTTCAGTTCTCCCGTACTGGACCCAAACCCGCGCTGTTGGCATATATACATGCACGACTAAAGTAGGATTAGGTTGTCGTCCATGGGCATCACAAAGTAGATTATCACACGCTAAGGACACTTCACACAACGGTAATTCCGACATATCTAAAATACAAACACATATAATACAATATACAATTATAACAATATACAATAATAACATTACAATAAGGCAAACTTCTATAATTGTTCTCAAACTTTATATTTAGGCGTTCACAATAGGGGAAACTTTTTAAGATCGCAGCGCCATATGCGGCAAAGCTGAAACACTCGAAAGTGACATTAAACTGTTACTCGTGTATTTGTTTACATGGTGAAAATGAACACGAGTTGTATTTTTCCTGTTTTCCGAGCTTTTTTAATTTAAAGGTAATCTACGATTTACAAGATATATAATAATATACTATTCTAAAGAAATTTCAAGGAAATTTTTAGTTTTTCATTTTATTTTTAATTCTTTTTGACTCTCTGTCAATATAATAACAACAAAAATATGGTAAATATATTAGTAAAAATTAATATCTCTGCCTGGAAAAGTAGAAGGGCCTTTTAATATATCAACTGATGATTTAGGCAAATTTTGGGTGGAAAAATGCTTTTTTTCAGTCTTTTCTTGGACGTAAAAAATCACTTTCCATAAAATGCAATGAGCAAACATGCATGCATGGACTTTGATTTTTGCCCATTTTTAATTTTTGGGTCCATAAAAACCTACGATCCACTTTCTCTCTGCCTCCAAACGTCATTTCAATTGATATTTTTATCGATTTAAGTAAATTATGAAATGTTTAAGAAGGATTGTTCCTTATTCACGATTTACATTGCGGCACACAACAAAATTGATTGTTTTTTTTCCATGATTCACAAAAATAAAACACAAAGAACAAAAAAACACGTATTTCTCCATTGAACAAAACAATGTCACTTTCGTATCTTCCGCAAATTGCCACCAGATGTCTATGGAAGGGCGCTTAGGAAGTTTGCCCTATACTATGTGACAATACTCTTTATGAGGGTAAAAAAAAATGATATCGGCCTTTACGTTTAATTATATTGACGTTTAAATGTCAAATATAATTAATTCATATAATATGATAATTTGTATTGTAATTATAGATATTATTAACTATATAATAATTATTGAAAATTTGTTTAATGTAAAAAAAATCATTACTTATCAAACATTTATTTTATTACATTTAATTTTATAATATTCCACTAAACACATTCTGATTAACATTTAGAAATGAAATTTAATTAAAATTTTATCGTGAAATGTTGTTCAACCATAGTAGATCTTGCCCCTAATAAAGAAAGAATATAAACAAAAATATGAACGATAATGTAAAAATTCTTTCTTGTTTGTGTATAATTAAAATGCTTTAAAAAGTAATTTTCAAGAGTATTTACCTATTAATTTTTTTTTTTTTTTTTACTTCAAACAGGGGGTCCTGTGACAGGACCCCCCTACTTGCACACTTTTACATACATTTTGAACATTTTTCTCTTCATTTTCATCGCGTTGTTAAAGCTTATGTGGATGAAACTTTCTCAAACAGATGGATTGGACGAAGAAACTGTATTGACTGTTCTCCGTATTCACCAGATTTAACACCATTGGATTTTTTTAAATTTTAAATAGACTCTATTGTAGCTTCAACATCCGGGTTGGATTTTTATTAATTGAGATACATGCAAGATAAAGTTCATGCCGCAAAACCATTGTTGAATTACAGGAAAATATTGAAGCAGATGTGCAATAATATCAACAGATATCTTAGGTGTTTTATACACGTTTTTGACGACACCTGGATGAAAATGGAGGAAGTTTTGAACATTTGCGTTGATCCATAATTTTTTCGCACATTGTTTCTTCATTATAAAATTGAATTGAAAAATAAACATAGAAGTAATTAACATTTAAAGTGTGAATACATTTAATTGTAATCTGTAGTGCAGGACCTATCAAAATTTGTAAATTTGAAAAATATTCCTTTAACCAAATTTGTATATTTACCTAGGATATGTCCACGTTGTATTCTCCACATCTGCAAATCTGTATCTGGTTTATGACCTCTCTTCCTTTCTACACATTGTCTAAGAGCCATCAACTGGGATCGGACACAATCATAACTCGCCTGCCTTATAGCGTCTATCCAACTCGATCTTTCGCTCTCCGACGTTGCAGCGAAGGCCTGGCATAAGCCACCCTCAAAAACTATAAATATTATATTAACACGGGTCAAATTTATACACTCATAAAGCTTAATAATACCATAGGGAAAATGTTTAATAGAAAAATAAAAAGACTTGAAATTAGGTTAGAGAACAGAAATATTTAAACACTATATAAGATAACATAACCAAAAATAGAATAAAAATCATAGACAGCGGTCCTAATTACTAAGGACAATTGCCTATGGTCTATCTTTCGATGTATACTTCAAGACATTTGCAAAAATAGAGAGTGAAGAAGCCGATCTATGCCTGATATAAAGCATTATATTAAATTATGTTGAAAGATAGAGAGCACATGTTGATAGAATTGGTCAGCAGGGGAGTGAAGTCAGGGACTTCCAAAGATGGGGAGTCGTACTCATAAGTTGAGGAGTCGTCGTTTTTTGGAGGAGTCGGAGTCGAGAGTCGGAAAAACTGTCGACTTCCGGCACTTTGATTCATTTATTATCACGGATGAGAACAAAACGAAAACAAAGTAAACGATATTACCAGCATTTTTAGGGTTTTGTAGGTATTGTGATAGGTGTTATAACATGTATTTGGGTTCTGAAATGTATATTTAGTATTTGTTAAATAAAGGCAGTATTAATCGAGACTTCTTACTATGAACTTGTACAACCTGTAACATGGCGCAGCCGAAGGAAACAAAAATAATCATGGATTCAGTAAAAGTGAAAAGTTTAAATGAAGTACTGTGGGACGGTGACATGGCAGAAAATTGGAAGTTTTATAAACAAAAATTTTAAATATATTTAAACGCCACGAAGAGTGATAAAGAAGACAGTGAATTTAAATCAGCATTGTTATTAAATTCGATTGGAGATCGCGCGTTGCGAGTTTATAACAATTTTCAATTTGCTAGTGAGAGTAACAAAATAGATATTGATAAAATACTGCAACAGTTTGACGAGTATTTTATCCCATTAAAAAATGTTACGTATGAAAGACCAAAAAACTCTTATACCGTCATTTTGTCGTCTGTCTGTCTGTTCGGTAAAAATTGTAGCCAAACGGCTAAACCTAGAGAGTTGAAATTTGACATGCTTATACAACTCTTTGACCCGCACATAGGAAAAATACTAAAACATCTAAAAAACATATCCCCCTAAAAATATAAACAAAAATGTGCTCATCGAAAAAAATATTTTTTTATTATTCTGGGTAGGGTATCATATGAAAGCCGTGGATTAACGAAAAAAAATTTATTTTTGCAAAATAAATTATTTTGAAGCGATTTTTGCCAAAATTGTGCAAAAAAAATTGTCCCACACCCTGTAGCCCAGATGGTTTAAACTAAAAATCTGAAAAAATTCTAAGTAATGTATATTGTTGTGAACCGGAATAGTACAACAGGAATTTTTGATGAGATTATGTTTTCGGAAAATAATGCATTTTTTGTGTTTTTAACCAAAATATGTTAAATATTTAATTCGCTATGTAACCCAGTAGATTAGTCAGTGCTCATAGCGATGTGCGTTTCGTCATTGGTTTTCTAATTTGCCAAACAGGTAACTTGCAAACTAGAGTTCGAATCCTGTCAATTTTAATTTTTTTGTTTTTTTTTGCAGTTTTCTTTTGTTTAAATTATTTTGTCAAAATTCTAGTTATATTTTGGTAAATGTTGCATTTAATTTTTAAAAGCGTAAATTTAATAACCAGTGGGAAGTGTTGAAATTATAATTTAATTCTATGTTTGATATATACGAAATCAGAGGGCGGGGCTAATGATTTAAGCAACCAATAGAAGCCATAGGCGCAATTTTCAAAATCTTAATGAACCTTGCTATGTACAAAAAATACTGCACATATTTAGAAACTTAAATAATGGTATTAGGCATTCGAATTATACGTTATAGTTATAGTTATGTAACACACTATACTAGAAGGCGTATCCTGGTCTAATGGTTAGCTTGCTCGCTTGCTACGCAGCAAACTAGGGTTAGCTCCCGGGCAGAGAAGACAATTTTATTTTTTATTTATTTTTTTTTTCATTTTTATTTTGTTTAAGTTATTTTGTCAAAATTCTAGTTACATTTTGGCAAATGTTGCTTTTAATTTTTAAGACTGTAAATTTAATAACCAGTTGGAATTATTGGAATTATATTTTCATTCTATGTGTCATGTATATGAAACCATAGGGGCGGAGCATATGACTTAAAACAACCAATGAAAGCCATAGGTGCAATTTTCAAAATCTTAATAAACCTTGCTATATAAAAAAATACTGCACATATTTAGAAACCTAAATAATGGTATTAGGTATTCGAATTAAGACTAACAAAAAAATATTTTAACATAAAATTTGTTTTAAAGCTCTTAAAAATATCGTTCGTTTTGCCGCGATTACTACAAAGCAAAATTTGTCCTACACACTCAGCATGCCGCCTTCACTTATTATATACCTGCGAAACCCTGCAAGGTGTGAAAATTCACACTTCACATCAATTTTTTTTTGCACCATTTGTAGTTTAAAAGTGAGTTTTTTTTTAAAGAATGTAAAACGTTTTGTTTAACTTATTTTGTTTAACATATTTGCGAAAGTTAATTTAGTATTCATTGTTTATTTTGATAGTGTGCAAGTGTTTTATTTGAAATTTAAATAATTTCAAAGATACCAAAATTGAAAACAAGTGCAGAATGTATATCTTATCACAGTATAAATAAAACAACTTAAATTTCGACGTAAAATTTTTATCAACATTTATGATTAAAGATTCATGCAGGAAAACAAAAACTTCGCAAACAAGATTTTATATTTATAATTTATTGTTAATCATTATTTTTACTCTAAAAAGGTGTTATTAAAATAAAATCAATAATATTACCCGTAGTTACAGCAGCTAATTGAGTAATTAAATCCAGAACAAGTGAGCATATAATGTATAATTAGAGCAAGTTTTGAACCATAAAGTCAATTATACACTTATGCATTACGCAAATTATGTTCCTAATACTTTTATTCGAGGAATGAAAACCTGTTTTACTATTTTCTAGATGTTGACGAAAGTATTAGCTCAAATTTATATTCGTAAAGAAAAGATTCAGGACTGAAAAATGTACGAGTGTAGCCTTTTATAATTCGGGTTTGCGCTAAACTAGTGCTTCCATCTGGCAACTGACGCTTCTATCGTAAAGTTTGACATTTTTGACGATATAAGTACTCAGAACGTTTTGTCGTACGAATGCTATTTGTGTTGTTTACAATAACTTGAAAAAATTCATCTCGGCTAAAAATGGATTTAAATCGTGAACATTTACGAGCGATTATTTTTTACAATTTTCGACGTGGATTAACCCAACAACAGTGCATCGATGAACTTAATTTGACTTTTGGTGATGAAACACCATCAAGAACTGTTTATCGATGGTTTGCCGACTTCAATCGTGGCCGTAGTTCGCTTGAGGACGAATTTCGTGAAGGTCGTCCAAAATCGGTCATTGTTCTGGAAAACATTGATGCTGTGCGTGAACTGATACTGCAAGATCGTCATGTGATTTATCGTGAGAATGAGGTATTCTTGGGCATTAGTGGGACCAGCATACATTGTACTACGCGACTGTAGTACTGTTTGAAATTATTACATATTTTCTAGTGTTATTTTTTGTTAAAATGTACTGTGCTTAAATTAACCTGTTCCCTGTTAGCATATTCACAGCTGAATACTAGACAATTCAGCCATATTGCCTTGTATTACAGCCCCGCCAACGGTAATGTCACTTCTCAATAACGAATAAAAATGATTATCAAAAAAACTGTTGATTTTGATGTTACTATAGAAAATATTCCTAAACATCCAGAATTATGTTGGCTTCTTACACTTATTAAATACCTACAAAACCCTGAAATGTGTGAAAATTCACACTTCACATACATTTTTTAAATATCACTGACAAACTCTATCGTATGGTGTATTCATTATCATGTGCTGGTTCATGCAGTAGAATTATAAATACATATTAATTTAAATTACCTAAATGAAAAGGAAATTGTCCTTCCTGGGGTTGTATAGATGTCGGTGTGGGAGGATCCAGCCTAGCCTGGCACTGTTCTAGTACTATGACTCCGACAGGCTCTGACCACTGGTCGCGACTTTTGAAATAAAACAAAAGATTGCCTCGCAGTCGACACCATCGCTCTAAACTAACTGTAAAAACAAAATACAATAAACAATATGAAACAAATGGAGAAGAAAATAATATTTATGCTCAGCTGTTCCCAAACTATTCCAATTTATTTTTATAGTGTCTTAGATTCATCTTCATTCAGCTGCCAACTTGCAGATAGATTAGTTAAATATAATCCCCACTAGATAAAAAAATAATTCAAAAATTTCAAATTTTAGGTTATATTTAAAGGTTTTTTACTTATATAGATAATCCTTATACACGTTGTTCAATGAAATTTGGGACATAGAGGTTTCGTAGTCAAAAATTATTAATTGAAAATATTGGTTCCCCTAATTATTTTAGAGTAAAATAATAACTATAAGCTTTTCACTATTGTAAGAACAAACTAAGAGGAAATTTTGTTTGAATAGTTTGCATCTTTGAAATTGTATGTCATGTTGGTATTAAAAAATTTCACTTTTTTAAAATGTCGATCCATTTGACATATGTATTAATTAAAAATGATATCTTAATTAAAATGATCATAACCTACAAACTTTAAGTCCGTTTTACAGCGTAAGGAATATTTTTAATTGACATTTAATTGAGTTTATTCTTACAAAAGTGAACAGCTTATACATTATTTGTTCACAATGAAAAATTGCATGTAATACAATAATAATAATAATTTTAATTAATATAAAATATAATGATTTCTCTTTTGTAAAAACTAAGAAGAAATTTTGGTTTCAATAGTTTGCACTTTTGAATTTGTGTCATGTTGCTACTACAGAAAGAATTAAAAATGTCACATTATTAATATAGGCTATTCCAAACGATTAGGCGGAACTAGATTTTGCAATTTAGTTGCTTTCATCGTTTGAATCGTGCTTTTAGCCGTTTTGTTTAAGCTTTGTAAATCATACTTACAATTCACATTTTTTGGTTAAGGTTAATATCATTTTCTTTATATTTTGATTGTGTCATTCTTAATACAAATATCCATTTATTTATTTTTTTTATCATCAAAATATGTAAACAAGCATTTTTTTTTGACACGTCATTCGTTTCCATGATTTCACTGTTGAAATTTTAAATTTTGACATCCCTTAAAATGAAATAACCCAAGCAAGGCCCCTTCTCGTGACAATCTAAATGAACGAAATTCCCATTTAGTTCCGCCTAAACGTTTGGAATAGCCTGTATATCATGTTGAAAAATGATATCTTGATTATAATAACCAAAAAATCTGAAGCCTGTTTTACTATACCAGGGATTTCTTAAATGACATTTAAAGTCAGTAATGCAATATAAAAGTAACCAAAATAATCAGATCTGCGGGCTTGTGTCATATTTAGTTTTATTTTTACACTGTTTTTATAACTAGTAACAAATAGTGTGCAACAATTTAGGTGTGCACCCACAATGCGCTCTTTTCTTTATCTAGGGACATTAATTTTTATCTGTTAATTTCATGGCAACTACTACAATAAGACTCTGCTCTAAATGTATCCTAAAGTGAGTTTGGGAACCTCTGATTATCATGTTAGTATATCTAAATACATATTTTACAAAATATAATACTTTTTCACCGACCAAAACTACTCAAGAATTCGATTTTCAATTTATATCAAATATATAACATTATAATATAGACAAGTAGTTTTAAATTATCAAGTTAAAGTCTGTTAAAATGCATGCAGGATACTGAATCAATTACAAAATTTAAATGTAAAATTTCTTGATACTATTTCCAGATCTAAAGCCCTCCTATGTCCTAGATTTTTACGGTTACATAAATATTTTATAGAAGACAAAAATCGATATTTACATTAAATTTTACAGCTCCTACAGAATAACAAATTTTACAACATTTAGTTAATTTTCTAATAAAACAAAAAATATATTAAAAAAATACGTGCGAATATAATATTCTAACATCGAGGTGGTACAAAGGGCAAAGAAAATAAATTCTTCGTTTGACCTTTGGCACTATATGAAAGTCACGTGGTCGGCGTGATTTTTCTACCAGTCGTATTACCCCTGTATAAACAGGCAATCATTTTTAGAATGGATCCTAATTTTATGATCTATTAATAATTCAAATATTACCTATGAAATTTTATATTTTTACCTATAGAAAAATCAATCATTTACCTATAGATAATTAAAAAAAGATCTATAGTAAATTAATAGTTGACCTATAGAAAATTATCAATTGATCTATAATAAACTACCTATAGACAGTAGTGACATCTGCTTACTAACCTAACCTAAGATAGTGTTTTGTCATTAAACTAGAAGATGGGTAGCTCGCTTCGCTCGGCTTCTTCTAACCAAACCCTTACTAACCTAACCTAAGATAGTGTTTTGACATTAAACTATAAGATGGGTAGCTCGCTTCGCTCGGCTTCTTCTAACCAAACCCTTACTAACCTAACTTAACCTAAGATAGTGTTTTGTCATTAAACTAGAAGATGGGTAGCTCGCTTCGCTCGGCTCTTCTAACCAAACCCTTACTAACCTAATCTAACCTAAGATAGTGTTTTGACATTAAATTAGAAGATGGGTAGCTCGCTTCGCGATAGAGTGCAAGGGTACTTATAGATCAAGTATTAATTTTATAGATCAATAATTATATCAGTAGGTATATGATTATTTCCATAGATCTATTAAATATTTACATAGGTTTATAATTATTTTCATAGGTCGATAAATATTTCTATAGCTCAATAATTAATTCCATAGGTCAAAAATTAAAACCATAGATCAATTATTTAATACATAGGTAAACTATTATTTTCATAGGTACTATTTTGTAGATCATATATTTTTTTCATAGGTCAAATATTTTTATCCTTTTAGAATTAAATACAATAATACGTCGGCTAAAGAATATTTTTTTCGCAAGTTTATTAAGCAAGTTTATTTTGAATTTTTTGGCAAACCAATTATTAAGTTTTGTATGGCCAGTAATGCAAAACGCTTGAAAATGACCTTAAGAAATTCATGATTTTTAAGCAAAAAATTCTAGTCTCCGATTTTATTGAAAATTTGTGTAAATATGTATTTTTGGTCGTAGATCAATAAAATTTAAAAAATGTTTTTATTTGGGGTACCGCGGAAAAATTCTGATACATTAAGGGGAGGCTAGGGTCTGATCACCACATTTTAAGCATATTTTTGAGAATTTTTTTCAAATCTATGGTTAAATTTATTCATTTTCAAACTAAGTACATATATAAAGTATGTTTTGAAGAAGATACAAAAAAATGTTGAAGGCAAAATATGGCGAAATGAGCCAGCTGTGTCAAATCTTATCAGACTCCGGGAAAAAAATTAGATTTTGCGGTGACCAGCATAACTCGTCACTGGATCATCTGATATCAAAAATCCAAAAAGATTTTGTTAGTTTATTAGTTTGCCAAGGTAATGACGTTGAGTTTTTATTTTTAAAATGATTTTTCAGTTTTTAGCGTTACTTAGAAGACAAAAAAATTAATTCCCCCTAAAAAAAACCTAAAAATGAGTATATTTGTGATTGTTAAATAAAAAAAAAAAAAAACATGAAAAAAAAATATCTCAACGTCGTAACCTCGGCAAACTCATAAACTAACAAAATCTTTTTGGATTTTTGATTTCAGATGATCCAGTGACGAGTTATGCTGGTCACCGTAAAATCTATTTTTTTTCTGAGAGTCTGAGAAGATTTGCCACAGCTGGCTCATTTCGCCATATTTTGCCTTCAAAATTTTTTTGTATCTTCTTCAAAACATACTTTATATATGTACTTAATTTGAAAATGAATAAATTTAACCATAGATTTGAAAAAAATTCACAAAAATATGCTTAAAATGTGGTTATCAGAACCTACTTAAAGGCGAGAACCGAAAAAGTTTGGTAACCACTTGTATAAAGTGTAAATAGTGAATCTTCAACTTTTCAGTCCACCTTTTGGGAACGTTGTAGAATGAATTTAAAGATTTTTGCATTGAAACATGGAAAATTGTGATTCGATTAACGAATAATTCGTACTACGAATTACCTCGTGAAACAAATTCAATTCGTTAGAAAAATTCGTAGTGAAGTTCGGAATTTAAGCTTGCGTCTCTATGCTGTAGCAGTGTTTCTAAGCCTCCGGTCCGGATATTTTTTGAATAATCAATTGGTGTAAAAAAATTTCTCTAGGTAACCGTTTTACCACAGCAATTCATATTTTGTAAGGTACTAATTCCAAAATAAATCACCGGAGATCCACACAGGTCATCTGGCGTTCTGTAGGGCCAAATTAAACTTTTTAAACATAGTTTTAACAGAAAATGTATTACAATTTATTACAAAACAATTTGATATACCCTATTTAAACCTGTAATAGATAATATATAAACACATCACATGCAACAAAAAGTGTTAATTTATTCAAAAAAATATCTACTGGTCATGCCATAATATTTATTTGCAAAAAGTGCATATCAAACTGCATGCAACATTTATTAATAAACAATTTTATTCAAATATCAAATGATAACATGCTAAGTGTAAATGTGTCTTAAGAATGATTTCCTGGTACCAATTGCGATTTTTGTTAGTCAAGCGTTGGAAAATGACTGAATTATTTATCCTTTTATTTCTATCTTGTGTGAATCACTAATTACAATATAAACATTGGGTTACGTAAAAATGACGTCAAGTTTTGAATATAATATTTTTATCATACAATATTTAACAAAGATTCATACGCAGTTTGATCAAAACTTATCCGGATTAGCGCTATAAAACTTTATTAATAATAAAACTATCCTAAATAGAAGGAGGCCATTTTACCCCCTTCTACAAGATACACCAGTTTTCAAAATGACCACTTCTGGCCATTAAGACAGCGCTTAAGTCTCTGTGGCCACAGTCAATAGAATTACGAAAAGTTTCTACAGAAAAACCATCCACTGCCTTCATCAGGGTGCACTTCAGACTAGCGATTTAGGGTCTCTTCTTGCAAGTCACGTCTTGAAGCACGGATCAAAATTGTAGTCCAGGGGGTTGAGGTTAGAGCTACTAGGCAGCTAGTTACGTTGCTGTCAAGCCACTGCTGCGAAGCCTTCGCATTATGGGCTGGCGTTGAACCTTGCTGGAAACTTCAGTGGTGATCAGCGAAGAGAAAGTTGTTCAGTTCTTTAACTATCAACTTCAACACCGTTCACACCCTTTCTCCTAAAAATTAATATTAGTGAAGCAGTTTAGTGAAGTAATATCTGAAGCAGGGTAATGGACCCCTGGATGGCCGGCGCTGTCTCACAAGCTTCTCGTGAAGTTGTATCATACACCATGTCGTTCTGGCGGTTGAAAGTCCTCACTATTAGAAATCTTTTCAAGAAACCCTTTATAATTCTATCGACGCTTGGCCGTAGAGACTGAAACGCTGTGTAACGGCCAGAAGTAGCCATTTTAAAAACTGATTGGCGTTTCTTGTTTAAGATGCATCTATGTTCTATGTATTAAAAGAAAATTAAAGTATTACATTTATGCAACCGCACACTAAAGAGTTAATGTTTGGCATGTATATACAATTATTTTGCCCCAATTTAGGAAAAATATCGAGACTTCGAAAAGATATGGCTCGAAAAATACATAAATTTATGGAAAGTTTTTTTTTTCTGTGTGTTGTATCATATAAGTAAAATGGATTAACGAAAAAAATGTATCAAACAAAATTTATTTTTATGCATTTTTTGCCTAAAATGTGCCAAAAAACTTTTATCTTCCACCCTATTTTCCAGTGGCACAATCAGGAAAAAATAAAATAATACACAATGATATCAATCGGAATAATACTCGAAATTTTTTATGCAACAAGTTTTTCGAAAGATTAAATTAATTGTATTTTCGAAAAAAATATCCTTTAATGTAGCGGCGGTCGGTGAAGCATGTTTGGGAGGGCAATCAGCATGATCGGACACGCTCGTGCTTTGTCGTTGCTATACTACTGTTGAGCGATATAGTACGAGCTTGTCCAATCATACCAATTGCCCTTCCAAACATGCTTCACCGACCGCCACTGCTTTAATGGAATGTCGGGTACTAAATGAAAACTTAGATTCACCCTTATAGGGCAACTGGTTGCTACTGCTAACCACACATTATTTCTGAAGTTCTTACTGCTTTTTGGTAATAATCATAGTGAAGGATGTGTTGCCTTAATAAGGAATTTAGTGTTTATACAGTTTCCAAGTTGCTTCTTTTTTTTGCATCAGTTTTTTTTGCATCTTCCTGAAGATCATTTTGCGTAACTAATAATAGTAAATAATTATTATCAATAAAAATGAATTTAGAAAATAATTCTTATCTATGTCCTCAAAGGGTTAATAGACGATCAAAAGTTTCTTGATTCTCCTCCGATTTTGAACAAAAAATATCCAATACTTATTACCTACGAAATCTTAAAGAAAAATAGCCACTTTATTTCGAGTTTTAAATATTAAATAATCGAAGCTGAATGACCCCAGAGCTGACAGCAGAGCATCAGAAAATGAAAAGTATCAAAAATATCAAAGTGATGTCCAGGATTTGAACCGGCATCCCTGTGGTTGGTAGTCAAAAGTATTACCACGAAGCGACTCTATTTAGAATAATTATTCGTAACAAAATTTTTAAACGCTAATCCGGTTTCTGATCAATTCTCGTATTTTTTGCAAATTTCGAAGTAGACAATGCAATTCACAACTAATTGCATCAATATGACTGCAATAAATCATCATCAAATTTCATATGTTATTAGACCTATCATAACTAAAAAAATATTACAAAAATGTCAATTTTATTGCCTCACCTAGCATATCTAAGTATGCTAATTACTTAGAAACGCCTTGTTATTGTTTACTTTGGCGATATTTGTATTTGTGACACACACAAGATAGAACAAGGTTTTGTGCGCAGTGCACTGTGTTTATACCTTTACTAGCTCCCCCCACACAGCTTAGGTTCCTAAGGCCCTTTTCACGTTTATCCTTTTTGCTTTGTTTCCCTGTAATGCATTTGTTTTCATCAAAATATAACAATAACCTAATTCAATCATCCTTTAATACAATGGGTGTACTTTTACATTTATTTAAGCATAGATGTAAAAATCAGCAATTCTGATGGTGACGAAAATTTCGTATTTGTTTAGTACTTATCACATTTGAAAGTTAGAGGAACATATAAGCATACACATACAATTTATTAAAACAAAATGCAGAAAGAAGAAATAGGAAGAATATTTTCTTCAACATTAGACCCGATTGTAGAAACGATTTAACCCTTTGCGATCGGAAGTACAGCAGTTTTATAGTGCCGATTCTAAGTAGGGTTATGCGTAACACGCTTGACAATGCTGTTTTACAAAGTCCCAAATTCAGAATTGTAGTGATAGGGTAGAAGAAAGATGTTGGTAGCTAGCCAGCGCGATCGTTGACGAAAAATATCTCTCTACTTTTAAATGTACCCGAATACCTATAAAGTACGCCTATAAATAAACAGGAATCTTTGAAACATTATTTACCAGCTTATAATGACAGTCACTTTTTTAATATTTCGTTGATTTCTTTTTTACTTATATTGCATAAATATTAATAAAATTTCTTTAATATAGCAAATTATCAACATTTACAATTATTTATCGCCATGATAAAAGTTATATCTTCTTATGGATTTGTTTTACAACATATAGTCTACAGAAGTGGCAAGTTTTAGTAAATATATTACATCCCCAAGCAACTACTGGAACATTAATTTTAACCAGGCCATTTTTAGGGTTTTGTAGGTATGACCAAAAAACCCTTATACCGTCATTTTGTCGTCTGTCTGTCTGTCTGTCTGTCTGTTCGGTAAAAATTGTAGCCAAACGGCTAAACCTAGAGAGTTGAAATTTGGCATGCTTATACAACTCTTTGACCCGCACATAGGAAAAATACTAAAACATCTAAAAACATACCCCCCTAAAAATATAAACAAATATGTGCTCATCGAAAACAAAAATATTTTTTTTAAATTCTGAGTAGGGTATCAAATGAAAGCTCTTAGTACGTGGATTAACGATCAAATTTTTATTTTTGCAAAATAAATTATTTTGATGCGATTTTTGCCAAAATTGTGCATAACGCATTTTTTGTGGTTTTTGGTTCACAAAGTACAAAAGTTATACCAATGTAAGACACTCACATGCATGGCGTGCGATGGCTACATGCGTTAGAGCACTCTTAAACTGGCTGGAAAACGAAGGGTTTCGAGTTCGAGTACACGGAGTGAATTTTATTTTTTCTGTTTTTTTTTGCATTTTTGTTATGTTGAAATTATTTTGTCAAAATTCTAGTTATATTTTGACAAATGTTGTATTTAATTTTTATGAGCGTAAATTTAATAACCAGTCTTATTATATGATTAACAGACGATAAATTATTTTAAAAATATCGTTCATTTTGCCGTGATTACTACAAAGTAAAATTTGTCCTACACACTCAGCATACCGCCTTCACTTATTATATACCTGCGAAACCCTGAAATGTGTGAATATTCACACTTCACATCAATTTTTTAATGAAGAAATTCAATAAACCTCGTCGGTTAACCGGCAACAACAAGCGCCGCGAACAAGCATTTATAGGCGCCGAAAGCAATCTTTCTATGAGTTCACATCCATAGAATAGACAAATAGACCGATGCCTAGGGCGCGGATTGATTGGGGCTGTTTAATTTCTTTTGGGACTTAAGAAAGAGAACGGCGTTAAATGTTTGGCTTGCCTACATTACCTAGCTTAAAAATCTCATTATGGCTCTAATTAGATTACACAAGAAGGCTATTTTTTAAACCCACGTCCTTAAAGGCATCAGTCTAATGCACCCAGCCATATTTCAAAAACCAATTAAAATATTATTTTTAATAAACAACAGAAAAATGTATAAAACATCTATTAAAATTTAGATACATTCAAATTTTGTATTGGCTTTTATTACAAGCTTGTCTATGGACACTGAGTTCCAGTTTAATGACTCTTTCCATCCAGCACGAAGACGGACAATAGCGTGGTGACGCCACATTGGAGACTGGATTAAACGTTATGGGCCATGTGCATAATCTTTTACTAAATGTTAATAGCACTACTAGGGAATGAAACTAGGCACTACTAATCATGCTTCTCGCTCTGACACATTATCTGGGAGGTATGTTGCACTCTTTTCATAAACGTCAGATTTAGTTGTAGAATTTAGTAAAAGATTATGCACACGGCCCATTGTCTTTATAGTTATATTAAGTTCACCAGTCACAAGGGTCTAGGCTCACGGGCTTGCCCCCCCCCCTCGGTACTAAAACACGTTTTTAGGTACACATTTGTCTTGTAATTGTATGAGAGCCCATATCAAAAAAAAAAAGACTTCTGAGCTCCCTAAGAAAATTTGTTGACTTCTGAGCCTGCCTTAAAAACATTCTAGGTGCACGCCTGCTGTGAATCAATCATCACTCTTCGGTAACCTGCCTTGTGCTGCAATTTCAGCGATTTTCATTCCAATTTTTTCCCGTTTCTTTGATCTAATTCAGATATAAATAATCCCACATGTTCATTTCTAGCACGTAAAATAAAATAAAAATCTGTGGCGGTTTTCAAGAGAAGGCAAATAAAGCCCCGGCGCCGCAAACAAAAATTAGTATTCAATACGCAAATTGTATGTTAATTTCGAACAAATATTCATTTATTTATTTATATAAATAAAATATTTATATTCGTATAATTTATAGTATGAATATATATGTACTATTAAAATATTTATGACGTAATAAATTCTTTAGTTCTAGAAATGAGGAAGCTTCTAAAAGTTACCTACTACTACTACTAAGGCCTCGATTTAATATCCACGGACCGTTAAGTACATATTAGATGCATCCAAGGTACGTCTCAGGACTGGCTTGTCAGTTCTTGGAGAGCAGGCGTCGAGCATGTCGTTCCCCTTCCCGTCAGCATGTATAACCACCGTACGTTTACATCCCCGCTCCATACTTCGACATTACGCAAAGACAAACACGGGATTTTTATATATATAATAAATCTTTACTTTAACATATTATAAATATTTATTTTCTGTGCATTAAATACCTTTAAAATTGAAACATTAAAAATGCAAATGTAAATATTTATTTGACAAGCCTAAACTTTTTAAATTCTAAATTAGCTCGAGCTAAGTTAAAGGCTGGGCACCACAGTTCTAGAACATACTGATATTTTTAATTTTAATAGAAACGGTCCATTTCTACAAACAGCTTTGCAAATTTTTGGACAAGGCCTGCGTATCCATTCACAAAAGGTTGAAACTTGTATTAAATTTTAATTATTTTTCAGTTATAATAACTATTACTATGTATTGAGGGTTTTGTAACTAGCTAAACCTAGTTTTAAATCGTTTCTACAACCAGGTCTGAGTGTGATAAGTACTATACGTGATAATTTAAAATATTTTCATTAGTCGACTCTTCTTCGATTCTGGGTTCTTAATTTTGATAAGTTATGAATAGTTACTATTTTCATTTAAAGAATATTAGCTGTAATTTGTTGTTTTATAGAAAAAAATAATAATTATTATACAAATTAAAACTGTTATACAATTAAAAATTAGGTATAGAAATAACAAACACCTAAAATTTTTCAAGATAAATTAGTATGCAATGAAAAATGACATATTACAACAATGACATGCATCGTAGAGCAATATAAACATCATCCATGCTTCTTAATTGCAGGCTAAACTGCAATAAGAGTCACAATTATAAAATACCATTTCCAATTAAGTTAACAAGGCGAAAAAAAATATACATATAATCTATTTTAATACATTAATTACATGTTTGATAAATAATAAAAAAAGGACTCACTTTCACTCCTTCGAAAAAACCCTTCTTGTCTTTCTCGAAGGAACAAAACACCTTCTTTTTCAAATTTGCTAGCCGGCTGCGTTGCCAAAGTAATTAATTCTTGTTTGTTGAATCGCATAGCAATTGTTTATAATAATCACTCACATCTAAAGATGAAATGTATCAGTAAATATAAATATTCTAAAAATACAAGGGTTCAGTTCTAAACTAGCAATGTATGTCACATAATATATTTATAAGACCAATATTTGTTTGCAGTGGGAGTAGAATCAATGAAGGAAGTAGGCAGAAAGGTGCGTCTGAAGAATAATAAATAGGTGTATAAAATTATCTTCAAAATTATGTCAATTACAATATTGAGATCTCAATTATTACACAAGATATTTTTAATTAGTATGTAGTGACAAAAATAAATAAAACTTACAAATTTCATTTCATCAAACATGATTAATGGTTAACTTAGTTTTAATTGTTGATTTTCGAAAATCATTTTAGTAATATACCAGACACATCTTACAACTATCCCAGAACACTAACGTCAACAAGCAGCTAAGCTGTCATTCGCCAATATTTCATTTAGCTCCAACACCACCATCTAGCGGGTAAAACTTACACTAATAAGCCGGGTAACATATTGGCGCTATATTTGTAACAGCTAATTATTTTCTTAATAATAACATTAAACATACAGTTATTACTCAATATTTATAAACAAAGGAGATAAGAAAGTATATTATAGATCATAAAACAGTATCATAAACAGTAGAAAGTTTTCTGATGTTAAAGGAAACATTAAAAAAATTGAAATACTTTTTTTACAGGCTTAAACTAATTACATATTTCTTATCATAACTTTTAACATTATTATTGCGTAAGGAAATTACATCGCTAGCTGCTGCCACGACGGTTTTCCAATGCATCAATATGTAAATTCTAATCATTTTACACCAATATACAATTTTAGTGTGCTGATGTGTTTTATTCAACAAAAAAACAAACGAATCTGTAATGATTACTATACATGCGATTAATAACAATTAATTAAAAAGTGTAAGTGCGTTAGAAATTAAAACTATATATAAACAATTGTATGTTAAACAAAATGAAAAATTAATCTTAATACTTACTGTTTACGTTGTACTTTTCTTGTAGTTTGATAGTGAAATACGTGTTTGCTTTAACATCTTGTCGAATCGGGAGATAATCGTGATCGCGAACTAAAAATACGGAACTGAAGAGTTTAAATGCATTTGTGACCTTCGATAGATAAGTGATAGTTTACGTACACATAACACAATTCACGATTTTCTAATTCAGAATTAGTGAAATGTATATGTTGAAAACTTTTGGATAAATATTTACATCAAGTAAGTCATTACAATTTAAATTTATAGACAAATTATAGTTACACAAAATATAAGAAATTCAAACAGAATTTTAGTTTTAAACTAATAGTATCTTAAAAAATAGTTTCTTGATAATAAGTTCAAAGTTCTCACAGTACATTGATTGGGGGTAAACTTAAATGTTTGAAATATAAACAAATTACTTAAAACCTAGTTTTACTATTTTAAAATCCGTCTAACATCTATTAGCGTTGTCATTTACTGCGAATTCATGTTTCATAATTCGCGGTTTGTTATTTTGAATGAAACTGCAAAATTCGTGAAAAAAAAATTGAAAAATATTTTAAACGTCCCATTTCTATATACGAGGTGTGTAAATTAAGTAACCAGACTGATTTTTTAAATTTTATTTATTCGAATAGAATTACAATTTAATATTTTCTCCCTCAAAATAACTTCCTTGGGAAGCCACACAGCGCTGGAGACGGTTCTTACAATCCTCAGATGGTCGGTTACGGACGTTTAAATGTTTTCGAGTATTCCAAAATAACGTCCCTTGAGGTGATTTGTCAATCTTGGGAAGAGGAAAAAGTAACAAGGACTCAAGTCAGGCGAATAAAGAGGCTGAGGAGCCACAAAAATGTTTTTACTGGCCCAAAACTCGTTTATTGAAATTGCTGTGTGACAAGGCGCATTTTCTAAATTTTTCTCATCCCCAATTCATTGGTCAAGATCTAATGAACGGTAGTGTAAGTCAAATTCAACTCTTTCACGATCATTCTGACTGTCAACCGACGATCTGAACGTACAAGATCCTGGATTCTGTCGACATTTTCATCGGTTCTTGAAGATGAAGGCCTTCCGCTGCGTGATCCATCTTCAATCAACTGTCTTCCTTCTGAAAATTCCTTAAACCACAAAAAAACTTGGATCCTTGACAAAACACTGTCTCCGAACGAGCCCCCCCCCCACAGCTTTGAAAACACATGGTTTTTAGGTGTTTTTGTCAGAATACAAGTGAAGACCTTTTTTCCTTTTTTTTTAGGGTCATTACTTGTATCTGGCAAATGAGGACTTTTTTTTAGGTCACCACTTGTATTTTAGAAGTAAAGACCTTTTTTTAAGATCAACATTTGCATTTTGAAAAATAAAGTGCATTTACTAGCACTTATTTCCGAGTAATTTCCCGATTCCTACCCTTCAAAACAATTTTGTCTTTTGAGAGACCCCCACCCCCACGGAATAATTTGTTGGTGCGCGCCTGTTTTCAGCCAACAGTTCTATATAGCAGGGCTGCGGACCGTTATTTTTTTCGTTTCGGTTTTCGTTCCGGTTCAATTAAAAAAATATATATCAGTTCGGTTCCGGTTTTCGTTCCGGCAAAATTAACGGTTTTTTCGGTTTTCGGTTTTCGGTTCAGTTTCGAGTCATACATTTTTAAATGGTTTATTTGTATTAGAAATTAATTTTCCCCAAGACCACTATAGAATGTACCAATTCTAAAACCAATTTTGACTACAGAAAGTTAATATTCTAACACAAGAGTTGGAATGTTATTCTAAAGCACTTATCTTCTTATGCATTTTGCGTGTATTTCATTCCATCACTTGTTATGGAATAACTATTCTATGCTTGTCGTCATTTGTTTTTATAAGGTTACATTAAAATATATGCAACGTTTACATTAAATAAATGCAACATAACTGGCTAAAAAGTACTAAAATAGGGGCCGATGTGCGGCAAATCAAATTAAAATAAACAAATAATAAATAAAAAAATAAGTTTAATTAATTGATTACTTTGTTGTGTAATATAAATTATTTGTTAAGATAAAATGTTTGTTAAAATAATTATTTGTTATTTTTTTTTTTTTTCTTTCTGGTGGTCATGGAGAAAGTAGGGTCTGTGACTCGGTTGGAAGAGAAAATTCTATGCCGCCATAAATCCTAAGAAATATAACTTGTATGTTTATTTATTTACCTGCAATTATTACTCTATAAGTAATTTCAGCAATCGGAAATCTAAAAATTCCGCTCTTAGCTACCCTCATCTTTAAATTTTTGTGAGAACTACCTCTCTTCGCATGTTATACAAATGGCAAAGTATCCTATTCCTAACCACCATTTTGGAAGCGACCTCCAAAAAAATATGAAGATACAAAATTGGAAACATTGCTACAGGAAGACGATAGTCAATCACAAAAACAACTAGCAGAGCAGTTAGGCGTTAGTCAACAAGCTGTTTCCAATCGCCTACGAGAGATGGGTAAGATCCAGAAAGTCGGCAAATGGGTTCCACATGCATGGAATGAGAGGCAGATGGAAAAACGCAAAAACACTTGTGAAATTTTGCTTGCACGATACAAAAGAAAGTCTTTTTTGCATCGTATCATTACTGGCGATGAAAAATGGATTTATTTTGAAAATCCCAAACGCAAAAAATCATGGCTGAACCCAGGCTCACCATCCACATCAACTGCAAGACCGAATCGCTTTGGCAAAAAGACAATGTTCTGTACTTGGTGGGACCAAAAGGGCGTGGTCTATTATGAATTGTTAAAACCTGATGAAACAGTTAATACCCAACGCTACCAACAACAACTGATCGAATTGAACCATTCGCTGCTCATAAAACGACCAGAATACGAAAGAAGACAGCACAAGGTAATCTTTCTTCACGATAACGCTCCATCACATAAGGCAAAAGCAGTTTGCAACACATTGGAGGCACTCAAGTGGTAAGTGATACCCCACGCCGCTTACTCACCAGACTTGGCTCTTTCAGATTACCACTTCTTCGCATCGATAGGTCACGCACTTGCCGAGCAGCACTTTGTTCATATGAAATTGTGAAAGAATGGCTAGATGAATGGTTTGCGGGGAAAGGGGAAGAGTTCTACTGGCGAGGTATTCACAAATTGCCTGAAAGATGGGAAAAATGTATAACTTCTAATGGAGCATACTTTGAATAAATAAACTTTTACTGTTCTTTTGAGTACAATGTGTTTTATTTAAAAAAAAAAAATCCGCAATTCATACTTGTAGACCTGGTAATATTGAAAATATATTCAAAAGAGTGGTTTACAATAAAGAAACGATTATTTTCTGTTCTACTTGAAACTGAAAAATCTCACTTATCGTTTACGTTACAGCAACAAAGTACATTACAAAAACCGCACGAAGCACTGGGTACTCCAGCTAGTACTATAATAAATAAATGAATGAATAGCCAACACAAAAATATTTTTTGCAAAAACGGTTGTTGACCTTACATTTGTTATCAATTTGACATGTTAATAAACTATAATTAAGTTTAAATAAAACACTACTGAATCGAAATGTTTTTTAGCTATTTTGAGATATTTTTTATCATAAAAACAGTTAACAGTTTACAAAATATCAGGCATTTGGCTTTAGATAGGAGCATATATTATTTTATTTAATTAGTTCTGTTCATTAAAAACATTATGTTAGACATTATCAGTGTTTTAAAAATGGCTACAAGCTATGTACATTTCCTTAAGATACGTAATATCTAATGAACAAACATAAACGACCATAGGTCGAATGTATAACATAACGTGGGATTAAAAAAAAAAAAAGAACAAAAACGTCAGAGTAGGCTGAAATAAAACACGTATGCCTTTTTATTCTGTGATGTCTTTGAATAAATTTGGAACATCAGAACTACACACATAACACTACAGAGCTATTGAGCAAATTTAAATTTTGCTTTGAACAGTTAGTTTTCAATTCTTGTTTATTTATTAATTTATTTTTTTATATAAAACGTAGTCCATCGAAGCAAAGGATGCAGTGCATCCCTTCTTAGTTTCTTGACCTAATCACAATACAAACAATTTCGGAACTAACCAAAACTTTTAATCAAAAGTTCAACTGATATCATAAAAGACATTAAAATGTATTTATAACATGCTTTATTGTGACGCGTCATTTTTATAAATTTAACGCCCATTTTTTTTTTTTAATAGTTTAAAATTGATGTTTTTAAAAAAGGCAGCAATATATTTTGTGTAATATTGACTATCAATATTCAATTGAATGACTAAAGCTGTATATTGGTATTGATACATAGGTAAAATCAGACGATACGTGCAGCATCTTGTATGGATAATGTATCCTTGCATCTACGCACGACTGTTACGTCTCAGACGTATTGTTGGTCCATCGATACAGCTGTTGTACGTCATTTCATTGAATAAAATCTACAACTGGAGACAACTTCTAAGGTTGAAGCATTCGAAATGTACTATTGGCGACGAATGCTGAGAATAATTAGGAACGGCAAAACGTACATGTTTTGGTCCTCAATGAAATTAAACCGACGGTGAGATTATTCTGAATAATAATAATAATAATGTATTTATTTCCGTGAAATGAAAATTACATTTATGGAATATGTCTTGGTGTTACAATAAATAATTAATGAAAATTACATATAAAAAATTTTTACATATACATGACAAAAAGATTACATATAAATTTCATGAACATTAGCCATTTAGATAGGTATAATCCAGAAATTCATAAAAAAAAATAATATGGATTTTCAAGCAACATCGATTTGATACTCTTCTTAAAATTACAAAAATTAAGATTTATAGTTTGCTTTGGGAGCTTATTATAAAATTTAGGTCTCCAGTAAAGAGGTGAATTCTTTCCCACTTCCAGTCTTAATTTTGGAGTTAAAAGATGAGTACCATATCTAGTTGCTCGATATTTTCCATCTGAGACAGTACAAAATTTAGTAATGTTTTGCTTGACATAAAGTAGACAATGAAATATGTACAAACAAGGTACATACAGTTAAAATTTTATTCTGTTTAAAGAGAGGCCTACAAGATTCACGCGAAGGGACCTTACATAAAACACGCAAGGCTCTTTTTTGTGCTTGCAAAACCCCAAAAGCACTTGGACTGGTGCCCTATAATAAAATACCGTAGGAGAGGTGGCAGTTTATTAAAGAAAAGTAAGCAATTCGGGCAACCTCAAACTGCACCACATCGACCAATTTTCGCATAGCAAATATTGATCTATGAATTTTACTAACGGTGTCTTGACAGTGCTGCTTCCATTTCAATTTACTGTCGATTATTATCCCGAGAAACTTAACCATATCGGTGTTGGTATTATAATCATGACGATTATGCAGGACCATCTGTTGCGTTTTGTCGCGATTCAGTTTAAGCCTATTGCTTGTGAACCATGTTTCGGCACGAACAAGTGCGTCATTCGCTAATTTTAAAGCATCATTAACTGAGTTTGATACATTTAAAATGGTGGTGTCATCGGCAAATAAAATAATTTCCGAAGCATCTATGTTTGCTGGAAGATCATTAATAAAGATTAAAAATAAGACTGGACCCAAAACGCTACCTTGGGGGACACCGAACTTGATTGGTTGCAATGAAGATCTTGTGTTATTTACTTCAACCAATTGGCGTCTCTCACATAAGTAAGATTTGAACAGTTCTAATGGCAAACCTTTTATACCGTAGTATTCCATCTTGGCAAGTAAAATATCATGCGAGACGCAATCAAATGCCTTACTTAGATCGCAAAAAGAAGAAGATATTATTTGACCGTCATCAAACATTTTTAGAAGGAAGTGTAGCACCTCTCCTACAGCAAGACTTGTTGATTTGCCCGACCGGAAGCCATACTGTTTCACAGAAAACAAATTATTTTTCTCGAAAAAACTTAGCAATCTTGATTTTAAGATTTTCTCAAATATTTTAGAAATTACAGGTAGTAGAGAAATCGGTCTAAAGTTGTCCAGGCTATCGGAGTATATCGGCTATCGGAATATATAACCGAATCCTTTGATTCTTGGGTCACATCATCAGATTGAACAGTACATTTTCTTAGTGGTGGACCGCATCTTTACACGGGGCGCCAATTACCGACCTCTACTCTAAAATGTTAGGACATTATACTACCCAAAATGCAGAACATTCGCAGTTCCAAAAAAGATGACAAAAACTAGAACTCGTACTAGGATCTGTATTTTAGATTTTTTATAGGTAATTAAATAAAGAATTAAAATTATTTCTTTTATATATTTCTTTTGATTATACAATTTCTATTTTAATACATAAAATGATATATTATTAGCTATAAAATAGAGTTTCTTTATATTTTAAATTTATGCAATGAAAGTGGAAGTTTGCTTTTACCACGTTTTTTTTTTTTAATTTTAATGCTGTTTGCTACTTCGTCAATTAGCCAGGATATATATACATATATATATATATATATATATATTTTTATTCCATGCCTGTACGGGATTCTAACCCGGGACCTTAGCCACCTGTGTTACCACTACCCTACGCCGGTCGGCTTCCTTGGATAATAAGAACAAATGACATTAACACAGTGGTGTAGCTCGGTGTTGGTTTGGGGCAATTTCCAAGAGGCTAGTATTTGAAGGACGGCGTAAACCGCCCTAAACGAAAAATGCGTAAATGGAGGCATTAAATCTGTAAAAATTAGAGTAGAAAAGTTTTGACTTAAGTTTTTTATTATTAATATGTATATGTAGGGTCACCATTCGTCCCGCATTTTAACATTTTGTCCCGAATTGTCCCGCATTTGGATTTGGGAGGTGAGGACCTTTTTTTTGCTCTTCACTTGGATTTGGGAGGTGAAGACCTTTCTTTTTTTTTGCTCTTCACTTGGATTTTGGGAGATGAGGACCTTTTTTTTGCTCCGTCCCGCATTACCTTCGTAAGAAAATGGTCACCTTATGTATATGTCCATTAATAACAGAAAAACTCTTTTTGACATTTGGTGCTTAAGAGATTATTTGCACGTAGAGAATTTGAAATATTTCTAAATGATTTCAAATTCTGGCATTTTCAGACAACAAATATCAAATACAAATACCACCGAGAGAGTATTTACAAATCTAAATACCAAAGGCATTTTTTGAAGTGTATTTGAAATACAATATTTCAAATACCAGAAAGTAACTGAAACACTTTTTAAAATACTTTATTTTAAATATTTTCAGCTTTGATCCAATCAAACCATGATTATTAGAAATATGACATGAAGTGTGAATTTTAACACATTTCAGGGTTTCGCAGGTATTTAGTAAGTAAATGATGATTATTTGGGATGCCAAAACAAATTTTATGTTAAAATATCTTTTTTGTTAATTTTAATTCGAATGCCTAAAACCATTATTTAAGTTTCTAAATATATGCAGTATTTTTTTACATAGCAAGGTTCATTAAGATTTTTAAGATTGCGCCTATGGCTGCCATTGGTTGCAAAATAATTTAAACAAAATAAAAATGCAAAAAAAAATAAAAAACAAATAAAATTGTCTCCACACCGGAAGGGAACCATAGTTTGCAACTTAGGAAGCGAGAACGCTAACCATTAGACTATGAAAGCTTACCGGGTTACTGTGTTATATAACGTATTAAATATTTTACATCGTCAACCAAAAAACTACAAAAAATGCGTTATTTTCCGAAAACGTAATCTTATCAAAAATTCCTGTTGTATTATTCTGGTTCACACCAATGTACATTACTTAGATTTGTTTCAGATTTTTAGTCTAAACCATCTGGCTACAAGGTGTGGGACAAAAATTATTTTGTACAATTTTGGCAAAAATCGCATCAAAATAATTTATTTTGCAAAAAAAATTTTTGATCGTTAATCCACGTACTAAGGGCTTTCATTTGATACTCTACCCAGAATTTAAAAGAAATATTTTTTTTGTTTTTGATGAATACATATTTGTTTATATTTTTAGGAGGATATGTTTTTTAGATGTTTTTTTAGAAGTATTTTTCCTATGTGCGGGTCAAAGAGTTATATAAGCATGCCAAATTTCAACCCTCTAGGTTTAGCCTAGGGTGACCATTTTCTTAAGAAGGCAATGCGGGACGGAGCAAAAAAAAGGTCCTCATCTCCCAAATCCAAGTGAAGAGCAAAAAAAAGGTCCTCACCTCCCAAATCCAAGTGAAGAGCAAAAAGAAAGGTCCTCATCTCCCAAATCCATGTGAAGAGCAAAAAAAAAGGTCTTCTCCTCCCAAATCTAAGTGAAGAGAAAAAAAAGGTCCTCACCTCCTAAATCCAATATGTTAAAATGCAGGACAATGCGGGACAAAATGTTAAAATGCGGGACGAATGGTCACCCTAGTTTAGCCGTTTGGCTACAATTTTTACCAAACAGACAGACAGACAGACAGACAGACGACAAAATGACGGTATAAGGGTTTTTTGGTCATACCTACAAAACCCTAATAATGGGTAGTCACTAACCTATAATTAGGGCTAGTGGCACCCTACTGCAGTGTACTGGTTGTCTCGATATACCAACAATGTTACATATTTGAGCAAATGCAAGGCGAAATGTTTCTTCCGCACCGATGAGTATGACGCGTGCAAATGTTTGTGCCGCGTGCCTTTTGGACGCGTGAATCTCACCGATACCTGCCTCTGACAACCACAAACGCAAACCCCCTTGTTTATTCATATTTTGTAAGAACACAGCGAGCGGTCATTCACGTCATCTACCTGTCTGTACCTGACAAATGCACAGGACATGTATTATCAACATTTAATTATTCTATTGCGTAAATGTAACAGACATTCAACCAATAATATGACGTTACCTGAGATTTATTTAGTTATTCTGTAAACTGATATGACTTTTATAAACACCTTTAATGACCTTGTAGTAAATGTGATCGAGAAAAACGTTGTTGTATAATAAAGGTAAAGCCGCCGTACGTAAGGACTAGTCCAACGAACGACGGCGCTAAAGGCCTAAAGACCCCAGAAAGTTTGAAAAATTGTAACATTTTGAAGTAAACTATAAAATACGAGTTGCCTTTTATATTTCAGGATTTGAGATCAAAAACAATCATTTATCAACAAAAGTGGCTTTATTGTTTTCCAAATATTCTCCATAAAGATCAACAGACTTATGCATGCATTTGAACTAGGGATGGGAACGATATATCGATATTTCGAAAATATCGATACTTTAGTAAAATATATCGATATTTGAAATGCGATATATCGCGCTATATATCGATATTCGCACAAAGTATTGTATTCTTGTACATTTTTTACATTTAAATATATGCTGCTCGTTTTTGTAAAAACGAACTATAGGCTATTCCAAACGTTTAGACGGAACTAGATTTTGAAATCTAGTTATTTTTATCTATTAATTTGGACTTTTGGTCATTTTGTTTAAGTTTTGTAAATCATACTCACATTGCAAATTCTAGTTTAAATTGATTGTCATTATAAAATGTAATTTTCATTGCATTTTAATTTTTTGTCAAAATTTCCCATTTATTTATTTTTTTGTCTTCAAAATATGGAAAAATGTATTAAAATATTAGATATATGTCATTCGTTTCCATGGTTTCACTGTTGGAATTTTAAATTTTCACATTCCAAGCCTGAAACATGAAATAACCCAAGCAAGGTCCCTTGTCGTGACAACCTAAAATAACGAAATTTCCATTTAGTTCCGTCTAACCGTTTGGAATAGCCTATAACGCGAAATTTTGTTTTCAATAATTTGCATCTTTGAAATTGTATGTCATGTTGATATTAAAAAATTATAAAAAATGTCACTTTCTTAATAATGATCATAACCAATAAACCTAAAGTCTAAACCTAAATATTTTTAATTGACATTTAAAGTCCGTAATACACTATAAAAGTAACCAAAAAGATCTGGTTTGTCCTTACAGAAGTGAACAGCATATATATATATTTAATTAAGAGAGCAGTTAAGTAGGAAAATATTTGAAAGTTGGTTGGTAGCTGGGTGAGTACCAACTGTAAAGTGATTGTCCGTCAAGTGGTGACTTCTTTTCCCGCCAAGCCAACCAAAACTGTAATTTATATATCTTACATGTTACGTCTTAGTTATTTCGATATATCGAAAATATCGATATTTTTTATTTCGATATATATCGAATATCGATATCACACTAACGATACATCGAATCGCGCATATATCGATATTCAAAAATAAATTCTCATCCCTAATTTGAACCAATTTTTGAAGCATTTTTTCCACTCCAATTAAGGCTTTTTCCACTTCGATTGTCAAATTATGTGGGATTCAACGCCAACAAATTGTTTTACGGCCAAATGTTCATGCAATAGTGAATGTATGCTGGTCCCATTAATGCCCAATGATACCTCAATCTCACGAGAAGTCACATGACGATCTTGTAGTACCAGTTCACGCATATCATCAATGTAAATTAATAAAAAAAAAATATTTAAAGCACCTTCTCATGTGTTTTATTCAAAAACGGTAAACCGTAGTTTGTAATTGAGATTATTTTTAAGCTCTACGACTCAAAATACGTAGGTAAACACATTTTGAAGTAAATCAGAGAGAAAAAGTCAGCTGTGGTCACCACAGGACCGACCGCCATCACAAAGTACTTGTATAGAATACATTCTAGCAGCAGAGTAGTTATTATTGTAAAAGACAATAACGTATTATATTAAGTTGACAATTTCATAATGTGTATTTATAATTTACGAAAACCATGGAAACAAACCTGCATACACGCAAAAAAAATGTCTCAAATAAAAGTTGATAGTTATTGCTTTTATAGAAACTTTTGTTAAACACATTTTTTCGAAATATTTCTCTGTTTTGAAGTATTCGCAAAAATCTTAAAACCGACACGAGTAAAGTCCCATTTCTAGTAAACCGATTTTTACCAAAAGTTGATCAACTCGTGCCATTGATGTCAAAAGATTAAATATGAAATTTCATAAAAATCCTTTTAGCTGAATTTGCTACAGACAGACAGACAGACCGACAGACAGACAGACAGACAGACAGACAGACAGACAGACAGACAGACAGACAGACAGACAGACAGACAGACAGACAGACAGACAGACAGACAGACAGACAGACAGACAGACAGGCAGGCAGGCAGACAGACAGGCAGGCAGACAGACAGACAGACAGACAGACAGACAGACAGACAGAAAGACCGACAGACAGACAGACAGACCGACAGACATCATGCTAAAAATAGTCAAAACGTTATGTAGGGACCTCAATTCGTGGAGATCCATTGAAATCTCAAAATGTTATATATGTTGGCGGTCGCTAAAAAATGTTTGCTCAAAATTCGAAAAATTCGTAAGGGTTTTTTCAAAGGTTTTGTGTAACGATTCGTATTTATTGTAAAAGTTGGGTTATTAAGGCCCCAATTTTTATCTAGACTAAACATTATACGAAGATCTGAAAAATTCAAACAGCAGTTCTATATATTTTACTGTTCTTAAGTTAGGATTTTTATAAATTCAAAAAAAAAATGACAAATTATATTTGGAAAAAAAAACATTGTTTGGGAGTTTCTTCAAAATGAGTCCTAAGGCCCTTTAGAAACTCAAAAATTTCAACCGCTGGTCTCTATCTCATGTAGATTTTGAGATATGGTCTTTCGAAAATGAAATATTTACAAATTTTCAAAACTACACGGATAAAAAAGATATTAACTCAGGAGAGTAACGCCACCTTTAAAAATTTTAAGGGTGGCGAATTGTCTTATTTGTATACTCCCTGACTTATGAAAAAAGGTGCGAAACTATGTATAATATTGCCTCCAAAAGGCGCCAAAATCCTTGTTAAGCTTCTTATTGCTATAAAATTAAAACGAAATAGCAAAACAAACTCAACAACTGTCTACTCATTACTCAATACCCGCACATTAAGTGGAAAGGGGTTCCACTTAATAAGTATTGTGCAGTGCGCACAATATTTATTATAATAATTTTTATCATAATAAATAGGCATTAAATGGTGATCTTGTCCAATTATACCTAATAAAATCACAAGCTGAATCCGCCGTTGGGTGTGATCGAGAAAAACAAATGTTGTATAATAGGCTATAGAAAAGAAACTATAAAATGTAAAATTATCACCAATAATTATCTGTTGTCACCAATAGCAACTCTTCATTATCTCGTTGGGATGCAAGGTAACTAACTATGGACATCTGATGCACAGAATATCCGCACCTGAGTCCCGGTAAAGGACGTCGCGTAGCTCGGCACCCCCTTTGCTCGCGCCGAGAATTAGTTCAGCACGTCTCCGCACGACGTAGGTACTCGTGTACAGGTGTTGAAGGCTCCTATTACATACCACTGTTAAACTATACTCGGACACAGCGTATTACATCAAGAATCGAATGTCAAGTCGTTAGATAATAACGTTCAAGTTCAACTTGTTACGATTCTTAGTTAGTTATTATTTCAATGTAAAATGCTTAAGGATATTATTGTTGTTTATAATTTTAGATCTATCCTTTTAACCTTCTAATTTTTATTTGGTTTATAACAATAACAAAGTACTTCTGGATTAGCTTTTTTATTACATATTTTATGGTCAAAATGATGTTAAAATTTTTTATGTCAAGTGTAAATTTACACACAGAATACATACTATTAGACCGGGAGCTCATGACATTTTTGGTCTCCGATTTCATACAGCATGCCTTTTGGAGGAGAGAATATTTACCCTGTGACAACAAAAAAGGGATGGTACTAAACCCCTGCACGCTTTCCGGTCATAGGGAAAATTTCATTTCCACTTGCACAAAATTTTTGTGTTTTTCTCTGATTTAATATTGCTTGCCCTTTTGTCAAAAGAAAGTTATAACAAATTTAAAGTCTTTTAATTATAGGCATGCTGTATGAAAACGCGGAAAATCATATTTTTTTATTACAAGATCACATGACCGTTTGAGCCCTTTGGGACCCTCCGAATCGCATGCATATATTTAAAAAACGGCAGAGAGATCGTTTTCAAAACTGAAAATAATATATAATTATTTACAATCTTGTATAAGTTAGGAGCGATTCTCTTCATTTGCAATTTTGTCATTTGCAATTTTGTTTTGCGAGAAAACTAAATTATGACGAGATAATTAACAATTTTGCAATAAAACATGCCAGAAGGAATTATTAGTCATCATTACTGGAACGGCCTTCAAGGCCAATCAGTCTTCCACCATTCCTTCCGATTTTGTGTTATTGTCCTCCTGTTGTGTGCACCGATAGACCGAGCATCCTGTGTTACACAATCAACCCACCTAAGCTTTGGTCTACCTCAATTCTACTACCTACTGGCACAATACGGAAATCTCTTTGTACATGGTTTATTTCATTAGCTCCAGTCCATCCTAGTCGATTTAATTAAACTTTTTTCTTCATACCGATTAAACAGTTTGAAATTATATCCGCATCTCAATAAGGCAGTTTTGCATACGGTCTAAAACGTTCTATGGGCATCTGGGTCGCATTATGATTTCAGTACTGTTTTCAGAATGAGATTTCATAACAATAGGTTTTCTATGGGCAGTGGTCGTTATGAAATAGATATTTATAGATCTTTTTAGCTATTTATATTATTTTGTTAAATATTAATTATAATTATTCATAAATTATAAGTGTAACTAATATGTACAAATAATAAGTGCAATATTGCAAAATATAAATATTTTGAATGTGTTTTTTTTTTTTTTAGAAGAAGAAGGCCCCACACGAGCATCTTGCACCGGGCCCCGCTTTTTCTCGGGCCGATCCTGAGTGCACAGGTCACTAGATACGAGCAAACAACTGATTTTGGTCGATTTACTTTTTGACGTATAACTTTTTTGAACAAATTCATACAAGTTTCTAATTTGCACGTTCTAGAAGAAAAATTCACAGCCTTCTTCAAATTTTTTATAGCTCGTATCGTATAAAACATACCTGAATTAAAATGAAAATTAACTGAGAACAGTCCAAAAATATATATTAGTCGAAAACATAATCGAATTAAAAACAAAAGCAAACTGTTTCACTCTTCCGGTTTATTTCAATGCGCATTATTTTGAATATTTCAAATTTTTTAGGCCAAACCCTTCTGTTGTTATATGGTGGGGGACAAAATTATTATTGGATATTTTTGGCAAAATTGCATTATTTTTTTAAAATTGTTTTCTATTCTAAATGGACTGAAAAACATTTAGGTCAGATGCGCACCCAGAATTTTCTCTTGTGGGGGGACTCAGGAGACAATTTTTATTATTATTTATTTATTTATTATTATTTTATTTATTTATTTATTTTTTTTTTTTTGCTTCGGGGAGTCGGAATCCAAAATTTTTTCTTGGAACGGGTTCACACTTGGTTGTAAGAAAAAAATGTCCCTTTAAAAATGTGTTTCTTTGAGTTTTTCTGAGTGTGGTATCAAAAGAAAGTTCTTAAGACATAGATTAAGTAACGTTTTTCTTCCTTATTTTAACACACTTTTGCCAAAAATATGCAAAAAAACTCGTGTCCCACACCCTATAATCCAAGGTAGTTAATTTAAATATCTGAAAAAAATCTGAGCAATGCACGTTAATGTAAACCGAAATAGTATAATAGGAATTTTTGAACAGATTATATTTTCCAAAAATACCGCATTTTTTATTTTAGACAAAATTAATTCATGGATAAATTATAACTAATAATGTGTGGCTTTTTTGTATTCATGGCTAAGGTAAAATATAATAAAAAATATTAAACAGCTGACACTACGTTATGTAATGCAAGTTGCATAGCGTTCATGTTTGAGAACTCCGCCCGTTAATATACGTCCTAATTCAATCTATTGAATTATTTTAGTTTTTAGTTTGTAAGGTATCAAAGAGAAATAAATCATTTATAGTAGTGAAATACTTACATATAAATCAAATAACACATTGTTAATAGTGAGAAATACGGTTCTAAAATTGAAAAAACATCTATTTATCAATATATTTCTTATTAATTTAATGAAGACTTAGATACAAAGCAAATCGCAGAAAAAAACGCTGGAATTTTTTAATTTAAATCTTATTGTGAGTAAAAATGTAAATGAATGCTCTTAGTATCTGATTATGGAAAAATTATGGTCCAAATATTTCCAAAATACAAGTCTTGACCAAAAAAAAGGACCTCTCTTTCAATTTACAAGTGAAAACCAAACAAAAAAGCTCTAGAATTTAAATGTATTCCTTTAAATAATATTAAAACCACGTGTTTTTTTAGTTCTGAGGGGGGGGGAGTCTAAAGCCCGTGAGTCCTTCCCTGGGTGCGTGACTGTTTTTTACACTTATTAAATTTCTATAACACTAATATGTGTGAAAATTCACACTTAACATAAATTTTATTTATTTTTTTTTTTGACAGCGTTAACTACAATAATCGGGATATGCCTATACAATGATATTTCAGTATAAGGAAATATTTTATATGGTACCATGAATTTTGTTATAATAGTATTTAACCTGTATATCGCGTATCATTTATCGACTTTATAAAATACGAAAATGTATGTAATATTAACCCCTTGTGTTGAAAAACAACAAATATGATCAAATAATGACCAATGCAAGTATACAAACGAACCACAAACTGATCATCAGCCCTGTAATCCTGGTTAATTATGTTAACTAACGATAAATACATACACATTTTCATTAGCGGGTTTAAAAATATTCAAAACAAAACAAAGAAAAAAATTAACGGTATCAATAGGATTTAAATATTGAGTATCATATACAGACATGTAAAAAGAGATATAGTTTTTATATATTCTTTTCAAGGGGAAGGTTATGATATTTGTAAAGCTCTTTGGATTTTTTAAAAGTTTTCAATTGGTGTTAGTAGCGCATGCGTTTTAGGGTAGGATGGCTTTATAATCGAGGACGTCGCGTACCCCTAGCACCTAACAGTAGTGTTGCCCCTTGCGCCCATGTCATCGTATTTATATTTGACGGCAGTAAGAAGTCCTTCACTTCGCGAGTGTCTTTGAAAGTGCGCGATGCGGATTACATAGGCAACTTGAACCGACAACTAACATGAGGGATTCTGATAGTTGTTATGAACCGCGAACCGGTGAAATGGTTGCAAGAAATTTTTCAATGCAAGAATTATCTTATACACAATTGTTACAAGTGCCAGATGATGACAATGATTTTCTCACGTTGGAAGAACTTAAACCACAACAACAAACACAACTTGGAACCCAACATTATCACCAGGGTGGATATTATGAACTTTCTTTGAATGAGTGAGTGTTTTTTTGGACACAGTTTTGAATAAATATTGTGATTTTGTGTTTTGATTTGTGATATACAGTGGCGGATCTATATATTTATTTATTTTATTTATTTATTTATATAATTTTGGCCACACAACAGGCAAAAGCCCAATAAAAGTGTGGCGCTAAAGTAATTTACATACAAAGTTATTAACACAGTATCAAAAGAAAAATAAAACAAAATTAAATTATCAGTAGAATGATTATAACATATATAATAAATAAAATTATTTAAATTTTAGGTATAATTTTGTAGTATACTAATGATATTTTTCTTAAAGGTAATAAAATTGGTGGAGAAAATATCAGGAAAGTTATCATATTCAGTTAAACTATTTACATATAAAGAAATGTGATTAATTGGTGAATTATAGGCAGAATTAGTTTTATTAAAAGGCAAAGACAAATGTTAATTCTAATATTGTAAATTGGGATTTTGAAGTTAAATTTATTTAGAAGATCAGGACAATCAATAACACTGTTGAAAATTTTAAAACAAAAACTTACAGTACCTAGACAAAATATTATAACCACTTACAAAAACAACTGTTTATTAAAAATGCCGACATGTAATCATATGCTACATTATTTATTTTTTTAACATATCGTGTATTTATTAAAAGATAAGCTGTTTTAAACATCTTCAACTCTGTATTTTTATTCTGAGACTGATTTGCAAGAACAAAAAGTACCGATTTTGTCCTGGCTAGGTAATTCGCCGGATATCAGTCCTACCGAAAATGTTTGGAACATCTTGAAAAGACTTGTTTATGATTTAAACAATACTAATAAACAAGTTTTAATAGATGATATTAAAAAAGTATGGAATGGCTCTCCAGAAATTGAAAATTATATTAGGGCATATATTGAGAGGGCATGCCTCAAAGAACTGCGGCAGTAATAATTGCAAAGGGGGGCAACCCAAATTATTAAAAAACATTTTATAAATGTACT
Organism: Liopterus haemorrhoidalis; assembly: GCA_963971575.1. NCBI lineage: Eukaryota > Metazoa > Arthropoda > Insecta > Coleoptera > Dytiscidae > Liopterus > Liopterus haemorrhoidalis. Next base: position 12,870,652 of record OZ020618.1, on the reverse strand, counting down.
AAAATAAATTGAAATAATAAAATACAAAATAAAAATAAATTTGGTGTATTGCTATTGTGTTGATTTTGAGTAAAACAATGAATTTTTAAAAATTCATAAGTGGTTATAATATTTTGTCTAGGTACTGTAAATCATGCAGAATTCTTCTGTTTTTTTAAAACAGATTGAGTTTCACATTTTGAAATCTAAAATTTAATATTTTTAAAAATCTTTTTTGTATATTCTCAATTCGTTTAATATATACAAGATATTGAGGAGACCAACATACGGTACAAAATTCCAATTGACTTCTTACTAGAGAAAAATAAAGATAGGAGTGTTTTATAGGATTTAAAGTCCTTTCCGATTCTAGATATAAATCCAAGCATTTTATAAGATTTTTTGATAATATAGTCAATATGTATGTCAAATATCAGTTTAGTATCAAAATTTACACCTAGATCTTTAACAATTGAAACTTGCAGAATAATATCACCGTTTAAATTATACTTGAAATCATTTATATTTCTGTTTCTTGTAAAGGATATTTTAGAACATTTAGAAATATTTACATTTAATTTATTGATATTTAGAAAAATAGATAATTACTTAAATCAGATTGAACTTGAGAACTATGTTGCAGAGATAAAATTTGTAGAGAGATTTTTAGATCGTCAGCAAAGAGAAGGAAGTTACAGTAATGAAAACAAGATAAGATGTCCTTAATAAAAATGCTAAATAGAAAAGGGCCAAGGTGCCTTCCCTGTGGCACACCGGAAGTGATTATTTTTACATCAGATTGATAACGATTTACAACAACGCATTGCGTCATATTTGTAAGATAACTTAGAAACCAGGCTAACAAGTTGCCATGAATGCCAATTTTTTCTAATTTATGTATTAATATATTGTGATCTATGGTATCAAATGCTTTACTAAAATCAGTATATACGGCATCCACCTGTATACGTTGGTCCATTGATTTTAAGATGAAGACAAAGTTAAATTGGTGTCAACAGATCTTCCAGGATAAAAACCATGCTGTTGAGAAATTATGTCACTTTTCGCAAAAGAAAGTAAGACTTTGTAAACAAGTTTTTCAAATATTTTTTCAAAAATGTACAGCTAAGAGATAGGTCTATAGTTTTCCACTAGTGTTTTGTTGCCTTTATTGAATACTGGAATAACTAGAGCCTTTTTCCAAAGAATGAGGAAAATTGCTTCACTAAGGCCCGGTCTTTCCACCTTCAGATAAAGTTCCAGGTAACTATCTGACAGATAAGGTTATTTTTAACTTCATCTGCTGAGTAAATGTCATCCCTTCTTTCTATACAAATGTATCTATCAGATAGTTATCTAACGGATAATGAGACTGACGTATTGAATTCACTGACTGGTATTGACATTTATTCAGCAGATGAAGTTACAAATAACCTTATCTGTCAGATAGTTACCTGGAACTTTATCTGAAGCTGGAAAAACCGGGCCTAAGAGATTTATTATAAATTAATGTTAAAGGTGTACTAAGTGGTTGAGCACATTTTTTGATAAAAATGCATGGCAGGTTAACAGAGACTCCGCCTTTATGTATGTCTAATTGCAAAATTGTGTCAAGTATTTCAGATGCACTAAAATAAATTTTTGATAGGTTTTTATTTGAGAATGATGTATAATTTACATTAGTTGTAGGAACAACAGATGGAACCGTATACACCGAGCTAAAATAATCAGAAAATAAATTGCAAATAACAGCTGCTTCGTTAGAAGTGGAGTTATTATATGACATACAACTAGGGAAAGATTCTTTCTTAGAAAAATTTATATAGGACCAGAATTTTTTTGTGTTAGATGGAATTTGGTCCTCAATATCTTGTAAATAATCATTATAACACACTCTTAATGGTACAAGGTGTCTCAAAAGAAATTTTATATTTAGTGGATCGATTAAAAAAAAAGTAAGCCGTATATAGAAAAAATGTTTATTAATTATTAAAATACACTTTTTGGGGATTTATTTCTTAAAAATAATATCGTCTAAATGTAGACCCTCGCGTTCTCGGCACTCATTTAATTGAACAGTAAAATTACTTATGACGTCTCGGCAGGTGGACTCAGGGATGGCTGCCATTTCGTGACGGATATTTTCTTTCAAATGCGCCAGTGAAGTCGGTTTATTGGCGTAAACTTTAGATTTAAGATAACCCCATAGGAAAAAGTCCATAGGGATTAAATCTGGACTGCGTGGAGGCCAATTTATGTCACCTCTCCGGGAGATCAATTTGCCTGAGAAAATTTCACGAACACGTGGCAGAGACATATTGGACGTGTGTGAAGTTGCTCCGTCCTGTTGGAACCATGTTCTTTGATTATAGCCAGGAAAGTTTTGCAGTTCAGGTACCAAGAAGTTGTCTAACATCTCCACATAACGCTCTGAATTCACTGTAACTGCACGCCCCCTTTCGTCTTCAAAAAAGTAAGGGCCGACAATTACTCGCGCCGACATCGCAGCCCATACGGTCACTTTAGGCGAATGTAGGGGTTTCTTATGTTTGCGTTTCGGATTCGTTGCACTCCAGTAGCGGCAGTTTTGCTTATTTACGTGGCCATTAAGATGAAAATGAGCTTCATCCGAAAACAAAATGTTGGTAAACGTTGAAAATCGCTCAATCACCTGATTTACGAAATTAAGCCTCTGACTGGCATCTTGGGGCTTTAATTCTTGCACCAATTGAATTTTGTAGGGGTGCAGCTTTAGGTCTTTGTGCATAATGCGATGTAATGATGATCTATGCACATTTAAAGCACTTGCGCGCTTCCGAATTGAAAGGTTCGGGTCGTCACGAACAGACTGATTAACATTCTCCACGTTTTCTACCGTTCTTGATGACCTAGGTCGCCCGGATTTTGATTTATCCAGCGTTGTACCAGTCTCTTCAAACTTTTTAACCCAATGTCGAATGAGATGAATGCTTGGCGCATCATTTAAGTGGTGAAAACCTCGAATACTGCAGAATTTTCTGCGCGCTACAGTCGCCGAATCACCGTTTTTGTAAAACTCTCGCACGCATAACGCGCGGTCTGCTCCCGAGAAACGCTCCATAGCGACTAAATTCCCAAGAGCCAGGCTACCGATTGACATAACCCCCGCGCCCCTCGGATACGTTGCGTTCACGCAGTAAGCTAAATAAATATAAAATTTCTTTTGAGACACCTTGTATAAGGACTAATAAAGCTTAAGTCCAGGGCCCGTAACTTTTAGGGGGGTTTAATGAATAACTCAAAATATGTATTTGTTAAAAAAACAATAAAACATAAAAATAAAATAATTATTAATTATCAATTTATAAATTTCTTGTTAAAAAATATATATGTTACTATAAAAGCCCGTATATTGGTAAACTTAGGTTTAACTAGTAAATCTTAGCATTTAGCAACCATTAAGAGTTGGTAAATCTTAGGTTTTACTGGAAAATCTTAGGATTTACCGTAGTTCGGGTTTCTACTGTAACATATACATACATTTTTTAAATCTATTTATTGCTGGTTCACAAAAATTAAATGATACACAGCAGTTATGACAAGTAAAAGAAACTAGCTTAATAGCATGGGATAAACTTAAGTATCCTAATAATACTTAAAATATATCTTATAATATGGTCCTCGGGTCCAGGGGCGGATCGACCTATCGGGCGATGGGCCGATATCTTTTTGGGCCGATGCGCCTGCCACTATCCACTCAAATCTCTATAATCAATTCTATGATATTATTTTAGAAATCGCAATTCCTTTAGTCTAGAAAATAGGCTTTAATCGTTTGATTCGTTTCGAGATTAAGACAATTTATTAAATGATATAATTTACATTATTTATGAAAACTGAGAATTAAAAAAAATCATAACTCTAAAACGGTTCGAGAAAACGACTTGAGGTTAGAATTTTTGAATCCCTCGTAGTTTATTTAATCTAGAAAAAATTAGGGGCCTTATTTGTTTTGCGTATTTTAAAATAAGGACAAATTTTATTATGGCATGATTTATAGAAATTTTCATTTTCGCATGGACGTATCTCAAAAACGAAATAAAATAAAGACCTGCGGTTGAAATTTTTGAATTTTTGAGGTCATAATTGACTTGTAACCATATTATGAAACAAAAAAAGTAATGAAAATTTTTCACATTTTTTAAAATTCTTTGAAAATTTGATACGTCCTAACTAAAAAATGGTTAGGGATATAAATTTACGGTTTGAATTTTTTAAATTCTCATACATTGATTAGTCTTTTTAAAAAAAGGGCTTTAATAGACCAATTTTTAAGTTTTGTATGGGCAGTAATCCAAAACCCTTGAAAATGGTCAAAAATCGAAAAAATCGTAAGGGGTGAACCTTAAAAAAATCGTGATTTTTAAGCAAAAAAATTGTATCTCCGATTTTATTGAAAATTGGTACAAATATGTATTTTGGGTCGTAGATCAACAAAATTTTGTCCATTTTGAAGTTTGGGCAAAAGTTTTGGAATTATAGGCAAGAAACTGATCCAAATCGGCTCTAACTCAAAAATTAGGAAAGCATGAATTTTTAAAATATTTTTTTTCGTAATCCTCATTCCAAAATTAGCTTAAAACTATGTTTTGGCTAAAAACTTCAAAAAATTTTTAATGAAAATTTTAGGGATTTTTCTTTTAAATTTTGTTGAAAAATTGGTAAACTTATACATTTTTAGTCTTAGAGGACAAATATATTGTCACTTTTGAGTTACGGTCTAAAATTTTGACATTTGCGGCAAAAAAGTCCATAAAAAAGCTCAGAGCCGTCGTCGATACCAATCTTTCTACGTGTGTAGTAACCGACATCAACAAGAACCAAAAACAATCATTTATAGACGATCATTCTACGTGTTGGCAGTGGCGCACCGAGGAATTTGGAGGGGGGAGAGGATTTAAATATACTTCGGTCTTTATTTATTCTCGGGAACTCGGGCCTCTTAAAACATTCCCTATAAATGGTCAACAAGTCCCGTAAGCCCGGACCGAATCATTCAAATCGCCCGGTCCGATTCAATCCCTCGATCCGCCCCTGCTCGGGTCCCTCCCCCCAGGAATGGAAAAATTATATACTTATTTAATAAAAACTAAGCAATTTAAAATAAAAATCGCCTTTCTTAATTAATAAAAATTAAATTATATTCAAAATCAAATAAATATATAAGTTCACTTCTCTCCGTAAAAAAACAAGAATAAATTTATAATATTTTTTCGAAATGGACTCCCCAGACCATTTTTCTATGTGTAGCAGGCGCTGCTTATGTCGATTTTTTGTGTAGTTTCTTGTAGAAGAAATCAAGTCACTAGATTATACAAAGTACCGCAACGGCGGCCATGCTGGGGTTAAAAATGTCGCCAACACAAATGATGTTCAGTGATGCCAACATTACAAAAATAAGAAACTAGTTTTTATTTTAAACATTGTAATCACGATTTTTTTAATCAAAGATGCACTATAACAAAATTGTGGTACAAGTTCAATTATTTTTTTAATTTTTATTAAATAAAATGGATATACAGTCTGTTTCAAACGCTTAGGCGGAACTAAATGGGAATTTCGTTCTTTTAGGTTGTCACGACAAGGACCCTGCTTGGGTTATTTCATTTTTTACGTTGGAATGTCAAAATTTAAAATTACAACAATGAAACCATGGAAACGAATGACCTATGTCAAAATTAAATTATTTTTTTATATATTTTAATGACAAAAAAATAAATAAATGGGAAATTTGTATTAAGAATGACACAAAAAATTAAAATATAAAGAAAATGACATTTTAAAATGATATTAATCTTAACCAAAAAATGTTGATTGTAAGTATGATTTACAAAGCTTAAACAAAACGGCCGAAAAGCACGATTTAAACGATGAAAGTAACTAAATTGCAAAATCTAGTTCCGCTTAACCGTTTGGAACAGACTGTAATATATAAATTTAGATTAAACTTAACCTTAAATATTCAAACCGCTGACAAAGAAAGTTATTAAATGAGAGCGAGAGAGGGAGATGTGACAGCGCAGACGTAAACTTAAGAACGTAAAAATTGCTGCTTTAGTTTGCTTAATAGGGGAAGCAATGTTGCCAATCAAACCCTGGGGTCTGTCGGCTTCTTCAAAGGCTTGCGGTACTTTGTATAATCCAGTGACTTTAGTTTCTGGTAAAGTCACTATATTATACAAAGTAGCGCAACGGCGGCCATACTGGGGCTAAAAATGTCGCCAACACAAATGATGTTCAGTGATTCCAACAATACAAAAATAAGAAACTAGTACTGCCAATAATTTTATTTCAAACATTGTAATCACGATTTTTTTAAACAAAGATGCACTATAACAAAATTGTGGTACAATTTTAATTATTTTTTTAAATTTTATTGAATAAAATGGATATACAGTCTGTTCCAAACGCTTAAGCGGAACTAGATTTTGCAATCTAGTTACTTTCATCGTTTAAATCGTGCCTTTCGGCCGTTTTGTTTAAGCTTTGTAAATCATACTTACAATAAACATTTTTTGGTTAAGGTTAATATCATTTTAAAATGTCATTTTCTTTATATTTTGATTTTTTGTGTCATTCTTAATACAAATTTCCCATTTATTTATTTTTTTGTCATTAAGTAATAAAAAAAAATATTTAATTTTGACATATGTCATTCGTTTCCATGGTTTCATTGTTGGAATTTTAAATTTTGACATCCCAACGTGAAAAATGAAATATCCCAAGCAAGGTCCCTTCTCGTGACAACCTAAAAGAACTAAATTCCCATTTAGTTCCGCTTAACCGTTTGGAACAGACTGTAATATATAAATTTAAATGAAACTTAATCTTAAATATTCAAACCGCTGACAAAGGAGGTTATTAAATTAGAGCGAGAAAGAGAGATGTGACAGCGCAGACGCAAACTTAAGAACGTAAAAATTGCTGCTTTAGTTTGCTTAATAGGGGAACTAGTGTTGCCAATCAAACCCTGTGGTCTGTCGGCTTCTTCAAAGGCTTGCGCTACTTTGTATAATATAGTGACTTGAGTTTCTGGTTTCTGTATTAATATTTAATTCCAAATTAAGTCACATCACTGTCACTGTCACTGTCACTGTCATTGCTGCTGTTGTATATGTATTGAGGTATTATCTGTCTTATTTTGTAATACGAAACTAACATGAAAAGTTCATTTTTTATGTTGTATATTGACAATACATTTATAATATTATCATAGTATTGGTTCACACGGATACGCCAAAGTCTGTTTACACCACAACAGTCACCAAAGTAACCAGATCTAGTTTCGTATTACAAATTGAGACAGATTATAGCTGTCTTTTTATTCTAACGTGTATACATTTAGGCCAATTAAAAAATTGTTGTAATATTAAGATTATTCAGTAAATAATTTAATATATAAAATTACATTGTTATTACACAGCACCCATTACAAAAGTAATATAATATGTGTTTGAAAATGGGCTCAAATAGCCAATATTACTGAGCCCCCCCCCCCCTCCAACACTAAAAAACACATTTTTATGGGACACCTTTGTCTTGTAATTGAACGTGACTCCGTCGTAAGAAAAAAATTTGGCTTCTGAGTTCCCTCAAGAAAAAAAAAGGATGTGCGCCTAATGTAAATGAAAAAGCATGTTGCACGATATAATTAATTCATGGTACATGGGAAATTTTTACCTCGATTCAGTTAAGAACCTATTACCAATTTTAGAAAAATTTGTGTAAAGTGTTTTTACCTAATAATATTTAGAGTTTCCTTCAGCCATGAGTTTGTTTCTATTTTACTTAATTAAAATTTGTTAATATTAGAACTTATTAATACTTTATTTAAATTATTATTTGTGAGATTTCTACTGTCGCTATTTCTCGCATGCTAGTTTTCTAAACTGTATGTCTATCCAGAAACTTGATTTTAGTTGTGTGTTTTCTGCTAATTGTAGCTGTATCTACTTCAATCTTCCACGATTTTCTTGGACATCTTCTTTTTTTCCGGTGCCAAATCCACAGTTGTTGGATCATTTGGTATAAGTGTCCAGACCATTCTTGTGGTTTGGTTTCCATAGTGTATGAATGTCTAATTAATTTTCTTCCGAGTTCCATAATTCTCAATCTATTAAATCTAGTTAGGGAACAAGACCTCTAATATTATATATAAAATAATTTATTGTTGTTTGTTTATTAATTATCCTTATAGCTTTAGTTAATACCAATGCTTTTCAACATGTGTGTCACAACTTAGTAGAAGGGGTTTCACGAAATTAAAAATTAAAACGTCACTTAAAATAATAATCATCGCTCGGCAGAAATAACCATAGTTGCTACACGCCAAAAATTTTGACTAACTAATGAACTAATATTCATCGCTCAAGCATTATATTGTCTAGATTCTTCTGGTGTCCGTCTCTTCCTCGGTTTTTCTCGATCTTGTAATCCTTTTGACTTATACAGCAGTGTCTGCTTGGGAATTCTGCAAGTGACCATTCTTTCGAGATTTTATCCAGCACGGGAGATATGTTGAATTCTTCCATTATATATATCTTCATTGTGAATATAGTCAAGTCTGCTATATCCTTTCATGGCTCTCAAATATATGATTTCCGCTGCCTAAATTCTTTTATTTGTTACCAAAAGTTCAAGATTTGTTGCCATATGTGAAAACAGGACCTGCCATTAATTTATAAATAATTTTAAATGAACTATTAAAACAATTTTAGAATTCAGTATATTGTTTTATCTTCATCTTTTTTATTTTTGTCCTTTTTTTCTTAAAAATAACAAACTAAATGTTTCTCGGTAGGCATAAAGGTTGAAAAGCATTGCTCTATACGTCGATAAAGGTTCAGTTATTGTTTTACATAATACTCCAATGAAGAATAAGAAAAGTAATGCAATTTTTCAATAATCAAATTCCCAATTATTGTTTTTAAGCAGTCACTCAAATTAGGCGTTAGAGCAATAATGGATGGACTACCCTTGATAGGTACCTCAATAGAAATTTTCCTTCTTCTATCCGGTCTTAGATCTATCATCTGATTTTTTCCTAATTAACATTATTTATACAACCAATGTGTCATCTAGCATAACGCTGACTTTCTCAACTGGACTATATTAGATTAATTTGGAAAAAGGATCAATATAGGCTCAAATTTTTATTTGTTGTTTCTTCAGATTGTTGTTTAAGAACCATTTCTATGAAAAAAATTTGCTATTTTCAAAATATTTTCTATTAAACTTGTATCATTTAGAATTCCATTTGATTAGCGATTATAATGATTTAAAATTAAAAGATTCTAATTCTGTGGTATTTATTACAGAAATACTTGTCAACAAGGGTTGCAGTATTCCGGCGGTATGTCTATCAACTCAGGCAGTACCATGGATATGCATCATGCAGACAGTTCTTTACATTCTTCTCGAAAACGGAAAGCGTCATACAAGTAAGTTATAATCAATTCTTGTAATTATACGAAATTTTATTTTAATCTGGCACATGGTGACCCAGATAATGCCCAGTATATTATTGGCTTACTTGTAAAATCTTGTAAGAACATAATAATCATGATTGTTACACCTGTTGGTAAAATCCCTTATTATAAAAAACCTTCTATCATAGTGATAAGCGAAAACTGTTTCTGCCAACAAAATTAACTAACTAACCATAATTCTAATATATTAGTTACTGGAATGTCATATAATTAAATAGTAGCGCAAATCGTACGAAGATTTTCCTGCAAAACTGGCTATTTTTTACGAACATGTTTAAAAAGTACCAACAGGGTCGCAACTTGGGAGCTGCCTGTGTGCACATTCATTCGTAATTCCTGGGGGGTCCTGGGGCACAAGCCCACTCTTGATGTCCTTTGCTACACCAAATTTTTGCTTTATTTATAATAGATCTAGAGCAGCAACTGTCCTACATAAGCATAAAGATACAGTGAATTTATTTTTTAATGCAACATGTACTATGTCATTACCATTGATACAGTTTTTCTTCTTCTTCTGATTTGTTGGCTTTGGTGAGGGCACCATTCCGCCAGGATACAGTTTTTGACAGCAATATAAATCGTGTTTATTTTCATTTGCAACATAGAAAAAACCATATTTACTAGCAAAATCAAAATATTTTATTGAAAATACAAATAAAAAAAGAAATAATAAATAAATAACTAATAAAAACTTATAATAAATGTTCAAAAGTTTCTTTGTTTACTTGCATACAAAATGTTAAGCGATCCTAAAAATGATTCAAAACATTCATCAATTGCTCTTGAGGTATATTTTTGGATGCTTGAACAATTTTGTCTTGCAGTTCAGCAACATCCCTAAGTTCTCCATTATATACTTTGGCCTTTAAATATCCCCAATAAAAAAAATCATTGGGTGCCAAATCCGGAGATCTCGCTGGCCAATTCATCGACCCTCATCTTCCAATCCAGCTATTTGGGGAAAGTTGTATATAAATATTCTTTAATTATTCTAGAATAATGGACTTGTGCGCCATCATGTTGAAACCATACTTGTCCATTAATATTCAGGTTTCCCAACGCAGGTAATATTTGGTTTTGCAAAAGGACTAGATATTTTGCAGCATTAATGTTACCGTCAATAAAAAAAGGCCCTATAATATTGGTTCCTATTATCCCTCCCCAAACATTTAATTTTTGCAGCCTTTGAGTTCTGGAGGAATGAAACAAATGTAAATTTTCTCGACTCCAGTACCTAAAATTTTGTCTGTGCACTTCACCATTTAGAGTAAACGTTGCTTCGTCAGTAAATAAAATTCTTTGAAGCATTATTGGGTCGGAATTAATTTTTTCAATCATTTCAAAACAAAAATCCATACATACTGCTAGGTCCCTTTCTAACAATTCTTGATGATTTTGAAATTTGTATGAGCGAAACTTTTCTTTTTTTAAGAAGTTAAAAACAAATCCAATACTGGCACCTTAAAGTATTTTGATTGTTTTCTTCCACTTGTAATAATATTTCTAACTGCTTCTCTTCTGTAAGCACGTGGGATGTTGTTCTTTTTTTATTATGTTTTGACTTAAGACATCCTTCGCGATGAAATTTATTAACTAGTCTTGAAATTGTAGAGGGATTTGGTATTGGCCGATCTGGATAAGTTGCACTAAATACAGCAGAAACTTCTCTTAAACTCATTTGAGAGTTATACCAAGTTACCATCATTATTTTTTCTTCATCTGTATACATGTTGATTAATTTATAAATCAGCAATGAGCAAAAGTATACACACTAATTGTCTATGTTGCAAATGAAAATGAACACGATTTATATTGCTGTCGAAAACTGTATCCATGGTAATGACATAGTACATGTTGCATTAAAAAATAAATTCACTGTATATGAATTGAGTTGTATATTGTCTATTTATTATAGACAGATGTTCATACTATAAGCAGAACAGTGATACACCATCGATTCGCCTTATGCTTATGCGATGCGTTTATGTTAAGGTCCTATTATAAATGAGGATTTAGAGTTTCACTCATAATACGGAGCAGTTTTAACATAACAAGTGTTGAATTGGATAACTTTAACCGAGATTAGGCTATATTCTAATTGTACACAATTTACATAATTTGAAATGTATGATTTGTGTAAAACCAAAATTATCAATATTAGAATAAATATATTTATATAAATGAATAATTAAATAAATAATTAAATAAATATTTAAAACCTCTGAATTTATCGTGTTCCATCAATTGAACTATTGCGTACATAATATTACGGAAAATTTTGTAATGCATATTTGTAAGTGAAGGTGAACCAAGATTGAAACTTTGGCATTTAAGAAAACAGTTATAGTGTATCCTGTCTACAGCATCAATGAACTATAAATCTTACTTATAATTAACATCTTTTTTTCTACATGCAAATTACTCTGAGGCGTATTGAATTATCACGCGACGTATTGGTTGGATAATGTATACATATTACACTATGTCTCTTCTCTGGAGTAGAGGGCTTTAAAATCTTTAAGTTCCTAAAGGACGGGCAAGTTCCAGAATTCATCAGCAAATGAATCGATCAATTCAATCAATGACGTAATCGATGGAACCGATGCAATATGATTAGCATTGAAATCTGGAACGATTTGTTGATTTGTGTAATATTTATCTAACCTAAAATTTTTGCTAACGTCATGACGCTGTTATTATTTTCAAAATAAGTGCAAAATGATACATCCTCTTCGTCTGATTCTGATGAATTAAGTGTTTCAGATGAAGAATTATTTTAATACTTGACAAAACTATACACTGCATAGTGATCAATTATGTAGCGAATAAATATGCAAGTGAATAAATATTGCAATGCTGATTTCCAGAAACATTTTAGGATTACACGTTATTCATTGATAAATGGCGGTATATATTGAACTTAAATTACGCTTCAATCATGGCCAACTTTACTTCTTGATAGAGTTGGTCTTACCTCAATCAGTTAATCAGTTTCATTCGATGGAACCGATTGCTAATCGGATTTTACATTGGTGAATTTAGAAATGCGTCGATTAAAAAAATCGATGAATTAAGGTTTGACAGATTTTCGATGCAATCGATTAGTCAATCCATGAATTCTGGAACTTGCGCAATTGCTCTTTGCCATGTATTGGTAGGGTGACCTCTAGATCGATTCCCTTGAGGATTTCATGCCAGGATCACTCTAATGCCTAGTTGGGTCTTTCCGCAAAATGGGGCCAACCAATCTCAACTTTCTATTTCTTAATTCTTCTAAGATTTCGCTCTGGTGCTTTGACTCCAAAAATTATTTTAGTCTTTGAGTCGCATTATTTTTCGAAAACATATTTTAACAAACAGAGCTTTTGCTTTGTTACTTTCAAGTTTCATAATCATATAGGAGGACAGAATTTACATTAATTTTGAAAAGGGCAGCTTGGGGTAGTACAAGATTTTGTGAAGCTCCATATGAGTCTTAGCCAGTGGCGGTGCTAGCTCTTAAAATCTGGGGAGGGCCAGGAAATTTTTGAGTAATATTTGGGGGGTCGGGAAATATTTGAAATCATTTTTTTATCGTTTACACATGGAAATACAAGAGATGACCTAAAAAAAGATCCTCACTTCTAAAATAAATTTTTCTCTAAACAATTCTGGAGGGCAACTGGGGGCCAGACCAATTGGGGGACCCCCCCGCTAGCGCCGCGACTGGTCTTATCGTGCTGAAAACAGTTTACGTTTTTCTGATGTGACTTAATACAGTATTACCTAGGCTAACGAATTTAATTCGTTCCACTAGTTGATTTGTAATACGAATTATTCATTAGCCGAACTACAATTTTCCATAAGTTTCCATGCAAAAACTTTTTACTGTATTGTCAACGTTCCGAACAATTCATACAGTTCACAGCCCATAGTTTTCAGTTTATAGAGAATCATCTTCAGGCTACCTGGAATGTCTGCTGTTGGGATAGTCCCCTTTCGGTTGAACCTCAACATTTCTAAAGTTCATCGATCTGCCTCTTCTAAGGTAATTCGCAATGGTAATAAGCAATCGTCCAATTTCTATAGCAATATTTTCTTTTGGATCTATTGAAAATTCTGATTATATTTTCATCAGGTTTGGAACAAGGGAATTGAGTTCTTCCTCTGTTGCATATTGGCAAGTCTTTGGATAAATAATTGCGAAGATAGAAACAATCTCACCCATGGTTTGGGATCGATGCTCAAGTTTTTGATAAAAACGACATTCGAATATAACTCTTTAAATATCTACTGGCAATCTTTGACCAGCATCTCGGGCCATTTCACCAGGCATTGTTTTCTTCTTTTTTATCCTCCCTCGTCCCTCGTACAATGTGTTTCCACGTTCTGGTTGCATAATGGATCGCCATTTCTTCTATTTTATCCCGTTTGTTATGAAGAGTTTTTCTATTTTGAGCTCTTGTAATGTTATTAAAGATTTTCCCGCGATTGCGATGCAGGAGGGGGCACTGGGAAAACATAATAACAATATTATCTTTCCATGACACCAATAGCTACCGTTGCACCAGGGGCTGTCCGCCCCTTAGCTCTCCATTTAGTCAGTCACTGCATTCGCGACCCTTAGGGGATATATTATATGTTAAGTTAACGGAATTTAACAACTATTGGCAAATATCCATTCACTTATTGGCAATATTGAATTTGCAACTATTTCAAAATTGTTCTCTACTTATCTTTTGGGTCGCGAGCTATAGTTTGGGAAGAACTGTTCTAAATTACATAAACTCATATTAAGATTATCCTAACTAATAGTAAATCAAGAGCGTCAAACATAACACACTTCTAAGGCGTGTTAATTACCGAATCTCAACCCTCAAAGATCATTACTAAGAATTCCCAAAGCGTCAAGTTGTTGCAACTTATTGGTTAAGAACTTGCCAATATAATTGTAACTTAATTAAACGTTATTGTTAAAAGTAATGTTTGAAGTAAGTTTTAAGTAAAGCCTCTGCAATACCGGCGTTAAAGTTTCCAATGTTTTGTTCCAGTGAGACCAGTGATGTTGTAGAAGAGGAAATGGCGGATGACAAGTCTGTTAGAACCAGTGACGATAATAAAAAGTATGTATTATTTTGTTTTTATATGATTTCGTTTATATTTTATTGGTATTGTTATTTTAAAAAACATTATACTAACAAGAAACAGTAAAAGGATTCGTTGTTCTTCGTAAAGAAATATTTTATTCTGGACTTGCCATGGAAAATTTGCCATTTACGAAATTAACAAACAAAGCACCACTTCAAAATTATTGTGTGACTAAACAATATAACAATAATTTCAATAACTGGAACGATATTTTTAATAATTTAACGAACCGGGACACCGTTCCAGTTTTCTACGATTCATCTCGAGCCCCTGATATTTACATATTTAGCTGGCGGCCAGTTTCTATAGCACCTAGCGTCAAATTTGCAAAATGGTTAGCTTATGCAAAAACTACTTATTTTTCATTTTTGAGAGGCAAAAGTTGCAGGATGCAAATTTTAGGCTAAAACATAAGAGAAAAACATGAAAATCTACATTTTTGCGATAGTTGCTCCCCATAATAACTACAAGCGCCATGATGGTATCAATCAAAGAGATTTTTTACCTGCTTCTAATGATACCGAAATTTTTTGCAGTCGATTTTGTTATCTTCAGTTTTTAGGGTTTTGTAGATATGACCACCAAAAAACCCTATAACAACACTCATGTGTCTGTATGTCTGTCTGTCTGCATGGTAGAAACAGCTTAACATATAAAGTTGATATTTGGCATTTTGACTCACATACAGGAAAAATACTGGGAGTTTAAAAAAACGCGTCCCCTGATAAATATATACAAATAAGTATTTAATGCAAAAATAAATGTTTATTTAATAAATAATAATTTTAATGGGGGTATCAAATAAAACTTCTTAATGCGTGTTTTAATATTTATTTTCGATAAATCAATTTTTTTTTATGAGATTTTCGCCAAAAATATTTCAAAAACTTTTGTCTTTCACCCTATATCCCAGATCTAAAAATCTGAAAAAATCTTCATAATGTATATTGATGAGAACCGGAATAGTTAAACAGGAATTTTTGATCAGATTAGTTTTCCGAAAACTATTGATTTTTTTGTCGTTGAAATAAATTATTATTATTATTTTTTTAAATGTATTGTGTGGTATCAAAAGAAATCTTTAAGACGTAAATTAAGGTACGGAAAGTAGCGCAAAGTTGTTAATTATTTTTAATAATATTATGAATTTTTGTTTTTATTTATGTAAGTTATTAAATATAAAATATATATATTTTTTTAACAGCTAAGAATCGAATTCATGTGTGTAGAGTGTAGTGTGTAGTATTCAGTAGGAACCGCCTACTAGTATACGTCGTGATTCCTATTGTTTGAATTACTTTAGTTTTTTGGTTTTAATTTATCAAAGAGGAATAAATCATTTATGGTAGTCAAATATTTATAAATCAAAAAACACATTGTTTATAGTGAGGAATATGATTCTGAAATTAAAAAATGAGCTGTGTCCACCACAGGACCGACAGCCATTACAAAGTACTTATATAAAATACATTCTAGCAGCAGAGTAGAAATAACTTGGCTCAATATTTTCTAACATTCTAACTAGAGATATTATTTATTATGACCATTGAAACGTTACATATAAGTATGAAAAAATTTCGAAAAATTTTTGAAATTTTTTTCATTTTATCAAAAAATGTCACAAATAAAAGATGTTAGTTATTGATTTTCTAGCAACTTTTGTTAAATAAATTTTTTCTAAATATTTTTCTGCTGTGAAATATTCGCAAAAATCTTAAAATAGACACGAGTAAACTCCCATTTTTAGTCAACCGATTTTTACCAAAAGTTGATCAACTCGTATCATTGATGTCAAAAGCTTAAATATGAAGTTTGATAAAAATCCTTTCAGCCGAATTTGTTCTGCACGTGTACACAGACAGACAGACGGACGGACGGACAGACAGACCTATAGACATGCTAAAAATAGTCAAAACGTTATGTAGGGACCTCAATTCGTGGAGATCTATAGAAATCTCGAAATGTCAAAATCGATATGATCACAATACCTCCCTTATATATGTTGGCAGTCGGTAAAAAATTAAGCCATTTATCACTATATTTCTTATTAATTTAATGAAGACTTAAATATGAAGCAAATGCAGAAAAACGCTGGAAATTTTTAATTTAAATTTTATTGTAACGCAATTTTTGCTAATTATTGTGCTAATTTTGTTTACAAAAATTAAATAGAAGTTCTTTAAACCCAAATAACGAATATAAAAATGTATCAAAAAATTGTTGATTTTGATGTGATTATAGAACAAATATTCCAAGACATCAAGTATTATGTTGGCTTCTTATTTTTGCAAAATAAAATATTTTGATGCGATTTTTGCCAAAATTGTGCAAAAAAAATTATGTCCCACACCCTGTAGCCCAGATGGTGTAAACTAAAAATCTAAAAAAATTCTAAGTAATGTATATTGGTGTGAACCGAAATAGTACAACAGGAATTTTTGATAAGATTATGTTTTCGGAAAATAACGCATTTTTTGTGGTTTTTGGTTCACAAAGTTCAAAAGTTATACCAATGTAAGACACTCACATGCAAGGCGTGCGATAGCGTAATGGGTTAGAGCACTGGTGTCGTAAGCTAAAATTCGCTGGAAAACGAAGGGTTTCGAGTTCGAGTACGGAGTGAATTTTATTTTTTCTGTTTTTTTTTTTTGCATTATTATTATGTTGAAATTATTTTGTCAAAATTCTAGTTATATTTTGACAAATGTTGTATTTAATTTTTAAGAGTGTAAATTTAATAACCGGTCTTATTATATGATTAACAGACGATAAATTATTTTAAAATTATCGTTCATTTTGCCGTGATTACTACAAAGTAAAATTGTCCTACACACTCAGCATACCGCCTTCACTTATTATATACCTGCGAAACCCGCATGTGTGAATATTCACACTTCACATCAATTTTTAGTTACCTACGAAACCCTGAAATGTGTGAAAATTTCCAATTAATAACAATTTTTTTATATCGTATGAAGAAGTAGTCATTTTTTGAATAAGCCAAAATATGTAAAATATACGGTACATTTATGCAAAAAGTGCAAATGCGACGGGAAAGAGATTGTGCGTAATGAAAACTCAAACGATGGTCAGTTTTGCATTTCCTAGATAATTGAAGTTGTTGACCTTCCATTCTCATATAAATAAATAGTTGTTATGTTATATCTTAGGAGTGTTCGGAAAAATGCACAAGCACGTAACAGAACAAACGCCAGAAGCGTTCACACCTTTGCTCTTTTAAAATTTGGTGCTTTACAACCTATATTTGACAACATACATTAATCATATCGTAATATTACTGTTTAAAATAATAAATAGTAAATGTATGCCACCTTGAACTCTCACTCTTTCTGTATCGGGGCTTCCTATTACGTCATACTACAAGAGCTTCATTGATCTCAGGTAATCCAATCAAGGAATGCGAACAACGGCTGTTTTAAAAAAAATATGTGTTACTCAACACTAATATCATGGCGCGACGGCAAAGACATTTTCACAGGTGCTAGACAAAAAATTGATTTGAAGTGTGAATTTTCACATATTTCAGGACCGTAGATATTCAGTATGAAGCAAGACTTTTTGCTGCAATCATATCAAAATCAGTAACTTCTTTAAATTATATTTTTGTCCGTAATCTAAGTATTAAGAGCTTTATAATAGGACTAGCTAAATAATAATAATAATAGGGGAGAATGGCGAACTTTGGGACAATTGTAACTTTGACACATTTGAAATTCAAACGTCCCTTTGATTCTCGAAATGTTACAATCTAAAAACTTATGTAATGTTTCTTTGGTTTAGGCGGAACTATGGTCTATTTCAAAGTAGAAAAAAGTAGATAGCGCTGCGAACCGAGTACGATTTACGCTGATCAAATACAGTATAGCGGGAAATTTAAAATAAGTTACAACTAGGGCATGGGCGTAGCAACTGGGTTAGCAAGTTTTTTTTTTTTTAAATATAAAAAAGTTTAATAAGATTTTGAAATAAAAAAGGCAGATAATATACTTACGTTATTTATACGACATAAATTCAGTTTAATGGGAAATTTGAAAAAGTTAAAAAAATATTAATTTTAAAAATTATGTACTATATATAAAAAGAGAGATTTGGCTAAAAGAGACAATAAAACAAACAATATATCTTCAGAGCTAAAGTTTCTTATTTAAATAATTATTGTAAATAAAAATTAAAAATATATGTATATATGAAGGTCTAAAAATTGTATCAATAACTTCTTCTTTGGGTACAATCAGCTGGGCTGTCTTTTGGCCTGACATTAGTCCTCTCTCTTGATCTGTTAATTGTGAAGTGTCAAAAAATATTTATATGTCACATAACCTAAAAAATATATAACAGCGTAAAAACAAATTACATGGAGAATTTTCTCCATAAAATCTACGCCAAGAATATAAATAAAAGTCTAAATATGTAAATAATAACAAAATATATGAGAAAAATTAAATAATATAAATAATATATATTTCCAATGTACGACACTGAACATCTGTCAACTTGGACTAAAAACAATATTTTTAAAGTGTAATAGGGATGACGATCTAAACCAATCAGAAGCAAGGACATACAGCTCCTATCTCTTACACACATTTTTCTACTTTGAAATAGACCATAGATTTTCAAATCTAGGTACTTTTTCAGATTAAGTGAGGCTTTTGATAATTTTGTTTAGCAAAAGCCTACTTCAGACCAGAAAAAAAGAGCTCATGATAACTTCATGAACATTTCAGGGTTTTGCAGGTATTTAATAGGTGTAAGATGTCAACATAATACTGGATGTCTAGGTATATTTATCACATCAAAATCAACAGTTTTTTTTTGTTTTTCTTTTTGTGATAATTGAGAACTAAGAGCTTCCATTTAATTTTTTTAAACAAAATTTAAATAATATGCCAAATATCCATTAGATTAATAAGAAATATTTTACAGTGCAGAGTGTAGTGTGGTGTGGTGTGAGTAACTCAGTACGCAACTATTAAAAAAATTTATTATTTTTTTAATATTTTTAATGCCAAAAAAATACACGGACTATCTTAGCTATAAATACAAAAAATCCATAACATTATTCAGATCCGCAGTAAGGGGGGGCGGAGGGGGCCTGGGCGCACTAAGGAAAAGGGCGCTGACGGGCTTGACTAAGGGGCGCCATTGCGAGGGCGAGGACCTTTGTTTTTTGCTCATCACTTAGATTTTGGGAGTTGAGGACCTTTTTTTTGCTCGTTACTTGGATTTTGGGAGTTGAAGACCTTTTTTTTGCTCATCACTTAAATTTTGGGAAGTGAGAACTCTTTTTTTATTTGCCAAAGGCGCCAAAACACGGTTTTGCCCCTAGCGCAAGTTTTCCTTACTGCGGCTCTGACATTATTAGCCATACTTTAACCATAAATTAAAAAATAATTCATTTTTTCAAAAACTGTCATATTTTTCAAAAACACTATCTGATCAAAAATTCCTATCGTACGTTGGCTCAGATCAATATACATTACCTATAATTCTTTCAGATTTTTAGTTTAACCCTTTTTGGTAAAAGCACGCATCAAGAGCTTTCATTTTACATATCACATTTTTTTTTAATCGAACTGACACAGTGCTGCAACTGAATTCTAACCATTTATGGTCTTTACATATATTTTACCTTGATTCTGATATAATGAAGCACTGCTTCTTCATGTTGAACTGTCAACAAACTAAAATCGTACAATCCATAGTTATTATTATATGTACCATGGATCTTTAGTAAGGAGTTTAGTCCCAGAATCCCCACTGTTTTTTGGTTCTGAAAATCTAAAGAATAAACCTTATAATCCCGGGATTGTCAAAAAGTGCATTGCATATTTGATTTTGATCAATTGAACCACTCCATTGCTTTACACAGTCCTTATTTTGCTTTGCACAGTCCTTATTTTGTTTTTTTAGGGTTTTGTAGGTATGACCAAAAAACCCTTATACCGTCATTTTGTCGTCTGTCTGTCTGTCTGTCTGTTCGGTAAAAATTGTAGCCAAACGGCTAAACATAGAGAGTTGAAATTTGGTATGCTTATACAACTCTTTGGCCCGCACATAGGAAAAATACTAAAACATCTAAAAACATACCCCCCTAAAAATATAAACAAATATGTGCTCATCGAAAACAAAAATATTTTTTTTTAATTTTGAGTAGGGTATCAAATGAAAGCCCTTAGTACGTGGATTAACGATCAAATTTTTATTTTTGCAAAATAAATTATATTGATGCGATTTTTGCCAAAATAGTGCAAAAATTTTTTTGTCCCACACCCTGTAGCTCAGATGGTTTAAAATAAAAATCTAAAAAAATTCTAAGTAATGTATATTGGTGTGAACCGAAATAGTACAACAGGAATTTTTGATCATATTATGTTTTTGGAAAATAACGCATTTTTTGTGGTTTTTGGTTCAAACCACGAGTACAAAAGTTATACCAATGTAAGACACTCACACGCAAGGCGTGCGATGGCGCAATGGGTTAGAGCACTGGTGTCGTAAGCTAAAATACGAAGGGATTCGAGTACGGAGTGATTTTTTTTTTCTGTTTTTTTTTGCATTTTTATTATGTTGAAATTATTTTGTCAAAATTCTAGTTATATTTTGTTACAAATGTTGTATTTAATTTTTAAGAGCGTAAATTTAGCAATTTAGCAAATTGAGCAGTCTTATTATATGATTAACAGACGATAAATTATTTTAAAAATATCGTTCATTTTGCCGTGATTACTACAAAGTAAAATTTGTCCTACACACTCAGCATACCGCCTTCACTTATTATATACCTGCGAAACCCTGAAACACTTCACATCAATTTTTTTTGTGTACCCTACGTCTCTTTAAAAACTGCATTTCTATGGCTTTCAAAATTCTCATTATTTATTTTAATTATCAGACAGAACCATAGTGAAATAGAAAAAAGAAGAAGAGACAAAATGAACACCTATATAACAGAACTATCTGCGATGGTACCAATGTGTCATGCAATGTCAAGAAAATTAGACAAACTAACAGTGTTACGAATGGCTGTCCAACATCTTAAGACAATTCGAGGAGCAGTACATTCTTATACAGAAGGCCATTACAAGCCGGCATTCCTCTCTGACCAAGAGTTAAAGTTACTGATATTACAGGTAAAAACTATTTGTAAAAAAGTAGGAAGTAATAAAATTAAATAGATTATGATTTAGGCGGCTGAAGGATTTTTGTTCGTGGTTGGTTGTGATCGTGGAAGAATATTGTATGTCTCAGAATCGGTTTCACAAGTTTTAAATTATTCGCAGGTAAGTAAATAATATTTGACGGGATTTATTTCGATCATTGGTTCTCAACCCTTTCTTTTTGGCGACGGCATTTATTACGTTTAATTTGATTTTTTTTTTTTTCAAATATTTTGTGATGTAAGGCTATGACTTATATATATTTTCTGTCTAAGTAAAGAAAACCACCGGAAAATATGTAAATTAATTGAAAAATTTTAGGCTGATTTCGGTCCAGCAAATCAGCGACCATCGTATCTAACCAGTATACTCTTAAATAAAAGTTGATGTTTTATTTGCGTTTTAGTATTTATGTTTTTTGTATTCTGCATCAAACCAGTGGCGAAGGGAGACCTCCGCTAGACTTGCCCTCCCATAAAAAAAATAATAATAATAAAAAAAATACATATATATTTTTTTTAATTTAAAAGAATATTTAGGTAAATCTTCAAAAATACATCAAATTATGTCCTATACAATTTTTTGTCCAAGGCTTGGTTTACTAGTTACGAATTTTTAAAAATTTTAAAGTTTAATAACTTCCGTGTCCGGTTTCGGATTTTAATAAAAAACAATAGGATTCTTCCCAATTATTAGGATAATTATTTAGTACCAGAACGAACTCTTTAAGTTAAACCGTTTTTGAGTTATCGTGTATACACACAGACACACAGACACACACACATACGGACGGCACTTCGAAAATAGGTTTTTTGGATTCCCTGGACCATGAAACGTGGTCATCCGTCAAAATCTCGACATCGAAAATTTTCGCGATTACAATACTTGCCCCTTATATATTAAGGTCTGTCGAGATTTTGACTGATGACCACGTTTCATGGTCCAGAGAATCCAAAAAACCTATTTTCGAAGTGTCGTCCGTATGTGTGTGTGTCTGTGTGTCTGTGTGTGTGGCTGTGTGGCTGTGTGTCTGTGTGTATACACGATAACTCAAAAACGATTTAACTTAAAGAGTTCGTTCTGGTACTAAAAAATTCTCCTAATAATTGGGCAGAACGCTATTGTTTTTTATTAAAATCCGAAACCGGAAACGGAAGTTACTAAACTTTAAAATTTTAAAAAATTCGTAACTAGTAAACCAAGCCTTGTACAAAAATTTGTATAGGACATAATTTGATGTATTTTTGAAGATTTACCTAAATCTTCCATTAAATTAAAAAAAAAAATGTATCTATTTTTTTTTATTGTTGTTTTTTTTTTATGGGAGGACAAGTCTAGCGGAGGTCTCCCTACGCCACTGGTTTTAATATCTGTTACGGTTTACGAGAAACTGTATTTTCTATAACTGCTTGAAAATAAAGAATTTTTATTTACAAGTATCCAAAATGCCTTCCATTTTGATTTAAACACTTCCACATCCTTTCTCTTGAACTATATGAAGTCGGAGCATATTATAAATAAAAAAAATTCACTCTCAAGTAATTTCAAGTTGTACTTTCAAGTAGGAACGACTTGAAAGCGTGAGCGAGTCGTTCCCCTCCCATTTAGCTCGTCTGACCACCGACACGTCTCCGCACTATTTACCTCAAACTTAGCATTATGCAAAGACAGAAAGAATGACACACTTTTATATGTGTAATAAATGTATAGATATTATATATAATTGGGCTCAACAGCGCCAAGTGACACCAAGCGGACAGAATTTGAACTAGTGGAACGAGTAACTGTTTATTGTTTACTAGTGGCTACCTCGTGTTGTTTGTATCGCGTTGAAACTTTAATGTTGCACTTTGTTTGTAACATTAACTTTTGATAGCAGCTATTATTCTTTTTTTATTATTTTATGTTATAATGAGTTGTCATAATACAAACTGCTGTGTATTTGGTTGTCACTCTAAGAAAAGAAGTGAAAGAAACATTCACTTCCATTTTTTCCAAATGAAAAACAATTTGTGAAAATGATAAATATATTTGTACAAGAGATAAATAGGTAAAAAAGCATGGGGAAATGCAATAAATACGGGAAAAAAGAGTGAGAGTGTGCTCAAAGCATTTAAAAGCTATTGATTACATCAATATTGTTAACATATTAATATTTAACAAACTAGTATTTATTAAAAATATTCAACAAAAAAGTAATACTCAATTATAAAAATCCTTCTCGAGCATAAATAAATATCTACCCGTGTAACTTTAACACAAGTTTAGGCCATGCGGTCTCAAATATTGTACGTAGATATTCTGATACAGCCTCACTGAAGTGTTTGCTTTCGATTTTGATTAATTTTTTTATGCAGCGAGTTTCTAACAAAGGTTGCGGTTTACAGGTGCAGGTTATCTTGCAGTTTTAATTTTTCAGTGACTTTGTGAGGTGGTGATTTTAGACTGCTTGTTGGTTAACATAATCCACATATGTCGAGATGCTCATCATTTTTTTCCGAAATTACGTATAATATAACACGACCAGCATTTAACAACTCCTCTCCTTCAACTACACACTTAGAAGAACGTGTTGCACTTACAAAATTGAAATGATTTAGTAAGGATAGCTGTTAATTATTCATTGTAAATCAAAAATTCAACTTTCACATTACTCGTTTCGATTAGCTGTTTCACAGCGATCACAGCTCCGCCATCGGCCATTGTTGAGTCCAATAGCTATTTCATTATTACTATTTACCGTATAAATTTTTTACCATACACTGAAATTGGCATGGATTGTATTCATGAAGTTGAGTGTACTTTTAAAACTAAGACAGCGTCCTACACACCCACTCAGGTTTTTTTAGACAGACAATATCGGTGAATTTTGAATAAAATTCTTTTTCAAATAAGCGAAAAATAATTCGGTTTTCTCGTTTAAAATAAGAAAGTTACACATCGTATTTTGAGAACCACTGATCGAAACAAAAAATAGTTTCGCTCGTTGATATTATCTTATAAAATGGCAATTGTTGTCTCATTTAAGCCTCGTTGTTATTATAGTTTTCGAGGTTTAATAGTGGACAAATGAAAATTAACACCCTATATAGTTTTAAACACAAAGCATCTATGGATATTAGCACAAAATGCAGCTATCTAGTTGCAAATAATCATGAAAATATTCAATTTCTTAATATATTTCAATAATAAAAATAATATTTTTGTTTTTATTCTTCTTCTTGTCTTGAAAACTATAATATATTTTGTTACCTATTTCATAAAAGTTGAAGCAAAGTATACCCTACTGCCATTAGCTTCATTTAGCTTTCAATCATAGTTTTTTTTTTGTATAGGGAGATCTTCTTGGACAAAGTTGGTTTGACATCTTACATCCCAAAGACGTAGCAAAAGTAAAAGAACAGCTATCATCTTCGGATTTAAGTCCAAGAGAAAGGCTAATCGACGCTAAAAGTATATATAAATTATCTACCATTAAACATATATTAAAAAAATTATTTTCCAGCAATGTTACCTGTAAAGACTGATGTACCTCAAGGAGTAACAAGACTTTGTCCCGGTGCTAGGAGATCATTCTTTTGTCGAATGAAATGTAAATTAAATGCCCAAGTTAAAGAAGAAGCTGACACAACAACGGGTTGTCATAGAAGAAAAAAACAACAAAATATAGGTAAGTGTTTGAATTTAAAATTTACTGTATTTTTTAATAAATTTGGGTTTCAATTAGATTTAACTCGTGATTTGTCACTGTTGTGAAATCAACTGTTAACTGGTAACGTCGAGAATAGATTATTGGTTCTAATTCAATATTAATTTGATATATTTTACATTAATGAAATAGACGGGAAAGGGTTAATGAGATTGGTGTAATGACGTGTTGAACGACTAACATTTTAGTAGTTTTAAGGACATAAATCTGACTGGAGATAAATGTTTCTCGTTTCTAGTAACGATAAAGATCCATTTTTCCCAAAAATATTTCTAAATATTTTTGTCTGCCAACCTTAGAGGGGTTGATCCAGTGTTTTACTAAAATTCTATGAACTGGCTCGTAACCCCCTACTTTGAAAAAACTATCAAATCCATGTAATCTTTTTTAAATTTATTCATTATAAAACAATTGCTCCTATTTATTTAGATATTGTAGCGAGCCTACAGTCTGTTCCAAACGGTTAGGCGGAACTAGATTTTGCAATCTAGTTACTTTTATCGTTTAAATCGTGCTTTTCGACCGTTTTGTTTAAGCTTTGTAAATCATACTTTCAATAAACATTTTTTGGTTAAGGTTAATATCATTTTAAAATGTCATTTTCTTTATATATTGATTTTTTGTATCATTCTTAATACAAATTTCCCATTTATTTATTTTTTTGTCAATAAAATAATTTAAAAAAATTATTAAATTTTGACATATGTCATTCGTTTCCATGGTTTCATTGTTAGAATTTTAAATTTTGACATACCAACATGATAAATGAAATAACCCAAGCAAGGTCCCTTTTCGTGACAACCTAAAAGAACGAAATTCCCATTTAGTTCCGCCTAACCGTTTGGAACAGACTTTATGGTTTAACGTAAACATATCGAAATGTTAACTGTCCAATCCAGCCTCCACTATGGCATACCCAAACTATTATCAGCCTTCGTGCCGGACGGAAAGGGCCTGTAAACCGGAGGCCAGTGACCAAATACAATTTTATGATCAAAGTAGTATGTAAATTGATAGTTTCATACTAAAATAAAATCTAGGAATTAGGAATTCGTGTGCTAGGTGTGAGTTTTTTTCAGGGTCCAACATTATGATAGGTGAGATATATTTTGGTACCTACTAACGGACGGATGGGCCATTTTGTGGTCGATCTTTTTTTATATTCTGAATTATTCTTCACTTGGAATTTAATGTAAGGAGTACAATAAAAATCAGTTCAAAATTAAGTTTAAGTTAGGATAGAACAGATCGAATAGATCACCCGATAATCGACCAAGAGTATCCCTCAAAAAGTCAGAGTTACCGTATACTATTCGCAAACTGAACCGAAACCATCTATCTTCCCAAATTAGGTTGAAAGAACCTTTATATATAAAGTTATTCCAGGAAATGACAGTGTTCAAATTTTAAGTTTATTTGAGAGAAAATTTGACCAATTTGTGCACAATTCTAATAATTTTAAAACCCTAAAATATTTTCTGCATGACAAATGAAATTAAGGCGGCGCACAACCCTATAGTCCTCAATAGTTTCTTATACAAAACTTATAATCGGAAATAAAATTAATAACAATCTATATATCAAAATTTGCAGCGAATTTTTATGTATCTAATAGGATATTTTTAATTGTAGAAAAAACTGTTAGGTAGTTGTAAATAAGCAAATTGCATTATAGACGCCATCTTGTAAACCAATCGACGCATATTTGCGTACGATGCGGAAAATTATACCTAAAGCTTCATTCTACAAATATGATTCTAGCTATTTTGTTGTATTGTGAAAATTACTTGTAGTTATTGTACTTGGTAATCTATTTTTGCCGCCCTCTTGAATCTGCCGCGGTTTTCAAAATTGGTGTTACGGGTAAAAATGATTTATTTTTTGTGAAGAATACGTGTACCAAGTGGCATTCTATTATCTTTAAGTATAATATTTTTCGACATAGGCTCTTAACTGTAAGTAATCAAGTCGAAAAAAAAATGACGTATTATTTGAACATTTCTACACAAAACTATATAAATATAAAAGTTATTTGAAACCCACAAATAGATTTAAAAAAATACAGAACAGTATCGCTGATGTCTATTTTTAAGTTATTGAGCGATAATATTTTTACAATAAATGTTTCTACAATTAAAACTATCAATTAGATAGATACAAATTCGGTGCAAAATTTGATGTATAGGTTGATACTAATTTTATTTCAGATTGTTAGTTTTGTATAAAAAACTAGTAACCTCCGGGAGTTATACGCAGCCTTAAATGCGTGAAAGGATTAACCTCTGAATTTTTAAAGGTTTTGTCAAACTGATTTAAGCAATTCGGTACAATATTGATTCCAAATGGCATTTTGATTTTTACTTTCATATCATTTTATTTTTCGCTCGGATAATACGGACCCTCGGATAATACGGTCACTAGGATAATATGGACACTCGAATAATACGAACAGTCGAAATATCTGAGGTTTACTGTAATGCAAACAAAATATTTGAATTTATTTTTCGAATTTATTAAATTTTTAAATTCATGCATGGTATTGAGAAGTGACATTACCGTTGGCGGCGCTGTAATTCATGGCAAAATGGCTGAATTGTCTAGTATTCAGCTGTCAATATGCTAACAGGGAACAGGTTAATTTAAGCAGAGTACATTTTTATTTTATGAAAATGTATCTATCGACGTTCTAACAAAAAATCAACACCAGAACATATGTAATAATTTCAAACAGTACTAGTCGCGTAGTAAAATATTTGACCACCAGACTGCGTATCCGAGCGTGTCAGTTCTCAATTAAATGATAGTTTTTAATACTATAACAGACAAAAATTGATTTTTAAAAAAATTATATAATATGACGCGTTTCCAGTCAAAAATTTATGAAAATATGTTTTCTTACTAGATACATACGAAACCCTGAAAAGTATGAAAATTTAAACTCACTTATTTTTTGCCTGGTCCAGGCTACGCTTGGGCAGTGGAGCTTTAAGCACTTGGAGACGCATCAAGCGCAGTCTAATTTTGAACCGCCCGTTTTCTAAATACTTTTCTTCGAGACCTTCCGGGTTTTATTTTTGAAGACCCAAGCGCACGCTTTTGCGCCTGTGTGCGATTCGCACTTGGTCTTGAGTTTTTTGCAGTTATTTATTTTGTTTTTTTTTTTTTTTTAGATAAAAAATATAGTGTAATTCAATGTACTGGTTACCTCAAATCGTGGGCTCCAGCAAAGATCGGTTTAGAAGAATCGGAAACAGATGGAGATGGTGATTCTTGTAACTTATCCTGCCTGGTTGCCGTCGGAAGAGTTCAACCTCACATATCTACAATTGCACCTACGAACCAGAGACCGAATGTTCGTCCAATTCAGTTCATATCAAGACATGCGATGGATGGAAAATTCTTGTTTGTGGATCAAAGGTTTTTATATTTTTCATTACTTCAATGACATCACAAGGTTTTTTTCTGTGGAAATTTATAAACAATAATAAATGTTTTTCTATATTGGCGCATAATAATGCAGTCAACATCAAAATGTGTTAAACAGTACTTTTTTTGCAACAATATAAAATATTAAAAAATAACGGAAAGTGTATATTTTAATAACAGGGTAGACAAAGAACAATTTTTATTGCAAAATTGAAAAACTAGGCCCTAAAAATTTTAGATTCTTGTTCTAGAATTTTGATAATTCGACAGGGTGCAGCAGCATAATTTGCTGATTTAAAGGGTCGATAAAACACAAGATATTTTAGTTATAATTTTCTTTTTTTTCTTTCTCATTATTCTACATTTAATTTTACACTGTTTTAAAATTTTTATCTGGCAAGTGGCGCCCCTCGTTGGTGATAACACTGATTTACCCGAATTCTGAAATGTCAGTCGATTCTTTCCAGCATAGCGATGGGTATTATGCTGGTTATTGCTTGGCGAGTGTTGTCCTTCAGTTAAGCAAGGGTCCTTGGACAATAGGTGTATACGATGGATTTGAGATTTCCCATAAAAAAAGTCGCAAGGGGCTAAATCGGGTGAACGCGCTGGGCACGGAAGATCGCCTCTCAAAGAAATCAGGCGCCCGGGGAAGTGTTCCCGCAGCCAACAGCCAAATTGTAAGGATGAAAGTGGAGGGCATCATGAAGAATTTGCCTCACAGAACGATCAGAAATTCCAAGGGCAAAATAGACTGCCTTACTGCCTCGATGTTTTGGGCTGATCTCGTGGGCCATTCTACCCCTGATCTTTTCTTTTCCACACTTCCATGTTCCCTGATTGTGTTTACCCACGTAACAATCGATTGCTGGTCAGGAACACGAGCTCGGGCTGCATTATTCAAGTTCGCGCGTAATGCTCGCTGCGACGAACGAACGAGCGTTAAGGTAGCCATACACGGTGAGGATTTCCTCAAGGAAAAAGCCTCAAGGAATTCCTTGAGGAATTCCTCTACGGAACCCTCGCCTACACACGGAGAGGATCAGCCTCAAGGAAAAGGCCTTGAGGACCACAACTTAGGCTTGAGCGTAGAATCAGCAGATGCTACTGATTTCATCGATTCCCTAATTTTTTCATTCTCTTTTCGGAGAGCGCTTCTGATATTGTTTATTTTTTTAATTACGTCAATTTTTTGTAGCTTGCGCGTCCGCTTCTTTTATTTTTTCCAATAATTTCGCGTACGCAGCCTCTTTTTTATTTCTATCATGGTATTCTTTAGAAATTACTTGCCACAAGCAAGGTTCATTTTCATACATTAGTATGAATTCCGATAAAAATTCTCTAGACATGACTAAATAAATTCGACACTCACTTTACAAATCAGGCCAAACCTTGAGGAAATCCTCACCGTGTATGGCTACCTTTCGAAAAGTAAACCTCTACGGCAAACGCGCGCTTCCTTCGTCCAACTCATTCTTGGTACTAAAGTGGAAGGGAGAAAAACTTCCCGACCCACCCTTTCGAATGAAACCATTCGCACTCTCTAGCGGCCAAACTTCGCTTCCTAGCGCCCAATTCAAATCAGCAAATTATACTACCAGACCCTGTATAGCAGGGCTGGCCCAATAAACGCATTTTTAAATTTTTTAATTTACTAAATCTTGGTAGGTTGTTTACGGGGACGGAGGAGTTAAAAAGGTTGATAACAGCTGGTCCAGAGTACCATCTTGGGTGATTTTCTGTCCCAAATATATATATATATATACAGGCTATTTCAAACGATTAGGCGGAACTAACTGGAATTTTCATTTTTGTAAGTTGTCATTAGCTATTTTTTTATAAATTGAAGTTGGTTTTTCCTGAACAAAATGATCAAAATCTTCAATTAACCTTTAAAAATTACTAGATTTGAAAATCTAGTTCCGCCTAATTGTTTGGAATAGACTTCATATCCCTATACTCTCCATATTATGGAATTCGCTGTCTAGTTTCTAAATTAAAAACATATTAAATATTTTTAATTAATTCTTGAATGCAATAACAACTTAATGAACAATAAATTTAAAGCAAATAAAAATTATTTATAAAATTATTAGTTATTATGTAACTGATCTACTATAAGAAATAAAATGCAAGGAAAAACTACCTACGTTAGGTATTTATGAGTAAAAAATAAGTTAAAAAATGTAAAAATAAAAAGCTTGGTAGAGGTAAAAGTATGCCGAACGACCTTAAGAAAAGCAATAATTATCTACTTAATTCGATGACTAGAACAGAATTCATTAACGGATACTTAAGATCACAGCAATAATTTACAATACTACAATAAATGCCATACATTTATATGTTTATACAGTTGTATAAATAGATTATAACGTGACGACTTCGTTTTTTATAACATTGCATCTATTACATTTTCAAATGTTGTTTGACAAAATATAGGGGTCCTAACATCGATAATGTTCGATATTTTTTGGACACTGATGTTTCTCAACACGTTCCCTTTAATTTTCCTTATTCTAGTGAGTTCTAAAAGTGCACCAAAGCAAAAAATTAAATAAGAGTAAACTTGTGGAAAAACACAGTTTTCCTAAGCCGGCGACCTAAAGTGCTGTTAGCGGAGTGCGCGAGAGTGCTTTTTTTTTAGCTGAATCCACATTAGCTATCCGATCCTGTAATGCATCGCGTAAGGTATTACAATCATCCTGACAAGAGTCTGAGTGTGTTGCTCTTTTATCATAGTAAATAATATTCATCAACAAAAACCTTTTATTGATATTTTTAACAACGATAATAGATTAGTGAACCCTTGATACGTTACTTTATATCGTACCCTTTATTATCAACTAAATAGCGAGCCTGCGATATAATATAAAGTCTGATCTCAAACTGAAATGGGATTTCTGACTAAAGGAGTTCGGGTAGTAGGCGTGACTGTTATCCAGGGTTCATCAATACGATATGATCAAGTATCTTGTAGTTAGTCTGAGTAGCTGATCACTTAAGTTGTTAAAGGTGAAGATTTACATATGTTAAGTATATATATTAATCCAGTTAGAATTAAAATATTGTTTTCTCTATGGCAACTCCACAACTTCTGGATTAATATGAAAAATAAAAAAAAGTCGGTGGTTTTCAAAATTTGGGGCATCTTTTTGTTTGTTTATTTTTGGACGAAATTCACATTTTAGAGAAAATTGTCAAAGGAAAATTCGTTCGATTCTACGTCACCATGCTGTCTTTTAAATTGTGCCTGACATTTACCTAAGACCCTGTATATATAATTAAGATTAAAAACAGGATCAAGTAAACCACCAGATAATCGACTCAGAGCCTCTAAGAACTATTTTAGTTCTACTCGCGAACCAAACCGAATACTTCTACTCCTCGTCTTTAGAGAGACGGGTGTATATATAAGGGTTCTGATAGCGTTTCCAGGAATGAAAGTCTAAAATTGTCCAAGAGTATTTCAGTGTTCAAAGTTATTAGGCAATAACTTTGAACAAAAGTCCTTTTAAACAATAAAATGTATAATTTTGAAGTTGTGTTTTGTAATTTATGACTTCTATTTTTCTATTATCTGAATTCTAAAATATTTTAACTGTAATGAATCCTTTAAAATCTCTAAAAATATTAACAATTCCGAAAATGAAGTTCTCAACACGACGGGAGTTTTTCGAAAGTCTTAGAATTAGCCCGCATTAAGAATGGGCGTAGAATTTTTTTTGGTGACTTTCGTGATATTGTTTGTGTTAATTTATTGAGACGAAATTGGTGGAGTAACCGTAGACGTCGAAGGTTGATCTGGATTTTCTGGCTCTGTATTCTTAGAAACGCTCAGCTGGGGACCTTAATACTTTCGGCTTGTACCAAAGCCTTCCGTTTACGGTAGCCTTTCATGCATTTAACAGCATTTTTATTAGTCGCGGTGAAGCTTGGAGTTATGTACCGTCAGTTTTAGGCACCTTACAACACTTATATCAACACTCAAACTCGAGTAAAGTAGTTGATTATCTATAAAACGAAACATAGACGACTTCTCTACGACATTTAGTTCGCGAGTTATAAGTGCGGATTCTCACTGATATCCTATTTTGAGATCTGTTTCCCCTCCCCATTGTTCGCACTAGAGTACGTTCAAGTTAACTTCATCACAGGCGAATATTACCAGTCACTTGCGCTTAACCAAATTTCGCCCATTACATTACCAACAACTAGCTTAACACATTTCAGTGACGTCACTTACTTTGATTTGTGTTTGACTACGCGTATTGTGCGATGTTTTTTGTTTATTTCCGTTATTATTATTTATTTCTCGTACCTTTCAAGGTATACCGTGTACTAAAATGAGTAAAAATGGATTTGAAATACATGATTTTGTGTGTTTAGTTTCCACAACAATTGTTTAAAACCGTAATGTACGTCAATGTGATCAGCTGTTTTCTCGCGCTGAATTGGTGACGTAATTTATGATACCTTGTGATGAAGTTAAGATGAATGTACTCTAGCAATCCTTAACACCTGCATTGTTGTATATGGACATCGTTGCTATATAAAAGCATATATAACTTTTAGAAATTGCATTTTGCTCAATTTTTTAAGTATCAGCCATGTAAACGACCTAAAAGACGAAAATTCTTTGCTAAAAAAAATTAACAGGTTCGCGCTAACCGATTCGAAACGATTCCTTCCCAGCACTGTACGTATGTATATATTTTTGCAGGGCAACCTTAGTGTTGGGTTTTCTTCCTCAAGAACTCCTCGGTACAAGTATGTATGAATATTATCACCACGACGACATCCATTCCATAGCAGAGTGCCATAAAACAGCTCTTCAGAACACTGAAAAAGTCACTACCAAAGTATATAGGTTTAGGAATAAAGAAGGAAGTTTTGTACAGCTTCAAAGTGAGTGGAGATCTTTTAGAAATCCATGGACCAAAGATGTGGAATATTTAATATCAAAGAATTTATTGGTGATGTATGATTGATTATTTTGTGACAATTGCTAAACAAATTTATTGAAAAGTTTTCTTTTAGGGTAGATACGAGGACTGTAGAAAGTAGTGTCGTACATACAGATGGACATTTGCAGAATAATTTTGACTTCTTTTCACAATGTAAGTTGGAAAATTCACATATCAAAAAGACATCACAATATATCATAGTTTTAAAATAGGTATCATACAGTAAGTGGCGCGCCAACGAAATTTGCCGCCCGGGTGCAAGACTTTATTTGCCGCCCCTACGTATGTCGACAATAAAACACCATAAAATTTTAAATGTATCTATATAATCTCATATTTTTAAATCCATTTGACAATTATTATTTGACTGTAAAAAATATAAAAAAAAACTCACATTTTAAATAACTGTATTTTATTAAACAACGATTGACGAGGCTTTTTGCCGCCCCTGAAATTTGCCGCCCGTGTGCGGTTCACTCCTTGCACCCTCGGGTTGGCGCGCCCCTGCATACAGTTGTATGATACCTATAAAGGCTATATTATTTTTCATCTTTATAACATTTTAATAATGTGCAAAAGTCAGGAAAGCTTGAATTATTATATAAATTTCTGCATTAAGCGTGTCGCTTGTCGGCGGTTCAAGCATCTGCATCTGTTCTAAGCCTTTACATTAAAAGGTCCAGGAGCAAGAAATTTTTGGGGCTCCAAAAAATTCTGTGCCTTCTCTCTCTTCCCTATACATCTATCTATTTACTCACCTCCCTACACTCTTTCTATACTTTGACTTTCTTTCTTCCGTGCGTAACTTATCTATCTAATCTTCCTTCCTATTTAGTTATCTGTTTCTATCTCTCTCTTCATATTTGCCTATTATATGTATCAGATACATTGTATCTATCACCTTATCTATCTATTATCTTTCGTAATATCTTTCCTTATTTTTGCATCTTATTTTCTGTACTTTGGCTGTATAACTCTATGTATCTATCTGTCAATATTTATTTTTCTATTGCGAAATTTCTACGACTCTCTGTTTCTTTATTTATCTATCAGGCCATCTTTATTTCTCTCTTCTGATCACCCTACTTAATTCCCTATCTCCCCTTCTGTCTCTGTGTGTGTTTCACTTTTTCTGTCTATCTGTTTCTATCTCTCCTCATCTCTCGCTTTTATATGAATCTATCTCCTTATCTATCTATTAATTTGTATCTATTTATTTCTTCTATTTATATCCCTATCGATGTATCTTACTTTATGTACTTTAGCTGCCTGGTTTTCTATTTATGTATCTATCCACCTCTTTTTTTTTCTGGGTATCTCCTTATCCCCATGTCTCTTTTTGTAGTTTATCTGTCTCTATATAATTATTTTCCTCAATTGTGTTCTTATCTCTACCTCCTCTCTTTCGGTCTGTCAATGTGTATCTGTCTGTCTCTCTATAATTACGAGAGTCTCAAACCAGTTTAAATAATTTTTGCGGGCGTAAAAATAACGATAAGAGCTCCCGCCTTACTCTCCAACCTCTCACCGTCCGACTACCACCTCTTCCTGAACTTGAAGCTGCATTTTGGCGGCACACGTTTCTTGAACGACGATAAAGTCAAGGAAGAAACATTACTTCAAATATTTGGACACTATTTTTTTAACGTTGTAATCGAAAAACTGATAACACGTTATAATAAAAGTAAATTTTAAGGACATTTTGTAGAAAATTATTAAATAATTTGAAATATTTAATTATTTGGTGTACTTTTATACATAAAAATTCTTTCTCGAGATGGCTCTCGTATATCTAACTATATATCTTCATTTCTATTTCTAGTTCTACTCCCTACTCCTCTTCTCTCCCTTCTCTCTCTGTCTGTTTGTACTGTTCAGCAAATTTCTCGTGAAATTGCGGTCTTTATGGTGCGCGTAAAAAGAGCACAATGATAAGTACAAAGAACAGTCAAAGAAACAAGTATCAATTCTAAAGTATCATTCTAACACTTGTGCATTATCTTTATTAGTTAGGTCTACAAACGTAAATACCCACTATCACAGTCGAACATCAAAACTGTAGAAAGGTTGCTGCTTGCTTTATGTGAGAATTTCACTTGACAATCATTATGCCTACTTGTCTATTGGTCAGAGATTGGCCCGTCCCACGCCCTGCTACCTACACCAAACTCTTGCTGTTTCAAGAAGTACATCTTCTTCTTCTTTGGGTAGTGTCAGTCGGGTTGACTTTTGGCCTCACTCACATATTGTAAAAAATAACAACTCCATACGTATTACGTAATAATGCAGAAACGGTCTCCCGCAAAATAAATATACAGCAATATACACTTGACTGTAGATTTATTCTCCTTTTGTATTTTTCTATCTCTTCATTTATATATATATCTATCAATCTAAAATTTATTCTTTTCTTTTGTAAC
Source organism: Liopterus haemorrhoidalis (assembly GCA_963971575.1). Lineage (NCBI taxonomy): Eukaryota > Metazoa > Arthropoda > Insecta > Coleoptera > Dytiscidae > Liopterus > Liopterus haemorrhoidalis. Next base: position 12,834,316 of record OZ020618.1, on the reverse strand, counting down.
ATATTTCCAAATTATAATAATCATTTTCGCTTAATATTTAATAGTCTTTTGATGTTTAATAAATTTTCTACACTTTTTCCCTGCAGCAGAAATTAATTAAAAAATATAAATCATCAAAAGTAATTGTTTACAAAAAAGTGAATGTCAATGACTAACTTTTTACTAATAACTATGTTAGTCATATACTAATAAAATTATTAACAATGAACTTTCATCTTAAATATTTAATTAATCATTCTGATGTACTGATTTTAAATGTCCTTGAAATTTAAAAATAATAATAATTTCATATATAATTTAACGGTAAATGTAAAATTAGTACGTCAACTATTTAAGTTTAACCATGAACTTATGCAATATTTTGCTTAAAAAATTAATTGATGTTGTTTATAGCGAATGGACGTGAAATGCAAAGGATGATAAATACACACGTTGAAGCGAGTAAGATAGGAAGACAGATAGCAGAACAAGTGATAGACTCCCAGAGAAGAGGAGGAGAAAGCTCTTCACCTGGAAGTAGTCCTGATCCTGTGGAAGCAGATAGGACTGTTGCAAGTAATGAAGTAAGTGCAAAGAATGTTCTTAACAAATATTTGTGAAACCTAAGAACTGCAATATTGCTACCATTTTGACACTACGGTCTATTATAGATCCGGTATTTAATACAGATATCCATTGGCCCATATGTTTTGCTTTCAATAATTTCTAAGTGTGGATTTATGAACAAACAATTTTTACCAATAACGCTTTTCAATACCTTTCATTCCTTCAGAAAAATAAGAATCTAAACTCTCGAAATATCCATTTACAGCTTCGACGACTTCAATATTTAATGAGAATTTCTGTCCAGCCAACCATTTTTTGAGTTTTGGAAACAGAAAGAAATCGAAGGGAGCCAAATCTGGCGAGTACGGTGCATGTTCGATTAATTCTAATCGTAATGCATGCAGTTTCACCGTCGCAATTACCTATTTGTAGGTGCGTTATTTTGGTGGAACAAGACTTTTTTCTTTTCCAAATGAGGCCTTTTGAGTTTGATTTCTTTGTTCAATTTGTCTAATAACGACGCATAATGTTGGGCTGTTATTGTTCTTCCATGCTGCAAGTAGTCGATAAAAATTATTTCTCGGGAATCCCAAAAGACAGTAGTCGTAACTTTACCAGCTGATGACATTATCTTGGTTTTCTTCGGAGTTGGATCACCGCGTGCTATTCACTGTTTTGATTGTTCTTTGGTCTCCGGAGTGTGGAAATGTAACCGAGTTTCATTGACAGTTACAAAACGTCGCAAAAAATCTTTTGAATTGCACTTGAACATTGCTGAGAAATGGTCATTCGCGCTTGTCAGTTTGTGAGCTCTTCATGTCGAAATGTTGGTACAGAATGCAACGTGCATGATCATATGAAATGCTTACTGCCTCTGCTATCTTGGACTTTTCTTGGTCTTTTGCTATCGTGGACTTTTCTTAAGTCCGTTCTACATTATACTTTTTAGCGAAGCACTACAAATTTTTTTGTGTAGTACTGACGTAAAAAGTATACTGTGTAACATAATACTTCCTTCCAACTTCCGATGCTACACTACAAACTACACTATTTTAAAAACTACCTTCGGTAAAATTTTTGGATGACAGTTGTATACTTCTCAGTCGAACCAACTACCAACTTTTTTTTTGTTTACAACTTAATTTTTAGAAGTTTATTAAGTTGATAAGAAGTTTACTTATAACATATAATTAAATACACACTTAGCACAATTAAACAATATTTATAAATTGGTTACTAGAATTGGTTCTATAACCAAACTGTTGTCTGAACCTAGAATTTTTTAAGTTGGCAGTGATGAGTATCACAAAGTAATAAAAGATGGAAGGTATCGCTGTCTCTTATTTTTTCCCCCACTATATTCTGTAGTATCAAAAGTTGAAAATACGTCAGAGTTGGATAGTATTGAAAAAAGTATAATGTAGAACGGACTTTATTCTTTCTTCATCGGTAGCTGTTTTTGACCTACCAGAACGTGGTGCACCCGCTGTGCTTGATCGACCGCGTTTAAATTTTCCAATCCAGTTTGCAACTGTTTCATATGAAGGAGCAGATTCACCATGAATTCCATATTTATCTTTAGCATTTAAGCCTTTTAAGACGAAATGTTTTATTACTGCATGGAATTCGATTTAATCATTATTAAGAAAATGTACGTAATTTGTTAGCTTAGTTGACTATCACGGCTATAATGTATGGACGATCAGTCTTGAAATTTGGCTGCAATTATATAAAAGATTAGGCTTTCAAAACATATGAACACAATGCGCGCGCATACTGTCTTTTAGTTCGTTCTAGAAACTTTCTGATCACCCCTCGCCCCTTATATTTCAAAATGTAAAGGATAAAATATTACTTTTTAAAAACATCTAACATCTCGCTACCCAACTGAGATTTATTCGCCTGTTGGTTTATCCGGATTTTAGAGTTTGGGTTTACCGAGATAAATACATACATAATAAATTATGAAATCGGTCATTATGGGTTTGGCACATATTTTGTTATAAAAACAAAGGTTAAGAATGCTATTGTTAAATTAATTCAAATCAAAATATTTTATTATTTATCTGATACACATTTTACATTGTCGATTTCAAGGACCATTAACCTATACATTTTGATAACAAAATTTAAATAGCGTATCTAATTGTTTATTTTTTATTGACTAGTTTTTTGTTTACATTTATTTTTGTAATAATAATTGCGTATTACTGTTTATTACTGCATCAAACTTATGTAAATTTTTCTTGACCTTCCTTTCTTTAGTTTATAACTTATTATAAATTACTTTTGAATATTTGCAAAACTTATTAAAAAATACCGTTGTCATCTTGCATTTATAAGTGTATTTGTTGTCTCATAATTATTTTTATGACTCTAACAGGAATATAATTTTTGTGTTTTATAGTTTTGTTCAAGTCTTGACATGTTAGAGCAAAAATTCTGTTGTAATTTGATAGAAATATGAATATTAAAGTACATATATGGTTCTGTTCTGAAATGAGAAAATATAGTATTTCATCTCATCATTGCGAAGTATCAGTTTACCTATACACTGTTGGCCGCTGGTCAGCAATCAGATATTTAATCAAAAGATGGATTTCCAGATATCAAATGTTATTTGTCGCATTGATTAGTAAAAATAAATAACAGATTTTTTCTAGAAGAATATGTTCCACTAAACAGTAGCAATTCTTTATAAAACTTTTTAATAAGATATTTAGATCACACAAGCATGAGCGAACACAAAAACTGCAATATTTTTCAAAAACGCAGCCTGATCAAAAAATCCTATCGTACGTTTCGGGCTCAGATCAATGTACATTACCTATAATTTTTTCAGATTTTTATTTTAAACTTTTGTTTTTACTCTTTGGGTAAAAGGGTGCGGGACAAGTTTTTTTTAGCACATTTTTTGCTAAAATAGTATTAAAAAAAAACAAATTTTAAAAATCTACCTTTCGTTTCTTAATATACGTTTTAAGAACTTTCTTTTGGTACCATACAATACATTTTTAAAAATAATCTATTTATCAACGACACAAAAAATCGACATTTTTCGAAAAACTATTCTAATAAAAAATTTCTGTTGAACTATTCCGGTTCTCATCATTGTTCATTATGGAGATTTTTTCAGATTTTTAGATCAAACTCTATCTCCCAGAGGACAAAAGTAATTTGAGATATTTTTGGCGAAAATATTATAAAAAATGACTTTTCAAAAATCAAAATTTGCTTGTTTATCGAAGCATTAAGAGGTTTTATTTGATACCCCACTTACAATTTAAAAAAATCATTAAATACATATTTGTTTATATTTACCTTGTGGTATGTTTTTTTAACTGTTTATATTTTCCAATATATTGGTCAGAGAGGTGAATAATCATGCCAAATTTCAAGTTTCTTTGTTCAGCCGTTTGGCTACAATTTCTACCGTGCGGACAGACAGACAGAAAGGGTTGAGTACAGGGTTTTTTGATGGTCATACAGTCTGTTCCAAACGGTTAGGCGGAACTAAATGGGAATTTCGTTCTTTTAGGTTGTCACGAGAAGGGATCTTGCTTGGGTTTTTTCATTTTTCACGTTGGAATGTCACAATTTAAAATTCCAACAATGAAACCATGGAAACGAATGGCATGTCAAAATTAAATTATTATTTTTTATATATTTTAATGACAAAAAAATTAATAAATAGGAAATTTGTATTAAGAATGACACAAAAAATCAAAATATAAAGAAAATGACACTTTAAAATGATATTAACCTTAACCAAAAAATCTTTATTGTAAGTATGATTTACAAAGCTTAAACAAAACGGTCGAAAAGCACGATTTAAACGATGAAAGTATCTACTAGATTGCAAAATCTAGTTCCGCCTAACCGTTTGGAACACACTGTATCTACAAAACCCTAAAAAGTGTAATTTTGTGCTCTAGCTTGAGAACCACTGGTTGAAAAAAATATTATCTCCTTAGCCGCCTACAACTTTGTTGTTTAGTATTGTTTGTATTTCTAATAATAAAGAAAATACTGTGTCCCATTTCGCTGTTAAACCTGTAATTACAAATTCATGAAAATAAATTGATGAAAAAACAAAAATTATATTTAGTTGTGCCCTTTGCGCTAACATCTTCCTTAAAAAATATAAATTTCCCTCCGGCAAAACATAAAGCATCCTTATAATGAATGCATATTTAAATTTAAATATCATGATTCAAATAATCACGTGAATTTTTTTATTGAAATGCCATAATCTCGTGAACACAATAACTGTTTTTCACGTGTATAAAAAGTTGTTTCTTTCGTCCATTAATTAAACATGTATACAGACACCGACTAAAAATAATTAATAAAGTGTTAAAGAATGATGGATTTTGTTATTTATTGTTTTGTACTTACAAAGAATTATGTAATAAGAGAAATATTCAAATCATAGTTAAATAAAGTAATATACCTTCAAGGTTTTGAGATTAACACGCCCAGAATTATAAAGTTATATTCTAATATAATTATGGTTATGGGCTGGACGTAGTTGTTACAGTTTTTTGTATTTTATTAAATGAGTTAATGATAATGATTATTTCCTGGACCACTATTTATAGTATAGAAAACGACAACATAGCTTATTATATATATTTATATATTATTAATTAGCTAAATACTTAGCCACATCTAAATCCTTATTTTCAGGGTTTTGTAGGTAAGACCAAAAAACCCTCATAACGTCGCCAAAAGCGCACCCAGTGGGGATGGGCTCAAAAACACGTGGTTTTTGCGTGTTTGTGTCAAAATATAAGTGATTGGGAGGGGGGGGCAAGAGCTCCAAAAACATGTGGTTGTTATGGTTGCTGGACGTTTTTGTCAAAAGAGAAGTGAGTGAACTCATTGCGGCCGTGCATAAAACATGGGATGAAATAACCGCGGTAAAACTAGACAATTGTTTCATTACCCTACAGAATGGAATTGACCATGCCTCATAGAGGAGGCAACGATTACAAGCTTCCTCCCATTTAGTTTAGTTGTGAAAATAAACGTTGTATTTTTGCATATTTTTTTATGAAATGGGACACTTATTTTGAAAGAAATAAAATTCCTAAATGAGACACTTATTTTGGAACGGAGGGAGTACTTTACTTTCAAGTTGTTATAGAGAAGTCAATTATTCGTAAACCGTAAAAGATATTTATAAAATATTTGAGTAAAAGTTGTTTCTTTTCAAAAACTCTATCCAAAGATATCCAATACGATATATATTCCCACTTAAAAAAATTTAAATTTTCCTTGATTTCTTGTACTTCCGATTTGTTTCGAAACATTTCGATATTACCATTTGATTCTTTGGATAAACTTGCCCACACGTTGCGAAAAGTTGAGAAAAATCGTGTTCCCTCCATCTTAATACATCCTGTAAACCCCTTTTAGCATCATATCGTTTCATTCAATTTAAGCATCTTGATTTATTGTATTTAATTATTTTTTTTCAGTCTCACATCTCAACTACGGAAAGACAGAGGCCGGCCCTCATGCAAGATTATAATCAAGAGCCAACTTCATTCAGTCAAGGAAGAGTGAACAATGCATCTTTATCTAGCATGTCCAGTGATCCAGGTAAAATAACTATTGATTTCTTTACGAAAAAAAAACATACCTTATATTTTGGGAAATTAGCAAAAGTAATAATAATATTTACTTATATTTAATAATAATAGATACCTCACTAGTATTAGGTGTACCGGAAAGTATTTTCGTTTTTATTATTAGTGAATTAAACAGACGTCTTTTGCGTTTTGATTAAACTCTGTAATCTTGAGTACCTAATTATTGTTTTCGTTTCATTTTAAACCCTTGCATTTTAAAATGTTTAATGTTGTACGAGTATCATAAAAAAAATCTGCTACAGTTGCTACATAAAACATTTGCACTGTTTATGGCAGGGGTCGGGGAACATTTTTACCCATTACCCAAAGATATATTTCTTTACACCGACGTTGCCCCATTGGCATGTAAACAAAAATTTAAGTAACAAGCAAAAAAAAAAGGTCGTCACCTCTCAAAATCCAAATGATGAACAAAAAAAAGGTCCTCACCTCCCAAAATCTAAATGATGAGCAAAAAAAAGGTCCTCACTTTCGCAATGGCGCCCTTTTCCTTAGTGCGCCCAGGGCCGTCGCCCCCTCCGCTCCCCTTTACTGCGGCTCTGTCTATTAATATATAATTACCCCTAAGAATTTCGTTTTTACCCCGTTTGGGATAATTTACCCCTGTTCCCCGACCCCTGGTTTATGGTGATAAACTAAATGTACACACATGTCAACAGTGGTTTAAAAAATTAAAATCAGGAAATTTATGCTTGGATGATGAACTTCAATCTGGAAGGCCCTATAAAGAAATAATTTATTATGAGATGTTAAACCGGGGCAAAGATTTAATTCTCTACTGTGAACAATTGGATCGACTGAATCAGAACTTGACCAGAAATCGGCCAGAAATTATAAATAGAAGAAGAGTTATTCTTCAAGGCGACAATGCCTAACCTCATTTATCAAAAAAAGACACGTGAAAAAATTTCCGAGCTTGATTGGGAGGTTCTAACACACCCACCCTACTCACCAGACATTTCACCCTCCGATTATCACTTATTTCGGTCACTGGAACACTTTTTAAAAAACAAGACACTTAGAGATATGAACCATGTTAAAATGAGCCTTGAACAATTTTTTCCTTAAAAAAATCAGGAATTTTATAAATCGGGAATATTTTCTTTTCCTGATAAATGGCAGAGTGTTATAAACCACAATGGTAGCTATTTTACTCAATAAAGTAGATTTTTATTCGATTTGTTTCAATTTTAATAATATCAAATTAACGAAAAAACTTTCCAGTACACCTTATATTATTTCATCCCTGCAAGTATAATCACAAAAAACTAATATAGCATCCAGTTCTATAGTAAAGGAGAATTTACTTGACAGATTGATCGATTAAAAACCAATAAAGAAATATACATCTATTTCACACAGTTTCAAGAACGTATATCTGCTTCTTACTGTAACGTACGTTCATAATTGTTGTCTTTTTTAGGGTTTTGTAGGTATAACCAAAAAACCCTTATACCGTCATTTTGTCGTCTGTCTGTCTGTCTGTCTGTCTGTCTGTCTGTCTGTCTGTCTGTCTGTCTGTCTGTTCGGTAAAAATTGTAGCCAAACGGCTAAACCTAGAGAGTTGAAATTTGGCATGCTTATACAACTCTTTGACCCGCACATAGGAAAAATACTAAAACATTTAAAAAACATATCCCCCTAAAAATATAAACAAATATGTGCTCATCGAAAAAAAAAATATTTTTTTTAAATTCTGAGTAGGGTATCAAATTAAAGCCCTTAGTACGTGGATTAACGATCAAAATTTTATTTTTGCAAAATAAATTATTTTGACGCTATTTTTGCCAAAATTGTGCAAAAAAAATTTTGTCCCACACCCTGTAGCTCAGATGGTTTAAACTAAAAATCTGAAAAAATTCTAAGTAATGTACATTGGTGTGAACCGGAATAGTACAACAGGAATTTTTGATCAGATTATGTTTTCGGAAAATAACGCATTTTTTGTGTTTTTTGGTTGACGATGCATATAGCTTATACTCATATAACACGCTGAGTTGTTAAGCGTGTGGTGGTCTAGAGGCTATGTTGCGCGCCAACTATACAAATTTGTTATACACGACGCAGGTTCGTTCCTAGCTTGTGGAGTCAATTTTTTTTTTGTTTTTTTTTTTTAATTTTTATTTTGTTTAAATTAATTTGTTAAAATTCTAGTTATATTTTAGCAAATTTTGAATTTAATTTTCAAGAGCGTAAATTTAATAACCAATTGGAATTATATTTTCATTCTATTAGTCATTATACGAAACCAGAGGGGCGGAGCGTATGATTTAAGACAACCAATGAAAGCCATAGGCGCAATTTTCAAAATCTTAATGAACCTTGTTATATAAAAAAAATACTGCACTTATTTAGAAACCTAAATAATGATATTAGGTATTCGAATTAAAATTAACAAAAAAATATTTTAACATAAAATTTGTTTTTAAAGCTCTGAGATTAACAGACGATAAATTATTTTAAAAAGATCGTTCATTTTGCCGTGGTTACTACAAAGCAAAATTTGTCCTACACAATCAGCATGCCGCCTTCACTTATTATATACCTGCAAAACCCTGCAATGTGTGAAAATTCACACTTCACATCAATTTTTTGTTATATTATAATATGGTAACTTCAACGTATGTCCTTTTGTACACGCGCGCGCATTAAGCTCTGGGCGGTCGGTAATTGTCTTTCCTTCTCTATGAGTGAAACAAATTATATCTCTTTCTCTATTTCTAGCTTTGTCTGTGAACAAATGATATGGCTCTATTCAAAAATGGAAATTTTATTGCTATAATTCTCTCCCATTGAACCATATGCTTTAATTAACCGTCATCTGTCAACTAAAGTCTCCTTTACTATATTTATAAAGATGAATTTCGTTAATTAAATTTTCCTTACATTTTAGTTTGTTTAAGAACTTCTTTATCGTTTGTGCTACAATTTCTAATAATTATATTTTCGATTCGCACGTTCTACCTTCGTTTCAATTCCATTTTTTCTGTACATAATTGAACTATGTCCCGCACCTGTATCTATTTTCCTTTCTAACCCGGATAATATTGTAGCATGGCAATAAATAACCGTATAAATATAATCGTAAAACACATGTCTATGTTTTATTGCTGTAAAATGCAATATCTATACAATTGTTTATCATCGATTTTTTTAATTCAACATGGAATTTAATCCAAGGTCTCTTAGAATAACACTTACATAACATGTTTGTTATATTTGCATTTTTTAAAAATAAATTGTAAAGCTTTTTCAGTAATATAGGAAAACTATTAACAGTACACAGTGTACATCATATTACATAACGGTGTGGAATACATGTTTTTTTAATATAGAAAACATGTTAAGTGCATATTAACTTCAAGTTTATTGAGAGAGAGAAAGAAATGACATGCATTAAAAAATTACATAACTTTTTCAAAATTTATGTTCGGAGTTCGGTACAGTGTATAATTGTACAGAATAAAATTGAAGGCAATATCTGTTTTTTTTTTTTTTTTTATTATTAGTTTTAGATGATTATAAGACAATATCCGCAAAAAAAAACAATTTTTGTTTGTCTGTCTGTCCAAGATTCACACAAAAATTATATTTTTGCGTGAATATGTAGACATATTTTTACGAAATTTGGTATGATGATAGACAGCGGCGGCGCTAGACCAATCGTGGACGCAATATATAGAATAAGATTAATACTTAGAAAACGTTATTTATTTAAAGTTGAAGTAATAAAATCCAATGATAAAACCGACAAATATACAAATAAACATATTATTGTCCAGCAAGGCGAAATGAGAAATGTAAAAATATCATGTCATAATTAATATATAATATTTAAACTTTCAATAACTTATATAAATTTTGCGAGGCCCCCTCAAGTGCGAGGCCGTCGGCGGTCGCCGACGTCTATCCCCGCCACTGATGATAGAGCAGTGGTTCACAAACTTTTTAGTATTTATTGCCTAGCGGTCGCTTTAAAAAATATTAGATGGCTCGCGGACCCTTTTAAAATTTTAAATTAAAATTAAATAGGTGCAATTAACATATAGGTTACTGTTATGGATGCATCTGCTTTGCCTGAACCAGTTATTCTATGTTCGGCTTTGTTTTGGACAGTGCAACACGCATGTCATTTGACACGTCTTATCTGTTTCGTGATTTTGTTTTGATGTCAAGTAGTGTGGAAAAATCCGTCTGACGATCATAGGTGGTTGCAAATGGAATCAAAAATATATGTAATTTAAAGTAAATAATAAGTGAGATGTGTAGAATCAGAGTTGGGCATTATTTAACTAAACTTTCAATCAACTAAACATTTGAATTAAAATGTAATCAAACTAAATTAATCATTCCTTATTCAATAAATAATGGATGCAATAATAAATCCTTAACTAAATGATAATCATTAGTGTCAAATCATTGGTTTTCAATCATATTGTGATATTTTGTCAGAAAAATTTGAATCGCTTGGATCAGTTTATATATTACATATATAATATCCCTATACCCAAATTCTCAATAATTTTCGGCCGTCTTGCAGCTTTCGAAAGAGCATTACATTTTGCCACTCTACCGACCTTAGAGGAATAACATATTTGGTAATGTCTTCTTCAAATTGCTCTAATTGTTCTTGATTTTTGAGAAACAGCTGTTTGTCTACCTTTAGAATCAATGTTTTTAAAATGCAATAAATGCATCGATTTCGTGTCGTCTTTTAAGATGGGATATAAAATTCGATGAACTATTTTTATATCATTTAATTTCAACTTTAGGTTGGCATTGACCGCATTGAGCAATGAACTTATTTTGCTCTACACAGCTTTTTACGGTTAAATATTGAAATATATTGAATATTAAAAAAAAAAAACATCATACCATTTTCGATTTAAATAAAACATTTCTTCTCTTACCACAATTGGCTTACTGGGAATAGTTGGAAGCTCCTGATACGTCAGATATTAAAAGAGTCGATGCACCAAAACTTTTACGAGTATCGTTGTCACTCATGTTAGCGAAAAAATACAAATATACAATTGTAAAATATATCACTCAAATTTTTCACAAATTAAATCTGCGTCAGACGTCTACAATGTATAAACACTAAATTCCAATGAACAGTGAGAGTGAAAAAATCAAATCTCAATCAACGATTTTAGTTTCAATCATAACTAAAAATTTAATCATGATAATGAATGTGAATAACTGCATTATGAGTGATGTACCTTAATCATTAATCAAGTCTTCAAATTAAATTTTTAATCTCAATCTTCAATCATTAGTTTGATTGCAATTTGCCCAACTCTGTGCAGAATGACGAAATATTTCTTTTCTGTTCAATGCAGTTTTTAATAAAAAAATTATTTTGGGGACCAAGGGTAGTGTCACCTATAAAGTTAAAATATCTTGTCTACGTAACAGTAAAAATGAATATAATAAAAGTACTTAAAATTCAAAAAACGATTGATTATAATTTAAAAAACCATTATTCTTTTTGTGTGTTCCGTCGATATGCCAAATTAAGTGAAAATAGATCCAGTTTATTTTGCTTGAATTTCAGATAAATGACAAACAGACAAATATAACTAGAAACAAATTGATTTTTTTCTGGATATCGTCTTATAACCACTTAAAACGTACAGAAATAAAGCATGAGAACGAAAAAAATAATAAAACGGACAAGTATAGCCTCCAATTTTATTTATATAGAAGATATGTACATTTTATGCCTATGAATAATTACTACCACTTTTTTATATACTACCGTTAGTTGTCTATGGTAATTAAGTAAAAGTATTCACTATGAATCGTGATCCAGAATGAAGTCTCCATACTGTGATCTTGGGTCAAAATTTGTTTAATCTACTTTATGAAAAAACTTGAATATAAAATACTATTACAAAAAAATATATATTGTTATAAATATGACAGTAAATTAACAACAGTTTATAAAAATTAATGACGCAATTATTGAAAGTTATTATCCTTGTATAAAAACAGTTTTCTAAGAAATAGATTGAAAATAGTTCCGCTACTGAAATACTTATGCATGATGCAAACCATTTATTATTCCTTTTTAGAGTTTTGTAGGTATGGCCAGTGATGGCATCCTACCGGTCCGGACCGGTTCGCGCGAACCATTTCTTAAAATTATTGAAACCTTAGGGAACCGGTTGTTAGAATTATTAAAAATAAATTAATTACTCTGAAATGAATTCAGTTTTGAATCGTGCGCCGTGCTCTGCAGGGTTGCAAATGTAATATTTATTTTATAGGTTATTAATAATACGCTCTTAAAATTGTTTCCTTATATTTAATAAATGGAAGTAAGTGATTTGTTTTCACTCTTAAAAATACAGAATAGGTTCCTAAATATCACATGACTTTATAGAACAGTTTCCTGAAAATTTAGGATGCCATCACTGGGTATGGCCACCCAAAAACCCTTATTGAGAACTGATACACTCAAATACGCTGTCTCGTGGTCAAATATTGTACTAGGCACTCTAGTACTGTTTGAACTTATTATGTATGTTTTAGTGTTGAATTTTTGTTAGAGTGTCGACAGAAGTTGTAAAAACTATAAAAGCAGAATATATTGTAGTGTTTTTGGCTGTCATTCAAGACAGGACATAGCATATTGACGTACTAGAGCGAACAGCCATATTGCCTTGGATCACAGCGCCGCCACTGGTAATGTTACTTCTCAATAATGTCACTCATGTGTCTGTCTGTACGGTAGAAATTGTAATCAAACAGCTGAACATAGAAAGATAAAATTTGGCATGCTTGTACAACTCTTTGACCCACATGTAGGAAAAATATAAAGAATGCAAAAACACATCGCAAGATAAATATGAACAAATATGTATTTAATGAAAAAATAAATATGTTTTTAAAATTTTTGAGTGGGGTATAAAATGGAACTCTTAAATACTGGATAAACAAACAAATTTTTAAATTTGATTTCCGCAAAAAACATGTAAAAAAACATTTGTTCTCAACCCTATTTCCCAGAAGGTTTGATCTAAAAATCTGAAAAAAATCCCAATAATTTACAATGATGGGAACCGGAATAGTTCAAGAAAAATTTTTGATCAGATTAGTTTTTAATTTTTTTTTAAATTATTTTTTTAATGAAAATGTTCCTCTATAAATGCACAAGACCATTTATCAAAATAACCAGCGATAAATTTTTACCAATATTTATTACAACGTAGTGCCTATGAGATTATTGAGCCAGAAATTAAGTCTCAAGAACGACGTATGTAAAATGCTTAAGGTTGGGATGGGGTCCGCAAAAAAAAAAAAGTTGTTCAAGAGGGGGTCCTCGGAATACATAAGTTTAATAACTTCTGCTCTAAAGCATAGAATAAGCAATGGAAAATAGTTTTTTAAATTTATTTATTAAGTTGAACGCTGGAATTTTTTAATTAAAATGTTATTGTGTCAAATTTTTCGCAAATTACTTAATTTAGAAAATTTATTTATTTAAATTAATTAAAGGTAAGCCCTTAGTACTAAAATAATTACAAAAAATGATTGTCAGAAAACTGTTGATTGGGGTCGATTTATTTCAATTTTCCAGAGCTGGAAAAATTTGCAGTCCGCTAGTGTCTCCTTACATTTATTAAATATCTGCAACCCTGAAATGTGTGAAAATACACATTAATTTTTTATCAACTGTAAAGCCGAAAAATACTCCATAATTTATAACTAAAAACTGATATACTGGCTACATTAGTTTTTCTAGACCATTTTTTATTGCGTTTATCTCCCCAATTTTTGTATGTCTTACTTTTTATTATTTTTAGGGTTTTGTAGGTATGACCAAAAAACCCTTATACCGTCATTTTGTCGTCTGTCTGTCTGTTCGGTAAAAATTGTAGCCAAACGGATAAACCTAGAGAGTTGAAATTAGGCATGCTTATACAACTCTTTGACCCGCACATAGGAAAAATACTAAAACATCTAAAAAACATATCCCCCTAAAAATATAAACAAATATGTGCTCATCGAAAGAAAAAATATTTTTTTTAAATTCTGAGTAGGGTATTAAATGAAAGCCCTTAGTACGTGGATTAACGATCAAAATTTTATTTTTGCAAAATAAATTATTTTGAGGCGATTTTTGCCAAATTTGTGCAAAAAAAAAAAATTGTCCCACACTCTGTATGGTTTAAACTAAAACTCTGAAAAAATTCTAAGTAATGTACATTAGTGTGAACCGGAATAGTACAATAGGAATTTTTGGTCAGATTATGTTTTCGGAAAATAACGCATTTTTTGTGTTTCTAACTAAAATATATTAAATATTTAATTCGCTATGTAACACACTAGATAAGTAAGCTCTAGTAGCATAGTTGGTTTTGTCGTGCGCTTTGTAATTTGCAAACTAGAGTTCGAATCCTGTTAATTTTAATTTTTCTGTTTTTTTTTGCAGTTTTATTTTGTTTAAATTATTTTGTCAAAATTCTAGTTATATTTTGGTAAATGTTGCATTTCATTTTTAAAAGCGTAAATTTAATAACCAGTGGGAAGTGTTGAAATTCACACTTCCCATCAATTTTTACTATTTACTCATAGTCTTTCATTTAGTATTAATAATGTTATGATTCTATTTAACACTTATTAAATTTTCAAGTTTTAGGAGGCTCCACGGACGAGGAAATCATGGAAATGATGGGTCGTTCAGTTCGAGAATCTTCAAACCATGGAATACCCAGTGATGGAAACGATGAAGCAGCGATGGCAGTCATTATGAGTCTTCTAGAAGCGGATGCTGGACTAGGAGGCCCAGTGGATTTCTCTGGACTACCTTGGCCTTTGCCATGACCGGAATAATTTATACAGATCTCAAATGGACACAAGATACTCAGGGTTGCTTATACGTATAAATGTTACCTAAAATTTCTGTGATTTAACAATTTTAATTAGAGTAATGTCAGGAGGTGTTTATTGTATAGAAAATTAGAATAAATATATATTATAACAATTATATTGTGTATTAGTTTGATTTTCAATATCTCATCTAGACCTAGCTTAAGGGTACGAACATGCCGATGAAGCATCGATGAGGGCAGTCGCTATCGCGGTCGATTTCGATGCATAGACCTCGCTTTAAAACAAATCTACAGTATTAAGTGGGACCCTGCATGCCGAGGATGCTCGCAGTAGTTCACCCTCGCTGCTTGCATAGAGGTATTGTCATCTGACACTACCGATAGAGGCGCCACTGCATTGTACATCATGGCTGACGCAGATAGGATATATTTGACAGGTTCAATGGTATCTTCATGTGATATTTATTGAAATTAATTTATTATTCAACATGAGGGTTGCGTTAAATGAAATTTTCCGTTTTCTCAGTGCCCAAGTAACCTCTAGGGTTATAATTGAAGGTAATAAGGCTTTTTTGCACGTTTCGGAACACGATGAAAACTTAGGTCTCTATCACAACCTACTTTGGCATTTCAAAGATAAACACAACAATTCACGTTACATTTAATTTTTTCTTGCAATTTTAAAGACATTTTTTAAAAACTCTATGAAAACAACAGTAAACAAACTCGACTATCCTCCACCTGTCAGTTTCTCAAAATCTCACTAGAGGCGCTTCAGTTATTGTCAGTTGACAATAAAGCGCGGTCGAGGTAAAAATTAAATAGTTCGTTTTTACATCGCTCTAGAACGGTGTGACTAGCGCTCTGATTGGCTGTTGCTTATTACATTACGTTCCTTTCCCGTCCACTGCTTTCACTCTACTATATTAATAAAATTGGATATTCATATTGTAACTGTTTTATTTATTTGTAGTTAATACCCTAAACGCCGCAAGGCCTCGAGGAAATAAATATATACATATTAATAAAATTGGAGGGTGTATTTGTTTTTTATTTTTTTTGGCCTTATTTGGTTTTTACGTTTCAGATAGAGGCGGCTGAGATAGGGAGGCGCTGGGACAGTGTCCTAAAAAAAATTAATAAGTAAAACTGAATTTAAAATCTTATTTATACTTTAAAATTGCATTAAACTAGCTAAATATATCTGCGGTATTTATTTTTATTATTTCGAATTCAAAGATTTTTTATATAAGTGTTAGATTTTAAAAATTTAGATCTATAAAACAATGCTGTGGGCACTACACGTTAGTGTCCCGGTACAGTGTTGCCATATGCGATTTCTAATATATTTATCTACTCAAGTAATAAAAATGAACTGGAAAGGGCAACAGCAGCGAGTTGTTAGTGTGAATGCGTTTTGAATTTAGGCCGGTGGCCTTAGCTTAGCGTTCGTTTGATTTGATTTTACTCAGATGTGAATATGGATATAGTGCGATATATTAAAACTAACGTGCTTAACTATGAAACTATATTATTAATAAAAAATATTAGTCCTCTTTGGCCAAAATTGAATATTTCACAATCAAACAAAAATGGAAATAGAACATTAATAGAGAGTTCAGTAAAAAACAATGGTGATAATTTAGAATGGGGCACCAAAAGCTACAATTTTTAACGACCGATGATTGAGCTATCTGTAGCTTGGAGCTTAATATATATATATATATATATAATAAAAAATTATTCACTTTCAAGTCGTACTTGGAAGTATAATTTGAAAGCGAAATATATTTAATCATTTTTAATGTTGGTGGAGAAATCCGAAAATCTTTTGAGAAAGGGGGGAGAGTGATTCTAAAAAATAAGGGGAAAGAAATTTCAAGCGAGCCGTTTGTAATTTGTTGTTGGGCCAGATTCGGTCCACGGGTCGTTTGTTGGACAATGTAATATATTGATCAAAAAGTGTTTCCCCAAATATTTTACCCACCAGCCGCTACAGGTTTCAGATGAACGAAATTTGCAAAAAAAAAAAACTGTCTGTCCAAAATTCACGCAAGAACTGTTGGATATATAGCACGAAATTTCAAACGATGCTATAGTAAAACCAGGATTCAAACCTAGGCTACATGGCATCTCAAAATTTTTATTCTAAGGGGTTTCGCGGTTAAAACTTACATTATTCCATGATAAAAGATGAATTAATTAATTTAGTATTTAATGGCTACTGCGGGACAAATGCCACAAACTATACCATAATAGACATGATTTGATCCGAGAGTGAAAAAAATAGCAACTAGTCTCGTAGAACCACTGAAAGGATAAACCTCTCTGGCATGTCCGATCGACATCAACCGCGACATCGATGCATCTTCGGCATGTCCGTACCCTAAGACAGCCACAAGGTGAGAGACATCGGATTTTATAGAACCCTGTCTAATCAACGATAAGACAATGATAATTCAATTATTTAAGTATTTAAAATATATTTAGGAAAACTCGTATGTACAAATTTTAATATTTAAAAGTAAGCCCAAATTTTAGAAAAATAACATTCCTAAAAAATTAAATCCCTAAATAACAATATATATTTAAGTTAAATTTTCTGAATCCATGGAACGTTTTTTCTTTTTTGACTTGTGTTTTTTAACCGGAATTTCTTCGTCAGACAACGTTTCTTCTCGTTTCCGTTTCTTTGAATGTGACTCTTCAGTACTTTTATTAAGTGATTCTTTATTCTTCTTCTTTTCTTTTGATACTGAATCTTTAAAAGATTTTTCTAAGTCTGAATCATGGAGATTTGAAACGATGTTTTCCCAAGAAAGAGTTCCGTTTAATTTATTTTTCTTCTTTTCTGAATCTTTTGAATGTTTTTTGTGTTTTGTAGAATCCTTTGATTCCTTGTCTAATTTATTGGGAGTTGATATATTTTCTTCTTTGATATTTTTGTGTTTTTTCTTTGGACTCTCTTCCATTTCTTCATTTGTATTTTCTAATGAGTGTTTTCTTTTCTTAATTTTTGTATTTTCTTCATTTTTATGATGTTTTTCTACTTTGTTTGAGTTTAATTCTTTGTTTTTCTTTTGTTTTTGTACATTTTCTTCTTCAACAATTTCTTTACTTTTTCTTTTTTCTTTCTTCTTCTTTTCTTTACTTGATTCTCCATTCGTTTTGTTAAGTTCGTCAACATTTACTTCTAAATCCTTTGATTTACGTTTTTTCTTTTTCTCTTTTGTATGTTCATCATTTTCTTCATAACTATTTATTAAGTCATTAATATTACTTTTGTTTTTCTTCTTTTTGGAGACAGGTGTTGATATTAATTCCTCTTCATTATCTTCATTAAAGTAGGAGTGTTTTTCATTTCTACTTGATTCAGATTGTTGATAATTTTCTCTGTAAGAAAAGAAAAAATTAACAAAAACAAAAACTCATTCTTTAAATAAGGCCTACTAGGGATATCAGTAGAGCTATTTGGGATTATCCAATGACGGAATGTACCATGTGTCCCATTTAATCAGGAATATGCGGAGATCTCGAAACTCCAAGAGATACGACTTTGGTTAAATTATACCAAATCATCCTTATAACTAGTGCATTTGTACGACACTTCATTGGTTTTGATAAAATGCATAGCAAGAAGAGCGTGCAAGAGATGGAGAGATTAGCTAACCGAAGATGTAACAAGTATTGGTATACAGGGCACAAGAAATGACTAACCAATGAACCGATCAAGATGGAGGACTTATGTGAGTGAAAATCAACCCAACTCTAGGGTGCCAAAGTATAATTCACCTGAAATAAATACTTACATGTCAAAATCTGCTCTAATATACGGTAATCTTGAATGTAAATCAATATGTGTTACATTCACTACAACTTCTTGTCCTATTTCTACGAGATAACCAATCCAATCATCCCCTTGGTCTTGTTTTGGTATGCTAATATTAAATAATTTATGTACAAGACAACCAACATGATCACCACTTTTCTTATTCACTTGGCCTTTCAAACTCGAACCAACTTCTGGTTTGAATATATAAAAATCAGCTTCGATATCTACATGTACATGGCAACTATCTGTAACTATTGTACCATCACTTGACTGTAGTTTAATGTTTCTATAACCTAATAATATACCACCTAACCTAAAAAAAAAAAAAATAGAAAACACATTAGTTGTGATTTAATTTAGTAAATTACGTTACCCTTACTTTTTCTCGAATCTTGCTATTCTTCCATTTAAAATACTTTTAACAGAACTGGAAAAATCTGCTAAATGGTAAGGATATAAAGCAAGGCTATATACATCTCTTTTAAGACTTACACATGAATTACTGTCTTCTAGAAGTTGTTTGAGTTCATCTTTTGTAAATTCTACTGCTATTTTAGACATATTGTTTCGGTATTATTAATTAAATTGGAATTAAAATTGGCACATTGTAAATATTCGAACCACATGGGTCTGTCGGACAGTTCCAAAATATGCGTATAGGTGTTGTTACTTGTACTTTTTGACATTTTATGCCATGTGGTTTGAATTAGGTTAAGCGGTGAAATAAACAAATTTATCAACAAATTGATTTAAAACTGTTTAATAAAAATGTCTGAAAAAACATCTTTGATAATTTCTAACGTTGAAGAACTGACGTGTGCTATTGATCAAGATTTTGATAACTTTTCTGGTATTTTTGATCAAATAATAGGACATGTTGTACAGGTAAGAGTATTTTGTTTTTAAATAAAATTAAAAGTTGACATTCTCTTGTTTTTGTAGAGCACAAAACACACTTCTTCATTTATTTCTTATGTGAATAGTCAACTGTCTAATGCCTCTAGCCGAAGGAGAGGTTTAACTTTGTTATCAGCATTGATTCCGTTGTGTTCATCAGAAATTGCTAATGAACATGCTACTGCTTGGATTAATAATTCATTGAAATACTGTGAGGGTGAAAGAGAAGTTAATCCTACATCTTTTCGAATCATAAGTAAATTTTTAAACACTATATTTTATTCGTAATTGTAAATTATGTATATTTTAAGAGCCTCTTTTGGAGTTATGCAGTAAAACGCCAGAATTAAACAAAACTGTTGCTTCGAATATATTAGAAAAAATTTCTGAAGAAGTAAAATCAACACGTTTTGATTCTCCAAAGGCTGAAGTTGCATTAGAATGTTTACTTACTTGTCTACGGATTTATTCAGGACCTTGTGGAGCAAGGAAAATTCCACTGGATAAATATTTAGTTACATATGTTGATTCTGATATCTTATCACCGAGCGTAAGGCTCGCAGGGAAATGTTTGAATTCATTGCAGCAGGTGAGAATAATTTTTTTTAAAATTAAATTGTAATACCATAGTAAACTGAATTTAAAATAAAAGCTACCAGCGCTCTGTGGTCAGTGGTGTTGGGTGACATGACAAAATTTGCTTGATGCAGGGACGAATGCAGAAAAAATTCTAAGGTGGCTGAACTTGGATTTTTGTAATTGGAATCTTAAATTTAAAGTAAAAATACTGTCTTTCTCGAGTTCAAGGGGGCCTCTTCCGTGGAAGCTTATGGCTTGGTGTCAGAAACCAAATGTTCTCCCTAGGCCCTGAAAACTGACTTATTGACGATCTTAACTTAGCTAACTGTTCTTAGAGACCCGCTAAACTTCACTGT
This sequence comes from Liopterus haemorrhoidalis, assembly GCA_963971575.1. Taxonomy (NCBI): domain Eukaryota; kingdom Metazoa; phylum Arthropoda; class Insecta; order Coleoptera; family Dytiscidae; genus Liopterus; species Liopterus haemorrhoidalis. The sequence continues at coordinate 12,813,609 of OZ020618.1, read as the reverse complement.
CTGAATACTATTGCTCCTCCGGCCTCAGGTGCGGTATCTGAGGCCGGTCTTATATGGAAAACCTTATTTCTTTCTATAAAAGTCGAGTATATTCGGGTAACTCAATGTTCAAGGTTCGTTGTCCGTTTCTAGGCTACGGTATTCTTTGGCAGTGCCGGATTAGTAACAGTATTTAAGGGCCATAAATAGGCTTACCATACGTCCCGGTTTGAAGGTATGGTCCCAGCGTCCCGGCCAGTTTGACATGTTGTCCCGGTTATTTGGTAAAAATTGAAAAGTGCCGAATATACACGCAGTACAAAAAGTACAGCCTCGGAAAATGGCGATTAGGCAACTAATTAAAGATAACAAAGAATTTTTAAAGAAATTTCATGCTAGTGATAAATATTAAATAACTTTTTAATAATAAGTTGTGTTCAATTGAGAGTAATTAAAAATTATTACTATGTAATTTTTGTGTTTTGTTAACCACTCCGTTATTTAGCTTTTTCAATCATAAGCAGGGCTTCGAACCGTTATTTTTTTCGTTTCGGTTTTCGTTCCGGTTCAATTAAACAATTATATATCAGTTCGGTTCCGGTTTTCGTTCCAGCAAAAAATCCGGTTTTTTTCGGTTTTCGGTTCAGTTCCAAGTGATAAATTTTTATTTTTTTAAAATTTTTTTAAAATTTGATAAAATGTTATGCTGCCTCTTTGGCTAGTAGCTCCAAAAGAACATACAAACTTACTTAGAGCTATTAAAAATATTGAATGGAAAAAACAGTCCAAAAATTTACTTTCACAATACTTACAAAACATTTAAAATTCAAAGAATTTTTGAAATTTGAAAAAATGGTGTACAGCACTTTAGACTATTAGCGCCCAAAGAACATACATACTTACAGCTGTTAAAAATATTGAAACGTAAAAACATTCCAAAAATTTACTTACACAATACTTACAAAAAAATTAAAATCAACATAATTTTTTGAAATTTCTAAAAATAGTGTGCAGCATTTTTTGCTATTAGCACCCAAAGAACATAAAACTTAAAGCTATTAAAAATATTGAATCGAAAAAACATTTTCAAAACCATTTTCCTGCACAATATTTACAAAAATATTAAAATCCACAGAATTTTTTGAAATTTGAAATAATAGTGTACAGCAGTTTAGACTATTAGCGCCCAAAGAACATACAAACTTACTTAGAGCTGTTAAAAATATTGAGACGTAAAAACATTCCAAAAATTCACAATACTGTAAGAAAATGGTGTGTAGCATTTTCGGCTATTAGCGCCCAAGGAACATACATACTTAGAGCTATTAAAAATATTCAATCGAAAAAACATAAAATTTACCTGTACAATACTTACAAAAAATTTAAAATCCACAGAATTTTTGTAAATTTAAGAAAATGGTGTGTAGCATTTTCGGCTATTAGCGCCCAAGGAACATACATACTTAGAGCTATTAAAAATATTCAATCGAAAAAACATAAAATTTACCTATACAATACTTACAAAAAATTAAAAATCCACAGAATTTTTTGAATTTTGAGAAAATAGTGTGCAGCATCTTTGGCTATTAGCTCCCAAGGGATGTCGACTCAGTATAGGATGTCCCTTCTTAACCCTTCAATAGACACTCAACTTGTTTCATCACTATTGCACTTTTTCAAATTTTACTTTTTATAAAACTGGTAAAAATGTGTACACACAGCATTTATGGCTACTAGCGCTTAAGGTAGTTATTAATTTAAGGGTATTTTATACAAAAAATGCACTGGTCAAGGTGTGTTGTTTATTAGAACGTTTCATAAACGATTGTGAACGAGAAATATTTGGAAGGATTATCAAATAAAGGCTTAAGTAAAGAAATTAATCCTCTTAATTAGTTTCGCTAATGAGAATTTTAATGTGGTTTTTTTTTTGCGTAGTTCTGTATTGCGTAAACAATAAATGGTCCACGACAGTGCACAGAATTTAAATATAAAAATTTAAAAAAAATTTTTTTGTTAACCAGTATTAGCATTATAGGCTAATTTAAACGTTTACGCGGAACTAAATTGCTTTTGCGTAGTTCTGTATTTTACAATAAATGGACCCCGACAGTGCACAGCATTTTTAAATATAAAAATTTAAAAATGTTTTTTAAAATTTATTACAGGGCTTCGAACCGTTATTTTTTTCGTCTCGGTTTTCGTTCTGGTTTAATTAAAAAAATATATATCAGTTCGGTTTCGGGTTTCGTTCATAGTAAAAAATAGTAGAAAAGAAGAAAAAAAAACTAAGATGCCTATCTTTGTCCTGTCTTGAATCACAGCCAAAAACACTACAATTTGTTGTGCTTTTATTGTTTTTCACAAACTTCTGTCGACATTCTAATAAAAATTCAACACTAAAACATACTAGAGTAACAGTACTAGAGTAGCTAATACAATATTTGACCACCAGACAGCGTATTCGAGCGTGTCAGTTCTCAATAGTAAATAATTTAAAATAAATAGAAATTGTTCTAATGGCCAAGAAAAAAATTATAAAAAAAAAAAATGGCAAAAGCCGTGTCGGGATGTAAAATGGCGACTGAATTAACGGTGGTCAAGTCATAACTTTTGAATATGACCAATGTGCGTGGTTGAAATTGGTTTGAACATTTACATAAATCCACTATTCAACATCGATAATACGAAATACATAAATTACTTACACGGTTTAATTACTTTACTTTTTTTGTTTACTATAACGAGCAAACAATTTTTATAACACCTATAAGACTTGAATACTGGGACTGTTCGAATCTGAACGTGACATGGTAGGAAAGGTAGCGAATTTTTTAAAACAATTACGATCGGTTGAATTTTAACAATCCGTTAAATCGAGGGTTTATTGTATGTAAAATATTCCATTTTAGGTTGGTGGTGGTGGCACGGATGGTGTAAATTATTATAACAACTGGAATAAACAACAATTGCGTCTTATTGCCACTATTCATAATCTTATGGACCAGTTCTTTGCTTCCGTTACTGAAATGGGAGACTATACACTGGATACTGACGATGTGGGTCCAATTTTGGAAATAACACAAATTAATGAGGCAAAAAATTATCGTAAAATAGCTCTTAGGACCATAAATACTACTGTGTTCCTACAAGAAATGCTACTGTAAGTTTTCATTTAATATTTAACAAATTGGAGTTTTTGGAGAATTATCTAGTTAAATCATATGTTTTTTTACTTTTAGAGGAGCTTTCCCTGTTAAGAAATCTATTCTTCCATTAGCTATCTTAAATATTATATCTCGAGGTCTATCGGTAACCAGATCTGCTTTAGGAGTCCATGTTCTTGAAGATATCATGAATTTATCTTCCTACTTAGTCCTAATACACAAGCATTTATTAGAACTTCTACAGTGTTTAATAGTTAGGTAAGTAATTTATATCAGAATCGACATATCAATCTCTTAAATTCATTCAACTATACCCTGTTCAAAATGCAGAAATAGTAATAAAATCACGTGAAAGATTGAAGTCGCTACCCTATTGGCTGTCGCATAAATTTAAGTGGTCAACAGCCAACGAACGACAAAATTATCGCGTGAACATTGCATGATTACTACTACTACTTGATTTTGAACAGAATATAGTAATTAATTGACGTTTGTAAATGTATGATAAAACAGGTTACAACAACACGCTTTTAAGCAGTGGTTTTTAGCCTTTTTTAAAAAATACATCTTAAAAAATACAATTTATTCTCGTAAGTTGTCGTAAAAGTTAAGTCGTTAAAAATACAACATGAATATATTTCAGTTAACAATATATTTTAAAATTATTTACAATATTTTTTATACATTAGGTGTAAGTTATGCACATTATTGAAATAAAAAAAAAATCTTCATACTAATTGTCAACTGACAATAACTGAAGCGCCTCTAGTGAGATTTTGAGAAACTGACAGGTGGAGGATAGTCGAGTTTGTTTACTGTTGTTTTCATAGCGAGTTTTTAAAAAATGTCTTTAAAATTGCAAGAAAAATTAAATGCAACGTGAATTATTGTGTTTATCTTTGCAATGCAAAAGTAGGTCGTGATAGAGCCTAAGTTTGTGACCTAAGTTTTCATCGTGTTCCGAAACGGGGCAAAAAAGCCTTATTACCTTCAATTATAACCCTAGAGGTTACTTGGGCACTGAGAAAACGGAAAATTTCATTTAACGCAACCCTCATATTGAATAATAAATTAATTTCAATAAATATCACATGAAGATACCATTGAACCTGTCAAAAATATCCTATCTGCGTCAGCCATGATGTACAATGCAGTGGCGCCTCTATTGGTAGTGTCAGATGACAATAATAAAAAGTCATAAGTTTCATAAGAAAAAAATAAGTGAATACTAATAAATGAAAACTTGAAGCCACTGGAAAGTAATCAAAAGTTGCCTAAAGAATTTTTTTTTATAAATCTTTTGATTGCTAATTAAAAAGTTGTAAGGAAAAATTAATTTTGTCGATTTGTATTTTTTTGCTTATATCTAGTGTGCTATCAATTTTATTGCAACAAAAAGTACCATTCAAATTCACTAGTTATAGGCTATTCAAAACGTTTAAGCGGAACTAAATGGAATTTTTATTTTTGTAAGTTATCACGATCTCACTTTTTAACGATTAAAGTGGCCTTTTGCTCAACAAAGTCATCAAAAGCCTCTTTTAAACGTTCAAAATTACTACTTTTCAAAATCTAGTTCCATTTAAATCAAAGAAACAGACTATATAGCCTAATTTATCTAATTATGTTTTTGTTAAAGTTTTAATATTAAAATTAAGACACTTAAGTTAAGTTTAATGAAATAAAGTATAGGCTAATATTTGTTGAGGAAGCCTGTAGCTGCAAACGTCAAATCGTCTGTACTTGCTGCGTGTCCGCGGAACAAGGGCACGGACTTGAGTTCAATTCCTGTTTATGTCAAATAATTTGTGTAAAAATATTTATACAAATTACAGGTTCTGCTTAGCCGTTCGCAACCGGCTTTAAACTGTAGGTGCCTTTCTGTGTACGCTAAAAATGGACGTAATACTGACCATATTACTTCTGAATGTACATAGATTGAAAACATGGTCATGAAACCTGGAAATAGGAGACCTTGGCTCATTTCGGGCTGTCGCACCAATGATGATAATATTTGTTGAAACCTAATTTTCACTACATTTTGATTTTTTTGAAATAACCTAGTCAAGCTATAATTTCGTGACAATAATACAAAACTCCTGTTGAGTTCCGCTTAAATCAAAGATGTGAACTATACAACCGTTCCATGTATAGCTGGCGTGCGTCCATTTCTATTCCTTAAGGGATCAGAAGTAAAAAAATTTTCTTAGAGGGCTCAGAACCAATTTTTTGGGGTCTCACGTTCTATTATAAGATAAGTGTGTTACTTAAAAATGTGCTTGTTTGGGGGGGTCAAGCTCGTGAGCTCTCCCTTGTTGCGCGCCTTATTTATAGCATAGCGCATCGTTTCCCAACCTGTGCTCCACGGAACCCGATGTGCTCCGCGTGCTCTTCTTAAGGGATCCGCAGCCGTTCCAGGAAATAAAATAAATAAAAATTTAATAAAATCAAAAGATTTAGAAATAAAAAACAGAATCCAAATAAGAAAACTGGAAATTACATTCTGAACGAAAATTTGCCATTTGAATATATTCCCGAGTGATTTCTGACTCTAGCCGGTTTATGACTCTAGCTGGAATGTGATCGGCGAGTTGCATTGTTGTTTGAATAATCTGCGTCTATTTTGATTATTTGCTTAATTTTATAAAAATCTGTCTATCAATCAATAAGTGAGCTGTGAAAGAGAATTTATAGTGAAATTTATAGTAACGTTACTTCTAAACACCATTAATTTGTAAGACATAGAGTAGGCCTAAGGGGCTCCGTCATAGAAATTGATTCTAAAAAGGGCTCCGCAAGTCAAAAAGGTTGGGAAACACTGGTATTGAGTAATATTGATCTAGTAAAATAAAATATTAAAATATTTAACCGAAGTCGTATTTTAAATAAAATATAAAAATTGATGTGAAGTGTGAATATTCACACATTTCAGGGTTTCGCAGGTATATAATAAGTGAATGCGGTATGCTGAGTGTGTAGGACAAATTTTACTTTGTAGTAATCACGGCAAAATGAACGATATTTTTAAAATAATTTATCGTCTGTTAATCATATAATAAGACTGGTTATTAAATTTACGCTCATAAAAATTAAATACAACATTTGTCAAAATATAACTAGAATTTTGACAAAATAAATTCAACATAATAAAAATGCAAAAAAAAAAACAGAAATAATAAAATTCACTCCGTACTCGAACTCGAAACCCTTCGTTTTCCAGTCAGTTGAAGAGCGCTTTAACGCATGTAGCTATCGCACGCTATGCATGTGAGTGTCTTACATTGGTATAACTTTTGTACTTTGTGAACCAAAAACCACAAAAAATGCGTTATTTTCCAAAAACATAATCTGATCAAAAATTCCTGTTGTACTATTTCGGTTCACACCAATATACATTACTTAGAATTTTTTTAGATTTTTAGTTTAAACCATCTGGGCTACAGGGTGTGGGACAAAATTTTTTTTGCACATTTTTGGCAAAAATCGCATCAAAATAATTTATTTTGCAAAAATAAAAATTTGATCGTTAATCCACGTACTAAGGGCTTTCATTTGATACCCTACTCAGAATTAAAAAAAAATATTTTTGTTTTCGATGAGCACATATTTGTTTATATTTTTAGGGGGGTATGTTTTTTAGATGTTTTAGTATTTTTCCTATGTGCGGGTCAAAGAGTTGTATAAGCATGCCAAATTTCAACTCTCTAGGTTTAGCCGTTTGGCTACAATTTTTACCGAACAGACAGACAGACAGACAGACAGACAGACAGACAGACAGACAGACAGACGACAAAATGACGGTATAAGGGTTTTTTGGTCATACCTACAAAACCCTAAAAACGATTAGAAATATTATAAAAATTAATAACCATGTTAATAATAATTATTTTTTTTTTTTTTTTAGTTTGGGTACTAATTTACTGCCATGGGGCCAAATGATTTGTAAGCTCATAATAACGACACTCAAAAATATCTTGTTCCAAGACGCTGTTTCTGTAGAAGCTGCCTGGTAATATTTGATTATCATAAGTTGAAAATTAATTTTAATTTATTTCTATATTGTAGTGATTTACGTTTGACTTGTTATGAAACTTTAAGACTATGGATGACTACAGTAAAATCTGCAAGTTCTGTAAATATGTATATGGACAAATTGTTTCCAATCATTTTGGAAGATATTACTCCAGTTAAAAATGAAGTAAATTTGACGGTAAGTAAGAATATTACAATATACGAAATGGTGACATTATTACTATTCTTTAGGTGGGTTCGGGAAGCAATCTTGGAATGCTCCAAGTCACTCATTCTTTGTCACCGTTTAACTCCAGAGCGTTCGAGAAAAGGCTTAAACGCGTTTCCTCGATCGGTCTAGAGTTAAACAGAATGACTCGGAACACTCTGAGCTTGCTTCCTGAACCCTTTATTGGTTCATTAAGTCAAATTTGAATGCTGAAAATTATTTTTTATTTGTTTCTTTTAGATTCAAAGTGGTACTCCTAAACATATGAGCAAAAAAGCCAGAAAAAAGATGGTACAACAAAAGGCAAACAATTTTGCAGCAGCAAGATCTATTAGGTACAGTACCTTATCTTGTTTAAAATACGTTTACTTAATTATCTTATTTTATTTCAGTAAAATATTGAGTAGCGATTCGAATTTCCAACCTGAAGTTTGCATTTCAGCACTAAAAACTTTACACAACATTCTAAACTACGAGGGATCTTTATTAAAAATTACAATTCATCGGGTAAGTTCTGTTACTATACAGTGCTATCTCTTTATGATCGGTCCATTATACCAGAGGTCGTTAACAGGCGGCTTGTTGGACTAATGTGGGCCACTAGACTTTTTATGCGGCCCGCCAATAAGAAAATATATTTTATTTTCTTATCCAACGTAGCTAACACATTAGTCGCGCTGTTTTAGGCTACTTACGCACCACCTTTTCCAACTGTAATGCAGATTAGTAAATTGTAATTTAGAAATCGTTAATTGTAGTTCAGAAAGGATTCTTAGCTTTGATTTAACCACAAATGATATGTCCTTGGGACACATGGGAGTCTGAACCTGGAGCTCCACCCTGAGGCACCACCCTCATCCTTGGGGCACATGGGAGGTCTGCACCTTGTTGGTCAGCACCCTGTTTGAAAAAACTTTACATTTCTCGAGAAATGAAAAATGAGCATTATAACTTTTTCTCGAGAAAATCTCGAGAAAGAATTCTCGAGAAGAAACACTAGATACAACCGTATTTACGCTCGTAAAATCGTAAGCTTATAAATTACAAAGTTATCGTAAGTTGATTGCTTACAGATAGTTGATTACGATGCCTACAAACGCAGTTATACCCTTTTCACACTAGATCTTTAAGATCGGATGTTAAAGTGAATGTATCTTTAAACGCTAATGTGAAACCGTACGGCCTCGTTTAAACACAAGCGATGTTTAAGACAGAGATCTGCGTCTTAAACTTCGCCCGCATTGCCAACTTAATTTCTATTATAAAAAAATACTCCTTGAATTTGTGCTGTCAACATTTTATATTATCATAAACAAGAATACTGTATTATATCGACGTTATAAGAAGTTTATACTTATTGTTATAATAAAATTATTTATTTTAATAATGTGTTTAATAAAATACAGAGCTACAATAATTGAGATAAAATGTATCGACTTACATGTTAATACAGGTGTAATATATTCTTTATTGTAGTGCCTTTATTGTAGAATGAAATTAAATATCCTTAATTGTTTATAATAATTCAAAATGTGCGTCTGCGCAGACAGTTCAAAACTGGTAATTTCCTGACGGTAAATTAAGGACAAAATTACTGTAGCTGATGACAGCACCAGAGATTTAAACATCAAGTGTGAAAGCATACCGATCTTAAACATCGGTGAACTTTAAGTTCACTCGTCTTAAAGATCTAGTGTGAAAAGGGTATTACGAACACTACAGTTTTATACAGTATAGCAGCATAATTCTGCTAATCTACAGAGATCATAACTTAATTCTTTATTTATTTCAGCATCTACAAGAATTTGTTTCCAAAACGTTATACACCATCCAAAGAGGAGACGAAATATACCCATACACAAACGAAGACTGTCAAATAGAGTTGTACAACATATTAGTACAACTAACGATAAACTACCATTTTTCATTCCCCCCTCCAATGCAATTCGCCAGTATTCTGCTAACTTCAGGTCAATCAAACAACAATGCTCGAATTTCTCAAACATGTTCCCTTGGACTTACAACCTTAAATTCATATATACACCCCATTTATCCATCATTACAACTACCATTCGATGAAGATGAAATAATAAAGGAATTAGGAGCTAAAAGAGCGAATATTATTACACAAGAAAGTGATAGTGAAGAATCTGTAAGTGAAGAAATGGAAACACTTCAAATTACCCCAGATGGAAGTGATATAATAGAAAAGAAAAACAAATTTGAAATTATAAGTATAGTAAATTATTCTGACAGTTCTTTTCAAGAAGAAAATAATTTAATTACAAATGAAACAAGTACAGAACCTGCAAAAGAATTAAAAAAATCAGAATTATCTGAAATTACAAAGGAAGAAACACGAGTTCGTAAAATATCTAGTTCTGATGAAGATTTAGTTGTGGCTAAAAAACCAAAATTGGATTTGGAAAAGTTAAATTCAACTGTTGATGAAATTGCTAATGAAGTTGAAGTTTCTAACATACAAAATGGAAATATTGTGACCATAGATGATGATGTGACTGATAAAAATGGTACTGAAGTATCCGATAAAATTTCAATTTTATCCGATGAAATAACAGAAGCTCCAAAAGTAAAAGATGTTATTGACCTAGATGAAGAGGATATTTGTAGTACTTTTGTAGATGTAGTAAATGAAAATCCTTAATTATTTAAAATATATCCATAAATAAATTTATTAAAAAAGTACATTTTTTATAATGTACTATTTTTCATACAGATTTTTTTTTTATACAAATATTTTCAGTTCTGACATAATACATTTGTTCTTGTTATTTACTTTACTCTATGTTAGTTTGAGTATTGTAAACAATTAAATAAAATAATAAAAATGTTATAAAATATCACTACATTGTTGATTTCTTGATTTGTCACATACAAAATTTGCTGAGAATGATGAGATATGGTTCCACGCTACTGACAACCTGCAAAAGAAAATATTGAAAGTTTATACCAAAAGTATAAAAAATTGATATGAATTTTAACATTTCAGGATTTGGTAAGTATACAGGGCTGACTGGAGGCAAGGACTGCCGGCGAAATCGTCCAAGGTTCACACAATACAAAGTGAACATGTTTTCTTAAGCCTGGAACAGAATACACAGCGCGCTACGCCGTCATTTGCGCCGTTGAGAACGGCGTTGAATTTTCGCCTGCACACAATGTAATAATTTTTAACGCCGTCAAAGTGACAAGTGCCAACCTATATCTGTGTTTATACGTGCGCTTTCTTTTATTAAAATTATAATGGATGATGAAGACTTGTAATGGATGATGAAGACGATGTGATGTTATTTATTCATAAAACACTTTAACATTCGGTAAAAACTGAGGTTAGGTGTTCTACGTCAACGTTCAACGGCGTTAAAAGTAGAAAGTTGACTAACATTCAATATCAACGCCGTTCAGACGTTGCCCATTCTGTGCACTTGCGTACTACAGCTCGATTTTAACTTCGCACTGACAGATAGCGCCGTCAACGCCGTGTCGAACTCGTTGCATTCTGTTCCGCACTTTACATGTTATTTAGAATGAACTGTATATACTCACATGACATTCCTTCACATTTTTATCAAGCTTAGGACTGGCTATATTTGAATTATAAATATAGGCATGTTTATAAATTGTTTTGTTTTAAAATCTTTATAGTCTATTTTTTTATATTTTTCGAATGAAAGTCGTATATTTTATTTATTATTATTTTAAAACAAATTACAAAATGCCTGCTTGTGCGATCGACGTATCCACTAATTATTCTCGAAAAACTAAGGGAAGTAATATAAAATACTTCAGTTTTCTTAAAAATGAATATCAAAACGATGGGTCAATATCTAAAACATTGAGTTTTGTTTAGCGGAAGCTAATGAATAAATTAAGCTTTGTGTTAATTTCGAGGCAAATTCATCCGCATTGTTTTAACAAGTTTTATCTTAAATTCGAGGTAAATCGAACTGCATTGTTTAAAAATTGTTTTTAATTTAAGAAAATGATTATTGACATTGAGATTTGTGTTAATTTGAAGATAAATTCACCCGAATTGTTTAAAAATCGTTTTTAAATTAAGAAATTTATTTTTGGCATACATTTCATTTCTACCGTGTGGTCCGAAGCATACCCATTTCTTTTTACTACATGCAGCTCAAAGAACTGTATATATCTGCTACATTTCAAATCTCTAGGTCCTAGCCGTTTGAACACATTTTTTACCGTACAGACATAAGTGTCGGTGTAAGATATATGAAATCCAAAAAAATAAGCGGAAGAATCGTACTGCGCACGTGTAAATCGTTAGTAGAAACGAAAAAGATATCTGTATATTTCTCTTGCACTAACTTATATTATTCTTACTTGCTATTTTTAATATCCTACTTCGTAAAATACTTACATTTCTTTATTTGTTAATTTAAAATTCACTATATTTTCTAGCAGTTGATGCTGCGACGTGTAAACTGAACATAAACCCTGAAACATAAAAAATAGATTTTATGGTTATGAAAATAAATTTACTTATGAGGTATCGCGACAAATACAGCACTAAAACAGACATGCCCGAGGCTAGGATTCAAAGTTGTTAAACAAACTCGATTTACATAAAAAAGTAAATTGAGTTTTGCTCCTAAGGGCTGAAATTTTAGATGCTGGAATATACGAGGGAAGAAAATAATTTTGTAAATGTTATATTTAGGTAGATTGATATACATAAAACAGCTCTCAAAGAAAGTTATAACGAAAGTTATAATTTCACTCAAATAAAACTGCGTTCTCCCTCTTTATGTTTCAGGACAATTGCTTAAACCCTCTTATGCAGAATCCTGCATGCATATAAAGGTATGTTCACATCATCATGCATCATTTTTCAGCTCGTTGCGTTACTTGGCTGGCAAATATTCTTTAGTACATTTTATATATCACTATTCATACGTATTCAGCGTAGCGTATGCCTTCCAGCATTCTCCTGCTCCGTCCAGCATTCTCGCCAAGACAATTTTCTGAATAGGTAGGTGACTTCATAGCAAGAATTCAGACACAGCAGCTATGCCTTCAAATGAATGTTCGGCCCTCTTCGCGAGATGTTATTTTGAAAAGAACCGCAATATTTAATATACGAGGGATGTTTCCAAAGTTCTGGGAATTTAGCTATAATTTTTATTATTTTGTTCATATTCGTCAATATTACAATGTAGTTTTTCAACATAATCTCCATTTAACTGAATACATTTATCCCAACGATAAACGAATTTTTTTAAGGCGTCCTCAAAGAACTTTCCTATTGAGTTTCTGTTCTGGTCCCAACAGCCTTGGCACCCAGCGCGGCGAAACCTTGCTAACGCCCAAACATTCATGCAAGATGTCATGAATTTGTCGTGTACCTATCCCTAGGCGCACACTAATTTGACGAATAGTCATTCGCCTGTCCTCTTTCAGTAGGCCTTCGACGGCAGTAATGTTTCTTTCATTTACCGACGTGCTTGGGCGCCCACTGCGTGGATCGTCTTCTAGTGATGTTCTACCGGTTTTAAAACGATCGATCCACCGATAAATAGTATTTTTGGATTCTGCAAACTCACCAAATACTCCTTGCAGACGGTGAATAATTTCTGATGTTTTCACACCTTCTTTCCACAAAAAGAAAATGATTGTTCTTTGAGATTTTGCTGCGTCTTCCATGGTTACAAAAACATGACATGCTATGAAAACGCGTCTATATCAGTCGAACACCTAAATCAGACTGAACAATATTGCAATAGATAGTTGCATAAACATGTCAAGACTTGTCTGGCACCAATAACATTGCCTATAAGTTCTGCGTAATTTAATTATAGCACAATTCCCAGAATTTAGGAAATATCCCTCGTATATATATATACATATGTTCCGACCAGTGACTGAATGGCGGGCAGTGTTAACAATGACAGGCATAAAAAAATAGGATTTTTTTCGGGAAACTTATTTCGAGCCTTTCGGCTTCTGTTGTGCTAAATTTTTACCAACTAAACCTAACTTAATTACCTAGTTTTTAGGTTCACAGTACTTTATTTCCCCCCCCCCCCACATTATCCCATTAAAAATAGTGTAATAAACTCCAGTAAATATGATCAATTTAGGTAATTAGGTTAGGTTTAGTTAGTAAAAATCTAAGACAGCAGAAGACGAAAGAGAATGACATTGTTTTGTTTTGTTCAATAGAGAAATACGTGTTTTTTTGTTGTTTGTGTTTTATTTTTATGGATCATGGCAAAAAAAAATATATTTATGTTGTGTGCCGTACTGTAAATCGTAGATAAAGAATCCCACTTTAACATTCCATCATTTTCCTAAATCGGAAACTATCAACTGAAACACTTGGAGGTACAGAGAAAGTGGATCGTAGGATTCTATGGATCCAAAAACTAAAAATGGGCAAATATCCAAGCCCATGCATGCGCGTTTGCTCTTTGCATTTTATGGAAAATGATTTTTTACGTCCAAGAAAAGAGTGAAAAAAGGCACTTACCCCACCCAAAATTTGCCTAAATCATCAGTGGATATATTAAAAGGCCCTTCCACTTTTTCGGGCAGAGATTTTTATTTTTTATTAATATATTTACAATATTTTTGTTGATATTATATTGACAGACAGTCAAAAAGAATTAAAAATACAATGAATAACTAAAAATTTCCTTGAAATTTCTTTAAAATATTATATTAGTACATATTATACTGTTCCGAAAGGTTGGTCGTAAGTCGAATTTGGTCGTAAGTCGGGAATTTACAAAATTTCAAAATATGTATACATATCTCATGGTTTTAACTTCAATATATGTTAAATTCCGAGATATTGACTGCAAATATTTGAAAAAAGGCGATAAAAATAAACAAAATTGGTCTTACCTGGAGAAAAAAATACAATTTTTATTTGAAGACTGGAAGAAAATAAAGTGCAAGAAACGTTAGAAATCATAGAAATATAGAATTAAAAAAAAAAAAAAAAACGTACATTGCATATAGCAATCATTTTTATTTTATACAAACTTGGATTTTCCGAGTCCAGTGGCTTTTATGCTTAGAAAGGATGCTTGTAATAAAAAGGGGCGTAATTGAAGTACATAGTTAGTCATAAAAATAATTTTACCTGTAGCGTTGCAAGTGAATTTGACCAATATTTGCTTGTTTTTGACGTTTTATGGTGTTTATAAAAAAAAATAAATAAAATTTTGGTCGTAAGTACGGGAGTTCGTAAGTCGGGAGGGCGTAAGTCGGGGAATACCTGTATTGTAAATCGTAGATTACCTTTAAATAAAAAAATAAAAATAAAAAAATTGACACAAAAGCTTGGAAAATACAACTCGTATTCATTTTCACTATGTAAACAAATATAACTCAACCAGCGAACTGTGGCGTACAAAATTTGGATATGCGTTGGACTAAAAGAAAAGTAGTAGTGCGGGCGCATTTAGTTCCGCTTTTCGTATCTTTCTCTTCCGCTTTCTCTCTCTGCGCAGAAATGCTCGTATTCGCCATGGGTCGCCGGTTGAGTTATACACAAATAACAGTTTAATTTCACTCTGGAGTGTTCCATCTTTTGCCACATATGGCGCTGCGATCTTAAAAAGTTTCCCCTAATTGCCGAAACTTGGTATACTGGCGTCGGCGAATCAGTGCAGTTACGTCACACGACGTAACAAACAATTGCATTGTTCCAGACAATACATTCGTTTGTTACGTCGTGTGACGTAACTGCATTGATTCGCCGACGCTAGTATACGAATTGTTAAACGTACCTGTGAATATGTTATGAAGAACAAGGCAGAATCTTCATATATTTCTAAAGTCGGTTGGTGTACATGTTCTTCCCCCTTTAATGATAACTGTAAACCCTGAAAAATAAAACATATTTTAAAAAATGCCAAATTAAACAGCAGTTTAAATCATAATAACAAAAATATACAAACAACGTTTGATATTAAAGCCTTTTTTTACTTTCTTTATGTTCCGCGGTTTGAAGTAAAATACCTACGTTTAAGAACATGATGCACTATTCTCGTATATATCAGTGAAATGAAATTTTAAATTGGAAAAGTTTTCAGACGCAGTCTAATATATAACAGAGTGGAATTCTAATATCAGACTAGTAATATACTTACAGAATGAGCTAATTTAACTGCTGATATTTGTTTGAGAGTAGACAATGATGTGAGATCAGCAACTTCCTCTGTTGCAAGTTTGTTTTCTGTTAAATATTTAGACAGACAATGTCTTGGTTTGCTCGCCATTAGTTCCGACTGATTCACAACCGAATGATATTGTGAGAGAAGTCCTTTGTCGTTTGTCCATGAACCTTGCCAGGGTAATATACTCTCAATAATTGCATTTGCTATGTCTACTCCTAATCTACCGTATATCACAGATCTGAAAAATAAATTTTATAAAACAACGGTAGTAACAAATTGGCAGTGGGATTCTGACGTTAAGTTTCAGGTTCAGACGTTGGAGTTAAGTTGCGTGGATGGTAAATAACGCACACCAAAGCTACGATCGAATGTTAAATCGATATTCTCCAACGTTAATTCACGCCAACATTTATACGTTATGCAGATCTTTGTACATGTTTTACATTTGGCGAATCAAATAAGAGTATATTCTGACAATTGAAATAATTCAATCTGTCAGTTTATTATTCTATTTACAATCCAGTTATTCCATACTACATTGATGATTATTATTGGAAGTATATAAATAATATAGTATATTCTTTAACAAGGTTGGAATGAGAAAATTCGATGCGAGTGGAACATTCCGAGCGCGAACCGCAGGCGAGCGTGAAGAATAACGAGCATCGAATTTTCTTTTCCAAACGAGTCACAGACCCTACTTTCTCCATGACCACCAGAAAAAAAAAACAAATAATTATGTTAACACACATTTTATTTTAACAAATAATTTACATTACATAACAAATTAATTAATTATTTTAACTTATTTTTTACTTATTTTTTGTTTAATTTAATTTAATTTGCCATACATCGGCCACTATTTTATTACTTTTTAGTTTTTACTTTCAAGTTATGTTAGTTTTTGAAACCTTGCATTTGTTTAATGTATTCATACGCCATAGATACCGTCCGCACTACTTTTCAGCTCTGAGGAATGTATATCTTATAGTGAACAATAACATCTGGCAACGAACATGGAATAATTATGCCTTTACTAGTGAAGGAATTAAATACACGCAAAACATATAATAAGATAAGTGCTTTAGAATAACATTTTAACTCTTGTGTTAAAATATTAACTATTTTTTATTAACTCTGTAGTCAAAACTGATTTTAAAATTGGTAAATTCTATAGCGATCGTGGAGAAATTTATTTATATAATTTTAATTTAAATAATTGTTGTCATTATTTATTATTCTATTGCGATGATATTCAACATAAGACTTGCTGTATCAGGCCCGAAAATAATTTTTAAACGGCATAGACTAAATTTTTGTCTCCCCCGTCTCTAAGTGATATTTTGAGTTTCTGTCCCTCCCTATCACCGAGTGAAATTCTGTATTTTTTTGTACTTCTGCCCTCCCTTATAATGATTTTTTGAATTTTTGACCCCCCCCCCAGTTTATTTCCTACATTTTTACTTCCTCGCCGTCAAGTGATTTTTTCAATTTATACACCCAATTCAACACTGATTTTTTTAAATTTCTAGTACCCATTGAGAGATTTTTAGAATATTGCCCCCAGATAATTTTCTGAATTTTTGTCTCCGGTTCCCTACAGATTTTTTTTTTTTTTTTAATTTTGGAGGTTTAATTGATTTTTAATTTTTTCTGTCCCTCCTACCCCAGTATATCTTCTAAATTTTTACCTCCCCTGTCCTGATGCGATTTTTTTCGGCTACGGCTCGGATGCTAAATTTCATCCTCGTGTAATATAGTTTACATTACATGTTTGTTAATTAAAATACTATTATTACATACCTACAAACATTTTATATAAGGAAATCTGTGAAACAGTGCAGTTGCGTCACTTGAAACGTCACAAATAAAAGTGACGTCAGGTTTAGTATGTTTACATTCATCTATTTAACGAATATAATATTTGTACGCTCTCCCTTGTATCGAAATTAAATGAAAATATAAGAATAAGAACAGAATAGAAACAAATAAACTATTCTAATAAGCAAAATAGTCCTACAAAGGACTGATGTGATCCAAAAATATGATCAAAGAAAAGAAAATAAAGATAAGTTGAATATAACCTAAAAACTATGCAGTTCACACAAAATCAAATAAGAAAATATATAACTAGATACAAATCTGCTAAATAAACAACAAACTAAATAAAAAAGGTTTTAGAAATTACTATAAGTTAGATATTTGAACACAAGTCAGTATCAAAACAGAACAGACGTATTAAATGGCAAATGCATCGTTTTATTCAGAGATACCAATACAAATGTCCCTATATTAAATAAACGCTTTTAAAATTTGTAAATCTTCAAAATGACTATCGAACACAAACTAAATCTGGCTTCAAAAGGTATGTTTTAGTAAAATAAAAGAGTAAAGCGAAATATTAGTCTATAATTCACATGCAAAAAAAAATCGATCTTGTTATTTTTTCGCCGCTGTTTCTGCGACGGAGCTATAGCTGATTCTGGTGGCATAATTATATTAACAAATTTACTTTGCCTGGTTTTCGGAAGTTCAAATATTTAAATTGCGTTGTAATTTCGAGTTTGTACCAAATTTCAAGCGTTTCTACGTTTATATTGTCAAATTTCTACTAAAAGTAGAAAATTTACTACAAATATATAAGTAACAAAATTATACAAAATTTAAAAATAATATATCTTCATTTCTGTTGATTTTGTTGCCCTTAAACAATTTGGGGGGGGTACATATGCTACCAATCCACCCTCGGTATGCCACTGCATATTCTATTAAAAGGGCGTAGTTTGGCCACCTTTCCCTGGGCGCCAAAAAAGTGCGCCGGCTCTAACGCCACCTAATATTTTAAATAAACATTGCAGAGAATATTTATAACAAAACTTTGCCGAAGTGCATTTAGAACCCTGTGCGCAAAACGTTGTACGTACCTCAGTCCGAAAGAAAGTTTACACCCTTTAACGAATAATGAGAGAATAATGAGCTTAACTGAGAGTTTATGCTCAAACTTCATCCGCTGATGTAAACTTACTCTTTCGGTCCTATATTCATAAATATCCATTTTAATAAGGTTCCAGATTTTTTAAAACCTTCCATGTATTAGTATACTACAAAATTACTTACTTTGGATAATTCTCATCAAAATTGGGTGTCATCAGCAGAGTTCTCGGTACTACAACAGTATTTATAGCTTCAGAGTATCCACAATGTGATGTCTGTGCGATATTTAGCGGTATCAACCTACAAAACAAAAAACCCTACTGTTAAACATTTATTCTCAAGTTAACGTACCGGAAAACCGTTTCCACTGCTTGCGGAAGAACGCTTAAATCTCTAACTTTGGAAATAAGTTTTTTTAATGAAATTTATATCGTTAGCGCACTCCAACGTTGCATATTTACGACATTTTAACATTTTATTTCTTTTTAAAAGTTAATTGAACACTAGTTGAATACTAACAAATTTTAAAGTTTTAATAAAAATGCAGGACAAAAGTAAGGAAATTATGTAAAATTTAGTTTGGTAAGAAGTGTTTTTATATTCTGTACGAGTGCGTTTTCTATAACTTATCATAAAATAGGCGTTTCCGCGTACTTCATTGAAATTCAAAGATATTTTTCTACATAGAATTAAGTTCGTACAATTTTAGCAATATATTTTCCAAACTGATTATATTTTAAAGATATTAAAGTAATTATAAACATGTAAAATTCATCTTAATATAATAAACAAAATACATGTAGTCTCCAACTTAACAACAGGTTCGGTTGCGAAGAATTTGTGCGCGCGGTTAAAATGAAATCCATATTTTCCGTTCATATTTAACGCATTTTCGTGAAATTATCAGCGACAACATATGTTTCGTCAGCGGCAAAAATGGTAAACGATTTATATACTAATCTGAATTATAAGAATTCTGAAAATTTCTCCAGTAGTTTCAAAGATAATTGTGCACAGGGCCGGCGCTAGGATTTGCGAGGCCATGTGCGAGAAGGGCCGCGGGGCCTGCTGTTCAGATCCAAGTGAGGAGCAAAAAAAAAGGTCCTCATCTCCATGCGCGCGGCCTATTGTTGAACCGCGGGGCCTGCTGGTCAGATCCAAGTGAGGAGCAAAAAAAAAAGGTCCTCATCTCCATGCGCGGGGCCTGTTGTTGACCGCGGGGCCATGTGCGGCTGCACATGCTGCACATGCCTCGCACCGGCCCTGATTGTACACGGGGTAAAATGCATCTTTTCGCTTAATATACAGGTGACACATGGGAACCTGGTGTTTTTTGAATGACTTGTACTTAGTAAATATAGAGATGCCGCCCATCGGAAATTATTAACGTACAATCTACGCAATCTACTTGTAATTACAAGGATTACAAAGCGGAGGATTGAACATTGCATAGTTGCCGATGGATGCCATCTCGAAGACATTATTTTTCGCAGTTTATTACTTACTAAATGGCATATTTTTATTTTACTTTACATTTACTGTAAATAAATTCACATTATGTTGAAAATTTGCTGAGAACAAGCTATTCAAAAAACACCAGATTCTCGTGTGTAATTTTTGTGTGATTTTCAAGCATTTTTATTTTTTTATCTGTAGCTACATCATATGGTCCAATTTCTGGCTCTTTTTTTATTAAATATAGTACCGCAGTTCCAAAGTTATAATGAAATTTGTGTGTGCGGGTAAAACGAAATCCAAGTTTTTCGTTTACACTTAACGCATTTTCTTGAAATTATCAACGACAAAATATGAAAAATTATCAACGACCTTCTTGCATGTCAGTGTTGCCATTTACATAATTTGCAGATACAGTCTGTTCCAAACGGTTAAGCGGAACTAGATTTTGCAATCTAGTTACTTTCATCGTTTAAATCGTGCCTTTCAGCCGTTTTGTTTAAGCTTTGTAAATCATACTTACAATAAACATTTTTTGGTTAAGGTTAATATCATTTTAAAATGTCATTTTCTTTATATTTTGATTTTTTGTGTCATTCTTAATACAAATTTCCCATTTATTTATTTTTTGTCATTAAAATATCTAAAAAAAATATTTAATTTTGACATATGTCATTCGTTTCCATGGTTTCATTGTTGGAATTTTAAATTTTGACATCCCAACGTGAAAAATGAAATAACCCAAGCAAGGTCCCTTTTCGTGACAACCTAAAAGAACTAAATTCCCATTTAGTTCCGCTTAACCGTTTGGAACAGACTCTAATATCGACAGCGATTGTTCGACGCTGCGGCCAAATAAACTATGTATCCGTGGTTACGCATACAATTTATAAAAACTAACTAAATTATGTTACCAAGGGGCAGTTGCACCGCTAACACTTAAACTTTAAGTATAACTTAAAACTGTTAAGTGACGTTTATTCCATTGCACCGCTGTTTAAGTGGAACTTATTTTTTGTTAAGTGAAACCTAAATTAAGCCCTAGATTAGGTTGGGCTTATTATTTAAGTGAAACTCAAATGTCATATTTTGACAGTTATTGAAAATATAAGTATTAACATTTTTACCGACCGCCAACATATATAAGGGAGGTATTGTGATCATACCGATTTTGACGTTTCGAGATTCCGATGGATCTCCACGAATTGATGTCCCTACATAACGTTTTGACTATTTTTAGCATGATGTCTGTCGGTCTGTCTGTCCGTCAATAGTTTTATGTTATTACGGACCAAACATTAATTTTTTCTAGACAAAATAAGATGTGAGAATTCCAAAAATTTAAACCTCAAGTCTCTATCTCTTACCTTTTTTGAGATAAGATTTTTTTTTAAATTCCATTAAAATCAAAAAATGTCTAATAGTTTTAGGTCATTACGGACCAACATTAATTTTTTCTAGACAAAACAAGGTGTAAGAATTCCAAAAATTCAAACCTCAAGTCTCTACCTCTTACCATTTTTGAGATATGAATTTTTGAAATTTACAAACAAAATCAAAATTTTACCAATTAGTTTTAGGTCATTGCGGACCAAATATTACAGAAAAAACATCGTAAAACTAAATTTTTTAAAGATTTAAACCTTAGGTCTCTATTTCTTACCATTTTTGAGATATAGTTTTTGATTTAATACCCAAATTTCCAAAAATAACTATACTTTCACGAGACCCAATATATTCAATGTTAAAATACGTACAAAAAATAACTTAATAATTTATAAGAAAGACATTTGAATGTTATCTCGATGTTTTGTTAACCACAAATGAATTAGTATGGGATTAAAAAAATAATTAATCCTCTTAAATAAGTTGATAAGGAAATTTTATTTTTATATCATTAGCAGGAATTACGTAAACATTTATGCGACGAAACATGTTTATCTGAAAAAATATATAAACTATGAATTTTCATAGTTTACAGGATTTCGTAGGCAGGGCTGATATTAAAAATATTTGAGAAGATAACATTCAAAATATGATTTATCACAGTAATACAGTTTTGAAATTATTGTAGAAAACATTACTAACCAATTTGCAACAAGTTTGGAACCTAATTTTACGACCTACTTATTTTTAATTGAAAATCTAGTTCCATTTAAACCAAAAAAACAAGTTATATTGTATTTCAATTTTATTTAAAGTAATTTATAGTTTACTTTTATGTATATTTATTTATATTTACATACATATTTTAATTTTAGAGTTTCACCAATTTAAGAAATTTTGAATACTTTACGATTTTACTGTACTAGTTGTCATCCAATAACCGTAGCTGATTATTATTTGCCACGTTAAATGTTAAAATTAGAATTTGGTAAAAACAAGTGACAGTTATTCTTGATAAAAACGTTACATATTTAAATTATTCCGTGTTTCACCATCTTAAATCTAGGAAATAATTGTCCTATATTTTCATTTCCATATAATTATAAACTTAAAAAACAAAAAATCATATTTCCTAACTACGTAGACAATCCTGCTTTAAATAAAATTATATTTAGTGAAATTTTAGAAACACAGTTCTCCAATTATATCACTATGTATACCGACGGATCTAAAGACAGAAACGTAAACGTTTCTGGAGCCGCCTTCTATTGTCCAGTTACGAAAATAAACAAAATATTCCCACTACCATCTCAATTTTCAAGTTATTCGGCCGAATTATACGCTATTAAAGAAGCTTTAAAATACTGTATAAGCAGTAAAATTTCGAAAAATTGGGTAATTATAAGCGACTGCCAAAGCGCTCTTCAAACTATAGCAAATAACCACCTTCATTCAAGAGACTTTGATATACAACATATTGCACAAATTATATATGTAGCTCAGACTAATGGTTTGTCTTTTATATTTCTGTGGATCAAATCTCATCAGGGAATATCTTTAGGGAACGATAAGGCTGATTATTTAGCAAAAAAAGCGGCAATTTCACCAATTAATCAAGTGACATTTAATGTAAAAATTTCCCGTCGGGATGTTTATAATACTATAAACAGTAATATAAATTCAGAGTGGGTAAAAGAATGGACCGCTTCATGTGTTTATAAAGGAAGACAATACGCAGCCATTGAAAAGACACCATTAAAAAAACCTTGGTTCTACAAAATTGCAGCAGAACGCAATCTCATTACAACCATATGCAGATTGAGATCTGGACATGCTGGTCATCCAGCTCATCTCCATAGAATTGGTGTACTTTCATCGCCTTTTTGCAGCTGTGATAATACATCGACTGGTAGCCTGGACCACATATTTTTTCAATGCCCGACATACGCACGTCACAGATTAACATTTTTACAAAATTTATTACCAATTTTAAAAAAACCCCCAACCAAATTATTCGACATATTAAACGATAAAAGAACTTATAAACATATTTCAAAATTCATGAAAATTTCAAATATAATCTTATAATTTATAATTTATTTGTTATGTATTATATATATCCTTGTTATAAAATTTATAATTATTATTTATGTTCTGTAAATGTATATTGAAGCTGGCTAATATGGCGTCTTATGCCGATGGCCAATAATAAATTAATAAAAAAAAAAAAAAAACCACCTTAAACCATTCCTTAATAAAGCGCTCCTCAAAAGTAGTCGGTGCAATGCATTTATTTTTTAAGTGTCACTTAAATTTAAGTTACACTTTGTAAAGTGTTAGATTTATTACAAAGCGGTGCAACTGGCCCAAAATGATTTAATAAATATATTATCTTACCATTTTCCTAACTGTTTATGTTGTAATAAAATATTTAATTATTTTTACAACAAAAGAATTTTTAAAAGTATAATAACTTACCTATATTCTATTCGTGGTTCTAAGTACTCTTGTTGTTGCTCGATACGAAGAAATGTAAATCCATTGAATATATTTTGAAATAAATTGGATTTTTGTACGTAAAGTTTGTTATAATAATATGTTAAAAATTTGTCGTCAGAAGCATTTTTTGGTAAACCAACTTGGATAGATATTGATGAAATCTGAAAAAGAAATTATCATAAATGTCTTTTCAAAATTAGTACATAAGTAACAACTGTTATGAAACAATCTAAGGGAAACCCAATTTATTTTCCTAAAAATTAAATAACCAAAATTATAATGACTTGCAAAAGATGCAGGTTATTTCTTTAAAATTCCTTTTCACTGCAGATCTTGCATTTTGTTGACTAACTAAAATTTATAATAGAATTTCTTATCTTTCCACCTTAATATTTTCAACCTTTTTCTAAGTCTTTTTATTTTTGATAGCATTGTTTGATTGATATCCGTTTGGCGCTCTATTGGCCAAGCGATAAAACAAAAATAAAATCTAAGTAAAAAGGTTGCCAACTTTTATGATTCTAGTTCAATAAATAAGATATTTTGTCATAAATGAAATAGGGGTTATTTTGTTTTTCTAAAGTTGGCAATGTACCAAGAGTTTGTTGACATTAGAAAATCACAAAAGGACTTTGGTTTTATTATTATTTAGGGACATTAAAATTGGCAATGTTTTACAAAAGACTGTCTTTATACAAATGATAAATGTTTCTATTATAGTAATTCTTTAGGCCAGCGTTTCTCAATTACAGTTCCACGGGAAATCGCTAGGGGTTCGGCGACAAATAATTATGAATACGTGATTTTTTCTTTTTCTTTTTAATTTCATATTTGTATTTTTATTATACACGTACGACATATTTTTGGAACATTCTTGGATATTATAACTTGGATATTATATATATATTAATTTTTATGTAGGGATTCCCTAAGACGTGAATATTATTTCAGGAGTTCCGCAAGGATATAAATAAGGCCATATAAGTGTCCAATCGCCATGCCGGACCGGGCAAGAGCCGTTTTCGGGCCGCCTTGTTCGATTTGACTTTTTTTTGCTAATCGCGTCGATTTGTCTTTTTTAACTTTTTTTTCACGTTGTTGTGATATTTATTATCATTGTCATCAATTATTTCTTCAAATAATATATCATTAAAATGTACTGCAATATTGTGCATACGGGAAACGCATAAGTCATTTTTATAGCTTTCGGAAGATTATAATTTTAAATTCTCTGTCTCAACAAAAACCAAAACCGCTCTTCAGTATTATTTGCTTCATTTCTATACAATGTCTTGACCTTGCGTCAGGTAACTCAAAAGGGTTACTTGTACCACAAACAGGGATGGGTAATCGGTAGAAAAATTACCGACTCTCGACTCCGGAGTCGGTATTTTTGAAGACCGATTCCGACTCCCGACTCCTTTCTTGTAAAGTCTGGACGTATCTCGTTTTTATTTCTAGTGTCGTGTCTATGGACTGAACTATGGACTAGGAATTTGGTTTGGTTTTCATGAACGTAGAGGATGCAGTGGTGAATATACAGGGAAGGTAACGTTAATAAACCCAACTCCACAAATGTTTTCTTGCAGTCGGACCGGTATTGGATGTTCCCCATAATCCTTGTTATCAAGGACCGTAGTGTCATCTGCAAAGAGGATGGTGTTTAACTCAATGTTAACGAAGGGTAGATCATTGATGTACAGTAGGAATAGAACAGGGCCCAGAACTGACCCTTGTGGGACTCCGTGTTTTACATACAATGTCTGGGAGGTCTCGTTTCCTGCGTGTACAAATTGTTTCCTGTTTGTCAGGTATGACTCTATGAGACTGATGCTTTCGGGAATAAACTTGTAATATAATAGCTTTTTTGTTAAAATGTCGTGATTCACGCAGTCAAAGGCTTTGCTCAGGTCAAGAAAGCTACCTGAACAGTAGAGTCTTTTTTCAAAGCAAAATGTGACGTATTCCA
This sequence comes from Liopterus haemorrhoidalis, assembly GCA_963971575.1. Taxonomy (NCBI): domain Eukaryota; kingdom Metazoa; phylum Arthropoda; class Insecta; order Coleoptera; family Dytiscidae; genus Liopterus; species Liopterus haemorrhoidalis. The sequence continues at coordinate 12,787,812 of OZ020618.1, read as the reverse complement.
TTAAATCTAGGATCGCGTTAGTGGTTGATTTGCCAGATCTGAGACCATATTGTTTGGAGGAGAGTATAACAGACAACAAAACATCGTTCCTGTTTCCCTGTTTCCCTGCTTTAAAACATTCTGGTAATATGGTTATTTTGCTTCCGTTTTCGATTTGTTCTCATCCTTGATAAAAATTGAATCGAAGAGCCGGGAGTCGACTTTTTTGACACAAATATGCTTAGCATTTACGTTTAAAATGGTGTTAAATAAATAAACGTCAGTTTTTCACGCTAAGATTTTAACGTCTTGCTTAAAAAATAGATCCGCAACAATGCCCAAAGAAGATTCTGATAATGAATACGGAACAATCTCGTAATAATTCTCGTGAACAATCGTGGTAACATTTTCAAACACTTTTTCCTGGTCCGCATCCGTTAGCTTTAGGTGAGGAAGAATTATTGATCTCAATCTAACCCTGAAGAGAGCGCATTGTTAAAATATTACAGCTCATCATTGGATATCGTTAAAGTGTTTCATTTCCATTCTTTGAATAACAAATCTTTTGCGGGTAATTTCCCGAAGTTGATAGAAATTGGAATCTCAAATAAGGACATCATTTAAATTTATCTCTTTCCAATATCATCCAAACATTTAGGAAGAGATTGCTGACGTGAAAATTATCTTACAAAAAAGTCTTTTTAAACTGAAGTATCGATTCAAATTGAGAGACAATTACCCTTCTTAACCTAGTTATCGATAAACGCTTCTCAAATTTACGGGTCTTAAAATTTCTAGAATTTACATTAAACTTTCATGAAACATTATTTATATTATGTATTATGTTCCACTACATTTTAGGTGTTTAAATCTCATGTGTACGGAAATGTAATTTGTTTTTGAATTTATTATAGGCGTTGTCAAGGGAAGATAATATTATTAAGTCTTTGAAATCTAGGGCACTATAAATTTATTAGTTCATAAATGTCTTGCTATAAACATGACTACATATATGACTATAAAGACGTGCTCTCCTTATCAAGTTACGATTGTCAAACACAGATGTCACAGTGTGACAAAATTTTAATATTGTTTAGGATGAATACTACAATAGGGGATACGCATAAAATTTGTATTTCCTTAAAACTACATTATTTTGATATGTTAATGTTAGTTATGTCACCTAACAAAACAAAAATTACATTTTAATTAATATTATAGCCAAATTTTTGAATTAAAATATTGTAAATTTGAAATAAGCCGACCACGGAGCGAAGGTTGCCGAGTAAAACGACTGAGTATGACGTCAAACGATAGGGGTTTCACATCACAGATACAGCTACAACATAATCTTTACACGTGTGTGTATTGTATTGTTCGAGAGTTTTGTATTTGTTTTTAAGCAATTTTTCACGCATTTATTATTAAAATGGCAGATAAAGATTTTGTTAGGGCTCAGAGTGATAATTTACCCAACATTGATGCATTTATGCTCATGGAATATATGAAAAATAATGAATGCTACAGTGCTGAGGAAATACGTGGTGTCAAAGTAATTTTTATTTTATATTCTATAACTTTATGTAAACAAACGCTGCAACTCTGTAAAATGTAAATATTTATGTAATTTAGATGTCAGAATTTTACTACATTGTTTACATGAAGTTACAAAACGTTAGAGGCATAATTGAAATACTGCAATATAAGTTATCTATTTTAATATAAAATTTAATTCGGTAAACATGTATAAATTGTTTTTATAGAATTAAACTTTATTTTAACTAAAATCACTCTAACTTTACATAACCTATGAAAGTTATACAAACAAATAAGTTCACAACAGACTATGTACGCCGGTAAGCTAGTAGTGTCATACGTCAGTTAGAAGGGGTATGACGTCACATGTCGTTTTCGCGCGCTACATACATTTATGATATTTTTAAGCCTTCAAATTACAAAAAAAAAACTGTTTTTTATGTTTATATGCAACAAGAGGAATATAATAAAAAATAAAAAAAAAATCATGCCTATCCCCTATTCTCAGGCTGGCGGACAAAAGAAAATAAGTCAGTTTTGTAATTTTATAGGAGACGGTTTTTTGTGGTCTAGCTTGTGGCGGTAGAAAGATTTGGTGTATTTTGTTCCAAAAGTAAGATGTATCCACTTACGTGGTTTTAAACGGGAAAATTTATATCAAAATTCAAACCTCCGTGGGAATCAAACTTCCATCTTTGGATTTCGCTTCCAAGTCCCATACCAATGAGCCATGAAAGTATAGAAAAATTGATGTGAAGTGTGAATATTCACACATTTCAGGGTTTCGCAGGTATATAATAAGTGAAGGCGGTATGCTGAGTGTGTAGGACAAATTTTACTTTACAGTAATCACGGCAAAATGAACGATATTTTTAAAATAATTTATCGTCTGTTAATCATATAATAAGGTTATTAAATTTACGCTCTTAAAAATTAAATACAACATTTGTCAAAATATAACTAGAATTTTGACAAAATAATTAAAACATAATAAAAATGCAAAAAAAAAAAAACAGAAAAAATAAAACTCACTCCGTCCGTACTCGAACTCGAAACCCTTCTTTTTCCAGAGAATTTTAGCTTCCGACACCAGCGCTCTAACCCGTTGCGCCATCGGACCCTCTGTATATGAGTGTCTTACATTGGTATAACTTTTGTACTTTGTGAACCAAAAACCACAAAAAATGCGTTATTTTCCGAAAACATAATCTGATCAAAAATTCCTGTTGTACTATTTCGGTTCACACCAATATACATTACTTGGAATTTTTTTAGATTTTTAGTTTAAACCATCTGGGCTACAGGGTGTGGGACAAAAATTTTTTTGCACAATTTTGGCCAAAATCGCTACAAAATAATTTATTTTGCAAAAATAAAAATTTGATCGTTAATCCACGTACTAAGGGCTTTCATTTGATACCCTACTCAGAATTATAAAAAAATATTTTTTTTTTCGATGAGCACATATTTGTTTATATTTTTAGGAGGATGTGTTTTTTAGATGTTTTAGTATTTTTCCTATGTGCGGGTTAAAGAGTTGTATAAGCATGCCAAATTTCAACTCTCTAGGTTTAGCCGTTTGGCTACAATTTTAACCGAACAGACAGACAGACAGACAGACAGACAGACAGACAGACAGACAGACAGACAGACAGACAGACGACAAAATGACGGTATAAGGGTTTTTTGGTCATACCTACAAAACCCTAAAAACCAACAAAATATTAATTAAAATGACATGAGTCCTCCAAATGTACAAACAGTACATAGATAGACGGCGCTGGTTTTAATAGATAAATACAAATGAAATAATAATAAGATCATTTAAACCAGTGTTTCTCAACCGGTGGTCCGCGGACCACTAATGGTCCTTAGCAAAATTTTACTGGTCCGCTAAAGGCTTATAAATTATTATTTTTCAGATTTTTTGTTAATTTTTTTATGATATTTTGTTCATTTTCCGTGTATTTTTTCATTTTTCAGTGATTTTTTATTACTAACATATATGTAGAGTTTACACATACAATTTGTTTAACAGTACATTTATTTTTAGGGGTCCGCGGTAGAAAATTAAATAATTTACTGGTCTGCCGCAGAAAATTAAATATTTTACTGGTCCGCGGTACTTTTCAGCAGAGAAACACTGATTTAGGCAACTGATAAGTAGAGCCAGTGGCGGCGGTAGCTGTTAAAATCTGGGGGATCAGGATTTTTGAGTAAAATTTGGGGGGGCCAGGAAACATCTGAAATCATTTTTTTATCGTTAACACATGAAAATACAAGTGATGACCTAAAAAAAAGGTCCTCACTTCTAAACTACATTTTTCTCCAATCAATTCCTGGGGGGGGGGGGAACTAGGGGCCAGAGAAATCTTGGGGGGCCGGACCCCCACTAGCGCCGCCACTGAATAGAGCCCTGCAAATCCGCGGATAACCGCCATTTTGGGGATGCGGATAAATTATCATTTAAACCGTACGGATGCGGATAAATTATCATATCCGCTTATCCGCAATATCCGCGTGAACATAAAATCTTTAGATTAGATGCCTCTTGACGGAAAACGCGTTAACAACTCGAAAAATGTATCACCGGCATTTGTATTGTGCTCATGGCAAGATTCAAATAATAATACGTTTTTTACTTTTTACTTGCCCGACCTTAATATATAAGGGGCAAGTATTGTAATCGCGAAAATTTTCGATGTCGAGATTTTGACTGATGACCACGTTTCATGGTCCAGGGAATCCAAAAAACCTATTTTCGAAGTGCCGTCCGTATGTGTGTCTGTGTGTATACACGATAACTCAAAAACGGTTTTATTTAAAGAGTTCGTTCTGATACTAAAAAATTCTCCTAATAATTGGGAAGAATCCTATTGTTTTTTATTAAAATCCGGAACCGGAAAAGTTATTAAAGTTTTAAATTAAAAAAAAATCGTAACTAGTAAACCAAGCCTTGGACAAAAATTTGTATAGGACATAATTTGATGTATTTTTGAAGATTTACCTAAATCTTCTTGTAAATAAAAAAAAAAAAATAATAAAAAAAATTATGTATTTTTTTTTATTATTATTATTTTTATTATGGGAGGGCAAGTCTAGCGGAGGTCTCCCTTCCCACTGGTTTTACTCTTCCCATAAAGAACTACTTTACGCTTACTTAAATATTTAAATATAGTAGAGTTTATATAACAGTCGTAGATATAACAATTTCTTTGGATTTATTGCCAAGTTATTAATTTAAAAATAATTATTTAATGTATCCCCTTATTTTGTATTTTTGAAAATATTAGTAAAAATTAACCATGGTAATTTGCCACATCTAAAAACCATATGAAGCTCATATCAAATTTAAAAAAATAAAAATTCTTGAAATCGTCCTACAACTACAACTACAAGAATTTAGTTTAATTATTAAAAACTTGTTTTTTTAAATTTGCTGATCTTATAGGTCATAAATGTGATAAATTAATCTGTTTAATTATTTCTAAATATCGCTGCTCTAAAACAATAGTGAGGTATCTTAAAAAACTAAGTTTCTGAGATATTGCTGTTTAGTTTTACATTTTATATAAACTTGGTTTAAGATAGAGTCAAATAATTGTAATTTACATTCTTATTTTTTAATCTATATAATCTCAGTACGACGTTAGATAGAAAACATTTTCAGTAGTGTTCTAGAGCAGCGATATGCCAAATAAGACGAAACATGTTAGTTATTTCCAAACTGACAGCAGATCCTGTTGTGCGGATATTTTTGCGGATAGAGATCGGATGCAAGTATTTATATTTACAAAGGCTGTTGATGCGGATCGGATGCGGATTCTGGCTATGCGGATGCGTTGGTTTAAAGGCACACAGATGTCACACTATTCGTAACGCACTAATGTCCTTAGCTGTAAACGCTGCCTTGAACGTTTAAACTATCTACTAAACTTATCCACAATTCACAGTGAACAGTCAACTAATTTGAAGAGCTCTGGACGCAGCTTAAGATTTATAACAAGATAATTTTTAACTCTTACCTTTTGTAGGCTATGTCTTTGTAGATCAATAGGAAATCCAAATTTAGTAATACGTTTAATCGTAGCGTTCTTAATATTCTTAAAAACATCTTCAACAACATCCTTAGTCCTTTCTAATATAGGATTATTTTTCTCCATCATAGAATGAACAGCTAATCCCATAAATCTCTGTACCATATTCGTGCATACTTCCCATCTCTTCAAAGGTTTACTTACTCCTGTAACATATGATATGATAAATATGTTTTAACCGAAATAGACCAATAAGTAATGTACCTGTCAGTTCAGAAATATATTGCTGTAGTTCCGCAGTATACTCTGATGTGAGATAAGGTAAATACTCTCTAACCAGGGTCCATATGACGTAATTATTCAGGGCACCCCTGTCTGTGCTAGAGACTATTCCAGATATTGCTGTTAGGTAGTCGGGAGATGATACTATCACTTCAGTTTCATCTGTTATTCCAGCGAGTGGAAACATTGATACTAAGATCTCTCTCAATGGCAGCTGGAAAAAATAAACGACAAATTAATAATGTATTGTTTATAAAATAATGTATTGTTTTTAATTTTGAATAGATAAACAACAACGATCAACTCGAACTAGGTAACTAGACCAGTGGCATATTCAGGGGCGGGGGCCAGTGCTCCCCCTTAAAGTCCAATGAAATGAAAATTTAACAAGTTTAAAATAATCGTACAGCAAAATATTTTTTTACAATTTTATAATACACAGTGTGAGGCAACACGTATGTTCACCTCGATTATTTCCTTAATAAAAATCAGCTGTGGCCACCACAGGACCGACCGCCATCACAAAGTACTTGTTTAATTTATGCTGCTTTATCAAAACATGTCTCAAATAAAAGTTGTTATTTATTGTTTTTATAGCAACTTTTTGTGGTCTTAAAAATAATAAGTGATTAGTGACTCATAACAGTTATCTACCTATTAAAACAATTGCATGCATTTGTTTCCATTATTTACCACAAATAAGTCATCATTTTGAAGGCCACCAAATGCGATTTTCTCAAAAATTTTGTTATGTAAAGTCTGCCGATTATCCGATAATCCGTCTTATCCTAGCCGAATCATACATATTAAGAGTTAGTAAGTTAGTTAAATTTTTTAGCGCACAGCAACGCTGTCTATTTACACCTAACACAGCCCATCTAAATGCTTCTCAGCTGACCATCTCTTCTTCGGCGTGGAAAATGTTCACTTTCTCGTCTAAGATACACAAACTAGTACTAAATGCAAACCTAAAAGCAGCAAATACATCACGTCTAACTTCACCCTACTGGGCAGGGTAGGTGATATTCGCTTTATCTTAAAATGTAGCCAAAAATAGAAAATAATTTGGAAAGAGAAAAAGAGAAACAGGCAGAAGATTTAGCGATTATTGATGCAAATGCGATTGGTACAACTTTTCATTCTTAACTGTGACATAAAAATTAATTATGTCACAAAATTCTTGCAAGTTTTTATTTTTGCAATCAACATTTCAAAAATTACACTCATATCTTCCTTGTCTGTATTTGGGAAAATTTTTTTTGGAAACCTGTACATTACTAAATTTAATTGTTTCATTATACAATGAATTACTGCAGTAAAATGTTAAAAACAATGTACTGTAACTAAAAGTATTTTTTATGTCATAAATTTTTGCAACACTAAGATATTTCTTATCCAACTTTCCTTTCCATTTAACATCCAAACCATAAGAATATAAATCGGCAAATTTACAAAGGACCAGAAACATTGAAATATAGATCACGATTTTCAATAATGATTTCAATAAAATAGAGATTATTTAATGATTTGGCATATTGCATAAAGCTTTTTTTTCTAATCAAAATTAACTTGTATGAACACTTCAGGTTTTGTATGTTGAAATGTAGTTAATGAAACAAAAGATTGCATTGCTTTCTATCTCAGCCGTATATGGACTCTTGGACGATATAAAAACATTTCAAAATACATAATAAATATTGAGAATAATTTAATAAAAGAAATTAGTGTCGAGTATTAGATTTGGCTGACTTGCAGTTAGCTGCAAAAGTGTTTCATCATCTTTTTCACCAGCAACCAATTATAATATTTACTCTAAGTTAGACTAGAGTTTCCTAAATATTATACTTCAATGACTAAGATACAGTATTTGATTACTCTACAAATTAGTGACTACTTAACACCGGGAGACACCAGAAGACGAAGAAAATCAGGGCTGGAAAAAATCAAAAGGGCAATGGAAAAAGACACACGTGTGCAAAAACAAGAACAGTGGAAACGAGAACGGACTCCCGTTATAATAATATTTATACCAGCACGTAGCTCCCACAGAAATTCCCAAGTACCTGATAGAACCTAGGAAAGAACAGAAGATGATCTCTCTCTAGTAAATTTTACAATCCTAAGATTGGTTGGCAGCAGCTCTCCATTCCTCCCTGGCCAGCGGCGGTCGGTGAAGCATGTTTGGGAGGGCAATCAGCATGATCGGACACACTCGTGCTTTGTCGTTGCTATACTACTGTTTAGCGATACAATACGAGCTTGTCTGATCATACCAATTACCCTCCCAAACATGCTTCATCGACCGCCACTGTCCCTGACTTCTGCCTTTCTCTTTAGATCAACATATTTCTGACAGTTAAGCTGCTCCTTCAACTCACTTATATAGTTTAAGGGAGATCTTCCTTTAGGATTTGTTCCTTCGACCATAGCTTTCACGATTATTTTCAGCAAACCTTCATGTCGCAAAATATGCCCCATCAGACTAGCTCGTCTTTTATATATATTGAAGCAGAAATATTCTTTATATAAAAGATGATTGCTAGATTCAAATGTGAAAACGTGGAAATGGAAAACTGCTTCTGGATGAAAGACGAGCAACAAATTTGCAGGATATGCTGGAAAGAACCCGAGACTATACTTTATTTACGAAGAACTGAAATCGGAGAGCAGGGACCCTTTACAGCTTCTGGGAAAACATGGGGAAGAAAAAGACTTGATGCAAATAATCACAATAGATACCTGCAATTTTGTAGTGGTAACAAATTTTATATATCTTGGTTTTTTAGTCACTAGTCAAAATGGAACTAATACGGAAATAAACCAAACCTGGTCAAGAAAGCTTATTTCGTACTTGAAGCCACTTGAAATCAAGTTTGATAACCAGAAGAAGAAAATGTAAACTTTATAAAACCCTTATAAATATAGACCAATAACATAAGCCTCAGCAATGGGGGTTATGACCCAAAATTACAAAAAAAATACTGGGAACATTTGGGAGAAAAGTACTTATACACATACACAGAGAAGTTAAAGAGCACGGAATGTGGCGCATGCGCCAAAATCATGAACTATACCAGGGATATAAAGAACCAGATATATTTACCACAATGAAAATAGGAAGACTAAGATGGATGGGGCATCTAGAAAGAATGGCTGAAACAGAACCCGCCGAACAAATAAAAAAGGAAGACACCACTTGGATAAAAGAACAATGGGGAGAGTAAAAACAACCGTTTTTTTGATCAGGTGGAGGGACATATCAAAAAACTTATAATAAAGAATTGAAAGACGCATCCAGAAAAGGATGGAAGAAAATCGTAAAACAAATCAAGACCTACTAAGTCCCTCTTGTTTAGAACGGTAGTATCCAAGGCTAAAATCGTCGTTAGTGGCCAACATTCAAAGCAGAGATGGCACTCTAAAAAGAAGAATCAATCCTTTCACAATAGTGGAGGACTCTCAAGATCGGGGTCTCAAGATCCGCGCTACTCAATCTTTAAACTCGTAAGCACAATTAAAGACTGCTCATATTGCTCGTTTCAATTATATACTTTTTTTTTCAAATTACAAAAAGAAGCAGACGATTACAGTGGATTATATATCTAATGAGGATGAAAATGAGTAGAATAGCGAAAAGAATAGAAGAATAAGTATTAAATCCTCGACCCGCGTAGCACGCAGAAATTGCCACGGGAAGATTAGCTAAGAGAAGTGTTGGTGCATAAGATATCTAGAAACACCTGACAAAAAACAAGATGGTGGGTTTGTGAGTGACGTCAAAAAACAACCAGATTAATAATGCGCAAAAGACAATTACAGTGAAAAAATGCTGTATGAAGGCAAAATTTCAATGTCGAGATACTAGTAGTTATAAATGTTTTCATATCTTGTAAAAAAAAAAAATGTTTTGCCTGTGTAGGCATGTATATGGGTAATATTACGCGAAAACTCAAAAACCAATACTAGAATAAATTGCTACTTATTAAATAAATCATTATTTAAATTTTGCAAATAATTTAAATATGTATTCTACAACAATATATATTTTTGAAGTGAAATCAATTTAATAAAAGTGATAGTATGAACGATGACATTACTATCGATTTGAATATCATGGTGAATGCAAATTTAATTTGAATATGATGTATCGACGGTATATTCCATGAAGAGTCATCAATTTTTAATGTGATTTTAAATCAATAATTAATTACATATTTACTGTAACCTAAAAAATTACATCTAAATTTATGTTTGATAGTAATAATAAAATAACTTTCAATTTGTAATACTTATTTATAAAATGAATAAATTTAAGAGTGGAGATATCATAAAACAGACAAAAGAAATGGTAAAACAATTCTAGAACTTATAGTTGTACATATATGTATGTAACTAAGTATGCTTAAATAGTAACGGTAGTTGAATTATATATTTATTGATTGATTACCAGTTATCTTCTCGAATAAGAACATAAAATAAAGTCAGTCAGGGACGTAGCCAGCGGGGGGCATAGGGGGAATTTTTTGACATAAAATTTGTTTTGGCATCCCAAATAATCATCATTCAGTTACTAAATACCTGCGAAATCCTGAAATGTGTGAAAATTCACACTTCACATCAATTTTTGTAGTAGCCATAGTGCAATATGCGTTACCTTAATACGGAATTGAGTGTTTGCACAATTTCCAAGTTATTTGCATCTTCCTGAAGATTATTTTGCAAAGCTTATAACTGTAAATCATTTTTATCAATAAAAATATATTTAGAAATAGATTTTTAACTTTGCCTCAAGGAGTTAAAACAGTGTTTACCAAAATTATTAGACAAAGGACCGGTATGTTTTGTAATATAATTTCGACAAAAACCTGGATCTTTATGCTTTCTGGTTAAAACAACATATATGTGCCAGGTTGGTTTTTCGGCTCTGTGTGTAATCAAAAACAAATATCGTAACAAGCTAAATCCTGAAATAGATATAAGGTGCTCCTTGACAAGCATTCGATCGAGGTTTGAAGATCATTCAAAATGTATTCAAGCATAAGGTTCTCATTAAAAAGGTACGATTTGTATTTAAAATGAAAAAAACTTAACATAAGTATTGATATTTATTATTTTTTTTTTAAAGGAATTAGTTAAAACTAAATATTTTACTACATTTATTTTCAATACGTTATAAATATTTTAATATGGTCAGTAAAAATTATTAAAAACACGTGATTATTCATTAAATTTCCCTTGTATCGAAAAGTACTTTTGTTTATCTTTATTATTAAAAAAAATCAGCTGTGGCCACCACAGGACCGACCGCCATCATAAAGTACTTGTATAAAATACATTCTAGCAGCAGAGTAGAAATAATTTGGCCTAATGTTTTCTAACAGAGATATTACATATAAGTATGAAAAAAATTTCGTTTTATCAAAAAACGTCTCAAATAAAAGTTATTAGTTATTGCATTTATAGCAACTTTTGTTAAATGATTTTTTTCGACATATTTTTCTGTTGCTAAATATTCGAAAAAATCTTAAAATCGACACGAGTAAACTCCCATTTCTAGTCAACCGATTTTTACCAAAAGTCGATCAACTCGTGCCATTGATGGCAGGAGCTTAAATATGAAGTTTCATAAAAATCCTTTTAGCCGAATTTGCTCTGCACGTGTACACAGACAGACAGACGGACGGGCAGACAGACGGACGGGCAGACAGACCGATAGACATCATGCTAATAATAGTCAAAACGTTATGTAGTGACCTCAATTCGTGGATATCCATCGAAATCTCAAAATCGGTATGATCACAATACCTCCCTTATATATGTAGGCGGTCGGTAAAAAAATAAATAAATAAAAAAGAATGTAAGTTAAAAAAAGTCATCCATGTAAAATTAAAGATTTTTTTAAAAATATGATCTAATAAAAAGGTAATGAAAAAAAATGGCTTTTTTTTGGGTCTTGACATGATCATATTTCTCAAATTTGGGTCGCGGCTTAAAAAGATTAAGAACCACTACCATAGTACACCGGCTAAAAACCACTGTTATATTTTCATAAGTTGAACTTACTGATGCAGCTGTAATTTTCAATTCTGACACACTAACTGGATTGTAAGTCTTCACAGGATCCATCAAAAATTGTGTTTCTGGTGTTATTTCAGCAATCCTCTTCTCATAAAAAAATATATCAGTACTAAATTTCGTAGCTTCACTAGTTGTGGCTCTCATAAGTATGACGACATCTTTCAACAGTCTTTTGTAGGCATTAACAATCTGCAAAAAAACAACAAATTTAAATTAATCATTGGTCAATATTTGCAAAACTGCATTTTTTACGAACAGGATAAAATGAGAGAATTAATATTAATATATTTTTTGTTTTATAACGATATGGTGCTATGCAATTTTAAATTATGTAATATAAAAATTTAAATAATTTTCAATGCAGGTATATTTTGTTTCTCTAAATCACAAGTTGTGGCCATCACCAAACTAAATTTTTTACAATATAAAAAATACCTACACAAAAAATTCTAAAATAATTCTGGGATGTAAAATCTTCTGGTATTTCTTTTCGACCTTGGAGTAAGTTAAATTATGTAGTCAATTCTTGTCTTACAATGAGTTTTATTTATTTTAAATACATTTACAAACTATTATTTACATTAGTAATTTGAGTAAGTTTTTATTTATTTTTTTTTGATACACATGTTTATTTAATTGTTAATTGTCATACTAATTTTTGTGAACATTATTGTAATATTAAATATTTTTCTTCTCAATTTTTCCTCAGAGATACTGAAGAAGACAATAAAATTGTCGAAACCGGTCTATTCAAATATATGAATATCTAAGTGTTTTACTTATTGACCTAATATCCCAAGAATTGACTACATAATTTAATTCTGGGATGTATTTCAAAATTTTAATTATTTTGCCATGGCCGTCGACAGACTACATATATCGCGCCTTCAGGCAAATAATTAAATATCGTCCCTGATGTATTATATTATTCCAAAAATCAAATGATGACAAAAAAAGGAAATATTCCAAAATCAAATGACGAGCAAAAAAAGGTTAAAAATTAATTAAAAAACATCATTCCGGAAAGCCGACCCTTCGATAACCCCTGCTACGTCCTTGTTAAGGTCGCTATGAGGGAGACTGACTATGCCTTGTTGACGGTACTATAATTCTGTACATAATGGCCTTCTAAATTATACCCTTTTCACACTAGAACTTTAAGACGAGTGAACTTAAAGTTTACCGATGTTTAACATCGGTTTGCTTTCACACTTGATGTTTAAATCTCCAGTGCTGTCATCAGCTACAGTAATTTTGTCCATAAGTTACCGTCAGGAAATTACCAGTTTTGAACTGTCTGCGCAGATGCACATTTTGAATTATTATAAACCAATATGGATATTTCATTTCATTCTACAATAAAGAATATATTACACCTGTATTAACATGTCTATACATTTTATCTCAATTATTGTAGCTCTGTATTTTATTAACACATTATTAAAATAAATAATTTTATTATAACAATAATGTGGAGTAGTCGTGTCCGTAGATACTAATGGAAGAAAGAGGTAACCCGTACAACCTCCTTCTTCCATTATAACAATAAGTATAAACTTCTTATAACGTCGATATAATACAGTATTCTTGTTTATGATAATACAAAATGTTGACAGCACAAATTCAAAGTATTTTTCTATAAGATTCAGAGTATTTTTTTTTATAATAGAAATTATGTTGGCAATGCGTACGATGTTTAAGACGCAGATCTCTGTCTTAAACATCGCTTGTATTTAGACGAGGTCATACGTTTTCACATTAGCGTTTAAAGACACATTCATTTTAACATCCGATCTTAAAGTTCTAGTGTGAAAAGGGTATTAGAGATGCGAATTTCGGCTCAGTTTGCGGAACCGGATCAGTGGAGGTCGTTTAGTTTGCTGAGCCGGCTCAGTGATCCGGCTCACTGTGAATAAGGAACACTTTTAGACAACAATCCACGCCTTTTGTTTTTAATTGCTCTCCGCAAAAGGTACATGTTATAACAGTAGGTGCATACTTCACAATCTTCGTAGTAAGTTGATGCACGGCGACGAAAAAAAAAAAAAAAAAAAAAATACGGTATTGCTACATAGTCCCCACTAGCTGTTTTCGTTTATCGTTTTTACTCTTGCAAAAAAATCTTTACGTTTTGAGACGGCCTTCGTATAAGGGTATACAGATGTTTTATTTCTTGTAAAGTTGAAAACAGATGTAATATATCATTTTTTTAACGAATATAAATGAAATAATTTTATTTTCACGCTGTATGTAATTAAGATTATAGTAGCATTTTAGTAAATAGAGTAATTGGGGTAATTAAAACAATTAGTATTCGCCATAAATACAGTCGTGATTCAGAACAAGTGATTACTGTGACATACATATCTTGTAGAACAGTAATGACATTGTCTCTACATTCTAATTAACTACAGCGTGACATATTGACTCTACTAACAAAATAGACAATCGATTTTCACCGTGATAACTGAAAATTTACCATAATGAATTTCTGTGTCAAGTCTAACAATGTCGAGCAAGGTAAAAAATTTATGTGAAGTGTGAATCTTCACACATTTCTGGGTTTTGCAGGTATTTAGTAACTGAATGATGATTATTTGGGATGCCAAAACAAATTTTATGTCAAAATATTTTTTTATGAATTTTAATTCGAATGCCTAATACCATTATTTAAGTTTCTAAATATGTACAGTATTTTATTTATACAGCAAGGTTCAGTAAGATTTTTAAAATTGCGCCTATGGCTTCCATTGGTTGCTTATATCATAAGTCCCGCCCTCTGATTTCGTCAAACAGAATTAAATTATAAGTCCGGACCCCCCCCCCCGTACTGTGAGAACTGAGGCATTTTTTTTTCCTTCACTTAAAATTTAGAAGGGAGGACCTTTTTATTTTGCTCTTCACTTGAAATTGATATTTTGCCCTGTGTTTATAAAAATTATGTATAATTGGACCCCCTCCCAAGCCAAAAATCTGTGTGCGCCCCTGCTTTACTTATGTTTACAAATTGTTTATTAAATATTGTTACCAATACGATCTTGTAAAGTTAAAGCGCCGCTAAGTCGTGCCGATTTTAGGAAGCATGTATGTTGGAATTAATACAAACATAATACAAAACTGTAAAGCAATAACAAACATAATACAATATAACCAAGTTTCTAAAAGTCGACAAGATGTGGTAGACAATACAAGAATCTTTAGAATGCATTTGTTTTGACCAAAATGGCAGAAAACCATTTTCTTAAAATACTTCATTAAATTAATAAATTAAATAAACTAATTCCTGTTATTCCTGAAAATATATTTATTTAATATTTATAAATAAATCAATAAATTATAACTGTTAATACAATTCACAATCGGCCAGTTTTAACATCGTTGAATAAATTTATTTAACAACTTAAGTTAACAATATCGCATCATTCTATTGACAGCAATGTTAATTTCTTTATTAATAGTTTAAAACCGATGCGATATTGTCAACTTTATTTGTTAAATAAATTTATTCAACGATGGTGAAAATGGCCAAATGAGTATTTATTTTGCACCTAACCATTAATTTATTTTAATACTGGGTAAGTACACATATGTTACATTTGAAATACTAGAGAGTGGGTATAATACAAGGTGTCTCAAAAGAAATTTTATATTTATTTAGCTTACTGCGTGAACGCAACGTATCTGAGGGGCGCGGGGGTTATGTCAATCGGTAGCCTGGCTCTTGGGAATTTAGTCGCTATGGAGCGTTTCTCGGGAGCAGACCGCGCGTTATGTGTGCGAGAGTTTTACAAAAACGGTGATTCGGCGACTGTAGCGCGTAGAAAATTCTGCAGTATTCGAGGTTTTCGCCACTTAAATGATGCGCCAAGCATTCCTCTCATTCGACATTGGGTTAAAAAGTTTGAAGAGACTGGTACAACGCTGGATAAATCAAAATCCGGGCGACCTAGGTCATCAAGAACGGTAGAAAACGTGGAGAATGTTAATCAGTCTGTTCGTGATGACGCGAACCTTTCAATTCGGAAGCGCGCAAGTGCTTTAAATGTGCATAGATCATCATTACATCGCATTATGCACAAAGACCTAAAGCTGCACCCCTACAAAATTCAATTGGTGCAAGAATTAAAGCCCCAAGATGCCAGTCAGAGGCTCAATTTAGTAAATCAGGTGACTGAGCGATTTTCAACGTTAACCAACATTTTGTTTTCGGATGAAGCTCATTTTCATATTAAAGGCCACGTAAATAAGCAGAACTGCCGCTACTGGAGTGCAACGAATCCGAAACGCAAACATCAGAAACCCCTACATTCGCCTAAAGTGACCGTATGGGCTGCGATGTCGGCGCGAGGAATTATTGGCCCTTACTTTTTTGAAGACGAAAGGGGGCGTGCAGTTACAGTGAATTCAGAGCGTTATGTGGAGATGTTAGACAACTTCTTGGTACCTGAACTGCAAAACTTTCCTGGCTATAACCAAAGAACATGGTTCCAACAGGACGGAGCAACTTCACACACGTCCAATATGTCTCTGCCACGTGTTCGTGAAATTTTCTCAGGCAAATTGATCTCCCGGAGAGGTGACATAAATTGGCCTCCACGCAGTCCAGATTTAACCCCTATGGACTTTTTCCTATGGGGTTATCTTAAATCTAAAGTTTACGCCAATAAACCGACTTCACTGGCGCATTTGAAAGAAAATATCCGTCACGAAATGGCAGCCATCCCTGAGTCCACCTGCCGAGACGTCATAAGTAATTTTACTGTTCGATTAAATGAGTGCCGAGAACGCGATGGTCTACATTTAGACGATATTATTTTTAAGAAATAAATCCCCAAAAAGTGTATTTTAATAATTAATAAATTTTTTTTCTATATATGGCTTACTTTTTTTTAATCGATCCACTAAATATAAAATTTCTTTTGAGACACCTTGTATAAGCACTGGTCCGTCAGAAATAAATATTGCAACTAATGCGATTATTTTGCAATTTACCGCTGCTGGGCCAGCAAGATACATCAATGGGCCAGCTAACGGCCACGGGGACACCAGGGTACTAGCCCAGTGCGAAATGACAGCACTGGCCCATTACTTTCAATGCCGGGGAGTATGTGCTTGCCTGTACTAGCCCGTATAAAAATGTTTGCTGGGGTTACTACAAGATAAAATATTATAAAAAGTATAATGCCTTTCATTCATGATAGTAACTGACCTTGCTCATAGTGACAAATTTAGTTACAATGATCATAGTAACTGAGTTACAGAATTAGTCTGATAGTCTGGATTTACAGTAGAAGCTACTAATTGAAATTTAACTGTGGTGTAAGTGCAGAAACTAGTGATATTGTTTATTTAAATTGTAATGTCTTATTCCACTTACCTTATCGTCATTGTCAACATAATAAAAACTTCTATCCGGCAGCCCTAGTCCAGAGGGAGCAATCCGAATACTGTTATTCATGGGCGCCCGTGGATTTGGTTGGACAATTATTTTAAAAAATGGCGTTGCCCCATATTCAGAATGTAGTCTTTCTAACACGCGCCGGAAGTCCCATGAGTGCACGCTCCACTCTCGCATTATATGCCATCCTCCTGGAAAAAAACAATTGCGTCATTAGTAAATTAGTTATGAAATTATATTGCTAGAGGCAATATCAGATAAAACAAGAGAAATGTATTATTATAGGTTACAAAGGAAATTGATATATCAGATGCATTAAATAAAAATTCAACTAATGTGTATTACAACATAAGATTGCCTGAGATTATTTTAAAAAGCAGGATCTTGGGAGGAAGGTTTGGTTTTGGCCCCTGAAGTCCGGGAAAGGTTCGCAAAAAATGTATAGATCATCTTAAATTTTTATGCACATGTAGTTTTGTTAATATCTAAAAATACATAATCTTCTCTAAGTATATAAGAGGAAAATTGTTTGTTTGTTTCTTTCGCTATACATTCCTAGGCTGTTTAACCGATTTAGACCAAATTTTGCACAGTTACTGTTTAAGACCCTCGCGGAACTAATGGTACAAAAAAAAAAAACGGTTTTGAACTGATGCACATGTTTTTAGGGTCCATGGACGGGAACAAGTCGAAAAAACTTGCGTGCGAAACATTAAAATTGTTACGACGGCTAAATTGTAAGAGATATTTCGAAAATATATATGACACACTTTTAAGGTTCAATATTACTACAAAAAAAAAACTACATATAGCATATATCCTAGGTCAGCGATGTTCAAACTGTGTTCCATGGAACCCTGGGGTTCCACACAAGGTCCTCAAGGGTTCCACGAGCTTTTTCTTAAACTTAATACACATTACTTGGGCATCGGCTTATATCTTTTCCACCTCGCGTAGTTTAGAGGTGAAGACCTTTTTTTTGCTCATTACTTGGATTTTGGAGGCGAGGATCTTTTGTTTTGCTCATCACTTGGATTTTGTAGATGTGGACCTTTCTTTTGCTCATCACTTGTATTTTGGAGGTGAGCAAAATTTAATAAAATATACTGTATTTACATTTTTTTTTTTCAATTTTAGGATTTACCTCAACTGAAATCTGGTCAGCCTGCATAGGTAAAATGAAAAATTATAAATGATAATTGTGTTCTATTGACCTAGGACAGTGGTCTTCAAACTTTTTCGAGTCGTGGAACCCTTTACAGTCTAACAAAATTCCGTGGAACCCAAAAAAATAAAATAATAATAACATAAGGTTGATATTACTACAAACCTTATGTTATTATTATTTTATTTTTTTGGGTTCCACGGAATTTTGTTAGACTGTAAAGGGTTCCACGACTCGAAAAAGTTTGAAGACCACTGTCCTAGGTCTATAGAACTCAATTATCATTTATAAGTTTTCATTTTCGGCGAAAATTATAACGCTCAGTTTGCGTGTAATATCATCGTTACCTTTAAAGATTTACGAAGAAAATTTAATTTTTACGCAAGAGCATTTACTAACGAAAAAAAAAAGCCCTTTGACCCATGTACCTATTATAGTAAATAAATTAATCTGATGTGTGTACTGGTAGGTGCTACGCTGGTCAGTCTGATCGTAAGGCGGTAGAGCGGTGTGCCTGCGGGATAACAATACTGCTGATTCAAAAATACAAGTTGCGCTTAGTTGAAGTAAATATTAAATTGTGTTTTGATTATGTGTTATTTGTATAATATATTATTGTATTGATTATATTAAATATGAACATCGAAACTTCAGTATTCCTTCAATATTGGTTTATTACACTAGATCAGTGTTTCCCAATCTCTTTACTCTCGTGGCACATTTTCCAAAGAAGAAAAATTTTGCGGCATACCTACGTAGTCACAGAAAAGAAATTTATAACGCTAGTTTTTTACCGACCGCCAACATATATAAGAAAGGTATTGTGATCATACCGATTTTGACATTTCGAGATTTCGATGGATCTTCACGAATTGAAGTCCCTACATAACGTTGACTATTAACGTTAACTACTGACTATTTTTAGCATGATGTCTGCCGGTCTGTCTGTCTGTCGATCTGTCTGTCTGTCGGTCCGTGTACACGTGCAGAGCAAATTCGGCTAAAAGGATTTTTATGAAACTTCATATTTAAGCTTTTGACATCAATGGCACGAGTTGATCAACTTTTGGTAAAAATCGGTTAACTAGAAATGGGTCGGTTTTAAGATTTTTGCGAATATTTAACAACAGAGTAATATTTTTATTTAACAGAAGTTGCTATAAAAGCAATAACTAACAACGTTTATTTGAGACATTTTTTGATAAATCAGCATAAATTAAACAAGTACCTTGTAATTGCGGCCGGTCCTGTGGTGGACACAGCAGATTTTTTTTCTTTAAGATTTCGCGCCACACTTGGTAAATTTTGCGGCACATCCTTTGGGATACACTGCACTAGATCTTATTACTAGGTTTTATTGCTTATCATTTCTCATATTTGTTTTTGACATGCACAAGAGATACCGTTAAAAATAAAAATATTGTTACTGCCGAATGAGTTTACACGTTACACGTGTCAGTTGATTAGAGATCGTACGTAGTGTACGTCCATTGTTAAAACCCTACATAAAACTTTTTTGATAAATTAAACGCTCTTAAATTAAATATCTAAAATCGAAGGTAACGTATGTTGATATTTAATCCATCATTGAAATAATTTGAAATTTTTAATTTTGCAGCAATCATTTATTTTTCCGAATTAAAATATTTTTGATCAATTATTATTTTTCTCCCGAACAACGCCGGTTATGTCTGCTAGTATAAATATATAAGGAGGTCAAAATAAAAGTGATGTAATTTACATTAAAAAAAAAAAAAAAAAAACTCACTACATATAGTAGCACAAACCAGAAGTATTGTTTTGAGAGCAGAAGTAAATTTCAGGAGAGATTTTAAGATAGGAATTCTCGAGTAGTTTACCTTAAACTTTAAATTTATTCAAATTTCGAAATTTCGTTAACAGATCTGCAAAAAAAATGTACGAGAGTAATTAAATATGTAATTAAAAGTAATTATTTAGTAATTTTGCATATATATAATAAGTAGTTACAGATGAGTCTCGGAAAATATATAAATTTACATATAATTGTGAAATATGGCAAGAAACTTGTTAGCATCAATTTCAAAATATTTTCTTTTCCCAGTTATAATATATACAATTTCTGACAGGGAAAGTAATTTTTTGTTATTAAATTACTTAATGTATTGGTAAAGTTTTATTTGTCAATATGAGATTCTTATTTTTAGGATATGTAAAATAAAAATGCTAATGGTATGCAAATGGAAAAAAATTGTAAAAAGTTTGGATTTGCTGAGTAGTTATACCTACTATTCTTAGAATGTACAATTAACATATTTATTCAACAAAAAATGATAAGGACAATATGTAAAAATATTACTTTCCAGAAAAAAATAACTGGTTTATTATTCGTACATGATAGAAATATATCTTGTACTTGAAGCTGGCACGTATCCAGAAGAGGAATCTTGCGGACTTTAACCCCCCCCCCATTTCATATTACACGTTTTTAAAGAATTTGTCATGCAGTAATGTTATAATTCGGTATTTATCCGAGGTTTGCAGAAGATCTGCAGGTGGGAATCGATCTTTCTTCATTAAGATTTTGAAAATTGCGCCTATGGCTTTCATTGGTTGTTTTAAGTCATATGCTCTGCTCCTCTGATTTCGTATACATGACACATAGAATTAAAATATAATTCCAACAATTCCAACCTGATTATAAAATTTACGCTCTTAAATTAAATGCAATTTGCCAAAATATAACTAGAATTTTGACAAAATAATTTAAACAAAATAAAAATGGAAAAAAAAATTGTCTCCTCTGCCCGGGAGCGAACCCTAGTTTGCTGCTTAGCAAGCGAGCAAGCTAACCATTAGACCAGGATGCGCATTCTAGTATAGTGTGTTACATAACTATAACTTTTTTACATCGTCCACAAAAAAACACAAAAAATGCGTTATTTTCCGAAAATATAATCTTATCAAAAATTCCTGTTGTACTATTCCGGTTCACACCAATGTACATTATTTAGATTTTTTTCAGATTTTTATTTAAACCATCTGGGCTACAGGGTGTGAGACAAAATTTTTTTGCACAATTTTGGCAAAAATCGCATCAAAATAATTTATTTTGCAAAAACAAAATTTTGATCGTTAATCCACGTACTAAGGGCTCTCATTTAATACCCTACTCAGAAATTTAAAAAAATATATTTTTTTTTCGACGAGTACATATTTTATATATTTTTAGGAGGATATGTTTTTTTAGATGTTTTAGTATTTTTACTATGTGCGGGTCAAAGAGTTGTATAAGCATGCCAAATTTCAACTCTCTAGGTTTAGCCGTTTGGCTACAATTTTTACCGAACAGACAGACAGACGACAAAATGACGGTATAAGGGTTTTTTCGTCATACCTACAAAACCCTAAAAATAGAATTGTGGCTGTGTTTAATAAAAGACTCATTTGTATATTGGTAAAATCTCGACATGGCTGTTATTTTTTACTTCACGAAAAAACATGCCTAGCGCCGTAAGTACAACGTATATACTTATGTATAATTTTGCAGTAAAAGTTTTGTAAAATTAAGGATTTTTGACTTTAACTTAGGGGCCCCAAAATTCAAGTCTAGATCCATCACTGGCTGCCAGTAATATCTCCACAATGACTAATTTAGGCCTATATCCAGTGATGGCATCCTACCGGTTCGGACCGGTTTGCGCGAACCGTTTCTTAAAATTATTGAAACCTTATGGAACCGGTTGTTAGAATTACTAAAAATAAATTAATTACTCTGACTTCAGTTTTGAATCGTGCGCCGTGCCCTGCAGTGTTGCAAATGTAATATTTATTTTATAGGTTATTAATAATACGCTCTTAAAATTATTTCCTTATATTTAATAAATGGAAGTAAGTGATTTGTCCTCACTCTTAAAAATACAGAATAGGTTCCTAGATATCACATGGATTATAGAACCGCTTCCTGAAAATTTAGGATGCCACCACTGCCTATATCGTTCTTCTCCTGGGCTCTTTACCAGGTCTACAAGTATGAAATGCGGTTTTTTTTCAAACTTGCCGCGCAAACAAAGTGTATAGTTCAAAGTTTCAACACATATGGCGTTTTGTTAAGTTATCATTAAGTGTCAAATGAGTATAGGTTATAATTTGAAAAGTGATCATATAGTTTTGTTTTACTGTGTTAAAAATGTCAAATTTTGTGCCAAATAAAGAGCATTCGCAGACAGTACTATTGTTTTGTTTTCATTTGAAAAAAACTACTGCTGAATCATACCGACTGCTTCGAGAAGCTTATGGTGAATATGCTCTATCGCAAGATAAGTGTGAACGATGGTTTCGGCGTTTCAAAAGTGGCGACTTTGATCTTACAGACAAAGAACATGGAAAACCTCCAAAAAAATATGAAGATACAAAATTGGAAACATTTCTACAGGAAGACGATAGTCAATCACAAAAACAACTAACAGAGCAGTTAGGCGTTAGTCAACAAGCTGTTTCCAATCGTCTACGAGAGATGGGTAAGATCCAGAAAGTCAGCAGATGGGTTCCACATGCATTGAATGAGAGGCAGATGGAAAAACGCAAAAACACTTGTGAAATTTTGCTTGCACGATACAAAAGAAAGTCTTTTTTGCATCGCATCATTACTGGCGATGAAAAATGGATTTATTTTGAAAATCCCAAACGCAAAAAATCATGGGTGAATCCAGGGTCACCATCCACATCAACTGCAAGACCGAATCGCTTTGGCAAAAAGACAATGCTCTGTACTTGGTGGGACCAAAAGGGTGTGGTCTATTATGAATTGTTAAAACCTGGTTAATACCCAACGCTACCAACAACAACTGATCGAATTGAACCATTCGTTGCTCATAAAACGACCAGAATACGAAAGAAGATAGCACAAGGTAATCTTTCTTCACGATAACGCTCCATCACATAAGGCAAAAGCAGTTTGCAACACATTGGAGGCACTCAAGTGGGAAGTGCTACCCCATGCCGCTTACTCACCAGACTTGGCCCCTTTAGATTACCACTTGTTCGCATCGATGGGTCACGCACTTGCCGAGCAGCACTTTTGTTCATATGAAAATGTGAAAGAATCGCTAGATGAATGGTTTGCGGGAAAAGGGGAAGAGTTCTTCTGGCGAGGTATTCACAAATTGCTTGAAAGATGGGAAAAATGTATAACTTCTAATGGAGCATACTTTGAATAAATAAACTGTTACTGTTATTTTGAGTTTAATGTGTTTTATTTAAAAAAAATCCGCATTTCATACTTGTAGACCTGGTATATGTGATGTGAGCCTAAGCCCCTCCCCCTAAGTAAAAGTTTTGGATGCTGGCCTAAGTCGAAGTCTTTGTTCTGACAAAAAGTGAAATACTAGAGTTGGTAGTAAATAGAACATTGTATGCATATGTATGTCGAACAGTTTGAGATGTGACGTATTTACCAAACAAATGTAAATATCGAAGCGGATTTTGCATATGAGTGATTTCCTGTTAGTAGGTTGGGCGAGGCTCAGCGACCGAAGATCACGATGCTTTCGCCGCTAGCCTTTTACTTTCACTGACCAGTCGCGACCAGTTCGACCTACCGACCGCTGACTTTTCTCGCTGTCGCCGACCACGATGACGTGATTCTCGGACACACAAGCCCACTTATAAAAGTTACACAAGAAGGCTTCATTATAAACTGAAAAAAGATAATCATCTCAAAAACAAGAAATACATATCTCTAGAAGTTTGCGTAAACTTTTAAAAATGAGAACAAATTATAACAAAACAATTAAAAAAATACATTTATTGTCACCATTTCTTCATGCGAACATATAATAATAAAATACAAACATGAAAATGTATAGATTTTTGCTAGTTATGCGACAGATCTACTCCTTAATGGCGTCACGAAATATATTGAATTATCGAAAAGTTAACTGTGTGGAACTCAGTTGACCATGTTCTACAGATTGTATCTTACTGACAGCAGTTTCGGCCCTTAACAGCCGAAACTATAGGCAGTAAAATGAAATATTTTGTGAAAAACAACAAAATATTTTCATTCAACAATATTTTATCCAAACTGAGATGAACTGGGGACAAATTTAATAGCAGGAAATCTGGATGAGGTCGATTTAGTGATTTAAGACCAAAAAAAGTTAATAATTTATTTATTACAATTGTACTAATATAATAAATATTAAGAAAAGTCAATATTGTTTTTCTAATTTAAATTTTTATGATTTCTTTTTTTAATACAGGGAAATTCTCGGTTTCAAGCTTGTACTCGATACAAATTACAGAAAGTGAAAATAGATCTCGGATTTGAAACATTATATTGTGAAAATTATTAGTGCTGTAAAATTGTTAGTAAATAATACAAAACAATTAAAAAAATACATTTATTGTCACCGTTTCTTCATGCGATCATACAATAATAAAATAATAATAATAATAAAATACACACAAACATGAAAATATATACAAAGGCTTTTATAATTTATGATAGATGCAGCGATCTATCTTTAAGTCAAATGGCGTCAAGTCATGAGATGAATGCCTTGTACCCGTATGATACAAGTTCCGAACGTCTGTTCTTTCGTTTAATATGGCCCTCCTGAGGTATGGCCTGGTGGTCCATACGTTGGAGCTGGATGTCCTCCACCAATACTTCCTCCTGAAATAATACCGCCTTGGCTACCTCCTCCGATAATACCACCGCCGATAGAACCACCGCTAATACCACCGCCGCTAATAATTCCACCCCCGATATCACCACCTCCAATTCCAGTTCCTCCAATAGCTGTACCTCCAATGGAACCTCCATCAATAGCTCCACCGCCAATACCACCCCCGATGGCTGTACCACCGATACCACCACCAATAACACCACCTCCGATAGATCCACCTCCAATACCAGCACCACCAACAGCTTGTTTTTGGGTCTTGTATCTGATGAAATATACTTCTGGTTTGCTTGGTGCAGTTGGTGCGGCAGTTGGGATTGTAATTTCTGGAGCATCGTCTGGTTTCTTGACCAAAACGTATACGAGGGTCTTTTCTTCGTTTTGTGATTGGAGTGGGATAACTGGAGCAGTTGGGGTTGGTGGAGTTGGGGCCTTAATGAAGATGATTTTGTAGTGTTTTTGTGGTGGTGCAACAGAAATTGGACGCTGTGGACGGATTTCTTCTTGCTCTGGTGGTGGAACGTGAACGTAGATGTGTTTTTGGACTAGAGCAGGTCCAGAGACAAATCCACCGCCTCCACCACTGGTAAATCCTCCACCACCGATAGATCCACCTCCGAAACCACCGCCGATAGAACCACCTCCGAAACCACCACCGATAGATCCGCCTCCGAATCCACCACCGATTGATCCACCGCTAAATCCTCCACCTAAAGATCCACCACTGATAGATCCACCGGAAAATCCACCACTTGAGAAACCTCCACTTGAGAATCCACCTCCACCAATGGAACCACCGGAGAATCCACCATGTCCGCTAGAGATGCTGCCTAATCCAATTGATCCACTACCGATATGTCCACCGCCTGGTGTGCCATATACTCCAGAGGGTGCTGGGTAGCTGTATCCTCCAACTGGTGGCTCTGGACGCCCGTGAACCAGAGCTACTAAAGTAGCGATGAGCTATAAACAAACACAACACTTTAATCCATGTTCAATGTTCAATCCACGAGTGGTAGCTTTCACGTCTTTTCACTTTACTTACCACGTAAGCCCTCATGTTTGAATTCTTGTTTTTGAGTAACGTTTGTTACTCTGATGAAAACAGTAAATGAATGATATTGGATGATGGTCAGAAGGCCGTTTTATAGCTCATCTTCATCCCCACCGTATGGCTACATCCTCCTTAGTTCGCGGGCCTCCACAAACCACAATTTAACATTTAGATAGGTGAAAAAGCGGGTCACCTCTCACTACCAAACACCGACCGCGGCCAAGACATCGGGGTATCACTGACGGGGAACTTCAACCGTTGCCACTGCAATGGACTACACCCAAGCACGTTTTTTATTTTCATTTCTCAACAACCAAACCATTTAAATCAAATATAAACACAAATCAATATAGAAGACATAATACTACAAGGCAACTAAACCATTTAAAACAAATTTAAACAGAACAATATATGAAAAAAAAATACATTGACAAAAAAATTAAATAAATAAACTGTTGGTATAATTGTTAATTACGTCATCAATTGATTACAGGGTCAATAATTAAAAATAAATGTTAGGTTAATAAAAAATAAAATACCTAACATGTCAAATCATAGTTTGAATATCATTTGAGAAGAATGTGTATTTTATGGAATCCGTTTCTTTAGAACAGCGGTTCCCAACTTATTTTTTACACATTGATTTAAATTTTTGGGATTCTGACACTTTTAACTTAACTATTGAACCCTTTTGTCATCGTTTGGATTTAAATTTTATTTGTATTTATTTATTCTTTCAGGGAAGAATGTGGACAGATTATTCCATTCATTTCTGTCTAATGTACTACTTCTTGCTACATTTAGCTTCTCTCTGACTCTTTTCTACTCCAGGAGGGTCGATATCCTGGTTTCGTATACCTTTTTGGTATACCTTCATCCATCCTTTAGATATGACCGTACCATCTCAATTCTTCTGTACCATTTTCTTGTACTGGTTTTATTCCCAACAATGTGCATTTTTTTTTTTTTTCATTATTATAAATATAAAACAACAAATTAAAAAATCAATAATTATTTATTGAAAATAGAAAAAACCGACTAATAATGGAAAACCAAATATTATTAATTTTGAATTTCAATCTTATCGATTGAATGAATATTTAGGGAGTTACAGGGGTACACCCTAAAACTAAAATCTTGAAATATCTTTACATAAAAAATGTATGAGGAAACGTTTTATTTTCTTCAACGCAATTTTTAATAAGAATATTATTTAGGGGACAAGGGCAGTGTTACTTATAAGATTGAAATATCTTGTTTATTATTTACTTAACAGCAAACATCAATATAAAAGAAGCCATTTCTCCTTTTAATACAGTTTTTAGATATAGGTATATTAGGTCGTCAAGGATGAAATTTGTAGAAAAAAAGACAAAGTTGGTTGATAACTTACAAATATAAGAAATTATTTTATTCATCAGAGTATGCACCCATATTGTCTATACACTTTTGCCATTTAAGCGGCAAGTAAAAAAAAAACCCTGGCGGACGAGAGTTAATGAATTCCTGGAAGGCCAGTTTTACAGCATTGTCGGAATTAAACTGTTTTCCTATTAAAAAGTTGTCCAAATTGCGGAAGAAGTGGTAGTCAGTGGGGGCTAGGTCTGGTGAGTATGGAGGATGATGAAGAAGTTCCAACTCCAATTCTTGTAGTTCTGCCACAGTCATTTGTGCAGTGTGTGGTGTAGCGATATCATGCAATAAGATAGGAGTCGATCCGTTGACCAATTTAGGCTGTTTTTCTATTACCAATTTGGTTTTCTATGACCAATTTGGCTAAGTTTTTGCATTATTTCATCCAGTTGGATGCAGCATATTTCTGTTGTGATCGATGAGCCAGTTTTTTTTTTTTTTTTTTGTTTGGTTTTTAAGTTACCTCTACGAAATTAAGCGAACCAATTTGATATTGTCTGCTGTGTAGTTACACTAGTGCCAAATACACTATTAATGTTTCACGCGGTCTGCGATGCCGTAGTTCCACGTAAGAACTCATACTTCATAATAGTGCGAATTTCCAACCGTTACATTTTCAACAAAATTAATTTTTTTAAAAGTTTTTAATATTTTTTAGAGCATTCAATGATATCTTTAAACAGGCGAGTGTAACTTTCCAACAAAAAAAAAAAAAAGAACGGTAAAATATTAAGTCAATGTCAAATAATAAGCTGTTAAAGTTGGCAATATTATTAACTACAAATTTCATTCTTGAGGACCTGATATTTAGGGAGCTACGGGGAGAGCTATCTATAAACGAATAATCTCACTTATTATTTATGTAACATCAAAAATATACACAAAAGAGTTTAGAATAAAGAGACGATTATTTTGTGTTCTACTTGAAACTGTAATACCTCATTTATCATTTACATTATAGCAAAAATATAAACTACAAAAACCGTACGAAAAACGGGTACTCCAGCTTGTTATACATAACAAAACATACAAATTCGTATATTAATTTAATGAAAATGTGAGATTTTTTTAGTAAATTTGTGACGTAATTCTTTTGATATCGTAGATCATCTATAGCAGTGTTTCTCAGCCAAAAACGCACCCCGGACCAGTATAATATATAATTTTCTAACGCGGACCACTAATAATAATGTTGGTTAATTTTTTGCAAGAAAACAAATATATTTAATGTCTTACTTAATACTTTTATTTTATTTGCGGAAAATCGCAGAAAGTTTACAGAAAATAAACAAAATATATATTATTTACATAAACATGTGCGTAAAAAATGAAAAAAAAAACTGCAAAAAACACATATAAAAACTGTCGCGGACCACTAAAATTTTTCTGGGGACCACCTGTTGAGAAACACTGATCTATAGTACCTTTGGTTTTTTGTTAATGTTGAAATGAATTTTGACACATATTTTATATTAATTCGAGCTCAAAACCTGATTTATTTGCGAAACCCGAAATTTTCTTGTTGCGCGGAACACAAGTTGGAAACCCCTGCTTTAGGATATTTCAATATTTCCAATGACAAACAGCCTTTTGAATCAAATGTCATCACAAAAATCTTATTCTTATTCCAAGGTTAAAAATGTGTGAACCTATTTATTTTACCAGTTAAACTCTTAAAAAATATATTTTATTAACTTCCATCATAACAAATATATGACTGATTTATTATCTTGTGAATATTTGAAAGTAAAAGGTACGTAGGTTATTATTGCAAATAATATTTTATTTTAGTGAATGTCTACGTGATAATCATTAGTATTAATGCATATGTAAATATACGTAAACCTATCTTGTCAAATTTGCTTATAAGAGCATCAACTGTAAACATTTATTGCTATTTTACATATTCAAAATTCGAGTTTCAGAAGTTCAGAAATGTGGAGTGTCAGGTGCGTACACAAGAATTTATCAAGAAGGATTATATCAAGGACCAAATTTTTGGTGCACTTTCAAGAACTGAAGAAAATGAATATGGAAATACACACAAAAGACAAAATCGATGGCAATAACTAACATAGAAGATAATTAAGATAAAGATAAATGGCACACTAATAGAGGAAACAATAGAACAAATATACAGCCGCGCATACAAGGGGTTTGTCCTCGGGGTCCGGAATACCCCCCCCCCCCCTCGAACTGAAAAATCATATACTTATTTTATAAAAACTGAGCAATTGAAATTAAAAATCACCTTCTTTAATAATAATAGTGCATTTATTTAGCAGTAGTTAACTATACATTTCATAGATAGCACATATATAAATATATACAAATATACATTATACAAAATTTGTTACAAATAGAATAATATATCTTCAACACAAAAAACTTTGCTTTAGTTTAACTTGAAATTGTTTGACTTTTTTAGCGTTTTTTGTTTCATTCTGTAAATAATTAAACCTTTATCAAAAATACTATCCTGGTTATTATTAGAAACATATAAAATTCTTCTAGTGTTATGATTGTGACTCTCACTAATTGTTTTTAAGTTGTCCATAAAATAAGCACGCCCCATCTTATTTACAATTTTATTAATAAAAATTAAATTAAAATTAAAATTAAATTAATATATAAGCCCACCTCTCTCCGTAAAAAAAACAATAAATTCGTATAATTTTACAAATATTTTTCTGAATTGGACCCTCCCAAGGCTAATTTTTGTCTGCGCGCCTGCAAATAGATAAATTCAAATGCCTAGGCATAATATTTTCGACAGATGAAATGTGATGTGAAGTATGAATTTTCACACTTTTCAGGGTGTTGTTGGTATTTCATAAGAAACATCAAATTGTGGGTACATATTAAAAATTATAAATTTAGATAATTTTTGCTTGACCCACGTTCTTCCTTCTAGAGATTTTTAAGCGTACTTGAGATGCGCACTCATTACCAATTCTCCAGTCAGTCAGATAAATATTGTAAGCACACTGATGAAAAATTTCTATAACTTTCGAAATAAC
Organism: Liopterus haemorrhoidalis; assembly: GCA_963971575.1. Classification (NCBI taxonomy): domain Eukaryota; kingdom Metazoa; phylum Arthropoda; class Insecta; order Coleoptera; family Dytiscidae; genus Liopterus; species Liopterus haemorrhoidalis. The sequence continues at coordinate 12,757,182 of OZ020618.1, read as the reverse complement.
TATCAGATCAAGAATTATTTTTGTAATATTCCGATTCACATTAATGAGAATTACTCAGAATTTTTTCAGATATTTAGATTAACCCCTCAAAGTTGTGAAGCAAAAGTTTTTAAGCACATTTTTGGCAAAAATCTTGTTAAAAAAAAAGATTTAAAAAAACTTTGCGTTCCTTAATCTACGTCTTAAGAGCATTCTTTTGATACCATACAATACATTTAAATATAATAACTATTTTTTACAACCATACAAAAACATATTTTTCAAAAAACTATTTTTTATGAAATTCTTGGTAAACTATTCCGATGAACACTAATGTGCATTATTGAGAATTCTTTCAAATTTTTAGATCAACTCCTGGAAATAGGGTGGAGAACAAAAGGTTTTTGAAACATTTTTAGGAAAATATTACATAAAAAAAAAGTTTTATCAAAAATTTGTTGGTTTATCCACGCATTAAGAGGTTTCATCTGATACCCTACACAAATTAAAAAAAAAAAAAAAACATTTATTTTTTAGGTAATTCAAATTTTTAGATCAACTCCTTTTGGAAATAGGGTGGAGAACAAAATGTTTTTTAAACATTTTTAGGAAAAGATTACATAAAAAAATAGTTTTATCAAAAATTTGTTGGTTTATCCACGCATTATGAGGTTTCATCTGATACCCTACACAAATTAAAAAAAAAAAAACATTTATTTTTTAGGTAATATATTTTTTGATACTTTTCCCGCGATGTGTTTTTTGAATTCTCAATAGTTTTCCTATATGTGAGTCAAAAAGTTGTACAAACTATTCTAAATATCAACTTTCTAGATCCAGCCGTTTTGCCACAATTTCTACTGTACAGACAAACAGACAGACACATGACGTTCTAAGGTTTTTTGATTATACCTACAAAACCCTAAAAATGGATGAAGAAATTATGGACATAGTAGGTGCAGCAGGAAGGATGTTCAACAGTATCAAAACGTCGTTTCTAACTAATAAAGAAATGCCAACCAACATCAAGGTAGAGATCTACAAAACAATGACAATACCGATTTTGATACAGACATGCCTCTGAGTCCTGGATACAGTTGGGGTGGGAGCATCTACCCCAAAAGCTGTCTTCAAAAGTCCGTGTTTCTGTCGCCGTCTTACCAAGATTTAAACAAAATTTCACACATCCAGGATACTGTTTGATCAGGTACAACCAGGGCCGCCGAGAGGACTTCTGGGGCCCCGGGGAGAAACTTTCTTTGCGGGCCCCGGGTAATGATCAATTCTATACTTCTATACCCGGGGCCGTAAAGAGGGTGAAAACTAATTCTTTCAGCTCGGACTCTGGACCATAAACAAATTAAGCGGGAATTTTTATTATAATACAGGTGAAAATACAACTGATTACCTAAAAAAAATACCCTCACGTCCAAAATACAAGTGAGTGACGGCCACGCGCCCCTGGCACTTGCCTCGATGCCAGGCCGTTCCTACGGCTCTGCCCAGGTCCCTGGGGCCCCAAAAACCCCGGGAATTTTCCCCGGTAACCCCCCCCCCCCCTCCCACCTTGTCGGGCCTGGGTACACCTTAATAATCGCATTTCAATAAAACGAAATATCCTGGCGAAACAAACTCAATAGTAGTCAACTCACAAAGGGCAGCTACATCATACTAAGTCGCCATTTCCTAACAAGCGGACAAACTAGCGAAAAGCCATCTCAGTAGCTATATTTTGGACTAATAAATTTTAATTTCGAACTCGAAAAGTATATAAAATAATTAATTCTGGGCAAGGATACGAACCGGAATCTGTGTAAGATTACGCTACCGTATATGCGAACCAACATTAAAAATTATAATGCAATTATTGAATTTAAATATTACATTATTCTTATTGTAATTACATTATAGGAGTATTACATTAGAGTTATTGTTATTATAAATGCAATTAAAATTTCAAACAATTATCTGATTCATAAAATGTACTATTATTTCTCACAAACATTCTTTAGTTTCATAATCTAACAAATTTTTCTTATGAAAGACAATATTCAATTTGTAAAAATAATTATGAAATTATATATTTTATGTCGTAAAATGAACTGAGGGTGATGATTTTGTTTAATTATAGTAATATCTTTGAATATCTAAGTTACATTCAAGATTAAAACAATAAAGGTCGTTACTGAATATACATGTTAATACATAGTTATTTTCAGAATATAATTGTCTATAATTAAATATAGATTGACACCACTATTATTTTATTAATAGTAATAGGAATATATACATCATGCTGAAAGAGAGTACTAATATTCTTCGCCCCAGGCGACACCTAGGCGTTGGGAACCTAATGTATTATTGTTTTAGTACAGTCAGAGCCGGCGCTAGCTCTTTTGGAGCCTGGGGCAAACCCGCCAAACTGCGCCTTTTTGTTAGAATATGCAGTGGAGTACCGAAAATGCAGGGGGGTTACATGCTCACAATCTTATTTCAAACATATTTTTTTGATTTAGATTTAAATATTTTTACATTTTAACCTAATACTAATTATGGCTAAATTTGCTGTTACAGTGGTACCTCACTTAACAAACCTCGCGAAATACGAACTTTTCGAGGTACAAACTATTTTCATTTCCTATTTTGACCTCTAAATACGAACTGTGATGTTTTTCTTTTTAAATGAATCAACAATTGTTTTACATTATACTTTTTAACTTTTTTCCGTAGTTCCAGAAACAGGCTACTACATGTAACAAATCGAACACTCCTGAACCACAAAACCAGACACAAAAAACTTGTTCATTTTTTACAATTTAAAGGAAGATGATTTTCATACTAATCATGTGAAACAGAAAATTTCAAAAATAAAAATTAATATGTAATGGTATACAAAATGCACATTTATAGTGAAAAAATGCTTAGCATTTTCTTCATTCAGAAAATAGATTTTTTAAATTTTTTGGATTTTTTATTTTTTAATCTGGGAACGGATCAATTGATTTCCCATAAGATATAATGGAAAATTAGGTTTCTAGATACATACTTTTTAAGATACTGCCAGGAGCAAATTAAATTTGTAAGTCAAGGTGCCATTGTATATCTAAATGTGCACCCAAAATCAGTTACAAATGTTTTCAGATGTGTAAGAAAGTGAATCAAATATATTTCTATGTAAGCTGTTAAAAATATTAGTAACGTTACCAGTAAACAACGTACTGCCGAACGATTATTTTCTACTTTAAATTATTTAAAAAACTATCTCCGAAACAGCGTCTTCAAACAAGTCAGAAGATTGAAAAATTGTATGTCTTTGTTATTTATATACAAATATATGAATATATGATGCGTTATATATCTTGCAGAAGTCCAAAAAAAGACTGAATATTATTATATAATCAATAAATGTGTAAGTCTTTCATTCAATTCTGTATTTAATATGTACGAGACTGATATAGAAATGAAAATTTATATTTTTTATCTAAATAAATAAATGCCGACCGGCGTAGCGTAGTGGTAACACATGTGCTCTGCGTTGCGAAGGTCTCGGGTTCGAATCCCGTTCAGGCATGGAAATTTTCTCAAATAAAAATTGTCCTGGCTAATTGCCACAGCAGCAAAGGCCATTAAAATAAAATTAAAAAAAAAAAAAATCATAAAAACTTAGAATATGTATATCTAAGCGTTTCTTTTGGCGCCCCTCAGAGTCGGCGTCCTGGGCCTGTGCCCCTGTCGGCCCTGCTTTTCACCGCCGTTGAGTAGAGTTCGTAGAGATTTTTAATGTAAATTATAACGATTTTTAGGAATTTGTAGGAATGACCAAAAAATCCTTATAACGTCACTCATGTGTCTGTCTGCCTGTTCGGTAGAAATTTTGGCCAATTGGCTGGATCTAAAAAGTTGAAATACAATGTGAAATACAAATTGAAAGTTGGCGTGCTTGTACAGCTCTTTAATCCAAATATAGGAAAATTCTGGAGAATTCAAAAAAAAACAAAAACGTAAGGGGGAAAAATATAAACAAATAAGTATTTAACGAAATAATTTAAAATAAATATTAAAAAAAAAAAAAAATAGTTGGTTATCAAATTAAAACTCTTATTGCGTGGTTAAAGCAACATATTTTTATTTTTGAAAAATCAGTTTTTTATGGTTTATGATTTCGCAAAAAATGTGTCAAAAAAGTTTTGTCCCCCATCCTATTTCCTAGAGGGGTTAGTCTAAAAATCTGAATAATGTACATTGATGGAAACCGGAATAGTTCAACAGAAAATTTAATCAGATTAGTTTTGTATCGTTGAAAAAAATAATAACATTTTTTTAAAAAATTATTGTGTGGTATTAAATAAAACTCGTAAGATGTAGATTAAGCAACGAAAAGTAGTAGGCTTTATTAATATTAACCATTTATTAATATTAGTCTAAAAACAGAATTCAAAATATAGTAGTCGCCAAATTTATAAATCTCCTGCTTGAAAATTTTCGGAATTTCTGCCTTATATCGCTGGCACAGAGTATTTCTCTTAGTTTTTGTTTGCGAGTTACCATAATAAATTGCGAGTTAAGTGTGGATTTTAGCACAACTAACAAGTATTTTCAATTACGAATTATCAATACCAAGTATGGCATAGATTAGTATTTATACAAACAAAATGAACAATTAATATTTTTAATTAGACATTAGTATAGGGTGACCATTTTCTTAAGAAGGCAATGCGGGACGGAGCAAAAAAGGTCCTCATCTCCCAAATCCAAGGTAAGAGCAAAAAAAAAGGTCCTCACCTCTCAAATCCAAGTGAAGAGCAAAAAAAAAGGTCCTCATCTCCCAAAATCCAAGTGAAGAGCAATAAAAAAGGTCTTCCCCTCCCAAATCCAATTGAAGATGAAGAGCAAAAAAAAACAGGTCCTCACCTCCAAAATGTTAAAATGCGGGACTTCTGCGGGACGCATCTTAATGCGGGACAAAATGTTACTAATGTGACTACATTAGTAGAAGTAGATGGCAAGAATGATTTTCACGTTTATTTACTGTTTGTTTGAACTGACATACTAAATCAATAAGAATAAAATCATCGATTTTCCAGTTTTTATTTATTTATTTATTTATTTATTTATTTATTTATTTATTTTTTTTCTTTAACGACAACAGACAACGACGTTTTAACTGTTCGTAAACAACAAGCATATGGCTTAATAACTAATAAAACCTGGTTTATAATAAGTACATAACACATACATAAAAATCATAATAATCTCTTTATTCAGATACAAACAGTTGATCAAAGCAATAAAACTTTTTGAGAAATCTTATAGATATGCCCATGCATTATGTTATGTATTTTATTATAAACGAGGATTAAGAGCATAGATGCGGTACTTGTTGCGCAGGAAGCTTAAAGTTCGGCAACTATTAATTCTTAATTAATAATCTATAATTGCTTCCATGAATGCACCTAATAGAAAACATGAGTTCATATTATTATTGATAATTGCTAACTGTTAATTAGTTGTGCATAAATCCACACTTACTAATGCGCACAATTTTCTAGGGTTGTTTACGACGGTAGCCCGCAAAATTTTCCGCATACCTCAAGTATATTTCTCAATATATTTATTACTAATTTGAGTGTCAGTAAATTAAATTTTAAGTATTGACATAATAGTGTGTATGTATAACAAATTTATCTTTAATCTTTAATCTGATGAAACATTTCGAAATTCATCCAAATTCTTATGTAAAATACAAGGAATTTAAATAAAAGTGCATTGAATCGAAAACTTCCCATAGTAATCTTGAAAAGATATTCAAGGACTGGTTTCGTTGAAGAACACTCTCACTACACGTAACATCCGTGTCGGCAACTCTCAGACTGTTTGTGTGCTGTGTTTCTCTCTGTGTCAACTAAGACAGCGAGTTCAGAATGACTGGACGACCTGTCATTTTTGATACAATTAACAGTCATTCTGAAGCATAAAGACCATTTTTATAACAATTTATTTTGGCTTCCTTAATTTCACTTTTAATTTTGAACTTTTGGTAGCTTTCTAAATTATAAATTATAGAGAATTTTTGACAATTAATTAAACAATTATAACTTGGAGTACACTAGTGGATGAAAATATAACGTATCTCTAACAATTCTTACGAAGGTAACCAATAGGGCTATTTTGGAACCGACCGCCAACATATATATAAGGGAGATATTGTGATCATACCGATATTGACATTTCGAGATTTCGATGGATCTCCACGAATTGAGGTCCCTACATAACGTTTTGACTATTTTTAGCATGATGTCTGTCTGTCTGTCTGTTTTTCAGTCTGTCGGTCCGTGTACACGTGCAGACAGGGGCGGACTGGCCATGTGGAAAATGTGGAAAATTCCACAAGGGCCGTATACAAATTGGGCCGTTTTCTAACTATGTATATAATAATAATAATAATAATGTTTATTTCACAAGTAACAAGAAATTTGTACATGCAACGTCAAGATAATACAAGTTCTTATAATACTACACACACAAGTATATATATTTGTAATAATAAGATAAAGTATAATAGCATAAGATGAACAAAATAGCATAAAAATAAATAATAATAATAATAATCATAATTCCAGTAAAGTTTTTGGAAGACTAACTGTTCTCAAGGAAAAATTCCTCCAAATTGTATATATTTTTCGAGAGGAGAAGTGTTTTAATTTCTTTTTTGAAAACGTTAATATTATTTACTTCTTTAATAGATGAAGGCAACTGATTGTAAAATTTACAGGCATTGTACCTGGCACCTTTTTCTGACAGAGCGAGATTTATTTTGTCCATCCTTAAGATGTCAGCCTTATGCCTTGTATTATGGGTGTGAACTGGATAATTGGTCTTAAAAAGTTGAATGTTTTTAAACGTGAAAATTAGTAATTCAAAAATATAAATGCCAGGAACAGTGAGAATTCCAAAATCTTTAAACGCAGAGCGACATGAGTCTCTATTATACCGTTATGTCGTAATATATATATATATATATATATATATATATATATATATATATATATTTCAAACAGTTTCAAACCTCAAAAAATCAAAATTTTCCCTAATAGTTTTAGGTCATTATGGACCAAACATTAATTTTTTCTAGACAAAACAAGGTGTGAGAATTCCAAAAATTCAAACCTCAAGTCTCTATTTCTTACCTTTTTTGAGATATGAATTTTTAAAATTACAAAAAAATCAAAATTTTCAATAGTTTTAGGTCATTACGGACCAAACATTAATTTTTTCTAGACAAAACAAGGTGTGAGAATTCCAAAAATTCAAACCTCAAATCTCTATGTCTTACCTTTTGTGAGATATGAATTTTTAAAATTACAAAAAAATCAAAATTTTCTATAGTTTTAGGTCATTACGGACCAAACATTATTTTTTTCTAGACAAAACAAGGTGTAAGAACTCCAAAAATTCAAACCTCAAGTCCCTACCTCTTACCATTTTTGAGATATGAATTTTTGAAATTTACAAAATAAAATCAAAATTTTACCAATTAGTTTTAGGTCATTACGGACCAAATATTACAGAAAAAACATCGTAAAACTAAATTTTTTAAAGATTTAAACCTTAGGTCTCTATTTCTTACCATTTTTGAGATATAGTTTTTGATTTAATACCCAAATTTCCAAAAATAACTACACTTTCACGAGTCCCAATATATTCAATGTTAAAATACGTACAAAAAATAACTTAGAATTTATAAGAAAGACATTTTAATGTTATCTCGATGTTTTGTTAACCACAAATGAATTAGTATGGGATTAAAAAAATAATTAATCCTCTTAAATAAGTTGATAAGGAAATTTTATTTTTATATCATTAGCAGGAATTACGTAAACATTTATGCGACGAAACATGTTTATCTGAAAAAATATATAAACTGTAAATTTTCATAGTTTACAGGATTTCGTAGGCAGGGCTGATATTAAAAATATTTGAGAAGATAACATTCAAAATATGATAAGAAGAAATACGATAAGAAGATAACATGATTTATCACAGTAATATAGTTTTGAAATTATTGTAGAAAACATTACAAACCAATTTGCAACAAGTTTGGAACCTTATTTTACGACCTACTGATTTTTAAGGTTCCAAACAATTAATTCAAATATGTTATTGAAATTTTAAAGCACTAAATTACGAAAAATCGATATTTAAGTTTGACAAAAATCACGTTTTGCATGAACTAAGTGGACAAATAATGGTTTAAATTGACAAAATAAGGATTAAATTTGATTTGAATGTTTATTATAATGTTTATATGTTTATGTTTGTTAATATGGATCTTACTAGCATTAGCTAAATAAATAAACTATTATTATTATTATTATTATTAACAAACATAGGTTTACATTATTTTATTTATTATTTTTTTAATATTATTATGTATTTATCATTTTTTTAAATATGGAAATGCCAACTTTAATTTTCAAAACAATCATATCTCAAAAACGATAAGAGATAGAGACCTGCGGTTTGAATTTTTGAAATCCTTAGACTTTAAATAGTTTAGAAAAAAATTGAAGATTTAGTGGCTAGCACACAACTTTATTAATAGGCCATCAAATAAAATTGTCGAAAAGTACCAAAAATTGAAAATTAAAAAATTGAGGTGAAGTGTGATTTTTCAAACATTTCAGGGTTTCGCAGGTTTTAGTAAGTGAATGATGATTATTTGGGATGCCAAAATAAATTTTATTAATTTTAATTCGAATGGCTAATACCATTATTTAGGTTTCTAAATATGTGCAGTATTTTTTCTTTTTTTTTTATATAGCAAGGTTCATTAAGATTTTGAAAATTGCATAACCCCGCCCAGCCTGTCTCAATTTTTTATACTTACATGTAACGTTTCCATGGTCATGATAAATAATATCTCTGTTAGAAAATATTAGGCCAAGTTATTTCTACTCTGCTGCTAGAATGTATTTTATACAAGTACTTTATGATGGCGGTCGGTCCTGTGGTGGCCACAGCTGATTTATTATTAATGGGCTGGTAACATTTTTTCCACACAAACATTTTAGGGCCAGTCCGCCCCTGCGTGCAGATTAAATTCGGCTAAAAGGATTCTTATGAAACTTCATATTTAAGCTTTTGACATCAATGGCACGAGTTGATCAACTTTTGGTAAAAATCGGTTAACTAGAAATGGGAGTTTACTCGTGTCGGTTTTAAGATTTTTGCGAATATTTTAACAGAGAAATATTTCGAAAAAATTTATTTAACTAAAGTTGCTATAAAAGCAATAACTAACAACTTTTATTTGAGACATTTTTTGATAAAGCAGCATAAATTAAACAAGTACTTTGTGATTGAGTTCGGTCCTGTGGTGACCACAGCTGATTATTTATTTTATATCGGCCTATTTCTGCAACGGAGTTAATCGCCGATGCCAGGGGGCGAGCTCCTACACCTGGGTGAGTGGTGAATGATTTGAAAATGAGAGTAATATTAACATATTATTCTCGCCCGAATAATATCACCAACTTGAATCGGGACTTGAATCAGCTATAGGCTATTCCAAACGTTTAGGTGGAACTAATTGGAATTTTAATTTTTGTATGTTGTCATGAGCTCTTCCTTTATGGTTTATCTAGTTCAGCCTAAACGTTTGGAATAGCGTTTACTTCACAATTCAGACTGTTTTTATCGGTCAATAAGGTTATTCTAAACAAGATATGTTAAGTTTTACAGCAGTGTTTTTCCGTAAGGGTACCTACTGAGAAGTGACATTACCGGTGACGGCGCTGTTATCGAAGGAAATATGATTGACGACAAGCTATGTGCAAATTAACTTACGTGTCAATTTGCACATAGCGAACAGGTTATTTTAAGCACAATACGTTTTTATTTTACTAAAATGGAAGTACATATTTGCGACATATTTGAATTTTTAACCGCTACACACGTATCGAGGTGTATAACAGAATTATCTTGCAATTTGGACTTAAATTAACTTTCCCTCTATTTTTATTAGAAAATAGTAAAAAAACTAAGGTGTCTATCGTTGTCCTTTCTTGAATACCAGCCAAAAACACTATATTTTATTCTGCTTTTATAGTTTTTCACAACGAAATTGTAAAAAAAAATTAACACTAACACTAAAATATACATAATAAGTCCAAACTGTACTTCAGTATTTAGTCTGTTAATTATTAAATATCTTACAAAATCTCGTTTTTGCAGTTTTTTCCCATACTTTACAAATGATCAAAATCAAACAAAAATATATTTAAAGATCATATATTATTTGTTGATTCTGTTGTATTATAGTAGGGTAGGGTGACCATTCGTCCCGCTTTTTGTGGGACTGTCCCGAATTTTGATTAGGTGTCCCGCAAAAGTCCCACATTTTAACATTTTGTCCCGCATTGTAACTTGTATTTGAGGAAATGAGGACCTTTTGTTTTGCTCTTCACTTAGATTTGGGAGGTGGGGACTTTTTTTTGCTTTTCACTTGGATTTGGGAGGTGAGGACTTTTTTTTTTGCTCTTCACTTGGATTTGGGAAGTGAGGACCTTTTTTTCTTTTTGCTCTTCACTTGGATTTGGGAGGTGAGGACCTTTTTTTTGCTCTTCACTTGGATTTGGGAGGTGAGGAACTTTTTTTTGATCTTCACTTATATTTGGGAAGTGACGACCTGTTTTTGCTCCGTCCCGCATTGCCTTCTTAAGAAAATTGTCACCCTATAGTAGGGTAACAGGGGTGGTACGAGACCAGGGGTAAAAAAACGTAACCCGCAATACACGGATTAGGGGCAAAACGCAATCCGTAACACACGGATCAGGGGCAAAACGCCACCCGTAACACGCGGATCAGGACCAAAACGCAATTTTAATGCTGATTTCATCAGGTACCTGATCTGGTCCCTTTATAAAATCAGGTGTGTTGCGGGTTGCGTTTTGGTCCTGATCCGTGTGTTGCGGATAACCCCTGATCCGTGTATTGAGGGTTGCTTTTTTTGTCCCTGGTCCCGTACCACCCCTGTTACCCTACTTATTATTATTTCTAACCGTTTCAACCATCTCCATAACCGTTTATGAAATAATTGTAAATATAATTATTTACTTGCGTATACAGTGTAAGATCCTTTTAATAAGCAAAGGGAAAATTTAATTAAAACAAAAGGAAATAAAAGGTTCTTAAATTAAAGTTTAGAGGAATATTTTATTACAAATACTTGAAAGTACATCAAAACGACACTGACAATATTTTTAATAAAAAATTTAATAGTTCCTTTGTTAATGTATAGGTTTCCAGTCTGAAGATTTTTCTAATTCACTACCTCTAAAGTTTGAACCTTTGTATATATCTCTATTTTCAAAACGCTTTGCATTTGTATCATCATTTTCATTATAATCGTTTCCATTGTTTCCATTGCACCCATCACAACTGCCATTACACTCATCGCAGTTTCCATCTTTTTTTGTTTTGTATTTAATAAAATAGACTTCAGGTTTTGAAGGTTTAGTCGGTTCTGGAGTTGTGAGAGTTTCTGGCATTTCTTCTGGCTTTTTAACCAAAACATAGATGATAGTTTGTTCTTCATCGTTTGAAATTTCTTCGATTGGTGGTGCTTGGGTTGGTGTTTTAATGAACACGATTTTATAGTGTCTTCGAGGGGGCTTAAGTCCTATTGGACGAATTGGAGTGACATCTTGCACCTCGTGAATATAAATGTTTTTCTGGAACACGTCTTCTTGAGGATTACCTTTAAAAATATATTTTTAGAATCAAGAATCCACGGATTTTGGTAAACGGTGCTATATATCTGTGGTTCTAGCCTGGGGGCTGCAAAAAGTACTAAAAGAGCCCGAAAAAATTATAGAATGTCGTTAGTTTATAAATGATAATTACCATTATAGTCCTTTCCATTATTTTCATTTCCATCTGAATTATAGTATTCATTCACACTCTGTCCATTGTGCAAAGTATGTTCATTTTCATAAAATTTTTGGTTATTATTACTGTCCAGAATTGGAAATCCGTAACTTGTTGATGGTGGTACTAATTTTTGATTTGAGACACTGCGAGAATCTACCAAGGTAATTAATGCAAAAAGCTAAAAAGGAAATAAAAAAATTAATCATATTTAGCCATATATCAGCTAGACCAGAGTTCCTCAACCAAAAACGCACCGTGGACCAATATAATATATAATTTTCTAAAGCAAACCACTAATAATAATTGTTGGTTTATTTTTTGCAAAACAAATATATTTAATGCGCTACTAAATACATTTATTTTATTTGTAGAAAATCACAGAAATTGTAAACTTGAAAATAAACAAAATATAAATTATTTACATAAAAAATGTGCATAAAAAATAAAAATAAAACTGCAAAAAACACACACAAAATTTTCGCGGACCACAAAATTTTTTCTGGGGACCACTCTTGTTCCGCGGACCACCTGTTGAGAAATACTAAGCTAGACTATGTCTGAAGTTTGGTAGTTTTTTCTTTTGTAAAAGGGCATTATTTTTTCGAGTACAGTAAAGTTGCCTTGTCGTATTTGCCGTGGGCTCAGTCAGTAATGTCTATGTTGAGTTATTGAAACATCTCCTCCACCCCTAGTAATAATAAAACTTCTACGCCCAGTCCCAACTGGAAAAACCCAGACTAAATATGAGGAAGAACAAGCTTCATGCGGCATAAATGCACTTTACAGAAAATTCAGTTCTAAATTCAGTAAGTTGAAAATTCTACAAGCAATATAAAATTCCTGCAATGTTTAACAGGACTCGAAATATACCGGAGCAAACCAGAATGGTATTCTGGTTCGTGAAATTATTGAAAATCTCGTTCCGTTTCGTGAAACTATTGAAAATTTTGTTTCGGTTCGTGAAATATATTAAGATTTTCAAAAATGTACTATTTTCATTTGAAAACTACACCTCCTTACCCTCACCAATGTTGTTTGAAAATAAATTAGTTAATAAGAATAAAAAAAATTGATGTGAAGTGTGAATTTTCACACATTTCTGGGTTTTGCAGGTATTTAGTAACTGAATCATGATTATTTGGGATGTCAAAACAAACTTTACGTCAAAATATTTTTTTATGAATTTTAATTCGAATGCCTAATACTATTATTTAAGTTTCTAAATATGTGCAGTATTTTTTTTATATAGCAAGGTTCATTAAGATTTTGAAAATTGCGCCTATGGCTTCCAATGGTTGCTTAAATCATAAGCCCCGCCCTCTGATTTCGTCAAGCATAGAATTAAAATATAATTTCAACACTTCCCACTGGTTATTAAATTTACGTTTTTAAAAATTAAATGCAACATATACCAAAATATAACTAGAATTTTGCCAAAATAATTTAAAGAAAATAAAAATGCAAAATAAAAACAGAAAAAATAAAATTAACAGGTTTCGAACTCTAGTTTGCAAATTACAATCCGCACGACAAAACCAACTATTCTACTAGAGCTACTGATCTGGTGTGTTACATAGCGAATTAAATATTTAACATATTTTAGTTAAAAACACAAAAAATGCGTTATTTTCCGAAAACATAATCTGATCAAAAATTCCTGTTGTACTATTCCGGTTCACACCAATGTACATTACTTAGAATTTTTTCAGATTTTTAGTTTAAACCGTCTGGGCTACAGGGTGTGGGACAAAATTTTTTATGCACAATTTTGGCGAAAATCGCATCAAAATAATTTATTTTGCAAAAATTAAATTTTGATCGTTAATCCACGTACTAAGGGCTTTCATTTGATACCCTACTCAGAATTTTTAAAAAATATATATTTTATTTTGATGAGCACATATTTGTTTATATTTTTAGGGGGACTATCTACTAATTTATAAAGGACTGTGTAGAAATATGACACCTATAGTAGACTCTTACTATTTCCGCACTTAACACTGTTTTTATGTAAGCTTATTCATCGCTTAAACATCGCTTGTTCTCTAGACCAGTGTTTCTCAACTGATGGTCCGCGGACTACTGGTGGTCCTTAGCAAACTTTAGTGGTCCGCAGCAAAATTTTGTGGTCTGCGAAAAGCTTATAAATTATTATTTTTGAAATAGTTTCTTAATTTTTTTATGATCTTTGGTTCATTTTCTAAGACATTTGTTCATTTTTCAGTGATTTTTTATTACTGAAATATTATATAGATGTAGAGCACATATACAATAAATTTGTTTAATAGTACATTTATTTTTTGTGGTCCGCGATAGTAAATTAAATATTTTACTGGTCCGTAGAATGTTTCCGGTTGAAAAACGCTACTCTAGACCCCTCATTTATAAAAGCTAATAGTCCGTAGTTTCAGTCTTCGGCTGCCTTTATTGTTTGACAAATTTTGAGATTAAACACTCGTATTTACAAATTCATTTCTCTTACCAAATATTTATGCATTTTAGTCGGGCAGCAGTAAGTCGGGCAGCAGTAACAACTTGCCAATGATAAACCAACACATAAATATCTTATATAATAAAACCCCACCCAAGTCTCAGGTTTTGGTACAGTAATAATTAAAATTCAATCAATAATTTCTTTAATTATACTTAAGACGTAAATAATTACGCGGAAGACGTTTAAACTTAAAAAATACCTCACACTTATTACAATAAATGTAAATTATAATTTTTCTATGGCTCCTCAGAGGAACAAAGGGATTTTTAAAGAAAAATTAAAAATAATAAAAAAATAATAATAGGTTCTTAACGCGTTATTAGGATAAGCGCAAATGGGCAGATAAGATAAGTACAAGTTTTTAGTCTCCAGCTCTATATATAGGAATGCCACGTGGTTAGATTGACATTTCGACCGATCCCTGTATATGAGATACATCCCGACTTCCTGCATATTCATGTAAAGACTCATTTTAAATATTAATATTTGATATAATACAAAGTAAAGATATATAAGGGAGAAAATATCACACAAGACAATTTTAAACATATTACTATGGGCGTGTTTTTTTATTCAATTCAAAAACTGCAATGCATCGCAGAACTGCTTAATGAGTTATTCACTCTAGATTGTCACTAATCAGTATGTCATATGTTAACTCAAGCGACCGTTCATAGCTTTAAATTTAGTGCACTGTACGTTGTGAACTGTAGACAGATATATAAACACACCTTAGCTATCTCATTTTATTCTCTCTGGGGTCGACTCAGCATCAAGTATTTATACTTAAAAGTGAGTACCTGTTTATACAGGGATAATAGGACAGTCGAAATGTCACACTGCCACGTGGCTTTCATATCTATGGCTGGCGGTCTAGAAACGGAAAACTTACCTTCTCTGCCCCAATACGCATATCTAGGCGTTGGGAACCTATTATTATTTATTTTATTACTTTATTAAACTGAAAAATGCTGTCGTACTAATTTTAACAAATTTCGAAAATTGTGAAACAAAAATCGATGTAAAGTGTGAATTTTCACACATTTCCGGGTTTCGCAGGTATTTAGTAAGTGAATGATGATTATTTGGGATGCCAAAACAATTTTTATGTTAATATATTTTTTTTTTTTTGTTAATTTTAATTCGAATTCCTTATACCATTATTTAGGTCTCTAAATATGTGCGGAATTTTTTTTATTATTTTTTTCATTAAGATTTGGAAAATTGCATTGATTGTTTTAAGTCATAACTCCGCCCCTCTGATTTCGTCTATTCAGTTTCAACAATTTCCACTGGTAATTATATTTACGCTTTTAAAAATTAATTGCAACTTTTGCCCAAATATAACTAGAATTTAAAAAAAAATAATTTAAACAAAATAAAAATGCAAAAAAAACAGAAAAAATTAAATTTTCTCGAGACCGGAGCGAACCCTAGTTTGCAAATTTGAACGCGAGGACGCTAACCATTACACTATCAAAGCATGCTGGTTTACTGTGTTACATAAGTTATTAAATACTTTTCATGGTCAAGCAAAAAACACAAAAATGCGGTATTTTCCTAAAACATAATCTGATCAAAAATTCCTGTTGTACTATTCCGGTTCACACAAATGTACATTACATAGAATTTTTTCAGATTTTTAGTTTAAACCATCTGGGTTACAGGGTGTGGGCCAAAATTTTTTTGCACAATTTTTGCAAAAATCGCTTCAAAATAATTTATTTTGCAAAAATAAAATTTTGATCGTTAATCCTCGTACTAAGGGCTTTCATTTGATACCCTACTCAGATTTTTTCTTTTTTTTTTTTCGATGAGCAGATATTTGTTTATATTTTTAAAGGGATATGTTTTTTAGATGTTTTAGTATTTTTGCTATATGCCAGTCAAAGAGTTGTATAAGCATGCCAAATTTCAACTCTCTAGGTTGAGCCGTTTGGCTAAAATTTTTACCGAACAGACAGACAGGCAGACAAACGACAAAATGACGGTATAAGGGTTTTTTGGTCATACCTATAAAACCCTAAAAAAGAATTGCTGTAGTTGCTGCTACAATTTTGTCTAATTACTCCCAAATACAAGTTACAAAGGTTACTTCAACTAATCTTCACGCCAAATTGGACCCAAGTTTTTTGGGTGTCAACGTTTGTTTCGATCATATGTCATAATAGACCTAACTAGATGGTGGTTGGTCCCTTTACAACTTTCTAGCATCGCTCTCACATATAGTTTATGTTCTTGGTACATATTTTATATAGCTTATTTGTATATTTTATCGTGGCATTTATTTTAGTGCAGATAAGAAAATAGACTGACACGCGTTAATGCCGTAGATGCTGTGCGCCAAAATTTATAACTAAATAACAATATAGACCTTACCTTACCCAGGTCTTAAAGTTTAATGTAAAATTTTAAATTTGAAAACACAGCAGCAAATTTTAATATCGTACAGGAAACTTTGTACAATAATTATTTCATTGGTATATAGTCAATCTAATTAAACATATTATTGAAATCAATTTGCTGTAACGAAATAAATAAGGAATATCGAACAGTCAGTGGGGAGACATTATAAAACAATATTCTGAAATTTTAAAGTCATTCATCTTTAGTTTTTCTTTAGAACAAGAATAGTAAAGCATGAATATATTAGTGGTAAGTACTTCTGTTTATTTTTATTAATAACAGTCATGGCTCGGTGATTAAGTAGTTGTCTCCGGTGCTTCTGAACAAAAAACTTGAATCAATAAAATATCCAAATTTTTACGCGTAGTGATACAAATTTTATTTTATTTATTGTAAACAAAAAACTGTAAATTTACATAAAGAAATAAACATATATTTTTTGGAGTTTAGGGGTAACTTGAGACAGTTGTTACTGTCGGGACATTTGAAATAAAAGGTCCCTTTGATTCTAGAAATGTTGAAACGTAATAACTTATGCAACTATACCACCCGCATGAGCAGAGTGCGTACGAGCGCGTTAAAATTACTTTTCGCTTGCGGCTAGCCGTCTAACTATACCATGGGTGTTCAAACTACGGCCCGCGGGACAAATGCGGCAGCAAAAAGATATCATCCGGCCCGTAGACATATTTTAAAAAGTTTACTAATATAAAAACAGCAATTAAAATAATCAGCAATTCGCGAAATAAAACATAACTATAACTAAATAATACCCAATTCTTAAAATTATTATTTTTATTAATTATATCACCGTTATTAGTAAGCTTGTTTCAAAAATCAAGAGCTAAGAGCCCAGCTAAATTCAAGTTTACCGGTTTACCATTTATTTAATGTGGCCCGCTTCTGCAAAAGTTTGAAGATCTCTGAGCTAGACCAATCATGAGTACATTCGATTTGACGCTCCGAGCGTTCCAAGCGTGTTCTGTATACTCAAACGTGTTCGATTTGACGCTCGGAGTACACTCAATTGCATTCGTTTTGCGATCGAGCGAGCATTTAGAGTGCGCTCTATGTGTTCGGGGTTTTAAGACCGAGCATATAGGGAAAAATTGCTAAGCGATATGACATCTGGTGGGATTGAAGGAACTACAGAAATAGACATTGTGTCGCGCTTTTTTTTATAAAAAATGTTTGCATAAAAATATAATTGCATAAAAACAAGTATTAATATTGTAGCAAAATTACAAAAACCACCAGTAAACATTTTCCATAAGTAAAATTCACGTTGTTTATATGTAACGAATGTCTATTTTGAAGGTTCCAAGTTTGCCGAAATAGCGCTGCGATCTTAAAATACTTCCCCTATGGAGTATGACTTAAAAAAGTGGGGGAACGGCGGGAAAGAAATGAAAGTTTAAAATTAAATTATAAATAAAATTAAAATAATAGCCTTAGACAAATAACAATAGACAAATAATATTGTTATTTGTCTATAGCTACAGAGTACGGCCATTTTATGTATTTGGGACGTTCTGTAAACAGCAAATAAATTATTAAAATACACCGTGCATAAAATTAAAATGGAAAAAATTCATTAAATTAATTCATTAATTATTATTTAATTTTTAATTAATTTTATTTCTTCATCAATGAAAAAAAAATCAAGAAAAAACCGAGGTATATAATTTTGATTCATGACTGACGTGAACTAATCTGACAGTAAAAACGCTGCCTAAAATTGTAGGGTTAGATTTTATAAACATTACGTCACAAGAACGCTCGCTCCGTTAGTGCTCTATTCATGACGTCACCATCAACTGTTCGCTCAGCGCTCGCTCTACTCTGTACAACTCGAATGCACCCCATGTCTTCTGCAAGTCGTGAATAATAATTTTGTATTTATTATTATTTTTTTTTTCAGCTCTTCACTGTAGTTGTCTTGGTGGAGGGCCGTGAATCACCAAAATATAATTCAACACAATATGAAGCACATATTCTTGAAAATAGACACAATCAAACTGATCACAATTCAAGTAAAGATCTCAGTTACAATGGCAAAGTTAAAAGACTTGCTACGCACGAACATTTCTTTCAAAATGCAAATGGTTTACATAAAAGTACTAATGGAAATGGAGGCTATATTACCTTAAATGGAAAAGGTTATAATGGCAATAATCATATATCCCATACCAATGGGGCAAAAGTAAAAAGAAATGGTTATAAAAACGGGAAACCCAGAAGAAATAACAAAAGAAATGGAAACCTTTACAGTCCACCAAAAGGAAATGGATTTCAAAATGGTCACACCTCTAATGGAAATGGACATTCTAATGGAAATGGGTACAAAAAAACAAGTAACCGTCATAATGGAAACGGGCATTCTTCCAAAAGAAATAATGGCAATGGTTATAAACCAAATGGAAATAATAATGGATTTCGATCAAATGGTAATGGTTTTAATGGTCATAATTCGAATGGAAATGGAAATGGTCTAAACGGCTATTCTAACGGAAACGGTTATAGCTCAAATGGTAATGGAAATGGGCATAACTCAAATGGAAACGGTTACGATTATAGCCCTCCAAAAGAACCCAGTTTTAATGAAGGTAACAGTTACAGTTCAAATGGAAATGGGCATAATTCTAATGGCAACGGTTATAGCTCAAATGGAAATGGTTACAAATCCAAAGGAGATCGCAATGGCTATAGTTCTAATGGCAACGGCAATAATCTTAATGGGAATGGTTATGAAACAAATGGAAATGGTTACAAAGGCAACGGTTTTAGTTCAAATGGAAATGGTAACGATTATGGTTTACTTGCCAATTATTATTTAAATCTGAATGGAAATAGTAATGGATATCATTCAAATGGGAACGGCAATGGAAATGGTTACACTTCAAATGGGAACGGTAATGGAAATGGATACACTTCAAATGGAAATGGCTTTAATTCAAATGGGAACGGTAATGGCCACACTTCAAATGGAAATGGTTTTAATTCAAATGGGAACGGTAATGGCCACACTTCAAATGGAAATGGCTTTAATTCAAATGGGAACGGCAATGGAAAAGGCTACACTTCAAATGGAAATGGAAAGGGATATAATTCAAATGGAAACGGTAATGGAAATGGTTACACTACAAATGGAAATGGAAATGGCTACACTACAAATGGAAATGGAAAAGGCTATAATTCGAATGGAAACGGTAATGGGTATAATTCAAATGGAAATGGACATAATTCAAATGGAAATGGATACAATACAAATGGTAACGGTAATGGAAATGCCTATAATTCAAATAGTTATGGAAATGGAAAAGGACATAATTCAAATGGAAATGGATATAATTCAAATGGAAATGGTAATGGAAAAGGCCATAATTCAAATGGAAATGGTTATGATTACACTCCACCAAATGGGCCAGATTTTCATGAAAGTAGCAGTTATAACTCCAATGGAAATGGAAACGGTCATAAAACAAAAACAAATGGAAAAAGTTATAATTTAAATGGAAATGGTAATGGAAACGGACATGATTCTAATGGAAACGGTTACGATTATAGTCCTCCAAAAGGATCTACATTCAGTGAAGAAAACAGTTACAGTGCAAATGGAAATGATTACAGTTCAAATGGAAACGGTAATGGAAATGGGAAAAACTCAAATGGAAACAGTTACGATTACAGTCCTCCAAAAGGTTCTAGCTTCAATGAAGGTAGTAGTTATAGTTCAAATGGAAACGGTTACAAGTCAAATGGAAACGGTAATGGAAATGGGCAAAACTCAAATGGAAACGGTTACAAGTCAAATGGAAACGGTAATGGAAATGGGCAAAACTCAAATGGAAACGGTTACGATTACAGTCCTCCAAAAGGATCTAGCTTTAATGAAGGTAGTAGTTACAGTTCAAATGGAAACGGTTACAAGTCAAATGGAAACAGTAATGGAAATGGGCATAACTCAAATGGAAACGGTTACGATTACAGTCCCCCAAAAGGATCTACAGACAATGAAGACAACAGTTACAGTGCAAATGAAAACAGTTACGTTTCAAATGGAAATGGTTATAGTTCAAATGGAAACAGTAACGTAAATGAACATAGCTCAAATGGAAACGGTTACGATTACAGTCCTCCAAAAGGCTCTAGCTTTAATGAAGGTAGCAGTTACAATTCAAATGGAAATGGGAATGGTTACAGTTCAGAAGAAAATGGTAATGGGAATGGGCATAATTCAAATGGAAACGGTTACGATTACAGTCCTCCAAAAGACTCTAGCTTCAATGAAGGCGACAGTTATAGTTTAAATGGCAACGGAAATGGAAATGGTCATAACGGTAAACTAAATGGAAAGGTTGAAATTTACAATGGAAATGGTTATAATAGAAATGGAATGAATGATAACGACCATATTTCAAATGGAAATGGGTATGCGTATCAAACAAATGGAAAAGGAGTGAATGGAAACGGTTACGGTTCTAGTAAGAACGGTAATGGTTACATTTCATACGCGAATGGTTACGTTTATGAAAAACCAAAAAATGGAAATGGACAGTTAAATGAAAACTCAAAAAATATTGGAGTAACTGAAGTTATCTTCCATAAGATAAACGGTGAATCTACTGAAAACCATAGCGACAGTGGGAATGATTCGAACAGCAGCGATTTTGATGCAAACGAATCTGGAGATTCCAGTGGAGAATATGAGTATGATTTTGCTGACAATGGAGATACAAATGGATACTCAAATGGATATGGTAACAAAAATAGTAGATCCTTTCATAACACTAACGATCACAGTGATGAATTTGTTGAAAAATATGAAAAGCAAGCTTCTGAAACAGTTCATAAACATGTATATGTACACGTGCCACCAGAAGAAAAAAATACCCCTAAAAAAGTACTAAAATCGTCTCTACCTCCGCAAAAACATTACAATATAGTTTTCATAAAAGTTCCAACCAACGCACCAGAAATTTCTCCTCTACCGCTTCGACCAAAGAAAGAAGAAAAAACATTAGTATATGTTCTGATCAAGAAACCAGATCAAATAGAAAAATCTATTACATCATCATTAACACCAACTGAACCAATTAAACCAGACGTTTTCTTTGTACGTTACAGCACAAAGTATACAAAAAATAAAACATGTAGCAGTTGTGAAAATTCCTACTCTAGCGAAGAAACGGAAGAAAATTCAAAGAATGGGAGTTATAAACACAACAATAGATCAAATAGTTTTGGGGATAAGTCTTATTTTAATTTTTCACCTAAGTATCATAAGGAACATAATAGTTTATATTAATGTATAACCTTAGAAATTATAATTTTTTTGTGATATATATCGTAATTTAAGTATACCTGTTTGGATAATGTAAAATATTTGACAGTTTTCGGTGAAAAATAGATAAAAATTTGTACATAATTTCAGTTTATTTAATGTATATATTTTTAATAAAATAATTAATGTTAGTTTCTATTGTTTTATTCCTAAAAGCAATGCTTCGTAACTTGCTACAATTTCTCTTTCTTCTTGGGCGATGCGAAAGATGCCTGAAGAGAATCTTAAGAGTACGGCAGTTTTCGGCTGTACTTGAAAAATTTCATATTTAATTTCAACATTGATAAACAGATAGTGAAACATGTATTTTTAATACAACTGTTTATATTATTGTTCACTTGTGCAGTAATTACTTGTTTTTTTGATGCAGTTAATCAAAAGCGTGTTTAAACAGTGTATGCCCTTAGGTCTTTGTTTAATTGCACCATTTAAAAAATTTGAGAATTATTTCCTGTAAATAAAATCATTTAATGCTTGTGGTTTAAAATCATTTAAAAAATTAGATTATAGACCGAGAACTCATGACATTTTTGGTCTCCGATTTCATACAGCATGCCCTTTGGAGGAGAGAATATTTACTCTGTGACAACAAAAAAGGGATGGTACTAAACCCCTGCACGCTTTCCGGTCATAGGGAAAATTGCATTTCCACTTGCACAAAATTTTTGTGTTTTTCTCTGACTTAATATTGCTTACCCTTTTGTCAAAAAAAAGTTATAACAAATTTAAAGTCTTTTAATTATAGGCATGCTGTATGAAAACGCGGAAAATCATATTTTTTTATTACAAGATCACATGACCGTTTGAGCCCTTTGGGACCCTCCGAATCGCATGCATATATTTAAGACTTTAAATTTGTTATAACTTTCTTTTGACAAAAGGGCAAGCAATATTAAATCAGAGAAAAGCACAAAAATTTTGTATTTAAGTGGAAATGCAATTTTCCCTATGACCGGAAAGCGTGCAGGGGTTTAATACCATCCCTTTTTTGTTGTCACAGGGTAAATATTCTCTCCTCCAAAAGGCATGCTGTATGAAATCGGAGACCAAAAACTGTCATGAGCTCCCGGTCTATAATAATTAAAACATAATGACGATAGTAATTTTAAAAAACTAAATTAAAAATGATGTGAGGTGTGAATTTTCACATTTCAGGGTTTTGTAGGTATTAAATACAACATAATGCTGGATGTCTAGGAATATTTGTTCTATTATCACATCAAAATCAACAGTTTTTTTATTACCATTTTAACTCGTTATTTAAGTACTGAGAGCTTCCATTTAATTTAAAAAATAAATTAAATAATTTACGTAAAACTTCCTCACAATAAAATTAAAATTAAAAAATACCAGCTTTTTTCTTCTTCTGCATTTGCTTCGTATTCATGTCTTCATTAAATTAATAAAAATATATTGATAAATGGCTTTTTTTTCTATTTCAGAAACATTTTTCTCAATATTAACAATGCGTTATTTGATTTATAAGTATTTCATTAATATAAATTATTTATTTCTGTTTAATACTTTTAAAACTAAAAACTTAAGTAATTCAAACAATAGGTTGAATCATGACATATAACCCCCTATTTAGAGGGTTGCCAGATTTATGTAAATTTATAAACAATTTGTAAATAATGTCTTTATTGAAATAATAATCACAAAAGTAGTACAAATATGTAATATAAATAATTTCTCTAATACCTAAATATTTATTCTCACAACATAAATCACGTAAATTGTATAAAAATAAATTATATTAATATTAAACGTGGAGTAGTCGTGTC
The DNA here is from genome assembly GCA_963971575.1 of Liopterus haemorrhoidalis. Lineage (NCBI taxonomy): Eukaryota > Metazoa > Arthropoda > Insecta > Coleoptera > Dytiscidae > Liopterus > Liopterus haemorrhoidalis. The sequence continues at coordinate 12,733,244 of OZ020618.1, read as the reverse complement.
CGTAGATACTAATGGAAGAAGGAGGTTGTACGGGTTGCGGACAGCAATTAAACTAATCAAATCAGCTGACAAGTTTCGAATAAGTTTTCCGATGAAGAATAAAACTTATTCGAAACTTGTCAGCTGATTTGATTAGTTTTCATTGCTGTCCGCAACCCGTACAACCTCCTCTTCCATTAATATTAAACGTAATAAAATTAATCAATTTTAATGTGAAGTATGGGATTGTTTCTTCGCACATAATTCTTTAAAACGCAGTTCATATGAAGATAGAGCTACTCTTATTTCGTCTTCCACTATTAATCGTGCTCGATATTTTGGATTAATAACAGCTAATGTTGAAAATCCTGTTTCTCGCATATATAAGGTCACAAAAGGTAAAAGAATGTTTATAGCTTTTGATGATAAGGCGGGATATTCCTTGCTCACTTTTATGAAATATAATTTGCCACCTTTATTGCACTTATTTAGACTCACTTAACAATTCCATATCTTTGTTTATTGCCAGAGAGAGGTTTTATAAGAATGTTTTTATCAAGAATTATTTTTGGTTACAAAATCTGACTATTTATTAAATTTCCATTATCTGTTCAGTAATCCGGAAAACTTGGTAATCCGGCAATGTCCAGGCCAATATCGACCAATATTCTATATATGGAAAAATATATATTTTTCACAAATCTGTATTTTTTACATTATGTTACCAAAATTATAGTTTTGTGAGATAAGAATTTTTTCAAGGAAAGATTACACGATATTCTAATATTTAACTTACATAATTTTAAAAAAAAATAAAATATTCAGTTACAACGATCTTCGTAGGACAGGTCGATATATGTCGGATTTTCAAGAGTGTGCAATATTAACAAAAAAAAAAAAACACAGAACTACTTGAATCAATAGCAGTAAAATACTTGTGATAGATTCTTTTGCACTATTTTAAAACGATATTTTCACTTGATCCTTCAGTAGTGAGATATCAAAAGGATATCTGAACTTAAGGGGGGTCTGATAACCACATTTTAAGCATATTTTTGTGAATTTTTTTCAAATCTATGGTTAAATTTATTCATTTTCAAACTAAGTACATATATAAAGTATGTTTTGAAGAAGATATAAAAAAATTTTGAAGGTAAAATATGGCGAAATGAGCCAGCTGCGGCAAATCTTCTCAAACTCCGGGAAAAAAATTAGATTTTGCGGTGACCAGCATAACTCGTCACTGGATCATCTGAAATAAAAAATCCAAACAGATTTTGTTAGTTTATGAGTTTGCCGAGGTAACGACGTTGAGATATTTTTTTTTTCATGTTTTTTTTTATTTAACAATCACAAATATACTCATTTTTAGGTATTTTTTAGGGGGAATTAATTTTTTTTGTCTTCTAAGTAACGCTAAAAACTGAAAAATCATTTTAAAAATAAAAACTCAACGTCATTACCTCGGCAAACTCATAAACTAACAAAATCTTTTTGGATTTTTGATTTCAGATGATCCAGTGACGAGTTATGCTGGTCACCGCAAAATCTAATTTTTTTCCCGGAGTCTGAGAAGATTTGCCACAGCTGGCTCATTTCGCTATATTTTGCCTTCAAATTTTTTTTGTATCTTCTTCAAAACATACTTTATATATGTACTTAGTTTGAAAATGAATAAATTAAACCATAGATTTGAAAAAAAATCACAAAAATATGCTTAAAACGTGGTTATCAGACTCCCCCCCCCTTAAGGATATTCAATAAAATAAACTTTTGTTTTTATATACTATATTTAAAAGACTATTTACAACAGAACCACTTAGAACAATAGCAGTAAAATATCACAAAATCCATATAAATTTCATTATATAAATTAATTTAATAAGAACCGTTTTGTTTTGGTGGTCCGTATTTAGGTGCAGAACCACCATGGGCATTACTAGGATAACCACCAGAACCACCATGACCTCCAGCTCCACCACCATGGCCTCCAGATCCTCCATGTCCTCCCGCTCCTCCATGACCTCCAGTTCCTCCATGTCCTCCCGCTCCTCCAAACGATCCACCACCACCACCACCACCAAAACCTTGTGATCCACCAAATCCAGCACCATCTCCACCATGGGAATAGTCTCCATCACAACCAGCTCCAGTTCCACCATTAGCACAATCTTCTCCATCACCAGCTTTATCAGTCTTGTATCTAATGAAGTAAACTTCTGGTTTGCTTGGTTGGGTTGGTGCAGCAGTGGGAATAGAAATCTCTGGAGCATCATCCGGTTTCTTAACCAATACATAAACAAGTGTCTTCTCTTCTTTCTCTGATTGAAGTGGAATTGCTGGTGCAGTCGGAGTAGGAGGAGTTGGTGCTTTGATGAAAATGATCTTATAATGTTTTTCTGGAGGAGCAACAGCAATTGGTTTTTGTTGAGATATTTCTTTAGGTTCTGGTGGTGGTACATGAACATATATATGTTTTTGGATGATGGTATCTGGGGCTCCGCCATCATATTCACCAGAATAACGTCCACCAAATCCACCTCCAAATCCACCACCGGCTCCACCACCTGCTCCACCTCCTGCTCCACCTCCTGATCCACCTCCGAATCCACTTTGAGCGTAATTTCCTCCTCCGCCATGACCTAGAGCGTTTCCACCATCATATAGACCGTGACCGTTTCCATTTAAATGTCCATGGCTGTTTCCATTTGGGATACCATAGTTGGAGGATGGTGGGGAGTAGTTATAGCTTGAACCACCACGGCGGGCATCTGCTACTATTACTAGAAGACTCAAGAACTGAAAGAAATAAATTATTTCAATATATATTTATTTATTACGGGACATCGCAGATAATGAGTTCTTGTTTATGTACATAGGTACTGGTATACACAGTGTGCCAAGGTATGACCAGGAATGCTGCGATAAAACAAAAATAATAAACGTTTTTCCTAAAATTTCTTTTTATTTATTCAAAATTGTCCATTTACGTATTTTTACACTGTTGACAATGATCCAAAAGTGATGGGAACGAGTGGAAGAAGTGGTGCAACTTTAAAAATACGCGTCTCTTTAAACGGTGTTTACGGTCGTCAAAATAGCATTCTTTTAGTGAAATTTAAAGTTTTTAGCAAGAAAACAAATAACTGTATTTGATCATCTATCGCAATCGCCGAATTTGGCTTGATGCATTTTTTCTTTGTTACCGAAACTAAAATTTAACCACTCATAATAGTATTTTATTTAACAAGCATATAATGGAGGCTATATTTTACGAAGGCTGTAATCATCCGAGTGTAATATAACCATTATATGCGAGTGAAATACAATATTTTATCTACAACTATATAGTTTTATCATTAAAAAATCAATAAATTTAATTTAAAAAGACAGAAATTTAGTTGATTAGATTCAGAACGCACGTCATCAAAATGGTTTCAGAACCATCAGCTGATTGTATTATACAACAATGTTTAAAATACTATTTATTGTTTTATTTATTCTACTTTATAAATAATATTCTAGTTATAAAGATGGGCTGTGTGAGGAACAAATATTATTGCTAAGCGAGAAAAAACGGACGTTATGAGTGAAATTTTAAGATATGGTCTAAGAATTTACTCAATGTGTGTATCGGTGGCGGAACGCGAGTCATCGACTACCGGTACGCAGCTAGTTTCCAGAAAAGAAAGAAACAATAATATAATACATGGCACAAATGTGGTAATTGGCACATTGGAAATGAAACGTATTGGTACTTCACATTAGATAGTTTGAGCAGCACTGGTTTAAGACACATATTCACAAAAATTCCAAAGCCAACTAGCCAATAATATCAAAAAATTTATGTGAACTGTGAATTTTCACACATTTCAGGGTTTCGCAATTATTTAGTAAGTGAATAATGATTAGCAAGGTTCATTAAGATTTTGAAAATTGCGCCTATGGCTTCCATTGATTGTTTTAAGTCATATGATCCGCCCCTCTGATGTCGTATACATTGAGACATAGAATTAAATTATAATTCCAACAATTATCACTGGTAATTAAATTTACGCTTTTAAAAATAAAATGCAACATTTGCCAAAATATAACTAGAATTTTGACAAAATTATTTAAAAATAAAAATGAAAAAAAAAAAACAGAAAAAATAAAATTGTCTCCAGCCTGGAAGCGAACTATGGTTTGCAGCTTAGGAAGCGAGAAGGCTAACCATTATACTATGAACGCTTACTAGTTTACTGTGATACATAACGTATTAAATATTTAACATTGTCAACAAAAAAATACAAAAAATGCGTTATTTTCCGAAATCATAATCTGATCAAAAATTCCTGTTGTACTATTCCGGTTCATACTAATGTCCATTACTTAGAATTTTTTCAGATTCTTGGATTACGCCCTTTGGATTACAGGCGGTGGGACAAAAAAAAAATTGCACATTTTTGACAAAAATCGCATCAAAATAATTTATTTTGAGAAAATAAAATGTTGATAGTTAATCCACGTACCAAGGGCTTTTATTTGGTACTCTATTCAGAATTTTAAAAAAATATTATTTTTTTTCGATGATTCGATGATTTTGTTTATATTTTTAAGGTGATATGTTTTTTAGATATTTTTGTAATTTCCTATGTGCAGGTCAAAGAGTTGTATAAGCATGCCAAATTTCAACTCTCTAGGTTTAGTCGTTTGGCTACAATTTTTACCGAACAGACAGACAAACAGACAGACAGACAGATTACAAACAGACAGACAGACTACAAAATGACAGTATACGGGTTTTTCGGTCGTACCTACAAAACCCTAAAAAATCGGCTGACAAAGAGGTCGCGGAAAATATCTCGTTCGAGAATCATTTATTGCCCAATTCTTTCCCAAACTTACCAGAAATTTATGCATTTCTTATCTAGATGATCAAACAATGAATGATAAAACTTAAACCAGAATATTAATATATATAACACGATCCCCACCGAAGGACTATCTTAATATTCCTTATTTTGCATCGTTTCATAAACTGTAATAATCAATATTAGGTACAAGAATTCAATAATTTTTCAGAGCATTAGATCCAGAAGAATTAATAACGGTAATAAAATTATGCAACGAATTAATTACGCAATTTCAATTGTTTTAATTTCACTAATTTAAGTTGTTTAAAAGTAAATAATACGAAGAGAATTTTTAATTGTATCGTTATGAGGATATGGAATACACGATCATCTTTATCATTCTAGATATTTGCTTTTACGTCATAAGAACTTTCTGTAAATGTATGTTTCTGTTTTTAAAAATGAAGAATCGACTTATAAATCTATATAAATATGACCTGCTTCAGATGTATATGAAGATCTACTGCTAAAGTTTTTGAAAGATATCTTTGTTCTTATTTATGTCTGTCGTAAATTCTGAACCAATAAATTGAAGAGTTTGGGGAAAAATAGTATCAAGCCATATGTTGAAAACTTTTGCGTGCACTCTTAGAAAGATTGTTGCCGGCGCCGGTTTATTAAAATTTCTCAATTAGTAAACTAACGAATGTCAACAATTTGAAATGAACACGAATATGCAAGAATGGTACGACAAATATAAGGTGTCAATTTTCCACAAGTAAAATTATCAGTTCCACCTTTATCATCAGTCCACACTTATTGCACGCACTTAAGAGTACGAACACGTAGAAAGATTATTTTCGGCGCTGATTTATTGGCGCCTATATAGAGTTGTTCTCGTAGACCGGGAGCTCATGACATTTTTAGTCTCCGATTTCATACAGCATGCCTTTTGGAGGAGAGAATATTTACCCTGTGACAACAAAAAAGGGATGATACTAAACCCCTGCACGCTTTCCGGTCATAGGGAAAATTGCATTTCCACTTGCACAAAATTTTTGTGTTTTTCTCTGATTTAATATTGCTTGCCCTTTTGTCAAAAGAAAGTTATAACAAATTTAAAGTCTTTTAATTATAGGCATGCTGTATGAAAACGCGGAAAATCATATTTTTTTATTACAAGATCACATGACCGTTTGAGCCCTTTGGGACCCTCCGAATCGCATGCATATATTTAAAAGACTTTAAATTTGTTATAACTTTCTTTTGACAAAAGGGCAACCAATATTAAATCAGAGAAAATCACAAAAATTTTGTGTTTAAGTGGAAATGCAATTTTCCCTATGACCGGAAAGCGTGCAGGGGTTTAGTACCATCCCTTTTTTGTTGTCACAGGGTAAATATTCTCTCCTCCAAAAGGCATGCTGTATGAAATCGGAGACCAAAAACTGTCATGAGCTCCCGGTCTATCGGCGCTGTTTAATGCCAGTTAGTGCACACAGAAAAAATATTACCGATGTCGATTTATTGAAATTTATTCAGTAAAAAATAATGTTCCTATAACTGCTCAGAGAAGGGGTCGGCAACCTTTCGGTGACAAAGTGCCCAATCTATATTGAAAAAAAAACACAACATGGAAGAACCGCTAAAAAATATATGCTATATTTAAGAAAAAAATTGTTTATTTGTTTTAAAATAATCAAGAATTACAATAAATTAATATTTACTTCTACATTTAGTTTGTGATACCTATTGCACTTGCCAGTATATTAGTATATAATAATTTTTTAAATGGGATTGCTCCTGGATATTGTTCGTTAAGACTTCAATATTTGGTGAATATTCAGTAATCTTTAACTTAAGGCAGCAGTCAAGTTTCAGGTCAGTAAGATAACTTCTTAACTGACTCTTTATTAATTTCATATGTGAAAAGACTTGCTCAAAGTAATATGTGGATCCGAAAATTGTCAGTAGTCCAAAGGCATTTTTTAAATGATAGAACGATTCTGGAAGACGGTTCCAAGCTTCGAAAACAACTTTATATACATTTTGAATATTGTGAATTTCGATCCACTTATGCTGGGAAGATAAAATGCACTTTTCTCTTTCTAAACTTTCCAGTTCAGAATTAAGTTTTAAGAATATATTATTCCATAAATATTTGGATTTCAAATCCAATAATTGAAGTTCAAATTGTGCCTGATTAATCAGTGGGAATGGTGATAAATATAATTGCTGCATATCTGCTTCAATTGGTTTTGTCAAAAAAGCTAGTGTAGCTTTATATTTTCTAAACTCTTTAAATCTATCTCCAAAATCTTCTTGCATGTTAACAATAGTTTGTGCAAAGAAATTTGCATTAATAACGTTGTTATTGTCTTTATGTTTTTGTAAATTAATAAAATGTAAAAATAATTCTCCACGTAAATTATTCACAAATACAGATAACTTTATTTCGAAACAAATTACTTCTTCTAAAAGGGAATATGCAGTAAGTAAGTACCAGGCGTGAATTGCACCGTAAAACATCCTGAACAACACAAAACCTGTATAGTACAGGCTAGGGTTGTACATCGAAAGCAAAACATCGATGTTTAACATCGATATTAACATCGGCGCCTTACTATCGATGTTGAAAAAACATCGATGTATCGGAAACATCGATGTTTTATTAATATTAAAAAAGCTATTTATTTATATTATATAGGTTTTATTTAATAATGTAAAAATAAAATACGAAAAAAGTAACATATAATACACAAAAAGCATTTATTAGATTTTGAAATAGAAATATTCCTTTTTAATAGTAATTTATTTCACATTAACATTATTATACCCAATATAATAATCCTAATTTGTACCTACAGTCTATTCCAAACGATTAGGCGGAACTAACCGCAATTTTTATTTTTGTAATTTCTCATTAGATATTTTTTTATATATTGAAGTTGACTTTTACTGAACAAAATGATCAAAAGCTTCAATCAATCGGTAAAAGTAACTAGAATTGAAAATTTAGTTCCGCCTAAACCAAAGGAACAGACCTTACTATTTTTACATTTCTAAAATGAAATACTGTATTTTATTACAATACTAATATAGTAATCTTAATGTTAATTTTATATTATTTAACATAAAAATAACACTGTCATACACAATTATTTTTATACTTTTTTAAGTTGAAATAAAGTCTGTTCCTTTGGTTTAGGCGGAACTAGATTTTCAATTCTAGTTACTTTTACCGATTAATTGAAGTTTATGATCATTTTGTTCAGGAAAAGCCATCTTCAATATATAAAAAAATAGCTAATGACAACTCACAAAAATCCAGGGATTGGAGGAATAAAAACTGGGAAAGTGTCAACAAGACTCAAAAAGAAAAAGTGTGTTGGCGTCTTTAGTCGTACGCATTGTTTGAAAAAATTAGAAGTTTCTTCTTATTTTTTCGTATTCTGCTAACTGCTAAGAAGAATAAGAACTAACACTATTAGTATTGTTATATCACAATAGATGGCGCTTATATTTTGTGTACTAATTTTAATAAAAATTAAATTTTTAAGATTCCAGCGCCTCTAGCGGTAGTTTCTGAATTTCAAAGTTTAAACATCGACATCGGTAGTAGACATCGATGTTTTATCGATACTATCGCCAGCTGACCATCGATGGTAAAAACATCGATGTTTTCGATACATCGATGTTTTTCTCCCATCCCTAGTACAGGCAGAAAGTAGAAAATTAAAAAATAAATTATATTAAAATAAAAATCAGCCAATTTTCAAAGAGCCACAAAATTTTCGCTTGCGGCTCCGGAAAAACAGGTTGCCAACCCCTGTGCTAGGGGGTGTTATATACCCACTAAAACTTGGTACTTCTGCAGACTAGATGAGAATATAGCAGATAGAGATAGAGATAGAAATAGAGAAGTTTTAATAAAGAGGGTAGGTTTAAGAGCTCATCGAATTATAATAATAATAATAATAATAAATTATCTATGAAATTTATTTATAAATATAAATTCGTTAACGAACAGTTAACATGTTAACAGTATCACGAAAGCAATTGTTTGTCAGAATATTTCGACTGATGGCCATTATCACTGCTATCGATTTTAAAATGAATATCATCTATTAATGTAGGAATTTTTCTTCATTTTCTGCCAACAAAATAGCATCGTCTGCGTAGGATGTTGATCTCCAATTCCAATATTATTTTGAATAATTTAAATTTTATAACGCTTGATCTGTTAGCATTTGATTAAATCAAGTATATTTTAAAATTTCACAGGTGTACCTTCTGAAAATTTCAGTGACCTCTGCCTTAAGGTGATCACATTCCATGAAATATTATGAATAGACACAATCCTAAATACAACTGAACTAGACTAATAAATTTTTACGATCAACCTTTCCACATCAGTCTAAATGTTACATTTACATATTAAAATCCTTTGTAGATATTTTCCCATCGACGTTAAGAATTGAATGATATTAAATGGAAAGTGAGGCTATTTTACATATGTTGTGAATCCCTTTTCATTATTGTTTGGTTCATTTACCGTCTGCTTGTATACTTTTCAAATATACTCTTTGACAATAAACAAACCATATAGCTCTGGCTAATGTATTCATTAGAAATATAAATAATATGTAAATTCGTCTGACGTAAAAGTTTTAAACAATGCTGATTTGGAAATATATTTTTACTTTCCTATTTTACTAGTTTCAAATAGAACTGACATGACTTGTTGAATACAATTATGACCTGTAAATGCCAAAGTTGTAAATGACCTGTAAATGCCCTTAAATTGTCCTAATTAATGGTGCGATTATGGTCATTTCAGTTAAATATTTAAGCTCTTTAAATGTGAAGGTCACAGGCTTTAGCGTGAAGTGCAATTACTGTCACCATATAATTTTAAATAAATCCTTAAATTTTTCTTTAAGCTACAGCCAGATATATCTCTCTATAGCGCTAAATTTGAGTTCGTAATTGTTTAAAAATTGTTTTTAAACAATTTTTCACGCATTTATTATTAAAATGGCAGATAAAGATTTTGTTTGGGCTCAGAGTGATAATTTACCCAACATTGATGCTTTTATGCTCATGGAATATCTGAAAAATAATTAATAGTGCTGAAGAAATACGTGGTGTCAAAACAGACTTGTAAGTTGTGTAAAAAACCATTTATGTATTCTATAACTTTATGTAAACAATAAACACTGCAACTCTGTAAAATGTAAATATTTATGTAATTTAGATGTCAGAATTTTACTACATTGTTTACATGAAGTTACAAAACGTTAGAGGCATAATTGAAATACTGCAATATAGGTTATATATTTTAATATAAAATTTAATTCGGTAAACATGTATAAATTGTTTTTATAGAATTAAACTTTATTTTAATTAAAATCACTCTAACTTTACACAATCTATAAAAGATATACAAGCAAATAAGTTCACGACAGACTGTGTAGGCTGTACGCTGTACAGTGGGCAGGCTGTACGCAGTACACTTAAGTAGGGTATGACGTCACACGTGGTTTTCGCGCGCTACATACATTTATGATTTTTTTAAGCCTTAAAATAAAAAATAAAAAAATTCAAAACTGTTTTTTATGTTATATGCAACAAGAGGAATATAATAAAAAATAAAAAAAATCATGCCTATCCCCTATTATAGACCACTCTAGACTTGAGACCTAAAGAAGAAGTAATCAAAGCCAACCACGCAGGAAATGATACGCAATTACAGTAGATAGAACATGTGGTGGCGATAATAATTTGAAGAACAACTTCCTAACTTGTTTTCCGTTCCTCGATCCACACTTAAAAGGGAAATGGTTAAAAGGAGTTTGCATTTAATATCATATATTATTTATTACATTAAAATACTTCTGTTTTTAATTTTATAAAAATTTTAACCATATTTCTACTAACTGGAACTTCTTTTGCCTCTTCACTATTATTTCCTGTAAAATCAATGATCAAAACAGGTCCACGCATGCTGAAATTTAGGGAAACACTGTTCCAAAATACAATTTTATAAAAATTTTAAAATTTCACAAAACACAATAGGGGATAGGCATGATTTTTAATTTTTTTTAATTATATTCCTCTTGTTGCATATAAACATAAAAAACAGCTTTTTTTTAATTTGAAGGCTTAAAAAAATCATAAATGTATGTAGCGCGCGAAAACGACGTGTGACGTCATACCCCAACTAAGTGTACTGCATACAGCCTAACCAGTGTACTGCGTACAGCCTACCCAATTTACAGCGTACAGCCTACACAGTCTGTCGTGAACTTATTTGCTTGTATAACTTTTATAGGTTATGTAAAGTTAGAGTGATTTTAATTAAAATAAAGTTTAATTCTATAAAAACAATTTATACATGTTTACCGAATTAAATTTTATATTAAAATACATAAAATATGGAAGATCCAGGCCCCAGTACTTCGAAACATAGTCGAAAATATTGTTTAGTACCGATGTGTACAAATAATTCAATTAGAAATCCAAAAATACAATTTATATCATTACCTGATGGCGAAAAACAACAGAAAAGGCGAAATTTGTGGCTGAAAGCTATGAGGCGAAATAAAACCGATATTTCAGAAAAAAGTAAACTTTATGTTTGTGAAGACCATTTTAATGTGAGTACATATGTTTTATAAATTATTTTAATAATAAATGCGTGAAAAATTGTTTAAAAACAAATACAAAACTCTCGAACAATACAATATACACACGTAAAGATTATGTATAGTCTGTATCTGTGACGTCAAACCCCGGCAGTTTGACGTCATACTCAGTCGTATTTACTCGGCAACCTTCGCGCCGTGGTCGGCTTATTTCATATTTACAATATTTTAATTAAAAAATTTGGCTATAATATTAATTAAAATGTGATTTTTGTTTTGTTAGGTGACATAACTAACATTAACCTATCAAAAAAATGTAGTTTTAAGGAAATATAAATTTTATGCGTATCCCCTATTAAGATATAAAAAAATGGTTTTATTGTCAATAAGGTCACAATATTAAATAAATTCACCTTCAACATTTATGATTAATGACTTTTTACTATAAAAGTTTAAAGGACAAAACATGAAAACTCCATAAACTTTAAGATGATATAAACCATGATTTATTTGATACAAAATAAAGAATATAATATGACAATAATGATACATAAAATTATGAAAAAATATATATAAATAAAAAATAAATTAATACATAATAAATGCTTAAAATAAATAATAACTAAAACTAAAATGATGGCATGACTATGATAAGAATACAAATGGACCAGCGCTATTTTTATTTTAATGTGCCTATTTTCTTAAATAGATTTATTGCAAATATTAGGTTGTAGCGTAACTTCAGTCGTATTTACTCGCTGATACTCGACTTAATAACGATATTCTAAAGGTTATACTTCTTGAAGACCCATTTTATCTAGCAAGAAGTTAAAGAAAGAAATGGATACTATTCATCTAGGTATAGCTGTATCCTGACTTATAAACAAACTGGGGTATGTTCAAAAATTTGGACGATGTTTCCGCGTGAACTTTGCAAAACCAACTTGGCCACCTACATCATTGTATGCTCTTGTTGGCGAGATATAACTTTCAGCTATTTTTGGACCAGTTAATCAATGACGATGTAAAATGGATTACGTACGATAATCCAGTAAGGAAAAAGGCTGTCTTTGCTCCATGAGAAGATACCTGTTCCTCAGCCTAGTATCCACCAACAAAACAGAATACTCCGCATCTGGTGAAATAGAAAAGGACCTATACATTATAAGCTTCTACCTCTTGGTCCCAGTATAGCATCGCTGATATCTACTGTGAGCAGTTATCGAAGTTAAATGTAGAAATCAAGAAAAAACTACCAGCTTTACCCAATCAAAAAAATTGTCTTTCCACATAACAACTTCCAACCACAGTACACTTAGAATCAGGCAAAAATTTGATCAGCTGTACTTCAAAATTCGTCCTCATCCAGCTTACTCTCAAGATGTTTTACCATGAGACTACCACGTATTACTATCTCTACAAAAAAGAATGGAAAAATACAGATTATAATGAAGATAATAGCTTTATTAGCGGACGTTTCTTGTAGATTAGACCGCACACGCGTGCGCATTATTTCTCGTATGTGTTCACGGATGAAATAGTTACTGTTTCTGACAAGATGTTTGTTATACGCCGTAACCTTCAGACAATTACGGAATCAGTTCATAGCAAGTCAATCAGGTTTGTAGATTACAACAAAAACTCTTAATTAGAACATGCGCGTTATTACTTTCGTTGAATTTAGTTAATAAACTTAGTTCTCCCACTTAAATGTACTACACCGTCATTACAATGTTATCAGTCAGATAATTTTAGCATTCGAACAAGAATAATTAATACGTCTTGAATTGGACATGCGCATTATATCTGTTAATGAACTTATTCCCTAACTGTTGGAAACTTGTTCACTTGATCCACGAACAAAACTAATATAAATAATGTAAGATTTCTTCCATAAAAAGATGCATTTTTTTAAGACCAGAATTGACAAGTTTCCCATTAAATAGGGACAAGTTGTAGATAATAATCATAATGACCAATATGTTGTTATTTAAATATATATCTATTTTTTTTCAAATTTATATCACTTTTAATTTTATCCAAATATATGAATATATATATTAGAATACATATTTAAGATTTACGAACTGGTCAATTAACAATATGAATGTTTTTTTTTTTTTTTTGTAGATTCCAAGCCAGAAATGGCATGAATATTAAAGTATCTATCTATCTATCTATCCAAATATACGACAAAAATGATGCAAAACTCTAATAGTATTCTTGGGTCTATTATTAATAGTTAATGATGTTAAATTAATTACATGAAAATTTAAGTTCATTAATAGTTGTAATCTTATTAAAATTCTTAATGCAACCACCCTGAGAGAAACTATCTAGCAACTGGATAAAAATGGCATGACTAATGAAAATAGTACCCGTAATACTATAAGGAGAAATTCTATAACTAATAAGGCGCGTTCACACCAGTGGTCTCATAACTGGGTGCCGCAGTGGTAACAGATTCAGTTCCTGTCTGTCCTGTTGTACCAGCACCTAATAAAGCATCTGAAATCGTTCCTCCGGAAATAATCTCTGTTTGTTGATTCTTATCACCTTGAATATCAATTCTATCAATAGGTGTAGAGTACACATAACCATCTCTATTACCACCAGGTGAAGTGAAACCGAAATCATTTCTTTGGTTTCCATTTAAAGCGTTTTGGTTATTAGAAGCAGGTGAGTTAAGTTGGTAATCTCTTTGGTTGGCAGCAGGAGCTGTAAGGGGATATCCATCATTTCTTTGGTTGGCAACATTAGAACCAGGAGCTGTAAGATAACCATTACCAGGACCAGGTGATGTTAATGGGTAACCATTTCTTTGGTTGTTATTACTCAAACCATTAGATCCATCATTTCTTTGATTTCCATTAAATTCAAATCTTCTGTTAGAATCTCTTTGGTTTACAGAAGTGAATCCATAGCCATTGTCAACTGCTCCATTTTTTTGGTTAACAACACTGTTTCCTCCAACAGAGGTAACGCCAAATTCTCCGTTAGCACCATTGTTAACAACTTCTTGTCTTGTTTTGTATCGGATGTAGTATACTTCTGGTTTGCTTGGGTTGGTTGGTGCGATTGTTGGGACAGCAAAATCGAAATCTTCGTCAGGTTTTTTGACTAATACGTAAACTAGGGTTTTTTCCTCGTTTTGGGGTATTAGTGGGATTTGTCTGTAGGAGGTATCTTCGGATGGTGCTTTGATGAAGATGATTTTGTAGTGTTTTTGTGGTGGAGGAGTAGGACGTTGACGTTGTGGACGGAAATCATCTTCATCTGGAGGTGGAACATGGACGTACACATGTTTATGGATTATTGGAGCTTGTTGATTTCCATTTCCTCTTCCATCATTCCCATTATAATCACTACCTTTCAAATCTAAACCATTTCCTCTAAACTCATTTCTATTGTTGATTATATTTCCGTCAATGTTATTTCCTCTTTTTGCGTTTTCATCATAACTGTTTCTATTGAAGCCGTTGTCGACAGCAGGTGTTCCATAGCTTGTTAACTGTTGAAATTTGTTATAATCTGGGCGACAATCAACGAACGCTACGAACGTAGCTACAAGCTGTGAAATAAATAAGTGTTACAAAGAATTATGTTACAAATAGACTCTGTGACAGAATCGATTGAGTTACGGAAATGTGCGAATATTGGAAACAGAGAATGGAGATAATATAAATTCCAATGGGTTTTTTTTCTGTTTAATACTAGTGAGTTTTTTCAAGTCACGTGACAATAAATGTTACCGCAAAGCGGAATTGGAAAAGCTTTACGGATATTGTTAATTTTATCTGGAAATTTCAATCGATTTTTTTTGTGTCATTTTAATTGTAAATTCATGTAGCAGCAAAGAATAATAAACTTTAATCTGAGTTGTTATTTTTCTCAAAAATGAAATATGATTGATCCTTACTAATGACAAATTTTGTTCAATCAACAAATAACTGACTTATGGTCGGTTGCTAAAAACGAGTAAATGTTTTAACTAGAGTTATCCCTAATTCAAGTTAAAATTATAAGTTTTTACATGTTGTTCTGACTCGAGTTAGGCATAACTCGAGTAAAAATTTACGTAAAAATCATTAGCAATCAAGATGTTAAATTCAAAAATATATAAAGTTATATTTTTTGAAGATAATATCAAAAATCGAGCTTACTCAGATTCACATCAGTGCAGTGGTGCACCCAGGGGACCGACCCCCTCTCCTAAGAAGGAAGGAAATAAAAACAAAAACACACAAACACGCTAGAAAAATTTTAAAAATAGAGATGAGGATTTTTTTTAGGTCTTCCCTTGTATAGAAGTGAGGACCTTTGTTTTTTTTTTTTTAGATTATCACTTAAAATTTAGTGAACCTTATTCATAATTTGACTGGTGAAAACAGTCTGGATTGTGCGGTCGGTAGTTCGATTCTCCGTCCGTGATATTATTCGGGCGAGAATAATATATTTACATTACTCTAATTTCACAATCATTCACCCCTTATCGTTGCAGAAATAGGCCGATGTAAAATAAATAAATAAATAAATAAACTTATTCACAATTTAAATAATTATGCCTCCCCCAACAAAAATTTCTGGGTGCTCCACTGCATCAGTGTGCACTACTCTTAATTTTTACCGACCGCCAACATATATAAGGATGGTATTGTGATCATACCAAATTTGACGTTTCGAGATTTCAATGGATCTCCACGAATTGAGATCCCTACATAACGTTTTGACTATTTTAAGCATGATGTCTGTCGGTCTGTCTGTCCGTCTGTCTGTCTGTCTGTCCGTCTGTCTGTCCGTCTGTCTGTGTACACGTGCAGAGCAAATTCGGCTGAAAGGATTTATATGAAAATTCATATTTAAGCTTCTGCCATCAATGGCACGAGTTGATCAACTTTTGGTAAAAATCGGTCGACTAAAAATGGGAGTTTACTCGTGTCGATTTTAAGATTTTTGCGAATATTTCACAACTGAGAAATATTTCGAAAAAATTTATTTAACAAAAGCTATAAAAGCAATACCTAACAACTTTTATTTGAGACATTTTTTGATAAAGCAGCATAAACAAAAAGTTTTGATAAAACAGAAAAATATCTCGAAAAATCCTTTCCTGAAAAATTTTATCCTTTTTACACCATAAAACATCTCGTGGCACACCAGTGTGCTCCCAAACACTGGTTGAGAAACATTGCTCTAAATTCAATGTTCACATAATTCTAATTGAGCTAATAGCCATAGATGTTGTGTACACTAATTAATCTATATATTATGCTATGAAATAATCAGGCCAAATGTTACTGAAATCTGGTACTAGATAAAAGGATTAAAGCGAATACTATTGCTTCTGCTATGCCGTGTGACTATTTTTTTCTCAATAGTTAAAATAAATATTGCTTTCCGAGGAAATTAGACTTTTATTTTACTGTTATTAATGTTGTATGAAACTAATTATTAATGTTAATTAACAGTATTGTTTAACTAATATGATAATTAACCAAATTAAAAGATTGCATAAATATCATATAGTATTCAACAATAGTGTGAACAATTGCCGCAACCATAATGTTATATGAGAAAAAAGCTTGGAAGTTCCATTGATTAGTCGTACATTTTAGTAAATTTAGAAAGGCATACAATATTTGCAAAATTGTCACATATTAGGTTAAATAATATTTATTCCAGTAGTGTTTAGGTTAAGTTTATGTAATTTAACAATAAATTTGGTTGTCTAACCACAAAATATATGTAACTCGGCTATAAAATAAATTAAATAAATAAAAAAGTAGGGATTATTTGATTTGGCAATATGCACAAATTAAATTGAATGCTCTCGAAACTCGAAACAAATATAATTGCTATTGCTTTGTTCTAATAATTACGAGCCAGCGCATTTAAATATATCAGAAATTACATTAACAGACTGCATCAATGCCTGGTCCGGGATTTGAATCTAGGACCTTTGGGATGAAACGATAATGTGTTATTATTACACCACATCGGTCAGCAAGAATTAAATTAATTCTTGTGACTGTGTAAGCATTATAGCGATTCAATTTGTAACGTTTAAGTCATTACACAGAACCTAGCAACGTCATGTTTACAATAGTTTTATAAAGAAAACTGCTCAAAAATGGCAGAAATTGCGGATTGTAGCAAAAAAAAAAAAAAAAGATGTAAAATACCGTCGTTCGATAGCGTACGAATATGAAACAAATGATTAAAGGGAAAGCAAAAAAAATA
Source organism: Liopterus haemorrhoidalis (assembly GCA_963971575.1). Lineage (NCBI taxonomy): Eukaryota > Metazoa > Arthropoda > Insecta > Coleoptera > Dytiscidae > Liopterus > Liopterus haemorrhoidalis. The sequence continues at coordinate 12,715,543 of OZ020618.1, read as the reverse complement.
CGACCAAGAGAACCAAAAGAAAGACCACGATTGCGATAGAAGAATATTATGAAAAATTATCTGGAAAAACAATACAGAAAACACTCTTGGTTAAAGTTCCACAAAATTAATTTATTAAATACTTAATATATATATTATGGCTTGTTAGGCCATCATCAAAAGATGAAATAATACAAAGAATATTGATATTGAAAGTTTTAAACTATAATTGTGTTTTTTCTGTATTATTCAAAATGTTCCATCAAGAGGTAACATCTATAAGAACATACCATATTATTTTTGAAGATCGGCATAAAACAATTATCCCGTATATCTATAATCACATTGTTAAACTACAAAAGAACTAGGGTTCACGTTTACAACCAAGTTGTAAACAGTCAACGGTCAGTGGCGCAGGGATGTTTGTTTTTGTTAATCCTTTAAGTAAGATGCGTAATGTGAAAAACTAATTCCTACGGCTATGGGTTAACACGCCTAGTTATATCACTTCTATTGTAATTTTATGAGTTCCCTAACTTTTATTATTTGATTGTGATCTTCAAAACTAATATAGTACGGACTTTACATCCATCAATATTATGAAAAAAACCATGTTTGGAATTTATAAGCACTAAATTTTGACAAGATTTTTGAGAAAAATGTGGCATATAATCTAATGGAATCTGGCTAAAAATCATTAACCGAAATAGTACCTACAGTACGAATTTTTCATCAGAATATTGTTTAAAAAAATATCGAATTTTTTGTATCGTGGAAAAATGTTATTATATTTAGGGTATAGATATGACCAAAAACCCTTGTAACGTCACTTATGTGTCTGTCTGTTCGGTAAAATGTTGAACAAACGACTGAACATAGAAAATTAAAATTTGGCATGCTTTTACAACTTTTTGACCCACATATTGGAAAACTGTAAAGAGTTAAAAAACATAGCGAAAAAAAAAACAAATATGTATATAACTTAAAAATACTTATTTAAAAAAAATGAATGAGTGGGATATCAAATGAAGTATAGTGTATAGATAATTCAATATTTTCTTTTTTAAAAACAAATATTTTTATGGGATTCCATAAAAAATATGTCAAAAAACTTTTGTCCCCCATCCTATTCCCAGAGGGGTTGATCTATAAATCTATAAATCTGAAAAAAATCTCAATAATTTACAGTGATAGGAACCGGAATGGTTTAACCGAAATTTTTGAAATCAGATTTGATTTTCGAAATATATCGATAAATATTTTTTAATTTATTATGTGGTATTAAAAAATTAAAGTTAAAATCTTTGGCACACAGCAATGCTGGCTATGTGCGTGTGTGTTAAAAGGAATCTCTGAAGGAATAGATTACGGAACGAAAAGTAGTTTTATCAAATTTTGGGAAAAATGTGATAAAAAACTATTGTCTCGCACCTATAACCCAGGGGGGTTAATGTAATAATTTTTAATTTGAAACACAATTTCAAAAATCAGCTGTGTCCACCACAGGAGCGACCGCCATCACAAAGTACTTGTTTAATTTATGCTGCTTTATCAAAAATTGTTTCAAATAAAAGTTGTTAGTTGTTGCTTTTATAGCAACTTTTGTTAAATAAATTTTTTCGAAATACTTCTCTGTTGTGACATATTTGCAAAAATCTTAAAACCGAGACGAGTAAACTCCCATTTCTAGTTAACCGATTTTTACTAAAAGTTGATCAACTCCATTGGTGCCATTGATATCAAAAGCTTAAATATGAAGTTTCATAAAAAAACCTTTTAGCAGAATTTGCTCTGCACGTGTACACGGACCGACAGACAGACAAATCGACAGATATCATGCTAAAAATAGTCAAAACGTTATGTAGGGACCTCAATTCGTGCACATCCATCGAAATTTCAAAATGTCAAAATCGGTATGATCACAATACCTCTCTATATGTTGGCGGCCGGTAAAAAATGGATTTTGTAGTCACTCAAAAATGTGTCTAAATGTTGTCACTTACTTGATACAAACGAAACCCTGGAATGTGTGCAAATTCACATTTCACATCAATTTTTTGAAATATTTTTTTATAAATCTCAAACCATATATTTGAATTTTTAAAATTAAAGTTTATTTTTGTTATAGTCAAATTAGCATATTTTTTATATTTTTACTAAAAATATGTTGTCCCCAATAACAAATTCCCAAATATGTGACATTTAAGTTAAGATCGCACATTTTCACATGTTCAAGTAATATCTGTCACGTTTTAATGAATCTGTAGTAGTGTTCAAGACTTACCACATATATTCTCATATTGGATAAATTAATTGTCGCACCCCGAGTAACCAGAGAACTTATGCCAGACTACATCCAGGATCTCATTATATAACTACATATATATATCCCCACCGTATGTGGATTTTTTTCTTAAGAAATTCTCACACCAATTAACAATAGACAAGATAGAAAAATGCATTAATTATTTTGTAATGTTATACATGAGCAACGATAGAAATTTTATAGAAATAAGTTAAAAATAAAAAAGATTTCCTCGGTTTTTGTATGAGAAAAGTAGATGAAAATCGATTTTTTAAAATGAAATTTATATGACGGTTTATTAAAAAAATTTACAAGGAAATTGCACCATCTTTTCTTACTACATGCTTGAAGGAACTGGCGGATTTTGTTTTTACACAAAATACTTTTGATAAATTGTTTTTTTATGGATGGTTTATTTAAGTTTTCGCATTAAGTACGAAAAACGATGTTGGCCAATTTGGTCTTACTAACCCGGAACCCTGGGCGATTGTCCCGGTCACCCATGCGTTACGCCAGCCCTGGTTATAAAGAAAAGCTCTTTTAACTAGAACCATAAAAAGGAACCACAATACAAGGGGCATAAATTCATAAAGGAGTTACATATATAATTCTATTTACGTATCAATCCGATTCAGTCAGACGTCACAAAATATTTTGAAACTATTCTGCTAGAAAATGCATCTCGCAATATTTACTCAGAATCTTCTGCATTTTTCTTGACATTTATCGGTGTTAATCAATAAATAACAGAATTTCCATTAACATATTCAAAAACTTGATGTGAAGTGTGAATTTTCATACATTGCAGGGTTTCGCAGCTATATAATAAGTGGTATATGCTGAGTGTGTAAGATAAATTTAGCTTTGTAGTAATCACGGCAAAAAGAAAGATATTTTTAAAATAATCTATCGTCTATTAATCTAAGAGCTTTAAAAACAAATTTTATGTTAAAATATTTTTTTGTTAATTTTAATTCGAATACCTAATACCATTATTTAGGTTTCTAAATATGTGCAGTATTTTTTTTTTTATATATATAACAAGGTTCATTAAGATTTTGAAAATTGCGCCTATGGCTTCCATTGGTTGTTTTAAGTCATATGCTCCACCCCTCTCGTTTCGTATGCATGACACATAGAATGAAAATATAATTCCACAAATTCCAACTGGCTATTAAATTTACGCTCTTATGTAATAATTAAATGCAACATTTCCCAAAATATAACTAGAATTATGACAAAATAAAAATGAAAAAAAAAAAACAAAAAATAAAACCTAGTTTGCTGGGTAGCAAGCGAGCAAGCTAACCATTAGACCAGGATACGCCTTCTAGTATAGTGTGTAACATAACTATAACTTTTGTACATCCTCAACAAAAAAACACAAAAAATGCATTATTTTCCGAAAACATAATCTGATCAAAAATTCCTGTTGTACTATTCCGGTTCAGACCAATGTACATACATTACTTAGAATTTTTTCAGATTTTTAGTTTAAACCATCTGGGCTACAGGGTGTGGGACAAAATTTTTTTTTTGACCAATTTTTGGCAAAAATCGTCTCAAAATAATTTATTTAGCAAAAATAAAATGTTGATTGTTAATTTTGATACCCTACTCAAAATTTTAAAACAATATATTTTTTTTTTTTTCGATGAGCACATATTTGTTAATATTTTTTGGAGGATATGTTTTTTAGATGTTTTTGTGTTTTTCCTGTATGCGGGTCAAAGAGGTGTATAAGCATACCAAATTTAAATTTTTACCGACCAGACAGACAGACAGACGACAAAATGACGGTGTAAGGGTTTTTTTGTCATACCTACAAAACCCTAAAAATCCAGCCAGGGCTGCCCCTACCATTTGCGGGGCCTGGGGCAAAACTGGAATTACGGGGCCCCAAAACTGGATTTGCGGGGCCCCATATATATATATTGAATAACGATATTTTCTTTAATATCATTAACTATTAACAAAGTACACATACATATGTATATTCAATGAAAATATATTTTTTTTCCAACTATTTATAAAACTTGGAATAATATTTTTAATATATTTTATTATTTTATTACTTGACGGTCGAAGCGCGGGGCCCTTAAAGGCGTGGGGCGTGGGGCCTGGGTCCGGTTCCCCACTTGCCCCCGTCTAGGGGCGGCCCTGAATCCAGCTTTAACTACCGTAACACGTTGTTGCAGCGTTAAAATCTTTATAAAGAGTCATTATGATGAATTACCTTCAATCAACTACACAACTGTCAAATTACTACTGACAGCAAAAAATTGCCAAAATTGTGGCAAAACAAAATCGAAAGAAGTTCATTTAAACACCAGTATAATGTTGCTATATTGAGATTAGAACGGTGAAATATTCTGCTAGTCGACAAAATCTTTTAGTCTGAATATGAACAGAATCATTGTTATTTCTCTTTCGTTTTGCCCTTTAACAAATTTGAATACCAAATTTTAATCAATTTACTATGATACTCGAAAGTCTTTAAGAAGATTGGGGTAGAATTAAATTAACAGTATTTGTTTGAAAGTTTTGCGAATGGCGTCGGTAGTGTTGTATTAAGTGTTTGTCTTTCGTATTATTGATTACTTGGATTGTTTACACAATCTAGAAGTTGAATGAATAAATGAAAACTTGATCTAAAGCTAATATAAAGGGAAGATTGAGATTAAATGAAATTATAATGGACTATATTGAGATCAATTCAATAAAAAACGATACGGTAAATTCGATATTTAGTAAATATTTAATAATAACTTTATTTTGGTAGATTTTAAAGTATCCACTTAATGGTGTTAATAATTGGTTTCCTGAGTGGTCTTAAGGGCTCACTATAAAGGAAAATTGAAACCATTCCCGTCTGAAAATTGATTTCCACCTCCTTGATCTACACAATATAAAAAGAAGTGCTGATGGGATCGTTCCGCATTGGTGGCGCTCACCAGGTTTTGGGATGCAGTCGTGTATATTTAGCTTAACAATGGTCTATTCGCGGAGAACATAAAGTCGATGTAAACATTACAACTACGTAACTCTTGCTGTGATTGGATGAAAATATTTTAAGAGTGATTTAAATGTCTTTTCGTCCAATCAAAACAAGAGTGATGTTGATAACAAGATCTTATAGGCGCCAATAAACCAGTTCGTACACTTAAGTTCGCACAATAAGTGTGGACGGTAGAACTGATAAATATAACTTATGGAATATCGAAGAATATTCTATATTTGCCGTACCATGTTATTCTTGCTTATTCGCGTACAATTCAAATTGTTGCCGTTAATGTTGGTATTCATTGACTAGCTATCTATAATTCTATACATTTACAGATTCTAATTATTAATCTTTACAAAAAGAAACATTTTAAAATCTTGTACTGCCTAATAATCTGACGTTTTCTTCCATAGGGGAAACTTTTTAAGATCGCAGCGCCGTATGCGGCAAAGCTGGAACACTCGAAAGCCACATTAAACTGTTATTCGTGTATTTTACACGTGTATTAACACGAGTTGTATTTTTCCTGTTTTCCGAGCTTTTTTTTTTAATTTAAAGGTAATCTACGATTTACAAGATATGAAATAATATACTATTCTAAAGAAATTTCAAGGATATTTTTAGTTTTTCATTGTATTTTTAATTCTTTTTGACTGTCTGTCAATATAATTACAACTAAAATATGGTAAATATATTAGTAATATAAAATTATTATCTCTGCCTGAAAAAGTAGAAGGGCCTTTTAATATATCAACTGATGATTTAGGCAAATTTTGGGTGCGATAAATGCTTTTTTTCAGTCTTTTTTTGGACGTAAAAAATCACTTTCCATAAAATGCAACGGGCAAACATGCATGCATGGGCTTGGATTTTTGCCTATTTTTAGTTTTTGAGTCCATAAAAACCTACGATCCACTTTCTCTCTGCCTCCAAACGTCGTTTCAATTGATATTTTTTTCGATTTAGGTAAATTATGGAATGTTTAAGAAGGATTCTTCATTATTCACGATTTACATTGCGGTACACAACAAAATTGATTGTTTTTTTTTTTTTTTCATGATACACAAAAATAAAACACAAACTACAAAAAAACACGTATTTCTCCACTGAACAAAACAAAACAATGTGGCTTTCGTATCTTTCACAAATTGCCACCAGATGTCAGGGCGCTTAGGAAGTTTCCCCTATTATTTTCGTTCTGCTTTCGAGGATCTCCTTCATCCATAGACAACCACTGTCTGACTCAACCAGCACTCTATGCATTGAACGTAGTTCTTGTCATACTCCACTACAGGACAATAGGTGTTGGATTGTCTCTGAGGTTTCTCCGCAAGTTCTACAGGTTCTTTGGCATTCTGGTTTCCAGAAGCAGTTAGCCCCTTCTTCGTTTCCGCACCGAGATTTACCGATGATCTTTTGATTCTTCCCTTTTGGCTTCGTGAGGTATAGCGGCACTGCGGGAACTTGTATGAGTTTATATCCTTGGTTTTACAGTTATCTTTCTATTCTATTTTGTTGCTGCTGTCTCTGTACCTGTCTGTCCCGATCATCCATTGTATATTCTAATTCTTCTCCTTTTTTTTTGCCTTCTTCTTACCTCCTGTATGCTATATCCATTTCTTTCAAAATATTATCTTCTGTCTTCTCCCCAGCTGGTTCTATAGTTTTTTTCTTTTTCTTTTCGACATTCCTGTATTAATGATCTTCTTATCGAATCTGACCGCCGTTCTTCCGGTTCTTATCCTTAATTTATCTCTTTTTGTTTCTTCAAGTATTATATAGCTCGGTGTTCTTTTGTCCAATTCCAGTGTCCATCTAATGAAGGTTTCTTGAATTTTCTCTAGCTCTTCATGTTCTTTTCATCTCCATATCTCCGTATAATAGTGTACTTCAGTAGTGGAGCTAAGTCATAACTGTGACACTTTGACCTTGAAAGTCCGACCAGCCGACTTTCACTGAAACCTGATGTAAAAAGACATGGTTTTTTGAGGCTTGACCGTTGGAGTGTCAGCCGTGCCTTCTCGAAAGCCGTGCTGGAATCGTGTAGGATAAGTTATATTTATATGTGACTTTTGGAGACTTGAACTGAATAGTTATGTAAAAGCGATATGTATGTGAAAGGTTTGTGGTAAATAAGGTGGATAAATAAATAAACAAAACATGTTGAATAAATTTTAATTAAGAAAATTACGGAAACATGACAAAATACTCGTATATAAATACCAAAATGGCCGAGTTATTAGCGAGTCGAATAGGAATATTATTTTTTGAAAGTCTTTTCCAAATTTTCTCTGCCCCATACTCCATACCTGGCTTAATATGCTCCTGGATTTCTTGATCCTCAATTTTATTAACCCTTTACCGCATAGTGTGCCATATATTGCACTTTCCGATTTTTATTTATTATTTTATTTTGAAAACTGAATCAGAACGTTACTCATTAATGTTCATATATGCCACATACACAGCAATGGATCCTGCAGTATCTCAAGTAATGGGCTGCAATAGATTTGAGGATATCAAGCGGAATTTGCACTTCAATGATAACTCTGAATTTATTGAGGAAGGACAACTGGAAGATACGACCTTTTCTTTCAAAAATTCGAGGGCGACTGCTTTTAATCCCTAAAGAAGAACTCCTAGAATTGACGAGCAAATAATACGGAATTATTTTCTTTTGTAACATAATGTAGAATCATAATGTGCCATGTATGGCACACACCCTAAATTATTATTTTAATAATTATTTTTTCATAAAAATAATAATTAATATTTTAAATATGTTTTTTTAATTAATTTTTCTATCAATAAGAATCAATTCCTAATGCTCATGAATTATTTCAACCAAAAATAAAAATTCATGCAGTAAAGGGTTAATATAGATTTATGTTATTTCATGTTCGTTAGTTACGTAAGACAGTTTGAGGTGTAAAAGACTCACTTAATTAAAATCCATATTTCGAAACCCATAAACATGGTCTTATTTTATTCAAGCTTGTTGCAAAAACAATGCCACAGTTACCTTCTCTAGTTCAATATGCGACCTAAACCTACAAACTCATATAAAATGAAATTAAATTCCATAGTAAATAGCAAACAAACAAAGAAGTATTTGTTTCATACAAACCAGAAAAAATATACATTTAAGTTTCACTAGTTTCTTATACTGTTGCCCTTCTAAATGTTTTCAGAAAGAACAAAACCAAAGTTTTGTCAAACTAGGTCATGAACCCAAGGGATTCGCACCAAGGGATTCGCAATATTGATGTAAAATTCAGTTCACTCGGCTCTTGTAAGATTACTTACAGTAACGTGGTGAAACCTCCAGGGTCACAAAACAGTAAAAGTTCCGAGGAAATCTTATGAAAGCTCATATTGAAGTTTAACAAAGTGAATAAAATGATTGAAGAAGAGAGCTAAGGAAACACTATATGATTTAATTAAGTTAAAAGTGAAACAACAATGGAAAAAATCTTATTTGGCCAACACAAGTTGTTTCATTAGAAATTTATATATTGGCAGATGATTGAACATGAGATGATGAAGCAGGATGTAGCTAATAGTAAAAAGGATCTGGAACGGAAGTCTGACAATAGTCTGCCAGTGAGAAGACTTTGCAAAAGGATAAATCAATTCACATAAAATCTAGCGGGTATTGATCAGGGATGGGGAGTCAGCAGAAAACTAAATGACTTGATTTTTGAAAATCGTCTCAGACTCCCGCCTCCTTTCGCTCGTAAATATTACCATAAGATATCATTTTCATTACATCTTGAGTTCTTGTGTAATTTTTAATAAATTTTTTTGAATATATTAGTTTTCATTGTATTTTATATATTTTATATTTCATAATACTTCACTATTTCCTATTGGCATTTAGATTTTGGCTGCCAACATGAAACATGAAATAATCACGAGCCCGTTACAACTTGAGAAAACAAAAATCTCGTTTTTTGATTAAACATAATAAATAGACCATACATTGCGTTAACTTTTTTAAGGACGAACCAGATCTGGTTAGTTTGGTTACTTTTATAATGAACTGACTTAAAATGTCATTTAAAAAATTCTTTCTTGTAAAACATACTTCAGATTTTTTGGTTATGATCATTTTAAAATTAAGATATCATTTTTCATTATGACATATGTCAAATGGGATGACATATTAAGAAAGTTATATTTTTTATCATTTTATAATAAAAATATGACTACAATTTCAAAAATGCAAACTACTGAAATCAAAATGTCCTCTTAGTTTTTACAAAAGTGAGCAGCATATACAGAAAAAGATAAAATGGATATGAGTAAAAACAAAAATCTTTACTGCCTCATCCTATTACTCTATTAAAACGAATAGTGTTAATCAAATTTTAAACTGAAAAACATGAAGAAAACCGGTTAAAACCGGTATTGAATATTTTTAATCTCATTTTCGTTCTTAAACAAAAAAGGTAAAAACAACTGGTAAGTTATTTTGTTCGTGTTCAGTTTGAGATCATCCTTGATAAAAATTGAATTAAATAGTGTTTCCAAAAAGCTTCGATTCCTCGACTCCGGCTCCGACTCCGACTCCCCATCCCTGTTTTGATGTACAATGTGCTGCAAGCACTGGCAACTCGAACTGCTAATGGTAACCCGGCGACTGACATTGAATGGGAGTAACGACTGCTTATACACTTTTGGTGTTGCAGTCGTTTGCAGTTAAAAGCTTGCGAAGTGCACATTTGATCACAGATATTTTTATATATTTAAAAAATTAATGATTTAAAGAACGAATAAGAATGTAAGAAATTACATGATCTGTACAGCACATAAAATATTAATTTTCTTCTACTTGACTAAAGCAGTTTCACAGTTCACAGTTCTAAAATTAATAGACTATACGCTATGAGTTGTTCACAGCTCTAAATTTAACAGATTAAGCGTTGTCGACTGTCGGCTGTTTTCCAAACTTATAGTTAGTGCGTTGTTTTAAGGAGACAGACATATAAACACATAGCTTCTCACTTTAAATAACCTACAAAATACTATCGCACAAATTTCGGAAATCGTGTAACGAAAAATAATTGCTGTAAATGCGGTTATAATTTTGTTATTAAAATTTAGTAGGAAATCACAATCTCGCTGATGGCAGGTTCGTAATAAGTCAAATAAATGCATTTATTTCATTGTAGTTAGTTTAAAAAAGCATAGATGTCACAACATTCGTTACGTATTAATTTTCATAGCTGTGAACGCTGTTATTAAACACTAAAACTGTCTACTAAATATATCCACTACGTACAGTGCATAGTCGACTAATTTTAGAGCTATGAACGCAGCTTTATACCTATTGAATCATAAAATGTGATATTTCTATATTTTATATATTATTTATAAACGTATATAGGTAATAATAATAATAAATAATAAATATATTAGCCAATTATCTAAATATAAAGAAAATCTATATACAGTATGTAGTTAAACTTTTGATATCCATCTTAATAATGATTTACTTAATCTCAATTATACTTCTGGTTGCAGTACCTCAATTAGAAGTTACCACGAGCCGCCACTGATATTATCATACATGTAGGTCTAATTTAATGTGAAATATGCTTTGGCATTTGACAATAATTTCAACATATTCACACGTTAGCAGACGTAATAATAACAATTCGCTCTTTAGTGTCTCTGTAAGGTGAGAGTAAGTTTATAGAAATAATTTTTCTTACAACACTTGACGTAAGACGTAGCTTACTTGTGGCCACAGGTCAACCTTTCTAAACGTTAAACACGCGGATAATATTAAATAATTAGACAATTTGTCTAGAAAAGGAAAAGTTATGTTTCATCTAACGACAAGAAAAAATATTTTAAATAGAAATTATTAATTTTAATTGAATTAGATTATTAATTATAAACGGAGATTCTTAAACATGTTTAATAGGAATGAAATTTATCTGTAATTAATGCATTTCCGTGATTATTCATCTGAAAAGATCATTATTTCTTGCAGGCGTGAAAATAAGAAACGAGAAACTTTTAAAAATAACTGCATCTGTTTTAATATACAATAGGGAATCCTTGCACAATTTAAATATGACCTAGATCATATCAAGAAGAAGAATATATTAAACTATAAAAAATTACAATTCTGTCACAACGAAGGAAGACGAGAAAATTAAAATATACTCATACATACAGCAGTGGCGGCTGAGACAGGGAGGCGCTGGGACAGTGACCTCCTAAAAATTTTTAGTAAAAAAGTTAAATTTAATACTTTATTTATACTTCTTTAAAATTGCATTAAAGTAGCTAGATATATCTGCATATTTTTATTTTTATTATTTCTTATTCAAAGATTTTTCATATAAATGTAAAATTTAAAAATTAAATCAAGACAACTCTTCCGAGCGTTGTTGGACACTCCACGGAGTGTCCAAAGATACAGCGTTGCCACATGCAATATCTAATGTTCTTATCTAGATATGTAGCAAACATTTCCTAGTAACGGCAACAGCGGCGAAGGTTAGTGTTGCATGTATTAGTGAATTACGGCCGGTGTCCCGTAGCTTAGTTCGGTCGTTGTGATTTGTGACAAGTACTTAAACGTGAAAATGAATCGAATGAAGCACGTTAGTTTTATTAAAATATACTGTATATTTTAATACAACTAACGTGCTTAACTATGAAACAAAATTATTAATAAAAAATCAGCTGTGGCCACCACAGGACCGACCGCCATTATAAAGTACTTGTATAAAATATATTCTAGCAGCAGAGTAGAAATAACTTGGCCTAATATTTTCTAACAGAGATATTATTTATCATGACCATGGAAACGTTACACATAAGTATGAAAATTTGAGACTGAAAAAATTTTACAAAAATTTACGACAAATTTTTCGAAATTTTTCGTTTCATCAAAAAACATCTCAAATAAAAGTTATTAGTTATTGCATTTATAGCAACTTTTGTTAAATAAATTTTTTCGAAATATTTTTCTGTTGCTAAATATTCGCAAAAATCTTAAAATCGACACGAGTAAACTCCCAACTTTTTAGTCAACCGATTTTTACCAAAAGTTGATCAACTCGTGCCATTGATGGCAGAAGTTTAAATATGAAATTTCATAAAAATCCTTTTAGCCAAATTTGCTCTACACGTGTACACAGACAGACAAGCGGACGGACGGACAGATGGACAGACGGACGGACAGACAGACCGACAGACATCGTGCTAAAAATAGTCAAAACGTTATGTAGGGACCTCAATTCGTGGAGATCCATCGAAATCTCGAAATCGGTATGATCAAAATACCTCCCTTATATATGTTGGCGGTCGGTAAAAATATGGGTCCTCATCGGCCAAAATTGAATATTTCCCAACAGGATAAAAATGGAAATAGAACTTTTAATAGAAAGTTTAGTGAAAAACAATATTTAAATACAAGTTGGTTGTGTGGATGTGATAAATAAAATGTTTTTTTTTTGTTTCCTGTGTTTGATTTGTTCATCAGACGCATATGAAATAAAGACAGTAAATAGTGTTAAAGATATTAAACATTGCAAAGATAAAGTTCTTAAACATAATGTGTCTCATAAACATATGCATTATTCGGTCAAATTTGCCATGCTGGGATCGGTAAATATACGATTTCAACTTGATACTGCGTATAAACTTTCAATTAAAGAACATAACTAAAAGGTTAAATCTAATATTTAAATACATGTGAATATGTGTAGGTATCTGCTTAATTAATAACCAAATATGTTATGTTTCTGACTACAAAGCATTGTCTTAATAATATTGCAATTTTAATAATAATAATAATAATAGAAGTAATAACTACAAAAATGATAATAATAATATTGACCATAAATCTTAATAAAAGTGCCAGATTTGTCAGTTTTTCTAGTTGCAAAACATATTTTCAGGTATTTTTTATTTATTTACTTTTTTCTCGTATAACTATATTTTAATAGATATATATGGGAAAAAAGTGTCCCCCCAAATATTTTACTCACCAGCCGCTACTGACATACAGTGTGGATAAAAATTAAATTAATAAACATTCATTTCAAATAATTTCTATAATAAATATACCGTGTGATCATAATTTCTTGTCAGTTACATAACAGTAAACAATGAGCTTAAAAATATCAAAACTGTATTCTATCTCTTATCTAAAAATTCCAATTTAACAAAGAACCAATCAGTAACGATATTGTATTGAAAACTTCATGTTGTTCGTTAACTCAATGGCGTGTAGAGAAAAAGTAGTAGTTTTTGTTAAGATATATTATTGTTTTTTTCGTTATTATTGTTGTTGTTGATATTATTGTTATTAAGATTGTAATTGGAAGACGATTGTTGATCGAGGTTAGCTCTTAGAGGTAAGTGAAATATTGAACATAACCCAATATAAAAATCGAATCTACGTCTATGTGTGCATGTCTTTGGAAATAAATTTGATAACAAAATGTTTCTGTCAACTATTGCATAACTGACAAGAAATTATGACCGCTCTGTATAAAAATTGATGTGAAGTGTGAATTTTCACACATTTCAGGGTTTCGCAGGTATTTAGTAACTGAATGATGATTATTTGGGATGCCATACAAATTTTATGTCAAAATATTTTTTTATGAATTTTAATTCGAATGCCTAATATAGTCGGATTGCTGATAAGTGACTATTCGTTGCTACAAGTATCGATATGCAATACTATATGCTTTCTCTGTCTATATCATTATAATTATTTGCATACCCATAGTAACGTATAGTGACGCAAGTTGACAACTAACCTTCCAAATTATTTGAATAAAAAACAAAACATTAGAAAGAGATGAAAAAGATGGCATGATTCGTAGATATCTTTACTAATTAGAGCGCAAAAATAAATTTACAGCAGTACTCAAACAAACAAAATTATTAATTTTAAGATTATAATTATAAATAAGGAAAAATTTATAATCATACGTAAATTTTGGATTATAATTTGTTATTTATTCCAGCGGATTTAAAATTAAAGTTTGTGAATTTAATAATTGGCCGCAAGCCGTATTTTAATTAATATTTATTACCAGACACTGATAGTTAACACAAACAACAAAAAACATTTTTAAAATCGCTGAAAAATGGTAACTAGATTATTATATGAATGCACTACTTGATTCATACATGTAACAGTCACCTATCAGCAATCCGACTATACCATTATTTAAGTTTCTAAATATGTGCAGTATTTTTTTTAAATGACTTTCATTGGTTGCATAAATCATAAGCCCCGCCCTCTGATTTCGTATACATTTAAACATAGAATTAAATGTTTGTAAGAGAACACTCCCCACTGGTTATTAAATTTACGCTTTTAAAAATGTTGCCCAGATCTGGCCCCCTGTGACTTTTTCTTGTTCCCGAAACTAAAGAGGTCCATGAAAGGACGACGCTACGCTACGAGTGAGGAGATAAAGACGGCATCGAAGGAGGAGCTGAACAAGATCACAAAAAATGATTTTTTCAAGTGCTTCGAGGATTGGAAAAAACATTGGCACAAGTGTATAATATCTGGTGGGGATTACTTTGAAGGGAACAAAATAGATATTCATGAATAAATAAATAATTTTTGAAAAAAACACAAAATTCGCGATACTTTTTGAACAGACCTCGTATAATATAACTTCTCTATGAATTTATGTTCCGCAGAGTAACCTTTTTTTATAGTTGAATAAAAGAGCCTTTTCTTTATAACCAATTTTGACATTTACCTGAAGATTACGAGAAAGGATTTAATCCGACAGAAAGGTTGTACAAACATAGTATTCAGTAGAATTCTTATCGAATATTATAGAGGATTACAAATGTCCATAACAATTTATTGATATATAATCAACAGAAATGAGGACAAGTCGAGTGACAGCAGGTGCTACTGACATGAACTTCATTTTGTTTACAAAGTTTATGTAGAAAGGAAAAGTTTAATCTTCATTATTTTCAATGTTAGGAAAATAAATTGTAGATATTATCAGAAATGTTTTTTTTAGTTTAACACCGAAGAATACACAATTGTTTAATTCAATATAACACGACCCTGAATAACATTTTCGTCGATTTTAGAAACTGAAGGCCTACCCGTATATATGCCAGCATCAGAGCTTCAAAATTTCAATTCATTAACAACTTAAACCACATTTACTGTCTTAAATCGCAGAACTTCAAAACAACCATTAAACAAAAACATATCCTTAGTACTTCCTTAATTAATTATCCTTTTATTCCTTACATGTATTCCTTAATGCATTCAAAGTCTCATTAATTATGTTAAAAGCTATAAACAACTCTAAACCATCCGAGAGGTATCTTCGTTATTTCTATAGGATTTTCCAAAACTTCTCGGTACATATTTCAGACTTTATGCCTTGATAAAACGCTCCCTAAGCTCTAATCTCTACTCGCAATGCGGGCTTTAACGCCAAGACTATTTTTAGAACTTAATCAGATGTTAGAAGTGAATTAAAAGTTATTGCTGAAATGGTACGTGATGTTAAATTGAACAATTTTGGTAGTGTTCGTGAAATACAATAGAAACTCAATTATTGATTGTGTTTGTTCCGATAATATTTACTTTATATCATATTGTGGTAAAAACTGCTTGAGTGTAACCAAATATTAAGGTTAATTCAACACTGTAACCATCATTATGTGGAATACCTAGTAAGTTCTAAAAGTGCTCATTAACGATTGATGTTTTAAAATATTAAAGTAATAAAATATTTAATTATCATGAGAATGAATTCCTCTAACCGTACACCGTTACTCTTAAACAACTAAACGATCCAAGAGATTAGAAATTTCTGCTATTTGGGTACTATATATCAAATTAAGAAAAGGATGATTTAACATCTTGTGCAATCAAAAATACCAACTATTTCAACTTATTGCCAAAGGAAAAATGTACAGCAAACTAAAATCCACCAATGTAAAAAGTATTCTACTCTATGGTTGTGAAATCTAGATCATATCAGCTATTCTACCAAACTTGCTTCAGGTCTTCGAGAACAAATGCCTAAAAAACACCCATACCAGCCGATGTATACGGGGCCTAATCCTGATAGTACATTTTCGTTTCTACCTTATTGCAATACTAGATTATCCCGTTGCCAACAGTTTTGGCAACAAATAGTATTATACAATATACTATGAATATGAATCGCGACAAATACATTTCTAAGAAAAGTTAATGTTTCAAAAAGCTTATTCTAGTTGCCGTCTGGGAAAAATTGGATAAAATAATATGAATATCTGATAGATAGCTAAGAAATTATTCTAGCAGTGTTAGTAGTTATTTTTTCCTTAAAACTCTGTACCAGAAAAAAATAGTATTTTAAAAATCCATTCGTGTATTTTTTGAAACTCTTTGTGTACTCTTTGAAAATCTTGAGATTAATTTTCACATTACCTAATTCATTTCCTCGAGTTACTAAGTTATTTTCGTGTAAACATATCAATTACCAACTTTTGTTATTTTCCGGTTTCTTTCAAACAAAAAATGGCGCGTTATATGTTGTCAATGTCAATATACACTTCGGTAGGCTTCGGAATATTTCGTTACATTTCGGAATCTCGCTTCAAATTTGTATTAGACGACAGCATTGACGTTATATAATTATACTACTTCATTGGACGACAGGCACGCACGAACCCAGCCATCCAGAGACACACGTTGGCGTATTATATTATAAATTATATCCGCAGTTTCTTAGAGAATAAATTTGCAAAATATTGTTCATATCGGTCAAAGCATATAGGAGTATCTAGAGTTTCTTGTTTATGCCTACAAAACCCTAGACATTTCTATATGTAATTATATTAGTAGATTCTTAGAGAATAAATCTGCAAAATATTGTTTATATCGGTCAAAGCATATAGGAGTGTCTAGAGTTTCTTGTTTATGCCTACGAAACCCTAGATATTTATATATGTAATTATATTCGTAGATTCTTAGAGAATAAATCTGCAAAATATTGTTCCTATAGGTCAAAGCATATAGAGTAACTAGAGATTTATGTCTACGAAACCCTAGCCATTTATATATGTAGTTATATTCGTAGATTCTTAGAGAATAAATCTGCAAAATATTGTTCATATCAGTCAAAGAATATAGGAGTGACTAAAGTTTCTTGTTTATGCCTATGAAACCCTAGACATTTCTATATGTAATTATATTCGAAGATTCTTAGAAAATAAATCTGCAAATTTTTGTTCATATCGGTCAAAGCATATGTGTCTAGAGTTTTTTGTTTGTGCCTACGAAACCCTAGACATTTCTATATGTTATTTTATTAAATTCAGATAAATTAAATACCAGCCGCTGAAAAATACCAAAATGATTTTAGTCAAGTTATAGCTGATGACACTTCGGTAAGCTTCGGAATATTTCGTTACATTTCGGAATCTCGCTTCAAATTTGTTTTGACGCCAAAGCACGCACCCAGGGACCCAGGGACACACGTTAGCGTATTATATTATAGATAGATATCTAAAATCGCAATTTATTAGAAAATTAAAAACGAGCCCTATGCAGTTGGGAAGAAAAAAAAACAATCCATCCCTGAGGTTAAAAATTGCTCATTCCGATTAAGACTAATCTCCCGTAACAAATAATGCGGAATTATGTGACTCAAATGTTATTTAAATTGTTTTACGATGAAACTTCAAAAATATCGCACAACGAAACGACACAAAGTGGAATCTGGGTGTATACTGGTCCGTAAACGCGGAATCTACACTGATATAGCGAAGAGTTCACATGAAGATTAGCTGTGGTATTACAGCTCGCCTTTCAGGCATTTTGTGCACCTTAATTGAGTAGTAATTAAAATTAACTAATGACTCGACGCTAAATTTATTCCTTATTCCAGGAAACGTTCTCATTGCTTTTCGCTTAAGTTGTCTGTAAATTTCTTTTGCAATATTGTCTTAACATTTTGTAGTATAAAGTTTGGTGTCCACTGAATAGAACGTAATTATATTTACAAGTCAAAAGCAATATAGTGAGAGTACATTATAAGGAACGAAGCCAGTGAATAGCAGTATTGAATTCCACTCTATCATACGTAATTGTATTATCTTCTTCGCCGCAAGTTTTGATCAAGTTATAAGTCCTGTTAACTTTATACTGTACAATTAGTTAAATTTCATTCAACTCAATTACTTGTTCCTTACAAGTTCCTCTTTTACTTAGAAGAGTTAACTATAGTTTAAACTGTTTAGTAGCAAGTAATCTGATCGGGATCAGTCGATGATGCATAAATAATCAAGATTCTCAAAAGTTGTATGAGTAGGGCATTTTTTTATATTGTTACAAAATATGTTCGCATACTTAAGGCTCCAGCTGAGGGGGCCTACGCGTTCTTGTTAACCCGTGCATCTTGAATACTCCAGATTGTTCGAAAATGACTGTAGCGTAGATATATCAGGTCGTCAAAGATGAAATTTGTAGTTAATAATATTGCCAACTTTAACAGCTTATTATTTGACATTGTCTTAATATTTTACCGTTGTTTTTTTTTTTTTGGAAAGTTAAACATCTCGCCTGTTTAAAAAAATCATTGTATGCTCTAAAAAATATCAACATTTTTTTTTTACCGACCGTCAACATATATAAGGGAGGTATTGTGATCATACCGATTTTGACATTTCGAGATTTCGATGGATCTCCACGAATTGAGGTCCCTACATAACGTTTCGACTATTTTTAGCATGATGTCTGTCGGTCTGTCTGTCCGTCTGTCTGTGTACAAGTGCAGAGCAAATTCGGCTGAAAGGATTTTTATGAAACTTTATATTTAAGCTTCTGCTATCAATGGCACGAGTTGATCAACTTTTGGTAAAAATCGGTTGACTAAAAATGGGAGTTTACTCGTGTCGATTTTAAGATTTTTGTGAATATTTCAGAAAAATATTTTGAAAAAATTTATTGGACAAAAGTTGCTATAAAAGCAATAATTAATAACTTTTATTTGAGACGTTTTTTGATAAAACGAAAAATTTCGAATAATTTTTGTAAAGTTGTTTTTAAGTCTCAATTTTTTCATACTTATATGTAACGTTTGACATGGTCATGATAAATAATATCTCTGTTAGAACATATTAGGCCAACTTATTTCTACTCTGCTGCTAAATAAATACATTATTTTATATAAGAACTTTATGATGGCGGTCGGTCCTGTGGTGGCCACAGCTGATTTTTTTTACTCTGCTGCTAGAATGTATTTTATATAAGTACTTTACGATGGCGGTCGGTCCTGTGGTGGCCACAGCTGATTTTTTAAATTAATTTTGTTGAAAATGGAACGGCCGGAAATTCGCACTATTATGAAGTATGAGTTCTTACGTGGAACTACGGCATCGCAGACCGCGCGAAACGTTAATAGTATATTTGGCTATAGTGTTACTACGCAGCAGACAATCAGATTAATTCTGTAAAATTTACTGTGAGTAACGTTACTACAAGATAAAATATTATAAAAAGTATAATGACTTTCATTCATGATAGTAACTGACCTTGCTTATAGTGACAGTTTTAGTTACAATGGTCATAGTAACTGAGTTACAGAATTGGTCTGGGCATCAAATTGGTTCGCCAAATTTCGTACAGGTAACTTAAAAACCGAACAAAAAAAAAACATGGCTCATCGATCACAGCAGAAATATACTGCAACCAACTGGACGAAATAATGCAAAAACTTAAAGAAAAACAGCCTAGATTGGTCAACAGATCGACTCCTATCTTATTTCATGATAACGCTAGACCACTCACTGCACAAATGACTGTGGCAAAACTACAGGAATTAGAGTTGGAATTTCTTCATCATCCTCCTCCATACTAACCAGTACCTAGCCCTGTCTAGCACTGACTACCACTTTTTCCGAAATTTGGACAACTTTTTAATAAGAAAACAGTTTAATTCCGACAATGCTGGAAAACTGGCTTTCCAGGAATTCATTGACTCTCGTCCGCCAGGGTTTTATACCACCGGACTAAACAACCTGCCGCTTAAATGGCAAAAGTGTATAGACAATATGGGTGCATATTTTGATGAATAAAATAATTCCTTATATTTGTAAGTTATCAACCAACTTTGCCTTTTTTTTCTACAAATTTTATCCTTGACCTAATATATTGCGATTTTCAAAAACATATCCCCGACGCAAAGTGGGGTCTGAGTGTATATATAGTTTACCTACAAACACTGTATTAAAGTCACTAGAACGAAGGACATGTATATTAAGGATAACACAAAAAGACCCTATTCTGTTTTCTTCCTCTTCTGTCCTTTCAGTTTCCCCATCTATTATTCTCGAACAATGCCAAGTTTTTCCGTACATTTGCACATATTCAAATTCCTTTTGATTGAATCTTTGGCAATCAAACGAACCGATAAAATATGATTTGTCGCTTTTCAAGTTTGAAATTTCACGGTCACTAAATTTCTCCTATGACAAATCAATTTTTTACTAGATTTCATCTGTTTTAAATCTACAACTTTTTTACAAAATAAAAATAAAGTTTCTAAAAACAACTTGTCAAATAACAAATGAAGTTCTAAATTTTAAAACTATTAATCTTTGTTGATCTAAAAATATGAATTACATCAATACAAAGAAATGTTGAATGGTAAATTTCTTCGTCCCACTGAAATGATCAGTAGTAAATTATTTGCGAAAGTTGATATTGAATCATCAAGTAATATAGTGAGATTACAAATGAATTTTAACACACTTTCTGATACGAGAGATTTGTATAAAATTCGTAATTAAATTAAAAAGTTTATTGAATAACGTCTGGTACTTTATCTCTTCTCAGGAACTGATAGGTGAGTAAAATTTTGCCTTACATAAATCGTCCATCTTGCTTTGTTGTCAGGACAGGTATCTTGTATACCAATACGTTCGTAATCTTCCATCTAACTAATCTCTTCATCTTTCAGGTTGTAGATAGTAGAGCTCTTCATGATACCAAAGTCAGGTAAACTTCATTCTATATACCAATATTGTTGTTGCCTGTTATGTCCAAACTTTTTGAGAAATTATTTCGCAAAAGATTAAACAGAGAGGAATAATTTAAACCTGAATCACCAATTTGGTTTTCTAAACAAACATTCGATAAGGTAAGAATGATTAGGTAAATACAATAACTGATATTATAAATAAAGCATTAGATGAGAAAAAAGTTTGTTCCACAATCTTCCTGGATATGACATAAGCATTTGATAAGATTTGGCATTAGGGGTTAAATTATAAGTTGATAAATATCCTTCCCAAGCAATACTCTGATATACTGGCATTATTTAACAGAGATATTCTTTAGGATTAAACATGCTTACTCTCAACTTAAAGAAATCAAAGCGGTTCCTCAGGGACGTGTACTAGGACCAGTCCTATACCTACTGTATACAAGCAACCTCCCCGAGTTTGAAAAAAAAAAAAAAAAACACCGTAGCTACTTTTGCTGATGACACTGCGATATTAGCAGTAGGAAACAGCAATAAGCAATCGACAGGATACCTACAAATATATATTATCGATCATCCAAATACATATTTGAACAAAATGATGGCAAATGAAGTTAAATTAATCTAAATCGGTTCACATTTACTTCGCTAAAAGACGTTTTGAACATATCCCGGTAGCTATTAACGATCAAATAGTGCCATATGCATATTTATGACTTTTTATTTTAGTAAATGCTCTTGCCCTTGAAAAAATGTTTCTTACGATATTCAACAAGAAACTGAACGTTATAATTTTCATCGAAAATGAAAACATAAAAATGCTTATTTTGAGTTTTCTGCTGATTTGGGATACGTGCCTTTCGAGACATTATTGTAGCAATATTAAACCCTAAAAGTTCATCATGTATATTTTCGATATATATATATATATATTACAGTTTAGTCGCCGTCATAACTTTAATGTGTCGCACGAGAGATTATTTTGACATATTTCAAAACATTTCTTAATAGCTCACAATCCCGGTGTCATACTGTCAGGATATATACATAGCTTAAAATCTTTTCAGACAATTATTCAACACGCTGACGAAAACCACATCAAATTCGGTGCAGTCGTTTTTAAATTTTAAGGTAACATACTTCCTTTCTATATATTTAGAGATATTATTTTTAAAACTTTTTGTTAACAGAGTTGTTTTTTAGATTTCGTGCCACACCAAAACAAAACCTTGTAGCACACTTTTGTGACTAATACAGCGGTTGAAAACCACTGTTTTAATATAAAATTTGCGTGGAACTGT
Organism: Liopterus haemorrhoidalis; assembly: GCA_963971575.1. Lineage (NCBI taxonomy): Eukaryota > Metazoa > Arthropoda > Insecta > Coleoptera > Dytiscidae > Liopterus > Liopterus haemorrhoidalis. Next base: position 12,692,950 of record OZ020618.1, on the reverse strand, counting down.
TTTTTGAAGTTGACTGTTTTTAACATTAAAAACAGCAGAAAATAGTGTGCGAGTAGCAAACCTAAAATCGAAATGAAGCGGACTCCTTGGCGAATTTGAATGATTTTAGGCGGACCAAAAAATTCTTATATGGACACGGAACTACTAAAAGCAGAGGTAGACCACTAATCAGGTGGCCGGACGATAATAAGAGAATTTCCAAAAACCGATTTTTATTAAACCAAGACATAAAAGTTTGGAGAAGCGGCACGGAAGAGCATGGTCAACAGTTGAATTAAGATGATTGTATTAATAACCAGAAGTTAAGATTAATAATTAAGAATTACGAGAAATTTATGAATTTAAATTCAATAGCAGGAAGTTTTGAATGATTGGAAGAAAGTGAATAATTTCTCTAATAGATTGTAAATCCGACATACGGACATTACTGTCACTTGACACTGAATTCTTGATGGATATCACACGATTCATCATTTACAAATTTTGTTTTATCTCAAAAAGATTACACCATAAATCCAGGAAACTAGCTAACCTGTAACTAAAATCTAGAAGTATTTGTTATATAGTAATTTATCTTTCTACATACTTTACGATGTCTCTATAACTGTCAAACAAAAGTGAATATATCCAACTAACTAATGAAATCAATTTGTTAAATCTTCACCTTTACAATCATGTGATATACGATGGATGCAGTGAAATATATTACACTATTGCAATCAACTTGATTCATGAGACACTAGAGTGTACCTAATTGCATTTTTGAATTAATCCCTAATAAATACGACCAACAAATACCTCTCAAAGCTTGTAAAGGTTAAACAGAAACATGGTGATTCAATTACCACAATTTTTAGACTGTCGTTAAGATTTTCTGGTTTATACGAGGTGTGTAAATTAAGTAACCGGACTGGCAACATAGAGTTTGATTTGACAACATTTGGGACGCGGGACTTGAAGGGGTGGACTGAACATAACGTTTGATCTGGCATCAAACGTTATGTTCAGTCCGGTTACTTAATTTACACACCTCGTATATGATTTAAAAAAAACTTCTAGGACCATCTTTGGAGTGTTTCTTTTTCAAGGGTCTTTAACATGTTTGCGCATGTCGCTCATGAAGATCAACCCTCGGCGCCATTTCATGTTATCGGCTTCAGTTTGTCCTTGTTTGACGCAGAGTATCATAGAGCTTTCGGTACGATTAGTACCTTTACATACCATTAACAATTTAAAATATACCGGTCGCCAAGATCGTATCTAATGGGGGCTACGGTGCTGCAGCCCTCCCTAACAAAAAAATCTAGCGTACATTCTTATATCGCAAAGACTTAATACTAAAAACAGCAGGATGCAGGATTTAAGTGAGTCAATAGTCACCGGACTGCCAGTACCAAAGGATTGAAAAAGACAAACTAAACCATACTTTTTCTCTAATAAGTTTAACACATTCAAGTTTCCGGATATTCATCTTTACATAATTAATTCATTACAAAGAATAAATGCTTTCTTCTGAAAGTAAGAGTACTTTCTTCTTTTTAATTACTATTACGCGCATTATGAGAATTTGACCTAATATTCTACATATTATAGTTCTAACCTTTAGTGATGTAATCTAAAATTAAATCTACTTTCCATCTCAAACTAATAAGGAAACTATTTCAGAGACATAATGCATTTTCATTGAATTATGGATACAGTCGCACCCTCTGTTACTTCGCGAATATAGCAGATCCCGCTCTCTGTAGGAGTTGGAGGTTTCGTGTAATAGAATACCAGAATATTGTCTTGAAAAGGTTAAAAAAAATCTGACCTTGCCTCTGCTTTCTGAGGCTAATGAAAAGGTATTTTAAGGACATATTCTGCCCAAATATTTTCATTTATACTGGACAGAGCTTGACTTGGATAGGTCCTATGCTCAGAAGAGAGAGAAAAAAAAAACAACTTGGCAAGAAGAGACAAAACAAATAGGCAAGAAAAAGGTTAGATGGGAAGAAAGCGCAAAGTCGGTCGTTCAAGAATCATCTGACGACGAAAAATTATACAAAAAACCAAAAGGAAAGAAGGCATGGTGCGAAATAAAGTACATGGTAACACAGTTCGTTGGACGCAGTTTGTAGAGATACTAAGTTCCACCAGGAGAGGTGAATGCATCTGTACATACATAAATACAATTTTAGTATTACCATCTCGTCGATGTATCTAGTTTCGATATAGGACTACGTCTAACTCCACGAATAGTTATGGAGCAGACCGCCTGAGACAAAAATAGGTCCCAATTGATATCGTTATATCATTAAAGCTACGTGTCGCACAGTAATCGTATTAGCATATTCGTAAACAGCATGGAGTCCAATCCGCGTAACACATCGTGCGCGTAACGCTCCCCGTGTAAAGTGGGAAACAGAATGCAACGAGATTGACGGCGCGTTGACGCCGTTGGACGGCGCAAACTGTCAGCGCAAAGTTAAAAGCAAGGCTGTACTACGCAAGTGCACAGAATGAACAACGTCCTACGGCGTTCGAACGCCATTGATACTGAATGTTCGTCAACTTCCAACTTTTGACGCCGTTGAACGTTGACGCAGAACACCTAACCTCAGTTTTTACTGAATGGTAAAGTGTTTGTATGTATAAATAACTTGCATACAACATAAATAACATCACACACAAGTCTTCATCATCCATTATACTTTTAATAAAAGGAAGCGTACGTATAAACACAGATATAGGTTGTCACGTGACACTTGACGGCGTTAAAAATGATTGCATTGTGGGCAGGCGAAAATTCAACGGCGTTCTCAGCAACGCCGTCGCAAATGACGGCGCGCTGTGCATTCTGTTCCAGGCTTAAGGATGCAATATTTTTATGGTGTGCCGCTGCGTTTGACAGTGCATCTCGGCAACCATGAGTACAAAACGACTGTCACTGCTTTCGCTTTAAAACTATCGATGAGATCTATTCAAACATACGAAGAATCATTACGCAGTGGTTTGCACTGAACATTTAAAAAATTGTTTTCTTGTGTCTGGTTGAAAAAAATTGGTTTATCTGGACAATCGTGAGTGCAAAACGATACCAAGCAAAGTCTTTTGTACTCACGGTTTCTAAAATAGATTGAGTTAAACGCAGCGGCACAATGGCGTGCGCTCCAACCTGGCACCTCAATCAAAAGTGAGTGAGTTTTTTACTACGGACTGCTCGATTCGTCATTTTCTGCTTGTATGTTATTTACTGATTCGGAATTCAGCATTCTTTTGATATTGCTAATTAAATTAAATCGACAGGCCTTATCACTTCTCACATACAGAGCAGTAAGAACGGCTTGGCATCGGGGTAAGTGCCTGGGGCGTTGTGAGGCTTGAGAGGCGCCGTGTCGTGCGTGATTTTTTTTGTTTTTGGCCTCACTTGTTAAAAGTGAGGACTTTTTTTTGCCATCACTTGTATTTTAGAAATGAGGACTTTTTTTGTGGCAAGCACTTGTGTTTTAGAAGTGAGGACCTTTTTTTGCCATCACTTGTATTTTAGAAATGAGGACCTTTTTCTTGTGGCCATCACTTCTATTTTAGAAGTGAGGACCTTTTTTGTTTGTCATCACTTTGTATTTTAGAGGTGGGGACCTTTTTTTTAGGTCATCACTTGTATTTTAGAGGTGAGGACTTTTTTTTGCTTTGTATTTTTGAAGTTAAGACCTTTTTTTTGAAAAATTGAAAAATGATATAATAATATGCGCTATTTTAGCTTAAATTAATTTATTTGCCAAGGGCGCCAAAACCATTGCTACGGCTCTGCTTGCATAAAAATGTTATTCTAAATCCCAGAAATCCCTGGAAGGATTTAAGAACACTAAGAATTTTCAAAGTGGACTATAGTAGGACTGAAACTACTAGATGGACGGTAGATTTTTCAATGATTCTAAGAAAACGAATAATATTTAACCAAGTAAATTAAAACTGTATAAATATAAAAGTAATTTAAAACCCACAAATATATTTAAAAAATTACCGAAAATTATTTTCTGATATCTATTATGAATTTATTGAGCGATTTACTAATTGTTACCAATTTTATTTTAGATTGTCAATTTTGTACTATACTGTTGTGTTTCTTTAAAAGTTAAAGAAATACAACAGTATTTAAAGTTTAAATAGTTCGTGAATGTCGAGAGTTTGACAAAGACTGGAATAAAAGCTTGATGCAGCATCTGTATATACGTTGGGTACATCAACTGTTTTTTCTACACAGTTTTTGCAACATCATTAAAACATAAGGATAATTTACTGGGCAAAATTACAATGCTGCAAAAAACCTGGAGATGTAACCAGACAGAAAGACAAGAGAACTTTTTGTTCTAATCCCTCTCTAGCAGTTTTTACGCTCCATTCCAAATATTTGAAACTTCATGCCTACACCTTTGCATATATAGTTAGATAAATTTTTATAATAAATCACAAATAATCTAAACAGTTAAAGTTTTGAAAATACTACGTATTGGAAATATAAAATCATTGAACAAAAAACAATTAATCATGAAAGTGAAGATGAATGAAGTGCTATATATCTATTGCCCCACTTCTCTATTCCACAGCGCAATTGATAAAATCAATTACGGTGCTCTGAACAGAATCCCTGCTCACTCTAATGCAAACATATGGGACCAACCACAACTGCATAACATAGTAGAGTCGCAGTGAATAAAACTCTATTCTTGTAACTACATTCCTATTTAATAACAATTGTATATCGTCAAAAGGGCGTTGTTTTACTTTCGAAAGCATTAAATTTCCCAAAGGCATTACATTTTCCAAAAATAACATTGATGCTATATATGTACAGGTAAAAATTAAACCCACTATGTAATTAAAACAAGAATATAAATTTAAATCCACTTCCGTCAGTCATATATGTAGATTCAAGATAATGGTAATGATGTAATAATGAATGTACTGTATATATTGTAAGGAAATGTGAAGGATACTTAAGGATATAAAATACAATCCTGATAACAATGTAACATATCAGAAGCTTGGGCTAGGTGACTATGCGACATACCATGACCTAGAATTAGAAGGATATTTAATATGATAGAAATAATAACAACTACTATTCAGTTTGCAATTCTGTGAAATTAGATACATTAATATCGTCATGAGTAATCTTAAAAAGGTATCAGGCAGAGTTGGTTTATAAATAGATATCTTTAAATGGAATAATAGCAAATCGTACTGTAACATGTATTGCGAATTAATAACAAAGATCTCTTAAGGCGCGTACTGACTAGAGCATTTGTGCGCGCACGAATGTTTGCGCGTAAATTTGCTCAGGTGACTACGAGATAAATTTGTGTTATATCTATAGTAACAAAGAATCAAGCACAAAGCAAGTAAAAAATTATGGAATTGAGTGTTAAGTCAGTTTACTTAAATATTGAGGAGACGTATATAAAGCACATATACTTTTAAAATTACTGTAAAAGCTTACATTCAAAATTTACTGTCATTACAATCTGTCATTGTTTAGATATTGTAGTTAACAACGCTTGCAAAAAAATGTGCATTCAGTCTAATTCACCGGAAAGTTTGTACCAGTAAGTCACCGATGAGTCTGTTGTTGTTAAGGCAGCAACATTACTTTCCGCCATCGTTGACACTATTTACTTTAAATAAATGTGTGCGTGGATATAACTGAAATACGTGCAGCGAGCTTTTACGCGCACATAATCCGTGTGCGTACAAATGCTCAAGTCAGTACGCATCTTTACATACAAACAACATTTGATAAAGGTACATAAATATCTCAAAAATTAAAACTCGAAACAATCTACTGCACCAAATTGTTGGATCTACATAGGAAGCAGATGCAAATACACAGTGAAGTCACAGTTCTTGCAGAGAATTGCTTTTTAAGGTTTTGTAGGTATGACAACAAAAAAAAACATTATAACGTCATTCATGTGTCTGTCTGTATGGTAGAACATACAGACGGTTCCCAACCTGTGCTAAAAAAAAACCCAATGATTTTTAGGGTTTTGTAGGTATGACCAAAAACCCTTATACCGTCATTTTGTCGTCTGTCTGTCTGTCTGTCTGTCTGTTCGGTAAAAATTGTACCAAACGGCTAAACCTACAGAGTTGAAATTTGGCATGCTTATACAACTCTTTGACCCGCACATAGGAAAAATCATCAAAATAAATTATTTTGATGCGATTTTTGCCAAAATTGTGCAAAAAAAATTTTGTCCCACACCCTGTAGCCCAGATGGTTTAAACTAAAAATCTGAAAAAATTCTAAGTAATGTACATTGGTGTTAACCGGAATAGTACAACAGGAATTTTTGATCAGATTATGTTTTCGGAAAATAACGCATTTTTTGTGTTTTTAACTAAAATATGTTAAATATTTAATTCGCTATGTAACACACCAGATCAGTAGCTCTAGTAGAGTAGTTTTGTCGTGCGCTTTGTAATTTAGAAATTTGTAAACTAGAGTTCGAATCCTGTTAATTTTTTTTTTTTTTTGCATTTTTATTTTGTTTAAATTATTTTGTCAAAATTCTAGTTATATTTTGTTGCATTTAATTTTTAAAGGCGTAAATTTAATAACCAGTGGGAAGTGTTGAAATTATAATTTAATTCTATGCTTGACGAAATCAGAGGGCGGGGCTTATGATTTAAGCAACCATTGGAAGCCATAGGCGCAATTTTCAAAATCTTACTGAACCTTGCTATATAAAAAAAATACTGCACATATTTAGAAACTTAAATAATGGTATTAGACATTAGAATTAAAATTCATAAAAAAATATTTTGACATAAAATATTTTGACATAAATTTGTTTTGGCATCCCAAATAATCATCATTCAGTTAATAAATACCTGCAAAACCCAGAAATGTGTGAAAATTCCCACTTCACATCAATTTTTTACCTACTTTTTGAATAATAACCCAAAGGTAGGGCAGTTAAAAAATAATAAATGGAAGCTCTTAGTACTCAAATAACGATAAAAAAATATTATCAAAAAACTGTTGATTTTGATGTGATTATGTAACAAATATTCCAATAGACATCCCGCAACATGTTGGATTTTTACACTTATTAAATACCTACAAAACTTGCCTAATTTTTTTATGTATTCTGCGCACCGGTATTGTACAATAGCGCCCACAGAGGCAAGTTGGACACTCAGCTAAATGAGTTAGTTAGTTAGTTAAAATTTTTGGCGCACAGCAACAAAGGCTATTTGCGCCTAACGCAGCCCATTTAAATGACTACACTACATATTAAAAACAATAAATTAAACAATCAATAAATAGATAAAACCAATAAAATTACGCATACTACATAAAAGAAATCTTGCACAGACAAACACAAATAAATAAGATAAAAAGGTTTGTTCGAAAATTTGAACAGACTCAGGGTGATGGAAAAAGGCTGTAAAGGGGCCAATTACCATCGAATATCACAGTCAATAACTAGAAACACATTAAAATAAGGTGCAAGACTTCACACATAAAACAGTAAGTTCGATTCTCTCAGGAACTTACTGTTTTATGTGTACTCAGCTAAATGATAGCATGCGATTAGCGGAACTGTAAAATCAACTCCATCTGGTACCAGATCCGTTCTAACAATCCATCACCATATGACTGCATCAAAACGTAAATGAGACATCACCGACTGTACAGGACCTGCCTGTCAGGCAAAAGTTAGACAATCTACCAAAAGTTTTGATCAATAACTCTCTAAAAACAGTAAATATGTTCGAGCTATAGAACAATCAGTAGGACAGTGACGACATAAATCATAAGGCGATTGTGGAAATCACTAAAATCAGCTTACCGTGTTTTCTCTCCCCAGAAACCTTTGAAATAAACTAATTTGCCTTAGAACTGGTCACGGAAGGTGCAATTCTATGTTATATATACGGATTCGCTTGCCTGTGACTGTGGATCTTTTTCCAAACTATGGACTACATCACTGATGACTGTCCATTGGGAAAATTTCAGGAAAAGCAAATAAAAATAAGTAGATTTACTCTTGAATTCATACACTGACTTCAAGAACTGGACGTCAATGTGTAATTTTATTATAAACTATATAATACGTACCTTTCTGTAAATATCTTTTCATTAATATTGTAGCTTCTTGTACGAAATATATATATACAGTGGCAAAGTATAGAGATTGTAGATGTATCTGGACTAACGTAACATTCAGAGAAGATCTACAAGCCACCAACAAGCAAATAGGGCCCAGATGGGCAGCATTTGGTTCGAAAATGTCCAAGTCTACCAGCACACGCACATACTACAGAAATCTGGTCACTCATCAAATAATGACAAAACTAAGTTACTCGAAGAGTTGTGGAATGATCTGTCCTAGATATAAATCATAGAGATAAAAAATCAGTTTTTGAATACACAGTACGACCGACGTCATCGATGTAGTGAACTATATTTTTAAATTATAATCAAAAGAAACCATCTTTAAAACAATTATTGTTACCTATTGCTACATGTTCATAAATTTGGATGATAAATAAGAACAGGGAGCTTAATTGATCTAAAGAACTTTCTAATAAGTTGTGGTGTATCTCTAAACAATATAAGAAATGAAGAGATTCATTTCGAAATAAATATAAACAAAAGTATCGTGGAAAGAATCAGAAAGAATATTGATACGAACATTAATTGATTAATGATTCGGGCCGTTAAATAATGAACGGCCCGAAGTAGCTACAAAAATATTGGAATAGATTTTACCGGACAGAAAATGGATGGATAATTTTCAAAAAGCGATGGAGCAAATACAACTAGACAAATATCTATGTAGCCACAGAATGGACTGTTGCAGAGAATAAGAATACGCCTTGATCAGAGTTTCCTAAACTTCACGAGAAGAATATTTCGTCGCGGAGCACTATCGTTGCTATGTACATAGCAACACTAGTAGATCGCGGAGCACTAGTGGATGCTCGCTGAGCACAGTTTGGGAAACTCTGGCCTAGACAATTAAAACGGAATTGGTCTGATAATTAAATCATAGTCGATGGACAGAAAGCTTTACTATAGGTCGTACATTTTCGAAACAACACATTGCGCAGAAACGAGTTTTTGACTGAGAGCTTACTGCGTCTGCGCGCACGCAAAGCAGTAGCGTGGTGTATGAAATATTATTTTATTAGTCAGCTGTTTGATCGGTACCTTGTTTGTATTTCGGACCGTCACTGGTAAAATAGCTGAAGTTCGCGTCGATTTGATGACTCATTGTGTTGTTTCGAAAATGAACGACCTATAAGTGGAGATTTAAAATTAACAACGTGGTCCCGGACGATCCGCTATGAGATGGAGAAACGACATCGCAAAAGAATAACTAGAATAACTGGGAAGGAATGGATCAGTATAGATAATAATTATCAGCAGTTATATAACATAAAAATGACTAACAACAGCTAATAGTTTGACAATAGTTTTGTGATTATGAAATCTTCAATAACAAATTGATGATTTTGTGATTGCAGGGGTCCAATGAAAGATAAAAAATCTGAATAAATACTTTCATCTCAGGTATGTTAATAAATGCAATTAAAAAATAATTAAATGTAAATTAATAATTTATATTTAATATTACTTTCTTTGCACACTATGACATATATTTTTTTTTAACAATAACCGTTTTTATTTTTTGTGTTTTTATTTTTTTTGCCTTATAGATGAATACTTATAACTAATTGAAGCAATAACCGAGTGTTTTTTATTTTTTATCTTGTTCAAAATGTTTCAACGAGTGCCTTCAACTAATTCAAGAATATTATTCATCTATAAACTTAGAATTTTATTAGTATGATTGAAACGTAGACTGTCTTTTTATTTTTCCTTTTAAGTAGAAATTCTGTGCAAACTCCATAACTGCATTTCTTACGCAAAATGAATTTATTAGTTTCTTTGATCTCACCGTTTTGAAATGTCTTCAAAGACAAACTACAATAAAGTGTTTTATATCATAAAACATCTTTCAATAAAAACATTAATTTATAGTTTGTGTTGTAGCGACCTTTTAAAAAGCTTTAATTTTGATTGGAGCAATTACATGAGTCTGTAATACCCTTTTCACACTAGATCTTTAAGACGAGTGAACTTAAAGTTCACCGATGTTTAAGATCGTAATGCTTTCACACTTGATGTTTAAATCTCTGGTGCTGTCATCAGCTACAGTAATTTTGTCCTTAAGTTACCGTCATGAAATTACCAGTTTTGAACTGTCTGCGCAGACGCACATTTTGAATTATTATAAACAATTAAGGATATTTAATTTCATTCTACAATAAAGGCACTACAATAAAGAATATATTACACCTGTATTAACATGTAAGTCGATACATTTTATCTCAATTATTGTAGCTCTGTATTTTATTAAACACATTATTAAAATAAATAATTTTATTATAACAATAAATATAAAAATTATATAAACTTCTTATAACGTAGATATAATACAGTATTCTTGTTTATGATAATATAAAATGTTGACAGCACAAATTCAAGGAGTATTTTTTTGTAATAGAATTTAAGTTGGCAATGCGGACGAAGTTTAAGACGCAGATCTCTGTCTTAAACATCGCTTGTATTTAACCGAGGCCATACGGTTTCACATTAGCGTTTAAAGATACATTCACTTTAACATCCGAACTTAAAGATCTAGTGTGAAAAGGGTATAAGTAAAATATGGCCTGAAAATTAAAAAAATTGATTATGCTTATCACAACAACGAAGCGTGAGATGCACCATCTCACGCTTCGTTTCTGGTTCGGCAACATTTGGAAAAGAACAAAGCAACCATCATTCTTCAACAGTAGAACCTAGATATTTTTTCACCTGCAGAAAAAGGATAAATGCGCGCCCCAATGTACAATACAAAATTAAATATGTAGGTACACTTTTTTCTATATTAATAAAATTGGAGGCAATATCTGTTTATTATTATTATTTTCTACACGTTTCAGATGATTATAAGACGATATTCGCAAAAAAAAAAACAATGTCTGACTGTCTGTTTGCTTATCAAAGTTTCACGCAAAACGGTGTTACGGCCTATTCTAGCTGACAACACTGCTTATAAAACTACCTTAACGTAACCTACCTTAACGTACAAAAACTTATGCTATTCTCACTAAAGGATACAGTATTGTGTATTTGTGCGAAACAACTGACTAGCCTCCTGACAATCTACTTAAAAGTAGCCGTTCTTGCTACAGAAATATAAATTAACATCTGAATTCTCGTATTCTGTCAAAAACTTTTAGGTTATGTCATTTTGACACATGGGAATAATCACATTCTTTTGCATTTTGGAGTATGAATACTTCATTAGAACCTGGAAATTACAGACTATTAGCGTGTATTACGTATATAAGGAACATACTTACAACTTGTAATAAAATACAATGTTGACATTCGTGATTTTTAACGCCGATAAGAAAGAATGTTGTCATTTTTGATAACTGTCTGAGTCACGTGGTTTTGCCCACGTGAGTCTAGTGTCCATCAGACAGTTGTAGGAAAGGTGGAAGTGGTGAAGGGGGGGCATATATAATGGAATGTTATATGCCATTTTGTCTCTTCAATGTCGTAATTCAAGAAGTATAGAGGTTCCCTAAGGGGTGGAGACTCAGTAACACGTGCCAAATTTTATTCCACAAGTTTTTGTGAAAATTATTTGAGAAGATAATGCTGGTTCACCTGTGGATTCGCTAAGCGGAAAAGGCACGTGATACATCATGTTTTGGGAATGCAAAACGCGACTTACGTCGGAATTAGGAGTTTTCTACCCCTAGATGGCAATTGAGTTACGACGTTTCGCCACTAAAACACCGAGGTATGTTTCTTTTATACAGTATTACCCGCTAATCAGTTTTGAATAATCCAGTGTTCTAATGTAAAGTATTTCTTTGTATTTTGTAAATTTAGTGGCAACATGGACGGGCCTAAGTTGAGTATTCTTTCTCGAGCGAGGATCCTGCTTTCGAGATTATCCTGTCCCCCACATGTAAGGGTTGAAGAGCCGATTTTGGAGCGATCCGTGGAAGATGTAGCGTGAAAAATTATTGTATCAATTGAGACCTGTTGCTACAGGGTGTTGCGAGAATTACTGTGTTTCAGCTGAGTATACTTTGGAAATGTTTGAAATTTTGTAACAGAAGCGACTCTGCCCTATTAACGTATTGGAATTCCCGTTTGGGGATGTTTTTTTGTGATTCTTAACGTTAATAGTGTAGAGCTGCGTCTGGTACACCCTTATGAGTTATGGCCATGATTATTAAGTGTGTGTTATTATTTGTACTGTATTATTAGCTGAAATGCATTGAGGTTTCTCAAGTTTTGTTGTATCTTGAGATATTTTTGAGTTATTGAGATATGTTTTTGGATTTATTGAGTACGCTGTTGCGTGTACGGTTGGGCGTGTCGCCACCGTATTTATTTTTGGAGGTACAATAATTTTTGGTTCACGAATCGCTCATTTTAAATTTTTGCCGCGTAATGTAAATTCAGTCTGTCCGTAAAGTATTTTCCTTGATAACTGGAGGTTGTGAATTAGCTTTCAAACACGCAGGTTACTCCTTACTTTGAATACTTACTGGTCAAGTATTCGTGTTACTTGCTGTTCACGTTATCGAGGATCGGGTTTGTATTATTTTGGGAGGAATTAACGTTAACTTCAATCGGGCAGAACCTCAGCCACAAGCATCGTTTTTTTTATTTATTTTTTTTTTTTTGACCAGTCTTCCTTAATTTTTTTTGTCTCGATAATTTGTTTAAATTTTGATCATTTCCGTTGAGTCAGTGTGTGGGTGGTGCATCATTTTTTTTTTTGGGCATCTCGCGGAGATTTTTTTGTTGACGTATCACGGGTTTTTAAGAGTAAAAGGGGACTGATTGGGATTTCATTAAAGTTAAGGCGAGAGAGAATTATAGTAAAAATTTAAATCGGGGTTTCGAAAAAGCGCTGGCTTTCCGATTCTAAAACTCTTCCGGATTTTTCCTAACGGTATTGCCAACCGGAATACCGTTACCATTTTTCAACGTAATTAATCACTGTAGTATTTTTTATATTAAGTATAATTTATTCCTGTGCAAAAGTTCACGCAGCCCTAGGGCAGTTGTAGCATAAGTAATCCAATCACATGTTACTGGGTATTTATACCGCATCACAAGTAATTCAGTTGTTAGTTTAAATTGTAATTAATTACCGGTTAAAGATTCAGTTGTGTAATTTCCTTTGGCCATTTGTGAGTACTTAGTTTTCTAAATTTTGGATTTAACTTAGATATTTTGCCCGTAGATTAAATAATTTATTTTTTTGTATTAACTTTGTCGTACTCCGAACTAAAAAGGGAATATTCAACTGGTCATTGATCTTGTAATTCTTAATATTTTGGTTATATATTTTGCGTATTGAGTATTCATTTAGTGAATAATTTATTTTGTTTATAGATTTTGCGTATTGAGTATTCATTTAGTGGATAATTTATTTTGTTTATAGATTTTGCGTATTGAGTATTCATTTAGTGAATAATTTATTTTGTTTAAAGATTTTGCGTATTCAATATTCGTTTGACGAATAGTAATTATTTTGTTATTGTTATTTGTTAGTTACTGATTTTTTTTGTTAATAAATTTAGTTATTGAGAATTTTGGTGTTTCTATTACGAGAACTCTATTCCTTCCCCTGGGGTTTTATTTTTCTTCCAGAATTTAGGGCAATAGAAGCGAAGTGACTGGCGGCCTTCTACCTTGCCCTGGACAGCTGATAGCCACTGGAGTCACTTCACAGTGGTTACGGAATTCATATTTTTCCCCATTTAGGTTTTTAGCGACCGATCAGAGAGCTGAGCGGACGCTGGCGTATGCCAACTATATAACGCTGGAGTCTGGCCGTAATATACGTTATATATTTCTGGCGCCCAACGTGGGGCCAAACTAACGTGGGGCCAAACTAACGTGGAGCTCACATTTGTTAAGCAATGTGGGGCTTCCATTTGTTAAGGAACGTTAGATATTTCGGGCCTTTGCCGAAAAGGACGTTACATATTCTGACTTGAGGTTTGTGGATTTAGGCGTTTGCTGAGAAGGAATCACGTATTTGGATGCCCGAGATGAGAGGGGCTGTTATTGAGAAGACCATATTTTTATTTCAGTTTGGAGCTGTTTGGATTTTTTTTTGTGTAATAGGAAAATATGGGTCTTATATTGATTGGTTGTATTCCTTTTGTTCCTAAACCCAACCCTAAAGAGTTCTCGTAATATGAAATTTAATTTATTTGTTTGAAAAGTTGATTGGATTACTTTCGCTATGTTATTCGTCGTTTATGTTGCTATGATCTGTTCGGTATTTGGACGACATATTGTACACATTGTTTAGATTTTGAGTTAGTCTCAGTTGATGAGCTAAATAGTTTTTTTGTTGTAAGAGTGAGTAAGTTACTGTGTCTGAGTTGTTAGTAACATTGAGTGAGAGGACTCTAATGTATATCCCTGTGAAAATTTTGTGTTGCATTGTATGGCAACAATTGTTGGTAGAATTGTAATTGCAACATTGGTTATGTTGAATTATATTGGTGACAAGCCGAGTGACTCGGTTGTCAAATGGGTTCAGTGTCTGGTAGAGACATTTGTATTGGTGAGCCAGTTTAGGGCGAACCATTGAGATTCACACGGGATTCGCTTAGCGGAAAATTAGTTTACTCATATTTACGGTATTAAGTACCGAGCTGGTTTATCCAGGAGAATCACTCAACGGTTAGAGTATTGGAGAAGAACAGTAGACTTGCTCCGAGATTTTTGTTGTACAATATTTGATTCCTGGTTAGGAAATATTTTGGACGTGACCTAGAGTATACGGGTCAGGACCGAATCAGATCTAGTAAGTTGAATATAGAGAAATTCATTGTTGTTAATGCGTTTGTCAGACCGTTTTGAGTTAAGTAGAAATTGTCGTAGCGGACATGTCAGTTGGTTGTCGTTTTGAGAAATCCCGTATTTTTGGGTGAGATATTTGAGATAGCAAGTTAGAATTGCAGTTATTAGTGCGTTTGTGAATAACGTTTTGTATTTTGAGTGAAGTTAAGTACGTAGAAGTGAGCGTAGGACAGTTAGGTCGGTACGCGTGTCAGTTAGGCTTTCTTTTTGTGTGAGATAGATTCCCTTCGTGAATGGTTTAGTTAAGATTATGAGTGCGTTGCATAGATTTAGCTAGTTCGTAGTTGTATAAAGTTAGTTAGGAAATAGTGGAATCCAACCTTTTTTTGTAGGGCGCCGACTGCCGTTAGTTTTTCGCTGGAGCTTATCCGCAGTGTGCGCGACGTCAAACCTACTCGTCCTCCTTGCCTTGTTGGCAATATTATCACCTCCATGGCCTGTTGGTGATAATACCCGTCTGTGCGTTTTGCACATTAGCACCTTGTCTTCGTTGTCTGCAGCAACTACCTTGCCTCCCGTGGCTGTTTCCGCGTCTTCGCGAACGCCACCCCTAATTAGTTAGGAATTCCGTGTGTTCCACTATTTAGGATGTAAGTAGGATAGAATTGTAAATAGTTTATTGATAGTTTTTTTTTTTGAGCGATTGTTTCGTGCGAATGCAATTTAGTATAAAGATACGGGGTCTTTAGAGACCCGCGTCTCTTTTTAAGCAAAGGGGGAGTTGTTACGGCCTATTCTAGCTGACAACACTGCTTATAAAACTACCTTAACGTAACCTACCTTAACGTACAAAAACTTATGCTATTCTCACTAAAGGATACAGTATTGTGTATTTGTGCGAAACAACTGACTAGCCTCCTGACAATCTACTTAAAAGTAGCCGTTCTTGCTACAGAAATATAAATTAACATCTGAATTCTCGTATTCTGTCAAAAACTTTTAGGTTATGTCATTTTGACACATGGGAATAATCACATTCTTTTGCATTTTGGAGTATGAATACTTCATTAGAACCTGGAAATTACAGACTATTAGCGTGTATTACGTATATAAGGAACATACTTACAACTTGTAATAAAATACAATGTTGACATTCGTGATTTTTAACGCCGATAAGAAAGAATGTTGTCATTTTTGATAACTGTCTGAGTCACGTGGTTTTGCCCACGTGAGTCTAGTGTCCATCAGACAGTTGTAGGAAAGGTGGAAGTGGTGAAGGGGGGGCATATATAATGGAATGTTATATGCCATTTTGTCTCTTCAATGTCGTAATTCAAGAAGTATAGAGGTTCCCTAAGGGGTGGAGACTCAGTAACACGTGCCAAATTTTATTCCACAAGTTTTTGTGAAAATTATTTGAGAAGATAATGCTGGTTCACCTGTGGATTCGCTAAGCGGAAAAGGCACGTGATACATCATGTTTTGGGAATGCAAAACGCGACTTACGTCGGAATTAGGAGTTTTCTACCCCTAGATGGCAATTGAGTTACGACGTTTCGCCACTAAAACACCGAGGTATGTTTCTTTTATACAGTATTACCCGCTAATCAGTTTTGAATAATCCAGTGTTCTAATGTAAAGTATTTCTTTGTATTTTGTAAATTTAGTGGCAACATGGACGGGCCTAAGTTGAGTATTCTTTCTCGAGCGAGGATCCTGCTTTCGAGATTATCCTGTCCCCCACATGTAAGGGTTGAAGAGCCGATTTTGGAGCGATCCGTGGAAGATGTAGCGTGAAAAATTATTGTATCAATTGAGACCTGTTGCTACAGGGTGTTGCGAGAATTACTGTGTTTCAGCTGAGTATACTTTGGAAATGTTTGAAATTTTGTAACAGAAGCGACTCTGCCCTATTAACGTATTGGAATTCCCGTTTGGGGATGTTTTTTTGTGATTCTTAACGTTAATAGTGTAGAGCTGCGTCTGGTACACCCTTATGAGTTATGGCCATGATTATTAAGTGTGTGTTATTATTTGTACTGTATTATTAGCTGAAATGCATTGAGGTTTCTCAAGTTTTGTTGTATCTTGAGATATTTTTGAGTTATTGAGATATGTTTTTGGATTTATTGAGTACGCTGTTGCGTGTACGGTTGGGCGTGTCGCCACCGTATTTATTTTTGGAGGTACAATAATTTTTGGTTCACGAATCGCTCATTTTAAATTTTTGCCGCGTAATGTAAATTCAGTCTGTCCGTAAAGTATTTTCCTTGATAACTGGAGGTTGTGAATTAGCTTTCAAACACGCAGGTTACTCCTTACTTTGAATACTTACTGGTCAAGTATTCGTGTTACTTGCTGTTCACGTTATCGAGGATCGGGTTTGTATTATTTTGGGAGGAATTAACGTTAACTTCAATCGGGCAGAACCTCAGCCACAAGCATCGTTTTTTTTATTTATTTTTTTTTTTTTGACCAGTCTTCCTTAATTTTTTTTGTCTCGATAATTTGTTTAAATTTTGATCATTTCCGTTGAGTCAGTGTGTGGGTGGTGCATCATTTTTTTTTTTGGGCATCTCGCGGAGATTTTTTTGTTGACGTATCACGGGTTTTTAAGAGTAAAAGGGGACTGATTGGGATTTCATTAAAGTTAAGGCGAGAGAGAATTATAGTAAAAATTTAAATCGGGGTTTCGAAAAAGCGCTGGCTTTCCGATTCTAAAACTCTTCCGGATTTTTCCTAACGGTATTGCCAACCGGAATACCGTTACCATTTTTCAACGTAATTAATCACTGTAGTATTTTTTATATTAAGTATAATTTATTCCTGTGCAAAAGTTCACGCAGCCCTAGGGCAGTTGTAGCATAAGTAATCCAATCACATGTTACTGGGTATTTATACCGCATCACAAGTAATTCAGTTGTTAGTTTAAATTGTAATTAATTACCGGTTAAAGATTCAGTTGTGTAATTTCCTTTGGCCATTTGTGAGTACTTAGTTTTCTAAATTTTGGATTTAACTTAGATATTTTGCCCGTAGATTAAATAATTTATTTTTTTGTATTAACTTTGTCGTACTCCGAACTAAAAAGGGAATATTCAACTGGTCATTGATCTTGTAATTCTTAATATTTTGGTTATATATTTTGCGTATTGAGTATTCATTTAGTGAATAATTTATTTTGTTTATAGATTTTGCGTATTGAGTATTCATTTAGTGGATAATTTATTTTGTTTATAGATTTTGCGTATTGAGTATTCATTTAGTGAATAATTTATTTTGTTTAAAGATTTTGCGTATTCAATATTCGTTTGACGAATAGTAATTATTTTGTTATTGTTATTTGTTAGTTACTGATTTTTTTTGTTAATAAATTTAGTTATTGAGAATTTTGGTGTTTCTATTACGAGAACTCTATTCCTTCCCCTGGGGTTTTATTTTTCTTCCAGAATTTAGGGCAATAGAAGCGAAGTGACTGGCGGCCTTCTACCTTGCCCTGGACAGCTGATAGCCACTGGAGTCACTTCACAGTGGTTACGGAATTCATATTTTTCCCCATTTAGGTTTTTAGCGACCGATCAGAGAGCTGAGCGGACGCTGGCGTATGCCAACTATATAACGCTGGAGTCTGGCCGTAATATACGTTATAACGGTTGGACATTTTTCACATAATTTACAAACAATTGAAGACGTAATAGAAAATTTGGAAGCAAATCTAAAAAAGATGTAACTACTCACTAGACCAGCTAAACTGTAAACATTTTTTTATAATAAACAATAAAAGTATCATATTACGAATATCTTTCCCATGTAGCATTGCGTAATACATAGTTCTAAATTATTTAACTCATCCAATGTATATCTACATGAAAAGTAATAAAATTAATTTTATTTTCACATTAAATCTTGATGCAACATCCAATAAAAAAATAAAAGAGAAAATTCCTATGACAATTTATCTGGGTAATTTTTATTACGCAATTTAAAAAGGAAAGATGTGATTAAGATTTTTTCATGCTTAATTCGGAGTCTCGTCCCAAGTTTTTTTTGCAGAATTAAATAATACAGTGAATTATATATTTAAATTTCGTAAACTGTCTAACCGTTTAACCTAGGTTGAATTTTTTGTGTCTGGAAATATATTGGGTGAATTACACAACAGATGTAATAAGATTTTAGCCAACTCTTGTTTTTCTAGACCAGTGGTTTCCAAATTTATTTTACTGCGCCACCCTAACGAAAAAGAATCGAATTATCACGTGAACAGTGCGTGATTATTGTCTCTTTATTCTGAATAAAGTATATTTACTATTCGTTACTTGTTTAAAAGACAAAAGTTCTAAAATATATACTATTAAGAAACGATTATTAACCCGACTGACAAAAAGATGATGATTCCTAACTATTTCTAAGAATTATTTCCAATTCAAGTCACGTTCACTAAGACATCAAATTAAATTTTAAAAATATAAAAATAAAATACTTAATTGCCTATTAAGTCATTAAATATTTGTCAATATTTATACTGAATTTTTAACTAGGTGCGAATTTTGCCATTGACAAATTTACAAACAAAAATTTCTGTAATACACATATGTTTATTTTATTGTTGTCAAATGTACATTTCACAAACTTTATTACAAAATTCTCACCATATTGTGAGAAATGCGGTGACATTCAATTCACAAAATAAGATAAAAAATGTAAAATATGGCTAATACGTTTCTTACCAAATTTTTAGTAATTTTATGCATTTCTTTTTCAACATTAGAACATATTTATGTCGAAAATTAGGTTTGTTATTGTAAAAAATATTTGAAAATTGCAAAAAACTTAAATAATAAGAGCAATACTTACAAGCAGGAAGTTATTTCCAAAATCAAAATCACCAACATACCTGAAAAAGAAAAATATTGTTAAAATAGAATTCTGACAGATAACTTTTGAATTATATTCCTTTATGCTACTTAATAGTATCTTTTTAGAGTTGTTTTATGTGTTGTTATGGACAGTTTCTTACAGATTCTGTCTGTATGTTTACATATTTTTCTAGAATTGTACTATTAGAAACTCAGAATGCCCTATGCGCTACTTAGACGATGGGAATCTATTGTGATGAAGATAGACAACACCCGGATGGATAAAGCAGAAAAAGAAATACAATAATTTGGCGCCCAACTTGGGACTTCTAAAATATATTTATCTCCCTACAAGACCTTTTTTGAAGTAGCATATTATCATTCTTGCCATTAACGTAAATGAAACATCCTATCGCAAAAGTTTATACATATTTTTAAACAAATACGCCGCCCACATTTCTGTATGTAAAACTTTAGCAAGATAAAGACTACATAATTAATTGTCCCATCAAATTGCAATAAACTAGATACTATAATTAAGTAATAAAACGTTCAATGACGCATCTCTAGACGTTCAAATTACGTGTTTGAAAGTAAACTATTTACACATAAATAATAAGCTATGAAATTCTAGTCCTAACATTTAACATCCAAACACTTCTACTAGTTAATGTGCAACACATTACTTTATTGATTTACATGATATATAATTTACCATATGACGAAATTTAGCAAATTATAAACCCCGACATATATCTTAATTAATATGGAATTCAGAAATTGCAGGTTGAACTAAATTGGGAACACAATATTTAATTCTTCTTCTTTTTCGGCCTTATTTATACAGGATGGCCAATACCTAACTTTACAACTTTCATTTCAAATAATTACTACAATACAAAAGTAATTATGTATGCTTAATTGGGCCTTGCATTTATTTGTGAAACATAATTTCGGACAAATGCCAGTTTCTTACTGCCACACAAAAGCAAGTACAGTGCTAAAAGACTAGCATTTCTCCTAACATTTACAATTTCAGGCAATATTTTAACTATTGCCGCTCGAATATTGTTCTTTAGTTCTTCAATCGACGCTAGCTTATTGATATAGGTATGCCCTTCAAGATAACATCACATAAAAATTCTGGAGCGACTAAATCTTGATATGTTTTCGGCCAGTTGATGACATCGCTTTTGGAGATTATTCTGGCTGTAAGCATTCTCTCCAAAATTTGGATTGTGGCTAGTGCTATGTAACATGTAAAGTTATGTTACTGAATCCACCACTAGCAGACCCGTTGCCAACAACGTTGGCAAACTGATATAGAATAATAATCAATAAAAGCAGGAATCAATTTTCATGATTCTGCGTATATTAACAAAACAAAAACGTTTCTTGAAAGCTGCTTAATGCGTGTCGTTTAAAAATTAATATCGGGCCGGGCATGGCCCGCGGGCCATATGCTGGACATCATTGATATAGCTGTTTTTAATTATACCTAGGAAATCCTAAAAAGCCGCTCAATGCGTATCGTTTAAAAATAAGTATCGGGCCAAGCTAAGAGCTATATTCTCGCTAAGTGAGCTGCTTGGTGGAGGTACGTCATTTCCCAACACTCAATTCGTGGCCGACCACACACCGCAACACCCGCTAGCACCCAGGAATTTAGCGTTACGGTCTGACACACAGGAATTAGGGCTTTTATATATATAATGTAAACAGTAAAAGCGAAATGGTAATAAAGCAGATAAGTTAAATGTCGAATTTAATTCAACAACCCTTAAATAAATTTTAAGAATCGTAGCAACCAGTTAGCGAACACCGGAGAGTTCATAGCCGAAACCGCTCGCGAATTTTGATCTCAATATGTTACGAAAGCTTCCGAGACCTTGATTTTTGAGGGATGTACAGAATAAGCACAATTGAAAAATATTAATATTGTATTCAAATAAATCAATCAACTGTGACATTTCATTCATATATAAGGTGGGTCTCCACAGTTCATTATTCCATGTTACAGCGTTACCCGCAACGAGTTTGAGCTCCAATTACACCTCCTGACTCAATATCACAACACATTATGCGAGGGTGTATTGGATGCCGTGAACCATTTGTGAATTTTCAGCGTCCCAATAGAGGCAATTCTGATTGTTAACATAAAAACTGAGGACAAAATAAAAATTTATAACGATAAAAACTGAGGACAAACAGTCTATGTTTATTTAAGCATGGACGGTCATTATGTTTTTCTCACAAAAAAATAGAGACTGATTTTCGTACTACGTTTTTATAATAACAACACGTTGTTGAATGAATGCAGACCATAGCAGTTTCATCTCCGTTGTGTAGAGTTCCTGCTCTTCTTTCTTTTGAGGTGTCCCCAGCATTCTGAGCTGTACATAACGGCAGGTCTAACGGCTGTTTTATATATTAGGTTGATAGGAAAATAATTGCGATGTTTGTTTTCCGAACCTTTTTTTTCAATGTAAATGTAAATTCATCGTGTTCATATTAATCTTATTTTAAATTGTATTTTTCTGTCTGTCTGTATTTTTGTAACATTGACTTAGTTTTATTATTAATTTTGCTTGAAATTGGGTACTGAATTAATCATGGAAAAGAAGCAAATAAGAGCATTTTTGTATGAGTTGGAAACGGGTGGTAAAGGAGCAGAAACGTTTCCTAAAATAAACACTGCTTTTGGTGTAGGTACTGTAGGAATGCAAATGATGGTTCCAAAAATTTCGTGCTGGGGACGAGAGCCTTTAAGACGAAGAAGGTCCAGGGTGTCCTTCTTTAGTTGATAACGACCAACTAAAGGCGTTAGTTAAATCAGAACCACGCATAACAATAGGGGATAGGCATGATTTTTTTATTTATTTTTTATTATATTCCTCTTGTTGCATATGAACATAAAAAACAGTTTTGCATTTCTTTTTTTTTAATTTGAAGGCTTAAAAAAATCATAAATGTATGTATCGCGCGAAAACGACGTGTGACGTCATACCCCAACTAAGTGTACTGCGTACAGTCTACACAGTATGTTGTGAACTTATTTGCTAGTATAACTTTTATAGGTTAGGTAAAGTTAGAGTGATTTTAATTAAAATAGTCTTTAATTCTATAAAAACAATTTATACATGTTTACCGAATTAAATTTTATATTAAAATATATATAATATGGAAGATCCAGGCCCCAGTACTTCGAAACATAGTCGAAAATATTGTTTAGTACCGATGTGCACAAATAGTTCAATTAGAAACCCAAAAAAACAATTTATATCATTACCTGATGGCGAAAAACAACAGAAAAAACGAAATTTGTGGCTGAAAGCTATGAGGCGAAATAAAACCGATATTTCAGAAAAAAGTAAACTGTATGTTTGCGAAGACCATTTTAATGTGAGTACATATATTTTATAAATTATTTTAATAATAAATGCGTGAAAAATTGTTTAAAAACAAATACAAAACTCTCGAACAATACAATATTCACACGTAAAGATTATATTTAGTCTGTATCTGTGACGTCAAAGCCCAGCAGTCTCAGTCGTATTTACTCGGCAACCTTCGCGCCGTGGTCGGCTTATTTCAAATTTACAATATTTTAATTAAAAAATTTGGCTATAATATTAATTAAAATGTGATTTTTGTTTTGTTATGTGACATAACTAACATAACATATCAAAAAAATTTAATTTAAAGGAAATATAAATTTTATGCGTATCCCCTATTAGTGCTGTCAGAAATCGATCTTGACGGAACCGGTTCAAAAAAAAAAACGGTTTCGGGCTTACCCGGGTATCCGAAACCGGGTAATCGGAACCGGGTATTCGAAACCGGGTAATCGGAACCGGGTAACGCGAAAATTACAAACCCGGTTTTACCCGAAAACCGAAACCGGGTACCCAAAAATCCGGTTCTGGTTTCCAGCACTAAAATTATCTTGCCTATGGCTATGGCTAGGAATTTAGGAAGTTCGTACTATTTTCTGTCCGACTTTATTTTATGGTTTCGGTTCCCAGCACTAATTTTAATATATTTATGTTTACAGTTTACTTACATCAACATCGGGAATTTGTATTCATTCTAATTCATCTGGTGTTTTCCCGACCCTAGAACCGGGTATCTAATCTAGGAACGCAGAATCGCGTATCCGAAACCGGGTATCCGAAACCGGGTATCCGGAACCAGGTATCCGGAACCGGGCATTCGGAATCGTAACCGGGAATCTGGGTAACGCGAAAATTACAAACCCGGTTTTACCCGAAAACTGGAACCGGGTACCCGAAAAACCGGTTTCGGTTCCCAGCACTAATAACAATTCGAGCTTGCATAAAAGTTAGGCTTAGTCATCCAACAGTTCTGGACCACTTAAAACAGAGTTTGAAGGTCATAAACAGCAATTTTTTTTTTCTACCAACCTAATATTTTACTTTTACTGGCATCTTTATGTCTCATAGTACGTAGGATATAGATTTTCCATTTTAACCAGCCCCTATAAATTCTGTGTTCAACATCGGATTCAATATCAGTGTCCTGCGTCAGTACGTTGAACTGATTTGATTGTAATATTGATAATTATATAAAAATGACGACTATGTAAAAATAGTTGTTAGAGTCAAGGTGAAATAAGTAGTTACAGATGATACTCACGAAGATGTCCAGTGAAAGTAAATGATAACAGAGAAACAGAATACTATTATGAAATGTAAACTGAATTACCGACAATTTCTTTGAATCTCATTTACAGACAGAGAAAGTAAAACGTTTAAAACGCAAAGTGTTTTTTTCTTATTTAGCACCCAATTAAAAAATCAATATTTTTTTGAAAGTTATGTACCCTCTTAAGAAATAAAGGTGTGAATGAAAATATTTAAAAATTACAAAAGAAAGTTATATTCTTTACTTAAAATTAAGAAAAATGTTTCCTCTCATTTTCTGTTTTGTGCTGTTTCCCGGTATTCGAAGTCTTTTATCTAAAACTTCAGATTAATGACAGAAGCGGTTTGTCTTTTTAGTATCCTGAATCATTTTTCAAATGTATCTGACAGTTTTATCTCAATACTTGGAATGAGATTCCTGAGTAACGAAAATTGCCAAAACCGTGAAAAGAATGTACTTTATTTCGTTCTAAACTCCTTTGGGATACGCCCCACTGACAACTATTACCTCAAATGAAAAAGAGAGATAACAGGATAAAGTCACAAAAATAACAAGGTTTCGCACAGATTCCTTTAAAGATAAAAATACTGATTTAGCTCCTAAATTTAAATGCTAACTAGGATTTTTCTAAACTACATCATACAGATCCTGACCATATTTTTAAACGCATGTTTGAATAGAGGGTGAGAAAAAAGCTACTAATTTAATTTTTACATGCAAAAGGAATCGCTTATTAATCTTTGAAAATTGGTGAACAAAATAGGGGAAGCCGGGGCAAAACGGGCTCCCCCCTTTTTGCTGTTAAAGCATGCCGCTATGTTTGGGTGCATTCCAATCACGATCAGTACTTCGCTAGTGTCTTTCGAGAGTGGTTGTATGACTGTAAGGTGGCGTTTACATGTTTTAAATGGGTGATACGTGGTTTTTGCTGTGTTGATATATATTTCACACATATCCAGACGTTGATTACTCCAATGCAGAGCATGTGGCAAGTGGGCACATTGTTCTTGCGCTGGAGAAGATGATAACGATGAATAATGCACTCACGTGTGTTCATTCTGTGCCAGATTTTAAGTGATTGCCCATTATACCCCATCAAGTTAAATAATAGAAATTATATATATATAATAGGAAGGAACCAGGATCAATAATGGAATCAATTCCACCTCCACCAGTCTGATCTTCGAATTAACATCAGGAAAAAAGAGTATATGAAAACTAACCCAACTGCCCGAACAATCAAAGCCAATGAAGAGGATCTTACGACGACAAACTGTTTTCGGTATTTAGGCTTAAAAATACACACCTTAAATCAAAAATTTACAAGACAGTAGTCCGTCCTATCACATTGTAGGGTTCTGAATGGTGGCCGACCACAAAAAGCACTGAACGTACATTACATTCCATGGAGATGCCATGCCGGAGCACACACCGAATTATGTTCACACATGAATGATGATTCGGCAGCAGATAGGCATAGCACCAAGTCGGGAAAATTACGGGAAAAACGCCTTTAGTGATTTGAACATGTTAGACTAGCAGCACCTAGTACTGTTCCTTTCGTTGCGTACAATTTTGCAATAGATGGCAAGCGCCCTCACGGTAGACCAAAACAACTATGGCAAGATACAGCCGACGACGACATGAGGGTTGCCCATTTACGCCCGGAAGAAGAGTTTGATCGGTAAAAGTGGCGTTCAAAAATCCAAAAAATGGACATTGCACCAACGTGAAAACGCTAAGAAAAAGAAGATATATATATTTAAAAAATATATATATATAATCAAATAAACTTTGAAACAGTAGAATTGACCATTTAAAAAGAAATACTAATCGCTATATTATTCAACGCTGTTTTTCCATTTATATGTAAAGACTTTCCAAAGCCGGGTAAAGATTCATCAGAGACTGTACAATAATAAAAATATTAGTAATGTGTAACAGAAATAATGAAAAACATTCTTATTGTGTGTTATAACATTGGTATAATATTTGTTTTTCTTTCAAAACATCTGAACTTCACAAAAACCAATTCACCATCCAAATAAAAGAGAACAGGCAGAAAAATTACAAGGTTAAAACACAGAATAGCGTGCTTAAAGAACACGACAATACGTAAACCGAAAAAACAAAGGATTTTACGAAAATCCTTCACAAAATAAATTTACTAAAAGCGGCAGTGAAGTTGGATATTGCTTTCCTCAATATAACAATGTTAGCAATGCGTATTTTGTTCTAGAGCACAGGGACTAAGGCCCGCGGGATGAAATCAACTCGCAAGAAGATTTTATACGGCCCGCGGACTTCTTTGACAAAATAACTCAAAACCTTTGCTTTTTACGTGAGAGGTTTAAAATTAACCTGCAATTTATTTTTTCTCGACACAATTGAAGAATCGATATACATGAAAAAATTTAAACATAAACTATTAAACAATGATCTTGAACCCTTAAATAATACCCTTTTAGACTTAATCCCTCAAAAATGACACGTTTAAAATTTCCATATTACCTGAATTACCTAATTCCTAGAACAATACCCTTCCATTCATAAAATCCCCATCCAATAAAAAACCTAGGTAATTTTAAAAAATATATATATTGTCGGCAACTTTAAAATTATTTAATTTTTAATTTTGTATACTGAGGATGGCAGCCTAGCTGCCGAAATGTACATCTAATTTATCAATAAAAATTTGTGAAGAAAAGTGTACCCTCTTTTTTTGTGTTACAATTGAAGATCTATGCAAATAGGTTGTATAATTATCATAGTACACAGCAAAAAAAGTGTAAAAGTTCATTCTCAGTTTGGTTAAAATTTTAGTATTAAAATTTTTATTTAAAAAAAAATAAAAAGTTCACTATTTTTAACCAAATCTCCGTGTAAATCTTCATTTATTCAGATAGTGTTATTGTAATGAAATATTATTTTTTCAGTGTTACAATTAACACTACTTTAACTCTATTTATGTTCTAACATTATAATTTAACCAGCATTTAAGTGTAAGAGTTGCCGTGGCTCTGTGGTAAGAAGTGGAGAATATTTGTGCTGTGTGTGCGGAAAAACTTGTGTTTCGCGTATTGTACTCTACAGTCATGAAAAGGAACATTCAAGAAGGAATGTCTAGATTTGCAAAGCATCTTTCGTCGTTCGACAAGGTTGGATATATAGGGTGTGGGACAAGGTTTTTTTAGCACATATTTAGCTAAAATCGTGTTAAAATAAAAATAATAATAATAATAATAAAAATTAAAACACTACTTTTCGTTCCTTAATCTACATTTTAAGAGCTTTCTTTTGATACCACACAATATATAACATTAAAAAAATTATTTTTTTTCAACGACACAATAATTTCTATATTTTTCTAAAAAACTAATCTGGTTAAAAATTCTTGTAGAACTATTCCGGTTTCCATCAATATACATATTGAGAATTTTTTCAGATTTTTGGATCAACCCCTTTAGGAAATATGGTGACGGCCCAAAAGCTTTTTGACACATTTCTGACGAAAATCCCATAAAAAATTTGACATTTCTTTTTTTTTTATCCATGTAAGAGGTATCATTTGATAACACACTCGTAATTTTAGAACCCTATTTAATTTTTCGTTAAATATATCTGGAGGGTTCAGAAGCCAATTAGTGTAAGACAATAAACATTAAAAATTAGAAAATTAAGTCTTAAAATAAAAAAATACCAATGCTTAAAGATACAGAAGAATATTTTTATTGATAGATACCATACAGATAAACTTAAGTGCAACATTGCTTTGTCAATGGAAAGCTTTAACAACAAAGAAATTCTTGAAGTACGTAAGTCATTTTCAGAGATAATTTGACTTAGACTGTTTGGCTTCTGAATTTGTTTATATAAATCCCGCGATGCGATTTTTTTAACTTTCAATAGTTTTCCTGTACATGGGTCAAAGAGTTGTAGAAGCATGCCAAATTTCAAATTCCTAGGTCCAGCTATTTCGCCAGTTTCTACAGTACAGACAGACACATGAGTGACGTTACACAGGTTTATTTGGTCATACCTACAAAACCCTAAAAAGTCACTGAGAGCCTAGATTCTAAAAATTATTTGATTGATTCCATAAATTCCTTCAGTTTACTCTGCTTTTCTTTCCTAACTTCCATTTTACGTAACAAAGAAAATCAATAAAAACTTTTATCCTCTTTTTTCAATTAAGAAGATTTTACAACTCTAGACAGTTCTTAAAATAAACTTACTGATTTTAAACAAATTTTCTAAAATACGCCGAATAATAAGTTTTCAACTTTTAAGTTACGAAGTTCGGGAAGTAGTGCAAATACTGTTAACTTTGATTTTAAAAGACTAATTCAGTTTCTTATATTTCGCATTTTTAAATGACATTACTTCTCAACGAAATTGCTTCTTAACTAATATAGACAAGTTAAAATATTTCCTTTTCCATGTAAATATATGTATAGTATTTGCATATTTATAACATTTTAAAGAAAACATAAAAAAGCAGTACTAAATTCTAATTTGCATCAAAATGTAATTTATGATAATATAAACATGGAAATATTGCATGATAACATTGTTACATCAAACTTTTTAAGGTTTCGTAGATATAACCAAGAAACTCTTTTGCCATCACTCTAGTAATTATTGTTAGGGATATGCGATACTGAGAAAGTATAGATATTTGGGTATCGATTAAACGTTATCGATAATTTCTTTAAACAGGCGAGAAGTGTAACCCTTTCCAACAAAAAAAAAAAACAGAACGGTAAAATATTAAGAAAATGTCAAATAATAAGCTGTTAAAGTTAGCAATATTATTCTCTACAAATTTCATCCTTGACTAGGCTGACCAGATTTTTTTTTACAGAAAAAGAGTATATTAAAAAAACAAAGGTCACACAAACAAAGGAAAAATACAAATGATGAGCAAAAAACAGAGGTCCTCACTCAAAAATACTAGTGGCGAGCAAAAAAAAAAGGTCTTCACTCCCAAAATAGAAGTGATGACCAAAAAAAAAAGGTCCTCACTCTCAAAATAGTAGAAGTAATGAGCAAAAAAAAGGTCCTCACTTTTAAACTAGAAGTGACGTACTCTTTTTAAGAGTATTATACTCTTTTTGAGTAATATTTTCTATACTCTTACTTTTTATAAAAAAAAACATGAATATACTCTTTTTTGATGGTCACTTGTTTTAATTACTTCTAGTTTAGAAGTGAGGACCTTTTATTTGCTCATCACTTCTATTTTGGGAGTGAAGAGTGAATTTTGCTCGTCACTAGTATTTTTGAATGAGGACCTCTGTTTTTTGCTCATTATTTGAATTTTTTGAGTGTAACCTTTTTTTTAGTACACTCTTTTTCTGTGAAAAAAATCTGGTCAGCCTAGTGTCGAAAGGGTGAAAAATATTAGTTATATTTAATGGATCTTGAAATATTATCAAATCCAGAATCATCTGATTCAGATTTAGATTTTTCGAGTTCGGATGATGAAGTTATGAACTGTATTTGCGAGGTTTACAAAATGCCCCAGGATAGAAAAACTGAAAAATTTTGTAGAAACTATTGTCCCAGGATATTCAAAAAAAGAATTTGTAAGACATTAGCCATCAAAGAATATAGTATAAATATCAAAACAAATATGCTAGCTATATTCCTATCAAACAGTCAAAAACAAAGTACCAACCATTTATTCTTTATCTATGGTACCAACTCAAAAAGGTAAACAAACACAGCCGTAACAAATAATCTACAAGAGAAGCAGCTGTAACTTTTTCGCAGTAGCCTCATAAACTGCCAGTAAATTACGACAAATCGAACAGATTTGCAGTTACTGCGAAACAAAACGAACAGATTTTTTTAACGCGGCAGTAAACAGTATCTGCAAATGTGCAAATCGAACAAACCTAATGTACAGTAAATTGAAAATTTCGGTGGCGTTCACGATTTGAACCAGCTTTCTTATGCTCTGCAGGTAATCGTTTTAACACGAAATCATGGTTAAAAATATATTTTACAAGCTCTTAATTGCCGTTTAATATTTAATAGCGCTCATAACTCCCGCTGTTTAAGATATTGTGGTTGTAGTTACGCCTGTAAATTACGTATAAAAATAGTTTATTTTGTAACAGTTTACTCTCACGGTGTAGTCATTGTGGTTACTGAACCAAGCTTGTATTTTATGTTCTTCATTCATCAAAAAACTTTAAAGTTATTACTTTTATTTTTATCACGTGAAAATCTTGTTCTGGTAAATCACTGTCAAAAAAATTCTTCAAGTTCATTCTGAGATGATGAATGTTAGAGTCATCTGGTGACGATCTAAAAACATCGAAAAAGACAAGACACCGAAAAGGTCGTTTGAAAAAGGAAAGAGAAAAATGAAAGAAAATAATAATGTCGGTCACGAAATGTTTCGAATATCCAGAGATTTAGTTTAATGTAATACGAAAAAATGAAGTTTCCGTCTTAGTTACGCATTACAAAATGATATATATTATACCAGCGATTCCTATATTGTGCGCCGCGAAAAAGATCCAATATTCCTTCAACTGCCTTAGTTAGACCAATGTTTTGACTTGGGACACCGCGGAAAAAGTCTATTATATTAAGGGCGCTGAGAATCGAAAAAGTTTGGGAACCACTGTATTATACTATTTTAAAGTCATATACAGCGCGTCTCAAATTGACTGAACATCACGTGGCTTTGGAATATCCTTATTTTAATCATAATAAATTTCCGTGTCGCAAAAACGCAAATCAAAATTTTCTTCTATTTTTCTTGTGTGAATATGATAGCTGTATAGTCGTTTATTGTTTTTTTTGCGTCCTTTTGTTACTCCTTGCATATTGCATAGTTAAACTTTTTTTTTTCGGTTACCTACTTTACTTTTTGCATTTTGCACTACTAAAGGCTCTTTCCATTTTGCTTTTATCAATAATTTGGTATTAAAAAGAAAAAGCATAAATAAAATAAATACATTTTTTAAATAAACCTTATAAAAGCTACCAAATATTTAAATTTGTAAAAAGTTACTTAATAATTAGTTATTTTATTATTGAACATATCCTGACTTCTAAATGACAAAAGCAGCGGCATGGTGACAATGGACAACTGTTACAGTTTAACAAATATGTTGTGAAGCCTGCGCGCGGAACTAATTCCGCGCGTAATTACCGCTACTAATAGCGGAGATTCAAAATGATGAATTATATTCTTTTTCAAACATAAGTATACAGTCAAGTGCAAAAACATATTATTGTATATTTATTTGTCGGGAAAAGGTCTCTGTATTATTACGTAGTATGTGAGCCGTTATTATTGTTCACAATATGGACTATATGACAGCACGAGTTTGGAAAAAGTCACAAGAGCGGGAGGAGCTCTGGCTAATAGAGAAGTTGACATAATGATTATCCAGAGCAATTCTCATGCAAATAATAAATATAATATACAAGTGTTGATTGATACTTGTTTTTTTTTTTTTTTTTTTAATATATTTATTTAGTGGTGCTTCAACTGCTTGGTTATTAGCACCCCGGAATATCTGTTTTACAAATTTACATAATCAATTATAATATATAAATATTTATTATAATAAAATTAAACTATTAGGAATTATGTGAAGTTTTATATATTGTCTAATAGGTTTGTATCTTCTAGAAATTTTAATATGTTTTTTCATATGTACTGGTTGAAATTTGAAGTGCGTCTGTTGGAAGTTTGTGTTTGATTCTTTGTGCTGTATACTGTGGACATTCTAGAAGTACGTGTTCCACCGTAAGTTGTGTGTTGCAGGTGGGGCATATGGGTGGTGTCTTTTTCTCGAAAATGTATTGATGAGTGAGATGTATTGATATATGTCCAATTTTTATTCTTGTGCGAACTATTTGTTCATGTCTTGTTGTATACTTTTGCGGACTTTGGATTTTGTGGCGGATGTTGTTCCATTCTTCTTGCAGTTTTCTTTTGAAAAAACTCTTGGCATCATATGTTGAGGTGGGCATTTGAGTTATTTCTTGGTGTATGGCCTCCTTGGCAGCTTCATCTGCTTTTTCATTTCCTGGGATGTTGCGATGTGATGGAACCCATAATACTGTGATTTTCTTCCCCTGGTCAATACAGTAGTGGATGTTATCTTGAATCTGTTGGATGATGTCGTCTTTTGAATAGCTTTGTTTCATGGCT
The DNA here is from genome assembly GCA_963971575.1 of Liopterus haemorrhoidalis. NCBI lineage: Eukaryota > Metazoa > Arthropoda > Insecta > Coleoptera > Dytiscidae > Liopterus > Liopterus haemorrhoidalis. The sequence goes on along the minus strand of OZ020618.1, from coordinate 12,660,327 downwards.
GCAATGGTGCTGAGGGAATCAATATGTATTATGAATTCTCCTTTATTTAGAGTGCTTTTTATATATTCTGTTGCTTGGAGTAATGCATAAGCTTCGGCAGTGAAGACGCTCGTCATATTTGGAAGATGGTATTTTCTTGTTTCATTCTTCTCAACTACCATTGCGGCCCCGGTTTTATTTTGTATTTTAGCACCAGCTGTGTAAATGACAGTGTGATTCTTGTATTTGGACATGATTTCATGGTAAGATTTTAAAATGATGGATGGACTGGTTTCTTTTTTATTGTGGCGAGTTAGAAGGAGATTATAATTTGGTGCGTTCAGAATCCAGGGGGGTATCGTGTAAAATTGGTTTGGACCTAGCTGTGGAAATGTCATACTCATATTGTTTAATTGTTCTTGTACTTGTTGATGAAAAGGTATTATATTTTTAAGGACTACTTGGTTATTTAAATTTTGAAACATATATGTGGGATTATTCACATTTGTTGCTTATTTCGTTAGGTAAGAGAAGGTGAGTTGATGTCTGCGGAAATGAAGTGGTGGCTGATTAACTTCACTAGTAATTTTGACTATAGGACATGTTCTTAAAGCTCCTGTGGCTATCCTGATTGCGGTGTTCTGAATTGTGTCTAATGTTTTTAGATGAGTATGTTTTGCGTTGCTGTACACTATGCTACCGTGATCAATTTTCGACAGTATCAGTGACTTATATAGCCTCAATAATATCTCTCTGTGGGCGCCCCATTTGTAGTGTGCCAGTGTTTTCAAGATATTCATCCTTTGCATGCAATCCTTTTTAAGTTGTTGGATATTAGGTTGCCATGATACTTGATCTTGATATGATACTTGTTTCTTTGATTGTTTACTGCAACAGGTAACGTTTGATTGAAGCTTTTGTTCATTTTGTTTAGTCCAAATCCAACTTCAAATATTAAAAAATTAGCTCGTGATAACTTAAGAAAATTTAAATTCCATTTGGTTCCGCTTAAAGGTTTGGAATAGCCTATACGTTTATTTATTATTTTACAAATTTTCATTTATCGAAACTCCTTGCACGAAACTCCCTGTAGTGGTTTATTCTGCTAAAATTTTACCTTTGTACAAGTTTCAATATTATACGCTAATATTAATTCTTTACGATGTTAATATCTGTAATTATGTTAACCTAAATTTTACAAAAATGTAATTTTTAAAACATTATAAATGTAACCAAGGTTACGAAAATTAGTTTCATTTCCAGAACACGCACGTTTTGCGCAAATTAGCGAAACACAACACATATGGTGCTTTCCTGTATGTTTGCGTTATTACAAATACAAGTTTGTAACATTTGTATATGTACAACTTTAAATTAACAACTCTTTAATAATTGTTAAAGTTTAACGAACTACTAGGATTATGTATAATTTTAAAGTTTAGAATGTAGAAGTAAATGTTGACCAGAGTTTGAAATACATAATATTTCAACAGATAAAATATCAGTAGGATAAAGCCTGGTTTATAATAAGCCCATAGCATAACTGCATATGCATTAAACAATAGATTTGACCCTTCAAAACATCTGTTTGTAATAAACAGAACAAAGAGAGTAGTGTAATTTGTATGCTTATGTTCCATAACATATTTATTATAAACCAGGCTTTATTCGAGCTTAAGGAGGCGCCCAACCCTATAATTCTCAATAGTTTCTTATACAAAACTAATAATCGTAAATAAAATTAATAACAATCTATACATCAAAACTTGCAGCGAATTTTTATCTATCTAATAAGATGTTTTTAACTGTAGACAAAACTGTTATATAATAGTAAACAAGCAAATTGCATTATAGACGCCATCTTGAAAACCAATTGACGCATATTTGCGTACTATGCGGCAAATTGTAGGTAAAGCTTCATTCTACAAATATGTTTGTAGCTATTTTGCTCTATTGTGAAAACTACTTATAGTTATTGTGCTTGGTATTCTATTTTTGACGCCATCTTGAATCTGCCGCGGTTTTGAAAATAAGTATTACGGATAAAAATGATTCAATATTCGTGAAGAATACGTGTACCAAGTGACATTCCATTATCATCAAGTATAATATTTTTCGACGAAGGCTCTAAACTATAAGTAATCAAGTCGAAAAAAATGTTGACGTATTATTTGAACATTTCTATACAAAACTATATAAATATAAAAGTTGTTCGAAACCCACAAATAGATTTAAAAAATTACAGAACATTAGCTCTGATGTCTATTTTTAAGTTATTGAGCGATAATATTTTTACTATAAATGTTTCTGTAATTAAAAATATCCTATTAGATAGATAAAAATTCGGTGCAAAATTTGATGTATAGATTGATACTAATTTGATTTTAGATTGTTAGTTTTGTATAAGAAACTAGTAACCTCTGGGCGTTATACGCAGCCTTAACTGAGAGATTTTAAAAATTTAATGTCAAAATATACCCTATCCACCCAACACAAATCGGAGGACCGATTTAAGAATAACTGCAAGGCGAAAATACCGGGCCTTCGAACCAATAGGGAATAGGCATGATTTTTTTAAAATTTTTTTTATTATATTCCTCTTGTTGCATGTAAACATAAAAAACAAGCATTTTTTTTTTAATTTGAAGGCTTTAAAATATCATAAAGGTATGTAGCGCGCGAAAACCACGTATGACGTCATACCCTACATAAGTGTACTGCGTACAGCCTACCCAGTCTACAGCGTACAGCCTACACAGTCTGTCGTGAACTTATTTGCTTATATAACTTTTATAGATTGTGTAAAGTTAGAGTGATTTTAATTAAAATAAAGTTTAATTCTATAAAAACAATTTATACATGTTTACCGAATTAAATTTTATATTAAAATATATAACCTATATTGCAGTATTCCAATTATGCCTCTAACGTTTTGTAACTTCATGTAAACAATGAAGTAACATTCTGACATCTAAATTACATAAATATTTACGTTTTACAGAGTTGCAGCGTTTATATTGTTTACATAAAGTTATAGAACACATAAATGGTTTACTTACAAGTCTGTTTTGACACCACTTATTTCTTCAGCACTGTAGAATTCATTATTTTTCATATATTCCATGAGCATAAAAGTATGTTGGGTAAATTATCACTCTGAGCCCTAACAAAATCTTTATCTGCCATTTTAATAATAAATGCGTGAAAAATTGTTTAAAAACAAATACAAAACTCTCGAACAATACAATATATACACGTAAAGATTATGTTGTAGTCTGGGTCGTCTAGGTCTTGACGTCAGGCTCAGTCGTATTTACTCGGCAACCTTCGCGCTGTGGTCGGCTTATTTCAAATTTACAATATTTTAATTAAAAAATTTGGCTGTAATATTAATTAAAATGTGATTTTTGTTTTGTTAGGTGATATAACTAACATTAATATATCAAAAAAATGTAGTTTTAAGGTAATATAAATTTTATGCGTATCCCCTATTCTTACTAAAACTTATCTATAGTCGGATTTTTCTTTTAAGAGAATGAACTCACAACTAATAGCCTTATTTGCAAAATACGTAAAGACTTCATTTTATTTTTAAAAAAAAAATCGTCTGTATTAATACTTCAGTCGTTTTGATAAAAGACATAGCACACTAGATATCTGCAAAAAAACTAAAATTAACCAAATTTAATTTCCCTTCCAATTTTATTATTGAAAATTATAGAAGATTTTAAACTAAACTTTCATTATGAAAAAACTTTTTGATTACTTTCCAGTGGCTCAGTAAAAAAACACTGGCCATATTTTATTTATTAGTATTAACTTAAATTTGGCTTATGGAACTTACGATTTTACATTATTAAGTGAAAAGATTTTTTCTGATTAAATGATGTGCATAATTTATAGCTTGACGTTTAATGGAACACCCGGTCTGTAAACAGTTTTTTAATTTGTAGTTATCAGATACAAATGTCTTTCTTTATTAATGATTTCTTCTTAATGATAATTTCTTTACGGAAATAAAAGATAAAAAACATTTCTTTTACAAACTTTCCGTCTTGTAAACGATATGAAAAATACATTTAGAAAAACTTTATTTCTACTTTAGTTTTATACAAGGTGTCTCAAAAGAAATTTTATATTTATTTAGCTTACTGCGTGAACGCAACGTATCCGAGGGGCGCGGGGGTTATGTCAATCGGTAGCCTGGCTCTTGGGAATGTAGTCGCTATGGAGCGTTTCTCGGGAGCAGACCGCGCGTTATGCGTGCGAGAGTTTTACAAAAACGGTGATTCGGCGACTGTAGCGCGTAGAAAATTCTGCAGTATTCGAGGTTTTTGCCACTTAAATGATGCGCCAAGCATTCCTCTCATTCGACATTGGGTTAAAAAGTTTGAAGAGACTGGTACAACGCTGGATAAATCAAAATCCGGGCGACCTAGGTCATCAAGAACGGTAGAAAACGTGGAGAATGTTAATCAGTCTGTTCGTGACGACCCGAACCTTTCAATTCGGAAGCGCGCAAGTGCTTTAAATGTGCATAGATCATCATTACATCGCATTATGCACAAAGACCTAAAGCTGCACCTCTACAAAATTCAATTGATGCAAGAATTAAAGCCCCAAGATGCCAGTCAGAGGCTTAATTTCGTAAATCAGGTGATTGAGCGATTTTCAACGTTTACCAACATTTTGTTTTCGGATGAAGCTCATTTTCATCTTAATGGCCACGTAAATGAGCAGAACTGCCGCTACTGGAGTGCAACGAATCCGAAACGCAAACATCAGAAACCCCTACATTCGCCTAAAGTGACCGTATGGGCTGCGATGTCGGCGCGAAGAATTATCGGCCCTTACTTTTTTGAAGACGAAAGGGGGCGTGCAGTTACAGTGAATTCAGAGCGTTATGTGGAGATGTTAGACAACTTCTTGGTACCTGAACTGCAAAACTTTCCTGGCTATAACCAAAGAACATGGTTCCAACAGGACGGAGCAACTTCACACACGTCCAATATGTCTCTGCCACGTGTTCGTGAAATTTTCTCAGGCAAATTGATCTCCCGGAGAGGTGACATAAATTGGCCTCCACGCAGTCCAGATTTAACCCCTATGGACTTTTTCCTATGGGGTTATCTTAAATCTAAAGTTTACGCCAATAAACCGATTTCACTGGCGCATTTTAAAGAAAATATCCGTCATGAAATGGCAGCCATCCCTGAGTCCACCTGCCGAGACGTCATAAGTAATTTTACTGTTCGATTAAATGAGTGCCGAGAACGCGAGGGTCTACATTTAGACGATATTATTTTTAAGAAATAAATCCCCAAAAAGTGTATTTTAATAATTAATAAACATTTTTTCTATATACGGCTTACTTTTTTTTTTAATCGATCCACTAAATATAAAATTTCTTTTGAGACACCTTGTATTACTTCTAAACATAACTGAAACTTTTGTAATTATAACAAAGATAAACATTAAAATATATTTATTTCAAAATATATTACTTAATATTAGCAAAAACAAATTTTTTAACAAAAACAGTATTACACATTAAATTAAAGAAATTTAAGAATATATTCTCACGTTTGTGCTCACACATTTATTAGAATTGTTACGTTTTTCGTCATCAGGAACAATTAGAGGATTTTCTTCTTCTTCTTTGGGCACTGTCAGTCAAGTTGACTTTTGTCCTAACTCACGTAAGTCCTCCATCTTGATCTGTTAATTGTCAGGTCTTTCCAAGTGCCCTGTATACCAATACTTGTAAGATCTTCGGTTAGCTGATCTCTGCATCTCTTGCGAGGTCTTCCCAAGGTCAATGGGTATTCAATACTTCCTCCCATATCTCCCAACCATGTCCTCCTACTATAACCATTTTGTAATCACTTGTCTTATCCACTGTAATTGTCTACCTCTCAGTTCTTCTGTGTTATTCGGCCTTGAGTACAGTTCTCGAATATCTTTGTTCTTACGGATTCTCCATTCACCATTAATTTGAATGAGACCAAAGATTCGCCTCAATAATTTATTTTCAAAAACTATGAGGTGTTTTCGCTAAAATCTTGTGGTGCCCATTGAGCTGTAGACCACGGTGGTTGGTAGCTTGGGCTTTTCGTAACACCATCTCCAGTACGAGGTTAAACAGCAAAGGTGAGGTGATACCTCCTTGTTTGACTCCAGTATGATTTTCAAAGGGCTGTGACAAAAGGTTTCCTACTTTCACTCTGCTTTTGGATCCTGACACACACCATTGTCATCTTGATATGTTTACTAGGGATACCAAATTCAAGGTTGCTAAATATTATTAATTTAAGCGAGAAATTAATACAATTCAACTTATTTTGCAAATGTTGTCATATTAGATTTAAGTTAAGAATTTGTTAGTGTACGAGAAAATACATAAAATATATGGAAAACTGACAAATTAAATTAAATTTTACAGAATTGTTTGTGTCACTATGAGTTTTAACACAAAAAAATAGTATTATTTCAGCTTTGTTCTGACATGAAACTGGTCACAGTATTTTACTTTTTTGACAATAAACAAAAGCTTTTTGCAGTTACAATTGCTTTGTATTCCTTTGTTCAGTAATTTTTACAATTTACATGTTCCGAACAGTTTTTTTTTTTTTTTTTTTTGTTGGTTTTAGTTCAAATCTTTTTATCTCATAATAAATTTATTTAACAAATAAATCAACGAATTTTTTTAAAGGTTAATTACATAATTTTAAAAAATTTTACACGTTTTTAGGGTTTTGTAAGTATAACCAAAAAACCCTTATAACGTCACTCGTGTATCTGTCTGTCTGTTTGGTAGAAACTGTAGCCAAACGGTAGAACATAGAAAGTTGAAATTTGACATGATTGAATAACTCTTTGACTCACATACAAGAAAATTAAAAATAAAAATAATTCAAAAAACTATAAATAATTCAAAAAACACATCGCAGGAAAAATATATACGAATATGTATTTAACGAAAAAATAAATATGTTTTAACAATATTGAGTAAGATACCAAATAAAACCACTTAATACGTGGATAAACCAACAAATTTTTATTTTTGATCAGATTTTTTTAAGGGATTTTCGCCAAAGTTGTGTTAAAAATTTGTTGCCCTCACCATATTTTCTATGATCTGAAAAAATCTTAATGGTGTACATTAATCAGAACCGGAATGGTTGAACAAGGTTTTGTGATTAGATTAGTCGAAAAAAAAAAAATTAAATTAGATTTTTATTGTGTTGATTTTTTTTTATATATATATATATATATATATTGTGTGGTATCAACAGAAAGCTCTTAAGACGTAGATTAAGGATCGAAAAGTAGTTTTAAAATTTCATTATTTTTTCTTGTCTTTGCCACAAATATGCCAAAACTCTTGTTCCGCACCCAAATACCCAGAGGGGTTAATTTAAAAATCTGAAAAAATACTGAGTAATGAATACTAATGTGAACTGGAACAATTTTTTGATCTAATAATTACTTCGAAATTTATCGAATTTTTTGCAACGCCATGCTTACAAAAATATGCAAAAAAAAATCTGGCCCCATTCCATAAACCGTAAAACATCCTGAACAATACAAAACCTGTATTGTTCTGAAAGAAAGAAAGTTGAAAATAAAAAAATAAATTATATTAAAATAAAATCCAGCCAATTTTCAAAGAGCCACAAAATTTTCTAAAAGAGCCGCATGCAGCTCTGGAGCCGCAGGTTGCCAACCCCTGTTCCAGCGCATCCCAAATACGCTTGTAAATCTCTAAATGGAAGCACGTGGATTATTTCAGAAGTTATCAAAATTTATGATTTTTAATATGTATCAACGACTTGTTATCGCTTACTAAATACCTACAAAACCCTGGAATGTGAAAATTCACACTTCACATCAATGTTTTTGTATTTTAAGTGAGTTATTCATCAATATTTAATTCCGTAAACGAACAAATTCGAGTCCTTAATAATATCTTAACAGATCAATTAGCAAAATTTTGCGAAATATTTCGTAATAAAAGCACTTTTAACTATTTAATTTCCTTGTAATTATTTAATTTCCTTCGAATTTATAAGAAAGTCTAAATATAAATTAATTTAGAAATTGATTGACATACCAATTCACAAATTTAATCACCAGATGACTCTCAACATCAGGTTTTAATTAGCAACATTTCAGATAAAAATTACCCAAGTTTTGAAGAGAGTCTGTATTGAAGAGTTTCAATCAAGTAATGATAGAGAAGATATAATACATAACTCAAATGTTAATTCGGGATTTTAACGTAATGGAACTCTCGATTATGAAAGTAAACGGATGTGGAGATGTTTTGTTTTTGTCTTTTTCGTTCGTGTTCTACATTTCACATAATTATATCTAAACATTTACTGATGTTATGTAATTTTTAAAATTTTATAATACACCAAATATTCAGGATGTTACTCATTTACTTTTGCTTTCGAAATATATTTGCCATTTATGGTTTTAAGATGATTTGCACAAGTGTTAACTTTACATTATAATCAGGACACGGACATTCCTAGGTGATTAGTAAAACACGGACATTTTAGGCAAAACCTATTAAAATATAAATCTTATTACTGTCTTTGTAAGTGCTTAGCATTTAACCGCTTTCGTCGTTTTCGCATCAAATAATCATTCCAACGCTCCAAAAGGGGATACGTATAAAATTTATATTTTTTTTAAAGTACATTTTTTTGATATGTTAATATTTGTTATGTCACCTAACAGAACAAAAATCACATTTTAATTACTATTTCAGCGAATTTTTTTAATTAAAATATTATACATTTGAAATAAAGCCGACCACAGCGCGAAGGTTGCCGAGTAAATACGACTGAGCATGACGTCAGAACCTACACGGCCCAGACTACCTATAGAGCCCTGCAAATCCGCGGATATCCATCATTTTTCTTCGGATGCGGATAAATTATCATTTAAATCGTGCGGATGCGGATTATATATCATATCCGCTTATCCTCAACATCCGCGTGAACGTAAAATCTTCGGTTGGACGCCTCTTCCTACGGAAGACGCGTTTAGAACCCCAAAAATGTATCGCTGGCATTTGTATTATGCTTATGGCAAGAGTGAAATAATGATACGATACGGCACTTTTCACTTTTTTTACGCTTACTTAAATAGGTATAGTAAAGTTTATATAACAGTCGTAGATACAACAATTTCTTTGGATTTGCGTTTATTAATTTAAAAATAATTATGTAACGCCTTATTTATTTTAATAATTGTAATTTTTATCTTTATTTTTTAATCTATATAATTTCAGTACGACGTTAGATAGAATAGTATATGCTGCTGTAACAAGATTAGAATGAGAAAATTCGATGCGAGTGGAACATTCAACACAAATCCGAGCGCGAGCCGCAGGCGAGCGTGAGGAACCACGAGCATCGAATTTTCTCATTCCAACCGAGTCACAGACCCTACTTTCTCCACGACCACCAGAAAGAAAAAAAAATTAACAAATAATTATTTTAACAAACATTTTATTTTAACAAATAATTTAAATTACATAACAAATTAATCAAATAATTAAACTAATTTATTTTATTTATTATTTGTTTAATTTTAATTTAATTTGCCGCACATCGGCCACTATTTTAGGTTAGGAAGTTATGTTGCATTTATTTAATGTAAACGGTGCATATATCTTAATGTAACCCTACAAAAACAAAAGACAACAAGCATGGAATAGTTATTCCATAACAAGTGATGGAATGAAGTACACGCAAAATGCATAAGAAGATAAGTGCTTTAGAATAACATTCCAACTCTTCTGTTAGAATATGTATTAACTTTCTGTAGTCAAAATTGGTTTTAGAATTGGTAAATTCTATAATGGTCGTGGAGAAAACATATTTCTGGACCCAATAATATTATGCCCAATTATATTATGTGATAAAATTTATAAAATTTCAGTAGTGCTTTAAAACAGTGATATGCCAAATAAGGCGAAACATGTTAGACAATTCCAACAGACAGCAAATCCTGTGCGGATCGGATGCGGATTTTATATTTACAAACGCTGCGGATGCCGATCCTGTCTATGCGGATGCGGATCGGATGTGGATACAGAAAAACGTATCCGCACAGGGCTCTAACTACCTACTCCCCAAGCCTTTACCTGTGCATTAAAGATGGCAACGATTAATCGAATATCGATGAAATAATGGATTATTTTGTTTCAATTAATCGATTAATATATTATTAATCGATAATTTTATTTTATTTTTAAGAAATTACTTAGTTGTATTGTTCAAACTCTAGTCGGTAAGATGAGTTTGCTCTCTTCTTTTCAATAAAGTCCCTAGATTACTAGACCTTCAGAACACTCGTTCTCGCCAAGTAGACAACGCTATAAAAATTTATGGTCCCATTCAAATCAATTTTCCTATACCTTGATTTAATTCTAGACATCATATTAAGATTTCAACACCTGAAAAGTCAGTAAATGCATTCGTAAGTAATTGTAAGACAGTCCATTAACAAATTATACATATTAGATTTAATATTCTCATCAAACCCTTTTTCTGATGGATTGAGTAATCAAATTATTCAACCTTGCTAGCAGCCACAAGGCAAGGCCAAGGTCGGATATTATGTTCGGGTCTACACAGTTCATTCAGCTTAAAAACTAATGCATTAAGCACAACTTTCTTTCTCTTACACAAAAAAATATGTAAAGAAAAAATTCTGAAAGTAGCAGTTACAGGAAATTGCTTCTAGATATTTGTTTTAATTTTTTGTTATTGTTTTTGAGTGATATGGAATATGACACACATCTAAAAAACTGAATTAACAGATTTTAAAATTGTAAATTTTCGAAAAATAAATCAAAAATTGGTATATATGACCATTCTGTGAAATCACGCAGTTGGTAAATTTTATATTTGAAAAGTAAATTCAATTTCACGCTGTCTGTTAAATTGAAAATTTTTCTCATTTAATTTTGTTTGCTAAAGCTTCTACATTTAAAACGCTCAAATTATTTTTTTTTTGATCGACTAAAAAAAATACTCCCAATTTTCTAACGTCATCTCTCTTTTCTTGCCCGTCAGTAAAGAAGGCCAAGATTTTTGGTAGCAGACAGTTTGAGACTGATCTAATGATACCGAAAAGATTTAAATTCGTTTTTGATATTTTACAACAAAAGGTTCAAAAATCAAAATGAATTTGTTTTAATAATCGATTTTGATAATGTGATTTTGATAGTTTATTTAATTTTAATGGGACGGTTGGGACTTCATATTGCTCACAAGCTTTCCCCGAACATTGATTCGGGGAAACAACTGATGTAGCAACACGCAATGTGTTTTCTAAATGCGAATCCGTTATTCGCATCCTTGTTTTTGATTTAACGAACTTCAACCGAGAAAATAACTGCACACATTTGTGAGTGCTTCCAAAGAGCGTAATACAATGTTTCTTATAAAACTCAATTAGTGAAATATCCTTCATTTTTAGGGTTTTGTAGATATGACCAAAAAACCCTTATACCGTCATTTTGTCGTCTGTCTGTCTGTCTGTCTGTCTGTCTGTCTGTCTGTCTGTCTGTCTGTCTGTCTGTCTGTCTGTCTGTCTGTCTGTCTGTCTGTCTGTCTGTCTGTCTGTCTGTCTGTCTGTCTGTCTGTTCGGTAAAAATTGTAGCCAAACGGCTAAAGCTAGAGAGTTGAAATTTGGCATGCTTATACAACTCTTTGACCCGCACATAGGAAAAATACTAAAACATCTAAAAAACATATACCCCTAAAAATATAAACAAATATGTGGTCATCGAAAAAAAATAATTTTTTTTTAAATTCTGAGTAGGGTATCAAATGAAAGCCCTTGGTACGTGGATTAACGATCAAATTTTTATTTTTGCAAAATAAATTATTTTGAAGCAATATTTGCCAAAATTGTGCAAAAAAAATTTAGTCCCACACCCTGTAGCCCAGATGGTTTAAACTAAAAATCTAAAAAAATTCTAAGTAATGTACATTGGTGTGAACCGGAATAGTACAACAGGAATTTTTGATCAGATTATGTTTTTGGAAACAAAAACATTTTTTGTGTTTTTTGCTAATAATGTTGAAAACTTTTAGTTATATAACACACCAAACTGTAATATGTATCTTGGTGCAATGGTTACGGTACTAGCGTTCTGCCCAAGAAAGTAAGTTCGAATCCCACGAGAAGAGACAATATTATTTTTTATTTTTTTTTTTTGCATTTTTATTTTGTTTAAATTATTTTTTCAAAATTCTAGTTATATTTTGGCAAATGTTGCATTTAATTTTTAAAAGCGTAAATTTAATAACCAGTGGAAATTGTTGAAATTATAATTTAATTCTGTTTGAATGTACACGAAATCAAAGGGAGGAGCTATGACTAGAAACAACCAATGAAGGCATAGGCGCAATTTTCAAAATCTTAATGAACCTTGCTATATAAAAAAAATACTGCACATATTAAGAAACCTAAATAATGGTATTAGGCACTCGAATTAAAATTAACATAAAAATATTTTAACATAAAATTTGTTTTTAAAGCTCTAAGATTAAGAGACGATAAATTATTTTTAAAATATTGTTCATTTTACAGTGAATACTACAAAGCAAAATATGTCTTACACACTCAGCATTCCGCCTTCACTTAATATTTTTAGATTATATATCTATCTAAGAGGAATTTTTTCAAAATTTTATTGAACCTTGCTATATATAAAAAAAATACTGCACATATTTAGAAACAGTATTAGACATTCGAATTAAAATTAACAAAAAAAAAAAAATATATTTTAACATAAAATTTTTTTGGCATTCCAAATAATCATTATTCACTTACTAAATACCTGCGAAACCCTGAAATGTGTGAAAATTCACACTTCACATAAATTTTTTTACTTTTGAGTTCTCCCGTAGGTCAAGTAATTCCATTTGCAGAGAAAGTGGCGTTTGTTGCATATCAACCTCAACCGTTTAACCGCATTTGATCTCTGAAAACAAACATATACTCGCAAGCCAGATTCAATGGGATTTTGGATAGTTATTGCGGACCAGACAAAATGAGGCAATGGGCCGGATCCGGCCCGCGGGCCATATGTTGCACATGCCTGATTTATACTTTATACATTCGATTATTTTAAAGTAATTTTAACTAATTTGCCATATTCTACTATAACAAATACGGAATAAATTAATGAATTATTTTTTAGCTAAAGTTTTTTCACAAAACAATATTCCCATCTGATTGAACAAGGGAGCAGTGCATCTCTTGCTTCTATAGACGCCACGCAGTGTTGTAATAGATACATTTGAAAATATATCTAGATACAGATAAAGATACTTGAGGAAAAATGTATCTAGATGCAGATACAGATACAAATTTTAAAAAGTATCTAGATACAGATACATTTTTTTTACAATGTATCTAGATACTTCAAGATACTTTTAAGATACTTTTGGAAAAATGAAAACACCACAAAAAAAAAGAAATAACTAGAGCAAAGAATATATTTGTTCACAATAAAAAATAAGTTATGCACTATTATTACTCTTAAAATAAACACAAATAGCCTTTGAAGCTGTGTGTCAGAAATATTATACAGGTATTGCAAAACTACGTCATATCACACTCATCTTAAGATTCAGAGTGAAGCATGTTTTTACTCCCACCAAGCAAGAAAGAGTTTACTGGTCGCTGATTGGTTAGTTTAAACTTAAAATTCAAATATCTGAATGATGCTAAATGTATTACCAACTTGAAAAAAGGACATATTTTGTAAAAAGACCTTGAAAAAGACAAAATAGGAAAGTATCTGAAAAAAGTACCTGAAATACAGATACTTATATACTGATTTAAATATCTAGATACAGATACAGATACATATTTTAAAATGTACCTAGACTATGGTACTGTGCAAGTATCTAGTTACTGTATCTAGATACAAATACCTAGATCCATTACAACTCTGACGCCACGACACAGGCAGTAGTAATCGCAAAAAATTCAGATTTCAATTTTATTCTCCTTTTTTTCGGGTTAAAAGTTGTCATCCTTTATATTCATATTGTTAAATATAACTAAGCACAAAAAGCACTTGTAATACTTTCTGCTGAAGTGAATTCTCGAAAGACATTAATATAGTAAAATTGATAGGAGTCAGTTGTTGGCAATATATCCAAGATCAATGAGTATTTGGCTCTCGAGGTTTGTAGCCAGTCAGCGAATCACAAGTATAAATCAATATTGACTCCCACATAATCCTTGCTTGCTCCTAGCCTTTCTCGGTCTCTTGCAAACATACGACCAGCATCACTGGGTTCATACTAGGATGTATCCAAGACACCTGCTAAGGTTATATTGCTAAATTTGAACACAATGTTTAAGTTCATGGACGATGGTTTTTATAAAAATTATTCAATGATAAAATTTTTGTTTAAACAGTATTGTTTATTATTTTGTGGTTATAAATGTCATGGATAATAGTAAGCCTAGGTTTATCCAAATAATTATTTTTAATTGTTGACAGTATGACTGGCACTGCGTAATTTTAGACAAAAAATGTTTCCGGAAATGACAAATTTTGACTAAATTATGTAAATGTTGTAGTTAATATGCCAAAACTGAATACTTAATAAGTTAAATTAAGAAACATGTGCGACCAAGAACTAACGTGTACGTTTATGGTAAGTTCTTTAGCACAATTTATGGAATGTAAGCTCTTAATGAGAACATTTTCATTTAAGTTGTACTTATTACCATACCAAGGTTCATCTTGTTTAAATGTCTAGCTCCACTCTTCAATTGATTTGCTGAATTTCTATCCCCCAAAAGGTCCGTAAACGAATGTTTTTTACTATCCAGAAATTATAGGGGGTCCTAAAAAATTACTTGCACCTGGGCCCCTTTATGGGGAAGGTCCACCCTGATATACTGATATATACATATATACAGAGTTGGGCAAATTGCATCAAACTAATGATTGAGGATTGAGATTATAAATTTAATTTCAAGACTTGATTAATGAGTAAGGTACATCACTCATAATGCAGTTATTCACACTGGTAACTAAATTAAATATTTACTCATTATCATGATTAAATTTTTAGTTATGATTGAAACTAAAATCAAGATTGAGATTTGATTTTTTCACTCTCGCTGTTCATTGGAATTTAGTGTTTATACATTGTAGACGTCTGATGCAGATTTTATTTGTTATTAGCGGATTTTAATAATCGCGGGGATACCAGGAACGCACCCTCGAATGTCAAGGAGCGACTGTAGTTGGGTCAAAGATCACAGGCCGATTTGAGGGCACCGCATAGTTTAGTGCAATTTATCAATTGTTAAATTTGGTTAAAAAAAATATGTCTGTCCAGTTAAATATTGCTGAATTATTTAAGTTACTTTAAATAATCATTTATTATCATCACGAGTATTTAATTGCATGTGTCAGTTCTACAAAGAGTTACACAATCAATTCAAGGAATAAACTAAAATAAAACTTTAAACAAAGCCATTAAATATTTTTTTATAAAATAATTCTGGCTTGCATTACCTGTAATTGCAAAATGATTACAAAAATAGATTATCATACCCACATACAGATAATGTAGTATACGAGTGTTTCTCAAAATATGGACTGTGTACCATCGCGGACTATATAATGTTCTGATCAGTGCCGAAAGTATTTTCACGCAAATCCTGCGGTGCGGGCGGCCCCGATTCTGAAGGGGCCCCACCGCGCAGCGCAGTCCAAGCATGCAGAGTCCTGCAAGGTTTGTTGCGAGCTAGCCCCAGATACCTATAGTTACTACATCGGTTCTGATGCTTTTATATTAACCTTACCATTCAGCCAAAATCAATTGTTCTGAAAGTTCAGAGAGATTTTTAATGTAAATTTAAAAACGATGTTTCAATATTAATACCATTCTTTATTTAGCAATACATCGGCAGTTTTATTCGATGACATTCTGGCATCTTTCAAGTAACTTCATGATTTCATTCACCAAAAAGTTCCCGTCTATTCGCTTAAAAATTTCGTAAGCTGCTTTTTACAGTTCTGCAAAGAATTACAATTCTTGCCAGTAAGAATTTTGTACGGGGCAAGATAAGTGATAGGCTGAGAGTGCAAGGTCAGGTGAACCTGGCGGATGGGGTAAAACATCCTTATTTTTACTGCAAAAATTTAGTATGGTTCTATAAAGAAATACGTGGTCTTGTGTCTTGATGTTGTCGTGGTGAAACAACCAGGTTGGTCAATTCCATACGGTTTTGCGACTACTGCTTTCATTAGGGCAACTTGTTGGGTTGTTTTACCCCATGCACCGTATTCACTTGACCTTGCACCTAGGGTTGCCATCCAGAGGTGCACTCTGACCCGGAGGAAAAAATAACTGTGTGGCTCAAATAAGCAAATATTATATTATAAATATATATACATCATTTATACAATTCATGTGTCATAAAAAAGAGGTGAAAATCGATAAATAAAAAAAAAATATGAATGAAATCATTTGTCGAGTACAAATACAGAAACTGACTTGAACAACGGGGAACAGAAAACCTGAAACCAATTCCGCAGGTGTGCCAACTTTCATAAGATCGCCCTCTCTTAAAAAGAATATACAAAAATCGTCCCAAAATGCCCTTTAATGAACCGCCCGTGTGCGGCACACATCCGGCCCTAGAAAGGTGGTAAGAGGTCGTCAAAAAAATAACCAAAATATTTCTAAATAAAATAAAAAATATAAGGTTCCCAATAGTATAGGGAAAGAGGAGGTAAGTTCTCCGATTCTAGACCGCCGGCAATAGAAATTAAAGCCAAGTGGTCAGTGTGACGTTTCAATCGGTCCTATTATCCCTGCATAAACAAGTAAAAAAATCTTTATTTAAAAATAAAGTTTGATATGAATATTAAAAAATCGTTTTCCAATTTACATTACAAATGTAACACTTAATAAGCCAGTACTTTATCATGCATTGATAACATGAAATTTACATCAACTATAGATTGGTGTGAAGTGTATTTTGCAGTTACATGGTAGAACAGTGTCTAATAAATCTATCTTTAAGTAAAATCTAATAGATATCTTGCCACGTCATTTGAAGAAAGTGAAAAAGAAAATTACTAGACGTTATCATGACTATAAAGCTTACTTGGTTATCCAATACAACGAGCATAAAAAACCTATAAACGGTGATTTCACTTTATTTAGTTCCTTTTTATGTTATTTTGAATTTTAATCAGTGTCTTCTTCAAAACGTGTTTATGGTTTTAAAAGGCATGTTACTAAAGAAAACACATAAAAGTTTGAATATTTATGACAGGCATCTTCAAATCTCTACAATTTAATTGATAAATAGCTTTAGTTACATGAATTATTTCATAAATACTTGTTGACCCTAAAACACTTGGGTTTTTTTGTTTACTTTGAAGGCCTTATCACACTACAGTTAACGTTTAGACTTGGAAAATTAAAGTTTTTGCAAAACTAGGTTTTAAGACTATCCAGGATTTTCAAAATGCGCGTGCCCCAACTGGTGTTCTCTCGCTTTCAGCTGTTGCGTCTTTGTCTTTTGTTTACGTTGAGGTTAGTTTGTTGTATTAATTAATATTTTCGAATATATTTAAAAAAATATTATTTTGGAAGAACAACTAATTAATTTAGTGAAACCTCACAAATCAACTTTTCAAAATAAAACTGTCAACTGTCATAATAACAAAATGTATGCATGTGCAAACAAAAAAATTTCCAAGTCTTAAATAATATTCAAATACTGTTTGATAAGTCAAAACCTAAAGACATGAATCCTGAAAAAAGAAAAAAACTACAAAAGTAAAACTTTGATAGCGTTCTAGTGTGATACGCCCTTTAGGTTGTCTGCCTGCTTGAGTTTCCCAGCTTTTTCCAGATTTTCTACAAATGAAATTTATGTATTTAGTAGCACATTAAATATATTTGTTTTCTTGCAAAAAATTAACCAAAAATTATTATTAGTGGTCCGCGTTAGAAAATTATATATTTTACTGGTCCGCGGTACGATTTTGATTGAGAAAAACTGGCCTAGAGCATAGTTACCGAAAAGAATGTGCATTGGCGCGACGACTCAAGGTAAGCCTAGGCCTGTTTCCAGGTTCGTGACCATATTTTCAATATGTGTACATGCAGGAATAATATGGTCACTATTACGTCCAATTTTTAGCGTACACAGAAAGGCATCTACTTTATTTACTTTATTTTTAGGACAACACTTGCATTTTGGATTTCTACCCTTTTAAAACAATTGTGAGCCCCCTCCCCAAAATTTCTGAGTGCGTGCCTGCTTTGAACAATACTCTTCTTTTAACCGTCGTTGATCAAATAAATCCTCCTCCAGTAAATACCGGACAAGTATCTCAAAGGATATTAGAGGCAGACGATTACCACGTCTGAGTGGGTAGAACAGGTGATTAGAACGATAAAGTACGTAACAGTAAAGAAGATCTACAGAGACGGAGAAATAATTAAATATTTAGATCACATATCGCTTTCAATCACGTAAGAAACCTAGTAAATTTTTTATAAGAACCACTTTAATTAATATTCAAAACCATTAACTTAAAAAAAAATCTCTACAATGCTTCAGATCATTTAAGAACACAATAAAGCACCTTAGAGATTTTTTGCGTATTTTTTTTTCCTTTTTGTGTAATTTTTTGTATCGTTATCTACGTTGCGATTTTCGCAAGTTTTACGAGAAAAATAAATTACTGAAAGTGCTATTTTTATTTTCTATCAGCTGTACAAGACAAAAGAATGTAATAAAATAAAAAAAAAAATGCGATTTTACGACAGAATAAAGTAGTGGATATAAATCAATAGTTTTAATAAAATATTAGGACGTAAACCAATGTTTACCAACACAAAAAAAATTGTGAAGTATAAAATTGCATATAGTTCAAGGTTTGGCAAATATTTTTTTTTTTGCAAAAATCGTGCAAGATAAAAGATTTATAAAAATTAATTATTGTTTTTAAAATTTCAAATTGTTTATTAAAAATAGTGAAAATTGCCATACTTTTGCTTACGGTAGCAGGATTTGGACCGTACACCGTACATTTGCTTAAATTACCGTACATATACGATAATTACCGTACGTCTGGCAACACTGCCAATACTATACTGATAACCCACCGGTGGGCACGTAGGGCTGAACGTGTTAAGGGGGCAGGGATCGGCGTCTGCGTTCCGTTGAACGGGTTGTATAGTATTTCCAAAATGAAATGGCCACTCTTGTTGAGAAGCTTAACAAAGCGGTAATGGGTTTATGGCAGTAATCCTAAGACTCGTTGCTGTAAACAGAATATAAGAGGTATTAAGGGAATTTTAAATTTAAATTGAATAAATGTAACACTAGTTCAACTGAAGTTTCATAAAAACCATTAAAGATATTTTCCAAATTTATAATCCTATTGTTTCTAAATTTTAGGGGTTGTTATACTTGTTGGTTGGTTAATTTTTAACGTTCATAGCGTGCATATATTAACAACATGACTCTTTGGCGACCATTTGTTTTTGAAGAAATTCTGTAGTGATTTGTGGAAAAGATTGCACATCTTTTCTACAAATCACTGAACATGTAAAAACATGTAAAAACAATTAAATCATTTTTTTTTTTTTTTTGTAAATCCACCAAATAAATCTTCAATAATTATTAATTTAAATGACGGTGGTAGTAACACAAACTCTGATAGTGATATATACAATGATAATAGTAATAATGATTAATATTTTAATAATTTTAAATTACTATAAATTGACAAGTTCAAAAAAGAATGATTTTTGTTTGTGCAAATTTGAAATATTTAATATAGACTAGACTTTAAAACAAATCGATTTTTAAACATGCCTATATTTATAATTCAAATTTAGCCTGTCCTAAGCTTGATAAAAATGTGAAGGAATGTCATATGAGTACATATATACAGTTCATTCTAAATTGCATATAAGAAAACACGTTTATTTTAAATAATTATTCTGGTCCTGGCAACTATTCTTAACAGAACCATAAACTCAGCAGGTATAATGGTTATACTGTCATTATTGGAATCAATAAGTGAGAGTGGCCAATTCCTTTTGGAAACACTATATATACTTGGAAAACACACTTAAAACTCTTGGGTAATTGAGCACGAAAATGACGCTACTGGATATCAGCTAAATACTTTTTTTCAGATTTTGAAATCCTCTGGAAATTATGAAGTCAATGGTTAAATTTTTTTGGGCACCATATCTATACTGGTTCCACTTTGAACTATGTCCTTTGTATCTTTGAGAATTCCTCTCAGCAAGAAAAAAAATATATTTTGGAATAATATAGTAAAGAAAAATATCTTAAAATATCAAATAGTTGCATATAAGTGTTAAAACTAGATATAAGCACAAAAATACTTTATGCAACCTTAATACAATTTTGTGTTTTACATCGAGTTAAGCTGCATTCAGAGCTCTGTAAATCAACACGTTGTACGCTATGGATAAATTTTAAATGAGGTCATTTGGTATGATCGGACATGCTCGTGCTTTGTCGTTGCTATACTACTGGTGAGCGATATAGTACGAGCTTGTCCGATCATACCAATTGCACTCGTTTAAAAACTATCCATAACGCACAGCGTGTTAATTTACTGAGCTCTGAATGCAGCTTTATAGCTAGGGTGACCATCCGTCCCGGTTTTAGGTCAATTGTCCCGGTGTCCCGAAAAATGTTCTCGGGACGCCCGATTGTCCCGTTTTTTTGAGGTAAGGACTATTTTTGCTCTTCACTTTGAATTTGGGGGAAGTGAGGACCTTTTTTTTGCTCTTCACTTTGAATTTGGGAGGTGAGGACCTTTTTTGAATCTGGGAGGAAACAAAGACCTTCTTTTTTTTCCTTGTGTCCCGGTTTCCCTTCACTGAAATCTGGTCACCCTAGTTATAGCTAACATATAGTTTTAAGACTTTTATGCAACTGGGCATTAGAAATTTAAAATGAATACAATTAATTTTAAACAAAATGTGTTAATTTATTCATAGCTCAATTTATCATAAAAACTTCTTTTGATACACAAATAAAATACTGTCCTCTCTGACTAATCTTTTCCCATCTATTATAATTATTTATTCAGTATTTCTTAGGTCGTTTCTTGCTTTCTCTCGCTTTAAGTACCACCACTCATTTCCTTAATATATTTTGTTGTGTTATTTTTCATTCCCGTCATAAAGAAGTCTGTTATGTAATAACTGAGATAGAACGTATTGTTCTTCGCCATCAAAGTTATGTTCATGCTGAATTGAGCGCTGAGTGTTCTTTTCTGTAAAGAGAAAGAAGACAAATAGCAGTTAGGAATGCTAAGATAAAATAGACGTTCTTTTATACTACACAGGTATTTTTATCTTTTAACGTAATACTGCAAAAAAATGATTTGTAAAATACATGGTTCTTCCTGTCTTAAATATGTTACGTGATCTTAGTGAAATTTTTATTTAGTAACTATTTTAGATTATTTTTAACAGTTTTAATTGCAGTCAATTAAACAGAAGGAATCGTAACAAAAAAATGCGACTGGTAAACGAAGAACGCCAAAGGGCGTTGTAAAACCAAAATAAGAGAACATACATTTAACGGAAATAACCGAAATTTCACGGTTAAACATTTTTAACTCGGGAAGTTCCAATAACTTAATGGAACATACTAAGCGATTAAAAATATATATGTTACGGCCAGTGGCTCAGTTAGTAAAAATCTAGGACAGCAGAATTATAAAAACGATAATAGATAATATTTTACGAAGTCACCGTAATTTGTTTAAAGACACACAGATGTCGGACTATTCCTGACTCACTAATTTCCAAGAGCTGTAAACGCTACATCGAACGTTAAAACAATCTATTAAGCAAATGCATAACGTACAGTGCAGAGTCAACTATACTCTATCTCATAAAGACTGATAGTAATAAAATTTATTATTTGTAAAAAGTTATTGTTTTTTCACACAGAAACGGCCCACAAAATATGAATAGTTCGAAACGAAATATTGTTAAAAACAACCGAGTGTGCATATATTATATGGGAATACGAACTAGGGTTAAACACAATAGATCACACAAATTTGACCCTAAAATTTTGAGGAAAAATATGGTCACAGGCGTGCGTTTAATAAAATGATAAATAGTAATATAGAAATACACAAAACTAATTTAAACGTATTTAAAATGTGCACGCCACTGGTAACTGCCTGACAAAATGATTTATTACTATCAGTCTTTCTGAGATAGAGTATAATTTAAAGAGCTCTGAATGCAGCTTAAAAGTCTTAAAAATTGATGTTTTCCATAAAAATTATCAAAAAATCCTGTTGATCCATTCGGTTTCACAATAATGCTCATTACTCTATTATTTTTTTCAGATTTTTAAATCAGGCCCCCAGTGCCGGCGCTAGCTCTTAAAATATGGGGGAGCCAGGAAATTTATTAGTAAAATATGAAGGGAGGGCAAATACAAGTGATGACCTAAAAAAAAGGTCCTCACTTCTAAAATACATTTTTCTCCATACATTCCGGAGGGGGCAACTGGGGCCAGACCAGTTTTTGCCCCCCCCCCGGACTCCCCGCTAGCGCCACCACTGCAAGCCCCTATTTTTAGAAATAAAATTTTGTCGTTAATTCCTGTAACACGAGGAAAACTAGAAATATTAGTACATTTTTCGGTAAGTACATTTTAAATCTTTCGCGAGATGTGTTTTTTCGAAGTCTTAAGCCTGGTTTATAATAACTCCATAACAAAACGCATAAGAATTGAACAATGGGCTTGACCCTTCAAAACATCTGTTTCTAATAAACAGAACAAAGAGAGTAGTGTAATTTTTATGCTTATGTATCTATAGCATATCTATTATAAGCCAGGCATTAGTATTTTTCCTTTTATCCAGAAAAATATCATTCGCAAGTGGAAAATAACCATTTAAGACCTTATTTCACGATGTAACAAGTCGATTGTTACATTGTGAATTCAACTTGGCTTTTAATTTTTTTTTTTCCTTCAAATTTACACAGATCAATATGAAGAATTTTAAATTATGTTCCCATAAATTTAAAATATTAAATTCCATCTTCAAAAGCTTTTAAGCTCAAAATTTCACTTTATTCAGCAAACATCTAGATTAAAAGATGAAAAGCGACAGTAAAAATCTGAATGGTCTTTGATAGTACTTGTTTACATTACTGATACCTCTTCTGATGGCTATTGCCCCCGTAAAATTCTTATCTAAAAAGCAAATGTTTGTAAAACTACAATATAGAATTTGTAGAAAATTTTCTTTTATTTTGCGAAAGACGAGCCGAGCCGGTTTCAAATATCTGTGGAATATTGCACAATGTAATATTCTCAAAGGAATGTCGGAAATACTTTTGGGATCAGTGAAAATTGGAAAATATAATTTTGTATTCACAAAATGTAATATCAAAAAATTCATCTCTGAAAATTCAAATATTTAATTATTAAGTGTCAAACAGGAAACGAGAGTAATTGGTTCCAAAATATAAACTTTAATGATGTGAGATTGACACATGAGTGTTTATAAGGTAAGTACTAGATCGAATCTTTTATATTCCAAATCAGTGATAAAAATGCATTTGAAGTATGTATTTTCACACATTTCAGGGTTTGGTAGGTATTTAATAAGTGTAAGAAGCCAACATAATGCTGGATGTCTAGGAATATTTGTTCTATAATCACATCAAAATCAACTGTTTTTTGATAATAATTTGCATTCGTCATTTGAGTACTAAGAGCTTCCATTTAACTTTTTTAAACAAAATTTAAATAAATTGCCAAAAATCCCAGCATTTTTTCTGCATTTGCTTCGTCTTCATTAGATTAATAAGAAATATATTGATACATGGCTTAATTTTTTTCAATTTTGAAAAACGTATATCTCAATCTTTGATACCTTAAAACTGAACACTATACACCAGCGTTTCTCAACCGGGGGGCCGCGGCCCCCTGGGGGGTCGTGAAAGCTTCGTCGGGGGGCCGCGAAGTCATATAAGATCGAAGCATGAAAATATAATATAATGCATTCAATTTTGCTCAAATGTGCTCAATTCATAAATATATTATATATTATTATATGTATTCATAAATATATACCTTCCACAACATAAATAAAATAAATTATACTTATTTTGATAACTAATTTAAATAATATCAATGTCAAATTAAGTGTATGTGTCGACTGATGCGTTTCTGTGATAACGGTTCGCGTTGGAGGTACTTCAAGTACTTGTAAGTTGTAGTTTCAAATGGGCACGACTTGAAAGTGCAATATTATTATTATTTATTATGTGCCGAGCTACAGATAACTCAAGAGTAAAGAACCGAAAGTGTTTAAATCAAAATGGAAAGCACTTTGAACACCTGTAAATAAAAATACTTTACTTTCAAGTCATTATAGGGAATACAATTTTTCGTCAACCATAAAAGATATTTAAAAAATTGTTTCTTTTAAAAAGTTCTATCAAAAGTTGATCGTTCCCATTTAAAAAATTGTCCTTGATATCCTGTACTTCAGGTTAATTTCGGAGAATTTCAATAGGTACTACCATTCAATTCTTTGGATAAGCTTTGGTCATCAAACATTTTTCCCAATTAGCTCACACATCGCCTTTTTTACTGTGCCACCTTGCAATCATTTTATAAAACTTACTGATGTAAATATTTATTTATGCCGTCTGTCAATGAAAAGAACTGAACTTTTAAAAACATCATTTTTCATTGCGTTGTTTACAAGTGTTTTTGTGTCGAGCTTGCTTTTATTTTTAAGTTTTTTTTTTTTGAGTATTTCTACAAATATATAATCGGGTTATAAGCGTTTAAAATACGGCACAGACACAATAAAAATGCTGACCCCACGGTTCACCCTGCATATATATATATATATATAGGGGGGCCGCAGACAATATTTAAATAATTTTGGGGGCCCCATGCCAGAAAAGGTTGAGAAACGCTGCTATACACTACACTCTATAGCAGCGGTTCTCAAACTTTTTAATGTGAATGCACCCCAAATCGATTATGTAAACTTTCCGTCACCCCCAACATAACGTGCTTGAAATTATAAAGACATTTTACATTGCTGTATCGCCCAAAGTTGTGGCGCTAATTAACAATAAGAACGCGCTATACGGATTAGTGATTTTAAAACGATCGAGTTAACCCTTTACTGCATGAATTTTTATTTTTGGCTGAAATAATTCATGAGCATTAGGAATTAGTTCTTATTGATAGAAAAATTAATTAAAAAAATATATTTAAAATATTAATTATTATTTTTATGAAAAAATAATAATTAAAATAATAATTTAGGGTTTGTGCCATACATGGAACATTATGATTCTACATTATGTTACAAAAGAAAATGATTCTGTATTATTTGCTCGTCAATTTCTAAGTGTTCTTCATTAGGGATTAAAAGCAGTTGCCCTCGAATTTTTGAAAGAAAAGGTCGTATCTTCTAGTTGTCCTTTCTCAATAAATTCAGAGTTATCGTTGAAGTGCAAATTCCGCTTGATATTCTCAAATCTATTGCAGCCCATTACTTGAGATACTGCAGGATCCATTGCTGTGTATGTGGCATATATGAACATTCATGAAGTAACGCTCTGAATCAGTTATAAAAGTAAAATAAAAAATAAAAATCGGAATGTGCCATATATGGCACACTATGCGGTAAAGGGTTAATATAGGCATCCACGAGTTGTACCCGTTTGCATTCATTCAATTGCGTAAAATTTTATTATGGGTATAAAAATTCATACGATGTTAAATTTCACATCACGCCTGCGGCACCCCTACAAGTAATGAACGCACTTTGAGAACCACTGCTCTATAGTGTAGAGTGTAGTGTGGTGTTTAAAACTCTGAGGACTGAGTTTTGAAAGTTTTATTATATTTTTAGCATTTAACAGTATTAGCCATAATTTAGCCATGAATTAAAAAAAAATAATTATTTTTGTCAAACACCCATAAACTGCAAATATTTTTCAAAAATACAATCGGATCAATTCCTCCGTTTCCGGCTCAGATCAATGTAAATTACCTATAAGTTTTTCAGATTTTTAGTTTAACCCATTTGGGTAAAAGGGGACCTGACAAGAACTTTTTAGTTGCTTTCTTTTGATACCACACAATACATATTTTAAAGAAATACTTTTTTTATCGACGACACAAAAAAATCGCATTTTTTCGAAAAACTAATCTGATCAAAAGTTCATTATGAGTGATAGTGTGGAGGACAAAAGTTTTGACATATTTTTGAAAAAATGAATATTCAAAAATAAAAATTTTGTTGATCCATTAAGAGATGTCATTTGTATGGCACTCAAATTTTTAAAAAAATATTTATTTTTTAATTAAATACCTAATTGTATATATTTATCTCAGGATGTGTTTTTTTGAACTTTCAGTTTTTTCCTATATGTGGCTGAAAGAGTTGTACAAGCATGCCAAATATCAACTTTCCATGTTCAGCCGTTTGGCTATAATTTCTACGGTACAGACAGACAGACACATTATAAGGGTTTTTTAGTGGACATATCATCAAAACTCTAAAAATGTTTTTCTTTTATTGAATAAATTATAAATTATTAGAATAGTTAATTTTTTTATAGCGTCGGCTAGGGCGCCCAGGGCGTCAGACTTACTCAGGCCGGCTCTGCATATATAATTCCGAATAACAAAACAAAATTCAAAGAACTCAGCAGTATACGAGTTTTTTTTTTTTTTTTATAAGTAAAATACATTTCTCTTTGTCTATTTGCCTGTCTTTTCCAATGACTCTGTTTATTTGTTATGTCTGTTTCTATGTCTGTCTCTCTATATGCTTGTCTTTCAATCTCAGGGCGAATGATTTCAGTACAAAATGTCGAAAATAATCAGATTTCTTTTATTCAGTATCTAATCAAATCGAACCACCCACGCAATTCCCTACATTCCATTTCCTCAAAACATATTTCGCGACCATATCATATGGAATGAAATCTTATTCTCTTTCGACGTAATATTCGTGCACGTCTTTGCTGAAATGTCAGAATCAGTTCATGTAATTACGATGATATCGCATTTCTACACTAGAATAATTCTTCCATCCATCAATGACACACACATGAACTGAAGTGTTATAGATTGCAAGAAAATAGTGTTAAACAAACTTTTCACACCACATTAACTTCTCTTATTACTTTAAAAGAAAAATTCACTTTATCAACAATGAAATTCTATACTTCAGGTCAAAGGTTTTAAACTTTTACCTGAAAACATATTTTAACATATGAAAAAAAAAGTAAATATAAACAGTAGTGAAGCTTGGAGTTCCAAGATAAAAAAACAGACAGCTCCCACTTTTCGATTTTTTCGAAGTTAAAGCCGATGTTTCCTGGTCGAACAATATTCAAAGATTATACGGATGCAAAAAGGATATCACCATCATCATCGTTCAGCAGTTCGAATGCACTGCTGGATATAGGCCTCCCTTAAAAATTTCCAATTTTCTGAGTTTCTTGTAACCAGTTCGTACCTATACGCTTTAGGTCGGTGTTTCCCAACATGGCTCCCACGCTCCACACGTCTTCCTCGGCTACGTTTATCTGCTCATGGTCTCCATTAGAGAATCCGTTTGGTCCATCAGATGTCTGTTGTTCTAGCTAAAGTCACTGGATTATACAAAGTAGCGCAAGCCTTTGAAAAAGCCGACAGACCCCAGGGTTTGATTGGCAACATTGCTTCCCCAATTAAGCAAACTAAAACAGCAATTTTTACGTTCTTAAGTTTGCGTCTGCGCTGTCACATCTCTCTTTCTCGGTCTAATTTAATAACTTCCTTTGTCAGCGGTTTGAATATTTAAGGTTAAGTTTAATTTAAATTTATATATTAAAGTCTGTTCCAAACGGTTAAGCGGAACTCATCGTTTAAATCGTGCTTTTCGGCCGTTTTGTTTAAGCTTTGTAAATCATGCAAAAAAATAATTTAATTTTGACATTCGTTTCCATGGTTTCATTGTTGAAATTTTAAATTTAGACATTCCAACGTGAAAAATGAAATAACCCAAGCCAGGTCCCTTCTCGTGACAACTTAAAAGAACAAAATTCCCACTTAGTTCCACCTAACCATTTGGAACAGAGTGTATATTATCTGTCTCATTTTGTAATACGAAACTAAGAGGAAAATTTCATTTTTTATGTTGTATATTTAAAATATCATCTTAGGGTGGTAATTCTGAAGTGGCACTTTTCAAAATATTTGACATGTCCATCACAATTTTGACATGTCAATCGCAATTTTGACATGTCAATTTGTTATCTGACATATATAGTTTTTGAGTGAATATAACCTCGATATAATAAAACTTACGAAATATTTAAAAGCCAGATTTACAAGTTCACATGTTTCCATAAAAGTCTATTTACACCACAACAGACACCAAAGTAACCAGATCTAGTTTCGTATTACAAAATGAGACAGATTATATCCATTTTATTTAATAAAAATTAAAAAAATAGTTGAAATTGTACCACAATTTTGTTATAGTGCATCTTTGATTAAAAAAATCGTGATTACAATATTTAAAATAAAAATTTTGGTAGTACTAGTTTCTTATTTTTTACTGTTGGAATCACTGAAAATCATTTGTGTTGGCGACATTTTTAGCCCCAGTATGGCCGCCGTTGCGCTACTTTGTATAATCTAGTGACTTTAGTTCTAGCTAGAGGGCCTATCCATTTCCATTTCACTCCAGGTACTTTTACAAGGATGTTAGTTAGTTTCGTCGAATTTCAGCATTTTGTATTTTGTTCCTCAGCCATATCGAGTATAGTTCCAAGGTACTTTGGATTACTTGAAGCTTTCTAGCAGAAGCTTTAGTCCTGTTATAACAGACGATCGTGTGGCAATGATTTTTTTTTTCTATTGTAATGGCTTTATCCTACGATTACTATGGAATTGTTACATTTCGATATGGTTATTTGACAGGAAATTAACTAAATTCTGCATATTACCCTCATGCTGTGCGTAATTAACGCGCGCGCATCTAGTACGAGAATAAAAATTCTCACCAATGCGCATGTGCTGTGTGCGATACAAAAAATTGGCACCAATGCGCATGTGAAGCAGTGCGAGAATTTTCATTTCCGTACTGGATGCGCGCGCGTTAATTGCTGTCAACAAAAATCAGCATTGTATTTTCGTGATTAAATTTTTGTATTTAATAAAAAAAATTAATCGAAAGAAACACATAGTGTGCAAAACGAGCGGATGTATATTTTGCACCCAAATGAATTGCTTCACTCGAATGCGGCTGGTTCAGCAAACTTCATTCTCGTGTGGAGTATATGACATTCCGCTCTAGTGGCACAATATATTATTTTATCGCAAGGTTTCTCGAATGACCAGTGGCGGATTAAGTTGCTTGGGGGCCCTGGGCGGTAAATTAAAATGGATCCTTTATTATTTTAAATAGAATGGAAATATTTTATATAGGCCTCGGTGGGCCCCCAGACTTAGCCCCTGACTTAGTGGGCCCCGGGCGCCGCCCAGTCCACACACCACTTAATCCGCCTCTGCGAATGACCCTTTAAGTCAGTAACTCACGATGAAATGAAAAACTTAAAAGTAGGTCTTGCTACTTCGAGGCTCACCTCTAAACAATATTTTTAAGACATACAGTAATACCCCAGCCAACGAATTTAATTCGTTCCAAGAGGTGATTCGTAACACGAATTATTTGTTAGCCGAATCATGAATTTCCACGAGTTTCAATGCAAAATCTTCTTAATCGATTCCACAACATCCCCAAAATGAGGACTGAAGAGTTGAATATAGACTATTTGCACTTAATACAGTTCACAGCCCATAATTTTTTTTCCAACAAGTATAAATGTCAAAAAAACAATATATTTTCAAAAAAGACACGTTCCTAGGTTTCCCTTCAAGAGCGACACAACACTGTTAAAAGTGCACTATCGATACATTACAGAATACCAACAAGGTGAAAATCTGAACTTTAAACAGGACACAGTAAATGAACTGTCGAAAAGCTTAAATAATAGAACTCCAGTACGCAAAAGCTCTTATTGTATGAAACAAGTATAAAGTTGATTAAGCACTACTCTTTGAAGAGCTCCTAGCGAGGCATGCCACCTTGCACTGACATACAATCCACAAGGCAGTAGAAGACGACCCAAAAACATCTAGCGCCCATCAACATTATCAGGGATATATTTATGGAGCTTTTAAAATCAAGACAAAAGACTACAGTAACATTACTAACGTTAAGTCAAGGGCAAATAGATTGGTTAAATGGCAAAAATTATCGACAGCCTATTTTGTACAGGTACTCCAATATCTTTATTCTGATGATGACCAACACTTGATGGTGGTGATAGAATACTTTCCTTGCCTCGCAATTGGAAAATAAAATTTGTACACTGCAATTTTTTGCAAAAGACATTATTCCAATAATAATACAGGTATAATCAGTAAAAGAGAAAGCCCTTAAAATTGGTATAATTTACGAATTGCTTCATATTTTATACAAAACAATAATTATGAAAAACCACAATTTCACGCCATTTTTATATTTTTTCCCTTTGGCATCTGTCTTAATATTACACAACTGGTTTATCACGTCCTTGAACAATACTTTCTCCCTAGAAAGTAAAACTACCCATTAATTTAATTCTGAACAACCAAAAAAATTAATGATAGTAATACAAAGTAAGAATCGATTAACTAATACTTTCTTCAAAATTACATATATAATTTTCTAAATTTAAATTTGACAGTACAACAAAATATAATACGTAATTTATAAATACGTGTGTGTAATTTTAGAATACGTTTTGGATTGTTTTAGTGGATTGTTGATTGTAAACATCTTCGGGAAAGTGACAGTTGTTTTGAGGAAAGTGTAGGCAAAGGCATTTGTTAGATTTTCGAATACCTCTTTGTTCCTTTACTTCTGTTTATAAATCTTTGTTATACAACATTAAACGCCACTTACATAAATTAACTTTTAGTAGAAAAATACTTTTTTTTTAAATCTTTTTCTTGGTAGTTCTAAGACTTTGTCTTTTTAACAACTTAAGTTAAACTCTTTTTATAACTTTGTTTTAAAAAAATCATTTTGTTAAGATTACAACTAAGGATGAGGATTATTGTTTGATGTCTTCGACATGTTTCTTAACCAACTATAGATGTTTTTGACATTGATGTTAGGAGATCGTGTTATTGGACTATCGACGTTTTGATTCGATATTAGTTTCTCAATTTTTCAACTGAATTCCACAAAATTAAAATATAATCTATACGCACAATAATGATTTTATTGATATCTTCGGAAGAAAATTATCTTCCCTCTTCAAAACTTCTAAAGTTAAACATAAACTGTATAAAACAATCAGATCAATTCTGTAAAAAGTTACTGTGTAATAACATTACTACAACATAAAATATTATAAAAAATACAATCTGCCCGATTCTGTAAAAAGTTACTAGGTTAGTTGCTACTGAGTAACGTTGCTACAAAATAACTTTTATAGTAACTTTCTTATCAATCGCCAAACAATTGGTATTCTCCAAGCATAAGCACAAGCAACGTTCTTATAACAAGATATATTTAGTAACGTTGCTACAAAAAACCGTGAAGCTAGAAGCAGATTGCGTTCTGCGCAGGCGAGGTATTCGTTTTTAATTGAGTTTGACAGCTATGTTGTGAGTTTCTGAGGTTAAACGAAAAATGTTTTATAAACAAAATCAGAAAAAGAATTGCAAACAGATGGAAATTCTGTTGAATTTCCTGGCAAATAACCCGGTCATGATCGGCGATACGAGTGTTTAAAAAATAATTGACAGGAACGAGTGGTGGTGCTGTAGTGATGTGCTATGTGGTTACTGTTTTCTATGTGGTGGTGCAAATTATAGTCCAAATTTAAATGAATTGCGTAAAATACAGTTAAAGAAGTTCGGATAGCCATTGAACAGGCGCGCACTTAAAACATTGATCTGGGAAGGGTCCATTTCGAAAAAATATCTGTAATATAATACAAATGTATTGTTGTGTTTTTATGGAGAGGACTGGGTTTATATATTAATTTAATTTTGATTATAATTTAATTTTTAATAATAAAAAAGGTGATTCTTATTTGCAATCGCTTAGTTTTTATTAAATAAGATTTGATTTTTCAAATCCTTGGGGGAGGGGGTCTGAACTCGGCGACCACCCCCTTGTGTGCGCGGCTTCTATTGACAGTCGTAGTTAATACATTTAAAAAATATTGTACTGTTATACTATTATAAAACAAATGTAAATAAACAAAAAAAAAAAAAAAAATAGAAATTGAAATTGAAATAAAGAACTCGAAGAATTTTGTGCTATACAGAAAATAAAATAAAAATCCTTCTATAATTATTGTCTCTATGTTGCCCTTCATTGTAAAATGCTTGAAATAATTCATTATTAAACAAAAAAATTGCGATTTTTCACGATTTTAACAAGTTATTTTGAAGTTACTAAGTGTAGCAACTGCTTTCTGTTAGTTGTTATCCATAATAACTTTTTTAGCAACTAGTTACTAATTTCATAGTAACTTTTTTCTTACAGAATACGGATTTCGTAAAAGTTGCTAAAAAAGTTACTAACCTTGTATTTAGCAACTTTTATTGTAACTTTTTTGTAGTAACTTGCTTACAGAATTGGGCCGAATGACTTTCATTCATGATAGCAACTGACCTTGCTCATAGTGACGAATTTAGTAACTTTTATCATAGTAACAGAATTACAGAATTGGTCTGTCTGTATTATCCCATGCTATATTATGCAATAAATTAGTACGGCTTTAGAGGTGTTACTAAAAAACTTCTAAAGAGTTTTTTGTCAGAGAGAACCCGATTTGTATAAATAATACTTTTCAACTGTCCAAAGGATGGACGTTGGAGTTCCTCACGGTTCAATTTTTAGTCCGTTGCTTTCTATTATATTCTTAAACGGCTTTCCAACAAACACGACCGCTAAAACAATACAATTCGCGTATGATAGTACCTCCATCATTAAAAGAGTAGATCAAAATGAGGCCACAATGAAAACTAAAGAAATACACAATGACTCATTTACATGGTTCACTGATAACAAATCGAGTCTCAATAAAAAAGGACACATGACCTAATACTAAGTCTTAATAAAAGAAAATCTAGAAATTTTGCATTTTACGCCAGTACTAAGATCAAATTTCTAGGATTTATATTAGACGTCAGACTACTGTGGAAAGATCATCTTGCTCGCATAGCAGGTAAAATAAATTCCTATATATATACATGTTGCGTAAAGCTTTCGATCATATATCTGTGAACGTAGCATAATTGTATATAGCTCCAATATACAGTCAACCATAATGCATGGTATATTCCTATGGGGTACTTCCGTAGAGCGGAAAAGAATTTTCGTGCTACAGAAAAGAGCTATTCGAGTTTTAGCAAGGATTAAATCAAAGACTTTCTGTAAACAGCTGTTTATTAAACTCAAAATACTTGCTCTACCGTCCATCTATATTGAAACAATATGTAAAAAACAAAGAAAATTAGCATGTCCTTACAAAAAATGGCAGCAATCATGGATATGAAACCAGAGGACATCACATATAAAATGTCCAAAAAATTGGGGCTAAATTATTCAATAAATTACCGAAAGGTACAAAAAAACTGTCTGCGCAACAGTTCAAAAATGTCTTGAAAAATTGCTTGCAAAAGAAAGCATATTATAATATCGATGAAAATTTAGAGGACGACAGCTCAGATATTATTACTTATGTAAATATTCTGTAACATAGTAATACTAACTTAAATTGTGTATGTATTCCTGTACATTAAGTTTCAAAAAAATTATTATTATTATGTAATTTTGTACGTTTTCGTAGCATCGATGTTTTTTTGTTCCGTATTTCTCGACATCTTGTGAACCGATACTGATTCTTCCATACAGCAAAGATGTCTGAACAAGCCCTCCTAATTTTGAAAACTTTTAGAATTTTTATTCAGATAAATTAAAACCAGAATAAAAACCTAATCTGACCTAAACTGATTTAAATCCTTTTATTTTCGTTAATACTGATTGCAAATCTTCATCCAAATCGTCTATAGTCTGGCATAAAAGAGTATTTAGGCAAAAACTCATTAAATAAAATCCCTTTTTTTTATTCTCTTAATGCGTAAATAACTAAATCCCACCGTAAATCCAAATCCCGGATTTACTAAATAATTAAAATCACTTTAATACATCTGTTACAGACGTAGCAATCAGAACTCTGTATCCGGTTTCCGCAACATGATATTTTATAAAAATTACCATCATTTGAAAAATAAAGGGGGAGTTTCATAACTATATAATCTGACTCTTGTGTAAAGTTCTTAAAGAAGAACTTCAATATTATACGTTTTGAATAAAATCAATATTTCATTCATTTGTTGAAGAGATCGTGATGGGTGATATGATGTCTACTATTTCCAGGGGTTTCATCACATCAATTGAATATTGATAGGAGATATTTTGAATTTATTTCAGGGGAGATAGAATATAAATTTCGGTTGAAATGGTTTTGAAATGGAATTCTGTGGACTATCCAACGTTCCTATCATTTCTGATCGTAGAGTGACAGATATAAACACAATTGTCAGAGAATTTTTTTTATATATATTACCTCAACATACGAGTGTGTTTGTAACGGTACTACTCCTAGGCCTGAAAGAGAGTAAAAACTGCTTTTAGAATTGAAAAGGTCATTTCGAAAAGTTTTCAGTTTCAAAGGCACAATCAATCAAAGGTTTTTTTGTTTGATGAAAGACTTCTTATGTTCGGAGTTTCTGGTTTTAAAAGTTTTTCTTGTTTGACCTATGTAGGCATAATCTCACAAAACTCTTTTAAATTATATACTCCACTTCTGTCCAACTTAAAGGTTGTTCGTAGTATTAAAAGCGATTTTTATATTTTATTATATTTAAGCTTATTCGAAACTTTAATACTTGATTTACCTAAATAAGGAAGAGCAATAAATTTAGATTTATAAACGCACTCAGATAGGTCATCCGAAGGCAGGACTGGTCCAAATGTGTATAACGGTTGAAGGAGAATATTTAAGCCATCTGTGCTTTGCCGACGACGTACTTTTTTCAAAATATCCACAACAAATCGAGAGAATTATATACCAACTTAATTACGAAAGCATCGACTTGCACCATACGGAGAAGAACTTATTGGAGACTACCAGGCGGGATTTCGATCTAGTAGATCGACAATAGATCTAATTTTCTTATTAAGACAAATTCTTGAAACATGTTGGGAACGTAGCACCGACGTTCATTAAGTTTTTATTGATTTCAGGAAAGCCTACGACAGAATTATACTTGGCAAACTCTGGGACATCATGGACGAATTTGGCACCCCTAGTAAACTTATCAAGATGACTATGGTGTGTGTCGGGATCCATAAAGGCGCATCCCCACTATGCAGCTGTTTGCCAGTTGGCAAGGCCAGTTGGCAAAGCGAAATTGGCAAAGCCAGTGGTGTAAAAACGTCCACATCTGTATTGGGATTTAGTTCAGTCGCACAATGTTCACCGAGGTGGATTTACTAATTGCTTCAGCTGCTGTTATCATACTTGACAGTGAAGAAAAAATACGCAAACGGCGCAAACGACTGTTTTGGGTACGTCCAAGTCTTCAAAGTAGATCACGATATGGAGCACGTGACTTAATGAAGGATATACTATTGGACGATGTGGACGAATTGAATCTCGAGTACAGAGGATGTGGTTTCAAAAACTTTTTTCGAATGAGATGTAGCGATTTTCAAGTTCTTCTAAATTTGGTTGCACCAAATATCAAGAAGGAAGATACGTCATTCAGAAGAGCTATTCCTGCCCATAAACGTCTAGCGGTTACTTTGCGATTCCTGGCGACAGGAGATTCCTACCATTCGTTAAGATACATGTTCAAGATTTCAAAGCAAAGCTTTAAACGATATAGTCTTTTTTTATAGTCCTTTAAACGACAGTCCCACAAAACAGGACGATCCCGGTATAAATCGATCAAATTAAGCACTTTTTCGTTTGTCCACTCTATCTATAAACAACGTTGCTCATCGGCGTTTGAATCACAACCCGAATTTAATCCTAAAGCCGCGTGATGCCAGTGGTTGGCACGTCCCCACTCTCCGTTCTTATCGGCTTTCTTTGAAGGAGACCGACACTCGATCGATTCTTGTTGGCTTGCCGCTGGCACGATGGCATGTACCAACGGTCACGTCTACATTATTTCTGGCATTGCCAAATGGCCTTGCCAACTGGCAAAAAAAAAATGGAAAAATCCATACTCAGAGTAAAACTCCGAGACGAAGTACCAAATTCAGAAATCCGTAAGAAAACTGGAGTTAGAGATATTACAGACTGCTGCCGAAGGTTGAGACAGAATTGGGCACGACATCTAGCACACCTAAATGTCAACTGGTGGACGAAGAAATCAACTTTATGGTCGCCTGACGGCCGGCATTTTACGGGATCTCGAGAAAGGCAAAAGATAAGATGAAGAGATGACATCACTAAAACAGCCGGTGCTTTCTGGCCCAGGATCACGCTACACAGTACAAAATGGAAGGGCATGGAGGAGGCTTTTGCCCAAAAATTGGTTTTAGGCTAATTATTATTATTTGTGGTTTGTCAGGTCTTGACAAGCGTCCACTAGTCGCAAACTACAGTAAACTTTTGAGCCACGTCATACTAGAGACTAATGGAACTAAATACACACTCAAATACAACCCAAACCCAGGCGATTGGGCTCAACAGCGCTATGAAGTGACGCCAAGCGGACTAAAACTGAACTAGGCGAAACGAGTAATAGTTTATTGTTTACATGTGTTTTCTCGTGTAGTTTGTATTGCTTTTAAAAGTTAGTGTTGCAGTTTGTTTGTTATATTAACTATTGATAGCATTTATTATTCCTTTTTATATTACTTTATGTTATAATGAGTTAGTATAACACAAATTGGTGTGTGTTTGGCTGTCACTCTAGAAAAGGAAGTAACAAAAATATTTACTTCCACTATTTTCCAAATGAGAAACAATTTGTGAACTGTTAATAAATTTGGTGTTGTGGAAGAGATAATAACAAACTAGTATTTATTAAACAAATTAAATAAAAAACAAACACTAAATTATAAAAATCCTTCTCGAACATAATTAAATATCTACCCGTGTAATTTTAATGCAGAATTAGGGCAAGAGGTCTCAAATTCTATACGCAGCTTTTCTAATACATTTTCAATGAACCTTCAGTGCCTGCTTTTGTTTTTAATCAATTTATTTAGGCAAGGAGTTTCTAACAGAGGTTGCGGTTCATACCGTTGTAAGACAGGTTTTTTAAAAGTAGACCACAGGCATTTTAAATCTGTGCTGGTTAATATTTCCATACTTAGTATATTGTGTCTGGAACAAAAAGAAAAACCAACAGAAACCACACAAAAAACAATGAAAAATCAAATATTACAATCAATCAATGCCCTGATCTTGGCTTCTTTCATTTTGGTTTGTTAACCACCTGGCACAAAATAATAGGACAGCTGAAATGTGTTTGCATGTAGTTCCTGCTTTACATGTGCAGGACATATTTAAAACTTCAACATCATTACTAAATTTTAATTTCCCAGTGACTTCGTGAGGAGGTGTTCTCAAACTGCTTGTTTGTAAACATAACCCACATATGTCGACATGCTCATCATTTTTGTCCAAAATTCCGCACAACATAAGATTTCCGGCGTTTAACAACTCTTCTCCTTCAACTACACACCTAGAAGAAGGTGTTGCACTTCAAAAATTAAAATAATTTAATAAAGATAGCTGTTTATTATCCATTGCAAATCGATGATTTAACATGTAAACAAATATGGACAACTTTCATATTACTCGTTTCAATCAGCTGTTCACAGCGCTCGTAGCGCCGCCATCGGGCATTGTTGTACCCAATATGCAGTCGTGGAAGCTACACCAGATCGAGCATCCTTACAATACATAACGATCCGAGCAGCATTGTTTCCTGTATTATTATTATTAGTATTATTATCATCTTTCTTTTTGTCTCACGAATATCAGTGGTTAACTCAGCCTAAAGTGTATATTTATTATTATTATAATTATTATTACCCAATTGCCGCAAAAAGAGAGAATATTTGAATAGTAATATTAGGCACAATAAAATTATTAAGAATATATTCATAAAAATATGATCCTTCTGCAATTTTAATATTTATTAAGTATAAAAACAATTTTAATTTCTGCTGTCACGCTAGGCAGCCAATTAGTTCCATATTATCCAATTAATTTGTCGCATAGAAAAAGTGACACTTCTGTGCTACTAGCAAAATTAACAGATCTACTTTTTCTGATGTAACTGTTCGATTTCATGCGAATCAAAAGGTTGTATCAACAGTTGAGACATAAGTAAACACTCCAGTTTTTTTTCCACTCATATTAAACACCACTCTGACATGAAGATAAGTGTATATTAAATAAACAGTTTTGAATGCAGAATATGAATTGTTCTTAATACCACACTTAAACACCTTTCAGTTTTACTTGTCTTAATCCAAAAAAATGATAACTACTTGACATTTTGTTATATAATTCAGAAACTGTTTCTTGATGAGTTCTAAAAAATCTAGGAAGAGGAGTAGAACATGCAAAAGGCACATGTTATAGATCAGTGTTTCTCAAAGTGTTGTCCATGAACTACTGCTAGAGGGTGACCATTCGTAAAGTGGGTTTAACCGCTGACATTTCAGTTATTTCACAGTAAAATATACTTTATTTGAGGTAGCGACCTACCGACATTTTACAAGTAGCTCTCGACCGATATAAAATTGTATAGTTATGTTATTCATTTTATTTCTAACATGAAGTCTGCAGAAGAGCACGTTTTCGCGGGTATATTACATGCCAAGAAGGTACAGATAAAATTCATTCTAAACTGTGCCGTCGAATAAAAAAGAATCTTAACCATGCCGTCAACAATTCCGGTCGTGGCAACTGTGTAATTCTTTATTTATATACAGTGAATTTATTTTTTAATGCAACATGTACTATGTCATTACCATGGATACAGTTTTTGACAGCAATATAAATCGTGTTCATTTTCATTTGCAACATAGAAAAAAACATATTTACTAGCAAAATGAAAATACTTGATTGAAAATACAAATTAAAAAAAAATAAATAACTAAATAACTAATAAAAACTTATAATAAATGTTCAAAAGTTTCTCCGTTTACTTGCATACAAAATGTTAAGCGATCATAAAAATGATTCAAAACATTCAGCAATTGCTCTTGAGGTATATTGTTGGATGCTTGAACAATTTTGTCTTGCAGTTCAGCAACATCCCTAAGTTCTCCATTATATACTTTGGCCTTTAAATATCCCCAATAAAAAAAATCATTGGGTGCCAAATCCGGAGATCTCCCTGGCCAATTCATCGACCCTCCTCCAATCCAGCTATTTGGGAAAGTTCTATGTAAATATTCTTTAACTATTCTAGAATAATGGACTTGTGCGCCATCATGTTGAAACTATACTTGTTCATTAATATTCAGGTTTCGCAACGCAGGTAATATTTGGTTTTGCAAAAGGGCTAGATATTTTGCGGCATTAAGGTTACCGTCAATAAAAAAGGCCCTATAATATTGGTTCCTATTATCCCTGCCCAAACATTTAATTTTTGCGGCCTTTGAGTTCGGGAGGAATTAAACAAATGTAAATTTTCTCGACTCCAGTACCTAAAATTTTGTCTGTATACTTCACCATTTAGAGTAAACGTTGCTTCGTCAGTAAATAAAATTCTTTGAAGCATTGTTGGGTCGGAATTAATTTTTTCAAACATTTCAAAACAAAAATCCATACGTACTGCTGCGTCCCTTTCTAACAATTCTTGATGATTTTGAAATTTGTATGATCGAAACTTTTCTTTTTTAAGAAGTTAAAAACAGATCCAATACTGACACCAACGGTTTGTGCAATTGATCTTAAAGTATTTGATTGTTTTCTTCCACTTGTAATAATATTTCCAACTGCTTCTGTTCCGTAACCACGTGGGATGTTGTTCTTTTTTTTATTATGTTTTGACTTAAGATATCCTTCGCGATGAAATTTATTAACTAGTCTTGAAATTGTAGAGGGATTTGGTACTGGCAGATCTGGATAAGTTGTACTAAATACAGCAGAAACTTCTCTTAAACTCATTTGGGAGTTATACCAAGTTACCATCATTATTTTTTCTTCATCTGTATACATGTTGATTAATTTTTAAATCACCAATGAGCAAAATTATACACACTAATTGTTTATCTTGCAAATGAAAATGAACACGATTTATATTGCTGTCAAAAACTGTATCCACGGTAATGACATAGTACATGTAGCATTAAAAAATAAATTCACTGTATTACCTTTAGCACCTAAAACTCTGACTGTTTGTTATTAACTCCATGACATGGGTAATTCAGCCACAGTAGGTGCTGCGGCTCAAAATTTTTATGAAGAACATGTGTGCCAAATGGCTTCCCATTATAGTCCGGGAGACAGCGTTGCATTTTTGATGGTCATTTTATGCCGCTTAATTTTTTTTGTAATTGATAGTTTAGATATGGCTAATAAACGAAACAAGCGTCAGCCGCCAGAATCGTGGTGGGGCTGGTCGTGAGAAAATTTAAATCTTGTAAAAATTAAATTTTCGAAAAGTCATTTCAAGCCACTTGAAAATTTGCGCAGTTATTTTTTAAGTGATAATAATAATAATAAAAAAAGTCAGTTGCTGGCGTAGTAGGGGCTTATACGTCAGACGCTTGTATAAACCTGCCATTTAAAATAACAATGATGTAAAGTCATTTCAAATTCAATGAAACTTATGCATCGAATGTTTTATTCTCGACGTTAAATAATATTAAAACCAATAAAATAAACCGACTGACAGATGAAGTTAGTAGCGCTTGCTTGGGCTTGAAGTGCACGGAATACCACCCTTCAACTCACAAATGTAAAGAAATATTTGTTTTTGTTTTTTTAACAAATAAATACCGTATATTCCGGCGTATAACGCGCACTTTTAACATTGAAAGTTTTGTCAAATTTGTTGGGTGCGCGTTATACGCCGGGTATAAAACTTACCCGTTCGAAGATTACAATGGTAATAGTGTAAATAGGGTATAAATAGGATTCCTGTTATATAATGAATACATAATATAAATACTAATCAACTAAACTATCTAAATTGATACATATTTATTTATATTATTTATATACATAACAAAAAAAATACCTTAATTATTAATTTAAATAATCTTTATTATGACATAAACTTAACTTAAAACAAAACCTTTTCCGAAACCGATTAACAGATATACCTTACCGGCTTATACATACGGTTGTTATGAAGGAATATTGGCATAAAAGTATTTCCAGGAAAGCAGATTATAAGGGTGCGCGGTATACGAGGGATACATGCAAAAATTAAAATAAATCTATTCAGATTTGAGGTGCGCGTTTTACGCCGGAATATACGGTATATCAAAAATACAACTATTTTTTTACTAGGGCTGCAAATATCACAAAATTATGTTAACCCTGTAACACCTGTTAAGCTAGGTTTTTTCCAAATGTTGACACCGAGCTCAAACGGTTCGCCATCACTGTCCTAGACCAATAGTAACACTGTCCTAAAAAGGACGATTCTCTGGTGAAGAGTTAAAATACTCTTTTGTGAGCTACCCTTTCGCCACATCATGCTCTCTGCCAGTGTTTTTAGGGTTTTGTAGGTGTGACCAAAAAACCCTTATACCGTCATTTTGTCGTCTTTCTCTCTGTCTGTCTGTCTGCCTGTCTGTCTGTCTGTTCGGTAAAAATTGTAGCTAAACGCCTAAACCTAGAGGGTTGAAATTTGGCATTCTTACACGAAAAATACTAAAACATCTAAAAAACATATCCCCCTAAAAATATAAAGAAATATGTGCTCATCGAAAAAAAAATATATTTTTTTAATTCTAAAGAGTAGGGTATCAAATGAAAGCCCTTAGTACGTGGATTAACGATCAAAATTTTATTTTTGCAAAATAAATTATTTTGACGCGATTTTTGACAAAATTGTGCAACAAAAATTTGTCTCACACCCTGTAGCCCTGATGGTTTAAATTAAAAATCTGAATACATTCTAAGTAATGTACATTGGTGTGAACCGGAATAGTACAACAGGAATTTTTGATCAGATTATGTTTTTGGAAAATAACTAATTTTTTGTGTTTTTAACTAAAATATGTTGAATATTTAATTCGCTATGTAACACAGTAGATAAGTAAGCGCTCGTAGCGTAGTGCGTTTCGTCGTTTCTTTGTAATTTGCAAACTAGAATTCGATTCCTGTCAATTTTAATTTTTCTGTTTTTTTTTTGCATATTTATTTTGTTTAAATTATTTTGTCAAAATTCTAGTTATATTTTGGTAAATGTTGCATTTAATTTTTAAAAGCGTAAATTTAATAACCAGTGGGAAGTGTTGAAATTATATTTTAATTCTATGTTTGAATATATACGAAATCAGAGGGCGGGGCTTATGATTTAAGCAACCAATGTAAGCCATAGGCGCAAATTAACCTTGCTATATAAAAAAAAATACTGCACATATTTAGAAACTTAAATAATAGTATTAGGCATTCGAATTAAAATTCATAAAAAAATATTTTGACATAAAATTTGTTTTGGCATCCCATATAATCATCATTCAGTTACTAAATACCTGCGAAACCCTGAAATGTGTGATAATTCACACTTCACATCAATTTTTTTTATTCTTGCGAGTTCATTGTAATAATAAATATCCACTAGTAGAGAGTGAAGTTGCTCTCTAGTAAATCATCCAAGTCCTTCTCACCAGGTCACTAAGCACAAACTAGGTTAGCGGTAGACAGAGTCAATTTCGCAAATTGTGATACAAGTATCATAATATTTTAAAATAAAAACTTTACCAATTTAAACAGTTTTCAGTTTGTTTCAGAAGTACAAACTTCTAATACTTTTAAACTTTTATCTCATTTTACAGAAACTTAAGATTTCTAAAATGATATTTATTTTTAGAGAAAACTTAAATTTAATAAATCACCTTACTGTCATCCACAGTTTCCCCAGTATGTTAAATGGTTTTTTCATGTCCTTGAAAGGCAAATTTTCGCCACTCCTCGACCTTGCATTATACGAAAATATTTTTGTTAAGAATCAACAATATAAAAATGATATATTGTACTGGAATGCGGAAAATTTTTTGTGTGTAGGAGTAAAAAAATCGTTACTACTTTGGCTGTCTTCCCTCTATCCAATGTAAGATAAGAAAATTATTAGTTAAATTAAACCAGTGGTAAGGTACCAGCGTCTCCAACAAGAGAATCTTTGTTGCTTTTTTATTTTAAATAGAAAAAGATAGCATTTTTTACAATTTTCTCCAATAACTTACAATTAAATACAAATATTACGGGTTACCAGGTCTACAAGTATGAAATGCGATTTTTTTTTCAAACTTGCCGCGCAAACAGAGTGTATAGTTCAATGTTTCACCACATATGGCGTTTTGTTATCTTTAAATGTCAAATGCGTATAGGTTATAATTTCAAAAGTGATCATATAGTTTTGTTTTACTGTGTTAAAAATGTCAAAATTTGTGCCAAATAAAGAGCATTCGCGGACAGTACTACTGTTTTGTTTTCATTTGAAAAAAACTGCTGCTGAATCATACCGACGGCTTCGAGAAGCTTATGGTGAATATGCTCCATCGCAAGATACGTGTGAACGATGGTTTCGGCGATTCAAAAATGGTGACTCTGATCTTACAGACAAAGAACATGAAAAACCTCCAAAAAAATATGAAGATACAAAATTGGAAACATTGCTACAGGAAGACGATAGTCAATCCCAAAAACAACTAGCAGAGCAGTTAGGCGTTAGTCAACAAGCTGTTTCCAATCGCCTACGAGAGATGGGTAAGATCCAGAAAGTGGATCCGGCAGATCCGGCAGATGGGTACCACATGCATTGAATGAGAGGCAGATGGAAAAAAGGAAAAACACTTGTGAAATTTTGCTTGCACGATACAAAAGAAAGTCTTTTTTGCATCGTATAATTACTGGCGATGAAAAATGGATTTATTTTGAAAATCCCAAACGCAAAAAATCATGGGTGAACCCAGGCTCACCATCCAAATCAACTGCAAGACCGAATCGCTTTGGCAAAAAGACAATGCTCTGTACTTGGTGGGACCAA
The DNA here is from genome assembly GCA_963971575.1 of Liopterus haemorrhoidalis. NCBI lineage: Eukaryota > Metazoa > Arthropoda > Insecta > Coleoptera > Dytiscidae > Liopterus > Liopterus haemorrhoidalis. Next base: position 12,615,921 of record OZ020618.1, on the reverse strand, counting down.
AAGGGTGTGGTCTATTATGAATTGTTAAAACCTGGTGAAACAGTTAATACCCAACGCTACCAACAACAACTGATCGAATTGAACCATTCGCTGCTCATAAAACGACCAGAATACGAAAGAAGACAGTACAAGGTAATCTTTCTTCACGATAACGCTCCATCACATAAGGCAAAAGCAGTTTGCAACACATTGGAGGCACTCAAGTGGGAAGTGCTACCCCATGCCGCTTACTCACCAGACTTGGCCCCTTCAGATTACCACTTGTTTGCATCGATGGGTCACGCAGTTGCCGAGCAGCACTTTTGTTCATATGAAAATGTGAAAGAATGGCTAGATGAATGGTTTGCGGGGAAAGGGGAAGAGTTCTACTGGCGAGGTATTCACAAATTGCCTGAAAGATGGGAAAAATGTATAACTTCTAATGGAGCATACTTTGAATAAATAAACTTTTACTGTTCTTTTGAGTTTAATGTGTTTTATTTAAAAATAATCCGCATTTCATACTTGTAGACCTGGTAAATTATAAATAGTCATTGTGTATAAATAAATTCATAAGTCAATATTTTTTTAATAATATTTTTATTAATTTGTCGTTTTTTCACAATTGAGAATCATAAATGCCAAAACAGTTATATTTTCCAAGAAATTGCATTATCTACGCCTCTATAAAATCATTTATAGCCTTTGTCTCGTAATAAACATATTATCATAAATAATGTGCAAACCTACACGTCCTCAGGCGACAAACTGGATAAACAAGACCTCTGACTGATTTGACATCATAATCTCCTGAAAATAACACCTAATTTGATGGAAATATATTACATTTGTAACCTTCAAATTCATGCAATTTTGCACAGTTTTCAACTCATAACTTAAATTTGTCAAATGAAATTAAGAAAGTTTTCGAAAATACGAAACTCATAAAATTATGTTCAATAAAGTTTTGATTTAACGGAAAGTTCGATAAAATAAAGTTTCACTTTTTATTAAATATGCCAAAGCTATAAGAACTATCGTGGCTCTATTGTAAAATTGTTGCCTATGCAGCACTGAGACGTGAATAGAACTCTAGAGCAGTGTTTCTCAACCTTTTCTGGCATGGGACCCCCCAAAATAACTTAAATATTGTCTGCGGCCCTCCTATATATATATATAGGAGGGCCGCAGACAATATTTAAGTTATTTTGGGGGGTCCCATGCCAGAAAAGGTTGAGAAACACTGCTCTAGAGTTCTATATATATATATATATATATATATATAGGCTTACCATAATTGTGAAACTCTAAACCGGGACAAGAACGGGAGCTAGGGCAAAGGAAAAAATGTAACCACAAAAAATTGTTTTAATATTAAGTCTTACAAAAGAAATATGCAGATGGACTGCTGCAGCAGAAAGTTAATTATTTTATTTATTGTACCAGTACAACAAATATTTTTAAGAGCAGGTTTTAACTTATAAATTGTTGTTGCTATACCAACATAATTAAATATTCATTTAGTCAATAATCGGGATTTATGAATATGATTTAAAAAATAGTTTTGTTTCTCTAGTTATAGCCGATAGTGTTTGCATGTATGTGTTTCTGTATTGTCCATTGAAACACATTCTACATAACAATGACTTACATTATAAAATTAACAAAAATTTCTACAAATACCTTTCCAGTCGCTCCAATTTTGGTCTACATGAAGTCCAAACACTAAAGTCCACACTATAACACACTATTTCAAGTATTTTCTGCACTTTTATCACTTAAAAATAACTAAAAACGTCAGAAAAAAAATGAAGACGCCACTTGCAAAAATCACATATCACTACTGATTTATCAAGATGGCTAATCATGATAAAGCTCATTAAGGAATATAGTCATTAACAATTAATAGATAAGGAATAGAATTGCTTAAAATAATTCTTTATGGGAATAAACACATATATTAATATTTTATCAATAGTATACAGGTGGTTGAAATTGAACTACCGGGCCCAATACACTGTTTTTTTATTATTGAAGATGAGGTATAACGTTAAATTTGGAAGTTACTTGGTACTACATGATCTAAAATAGTTTATATTTTGTTACTTTGTATCTTTATATAAATATAAAATTTCAGAGCTATAGCGTTGGAGACACGGCCTATATGGTAAAATGGGAGGACAGAGGTGATAATAGGATGACTTTTCAATGATAATTCTGAGATCTCAGAAAGGGATGAAAATTACTATTGGAAGTATAATGGAGTTATCTGAAAAAACGAAATGCGACAATTTTGCGAAATTTTTAAATCTTGAGGCCCTAATTGCCTTGTAACCATATTTTGAAAAAAAAAAATATATATATTTTTATTTATTTATTTTTTTATTTTTTTTTGACTAAAATATTGTTAGGGATAAAAATCTGCGGTTGAAATTTTTAAAATTCTACTATTCAAAATTGCTTCATCTAAACACAAATGGGATTTAATAAACCAATTATTAAGTTTTTTTTGGGCAGTAATCCAAAACCCTTGAAAATGGCAAAAAAGCGCAAAAATCGTAAGGGGTGGACCTTAAAAAATGGTGATTTTAAAGGGAAAAATTTTTGTCTCCGATTTTCTTGAAAATTGGTATACGTATTTTTGGTCACAGATTAATAAAATTAGGTCAATTTTATAGTTTGGGCAAAAGTTTTTGAATTACAGACGATTCCGCTTAATTGGGCCACCGCTTAATTGGGGCAGCCGCTTATTTGTGCCAAATCTCAAAGAAGAGAAACCAAACCAAGGAACCAACAGTAAATTTACATGTTTAATTGGGACAACATTCCGCTTAATTGGGACAGTAAATTTAAGATCACAGTACATATTATGCTATACATATTCTCAACCAAGACGCAAAAAATGTATGGCCGTGTTACAGCGTTATTTTATGCAAGAAGGAAATGAAGGGAGCCCTACATTCGCACTGAATACCTGTGCTGATTTTGTAGAAGTGAAATGTTACAAACCAAAAGACAGACTACACTTGACGCATTTTTGCATTGAATTAAATTGTATGTACCTATTTATTATTTTATTTTGGAATTTATTATTATTTTTTCTTAAAAGTTTATATTTTTTGGTTATATGTAATTTAAAGTTTTGTCCAAGAGTTTATAAAATAAAATTATTGAAAGAAAAATATGCATTGTTTAAGTTTATGTGAAATTCGCTTAATTGGGACAAAATGCATAAGTCCCGATGTGTCCCAATTAAGCGGAATCGACTGTATATGCAAAAAAACTGACCTAAATCGGATCTAATTGAAACTAGGAGAGCATGAATTTTAAAAATAATTTTACTTAATCTTCACTCCAAAATTATCTTAAAACTATATTTTGGCTGAAATCGGGGTCAAACAAGTTTTGACCCAAATTTTAGGGAAATAAAATTTTGAATTTTGTTAAAAATTTGATTAACTTATACATTTTTGGTCTTAGATCACAAATATATGATCAATTTTGAGTTACGGTCTAAAATTTTGATATAGGCGGCAAAAAAAGTCAAGCCAGTAAAAACGTATATAACAAAAATTGTTTATAATAAGAAAAAAATCTTTTATGTTGTATATATTTTTCGATTTAATGAATATTTGGGGAGTTACGGAGATAAGTAAATCCTCCCCAAGTATACATTCGTTTAGTGTTAACATATCACAAATTCCGAACAAGTGAATATGCACGGAAATATATTATCGCTCGCTGTCGTTCGCCATATGTAATCCATGATAGTTTGAAACTTTTCGGAATAGTTTGGAGGAACTTTAAAATTGTTTATTAAATATGTAGATACGTGGGAAGTATTAAATGACAAAAAAACTTTTTATTTTCATTATAATCCTGATAAAACCGAAAGTAAGATTCACCATAAGTAGTTTGCGAAAATTTTCACTTTTTTATGAAGTCCAGCAGAGCAGTAAATTAATATAATCCTGGAGATAATTTAAACCACGCCCTTGACAAAATTTCTCCTTGTTATTTATACCACCTGAAGAACAAAAGTATCCGTATATTCTAGACCGTGTAGTCTTCCGTTTATGGCGATCTCAGATAACCTGTTCCCATGCACCAGACGTTAAAATTCATGGGGCATAAAATAAAAGAAAGAAGAAAACGAAAATTGGTCAAAACCCAATATGTTAAACAGGGACGGATTAAGATATAAACACAATCAGAAACCAAATTCATTAAACGATTTTTTTAAATATTATGAGGAAGTAATGGGATTCTCTGATCAGAAATTAAAACAATATAACTTCGCTAACGTTTCTATTTATATTTTAAATCTTCATCAGAGCTTAGTTGATGATACAGATTTAAAATATAAATCGAAACGTTAGCGAAGTTAAAATATTGTTTTAATTTCTGACCAGTCAGAATCCTATTACTTCCTAATAATATGTATTATAATCGGACGTAACTCATCTAGTTCAACACGAATTTTTAAGTTCCATAAAGCCGCATTCAGAAGCTCTTAAATCAATAGCTTATGCACCGTAGCTTATGGACTGTGCACTATCACCAGAAAGTTTGTCATATGATAAGACGTGCAACCGTTCAGACCACCAAATTTAATATGCTGTTTATTGTAGATTGTGCATAATTTTCTAAACTTATAGCTAGTGAGATGTTTTAATGAGACAGACATATAAACACATTGGCTATCGCATTCTATCAGTGACACCCTAGTTATCGAATGCCTTAAGATAACCTAACATAATGTCATCATTAACAAATCTTGCTCAAAATTACAAAGACGGACAGTAAATATGATCAATTTAGGTAATTAGGTAGTTAAAATCTAAGACAACAGAATTATAAGAACGATAATACATATAAAATATTTTACGAAGCTAAATAGTTGGTTTCAAAATTCACATATGGAGGGCTATTTGTAACGTACTAATTTATAACAGATGTGAACGGTACATGGAACGTTAAAAAGAATGCATAGAAACATAACTTACAGCTAACAAAGCACAGTCTACAACCTTTTAATTTAAAGAGCTCTGAATGCGGCTTAAAGCCACATAAAATTCAGTTTTTTAAAGAAATCTATTCAATGACAAATGAATGAAGCAAAAACCAACTTATTTATATAATTCTGTCTTGCACGTGCCTTGCACACATGAGTGAGGAAGAATTTGTGCCAACATTAACGACTATTTGACGGTAAATTAACATTGTGCATCGAAATATATATTACTAGCAGAAATAACCGGCGTTGTCCGAGAGAAAAATAAAGTTTATTAAAGGATATTTACTAAATATTATTAAATATATTTTAATTCTGAAAAATAAATGATTGCTTTAAAATCAAAAAATTCAAATTATTTCAATGTGTTAAATGCCACCATTCGTTACCTTTGGTTTTAGTTGTTGAATTTAAGAGAGTTTAATTTACCAAAATAGTATTATGTAGGGTTTTAACAATGGACGCAGGCTATGTACGATCTGTCATCAACTGGTACGTGTAACGTGTAACAGACCAACACTCATTCGGCAGAGCAGGTCAATTTCACGAAGTCCAACATTCCTACACAGAAATAATAGTATATTGTGCAACTAGCGCGGAATGTCGGAATTTTTGAAAACGAACCGCAGGCGAGTGTAGCAAATCATTCGAGTGCGGAACATGTATTCTGCGCTATGTTGCTCACTATGCTTTTCCTCCGATTACCATTTTTCAATAAATAGATAATCAAGAAAATACTATATAACTATGGTCAACAGCCATTAATGCGCGCGCAGCTAGTACGGGAATGAAAATTCTCAGAAACTGCACATTGCTGGGGTACGTTCCAAAACATAAGTCTTGGAGTTCGAGTTTACTCTAAGATAATGTGGTCATGTGACATGTTTTGGAACGGCGATGTTAAGGTTAGGAGTGCTTATATGAAAATTCCCGCTAAAATATTGTCAACACGACATATTATTTTAAATAATTATTAATATCTTTAAATAGTGATGGATAAAAAGAAGAGGGAAGTATGTATTATTGCTGCTGATTTGAGTCAACAACGTATATCTATTAACGGTAATTTTAATAAATATTTACAAACTATTGTATAATAAATACCTATTTAAAATTAAGTAAAAGATTTCATTTTTATTTCAGAATCATGAATTTCTGTCCATTTTTTTCCATAATTCCTGTTTGCCATAATTAATTTTTGTTAATTTCGATATGTCAAAACTTACATTACATGCGTACGCATTCAGCGCATGGGAGTAAATATTACCCACCTTGCAAGCAGAGTTAAAAGAGTAAACTCTAGGGTTAACTCAAACCGGAAACTCGAATGTTTTGGAACGATCTTACTAAACTCAGAGTTAAGTTTAGAGTAAACTCCATAGGTTTTGGAACGTACCCCTGCGAATTTATTCTTTCCCGCACAACGCACATGCGCATTGGAGCGCATTTATCATTAAATTAATATAAACATTACAGACGTTTACGATTTTTTTCACTCTCTCTATCTCTAAATTTACTTAATTTTTTATTAAAACCCCTCACTATTGTTGTGCGTCATGCGTAACACAAGTAGTTCGTCTACAAGTTATATTGTACAATGAACTGCAGACACTGACAGCTCGGATTGTTACGGTAACGCGGTGAATGGCATTGAGTGGTGGTTATACACTTTCGGAGCTGCAGACGTTTGCAGTTAAAAGCTTGCGAAGTGTAAGTTTGATTGTATTTTTAAACACTGAATAATTTAAAGAATGAATAAGAATGCAGGACATCGCATTTTCTGTACAGCACATAAAACGTTTATTTTCTTCTACTTGACTAATACTTATTGAATCATAAAATGAAATATTTCTATATTTTAAATGATTTCATTTGTAAACGTAAATGTGTCTATCTTAATAATAATTTACTTTCCCGAAAAAAATCTCTATTATACTGCTCTTTTGGCTGCAGCACCCCCATTAGAAGTTTCCACGAGCCGCCACTGGTATTTAATACAATAATTTGGTCACTAGTTAACGTATTAGAAAGTGTCACTTCTCAATAGTGCAATTATTTTCTTAATCAGCCAATATCTATCCCATAAAAATAATTTAATCCACCCCTGTATATTAAAAAAAAATCAAACAAAAATTGATCAAAACCCATTAGCCCATCATATAATTTCGTTCAAACAAAAAAAATTTAAAGGCGTTACTTTCGGTATGCAAGGTTTCATTCTAGAAAATCCACGCGGAGAAAGTGTCCGCGCAACGGGCAATATGTGACCGAAGATGTGACCATGTCCACAAGTCCGGTAATGTTAATTTGGTAGCCAGCAGGTGAAAATGAAACTGACAAAGATAACATATGAGTCAAGTGGTGAAAGTAGACTCATCTTCCATCTAGATGCCGCGGCTAAAACAATATTTTAAATAACCTAACATATTTTCTTTACACGTTAGTTTTTAGTACCTACTAATTTATATTGGTAAGTAAAAATTATTTGTTATTTGATTTCACTATTGACAATTGAGTTATGAACTGGAATAGATAAATATTGTTATGCTTTCTTACATGAAATATATACGTGACTGCATTTATTAAGCAGTTTTTAAATCTCAAAAATGCTTTAAAGGTTCTCAACCTTTTCGTAGGTGAGTTTGAAAAGTTCGTATACGACGCGACCGATAATTTTGTTCAGTAAAAACACTTAAAACAAATTGCATTTTTGTCCAAGAACTTTACAATAACGTGCAGAATTAATACTTCTTATATTATAACTAATTGTTTCTGATTTCTCGACATTTTTCATTTCTCGAGAAATGAAAAATTAGACTTATTTTCTCGAGAATTTCTTAAGAAATCTCGAGAAAAATAATTATTAGAATATATATCTTTTTTTAATGATAAAAATATTGTAGAGGATAAAACATGTTAAAATTATAGTCAACTTTAAAGTACTAAAGTATTCATTTAAATAACATTAGAACAAATGGATAACGGGGCTTTAAAAATGATTACAAAAACGGCACGTAATTGCATATTAATTGAAAATAGATATGTATAGAGAAAATTTCAAAAAATTAAGAAATTAATAATAACAGTAATAATTATTTTATTTAACTTGTAGGTAATCTTTTAAACTGAACAAAAAATGAAATGTAATTGATTATAATAAATAATACGCTAAATTAAAATAAAATATTGTAACAATAAAAGCTAATTAGCTAAATATTATAAATCGCTCCTTATCTGTTGCCGCAGTTGCGTTGCGGGAGACAGAAGACAAATTTTATCAAAATTAAATTACAAGCGGCGACTCACTAAACTTTTTTTTTAAATAGTGCACAATGCCTTTAACGTTACACATACGAAAGCTTAAGGCTACGGTTACACAGTATCTGTGCGTGCGGTAACGAGCGTTTACCCTGAACGTTCTTATCCTGATCCGAGGATGGGTAGTTCCACAACATACATGCGACTTGCGTGCGGTCTCATTCAAATTAAACTGTTTTATTTAAAATATCTCAATTATTCAGTGGTGTAGCGATTTGGGGGGGCAGAGGGGGACAAATGACCTGGGCGGCGGCATTCAGGGGGCGCCGAAATTAAGAAGGATAAGGTGATTTTCAGTCGGCGTTTGATGCCAGGGGGGCGCCAAGTTTAAAGTGAGGACCTTTCTTTTTTAGGTCTTCACTTGAAATTTAGAAGGGTGGACCTTTTTTTTTAGATCTTCTCTTGAAATTTTGCCCTGGCTATATAAGAGCGCCAAACAAAGACCCTCGCCCCAGTCCTGGTATTTTCAATTAGGAGCGCTGATTTACCTGGTATAAAAAACAACATTATTTATAGTACTAAAACAAATTGTTAATTGTTGTGTATTTTTAGATGAATATTTGGGAAGTTACGGGGAAACACGCTATAACTAAGATCTTGAAATATCTCATTTATTGTTAATAGCAAAAACGTGTATGACAAAAATTGTTTAGAATAAAAAAACAAATATTTTTGCTCGAAGTACTTTTTTATCTGGATGAATAATAATTTTTACATGAATCTCGGAAAAAAATTGACAGACAGAAATGGATTTTTTGTTGATTTTGTCGGACAGAAACAAACCTATTTGTTTCTGTGGAACTCCAAAGAAAAGAAGAAAACAAAATAAATAAATAAACAGATAAATAACGAAATAAATAAATAAAGAATCCCCATTGTTATGCAGCAGCATATTAACAATTCTATTCTGCTTCTAATTTTGGAAAAAAAAAGTCTTTGAATCAAAACTCATATTTTTGGCCTGCTGGACGCATCAAAAACAAACATGTTTGTGCGTCGACGCAAGTTACCGCACGCAAGTATTCATGTACTATAACCATGCTCAATTAAATTCGTGCGTTTGTTTTGTTGTCAGTTCTCGTACGTTCAAAACATCGCACGTTTCCGCATCCAATGTAACTGCACACTAAAACTTAATATATAATAAATTTTATATATTTATGAATAATAATAAATAATTACAGTGTATAAAATTACAGGTTAGTTTTATCTTTTCTCTTCAAATTTTTACAATAATTAGCTTTTTAATAAATTTTTACCTTATCTTTAAAAATAAATTACTATTTTTCTATTGGCATTTAACTAAAGATCGTTAAAAAGCAATTATTTTTCACAAAACGTGTTTACAAATTTTACGCAGCATTAAAAATTAGTAGGGTAATGAAAGTAAAATGTTTGAGATATTAATTACAAGAGTAGAATTGCAGAATCGATAATCTCTTCGTCTGTTATCGCAATTCTTAGAATGTTTCAGATTTGGTTGCATAAAATCATTGATATCAGAGTAGTTTGAGATAAAATTCAAAAGGTGTAGTCATGATTATATTTGTTTTGGAAATGGCTTAGACAAAACATTTTTAATCAAAGACTTATTGTTAGAACGTGAAATTAAATACGATGAAAAACTTTTTAAAATATAATTTATAAAGTTATCAACTGGGCGAAAAATAAATGAGACGCTGTGGTGTTGTCAATAAAGCACCAACCACTGTCAATGATTGATCCGATTGGCATCTTCGACAGAACCGTTATAGGACTTCCTCCTCTTCAACGATTCGCCTCCAATATGTACGATTCGAACTAAGTTTACGCTACTTGCTACCTTTGCGTTTCTGGAGGTCGTTATAATAATAATAATATAATAAGAATATATTTATTTAAGTTGTTCGTACCAGAATACAGTAACTTACGTCAAGATACAATCATACATAAGAGAACAATCATCTTACATTTTTTAGCTGTTTAATACTACCAATGAACTCATCCATGCTGTAGAACGCATGTTCTAAAAGAAATGATTTAAGTATTCTTTTAAATGTGGCGTCATTGAGATTTTTTAGTTCATTGGGTAGTATATTGTACAAGTTAGTACGTAGCACTGTAGGCATGCGCTGGGTGACTGTGTACTTACATAGTAGCGTAAGGAACATGTCTTTATTTCTTGTATTGTAATCATGGACATCATTATTCTTGGCTATTTTGTTACAATTTTGTTTGGTATACATTAATAAATAGTAGTATAAAATATGGAGGGATGGGACCGTCAAGATATTTAAGTCTTTAAATAAGATTTTACAATGAGCAAGGGGCATGATTTTGGCTATGATTCTTATAGCTTTTTTTTTATATTATAAATATTCTCTTCCAGTCGTATGAATTGCCCCATAACTCAATGCCATAAGTTAAGTGCGACTGGAAGTGTGCATAGTAAACTATTTTGACGATCTCATCTGACACACAATTAATAATTCTTTTCAGCATGTATAACATTCTGCTCAACGTTCCCGCTAATTGATGGATGTGGTCTTTCCACGTTAGCCTGGAGTCCAAGTGAAACCCAAGAAACCTGACTGCATTGTTGTTGTACAGTAAATTATTATGCAGGTGCCTGTTCAGACTGAAGACAATAGTATTAGTTTTACTAGTATATAAGCATAACTGGTTACTAGTGAACCACCCTAGAGCCTGGTCCTGGGTTTCACTTGCAGCCCTACTGACGTCTTCACAGTCTACCCCGTTATTCGTGCTACCAAGTTTTTCTGGTATTTTACTGTTCTTGCTTCAAAATACAGACATGTAAAACGTCCCAACCATCTCAGTTGTTCCTCTTCTAACGGGTGTTTTTTTTTAGAGGTATAGAACTTTAAGTTGGAATTACTGTTCAAGATGGCGACCGATTTAACAGCTGTCAAGTGATTTATTCTCAGTTTGGTTTGGCAATTCATCATGAATAGACTCACGCCTGAACAACGCTTGCAAATAGTGCAATTTTATTTCGAAAATAATGGTTCTGTGCGGAATACGTATCGCGCACTACGTCCATTTTATCGTCGACAAAATCGTCCATCAGAGCAGTTAATTCGATTAACCATGGAACGTTTTCGCACCACGTTTACTCTTATTGATAACTCGCATCCCCAGAGACGCCGTACGGTGCGTACAGAAGAAGCTATTGGTACTGTAGAGCGTAGCATTGAGGAAGACCCGAATGAGTCCATCCGCCATCGAGCACAGGAATTGGATCTCTGTCCATCCACTTTATGGACAGCCATGATGTCCAGGAGCTGTGGTTCCAACAAGACGGCGCAACATGTCACACAGCTCGTGCCACAATCGATTTATTGAAAGACACGTTTGGTGACCGCCTAATTTCACGTTTTGGACCTGTGAATTGGCCTCCAAGATCTTGTGATTTAACCCCGCTGGACTACTTTCTGTGGGGCTATGTAAAGTCATTGGTCTATGCGGATAAGCCACAAACGCTTGACCATTTGGAAGACAACATTCGCCGTGTTATTGCCGATATACGGCCACAAATGTTGGAAAAAGTCATCGAAAATTGGACGTCCAGATTGGACTACATCCGAGCCAGCCGTGGTGGTCATATGCCAGAAATCATATTTAAAATGTAATGCCACAAGATTATCTTTCGAATAAAAAAAAATTCATGTCAATCGAATAATCCATCGTTGTTTTATTGCAATTTAAAGTTCTATACCTCTAAAAAAAACACCCTTTATAATGGTTTCCACTTTGTGTCTATTTTTCTCTAAATTCCTCATTTATAATTCGGTTTAATTTTGTTTAGTGTTCAATTTATTACTCAGAGATGGTATCTGGACAATCCCTTGTAGCCTTAGCCGAATATTTTTGCTTTAATCCAATTAATTTCTAGCCCAACTTGATTGGATTTGTCCTTTAGCGGTCTATAGGAATCATTAACATAACAAAATGCAATAACAGACAAAAATTGTACAGCACTAAAGTAGCATTGGTTGAAAAATGTATCCAGCTTATTTTTAAAATTGTTGGTAGGCGTAGTATCGATGACATAGTCCAACAAGGTATATCCACATACTGAATAATCGATTAGAGAAGAAGTTAGCACGCACGCACTTAATAAAATAGTATTGATTAATGTAGCTGTTTCCTCCCGAAGGAACATGTTAATAAATTAGGAAATTGAAAATAAAAATAAAAACCCTTCGTGTAAGTTCCACTTAATATATTACTGTATATCTTGATACATGTCGCGACCTTAAAATAAAAGGGATATCCACAATTTTGAGAAAAATAAGATTTTTAGATAAACAGGTTCCGTGTGTATAATTCTACCTTCCTAATAATGTTATATTGCCATATATTACGTTTTATTAAAGATTTTTAGTTTAAAAACCTTAGTACTGAGAACAGTTTTTCTTCACTGATTGAGCTTAATTTTGACAGCAAACTTCTATATATATGCTCACGTATCTGAAATGCAGAAGATTGAACCTTTAATATATTTGAAGAGGAAATAGTCCACTGCCATGCCTTTATGAATTGTTATATTGTTTAAAGTAATGTATGTGCTTCAAAACATTCAGGTACAAGATTAATATTTGGAATCGATTTTCTCAAAATGGTCAAATTGTCACATACACCCGTTTTATTTTAAGGCCGCGACGAATTTCGTTGTGAAAAAAAAAAAAAAACAAGAATTCCATCTTTTGGGAATGACCTAACAGACAAAAAACACGTTCAAGATACATATATGAAGTAACTTACACCAAATATTTTTATTATAAATTTCTTAATTTTTAGTAAAATAGTCTTCTTTAGTTTGTAGCTATATCCGAGCAGTATATTTATCGTTGCTAAGGATAAATAACGATGACATCACATGAAAAAGAATTGGAAACAAGTCAATATATTTCCTCCAGCATTTTGGATTAATTAGTACTGGAATCAGTACGCGCTTTTGTTAGTTTGCCCGGAAATAATTAAATAGTAGTCAATTGGTACATCATTGAGCTATATAAATATAAATATTCTATTGAATAGGACTATTAAATAGAATAGATATTAATAATTCTAGTTTCACTTAGATTGAAAAATCTTTGATTATCCATTAGGATGAAACAATGAGTTGCGGAAGATGAACAAATGTCAAATATTTCAAAAAACCATACTACAAATTAAATTCTTAAACAATGTGTATTGGTTAAAAGTAAAAGTATTTTAAGATTACAAAGATAAATTTTCTAAAAAGCTTTTCGTAACATACAATTTTGTATTCCATCATTTGGATCGTTCACACAAACATTTACGAATTGTTTTGCAAAACAGGAACCTCTCAATGGATTTTAGGTATTTGTAAGGGAAATGAGACCATGAAATTCAAATGCTAATAGGACGAATTGCAAAGTAGGTATTATTAATGACAATACTAGTTACTTTAGGTAGTTTGAGTAGAAATTTTGGTAAATAGGTTTCGATATACCACGATTTTTACAATAAAAATAATACGTTAGTTAGTAATAATAATAAAAGAAGTAGTTTGGCGTACAGGGCCAATATATTCCAAATAGCGGAGAGTCCACACTCTGTAGATTGTTCCACTACCATCCTGAAACCATTATGGCACAAATAGCTATCGCTGCTGTGCGCCAAAAATTTTAACCAGCTAACTGAATTCGTTATGCACATTCTGTCTGCGTTTCCAACACTTGCAGCCTCGAGCTATGTGTCTCGCCATAATGCTGCACTTCACGTGCAGTACTACCATCTTAGACATGCTCATGGTATTGACAGCCACTAAGCCGGACAAAACCCTCCTGGATATCGAGACCAAACAGATGTTTGTAATCGATTTCCAAGTCCTACTGAGAAGAATATCTTTCTCAAGGAAGAGGAAAAGATGTCCAAGCATATGGATCTCTTGTCTGAGCTTAAAAGGCTGTATCCAGGGTATAAAGTTAAGCTTGTAGTCCTGATATTTGGTGTTTTAGGTGGTATGAAAGCCTCCTACCGAAGTGAAATCGAGTTCATTGCCGTCTGCAGATCTTCTGCCACCTTTGATCTCCAGGATGCAGAAAGCAGGTTGCTCGGTCACTCCACATTGTATGGGCACTGGATCTGGCGTTATTTCTGCGTCTGCATAACCAGAATTTAGGACGCTGTATTATGATGTTAAAAGACAGTAATTTTCAATAATTTTGTACCTACATATATAATAAATTGTTAAAATTACCGACAGTGAAGGCACATTAAATTATTATAATACTTTCAGACCGCTCTTGCCGATAAGCATAAATTTTGATTATCCTCTTCTTCCTCCTCTAATAAAAATGCTATAATAGTATCTAAATGCATCTTCCAAAATATCGCAATGTTTATCCTCCCAAAATTAACAACCAACTGATTACTTGCCCTGTGGTTGAGCAGCCGGCATCTACGTAGGGTAATCTCAACGGAATACCCTAGAAGTCACCCTAGAATGGGCAGTTCCATTAAAATTGTACCTTTAAGCATACCCTTAATAATCATCATTTTGGTTTTACTTCTGTTTAGTATCAAACCAATTTTCCGACTTTAATTTTCTACTCTTAGCAACATGTTTGCTATATCTGTCATAGTTGAGGCAATCAAGATAATATCATCCGCATACCTCAAGTACCGCGTTGCTAGGATACAGATAACTAGGGTGACCAGATTTCAGTGAAGGGAAACCGGGACACAGGAAAAAAAAAGAAGGTCTTTGTTTCCTCCAAGTGAAGAGCAAAAAACAAAAGGTCCTCACCTCCCCAAATTTAAAGTGAAGAGCAAAAAAAAGGTCCTCACCTCTCAAATTCAAAGTGAAGAGCAAAAAAAAAAGCAAAAAGGTCCTCACCTCCCAAATTCAAAGTAAAGAGCAAAAAAAAAGGTCCTCCCCTCCCTCAAATTCAAAGTGAAGAGCAAAAAGAGTCCTCACCTCAAAAACCAGGACAATCGGGCGTCCCGAGAACATTTTTCGGGAAAATTGACCTAAAACCCGGACGGATGGTCACCCTACAGATAACTTATATCAGAACAGTCATTGATATGTGTTATAACACCTGATTTGCTTAATATAGATAGTAACCTCTCCCTGAAACCTAGTTGACTACGCCACTGGTACCTACTGAAACTTTGAAGATGTTTGGCATAACAAGGATATATCAGCAACCCTGGATTTCCTATTCAAAACAACTTCTAAACTTCCCCTTTACAAGTTTTTGAAGTTGATATTGTACAAGTTTAGAACTCCTGGTTTAATGCATTATTGTAAATTATTGCCAATAACTATTATTTTGTCATTCATATTGTACTATTACTATTTAATGGATGTGAAAGGTTATCTTCATACTGTCCATAAACATAATATTAGATTTATTTGAATATTATCACTTTTATACTTCCAAAATTAATTGCAGGATTCCTACAACAAATAAAAACTAATATCCTTGAAAGTATCAAGTATGAATAACATTTATTATAAAATAAAATTGATCATAATTGCATTTAACAAGATACGAGAATTGAATTAGCGGTTTTATTTAAATTTGTAAACCCTGGAAAAATTCAGGTGTCTTAAGTTGGTAACAGTTATGACGTCATAACATGGCGGCTCACTTTCTTTCCTCCTGAAATATAACTGTCAACTGTATGTGTACCATTCGAAAATGTTGATCTACTGAGCAACATAGATACTCATTATGAGGAAATTAAATCATGGCGTATTCAGGGGGCACTGGGGGCACATGCCCGTAAAGTCCAATGTAATGAAAATTTAATAAAAATAATATAATTCTACCCCAAAATCACGTATTTTACAACAGATAGGGTACCTTTTATTTTGATCAGTATTGCAATTAATGTAAAATGAATATTCGTATGTTCTCTGTGATTTTTATGTTTCATACGTATGATCAAGAAACCCTTATAACGTCACTCATGAGTCTGTGTGTCTGTTTGGTAAAAACGACTGGAACTAAAGAATGGAAATTTAACATGCGTACACAATTCGTTGACTAACATGTACAAAAAATACTGAGACTTCAAAAACTACATTTATACGAATTTAACATTTTTTTTTTTTTTTTGTCAATTTTGAGGAATATGAAATGAAAGCTCTTGATACGGGGATTAATAATCTTTTTTTTATCAATGAAGAATGAAACTTCTTTTTCTAAATCATCTTTTTTAGGGTTTTGTAGGTATGACCAAAAAACCCTCATACCGTTATTTTGTCGTCTGTCTGTTCGGTAAAAATTGTATCCAAACGGCTAAACCTAGAGAGTTGAAATTTGGCATGCTTATACAACTCTTTGACCCGCACATAGGAAAAATACTAAAACATCTAAAAAACATATCCCCCTAAAAATATAAACAAATATGTGCTCATCGAAAAAAATATATATATTTTTTTTTTTAATTCTGAGAAGGGTATCAAATGAAAGACCTTAGTACGTGGATTAGCGATCAAAATTTTATTTTTGCAAAATAAATTATTTTGATGCGATTTTTGCCAAATTTGTGCAAAAAAATTTTTGTCCCACACCCTGTAGCCCAGATGGTTTAAACTAAAAATCTGTAATTCTAAGCAATGTACATTGGTGTGAACCGGAATAGTACAACAGGAATTTTTGATCAGATTATATTTTCGGAATATAACGCATTTTTTGTGTTTTTTGGTTGACGATGTACAAAAGTTATAGTTATGTAACACACTATACTAGAAGGCGTATTCTGGTCTAAATGTTAGCTTGCTCGCTTGCTACGCAGCTAACTAGGGGTTGCTCCCGGGCAGATGAGACAATTTTAGTTTTTGTTTTTTTTTTAACATTTTTATTTTGTTATATAGTTATATTTTGGCAAATGTTGCATTTAATTTTTAAGAGCGTAAATTTAATAAAAAATTAGTTTAGTTCGAATTATATTTCAAAAGTGCCCCCTCTAACAATAAGTCCTGTATAATAATAATAATAATAATAATAAATTTATTCAACCAATAACACATTACAGAAATGTTGTGGTTTAGTCAAGATGACACATATAATATAAAATTGAAACCACATGAGTTAAACAATACAAATAAATTTAACATATAATACAGTTAGGAGATTACATAATTTAGTATTAGCCCTTATGGTGTAAATATTCCTGTATGCTATAAAAACAGTTTGAATGTAAAAAATTTCTAAATTTAAATTTAAATGCTCTACTGGACGTTATAGACTTTAATGCAGGTGGTACACAGTTAAATAATGTTAAAGCCATGTAGTGAGGACTTTTACTGTACAGTGCAGAGCTATGAGAGGGACATACAATTGAGGTTTTACTGCGGGTATTATAAGAATGAAAGTCAGAATTGGTAGCGAAAAGGTGCGGATTATTTTTAACAAACATTACGGCTTCTAATATATAAACAGATGGAAGAGTTAATATGGACAAAACAGGAAAAAGGGATCTGCAAGATGATCCAAAAGGGGGCACCAGCTATTATGCGTATAGCACGTTTCTGAAGTACAAAAACCTTTGAGGATTCAGAGGAACTTCCCCAACACAAAATGCCATAGCTCATTGTTGCGTGAAAAGTTCCGAAGTAAGCAGTTCTAAGTATATCGGAAGAAACCAAATCTTTAAGTTTTTTTTAATATAAAACAAGATTTGCTAAGTTTAGGTAGCATATATCTAACGTGATTTTGCCAACTCAGATTATCACTTATCATTATACCTAAAAATTTTGTTGACTGGGAACACTGAATACTTTTTTGTCCTTGTAAGTGGATATATGGGCTGGTAATTGGTTCATTTTTGTGTCCATGAAAAAGCAGAGCATGACTTTTTTTTGTATTTAAAATGAGTTTATTTTCGTAGCACCATTGACTCATTGTTTCCAAGTTACTTTTACCATCGAAAGCTAGTAAAGTTGCATCTGAATTATGAAGCAAGTGTGAAGTATCATCCGCATATAGACAAATAGCATTATTTGGAAATAATGTAGGCAAATCATTTATGTATAAGAGAAATAAAACTGGGCCAAGAATAGAACCTTGTGGCACTCCAGTGTTACACTGTGGGATCTGAAATTATTATTGTTTTGGCTAATGGAAACAACTTGTTCTCTGTTAGACAAAAATGATAAGACCCACGATTGCGGTGGACCCACGATACCAATGTCATTTAATTTGTTTGCCATATACGTCACTGAATTAAATATTAATTGAATTAAATGAAACAATTAAATGTAGGAGTAATATTTAAGAAATTGAGAAACAGTTAGTTTCTTGTTAGTAAACAATATTTGATTATTTATTGTGTTGATGTGACTCACCTTTTTAGAGAAATCAAAAGTGAAAATAAAAAGTATTGTCATCTAAATTTATTTAATTAATATGCCTCTGCAGTTTAAGCTATGTTTAAAATTTTGTTTTCTAAACAAAAATTATGGTAATTCTAATTTCATAGGCGTACGAAAATTTTCAAATCCCATAAAAGAGAAGTTCTATCTGAACTTATATTTAGAAATTCCGTTAACATTTTTTAGATTTCATCGTGCCTTTAGTTTTTTTTTTTACTATTGATTCAAAGTAAATATCATCAATTAATTAAATACCAATAGCCCGGAAGCATTAGATTAAAAACACGTACTATAATATTTATATTACTAATTTTATATAATATACCACTGGTTGACCATGAAACTCCAGACTTCAAAATACAAAAATAGTAGTCAAAATGCAGGTGTCAATGTTCTTACATCATCACGTGGATAATTGTTTATTAATAATTAAAAAAAAGACAAAAAACACAATTCCTGTATAGTTTTTCAACGTATGACTAACTCCTTTTTTACTTCTGATATTATTCTTCTAAACCGTTTCCTTTCAAAGTTGGCTATCATAGCCATTTTTATTTTTGAATAGATCTATAGGTATGCACCTTAACCATTCTCAAAAATTATTTAGCCGTGAATAATCTACCAAAGTTTCTTTTGCCTATATCCCTGATTGATAAATTGTTGCAGTTCATAATTCTTTCGTATCTTAGTATAACCCAGATACTCTAATATCTGGTGCGAAATAAATACTCAAAATGAATATCAACAAAGGCAAAGTAATATTTTTTTACACGCAATATAAACGAAATAACCCATGATTACCATATTGACAATATATTGCTGCTTAGAGATAGTAAAGTGAAAGACTTAGGTGTACTATTTAGACACGATTCGAATTTTAGTGACCGCATAGACAATATAGTGAATAGTGCCCTCAAAACTTTAGGATTTATATATTAGGTGTACCGGAAAGTTTTTTCGTTTATTTGATATTACTAAAATAGAAACAAATCGAAAGAAAAAAATGTACTTTATTGAGTAAAATAGTTACCATTGTGATCTATAACACTCTGCCATTTATCAGGAAGAGCAAATATTCCCGATTTATAAAATTCCAGATTTTTTGAAGGAAAAAATTGTTCAAGGCTCATTTTAATATGGTTCATATTATTCGCCGTGGCCGTGGTTAAACTATCAGACTACCACTTGTTTCTATATCTACAAAAAATAAATAAAAAATCAATGAGAAAATTTAAAAATAAAGATGGCGTAATAATATACTGTCAGAATGCTTCCGACAAAAAGATGAATATTTATTTGTGACCGGAATTAACAAGCTGCCCATTAAATGGAGACATGTTGTTGATAATAAAGCAACAACCTATTAGTTAACGTTGGTAGATTAAATTGGAGGGCAGTAATAAGCTTGAATTATTGGACTGAATATGTCATTTCCTTATCTTAATACATAATGATTCCAAATTGCTAGAATCTCTCAGACTGAACGTTAATTTTGAATTAGAGCAACGGAAATTAATATAGTTCGTAAAGATAAATTTAATCAAATCCCAGTAACTTTGATCAAAATTATTTAAAAATTGCTTTAATATTAATAAAAGGTTATTAAATGAAATAGGAAAAGTTTCACAAAACTATTTATTCGTCATGCTGACTCAAATTTTATTATTGGTTTATCAAAGTATTGACAATTATCCACCTGTCCCTCACTTCAGGGACCCAAAGATTATGCCATATAGGGTTTCAATGGAGTTGAGTACATATGTTTGCATTCAAAACCCTGGTGATGCAATCATGGATATTATAACAAATGCACAGCCTATACAGTACGAATGACCTTAGTAATACTGTCTTCTAATCATGCAAAATAATAACTTGACTGAAGATTTTTAGGGGACCCAAGACACTAATTAAAACCACAAACATAATTTTATAACCAACGTACAGCTTCCTGAGCTCAGAGAAGTCTAAATAGCTCTCTTTTACTCCTTCTTGAGCTAGATGTTTTTCTCAGCGGATCAAGATAGTTCGATTACAAACAATTATGAGGGGAGAAGATAAAGGGTGTTAAGTCAATTTGTATAGTTACTGAAGAGATGCATTTAAAGAACACTTCAATCTTTAAACAGCTGTAAAAGCTTACATTCAAATCTACTTAATAATTTTACAAACATAAATTCAGTTATTAAATAAATTTTAATGTAAGCCTTTACAATAATACTAAGATGAACATGATTTTTTAATGTGTCTCGTCAATAACTAAGTATATTGACTTAACACCTTTTTCGTCCTTTTATTGACTTTGTCACCACAGGATTGTATTGTCTCGAAGGCCAGGAGGGTTATATCTTATTTGCGGAGTTGTCTTCTACTTCTTCTTTCAGCCTTAAATTTTAATTCACGCTTGAGCATAGGCCGCCCCACTTTTTTCCATAATTTCTTGTCCTTAGCTAGTTAATACCAATTTCTACTTGCTTTTTTTTATCGTCTAAACACCTTTTCTAAGATCTGCCAATACTCTCTGCTTCTTCTTCAAGTGCTCAAGTGCCATCTCCGGCGGCGCTAGCTCTTAAAATCTGGGGGGGAAGGAAAGATTTGAGTAAAATCTAGGGGATCAGGTCACTCCTAAAATTAAAGTGATGAGCTAAACAAAAAAGGTCCTCACTTCCAAAATAATATGAGCAAAAATTGAGGGGCTAGCTGGGGGCCGGCCCAAATTTGGAGGGGGGGCACCACTGCAACATAGAAATCTTAACCTTGGATGCCACCGTCCTGAAAAGATCTATACTTGACATTTTGCTTGCTCATCGGTTACCGTCTTGTGACGAACAGAGTTCTATTTCAAGTTGCAATTATGTACCTAATATTAGCAATACTGGTTTAAAAAAAGTTGCCTATTGGGAAAAAAGTAAGACTTTGGAACGAAGCTCAGAGTTAAAGCAATGATTTTTTGCAAAGATTTGAAGCACAGTCGGAGCACAGATTTTGACTGCTCCACTGCTCCAGTTTATTTAATATTAAGTTTACTTTACCTTTGTTGTGTTTCATTTTATTGCTACTTTTATATCTCAAATAAATAATTCCATAAAAGAAGATTTTGAACGACATATTGGTGAAGATTGCGTTAGGGTATGGGTAGGCTAAAAGTAAACTCGGCATTCGAGGCTATCGAGAGTTACCCAGGAACGTATTCAAGTTGCCTGTCAATTTGAATTTTACTCAACCGTGTGTCCAACTCCTATTATCTGTTCTAGAATTAATACTAAATAACAAGATAAGCAATGAAAGATGGTTTTAAGTGCAATTTTATTTTTAAATAACAAACTAAGACGATGATTGATACTGTGCAACTAAAAAATAATGTTTATTATTTAAAATTAAAAAATAGCAAAACCTTATTTTTCTTTGAAACTTCTGAAGATTCATAAATACACTTAAAAATTTTACGCGGATCATTGTGCGAAGCTGGAGCAAGCATTTTGATATCAAAGTAGTCATGGAGTGTAGCAATTAAAAAATTTAATCGTTCCAAATCTCTTGAAAAGAGTAATTCTAAATATAGTATTTTTCCCCATCGATACCGTATCAGAAGAGACGTACAATAGATTTCTTTTCTATGCAATAAGCATGTCTAAGATGATTAGGCGAAGTGCTGGATTATGAAATAAAGCGTAACTAAATATGTAATATAAAAATATTTCCTGTAACTTTTAATAGCATTTATAGTTATATTAATAATGTTGTAAGAGTGAATTCCAACATTTGTATTCCAAGAAAGTGTTGCAGCAAACGTCGAACATACATGACAATGAAATTAATGTTCTTGAGGTTGTTTCGGTCGGGTTCACGTACGGTTAAACATTTCCTGCCTAGCCGTATTTCTTCATGGAATCCATTTTGTTAATAGAAATCCATTATGTCACAAACTGGACAATTTGGAAATTTATTAACTCATTGCCAAAACGTGAATTAACTTTAAAAAATTGTTACGGTGCAGCAGTGGCGGCGCTAGCTCTTAAAATCTAGGGGGGCCAAAAAAATTTTGAGTAAAATT
Organism: Liopterus haemorrhoidalis; assembly: GCA_963971575.1. NCBI lineage: Eukaryota > Metazoa > Arthropoda > Insecta > Coleoptera > Dytiscidae > Liopterus > Liopterus haemorrhoidalis. Next base: position 12,593,196 of record OZ020618.1, on the reverse strand, counting down.
TGAGGGGGCCAGGAAATATTTTTTTATCGTTTAAATATGAAAATACAAGTAATGACCTAAAAAAAAGCTCCTCACTTCTAAAATATATTTTTTTCTCACTTCTAAAGTAATTCTAGGGAGGTCAACTGGGGGCCAGAGCAACTTAAAGCCCCCCCCCCCCGCTAGCGCCTTCACTGCGGTGCAGTAAAAGAAACTTGTTTAAATAAATATTGTATTAAACTAAAATTGTTAACATATATTTGAATGTATAATTCTTCAGACTATCCATACCTATATACACAGTGGGTTTATAAATGTCAAAAGGTTTATATGCACGGTTTAATAATTCTTTTATTTTTCTGATGTATTTATTATTCAAGAATTCCAATCGCTTTAGTTCTGTAAATTGTTTCTTTTTTTTAAATATATATCATGTGGCATAACTTGCACTCAACCGATTGTTTTCAGCAAAAACACATTACAGATTCGACTCAGTTTGCGGAACCGGATCAGTGGAGGTCGTTCAGTTTGCTGAGCCGGCTCATTGATCCGGATCAGTGATCCGGGTAAGTAAACGTGTCCCCGAGAAACAGGTCGGTCAGTTGTCAGTTCTCCCACCGTTCAACACGGTTGTTGGTTTGCAATATGTAGATAGGACGTCGCTCAGGCGACTCTTGCATTATATGAACAGACAGCGGAAAGAGGAATTGTTTGGTGGAGTGGAATAAAGGCTATAATGACGTCAGAATATTTGCCGCTTTATTACCTTTATTCTTGTTAATATTCTTAGTATGAATTCAAGATGTAAATTATGACTTATTAACAAATTCTTCTCTACCTCTACCTCTCTCTCTACCTCTCTCTCTCTCTACCTCTCTCTCTCTCTCTACCTCTCTCTCTACCTCTACCTCTCTCTCTACCTCTACCTCTCTCTCTCTCTCTACCTCTCTCTCTACCTCTACCTCTCTCTCTACCTCTACCTCTCTACCTCTCTCTCTCTCTCTCTCTCTCTCTCTCTCTCTCTCTCTCTCTCTCTCTCTCTCTCTCTCTCTCTCTCTGTCTTCCTCATTGTCTTGTTATAAAAAAATAATGAAGTTAAATAAATAGAAATCGATAAACAAACAATACATTTTTATTGCTGTTATAAATCGGACATCTGGGATTTGGGCAATATTTTTAATATTTTTATATAGTATGGTTGTAAAAAAGTACAGACTAAGCCTATTTGTTTCAAATAGACTGCCCTAAAAACTGATGACAAAATACACTTAATGATAAAACATTACAAGCCGAGTTCTCGCGAAGTTCAACATGACATCGTTCCAGATCCGGATTACTTCGGTCACTGCTGACAATCGCCCGATCAATCGTATCCTTGAAACTGGAAACTATGCAGTGAGCCGTGAGCCGGCTCATTTTAATTTGGTGAACCGTGTCACTTAGGCCAGTGTACTGAGCCGGCCCAGTGAGCCGGTTCGTTCATGAACGACCCATCTCTAAAAACACATTTAATTTTGCTCATTCGGCGTTTGTAAGCGTTTCATTGTGCAGTCGTCTGTAGGCGGCCACGGGCATTTCGATGGAATTTGCACGTATTGTATTTTTACATGGATTTTTATATGATCCGCCTTGAGGCGGTGTTGGGCACTAGAGGGTTAAATAAAAAATATATGTGTTATTATTCTTTCTTATATTTTTTAATAATTTTTGTTCTAGAACTTGTGGAGTTATACAGGCCCTAGCTTGCACAGTATTGAACTTAAACTAACCTCACAATGTGGATAAATAGACATTAGGTGAGCGTACTTAGTTAGGATATTTGCCAATAACTCGCACTACTGTTTTACATGTAAAAAATTGTGTCCTAATTATGGACCGCACTATGTATACTAATTATAAAACCCTACCTTTAACTAACCTTAATTTGAACTTTACCGAGGTTAATAATTGTAATAATTCAAATTTAGCACAGCCTAAGCTTGGTCCTTGGTCGCAGGATGTAGATTCCATTCAACCCTCCTGAACCCTTTGAAATATATCCTTTCTACCTCACTTAATTACATTCCCTTTCACTTTAAATCCTCGCGAACTTCGTATTACGTGATAATATTGTTACATTACGGAAGTAAGGTATTATGAAAGTGACGTTCAGTAACACTAATAAGAGGAAATAATATCTCATCTAAGGGGTTCGATAAAAAAAAATGAGAACTAGAGTCATCAATATTTATTTATAAGAGATTATTCTACATTTAAATCATCATCTTCGGCATACACGTAAAGGCACCTACAGTTTATAGCTGGTTACGAACTGCTAAGTAGAACCTGTAATTTGTATAAATATTTTTTACACACATTATTTGATGTAGACTGGAGTTGAACTCACGTCCATACTTGCGTAGCGGCCCAACAGTAAGAGCAAACGATTTAGCACTTGCGGCCATAGGATTTCTCTTGATCAAGTCCATCTTAAAACTCGACGGGGTGAAGAAAATCGAATCAAAAACCGTTATAAAATTGGAACGAAATAACTTAGAGGAATAAACTCAACGACAGTCAACTCACAAATAACATCCGCATCATATCAAGTCGCTAGTCTCCTTCTCTTCTTATTAGGTATTGTACAATGAAGTCTGCATATTAGTTTCAAACTTCGTATGTAGAAAATAAAAGATTGTAATGTTTCTAAATTGAATTCAAGACAGACGTTCCCCTTCAATTTTTAGAGTTTTGTAGGTATGACCAAAAAACCCTTATACCGTCATTTTGTCGTCTGTCTGTCTGTCTATTCGGTAAAAATGTAGCCAAACGGCTAAACCTAGAGAGTTGAAATTTTGCATGCTTATACAACTCTTTGACCCGCACATAGGAAAAATACTAAAACATCTAAAAAACATACCCCCCTAAAAATATAAACAAATATGTGCCATCGAAAACAAAAATATTTTTTTTAAATTATGAGTAGGGTATCAAATGAAAGCCCTTAGTACGTGAATTAACGATCAAATTTTTATTTTTGCAAAATAAATTATTTTGTAGCGATTTTTGCCAAAATTGTGCAAAAAAATTTTTGTCCCACACCCTGTAGCCCAGATGGTTTAAACTAAAAATCTAAAAAAATTCTAAAAATGTATATTGGTGTGAACCGAAATAGTACAACAGGAATTTTTGATCAGATTATGTTTTCGGAAAATATCGCATTTTTTGTGGTTTTTGGTTCACAAAGTACAAAAGTTATACCAATGTAAGACACTCACATGCAAGGCGTACGATAGCGTTATTGGTTAGAGCATTGGTGTCGTAAGCTAAAACTCGCTGGTAAACGAAGGGTTTCGAGTTCGAGTACGGAGTGAATTTTATTTTTTCTTTTTTTTTGCATTTTTATTATGTTGAAATTATTTTGTCAAAATTCTAGTTATATTTTGACAAATGTTGTATTTAATTTTTAAGAGCGTAAATTTAATAATTATCTTATTATATGATTAACAGACGATAAATTATTTTAAAAATATCGTTCATTTTTCCGTAAAAGTAAAATTTGTCCTACACACTCAGCATACCGCCTTCACTTATTATATACCTGCGAAACCCTGAAATGTGTGAATATTCACACTTCACATCAATTTTTTAGCATACACGTAAAGGCACCTACAGTTTATAGCCGGTTACGAACTGCTAAGTAGAACCTGTGATTTGTATAATATTTTTACACAAATTATTTAACATAGGCAAAAGTTGAACTCACGTCCATACTTGCGCAGCAATTCAACAGTAGGAGCAAAGGATTTAGCACTTGCGGCCATAGAATTTCTCTTGATCAGGTCCATCTTAAAACTCGACGGGGTGAAGAAAATCGAAACAAAAACCGTTATAAAATTGGAACAAAATAACTTCATAAACTCAACGACAGTGAACTCACAAATAACATCCGCATCATATCAAGTCGCTAGTCTCCTTCTCTACTTACTAGGTATTGTGCAATAGTCTGCATATTTGTTTCAAAGTTCGTAAGTGGAAAATAAAAGATTGAAATGTTTTTTGTAAATTGATTTCAAGACAGGCGTTCCCCTTCAATTTTTTAATTTCGTTCTAAATTTGTTGTAAAATAGTCTAATCAAATCCACTTTATATGTGTTTATTATTATATGCAATAGGATTATTACAACAATGTAAACATCGAAGTGTAAACATTTAACATAAAAGCTCTCTCGACTAGTTATTTTCGAATCAAACACTTGGTTTAAATAGCTGACAGACGTCAATATTGGATTATGAGAAACACATGGATTTGTTAGAATATGGAACATAGAGAAAGTTCTTAATTTCCATATGAAAATATGTTAGGCACCATTTAGAGTACCATAAAATAAACATATTATCAAATAAAAGTGTTTTTCACGGGTGTTATCTTTTAAGTATAAAATAAACAGTACACTAAGCGATACAAAAAATTAAGTAAATAAATTAAAAGTAAATGATAATAAGGTTTAAGTGCAAACATAATAAATATGTATAGGTATACATGTTTATAACTAAGTTAAATGAGTCTGACATTATGATACTCCAGAAATAACATGGAAAGACAGTTGCCATTGTGATAGCTACAAGGTGTCTCAAAAGAAATTTTATATTTAGTGGATCGATTAAAAAAAAAGTAAGCCGTATATAGAAAAAATGTTTATTAATTATTAAAATACACTTTTTGGGGATTTATTTCTTAAAAATAATATCGTCTAAATGTAGACCCTCGCGTTCTCGGCACTCATTTAATCGAACAGTAAAATTACTTATGACGTCTCGGCAGGTGGACTCAGGGATGGCTGCCATTTCGTGACGGATATTTTCTTTCAAATGCGCTAGTGAAGTCGGTTTATTGGCGTAAACTTTAGATTTAAGATAACCCCATAGGAAAAAGTCCTTCCCATGCACCATTTTTTTCAGTACATGTTGTTTTCTTGCCCTTTTAGACCGGGAGCTCATGACATTTTTTGTCTCCGATTTCATACAGCATGCCTTTTGGAGGAGAGAATATTTACCCTGTGACAACAAAAAAGGGATGGTACTAAACCCCTGCACGCTTTCCGGTCATAGGGAAAATTGCATTTCCACTTAGACACAAAATTTTTGTGCTTTTCTCTGATTTAATATTGCTTGCCCTTTTGTCAAAAGAAAGGTATAACAAAATTAAAGTCTTTTAAATATATGCATGCGATTCGGAGGGTCCCAAAGGGCTCAAACGGTCATGTGATCTTGTAATAAAAAAATATGATTTTCCGCGTTTTCATACAGCATGCCTATAATTAAAAGACTTTAAATTTGTTATAACTTTCTTTTGACAAAAGGGCAAGCAATATTAAATCAAAGAAAAACACAAAATTTTTGTGCAAGTGGAAATGCAATTTTCCCTATGACCGGAAAGCGTGCAGGGGTTTAGTACCATCCCTTTTTTGTTGTCACAGGGTAAATATTCTCTCCTCCAAAAGGCATGCTGTATGAAATCGGAGACAAAAAATGTCATGAGCTCCCGGTCTAAAAGGGCAAGAAAACAACATGTACTGAAAAAAATGGTGCATGGGAAGGAAAATACTGAACAGCACGTTTGGATGAACTGAAAAAGTTAATCAAAAGTGAAATTAGTTTATTTTTAGGGTATGGCATATTACCATAATATGCCAAAGGGTATTTATAAGTATTTTGTTTTTTCCAAACAATTTCACAATTTAACAAGCAAAACCGTAATCAATTTTGTTACAAACAACTAATAAATTGATTGCACTTATATAAGTTTCCTATTTGGTCAAATATTTACGCAAGAAAAATTTTAAATATGAATCGCTTTGTTTGTCAAGGTTACGATAAAATTATTTTTAAATAGTAGTTTATTATATAATAAATATAATATATTCAAAAATTTTAGTAGCTGATCTTGAAAATATGTATATTCACAAAAATTAAGATTTTGTTTAATATCACTGCACTAGAAAAAGCAGTTAAATAAATACAGAGTTATGGCACATTCGCATCCAGACAGTTGTATAACAAATTTAGTTATACATATTTTCATTTTCCGTATAGTAATCAGTTTTGGACTTAGATATATTGGCCCATCGTACTTGGGATTTGGAAATATGGCATTCTAAAGATATACAACTTCCCGTTTAATAATATAGATATACAATTAAACGGGATATACAAACAGCAAAGGGTCCGCAGGTCCCAACTTATAAAAATGTATGTATATTTGTAGGACGAAGTATAATACTAGCGGTGGGAGGGCAAATTTAAAGCTACGTTACTGTAAGAGATATGTCTTATATGTGTAGGTACGAGGACTGTTTATAAGTCAGTGACTTCGAAAGAGATTTTTTTACCAAAATACTACTTATTGTTCATCATAGTTTCTTTTTAGTTCGATAAATTTTGCCAAACGATATTCCAACTTCTTTAAGCCCTTCAAAAAGATGGTCCGAGCACCGGAGATTGACGGAGACCATATTACAAGCAAAACTGTCGTCAGAGAACATAACAGAAAAAATGCTCAGCTCGAGGAGCAACTGGGAAGTGGTCCGACGGATGATACGATCCATCATGACGAATAAAGAGTACGATGAAGGGATTCATCAAGAAATATGGGACGAAAGGAGCAATTAATCTAACCCACCGTCGAGAGGTCATATCTAGCGATAGTACCTTGACGGAGAAAAGGGGCAAAGCAGGGGTTTTAATCGGTAAGCCTATTGGAGAGTCCGACACTACCGAGGATATACCCTTGGTGTCTCTAAAAGATTTTCCCTGAAAAAAAAAAAACCATCAAAAAGTACGATTTCTGGAACTCTGCAAAATAAGCGTGTTTCGGCAATGATCTTGATTGATACATATCTTTTTCTAGCAAGTCATTTCTTCATGTTTGGGGTCAAATCTAATAGGGTGAATAAGGATGCAGTTAATAGCGCAATTCAACCAATTTGACCGTTGCATTTGCGGACGAGTATGCTGATGCATTGTCATGGTGGAACAGAACTTTTTTCTTCGACAATTGGGGCAGCTTTTCCATCAATTCAGCGTGCAATCGGTCCACTATAGCGGCATAATATTGTCCGGTGATCGTTTTTCTCTTTTCGAAATAGTCGTTGAAGATTATGCCTTGCGAATCCCAGAAAATCGTGACTATGACCTTTCCAGCCGAAGGAACCCTTTTTGCCTTCTTCAAAACACGTTCACCAAGAGAAATCCACTGTTTTAACTTTAATTTCTGGTGTGTAGTGACGGATCCAAAATTTTACGTGATATCAGTAAGTATCAATACAGGAATCAGTCTTCTCTTATTGACGGAGTACGTAGAGATTAATAATACTGAGACATGCCTCAGCTTGTTTTGGAGTGTGATGGAAAGTTTCGATACAGAACCCCATTAATGTAAAATAATTACTGAAAACTTAAGACATTCGTAGCTCCGACCATTTACCAAATATCTCTATGTAACCCCAAATCTATTTTATGCATTTATTGCTTTTCTTAATCTGGTATTGGGTTGATGCAAATTTTCGTCCCGTTTTTAGCGCTAGATGGCATTGTAGTGCAAAACCGAAGTGTTATTGACTTCGCACGTGTTAAGTTTTGAGGTCATTTGATACAAAACATTTCAGTAAGTACATCGAAAAAAAAATGTTATTTGGTTCTTTTTTAAATGTTGTTAAGCATTAAAAATGGCAAAAAATAATGAGCATTTTCGACATATTATGCTTTTTTATTACCGAAAGGGCTAGAATGCTTCGCAGACGCAAATAAAGATTTGTGCTGTGTACGGTGAGGGTAGCGTTGACGATTCCAATCCGTATGTGGTTCAGAAAATTTAAGTGTTTTTTTTTTTTAATTATTTTACCATTAATTCGTAGTAATACTTTTCACAACTAAGTGAATTAAAGCGAGCAATCGACCAGAAGCGGCCTGAATTAGCCAACAGAAAGAGCATTACGTTCCATCAGGACAATGTTAGACCACACGTGTGTTTGGCCACCCGATAGAAACTTTTACAGCTGGACTTGGATGATTTGGTTCATCCACCATACCGCCCGACCTTGCACCTTATGACTACCATTTATTTAAATCGCTTCAAAACAGCTTAGATGATAAAAACTTTACTTCCTTGCAAGACTTGAAAGACCACCTGAATCAGTTCTTTAGACAGAAACCTCAGAACTTCTACGAGCGCAGGATTATGCAGCTACCGGAGAGATAGAGAAAGGTCATCGAACAGAACGACACATACTATCAATTGATTAAATGTATCTTAGTTATAAACTTAGTAAATAAAATGTTTCATCAAAAAAACGGGACGAACTTTTCATCATTCTGCATCTTTTCATTTCAGCACCAACCCATATATTGTCTTTCTATGTCCAGACGAACCATTTCAAAGTAAAGCTGCATTCAGAGCTCAGTAAATTAACACGCTGTGCGTTATGGATAGTTTTTAAACGAGTGCAATTGGTATGATCGGACAAGCTCGTACTATATCGCTCAACAGTAGTATAGCAACGACAAAGCACGAGCATGTCCGATCATACCAAATGACCTCGTTTAAAATTTATCCATAGCGTACAACGTGTTGATTTACAGAGCTCTGAATGCAGCTTAAATATTTGAGAATTGACGTTTGAACAATTGTGTTCTGGAGCGAAATTTTTATTCATTTCATTTCCAAATCATTTAGTAACGCCACTGTTTCTAGGCGACAGAGAATCCAGTGGAGCCTAATAGTTCATGAGTCTCAAGACCATCAAGATGTAATTTACCTGAAGCGTAACTAATCCACTCTAATCTTGTAAAACATGTCACTTTTGTTTTTAATGATATCTGAACGCTCTGAATATTCTGTCAGTGATACTCTAGTTTTGTAACAAGATCTTTGTATCAAGATGATCGTAACACATTGCGTAATATCACGTAAGAAGTACTGACCATTTCTAGTTTAGAATTATCTACCTGGGAAATTAGGTTAAATGAAAAAGTTATGTAATAACCGCTCTTCATCTCTCTAATGTCAAGGTTTAATGCACTATCTATTATTATTTATAGATTTTCAACTTACAAACACAAAATTTAATTACGCGCGTGAGTTATTATTCAATAACATCGACATTAATAAGTTTACATTGATAATTTTTTACAATTTAAATGTATATGGGATTGAAAGGTAGATGGTTACTTTATAAGGTACAATTGATGAGGATGAAAAAGGATAGAAAGTTTGAAAGACCTCGCATTAAGAACAGTGGCGTAACTTCATATTTAGACCCCCACGAGCAGAATTTTCTTTGGGCCTCCTAGTATCTGTACCTCAAGGATCTGTACTAGGCCCTATCCTTTTTCTCATTTGCATAAATGATCTTCCAGCAAACATAAGTGCAAATTCGGTACTTTATGCTGATGACACTATCTTGTTAGACAGATCCGAATGCTACGACACTCTATTGAGAACTAGCACGAACATAGCCACCGATGTAAATCAATGGTTCCTTGCCATTCAACTACCCTTGAATGTGAACAAAACACAGAAACTGCTAATAACTACTAAGTAATACAACTTTGACAATGCCTCTGATGTTCAATTCTTGGGTGTGCGTATTATTTGATCCAGACTTAAAATATTGATCCAGATATTGATCCAGACTTAAAATTGGATCCACACACTCACAACTTGTCCAGTAAGTTGTGCAAAACTATATTTCTCCTCAGAAGCCTAAGACATTCTGTAACACTTGAAATTTTGCTTCTGACTTATCACTCCCTTTTTAGGGTTTTGTAGGTATAACCAAAAAACCCTTATACCGTCATTTTGTCGTCTGTCTGTCTGTCTGTCTGTCTGTCTGTCTGTCTGTCTGTCTGTTCGGTAAAAATTGTAGCCAAACGGCTAAACCTAGAGAGTTGAAATTTGGCATGCTTATACAATTCTTTGACCCGCACATAGGAAAAATACTAAAACATCTAAAAAACATATCCCCCTAAAAATATAAACAAATATGTGCTCATCGAAAAAAAAAATATTTTTTTATAATTCTGAGTAGGGTATCAAATGAAAGCCCTTGGTACGTGGATTAACGATCAAATTTTTATTTTTGCAAAATAAATTATTTTGAACCGATTTTTGCCAAAATTGTGCAAAAATTTTTTTGTCCCACACCCTGTAGCCCAGATGGTTTAAACTAAAAATCTGAAAAAATTCTAAGTAATGTACATTGGTGTGAACCGGAATAGTTCAACAGGAATTTTTAATCAGATTAGGTTTTTCGAAAAAAATGCATTTTTTGTGATTTTTGGCTAATAATGTACACAAGTTGTAGCTTTGTAACACGCCAAACTGTAAGCTGTATGCTGGTCTAGTGGTATTAGACGCTGATTTTTCAACCAAGTAACCCGATCCGATAGGGATCGAATCCTGTGAGAAGAGACTATATTATTTTTTGTTTTTTTTTTTTTAATTTTATATTGTTTAAATTATTTTTTCAAAATTCTAGTTATATTTTAGCAAATGTTGCATTTAATTTTTAAAAGCGTAAATTTAATAGCCAGTGGAAATTGTTTAAATTATAATTTAACTCTGTTTCAATGTACACGAAATCAGAGGGGCGGAACTTATAACAACCAATGGAAGCCATAGGCGAAATTTTCAAAATCTTAATGAACCTTGCTATATAAAAAAATACTGCACATATTTAGAAACCTAAATAATGGTATTAGGCGTTCGAATTAAAATTAACAAAAAAAATATTTTAATATAAAATTTGTTTTCGCAACCAAAATAATTATCATTCACTTACTAAATACCTGCAAAACCCTGAAATGTGTGAAAATTCACACTTCACATCAATTTTTTTATCCCATATCATATGCTCTTTTAGCTTGAAGCCACTCTGCCCCGGCTTATAGAATCTTCTCTTTGCAGCGACGTGCTCTTAGAATTATTAAGGGGGATAGCTATCGAGCTGAATGTAGACTCTTCTTTACTGAATTTAATATAATGACTGTGCCTTCTATTTATATTTATCAGTGTTTGCTACCAATACACAATAATCATGATAATCTGACGACTCATGACAATATTCATCATTACGACACTAGGCACAAAAAGAATATTTACTACCCATATACTAAACTCCAAAAAACCAGACAATGTAATAATTATTACGTATTAAAATTTTATAATAAGTTACTAGATTTCTTCAAAGCCTTGCCTGCAGCAAACTTCAAACGTATTTTAAATTTTTTTATGACCATAATGTATTTGTTAATATTGGGTTGTTACATAAGTCCGTTCGTTTTTTTTTTCCACCTTTTATTCAATAAAATATGCATTCTAAAAAAAAAACTTTTATTATCAAATGTACTGTCCATTATTTTCTATCACTTTGGACAAACGCTCAAGCAATTTCATAATTCCATCTCTCCAGAAGGTTCCGTCTTTGCTCTCGAAAAATCTGTAGAAGTGAATTTTGATGAGAAATTTTTTCCGTCAAGGAAATTTTGTAGAGAACGAAACAAATGGTAGCCGGAGCATATGGCCAAGACATCGCACCATCCGACTACCATTTGTTCTGCTTTCTACAAAATTCCCTTAACGGAAAAAAATTCGCATCTGTGGACGATATCAAAATTCACCTAGACAGATTTTTCGAGAACAAAGACGGAACCTTCTGGAGATATGGCATTTAAAAATTGCCTGAGCGTTTATCCAAAGTGATAGAAAATAATGGACAGTTCATTTGACAAAATAAAATAAAATAAATAAAAAAATAATAGGTTCCCAACGCCTAGATAGGCGTATATAGGGCAGAGAAGATAAGTTCTCCGTTACTATACCGCCGGTAATAGATATGAAAGCCACGTGATCAGTGTGACGTTTCGACCGGTCCCTCTAATCATCCCTAAATGAACAGGTACTCATTTGATAATAAGTTTTTTTAGAATGTACTAACTACTATATTTTATTGAATAAAAGGTGAAAAAAAAAAACGAAAGGACTTATGTAACAACCCAATAGAATGTGGTCGATAAATATAATGGTAATAGCAATAGTAGGTTTGTCAACTTTGTCAAGAGTTCCAAGCGACAAAAAACGTAAACGTAACGTTTAATGGTTCGATGGGTCCCTAAATTTGCAGTTATGGAAGTAGAAGACCCAGAGAGATATTGTAGTCCGTTTAAACATTAGTAGTACCGGGCAAATTGGGTAGTTCTTTTTCATACTATCTAATGGGTTCTTCCAATGACTCTGTCCTTTCCTTTCTTGGCGACGTTGCCGTCTACAAAACGCGCTGATCTGTGACGACGCGGTATTCTACAAATGGTTATTCTTTTTTGATCTGTATTATTCGATTTTAGGATCGTTGATTTTTTAAACTCGTTTCGAAAACACTCGTTTAATGTTTATGTAATGTAATCTGCATATTTTTTATCATAATAAGTTCATAATAAAATAAATAGTCACGCGTCAATGCACAAAAAACGCTAATTTGGAGTGTATATACGTTTCAATAGAAAAACAAATATAGAGCCAAATAAAGAATATCTAAGTTAAAACTACATACAATACTATTTACTCGATTAATTTTTGTGGACAAATATTTAAACTAATTGTTAGTTTTTACTTATCACCATACGTATAGAAGATAAAGATAGGATAACTTTAATATATATTGGCATTAGTCTAGAGCAGTGTTTCTCAACCTTTTCTGGCATGGGACCCCCCAAAATAACTTAAATAATTTCTGCGGCCCCCCTATATATATATAACTATTTTATTTATTGTACCAGTACAACAAATATTTTTAAGAGCAGGTTCAAACTTATAAATTGTTGTTGCTATACCAATATAATTCAATATTCATTTAGTCAATAATCGGTATTTATGAAAATGATTTAAAAAATAGTTTTGTTTCTCTAGTTATAGCCAATAGTGTATGCATATACATATGTGTTTCTATATTGTCCATTGAAGCACATTCTACATAACAATGACTTACATTATAAAATTAACAAAAATTTCCACAAATACCTTTCCAGTCGCTCCAATTTTGGTCTGCATGCAGTCCAAACACTAAAGTCTACACTATAACATACTATTTCAAGTATTTTCTGCACTTTTATCACTTAAAAATAACTAAAAACGTCAGAAAAAAATGAAGACGCCACTTGCAAAAATCACGTATCACTACATATCAAGATGGTTAATCATGATAAAGCTCATTAAGGAATACAGTCATTAACAATTAATAAATAAGGAACAGAATTGCTTAAAATAATTCTTTATGAGAATAAACACATATATTAATATTTTATCAATAGTATACAGGTGGTTGAAATTGAACTACTGGGCCCAATACACTATTTTTTTATTATTGAAGATGAGGTATAACGTTAAATTTGGAAGTTACTTGGTACTACATGATCTAAAATAGTTATTTTGTTACTTTGTATCTTTATATAAATAGTTATACATTTTGATTGAGGATTTATTAAAATTTCAGAGCTATAGCGTTGGAGACACGGCCTATATGGTAAATGATATCAATGATAATTCTGAGATTTCAGAAAAGGATGAAAATTACTATTGGAAGTATAATGGAGTTATCTCTCGAGAATTTTATACAGGTTAATTTTTTATTTACGGGTTCATTTGGAGGGCTAAGGTGTCCCGGGCATTTTGACCTTAAGGCCCGGTCTTTCCACCTTCATTTGTCTAAGAAAAAATTAGTACGCCTTTTAAACAAAAGCCAGCGTTTAAGCCTCGTTTATAATAGATATATAGCACAGCCATGGCATAAAAATTACAGTACTGTCTTTGTTCTATTTATTAGGAATATATGTTCAAAACAGTGAAACCCTTTTGTTCCATCTTTATGGATATACTATGGATAGTTATGGAACTATTATAAAAGAAGCTTTAATCCTACCCCTGTACATAACGCTAATATGCAATTGAAAATCAACATCGTTATGACTAACACTAGAATTGTCAAAGAAAAAGAATTTTAAGCAAAAGGCAGCGCTTAATAGTACCCCTTTATATAACCTTCAAATGCTATTCAAATTATCTAGAATATATATTTTAGTTATGATTCTCTAAGAATAAATATAATAGAAATATTCTTTAACATATTTAGATGGTTAAAAAACGACGACGGCAAAGCTTTTATCTTGTCACAATGATGATATCCTTTGCGTCAATTCTAAAGGAACTATAGTCAATAAAATGGCAGTAATATCCATAGATGTCTTCGTCTAATAAACTAATTGAATACGTATGAGTAATATAGGCAATTTTGATGTTCAAAATTTGAAGAAAGGTTAAATTATATAAAAATATAAATAAATGTTATAAAAATTATTAAATGTTTCTGTCAATCAATTATTTATATAACTATTATTTAAGGTCAATTGATACTTAATACATCCAACACAAATGTTTTTCATTGTTAACATATCATAGCTATCAAGGACACAAAAAACATGTACATAATTTTTCCGCATAGCTAATGAACAATTCTTTAATTATTTTAATATTTTTTGCCCTGTTAATAAGTACATATGCAGTGATCATTACCTAAAAATATCTTTACCTACGACCTTTAAATAATAAATGCATTATATTCCCAACTATAAATAAAGCTGCTCTATATTGCACGCCGTGTAAAATTGGACGCGCATGCGTGCTCAACCATGAATAATGAACATTTTGTTCACACAAGTTTTTTTAGTTAGTTAAAATTTTAGCGCTCAACAACGATAGCTATTTGCACCTCGCACAGCCCATATTTATAACTAGAATATTATTTATAAATAAAACAATAAATAAATATATTTTAAACATTGTTATAGCTTACAATCAGCTTATTGTTCAGTAGACATCTCCATGCTTGACATTAACAGCAGATAGTAATTGAACTGCTACCTCGCTGGTGCTTTCATAGTCGTCATTCTCCCTAATCCGTATTATTGCACTCGCCTTGATCCGACCGAATTGCAGAACAGCACCAACTTATATGATCATGAAATTTTGCCGAAATTTACGTCATAAATTTCTTCAATAGAGTATTGGTATATATAGGTAAGACACTTAACAGAGCAAGATGGAATATATGCGTGTCCAAGAACGGAGAGAGAATTAAAATACAATCGAATTTAAATTTTTATTTCGCTGTCAGATGTACAACATTGGTTTATTTTTCACACAATCACACATTCAATTAATTTAAACTCGGAAAATCATTAAAAAGCAAAGCCCAACAAAATCTGACAGTTCAATTTATTTTCACGAATTCATTTTATATAAAATTTATTTCTGTAAAAAATATATAAAAGAGCGTCAGAACAAATTTTTGTGAATATCTGTATTTTTCTACGAACGAGATTAAAACCAAGTATCATGTTAATTTTGCGGGATTTAAATAATAGATTAATCTCTTGGGAATAAAATAGAATTTTTTCATATTCAATTCATATTTATAATATAGGTTACGAGTTGTTGTGTAAAACATCATAAGTAAAGCGAAATATATTTCTTATAACAAACAATAGACAACAATAGGATCACAACGCCTAAATAGGCATATAAGGGGCAGATAAGGTAAGTTCTCCGTTTCTAGACCGCCGGCCATAGATATGAAAGCCACGTGGTCAGTGTGACGTTTCGACAGGTCCTATTACCCTTGTATAACCAGGTACTCATTTTAAGTATTAAACACGTAAGGCTGATTCGACTCCAAAGCTGACAGCACAGTTTCGAAAGATAAAAATCCGAAGGAGGTGGGGGAATTCGAACCCAAGTCCCTGTACTCCGTAGACAACCGTCTTATAGTATTTCCAAAATGAAATGGCCACTCTTGTTAAGAAGCTTAACAATGCGGTATTGCATTTATGGCAGTAATCTTAAGCTGTAAAAATAATATAAGGGGTATTAAGGTAATTTTAAATTTAAATAGAATAGATGTAACACTAGTTCAATTGAAGTTTCTTAAAAACCGTTAAGGATATTTTCCAAATTAATAATCCTATTATTTCTAAATTTTAGGGGTTGTTATACTTGTTTGTTAGTTAATTTTCAACGTTCATAGCGTGCATACATTACCAACATGGCTCTTTGGCGACCATTTGATTTTGCAAAAATTCCTAATTTCTGTAGTGAAAATAGTGAATCTGTGCAAGGTGATTTGGAGTGCGGAAATTGTGGACGTTGACGTGGAATGCGAAAATGTGGACGTGGGTACTATTTTAAGGATACCGCCATATTATTGTGTTTTAATCCCTATAGAACTAATATGGAGCCAATTAAAAGGTAATGTGCGCCGGAAAAAATCAACACCGATAGAAAATGACACTGTAGTACAATTAATTAAAGACGAAACATGTGCAATAAGTAGTGATTTGTGGAAAAAATGTGTAGTACACGTAAAAACAATTGAATTTTTTTTTTTATAAATCCTCCGAATAAATCTTTAATAATTATTAATTTAAATGACAGTGGTAGTGACACAAACTCTGATAGTGATATAAACAATGATAATAGTTATAATGATTAATATTTTAATAATTTTAAATTACCATAAATTGACAAGTTCAAAAAAAGAATGATTTTTGTTTGTGCAAATTTGAAGTATTTAATATAGACTATCATCATCATCATTGGCGCGATAACCCGAAATGAGCCAAGGCCTCCTGTTTCCAGGTTTCGTGACCATGTTTTCAATCTAAGTACATTCAGGAGTAATATGGTCAGTATTACATCCATTTTTTAGCGTACACAGAAAGGCACCTACAGTTTAAAGCCGGTTGCGAATGGCTAAGCAGAACCTGTAATTTGTATAAATATTTTTACACAAATTATTTGATATAAGCAGGAATTGAACTCACGTCCGTGCCGTCGCTCAACGGTCAAGTAGCAGGTTCAGACGATTTAACGTTTGCAGCTACAGACTACAAGCAATATAGACTATAAACACTTTAAAATAAAACGATTTTTAAACATGCCTATATTTACAATTCAAATATAGCCAGTCCTAAGCCTGATAAAAATGTGAAGGAATATCATGCGAGTATATACAGTTCAATCTAAATAGCATATAATAAAACACGTTTCTTTTAAATAATTATTACTGTTCTGGCAACTATTTTTAACAGAACCATAAACTCGTCAGATATAATGGTTTTACTGTCAGTCATTATTGGAATCAACAAGTGAGAGTGGCCATTTCATTTTGGAAATACTATATAGGTTATTCCAAACGTTTAAGCAGAACCAAATGGAATTTAAATTTCCTTAAGTTGTCACGAGCTAATTTTGAGTCCTACTTTACAAGATTCGACATAAATAAGGTCTGTTAGGTATATTCTTACGTCTTTAACCTTGTTTGCAATAATATCCAGGTCATCTGCATACCCTAAAGTCTTGTGGTATCCATTGAGTTGTAGACTACGATGGTTAGTAACTTGGGCTTTTTGTTTCCTGTTTAATTTATTTATTTTAATGAAGATGCAATACGTATACAAACAATTATGCCTTAACCTGATCTACAACTTGAAAACTTTGGCAGGCGAAGCCAGGTCTGTATCTTTAAGGTACAAAAGCCGGCCAGCGTAATTTAGCATTACCATATATGTTTATGATAAAAATATCCATTTAATAATTTTAATAATAGATTTTCTAGTGGTTCATATCTGTTAGCATTAATATTAAATTTATTTTAAAAGCACTTGAAGATAAGTGCTGTTGATTTATAGCAACAAATATAGTAACAAGAATGAAGGCCAGTCAAGGTTATAAAAAAATTAAATCGCAAAATAAATACTTTTATATCAATGCATTTCGGGTCATGGTAGTCGTCTTTTTTTCAGATGATCTAAATGAATCTAATGAATCGTAAAGTTCGTACAAATAATTATTTTATAATTAATTTTACGTAATTTGGGATGAACACCTGTCAAGATGACACGGTGATTTAGTGTGAAATTTGTGTGGGTATGTGAATAGGTAATTTCATTTTTTTAATAATTATCGAACTATCACATTCTTGCCATGACATCTATTTATGGCGATCAAATGATCTTGTAACAGTTTATGGTTTGATAGTAATATTTAATTCTAAAAAGAAACAAAGTAGCATTAAAATGTCATCGTTATCCCATAAATTTACTAGAAACCAGTACCTATTTCTTTCAAAGAACTGGTATACATAGCCAATGGCCATAAAGTTGGAAGAATCGTTTGCATCTATTCTTTTAAACTTTCAGCTTCTTTGCCACTATTGAGGGACTCATAGATATCTCCTCCCAGGTGAAGAGTCTCCTATTTGTGATAACCGAATGCATCTTGTGCTACGATCTTTCAGTTGCAATAGGCGACAACAGAGGTCTAGTGACTACTAGAACCCTAGAAGCAACTTGACTAAGTTTCTTCTCTTTTTGAAAGAATCGAACTTTTTTATTTTAGCGTCTAATTATAATATCTGTGACACTCAATGGTAGTTGGCTCCTATACAGTATTCTATCACGGTTGAAGACAACTCGCCGCGGCAATCTTGCCACCAGCCGTCTTGTCGCCGGGCCTTCTCGCCACCTGACTATCTCGCCACGCGTGCATATAATCGCGGTCAGTGACGAACTTGGGAAACTCGGGACTCTAGGTAAGTCTCATTGTGAGCCCTACCATTCATATAAATCATAAAAAAATCTATATAATAAAACCGATTTACGAGTTCCAAAAAAATACGGGGTCTAGACCAGCGTTTCCGAACCGCCGGTCCGTGAGATATTTTTGCCGGTCCGCGTGATTTTGTTAAAAAATCACCGGGATTGTAGTTTGAGAAGCCAATGAGAAGTGGCTGGCGCTTTATACAAATTTCAGGCTGTATAGGGTGTGAAGATTTTTGTACGATCCCCTGCTAATCTTGTCATCTTGAGGACCTTTTTTGTATTTGCTCATTACTTACATTTTGGAGGTGAAGACCTTTTTTTTTTTGTTCATCACTTACATTTTGTCTTTGAAGACCTTTTTTTTGCTTAGCACTTACATTTTGGAGGTGAACACTTTTTTTTGCTCATCACTTATATTTTGGAGGTGGACCTTTTTTTTGCTTATCACTTGTAATAATTTTGCGATACACATTACTTTCTAATATTGCCGGTCAGTTTGCCGGTTCGCCAAGTCCCGGTCGCTTGCCGGTCCGCCATGAAAAAAGGTTGGGAAACGCTGGTCTACACAGTTATACTAGCGTCGGCGAATCAACGCAGTTACGTCGCACGACGTAACAAACGAGTGTATTGTCTGGAACAATGCAATCGTTTGTTACGTCGTGTGACGTAACTGCGTTGATTCGCCAACGCTAGTATACCTTGTCTGCCTAGACCATAGTCCATTCCTGATCGTGGTGGTTGTTTGTTTCTACTATTTTGCAAATAATCAACCAAGTCAAAAACAGTTTTCTCTGTAATGGCGTTTTATTAAAAATTACACATTTTAAATAAAAAATCAATGATGTACACATACTTTATTACTAACACTAAAAAGCAAAAAAAAAAAACAAATAATAACCTAAGGGAGTGAAACAAATTTATTATCCGTTAGAAATAATTCCCAATAGTAAGAACGATCAACCGCAGTGATCGCTTGAAGGCGCGACAAGATAGTCCGGCTGTGAAATGGCCCGGTGGTGAAAAATCCGGCGGCGAAATAGCCAGGCGGCAAAATAGCCAGACGGCGAAAGAGCCAGGCGGCGAAAGAGCCAGGCGGCGAAAGAGCCAGGCGGCGAAAGAGCCAGGCGGCGAAAGAGCCAGGCGGCGAAATAGCCAGGCGGCGAAATAGGCAGGCGGCGAAAGAGTCAGGCGACGAAATAGCCCGGCGGCGAATTAGCCCGGCGGTGAGAAGGCCCTGTAGAGAGACGGCCTGGCAGCGAAACGGCCCGACAACGAGACGATCGGATAGCGATACGGCTCCGCAGCAAGACAGCCCGGCAACGAGACGGCCTGACAGCGAGACGACCCGACAGCGAAACAGCCGTAACGAGTTGTCTCATTCCGTTCTATAATCGCCGGCAAATCTATTCCGTTCTTGGAAGAGATTTGTATTCAACTTATTTGTTTATGTAAGTGTTCTGCTAACGTGAAATTTTACTCTAGATCAGTGCTTTCAACCTTTTTGTCTACGTGACACACTTAGTATTATTCAGGAAAAATTTTGACACCCCCGATAAAAATAAATTGTATAAAAATAAAATAAAACAAAATGATAAGAAAACAATATATTGAATTCTACAATTATTTTAAACGATTCATTATAAATCAATAACAGTTCCGTCGAAATCCACCTATTGCACAAATCCACAATCTAAAGAACCTATTTGCAGAATTCCTATTCCGGCGTTGCTGTAAAGCCAAAAGGAATGCAAACCGAGGAAGACCAAGCAATAAATAGGGGCCGGAACATACTGCATAATATAATCTATGAGGGATGAAGATTACATGGAAATTTTTTTTTTTAGTTTTATATTTATTTAAACACCTTTAAAACTGAGTCATGACATACCGGTTCAAAAACACTGGTCTAACTAAGTAAAGGAGCTGTAAAAGGCAGTAATAACCATAGATGCTATGCGCCAAAAGATAAATAACCCTGTTTCTCCAGGAGTCGCCATGTTATGACGTCATAAAAGCTACCAACTTATTAATCTAAAATTTATCTAGCGTGACAATCGCGCTATGTAAATTCAATGCCAAAATTCACGGAACCCTCTGCATGTCAACGATATTATATATTGTATAGTTTAAAATTAAGTTATCGTACTGTGTGTTATTTATTAATATATTCATATGTAAAATTATTATTCTAATCTGTGTTAGAACAGAAGCGTATTCTGGTAGTATGTTATTTAAATTAACTACTCTGAATGTGTATTCCTAGCATCTACATAATGTAATTCAATAATAGAATTGCGCAATATTGCATACATATATAAAAGTCTAGATTACACACGAAAATAACTTACCAAGAAAAACATCGTTCATTTCAAACGATCGCGTTCTGCCTAGTTACAAGTTATAAGTCATTATAACCTGCTGCAAATCACGTAAGAGGTTTGATAAAAAAAATACGCGGACTAGCGTCATAACACTTTATTAATAAAAAAAATATTTTACATTTAAATTATCATCTTCGAAATACTCTTCTGCGGATATACATTTTAAAATACATAAAACATTTTGTGGGCTTTCAGGCACGTAATTTTTTCTTGGGGGGACGGCTCAGAAGCCAAAAGGTTTTCTTAGGAGGGCTCAGAAGCCAACGTTTATCTTGGGAGGCGGAACTAGATTTTGAAATCTAGTAATTTTTATCTATTAATTCGGATTTTTGGTAATTTTGTTTAAGCTTTGTACATCATACTCACATTGCAAATTCTAGATTAAATTGATTGTCATTATAAAATGTCCCTTTCATTGCATTTTAATTTTTTGTCATTCTTAATAAAATTTCCCATTTATTTATTTTTTTGTCTTCAAAACATGGAAAAATTTATGAAATTTTTTTACATATGTCATTCGTTTCCATGGTTTCAGTGTTGTATTTTAAATTTTCACATACCAAACGTGAAACACAAAATAACCCAAGCAAGGTCTCTTCTCGTGACAACCTAAAAGAACGAAATTTCCATTTAGTTCCGCCTAATCGTTTGGAATAGCCTGTACAAGAAAAATACGTACCTTAAAAACATGTTTTTTATGTTCGGGAGGGGGTCAATACCGGAAGCCCCCAATGGGTGGGCGCCTTCAAACTTTTTAGAATCGCTTTTAGAACAATTCAAGATTTTTTCCGATCGTTTGAAAACTGCTTCCTTTTAAGGAACCGTTCGGTTTTGGGAAAAATACAAGAGTGACTTGATTCTTCACCAAAAACTGCAGAACTAGAAGAAAAGTGTAAGCTGGTGCGTTGTCGCAATGCAAAAGATCTATTTTTCCAACTATCAAGCCGTTTCTTCTTTATAAATTCATGCAATCGCTAGAGAACCCCAAGATAATAGTTATTTATACAAATAAATATGAGTGCGTAAAATGTCATATTTCTGTATGAGTGGGAAGCCTATCGTCATGAGCTGCAAGCGAGTGATAACCATTTAAGAATACAAATAGACATTTTACGCACGAGTTTTGTACACAATTTTTCCTACGGCCACAATTCAATTTCCATATTTCAACACATCAAATTAATGTCAAGCTAAACTTCAAGTGTTTATTTATAATCCACGTCACAAACTAGACATTTATATATGTTATTTTATCCGCAGTTTCTTACAGAATAAATCTACAAAATATTGTTCATATCGGTCAAAGGATACAAGAATGTCTCGAGTTTCTTGTTGTATGCCTACGAAATCGGACGAATCATCCCGAATCATTACGACCGGACGAACAAACAGGATTAAGCTCTTTATATTATAGGGATGTTTTAAATTTTAATAACTAAATCAAGAATTTCAATTAGCATTTCCACACAAAGTGCTGTAAAATTTAGTAAATAAAATATTTCACTATATCAAAAAAAAATCACTAAATTAAAAAAATTGAGGTGAAGTGTGAATTTTAACACATTTCAGGGTTTTGTAGGTATTTAATAAGTGTAAGAAGCCAACATAATACTGGATGTCTAGGAATATTTGTTTTATAATCACATCAAAATCAACAGATTTTTGATAATAATTTTTATTCGTTACTAATACTAAGAGCTTCCATTTAATTTTTTTAAACAAAATTTAAATAATTTGCAAAAAATCCCAGCGGTACCAAAACTATATTAGCACATTTTTTGCTAAAACCGTGTTAAAAAAACGAATTTTAAAAAACTATTTTACACAAAAAAAATCTATATATTTCGAAAAACAAATCTGATCAAAAATTCCTGTTGTAGTATTCCGGTTCTCATCAATGTTCATTATGGAGATTTTTTTTTCAGTTTTTAAATCAACCCCTCTAGAGATTTGGTGGGGGACAAAAGTTTATAAAATATATTTGGCAAAAATCCCATAAAAAAAATTATTTTTCATAAATAAAAATTTGCTTGTTGATCTACCTGTTAAGAGGTTTTCATTCGGTAAGCCTCTCAAAATTTTTAAAAAATACTATTTTTTTCTCTATCTCTGAAAGACTGATAGTAATAAAATTTATTATTTGTAAAAAGTTATTGTATTATCACACAGAAGCGGTAAAACAAAAGCGACAAAATATGAATAGTTCGAAACGAAATATTGTTAAAAACAACCGAGTGTGCCGCACATATTATATGGGAATACGAACTAGGGTTAAACACAATAGACCATAAAAATTTGACCATAAAATTTTGAGGAAAAATATGGTCACAGGGGTGTGTTTAATGATATGATAAATATGGTCACAGGCGTGCGTTTAATAAAATGGTAAATAGTAATAAAGAAATACACTAAACCAATTTAAACGTGTTTAAAATGTGCACGCCACTGGTAACTGCCTGATAAAATGATTTATTACTATCAGTCTTTCAGAGATAGAGTATAAATACGTAATTGATTATATTTATCTCGGGATGTGTTTTTTTGAGCTCTCAGTAATTTTCCTATATGTGGGTCAAAGACTTGTATAAGCAGGTCAGATTTCAATTTTCTATGTTAAGCCATTTGACTACAATTTTTACAGTACAGACAGACAAACAGACACATGAGTGACTTTAGAGTTTTTTGGTGGTCATATCTACAAAACCCTAAAAACAAATAAAATGTGTTGCTACCATGTACAGCAACTCTCTTCAAATATTTCTCTGCTACAAAGTATTCCCAAAATACTTAAAAATGACACGAGCAAACCTCCACTTCCGGTTGATCGATTTTTACCATAAGTTGATCAAACTGTGGCAATGATCAAAAGCTTAAATATAAAGTTTCATAAAAATCTGGCTTTTCGACAAATTCGCTCTACACGGCTTCACGGACCGACAGACAGACATGCTAAAAATAGTCAAAACTTTACCTCAATTCGTGGACTTCCATTGAAATCTCGAAATTTCGAAATTGGTATGCTCACAATACCTCCCTCATACATATGGCGATCGGTAAAAATGTTTATTGACTGTTAAGCCTGTTGGTACTCGTTCATGGTAAATTTTAGAAACTGGAGACCTACCTGATCCCATCATATTTGATTCAATTTCTACCATCTTTAATACGCTCGAACCATTTAAAACACGCAGTTCGTTTCAGAGCATCTTCTCCAAAAACCAAAAAAAATTCAAGTATCTATGCCGTCATTTTTCCAAATCTAAAACAATATTTCACACAGACCCGTTGCTCTTCGATCAAAAACAAACGGGACAAAGAAAATCGAAGTACAAAAATTGTTCGAACGAAATAACTTACCAAAATAAAACAGCGCAAAAATAACATATTTCATATTTTCTACACTTTTATCTTGTTCTATTTGAATAATAAAAACGTTTGCACTTTGAACAAATACACGATTTCCTGGAAATACCTACACAAAGGAAAACAAATATTTTTTGAAAGACAAACAAATGCAAAAAAAAAAATCATTTGTAAATTTCATCCAAGTAAACACAATTGTAATTCTAAAAAGGGGTTGCGTTTGCATAAATAACAATACCACAGCGGAGTCCACAAAACCTTATTGTTCTGCAAAAGCGTTTCAAAAAAACGAGTTCTCTCTGCATTTTTATCAATTTGATAATTGTTTCCTGGTTTAAACATTGCAACTGGAAGGTACTGAAATGAATAAGAAATATTTTGATATTTAACGGTTTCAGTATTGATTAAAAGTATTAAGGTCAATGTACATTGAATAATATATTGTTCGCAGGTAAAAGAAAAAAACAATTGCATTACTTCTTACATCGTAACACGTTCTGAAGCTCGTAGTCTGTTAACACGACTTGTCTGTGCTGAAGGAAACAAAAAAACGTGGTGACAGATATGTCAACGTAGAGATTTCTCAAATAAAATTGGGGGTATTCTATTTTAAAACCTTCTGAACACAAGACCGAATTTGAAGTTACGTTTCAGCATTTCTAATTACACAGAGCTGCGAAAAAAATTAAATGTTTCAAGGGGTGCTATAGGATTCGCCATTTTAATCCTGATCTCATATGAAGTTTTATTTTTTCTCCATCACGTCTAGTTTTTTTGTAATTCTCAAAATATCATGCATAATATTTTTAGATAAATAACTTCAGTAAAGTTATCTTAATTTTATAAACAACAAACTTTTGTATTATTTTAATATACAGGCTATTCCAAACGTTTAGGCGGAACTAAATGGGAATTTCGTTCTTTTAGGTTGTCACGAGAGGGACCTTGCTTGGGTTATTTCATGTTTCACGTTTGGTAAGTGAAAATTTAAAATTCCAACAGTGAAACTATGGAAACGCATAACGTTAATTAAAAATTTTAATTCAGTTTTACACATTTTCAAGACAAAAAATAAAATAAATGGGAAATATTTATTAAAAATGAGAAAAAATTAAAATGCAATGAAAAGGACATTTTATAATGACAATTAATTTAATCTAGAATTTACAATGTGAGTATGATTTACAAAGCTTAAACAAAATGACCCAAAGTCCGAATTAATAGATAAAAATTACTAGATATCAAAATCTAGTTCCGCCTAATCGTTTGGAATAGCTTTAAAACAAGATAAAATATGGAGACATTTTTATAATAAACGTAATTCTTAATTATTTTCTATCAGGTCGTCAAGGATGAAATTTGTGGTTAATAATATTGCCAAATTTAACAGCTTATTATTTGACATTGGCTTAATATTCTACCGTTCTATTTTTTTTTTTTTTTTTGTTGGAAAGTCACACATTTCGCCTGCTTAAATAAATAACTATATGCTCTAAAAAATATCAAAAACTTTTCTAAAAAATTAGTCCCATTATGAAGTATGAGTTCTTACGTGGAACTACGGCATCGCAGACCGCGCGAAACGTTAATAGTGTATTTACCTCTAGTGTTACTACGCAGCAGACAATATCAAATTGGTTCGCCAAATTTCGAACAGGTAACTTAAAAAAACAAAAAAAAAAGGCTCATCGATCACAGCAAAAAATATACTGCAACCAACTGGACGAAATGATGCAAAAACTTAAAGTAAAACAGCCTAGATTGGTCAACAGATCGACTCCTATCTTATTGCATGATAACGCTAGACCGCACACTGCACAAATGACTGGCAAAACTACAGGAATTGGAGTTGGAACTTCTTCATCATCCTCCATACTCACCAGACCTAGTCCCCACTGACTACCACTTCTTCCGCAATTTGGACAACGTTTTAATATGAAAACAGTTTAATTCCGACAATGCTGTAAAACTGGCCTTTCAGGAATTCATTGACTCTCGTCCGCCAGGGTTTTATACCACCGGCCTGAACAACCTGGCTATTAGCCGGCCAATTCTGTTTTTCGAGCATGCCAATTTTCAACTTTCTATGTTCAGCCGTTTGGTTACAATTTCTACCGAACAGGCAGACATACAGACACATTAGTAACGTTATAAGAGTTTATACCTAGGAATGTACCGATACTATTGATACGATACCAGTATCGATATCGCGATTTTAGTATCGATACTAATCTTTCGATACTGTATTGATATCAGTACATTTGACCCAGTATTAGGGTTGTAAATCGAAGGCAAAACATCGATGTTCAACATCGATGTTAACATCGGCGCCTTACTATCGATGTTGAAAAAACATCGAAGGAAAAACATCGATGTATCGGAAACATCGATGTTTTATTAATATTAAAAAAAGCTATTTATTTATATTATATAGGTTTTATTTAATAATGTAAAGATAAAATACGAAAAAAGTAACACGTAATACACAAAAAGCACTTATTAGATTTTGAAATAGAAATATTCCTTTTTAATAGTAATTAATTTCACAATAATATTATTATACCCAATATAATAATCCTAATTTGTACCTACAGTCTATTTCAAACGATTAGGCGGAACTAACCGCAATTTTCATTTTTGTAATTTGTCATTAGATATTTTTTTATAAGTTGACTTTTCCTGAACAAAATGATCAAAAGCTTCAATCAATCGGTAAAGGTAACTAGAATTGAAAATCTGGTTCCGCCTAAACCAAAGGAACGGACCTTATTATTTTTACATTTCTAAAATGAAATATTGGATTTTATTTCAATACTAATATAGTAATCTTAATGTTAATTTTATATTATTTAACATAAAAATAACACTGTCATACACAATTATTTTTATACTTTTTTAAGTTGAAATAAAGTCTGTTCCTGGTTTAGGTGGAACTAGATTTTCAATTCTAGTTACTTTTACCGATTAATTGAAGCTTTCGATAATTTTGTTCAGGAAAAGCCAACTTCAATATATTAAAAAATAGCTAATGACAACTTACAAAAATCTTGGGTAAATTTTTTAAGATTCCAGCGCCTCTAGCGGTAGTTTCTGAATTTCAAAGTTTAAACATCGACATCGGTAGTAGACATCGATGTTTTATCGATACTATCAGCTGACCATCGATGGTAAAAACATCGATGTTTTTAAAACAAACATCGATGTTTTTAAAACAAACATCGATGTTTTCGATACATCGATGTTTTTTTCCCATCCCTACCCAGTATCGTATTGTTTCTTTTTTTTGTTAAAACAATATCGTATAATTTTTATTTATACACATAATAAATATATCTAGGACAGCAGAATTAGGAAAACGATAAGAGATAATAAATATTTTACGAAGGGATTTACGATCTTTCACTTGCAAAACTGGTGTGTATGAACTCTTGTTAGGCTCCATGGTTTCCTCTACTTCTTCTCTTCATGAACGCCTCTTATTTATTAGTTCTTCAATGAACGAATCTTCCTCGTCTACGTTGTTTGTAGGTGTCCAATTTATTGTTACCTAGGTCATCTGTCACTTTTCATTCGTGTATACTACTTTAATGCCCATATTACTATAATCTATTTATTACTGTAAAACAATTCAATTGTTATTATAAGATTTTTTTTGCGTTTTATAGAAAATATATTCATTTTTCCTTTCCATACTTGAAAATATCGATTTTTTTTTCGATACGATACCGGTATCGATTATTTTTTTCGATATTATCGATACCCAAATATCGATACTTTCTCAGTATCGCATATCCGTAATCATACCTTAAAACCATAAAAAATTAATATTTCACTAAGTCCAACCTTATAATTTTAAGATGAGATCTTCCTACCAGAGCAGAACAAAGGTATTTCTGCGCTCGAAGCAAAGTACATGTCTTACGTCCCAACTTTGGTCATAACCAAATAAAAAATTGATGTGAAGTGTGAATATTCACACATTTCAGGGTTTCGCAGGTATATAATAAGTGAAGGCGGTATGCTGAGTGTGTAGGACAAATTTTACTTTGTAGTATCACGGCAAAATGAACGATATTTTTAAAATAATTTATCGTCTGTTAATCATATAATAAGACTGGTTATTAAATTTACGCTCTTAAAAATTAAATACAACATTTATCAAAATATAACTAGAATTTTGACAGAATAATTTCAACATAATAAAAATGCAAAAAAAAAAACAGAAAAAATAAAATTCACTCCGTGTACTCGAACTCGAAACCCTTCGTTTTCCAGCCAGTTTAAGAGTGCTCTAACGCATGTAGCCATCGCACGCCATGCATGTGAGTGTCTTACATTGGTATAACTTTTGTACTTTGTGAACCAAAAACCACAAAAAATGCGTTATTTTCCATAAACATAATCTGATCAAAAATTCCTGTTGTACTATTTCGGTTCACACCAATATACATTACTTAGAATTTTTTTAGATTTTTAGTTTAAACCATCTGGGCTACAGGGTGTGGGACAAAAATTTTTTTGCACATTTTTGGCAAAAATCGCATCAAAATAATTTATTTTGCAAAAATAAAAATTTGATCGTTAATCCACGTACTAAGGGCTTTCATTTGATACCCTACTCAGAATTTAAAAAAAATATTTTTGTTTTCGATGAGCACATATTTGTTTATATTTTTAGGGGGGTATGTTTTTTAGATATTTTAATATTTTTCCTATGTGCGGGTCAAAGAGTTGTATAAGCATGCCAAATTTCAACTCTCTAGGTTTAGCCGTTTGGCTACAATTTTTACCGAACAGACAGACAGACAGACAGACAGACAGACAGACAGACAGACAGACAGACAGACAGACAGACAGACAGACAGACAGACAGACAGACAGACAGACAGACAGACAGACGACAAAATGACGGTATAAGGGTTTTTTGGTCATACCTACAAAACCCTAAAAACGATGACGGGTCGAAATTATGACCAAAAAAAGGGTGCCAGAATGATTTTTGCGCCCTACTGACTTTTCACCCGAGGCGAGTGCCTCACTAGCCGCACCCTAGATCCGGCCCTGCTTCCTACCTTCAAATAAATTACTTGTGAATTACATAAACACAATAGTATAATTTTTAGCAACAACATATCGTAAGAAACATACAACTGAAGGTCATTATATTCACCAAATAAATTTGTTTGTAGATTAAAACACTGTTAACAACTGATTAAACAATAAACAAAAAACAATTAATTTTTTGTTTCCCTGTAATTTAATCTATATTGCTAATCTCTCGAATAATACCTATTCAAACCTCCTTTTTTGGTTGTTTAAATAATGAGTCTTTCATTTTGAAACTTTCGTGATGATGTATCGATGAAAAAAATTCGCTTGAGGCTTTCTTGATCGATTTTAATTTTGCATAACTGAACCACGAAAGAACTAAGTTTTAAATTCCTTATTCTAATGACAGGGCGTTGATGTTCTAAATTTATATTTCACAACGATAATAGGAAGAAAAAGAAATGCAAGAAATAAGAGTGGCTGCTAAATATAATTTATTTCACTTGAAGCATGAACTGACGTAGAATAGATTTGGATACAGTCTATATTAATAAAATTGAAGGCTGCATCTGTTTTTTTAGTTTTTAAGTCTCATATTTGGTTTTTAGACGCTTCATAAGACGATTATAAAACGATATCCGCAAAAAATCTATTTTGTTTATCTGACCGAGATTCGCGCAAAAACGCCTAGACATATTTTCACAGAATTTACTACGATGGTAGAGTAAAACCAGGATTCGAACATAGGCTATTTTACATTACTACATTACTCTTAAAATTTTCAGTCTAAAGGGGTGTTTCGGGGTTAAAACTTTTTACTAAAAAGGTTAAAATATATCCCTTATTATTGACTTAACAGAAAAATCTATATAACAAAAATTGTTTATAATAAGAAAACAAACATTTTTTTTCAATGCACTGGATGAATATTTAGGGTTGCAGACACCCTAAAACTAAAATCTAGATGTATCACCTTTATTTATTGACTTGCAAACTAGCAACATCGAATATTACAAAAATAGATTATAATAAGAAAACAAATATTTTATTTTTATGCATTTTTTTATTTTTTTTATTTAGAATTAATTCAAGGAGTTAAGGTCAAAAATTGTTTATAATAAGAAAATAAATCTTTTTGTTCTATGCACTTTTTCGATTAGAATAATATTTGGGGCGGAGGAGTGCTACCTATAAACGAAATATCTCACTAATTTTTTACTGAACATCAAAAATATATGTAAAAGAGTGGTATAGAATAAAGAAACAATTATTTTCTATTTTACTTGAAATTGAAATATCGCACTTATTATCTCACTACAAAAATGTACATAACAAAAATCGTAGGAAGTACGGGCATGCCAGCTAGTTTTATAATAATTTTATAATAAATAGTAGGTTTTTTGTTTTATTGGTATAAATAATAAGTGAGATATTTCAAGTTTTCCTCATATCCCCCAAATAATCATCTTATTAAAAAAAAATAGAACCAAAAATATAGACTTTTTTCAAATAACTTCTTTTTGGCGTTTCTTAGTTGGCGTCTCCCCAAAATGTTTAGAATAAAAAGGATTTGTTTTCTAATTTTTGACATTTTTTCTCACATACGTTTTTGTTGTTAGGTCAATAGTAAGTAAGACATTTCAAATTTTTCACTTAGCGTCTGCCAAAACTCCTTTTAGAATGAAATTTTTGAAATGCCATATAGCCCATGACCAAAGTCTGGTTTTGTTCAATCATTATACCAAATATCGTGAAAATATATCCATGATTTTTGCGTGAATCTCGGATAAACGGGTAGACAAAACAAACATAATTGATTTTTTATGGTTGTCGTCTTATAATCACGTGAGACTTGCAGAAACGTGGTACAGTAATAGAAAAAACAGGCACACTTCTGCGGATTAAGTGTGGACGTGTTGTTAGCTTATGCCAAATAGCCACACGACATGCCAGTTGCAAACCGACTAATGGTGATCTGGATCAAAGAAAGCCGCACCGACGCCCATAGCGCGGACGTGCCAAGTGTGCCAAGCGGCATACCAATACAACTTGGGTTTACAAAATGTGTTTCACAAGCTATGCTATACAGGCCTAATAACAGACTGATATGCTCTACCCTGAACCGATAGCGCGAACATCCCTGCCAACTCAACCACGTGGCTTTACCAATTAGCATAGTGTGGACGCCAACACACACAAGTATTTTGCGCGTATAGTGCATTTCTCAGGCGTTGAGGCCAGGAGCGATATCATATATGCGCCAAACAATCACGTAAAACAAATCGCAATGCAGTTTGCAGCCTGTTCTACGTCCGTTGCTTAGCAACCAAGTGACTACGAATTCTGATTTCTGCGCAGATCATGTACTGGCCTCACATCGTGAGCAAAGCATTCTATCAAATCTACTGAAACAGATACCGTGGCAAAGGAAAAATAGGAGGAACAATTCTTAACTTTTAAATGTATAAATGGTATGCTGTTAATATTCATATTAACTAAAATAAGATAAGATTTGTAGTAAAATGAAAACTACTATTGCTCTAATTTAATTTATATAGATTTCTTATAAACACTTCAATATTATTCTAATGTAAATCTGTCTTCGACAGGTACATCAATTGCCGAAAAATTATATTGCCTAGAGGAAATTCCTAACTTAATAATTGTAAAACGGGCTTACCTAGTTCCGTTATGATTCTTTGAAGAGGTCGTACGCCGTCTGCATCTACGTTCTCTACTTCCATACATGATTCGTAAAGATGTTTGAGTTTCCATTCCACTGTACCGGTCTGAACAGGTAGAGGTAATGTTGAGATCAATTCTCTCACACTGGCAGTTTCTGGAAATCAGTATATACATATGTCAACACATTTATAGACAGCAAAAAAACAATCTAGTTTACAACAGTTTGTCTCATCCAAAGAAAATACGACAGATGCAACGTAATATGTTCTTATTGCTCTTCAGTTATACGCTTCGTATGAATATTGGAGTTAACAGCATTATTTTTCCTTTGTTTTATCGCTGAGTTAGTTAAATTCAACATATTTATGCATATAAAGGTTTAGATGATTCATATTATAAAAACATTTGTATTTGAATTGATACTTTTAAATGTTTCCGTTACACTTTTTATATTATTCAGTTTTTATATTGAAAAAACATCCAATAAATACTTATTTGTTATTTTAAAAAATTGATGTGAAGTGTGAATTTTCACACATTTCAGGGTTTTGCAGGTATTTAGTAAGTGAATGATGATTATTTGGGATGCGAAAACAAATTTTATATTAAAATATTTTTTTTGTTAATTTTAATTCGAACGCCTAATACCATTATTTAGGTTTCTAAATATGTGCAGTATTTTTTTTTTTTATATAGCAAGGTTCATTAAGAATTATAAAAATTGCGCCTATGGCTTCCATTGGTTGTTATAAGTTCCGCCCCTCTGATTTCGTGTACATTGAAACAGAATTAAATTATAATTTAAACAATTTCCACTGGTTATTAAATTTACGCTTTTAAAAATTAAATGCAACATTTGCCAAAATATAACTAGAATTTTGAGAAAATAATTTAAACAATAACTAAGACAGAAATTGATGTGAAGTGTGAATTTTCACACATTTTAGGGTTTTGCAGGTATTTAGTAAGTGAATGATGATTATTTGGGATGCGAAAACAAATTTTATATTAAATTTTTTTTTTTGTTAATTTTAATTCGAACGCCTAATACCATTATTTAGGTTTCTAAATATGTGCAGTTTTTTTTTTTTATATAGCAAGGTTCAATAAGAATTTTAAAAATTGCGCCTATGGCTTCCATTGGTTGTTATAAGTTCCGCCCCTCTGATTTCGTGTACATTGAAACAGAATTAAATTATAATTTAAACAATTTCCACTGGTTATTAAATTTACGCTTTTAAAAATTAAATGAACATTTGCCAAAATATAACTAGAATTTTGAAAAAATAATTTAAACAATATAAAAATTTAAAAAAAAAAAAATATATATATATATATATATATATATATATATATATATATATATATATTGTCTCTTCTCGCAGGGTTCGTTCCCTTTCGGATCGAGTTACTTGGGTGAAAAACCAGCGTCAAAAACCACTACACCAGCATACACGTTCCAGTGTAGCGTGTTACAAAGCTATAACTTGTGTACATTATTAGCAAAAAATCACAAAAAATGCGTTTTTTCCAAAAACATAATCTGATCAAAAATTACTGTTGTACTATTCCGGTTCACACCAATGTACATTACTTAGAATTTTTTCAGATTTTTAGTTTAAACCATCTGGGCTGCAGGATGTGGGACAAAATTTTTTTTGCACAAGTTTGGCAAAAATCGCTTCAAAATAATTTATTTTGCAAAAATAAAAATTTGATCGTTAATCCACGTACCAAGGGCTTTCATTTGATACCCTACTCAGAATTATAAAAAAATATTTTTACTTGCCCGACCTTAATATATAAGGGGCAAGTATTGTAATCGCGAAAATTTTCGATGTCGAGATTTTGACGGATGACCACGTTTCATGGTCCAGGGAATCCAAAAAACCTATTTTCGAAGTGCCGTCCGTATGTGTGTGTGTGTGTGTCTGTGTGTATACACGATAACTCAAGAACGGTTCAACTTAGAGAATTCGTTCTGGTACTAAAAAATTCTCCTAATAAATGGGAAGAACCCTATTGTTTTTTATGAAGATCGGTTGACTAGAAATGGGAGTTTACTCGTGTCGATTTTAAGATGTTTGCGAATATTTAGCAACAGAAAAATATTTCGAAAAAATTTATTGAACAAAAGTTACTATAAATGCAATTACTAATAACTTTTATTTGAGACGTTTTTTGATAAAACGAAAAATTTTGAAATTTTTTTGTAAAATTATTTAAAATTTTTCCAAGTCTCAGTTTTTTCACTTATATGTAACGTTTCCATGGTTATGATAATTAATTCGTAACTAGTAAACCAAGCCTTGGACAAAAATTTGTATAGAACATAATTTGATGTATTTTTGAAGATTTATCTAAATATTAAAAAAAAAAAAAATTAAATTTTCAATTTTTTTTAAAATTTTTTATGGGAGGGCAAGACTAGCGGAGGTTTCCCTTCGCCACTGTTTTTTTTTTTTTTTTTCGATGAGCACATATTTGTTTATATTTTTAGGGGGATATGTTTTTTAGATGTTTTAGTATTTTTCCTATGTGCGGGTCAAAGAGTTGTATAAGCATGCCGACTCTCTAGGTTTAGCCGTTTGGCTACAATTTTTACCGAACAGACAGACAGACAGACAGACAGGCAGACAGACCACAAAATGACGGTATAAGGGTTTTTTGATCATACCTACAAAACCCTAAAAAATCACAATTGTAGATTAAATTATACAGTATTACAGTGGCCTTAGGTTTTTATTTATAATTTATTCAATAGAACTGTCTTGAAATAAATATCTATTATGAAAATAGTCAAGAAAAATATTTAAAAACGTACAACATTTATATTAATTTTGTATGCTAGTTTGAACTACGCATACGTGTGACGTATTCACCTCTCACGCTCTGATTGGTCAGAAGTTAAGAGACAACCTCTACTTTAATAATCTTGCACTTAACCGTCTTCTATCACACAATTTTGTAACCTCTAACTTTCAATAGGAACTGTATTAATATTAAAGCATGCTTCTTATGCCAACCGCGGTAGCGCAGAGGTAGCGATCCTGCTTCCCGTACTAAACGCAGCAGTACGGTAGTGTAATCTACGGCTCGTTGAGACTACTGTGGGATGTTTATGGGCTGAAGAAGAGAAGAAAAGATATGCATGTAAGACATCACCATTTCTTACAAGTCTTTATTTCAGTATATATTTCCGCAAGTTTTATTTCATCCTGTCTAAAATAAAAACAAAATAGTATAGTGTAATTTAGGTAATGATATCATTAAATGAATTTGAACCAGATGACAAGATTCTCTAACATTTTGGTAGAGTTTTGTCGTTTACTTGGTAACATGTGCAAGAACCGTAACATGAAAAACGGAAATAGCAACAAAGATTTCAACTCAGGAAATGTCTTTAAGAACTTTTCCGTTTGATAATGGGAACATAAAAGTGAGATTTTTTTAAAAAAGAAAAAAGTTGATTTCTTTTGTCTAAATTTGGCGTATAGGTTTTATATTTAGCAAATGTACCTGACATTAAAGAAAGTAATTAAACAATATGTTATTTTTTTATAAGATTGATTAGTACAGTATTTTCTAAAATAAAAAATTTATGTGAAGTGTGAATTTTCACATATTGCAGGGTTTCGCAGGTATATAATAAGTGAAGGCGGCATGCTGAGTGTGTATGACAAATTTTGCTTTGTAGTAATCACAGCAAAATGAACGATATTTTTAAAATAATTTATCGTCTATTAATCTAAGAGCTTTAAAAACAAATTTTATGTTAAAATATTTTTTTTGTTAATTTTAATTCGAATACCTAATACCCATTATTTAGGTTTCTAAATATGTGCAGTATTTTTTTTTTTCTATATATATATATATATATATATATATATAGGAAAATTCATTAAGATTTTCAAAATTGCGCCTATGGCTTCCATTGGTTGTTTTAAGTCATATGCTCCGCCCCTCTGGTTTCGTATACATGACACATAGAATGAAAATATAATTCCAACTGGTTATTAAATTTACGCTCTTAAAAATTAAATGCAACATTTACCAAAATATAAATAATGTTTTGACAAAATAATTTTAACCAAATAAAAATGGAATAAAAAACAAAAAATAAAATTGTCGCCTATGCCCGGGAGCGAACCCTAGTTTGCTGCGTAGCAAGCAAGCAAGCTAACTAATAGACCAGGATACGGCTTCTAGTATAGTGTGTTATATAACTATAACTTTTGTACATCGTCAACCAAAAAACACAAAAAAAATATATATTTTTTTATTTTTATAATAATAATTATGTTTACATATAACTAATAAAATAATAATTAGAAACTAATATGTTTTTATATATTTTTTTTCTTGTACTTCAAAGGTCTTTTCTATATTGAAATTCCCGTACTGCAAAGAGTTAAACCATCTGGGCTACAGGGTGTGGGACAAAATCGCATCCAAATAATTTATTTTGCAAAAATAAAATTTTGATCGTTAATCCACGTATCCTACTCAGAATTTAAAAAAAATATTTTGAGCTCATATTTGTTTATATTTTTAGGGGGATATGTTTTTTAGATCTTATAGTATTTTTTCTATGTGCGGGTCAAAGAGTTGTATAAGCATGGCAAATTTCAACTCTCTAGGTTTAGCCGTTTGGCTACAATTTTTACCGAACAGACAGACAGACAGACAGACAGGCAGACAGCCGAGAAAATGACGGTATAAGGTTTTTTTTGTCATACCTACAAAACCCTAAAAATGTATTGAAATTTTTGACATATGTCATTCGTTTCCATGGTTTAACTGTTGAAATTTTAAATTTTCACATACCAAACCTGAAACATGATATAACCCACGCAAGGTCCCTTTTCGTCACAACCTAAAAGAACTAAATTTCCATTTAGTTCCACCTAATCGTTTGGAATAGCCTGTACGTAATAAATTCAACCTGTACTACCAGTATTAGTACAATAATTTAGCCACCAAATAGCGTATTCAAGCGTGTCACTTCTCAATAGTTGTGAACAATGAATTTTCAAATGTTAAACATGTTGAAGCGGGAGTCTCACAAGGAAGGGTATTAGGGCCAGTATTACTCAACATGTATTAGAGCGCGTCAATAGGGGATAGGCATAAAATTTGTATTTCCTTAAAACTACATTATTTTGATATATTAATGTTAGTTATGTCACCTAACAAAACAAAAATTACATTTTAATTAATATTATAGCCAAATTTTTGAATTAAAATATTGTAAATTTGAAATAAGCCGACCACGGAGCGAAGGTTGCCGAGTAAAACGACTGAGTATGACGTCAAACGATAGGGGTTTCACATCACAGATACAGCTACAACATAATCTTTACACGTGTGTGTATTGTATTGTTCGAGAGTTTTGTATTTGTTTTTAAGCAATTTTTCACGCATTTATTATTAAAATGGCAGATAAAGATTTTGTTAGGGCTCAGAGTGATAATTTACCCAACATTGATGCATTTATGCTCATGGAATATATGAAAAATAATGAATGCTACAGTGCTGAGGAAATACGTGGTGTCAAAGTAATTTTTATTTTATATTCTATAACTTTATGTAAACAAACGCTGCAACTCTGTAAAATGTAAATATTTATGTAATTTAGATGTCAGAATTTTACTACATTGTTTACATGAAGTTACAAAACGTTAGAGGCATAATTGAAATACTGAAATATAAGTTATCTATTTTAATATAAAATTTAATTCGGTAAACATGTATAAATTGTTTTTATAGAATTAAACTTTATTTTAACTAAAATCACTCTAACTTTACATAACCTATGAAAGTTATACAAACAAATAAGTTCACAACAGACTATGTACGCCGGTAAGCTAGTAGTGTCATACGTCAGTTAGAAGGGGTATGACGTCACACGTCGTTTTCGCGCGCTACATACATTTATGATTTTTTTAAGCCTTCAAATTACAAAAGAAAAAAATAAAAACTGTTTTTTATGTTTGTATGCAACAAGAGGAATATAATAAAAAATTAAAAAATAAATGCCTATCCCCTATTCTCAATATTTCCACACGTAGCTAAGCAATGAAGTATAATAACATGGCTAAACTTGGACACTAAAAAATACAGTTGCTACAATTTTTACCGAACAGATAGACAGGCAGATAGACGACAAAATGACGGTATTAGGGTTTTTTTGTCATACCTACAAAACCCTAAAAAGACTTGAAGATCTTTCAGCTAACTATACAAAAGTACTAGACGTGTAACTTTATATTTAAATTGAACCACGGCTTATTAAATTGTTGAGCACTCCTATTCAATTTTTCTGTTATGAAACTTTTATATAAATAAAATAAGATCTGCACAGTATTATAATCTATATTTAGAATATCTGCAGTTACATATGTGCCATACAATATCAAATACGATATGCAGAATCAGTAAGGAAATGATTATCAAGTATATAATAATATTCCTTTCTGAGTAGCTATAACAACGTATGCGGTAAAATTTCACCAACTTCAGGGAATGAGATATGCACTAATAAAAATCACATTTCTGAAAATAATAACAGCACAAATTTTTAAGTGTTTCATATTTTTCCAGTAAGTTTACTATGATTTATATTATCATATCCCTTTTCAATTTCGAGAAATTGTAGATATGAAATTATCTTTCAACTGTAGCTTAGCAAAAAGTAATATTATCAGTTCCGTATTTTCCATAAGGGCACATGGGGCACGAGCCGAGGGCCCCCGGCTTGATGGGGGTCCTCAAAATGCCGAAGTCGTCGTTTACACGGAAAAAAGAGAAACTCAATTTTTAGTGCAATTTTACTAAGAATTTCAATTAAAATTTCTAAATTTAAATGTAAATCGAAAACCAGATGAGATTTATTGTCACAAAATTATCGAATTTTATGCTATTGAGAAGTGACATTACCGTTGGCGGCGCTGTAATGCAAGGCAATATGGCTGAATTGTCTAGTATTCAGCTATGAATATGCTAACAGGGCACAGGTTAATTTAAGCACAGTACATTTTTATTTTATGAAAATGTATCTATCGACATTCTAACAAAAAATCAACACTAGAAAATATGTAATAATTTCAAACAGTACTACAGTCGCGTAGTACAATACTTGACCACCAGACTGCGTATCCGAGCGTGTCGGTTCTCAATTTAGTATGTTTATGTATCCACAATTTGTTGTCACTTGCTAGATACCTACAAAACCCTGAAATGTGTGAAGATTCACAAATCAAGTCAATTTTTTAATTTCAGGTTACGGGACAACGGTTAATTTCCGGCGTAGACACGGCATTACAGACAGACTATGCCGCCACAACAACCTGCACAGAATATCCAGACGTTGCAAATCTACATCTCACCAATTCACCATAGGCTTCTCAACCTTTTCTCAATGATGATCCGCTTCGGAGTAGTCCAAACAAACTTACCTACTATTACATACATGATTTTTTAAATACTTATTTATGAATGAATGGTGAAAAATAATTTTATACTTTAAATCTATTTTGAAACAAATAAG
Source organism: Liopterus haemorrhoidalis (assembly GCA_963971575.1). Classification (NCBI taxonomy): domain Eukaryota; kingdom Metazoa; phylum Arthropoda; class Insecta; order Coleoptera; family Dytiscidae; genus Liopterus; species Liopterus haemorrhoidalis. The sequence goes on along the minus strand of OZ020618.1, from coordinate 12,553,503 downwards.
ATAAATATTTTTTTAACACAAGAAAATTATTTTTAAAATGTAACACATACAAAAAAGAAAACTACAACTACTTAAAATCCCATATAACTAAAAATATCCCAACATACCACAAAATATTTTAATGTCAAACAAAAATAAATTTAACATTCTTCTATTACAATCATGATGTAATAAATTAATACGATAATTTATAGCATTGTATGTGTATATACGAAGCAATAGTTGTCACGTGTGTCACAAATAGCAATTATATAACAATCAGATAAAGAATTAAATAACGAACCTTGAACTCGCAGTTGTTCACGTCTGCTCCAGAAGCTACGATCAGACGGAAGAGGGTTTTTATTAAGCCACCCTCCGCACGCCCAACTCCATGTGTCTACACAAGGAGACACGGACGGATTTAACGCCTCTTGAACCTAGAAAATATTTAAATTACAAGTTGCAAGAAAACTCAATTTATATTATTACATAAATGTTATATAAAATTGTTTTTTAGCTCATGGAATGATTAAGAAAAAAAATTGATGTGAAGTGTGAATTTTCACACATTTCAGGGTTTTGCAGGTATTTAGTAAGTGAATGATGATTATTTGGGATGCCAAAACAAATTTTATGTCAAAATATTTTTTTATGAATTTTAATTCGAATGCCTATTACCATTATTTAAGTTTCTAAAGATGTGCAGTATTTTTTTTTTATATATCAAGGTTCATTAAGATTTTGAAAATTGCGCCTATGGCTTCCATTGGTTGTTTTTAGTCATAGCTCCTCCCCTTTGATTTCGTGTACATTCAAATATAGAATTAAATTATAATTTCAACTATTATTAATTTCAACTGGTTATTAAATTTACGCTTTTAAATGCAACAATTGCCAAAATATAACTAGAATTTTGAAAAAATAATTTAAAAATATAAAAATTCAAAAAAAAAAAAAAAAAATATTGTCTCCTCTCGTAGGATTCGAACTCATTTTCTTGGGCAGAATGCCAGATCTTAGCCACTGCACCAAGATACACGTTAGAGTTTAGCGTGTTATATAACTATAAGTTTTCAACATTATTAGCAAAAAAAACACAAAAAATGCTTTTTTTCCAAAAACATAATCTGATCAAAAATTCCTGTTGTACTATTCCGGTTCACACCAATGTACATTACTTAGATTTTTTCAGATTTTTAGTTTAAACCATCTGGGCTACAGGGTGTGGGACAAAAATTTTTTTGCACAATTTTGGCAAAAAACGCTTCAAAATAATTTATTTTGCAAAAATAAAAATTTGATCGTTAATCCACGTACCAAGGACTTTCATTTGACACCATAATCAGAATTTAAAAAAAATATTTTTTTTTTCAATCTTTAAACAGGTTAAGAACCGCAGGTCCATCATATTTTGATTTTAATTATATATTTAAAAAACTAAATATATTATAATAGTATTCATAGCATACCATTTCAGAATACACATTATTATTATTTTGGAAACAAATACATTTATCAACGATTAATATTGATGAAATAACTGACCTATTCAATAAAATAAATATTTACGTAATTTTTAGGAATGTTTAAACAATAAATTTAAAAAATGGGTGTATACTATTGCATATATTTTGAGTAACACAGAGTATAAAAATGTTATCACAAAACACTACTTTCAAAATCGGTCATTTAACTCTTATCAAACCGATAAAAAATACATAACAAATTTTTGAACAATCTGATATAAAAATTATAACTTAAGAATATTGTACTTTCAATAAATATAAAAATTTAAAAAAAATTTAATCATAAGGTGTTTTAAAAAAAATCATCAGTGGATGCAACAATATATCGAAACCTGTTAATTATCGATAATTTCATTTTTGATATAACAGAATATTGATATTTAGTAGGAGTAACAAATATCAATATGGAAAAAATTGATTGAAAAAAATATCGAATAAGTTATTAATACTTTTTCTTTATTTGGTTTTAAATTTATATATTTGTGGCAGGCGCGCACTCTTGTTTGGGGGAGGAGTCGGCTCAGAAGCAAAAAATTGCTTCTGTGCAACCAACGTATTTTTTTTTTTTGTTTAAATTTTGTGTGGTGCATTAAATGAAACTTCTTAATGTCTGGATAAACACAAATTTTTATTAATGAAAAATCTAATTTAAATGTTATTTTCGCAAAAAATGTCTCAAAAAAAACTTTTGTTACCCACCCTATTTCCCAGAGGGATTCAACTAAAAATCTTTTAAATTTTTATGTACATTGATGCGAACAGGGGCGCACACAGATTTTTGGCTTGGGGGGGTCCAATTATACATAACTTTATAAACACAAGGCAAAATATCAATTTCAAGTGAAGAGCAAAAAAAAAGGTCCTTCCTTCTAAATTTTAAGTGAAGAGCAAAAAAAAAGGTCCTCACTTCTAAATTTTAAGGGAAGAGCAAAACAAAAATGTCCTCACTTCTCACAATACGGGGAGGTCCGGACCCCGTGGACCCCCCCTTGTGTGCGTCCCTGGATGCGAAATGAAATAGGGCAACAGGAATTTTTGATCAGATCAGTTATTCGAAAAATATCGAATTTTTTGAGCCATTGAAAAAAATAATTACTTTTTTTTTATTGTGTGTTAGTTATCAAATTAAAGCTCTTACATAGATTAAGGATGAGAAATGTCTGTATTTTAACACGATTTTTACCAAAAAGGTGCTAAAAAATCCCTTCCCAACTCCACACAACTGACTTCCCAACGAAAATTCCAGTTAGTTCCGCATAAAAGTCTGAAATAGCCTATAGCTATAGCTAGGTCTTGACGCAAGCGCATCTCAAGTACGATTGATCTCTCTAGATGTAAGCAAGTGTTTTTCTTTTAAAAGTTATGGAAATTCATGATTTTTAATATGTATCCACAATTTCTTGTTACTAAATACCTACAAAACACTGAAACGAGTGTAAATCCACTCGTAACATCAGTTTTTTTTTTTTTTTTTAATTTCGTACAGTCTGTTCCAAACGGTTACGCGGAACTAAATGGGAATTTAGTTCTTTTAGGTTGTCACGAGAAGGGACCTTGCTTGGGTTATTTCATTTTTCACGTTGGGATGTTAAAATTTAAAATTCCAACAATGAAACCATGGATACGAATGACATATGTCAAAATTAAATATTTTTTTAGATATTTTAATGACAAAAAAATAAATAAATGGGAAATTTGTATTAAGAATGACACAAAAAATCAAAATATAAAGAAAATGACATTTTATAATGATATTAACCTTAACCAAAAAATGTTTATTGTAAGTATGATTTACAAAGCTTAAACAAAACGGCCGAAAGGCACGATTTAAACGATGAAAGTAACTAGATTGCAAAATCTAATTCCGCTTAACCGTTTGGAACAGACTGTATTTGTCAACAATTTCATTATTTCAGTTCCAAATTTTAATTTAAGCAGGCTTTCGCTCTGTTGACAACTGACATTTAAATCAGTATTTTCCAATTTTCCAACCCCTTGCCTATAATGGGTGATTATGTTAATTGTTCCCAACTGTAGTGTTATTTTACTAATTGGACATTATTATTAATTGAGAGTTAAACCCTAAATTTATTGTTATTTAAACTCCAGTAATTTTACGAGGGAATTATGGAAACTTGTCGATGTGAAGAATATGATAATATTGTTAAAAAATTTGTTATTTATACAGTTGGTACTTTGCATTATTTGGTTCCAAGAGTGACCCTTAGTAAGTGTTCTATTATGTTTATTAATTATTCTAACAATAAGAGATTTATTTCAAAGAGTTTATTGGTAGAGCCAGCTTACATTGGACTGTACCGATCAGGCCAATTTTGGCACCACACCTACGGGGATCGATTAACCCTTACGTTTTTAGAATTTCGTAAGTTTGTTGGAAACCTACGAGGGAGGAAACCAACTTTTGTAGGTACGACTAAAGAACCCTTATACCGTCACTCATGTGTCAGTCTGTCTGTTCAGTAGAAATTGTGGTTAAACACCTGGATCTAGAAAAGTTCACATACTTGTACAACTCTTTGTCCCACATATAGGAAAATTATTGAGTTAAAAATAACACATCGCGGGATAATATAAACAAATATTTATTAAAATAAAAGGGTTTTTATGAGGTAAATTTCTGCATTCTTTTCTTGATTTCGGTAAGTGTTTACAACATCCCACTTCACACTTGCGCATACGTCAAACACATGTCATTTGTTTAATATACAGAGATTCTAAACAAGTGGGACTGTGCAGAACTTTTATTTATGTCATTAAACTAGAAGATGGGTAGCTCGCTTCGCTCGGCTTCTTCTATCCAAACACTTACTAACCTAACCTAACCTAAGATAGTGTTTTGTCATTAAACTAGAATAGGGTGACCATTCGTCCCGCATTTTGCGGGACTGTCCCACATTTTGACATTTTGTTAAAATATAATCCGTAGATAAATCAACAAATTTTTATTTTTGAATAATCAAATATTGTGTGGAATTATCGGAAAAAATGTGTTATAACTTTTGTACCCCACCCTGTTTACCATAGGGGTTGGTATAAAAATCTGGAAAATTCTCAACAATGTACATTGATGGGAACCGAAATAGTTAAACAGGAATTTTTGTTTAGATTCATTTTTCGTAAAATATCGTTGTTGAAAAAAGTTTGTTTTTTTAAATTATTTGCTATCAAAAGAAAGCTCTTCAGAAGTATTAAGAAACAAAAAGTAGTTTTTTAAATTTCCTTATTTTAACACGTTTTTTGCCAAAAATTTGCTTTAAAAAAACTGTACTATCCCACATACTTAAGCCAAAAAGTTTACTATAAAAATCTGAAAAAAAAATGAATAATGTACATTAATGTATACCGGAAAAGTACATCAGAAATTTCTGATCTGATTATTTTTTTAAAGTTGTCGATTTTTTTTGCAACGCCGTACTATCAATATTTGCTTGACTAACTGGAGAACTGGGCAGCTGTCTTAATGTTCACGTATCTTGTAATTATATGCACGAAATTCCTATTCCTATTTTTTTTTTTTTTTTGAATTACTGCTCTCTGTCCTCAAGGGATTTTCGGGATTTCTCCACTCCTCCTGTCCTTAAATTATTTTCAAAATTTCTTCCCCCCAATTCTCAAGTGATTTTGGGAATTTCTACCCCCCCCCTCCTTAAGTAATTTTTAAATATCTGCCCCCTGGTCCAACTCAATCCAGCCCGTGAAATATATCTACAATTAAATATGCTCCTACTACAAGAATAAATTGGCACCACTACTCTAAGTGGAAGCAGATGGGTTATTTTTTAAAAAAATCCCATATTTATGACCCACAATTTGTTGTCCCTTTACCTAGATACAAACCCCTAAAATGTACGAATATTCCCAGTTCAAATATTTTGTTGCATAGGGTCAGATTCAGATTTATGCAGGTAGGCGCATGCCGGCATAAATGGCGACAAAAAAATTTAATAGACTTCATAATTCAATTTAGCAAATAATCAAAGATAATTTGCCGCCTTCATTGTATTTATTCCAGTCGACTTAACAAATTACGCTCCCTGGTAATAACCATACAGTTAATAGTAGTATTTTTAAATGTACCCATTTATTTAGTGCGCCACTGTTTGACGAATGAGTAACGTATGGCAAATGTCACTAATGGTAATAACACTTCCAGGTCGAGAACAACCCAAGAAAACCGTACCGCCGTCTGAGAGCAAGCCGATAATTGAACCCACACAACAAGAAAAGTAGCATCAAAGTGATGAGTGAATTTACTTAAAGATTATGCTAAATGTATATCATTAATCATTAAATTATGCACATATCCTTAATAACAACGTAGAACAAGGCCACAGTTGTTCCATCGCTTATGTTTTGCACATGTGTCAAACAGTAATGCCGACAGAAACACGAGAATTGAAAATGGTTTCATTTACATTTAATATAATTTGTGTATGTCAAAAAATACGTTGTTTAATAAAGCATTTCCCTTATAAACGACTACAGTTTTACTAGAAACAAACAATGGGTTTATTTTAAGAGACCAGCTTGTCGAACAATTGGTACCGTTTGGTACTGTTTAACTTTTAAAATATTTATGACTGTATCCAATTCTTAAGATCTCAGAATTATAAATAAACCATTCAGATGTTTGAAAAAATGTTTCATTCTAAAAGTTTTTGAGTGAATATATTACCTGAGCAGAGGCTTCTAAACATGCTGCTTCTTCGCAAATAGGGTATTGTCGATGATGGGGCGTACGCGGCCAAGCTGCCCCTAATGCGATTACTGTTATCAGCAGAATGAATAGAAGCAGAAGAACGGCGCCTGCAATATGTAGACCTCTTTGTGAAAGCCCTGATTTTTCACGCAGTTTCTCTTCAGTTCTTTCCCTAAAATTACGTCCGTGTGATTTTTTATCTGCTTCTTGAATACATGGATCCTCTTCACCAGACGAAGCAGGTTTAGGGTTTTCACCCCCATTTAATTTCCTATCTAATTCTGGCGTAGATGTCATTTTTTAAACACTAAATCGCGAATCATTGACGAAATTACACTTAGATTTATAAACGGCGAAAATAAACGATTAAATAAATAGTTTTACAAAAATAACATTGTTTAAAGTATAAACTCAACGAATGATAGATTTTATACTTGATGTTTATTATCACTTAAACACTCTATCCTTAATTTTTGTCTATTATTAAAACACAATAAAGTCAAATTTACACCACGATAATCATTGTATTTCCGATTGTTTTTGTATTTTTGTCTTCCTGAAACAAACAAACAATTTTAAAATCTAGTGTATTAAGTTTAAATACTGTTATATTGACTTCCGCAACGTGAGCAACATGCATAAAATTAACAAAGAGTAATTAACGGTGGAATACGCAAATATCATGTGTATTTAAAGGAGGATACGGGCTGTCTAGCCAGTATATTCTTTATCGCTGACACGTAGGGAATGGGGCAGTTAGAATGCAGGTATACAGTGTCGCATAAGATGATGAAGCGTAATGAGATGCATTCCGCCGACAACAGACAGTCTGGAGTACAACAGGTAGCAAATATCAATGTGGTAGTGCATCGAGCCATTAAAAAACACAAGAATATGAAGAGTAGGGGAGTTAACATATATAAAACCAAATGACCCATACCTTGTCAGGTTATTCTCAGGTGGTTTCCCATCAAGCCAAACGAAATCAACGAAACTTTCTAATTCATACTAAAGTTGCTGTCCCTGAAATCAACACCAGTAAACACGCACACATCCACGCACGACAATTAATACATATATTGATGATGTAAAGTTTTGTCAGTGTTTGTTAAAAAGATATATTACGGGATTTATAAATGACGTTTAAACGAAGCATGCGAACAACGCGGTACACGTTGAATACGAATGCGAATGGCACAGTAGCGTTCACAACAACCGATACCCATGCCGGTAACACTAGTCGTTGGAACTTGTTCTTAGCTAAGCCCGATTTACACCATACGAAATGTAGTATTCGCGCTCAAGTGGATCTTCCTCCATATCTATATGGACGCATGCATGTTTTATTTCTAACAACGAACACTTCAACTCTTATTTATTTTTAAACTTTTGTTAATAGCCATCCTTATCAATATTAGTTCTACATTCTATGCAGTTTCATTAAAACAAATGGAAAATTCTGAACAAAAAAACAACAACTTGTTGATTTTCCTCAACTTATATTTTATGATAGCATTAAATAATAATAATAGATATACTAAGTTTGAGATCAGTAGAAGATTTAGCGAGTGACAATAGAGTAATTTGAAGGATTTGTGTGAGTGGGGTCAAAAACCATATTAGTGCCCAAAAATATTTTTCGGGCTCTTATTAAATGGCACTTAGTAATTTGTATTACGGAACTGACAGTCACTTTAGGCTTTCTCCATAAAGGGCCAGGTGGTCGGCATGACATATCGATCAACATATTCTGTGGAAACGTATTTCTATTTAAATGGAGCTAGTTTTGTTTTTACACCGATTTTTACTATGAAGTCTGGTGTTAATAGCAGGCGCACGTCACAAGGAAATACATTGTTATAACAATGTATTTGTTTATTGCGTGTCTCTTCTGTTAAAAAAATCATTATTTGATTTTGATTTATTACGGTCTAGAACAGGAGCGGCAAATCTGTGGCACGGCACGCGTGTCAATTGGTACCCTAGAAATTTATGGAACGTGGCTAGAAGCATGACCAGGGTGCATCGGCCTGGTCTAAAATCATCAATTATAGAGGATTATCATTTCGCACATATAGGGAATTCGCATCATTTATAGGGGATTACAATTGCTCACATATAGGGAATATGCTCAGGGACGTATTGGCCATCTGGCGTTTGGAAAAATTCCCGGTTCGTTGAAAGGGTTTTAGGGAGTGATCATAATTTGGAAATCTTCTTTGCTTTCAGCGAACAATACGACATCGTCCGCATATCTTATAACGTAAACAGGGAAAGACGCTTTCCCCGTTTACGTTAATTCCCTTATCTTGCAACTCTGGTTGTTAAATCTGTGGCTATTAGCGCCTATTACAGTCCATTTACTTACCTAAACTAAAATACATAACCGAAGTGAAAGTAAAATTGGTGTAATAATTACTTGAGACAGAGTGGATCCCTTACCTGATTTTTACAGATAAGAAAGAAGAAAATTCTGTGTAGCTAGCCGGAATTGAACTCGCGACCTTGTGCTCCATAGGAAGTCGTCTTACCACGAAACCACTACAATTCATAAGATAGCATCTAATTCATAGAAAATGGGACAACTGCTTTTGCTGTGTGTAAAATATAAACCAAGTAAACTTAGTTTTTATTTTATGAATACTTAATTTGCAGTGAGTAAGTTTTTATATCTATAGCGATAATAGGACTAGTCGATACGAGATCTGTGAGAATTTCTCCGCAATATTTAGGTGTTAGCATTTTTGCTTGTTTTTACTTGCCCGACCTTAATATATAAGGGGCAAGTATTGTAATCGCGAAAATTTTCGATGTCGAGATTTTGACTGATGACCACGTTTCATGGTCCAGGGAATCCAAAAAACCTATTTTCGAAGTGCCGTCCGTATGTGTGTATACACGATAACTCAAGAACGGTTTAACTTAAGAGAGTTCGTTCTGGTTCTAAAAAATTCTCCTAATATTTGGGAAGAACCCTATTGTTTTTTATAAAGATCCGAAACCAGAAGTTATTAAACTTTAAAATTTTAATAAATTCATAACTAGTATTTTTTAGAAGGTTAACTTAAATCTTTTTTTTTATTTTTTTTTCATATTTTTTTTAAATACTTTATTTTTCTTTTTTTATGAGAGGGCAAGTCTAGCAGAGGCTTCCCTTCGCCCCTGGTTTAAAAATGTTTTTATAGTTGGCAAAATTTAAGTTTTGTTAAGAAATGTTTTATGTAATTTAAAATGTGGAGTAGTCGTGTCCGTAGATACTAATGTAAGAAGGAGGTTGTACGGGTTGCGGACAGCAATGAAAACTAATCAAATCAGCTGACAAGTTTCGAATACGTTTTATTCTTCATCGGAGCTACAATAGGAATTGTCCTATTGTAGCTCCGATGAAGAATAAAACTTATTTGAAACTTGTCAGCTGATTTGATTAGTTTTCATTGCTGTCCGCAACCCGTACAACCTCCTTCTTCCAGTAATTTAGAATAAAATACTGAAATTATGAGAGCGTATTAGGTATATACGAATTTCCATTTTTAGAGAATCTTCAGGGCCAAGCGCGTACCCCGTAGATTGACATTGGGGGGGGGGGGCAAAGCACTAAAAAAACACGTGTTTATAGGGAACACACTTAAGGTATTTACTCCTACATTTGGATTTTAAAATTGTTTTTTTTTTGTCATCACTTGTATTTTGGAAGCGAGGACCTTTTTGGTCATCACTTGCGGTTTTTGGGAGTGAAGACCTTTTTCTAAGGTCGTCACTTGCATTTCGGAAGTGATTGAAAGGTAAAGCCCGTTTTGAAATTTAGACTTTTTTTGCCCGATCAAAAATGTAGGTCCCGGTCCATCCATAACCCCTATAAAACAATTTTGACCCCCCCCCAAGAAAAATCCTGCGTGCGCGCCTGTTCTTGGCTAAATCAAACATGCGTATTACATTAGAGATTTTACAAGAGTTCAAAAAGAAATTACATAAGGGTTGGGTATGGAAAATAACAGTAATGTCAACAGCAAGCTTTAGAATTAATTGTCATCACTGTTGTTGTCATAAGTTTATATTGTTTTATAAAGATTGTAGTAGACATTATTTTATTTTTCCATAACCAACCCTTACGTAATTTCTTTTTGAACTCATGGTATATATTCCCGAGGTCTAAAAAATTGAGAACTTACCTTTCTGCGCCATCTAGACGTTGGGAACTTATTATTGTTGACGCCAACGTAGATTTTTGAGGATATATTTTTAGGAATATGTTGTAATTAATAAATAACAAGTTAAACATTCTTAGAAAATTAATTTATTTTTATTAATCTTGTTTAAACTACACAACACGTTTCAGCCGCGCCCATACTGAACACACTGATATTCAACAGCGCAAAACAATTATTTGCGCAGAGCGATCAAGTGTTCTAGTGGACGCGGAATTATGGTGTATACACGTGAGTACTTGTATCTTATCCAAATTAAACTTGCTGAAACAAGCAATTTTCTTTTATATACCGGTAGTCAAATTTATTTTTCATCAGTCTTTTAAATTCTAGCCCCCTTTTTAATGCTGGCAATATGTTAGTTGCACCCGAGGCGAAATTACTCGTGACACCCCCCGATTATTGTTATTGAATTTGAAGGTGGATTTAATGTTTTAAATAATAATAGTGATAAATTTTTTAACACTTTATTTCTAAAACAAAAATACATCATTTGTATTCAATACATTTTTTATACAACATACTTGCATTGTTATTAATAAATAGGTAAAATTAAATGCAAGAAAGTATATATTGGGTGTAAATATATATGTACAAAATAATGATTTGAAAAGAAAACATTGAGTTTTATTTTCTTATAAATATAAATTAAAAATAACACTTTGAACATTACAATAAAACAGCCGTATATTTACTACAAATACAGTATTGTAACTTACAAATAAATATGTACAAAATTGATAAGTCTAGAACTCGAGGCTACTATTTTATAATTCTTTTTTTTTAAGCTCACCAAAGAACTCATGTCGAAAAATATATCATCTTTTTTTAAATTAAACAAGTCATTCATACAATTTAGGCATAAAAAAATCTATTCCGAATATACATATTATTACAATCAGAAAATATTTTCGAACAATTGATAAATCCTTTTATACCTACGACACTCTTATAGTCTCGAGTGTTCTGGACAGTAAATAAATATATTATTTATCGCTGATAGCAGCGATATGATCTGGTTTTAGTCCCTGCGAGTGCCTGTCCCACATCCGGGAATAGAGCATTTCCATTCCTTGTGCATACTGCTTACAGTCAAATAGAGGAGATTCGGTACGTGCGGTCCAAACCTTCGCGCGCATTGCTTTCAAACTGCAACAAAACAACAATCAGCATCAAAATAATCCCAGTGTAGCTGCATTTCTAAAAGATGTCTGTTCAAGGTCAATAGTAAATCATATGAATTAATATTGTAACCACACCAACTATAATTCATTTCTTAGCTACAGGCTATTCCAAACGTTTAGGTGGAACTAAATGGAAATTTCGTTCTTTTAGGTTGTCACGAGAAGGGATCTTGCTTGGGTTATTTCATGTTTAACATTTGGTATGTGAAAATATAAAATTTCAACAGTGAAACCATGGAAACGAATGACATATGCCAAAAATTTTAATACATTTTTCAGTGATTCGAACCGGAACTGAACCGAAAAAAACTGTTATTTTTATTGGAACGAAAACCGGAGCTGAACCGAAAAAAAAAATATCGGTTTATTTCGGTTCAGATAATGTTTATGGGAATGAACCAAAATATAAAATACATTTTATTTAAGATTATTTTTTAAACTGATGAGCAGAAAAAATTCGTAATTTTTTAACTGATAAGTAAAAAAATCCGCTTCTGTTATTCCGGGGGAGGGGCACGCCCAGACCCCCCCCTGGTAGTGGTCTTAGTATGATTATTACAAAATAAGAAATAGAATTATCTCCTAAATTATAGTAGAAACTAAATTTCTAATACAAATAACAACATTTAAAAATTTATCATAAAAAAATTTATCACGAAAACCGAAAAAAAAAAACGTTATTTTTGCCGAAAACCGGAACCGAACTGATATATATTTTTTTAATTGAACCGGAACAAAAACCGAAACGAAAAAAATAACGGTTCGAAGCCCTGACATTTTTCCATATTTTGAAGAAAAATAAATAAATTGGAAATTTTTATTAATGACAAAAAATTAAAATGCAATGAAAGGTACATTTTATAATGACAATCAATTTAATCTAGAATTTGCAATGTGAATATGATTTACAAAGTTACCAAAAGTCCGAATTAATACATAAAAATTACTAGATTTCCAAATCTAGTTCCGCCTAAATATATTGGAGTTGCCTATACGTGCGGAACGTTTGGAATAGCCTATACGTGCGGAACTAGATTTGGAAATCTAGTAATTTTAACGATTATATGAAGCTTTTGATTATTGGTTTAGCAAAAGCCAATTTCAATCGTTAAAAAGTGAGCTCGTGACCAGAGCCGTAGCATAGCCTTGCCATTGGGGCACCATCGTGCCTTTTTTGTCATCACTAGTATTTTAGAAGTGAGGACTTTTTTTTTAGGTCATCACTTGCATTTTCACCTGTCTGTTAAAATAAAAATGATGCCTTCCATAAATAAAATAAAAAAATATAGAAAGGGCGCTATTTTATGTTAAATTAATTTACAAGTGTCTACTTTAAGTATTTCCCGAGGGCGCTATTTTAATTATTTGCCAAGGGCGCCAAAAACATTGCTACGGCTGTGCTAGTGACAACTGTAAAAAAATAAAAATTCTATCAAATTCCATACGAAGCTAAGAGATGGATTAAAGAAGACGGACACCGTCGGGAAGCTTGTTCATAAAAATTTTAAAAAAAATTCCCAGTAGGCTATGGAAATTAATGTTGGTTTCTTACAGCTATACATGTTTTGTCATGTTCACATATTGCTTAGTTTTTTTGTTTAAGCGGAATTAGATTTTCAAAACTAATCATTTTATCGGTTAAATGAGGCTTCTCATCATTTTGTTTAGCAAAAGCCCTATTCAGTCATTAAAAAGGGAGCTCGTGGCAACTTATTAAGGTAAAATTTCCATTTAGTTCGGCCTAAACGTTTGGATTAGCCCCAACTAATGATAACGTTTTTAAACTTTATTATAAATATTTCATTTAAAAAACTGCCATAAAAATATATTTAAAATTATAGTTTAATATTTGTTTACATTTTATAATTTAGAGGTTATGAGTGCAAAATTAAAATGTGGTGTAAGACATATGTTCAGAAAAATTCCAAAACCAACTAGTTTTTTTGTTAGTTATTTACTGAACATAAGTTACATTTTTGTATGTGATGCGACTAGTTCGGTATTTCGAGAAATTTGGCAATTCTTTGGAAAGGAATAGCTTACTTACATGTAGATGTGTCGTAACTTCATCTATAAATTTTAGTACTAATACACGTTTTGAATTTATTATGTCATTGAAAGAATGTGCAAGAATAGCTATTTATGCAACAAGATAATGACCAATTTACCTTACGTGTTGCATACTATATATTTTCTACGGTCGTTCAAAAAGGTACAAAAAAGGGGATATTTTTTTTTACAGTTCATATAAATTAAATTTATAAAACCAAATTCAATAAACAATTGAAATTTTTTTTTGTAATGTCAAATGTTATTCTCACTTGTTTTCGCAGCCTTTTGAACGGCCAAAGAGAAAGTACTATATGGGATACGTAAGAAAAACGAGTTATTATTAATACGAATTAAGATTTTGGATAAATATTTCGATGACCAACTTACTAAAAAAAAAAGTAAAATATTTTCACACAAGTGCGGATAGTTTATTTCTGGACTGGTGTGGAAATGAACTCAATTACCTAACTGAAATGATATATTTTTTTTTTAAATCAAAGTAATAGAAAAAAAAAAATTGATCTGATTAAAGAACACGTGTTGGTTTTACTCATCGGTTTCCCGTCGGGTAATATTCACGAGCGGAATTTTGTTTGCTCATTGGGAGTTTCATCTTATTTTGCGCGAACTCTACATCAATACGATAAATGTTGAGTCGGACATAATTTTCTTAAACAGACATCTTTTAAAAATTCAATATTAATATAAAAATAAACACTTACTATTCACGATCTGTTCCTAGTTTAATGGCGATTTCTTGATAATCTTGTCGTGTTCTTGCAACAAGTTCAGGGCATCCCAAAGTTGCTAATTGTGATGCAGCTACTCTTGAAGCTAAAGTTTCCCCTGGAAGTGTAACAACTGGAGTTCCCGTCCACAAAACATCCATACTGGTTGTATGTCCGTTACATAGCGGGGTGTCGAGACAAACATCAGCCAGTTGTCCTCTCCTAACATGTTCTTCTTTAGCAGCAACATTACTGAATAAAATTTTACCTGGCGGTAAGCCAAGCTGCTGCGCCGATGCTTGTAAATTAGGTTCTCCAACAGCTGGGAATCTCAATAGCCACAAAACAGCGTTTGGCACATTTTTCAGAATGTGTACCCACATATGTAAGGTCAATGGATCGATTTTGTAAAGCTGATTAAAGTTACAATACACAATAGCATCATCGGGTAATCCATATTGTTGTCTTGTTGTTATTACAATAGTCTGTGGTACTTCTTCACCTGTAGCGGCTTTGTTATTAGTCTGAGTTGTAGCTAATCCATTCTGTACAACAACCCCATTAACTGATGTTTGAACTTGTCCTGATGCAATCATGGTTTCAATTGGTGTGGTTGTGGGTAATTCGGCTACTTTGAGACTTATTTCAACTGGTCTTGCTGCTTGTACTATTTCGCGAATTTCTTTAACATCTGTGCTTTCAACTAGAGGGGAAAGATCTGTTGCGTTGATAACAGCGACATTATCAGCGACGTTATTAGAAGAGTTGCGATCACTTACAATCAAACGTTCTTTTAAATGTGGGAACATTTGGCGATGATCTCCCACAAAGTAAGTGTGTGGCATGTAGGCCAATTTCTCACTATATTGACTTGCTAATTCGAGTGGGGAAGTAACAGAATCTGTGATTAAGTAATCCATGAAGCTAGCACCACTAGTGCCCGGATATCCAAGCCACATCACCTGAACTGGCGCTGGTCTCAGGGCAAAAATTTCATTTCGAGCACCTTTAGTATAACCATTCATATTCACTAAAATGTGAATTCCATCTGAGTAAATTCTATCTGCAGCTTTACCATTGCAAGGAACTTGTGATAAGTCAATAAAATGTTCAGCTTCTCTAGCAATTTTACTGCGGAAAGTAGTCCCGTCATCGGGGCTTAGTGCATAACAATATACTTCAACTCTACCCTTTTCATGTAATCCAGGAACAGATTGCATAAGATGAGAAGTTGGGTGATTACCGAAATCACTGCTCACATATCCAATTTTCAAACGGCCTTGCAACTCGCGCGCGAATTTATACGGCGGTTTATGAAGGACGTGTATTTTTTCTAGGCACAAGTTAGCGTGGCGAGCCGCAATAGCCTTACGGAAATCATGAGACAGTGGATACAACATAGAATGATGGGGATGAACAGACGGTAATCTATTCTTTTCCAATTGTTCAGCCACAATACTAACAAGCTTTTTCATACGCGGTTCATAATCTGTCCAGTCACAAACTATTTGTAGACAGTGTGCCAAATTGCAGTACGCATCGGGAAAATCGGGCTTTAATTTTAGAGCAGTTCTATATGATTGAATCGCCTCTGGTATGTTACCTGAATCTTTGTGGATGCTGGCCAAGTTGCTATGTGCATCAGCGAACGCCGGATTTATCTGAATGGCCCTGGTGTAACATTGAAGTGCGCCAGCTACATCTTGCATCTCCTTGAGGGTATTGCCCATGTTCGAGTAGGCGTCAGCGAATGTGGGCTGAATCCGAATAGCCTCCTTGTAATGCATGAGAGCTTCATTTAGCTTACCTTGCTGTTGGAGCACAGATGCGAGATTACTGTGTGCGGCGGCGAACTCGGGGAACACCTCCAAAGCTTTCAGGTACAGTCTGGTGGCTTCTTCAATGTAGCCTTGTTCCCTCTTGATATTGGCGAGATTGTTGAGCGAATCGGCATGTGAAGGGCAGAGTCGGAGCGCCGTGTTGTAACACTCTTCCGCCTCGCTGACTTGACCCTTCTCCTTGAGCGCGTTGGCGAGGTTGCAATAAGCGTCCGGGAAGTTAGGCTGGAGCTCGATAGCACGACGATAGGTATCGATGGCCAAGTCGATGAGGCCCTGTTCATAATACACGCAGGCCAAATTGCCGTGAACGACTGCATTATTAGGCGAGAGATTTAGTGCGCGCAGATACGCCGCTACCGCTCTGCAACAGACACAAGACACACATCATTGGTTAAAATAATCACTGTTTGCCACCCACCAGTTCAGCGAATTATCGTATCAACAATATAAATAGCCCGTCAATCGAACATAAGGTGTACACATGTGCATACACCATTAATGCACGGCCTTGAAGTACACAACAAACGCGAGGCGTCACGCCAAAATCAACAGGTATGCAGAGACGTTGCCAGTAAACTATAACGACGGTTAATTGCCTTTTCACACGCGCCTACAATTCTGGCAATGCCATTCAAGAGTGCAACAATCAACTAACAGTAACAGAATGTTATGGACCTTTTGATCTGGCCTTTGATCCAGGCGAGACAGCCGTCGGCCGGTGAGTCGACATCGGTGTCCAGCGGTGCTTTTGGAGCGGGTATGTCGATAACTGTGTACACGACCACACTCTGCAACTCCATAACACGCACATCGCCCCGGCCTGTCACTTCTACAATGATATCACGGAAACCTGATGGTAACTGACATGTGCGACACGATCACACTTTATAATATTCAAAATTTAATTACGATATCTATTTTCGCCGCAGATTGCGTAAAAGAAACACATCTGATCGTATATTATTAATAGCAATGACGTGCGTCACTTTCAAAATCATATCATATTTTTTTGAAGCCTATTTCCAGCGCATACTTCACACTTGCTTTTCATATTTAGATTCGCGACAAGATATACTTAAGTTATTTATATGTTCCCCCTTTATTGTCATTTCGTATACACGACTGCAAAACACGCAGAAATATAAAAAAATATTAGCGAAATATTCGCAGAAATAGGCGAAATATTTGTTTGAAAAGAAATAGAAAGTTATAGAGATCGTGTATAGCAGATAAATAGTAAGAGAAAGAGTCGTTTTAGTTGACAGAAGTAGAAAAAAATCAAAATAAAACACGATAAGGATCGATAGAGTTCGTACTGGAATCAGTTCAGTTACTCCCGTATGTGCAATTGTCAGCAGCGCGGAACAGAAAAACAGAAGATGACAGGAGAGAAGTAAGAACAGGCACTACAGCTACTGCTAGGCACTACAGAAGTACACTAAAGACTAGACTGGCACTGGTATAGCAACACGCCCGTACCCGGGCCAAGCTGATGGGGGTCGGAACGGAACGACGTCCGCCCCGGTTGCTAGGCGACCGGTGGCTGTGCGTAACATCCCTTCCAGTCCAAATAGAATTTCCTTCTCCGTTCGAAAATTACCGCTAATTGGATTCTTCGACGTGGCGAACACATTTCTAATGTTGCGGAATCAATACACTTCGAAAATTGGGCCAATTATGCATAAATAAAACTAGGTTAGTCGGACGGAACGATTAATAAAAAAGAAGCACTTGATTACCGCGGGTAAATAATTTACTATGTAAGACAATAACTCTACTTGAGGACGTGCTACTACAGTTCTAAAAATAGTAGCGAAATATCGACCCGTTTACATACATGCAAATCTTTTAGAGATTAACTGCTGGAAAATCCAGAGATGAACATTCAGTGTGACACAACTGCGCACGCGGTCATGTACGGTATTGATTTCCCACTGTTGAATAGCGTAGTTTTTTCTCATTAAATATTTACTCGCCACGCCGCTACCGACAAGAGGAAACTTTCAAAACTACCGCCAACATGCAACCACAACAACAACAAAACTAGAAGAAAAAAAAAAAATGAAATATATAAATATAATTACCTGTCAAAGATTCTCGCTTCTTTTAGCACGTTCCCAAGATTGATGTAGGCGTCCAAGAAATTGGGGTCCAATGCGACAGCTTTTTCAAAATGATGAATGGCAAGCCAGATTTCACCCTGTGCATTGAATACACAGCCAAGATTGCTCCAAGCAACGGCAAAATCAGGCCTTGTCTCAATGGCTTTCAAGTAGCATGCCTAGAGGAAAACACTGTTTAGATTTAAGCAATAGACAGTGTTGACTCGCACAAGCGTCCAAATTCAATTAGGGTCTCTCCACTCACGTTCGCAAATCGCCAGCGCTCGCCAACGAACCTGCACGTCAATTTGTCAACAACAATTAAGACAGGGATCGTGCAAAAACGTTTTTATCGCCAATGTGTCATTTACGCTAATTGATCTTTGCCTACATAGTACATAAATTGATCAGTTTACGCAGTGAAAAACACGCTTGTACTTTTCCTAACAAATTACGCTTACGCTGCTTTGCTTATATCTACAATCTACGCATTTACACCATGTGAATTATATTTGAAATTGTATAAACATTTAAAGTTTAGACGTGGTGAAAGTACGCGCCGCCGCAAATTACGCGCTTTATAAAGAGAGACCCATCTCCAATACCTAAAAACAAAGACGACCACTGTGACGGCAGATGTGGCCCGTATTGGGTGAAGGTCGCGCAGGATACATTACCTGGATGGCGGCCTCGTTCATACCCTGTCAGCTTTGGATGTCGTCGCACACTGCAGGCACATACCTGGATTATCGTACAGTAATATTCATAGAATTAGTGAAGTCTCACCAAATTGTGTCGCACGTGAGATGGTTCACCAAATATTTAATACCAAACAATACCATTATTGCTCTGACCTGTAACTTGATATAGTGATAAGGTAAGATGGTGAATCAACTCCAAAATACATAAAACATTCTCCACCAGCGTGCTTAAAAACACATTTCAATACTCTGTGCTTTCCAAATT
The DNA here is from genome assembly GCA_963971575.1 of Liopterus haemorrhoidalis. Classification (NCBI taxonomy): domain Eukaryota; kingdom Metazoa; phylum Arthropoda; class Insecta; order Coleoptera; family Dytiscidae; genus Liopterus; species Liopterus haemorrhoidalis. The sequence continues at coordinate 12,534,197 of OZ020618.1, read as the reverse complement.
AAAACATTTCTCACCGACTGGCCTTGATTACAAAAATTTCCATTTTTACAATAAACTGTAAATGGGTTAATAGTGCCAAACAATATGTATAAATAGAAAAACACACAATATAGAAGCAGTGGAGTTTTAATATATTAAAGTGCCTGCATACAAATTAGTTCGAAAACAAATTTACAGTTTCAAAACAAACTTTAACTTTCATATTCCAAAACTAAATTTAGAAAAGAAAACTTTTATTTTTACTGTTTTAAAATAGAATTCTGCAGGCTATTATCAATTGTTTATGTTCTAAAAATAGTCGGTATGAAAGCACAATAAAATATTAGATAAAAATATTTTGTGCTCAATAGTACCTGCATTCAATTAATCGGTGAATCAGTTACGGAAAGATACAATACAAAATTTAACTGAATAAATATTATAAAAACAATGTTATTAAAACTCCGAACTCGATCACTGAATAATTGTGTAAGAATCATAGAATGGATATTTCTATTAACCCGTGTTGAAAAAAAAAAATCAAAAAAATTTTATCATCAATAGAAATGAGATAAAACAATTTTACGCACATCCAAAGCCAATTTATTCAATTCTTCTTCCTGTAATCGCACACCCAGCTTCTGCCACCCAATACAATTCATACCACAAATAACACAAATTTAATAACTACGCATAAATAAATATTCTAAATTTTCTACGCTTGTACATTACGCACGTTTAACAATAAAACAAATCTACGCATTTCGCTGATTTTTACGCACGCCCACAAGTAATACAAATATCCAATTAATAAACCATATAACATAAAATTAATTGAATCTTTTTGTAAGACTTTTAAACAAAAATTTAAAAATTTACTTTTTTTCATGATTCTTACATATTTTTTAAAGCTAACTCTTAAATTCTGTTGTCGTAACAGAATTAAGAGTTATTATGTAATAATGTCGCAGTGCGTTATACGGAGTACATACCTTGGCTTCATCTAAACGACCTAATGCTTTGAGTAGATTACCCAAGTCACTACGAACACAATATAAATCCTGGAACAAAGCAATACGTTAATATATTAAGGTAAGATAAAAACAAACATACATAAATAATTTCCAATATATGTAAAAAATCAATTAAATTAACGAAAAGATATCAATAAAGATATATTTTAGTATGATTCACAGTTATGTACGTAAAAATTGACTTGTGTATAGAGTTGTGGAATGATCCACTTATAAAATTGTGTATAGATTTTTGCATCACATAAGAAATGACTTATACACTTTTAACAACTTAATCTGGTCAGAAAATTGAACAAAATTGGTCCGAATTCAAGATTATTTGCCTATATTTGAAATTGTATTATGAGAATCATTATCCAAATCTTCTAGAAAAATTAATAATAATAATAATAGGTTCCCTGCACCTTTATACAGGCGTATAAAGGACGGAGGAAGTAAGTTCTCTGTTTCTAGACCGCCGGTTATAAATATAAAAGCCACGTGGTCAGTGTGACGTTTCGACCGGTCCTATTATCCCTGTATGAACAGCTACTCATTTATAAGTATTAAATACCTGAGGTTGAGTCAGCCCCAGAGCTATCTACACAATATTTAGCATGGAAGCTGTATTAGGACAGCTTTACACTTATTTTCCTATTATTGTATTTTCAATCAGACTGAAAAAATATGAACATAAGTTAAATCAGGTAATACGGCGTCGAAATACTACATCGAAATTTAGTAAATAGTACAACGAAATCAACAACATACCTCCACAAAGTTGTACTGAGGCTATATTTGTTATAAAAATAGAAAATGATTATATGATTATACTGATATGAGTAATTAACATTATCAATTTGTTATTAATGTTGACAGTTCCTAGAATTCTGAGGACGGGATATAAATTTATGTACTTGTGTTTATTATTTGACAATGGTGATGTCCACCAACTTCTAAAGATGTCAATATTTATAAAATTGTTAATATAACAATTAATATTCACAATATAATTAAAATATTGCCACCAGTTCTAAGCTTGAATACAGGCCTGCAAATAATCCTCTTACAACAGTCGATATTGGGCCTTTTACCTGCTTAGCAAGTCGCTCGTTAAACGGTCAGAAATTATTTCTAATATCTTGAAAAAACAATACGCTGAAATGAAATGGTCCTGTGGCATTGTTCCACAACCATAAATTATATCTAATATCTTGAAAAAACAATACCCTGAAACGAAATGATCCTGTGGCATTGTTCCACAACCATAACCGGAGACAATGTCATAGAACATGCACCTGTCTACACAATAATAATGTTGCAGTGCGTTATAATGTTGACATCACGTGACATCTTTATCGTGAGATCTGTTATTTTGGATAGACGTGGACGACATAGTAGGCTTGTTTTTAGTCATTTCCAAAGTTTTATGGATAAAGTTAGTGCAATGATAGTAACATACTATGGGAGATAACTCTACAAACAATCCTAGTGCCAATTGTCTTTTAACCTGTTTAAACTTGTCGCTAAACTCAAGTCTAACGACAAACCTTTGATTTTTAGTTACTGGAAATGTGAAACTTATAATTACTGGAAATGAGGAACACATGTTCCTCAACATACTTATGCCCTTCAAACTACCAAAGTAATAGTTGCTAGACTCTGTCGCACGACTGTTTCCTGGATGTATATATTATGTAAAACAATGTTTTTTTTTGGGTAAGAATATAAAATATCTAGCGGACAAACAGTATAAATGTATAGTGGCAGGAAGATAGTTTGAATTGTAATATGTTACCTTATATTTTTACATAATAATAACAGTAATATTTGTTTATAATCATATGCAATACATAGGATGACCAGATTTAAAACATGTCGAACGTACCCTCCAACATCTATAAAATGAAAGATTCAGGTACCAAACTGGTGTCCAAATCGTCGTTATGCGGCAACGACGAATCAATCGCCGATATCTCAATATTTCGCCGGTCAAATTATATAAATTTTATATTTTTAATTTTGACCAAATTGTTTTTATAATCTAATGTTGAGGCGGGAATTTTGAAAATAAATAAATAAATAATTTCCTCCTTAGCCAATTTTTAGTTATACAATAGTCTGTTTCTTTGGTTTAAGCAGAACTAGATTTTCAATTCTAGTAACTTTTACCAATTAAGAGAGGCTTTTATCATTTTGTTTTGCAAAAGTCCACTTCAAACGTTATAAAGAGAGCTCATGACAACTAAGGAAAATGAAAATTCCAGTTGATTCTGCTTAAACGTTTGGGCTTAAAATAGCCTATATAATTAATACAAGTCGGATTTTTAGTTTCGCAAAAATGGTATAGTCTGCTAAACAAACAAAAGCCCTGTAAAATATGTGAACTAATATAAAACCAGTGGCGAAAGGAAACCTCCGCTAGACTTGCCCTCCCATAAAAAAAATATTTAAAAAAAAATAAACTAAAAAAAAAAAAAAATTTATATATTTAGATAAATCTTCAAAAATACATCAAATTATGTTCTATAAAAATTTTTGTCCAAGGCTTGCTTTACTAGTTACGAATTAATTATCATGACCATGGAAACGTTACATATAAGTATGAAAAAATTGAGACTTGGAAAAATTTTAAATAATTTTACAAAAAATTTTGGAAATTTTTCGTTTTATCAAAAAACGTCTCAAATAAAAGTTATTAGTTATTGCATTTATAGTAACTTTTGTTCAATAAATTTTTTCGAAATATTTTTCTGTTGCTAAATATTCGCAAAAATATTAAAATCGACACGAGTAAACTCCCATTTCTAGTCAACCGATTTTCATAAAAAACAATAGGGTTCTTCCTATTTAATAAGAGAATTTTTTAGTACCAGAACGAACTCTTTAAGTTAAACCGTTTTTGAGTTATCGTGTATACACACAGACAGACACACACACACACACACACACACACACACACACACACATACGGACGGCACTTCGAAAATAGGTTTTTTGGATTCCCTGGACCATGAAACGTGGTCATCCGTCAAAATCTCGACATCGAAAATTTTCGCGATTACAATACTTGCCCCTTATATATTAAGGTCGGGCAAGTAAAAAAACTAAGCGGGTTTTGGTCTAACCAATCAACGACCATTGTAACTAACCTGTATACTCTTAGAAAAAAGTGGATATATTATTTGCGTTTTAGTATTTCGGTTTTATGTATTGTATAATTTATACAAGTTTAATTTGCTTGTTTTAACATTTATAATAAATGTATAGATATTACATATAATAGTTATTTCATTATTACTATTAACAATACAAATTTTTTAACACAACCTGAAACCAACCTGAATCTTATTTATAAAGTTGGGTGTACTTGCAAAATAAAGACAGCGGCTACATACCACTCAGGGCTTTTGTTTGCTTAGACAGTCTAAAAATCATAGCTTAGGAAGAAGATTCTTTTTGAGATCAACAGCTCAAAATACACATTTATGCAAAAATATTTTTTAAAAGATACTATACACCTCACGATTTTTTCAATTTTTGGTCATTTTATAGTTTTGATGGTATTTATACAGTCGTAATTATTATGTTGGGTACAACCAGTCCCATATACATAATAACAGAGTTTATTTTATGTAGGCATAAGTTACTACGAGTATATCTCTGCCGTATCTCATGTAATTATGTATATCCATTCTACGCTTATCCAGAACGACACTTACCTTTGTAAATTGCTAACCAATAAACTCAGTATGTGGTCGGTGATTAGGATTAATCATAACAAAGGAATAGTCTGTACTGAATAAAAATTTAAATGAAAAGATGAAAAAATAAAATATTTCAAAATCAGGTTATCCAGGTCAGTTTGAAATTTATTTTTATCTGAACTAGACCCTGTAACTTTATAAATATTGAGGATTATGGCAATAAACCCCCAACTGTGATAATGGCCTTCAGATAACTGCAGTTATTTCATCAATTCCAATAGAGCGTGGAACTGATTTTACATTATATTTTGGTTTCGTTTTACAATCCTGTTTTGCTGGAGCCAATCCCCATTATAAAATAGGTCCTATCTGTACTTATTTGTTTCAGTACTGTGCCCACCATTTTATACAGAACATAACTAAAAAATAAATATGTCCCTGTAGGATGCCTATTAACCTTAAAAAGTTAAAAATAGAAGCTACAAGTAAAATGAATTAAAACCGAAGCAGTACCAACCATATCAACATTTATGGTTAATTTAAATATGGGTAAAACTTACAGGATTGTATTGCAGTGCAGTAACGTACGCTTGAACGGCTTGCTCCATATCACCAGCAGCGACCAAGGCCGCTGCCAAGTTAATGTAACCATCGATAAAATCTGGCTTCAATCGGACAGCATGCCGGTAATTTTCCAAGGCCTCTTGTAATTGGCCTCGTTCCTTGTATACATTTCCCAAATTACTATAACAAATAATTTAATCTTATTTTGTTGAATAACTAATTTTCATTTCTGTTTATAGTTTAATATTGATTCATGATTTGTTCAATTTAATTTAGAAATTTGAGTTAGGGCAGCAGTAATTACCTATAGGCTTCAGCTAGAAGGGGATTTTGTTTAATTGCCAGTGTACTGAAGTGTGCAGATTTATCCAAGCGTCGGCATTGAAAATGGATGCTAGACAAAAGCAAAAGAACTCCTGTATTGTTGTTTTCCTGTCTCCAAAGCTGCATACAATGACGTTCTGCATTGTCATAATCTCCTGCTTGATATTCCCTGTGAGCTAACTCAAGTAACCCTGAAAAAGGAAACATTTAATCAATAAGTTATATCTGCAAAGCTAATATACCAATACACTCCCAAGGACAAAGTAAAAAAAATGTCTCTCAAATTTATTTAAAGACAAATCTAAAATAGTTAACTTACCAACAGTCGAAAGTTGTTGAATTTCGTTCATTTTTAGAATTACTGTATTACTATTGACAGTAACTCCAGCCACGATTTGGTTTTGGGGAGTTTGCGGATTTGAAGCTACTTGCTGGCCCTGCATTTCAGTCAATCGATAACAACTCTAAATTCACATAAATAAAGTCTATTAAGAAATATATTTAACACACGCGATTAGTATTATTAACGTTTAGAATAACGCAGCAGATCGAAAACACGGTAACACTTCTCACAAAATGGCGGATAATTATAATTAAAGCCACTCACTGCAATGAACTCTGCAGTCGTTGCAAGATGGTTTGGCATATGATTGTACTCTCGAACCCAAAACATCTCAATTCAATTTTCAAACCGCCAATAGAATATATACTACTATAAATACGTATCTTACACCAAAAAAATCATAGAAATATGGTTTTACATATTTATTATGTCAATATTACAGCTTATTATAAGTATTACATTTTGTTTTAAATTTGAATTTTGGGTATGAGATTATATTCATTGTTTTTGATTATCCTATCACAAGGACGCAAAAGTAAAGAACCAATCATAAAGAGGATGTAAAATGAGGAAACGTCATAGAAATTCTTATTTCTCATTCGTTGAATAGTTTCTGACGTAACATAATTGTACGGTGTCTGGCTTCCTGTGATCTTAAACATTCCACTCTTTAAGCGATTCCTCGTGGAGTTGTATGATAGCTACTATTTTGTCAATTTTTTCATTATTTTCTCAAGCAATGGCTGACGAAAGGGAACGTACTTTTATTATGGTGAAGCCTGATGGCGTTCACAGAGGGCTTGTTGGCAAAATAATAAAAAAATTCGAACAAAAAGGATTTAAACTTGTAGCTATGAAGTTCATGTGGGTAAGTTTTTTTTAGAAAAAGACAAATACTAACCACGTTGTTCGTACCTGTAGTTTACATCTAACTTTAAAAAATAACTATATATTCTCTTCATAACACAATTTAAACATTGTAAACTTATCAGTGTTGTTAGTACACTAGTTATTTTACTAATTAAATTAAATGCTAATACTGGTTTTATTAGTATTTTAAAATTGTTTCATAACACATGTTTCAAATGTCACCTTGACAATATCTAATTGATCACATGTCTTTGACAGGCCAACGAAGAGCACTTGAAAAAACATTACGCTGACTTAGCCGGCAGACCATTCTTCCCCGGTCTAGTTAAATACATGAGCAGTGGACCAGTAGTACCAATGGTTTGGGAAGGATTAAACGTAGTTAAAACTGGTCGTGTCATGCTTGGTGCCACCAACCCAGCTGACTCCACTCCTGGAACTATCCGTGGAGATCTCTGCATTGATGTTGGACGTAACATTCTTCACGGATCTGACTCTGTTGAATCTGCAAAGAAAGAAATCAACCTTTGGTTCACAGAGAAAGAGGTAGTTTCATGGAAACCAGCCGCTGAAGCTTGGGTGTATGAATCAGCTTAGGAACTTAAAATAAAATATTTAATAAATTTCAAATGGCTTTTATTATTGACAGTAGTCAATTGTTGTCCTTGATATCCTTGACAACTATAATTTAAAAAAAAAATGAATAGGAGAAAAACAAAAATGTTGAATTGATCTTTTAGGCGCACGGACATATCTTGTAGAGCTATTAGCGCCTTTTGATGAATATTTCAGAGATTATATATATGTTATGTCTTTATCTATGGATATAGCAATGCTTCTCAGCCCAAATCACCAAAGACCGGCAGAAAAAACGGTATTTTTACGCGCACCGGTGAAATTATTTTTAAAATAATTTTGTTATTGTGAAAAACTACAAATTTATGTTTGAAAATAAATATTTTTCATCTCTTAGCACATGCAAAAAATTATAATTTTATATAAAAGTTTTACTAGTGAATTATTTAGCAAGAAATGTTATCTATACAGTTTTAAATTTTCAGACCGGCTAAAACTGGTTAAATTTTGTCGGGAATCAACGGTTGAGAAACATTGTAATATATAGTCCTTTTAAACGTTAGAATATTGCAGTATTACTCTTATTGCAAATGGGAGCAGTGTTGCCAAATGCTGTAAAAGTTCACAATTTTATGTTCTTTTGTTGTTAATTAATAGAAACTGAATGGAAAAAGTGTCTGAGACTCTTACAGATAGAATAATTATTTGTAGAATACCGTCTCTTCACAGATCAGCACGTTTTACAGACGGCAACGTCGACAAGAAAGAAAAGGACAATCATTGGAAGAACCCATTAGAGGGTATAAAAAAGAACTGCTTCATTTGCCCTATACTGCATTCTAACGTTTGAACGGACTATAACAATAATAAGTGCACGTCCAATAAAATTGTATTTACAATTTGTGTAATTTATACAATAAATAAAAATATAGTATTATCTAATCAAATGATTTTTTAATGTTGTGTTATATTTATGGTTTATTTGGATTTTTGTTTTTTCTTTCAATTTACATAATACAAAGGTGAAATTACTAGAGATAAAAAATATTGTTTAACAAACTATTAACATTTTTATGTTGTTCTTATCAGTAGTGTACCAAGAACTCATTAGAGGTGTTCAATAAATGCCGACAAAAATAAAAATTATATGGTCAGACTAAATCCGGACTTATGTACAGGCAAAATTAAAAAGTTAGGGACACTGAAAGTTATTTTTTATGCTGCAGGGGAAGGTCCTAATATTTTTTAGGGAAATAAAAGCAAAATCGGATTTGGATTAGATCTTTGGTGTACTACAAGAATAAAGATGCAACTTCGTCAAGATTTGCAACCAAGACTGGCACAAGGGTCTTTGGCAAGTCATAATTCGACGCTTTCTCAATATAATTCAATGGAGGCAGTGCCGTAACTAGGCAGGTGCACAGACACAGGACCTAAGTCGAAAGGGGGCTCGAAAAATCATCAATGGGAGGCCAAGTCAGACTGTGGATAACCTTTTTGAACAACCTTGCACAGGGCCCAGAAAAAGCTAGTTACGGTTCTGAATGGAGGTATAAGAATAATAGTTAAATAGAATTTTTATATGCTTCAATAAGTACATAAAAGTCGTAATTTCATCATTTCGGCGTCCCATTTTCTTTGGCGCTTATAGGCGATCGCCTAGACTCGCTTAATGGCAAAACCGGCCCTGTTTGCAATAAAAAATATTAAATATCGGTCGCTGGTTTCAATAAAGAAAATTAATATATAGAACGAATAACAAAATACTCGACAAAAGCTGGTTGCTTGTCACTGAACAAACAATCGAAAATTTTCTTATTGATGACTATCGGCCGTTGCAGCCAAGAAAATGCTCTTCACCTCCCAAATTCAAGTAGAGCAAAAAAAAAGGCCTCACCTCCCAAAACCAAGTGAAGAGCAAAAAAAAAAAAGGTCCTCACCTACCAAATCCAAGTGAAGAGGTTGGGGGCCCCTTCCAGGTCCGGGGCCCAGGGCTTCAGCCCTATTAGCCCGTATGTAGATCCGCCTCTGGACGGACCCCTTTTTCTTTTTGGTCGTCTACTTTTATTTTGCCATAATTTGGACCGTATGAGTTAATATGAACTAATATCCTAAAACGCAATATTTTTATCATAATACCAGATACACAAATATGATATTAATTATATAGACCAGTGGTGTCAAATCTTCTGTCCCGTCCTTGTATTTTTCTTTATTTCTACTAGCCTATTTCTCCAAGTAATTTTCTGAATTTTTACCCATGCTTTATCGAGATCTTCTAAATTTCTGCCCCTGCGTCATGAAGAGATTTTCTGAATGCCGCCCTCGTTCAAGGGATTTTTTAATATCTGGTCCTGGTTCAACTCAATCAGGTCCACGAAACAAAAAAGTTAGCATCAAATATCATCTCTCTACGGGGAAAAGTTGAAAAGCAGTGTTACCTAGATCTGAAGATACGTAAAAATCGACTTGAGCATATAGCCCGTTTCTTTAGTTTAAGCGGAATTAGAATTCGAAAATGAGTATTGTTTATCGGCTAAATGATATTTTTGATAATTTTGTTTAGCATGAGCTTTCTTCCATCAGTAAAAAGTGAGCTCGTGACAACTTATAAAATTTCATTTACAGGAATTTTTATTAGCACAGTAAGTTGTTTTTTAAGTTGTCATTAGCTATTTTTTTATATATATAAGTTGGCTTTTCCTGAACAAAATGATCAAATGCTTCAACCAATCGGTTAAGGTAACTAGAATTGAAAATCTAGTTCCGCCTAAACCAAAGGAACAGACTTTAGTTCCGCTTAAACGCTTGAAAAATGATTCATTTTCGTAAGGGGCATTTCTGTAAATTAATACTAGAAATATTGAAACCTGAAATAATTTCTATATTATATAGATTTTCGTATAGTTGAGTTAACGAGTGTGTTTAACGAAATTTTTATTTTTAAATAGTCGTAAAATAAGGTTGTAAATAAGAAAATAATTTAGGGACGTTTCGCGTTTAATAGGTAATTAACGCATCGTCACCGAATGGGAAAGGAATATATATTAGTTTTTTATATTTTATTTACTTTTTTATAAATTTTGACGCGATATATCTTCGGTTTTTGTATTATAACTTTCTTATATCATCTTGACTTGTTATTATGAAGTTTGTAAATCAATGCCTGATATTTAATATGTGCTGACGGGCTGAAGATGTGTTAACTATTAAACGCGAAACGTCCCTCAATTATTGTCTTATTTGCAACCTTATTTTACGACGATTTAAGAATAAAAATGTCATTAATTATATAGATTTTATATATCTTAAGCACTGTCCGCAGGTTGTTTTGGTCTCACTCACACAAATCTACTATCTTGGTCTATTAAGTGTCAAGTATTTTGAATAATAATACTCGCTAGATCTTTAAATCTTTAATACCGAAGAAGTTGGGTCTAATAACTTAAAGAATATTTTTGTTTGCGCGTACATTGCATGTAACTATTCAACACCTTTTATAGAGTCCTCAACTATCTACGATGCGACATTTTTACATAAGAGTGGTCTGGATACACTTTGCACTTGGATATTAAATATACAAATTGTAACAAATGCAATTGTTTATTATAAATATCAATACAATACATATTTAAAAATCATAATTACAAAGTTAAAAATAATCAAAATAAAAATAGATTTGTACATAATTACTTCCTAACTTAAAATAAATATGTAGCTATAATGTCAAAAATAGAATTAGGCTTGTAAGACTGGTCTTTCATGTTTTCCTTCCAAATTAGCGTTGGTTTGAGCATATCCTGTTCCACCCTAAAATGTTACGAAATTTTATGTTAAGTTACATACAATGTTGTATTAATTTTATAATGGTCATTTGAAAAATAACAGAATGGGAAAAAGTAAAGGGTTACGAATTTGGATCAAACACGAAACAACAGAATGGGGGAACTTTGGATTTGGACAACAGAATCAACAAATAATATTTGACCAATGCTTACCCTTTGCATTATTATAATATCCTTCTCTTTAAGTTTTTCGTTTGTTAATGGATGAAGCATATCCTTTTTTATTATTTTTTCCACACATTCCATCGTTACGACATCTCCCCTAAAATGTATCAAACAGTCTTAAATTAATAATCGAAACCAGTTCCTTTGTATATCATAATAAAGAAGTTAGCAATGCTTAAACAGCTCCCAAAAACACCCTGTATACAAACTCCCGAAGGTAAACCTTAATGTGCATATATCATTTGGTTTCTTTTAAACCTTTGAATGTGAATATTCAAAGGCGAGAACAGAGGCCAGCTCGAAACTAGCTAATAATCGGGCTAGAAAATTGAAAAAGGTACACTATAAAGATTAAGCCTTTACACAACCTCCCGCGGGTAAATCTTAATGTGCATATATCATTTGGTTTCTTTTAAACCTTTGAATGTGAATATTTTTGAACTTTACTATTCGGCCACATTAATAATAACAGAGGCGAGCTCAAAACTAGCTAATAATCGAGCTAGAAAATCCAGTTTAGTGGTCACAAAAGGTACACTTAAAAGGCTTAATGGATAAAATATTTTTATATTAGGCAGATTTCAGACTGTCTGCGTTATATCATAAGCATCATAAAAAATATTGTTGTTATTAAATTAATATAACATATCCAGAAAGTGGAGTTAGTTAGGTCGAGTGGCATAAAGTTAATGCAAGTGGTAAAAAATCAAACGCCTTTATTGCATTTATTCCACTCGACTTAACAACTCCGCTTTCTGAACATATCCCTTCAAGTTATGCTTAATTACAGATATTTTTGTTTGATAATGTACCCATTTTTTGTTCCAATCCATTTATTGATTGATCAGTTGCATGTCAACAAGATATTTCTTTGATAATATCAATGGTAAACTAAAAATAATTAAGTAATAAATTCCCCAAAATTGTTTACTTACTTAATTACAAGAAGAATGAACTTTGAGTGGTAATAAAAATAATTAATGGAAGATATCAATTTTAATATGAACATAATGTCAAAAACCTTCATTTTACACAGACATTATATTTTTAGAAGTGTTTTGTTTCTTTAATTTAATTTTTTGTTCAGTTTTTTATTTAAATAGTCTTTCTGGAAACATACATTTCTTTTCATAAAAAGTATTAATAATTTGTAGTCACACACGTTAAAAACATGTATTTATTTTCTACAGTCTCTAAGTTTTCAAAAGGCATATTTTACATTTTAGTTAGTATATTTTTAAGCATTGCTAACTTCTTTATTGTAAGAGATACGAAGAAGGTTAAATTTGGAAAGATAGAGCATTTTAGTCTACTAATTAGAATATTGAATTAGAAAAAACGTTGAACAAATAAATGAGTCATTAAAGAGACGTTAGCAGCTATAGCTTGTTTTTTTGGTTTAGGCGGAACTAGATTTTCAATTCTAGTAACTTTTACTGATTAAATGAGGCTTTTGATCATTTTGTGTAGGAAAAGCCCAAGTCAAACAATAAAAAGATTTAGACTCATAGCGCCTTAAGGATTTATTAAAGAGAAATATATTTTCGGAGTAAGACAAAAAAAAAAAAAAATACAGTATTACAGCTTAGTTAAGAATTAAGCTCTGATGAAGATTTAAATTAAATCGAAACGTAAGCGAAGTTAATAAATTTGTTTTATTTTCTGACTGGTCCGAATCCCATTATCTATCAACTATAATTACTAACTTACGGTCGTAACTCATCTAATCAAGATAAAGAATAATAATAATAATAATAATAATCAATGGCGTGACAGCCCGAGGTGAGCCTAGGCCTCCTGTTTCATGACCAAACTTTCATCTGTGTACATTCAGGAGTAATATGGTCAGTATTACGGCCATTTTTTTAACTTACACAGGAAAGCACCTACAGTTTATAGATGGTTGCAATCGATTAAGCAGAACCTGTAATTTGTATAAATATAACAAATTATTTGACATAGGCATGAGTTGAACTCACGTCCACACCCTCGCTTAGTGGTCAAACAGGTACAATCATATATTAATTTATAAACAATATTTAGTAATATCGGCTTTTTATTTTGGTTAAAACCGGTTTTAGAGGAATATAATAGGCAAGAACTTAAAAATATAAACAGTATTTTTCGTTTTGAACTTTATTTTTTTTCGTTTTCTTTCTTTTTATATGGGGAATCGGAAAGATTTTTAATATAAAATTTATTAACTTACGTGGGTTTTAAAACAGCGCAAGGTATTGAATTACTCAAGATGTCATGTGTAACGGCACACATATATCTATTTTCTTTCAATATTAAAGATTTCTTATCATCAGGATCTTTAACTAAAGTAAACTTTACATCAATAAGATCCTTTAGTTTTAAAGGATTTCCTGATATTGGACACAATATTTTACTCTCTGGTTTTTTCAATGGTACTTTTTCTGCAGTTGGAGTTTCTGACGGAACCCAAAAACTGGGCAATTTTTTATCATTGCCATTTGCCATATTTGAAACAGATGTTGACGTAGATGCTCCATTTTCTAAAAATCATATATAATTGAAATGTCCTATGGTTATCATATTGCAAAATATTTATCTACGAGAAATAAATACATACTGTTTTCATTTTTGTTAAAGTTGATTAGCATTCGCTTAACAGCTATTTCTTCAGATGTTTCCTAAAAATATTTATGATACAATATTTTTTATTAAAAACAAAAACAAGTAACACTACCTCTTCCTCCTTCTTTTTCTGCTTCTCATATTCTTTTAATTTTCTGCTGAATTCGTTTTTCTTATTTATAATGTACTGTAAAATAACCTCTTTATCAAAAAGATATCCATCTTTCCTAAAACAGTAAACAACAATAGTAATAATAAAATTTAGTTGACAAATAAGCTTACGTTATAACTGGGGTTCGGCAAGGCTGTAGTGATAATGAACAGGCATCGAAATCTTTAATCGAATCTTTACCAACTCGCTGAGTATTTGTTCCGTAACCTGATGCTGCAGCATCTTTCTTTTTTTCATGATATGTATATACAGCTCCCGCTGTACAATTTCTAGCATGTCGTGTCATTTCAAATAGTAACTAAATTGTCTAAATGGGAATTCAACTTCTTAAAGATTGAAACACACCTTTAAATGAAATTCTACTAGTTTATATTTTTTTTATAAAACACTTTAAATAACAAAATTGACCAAATTTATATTTGGTCCAATTTATAAATGACAAATATTCAACAACAAAACAAGTGCATGTCACAAGTCCGACAAAGTATATGAGCAATGTTGCCAAGATAATTTTAAAAAATCGGACTTTTTAATCAACATATAATTATGTAACTTTAAAATCCATAAATAAATTTAATGAATTACACATCACATGAATAAGTTAAATTTATTTACGGATTTTAAAATTAGAAGAGATTGAACACGGGTTTGTTTTTTATATTTAAAAATTGCCAACACTGCTCCGTACTGTGGTCGCAGATTTGACCTGATCCTTTAAGAGTCGGCTCGATAATTTAGTTCAAAATATTTCCAATGGATGTCACTATCAACTCTTTAAGAAACTGGGTGTTTTAAAATTTATAATTTTATGCATGGTCTATTTCAAAGTAAAAAAATGTGTGTAAGAAGATAGGAGCTGTTTGTCCTTGCTTGAAATTTTTATTTACAATAATTATTTAAATAAGAAACTTTAGCTCTGAAGATATATTGTTTGTTTTATTGCTTTATTTAAACTCTTTTAGCCAAATCTCTCATTTTATACATATCTATGGTCTATTTCAAAGTAGAAAAAAGTAGATAGCGCTGCGAACCGAGTACGATTTACACTGATCAAATACAGTATAGCGGGAAATTTAAAAAGTTACAACTAGAGCATGGGCGTAGCAACTGGGTTAGCAAGTGATTGTTTTTTTAATATAAAAAAGGTTAATAAGATATTGAAATAAACAAGGCAGATAATACACTTACGTTATTTATACGACATAAATTCAGTTTAATGGGAAATTTGAAAAAGTAAAAAAAATATTAATTTTAAAAATTATGTACTGTATAAGCTATTCACTTTTGTAAGAACACACTAGATCTGGTTATTTTGGTTACTTTTATGGTGTGTTACTGACTTTAAATGTCAATTAAAAATATTCCTTACGCTGTAAAACCGACTTTAGGTTGATAAGGAAAATATGATTTTTCATTATGACATATGTCAAAAGTGACATTTTTTAATACCAACATGACTTACAGCTTCAAAGGTGCAAACTATTGAAAACAAAATTCCCTCTTAGTTTGTTCTTACAAAAGTGAACAGTTTATATATAAAAAGAGAGATTTGGCTAAAAGAGTTTAAACAAAGCAATAAAACAAACAATATATCTTCAGAGCTAAAGTTTCTTATTTAAATAATTATTGTAAATAAAAATTAAAAATATACAGTCTGTTCCAAACGGTTAAGCGGAACTAAATTTTGCAATCTAGTTACTTTCATCATTTAAATCGTGCTTTTCGACCGTTTTGTTTAAGCTTTGTAAATCATACTTACAATACACATTTTTTGTTAAGGTTAATATCATTTTAAATTTTCATTTTCTTTATATTTTGATTTTTTGTGTCATTCTTAATACAAATTTCCCATTTATTAATTTTTTTGTCATTAAAGTATATTAAAAAAATAATTTAATTTTGACATAGGTCATTCGTTTCCATGGTTTCATTGTTGTAATTTTAAATTTTGACATTGCAACGTGAAAAATGAAATAACCCAAGCAAGGTCCCTTGTCGTGACAACCTAAAAGAACGAAATTCCCATTTAGTTCCGCCTAAGCGTTTGAAACAGACTGTATGTATATATTAAGGTCTAAAAATTATATCAATAACTTCTTCTTTGGGCACAATCAGCTGGGCTGTCTTTTGGCCTCACATTAGTCCTCTCTCTTGATCTGTTAATTGTCAACTGTCAAAAAATATTTATATGTCAGATAATCTAAAAAATATATAACTGCGTAAAAACAAATTACATGGAGAATTTTCTCCATAAAATCTACGCCAGGAATATAAATAAAAGTCTAAATATGTAAATAATAACAAAATATATGAGAAAAATTAAATAATATAAATAATATATATTTCAAATGTACGACACTGAACATCTGTCAACTTGGACTAAAAACAATATTTTTACAGTGTAATAGGGATGACGATCTAAACCAATCCGAAGCAAGGACAAACAGCTCCTATCTTCTTACACACATTTTTCTACTTTGAAATAGACCATAGTACATAATTTTTAAAATGAATATTTTTTTAACTTTTTCAAATTCTGAATTTATGTCGTATAAATAACGTAAGTGTATTATCTGCCTTGTTTATTTCAATATCTTATTAACCTTTTTTATATTAAAAAAAAAATCACTTGCTAACCCAGTAACTACGCCCGTGCCCTAGTTGTAACTTATTTTAAATTTCCCGCTGTACTGTATTTGATCAGTGTAAATCGTACTCGGTTCGCAGCGCTATCTACTTTTTTCTACTTTGAAATAGACCATTGTTATCTGCATTTGTAATGCTAAAATCTTGATTCAATTTATCTAAAGAAGCTTAAAATATTGATAACATCTTCAACAAATTGTATAATAAGATTAAAAATGATTAGATGATTTTTTTTCTTGTAAGAAAACTTGAAATTTAATTTTTTTCCCTGAAAAAAAAAAGATAATCGTGAATCACGTATTTTTCTGCTCACAACCGCTCACGTACGTTGAATTTCATACTGGTTCACGGCCCGCCGAAGTGTACCATATTTCGTCATTACAGAGTACTTAAAAATTTATTCGAATATTAAGTTCAAAATATTTCCGATAGATATTGCAAGCAAGTATAAAAATCTGCGTTTTAAAATGTATAATTTTACAAAAAATTAAGTTTAAATTAAGTTATTAAAAGTTTGTTTCTTTCGTTTAGACGGAACAAGATTATCAATTCTAGTTACTTTTACAGATTAATTGATGCTTTTGATAATTTTGTTTAGCAAAAGCCTACTTCAAACCATAAAAGAAGTGCTCATGATAACTTACAAAAATAAAAATTCCAGGTGGTTCCGCCTAATCGTTTGGAATAGACTGTAGTTATCTGCATTTGATATACTAAAATGTAAATCTATTGATTCAATTTATCTAAAGAGGAATAAAATAATGATAAAATTTTCTGTGTTATGCTATTTTATTTACATCAATTTACATATATAATAAAATACGAACACTTTTGTGAAACAATGATATGTATGACAGCAGGCATTTATATTCGTTCGTATAGATTTACATACAAAATATATGAATAATTTTAACAATAAAGTTGCGTACATCGTACAACAGTGTATATATAGTGCATTTAGACCGCACATAAATAATTATATTTCCAATAGTATCTACATTTATATATTCTTATTCTCAAGTCAATTTAGATCTAAATATAAAATTATAACAAAGTGCGCTTAAGCAGTTCTAAAAAATATTAAATAAAATCGTTGTTAAATGCAATTATAAAAAAATCTTAAATATTAAGATCCTAAAAGGGCTTAATTACACAACAATCGAATCACAAATTTGTCAAACTGCACAAACTGCTTAACTGAAAGCGAAGTTTGGTAATATAGTCGGTTCAAACATCAGAATGCAGTACAGGCTCAGAGGAACTACTAATAGAGAGCGCATCGCGCATTTATACTCATGAAAAATATCGTAACCAGAGGGAATGACAAAAAAAGATATATAAATACGTATATTTTGTCTCAGCTAAAGTCAACATGCGCACAAAACGTGTTTTCAGTCGATAATTTAGGTGACCTACGGTAATAAACGTCATTCTCTTTCAGACGAACCAATAAGATCGGTTCGTCTTTGCGCATGTCGACTTTAGTATGAGGCAGATGATATTTTATCTTTGTCAATCCCTTAGGTTACGCAAAATTCGCGTTATGCCTTCTCTATTAGTAGTTTCTCTCAGGTGAAGACACGGTATTCTACTCATTTTTGTTCCGTGCTACATTATTTTTGTACAGAGTTGATTTTTGTCAATCATACCATTCTACGATACTTTTAATTTCAATTTACAACAAAAGAACATTAAATTCCGCATAATATTTTAGGTTCATTCACAAATTTGATACTTTTACAACATTTAGAAACACCGCTCCCATTTCCCATAAGAGCAATACTGGATTCTAACGTTTGAACGGACTGGTTACAAAAAAATCGTTCTAAAAGTTTATCTGGCAATGCAGGTTAAATATTTAGGCAGGGGTTTGGTGCAATGGCCTATTATACCACACCTCTATTTCAGCATAGATGAAAGTTCTTTTATTAGATAAAAGCTATTTCAGTAAACTCTTTTGACGCCTTTTGAAATATGTGCTCTATTGCGCTAAGGTTAATCCGATATTGCCATCTATGCAGCACTCTTCGAACTATTTAGTGACAAATTTGATCAAACCATTTAAGTGTTCCCTTATTAAATGATTAAACTAGACATTTATTAACAAAATTCAGCGTATATGTGAATAACATTAACAACATTTTGGTCTATTAAATTAAACTTAAACTTTATTAGCAAATAATTGTTCTATAACTGAGCTATCAGCTAATGTGCTTATATCACCAAGCTCTTTATCTCCAACAGCAATCTTCCTTAAAACTCTTCTCATTATTTTTCCAGATCTTGTTTTAGGCAAAGCAGGGGCATATTGCACTCCATCAGGTTGAGCAAATGGTCCAATACGTTCTCGTACTAATTTCTTTAGTTCGTCTATTAGTTTTTTGTCGTATATTGCGTTTTCTGTTGTTGTGATAAAACAATATAAACTTTCGCCTTTGACAGGATGTGGTTTGGATACTACCGCAGCTTCTGATACGGATATATGTTCGGTTAAAACTGATTCTACTTCAGCTGTTGACATTAAATGGCCTGATACGTTTAACATGTCATCGACACGACCTGTTACCCATAAGTATCCATCAGCATCACGTCTTGCACCTATAAAAATAAATAATTATTAATTGGTGTAGCCAGCAAAAATTTCCAATAGGAGAAACTTCATAAGCGCCCTGACATCTGGTGGCAATTTGAGGAAGATACGAAAGAAAATACGAAGATATGGAGAAATACGTGTTTTTTTGTTGTTTGTGTTTTATTTTTGTGAATCATGGAAAAAAAAAACAATCAATTTTGTTGTGTGCCGCAATGTAAATCGTGAATAAGGAAGAATCCCTCTTAAACATTCCATAATTTACCTAAATCGAAAAAAATATCAATTGAAACGACGTTTGGAAGCAGAGAGAAAGTGGATCGTAGGTTTTTGTGGACCAAAAAACTAAAAATGGGCCAAAATCCAAGCCCATGCATGCTCGTTTGCTCGTTGCATTTTATTGAAAGTGATTTTTTACGTCCAAGAAAAGACTGAAAAAAGCACTTACCCCACCCGAAATTTGCCTAAATCATCAGTTGATATATTAAAAGACCCTTCTACTTTTACAGGCAGAGATATTAATTTTTACTAATATATTTTCCATATTATTGTTGCTATTATATTGACAGACAGTCAAAAAGAATTAAAAATACAATGAAAAACTAAAAATTTCTTTGATTTTTTTTAGAAAAGTACAATACTTTTCTAATTTATTAAAATGCGAGTAAATATTTGCGACATTTTTGAATTTTTAAGGGCTACACGCCGTATGAAAGTGTTTAATAGTATCATCTCGCAAAAAATGCAATTAACAGATTCGCATAGTATCAATTAGTTTTTTTCCGTAACTAAAAACATTTCCACGCCTTCCTTCTGACCATAACCAAATATTTTCTCAATTTAGATTTAATATTAACTTTCCCTGCATTTTTCTTAGGAAAAATAAAAAGACTAATGTCGGGTTGCTAACGTAAGAGTTTTCTGTAACTTAAGTTAAAATCATTTGTTTTTATATGTTACAACATACAAAAACAAATGATTTTAACTTGAGTTCGAGAAAACTCTTACTTTAGCAACTGGCCATTAGATGCATATCTTTGTCTTTTCTTGAAAGACAGCCAAAAACACTACAATTTGTTCTGTTTTTATGGTTTTTCACAACTTCTGTCGATATTGTATCAAAAATTCAACACTAAAATATACCTACGTAATAAGTTGAAACTGTACTGCAGTATTTAGTAAAATAATTTGGCCACCGGTTAGCGTATTCAAGCGTGTCACTTCTCAGTTCTCCAGTCAGCCAGATAAATGTTGTAAGCACGGGGTTGCAAAAAATTCGATAACTTTCGAAATAATTATCAGATGAAAATTCCTGTGGTACTATTTCGGTTTACATTAATTTGCATTACTCAGAATTTATAAGGTGCGGGACAAAAGTTTTTTAAACCACATTTTTGGCTAAAATCGTATTCAAATAAAGAAAACAAAAAAAATATTCCTTAGTTACTTCTTAAAATAAAAAATTGATGTGAAGTGTGAATTTTCACACATTTCAGGGTTTCGCAGGTATTTAGTAAGTGAATGATTATTATTTGGGATGCAAAACAAATTTTATGTTAATTTCTTTTTTTTTTTTAATGCGAATGCCTAATCCCATTATTTAAGTTTCTAAATATGTGCAGTAGTTTTTTTTATATAGTAAGGTTCATTAAGATTTTGAAAATTGCGCCTATGGTTTCCATTAGTTGTTTAAGTCATAAGCTCCGCCCCTCTGATTTCGTATACATTCAAACATAGAATTAAATGATAATTTCAACACTTCCCACTGGTTATTAAATTTACGCTTTTAAAAATTAAATGCAACATTTACCAAAATATAACTAGACTTTGGACAAAATAATTTAAACAAAATTTTGCACAATTTTGGCAAAAATCGCGTCTAAATAATTTATTTTGCAAAAATAAAATTTAGATCGTTAATCCACGTACCAAGGGCTTTCATTTGATACCCTACTAAGAATTTTAAAAAAATATTTTTTTTTTTTCGATGAGCACTTATTTGTTTATATTCTTAGGGGGATATGTTTTAGTATTTTTCCTATGTGCGGGTCAAAGAGTTGTATAAGCATTCCAAATTTCAACTCTCTAGATTTAGCCGTTTGGCTACAATTTTTACCGAACAGACAGACAGACAGACAGACAGACAGACGACAAAACGACGGTATAAGGTTTTTTTTTGTCATACCTACAAAACCCTAAAAAAGACTCGACTAAGGTCTTAAGAGCTTTCTTTTTTTTCAGTCACAAAAATTTTCTTGATCTATTCTAATTCCCATCAATAAAATTATTAAGATTTTTTTTAGATTTTTAGATCAACTTTCTGGGGATTAGGGTGGAAGACATGTGGTCAATTCTTGAGCAGATATCGCCAATAATAAAATGGTAATGGACCTGAATAAAATTAAACTAAAAAAAATAGTTGAATACAAGTTCCAACCCTAAATTTCTCCCCTTTAAATGTTGTCTGAACTTACCGTCTCCTGTACAATAGTAACCGGGGAACTTGGAGAAATATGTTGTCTCATAACGGTCATGGTTGCCGTAAAGGGTTCTCATTAGGCCTGGCCATGGCATACGGAATACAAGATAGCCTTCGCCTTCACCTTGTATCACTCCACCACTTTCATCTAACAACACAGGTTGCACGCCAAAGAATGGGAAAGTCTGTAAATTAATTATAAATTATTATTAATTAAATGTCACGAATATCATAGAAAAATGAACTAGAATAATTATAAGAAAATTTATTTTTTACTTTTATATTTTTGATGGTACAGAGCGTCAATTAATGATTGTACAGGCCTTTGAGTTTCCCACTTATTAGATTAATTTTAAACGTTGGTATTTACCAGGACATGGAGATATTTACAAAGGCAAATTAATGGGAAATAATTCCAAATTACTTGTTCATTACGTATCTCCGATTAGAAATATGTATGGCAAGCCGTTTTAACATTTAATATTAAGTTAGTGTCATCAACAAAATATTACCTATCTCATAGAAATACTTCGAATTTCATTTACAATGAAATACATTTACAAACATTTTCATGACATACGTACATTTTTCAACTAATTTCTATGAGAGTGGAATAAATTTAGTATTAAATTTTAAAACGGCTTGCCGTGTAAGCGCGCCGAATTAGTATTTATTACATGTTACACAAAATTAAATAATAAAAATCTTTCACTCTCATAGAACATACTTGAAAACTGTTCGTATTTTATGAAAATGTTCGCAATTTTATTTCATTTAGATTGAAATTGGCCGTTTTAACATTTAATATAAGATCATGTGTCATAGAAAATATTTATAAAATGTTCCTATTTCACAGAAATACTCCGAATTTCATTTACAATGAAATACATTTACAAGTATTCTCATGACATACGTACATTTTTCAACTAATTTCTATGAGAGTGAAAGATTTTTATTATTTAATTTTGTGTAACATATAATAAATACTAATTCGGCGCGCTTACACGGCAAGCAGTTATAACATTTAATACTAAATTTATTCCACTCTCATAGAAATTAGTTGAAAAATGTACGTATGTCATGAAAATGTTTGTAAATGTACAGAGTGATTATTTAATGGCGAGACGACGTCACCGAATTTTACGTGCCTCCTAGCAGAATACTATGACTATAATTACCTTGAAGAAAATTTGATTATGAAGAAAAAAAGATTATGCGCATGCGCGCATAATCGCCTACGACGATGTGTATGAAACGGCAAATTATTAAAACTTCCAATGACGTCGTCTCGCCATTAAATAATCACTCTGTATTTCATTGTAAATGAAATTTGAAGTATTTCTATGAGATAGGTAATATTTTGAAGAGGAACATTTGAGATAGGAACATTTTATAAATATTTTCTATGACACATGATCCTATTATTAAATGTTAAAATGGCTCGCCATAAATATGCTTCAATAATAAATATATTGTCTAAATCTGTCAAAGCCACCACGAATCTAAAAGAATATTGCATACATATGCTTTTGTCTAAGTGGCTATTTTTTGCTTATCGATGAAATATATATATATATATATATTCAAAAATGGCAATAAAAACGCCTCTTGTGATAATAAATACACTGTAAATTGATAAAAACGCAAAACTAAATACAGTAATACCCCGAAGTTACGCGATAGGTGGGTCCGACGAAAATCGCTCAAGTCGAATTCGCGTAAGTCGAGATACAACTTTGCATATAAATAAATATAAACTTTGTTTAATTGGGACGAAGGACTAACTTCATTGGTCCTAAATATATTTAGTAAATTTGTAGTTCTTTATACATATTAATACAATATATAAAATAAAAATAAATGAGTTACGTAAAAAAGTTATTTCGATGTCGCTGGCATCATAAAATCTAACAATACAATACCTTCTTTTTTCACGCCGAATTTCTTCGTAGAAAGTTAATAATTTTTTTATTCCTTGCTTTTTAGCTATAACGCGTGCTTCGTTTGCATCTATGTTTCTAAAATTTTTAAGTCCTTTTCAATTGAGCTAAGACCTTCTGTCATTCTGCTATCAAAATCCTTGGTAATGTTGAGTTTACATTCCAAAGATATCGTTTTCCTTTTCTTACTAGGTGCAGGAGAATAAGATTTACTTCGTTTGGACGACATATTTTTTTAAGGGTTAGATAACGTATATCAAAACAATCCTAACTTTCGTCGATCGTAAAATCGTAATCGTGCACATAGAGTTCGCGCGAAACGCGTCCAATACGTATCACAGCAAGAGATATACTGAAGATAGCGGGTGGCAGTGTTGTCAAACGAAAAAATCAAAACCCGCGTAACTCCGAGTTCGCGTAAGTCGGGGTATTACTGTATTCAAATGTCAGTGTCAAAACTATCCAATGTACGTTTATGGTTAAATGTATCAAGTATAGCTAAGAACTCAACATACTACGATAAAAATTATTAATACGACAACGCCCTTAATTCAAATGGCTATCAGTCATTAATAAACACTCTGTAAAATGTGCAATAATTATTATATTATTACACATTAATCTTTAGATTTGGAAGAGTTGTTTCTTAGTTCGATTTCCTGTGAAAACTTTGTTTTATAAAAGCGTAAATAGTCTTTGTTGCTGAGCGTCAAAAATTTAACTAACTAACTAACTTTGTTTTATAAACCTACGGGTCATTTAAGAGAACGAGACTAACTGTATTTATAAGAAAATTTCATTACCGATACTACATACAGACACTTGCTAATTATATAGTTAGATTATTTATTCATGAACTTTTTAAGATGGGAAAACGATTTATTTTTACTCAGTAAATTACATTTATATTGTTAAAACTAAATAATTCGTTAATTTACGCCTACGAAACCCTAGACATTTATGTATATAATTATATTCGTAGATTCTTAGCGAATAAATCTGCAAAATATTGTTCATATCGGTTAAAGGATATAGTCGTGTCTAGAGTTTCTCTTTTATGCCTACAAAATCCTAAAAATTTCTATATGTAATTTTATCCGCAGTTTCTTAGAGAATAAATCTGCAAAAGATTTTTCATATCGATTATAGGATATAGGAGTGTCTAGAGTTTTTTGTTTATGCCTACGAAACCCTAGACATTTCTGTAAATAATTATGTTTGTAGATTCTTAGAAAATAAATCTGCAAAATATTGTTCATATCAGTCAAAGAATGTAGGAGTGTCTAGAGTTTCTGGTTTATGTCTACGAAATCCTAGACATTTCTATACGTTATTTTATCCGCAGATTCTTAGGAAATATATCTGCAAAATATTTTTCATATCGATCATAGGATATATTATTATTATTATTATTATTATTATAGAGACACTCCTATATCCTTGTTTATGCCTGCGAAACCATATACATATCTATGTTATTTTATTCGCAGTTTCTTAGAGAATAAATCTGCAAAATATTGTTCATATCGGTCAAATCATAAAGGAGTATCCAGAGCCGCAGTAAGGGGGGGGGGCGAAAGGGCGACGGCCCTGGGCGCACTAAGGAAAAGAGCGCTGATGGGCTTGACTAAAGGGCGCCATTGCGAAAGCGACGACCTTTTTTTTTTTTTTGTTCGTCACTTGGATTTTGGGAAGTGAGGACCTTTTTTTGCTCATCATTTAAATTTTGAGAGGTGAGAACCTTGTTTTTATTTGCCAAGGGCGCCAAAACACGCTCTGCCCCTAGCGCAAGTTTTCCTTACTGCAGCTCTGGGAGTATCTATAGTTTCTTGTATATACCTACGAAATCCTACACATTTCTATATGTAATTATATTCGTAGATTCTTAGACAATAAATCTACAAAATACCTGTCAATCAAGAGACCTCAAGAGTCCCCAGTTAGGCAATCACGAGAACCTTATGAAAAATTGATGTGAAGTGTGAATTTTAACACATTTCAGGGTTTTGCAGGTATTTAGTAACTGAATGACGATTATTTTGGATGCCAAAACAAATTTTATGTCAAATTATTTTTTAATGAATTTTAATTCGAATGCCTAATACCATTATAAGTTTCTAAATATGTGCAGTATTTTTTTTTGCATAGCAAGGTTCATTAACATTTTGAAAATTGCGCCTATGGCTTCTATTGGTTGCTTAAATCATTAGCCCCGCCCTCTGATTTCGTATACATCAAACATAGCATTAAATTATAATTTCAACACTTCCCACTGGTTATTAAATTTACGCTTTTAAAAATTAAATGCAACATTTACAAAAATATAATTAGAATTTTGACAAAATAACTTAAACAAAAGAAAACTGCAAAAAAAAACAAAAAATTTATAACTGACAGGATTCGAACTCTAGTTCGCAAGTTACCTGTTTAGCAAATTAGAAAACCAATGACTAAACGCACATCGCTATGAGCACTGGCTAAACCCTAAAAAATGATGTCACAATGTTACCCTGATCACATACACACACTTGCTAATTATATATGTACGATAGCATTTCAAATTGTATTTATTTATTTGATAATAATTCTTGTTATAGTCTAAAATTTTGACTCAAAACAGACACGCGCGTATCCTATTAAGCGTCAAAAAATGTATCTCCGTTCGACGAAGAAGTGTTCTGTCTATGATGAGCAATATAGAAATATCTACAATTAATTAAGAGTACATTATTTTTAAGAATAAATTATTTATGCAAATAAAATGTATGTAATGTTATTTGTTTAGAAATTAAAAAATCTACACGTGATAAAACCAGTATGTGAGATACTAGTGAAAGGTCAGATTGTCATTGAAACACGTGAACAATTCCATGATACTGATCTGTATTAATTTTAGCCATTCATTTCCGTACAGGAATTTCTTTATTATTTGACCAAGAATGCCGGTCGGAAGTGTAATATGCGACCTATATTCCAGACCGCAAAATACCCGTGCTATTTCCGACTAATACTCGCGTTTGTTTATAATCATACATTGTGTATTCCGGTGGCAACCAGTGCGCAGATCTGGAAAAATGCAAAATGGGCATACACCCCATCTTCACAAAAAGAACGATTTAAGATAACTAGCGAGTAGCATTTTATTCTAAATTAAACACAGGAGTATTTTTAACGTTTTCGTAAGAGGTTATATCAAAACTTTCAAAAAAAAAAAAAAACAAAATGTATTTTTTTCCAGGTCCCATCACCACGTTAGTGTCCGCGAAAGAGTTAAAACAGTTCCGGCTGTAAATTCTAAGTATCCACTGCACTATACGGATCAATGCAATTACGTTTCTTGTTATTTACCATCTAAATATAGAGTGATTTGGAAATCAATAGGTTCACTTTCTTTAATTTTTATAAATAAAAAATCCGCACTTTGATATCAAATCATTCACTGACCTACGGAATTAAACACACCAGGGGAATGATGCGTACGATAATGATGTAATAATTTACTATCGCAAAAATACAAAAATAGAAATTAATATTAGTTTATATCTTATTTCCAAGAGGCACACTTCAGATTTCATCATAACTTGAAATTTGCTTGCTACCATTTTTCTTTCTTTTTTAATCATTTAAGCTTCGATGGTGTGATTATTGCATGTTAGTTTTTATGGTATTTGTTACACTGTTTAAAGAAATTTAAAATAGTACCAGTTATCGTTGAAATGGTATCACCTGTACCACGTGATAATTTTTCTATTGTCTTTGCATTTATAACATAATTTAAACAAAAGATGCTAAATAACGACGCTTCCCGACAAAATTACGAAACATAAATTACACTGAAATATATATAGTCTGTTTCTTTGGTTTACGCGGTCTAGCGAAACTAGATTTTGAAAAATAGTATTTTTTATCGATTATTTTGCTCTTGGCAGGCTCGGCGGAAGCGAGCTGTGAGGGGGGCACTGACGTGAGACTCAAAAGGGCGCCAAATGCCAAATGAATGTAAAAGTAATTTAGTGAAATGTAATTTTAGAAGTGAGGACCCTTTTTTTTAGGTGTTCACTTGAAATTTAGAAGTGTGGACCTTTTTTTTAGATCTTCACTTAAAATTTAGAAGTAAGGACCGTTTTTTTTAGGTCTTCATTTGACATGCTCGAAAAAGCTAGTTCCGCCCTGCCTAGGGGCGCTCAATTAAATCTTGCCTACGGGCGCCGCAGACCCTCGCGCCGGCTCTGAATCATTCTTTTTTGCAAAAACCCACTTGAATCATTAAAAGGTGAACTCGAGACAACTTACAAAAATAAAATTTTAATTTAGTTCCACTTAAACATTTGACATTACCTATACATACCAAAATGCAATATGTTCGTAAAAATGCGTCTAGCTTTGAATTTAATTTTAAATGTTTAGATGGCAATTCTATGTTAATTTAAAAACAAATAAATTTCATGGCTATCTAGACGCCTTTTTTCTTGATCATAATTTACTATATTAAAAAAGAATAATTTGTTGAAGTAGCGTGACAATATTTACCGTGTTTATAATACCGGGAATCGAACCCGTCAACGTAAGAATTTCGTGTTCTCGTCCCAAGACCATTGGTCAGTCATAACATGTCAACGTTAATATTATATATTTAATCACAAGCCTGCATAGCCCAATGGTTTTGGGACGAGAAGATGAAATTCTTAGGTTGACGGGTTCGATTCCCAATGATGTACTATTTTGATATTTACTTCCTACGTTATACGTATTACGTATTATTGCATTAGAATTTTTTGAATATTAGTATAGAAATCAGTGGCGCACCCAGGCAGATCCATGTTTTTGATACCCTTGGCAAATAAAAAAAAAATGTCCTCACCTCCCAAAATCCAAGTGATGAGCAAAAAAAAAGGTCCTCACCTCTCAAAATCCAAAAGTGATGAGCAAAAAAAGGGCCTCGCTCATAATCAGCGCCCCCTAGAAAAAGCGTCAGCGCTCCTTTCCTTAGTGCACCCGGGGCCGTCGCCCCCCCTACTACGGCTCTGCACCCAGGGCCCCCCAAAGAAGAGGGAAATATATATTTTTTATATATATATAAATATATGTATTTAAAAATAGCGATGAGGACCTTTTTTGTTAGGTCATCACTTGTATTTTAGAAGTGAGGACCTTTTTTTTAGATCATCACTTGTATTTCAGAAGCGAGGACTCGTTTTTTTTTTTTTTTTTAGATCATCACTTGAAATTTAGAAGTGAGAACCTTATTTATAATTTCAATAATTTTGTCTTCCGGCCAACATCAAACATTAAAAAATTAGCTCGTAACTTAAGAAAATTAAAATTCCATTTGGTTCCGATAAAGGATTGGAATAGCCTATAGTTCGCAGAAAATAATATAAAAGAAGAATGTAGGAAGAATAAAAACCTCTTGCCTATAAATATAGTTGGTTAGTTTCGTGTTTCTGGATTTTTTCATGGCAACAGGGTCGTTTCTTTTCACTAGAAACGAAATGAGGTTATTCTTTGCCGTGACATTTTCCCAAAACAAAAAGAGCGAAAATATCCTTGAGTAAACAGTATAGGATCTTTTTATTGTCTCTATTTTCAGTAATAAATAAAAATAAATGATTTGGATTTTATCTTTATTAGTTTGTCGGGAATTTGAATCCGGAAATAAATTCCTATATCAAGTGATACGTTTTTCAATGTCATCCCTTCACAAAAACACTCACCGCAGATCCTGGTTTCATGGGAGTAGCTCCAGGCAATGGTGTAAGGACATGTCCTCCAGTTTCCGTTTGCCAAAATGTGTCAACAATAGAACACCTTTCTTTTCCTACAATTTTATAGTACCACATCCATGCTTCCGGATTGATTGGTTCTCCTACAGAACCAAGGACACGCAGTGTTTGTAAACTATGCCTGTAAACAACAAAAACAGATTAAAAAAATAATAATAAAAAAAGGATAATTGTTAAAGTAGCACGACAATATTTCTCATGTTTATTTAGGCTTTTGATATAATTTAGATTTGCTGAAAATTTATAAAAGTGGACAAGTCAATATTCGGGAGGGCCGAACCAAAGCCAGCGGAAGCGGGCATGTAAGGCATGCGGGCGCCGCTGCAAGGGGGCGCTGACGTGAGACCCAAAAGGGCTCCAAATGCGGAATGAATGTAAAAGTAATTTAGTGAAATGTAATTTTAGAAGTGAGGACCTTTTTTTTAGGTCTTCATTTGAAATTAAGAAGGATGAGAACCTTTTTTTTAGGTCTTCATATGACATGCTCGAAAAAAGCTAGTTACGCCCTGCCTAGGGGCGCTCAATTAAATCTTGCCTACGGGCGCCACAGACCCTCGCGCCGGCTCTGGACCGAACAAATGATTAAAAACCGGAAATGCACGACGATTCCAAGAAGACACATTACACATTAATCAAGATGGCTATAGACTTCGGCATACAGCTCTTATATAAAGAAAATGGAGCATGGAGGGTGTGGATCGGCCTAAAATGTTCAAACATAACTAGTTACCAGTGTAGATAAAACAAAACTAACCATGCCCGTAAATATTAAGGGTGCGCACAACCGTATAGTTTCTTATACAAAACTAACGATCTTAAATAAAATTAGTAACAATCTATACTTAAATATAACTACTTATAGTTATTGCACTTGGTATAGAGGTCTGCACGGGCCTATTTTGGATCATCTTTACCCGGCCCGGCCCGAGCCCGAAAATATTAATACAATTCCATCTACCCGTCCCGAACCCGACAAAATTTTAAATTCGGCCCGAATAAACCTCGTTAAAAAATATTATGATACAAAAATTGCTTACAATTTGTAATAATTATAAAACTAGAAATTTAAAAAAAATATATATTTTTTAACGAAGGTTTAAAAATATATTATTTAAAGGTATTATTGTTCTTATCCGGCCCGAGCCCAAATATAATACATGTCAGTCGGCCCGAACCCGGGCCTAGGGCCGGGTCTGACCTGGGCCCACGGGCCAACCCCGAGCCCGTGCAGACCTCTAACTTAGTACCTACTTTTGGCGCATTCTTAAATCCGTCACTGTTCTCGATATGGGTGTAAAAAGTGATTAAATTTTCCTGTACCAAGTAGCAATCAGTTATCATCAAGTATAATATTTTTCGACGAAGGTTCTAAACTATAATCATGTCGAAAAAAATGTTTACGTATTATTTAAACATTTCTACACAAAAAAATATAAATATAAAAGTTATTTGCAACCCATAAATATATTTAAAAAATTCTAGAGAAGTGCTGTCTGATATCTGTTATTAAGTTATTGAGCGTTAACATATTTACAAAAATATGTATATGTCTATAGATGTATAAAACTTCGGTGCAAAATTTGCTGTATAGATTGTTACTACATTTTATTGCAGATTGTTAGTTTTGTATAAGAATCTTGTATTCTCTGGGGGTTATACGTATAATATTATGTATTCCCTTTTTAATTTGACAGGCTTTACAAGTGATATTAATAACTACAGTTTATTACCCTTTTCAATAAAACAAATATAATAATAGAATTACTTTAGAAACTTGTGACGTTAGTAGGTACTTTGCCAATAGGATTATAGATGAGATCACGTCCTTCATCTACTTGGAAGTACCGAAATTGCGTCAATTAACTTATAAAATAAATTGTAACAAGGGGTTCTATTTTAGTTGACATAAAATTATATAATAATTACATATTTAATATGATACTCAAGATGCATACATAAAGTTTGATATTTTTGACTCGAACTGTGACAGCTGAATGTACTAACTAATAAATCTTGTCACAATTCACGTACACTTATACAGATCAATTCTGCAAAAAGTTACACTGTAGTAACGTTACTACAAGATAAAATATTATAAAAAGTATAATGACTTTCATTCATGATAGTAACTGACCTTGCTCATAGGGACAGATTTAGTTACTATGTTCATAGTAACTGAGTTACAGAATTGGTCTGATAGTATGTACCGTAAATATTAGAGAGTAACAAGATAGCTGGTTGCGATTGGTAATGATTTTTGTTATTAGTTTTGTTAGAATTTATTGTGTGTTATCAAAAGAAAGCTTTTAATACGAGGATCAACGAGCAAATTGTTATTTTTGAAAAATCTTTTTTTTTTGAGAATTTTCGCCAAAAATATATCAAAAAACTTTTGTCCCCAACCATATCTCCCAGAGGGGTTGATCTGAAAAATATTTCAATGATGTAAATTGATAGGAACCGGAATAGTTCAAGAGGAATATTTGA
This sequence comes from Liopterus haemorrhoidalis, assembly GCA_963971575.1. Classification (NCBI taxonomy): domain Eukaryota; kingdom Metazoa; phylum Arthropoda; class Insecta; order Coleoptera; family Dytiscidae; genus Liopterus; species Liopterus haemorrhoidalis. The sequence goes on along the minus strand of OZ020618.1, from coordinate 12,502,113 downwards.
CCAGATTAGTTTTTCGAAAAATATAGATTTTATTACGTCGTTGAAAAAAATAATTATTGTTTTAAAATTTATTGTGTGGTATGAAAAGAAAGCTCTTAAAACGTAGATTAAGGAACGAAAAGTATTTTTTTAAATTCTGTTTTTTTCAGTACGATTTTAGCCAAAAATGTGCTAAAAAAGTTCTTGCCCAGCACTCATTTACCCAAAGGGGTTAAACTAAAAATCTAAATAAGACGAGAAAAATATAAGTAATGTACATTAATCTGAGCCGAAAACTTACAAGAGGAATTTTTGATCAGATTGCGTTTTGGGAAAATATTGTAGTTTTTGTGTTTTTGACAAAATTGATTCTTTTTTAATTAACACGTTCGCGGACAGTTTTGTACAATGAGATTTGCAAAATGTCACTTTTTTAGATTTTTGTTTATAATAGGACATTTACTGTGTTTGGTATGTTCTTGATAGGACAGTTAATACTAGTTTTCATATACTTAAATGGAATTAAAACCTGCCACAGCCGTCAATTGTATATTTGAATAAAAAAGTAGAACGGCTATAGCCGTACTGTCCGCGAACGTGTTAATGGCTAAATTATGGCTAATTATTTAAATTTAGTTTGAAAATTAAATGGAAGCTCTTAGTATTCAAATAACGAATCAAAATGATCAAAAAGTATTTTATCAAAAAAAAAAAAAAAAAAAATGTTTTTAGACATCCAGCATTCTTGGCTTCTTACACTTATTAAATACCTACAAAACCCTGAAATGTATGAAAATTCACACTTCAAATCAATTTTTAGGCATACTGTGCTGTAGGAACTTTCGATAGGATACTGTAAAAAGAAATGTCGAAAAGTTTACAGACCCTGATGGATGCCTTTAACCCATTAATGGCCAAAGGTTCGTATATGCAACCTTTTAGATTTTTTTTTTTTTAAGGAAAGCAATTGTTTTATTTTTATTGCATAATTATTTTAAAAGCATTACTAGGATACAATAGCTTCGTGAATATTTTATTTATCAGTTTATTTAAAGAGTATATTTTTTTAAATATTTTGAAATTGGTCAATTTTTGAAGATTTTACTGATTTATAAAAGCAGGCATTTTCTATACACTTGTTGGTAATATAAAATATCTATATATATATAGTCAAACCGTATGAGAACATTGTTATGATTATCCTATTTTGAAAAAATATAAATTTTTGTCTGTCATGTTGCTGTGTACATCATTCAAATTTATGGGGTGCGTATACGCACCTTTGGCCAAATTAGTGAAATGTACAGGCGTGATTCATCATCGACAAGTCTCATCTTGTTTAGCCATCTAACCTATTGTTCATTTCTACAGTGTGTTCTTTCATAGTTCAGTATATGTATTTACAGAATAAGTATAGTGAAAATAAAAATTAGTTGCCCAGTTGTCAAATGATATTAAAATGTCTTAATTGGTCACGACTAGCAGTTGCTCTTATGAAGTATCAGAGTAATGCAGATACTGATAGAGAAGCAACAAATTCAAACTATGGGCGTCCTTCAAAAAACAATTTATCAGATGTCATCAGATTTGATAATATTGGTCATCTGATAAGAGGCATGAAACGAATGTAAAAAAAAATGCAGTTTGTGTAAGAGCAACTCCATTTATTTATGTGTAAAATGTAAAGCACATCTGTGCCCAGAGTGTTTTGAAATGTTCCATTCCAATTAAGTTCATATTTCATTCATAAATAAAATAGTTTGCTTATTACATGTTTACTTATATTTGATATTGTTATTAGCCAAGGGTGCGTATACGCATCCTTATATTCCTGTAGAATTAAGCATATATATTTTTTCAAAATGCAATAATTGTCTAAGTTGATGTATTTTAATTAATTTGCATTACAAGATTTGTGAAAAATATTTTTTCTTAATAGCTTGGCCATTAATGGCTAACTCTATGTTCCGGTTTCCAAAAGTTTAGTAAACTATAAGCAAATAGTCAACTACGGTCATAATATAACAATCGCACAAGTAACGATAGCAACCATTTTCTGATTATTTGGTTATAGTTAACTAAGCTTTCAGAAACCGGCCCTAAATTGTTAAATTATACCAACCTTAAGACAAGTTCATCTTCAAATTTCATTAAAGCCCTTATCGCAGTTGGTGCAGTGTAAAATTGGTTGACCTTGTACTTATCAATGACGGACCAAAATCTGTCGTTGGCAGGGTAAAATGGTGTCCCCTCGTACTGTGAACAAGTCACGTGATAAGCATTATTGCACTCTCATCAGTATCATTCTTATATTAGCACATCAGCTGATGGTACCTTGTAAACAAAAATATATTTTTATCTTACAATTACTTAATGATTTTTTTTTGCAAAAAAATATCGCGGTTGGATACTCGGATGTTATAGTTATCTTATCGGCTGATGAAATGCAAGTTCTTGACAGGTTAATAATCGGATGTTATGATGCAAAAAATATAAATGAACTTGATAATGATTTTTATGAACCACAGATCAAGTTCAAGTTTATTTAATTTAAAAAGATTGCAAAAAAACTTAGATAATTATATATATTGAACCATAAGTTACCGCTATTAATTAATAGTAATTAATAATAATTAGTAGTCTGCTAATTAAGCTATAGGACTAAGTTTTCTAGTCATAAAAGCGAATGCTTATGGTCTTTTAGTTGTTTAGTGAGGCTAGAAATTAGAAATCGTTATCTGGGTATGAGTTTTAGAATAATATTGAATTTTCTGTGAAATTTTTTTTTTTTTTTTAAATGTATTGTGTGGTATCAAAAGATTAAGATAGATTAAGGATCGAAAATGGCTTTTTAAATTTTTCTTATTTTAACATGATTTTTGTTAAAATTTGCTCAAAAAACCCTTGTCCCGTAACCTATTTAAAAATTTTAAAAAATCTGAGTAATGCTCATTAATGTGAACCGAAATAGAACAGAAATTTTTGATCTGATAATTATTTCGAAAGTTACCGTTTTTTTTGCAATACCGTGCTGACAATATTTATCTGACTCACTGGAGAACTGGGTAGGTATAGCTGGGTCTTGATTGGAAAATGTCGCAATTAAGTACGCTTGTAAGTCTTTAGATGGAAGCACGTGGATTATTCTTTTAATAATTATCAGAATTTATAATTTTTTTATATGTATCCTTAATTTGTTATCACTTATTAAATACCTATAAATCCCTGTAATGTGTAAAAAATTACACTTCACATCAATTTTTATAATAATTACATAAGTATAAAAAACTGATTTCTGACATAGGAAATATAAAATTAATATCAAAATAATTTAAAAATTATCTTTCCATCAAATTTAGTAATAAAGTTTTATCTGTAACAGTATGGAAGGTTATTTTAGATTATATTTTTAACCTTGTAATCTCGTACGTAGAAACCTCTATCGCCATTACAAAAAGGTAACCTAGATTACAAATTTTTCGAAAATATTATCTCAAAAAACATTATGTCACTATGAATTATCACCACATTCGTTTATTTAAGTAAGATTAGGTTCTTTAAGGATTAAACCACAATTTCAAATGTAATCGACAGATGACACTACAAATTTATTAATGAATGACTATGAAATTCAAAAAAAAAAAAAAATACTACGTAAACTGACTGGTTTTGCTTTGTAATTATCTATTATTAGTATTATTTTAAGCAAGTACGTAAGTAAATTTGCTTCTTTGTGGTTTAGATTTATTATTTTGCAAAAAACAAGGACAGACAGACAAAAAATATTTCAAAAACTGCATTGCTATTAATACACTAATCTTGTAATTTCAATTAACTTTGACGTAATAAGTTTTTGTTTTGTATTGACGCAAAAATTTTAAAACTAAGACCATGGAACTTGTATGGATTTTGAACTTGTGTTACAAAGTAACAAAATTATAATGGGCATACAAAAACTCAGGATCTTAAGGTAGCATTTCGCCGGAACTGCCCACTCCGGCAGTTGACAGTAATAGCCAATCGTATCGTCTAACTGTTACTCTTAGGGTAATCCGTTGAAATAGCCCTCCGTAGTGAGCTAGGAGTGTTCCGAGTCACTCTGTTTAACTCCAGACCGCTCGAGAAAACGCGTTTCTTCTCGAATGCTCTGGAGTTAAACAGAATGACTCGGAGCACTCCGAACTTGCTTCCCGAACCCACCTTTGAATTGGCTGTTAGTTTTGGGAGAGTACACATCGCGATATTTTGGAAGATGGGTTTAGATATTATTATAGCTTTTTTATTAGTGGAAGTAGAAGAGGATGATAATGGATGGACGCCCATCGTCAAGAGCGGTCTCCAATATAATATTTGAAAGTCGGGAAAGGGAAAGATCTTCTGTTAACTTGATATAAAGTTACTTGCAGTGACCGTGGTGTCCATGTAATCAAGAAATATTTTTTTGTGAAAAATATTTAGAAAAATAATTTGGCCGGTCGCTATGGCGTTGTGGTCAGCTCATTTGACTGCTAACCATGTGGGCTCGGGTGCGAATCCCGGTGATGGCATGTTTTTATTATAAAATGATGTTCGTATTTGTTATAAAAATTACTAATGTATCTATAATAAAAATAAAAGATATACTGGTTAATGGCCATCATAGCTAAGACCAAAAATTAATTAAAAAAAAAAAAAATGTTTTCACTGCTTCCCTTGATCAGAAAATCACGCCACGCCATTGGTTACTTGTGACACGTTCAGGAAAATTTTCAGAAAACCATCGCAGTCCGATTTTGTTTCGAGTATAATGATAAGATGATAATGAAATAAGAAGATAATGGAAAGATACCAATGCAATAAAACTCCATCCGCAGTCTTCCTTCACATGTTATTTTTCGTGTTTAAATTACGAAAATGTTTGTGTTCATAATCATAGAGAACTCAATAATTTCGCACACACTCGACAAGTTGTTCATTGTCATGATCACTGCAACATTTTCTTGACATTATGAAAGAATACGTTACAATTTCACAAACACCACTAAAAATAAATCATTCAAGACGTAGAGTCTTGACGTAGAGAATAAGTCATTCAGTTAGAGCGATCGAGACGCCGCAGTCGGGAACGGATTGTCATGACATCATTATCGCAAACTACCGAGCAGTTACAGCGAAATGGTCCCCGTTTAAATTCGCAAAAATAGTGGAAAAAAATGTTTGCTAATTAATAAATCAAAAAGTGTACTTACAATGACGGAGGTTGCTGCATTAGCTAGAGGTCCATACACCACATAGGAATGTCCAGTAATCCAGCCAATATCAGCAGTACACCAGTAAACTTCATTAGGTTTGTAGTCGAATACGTATTTGAAGGTAGTGGCCACGTATAGGAGGTATCCAGCGGTAGTGTGGACAACACCCTTTGGTTTTCCAGTGGAGCCACTTGTGTAGAGCATGAAGAAGGGATCTTCAGCACGCACCCATTCAGGATAACAGGATGTGGAGGCTTCTTGCATTTCGTCATGCCACCAAACATCGCGGCCCTCTTTCATTTGGATCTACACAAAAAAGGAAACAAAATTTAAACATTAATAAAGTTGATTCACTATAGCAGACGATGCACGTTACAATGAAACACATTGTTATAGCAATGTATTTGTTTATTGTGTACGTCGCCTGCTTCTATGGATTCACCATAAGAACAAATATGTTGTTTACTTATCATTACAAATATAAAAAGATAAGATTATTCTGTTTTACCTTATTCGACATAATGTAATAAAATTTTAATTAACCGTAAATATTTATACTTTTTTACTGAAATTTAAATAAATAAATTAAATAAAACATCAGGCGAGAATTTTTAAATAAACTTTTTGGTAACTAAAACTTCTGTTTTCACCAGTGGCGGATCCAACGGCGCAGAGAGCAGGCCCGGGCCCCGGTAAATCAATAATTCCAGGCCCGGGTAAACAATAATTTCTCGCCACGCCCCGGGAAATAATAATTACGGGCTCGATGAAAGAAAGAAAAAAAAAAAAAAAAAAACTGCGCGTAGGTAGAAATTGTTCTTTATTTTTTTATAATATATTATATGTTTACGTAATGTACCCATTATACAGGCGGAAGCTACTGATAGAACGCCACAAAAGGGCCCAAAATACTGATAACTGAACAGCTAAATACATAAACAAAAAAGGTATGAATCTATAAACACTATTATTTCAATTATTATTGCGAATTACAATTAAAGCAGTGAATAGTCGGAAAAAAGTACTAAAAAAAATTTAAAAAACTCTAGCAGTAAAGATAAACAGTATAAGAAAACATATACATATATTTTTACCGACCGCCAACATATTATATAAGGGAGGTATTGTGATCATACCGATTTTCACATTTCGAGATTTCGATGGATCTCCACGAATTGAGGTCCCTACATAACGTTTTGACTATTTTTAGCATGATATTTGTCGGTCTGGCTACCCGTCTGTCTGGTTGTCTGTCTGTCTGTCCGTCCGTCTGTCTGTGTACACGTGCAGAGCAAATTCGGCTAAATGGATTTTTATGAAACTTCATATTTATGCTTTTGAAATCAATGGCACAAGTTGATCAACTTTTGGTAAAAATCGGTTAACTAGAAATGGGAGTTTACTCGTGTCGATTTTAAAATTTTTGCGAATATTTAGCAACAGAAAGTATTTCGAAAAAAATTATTTAACAAAAATTGCTATAAATGCAATGACTAACAACTTTTATTTGAGACATTTTTTGATAAAACGTATTTTTCTGAGTGTCTATTTTTTCATACTTATATGTAACGTTTCCATGGTCTTGATAAATAATATCTCTGTTAGAAAACATTAGGTCAAGCTATTTCTAGTCTGCTGCTAGAATACATTTTATGCTACAATTACATTTTAGAATACAAGTATTTTGTAATGGCGGTCGGTCCTGTGGTAGCCACAGCTGATTTTTTTTCCTAGAAAATTCAAGTTTTTTTTGGACCATAAATACTGGACAGGAGCTAGCAGAGCTTTTGCTTTTCAATTACTTAAATGCTAAAATATATTTCTTTTAATTTAAATGACAGCCAACATAACCTTACTTTCCATATGACGTTAGTCACCACAGGGGATCACAGATGGCGCTAGGTTCTGTCGTTCTCTCCATATTCTGTCGTCTATATTAGAGATAGCCAAAGTGCATGATCAAAAGAGCCGCATACATAAAAATATGAATCCCCAAGAGCCGTAGTTTAGGTTAGTTTGAAAAATTTAGATTTGTGAAAAGTGATTTTAAAATATTTGCTTTGCTTGCATCGAACAATAAAATCAGTAAAAAATAATTGTGTAAAGAGTAAAATTGTTGTTAAGTCGTTTTAAATTGTTTATGCGTACAGAAGGAGCCGCACCAAAGACATAAAAGATCCGCATGTGGCTCATAAGCCGTAGTTTGGCCACTGTTAGTCTATATAACTGACATATTTTGTCTTGATTTAAATATTGTCGTTACTGGAATAATCTACCGTGCATTATTTTTTCTGTCGTTCTAAAAATCTAATAAGTCGTTAATAAACCTTATCGGAATACATCGGACCAACTCATCGATAATGCGATAACGTCGGTCTGGAAATATTGAAATCAAAAACATCAATAGTTTGTTAAGAAACATCGAAACCTCCCACATCCTCCAGCGAACAGAGTTCATCAAAATTACTCCCATTTTCTTTAAGGACTTTCCAATTTCTACCATCATGTGCGTATGTGCCAACGTACGAAAAAATATTCGTCATCCTTTTATAAAATGGTTCCAAGTATTCCACTAAAAAATTAAATCACTTCTGCTTATATTATTAGCAAAGAAACCATTTTATATCTGTAACGTAATTGGGAATTCCTTACGCTACTTGTATCAGCTGACCGCGAAATTAAATTCAGTTAAATTATTCGCGGTTTAACCGAATCTAAATTTAATATTTTCCCATATTTCTTAAAACTGAAGGTAATTCAAAATTAAATGTGTAAATCTTGAAATTAAAAGGAAACTTGATTTATATTTTTTTAATTAGCACAACAGGAAAATTTTTAATCAAGGTAAATGATTTCTACACAGATTATGTAAAAAATGCAGATATGCTTAAAATTTCACAATTTTATTGATATACCAAAAATGCAAATGCTAATAAATGCAGAATTAATGCATTGTGATAATTTTTTGTGTTTGAAATTTGCGGTTAAAGTTTAATAATTAATAATGTCAATGTCAGTAATTAAAAATAATTTTTAGGCGACCATATCAAAAACAGTTCTTTTTTATTGCATTTTAGTACTAAACAAAAAGTAAATATTTTTCGGCCTAGGCCAGGGATCGGCAACCTTTCGGTGACAAAGAGCCAAATCTATATTGAAAACAAAAACAATAACATGGAAGAGCCGCTAAAAAATATATGCTATATTTAAGAAAAAAACGTAAAAATTGTTTATTTGTTTTAAAATAATCAAGTATTACAATAAATTAATATTTACTTATACATTTAGTTTGTGATACCTATTGCACTTGCAAGTATATTACAATATAATAATTTTTTTAATGGGACGATTGCTCCTGCATAGTGCAAGACAAGACTTCAATATTTGGTGAATATTCAGTAATCTTTAACTTAAGGCAGCACTCAAGTTTCAGGTCAGTACGATTACTTCTTAAATGACTCTATTAATTTCATATGTGAAAAGACTTGCTCACAGTAATATGTGGATCCGAAAATTGTCAGTAGTCCAAAAGCATATTTTTTTAAATGATTGAACGATTTTGAAAGACGTCTCCAAGCTTCGAAAACAACTTTACCTACTTTTTGAAGATTTTGAATTTCGGTCCACTTATGCTGGGAAGATAAAATGCACTTTTCTCTTTCTAAACTTTCCAGTTCAGAATTAAATTTTAGGAATATATTATTCCATAAATCTTTGAATTTCAAATCCAGTAATTGAAGTTCAAATTGTGCCTGATTAATCAATGGGAATGGTGATAAATGTAATTGCTGCATATCTGCTTAATTTGGTTTAGTCAAAAAAGCTAGTGTAGCTTTATATTTTCTAAACTCTTTAAATCTTTCTCCAAAAGCTTCTTGCATGTTAACAATAGTTTGTGCAAAAAAAATTGTATTAAAAACGTTGTTATTGTCCTTATGTTTTATAAATTAATAAAATGTAAAAATGTTTCTGCACGTAAATCATTCACAAATACAGATAACTTTTTTTCGAAACAAATTACTTCTTCTAAAAGGGAATATGCAGTAACTCGGGGAATGAACGGGCGTGAAAGCTAATTCAAATAAATTGTTTAATTTTTCTAATTAAAATTACTTTTGGCCGCCCAAAAAATATAATGTTCATTTTTGCCAAAAAGTTTTTTTCCGTCCTCATCTATTTGAATCAAATTCAGATGCGAACGAAAAAGATTCTCTTTTTGGCCATGGTACACAAATAACTATTTATTGTGGATTTTATAATTATTAAAAAATTGTTCGACCGGTGTAGTGTGGTGGTAACACATGTGCTCTGCGTTGCTAAGGTCTAGAGTTCGAATTCTGTTCAGGCATGGAATTTTAAAAAGTGAAGAATTGTCCTGGCTAATTGCCGAAGTAGCAAAGGCCATTAAAATATTATAAAAAAAAACTGTTTTTGTTTTTCTTAAGTGATAAACAAAAAAATCTAGCGATGATCTGCAAAATAAATAAAAAATCTAAACAAATTAAAAATGTAACCGTCCGGATAAAGGTTAATCTTTTTTGTTTTGTAAAATTTTATCTTATTGACACATACATTCTTTCATGCTTTCATCAGATGGTATTACTACAAAAGTAGATTATTTTTTTTTTTTTGTGTTTTATCAGGCAGGATGTGTATCAGGCCATTTCTAAAGTCTAAAGACACGTTATTGGTAATCCTCATCTAAATATTTGATTGCAATTTAAAAAGTGTACGAGGATTTCAAAAATGGCTTCTTCTTAATTTGTTGGCTTCGGCTTACGAGGGTTGCCTTTTATAATTCGGGATTTAAGATCAAAAACAATTATTTATCAACAAAAGTGGCTTTATTGTTTTTCAAAATATTCTCCATGAAGTTCAATACATTTTTGCATGCGTTTGAATCAATTTTCGTAGCATTTTTTCCACTCCGATTGAGGCACTTCCAAAACATGCATTTTGAACGCATCAACTGCTTCTTCAAGTGTAAAAACGTTGCCCTCGCAATTTATTCTTGATATGCGGGATTAAAAAAAATCATTGGGTGCCAAATCAGGACTATACGGCAGATGACCCATTAAATCGTTTCAAGTGACGTTTTGAGTGCTCAAAAAGTCACTTGTTTGAGCCGATCTGTGAGAGCTCGCATTGTGACGATTGGAAATTACGTGAGATTCAACGCGAACAAATCTTTTTGACGGCCAAATGTTCATGCAATAGTGAATGTATGCTGGTCCCCTTATGCCCAAGGATACCTCAATCTCACCATAAGTCACCTAACGATCTTGCAGTATCAGTTCACGCACAGCATCAATGTTTTCCGGAACAACAACCGATTTTGGACGACCTTCACGAAATTTCTCCTTAAGCGAACTACGGCCACGATTGAAGTCGGCAAACTATCCATAAACAGTAGTCCTTGATGGTGCATCATTGCCAAAAGTCGAATTAAGTTCATCGATGCACTGTTGTTTTGTTAATCCACGTCGAAAGTTGTAGAAAATAATCGCTCGAAAATGTTCCCGATTTAATTTAATTTTTAGCCGAGATGAATTTTTTCAAGTTACTGTAAACAACACAAATAGCGCTCGTACGGCAAACCGTTCCGAGTACGTATACCGTCAAAAATGTCACACTTTACGATAAAAGTGTCAGTTGCCAGATGGCAGCACTAGTCTAGCGTAATCCTGAACTATAAGAGGCATCCCTCTTCGCCAGTTCGCCAGCGTTTAGCAAAACAAGGAGTATATGAGGACGTTGGAGTTTCGGACCATGCTTTGTTTACCTTGAAGGACCAAGTCAAAAAAGCCAAATTATATCTTAACCTACAAATTTTTACATAAGCCCAATTTACAATGTTAAAAACAAGTAGTTAAAAGTCCCGATCTAAAGATATGAACTATATTACAATATGTTTTAATTTAAGAAAAAGTTAGTTATGTGAAGGTTAGTAGGCATAATTTACTAAATAAAGTAACTATTTTTTAAATAACTTGAAGTAATTTTAATTTGACCCTGAAAAAAATGTTTCAAGTTCGCTTTTTGTCAATAATTTCTATACTTTACAAATTATTCATATATTCTTTTAACAATTGATTTTTATCATGTAATCTGTTCTTTTTAACTTGAAAATAACATACTTAAATATAAATAAGTTATAAATATTTAACCTAAAAAATAAAAATCATGCATAATAATGCCCCGAATTACGACTATTTGATTTAGGTGCATGATTGCTTGGGAGTTACAAATTACAAAGCTGACTATTATTAAATTTTGCATTCTGTTAAATTCTAGAATATCTACTTATGTATACATTATATTGACTTAACCTCTGTATTTCCAATGATCACTAACTGGCTCAATAAAATATTATTATTATTATTAGCTACCGCCCAATTGTTTTCCTGTATTAATAATTAATTTGGGATAATTTTCTCGGAAGTTTCCTCTGCATAATTACCTAAATTACAATAAAATAATTACGTTACTAAATATTTATTTCAATTTTATTTCAATATGATAATATCATTACACTAATTTTATATGATTTCTCGTATAAATTAACTACCTACATGTCATCTTGATAAATTTGGATAATTATCATAATTATTGTATTCAAATTGAACATAAAAATATTACAACCAATTTTCGACTTAATTATAGAGGGTACAATAATTAGGATTGATGTAAAATTACAATAATCAACCCCCCCCCCCCCCCCCCGGGCACTCTATACACAAGTTTTAAGGGACACATTTGTCTTCTAATCGAAAGTAAGCCCAGATGGCCTAACAGGCCATTGTAACAACGATTTTTTTGTCTTTATAAAAAACTAAACATGTTTATACTGAAATTTTTTTAATAACGGAGATATCAAAGTTACAAACTTATAAAAATAGTACGATTAAAAACTAACATATAATAAAAACAAAAGTAAAAATTGTTAGCTATGGGCACATCGTCAAATAATTCTTGATAACTATTTTCCAAAAAATTTAAATACTTTACAATACTCAAATTTCCTTCATGGAGATACGGGCCGTATAATAAGGCCTATTATAGCATTTCCTAGAACTCCAAACCAAACATTTATAGAAAATTTTGTTTCGTTGTCGCACAGTGCGGAAAGCATGTGTATTTTCACGTGTCCACAAATGTTCATTAATTTTGTTAAAAACACCGGTATTTGTAAAATTAGCCTCGTCCACAATATTTTATAAGCTAACTTGCTATTGATTGTAGAAGCTTGCATGAACCAGTTACATAATTGCATTCTTTAAAATTCGTCTACAAAACTATTACAAAGGTAACAATTACCTGAAACTTTAACAAAATAACAGATTTAATTCAATTATTTCAAACGATTAATAAGTAATATCATAAATTTTCAACTATTGATATCTCCGTTATTAAAAAACAAAGTTATAAACATGGTTAGTTTTTTATAAAGACAAAAAAATAGTTGTTCCTATGGGCTAGTAATATACAGGATATTCCATTTAAAAAAATATTTATTTTCAAAATATCTGGGGAATGAAACATACATTTTTTTTTAAGCCTGTCATGATATTTCCTATGTAAGATATTCGAATTTTGTCCATTTAACCGAATTTCTATCTATAATACTAAGAAAGATAGCAATGGTAAGCCACTTGGCTGAGACATTCTGTATATATACGTTGTTGATTCATTTGGATAGAACTATAGACTCATATTCATCGAATATATTCATTTTCCAGTTTAATTTGTTAAAATTTACAGCAGGAATATAAAATTTCCAGCAGAAATACGAAATTTCTTACCTTAGAGAAGGTGTGGTTGACAGGGAAGGTGACTCTGTTGAGATGGGCAACAACAATACAGGATTCAACATTGTGTCCATTCTTGGAACATTTCTCAAGAGCAGCATCACAGATGGACTTCAATGGGAGAGGTTTTTCTCCACGCCAGGCGCCGTCAGCTGTTATCAACACTTTTGCCTCACAGTCACCCATCCTCTCCGCGAGAGAATCCGATGAAAATCCTCCAAACTGTAAAAGAAAAAGAAAATTAAGATTTACAAATTTTTAGCGAAGTTAATGAAAGAATTTGCTTCGTTCAAAATTTATGATAGAACATAGAACAATATAATAGTGTCATATTTAAAACTAGTAATTAGTTAAATAAACTAAAAGAAACATTAAAGAGTCCGTAAATTTAATAAAGTCCGTTTACCATAACTATGAGATGACGTCACAGTTGCAAAACTCACCTTGTTGCCAATTCGTTAACTGTCAAAAAAAGTTAGGTTATATCGAAGAACTTCTAAAAATATATTGAAAACCTATATTTTGTGTCTCTTTCTATCCCATAGAAATTGAAGTGAGCTCGAAACAATAATGGGTGTGGCCTTTCATGTTTTTTCTCATTCCAATTTACATGTGTTAAAAAGAGATGAAAATTACATATTTTGTGTCTCTTTCTATCCCATAGAAATTGAAGTGAGCTCGAAACAATAATGGGTATGGCCTTAACAACGATTGAACAATCCAATTTCAAACTGGCAACATTGAAAAAATGTACCAACATTAAATAAATAAATGTACTAACGAATTATGGATTGATGTTGATTAAGACATATCATAACGTTGGTACTTAAATTAACCAAGTGTGACGTCAATGTAAATTAATAATTATCAGCGTTTTATTGTATCTTATTGTGTTTTATATTATTTTATTGTATTCTATTATATTTCAATTTAGTAATTTATTTAATTTTTGAGAATTGTTAAAGAAATTAATATCCTTTTAGACTTGACAGATTGTAAATTGATAATCAGCGTTCTACTGTGTTTTATTGTGTTTGCTGTATTTTATTGTATTTATTATGTTGTTTCCTACTATTTATTTTATACTGTTCTTGTATTTCATTGATATGATAACTTCCATCCCATTCTACTTCGCACGTAAACAAATATGACTATGCCTATCACATCAATGCATGCATGTATACCCACACATAATTGTATTTTGTATATGAAGGTTAATAAAATTATTATTATTATTATTATTATTATTATTATTATAGTTATCGTAAACCAACTTTATTTAGTGTTTTAAATGAAATCAAATAAAACAAAAATGCTTTGCTCATTGATATGCAATAAAATGCAATTGTCTAATTTAACCAACATCGTAACTTCTATAGTTTTCGAGATAGAGCAATAGACAAATTAATATGAACCCCGGTACATATTCTTATTTTAATTTTTTTGTTTTTCATTTTATATTTTTATAAGAAATAATCCGATTAAATATGACAAGCAATACTACCCCACGTATTTTCTATCCGATTAATTTGACGTCCTCCTATTACAGCTTTCATTGTGCCAGGCAGAATTAGATCTCTTCCTCCATTTCTAAAGAAGTCAATCATATCAAATAACACTTCTGAATCAATACCTATTTTATTAGGTTTTAAAATAAAATAAAATATATAAATTTTTATTTATAACTTTTTACTGTTTAACGAATTCACGGAGTACGTGGCGAGACTAGTACTGGGTGAATGACAGGACAAGGGACGTAGCCAGAATTTCAGCTTGGGGGGGGGGCAAAAATAACAAAATATTCTAAATTGGTTGGTACGATCTTAATTACATGGCTTGGGTAGAAAATAACAGCGTTCTAAGTCTTTTGTAGTATATTAAATAATAAAAGTCCGGTAAAGTTATAAATTTTCTTCACCAGAGGTGAAGAAAACAACCTAAATTATATTTAGAGCCCTGCGCTGATACGTTTTTCTGTATCCGCATCCGCAGCCTTTGTAAATATGAATATCCGCATCCGCACTATCCGCACAGGATTTGCTGTCTATTTGGAAATAACTAACCTTTTTCGCCAATTGGAATATCGCTGCTTTAAAACTACTGAAATTTTTATCACATTACATATTACTGGGTCCAGAAATATGTTTTCTATCTAACGTCGTACTGAAATTATATAAATTAAAAAAGAAAGATGAAAATTACAATTATTCGACTCTTAAACCAAGATTATATAAAACGTAAAACTTTAAACAGTAATATCTCAAAAACTTAGTTTTTTAAGATATCTCACTATTGTTTTAGAGCAGCGATATTTAGAAATAATTAAACAGATTAATTTATCACATTTATGACCAATAAATAACAAGGAAAGTCCTATAAGATCAACAAATTTATAAAAATGAGTTTTTAATAATAAAATTAAATTCTTAAATTCATCCTATTATTAAAAGATGAAAGTTATATGACGATTTCAAGATTTTTAAATTTGATATGAGCTTCATATGTTTTTAAATGTGGCAATTGCCATGGTTAATTTTGACTAATATTTCCAAAAATGCAAAATAAGGCGATACAGTAAAATCTATTCCAAACGAGTAGGCGGAACTAACCGCAATTTTCATTTTTGTAAGTTGTCATTAGCTATTTTTTTATATATTGAAGTTGGGTTTTCCTGAACAAAATGATCTAGAGCTTCAATCAATCGGTAAAAGTAACTAGAATTGAAAATCTATTTCCGCCTAAACCAAAAGAACAGACTTTACATAATTATTTTTTAATTAATAAACTGACAATAAATCCAAAAAAATTGTTGTATCCAGGGATGGGGAGTCGGAGTCGGAGTCGGGAGTCGGGAATCGAGGAGTCGAAGCTTTTTGGAGGAGTCGGAGTCGGAGTCGGGAGTCGGAAAAAGTTATCGACTCCCGACTCTTTGACTACATATTTATCAAGGATGAGAACAATCCGAAAGCGAAAGCAAAATACCATACTACCAGAATTTGTTAAAGAATGGGAACAGGTACGACATTTTTTCTCTGTTCATGAACGAAAATGAAATTAAAAATATTCAATTCCGGTTTCCTTCATGCTTTTCAATTAAAAATTTAGTTAATTTTTAGTAATATCTAATTTTTATTTTTTTGTATACTTTGTTTATTATGTTAAAACGAAACTAAACTGGATTTTTATTTCTCAAGTTGTAACGGGCTTTGTGATTATTTTATTTTTCATGTTGGCAGCTAAAATCTATATGTCAAAAGAAAAAAGTGACATGTTATGAAAAATAAAGTACAGTCTGTTCCAA
This sequence comes from Liopterus haemorrhoidalis, assembly GCA_963971575.1. NCBI lineage: Eukaryota > Metazoa > Arthropoda > Insecta > Coleoptera > Dytiscidae > Liopterus > Liopterus haemorrhoidalis. Next base: position 12,485,794 of record OZ020618.1, on the reverse strand, counting down.
ACGATTAAGCGGAACTAACTGGAATTTTCATTTTTGTAAGTTGTCATTAGCTATTTTTTTATATATTGAAGTTGACTTTTCCTGAACAAAATGATCAAAAGCTTCAATCAAACGGTAAAAGTAACTAGTATTGAAAATATAGTTCCGCCTAAACCAAAGGAACAGACTTTATATAAAATACAAAACAATTTTTTTTTTTTAAACTAATATATTTGAAAATTTGTATTCAAAATGACTCAATAGTCAAGATGAAATGAAAATGACATTTTATAAAAACAGCTCGCCCCAACCCAAGATATTTAATGTAAGTATAGTCTGTTTGCTTGGTTTAAGCGGAATTAGATATCGAAATCTACTAACTTTTAAGGATTGAATGAAGCTTTGTATCATTTTGTTTAACAAAAGCCCACTTTGATAGTTAAAAAGTAAACTCGTGATAATTTGAGAAAATAAAATTTCCATTTAGTTCCGCTTAAACATTTGGAATAGACTTTACAATTTACCAGTGAAAAGAGTCGGGAGTCGGAGTCGGAGTCGGAGTCGATTATCAAAAATACCGACTCCGGAGTCGAGAGTCGGGAGTCGATAATTTTTCTGTCGACTCCCCATCCCTGGTTGTATCTACGACTTTTATTAAAAAGTGAAAAGTGCCGTAATGTATCATTATTTTACTCTGGCCATAAGCCCAATACAAATGCCAACGATACATTATTGGGGTTCTAAACGCGTCTTCCGTAGGAAGAGGCGTCCAACCGAAGATTTTATATTCACGCGGATATTGCGGATAAGCGGATATGCTATAAAATCCGCATCCGATCCGCATCCACGCGATTTAAATGATAATTTATCCGTATCCGCAGAAAAATAGCGGATATCCGCGGGTAATCCGCGGATTTGCAGGGCTCTAATTATATTTTATGTAGGGTAAACTATCCTGGGGAGGGGCAAATGCCCCCTATGCTCCCCCCTGGCTACGTCCTTGGGCAGGTCGGTGCAAAGATGATGGTCATAAAATAACCAATTTTCGCTTTGCAGCCGACACCATTCTTATAGCTGAATGAAAACTAACTAACAAGTATCATACTAAAGCTTGAAGACGTCAGCTTTAACGTCTTAAAATAAACTATAATATTAATAAAATTCATGATTATTGATCGGGAGCACAATGACCGCCTGGAGGTTAGAAAAATTGCTAGTCGCAATGTAGTTTCGAAAATTCTATTCTCAAATCATTAATATATAACATCAGGGATGCAGTCAGGAGATTTGGCGCAGAATTCAACTCGGTCGAACTGGAATTGAGACAGCTTTCTAGAATTATTCAGATATATTCATAAAGTTATTCATAGCTACCAAGTAACTATTGTTTTTGTTGAACTATTGTGTAGAAGTCTATAGACAAAAAAACAGTCGTTACTTGGACCCGCCAATAAAATGATAGAATAGAAATCTATTCATCCTAATCTCACCACAGGCTTTACTTGAGTCTTATGATGAATACTTGACTGAAGATGACTTAGAACTTACGCTGAAACTGCTCGGAAAATATGACATTGACTTTAAAAAATCTGAGCGAAGGATTAAGACTTGGAAATGATCTTTATGACTTTTTCGTAAAAATCGATCTAGCCATGGAAAGAAACTAGATTAAAAAAAAAAAAAAAAAAAACAGTGACGAAGCATCTTAATATCAAATAATAATAATAATAATAATAATAATAATAATAATAGTTTATTTATTTAGCTAATGCTAGTAAGATCCATATTAACAAACATAAACATATAAACATTATAATAAACATTCAAATCAAATTTAATCCTTATTTTGTCAATTTAAACCATTATTTGTCCACTTAGTTCATGCAAAACGTGATTTTTGTCAAATTTAAATATCTATTTTTCGTAATTAAGCGCTTTAAAATTTGAATTGAACTTTGATTTCATTTGAACATATTTGAATTAATTGTTTGGGACGTTAAAAATAAGTAGGTCGTAAAATTAGGAGCCGGTCACCGTGGCGCAGTGGTTAGCGTGGCAGTGTACTAACTGCTGGGCCATGGAGGGCTCGGGTTCAAATCCCGGTTATGGCATGGATATTTTGTGTTGTCCAAAAAATGTGCATTGTAATATTCTGTAATATTTTCAAAATAAAATTGCTTCTACTGGATAATGGCCTTAGTAGCCAAGTACAAACATATTTAAAAAAAAAAAAAAAAAATTAGGTTCCAAACTTGTTGCAAATTGGTTTGTAATGTTTTCTACAATAATTTCAAAACTGTATTACTGTGATAAATCATATTTTGAATGTTATCTTCTCAAATATTTTTAATATCAGCCCTGCTTACGAAATCCTGTAAACTATGAAAATTCACAGTTTATATATTTTTTCAGATAAACAGGTTTCGTCGCGTAAATGTTTACGTAATTCCTGCTAATGATATAAAAATAAAATTTCCTTATCAACTTATTTAAGAGGATTAATTATTTTTTTAATCCCATAGTAATTCATTTGTGGTTAACAAAACATCGAGATAACATTAAAATGTCTTTCTTTTAAATATAAGTTATTTTTTGTACGTATTTTAACATTGAGTATATTGGGTCTCGTGAAAGTGTAGTTATTTTTGGAAATTTGGGTATTAAATCAAAAACTATATCTCAAAAATGGTAAGAAATAGAGACCTAAGGTTTAAATCTTGAAAAAATTTAGTTTTACGATGTTTTTTCTGTAATATTTGGTACGTAATGACCTAAAAGTAATTGGTAAAATTTTGATTTTATTATGTAAATTTCAAAAATTCGTATCTCAAAAATGGTAAGAGGTAGAGACTTGAGGTTTGAATTTTTGGAATTCTTACACCTTGTTTTGTCTAGAAAAAATTAATGTTTGGCCCGTAATTACCTAAAATTATTGAAAATTTAGATTTTTTTGTAATTTTAAAAATTCATATCTCGAAAAAGGTAAGACATAGAGATTTGAGGTTTGAATTTTTGGAATTCTCACACCTTGTTTTGTTTAGAAAAAATTAATGTTTGGTCCGTAATGACCTAAAACTATTGAAAATTTCGATTTTTTTGTAATTTTAAAAATTCATATCTCAAAAAAGGTAAGACGTAGAGATTTGAGGTTTGATTTTTTGGAATTCTCACACCTTGTTTTGTCTAGAAAAATATAATGTTTGGTCCGCAATGACCTAAAACTATTAGGGAAAATTTTGAACATTTTGTAATTTTAAAAATTCATATCTCAAAAAAGGTAAGAAATAGAGACTTGTCTATGTTTGAATTTTATTTTGTTTAAATTATTTTGTCAAATTTCTAGTCATATTTTGGTAAATGTTGCATTTAATTTTTAAAAGCATAAATTTAATAACCAGTGGGACGTGTTGAAATTATAATTTAATTCTATGTTTGAATGTATAGGAAATCAGAGGGGCGGAGCTTATGATTTAAGCAACCAATGGAAGCCATAGGCGCAATTTTCAAAATCTCAATGAACCTTGCTATATAAAAAAAAATACTGCACATATTTAGAAACTTAAATAATGGTATTAGGCATTCGAATTAAAATTCATAAAAAAATATTTTGACATAAAATTTGTTTTGGCATCCCAAATAATCATCATTCACTTACTAAATACCTGCGAAACCCTGAAATGTGTGAAAATTCACACTTCACATCAATTTTTTTTTACTTCGTTTCTCTAATGATTTTCTGAATTTCTACCCTATACCGTTCTTAAGTGTCCTTTTTACAACTGTCTTTTTTAATTTCTACCCCCCCCCTGTTCTCAAGTGATTTTTGAATATCTGGCCCCTGGTACAATTCTATGCGGACCGTAAAACATTATATATGGCCCAACTACAGGAAATGTTGGATACCACTGATGTATAGTAATGAACTTTGTTTTTTTAATAATATAAACTGTTGTAAATAAAAGTAAATTAAGCTGTTTGTTAAAGAATAATAATTTGTAATCTAATAATAATAATTTATAATAAATTTAATTAAATTTATAAACATCTGATAATTATGTTATTTACAAAACAAATTATCTTTTTCGTTTAATTAGTAGTAATAATAATAAAAATAAGATATGCTACAAAAGGTATGAAAACAATTTTTTAATGTTCTTAAAAAGTTTAGAGGCAAAAATTTTATGAACAATAAATATAATTATCACCGTATTTCCCTGAATATTTTGTTTGTTGTTTTGTTGTTATGCTAAAGTATTTTTTGGGATCTGAAAAATATTTTCTTACGTAAAGGAATTGATTTTATTTTTGCATGAATGAAAATCAGATAGTAGATTTAATGATATTCATATTGTTGTTTTGACGTCATATAATCGGATATGTTTCTGTGCATACATTTGCAATCATGCGTCAACGCGATTCCAACAATAATTTTATGTAAAATAAATTATTGACACATGTTGTAAAGTTTTTTACATATACATAAGGCTGGAAACAAATATTGTATTGTTTGTTATGCATTGTACATAACAATAAAAAAGTAATTATCTTTAACTTGTTTATAGAAATATTTAATAATTTGTGTCCAGTTATCGCCAAAGAAATCTCCATAGTTGCTACACTTTTACTACAGTAATTGGCATATGACAACTTCTATCTCAAGGTAGACGTCCTAGACTCGATGATTATTAGGGTTTGGTAGGTATGATCACCAAAAAAAACCCTTATAACGTCACTCATGTGTCTGTCTATCTGTGCGGTAGAAACTATAGCCAAACGATTTAACATAGAAAGTTAAAATTTGGTATGCTTATACAGCTCTTTGACCCACATTTAGAAAATATACTGTGATTTAAAAAAAAACACATCCAGAGCTAAATATAAACAATTATGCCCAAATGATTATGACCGTATTCCCAAATTTTCTATTACTTCTAAATTACCTAACTTAAATGTCTTAAAATTATAAATATGCCTGATTGTAAATTAATGTCAATATTCATCTCTGTATAAAATCAATGTAAATTACTGTAAATGTACCGGGGTGCTAAGAACCTCAGCAGTTGAAGCGCCCCCAAAAATATATCCTAAATAAAAAAATAAAAAAACAATTATGCATTTCATATATATATATTTTTTTAAATTTTGATGGCATATCAAATGAAGCCTCTTAATGCGTGGATCAAGAAGCAAATTTTTATTTTTGAAAAATCTTTTTTTTTTATGGGGATTTTGTAAAAATATGTCATAAAACTTTTGTCCCCCACCCTATCTCTCAGATGGGGGGTGATCTAAAAATCTGAAAAAAATCTCCATAATGAACATTGATGGGAATATTTCGGTTCCCATCAATGTTCATTATGGGAATTTTTGATCAGATTAGTTTTACGAAAAATGTTGATTTTTTTTGTGTCGTCGATAAAATAAATATTTAATAAAAAATGTATTGTATGGTATCAAAAAAAAGCTATTAAGATGTATATATAGGAACAAAAAGTAGTTTTTTAAAATTCGTTTTTTTAACACGATATTAGCCAAAAATGTGCTAAAAAAATTCTTGTCTCGCCCGCTTTTACTCAAAGGGGACAAACTAAAAATCTGAAAAAATTATAAGTAATTTATATTGATCTAAGCCAGAGATCGGCAACCAGCGGCCACTGGGATGAATGCGGCCCGCAAAACGATTTTATGCGGCCCACAAGTAAGAAAATACATTTTTTTTTTATCCAACGTGACCAAAACTTTACTGCTGTGCTGATTTAGGCTGCTTGCACACTAGGTATATTTATACCGACGAAAATACGTGTAAACCGGTGTAAACTTAAGATCGTAAAAAAATAGATTTTACAAAAGAAAGTATGGCCCATCGAAAAATTTTGTTACTGAATACGGCCCGCGACTTTCAAAAGGTTGCCGACCCCTGATGTAAGCCAAAAACGCACGAGAGGAATTTTTGATCCGATTGCGTTTTTGAAAAATATTGCAGTTTTTGTGTTTTTGACAAAATTTATTATTATTTTCTTTTAAATCATGGCTAAATTATGGCTAATAATTTTATGTTTTTTTTTGTATTTATAGCTAATATAGTGTGTATTTTTTTGAAATTAAAAATATAATTTTAAAAAAAATAACAGCTGAGAAGTTTTGAATTCCCCACTACACATTACACTGTAAAGTGTAGTGTGTAGTGTTCAGTTATTTTACTATACGTTGTGATTCAATCTATTGTTTGAATTACTTTAGTATTTTGTTTTTAAAGTATCAAAGAGGAATAAATCGTTTATAGTAATGAAATACTTATAAAACTAAAAATAACACATTGTTAACAGTGAGAATAACGTTTCTGAAATTAAAAAAAAAATGAAGCCATTTATCAATATATTAATCTAATGAAGACTTTAATACGAAGCAAATGCAGAAAAAATGCTGGGATTTTTGGCAAATTATTTAAATTATGTTTAAAAAAATTAAATGAAATCTCTTATACTCTATCTCAGAAAGACTGATAGTAATAAAATTTATTATTTGTAAAAAGTTATTGTTTTTTCACACAGAAGCGGCCCACAAAATATGAATAGTTCGAAACGAAATATTGTTAAAAACAACCTAGTGTGCCGCACATATTATATGGGAATACGAACTAGGGTTAAACACAATAGATCATAAAAATGTTACCCTAAAATTTTGAGGAAAAATATGGTCACAGGGGTGTGTTTAATGATATGATAAACATGGTCACAGGCGTGCGTTTAATAAAATGATAATTAGTAATATAGAAATACACAAAACCAATTTAAACGTGTTTAAAATATGCACGCCACTGGTAACTGCCTGACAAAAAGATTTATTACTATCAGTCTTTCTGAGATAGAGTATAGTACTCAAATTACTAATAAAAATGATTATCAAAAATCTGTTGATTTTGATGTAATTATAGAACAAATATTCCTAGACCTCCAGCATTATGTTGGCTTCTTACACTTATTAAATATCTACAAAACCCTAAAATGTGTGAAAATTCACACTTCACATCAATTTAAAACTATTAAAGGAAAGCTTTTATTACTCATTAGCAGGCCATTCTTTTGAAAAATATCTTGATTTTGATGCGATTACAGCAAAAATGTTTTTAGAGATTTTGGTTTAAAAGGAGGTATAATTTTATAATATTTTTGATTGTAACTTACCACGATAGAGTGAACTGCTCCAATTCTTGCACAAGCCAACATGGCTACCACCAGCTCAAGAACCATGGGCATGTAGACTGCCACCCTGTCGCCCTTTTGCACGCCCTTGGATTTGAGGACGTTTGCGAAACGACAGACCTCTTCGAGAAGTTTGCGGTACGTCAGCCGACTGTAGTCATCTGGGTGATTCCCTTCCCTGAAACCAAATGCATATTCTAAGAACTTTTAATAAATATGGTTATTCCGAAGTTAAATATACGGAAATTACGTTCACAAGAATTTTATAATAGTGAAATAACCTGCATATTAATTTTATGAAATTAAATATAAAAAAATGGAATTTACCTCAAATGCTTAACAGATATAAGCAAATATGGGAAAATTTTCTACTATTTTTTATGTATGAAAAAATAAAAATATGGTCGATTGTTTTGTTAACATTACAGCGTTAATAGTCTAAATAATTTACAAACAATTCTGCGCATCAAAACTAATTATACTCTATCTCAGATAGACTGATAGTAATAAATCATTTTGTCAGGCAGTTACCAGTGGCGTGCACATTTTAAACACGTTTAAATTGGTTTTGTGTATTTCTATATTACTATTTATCATTTTATTAAACGCACGCCTGTGACCATATTTATCATATCATTAAACATTCAAAATATGGTCACAGGGGTGTGACCATATTTTTCCTCAAAATTTTAGGGTCAAATTTGTATGATCTATTGTGTTTAACCCTAGTTCGTATTCCCATATAATATGTACGGCACACTCGGTTGTTTTTAACAATATTTCGTTTCGAACTATTCATATTTTGTCGCTTTTGTTTTGCCGCTTCTGTGTGAAAAAACAATAACTTTTTACAAATAATAAATTTTATTACTATCAGTCTTTCTGAGATAGAGTATAATAGCAAAATTTTCAAAAGATGTTAATGTTATTTTCATGTCAAAAATTTATGTGCAGTGGGAATTTTCAGATATTTCAGGGTTTTGTAGGTATTTAGTAAATGATAACAAATTGTGGGTGCATATTAAAAATCATAAATTTCTATAATTTTCGAAAGAATAACCCACGTGGTTCCATAAACAGACTTACAAGTGAACATAGTTACGAGATGTGCTAGCATCAAGATACAGCTGTAGCTATCCAGTTCTCCAGTCAGTCAGATAAATGTTAGATAAACACGGTGTTGAAAAAAATTAATTAAATATTGAAATAATTATCAGATAAAAAATTCTATGAACTATTCCGGTATGCATTGCTCAGATATTTTCAGATTAACTTAAACAGAGGTTCTTAAACTTACGTAGTCCGAGGACCCCCTCTTGAACAACATTTTTTTTTGTGAACCCCATCCCAACCCTAGGCATTTTACGTCGTTCTTGAGACTTTTTGGCTCAATAATCTCATAGGCACTACGTTATAATAAATATATGTAAAAATTAGAGATGGGAATTTCGGCTCAGTTTGCGGAACCGGATCAGTGCAGGTCGTTCAGTTTGCTGAGCCGACTCTTTGATCCGGCTCAGTGATCCGGTTAAGTAAACTTATCCCTGAGAAACAGGTCGGTCAGTCGTCAGTTCTCCCACCGTTCAATACGATTGTAAGTTTGGAATATGTAGGTAGAACTAGAGATGGGACTTTCGGTTCAGTTTGCGGAACCGGATCAGTGGAGATTGTTCAGTTTCCGAGACACAGGTCGGTCGTTCGTTCGTTCGTAGGTAGTACGTCGCTTAGATCCGGTTCTTGCATTATATGAAGAGCCGGGTAAACATATTCCCGAGACACAGGTCGGTCGGTCGTTCGTTTGTAGGTAGAACGTCGCTAAGAGCCGGTTCTTGAAATATATGAACTGAACACAGGTCAGTCAGTTGTCGAACGGGCGGTCGTTCGTTCGTAGGTAGAACGTCGCTTAGCACCGGATCTTATCTAACATTTTTGAAACAAACAATTCACTTTATGTAGCTACTGTATTTTAAACCAGATGTGTTAAGTTTATGGCGATGTTTATTGCCCTTATAAATCGGACATCTGGGATTTGGGTAATATTTTTAATATTTTTATATAGTACGGTTGTAGAATACAGACTAAGCCTATTAGTTTCAAATAAACTGCCCTACAAATTGATAACAAAATACACTTTATGATAATATATTACAAGCCGGGTTCTCGCGAAGTTCAACATGACATCGATCCAGATCCGGATCGCTCCGGTCACAGCTCACAATCGCCCGACCAATCGTATCCTTGAAACTTGAAACTATACAATGAGCCGTGAGCCGGCTCATTACAATTTGGTGAACCGTGTCACTTCGGTCAGTGTACAGAGCCGGCTCAGGGAGCCGGTTCGTTCATGAACGACCCATCTCTAGTAAAAATGTATGGCTAGTTATTTTAATAAATGGTATTGTGCATTTATAGAGGAACATTTTTATTAGCATATAGAATAAAAAACATAAAATTAATAAAAATAGTAGTAAAAAGAATAAAAAAGTTACAAATTATAATACGTTAAACTCATACAAACATTTCTTGGTTAAATATTAGTCAAAATAGATCTTATTATAATATGTTTTCTGTAAATAACTTGCAGTTGAATAAAAATAATTAAATTTTTACTAATTATTGTTTAGTTATGTCAATAACTAGTTAGATAACAACAAATACAAAAAGTCTTGACCATGTCGGATTTTTATTAAATGAGTTATTTGAATAAAAGCGAAATGTTGGGGGATGTAAAGTTAATGTCAAAATTGTTTCGCGGACCCCCAGGGGTCCGCGGACCACAGTTTAAGAACCGCTGTTATAAAATAAAGGCTCAAATAATGAACAAACAAATGCTTTAAGCAGGCTATAAATTTTAAAAAATAGAATTAAAAAAAAGCTTTACTTTTTGTATCAAATACCATTACCATGATCTTTCAAAAATTTTCATAAAAAAAAAATATATTATCTGTCACATTTTGTAATACGAAACTAAGAGGGAAATTTCATTTTTTATGCTATATATTTAAAATATCATCTTAGGGTGGTAATTCTGAAGTGGCACCTTTCAAAATATTTGACATGTCAATCGCAATTTTAACATGTCAATTTGTTATCTGACATACAGTCTGTTCCAAACGGTTAAGCGGAACTAAATGGGAATTTAGTTCTTTTAGGTTGTCACGAGAAGGGACCTTGCTTGGGTTATTTCATTATTCAAGTTGGGATGTCAAAATTTAAAATTCCAACAATGAAACCATGGAAACGAATGACAAATGTCAAAATTAAATATTTTTTTTAAATTTTAATGACAAAAAAATAAATAAATGGGAAATTTGTATTAAGAATGACACAAAAAATCAAAATATGAAGAAAATGACATTTTAAAATGATATTAACCTTAACCAAAAAATGTTTATTGTAAGTATGATTTACAAAGCTTAAACAAAACGGCCGAAAGGCACGATTTAAACGATGAAAGTAACTAGATTGCAAAATCTAGTTCCGCTTAACCGTTTGAAACAGACTGTACATAGTTTTTGAGTGAATATAACCTCGATATACTAAAACTTAACTAAACAATTAAAAGCCAGGTTTACAAGTTCACATGTTTCCATAATAGTCTATTTACACCACAACAGTCACCAAAGTAACCAGATCTAGTTTCGTATTACAAAATGAGACAGATTATATATATTTTTATTTTGTTTTTTTGCCAAAAGAGTAAATCTTACGACGACAAATTGATCTCAGTAGGTATATATTATTCTAAAATACAGAACATATGATTTAATTACATAGTGAACATAAATTTGCATAACATTTCATCATATTTCACTGAAAACATAAACAAAACTTTATTTTTATAATTGCATCGATTAGAGGTGAACATCCAGGTATGAATCACACCATGTGTTCCGACAAATTCAGCCAATCGCAAGCCTCTCAAACATGATGCCAACCCAGCTGTCATAGGGCGCCGAATACGATCAATTATAAAGTACTTGTCAAAATAAATCACCACGATAAATAATAAGTTATTCAAAAATTATGAATTAAACAATATAGTTTTAACAGAGGAAAATACTTATTAGATCCTTGACCTAACAGGAGGATAGTCACTGGATCAATACGACGCCTACGTCATCGTCGACGTCCAGAATGGGGTATATTTAATAGGGTTATTCTGAACAAAATTAACTTTCACTAACAGTAAATCGTTTACGGATAAAACATGTACTACCACTATCCCAAATTTAGTATAAGTATCTGTCAATCTTTCTAATTATATAGAGTTTTGGGGCATAATATATTTTTATTAGCTTATATTTATCTAAATTAATTAAAATTTAATTAAATTGTCAGCTATTTCATGTCAAAATAAATGCAATTCGAAGTGATTCTCGTTATAAGTGCAATAAGATAATATGGCTTCACAAAATTGTGCTTCAAATATTAAAGACAAATGTAAACAACTGACCCGCGAAATAAAATATTGAAGCTTTTGCTATTAAATATCGGCAACGACTTGAACCACGGTGCGATAAACATTAACAAACATTAGTTTAAATAAAGTGTTTAAATTTAATTACATTTGAGGGAGAAGAAAAGTAGTATAAGTGACATTAAGAAAACTGTAAAATTGTGTTAAATCTGGTTAGAGTCAGAGAAAAAACAGTATAAGTGTTTACAGTAACTTATGACATGTAACAGCATTTATTTTTAATATTTACAGAAAGCTATAATTTGTTCTTTTGGTTTAAGCGGAACTAGATATTGCTAACTAATTTTCATCGACTAAATGAGATTTTATTTAGCAAAAGCCCACTTAAAACATTAAAAAGTGAGCTCATGAAAACTTACAATAATAAAAATTCCATTTAGTTCCACTTAAAAGTTTACAGGAGCCTATAGTTGTTAATTTTAGATTAACTGGTATTCACATTTTATTAAAAACTATGGTAATGTCACTTATACTACTTTTCCAATGAGTCCTTCATTAATAATATTGAATTTAAATAAATTTTACATAAAAATAATTCAGTATAAGTTATGTATACTTTAATTTGGGACAGAGGGAGTGTTTTAGATTAATTGGTATGCACCTTTTGTAATAAAGTAAAGTAATGTCACTTATACTACTTTTCCACTGAGCCCTTCATTTGTAGCATTGAATTTACATAAAGTTAATGTATATGTTATGTATCCCATAACTTGGGACAGATAGAGTATTTTTTAGCATGAATCTACATTACAGCTATATTAAAGTTAACAAGTTTATTCAGAATATTCTTATAAGGGTTAATACAGTATGCAAAATACTACTTAATGTTATTGTGAATGCTTACCAATAAAATGCAATTTTTTCTCCATGTCCACCCCGAATATTTCTGTCTAGGAGATTGTAGCAAATATTGGTGGTTGCTCCTTCTAGCCATTTAGTAAAAATTGGTCCTTTTCGAATGTCAAAATTATAGGTAAAAAATTTATCAACATTCGCTGGTGTTTCCCAGTAAAATTGTTTAGCAATATCACCCCAAAATTCTTCTGGATTATCGATAGATTTCTTGTATAAATCTTTATATTGCACCATAGAATTAATATAAGAATGTTTTGCGAATGCCGCATTTGGCAGATAAACGGAATGCTCTGAAGGCATGTTGTACACGAACTGTTTCACAGGACTAGCGCGAGTAGAATGAGAAATCAACGGACGCAGACTCGGTGTTTTTAGACGTCGATCACTCCCGAACACGATAAGATATATATCTCACTCAGCCAGGTTTAAAAAATCCTTGATTATTTGACACTAGTGTTTAGATTACTATTACACCATTTACTACTTCGTCCTGACTAATAGTGACGTATTAGTATTGTTCACTATACATTCCGTACTTTTCAAATAACCAATATTGAAAGTCATGTATTGTATTTCAATTTGGCTTATGCTAATATCTGTGAGTTGACAATATACAGCACCAACTCCACTTAAATTCCTGTAAACATTCGCTTTCTATATTCCTAATTACCCTGTCTTAACCTGTATGCAATTTTTTTTTTCCCCACTAATATCTTATCTAGGATTCTCAGATTGTCGATAGAAGAAACCGGGACAGAATAACGGAGGGGGCGAAGTGTTTATTTATTTTTTTAAGTAAATATGTTATTTATTACACAGGTTATCAGAGAAGACTGTTTAACCCTTGTCGGACCATTTATGGGTCAAATTTGACCCGAAAGTTGAATTTTTTTAAATAACTCATTTATTTTTTAGAGTTATTTAATGTCGTACTAGGACTTTTCCTTATATATTATAACAATTTATTTTATGATGATAAACTTTTTTTTTATCAAGCTAATTTCTTGTTTTACAGTACGGGTCTAGCCTGACCCGATTTTGGGATTTGTTAGTAATGTCTTATATCAATACGTAATGCGTAATTACAAACCTGCAATAATGCAAGTTTTGACAAGTTTATTAGTTTCACAGTTGCTTTTTCATCATATCTCAATCGACCGAGCTAAGATACTGTTCTGTTTGTATTATAATATTTTAAATTTTGCAGTTTGTGAAAAGTATGTTGGTTTATTATTATTTTATTCTTATTATTGTTTCCCTGAAAGGGTTTTAACTATTTTATTTATTTTTTAGTCGTGTAGTAGCGTGATGTGGGGACAAAAACGACCTTTGACTGAAAAATAGCTCTATGAGGCTCTAATGAATTCTTCTTCTGATGATGAAATTGAAATACCTTTGGAAGAAGCATTCAATGACTGCTCCGATCGTGAAGAAGGTGATATTGAAACACATCAGAGAAATATGTCATAAATATATTTTTCATAATGCTTTACTTACTTTTATTATTCAAAATTAAATTATTTAGACCCTATTCTGTGATTTTTGACATGGTGTTAAATTGACAGGTTACTATGAAAACATACTATGTACAAGTAAAATTAACATCTTAAGATCTTGTTAAAAGTTACAGAATAGGCCCCTTAAGTGGACATAAATATAAAACTTGAAATATAGGTCTTAAACACATTTTGAAAAGTGGGTCACGTATGACCCATTTTTGGTCACAAAAAAATCAAAATTATTTTGGTCCGGCTAGGGTTAAGCATTGCTAATTTCTTTATTATAAGATATACAAAAGAGGTTATCAGGAAAAGTACTTATTTATATAAATAAAAATATTAAATTGGGAAAATTTATGTGAAGTGTGAATTTTCATACATTTCAGGGTTTCGCAGGTATTTAGTAACTGAATGATGATTATTTGGGATGCCAAAACAAATTTTATGTCAAAATATTTTTTTATGAATTTTAATTCGAATGGCTAATTTATTTAAGTTTCTAAATATGTGTATTTTTTTTTTATATAGCAAGGTTCATTTAGATTTTGAAAATTGCGCCTATGGCTTCCATTGGTTGCTTAAATCATAAGCCCCGGTCTCTTAATTCGTATACATTCAAACATAGAATTAAATTATAATTTCAACACTTCCCACTGGTTATTAAATTTACGCTTTTAAAAATTAAATGCAACATTTACCAAAATATAACTAGAATTTTAACAAAATAATTTAAACAAAATAAAAATGCAAAAAAAAACAGAAAAATTAAAATTGACAGGAATCGAACTCTAGTTTGCAAATTACAAAGAAACGACGAAACACACTACGCTAAGAGCGCTTACTTATCTACTGTGTTACATAGCGAATTAAATATTTAACATATTTTAGTTAAAAACACAAAAAATGCATTATTTTCCGAAAACATAATATGATCAAAAATTCCTGTTGTACTATTCCGGTTTACACCAATGTACATTACTTAGAATTTTTTCAGATTTTTAGTTTAAACCATCTGGGCTACAGGGTGTGGGACAAAAATTTTTTTGCACAATTTTGGCAAAAATCGCGTCAAAATAATTTATTTTGCAGAAATAAAATTTTGATCGTTAATCTACGTACTAAAGGCTTTCATTTTTTTATTAAATACATAATTGAATTAGATGAGTTACGTCGGACTGGTCAGAAATTAAAACATATTTTAACTTCGCTAACGTTTCGATTTATATTTCATCTTCATCAGAGCTTAGTTAATTAACTTATTGAGCTTATTTATTGACTATTTAACTAAGCTCTGATGAAGATTTAAAATATAAATCGATACGTTAGCGAAGTTAAAATATTGTTTTAATTTTACCAGTCCGAATCGCATTACTTCCTCATAATATAATTGTTTATTAGCGAAGACTACGCAGCAGTGGTTTGAAAACAATGTATCGGACTAAATTTCTCCTGATGACTGGCAGTATGGCAGCCCTGTCCTCAACCCCCTGGACTAAAAATTGTGATCCGAGCTTCAGGACATGACCTTCAAGAAGGGAAACCATAATATCGATAGTTTGAAGCCCTGATGAAGGGTTTTCTGTAGTAATTCTGTTGATTTGTGGCCGCAGAAATTTCAGAGCTATGTAAAGGCCAGAGGTGCTAATTGTGAAAATTAATTGGGTTTTCTTGTTTAAAATACATCTGTGTATTATCTACTAAAAGAAAATTAAAATATCTTTATGCATTTTATGAAATTTCATTGATAACTTTGTGACACTCTTGATGGTAAGACTAAGCATGCTGCTCTCTGGTGATAAAATACCTAAGTTACTAGATTTTAACATTTCTAGAATCAAAGGGGAATTGTAATTTCAAATGTCCCAAAGTAACATTTGTTCTAGGCTACACCAGTCGTTCCTGTTGATATTTCGTTTGTAAATTTAAATAAATTTCTACATTTAATCAAATTATTTAATAGACCTAGGGACTGACTAAGGATCCCAAGACCTAGCCCTTAAAAACGGCACAATCCCGGTTTTCCTGGACGTCTGAGAACCCTAAACCTACCTGGTGTCTCCAAATCACCCTGGTTCGTCGACCTTACTATTTTGAAATACCAATTCATTGACAATAATATTGTATACGTGGTCAAAAATTGAATTTTAATTGCAAATTCAAACTATAATGTAATAAATATCTCGTTAACATATGACCCAGTTCCAAATACCTTTACTAATCATCCATTCCATCGCGTTTAGTAAATTCACTCTTAATACACATTTTGTGAAATAATTATCTATTACTGTTAACATCTATTTTTTTGTTAAATATTCTTAACTAGTAAAATAACCTTTAATAGATTTCAGTCAAAATTAATTGTCAAAGTGACAGTTTTGTTTTGTTAATAAAACAATTGTAAATATAATAAAATGACTTAAGAAGCATTTCAATTCAAAATTTCAATTCTTTATTGTGCATTCCTTTCCATGACGCTTGCATAAAATTGTAATACTAATTTCTGTCTAACTTGACCTATATCCTTCAAAAATACTTCTGTTAACCACTGGAATAGAGAAATACTACTTTATAATATCTGCAGATAAAGAAAATGTAAGTTAAAATTATTATTAATTGAATGGCAAAAGTATTTAAAATAAAAAAGGTATATGCATGCCAAATATCTATCTAGATCCAACCGTTTGACCACAATTTTTGCCGTACAGACAGACAGATATACGTATTAGCGACGGTATAAGAGTTGGTCTTATAGGCTATTCCAAACATTTAAGCAGAACTAACAGGACTTTTCATTTTTTTAATTTGTTATGAGCTCTATTTTTAGTGTTTGAAGTAGTCTTTTCCTAAACAAAATGGTAAAAAACTTTACATAATCTGTAAAAGTTACTAGAAATAAAATCTATGGTCTATTTCAAAGTAGAAAAAAGTAGATAGCGCTGCCGAGTGCGATTTACACTGATCAAATACAGTATAGCGGGAAATTTAAAATAAGTTACAACTAGGGCATGGGCGTAGCAACTGGGTTAGCAAGTGATTTTTTTTTTTAAATATATAAAATGTTAATAAGATATTGAAATAAACAAGGCAGATAATACACTTACGTTATTTATACGACATAAATTCAGTTTAATGGAAAATTTGAAAAAGTTAAAAAAATATTAATTTTAAAAATTATGTACTATATATAAAAAGAGAGATTTGGCTAAAAGAGTTTAAACAAAGCAATAAAACAAACAATATATCTTCAGAGCAAAAGTTTCTTATTTAAAAAATTATTGTAAATAAAAATTAAAAATATATGTATATATGAAGGTCTAAAAATTATATCAATAACTTCTTCTTTGGGCACAATCAGCTGGGCTGTCTTTTGGCCTCACATTAGTCCTCTCTCTTGATATGTTAATTGTAAAGTGTCAAAAAATATTTATATGTCAGATAACCTAAAGAATATATAACTGCGTAAAAACAAATTACATTGAGAATTTTCTCCATAAAATCTACGCCAAGAATATAAATAAAAGTCTAAATATGTAAATAATAACAAAATATATGAGAAAAATTAAATAATATAAATAATATATATTTCCAATGTACGACACTGAACATCTGTCAACTTGGACTAAAAACAATATTTTTACAGTGTAATAGGGATGACGATCTAAACCAATCCGAAGCAAGGACAAACAGCTCCTATCTTCTTAAACACATTTTTCTAAGGTGACATAGAGCATAGTTTTAAATAAATAAGTACATACAGGCTATTCCAAACCTTTAGGCGGAACTAAATGAAATTTAAACTGTCTTCAGTTGTCACTGGTCCTTTTTTTTTAAGTTACTATATTTGAATATCTAGTTCCGCCTAAACCAAAGAAATGACCTTTAGGTAATATATGTTTTTCCGTTTCTCGAGGGGTCCGATCCAGAGACCCCCCCCCCTCCTTGTGTGTGCACCAGACGCGTGTACTGCCACAATCTGGCGACGAAGTAAGACGGAAGAAATGGCTTCTCACTTTAAACTGCTACGAATGTAGTTTAGTTTTATGAAAACATTACCAACAGAAGGAAATTAAAATGTTTATTCTAACCTACAGTCTGTTCCAAACGGTTAAGCGGAACTAGATTTTGCAATCTAGTTACTTTCATCGTTTAAATCGTGCCTTTCGGCCGTTTTGTTTAAGCTTTGTAACTCATACTTACAATAAACATTTTTTGGTTAAGGTTAATATCATTTTAAAATGTAATTTTCTTTATATTTTGATTTTTTGTGTCATTCTTAATACAAATTTCCCATTTATTTATTTTTTTGTCATTAAAATATCTAAAAAAAATATTTAATTTTGACATATGTCATTCGTTTCCATGGTTTCATTGTTGGAATTTTAAATTTTGACATCCCAACGTGAAAAATGAAATAACCCAAGCAAGGTCCCTTCTCGTGACAACCTAAAAGAACTAAATTCCCATTTAGTTCCGCTTAACCGTTTGGAACAGACTGTACACATTGATTAAAATCTGTTTCCTAAAATATCAAGTTCATTTTTTAGGTTATAACTGTGGAATAATTATTAATTCGAAAAAATATTATAAAAATTAATAATTTTCTATGGAATCTGGTGGTATTATATATATAGCTTGTTCCTTTGGTTTAGGAGGAACTAGATTTTCAATTCTTGTAACTTTTACCGATTAAGTGAGGCTTTTGATAATTTTGTTTAGGAAAAGCCCACTTCAAACCATAAAAAGTGAGACCATGACAACTTACAAAAATGAAAATTCCAGTAAATTCCGCCTAAACGTTTGGAATAGCATATGGTTTAGTCAGGTGGTTTCTTTGGTTCAGGCCGAACTAGATTTTCAAATCTAGTAACTATTACCGATTGATTGAAGCTTTTGATCATTTTGTTTAGGAAAAGCCTGCTTCAATATATAAAAAATTAGCTAGTGACAACTTGAGAAAATTTAAATTCCATTTAGTTCCGCCTAAAGGTTTTGAATAGCCTATATTGGTTAATGTTCCGTATAAGTCCACCGCGTCAAATTAGAACTAGGCTGTATATTTAGAATAGAATATATGTAAGAGTGGGGAACCAATAGTAATCATTCTTGCATATGTGCTCGGTGTAATCAGACACAACTTTTGTGCAATTTAGAATCAAGGGAGGACGGTGTCTACACAGGTGTTATTTACATAGTTAGTTCCTGAAACTTGGAAAATGGCTGATAATTATTTCAATTTTTTAAGTAATATGCAGAGTAAGGATATGAAAGAGGTGTTAAGATGGTGTATGAATGAGGGTCTGATTGTGTCTGAATGTAAATGTCCCAAAAAGTTCCCAGACCCCTGATTTATATAATTGCAATGTGATCTAAATGCTATCCATTTTTTCCCAAATTTAAACCCAAAATGTGATAGCTAAATTTTATCGCGTACAACTTCAAAGAGTTATAAAAAGGATGGATAATTTTATATAAAAAGGTATTCTGTGGCGATTTTCACGGCTCTGGATTTGCCTACTAGTTTTATCATTGGTTGTTTGCATATAGTGAAGATATATAAATGCTTTATACATTTTTAATACATTTACATAATTTGGTATGTATGAATGCGATAAAAAACGGAATGTTCTATTTTAGACATAAAATTGGTAGGTTGGAATATATTGATAATTTGAGGATTCTCTCTTTTAATAAAGTTAGTGTTTTTCAACATATGTATACTATAAATCTCATTCAAACTATTTAAATATGACTTTAAGCGTATAAATACTGAAATTTCGTTATTCAAGTTTTTCTTTAAAAACCTTAATACGAGCTAAATGTTAACAAACACTTATTAAATAATTGCTTGGATTTCAAAACGTATAACTATCAAGTACTTATTTAGATTTCAGAATCACAAATGTTATATTTTGAAAGAAAGGGGCGGCGCTTCGTCAAGACCAAATCTCATTCCAACTAGCATACACGTTCTGTCTGACGAGTTATGCCTGGTGGACTTATACGGAACATTAACCCCTATATTAATTTAATTTTGATTATAATTTAATTTTTATTATAAAAAAGGTGATTTTTATTTTCAATTGCTTAGTTTTTATTAAATAAGTATATGATTTTTCCATTCCTAGGGGCGGTCCAGACCCGAGAACCACTCCCTTTAAGCTCCCCTAGTTGCGTTCAAATTAGTAAAACTGGACAACACTGCTGAACAATTTTTTTACTCCTTTTAAAATAGTGTTCCGCTTCTTACGGGGTAAAACAGTTTTATTATAATTCGGCATTCTTTGATTTACTAATAAGTCGGATTCGGACTATTGGTACAAAACGATTAAAGTTCTAAACAAAAAATAAAGAGAAAAAATGTATTCTTTTAAAAGATTTCAAAAATGTTAAAAATACAAATAATTAAAAATTAAAGTTTTATAAATTTTGCGTGCCCCTTAAGAACCTACCGCGGACTTACCAGTTTAGAACCACTGGTTTAGAAGATATAGTGTCTCTCTGGCGTACACCTCGCTCTATATTAAAATCATTTTTTTTTTTTTTGTTCCCAATTACTTAATATGGATTATAAGTAGAAGCAAAATAAAACAATATTAGTTACTAAAACATATATTTACAAAAGTTCTTCCATTTGGCTTTATCTTAAATACATTTTTACAAGATATATGACATTCAAATGCATCGTTGTGGTGTAAGTGAGTATTATTTAAATTAATCTACACTCAAAAAATATTTAATGTTGATCTGTTTTTATAAATGTGTCATATTGCTTCTCATCCATGAGTTTTGGTAATTCAGCATCATCAGTTATTTCAATTTTAAATAGCCAACCTACAAGAAATCCATGTTATTTCTATTCAAATTTAAACCTTGCACATGCGCATACCTTTTTCGTAACATGAAGAGTTGATAAGAGATGGCTTGTCTTCTACAGCGACATTTTTTTCAGTAACCTTTCCTGATATAGGGCTGTAGATTTCACTAGCTGCTTTTACACTTTCTAAAGCTCCGCATTCATCTAAAAAAATACGTTGTTGAGAAATTGAGAGATTATAAATAAATGAATTAGTTACCTTGTTGATTTAGTACTGTGCCGACATCTGGTAACTGGGCAAAAACTACATCACCTAAAGCTTCCTGCAAATAAAGTAGATATGGTGAGAAAATAAAATATTTAATACAAAAAATGACGTACCTGAGCATAGTTTGAGATTCCTACTGTTCCAATTTTTCCATCTACTTCCACCCATTCGTGCTTGTCAGAATATCTTCGTGCTAAAATATTAATCTAGGTGTTAAATAGGTAAAATTTTAAATTTAGCTACCTAACTTACCTGCTGCATTACATGTGGTGGTGCTGATTAATTTAATATTAATGTGTCTTGTCCTCCCGACATTATTGAAAAGTTTTGGAGTTAATATTTGACTACCACGTAAAATAAGCCTTGGAAGAACCATGTTTCACTGCACGTTGTGAATAAAACTGCCTGCAAATGTTGTAATTATCAAGAAACGTGTGTGATATCTTCGGTCTTGGTTGCTTTTCACAATCGCATGGGGTCAAACTGTCACTGCAGTTCGAAACACTTACTTGTATTGTTATTTGCTGATATACGTCTGATTAAACTACTTGTTTGCAGACATCTATTGAAAAATAAGATGTAGGAAAATGTGCTAATCTGAAGTGCGTATTTGTTAAATATTTTTGGGTGGAATATTGCTTTTTCAAAATGTTTTGACATCGTAGAATTTCTAATCTAAGGTCAAACAACAAAATTACGAAAACCAAGAGATAAATGATTACGTAGTCATGTGAAAAACACATGGAATATTGTTGATTTTTAACACTTACAAATGTGGGGTAAATAGAAATTAGAAATCAATATATTCAAAAAGTAATTGGGACAAATTTTCCAATATCTGGGAAATATTTAAAATTATAAACAATAAAAGCACCATCTATGAATTAGCAGTTAAAACATTTCAAGGTCAAATTTTATCTAATACGCAAACCTTAAACGTAGATTCTAGGTGAACAGCGCCATCTATGAAATTTAAATGTAAATATTGTATAATTTAACCTAGCTTCAAACCATAACGGATTGGTACAGTGTCACCATGGTTACATGAATTGGGCAAATAAGAATCCAATTGTATTATTTCTTAAAATGAACTATATTTCTTTTCAACTTCTTTATAATGTTAAATAATATTCATAGTTTTTAATAATAACTTTATAATATTTTTTAACATGTAAAAATCAGCATGTGTTTAATTTATTTAAAAATTATTTTATTTTTGATTTCAAATACCCCTATTATCTAGGTAATTTGAATATAAGGAACACATACAAAAATATACAGAACACAAGAAAAAATTAAAATAGTATAAATTTTCCTAAAAACGAACGTTCATTTTGATTTACACATTGTATAATTATCAATACTGTTGATTTTTCTTTTATTAAATTATTTTTAAAGTGCAGTTTAAATAAATATTGAAAATGAAAAGAAATGTAAGTACAAAATCCCTTGTGCATTATTTACAAGTAATTGCCCGTTGTAAGTTTTGAATTATAAAAAAAAATAATTGTAATAAAAATCAAAATAATCGATTTTAACTTTTATTGAAATAAAAACGTATTCGAACATTATATATTTACGTATTAGCAAACTTTGCTACAAATACGTAAATAATTAAAAATATTTCAAATAAATATAGTTTAATAATACATTTTTTTATTATTTTTAGAATATTCAGTAGTGAGCAATAGTCGCTCGCATTTGCTTGGCCGAAAGCTGTGTGAAACTCCGATTTTACGGCAATTTTCAGACAGCTTTCTCGGACCGTGTTAGCGAGCCTTTAACATGACTCTGCCGCTCAGTTTGTCAGAACTCTGCAGCCTAGTTTTATGACAGGTCATATTTGTCAACATTACATGGAATGAATTAAGGGACATAGGATGAAAAGAGAATGAAAATTCACGTGAAGATAATTAGTTAGTAGTTAGGTAAATGGTGCTTTCTTTTCTTTTTTCCTTTCTTTGCCTGTCATTTCTTCATGCTCGCTGTATTTTTTTTAGGTTAAGTGCGTTTTAGGTGTGTGATAATTATATTCATAAGAAATAAGGTTACTCTGTTAAATATTGCTCTGTAAAATTTTTCAGACTCTTTCTGTGCAATGTGCTACAATATGGATTTTCAGTGTTATCGTTAAAACGTGTTTATTGATTTTGAAATATGTCGATTGTGTTTGTGTGTGAGTATGCGCTGTACGCGTATTTATGAGTGTAAATGTTGTGTTTATGAGTTTTGTTTTGTGTTGTTCATATGATCACATATCCACCGTTACAGAAATATGTTTAATTTATCGTACACGACACGACTGAAATGCGGCTGGAGCTGTACGTAGTCAGTGACGAGCAAATTGAGTACTTGCAATGTTACTAAAAATTAAAACAACTGGACTTCGTTAAAATTTGTACATGCATCCCTTGTACGGAATAATGAATTTTAGAATATAAATCATTTTAAATAGAATTTTACATCACATCTTCACAAAAAAATATTCATTTAAAATTCCTACATTTATTTATTATTTCTATGTTTAATTTTTTTCCTTGCCGTGTCTTTTTGCGGCATAGATGTCGGAAGCATTATGCTCGGTATCGACTGTCCGTGACGAATTATCACATGAAATTTAAAAAATTTGTTAAATTTCGACTGTGCCTAAATTAATTTCAGTGAAATTCGCTTTAAGGCACTCGTGCACGGCAGCCGATTTTTTTATATTATCAACTAATTAAAATTTCAATACAGGTTAACAACTATAATTTATAAAATAGTAAAATTTTAACAATAGCAATTAATATTTTTATCTAATATGAAAATTATTGTATCCACGGAAGAATATCATTTATAATATATATTTTAATAAAACAACTCAGAGCTCACAAACACGTCCGATATAGATAAATATATGTTTTAAAGGATGGTATACACAACCTGGCCATATTATTGGCGCATCTTGATCTTTTACAAATGTATTATTGTTATATTCGATCGATTTAAATTAAGAAACTTTGTTTTGTAGAAGGTAACAACGATGGTCGGATATGAAACCAACTGAAAATGTGTGGGCTGTTGATAATGAGAGAAGCGGCATTGATTACCACAAAAACTCAGATGATTGATAAAATTATTTATCTGGAATCATCACCCGCATTTGCAGGATATATGCCAAGACGAATCAAAACTTAAATAACCGCCAAGGAATAAATATTAAAAATATGTATATTTTTTGGTTGTCTATAATTATTACTATTGAGAAGTGACATTACCGATGGCGGCGCTGTGATCCAAGGCAATATGGCTGTTGGCTCTAGTACTCAGCTGTCAATATGCTTTGTGCTGTCTTGAAATGACAGCCAAAAACACTACAATATATTCTGCTTTTATAGTTTTTACAACCTCTGTCGACATTCTAACAAAAATTCAACATTAAAACATACGTAATAAGTTCAAACAGTAGTAGAGTGCCTAGTACAATATTTGACCACCAGACAGCGTATTTGAGCGTGTCAGTTCTCAATAGTCTATTCCGAACGTTTAAAGGGAACTATATTTCCAAATCTAGTAACTTTTAATGATTGTGACCATTATGTTTAAGCTTTGTAAATCATATTTACCTTGAAAATTCTAGGTTAAGTTGACTGTTATTATAATATGTCATTTTCATTACATTTTTATTTTTTGTGTTATTCTTAATACAAATTTCCCATTTGTTATTATTTTTTTTGTCTTCGAAAAATGTAAAAATGTATTCTGTATTATATTTTTTATAATAAATGTCACTCGTTAAATTTTGACATGCCAACGTGAAACATGTAATAACCTAAGCAAGTTGCCTTCTCGTGACAATCTAAAAGAACGAAACTCCCATTGAGTTCCGCTTAAACTAAAGAATAAAACTATATTATAATATACAGGCTATTCCAAATCTTTAAGCGGAACTAAATTGAATTTAAATTTCGTTAAGTTATAAGCTGTTCACTTTTGTAAGAACAAACTAAGAGGAAATTTTGTTTTCAATAGTTTGTACCTGTGAAACTGTATGCCATGTTCGTATTAAAAAATTAGAAAAAATGTCACTTTCTTAATGATCTTAACCAATAAATCTAAAGTCGGTTTTACAGCGTAAGGAATATTTTGAATTGACATTTAGAGTCAGTAATACACTATAAAACAATAACTAGATCTGGTTTGTACTTACAAAAGTGAACAGCTTATATCACTTTTTATGCATCGAAGTTGGCTTTTTCTTAACTAAATGACCAAAAGCTTTAATCAATCGGTAAATGTTTCTAGATTTGAAAATCTAGTTCCGCTTAAACCAAAGAAACCGCCTATATATATTTAATTTTGTAATAAGTTACTAGATCTAGTGACTTTGGTGATTGTTGTATCCTTAATGGACTTTTGTGGAACCATAGGCGTTTTCTTTCGTAGTGAAAAAATTGAACGAAATACAAGTGAAAGTGAAAATTATTTTCACTTTATTTCAGTTCAGTTGAGAAGACCAAAAGAACAATCTTTTTTGAACATAAATTTATTTCAGGCACAAACGTCACATCAGGATCAAGAAAAAACGCATTTTGTTCGTTTTGAAACATATGTATTTAATGTAAATATATGTAATTTGTTTTTCTTCATCCAATAAATATATATTTTCAGTGTTAATCTCCATTGTTTAGACGTTTATTTATTTTTAAGGTTAACTGATTAAATTTTCAAGTAAGTAACCGCAAAATTTCTGTGTGCTTGAGGGGCAGAGAGAAAGCTAACCGCATTCACTTTGTTCAACTGAAAGAATTTTAGGAACTGAACGAATTTCGAAAGAACAGACTAAAAAAAAATCATTTTCAGTTATGTTCAGTTTATTCAGTATGAAAGAAAACTCATATGTTCGTAAATTTTCTGTTAATTGATTCCTTTGTAAAAACAAAACACTTTTTTCTCCCTTCGACTTGAATTTTATTCTGTTGTATAAAAATAAAGATGCGTCTAATGTCCAGGGAGTGTAGTAAAATATAAATATGGTTCTACGCCTGCGTAGTAATATACTCGGGATATTACCAGTTGTTTTTTAATTGACCGGCCAATATACTTATACACACGGACGTGAAACAGACTGAACCGAAGTCGTGAATGATATCGGGAAGGGGGCGAAGTGATAGGAGGTCCTAAATTGACTACGATCACATTGACATGAACGATTGGGCAGGCTGCAAGTACCCAAATGCTTGAACTTAGACACCTTGGTATATCGTATGCACGCAAACAGTAACTTCGGACCAAATTACTTCTTGTATGGAATGTATTTTGGTTATTTGTTGGTTCTACGTGTTGTATATAAATCGTGTGTTAATTTTGGTCGCTAAATCGTGATGCTATCACACGTTAAAAGTCATTCGAACATCATTCAGTCTATTTCTCAGTCATACATTTTAAATATCACTTATATTTTGCATGTTTATGTATATAGGTAGGTAGGTAGGTGTATTCTTTCTATGTTTATATACAAATATGTGTCCTATGTATATAATACTTCCTACTATGCGCGTGTTTTTTTCTTTCTATTTAATCTATATGTATATAATTCTTAATTACAGTATATAATCATTATATTACATTTTAGAATTTCGTTTCACCGTGTGCTCGGGCACACGACGACTTGACGTGGCGAGGCGAATTTGTAGCGGCAGGGCGTCGCCCCGGGCTGGGCGGGGGGCAGATGCTCTGTCGCCCTCGCCGCACACATTTATTATTGAGTTAATGTGCATCTTGGACAACATTGACGAGTGACGATGATCGTGGCTGTCGGTGCGCGGACGTGCGTTTTTTCACGTTACGTACGTACGGTATCTGCGAGTTTGTTCGTTTGTCAGCGGTCGCAGGGTAACTTTTGGGGGTCTGTTCGTCAGTCAGCGGTTCGCCGGTGCGCTTGTCGTGTCGTATGCGGTCGGTAGTCGTGTCTGTCTGTCATGATATCGGGCTGGGTGAGTTTTGGTGTAAGTGTTGTCTATGGTGTGGGCGAGAATGGGTACCGGTGTGCATATGTGTGTGTGTTTACGTGTGAACGGGGTGGGTACTAGTGTGCCGCCGACTCCTGCTCGTGCGCGGGGTTGTATAAAACGGACACGGTATTTACAAGGTCAAGCCGAACTGAACATGTTAAATAATATCATTTCAATAACAGGATAAACTATATGTATACGTAAAAACTCTTTACGTTCTCTTTTTTTTTTTGAATTCAACATGTATGCATTCTGCATATAATAGTATCAACTATAGCGTTTAAAATGCATCTGGAATGGATCCTATATAAAATACGTTTCGCCGTGGAAGCTACGCATATGTCTACGGTGCCTACGGTCGTTGGTTACTATTTGGAATCTGCAGGTTCCATTCGAAAGTTTTCGTTTTTCACGTTGTTACACTCGTAAAGTCTTTGTGTTGTTTGATTTTGGCGCTCCGGCTTTGGCGCTTGCGTACATCCGTCTTTTTTCCGACCGTTTTGTCTATTTGTCCTCCTCCAGTAACACTAAGTCATCCGCCACAACGTCCGAAATGTGCAGATAGATAATCCAGTACATGAGATTAAAACACACGAAGCACACCGGGAACACGATGCGCGAATATTTGTCGATGTCGGAGGGCGTGATGCCGTACAGCTTATTGATGTCTTTGCCGGGATGGATGAGATGTTGAGGCGCTGGTGCGGGCGCCTCTTCGTCAGGACCCCCGCTATCCCCACCTCGTCCTCCACCACGGCCGCCGTTCACCGTGCTCTCCAGCGTGCCTCCCTTGCTGTGTGCCTTGGGATCGTGCACTTTGAACCGTACCTCCTGGAACAAACGTCCGCACTAACAAGTACCTGGTTCTACTAAAAACCTTCTTCGAAAACCCCCTACGGGACTCTCCGAACGAACAAATACTCACTGTTTGTTTCGGTGCGTGGTCACTGTCGGGACCACCATCCACGCCGATCTTCTTCTGCTCTGCGATTTTTTGTATGGCTAAGAATCGATTTTTCCGCATTTGTATTCTCTTAGCCATGTAGCCGACTGTAGCGTATTCTGTATAAATTAAAAAGACAAACCATTAATTCAGGCGACATTGCGTGACATTCCGGATTGTCAGATCTCTATCTTTTTGAGGATTTGTATCTTGTTGCCTTTTACATGTCGGTGTGGACCAGTAATAGCCTGTACATAAGCCCTAGGGAACTACAGCACCCCCAAAGAAAGTCAAAATATATGTCTTACACCTTTTATTATGTGCTTGATAAAATATTAAAATAAACTTCGATTACGATATTAGGAATTGGATAAATATAATACGGTTACGGCCAACATTAAGTCCTTAAGTTAATAACTAAAAACTGGGAGTTAATTAACGATTTAGATGACTAACAATCTAACGCAGGCTAGTGATCTAACGCACTGCAGGGACACAGTAGGACTTATAATATTCAGCTATTCTCGCCTGGATTCGCTGAGATTCGTTTGCACTTATTTTTGCATCTCACAAATAAAGGTGTCATTGCGTACAGACTGTATATTATGACAGTCTGGCCAAAGTGGTGACAGGTGACAGCACCGCCATTAGAATTCCAAATAAGCGTGGTAGGGCTATTAGTTTCAAATGGAAAAATAAGATACTCTTTGTAGAAACAGTAATTTTTGTGAAAATATTCCCGAGACTGTATTGTTTTTTCAAAAATTATCTTATTTTATTTGAAACTAATATTTATTTGGAATCCTAATGGCGGCCCTACCACAGCTCCACTTGTTATTTACAGGCGTTTCTTACAACTATATTAAAAGATTTTGTTTTATATAATTCGTTTCTTAGCTTTGTTTGGAACTAAACGGAATTTTTATTTTCTTAAGTTGCCAGAAGCCTACTTTTTAACGATTGGAGTGGACTATTGTTTAATAAAATGATGAAAATCTTCGCTAAATTCTTAAAAGTTCACACCTTTTCCAATTATATTTCAGAAACGAACAGATGTTTTTCAAAAAGCATAAATTGTAATTCAGATTAGTGAATTGTAATTCAGAAAGTGTCCATTGTAATTCAGATTAGTAAAATGTAATTCAGATTAGTAAAATGTAATTCAGATTAGTAAATTGTACTTCAGAAAGTGTAAATTGTAATTCAGAAAGTATAAATTGTAATTCAAATTAGTAAAATTTAATTCAGAAAGTTTCATTTGTAATTCAGATTAGTAAATTGTAATTCAAAAAGTGTCAATTGTAATTCAGAAAGTTAAAATTGTAATTAAAATTAGTAAATTGTAATTCAGAAAGTATCAATTGTAATTCAGAAAGTGTCAATTGTAATTCAGATTAGTAAATTGTAATTCAGATAGTGTCAATTGAAATTAAATTACAGTTGCTACTTTCTGAAGTACAATTGAAGGTTTCTGAATTACAATTTCTTATGTAATCTGATTTAAATTGACACTTTCTGAAATACAACACTTTCTATATACGGCGTATAACTTCTGCTTTGTTTCGAATGAATAACGTAATAATAATATAATAATAAATCTCTTTATTGGCAAGGTTCAGTTTACACTGCTCTACCACCTAACCTTAAAGTCATTTTACAATTTAGTAGACAATCCAGTACATACAATTTTTGAACAAATAATAATATTGTTTACTTATGGTCTATTTCAAAGTAGAAAAATGTGTGTAAGAAGATAAGAGCTGTTTGTCCTTGCTTCGGATTGGTTTAGATCGTCATCCCTATTACACTATAAAAATATTGTTTTTAGTCCAAGTTGACAGATGTTCAGTGTCGTACATTGGAAATATATATTATTTATATTATTTAATTTTTCTCATATATTTTGTTATTATTTACATATTTAGACTTTTATTTATATTCTTGGTGTAGATTTTATGAGAAAATTCTCTATGTAATTTGTTTTTACGCAGTTATATATTTTTTAGGTTATCTGACATATAAATATTTTTTGACACTTGACAGTTAACAGATCAAGATAGAGGACTAATATGAGGCCAAAAGACAACCCAGCTGATTGTGCCCAAAGAAGATGTTATTGATATAATTTTTAGACCTTCATATATACATATATTTTTAATTTTTATTTACAATAATTATTTAAATAAGAAACTTTAGCTCTGAAGATATATTGTTTGTTTTATTGCTTTGTTTAAACTCTTTTAGCCAAATCTCTCTTTTTATATACAGTACATAATTTTTAAAATTAATATTTTTTTAACTTTTTCATATTTCCCATTAAACTGAATTTATGTCGTATAAATAACGTAAGTGTATTATCTGCCTTGTTTATTTCAATATCTTATTAACCTTTTTTATATTAAAAAAAAATCACTTGCTAACCCAGTTGCTACGCCCATGCCCTAGTTGTAACTTATTTTAAATTTCCCGCTATACTGTATTTGATCAGTGTAAATCGTACTCGGTTCGCAGCGCTATCTACTTTGAAATAGACCATAGTGCAATACACAGTCTAATTGAACACGGATCAATCCTGTAGTTCACATTGGGACCATATTTTGGCGGAGTCGCTTTTTGAATTGGGCAATTTTAAGATTTTTAAGATATTAAGGAATGGAGTTGTATATCGTGGCAGCGTTGTATGAAAATAATTTTTTGAATAAGGTTGTCCGGTGTTTGGGTTATATGTATCATGTGAGAGTTCCTAGTATTTTTACTGTTAACGTGATCTTTTAATGATTTTTTCGAGTAGATAACTAGGTTCGTTTGTGCTTAAAGTTTTGTGAATGAAACATGCGTAATGCAAGTGTCTTCTTTCAGACATGTTTAACCATCCTAAGTTCCTGAGGTGTTGGGAAGTAGGTCCCCTTTTCTTTAGTCCTAATATGAAACGTACATAGTAGTTTTGTACTTTTTGAATTCGCTTCGAATCGAAATACAACAGGGAAGGTCCGTAAATCGTGTCACAGTAATTAAAGATCGATAGGACGAGACTGTCACATAGTATTTGTTTGTGTTTTTTGGTTAGCACGAAATGGTTCATAAATATTTTTTTAGTGCAAGAAAGGCACGCTTCATTAACTAATATATTCTTTGAATTTTAGTTCGGTGTCTAGTATAATACGTTAGTTGTAATTTACCATGTTCTTTTTAATATTTCGAAGTGTTAAACGAGATTATATGAGTTCTGCTGATTTTACTCTGACTTTCTGCTGATTTTACGACTACAGCCCCGACTTTCTGAATTAGAATTTACTAATCTGAATTACAGTTGAAAAAGGTGTAGATTTCAAAATCTAGTTGCGCACGAAGCTACGAAATTAATTATAATTGTTCGTGTTGATACATTTTTGGGTAAAAATTACCTTATTGTTTTAAGTCATAAATATAGTATATATTTAGTTTTTGTATTTATTGTTTTATATTTATTGTAGAGAAAAAAGTAAATCATGAGTGACACTGTTAAATAATTATTTTCTCAGTTATCGCTACATGACAATGTAGAAATAAAGTAAGATTCGGGCTACTTCAGATATTATTTCACAACTGAAAATTTTAATGAATAAGTTTGAAACAATTTACCAGGAAAAAAAAATAGAAGAATGGGTTTATTTTTCAAATAACAGTTTTCTTAAAGCTGATCTATTTTCATTTTCTATTATTTCTTAATCCTCTGTCAGACGCAGTTGATATGTGAGATACATTCTGTACCGAACTTTTTAAGTATCTCATTGGCTGATTTATCGTACAATTTGAGTGTCCAGCTAATCTCCCGTTTTACCCTAACCGACTTCTCAGTGCTGTTTTGATTGATAAAAATACATTTCAAATGATAAAAAAAACAGCCCTGTCAAAATATTTTTGCCGATTTTTCAATGAATATTTTAGCTTGGTACATGCATTTATAGTCTGTAAAATTGCTGTTACCGTAAAATAGATGGTTATGAAGTTAGAAAAGATAAATCTGAATAACAGTGCCTTTAATAAATATATATAAATAAAATATTTTTTTATAAATAAAATCGAAAATTAACTAATTTTTGTGTTCAACTTAAATTGTGCCCGAAGCACGAACAGTTGTTGTTGTTTCATGCGTGCAGCATGTACCTAAAAATGTAACTGACCGCTATTGGTGTGGACAGACTTACCGAGTAGACTTGCGAAAACCATCACGAAGCAGGTTCCCAAGTAGACGTCAATGGACTTGACGTAGGATATTTTGGGCAGAGCTGCGTTGGTCGAAGACATGAGGGTAGTCATGGTGAGTACAGTGGTGACGCCGAGTGCCACTCGAGCGGGTGTGGCATTTCGGTTCAGCCAGAAACTGACCCACGATATGATGACAATGAGGCCGGACGGGATGTAGATCTGGATGAGGTAGTATCCCATGGATCGCACGAACTGGATTTCGCAAGCCAGTCGGGAATAGTTTCCTGCGGGTTCATCATCAGAAGGTTAGTGAGTGTGCGCCAGAGAAAGGTTTGCTAGTTGTCACACCTACTAAGATGCCAGCGCAATACGAATGCGATCACTGCCGGGATTCGAACCTGGCCCCTCTATCATTGCGCAAAGGAATGTAAATGGAATGTATAAAAAGTAAAAGAGCAATGAGAACAACTGATAGAGAAAGAGGTCTGGTTATACTATTCTATGCACTACTACTCTAAGAGTTTGATTTATACTTATGGATTGATTGTTGCAAACAGAACAGCAGCAGAACATAGTGAACAAACATAAAGATTATTGACTTGGACAAAAGACAAAAGACTGATTACTGAGACACTGACACAAGAGTGCTGTACAGTGAGGGTGTAGAAGAGTAAAGGGAGTCTATAGTGTTACCGTGACCCTCCGACATTCAGGGTGGTACCTGTGGTGAGACTGATCTCCATGGCCCTCTGCCTGTGCCCCAGAACCTTAAACTGGGGCAGCGACACCTCGTGGGACACCCCCACAGAGTTGGGCCCTTCGTTCCACTTATACCGGATATCTCGCATGGTGTAACCGACTGCAATCACAAGCCAGTGCCTAGACTGCGGCCTAGTAGCCCATACAATGCCGCAGCCACGCAACACACCAACACGTACACGTACATAATATACTAAATACAAGGGAGTGGATGCGGAAGTGGGCAGGGGGCGTGATCAGCTGTGGACACGTATCGGGACGGACACTGCGAGCCGGTGTATAGGCGGACACACAGTGCGCTCGGGACAGGCGGGAATAAGAAGCGGGCCGCTGATCGCGCCTGGGCACCGGTCCGGCGGCCAGGCACGACCGCGCGGAGAGAGTAGTAGACATATAGTCGTACATATGTAGCTGACTGACATAGAGATATATATGAATGTGGTGATGAAAAGAATAGGGTCGTGTGGTGCCGTGCGGTGGTTACCTGTGGACAGGTTAATTACGGTCGCCCTCTGGCGATGACCCAGCACCCGGAACTGTGGCAGCTCCACTTCCTTGCTAATGCCGACACTCTTAGAGCCAGAGTTCCACTTATAGCGGATATCTCGCATTGTGTACCCGACTAACCCGGCCGCCAGAACAGACAAAGCCACGTCATTCAAACAGCCGTCCGCAGGCGAGGCCCGTGTAGCCGGCCACTAGAGCCGCGGCCCGACCGATGGTCACCGGCGCCGCTTTCAGGCAGGCGATCCCCGAGAAGCGACCGGAAGATCGGGCCGCGGCGGCCGAACGTACACGGGATCCGCGCGCACAACTATGGACACGTAGTTCTGGACCCGAGACAGGGACAGAAATCACATCAGTTCGCATCGCAACGTTTCACTTTAATCAATACGAGAGCTTCGACCGGCGTCGCCTACGCTCGCGGTATTCGACAGCGCGCCTCGCTCGGGTCTGAACTACACGTCGTGAGGGCACTATTCACAATCATCATGTTTCTAAATCGACTACAAGAAGTAAACAAATTAATATTCTACATCTAGCATTTTTCAGTTTAGATAAACCAACATACTGTGTGCAACGTACATTAACTGAAGAACAACTCAATATAATATATCGGGTAGCAATGGTATAAAACATTCATTTCTCAAGCAAGCACTCGTGCAAAGCATAGGACAGAAATAT
This sequence comes from Liopterus haemorrhoidalis, assembly GCA_963971575.1. Lineage (NCBI taxonomy): Eukaryota > Metazoa > Arthropoda > Insecta > Coleoptera > Dytiscidae > Liopterus > Liopterus haemorrhoidalis. The sequence continues at coordinate 12,451,629 of OZ020618.1, read as the reverse complement.
AGATAGACTGACAAAACAGAAGTACAGAACAGACAGTATGCTGAGGATGACACAGTACGGAAAGTAGATTGAGAGTAGCGACAGATAGAAAAAAAGAAATAAAGAGAGAGGTTGAGAGAGCGAGAGTTCGAGAGCGAGCGTTATAGCGGTATAGCTGGCGAGCGGGCGGTACAGTGCAGGTGTTCTGGAGAGGTGTCTATAGCGATAGCGGGGACGCCGCTCGCGAGTCTTGTTTGCGTGCGCGCCAGGGTGCGATGCGAGCATTAGCGCGACCTTTGGCACGGGTCGAGTGGGATGCACAATGCATGTTGGCGGTGTTCTATTTTACCATGTTGTTCATATCATATAGAATATGTACACATATGTAAGTATCAAACAATTTCAATGTGACATCTCGAAACAGTACGGTCAAATCGGAGTAACGGTCAGTTCCGTGTTCCGTCAGAGACTACTTTTGATAAGGAGTGAGAGAAGTTAGTATGAGCAGCCGAGCCCAGCAGTAATGTTAGGCGCCCGGTAGAGGCCGCCTGCGACGCCGCCGCTCTCGGAAGTGGTGACGGCTGTAAGTCTCGGGTGGCCGTCACTGGTCTGGTCCCCGCACGCCGTGCGGTCCTGGCGCGCGGGGACTGCCTATAGTGCAGTAGCGGTGAGCACAGCGTACTGCGGTTCTTGCTCACGACACGGAACACTATCGGTCCTTCCGCGGGTGCTGTATTCGAGAAGGAGACCGCAACCAACCACAACAAATGACAAATCATAGAAAAACTAAACCAATACACACACAGTCACATCACACAAGCGGCGGTTGGGTCGCCGTAGCGGAGCGCCGGGGAGCGTCCGGAGAGCGTCCGGAGACCGTCCGGAGAACGTCCGGAGACCGTCCATCCCCGTCGGCAAGGCATCGGCGACCGAACCGCGACACACTGCACACTAGTCACCCATTCTGTGTACACACAAACACTTCGCACCATATCGCATTTCATCTGGAACTTAATTCAAACATTGTTATTAAACTTATCACATATTGAATGATGGATGGTTCCTATGTCACAGAATAGGTGAACATACATATGAAATATATAAAACAATTACAATGTATATATATATAATAAAGTGTTACAACAAGTACATTACAGATGAAAGAGCATGTGTACAAAGTAATGTACTTGCTTTCCCCGGAACCCGATTCATTATCACATTGAGATTATACAATGCATAAGAGCCGACTGGCAACAATCCAGTAATCGAGTTTCTATCTTTAGCACGGAGATTACGTGCAAGGTAAATCACGCGGTGCTGAAAGTAATTGTATCGAACCGATCAGATAGACACGACACGAGACGACGCGATAGACGGACCGAAACGAGAGAGAGACTAAAGAGTATAGTAAGTGTTGGTGTGGTGACGTTAGGTGTGGATGTAAGGTACTTACAACTCTCTATTTCTATATGACACAACTGTCGGTCCATGGGGAAGTACTGGAGATTCATTGGGCACGAGGCGGTGATAGTAAGTCTAGAACAGACAACGGAATGCTCAGACACTGTCAACCGCCGTAGTAAGTCCGGACGTACACCGGACGTAACACACGCTTGCAAAACAGCTCAACAATGCCGCCACAGAGAATTTGAAGAGTACAGGACACGCCTGTGAACCGTTAAGTTCCCAGGCGAAACTGTACTCTGTCAATATTGCAAATTAAGTGCGGTCGAGTGCTTTGCTATGCAAGTGCGTGCTACGCCCAATGTCCGTCCGGCCTGGTTCGAGAAGGATGTATACCGAATACTGCGTGTTATCGACCCGGAATGGTGTATTCGGATAAACTCATTGGAAGTGGTGGCTATATGAAAATATGACTGCTTCTCATTGACGAAGAATGTGTCGGGTACCCAGATGTTCTTGATGAACTCTGAGCCTACGGATAGGGTCTCTACCCCCGGTCGTTTGCGGAATGCCAATCGTGGATCCGTCCAAAACTGGCGAAAGTAGAAATCCAAAGTGAAGTCCTGGACGAGAAAATTACATTTTATGAAACAACTCTACACTTCATTTCATTATGAAATGGATTTTAATGAGTCGCTATCAACGAGTTGTAACTGTTCAACTTGGTTAACAAGTTGCGCTATCGTGCCATCAATTTATATGAAAGAAGCACCTATCGCGTATCGTTTAAGACCTGCAAGGATACTGCGAGAAAGTAGCATTTACTATCCTTGACTGGTTAAATGATTTTATGAAAAATCATTCGAGTGTTGGTAGAGATTCATTAAAAATCCACTTCGGACATTGAATGGAAGTAGTTATAATATAACTAGACGAACATGCAAGACGGATGCTTATAAGAACATTCTACGTGGATGCATCGAAGCGACATTCACATGCAATGCAATGCCAGTATTCGATAGTTACAGTTGCAGCGAGAACTAGCGAACTTGCGATTTGGCCTAACGCCAGAGACGCAATGCGACCGTAATGTAGGTTTTTGCGTATAAAATAGGCGGTCATCGTATACTACAAATGAGCCGTCAATGGCTCGTCACATGTCGAAATGTGATGAACTGAAAAGCTCTGCTCTATCAAGGCGGCTGATTGCTGTTCGAGTATTGTCTCTAATAGAACTACTCGTAACTCTGCTAGGTAAGAAGTAAACGCATATGCCTTCTACGCAACGTATGTATATGTATATATCTACAGTAAGGAGTTCAATCGAGATTCAGATCATATTATAGACAAGATGATGTATATCTAGATGAGGGAGGCCAGCGCATAGCCAGCGCCTTGCAAATACGATAATGCAGTAACGAGCTAAGAAGTAACACAGTATGATGTCTCATACCGGGGAGAAAATGACAGAGAAAGAGAGAGAGAACGTGGTGATGATGATGTGGTGATGACGACTCGCGTTGCGATGAGATGAGGGCATGCATATGTCATGCGGTGGTGGTTGGTGTGGGAGATTAGCGGGGTTGTTGACGCGGGTGAAGGGGGGGTATATGTGTAAGTACGTCACGTTACATCTCGCGCGCTCGACGGGATGAGGGCAGGCATGGGTCACGTCCTGCGGTGACCTTTAAACCTTGATTTGGTTTCCACTCGGGGTCGTATGCCCGACATGCCCTCGACAGACAGGCGTGGACATCGTCATCGTAACCGCGGCGCCGGTCTACGTGCCCGAGCCAGTCCGGGCTCGCAGGCAGCCGGACGCGCGGGACACCACATCTAGACGGGCGCATCTCGCGGCTTTCTTCGCTTCGCTTCGCTTCTCCGTACATATACACTGACTGACAACACTGATATACAGGCGGACAAATGTGTGTAGACACAGTCATGGTGGCAGTAGAGTGGACAATAACAATATGACAGGTAACAGCGTTGGCGGCGCGGCGGTGAAGCGGCGCGGAGGCGATCTCGCGGCCGCCTCCGGCACCGCCGCTGCCGCCGCGTCCCGTGCGTACAATACAGTAGTAGTAGTAGGTAGGTTAAATAGACACTGACGAGACAGACGGGGCCCGGACCACGTTCAAAGCTGGCAACAGAACTGTAGGCCATGCACACAGTCCAAGTATTCAAGACTGCGACGATATACACCACACAACAACATATTGATCTGCACTTGACGAGACTTTACGGGATGTACAACGATTAGAGCCGTTCAGTACGGTATATAATATAGATACATAAGATAGAATGTGGGAGGTTATTTGCCGGCGTCTCGTACCCGGATTCAGACAACAAGTACAGTGATCGGGCGAGCATGGCAAGTGTCATAAGTACCATCAGCACTTCGGAGACGGAGCTGATGCTGAGCACGTACATGGTGACTCCTACCTCCACGGGCGGGCCTGCAAGGCAACACATTGTGTATCCGCGCAGTTATCGAAAACCAAATCATCAGAAGACGTGCCCATGGCCTGCCCGCCGCCGCCAGCACCGAACCGCGTACTCTTCTCGTCTCACACAAGTATGTGGTGGGTGTACACAGTACACGTCCACATCACATTATAGCCGTCGTCGGAGACACATCGTCACGGAGACTGTACAGGCACGTCCAGTGTGTTCGGTGGCAATCAGAGAGAGAGAGAGAAAGAGCGCGCTTGACATGAGGCGCGGACGAGCCTCACAATCCGCAGATCCTGAGTCTCGCCTGCCCCTGATGTTGGATACTTGGACAGGATGTGGTCGATAGAAGGGACAATCAGTGAACAGACATAGAGACAGAGGTGGGGTATGTATATGTGATACAGCAAACGACAGGTGACACAGTCCATAACCAAGGGGTGGCAGGACAGTGATAATGTATCAGTATAATACCATTTGGACTTCGGACAGTGAGCTGATGCTCAGCACGTACATGGTGACTCCGACCTCCACGGGCGGGCCTGTAAGGGTAACATCGTTGCGGTTACATTGTGAGATAATGGAAAACCAAATCGGACTAAGAGGCCCAAGCCTGCCCGCAATGCCAGAGCAAGCGTCCGACCGACGAACACCGCGTCTCTTCCTTCTGCATCGCGATGGTACTTGATTGATGGTTGGGCATCACTAGGAGTGAGGGTGTCAGGTTGCAGTGGTGACTGGTGACGGGTGACAGGTGAGAATAGGTGTGGGTGAACACAGGGACAACATGAGTGTCCGCGTGATCAAATTTAAAACGTGAGTAAACGTGTGTACTCATTGAACAAGAACAGTAAGTACATATGAGAGAGTAAGTAAGTAAGTAAGTAAGTAAGTAAGTGGAGAGGTGAGAGAGGTGTGTAGAACGTACGTAGTAGGGTGAGGTAGGTGATGAACGTGTGTAGAAGGAGAGAGAGAGAGTGCGGACGGCCGGAGCGCTGTCCGAGCGTGCGAGTGTTAGGGGACCGCGAGGTAGTCGGTTGGCGGTTGGCGTTACGGACGGGAGTGAGTGAGGTGTCGGTGGCAGGCGTCAGGCGAGCAGCACACAACAGTCATGAATAGGCTAGTCAAGTAATAAAGTACCATTTTCACTTCAGACAGTGAGCTGATGCTCAGCACGTACATGGTGACTCCCACCTCCACGGGCGGACCTGCAAGCGTACAGGTGGCACTGTCAGTCGGTGGTTACGCGCCCTACGGCGGGCACCCGGGAGGCATGCACGAGCTATGTATGGGCGCGGGAGTCATGCCACGGCCGGGCCCTGTCCGTAGGACCCGCGCCGCCACCCTACTCGCTTTGCTATCTTTACTGTCTTAACTCAATGTCATTGTACATGATCATCAGCAGTAGCCATATTATTATAATTTATCATAGTGGTTATAATCATGGACGCAGACAGGCTCGCGACACAGTTCGGGCAGCAGCGTTCGTTCATCTTGCTCTCACACTGCTGCCCAGCGGCCGTGGGAGTCGTGCTCTCGTGACAGTGCGGCGGCACACCGGTCGGCGGCTGCGAGCGGAATGGCGACTCTCAAAGGGAAGATGCTGACCGTCGCTAGGCAACCCCCAAACCCGAGCATCGATCTGTGAAGCCCCACCCTGCCGACTCGGCCCGAGCGGTCGACCCGGTGTCCGCGCACCACGCACAAATCTTCACTTGCTTCTTCTCCGCGACAACAAACGTCGTCATGATAAGACTGCCCGTGGCTGCCCAGACTGGGCCGCTGCAGCTGCAGCTGCCAGCGGACACCTGCTGGTTCTCGCGCGCCCAGCACTCGCCCGAGCGCGAGTCCGCACGGGGTCGACCGCGGACACGAGCCCCTCGGACCACAAATAAACAAGGTGTCGTGTTCACGATGCCATACTCACCTCCGTAATTAGGTCTTACTCTTTTGTCATAACTGACACTAAACGAATCCAAGATGGCGGATATGTTGACGTCGCCCAACATGCTGCCGCCTGGCGCCCTGCAATCACAAACGTCACAATCTGTTAGCGGTGAACGTGAATGGGTGCACTGCTTGATTTTATCGATCGCCAAATGATAATATCGTCGTAGAAGCGCGTATCTAGGCAGGACACTCGTGTCAAGTGCGCAAACATCCCGTAAGCTGATCTATGCAAATCGACATTTATCACTTGTGTAAACCGCGTCAGATCAAACAGCGATATGCGAGTCAGCGACACGCACCACGCATCGTCCTTTTAATATATGCTAGCGTAGAACATTAGCCCCGTCATTTAATGCCATATGTCTATAAGCCACGAAGCAAGAAGTATATTCATCGCTGGATGCTCATAAATCAACGTGAGAGTAATGCCAGTCAATACGAATTTCGGATAAAATCCTTAACAATAAGTCCTTGTTTTCACTTTGTGTATCCACCCACTTGGTCCTCTGGCGCCGGAACCGCACAGTATGACGTCACTCATACACCGATTCCTTTGTACACAAAGATTTATTTTTATAAAATACAATTTTGATGCGCAAGATGAGAAAATTAACTAACAGTATCAAAATTTTATCGATCTGTTATGTGTAAACTATCGTATCTAAACAGTAAATATTTTGCTTGCGACAAAAAATATTATAAATTGCTACATTTCAAGCTATACCGAACTAAACAAAAACTAATATAGGTCTGAATTGATTGATTTTCCTTTCGCTTGGCCGCAAAACCTTAGTATTATGTTAACAAAAAACGAGCATTCAGGGTAAACACATTTAAAATTGATGGAAAGCAATCTATGCGGAAAGGGATTGTTGTTCGTACTATAGGCTGCAGTGCATTTATGCAGATCTTTGGCGTATCGCGGCAGCTCCAGGATATTGATGTCAGATCCTGGGAGTTTGTGTATATTGAGGCGCACACACAATTCACGTCCATGCAACTTAGATAGTTATACATGTTGTTATCAGTGAGAGAAGCACATATAGAGATGGAAAGAGCGTTTGGTACTTACGCTGCGTCTGCAAGCGGCAGCCTCGAGTACGCGGCAAAGATGAGGATGACTGCCGGCCAGGTGGCCCCCGGCCTCCGAGGACTGCGGTTGCATCCTGCCATGTCCGGGGGCGGCTACACGTGTCCCCAGCACTTCGTCATTTCGAACCACACCACTATTCACTCTCTGTGCTGGTGTAACGCTTCAGACATCTTCACTAGGAGTGGTCGCTCAGGCCCGGCTATACTTGCTCGTCCACTGCGCATGGTGGCGAAACTGTGCGAAATAATCGCATCTGCGCCCGCCGCGGCGTCGAGATACCCCGGCGCTCGGATCCCCGTGGCTCGCCCGGGCCACCACCGCGCTACCCCCGGAGTGGCCGCCGCCTTTCCCCCGCGTTCGAGCGCAGTCGCGGTCCTGGGGATGCCAGCAAGCCTTCCTCAATCAATACGGCGTGCGTTGGCCGCTGCTGCGCCGCCCCTCGCTCTTTCTCTCTCTTCCTCTTCGTCTCACATACGTGTCAACTGCGAACACCGATATTCAAACAATACTCCCTAAATACTGTCAATCGCATGTCTCACCTCAGCCCGGTACCTTACTACCGGTGCCCGCCACCTTTCTACTCCCTGCCCGCAATTGCATATCTGAGATACGGCCGCCGCTCGCTTCTCGCTTCTCGCTTCTCGCTACTCGATGCTCGCACCGATCAACACGTAGCCGAACCACTTCATAGCGGCGGCCTGAGGGTCCTTCTTCTGCAGAGGACACTTATCTCTCACTAAACTCGAGTCATTCTTATCATCATAATTCCATCGGAGATTTGTATATCGGTGCGGAGATACTTGTCCGACACTCACCCTCGCTTCATTATCCTTTTCATGAGCGCACATACTCAAGATCAACATTCATCAAGAGACACCTAGACAAATCATCATACTAATGTGCATGTTCATGCACATGCTGAAATATTGACTCGTATAAATGACCCACATTTACGTTCGATGAAGGACTGGGGGATTGTTGACGAACAGTTGTGCTTTCGATAGAGAGACCGGTAATTACTGTATCATATCGTGTGGCTAGTTCAGCTCAATGAAAACAAGGGCAGTCGTAGCGCAAGGCCACAGGGGCATGTGTGGCGTGGTGCAGTCTCACAGGATTCACGGACAGACGAGAATGGTCTAGTTTCTAAGCCACCTGCACGGCAGATAACCATCAAGCCCCATGGCCGGTATGGTCACGCTGCCTGCACTGCGGCACGCAATCACACGCAATCTGACACTTAGCCCTGACCGACTCATATCCCCTCGTTCACTCTATCCCTACAACTGCTCGACTAACGTTAACTCCTGCAAGTGACATGCTCTGGCTCGTGATCGAAGAGTGACGGTTCGCGGTCTTGTTATTAGCGTACCGCTGACAAGTGCATCGTAGCATTGGCAGTTTTGCTTCACGGTGGCGGTCCCTGGACGGCACAGGTTCTAATAAACGTATTTGCTCACCGGGGCACGAAACATCGATCCCTGTGACTTGCCATCACATCATATGACGTCATAGAATAACAAACGTGCGACCTGCTTTGCAAAACACGACGGGACATTCGGCGCACTGACGCGACCCTCTGTTACGTATACACCTTTGATCTTAAAATAGGCGGCCTACACAATGACGCTTTCAAAATAAAAGATTTCGTAAAAAATTAAAAAAGCTCATCCTGGCCAAAAAGCTATCATGTCATATTATTAATGAGCAAATAAACGATTTAATAGTATAAATGAAGATAAACAAATTGAACTTTTTTCAAAAATTCCATTTTATTTATTCAAAATATTCTCTTTCCGAATCTATACTCTATACACCATTGATAGCGATTCAGACGTGATTGGAACGAGTTTGCGAGCTCCTCGAGTGGTATAGCTTTTAGAGTAAGTGTCACAGTAATTTGAATTATGTTTACGTCATCAAAACAGCATCATTTTAATAGCATTTTGAGTTGACATCAGCGATGAAAAAATTTCATTTGGAGAGAGCACATGACAAAAAAGAGAACATTCTGAGAGTTCACGTGACTAAAAAATTAAGATAACATGAGGCAAAAAGAGGACGTATTGAGAGACCACGCGTCCAGATAAAAACAGATTTTGAGCGACCACGCGTCCATATAAAAACAGATTTTAAAGATCACGCAAATAAAAAAGGGCATTCTTACAGACCACGTGATCAAAAAATAGGACATTTTCAGAGACCACGTGACTAAAAAGGACATTCTAAGATACCATGCAACAAAAAGAGAACGTACTAAGAGACCACGCAACTATAAATAGGACATTCTGAGAAATTACCCGATCAAAAAAGAGGACAGTCTAAAAATCACGCGCACAGAAAAAACACATTCTAAGAGATCACGTGACCAAAAAGGGCATTCTTAGAGACCAAGTGATCCAAAAAAGGACATTTTGAGAAACCACGCGAGCAATAAAAGTCATTCCGAGATACTACGCGACAAAAAAAGAACATTCTTAGAGACCAAGTATTCAAAAAAAAGACATTCTGAGAGACCACGCGTTCATAAAAAAGGACATTTTAAAGCTGGGTCCACATTAGCGAACCGAACAAGTAATCTATCGCATGAGATAACATGGCGTGTGACATTTTTGTCTAGTTTGGGTAGAAAATGAGTTACATGTGTATTTAGAATGCATTCGAACTGAAAAATATTCGATGAGTTCTTGAATGACGTGACCCATAACACGGCTGTAGCGCGCATAGCGCAAGATTATTAAAGTAAAAGTTGTCTCGTAGCTTGTAGTGGTGGGGGCAAATAGGGAGGCTCCGTGTCATCCGTATGCTAACGGGACATCAGTCTTTGTTTATCGTATATGTTACATACACGTGAAGTTTGATTTTTAGCTATAAATATAAAAATATCGTTTAATTTTTTGATTTAATTTCTTTTTTCTTCGAAATGAATGTTTCTTCGTTAAAAATAAATTTTCTGACATTCATTTTTGATGTCAAAAGAATAATAAGTGAAATATTTCAATATTTTAGTTTTAGGATCTCCCTCCGTAACTACCCTAATATTCAACAAATTGAAAAAATGCATAGATCAAATAAGATTTGTTTTCTTATAAACAATTTTTATTGTATAGTTTTTTCTGTTAAGCTAGTTCTGTTTATAAAGAAAATATTTTAAGTTTTTTAGTACCTGTTTTAACCCAGAATCACCCCTGAAGAAAGACAATTTTCAGATACCAAGCTTATATTTGAATCCTGGTTCTACTCTATTGTACCAAATTTCGTTAAAATACGTCCAGCCGTTTTTATAAACAGATATAACCTCTAATTTTATTAATTACTATATTATTATAGCAATTTTTACCGACCGCCAACATATATAAGGGAGGTATTGTGATCATACCGATTTTGACATTTCGAGATTTCGATGGATCTCCACGAATTGAGGTCCCTACATAATGTTTTGACTATTTTTAGCATGATGTCTGTCGGTCTGTCCGTCTGTCTGTCCGTCCGTCTGTCTGTGTACACGTGCAGAGCAAATTCGGCTGAAAGGATTTTTATGAAACTTCATATTTAAGCTTCTGCCATCAATGGCACGAGTTGATCAACTTTTGGTAAACATCGGTTGACTAAAAATGAGAGTTTACTCGTATCGATTTTAAGATTTTTGTGAATATTTCACAAAAACAACAGAAAAATATTTCGAAATAATTAATAACTTTTATTTGAGACGTTTTTTGATAAAACGAAAAATTTCGAATAATTTTTTCATACATGTAACGTTTCCATGGTCATGATAAATAATATCTTTGTTAGAAAATATTACGACAAGTTATTTCTACTCTGCTGCTAGAATGTATTTAATACAAGTACTTTATGATGGCGGTCGGTCCTGTGGTGTACACAGCTGATTTTTTTTCTATTTTTATTTAAATATACCTAAAATTATATATGTATTCGATTTTATTGTTATTTATTAACTATAATACAAATACCCATCACCTTAAATTTTATATATATCCGTATAAAATATCCTTAGGTTTTTATTTATAATTTATTCAGTAGAACTGTCTTGAAATAAATATCTATCTTGATTAGATGAGTTACGTCCGTAAGTTAGTAATTATACTTGAAGGTAATGGGATTCGGACCAGTCAGAAAATAAAAACAAATTTATTAACTTCGCTAACGTTTCGATTTTTATTTTAAATCTTCATCAGAGCTTAGTTAATAGTCACGAAATAAAATAACAATTGTAAAATTAATAACGAACACATCATATTGTCCGGTTATTGAACTCAGAGATAAGCAATGAATCATTGCTTATCTGTGTTCGTTATTAATTTTACAATTGTTATTTTATTTCGTGACTATTAACTAAGCTCTGATGAAGATTTAAAATAAAAATCGAAACGTTAGCGAAGTTAATAAATTTGTTTTTATTTTCTGACTGGTCCGAATCCCATTACCTTCAACTATAATAAATATCTATTATGAAAATAGTCAATAAAAATATTTAAGAACGTGCAGCATCTATATTAATTCTGTATGCTAGTTGGAATTACGCATACGTGTGACATATTCCCTCTCACGCTCTGATTGGTCAGAAGTTACGAGACAACCTTTACTTTAATAATCTTAGGCATAGCGCACCCTTAAGTCTGGTTTATAATGGGTCCATAGCACATGGGCAAGGCACTAGCATCAGGCGAATCAATGGCGTATAACTGTTCTGTTTAGTACGAACATCTGTTAGTAATAAACAATGTACACCATTTAAAATCTTTATGCTTGTGCCATGCACATGCGTTATGGATCTATTATAAATGAGACTTTAGTTACGCCACTGAATAGGATATGTTTTTGGGGTAGAATAAAAAACAGTATACAACAAACACTTAATATTTAATTGCTAACAAAATCTAATCAATCACAATAGTCAGTATTCACCACAATTATTAGGTAATAGAATATAATATAAATAGTATGAAATATTAAACACATATGTATTTAATATCATGGGATATGGTGGTTTAACCCGCGACCGGGTAGCCGTCTTCTTCATTTTCACCTGCATCGCGGTTGCTCAGGTGTGTTGTCGCTTTACAGCATAGCCTCTATTTCACAGCGTCCTACTTACACCTGGGTGTGTGTGTTACTGTGAGCCTGCTCCTGTTCTGTGTTCCCCGCTATTTGATTAGCTGGTGTGTAATACTAAAAAATATAAATTTAAATTTATAATATATCATATATTAAATATAGATGGATGGGAACCAAATTGTTAAGAAATAAACAAATACCTAAGTGCCTTAAGGTTTCTTGTACTGCATAGCAAACAACAAAGAAATACAAACACAAATAAATTAACAAAAAACAACAGTTTTTTTTACAAAGGGAATTATAGATTTGTGGACTTATTTGAGATACGACTTTTTAAGATTTTAACAATTGAAGCATCGAGAGGTTTACTCGAATATGTTTTTAAAATTAAAGCAGTAAGATCCTGGATAACGCTCAAGATAAATTTCAAGAATTTGGAACGCTAGACAATATAGCGCTTTGAAAGTATTAATAAAATTGAGGTTTATGTTGCTTTTCGTAATGGGTCGAACCAAGATAATTTTGCTCCCGGACAGTCTTCTTAGGTAGCGCCTTTTTTTAGGGTTTTGTAGGTATGACCAAAAAACCCTTATACCGTCATTTTGTCGTCTGTCTGTCTGTCTGTCTGTCTGTTCGGTTAAAATTGTAGCCAAACGGCTAAACCTAGAGAGTTGAAATTTGGCATGCTTATACAACTCTTTGACCCGCACATAGGAAAAATACTAAAACATCTAAAAAACATACCCCCCTAAAAATATATACACATATGTGCTCATCGAAAACAAAAATATTTTTTTTTAATTCTGAGTAGGGTATCAAATGAAAGCCCTTAGTACGTGGATTAACGATCAAATTTTTATTTTTGCAAAATAAATTATTTTGATGCGATTTTTGCCAAAATTGTGCAAAAAAATTTTTGTCCCACACCCTGTAGCCCAGATGGTTTAAACTAAAAATCTAAAAAAATTCCAAGTAATGTATATTGGTGTGAACCGAAATAGTACAACAGGAATTTTTGATCAGATTATGTTTTCGGAAAATAACGCATTTTTTGTGGTTTTTGGTTCACAAAGTACAAAAGTTATACCAATGTAAGACACTCATATGCAAAGCGTCCGATGGCACAACGGGTTAGAGCGCTGGTGTCGGAAGCTAAAATTCTCTGGAAAACGAAGGGTTTCGAGTTCGAGTACGGACGGAGTGAGTTTTTTTATTTTTTCTGTTTTTTTTTTGCATTTTTATTATGTTGAAATTATTTTGTCAAAATTCTAGTTATATTTTGACAAATGTTGTATTTAATTTTTAAGAGCGTAAATTTAATAACCAGTCTTATTATATGATTAACAGACGATAAATTATTTTAAAAATATCGTTCATTTTGCCGTGATTACTATAAAGTAAAATTTGTCCTACACACTCAGCATACCGCCTTCACTTATTATATACCTGCGAAACCCTGAAATGTGTGAATATTCACACTTCACATACATTTTTTTATTATATCGCGAAATTATCTAGACGTATTCTTTTTTCCTTCTCTTATCTATTTGGATTCTAATTATTAGTGTGTCCTGTGATGTGGTTCTTTACATATTGATTTTGACATTATTATGGATTCTCAAAATATTTGTTTGTACAATACAAATTTTGCTTATTGTCAAATTCCTAATTATAACAAAATATTTTGGATTCGTCTACAATAGAAGTTTTAATTTTAAAACTATTAGGTTTCAATCCTCACTGTAGTAATAATTAAGTAAAAATGTTTTATTTATTAATTTACTTCTTTTTTTACCGACCGCCAACATATATACGGGAGGTATTGTGATCATACCAATTTTGACGTTTCGAGATTTCGATGGATCTCTATCCTACATAACGTTTTGACTATTTTTAGCATGATGTCTGTCGGTTTGTCTGTCCGTCCGTCTGTCTGTCCGTCTGTCTGTCTGTCCGTCTGTCCGTCTGTCTGTCTGTCCGTCTGTGTACACGTGCAGAGCAAATTCGGCTGAAAGGATTTTTATGAAACTTCATATTTAAGCTTTTGCCATCAATGGCACGAGTTGATCAACTTTTGGTAAAAATCGGTTGACTAAAAATGGGAGTTTACTCGTGTCGATTTTAAGATTTTTACGAATATTTCACAACAGAAAAATATATATAAATAATTTATTAAACAAAAGTTGCTATGAAAGCAATAACTAATAACTTTTATTTGAGACGTTTTTTGATAAAACGAAAAATTTCCAATAATTTCTGTAAAATTTTTCGAAATTTTTTCAGTCTCAATTTTTTCATATTTAAATGTAACGTTTCCATGGTCATGGTAAATAATATCTCTGTTAGAAAATATTATGTCAAGTTATTTCTACTCTGCTGCTAGAATGTAATTTATATAAGTACTTTATGATGGCGGTCAGTCCTGTGGTGGCCACAGCTGATTTTTTTAAATAAAATCATCTGTAATTAACGTTTTTAGAAAACCAATGAATAAAGGAGTAATTTTTTTTTGTTTATTGGTAACAAATACGGCGCTAGAGAAAAACTTTCCGCAATTGATTGTTATTTATAAACATTATTTTTTTTTTTTTTCGAATATTACCTTTTTGAGACTTTTTTAGATGGATACATTTATTCAGAAGGGTGTTTTTTTCTCATAAGGGAATTTTTTTAATGGGTCTTTACTCCGAATGCGTTATTTTTCATTTTAATCGTTCTTATTCAGAGAGGCGTTCTTTTTTTCAATAGAACACTTTTTTGTAAAAAAGGAACAATCTTTTTTAGAGTGATGCTCTTTTTCAGATAACGTTCTTTTCTATTTTATAGGGGCGCTGTTTTTTAAGAGTGGCACTATTTTTAGGAGAAATATGTTTTTTTTGACTGGGTGTTTTTATATAAACAACAGTTAAAAACATAATTCACAACCCCCTTTTCTTATAAAAATATTTGTTTGTATGCCAAAAAAATTTGCTCCAATTCCTAATTATGCTCTCCACTGGCAATGAGAAAAAAAGAGGATTGAAGAAAGCGAATTGAAGTAAAAACTAAAAAATTAGGACAATTGAAGAAAAGATAAAAAAATAAGGACGAATTGAAGTGATGACAAAAAAACAAAAGGATTTGCGATATTCTAACCCTCTACCAAAGAATTGAAGTGATAACCAAAAATGATAAAGTACTTTGTCCGTTTAATGACAAAAATTTCTTTAAATAAACTATTTTCAATTGGTCAAACATTGGATTTTATTTGGGCGGCCTTAAGTATATCTTACTTCAAAATATGTTATCAAAACAGTGTTAAAAAATAAATGGGATAGCGTTAACCAAAGTCTTACTGTATTTAATTTTCTTAATTCAATGTTTATTTTTCACACCGTAAGCGAAGCATAATTAAATCTAGGAAGAAAGAAAATACAGTAAACCCCCAATTTTCTGGACTTCTTCGAATATGGAAAGCTGTAAGCAAGAAATACGGCGAAGGATAAATTAGGTAGAGTAGTTATGACTCAGCTATTAAAGAACCTATAAGTTGCAAGATTACACGGACTAGGACTACGTCTCTTGAAGCTTGTCGCACCCGTAGTGTGCTGATAACTACCCCTGTAGCACAAAATGGTTAGCCAATATAGAGACAATATATAAGCTATATTGAACATTGGCCAAATCTTGATATTTTGCCCAATTTATGACCTATATATGTACAATATGGTACAACAATTTTGTAGCGAATATTAGTTGTACTATACATATCCTACATGTTTACAATATTGGCTGTCTTTGAATATAGAACCCTACTATCCTTGCCAATAATCGGGCAATATTACAGCCAATGTTGGTCCAATCAGGATGTGCTACAGGGGTATGTACTGCATTTCTATCAACTGCGATATGACTACACCAGTGGTTCCCAAACTTATTTAGTCGCGGAACCCCTATGAGCTCTTCAAAAAATTACGGAACCCTTTTATTGGAAACATTTTTGATACTACTGTAAATACAAAAAAAAAAAACATTATATTACTGCAAACTTTTTCCTATTATAAATATGATAGAAAAGTAAGACTTTATAAATTAGTAGTCATTTTCATTGTAAAATCTTCTGGTATTTCTTTTCGACCTTGGAGTAAGTTAAATTATGTAGTCAATTCTTGGGATATTGGTCAATAAGTAAAACACTTAGATATTCATATATTTGAATAGACCGGTTTCGACAATTTTATTGTCTTCTTCAGTATCTCTGAGAAAAAATTGAGAATAAAAATATTTAATATTACAATAATGTTCACAAAAATTAGTATGAAAATTAACAAATAAATAAACATGTGTATCAAAAAAAAAAAAAATTAAATAAAAACTTACTCAAATTACTAATGTAAATAATAGATTGTAAATGTATTTAAAATAAATAAAACTCATGAGTTTTATTTATTTTAAATTTTTTGATACACATGTTTATTTATTTGTTAATTTTCATACTAATTTTTGTGAACATTATTGTAATATTAAATATTTTTATTCTCAATTTTTCCTCAGAGATACTGAAGAAGACAATAAAATTGTCGAAACCGGTCTATTCAAATATATGAATATCTAAGTGTTTTACTTATTGACCTAATATCCCAAGAATTGACTACATAATTTAACATTTTCATTGTATTCCTAAAAACTAGAACAAGAAAAGTAAAAAAAGTAAAAAAAAAAACATGAAATAAGCGAGCTAGATTTGCCTTTATTTTATATTTATATTTTTCGTATAAAGTGTGAGACTCTTTGATAATACAGCTAGGTTTAATCAGAAGAATGCTTTTGCATTTTGGATTCTAATATCTTTTCAAAATTTGGTATAATATTGGATAATCGAATTCGCATATCTGGTGCAGCATTTGGATTGCTGCGATATTTCGTTTTTGTATCAGCGTATTTTGAAAATCCAACTTCACACATGTACACAGTTGCAAATGGTAACAAAAACCGAATTGCCCTTTTTGATAAATGAGGATATTTGCCGTATATATCAGGCCAGAAAGTTGTTTTTTCTGGTCTTTTTTGTATATTTTTTTTGTGTATTTTTCTTGAATAAATATTTAACTAATCTTAAATTCTTTTTATTTTTTTTTAATATCCATTTTTATGAAACAAGAGAGATATAAAGAGCACCTTGTCCCGCGGAACCCCTGAATTCTATCGCGGAACCCCTGAATTCTATCGCGGAACCCCTGAATTCTATCGCGGAACACACTTTGGGAAACGCTGGACTACACTAATGAATATGAATACTGATGTACGTCTTCCTGGCCACAGGTACAGACTTAACCATGAGAAATACAGAAAGAATGTGCTAATTTTCCGATCAACCGAGTCTTTTTGTTGTGGAATTGTCTGCATGTAGAAGTTGTTAAAGCTCCAAGTATCAATACTTTCAAGATTCGACTGGATGAGTATATTAATTTATTCTATATTAGTTGACTTGATTTCATTTATTGCTATTTTTTTCTTTTTGTTCTGCTATATATTTACTTAGATTGTTATGTTCTATCTTTGTTTGTATCGAATTATATGAACACACAAGCCTCTGGCATTGTTCAGTATACTAATTAATAATAATAATAAATTATCGTGGAGATATGGCCGCACCTCCGCCTATCTTAAGTCTCCTACACGCTCATTCTCAGTTTTTTGGATCACAGAATGCAGAATTGTCAATATCAAGAAAACTATTATTCAAGGTTAACCGAACGGCAAACGAAGGCGAGGAAGTTCACCACAACGATGACTCAAGGTTTGTTCGTTTGTGTTGCACCAAACTGGTCCAGGACAAGAGCAGCTGACGTCACAGTATAAGATAGCATAGCTGTGGTGTAGTTCAGTGTAGGTTGGGCAACACAAACGAACAGATCTTCAATGTTACAGAAAACCAATTCCATGGATCTATTGAATGGGCTCTTCGTACGACACAGGATAGGGAGAAGTGGAATGCTAATTAAAGAGAAGGTCCATAATTACGTTCCCTACTGGGATCACAATACATCATAAAATACACGAGTATATGACGTGCACGATTTTTTAATATGGCTTTTATTAACTTCCATTATGATATTTATTAATTTATTATAAACTAGTGTTTTCCATATTTTTAATATACGCGGGACACTTTTGACCATTGATTTTACAGGCAGACCCCTAAAACTAAAAATTGTGAGGAGGCAAAAGAAATTTTAAGCTGTATAATTATGGTTAAAATTAAAATACAAAAATAAATAAAAATTTCATCAATATTGAATCAGTGTCTCAACCGCCGGCTTACGGTGCTAGTTCGTGACAAAATGTAACCTACGAAAATGAAAAATATTCTGTGATTTTTTTTTTTTTTGTAATACTGTTACGGCTAGTAAAATATGCAGATAATATTATTGAATTTAATAAGTACTAATAACTAAAATAAATCCATTTCTTAATGTAAATTTGCAGTTATTCACAATTGAAATTAAAAAATATTTAAAAAATAATATGTCACCAATTCGTGTAAAAAAGTTAATATTTTACCGACGCGCGCTAAATTTAAGTTCAAAAGCACCAGTCTTCGAAAACTTTAGGCTTTAGTACTCGCAATTTGTTAGAATAAAAACAGGACCCGATCTAGGAGAGCATAAACAGGAAAACTGACCCAAGCGGCAGATTTTGTAGACAGAGAAAATCAAAATCAATAAAAACCTTTTTGAAAAGTTTTTGAAAAAGTGGTAAAAAAGTAAGAAATTCATGTTTCCATTTAGTATCAAATTTAATAATAATGAATTAATAAATTAAGTAATATTAATAATTATTTATAATTAAATATAACGGATGGCAAAATTTTTGTGTAGAGCGGCGGAAGAGCTAGATCGGGCCCTGAATAAAAAATTTGGGAGTGCTCTGCTATCGTGGTAAAGTACTATTATCTAAACAGAAAATGCTAGTAAAATTGATTCAGTAATTAAATTATTTGTTTAAAAGTAGAAAAGAGAGCTAGGAATTAAACATAACTCGCTGTCTGACAGTTTAATCGCAAATGACATTTTTCTACTCGCAAAATGCGAGGCGGCGAGTTAGTTTTTCGATGGTTAAATATAAATATATTTTACACAACAAAAATATACAATCAGCCAACATTATAAAAATAATGTATCAAAAACATTAGAGTTTATTCATAAAAAAGACATGCATATTAACATTTTAGTCATCGAATCCTTTAAAGCAACAGAAATTATTAAGTGAGTTTGAGGTTTACGTTTTGTTTTATTCTTAAACGTGGTTGATGTATGAAGAGATAGCTACAGAAAATTTGACTAGTTCTTAGTTGGGATTATTTTTTACAACTTTCGACGTGGATAAATCCAAGAACAGTGCATCGATGAACTTAATTCGACTTTTGGCGATGAAACACCATCAAGAACTACTGTTTATGGATGGTTTGCCGACTTCAATCGTGGCCGTAGTTTGCTTAAGGACGAATTTCGTGAAGGTCGTCCAAAATCAGTTGTTGTTCCGAAAAACATTGATACTGTGCGTGAACTGATACTGCAAGATCGTCATGTGTCTTATCGTGAGATTGAGGTATCCTTGGGCATTAGTAGGACCAGCACACATTCACTATTGCATGAACATTTAGCCGCCAGAAAGATTTGTTCGCATTGGATCCCACATAATTTGCTATATACTATCGGAAGGTGCCTCAATCGGACTGAAAAAAGTGCTTCAAATTGGTTCAAACACATGTAAAAGTGTATTGATCTTCATGGAGAATATTTAGAAAAACAATAAAGCCACTTTTGTTGATAAATAATTGTTTTTGATCTTAAATCCCGAAATAAAAAAGGCAACCCTCGTAATAGAATTAAGCATGGACTGAGACATGTTGTAAGGGAGGTAATTTTGGTATTATTTCATAAATAAATTCATTATAATCATTCAATTAGAGTAAAATATTTAATCTGTTAAACGATCCAAAAATAATCTATTGCTTAGAAAAGGCATTTAAGATAACGGTAGTTTGTTTATTATTGCAACTTGACACTTTTGTCAATGTAACATGAAAAGTGAATCGTAAATTATTGTGTTAAAAAAATATACGTCAACCATAAGCACATAAATAATAATTAATTTTTGTCTGAAATATAAATATTATGATTCGGCTATTTTCTAATGGGATATATATAATTATCTGAGTTATCACCAATAAATTATGAATTTTAAGATAGTACAAGAGAGACAATCAAGAGGTGTTAAATGACATTTAACAGTTGGGCGATGTAAGCATTTTTAGGGCGGTCGCGTTTTAAGTAGTTCAGCTTAAACCGTCGTAGTGGTTAAGTCATGTTTAGGTAGTTGATTTTTATATGGTTAAGACCATGTTTAAGAGTTGAGTCTAAAGTGTGAAGAAGTTAAGTCGTGTTTTGAGTAGAGTGAGAATTTGTTCATCATGGGTTAGAGTCATTTAGAGTGTTCGTCGGACAAGTAAAATGTAACCAAGTAATTTCGTATTTACGTTAAGGTAGGGTTCGTCAGTTTGGTGTAGTGTGCCTAGTGTGTGTGACTGTGTCTCTTTGGATTTAGCTGTATCGACGTAATTGTAAGTCTAGTGTAATTAATGTAAATATTTAAACCGTATCATAATTAAAGTAGATTAGCTAAAATGTTGAGTTTAATTGAAACAACCCTTAATCCTTCCAAGAATCATAGCAACCAGCTAGCGGACTAATAGAGGGGGTCCAGACTTGATCCGATCGCAAGTCTTGGAGCCCATAATGTGAGGGATGTACAGAGTAAGTACAAATGAAATAAATAAATCAGCCAACCGTGACATTTCATATTTATATATCGTAGCTCCCCACAATATCGATTACCCCTTCACTTTCTGGACTTGCCATTGCGACCCCTTTAAATCCGGTTGCGGATCTCCAGAGATCTGCCGATCACACTTTGAGAAATACTGCTATAAACAATCACGAATTTTGAATATAACGTTTAAATACCAACCCCGTTTTAATTTGCTGCGCCTATGGTGTGAATAGTAATGCATTTCGAGTTTCTCTCTCGAGGTTTCTTGTGATATTGCAAACGAATGTTTCGAGCGGTTAATTTTTAGAATACCGATAGCGGAAAGGAAGGAAGTGCCGTTAACAGACTGCGAAGTGGAAGAAGGGGGGTAGATAGTGCAGTTGTTACTCGTAGTCGATAGCTTGACCCACCTTGGCGTTGGCGACCACCGGAAGTCAAGACGTTTGGAAGATGTGTTTCTCGTTCCGATAACAAATGTATACACGTTCTCTTATTATATCGAACCTCAATGTGACGTCACTTCAACCAGGTGAATATCTCAAACTTCGGAAACTTGTATTGTCTCTGTCAGTCGTGTTTATTTCCTGTACAGTGTTTGTACATAACGACATTTCTGTCGCGACATTTAAGCGGAATAGGTGGAAGCACACACAAAATTAAAACAAAATATAATAAAGAAAATGTGAAATAAACCTTCTAGTGTTTTAGAATTCCTTTTCTAAATGTTTTTACCCTTCCATTGTCGAAATCTCTTCCTCCACCGATGGTAAGTCTTGCCTTTGCTTTCATCGCATCACTGAGGGGTATCTTCGCGCGAGTTGCTTCTGCATGTGACTTGTAACAAAACTCCAAAAGTGCCACTGCGAGCGCTAGCAGTAGACCTCCTATTAGGATGTAGAATATTCCTGCCACGTTGCTTAAGGATAGTTCATTTCTTGAGGCGTCCTAAAGAAAAATATTACATTAATAAGCATCTAGGGTTCTTAACAGTGACGGCGCTAGCTATGGATTTTTTTTTTAAATAGTAGATATTAATGAAAATATGATGGTTTTGAATTTTGAAAAGATGGAAACGGTGAGCAAGCGACCCTTCGGCCGGCTTCCATTTTTCACAATTCGAAATATTTCCAAAATAATAGTTTTATCTAAAATTTTAAATTTCTCCAAGCATATCTTAAGCTGGGAGTCATTTTTAGCTACCCCTCGAACCCCCGCTGGTGTCGCCAGTGAATCTTAACATACGGATTTAGAATTAAGCAATGGTTTTCAACCATTTTGCAGCCTTGGAACCCTTTGGAAGGTGTATTTTTTTTGTATTTTTAGGGTTTTGAACGGTAGAAATTGTAGCCAAATGGCTGAACATAGAAAGTTGACATTGGCATGCTTGTACACAGAGCCGCAGTAACGAAAACTTGCGCTAGGGGCAGAGCCGTGTTTTGGCGCCCTTGATAAATAAAAACGTTCTTACCTCTCAAAATTTAAGTGATGAGCAAAAAAAAGGACCTCCCCTCCCAAAATCCAAGTGACGAGCAAAAAAAAAGGTCCTCATCTTCGCAATGGCGTTTCTTAGCAAGCCCGTCAGCGCCCTTTTCCTTAGTGCGCTAGGGGCCGTCGCCCCCTCCACCCCCCCCTTACTGCGGCTCTGCTTGTACAACTAATTGACCAAGATATAGGAAAAATATAAAGAGTACAAAAACCACATCTGGGGATAAATAGAAACAAATATGTATTTAATGAAAATTTTTATTTTAGAAAAATCTGATTTTTTATAATGTCTATTTTAACACGATTTTAGCTAAAAATGTATTTAAAAACTTTTTGTCCCGCACCCTTTAACTTTTTTTTTTCATTAATTGTTAAATTATGGCTAATAATATTCCGTTTTTCTTGTATTTATGGCTAAGGTAGAATATGTCTTTTTTTAAATTAAATTTTTTTAACAGCTGATAATCGAGTTTATTTGTGTAAGAAGCCTACAGGCGGAGCGCCTACACCAATGATTCAACCTATTGGTTGAATCAGTTTAGTTTTTTGTTTTTAAGGTATCAAACAAGAATAAATCATTTTTAGTAGTGAAGTATTTATAAATCAAATAACACATTGTTAATAGTGAGAAATATGTTTTTGAAATTGAAGAAAATGAAACCATTTATCAGTACATTTCTTATTGATTTAATGAAGACTTTGATCCGAAGCAAATGCAAAATAAATCGCTGGGATTTTTTAATTAAAATGTTATTGCTATGATTTTTTCGCAAATTATTTAAACTTAGTTTAAAATAATTAAATGGAGGTTCCTGGTACTTAAATATTGAATAAAAATAATTATCATTAAACTTTTTATCAAAAAAATACATCAATTTCACATTTATTTTTAGGGTTTTATAGGTATGACCAAAAAACCTTTATACCGTCATTTTGTAGTCTGTCTGTCTGTTCGGTAAAAATTGTAGACAAACGGTTAAATCTATAGAGTTGAAATTTGGCATGCTTATACAACTCTTTGACCTGCACATAGGAAAAACTGAAACTTCGAAAAAAACATATCCCCCTAAAAATATGAACAAATACGTGCTCTTCGAAAAAAAAAAAAAAATTTTTTTTTTAAATTCTGTTTAGGGTATCAAATGAAAACCCTTAATACGTGGATTAACGATAAAAAAATTATTTTTGCAAAATAAATTATTTTGAGGCGATTTTGGCCAAAATTGTGCAAAAAAAAAAATTTGTACCACACTCTGTAGCCCAGATGGTTTAAACTAAAAATATGAAAAAATTCTAAGTAATGTACATTTGTGTGAACCTGAATATTACAACAGGAATTTTTGATCAGATTATATTTTCGGAAAATAACGCATTTTTTGTGTTTTTTGCTTGACCATGTAAAATATTTAATAACTTATGTAACACACTAAACCAGCATGCTTTGATAGTGTAATGGTTGGTGTCCTCGCGTTCAAATTTGCAAACTAGGTTTCGCTTCGGTCTCGAGACAATTTTATTTTTTGTTTTTTTTCTGCTTTTTTATTTTGTTTAAATTATTTTTTCAAAATTCTAGTTATATTTGGGTAAATGTTGCATTTAATTTCAAAAGCGTAAATTTTAACCAGTGGAAATTGTTGTAATTGAATACACGAAATCAGAGGGGCGGAGTTATGAATTAAAACAACCAATTTCCATTGGTTGTTTTAATTCATGAACCAGAATAGTACAACAGGAATTTTTGATCAGATTATGTTTTCGGAAAATAACGCATTTTTTGTGTTTTTAACTAAAATATGTAAAATATTTAATCCGTTATTTAACACAGTAAACGAGTGAACGTCCGTAGTCCAGTGGTAACGTTCTCATTTCGTAAGTTGCAAACCACTGTTCGATTCCCGTTAATTTTTATTTTTTCTGTTATTTTTTTTTGGCATTTTTATTTTGTTTAAATTATTTTGTCGAAATTCTAGTTATATTTTGGTAAATGTTGCATTTAATTTTTAAAAGCGTAAATTTAATAACCAGTGGGAAGTGTTGAAATTATAATTTAATTCTATGTTTGAAAGTATACGAAATCAGAGGGGCGGAGTTTATGACTTAAACAACCAATGGAAGCCATAGGCGCAATTTTCAAAATCTTAATGAACCTTGCTATATAAAAAAAAAAATACTGCACATATTTAGAAATCTAAATAATGGTATTAGGCATTCGAATTAAAATTAACAAAAAAAAATATTTTAAAATAAAACTTATTTTGGCATCCCAAATTATCATCATACACTTACTAAATTCCGGCAAAACCCTAAAATGTGTGAAAATTCACACTTCACATCAATTTTTTATTATTTGAATCCCGTGTGTTACGGCACTGTTTTCGTATGATGTATTAGAATGGACGTATCTGATTGAATTTTTCAGGATCATGGTGAGTTGTAAAGGATGATGTTGTAGATTTGACGATTAGATATTTACATTCTTGTATAAATAAATCGTTGACACGCGCGATAATGTCAATTAATAAATTATGTAGCAACACCGCTCATCAGATATTAAATCGATTTAACTAAAAGTTATTAAATTTTAATAAGATTTTCAGAGGTGATTAGTAGAGAATTTAACGAGTTTTAGGTTATGTCAAGTGTTGTTAGATACCCCTATTAAAATTTATTGGACTGATGATCAGTTCAAATAGATATCTACAAGGTTATACGATATATACGGGAACCAGAACGTAGTATTACGGACACCGGTAATCATTTTTCCTACGACTAGTACGGAATTGTTTCATTTCGATATTGTTATGGTTGGTTTATATACGGAACAAGAATAAGGAATAGGAAATAAGAATAGTACACAAGAATAAAAAATATTAAACCGTTTATATAGGACATAACATTTCGTCGCTGCGCCTGCTTACTTGCGTTGGCCTGTGTTTAACGTTTGTCACTTGACAGGTTCTGATTCATAAAACCTTTTAAAAAATTTCGTTTATTACCGTTAAAAACATTTTATTGTTGTTTACAACCCTCTGATCACAACTGAAAAACATCTGTTGACCAAACTTTATTACGGCAGACATTTTAATTGCTGTGCGCAGGCTTATCGTGTCTTATTCTTGAAATAAGAATAAAAATGTTGAATGTTACCAACTATTCTTAAGTGGGAAACAGAATGCACCGAGTTCTACGACGCGTTAACGGCGTACGTACGGCACCATCTGTCAGAAGAAAGTTAAAACCAAGCTGTCGTACGCAAGTGCACAGAATGGACAACGTTCTACGCCGTTGATACTGAATGTTCGTCAACTTCCAACTTTTGACGCTGTTGAACGTTGACGCAGAACACCTAACCTCAGTTTTTACTGAATAATAAAGTGTTTGTATGTATAAATAACTTGCATACAACATAAATAACATCATTCACAAGTCTTCATCATCCATTATACTTTTAATAAAAGAAAGCGCACGTATAAATACATATATAGGTTGTCAAGTGACACTTGACGGCGTTAAAAATTATTGCATTGTGTTCAGGCGAAATTTCTCAACGGCGCTACGCAACGCTGTCGCAAATGACGCCGCGCTGACGCTGTAGCGCGCTGTGCATTCTGTTCCAGGCTTTATGTTTAAGTTAAATTTCATTCCTACATAAACCGATATACGGCGCAGCCATGTTTTAACATCTTGTGTACTATTCTTATTTCCTATTCCTTATTCTTGTTCTGTATATAAACCAACCATTACCAAGTATTCTTATGTTTAAGTTAAATTTAATTCCTACATAAACCGATATACGGCGCAGCCATGTTTTAACATCTTGTGCACTATTCTTATTTCCTATTCCTTATTCTTGGTCCGTATATAAACCAAGCATTAGTTGACAGGCAATGTACTTAATTTCACATGTTACCGGAGCAGGGGCGTATCTAGGGTAAATGGCGCCCATGGTAAACATTAAAATTGTGCCCCTATCCACACATGTCACATCCACTTTTTGAAACTTAAAATTTAAAATAACTTGGCTGCAAATCTTTATATATAAAACTGAATATTTGTGGGTATGTCTGGAAATTCTAACCCACTTCCAGATATGCTACCGAGTTGAAATTTTGTATACAGGTAGGAAATGCCTTCATCATAACTAGAAAAATCTCAAAAAAGTCCCACTAGAAACGAGAAATTAATAATTTTTTTTGCTTGCACGTGTTTTGGCTCGTCTTCGATTTTTGTCTATACCAAAAAATGGATCAAAGAATCTGTATCAAATTTTGTGTGAAAAACAAAATTAAGTGCGCGGACGCATTCCGAATGTTAGCATATGGTGAAGCTACCTTGGACCGAAGCAACGTTTATCGGTGGTACAAAATGTTCTCAGAGGGCCGAGAAGATGTGAACGACGAAGAGCGTGCCGGACGCCCGAGCACGTCAACAACAGACGAAACATTGATGAAGTGAAGAAAATAGTATTGGTCAATCGTCGAATCACCGTTAAAGAAGTTGCTGAGGACCTAAACATATCGATTGGCTCGTGCCATTCGATTTTTATCAATGATTTGGGCATGAGACGGGTCGTCGCGAAACATCGTCGCCCACACATCGTTGCTTATGCGCGAATTTTTGGCCAAAAACAACACACTAATAATGCCGCAGCCACCGTATTCCCCAGATCTGCCCCCCTGTAACTTTTTCTTGTTCCCAAAACTGAAGAGGCCCATGAAAGGAAGACGCTACGCTACGAGTGAGGAGATAAAGACGGCATCGAAGGAGGAGCTGAACAAGATCACAAAAAATGATTTTTTCAAGTGCTTCGAGGATTGGAAAAAACGTTGGCACAAGTGTATAATATCTGGTGGGGATTACTTTGAAGGGAACAAAATAGATTTTCATGAATAAATAAATAATTTTTGAAAAAACACAAAATTCGCGATACTTTTTGAACAGACCTCGTACAATATTGTGTATAATTATTCTGCGTTTTGGTGTATTCTTCTACTACTGTTGATTGTTAGGTTTATCTTAATTTTCTTTTTATTATATTTATGGTTCAAATAATATTTAATATTTCATTCGTGACAAATTTACAAAATATATTCACTATTCATCGATAATTAATGAGTTAAAATACTGGGTCACACAAATGTTTCATCAAAATATTGTAGATACTTTTAATAACACAAGTTTTAATCAAATTATTTTTTAATGACAAACATTGAAATATACGGTATGGATGAGAAATTACACTGTAAAGGATGACATTAAAATAATTGCATGGAGGATTAAAGGACTTAATCTCAATTTAATATTGTGTTGACTGTTTTTCAAATGCAAGTTGTGGCCACCAAAAACCATATTTTATGAAAACGCTCTTTAGTAGATTTAATCAATAATGAAGAATTCTAGCGTAAATAAAAAGCGTAAAAATTGACTGACGACTAGATCTTCACACATTTCACGATTTTGTAGGTATTTAGTACGTGACAACGATTTTTGGGCTCATTTTTGTCCGAAATCCTTTCAAAATCAACCTATATCTGTTAATTTAAGTATCAAAAGTTTTAATTTATGCCTAATTGCACCAGTTTTCCTTAAATTTTAAGTATTCCTTAAAATACAAAAATACCTAGCAACAAGAGTTGCTACTATTTTTACTTGCCCGACCTTAATATATAAGGGGCAAGTATTGTAATCGCGAAAATTTTCGATGTCGAGATTTTGACTGATGACCACGTTTCATGGTCCAGGGAATCCAAAAAACCTATTTTCGAAGTGCCGTCCGTATGTGTGTGTGTCTGTGTGTCTGTGTGTATACACGATAACTCAAAAACGGTTTAACTTAAATAGTTCGTTCTGATACTAAAAAATTCTCCTAATAATTGGGAAGAACCCTATCGTTTTTAATTAAAATCCGAAACCGGAAACGGAAGTTATTAAACTTTAAATTTTAAAAAATTCGTAACTAGTAAACCAAGCCTTGGACAAAAAATTGTATAGGACATAATTTGAGTATTTTTGAAGATTTACCTAAATATTTTTTTAAATTAAAAAAAAAATGTATTTTTTTTTATTATTATTTTTTTTATGGGAGGGCAAGTCTAGCGGAGGTCTCCCTTCGCCACTGGTTTTATTGGCTTTTGTTACGAAGGCAATTACTCAGGAGAATTCTATTTATTTTTGAAAATTCCATTCCTGAACGGGATTCGAACCCGAGATCTTAGCTACGCAGGACACCTGTGCTACCACTACGCTATACCGGTTGGCCATACAAATTTTTAAAAACATAATAATAATAATTATTATTATTAATTTAAAGGCATATTATAAAAAAAAAAAATAATTTAAATAATTGCTTTTGTTAAAAACACAAAAACTTCAATATTTTTCAAAAACACAATCTGATCAAAAATTCCTCTCGTATGTTTCTGGCTTAAATCAATGTACATTACCTAATTTTTTTTCAAATTTTTAGTTTAACCTTTTTGCAAGGGTGCGGGACAAGAACTTTAGCACATTTTTAACTAAAATCGTTTTTAAAGAAACGAATTTCAAAAATCTGTCGTTCCTTAATATACGTCTTAAAAGCTTTCTTTTGATACCACACAATATATTTTTAAAAAAATATTTGTTTTTATTAACGACATAAAAAGACATTTTTCGAAAAAATTATTTGATTGAAAATTCCTGTTGAAATATTCCGGTTCCCATTAATGTTCATTACGGAGATTTTTTACAGATTTTTAGATCAACCTCTCTGGGAGATAGGGTGGCGGACGTTTTTTGACACATTTTTGGCAAAAATCTAATAAAGAAAATTAATTTTTCAAAAATAAAAATTTGTTTGTTGATCCACGCATTAAGAGGTTTCATGTGGTATGTCACTGAAAATTTTTGTGAAAAAACATTGTAAATTGTAGTGGATTGTTATTTATTTATTTTTGGATTGATTTTATTTGGTTTTATTTTTATGTAATGGTTAATACCCTGAACGCCGCAAGGCCTAGGGAATAAAGAATATATACAGGGTGTTTGTTTGAAACGGGGCACCCCGAAAATTTCCTTTATTTGTAAAGATACAAAAAATCTTCAGAACAAAAGTTAAACTAGACAAAAAGGCCCATCTAAAGGTTACTATAAGAATTCTGATGCACTTCCGGTTTCACCGGAAATGATATCAACTTTTGATCTAGCATAGGGAATCGATAATTTTATTTTTTTCCCTAAAAGTACATTAAATTAGCTTTCCAATGACACCAAAAAATCATATTTTTATGTTAACCATTTCAAAATGGCGACCATTTATTTACAAAATAATAATCAACATAAGTTTTACAAAGTTGAACGTAGCAAGCTTTGAAAACAATCAAAAAAGAATCAAAATATCTCTAAAATAAACTATTTGACTATTTAGAAGAAAAAAAAGTATTACTTTTTACAATTATTTTACAAAAAAAAAAAAAAATAATAATACAAATGTTCGATCAAACCACCATTATTGTCCACACATTTTCTCATTCTTAATAAAAACTCTTCCATCGCCCTTTATAAGACACGTTTCTTTTTTTATTGTTTTCAAAGCTTGCTACGTTCAACTTTGTAAAACTTATGTTGATTATTATTTTGTAAATAAATGGTCGCCATTTTGAAATGGTTAACATAAAAATATGATTTTTTGGTTTCATTGTAAAGATAATTTAATATACCCAGCAAACATTTTTATACGGGCCAGTACTGGTAAAGCACATACTCCCTGGCATTGAAAGTAATGGGCCAGTACCCCGGTGTCCCCGGGGCCGTTACTGGCCCATTGATGTATCAGTTGCTGGCCCAGCAACGGTAAAGTGCAAAATAATCGCATTAGTTGCAAGATTTATTTCTGATGGTTTTAAGTAAAAAGTATGAGTGAAGAAGAGTGCTTATAAAATGCTGGTAAAGTACTTCGTATAGGCGGAATGCGAAATACAAATGTGAAGTACATTATTAATACTAGCGTTGCACTTACTTTTGGTGCCAGTAATTTACCAGCATAAAAGCAGTTTGCCAGCATTCGGCCGTTAGTTGAATGTTTGCTGGGTACTTTTAGGAAAAAAAAATAAAATTATCGATTCCCTATGTTAGATCAAAAGTTGACATCATTTCGGTGAAACCGGAAGTGCATCAGAATTCTTATAGTAACCTTTAGATGGGCCTTTTTGTCTAGTTTAACTTTTGTTCTGAAGATTTTTTGTATCTTTACAAATAAAGGAGATTTTCGGGGTGCCCCGTTTCAAACAAACACCCTGTATATAAGAGTTTTTTGGTCATACCTACAAAACCCTAAAAAGCTGGGGAAAAAAGTGTGAAGAATATGTGTAATAAAACTCACCTGTTTATCTCCATGTTTACATTCCGTTCTGTCATACCACCATCTATTCATAAGTTTAGCTAATTCTCCATTTTCTTTTAAGCTTAGAACTGCCAAATTGATTCCATCCCTATAACAATGGTATCAAATAGATTCTGTGAGAGATTCAATTATCTGCGGTGAACAAACCTTAACGGTGAGCCGAGCGGTGTAGCCACTCCAAAACCTTTAGTGTCCAAATTACGGCCTACTTTCATCGTGTTGCATGGTTCTCTTTCATTGATGTAATCGTTCTTTGGTGATTCAATCAAAAGAGCGTATTTTCCTTTAGATGTTCTTACTCTGCGAATACCTTCATCGTATGAACTCACAAAAACACGTTTACGAGAATTCATGAATTCCCACATTTTTGAATACAAGGTTATCTGAGATTTCTGAAAATAAAACAACGAAAATTTAACATCAATTACCTAAAGCAGTGATTCTTAACTGGTGTTCTGTGAACTTAAAGAAAGTGTTCCGCCAATTTGAAAATCAGTGAAAATTAAACTGTTATTAAGACGAAAAAAAAAAAATCAGCTGTAGCCACCACAGTACCGACCGCCATCATAAAGTACTTGTATAAAATACATTCTAGCAGCAGAGTAGAAATAACTTGGCCTAATATTTTCTAACACAGATATTATTTATCATGACCATGAAACGTTACATATAAGTATAAAAAAATTGAGATTTTTTTTTTAAATTTAATTTAAAATTTAATTTTTGCCTTAAGGGGGGGGGGTAGAGTCTGATAACCACATTTTAAGCATATTTTTGTGATTTTTTTTTCAAATCTATGGTTAAATTTATTCATTTTCAAACTAAGTACATATATAAAGTATGTTTTGAAGAAGATACAAAAAAATTTTGAAGGCACAATATGGCGAAATGAGCCAGCTGTGGCAAATCTTCTCAGACTCCGGGAAAAAATTTAGATTTTGCGGTGACCAGCATAACTCGTCACTGGATCATCTGAAATCAAAAATCCAAAAAGATTTTGTTAATTTATGAGTTTGCCGAGGTAATAACGTTGAGTTTTTATTTTTAAAATGATTTTTCAGTTTTTAGCGATACTTAGAAGACAAAAAAAATTAATTCCCCCTAAAAAAAACCTAAAAATGAGTATATTTGTGATTGTTAAATAAAAAAAAAAACATGAAAAAAAAATATCTCAACGTCGTTACCTCGGCAAACTCATAAACTAACAAAATCTTTTTGGATTTTTGATTTTAGATGATCCAGTGACGAGTTATGCTGGTCACCGCAAAATCTAATTTTTTTTCCCGGCGTCTGAGAAGATTTGCCACAGCTGGCTCATTTCGCCATATTTCGCCTTCAATTTTTTTTTGTATCTTCTTCAAAACATACTTTATATATGTACTTAGTTTGAAAATGAATAAATTTAACCATAGATTTGAAAAAAATTCACAAAAATATGCTTAAAATGTGTGTGTATCAGACCCCCCCCCCCTTAATAAAAATAATAATTTTAACTTCGATAATAATATTATTCTTTTTTTTTAAATTTAGTATGGTAACTGTAATTTATTTAGTGTAGACAATGGTAAGTACTAGAGATGGGAATTTCGGCTCAGTTTGCGGAACCGGATCAGTAGAGGTCGTTCAGTTTGTTGAGCCGGTTCATTGATCCGGCTCAGTGATCCGGTTAAATAAACATGTCTCCGAAACACAGGACGGTCGTTAGTTCGTAGGTAGAAAGTCGCTTAGAGCCGGTTCTTGCAATATATAAACTGTAAATATGATCCCGAGACACAGGTCGGTCGGTTGTTCGGTCGTAGGTAGAACGTCGTTTACACCCGGCTCTTGCTTAGAGCCGATTCTTGCAATATATGAACTGTAAACGTGATCCCGAGACGCAGGTCGGTCGGTCATTCGGTCGTAGGTAGAATGTCGCTTAGAACCGACTCTTGCTCAGAGCCGGTTCTTGTAAACATGATCCCGAGACACAGGTCGGTCGGTCGTTCGGTAGAACGTCGCTTAGAGCTTAGAGGTAGAACGTCGCTTAGAGCCGACTCTTGCTTAGCGCCGGTTCTTTTAAACATGATCCCGAGACACAGGTCAGTCAGTTGCCGGTCGTCCGCTCGTAGGTAGAACGTCGCTTAGCCCCGACTCTTATCTAACATTTTTGAAACAAGCAATTCACTTTATGTAGCTACTGTATTTTAAAACAGATGTGTTAAGTTTATGGCGATGTTTATTGCCCTTATAAATCGGACATCTGGGATTTGGGCAATATTTTTAATATTTTTATATAGTATGGTTGTAAGAAAATACAGACTAACCCTATTAGTTTCAAATAAAGTGCCCTACAAATTGATGACAAAATACACTTTATGATAATACATTACAAGCCAAGTTCTCGCGAAGTTCAACATGACATCGATCCAGATCCGGATCACTCCGGTCACTGTTCACAATCGCCCGACCAATCGTATCCTTAAAACTTGAAACTATACAGTGAGCCGTGAGCCGGCTCATTTCAATTTGGTGAACCGTGTCACTTCGGTCAGTGTACTGAGCCGGCTCAGTGAGCCGGTTCGTTCATGAACAACCCATCTCTAGTAAGTACATACCATTAATACATAGAATGTAGATTAAAGTTCAATAAAAAAAATTAATTAAAAATATTAATTATACTGTCAACTCGTAAAAAAATTAGAGAATTTTGTGATAATGATTAAATCTATCGATTTTGTAATATATTTTTGCAATATTTTTACAGTTTTAATGTCGTCTCTTGCAAAAATATTAAATTGTCAGATACCAGATTTTACTCCCGAACCCCTCATAATTACTAAAATTTGTATTTTACTTACCCTGAAGAAGTCCCATGTGGATCCATGGAGAAGAGTTCCATATTCAACTTCCGTTTGTGACGCCAAATCTTCTGGTGAGTTAATAGGGGCAACCATTCTTTCAACAGTTAAGAACGCAGCTAAGTTGGCAGTGTACGATGAAATTAGTATCAACGTAAAAAACCACCATACAGATCCAACAATTCTCCCTGATACGGACCTGGGAGAAATGTCACAACCTTGCTGCATAAAAGCACCCAAAGCGAACCACAATGAATTGAGAATACTAAAATCATTCGCCATAGATCCATGAGGCCCGGCCTGTCCATTTGGATCTCGATGTTCTCCAGTTAAATGCAATAATCTCCATTCATATGGAGAAAATCGTGATACCGTGAATAATACAATACTAACTCCGATATAGCTGAAAATTACACAAACCCAGATTTCTTTAGATAGTGGGTTTAGGAAACTGAAGACTCCTGGATTTTGCTTCACTGGTTTCTTTATCATGATTGAAATCCCGAGGGACATAAATGGTTTACTGAAGTCTATGACCCTTTCACGTTCTGAAGTTATCGTCATTGATGCTATTGCGATATCTGCTTCCTGAAAATACAATTTAAGAGATAATTTTTACTGGAAATGAACCATACACAATTTTAAATAAATGTAAGAAAATACTGGATCAGTAAAGCCGCATTCAGAGCTATAAATTAATCACTGTGCTTAGTTAGTTGTTCACTGTAAATTGCAGTGACGGCTCCTGAGTACGCGCTGCGGAGCTGCAGCTCTTACTTGAAAATAATATAAAAAAAATCTTTTTTTGAACTCAAAATGCATTTAATATAGTAATTGTGGTGTGAAAATGTTTTTTTTTAAATATATTTTGAACATTGAATGCTATTGTTTCATAAATATTTACAAGTAGTATATTTACAACCAGTACACACCAACAAGTTGTGATATTGTTGCCAATTATGCCTGCCAACTGCATTGTGTGTAAAAATGGTATTACGACCGACAAAGCAATAGAATGTGACATGTGTAGTTTAATGTTCCATGTTTACTGCACCAGCCTCAGCCGCAATGAAGTTACTTGTATCAAGCAAACCAAACCAGGTGAGAGAAAATTAAAATTCTATTGCGATGCATGCGAGTCGCAGCAATCTAGTATATCCGAGCTAAAAGAAGTTATCGAGGCACTCCGTCAAGAAGTCGCCCAGCTAAAAACTAAGAACACCGCCAACAATGACATACCTGATACAGAAAATTTTATTGCTGAGTTAGCAGATCGCAGCCGTCGTGCATCAAATGTATTGATATTCAATGTTGATGAAGCGAATTCTGACAACATAGATGATAGAAAGAATCATGATTTAAATATAATTAGGGATAAATTAAGACCTATCACTAATATATCTTTAGAGAATGTTAAAGTTTTCCGATTAGGTCAAAACAGAGTAACTGGCAGACCGCGTCCAATCAAAATTTGTTTGTCTTCCCAACAAGAAGCACGTACTATTTTGAAGAATGCACATAGACTTAAATCTGGAAACAAACCAGTAGTCGTAAAATCTGATGAGACCCCAATGCAACGTAACTATCTGGCAAAATTAAGAACCGAACTTGAAACACGAACTAACAACGGCGAATTAGACCTAACCATAAAATATGTCAGAGGAATTCCAAAAATCATCCCAAAAAACTAAGTTCAAACAAAACTACAGAAATAACTATCTTCTACACCAATATTGATTCACTCACTGCAAAATTCACTGAATTTGAAACTAGAATTTCTTCACTTAATCCAAGTATTATTATTATAACAGAAACATGGCTTAACCCTTCAATTCCTAACAGTGTTGTGCAACTACAAAATTACGAAATTTTTAGACAGGACAGATTAATCAGAAAAAGTGGGGGAGTTGCAATTTATATTCAGAAGGATTTAGCACGCCACTGTACTATAATCAATAAGCAACAGATCGAGAATATAGAAACACTCTGGATCAGTATTAATGTCAAGACATTTCGGTTAACTTTAGCAGGTGTATATCGTTCTCCAAATTCCATGATTGATAAAGACATACAGTTATTTGAGTTAATTCGCGCTGCCGCGGATAGCACTCAGAATTTATTTATCGCAGGCGACTTCAATTTTCCAGATATTTCCTGGCCGTTTCCTGGCCTATCTGAAAGAAACGACTCTACAGGCTCCTTCCTACAACTTTATGCTGAAACTAACTTACATCAGTTAATTACTAAACCCACTCGCTATAGAAAGAATAACACGCCTTCAACTCTGGATTTAATACTTGTCAGTGACGAAGACCTGATATCCAATGTACTGCATTCCGAACCAATAGGCATCAGTGACCACTCTGTCCTAATTGCAAATGCCCAAATAATAAATTATTCGCAGCCAAACACTCCAAAAGGTATTAAAAATTATCTCAAAGCCGACTTTAACTTCATAAACAACTTGCTTTTGGAAACGAACTTTGAATCCTGCACAAATGTTGAAGAATTATCTGATAAACTTACAACCACAATAAATAACATCACGGATGAACATATTCCTAACAGCTCCATTAAAAAATCTGTTCGCAAACCTTGGATGTCACGTAGTTTGAAGAAGTGTGCATGTAGAAAAAAACAACTCTGGAACATATATCGACAAAATCCTTCTCAATTCAATTACAGCAACTACAGACAGTATACAAATAAACTTACTACTGAACTTCGACAATCTAGGAGTCGATATGAAGAAAATCTTATATCAAGAGGGCCCAAGTCTTTTCACCAATATGTGCGTTCTAAGCTTCAATCCAAAGTTTCTGTACCATCACTTCGAAATAGTCAGGGTCAAGTGACCGATAATCCTTACGCAGTTGCAAGCTTATTCCTAAATTACTTCAGCACAACTTATGCAGAGGAACCTCCAGGTCACTCCCCTAAGATAACTAGCTGCCAGCGAAATCTGAACTCAATAGAAACTGTTGACTTCGCTCCCCCAATTGTCGAAGATGTTCTAATAAACCTAAATGGTGATACCTCACCGGGATTAGACAATGTTCATCCCTTATTTTTGAAAAAATGCGCCTCAACATTATCTACTCATTTATCAGAATTATTTGTAAAAACTTTTGAAGAAGGGATACTGCCAGCCACATGGAAACGTGCACAAGTTACGCCAATATTTAAGAAAGGTGATAAATTTGATGTATCAAATTACCGCCCTATCAGCTTGACCTCTGCTATTTGTAAGGTAGCTGAAAGGATAATTACTAACCAACTTATAAAATTTCTACTTGACAACAACATTCTTCCCGATAATCAGCATGGATTTCTTCCCGGTCGTTCAGTTACCACAAATTTACTTTCCGCTGTGAATTCCTGGACAATCAGTCTAGACAAGAATGCCCCAGTTGATGTCATTTACTTGGATTTCGAAAAAGCATTTGATCGAGTTCCGCACCGAAGGTTACTTTCAAAACTTGAACATTACGGTGTCCGCGGGAAACTTCTTAACTGGATTAAATCATATCTACATAACAGATCTTTTTGCGTCCGCATCGGAAACCATATTTCATCGGAGCACCCAGTTATAAGCGGCGTACCACAGGGTAGTGTGCTCGGTCCAGTACTTTTTATCGTCTACATCAGTGATTTGCCTAAGTGTATAACCTCACCCTCCTTATTGTATGCAGATGATACAAAACTTTTTAATAATCCCGTTACTGACTCAATCTCCATTCAAAGTGATCTGGATCAAATATCTGCCTGGTGTGATAACTGGTTGCTATCCCTTAATTCCTCAAAATGCAATATTCTGCATTTGGGTAAGAATAATCCAAGAATAATTTATATGTTGAATGGATGTTTGCTTAACAGCGTCAGTGTACAAAATGATCTTGGTGTTCTGGTGTCCAAAGACTTAAAGTGGTCGTTACAGACGGTAGCAGTTTGCAAGAAAGCTAATTCCTTAATTTATATTATACGAAAAGCATTTAAAAACATAAGTCCGTCCTTGCTATTGAAACTATATAAAACTTATGTGCGACCCCTGCTAGAACATGCAATAACTGTTTGGAACCCATATTTTAAAAAGGACATTGATTTGTTAGAAAAAGTGCAACGTAAAGTGACAAAAATCCCTTATTCGCTCAAAAGTTTAAGTTATGGTGAAAGACTTAGCAAATTATCTCTTTGTACTTTATCGCTAAGACGTTCTCGTGGTGACTTGATTGAAACATATAAAATTTTGCACAATCACTATTCTTGTAGTCTTACTGATATGTTTATGTTCAGTCAGGTCACTAACTTGAGAGGCCATAACTTTAAACTTAAGAAAAGTAAATATAAGAAAAACTGCAGGGAACATTTCTTTTCCAATAGGATCGTCCCATTGTGGAACTCTCTACCAGCTACTTCTGTAAATGTAATAAGTGTTAATTCGTTTAAAAACAAAATTGATGTGTCATTGTGTTAATCGTCTGTATTTTAGTTTTGTACTATTTTTTCATATATTGTTTGTTTATATATTCTGTAATATATTTATTCTGGGCTTCATCGGCCTTTGCCGCCTGCCCATTGTTGTACTTAATAATAATAAAAAAAAAAAAAAAAAAAAAAAAAAAAAGTTTCCTTTGAATAAGTCTACGCGCTGCTTATATCCTAGCGTCAAGGAAAGTGCAAATGTAGGCTTGTAAAGGGGAAGCGGTGCGTAGGCAGTAGTGATAAACTGGTGGTGATCGGAGCTAGAATGCTGTTAGCGTCACAATAACAGTGATCACAGTACTATGAAATCATTGAATGTACCGTATTTTTCGGACCATAAAACGCACCGAACGATAAGACGCGCCCCAAATTTATGAGACAATTTTTAGAAAAACTATTTATTATTACGGTAATTTGTACCAGCAACATTCTGTTCATCTTCACTCTCTGTACTATCACCTGTCTCGTTAATGTTACTGTGCGTATTATTTTCGTCTGAACTATTGTCAATCTCTTCAAAAACCAAGTCATCTTCGATACTTTCCAATGCGTTGCTTATACCGCATTTTTTAAAAGACTTTATAATCGTCTTTTCTTTTACAGCTTCCCAAGAATTTTTTACCCAGGTACTTCTAAATTGCCTGTTTCATACGTATTTTTGCTAACATCGTGATTTGGCTTTATCACTCATCTGTTCCACTCTTCCCGCATAAAATTATTAAATGGTTTATTAATCGACAAAGGGTTGTCGTTGACTTGTAAGTCCTCCAGAAATGACATCTAATTCTGTATTCATTTCTATTATATTTTCTTGGTTGATTCTGTTTTATGCGCTCTGAATTGTTCCACACTA
Organism: Liopterus haemorrhoidalis; assembly: GCA_963971575.1. NCBI lineage: Eukaryota > Metazoa > Arthropoda > Insecta > Coleoptera > Dytiscidae > Liopterus > Liopterus haemorrhoidalis. The sequence continues at coordinate 12,412,819 of OZ020618.1, read as the reverse complement.
ACAACACACAATTTTTAAACGTACCTAACATTTGGACCATAAAACGCACCCCAATTTTAAGACGAATTTTCTACGTAAAAAGGTGCGTCTTATGGTCCGAAAAATACGGTATTTATTTAAGTCATAACTGAAATCGCTATACCTATATTATCTCTAAAAATTTATTGTTTAAGTAGGTATTAATAATTAGTATTAATAACTTTTTCTTTTAAATTTATATAAGTATCTTAGCTTAACAAATACGTTTCGTATTTTAGATTATAAAACAATATAGTTTTAAAAATGAATACTGTCAAATCATTACTGGAAATTCCATTTAACAGACGAATATTAGAAAAAAAATTGATATTAAAAAATTGAGGTGACCCACACCAAATTTAAATATTTCGGAAAGTGCAAAAAGCAAAAATTATAATTATAAGAGGCAATTCAACAGATTCTTATATGATAAAACGTCGTGGTTAAACACCTAAACCTATCCTCGTATTATAATTTGCAGCTCTGGGTCCCAAAAAGGCACGAGCCACTGGTAAATTGTCACTAAACAGTTTGTCATATAGTAACTCAAGCAATCATTCACAGTTCTAAATTTAATACACTGTATGTTGTGTACTATAGACAGTGTTTCCAAACTTAATGCATTGTTTTAATGAGACAGATCATGAGCTATCTCACTCTACATAACCTAAAAAATGCTGTTGCTTGTTTTGGCTAAGTATTTCTTTGAGTATTTTTTTAATAGCCTTTTATGACTTAATTACTGACTTGCCTTCGTATATACAGCACAGAAAAAATCTTAAGAAAGCTGAATTGCTAGCGAAACGTCGAAAAATAATTAAAGAAATTTGTTAATTAACATTTACTGTCTACTCTAGGTTATGTAAACTTTGTGTCAAACGTCCATGTTTGTGAGCGTCAAAATTACTTCTCGTCCAACCAAATTCCGCGAACTCCTTTGTGTTCGCGACAGAAACCGGCACAGAGTGGATCAGGTCGAGCGCATTGCGAACTAATCGGTCTGTGCGTGTGGTCTCGTGCAAATTGGACAAAAATGTTACATGGCGTGCTACAATACGCGGTACATTACAGGATCGGCTCGCTAATTTTCACCCAGCTTAATATCGGAATGTGAAACGTGGAGACCGGGAATAATGCATCTCTTTGCTTTGTAAGCAATCGTTTGACAAAACAGCCGCTATATTCTTGGCTGACATAATAAATTGGGTGGTGTCCAATTTATATTCATTTTTCTCTTTGATTTTTACAGCGGTTTAAAAATTTCTTTTTGCTATTATTATGTTTATTTATAACATAAATTTCATAAATTTAAATATGTTTTGACTGTGTACGAACATAATGATATAATTTAAAATTTAAATATTTTTTCCTTACAACAGTTACCATGCGTGATATTTTCTAATATCTACACTAATGTTTGCAAATTTTATTTACTTATGTATACCTAACGCATAAATGATGCACATGAAAACATGCACTTAATAAATAATCTACTTAGAATTTATAATTTCGACAGCACATATTACGTCAGTATGGTAATGAACTAACTTCAAAGAAAAAAACAACTATTAATTTTCTTTACATTTCTTTTATTTTCACTTCATTATCGGCGCTTTTCACGATAGAAGTAATTTACTAAGTGCAAAACTATTTTACTGTTATAAGAAAATCAATATTTTGCAAAAAATGTATTTTAAAATCGTTGCAACAAAATTATCGATGAAAATATATATTAAACAGTATCTTTAACGTAGAAATCTTTAAAAGCAAAATTATTGGCGTGTTCCAGGGGTCGACAACATATGGCTCGTGAGTCAGATCTGGCTCTTTGGTTATCTAAATAAGACGGTAAGACTGTATGTCTAATGCCGGGTTTACATTGGTAGAGTAAAAGAGCTAGTAACTAGCGCAAGTACTACGCGCTTTACTCTACTATCTTATTTTCAGGATAGTAGGTGTTCATACGCAATTGACATACATATCTTATTTTCTGGATAGTAAGTGTCAAAACACATTTGACATCTTCACTGTGATTTTGTAGTGAAATTATATTTTTGCAATAAATAGTTTATGAATGTGGATATACAACGTCGCCGGCGTGATGCCATTAAAGAAGTGGTATTTTGAATTACATCATTTCTTGTGGAGGAAATAATTGATTGTCTTATTGAAGTATTCGGTACAGAATATAGGCCTAAACAAAAATGGGTTAAAAAATGGATTGATAGAAGAACTACCCATGGCGCATCAGTCCTTCTATTTCGTGAATTAGCCGTGGAAGATCAAAAAGAGTACAGACTGTGTTTAAGAATGACACCAGATGATTTTAATAGGCTATTAAATTTAGGTAGTCCATTAATACAACGAACTGATACACTAATAAGAGATGCTATTCCAGCAAAAATTAAATTGGAATTAACGCTTTATTTCCTATCCACAGGAAATAGTTATTGTAGTCTACAACAGTGTTTCTCAACAGGTGGTCCATGGACCACCAGTGGTCCCCAGAAAAATTTTAGTGGTCCGCGAAAGTTTTTATATGTGTTTTTTGCAGTTTTATTTTTAATTTATTTTGCACATTTTTTATGTAAATAGTTTATATTTTGTTTATTTTCTGTAAACTTTCTGTGATTTTCTACAAATAAAATAAATGTGTTTTGTAGCACATTAAATATATTTGTTTTCATGCAAAAAATAAACCAACAATTATTATTAGTAGTCTGCGTTAGAAAATTATATATTATTCTGGTCCACGGTGCGTGTTTGGTCGAGAAACACTGGTCTACACAATCTTTTCGTGTATCAAAGGCAGTTATTTCACAGATTCACATGATTTCAAAAATCATCAATTTATGTAAATAAATTGTAACTTGCCTGATATGGTTTTTTTTCTATTTGTTATGATAGGTTACCGCTTGCCGCCAGTTTGAAATTAATCAATTTTGCGTAGTGGGGGAAAAGACAGTAGCTAGTAAATACATCGACGAGCTAGCTGCTATCCTAGCCCAACTACTGGCAGCTAGTACTCTACTAGTCATAATATCAACTGTTTACACAGGGATAGTAACTAGTTGCTAGTTACTTGCGCTAGTTACTAGCTCTTTTACTCTACCAATGTAAACCCGGCATAATGCTGCAGAGCTATTGGGCTCAACAGCGCTATGAAGTAATTAAAAAATAATTAGTAATTAAAAAGTAAATAATTATAAAAAAAGAACGAACATTGAAATTAGGTTTGAATGAGGCACACTTAAAATAAATTTAAATTCAAACAAAATATCACCAACTAACTTTACCTCACTTATGACTATGACAGAATTTTTAAATTCATATCAGTTATACTATCTTCAAACGCAGAAAATCTTAAAGGAGTACACAACTCCCAACTCTCCTCAACTTAACATTAAATGTGTATTTTTCTTGCCTTCTTATTCGCAAATTCCGATATTATTACATCCAATTTAGTTTTTGAGCATTTTAGTTCTTATTGCCACAATTGAACAATGTCTAAGACGTTCCTGAGACATGTTATTTCTTAAATATGTTTTAATCAACTTCAATTTGCTGAAGGATCTTTCTGCACTAGCAACTGTCACAGGTATTGTCATCAATAGCAATATTGCTGTGTTTACATCACAAAAATCGCAAATCGAAAAATTGTTTTTTCCATTGTTCCAAAATAATAAAAGTTGCTTGCTTCAATTCATAAAATTTCATTATTATTGTTTCGCTTCAAAAGTAAACGAAAGGTATTTTTCGTTCTCAGTTCATGTTTTGCACATCTAATAAATGTGTGGGTATGCTAGTGCATTATTAGAATATAATTCTTGTAATTGTATTGGTGTGGTAATAACATGTCCCGTATGAATGTTTGATGACATCAGTTGAAAGTAAGTTGAAAATACGGGAATGTACGAAGTATCCTACCAACAGTTTCATTCTAATTATAATTATTAATCAATATGTGCTCGAGGCACGAGTGCTCTATTAATATGCACTTAGGGCGAAGGGTGCTTCGGCTAACTTTGCTCGCTTTGCCGCTCATCGAGTACCGAATTTGCATGAATTTCAGGCGATGAAAGATGACAGTAATATTACCTATGTTGTATTCTCTGAATCCCTAATAAGCCTATCACGGACCGTGACAAATCTTACAAACCTAACCCAACTTCATTTCAAATGTCATTACATTGCAAACTAGTTAAGAACATTATATATAGGTCAAAGGAAAAGCTTCCACGCAGACGGGGCTCGTTAAGATATTAGTTAACATTCGCTCTATGTTTATTTTAATTCCAATTTAATTCTAAATCTATTTTCGTAATGAATGACTATCATTAGATAGTGCAAGGACTCCAGTGAATGAGGTAGCAAAATCATTAGAAACTAATCAGACTCAGCCTGGAAATATGCGGAGCTGTGTGCAAAATACACTCATCGACAAAAAAATGGGGTCTTACATTTGTACTTTAAAGGCTAATAAAAAAAAAAAATTAAGAGTTTCAATAGGAAACTATAAGTATTGGGAGGTAATATAATGTTTAATAAATGCTCGACAATTTTGGAGTGTAGCATCAGAATGCTGTGGGACTCATGGCAACATTAACCCGGAAGTTCCCAACATCGCGTTTTTTTTTTTAGAAGGCTATATTTTTGAGAATTCAAATAATAAAATTTTAGAAATTTTACTTTTACAACACGTAACTTTAAAATATTTTTTAAAGTTTATTGTTCAAGGAGACTTTTGTTCAAAGTTATTACCTAATAACTTTGAGGTTGTTCCAAGTTATTTACCCTTTTTCTTAGAAATGCGTCTAAACTGCTTATTTAAATCTTTCTGGAGAGGAGATCAGTCAGTATTCGGTCTGCATAGCATTAACATCTAATTTGTTAAATTCTTAGAAGCACTGTGTCGGCATTCCGGTAGACTACTCGATTCTGTTTGTTTTATTTTATTCATTATTTTAAATACATTTTAATCTTTCAAACTTAACTTTTTGTAAATATTATTGTAATAAATCAAATTCATTAATTTTAATCCGTCTTACTTAACTTGTGTAAACCGTCACCTTTAAGAACTTGAACAGCTAAGATCCAGACTAAGTACAAGATGTCTGATCAGTCGGTTGGTAAATACTAATACATATCATTTAATTCACATATCGTAATGACGAACCCTGGATAACACTCACGCCTACTACCCTAACTCCTTTAGTCAGGAATCTCACTTCAGTTTGAGATTAGACGTAATATTATAACACAGGCTCGTTACCTAGTGGATAATAAATGGTACGTTGAAAAGTAACATACCGGGTTCGCTACACGGATGTTCTTCTTACGATACATATTAGAAATAAAAAAAATTAAAACAATTTACTGTTTCTGTGATAAGCACGGCCCCCCCATTCAGAAGAGTGAAGTTCCAGGTCTACAACTCCCACGGTGACCCAGTCCGGCATGGAGCAGTGATAAATTTATTATGGGATTTGAATCTAGGATCTTTAAACTACCGAGGTCGTTTTTGTTTTGTTTTCAAGTACAGTAGAACAATAGTAGTACTTAATCTTGATTAATTAGAGGGGATATATGTCCGGATTAACTGAAATATCTTAAAATAATTGTAGAAAGTGCATTAAAACTGCGTACAGCAACAAAACACGTGTATTTTATTTTTAAGTGGCACAGACCTAATATAAAATGTTAAATTTAATTGAAACAACAGCTGAATGGAGACTGCGGTGATGTGCGTCACAATAACGATAACCGTCACGAAGCTATGTGACCAACGCGATTGTAGACTTTCCGCCACTTTTAAAATCACTTCTTTCCTATTTTTACGCGTTTTTTTTTTGAGAAGTCTGTATTATCGGAGACCGGCAAAGAGGTTCTACTGTACTCTAAAAACCTCTAAATTAGGAGTGAACGAACCACATCATGTTTAAAATTTTCAAATTGGCCTCGACTTTATACCATCTTTACGGTTTTGGAACCAAAAGTGTTTAAAATTTGGTCGGTTATATATGTTTCAATAAAATCAGATAGAAAGATACAAACGAAAGTTCTGGAACCCATGGTGCTGATGAGTACCTGCTTATATGAGAGTAGAGAAAAATCTGTTTATCCACATAGCTTGATAAAAAAACTGAACACTTAAGGAACCGGAAGCGGTACCGGAACCCCGCGAAAAAAGAGGGTTCTGACGGTACCGTCGGCTAATGTTTAATCGGTTAACGTCGACTCGCTGTAGCATTTTAACAATATCTTGTTACTCCTATAGACTTGATTTTTTTACAATTCTATTTACACATTTAGAAGAACGTTACTACGACAGTTTTGTTATAGTGACAGTAGGACTATAGTTTTTTTTGTGAACTTATTATTTATTTAAGAAAATTTGATTGCCTAGTTTTTGTTAACAATTGACCAATTTTAAGAAATATATTAATTTGAGTAAATATAAAAAAAAATAATAATAAAAATAAATATGATAAATCAATCAAAGCTTTTCTCGGGCCCCCCTAAACACTAAAAAACACGTGTTTTGAGTGTTTTTAATGAACACATTTGAGTTTTAGAGCTCATGAGCTTTTTTCTATTTTTAATTATTACTTGTATTTCTATTTTGGAAGCGAGGACCTTAGGTTTTGGCCTTTTCTTGTATTTTGTAGGCGAGGACTTTTTTGGTCATCACTAGAATTCTGAAGGTAAAGCCCTTTTTGGATTTGGTCGGCACTTGTTGTGTTTAGAGCAGCGGTTCTCAAACTATGGTACGCGTACCACTAGTGGTACGCAAGCAGACACGACCATAAAATTTAAGTCCATTAAATTAAAGTTAAATTTGAGTTCATTAATAACATCAAACTCCATTGTCAAATGTTTTCTGAAGCTTTTAAAAAATATTTCCAAAAAATACTATTCCGAAATGCTGTGGAATAAGGAACCCATTTATTATTTAAAGTTATTCCACCAACCATCAGTAATAACGATTAAAAGTTGTTGATAGAACTATCTTGCGATGGAGGTTTGAAAATTGAGTTTAGTGAATCAAAACTTGAAGAGTTTTGGTGTAAGACTAAAACCGAATATCCCGAATTGACCAGAAAAACATTGATGCCCTTTTCAATAACCTATCTCTGCGAAACCGGATTTACTTCCATGGTGACCATAAAAAACAAATTTTGTAATAAATTAACTATCGACTCCGATTTGCGCTTAAAATTAAGTACACTCAACCTCTCATCACTTGTTTTAAGCTTGCAGCTTGCAGCTTCATCCTTCTCAATAAACTTGGTAAGTGTATTATCATAAAAAATATAAAAAAATGTTGAATTAATTATGTTTTGTCCAGCGATTTCCAAACTGAAAGGCGCGTCGAGGATTAGTACACAAAGTTTAACGCTTAAAAACCTTATTATTTTCTGATATACGTATTTCTTGTAGTAATATATATTTTACCAGTTAAAATGTGTCTGTATTACTTTATAAGGTGCCAAGATTATTTATTTTAAAGGGAGGCGTAGTAACTTGTTATTTGAAAACCCTTGGAAATGTGAATTAGTTTGTAAGTATGTACGACCGATTCATTTTTTATACAACATTGTCAAAATATGACTTAGCCTCGATCTAGACCCGTCAATGGTACGCGACTGTTCCGTTATTCACATAAGCGGTACGCGAATAAAAAAGTTTGAGAACCTCTGGTTTAAAGTGATGCGTGGACCTTGTTAGTATGAGCCGGTTGGGTCAGTAATTTCCCGTTAAAAATGTAGGTTCCGGTCCATCCTTGTCCCAGTAAAACAATTTTGCCTCTAACCCCCTCCCAATTCTGGGTGCGCGTCTGCTGTTTTATGTCACCAAGAACTCCGATTGTAAGTGTCCAGTTTGTTCGTCGAGCAGTGTATAAATATATATACTCTATCTCTGAAAGACTGATAGTAATAAATCATTTTGTCATGCAGTTACCAGTGGCGTGCACATTTTAAACACGTTTAAATTGGTTTTGTGTATTTCTATATTACTATTTATCATTTTATTAAAGGCACGCCCGTGACCATATTTATCATATCATTAAACACACCCCTGTGACCATATTTGCCTCAAAATTTTAGGGTCTAATTTTTATGGTCTATTGTGTTTAACCCTAGTTCGTATTCCCATATAATATGTGCGGCACACTCGGTTGTTTTTAACAATATTTCGTTTCGAACTATTCATATTTTGTAGCTTTTGTTTTACCGCTTCTGTGTGATAATACAATAACTTTTTACAAATAATAAATTTTATTACTATCAGTTTTTCGGAGGTAGAGTATAGTTATAAAACTATTTATATTAAAAATATGTATACTCACATTGCGTACAAGTTCACCGACCATGCCATCCCATCCACCTTTGACTTCTGGATTCTCCGCACCGTAGTTTCCGTCTTTCACTATCCTTAGTTCATCTGTAATTCAACTACTACAATTAAGGACACTTTATAAATTACTCATCTCCTATACTACAATGCCAAACTTCGTTAACTTTGTTTTCAACTTTTTCCTCGGCTTAACAAAAATTTTGTTACCTAATAGAAAATTTATCAGAATTAAATATTTAGTGTGTGTTGTTGGTACGTGACATTCTAGGCTATTAATAAAATATTATCAAAGTGGAGGTATTATTTAGTAAATGGGAATAAATAAAAATGTCTGACACTTAGTTATTTGAATTTTTTATAATTTCCTTGTTTTGTTATTTTGAAACGAAAATGGTTTTTTACAACAGATATTTTCTTTTAAATCCGCTAGAATAAATCTGATTCAACAAAGAAACTAAAAACAGAATTTAAACTGCTAATTTTTCTTCTCATTCGGCTATTAGTGTAGATTTATATGACATATATAATAAGCAAGTGTAGTGTCGGTAACATTGTGACGTCAGTTTTTCCTAAGGTTCTCGTGATTGGCAGACAATCCTATATCCTTTGACCGATATGAACAATATTTTGCAGATTTATTCTTTAATAATTGACGAATATTATTACGTACATAAATGTCTAGGGTTTCGTAGGCATAAACAAGAGACCCATATATCCTTTGACCGATATGAACAATATTTTGCAGATTTATTCTCTAAGAATCTGCGAATAAAACTGAGTATAGAAATGTCTAGAGTTTCGGAAGCATAAACAAAAAACTCTAGTCACTTCTATATCCTTTGATTGATATAAAAAATAATTTGCAGATTTATTATTTAAAAATCTGCGGATAAAATAATCTTTAGAAATGTATAGGGTTTCGTAGGAATAAGCAAGAAACCCGAGGATACTCCCTATATCGTTTGACCGATATGAACAGTATTTTGCAGATTTATTCTCTAAGTCAGGGGTTCTTAAACTTATGTAGTCCGAGGACCCCCTCTTGAACAACTTTTTTTTTGCGGACCACTTTCCAACCCTAGGTATTTTACGTCGTTCTTGAGACTTAATTTCTGGCTCAATAATCTTATAGGTATTACGTTATAATAAATATTGGTAAAAATGTATTTCTGGTTATTTTAATAAATGGTCTTGCGCATTTATAGAGATGAACATTTTTATTAGCATATAGGATAAAAAACATAAAATGAATAAAAATAGTAGTAAAAAGAATTAAAAAAAGTTACAAATTATAATACGTTAAACTCATACAAACATTTCTTGGTCAAATATTGGTCAAATTAGATCTTATTGTATAGTTATCTCAATAACTACTTAGGTAGCAACAAATACAAAAAGTCTTGACCATGTAGGATTCTTATTAAATTAGTTATTTGAATAAAAGCGAAAAGTTGGGGGATGTAAAGTTAATGTCAATATTGTTTCGCGGACCCCCGGCAATGGCTACGCGGACCCTAGTTTAAGAACCGCTGCTCTAAGTATCTACGAATATAATTACATCAGAAATGTCTAGGGTTTCGTAGGCATAAATTAACGTCTCAAATTATTTTTATTTTTAACAATATAAATGTAATATACTGAGTAAAAATGAATCGTTTTCCAATCTTAAAAAGTTTACGAATTAAAAAGTCTGTATGTAGTGTCGGTAATATTGTGACCTTAATTTTTCCTAAGGTTCTAGTGATTGGCTAACTGGGGACACCCTGTATTTTGATTGGATGACAGGCGACACCTTTTCCCGTGATTGGCTAAATACCTGAAATGGTAGAATATTTTTTTGGTTAATTATACGAAATTAAGATACGTTAAAAAAATTAAAAATACAAGCAACTGAAGAACTAGCAATCTGACGCATGTGACTTGTAATGTTGCATTCACAATGTCATAATTATAAATTAAAATTAGTACTTAGAATTAACGCAAATGATTGTTATAAGTAACTGTATGTTAGCGTTCACAATCTTCTAAATTAATACTTATAAATTAAAATTAGGATATCGCAATCTTTTTTTTTCTTGGCAGTATTAATCGCAATAACAAAACATTTATAGATCGATTTGGTTTAAAGATTAATTTATTATTTTCATTGTATGGCATTGTAGTATCTATATTTTAATTAACTTTAAAATTTATTTGTGAAAAATCATTTTTGTGGAAAATTAGATTGAGATTTTCCGGCGAATCTTCCCCTCTGAATTTTCTAAAAATAACCTCAAACCCTAGTGATTTTGTGCGTCATGTATTAGCAATGAAGCGAGTTTTTATTGATAGAGATGCCTATTTTGATACGTTCTGTGTAATTTTAGGATAAAATACAGAATTAAAAAATTTAGAATAATCTTTAAAATTAAATATATTTTAACAAGAGTATATTTGAATAAAAGTACGACGGTAAAAAACTACTAAAGTACCTGAAAGAAATTGTAAATAGGGAAAAAAGAAGGTGATTGCACATCAGTTGTTCGTTCACGAAGCACTTCCAAGAAAATGGTCGCTTGTTTCTTCGTTGTACTGGACATGTCGCAACCATTCCTTTAGAGTATCGGAGAAAAGTTAATGCTGAATGGTATACAACAATTTGTTTGCTAGTAGTCATCGACAAAAACAGGAAAAACAACCAAAAACGTCGTATCATTCTTCATCATGACAATGCAAGCTCCCACACAGCACGTAAAACAATTGAGAAAAACATCGAATTAATGTCTCATTGCCCGTATTCACCTGATTTAGCCCCTAACGACTTTTTTTGTTCCCCAATGCAAAAAAAAAAAAAATGCGTTGACAGCGATTTTCATCACGAAGCTGTTGAAGCATTCGAAAACCATGTTTTTGAGATACCAACTTCAGAGTGGAAAAAATGTTTCGAGAATTGGTTTGAACGCATGCAAAAGTGTATAAACCTTAAAGGCGAATATTTTGAAAAACAATAAAACAATTTGTTACAAAAAGAATGTTTCTTTCTTAGTTTTTGTAAAACTTAAAAGGCAGCCCTCGTACACCCTGTATATTGATATAAAAGTATGTTATAAGGTTGGTTTAATAAAACTTAAGGTGGAGCCCAGTCCCTCTGTTCCATAGTTTCAACCCGCCACTGTTACATAGTAAAAACTATAAAACTGAACAAAGTAATAACTATCAACATAAAATAGTTGGATTACTCACAATTGATGCCGAGTTTCTTGGCGATCTTATCGGCTAGATCCTTGCAGTAACCCTCGAAACGATCATTTCCCGTTAAAATCTCACCGTCCTCGGGCTTCTTCATCATGATGTACGGTTCTTCCTGAAAATTATCATTTCAAATCATTGTTTTTACTGCTCCTATAACTGCGATTGAAACTCGCTGACTTATGACCAAAGATTTATTACCTATAACGTTTACGGTATTCTTTAATTCACCCTTTTAACAGACGGGAAACGAAAGAAAAGATAACGAAATAATACACCAAAAAAATTATAAAACATACATATATTAGGGTGGTCTTTATTTCCGAAATTTTATTTTTTTGATACAGGGTTTGTACTTTAACATGAAATATTAATATGTGCAAAATTTCAGATCTATCGGATTACGTTAATATACCTATACTCTATCTCAGAAAAACTGATAGTAATAAAATTTATTATTTGTAAAAAGTTATTGTTTTTCCACACAGAAGCGGCAAAACAAAAGCGACAAAATATGAATAGTTCGAAACGAAATATTGTTAACCTCTTCTTGCATTTTGGCACATATGTGTACATTTTAAAAACCAAGATCTAATTAAAAATTAACTAATATATTTATTGCTCGATGGCCACATATGATGCCATTTTGCATATTAGTTCATATATCTTATGCTTGAGGGTGTTGCAGGGGTGTTTCAATGCATAGGGGACAGGAGAAACACGAGTAAGTGGCGCCTGCAGGAATTGGACACTATCCAGAGAAAAAAGTATATAAAAATCTACCACGGTGCCATGAAAAAAATTGTTCAAAACGTACAAGATATGCATGTAAGAAGTGCAAAGAGCCTTTGGGCCCAGAATGCATGGAAAATTTCCATGCATAGAAGATATTCGTATTGATATTCGTTCTATGGACATATATGTGTACGTTTGGTTTTTACATCAAATATTGGTCAAAAATAAGTTAAATTTAAATTTTTTGTATTTTTTATATTTTCTTTAATAAAAACTAGTGTGTTTAGATTTTTTTAATATTTTTTAAATTTTGAAAAAAATATTCGTGCAAGAAGAGGTTAAAAACAACCGAGTGTGCCGCACATATTATATGGGAATACGAACTAGGGTTAATACACAATAGATCATAAAAATTTGACCCTAAAATTTTGAGGAAAAATATGGTCACAGGGGTGTGTTTAATGATATGATAAATATGGTCAAAAGCGTGCGTTTAATAAAATGATAAATAGTAATATAGAAATATACAAAACCAATTTAAACGTGTTTAAAATGTGCACGCCACTGGTAACTGCCTGATAAAATGATTTATTACTATCAGTTTTTCTGAGATAGAGTATAGTGGTTTTCATTTATCGAGAAATGAAAAATTAGACTTATTTTCTCGAGAATTCTCGAGAAATCTGGAGAAAATTAATTATTAGAATATATATCTGTTTTTTAATGTTGAAAATATTGTAGAGGGTAAAAACATGTTAAAATTATAGTCAACTTTAAAGTACTAAGGTATTCATTTAAATAACATTAGAACAAATCGGAAAAATGGATAACGGGGCTTTAAAAATGATTATGAAAACGGAATGTAATTGCATATTAATTGAAATTACATATGTATAGAGAAATTTCCAAAAATTAAGAAATTAATAATAATAGTAATAATTATTTTATTTAGCTTGTAGGTAATCTTTTAAATAACAGTTTTAAACCAGTGGCGAATTAAGTTGCTTGGGGGCCCTGGGCGGTAAAATTAAAATGAGCCCTCTATTATTTTAAATAGAATGGAAATATTTGTATATAGGCTTCGGTAGGCCCCTCGGCTTCGTGGGCCCCGGGCGGCCGCCCAGTCCGCCCACCGCTTAATTCGCCTCTGTTTTAAACTGAACAAAAATGAAATGTATTTGATTATAATAAATAATACACTAAATTAAAATAAAATAAAATAAAAAACAAAAAATGCTAATTAGCTAAATATTACATGGTAGTATGTGCAGAGTTATTCAGGATTTCTGAAACGCAAAGCGATTATACATATATCATATTATAATGTAGAAATTAATTATCAAAATACTGCTTTACCGGGAATCAAACCCGTCAACTTCAGAATTTCGCGTTCTCGTTCTAGACCAGCGTTTCCCAACCTTTTTTCATGGCGGACCGACAAGCGACCTAGAAAAAATTCGCGGACCGGCAAATTTAGAAATTATGTGTATCGCAAAAGTTTTTATTTTGATTGCACTGATTACAAACAAAAAAAAACAACAAATAAAAAATTGCGATTGGAAAACACTGTTCTAGACTACTAGACTAACATGTAGTAGCCTTCGTAGTCTAGTGGTCTAGTGCAGTGTTTCTCAACCAAAAACGCAGACCAGTATAATACATAATTTTCTAACGCGGACCACTAATAATAATTGTTGATTCATTTTTTGCAAGAAAACAAATATATTTAATGTGCTACTAAATACATTTATTTTATTTGTAGAAAATCACAGAAAATTTACAGAAAATTTAAACAAAATATAAATTATTTACATAAAAAATGTGCATGAGAAATTAAAAAAGACTGCAAAAAACACATATAATAACTTTCGCGGACCACTAAAATTTTTCTGGGGACTACTGGTGGTCCGCGGACCACTTGTTGAGAAACACTGGTATAGTGTCTAGTGAACCGGAACAGAATGCTCGAAATTTTTGACGCTATGCAATCGTGGAAATTATAAAATAATATAAATATATAGCATACATTTATACAATTATAATACAGCATACAATTATAATATAGAATACCTTCAATAGGAACTTTATTTGTTTATTATTGAGCGCTTTATATGAAATATTGGTCATAATTGCTTTCTTCGCTAGTTCGCTACATTTTCTTTTGTTTTTTTATTACATGCGTGCATTAAACACATTTTAAATATTTATTGTGACAAGATTGTGACGTCATTACAGTGTATTCATTAAACATGAGTCACGTGTAGTTTATTAATTATGTACATGCCCTTAAATTGATGACGTTGCACTTGCAACGCATTGTACCTGGATAGTAACACATCCCCTTTAAATGGTTCAATGAAAATGTGTTAGAAACGACGCTTGATAATGATGTAAGATATTAGTGTTAATATTTCTTTTGCACGATTTGTAGTTTCAACTCTTAATATTGCCAAAAAGAAAAGTAATCTTTGATACCATCAAACTAGTAGTAAATGAAGAAGTCGCAAGAATAAAGACATCTGAACTACAAGCCACTGTGTCAAAACTTCCTAGTTATTATATTATCCTGCAATTGTTCGTTTGATGATGAAGTATCAAAAAGAATATCTGTTGCTCTTGAGGCTTTCGGTGCTCTAAAAACATTTGTATGGAGCTGCCGAGATTTGCAGCTTCAAACCCAAATAACACTGATAAACACACTATTTGTGACATGGCAATTTTTGGGTATTTCTGATGCATTTTGATACGCTGAAAACAAATCTGAAAAGTGAATTTTTCTATCACCCTTAGATTTTCTGGGCAAATTTATATTTTGCAATGTGCCATATTTTCAGTTCACGACATGTAGGGGAAAGTAGCCAAATTTGGACCACTTAAGAATTTTTTAATATATAGAGATGTACAAGTATTTTTAATAAAAAGGAAGTAGTGGAAAAAAAGTTATTGTTTATATCTTCAAAATAATATAATTTATTTAAAAAAAATAATTATATTGAACAGTGAAAAATCAATACATAAAAATCGTGTCATCGGTCCAATTAAAGAAACTGGTTTCTTAGGATGGACCAGAGGTTTTCCAAGATGGATCATCAATAAACTTAAACACAATTGAAGCAAAAGTAATTTTGATTTTTGCACTGACTCCAGAACACTGTGTATGGACCCAAGTGTGACATTTTATGCACTGTATCATCTCATCTTCCTTCATTTCCTCACATATAATACAAAACCATGTAGTCTTAGTTTTTATTCTTTGTCTTTTTGGTCCAATATTTGGTAATTTTACTTTGTTAGTCTTTTTCTCTTTGAGTTTTTCTAATTCCTTTTTATGAGGACTACTTGTTATTATAAGTGCTTTTTGGGCTATTCCTCCAGTTCGAGAAGATGATGGACCTTGCTGTGGATTTCGTTTTGGTGGAGGTGCTATATCGTAAAGAATATCCTTACACTTTTTAATTTATTTCTCCCGAGGTACATAATCAACAGCAAAATCTGTTAAGCTGATCTCTTAAAAGCTTAACAGTACCCAAAAAAAAGAATGGGAAAGAATTGAATATGAATTTAATGTCAATGAAACTAATTTTCATATCGTTTAGAGAAATCCATTACCTAAACCACCACAAAAATAAATATTTAGATACTAAATTATTGTTATTACTAAAATTGTTTGAAAATTAGGTTAATATCACTGTCATTTTACCTTAAGTTAGGAACTATTAATTTTATTTACACGCATATAAATGTTATAATATTAAATAAAAATAATAATAATGATAAAATAAAATATATTATAATAATAATATATATTAATACTGATAATGTTTCCCCTGATTTCTAATTCAGGAATCGTCACATTATCTCTAAAAGATTTATGTAATTTTTACGTTATAACGAAATGGAAAATATTTCTCAAGCGACATCAATTTTTCCGTTGCGTTTTCCATTATATAATTGGCGATGAATTTCCGTGGTAAAATTCTGACCCAAAAAAGCAATAAAATCACACTTAGGATTGCAATAAATCTTTTATAGAAGCATATTGATGGAAAATCAATATTTTTTTATAAATTGTTAATAACCTGAATGTATATGTTAAAATTTTATGAAATAAGATGATTTTGCACTTTTAAATTTAAAAAATCAAGCATGAAACCTCTGTTTAAATTGGTTTTAATGTTTAAACTGGCGCAGAAACTTATTAAAACTAGTCTTAAAATTGTACCACATAGAAAATTATAGATTTATGTAAGATTCTGAAATATGGACTATAATTTATGTTATTAGGTTGTTACAATTTTATTTAGAGAGAAAAAAAATCGACGATGTGTGTCGACATTTGGTCCTTCGAGCCGGATACGTCACTTAAGTAAATAGACCTTATGTCTCGAAAGATAATAACTAGGAGGTTTTTGTTCCTAATTAAATAGCTGAGGTAGAAGAAATAACTCATAGTTTGTTAGTTAACGGGCGATAGACAATAATCTACGCAGCTACAAAATAGCAAAAAAACCTTTGTTTCGAATAAAAATCGGTTATTTCGTCATCAATTTGCAAAAACCGGAGTCAACACAAATGGGGAACAGTATTATTTTCAGATGAAACAAAATTTAGTTTGAAAGTGATGGCAAACCGAATGTCAGAAGGCCTAAAAATGAAAGATTTAATCAGAGATATACAAAAGAAACAGTTAAATTTGGAGGTGGAAACGTTATGGCCTGGGGATGCTTCTCGGCACAAGGAATAGGTCCACTAAGATGAATTTATGGCAACATGAATGCTTTGGATTATAGAGATATTTTGCAAAATACAATGCTTCCGTACGCAGACTGGAATTTGCCACTTGTTTGGAGGTATTAGCATGATAACGATCCAAAACATACGGCCAAGATCGTCAAAGATTGGATCGACGAGTAAAATATTGATGTTATTAAGTGGTCGGCACAGTTCCCAGACCTCAATCCCATCGAGAATCTTTGGGAGATCGTCAAATGCCGAATAGGCAATCAGAGATTCAGAAATCCAGACGATTTGTTTGAGGAAGCAAAAAGGCAACGGGAGACCATTTCAATTACCATAATTAATAATTTAATTCAATCAATGTCTCGCCGATGTGTCTTAGTCATTAAACAAAAAGGTTACCCTATAAAATATTAATTATTTAATATGAAATGTATGCAGGTTGCAAATGTTTTGCACATGCTAATTATTAATAATGTTATATTTTTCTATTATTTGTATATAAAAAATAGTGTATATCTATTATTATCTATGTATTTTATTTGCGAATAAATAGTAATAATAAAAATAATAATAAACAAAAACTGTGATTGAATATAATTAAAAAAAGCAACAATATTCAAACATATAGGTTCAGTTGCAAATGTTTTGCACAGCACTGTATATAAACACCATATATAGACATGTTACATAGTGATTTTACATATACAAACTAATGCGATGTTATATATACAAACTAATACATAGTATAATAAATATGGTGTATTTCTAATAATTTGGAGACAAGGGTGGACATCGGTATCACTTTTTTATTTTTCGACCTCTGAGTTCGATCTATATTTAGTTTTGGCTTTATAGCTCACGTTGTTGAACGCCATATACATTTTTAGGGTTTTGTAGGTATGACCAAAAAACCCTTATACCGTCATTTTGTCGTCTGTCTGTCTGTCTGTCTGTCTGTTCGGTAAAAATTGTATCCAAACGGCTAAAGCTAGAGAGTTGAAATTTGGCATGCTTATACAATTCTTTGACCCGCACATAGGAATAATACTAAAACATCTAAAAAACATATCCCACTAAAAATATAAACAAATATGTGCTCATCAAAAAAAAAATATTTTTTTAAAATTCTGAGTAGGGTATCAAATGAAAGCCCTTGGTACGTGGATTAACGATCAAATTTTTATTTTTGCAAAATAAATTATTTTGAAGCTATTTTTGCCAAAATTGTGCAAAAAAAAATTTGTCCAACACCCTGTAGCCCAGATGGTTTAAACTAAAAATCTGAAAAAATTCTAAGTAATGTACATTGGTGTGAACCGGAATAGTACAACAGGAATTTTTGATCAAATTATGTTTTTGGAAAAAAAAGCATTTTTTGTGTTTTTTGCTAATAATGTTGAAAACTTATAGTTATATAACACACTAAACTGTAACGTGTGTCTTGGTGCAATGGTTACGGTATTAGCGTTCTGCCCAAGAAAATGAGTTCGAATCCCACGAGAAGAGACAATAATATTTTTTTAAATTTTTTTTTTGCATTTTTATTTTGTTTAAATTATTTTTTCAAAATTTTAGTTATATTTTGGCAAATGTTGCATTTAATTTTTAAAAGCGTAAATTTAATAACCAGTGGAAATTGTTGAAATTATAATTTAATTCTGTTTTAATGTACACGAAATCAAAGGAAGGAGCTATGACTAGAAACAACCAATGAAGCCATAGGCGTAATTTTAAAAATCTTAATGAACATTGCTATATAAAAAAAAATACTGCACATATTAAGAAACCTAAATAATGGTATTAGGCACTAGAATTAAAATTAACATAAAAATATTTAAACATAAAATTTGTTTTTAAAGCTCTTAGATTAAGAGATGATAAATTATTTTTAAAATATTGTTCATTTTACAGTGAATACTACAAAGCAAAATATGCCCTACACACTTAGCATTCCGCCTTCACTTAATATTTTTAGATTATATATCTATCTAAGAGGAATTTTTTCAAATTTTTATTGAAATACTGCACATATTTAGAAACTTACATAATGGTATTAGGCATTCGAATTAAAATTAACAAAAAAAAAAAAATATTTTTACATAAAATTTGTTTTGGCATTCCAAATAATCATTATTCACTTACTAAATACCTGCGAAACCCTGAAATGTGTGAAAATTCACACTTCACATAAATTTTTTTTATTGATTTTTGGTTATTGTATTCCGGACAATTGGTATCATTACTTTTATATTCTCCTTTACAAGAAATGCATCTGGGGGTTGTGTTGCATTGTGTTGACTCATGGTTTTCACCACAGTTCACAAAGCGGCTGGAGCTACGACCCTGTTTGTCCAAGTGTCCAAATCGAAATCATTTTTGACATTGGGTTACGCGGTTAATGTAGGGAGACACATTGCATCGCGCGCCGTTGATGGAAACTCGGGGAATATCGGACCCCTGAATGTTAGGACGACCGTACCAGTGTTCTCCAAATCTGGCAGTTCGTTTCTGATTATTTTCCGCGTTATTCTTTTAATATAAACAATTTTAATTGTTGATTGTATAACATTGTCAATTTCGTCTGTTGAGATGTCTGTGTCCACGTTTCGAATTATGCTTTTTCTTACTAAGGCCCGGTTTTTCCACCTTCAGATAAAGTTCCAGGTAACTATCTGACAGATAAGGTTATTTGTAACTTCATCTGCTGAGTAAATGTCATCCCTTCTTTCTATACAAATGTATCTATCGGATAGTTATCTAACAGATAATGAGACTGACGTATTGGATTCACTGACTGGTATTGACATTTATTTAGCAGATGAAGTTATAAATAACCTTATTTGTCAGATAGTTACCTGGAACTTTATCTGAAGGTGGAAAAACCGGGCCTAAAACCGATTCCGATATATGTATATGCTTGAAAGCTGAGGCTTGCCAGAACTTCAGCTGCTCTAGGATTTTGTTTGCAGACTCCCGATTAGACATATCAATTTTGATTTTGTTTCTGCCTGTTGTATATATATATATATATACAGTAGTTTGCCAAATTATTAGGGACAGTACAAATTTTCTGTAATTTTCAAGTTTAAATGAATTTAATGAGCAAATAAATGAAAGATTTAATCAGAGATATACAAAAGAGACAGTTAAATTTGGAGGTGGAAACGTTATGGCCTGGGGATGCTTCTCGGCACAAGGAATAGGTCCACTAAGACGAATTTATGGCAACATGAATGCTTTGGATTATAGAGATATTTTGTAAAATACAATGCTTCCGTACGCAGACTGGAATATGCCACTTGTTTGGAGGTATTAGCATGATAACGATCCAAAACATACGGCCAAGATCGTCAAAGATTGCATCGAAGAGTAAAATATTGATGTTATTAAGTGGTCGGCACAGTCCCCAGACCTCAACCCCATCGAGAATCTTTGGGAGATCGTCAAATTCCGAATAGGCAATCAGAGATTCAGAAATCCAGACGATTTGTTTGAGGAAGCAAAAAGGCAACGGGAGGCCATTTCAATTACCATAATTAATAATTTAATTCAATCAATGTGTCTTAACTCGCCGATGTGTCTTAGTCATTAAACAAAAAGGTTACCCTATAAAATATTAATTATTTAATATGAAATGTATGCAGGTTGCAAATGTTTTGCACATAGTTACCTATTTGTCAGATAGTTACCTGGAACTTTATCTGAAGGTGGAAAAACCGGGCCTAAAACCGATTCCGATATATGTATATGCTTGAAAGCTGAGGCTTGCCAGAACTTCAGCTGCTCTAGGATTTTGTTTGCAGACTCCCGATTAGACATATCAATTTTGATTTTGTTTCTGCCTGTTGTATATATATATATATACAGTAGTTTGCCAAATTATTAGGGACAGTACAAATTTTCTGTAATTTTCAAGTTTAAATGAATTTAATGAGCAAATAAGTGGTTTTGGGTCTCGTAGTTATTTTTATTCATTAGAGTGCTTTATTTAGAATATAAAACGACATAATTACTTATTCATAACTATTTATTCTTTTATAAAATGTGTTAACTTCACAAATTAAGTAAAATCATAATATTTTGTAATGCCATCCTTTGCTGCGATTACGGATTCCAGGCGTCGGGGCATGCTTTCTACGCAGACTTTTGCGTTGTGCCGGAGATTGAGGTTGTGATGCCACTCTCTGATAAGGGTTTCTATCAATTGTCACTTGGTGGTGATGATTTCTTTGGCGATCTCCCGATTCGTGAACTCCCATAGGTTTTCTATGGGGTTCGTATCAGGCGAATTCCTAGGCCAAGGCCAAACACGCACGTTTTTATCTGCCAGGAATGCAGTAACACTCCTGGCTTTGTGGCACGCTGCCGAATCGTGCATGAACACATACTCTTCATCATCGGGGAACCATTCTTGGACCTGGGGCCGGAGCCGGCTTTCCAGTACTCGCTTACTGATCCTGCCTCATGGTTCCTTCCACGATGTAGAGTCGTCCCATACCCTTGGCTGAGATCACAGACCACACCATTACGCTAACAGTTTGGATAACCCTTTCCACAAGACCGTCCTGGTGGAACTTCTCTTCTGGGCGTCGTGGGACGAATAGGATTTTGTACACCAAAATTTGGAATGTTGACTCGTCCGAGATGCAGACCTGTTTTGACGGATAAGGCAGATTGACAGTGTGCCACTTTTTGAAATAATAATGATACCAGCAACAAAATATAGAAGCAAAATTATTTAAAAACAATTTATTTGCTCACAAAATTCATTTAAACTTGAAAATTAAAGTGTACTGTCTCTAATTATTTGGCCACCTACTATATATCTGTAATATATTTGACATCCTCTCTGAAATTGTCACATTTTTTTTCCCTACGCTCATTTTGTGTAGGTTACCAGCATTGTTAATTTTGCTTTCTAGTATAATGATATAAGGGCCATTGTCAACAATGCTGTATCTATTGTTTTTATTTATGTCGTAGTAAGTTAAACTATTTGAATCAGCCTGGTTATTTGTATTGTCGGGTATACTAATTATAGCCGGATTACGGCTTATCTCATTAGCGAGCTCATTTTGGATTAGCGATATCACGCCACCAGCTGATGAGTGTGCAGTATATATGTTTTCTTTGGTTCGGATGGTGTGTTTTGTGAATTGCGGCTTCGTTTAAGTGTATTGTGAAAAGTGATGTGATTTTCTGGTATTCATCTTGTTGAGTAGAGTCATAATTATTATATTCGTACTGGAATGGATTGTTGTGGATAACATCTATGGCCTGTACGAACGCGGTTGCCGTTGAAATTCCCGGAGTTCCTCGCCCCCCACTGGTGTCCCCCATGGTTAGGGGTGACGCTCACTTAATGTTGGGATTTTCTTTCACTACAACACTGATATATTGTAAGTAAAAACTCAACAATTTTATTACAAATAAATGTAGCTATCGTTAAGAGATGTTACCCTGACCGTGGTCAGGGAACGAATGGTCTTCATATCTAAAGTTGGTTTTACACAGTTCAATTAATTGATCAATAAATTGATCAAGTTTTTTGTCAATTAATTGAAAAATGTATTGGTAACCTTGGAAAAAAAACATCACTTTACACTAGGGTGACCATTCGTCCCGCATTTTGACTTGGTGTCCCCAGGGCTGAATTTTGCTCTGTACTTATATTTGGGAGGTGAAGACCTTTTTTTGCTCTTTACTTATATTTCGGAGGTGAGGACCTTTTTTTTGTTTGCTCTTCACTTATATTTCGGTAGTGACGACCTTTTTTTTGCTCCGTCCCGCATTGCCTTCTCCAAGAAAATGGTCACCCTACTTTCCACACATCAATTAATTTATCAATTTTTTTGAAAATTTTACATTATCAACTATAAAACATGTTAACATATTTATCAAAATGAAAATATTGAAAAAATATTCACGAAATTACGAGCAGTGAACAAAAACAAAAGAAATAACCTAGATGATGATAAATTAGAACCTTGATTAGATGAGTTACGTCCGTAAGTTAGTAATTATAGTTGAAGGTAATGGGATTCGGACCAGTCAGAAAATAAAAACAAATTTATTAACTTCGCTAACGTTTCGATTTAATTTAAATCTCAGATCTCTGAGTTCAATACCCGGACAATATGATGTATTCTCTATTAATTTTAAAATTGTTATTTTATATCGTGACTATTAACTAAGCTCTGATGAAGATTTAAATTAAATCGAAACGTTAGCGAAGTTAATAAATTTGTTTTTATTTTCTGACTGATCCGAATCCCATTACCTTCAACTTTAATAAATTAGAACGTTTGAGAGTATGTTAGATTTGAAAACGAAACACAAATAATATATTTCGAGGTTATGCTACAGCTAAACAGTTGGCAATATCTTAACAGATAAAAATATACCTAGAATTCCCTAAAAAATTGATGTAAAATTGACGAAAAATAGAACTTGTTCTAGTTTCAAAATAAATTGATCAAATTTTTTGTCAATTGATTGACGAAATTTTTACACTTTACACACATCAATTAATTGAAGGCCAACTTTTTCAATGAATTGATCAACAAATTGAATCGTGTAAAACCTACTTTAAACACCAGTGATGACCTAAAAAAAGGTCCTCTCTTCTAAAATACAAGTGATAACCTAATAAAGGGTCCTCCCTTCTAAATATGGGGGGGGGGCTCAAACCCGTAAGCCCCACTCGTGCGAGCTTTATTAAAACAATAAATTTCTAAAACTCTAGCTAAATGTTTTTATTGTTTCCTTGAATTCAATGTTTACCAAATCTCATACACAAATATTTGCGATAAAAATAATGTTTTTATGTGTCGTAAGAGCGTCATTACGACCTTATAAACATGATTTTATGTGATTCTAAAGTTCTGTAAGCTCATAAACAAAGGGTAATTTTCCGTTACGTAATGTTGATCTTGACTTTTACCCGCATTGCAATTAGCTGAACAAAAATGGCGTGTACTCTGCACTTAACTTATGTGTAGTAAAATCCCCGATCATAATTTCCTGTGTGATAATTTATGAGAGCTATTTTTTTTTTGTTAGGAATATTTAAAGTTATATATTGACTGCCAGCCAATACAAAAGTTTTTCACTAATTATTTCCTCTCACGCATCAAACAAAAATACTGCAGTATGTATTTTCAGTAGCGAGTAATATAACTAGAAACATGGATGCAGACATGCCAACAATACAATCATAGTGCTGACATTTTAAAAATTCATAATATCATATTTGATTTATTATTATTTCCTATTTTATTTACTTTTATATATTTTTATTTCCATTCTGATAATACGTGACATATTTTAATATAAATTTTATTATATTTTCATGAGGACAGAGCTTCAGAAAATTTCTACGAAGATAACTCAATATTTTCATTTGTATTGTGTTTAATTATGTATGTAAAATATTAAAATATCGTGTAATCTTTCCATGAAAAAAATCATTTCTCACAAAACAATAATTTTGGTAGCATAACGTATAGTTTTGTAAGATACATTTATTTTTTCACGAAAAGATTACACGATATTTTAATATTTTACATACATAATTCAAAAAATTGATGTGAAGTGTGAATTTTCACACATTGCAGGGTCGCAGGTATATAATAAGTGAAGGCGGCATGCTGAGTGTGTAGGACCAATTTTTCTTTGTAGTAACCACGGCAAAATGAACGATCTTTTTAAAATAATTTATCGTCTGTTAATCTCAGAGCTTAAAAACAAATTTTATGTTAAAATATTTTTTTGTTACTTTTAATTCGAATACCTAATATCATTATTTAGGTTTCCAAATAAGTGCAGTATTTTTTTTTTTTTTTATATAACAAGGTTCATTAAGATTTTGAAAATTGTGCCTATGGCTTTCATTGGTTGTCTTAAATCATACGCCCCTGTGGTTTCGTATAAATGACACATAGAATGAAAATATAATTCCAATTGGTTATTAAATTTACGCTCTTGAAAACAAAATTTGCTAAAATATAACTAGAATTTTAACAAATTAGTTTAAACAAATAAAAATGAAAAAAAAAAAACAAAAAATAAAATTGACTCCACAAGCCAGGAACGAACCTGTGTAGTGTATAACAAATCTGTGTAGTTAGCGCGCAACGGATCCACTAGATCACCATACGCTTAACAACTCAGCGTGTTAAATGAGTATAAGCTGTATGCATCGTCAACAAAAAAACACAAAAAATGCGTTATTTTCCGAAAACATAATCTGATCAAAAATTCCTGTTGTACTATTTCGATTCACACCAATGTACATTACTTAGAATTTTTTCAGATTTTTAGTTTAAACCATCTGGGCTACAGGGTGTGGGACAAAACATTTTTTGCACAATTTTGGCAAAAATAATTTATTTCGCAAAAATAAAATTTTGATCGTTAATCCACGTACTAAGGGCTTTCATTTGATACCCTACTCAAATTAAAAAAATATATTTTTTTTTCGATGAGCACATATTTGTTTATATTTTTAGGGGGATAAGTTTTTTAGATGTTTTAGTATTTTTTCTATGTGCGGGTCAAAGAGTTGTATAAGCATTCCAAATTTCAACTCTCTAGGTTTAGCCGTTTGGCTACAATTTTTACCGAACAGACAGACAGACGACAAAATGACGGTATAAGGGTTTTTTGGTCATACCTACAAAACCCTAAAAATTAAAATATTGAGTTACGACGATCTTCGTAGGATGGGTCGAATTATTGTACTATTATCTTCATCGCCATTCAGGGCCGACCATATAAGGGTTACAGGGAATGCAAAGCATTCGGTCTCAAACTGATTACGGACCCTCCTCAGTCTGTTTTATGGGCCTAAAGCCTCAGTTCTCTAAGTTTTCGGGAGTGATATTTTTATTTCGAAAGATGTTAGAAAGCTATTTTCAGAAATAGGCAAGAGTCGTTAATATAAATTTGATAATTCTGTAGGTATATTATTTATAAGTTCTAAAATTTTCCTATTATAAATGTTGTAATTTGCATTGACTTGGCCAAAAAATCATAAATCATAAAAAGGTGAACAAAACCATATTATTAAAAATAAAAGAACTTATTCTGCAACATTTTGATTCATTTAGGAGGCCACACAAAATGTACTAGAAGTCCGAAGGTTCTTCATCCTTGGGTTACCTGTCCTCTGTCACCTGTTTCGTATATAGATTCGTTCATGGATCCAGGAGGGGGGCACAATATTCAAAGCGGAGTATCACAGGAAATGAGAAACAGACGATAACAGTGCCTAGGGGTCATGATAAGGATCAGTGTAAAGTCCCCCACTTCATTGAATTTGTCTTTTTATACAGCTGGAAATTAATCAATATGTCGACCAATTTGCAAAAACTGTATTTTGTAGCTAATGAAAGTAAATATTGTTTATGAAATTGTATCCTTATTCAGACTACCTTGTGAGATCGATATCCATATGAAGGAGCCCTAATTATAGTATTAATTAAGTTGTTATTCCTCTATTTTCCTACAATTTAATTTAGGTCATTGCCATGGTTAACAACCTTCGATAAACAGCGATATAATAACATAATAAAAAGTAATTTTCGATAATCAAACCAGGACAGTGTGTCAGGACAATGAGAAAGGATATTTGTGAATTGATTTCATATGTCGAGGGCAAAAATATTTATATTGTGAAAGGTCGTAAAAGTAATCGAAACGTTTATTATATTATTGATTATTTTTGTTGAAAAAGTAAACTTGGAAGGATATTTGAATTTTTAATACTCAATTAATTGAATTATGGATGTGTTTAAAAAATTAATGGATGTAAATCTTTAAGGTCATTACCAACACAATTAATTTAAAGATATTTTACATTTTTAAGCCTTGCCCAAATAAAAACACACGACGAAAAAATAATGGGACAGTTTTACGATTGTACTTTAAAGACTGATAAAAAAATATTTAACCGTTTTAATAGGTAACTATAAGTCTCAGGAGGTAATATAATGTTTATATAACAAGTCTGCATAAACAAACATGTTTTGTTGCTAGCTAAACAGGCTATAACAATAAATAATGCCCGCTTGAATGAATACTATATAATATCGAATATTTAGTAAATATATTTCAACACAAAAAACTCAGTGTTGAATAAAATTAGGGGTATTAGTTACCCATCTTATGAACTTTTAAACTCTTACGAATGTTTCATTGTGCAATAAACTTAAAATGCAACCCGAAGACGTTGTTCGAGATTAGTCGTTACATGAAGATGGCTACAGTATTCGAATATTGCTGGCGTTTTGGATGTAGGAAAAAACTCTATTAATTATGCTATAAAGCAGTGTTTCTCAACCAAAATCGCACCGCGGACCAGTAAAATATATATTTTTTTAACGCGGACCACTAATAATAATTCTTGGTTCATTTTTTGCAAAAAAACAAATATATTTAATGTTCTATTATTAAATACATTTATTTTATTTGTAGAAAATCACAGAAAGTTTAAAGAAAATAAGCATAATAGAAACTATTACATAAAAAATTATACATAAAAAATAACAAAAAAAAAAACTACAAAAAACACATACAAAAGCTTTCGCGGACCATTAAATTTTTTTTACGGACCATCTGTTTAGAAACACTGCTATAAAACATCTTTAGCATGATGTCTGCCTGTCAGTCTGAAACTTCATATTTTATGAAACTTCATATTTAAGCTTTTGACATCAATGGCATGAGTTGATCAACTTTTGGTAAAAATCGGTTTACTAGAAATGGGAGCTATGAGTTCTTCACTGTTGATTGTCACTCATATGATAACGCGAGCAACCGTCTAGAGCTCCAAATTTAATACGTTATACGTTGTCGATTGTCGATAGTTTTCCAAACTTATAGTTAGTGAGTTGTTTTAATGAGACAGACATATAAACACATTGGCTATCTCAGTCTACATCGTAGTTTCATCATTAAAAATGTTTAAATTGTATGCCTTTACATAACCTAAGAAAATATCATCGCACAAATCTCGCCCAAAATTACAAAGACAAACAGAAAATATGATCAATTTAGGTAATTAAGTTAGGTTTAGAGAGTAAAAATCTAGGACAGCAGAACTAAGAAAACGATAATAGATAATAAATATTTTACGAAGCCACCGTAGTTGGCTTAAAGACACATTGATGGCACGATATTCGTAACGCAATAATTTCCTTAGCTGTAAACGCTATTTTGAACATTAAAATTATCTACTAAACTTATCCACAATGCACAGTGAACAGTCTACTAATTTAAACAGCTCTGAACGCAACTTAAGTTTGAAAAACTATCTACAATCGCCAACGCATAGTCTATTAAATTTAGAGCCGTGGACGGTCACTTGCTCGCCTTACCATATGACAAACTTGTAGTGACAATCAACAGTGCTTAGTGCATATAAGAAAATTTTAATTTCTTATGTGCACTAAACAAGAGCGACGTAGGTAATTTTCGAATTGTCATGTTGTTTTGGTGTCATTAATTGAATTATGGTGACAAAACATGCATTACATGTGTTTTATTATTTCGTAGTCAGCTCTCATGGTTCAAGTAAAAAGAAATTACCCAGTTTTTGAGCTTTTGAATTTTTCCTATCTCATGATATTGTAAGAAACATTTTATTTTCTCATGACATACCACTATATCACGGCAACATTAATTGAGAACCACTGATGTACTGTTTTATGTTAGGTAGAATGATATTTATATAAATTGAAATTATTATCAATTTTAGTATTATAGTCGAAATGCATTTTGGAGTTCAGTTTCATTAAACGCAAATGCAAATTTATGTCATAAATTTATTTAATGTTTAATATAAAAAGTAAATAGACTGTGTGCCCATATAAATCAAGATATATTAATAAAAAAAATCAACGTGAATATTGTTTATGTATTTTTTAACATTTGACATTTATATTTGAATAATTTTCAAATAATAAAATATATACATTAAATGATAATACAAGAAAAGAACAAATTTTCTAAAGTTTTGGTAAGTAATCGGACGCAACTTCATTTTAAGGGTTTTTTAGGTATGATCATCAAAAAATCCTTATATCAGTCATGTATCTGTCTGTCTGCCTGTGCAGTAGAAATAGTAGCCAAAAGGCTGAACATAGAAAGTAGAAATTTGGCATGCTTATACAACTCTTTAAACCACATATAGGAAAAATAAAGAGAGTTTAGAAAAACACGGATATCAAATGAAATCTCTCAATGAGTTGATAAACAAACATTTTTATTTTTGAAAAATAATTTTTTTAAATGGGATTTTCGCTAAAAATATGTTAAAAAACTTCTGTCCCCCACGTTTTCTCCCAGAAGGCTTGATTGAACATACAGGAATTTTTGATCGCATTAGTTTTTCGAAAAATGTCTATTTTTTGAGTCGTTGAAAAAAAAATAATATATTTTTTTTTAAATTTGTGGTATCAAAAGAAAGCTCTTAAGACGTAAATTAAGGAACAAAAAGTAGTTGGAAGGTCTAATTAAAAAGAAAATTCGTCAGATAATACAGATAGCATAAATATAATACATAAATTAGATATGAATGTAATTTAATCATTTGATTTTGACATTAATAAAATAAAGTGATTTGCATTATCAGTTGCTTAGTTATTTAGTTTTTATTAAATAAGTATGCTTTCTTCAGCCCTTTAGGGAGGGGGGGGGGGTTATCCGGACCCGATGACCGTATACCCGTATATATGCCGAATAGCTGTATATAAGCCTTATACCCATATATACGCCTCATGCCGTCGTGTATATAAGGATGTTAAGTTAAGACAGATTAAGGAAGACATTAAACCATGGGGTTCTTCCTGCAGGATGAACCGCAGAGAAGAAACCACCATCACACGCCTGCGTATAGGCCACTGTTGGTGGTGGACCAATGGACACCTCCTTCAAGGTGAAGAGTTTCCTATAGGGAAAAATTGCTAAGCGATATGACATCTGGTGGGACTGAAGGAACTACAGAAATAGACATTGTGTCGCGCTTTTTTTTATAAAAAATGTTTGCATAAAAATATAATTGCATAAAAACAAGTATATTGTAGCAAAATTACAAAAACCACCAGTAAACATTTTCCATAAGTAAAATTCACGTTGCTTATATGTAACGAATGTCTATTTTGAAGGTTCCAAGTTTGCCGAAATAGCGCTGCGATCTTAAAATACTTCCCCTATATGTGAGACGTGTAACACAGATTTGTTTGTGTTACACATTATAACTCAGTGTGTATATTTCGAGGATGTCAGACAGAGGTTAGGCCTGTGCTATGACCTGTCAGTTGCTTTAGGTGACGACAGAGAACTCATGGACAGGCTGATACTCTTCCTGAGAGAATCGAACTTACTGTTTTATTTGTGAAGTGTTGCACCTTATTTTAACGTGTTCTATTTCTAGACTGTGATATTTGATGGTAATTGGCCCCTTTACAGCGTCTTATCATCACTCTGCGTATGTTCAATTTTTCGAACAGACTATTTATCTTATTTATCTTTGTCTGTGCAAGATTTCTTTTATTGAGTATGCGTATTTTTATTGATTTTATTTATTTATTTATTGCTTAATTTATTGTTTTTTAATATGTAATATAACCATCTAGATAGGCTGCGTTAGGCGAAAATAGCCTTTGTTGCTGTGCGCCAAAAATTTTAACTAACTAACTATACCGTCGTCTAACCTCCATTATAGTCCTAATTCATCAATATCATTGGCGTGACAGCCCGAGATGAGTCTAGGTCTCCTGTTTCCAGGTTTCATGATCATATTTTCAATCTGTGTACATGCAAGAGTAGTATGGTCAGTATTACGTCCATGTTTTAGCGTACACAGAAAGGCACTCTCAGTATATAGTCGGTTACAAACGACTAAGCATAGCCTGTTATTTATATAAATATTTTTTACATAAGTCATTTGTCATAGTCAGGAGTTGAACCCACAGCCCTGTTTATATTACTATTATTAACAAACATAACTTACTATTATTGTGGTTACAATGTAAGTCCTATTTCTCTCGATCTGTGCACCTGGTTTTAATCGGACATACTTCGCAGCAACGGGAGTGAACCCGCTTTCATCACTCCATTCCGCGACTTTGACCATTGCGCTATTGACCGTCATTTCCACCACGTGAAGTGTGTAGTTTTGTCTTCTTCCCTCTTCGCTGAATCTCAGTTCTCCAGTCAGACCTTCAATCTCGACCTAAAAACATTTAAAAATTCTATTAATATGATATACGTGATATTGACATTTGCATGCGATATAGGCAACCGGATTCACTCATGTGATGTTTGGGTTGCGAAACATGACGTTTTGGTAATTAGAAAAAGTTTAAAATTGTTTATTTTTGATAAAAAGTTTTAATGTGTCCTTAATTTATTACTATAAATATATAAGTTAGGAAATAAAATAAAATTTTGTTTTAAATTATTTTTATCATTTTAGTGATTACTAAAAGTTTACGTTACAAACCAAATGTTTCCGAGTTTGTAAATATGAAAATTATATTTTGTAAAAACCTAACTGTTCTTCAAGTTTTCGAAATGTGGCTCTACAGGCTTACGGTACGAATACGTAGAAAGATTGTTGCTGGCGATTATAGGCACTGGCTAGTCGGCGCCGATCGGCGAGAATAAATATCCCTTTACTTTCAAATGTACCCAGGCAAAAAGCAGAAAGACTGTAGGTACTTGTAGGCGTATGCACTATTCGCCTATATGTAAACAGGAATCTTTGAAACATTATTAACCAGCTTATAAGAATTTGGTACGCACTTTATTGTTATTTTATTAATTTTTTTGATTTAATTTGTAGAAAACTACTTATATTTCATAAATATTAGTATAATTTCTATAATGTAGTGACTTACCGAGATTTACAATTACTTTAATAGTTACGTAAAATTTAATATTTTTTTATGAATTTGTTTTATAACATCTAAGCAGGTACAGGAACATTAATTCTAAACTAGGATATTGTTTTATGAAGAAATTTCAATAAACCAGCAGTAAAAATCTTTCTACGTGTGAACTAACCGGCATCAAAAAAGGCTAATAACAAGCACTTGTAGGCAGTGGCTCGCCAACGATATTTGCCGCCCGGGTGCAAGACTATATTTGCCGTCCCTACGTATGTCGGCAATAAAACACAATAAAATTTTAAATGTATCTATATAATCTCATATTTTTAAATCCATTTGAAAATTATTATTTGACTGTAAAAAATAAAAAAAAACACATTTCAAATAACTGTATTAAATAACGATTGACGAGGCTTTTTGACACCCCTGAAATTTGCCGCCCGAGTGCGGTGCCTCCTTGCAGCCTCGGGTTGGCGCGCCCCTGCTTGTAGGCTTCTACAAATCGGCGCTGGAATTAATATTTCTTCGTGATTGTGCCCTTATATCCAGAATCACCTGGGACGATCTCCTCAGTAACGATGAAATCTATCGGCCAATGAGTATATGACATATAGATCATGTTGTAAAGTCAAACAAGTTAGAATAACTTTGACAAATATCGTATTCTATGGAATATTGTACAGTAAAGAATGAAGGGAGAAGAGGCCTAAGAAGACTAAAGATCTTCTCGCTGATCAGAAATGGTTCGGAGTTACAACCGTACAACTATATCGGCAAGCAGTGAGCAAGGTGTGGATTGCAATGATGATTGCCAACGTTCGGAACAGACAGAAGCAAAGGAACGGTCACTCCAGGCGCCTCAAGTATGAAAACGTCGTAGTCAATTAATCTAAGTGCTGGTTAGTATAGACATAATCCTCCTCGCCATATCTTTTGGTTATCTTGATGATTCGAAGAGGAGTTAAATTTGATTAGCTGCGCAGTAAATATAGGATATAGATGCTTTTTACAATGTCCATTCGAGATACCAAAATATTACCGCGTGGTGCTGGGTAAGGACGTTGGTAGACTTCACCGCGCTCTGAGGCAAACATATAAATAATATACCCCTGATGACATTATAAGAAACACTCAAAGGAAACGTCATTCCAAAATCGAGTGGTTAATAAAAAAAGAGAAAAAGGCTACCATTCCAAAATACAGAAATGACAAAAAAGGGAAACATCATCCGAAATGCCGCCCTTACAATGAGTCTTGCTACGCTCTTATTAAGCGGCGTCGTAAGGTAGACTGCTTCTATGCTACATCCTGTCGACGCCTGACCCTGGGATAAGGCATAAGAAGAAGTAGATATCGGTAGACCAAAGAGAAAACGTATGGACGATGTATTAGATGATTTAAACATCATAGAAAACTAGAAAAGGAAAACACTAAGGTAAGAATTGTAGGACTCGTCAAAGGAAATTAATATCGCATAAAAATTGAAAGAACCATATTTACAATAATGATTAGCATTGAATTAAAATTAGCTTAGCAAGATGCTATGTGTTCTTCGCTCTTTTATATGGAGTATAATATTAAACTCCAATAGACACTTTGTGCAAAAGAATAAATACATTTAAAATGTGGATATACCGTTGAATATTGATTATATTTTGGATAGATCGCATTACTAACGAGAAACTTGTAGAGGACCTCAACAAAGAAGAAAAATTACTGTTCGGTATTAAAAAGCGAAAGAGTATTTGAAACACACAATGAAGAATCAAGTTGCGGATTATTAAAATTGAATAAAAATAGCAGGGAAACCAGGACCAGAAAGAAAAAGAATATCTTGGCTACAAAACCTGAGAACGTTGTTTGAGTCTGAGCATTATTTTTTTCTTTTGAACCACTTATATTTCATAGATATCAATACAGTTTCTGTTATAACTGACTTCTAGTGCAATTCTATGAAAAATCCGTAAGCTACAGATGATTGTATCAAAGGAGTTGTTTTATGTGTTGTTATGGACAGTTTCTTATAGATGTTGTCTGTAAGCTTATATGTTTAACTCAGCATTGCACCATTATTCGGAAGTGCAGTTAATAAAATTCAAATAGTCATGATAATTGCTAATACCCGTAACGGATAAGAACTAGAAGAATAAAAAGAAAAGCTGTTTGAAAGAAGCAAGGAAGCCTAAACCTACAGAGCTCTAGGAGTCAAGAAGAAGAAATGTAATCGAAAATATTAACAAATTTGGACCAATATATCAATATTTGGTGAATTCATTCATCAAGTAGAAAGGACATTTGAGACATGACCTTGCCAGTAGCCACGACAACAAGACCCTGAAATATCATTGGTTTAGGATGACAAGTATTTGGTAGTGGAGAGACATGTACAGGGAAGTTAATGAAGGCCGCGTAAATCTACAAGAAATAGAAGTAGAGCAACATCCTGATCAATAGATGCCTTAAACAAACAAGAATGGTTTGCTATTGGCGAAGGATAAAAAATGGCAGTCAGAAGGGACCTCTATATATCCAGCAGTGGATCAAAATATTTATCCAGTGCTGATTAAAAAAATTTGGTTATACTATTTAATATTTAAGTGGAGCAAATATTTCTGTACACACATGTCATTTTTTGTAACAAAACAATTATTACCTACAGCGCTAATTTAAATATTTAAGTAATAAACGTGTGTTATTTAAAATCTAATGTTAAATCTACTTAAAATATGTTCCTATCTGATATAGCATGAATTTTAAATAAATATTGCATGCGTGCAATATAATGACGTCAAATTAAAAAAATCTGATGTGGACAACATATAAACTTTCATTAAAAATATTTATAACAATAATGTAACAAACAATTTAGCGTAAATTATAAAGGTGGGCCATGTATAAACGATATAACATTCAGTAAATTTTTATTTTTTATTGTAGACAATAATCTATAGAACAGGCTATCGTCTTCAAATATACGGGTATTGCAATTTATAGTATTCGCGACTATAATTACCGAAACGGCGCCACTATCGCCTTGTGAACTTTTGACACGAAAAAGGATAGTCATCTGTCAACGTATGTAAACAGTATTGGTTTATAATCAATTTTTGGTCTAATTTACGTTTTCTTGCTGTATACAGTATATTTAAATTATAACCGAGTATTAAAAAAGTGTATAAATATATGTGAATCCATTTTATGATAAAATTTGCTGCTTGTAAATGAATATTTTCAGAGGTTATATATTGTATGTTGGTGCCGGCTTATACTCACAGAGAAAATAAAATGTTATACTTTGAACTTAAAACATTTATTTGAATACTTAATATCTACACATATCTCAAGAAATTTTATAGAAAGAGAACTTGTAATTTATTCTACACAAGAAAACTGTCAAATATTTGCAAACTAACACAGTTATGGAACACTCGTTATGGATACGCGTTAAGTTGAGTCGCCAATATACAAATACACTTATACTTTGACTTATGTACATTTGTTCTTATATCCTATTTACATTACTACCCCTTCTTGACTTACGTTCACACGTTTTCCGTTCGTCAATGTTCGAGTCCGGTTCTATTAGCCAACAATCAACAGTTCTTTACTCCAACAGGGGTATTCTATATCAACTATGTTAACTCTACCAGTGTTAAAGTTAAAGGTCAGATTTTGTTCTATCTTGTAACATGCACATCTGATTAGACTTTTAACATAACATCGCTATTGAAATATACATTTTGGTTTAGAATAGTGATGTAAGACACATTACTCGACCTCCAGAAAAAATTATTTAATGTTTCTGTTGAGTCTGAGATTGAATATTGTACTGAAGATTTTCTTCAATAAATCAATCGAATCGATACATATTTGACTAATGGTAACTCTTAAAACATAAAATTTTCAGATATATCAAAAAAATCCCAACTTTCACTATCTATAATTTGTGGACAATTATTTCATATTTTTTTAGGGAATAAAATTTAATCGTTTATTCTAGATTCATATATGCTGTTCACTTTTGTAAAAACAAAGAGGAAATTTTGATTTCAATAGTTTGCACCTTGAAATTGTAACCGTATGTCAATGTATGTCATGATCTCACTTTCTTAATTTGTCATTCCATTTGACATATGTCATAATGAAAAATGATATCTTATAATGATCATAACCAACAAATCCTAAGTCTGTTTTACAGCGTAAGGGATATTTATAAATGGCATTTAAAGTCAGTAATACACTATAAAAGTAACCAAAATAACCAGATCTGGTTTGTACTTCAAAAGAGAACGCAATATATTATTTGTGGATATACCTATATGCAGGGCCAATTTTTTTTTGTGTGTGCAGGAAAAATTTGGCGCCTAACAAAAAAAAAAAAACAATTGTTTATTTTTCTTTTTATTTATTATTCTTATTATTATTCTCTACTTAACAAAATGAAAAATTTAACAAAATAATCAATGATTATAACAAAACAACAAAATGAACTACATTAAACTTCAATTAAGACCTAAAAAGAATTTAAAAAAAGGGCGCCTAAAATTGCGTGAGACAATATGATATATCAAAAATGTTCGTAAATTAAAAAAAAAAAATAGTAAATTTTGAAGCGCCTTTTTTACAGGCGCCTGTGTGCCCTGCACACTTCACACATGCCACAAGCCGGCCCTGCCTATATGTATCGTTTAGTGCAGAAAGCAAAGCTGTAAGTTTTCACTTCACTTCTGTTTCTCACAAAAAACCCGTTTGTTGCATAAACCCCTCTATCGCAACAATATATAGTGTTGCTACTCTAAAATTAGTGATTTGTACAGTTGACAGACATGTGTTCTTAATTGTTATTAAGGTACTGCTAAAAAATTGAATCTGAACGGGACCAGATTTGATGAGTATTTAATTCCGTCTTTTACATAAGGGCACATGGGGCACGAGTCCAGGGCCTCCGGCTTGATGGGGGCCACAAAATCCCGAGGTCATTGTTTACAAGAAAAAAAAAAGGAGCTCAATTTTTACTGCAATTTTACTACAATTTTACTACTTTTATTAAAAAACCTTGCAAATGAATCTGCGGTATCTTTAGTATCTCAGCCTTACATTACTCTCATAAAAGCAGATAAATTAGAAGAAATTTTCCCGAATGTAGAAGTATATTCTACAAGCTACAAGGATATTCCTTTGCTTAATGGTCACCAATTGTAGTGGAGAGCGCTATACAGAATAAAAAATTAATTACGAACGACTGTGTTACAAGAACGACTTACTAATTTGTCAATCATGTGCATAGAAAGTGATATCCTTCAAAAATTAGACTTTGAGGACATAATAGAAGATTTTACATAACAGAAATCCTGGAAGAAACCATCATTATTAACGTAAGTCCATTTCTCAAAATAGTAAGCACTTCACTTATATTTGATTTGTATAAAGCTAACCATAATAACCAATAAAGTCACTAAATAAAAGTACATACTGATGTTTTCATTCACATTTTTTTAAAAACTTTCTAAAAGGGCCCCAAACTCTGTGTGCCCAAGGGCCCCTGCATGGCCTAAGACGGCCCTGGTGGTTTCTAAAATAAATGTCCCACTTGAGAATCAGAAAACTATTAATCAAATTAAATTCTACCCTAGCTTAAGACTGTGGCTTACATCAGTTATTTAGGATAAAAAGGAATGAGAATAAAATTGCACAAGTGTATTATTTTCTATTTAAATGAATTTGTACTCGTATTAAATAGAGGATTTTTGTGCAAAACAATGAGTAAAAAAAATATTACAATATGCAGTGAGTAGATTTTTTCGATTTAAGGGTTGCTCCTATTGGCTTAACAAAAAAAATTACAAAATAATCAATGCTTATAACAAAACAACAAAATTAACTACATTAAACTTCAATTAAGACTTAAAAACAATTTAAAAAAAGAGCGCCTAAAATTGCGCATTCAGATTTCGAAATATAATTCTTAAATGTATTCGGTACAATGAAACATAATCGATTTTTATCATTATAAAATATAGAGTATATATATTAGTAAAAAAAACAAATAAAATAAAAATGGCTGAAATAACGAACTACTACCACTTATCGTGCAGGGAAAGATATTCAGCAAATGGAGTGTAGGTAAACAAATTTTGTACACTAGCAAATCTACGTCAGTGTTTTGGATGTTTATCTGGAGATTTTATTTTTTAAAATAGTATTTATGATTGCCAGTCAATTGTCGCTCTAGACGGAGGTTCTTTTCGAAGTCGCGGAATACTTTTTACTATAAAATATTTTATTTTGGATCGCGAAAATCAATAACATATATATGCTGACTAAGTCATAATTTAGTGAAATACTTGTAACAAATTCGCGGAACACCGGTTAGTAACCACTGTTTTAGACGTTTGTCTGTCTGCTTACTCTGTCAATACGGCTTTGTCTAATAGCTATAACCACTTTTTCAATCAAGAATCATGTATATAATCTTTTTGTCTAGGCTTCATTGTCTCTTTAACAAACTTAATGCAAAATCTAGTAATAAAAAATTCTTTAAGCTTATTCTAGTCACGAAAACAATCTGATATCAGGTCAATTATTTTATATAGTTAATTCAGGAAGAGCAATATCTGTCAAGACACAGAATTCATTTAAAAATACGGCCTTAGAAATTGAGCAGTAAAAGTTAACTCCTGCTCGTAACTATTTTAAAATTGGACATTTTACTTCCATTTTCCCAGGAATTCCAGACATAATTTGCGAAAAATATCTTGTAATAACTACAAAGTACCGTGAGAACTGGCAAAATTGAGGAAAATATTTTTCTTTTTTAGTAATTTTGGCTTTTTTTTTAACTTGGAAGGTCACTAAGCCCGTCATAAATCACTGGCAAGTCTTTATTGATGCTTAAATACAATTTTAGGTATATTTAGCCAACAAAAATTTCCGTCAATGAATTCTGAT
The DNA here is from genome assembly GCA_963971575.1 of Liopterus haemorrhoidalis. Lineage (NCBI taxonomy): Eukaryota > Metazoa > Arthropoda > Insecta > Coleoptera > Dytiscidae > Liopterus > Liopterus haemorrhoidalis. The sequence continues at coordinate 12,373,898 of OZ020618.1, read as the reverse complement.
CATGAGCTAAACAGTATTGTTGCAAATTAGACAGCCCAAGTAGAACTGGGTAGAGCAGCGGTTTCGAATTGTTCGGAGAAGGGCCACATACATTTTTCTTAAATAAATTGCGGGTCGAAAATGAAATTAAATCTGACTGGGCGCTTTTCGAGCTGCCTGGTCATCGACATTGTAAATTACGATTACAAGACACTGTAAATTACAATACTGCTCAACCTAGACTGGGAAGAAAAACCCTCTGTCGAAGTACATGGCGCAAACTAGTGACAAACGATATACAACAGTAGCAACGGACTCGTATAGAGCGTGCGACACTAGTACGCAATAAACGCAAATCCAGACTCAAGTCACTGTTACCTGATTTTGCATATAATTATCTCTGCGCTATTTGTGGCAAATGTTTGTATCCAGAATTAGCCTCTTCTTTCATGAACGAGCTGTCTCTCGTCGAAATTTGTGAAATATTTGTCTTTTAGTAGCGAAGTATTGTCGTCGATTCGACGTAACAGTTATACATATATATATATATATATATATATATATATATATATATATATACTGTTATATATGTATATATATGTATAACTGTTACGTCGAATCGACGACAATACTTCGCTACTAAAAGACAAATATTTCACAAATTTCGACCTGTATATACGCACCTCGATACAACGGACTTCGGATATAACAGACAGCATGTAAGCGATCGTAAACTGCACGTGACTGCGCACTGTGGAAATCACCCGAGTTGCGGGCGGGAATTCGTAAGTTTAGAGAGTTAATAATTAAGAAACAACAAACTTCAAAAACCAAAACAAAATTTGATACATTTTTCAAACCAGTGTCACCGAAACCAGGAAGTTCAAAAACAAACATTGACGACTCTCCTCAACGGGCGTATGGTGACATATCATCTGAAGACGAATAAAGGGCAATTTTAAAGTGTAATTAGAATGTAAACTTTCGTTTATAATATATTTCTATTTGATAGGTAACAAACAGCTTATTCAGAAAATTTATTTTTATATAACGGACATTCGGCTATATCGGACACCCCTTCACCCGCATTGGTCAGTTATATCGACGTTCCACTGTATATATATATATATATATATATATTATTTCTTAAATTACTTGGTACTTTCATTATTCCAACATATTCATTTGAAACGTATTAATAATATGAATATTTAATTAATAATATAAAGTAATATTTTTGTAAATCTGATATTATTTAGTCTTGCTGATATTAAGTCTCGCTGTTTTTATATACGATACGTAAGTACAATTTTTTTCATAAGGAGGAATAATTGTCCAATGTCTGGATGATATTAATGCTTGTAGTCTGTAGTTAGGGATATTTGAGGTAGAGCATAAGCTGCGCACAACAAATCATCAAAAACATTAAATAATCTCATTCTTTTTGGAGAAGGTATCTTAGATTGAAGGATTGAACGAACAAGAAAGTGCACGTTCCGAATAGAAATTCAGATGCTGTGGAACTCGAACGTTGTTGGACATAAATGGAAAGCGCATGGATGAAAGTAATGAAAGGGTTGAAATTGATATCGGACTTAAGAGCAAATAGACGTAAGTTAAGGTATTACTATACGAGGGTCATCTTGAAAGTTTGTCAAACAACTATTCTCTTTTCTCGTAAATCTTCAAAAGAAATATTTCGGCACAATACAAGGTTCAACCTATTGTTATCTCAAAAATAACTGTTCTGCTATGCATAGTATAACTGAACTAAGAAATTAAAAACAGGATTTCGCAAGATCTTGTTTCATCACTACAAAGTGCCAAAAACACTGTCCAACGAACGATTTTCAGATTACTTTTATTTTTAGACTTGACTATCATCAAATTATTCATACATCCTCTATGTAGTCATTTGGCACCATATGCACCAGGCACTTTTTTTATTTACTCCATGTATAGAAATATATCATAATTATTTTTAATTTAATTTAAAAAAAAAATGTTTTCACCATTTTTCACAAAATTTCAGTGAACCTCGTATTTATAGATGTACGTAAACTTTATATACAGTACCTAGACAAAATATTATAACCACTTACAAAAACAACTGTTTATTAAAAATGCCGACATATAATCATATGCTACTTTATTTCTTTCTTTAACATATCTTGTATTTATTAAAAGATAAGCTGATAATCTGAGACTGATTTGCAAAAACAAAAAGTACCGATTTTGTCCTGGCCAGGTAATTCGCCGGATATCAATCCTATCGAAAATGTTTGGAACCTCTTGAAAAGACTTGTTTATGATTTAAATAATACTAATAAACAAGTTAATAGATAATATTAAAAAAGTATGGCATGGCTCTCCAGAAATTGAAAATTGTAATAGGGCATGTATTGAGAGTATGCCTCGAAGAATTGCGGCAGTAATAAAAGCAAAGGGGGGCAACACAAAATATTAAAATCATTTTATAAATCTACTAAAATAATTTGAAATAATAAAATACAAAATAAAAATAAAATTGGTGTATTAGTATTTTGTTGATTTTGTGTAAAACATGAATTTTAAAAAAATCATAAGTGGTTATAATATTTTGTCTAGGTACTGTATATAAATATGTATAAAGGATTAAGGCATTTTAAATCAGATTTTCATGTTTGGTAATTTCGTCCTGCTTGTTTTAAAACTAATTTTAAGCATTTTTTAAAATAAATAAGACCTTGATAGTTTTATATTTTTAAATTTTTAAATTTTTCTTTAGGGTTAAGTACCATAAAGCATGCTAATTTTAATATTAACTAATAATTAGGAGTATTAATTAAAAATTAAGTGCCATTTCCAACTGTTATTGGTATCGTCGAAAATGTGTTTCGCCCATTCTATTAGTATAAGTTTACTTAGTGCAAAAAGTTGTAATAATAAATTTAGACATAACTGGATTGGAGGAATTGGCATATTTATAGCCGTGGTTGGTCTCGATCCCTACTCTATGTGATTTTTATTTATGGGGATCAGTTAGTACAAAACGTCTACAGACAAAATTTGGGGGATGATTTGGACATATTCAAAAATTCTAGTTGGGATGACATTAATGAAATTAAAGTTGGAGAGTTGCTAGTGTTTCATGAGTTTAAAAGAAGATTATAATTGTCAAGAAATCGGCGGTAGATAGGTTGAGACTAGGAATGACAATGGGTAATCGGGAAGTCGCTACCCGGCCAGTTATCATTGTACGCGGATCCGATTTTGTTTACCCATTACGAGTAATTAACGGATAATTGTGAGGTATTTTAAGTATTTTTTGTATCTATGAGAATTTGGTTAATTTCCATTGGAATAGAAAAATGGAAGCAGGAAGCAGGCCGCAAGTGGCCCTTTGGTCCTATTCCGTTTTTAATTAACCGGTAGCGGGTAAATAACTATAATAGCGGGTAACTAACCGGTAACTAACGGGTAGCCGGCTAATTGTATAGGGTACCCGTTTCCAGAAATTTTAAATTCTCGTCATTTGCAGTTGATACTTCTATAGTGAGTTCTAGACATTAGACAATTTAATTTTGAGATGATAATCTTTCTTCTTAGTGTGCCATGTTCGATACTCTCAACTGCCACTTTCGTATTGAGCATTTTCCGAGCGTAGGTTATTTTCCCGCGTACAGTTGTGTTGTGTGTGTTGCCTTTGTCACAAAATCGTGTGGAACCAACAATTTATTATCGTGGAATCAGAACCATTAATTATTTTGGGGAAATTTTACTAGGGATTTTACCTCGGTAGTTGCCCTGTGCCTTCCGAGGTAGAAACGGTCGAGAAAATGTAAGTTGTTTTGGCTGACGCCGGGGAATGAACCCTGGTCCGCCGCTCAGTAGTCCATACACTAACTGAGCTACGACCGATCTCTTTATATGTTAAGGATTCCACACACCAAAGCAGCCGCGGTGGCGGCCACGGTAGCGATACGGCAGCGGCCTAACGCAACCTATACAATACAATGAGACCACGCACATACAAGCGCTCCGCTATCTGAGAACGCCACCGAATGCAGCGTTCAGTCTAGCGATCACCAAACACTGGCGGCCGAACTCGACAAGTTGCGTTAGGCCGCGCGATATTCATTGTTTATATACCACAGAGTGAATATATTTAAGAAAATAATGTCGAAAATAGATAATTTAACAGAAAAAATCATAGATCAGTAAAGGATCATTTAATTTTGTATGACTTAGCACATCCTGATTACAAGAATATTAGGAAAACAAATAAAGTGTGGAACGAAATAGGAAAAGTTTTGGAAATTGATAGTAAAGTCTGTTCCAAACGGTTAGGCGGAACTAGATTTTGCAATCTAGTTACTTTTATCGTTTAAATCATGCTTTTCAGCCGTTTTGTTTAAGCTTTGTAAATCATACTTGCAACAAACATTTTTTGGCTAAGGTTAATATCATTTTAAAATGTTATTTTCTTTATATTGTGTTTTTTTGTGCCATTCTTAATACAAATATCCCATTTATTTATTTTTTGTCATTAAAATATGTAAGAAAATTAATTTAAGTTTGACATATGTCATTCGTTTCCATGGTTTCATTGTTGGAATTTTAAATTTTGACATTTCAACGTGAAAAATGAATTAACCCAAGCAAGGTCCCTTTTCCAACCTAAAAGAACGAAATTCCCATTTAGTTCCGCCTAACCGTTTGAAACAGACTGTAAGTAGATTATTATTTTTTCTCTACATACAATTAATTATTCTATTGTATTCTCGCAATCAATATTATCATACAACTATATACCGTGATTCACTAACTGATCGCTACCGCTACCGCCACTCCCACCGCGTTAGTGTGAGGAGACCTGATCGCTAGTCGTATCGCTACCGTGGCCGCCACCGCGGCCGCTTTGGTGTGTGGAATTCTTTAATCTTTACATAATTTAATGCAACACAGTTTATTTTTGGGCACCTAGGTTAATAGTTCGAATTTTAATAAATATAGTTTCTGAAACAGGTAAAATATTTTATGAATTTTTATTCATTTGTAATCTTGTAATTTTTTGTTCATTGTACCAATTCTAAACTCAATACGAGAACGCGCTGTATAATCCTTTTAAAGAAATTTGAGGTTAATGTAGATTATAACATGATTTAACATAGGTTACATTGCTTACAATCTCAATTTTTAACAAGCTCTTGAAGCGTCAAGATATATCTTATAATACCTTCCGTATGAATCTCGAGATTTTATCTCCATGTTCCCAGGGTGTCACCCATCCTCCGGAAGTGTTACAATCAAGCCCACGACTTCCGTTGTTGAATATTTGTCCTCTACGGAAATTGTTCCTAAATAGGTCCGGTTTTTTTCTTAGTAGTTTGTTAAAGGCCTCTACGAGTACAAACACGGCGTCGTACATAAGTGCTGCTTGTGCTGATATGCTCTCACGACCGGCGCCGAGTGACTTGGCGGGATCTAACCGTCGCCAACCCTCTAGGAAGTCTTTGACGTAGCGTCGAGACGTGTCTATTATCCTAAATCCCGTTATATTTATTGCTCCATATTCTATTACTTCACTCTCCCATCGGTCGTCCATGATCTGTAAGCAAAAAACACATTTTTATAATGAAACATTCATAATTTGTAACAAAACATATTGTAAATAGAGATAATAAAAAATTGATGTGAAGTGTGAATTTTCACACATTTCAGGGTTTCGCAGGTATAGTCGGATTGCTGATAAGTGACTGTTCGTTGCTACAAGTATCGATATTCAATACTATATGCTTTCTCTGTCTATATCATTATAATTATTTGCATACCCATAGTAACGTATAGTGGACTCAAGTTGACAACTAACCTTCAAAATTATTTGAATAAAAAACAAAGCATTAGAAAGAAACAGCATGATTCGTAGATATCTTTACTAATTAGAGCGCGAAAATAAATTTACAGCAGTACTCAAACAAACAAAATTATTAATTTTAAGGTTATAATTATAAATAAGGAAAAATTTATACTCATACGTAAATTTTGGATTATAATTTGTTGTTTATTCCAGCAGATTTAAAATTAAAGTTTGTGAATTTAATAATTGGCCGCAAGCCATATTTTAATTAATATTTATTACCAGACACTGACAGTTAAGACAAATAACAAAAAACATTTTTAAAATCGCTGAAAAATGGTAACTAGATTATTATATGAATGCACTACTTGATACATACATGTAACAGTCACCTATCAGCAATCCGACTATATTTAGTAAGTGAATGATGATTATTTGGGATGCCAAAACAAATTTCATGTTAATTTTTTTTTTTTGTTAATTTTAATTCGAATGCCTAATACCATTATTTAGGTTTCTAAATATGTGCAGATTTTTTTTTATTTTATATAGCAAGGTTTATTAAGATTTTGAAAATTGTACCTATGGCTTCCATTGGTTTTAAGTCATAACTCCGCCCCTCTGATTTCGTGTATTCAATTTCAACAATTTCCACTAGTTATTTAACTTAACGCTTTTAAAAATTAAATGCACTATTTGCCCAAATATAACTAGAATTTTGAAAAAATAATTTAAACAAAATAAAAATGAAAAAAAAAAACAAAAAAAAATTGCCTCGAGCCTGGAACTCTAGTTTGCAAATTAGAACGCGAGAACGCTAACCATTACACCATGAAAGCATGATAGTTTACTTTGTTATATAAATTATTAAGTATTTTAAAGAGGATCAAGCAAAAAATACAAAAAATGCGTTATTTTCCGAATACATGATCTGATCAAAAATTCCTGTTGTACTATTCCGGTTCATACAAACGTACATTACTTAGAATTTTTTCAGATTTTTAGGCTAAACCATCTGGGCTACAGGGTGTGGGACAAATTTTTTTTTTACACAGTTTTGGCTAAAATCGCATCAAAATAATTTATTTTGCAAAAATAAAATTTTGATCGTTAATCCACGTACTAAGGGCTTTCATTTGATACCCTACTAGGAATTAAAAAAAAATATATATTTTTTTTCGATGAGCAGATTTTAGATGTTTTAGGCCCGGTCTTTCCACCTTCAGATAAAGTCCCAGGTAACTATCTGACAGATAAGGTTATTTGTAACTTCATCTGCTGAGTAAATGTCAATACCAGTCAGTGAATCCAATATGTCAGTCTCATTATCCGTTAGATAACTATCCGATAGATACATTTGTATAGAAAGAAGGGATGACATTTACTCAGCAGATGAAGTTAAAAATAACCTTATCTGTCAGATAGTTACCTGGGACTTTATCTAAAGGTGGAAAGACCGGGCCTTAGTATTTTTCCTATGTGCGGGTCAAAGAGTTGTATAAGCATGCTAAATTTCAACTCTCTAGGTTTAGCCGTTTGGCTACAATTTTTACCGAACAGACAGACAGACAGACAGACAGACAGACAGACAGACAGACAGACATACAGACATACAGACAGACAGACAGACATACGACAAAATGACGGTATAAGGGTTTTTTGGTCATACCTACAAAACCCTAAAAAATATGAGCAAAAGTTACAGCAATGTTATTAACTTTATTTTAATTATATTATTTTCTATTTCAAAAAATGTCACCGGAAGATCATACTCCATTTGGATTATATTGGCTGTAACTCACCATCATAGTAATATTATGTAAAACCTTTTGTACAACACAGATATATTACAATTAAAACATATATTTTCAACCCGACATTTTTTACAAAACATATTACACAATACAAAAAAATATGACAGCCGAGTAAAAATATTGATATATTTTGAAATATATCACCCTATTAAAAGCATTTGACACTCTGAAAATTACCCTCTCGACAGTGCAATTATATATATGTCAGTTTAATCAAAATCTGTACAATACCATCTATTCAAATCTATCTTTGATTACGGCTATAGGCGACAGATGGCAGGAAGTCAGCGGGTAATAAATATGAGGATTTCACATAATAGGTATGTCGCGACATCAAATACTAATTGTAGCGAGACAGACAAATTACAGAAATTCCAATGTCGATTATAAACTATATCGATATATCTACAGGGCCAGTTTAATGTCTTACTGTTAGGTAATATGAGTCATCGTATGTATCGCTACAAAATATCCCGGACCGAATTACCATTACTTGTCATTCTGATATCTATATTAATAAAATTAGAGGGTATATTGCATTTTTTTTCGGCCTCATATTTTGTTTCTGCACGTTTCAGATGATTATAGACGACGAAAAAAAGTCTGTCTGTCTGTCCGAGATTCACACAAAAACGGCTAGACATATTTACACGTAATTTGGTACGATGATAGAGTAGAACCAGAATTCGATCATAGATTACACAGCAAAAAATTTATTAGTGTAAAAGTTAATTCTCAGTTTGGTTAAAATTTTAGTGTAAAAATTTTCATTTAAAAAAAGTAAAAAGTTCACTATTTTTAACCAAATGACCGTGGAAATCATATAGTGTTATTTTTATGAAATATTACTTATTCAGTGTTAAAATTAACACTACTTTACACTATTTTTTTTCTAACACTATAACTTAACCAGTATGTAAGTGTAAACTTTATACTAATTTTAACCAAAAAAGGATTGTAAATAATTAACACGAAAAGCGAGGGACTTCATGGTAAAGTCCGTACCAAATTAATTTTGATGATGGCAATAAAAGTTAGGGAACTCATAAAATTACAATAGAAGTGATATAACTAGGCGTGTTAACCCATAGCCGTAGGGATTAGTTTTTCACATTACGCATCTTATTTAAAGGATTAACAAGTATACTTATTTATAGTTAGCACTTAAACGTACGTATGCGCCACTGACCGTTGACTATTTACAACTTGGTTGTAAACATGAACCCTACTCCTTTTGTAGTTTAACAATGTCATTAAAGTTATACGGGATTGTTTTATGCCGATCTTCAAAAGTAATATGGTATGCTTTATACCCTAAAAGTTCATTTTTTAGTACACCATGAAGTCCCTTTAACCCTACTTTTTGCCTTTTTGCTATGAGTGTATGCCATATATGGCAGTCTGTCTGTCTGTGCGAGATTCACGCAAAAACGGCTGGACATATTTTTATTTACGGCTTCATATTTGGTTTTTACATGTTTCTGATTATAAGATAATATCCGATAAAAAAAAACAATTTTTGTTTGTCCTAGAATCACGCAAAAACTGCTAAATATATTTTCTCGTGATTTGGTACGATGATAGAGTAAAACCAGTATTCGAACATAGGCTACATGGCATCTCAAATTTTTCATTCTAAGGGGGTGTTACGGGGTTAAGACTGTGTACTGGAAAACTTAAAATATCTTCCTTATTATTGACTTAACAGAAAAATGTATTTAACAAAAATAATTTATAATAAGAAAATAAATCTTTTTCGTTCAACGCATTTTTTCAATTGGATAAATATAGGAGGCACACCCTAAAGCTAAACTTTTGAAAACTCTCCTTATTATTGACTTGGCAGCAAAAATATGTATGATAAAAATTGCTTATAATAAGAAAACAAATGTTTTTTGTTCCGTACATATTTTTAAATGGATGAGTATTAGGGGTGTTACTGGGGTACACTCTAAATCTAAAATCTTGAAAATTTAATTTATTATTTACTTTATATTAAAAATTTATATAAGAAAATTTGTTAAGAATGAATAAACATTTTTTTCTGTTTAATACAGCTTTTAATGAGAGGATTATTTAGAGCAACGTTTCCCAACCTTATGTGTATCGCAAAAGTTTTATATTTGTTATTGCACTGATTACAAACACAAAAAACAACAAATAAAAAATAACATATAATCAGTGAAAGAAGAAACAGATTATTACTTAAGCAATTAACAGATTAAGGACCGAGATTTTCATCTCAAAATTAAGTGGGTTATAACTTATGAGGCGAATAGTTGCATAGTAAAAAAAATCCCGCGGACCGGCAAAAAACTGTCGCGGACCGGAGGTTGGGAATCACTGATTTAGGGGGCTAAAGTGAGAGTTACCTATAAAGTTAAATATCTCATTTATCATTTACGTAACAGCAAAAATTAATATAAGTTGTTAAGTATGAACAAACGATTCTTCTCTGTTCAATGCGAAGTTACGGGCACGCCAGCTAGTAGATATGATACGTAAGATATTCACTTATCATTTACGTAACCGAAATAAGTATAAGAAAAATTATTAAAAGTGAAGAAAGAACGCTTCTCTGTTCGATACAGTTTTTAATTAGAACATTATTTAGGGGGCTAAGGGGAATGTTATCTATGAATTTGAAGTATCTCGCATATCAATTACTTAACAGCCAAAATGTATACAAGAAAAGTTGTTAAGAGTGAAGAAACTATCTTAAAAATCACCGGGGCAAGAAAATCGCAATACAAAAACAGTTATAAAATTAATAACGAAATAACTTGTGAAACTAAGTAAAACAAACCTAAAAAATGACAGCTGCATCATATAAAGTCTTCCCTTAACCACTTGCCAGGTATTGCGCAACGCACACAGTTAGCGTATTCCTTTACCAAACCTCAAACATATATGTAAAAGACATTTAGAGAGATATGATTCTTAACAGAGAAAGATGGAGTGAGGTTAAACACTGACCTCAACAATATAGGCTATTCCAAACGTTTAAGCAGAAGTAACTGGAATTTTCATTTTTAGGGTTTTGTTGGTATGACCACCAAAAAACTCTTAAAACGTCACTCATGTGTTTGTCTGTCTGTCTGTACGGTAGAAATTGTAGCCAAACGGCTGAACATAGAAAGTTGAAATTTGGCATAGTTGTACAACTTTTTGACCCACATATAAGAAAACTATATAGAGTTCAAAAAATACATCGCGGGATAAATATAAACAAATATTTAGAGGAATTTTTGATCAGAGTGTGTTTTTGAAAAATATGGAAGTTTACGTGTTTTTGAAAAAAATTATTTATTTTTTTAATTTATGATTAAATTATGGCAAATAAAGTTATGGATTTTTTGTTTTTTTGGAATTAAAAATATTATTAAAATAATATATTTTTTTAATAGTTGCGAACTGAGTTACTCACACCACACCACACTACACGCTACACTGTAAAATATTTCTTATTAATCTAATGAAGAAAAAAACGCTGGAATATTTAGCAAATTATTTAAATTTTGTTTATAAAAATTAAATGGAAGCTCTTAGTTTTCAAATAACGAATAAAAGTGTCAAAAAAAGACTGTTGATTTTGATGTGATAAGTATACCTAGACGTCCAATATTATGTTGGCTTCTTACACCTACTAAATACCTGCAAAACCCTGAAATATGTGAAAATTCACACTTCATTTCAATTTGACATGAACTTTCTTTTTCTGGTTTGAAGCTGGCTTTTGCTAAACAAAATGATTAAAATCACCATTTAAACTGTAAAAGTTACAAGAGCTCAAAATCTAGTTCCGCTTAAACCAAAGAAACAGACTATACATCTTTCTACTTCAACTAACAGCGCTGATAGTTTATTTCGGTATTAAATTTTTTCTATTATAAAATTTGGAATAAAACTAAAAATTGAATTTTTATTTAATTCAGTTTTGTGTCATTTTTAAAAAGGCTATTTAAAAAGTCATTTAAATTTTAAAGATTGATATAAAATTGATTGAAAAATCATGTAGTGGAGAATTGGAAAATGTTTTCGAACATATTTTTTGATTTTCCAATTTAATCTCTGGCGATATATTTTCAATTTTTCCAATTACGCTAATTACTTAACATCGAATGCGAGATAAACTTTTCAATGTTTGGTTTAGTTTCTGTTTGTTTGAAAAAATTTATTGGGATATTAAAAAACTATGAAATATTTTCAATTTTTTGTTTGACTATATTTTTGATCGCTGTTATTAAAGGTTTCGAAATTGGGAGATTTAGAGATGGATTATATAATTTAATTGACGTATGCAATTTTTAGGGTTTTGTTGGTATGACTAAAAAACGCTTATAACTTCACTCATGTGTCTGTATGTACCGTAGAAATAGTGGCCAAACGGCTGGATCTAGAATGTGGATTTTGGGGATGTTTGTACAACTTTTTGATTCACATTAAAAAAAAAAAAAAAAAACGGAACGGGAAAAAAAATATGAACAAATATATTTTCAGCAAAAAAATAAATATACAGTGGGTATCGTTTATAACGACATCTGATTTAACGACATATCGGTTTTTGCCACGAAATTTCGTCCCGGCCAGAAACATATCTTTTTATACGTGAAACTTATAGCTTATAACGACATCGGATATTACGACGAAATTAATATAACGACGAAAAAAGGCTATCTGCATTGGCCTGCAGCTCATGTATTGCTTGCTGTATTACGAAGTTTTGCGTGATAATTGCGGTATCATCCGCGTACATGGAAATTTCTGCCAGAGCTGCTGGCATAGATGTTGAATAAAATTGGGCTTAATATACTGCCTTGTGGGACTCCTGCTTAAATAAGCCTAAATTCCGAGACTTCATTGTTAATGCGAACTGCAAAGTTTCGATCGTCAAGGAATGAGAATAATATAGCAGTTATACGAGGTCTGTTCAAAAAGTATCGCGAATTTTGAATTTCCGCGGGTTACGTATATTCGATTTTCGATTTTATTGTGGCGTTATGTTGGTACTCATGTCTCTCACATATGCCGACAAGTTCGGCCATTTTGAATGTTCAGTTAATTTTTGACAGTTGCTTTGCTTGCACGTGTTTTGGCTCGTCTTCGATTTTTGCCTATACCAAAAAATGGATCAAAGAATCTGTATCAAATTTTGTGTGAAAAACAAAATTAAGTGCGCGGACGCATTCCGAATGTTGACTGTGGCATATGGTGAAGCTACCTTGGACCAAAGCAACGTTTATCGGTGGTACAAAATGTTCTCAGAGGGCCGAGAAGATGTGAACGACGAAGAGCGTGCCGGACGCCCGAGCACGTCAACAACAGAAGAAAACATTGATGAAGTGAAGAAAATAGTATTGGCCAATCGTTGAATCACCGTTAAAGAAGTTGCTGAGGAACTAAACATATCGATTGGCTCGTGCCATTCGATTTTTACCAATGATTTGGGCATGAGACGGGTCGCATGCCCAAACATCGTTGCTTGTGCGCGAATTTTTGGCCAAAAACAACACACTAATAATGCCGCAGCCACCGTATTCCCCAGATCTGGCCCCCTGTGACTTTTTCTTGTTCCTGAAACTGAAGAGGCCCATGAAAGGACGACGCTACGCTACGAGTGAGGAGATAAAGACGGCATCGAAGGAGGAGCTGAACAAGATCACAAAAAATGATTTTTTCAAGTGCTTCGAGGATTGGAAAAAACGTTGGCACAAGTGTATAATATCTGGTGGGGATTACTTTGAAGGGGACAAAATAGATATTCATGAATAAATAAATAATTTTTGAAAAAACACAAAATTCGCGATACTTTTTGAACAGACATCGTACATATATACACAAACGTACTAATTTATATATCAGTATAGAATAATTTGCTTTTGTAAATTTCTCCATGTAAGCCCCTGGTAAGGACGGACGTGTAAAATTAATCTAATGAGGGGGAAGTTTCAACGCCTATCAATCATTAATGAACTGTATTTGATAGAAATATGTTTAATTATTTTATTTTCATAAAATTCTTGTGCGTTCCAAGCCAATGATATTAAAACAACTGGATCAATAAAACGTCTACTCAACTAAATTGTAATTACGCACACATAAAACAGAACATTATTAATTATTTCAACAATAAATAAAGTTAAATGAGTGTTTTAAATAACAAAACCGTGCTAACATTAAAAACGTGACTACTAGCCATAATCTGTCACAATATTACCAACAGAAACATTATAAAATTAACTAATTTATACATAATGAAAAAAATGTACTGACGAAAAAATTTTAGAAAAAAATATTTCTGGTATGTATAAGTTTTGCATTTTTACGAGTGATTTGCGTGAATGCAATATGCAAAAATGTTTAAACATAATAAATATATAACAATTTAGTTGAGAACTTGATTACGAAAAATTTGCACATTTAAAAGTAATGTTAATTTAATCTTATAAGAAATTTAAATAATTTACATTTGAACTGATATGAGAAATAAAGCAAGTTTATGAAAACATAAATTAACAAACAAAAAGGGTGAATTTTGTAAAAAATATTTAGTTCAAGTACACCCTTGAACTGAAACTTGGAAGAAAAAACCCTACAAGTAATCTTTGACTATCAAAAGAAGTCCAGTCAAGGTCATGTGACTGAAATAATAATTAACGAACTGATCTGTTTCTCTCTGATTCACAATGGCATAATAGTAACAGAAATACAAATGAAGTTTGTCTATCAATTTTGTTTATAGTTCAGGTATAGCTACGACAAACGTACTTATATATACAAACGTGTACCGTAGGTTATCCCACCTCGGGGTTTGTGTGAGATTACTAATGTTTTCTAGTGTCATTCGTACTAAACCGCGTTCAAAACTCTGTTTTGCTATTTATTTCATCGTATTTTTCATTCAATCTGTCCTTTTCAGGACAATATTTGTATTTTCAATAAATGTTTTCTTTTTTAAAACAATGTGTATGTAAAAGGCAAAACCTTAAGAAAGCAGTCCCATGAATTGGTTTATAACCTATACGAATATTTCCTGAGCAATGAATATTTTAAGAGCAAGAAAAACAGTGAACCTTTGTTAACTGTACATGCAGTTCAGGAGGTAAATAAATATGAATTAATATTTATTATAATTAAGATTAGGCTCCGGAGTCATATATATTCACACTCAATTTGCATTATTTTTATGAAATTTTTGTAAATACATCTTTCTTAGATAACAATAAATTATAGTAGGTACCTACGGAAATTGTTAGTTTTTTACACAGTTTTCATTATTTTGCACTTTTATAACTTGCAATTTTAGGTTAGATTTCCACATAAATCAGCGTAAATTTAACGTCTATAGCAGCACTAGGTTCGAGTTAGTAGAATGCGAGCGGATCGAGCTATCTACTTTCTAGTTTAATGACAAAACGTTATCTTAGGTTAGGAAAGTGTCAGATTAGTCAAACCAAGTGGAGCGAGCTTATAAAAGTTATTTAATGAACTAAATTAGCAACAAAGAATTAATCAAATTATGGAAACCAATTATTAATATAAAGAATGTTAAATATTACATTCGAATATGACCTTGACTAGACTTCTTTAGATAATCAAAGTATAGGTAGCCACGTTTAGAAGATTTGTCTCTATAAAATAATTAATAGCCAATATTAACTTTCGTAATATCCTTGAAAATATTTGTGAATGTTCTAGTATTAACGCGGACACCATTATATTGGACGTTTGCTATTACTGATAGTACTAGGCTAGAATAGTACAATATATGTTGAGTATTAGTATCAAATAAATATAATAGTTCAAATAATAATTCGGACGTTGAACGAAAATGTCCGAAGTTTAGTAGTTTAACATGTGTACAGTATGTGTATAGTATTAGATTAAAAAAATTGATGTAAAGTATGAATTTTCACACATTTCAGGGTTTTGTAGGTAATTAGTAAGTTAACAAATTGTGGGTACATATTAAAAATCATAAATTTCGCTACCTTTTGAAAGAATAACTAAGTGTTTCCATCGCTGTTGCAAAAATTTCGATAACTTTCGAAATAATTATCAGACCAAAAATATACTATTACAGTTCACAATAATGTGCGTTACTCATATATTACTCATTTGCGATTTTTTTCAGATTTTTAAATTAACTCCCCTGGGTTATAAGGTGTGAGAAAACAGTTTATTAACATATTTTTGGCTAAAATCGTGTTAAAATAAAGGAATTAAAAACAAAAAAAACTACGTTTCGTTCCGTAATCTACGTTTTAAGATATATGTTTTGATACTGCACAATAAATTTAAAATAATAAGTATTCTTTTCAACGACACAATAAAATTGAAATTTTTCAAAATAATAATCAAATTTAAAATAATTAAAATCGAATTATTCCGGTTTTCATTAATGTATGTACATTATTGAGAATTTTTAAAATTTTTAGGCCAACCCAATGGGAAATTAGGTTTGGGACCAAAGTTTTTTCAGTGTGGATTCCAAGGTGGTAGCCGAGAGGGATTTTCCTTCGCGGGTAGCAAAAATCCTCCGAAGATTTTTTTTAACAACAACCTGATCTACTTTATTCCTGGGCTCATTAGCCCCCCCCCCCCGGCTTGTGTAATCTCCCCGCCCCCTCTGGAGAAAAATGTCTGGTTTCAACACTGAATTAGTGACGTTATAAGGGTTTTTAGTCTTACCTATAAAACTCTAAAAATGATAAAAACGAATAATAAGAAATATTTCGAGTGAGGCAAAAAATCCTGACAGACAAAGCCCGTTTATAAAATGTAGAAATTTCCGTAAATTTAATTTTCAGGATATACCATAAATAAGGTTTTACTGAGTTTTCTGTTTCTTTAAAGTCCTTTAAAGTTTAATTTGAATAATGAATTTAAAAATTAATAAATAATAAATGATGTTTTAATTAATTTGTGGACATATTTGTCATTAAAAATTATCATCATAATATTAATTAGACAGCACTGCGTGTTGCATGTTATTAAAATTTTTTATCAAAACAATTCTAAGAAAGTTGGAGAAATTACATAAGCCAGAAATTCAATTATAGTAAAACAAACTTCAAAAACTAATTTAAAATGCAAGAAGCATAAATCAACATGTTGAAATACGAAACGGAAATAAAAGTAGAGTTATATTTTTTTCTCTGTTAAAAATTTTTAGTAAAAACTGCAAGTTTTGCCTTTGACATTTTACAAGTTTAACAACAGCAATTTACAACAAGATACCATCTGACTGCAGTAGCATGAAATACTTTGGTTTAAAAACCGATAAGTTCTAGGTCCATTAAACACAGTGGCGTACACAACGACCATCTCGTACCCTGGAACTTGTTGACAATTTTAATTGCTGGAAAAGTGGATCTACAGACGTAGAATCCATTCAAGATAACTGTGAAATGATGTTACGGTTAAAAAATGTGTTGTCAGTTGTAAATTGTTTACAAATGTCAAATAAATTAGGTTATATCCAACGAAGATTATTAAAGTAAAGGTTGTCTCGTAACTTCTGACCATCAGAGCGTGGGAGAGAATACGTCACACGTATGCGTAGGTTGCACTAGCATACAGAATTAATATAGATGTTGCACGTTCTTAAATATTTTTATTGACTATTTTCATAATAGATATTTATTTCAAGACAGTTCTACTGAATAAATTATAAATAAAAACCTAAGGAAATTTTATACTGATTTATATAAAATTTAAGGTGATGGGTATTTGTATTATAGTTAATAAATAACAATAAAATTGAATACAAATATAATTTTAGATATATTTAAATAAAAATAGAAAGACAGATTTCTATAATAATATAGTAATAAATAAATTTGGAGGTTATATCCAGGGCTTCGAACCGGAACTGAACCGAAAACCGAAAACCGAAAAAAACCGTTATTTTTGTCGGAAAGAAAACCGGAACTGAACCGAAAAAAAATTTCGGTTTATTTCGGTTCAGATAATGTTTATGTGAGTGAATATAAAATACATTTTATTTAAGATTATTTTTTAAACTGATGAGCAGAAAAAAATCGTAATTCGTAATTTTTTAACTGATAAGTAAAAAAATGCACTTCTATTATTTCGGGGGAGGGGGTGAATGCCCAGAACCCCCCCTGGCAGCTACCTTGGTATTATTATCACAAAATAAGGAATATAGTGTTCTTCTCAATTATAGTAGAAAATATATTTCTAATACAAATAAAAGCATTTAAAAATTTATCACATGGAACTGAACCGAAAACTGAAAAAAAAACGTTATTTTTGCCGGAACGATACCCGGAACCGAACTGATATATATTTTTTTAATTGAACCGAAGACCGAAAACCGAAACGAAAAAAATAACGGTTGGAAGCCCTGGTTATATCTGTTTTTAAAAACGGCTGGACGTATTTTAATGAAATTTGTTACAATAGAGTAGAGCCAGGATTCAAATATAGGCATGGTATCTCAAAATTTTCTTTCTTAGGGGATGTTTCTGGGTTAAAACTAGTACTAAAAAACTTATCTAGAACTATCTTACAACAGAAAAAACTATACAATAAAAATTGTTTATAAGAAAAAAAATCATATTTGTTCTATGCTTTTTTTCAATTTGATAAATATTAGGGTAGTTACGGAGGGACACCCTAAAACTAAAATATTGAAATATTTCACTTATTATCTTCACATCAAAAATAAATGTAAGAAAATTTATTTAGAACGAAGAAACATTTCTTTCGAAGAAAAAAGAAATTAAGCCAAGTAGAAAAATTAAAAAAATTAAAAAGTCAAAAAATTAAACGATATTTTTATATCTATAGCAAAAAATCAAACTTCACGTGTATATAACATATTCGATAAACAAAGACTGACGTCCCGTTAGCATACGGATGACGCGTAGCCTCTCTATTTACCCCGACCACTACAATTTACGAGACAACCTTATACTTTAATAATCATGCCACCGGCCAGCTTAAGATAGCCCGACAGTATAGTATTTGAAATCCTTCTAGTATTTCATTTAAAGTATTTGAAATATATTATTTGAAATACTTTTGAAGATTGTTTGTTATTTCAAATACTTTGATAGGTATTCGAAATACTTGAGTATTTGAATTATATATTATTCTGCGCTCTTTCTTTAATTATTTCATTCTACGCCACTGTTCATTAATGGGGACCTTGGTACGGCACTGTTTACCCATAACCAGAACACACTTACAAAATCATAAAATGCATTTTGAACAGTAAATTATAATATTCTGCATAACGATTTTCATGCCTTTTAACTTACTGTTATAAATTATTGGAACAATAAAAGCTATCATTAAATATAGTTTAATAACACATTTAAGTTGAATTCTATATCCCGTATCTATGAGTGTATTAAAATTATATTTTAGGTTAAGGTTAAATGTCAATTACATTTATCATGTTTAATTTATTTGAAAATGGAATTACAAACGATATGCAAATGCATTGTTCGTTTATGTAGTTTGCAAACGGTACTCAATTAAGGTAAACGCTGTAATTATTGGTGATTATTACTACAAATACATAAATATTACACTGCATAAGTCATATCTATGCTAGAATAACAGACAGAGCCAGTGGACTGCATTAAACTTAAATGATATGCACTGTCCATCTAATAAGCGTACCTTTTATGTTTTACAAACGACCACTAGATGGCAATATTGAAATGTGTTACTATAGTGCGTTCAAAGGTGAGTTTGTAGTATAGCTCTTATGGCAAATGGGAGCGGTGTTGCCAAATGTTGTAAAAGTGTCAAATGTGTCAATTATAATAATATGAAAAATTCATATTATTTACAAAAACTGATGATTTACAAAAATCAACTCTTATAAAACTAAAAATAACACTCAACAAAAACAAATGGCCATTTGTAGAATACCGCGTCTTCACAGATCAGCGCGTTTTAGAGCTGGCAACGTTAGGGTGACCATTTTCTTAAGAAGGCAATGCGGGACGGGACGGGGGGGGGGAAGGTCCTCACCTCCCAAATCCAAGTGAAGAGCAAAAAAAGGTCCTCACCTCCCAAAATCCAAGTGAAGAGCAAAAAAAAGGTCTTCACCTCCCAAATCCAAGTGAAGAGCAAAAAAAATGTTAAAATGCGGAACGAATGGTCACCCTAGGCAACGTCGACAAGTAAGAAAAGGATAGCGTCATTGTGTAAACCTATTAGAGAGTATGAAAAAGAACTACTCCATATGCCCTGTACTCTAAACTCACCTTTGAACGCACTATATATTCGTAACATTTGACATTTGTTATAGTGAAATCAGTGGCAGCTTATAAATTGACCGAGTAGTTTGTTGACAGTTAGCGTTAAAAGAAACAAGTTTGTGAAAGAATTGATATTACTCGTGAAGGTTTTCGTTGTATGATTTTTTACGATTTTAGTAAAGGCCTAACTCAACAAAAATGCATAGTTTCGATTCGTTTAACTTTTGGTAATGAAGCACCATCAGAAAAGACTGTTTACAATTGGTTTGCAGAATTTCGTCGTGGTCGTGCGTCCGTCACTAATGAATCTCGTGAAGGTCGACCAAAATCGGTTGTGATTCAAAACAACATCGATGCTGTGCGCAAAATGATTGAAAAAGATCGACATGTGACTTACCGTGAGGTAGAGGCATCCTTTGGCATATAGCAAACTGCGATACATTCGTTTAAGCATGAACATTTAGCTGTGAAAAAGATCTGTTCCCGATGGATTCCGCATAATTTGACCGAAACTCAAAAATAGGCTCGTGTTGATTGGGGTAACGGAATGCTAAAAAAATTCAACCTAGGCACTGCAACATCCGTATACAACATCGTTACAGGTGATGAAACTTGGATTTATTCGTATGAACCCGAAACTAAGCAACAATCGACTGTTTGGGTCTTCCAAGATGAAACGAAACCCACAAAGGTTGTTCGTTCATGAAGCACTTCCAGTAAAATGATGGCTTGTTTCTTCGGTTGTACTGGACATGTCACAACCGTTCCTTTAGAGGCTCGGAGAACAGTTGGTGCTTAATGGTATACAACAATTTGTTTGCCAGAAGTCATCGACAAAATCAGGAAATACAACCAAAAACGTCGCATCATTCTTCATCATGACAATGCAAGCTCCCACACAGCACGTCAAACAATTGATTATTTGAAGGAGAAAAACATCAAATTAATGTCTCATTACCCGTATTCACATGATTTATCCCCAAGTCGTAAAATTATTTAACGACTTTTTTTTGTTCCCAATGTCAAACAAAAAATGCGTGGACAGCGATTTTCATCACCATAAGAAGCTGTTGAAGCCTTCGAAAATCATGTTTTTGAGATACCAACTTCAGAGTGGAAAAAATGTTGCGTGAATTGGTTTGAACGCATGCAAAAGTGTATAAATTTTAAAGGCGAATATTTTGTTCAAAAAAATAAAACAGTTTGTTCAAAAAAAAGTCTTTCTTAGTTTTTGTAAAAACTTAAAAAGTAGCCCTCGTAATTCATGCACAGATATCCACACACTAATTAACTATGCAACAGTCGTTCTCATTCGTACCAATTCTTGTCAGATATTCTGTCAGCTGACTTAATAAGATTTACTGCCTTACTCTCTTCTGCTATTTTTATTCTTTTATGATAATGGTTTGATTTCCATCAATTAAACACACATTAAATTTTTAGGTAATGAAAATTAAATGTAGTGTTTAAGTGAATAATGTTACTGCCCGTATCTAAAGTTTTAGGAGCAAGAAAGGTATGGTCTTGATTAATGGCTGTTGACTTTATACGGAAGTTTGTGCCAGCATTGTTTTTAGTCGCTTTTATTCTTTGAATTTCCAGACCTTATATAATTATAATACTTCACAAATTTCACAGGAAATCTAAATTTAGGAACCATACTAACATAATCACTAACAATGAAATCATCTGAGAAGTTGCGAATTGCTTGCAGATCGATGAATAGAGCTACGCTTGAAATAGCACTAGCAGATAGAAAAACTAACTCATGGATTAAGTAACAAACTAAAATCTCTGTTAAAGGACGAATAGTACGCCTCAGTTGGCAATGACCTGGCCATATTGAAAAGGAAACGGTAAACCAATAAGGAAGTGCTAGCGTTGATCTTTTATAATATCTTTATTCTTTAGAATTTCGTTGGTATAATAAAGAAACTTTTATGTTGCCACTCATGTGTCTGTTGGAACGGTATAAATTGTGGCCAAACGGTTAGTCCTAAAGAGTTAAGTTAGTTAAAATATAAGGCGCGCAGCAACAGTGGCTATTTGCACCTAGAAAGTTGAAATTTAGCATCTATGTATAAGCATTAGCTTCATGTATAGGAAAATTGGCCACATTTCGAAAAATACATCGGTCCAAAAAATATATGTATACCTTCAAAAAAAAAAAAAACTGAAGTATACCTTCAGTTTTTAAGAGCAGTCTGAACAAGGTCATATACGAATTGTATGGCGTTGCAACAATTAGAGGGACTAAATCAGAAACTAAAGAAAAATGTCCTAATTTATTTAACTGAAGAGGAATCAGCAAAAAAAAACACGAAAAATTTCAAGAATTCAACTGGGAAATTATTCCACATCCACCGTATTTTTCCGACCTCGCGCCTTTCGATTTTCACCTATTTAGGTCTATGGAACATACACTCAGGGATAAAAAATTTCGAAATATCACCGATGTAGAAAATTGCCTGATCAGTTATTTTAAGTTAAAACCAAAAAACTTCTATTTAAGGGTATCAAAAAATTAGTACAACGTTGGGAAGCCGTAATAAATAATAATGGAAATTATATTTTGATTATACAGGGTGGGCCATGGGAACCTGATGTTTTTAAAACGGGTAGTACTCTGCAGGTAGGGAGGGGGGTAGAAGCAAGCGGTAGGTTCCATTCCAACCGTCAGTTCGTGCAGTTTAGTGTACATCAATGCTGAATGGGGTGTAAGACATCGTGTGTTTGTGTATGACGCGTTTGTCAAAAACGGTGAATCAGTAATAGCGGCGCAAAGAGCGTTTCGAATTGAGTTAAATGTTCGGCGCCGTGGAAGCATCCCAAGCCGATACACAATTCTCAAATGGGTCAACGACTTTTGAACAAGCGGGAACATCATGAATAAAAAACAAACCCAGAACATTGGATGAACTAAAGGATGCCATTCGTGCAGAAGTCCGGGCGATTGACGAAGCTCTACTGGACCGCGTTCACCAAGAATTTATGAACAGATTTGAAACATGTTATGAGCAGAATGGTCATCACAAGACTGATATAATTTAAAAAAATTAAAATGGCATATAATTTAGTATTAATGTATGTTAATAAAAAAAATTTGACTTGAGAAATCATTGTGTAATGTTCATTCAAAAATCGTCAGGTTCCCATAAAAATGTCTAAATAAAAAATTGTACTATAAAATAATGGATGTCTTTTTAAAATAACTTTTCTTCAAATTACACTACACATATTATTTTCATATTATTATAGAACTTTTTTTTCTCTATTCAACGATGTAAAAATTGTCTATCCTTACATAACAACAGTTTTGAGAAAATTGCATTTTGTGGCCTTCAATATGATGACTTATTTGTTGATAAATAATAGAAACAAAGGCATGCAATTGTTTCTACTACACAAGACATGAAAATTAGAATTAGTCAAGCGTTTCAAAGGATAAATTTGGAAAACAAGGCTTCTTCTCCTCAAGAAGCATTTAAAAAACAACAACAAAACAAAGTGTATTGAACACAGATCCGTAGCAATGATTTTGGCGTCCTTGGCAAATAATTAAAATAGCGTCCTCGGGAAATACTTAAAGTAGACACGTAAATTAATTTACCCTTAAATAGCACCTTAAAAATCTTTTTTCATTTTATTTGAGGGCCTCATTTTTATTATTTTTATTTTAATAGACAGGTGAAAATATCACTTCCAAAATTCAAAGTGATGACCAAAAACAAAAAAGATCATCACTTCTAAAATACAAGTGATGATGAAAAACAAAAACGTCCTCACTTCTTAAATACAAGTGATCAAAAAAGGCACGATAGCGCCCCTCAAGCCTCGCGTCCCTGGCACTTGCCCCGAAGCCAGGGCGTTGCTACGGCTTTGGTTGAACAGAAAGGTCATCAAATTGAACATTTAGTACCATGGGTAGATTAATATTATGAGTCACTAATTAATTATTATTTTTAAGACCACAAAAAGTCGTTTTTCTCAAAAACTTTGTTATGTAAGGATATAAAAGTTTTATACCGTTAAAAAGAGAGAAAAAAAGATCTATAATATTGTGTTAAATAATATGTGTAGTGTAATTTGAAAAATAGTTATTAACTGCCGTACCACTTGCAAAACAAATGAAAAGCCAGTGGCGAAGTGAGACCTGCGCTAGACTTGCCCTCCCATAAAAAATAATAATAATAATAATAATAAAAAAAAATAATAAATTTAAAAAAGTTTTAGGTCTACAAATTTTTGTCCAAAGTTTGGTTTACTAGTTACGAATTTTTTTAAATTTTAAAGTTTAATAACTTCCGTTTCCGGTTTCGGATTTTTATAAAAAAACAATAGGATTCTTCCCAATTAATAGGAGAATTTTTTAGTACCAGAAAGAACTCTCTAAGTTAAACCGTTCTTGAGTTATCGTGTATATATACACACACACACACAGACACATACACACAGACACACATGCGGACCGCACTTCGAAAATAGGTTTTTTGGATTCCCTGGAGCATAAAACGTCATCAGTCAAAAGTTCGACATCGAAAATTTTCGCGATTACAATACTTGCCCCTTATATATTAAGGTCGGGCAAGTAAAAATGTTTGATACCATTAGAGTCTAACCCCCTTTACCCTTAATAAGTTTTATTTGAAAAATATTTTTATAACTCTTTATATTAAGGAAATAATCTAGGTGAACATAAGTGTTGCCGCACTCTGTATAATTTGGAATTTATAGTTAAAATTATTAAATTCCCAAAAGGTATTAATATTTTTATCATAGATACAAAATACATTCTAACATTAACGACAAAATATACTCTATGGATTAAACCGTAATATAAAGCATAGCTACACCTACATCTAACCCTGTAAAATATAACTCACCAGTCCACTTAAAAGATAATGGTAGGTTCTTTTCCCCAGCGAGATATCGCGGACATGGCTAACCACGATCTCCTTCGCCATATCTGCTGAACAATCTAGCACTACGTATTTATGTGTCCATCTCGACTGGTCCTCCAGGCTGCGTAGAAAATGCAGGGCTTCACTAACATTACCGATTCTTCTTACAGCCGTTACCGAAAACATTTCGTTACCGGGAAACAGTCCTTGGTAGATTTGTTGCAATCGGAGGAGACCTAGAATACAAGAATTATTTTAGTATTACCATAGGTGTACATTATGTACTGAGGTTTAAATCAATATAATTCGAAAAAAATCAGCTGTGGCCACCACAGGACCGACCGCCATCATAAAGTACTTATATAAATTACATTCTAGTAGCAGAGTAGAAATAACTTGGCCTAATATTTTCTAACAGAGATATTATTTATCATGACCATGGAAACGTTACATATAAATATGAAAAAATTGAGACAGAAAAAATTTCGAAAAATTTCGTTTTATCAAAAAACGTTTCAAATAAAAGTTATTAGTTATTACTTTTATAACAACTTTTGTTCAATAAATTTTTTCGAAATATTTTTGTGTTGTGATATTCACAAAAATCTTAAAATCGACACGAGTAAACTCCCATATTTAGTCAACCGATTTTTACCAAAAGTTGATCAACTCGTGCCTGTTGATGGCAGAAGCTTAAATATGAAGTTTCATAAAAATCCTTTCAGCCGAATTTGCACGTGTACACAGACGGACGGACGGACGGATGGACGGACGGACGGACGGACGGACGGACGGACAGACAGACAGACAGACGGACGGACGGACGGACGGACGGACGGACGGACGGACGGACGGACGGACGGACGGACGGACGGACGGACGGATGGACGGACGGACGGACGGACGGACGGACGGACAGACAGACCGACAGACATCATGCCAAAAATAGTCAAAACGTTATGTAGAGACCTCAATTCGTGGAGATCCATCGAAATCTCGAAATGTCAAAATCCGTATGATCACAATACCTCCCTTATATATGTTGGCGGTCGGTAAAAATTTATGTGAAGTGTGAATTTTCACACATTTCAGGGTTTCGCAGGTATTTAGTAAGTGAATTGATGATTATTTGGGATGCCAAAACTAATTTTATGTTTAATTCGAATGCCTAATACCATTATTAGGGTTTCTAAATATTTGCAGTTTTTTTTTTATATAACAAGGTTCATTAATATTTTGAAAATTGCGCCTACGGCTTCCATTGGTTGTTTAAGTCATAAAATCCGCCCCTCTGATTTCGTATACATTCAAACATAAAATTAAATTATAATTTCAACACTTTTATTTTATTATTTTACGGTTATTAAATTTACGCTTTTAAAAATTAAATACAACATTTGCCAAAATATAACTAGAATTTTGACAAAATAATTTAAACAAAATAAAAATGCAAAAAAAAAAACAGAAAAAATAAAATTGACGGGAATCGAACAGTAGTTTGTAACTTAGGAAGCGAGAACGTTACCACTGGACTACGGATGTTCACTCGTTTACTGTGTTAAATAGCGGATTAAATATTGTACATATTTTATTTAAAAACAAAAAAAACGTTATTTTCCGAAAACATAATCTGATCAAAACTTCCTGTTGTACTATTCCGGTTCAAACCAATGTACATTACTTAGAATTTTTTCAGATTTTTTGTTTAAACCATCTGGGCTACAGGCTGTGGGACAAATTTTTTTTTGCACAATTTTGCAAAAATACAAAATAATTATTTTTTAATAATTTATTTACGCTTCAAAATAATTTATTTTGCAAAAATAAAATTTTGATCGTTAATCTACGTACTAAGGGTTTTCATTTGATACCCTACTCAGAATTATTTATTTATTTTTTTTTTCGATGAGCACATATTTGTTTATATTTTTAAGGGGATAAGTTTTTTAGATGTGTTAGTATTTTTCCTATGTGCGGGTCAAAGAGTTGTATAAGCATGCTAAATTTCAACTCTCTAGGTTTAGCCGTTTGGCTAGTTTTTTAGTTTAAACTATCTGGGCTACAGGGTGTGGGACAACATTTTTTTTGCACAATTTTGGCAAAAATCGCATCAAAATAATTTATTTTGCAAAAATAAAATTTTGGTCGTTAATCCACGTACTAAGGGCTTTCATTTGATACCCTACTCAGAATTATTTATTTATTTTTTTTCGATGAGCACATATTTGTTTATATTTTTAGGGGGATATGGTTTTTAGATGTTTTAGTATGTTTCCTATGTGCGGGTCAAAGGGTTGTATAAGCATGCCTCATTTCAACTCTCTAGATTTAACCGTTTGTCTACAATTTTTACCGAACAGACAGACAGAGAGACAGACACACGACAAAATGACGGTATAAGGGTTTTTTGGTCATACCTACAAAACCCTAAAAATGAATCAACCCAAAATAATGTTTTTATATTGTTTTGTAAGGACTTAATAACACCCCTCGTAGACGTAGAAAGATTTAACACTTAACAGACCAAGATGGAGAAATTATGTGAATTAGGCTAAAAGTGAAGAGAGAGAGAGAGAGAGAGAGAAAACATGGGTTACATTTCAATCAGATATTTTATTCTGCTGCTTCCTGGAGCGGTGTTGGGACCCAGCGGAAACAGCATTTCTCGTTTTCTGCTTTTAGTGTGTTAAATTTAAAAAAGAGATAAAGAATATTGCTATACTTTATTGAAAAACAGTGGCATAACTACTGCGCGGGCTGACTGAGGAAGTCCAGGGGGGCTGATATCGAGTGTTAAAATATTTAATATACACTGTTGTTGCACAAGTGCTGAAAAATTAAAAGTAATGTAGAAAACAAATGCAATTATTAGTGGAGATCTCTGATCTAGAATGTTTGAAATAATTTAATGATCTTTGTCTTAAATTACGAGATAGTTTTTGTTGTAAAAAGTCTCATAGATTTATTTAGTTAGAAGTTACGTTACAGTGGCTCAAATAATGGCGTGCAAGCTTTGAAAGCTTTAGTCAAGGAATCGTTCGTGCGAATGAATCCTTTTTGTTCCACAAATTAGAGTTGTACTACGAACTGGCGTTTCGTATACAAAAAACAAAGCGTTTATAAAAACAACCGTTAGCAAAAAAGAAGAACAACCAAGTTTATCGTAAACAAACAGAATGCTGTGAAAAAATCTATGTGCATTGTTCTGAAAGTCTCTCTTATCTTCTTAATTAGTTTTAAAATCTTCATTAATTGTCCGTTAAGAGATTTATTTTATTCGCGTTAAATGGGGAGTCAAATGGAGAAGTGATGATCAGGTTTGATGGTCTAACGAGGTCATATGATTCGTATGCACACTAATTAACATGACACGTGATGTATATATGCAGGTATGCCTGTCAAATCTATACACATAAAGTTAGAAGCTCTGTTTTTTTTTTGTTTTTTTTTTAATTTTCTTAGAATTTTGACTTTGGTAGCTTTAATATGCTACGCCTAGACCAGCGGTTCCCAACCTGTGCTCTGTGGGACTTTAAGTGATCCGCGTGTACTTCTCAGGAGCTCCGCAGCCGTTCCAGGAAATAAATAAAATTTAAATAAAAATTGAATAAAAACAAAAGAATTGGAAATAAAAAACAGAATCAAAATAAGAAAACTGGAAATTACATTCTAAAAGAAAATTGACCAAGTTGTATAGATATATGTCCGAATGATTTCTGACTCTAGCCGGTTTATGACTACAACTAGCTGGAATGTGATCGACGAGATGCATTTTTGTTTGAATTAACTGCCTGTATTTTGATTATTTGCTTGATTTTATAAAAATCTGTCTATCTATCAATATGTGAGCTGTGAAAGAGAAAAGTGAATTTATATTAACTAAAAAATCTACCCCCTCCCCTGTAACATTACTTCTAAACACCATTAATTTGTAAGACAATGTAAGACAATTTGCAAAAAAAAGGTTAGGAACCACTGGCTTAGACCATTTTAACCGCTTTTAAAATTTTTGTCTGTCTGTCTGTCTGAAGAACGGGTACTCTGCTTGTCTATACATGGTGTTGACGGCCTTCTTACTTCTTTTTTAATGGGTGATACTACAGGTCAAAAGAAGGCGAAGGCGAAAAACTTTAAAACACTTTAGTAAAAGTTTTATAATAAAAGAGATATTAATTTTTTAAGTTTTTGGAGTTGTTTGCTATAACTCTCCAAATATTTATCCAATTTTTATTTTATCCAATCAAAAAAATACATTTAGGTAAAAGATTTGTCTTCTTATTCTTAACAATATTTGTAATATATGTTTTTGCTAGTAAGTCAATAATAAGGGCGTAATTTAAATTTTTTATTTTTAAGGGTTTTCCGCCATAACTCTCCAAATATTTATTCAATCAAAAAATGCATTTAGATAAAAGATTTGTCTTCTTATTATTAACTATATTTGTAATATAAGTTTTTACTGTTAAGTCAATAATAAGGGAGTAATTTAAAATTTATTCTTATTATTTTTATTATTTTATATTTTATATATGGTGCCACTTCAGAATTACCACCCTAAACTGATATTTTACATATACAATATAAAAAATTAAGTTTCCCTCTTAGTTTCGTATTACAAAATGAGACAGATAATATATACATTTTTGCTGTTAAATCAATAATAAAGGAGTAATTTAAATTTTTAATTTTTGGGGTTAAAGATTGAACTTATAGAATTCCCGTTCCCTTGTACGGGACAAGGGAACGGGAATTCTGCTAGTGGTGCCATAATTGTCGGAATACCGACAGGTATACTAATTAATAGAGATAATCCCGGTTTTGAGCCTCAAGTCCCGATGTCCCGACTTGACCTTTCTGGATGCTCTAGTGTCTATTTAGTGTATTTTGTATAGTGTATTTTCAATTCCTACCAATGTTTGGCGCTCTCAAACCGGTAGCAGCCGAACTCAAGGCCTTGACCGAAGTAACACTTCTTTTCTTTGGTGAAAATACAATGGACGGACACAAGAAATAACCATTCAATTGATACCTTTGCAAGTATTCTTCAATGTCCAGAAAACTACGATTTTAATTGTTACGAAATGCACGATTACTTATTAAATAATGAGGCTCTATTAAAAAATTGATGTGAAGTGTGAATTTTCACACATTTCAGGGTTTTGCAGGTATTTAATAACTGAATGATGATTATTTGGGATGCCAAAACAAATTTTATGTCAAAATATTTTTTTATGAATTTTAATTCGAATGCCTAATACCATTATTTAAGTTTCTAAATATGTGCAGTATTTTTTTTACATAGCAAGGTTCATTTAGATTTTGAAAATTGCGCCTATGGCTTCTATTGGTTGCTTAAATCATTAGCCCCGCCCTCTGATTTCGTATACATCAAACAGAATTAAATTATAATTTCAACACTTCCCACTGGTTATTAAATTTACGCTTTTAAAAATTAAATGCAACATTTACCAAAATATAACTAGAATTTTGACAAAATAATTTAAACAAATGAAAACTGCAAAAAAAAAAACAAAAAAAAAATAAAATTGACAGGATTCGAACTCTAGTTTGCAAGTTACCTGTTTACAAATTAGAAAACCAATGACTAAACGCACATCGCTATGAGCGCTGACGTATCAACTTGGTTATATAGCGAATTAAATATTTAACATATTTTGGTTAACAACACAACAAATGCATTATTTTCCGAAAACATAATCTGATCAAAAATTCCTGTTGTACTATTCCGGTTCACACCAATATACATTACTTAGGATTTTTTCAGATTTTTAGTTTAAACCATCTGGGCTACAGGGTGTGGGACAAAAATTTTTTTGCACAATTTTGACAAAAATCGCGTCAAAATAATTTATTTTACAAAAATAAAATTTTGATCGTTAATCCAAGTACTAAGGGCTTTCATTTGATACCCTACTCAGAATTTAAAAAAAAATATTTTTTATTTCGTTGAGCACATATTTGTTTATATTTTTAGGGGGATATGTTTTTTAGATGTTTTAGTATTTTTCCTATGTGCGGATCAAAAAGTTGTACAAGCATGCCAAATTTCAACTCTCTAGGTTTAGCCGTTTGGCTACAATTTTAACCGAACAGACAGACAGACAGACAGACAGACAGACAGACAGACGACAAAATGACGGTATAAGGGTTTTTTGGTCATACCTACAAAACCCTAAAAAGGACAAATCAAGTGAAAAAAATTAAAATAAAGTAGCAACAGGTCAGTTTTGTTCCTATGATTATTGTAATAAATATGAACCTTTTTAGTGGATCTTTGTCCCAGTTTGACTACTAAGATATTTAGCAACCCTAGTTATATCTTGAATTAGAATTGCTATGTGAGTAGCCAACGTTCGTCTCGGAGATAGCACTTGAAGAAGAAGAATAAGAGCCCTATGTCGCACTTGGTGGAGTGGAACGCAAGTGGTGGTTCACAAAGAAAAATGACTGGAAAAGAACCGGATGTGATGGAAGAAGTAGTTTTTTTTTAAGAAATGCGAGTAACTGTTACCATGATCTTGGAAAATAAAGATAAAATGGAATAGGATTTTATTTTTATTAAAATATACATTCATCTGTAATTCATTCTTTTAATAATTAGTTGAATAAAATTAAAATTTAGAAAATTTGCCGAAAGCTGATTTTTGTTCTATATGTATATGACATACGTACACGTGTATAAAATATGAGAAATTTGAAAAATAATCCACTTTAGGCAATTTTTTATATGATTCGTTTAAGCGTAATGCAGGTATATTGAATTTCAGGGTAGGTCGCTGTATGTTATATTGAATTTTCAATTTCTAACATCACCAGTATATCCCAAACTTTTTGATACATAAAATTTGCAAAAAGAAGCTTTATCAGACATTATTTCTGGTTCAATTCTTTTTAGGTCTTGTCCTTTTCAAAGATTCCCAGCCTGTTATACAAAAATTTGAATAAATTTTTCAAAACAATTCTTTTGATGTTTTGTTCTCTATGTCACTTTGTTGTCGTACAACAGGGGTGTTCAACTGGCGGCCTGCGGGCTGCATGTGGCTCATTACTTGCATTTTGGCGGCCCGCAACAACTTCTTATACTATAATAATTTTTTATATTATATGTCTTATATAATATAAAAATTTATTTGAACGAAAATACCTCGTGACAGAATCTGTTCGGGCCGCGGCGTTAATACTTCGGCAAAGGGCGGAAAACCAATAGTCAGGGAGTAATTGTTACATTTAGCCAGGGCTGTACGGTAGTCGGTAGATTGGTGATTCCCCGTGATTCCAATATACTCGTAGGCAGAGCTTTTAAATAGCACTTTTCTATTGGGCTCAACAGCGCTATGAAGTAACGTCAAGCGGACTAAAACTGAACTCATGAGACGAGTAGCTGTTTATTGTTTACATGTGGTTATCTCGTGATGTTTGTATCGCGTTTAAACTTTAATGTTGCAGTTTATTTGTAATATTAATTTTTGATACCAATTATTTTTTATTACTTTAACTTACAACTAGTTGACATAACACAAATTGCTATGTATTTGGTTGTCACTCTAGAAAAGGAAGTGATAGAAACATTCCATTATTTTCCAAATGAAAAACAATTTGTGAAAATTGTAAATAAATTTAGTGTTGTGGAAGAGATAAATAGGAAAAAATTGATGTGAAGTGTGAATTTTCACACATTTCAAGGTTTTGCAGGTATTTAGTGAATGATGATTATTTGGGATGCCAAAACAAATATTATGTTAAAGTATTTTTTTTGTTAATTTTAATTCGAATGCCTTATACCATTATTTAGGTTTCTAAATAAGTGCAGTATTTTTTTATATAGCAAGGTTCATTAAGATTTTGAAAATTGCGCCTATGGCTTCCATTGGTTGTTTTAAGTCATAAGCTCCGCTCCTCTGATTTCGTATACATTGAAACATAGAATTAAATTATAATTTCAACAATTCCCACTGGTTATTAAATTTACGCTTTTAAAAATTAAATGCAACATTTGCCAAAATATTACTAGGATTTTGAAAACATTATTTAAACAAAATAAAAATGCAAAAAAAAACAAAAAAAAATAAAATTGTCTCCAGACCGGTAGCGAACCCTAGTTTGCAAATTAGAACGCGAGAAGGCTAATCATAACACTATGAAAGCATACTGGTTTACTATGTTACATAAGGTATTAAATATTTTACATCGTCAACAAAAAACACAAGAAATGCGTTATTTATCAAAAACATAATCTGATCAAAAATTCCTGTTATACTATTCCGGTTCACACCATTGTACATTAATAGATTTTTTTCAGATTTTTAGTTTAAAAGGGTGTGGGACAAAATTTTTTTTGCACAATTTTGGCAAAAATCACTTCCAAATAATTTATTTTTCAAAAATAAAATATTGATCGTTAGTCCACGTACTAAGGGCTTTCATTTGATACCCTACACAGAATTTAAAAAAAAAAAAATTTTTTCGATGAGCACATTTTTGTTTATATTTTTAGGGGGATATGTTTTTTAGATATTTTAGTATTTTTCCTATGTGCAGATCAAAGAGTTGTATAAGCATGCCAAATTTTAACTCTCTAGGTTTACCCGTTTGGCTACAATTATTACCGAACAGACAGATAGACAGACGACAAAATGACGGTATAAGGGTTTTTTGGTCATACCTAGAAAACCCTAAAAAATATGGAAAAATGTTATAAATACGGGAAAAAAAAACTACTTGATAGAGCTATAAAGGATGTTTTATTCGACTAAAATTTTTTCCGAAAATGTCCGAAGTTAAAATGAGTTTAAAATCAAAATATTAGTGGCACGAAGTAGATAAAGTGGTAGTCTGTCAGCGTTGTCTTTAAGTTCAACTTAACAAAATAATTCTAGTAATTTATACCATAACTTTCTTTGGTTACAAAGTTGGTAAGCTGCCAAAAAGTTTCAAAACATCTGAGTTCTTCTGTAAATCTCAGTTTGGGGCACGTTCAACGAAAGTTACTGAAATAAAAAGTATTAATAAAGTTAAAACTATCATTTGCTCTACTTTTCCGATCAAGAGGGATAATATTCGAATAAAATGGATTAAGTTAACCATACAGTAATTATTGTTAAGTGTTATGGTTTCTCATTACAACTACAGTTAATAGTTGTTTAAAGCACTTTGTCTATTTGCTAGTTTGAACATCGTTTTCATAACAAAAGTTTTAAAAAAAGTTAACAGCTTTGCAGTGAAAACAAGAATATTTGGATACATTTAAATATTTCTACAAATGTTCTTGTATTTTCTCTGAGGAGAGTAGGGTTTTCAAAAAGTTGCGCCAACTGACTATTGTTGGTCATTGTGTTTTGTTCACCCCATGATTTTCCCTGAACCTCAGTCTATTTCAGAATCGTGCATTTACAGGTTTGTTTTGACTCCAAACGATTTCTCTTACCCTGAGGATCTCATTCGTGATCTTTCGAAGCCGGGGAAGTTACAGGTCGTTGTTACCTCAACCGTTTTTGGACAGTTGGTGAAGTAAATGCTAAACCTTCTACGAGACGACGTACGAGAAAAATTTAGGGCCAGTCACGTAGAACAGTTAAGCCGCATTCAGTGCTCTTAAATCAATAGCTTATGCACTGTAGATTATAGACTGTTCACTGTCATCAGAAAGTTTGTCATATGGTAAGACGTGAAACCGTTCAGACCTCCAAATTTAATACGCTGTTTGTTGTGGATTGTGCATAATTTTCTAAACTTATAGCTAGTGAGATGTTTTAATGAGACAGACATATAAACACATTGGCTATCGCATTCTATCAATGACACCGTAGTTATCGTATGCCTTTACATAACCTAACATAATGTCATCATTAACAAATCTTGCTCAAAATTACAAAGACGGACAGTAAATATGATCAATTTAGGTAATTAGGTAGTTAAAATCTAAGACAACAGAATTATAAGAACGATAATACATATAAAATATTTTACGAAGCAAAATAGTTGGTTTCAAAATTCACAGATGGAGGGCTATTCGTAACGTACTAATTTATAACAGATGTGAACGGTATATGCAACGTTAAAAAGAATGCATAGAAACATAACTTACAGCTAACATAGCACAGTCTACAACCTCTTAATTTAAAGAGCTCTGAATGCGGCTTTAGGGTTAGGAATCGGTCGTCTCGAGAGTTTGTGGCCCGTGGATGACTTGAATCATGTTTATTTGTGTAGAGACTAGTTCACGGATGACGTTTTTTTAGCGTAGTTAATACTGTTTTTAGGGTTTTGTAGGTATGACCACAAAAAAACATAACGTCATGTGTCTGTCTGTACGGTAGAAATTGTAATCAAACGGCTGAATATAGAAAGTTGAAATTTGGCATACTTGTACAACTTTTTGACCCACATATAAGAAAACTATAGAGAGTTCAAAAAAAATACAGCGCGGGATAAATATAAACAAATATGTATTTAATAAAAAACTGAATATTTTTTAAAATTTTGAGTGGCATACCAAAATAAAACCTCTTAATGCGTGGATCAACAAACAAATTTTTATTTTTGATTTTTTTTTTTTTTATTGGATTTTTGCCATAAATATGTCAAAAAACTTTTTTCCCCCACCCTATCTACCAAAGAGATTGATCTAAAAATCTAAAAAAAAATCTCCGTAATGAACATTGATGGGAACCGAAATAGTTCAACATGAATTTTTGATCAGATAAATTTTTCGAAAAATGTCTTTCTTGTGTCGTTGATAAAAAAAATATTTTTTTAAAATTTATTGTGTGATATAAAAAGAAAACTTTTAAGACGTAAATTACGGAACGATAGATATTTTTTTGAAATTCGTTTCTTTTAAAACGAATTTAGCCAAAATGTGCAAATGTTTTTGTCCCGCACCCTTTTACATAAAAGGGTTAAACAAAAAATCTGAAAAAATTATAGGTAATTTATATTGATCTGAGCCGGAAACGTACGAGAGGATTTTTTTATCAGATTGTGTTTTTGAAAAATAAGGCAGCTTTTATGTTTTTGAAAAAAATAATAATTTTTTTAATTCATGGTTAAATTATGGCTAATAATGTTATGGACAATATTTTGCGAAATACCAATTTGATAAAAATTTCCTGTTGAACTGTTCCGATTCCCATCAATGTACATTATTGAGATTTTTAGAAGATTTTTAGTTCAACCCCTCTGGGAGATAGGGTGGGGGACAAAAGTTTTTTGTCATTATATTAACAAAACCCCCATAAAAAAAAAGATTTTTCAAAAATAAAAATTTGTTTGTGCATCCACGCATTAAGAGGTTTCATTTGATACCCCACCCAATATTTTAAAAAAATATTTAGTTTTACATTAAATAAATATTTGTTTATATTTATCCCGCGCTGTATTTTTTTGAACTCTATAGATTTCCTATATGTGGGTCAAAAAGTTGTACAAGTATGTCAAATATCAACTTTCTATGTTCAGCCGTTTGGCTATAATTTCTACCGTACAGACAGACACATGAGTGACGTTATAAGGGTTTTTTTGGTGGTGATACCTACAAAACCCTAAAAAGAAGGGATTTTAAGTAATTTATAATTGCAACTAATCGCTTTTCATGGTCATTCTCAACTTTTGAAAAATTAACAAAAGAGGTTTTGGAAATAAACCATACTTATTAATTAAGTTGGTTTTACACAGTTCAATGTTACCTGATCAATAAATTGATCAAGTTTTTTGTCAATTAATTGAAAAATTTATTGGTAACCTTAGAAACAACAGCATCACTTTACACACATCAATTTATTTATCAATTTTTTTGAAAATTTTTACTTTACCAACTGTAAAATATGTTGACATATTTATCAAAATGAAAATATTGAAAAAATCTTCACAAAGTTACGAGCTGTGAACAAAAACAAAAGAAATAACCTAGATGATGGTAAATTAGAACGTTAGAGGTTATGTCAGATTTGAAAACGAAACACAAACAATATATTTCGAGGTTATGCTACAACTAAACATTTGGCAATATCTTAACAGATAAAAATATACCTAGAATTCCCTAAAAAATTGATGAAAAATAGAACTTGTTAATAGAAATTTTTACACTTTACACACATCAATTAATTGAATTTCAACTTTTTCAATTAATTGATCAATAAATTGAATCGTGTAAAACCCACTTTACTTACAAAATCCTGAAATGTGTGAAGAGTCACACATCACATCAATATTTTTTGTCGACGAATGCATATTAAGTTTTAATAAAATCTTTTTGTGGAATATTATTAGTGTGTGTGTATTTTTTATTTTATTTTTTTTTTTTTTTTTTTTTTTGTTTAATGCTCAAATGTTTAGTGCTGTGTAATAAATAACAGCGTACAAACATTTTACGACAAATCAAGTATATTTACTTAAATCGTAAATCAAAATTTAATATATGATAAATTCCAGAAATATCTTGAATACAAGCACCCTTCATGTATTGGAAAACTGTATAAACTTTAATATAAGTAATAAAGTCACTGGATAGTAACTGACTTAAATACCAATATAT
Source organism: Liopterus haemorrhoidalis (assembly GCA_963971575.1). Lineage (NCBI taxonomy): Eukaryota > Metazoa > Arthropoda > Insecta > Coleoptera > Dytiscidae > Liopterus > Liopterus haemorrhoidalis. Next base: position 12,336,570 of record OZ020618.1, on the reverse strand, counting down.
ATTTTGATTATATCTTTTATGCATGCTTTTATTTATGAAACCTAAGTATTCTCTAATATTTTCTGATTTATTTCAATTGTTTACGTAAATTATGTTACCTATATTGATTTTGAAATCAGAAATAGTATAGTGCACCTTGACCCAAAGGCGTACTAGGAATTATTTTACAAGGTTATAGAAAATATCAACAACAAGTTTTTTCTTGTTTGTTAGTCGATCTATAAAGAATACTGGGATGGGCAGCTTTTGGTAATATGAACCTTTTATTCTTTTTCTTCTTTCAGTATTAGATTTTTGTCCACTTCTGGACATGCTCTCTTTCTTTCCCTCCATATTTTCTTTACAAGGATAAGGTATACACAATTTCACTTATTAATATTGAATATAGAATATAATACTTTAACGATACGTACAACCAGGGCTTCGAACCGTTATTATTTTCGGTTTTTGTTCCGGTTCAATTAAAAAAATATCGGTTCGGTTCCGGTTTTCGTTCCGGCAAAAATAACGGTTTTTTCGGTTTTCGGTTCAGTTCCGAGTGATAAATTTTTAAATGCTTTTATTTGTATTAGTAATTTATTTTCTACTATAATTTAGAAGAACATTTTATTCCTTATTTTGTAAGAATCTACCGAAATAATAGAAGCGAAAATTTTTTTTTTAACTTGTCAGTTAAAAAAATTACGATTTTTTCTGCTCATCAGTTTAAAAAATAATCTTAAATAAAATGTATTTTATATTCACTCCCATAAACATTATCTGAACCGAAATAAACCGATATTTTTTTTCGGTTTAGCTCCGGTTTTCGTTCCGACAAAAATAACGATTTTTTAGGTTTTCGGTTCAGTTCCGGTTCGAAGCCCTGCGTACAACTCCCACAGATCTCAAGTTTCTTATACAAAACTAACAATTTATGTTAATAAAATCGGAGGCTATATCTATTTCTTTATTTTCTTGGCATCACATTTGGTTTCTACACGTTTCAGCTGATTATAAGACGATTTCCGTAAAAAAATCAATTTATGTCTGTTTGTCTGTCTGCTTTTTTATCCGAGATTCATGTAATAAGGACTAGACATATTTTAACGAAATTTGGTATGATGATAAAACAGAACCAGTATTTAAATATAGGCTATATGACATTTTAAAATATTTGTCCTAAAGGGAAAGGAGATTTAAAACTATTTAATAATAGTTTAAATTATTGACTTAAGAGAAAAATCTGTGCAACAAAAATTGTTCATAATCTTTAATATATTGAATAGTCGACAGTTTAACTTTGTGAAACTCACTTATACATAAGAGGTGGACAGACACATTGTTTTTTATTTCACATAACTTTTATTTTCACGGACTGCAGTTTCGGCTCTCGTTGCAACTGGCATTGCGAGAGCCAATTCTTCTCAGCTGGACTTGAGAACTCGATCACAAACATCTGTTTGGTCTCGATATCCTCTTAGTGGCTGTCAGTAACCTCGAGGTGGGGAAGGAGTAATTCCAATAAATACGGCACTTGGAATTTTCCACCACCGATTCTATGTCAGAAGGGACGTACGGTATAACCGGTATTTGATCAATACCATAGGCATGTCTAAGATGATAGTAGAGCACGCGGAGAGCAGCATTATGTCGAGACACGTAGCTCGACGCTGCAAGAGATAGACAAGCAGACAGAATGTGCATAATTGTTTCAGGATGGTGGTGGCACAACCTACAGAGTGTGGACTCCGCTATTTGGAATATGCGGGCCCTGTACGCCAAAGTATTTATAACACCATCCTGACACGCAAACACAAAACCTTCTGTTTCCGATCTCAAACCCGCAGACTTAAGAAACGAGAACGTGAGTTCGGTGGACAACTCTAGACTTTTAATATGTCTGAAGAACACAGAGTGTATACTTTTACTCATGTGTTCTTTTGTCAACATGTCTGTCTCGCCTCGTTTCACCGAACTGGTAACTCTGTTGTACTCCTCCCGAGAGAGTTGTACTCCCTGGCGGGACCCAAATCTGCCAGGTTAAATCTCGTTGCTGCTCTTCGCGCTGCCTGGTAAAGAAACGCTCCTTTGCCACTAAATTCGTGCTCACTAACGAACTTTAATAGTGGGTCCTGACTTCTGAGAATACTGTTAGCTGTAACCAAGAGTCGATCGTGCAAGCACTCCAGATTAAGTAATCCCTGACCCCCGTTTAGACGAGGGAGGTAAATGCGCTGCACAGAAGATTTCGGGTGAAGACTTCGGTTGATGTTCATGATCTTTCTGGTTCTTCTGTCGAGATCCTTAAGACCATCAACATTCCATTTCATTACACCAAAAGTGTAGGAAATTAATGGGACAGCAAGCATGTTTGTGGCAGTGATTTTGTTCTTGCCAGACAGACAGGATCTCCATATCTGCCTAAGTCGTGCCATATACTTGCTGCGAAGGGCCTAATTATTATTATACATCTGTCTCATTAAAACAGCGCACTAACTATAAAGTTTGGAAAGGTCTCTACTGTCTACAACACATAGTTTATTGAATTTAGAGCTGTGATCAGTCGCTTGCATTACCATATGACAAACTTGTTAGTGAAAATCTATAGTGTACAAGTCATAGCGCATAGTCTACTAATTTTCGAGCTGTGAATGCAGCTTTAGAGTGACGGGTCTCGTGCTTAACGCAGCTACCAGTACGGTAGAGATCAGGTCTACGGTTCAGTAAAATTATAGTGGAACATTAATGTAGTACAATACGTTTTGTAGTAATTAGTAAGTTAATTGTTTCAGAGAGAGAACAGACTGTCTGCACCCCTTCACCCTTTAAGTACGACACTGTGTTGAATAAGATGTTTTTATAGTACATTCTCGTAGAACTATTTTCGTTTAGTATTGATTTTGTTCCTAAACATGAAATGTGATTTTTTTGTTAAAATGACATTTTAATTATACCATATTTACATAGAAATTTTTTACATTCATTGTTTGGCATTTTATACTGTTTAATATTTTATACATGGCCAACTTACCCTTGTAACTAATGTTACAAGTTTACTGGAACATTTTAAACACGTGAGCTTTAATTCGATTTTAGTTTCACTGCCATCTGAATTAAAATAATTTATTCTGCAAGCACTAAACTAAACTGCATGCCAGACTTAAGTCAATAGAAACGTGGTAACTGCTGTTGACCAACTTAACCACATGCACGTAGCATCTTATCTATGAGTAAATAGTTAGGTAACTGTATACTGCGGTAACTATTGGCAGTTAAGGCTCATTTAGATATCCAAATTTTTAATTGGTGACTCAAATTAACGTGTATCCCTCTAGCGGCAATTAAACGAACATTTCTAAAAAGTATTGTCATTGTTTACGCATAGTTCACCAATTGTGTTTTTGTTTCTGTCCATTCCCACTCCGTTTTTGCAACAAATAAAGTGATAAATTTAAGAAAAAAATATTAAATACTCCTTGTTGTGTGTATGGTTGTCATTCATAGGAAGAACATTTTTGAATATTAGATGAATTTTATTAGAAAAATTATAGTGTATGACAAAGTATTTTTATTAGTTCTGCAATTTAATTTTAATACTAACGAGAAAAATGCGTTAAAAGTTAATAAATGAACCATTTATACCATGATTCTCAAAGTGGGTGATACTGCCCCCTGGGGGTCGCTGGTACGATCCAGGGGGGCGATAGTAGCCTTGGGAGTATTTGGGGGGCGTTGAAAATGATGAAGACTTGCTTACCTATTGTCAGCACTTGGATGCTCTCCATTCTGACTTCAACCAATGATTTGAAGATATTTTTAAAATGAACACTCGATTGGGTTTTGGATCCTTTTTCAAGTGCAAACACTCCAAAATTACAAGAAGAACTGATGGAAGTAACAACAAATTACGAATTGAAATTTAAATTCAAAGACGGCTACTAACAGTTCTGGCTGCAAAAGTAGATTTCTACAACTTATCCTGGGTTATGGGCTATAATACAAAATTTTTTAATTGCATTTTCTTTGTCATATTTAGTGGAACGTGTGTTCAGTGCGGTCACAAATCTATTATCAAAAAAAAGAAACCGACTGCAAATAGCTAATCGCGGTGATTTAAGAATACTGCTGACAAAAATAGAGCCGAAGATTGATACATTGATAGCAGCGCACCAGGTTCATCCTTCTCATTAAATGAGAATATGATTTTAATAAATAATTTTTAATTTCAAGCTTCAAGGTGTCTTATTTACAACATCTTTCTTTACTATTAGAACGTAGGTAGAAATATAGATACATATATCTTTCTGTTTGTTTGTTTAAAGAATGTAGATTTCCAGGGGGCGCTAAGTAATTTTTTTCCGAAAAGGGGGCGGTAGGCCAAATAAGTTTGAGAACCACTGATTTATACTTATGTTTTGCTACAAGTGAAGAAGAAAGATTATTGATGATTTTAAAATTTTGTGTCTATTTATTGAAGGGAATTTCTACTGTTCAGATGTTTTTAAACACGTTTTTAACGTTGAATTTTTCATTTTCCCGGTCTCATATGTGCAAAAAATCGTTTAATGTTGACTAAACTATTGTTAATATAATTAAAACCTCTTGTTATTTCATATGGATGTTCCGTAAATGTGTTAGTTTGCAAATATTTGAAAGTTTTCTTGTGTAGAATAAATTACCAGTTCTCTTTCTATAAAGTTTCTAGAGAAATGTGTAGATATTAAGTATTCAAATAAATGTTTTAAGTTCAAAGTATAATATTTTATTATCTCTGTGAGTATAACCTAGCACCAACATTATAACCTCCGAAAATATTCATTTACAAACAGCAAATTTTGGGGTCCCCCCCAGAATTGTTTGTAGAAAATGTATTCTAGAAGTGAGGACCTTTTTTAAGGTCATCACTTGTATTTCACTCCCCCAAATTTTATTACAAAATTTCCTGCCGCTCACCAGATTTTGAGAGCTAGCGCCGCCACTGATAAAATGATATAAACAACAAATTTTATATTTGACAATATGAGCCAGAGATAATATGAATGAATATATGTTCAAGTACTCCAAGATTTACTTTTTCTTTTTATTCATTTTTCCAAATTAATCCGCCTCTGTTATCGTAGAATAATTAGTCAATAAACTTTTTTAAATAAGAGTTATTAATGAATACTTCAAAGTATTCTTAGAATTTGCTCCAGAAAAGTACGTGCTAATCTCTTCATCTGCGAAGTACTTAGGTACTTTTCGTTTTAATTTCTGCAAGTACAAAGCTTTGCGCAATATTTGTCTTGCTAATAACTGCCCTACTTTTTAAAAAGTTTGTATAAAGACATTATATACATTAGCATACATAAAATGCATATAAAATTAATTAAAATATCGTAATTTAAATTAAAACAAAAATCAAATAGAAAATTGATATTTTGAAGCAGCTATAGAATAATATAGATCAGTGCTTCTTAAACTTATTTTGTCGCGGAACCCTTATACGATTTTCTAAAGGTCGCGGAACCCTTAGCATATTTATTATTAAATAATGCTTTGTCTGAAACAGTATAGATTTAGAAATAATATATGAAAGCATAATATAAAAATGGGAAAATTTGTCAATTTAGGACTGTATGCGGAAAAAATCTTCTGCTTCTTCGGAAGCATGTACGAGGGTTACCTTTTATGTTTTCACAAACGACCAGTAGATGGCAATATTGAAATGTGTCATTACTATATTCGTAAAATTTGACATTTGTTATTGTGAAATCAGTGGCAGCTTATAAATTGACCGAGTAGTTTGTTGACAGAGAGCGATTAAAAAAACAAGTTTGTGGAAAAAAGGATATTTCTCGTGAAGGTTTTCGTTGGATGATTTTTTACGATTTTAGTAAAGGCCTAACTCAATAACAATGCATAGATTCGTTCTGTTCAACTTTTGGTAATTAAGCACCATCAGAAAAGACTATTTACAATTGGTTTGCAGAATTTCGTCGTGGTCGTGCGTCCGTCAGTGATGAATCTCGTGAAGGCCAACCAAAATCGATTGTGATTCAAATAAACATCGATGCTGTGTGCATAATGATTGAAGAAGATCGACATGTAACTTACCGTGAGATAGAGGCATCCTTTGGCATATCGCAGACTGCAATATATTCGATTTTGCATGAACATTTAGTTGTGAAAAAGATCTGTTCCCGATGGATTCCGCATAATTTGACCGAAACTCAAAAAGAGGCTCGTGTTGATTGGTGTAAGGGAATGCTAAAAAAATTCAACCTAGGCACTGTAAAATCCGTATACAACATCGTTACAGGTGATCTGAATTTAATAAAATGAACCGGAAACTAAGCAACAATCCACTGTTTGGGTCTTCCAAGATGAACCGAAACCCACAAAAGTTGTTCATTCACGAAGTACTTCCAAGAAAATGATTGCGTGTTTCTTCGGTTGTACTGGACAAATCTCAACCATTCCTTCAGAGGATCGGAGAACAGTTAATGCTGAATGATATACAACAATTTTTTTGCCAGAAGTCATCGACAAAATCAGGAAAAACAACCAAAATCATTCTTCATCATGACAATGCAAGCTCCCACACAACACATCAAACAATTGATTATTTGAAGAAGAAAAACATCGAATTATTTGCCCGTATTCACCTGATTTATCCCCTAACGACTTTTTTTTTTGTTCCCCAATGTCAAACAAAAAATGCGTGGACAGCGATTTTCATCACCTCAACCAGCTGTGATGAACCCGCGTCCGGCAGTGATGAATCTCGAAGGTCGACCAAAATCGGTTATGATTAAAAAAACACCGATGCTGTGCGCAAAATGATTGAAGAAGATCAGCATTTGACTTACCGTGAGATAGAGGCATCCTTTGGTATAGTGCAGACTGCAATACATTCGATTTTGTATGAATATTTAGCTGTGAAAAAAGATCTATTTCCAATGGATTCCACATAATTTGACCGAAGCTCAAAAAGAGGCTCGTGTTGATTGTTGTAAGGGAATACTAAAAGAATTCAACCTAGGCACTGCAAAATCCAGTCCTCAAGAAGCTGTTGAAGCCTTCAAAAACCATATTTTTGAGATACCAACTTCAGAGTGGAAAAAATTTCGAGAATTGGTTTGAACGCATGCAAAAGTGTATAAATCTTAAAGGCGAATATTTTGAAAAACAATAAAACTTTTTTCAAAAAAAAAAAAAAATCTTTCTTAGATTTTGTAAAAACTTAAAAGATGGCCTCGTATCACTATTAACAGATGTTTATAGCATTAATAAATTTGAGTGTTTACAAAATAAACCGTAACATCCACAAAAAGTAAAATTCTACCTAGCTTAATCGAAATTGTTGTATCATTAATGTATAATAAGAATAATAAGGATCCCAGAATAGAACCTTGTGGAACTCCTGATTTTATGATTAGTTCTTTGATTCTATGTTTTCAATTACAACAACTGGTCTTCTATTTTTGAAGTAAGTTGTAAATCAATTAAGTAACACACAGGATCGACGTAACAGTATCTATCGTGCCTACAGTTCCTATAGCTTCTATAGTGCTTATTGTGCTTGTAGTACCTATATTGCCTATAGTGCATGTGTTTCCTATTCCAGAGCACATTCCATAAAAATATTCATTTGAAATTGTAAATCTTGTCATATTTGTAACATTTCATATTGTGCTGTGCATCTACTAGCTTTTATTTATTCAAAAAGAGTCTGTAGCTTTATTCAGCAGTGCATTTAAATTTTATTCTTTTTGCACATATAAAGTAACGTGTCTATTGTGAAATATTAAATGGAAACTTCATTTCAAAATGTTGTTTTTGTTTTGTCATTAATGTGTTAAATGAAGTTTATGAACAGGGACATGTAGGATCAGGTTGTTTTATATTTCGTTTATTTGCTGAAAGCCATTAATCTTGTGAATATTTTGCAAAAGGATTTAATTAAAACATGTAATAGAAAACAATAGTATTTTGTTTAACAACCATATAATATAGTCATAATATGCGAGTCAAATACAATATTTTATCATTATTTTATATAGTTTTTGGTAGTAACCAGTGACGGACTAAGGAAAATCGAAGCCTTATGCAAAGTTCTAATTGCGGGCTTTACTAGTTAAAAAAAATTGATGTGAAGTGTGAATATTCACACATTTCAGGGTTTGGCAGGTATATAATAAGTGAAGGCGGTATGTTGAGTGTGTAGGACACATTTTACTTAGTAGTAATCACGGCAAAATGAACGATATTTTGAAAATAATTTATCGTCTGTTAATCATACAAGACTGGTTATTAAATTTACGCTCTTAAAAATTAAATACAACGTTTGTCAAAATATAACTAGAATTTTGACAAAATAATTTCAACATAATAAAAATGCAAAAAAAAACGGAAAAAATAAAATTCACTCCGTACTCGAACTCGAAACCCTTCGTTTACCAGCAGTGCTCTAACCCATTACGCTATCGAACGCCTTACATATGAGTGTCTTACATTGGTATAACTTTTGCACTTCGTGAACCAAAAACCACAAAAAATGCGTTATTTTCCGAAAACATAATCTAATCAAAAATTCCTGTTGTACTATTTCGGTTCACACCAATATACATTACTTAGAATTTTTTTAGATTTTTAGTTTAAACCATCTGGGCTACAGGGTGTGGGGACAAAAATTTTTTTGCACAATTTTGGCAAAAATCGCATCAAAATAATTTATTTTGCAAAAATAAAAATTTGATCGTTAATCCACGTACTAAGAGCTTTCATTTGATACCCTACTCAGAATTTAAAAAAAATATTTTTGTTTTCGATGAGCACATATTTGTTTATATTTTTAGGGGGGTATGTTTTTTAGATGTTTTAGTATTTTTCCTATGTGCGGGTCAAACAGTTGTATAAGCATGCCAAATTTCAACTCTCTAGGTTTAGCCGTTTGGCTACAATTTTTACCGAACAGACAGACAGGCAGACAGACAGACAGACACACAGACAGACAGACAGATAGACAGACAGACAGACAGACGACAAAATGACGGTATAAGGGTTTTTTGGTCATACCTACAAAACCCTAAAAATCATAAACTAATAGAAAAAATTTATAAATAAGCCGTCTTGCGGGCCCCAAAAAAATAGGGGCCCTAGGCAGTTACCTATTTTGCATAGGCCAAAGTCCGCCCCTGATAATAACTATATAACTTTAATAGGATTTCAATAAGATCATTATAGGAAATAGTAAATTTATAGTTTGTATTGAAAATATCAAATTCAACTAAGAATTCATTCTGGGAATACAAAAATGCTGAAAAAATAGTATTTTATTTAACTATGAAAACTTTAACTATGAAAATGAACACGATTTATATTGCTGTCAAAAACTGTATCCATGGTAATGACATAGTATATGCTGCATTAAAAAATAAATTCGCTGTATAATGCATTTATTCTACGACCATCAAATGTCGTAGAAAAAGATTTTTTCTCGTTATTATTCTGGCACCTCCAAATATTGGCCCATTGAAAGGAAGGAAAGAAAACGAATCAAATAAAAGCCCTAGTAGTACCAGAGGTATTTTGTTGAAGCACTTTGAGTTACAGGACAAGCTGTAAAATAGGCTAAATTTGTAACAAAACTATTTTTAAAATATTTTTCAGATATTAAATTTTCTAGTTTCAAGACACTATCTATTGATTTGTACGGAAAAATGAACATAGAATTTTTTGCCGTTAAATTCTTTTTGTCGAATATCTCACGTTCGAATTTTGCTGAAGGAGCGTTTCCGATATCTTTTATTGAAGATAGCAATTTTAAAAAGTAATATTACTGCGCAAATAAACGTTCTATGACAGATTTGCGAAGATTTTTGTCACATATAAGAATTTTTCTATGCTGAAAATATTCAAGAAATTGATAGAAATTGAACATTTTTCAGTATATAGGTCCATAAGTTGTCTAGATGTTATTATATTCATAATTTATTAAATATCTTTAAAAAATAACTTTATTAAAATTAATTTCAATTAGATGAGGTACGTCCGTAGATTATAATATTATGAGGAAGTAATTGGATTCGGATTGGTCAGAAATTAAAACAATATTTTAACTTCGCTAACGTTTCGCTTTATATTTAAAATCTTAATCAGACCTGTAATAATAGTGTAGATATAATTTTATGTTACATTGTTGAAAGTAAAAAGATAATTTTTACATAATTATTAAATTGGACTACAAATAAAGAGTTAAATGATAATAAAATCTGCATATGAAAAAAAAAAAAAAAAATTTCAGTATATATAAAACTTTTTGTAAAAGTTGAATTGTTAAAGCTCCATTTTTTTTTTTTTTCTAGACTTAATAATATGAAAAGATTTCAAACATTTAAATTACAGTTTTCTATATTTTATTGGTACTATGTTAGGATTTTTAAAATTAAAAAAAAATGACATTAAAAATTTCGCAAATTTTAACTGCTTTAAAATGAGTCCTAAGCCTTTATAGGACCTCAGGATTTCAAAAATTTCAACCGCAGGTCCCTATCTTAAGTAGTTGTTCAGATAATGAGACAAATTTTCAAAATTACTCGGATCAAAAAGTCATTAACTCAAGAGAGCTTCAATTTTTATTTAGATAGATAAAAGTCTAGATTTAAAAAAATTTAAATCATAGGTTTCTATATCTTATCGTTCAATAACCGAATCATCTCGGGAAAATTTGAAATTAATATTATTTTTTCCTCAATTTTTCTTGAAAGTAAAAAATCTAAGATGCCTATCTCTGTCCTTTTTTAACTGACAGCAAAAAACACTAAAATTTGTTCTACTTTTATAGTTGTTCTCGGGTTCGAATCCCGTTCAGGCATGGAATTTTCAAAAATAAGAATAAAAAAAATAAATAAATAAATAAATAAATAGTTGTTCACAACTTCTGACGACATTGTAACAAAAATTCAACATTAAAATAAATTCAAACTGTGCTGCAGTATTTAGTACAATAATTTGGCAAGCAATTAGCGTATTTGACCATGTCACTTTTCAATAATGTTCCTAATATACTAAAAAATAAGTTCTATTACTTCTTAGGATGTTTTATGTACCACGTACTTGCTAAGAATCTATTATCAGGGGCGCACACAAGGAGGGGGGGGTCCAAGGAGTCCGGACCCCCCCCCGTACTGTGAGAAGTGAGGACTTTTTTTTTGCTCTTCACTTAAAATTTAGAAGTGAGGACCTTTTTTTTTGCTCTTCATTTAAAATTTAGAAGAGAGGACCTTTTTTTTGATCTTCACTTAAAATTGAAATTTTGCCCTGTGTTTAAAAATTATATATACGAGGTCTACAAGTATGAAATGCGGATTTTTTTCAAACTTGTCGCGCAAACTGAGTGTATAGTTCTAAATTTCAACACATATGGCGTTTTGTTAAGTTATCATTAAGTGTCAAATGCGTATAGGTTATAATTTGAAAAGTGATCATAGAGTTTTGTTTTACTGTGTTAAAAATGTCAAATTTTGTGCCAAATAAAGAGCATTCGCGGACAGTACTACTGTTTTGTTTTCATTTGAAAAATACTGCTGCTGAATCATACGGACTGCTTCGAGAAGCTTATGGTGAATATGCTCCATCGCAAGATACGTGTGAACGTTGGTTTCGGCGTTTCAAAAGTGGTGACTTTGATCTTACAGACAAAGAACATGGAAAACCTCCAAAAAATATGAAGATACAAAATTGGAAACATTGCTACAGGAAGACGATAGTCAATCACAAAAACAACTAGCAGAGCAGTTAGGCGTTAGTCAACAAGCTGTTTCCAATCGCCTACGAGAGATGGGTAAGATCCAGAAAGTCGGCAGATGGGTTCGGCATTGAATGAGAGGCAGATGGAAAAACGCAAAAACACTTGTGAAATTTTGCTTGCACGATACAAAAGAAAGTCTTTTTTGTATCGTATCATTATTGGCGATGAAAAATGGATTTATTTTGAAAATCTCAAACGCAAAAAATCACGGGTGAACCCAGGCTCACCAACCACATCAACTGCAAGACCGAATCGCTTTGGCAAAAAGACAATGCTCTGTACTTGGTGGGACCATAATGCTACCCCATGCCGCTTACTCACCAGACTTTCAGATTACCACTTGTTTGCATCGATGGGTCACGCACTTGCCAAGCAGCACTGTTGTTCTTATGAAAATGTGAAAGAATGGCTAGATAAATGGTTTGCGGGGAAAGGGGAAGAGTTCTACTGGCGAGGTATTCACAAATTGCCTGAAAGATGGGAAAAATGTATAACTTCTAATGGAGCATACTTTGAATAAATAAACTTTTACTGTTATTTTGAGTTTAATGTGTTTTATATATATAAAAAAACAAAAACAGCATTACATTCTTGTAGACCTGGTAATTGGACCCCCCCCCCCCCGAGAAAAACAATCTGTGTGCGCCCTTGTTTATTATTGGTGACCTTTTCGGGTTGAAAACCATACAAAAGCAAGGACGTTACAATAGTTGAGAAAATACTCACCTCTATAATAGAGGTCGGTGGATAAATCTCTTTAAATTAGTTTATTTTTGTGTGTTTACATTCACAATTATAGTATCTAATTGACGTGCATGTAACCCGTCCTTCCACAGCTCCACAGTCATGTTTCAATTGAATTGTTAATCGAGTCTTGTTCTTGCATTAAACAAATTTGTAGTACATCTGCCAACTGTTACATTTCAGATTCAAACATTGACAAAAAGGGATTACAATAGTCCGAGGTAATTTTACTTCCATTAAAATATGTTTCATATAATCCGGGAATAGATTTGAATTAACCTAGGTTCTGAACCTTGTTGCTATCTCATCGTGGAGTAATTATACAACTGATATAATCAACCATTTGTGTAATTTAATCAAACATTTGCAAACATAAATTGATTCTATCCTACTCCTGACGTTATCTAATTACATGGCTCTTGATAAATGACTGAATAGATATCTTGAGAAAGCTGACAAAAGGAGAGAAACGTACCAGAATCTTATACGCCTCTTAAGTGGCTTACAGGATTATACAAAACATAATTCGTCAAATGCTATAATACCAGCGTTTTCAATAATGTCGTTAATTAGTTGACTGCGCGATAATTTTTATTCGATTGCCAATAATACGAGGAGATTCTATTAGGTAAGGACAATTCATTTATTTTTTAATAAATTAATTGTGCACGGATAATTTTTTTGCTTGTTTATATTTGAAGTATTTTCTTTAAATTACAGTTGACAACATATATTTCTTCACTGGCAAATTGGGTACACGATGTATGAACTAATCAGAATTGAATGAATTTTTATAACCGGTTCAGTAGTTATAGACCGGGAGCTCATGACAGTTTTTGGTCTCGGATTTCATACAGCATGCCTTTTGGAGGAGAGAATACTTACCCTGTGACAACAAAAAAGAGATGGTACTAAACCCCTGCACGCTTTCCGATCATAGGGAAAAATGCATTTCCACTTAAACATAAAATTTGTGTGCTTTTCTCTGATTTAATATTGCTTGCCCTTTTGTCAAAAATAAGTTATAACAAATTTAAAGTCTTTTAAATATATGCATGCGATTCGGAGGGTCCCAAAGGGCTCAAACGGTCATGTGATCTTGTAATAAAAAAATATGATTTTCCGCGTTTTCATACAACATGTCTATAATTAATAGACTTTAAATTTGTTATATGGTAACTTTCTTTTGACAAAAGGGCAAGCAATATTAAATGAGAGAAAAACACAAAAATTTTGTGCAAGTGGAAATGCAATTTTCCCTATGACAGGAAAGCGTGCAGGGGTTTAGTACCATCCCTTTTTTGTTGTCACAGGGTAAATATTCTCTCCTCCAAAAGGCATGCTGTATGAAATCGGAGACCAAAAATGTCATGAGCTCCCGGTCTATATTCGCGTACTCTAATTTAGGTCGAACTAGTGTACAGTACAGTATCCAAGTTGTAGATATTTTAAAACTACCCGGTCTATTAAGACAATGTTTCAGTCGTAAATAAAAAATTGTTATACTAGCGTCGGCGAATCAACGCACTTACGTCACACGACGTAACAAACGACTGTATTGTTTGGAACAATGCAATCGTTTATTACGTCGTGTGACGTAAGTGCGTTGATTCGCCGACGCTAATATATTATGTATTTTCCAGTGAATAAAAAGACTACGGGCTATTCCAAACGTTTAGGCGGAACTAAACGGGAATTTCGTTCTTTTAGGTTGTCACGAGAAGGGACCTTGCTTGGGTTATTTCATTTTTAGGGTTTAGTAGGTATGACCAATGAACCCTTATACCGTCATTTTGTCGTCTGTCTGTCTGTCTATCTGTCTGTCTGTTCGGTAAAAATTGTAGCCTAACGGCTAAACCTAGAGAGTTGAAATTTGGCATGCTTATACAACTCTTTGACCCGCACATAGGAAACATACTAAAACATATAAAAAACATATCCCCCTAAAAATATAAACAAACATGTGCTCATCAAATTTGTGCAAAAAAAATTTTGTCCCACAGCCTGTAGCCCAGATGGTTTAAACTAAAAATCTGAAAAAATTCTAAGTAATGTACATTGGTGTGAACCGGAATAGTACAACAGGAATTTTTGATCAGATTACGTTTTCGGAAAATAACGAATTTTTTGGTTTTTTGGTTGACGATTTACAGTTATGTTATGTAACACATTAGACTAGAAGACATATCACGGTCTAATGGTTAGCATGCTCACCAGCTACCCAGAATTTAAGAGTTCGCTCCCGGCAGAGGAGACAATTTTATTTTTTGTTTTTTTTTTCTATTTTTATTTTTTTTTAAATATTTTGTCAAAATTCTAGTTATATTTTGGCAAATGTTGCATTTAATTTTTAAGAGCGTAAATTTAATAACCAGTTGGAATGTTGGAATTATATTTTCATTCTATGTGTCATGTATACGAAACCAAAGGGGCGGAGCATATGACTTAAAACAACCAATGGTAGCCATAAGCGCAATTTTCAAAAACCAAATGAACCTTGCTATATAAAAGAAAATACTGCACATATTTAGAAGCCTAAATAACGGTATTATATATTCGAATTAAAATTTAAAAAAAAATATTTGAACATAAAATTTGTTTCTAAAGCTCTTAGATTAACTTACGATAAATTATTTTAAAAATATCGTTTATTTTGCCGTGATTAGTACAAAGCAAAATTTGTCCTACACACTCAGCTTTACTTATTATATACCGAAATCCTGAAATGTGTGAAAATTCACACTTCACATCAATTTTTTTTACTGAGAACAAGAATAAGTATTTTATTTTAGTTTAAAAAAAATGTATATCAGTAATAATGGATTGTCCCCGAGCAAAGCCGGGTAGGGCAGCTAGTTTTTAAATAACGAGAGAATTAGAGAGAAAAGAATTAGAGAGAAAAGACTGAAGAGAAAAATGTTCTTGGCTTTGTTGAATATTTGCAAAATAGTAGTAGGCGAGGCAATGAAGCACAAAAATCAGCCCAACTTCCGATTTTTGGCGCAGTAAGATGGATTTACATGCGGTTTGGTGCATTCGATTCGTTAGAGCCTCAGGAAATTTTGTGAACCAACGCGATCAATTCAAAATGAAAAACTGCATTTGTGCATAAGAAAAATCCATTGGAAAAGTACATTTTCCAGAGTTGCAAAATCAAAAATTTATAACTCGGTATAAATTCACTAAAATAAGTCAAATATTGATACTCGGGGGTTTCTAGGGTCGCTGAACACGAATATCGGGACGAGAGAAGTGTCCGAGGTACCTGGTGCCCAGGGTGGACACTACGTACATCGTCTCCTAGAGTTTTATGCAAATTTCATACAAAAGCAGTTGAATCACGTTACTCGGGGGTTTTTGGGGTCGCTGAGCTCGAATATCGCAATAGCGAATGTCTCCGAAGTTCGTAGTGCCAAGGATCTGGTACCCAGGACTACCAACCTTGTATACTGAAACTCATTCTTTTTAAACGTAGGCGCCTTTTTATAATTCAGATGGTAGCATTGATCCTATGTTTAAATTCGCATAAAACTCTAAGAGACGAGGGTAAGTACCGCTCACCCTGAGCACCAGGTACCTCGGAGACATTTGCTATTGCGATATTCGGATTTAGCGACCCCAAAAACCCCCGAGTAACGTGTTTCAACTACTTTTGTATCGAATTCGCATAAAACTCCTGAAGACGAGGGTAAGTACCGCTCACCCTGAGCACCAGGTACCTCGGAGACGTTCGCTATTGCGATATTCGGATTCAGCGACCCCAAAAACCCCCGAGTAACGTGATTCAACTGCTTTTGTATCAAATTTGCATAAAACTCTAGGAGACGATGTACGTAGTGTCCACCCTGGGCACCAGGTACCTCGGACACTTCTCTCGTCTCGATATTCGTGTTCAGCGACCCCAAAAACCCCCGAGTATCAAAATTTGACTTATTTTAGTGAATTCATACCGAGTTATAAATTTTTGATTTTGCAACTCTGGAAAATGCACTTTTCCAATGCATTTTTCTTATGCACAAATGCAGTTTTTCATTTTGCATTGATCGCGTTGGTTCACAAAATTTCCTGAGGCTCTAACGAATCGAATGCACCAAACCGCATGTAAATCCATCTTACTGCGCCAAAAATCGGAAGTTCACTGCTTCGTTTCCTCGCCTATAGGAGCAAACAACCACAGCGATCATATGAACGCTTAACGAATTAGTCTGGCAGCGAGTTGGTTAGAAATAAACCGCGGCGAGTTGGCTCGTAGAAATAAATCGCGGCGAGCTAGCCGCGAACAATTGTCTTATACTGTTTTCCAGATTATTGAGTCCCTTAATTGCTCATTTCTTCCAATTATGATATTTTGAGTATTTTAATTAAAATATCTTTATTAAAAATATATTTTAAAAAATATTTAATTTCCCGATTTTAATAAAAAAATAATTTCACCAAATTTAATCTCATAACGTATTAAAATTTAGTAATAGAATATTATTAAAATATAAATGAGCATTTCATAGTATATTCTCTGAGGTCCGTAATAATTTTTTTGCATAAAAATTTGTATAACAAAATTTCAAGAAGCGCTGTAATATCCTGAAATCATAATTAAATTTTATAAGCTTCGTTCTTACGGAATGAAAATTGCGAAACAATAACAGAATTTGTAACGAAAGCAAGAAAACCAATGAAAATTCCAATTGTTTAAGAGATTTTATTAAGTCAGAAGTTAATAATAATCAGAGTAACAAAGCAAATTGTGTTGAGATAGAGATAGGTTAGGGTTAAATTTAACTTTGTTGATATAAATTTATTCGTTCACTGGTTCGAAGATAATCAGTTCTTATTTTGATTTAATTCATAATTGTCATTTTGAGACGACCTAGTAATGGGGCGCACAACTGTATAGTTCTCTTAACATTCTTATATAAAACTAACAATCTTAAATAAAATTAGTAACAATCAATACATATAAATTTGCAGCGAATTTTTATCTATCTGATACATTTTTTTTCTATAATCAAAATATAAATTTGGCTTTCGCGTAGGGTGACCATTCGTTCCGCATTTTGCGGGACTGTCCCGCATTCTAACATTTTGTCCCGCATTAAAATGCGTCCCGCAAAAGTCCCACATTTTAACATTTTGTCCCCCGCATTGTCCCGCATTTTGTAACTGTCCCGCATTTGAGGAAGTGAGGCCCTTTTTTTTGCTCTTCACTTGGATTTGGGAGGTGAGGACCTTTTTTTTGCTCTTCACTTGGATTTGGTAGGTGAGGACCTTTTTTTTTTGCTCCGTCCCGCATTGCCTTCTTAAGAAAATGGTCACCCTACTTTTGCGCTCTACGAAAACAACGCAAAATTGACTTTTGCCGAGGACTTGCACAAAGTAAATAACGTTGTTTCCAAAATAACGTGTAAATAGTTTAGATATTATTAATTCATAATTATTAATAATAAATAAATAAATTAATTCGTTCTACGTTTGTTGCAATAAAACTTAAATTAAAATTAAAAAAAAAAAAAATAAAGAAAAAGAAAGCCGTTAAGTTAATTTTATTTCATTTAAATATTCAGAAATTATGGAATACAGTGACAGTGGTATTATCTGTCTCATTTTGTGATACGTAACTAACAGGGAAAGTTTATTTTTTATGTTGTGTATTGACAATACATTTATAATATTATCATAGTATTGGTTCACACGAATACGCCAAAGTCTGTTTACACCACAACAGTTACCAAAGTAACCAGATCTAGTTTCGTATTACAAATTGAGACGAATTATATTTCATGCACTTGACAAAAACAAAAACAAAATTAATATATATATTAAATATTTTTTAAATTTAGCGTTTTGGTTTTTTATTTTTGCCACTATATTGAATTTGCCGCAGTTTTCAATATATGTATGTACTGCCGGTATAGATGATTAAACTATCGTAAAAAACACGTGTACCAAGTGGCATTCAAGTATATTATTTTTATGAAACAATCATTTCGGAAAATTTTTGATGTATTATTTGAACATTTCTACATAAAACTATATAAATATAAAAGTTATTTGAATCTCACAAATATATGTAATACATTATAGAACATTATTGTCTGATATCTATTATTAAGTTATTGGGCGATAATTACTTTGCAACAATATTTTCTACAATTAAAAATATCCTATTTGATAGATAAATTTGACGCAAAATTTGATGTTTAAATGCTACTAATTTTATTTAGTTTGTTAGTTTTGTATAAGGTACTTATTAACTCTGGGGGTTATACATAGTGTTAACAGTAGGTTAACTAACAATCTGAAATAAAATTAGTAACAATCTATATATCAAATAGGATATTTATAATTGAAGAGCTTATTTCCAAAACGTCTCTTGTCCAATTTTATTAAACTGCATTTTATTGTTTTATTGACAATATTAATGTGACCTCTTTGAAAGAAAAAAAAAAAAACAATAAAAAAGAAGTGATTTTAAGTAATTTATAGTTGCAATTAATGTTTTATCGTGGTTACTCGAGAAAATATTTACTTTTGAAAAATTGACAAATTTGTTAAAAAAATTGTATCGCTTAATAACTTAAAGGATTCCACACACCAAAGCGGCTGCGGTGGCGGCCGCGGTGGCGACCACGGTGGCGGCCACGGTAGCGATAGACTAGCGATCAGGTCTCCTCACACTAACGCGGTGGGAGTGGCGGTAGCGGTAGCGATCAGTTAGTGAATCACGGTATATAGTTGTATGATAATATTGATTGCGAGAACACAATAGAATAATTAATTGTATGTAGAGGAAAAATAATAATCTACTTACAGTCTGTTTCAAACGGTTAGGCGGAACTAAATGGGAATTTCGTTCTTTTAGGTTGGAAAAGGGACCTTGCTTGGGTTAATTCATTTTCACGTTGGAATGTCAAAATTTAAAATTCCAACAATGAGACCATGGAATGACATATGTCAAACTTAAATTAATTTTCTTACATATTTTAATGACAAAAAATAAATAAATGGAATATTTGTATTAAGAATGACACAAAAAATCAAAATATAAAGAAAATGACTTTAAATGATTTTAAAATAATATTAACCTTAACCAAAAAATGTTTGTTGCAAGTATGATTTACAAAGCTTAAACAAAACGGCTGAAAAGCATGATTTAAACGATGAAAGTAACTAGATTGCAAAATCTAGTTCCGCCTAACCGTTTGGAACAGACTTTACTATCAATTTCCAAAACTTTTCCTATTTCGTTCCACACTTTATTTGTTTTCCTAATATTCTTGTAATCAGGATGTGCTAAGTCATACAAAATTAAATGATCCTTTACTGATCTATGATTTTTTCTGTTAAATTATCTATTTTCGACATTATTTTCTTAAATATATTCACTCTGTGGTATATAAACAATGAATATCGCGCGGCCTAACGCAACTTGTCGAGTTCGGCCGCCAGTGTTTGGTGATCGCTAGACTGAACGCTGCATTCGGTGGCGTTCTCAGATAGCTGAACGCTTGTATGTGCGTGGTCTCATTGTATTGTATAGGTTGCGTTAGGCCGCTGCACTATCGTTACCGTGGCCGCCACCGCGGCCGCTTTGGTGTGTGGAATCCTTAAGATAGAACCACGACCTCTACACGGATTCACAGATGGCGCGCCAGGTTTTGTCGTTCACTTGCATATTCTGCCGTTCAACTACATATCTTGTGTTGATTTAAATAATTTGTCGTTATTGGGATAAATAGCCATTATTTTTTCTGTCGTTCTTAAAATCTATTCTGTCGTTAATAAATTATCTTTTGTCGGGCCGAAAAATAGAACCACAGGAATACGAGTGAGAGTATTAGGGTTGATATGCAATAGCTACAGAATGTTAAAAACCATTTCATTTCTAATTATTTTTTAAATCTTTATCCATTCGCAAAATATCGATTTTCGTCTTGCATTTCTTTTTATCCACAATAAATTTTATAGCGAAATAATCTCCTGACTTTTACTTTCTGATAGTCTTTTATACTTTTTCTATCCCTGTCCGTTCTTAGGTTATTTAAGTTCGTAGTTTATAATAGTAAATGGGCACTTGAAATGTTCTCACGTTATTTATAGATACTTTTTCATAAAAGAAATTCTGACCGTGAAAAATAAAACTGGAAAACTTTTTATATCAGTTGATATAAAAAAGAAAATATTGTGTGTGTATGTTTTACATCTGTATGCAAAGAATGCAACTTTAAAACTTCTTTTTTATTATTATTTTTTTCTAAGTTCGTGGTTTTCGCTTTTCGTTTTGTTTTTGAAAATATTCTACCGGGTGAAGAAAGAATGAAGTTTTTTTCTTTTAGTTATTAAAGTATGTGCAGTAGATACTGATTACAACTTTGTTTTGCTTAGTTTTTAAAATAAAATATGCAAAAAGGAAGCAGCCAGGTTAAGGAATATGCGACGTGGTACTTGGCACATGTTAACTAAATCTGTCTAGCAGAATTTGATAAATAATTGATTATATATTTATAAAATATTGGAAATTTTATTCATCAACTAGCAACATATTAATACTGTTTTATTGTTGTTGAGTTCTCCATCATATACATAAAATATTTTTACAAAGGTATTGAAGAAGAAAAAAACTTGGCGTGTATAAATCGTTCATTATACACGGTGTGCAATATGAGCAGCTTTATGTATATACAGTTGGACATATAATACATTTTTTTATACTTTGCGTTCACAATAATATCATTGTTACACTGAAAACAGTTTAACAATAGCTTCTATTCTTTTTGGTAACTTTTTATTTTGAGAGATTGGCAGTACTACTCGTCTACGGAGTGTCATTGATAATCTCAAATATTTTTAATGCTTGGTTTATATACGGAACAAGAATAAGGAATAGGAAATAAGAATAGTACACAAGAATAAAAAATATTAAACCGTTTATATCGGACATAACATTTCGTCGCTGCGCCTGCGTACTTGCGTTGGCCTGTGTTTAACTTTTGTCACTTGACAGGTTCTGATTCATAAAACCTTTTAAAAAATTTCGTTTATTACCGTTAAAAACATTTTATTGTTGTTTACAACCCTCTGATCACAACTGAAAAACATCTGTTGACCAAACTTTATTACGGCAGACATTTTGATTGCTGTGCGCAGGCTTATCGTGTCTTATTCTTGAAATAAGAATAAAATGTTGAAAGTTACCAACTATTCTTATGTTTAAGTTAAATTTCATTCCTACATAAACCGATATACGGCGCAGCCATGTTTTAACATCTTGTGTACTATTCTTATTTCCTATTCCTTATTCTTGTTCCGTATATAAACCAACCATTAATGTTTATTTAATACAATTTGTAAGTATTTCAATGTCAAATAATTATTTTATAATATTGTTATTAAGAAAATTCAAAAAGAAAGTTTGCATCTGTCAAATTATTGTTGTGTTATCACAGAAATTGTTTTATTATTGTTGCTATGGTGACCGAATTTCACAAAAATCCCTGGATTGTATTCCAATATTTTTAATAAATGAAATTTTAAAATGTCTATAAAATAAGAGATGCAAAGTATAAAAAACAGTATATTTGCTCGTTTTATACGACGTATTGTCATACTTTTTCTTTGGAGCACTTCTCGCTGCGCTCATCGTACACCAAACAACTCGTATGACAATACACTGTTTTATAAAACTCGTATAATAATATACTATATTACTTGATGGTCATAGATAATAGTATATTGTGCAACTAGCGCGGAATGCCATATATTCCACACGAGAATGAAGTTAAGGGCGAGTGAAGGCGAGTGAAGCATATCATTCGAGTGCGGAATATATATTCTGCGCGTGTTACTCACTATGCTTTTCCCCCGATTACCATTTTTCAATAGCTAGAAAATCAAGAAAATACAATATAAATCCATTAACAGCCATTAATGCGCGCGCAGCCAGTACGGGAATGAAAATTCATGGAAACTGCACATGCGCATTGTCGCTAATTTATTCTTTCCAGCGCAACGTACATGCGCATTGGGGCGCATTTATAATTCGCGCATCGCCTGCGCGCGCATGAGAATAGCATGCGAAATTAATTAGCTTATGTCCTGTCAACTAACAGAATCGAAATGAGACCGTTCCATAGTAGTCGTAGGAAAATATATTTATTTATTGTTTATTCTAGTTTATAAATAATATCCTAGATATAAAGAACGGCTGTATGAGGTGCAAATAGCCATCACTGCTGAGCGCCAAAAATTTTAACCAACTAATTTACTAAAAAATAATTTTGCCGTGCATAAAACTTTCATTATTTACGGATGACCAGATTTGCAATTTGGTGCGCGATTTCGGGTCGGTGACTGGAAGCTTGAAAGGCGAATTTAATCTTTTGGTCAAACTCGGTTACAATTTAGGAATCCCATAAGTATCCATAGCAAACATTTTCTAACCATTTAGTTATAGTTAACTAAGCTTTTAGAAACCGACCCTTAGATGTTAAAGTTTTATTAACAGCCTCTGTAGAGATGGTAATAAAAATTAATTAATCAATTAATTGATCATTTGATTAATCGAAATGTTATAATGAGTTGGTAGATGCCGACGAAGTGACCGAGCGCACTAAATCGCAGCAGTTTGAACTGGTGAATACAGTCGGATTGTGTGGTTGGTAATTCGATTCTCCGTCGGTGATATTATTCGGGCGAGAATAATAAGTTTTACATTACTCTCATTTCACAATCATTCACCCCTCATCCAGGTGTAGGAGCTCGCCCCCTGGCATCGGCGATTAGCCTCGTTGCAGAAATAGGCCGATGTAAAATTTAAAAAAATAAATAAATAAAATAAATAAATGAGTTGGTAGATTAAGCGATATGTATTAATCGATTATGAAAAAAAAAGTATACACTCGTCGACAAAATATGGGACTGTCTTAAAGTTGTATTTTAAACGCTGATAAAAAAATATTTAACTGTTTTATTAGAAAACTATAATTAATGGGAGGTAATACAATGTCTGCATAAACAAATATTTTTTTTTGCTAATTTTTACTAAACAAGTTGCAACAATAACTAATGCCCGTTTGAACGAAGACATATCACATATTAAAACGTAAGTTTTAAAACAAATAACTCATTATTAAAATAAAATTTTGTCATTAGTTACCCATCTTAAAGATTTCTAAACTCCTACAAGTCTTTTTTGTGCAATAAAATTAAAAGGTGACCGGAAAACGTTGTACGAGCTGCGCCAAAATATGAAGATGGCTGCAGTATTGAAATATCGCTGGTGTTTTGGATGTAGCTAAAAACTCTATTAGTTACGGTATGAAGCGTCATCAGCGAACAGGCCTCTACATGAAAAAATCTGGTTCAAATCGTCCACGACCCACAAGCGCTCGAAACGACCGATTTCTTAACCTAATTGTTCTGCGCAATCGTGCCTGATCCTTAACTTATCTCTCACGTCATTTCGAAGAAGATCGAAATTTGGCAATTTCATCGCAAACTGTCCAAAGACGATTAAGGAAACAAGGGCTTGTATCGAGAAGACCTGTAACCTGTCAGGTCTTTCTCGCAAATTATCGTTGGAAGATTACCTTTCCCTCGTTAACATTTGAACTAACTGGACGCAAACTATAGCAGTATATTGTGCAGAAATGAGTAACGGTTGAGTTTAATTCTCCAGATGGGCGAGAACGAGTGTTCTGAATGCCTAGTAATCTAGGGACTTTATTGAAAAGAAGAGAGCAGCGTCATCTACCGATCAGTGCTTCAAGAATACAGCTAAGCAATTTCTTGAAAATAAAATAAAGTTATCGATTAATTATTAATTAATCGAAACCTAAAATATTGTCACAAAGGTAATCAAGTCAGGATTGCGATATCTAGACATTGTGACGCTCAGCTGTTTGATTAAAAAACTATTTGTCAGCGTCTGACATATGTTGCCTGGTTACAAAATGCATACGCCGCATTTTCGTAATGAGAAAATATTTGTCATGTCGAATGAATATTGGAACTGGGTCAACCATCAGTACACATACTTGAACGTCACAGTATCGAGGCAGAGAAACCTAGCCAACTCCTCTACACGTACCAGTCCACACGGTGACGACCGAGACACCGACGCCAGATATTTGTACCGCTGGTGAGCCAAACAAGCAGTACCATGTAAGTGGGAGAAGGCTTCTCCGGGCTCCTAGACTACCTGATGGGTAGCCCCCGCCTCGGAGATAGGTTCAAGCCGATCCTGGACAACACGGGGTGGACCCCAACTCCATGGGCAAATTCAACTCTTATATTGTAAATGGGATATATAATTAATAAAATTGTATTGTTAAAACCAGGAGTTGTCTTACAATCAAACCACCCACGTGACAATATTATATGATTAATAATATTGATTAACTGAAACAAGATAATCGATTATTTCAATCATTCGATTAATTTTTGGCATCTTTAAGCCACTGCTCCTTTCAGATGCAGTCCAACACTATCCAACGAAGGACAAGGCTTGTTGATATTTTAGGAAGTCTTTTCTTAAGCTTTCAACAAATCGTATAACGTGTACACGATTACCAATATTATTATATAAAAATTAATTACCTTTCTATTTTATTGACAGGTATACAGGGACTATTATGAGCGATTCATTTTGCAAATGCAATGATACATTTCATCTATAAATTGAATTTGCACAATTCACGACTTTATCAAATAACACATATGTTTAATGACAAATTAGTGTAATTATAATTTGTAAATTAATTCTATAGAAATGGTAGAGATGTAAAATTGTATTTATATTTTATTTCTGTACATTTAAATTTATTTTCAGAATTAAATTATTCAGTCAAGCATGAATTAATAATTTTCATGTAGTTAAACTGCAATAAATTTATTTGGAAATTACGAGAGATACTGTTCATATTTGTAAATGTACAGTTGAATTATATATCATTTATTAAATTGAGTTTTCAGTATTCTAACAACAAATATCCGAGTGGAATCGTATTTTATGTAAATATCATAAGCGATATTTGCCAGGAATTTTATATATATTTGCTGAAGGCTCGCCGAATTACAACGTGTTGAATATTGTTTTACCAGATAGTTTTAATAATTAAATTTTATTATATCATGGTTATTTTACATGGAGCCAACGGAGTGGCCGAGCGCACTACTGCTCGGAGAGTTGAAGATAAAATTTGTTAACCACAACAGTAGTTAATTTTTTAATAACTTCATTGTAAACAATATTGGCATTTTTTATTATTATTTTTTTTTCCGTATAAATAAAGATTTTTTAAAGATTGCCTACTCTTGATAGGGGCCGTTATTGTTCAAGTGAAAATACATCCAAATATGCTCCAACGAATTATATGAAGGGGAGCGTTGATCATTTTTTCCCCTGACACATCGACTAAAGTCACATTCGCCCAGTCAAATGATAAAATTGTTTTAAACAACTAATTACTTGATTCAGATAAGATAAAGTGGAAATCTGACTTCGGTATAACCTTCACATGAGTCTGTTCGTTCGGTACAAATTGTGGCCAAGCGGCTGATTTAGAGAACTGAACATAAGTAAAAAAAATATTGAGACTTCAAAAATATATCCCGGGAAAAATATAAATAAATATGTATTTATCGAAGAAAAAATGAAGTGAAAGTTTTTGATACATGGATTAACAATTACATTTTTTTATCAACAAATAATGGAATTATTATTTGATATAAACATCAATATCCAACAGCAGGGGTGTCGAACTGATTTGGTCG
The DNA here is from genome assembly GCA_963971575.1 of Liopterus haemorrhoidalis. Lineage (NCBI taxonomy): Eukaryota > Metazoa > Arthropoda > Insecta > Coleoptera > Dytiscidae > Liopterus > Liopterus haemorrhoidalis. Next base: position 12,310,283 of record OZ020618.1, on the reverse strand, counting down.
CAGTCTATTTTACATACAAAATGATAAGCAGTGACGAAGCTCAAGTGATTTTGATTACCGCTTCAGGGGTCACAAAAAATAAGATTGAGTGCCGTATGCGGCCCACGTGCCCTCTAAATTTGATTCGGCCCTCCCCAAGACAAAATTCTGGCTGCGCCACTGATAATAATAATAACTTACCAAATACTTTCGCAAAATTTAGCTGCAAAAATCTTTATAAAACAACTTGCTGCATCATCTATTGTTATTAAACACAACAAATATATGAAAGGATTTTTTGTGTCGAGCAGTTCAGTGCCTATTTTCGAGGTGTGAGGGCTATAACCCCAAACCGGAGCGCAATATTCAGCAAAAGAGTAAGCCAATGCTATTGCAGTTTTTAAAAACACATTTTTTAATACAGAACTACCACTATTTCAGTTTTATCAATTTCAAAAAATTCACTCAGACTGCAATTTAAATAGATTTTTACAATATTTGGCAGATATACTTGAAATTTTAGAACTAAGTAGCAATAAAACGCGTAAAATTTTGGATACACCAATATTTTTTAATTAAAATAATGAAGTTACCTTTGAAATGAAACGTGTAATAGAAAATTAAATTTTCTATGCAAATTTTAAAAATCGGAATGCTATTAAAATACTATCTATTAATAACGAAATTTTTGATAAAAACTTTATTTACATATTCTCGCTACAAGCTATAAATTTTTATATTCTGAATTCATAACTCGAATTTTAAAATTTGTACAAATTAAAACATAGCCACAGAACCATTTCATGATTTTAATTATATTGTTTACAATAATTTCAGTATTGATGAAATATCAACATTAATATGAAATTAATTGCAATTTCTATTAAACCTGCGAGGTTTTGAAGTATTCCATTGTTCCTTTACACTAAAATGACTAATTGTTTTAACAAAGCCTTGAGTATGAAGTCGTTTCATCGCCAGCTTAAAATTGTCATTCACTTCAAAATGTCAAAGGTTTCTCTTAATTAAATGGCGCAAAATTAATTAATAAATGAGTGACATTTCACGACTCTAGTTGTACGAAAGTTTTGATTATTATATATTTCATATTATTTCATCATCCTATCCATTGAACTCCACTACTTATCATAGTTTTGATGAGATTTTATAGCCATTCTGCCCTATTTCGAACTAACTATAGTTCAGGAGACTCTCGGAAAGAGAATAGGTAAATAGGAGGTGTGTAAATTAAGTAACCGGACTGATTAATTGATTAATATACCTAGTAGGGACATAAATACTGTTACAAATATTTTATGAAATAAAATTTAAACTATAATGAAGTTTTTCACCAAATTTTATTGTCATTTGTACTTATACATAAGTTATTCATAATTGGTATAATTATTCAAAATGGCCACCTTTAGCTTTAATGCAGGCCTTAAGTCGTACAGGCCAATCATCGATAGCCGCACGTACGACTTCCATGGCAAAATTGGCTACAGCTCGAGCAAAAGCTTGTTTCAGAGATTCAATATTTGGATATCGTTTGTGGCAAACCATGTCCTTTAAAATGGTCCATAGCTTGTAATCTAAAGGATTCAAATCTGGACTTGCAGCGGGCCAATCTTCTACGCCGATAAAATCAGGAACATTGTTTGAAAGCCACGTTTGGGTTGTTTTAGCCTTATGGCCTGGAGCAGAATCCTGTTGGAATGTCCATGACTGATCTTGAAAGAGAGCATGATTAAGGGGTTTCACAACATCTTCCAGGACCGTTTGTTGGTAGACTCTAGCTGATGTTTTCACCCCTTTTGCACAAAAATTAAGGTCAGTTACTCCATCATAGGAAACGCCTCACCAAACCATCACTGAAGCTGGATGGTCACCTTTTTCTATCCTTGGAACTACTTCCAAGGCTTCAGTAGATGACCTGGCATAAACCCTGTCATTTTGTTTGTTGAATTTTTCCTGTATAGTAAAAATTTTCTCGTCGGTAAAAAGGATTTTTTTGTGTTTGTCGTCTGCGTACTTGATTAACAAGCGTTTCGAGATTTCGACCCTATTTTTTTTAAGAGACATAGTTAGTAATTGTCCAGTGCGGCGTTTGAAGGCCCCAAGACCCAAGTCTTTTTTCAAAATGCGCGCCATTGATTTTCGCGAAATTTTCATTTCGCGGGACATAATTTTTTGTTTTCACAACGGATTTCTTGCTATTCTGGCCTTAACAGCTTTGATAGCTTGTGGCGTTCTCGGGCGCCCGGATCTTTTTCGGTCTTTTATGTCCCCAGTTTCCTTAAACAATTTAATGCATCGATACACAAACATTCGACTAATGCCGACCGGACGTAGCGTCTTAAAAATGTTTGATTTTTCCATCTTACATTTATAAAGCGCAATAACTGCAATTCGGTTTTCTTTGTGTGACCATTCCATGGTAACACACAACACAAAAACAAATTCTTTCCACAGTAAAGTAATTTACAGGTTAACTCACGATTATCCACTCTCTAAATTTGGGTGCGTTCATTATTGTAACTGTATTTATGTCCCTACTAGGTATATATATATATATATATATATATATATATATATATATATATATATATATATATATATATATATATTCGAATAGAATTACAATTCAATATTGTCTCCCTCAAAATAACTTCTTTGGGTATCCACACAGCGCTGGAGACGGTTCTTCCAATCCTCATAGTAGTGCTGGAATTCGGATACTGAAATCGCTTTCAGCTGGTTGGTTACGGATGTTTGAATGTTTTCGAGTGTCCCAAAATGACGTCCCTTGAGGTGATTTTTCAATCTTGGGAAGACGAAAAAGTCACAAGGACTCAAGTCAGGCGAATAAGGAGGCTGAAGAGCCACATGAATGTTTTACTGGCCAAAAACTCGTTTATTGAAATTGCTGTGTGACAAGCCGCATTCAATTCCCCAATTCATTGGTCAAAATCTGATGAACGGTAGTGTGAGTCAAATTCAACTCTTCCCCGATTATTCTGACTGTTAACCGATGATCTAAACACACAAGATCCCGGATTCTGTCGACATTTTCATCGGTTCTTGAAGATGAAGGCCTTCCGCTGCGTGATTTATCTTCAATCAACTCTCTTCTTTCTGAAAATGCCTTAAACCACCAAAAAACCTGGGTCCTTGATAAAACACTGTCTAAAAAAATCGCTACGGATAACAAAATTACTCTAGCGAGTTCAAACTCGCACTGAAGGCGTATCACATGTTCACCTGACGCTCCTCCAAGTCCCGCGTTCCAAATCAAACGCTGTTACCAGTCCGGTTACTTAATTTACAAACCTCGTAGATATCATGATCATTAATTCCTACTCTAAAGGAACTTGATCTTGTTCATTATAATAATGTTTTATTTTACAAACATGCATTTTCTGCAAAAGACTCTCAAAATTTTCTGGATGCAAGCGAAAATGTACTTTAAATTGATTTTTAGTCATGTTTGGAACAGTACTCTCTGCATATTCACACACTTTTGCCAAAATATTTTCTTGTTCTTTATCTGAATTATTTTCTTCATCAAATAAAATTTCTTTTATATTACTTCATGCGTTCACACACTTATACTTCATTTGTTTAACAAAAGGAATAGCTTGGAAAAGCGATAATAACTGCAAAATCTGAACAAAGTGTTCGCCTTTGACTTTCTTGCACTGTGTAAACAGTGGCCACGTGACAAAAAACTTGCACGACACAGAGTCAACACTGCACAGTTATTCCGAACGCACCAAGAGGCCAATTTGAATTTGGTTAGGAACATTTTGCCGCAAATAGTCCAGAGATGATTATATGCAGAATCATGCAATAGCATCTGATGTCTAGATTTGCGTTTATTACATACTAGCGTGCTCGGTACGTGTTCGTTCGTACTGCTGTATTTCGTTTGTTGATTGATTTTGTTCCCAGTCTGGGCTGAACTTACAACTTGTAATGAGATTTTCTCAACTTTGTCAATATTTGACTTGATCACTTTTCGCAGTAAGCTCACGATATATCTATTTCACACAATTCTATGAAAACTATCAATTACGTATTCGTACTACTCGTACCCAACATACGTCCCTAGTTTGTTATATTTGAATATATTCATATAAACGTATGTTTGTTTTTGTAATACTATCTCTTTGCTGGTTGGAAAAGCTATTGGGCTCAACAGCGCTATGAAGTGACGCCAAGCGGATAAAAACGGAACTAGGCGAAACGAGTAATAGTTTATTGTTTACATCTGGTTTACATGTGTTTTCTCGTGTAGCTTGTGTTGCTTTTAAACGTTAGTATTGCAGTTTGTTAGTTATATTAACTTTTGATAGCAATTATTATTCTTTTTTATATTACTTTGTTATAATGAGTTATTATAACACAAATTGCCGTGTGTTTGGCTGTCATTCTAGAAAAGGAAGTAACAAAAATATTTACTTCCACTATTTTCCAAATAAGAAATAATTTGTCAATTGTTAATAAATTTAGTGTTGTGGAAGAGATAATAACAAGCTAGTATTTATTAAACAAATTAAATAAAAAACAAACACTAAATTATAAAAATCCTTCTTGAACATAATTAAATATCTACCCGTGTAATTTTAATGCAGAATTAGGGCAAGCGGTCTTGAATTCTGTACGCAGCTTTTCTAATACATTTTCACTGAACCTTCAGTGCCTGCTTTTGTTTTTTATCAATTTATTTAGGCAAGGAGTTTCTAACAGAGGTTGCGATTCATACTGTTGTAAGACAGGTTTTTTAAAAGTAGACCACAGGCATTTTAAATCTGTGCTGGTTAATATTTCCATACACAATATATTGTTTCTGGAACAAACAGAAAAACCAACAGAAACCACACAAAAAAAAAAGAAAAATCAAATATTACAATCAATCAATGCCCTGATCTTGGCTTCTTTCATTTTGGTTTGTTAATCTGGTACAAAATAATAGGACAGCTGAAATGTGTTTGCATGAAGTTCCTGCTTTGCAGGACATATTTAAAACTTCAACATCATTACTAAATTTTAATTTCCCAGTGACTTCGTGAGGTGGTGATCTCAAACTGCTTGTTTGTAAACATAATCCACATATGTCGACATGCTCATCATTTTTGTCCAAAATTCCGCACAACATAAGATGTCCGGCGTTTAACAACTCTTCTCCTTCAACTACACTCCTAGAAGAAGGTGTTGCACTTAAAAAAATAAAATAATTTAATAAGGATAGCTGTTTATTATCCATTGCAAATCGATGATTTAACATGTAAACAAATATGGACAACTTTCACGTTACTCGTTTCAATCAGCTGTTCACAGCGCTCGTAGCGCCGCCATCGGGCATTGTTGTATCCAATAAAACAATAGTTCTTTCTCCACATCCGAACGAATGGCATCGCTTAATTTTCTCTCTCCTCATTCGAACCAACGTACGTCCGTAGTTTATATAAACGTATGTGTGTTTTTGTATATGCAGCGCTTCTACTACAGCTGTGACAAGTGCGATGAAAAAGAGTTATATTTTTTTTTTAATACCACAACGAATGGCATTGTTTATATTTGATAAACACGTCGGTTGAACCATATCCTTTTTTTAGCAGTCACCGTCTAACTAACTTCTCCTCAAATGTATCAAATTATTGTCTAACACTGTCCAATTACACCAAAATTTAGGCCTAGATCTTTAATATAACGTCCTGAACAAGTGACGAAGATATTCCATTTTATAATATTAATGTATACTGCTGTACGAACAAGATATTATGAACTCGTCTAAAGGATTATTTTTGCTCCAATATTCATCAATAAAAGTTTTGTGATTAAGATAAACAAGAACTTTAAAGTATCGAAGTGGAACAAAAGCTGCTTATTATTATCAACATGCTCTTTTATTAGAAGTTTGTTTATCATTAGATTAAAAGTATTTTGAAAGGCTTTTAGCAACTACTTATTATCATTTCTAAAAGTATAATGAAGGGTGGAAGAAGTATTTTCCACTAGCAAACAACCAAGCAAGAGGAAATAAGAAAATGAAATGATAAAACAATTAGCTAACTTCGAAGTTTACTGAGAATCATTAATTTTGTAAATTTTATCTACCATGATATTATTGAAATACAGAAATAAAATTTTCTTTTTTACTACACCTTTTTGTTAAAGCAATAAAGTTTACAGTCTTTGTTTTATGGTTATATGAGCTTTATATTGCCTTGAAAAATCCAGTATTCACTGCTTAAAAACGTTGCTTATACAGTCCAACATTTGCGACAATAATTTGAAAAGAAAGTCGTAAAGATAATTATTGGTCAACCTGAAGCTCTCAAATTTATCAAGGTTTTCATATTATCGAAATATCTAATCTGCATAAGTTTATTTCGATTATACCAAATGTACTGACACAATATCAACTTGTAATGTAGTTTTAACTCTTGTACTTCGGGCGAAGTGATACAAACTTCTTGATTTTTGATTTAAAGTAAAGTTTCTATTACGATGCCGTGTAAAAGTGGTTGAATCGTGTTGAGAGGGTTGTTGCTGTAATCTCTACTCCCTTGAATAAGTCCCTGGCTGTTCGTGATAAAAATCTACTTCTTTATACCAACACCGTTCATACAGTTACATTTTCGACAAAACCCAACAAAATAAAAGATTATTTCAAATCAAAATAAAATTTTACCTTTTGTAGCGTAACATAAAGATAGTAAAGGGTATTTTAGTAAAATTCCTAATTATTTAACAATAAAAATATTAACGTGAGTAGAGATTTTTATTAAGATTAGATACACGCTCTAGGTCTCTAGGTCAGTGTTCTTCAACCTGTGGTCCGCGGACCGGTGCCGGTCTGCAGAAAATTACTACTGGTCCGCGAAAAATTTCGACCGAATCATGTAGATGCGGAATTGATAAATGCCCATTGGGGCGCATTTATCGTGCGCATGTGCGTTGTGCGGGAAGGAATAAATTCGCAGCAATGCGCATGTGCAGTTTTCCAAAATTTTCATTCTAGTACTGGTTGCGCGCGCATTAATGGCTGTTAACCATATTTATATTGTATTTTCTTGATTATTTATCTATTGAAAAATGGTAATCGGAGGAAAAGCATAGCGAGCAGCACGCTTACCAATCGCAGAATACATATTCCGCAGTCGAATGATTTGCTTCACTCGCATACGGCTCGTTTGCAAACTTCATTGTCGTGAGGAACATATGGCATTCCGCGCTAATTGCACAATATACTATTTGGGCGACCATATCAAAAACAGTTCTTTCTTATCATCTAGTACGAACCAAAAAGTAAATCTTTTTCGGTGTACCTTTTGTTTTTGACCGCTGGGTGTTAAAGCCATCTATGTGTCATATCTTAATTTACAAGATCTCCATAGTTACACGGAAACAACTGACAATCGAAGAACATCAGCGTAATTATTAGCTAATGCCGAAGCAGATATATTAACATTAAAACGTCACGGGGGTTGGAATTCTTCAATTGTGGCGGAAGGAAATTTCAAGTAAAATAGCAATTTCTAATACGATTCTAAAAGTTAACGTCAGACAATAACGAAGCTGGTACAATTACTACTACTTGCACCCAGAACCGCAGTAAGGAAAACTTGCGCTAGGGGCAGAGCCGTGTTTTTGGCGGCCTTGGCAAATAAAAAAAGTCCTCATCTCCCAAAATCCAAGTAATGAGCAAAAAAGAGGTCCTCACCTCCTAAAATCTGAGTGATGAGCAAAAAAAGGTCCTCACCTCCCAAAATCTAAGTGATGAGCAAAAAACGGTCCTCACCTCTCAAACTCCAAGTGATGAGCAAAACAAAGGTCCTTGCCTTCGCAATGGCGCTTCTTAGTCAAGTCCGTCAGCGCCTCTTTCCTTAGTGTGCCCAGGGCCGTCGTCCCCTCCGACCCCCCCATACTGTGGCTCTGCTTACACCAGCTCTACCAATGCACAGTTTGTTTAAAACTGTCAAAATAAAGATAATATACGAATAATGGAGCTACAAACATCTTTAATATAATACGCCAACATGTGTCCAAGCGTGCGTGGGTGCGTGGAAGTTGTCTGAAATCTAAAACAATTGAAGCGAGGTTCCGAAATGTAACGAAATATTCCGAAGCTTACCGAGTTTATATTGACATATAACGCGTAATAATAATAGTTGTTAATTGATATGTTTACACAAAAATAATATAAAATAAAATTATTAGTAGCAGAAAAATAATTATTTTAAAAAATATTTGGTTTTGATTAAAGTAAGTAAGAAAAATGTAACTTTCTTTTCTTTATTATTATTTTTTCAATGCTTTATTATTTTGTTATTTTTACGATTAACGTTTTAAATTTTCAAAAATGTAAATATAATGCAGTGAGTAAAACACGCCCTGGTAAAAATGAATAATTTTTACCAAAAATTACCGGCCGAGTTGGTTATTCATATTAGCGCCACTAGGTGACAATTTATTTGTGTAAATTTAAAATTGGTTCGAAATATTTAAAATATTTTGGTAAAAATTACAAATTGATACATTCAATAGTTTGCACCTTTGAAATTGTATGTCATATTGGTATTAAAACATAATGGTAAACAATTTCACTTTCTTAAAATGTCATTCCATTTGACATATGTCATAAAGATAAATGATATCTTAGTTATAATGATCATAACCAACAAATATGAAGTAGGTTTTACGGCGTAAGGAGTATTTTGAATTGACAACATTTAAAAGTCAGTACTACACTATAAAAGTAACCAAAATAACCAGATCTGGTTTGACCTTACAAAAGTGAACGCAATATATTAAAGCACGCAAACAATTTAATTTTACTGTGTAATAGTTTCTCACGATTTATTTCAAACTGATTTGAGATATAGTGTAAGTACGCTTTTTTCCATGTGTGTATTTTTCCGTGTATGTACAAAAAAAATAATATTTTTTCATGGGCGCTTTTTTCCGAATGCGTATTAATCCGTACGCGTTTTTTCCGTGTGCGTATTTTTATATTATATAAGAAATTGGAAAAATTATTTTAATAAATATATTTTAAATTTAACGTCTCAAATCATTTTTAGTTTTAACATTAGAAAGGTAATGCACTGAGTGAAAATGAATCGTTTTCCCCCATCTTAAAAAGTTTATGAATAAATAATTCGGAATAATACTCATTATTTGTCCAGTTTTTAATAATGGGCGAAGAGTTGATTCAATTTGAATTGGATGAAATAAGGCGTATGGCTAGAGAAAGAAGTCTGAGGTGTCGAGCAAGTTCCACATTAAGGTAATGATGTGTTTGCCAACACAGTTGGCAACGGATGCACTAGTTAATAATAGTAACAATTGCTCAATAACTATAAATTATCGAATGTAAATAAATAAATTTAATTTTTATAATGAAAATTATTTTTGGCCTCCCAAAAAATATAATTTGCACCTTTGCCAAAAAGATCTTTTTCGTCTGCATATGAACTTAATAGCCGAAGCGCAGCCAAAGCCTTCAAAAAGACCCACTTTTTGGCCATGGTACACAAATAACTATTTTGGTTGTGCACATGTTTCCATACAGTTGACAAAACCGTAATTTTGTACCACAAAATGTAATTCATTGACGCATATCACTACAGACATGTGTGGTATCAACAATCGAAACATGTTAAAAACATTTTTAATTAAAATTACAAATTTCCAACAAACCAAAATTAAATGTTTCGTATATCCTGAAAAGATATATCTAACAAAAGGACTGTATAACTTCTTTTATTTACGACCTACATGCTCCTGGAATTACGACTGAAAATGTAGAGAATAAAATTTTAGAATTAACTGAACAAATAAAAAAGGAAAAAATAATTCTCATTTATATGATCTTAAGTGAATAAAAAAAAGTGGAAAGAAAAACACAATAAGAACCTGAACAGATAAAGATAATAGCTATAACAGAATAACGATTCGAAGATGGATTTTCTCTTATACTTTCAAAACTTTATTAAATAAAGCCAGGAAATGATGTTGAATTTTCCAGACCCTTCCGGCTGCGAAAATCCACCATAAAAAATCTAATACTGAAGGAAGAATAAACCTAAAATCAGATTTAGTGGTGTTGGATATTTGTATTCATACCATGGTTAAACTGATGTAGTTCAGACGCGGAGAAACTAACTTGAGTTGGAGAAAAAGATGGTGTACTGGGTGCCATAAATGATGTTTCTGAATGTTGTTGAAGAACTCATTTTCTACTGAATATATTACGGTTCTAGCTGTTTATTTAGACTGAGGTCACTTGAAAAATAATGCATATTATTATCTCGAGATGAAAGCAAAAAAAGAAATTTGTTCTAGCTAGTTACTTTTTTTAAACAAGTAAACAAATAGGAATCTACCATTTTAAATCTTTTTCATTTCATGGCACATCTTCTTTAATTATTTTATTAGGGTCTAGCTCAGCTTTTATCAACAGGGGGTGCGTGAACTGTGTCAAAGGGTTCGTGAACTTTATTGAAATAATTTCTCATGAACCAAATGCAAAAAATAAATTATAGCTTATTTCTTTAGCTTAAAAGGAACTAGATTTTGAAATCTTTTAACGATTAAATGTGGCAAAAGTCCACCTCAATCATTAAAAAGTGAGCTCGTGACAACTTAAGAAAATAAAAATTCTATTTAGACCCTTTTAAACATTTGGTATAAAACTGTGCCAGTAAACTAAAATATTGATGTGAAGTGTGAATTTTCACAATTTCAAGGTTTTGTAGGTATTTTGTGGATATACGAGGGCTACTTTTTAAGTTTTTACAAAAAACTAAGTAAAAATTTTTTTTGGAACTGTTTTATTGCTTTTCAAATTATTCGCCTTTAAGATTTATACACTTTTGCATACGTTCAAACCAATTCTCAAAACAATTTTTCCACTCTGAAGTTGGTATCTCAAAAACATGTTTTCGAAGGCTTCAACAGTTTCTTGAGGTGATGAAAATCGCTGTCCACGCATTTTTTGTTTGACATTGGGGAACAAAAAAAGTCGTTAGGGGATAAATCAGGTGAATACGGGCAATGGGACATTAATTCGATGTGTTTCTCCTTCAAATAATCAATTGTTTGACGTACTGTGTGGGAGGTTGCATTGTCATGATGAATTTCACTATACATATGGATGATATGGAGAAGAATGCATGACAGTCTGTCGTGGCGCTAATCAAAAATTTTCTTGGGAATAAAAAAGCCGAAAACTATGTGGAGGTCGTTGAAAATTTGATTGAAAATTATCATCATCTGGGGTGCAACATCAGCGAGAAACTTCATTTTTTAAACAGTCATCTTGACAAATTTCCTGTCTATCTTGGAGATGTTAGTGATGAACAGGGTGAACGTGTCCATCAGGATTTAAAAGAGATGGGGAGACGTTATCAAGGAAGGTGGGATACTCACATGATGGCTGACTACTGTTGGAGTATTAAAAGAGACATCGGGAATGGTGCACTCCAGAAGATCTTCCAAACGACCATTTAATCTTTAAATTATTTCGTATTTTTATTTTAACACTCCACTGCATTAAAATGTAATTAAAACCGTTCTCATTTTCTTTCTTTCACTATAAATAAAATTTTAAGAATATTTTTTAATTATTTAATCCTTATTGTTCGCCAAATTTGTACCAATTACAGTATCGACGTCTAAAATTAAACGATAGAAGCATTATTTGGCCGAAAATATGTATTTGTTGTAGAGCAAAAACCTGATGTGATATTTGAGTTGAGCAGCACAAAATTAGTAAGAAACGAGTCTTAGATGTAAGTCAGCAAAAATTGTGTTGACCAGTGTTATAAGTATGTATCATGAAATTTTCAACGTAATGTAACACGTTATTATTTTTTTAAATTATAATTTCTGTTTAAGTATTTTGTTTAAAATCTTTGTGGTGACGGTTCGTTCTGTGTTGGCCACAGCTAATTTTTTTAATATCAGTTTTCAGGAGTAGAGTTCAAGACTGGTTTTACAGTTCTTAAGGAACGTCTATTGAATTTCTTTTCATATAATCGTTAATACAATTGAAAAACAAGCTGACAATGTTTCGAGATTCTAGGAAAAAGCCATGAAAATCTTGGATTTCAAAGCTCTTCGAATAGCTATAGAAAAGATACAAAAACAAATAAAAAATATCAAACTTTCAAACCCACTCAACAAAAAACTTACAGTACGAAAAGAATAAATCTGCAATCAGAACGGATATTCTTCAGATTTTTTTTATATGGTCGTTAGAAGTATCGGATCATAGATGATGGTAGAACCAAAATAACAAAAGAATTTGGGGCTTATGGTAGATAGCAACGTTAAGTAAACAGCTTATGGCAGCGTTTCTCAAACTACGGCCAGCGGCACGGCATTTAATACTTAAGAGCAGTGTTTCCCAAAGTGTGCGCTGCGAATTCTTAAAAAAAAAACTAGCGTCATGATTATTATGATATCATTGTCCGAATATACGTACAATACCATTAATAAGAATAAAGTACGCGAATGGTCTTTTTATAACGAATTGAAATTGACATATTCTAAATACATATCTATGGCCGGTGGTCTAGAAATGGAGAACTTACCTTTTCTGCCCCTTAAAACAATGAAATTATAGCTAAATTGATTTATAATGAATAATTTATATATTATGTAAAATAAAAATGATCGTCAGCTGCCGACATAACGGGGTAAAGATCGTCAGTTACATCATAGATTACATTATAAAATGCTTAGGCTAAATGCCCGCTCAACAATTATAATCCTTCAGCTGACGGTCTTACCCCCATTGTGTAAAACAGCTGATTGTTGTATTTATTATTCTAATTATATAATAAGTTCGATGCATAAGTTTCATTAATTTTGAAATTACTTTAATTTTTTTTTATGACAGGTTTATACAAGCACTACACACGCAGCTGACTTTTTTAATTATTATTATTATCACTTAAACAATAACTGTGCAAATTTTCAAGTGGCTTGAAATGACTTTTAGAATTATTTTTTTTACAAGATGTACATTTTCTAATGGACAGTCCCAAAACTACTACGCAGCTGACGCTTAGATCATCAACATACTACCCGAAAGGAATAATTTCCAATAGGAATCAATCGGGATTAAATGACCAGGTCACTTGCAACGCTGCCTCCCGGACTATTACGTATTACAAAATGAGACATATTCAGACCAATTCTGTAACTCAGTTACTATGATCATTGTAACTAAATTTGTCACTATGAGCAAGGTCAGTTACTATCATGAATGAAAGTCATTATACTTTTTATAATATTTTATATTGTAGTAACGTTATTACACAGTAAATTTTTACAGAATTGATCTGATTATATCAAAAAAATTGATGTGAAGTGTGAATTTGCACACATTTCAGGGTTTCGCAGGTATTTAGTAACTGAAATTTTATGTCAAAATATTTTTTTTATGAATTTTAATTCGAATGCCTAATACCATTATTTAAGTTTATAAATATGTGCAGTATTTTTTTTATATATTTATTTTATATTAAGGTTCATTAAGATTTTGAAAATTGCGCCTATGGCTTCCATTGGTTGCCTAAATCATAAGCCCCGCTCTCTGGTTTCGTATACATTCAAACATAGAATTAAATTATAACTTCAAACATTTCCCACTGGTTATTAAATTTACGCTTTTAAAAATTAAATGCAAGATTTGCCAAAATATAACTAGAATTTTGACAAAATAATTTAAACAAAATAAAAATGCAAAAAAAAAACAGAAAAATTAAAATTGACAGGAATCGAACTAGAGTTCGATTCAAATTCCTTCGTTTGCAAATTACGAAGCGTCTACACAACGCTCTACGCTACGAGAGCTTACTTATCTACTGTGTTACATAGCGAATTAAATATTTAACATATTTTAATTAAAAACACAAAAAATGCGTTATTTTCCGAAAACATAATCTAATCAAAAATTCCTGTTGTACTATTCCGGTTCACACCAATCTACATCACTTAGAATTTTTTCAGATTTTTGGTTTAAACCATCTGGGCTACAGGGTGTGGGACAATTTTTTTTTTTGCACAATTTTGGCAAAAATCGCTTCAAAATAATTTATTTTGCAAAAATAAAATTTTGATCATTAATCCACGTACTCAGAATTTTAAAAAAATATTATTTTTTTTCGATGAGCACATATTTGTTTATATTTTTAGGTGAATATGTTTTTTAGATGTTTTAGTATTTTTCCTATGTGCGGGTTAAAGAGTTGTATAAGCATGCCAAATTTCAACTCTCTAGGTTTGGCAGTTTGGCTACAATTTTTACCGAACAGACAGACAGACAGACAGACAGACAGACAGTCAGACAGACAGACGACAAAATGACGGTATAAGGGTTTTTGGGCATACCTACAAAACCTCATAAAAAAAAAACTCATTAATCATTCATATAATTTCTATATTAATAAATATTCAAATAGTACATTTTTAGGGTTTTGAGGTATGCCCAAACACCCTAAAAATGTATTATTTGAATATTTATTAATATAGAAATTATATGAATGATTAATGAGATTTTTTTTTTTGTCTCTCGCTCACTTAATTTCTTTTTTCTTTTTGGTCGCTTAGTCGCAAATTTCATTTATCTCAGACGCCAAATTTTATCTGCTCGGCCTTGGATGTCAATCCTGCTGTTAAGGTTGACATATTGACACAACAATGATGACAGTGATAACAATGATGACAGGTTAGAAAAAATCTGTATTAACATTAGGTGCATTATATTAAAAAAAAGTTTAAAAACTAAAATTATTTTAATAAGTATAAATCTTAGAAAGCCTATCTTCGTCCTCTGGTCGTTATAATTAAAACAAAAATACATATATTTTGAAATCATGATTGACGAAAGACTGAAAATCTGAAAACAGTATCAAACTACTTGCTACAAACTATATCTACACAATGAACAAAGTAAAATAAGCAACCAAGCTCGATAAAAGCAACAAAAAACACCCTAATAAAAAATCACTGAATATCTAAAAGTTAAAAAAACTCATGCAAAAAAACAAGAAAACGCAAGGGAAAAGAATAAAGCTACAATCAAAGCGGTGTTCAGATCTCCGTGAGAGATATTTTTATTCATACCATCGTTAGAATCATATAGATAGATGATCCTGTCCCAGCCATAGTAGCGTACCGTGTCGATAATAGCCTGGTGGTATTCTGGTCGCATACTAATGGCATAATCCAGGAATCCAGAGGATGGTGCCAATACCTTCTCCGGGAACCAGGGTGTAACGAAGGGCATTTGGAACGTGTTACTATAAGAATGGAGCGTGTCGAATGAGTCTGGAGACACAGCCCCAAGCATTGCGAAAACCCCACGCTGGAATTTATTGCAAACTGGAACAGAATTTCTAATTAATATCAGGCCAGTAGGCTTCATGTACAAAGCCAAATAAATACGAAATACGTTCACTTTTATTGATTTCGAATTTTTGGGAATATCCCAGCAAACATTTTTATCCGGACCAGTACTGGTAAAGCACATACTCGCCGGCATTGAAAGTAATGGGCCAGTGCTGGCATTTCGTACTGGGCCAGTACCCCGGTGTCCCGTGGCCCTTAGCTGGTCCATTGATGTATCAGTTGCTGGCCCAGCAACGGTAAAGTGCATTGAAAGTAATGGGCCAGTGCTGGCATTTCGCACTGGGCCAGTGCTGGCATTTCGCATTGGTCCAGTGCTGGCATTTTGCACTGGGCCAGTACCCCGGTGTCCCCGTGGCCGTTAGCTGGCCCAGCAACGGTAAAGTGCAAAATAATCGCATTAGTTGCAAGATTTATTTCTGACAGACTAGTGCTTATATTATACCCACTCTCTAGTGTTTCAAATGTAATATATGTGTACTTACCCAGTATTAAAATAAATTAATGGTTAGGTGCAAAATAAATACTCATTTGGCCATTTTCACCATCGTTGAATAAATTTATTTAACAAGTAAAGTTGACAATATCGCATCGGTTTTAAACTATTAATGAAGAAATTAACATTGCTGTCAATAGAATGATGCGATATTGTTAACTTAAGTTGTTAAATAAATTTATTCAACGATGGTAAAACTAGCCGATTGTAAATTGAATTAACAGTTATAATTTATTGATTTATTTATAAATATTAAATAAATATAATTTCAGGAATAACAGGAATTAGTTTCTTTAATTTATTAATTTAATGAAGAATTTTAAGAAAATGGTTTTCTGCCATTTCGGTCAAACCAATTTCATCCTAAAGATAAGGGGTGACTAATAATTTTCGCCAATATTCGTCTTGTATTATCTACCACATCTTTTCCCCCTGACTTGAAGAGTGCCAACCTAAAGAAATCATACTTGTTAAAATAAATTCAATAAACAAATTTTATAAGCATTAATGCTATAAGCTGTTCACTTTTGTAAGAACAAACTAGATCTGGTTATTTTGGTGATTTTTATAGTGTATTACTGACTTTTAGAAACTTGGTTATATTGTAAAAAAAGCTTTACAGTTTTGGATTAAGTTTGTATTATTTTAGGTTAGTATTATATTTACAAAATATTTAAGATGTCACTATTCAAAATGAAATATGACAAATTATATTTTTTAAATGACATATTTATAATCTTGTATCAGATTTATTAATAATTGAAAATTTTATTACATGAAAAAACTATGATTGAACTAAACTAAAAATTAAACAATTTAATATGAAATAGTTTGTGTAAACTACGTCCTTAAATATATATTAAACGGAAATGTGATTTGGGAATGGAGTTTTTTAAATTAAATTTTTACATTTTTACAGCCTACACTTTTTTTATATTTCAACAGGATCAAATCAGATGAAATGTCATCCTTAATGAGACTCCTACCATATTAATTTTTGAGGTTATGTTAACGTGAAGATGTAATAATTATAAATAAATATATAATAAGCACTGTATCTTTTCTTAACTTCTGTTATTAATTACTGTATGTACATTTTGACAGCCATGCTGTCATCATCAGTAGTACAGTAAATATAATTGATTTTTTTTGTGTTGCTAAAAATAGGGATGGATGAGCAAGTCGACTTGCTAATCTATTCCTATACATAACAACACAAAAAAATTCAATTATATTTACTGTACTACTGATGATGACAGTATAGCTGTCGAAATGTACATCTAGTAATTAATAAAATAAGTGAAGAAAAGATACAGTGTTTATTATATATTTATTACCACTTTAAAAAGCCCGGGTCTAGGATAATATTTTATCTATAATCACATCAAAAAAACAGTTTTTTTATAAACATTTTTATTCGTTATTTGTATACTTAGTTTCCATTAAATTTAATATCCCAGCGATTTTTTTCTGCATTTGCTTCGTATCTAAGTATTTATTGAATTAATAAAATATATTAATAACAATTTTTTTTTCTTCAATTTCAGAAACCTATTTCTCACTTTTAACAATGTGTTATTATATTTATAGGCAATTCACTACCCTAAATCATTTATTCCTCTTTGATACCTTAAAATAAAAAAAATAAATAAAATAATTCAAATAATAAATTGAATCATGACAAAATAGTAGGTAAGCTTACACACATGAACTTGATTCACAGCTGTTATTTTTTTTATTATATTTTTAATTTCAAACGAAGATATACACTACCATAGCTATGAATACAAAAAATCCATAACATTGTTAGCCATAATTTAACTATGAATTAAAAAAATAATTAATTTTGTCAGAAACAAAAAAACTGCAATATTTTCCAAAAAACGCAATCTGATCTAAATTCTTTACGTACGTTTCCGGCTCAGCTCAATGTACACTACTTAGAATTTTTTCAGGTTTTTGTTGAACCCCTTAGGGTTAAGGGATGTGGTAAACAATAATTTTTTTAGTACATTTTTGAAAACAAAAATGTGTTAAAATATAGAATTTTCTTAAAACTTTCCGTACCTTAATCCACGTCTTAAGGGCTTTCTTTTAATAACACACAATAATTTTTTCTAATTTATAAAACAAATAAATCTAATTTTGCGAAAAACTAATCTTCAAAATTCCCCCTATTCCATTACTTATCAATGTACATTATGGAGATTTTTTTCAGAATTTAAGATCAACCCCTCTGGGAAATAGGGTGAGAGATAAACCACATAAAAAATACCAACGTTCAATTCTATGTTCGGCCGTTTGGCTACAATTTCTACCGTGTACATAGACAGACAGACAGACAGACAGACAATCACACAGAAACATGAATGACGTTATAAGGGTTTTTTAGTATACCTACAAAACCCTAAAAGACACAGAAGATCATGGAGGAATGGAGCTGAATACATACTCCACTGTTTATTGCCAACTGTAAAAACATTAATATGATTTAATCTTTCCTAAACAGATAACGTTAAATAACTTTCAGTTAGTTTTCCATAAATATAAATCCATTATATTCCGATTCAAAACTCCCCTTTTAATTTGACTTTTATATTGATTTACAATCAAAATCTTTTAATCAAAATCTGTACAACATAAATAAGTTGGCACCACTGATTGGTGCTGTATATTGCGAAGAATGAATGTCAAAAACTTTCAGCATAATTCAATTTTTTTGAATGCTATTAAAAGAATAAATCAAATTGAAAATTTCACTTGGTTAAACACAAAAGGTTGAGAATATTTTTGTTTTGTTAGCGTATTATTAAAGAACGAAATTGAATTTAAAAAGAACAATCAATTACAAATCACGTAAAAGAAATTTAAAGTAAGAATGTTATGTTTACTTCAATTTTGAAGGGAGAGAATCTGTTGATTTTTCTTTGAATAGAAGAGATCCAAACGAAGTCGAATTATTTTCGTGTAATAGTTGCTAGATACAGCTTTAGTCAGCTTATACAGGATATTCATTTTAATTTGTTTTTTAATTGCTATCTCGAGAATTATAACTATGAAGTTGCTTCAATCAGACAATTATAGCTTAGTCTTCCTAAATTAAATCGACAAACCTATTAGGGGGCAACTCTTCGCGGCCCATCAGGGGGCCGCGGAGTCGCGAATATAATACTTGTTAATTGTTTTATAATTTAAAAAGGTTTTAACTTTAATGCTACATAAATATTACTCTTCATTGTATAATACATAGATTTTTGAATGATCTGAGCGTAAATAATATATCGTCGGCTGAAAATAATAAGGTTGTATGTGACATTTTTTGTCAAATGCACTTTTCAATACTATAGAGTTGTATGTCACGTAACCTACTTGTTCCAATAATTTCCATAAGATAGCATTACCGGTGTCGGAGAAAAAAGCAGAAAACCATAGTTGTATGTCTTAAAAAATAAAAAACTTACGAAACATAGTTGTATGTTAAAACATACACCCTTGTATTTTAATTGTTTTTTTTTTAATTCATAATTTATGGTTGAATGTTTGACATACAACATCTTTTATGTTAAATATAAAACATCTTTTTCGGGCACCTGGGTTACAAAAAATATTAAAAAGAATAAAACAAGGTCTTGAAGACTTGTTAAATATATTTAGAGACATTAAGGTTTCTACAAATAAAAATCCGTTACCAGAAAACAAGGTAATTGCTTTAAAATCTATGCTGGATTGGATGCCTACTATGGATAAATCTTATTATGAAACAATATTGCCAAGAAAGTAAATCTCAAGAAAATAATAAAAATACAATTTATTTCGTTTAATTTTTTTTATTTCGAATGTTTCAGTTTCAGTTCAAATTATCTTAATTTATCTTAATTTTTTGTAAGATTAATGTTTAATTTGTTATTATTTTGCAAGCATATTGTTTAATTTGTGTTATTTAATCAAATAAAAATTTAATACATGACTAACATTTCTTTTACCTTTTCTGGTACCTTTTTAACAATTTTCAGAAACCTAAAAACTGAAGCTTTACCTATAAACTGAATTTCCCCCCGATATTACTTTGTACTACAAAACTGTATGTAACGTTAAGGTACTAAGTTTCGTGTTTTTCTTAATCACTAAGTTGTATGTTCATTTTTCAAATTGTTAAAATGGTATTATTCCAATTTTTTTTTTTTTTCAAAATAATGCGTTAATGACAATAACATATCAATACATAGTTATTAAAAAAATTTCTTCCTTGTATTGTAACCTTATATTGGGTTTTTCCATGTCAAAATTTTTGAAGCTTGTTTTCTCAAATGTAATACACTTCGACATACAACCTTATTATTTAGCCGACGATATGTATATATGAATAAAAAAAAAAAATTTTTATCTAATCTGGGTACCAAAACAAATTTAGGGGGCCATGGGTTATCGATTTGAGTTGCAGGGGAGTCGCGACGTCAAAAAGTTTAATAAGCACTGCCCTAGATATCAAGCATTCTGCCCAGCTTTTTACACTTATTAATAAATAAATAATAGGTTCCCAACGTTTAGATAGGCGTATAAGGGGCAGAGAAGGTAAGATCTCCATTTTGAGACCGCCGGCCTTAGATATGAAACGTAGTTATTGTGACTAGAGATGGGAATTTCGGCTCAGTTTGCGGAACCGGATCAGTGGAGGTCGTTCAGTTTGTTGAGCCGGTTCATTGATCCGGCTCAGTGATCCGGTTAAGTAAACATGTCTCCGAAACACAGGACGGTCGTTAGTTCGTAGGTAGAAAGTCGCTTAGAGCCGGTTCTTGCAATATATAAACTGTAAATATGATCCCGAGACACAGGTCGGTCGGTTGTTCGGTCGTAGGTAGAACGTCGTTTACAGCCGGCTCTTGCTTAGAGCCGATTCTTGCAATATATGAACTGTAAACATGATCCCGAGACGCAGGTCGTTCGGTCGTAGGTAGAACGTCGCTTAGAACCGACTCGTGCTCAGAGCCGGTTCTTGTAAACATGATCCCGAGACACAGGTCGGTCAGTTGCCGGTCGACCGGTCGTAGGTAGAACGTCGCTTAGCCCCGACTCTTATCTAACATTTTTGAAACAAGCAATTCACTTTATGTAGCTACTGTATTTTAAACCAGAGGTGTTAAGTTTATGGCGATGTTTATTGCCCTTATAAATCGGACATCTGGGATTTTTAAAATATTTTTAATATTTTTATATAGTATGGTTGTAAGAAAATACAGACTAACCCTATTAGTTTCAAATAAACTGCCCTACAAATTGATGACAAAATACACTTTATGATAATACATTACAAGCCAAGTTCTCGCGAAGTTCAACATGACATCGATCCAGATCCGGATCACTCCGGTCACTGTTCACAATGGCCCGACCAATCGTATCCTTGAAACTTGAAACTATACAGTGAGCCGTGAGCCGGCTCATTTCAATTTGGTGAACCGTGTCACTTCGGTCAGTGTACTGAGCCGGCTCAGTGAGCCGGTTCGTTGATGAACGACCCATCTCTAATTGTGACGTTTCTGCTGATCTTATTATCTCTGTATAAAGAGGTACTACTTTTAAGTATTAAATACTTGAGATTGAGTCGACCTCAGAGCTGACTGCACAATATCGGAAGATAAAAATCCGAAGGAGGTAGAGGAATTTGAACCCGTGTTCCTATGCTCTGTAGACAACCGTCTTACCACGGAGCTAGCAACTCATAGCTATAAAACTCAGAAATACGTGAAAATTCATATTTCACATAAATTTGTATAGATAGATGATTCTTTTCACTCATTAGACACCTCTTTTCCATTGATTACGTACTTAGTTTTAGTCCATATTATTTCTATAAAATATAACTTCATCTTGTGTAACACCACTGTGCTAAATCATATGATATAGTATTGTAACATGTGAACAGTCTAGTAAGTTTTGAAACCAAAGCAGACTTCGAATTTATAGTTTCTACTACATATTTTACGATATCAAGTTAAGTTTAGTTCAAGCACGTTTTCCATTTTCATTTGTTGAAATAATTGAATGTGCGTAGTTGAAATTCTAGAAGCTGTGCGTATATCTTCACGCTCTTTTAACTATGCAAAGACATTCTCCCTACCATATAATTTCCTCAGGCCTTTTTGCAAGAGATAATCTGATTTTACGAACTTATATTAAAGCTCGTGTTATTTGTTAGAATTAAAATGGCACACCAACAAAATTGCATACTAATCTTGGAAATTTTAATGTCTTAAATTGGAAGTAGACGCAAAATTGTTTAACTTAGGTCTGCATTAACTTTACTCAATATTAAGAATTATTTCTGTATAGTTAATATGACACTAAACTCCAATCATAATAAATATGAAATGTCTGTCTGTCTGTCTGTTCGGTAAAAATTGTAGCCAAACGGCTAAACCTAGAGAGTTGAAATTTGGCATGCTTATACAACTCGTTGACCCGCACATAGGAAAATACCAAAACATCTAAAAAACATATCCCCCAAAAAATATAAACAAACATGTGTTCATCGAAAATATATATATATATATATATATATATATATATTTTTTTAAATTCTGAGTAGGGTATCAAATGAGAGCCCTTAGTTCGTGGATTAACGATCAATATTTTATTTTTGCAAAATAAATTATTTTGATGCAATTTTTCCAAAATTGTGCAAAAGACCATGTAAAATATTTAATGAAATTATGTAGTATAGTAAACAGAGCGCTTTGATGGTGTAATGCTTAGTGTACCGGCGTTCTAATTTGCAAATTCGATCCGGCCTCGAGGCAATTTAATTTTTTCTTTTTTTTGCATTTTTATTTTGTTTAAATTATTTTTTGCAAAATTCTAGTTTTATTTGGGCAAATATTGCATTTAATTATTAAAAGCGTAAATTTAATATCCAGTGGAAATTGTTGAAATTGAATACACGAAATCAGAAGGTCGGAACTTATGACTAAAACAACCAATGGAAGCAATAAACGCAATTTTCAAAATCTTATTGAACCTTGTTATATAAAAAAAAAATACTGTAAATATTTAGAAACCTACATAATGGTATTAGGCATTCGAATTAAAATTAACAAAAAAAAATATTTTAACATAAAATTTGTTTTAGCATCCCAAAAAATCATTATTCACTTACTTAATATCTGCGAAATCCTGAAATGTGTGAAAATTCAAACTTCACATAAATTTTTTATGTTGTATATTGACAATACATTTATAATATTATCATAATATTAGTTCACACGGATACGCCAAAGTCTGTTTACACCACAATAGTCACTAAAGTAACCAGATCTAGTTTCGTATTACAAATTGAGACGGATTATAGGGGATCTATTTTAAGATCGCAGCGCTATTGTGGCATACTTGGAACCTTCAATATAGACATTCGTTACATATAAACAACGTGAATTTTAATGTTTACTGATGGTTTTTGTAATTTTGCTACAATATTAATACTTGTTATTATGCAATTATATTTTTATGCAAACATTTTTTATAAAAAAAGCGCGATAGAATGTCTATTTCTCTAGTTCCTAAAATCCCACCAGATGTCATATCGCTTAGCAATTTTTTCCTATACACTGAAATTTTCGTTTTATTTTGTATTACATTACACACGTTTCTTTGGTTTAAGCGGAACTAGATTTTCAATTCTAGTAAGTTTTAAATTTTAAGTGAGACTTTTGAGTATTTTGTCTGGCGAAAGCCCTCTTCAAACCTTAAAAATAGAACTCGTGACAACTCGCGAAAATTTCAGTTAGTTCCGCTTGAACGTTTGGAATGGTCTATAGTTAGTAGATTTTAGCTTAGATAACCTATAATAGTTGGTACCTATAAAAGTTGCAACCCCCACCCTTTTTAAAGGACGAGCCTCCACTGAAAAACACGAACACTGATCTTTTACTAGGTTTCATCCATCCATAATATCTCACAATTATAATAAATTCTGCAAAACATAATGTCAGCAGTCTTAGTTGCTGATATTCTTTTAAACGCGTCTATTTATTAACATTTCTCAGCACTAATATTTCTAAAATCCTGTAATCTTCTCAACCAGAAATTTCACATTTTTATTTCAATCTGTGTTTTAGGGCAGTAATGGTCATAAACTTTTCATTTTGACAACGTAGCTAAGCTTATCAACTAAAAAAATCTTTAAAATCCTGTGTAAAAACCCTTGCATAATTTCCAGGACGCTTGCAATGGACTTCATATTTTATGTATTCAGAGTCAGTCAGTGAAGTAGATGTTTTGATTATAAGTGTTGAACTTCAAACTTTTAAATTGTATGATCTACTGATTTTAATTTGACCAATTTAAGTGAAAAAAACTTGTTCAAAACAATTTCTGCTACACGTATTCTTTTGGTGAATAATTAACAGAATTTTTTAATTACAAAAAACAATATTAAGATGAATACTTTGATGATGAACAGTGGATAAAATACTTAATGAGGATGAAAGGGTACAGAATTTTAAAGAATGTTTCTTCTCATCGAAATTAATGGTATGTGGAAAAGCCATAATAATGAAAATATCCGAGCACTATATTCCAACCAAGTTGCATTAGAAATGAGACGCAGATTACAGCAGATGGGGCAAGTGGTGAGATTGAAAGAGTTGTTGTCTCCTGCTGTACTGAACTGTGCTCCATTTTCGGCTCTCTGGCTTCAGCTCTCGTGCGTTATCTGTAAGCACCTTTCCGAATTGGTGTGTGGCACATTTTTGAATTCCTCAGGATCCGATATATTCGATTTTGATCGTTGGATGGATTTCTGCTTGGCTTTTCGACAAGTATATGCAGACATTGTGAATTTATTAATTTTTTTCAATTGCGATCCAATGTTTCACAGCCAATACTCTATTTGATTTTACTTCTAATGTCTTAAATCATCAGATCTTGACATTAGCTGTTGTTTGAGACCAATTTCGACGTCGTAGCGCTTCACAATCCCGAGTTATACAAGATTAAATCTTTGGCAAAAAAGCGATGTTGGTTCTACCTCAAATCTGGGGGATAGGGGAAAGAAAGTTCAGAAATGATATCCAGATAAGAATGATGATGTTCAACAGCATAATAAAAAGCATCATGATATACGGAGTCGAGACTTGGGGATGGGAGGATCAAGAAAACTAGAGGTGGATGCAAGAAAGGTACATCAGGTGGATCAATCAATCAATCAATTGGCTTCAAAAACCCTCTAAAGGTTGTAATGCTGCCTCCACAAACTTCTTCCATTTTCCGTGGTCTTTTCTTTTAAAGATTAGCATCTTTTCCGATTATGGCCATCGATTTTCTGCAAGTCTTTGTGCACATTGTCCACCCATCTCATTCGAGGTCTTCCTCTTGGTCTATTTGTACCTGGTACGCTACCGAATACTTTTCTAACTGGCATCTTGTTGGTATCACTGGCATCAACATAAGGTGCTCGGTTTAAACAGAAACACGTCATCATAGATTGTGACGGAAGAAGTTAAAACTGACCACTTAAAGCAGGCTTGTACAACCCGCGGCCCATTACGGCTATGAATGAGGCCTAACGAAAAATCGTAAACTTAAGACCCATAAGCAGAGTGAAAGTAGGAAATCTTTTGTCCCAGTCTTTTGAAATTCACACTGGAGTCAAACAAGGAGACGCCACGTCACCTTTACTGTTTAACCTCGTGCTGGAGATGGTGTTACGAAAAAACCAAGATACCAACCACCATGGTGTACAGCTCAATGGGTACCAGAAGATTTTAGGGTATGCAGATGACTTGAATATTATTTCAAATAAGGTTGAAGACGTAATATTCCTTACTAACCTTATTGATGTCGAAGCTCGTAAAGTAATACACATCACCAGTAATGAAAAAAAACAAGTATCTTATTGTTAGTAGACGCAGTCATCAAAACACGACCAACTAAAAAATGAATAACAACACGTTTGAGAAAGTTTCTACTTTCAAATACTTGAGCACCATGATAAATCAAGTGAATATGATACAGCAGGAAATTACAAAGATAATTAAAGCTGCTAATGCATCGTATTTTGCACTTGATCCCCTCTTCAAAACGAAACTCTTGTCTAGAAACACCAAGATCAGGTTATACCAAGTTATAGTACGTCCAGTACTTATGTATGGCTCCGAAACATGGACCTTAACAAAGCGAGATCGACAACACTTTATAGTTTTGAAAATAAAATATTACGCAGAATCTTTGATCCCATTCAAATTAATGGTGAATAGAGAATCCGTAAGATACAACAAAGATATCCGAGAACTGTACTCAAGGCCAAGTATTACACAAGAACTCCGAGGCAGACGATTACTGTGGATAGGACACGTTGTGAGGATGATGGAGGACAGAATGGTTAGGAAGATATGGGAAGGAAGATTAAATACCCGTCAACCAGTGGGAAGACCTCGCAAGAGATGGAGAGATCAGTTAACCGGAGATCTAAAAAATATTGGTATACAGGGTACTTGGCAAGACCTGACAATGAATAGATCGAGATGGAGGAGTTATGTGAGTGAGGCCAAAAGTCAACTTAATTGATAGTACCCAAAGAAGAAGAAGAAGAAGAAGAAGAAAAAGGTTAGCGATAACAAATATTATGTTGAGAGGGGTTCGCGAGTCAAAAAGATTGTCAACCACTGTATTGGACCGTTCGAAACCAACGGCAAGTAATGTGAAGCTCGTCTAAACATTAATTTAAATGTCAAAGTAAAATTTACTCAACCTTGGACATTTTTAAGCGCAAGCTTATATGACAACCATTTAGAATTTATCTATATGATATTCGTTCAGTCTTGGAAAAACCGATACGGACCCGGATACAGATTTTTATTTTTTATAGATCATCCGCGGATACGGATATGGATATCCGGCACATCATTAGTTTGAAGTTTGCGCGGCAAGGTCTCCTTCTGAGAATCTTTCTCCATCTCAAAATCTCCTTCCCCTCCACGAATACACGAAACCGCGAATATAGGAATCAAAATAGCGAAAGTTTCATATACTTCTTTAATATACAGTTATCACAAAAGTTATCAAGAGTTTCCAAACTGCAAAATAAAAAGTTTACATTGGAAAATTCGAATAAATATAATCTGATTCTGTGTAAAATTTTTGTGACAAAGGATCTATCCTTTTATCTCAACATATTCCTTATGTAGTATGGATGAAATCGTAGGAGAAAAATCGCATGAAAAACATATAAAATAGGGGTCTCAATATCTCTGTTGCATCGTAGACCGTTGTCAACCGTTGTCAGTATGAATCATAATAACTTTATAGGCTATTTCCCCAAAAAAGGACGTTTTATGTATGTAGCAAATTCAAAGATTTAGAGATTTGCACAAAATTTAAATTCAAACATTTAGACCCAGTTAAAGCGTTAACTAGAGCGGAAATTAGTAATTAATTCACGGTACAATGGAAATAAATATAATCGATCAGTTTTGATTATTTCAAATGGATGACTGAAAACATTGTGATTATTTACATTCTGTATGCTTTGCATTAAATATTATTAAAGGAAAATCCGATTTGGAAACGAATTTATTCAAAGAGGATTTAAAAATCTGTATTTCGAAATGGACAGTGTTAAAACAACTATTTTAATTCGTTTCACAAAAGATAATATTATCTTTTTGATACTGTTATTTATAGATTTAAAAGGATTTAGGGATGCAGTAATCTGTATTTATCCACTAGATATTTTCTACTGCGTAATACCTTTTTTTTTTTTTTTAAATCAAGGCACTTCGACCGTTAGATCATTTGTGCATTTACATAGTTTATAGTTATAGTTTGTTACATAGTTATTTCTAATTCTATAATGTATGTTATATCTATAATCTTATATCTATAGTTCTGTATAATAAATTTGTGAAATTAATTTTGATTTTATATTTTGTTTAATAACTCTGTGTCGGTTAGGTAATGGATGAGATTTGTACGGTGTGTGTGGTTGTCTGACAATGCTTCTTTTAAATTATTTGGAATGTTGTTTGTTCTGCGGTGTGTGATGTATTTTTGACAATCGATTATGATATGTTGTACGTTTAACTGGGTGTTACATGTGTTACATTTTGCAGGTTCGGTTTTTTCTAGTATATATTTGTGAGTGAGATTTGTGTGTCCTATTCTGAGCCTAGTAAGTCCTATTTGTTGTCTTCTATTTTCTTGTGTTGTCCATCTTCTTGTTTCTTCTTTTATGTTTCGCAGGTGATTATGGGTAGTGTTTCTCCATTCTTCTTGTGACGCTTTTCCTAATATTCTTTGTAGGTGGCTTTTTAGGTCTTCCGGGGAAATCTTCATGTTTGTAAGATTCAACTCTTCTGTGGCTTGTTTGGCTGCTCTGTCGGCTTCTTCATTTCCTTCTATTCCTGAATGAGACGGTATCCAGATAAATTTTATTCTTTTTCCCATCTCTTGTTTGATATGGTGTAGCATTTCTTGTATTTCTTTTATCTGCATGTTTTTATTAAAAGGATCTTGTAGGTTTTCCAGGAAACTGAGTGAATCGGTACATATTATATAGTTGGATATAATATTTCCCTCTTCTTTGATTAATTCCAATGCTTTTTTAATGCTGAAGGCTTCTGCATTTCTTATTTGTTCTGGTAGGTGATATAAATATTTTTCGTTCCCATGTATTATTGCTGCTCCGGTTTTATTTGAAAATTTTGATGCGTCTGTGTAGTAGAAAATATACGCTTGGTGTTCTTCTTGAATTTCTTTGAATTTGTTTTGGTAGACGTCAGAAGGAGTGTTTTTCTTTATATATTTGGTCAGACTAAGGTTAATATCAGGTGGATGGTATTGCCAAGGAGGTGTGTTTTGATATTGTATTTGACATATGGACTGATAGGGAGTATTTGATGTGTTTAATAGACTATTTATTTTATTTTGTAAATTTGTAATGTTGTGAATTGTTTTTGGTTCAAATGGATTTTGAAAAATATATTTGGCTGCTATATTATATGGGTTTTTTGCTACTGCTATTGTGTAAGATATTATAAGTCTTTTTCTCCTGTTTTGTAGATTTGGTTCTCCTGCCTCATTTAGTATACTTATAACCGGACTAGTTCTAAAAGCTCCTGTTGCTAGTCTCATCGCTTGGTAATACCTTTTATATCTCCCTATATTTCATTTCCCAGACTCGCATACAGCTGTAGAATCGGAATCGGAGTAGGAAACAATTTTGGTTCTACTGGAGTCGCTAAATTGTCTCTATTCACAATTCAGACTCCTTTAGCACTACCTTTTTTAGCAAACTTAAGTATATTTAATAGCATTTAGTTTAAATTTCTATTGTCTTTGAGATTTTTAGTATGTATTTTTCATGCCATTCGTACGTTTCCGCTTTAGATAAATGTACATTACTTAGAATTTTCTCTGATTTTTAGTTTAATTGATTTGCGTCAAAGGAAGCGGGACAAAAAATCGTATTAAAATAAAAAAAATTATAATAAATTGAAACACTACTTTTTGTTCCTTAATCTACGCCTTAAGAGCTTTCTTTTAATACCACACAATACATTTTAAAAAAGTAGTTATTTCTTTCAACGATACAAAAAAAATGATGTAAAGTGTGAATTTTCACACATTGCAGGGTTTCGCAAGTATATAATAAGTGAAGGGCGGCATGCTGAGTGTGTAGGACAAATTTTGCTTTGTAGTAATCACGGCAAAATGAACGATATTTTTTAAATAATTTATCATCTGTTAATCTAAGAGCTTTAAAAACAAATTTTTGTTTAAATATTTTTTTGTTAATTTTAATTCGAATACCTAATACCATTATTTAGGTTTCTAAATATGTGCAGTATTGTTTTTATATAGCAAGGTTCATTAAGATTTTGAAAATTGCGCCTATGGCTTCCATTGGTTGTTTTAACACATAGAATGAAAATATAATTTCAACTGGTTATCAAATTTACGCTCTTAAAAATTAAATGCAACATTTGCCAAAACATAACTAGAATTTTGACAAAATAATTTAAAGAAAATAAAAATGAAAAAAAAAAACATAAATAAAATTGTCTCATCTGTCCGGGAGCGAACCCTAGTTTGCTGAGTAGTAAGCGAGTAAGTAAGCGAGCGTAGTAAGACCTTCTACTGTGTTAAATAACTATAACTTTTGTATATCGTCAACAAAAAAACACAAAAAATGCGTTATTTTCCGAAAACATAATCTGATCAAAAATGTCTGTTGTACTATTTCGGTTCATACCTATGTACATTACTTCAGATTTTCGGTTTAAACCGTATATATCTGGGCTACAGGGTGTGGGACAATTTATTTTGCACAATTTTGTCAAAAATCGCATCAAAATAATTTATTTTGCAAAAGTAAAATTTTGACCGTTAATCTACGTACTAAGGGCTTTCATTTGATACCCTACTCAGAATTTTAAAAAAATATATATTTTTTTTCGATGAGCACATATTTGTTTATATTTTTAAGGGGATATGTTTTAGTATTTTTCCTATATGTGGGTCAAAGATTTGTATAAGAATGCCAAATTTTAACTCTCTAGGTTTAGCCGTTTGGCTACAATTTTTACCGAACCGACAGACAGACAGACGGACGACAAAATGACGGTATAAGGGTTTTTTGGTAATTCCTACAAAACCCTAAAAATTATTATTTTTAATCTAAATTTAAACTAATCTTATATTATATAGTGCGTTCGAAGGTGAGTTTGCAGTATAGCTCTTATGGCAAATGGGAGCGGTGTTGCCAAATGTTGTAAAAATGTCAAATGTGTCAATTATAATAATATGAAAAACTCGTATGATTTACAAAAATCAACTCTTATAAAACTCAAAATAACACTCAACAAAAACAAATGTCCATTTGTAGAATACTGCGTCTTTACAGATCAGCGCGTTTTAGAGCTGGCAACGTCGACAAGCAAGAAAAGGATAGTGTCATTGTGTAAACCCATTAGAGAGTATGAAAAAGAACTACTCCATATGCCCTGTACTGCAAACTCACCTTTGAACGCACTATAGAGATCAACTCCTCTGGGAAATAGGCTGGGGAACAAAAGTTTTTTGACATATTTTTAGCGAAAATCCCATAATAAGTTTTTGTTTTTGTTTATCCCGGCAATCAGAGGTTGCATTTGATACCCCACTCAAATTTTTTAAAAATATGAATTTAATTTATTAAATACCCAGCAAACATTTTTATACGGGCCAGTACTGGTAAAGCACATACTCCCCGGCATTGAAAGTAATGAGCCAGTGCTGGCATTTCGTACTGGGCCAGTACCCCGGTGTCCCGTGGCCCTTAGCTGACCCATTGATGTATCAGTTGCTGGCCCAGCAACGGTAAAGTGCATTGAAAGTAATGGGCCAGTGCTGGCATTTTGCACTGGGCCAGTGCTGGCATTTTGCACTGGGCCAGTACCCCGGTGTCCCCGTGGCCGTTAGCTGGGCATTGATGTATCAGTTGCTGGCCCAGCAACGGTAAAGTGCAAAATAATCGCATTAGTTGCAAGATTTATTTCTGACGGACCAGTGCATATATTATACCCACTCTCTATTGTTTCAAATGTAACATATGTGTACTTACCCAGTATTAAAATAAATTAATGGTTAGGTGCAAAATAAATATTCATTTGGCCATTTTCACCATCGTTGAATAAATTTATTTAACAAATAAAGTTGACAATATCGCATCGGTTTTAAACTATTAATGAAGAAATTAACATTGCTGTCAATAGAATGATGCGATATTGTTAACTTAAGTTGTTAAATAAATTTATTCAACGATGGTAAAACTGGCCGATTGTAAATTGTATTAACAGTTATAATTTATTGATTTATTTATAAATATTAAATAAATATAATTTCAGGAAAAACAGGAATTAGTTTATTTAATTTATTAATTTAATGAAGAATTTTAAGAAAATGGTTTTCTGCCATTTCGGCTAAACCAATTGCATCCTAAAGATAAGGGGTGACTAATAATTTTCGCCAATATTCGTCTTGTATTATCTACCACATCTTTCCCCCCTGACTTGAAGAGTACCAACCTAAAGAAATCATATTTGTTAAATTAAATTCAATAATCAAATTTTATAAGCATTAATGCTATAAGCTGTTCACTTTTGTAAGAACAAACTAGATCTGGTTATTTTGGTGATTTTTATAGTGTATTACTGACTTTTAGAAATTTGGTTATATTGTAAAAAAAGCTTTACAGTTTTGGATTAAGTTTGTATTATTTTAGGTTGGTATTATATTTACAAAATATTTAAGATGTACTATTCAAAATAAAATATGACAAATTATATTTTTTAAATGACATATTTATAATCTTGTAACAGATTTATTAATAATTCAAAATTTTATTACATGAAAAAAACTATGATTGAACTAAACTAAAAATTAAACAATTTAACATGAAATAGTTTGTGTAAACTACGTCCATAAATCTAACAAAACACACACAAATCACAATAGAAAACTGTATAATGTTCACAAAACAATAACTATTCAAATAAACATCTTGACAAACTGTCCACCAACACGTATCAACTTGTACTGGCCCATCGAGGGGGTACTGGCCGTTAGGGCGTTTTATGACTAAGAACAATCAGACTTTTCAAATTATTACATTCAAAAAAAGTTTAGTTTTAAGTAAAAAGTATAAAAATGTTTGCTTGGATTAATACAAATAAGGAGTGCTTATAAAATGCTGGTAAAGTACTTCGTATAGGCGGAATGCGAAATACAAATGTGAAGTACATTATTAATACTGGCGTTGCACTTACTTTTGGTGCCAGCAGTAAAAGCAGTTTGCCGGCATTCGGCCGTTAGTTAAATGTTTGCTGGGTAATATCTATAATAAATTAAAAAATATATATTTGTTTATATTTATCTCCTGATGTGTTTTTTGAACTCTCAGCATTTTTTCTATATGTGGATCAAAGAGTTGTATAAGCATACCAAATTTCTGAAACTATTTTCTTTTTATTTTCCTATATTTAGCCGTTTGACTACAGTTTCTACTGTACAGACAGACACATGAGTGACGTTATAAGGTTTTTTCGTGGTCATATCTACAAAACCTAAAAAGATTGTTTCAAAGAACAACTTTTGCGTTTTGAATTACTTATTTTGATTAAATAAAAACTAATTCTAATCTTATATCACTGAGATTTAAGTGTAACGTGAACGAATTTAGTGTAACTAAACTTTACAAATGTTTATCGAAATTTAGGGCAACATCAATTGTTTTTCTCAGCGAGCTTTCTACTTTTAATCCTGCATCAGACATGTTGGATTTGTGGGACTAAGAAACATTCCTTAAACAAAGCTGTAGTGGCACCACTGACAAATTTGTGTCCGTGATGGTACATTTATTTTAACCTTGTGCAATTGACTTCCCGGAAAGTCTATGTTGGTGAAAATAGTTTTTAAATCTTTTGTGCGAAGGAATTTTCACAAAGCATTGTACAAATACTATACTGCCACAAGAAAGTAACCGTTTAAAATCGAAATACGTTTAGTTTTACAGAAAATATAAGTAAATTAAGAGGTACTGTTATGTCATCAACTTCGAACACAGGTAATTTTTTAAATGTGTCGTGATTATAAGAAATGAACGAGGGACTTTCAGAAAGAAAATGACGTTTGTTCATTAACAATATGAAAGCCAATACACTTCTATGAAAACGGTGTTTATTGTTCATATATATTTTTACAGTAGCCTTGAAGCAGTGACCTTCGGAAATTCGAGAACTGTACGGAAGGTTCTAAGATACTATATAGTATTTTCGGGAACTGTTTAAGCAGTGTTAACTTCTTTATTATAAGAGATCTTATTAACTTCTTTAATATTGTGTTTAGACTAGGGGTGAGCAATCTGCGGCTCGCGGGAATCATGTGGCTCGCTAAGTGACTTCATGCGCACCAATAAGGAAATATAGGTAATGTTGTAATTTTATCTAGCGTACATAGGTATATATCTGTATATAAATGTATATTAGGCAACCTGCTATACTCATAGGAGTAAATTTCCCTGCCCTCTCCACAGGGTCTTGGCTTCATAACAAACCGTGCTAAGGCATAGAGCAGTAATGGAGAACCTTTTTTCACAGATGGGCCAAAACTGAATTTGAAATTTTGTCGATTCAAATCGCGGGTCAAATATATAGTACGTAAATAACTTTTTTCCGCTTTAGAGTGTATTTGTGTGGAATCTCCTGTTAATCTCGTTAATTCTACCTGAGCTAGCGGCCTTGTGTTTAACGTGTATAATACAGGTATATTGGAGGTAATAGTTGAATTTCATCTCGCTATTATTATCATACTTGTCGATTTTCGTACCCTGTCTAGTGAAAGCGATCGCTTAGACCCAACCTTAGTTCTCCTAAAATATCCTAGAAATCGTCATACGGGTCATTGGTTCGCAATCACTGGTATAGAGCATCAGTGTTTCTTAACCTAAAACGCACCGCGGACCAGTATAATATATAATTTTCTAACACGAACCACTAATAATAATTGTTGGTTCATTTTTTGCAAGAAAGCAAATATATTTAATGTGCTACTAAATACATTTATTTTATTTGTAGAAAATCACAGAAAATATATAGAAAATAAACAAAATATAAATTATTTATATAAAAAATGTGGATAAAAAATAACAAAAAAACTGCAAAAAACACATACAAAAACTTTCGCGGACCACTAAAATGTTTCTGCGGCCCACCTGTTGAGAAACACTAGTCTATATTATATGACGTCATTGGACGCTATATATTTATTTATTTTTTATTTAATCGAGACTATTGTGTTCTGTTATGTTTAGTTGTTTTGTTAAATAAGTAGAGTTCAGTCCAATATTTAGTTATTTTTAACAAATTCGTCTTAATTGCTTTCTCGCGCATGTATCAAACATTTCTTCCGATTATTCTGTTCTTACTTACAAGAAATAACAATGATCTTGTAAAATAAAACTGTCCCAAAAGTACTCTTAAAACAACCGCGAATCTCCATAAAATTTCATAAGTTAAAAAGTATCTTTCCACGCTATTTTATAAATGAAAACCGCAAATAAAAATTGAAAACGCTAAGCCATAAAAAGTATCATAAAAATACGCCAGAGGTATCTTCTTTCACAGAGTTTTGTAAATAAAGAATTACGTTTGCGCATATTACGTACGAAGTAATTAAATTTTAAACAATTTAATTAAACGTTTTAACATATTCTAAATGAAGTTTTATGTATCTTTCTGTATAATATTAAATTTATTATAGAATTTTATGATGGAAATATTTATATTATACATGCAAGCTAAGTTATTACTTTTAACTTTGCATGCAGAATTATTGACATGGGAATAATTTAAATTTTACATTTTCTAATTTTCTATGTCTCGTAATCTCTTATCATAATCGTAAATATAAAATAATGACGTTCTTGATTCTTAAACTCAGAATATAAGTAAAAATTGTAAATGCAAATTTTAACAAAATTTTAATCTTGTAAAAGACATGAAAAAATTGATGTGAAGCGTGAATTTTCACACATTTCTGAGTTTTTTAGGTATCTAGTAAGTAACTACGTTTGGAAACATTTTTAACTGCAACCGACTGGCATAGCGTAGTCGTAACACATGTACTCCGGGTTGCTAAGGTCTCCGGTTCGAATCCCGTTCAGGCATGGAATAATTTTCAAAAATAATAATTATCCTGGCTAATTGCCGAAGCAGCAAAGGCCATAAAAATAGAAGAAAAAATAAATAAATAAAACTTCAATCGTGCAAAAAAAATTAAATCAATTTCTGTTTGTTAGTTTAAGTATTAAGAGCTTTCACTTAATACCTGATATGAAACAAAATATTCTTTCTAAAAATACAGGCTATTCCAAACGTTTAGGCGAATTTTTGTAATTTTAATTTTTTACCATCATTTTGGACAATTTTTAATATGTTATTTATATTGTGATTATTTTATTTTTCTGACTTATGTATTTTTATTATACTTTTGACTTGTGTAAACATTCTCTGTGATGTAAAAAATACCACTAAAGAGTATTATTATTATTATTATTATTATTATTGCTAAATGGAAATTTCGTTTTTTTAGGTTGCTACGAGAAGGTACCTTTTTTCGGTTATTTCATGTTTTATATTGGTATGTGAAAATTTAAAATTCCAACAGTGAAACCATGGAAACGAATGGCATTTATTAAAAATTACAAATACGTTTTTACATATTTTGAGGACAATAAAAATAGGAAATTTTTATGATAATATAAGAATGACAAAAAATTAAAATGCAATGAAAAGGACATTTTATAATGACAATCAATTTAATCTAGAATTTGCAATGTGAGTATGATTTACAAAGCTTAAACAGAATGACCAAAATTCCGAATAAATAGATATTATCTGTCTCAATTTGTAATACGAAACTAACAAGAAAACTTCATTTTTTATGTTGTATATTTAAAATATCATCTTAGGGTGGTAATTCTGAAGTAACACCTTTCAAAATATTTGACAATTCATAATTGACATTAAATTGTATGTCAACTTGCTAACACAAATTGTATAAAACACTAATTGACAAGTATTTTAAATATATTTTAGGCAACCAGAACAGAAACTATGAATAAGCGAAATAAGATCAAATAAATATTTGTATACAATTCAAAATATTAGACATGTCACTCACAATTTTGACATGTCAGTTTCGTATCTGACATGTAGTTTTTGAGTGAATATAACCTCAGTATAATGAAACTTCACAAAAAATGTAAAAGCCAGATTTACAAGTTTACATGGTTTCAAAAAAGTCTATTTACACCACAACAGTCACCAAAGTAACCAGATTTAGTTTCGTATTACAAATTGAGACAGATTATAAAAAGTATTAGATTTCAAAATCTAGTTCCGCCTATACGTTTGGATTAGCCTATACATACAGTTTCAGTTTTGATTTTCTCAGCGTATTTCCATTTCTTTAAGAGGTGAGGAATTATATAGTTTTTTTTTTAATGATATCTGCCTACATCTATGACAAAATATGACAGTTTAAATTAAAACAAATAAACGAATGTCAATTTTGATTATTAATTGACAGTTTCATTGTCAAGCTTTAATGACACTGACATTTTAAACTGATAATCATCATCATTGGCGCGACAGTCCGAGTTTCATGACCGTATTTTCAATCTGTGTACATTCAGGAGTAACTGGCCTTTATTACGTCTATTTTTTAGCGTACACTGGTAAGCTATCATAACCTCCAAATTTTTATAAAAGCCTGATTTACAATGTTAAAAACAATGGGCCAAAAGTCCCATTCAATCATTAATTAAAAGTAACTAGAATTCAAAATCTAGTTCCGCACTGCAATGGACAATACTGTTTTGGATCATATTAACGTGAATTACTCTGATTTTTTCAGATATGTAAAGTATCCCCTCTAAGAAATAGAGTCGGTACAAAGTTTTCAGACAATTTTTTGGCGAGAATCAGTTTTTCGAAATATCAGAAGCTTTGATTTGATATAAGCTGTTCATTTTTGTAAGAACAAACTAAGAGGAAATTTTGTTTTCAATAGTTTGTACCTTTGAAACTGTGTGTCATGTTGGTATAATCTGTCTCAATTTGTAATACGAAACTAGATCTGGTTACTTTGGTGACTGTTGTGGTGTAAACAGACTTTGGCGTATCCGTGTGAACCAATACTATGATAATATTATAAATGTATTGTCAATATACAACATAAAAAATGAACTTTTCCTGTTAGTTCCGTATTACAAAATGAGACAGATAATATTAAAAAATTATAAAAAATGTCACTTTCTTAGTAATTTTTAGAACCAATAAATCTAAAGTCGGTTTTACAGCGTAAGGAATATTTTTAATTGACATTTAAAATCCGTATAACACTATAAAAGTAACCAAAATAACTAAATCTGGTTTGTCCTTACAAAAGTAAACAGCTTATACCCCAATCAACATTTAATTATTTATTTTTTATTTCGATAAATACAAATTTATTTATATTTTACGCGCAGAAAGCTTTTAGGAGATATCAGTAATGAGCAAAAGGCCTGACACAATTAAAATAGGCTAAAGAACATGTCATTTGCCCACAAAGAGCATATTACTTTTGAAACCCTCATATCTGGGGTAGGTAATATTTTGGAACTTATACTGAGAAAGCGTAAATTGTTCAATAATTATAATAATGATAACACTGATACACAATTTTAATTTATTGATGTATTATAACTGATTTTAATGGGTTTTATATTTCTAAAAAACATATTTCAAATCAAAATTTTTCTATGGCCCTCAGAGTCTTAAAAATCTTCAAAAGAATAAATTTATTTTTTAAATATTTTTATGTAAACTGCATATTATATGAATAAATATTTAGTATAGATTTAATTGCTTAAATCTTTTTTTATCGAAGGAGAAACTTTTTAAAAATATATCTGTAATCTGTATAAAAAATAGTCAAGAAAAACGTACTAAACAATTTTTAATTTTTTGTTTGTATATCAATGTAGTTGTTAGTTTTGTTCAGTACCAGTAGTAGTATTAATTTTAACAACATTTTCATAAGGATTCATGAACATTACTGAAGGAATACTTAGAAAATAGAATTATTAAATTAATTCCATAGTTACTAGAGGAAGGATTATATAAAGGATTATAATTTAGATGGATTAATACTTACTTAATCTGGAGAGCTTGAAAGCATCTGCTGTGTTGATGACATCAACATATGCTTGGAGCTCAAATCTTCGCGATGTAACATTTTGATTATGAATCAGCATCGCAAACTTAAACGCTGACTGAACTTCATCGGTGCCTTGTTCAAATATCGCACCTGAAAAGAAAAGAATTTATTAGAATACTAAAATAATAATAATACAATAGAATTCAAGTAAAAATTCTAGGTTACATATTTTACTAAATAAATTTTCTCAAGTAAAATAATTGTTAAGCTGAGAGACGAATATAAAAAATGGGGTTTAAAATAAAGTTGCAGAAAACGTACGAAGAGTATCTTGTTGTTAGAAAGCAGGGAAGAGACCTAAAATTAGATGATATCATCATGCTATGCACTGGCGGAATAGTGACCTTAGCAAAGCTAACAATCAAGCAGAGGAAACAGTGCAGATGACATAAATATTAAAATAGTACAAGGAAAGCGTGTCATCAGGCATTTAAATAAAGGACTGTGGAACGACAATATAACCAAAAAGACCAAAACTGTTATCTACAAGAATATTGTCGAAAGTATCTGTACTACGGAGAAACATGGAAACTTTAAAAAAGAACTAAATCTCGACCGAGCGCCGTGGAGGTGTTGTGGTGTCTCAAAACTTGAGCACGTTCGTGATGAATCTATAAAAGCAACTATGATCGTTGAAAACACTATCATAGAAACAATAAAGAACCAACGACTCTTCTGGTATAGGCACCTCCAGCGTTTGGAAGATGGCCGATGTAGAAAACAACAATCAATCGAATGATTGAAATATCCGATTATTTTGTTTCAGCTATTCGATTAATCTTATGATTTTTGGTTTCTATTAATTAATAATTAATCGATAAATTTATTTTATTTATAAGAAGTTACTTAGTTGTATTGTTGAAACATTGGTCGGTAGATGACTACCTTCTTCTTTTCAATAAAGTCCCTAGATTACTAGATCTTCAGAGCACTCGTTCTCGCCCATCTGGAGAATTAAACTCAACCGCTACTCATTTCTGCACAATATACTGCTATAGTTTTCATCCAGTTAGTTCAAACGTCCACGAGTGAAACGCAATCTTCCAACTCCAGAATTTGCGAGAAAAGTCTGGTAAGTTATACGTCTTTTGCATACAAGCCCATGTTTCTTCAATCGTCTTTGGACAGTACGTGATGAAATTGCCAAATTTCGATCCTCTTCGAAATGGCGTGAGAGAAAAGTTAAAGCCCAGCCACGATCGCGCAAAACAATTACGGTAAGAAATCGGTCGTTTCGAGCGTTTGTGACTTGTCAGTGATTTGAACCTGTTTTTTTTTTTTTTTGTATTGGTCAGTTCGCTGATGGCACTTTATAGCATAATTAATAAAGATTTTAGCTGCAACCAAAATACCAGCGATATTCCAATACTGCGGCAATCTCCATATAATGGCGCAGCTCATACAACGTCTTCAGGCCACATTTTAATTTCACTGCACAAAAAAAAGACTTGTAGGAATTTAGAAATCACTAAGGTTTCTGAAAACCTAGTTAACTTAGGGTGACCATTCGTCCCGCATTTCGCGGGACGTCCCGCATTTTGATTTGGTGTACCCAGGGCCGAATTTTGCTCTGTACTTATATTTGAGAGGTAAAGACCTTTTTTTTTGCTCTTTACTTATATTTGGGAGGTAAGGACCTTTTTTTTGTTTGTTCTTCACTTATATTTCGGAAGTGACGACCTTTTTTTTGCTCCGTCCCGCATTGCCTTCTCCAAGAAAATGGTCACCCTAAGTTAACTATAACCAAATAGTTAGAAAATGGTTGCTATGATTACTTATGAGATTGTTATATTGTAACCGAGTTTAACCAATAGATTAAACTAGGCTAAGCTTTCAGAAACCGGCCCTTACATGGGTAACTAATGGCAAATTATTATAATCACTATTAGTTTTTTTGTGTTAAAATTTACGTACTTAATATGCGATATTATATAGTCTTCGTTCAAACGGGCATTATTTGTTGTTACCAGCACCGTAGCAACGGGGTGGTGTCGGGGCATTTGCCAGGAGTGCGGGGTCTCATGAAGGGCGCCATTGCGGGTGAAAACATTTTTTTTTAGCTCTTCACTTGAATTTGGGTGCTGAGAAATTTTTCTTTGTTCTTCACTTGAATTTTGGGGGTGAGGACCTTTTTTTTGTACTTCATTTGCTTTTAGGGAAGTAAATCTTATCAATTTACTTCATTTGCCAAGAACATTGCTACGGCTCTGGTTGTTACAACCTGTTTAATTAGCAACACAAAATATTTGTTTATGCCAACATTGTATTACCTTCCATTACTTATAGTTTTCTAATAAAACGGTTAAATAGTTTTTTATCAACCTTTAAAATACAACATTAACACAGACCCCTTTATTTTGGTCGACGAGTGTATGTTTTTTTTTATTTCGTAATCGTTGAATCCATTATTTTCTACCTTTTTAATCGAAAATCGATTATAATATTTCGATTAATCAAATGATCAATTAATCATAGGTATGGGCACCTCCAGCGCATGGAAGATGAAAACCGATGACCCAAGAAAGGAGCTTCTACGAACTCTGCGCGTACGTTTGACCATAATAAACTATTAGAAATGGCTCTACGAACAGACCTATAGGCAGCTGTATCTTATTTATCAAGGAGTTAGCCCTCGGTATTCGCAACATTCATCTCAAGTAATACATCTTGAAGGCATCGATTTTCTGAAAAGTAGAGTTGGAATAATCAGCAATGCCCATTAAGTGAACTATTTAAGTTATAATACTTCATTATGTTAATTTTGTAAGGACTCATCTTTGAAAGAGACGAAGAGATGGAAAAATCAGCGTTAACCAATAATTCGTTTTATATGGAGCGATTGTGGCGCCATTGACGGCTATTTTTGAACTATATAACATGCATTACCACAGTTGATTTAATTCATAAATATTTTATTAATATTTACTCAGAAAGCATGGTTTTTATATAGTTCTGAATAGCCCTTAGAATCGCATATAAACTTATGATTTGCATTTTAAATTAAACGTTTATTCAGAAAACGTGAATTGCACTCTGTTTTTCATGACAAAATATAAAAAAAAAGTTTATTTCATAATTTTAATTTCGTAGCTACTTGAGTTTTATAGACTTTGCGCAACTTTGCAAACTGTTTTATGCTTGAATAAAATTTAATGGAAAATAATCAGAAGAATAAACAAAAATCTTTTTAGAGACGAGTTATGTTATTTATTTTTCTCACTTTTATCTCATATTTACAAAAGAGTTTGCATTTTTAAATCAAGAAATTGCAAGTACGACGTTATTTGATTAAGAACTGCCATATATTCTAGTTACATTCGTTTAGAGTTCTTACAGGCGAGTGACATTTTACTGTTGCAATCTACTATAAAAAGTATTTGATTAGTAGTTAAAATCGACCACTCTTGGAACTTCAGCAATTGCCTTCAACTGTAATAGGGATGAGGAATAAATAAAGATCCAAACTTAATCTGTTCATGAAAATGAAATTTCTGTCGGTGGACAAACTGGTATTTATTAAAATGATCATGATTTAGTGCGTTCCAAATTTTCTGACATGCGCAGTGGCACGATTACCTCTATTTAAAATGGCGACCTAGTTTTAGACGTAAGCATATAAAGAAACCAATTTTGTTATTCTATCCGAAACAAATTGGTATAACAGGTTGGAGGGATAAAGTCGAATACGTACGAGGAGTCTTTGATAAGTAAGTTAGTTGGTTAGTTGGCAAAGCAACACTGTCTATTAGCGCCTAACACAAGTCTTAATGTGTTTGATAAAGGCTCATTTACATTTAGATACAAGTATGAGGACTTGTATGAGATACAAGTCAAATTGACTTGTCGCGATACATCACCTCATACATGAGCTCATACAATTTGTATAATTTGTCAAAACCATTGACATTTGCTCATACTTTCTGTATGAGCAGACTTTTCCATATACTTGACTTGTATGAGCTGACAACCTAGTGGAAAGTTAGGTTATGTTTTAAAAGATATCTCACATTTGATTATTTTCAATAGTTTTTTTTTTTTTTACAAGTTAAATATGTCTTTGTGGAATAAGGATAAAACCTGTTATTAATTGAAAAAATCATAGCCAGTAATATCTGGGAGTATAAAGATTTTAACAAAAGAAAAGATATATATGATAACATTTCTGAGGCGTTAAGTTTAAGGTGACCATTTTCTTGCGAAGGCAATACGAGACGGAGCAAAAAGAGGTTTACAGTATGATCCCTTCGTTCGATGCGATTCCTTTTCCAGCGAGCCATCATGCTTCGAAAGAGAAAGAAGTCGCAAGCTAAATTTGGAGAAAATGAATCAGTTTGACCAATTTGGCCATTGCAATTGCGGACGAGTGAGTTGATGCATTGTCATGATGGAACAGATCTTTTTTCTTTGTCAAATGGAGCCGATTTTTCATCAATTCAACGTGTAATCGATCCAATCAAGTGGTATAATATTGTTTGGTGATCAGTTTTTGTTTTTCCAGATAGCCGATGAAGATTATGCCTTGCAAATCCAAGAAAATCGTGATCATAACCTGTTTGCTCTCTTTGGAGCACATTCGCTCTCTTCTTTCATTTCTGAAGTGAAGTGATGGATCCATGTTTCATGAACGGCTATGAATTGCTGCAAGAACTCAATTGGATTGCTCTTGTACGTAAGTCCAAACAATGCTTCGAAATGGTTTCGCGATTTTATTTTTCATCCACTATCAGCAGACGTGGCATCTAAACCCGTAGTAAATAAATGTTAAAAATGTTGGTCGCCTTCTGTTTGATGCCTTCATAAGATAGATGCCTATGGTCGGGGCCACAGTAGCCATAGCCTCGATACGTCTCTGAATGTCAAAAATAATATCAAATTTGCGATCTGAACGTCATATCTTACCAATGTCATTGACTAATCACCCGTCTCACAGCAACAAATTAAACAATTCGTAAGATATTAGTTCGAACCAGCACTGCGGATGTCTATCGCCTGTTCTTTCCCGTCGATATTATCTTCGACAATTGTCTCCTTTAAGTTTTCGATCTTTCTGGTGATGTTACCAACGAATCGAAGATTTAACTAGGCGCGTACTCAGAATTTTTCTTTGTGTGCTTCAAAAGTCAATAGGCGCTTTCCAGATCGGTATGAAATAATATGAACTATTCCGAACTGTTCTACTACAAAATATTCTGCAAATTTTTGCATGTGGAACACTTTAGTTGAGTATTTAGTGGATAGAGGCGCTGCTATCTTACGAATTAACAAATGTCAAATGAAAACTATGCTAAATGTACAAATTATTTTAAATTTTACATATTTACGATAAGATAAATGGATTTTATTTAATATTAAAAAAATACACAGTTATAAATGCTTGATAAATCTTTAACAAGTTTGAATTGCATCAGCTGTTTACCCCCACTACAAAGGAACTCCAAGTTCTAAAATAAAGGTAGGTACTTCAGGGGACGGGGTAAG
Source organism: Liopterus haemorrhoidalis (assembly GCA_963971575.1). Classification (NCBI taxonomy): domain Eukaryota; kingdom Metazoa; phylum Arthropoda; class Insecta; order Coleoptera; family Dytiscidae; genus Liopterus; species Liopterus haemorrhoidalis. Next base: position 12,266,113 of record OZ020618.1, on the reverse strand, counting down.
GAAATTTTGGTGTAGTTGAGAGTGTGAAGTACTTTTGCTTGGAACAACTAGCGAACTGTTCGGAGCAACTCCGAGTTACTCTTTACAGCAACCTGGAAAGCGCCTAATATGACTTCTTTGGGGGAGTTCACGCACCTACAATTTGGTCAGGAGTAGAGTAAACTAATGCTTAAGATGATAGTCCTGTTAATAATAATTTTGGCGGGGATATAAACATGGAGGTGAAGAGTATATAAAGAAATAAGAGCAATAGCAAAGATCTTGGACAAAATTAGGAACTTAGCAAGAATCCGTACAAGACGCAGGTGTTTTGTTGATGCCCTTTGCTCCTCTTAGAAGTTGTAGGAACTAATATAAATAATTTATATCCTCGTAAAATGGCCATATTTGCGAACTGCCATATTTACGAACAACCATGATGGCGGGAAAATACTGTACATTTTTAGGGTTTTGTAGGTATGACCAAAAAACCCTTATACAGTCATTTTGTCGTCTGTCTGTCTGTCTGTTCGGTAAAAATTGTAGCCCAACGGCTAAACCTAGAGAGTTGAAATTTGGAATGCTTATACAACTCTTTGACCCGCACATAGGAAAAATACCAAAACATCTAAAAAACATATCCCCCTAAAAATAGAAACAAAAATGAGCGAATCGAACACAATTTTTTTTTTTTTTAAATTCTGAGTAGGGTATCAAATGAAAGCCCTTAGTACGTGGATTAACGATCAAATTTTTATTTTTGCAAAATAAATTATTTTTATGCGATTTTTGCCAAAATTGTGCAAAAAAAATTTGTGCCACACCTGTAGCCCAGATGGTTTAAACTAAAAATGTAAAAAAATTCTAAGTAATGTATATTGGTGTGAACCGAAATAGTACAACAGGAATTTTTGATCAGATTATGTTTTCGGAAAACAAAAGTTATACCAATGTAAGACACACACATGCAAGGCGTACGATAGCGTAGTGGTTAGAGCACTGGTGTCGTAAGCTAAAACTCGCTGGAAACGAAGGGTTTCGAGTACGGAGTGAATTTTATTTTTCACTTTTTTTTTGCATTTTTATTATGTTGAAATTATTTTGTCAAAATTCTAGTTATATTTTGACAAATGTTGCATTTAATTTTTAAGAGCGTAAATTTAATAACCAGTCTTATTATATGATTAACAGACGATACATTATTTTAAAAATATCGTTCATTTTGCCGTGATTACTACAAAGTAAAATTTGCCCTACACACTCAGCTTGCCGCCTTCACTTCTTATATACCTGCGAAACCCTGAAATGTGTGAATATTCACACTTCACATCAATTTTTCTTAAATTCAGCTTGTAGTTCTATATTGTATTTTTGGCAGTTTTATTGATTATATTAAGACGGTATGAATTAATTATTTACTTAATTATTTCATAAGTATTTACCGAAAATAAATTGTAGCTTGAAACTTAAATTAATGTTATTAGTTAGTTACGTATTTATTTATGTCTTTAATATATGTTCTTATGAGTATGTGGAACTTGGAAACTTTAATAATAAATTAATTACTAAAATATATAACGCGAAGTTGAGGGTGAAACAAAAATAATGATATATAACGTAATATTATAAGCTTAACAACATTAAAATAAAAATGCAAAAGAAAGGAAAATATTGACAGTGTTAGGATTCAGCGATGTGAACCTCAATTGTAACCCCTATCGACCGTGACATGCCACGAAATGGTGTGTACAAGGAGGGAAAAAACCACTCACCTGTGTAACAAAAGGAAAGAACATTGACATACGGTGAAATACGTCGAGCAGTTACCCTGCACATTACATTATAATGGAAGGTTTATACGCAACCTAACATTTAACATCAAGATTTATCACCAAACAACTTAATTTTTATTTTCATGAATGAATGTTTCACTTTTTTACTTTCTAATAATCGATTGTATTCAAAGCGCTATTGTGACTTTTAGACTTGTTACAAATTAACCATTTTTAGGGTTTTGTAGATATGATCACAAAAAAAAACACTTATAACGTCACTCATGTGTAGAGTGACCATTCGTCCCGCATTTTGATTTGGTGTTCCCAGGGCTGAATTTTGCTCTGTACTTATATTTGGGAGGTGAAGACATTTTTTTTGCTCTTAACTTATATTTGGGAGGTGAGGACCTTTTTTTGTGTTAGCTCTTCACTTATATTTCGGAAGTGACGACCTTTTTTTACTCCGTCCCGCATTGCCGTCTCCAAGAAAATGGTCACCCTACTCATGTGTCTGTCTGTCTGTCTGTTTGTCTATCTGACTGTACGGTAGAAATTGTAGCCAAACGGCTGAACATAGAAAGTTGCAATTTAGTATGTTTGTACAAATCTTTGAACCACATTTAGGAAAAATATTGAGTTCAAAAAATACAACGCAGGATACATAAGGAGTGACTTTTCAAAAAGACTTTTGTCCCTTTTAGTATTTCTTGCAAAAAAGAAAGAAAATTTTAAGGTTATAAATCGATTTTTTGTTGTTGAAAAAAATATATAGGGTGTTTGTTTGAAACGGGGCACCCCGAAAATCTCCTTTATATGTAAAGATACAAAAAATCTTCAGAACAAAAGTTAAACTAGACAAAAAGGCGCATCTAAAGGTTACTATAAGAATTCTGAGGCACTTCCGGTTTCACCGGAAATGATGTCAACTTTTGATCTAGCATAGGGAATCGATAATTTTATATTTATTTCCTAAAAGTACATTAAATTAGCTTTACAATGTCACCAAAAAATCATATTTTTATGTTAACCATTTCAAAATTTACAAAATAATAATCAACATAAGTTTTACAAAGTTGAACATAGCAAGCTTTGAAAACAATAAAAAAAGAAACAAAATATCTCTAAAATAAACTATTTGACTATTTAGAAAAAAAAACTATTACTTTTTACAATTTGTAATTTTTTTTTTTTTGTAAAATAATTGTATAAAGTAATAGTTTTTTTTTTCTCATAGGGGTTAAATTAAAAATCTGAAAAAATTCTAAGTATTGTACATCAACCTCAACCGGGAACGAACGAGAGGAATTTTTGATCAGGTTTGATTTTTGGAAAATATTTCAGTTTTTGTGTTTTAGACAAAAATAATATTTTTTTTTTTATTCATGGCTAAATTATGGCTAATAATGTTATGGATTGGTTGTATTTATGGCTAAGAAGTGTGTGTGTGTGTTTTTTTTTTTTTTTTTTTTAATTAAAAATATATAAAAAAAATTAACAGCTGAGAATCGAGTTCATTTGTGTAGAGTGTAATATTCAGTATTTAGTAGGCTCCGCCTACTATATATTATGTCATGAGTCAATATTCATTGAATTACTTTAGTTTTTTGTTTTTAAGGTATCAAAAGGAATAAAACATTTATAGTAGTGAAATAACACATTGGTAATAGCGAGAAATATCTTTCTGAAATTGAAAATAAATTAAGCCATTTCATCAATATATTTCTTTCTTATTTAATGGACTTTAATTTGAAGCAAATGCAGAAAAGAACGCTAGGATTTTTTAATTTAAATTTTATTTTGATCAAATTTTGTTTCAAAAATTAAATGGAAGCTTTTGGTACTCAAATAACGAATAGAAATTAATATCAAAAATCTGTTGTTTTTTGTTTGTTATTTTTTTGTTGTTATTAATTTTTATGTGATTATAAAAAAATATTCCTAGACATCCAGTATTTTGTTGGCTTCTTACACTTATTAAATACCTACAAAACTCTTTTCCTTTTCATTTCTTTTCATTTTTGACAATTCATCAATTTTAAAGAGTTGTGTTTAATCATTTAGATCAATTAACAAAAGATTCAGAATCTGTATTGATGAAGGCGATGGTTACATATTCCATCTTGTTTAGCTTATAAGTTTATTATTTTATTTCTTTGAGGTTGTTCACACAAGTGCTTGTGTCCATTTTTAATTGCAATTTTATAAATAAATAAATTAACAAAATTAAAATTTGTTCAATAGCTCTGTCGATGATTATGTGAGTAGTTCTAACGTACAAATTTAAGACATACGTGATTTTTTCTCGGCCTACTCTGACGTATTAGATGCACGTAACGTACGTCCAGCTCTGCACTGGCTCGTCACTTCTCAGAGGAAAGGCATAAAAATTATAGCATTAGATTAAAATAATCTTTTCAACAGTTATATGGGTAACTCTGCAAGCCGCTTTACAGTACTGTAAGAAGGGTTGTATATACTAACTCATATTTTATTTTCACTCTTTTTTGTATCTATTTTTGGTTTCAATATTATTTTTTAATTCTAAAAGTATATTATAAAAAACCTTTGTAGATATTTCATAAACGACATTAATTGTTGAATAAAAAACTATTTTAAAAGATTTAAAATTATTAAATTTCTGTAAAACATGCGCCAACAATTTGTACGTATAAATCAAATTTTTTCTTTTTAAATAAAACTTTATATATTAATCATTTTACTTGAAAAATAATCTAGTAAACTTCTATTTGGGTAAACACATTAAGGTATAATCGCTTAAAACTTTCCTATACGATAGAATATCGTGTTAAAATGCATTCTGAGTGCACATTTTTCAATTTTTGAAATAAAATAAATAATAAATAATAGCATTCTATCGTATAGGTGACGTTTAAGACAGAGAAGGTAAGTTTTCCGTTTAGTTAGATTTCCGGTACTATATGGAACAACTCGTTATGGTACCATAAGAAAATTTACTATGCTAACATAGTAAAATTAATAAACAATCAAAATAGAGACAACACGTCTTTTCTCGAAAACGGGACGTGTGAGCAATTTATGGAAAAATTTTGATGATCATAGTTTATCCAAAGAATTGAATGGTACTATTGAAATTTTTCGGAACAAACCGGAACTGCAGTATATAAAGGACAACTTTGATTTTTTAAATAAAAACGTATGTCATATTGGATATATTTGGAGAGAGCTTTTAAAAATAAACAACTTTTACTAAAATATTTTTTTTAAATATCTTTTACGGTTTACGAATAACTATATTCTTTATAACGACCTGAAAGTAAAGTATTCTTATTTACAAGTGTTCAAAGTGCCTTTCATTTTGGTTTAAATACTTTCGCATCCTTACTCTTGAGCTATCTGGAGCTAGGAGCATAATAACAATAATAAAAAAATATATATATTTAACTTTAAAGTAGAACCTATTTGGAAGTTCTTATAAGTGAAATATTTTTAATCATTTTTATTTTTATTATGCTCCGAGATACAGATAGCTCGAGTAAGGATGTGAAAGTGTAGCTAAAGCACTTGTTCCATTGTGAACATTACTTGTAGTTACTGTACTTGGTGTTTTATTTTTGCCGCCATCTTGAATCTTGGTTCTCAAAATAGATGCTGCGGGTTAATATAATTTAATTTTCGTAAAGAACGCGTGAACCAAGTGGCATTCCATTATCATCAAGTAAAAATCTGAAAATCTTCTCTGAAGGTCAGCAAAATAATTTATGTATATTACAATAATAATAAGCTATATTTTATTATGATTAGTGTTGAAATTAACAGAAAATGCATATTTACATCTTATTTTTAGGTTTTCGTAGGTATAATCAAGAAATCCTTATTCCGTCACATGAGTCTGTTCGTTCGGCACAAATTGTGGCCAAACGGCTGATTTAGAGAACTGAACATAAGTAAGAGAATATACATCGAAGAAAAAATCAAGTGAAAGTTTTTGATACATGGATTAACAATTACATTTTTTTATCAACAAAAAATTGAATTATTATTTGATATAAACATCAATATCCAACAGCAGGGGTGTCGATCTGATTTGGGTCGCAGTCTATTTTACATACAAAATGATAAGCAGTGACGGAACTTTAAATATCCCGAAGGGTTTCTTGAAATTTTTTTATAAAAAGAAAAGGAGAAGAGAGTATATTTTACATTTTTAAATATATTTTTCCCCTAAATAAGCTCAAGTGATTTTGATTACCGCTTCAGGGGCCACAAAAAATGAGGTTGAGGGCCGTATGCGGCCCGCGTGCCCTCGAAATTGGATTCAGCCCTCCCCAAGACAAAATCCTGGCTGCGCCACTGTCAAAGCCTATAGTCAACTAATTTAAGAGCTCTGAACGCAGCTTGATACATATCGTTAAATATATTTATCTAATTGTATTTTAATAGGTTTTTATTTTTTTGAATATTTTTCCCGAGTGGTGTTGAATATGGTTTTATTATGATACTAATTAAAATTTTAAATAAAACATTTTCTTTAAAAAACATTTCTGCACGACGCTTTTTTATATGATTCTGGTTTGTATAATTACTTAAAATATGAATATTTATGAGATGATTTTAAAGATATGAGCTATGAATTTATATCTTACAAAGATATGAATGAAAAAGCCAAGTAGATGGGTCAAAGTGATTAAATCAAGTGAAATTTATAACGTCGTAGTGCCCTTAAAATTTGTTACAAATGTATAATAAACATGATTTATAATTTGTGCTTTGATAATTCTCTATGATATAAATTGATGTTTACATTTTTTTTTTATTTAACGTCATTTTGGTTTTACATGGTTCACTTGACAGTTATGTAAATAAATGGTACATTTTATATTTTTCGAATTATATTTAAATGTTTAATAAATTTTAATGGAAATCAACAGTGGCGTACTCAAAATTACAGTTAAGTGCGCAAAAATAATGGAATACCTTAATATATTGTAAATGTTAAAATTGTATATTTTTTGTTTCATATTCAATGCGCTGGCTTGTTTTTATTTGTTCACTTGTTTCATCCATCTTCCTTTTTAGGGTTTTGCAGGTATGACCAAAAAACCCTTATTCCGTCATTTTGTCGTCTGTCTGTCTGTCCGGTAAAAATTGTAGCCAAACGGCTAAACCTAAAGAGTTGAAATTTGGCATACTTATACAACTCTTTGACCCGCACATAGGAAAATTACTAGAACATCAGAAAAACATATCCCCCTAAAAATATAAACAAATATGTGCCCATCGAAAAAAAAAAAAATTCTGAGTAGGGTATCAAATGAAAGCCCTTAGTACGTGGATTAACGATAAAAAAATCATTTTTGCAAAATAAATTATTTCGACGCGATTTTTGCCAAAATTGTCCAAAAAAAAAATATCCTACACCCTGTAGCCCAGATGGTTTAAACTAAAAATCTAAGCAATGTACATTTGTATGAACCGGAATAGTACAACAGGAATTTTTGATCAGATTATGTTTTCGGAAAATAACGCATTTTTTGTGTTTTTTTGTTGACGATGTAAAATATTTAACACGTTATGTAACACAGTAAACCAGTAAGCTTTCATAGTCTAATGGTTAGCCTTCTCGCTTCCTAAGTTGCAAAACGGAGTGAATTTTATTTTTTCTGTTTTTTTTTTTGCATTTTTATTTTGTTTAGATTATTTTATCAAAATTCTAGTTATATTTTGGCAAATGTTGCATTTAATTTTTAAAAGCGTAAATTTAATAACCAGTGGGAATGGTTGAAATTATAATTTTATTCTACGTTTCAATGTATAGGAAATCAGAGAGGCGGAGCTTATGACTTAAAACAACCAATGGAAGCCATTCGCGCAATTTTGAAATTCTTAATGAACCATGCTGTATATATATATAGTTGAATGTAGTTCTTGACGAAAATAGTATACGGAGAAATAAAAATTCTTATTTACTCGTCAAAATTTATTAATTAAATTAATTAAAATATACTAAGAGACGTTTCGACTGTGAAATCCAGTCATCTTCAGTCTAAAGTAAATTGAACTATAAAATAAAAAACTTCAACATTGCCAAAACTAGACCACTGGAAATACGTGGTGCACCACCACGGTGCGACATGTTGTATCGGACAGACAATCCGTTACTGATTTTTTTGTAACGGATTGTCTGTCCGATACAACATGTCGTACCACCACGTATTTCCAGTGGTCTAGTTTTGGCAATGTTGAAGTTTTTTATTTTATAGTTCAATTTACTTTAGACTGAAGATGACTGGATTTCACAGTCGAAACGTCTCTTAGTATATTTTAATTAATTTAATTAATAAATTATGACGAGTAAATAAGAATTTTTATTTCTCCGTATATATATATATAAAATACTGCACATATTTAGAAACCTAAATAATGATAATTAGGCATTCGAATTCAAATTAACAAAAATATATTTTAACATAAAATTTATTTTGGCATCCCAAATAATCATCATTCACTTACTAAATTCCTGCGAAACCCTGAAATGTGTGAAAATTCACTCTTAATATGATTTTTGCCAAGAATTTACTAAATTATCACGGTACCGCACCCTTTAACGCAAAGGCGTTTAATTAAAAATCTGAAAAAAATCTAATTAATATACATTGATCTAAACCGAAAACGTACGAGAGAAACTTCTGCAGACAAACCACGTTAGAAATTATTCCACGACGATCTCGCCGCGTTACCTCACTCATATTGATAAGTTTACACTTGCACTGCATACAATAGACTGACTACATAAAATTTATTCATCAGTGTATCTATTATGTTTTGAATGGTCTATTTAATGTTTATTTATACAGCCGCTCTCAAAACGTTCCTAGCGCTCTACGCAGTTCCTACGGGGCCCGTAGCATAATGCTACTTTTACTACTACATAGAATAATCCGGCATTACGTCGCGGTTTTCCTGATGATAGCCGTTCGTAATGGTTAAGATAAAAGAAGAATGAAAAGGATACCGAAACCGATGTTCCATTGTTTAATTTTTATCCTGACGTACGGTTATGTTACCCAAGTTTACATAACAGTAATTTTTTGTTACATAAAAATTAAAATCAATATTATTTTATTTTTTTGTACAATTGCGCATTTTTTTTTTATTACGGTAAACCATTTATTCATTCTATAGAAATGTTACCCTGTAAAAATTGAAAGGAAAATGTTATAAATGAACTAGTGTAATAAATTATTTAACATGGGGCTTTATGTAATTATGACGTATGATGGCGTTTAATTTGTTTGCATGGTAACCGAGATTAAACGAGGAATTAACAACAAAAAAATGAAGTAAACATCTGAAAATTTATTAAAACGGATTTTATTAAATTTACTCAGTCAACTGGATATAATATTTGTATTAGAACCTTTGGAATTTTTAAAGGAAAATGCGAAGAAAAGGAAATACAGAAAAGGTTTTTCACATTTTATTGTTGAAATATTTTCTTTTAATGTTATATGTTAGACGAAGTCTTCACCCAAAATCTTCCGTGCAGCGCATTTACCTGCCTCGTCAAAACGGGGGTCGGGGATTACTTAATCTGGAGTGTTTGCACGATCGACTCGTCTTAGTTACAGCTAACTGTATCCTCAGAAGTCAGGCCCCACTTATACAATTCGTCAGTAAGCACGAATTTAGTGGCAGGGGCGTTTCTTTACCAGGCAGCGCGAAGAGCAGCAACGAGATTTAATCTGGTAGACTTGAGTCCCGTCAGAGAAAACGCTGGAGTACAACTATCTCGGGAGGAGTACAACAGAGTTACCAGTTCGGTGAAACGAGGGGAGATAGACATGTTGACAAAAAAACGCATGAGTCAAAGTATGCACTCTGTGTTCTTCAAAAATACTAAAAGTCTAGGAGTTCCCGAACTCTTTTTCGTTTCTTAAGTCTGCTGGTTTGAGATCGGAAACGGAAGGTTTATGTTTGCATGTCAGGATGGTGTTATAAGTACTTTGGCGTACATGGCCCGCATATTCCAAATGGCAGAGTCTACACTCTGTAGATAGTGCCACCACCATCCTGAAACTATTATGCACATTCTGTCTGCTTGCCCATCTCTTGGAGCATCGAGCTACGTGTCTCGACATAATGCTGCTCTCCGCGTGCTCTACTACCATCTTAGACATGCCTATGGTATTGACCATATACCGGTTATACTTTACGTTCCTTCTGATATAGAATCGGTGGTGGAAAATTCCAAGTGCTACATTTATTGGAATTACTCCGTCCCCACCTCGAGGTTACTGAGAGCCACTAAGCCGGACATAACCCTCCTGAATATCGAGACGAAACAGATGTTTATGATCAAATTTTCAAGTCCAGCTGAGAAGAATATCTCTCTCAAGTAGGAGGAAAAGAGGTCCAAGTTCTTGGATCTCTTGTCCAAGCTTAGAAAGGTGTATCCAGGGTATACAGTTAAGCTTGTAGTTCTGATAGTTCGTGTTTTGGGTGGTATTATATTAAGACATATAGTATAAAAATATATTATAGTATAAGAAGTAGTTTTGGGTCGCAAAAATGCAAGAATTGGGCCACATGCGGCCCGCAAGCCGTCGACTTGACACTCCTGCATTACAAGATCGGTTTATGACTAACAAAAATCCGCATCCGCAGAAAATTGGCTTATATCCTCGGATATGCAGGGCTCTGCTGATGATGATGAGGATGAACCACTCCTAGTTTCATGCATAAATAGCCGTTAAACTATTCCTTCCTAAACCTTGATTAGAACACTATTTTGTTAACATAATGGTAAACAAAATTTAAATTTATAATGTGGTTTTGTTATTTTACTAAACGATAACGGGCATTATTTGATTAACAAAACTTTCTGTCTACCTTCCTGTATGTGTTATGATGTTTTGTTAGTAATTTCAGAAATCAGCAATATGTCATTCAGCTATGAAACATGATTTTCTCGTTTAATTAATTTAATTTATGGACCATTATAGTCCACGTCGATGCGATAATATAATCACATCATATTCTGGTGGTTTAATATTTGCGCTTGATTATATTTAAGTGTTTAGGGTTTCACACTGTTACAGGAAACATAATTTAGATAATAGTCACGCATTTACAGACTGTAAACACTAATATCTAGAGAAGAAACTATATTATAACTCGTACGTTTCCAACTAGACCCTGATCCACTCCAGATAATACTCTACCAGTTCAGACGCTAAGCTAACGTTTAAGGGATTGTACGAAATTAAATAATGCACTTTTCATCAAGTATTATTAGGTTAGGTTCTTGCCATTTTCAGACGAAAGACTTAAGTAGAAAATAGGGAGATATCGAAATGTATTGAGCTTTTTCACTAAAAGTTTAAATACTATTGTTCAAAAGTTTAAATTCAGTCAGGAATTGTTAAATAAAATCATTAAAAATCCAGAATGACCACCAAAAAACCCTTATAACGTCACTCATGTGTCTATCTGTCTGTACGGTAGAAATTGTAACCAAACGGCTTAACATAGGAAGTTAAAATTCCGTATGTTTAAGCAACTCTTTGACCCATATAGGGTAAGTCGGGGTAATATGCCACCTCGGGTAATATGCCACTTGTCTGTAATTCCTTACTAAAATAACAGATGGCGTTGCACTTCACTCAGTGATATTCCATTGATGCTAATGGCAGATTTGACAATAACTGTCAGTGAAATCTCACCAGAAATTTTAAATAAAACAGGAAAGTTTAAAAATGACTGTTAAATTAGCATTTCAAAAATACATTTAAACTCAAAATATTCATTTACGGAAATTATTTTGTAATAAATCGATTGATTTATATCATTTTCATATCATTGTGATTTTATAACCTCTGGAGTGACCGTTATATTTTTGTTGTTTTATTTCACTATCGTCATTTGTATTTCTAGAAGCTATGTAGGGTAATATGCCCGTGTTTTACTGGTGTAATATGCTATGCATTTTCATTTGCTGAAAAGAATAATTTGCCAAATCCAAAAAGAATAATTTCCCAATTCTGATGTTAAATAAATAATGGCTCTGTTGGCTTTAAAGCATGTGGAATTTTTCCTTTCGCCATATCTGAAAATGCAAAAGAGGTGGTTGAACCAATATCTTCCACTAGTACACCTGACGAACAACAATTTATAACAGACTCAAACTCTACTGCTCATGATACTTCTGCCGAAAATTCTGCAATTGCTCAAATTCAAAAAGTTACACCCACGACATCAGAGCTCGTCAATTTTATAAACATTAACCCAATTCCGACATTGGTTAAGCCAAAACTTGCCAGTAGAAAACAACATGCGCTAATTTGAACAAGTCAAGAAAACATTGAAACCCTGAAAGTGAAAAACAAAAAGAAGGAGACCCAAAGCCAAAAACAAATTACTGTAAAAAGAAAGGCACCATCTAAAAAAGGAAAACAATTAAAACCTCAAAAAAAAAAAATCTCCGACAAAAAGTAGCTTTGTCGTGTATCATCCTCAGATTCTTCGTCAAATTTAGAAAATATTTAGAAGAAGAAGAAGAATTTTTAAGTTCTAAACTCTCCAATTTAAACAGTGGCACATTAGACCACTTCTGATGGCATATTGCCCGCATGGTCGGGTAATACGCCATTTTGCAAGATATTGTTTATTAATTTTTATATCTAAAAGTAAAAATGTTACCAATTGTAACTAACCAAAGAATAAATGTTTACTAATTTCCTTATTAAATGCGTTTTTTTGTTTGCTATTTACAACAATATTTTCAGAGATATCGATTTTTAAAGTTAGCTGTGGCATATTCACCCGACTTACCCTATAGGAAAAATACTGAGAGTTCAAAAACACATCCCAAGATAAATATCAGGTCGTCAAGGATGAAATTTGTAGTTAATAATATTTCCAACTTATATATATATATATATATATATATATCTAAAAGCCTTCTACCATATATGGTGTAGGCTGCATTTCTTTCTCTCTTTCATTTTTTGTTTTGTTCTATGGCGTAAAATGCGTATCTACGTATTTATATACGAAGTTAGCCCATTCTTTTTTATTCTTCGTCATTTTTTTGGCTTCTACAACCGTTTTTCCTCTCTCTTCTAATATTTCTTTTAATGTTTTGTCCCATGTGTTTCTTGGTATTCCTATTTTGTTCTTTCCGTATGTTCTTGTCTCCCAGACTTGCTTCACTTTTCTTGTTTCTTGTAGTCTGTGCATATGTCCCCACCAGCTTAGTTGCCTATTTTCTATGAATTTATCTATTGCTTCTATGTTAAGTTCTTTCCTTATCTCCGTACTTTTAATTCTATCCATTTTGGTCACTCCTTTCACCCTTCTTAAATACTTCATTTCTGCAGCTTGTATATTATTCTTTTCCCTTCTTGAAAGTGTCCACGTTTCGCATCCGAAAGTCAGTACCGGTCTGTATATTGTTTTAAATATATTCATTTTTGTCTCTTTTGTTATTTCTTTTTTGTTGATAAGAGTACTATTTATATCATAGTAGAGTTTCATTGCTTTCTCAATTCTTGTATTTATCTCCATTTCCTGTTTTCCATCATTTCCAACTTATAACAGTTTATTATTTGACATTGGCTTAATATTTTACCGTTCTGTTTTTTTTTTTTTTTTGGAAAGTTACACATCTCACCTGTTTAAAGAAATCATTGTATGCTCTAAAAAATATCAAAAACTTTTTTTAAAAATTAATTTTGTTGAAAATAGCTCGGTCGGTAATTCGCACTATTATGAAGTATGAGTTTTTACGTGGAACTATGGCATCGCAGACCGCGCGAAACATTAATAGTGTATTTGGCTCTAGTGTTACTACGCAGCAGACAATATCAAATTGGTTCGCCAAATTTGGTACAGGTAACTTAAAAACAACAAAAAAAAAAACAAAAAATCCTGGCTCATCGATCACAGCAGAAATATACTGCAACCAACTGGACGAAATGATGCAAAAACTTAAAGAAAAACAGCCTAGATTGGTCACCAGATCGACTCCTATCTTATTGCATGATAACGCTAGACCACACACTGCATAATTGACTGTGGCAAAACTACAGGAATTGGAACTTCTTTATCAACCTCCATACTCACCAGGCCTAGCCACCACTGACTACCACTTCTTCCGCAATTTGGACAACTTTTTAATAGGAAAACAGTTTAATTCCAAAAATGCTGTAAAACTGACCTTCCAGGAATTCATTGACTCTCGTCCGCCAGGGTTTTATACCACCGGCGTGAACAATCTGCCGCTTAAATGGAAAAAGTGTATAGACAATATGGGTGCATACTTTGATGAACAAAATAATTCCTTATATTTGTAAGTTATCAACAAACTTTTTTTCTACAAATTTCATCCTTGACGACCTAATATAACCAATTATGTATTTAATAAAAAAATAAATATAATATTTTTTAATTTTGAGTGGCATACCAAAATAGTTCAACAGAAATTTTTGATCAGATTAGTTTTTCAAAAATGTAATTTTTTGTGTTGTCGATAAAAAAATATATTTTTTTAAAATTTATTGTGTGGTGTCAAAATAGAGCTCCTAATACGTATATTAAGAAACAAAAAGTAGTTTTTTAAAATTCGTTTCTTTTAACATGATTTTAGCCAAAAATGTGCTTTTTTTTTGGCCGGCCCCCTATTATCCAAAGGGGTTAAACTAAAAATCTGAAAAAATTATAATTAATCTACATTGATCTGAACCGGAAACGTATGAGAGGAATTTTTGATCAGATTGCGTTTTTGAAAAATATTGTAGTTTTTGTGTTTTTGACAAAATTAATTATTTTTTTAATTCATGGCTAATGATGTTATGAATTTTAGTGTGTATTTGTTTGAAACTAAAAATATTTAAAAAATTTTTACAGCTGAGCTGGTGAGAACCAGGTTCCTATGTACAGACTCTATGAACGCCACACTATACTCTACACTGCAGAGTGTGGTGAAAACACTTATAAATCAAATAATACATTGTTAATAGTGAGAGATATGTTTCTGAAATTGAAAAAAAGAAAGCCATTTATCAATATATTTCTTATTAATCTAATGAAGACTTGAATAGGAAGCAAATGCAGAAAAAAAAAACGATTTTTGGTAAGTTATTTAAATTTTTTTGAAAGAAATTAAATAGCTTTTAGTACTCAAATAACGAATAAAAGTAATTATCAAAAAACTGTTACATTTTCATGTGATTAAAGAACAAATATTCCTAGACATCCAGTATTATACTAGCTTTTTACTTATTAAATACCTACGAAACCCTGAAATGTGTGAAAATTCACACTTCATATAATTTTTTTAAAGTATCGACTTAAAAAATCGGAGCTTCCGAAATTAGTTATCAAGAGTTGGCCATCTTAGTCGCAATGCAAACAGTTTGAGTAGCGTTATAATATTTCCTTCTACATTAGCAATATCAGAAAAATATTTTTTAATGTAAATTTTTAACGACGTTTTTTTTTTGAACTCAATAATTGTAAAAAATCTTGATACAAAGCTTTTATAAAAGAAAACAAGGAAATTCAGTAAGCTAATATTGTTAAAAGTTTTTAACTGACAGAACAGTTTGTTTCATCTTCTCGAATTCAAATCTGGTAATAATTAATTTCCTTCTGTCTAAAAGTCACACTGTCATGGGCTTGTACTCTTCAAAACTTAAAAGAGCATGAAGAAATCTTATTGAAACTTCAGATAAAGGTTTTACAGTAATTCGCTGAACCGAGATGAGTATACTCGATATTTAATGATTATTTGCTTAACTTTTACTAAGGGTCACGATTTAAAAAAAAATCAATCTTAAACTGACAATGAAACATCTACGGGATTTTGTTATTGGAGTGAGTTTTTTGAACCTGACAACTTGCCATTTAAAATAGTATTCTTGCTTTGAATTAAAATAATATTCTTTCCAGATTATTAAGATTTAGTTACCTTTTATAACAGCCATTTAGAAGAAAATGTTATGTTTCGAATTCTCCACTAAATAGAATGATAAAATAAAATGTCGGACGCTTTTGATTTTAAGAGGTAATTTAAGTAGAATGTCTAATTCTGATTTCACATCAAGTTTTATTTTTTCTCCATCACGTCTAGCTTTATTGTAATTCTCAAAAAAATATATCATGGATAATATTTTTAGATAAATAATTTCAGTAAACTGTATCTCTTAATGTTATTAACAATAAACTTTTTTTTAATAAGTTAATATAAAACAAGATAAAATATGGAGAATTTTTTATGACAAAGGCAATTTTTAATTATTTGCTTACTATTAACGCTACTCAGGGAGATAAGCACGCCTTGTAGTCTTTTTCTTTTGCCTGCAGAACTATCATGAAAACATGATTGTTTTGACGTTACTACATGAATGTGATTTTTATCATACAACACTTAATGTGCAAGTGTTTACACATTATAATCATTGCTTATTTATATGAAGCTTAAGACCACTGAAATATTTACATTTGGCCCTAAGTAAATATGAGTCATAGATTATAAGACCTCAATTTTTAAAGTGGGGTAAAAAAAAATTGATACGTGATAAAAAAAATATTATTTTCTAACATTATCACTACCTATCTATTAAAATAACCATATATTATTAAAAGACGACAACATAATTAATTTTAATTCCTTAAATTTAAATGTTGATTTATTTTTCAGCAGCACTGTATTAAAAATACTATTAAAACTAGCTTTCGTAACAATTATTTGAGAGTAATTAATTTTTCCATTATTTAGACTAGGGATTCTCAACCGATATGTGGCGAGAGCAGTTCTTACGTCACAAAATTTTAGTTTAGGAGATTTTGAAAATGTTTCACTAAATTTTCAAGAAGTCAACTGCTTATTTCTGGCTGTGTTAAAGTTCTAGTCAAACCTACGACGAGAAGTTACGGATAGCTAAGCGTTCTTCTTCTTTTTCGTCTTCTTCGTTTTCTTCTTCTTCTTTGGACATTGTCGGGTTGATGTTTAGCTTCACTCACATAAGTCCTGCAACTTGATCTGTTAATTGTCAGGACTTTGTTTGTGGCCTGTATGCCAATACTTGTTAGATCTTCGGTTAGCTGATCTCTTCATCTCTTGCGAGGTCTTCCCACTGGTCGACGGGTTTTGTCATCCCTTATCACCATCAGGTGTTCTATCGACTGTAACCGTCTCTCAGTTCTTGTGTGATACTAAACCTTGAATACAGTTCTAATATATCTTTGTTCTTGCGGATTCTCCATTCTCCATTAATTTGAATGGAACCAAAAATTCAATGTAATATTTTATTTAATTTTTTTCTGTTCTTTTGCTACCCTTTCAATGCTATTTTCTACTTGATATTTGTGTCTGTTATTTTCGCCTAGTAATCTATTAATGCTTTCCCGACATTTTTCAGAGAATCTTTTCGATTTTCAGTACGGGTTTAGAAACCTCTGGTTTTAAGAATAAAATACGCAAATCTTAACAAACATAAATTTTATAAAACATATTACTCATAAGATTAGGACAATTATTAATTCTTACATTTTCGGACAAAAGTACAATATAAGGGTCAAATATTCTACGTTAGATTTGTGAGATAGTAAGAAATTTATTGTTTAACTGATAACTTTATCTTAAAACTTTTTCATTCTCATAAATACTTTGGTGATTAGAGTAAAGAAAATATGAAGGTCTTTTGGATGAAATATAAAAGATTCGTCAGCAAAAAGTTTGAAATACATGTTAGCTTTATCCTTCTTATATAGTTCTGAAGGTCTCATATGTATTTTTACGTGAAGTGGAAGAGATATTACGTGTTGGAAAACTAGTCTTGATTTATGTAATTTTAAGATAGAAACTTGGACATTGTTTAATTAATTATTATAAATATTGTGAAGGTGCATTATAATAATTTTGTGTTTTTCGTAAAACTTTTCACTAACTATGCTTTTTAAAACAGCGTTTTATTAGATTAAATAATAAAAATAGCCGCATTTAGCGACTGTTGAGTATGTCGACTTAAAGATCGCAGTACTTCGCTTGTTATTCGTTTAGCAAACTGGCAACAGTTGACTAAAATCACAGAGTATATAGTGGTAATGAGGGCTGATTTTCAGCAGTTGCGTTCGCTAAATGCTCCCATTATTTGCAAGTTATTAAAGACAGCTTATCTTTGCTGCATCAAAACAACGTTCTTAACCTCTTCTTATTCTATGTCGGTTGCTTCTAAATAGAAGAGTTTCCAATAACGTATTATACACCAATAACAATAACAGACCAATAACATCTCTATTTTCTTAATTGTATCTTTCCAATAGCTTAGACGTTTAGTTTGTTGTGGCATCTATAAAAGAACAATCTTATCTTATCTCTTTAATCTGATTGGTCCATTGGTCCAGCTGGCAACACCAACCATGAGACCTTTTACATAAAATTTCCTTCTAGAATTAATCTCTTGTTGTCATTGTTTCACTGCTTCGTTGTTGTTACTGATTCGTCATTGTACATTACCAAAGAGTTATTTTGTTATTAACTGTTATCGATAGTCTTATTTGTGCTTTAATTTTCTCGATAATTGAGACATGAGTTCTTCTTTCAGCAAAAATTACCAATGCAACTGACTACAGTACAAATGATATCGTCAGAAAAAATGACAGCAGAGAACAACTCCTTACTTAAACCCGAAGAAGCAGCAATTTAATTCGAACTTCCTAGGATAATATGGGTATCTCTTATCAGAGTTAGAACGAGCTAAGTGAATATTTGTTCAGATGGGGAATGCAGCAGACTCAAAACTAAGACTGTGGTGCAGAACGTCAGTCAATGTCACACGTCGTCTTTTAGTACCCCAATAGAACCTTCCAAGAAACAGCGGTCTTTGTATTTGTGATACCAAATATCATGATCTGGTTGACAAATACAGATACTTCATTGTAGCTTTTATTTTTGTGTTGTAACTAGAAATATTTTATTTCTATTTTACTATTTCTATTTATGTTATATTATGTGATTATATTATGTAAATGTAAACAGCCATATGCTCAATAAATAATAATAAAGTTCTCCTTTCTGCTCATGATACTCTTAGCAGCCTTTGCCAGGAATACATTTTGAAGAAATTTATGTAGTTCATATATATCTTCCTCATCCCCCATTCAAAGATAAATAGATTTATAGGAAATACAAGCGTTTTCATTAGTATCATTTTAGTTCTCTTAGTGATTTGTAGAGCTTTTCATATTTTTAATAAATTGCTTGCAGTATTTCTTGCCATTTCTATAGGCCTTCTTATTTCTGGTGTATCTAACCCAGAGTTGTCAATCAACGATCGTAAGCAGAGATTCTTTAGTGGTATAACTCTTGAATACTCCAATTCTTTCCAGTAATACGCAGACACAATCTTTAAAAGCTTGTGAGTAGGGTAACCCTACTCTTATGGTTCAAGAAAAAACTAATGGCTAAAGAAAAAGTGGTCAACAAGTTCTACGGATGCCATCGAAATTTTGTTCTAGTTCGATCTAGAGACAGAAAATCATGAGAAATGGTACTCAATAATTAAAATACTACCCATAGACTACCATATGTACAGAGTTCATAGTCACTACAGGTCTTAAAGACGTACAGGAACTAAGGATGATGAAGACTTGTGTGTGATGTTATTTATGTTGTATGCAAGTTATTTATACATACAAACACTTTACCATTCAGTAAAAACTGAGGTTAGGTGTTCTGCGTCAACGTTCAACGGCGTCAAAAGTTGGAAGTTGACGAACATTCAGTATCAACGGCGTTCGAACGCCGCTAGGGCGTTACACATTCTGTGCACTTGCGTACGGCAGCTTGGTTTAGATAGCGCCGTCCAAACGCCGTCCAAACGCCGTCCAAACGCCGTCAACGCGCCGTAGAACTCGTTGCATTCTGTTCCCCACTTTAAGTATACTGCGTTCAAAGGTGAGTTTGCAGTATAGCTCTTATGGCATTATAGCGTTTCTTATAATGGGTGTCCCAAGATTAATGCAAGATTTGAATTAAATAGAAAATACAGTTTTTAGTCTTTAGATTGTTATTTTTTATTTATTTATTTATTTTTTTTAATCATAAACTACATAAGATAGGGTTATTTATGGAATAACACATCGGGCAAATGGCTCCACGGCTTTGCTGGCACATACGCACTCTTTTGTCGAAATTTTCCATGATCATTTTGCATAAATGTGGCTAAATTTCGTTGATGCAGCGTTTAATTTCCTCCTGTAATGCACGGGTGGTTGTGGGCTTGTTGACAAAGACTTTTGACTTCAAATAACCTCATAAAAACAAATCTAATGGTGTTAAATCACACGATCTAGGGGGCCAATTCTGATCACCAAAACGAGAGAGTACACGACCAGGAAATGTCTCATGCAGTAATTGAATTGTTTCACGGGCTATATGGCATGTGGCACCTTCTTGTTGAAACCACATATTGGCCACATCAATATCATCCAATTTCGGCAGAAAGAACTGTGTTATCATGTCCAGATATCGGGCACCAGTAACAGTCACTGCTTGACCAGCCTCATTTTCAAAAAAGTATGATCCAATGATGCCTCCTGTCCAAAATCCGCACCAAACAGTGACACGTTGTGGATTCATTTGTTTTTCGACAATCACATGTGGGTTCTCCGAACCCCAAACACGGCAATTTTGGCGATTAACAAAACCATCAAGGTGAAAATGTGCTTCATCGCTTAGGATGATTTTGCTCGAAAAATCAGCATCCACTTCTTGATTTTCAATAATCCATGAAAATACGTTGTTGTATTATGTAGCGCTCCATTTTTACTAACCCTAAACTCTTAACTGTCAAATTGTTTTTTTTTTCAGGGTTGCCAACTATTTACTGCACAAAGGCGGCAAATTCAAGTCTTGCGTTAATCTTGGGACACCTTTATATTTAATATGTCGGAATAACCAAGATTCTACTATATATTTTTGTAGAATAATCTCGACGAAACAAAAAAGAAAAAATACTCACGAACGTTGACTGACATTTCAACTGATATAATCAGAATATCAGAAGAAAAAGTGGTGCATATTGCTACAGATTGAGGTAGAGCGAAGTAGGCATGTTGTGTCTACAAAGAAGTATGATGAATAAGAAATTGGAGGATTTGTGTGTGTGCCAAATGTAAATCCATCCGACAGTGCTCAAAAAGAGAGTGTGTGAGTGTGTGTATGATAGAGAACACCCAACAATAGATTAGAGTAATCTATTATCTAAAATTAGCATTCGTGTCTGTGACATGCGTTCAATTTGAATATTACATTTTTTGCGTTATTACATTTTTGTCATAATGTAATTAAATGAAAAAAATTTCCTAGAATTTTTGTTGTTGGACAGACTGATTTGCATATATGTAACTAACTTCAATATGAAAACAAACATGAACATAAATCAAATGAACAAAAATTAGTTGGTCGTAAATTTTTGTAGTTTTTGTTTGGAGCAAGGGTTAAAATGGATAATTACGCTAGTACTCAACATTGATTTTCTGTCCGTCTGGATGTAACAATACGTTGATGTGACAATGTCACTCCCCTTCCGAAGTATGGAGATGCACAGTGTATCCACGATAATACGAATTAGGTTAAAAATATCGGTTCATTATAACTTTTGCCTCAGACTCACTAAGTATGTGATTTTCTAGTTAATTCTTTTTCCATCATGTCATTACACAGATAAATTGTGATCACGGAGGAATTTTATCAGGAGATGTAATTTGTAACTATGACTTTCACAACTGCAACAGCTACTGTGTCATGATGGATATCTTTCTGTCACATCATTTAGATGAACTGAGTTTGGTTTAAGCAAGATGCTGCTATATGTCACACAGAACAAGCTAAAATAGAAATTTTAAATAAAATATAACCCTTAGAAAATGATGACTGGTTATTGCCAGTAACCAAACGCTTTCAGAAGTTATATTAACAAAACCGATCAAGTGGTTTTGCCCACGATTGTTGAAAACACACAAGAAAGTGAAGTGGCGAATATTAAAAAGATCATCTTTTAAAGATCTTGTACGATGTTGTAAGTCAATCAAATAGTGAATTTCGAAACGAGAACAACTTATGTAATATTTCTGGTGAATTTGATAGAAATGGGGAATTTTGGTTTAGAGTTGTGCATTGTGCTGACTGGGCACACAAAGATTGTACGTAATATGACGAGCCAAGACACGGTTTGCGACAACTCGATGACAATCTACTTAAAGTGGGAAACAGAATGCAACGAGTTCTACGGCGCGTTGACGGCGTTTGGACGGCGCTATCTGTCAGAGAAAAGTTAAAACCAAGCTGCCGTACGCAAGTGCACAGAATGTGTAACGTCCTAACGCCGGCGTTCGAACGCCGTTGATACTGAATGTTCGTCAACTTCCAACTTTTGACGCCGTTGAACTTTGACGCAGAACACCTAACCTCAGTTTTTACTGAATGGTAAAATGTTTGTATGTATAAATAACTTGCATACAACATAAATAATATCACACACAAGTCTTCATCATCCATTATAATTTTAATAAAAGAAAGCGCACGTATAAACACAGATATAGGTTGTCACGTGACACTTTGACGGCGTTAAAAATGATTGCATTGTGTGCAGGCGAAAATTCTCAACGGCGCTAACGCAACGCCGTAGCAAATGACGGCGCGCTGACGGTGTAGCGCGCTGTGCATTCTGTTCCAGGCTTAAAGATATTCAACTCGACGCCGTTAATTCGGCGATGGTCGGTCAACTCTGCAATGGTCAACTTCGCGATTGCCAACTCGGCGCTGAGAATTTGAAAAGAAATATTATATTATATTTATTTATTTTCTTTGAACCATGCAGAATAGATCCCAATAATAGGATGTCACCACAATATAAATGTATATCTATTTATTTTAACTGTTCAAGCATTCAATTTGTTTTTATCTTTGGAGTAATCTCAGAAACTAGCGAACCGATTTGAATTTTTTTTTTAGTGTTGTATGCTGTAGCTTAGACCTGTCTGAGTATTATAGGCTACATCAGTGTCTATCAACTGGTGAGATACGACCCATGGTGTACCGCAAAATCAAATTAATGAACCGATTTGAAAAATTCTTTCAGTGGTGGACCTTTCTGAGAGAAATAGGCAACCCTTTGGTGTTCCGCAAAAGTAAATTAATGATCCAATTTAAGAAATTCTTTAATTTGCTTTTGCGGCATGCCAAGGAGTCTCGCCTTTCTAGTTAAGAAAATCTGATATAACCTATAATACTCTATTCTAATTATTTCTATGCTATGTATTACTGAAAGAATGTTTCAAATTGGTTTATTACTTTTGAAGTACACCATTTATTACTTTTAGAGTACATTTATTACTTTTGCAGTACACCAGGAGATCGCTCTAGCCTATTTCACTCAGGAAGGTTTGACCAAGTTGACCTGTTCTGGCCAAGACATTGTATTTGTGTTAACGCCTGTTTACTCAAATCACAGGCTGCTATTTTCCATTATTGACTATGGATTATGTGACGCACCAACACAACGCCCGCTCCAAGCGATCCGGTTCGGCGTGTTCTCGGTGGTGGTAATATGCCAGAATATCTTCGCAGACTTAAGTAAGTTCTGACAACCACTTAATTTACAATGGCCAAGAAATTGAAACTTGAGAGAATGTAAAACTGCTAGGTCTCACTATGGACTCTCAAATAAATTGGATCGCTCATATTAACTATCTTGATCAAAGATTAAGCTCGTGTCTCTATGCGTTAAGATCACTAGTACCCTTTTCACACTAGATCTTTAAGACGATTGAACTTAAACTTCATCGATGTTTAATATCGGTTTGCTTTCACACTTGATGTTTAATTTGAAGAAGAAATCTTCATGTAAAGCTAGTATGTATTGCCAACATAATTTCATATCGTTTGAATTTATTCTGTCATTATTTTGTATATCGAGGTTAGGAGAAGTTTATTTTTTATATTTATTTAAATAATAACGCAAATAATCTTCTCATAACCTCGATATATAAAATGATAACAGCTGAACATAGATAAAAGAAGAGAAGCACAAATTCAAGGAGTATTTTTTTATAATGGGAATTAAGTTGGCAATGCGGGCGAAGTTTAAGACGCAGATCTCTGTCTTAAACATCGGTCGTGTTTAGACGAGGCCGTACGGTTCCACATTAGCGTTTAAAGATCCATTCACTTAAACATCCGATCTTAAAGATCTAGTGTGAAAAGGGTATAAGAAATTATTGTAATGAGAACACGATGAGAACGTTATATTTTTCTTGTTTCCATTCACTTTAAAATTTAATATAATACACTGGGGTCAATCAACTGATTGGAAACGCATTTTTCGACTACAAAAATCAGCGATACGAATCCTAGCCTTTATCAAATATAGAGATTCTTGTAGAGTCTTTTAAAAAATTAGAGATATTGGCGCTCCGGTCCGAATACATTTTATCCTTGTGTATGTTTTGTTACAAAAATAAGAATCTTTTCCCCACAAATAATCATGGATACTCAATAAGAAAAAAAAATCTACTTGTTCCTAAGTCTCACAATTCGTCTCGTTACCAAAAAGGAGTATAATTTAATTGCTGCAATTACTTTAATTTATTGTCTGAAAAATTAAAAAACATAAAATCTGTCAGCAAATTCAAATACAGTGTTAAACGTCTTCTAATTGATAAATATGTATATGATTTAGATGAATACTGTATAAATTAAAATAGTTATGTACAAACATTTTTATTATATTTATTGTCATATTTGTATCAATTTCTTACATTTTACTTGCTATACATGTATAAAGGTGCATCCCCACTATGCAGCTGTTTGCCAGTTGGCAAGGCCAGCTGGCAAAGCCAAGTGGCAAAGCTAACTGGCAAAGCCAGTGGCTGTATAAACGTCCACATCTGTGTTGGCATTTAGTTTAGTCGCACAATGTTCACCGAGGAAGATTTACTAATTGCTTCAGCTGCTGTTGACTTGACAGTGAAGAAAAAATACGCAAACGGCGCAAACGACGGTTTTGGGTACATCCAAGTCTTCAAAGTAGATCACGCACCGGACTTATTACTTTCTCTCTCTTTTTTTATTTTGCGCGAAAAATGTCACACGAAGTTCTTGATTTTTCTATATATTTATTCTTTTTGTACTCCAAAACTAACCGCAATTTCCAATAGAGCGTCACATCTCTTATTTCTGTCTTTATAGTCCTTTAAACGACAGTCCCACAAAACAGGACGAGCCCGGTATAAATCGATCAAATTAAGCACTTTTTCGTTTGTCCACTCCATCTATAAACAAGGTTGCTAATCGGCGTCTGAATCACAACCTGAATTTAAGCCTAAAGCCGCGTGATGCCAGTTGGCACGTCCCCACTCTCCGTTCTTATCGGCTTTCTTTGAAGGAGACCGACACTCGAGCGATTCTTGTTGTCTTGCCGCTGGCACGATGGCATGTGCCAACGGTCACGTCTACATTACTTCTGGCATTGCCAAATGGCCTTGCCAACTGGCTAACTGCGGCATAGTGTGGACACCGCTTAACATCGTATTTTTATTTAGCTGTATTATATATAATGTACGTACATATTAGCAAAATAAATTATTATTATTATTATTATTATGCATATACAAATCTGCACTGATGTGGGTCAAACTCCTTTGACTTGTGTGATAAAATACCGCTTCGGAAGCGAACCAGGGCCAGCGTCAAGCTCAGCCTACGCTGGCTGTGACTTGTGACTTGTTGCCCCTACACACGTTCTGCGGAGCTAGACAAGTGTAAACATTAGCCGTGACTTGCCACGAAGTCTGTAGGCACCTTTAGAAAGAGGTGAAAACTGAAGCAAAAGATAGAAAACTGTATAGAAAGAATAGTGAGCAGTAACTCGATACGATGAAATGGGAAAATTAAAGAAAAAAGTGCTCAGGACTTACAATCCTGACAATAATCCATGCGTAGAAACGCTTTATAGCATTGTTCTATTAATGTATGATACCCAGATAGAACAGATTGCTATTACTCTGATAAAAAAAATGCCATTAAAAGGATAATATTCATTAACATTTTCGTTTAATCCATTCCTCGCATAAAGCAGTGATTCTGAAAACGGACGGCTACACTGTACATTTGAGCATTCTCTCTATATGCGCTTTGGTGGTAATTTCATTCCATTCCTCTGTATAGAGCATGTAATTAGACCATAATTACTCCTCTCCCCTTTTATTTAACGTCTAATAATGTAAATTTTCGGTTACAGTTTCAAAATTTATATTTGGAAATATATGCATAAAAGTACTTAAAGGGCTTATTAAAGGGTAAAGTGTAATTGCTTGTCAGAAATGTAAAATGAAAATGATTAACGAAATTTTCAATTCAGATCATATAAGTAATTAGGAAAACATTTTCATTAAAATTATTTTAATAAAACGTCAAAAGATGGCAGATTAAAATTCTGATTTAATTAATGAAATTAATAAATATACATAAAACAGATGAAAGAAACGTTAATTTTGTTCAAATTTAACAGGCGCATACCAATTAATACATTTTCCACCACGCCTTACGTAGCTGTTAGCCTTTTTCTTCTTCTCGTACTGTTTTAGCTTTGGATGGTACACTTTTCATTCGTTACTTTTTATGTACCAGGTCTACAAGTATGAAATGCGGATTTTTTTTTTAAATAAAACACATTAAACTCAAAAGAACTGTAAAAGTTTATTTATTCAAAATATGCTCCATTAGAAGTTATACATTTTTCCCATCTTTCAGGCAATTTGTGAATACCTCGCCAGTAGAACTCTTCCCCTTTCCCCCCAAACCATTCATCTAGCCATTCTTTCACATTTTCATATGAACAAAAGTGCTTCTCGGCAAGTGCGTGACCCATCGATGCGAACAAGTGGTAATCTGAAGGGGCCAAGTCTGGTGAGTAAGCGGCATGGGGTACCATTTCCCACTTGAGTGCCTCCAATGTGTTGCAAACTGCTTTTGCCTTATGTGATGGAGCGTTATCGTGAAGAAAGATTACCTTGTGCTGTCTTTTTTCGTATTCTGGTCGTTTTATGAGCAGCGAATGGTTCAATTCGATCAGTTGTTGTTGGTAGCGTTGGGTATTAACTGTTTCACCAGGTTTTAACAATTCATAATAGACCACACCCTTTTGGTCCCACCGTACAGAGTACAGACCCAAGTACAGAGCATTGTCTTTTTGCCCAAGCGATTCGGTCTTGCAGTTGATGTGGATGGTGAGCCTGGGTTCACCTATGATTTTTGGGATTTACCGATACGTCATCAAATTGTTTATAACGTACAGATAGTACCGTACCTGAAAAACGTTGGGAACCCCTACTCTAGACGAAAGCACGTGGACTATTATTTCAAAATTTATCGAAATTTGTGATTTTTAATATGTACCCATAATTTATTAATACTTAATACCAACAAAACCCTAAAAAATTTATGTGAAGTGTGAATTTTCACACATTTCAGGTTTTTGCAGGTATTTAGTAAGTGAATGATGATTATTTGGGATGCCAAAACCAATTTTATGTCAAAATATTTTTTTATGAATTTTAATTCGAATGCCTATTACCATTATTTAAGTTTCTAAAGATGTGCAGTATTTTTTTTTATATATCAAGGTTCATTAAGATTTTGAAAATTGCGTCTATGGCTTCCATTGGTTGTTTTTAGTCATAGCTCCCCTCCCCTTTGACTTGTGTACATTCAAATATAGAATTAAATTATAATTTCAACAATTTCCATTGGTTATTAAATTTACGCTTTTAAAAATTAAATGCAACAATTGCCAAATATAACTAGAATTTTGAAAAAATAATTTAAACAATATAAAAATGCAAAAAAAAAATAAAAAATAATATTGTCTTCTCTCGTAGAATTTTTAGAACTCATTTTCTTGGGCAGAATGCCAGTATCTTAGCCACTGCACCAAGATACACGTTACTGTTTAGCGTGTTATATAAGTTTTCAACATTATTAGCAAAAAACACAAAAAATGCTTTTTTTTTCAAACACATAATCAAAATCCTGATCAAAAATTCCTGTTGAACTATTCCGGTTCACACCAATGTACATTACTTAGAATTTTTTCAGATTTTTAGTTTAAACCATCTGGGCTACAGGGTGTGGGACAAAATTTTTTTTGCACAATTTTAGCAAAAATCGCTTCAAAATAATTTATTTTGCAAAAATAAAAATTTGATCGTTAATCCACGTACCAAGGGCTTTCATTTGATACCCTACTTAGAATATAAAAAAATATTTTTTTTTCGATGAGCACATATTTGTTTATATATTTAGGGGGATATGTTTTTTAGATGTTTTAGTATTTTTCCTATGTGCGGGTCAAAGAGTTGTATAAGCATGCCAAATTTCAACTCTCTAGGTTTAGCCGTTTGGCTACAATTTTTACCGAACAGACAGACAGACAGACAGACAGACAGACAGACAGACAGACAGACAGACAGACAGACAGACAGACAGACAGACTACAAAATGACGGTATAAGGGTTTTTTGGTCATACCTACAAAACCCTAAAAAGCACACTTCACATCAATTTTTTAAAATGTTTCGTACCAAATGCTATATCACAAGAACAGGGGCGCACACAAGGGGGGGTCCAAGAGGTCCGGACCCCCCCCCGTACTGTGAGAAGTGAGGCATTTTTTTTTGCCCTTCACTTAAAATTTAGAAGGGAGGAACTTTTTTTTTGCTCTTCACTTAAAATTTAGAAGGGAGGACCTTTTTATTTTGCTCTTCACTTGAAATTGATATTTTGCCCTGTGTTTATAAAAATTATGTATAATTGGACCCCCCCCCAAGCCAAAAATCTGTGCCCCTGCACAAGAATGAGCAGCAAATAAGTTCAATTTGTTAGTAATTAACAATATTTTGTTTTGAATAGTAAAACTAACAATTAGTAAAAGTTGTTTGTGAAGTAGCGTATTGTGTCGAGTACTTTGAGTTTATTTGGGAACAGCTCTGGAAGTTTTTCATGAACTGTTTTCGAGACAGCACATTGTCAACAGTGTGTAACTTCTCTCAGATCATTACTGTGTGTATCGAAACAAAAGTTACTAGTCTCGTCTCATGTACCAGTTCTCCATTCTACCCCGAGCACAAATGGAATTGAGTTACAGCAATTAGTATTATACTCGAGTCTTTGTATCCTCTACCTACAAGGTAGCTTACTTTATGACTCAATATGAATATATCTAAGTAAATATCTAATATTTAGCTGCTTTAATTAAGGGTAGAAGAAATAATAAATTAAAAAATTGATGTGAAGTGTGAATATTCACACA
This sequence comes from Liopterus haemorrhoidalis, assembly GCA_963971575.1. Taxonomy (NCBI): domain Eukaryota; kingdom Metazoa; phylum Arthropoda; class Insecta; order Coleoptera; family Dytiscidae; genus Liopterus; species Liopterus haemorrhoidalis. The sequence goes on along the minus strand of OZ020618.1, from coordinate 12,237,004 downwards.
TTTCAGGGTTTCGCAGGTATATAATAAGTGAAGGCGGCATGCTGAGTGTGTAGGAAAAATTTTACTTTGTAGTAATCACGGCAAAATGAACGATATTTTTAAAATAATTTATCGTCTGTTAATCATATAATAAGACTGGTTATTAAATTTACGCTCTTAAAAATTAAATGCAACATTTGTCAAAATATAACTAGAATTTTGACAAAATAATTTCAACATAGGAAAAAATAAAATTCACTCCGTACTCGAAACCCTTCGTTTCCAGCGAATCTTAGCTTACGACGCCAGTGCTCTAACCACTACGCTATCGTACGCCTTGCATGTGGGTGTCTTACATTGGTATAAATTTACGCTCTTAAAAATTAAATGCAACATGTAGAAAAAAGTGTAAAGTGTAGGTTTTAGCGGGGCCCTTTAGAGGTCGGGGCCCCGGGCGCTCGCCCGGTGCGCCCGCCGTTAAATCCATCTCTGGGCTTTCTTCTGATTCCACACAATAAATTACATTTTTCAACGACACAAAAAATCATTATTTTGCAAAAAACTAATCTGTACAAAAATTGTTAAAATTTTGTTTTTTTCGGCCTCATACATATTTGATTTCATTGTTATAATAATAAAATTCATCCTAAAAAGTTGACTTTTGAATATTTTAATACATTAGATATTGCAATTAATGTTTACCACAGCCAAAAATGAAAAACAATATATTTGTCGGCACAAAGGATTATTAACAGAATTAGAAAGATTAAGATAATTTTTAATGAGATATAAATTAAGAATTTACTAATTGAAATGTTGGATATTAAGACTTGGCTTATCAGTTGTGACCTGAGTGTGTTACCGTCAAGTTTTGTGCATATCAAAGTTTACTGAACAGTAAATATTGTGTAAATAAAGAATTTGAAAGTGGATTAGTTTTCGTTGTTTATAAACTGATTGTGTAAAAGTGACTGTCGTTTTGTTGTTCTTACCTACATCTACATTTTTTCATTGAAGGGATAATGATGAATTAGCAAAGGGGCGGAATCCCAGCATGGTATCCGGCCGACATATATATATATATATATATATATATATACTGGTATGTACTGATTATTTTTTTAAATAAATATCGTTTTGACATATTATATTAGATGTTTTGTTTTGTGATACCTGTTGTCTGGTGAAGTGCTGTTGTCTTGTACCTGTTTAAAGTCTCAGCATTTTTCCTATGCTTAAATTAGTCCCACGCATATGTATTTACATCGAAATAACTATTTTCCGGTTTACGTATGAAGTATTGTCCCAACTCTATACGTAATTCTGGGTTCATCTGTAAATAAATTTAGTGAAGCAGTTTTCAATAAAATCTAGTATAAATGAGATTGAATAAAATTGCTGTAAAATACCGAGATCGATGTTATTTGAAATAGCTCCAATTATTTTCTTCAATAAATTCATGCAAATGAAATAATTGGCAAAAAATATGAGTAGGTAGCTACTCGATACGAGGACTTTTATATCTATTTCAAATTCATTTCTTCATTAAGTTCCACTGTAATTTAAAATTATATTTTCATTCGTTTTGTGAAATGTTTTTACATCAAAATTACATTTGTAAAACTTAATTAATAGTTATAATTAATAGCACACTCGAAATAGGTGATGGTAAATTGGCAATTAACGCAAATTAAATATTTTTTATCGTTATTTTTATTTTTTGGATTGTTAGTTATTTTTGAAAAACATTTTTGACTACATGCGCCATTGATAGTTATTCTTTTATTCCAAAACAACTTAATTGGTTTATAGGTACCTTTAATCAGAGACCCAACTAGAATTTGGCGCCTTTCATAAGTGGGGCCAGGCGCGCACCAAGGGGGTGGGGTTCACGGGCTTGGGCCCCCCAAGAGCTTCAAATACACCTGGTTTTTACGTGTTTTTGTCAAAATATAAGCGATGAGCCCTTCCAAGAACTCCAAAAACATGTGGTTGTTACGCGTGTTTTGGGGTCAAAATGCAAGACCTTTGTTTTAGGTCATCCGTTGTATTTTATAATTTTTATTTCTAAAAGTTAACTGAAAGTTTTGATAAGATTCTGGAGAATTGGTGTAATCTAGAATCTTTGCACATTCCAATTTGCTATGGAGACACTTGGAACGAATACTGAATATAATAATAATAGGTCTAATACGATATAATAGCTTTATTCGCGTGCGCAATATTGCTATTACGTGTCCACGGATGAAATAGTTACTGTTTCTGACAAGATGTTAATTATTCGCGGTAACCTTCAAATAACGTAACCTGTTCATAGCAAGTCAATCGTGTCATTTTTGTCAAAATTGTGTAGAAAAATTTTTTTTTTCCCACAATTTCTGAGTAATGTACATTAGTGTGAACCGGAATAGCACAACAGGAATTTTTGATCTGATTATGTTTTCGGAAAATAACGCATTTTTTGTTTTTTGGTTGACGATATAAATATTTAATATGTTATGTAACACAAAAATCCAGTATGCTTTCATGATGAAGTGGTTAGATATCTCGCTTTCTAAATTGAAAACTAGGGTTCGCTTCCAGTCGGAGACTATTTTATTTTTTCTTTTTTCTTGCATTTTTACTTTGTTTAAATTATTTTTTCAAAATTCTAGTTATATTTTGGCAAATGTTTAAAAAGCGTAAATTTAATAATCAGTGGCAATTGTTGAAATTATAATTTAATTCTATGTTTCAATGTATACGAAATCAAAGGGCGGAGTTTATGACTTAAAACAACTAATCGAAGCGATAGGTGCAATTATCAAAATCTTAATGCACCTTCCTATATAAAAAAAAATACTACACATATTTAGAAACCTAAATAATGGTATTAGGCACTCGAATTAAAATTAACAAAAACATATTTTAACATAAAATTTGTTTTGGCATCCCAAATAATCATCATTCACTTACTAAATACCTGCGGAACCCTGAAATGTGTAAAAATTCACACTTCACATAGTTTTTTTTTTTTATTTTACAATCGATTAAGCGACTGATCGATTATTTTCTACCAATTTTATTGAAAATAGATTATAACATTTCGTTTTAATCAATTAAGTAATTTTTATTGTCATCTCTAAGTACGTCTCTGAAATAACCAAAACTATAATGTTTATATTCGAAACAGAGATTAATTGTTCTTAACACAAATTCTCTTTTACTGTAATAAGGTAAAGCAAAATAAGTTCAAACTCGAGTAATTTCGAAGGATGCAAAATGTTGTATTATGCGACGAAGCGGAAAAGGTAATTCGTTAAGATGTGGACATTTCATCTTGGGAAAAAGTTTCATGCATATGTGAAAATAAGAAACTGTCAACTATATATATTACAGGAAGTGTATCCAAGACATAAAACTCGTCAACTTTGATGAGATAATCCATAATAAACCAACAGAACTTTATCATGGCTGTCATTGTCTCGTCTAGAAAAACTCTTTTCATGACTACAAACAATTTCCAAATACCCCCAAAACTCAGAACAATACACTACTAAAACTTTAACTTACAATATAACTTAGTAAATGTTAATTCCTCTATTATAAATGCATGTTAAAGTACTGTTATAGGATCGTACAAGTTCCTTAAGGATTCTAACATAAGTTCGTCTTTTTGTCAAGAGATGGAGGTATAAAAGTTTTAAAAGAAAATAAAAATACTAAATAAGCCTGGAAATTTCCTCAAAGACATGCTAATAAAAACTAAATAAATAAAAATTTAAAAAGATTTTTAGAAGCTCAGTGAAAGCTGGAAGCTCTCAACGACATTTCAAACACTTTACGTTATTTGAAATTTAGAAAATAATCTAACTAACCTTTTGAGCGTTAAAAAAGTAATCAACTAACGTAAAACGCATTGTAAGATTGCTTATGGAGTCCAGGGATATGGGTTCTATCCTCGCAAACTTTTTAGGGTTAATTTTTGGAGAAAGACTGTAGCGCAGTTAGTTATAGTGTGGCTAGCTTACCTCCCAAGTAGTCTTTGAAGCAGGCATAGCCAAATTACAGATCACGGGTCTTTTTAAAGTCCGAAATTTTCACTTTTATGACCCGGTTATGCCTGTATAGGAACTTAACAGCAAATTTTGTCAATTTAGCACACCACGCATGTTTCTGTCTGTCTGTCTTCTTGTCTGATCGGTGATTACCCAACAGTTGGACTTAGAAAATTAAAATTTGGCATGTTTGTACAATTCTTTGACCAACATGTAAAAAAACTATAGGGACTTCAAAAAACACATTGTGGAAAAATATATGCAAATATGTATTATAAATATGTAATATACACTAAATTTTGAGTGGTATCATACAAAATCTTTTTATTTTTGAAAAATTGAATATTTTGATGAGATTCTTGCTATAAATATGACTTTTGTCCCCCATACTGCTTCCTAGAGGGGCTAATCTAAAAATCTGAAAAATATACGAATAAGGTATATTTTTGGAAACTCGAATAGTTCAACAGGAATTTTTGATCAGACTAGTTTTAATATCGAATTTTTTGTGTAGTTGAAAATTGATTATTTATTTTTAAAATGATTGTGAGGTACCAAAAATTTATGTGAAGTGTGAATATTCACACATTTCAGGGTTTCGCAGGTATATAATAAGTGAAGGCGGTATGCTGAGTGTGTAAAACAAATTTTACTTTGTAGTAATCACGGCAAAATGAACGATATTTTTAAAATAATTTATCGTGTATTAATCATATAATAAGACTGGTTATTAAATTTACGCTCTTAAAAATTAAATGCAATATTTGCCAAAATATAACTATAATTTTGACAAAATAATTTCAACATAATAAAAATGCAAAAAAAAAACAGAAAAAATAAAACTCACTCCGTACTCGAACTCGAAACCATTCGTTTCACACCAGTGCTCTAACCCATTAAGCTATCGCACGCCTTGCATGTGAGTGTCTTACATTGGTATAACTTTTGTACTTTCTGAACCAAAAACCACAAAAAATGCGTTATCTTCCGAAAACATAATCTGATCAAAAAATCCTGTTGTACTATTTCGGTTCACACCAATATACATTACTTAGAATTTTTTTAGATTTTTAGTTTAAACCATCTGGGCTACAGGGTGTGGGACAAAAATTTTTTTGCACAATTTTGGCAAAAATTGCATCAAAATAATTTATTTTGCAAAAATAAAAATTTGATCGTTAATCCACGTACTAAGGGCTTTCATTTGATACCCTACTCAGAATTAAAAAAAAATATTTTTGTTTTCGATGAGCACATATTTGTTTATATTTTTAGTTTATGTTGTTTAGATGTTTTAGTATTTTTCCTATGTGCGGGTCAAAGTGTTGTATAAGCAAGCCAAATTTCAACTCTCTAGGTTTAGCCGTTTGGCTACAATTTTTACCGAACAGACAGACAGACAGACAGACAGACAGACAGACAAACAGACAGACAGACGACAAAATGACGGAATAAGGGTTTTTTGGTCATACCTACAAAACCTTTAAAAATGCTCCTAAGAGGTAGATTTAGAAACGAAAAGTAGTTCTATAGAAGTTATTTATTTAAACATGATTTTTGCCTAAAAATGTGCTAAAAACCTTGGTTCCACACTCTTCCCACGTCTCTCATTGTTCCACGTAAGCGGAGTTATTCTAAAATTCTGAAAAAATTCTTAGTTATGCACAGTCATGTCCATAACTATGGATTTTGCTCTATGGATATGCTCTTTGAAGATATTCGTGTGGCTCTAAACATTCAGTTGAAAATGTTGACCTTTAATTTATTGATTAAGGTGTTCAAATTTCATCAATAAATTGTTCAATTGTTCAATCAAAAATTGATTAATTTTGAAAATAATAATTTTGATTGAATTTATTTTGAAAAGAGAACAAGTTCTATTTTTTATCAATTTTTTAGAGAATTCTAGGTATATTTTTATCTCTTTAGTTATTGCCAACGTTTAGTTGTAGTATAACCAAGAATTGTATAGGTTATGTGTTTCGTTTTCAAATGTGACAGAACCGCTTAGAACCGCAAACGTTCTAATTGACCATCATCTAGATTTTTTTTTTGTTCACAGCTCGTAATTTTATTCAAGAGATTAATTTTTTTTCAATATTTTCATTTTGATAAATATGTCAATTGTTTTACAGTTGGTAATGTAAAAGTTTTCATAAAAATTAACAAATAAATTGATGTGTGTAAAGTGATTCTTTTATTTTCAAGGTTATGAATACATAGTTCAATTAATTAACCAAAAATTTGTTCAATTTATTGATCAATAAATTGAACAAATTTTTTGTTACTGAGTTTATCCAACTTAAGGGTGCGCACAACCGTACAGTTTCCTATACAAGACTAACAACCTGAAATAAAATTAGTAACAATCTATACATCATAATTTTCAGCGAATTTTTATCTACCTAATAGGATATTTTTAATTGTCAAAAGAACTGTCATGTAATTGTAAATAAACAACTTGCGTTATAGACGCCATCTTGTAAACCATTCGACGCATATTTGTGTACCATGCGGCAAATTGTAGCTAAAGCTTCATTCTACAAATATGTTTGGAGATAATTTGTTCTATTGTGAAAATTACTTTTAGTTATTGTACTTGGTAATCTACTTTTGCCGCCACCTCGAATCTGCCGCGGTTCTCAATATAGGTGCGGCAGATAAAAATGTTCCATTTTATGTAAAGAATACTTGTACCAAGTGGCATTTCATTATCATCAAGTATAATATTTTTCGATGAAGGCTCTAAACTATAAACAATCATGTCGAAAAAAATTTTAACGTATTATTTGAACATTTCTATACAAAACTATATAAATATAAAAATTATTTGAAACCCACAAATATATTTAAAAAATTACAGAACATTGTTGTGTAATACCTATTATTAAGTTATTTAGCAATAACATTTTTACAATAATTTTTTCTACAATCAAAAATATCCTATTAGATAGTTAAAAATTCTGTGCAAAATTTGATGTATAGATTGTCACTAATTTTATTTCAGATTGTTAGTTTTGTATAAGAAACTAATAATCTCTGGGGGTTGTACGTAGCGTTAAGGAATAAAATTTAGAAAATATTCACGCAAAAGTTCATTTTAAATGACTAAAATAAAACATATTTATGCACTACTCATTAAATGATGCTAAAAAAAGTCATGTATTAAAACTAAATTATGGCTCTTTAAAATGCTTTCAGATGTTTCCGTAAAGGGTGAATTTGGCTCTTTAATCTCTAAAGTTTGCCGACCCCTGGAATAGACTGTAGCATTCCGTGAAATGAAAACTAGAATATCTGAACCTTGTTGTGCATAGCAGAAAATATAATTTCGTCCAGCATATAATTCAATGGAAAATCTGTGGTAGGAGATCAGTTGGACGATCTAAAATATCGTGGTCATGCAACCTGAGAAAATAGTTCGGCCTCACAAGTCTAGATATATTTCAAAGCTATTGTGTCCAAAGTTAGAATTGCAATGTTAGTAGCCAAATCAAAAATATAATATAAAAACTTTTTAAATTTTTGGAAAGGACCTAAAAATCGCATTATGTTTAGGGACTATGAAGAGTTTAATCCGCCACTGTCCTGGGCCAGGATAAGAACCCTGAACTACCTAATAATAATGCTATAAACAAATATTTTATTGAATTCTTTGAACATAACAAAGGAAACACATTTCACAGAATGTAATAAAATACTCACAAAGCAAAAACAAAACACGGTAAAGTATAAAATCTATCAAATACCCCTATAAATCATTGGAGATTTATAAAGCATTTACGATTGTACTTTCAATATTTGTATAACAAAATAAGACGTAGTAACAAAAGCTCAAAAACCACAAGAACGACTTTCGATGACAGCAGTTAGATAAAAGGAAAATAATGTTTGACATAAATAAATGTCTACAGCCCCTGGATACTGCTCAATTCAAGAAGTTCTTGACTATAAAACTGCAAACTTGCTAGACGAATTCGGTCGACAGTTACAGAAGTTTTCGGGAATCGCTTTTTCATGTCATTATTTAAAGTCGATGGTTAGTTCACAGCTCGGGATTCAGGAACTTCAGATCAGAGATAATATAGATGTTATATTTGTAAATGCCAGAATGAATTCACACCAATATCCTTAAGATTTATTTCGAATTTTTTATTCTTTTGACCTCACTCAGGTCATACATTTTAACCCGTATGTTTCGAATTACACACGTACCTCGAATAACGACAACTCGGTTACCGACAACTCGTTTATATTATCTCTAAATCCAATAAAAAATTCGCGGGGCCCTGTGCAAGTAAGCATTGACTACCAGGCTCGCACACAGGAATTGGGGTCTCAGAAGACGACATTATTTTAAAAAGGTTCTCATTTATAAACTACAAGTAAGGATTTTTGATATTAAGTAAATAATAAGTGAGATACTTCATTTATAAGTAACTCACCCCATTGCTCCCCAAATATATTTCTTTATTAAACAGAGGAATAGTTTTTTTCCGCATATTCATTTTTGCTGTTAAGTAAATGATAAACGAAATATTTCAACCTTATAAGTAGCACTCCCCTTGCCCCCGAAATAATATTCTTATTAAAAGCTTCTTTGAAAAATTAAAAATTATTTCCTCATAAACATTTTTTGATGTAAAGTAAATAATAAGTGAGATAATTCAAGATTTTAGTTTTAAGGTGTACCCTCGTAACTCCCCAAATATATTGAATCGAAAAGCATATCGAACAAAAAAAAAGATTGGTTTTCTTATTATAAACAATTTTTGTTATACACATTTTTGTTGTTTGTCAATAATAATGAAGATATGTCAAAAGTTGAGCTTTTGGGTGTCCCTCGTTACTCCCCGAATATTCAACAAAAGTGGGTTTTACATGGTTCAATTTATTGATTAATAAATTGAAAAAGTTGACCTTCAATTTATTGATGTGTGTAAAGTGTTCAAATTTCATCAATAAATCGTTCAATTTATTTTGAAAATAGATCAATTCTATTTTTCATAATTTTTTTTAGGGAATTTAGGTATATTTTTATCTGTTTAGTTATTTCCAACTGTTTAGCTGTAGTATAAGCAAGAAATGTATAGTTAGTGTTTTGTTTTCAAATTTGGCAGAACTGCAATCGTTCTCATTCAGCATCATCTAGGTTATTTCTTTTGTTTTTGTTCACAAATCGTAATTTTATGAAGATTTTTACAATATTTTCATGCTGATAAATATGTCAACATGTTTTACAGTTGGCAATGTAAAATTTTTCGAAATAATGATAAATAAATTGATGTGTGTGAAGTGATCCTTTTATTATTAGGGTTTAATGATAACCTTTGTTCAATTAATTGATAAAAAAATGGATCAATTTATTGATCAATAAAACTGTGTAAAACCAACTTAAATGAAAAACTATTTTTGTCATATATGATTTTGCTGTTAACGCTACGTACAACCCCCAGAGATTATTAGTTTCTGATACAAAACTAACAATCTGAAATAAAATTAGTGACAATCTATACATCAAATTTTGCTCAGAATGTTTACCTATATAATAAGATATTTTTGATTGTAGAAAAAATATTGTAACAATGTTTATTGTTCAATAACTTAATAATAAGTATCACACAACAATGTTCTGTAGTTTATTAAAAATATTTATGGGTTTCAAATAAGTTTTATATTTATATAGTTTTGTGTAGAAATGTTCAAATAATACGTCAACATGTTTTTCGACATGATTGTTCATAGTTTAGAACCTTCATCGAAAAATATTATATTTGAATATAATGAAATGTCAATTAGTACAAGTATTCTTTACACCTAATAAATCATTTTTATCCACAGCACCTATAATGAGAACTGTGGCAGATTCGAGGTAGCGGCAAAATTAGATTATCAAGTACAATAACTATAATTAGTTTTCACAATAGAACAAAATATTATAGGATATATTTGTAGAATGAAGTTTTAGCTACAATTTGCCGCATGGTACACAAATATGCGTCGAATGGTTTACAAGATGGCGTCTATATTGCAATTTGTTTATTTACAATTACATTACAGTTCTTTTTACAATTTAAATTTTCTGTTAGATAAAAATTCGCTGAAAATTTTGATGTATAGATTGTTACTAAGTTTATTTCGGACTGTTAGTCTTGTATAAGAAACTATACGGTTGTGCGCCACCTTAAGTAAGTAAAAAGATTTATTTTCTTACTATAAACAATTTTTGTAGCATATATTTTTCTGTTAAGTCAAAAATAAGGGAAATATTTTAAGGTTTTTAATAAATAGTTTTAACTACGAAACACCTCATAGAATAAAAATTTTGAATTTCCTTATAGCCTATGTTTAAAATCTGATTTTACTCTATCATCATACCAAATTACGTGAAAAAAGTCCAACCATTTTTGCTTGAATCTCAAACAGACAAACAGGCAGACAGACGGACAGACAAAAATTGCTTTTATTTGCGGATATTGTCTTACAATGATCTGAAACGTGTAGAAAACAAATATGAGGCCGAAATAAAAAAGATAAAACCTCCAATTTTATTAATATAGATATGTGTAGTTTCCCATTTAATTAATTAATTTTGTTTATTTAATTATGAAAAAAAAAATGTAAGTGTCGCATTGTTGCAAGAAACACCATTTACGAACCACTGGATTAAATGAATAAAAAATCTTTAATAAATCGTAATCCAAAGTTATTTTAATAGGAGATAAAATTCAAAATATTTCTGCAATAATTTGCATAATGCTATTTCATCATTTTTCGCCAGTTTATCTCGGATTGCTATCACATTTTATGGATATTTTATTTTTATATACTAAGGTATATTTTATAGTTCTTTATCTTCTTCTTCAACTATAATTTATCATTTTTTGACATCCCAAAATCCCGTATCTTCCTGGCAAATTTAATCCCAATGTTAGTACGTGAGGTCCCATAGGAATGACGTATATAAATTATTACCGGGGTGTTTTCGTGTATTAAAGTTAAAACGGGGATAGTGACCACGTGCAAAAAAATCTTAAAGACTAAAAATTTAATTTACTAGAAACTTTTGAAATTAAATTAATTAACTATAGATTTCAACATTCATATATATGCAGCAATTATTAAACTTTTTTTACGGAATCCTTATATGATTTTAATAATCAAAATTATTGTGAAGTGTGAATTTTCAAACATTTCTGGTTTTCGTAGGCATCGCATTCAAAGGTAATGAGAATATTGCAGTATCATTAATAAAATCGAGGTGAATATGAAGAGCCTTTTATTTGTGAAACGTGTAACACAGATTTGCCTGTGTTACACATTTTAACTCGGTGTGTACAGTTGACCGTCTGTCAACTGCACACACTGTCACTACTCTCTCACTGTCACTCCTCGAATGGCTTAATTGACAAAATTGGCTAACCATTTCATAGGTTTTAGATATATATTGAAGGCTTACCCTAATCATCTTTAATTGATTTTCTACCATCGTTCAAACATCTTCCCCAAAAGCTGTTTTCAAAAGTGTTTCTATCTCCGTTTTTAGGGTTTTGTAGGTATGACCAAAAAACCCTTATACCGTCATTTTGTCGTCTGTCTGTCTGTCTGTCTGTCTGTCTGTCTGTCTGTCTGTCTGTCTGTCTGTTTGTCTGTCTGTCTGTCTGTCTGTCTGTTCGGTAAAAATTGTAGCCAAACGGCAAAACCTAGAGAGTTGAAATTTGGCATGCTTATACAACTCTTTGACCCGCACATAGAAAAAATACTAAAACATCTAAAAAACATACCCCCCTAAAAATATAAACAAATATGTGCTCATCGAAAACAAAAATATTTTTTTTTAATTCTGAGTAGGGTATCAAATGAAAGCCCTTAGTACGTGGATTAACGATCAAATTTTTATTTTTGCAAAATAAATTATTTTGATGCGATTTTTGCCAAAATTGTGCAAAAAAAATTTTGTCTCACACCTGTAGCCCAGATGGTTTAAACTAAAAATCTAAAAAAATTCTAAGTAATGTATATTGGTGTGAACCAAAATAGTACAACAGGATTTTTTGATCAGATTATGTTTTCGGAAAATAACGCATTTTTTGTGGTTTTTGGTTCACAAAGTACAAAAGTTACACCAATGTAAGACACTCATGTGCAAGGCGTGCGATAGCTTAATGGGTTAGAGCACTGGTGTGAAACGAAGGGTTTCGAGTTCGAGTACGGAGTGAATTTTATTTTTTCTGTTTTTTTTGCATTTTTATTATGTTGAAATTATTTTGTCAAAATTCTAGTTATATTTTGACAAATGTTGCATTTAATTTTTAAGAGCGTAAATTTAATAACCAGTCTTATTATATGATTAACAGACGATAAATTATTTTAAAAATATCGTTCATTTTGCCGTGATTACTACAAAGTAAAATTTGTCCTACACACTCAGCATACCGCCTTCACTTATTATATACCTGCGAAACCCTGAAATGTGTGAATATTCACACTTCACATCAATTTTTTAAAGTTTGAAACAAAATTTTACACTGACACGCTGCTCTTTGATTAGGTTCATCTTAAAAATCACTGAAGGAAAGAAAATAGAATTACAATAATCGTTATAAAATGCGAAGGAAGTGACAGCGAAATAAATTCAACGGCAGTCAACTAACTGAATGATAGCTGAATAATATCAAGTAATGCGTAACGCGCAAAATTCATGTATTTTTATTTAAACTTCGTATACTTTCAAATCTTGAGGTCATTTGGGAATACTTCTCGCTGACTGGATCCAAAAACAAAACACTGACAAACTTCTAACTTCATTACGTCAAATCAACTATCTCTTGCGTCTCAGATACAGTATCCTATAATATATTTATCTGTCTTGTTTTTATTTTCCACCAAACTATTCGATTTGAACTTTTCTTCTGTTCATTTGTTCGTTTTGTGATGACATTTGCGGTCCAGAGATGGAACTGTTACTGTCAGCGAGAAAATCGTTTATTCCTAAGCTCCTCCTCCATAATTAATGTATAACATGAAATATTCTTCAAGTTTTCAACAAAAAAAAAAGCTAAGATTGTTTCGCGTAATCCATTTAGTTTGGGGCTAAACGAATTAATATTCCTTGGGTATGCATTAGTAGAGAACGAAGTATTAAGTTGGAATATGTAATGAGTGTTATAAAGCTTTAGATTTAAAGGTAATTCTAGACTTGTACCACGGAAGGTGGAGATGCGAACGGTAAAAATGTATTAATAATATTCTTCTATTTCTTCTAGTCGTTCTATTCCTAGAAGCTGGCTACTTTTACTTTGGAAATAGACCATATTAGTAACTACGTCACAAAATAGGTTTCCATGCTGCCGCCTAGTCGTTGGTTTCCTTTTATTTGAATTAAGCATGTTGTTTTATATTTTTAAATTGTATTTTGGAAGTATAAATTAAGTTTTCAAAGTAAGAAAATGTTTCACATCAAAACTACAAGTCAATGTTTATTTATTAAAATTCTTATTTTATACATTACTAGCAGGCATACTCGGCGATGCTCAGGTGAAAAATAATACTTCATCAAAAATATTTAAATTCGGAAAAACTAATGACAGTTGCACTATACAAAATTCAAATTATTTTAATGATTGGTTAAATAACAACTTAGTTTTTTATGATTCTAGTCATTTAATTTAAGAACGTTTAATTTATCAAAATAGTTTTATGTAGGGTTTTAAAAATGTACGATCTCTCATCAATTGGTACGTGTAGCGTGTAAACTGCACTCATTCGGCAGTAACAATATTTTTACTTTTAACGGTTTTGTTGCTGCTCAGGCGGCAATTCTATTGCGCGTGTCAAAAACAAATTTGAGAAATTATAAGTAAAAGATTTAGTGTAATAAAACACAATATTGAAAGAAAGTTTCGATGCTGGTATTTAACATAAATAATCCAATGATATACAAATAACAAATTATCAAAATTTAAAATTTACTTCAACAAGCACAACTTGAATTTTTGAACCAGCAGCATTGTTAATCCGTCGGCACCCCGCTCTACCTTCTAACGATCAGACTGACCAAGATAGCGTCTACCAATACGCGCATCATATTAATTTATTTACTACTTTCTGTGATTACTTTTGATCCATAAACGATAGGTACCTGGGTCGAAGAGCTTTTTCGTTAGTAAATACTCTTGCCATTAAATAAAATTTTCTTTGTAAATCTCTAAAGGTAACGACGATATTCCACAGAAAACTGAGCGTTATAATTTTCACCGAAAAAGAAAACTTATGATAATTGTGAGTTATCTATTGACCTGCGATGTATGCTCTCGCAGACTTTCTTGTAGTAATATTAAACCTTAACCTTACAATTTAGCCGTCGTAACGATTTTAATGTTGCGCACGCAAGATTTTTTCCGACTTATTTCTGTCCGTATACCCTAAAACCATGTATATCATTTAAAAACGGATTATTGCGGTGTATATATATATATATATATATATATATATATATATATATATATATATATATATATATATATACCGGAGAATTTCTTTCTTCTGTTGAAATTAAATATACTTAATTTAGTTGGGACAAAGAAGATAGTGTTGTGAATAACCCATATTTAGTTCATAAGGCCTATATTTCGCCAACTGTTCGTTAGCTTTATTCAAGGTATCCATAACAACAATGTGCAAATTAGTTAATGGAATTATAACAACAGTTAATTTTTACTCACTGAAATAATTAAGAGGAACACATAGATGTTATCAAAAAACGAACTAAGTCGTTATAAATCCCAAACCAATCAGGCACCATAACATTTTCACAATAAAAAACTTTAAATTAATAACATTACAAACTTGAAGCGGCCATTTTGTTTAATAAGGGAAGAAGAACAGGTGTTGAGGGGTGGAGATAAGGAAAATTGTTCCAGAATGTTCTATTATTTGATTAAAAAGTGAACCAATCGTATATATATATATATGACAAGGAGGTTTTGGTCTAATCTACAAACACAATTGACTTGCTGTGAACAGGTTGCGTAATTCTCTGAACGTTACTGCGAATAATAAAGAAATCAGAAACAGTGACTATTTCGTCCGTAAATATTAAAAAGAAATTTTGCGCATGTATGTAGAGTTCTCCCACTTACATGTATTTACTACACTGTAATTATAATCAGCCAAATTTAGCATTCGCGGTAACAATAATATCTCATACGTCCCAAGTGGAACATGCGCATTAAATCTGTTCATAAACCGATAAAGAATCGGAAATTTCTAATAAGGTACCTACAGTTAAAGAAACTGTAAGTACCTTATTAGCAATTTCATCCGCGAACAAAGCTATTGGTTATTGTTGTCCCAAAACGGAAAGGTTTAGGAAAGCAATAGGGAGGCCTATGTTCCACAGTGGTTGATCGGCAAAATAACATGAAAATGTAATACCTATAGCACGCTGCGTTACAACCTATAAGTTATTTTTGATATTGTAAGCTAGAAATTTATATCCAACGTTGTTTTAGGTTATGTTGTATAATACACCAACGCTTAGATTTATAAATTTTCTTTTAAAATTTAAAGCGTCATAAATGGCATCATAAACATTTTAACGATGTATAAAGTTAAACGACATTTTACTTTGCAACTTTTAATCGAATATAAACATTCCCTGAATTTGTAAATTCTTAACAATTTTACTTAAAATACATTTAGTGAAAATCGTGACAATAATGTAATATTTTAATAAAATTATTATCAGATTAAAAAAGTTTGCTAGAATAAGATTCTGAAGGATAGACTCGTCGCTGAGTAAAAAAAAGAGGCTTGATACTGAATGGAACATGATGAGCATGAGGATGAAATGCTATAGAGTAAAGAGGATCCAAGAAGGAAGACTGAACATCCATTGATTCACAGGAAGACCTCACAGAGATCAGCTAACGGAAAATCTAGAAAGAGTATTTGTATGAGGTGTACAGGACTAGATCTCTGAATATGCAAGGTAACCACGTACTTAAACATCGAAAACGGAACAATCAAAGCATGTTCAAAATTTCGATACCCAAAATTTCGAAATTATTATATCAGATTCAAAGAAGGTGGTTCCAGACAGATGAAAAGATTATAAGACGGAAAGAGCAACTCGAGTACTACATGGAAATAGGGATGAGTTGGTTAGTTAAAAATTTTGGCGAACAACAACAACAACAATAACAACAACAACAACATCTTGGACTAGATCAGTGATGGCGAACCTTTTGAGCTCGGTGTGTCAAAATTCGAAAAAAGAAACTAGCTTAACTCGGGTGCCGTGCCATGTCTAGAAAGGCGCAAATAGCCTTTGTTGCTTTGCGCCAAAGAATGTAACTAATTAACTCGCGTCTAGAAATATGCATAATTTTGTGATATTTGCATCCCGAGTAAAAAAATAGTTACATTTTTGATATATTTATTTGGTAAAAAAGCTAAAACAAATAATTCTCATCATTAGTGACTTTTTTGTTGCTGAATTGCATTTGCTAAATCTTCAGTTGAGGGTTGGTATTTCGTGCACTTCAAGGCCAAGCAAGCGCTACTAACTTCATCTGTCAGTCGGTTTCTTTTATTGGTTTTAATATTATTTAACGCGTAAAATAAGTACTTACAAAAGTACGTAGAGGGAAATTTTTTGAATAAATCCGTCGCTATATTTTTCAAAGTGCTAAAAGCGTCTGGTAATCTGTTCCAAGCGCTCCAAATTTCCTGTTTATAGTGGCATTCTTTTTTTTTCATTCTCCAAACGATTTCTTTCCAGATTCTCAAGCTTGGACCTCAAGTCGACAAACATTTGAGGCCCGTCCGTAAACGATGCGTGTCACCCAAAATGTCTTGGCGTGTCACCCGTGACACGCGTGTCATAGGTTCGCCATCACTGGACTATATTATAATTTACTTAACATAAATAATACAATAAATAAATAAATATATTTTATATACGTAGAAATAAAAGAAATCTTGCACGGACATATACAAATAAATAGGATAAAAGTAGAATAATTGAATAAACGCAGGGTAATAATAAGAGGCTTTAAAGGGGCCTCATACAGCCTCAGAAAATAAGAAAACATTAAAAAAAGCCAAGACTTCACACAAATCCATATATTCAATTTTCTCAGGAAGAGCATCAAAGTGTTCATGAACATTCTGTCGTTACCTAAAGCAACTGACAGGTCATAGCACAGACCTAACCTCTCCATGACATCCTCGAACTGTACACAGAGTTAAAATGTGTAACACAGACAAATCTGTGTTACACGTCTCACAAATTGGAGTCTCCTCACCTCGAAGGAGGTGTCCATGGGTCCACCAAAAGTGACGTATACTGAAGCGTGTGATGGCGTTTTCCTTCCTGTGGTTAATCCTGCAGGAAGAACCCCATGGTTAAACGTTTCCCTTAATCAACTTTAAATTTTGTATGCTCTCCCAATCATGTTGCCATTTGGCTAACACAATATGTTTCAGATGATTCTTTTTATCTGGAAATATGAAACCCACATCAATCTATGGGAGGAGAATTTTGCAGCTACATCAGCCACTTCATTACCTTAAATACCAACATGTCCCGGTATCTAAAATAGCTCTACCTGCACATTCTGAGTATTCAGATTGTATAGTATCAACCAGATCTTTAGTACAAGAGGATGCACTGGATCTGGATCTTCAATACTGTTCAGAGCGCTCAAAGAGTCCGTCAAGATAACACTTGAACGACTTTGCTCTAACAAAACAAAACACAGAGCCTACAGTACGAGTCAGCAGTGTATACTGGGTTTCTTGTACGCACAACTGATCAATACATTTATTATTATTTATTATTAAATTTATTATTTATTATTATTACACTCGATATAGAGTGAAAATGATACTGAAACTGCTGACGTTGATTCAAGACAACGAATGCACACCCGAACTGGTGATGATAAAAGTATATCAATCTTTAGAAAAAATGAATAGTTAAAAAATAAACGATTTTTTTATATCCATATTTGAAATGCGATATATTAAGCAAAAGATCGATATTTTTGTCAATTATAAACTAACAATATTACTTCAAAAATTATAAAATGGTTGTACAATAAGACAATAAGATGGTAAAGATCTTTTGAATAGATGGATCAAAGGGGATCCTCCAATTGTCTCCAAGAGGAAAGGAAAGAAGAGAAAGACCAGGAGTGAAATGGAAAATACACATCAAACACTTAATGTGTGAAAATAACATCGACCGGCGATTGAGAAATAGTGGTCTTGATATTGTTTTGTGTTAAAACTAGGGTGACCATTCGTCCCGCATTTCGCGGGACGTCCCGCATTTTGATTTGGTGTCCCCAGGGCCGAATTTAGCTCTGTACTTATATTTGTGAGGTGAAGACTTTTTTTTTCTCTTTACTTATATTTGGGAGGTGAGGACCTTTTTTTTGTTTGCTCTTCACTTATATTTCGGAAGTGACGACCTTTTTTTTGCTCCGTCCCGCATTGCCGTCTCCAAGAAAATGGTCACCTTAGTTAAAACCAAACTATCAATTAGTTGAGTTTAGACCTTCTCCTTCTGTACAACTATTGCGTTTAAATTGTTATAATGTTAATGACTAATAATGTTTTTCTGTTTAATTGGCTCTTAAGAAGAATTTTCACAATTTACTAGAACACTATTAATTAAAAGAAAATTAGATTATGAAATTTTCTTAGAAATTGTGCAGAATATGATGCAATTTTTTATTTATGGAACAAAAATTTAGTACTTTCCATTTAGTGAGATTTACTTGTAAAGATTGGTATTACGTTCAATAGAACGTTCAGAACCCTATAAATTTTTATTGAATGGACATAATTGTGAGAAGAACAAAAGTTCCGGATGACCATAGCACCATTTTATCAGTTAATTATGTTCCTTCAGATATATCTCTATTCAGTTGTCAGAAAAAGAAATGAAAAAAGTAATTATTGGAAAAATAATAAATGTAGAAATAAAGATTTCAGTAATTTAGTTTAGTAGATAGTAGAGAATGGTTATGATCTTTTTTTTTTCTTTATCCGCTGTTAGTAGAATTGACTTGTGGCTTCACTCACATAAATCCTCCATCTTGATCTGTTACGTATCAGATTTTCCAAACATCGTGTATACTAATAATCCCTTTGATCATTTGACAGCTGATCTTTTCATCTTTTGAAATGCGTTTTGCAACACGTTAAAATTTAAAATTATACTGCTCGACAAAAAAAAGGACATTTACAGAGTTCAGTCAGACAGTCAGCATATCGTTCTTCAAGTCTTCGCCAAATACGTTTACGGCCATCTGGTGACCGTTATTAATAAAATTGGAGGCTATATCTGTTTTTTTTTTTTTTTTATTTTTTCGGCCTCCTATTTTGTTTCTACACGTTTCAGATCATTATAAGACAATATCCGTAAAAAAACAACAGTCTGTTTGTGGTCCGAGATTCATTCAAAAACGGCTGGACATGTTTTTACGTAATTTGGTATGATGATAGAGTAAAACCAGGATTCAAACATAGGTTATACGTCATCTTAAATTTTTTATTCTAGGTGGGCGTTTCGGGTTAAAACTGTTTATTAAAAAACTTAAAATCTTTCTTTTTATTGAATTAACCCATTATCGTATACGCAACTATTAAGAAATATTTTTTTTAAAGGAAATCAATTGTTTTATTTTTATTGCAGAATTATTTTACAAGCATTACTAGGATACAATAGCTTCGTGATTTTTTTATTTCGCAGTTTATTGAAAGAGTATATTTTTTTAAATATTTTGAAATTGGTCAATTTTTGAAGATTTTACTGATTTATAAAAACAGGCATTTTCTATACACTTGTTGGTAATATAAAAAATATATATATATAGTTAAACCGTATGAGAACATTGTTATGAATTATCCTGTTTTGAAATATATAAATTTTGTCTCTCATGTTGCTATGTACATCATTCAAATGTATGGGGTGCGTATACGCACCTTTGGCCAAATCAGTGAAATGTACAGGCGTGATTCAACATCGACAAGTCTCATCTTGTCTTAGCCATCTAACCTATTGTTCATTTCTACTGTGTATTCTTTCATAGTTCAGTACATGTATTCACAGAATAAGTATAGTGAAAATAAAAATTAGTTGTACAGCTGTCAAATGATCTTCTTAATTGGTCACGACTAGCAGTTGCTCTTATGAAGTATCAGAGTAATGCAGATACTGATAGAGAAGCAACAAATTCAAACTATGGGCGTCCTTCAAAAAACAGTTTATCAGATGTCATCAGATTTGATAATATTGGTCATCTAATAAGAGGCATGAAACAAATGTAAAAAAAAAATGCAGTTTGTGTAAGAGCAATCCATTTATTTATGTGTAAAATGTAAAGTACATCTGTGCCCAGAGTGTTTTGAAATGTTTCATTCCAAATAAGTTCATATTTCATTCATAAATAAAATAATTTGCTTATTACATGTTTACTTATATTTGATATTGTTATTAGCCAAGGGTGCGTATACGCATATTCCTCTAGGGTTAAGCATATATATTTTTTCAAAATTCAATAATTGTCTAAGTTGATGTATTTTAATTAATTTGCAATACAAGTTTTGTGAAAAATATTTTTGGTGAAAAATAAAACTGAATGCCAATAATTGACACTCCAATGGACGTGATTATGTACAAAACGATGGCGTGCTATTCGACGAGCTGGGAGAAGTTTTGGCTCAGTAGCATCCTGGATCGCTGTTCGACTTAATTTATCCTTCGAGATACAGTTCTTGATTAAATTGTCACTTCAGCTAATCAACAAGCGAAGGATTTACGCTCATATCTCGGAGTACCGTAGATACAATAAATTGATCATTTCACACGGTAGTTATTCGATCTTGTTCTTCCTATAAACTCTCTCGTTCCATGATATCGCTTAATAGCGTCATAGTACTTTACTCCAGATTTAAAGTAGCCTTAAGGTAGGGAACAACTGTATAGTTCTTAAAAGTTTCTTGATAATTTAAAATAAAAATAGTAATAATCTATACCTTAAAATATGCAGCGAATTTGTATCTATCCATATCAGACATTTTTAATTGCAAAAAAGTTGCTCTGTCAGGATGACTAGTGCCACTTGATTTTCTTTCCAAAATATTCACCAACTTGCTCTTAATAAGATTACAATAAAAAAATTTATTACTCAGATTAACAGAATAAAATAAATTATCCATTTTTTATGACGGAAATGTAATAATGTCCATAATAAAAATATTCTTATCAGAATTCCTGAATATTTCCTATAAAAGTCCAAGAAATGCTCTACATAACTGTATAATTAAATCTTAAGTCATTTGCATTTAAAGTAATGCAGTTATAGGACTTCAGAAAAAATCCATTCAAATAATGAAGTATAATTAATCGGAGAAAAGAATATTCAGAATTGAAAATTTTAAACCTGAAGAAGGAAAATTTGAACATATCAGTTTTAAAAACTTTTCATAAATACTGTACATTGTTCGGTCTAAAAACTGGACAATTATATTTTTTAAAAACAAATAATAAGTATAAACGTTTATAAACATAAATGAGAACGCAAAGCTTTTCAAAGTGCAGCATTTCGGCCCCATACTCTTATGCTCTTTTTTCACTTTATTTTGGAATGATGTTTCTTTTTAGGGTTTTGTAGGTATGACCAAAAAACCCTTATACCGTCATTTTGTCGTCTGTCTGTCTGTCTGTCTGTCAGTCTGTCTGTCTGTCTGTCAGTCTGTCTGTCTGTCTGTCTGTCTGTCTGTCTGTCTGTTCGGTAAAAATTGTAGCCAAACGGCTAAACCTAGAGAGTTGAAATTTGGCATGCTTATACAACTCTTTGACCCGCACATAGGAAAAATACTAAAACATCTAAAAAACATACCCCCCTAAAAATATAAACAAATATGTGCTCATCGAAAACAATTTTTTTTTTTTTAATTCTGAGTAGGGTATCAAATGAAAGCCCTTAGTACGTGGATTAACGATCAAATTTTTATTTTTGCAAAATAAATTATTATGATTTTTGCCAAAATTGTGCAAAAAAAATTTTGTCCCACACCCTGTAGTCCAGATGGTTTAAACTAAAAATCTAAAAAAATTCTAAGTAATGTATATTGGTGTGAACCGAAATAGTACAACAGGAATTTTTGATTAGATTATGTTTTCGGAAAATAACGCATTTTTTGTGGTTTTTGGTTCACAAAGTACAAAAGTTATACCAATGTAAGACACTCACATGCAAGGCGTGCGATAGCTTAATTGGTTAGAGCACTGGTGTTGTAAGCTGGAAAACGAAGGGTTTCGAGTTCTAGTACGGAGCGAATTTTATTTTTTCTGTTTTTTTTTTGCATTTTTATTATGTTGAAATTATTTTGTCAAAATTCTAGTTATATTTTGACAAATGTTGTATTTAATTTTTAAGAGCGTAAATTTAATAACCAGTCTTATTATATGATTAACAGACGATAAATTATTTAAAAAATATCGTTCATTTTGCCGTGATTACTACAAAGTAAAATTTGTCCTACACACTCAGCCTACCGCCTTCATTTATTATATACCTGCGAAACCCTGAAATGTGTGAATATTCACACTTCACATCAATTTTTTTTCTCATTCTCTCTCACTCAATCTCTGCTCCTTATCTCTCTAGTGTAATTAGCTGCTTACGTGTTTCGTAATTTGCTCCTAACACGTGAATAAGAACACTTATCAATACTGTAAAAATGCAGCAAGTTTTTGCATTGCATTATTATTGAGTGTAAAACATAATCAAGTAATTTAATCTCATGCTTTGTTGACATTACTCGCGAAAGCAAACACCTGTATTTAAACACCATTCAAAAATCAATGGAAAAATGATTTGACTTCGCCCTTACACTGTAAAACTACTTTGTCCTTAACCTTTACAAGTTATTTCCTTTCCAAGTATTCTAACTGCATTAATGACACTTTTTGCACGACATTTTATAAATTATGAATGTTAAGAACTTTAACAATTTGATTGGTTTATAATAGTTTCACTGTTAATATCTTTATTATCTCACGTCGGACTTTAGGATCTCACCTATAGGACATAGGACACGTGATTTGGATGAAAAAGGACATAATATTGAAGACTATTTAACAAAAATTCTAAATTTTAGGTGGTGTGAATTTTCACATATTTCAGGATTTTGTAGGATTATTTAATTAATTTAGTAAGTGATAACAAATTATACTGTAATACATATGAAAAGTATTTCGATAAATTTTGAAAGAATAATCCACGTACTTCCATCGAGAAACTAACAAACTTGAGATGTGTTGGCATCAAGACTTATTATATAACTGCCCAAACGGGGGTACAACATTAGGTACTGGGCAAATAAGACAAGCTCTGCCGAATGTACAAGGAAGAAGAGGAAACCTTGGATCATTTAACTAAGAGTTACAAGGAGAGGGCAATCTGGGGAACTGATGAGCGAGGAAGGCAAGGGAGAAAGCTGGGCGAGAGAACAGGAAGCAAGAAGGAAGGAGATCGGAGAGGGAAACTGGGATGTGAATAGGAAGAAAGAGAAGGATACTGGAAGAAGAACAAATAAATGAGATAAAAAATATTGTAAAATTATCAAATATCAAATATTGTACGTTATTTAATTTTTTATTTTATTTGTAATGGTTAATACCCTAAACGCTGCAAGGCCTAATTATTATTATTATTATTATTATTATTATTATTATAGCTGCCCAATTCTTCAGTCAGTCAGATAAATACTGTATTCATGGTGTTTCAAAAAATTCGATAACTTTCGAAATAGTTAAAAATTACTTTTGTGCTAATCCGGTTGAAACTGTGCATTATAAAGATTTTCTCAAGAGCTTCCTTTTGATACTACCCAATACATTTTTAAAAAATCAGCTGGGGCCACCACAGGACCGACCGTCATCACAAAGTACTTGTATAAAATTCATTCTAGCAGCAGAGTAGAAATAACTTCATATAATCATATAATAATAATAATATTAATAAGATATTATTTATCATGACCATGGAAACATAAAAGTATGAAAAAATAGATACTTTTTAAAAAAATTTCGTTTTATAAAAAAATGTCTCAAATAAAAGTTGTTAGTTATTGCTTTTATAGCAAATTTTGTTCAATAAATTTTTTCTAAATATTTTTCTGTTGTGAAATATTTGCAAAAATCGACACGAGTAAACTCCCATTTCTACTCAACCGATTTTTACCAAAAGTTGATCAACTTGTGCTATTGATGGCAGAAGCTTAAATATGAAGTTTCATAAAAATTCTTTCAGCCGAATTTGCTCTGCACGTGTAGACAGACAGACAGACAGATGGACGGGCGGACGGACGGACGGACAAACAGACCGACAAACATCATGCTAAAAATAGTCAAAACGTTAGGTATGGACCTCAATTCGTGGAGATCCATCGAAATCTCGAAATGTCAAAATCGGTATGATCACAATACCTCCCTTATATATATTCGGCGGTCGGTAAAAATAATTATTTTTTTCAACGACACAAAAAGCAATACTTTTCGAAAAACTAATTTTACTTAAAATTCCTGTTGAACTATTCGGGTTCCCATCAATGTACATTATTGACATTTTTTTCAGATTTTTAGATCGAACCCCTCTACGAAATAGAGTGGGGGACAATAGTTTTTTGATTTAAATTAAAAAAAATAAATTAATATTTGTTGGTTTATCCATAAATTAAGAGGTTTCAATATATTTTTTGATAGAATACTTGTTTAGTATTTGTTTACATTTTTCTCGCAATGTGTTTTGTACTGCTCAACAATATGTTTCCATCTTCAGCGATCAAGAGAAGTGAAGAAGTGATAATCACTTCTCGTGATCACTGAAGACGGAAACAGATTGTTGAGCAGTTTCCGAAACGTCCGATAATATTTTATATACTCATGAAGTATTATATCTTTTTGATACTAATACTCATTATATTGTACTATTCTAGCGTAGTACTATCAGAAATGGCAAACGTCCAAAATAACGGTACCCGTAGAAAAGATTTTGGTATAAAAGATGAAAAAATTGAAACTAGTGTGAATGAATCGAAAAGAGCTTAAAAATAATTTCACAGTTAATATTTTATTTATCTCAAAACTTAATCGATGGCTATTGAAAAATTAATGGTTTCAAAATTATAAATATTTCATTACATTTTAAACTTTAGAAAAAGTTTAAAAACTATATTATTTAAACTCTCCATTCACTTTTGGTTTAGATCAAAGTGCAGTTTTAAAAATTCATCACAAAAAATCAATATGTAGATTTTATACTAAAATTTTCTTCAAGAGGATTGAATTGAGATTCGCTTGGTTAGAGATCGTTTCGCTTGACTGTTATTCAAAATTCAGTGAGTAGAATTTTTGATTTTTCCCACTATGTATTACTAATAACATTATAGTTTTTATGTATTAGTTTAAATCTTTATTCATGCCTTTCGGCTTCGAACTACAAAAGTACATTTCAAACATAATATCAACAATTAACCCCTCAATTGTTTAATCATCAAAAATCTCAAAAATTCATTTAAAAAAAGATATATATATATATATATAATCGAAAGAAAGTTCTTGACGAAATTTATATGGGTTATTAAATAAAATTCTTATTTAATAATCGTCATAAATTTATTGTAGAAAGTTATAGAGACGTTTCGATTGGGTATCCAATCATCCTCAGTCTAAAAATAATGTTACACAAGTATATATATAATATAATTTAATGTCGACAAATTAACTTTGTGAAAATTTTGTATATTTAATAATGGTTGAAATAAAAAACATTATAAATTTTTGTTAACTAACTGCTTACTAGTTTCGTACTTACTAGTAAGCAGTTAGTTAATAAAAATGGTGAAAATTTACAATGTTCTTTATTTCAACCATTATTAAATATATATATAATATATAAAAACAAAAATATAACATTACTTGAATTATATAAAGTTTTTTATGGAAATCATCAGTTTTTGGCTGCTGGGCAAGAGTTTCTCTCCTTTTCTTCACCTTCCTCATCCATTTTATACCACTTCCGGCTTCCCCAAGTATCTTTTCCAGTCGCCCTGGATTTTACCCTATTTCCGGGCAGCGTCGCAAGTGGTAGAGAGTTTCTGGTTGTTCCCCGCCTGTTCTACATTTCCTCTTTTCCAGAATTCGTTGTCTGCTGCCTCATTCCCGCATCTGAACCTCGTCATGAGATTCTGGTGTTTATTATTTTTGTACAGGTATTCTGGTAAGGTTGTTACTTGTATATTATCGTAGTATTTGTTGTACCTTGTTGTGTCGATCCTGTTTTGTCGCTCTTGGTCTTGAACTTCTCTGTCTCTTTCCGCCAGCATCTGCAGGAAATCCCCTCCTTCTTCTTGCATCCTCTTTATTTCTTCTAATCCATATCCGTTCCTGTCGTAGTATTTCCTTCTCTCAGTCCCCAATTTGTTTTGGTATTTCTTTCCCTTTCTTTTCGGCAATATTCTAGGATTCTATTACCACTTATTCTTATTTTCTTTTCGTATTTTCGGCTCTGATTCCGGTGTTTATTCTTATTTTGTACCTCTCTGTTTCTGCCATCAATATGTAGCTAGGGGTCTGTCTGTCTAGTTGTAGCGTCCACTTAATATATATCTCCTGTGTTCTTTCTATCTCTTCATGTTCTCTCCACCCCCATATCTCTGACCCGTAAAGGAGAATTCCCTGTACTAGCTTGTCATATAGAAACATCGTCTTCTTTAAATCCGTTCTAAATTTCTTTTCTCCTATACTCCAAACTTGTCCCATAGCGTTCCTTGTTTTTTTTTTTATCTGTCCTTAATGTGCTTAAATGCACTCTACTCTTTGATATCCTCTAATGTTGTCTAGCAACGCAAGATGACAATGTTATCGAGGCAATTGTTGTTATGGAATGCATAAGTAAATAAATTGTTAATGTTGACAAATATAAATAGAGTTCAACCGGCAGATTGTATTATTTCTCTCATTGTACATTGCACCGAACAAAGCCGGACGAGGCAGCTAGTATTGTATATTGTGTCCATTCTGTTAATAAATTTATAATGCCACTGGTTCAATGGTAAAACGTTTTCAGTGTGCAATACTCTTTAAATAAACTTAAACAGTCTTTATTCTTTCTCAATAATGTAATATTTGTTTTTCCAGAGTATGTAGACTGTATGTTACAATCTTCAGTACATATAAGAAACGACACGAAAACTGTATGCACGATCTCTGCATATTTATTTTCCTCATCTTTTTTTTCAATTTTATCAACTTGGCACAGAAAACATACTCGCGAAAAATTTCGATTTCCGAGTTTTGATAGTAGGGAATAAATAAAAGAAATACAGTATACATCTATATTTTATCTGCATTGATGTTTAAAATTCAAGAATAAACATTATTTTAGAAACTGTTTCGCTGAAATTGTTAAAAGAGAAATAAAATGGTGAACAGAAAATAAAAACCTCTATTATCTTAAAAACAGTTCTAGAATTTAGAATATTTTATGAAAAATACAATAAATAATAAATAAATAATTATAGGTACACAACGTCAAAGAGCGCATAAGGGTAGAAAAGGTAAATTTTCCTTTTATAGACGGCACTATATACGAGGGCGGTTAAAATACCAGGGGTTCCCAATGTTTATGTTAACATCACTCGTTAAAACAATTGTTTGGTACCAATAAAACATAAACGAATAATATTTATCAACGTTTTAGCGTTTATTTATTTTTTTATGTTTTTGGATTTAGTTACGTAGGTATTTTTACGCCATTATCCAGTAGATGCATTTTTTTATCTTTGAGAATTTTACATTTTTTTTTTTTTGACAACACTAATATCCTAGCCATAACCGGGATTCGAACCCGAGCCTCCATGGTCCAGAAGTCAGTGCATCGCTACACTAACCACTACACCACCAGCAATATTTAGTTCAATATACAGTAATACCCCGTTACTCGACTGCTTCTTAGCTCGACGTTTTCGCCACTCGACGTAAATGTCGAGAGTGAGAGTCGACGGAAGCATCGCTATCCGACGCGTGATCGAGTACCGATCACGTGTTACATATTTTGGTAACAAAGCAAAATGAACGCATGGCCAGCAGTTCGCGCTTAGTTACCTTGACGACAACTCAGATTTAGTGCAGCTATGACCTTTTTGTTTTTTTGCTAAAATAAGTGATTTATATTTATAATTAAAGGATAGAAATGCAAGCATAGCTAAAAGAAAAACATATACATATATGTATTTCCCTATATGTACATATATGTATATATGTACATATGATTCCCTTTATTTCTTATCGAGAAATTCGACTCGCCACTCGACGTAATCGCTACTCGACGCTTTTTCAGAACGAATTAACGTCGAGTAGCGGGGTATTACTGTATTTATATTTATATTTATTCAAAAGTTGACATATGAGGGTAGGTCAATAAGTCCTTAAAAAACAACAGAAAACACATTATTTTGGGTTGATTCATTTCTATTTCTCAACATACGAGGTGTGTAAATTAAGTAACCGGACTGATTTTTTATTCGAATAGAAACAATTCAATATTGTCTCCCTCAAAATAACTTCCTTGGGAAGCCACACAGCGCTGGAGACGGAATCCCCATAGCAGTGCTAGAACTCTAATACTGGAATACCTTTCAGCTGGTCTGTTACGGACATTTGAATATTTTCGAGTGTCCCAAAATGACGTCCCTTGAGCTGATTTTTCAATCTTGGAAGAGGAAAAAGTCACAACGACTCAAGGCAGGCGAAAAAGGAGGCTGAGGAGCCACAGGAATGCTTTTGGACATTTTCATCGATTCTTGAAGATGAAGGCCTCCCGCTGCGAGATTCATCTTCAATCAACTCTCTTCTGAAAATACCTTAAACCACAAAAAAACCTGTTCAGTTTACTTTGCATGTCTTGAAGTGATTGGGCAAGTAGACAGAGATCATCAGCGTAGTCCAGATCCTCTAGGCGAGTGGCAAGGTTCCATTGGATGCCTCTTTGCGAGGAGTTTGCTGCACGCAAGACTGCATCTATAGTGATGAGAAATAGCAGTGGGGACAATACGCAGCCTTGCTTCACTCCCGACTGTACGTGAAGTACCCTCAATTAGCGCAATTTGACTCGTAAATCACTTCCACGATCAAGACCATATCGTGAACGTCGCGAACTATGTTCATCACTTTTGGATGCATGACCAGGTTTATATTTATTCGCCCAATTGTAAACAGTTTTAAACGCTGTGTAAAGTGTTTAATCACTGCACGAAACTCGTTTTTTCCCATTGTTCCAAAATAAAAGTTGTTTGCTTCAATCGATTGTAAAAATGTAACCACGCGATGGGTATGGCTGAAAATTTTACAGTAGTCTATTGACAGATGATACTTTTCAGTAACAAACTTGTTTCGATACTACTAGCACGTTCTCTTAGATTTTGTAACGACTTTTTGACCAACCCTACAATAATCAAATAGCATATTCTATATTTCACAATTCGTAACATCAGCAACCTTGATGTACTTGACCCCTAACCATTGCCTAGTGACACTACTATTAATATTGATATAATATCGAATATACTGATTTTAATTATTAAATACTTGAGGCTGGCTATTAAATAACTATGAGCTATCTGTCGCGAATTGTAAGACGAAAATTCCTTGGTGTCCGAGATTTGAAACTGTTTTCTGGTGTTCCGTAGACAACCGTCTTACTGCGCAGTCATGGTAACTCTACGTTTTCTATACGTACGACACTGAAACGTGGGAAAATAAATGGAAATTGATATGTAACACAATTTCTACCAAATTGGATGGAAGAATGTTTTTTAAATGAGGTTCTTCGATTTTTCCCTTCGAAAATTTTATTGCTATTGACAAATTTTGTTTGAGAAGAAATCAGCATAATAATAAAGGAACAAAGATATGACAAAGATTTTAAAGTACTAAAGAAAATTTTAACATGCATTAACCGCGCTGTTAAAAAATTGAACATATAGCGATTTTAAAATCGCTGCGACAAAATAAGCGATCTTTCGTTCAAACACATTGTAGATAAATGCAAATAACCTTTGTTACTGTGCGCCAAAAATTTTAACTTTTTTTTTCATTGAAGATAAAAATGTATGTGAAGTATAAATTTTCACACATTCCAGGGTTTTGTAGGTATTTACTAAATGTAAGAGTTCAATAGAATGCTATATGTCTAGGACAATATTTTTTTTATAATCACATCAAAATCAACAACTTTTTGATAATTATTTTTATTAAGAGCTTTTATTTAATTTTTTTTTTTTTAATTCGCAAATTTCGTCATAATAAAATTTAAATTGAAAAATCCCATCGATGTTTTCTGCGTTTGCTTCGTATCTAAATCTTCAATAAATTAATAAGAAATGTATTGATAAGTGGCTTTTTTTCACTTTTAGAAACGTATTTCTCACTATTAATAATGTGTTATTTGATTATACGTATTTCTCACTATTAATAATGTGTTATTTGATTATACGTATTTCACGGCAATAAATGTTTTGTTCCTCTTTGATACCTTTAAAACAAAAAACTAAAATAATTCCAACAATAGGTTGAATCATGACGTATGACAGTAGAATTTATACTGATGATCTTCGGATTACAGCTATTATTAATTTTTTCCGACCGCCAACATATATAAGGGAGGTATTGTGAGCATACCGATTTTGATATTTCGAGATTTCGATGGATCTCCACGAATTGAGGTCCCTACATAACGTTTTGACTATTTTTAGCATGATGTCTGTCTGTCCATCCGTCTGTCTGTGTACACGTAACAGAGCAAATTCGGCTTAAAGGATTTTTATGAAACTTCATATTTAAGCTTTTGACATCAATGTGCCATTGATGTCAAAAGCTTAAATATTGCACGAATTGATTAACTTTTGGTAAAAATCGGTTTACTAGAAATGGGAGTTTACTCGTGTCAATTTTAAGATTTTTGCGAATATTTATATATATATTGTGTCCTAGATCTCCTCGCTGGAGCATAGGGCCTTTACAAACTCGCGCCATCGGGGTCTGTGAAGAGCAAGCCTTTTCACCTGACGTCAGGTAGTTCCGTGAGCATCAAGTTCTTTGTATATTGTTCTCCTCCATGTGGATACAGGTCGGCCTCTACGACGGTTTCCCTGAGGGTTCCACTCTAATGCCATTCTGGAGATGTCGTTTACTGCCTTCCGGAGGGTATGCCCAATCCAGTTCCACTTTCTTGCCTGAATTTCCAAGTGGATAGGTTTTTGTGCTGTCGATTCCCAAAGATGAGTATTGGGAATATGATCTGACCAAGTAATGCGAAAAATTCTGCGCAGACATCTGTTAATAAAAACTTGGAGTTTATGAGTAATTTCTTTAGTGACTTTCCAAGTTTAGAATATTTGCGAATATTTAACAACAGAAAAATATTTCGAAAAAATGTATATAACAAAAGTTGTTATAAAAGCAATAACTAACAACTTTTATTTGAGACATTTTTTGATAAAACGAAACATTTTTGTTTTTTTTTTTCGAAATTTAGTATCTATTTTTTCATACTTATATGTAACATTTCCATATAGTTATGATAAATAATATCTCTGTTAAAAAATATTAGGCCAAGTTATTTCTACTCTGCTGCTAGAAGTATTTGGTATTTTTTGTATATTTTTGAAAAAAAGTGATAAAATAAAATAAATTTAAAAAAACTACTTCCCGTTCCTTAATCTGCAGCCTTAAGAGCTTACTTTTGACACCCCAATATAAATTAAAGATATATTATTTTCAACGACAAAAAAATAGATATTTTTCGAAAAATTAATCTGATTGAACTATTGCGGTTCCCATCATTATACATTGAGATTTTTTTTTTTCCAATTTTTAGATCAATCTCTCTGGGAAATAGGGTGGAGGACAAAAGTTTTTTGACAAATTTTTGGCGAATATCCTACAAAATATTTTTCAAAAATAAAAATTTGCTTGTTTATCCAGGTATAAAAAGGTTTCATTTGATGCCACAAACTTTAAAAAAATATGTATTTATTAAATACATATGTTTTTATATTTATTCTGCAATGTGTTTTGTAAACACTATTATTATTCTATAAGTGGGTCAAAAAGTTGTATAAGTATGCCAAGTTTCAACTTTTTGTGTTCAGCCGTTTGGCTACAATTTCTACTGCACACACAAACACCTGAATGACGTTAAAAGGGGGTTTTGGTGGTTATACCTACAAAATCCTAAAAATGAAAAAAATCAGTGACTTTATTCCCAGGTGTTATCCTTGTATAAGTACTTTTCTGTCTTCCTAATTGGACATATGTGATTATCCACGTAAGTTTTCCAACATTAAAAATTCCAAGTACTTTCTAGTGGCAATACAGTAGACAAAAATTTTAATTCAAAATTAAAATTCAAGTAGATACAAGAGTTTCATGTGGCTGACAGGGTATCCAAAGCTGAGAACTAGCTACTTGAACCCCTGTAACCGAAGAGTATTAATTTACCAACACAAACGAAACTTTCAGTTAATAAACTTGAACCCAACAGCGAACACGTATTAATTTTGACACCTTGTATACTGTACTAAATGATATTAATATTTAAAGTTAATATACTCTTGTAATTTATGTTATTAGTGAAGTAGAGGGCTAAGAAAAGACCGGGGAAACTTGAGGAGGTCACTTATTGGTAATATCGTTACAAAGTAGATGGCGCATAGAAGACTTACTGGAGGTTTGATAAAAAAAACATTGATGTGAAGTGTAAATTTCCACACATTGCAAGCAGGGCTGCCGCGTGGTTATCAAAATAATTTAAGTTTACTTTGTATAATAAAAAACAAATAAAAAACTTGGAATATCAAAATTATTGCAATATCTCAAACCTGTTAGATGCTGTCAATGACTAATTGGCACTAGATAAATCTGAGCTAGTTGATATAATTTATCTGGACTTCTCTAAAGAATTCGACAGAGTTTCACTTAAGAGATTATTATTCAAACTAGAATGTCTTGGTATACGAGATAAACTACAGGTCTGGGAAAAAGTTCGTGGCGTTTTTTTAGTAAAATTCAACTGATTTTGTTATAGTGTGAAAATAAATTTATTTAAACCAAATGTGCTCCATTATTATCGACAACGTTTCGCCATTTTTCGGGTAGAGTCATGATACCATCGGTGAAGAACTTCTGTGGTTTCTGCTTGAAAAACTGAATCAAGTTGTTTTCACAGGCTTCTTTTGAAACCAGCTTAATTTCATTGAGAGAATTCTGCAGAGATCGGAATAGTTGATAGTCAGAGGGTGCTATGTCTGGACTATACGGTGGATGCAACAAAATTTCCCAACCAAGCTCTCGCAATTTTTGACGGGTCATCAAAGAAGTGTGTGGTCTTGCGTTGTCATGATGAAAGACAACACCTTTTCTATTATTCAATTCGGGCCGTATTCTTTCAATTTGCCTGGCGTAATCTCTCTAGTTGTCCACAGTAGAGTTGATCGTCTGACCAACTGGAAGTAGCTCATGGTGGACGATTCCCTTCCAGTCCCACCACACATACAGAATCACCTTGTTTGGTGTCAATCCTCGCTTCGCGAACGCTTGTGACAGCTCACCATCCCTTGTCCACGATCTTTTACGCTTCCGATTGTCATACGTGATCCATTTTTCATCACCGGTTATGACACGTTTCAGAAATTGCTCGATTTTATTGCGTTTCAGCAGCGCATCGCAGATGTTAATTCGGTCTATCATGTTTTTCTCGCTCAACTCATGAGGAACCCATATATCGAGCTTTCCATAAATGGTTCAAAACAGTTTTGTGGTCAATGCCTAGCTCCGTACCCATATGGACACTGCTGATATGCCAATCTTGCTGGACTTTTTCAAGAATTTCATCAGCTTTTTCACTGATTGGACGACCAGAGCATGAATCATCTTTCACATTAAAATTACCAGAACGAAAGCGAGCGAACCATTTCCGCGCAGTAGATTTTGATAAAGTACCTTCACCGTACACAGCACAAATTTTTTCACAAGCCTGTGCAGCGTTCTTCCCTTTTTCGTAATAATATTGCAAAATATAGCTCAATTTTTTATTACTTCTCTCCATTTTCAAACGCAAACAACTTTCCATCCACTGCACAAGTTTTGATGTTTAGACACTCAATAACGCTCGAACTTTTCACCTTTCCAGCGAGCGCTTAGTGGTGTCGCTGCGATCTGTGTTTTCTGAGTTATTTGCAATTGGCGCCTTCTATCGGCAAAAACGCCACGAACTTTTTCCCAGACCGATATTAATGTGAATAAAAATCTTTGTGTCTTATAGAACTTTTAAAGTAAGTGTGGGCAATGAGTATTCTAGAGAATTGGACTTATACTTTTTCATTTATACTTATCTGACATTCCACATACCATCACCATAAAACTATCATGCCATGCAGATGATTCTAATATATACGCGAATCCTTTAACGCATTATCACCAACTGCAAGATGATTTCGCTGCTATTAAACTTTGGTCTAAAAATGGTTAATTCCATTAAATGCGTTGTAAACCAAAGTATTACATATGGAGCATGATAATCCAAAACTACTGTACTTCGTGGACAATAGTGGATTACTTATAACGCCCCTATAGGTAACCCTTTTTAAGATTGCAGCGCCAAAGTGGCAAAATTGAAACAAATCTAATAGACTACAACAACTTTTTAATGTATTGTAATCTAGCATCTAAAAGAAATGTTATTATATTTATGTCTTGATTTGTGTTTTATTAAATTTTATTTTCACTAAAAATAAAAATAACTGTTCAATGTTTTGAAAGATGTCGATTAATTGTCTATTAGATTCAACATAATACCGCTCAAGAGTCTCTCTTATGACCATTTGGCTTCCGAGTCCAAAATACTTGGCTATTCTACCGAAAATTAAACTTGATAACCTATAAAGCTCTTTATCTTTTTTAAGGACATATTTATTAGTTCTCTTTAAAGTCCATGGGACTCGGAGCTTTTTTTACTAGTATCACATTTCAAATAAGTTCACCCTTGGTATTTGCTTTTCTCAAGAGCCATGAACCATAACCAATTCTAAACCGTAAAGTATGATGACGAAAACTAAAGTTGATTATATATTAAAAATATACGGTCGTTCAATAAATGCACCATCGTGGCTTCATATTAGTATTTGTAATTCTGTTTCATTTTATTCGCAGTCGATAAAGATTTTAAAATTAGGGCTTTTGCAAAACTGTTAATTATAATCCAACAGTTTCATTGTTAGTAGTTTGGTAGTTTTAAAGTTGTATTCTACAATTGTTTTCCTGTTTCAGGATTATACAGATGGAATTATTTTTCCTGGAAAACAATGAAGCAAAAACGACGTATAAAATTTCTATAAAACAACAACTAAAAGTTACGATATGGTTTTAAAAATAATACCGGATTTTCTCTTCTGTTGGCTTTATTAGTTATTTTGTTTATTCAGTGGAAAAAGATGAAAACCAACTGAACATTAACAGTATTTT
This sequence comes from Liopterus haemorrhoidalis, assembly GCA_963971575.1. Taxonomy (NCBI): domain Eukaryota; kingdom Metazoa; phylum Arthropoda; class Insecta; order Coleoptera; family Dytiscidae; genus Liopterus; species Liopterus haemorrhoidalis. The sequence goes on along the minus strand of OZ020618.1, from coordinate 12,201,382 downwards.
ATTAATCATGTTTTTATTTAACTGCAAGCTAATGGAACCATAATAAATCAAATACAGTAATACCTCGTTTAACGTTAGGGATGCGTTCCTCAAGAACACTACGTTAACCGAATCAACGTTAACGGAGGAAGAAATAACACGCGAAGGATAGGGATAGGTTACTAAATTGAAAAAAAAATACATTATTTAATTTTTAATTTTTTAATTAATAGATAGGAACAACTGAAAACAGCTTTTCTTGACAAAATTTAAAGTATAAAATTAGTATGCATGTATGTATTACAAAATTAGCGGTTATACGTAAATAAACTGACAAGTTGTGACATTTTAATTTTTTGACTAGAATGAATCAAGGGTCGATTGCGTTGCTTGTCTCTTCTTTTCTCGTAATAGCTTACTATAACATGTTAAAGAATTTAATACATTTCTTTTTACAGCACAACTTCGTGAAAAATCTGGATCATTTTCGGACAAAATATCTACCGAATGAGACACTTGACTCAGGCAATCGGACAATATTTTTGTTGTTAAAACTTTAACCGGCGGCTCTTCCATATCAATGTCAGAATTGGCATCTTCTCTTACCAAATTTTCTTCTGTCAGTTCTTGCAATTCTTTATTTGTTAGCGGATTGTCGTTGTCATCCTGTACTAATGTCTGAATATCATCAGCGTCAACTTCATTGAAATGTAATTGGTGTGCCATTTCAACAAGTTAATTCTGGATTTCATTAGCAAGTTCCGATTCTTCTTCTAAATTGAGTCCTACTGTCGCCCAGAAATGACGTTATAGCGAGGTATTGTTAACGGAGGTAACGTTAAGCGAGGTATTACTGTAAATATGTTCAGATCAAAAACAGAACTCATTCATCTTAAATTCTACTTTATCCAATTTTAAAACAAGACTTCTCTACAGAAACACCAAGATCAAGCTCTACCAAGCAATAATATGCCTACTTTAGACAAGGCAAGTTTCATTTTGTGTGCTTTTCCATCATGAACGCTACGACGTCCGCTTGTTAATCTCACATTAACTAAGTTTGATAAAGAAACTACGTTACCTATCAAATACCAACATGAATTACAAAGAACACTGGTTCCTAGGATACTATTATTTTGACTGACGGGTAAAAATACGGAATCAGGGGTAGGTGTGCGTTCGTTGTCTTGAATCCACGTCAACAGTTTCAATACTGTTTAAACTCCATAACGAGTATATACACTGCTAAGCTGTACGCTTTTTTCAAGGCCCTGTGTTTGGCTTCGTCAGAGCCAGGGCCGGCGCGAGGCTTGTGCAACATGTGCAGCCGCACATGGCCCCGCGGTTCAACAACAAGCCCCGCGCATGGATATGAGGACCTTTTTTTTTGCTCCTCACTTGGATCTGAACAGCAGGCGCCACGCATAGAGATTAGGACCTTTTTTTTTGCTCCTCACTTGCATCTGAATAGCAGGCCCCGAGGCTCTCGCACATGGCCTCGCAAATCCTAGCGCCGGCTCTGACTCAGAGCAAAGACATTCAAGTGTCATCTAGATGTACTCGCTGAGCGCTCTAAACAGTGCATCCAGTAAATCTTCTCCAAGATCCTGATTCAGTGCATCTTCTTGTACTAAAGTTCCGGTTGCTCCACCACAATTTGAACGCTCAAAACGTAAGAGTAGAGCTGTTGGATACCGGGACATTTTGATCTTAAAGGTAATGAAACGGCTGATGTAGTTGTGTAGTTACAAAAGCCACCTCCCAAAAACCTATGATTGATGTAAGTTACATATTTCCAGATGACGCAAAGATTCATTTGAAACCTTTGATGTTAGCCAAATGGCAACATAATTGGAATAGCATACAAAATGTAAAGTTGAGGCATATTTAGGGAGATTTTAATCCATGGGGTTCTTCCTGCAGGATTAACCACAGGGAGGAAACCACCACCACACGCCTCCTTATAGCCATTGATGGAGCCATGCACACCTCCTTCAAGGTGAAGAGCTTCCTATTTGTCAGACGTGTAACACAAATTTGTCTGTGTTACACATTTTAACTCTGTGTTGACAGTTCGAGGATGTTAGGGAGAGGTTAGATCCGTGCTATAACCTGTCGGTTGCTACTAATTGACCTAAATTGAGGAAAATGATTTACGTTTTCTAATATATCAGGTTCAAATAATAAGGTTAAACGTACTGAAGTTCATTACCATTCGGGTAGTCCTGTACTATAATGTAGGGGAGATGTGGGGACGGTGGCACACATTTTGGTTTTCTGTACATAACATCTTCAATTTTGAATTTTTTAAATAAATCTTTTCGCCACTTAATACTTATAATGTCGTTGTTTAAATAACCTGTTAAAAATTAATGTCCTTATCACGTGCCATTTATAATTAATATTTTTGTTGACCTCTGCAATTGTGCCACTGTACCTATACGTGAAGGTACAGTGAAACAGCATTAGGGATACAGTGGAACAGTAAATATAATAGGTATCTAAAGAATCTGTATATGTATCAATAATTTTTACTGCAACTTCAATTCAATGTCTTTAAAAATAAATCATCTGAAAGGTACTGAAAAATTTATAATATTGAAAAAAAAAATCAAATTTTTTGGAACAAACTACTAAGTATTAATATAAAAAAATAAACTTTGGTAAGTTCCTTGGAAGCAGTAAGTTTTGATAGTTTTTATTTTAATGTTAATTATATTTCATTAAATTTACTGTAAAAATCAGAACGTCTAAACGGTGCTTTGTGCTACCAGACGGAGCAGGAGATGGTAAAACTTTTATCAGCTCTGATTTTTTAAATGTGTAAAAATGTGTAAGTAGAGTCAGCCGTCGGAGATATGTTACAACAATATCGTCAGTCGTTATTTCTATGATCTCCCCTATAGAGTGGCTCTTCATTTATTCTTTCCGTATCCTTCAAATGTTAAGGCATATTGCCTTATTTTAATATCCTTGTTTACGTAGTCTGTCGAATCTGTATCACATTCAGAGTCAACATTATCATCTGAGTTTGAATTCTCATCAATATTGACATCAGTATCAGATGTGTCTGAACTTACAAGAATATCTTTTAATTTTCTGATCTTTTTTATTTTGAGCAGCTTGGAATTATTCTTCTAACTCGTACCCACGTACGTGGGTATAGTGGCTCACTGTACCACTGTATCCACATAACACGTGTGCCACTGTTAACCTAACCCTATTTTCACGAACATTTTATCAAATATAATAAATGATATAGTTTAGAACATTAGTAATTGCTTTACACTGTAGACAAATGACCAATTTACAACATGGTATACAAAATTTCTTACTAATTTAGTTGTGTCTCGTTCTAATAAAAATTTTCTCGTTACAAAAAACTTTAGTTTGCCTACCTCAAATTAACATTTTCATCATAGATGGCGGGACTTAAATTTATAGACTCAAAATGTGGATAGTATAATTTCTTAGTATCAGAGGGGCCTATATATACCCAAACAGACATGAAAATATTCTATATTTCAAAGATATTTCAAATGTTCCACTGTACCAATTGTGCCACCGTCCCCACATTTCCCCTACTATAGTCCTCTATAAAAAAAAAAATACATGGATTTGTATAGGCTAGACGAAAAGTGACAAAGGAAGAAAAAATGTTCCAGTCGATCTAAAAGATCATGACTATGATTTATTAAGATTTTAAAGGAAACTTAACAATCGACTTCAAGGAGCAAAACGACAGTGAAAAAGGATTATTACGCCCGTTTGTTGCGTAAGTTGCTTGATTCCAACAAGGAGAAGAGGCGCAATAAGCTGAATGACGGTATTCGCCATTTAAAGGATAACGCGTCCGTTCATACAGCCGCTATTGCCAAGACTGCTGTGAAGTGTGGATGAAAGCTTACCATCCTTACAGTCAAAACCTGGTCCCCAGTAACTATAACTTCTTTTTAAAACTCAATAGTCTAACTAAAAAAATTATCGAGTATTCGTCAATATTTAAGATTTAAAAGTCGACCAAATCTTAGAAGGAAAGATATTGTTGAGTAAAATATAAAAATATCAAATGGTGAAATTTAAAAAATAAGAGAATTACTAAAAATGACAAAAGATTGGAAGCATGCGATTAAGGAGGCGATTATGATGGTTGGTAAACACTATCCCAGCTTATAAGCTTTAAAATCATTTGACCTAATAAAAATTTTATTCAGTTTTGTTCAGTTTAATCACAAACTAAACTTTTATGGACTAGAGAATAAAAAACAAAAAAAACTAAGGATTAAAATATTAAATTTTGAAAAAGCATTCAAATAGTGATTACTCAGTGCAGTTATTGTGCTGTATAATAACAGTATCTCCCTGCAGTCAAGACTGCAGTATGAAAAGTTTCCATTTGTTTTTATTTGCTCTCCTTCATACATGCTATCGATTCATAGTTGTCATTCTACTCTGAAGAACACGATAAAAATAGTATCGTTTTAACAAGATTTCAAATTTTACTTCTAACCACTAACTGTCAAAAATATATCCAATAATCGAAATCTAATTTAAATGTCAATTTTAAGCTATTTCATTTCATATAATGAATTTTGCAAAAATTGCCATCAATTTTCTATCGAGAATAATAGTAAACGTAATATTAAAATAAACTTTTGTAAGAACAATAGATTATAAAAGGTTTTCGGCGCAAGTTGGGGAGCTTCCTTAGGAGAGCTCATCAAGCTGATATGACATATGAGTATGGATAATATGACAAGTAATAATATGTTTAAAACCAATACAGGTTAATTATGCTCTCAGACAAATCACGCGAAACGTAGGACAATATTATGCCGCTTTATTGGATCGATTACAGGCTGAATTGACGAAAAAGTGGCCTCATTTGGCGAACAAAAAGTTCTTTTTCACCATGGTTATGCATCAGATCACTATTTCTGCGTCGAGGCTAATCGCCGATGCCAGGGAGCGAGCTCCTACGTCTGGATGAAGGGTGAATGATAATGAAAATGGGAGTAATGTTAAAATATTATTCTCGCCCAAATAATATCACCAAGGGAGACTTGAACTAACAACCAAACAATTCAAACTGTCTTTACCAGTAAAAACTGCTTTAAGGAGCTCGCCCACTCCGTTGTTGGATAAATTGGTTGAATTGCACTGCAAACTGTTCCTTCAACTACCATATTTACCAGACTTGCCACCCTGCGACTTCTTTCAGGAGACATGAAGAAATAGCTAGAAGATTCGCATCGCATGAGGAAATTATTGCTGAAACGCCTATTTTGCAGAGTTTGAGAATTCGTAGTTTTTGGAAGGCTTAAAGATGTTGGAATATCGTTGGACAAAAAGTATCAACTTGTTATTAGGCGAAACGTTCTTCAAACTGATGTATAATGGAAGTTACTTATCAGAACTTTCAAATTACGCGTCATATGTTTAACAAATACAAATAAATTATAAAGCGCTCACTGCAAATCATTGCCGTCATTACATCTGTGTTACTTACAAGTTTTGTCATTGCTTCAAAATAACGCATGCTTCATTTTTGATGTTATTTAGGTGTAATTTTGTTATATTATGAGAGACGACCATGATTTTAATATTAATTTTGTTTGTCTAAATGAGAATCAAAGATTATTATATGATTATACTTGTGCGGAATATAGTAATACAAATGAACCAATCGAGCTAGGAAAAGTGTGGAAATGTATTGTTAATGCCCAACTAATTTTAAGCGGAGTGTCTCAAGGCAGGATGATTGGCCCTATACTGATCCTCGTCTTTGTGGCCGATTTAATTTCAAACATAACCTCCAGCCGCCAGATGTATGCTGACGATCTCAAAATATACAACGGTTGTGGCAACTGTTCGCTCTTACAAAAAGACCTTCATACCGCTTTCTCTGAATACATCCAAATGATGTATATTAAATCTTGACCGGAATAATTCAAACAAGCACTATCACCTCGGCGACATCGCTCTTAAATCTTTGGTTGACCTGGATATTATCATCACAGCTACTTTAGAAAGGTTTACACACGTCATCAACGTCATTACCAGAGCAAATAAATCCTTCTTCATTATTTAGAAATCATTTCCTCACCTCACCCAAAGTTTACTCCGACAAATTTACCTCCTCTGGTCTTACGTCCATCCACTCCTTGTCTGATAGAAAGAAAATAGATAGAACAAGTAGTAAGCTACAAATATCTAGGGCATGACATTAGCATTGGCCGAGACAACCAAACTCGTGAAATGAAACGCCGCATAGGTCTAGGGTGGACAGCTTTTGGCAAGTTGAGAGACGTTTTCTTTTTCTGAAAAATTAAGAGTGGCCCAAAGATCGATAGAGAGATCAATACTAGGAATTAGTTTAGCTGATCGAAAAACGAATCACTGGATTCAAGAGTAAATAAAAGTATGTGACATCATCGAAAAAATTGCCCGTCTTTAATGGAACTGGGCTGGACATGTGGCTAGACTTCAAGATGATAGATGGAGAAAAAGATCCTAGATTGGAGGTACAGAGATACCAACAGAAGCAGAGGAAAACTCCCAATTAGGTGGACGGATGAGGTAAGGAGAGTTGCGGGAAACTGGAAATCTAAAGCACAAGATCGTTCCGAATGGAAAAAGGTTGGGGAGGCCTACGTTCAGCAGTGGACAAGAAAGGCTGATTAAAGATGATAACGACGAATTAATAAATTTTCATTTTTGAACACATGCACATAACACGCGTTTTAGCTTTTATTCTTTAGATTGTAATCATTATTGTTATGAACTAAAATTATATAATAAATTAGTAGGCTAAATGCCTATGCAACGGACGAACACTCATACACGAAGTGACGTAATACATGTATGCAAACCATATTGTATTATAAAAATATATAAATAAACATATAAATACTTAATAAAACATGGCACAGTCGGCAGGATCCGAACCTACGCTCCCAAAGGAAAGTTAAATCACCTTTAAATATTACCCTTTAGTATCTCCAAGTTCCTATATTTTTATTAAATAATAATACAATAGTATTTAAAAAAAAATAATAATAAGAAACTTGAAGAGGGAAATGTTATGAACTAAAATTATATGATAAATTAGTAGGCTAAGTACAACGAACGAATGATATATGAAGTGACGTAATACATGTATGCAAACCATATTGCATTATAAAAATATATAAATAAACATAAAAATACTTAATAAAACAATTATCATTTAAAAATGTAGTTCTGCTTAATCATTTGGGTTAGACTATATCAGTCTAGGAACATAATTTAGCCGAAAACTTTTGGAGACTACTTCATATGAGACTACTAGGTATGTGTAAGAAATTTGTAAAAAATTCTTAAAAAATATTTCAGCCTTGTCTAATAAATTTTTGTGTTTAAGGAAGGGAAGTAAATAAAATAAAATATATTTAAAATTATTCAGAAATTCTCAGTGTAAATTCTTTTAAAGTTGTCGTGAAATTTAAAGTCGTATTGTATATGATATGTGTAGATTTATTTTCTTTTTTAATATACAACATATTGAGTTTGAAAATGCATTATTCAGGAGATGCAAGGGATTCCAAACTTATTCCTTTTGAACGAAACACTGACATATAACTTATTTTCAGGTTGTTTCCTAAACTTTTCCACTAGAAAGCATTGCAAATAAAATCTTATGTAGTTTACAAAAATACAGTGGAATGTTCTTGTACTAAAACCTCGCGTGAGGATCAAATACATATGTATGATGAAATTTTGGTACAAAATTAATTGAGTGTATATCTGTCAAGGTAATTAATAGTTTGGTACTAATTACTAAGTTCTAGGGTTACCCCAGTTCAAAACATATCTTAAAAGGTCATAATTAGTGCTGTCAGAAACAGGGAACGAAAACGAAATACAGATAGAACTCGATATACGAAGCAGTTTCGTTTCTAGGAGAACCGGCGTAAACCGAATTGACGTAAAATGAACCTAACTTCTAGCACGTAAGGTAACATGGGATTTATTTTACTGTACCCTTTTGTATATGCGTACCTATTTTATAGACACAAATAAACTAATTTAATTAAGAAAAACTAAACTAGGTATACGCCAGACGTGTAGAAAGGCCAGCAAACATTCAACCATCGGCCGAATGCCGGAAAACTGCTTTTTCTGTTGGTAATTTGCTAGCACCAAAAGTTTGTGCAACGCCAGTATTAATAATATACTTCACATTTGTATTTCGCACTCCTCCTATAAGAAATACTTTACCAGCATTTTATGAGCACTCCTTATTTTTGTTAATAGGTTACATTTTACTTTTGTTTTAACATTTTTTTAAGTACCTTATCTGTTCTTTTTTATTCTAATAAAGTCGAAATTATTGTTTTACACAGCTATCGTCTCTTCTTCACTCATGCTTTTTACTTAAAACTAAACTTGTTTTTAATGTTTTATTTAAATAATGCGCCAAATTAATTATTTTCACTCAGTTCATGTGATTTGTGTGGTACTGCCGCGTTTATTTATGTTAACGGTTTGTGAAGAATATAAAATTAGAAGAATATAAGTGTTTTAGAACGTAATATGGAATATAAAAGGTAAGTGCAGATTGATAAATTATTTAACTTATGTGCTTCATGTTTTAACTTTTAGGCCCGGTCTTTCCACCTTCAGATAAAGTTCAGTCAGTGAATCCAATACGTCAGTCTCATTATCTGTTAGATAACTATCCGATAGATACATTTGTATAGAAAGAAGGGATGACATTTACTCAGCAGATGAAGTTACAAATAACCTTATCTGTCAGATAGTTACCTGGAACTTTATCTGAAGGTGGAAAAACCGGGTCTTAACAAAACAAAGCATAAATTATTTAACCTCAAAATTCTTGTGACGTTAAGACAATTCTTTAAAAACGAAAGTAATGTAATATAAATGTGTATACACATTAGACATTAGCATTAATGCTTAAACACTTTACATAAAATTTGATTATTGAATTTATTTTAAGAAGTATGATTTCTTTAGGTTGGTACTGTTCAAGTCAGGGGGAAAAGATGTGGTAGACAATACAAGACGAATATTGGCGAAAATTGTTAGTCACCCCTTATCTTTAGGATGCAATTGGTCTGTTCCAAACGGTTAGGCGGAACTAGATTTGGCAATCTAGTTACTTTCATCGTTTAAATCATGCTTTTCAGCCGTTTTGTTTAAGCTTTGTAAATCATACTTACAATAAACATTTTTTGGTTAAGGTTAATATCATTTTAAAATGTCATTTTCTTTATATTATGATTGTTTGTGTCATTCTTAATACAAATTTCCCATTTATTTATTTTTTTGTCATTAAAATACGTAAAAAAAAATGACATATGTCATTCGTTTCCATGGTTTCATTGTTGGAATTTTAAATTTTGACATTTCAACATGAAAAATGAAATAACCCAAGCAAGGTCCCTTCTCGTGACAACCTAAAAGAACGAAATTCCCATTTAGTTCCGCTTATCCGTTTGGAACAGACTGTATATTTATTTAATATTTATAAATAAATCAATAAATTATAACTGTTAATACAATTTACAATCGGCCAGTTTCACCATCGTTGAATACATATATTCAACAATTAAAGTTAGCAATATCGCATAATTTTATTGACAACAATGTTAATTTCTTCATTAATAGTTTAAAACCGATTTTTTAATTGTCACATTACACCACATTACACTCTACATTGTAAAATATTTCTTATTTACCTAATGAAAACGAAGAATACGAAGCAAATGCAGAAAAAAACGCTGGGATATTTGGAAAAATATTTAAATTTTGTTTAAAAAAATTAAATGGAAGCTCTTAGTTCTTAAATAACAAATAAAAGTGTCAAAAAAAATGTTGATTTTGATGTGGTTAATATACCTAGACATCCAGTATTATGTTGGCTTCTTACACCTATTAAATACCTGCAAAACCCTAAAATGTGTGGAAATTCACACTCCACTTCATTTTTTTACAAAGTTCATGTTAAGGTTACATTTAAAAAAAATTGATGTGAAGTGTGAATTTTCACACATTTCAGGGTTTTGCAGGTATTTAGTAAGTGAATGATCAACAAATTCCACTGGTTATTAAATTTACGCTTTTAAAAATTAAATGCAATATTTGCCAAAATATAACTAGAATTTTGAAAAAATAATTTAAACATAAAAATGCAAAAAAAAAAAAATCAAAAAAAAATATTGTCTCTTCTCGTGGGGATCGAACTGACTTACTTGGGTGAAAAAGCCAGCGCAAGTACCACTACACCAAGATAAGCCTTCCATTCGAGCATGTTACAAAGCTATAACTTGTGTACATTATTAGCCAAACAACACAAAAAATGCGTTTTTTTCCAAAAACATAATCTGATCAAAAATTCCTGTTGTACTATTCCGGTTCACACCAATGTACATTACTTAGAATTTTTTCAGATTTTTAGTTTAAACCATCTGGGCTACAGGGTGTGGGACAAAATTTTTTTTGCACAATTTTGCCAAAAATCGCTTCAAAATAATTTATTTTGCAAAAATAAAAATTTTATCGCTAATCCACGTACCAAGGGCTTTCATTTGATACCCTACTCAGAATTATAAAAAAATATTTTTATTTTCGATGAGAACATATTTGTTTATATTTTTAGGGGGATATGTTTTTTCGATGTTTTAGTATTTTTCCTATGTGCGGGTCAAAGAGTTGTATAAGCATGCCGAATTTCAACTCTCTAGGTTTAGCCGTTTGGCTACAATTTTTACCGAACAGACAGACAGACAGACAGACAGACAGACAGACAGACAGACAGACAGACAGACAGACAGACATACAGACAGACAGACAGACAGACAGACAGACAGACAGACAGACAGACAGACAGACAGACAGACAGACAGACAGACAGACAGACAGACAGACAGACAGACAGACAGACAGACAGACAGACAGACAGACAGACAGACAGACAGACAGACAGACAGACAGACAGACAGACAGACAGACAGACAGACAGACAGACAGACAGACAGACAGACAGACAGACAGACAGACAGACAGACAGACAGACAGACAGACAGACAGACAGACAGACAGACAGACAGACAGACAGACAGACAGACAGACAGACAGACAGACAGACAGACAGACAGACAGACAGACAGACAGACAGACAGACAGACAGACAGACAGACAGACAGACAGACAGACAGACAGACAGACAGACAGACAGACAGACAGACAGACAGACAGACAGACAGACAGACAGACAGACAGACAGACAGACAGACAGACAGACAGACAGACAGACAGACAGACAGACAGACAGACAGACGACAAAATGACGGTATAAGGGTTTTTTGGTCATACCTACAAAACCCTAAAAAGAACGCTAAACAAATAAGGAAAATGCCGGTCCATTTATATAGACTGCTGTTCGCAAATTGGACTTTATAGTTATACCAGGTTTGCATAAAACTTGAACAGCACACCAATTTTATTCAAAAATTATATTCTTATTTTTCATCCAAAATACTCGTAGTAGCAATATTAAATAGAAAGAAATTGTTAACCCCAGCTTTTAGATCTTTATTACCAAAAAGTTAATTAAAAAAATACTATTTTTTTTTTTCAAAATTTGCAAATTTTCCTTTTAAATATGTATATAAACGATGCAAATTACCATAAAACTTGAAAGGATAAAGAAATTCTTACAAACTAATAAAAAACTATTATCTTCATTCACTCTATATAAAGGTAAAAACTTTTGTCTGAAGTCCAAAAGTTGAAAATATTATAGAACTTCCCAACAGAATCATAAATTTTCATTAAATGTTATATATATTTTCTTTTTTATTTTTCTCATCTCTTTTTATTCCTCTCTGTAGTGATAGTAAATCAGAAAAGAAATAAGAATAAAGGATGAATTGTGAAATCTGCAAATTAATATATCGTCGGAAAATGCATGTGTATTTCACTGCAATGGTCATAATATATCATCAATAATATTTGTTGAGTTCAGAGATTTCAATTTAAATTCCACCAAGCATAACTTTAAAATGATTTGCTCTGAACAAACCAGGAGCGTTTTACATTTAATGGTGTAGTGTTAGTCATATGGTACGTGAAAGGACCAGACGCGAAAAAGGGTCTAAATCACATACTATTCATTTTAAAGAAGAACTTTTGTTGACGCACAAAGTTATGTTATCATTTTATATGATTATGTTGAATTATAATAGGTCCGTAGTGAGATAAAAGTAACTTTACGTTTTTAATTTTAGTCCTTCATAATTTCCCAGATTTTTTATGTGCTGAAGGACAAAAAAATGTCAGAACTAAGTAAAATATTATTATGAATTATTCTGCTTTTGTTTAAAGTGACAGTGGTTATATAATATACTCGGATCTCACATAACCTTATATCGTTTTACGTCATTTTCGAAGTTGCGATCAGTAGACTGACGGGGAGTTTCCGGTAGCCTGGCCAGAATTGAGACCGCAAGGCCAGCACTTAAATCTTAAAAATATAAAAAAAATGATGTGAAGAGTGAATTTTCACACATTGCAGGGTTTCTCAGCTATACAATAAGTGAAGGCGGCATGCTGACTGTGAAGGAAAAATTTTGCTTTGTAGTAATCACGGCAAAATGAACGATATTTTGTTAATTTTAATTCGAATACTTAATACCATTATTTAGGTTTCTAAATATGTGCAGTATTTATTTTATATAGTAAAGTTCATTAAGATTTTGAAAATTGCGCCTATGCAACATTTGCCAAAATATAATTAGAATTTTGACAAAATAAAAATCGAGAAAAAAAACAAAAAATAAAATTGTTTCTTCTGCCCGGGAGCGTACTCTAGTTTGCTGCGTAGCAAGCGAGCAAGCTAACCATTAGACCAGGATATGCCTTCTAGGATAGTGTGTTACATAACTATAACTTTTGTACATCGTCAACCAAAAAACACAAAAATGCGGTATTTTCCGAAAACATAATCTGATCAAAAATTCCTGTTCTACTATTCCGGTTCACACCATTGTACGAGTTAGTCAGAATTTTTTCAGATTTTTAGTGTAAGCCATCTGGGCTGCAGGGTGTGGGACAACATTTTTTTTGTACAATTGTGGCAAAAATCACATGAAAATAATTTATTTTGCAAAAATTAAATTTTGATCGTTAATCCACGTACTAAGGGCTTTAATTTGATACCCTACTCATAATTTAAAAAAAAATATTTTTTTTTCGATAAGCACATATGATGACTTTATATTTTTAGGTGGATATGTTTTTTAGATGTTTTAGTATTTTTTATATGTGCGGGTCAAAGAGTTGTATAATCATGCCAAATTTCAACTCTCTAGGTTTAGCCGTTTGGCTACAATTTTTACCGAACAGACAGACAGACAGACGATAAAATGGTATAAGGGTTTTTTGATCATACCTACAAAACACTTACTAAACACCTGTACTCTGTGTTAAACACCTACAAAACCCTGAAATATGTGAAATACTTGATCTTTCCTAATTTAACCTCCTTCGTATCTCTTAAGACGTTAGTAATGCTTAAACACTTTCCAAAAACAACCTGGCATACACAGGTTGTAGGTGTTTATACGTACGTATTGTTAATATGGCGAATTTTTACAAATAGCATTACAAAAGCGTTTTCAAATTTATATGTTGAATTATTTTGTTCCTAAGATTTCCCCCCACTGGCACGCCACTGATATACGTAGGTACGCATGAATACGTGGAGTTTATAAAACATATCATCCGTAACATCCTGCCGGTTACAACTGAATTATTGATAAATTCCAGTTCATGAAAACAGATGTATAATTTGTATCGACAAAATAGATTTATCTTTCTTTTGTCTAAAATAATCCTCGTCTCCCATCATATTAAACTGCTCCACATTTATCTTAAGCTGATCAAATACTGAACAAAAATATGTGATACTTAGTGAATCTAGATTTTTATAAAATACAGTGTGGGAGAAAGAAAAACGAACGTTTATCCGCGGATATCCGCAACTTTTCTACGGATGCGGATAAATTATCATTTAAACCATGCGGATGTGGATAAAATTTCATATCCGCTTATCCGCAATATCCGCGTGAACTTCGGTTACTTTCGGAGAAACACGCGATTGTGTTCTGACTACGCAGTCCTCGGTTACCTTCGGTTGTCTGCATACACATGTGATATTTTGTAGCATTCTATCTCACTCTATGTTACTGTTATTAAGACAATTGTCCATGATCGAGATTGTGTTGAGACAATCAACATAACTTTTTTTTTATTATTGTATATAGAAAATAATATTTTGGACAAAAGTTGCTTGGTACACTTTCGATGTAATTCTTCCTACCTCTGCTCTATTTCTGGCTTTTAAATCTAATAAACGTTTTTTTTTACATAAAACTGATTAGTAAGTTTTAATTAAATACCAAAATTTACCTATATACATTTTTCTCGAAAATTTTATAATGTAACCTGCCAATTGTTTTATACTACCCGAAGTAAAAAGTCTTGCTGATTCCAAAAATTGAAAATGACACATGTTGCTATTTGATAAAATATGAAGCACGTTCTACCAACTAACTTTTCTCTATTTTTTTTTTTTTTTTTAGTTCAATAATAAAAACAAATATAGCCACGTTGCATTACTTTTTCCTCACCTTGAAAAAGGTAAAACTGACGTGAAATGTTAGTTGATATTCAGGGCCGGCGGAAGGCGGGTTCAGCGCGTTCCCAGAACCCGGCCCCGCGCTTTGAGGGGCCCCGCGGTTTGCGAAAAGTATCCTATTAAAAGACATAAATTTGCATGAAATTTATTTTTTTTAACGGTTTGTAATCTGGAGTTAAAAACAAATAAATAGGGCCGGCGCGAGGCATGTGCAGCTGCACATGGCCCCGCGGTCAACAGCAGGCCCCGCGCATGGAGATGAGGACCTTTTTTTTTTGCTCCTCACTTGGATCTGAACAGCAGACCCCGCGGTCAACAACAAGCCCAGCGCATGGAGATGAGGACCTTTTTTTTTGCTCCTCACTTGGATCTGAACAGCAGGCCCCGCGGCTCTTCTCGCACATGGCCTCGCAAATCCTAGCGCCGGCCCTGTTGACATTAATATGATACTTGACAGTACTATCAACACGTATTTCATGAGCAGCACGCCACTTGCTCCCTACGAAAAAGGACGCTTAGGCCCCCCAAAATTTTTGTCTCTCTCTGGGTTTCAAAATTATTAGCGCATCTAGGCTCCAAAACTTTTAGCGCCCCTTAGGTTAGTTTTAGTTAAAATTAAAAAAATTTCAGTAGTGTTTTAGAGCAGCAATTACCAAATAAGGCGAAACATGTTAGTTCTTTCCAAACTGACAGTAAAACCTGTTGTGCGGATTGTGCGGATATTTTTGCGAATGCGGATTTATTATTTACAAAAGCTGTGGATGCGGATCGGATGTGGATCATGGATATGCGGATACGGATCGGATGCTGATACAGAAAAGCTTATCCGCGCAGGGCTCTACTGATGAGCCAGTTGTAGAAATTCAGTGCCCCAAGAGAGATTAATTTGTTTTATTAAATCAAAATGATGACCTATATAAGTTGGTTTTTGACCACCCAGTAGCATGCATTGTTGCAAGCGACATTGCATGCGCTGTTGCATATAAAAAGAAATCGTCTAAACGTAGCTTTAGAATGCCTACTGAGTCAATGATGTGAGTTTAAATTTTCACATAAACCCAACTCAACACAGTCGGTAAACGTGAAAATTGCTATAATAAACACTATTACATTTTATGATGCGACAATTTAAAAATACAGTATGGAATATTATGTTACAAACATGTATATTGTACGTGCATATACTGTGTCTACATTTCCCGTAGAGAATCGATAATGGAGGGTCGATTCTTTTTAAAATTTGACATAATAATTGATGCGTCAGAAGCAGATAGGCAAAATTGATGAACTTTCTGACAATGATTTACCATTTTTTATGTAATAAATAATAGGATATGGAGATTTTTTTTAGACCTGTTTTGCACCAAGGCTACAAGAGAATATTTTTCAGGAAGATTTTGCGTATCAAAATAGCTATGAAATATTCCATCAGATTTATAATAAAAAATGAGGGTGAGATCCGTAACAAATTATTTGTTTGTGAAATATTTTTTACATAAAATAAGACCTAGAAGAATGCACGCGTGTTTTTCTTTGGGAAAAATTATATTTTTAAGGTAGATGCAGTGGTGTTTTGGTAAATAGTAACAACCGGTTTGCAAAAAAAAGTGGCAAGGGATATCTGCCTAAACAACTGTTAGTTTCACACTAGATGTGTTTTTTTTTAAACATTTTTAAAAATTAGAAATTTCGTCTATGAGTAATATCACAAACGACCAGATAATTTCAAGCCGTCCTATTCCTACTGATATGTATGTGTTTTGTATGGATTTTCATTTCCTAATATTTTTAAAAAAATATTGACTACGTACTCTAGACCAGTGCTTCTCAACCTTTTATGGCCTGGGACCCCCCAAATTATATAAATATTGTCTGCGGCCCCCCTATATATATATATATATATATATATATATATATATATATATATATATATGTATATATATAGGGTGTATCAAGATAATGGGAACACGAGTTTTTTCGAAAAGGCGACGTTGCTCACACTTCGTTCACACGTCGAAAATTTTGAACTAAAATTTATGCACAAAATTGAATGGTAGTATTGAAATTTTCCGGAAAAAACCGGAATTACAGGATATCAAGGACAATTTCGAATTTTTAAATGGGAACGCATGTCATATTGGATATCTTTGGATGGAGCTTTTCAACAACTTTTTCTTAAACATTTTTTGAATACCTTTTACGGTTGACAAAAAAACTGTGATATTTTTAAATGACAATTATATTCCCTATAACGACTTGAAAGTAAAGTATTTTTATTTACAAGTGTTCAAAGTGCCTTCCATTTTAATTTAAACACATTCGTATCCTTACTCTTGAGTTACCTGTAGTTCGGAGAGCAATTAAAAAAAATATTTAATAACAAATATTGCACTTTCAAATCGTACATCAAAGCACAACTTAAAAATACTTGAAGTACCTCCAACGCGAACTATTGTCAGAGAAACCCATTAACCGACACATACAATTTATTTGACCTTGATATAGTCTACTTATAGTCGGTTTCTTTTGTTAAAGCGGAACTAGATTTTTAAATCTAGTAATTTTTATCGATTAATTGAAGCTTTTGATCATTTTGTTTAGTAAAAGCCCATTTACTCATTATAAAGTTAGCTAGTGACAACTTAAACATTTGAAATAGCCTGTAGTTTAAATTAGTTGTCAAAATAGGTATATTAAGTATAAAAATAAATAGAATATTTATTTTATTTATGTTGTGAAAGGTATATTTTTATGAATATCAATATAACATACTCGAATTTATAAATAAAAAATATATGAATAAAATTTATATCTTGTATGATTATGTGCATTTTTATTATATTTTCATGTTTCGATCTTGTATGACTTCGCGGCCCCCCGACAAAGCCTTCACGGCCCCCCGTTTGAGAAACGCTGCTCTAGACCAGTCCGTGAGATTGTTTTTACTATGCAACTATTCGCCTAATAAGTTATAACCCACTTAATTTTGAGATGAAAATCTCGGTCCTTAATTTGTTAATTACTTAAGTAATAATTTGTTTCTTTTTTCACTAATTATATGTCATTTTTTATTTGTTGTTTTTTTTGTGTTTGTAATCAATGCAATTAAAAATATAAAACTTTTGCCATACACATTACTTTCTAAACTTGCCGGTCCGCGAATTTTTTGTAGGTCGCTTGCTGGTAGGCCATGAAAAAAGGTTGGCAAACGCTGCTCTAGACTGAGGATGACTGCACTTACCAGTAGAAACGTCTCTTGATATTAAAAACATTTTGACAATTATACAAGAACTTTTATTTCCTCTTACATATTTTCCTTAAGAACAAACTCTAATTAAATTTATATACGAGGGCATATTAAAAACTAATGCCTCTATGGCTATAACTTTATTAGTAATTGATATATGGTTTACATATAAATGTGAAATAATAGTATAAACTGTCCTCTACGCACTGATATATTCACTTTTCCACATAATCGCCATTGACAGTAATACATTTACGCCAACGTGGTACGAGTTTTTCAAGTCCGTCACGGAAAAAGTCTGAAGACTTCCCACGGCACCATTTCCGCACCTCCGCTATCACCTTTGCATCCGAAGAGAAACGCTTACCCTTGAGATGTTCCTTAAGCTTTGGAAAGAGAAAAAAGTCACAAGGCGCAAGATCTGGGCTGTAAGGTGGATGAGGTAAAACGTCATGAAACCCAAGCTTTCATTTCATCAGTAAGCATTCGGGGCAGCCAATGCGCGCATACTCTCCTGTAATGCAGCACATTGCAGATAATGTGAAGTACTCTTTCTTGTGAAATACTCACCCTGTTGGCTATGTCAGTTTGTTTACACTGTCGATTTTCACGAAACAGTTCATCCACGAGAGCCACCTGCTTTTCACCACATGCAGACACTGGTCGGCCACGGCGTGCTAGATCATGGACATTCGTTTCAGCAGGACTTGCGTCTTTCACAGTCCTTACCCACCTCCTAACAGTACTCACATCAACACACGCCTCACGGTAGACGGCACTTAACCTTCGATGGATATCAATGGGCGCTACACCCTCCGCAGTAAGAAATTCAATGACAGCTCGTTGTTTTAACCGCACATCCATGCCGGCCGCCATGTTTAGAACTGTCATGCGCAAACGCGATGTTGCTGAGAATCTCTGCTAGGAGGACTTATGTACAGATACTTAAGGTAAATGACAAACCACTTTTGACACGGTCTGGCCCGGCATTATAAAAGTTATGGCCATGGAGGCATTAGTTTTCAATATGCCCTAGTACATATAACAGGGTTTTTTACAGCTGCCGCTTTCTCTCTACCTCTCAACCAGCTTCTCCAGTTAATTTTATCTTCCCATTTTCTATCTTTCAAGCTTCTATTCTCCATGGCCTCATCTTTTTCATCCCACCACGATTTTCTAGGCCTACCTTTCTTTCTTCATCCTATTGAGTTTCAGTTTGCCATTCTGTTTATCCATCTTACTTTATTTGGTCTCCTAACATGACCGTATCAGATCAGTCTCTTTTCTTCTATGTTTATTAAAATGTTCTTTTCTACATCCATTCTTCATTTTATTTCTTCATTTCTGATCCTATCCATTCTTGTGACCCTACAGCATATTTTCCAATATTCCATTTCCGTAGCCGTAATTTTATTTCGCCTCTTGTTCAAAAGCCAATTCTCTGCTAAAAAAAATCTAAAAATTGTCAAAATGGTGTAATCTAAGTATATTAAAGCTCCCCAAAGTCAAAATACTAAGAAAATATACAAAAATATGTAAATAAGATGGTTGTTGATTCATTTATTTGTCACTGAGCAACCTTCTGTATAAAACTGAATTGTAGATACATATTTTTCTAATATGATGGGTACTATTTAGGAGAATGAGCTGCCAAGGGGTATACGGGGGTGTAAAAGGTTGGTAATCACTGCTCTAAAACAATATGGGTTCTTTTGCGGAAGGAAAAACGAATTTCCCTTGTTAAACGCATATGGTTTTACACGCTGTATGTATAAAGAATAATTTGCATAATTATAAATTTACTAAAATCCGCATATAATTTATTTTAATAGCCAATTATTTAAATTGATTTGATTTATTATTAACATTCAATTAACGTTATTTTTATCGCTTTAATGAATTTTGTTTTGATAAATAAATTATTGGAACTCGTATCTCGGTTTCATAAATATTTTCTAGATCTCTTTATTTACGTTTGGCGGCAAAATATAATATACTACTGGGAAGCATTGCAACCAGAACTAAAATCAATACGGGTACAGTTGAAAGTCTGAGAATTCTCTGTAAAAGCAGCCGGAATTAATACTAAAATCTGACTGGACCAATCTCATTATTACACGCTTTTAACGTTTTATTTCCGCGTTGTTTAAATGAAATTGTTGCAACAGAATTAATGTTAATTGAAAAAGTGAAATAAGCGATGCTTTTTAGAAAAAACAAAATAAAAAATACACAAGGAAAATATAGAAATCTACAACAGTAAAATGGAAAAATGGTTGTCGTTTACTTATTTTTAATATAGCAATATTTAAAACTGAATAATAGGAGCAGTAGAAATATATTCGCAATAAAAGCTGCAAACGTTTCATAACTATTGCATGAGATAAATATGAAATAGTTCGTCTAGCATGAAATTTGTAGAAAAAATTTATGTGAAGTGTGAATATTCACACATTTCAGGGTTTCGCGGGTATATAATAAGTGAAGGCGGTATGCTGAGTGTGTAGGACAAATTTTACTTTGTAGTAATCACGGCAAAATGAACGATATTTTTAAAATAATTTATCGTCTGTTAATCATATAATAAGACTGGTTATTAAATTTACGCTCTTAAAAATTAAATACAACATTTGTCAAAATATAACTAGAATTTTGACAAAATAATTTCAACATAATAAAAATGCAAAAAAAACAGAAAAAATAAAATTCACACCGTACTCGAACTCGAAACCCTTCGCTTCCAGTGCATTTTACCAGTGCTCTAACCCATTGCGCTATCGTACGCCTTGCATGTGAGTGTCTTACATTGGTATAACTTTTGTACTTTGTGAACCAAAAACCACAAAAAATGCGTTATTTTCCGAAAACATAATCTGATCAAAAATTCCTGTTGTACTATTTCGGTTCACACCAATATACATTACTTAGAATTTTTTTAGATTTTTAGTTTAAATCATCTGGGCTACACGGTGTGGGACAAAAATTTTTTTGCACAATTTTAGCAAAAATCGCATCAAAATAATTTATTTTGCAAAAATAAAAATTTGATGGTTAATCCACGTACTAAGGGCTTTCATTTGATACCCTACTCAAAATTAAAAAAAAAAAAATTGTTTTCGATGAGCACATATTTGTTTATATTTTTAGGGGGGTATGTTTTTTAGATGTTTTAGTATTTTTCCTATGTGCGGGTCAAAGAGTTGTATAAGCATGCCAAATTTCAACTCTCTAGGTTTAGCCATTTGGCTACAATTTTTACCGAACAGACAGACAGACAGACGACAAAATGACGGTATAAGGGTTTTTTGGTCATACCTACAAAACCCTAAAAAAGGCAGTTGGTATATAAATTACAAATATAAGGAATTATTTTATTCATCAAAGTATGCACCCATATTGTCTATACACTTTTGCCATTTAAGCGGCAGGCTGTTCAGGCCGGTGGTATAAAACCCTGGCGACGAGAGTCAATGAATTCCTGCAAGGCCAGTATTACAGCATTGTCGGAATTAAACTGTTTTCCTATTAAAAAATTGTCCATAATTTTTTTCGAAATATTTCTCTGTTGTGAAATATTCGCAAAAATCTTGAAACCGACATGAGTAAACTCCCACTTTTAGTTAACCGATTTTTACCAAAAGTTGATCAACTCGTGCCATTGATGTCAAAAGCTTAAATATGAAGTTTAATCCGAATGAACCTTTAAGCCGAATTTGTTCTGCACGTGTACAAGAACCAACAGACAGACCGACAGACAGACAGACAGACAGACAGACCGACCGACAGACATCATGCTAAAAATAGTCAAAACGTTATGTAGGGACCTCAATTCGTGGAGATCCATCGAAATCTCGAAATGTCAAAATCGGTATGATCACAATACCTCCCTTATAAATGTTGGCGGTCGGTAAAAATGCTTTAAATATGAATTCTAAACAAGGCAAATTTATTTATTTTGTAACATTGTAAATCCAAAGCTTAAAGGAAGATGTGCGTATTTAACAATTAATTACCACGCGAAACAACCAAATTATTTTTCAATATCGGCTTTAATTGAAATAACCAAAAAATAATTTACAGAATTTTTCAAGCTGGACTAATTCACTTTTTGTTCATTTTTAAAATGTATATTTTTGTATTAAAACTCATCCGACATTGCGGAAAATTGTTGAATTATTTTTAGTGACCGGTTCAGTTGCAATATTTGCGTATTTTCAAAAGTTAGATATTGTTTGACAAACACAAAATTTGTTTTTGTCGTTTACTGTAACTATCATACAATATGTTTAATTTTAATAAAATATTTTCATTAAATCATATGTTAAAATGTATAACTATCACTTGGTTAGTTTTTTCCCCTTAGAGGAGTGGTTTTCAACCTTTTTGCATCCATGTCAGACTTTTAAAGCACTTAAATTTTGAAATATGAAAATATAATATTATATAAGAGTGTGAAAAAAAAAGAATTACACGCTTTACGCAATGCCTAGTAAATGGAGAAGGTAAAAGTAACTTGATATGATGCACCTGTCATTTTTAATTGACTGTCGTTGCGTATGTTTCGCTAAGTTATTTAGTTCGAATTTTATAGCGGTTTCTGTATTTCGATTTATTCTACTACGGCGATTTTTAAAATAGACTTGCTGTCTAAATTTTTTATTACCAACTTGGAAAGATGGCAGCATTAAGACTTTGAAATCAGCTTTTGAAGAAGATCGGGAGTTTTAAAGATATAAATTTAATGGAAAGTTATGAGAGATCGGGTAGATCTTCAATTTTTAAAACAAATTATCATTATCATTGGCGCAACAGCTTTAAGTGAGCCTTACTATATTTTCAATCTACACGTACAGTTTATAGCCGGTCGGGAACGAATAAGCAGAGCCCATAATTTGTATAAATATTTTTTATACAAATTATTTAACATAGTCAGGATTTAAACCCATGTCCATACCCTTGTTAGTGATCAACGACAAGAACAAATGCTTTAGTGGTTGCGGTCACTGACTTCATTTTAAAACCAACAAAAAGGTTATTCAGGTACGAGAATTAATTCATACCATGCTACGATTGACTTTTGGAGAGGTTGCACCCGAAGTAACGTCATAGGATCTTGCCAGGGCTGCAGCTTGGGTGATACATGCCTGTGAGTCAACATTTAAGACTCCCCCCCCCCAATGATAAGCAAAATTAAAGAAACATCATTCCAAAATCAAGTGATATTTAAAAAAAGATAATATTCCAAAATTAACTGGTGAGCTAAAGAGCAATGGGTTCGAAATGCCAATTAATGAGCCGCCCGTGCGTAGCGCATACTCTCAAAACCCGCACGCGGTAGATCTGAGTATCGATAGTTTTTGACGAAGAGCAATGTCATTTTCCTTTCCCATCCATCATACAAGGATTGCCTCTGATATTTCGTGATTACGCTAAATTAGTGCTGTCATCTGACGCTTCTATCGTAAAGTTTGACATTTTTGACGGTATACATACTCAGAAAGTTTTGACGTACGAGCGCTATTTGTGTTGTTTACAGTAACTTGAAAAAATTCATCTCGGCTAAATATGGAATTACATCGTGAACATTTTCGAATTATTTTTTACAACTTTCGACATGGATTAACCCAACAACAATAAATCGATGAACTTAATTCGACTTTTGTCGATGAAACATCATCAAGGACTACTGTTTATCGATGGTTTGCCGACTTCAATCGTGGTCGTAGTTCGCTTAAGGACGAATTTAGAAAGTCGTCCAAAATCTATTCTTGTTGAAAACATTGATGCTGTGCGTGAACTGATACTGCAAGATCGTCATGTGACTAGTCGTGATATTGAGGTATCCTTGGGCATTAGCGGGACATTCGCATTGGATCCCACATAGTTTGAAAATCGCAGTGGAAAAAGCCACAATCGGGTTGGAAAAAGTGCTTCGACAATTGGTTCAAACGCATGCAAAAGTGTATTGATCTTCATGGAGAATATTTTGAAAAACAGTAAAGCCACTTTTTTTATCTCAAATCCAGAAATATAAAAGGCAACCCTCGTACTCATCTAACCAGGTCCCGTGTGACTTTTTTGTCCCTAAAACTGAACTAAATTTGAAGTGTTCTTTAAAAGGATACCGTTTTCGAACGATTGAATAATGTTTTTGAACGATGAAAATATTCGGAAACTGATCGAAAAGATTAAAAAAAGTGGCTATAATAGTATATTATGTTACTAGGAGTAGAACGCGCTCTTTTTTGTGCTGAGCTCAAATGTTGCTGTCGAGGCGCAGCCGAGGCTTGCATATTGAGCGAAGCACAAAAAAGGCGTTCTACTCCGAGTGACATATACTATTTTTTCTTCAAGCGTAAGTATTAAAAATTTGCAACCATAAATACTTATGACTTTATAGTTTCAGATGCTATTGCTGCTAATTCCGGCGGTGTACATTGAATTGGTTGAGACATTTTTTAATTTTTGATCTTTATATTGTGTATTTTGTTACTAATCACAGAATGATCACAAAATAATAATAAAGTATTTCAATAATAACGTAACTAACTTTTGAATTCACTACAAACCACGCTACAAACATATTAAATTGACAGTTGTTTTGTTTATGGCGATGCTGACATCAGTGCCATCTGTTGATAACTATATGAACTATTTACTAGCATAAAAATGTTCACATTTTGTTACTAGTAAAAAAATGTATCATTTCTACCGAATGTATTGAACAATGTAATGTTAGCATTATAATCCGCTTGAAGAAAAAATGTATTTTCAGAAGTGGAAAAGACGCTGGCAGGTTCTATAGCTTTAGAAAGGCAGTATTTTGCAGATGATAATTTAAAATATAAAATAATTTCTTTTTGTAACGTTTTATGACGCAAATCCGCAATTTTTTTTATCAAATCCATTTATTATTTACAAAGATATTTTTTAAATCTAGGGACACCTACACAAAATCTCATTGCACTTTAGTTGAAAAGCACTGCCTTAGAGCAATATGATATGAACAATAACTAGGAACAAAGCTGTGCTTCAGTTCCAGTCTTCTTACTTAGGGAAATTATGTATTTTGGCACAATTCATTAATAATTGTCTGTTTTAATCGCGCCATTTCCTTTATGAATGTAGGGACAATTTTAATGTAGTGCTTAGACAATAAATTATCAAGAACATAGCTAACATGGACAGGGAAACTAAATTTCACTACCCCTAAATAAAATTAAGATATCCTAAAATGTTAAATAATAGACCTACTGTGGCTTGGTGGTAAATTGTTTTCCTATGAACCAGGGATGGGGAGTCGACAGAAAAATTATCGACTCCCGACTCTCGACTCCGGAGTCGGTATTTTTGAAAATCGACTCCGACTCCGACTCCGACTCCCGATTCCTTTCACTGGTAAATTGTAAAGTCTATTCCAAATGTTTAAGCGGAACTAAATGGAATTTTTATTTTCTCAAATTATCACGAGTTTACTTTTTAACTATCAAAGTGGGCTTTTGTTAAACAAAATGATACAAAGCTTCATTCAATCCTTAAAAGTTAGTAGATTTCGATATCTAATTCCGTTTAAACCAAACAAACAGACTATACTTACATTAAATATCTTGGGTTGGGGCGAGCTGTTTTTATAAAATGTCATTTTCATTTCATCTTGACTATTGAGTCATTTTTAATACAAATTTTCAAATATATTAGTTTAAAAAAAAATTGTTTTGTATTTTATATAAAGTCTGTTCCTTTGGTTTAGGCGGAACTAGATTTTCAATACTAGTTACTTTTACCGTTTGATTGAAGCTTTGAAAAAATAGCTAATGACAACTTACAAAAATGAAAATTCCAGTTAGTTCCGCTTAATCGTTTGGAACAGACTGTACTTTATTTTTTATAACATGTCACTTTTTTCTTTTGACATATAGATTTTAGCTGCCAACATGTAACATAAAATAATCACAAAGCCCGTTACAACTTGAGAAAATAAAAATCCAGTTTAGTTTCGTTTTAACATAATAAAAAAAGTATACAACAAAAGAAAAATTAGATATTACAAAAAAAAATTAACTAAATTTTTAACTGAAAAGCATGAAGGAAACCGGAATTGAATATTTTTCATTTCATTTTCGTTCATAAACAGAGAAAAAATGTCGTTCCTGTTCCCATTCTTTAACAAATTCTGGTAGTATGGTATTTTGATTTCGCTTTCGGATTGTTCTCATCCTTGATAAATATGTAGTCAAAGAGTCGGGAGTCGATAACTTTTTCCGACTCCCGACTCCGACTCCGACTCCTCCAAAAAGCTTCGACTCCTCGACTCCCGACTCCCGACTCCGACTCCGACTCCCCATCCCTGCTATAAACCACAAGAAACGCGAGTTCAATTTCTGCGAACCTTGAAATTTTCACTTTTCGGTACATTAATAATTAAACTCATCCTTGACTACTTATGTACTATCTCCAATTACTTATTACCACCGTCAATATATAGGATGTATCAAGATAGAGAGAACAAGATTTTTTTCGAAAACGCGAAGAATGAGCAATTTGTGGGAAAAATTCGGGTGAATGTTACTCTCTGGTGCACAATGATACACAATTTTAATTGGGCTAATGTAGGCGAAATATAAAGTAGTGTGCACCTAAAATCTAGGTAGTTAGGTTAGGTTTAGTTAGTAAAAGTTTAGGACAGAAAAAGTCGAATATTGAGAGTCATATAGTCGAGTCGGTACAAATTTACCAGAAATTATAACCAAAGTTTTCCCAGAGAATTAAATGGTAGAAGTACAGGATATTAAGGACAACTTTTTTTTTTAATGGAACTGTATCATATTGGATATCTTTGGATTGAGCTTTTAAAAAGAAATAACTTTTATATAAACATTTTTTGCATATCTTGAACAGTTTTCGGAAATTTTATTTTCTATGACAACTTGAAAGTAAATTATTTTCATTTACAAGTGTTCTAAGTATCTTTCATTTTGATTTAAACACTTTCGCATCCATACTTTTGAGCTATCTGAAGCTCGTAGATTAATAAAAGTAATAATAGTAGTAATAATAAATATTTTATTTTCAAGTCGTACCTACTTGCAAGTACAAGTATTTTAAAGTGAAATATTTTTAATTATTTTTATTTCTATCATGGACTGAGCCACAGATAGCTCAATATTAAGGATGCAGAAGTGTTTTAATCGAAATTGAATGCACTTTAACTACTTATAAATAAAAATACTTTACTTTCAAGTCGTTATAGAGAATACAGTTTTTGGTAAACATTGATAATCAATGTTTTTTCCTAACTTGCTTACAAGTCGCGTTTTCGAGAAAAATTATCTTGATATACCCTGTATAGAGGGAGATATTGTAATCATACCAATTTTGACTTATCAAGATATTTACAGATAGGCACGGATTAGGCTTTTTGTAACCCGTATCTGCGCCGTAGCTAAGGTCCTGTATACCCCACGGTGTTGGGGGAGTATGTATGGAGCATAATTTGCGGGAAAGGTGGAAAAATTGAAATTTAAAACTACGCTACTGTTGTGAATCAACTGTTTTTAGAGTTAGGTCGGTCTGTCGGTTTGTCTATGAATACGTGTAGAGCAAATTCGGTCGAAGGGATTTTTAAGAAACTTCGTACTTGACTTGTTTGATTCACAACGATACTGAAAATTAATTAACTAAATTCTAACTAAACTTTTAAAACATATAACCTGTTTCTTTGGTTTAAACGGAACTAGATTTTGAATTCTAGTAACTTTTACCGTTTAAGTGAGACTTTTAATTATTTTATTTAGCAAAAGTCCTCTTCATACCTTAAAAGGAAAGCTCATGACAACTTACAAAAATGAAAATTCCAATTAGTTCCGCTTAAACGTTTGGAATAGCCTATAACAAATAACAGGTAAATAACTACATAAAATAATAGTACTACTTTTGTATTCCACGGTCTACCTGATTTACTTATTCCCAATAATTTTAGCGTATAATTTCTTCAGGATTGCTTCCTTGTTTTTAAAACATAAAACACAATTCTACGATGGCTTGTAAAACAATGTATCGAGTTATAACAATAAACCAATAAATATCGATTCCAATTTATCACAAAAAAAATTTGCTTTCAAAATTTTGTTATAATTCAAAATGAAAATTACCAATATTAAGCTTTAATTAAAAATAATTTAATTAAGAACTGGTACAAAACAATAAGACAACATCAAAAACATTTTCTTATTTTTATTTTTCTTTTAAATATTATCCTCTTGCTCCAGGGAGCAATTAAATTTATTAGTTTTATTTATTATGTTTTCTAGAGCTTTCGAAGAAATGAAAATACACTTAACCACAAAAAAGGGGTGTAAAAAACAAACTTGGAAAATAAAATATTTTATTATCTTTACTAATATATAAATTAGTTCGTTTGGGTGTATTTATATATGTATTTTATATCCAGACTCTAAAGAATGGTTAAAAAGATCAATTTAACATACCAGTCGAGTGGCAAAAATTGGCGTTATACGGCTACTGATACATTGATCATGGATATTCTGAAAACTGCCCTGGTCAAATATTATCAAAAATTTTGTATTTTTAATTAGTATCAGATTGTGCACACAAATATTTAACAATTCCCCTCCTGGCTATTTTTAGTTATATCCAACTAAAATTGAGTTTATACAAAAACAGTGAGCTGTAACTACCAATTCGAGAACCATTTTTGAGATCTACTGCTCAAAATATTTTGTTTTTATCGATTTTTGGTAATTTCAAGGGTTTGTTTAATGATTCATATTAATAATAAAGTGATATAAAAAAGGGGTACTAAAGTTTTTACGTTTTTAAGAGTTTTGTACGTATGACCATAAATAAGTATAACCACCAAAAATCCCTTATAACGTCCTCATGTGTCTGTCTGTCTGTATGTTTGTCTATCTGTTTGTACCGTAGAAATTGTAGCCAAACAGTTGAACATAGAAAGTTGAAATTTGGCATACTTGTACAACTTTTTGACCCACATATATGAAAACTATAGAGAGAAAAAAATACGGTGCGAGATAAACATAAACAAATATGTATTTAATAAAAAAATGAACCTTCTTAACGCATGGATCAACAAACAAATTTTTATTTTTGAAAAAACATTTTTTTTTTTATTGGATTTTTGCCAAAAAACTTTTGTCAGGTTGACATTTAGGTGTTTAGAATTTAGTGAGGTTAAATTTTATTTTTTTTTTAAATTTTATTGCCGTGCTCAAAGGATGGTTTTTCCATGTTAGGTGATATTTCTATAACGTACTTTTATCTGTATATTGTGTTTGTATATTTTAAAAGGTTTTATAATTTGTAATGTAAGTGAACAAAAACAATATTTAATTTTGTATCTTGGTCGATAAACAAATATTATATATGATTAATAAAATATGTTCTATTTATATTTGTTACGTTCTTTTTTTTGTAATTTTAACCTACAGGTCTGTTACGTAGAACGGTTTATTATCATCAGATACAAACGAAAAGTAATTTTAGTGTACTCATGAAATTTACACTTGCAGCTAGCGGCAATAAACCGTTCAACTGGAAATAATATTTGAATATTCATTATTCGAAACAAAATTGTATCTAACAACTGAAATTAAAAAATTTCTATTCGAATAATAAAAAATTTGACACTCTTTATCATTGCTTTCCGATATCATTTAGTGAGTTCAGGAAGCAAGCTCGAAGCGTTCGAGAAAAGGTCTAAACGCTTTTATTCTAGCGGTCTGGAGTTAAACAGTGTGACTCGGAACACTCCGCGTTTGCTTCCCGAACCCGCTGTGTCAATGTGACACCAGGCGAAAAATTAAAGTAAATTGTATAAAAAGTATTAAAAGAACACGACACATTTCTAAAAACAAATATTTCTGATGATTCTTATACTCTGATTTTTTTTTTAATACTACATTACACACTTAATATAATATAAACCATAAATTTCGCGACAAACCGGTTAGAAAGAACTGCTGTGCATCAAAATTTACATTAATTCCTTTCCTCCATAGGAAATATAGGTTTTCAATATATTTTTAGAAGTTGTTCGATATAACCTAACTTTTTTTGACAGTTTACGAATTGGCAACAAGGTGAGTTTTTCAACTGTGACGTCATTTCATAGTTACGGTAAATGGACTTTATGTATGTCTGACTGAATTAAGCTAAAGTAATTAAACTCCATATCCATAGAAACTGCCATTATATTCCTTACAATTACTAATATGTATATAAAGACCAATAAAATCAATGTTCTTTAGTAATAAAATCATGTATCACTACCGTAGTGCTACTATAATGGCCCTCTTTACTCCAAGGAAGTGGAGGCAGAAACCCATAGATACTGCCAAATTCGTCTATTTACAACAATAATAAGTATAAAACCAATAAGTTCAATCCTTTTTTATTTAAATCTGGGGCCCAGTCTGCGTCCAAAAATCCCCAAAATTATTTAATGATATAGAAGAATATTAATTTATAATAAAAAATAAAAGAATTCATAAGCTTATATTAAAACAATAAAGAAATTAGCAAATAAATAAAAAAACTATAACTTCCGGTTTACAAAATAATTGTTGACTAAATAAGTAAGATAAATCAGGACATAATATCTAACGATCTTTGTTTTAATAGCAATCCTTACAACGTAAATACACAATAATTCAACCCTTATATTTACGAATGATAATTGGTAACTAGATTATGATTATAAAATAGTATTAAAGATTTATTATTGAGTCATTGTTTGGTGATTCTACAAACGTAAATACAATACAGTGTAATGTACATTTAACTGCTGATATTACAAGGGGTAAGGGAGCATTGATCTTTGTAAGCGCATGCTCCTCATCCCTTCTCTCAATTTCTCCTATTTCAAAAACCCATTTAATCCATTGTAAAATTGACATGGAGTATTACATAAACACCACAAGGTACTACTAACCCAGATATATATACACAAACATTAAAAACATGACAGTAAACAATTAAATCAAAAAGGATCCATTCAGATAACTTAACCTATGAAATTTTGTTATGTTTATGATTAAACTGAACTTACCCAATGGTATTTTGTCACTAGATGCTGTTGTTAAAGTAATACATGTTAGAGTAAAAGTCACAACCACTGCGGAGAGCATCATGGCGTTCCTCTTCGATCTCCACAGCTTCACTGGACTCTGGACCAGGTGCTTACGGCACGCTGACAAAGCGACGCCTAGCGCCACGGCGCCTGCGTCTACAATTTTATCCCATTTATATAAATATACTACTGTTCTCTCTGTGCAATCGCTTTTATTATTGTTTGTACTACATAATTTGAAGAAGAGGAAGTCATTTTACGAAAGGATGTACTTAAAACAAATGTCAATCATTTCAAGTAGGTTGTTCGTGGTAATGGTTTTCAGAAAAGAATGATTTAAAATGATGAATCAATTTGTTCATTTTATTTGTTTAATAAATTTGATGTTAATTGTTTTCGAATGTTCATTTATTTTCGTTACAATTATCTAAAAACGCATTTATAATTTTAGATATACAAGCAAATTCCACTAAATTAAGCGTAATAAATTGTTACTATATATATTAAAATTAAATTTCATAATCATTAATTTTACAATATTATTATGAATATTTTGCCCGTTTTAATAATGGTAATAATAAATTACTATTATGCAAATAATTTATTTATGTATTTTTTTATATTTACCTTTATAAATACACACACCGGCAAATTTAAAGGAACAGATTGAAAATTATGTTTTTTTTTAAATTTTATTATTTTGTAGCCTATATCTAGATAGCTTTGAATGCTCTATTAAACCGTAGGGAAAGATTGTATCGACGCCAAAGAGAACAAAATGCACCATTTAATTTTGCTACTACTGTATTTTTTGGTGGAGGTTCAATTATGGTGTGGGGTGGAATATGTTTGGGAGCTCGCACAGAGTTAGTGGTGATTGATGGCGGAGCGTTAACTACAGATAGGTACATCAGAGATATTCCTCAAGACCATGTTGTACCTTTTGCCCCATATATTGGAAAATATTTCACCCTAATCCCCGCCCGCACGTCGCCCACTGTGTAACAGACTTTTTAAATCAACTGGGTATAACAATAATGGGTTGGCCAGCGTGCTCCCCTGTCCTCAACCCGATTGACCATTATTCCAAAAAACATTGTACTAGAAGATTACCTGAGAGATATCAACAATATGTACACTACAGGGAAAATAATTTGATTTTTATGTCCGTTCCCTTAAATTTGCCAGTGTGTGTATAAATAAAATATTTACATATATTTGCTGCTCAGACAGACAAAATTTTGTGATATAATTAGAAAAAATATTGATCTTAAAAAGTCTAGTTTGCACTAACGTGTTTAGAAAATCTTTCCGCAGACTTAAATCTCTTTTTTATTTCTTAAAACTTCATTGTTTTTATCATTATCTGTCCTGTTGCTCCTATTGCAGCATAGGGCACCTTACGGCGATTCTACGGCCTATAGTTTTGAGATATTAGGATTGCCAGTCAAGTATTTTTTACACTAGCGTTAACTGCAACTGAATGGTTTCGAACTGACAGAAACACTATCGTTTCGAACTGACAGAAACACATTAAATTAAAGCTAGATGGAAACATCGCAAAGGGTCTTTACTATATTCTATCTCAGAAAGACTGATAGTAATAAAATTTATTATTTTTAAAAAATTGTTTTTTCACACAGAAGCGGCAAAACAAAAGCGACAAAATATGAATAGTTCGAAACGAAATATTGTTAAAAACAACCGAGTGTGCCGCACATCTTATATGGGAATACGAACTAGGGTTAAACACAATAGATCATAAAATTTTGACCCTAAAATTTTGAGGAAAAATATGGTCACAGGGGTGTGTTTAATGATATGATAAATATGGTCACAGTCTTGCGTTTAATAAAATGATAAATAGTAATATAGAAATACACAAAACCAATTTAAACGTGTTTAAAATGTGCATGTCTCTGGTAACTGCCTGACAAAATGATTTATTACTATCAGTTTTTCTGAGATAGAGTATATATCCTTCCAATCTTTTCGATTTTTAGCAGCATTCTTTGTTTTCATCCACGATAATCCTATGCTGTTATGCTCTATATGCATTTTTTTCTTCCACGTATTCTTTGGCGTACTTTTTCTTTTTTTTACCTCTGATCGTATAGTCGAGAGCTTATTTGGTGATGTCACTATTTGGATCACTAGATTTTTTGTGCTAAAACTGTCCGGTAAATATAATCGGTTCTAAGTAATCCAAATATCCTATTCGTAGAGGCACTTTTTCAATCTCCAAACGATTTCTTTCCAGATTCTTAAGTTTGGACCTCAAGTCGACAAACATTTAAGCCCAGATGCGTTCACTGTTCTTGGCCGAAGACCGTCCGTAAACGATGCGTGTTACCCAAGATGTCTTGGCGTGTCACCTGTGACACGCGTGTCATAGGTCATCACTGCACTATAGTTCTGGCGCTAAAGGACTTTCTGCAACAAACGAGATTTTCAAAGCAAATAAACAAGAGTGAAATGACGGATTAAAGCTTGGATTTCTGCACTAAACGTTGCGTATATCTACAAATAATATGAATCCAGCATAAACTCATTTTTTCCACTTTTGATCTATAGTTTCAGAAATAAACGATTCAATATTATACACGGATTCCGATGTTGATCTTCGTTTTGTGCTGCATAAGTTTCGAAAATTACCTCATATTTTAAATATTCACAGTTGACATGACTCTACTCTCTTTTCATGAAGAAATAAATATTCATTAAGTTTTTTACATCGTTTTTAAATTGTTCAGTATTAGAACAGATTTCAAATTAGCTCGGGATACCCCAGAACAAGATTATAAGGGTACCCATATTAATGAAGAATACCACATCTAAACGTTCATTGCCTTGATAAAATTTAAATATTAGTATCGTATATATTGTGAACAAAACATCAAGCTGAAATAACGATTATCCTGAAAAGGATTAAGTTAATCTTTTTTAAAATTCACACGCTTTATATCTACCAATATGAAAAATACGTGGTCTGATTAAATATAAACCGAACTATATTTTATTAAATTACAATTTAGTTTACAGATTCCAATTGAACTTTTACTTCTGGATCTTTTTTAAGAATGATTCTTTTGAAATGGTACTTACAGTCTGTTTCAAACGCTTAGGCGGAACTAAATGGGAATTTCGTTCTTTTAGGTTGTCACGACAAGGAACCTTGCTTGGGTTATTTCATTTTTCACGTTGCAATGTCAAAATTTAAAATTACAACAATGAAACCATGGAAACGAATGACCTATGTCAAAATTAAATTATTTTTAGGGTTTTGTAGGTATGACCAAAAAACCCTTATACCGTCATTTTGTCGTCTGTCTGTCTGTCTGTCTGTCTGTCTGTCTGTCTGTCTGTCTGTCTGTCTGTCTGTTCGGTAAAAATTGTAGCCAAACGGCTAAACCTAGAGAGTTGAAATTTGGCATGCTTATACAAATCTTTGACCCGCACATAGGAAAAATACTAAAACATCTAAAAAACATATCCCTCTAAAAATATAAACAAATATGTGCTCATCGAAAAAAAAAATATTTTTTTAAAATTCTGAGTAGGGTATCAAATGAAAGCCCTTAGTACGTGGATTAACGATCAAAATTTTATTTTTGCAACATAAATTATTTTGATGCGATTTTTGTCATAATTGTGCAAAAAATTTTTGTCCCACACCCTGTAGCCCAGATGGTTTAAACTAAAAATCTGAAAAAATTCTAAGTAATGTACATTGGTGTGAACCGGAATAGTACAACAGGAATTTTTGATCAGATTATGTTGTTGGAAAATAACGCATTTTTTGTGGTTTTTGGTTCACAAAGTACAAAAGTTATACCAATGTAAGACACTCACAGGCAAGGCGTACGATAGCGTTATTGGTTAGAGCACTAGCTAAAACTCGCTGGTAAACGAAGGGTTTCGAGTTCGAGTATGGAGTGAATTTTATTTTTTCTGTTTTTTTTTTGCATTTTTATTATGTTGAAATTATTTTGTCAAAATTCTAGTTATATTTTGACAAATGTTGTATTTAATTTTTAAGAGCGTAAATTTAATAATTATCTTATTATATGATTAACAGACGATAAATTATTTTAAAAATATCGTTCATTTTGCCGTGGTTACTACAAAGTAAAATTTGTCCTACACACTCAGCATACCGCCTTCACTTATTATATACCTGCGAAACCCTGAAATGTGTGAATATTCACACTTCACATCAATTTTTTAAGAATGCTTCTTTTGAAATAGTACTTAGATTTTGCAGACATTTTTTTGAATATCCTTTATCGTACTATATTATCTGTCTCATTTTGTAATACGAGACTATCAGGGAAACTTTTTTTGTTGTTTATTTAATATATCATCTTAGGGTGGTAATTCTGAAGTGGCACCTTTCAAATATTTGACATGTCAATCACAATTTTGACATGTCAATTGCAATTTTGACATGTCAATTTGTTATCTGTCATATGTAGTTTTTAATTGAATATAACCTCGATATAATAATACTTAACCATAAATTTAAAAGCCAGATTTACAAGTTCACATGTTTCCATAAGTCTATTTACACCACAACAGTCACCAAAGTAACCAGATCTAGTTTCGTATTACAAAATGAGACAGATTATAACAGCGATTTTTTAAGGTAGAATTTAGCTAAAAAATAAGCGAACTAATACTTAAGCA
The DNA here is from genome assembly GCA_963971575.1 of Liopterus haemorrhoidalis. Taxonomy (NCBI): domain Eukaryota; kingdom Metazoa; phylum Arthropoda; class Insecta; order Coleoptera; family Dytiscidae; genus Liopterus; species Liopterus haemorrhoidalis. Next base: position 12,165,658 of record OZ020618.1, on the reverse strand, counting down.
CCTTAGATTCGGCATAACTGTGCAGCGTTAACTCTCTGGCGCCGGGACCTAGCTAGGATTTCAGCTTGGAGGGGGAGGTAAAAATAACAAAATATTTTAAATTGGTCGGTACGACCGTAACTACTCAAGCCATGTAGGCTTGGGTAGAAAGTAACAGCGTTCTAGGTCTTTTGTAGTATATTAAATAATAAAAGTCCGGTAAAGTTATAAATTTTCTTCACCTCTGGTGAATATCCATAAAAATCCTTTCAGCCGAATTTGCTCTACACGTGTACACAGACAGACAGACGGACGGACGGACAGACAGACAGACGGACGGACAGATAGACAAACCGACAGGCATCATGCTAAAAATAGTCAAAACGTTATGTAGGGACCTCAATTCGTGGAGATCCATCGAAATCTCGAAATGTCAAAATCGGTATGATCACAATACCTCCCTTATATATGTTGACGGTCGGTCAAAATGATAAATACATAATAATATTAAAAAAATAATTAGTAAAATAATGTAAACCTATGTTTGTTAATAATAATAATGATAATAATAGTTTATTTATTTAGCTAATGCTAGTAAGATCCATATTAACAAACATAAACATATAAACATTATAATAAACATTCATATCAAATTGAATCCTTATTTTGTCAATTTAAACCATTATTTGTCCACTTAGTTCATGCAAAACTGTTTGTCAAATTTAAATATCGATTTTTCGTAATTTAGTGCTTTAAAATTTTAATAACGTATTTGAATTAATTGTTTGGGACCTTAAAAATAAGTAGGTCGTAAAATTAGGTTCCAAACTTGTTTCAAATGGGTTTCTAATGTTTTCTACAATAATTTCAAAACTGTATTACTGTGATAAATCATATTTTGAATGCTATCTTCTCAAATATTTTTAATATCAGCCCTGCCAACGAAATCCTGTAAACTATGAAAATTCACAGTTTATATATTTTTTCAGATAAACAGGTTTCTTCGCATAAATGTTTACGTAATTCCTGCTAATGATATAAAAATAAAATTTCCTTATCAACTTATTTAAGAGGATTAATTATTTTTTTAATCCCATACTAATTCATTTGTGGTTAACAAAACATCGAGATAACATTAAAATGTCTTTCTTATAAATTCTAAGTTATTTTTTGTACGTATTTTAGCATTGAATATATTGGGTCTCGTGAAAGTGTAGTTATTTTTGGAAATATGGGTATTAAATCAAAAACTATAACTCAAAAATGGTAAGAAATAGAGACCTAAGGTTTAAATCTTTCAATAATTTAGTTTTACGATGTTTTTTCTGTAATATTTGGTCCGTAATGACCTAAAACTAATTGGTAAAATTTTTATTTTATTTTGTACATTTCAAAAATTCATATCTCAAAAATGGTAAGAGGTAGAGACTTGAGGATTGAATTTTTGAAATTCTTACACCTAGTTTTGTTTAGAAAAAATTAATGTTTGGTCCGTAATGACCTAAAACTATTGAAAATTTTGATTTTATTGTAATTTTAAAAATTCATATCTCAAAAAAGGTAAGCCATAGAGATTTGAGGTTTGAATATTTGGAATTCTCACACCTTGTTTTGATTAGAAAAAAATAATGTTTGGTCCGTAATGACCTAAAACTATTGAAAATTTTGATTTTTTTGTAATTCTAAAAATTCATATCTCAAAAAAGGTAAGCCATAGAGACTTGAGGTTCGAATTTTTGGAATTCTCACATTTTGTTTTGTCTAGAAAAATATAATGTTTGGTCCGTAATGACCTAAAACTATTAGGGAAAATTTTGAAACTTTTTGTAATTTTAAAAATTCATTTCTCAAAAAAGGTTAGAAATAGAGACTTGAGGTTTGAATTTTAGGAATTCTCACACCTTGTTTTGTCTAGAAAAAATTAATGTTTGGTCCGTAATGACCTAAAACTATTAGGGAAAATTTTGATTTTAATGGAATTTAAAAAAATCATCTCAAAAAAGGTAAGAGATAGAGACTTGAGGTTTGAATTTTTGGAATTTTCACAAATTAATGTTTGGTCCGTAATGACGTAAAACTATTAGGGAAAAATTTGGAAAAATTTTTCAATTTTTTTTTTCGTTTTATCAAAAAGTGTCTCAAATAAAAGTTGTCAGTTATTGCTTTTATGGCAACGTTTGTTCAATAATTTTTTTCGAAATATTTTTCTGTTGTGAAATATTCGCAAAAATCTTAAAATCGACACGAGTAAACTCCCATTTTTAGTCCACCGATTTTTACCAAAGGTTGATCAACTAGTGCCATTGATGGCAGAAGCTTAAATATGAAGTTTCATAAAAATCCTTTCAGCCAAATTTGCTCTGCACATGTATACAGACAGACAGACAGACGGACGGACGGACGGACAGACGGACAGACAGGCAGACGGACGGACAGACAGTCAGACCGACAGACATCATGCTAAAAATAGTCAAAACGTTATGTAGGGACCTCAATTCGTGGAGATCCATCGAAATCTCGAAACGTCAAAATCGATATGATCACAATACCTCCCTTATATATGTTGGCGGTCGGTAATTAAAAACGAAATAATTTCCTAGAAAAGCTTTCCTTGTCCGAACCAATACTTTTGTTTAATTTTGTTTATTTTCATACCGTATTGGGTAATAACGCTACGTACAACCCCCAGAGAGTATTAGTTTCTTATACAAAACTAACAATCTGAAATAAAATTAGTGACAATCTATACATCAAATTTTGTACAGAATTTTTATCTATCTAATAGGATATTTTTGATTGTAGAAAAAATTATTGTAAAAATGTTATTGCTCAATAACTTAATAATAGGTGTCACACAACAATGTTCTGTAATTTTTTAAATATATTTGTGGGTTTCAAATAATTTTTATATTTATATAGTTTTGTGTAGAAATAATACATCAACATTTTTTTCGACATGATTGTTTATAGTTTAGAGCCTTCGTCGAAAAATATTATACTTGATGATAATGAAATGCCACTTGGTACAAGTATTATTTACATAAAATAAATCATTTTTACCTGCAGCACCTATATTAAAAACCGCGGCAGATTCGAGGTGGCGGCAAAAGTAGATTACCAAGTACAGTAACTATGAGTAATTTTCACAATAGAAAAAATTATCTCCAAACATATTTGTAGAATGGAGCTTTAGCTACAATTTTCCGCATGGTACACAAATATGCGTCGAATGGTTTACAAGATGGCGTCTATAACGCAATTTGTTTATTTACAATTACATGACAGTTCTTTTTACAATTAAAAATATCCTATTAGATAGATAAAAATTCGCTGAAAATTTTGATATATAGATTGTTACTAATTTTATTTCAGGTTGTTAGTCTTGTATAGGAAATTGAACGGTTGTGCGCACCCTTAAGGGAGTTCTTCCTCTCCGCCAATATTGCTGTTAATTTTTCTTCACTCGTTGCTAACACCACAATGTCGTGCACAAAACGAAGCATTGCCACTTTCTCTCTATCAAAAATATATGGTTCATTTCTTAAGTATTCAACGAAAAATTAGATGTCTAAAACAAAATTATCTTTAAAAGGTGGTAGGTAAATAAGTTTTTTTTTTTGTGAGGTGTCATATCAGTAACTAGAATTTCTTACTTAACAAAATGTGTAGGTAATATAAAATGTGCTCTGAATGATAATATTCGTGAGTGTCTGGCTCTTTACTCTTTTCTCTTTTATGTAAAATTCGCGACCCTAAAGGAGTCATGGTCCATTAACAGTGTGAAAACGCTGTCTTAAGCGATGTTTTTTTATGACAAAAATATCAACATTACACCGTTTATGCTTACATGTTGTTTTGTTTGCGATTTTTTATATCAGATTTTTTTAAGTAACCCGTCTAGCTCAATTTATATAAAAAACATTTTACAAAAAATTAACTGTATAAAAAAACATGATTGGTTAAATTGGGTTGAACAGTTTTAGAATAACTTTTGAGATGAAATTTTCTGTTTCTCTTTTTGATTACAAACGGGTGTGTACTACAAAAATACCCTTTTACCTCACCCTCACAAATCCTTCACCTTTCACTGTTAAGTTATTAGCCTACTCTAGTAGTCTTCAAAATTGAGACAACCAAGGAACCATTTTTTGTCTGAAAATTATAGCGGAACTGTTGATAAACAGGCGTAATGTAATACATTTTATTTGAACAAATTGTACACTGTACAAAAATGATGAAGTGTGAATATTCACACATTTCAGAGTTTCGCAGGTATTTACCAGGTCTACAAGTATGGTATGAAATGCGGATTTTTTTCAAACTTGCCGCGCAAACAGAGTGTATAGTTCAAAGTTTCAACACATATGGCGTTTTGTTAAGTTATCATTAAGTGGCAAATGCGTATAGGTTATAATTTGAAAAGTGATCATATAGTTTTTTTTTACTGTGTTAAAAATGTCAAATATTGTGCCAAGGAGCATTCGCGGAGAGTACTACTGTTTTTAAAAACAAAATTCAAGGCTTACTAGACAACTTTTTTTCGTTCATGCTGTATTTCAACGTTATAATTATAATTCGCTTGATAGCAACAATGAGATAGTTCAGAAGTTGGACACGGGAGCGCTACTGTCCTGCCACTATTAATAATGCTAAGCCCTACGATAGCAACGCTTGGTTTACGAAACCGCACAACAAATCTATTGTGGTTGCATAAACCAATTCGCGTTATGTAATAACAATTATAATTTGGTCCAGTACAATCTCCTGCGAATAACTTATTTATGTACTATCTGGTTAGATAAATTTAACAGCATCTTAGGCTATTAGCTTTCACATTATAACAAATTATATAATCAAGGTTGGGAAATGGGAGATAAATGATAACAGTGGATAAGACACGTCATGAAGTTCGGAAGGGGCAGATTGGTAAAGGATCTGGAATAAAGATTGATATATCGATCCCTTCTAGGTTATAATTCGAACATGTCTTTGTCATAAACAGAACAACGAAAATCATTTATTATCTTACAAACCACTTGTGCTATGAATCTATTATAAACGAGGCTTAAGTATTTGAATTTTATGCAAAAGCTTTTAGTCAACTACCGAAAGGTTTTTTGCTTTTCGTGCGAATCAAACAGAGGGTCCTCAAGTTTATCAAGGTAACTTCTTCTTCTTTGTGCACTGTCAGTTGGATTGACTTTTAGCCTCAATCACATTAGTCCTCCATATTGATCTGTTAATTTTCAGGTCCTCCCATGTGTCCTGTATAATAATATTGGTTAGATCTTCGTTTAGTTGATCTCTTCATCTCTTGCAAGGTATTTCCACTGGTCGACAGGTGTTCAATCTTTCCTCCCATATCCTCCTTATCATTGTGGCCTCCCTCATCTTCATCACGTGTCCTATCCACTGTCATCGTCTACCACTCAACCCTTGTGTGATACCTTGAATACAGTTTTCGAATATCTATGTTTTTGCAGTTTCTCCATTCACCATTAATTTCAATGGGACTAAAGAATCGGAGTAATATTTAATTTTCGAAAACTATGAGGTATTGTCGATCTCGCTTTGTTAAGGTCCATGTTTCTTAGCCATACTTAACTATGGGACGAACTATAATTTGGTTTAACTTAATCTTGGTGTTTCTAGACAGGAGTTTCGTTTTGAAGAGATAGATTTACCTGATTTATTATGGTGCTCAGGCATTTGAAATTGTAAATTCTCTCAAAAGTGTTGCCATTATTTTTAAGGTTTAAAGCTAACTAATAGGTGCATTTGTTCCCCACGCGGTCACCCATTAAAAATATATGTCTGTTTATTTTTATTTTTTTTATTTGTTGTACAAAAACAAAATATAAATATTACAATATACAAACAAAAAGAGACAATAATTTTTTATTTATTTTTTAACAACAATTGTGCTATGTAAATAAACTTCAAGAAGAGCTAAGCTAGAAGCTTGTCACCGTTTCCCAAAATGTTTAACATCGAAGACCATTCCAGCGAGTTTAAAGCCATTCGTATTTTTACGTTATGAGCGAGTGAGCATATTGCAACTAGCTCAGCGAGTGCCGATTTCCGAAAGCTAGTAAAACATACTTAGTAGAGGTTGCTCGATATATTATGTGTTCATGTTGGAATCGCGTTGTTTTACAATTGCTGTTTTATTTTTATTACATTTATTTAAAATTAAGTGGAACAGTAACAATTTTTTTTTTCATATTTTTCTCTTCTTTCTGTTCAGTCTTTTAACCACATTTTTCTGAATTGAATTTACTGAATTTTATCTATTTAATAGACGCTATCTTGTAAACCAATGGACCCATATTTGCGTACGATGCGGAAAATTGTAGCTGAAACTTCATTCTACAAATATGTTTGTGGCTATTCTATTGTGAAAACTACATATAGTTGATAATCTATTTCTATCTTGAATCTGCAGCGGTTCACAATATAGGTGTTTCGGGTAAACATTTTCCGGATTCAATTCTCGGAAAGAACACGTGTACCTAGTGGAATCCCATTATCATCAAGTGTAATATTTTTCTACAAAGGTTCTAAACTATAAACAATCATGGCAAAGAAAATGTTGACGTATTATTTTACAATTTCTACAAAAACTATATAAATATAAAAGTTATTTGGAACCCGCAAATATATTTAAAAAGTTACAGAACATTGTCATCTGTTATCTATTATTAAGTTATTGAGCCATATCAGTTTAAAAAGTTTTAAATCGGGTTCTTAATTTCCCGTCAATTTTACCTTCTTCTTGTCTTGTCTTCTCTATATTTTCGTTCCGTCTGGTGACCTAAGAATCGAAGAACGCAGTCATATACAATTAAAAACAGTCTCATCATCGGTTTAATTTCCTCCGTCTAAATTTGTTTCGGTTAATAACCAACCACTGAAAGCTTGATTTCTAAATTAATTGTTGGTATAAAAAATATGACCTTTGATAAAAATGTAAACAATTTTTTATGGAGAAAAATATAGTTGACAACCTTCTTTCCTTTTATTTTAAATAATGTTTTGAATTTCCAGGGAAATGAGAAAAATGAAATAATTTTTACAGAACAAATAGAAAAGATTTCTAGAGAAATGTTATCAGATTTTTTAACTTTATCTTGAGGTTTTACAATTTTAAAAGGAATATAAGAATTTTGTTTGGTTTAATGAGATTTGTTTTATGAAATCTTAATAAAACGTCACTGTTTAAATGATAGTTGTTTTCCTTTAAACAAATGAAAATTATGACAGAAACAAATGATACAAATAAATGAATACAATCTAAAAACATGAAACGTATTAACAAAAAATATAAGGGTATTCAGATTTCAGTCATTTTCCAAGGTTTATTAATCAATCATTCGTCGTACAACTTTCAGGAGTAACGAGTGATGAAAGAGTTGTAATAAATATATTCATTACCACGAATTAACTAATTCTGTACTCTATCTCAGAAAGACTGATAGTAATAAAATTTATTATTTGTAAAAAGTTATTGTTTTTTCACACAGAAGCGGCAAAACAAAAGCGAGAAAATATGAATAGTTCGAAACGAAATATTGTTAAAAACAACAGAGTGTGCCGCACATATTATATGGGAATACGAACTAGGGTTAAACACAATAGACCATAAAAATTTGACCCTAAAATTTTGAGGAAAGATATGGTCACAGGGGTGTGTTTAATGATATGATAAATATGGTCACAGGCGTGCGTTTAATAAAATAGTAATATAGAAATACACAAAACCAATTTAAACGTGTTTAAAATTTGCACGCCACTGGTAACTGCCTGACAAAATGATTTATTACTATCAGTCTTTCTGAGATAGAGTATAGTCTCTCACAATCTTCCTCACACCCTCTCTCTCTCTCTCTCTCTCCGGATTTTTATGATTATGTAGGTATGACCAAAAACCCTTATTAATACACTCATATGTCTGCCTGTCTGTCTGCCTGTCTGTCTGCCTGTCGATTCGGTAGAAATTGTAGCCAAACGGCTTAACATAGAAAGTAAACATTGGGCATGCTTATAAAACTTTTTGACCCGCATACATATAAAAAAATTAGCTGTGGCCACCACAGGACCGACCGCTATCACAAAGCACTTGTATAAAATACATTCTAGCAGCTGAGTAGTTATTATTGTAAAAGATAATAACATATTATATTACGTTTACAATGTCTCAAATAAAAGTTGTTAGTTTTTGCTTTTATAGCAACTTTTGCAAAATAATTTTTTTCAAAATATTTCTCCGTTGTGAAATATTCGCAAAAATCTTAAAACTTAAAACAGACACGAGTAAACTCCCATTTCTAGTTAACCGATTTTTACCAAAAGTTGATCAACTCGTGCCATTGATGTCAAAAGCTTAAATATGAAGTTTTATAAAAATCCTTTTAACCGAATTTGCTCTGTACGTGTACACGGACCGACAGACAGACCGACAGGTAGACAGACAGACAGACACACAGATAGACTGACAGACAGACAGACCGACAGACATCATGCTAAAAATAGTCAAAACGTTTTGTAGGGACCTCAATTCGTGGAGATCCATCGAAATCTCGAAATGTCAAAATCGGTATGATCACAATACCTCCCTTATAAAAGTTGGCGGTCGGTAAAAAATCATATGTGTAAAAATTCATTCTCAGTTTGGATACAATTTTAATGTCAAAATGTTCATTTAAAAATAGTAAAAAGTTCACTATTTTTAACCAAATCAGCGTGTAAATTCACTTCATTTATTCAGATAGTGTTATTTTTATGAAATATTACTTTTTCATAATACCTGGGAAATTATTTTGCAATGTTCCAATATCAATGCGGACACCGTTATTTTGGACGTTTGCCATTGCTGATAGTACTAGGCTAGAATAGTACAATATAATGAGTATTAGTATCAAAAAAATATAATACTTTATGAGTTATAAAAATATTTTCGGACATTTCGGAAACTGCTCAACGATCTATTTCCGTCTTCAGCGATCACGAGAAGTGATGAATCCATCACGAGAAATGATTGGGATATATAATGTTTTTGGAAAATACTTTTTTTTTATTGTATTTTCGCCAAAAATATGTCAAAAAACTTTTGCCACCCCCCCCCATTCTATCTCCCAGAGGAGTTGATCTAAAAATCTGAAAAAAATCTCTAGCCAAAAAATTATGGCCAAACGGCTAGCCCTAAAAAATGGAAATTTGTCATGCTTGTACTTTTTGAGCCATATATAGGAAAACTATTGAGAGTTCCAAAAACCAAATGGTGGGGATATAAATAAATGTGTATTCAAACGAAAAATAAATATTTTTAAACATTTTGAGGGGGTATCAATACGTGGATAAACCAGCATTTTTTTCTTTTATCCAAATTTTTTTTTTCACTAAAAATGTATCAAAAAACTTTTGTTCTCTACCATAATTCCCAAAGGGGTTGATCCAAAAATATCAACAAAAAAAATCAATGATGTACATTGATGGGAACCAGAATATTTTGGAATTTTTATTAGATTAGTTTTTCGGAAAATATCGAATTTTTTGAGTCGTTGAAATAATAATAATTATGTCAATTATAACCTAGTCACATATGAGTTATGTTAGGTGCAAATAGCCATCGTTGCTATGTGTCAAAATATGTAACTAATTAATTAAACTTAAGTGACCGAAAAATCTCGCATTCATAATTCAATTTGACGCGCCTTCCAATTCGGCGCCTGCAGCGGTTAAGCCCTAATCTCTACATCTTGTTCTCTCTTTCTTCTCTTTCCATCTCGATTCATTCGTTAAAAAATGAAATGAAAAAAGTTTTGTTTAAACCTAATAATAATGGCAAACGTTATTGAAATGCATGTTCAAATTTGGGTTCAAAAATGACAATGAACACCACTGCATTAACATGAGAATATGACCAAACAGATATATTGCACGACATACATGACTATTGTAGTGCAACAACAGTTCACATAATTCATCAATAAAATTTGTTGGGGTCATGGATTCCAATAGAAATTCCACGAAATGCAGCTTTAAACAACTGGCTTTCAAACCAAAGTCACATTAAACCATAATTCAAAAATGTCTGCACGTACTAAAGGAATATAACACAGGAAATGAATGAAAGGTTACAATATAATGTAGTTATTGTATTATAACACATTATTGAAGCTGTAGGTTGACTTTCAACGATTAATACGGAGTAACCAATATTGATTGACTGTAAAATGTATCAGTTTAATTCCATTAGGCATACAATTTTATCCCAAGAACGGAATTTTGTGCGAAATGTCACTTCTGCGCATGTGCAAGTAACATGTGTTTCCATGAGTCACGTACCGTCCATTTTTTAGGGTTTTGTAGGTATGACCAAAAAACCCTTACACCGTCATAGAACGCGAAATTCTTAGGTTGACGGGTTCGATTCCCGGTGAGGCAGTATTTTGATATTTAATTTCTACATTATATATGTATTATCGCTTTGCGATTCAGAAATCCTGAATAACCATTTACTTATATTATATATACAGGGTATTTGTTTGAAACGGGGCACCCAGAAAATCTCCTTTATTTGTAAAGATACAAAAAATCTTCAGAACAAAAGTTAAACTAAACAAAAAGGCCCATCTAAAGGTTACTATAAGAATTCTGAGGCACTTCCGGTTTCACCGGAAATGATGTCAACTTTTGATCTAGCATAGGGAATCGATAATTTTATATTTTTTTCCTAAAATTACATTAAATTAGCTTTACAATGACACCAGAAATTCATATTTTTATGTTAACCATTTCAAAATGGCGACCATTTATTTACAAAATAATAATCAACATTAGTTTTACAAAGTTGAACGTAGCAAGCTTTGAAAACAATAAAAAAAGAAACAAAATATCTCTAAAATAAACTGTTATAACTAGTTATTATATGAAATAACATGAAATAACTTAAATTTAAATTTTTAACAATAATGGTGTTTTGATCGAACATTTGTATTTTTTTTTTTTTTGTAAAATAATTGTAAAAAGTAATAGTTTTTTTTTTTAAATAGTCAAATAGTTTATTTTAGAGATATTTTGTTTCTTTTTTTATTGTTTTCAAAGCTTGCTACGTTCAACTTTGTAAAACTTATGTTGATTATTATTTTGTAAATAAATGGTCGCCATTTTGAAATGGGTAACATAAAAATATGATTTTTTGGTGTCATTGTAAAGCTAATTTAATGTACTTTTAGGAAAAAAATATAAAATTATCGATTCCCTATGCTATATCAAAAGTTGACATCATTTCCGGTGAAACCGGAAGTGCCTCAGAATTCTCATAGTAACTTTTAGATGGGCCTTTTTGCCTAGTTTAACTTTTGCTCTGAAGATTTTTTGTATCTTTACAAATAAAGGAGATTTTCGGGGTGCCCCGTTTCAAACAAACACCCTGTATATATACCATATTTTTTTTGCGGACCAGAAAATAGAATGGAAACCAACGGTTGGGAAGCACTGAGCTGGACAGATAGTCGGCTAGGTCATAACCGAACTCGGCTGAACTGTTTTGTATAAAGTGCCAATTGAAATTATGGTGATGAATTTATTATTTTGCCGACCGGGGCCCGGCCCGAGAACGCCCCGTTAACGTATAGAAAAAATCTACAATTCAAAGAAACAGGCGAATAGTTACACTAACCATTAGATATACCTTAGAATAGCTTTGTAGATTATTGCAATATTACTACAAACCAAATAACAGTAACACGAAAAGCAATTTTATTAAATTAAATTTCTAGTTCTAAAAAGAAAATAATAGGTTTTTTCAATCACAGAAAGCCAAGGACTCGAAGATATAAAAAAACCTTGAAATCACTATTTCTATACATCGGTTCTAGTATTACAGATAAAATGAACAGATAACCAACTTTAATTTTCTGTTATTTTATTGTGTCTGCTATACTTTAGTTGAACAAACTTTTAACAAAAAAATATTATTAATGACTCCATGTCTCGCCCGTATTAAAAGAATAAAGTGAACTATAAGTGAATTGAATCTATAGAAAATTTTTAATTATTAAAAGATATTTTTTTACTTTTAAAAAACTAATTGAAAATTGATTAATGAATATTTGTTTTTATACTTGGATAAGCAGTAAGTACTACCTACACGATCTTATTAAGCATATTGCTAAATTAAAATTGACTTGAGCTGGTCATATTTTGATGGTGGATGGACAAACACTACTGAGTAAAAGCCCAGAACTATTATTTTTAGAATGACTAAATCTGTTCTTTTTATAGTTGCAGTACCTTTATATTTATACCACTCAAATTCCCATCTAAAAGGTTTATTAAATTTTTTTGAGGATTACCGCGATTCTGGATTTACATCTTCTGTAATTAACGCAAAGGAACTTGCTGCAGAATTAAAAATAGAACCAAAATTTAAAATACATCGTACTGGACGAAAGACAAAAAAGGAACTGGTGAACCAATTTCATCCGCAGAAGAACATTTCAGAATTAAATACTTCTTAATAATAATAGACAATGCAATTTTATCATTTAAAAAAAGATTCGAAATTTATCACCACCACGAAAATATATTTGGCTTTTTGTACAATTCAGACAATATACAAGAGATGACTGAAGACGATCTGCTTAAATGTTGCAAAGATTTAAATTTGCGTTTAAAAGACAACATTGATTGTACAGACCTTTTTTTTTAAATTAAAATGTGTCGTCGAGTATTGTCGCCTAGAAATTTTAGAATATATTTACAAGAACAATTTATCTGAATTGTATCCCAATTTTGTAACTGTTTTGAAAGTAATACTGACAATTCCAGTAACAGTTGCATCGACAGAGAGATCGTTTTCAAAATTGAAAATAATAAAAAATTATTTACGGTCTTGTACAAGTCAGGAGCGATTCTCTTCATTGGCAATTTTGTCAATCGAGTCCGAGTTGGCAAGAAAACTAAATTATGACGAGATAATTAACAATTTTGCAATAAAACATGCCAGAAGGAATTGGTCATCATTACTGGTACGGCCTTCAAGGCCCTTGAAGGCCATAGCCGTCTCAATCATCTTCCGCCATTCCTTCCGATATTGTGTTATTGTCCTCCTGTTGTGCCAGTCCATCCTAGTCGATTTAATTAAACTTTTTTCTTCATACCGATTGAACAGTTTGAAATTATATCCGCATCTCAATAAGGCACTTTTGCATACGGTCTAAAACGTTCTATAGGCATCTGGGTCGCGTTATGATTTCAGTACTGTTTTCAGAATGAGATTTCATAACAATAGGTTTTATATGGGCAGTGGTCGTTATGAAATAGGTATTTATAGATCTTTTTAGCTATTTATATTATTTTGTTAAATATTAATTATAATTATTCATAAATTATTAGTGCAACTAATATGTACGAATAATAAGTGCAATATTGCAAAATACAAATATTTTGAATGTGTTTTTTTTTTTAGAAAAAGAAGGCCCCACACGAGCTTCTTGCACCGGAACCCGCTTTTTCTCGAGCCGGCCCTGCTTCGACATGCATGCGTACTGCACGCTTGAATCAGTCGACCGGACGCGGTCGAGTACGAGCCTAGTACAGTTCGGGCGAACACGCTTCCACTGTAACCGTAGCTTAAGACAATTTTATCGTGCTTAATGATCGAGTTTATGACTGCAAGCTCCTTAAGAAGGCGATTCGTTGTCAACAATTTTTTACCATATTTTCAATGTAAAAAAATGACATACACTACCTTAGTCATGAATACAAAAAATCCATAATATTATTCGCCATAATTTAGGCATGAATTAAAAAATAAATAAATAAAAATAATTTTGTCAAAAACACAAAAACTACAATATTTTTCAAACGCGAAATCAGATCAAAAATTCCTCTCGTACGTTTTCGGCTCAGATCAATGTTCATTGCTTATATATTTTTTCAGATTTTTAGTTTAACCCTCTTGGGCAAAAACGGACGGGACAAAAACTTTTTTGGCACATTTTTGACTAAAATCGTGTTAAAAGATAATCTATCTTAATACTACGTTTTAAGATCATTCTTTTAATACCACACATTAATTTTAAAAAAATATATAAATTATTTTCAACGGCACAAAAAAATCGATATTTTTCGAAAAACCTGATTAAAAATTGCTGTTGAACTATTCCGGTTCCCAACAATGTACATTATGGAGACTTTTTCAGATTTTTAGATCAACCACTCTGGAAGATAGGGGGACACAAGTTTTTTTACATATATTTGGAGAAAATTAAATGAGAAAAAAAAATATTTTTCAAAAAAAAAAAATTGCTCGTCTATCTACTCATTAAGAGGTTTTATTTGGTACCCCACTCATAATTTAATATATATATATTCATTAATTACACATATGTTTATATTTATCTGGGTATGTGTTTTTTTGAACTCTATGTGGGTCAAAGAGTTGTATAAGGATACCAAATTTCAACTTTATATGTTAAGCCGTTAGGCTACTATTTCTACCGAAAAGATAGACAGACAGACAGACAGGCAGACACATAAGTTTATACTGTTACAATTATTAACCATAATAACAAAGAGCGAATTCTAGGTTTTCTCGGTTTCCCTTCCACTTTTTTATGGCGCGAAATTGTCCTCTGTTAAAATACTCCATCATAAATTCATCATCACTTTGATCTGTCGATGAATCTGTTAAAAGTATCTCGTTATCTCGTTAAATAAATATTGTTGATAAATATTTACATATACCTACATGCAAACAGAATATTGACGTTATATTTTTTAACAAAATCGGTATCAGGGTTGTACTTATACACAAGCGCTTTAGGCACTAACGAGGAGGGGGAGGGGGTGGCTCGCAATTTTAGGGAACCCCAAGTCACATATTATACGTTATTTTTTATACCTCCACTACGTTAGGAGGGACGTTTACAAAAACAATATAACAGGTAGAATTAGATATTTGATTGAATATACCCGATTTTATCAATATGTCTTGTTCATCAAATCATATTTTAAAGTGTACAGTGGTATAAAAAAGTTTAAGGACTTGTTTAACCGCTTAATTGTCAGAATTAATATTAAAATTAAAATAAATATGAAAGAATTGCCAGAATATATTAACATAAGTGCACAAAAAGCAACACAAAGTTTGTTACCAACTAAATTAAAACATAAACATGAAAAAGAATATGAAATCTTTAGACTATGGCAATCAAAAAAATATCAGCTGTGGCCACCTCAGGACCGACCGCCATCACAAAGTACATGTATAAAATACATTCTAGCAGCAGAGTAGAAATAACTTGGCCTAATATTTTCTAACAAAGATATTATTTATCATGACCATGGAAACGTTACATGTAAGTATGAAAAAATTCATATGAAATAATTAATGAAAAAATTGAGACTTTTTCAATTTTTTTTCGTTTTATGAAAAAATGTCTCAAATAAAAATTGTTAGTCATTGCTTTTATAGCAACTTTTGTTCAATAAATTTTTTCGAAATATCTTTTTTTTGTGAAATATTCGCAAAAATCTTAAAATCGACACGAGTAAACTCCCATTTTTAGTCAACCGATTTTTACCAAAAGTTGATCAACTCGTGCCATTGTTGGCAGAAGATTAAATATGAAGTTTTATAAAAATCCTTTCAGCCGAATTTACTCTGCACGTGTACACAGACAGACAGACGGACGGACGGACGGACGGACGGACAGGTAGACTGACAGACATCATGCTAAAAATAGTTAAAACGTTATGTAGGGACCTCAAATCGTGGAGATCCATCGAAATCTCGAAAAGTCAAAATCGGTATGATCACAATACCTCCCTTATATATGTTGGCGGTCGGTAAAAACCTTTATTCCCGTTTTTTTTTTTTCAATATCAGGGTTTAACTAAACTGAAATCTGGTCACCCTGATCACCATACGTCTTAAAGACGCAAAGAGGACCCTCTTTCATTCTCTACCATTCCTCTTTCATCATCCTGTGTCCTATCCAATTCCATCGTTTTCCTTTCACACAAAAATCACTGCAATTCATTTTAGGTACCACGTCCGATTAGGTCAATCCATTTTAATCTGTTTGAAATTTACTTTTAAACATACAATTTAAATGTAACGAAAACTATACGATTTCAGTGGTTCGGGAACTATAAATCTGAATTTTACAATACTATAGTTTCCAATACGGTGCAAGTACGAATACGTGTTACTTTTTATAACTGGTATATTTTACTACTTTTCAGTCTCTCTTTTCACACTGTCATACTGGAAATAGAAAAAAGAACAAGAGGACAATTATTTATTTCATTTTATGTTTGCAGTTAAAAATGTTACATTATTTAAGGGGTAAAACAAAAATTTAATTCGATATCGGAGAGTGAAAATATAGGAAAACAGTATCAATTTTTTCATACTTATATGTAACGTTTCCATGGTCATGATAAATAATATCTCTGTTAGAAAATATTAGGCCAAGTTATTTCTACTCTGCTGCTAGAATGTATTTTATACAAGAACTTTGTGATGATGGTCGGTCCTGTGGTGGCCACAGCTGATTTTTTATGATTGCCATAGCCTAAAGGTTTCATATTTTTTTCATATTTATGTTTTGATTTAGTTGGCAACAAACTTTTTGTTGCTTTTTGTGCATTTAAGTTAATATATTCGGGCAATTCTTGCATATTTATTTTAATTTTAATATTAATTCTGTCAATTAAGCGGTTAAACAAGTCCTTAAACTTTTTTGTACCATTGTACATTATAAAATATGATTTGATGAACAAGACATATTGATAAAATCGGGTAACTTCAATCAAATATCTAATTCTACCGGTTATATTGTTTTTGTAAACGCCCCTCCTAACGTAGTGGAGGTATAAAAAATAACGTATAATATGTAACTTGGGGTTCCCTAAAATTGCGAGCCACCCCCTCCCCCTCCTCGTTAGTGCCTAAAGCGCTTGTGTATAAGTACGACCCTGATACCAATTTTGTTAAAAAATATAACGTCAATATTCTGTTTGCATGTAGGTATATGTAAATATTTATCAACAATATTTATTAAACGAGGTAACGAGATACTTTTAACAGATTCTCAATTTTTTCATACTTGTATGTAACGTTTCCATGGTCATGATAACTAATATTTCTGTTAGAAAATATTAGGCCAAGTTATTTCTACTCTGCTGCTAGAATGTATTTTATACAAGTACTTTATGATGGCGGTCGGTCCTGTGGTAGCCAGAGCTGATTTTTTATTATAACGGTCAACACAGACAAAACAAAAAAAATACATATAAAGCTTGTTCTTTGATTTAAAAAAATATAATATAAATTAAATTAACATTAATTATTATTGAAATAACCAAAATAGGAACTCTGTATATATATGTATATAGTGATATAATCAGTCAAAATGCTTATAATAACAAAATATAAATAAAATGAAGTAGCGGAACTAAAGTAGCAGAAATTATATTTTTTATTGGTCTAACAACATTTTAGTAACTCTTCACATTCACGAAAACATTCACAACGTCCATCGACCGTCACCCGTTACTGTCTGACTCGCACTACCTTCTGACAGTTGATAATCCGAGTGCAGCAGTTGGTGACACAGAACAGTAAAACAGTAGGTGACTGCTGCAGGCTCTATATATCCGGTTAATCGGTTTTAACCGTTGGCGTGATCGGAAATACCAAGAATTCTATATACGCTGGCACTGCGCGCGACATTTGCGACGATTATATAAAACGTAACGATGTTTTTTCATTACTATAAACCATTTACATTAATTTTAGATAAAATTAGCGTAACCCGGAGAGTTTATAACAAAACACAGAGCCCGAAGAAAGGACGTTGAAACCCTGAGAGTCCGAGTGAAACCCTGAGACCTAGACATCCTGATGGTGACATAGATTAAATAGGAAAATAAACAGAGATGTGTCGATATGTTCTGAAATCGATATTGGTGTCCCACAAGGATCTATTTTAGGCCCTTTACTCTTTTTAATATACATAAATTACCTCCCCTTAGCGCTGAACACAAATGCCATACTGTATGCGGATGATACTACCGCCTATAAATTAAAAATGCTTCTGACTGGCTGGCTAGAAACAAGTTAACTTTAAATGAAAATAAAACTCAAAAGTTACTGATCACCAACAGACCTCACTCTTTTGAAAATCCAGTTTCGGTGTGTTTTCTTGGAATCTGTTTAGACCAAAATTTAAATTGGGAACCCCACATATCCACACTTTGTGGCAAACTTTGCCAAACAATATTTTTAATCAGAAATATCAGGACATCGATATCAATTGATACATTAAAAAAAAGCTTATTTCGCGCTGTTTGAATCACAAATATCTTATGCGATTTTGGCCTGGGGACACTCCACCTTTTCCTCCAGAATATTTTCACTTCAGCGTCGATTAGTAAGAATTATGATGGGTTTATCGTACAGAGCTGAATGTAAGCATTGCTTTGTTGAACTACGCATAATGACTTTTCCAGCGCTGTACGCATATCATTGCCTACTTTATGCACACAGTCATCTTAGTGATTTTACTACTCATGGACATATTCATACCTACAATACCAGAAATAAATCAAATCTATGTCCGGATTTCAGACTAAATAAATGTAGGTACAGTGCAAATTACTATTCCCAGCACTTTTTTAATTTACTGCCCCTTATTCTCAGAAAAATCCCATTTCACATATTTAAAAGAAAAATAAAACAATGTATCATTGAAAATCCAGTATTCTCATTAGAAGATTTTTCTAAAATAGATTTTTTAAATATATCTATCGATATCGAGGACTAAATCACGTTTTCGTTTCTCTATAAGACCACAAAATAGGTCTATATTTATAAAATTCTTATTAATATTTTATAATTTGTATTTTTTCTAACTATGTAATTGACTGACTGTAAACAACGATCAGATGTATTGTAGTCAATAAACTTATTATTATTATTATTATTATTATTATTATTAGATTCAAGCCATTTGTTAGATCTTGGGCAGCTTTTTTAATTATAGACAACCATCTCACGTGATTTTCTGTCCCTCTGAAGGCTCGTGGCCTTTTTGGCCTTTAAAATGACGACTTATTTATTGGCAAATAATGGAAACAAACACATGAAATTGTTTCTACTACACAAGACTTACACAAGACAAGACATAAAAATTAGAATTACCCAAGCGTTTCAAACGATAAATTAGGAAAATACTGCTTGTTCTGTTCAAGAAGCTTTTAAAAAACATACAAAAAAGTGTATTGAACGGCAAGGTCATCATTTTGAATATTTAGTACAATAGGTAGATTACTGTTATGAGTTACTGATCACTTATTATTTTTAAGATCACAAAGAGTCGCCATTCTCAAAAATTTTGTTATGCAAGGATATAAAAGTTTTACACCGTTGAAAAGAGAAAAAGCTCTTTAATATTGTGTTAATAATATATGTAGTGTAATTTGAAAAATAGTTATTTACTGCCGTGCCTCTTAAAAAACAAATGAAAAAAAATATTTGATACCACTATTAATTTTTTGTCTAATGAATCCGTAGTTTTAAATTAATTTTTTTAAGCAGAAAGTTAGATATAAGTTTTTTGCATTTTCTAAAAAACAGTTTTCAGTGACATGTCCCTTTTTGTAAGAATTTTCTTCAGTTGTAAACTGTTGTCCTATCCAAATAAATCCATCCTCTAAATTAGTGAGTAAACAATTACTCCCAAAATAGGTTATGTACTTCATTCTTCCTGTGTCTATTTAATGTGAAAGAAGTAATATGAAGTATTGAATGAGGTAGGTTCAATAATTCATGAATTAAATAACTCACATAGAGTCACATACGCGCAGATGGTAAGGACACTTGACAAGTCTTTACTGCTCACAGAGCCGAGAAGAAAAAACTGTCACTATTTCGTAAGAGCAAAAAGACATTTTATATCAAGACATACACCACAAGAAAACTGAATTCAAATGTACTTTTTCGTCAAAAGACTAAAAAATATATGAAATATTGCTCAACTTCCTTTTAAGTCGAGAATGTTTAATATTTATAATAAATAATTCTCCATCTGGACAGTGAATCATGGCTTTCAGATTTCATTGCCCAATCGAGATTATTTCAATTTTAATCGGTGTACCTTTGGAGTATAGTAATTATAATGATAATAAAAATGAGGATTTTTTTAAAAAATATTAGGTGGCACGTTTCTTGAATAACAGGTATGTATGAGGTGTGTACATTGAATAAGCGGACTGATTTATTTATTTATTTATTTTTCCACACAGCGCATAGCCACACAGCGCTGGAGACGGTTCTTCCAATGTAACATTTTCCGGATAATGACAGGCATAAATAAAGTACTGTGTACATAAAAACTAGGTAATTAGGTTAGGTTTAGTTAGTAAAAATCTAGGACAGCAGAAGCCGAAAGGCTCGAAGTACGATTAAAGGAGTAGGTGTAAAAAAAAAACACAAACCTGATTGACCCAAATAATAATTTCAACGCCTAGACGGCACTGAAGACAAAGAATGTAAGGTCTATTAACCCATTACGCCTAAAATGAAACTGGTAAGAAAAAAGTTTTAAATTATACAAAAACATGAAATCCAGGTTACAATTATTACATATATTTAAGAATTTTATTTATTTTTTTATCAACTGTAAAGATACAAGGGCGTCCTCAAATGGGGACGTTTTCTGGCACTTTTTACATGTCCATCTGGCTTTCAAATGACACACACAACACTTTAATTGTTTTTCTAATTTTCCTGGAAAATGAAAACCTTCAGTTAATTCAACGCTGGATCCAGCTTTTCTTTTCCTTTGGGTTCTGGAAGTGGTGCCATCTCTCAGATAACTCCTTGTTATATAACGCCGGAATTCTAACTGATCCACCATATTTTCTGAAGTCATTTGATGCATTTTCCAGGCATTAGTCATGACCATATCAAGAAAATAGGTAAATAAAAGCCACCACCGTTTTTTACCTTTTACACCAATTCGATACAATGATATGCACTGATCATGGGTATCTACCCCGCCCATTCCAGAATTGTAAGTAGCAAACAATTTCGGCAAAACTACATTTTCTTTAGACTTTGTAGTTCTGGACCACCGCTTTACATGATTCAGTGGCTCAATAGTGTCATAATTTGATATCATGGAGCAAACACTGTTATCATACCATTTCACGCATAAAATGTCATTTGTTTTGTCATATCTGTAATCATATGAGCCTCTTGCCTCTTCCTTCGGAATGTAATTTGGATTCTCTATAATATCATCATCAAGTTCTTCAGTATCTGTCAATTCATCCAAATTTGGTGGGAGAACGTCAATGTTGTCAACCTGTTCATACTCTTCATTTTCAATCTCTTCCAAGGCTTGTTCCAACTTTTGGAAGGTTTTGGAACCATAAAAAGTTTTATGATCCATAATAAATAAATATTTTCTTCTGACATGAAAAGAAAAAAAATTACAGTTTATATATATTTCTGCCTAACGTCCTCATTTGAGGACGGTAAGTTATAATGGCAGCTAAAAACTACCAAATAAAAAATAAATGAATAATTGTGTATACTTACATTAATATTAGTCTATAGACGCTATGTTTTTGGAAAAAAAAAATTAAAACTATATTTTTTTATTTATCAAACACAATTTTTTTTAACGTAACTACACCATTTCAAAATACTGTGTAATACCAAGCACTCTCAAGTCACAACTAGTCATTGTTAAATCACTCTAATTCCAATGATTCATTGCAGTCTTTATATTAACAAGTTAGAACTAGAAAAATTTCATAAACAGTTTGCACATACATACGTTGAATGTTTATTTTTATAAGCGTCCTCAAATGGGTACGGTCGGCGTTAATGGGTTAATAGTACTGTCAATTTCATCTAACTAAAATATTTTAATTTAAAAATTTAGTAAAAATATGTTTTTAAAATATAATGTTAAAAAGCAAACTGACAGAATTAATAACGAAATATTAAAAATTCTAATAAAACATTTGCGTGTAATTAATACGAGACGTAATTTTTTTTAAATGTGAAAAGGAAAGAACGCATTTTTCAGCCCTGAAAAACAAAGAATATAAGAACTTTAATACCGGAGCAAATTTTAATAAACTGTATAAAAATTACAAATGCGACAGGTAATTTTTATATTTCAGAATATTTTAGTCAAAGTATAGAGTTAAAAATGTTTTCATACAGAGCAGTAGCGTACGCGGGGGGGGGGGGGGATATAATTTTAAATTGGGTAACAAGCAATATTTTATTTTGATAATTTTGAAATATTTGGAAGCGATTTATGCAAGAGTGTTTAAAGCAATAAAAAAAAATTATTATTATTATTTTTCAAAATAATATATTGGCGAAAAGTGCGCCGAGTCGACTTTTTTCAAATTTAATATATTAGTAAAAAAAAAACGTTGTACGGAAAAATATTCTGCCCGAGGCTCTGAAATACCTCGATCCAACCCTGTCTGGAACATAGTACAAAAGTTAACAAAACCAAACAACTACCACAACCTCAGCAATATCATTAACTATATAACAGATGCAACAAACAGATTGAAAACCTCAAATCCCTTTTATTTTGTGGATTTAATAACTTTTTGCAGTGTAAAAGTATCATAAATTTTCATTAAAAGTTAGGATGGAAATCACTTACTAAAACTGATAAGACAAATCATTGAATAGAAAAAAAAAAAGTTGTAGAGATTTAGGGCATAAGAATTCAACAAAAAGTTTTATCTTAAGCGAAAGTGAGATCGAAACTTTTTTTGTAATTGATTCAAATCTATATCTATGCAAATTATTTTGTAAATATTTTACGACCTAAATATAAATATACTCGATTCTTTTGTTAGCTGATCTCTTCATCGCTTGTGATTGCTTTACGCTAGCCCAGTTGTTAGTTAGTTTCTTGCGCACAGCAATGAAGGCTATTTGCGCCCAACACAGCATGTCTATATATCTATTGTCGCTAGTTCAAATATATAATGCGTAAAAAATCTACAGTTTTAGGGTGTAAATATTTGTGTGGAATCCCCTGCTAATCTCGTTAACTCTACCAGAGCTAGCGGACGTGTATAATACACATATATAAAGCTGTGCCAAGATTAGCGAGACGAACCTGTAACTTACCGCCTAATGCAACACGCCGTATAACATATTTGCTCGACCTAAACCGCTCGACCTAAACCACTCTGTGTCGGTTTTTGTTTTGTAAAGGCGTTCGACGAATTTGGTTGGACGCGTTCGACGAATTTGGTTGGACGCGTTCGAGATAATTTTGAAACTCTCGAGCATGGACGTTTAACATAAAGTTTACATAACCTAGAGCAGGGGTTCTTAACCTACGGTTAGCGAAGCATATTCTGTAGATCGCAGAGAAAAATTTGAAATTCTGTAAATAATATTTTCATCTATAAAATTGAATGAACTTTCAAAACTCATGCAAAGCTTAAGTTCAGTTTATTGATCAATAGATCATTTTTTTGTCAATTGAATAATTTATTTATAACCTTGAAAATAAAACTTAAACACACATAAATTTATCAATTTTTTTGAAAAAATAAATATTACCAACTGTAAAACGTATTTATCAAACTGAAAATATTGAAAAATTCTTCACAAAATTACGAGCTGAACAAGAACAAAAGAAATAACCTAAATAATGGTGAATTAGAACGTTTGCGGTTCTGTCACATTTGAAAACGAATCACATAACCTATATATTTCTTGGTTATGCTGCAATTAAACAGTTCGCAATAACTAAACAGATAAAAATATAAAGGCTACTTCAAACGTTTAGGCGGAACTAAATGAGACTTTCGTTCTTTTAGGTTATCACGAAAAGGGACCTTGCTTGGGTTATTTCATTTTTTAGGCTAGTATGTGAAAATTAAAAATTCCAACAGTGAAGCCATGGAAACGAATGACATTTATTAAAAAAATTTATACATTTTTACAAATTTTGAAGACAAAAAAATGAATAAGTAGGAAATTTTTATTAAGAATGAAAAAAAAATTAAATTCAATGAAAAGGACATTTTATAATGACAATCAATTTAATCTAGAATTTGCAATGTGAGTATGATTTACAAAACTTACAACAGAATAACCAAAAGTCCGAATTAATAGATGAAAATTACTAGATTTCAAAATCTAGTTCCGCCTAAACGGTTGGAATAGCCTATACCTAGAATTCCCTAAACAAATTATGAAAAATAGTTCTTGTTCTATTTTCAAAATAAATTCATCAATATTTTTGTGTTTTTTTTTTTAACCACAGAACAGGACTAAATGTCCCAATTACACTGTGGCTTACAGACATCCATGTCCTGACCGGGATTCGAACCAGGCACCTTTGGCTTGTGAAGCAGGACCGCTACCTCTACGCTACCAAGGCCGTCCAATATTGGGCATAGTCCTCCCCTTTTTGCATCCAATATGCACGGTTCTCTCTTATCTTCAATCAGTGTTTGTTGGCTATTTCCTTTACATCGCCAGATCATTCTTTAGGCGGTCGATCTACGCTTCTTTTGTCTAAATTGGACAATTTATTGATGAAATTTGAACATTTTACACACATCAATAAGTTGAAAGTCAACTTTTTCAATTTATAGATCAATAAATTTAACTGTGTAAAACCCTTTAGTACTAATTTTCCTTTAATAAAATCTATTTATTTTATTTTATTTATTTATTTATTTTTGTTTTTCTAACTAAACTTTATACGAATTATTCTTTATTATCCTGGATAGTAAGTGGTAAAAATCCATTTCATCCAATTACCTTTATTTTTCCGCCTTAGGGTCGCGCATAATCATAATTCCTTAGTTTGGGTCGCGGCTCAAAAAGGTTAAGAACTCCTGACCTAGAGTAGATAGTAAATGTTAGCTAATAAATTTCTTTAATTATTTTTCGACCAACAGTTTAGCATCTTCCAGATTTTTTATGTGTTTACTACATACCTGTCATTCTGTGACCTGCGGAACATACGTTCACCATCACTGGTTTTAATTTTGTCCATCTGGATGTGTAGTGTATTTAAAATTATCCCATACGAAAAAATCCAAGGACTTAAGTCAGGAAAACTTGCGGGACACTTTATAGGCCCAGTATTCAATATTATATTCCTTTATTTCCCATTTTTTTAATCAAATCGTCAATTCACACGTCTACCAAATACAACACAGTTATACATTTTTTTACGGTCGGTTTTAGTTCGGAAAATTTGCAGCAAAAACTACATCGTAACTCAATATAGCGTGTGTCTCTGATATTAAACCTGACCTAAACTACTGCTATAAATTTTAACATGTTCAAATTAAATTAAAATAGTATTACACTTGATTCCAGAATTTAATATCGGGTACATTTTTTGTTGGTTTTCAGTTGGTATTAAACTTGAAATTTAATTTGAATTCTGGAGATAACATGGCTAAAATAAGAAAACGAGATTTTATTGTTAAATATAAAGTTTTAATTAAATCTGATTTTAACTGTGAAAATTCGTATACCTTAATAATTGTTACTGAATGTATGGTCATGTTAATGGAAAATGAACAGCTACAAATTATTGTTATTCATTTTTAATATAAATTCAGTTAATTTCAAAAAAGATTAAAACTTTTGTTTAGTTCACATGTGAATTATGTATGTATCATCAACATCATCTGGCATTTTCTGTCATAGGGACTTCTTTTAGAGGTAGTCCTCTAAAAGTAGCATAGGTTTTCAATAAAACCATTCCATCTAATACCCTTTTCATACTATATCTTTAAGATGAGTGGACTTAAAGTTCACAGATGTTTAAGATCGGCATGCTTTCACACTTGATGTTTAAATCTCTGGTGCTGTCATCAGCTACAGTAATTTTGTCCTTAAGTTACCGTCATGAAATTACCAGTTTTGAACTGTCTGCGAAGACGCACATTTTGAATTATTATAAACAATTAAGGATATTTCATTTCATTCTACAATAAAGGCACTACAATAAAGAATATATTACACCTGTATTAACATGTAAGTCGATACATTTTATCTCAATTATTGTAGCTCTGTATTTTATTAAACACATTATTAAAATAAATAATTTTTAAATAATAACAATAAGTTTAAACTTCTTATAACGTCGATATAATACAGTATTCTTGTTTATGATAATATAAAATGTTGACAGCACAAATTCAAGGAGTATTTTTTTATAATAGAAATTAAGTTGGCAATGCGGACGAAGTTTAAGACGCAGATCTCTGTCTTAAACATCGCTTGTATTTAACCGAGGCCATACGGTTTCACATTAGCGTTTAAAGATACATTCACTTTAACATCCGATCTTAAAGATCTAGTGTGAAAAGGGTATAACTTGTCTATTTTCTGTTGATTGCAATTCAATGATATAGTGCCACATGAAACATAGGTCCAATCAACTTGGGCCATTTTGCTCATTTGTTGACGAAGATTTGCAGGTTATGCCTACTAGGTATCGAAGTCTTCTAAGTATCATAGACACAGAAGAGTACCGAAAAAAAAAATTATTTTCAAAATTTTGTGGAATTGGAGAACTGCAGAATTACAGATTTTGTTCAGTATTTCAAAACCCTGCTGGACTTTATTAATCCTAGCTTGAATATCATCATCAGCGTCACCAAGATTAGAAATTGTTCTTTCCAAATGAAATTGTTCACGTTTTCGATGGATTGACCACTAATAAAATAAAATTAAAATAAAAGGCATGGATAAAAAGGGATGTAAAATGTTCCTACTGGATAGGAAACGTAACATTTAAATATAAAAAAAATGGTGTTACGGATATTGTACAGGCGATGGCAAAACATAAGTGGAACTGGACTGGAACAGGTGCCCATCCAGGGAGATCACGGGCTTGAGCCCCTCCCTATACTAAAAAAGCACGTAGTTTTAGTGCTTTTAAGGAAAAAATTTAAGTTCTAAAGCTCAAGAGCTTTGTTTTTGTTTTAGTCATCACTCGTCTTTTGAAGTTAAGACCTATTTTGTAGGACATCACTTGTATTCTGCAAATAAGCACCGTTTTCTTTTTTAATCATCACTTGTATTTTTTAAATGAGGACTTTTTTAGGTCGTCACTTGTATTTTGGAATGATCTTTTTTTTGGAGAAATTTCCCGATCTCTACCCTGTTAAAGTTTGTTTTCTGAGCACCCCTCAAGAAAAACTACTGCGTGCGCCCTGGCCTGGGTATATCAGCAAAAGAACTGATGCAAAGTGGGCAACAAATATCGTTTTCTGGCGTCCTAGATAGACAACAGAAGCGTAGGTCGACAGCCTAAAGATCTGGCGATGTAAAGGAAGTAGCCAACAAACACTGGCTTAGGATAGGAGAAGACCGTGCATATTGGGTGCAAAAAGGGGAGGACTATGCCCAATATTGGATGGCCTTGGTAGCGTAGAGGTAGCGCTCTTGCTTCACGAGCCAAAGGTCACGGGTTCGAATTCTGGTCAGGGCATGGATGTTTATGAGCCACATTGTAATTGGAACATTTAATCCTGTTCTGTGGTTGAAAAAACATGAAAACCCAAAGAAGAAGAAGTAGAAGGAGGAGGAGCAATATATTTGTGTTAGAAATAGTGTAATTGTTGGTTTTGTGGGATAAACTTTATTTTTGAGGTAACTTATAAATGAAAATTTAATGGTTTCATCTGGTATATGTGGAAGGTAAACAAGATTGCTTATTCGTCGAATCCACATGTTTTGGAAAATTTCATCCATCCCTAACATCGCGATGAATATGAGGAGGTGCTCCGTCTTGTTGAAAATAAAACTCCTCGTCATTTTCAAATAGCTCACGAATATGTGAATTGATAAAGTGTTACTGAGTTATGGGCTGATAATGGCCAAATGATACTTCCAAGACATCGATTTGGACATACAAATGGAGTATAAAGGGCGTATCACACTAGAACACTATCCAAGTTTTATTTTGTAAGTCTTCTTCCAGGATTCAAGTCTTCAAGTCTTCAGCTATCACACGCGAAACAGGGAAAAGTAACTTGCGTCTGCGTACATAACGTTAACAATACCCCATCTCACTTGATCTGACTGAGAGGGAGAGGCCGCGCACGCGCATATTAAGACTTGGACTTCGTCTGTCTTTTAGAGACAGGGGAAATATATCTCGATGTATTTGCTCAGACTTAAAGCCCTAGGTTTTTTGTCATGCTATCACACACACAAGACTTCGATTCGAATGCAAAGACTTTAATTTTCCAAGTTTAGACTTGAATATTAATTCTAGTGTGATAAGGCCTTAAGATAGCACGCTCTTTCTCGGACAAATAGCTTCTCCAGCGTCCCCCCTCAAGAAAAATTAGCTTGCGCCCTGGCCTGGGTATCTCAGCAAAAAAACTGATGCAAAGTCGGCAACAAATATTGTTTTCTGGCGTCCTAGATAGACAAAATAAGCGTAGGTCGACAGCCTAAGGAATGATCACACAAGACTTCGATTCGAATGCAAAGACTTTAATTTTCCAAGTTTAGACTTGAATATTAATTCTAGTGTGATAAGGCCTTAAGATAGCACGCTCTTTCTCGGACAAATAGCTTCTCCAGCGTCTCTATTGCTGTTCGGAACCATTGACTTCCAGCTATGCTGCTTTTAGTGTCACCACCTCTTTATTTGCCGTCCTCTTTTTTATTCTAGCTTAATGGAATTAAATCCGCCAATATTTAGTTCATCCACTGTTTGAAAATTAGACATATTTTCAATAATCTGATAACCAATGCCAAAGAAACCCAATGTCCAAGCACAGCCCAAGAAAACAAACATTTATTAGGGACATTTATGTCGGTCGCTCGCAAATTGGTTAATCATGCAAGAACTCATCTTTGTAAAAGAAAATAATTTGCAAGTGTCCATCAAGGAAAAAAAGGAAAATGCTTACCTATATGATTAATTTCGCTTACGTTACCATAATTTTATTATGATGTACCCAATTTATTTATTTTGGTATGGCTTTGATATTGGGCAAAGTGCGAACATATTTTAAGCAAACTGTTATAAATTAATTAAGTTAGACACTAAACAAATTTACTATTTATTTGATGTTTATCTGGCTTATTTAATGTGAATAAATTTGAAGCTATAATTCTTCGTATTTATCTTATTTCAAGATCGCTCTGAGGTTAAATTTCAGTAAAAGCAAATAGCACAATAGTTCTTAAACCTGTTGAATATAAAACAATGAAACTAAACAAATAGATTTAAATTTTATCCCTATTTAAACAACGTCCTATTTAAATACTATATAATTTTAATATATTTGTTGGAGTATACATCAAAAAAGATATAAAATCACTTTAATTGAAAATCCTAGATTTTAGGGTATGCAAATGATATTATTTTAAGTAAAGCGAAGACGTAGTAAACCTGACGATGTATTTGAATATCACATTAAAAATGAGAAATAGACTATTAAAATAGATAATGAAAGAAAATTGAATGCTAAAAAGTTTATCTCTTGAGATTTATCCATGGTATTCAATTGATCAAAATCTAACAAAAATATATATAAAGAACATCGTTCGTTGATTTATTGTAGTATTATTTTGGGGTTTATCAGATCTTGACAAGCGTCTACTAGTCGCAACCTTCAGTAACTTTTGAGGCATGTCATACTAGAGACTAGTGAAACTAAATACACACGGCTGCATCCCAAATCTTAGCGATATGTATTGGGCCAAATTATGCCAGATCCAGTGCCCATACAATGCGAAGTGACCCAAGCATCACTGCTTTCTGCATCCTGCAGATCAAAGAGGTGGCAGATGATTTTCAGGCGGGAATGCAAACGATTTCCTTTCGGTAGAAAGCTTTCATACCACCCAAAACCCGGGCTTCGAACCGTTATTTATTTCGTTTCGGTTTTCGTTCCAGTTCAATTAAAAAATATATATATATGTCAGTTTGGTTCCGGTTTTCGTTACGGCAAAAATTACGGTTTTTTTTCGGTTTTCGGTTTAATTCCGAATTTTTTAATGCTTTTATTTGTATTAGAAATTTATTTTCTACTATAATTTAGAAGAACATTTTATTCCTTATTTTGTAATATTCATACCAAGGCCACTGCAGGGGGGGGGTTCCGGGCGTTCTCTCTCCTCCTCGAAATAATAGAAGCGGATTTTTTTTTACTTATCAGTTAAGAAAATTACGATTTTTTTCTGCTCATCATTTTAAAAAAATACTCTTAAATAAAATGTATTTTATATTTTAGTTCACTCCCATAAACATTATCTGAACCGAAATAAACCGATATTTTTTTCGGTTTCGCTTCGGGTTTCGTTCCGACAAAAATAACGTTTTTTTTTCGGTTTTCGGTTCAGTTCCGGTTCGAAGCCCGGCCCAAAACTATCAGGACTGGTCCGCTTAACTTTATACTCTGGATACAGCTATCTAAACTCGGAAAAAAGGTCCATATACTTGGACTTGGACTCCTCCTTGAGAGAGACATTCTTCTAAGTTGGACTTGAGAATTCGAACACAAACATCTGTTTGGTCTCGATATCCAGGAGGGTTATGTCCGGCTTAGAGGCTGTCAGGAACCTCGAGGTGAGAAAGGAGTAATTCTAATAAATGCGGCACTTTTCCACCACCGATTCTATATCAGAACGGACGTACGGTATAACTGTTATTGTATCAATACCATAGGCATGTCTAAAATGGTAGTAGAGCACGCGAAGAGCAGCATTATGTCGAGACACGTAGCTCAACGCTGCAAGAGATGAATACTATTATTATTATTATTATTATTTGGGGTTTGTCAGATCTTGATAAGTGTCCACTAATCGCAAACTTCAGTAACCTTTTGAGCCACGTCAGACTAGATACTAATGGAGCTAAATACACACGGCTGCCTACCAAACCCTGGTGATATGTAAACGCGAAAATTATGCCAGAACCATTGCCCGCACAATGCGGAATGACTCGAATTCGTGCACACTCAAAGAATGGCCAGGAGTTGCGGTAGCCAAATCTGTACAACCTGTACAAAACTAATTAACACCTGTCCGTTATCTTATCATTTGTGGTTAGAACACAAATAAGATTCCTTTGATCTTTGCCGACACCGTCACAAAAAGTTCCCACGGTCTGCATAATTTTCCCAGGTCTAACACCACTGTTCTATCATTATTATTATTATAGCTTTTAAGGTTTTTGCTTTTTAGACTTTGGTAATCCACAAATACTAACCTTAAGAAAATGTATTTCTTATTGTAGGCAAAATATTGTCAAACTTACACAGATTGTACACCGAAATCTTATAAAAACTTTTACGTTTTATATAAAAACTTTTTTCTTATCTTATTCAAAAAAATCTACTTTTAAACTTTATAATTTTATTTTCAAATCATTTTCAGTTTGTGATCTTGAAATTTCCATGAAATGAGAATAAATAAAGTTTGAGTATGTTGATAACAAGCTTCATTTTACATGTCCTAGGTAGCCTGTCCCCGAGGTGCTTGACTGTGCAAATTACTTAGTTATCGCGAGACTCACAATGCCTCTACTCTTAAAATGGCTTGGGGGAAACATCAACGGTTTCCCTGATAATACCACTGTGTCACTGAATATAAAACACAACAAATCCCCACAAGAAAAAATCAACAGGAAAACATAGAAGAATACAAAAAGATGATTTTATTAATTAACACCAAGGTTACATTATCAACACGTGAAGATTTAATATTATATTTAATAAACTTTAGTAAATAAAATTAAAAATTGCCTTCAGGGCACCAAGGTAAATTACAAAGAACATATTACAAAGGACCTAAATATCCGTCTAAGGGTTTAAAACGCGTATATATCTAATAAAAGAACATGAACGATCTTACAAACGAATACAAATAGGTAAACGGTTTTTTTACAATCGTGACTGGGTAACTTTGACTTTTATACATCGGGACGTTATTTGAAAGTTTTACCGGACCTTGTTTTAGGGTTTAGTAAGTATGACCAGAAAAAAACCTTTGCCTCTTTTTGTGACTTCAAATCAAATGATACCTCTTTCGTGGATAAACAAAGAAAAATAAAAATTTTAGAAATCCATTTTTTTATTGGTTTTTCTTGAAAAATATGTCAAAAAAAGTTTTGTTCTTAACCTTATTCACAGAGGGGTTGATAAAAATATCAATAATGTATATTGATGGGAACATGATGTTTTGATCATATTAGTTTTTAAAAATATAGATTTTATGTCGTTGAAAAAAATTAAAATTTATTGTCAGGCATTAAAAGAAAGCTCTTAAGACGTGATTAAGGAATGGAAAGGTTTTTATAATTGTTTAAAATTGTTTTAACACGATTTTTTCCAAAAATTCTAAGCAATGTACATCGATCTAAACCGGAAACGTACGAGAGGAATTTTTGTCAGATTTTGTTTTTGGAAAATATTACAGTTATTGTACATTTGACAAAATTATTTATTTTAATTCTTAGCTAAATTATAGCCAGTAATATGAAATTTCTGTTCTTATAGCTAAAGTAATGTCAGTGCCGCCCGTAGCATTTGCGGGGCCTGGGGCAAAACTAGAATTTCGGGACCCCAAAACTGGATTTGCGGGGCCCCAAAACTGGACTTGCGGGGCCCCATCTATATATATATTAAATAACGATATTTTCTTTAATATTATTAACTATTAACAAAGTACACATACTTATATTCAATGAAAATATAATATTTTTCCAACTATTTATAAAAAATTTATTACTTGACGGTCGAAGTGCGGGGCCCTTAAAGGAGCGGGGCCTGGGGCAGGTGCCCCACTTGCCCCGCCTAGGGGCGGCCCTGGGTAATGTATCTAAGCAAATGCAGAAAAAAATCGATGGGATTTTTCAATTAAAATTTTATTGTGACAAAATTTTAGCAAATTGTTTAAAATTAGTTTAAAAAGTTTAAATTGAAGCTCTAATTACTCAAATAATCTATATTATATAGTTATCTATATTATTATATTATCGTTATATTTAGATTATTACCTACATAAAAAAGAATATATTGAGAAAAAAATCGACTAACATTTAACGAGAAACAATAATTAAAGCTTCTTTTTACTTGCCCGACCTTAATATATAAGGGGCAAGTATTGTAATCGCGAAAATTTTCGATGTCGAGATTTTGACTGATGACCACGTTTCATGGTCCAGGGAATCCAAAAAACCTATTTTCGAAGTACCGTCCGTATGTGTGTGTGTCTGTGTGTCTGTGTGTGTGTCGGCACTATTCTACTTTAGCAAACCCACTAGACAATGTTGCCAACTATAGTAAAATTAAAACACGTAAATTTAAACTAAAATTAAAATAGAATTAAAATTATTTGTATAATAATGCTTAACTTTCAGTTAAATAAATCTAATTAAATTAATATTCCGGTATTTTATAATAAGAATAAATAATAATATTACATTCACAACCGATTAAAGGTTAAAAAAGGGGGAAGATAATTTAGTGCACTTAAAACTGGGTGATTAGATTAGGTTTAGTTAGTAAAAGTCTAGGACAGCAGAAGCCTAAAAGCTCAAAGTAAGCTTAAAAAAGTTTGTGTAAAAAACGTTTGTGCGGTGTAGGATGTAATTCAGTAGTTATACTTTTATCTTGTTGTTGTTATATTTTGTAAAGTGTATACATTCTTTATATATATATATATATATATATATATATATATATTTTTTTTCACACGAACTCCTTTAAGATTACTTTGAGTCTTTCGGCTTCTGTTGTCCTAGATTTTTACTAACTAAACCTAACCTAATTACTTTGATTTTAGGTGCACAGTACTTAATTTTCCTCCCACATTAGCCTAATTAAAATTATGTATCATTGTGCATACGTTTATAATATGGTGGTGCAGAGGGCTACTTCATTGTCCACCTGAATTAAAAAATTTTAAAATATCGATACAATGCATAATAAATCACTACAACAGAAAAAAGTGAAAATAAATAATATTAAATTAAATTTAAACTACATTTATATATTAAAACTCTAATCACAGTAGAAATTAAGGGAATATTACTTATTTCTATATTTCTTATAAATAAACTCATTTAATAAATTGATATTAAATTTAAATTATTAAAATTGATATATTACATTTTACTATTGCCAACACTGCACGCATGCGCAGTAAGGTGGGTTTGCTAAAGTAGAATAGTACCCCTATTAAATGGGAAGAACCCTATTGTTTTTTTATAAAGATCGTTTGAATAGAAATGGGAGTTTACTCGTGTCGATTTTAAGATTTTTGCGAATATTTAGCAACAGAAAAATATTTCGAAAAAATTTATTTAACAAAAGTTACTATAAATGCAATAACTAATAACTTTTATTTGAGACGTTTTTTGATAAACCGAAAAATTTTGAAATTTTTTTGTAAAATTATTTAAAATTTTTCCCAATTTTTTCATATTTATATGTAACGATTCCATGGTCATGATAATTAATTCGTAACAAGTAAATCTAGCCTTGGACAAAAATTTGTATAGAACATAATTTGTATAGAATATTTAAAAAAAAAAAAATTTAAATTAATTTTTTTTTTGGGAGGGCAAGTCTAGCGGAGGTTTCCCTTCGGCACTGGTTTTTGTTATTACAATCGATTTTTTTCAATAACTTTTTGACCTAAGGGTATAAAATATTTATATGGTTGGAGTTAGAAAAAAATACGCTATCGAATGGATCTAAAAAATGTGTATAATATAATTTAAAGAATTATAACTTTGTGCTCTAGCTCTAGAACCCCTGATAGACTAGTAGTAGTCGGCTGTAGAGAATGACAAAAGTAGTACAAGATATTTTCGACGTTTTGTAATAATATATAATTGTATGTTTCTGATAACTTTGTACATCATTATTTTACAGCCCTATTTTAATAAAATTAACAACTTTGTGTTGTACATGAATCCTGTATACATATATACAAACAAAAAAATGGGAGCAGCTTATAATTCCAAACATACTTCTCCCTTTTGTATTCGTTGTATTGAATATAGTACATTGTTTACAAATACAAAATGGCTAATTATTTAGAGAGTAAATTTGATATGCATTGTCATAACTGATTAATAAAACATAATTTGTTGTTAAACAAACATTGTTATATAGATTACATAACAAATAACATGTTGCTTTCCAGGAAAATAATATTATTTCATCATATTTCGGACAGCAATAATTATTATATAACAATTTAAAATAGAATAATCCATCATGCAATTAACAAGTTCTAATTAAGTAACAATAAAAAAAAATAATAATAAAAAAAAACATACTGGGTGTAGGTAAATCATTAATAGCGACGAATTTCTAAAATCTGTAGAGGGGGCTATTACAAACCCCCAAATATTCATCCTATTGATAAAAGCATAAGACTAAAAATATGTTACCTACAACCAAAGCGCGCACCCAGGAAATTGTCTGGGGGGGGGGGGGCTCAGGAGATGAAATAGTTTTAAAAGGTAGAAATTAGAGATGGGAATTTCGGCTCAGTTTGCGGAACCGGATCAGTGGAGGTCGTTCAGTTTGTTGAGCCGGTTCATTGATCCGGCTCAGTAATCCGGCTCAGTGATCCGGTTAAGTAAACATGTTTCCAAAACACAGGACGGTCGTTAGTTCGTAGGTAGAAAGTCGCTTAGAGCCGGTTCTTGCTTAGAGCCGGTTCTTGCAATATATGAACTGTAAATATGATCCCGAGACACAGGTCGGTCGGTCGTTCGGTCGTAGGTAGAACGTCGCTTAGAACCGACTCTTGCTTAGAGCCGGTTCTTTTAAACATGATCCCGAGACACAGGTCAGTCAGTTGCCGGTCGTTCGGTCGTAGGTAGAACGTCGTTTAGCCCCGACTCTTATCTAACATTTTTGAAACAAACAATTCACTTTATGTAGCTACTGTATTTTAAACCAGATGTGTTAAGTTTATGGCGATGTTTATTGCCCTTATAAATCGGACATCTGGGATTTGGGCAATATTTTTAATATTTTTATATAGTATGGTTGTAATAAAATACAGACTAAGCCGATTAGTTTCAAATAAACTGCCCTACAAATTGATGACAAAATACACTTTATGATAATACATTACAAGCCAAGTTCTCGCGAAGTTCAACATGACATCGACCCAGATCCGGATCACTCCGGTCACTGTTCACAATCGCCCGACCTATC
Source organism: Liopterus haemorrhoidalis (assembly GCA_963971575.1). Lineage (NCBI taxonomy): Eukaryota > Metazoa > Arthropoda > Insecta > Coleoptera > Dytiscidae > Liopterus > Liopterus haemorrhoidalis. Next base: position 12,129,424 of record OZ020618.1, on the reverse strand, counting down.
ATATTCTTGAAACTTGAAACTATACAATGAGCCGTGAGCCGGCTCATTTCAATTTATTGAACCGTGTCACTTCGGTCAGTGTACTGAGCCGGCTCAGTGAGCCGGTTCGTTCATGAACGACCCATCTCTAGTAGGAATTGAGAAATAAGTGCTGGTCAAATACACTTTATTTTTCGAAGTGTTAATCTAAACAAAAAAGATCCTCCCTTCTAAAATACAAGTAATGACCTAAAAGTGGAGTGACCATTTTCTTGGAGAAGGCAATGCGGGACGGAGCAAAAAAGATCGTCACTTCCAAAATATAAGTGAAGAGCAAACAAAAAAAAGGTCCTCACCTCCCAAATATAAGTAAAGAGCAAAAAAAGGTCTTCACCTCCCAAATATAAGTACAGAGCAAATTCGGCCCTGAGGACCCCAAATCAAAATGCGAGACGTCCCGCGAAATGCGGGACGAATGGTCACCCTACCTAAAAGAAAGGTCCTCTCTTCTAAAATGCAAGTTATGACCTAAAAGAAAGGTCCTCACTTCCAAACTACAAATGATGACCTAAACAAAAAAAGATTCTCACTTCCAAAATACAAGTGATGGCTTAAAAGAAAGGTCCTTACTTCCAAAATACAAGTGATGACCTAAAAGAAAAGTCATCACTTCTAAAATACAAGTGATGACCGTAATGAGCTCTTTTTGGAGCTCTGGGGGGTCATCACTAATATATTAACAAATACACGTAAAAACCACGTGTGTTTTTGGAGTTCTTGATGGGAGGAAGACAAGCACGTGAGAGTAGCGATCAACAAAAAGTGAGCACTTAAGAAAATAAAAATTCATTTTTTTTTTCATTTTTTTAAAATTTATGTTACATTGGCCCATTTCTGCGACGAGGCTAATCGCCGATGCCAGGGGGCGAGCTCATACACCTGGATGAGGGGTGAATTATTGTGAAAATGGGAGTAATGTTAACATATTATTCTCGCCCGAATAATATCACCAACGGAGACTTGAACTAGCAACCTCACAATTTAGGTTTTAACCAGTCAGAACTGTTGATAAAATATCCATTTTGTTCCACACGAAGATAAGTAATAAATTATAATACTTCCCTTGATTATATTTTTTGTTGATTTTATTAGATGTAATCTCCATTCAAATAAATAAAAGAATACGTAATTTTTAATTATGGTGAGAAAATAATAAAAAAACAATCAATATTGTTATGATCAATATTATTACAAAAATAAAATTCTATATTTTGATGTATAGCAAATATAATAAAATATTGCGGAAATACAGGCGGTAAGTGTTATAAATGCGCAACAGACTTCGTCATGTAATAAAATAGAGTGCTTTTTCAAGTATTTTCAAAATACAATCTCAGGTGCAAAAACTTTTATAGCAGGGGTGATGGTGGCCAATCTGTCAATCATAATTTACTCGACAAATTCTTCAAAACTGACAAAACTTGACAGAAATTCACTGCTGAATTTAAATATTACATTACCTTTCTTTTTCCATATTCCCTAAAATGTCTCTAAGAAGAACATTATATAAAAAAAAAAAAAACAAGTCTAATACAATTTATCTCAGATATTTTTCATGATGAGGGTAATCACTAGAGATTAGAAGTTTGTCATACAAAACAAAAAATCTGCAATAAAATTAGTTGTAATCTGTACTGAGAGGTAGACGATTACAGTGAATAGGAAACGTGATGCGGATGGATGAGGTTAGAGTAATAATGAAGATATGGTATGGGAAATTGAGCACCTATCGACCACTGAGAAGGCCTCGCAAGAGTTGAAGAAATGATCTAACAGAAGATATAACAAATATTGGTATACAGGACACATGCAAAGACCTGACAATTAACAGGTTAAGATGGCTCATTTGTGTAAGTGAAGCCAAATATTATCCCTACTGGTAGTGCCCAAAGAAGAAGAAGAACAGTTTTTACCAGCCGCGCACCCAGAAATTTTTTTTAGGGAGAAAAATAGGTCCTCATTTGTATTTTGACTAAGGTGGCCATACGTCCCGAATTAGCCAGGACAATCGCGAATTTCCGGCTTGCATCCGGAATTTTTTCAGAGGAAATATTTGTCCAGAATTCGGGTTTTAGTTCCGAATTGTCCAGAATTTTAGAAAAGGTACTTATTTTCAATATTTATTTTTAATATACTACAACTAAAATTATTATTATTTTTCGGAACAAACTGGATATACAGGATATCTAGGACAACTTGGATTTTTCAAATAAGAACGTATGTCGTATTTTTTGATAGAGCTTTTGAAAAGAACTATCTTATAAAATAACTTTTACTCAAACCATTTTTAAATATCTTTTACGAAAAATAGTATTCTCTATAAAGACTTAAAAGTAAAGTAATTTTATTTAAAAGTGTTCAAAATGCCTTCCATTTTGATTTAAACACTTTCGGATCCTCTTTAGTTATCTGTAACTCGGAGCATAATAAAAATAAAAATATTTCGCTTTAGGTATTCGTTCCCATTCGAGAAATCAAAATTGTCCTATAGTCCAGTGTTTCTCAAACCTCCGACAGTTGCGGACCACATTCAGAATTCCACACTAACCGCGGACCACCAATAAAAAGAAAAACATTATTTTTGCATAAAGGCCCGTTATTAATACTAATGAAATTTTGTGTGCGCGGACCATCAAGAACTGATCCGCGGACCACCTGTTGAGAAACACTGCTATAGTCTGTTCAAACGTTAGAATACAGTACAGAGCAAATATATAAGACACGGTATTCTACAAATGGGTATTCATATTTATACCGAGGTACTTAATTTTTATAAATTATACAGGTCCCCGATAACTTTTCCATTTAGTTTCAATGATTTAACAAAAAAAGAACATAAAATTGGACACTTATACAACATTTGGTAACACTGCTTCCATTAGTCATAAGAGCAATACTGCATTCTAACGTTTGAACGGACTATACCCTGTTTGAAATGCAGAAATAGTACTAAAATCTCGTAAAAGATTACTAAAAGTCGCTACCCTATTAGCTGTCGCATAAAATTAACGGTTGAACAGCCAACGAACGACGAGAGCCAAAATTAACAAGTGAACATTCCATGATTACACTTCTTGATTCCGAACAGAGTATGTAGATATCCTGTACTTCCGGTTTGATCCGGAAAATTTAATTACCATTAGTATTGAACGAAGTGTTACTGTTTTAGAAATTAATTCAAAATTATTGTTCAAATAATATGTAGATAATTATAAAGAAACACGCTCTTTTTGTTAACTGAAGTTGTAAGCAGGTAATAAGATAAAATTGATAGATCATTCAGTAAATTTGTTCTAATTAAGTGTTGAGAGAAGTCTTCTAACTTTAGGATAGTGTTCCAGATTTCGAGGGTAAGAAAATAATCACAGGGATTAACAACTTTTTTGTTACGAACGCAATTTTCTTCTGCCTTTTTGGCAAACAATTTACTACATTCTCTTAACGTTTATCGCTTCTGGATTGCATACTATTATTCATGAATACAAATTTAAAAATTTTAAATAATTTTAATTGCTAAATTTACGTTTTTATCCACAGAGGGCTAACAAAAGCATTAAATTTACATCTTTTTGTGGGCAGAATTATTCGACATGATTTTTGCAATCATATTCTTATCAGTCACAGACTACCAGGTTCTGCTATGACAGGTCCTTCTAATTTCACCCTTCTGTATCAAATTAAGATGCAAAAGTATAAAGATCACAAGTGACGATTGTCCCAATAACATTCAGCAACAGGTACGCAATATATTAAAGATATTGAAAAATTTAACAACTATGAAGGTCCTAAAAACATTAGGGTTTTAACAGCTATGTTTGCACCAAGGGTGTTCCTAAGATGATTACACTCGGAGAGCGACGTACAGCCCGAGGGATGGATGTCGGTCGATGGGTGTAATCATCCAGTAACGCCAATGACGCATACAATATTTTATGTTTCACTACACATAAAATAAAAAGTAAAAATGAACAGATATTTATACCTATCTGGTAGTCTATGACAATTAACAGTTTATAGATAAAAAATTGATGTGAAGTGTGAATATTCACACATTTCAGGGTTTCGCAGGTATATAATAAGTGAAGGCGGTATGCTGAGTGTGTAGGACAAATTTTACTTTGTAGTAATCACGGCAAAATGAACGATATTTTAAAAATAATTTATCGTCTGTTAATCATATAATAAGATAATTATTAAATTTACGCTCTTAAAAATTAAATACAACATTTGTCAAAATATAACTAGAATTTTGACAAAATAACAATTAATTTGACACAGAACATGCAAATAATTTCAATAAAAATGCAAAAAAAAAAAACAGAAAAAATAAAATACACTCCGTACTCGAACTCGAAACCCTTCGTTTACCAGCGAGTTTTAGCTTTGCTCTAACCAATAACGCCATCGTACGCCTTGCATGTGGGTGTCTTACATTGGTATAACTTTTGTACTTTGTGAACCAAAAACCACAAAAAATTCCTGTTGTACTATTTCGGTTCACACCAATATACATTACTTAGAATTTTTTTAGATTTTTAGTTTAAACCATCTGGGCTACAGGGTGTGGGACAAAATTTTTTTTGCACAATTTTGGCGAAAATCGCATCAAAATAATTTATTTTGCAAAAATAAAAATTTGATCGTTAATCCACGTACTAAGGGCTTTCATTTGATACCCTACTCAGAATTTAAAAAAAATATTTTTGTTTTCGATGAGCACATATTTGTTTATATTTTTAGGGGGGTATGTTTTTTAGATGTTTTATTATTTTTCCTATGTGCGGGTCAAAGAGTTGTATAAGCATGCCAAATTTAAACTCTCTAGGTTTAGCCGTTTAGCTACAATTTTTACCGAACAGACAGACAGACAGACAGACAGACAGACAGACAGACAGACAGACAGACAGACAGACAGACAGACAGACAGACAGACAGACAGACAGACAGACAGACAGACAGACAGACAGACAGACAGACAGACAGACAGACAGACAGACAGACAGACAGACAGACAGACAGACAGACAGACAGACAGACAGACAGACAGACAGACAGACAGACAGACAGACAGACAGACAGACAGACAGACAGACAGACAGACAGACAGACAGACAGACAGACAGACAGACAGACAGACAGACAGACAGACAGACAGACAGACAGACAGACAGACAGACAGACAGACAGACAGACAGACAGACAGACAGACAGACAGACAGACAGACAGACAGACAGACAGACAGACAGACAGACAGACAGACAGACAGACAGACAGACAGACAGACAGACAGACAGACAGACAGACAGACAGACAGACAGACAGACAGACGACAAAATGACGGTATAAGGGTTTTTTGGTCATACCTACAAAACCCTAAAAACAAATGATTTTGTTTAATCATTCAGGGCCGGATTTTGAAAACTTAGTTAACTATAACCAAATAGTTAGAAAACAGTTGCAATGGTTACTTATGGGATCGTTATATTGTAACCAAAAGATTAAACTTAGCTAAGCTTTCAGAAACCGGCCCTTAATTACCAGAATTAATTTTATGATTACAATTAATATGAAGAATTCCCTGTCAAGGTCCCCAGATTTAACCGCTTCAAACTTTTTTTCAGATTAACGTAAACGCGCCATTAGACTGTAGAACTCTAGAACTACAGAATTTATCTTTAAATATTTCAAATTATGTCTAGGCTTTGCGTGTATAGAATTATGTGCTACCTCCATCGATGGTAACATATATTTTGTTTCTGTCTTTATATTATTGAAAAAAATTCAATATATAAATTTATTGGTACGCTATAGAGAATAAAACATTGGCAAAAAGTAACGTAAAGAATATAATATATAAACAGTTGAACCGTTTTGGAGATATTCGAGAACAAAGAAAAGAAAATAAGCATCATATTTCTTTTCCACTCGCAACGATTCTCATTTAACCCTCAAAGATAGATTTCTCTTTTGTACGAATTTCACCAAATTAACCGCTTAAAGGAAAAAATCTATTTTTTCACCGGCAGGAGACAATATAATCTAAACAAGGAAATAGGAATTATAGAATGAAACAAGGAAAATAAAGGATAAAATGCTATACAACTAGAATACATTTGAATTTTTAGGCAAATTTAAATGGTGAGATATATACAAATGTGTCTAAAGTTTCTCAACCATTTTATCTCGCTAGTATTATACAGGATGTTTTGAGAACTGTTTAAGCATTGCTAACTTCTTTATTATAAGAGATTCGAAGGAGGTTAAATTAGGAAAGTATTTTATTCTACACATAAGAATACGAAATTGGCAAAACAATTGAACCACAAATAAATGTGTTATTTTCAACAATAATTTTTTAGTTTGAATAAGTTTTTAATGGAATACTGAATTTTTCTTTAACAAGTCATAAGGGCACTATAAGTCTAAACCTAATATTAAAAAATCAGCTGTGGCCACCACGGGACCGACCGCCATCATAAAATACTTGTATAAAATACATTCTAGCAGCAGAGTATTTTCTAACAGAGATATTATTTATCATGACCATGGAAACGTTACATATAAGTATTAAAAAATTGAGAAATTTCGAAAAATTTTACAAAAAATTTTCGAAATTTTTCGTTGTATCAAAAAACGTCTCAAATAAAAATTATTAGATATTGCATTTATAGCAACTTTTGTGAAATAATTTTTTTCGAAATATTTTTCTGTTGCTAAATATTCGATTTTTACCAACCGATTTTTACCAAAAGTTGAACAACTTGTGCCATTGATGTCAAAAGCTTAAATATGCAGTTTCATAAAAATCCTTTCAGCCGAATTTGCTCTGCACGTGTACACAGACAGACAGACAGACAGACTGACAGACAGACGGACGGACGGACGGACGGACGGACGGACAGACGAACGGACGGACAGACAGACCGACAGACATCATGCTAAAAATATCCAAAACGTTATGTAGGGACCTGAATTCGTGGAGATCCATCGAAATCTCGAAATGTCAAAATCGGTATGATCACAATACCCACAGAACACATTACCAGAAGTGCCATCTCTGTGTCAAAATTTTGTTCAGCGTTAACGCTAACTAGAGATCCACCACGTACTAAATTGAATGAAAGCGCCAAATTTGAATGTACTCATATTTATTATTCCAAAAAAATCACAATTGATAAAACATGAATACATTTTCGTTTTACATAAAATTTTAATACAATTAGAAATTGTAATAAAATTTTATATAAAACGAAAATGTATCCATGTTTAATATTAAAAAGGGGTTATAGAGAAACACATAATATAAAATGGAGCTTTTTATTGTCACTCGTACATATATAATAATAATCTAACATACATAATCATATAATAGGTACATAAATAGCTTAGTTCAGATGTCGGCAAGCTTTATAGAAACAAAGTATTTGCCAATATTTGCAATAAATCGAACATTTCAAATATCAAACATCACCAACAAAAGTAAAATATACTATACATATAAGTCTGATTTCAGCTGATGGGCCAATATTTGCAACAAATATAATAAATATATTACAATATTGATATCGAACATTTCAAATATTGAATATCAAATATCGAACATAACAAAAACAAAGTAAAATATACGATACATATAAGTCTGATTTCAGCTGATGAGCCAATTTTTCCTAATTAATATCTTATTGACATCAAATATTTCAAATATCGAACATATCAAAAAAAAAGTAAAATATACAATACATATAAGTTTGATTTCAGCTGATGGGCCAATATTTCCTAATTAATATAACATTGATCACTTAAAATTCTTTGCACCACAGAACATTAAACACGCCACGTGCTATTCACATTCACAATAACTGCCATATTTAAATAGATAAGATTTAAAATTTCAGTTTGTGGAGTATTCAGTGGTGGTGGGTAGCGAGGGGGTGTCCAACACTACTGCCTCCTGGTGGAAATTGTGTGCTACACTCATCAGATAACCGCCACATGGTTTTGGCGGGGTTCGAAATTTTTGTATACCGATGACACAGGCGTGACATTACACAATACCTCCTTTATATATGTTGACAGGACCTGTGGTGGCCACAGCTGATTTTTTATTTAATTGTTTTATTAGAACAAGTAAAATCTCGTTAATGGACGAAGTTAATATTCTTATAGGTGTAAGACAAGGATATGTACTATTTCTGTTGTTGTTCAACATTTACTCTGAGGTCAATCAACATTCAGGGAAGCAGTTAGTGTAGAAACAACATTAGTTATTAACAACATTGTATACGCTGACGACAGTGTACTTTTGGCAAACAAAATTCAAGATCTTCGAATTCTTATTTATCAGGTCCATGCTGTAGCAAAGAATATGGTTTTCATCTGAACTTCAACAAGATTCAGAGATCTAATTGTAAATGATAACCACATAGCAGTAGAGTTCAAATATCTTGGCACATGGATAAACAATAGTTTGGAATATCGACAGGAAACACGAATAGAGATGGATCCTTAGATTCTATGGTACAAACCTTGGTTAACACCCCCTGACTCGAATTCTGGCTACGCTCTTGATCCCAAGTAAAAGAAGTAGAGTCTAGATCAGGCATGTGTAACATACCGCCCGCGATATCTATCCTAAATTCCATTGAATCTGACCCGCGAGTATATCTCTGTTTACAGAGATCAAATGCGGTTAAACGGTTGATGTTGGTGTGGAAAAAACGCCAGTTTCTCTGCAAATTTAACTACTTGAGCAACAGGAGAACTCAGATTTGAAATAAAAAATGAAGGATATTTCACTAATTGAGTTTTATAAGAAATATTTCCTAGTAGACAAATTTTCGAAACTCACAGTTTTTGCTCAGAAAAGAATTAAGCTCTTTGGAAGCACTTATTTTCTAGGATGAAGTTCGTTAAGTCAATAACAAGGACGCGAATAACGAATTCGCACCTAGAAAACGCGTTGCGTGTTGCTACATCAGTTGTTTCCCCGAACATTGAAAAACTTGTGAGCAATATGCAGTCCCAACCGTCCCATTAAAATTAAATAAACATTTTGTTCTTATTTAACAATATTTATGCATTATAAAACATTTTTTATTTTTTTCTTCTGTTTTTTTTATGAATGTCGTGAACTGTATATTTTTTTGTACAGTTTAGAAAATTCAGAATGTTTTATTTTTTTATAATAAAGACAATATCAGTGAAGTAATTTTAAAAATCTGATGATTCTAAAAAAAAAATGTTCCTTAAAATGTTCTGGCCCGCGAATGTATTTCAGATCGCTATCCGGCCCTCGGTCTTTTGGAAGTTGCACATACTTGGTCTAGATGTTTTATAAAAAAATTTAAGAAAAAAAGGAAATGGACAAAAATTGAGCTGAACAGATCGGTATTTTGCTTAGTTTAGAATAAACAAACATTATTTATAATATTTTATTTGTTATTTCTACTATACTGTACAAACCTTATACAAAATATTGATTTATTACAAATATATTAGATATGTAAGAGCATATTTATCAAAATAGTCACTAAAACGAGGAATAACATACCTTTTTTTTAACTAAATAAATAAATTATATAACAAATAAACAAAAATAAATTAATACATAAATTATAATAACTATTTTTAATAGATTTTTTTTTTTTATTGTGACAAATAAAATAAATCGTACAATAAGACCCTGTTTTTCGGCGTTCTGGTAATACGATAATATTAAAGGATGAGAGAGGTTCAATACTGACCTGTATTTTATTTTTTTCTGAACGTAATTGAAGAGTTACTGCAAAAAGGTTTTATATACATCATAGAAAGCATGTTACCTAATGCCATAATTAATTTCAACTCGCATGTATCAATACTGTCAGTTTTATTAACAATGACGTCCCACAATGTTTCAAATTCGATTGCACCACTTGAAATTATTAAATTTCTTTTCACTGAAGGTGTAAAACCGACTGAGATTCATCATACTTCAAAATTTGTTTGAAAATGAGTTTCTATCACTCAGAAACGTCTTTGAATGTTGCAAATACTTCCCGGATTTGGACAGCGCGCTCAAATTTGTCGCCTGCTTCCCATCCAGCATCTACTGTGAAAAAATTGAGCAGCTCATCCGGAGCAATAAGCAAATATCTGTGAAGGAAATAGCTGAAATTTTGGTTAGTAACATTACTTCTTGAGAACAAAAGATTTGACTATAATGACGAAGTAATGGATGCAGTGCAAAAGGACAGGAATATCGAAGCGACTAGAGTGATGAGACTGCATTTTAAAGGGGGTGTTGTTACTTCCAGCAGTTGCTGGATGGCATCTCCTCTGAATCCTGGGAACATTAAAAAAATTGTCCAGTTCATTCGGAGTAATAGGCAAATATTTGTGAAGGAAATTCTTGGGAGGCAAATGATTCGATTCTAATAAGAAAATGGTGATTCAGTACAAAATTGTCTGCGTTAACAAAAAGATTTTGTTTTTCGACCCAATTCGGAAGATACGCAATGGGACATGTGTACTTTAAAAGAAGGGTTGTTACTTAGAAAAATTATGCATTCATATTGATGTAAACATAATTTGTACCAACCATAAAAAAATAAAATTCAGGTTAAATCTCAACCTCCCTCAAATATCAATGTCCATTATGTTCGACACTTGAGGCTCTTAACAACTGTCAGAGAAAAGCATCTGGTGACACTTTATCGCCGGCGATACAAATTTGTTTACATTTACCACTCACTATAAGGTAAAGGCGAAAATATTTCAAGATATGGTCGCTGGGAACCTTATCCGCTATATAAATGAGACTTTACACATATGAACATTAATGAATTTGAAATAATTAATAACAATAAATAAATAAATAAATATTATAAAGAACTTAAAAACAGACTTACACCTAAAAAATTTACCGAACACTTTCTAATTGTGTATAATTGTCATAATTTTACGTTTCAATTTTGTTATTCTTCCACAGATTTATCCACAGAAGCAACAAATAAAAATGTATGCATTATTTAGTGTTCATATTTTTGTACTGATATTAAAAATAATAGTGTCCTAAAATATTGAGGTTTCGGGATAATTCAAATTTTATCTTAAAATAGAGTTACCATTTGTTGATAAAATAAAGTATACGAGTATCACTATGTTTTGCTAAACAATTTTATTCCTATATTATCAAATGCGCAATACTAATATTCCGTCACAGGCAAGTTTCAACCTATTATCGCAAAATTATTAGATCTCTCGTCCACTGGACGGGCTTTTGTACGAATTATGCTTATTATTACCGAAATAGATGTTTAAATTCTCCCAAACAATTTTATTTAGCTAATGTATGATTAGTCCAACATTCTTTTCTCTTTTGATTTAGTCAGCGTCTAACTAAATAAAAGTTTTCCAAGAAAATAAATTTATCTATTTCACGATCTGTTCTAAAGCCTGGAACAGAATGCACAGCTCGCTACGCCGTCAGCGCGCCGTCATTTGCGACGGCGTTGCATTTACGGCGTTGAGAACGGCGTTGAATTTTCGCCTGCACCCAATGCAATAATTTTTAACGCCGTCAGTGTGACAAGTGACAACCTATATCTGGGTTTATACGTGCGCTTTTATTTTATTAAAATTATAATGGATGATGAAGACTTATGTGTGATGTTATTTATGTTGTATGCAAGTTATTTATACATACAAACACTTTATCATTCGGTAAAAACTGAGGTTAGGTGTTCTACCTCAACGTTCAATGCCGCAAAAATAGAAAGTTGACGAACATTCAATATCAATAGCGTAAAACGCCGTTCAGACGTTGCTTATTCTGTGCACTTGCGTACTACAGCTCGATTTTAACTTTGCACTGACAGATAGCGCCGTCCAAACGCCGTCGACGCGTCTTCGAACTCGTTGCATTCTGTTCCGCACTTTAGTGTTTGTCGCGTCCAGCGGACGATGCTACATATGTGAAATCTGATGAACTGGATTCGTCTGAATTCGTAGGAATCGGTTCGGATGAAAATGCGTTCAGTGGACTAGCGGCCATACTGTTTTTCTGCGTACAAAATAAGTGCGTCGAAATAAGAAATAAAAATCGGACGAGCATTTACACCACCATAAAAACGCGCCGCACACACTCCCCAAGGAACGAACGATTTTTTAGCGACTACTACCATTAAAGTATTGACTTATTCGCCATATAGTCGTGATTTAGCATCATATAAAGTGAAAAATATCGAAAGAAGAATGGAAAATTGTATTTAAAACTTATAGTATGTACGGTAAATAATAGATTACAACCAAGAATGCGTTTTTTCGTTCTGAAAATACTGAACACGGTTGCTGAAGTTTAATGGATTGATAAACTAACCAAAACAACCAGGTTTCTTACTGCCCTTCACTTTTTTATGGCAAGATACTGTCTTATCTTCAAATAACTCACGATAAATTTATCATCATCATTTTCATCCGACGATGAATCAGTTAAAAGTATATTGTTTAATATATATTGTTGATACATATTTACATATATATATATATGTCATGTGCAGAACACCATACAATATTGAGATGCTTTTAAACAGAACTGTCATAAGAGCTCTAAATGGAATATTTCATGAACCGAAACGCCACTTCAAAATTATTGTGCTAAACAATTTAATATTACAAATGTTCAATACTTTCACGAACCAGAAGGATGTTTTTCATAATTTCATGAACTTTAACAATGGAACGAGCCGAAACTGCAGTCAGTTTATTAATAAAAGATTCTGTTAAAACACAACACAATGTTTTCATTTCACAACCTCTAGGGCCGGCGCTAGGATTTGCGAGGCCTTGTGCCAGGGCAGGCGCGAGGCCATGTGCGAGATTGACAAGAAAAATTTACATTGACGCGGTTTTCAAAAAGGGCTGGTTCAATAATGATGGACCACGCAAAATGACGGAATGAACGAGATACATCTAGTGAATGTTACACTATTTTTTCCTGTGGCATTTATCAATAACAATTTTCGGCTGTGTGATTTTCTATCGTATTCGGGGACACAGCGCTTCACAGCTGATGCAAAACACCGCACTAGAGATGGGAATTTCGGCTCAGTTTACGGAACCGGATCAGTGGAAGTCGTTCAGTTTGTTGAGCCGGTTCATTGATCCGGCTCAGTGATCCGGTTAAGTAAACATGTTTTCGAGACACAGGTCGGTCGTTAGTTCGTAGGTAGAACGTCGCTTAGAGCCGGTTCTTGCAATAAATGAACTGTAAACATGATCCCGAGACACAGGTCGGTCAGTCGTAGGTAGAACGTCGCTTAGAGCCGGCTCTTGCTTAGACCCGGTCAGTTGTCGGTCGTTCGCTCGTAGGTAGACGTCGCTTAGAGCCGGCTCTTGCTTAGACCCGGTCAGTTGTCGGTCGTTCGCTCGTAGGTAGAACGTCGCTTAGCCCCGGTTCTTTTCTAACATTTTTGAAACAAACAATTCACTTTATGTAGCTACTGTATTTTAAACCAGATGTGTTAAGATTATGGCGATGTTTATTGCCCTTATAAATCGGACATCTGGGATTTGGGCAATATTTTTAATATTGATATAGTATGGTTGTAAGAAAATACAGACTAAGCCTATTAGTTTCAAATAAACTGCCCTACAAATTGATGACAATAAATAATACACTTTATGATAATACATTACAAGCCGAGTTCTCGCGAAGTTCAACATGACATCGATCCAGATCCGGATCACTCCGGTCACAGCTCACAATCGCCCGACCAATCGTATCCTGGAAACTTGAAACTATACAGTGAGCCGTGAGCTGGCTCATTTCAATTTGGTGAACCGTGTCACTTCGGTCAGTGTACTGAGTCGGCTCAGTGAGCCGGTTCGTTCATAAACGACCCATCTCTACACCGCACCCATTTTCTTCTTTCTAGTTTCAGCGCGCTCGAAAACTATATTTACAATTTAGATGGGAGTTTGGTGTACGCGAGTACGCGCGGTTTAGAAAGTTCGCAATATGCGCGAGGCCATTTGCCACTGCACAGGTTGCACATGCCTAGCGCCGGCCCTGACAACCTCTTATCTATAAGTGTGTTTCACAAAGTTATATTGTCGGCTTATTAATATATTTGCGGTACATAATATTAGTTTCCGCAATGAATTGTTGTAAAGAAGTTAATGGAGATTTTTTTGAGAAAAATGTACTTAATTATTTTTAATTTAATAAAAATTTGTTTTGACCAATATTGACAAAACTTTTTGAGTGACTCTCGTATACATTAACAAGCGGCAAAACTCCCTAATTTGATATTTGACGCTGACCAAAAAACTGCTTTATTTCTGAAACACTGTAGTTTCTATTTTATATGGTACATTTTCCTAATTTCCTATTTTGTCTGAAATTGCATTTAAAACTTCTATTTCTTTGTAGTCAGTAACACGTCGTTTAGAGACATGTTTTAATCTAAAATGTTCAATCTTTGGGAATGGCACTGTCACTTTTCCCTCTAGCATAAAGTCTAGTGTTTGATTTGGCACCAAGCATCCTCTCAAGTAATGAGTGTTTAGATTTCCTTCTTGAAGCCAAGACAGCCCGACATAAATCTTGAAACGCAGTAGCAACAGATCCAACTTGTTCAGCAGCAGCAACCTCGAAAAATCCACAATCGCAATCTTTCGCTAAAATACTGCCCTCTTCATTACTAACTTGACGTAGGTGCACCATGTCGCTTTTATTCGCTACTAACACAATTGGAGTATCTGACTCAGAGATGGCAGCAGCGATGCGACGAATATAAGCAAATGATGTTCGGTCTATTATTGAGTAAACTAACAAAAATCCATCCGCCCAATTTATTGTTTCTGTTGAGGGTATTTCATCTTCTCCCTAAAGACAAAAAAAGAACATTAATTAATTGATTTTTATTCTCATAGAAATTATTTTTAATTTAGCTGAAAGGGAACAAGGATTTTATTTATTATTATGGCGCTAGATTCTAAATCTGTGGTCCTTGGAGTCCTAATGATTTAGGATAAGAAGGGGATTTGGGAAATTAAAAGTGAATCTCAAAGGAATTATTATTTGGATTTAAGCTCCAGCAAATATCAAACTATCAAGACTTTTATTTTAACAAGATATTATTTAGGAAAATGTTATACCAGTGGTACATAAATTATGGAGTATGGCAAATAGACCAGAGGCTACCAATCTTTTTAAAATATTGTACCGGTATGTAGTAGATCAACGGTTCTTAAACTGTGGTCCGCGGACCCCTGGGGGTCCACGAAACAATTTTGACATTAACTTTACATCCCCCAACTTTTCGCTATTATTCAAATAACTCATTTAATAAAAATCCTACATGGTCAAGACTTTTTGTATTTGTTATCTAACTAGTTATTGACATAACTAAACAATAATTAGTAAAAATTTAATTATTTTTATTCAACTGCAAATTATTTACAGAAAACATTTTATAATAAGATCTATTTTGATCAATATTTGACCAAGAAATGTTTGTATGAGTTTAACGTATTATTATTTGTAAATTGTTTTTATTCTTTTTAATACTATTTTTACCATTTTTAGGGTTTTATAGGTATGACCAAAAAACCCTTATACCGTCATTTTGTCGTCTGTCTGTCTGTCGGTCTGTCTGTCTGTCTGTCTGTCTGTTCGGTAAAAATTGTAGCCAAACGGCTAAACCTAGAGAGTTGAAATTTGGCATGCTTGTACAACTTTTTGACCCGCACATAGGAAAAATACTAAAACATCTAAAAAACATATCTCCCTAAAAATATAAACAAATATGTGCTCAACGAAAAAAATAATATTTTTTTAAAATTCTGAGTAGGGTATCAAATCAAAGCCCTTAGTACGTGGATTAACGATCGAAATTTTATTTTTGCAAAATAAATTATTTTGATGCGATTTTTGTCAAAATTGTGCAAAACAATTTTTGTCCCACACCCTGTAGCCCAGATGGTTTAAACTAAAAATCTGAAAAAATTCTAAGTAATGTATATTGGTGTGAACCGGAATAGTACAACAGGAATTTTTGATCAGATTATGTTTTCGGAAAATAATGCATTTTTTGTGTTTTTAACCAAAATGTTAAATATTTAATTCGCTATGTAACCAAGTTGATACGTCAGCGCTCATAGCGATGTGCGTTTAATCATTGGTTTTCTAATTTTTCAAACAGGTAACTTGCAAACTAGAGTTCGAATCCTGTCAATTTTAATTTTTTTTGTTTTTTTTTTTTGCAGTTTTCATTTGTTTAAATTATTTTGTCAAAATTCTAGTTATATTTTGGTAAATTTTGCATTTAATTTTTAAAAGCGTAAATTTAATAACCAGTGGGAAGTGTTGAAATTGTAATTTAATTCTGTTTGATGTATACGAAATCAGAGGGCGGGGCTAATGATTTAAGCAACCAATAGAAGCCATAGGCGCAATTTTCAAAATCTTAATGAACCTTGCTATGTAAAAAAAAATACTGCACATATTTAGAAACTTAAATAATGGTATTAGGCATTCGAATTAAAATTCATAAAAAAATATTTTGACATAAAATTTGTTTTGGCATCCCAAATAATCATCATTCAGTTATTAAATACCTGCAAAACCCTGCAATGTGTGAAAATTCACACTTCACATCAATTTTTTAGGTCATTACTTGTATTTTCATATGTAACATCAATTTTTTTATTTTAGATAAAAATGTTCCTCTATAAATGCACAAGACCATTTATTAAAATAACCAGCGATACATGTTTACCAATATTTATTATAACGTAGTGCCTATGAGATTATTGAGCCAGAAATTAAGTGTCAAGAACGACGTAAAATGCCTAGGGTTGGGATCCGCAAAAAAAAATGTTGTTCAAGAGGCGGTCCGCGGACTACATAAGTTTAAGAACCCCTGCCATAATCCTTGATAGAAAGTAGTGTGGCCCGCGAAGATTTCTCAAAACTTCCAAGTGGCCCTCCCGCTTAAAAGGTTGCACGGGGCTGGTCTAAGCCATAACCCAATAAGCTTCTAACCCAACGTTGTGGTAGCCCTTCAATTTATTTAGAACGAATTCTAATGCTGTGTGTAGATTTTTTATTTGGATTATCCTTCCAGGATTAAAATGCAAATGTATTAAAATTGCCTGCCTATTGCAGATTACTGTTAATCCGACTAACAATTTTTAATGCATCACTTAACATAAAATTCACATTTCTTTGCGGGCGTAAATGTAAATTTAGACTTTTAATCTCACGTTGTTGCATGCGTTGTGTTCAACGTTTTTAAACAAAAACAAACTATATTTAAAATAACTACACATTTAAATATCAACATGCATGCCACCAAATACAAATTTAAGTAATAAAGTCAATTAATTCGCCACAAAATTTTTCAAATGTCAAAGAAAATCACGACGAATATAATGTAATAAATGTTAAAATTAGCTATGGTAATATAGCGGACAACAGCGAAAAGAGGTACCTAAGAAAGATCAAGGGGAAGAAAAATTTGGACCGAATAAGAAAGGTGGAGCTCTATACTCCAGAACTGGGAACCAGAAGAAGTTATAGAAGAAGATCTAAGTATAAGGCAGTCGGCGAATCAGTGCAGTTGCGTCACTGGAAACGTCACATTTTTTGTGACGTCATGTTTAGTACGTATACATAGCATCCATTTAACGAATGTAATATTCGTACACTGTCACTTGTATCGTAATGAAATGAAAATATAAGATTAAGAACAGAATAGAAACAAATAAACTATTATAATAGGCTAAGTAGTTCTAAAAAGGGCTGATGTGATCCAAAAATATGATCAATGAAAAGAAAATAGAAATAGGTTGAATTTAACCTAAAAAGCTATGCACTACACACAATATCAAATGGAAATCTATAAGATATCTATAAGAAAGTATATAACTAAACACAAAACTGCTAAATAAACAACAAACTAAATAAAAAAGATTTTTAGAAATTACTATAAGTTAGAAATGTGAATACAAGTATCAAAACACATCAGAGCGAATTATAAAATGGCAAATGTAAGCATCGTTTTATTTAGCGATACCAATTCAAATGTCCCTGTATTAAGTAAACACTTTTAAAATTTGTAAATCTTCAAAGTGACTATCGAACACAAACTAAATATGACTTCAAAAGGTATATTTTAGTAAAATAAAAGAGTGAAGAGCAATATTAGTCTATAATTCACATGCAAAAAAACCGATTTAGTTTTTTTTTTCGCCACTAAGTTTGTCATTGAAATTATGACGCAAAATGATCAACTGCGTTGATTAAACGACTGGCCTATAACCGGTAACTCACCGGTGAGTCTGCTGAATGCGGCCAATGAAACCTAACCAAAAATTGAAAAGCCAGGTTTACAAGTTCATATGGCTCTATAAAAGTTCATTAACACAACAGTCACCAGGTCTATAGTTCGTTCAAATGTTAGAATGCAGTATTGTTCTTATAACAAATGGGAGCAGTGTTGGAAAATGTAGTAAAGGGGTCCAATTTTATGTCGTTTTGTTGTTAATTCATTGTAACTAAAGTATCAGAGACTCCTATGATCTACGAAAATCAGGTAACACGGTACAAAAATAAATAACCATTTGTAGAATACCGTATCACCACAGATCAGTGTTTTTTGCAACCGGCAACGTCGCTAAGAAAGGAAAGGATAACGTCATCAGGAGGAGTCAACGTTTAAACGGACTATAGTAACGACAGAGCCGGCTCAAGGGTATCTGGCGCCCCGATGCAAAATTAGGTTAGGCGCCCCCCCCCACATATATTTTTTTAAATATTTTTTTTGATAACTATTATAAAATAAAACAAAATAAAATAATCATATTTAATTACCATTTAATATAATACTAAATATTTAAAAAAATTAAAAAAACAGAATTTACATCTTTGGTATAGTAACAAAAAAACATTTGGCGGAATGGTGACCTCACCAAAGCCAACAATTCAGAAAAAGAAGAAGAACAAAAAACATTGTTTTAAAAAAATAACATTTCGAAACCTAGGATTAGATCAAAATATACTTTTTACTATAAAGTAAGAACAAAAAAAAATCACAATAATGTAATAACTGTCAAATAATAAATAAATAACATTATTACAAATAAATCACAAAAATATAACTTAGTTTGGATTTGTTATAAATAATTAAAAAATGTAATAATCAAAAATTTAATAGTGACCTATTAATTATCTAGTCCAGCGTTTCCCAACTTTTTTGGAGCGCGTACCACTTGGTAGTACATCACGCTAAATTGTACCACTTCTTAAAAATGATTGTATTTCGTATATTTATTTACTTAGTAGATATAATAGTAGATAGAAACGAAATATGACAAAATAGTAGATTCTACTATTTTGTCATATTTCGTTTACTAATAAATGGTTTTAATAAAAACACAGAATTTTTAAAAACCAATTAATATATTTTCTATATTTTTATTATTATAATCATTATTAGTATAATCAAATATTTTTATAAAATAAATTTAATAAGATCCTTGTGCTTGTATCGAAGAACATAATTTTTTGAAATTTGGTTCAAAAGATGCGAGGTATACCCTTAAGTTTACAGCTGCGTTCAATGTGTTTCGATACTTATTTTTTTTTTTAAATATATGAAGAAAAAGCTATTTTTACTAATTCTGTACTAGTAAACGGTAATAATAATTCAAGAGCTTTCTCAGAAAGTTGTTCATATTCTTTATCAATCTTTAACCAAAAATTAATTAGATTGTGTCGTTTGAATTCTACTTGTAAAGTTCTGTCACATGATAATTGTATTAAATTTTCTTTATCTTTTACTGATAATGATGTAGCTTTTTCTAAATTTTCTTCATAGAAGAGGTTTGAAATCCAATTATCATTTGTGTTTTCGGGTTTTGGAAAATACTCCATGAAAGACAATTTTAATCCTGTTAAATGTGCTATTATATTTTCTCGTATATCTTGAGACAAACTAACCTTATTTTCAAACAAAAAAATATGTAGAGTTTCGAATACTTCCGGTAGATTGTTTTCGATACACTGTTTCCAAAAATCTAATTTCTTAATCATACTTTTATCAACATTAAAGGTCGTTATCGAGCTGTTCTGAATTGTCAAATTTATTTATTTTTTTATTTTTTATGTCCGGCATTATTGATTATTTTTTGTGTACCACCAACCAGCATCTCGCGTACCACCAGTGGTACGCGTACCACAGGTTGGGAAACGCTAATCTAGTCTATAAAATAAATATGCATGTTTTATAAACCAACCAAATTTCCTTTTTGGCACCCCCCTTTTACTAGAAGCCTGAAGTGCCACCAAGTAAAAAAAAACATTTTTTTTTTCTAAATTTACTTTTTGTCGCTCCCCTTTTACTAGAAGCCTGAAGTGCCGCCCAGTAAATAAAATTAGTTTTTGCTAGATTTAATTAAAGGTCACAATACTTATTACAAAAATGAATATTATTTTAATTAAAGCAGTGATTCTCAAAGTGGGCGATACCACCCCCTGGGGGGCGCTGGAACGATCCAGGGGGGCGATAGTAGCCTCGGGTGCATTTGGAGTGCATTGAAAATGATGAAGACTTGCTTACATATTGTCAGCACTTGGATGCTCTCCATTCTGACTTCAACCAACGATTTGAAGATATTTTTAAAATGAACATACCCGATTGGATTTTGGATCCTTTTTCAAGTGTAACCACTAATTGTATTTCCTTCGTCGTATTTAGTGGAACGTGGGTTCAGTGCGGTCACAAATCTATTAACAAAAAAAAGAAACCGACTGCAAATAGCTAATCGCGGTGATTTAAAAATATTGCTGACAAAAATAAAGCCGAGGATTGATAAATTGATAGTGGCGCACCAGGTTCATCTTTCTCATTAGATGAGAATATGATTTTAATAAATAATTTTTAATTTCAAACTTCAAGACGTCTTATTTATAACATTTTTCTTTACCATATTTTAGAACGTAGGTAAAAATATAGATACATATATATTTCTGTTTGTTCGCTTAAAAAATGTAGATTTCTAGGGGGCGCTGAGTAATTTTTTTCTGAAGAGTGGGTGGTAGAAATAAGTTTGAGAACCACTGAATTAAAGCTATTTTGATATTGTAATAGGCTATACATTTTTTTCTTCGACTCGGCGCCCCCTGATCTTGGCGCCCCGATGCGGTGCATCGCCTGTATACCGTCTTGAGTTGCCCCTGAGTAACGAATTACAAAATGAAATATATAAAATGAAAAAGAAAAGATAAATATATAACTTTTATTAAATATTTCTATGAAAATAAAATAGTAAGTTCAATGATACGGATCTACTCAAAAAAAAGAATGGCTGAGAATAGCATAGTAACGTTAGTTATAATAAAACACTTAAATATATGTTTTCAAAATATGTTCGGTTTAGACTAGATCAACATTGTTTATTTATCAAATCATTGGCGCGAAACTTGACATAATAAAAACCGTTCCAGATCAAAGGTGATATTAATTTACTTACAAACTTAACCTTCACCGTTGAATAGGTTGAAATTTATTTATTTATTATTATTTTTTCAGGTAGAACAGAAATACACAAATTCACGTTTTAGTCATATATATAGAAGGCTAGATATTTGGCATGTGACCTACGTAAAAATAGCACTCTAATTTTTAGAAACCAGTATTTTAAATTAATTTTTAACACGTGCTTATAGCATATCGAACAAAGATACGATAAATACCTTCATTTATAAATATTATGCAATGTTCCTTCACAAAATATTTCCGAATTCTTTTAGGTTAAGTCATCATCATTGGAGCGACAGCCCGAGGTGAGCTTAGGCCTCCTGTTACCAGGTTTCATGACCATATTAGCAGTTTTCATGTGTACATTTAGCAGTAATATGGTCAGTATTACTGCCATTTTTTTTGCGTATCTTCAAGTTTTTTTTTTTTGGTAATAGTTGATCTAGTTTAATCCAGTATAAAAGTTTGCCAACAACTGCTCTAGAACAGTGTTTCTCAAGCAAAAACGCACCGCGGACCAGTAAAATATATAATTTTGTAACGCGGACCACTAATAATAATTGTATGTTCACTTTTTGGAAGAAAACAAATATATTTAATTTGCTACTAAATACATTTATTTTATTTGTTGAAAATCACGGAAAATTTACAGAAAATAAACAAAATATAAATTATTTACATAAAAAATGTGCATAAAAAATAGCAAAAAACTGTAAAAAACACATACAAAAACTTTCGCGGACCACTAAAATTTTTCTGCGGACCCCCTGTTGAGAAACACTGCTCTAGAACACTCAAACATCTCTTCACAACAAGCCGTTTCGGGAGAGTAGTCCGGACAAATTTTAAAATTCGGCGGTAAAGTGGAGACGACATATAGGCCGAAATTATGTTTTGAGGCATCATAGAAAATCCCCTTAAATTTTCACTTTTTCATGTTATTGTTATTCTAATTAAATTTTAATTTTGTTACGAAATATTTATAATAAATATATGTAATGCTTTGTGATTTCTAAGACTAACCTATGGCAATGAAAAATGAATTGTTTGAAAAGGTAACAGATGAGTAATTTTCTCAGTGACGTATAGGCACAAGTTTAGCATGGCTGCCCAAGTAGACAATCTAAAACAAACCCAAAAAAAAAACGCATTGGGTGAGCAATGCTTAAGGCCCCGGAAGAAATACGGGCCCAAAGTGAGCTGACGGAACCCATGACGTCGTGGGCATCATTCTCACTTTGTACTGTGGAATTTGTACTGTGGTTTTTTTTTTGCACGTTGGGACTTTCGGTTTTTGGATTTCCTTTTGACGTAGAACTACGTCTAAATCCACGGATAGTATGGCGTGACTTACGGCCTACACTTTAAGACAAATATAGGTCCCAGTTGAAATTGTTAAAACTATCTGTCGCACAATAATCATGTTAGCATATTCCTAAACAGCATGGAGTCCATTTCGCGGACTATACGCTATGACTTGTAAACTGTTGATTGTCACAAGTTTGTCATATGGTAACACAAGCGATCGTTCACAGCTCTAAATTTAATGCACTATATGTTGTCGATTGTAGATACTTTTCCAAACTGTGTAGTTAGTGCGTTGTTTTAATGAGACAGACATATAAACACACATTAGCTATCTCACTTTACATAACCTAAAAAATACTGTCGCACAAATTTTAACAAATTTCGGAAATCGTGAAATGAAAAAGAATTGCTGTAGTTACGGTTGTAATTTTGTTATTCAAATTTAGTAGGAAATCACGACCTCGCTGATGATGGGTTCGTAAAAAGTCACATAAATGTATTTATTCCATCGTAGTTGGTTTGAAAAAAACTTAGATGTCACAACATTCGTTACGCATTAATTTTTAGAGCTGTGAACGCTATCTTAAATGTTAAAACTGCCTACAAAATTTATCCACAACGCAGCTTTAGTCTATCTCAGCAACTGTAAGCGCAAAACGACTGTGCGTGGTATCGTTTTAAAGCTCTTGACGAGATCTATTCAAATATATGAAAAACATTTCTTAGTAGTTTGACCTGAACCTTTTAAAAATTATTTTCTTGTGAACCGATAAACACTTTTGACAATATCGGTTTATCTGGCAACCGTAAGTGCAAAAATTCTGTGCATGATATTATTTAAAACAGGACATCGAACCGGAACTGAACCGAAAAAAAATATCGGTTTATTTTGGTTCAGATAATGTTTGTGGGAGTGAATTTAAAATACATTTTATTTAAGATTATTTTTTAACTGATGAGCAGAAAAAAAATGTAATTTTTTTAAATGATGAGTAAAAAAAAAATTGCGCTTCTATTATTCCGTTGGGGGACCAGAACCCCCCCTTGGCAGCGGCCTTGTTGTTTATTACAAAATAAGGAATAAAATGTTCTTCTAAATTATAGCAGAAAATAAATTTCCAATTCAAATAAAACTATTTAAAAATTTATCACTCGGAACTGAACCGAAAACCGAAAATCGAAAAAAACCGTTATTTTTGCCAGAACGAAAACCGGAACCGAACCGATATATATTTTTTTAATTGAACCGGAACGAAAATCGAAACGAAAAAAATAACGGTTCGAAGCCCTGGTTTAAAAGCTTTCAACATGAGCTCTAAAACATAGTCCTACGCTCCAACCTAACGGCGCCATCAAAACTGAGCCTACCCTTTTTTTGCTCGTTAGATCTTTTGAGTCTTCCTTTTTGCTTCCTCGACCCGCGAAGACTTCTGTCGGATGGAATATGTCCCGCTTTATTAAAGTTTAACAAAATTTTGATGACCACCCAGCAAACATTTTTATACGGGCCAGTACTGGTAAAGCACATACTCCCCGGCATTGAAAGTAATGGGCCAGTACCCCGGTGTCCCCGGGGCCGTTACTGGCCCATTGATGTATCAGTTGCTGGCCCAGCAACGGTAAAGTGCAAAATAATCGCATTAGTTGCAAGGTTTATTTCTGATGGTTTTAAGTAAAAAGTATGAGTGAAGAAGAGTGCTTATAAAATGCTGGTAAAGTACTTCGTATAGGCGGAATGCGAAATACAAATGTGAAGTACATTATTAATACTGGCGTTGCACTTACTTTTGGTGCCAGTAATTTACCAGCATAAAAGCAGTTTGCCAGCATTCGGCCGTTAGTTGAATGTTTGCTGGGCAAAGTCTACCCAAAGAATCGAATTGTAATATATACATTTTCCGGAACAAACCGAAAGCACAGGATATCAAAAACATCTTTAGAAGGTAATAAATTCCTTTATGCACGCTACTGAATCTGGTAAATTCTCTGTTTAACTCCCCCATTATATAGGATATCCAAGGAATTTTCCACAGGAATTAAACGTTAAGGTTAATTTAGGTAGCTTGATACATTTTTCTTAAGCGCAATTATAGATAAATGTTATATGATAACCTTTTAAAATTTAACTTGATTATAGCTTTCTTATTTTATTATACACTTTGTTACTGATAAATATAAAATTGTCGTAAATTACGTTATCTTTAATGGTTTATTATGTTGTTACTGTAACAAAGAAATATTATTATTAATTATTGTTTACAAAATTTTTGAATCTTATTGAATAAAAAAAACCTAATTATCAGAGGCGTATCTAAGGATGCCCCTGGCATCGTTTTTTTGAGGGAAATCCTGCAGTGCAAGGCCCGTTTTTGATCCGTTCCCTTTTTTGTCATGACTTCGAGCCTTTTTTTTCCATCACTTCGATTTATTTTCTTTTTTAGCATCACTTCGATCCGTTTTCCTTTTCCCCCGGTGCTATTTCAGCACGGTATGCCCCTGTCAATTATTCAATGCAGCGTCTCGAAACAACTAAAATATAATACTGAAGAATTCTACAAATATAGAAAGTTTTCCACTTTCCAAAAATAATCTAAGCCACTGTGTCCCAAACTGTGGGTCACGAGCCACTGGTGAATCACGACCCACTGGTGAGTCGCGACAAGATCTTATATGTATGATATAAGCTTTATAGCGTTTGTAATAATATCAATTAAAACACACAGAATCAAGCTCAAAACGAGCATTTTTTACAACGTCTATTTACAATCTGTCACACATATGTCATTATGTTATGGTTGCTAACGTAACATATTACAAAGGACGTCCAAGTACTAGCCCTGATGCTAACATGTATATTTTTACATTTTAAATATTTAAAGAGATATTTTTGGTTATTACTTTATCGAAATGAAAAACTATCAGCAGAAGAACTGGATTGCGCATCTCTTCCAAAACAACATTGCTACTGGCATATTATTGAAAGCTGTTGAGGGGGGAACGCCCAGAACCCCCCCCCCCCTGGCAGCGGCCTTGGTATGATTATAACAAAATAAAGAATAAAATGTTCTTCTAAATTATAGTAGAAAATAAATTTCTAATACAAATAAAAGCATTTAAAAATTTATCACTCGGAACTGAACCGAAAACCGAAAAAAACCGTTATTTTTGCCAGAACGAAAACCGGAACCGAACTGATATATATTTTTTTAATTGAATCGGAATGAAAATCGAAACGAAAAAAATAACGCCCTGTAATAAATTTTAAAAAACGTTTTTAAATTTTTATATTTAAAAATGCTGTGCACTGTCGGGGTACATTTATTGTTTATACATTTGTTGTTAAAATACAGAACTACGCAAAAGCAATTTAGTTCCGCGTAAATGTTTAGAATAGCCTATAATGCTAATACTGGTTAGTTACTAAACAAAATTATTATAAATTTAAAAAATTATTTTTAATGCTGTGCACTGTCGTGGACCATTTATTGTTTACGTAGTACAGAACTACGCAAAAAAATCCACATTAAAATTCTTATTAGCGAAAACTAATTAAGAGGATTAATTTCTTTACTTTTGATAATTTTGGTAGACATTACGTCATTAATCCTTCCAAATATTTCTCGTTCACATTCGTTTATGAAACGTTATGTTTAAGTAACAACACATGTTGACCAGTGCATTTTTTGTATAAAATACCCTTAAATTAATAACTACCTTAAGCGCTAGTAGCAATAAATGCTGTGTGTACACATTTTTGCCAGTTTTATAAAAAGTAAAATTTGAAAAAGTGCAATAGTGATGAAACAAGTTGAGTGTCTATTGAAGGGTTAAGAAGGGACATCCTATACTGAGTCGACATCCCTTGGGAGCTAATAGCCAAAGATGCTGCACACCATTTTCTCAAAATTCAAAAAATTCTGTGGATTTTAAATTTTTTGTAAGTATTGTACAGGTAAATTTTATGTTTTTTCGATTGAATATTTTTAATAGCCCTAAGTATGTATGTTCCTTGGGCACTAATAGCCGAAAATGCTACACACCATTTTCTTAAATTTACAAAAATTCTGTGGATTTTAAATTTTTTGTAAGTATTGTACAGGTAAATTTTATGTTTTTTCGATTGAATATTTTTAATAGCTCTAAGTATGTATGTTCCTTGGGCGCTAATAGCTGAAGATGCTGCACACTATTTTCTTAAATTTAAAAAAATTCTGTGGATTTTAAATTTTTTGTAAGTATTGTGAATTTTTGGAATGTTTTTACGTCTCAATATTTTTAACAGCTCTAAGTAAGTTTGGATGTTCTTTGGGCGCTAATAGCCTAAACCGCTGTACACCATTATTTCAAATTTCAAAAAATTCTGTGGATTTTAAGATTTTTGTAAATATTGTGCAGGAAAATGGTTTTGAAAATGTTTTTTCGATTCAATATTTTTAATAACTTTAAGTTTTATGTTCTTTGGGTGCTAACAGCCAAAGATGCTGCACACTATTTTTACAAATTTCAAAAAATTATGTTGATTTAAATTTTTTTGTAAGTATTGTGTAAGTAAATTTTTGGTGTAAATGTTTTTACGTTTCAATATTTTTAACAGCTGTAAGTATGTATGTTCTTTGGTCGCTAATAGCCTAAAGTGCTGTACACCATTTTTTCGAATTTCAAAAATTCTCTGAATTTGAAATATTTTGTAAGTATTGTGAAGGTAAATGTTTTGAATGTTTTTTCCATTCAATATTTTTAATAGCTCTAAGTAAGTTTGTATGTTCTTTGGGAGCTACTAGCCAAAGATGCAGCATACCATTTTTTCTAATTAAAAAAAAAATTAAAAAAATAATTCTGAATTATAGTATAATCTGTCTCATTTTGTAATACGAAACTAGATCTGGTTACTTTGGTGACTGTTGTGGTGTAAATAGACTTTTGTGGAAGAATGTGAACTTGTAAATCTTGGTTAAGTTTCATTATACTGAGGTTATATTCACTCAAAAACTACATGTCAGATACCAAACTTACATGTCAAAATTGAGACCGACATGTCAAATATTTTGAAAGGTGCCATTTCAGAATTACCACCCTAAGATGATATTTTAAATATACAACATAAAAAATTAAGTTTCCCTCTTAGTTTCGTATTAGAAAATGAGACAGATATAAGCTGTTCACTTTTGTAAAAACACACTATGGTCTATTTCAAAGTAGAAAAAAGTAGATAGCGCTGCGAACCGAGTACGATTTACACTGATCAAATACAGAATAGCGGGAAATTTAAAATAAGTTACAACTAGGGCATGGGCGTAGCAACTGGGTTAGCAAGTGATTTTTTTTTTTAAATATATAAAAGGTAAGAGGTAAAGTCAGGGCCGCCCCTAGAATTTGCGGGGCCTGGAGCAAAACTGGAGTGCGGGGCCCCAAAACTGGATTTGCGGGGCCCCATCTATATATATAATGAATAACGATATTTTCTTTAATATTATTAACTATTAACAAAGTACACATACTTATATTCAATGAAAATATAAATTTTTTCCAACTACTTATAAAACATGGAATAATATTTTTAATGTATTTTATTATTTTATTATTTGACCGTCGAAGCGCGGGGCCTGGGGCAGGTGCCCCACTTGCCCACGCCTAGGGGCGGCCCTGGGTAAAGTAAAAGATATAAGATATTGAAATAAACAAGGCAGATAATACACATACGTTATTTATACGACATAAATTCAGTTTAATGGGAAATTTGAAAAAGTTAAAAAAATATTAATTTTAAAAATTATGTACTATACATAAAAAGAGAGATTTGGCTAAAAGAGTTTAAACAAAGCAATAAAACAAACAATATATCTTCAGAGCAAAATTTTCTTATTTAAATAATTATTGCAAATAAAAATTAAAAATATATGTATATATGAAGGTCTAAAAATTATATCAATAACTTCTTCTTTGGGCACAATCAGCTAGGCTGTCTTTTGGCCTCACATTAGTCCTCTTCCTTGATGTGTTAATTGTCAAGTGTCAAAAAATATTTATATGTCAGATAACCTAAAAAATATATAACTGCGTAAAAACAAATTACATGGAGAATTTTCTCCATAAAATCTACGCCAAGAATATAAATAAAAGTCTAAATATGTAAATAATAACAAAATATATGAGAAAAATTAAATAATATATATTTCCAATGTACGACACTGAACATCTGTCAACTTAGACTAAAAACAATATTTTTACAGTGTAATAGGGATGACGATCTAAACCAATCCGAAGCAAGGACAAACAGCTCCTATCTTCTTACACACATTTTTCTACTTTGAAATAGACCATAGATCTGGTTATTTTGGTTACTTTTATGGCGTGTTACTGACTTTAAATGTCAATTAAAAATATTCCTTACGCTGTAAAACCGACTTTAGGTTGATAAGGTTATGATCATTATAAATAAGATATCATTTTTCATTATGACATCTGTCAAATGCATCGACATTTTAAAAAAGTGACATTTTTTAATACCAACATGACATACAGCTTCAAAGGTGCAAACTATTGAAAACAAAATTCCCTCTTAGTTTGTTCTTACAAAAGTGAACCGCTTATAATAGAAAATAAATTTCTAATACAAATAAAAGCATTTAAAAATTTATCACTTGGAACAGAACCGAAAACCGAAAAAAACCGTTATTTTTGCCGGAACGAAAACCGGAACCGAACTGATATATAATTTTTTAATTGAACCGGAACGAAAACCGAAACGAAACAAATAACGGTTCGAAGCCCTGCTATAAATTATTGTATTTAAATAAAATTTCCACAATAATACTTGTGATTAATTAATATTATAATTAATTATTTATGCAGTGATATTTTCAAAGTAAGTGGCATTTTATGAGTGTAAAAATGTGAATTTTTCTTTGTTCACGGAAACAAGTTTACATTTCCTTACCTTCGGGCAAGTGTCCAAGATCTCGAACAGGATTGGTTCACCATCAACCAGGACTTCATGCTTGTATCGCGTTTCTGAAAAATATTACCACATATTTCATTTAAATCTGGAACAAATTAGATGAATTTTGAAGGTTAAGGTTACTATGTTATTAGAGTTTGTTTATTTTGAATATGGAACAGATAGAGCAGTGTTTCTCAAACATTTTACTATGGGCACCCATTCCAAAGCTTAAAAATTATGGAGGACTCCAATAAGCATTTTTTTGTATAGGGTAGACCGGGGACAAAAGTAACACGATACAATAGTCACACTGGGAATATTTCTGAAACTATAGGGATTTGCAGCTAAGCGCCCTACCATCTGGTGAGCGTTTCATGAACTTGTGTATATCAGATAACATTTCGTTTTGTGTATTGGTTTTGTATGAAGTTTGTTTTTAAAGTTTTATTATAATCATTGAAAATTGTATAATACATATTGTTGTGTGCCTATGTGCAATTCATTGAAAAGAAGAAACCCGGAAATATCGTTTCATTTGTTTCCACTAATATCAGACACCGTACGGTTCGAAACAAAATTGGGAAAGCAAGAGGTTAGGAATCGACGCGATGTTTAGATAAACAATTTAAAAATTGGAAAAAAAGTGAGCCCTTATATCAAAGTTTGCTCATTACATTTTAATGATAGTGACTACAAAATATATTTTCAATTTTGTATTTATTATCGCATATCTTGAAAATTCCTGTTATTGTGTGTGGGTTTGTAATGCACAAGTCTATAGGCATAATGCATAAATCTTTATGAACTCTCTGTTTTTTCAGTGACTCCACACAATATTATATGCCCAGCATTGTAGATTTCTACCCCTTGGTAAACAACACGGGAATTATTATTTCCCCCAATATAGTTAAAATAATCGACAATGGAAAACCGCCATGACTTAAAACCAGATCACAAAATGTAGTATTTTAGATGTATACAAGTAATGTCACTTCACAAAATCAGAAAATCCCAAACAATTATTTATTTTTTGTCGTTTTTTGATACACTTTTCGCTATTATTTACTAGTAAATGTCAAGTGGTATCTGATTTAGAATGGTTTCAAAAAAATCCGCGTGGCGCTACGATCTTAAAATTTTTCCCCTATAGCGCGCAAATTTGCGTAATTGTGACAGCGATGTGTACAAAAGTTGTCACTTGTGTTTATCTTGTCCGCATACAGTGACTGAACGGTTTTGGGTGGTTAAATTAGTTTTTAATCTCTTCAAGTACCTACGTTTAAATATTTCTAATTATGTACATTAATTCTTAGATATTATTTTCAATTGGATTTTAGTAGCTGTTAACCTATATTTTTTTATTATGCATTATTTCTTAATGTGTAAATTGAACGAGATAAAAGGTTTTAAATGTTCAAAAACCACTTGGGTACAGTTGTAACAATCGTGGCCAGGGACAAACATTACAACCCCACCAGTTTTTGATAGATATAATTTTGAAGCCAAAGATACCTAAAATGTTGTACCTACTTAACTTTAGTCCTTTTATGTATATATTTTCTCATTTAAAATTAATTTTGATTTGATTGTTACCCAAAATTTACATTTCTTTTTACCGACCGCTAACATACATAAGGGAGGTATTGTGATCATACCGATTTACATAACGTTTTGTCTATTTTTAGCATGATGTCTGTCTCTCTGTCGGTCCGTGTACACGTGCAGAACAAATTCGGCTAAAAAGATTTGTATGAAACTTCATATTTAAGCTTTTGACATCAATGGCACGAGTTGATCAACTTTTGGTAAAAATCGGTTAACTAGAAATGGGAGTTTACTCGTGTCGGTTTTAAGATTTTTGCAAATATTTCGAAAAAATTTATTTATCAAAAGTTGCTATAAAAGCAATAACTAACAACTTTTATTTGAGACATTTTTTGATAAAGCACCATAAATTAAACGTACTTTGTGATGGCGGTCGGTTCTGTGGTGGCCACAGCTGATTTTTTTAAGTAATTTATGATATCGGTACGATCGCAATATCTCCCTTATATATATTGGTAATCGGTAAAAAAGGTTTTCTTATTTTTTTTTTACCTATACAACATTTAATTTGAGATTTATTGTTAAAATAAACTATTAGAAATGAATATTTATTAAATTATGAATTTATAAACTGAAAATCTTTCAATATATTTCGCGTAGTCTGGCAATTAATTTGGATTTTTCGGCGATTATGGGAGGTTTCAGGGACCCCTAGCGAAAGTCTCTGAGACCCGAGGGGTCCGCGTATCATACTTTGAGAAACACTGAGATAGAGCATCAATTGGGTAAGAAGTAAAATGAGAAGTAGGACTGCAACCTCTTCCCTACAAGAAAAATTTTGGCTTCTGAGCCCCCCCCCAGTAGCTTTTAACGAATGAATGACGGTTTTTATCATTTAATTAACAAAAGCCCACTTCCATCGTTAAAAAGTGAGCTCGTAATAACAAGAAAATAAAGATTCCATTTGGTTTCGCTTAAATATTTGTAAAATATGATTTACAATTGATATTTTTGAATGACAATTGACACTTTCTGAATTACAATTGACGCTCTCTGAATTACAATTGATGCTTTCTGAGTAACAAATTACTAATTTAAATTACATTGATTCTTTCTGAATTACAGTATACTATTGAATTGCAGTTGAAAAAGGCGTGGTTAAAATCTTAAGCCTGGAACAGAATGCACAGCGCGCTACGCCGTCAGCGCGCCGTCATTTGCGACGGAGTTGCTGAGAACGCCGTTGAATTTTCGCCTGCTCACAATGCAATCATTTTTAACGCCGTCAAGTGTCACATGACAATCTATATCTGTGTTTATACGTGCGCTTTCTTTTATTAAAAGTATAATGGATGATGAAGACTTGTGTGTGATGTTATTTATGTTGTATGCAAGTTATTTATACATACAAACACTTTACCATTCAGTAAAAACTGAGGTTAGGTGTTCTGCGTCAACGATCAACGGCGTCAAAAGTTGACGAACATTCAGTATCAACGGCGTTCGAACGCCGTAGGACGTTGTTCATTCTGTGCACTTGCGTAGTACAGCCTTGCTTTTAACTTTGCGCTGACAGTTTGCGCCGTCCAACGGCGTCAACGCGCCGTCAAACTCGTTGCATTCTGTTTCCCACTTTAGTTCACATGATTCACTTTTGACCTTCACAAGACATCTTTTAAAAATCTAAGTATACCTGGAAAAACTTGAGTGAGGAAAATGGAGAATTTATGTGAATGCTGTCAGAAGTCAAACAGACTGACAGAAATAATGTAATCTGTCATAAATATTATCCTTATGTCAGAAAATATTTATATACCGTTCTCCATAAGGATTTCCCACATATACAATTTTATGTCATAAAAATAATTAGATATAATTATAAAACCACTTATAAATATCCATGACCATGATTTATAAGTTATGAGGAGACAAAAATAACATTTATATTACCGAAGATCAGGAAGCTTTTAAGTAAACATAACTGAGATTCTTACATCAAATATAAAATGACATTATTTATTTATGCAATCTTAGTAACTTCACACTTAACTGTTATGACAAGGTCAGATTGCATTTAAATTATTATTATATGTAATTATAACATGCAGAGAAATTAATGTGTAAATACTTCCTTGGAAATCACATTAATTTTGGAAAGTATTCAAATTCTTTACATTTACAAGCATTTTACTTCGTTTTTCTTCTATATTCTACATAACCTCATTTGACAGATGGATAGTCACGTGATTGTTACGGTCGTGCCATAGGTGAGGCGCATAAATAACCAGGGATGGGGAGTCGACAGAAAAATTATCGACTCCCGACTCTCGACTCCGAAGTCGGTATTTTCGAAAATCGACTCCGACTCCGACTCCGACTCCCGACTCATTTCACTGGTAAATTGTAAAGTCTATTCCAAATGTTTAAGCGGAACTAAATGGAATTTTTATTTTCTTAATTTATCACGAGTTCACTTTTTAACTATCAAAGTGGGCTTTTGTTAAACAAAATGATACAAAGCTTCATTCAATCCTTAAAAGGTAGTAGATATCGATATCTAATTCCGCTTAAACCAAAGAAACAGACTATACTTACATTAAATATCTTGGGTTTGGGTGAGCTGTTTTTATAAAATGTCATTTTCATTTCATCTTGACTATTGAGTCATTTTTAATACAAATGCTCAAATATATTAGTTTAAAAAAAAATTGTTTTGTATTTTATATAAAGTCTGTTCCTTTGGTTTAGGCAGAACTAGATTTTCGGTTAGTCTGATTTTCGGTTAGTCTGTTCCAAACGATTAGGCGGAACTAACCGAAAATCTAGTTCCACCTAATCGTTTGGAACAGACTATACTTTATTTTTCATAACATGTCACTTTTTTCTTTTGACATATAAATTTTAGCTGCCAACATGAAACATAAAATAATCACAAAGCCCGTTACAACTTGCGAAAATAAAAATCCAGTTTAGTTTCGTTTTAACATAATAAACAAAGTATACAGAAAAAGAAAAATTAGATATGACTAAAAATTAATTAAATTTTTAACTGGAAAGCGTGAAGGAAACCGGAATTGAATATTTTTAATTTCATTTTCGTTCATGAACAGAGAAAAAATGTCGTTCTGTTTCCGTACTTTAAAAAATTCTGGTAGTATGGTATTTTACTTTCGTTTTCGGATTGTTCTCATCCTTGATAAATATGTAATCAAAGAGTCAGGAGTCGATAACTTTTTCCGACTCCCGACTCCGACTCCGACTCCTCCAAAAAGCTTCGACTCCTCGACTCCCGACTCCCGACTCCGACTCCGACTCCCCATCCCTGTAAATAACTACCTCAGACAGCGGTGGATCAAGCTAGCATGCCCCATGCAAATATTCGTCGGGGCCCTTGCATCAAACTGATTATTGTTTACTAGTAAAAAGGAACCATATTCTGGTCATTTATACGAAATTCGTATGCAAATATAGTAAACTAAATATAATTTAAAGGTATAGACAGGGCCGGCAAGAGGGCAGTGCGAACGGTGCGACCGCACAAGGCCCGGCGCTTCGGAAGGCTCCGAGCGACCCGTGTTTTTTTTTTTTTTTATTTATAAAATGACTAAATCGGTTCTTTTCATAGTTGCAGTTTACTTTTATACAAAATATGAAATGATTTTGGACTTGCTATCGATATCGGTATCGTTTCGTAGTATAGATATCGGTATTGGTATCGAAATAAAAGTATCGATATCACAGGGTATCGATTACTTTAGTAAACAATTTATGCGAAGTGTGAATTATCACGTTTCAGAGTTTTGTAGGTATTGATTATGATGACAAATTGTGGGTACATATAAAAAACAGCAATTTCAATAACTTATGAAAGAATAATCCACGTGCTTTCATCTAGAGACTTACAACCGTACTTGAAATGTGCTTGCATCGAGACCCAGTTATAGCTTACCCGGTTCTCCTGTCAGTCAGATAAATATTTTAAGCACAGTATTGCAAATATTTGATAAATTTCGAAATAATTATCAGATTAAAAATTTCTGTTGTATTATTCTGGTTCACATGTGCATTACTCTGATTTTTTTTTTTTTTAGATTTTTAGGTTCATCTCCCTGGTTTATAGGGTGTGGGACAAGAGTTTGTTTTAACACATTTTTGGAATTAATCATCTTAAAATAATGAAATTTAAAAAACTAAAACTAAAACTTTTCATTCCTCTATCTGTGTTTTAAAAGTTTTCTTTTCATATCACACAATAAATTTAACAAAAATAAATTTATATCAGTTTAAAAAATATTATATTTATTAATTATAAAATATTAATTTTAATTTTTATCAACGAAACAAACATTTCTATATTTTTTTAAAAACGAATCTGATCAAAAATTCGTATTGAACTATTCCTGGTCTTATCAATGTACATTATTGTGAATTTTTTCAGATTTTTAGATCAACCCCTTTGGGAAATAAGGTGGGGGCAAACTCACCTTACACATTTGTGACACATTTTAGACGAAAATCTGAAAATTTGATTTTTCAAAAATAAATATATTTTGGTTTATCCACGAAATAAGAGGTTTCATTTGATACCCCACTCAACATTTTAAAACATATTTATTTTTTCGTTGAATACATATTTGTAATTTTCCCGCGATATATTTTTTGAACTCTCTTTCTTTTTTTGAACTTTCCTTAACTTTGCCGTTAAGGAAACTTATGTTGTCGCTGATATTTTTAAGAAAAAGCGTTAAATATGATAGATAAACATGGATTTTGTTTTACCCACGCGTATAAATACCATTATATCTTTGAAACTACTGAACAGATTTTCAAAATTCTTTCAATCCTGATTAGTGTATAAATAGTGTACCAACTTTGTCGCTAACGAAACCCATGTTATCGCTGATATTTTCAAGAAAATGCATTAAATATGATTGAAAAACAAGAATTTCGTTTAACTCGCCTACACAAATAACATTATAACTGTGGAACTACTGAACCAATTTTAATAAACACAGCCCAAAAACTTGACCAGATGTAATTACAGATAGAAAAAACCGCATTAAAATCGGATCAGCAGTTCTCGAGTGAAGGGCGCACATGCGGACGGACAGACAGGCAGATAGACAGACAGACAGACAGGCAGACAGACAGACAGACTGATAGAGAGTCTTTTATATATTTAGATTAAACATTCTCCTATTCACACAGTTCTCATTACTTCGTTTTTTTTTTTTTTTGGCGAACCCAATAAGATCTTTTTTTTAGGGAGAAGTGCCCGGGCCACAAGCCTGTCACAGGCCTGAAAATTTCTCTCGGCGTCCCTGTCTGCACCTCCCTTGGACAGGAAGTAAACAGAAAATAGATCAAATAAACAATTATTAATATAACAGTTATTTTTTCATGGCCTACTCCAGTTTTTTACCATCTAATTTTGTACTACCTGTTTATGCTACCTGATAAAAACAATCATTACTGTCCACACGATAATAAGCAAATAAATACCAGGTCAGTACTAACAATAAATTAACAAGGTAAATAAACAAAGAAAATAATTTAGATGCCAAATATTTGGCACCTTTTGCTTTTCACTGTCACTTTTATGTGTACATACAGCCCTACAAAATTTTAATATACTCCCCCAAATAAACAAATTATGAAGTAGTCTAATTTTGGCGCACTTGAAATGATTTCATGCAAAATTTATAACGCACATAAATAATCCAAATGCATATTTCTCACCAATAAAATAAGCGATTTGTATTACTATAATTGAGTTTAAAATTAACTTTGTTTGTTAACTGTTTCGCAGTCGTAAAATTAAACGGTATCGTTAAAATAGTGACTAATAAATGGATTTATAAAATCATAAAATTGTATACGTGCGTCTAATAATACAATTTTATTCACAACTATCTTTCAAACTGTTTTAACCGAATTTTTAGGATTTCGTTAGTATGATAGTCGAATCAGTTTTTTTCGTGGCATGTGACGAAACTTATGTTTCTTTTTTCGACGTACTTACACGTCAAAAGAGTTGTGTATGAATTTATGAAGATGGGGGAAACCATGCAGTACTCTTTACAATTAAGGGCTGGTAAAGGCAATTAAGCAGAATGGACAGAAGACAGTTAGCTAAATAGTATATTGAAAAATGTTTGCCTGAAGTGCTCAGTAGAGTTCCAGAGAAAGGGATTATGTTACATCATGATAATGCATCTTTCCATAGGGCAGCTTCAACTATTCAGTTTTTGGCGAAGAAAAATAAATAAGTAAAAATAATATAATAATCGCGCGACCGAAGAACTTTTTATAATGTCAAGTTCATTATTCCTCTAAGACAGCGGTTCTTAAACTGTGGTCCGCGGACCCCTGGGAGTCCGCGTAGCCATTACCGGGGGAATTTTCTTCAACTGCAAATTATTTACAGAAAACATAACATAAGATAAAACAAAACATATAATAAGATCTATTTTGACTAATATTTGACCAAGAAATGTTTGTATGAGTTTAACGTATTAT
Organism: Liopterus haemorrhoidalis; assembly: GCA_963971575.1. Lineage (NCBI taxonomy): Eukaryota > Metazoa > Arthropoda > Insecta > Coleoptera > Dytiscidae > Liopterus > Liopterus haemorrhoidalis. The sequence continues at coordinate 12,091,545 of OZ020618.1, read as the reverse complement.
AATTTTTAACTTTTTTTAATTCGTTTTACTTCTATTTTTATTCATTTTATGTTTTTTATTCTATATGCTAATAAAAAATTTCATCTCTAAAAATGCGCAACACTATTTATTAAAATAACTAGCGATACATTTTTACCAATATTTGTTATAACGTAGTGCCTACAGTGACGGATATTCGCATGAGACAAAAAAGACATTTGTCTTGGGCCCGTAATTTTCAAGGGCCCGTATTTGGGAGGTGAGGTCTTTTTTTTTGCTCTTCACTTGGATTTGTAAATCCAAGTGAAATCTTCACGTAAAACATAGATTGAGGGTCCGTAAATCATAGGTTGGGGCCCGAAAATCAAAAATGTCTTGGGCCCGGCGAAGGCTTGATCCGCCACTGAGTGCCTATGAGATTATTGAGCCAGAAATTAAGTCTCAAGAACGACGTAAAATGCCTAGGGTTGGGATGGAGTCCGGAAAAAAAAGTTGTTCAAGTTTGTGAAAATAACGACCGAGGAACTTTTTGTAATGTCATGTTCATTAAATCACCCGATTTGGCAATGTGCGACTTTTGACTATTTTTGGGACAAAAAGAAAAAAAAATACGGTGTATAAGGTTTTTTTCTGAAGAAGAGTTTGATGCTGCAGATGATGATTATTTTAAAAGTATTCCAAAAGAAGATTAATTGGCAGCTTTTCAGAAATGGAAGAAAAGAAAGGCCCAGTTTATTATTGTTGAAAAGAACTACTAGCCCAAACCACTGGACCTAGATACAAGAAATTCAGAAAGTATATTCCTTCCATAACGAAAGAACCCACTTAGAAGGAATTTTTTAATTCGACCCCTAAATTGATGAAATTTGATTTCCCAGATTCCTCAATACCTCTTAGGACAAATGTGATATCGACTTAATTTTACCTTCCAAAAGTTACCCATGCAAACTTATTTCTTTTCATTCAGGGTGAATTATAGAACCCTTTGTATTTATGCTTGTTGAATTGTAACATTCTTTTTAAAAATCTTTAAAATATGTTTTGATAGTTTTTAAAATTTTACCTCTAAAAGGGTAAATTGGTATGTTTTATTCTATAAAATGTTCCCTGGACCTAGAGACATGAAATTCGGGGAGTATATTCCACGAAGAAGGGATTTTTCGAAATTCGTGCCCTAAGGGAGTCAGAAAATTTGATTTTACAGAGTTCTCAATATCCCATGGTTACCCATACAAATGTTTAAAAACATGATTCAAAATTTTGCCCTAATCAACTCCTAAAGGGGTGAATCAAAATTTGCGGTTAATCTAAACTTGGGGTGAATCTATATTCGGGGTGAATTGAAATTCGGGTTGAATCGAAGTTCGGAAGGATCTAAATTAGGGGTGAATCTAAATTCGGGGTTAGTCTAAATTTGAAGTGTCGCTGAATTCGTGGTGAATTATAGAACCCTTCGTAATTCCTGTATTTGTTGAGTTATAACATTCCTTTTTGGCATGTAGTTTTTTTATTAATCTGTTGAAAGTGTTTTGACAATTATTTTAAATTTTACCCCTAAAAGGTTTATTTTATATTAGAAAAAAAAATCTGGGGAGTATATTCCTCCCATGACGTAAGTACCCACTAAGAAGGAATTTTTCAAAATTCAACCCCTAAAAGGTGAAAAGGGGCAAAATGTTTTTTATGGATTCCTCAAATATCTCTTAAAGTAGATAAGGTATCGACCAGGTTTTTGCTTAAAAATGTTACCCATACCCATGTTTAGAAATATAACTGGGGAATTTACCCTAAGCAACCGCTGAAGGATAGAATCTAGGTTTGGAGTAAAGGATTATTTTAACTAACGTTGGACAGCGGAGAAGAAACAACTATCCAACAGTGCAATCTGTTGACAAATTCCACAACCTGCATTTCGGGCTTCTGTTTACACTCTTATAACTCCGTTGTTATCAATCTTTGACGTATAGTGTAAAATACTTTATGATGCTGCGTGAAATGGTCTAATTTATTATTCTAAAATAATTGATACATTACTATAAAACTCCGATATTATGCACCCACAAACTTTGTAATACAAAAACTATTACGTTAAAAAACAGAAAATTGACCAATACACGATATTGGTGCATGATAGGTATATGCTCTTAAGGACTTTTTTTGATCTAGTTAATAACTATATTTTTTATCTACGTTATGTCAATATATTTCTTAAGGTTTAGTCAATGTAATCAATTCAAACTGCACGGAGAGTACGAAAGTAAAGGTTTACCCCCCATAACATAGACGAAGTTGGAACCCTCACTATAACCGTTCTCGGATTATTTTACCCCCTGTACTAAATTTGGTGAAAATTGGTCTATCTGTATAAAGAACAGACAAACAAACAAACAGAAAATATTTTTTCGTCCCTACGCCAATACAAAATTGTTTTAAAACTTCTACGCAATGATTTGAACTGTAATAGTTCAACCGGAATTTTCAAACAAATTATTATCGAGTGATAGAGAAACTTTTGTATTTTTGAACACATATTGTATCACAGCATTATATCATGTATTTTAAAAAAATTGATGTGAAGTGTGAATTTTCACACATTTCAGGGTTTTGCAGGTATTTAATAACTGAATGATGATTATTTGGGATGCCAAAACAAATTTTATGTCAAAATATTTTTTTATGAATTTTAATTCGAATACCTAATACCATTATTTAAGTTTCTAAATATGTGCAGTATTTTTTTTACATAGCAACCCAGCAAACATTCAACTAACGGCCGAATGCTGGCAAACTGCTTTTATGCTGGTAAATTACTGGCACCAAAAGTAAGTGCAACGCCAGTATTAATAACGTACTTCACATTTGTATTTCGCATTCCGCCTATACGAAGTACTTTACCAGCATTTTATAAGCACTCTTCTTCACTCATACTTTTTACTTAAAACCATCAGAAATAAATCTTGCAACTAATGCGATTATTTTGCACTTTACCGTTGCTGGGCCGGCAACTGATACATCAATGGGCCAGAACGGCCACGGGGACACCGGGGTACCGGCCCATTACTTTCAATGCCGGGGAGTATGTGCTTTACCAGTACTGGCCCGTATAAAAATGTTTGCTGGGAAGGTTCATTAAGATTTTGAAAATTGTGCCTATGGCTTCTATCGGTTGCTTAAATCATTAGCCCCGCCCTCTGATTTCGTATACATCAAACAGAATTAAATTACAATTTCAACACATCCCACTGGTTATTAAATTTACGCTTTTAAAAATTAAATGCAACATTTACCAAAAATAACTAGAATTTTGACAAAATAATTTAATCAAAAGAAAACTGCAAAACCAAACAAAAAAAAAAAAATATTGACAGGATTCGAACTCTAGTTTGCAAGTTCCCTGTTTGAAAAATTAGAAAACCAATGACTAAACGAACATAGCTATGAGCGCTGACGTATCAACTTGGTTACATAGCGTATTACATATTTAACATATTTTGGTTAAAAACACAAAAAAAGCATTATTTTCCGAAAACATAATCTGATCAAAAATTCCTGTTGTACTATTCCGGTTCACGCCTATATACATTACTTAGAATTTTTTCAGATTTTTAATTTAAACCATCTGGGCTACAGGGTGTGGGACAAAAATTTTTTTGCACAATTTTGACAAAAATCGCAATAAAATAATTAATTTTGCAAAAATAAAATTTTGATCGTGAATCCACGTACTAAGGGCTTTCATTTGATACCATACTCAGAATTTTAAAAAAATATTATTTTTTTTCGTTGAGCACATATTTGTTTATATTTTTAGGGGGATATGTTTTTTAGATGTTTTAGTATTTTTCCTATGTGCGGGTCAAAAAGTTGTACAAGCATGCCAAATTTCAACTCTCTAGGTTTAGCCGTTTGGCTACAATTTTTACCGAACAGACAGACAGACAGACAGACAGACAGACAGACGACAAAATGATGGTATAAGGGTTTTTTGGTCATACCTACAAAACCCTAAAAAAGGCAAAAATCTAATGACTTATTAGCTTAAACATTTGTGTGATATAAGCAGTTCACTTTTGTAAGAGAAACTAAGAGGGAATTTTGTTTTCAATAGTTTGCACCTTGTCTGTATGTCATGTTGGTATTAAAAAATGTCACTTTTTTAAATGTCGATCCATTTGACATATGTCATAATGAAAAATGATATCTTAATTATAGTGATCATAACCTTATCAACCTAAAGTCGGTTTTACAGCGTAAGGGATATTGTTATTGACATTTAAAGTCAGTAACACACCATAAAAGTAACCAAAATAACCAGATCTAGTGTGTTCTTACAAAAGTGAACAGCTTATATATATTTTTACAGTACATTATCCTTAAAACAGTTTTATAATCACTGTTTTAAATACTTTACGCTTGGTAATTTTTTGGGAGATATCTTTGTTTTATTCGCTAGGTTAAGAACAGAATTTTTCAATAAGCATTGAATGTATTTTTGGCAGCCAAATGTCGTGTATTTTCGTACTAAAATAATTTGGCGGTCTTACCTGACTGATGATCATATTCGCCTATGTATCTCCGTGTCAAAAATCGAACCGTCAATGCTGTAAACATAACAGAAAATTGAATTAATATTTAGACAAGAATTTTCATCACTAGTGATTTACTGTATCGAGTCATGGGTTAAATTTAACCTTGGATAAACTGTTTCGGTTAACACGTTATATGAAATAACATGCATATCTCTTAATTGGAAATATGTTAGTTTTGTAAATATTATGATATTTTCAATATGTGGGAGAATATGTTTTGATACAGTGACGTAGACGAAGCTAATGTATATAGATACAGTGCTGGAATCAGGAGAATGGAGATAAGCGTCCACTGGGCCGCTATGCACGCGTCGCATACAGCCTACTCATCGCAGAAAACGATTCCTTATTGCAGGTGCGGCTTTTGTTTGATTTACTGGTTTCAGAACTCAACAAAAATTTTATTTACTTTCTCGTAATAATAATCGTATAATTTGATCAATGTGTCTTACTAGTATTCACCTCTGGTGCTGATATTCTCACACTCACGCGACAATCTGCGACAAAACTACGAGCGTATGTCAATAAGTCCTTAAAAACAAATTATTTTGGGTTGATTCATTTTTATTTCTCAACATAGTCTCCTTTTAGCTTTGTCTCTACGCCAATAAAACGAAGTGTAACGACTCTTCGTTTCTTCAACTTTTTCAAGTCATCTAAAAAGTAAGATTCTGGAAAGGTCTCAAAGTAGGCACCTGTTTCGGCGATGATCTCCTCGTTCGATGTGATTTTTTTTTCGGCGAGAACTCTTCATGTTTGGAAACAGGAAAAAATCGCTGGGGGCTAAATCTGGTGAATATGGGGGATGCGGCAACAATTCTAAGCGTAATTCATGCATTTTAGGCATCGACACTGCAGAAGTGTGCACTCATGCATTGTCTTGATGGATGAGCACTTTTTTCTTGGCTACATGTGGGTGTTTTTTAGGATTTTGTAGGTATGACCAAAAAACCATTATATCGTTATTTTGTCGTCTGTTGTCTGTTCGGTAAAAATTGTAGCCAAACGGCTAAACCTAGAGAGTTGAAATTTGGCATGCTTATACAACTCTTTGACCTGCACATAGTAAAAATACTAAAACATCTAAAAAACATATCCTCCTAAAAATATAATCAAATATGGGCTCATCGAAAAAAAAAATATTTTTTTAAAATTCTGAATAGGGTATCAAATGAAAGCCCTTAGTACCTGGATTAACGATCAAAATTTTATTTTTGCAAAATAAATTATTTGACGCGATTTTTGCCTAAATTGTGTAAAAACATTTTTGTCTCACATCCTGTAGCCCAGATGGTTTAAACTAAAAATCTGAAAAAATTCTAAGTAATGTACATTGGTGTGAACCGGAATAGTACAACAGGAATTTTTGATCAGATTATGTTTTCGGAAGATAACGCATGTTTTGTGTTTTTTGGTTGACGATGTAAAATATTTAATACGTTATGTAACACAGTAAAACAGTAAGCTTTCATAGTCTAATAAGCCTTCTCGCTTCCTAAGTTGCAAACTAGGGTTCGCTTCCGGTCTGGAAATTTTTTTATTTTCTGTTTTTTTTTTGCATTTTTATTTTGTTTAAATTATTTTGTCAAAATTCTAGTTATATTTTGGCAAATGTTGCATTTAATTTTTAATTGTTGGAATTGTTGAAATTATAATTTAATTCTATGTTTCAATGTATACAAAATCAGAGGGGCGTAGCTTATGGCTTAAAACAACTAATGGAAGCCATAGACGCAGTTTTCAAAATCTTAATGAACATTGATATATAAAAAAAAAAAATACTGCACATATTTAAAAACCTAAATAATAGTATTTGGCACCCAAATTAAAATTAACAAAAAAATATTTTAACATAAAATTTGTTTTGGCATCCCAAATAATCATCATTCACTTACTAAATACCTGCAAAATCCTGAAATGTGTGAAAATTCACAATTCACATCAATTTTTTTCCATTATTTTTTGATTCAGTCGGTTGTAAAAATAAAACCACGCGTTGAATATGGCTCAAAATTAGACAGCAGACTATTGACAGATGGTACTTTTCAAAAACTGATACTACTAGCGCCATCTCTTAGATTTTGTAAGGACTGTCCTGACTAGTCGCTGAAAGGTTCATGGGGAGAGCGATGATTGGCGTTACACTTTTGGATCGAAAATCTAATTTGTGGATCAGACACAACAGTTCCGGATACTCACTTTCGGATACCCACTTTCTGATACCCAGTTTTGGATACTTAGTTTCAGATACTCGGTTCCAGATACCAGCTTTCGAATAATCGGTTCCGGATATTGACTTTGGAATCGATTTCAGTTACGGCGTGGTCGATTTTTGACAGCACTACTAAATATCTAAACTACTAAAATTCACACTTTTAATTCATTTTTATTTTTTATATCTTTGCTCCAATATTTGTCTAAAATTGTGATTACACCTCTGTATTCGAAATATTTTTGTCCTTTTGTGTCCTTGGTCTTTAAAATATTTTCCACGTGTATAATTTTTCGCAGTTTTATTTTGGTTTCACAATACTTAATGGCTGACATTACATTTGTTGTTTAAAAATTCTTTCTTTAATGTTTTAAGTGGGTACAAAGATTTAATTCTGAGAAAATAAATGAAAATTCTCACAAAAAAAATATATAAACGTAAAAAATATTTGTTTTTACTGACAAAAATGTCCTTTGCAACTTAAATTAAATAATATAAAATGGCTAGATATTTATTTTTTAAGACAAGAATTATTAAGTAACAAGTTTCAGGTTTGACAGCAAAGTCTGTCTTTGACGTCAATATTTTCTTTATATATTTCGATTTGAGTTATTATAATTTAGTGCAAATATATTGTATTAATTCCATATATTGAATACAGATGACAGATAACACAGTCATTAAGTCAGCTTAAGTAAGATGTACATTCTATTTGATATGTCCTTCATAATCTTACAGCTTCGATACTCTCTGAAGTGTATCTATGTTCACCCAGGAACCAGTGCCGGATTAAAGTTTTTATGGGCCCTAGGCTGGATAGATTAGGTCCCTAAATCTAAGTGCTTGAAGTAAAATAAAGTCAGAATCCTTCGGGGCCCCAAAAGATTGATTCGACGATAGATGATCAAAAAAAAAAAATTGATGTGAAGTGTGAATTTTCACACATTTCAGGATTTCGCAGATATTTAGTAAGTGAATGATGATTATTTGAGATGCCAAAACAAATTTTATGTTAAAAATTTTTTTTTTTTTGTTAATTTTAATTCGAATGCCTAATACCATTATGTAGGTTTCTAAATATGTGCAGTATTTTTTTATATAGCAAGGTTCAATAAGATTTTGAAAATTGCGCCTATGGCTTCCATTGGTTGTTTTAGTCATAAGCTCCGCCCTTGTGTTTTCGTGTATTTATAGGGATATAAATAGCAGTATAGCAGTAATATATTTAGGCACTAATATGATACAGTCTGTTCCAAACGGTTAAGCGGAACTGAATGGGAATTTTGTTCTTTTAGGTTGTCACGAGAAGGGACCTTGCTTGGGTTATTTCATTTTTCACGTTGGGATGTCAAAATTTCAAATTCCAACAATGAAACCATGGAAACGAATGATATATGTCAAAATTAAATATTTTTTTAGATATTTTAATGACAAAAAAATAAAAAAATGGGAAATTTGTATTAAGAATGACACAAAAAATCTAAAGAAAATGACATTTTAAAATGATATTAACCTTAACCAAAAAATGATTATTGTAAGTATGATTTACAAAGCTTAAACAAAACGGCCGAAAGGCACGATTTAAACGATGAAAGTAACTAGATTGCAAAATCTAGTTCCGCTTAAGCGTTTGGAACAGACTGTACAGACATTATAACACATGACATAACATATATTTTACTTATGTCCATGGTATTATATATTTATAGTTACGTTATATTTTAAGTTACTTGGTTGTAAGTCCAATAGTATTCAATTTCAACAATTTCCACTGGTTATTAAATTTACGCTTTTAAAAATTAAATGCAATATTTGCCCATATATAACTAGAATTTTGAAAAAAATAATTTAAACAAAATAAAAATGTAAAAAACACAGAAAAAATTAAATTGCCTCGAGGCCGGATTGAACTCGAGTTTGCAAATTAGAACGCCAGTATACTAAGCATTACACCATCGAAGCGCTCGGTTTACTCTACTACATAATATTATTAAATATTTTACATGGTCAAGCAAAAAACACAAAAAATGCCTTATTTTCCGAAAACATAATCTGATCATAAATTCCTGTTGTACTATTCCGGTTCACACAAATGTACATTACTTAGAATTTATTCAGATTTTTAGTTTAAACCATCTGGGCTACAGGGTGTGGTACACAATTTTGGCAAAAATCGCGTCAAAATAATTTATTTTGCAAAAATAAAATTTTGATCGTTAATCCACATACTAAGGGCTTTCATTTGATACCCTACTTAGAATTAAAAAAATATATTTTTTTTTTCGATGAGCACATATTTGTTTATATTTTTAGGGGGATATGTTTTTTAGATGTTTTAGTATTTTTACTATGTGCGGGTCACCGAGTTGTATAAGCATGCTAAATTTCAACACTCTAGGTTTAGCCGTTTGACTACAATTTTTACCGAACAGACAGACAGACAGACAGAGGACAAAATGACGGTATAAGGGTTTTTTGGTCATACCTACAACACATAATATTTCTGTTAGAAAATATTAGGCCAAGTTATTTCTACTCTGCTGCTAGAATGTATTTTATACAAGTACTTTATGATGGCGGTCGGTCCTGTGGTGGCCACAGCTGATTTTTTTTATAATTATTGATTTTTTTAGGGAATTTCTGGGAATTTGTTTATTTTAATTAAAAAAACTATCCTCTCCCGGTCCTCTTGTCCCGGATTGCAATGCTTAATAAATAGTCATCCTATTACTAGGAGGCCAACAGAAAATTCTGCGGGGGGGCATGTGAAGTTACGCCACTGATCATATAGAAAAAATATGAGCACTGTAATTGATGCTGCACTATTTCATATTTCTTCTGTATTTTTTTATAACATAAATTTCCATCTTTTTGTTTGTGGTCACTTATTTATTAAACCATTAACCATTAAGTGGAAAAACCATAATATTTCCGTATTTTGTAACATATTACACATAGCATTTGAAGGTTTTCTTAGCTGACAACTTAGCAGTTTAAATATTAATAAAAAAAATTAAAATGATTATTACTCTTTCTATGTTATTCTAAGTGATGTAAGATAATATAATAAATATTATTTATATTTCTGTATATTGCAGGTTTATTGTAAATTGGTTTTAATATGTTATTTACGGTTTTAATTACTGAAATATTTGTAATTAAAAGAAATTGTTTATAATATTGCATTTCACAACGTAAGATGAATGACATAAAATATATTATTTAATTGCATTTCTTGGATTGAGGAGAAAAGTAATCTAATAGGCCTTGATTGATGTCCCCCTAGTATCCTCAGTATTTAATCCAGGGCCGGCTGTATGGACATGTTTCGGATGCAGGCCCCGATTTTGTTTTTTACTTGTATGAATTACGATCCTTATAAACTTTTCTTTTTATTATTGTTCATAATTACTGCTTAAATTTTATATCGGTTATAATGAAGTAAAATTCCCGGTTACTAAAGAGAGAGAAGAAAGTTATAGATTAGTATTAGACAGACCCAGACCCCACTTTGTGTCGGAGATGTTTTGAAATTCGCGACGCATATTGAAGCAATTCAAACCGAATTGTAATTTTGCGTTAAATTTGAGGCTATATCTGTTTTTATCTAGTTTTTTGGCCTCATAATTGTTTTCTACACGTTTCAGATGATTATAAGTGGATATCCGCAAAAAATCAATTTCTATCTGTCTGTCTGTCTGTCCGAGTTCACGCAAAAACGGATGCATATATATATATATATATATATATATATATATATATATATATATATATATATATATATATATGTTAGGGTCAAAACTAGTTCTTGGACCTCCTTTGTAATATGTTGCGTTAGTAACCATAACATAATGAGATATATGTGACAGAATGTAAATAGGCGTAGTAATAAACGCTCATATGTGCTTGGATTTGTGTGTTTTAATTGATATTATCATGAACGCTATAAAGCCAGATTTTACAATTGATGCACATGCTATATAATACTAAATGTGAACGATGTAATACTGTGCACATTGCTTGCGCAGATCTTTTGTTACAGCTATTGCAGGTTTAGAACATATTTTAGAGCCGGGAGATAATATCATTTAATGAATTCTTTGTTCTTTGGAGATCTTCAACAAGGACTAAAACAGTGAGAACCGTAGGGTTCTGCCTAATTTTACTTGTTTTACCAATGCGATTGAAAACAGATCAAGGTGTAGTTTACCTGAAATGGCAAATGTAATGATCTGAAGAGAAATAATAATAAAAAAATGTCAGAATGGACGAGCGTTTGTCTATTGACAGACAAATAGTACGAAAGTAACTAGTTAGATGATGATGATTAAAACTGACGATGATTAAATTGGTAAGAGACATATTATTGCTTTGATTAAATGAGAAGGCACGTTGCGTGTGGGATAATAAGGTACTGAGTAGGAAGCAGCGACAGTCACTGAGCTTGTTGGGTACTGTAGACAACCTGTAATGAAATGAACTGATTGATAGTTGATTTGAGAATTGATAGCTTGTTGAGTACCGCAAGACACACTGGTCGTTTTTGTTTTGTTGGCTCTGGATGGTCAGGGACCTCAAGGAGTTCAGAGGAACTCTGGATGGTCAGGGACCTCAAGGAGATGTGTTTGTTTTGTTTGACTCTGGATGGTCAGGGACCTCAAGGAGTTCAGAGGAACTCTGGATGGTCAGGGACCTCAAGGAGATGTCTTTGTTTTGTTCGACGCTGAATGTTCAAGGACCTCAAGGAGTTCAGTGAAACTCTGGATGGTCAGGAACCTCAAGGAGACGGGCAAAACAAACATTATGTTTTCGTTTACTTTGTAGTTATTAAATTCTGAAGATGCCGCGAGGACGTGGCAGGAGCAGGACGGCCGTGTTAGGATAATCAGTTGTTTTATTTTTCAGTTAAATTTAGATGAAGCCGCGAGGACGCGGCAAGATCAGGACGGCCGTGTTAGGGTCAAAACTAGTTCTTGGACCTCCTTTGTAATATGTTGCGTTAGTAACCATAACATAATGAGATATATGTGACAGAATGTAAATAGGCGTAGTAATAAACGCTCATATGTGCTTGGATTTGTGTGTTTTAATTGATATTATCATGAACGCTATAAAGCGTTCTTACATATATATATTCACGTAATTTGATACGATACTAGAGTCAAACCATGCTGCAAACATAGGCTATAAAGTATCTCAAAATTTTCATTTTAAGGGGGTGTCTCGGAGTTAAAACTATTTATTACAAAACTTAAAATATCTCCCTTATTATTGACTTAACAATAAAAACGTATATGACAATTGTTTATAATAATAAAACAAATCTTTTTTGTTTTTTGCAGTTTGGGACATCCTAAAACTAAAATCATGAAAATTTCAGTTATTATTTACTTTATATCATAAATACATGTCAGAAAATTTGTTTAGAGTGAAGAAACATTTCTTTTTTGTTCAAAACAATTTTAATAAGAAAATTATTTAGAGGGCTAAGGGGACTATTACTTATGAACTTGAAATCTAATCTCACCTAACGGCAAAAATAGAACACTTAACTGCAAGAATATGTGTTCCCCGGCTTGATGGGGGCCTCAAAATACCGAGGTCGTCGTTTACACGAAAAAAATAGGACCTCAATTTTTAATGTAATTTTACAACAATTTTACTACTTTTATTAAAAAACTTTGCAAATGAATCGACGGACTTAAGTATCTTAGCCTTACATACTCTAATAAAAGCAGATAAATTAGAAGACATTTTCCCGAATGTGGAAGTTGCTACAAGGATATTCCTTTGCTTAATGGTCACCAATTCTAGTGGAGAGTACTCATTTTCACTGCTAAAAAGAATAAAAAATTAATTACGAACGACTATGTTACAAGAACGACTTACTAATTTGTCAATCATGGGCATAGAAAGTGACCTTCAAAAATTAGACTTTGAGGACATAATAGAAGATTTTGCACAACAGATATCCCGGAAGAAACCATCATCATTAACGTAAGTCCAGTTCTCAAAATAATAATCAATTCACTTATATTTGATTTGTATAAAGCTAACCATAATAACCAATTCAAGTCACTAATACCCTTTTCACACTAGAACTTTAAGATCGGATGTTAAAGTGAATGTGTCTTTAAAGGCTAATGTGAAAACGTATGACCTCGTCTAAATACAAGCGATATTTAAGACAGAGATCTGCGTCTTAAACATCGTCCGCATTGCCAACATAATTTCTATTATAAAAAATACTCTTTTAATTTGTGCTGTCAACATTTTATATTATCATAAAGAAGAATACTGTATTATATTGACGTTATAAGAAGTTTATACTTATTTTTATAATAAAATTATTTATTTTAATAATGTGTTTAATAAAATACAGAGCTACAATAATTGAGATAAAATGTATCGACTTACATGTTAATACAAGTGTAATATATTCTTTATTGTAGTGTCCTTATTGTAGAATGAAATGAAATATCCATATTTGTTTCTAATAATTCAAAATGTGCGTCTGCGCAGACAGTTCAAAACTGGTAATTTCATGACGGTAACTTAAAGACAAAATTACTGTAGCTGATGATAGCACCGGAGATTTAAACATCAAGTGTGAAAGCATACCGATGTTAAACATCGGTGAACTTTAAGTTCACTCGTCTTAAAGTTTTAGTGAGAAAAGGGTATTAATAAAAGTACATCTAAAAGGACTCTAAGACAGCCCTGCACGTCATCTAATTTAAGGGTTAATAATAATGTAAAATAGTATATTTCTTACTACTTACTATAATTTCTTAATGTTATAAACAACCTTTTTTAAAAACTAATGGTGCATTAACACAATAAAACACTCATTCTCTTTCACGAACAACATAAATTACAATATAAAATAATTAACACGTGTCAATGGCAAAGTATTTGTTAAAAATTTAACAGTAAAAGCGTTAACACTATTTTAAGTTTTATTTTTAAGATACCGATGCATTTATTTGTAAATTCAAGACATGTTACTCGTAAGAATCATGGATTTAATCAAGGTTAAATATTTTCGCAATTCGTGTAAACTTCACTGGCATATTCTATGGGGTTTCAGTGTGGCATTGAATAGTTTTAACGCGATTACCGGAATCTCATATATGTATAACATACGATTTAAATCGCCTTGATCGGCCCACTCTATATTTTATTATCACCATTGATCAACCAAGATATCTGACTTTCGCTATTTTTATACGATACAACAGCGTAGGTTGCGAAAAATTTAGATAAGGGTATCGCGCATTTTAATTATAGAAGATTTGTATCGAAAAAAAGTCCAAGGACTTTTTAAGATCTTGGAATAATAATAAATTAATATTTAATCTAACTAAAAGTTAGGTTAGATTGAATATTAATTCAGTGTTTTCCACATTTAAGGGGTCACATTGAAAGAAAAATTTGCATCTTGAACATTGGTACCTCGTTCTTAAAAATATTTGAAAGTGATAGTGACCCGCGACAAATTCTTCTTGTGATAAGTGCTCCACGGCTCAAAAAGTTTGGGAAACTGATTTAAATTATGAAAAATGTTCTCACTTCTAAAATATAATTGATGACCTAAAAAAAATTGATGTGAAGTGTGAATTTTCACACATTTCAGGGTTTTGCAGGTATTTAATAACTGAATGATGATTATTTGGGATGCCAAAACAAATTTTATGTCAAAATATTTTTTTATGAATTTTAATTCGAATGCCTAATACCATTATTTAAGTTTCTAAATATGTGCAGTATTTTTTTTTACATAGCAAGGTTCATTAAGATTTTGAAAATTGCGCCTATGGCTTCTATCGGTTGCTTAAATCATTAGCCCCGCCCTCTGATTTCGTATACATCAAACAGAATTAAATTACAATTTCAACACTTCCCACTGGTTATTAAATTTACGCTTTTAAAAATTAAATGCAACATTTACCAAAAAATAACTAGAATTTTGACAAAATAATTTAAACAAAAGAAAACTGCAAAAAAAATAAATTAATATTGACAGGATTCGAACTCTAGTTTGCAAGTTACCTGTTTGAAAAATTAGACTAAACGAACATAGCTATGAGCGCTGACGTATCAACTTGGTTACATAGCGAATTACATATTTAACATATTTTGGTTAAAAACTACAAAAAAAGCATTATTTTCCGAAAACATAATCTGATCAAAAATTCCTGTTGTACTATTCCGGTTCACACCTATATACATTACTTAGAATTTTTTCAGATTTTTAGTTTAAACCATCTGGGCTACAGGGTGTGGGACAAAAAATTTTTTGCACAATTTTGACAAAAATCGCATCAAAATAATTAATTTTGCAAAAATAAAATTTGATCGTTAATCCACGAACCAAGGGCTTTCATTTGATATCCTACTCTTATACAATTCCTACAATCCTAAAATTATAAAAAAATATATATTTTTTTTTTTCGATGAGCACATATTTGTTTATATTTCTAGTGTGATATGTTTTTTAGATGTTTTAGTATTTTTTCTATGTGCGGGTCAAAAAGTTGTACAAGCATGCCAAATTTCAACTCTCTAGGTTTAGCCGTTTGGCTACAATTTTTACCGAACAGACAGACAGACAGACGGTAAAATGACGGTATAAGGGTTTTTTGATCATACCTACAAAACCCTAAAAAAGTCCTTACTTCTAAAATATAATTGATGACCTAAAAATAAAAAAGTTCCTCTCTTCTAAAATAGAAGTGATAACCTAAAAAACAAGGTCTCCATTTCTAAATTAACCTTCACTCAATAAGTCTCCGTTCTGACATATAGATGGCAACACTGTTGACAGAGCCATATGATTTCTGGATAGTAGCAACCTTCAAACGATACGTGTGAAAATTTCATGACATTCTGACAATCAGTTTAGAGGTTACAGTGGTTTTAGTGACTCCAGTTTTGTAATTTTCAAAGGAATTGATAAAAAAGAATTTCGTGTGTTGATTAAACATTGTGTTTTGGTGGGAAAAAATACTGTTGAAGCCAAACAGTGGCTTGATAAGCGTTATAGAGACTATGCACCAGGCAAATCAACTATTACTGATTGGTATGCTGAATTTAAACGCGGTCGTACAAACACCGATGTTGCTAAAAGCTCTGGTCACCCAAAATCGGCAGTTGTTCCGGAAAACATAAAAAAAAGTCCACAAAATAGTTTTGAAAGACCGTAAAGTGAATTTTCGTGAGATAGCTGACACCTTAAAGATATCAGAAGGTAGTGTGTTTACAATTTTACACGAAAATTTGAGCATGCGTAAATTGCTTTCGAAGTGGGTGCCGTGTTCGCTTACACCGGACCAAAAACAACAACGTATCGACGATTCAAAGCGCTGTTTGGAGCTGTTCAAGTGAGATAAAAAGGATTTCTTTCGTCGGTATGTGACAATGGATGAAACATGGATCCACTACTACACACCTGAAGCAAAACGATTGTCAGCTGAGTGGACAGAAGTCGGTGAAAGTCGGCCAAAGTGACCAAAAACTCAAAAGTCAGCTGGCAAGGTTATGGCATCCGTATTTTGGGACGCGCATGGTATTTTGTTTATAGATTATCTTAAGAAAGGTAAAACTATCAATAGCGAATACTACATGGCATTATTGGATCGATTGAGTGCAGTAATCAAGAAAAAAAACAGCTTCACATACAAAATAAAACAGTGCTCTTTCACCAAGACAACGCCCCGTGTCACAAGTCGATGAAAACGATGGTTAAATTGAATGAATTACGCTTCGAATTGCTTCCTCACCCACCGTACTCTCGAGATCTGGCCGCCAGCGACTACTGGCTTTTTGAAAACCTCAAAAAGATGCTACAGGGAAAGAAATTTGACTCAAATGAAGAAGTGATTGCCGAAACCGAGGTCTATTTTGAGGACAAAGACAAATCGTTCTACAAAGAAGGCATCGAAAAGTTAGAGGAGCGTTGGAATGAATGTATCACTCTTGAAGGAGAGTATGTGGATGAATAAAGTCGAATTTCTAAAGTCTAAAAAAAAAAATGTTTTTCTTAGGTAGACCGGATACTTATTGAGCGACATGGTACAAGTGGTGACAAAAAAATTGTCCTTACTTCTAAAATACGAGTGGTGACCAAAAAAAGGTCCTCCCTTCTAAAATACAAGTGATGACCTAAAAAAGTCTTCACTTCTATTTTACCTATTTTAACAAAAACGAGTAACAACCATATGTTTTTGGAGCTATTGGGGGGGTCATCACTAATATTTTGATAAAAACCACGTGTTTTTGAAGCTCTCTTCTGGGTGCGCGCCTTTGTTTATTAATACTCTATTCCAGTGATTCCCAACATTATTACGTCACGTAACCCGTATTACAATTTTCCAAATATTGCGGAAACCTTGCCATATCTATTATTAAAGGACACCTTATCTTGCGGAACCATTGCGTTTTCACGGAACCCCATAGTTCCACGGAACATAAGTTGGGAACCGCTGCTCTATACATATATCGACATCTCGGCAGCGACCTGCATGTAATTTCCGCGTTCTTCACAAAAACAATATTTTTAAATAGAACAGACTGAATATTTTTCGATGTTCTGACTTATTCTGAACAAAAATGGCTCTTTTCAATATTATGCCAAATTAACGCCACTTGCTAAGTAGCAAAAGTAAAATCTTTACGATTATTATATGTCACATTTTAATTTGTTTATTCTTAAAACGGAAATTAATTTGGAATTTCCTTGCAGACATTACTCAACAATATACCACAAATAAAAAAATATCTTTATATAAGCAGACAAAAAATCATCTAAAAAATAATTAAAAAAACCCTTGTCGGAAATTACCTTGCTGAATCATAATATGGAAGTGTTTAGATTTTCCTACGTGGTTAATTTTTTTTGTTTGTTTATGCAGCTAGTAATAAACAACTAATTATTAATCTATAAATTGTTAATTGATAACAATTAATGAGTCTGGTGGAATAATTTAAATTAAATCGTATATCGAAATATAGGTATATATTTCTTTGTATAATGGAATCAGTGGCGGACTTTTGCCCGAGACAAAAAAGACATTTGTCTTGGGCCCGTAATTTTTAAGAGCCCGGATTTGGGAGGTGAGAACCTTTTTTTTTGCTCTTCACTTGGATTTGGAAGGTGAGGTACTTTTTTTTTGCTCTTCACTTGGATTAGGGAGGTGAGGTCCTTTTTTTTTTCTCTCTTCACTTGGATTTGGGAAGTGAGGACCATTTTTTTTTTGCTCTTCACTTTAAACGCCTATAGGTTGCGGGCCCGTAAATTAAAAATGTCTTGGGCCCGGCGAAGGCTTGATCCGCTACTGAATGGAATGTAAAAAGAACATTAAAAAATTTAGATAAGTTTTGATATTTAAAGTTGCTAGTGCTTCTCTAGAAACACAAAATAGGCTTTGTCAAGCTATAGAACTGTTCATACATGTGTGTGGTCCCGAACGATTAAGATTGGTTTTTGGTTTTTTTGATAAAGTATTATTATATGTTTTGAGTTTTATAGGTATTACCAAAAAATCCTTATACCGTCACCCATATGTCTATTTGTCTGTTTGTCTGTATGTACGTATATGAATGAGAACCGAAACAGTTCGACAGAAATGAATTATTAAATCGGTTTTTATAAAAATATCAAATTTTTTATGTTGTTGGGAAAAATGATTATTATTATTTTTTTCAATGTACAGAGTGATTATTTAATGGCGAGATGACGTCACCGAATTTTACGTGCCTCCTAGCAGAATACTATGACTATAATAACTTTGAAGAAAATTTGATTATGAAGAAAATTTGATTATGAAGAAAAAAAGATTATGCGAATGCGCGCATAATCGCCTGCTACGATGTGTATGAAACGGCAAATTATTAAAACTTCCAGTGACGTCGTCTCGCCATTAAATAATCACTCCGTATTGTGTAGTATCAAAAGGAAGCTCTTAAAGTGTAAATTATGGAACCAAAAGTAGTTTTTTAAATATATTTATTTTTACACGATTTTTGCCCAAAGCATACTGAAATAGAATTTTACTAAACAATCATACCACCCGAGCCGTAGGCGAGGTTTGGAATCATCCGAGTGTAGTGTATAGCCATTAAACAATATGAGTCAAGTACAATATTTTATCTACAACTATATAGTTTTGTCATATTAAAAATAGTAAATCTAATTTAAAAATACAGAAATTCTGAACGTGAATTAGAAAACTGCAGAACCTACGTCATCATGATGGCTTGGTAAAAGTTGTTAAAAATGAAGAAACGATTCTTGTACATGTTATTAATATTATTATATTAAATTCGATACTCCTTATGAGTTTTTTGCAAATGCATGGCTTTCCTTGTGTAAACAGTGCAGAATCGTCTTAATTCTCATTTATTATACATATAATATTAGTAAATAAAGATCATGCAGGCTATTAGCAGATTATGAGACAAATGCGGACATTAATTCATTATTATTTTTTATAAACTCTATCACGTACTATTTAGGTACTATTATCTTCCTAGTGACATTATTCCTAAATCTTCACGTCAAAATACTTCCATAAATGCGAAAAAAATTACTTAAAATTTTTGGCACACAGCAATATACATAAAAGCTAAAAAAGATTCATTCAATCTTTACATTGTAAGATTAGGTGTTTAGTGTTAGGACGTACCTGGGCTCTGAACTAAATTTAATATATGTTCATAGGTAGTTTTTAAATGTAAAATCTTTAAAACTAATTATTATCTATTTTTTATTTATTTATTTATTTTACATTGGCCTACTTCTGCAACGAGGCTAATCGCCGATGCCAGGGGGCGAGCTCCTACACCTGGATGAGGGGTGAATGATTGTGAAATGGGAGTAACGTAAACATATTACTCTCGCCCGAATAATATCACCAACGGAGAATAATCGAACCACCGACCGCACAGTCCAGACTGTTTCCCCCAGTCCAAACCGCACGACTTAATGCGCTCGGCCACTCCGTTGGCTAGTAATTATTATCATTTATGTAAAAAAATAGAACATTCAATTGCCAACGTTACTGATTAAAATAATGAAATGTAATTAATTTGTCTCATTAAAAATTTATCTCTGCATAGGTTCACTTAATTATTAAAGCTTTTTACTTTGATTTGTAGACAGTTACTTGTTTGGACAATTGTACCACAATTCACAATCATATTCACAATTTTAAGGAAACGATATACAAGTAATATGAGTATTTAATTAAACACATTAGAACAGCGTTTCCCAAACTTTTTTTCCGTGACCCGGTAATTTACACATTTTTTCTTTGTGACCCACTAAAAATTTTCCGCCTATAATAGCCCATAGGTAAGCTAAAACGTATGGATGTCCATACAGTTTTCATTTATTCACATAATAATTATAATAAAAAAGCATTAACAAAAATTTGTCGAAATTAAACAAAAATTATTAATGAAAAGTGTGGTGCAGTATTATTCAGTAGTCCGGATTCAATGATATTTAATCGAATTCTAATGTTTCTTGAAAAAAACACCTAGGTTTCGCGAGTTTTTATGCGACCCGGCATTTCGATTACCGCGACCCAGTTCTAGGTCGCGACCCACCATTTGGGAAACCCTGCATTAGAATATATTTGTCGCTTGATAAGAATGATTTTAGAATATTTTTTAGAAAGAATTTTGTCCTTACTGATCAAATTTAGCCTATTTGTTTGTGAAGAGTGATTTTGTGGTACAACTATTTTAAATTTATAAAATTTTCATTTCAAAGAAAACGGTAACATTCAAAAGGTGATTTGTCGCACAAAATAAAAATTAAGATAATTGTGTCTTCCTCTCTGTTACATGTGTAAAATAAAATCAATAAATTAATCTAAAATGTGTTTTGTACCATCAAAACGCGTTGAGAACGCAAATAACGCAAATAAGAACAAAAAATTAATAACAATAAATAAAAAAATTTAAAAAAGTACCTTATTTTTTTGTGATCTACGTCAGGCCGCACCCTGGAATTATTCTTGGGAGGAGGGGGGTGGGGTTAGCTCAAAACACAAAATTGTTTTAGTAGAGTAGGAATCGGGAAATTACTTAACCAAAAGTACTTTTCAAAATGCAATTATTTACCTAAAAAAAGACCCTGACTTGCAAAATACAAATGGTGACAAAAAAAGATCATCACTTACATTTTGACTAAAACATATAACAACTATGTGTTTTTTGAGTTCTTGGGGGGGGGTCAAGACCTTGGGAGCTTGTCTGACTTAATCTACTACGATCTTCCATGTATAGAAGTTCCCCAATAAGAGTTATTTGATTATTTGGAAAGTTGTAATTTGCATATTTAAAAAATAATAAATAAATAATATTTAAAAAAAAAAAACTTATAAATATAATAATTTAAACCTCTTTTATTTTTTTGATGATTTCCCACTGACTTACTTTTAAAAGTTATGCTTATTAGTAGCAACATCTAGCTAATAAGTTATTAGAAGAATATATCAATTTATTACGCTAATAACATTTATTAGGGCATCGATATACGGAAAAATATCATATTCAACTAATATAATTATTAAGTGGTTTTTTAAGAAATGGTTTCCACGGCCCTTACATGTATAAATTGTGACTGATGTAAACAAAATATTGTTTGCCTAGTAACTATTTAATTTTGCTAATAGTTATTAGCAAGTTTATTAGTAGAAGGATTTCTCGGCCCTTAAAATAATGTCATAATACCGCTCCTTCAGTTTCTTAAGCATAATTTTTGAATTAATTTAGGTGTCAGAGTTAAAACTCACCGCTTTTCCCAACACTAGGTGCTCCGATAACCGCAACCTTCACTTCAGAAAGTGACGACTTTTTCCTTCTAATACCTTTCGTATTCATAATTAGTCACGTGATCACACAACCATCCCTTAACACTTCCGTTAGCACAACGTTTAAACGTACTGTGTTCGATTCTAACTGACCGCTATCAAGTCAAGATGTTCACTATACGCTACTCTAAATATATCTTTAGATCATACCAAGTCTACGAAGGAAGCCGTTCTGAAAACCATCACAATAAGTGTCGGTCCCTCGTAGCCTTATGATAAGTTGTGAAATCTAAATTTAGATGCATCCATATAACTTTGAAATTGTGTTTTTGTGTCGTTCTTCGCGTCTTATGTTAACGCGAGTATTCTCTCATTGTCATTGTCATTATTTTACGTATTTCTGTGCGTGTGTTTTTGCGTAAAACATTTGGTTGTAATAAGTGCTAATGTTTCTTGTCAACGTGTTACAAATAACTAAAATGTTTCAAAATTATTGTTAATTTTGTTTTTTAGTTGACTCAGTTTCAAGTATTTAATTTGTTTATTTATTTGAATTTGAACACAAACGTCCTTATTACTAAATGGTGCCAATATACAAAAGAAAAAAAGTGTTGTAAAATGCAGACTCGCACCCAGGGGGATAGGGGTTGAGCCCACCCCCCTTCCCCAATCGTGTTTTTTTTATGGAATACACTTAGCTATCTTTATATATAAAACTGAATATTTGTGGCTCACTTTCAGGTGTGCTACCGAATTGAAATTTTGCATACAGGTAGGAAATGCCTTCATCATAACTAGAAAAATCGAAAATCACAAAAAAGTCCCACCAGAAACGAGAAATTAATATTTTTTTAAAATTATGTTGGACCATTGGAATATCTATTAAATATTCAGTGAGGGAATAGGAATTTTCGTTCAATAGTTGATTGGATGACTATATTTAGTTCCTTGGACATAGTCATGAACTTCGGAAAGCATATTCTCTCATTGGTGTAAGCACCCCCAAACAAGAGATTTTTTATAATTCGACCCTTAAGGGGGTGAAAAATGGTGAAATATGATTTCAAGGACTACTCAATATATCTTGGGACCAATAAGATATCGACAGTTTTTGCTTATAAAGGTTACAAATATTTATGAAATTAACGAAATTCAGGATTTTGCCCTCAACTTAAATCTACATTCGGGGTAAATTGTAGAACGATTCACATTTCCTATGTTTATTGAGATAAGATTCTGTTTTGGCATATAAGTGTCTTTTTAGAATCTAACTTATTGAGTTTTTTTTTTTTTTTAATAATTTTACTCCTAAATCGGCAAAATGCTTTTTCGTAGCCCCTAAAACTATACGAATAAAACTTTCTTCGGTGACAAGAGCATTTATTAACGGTAAAAAAGTGCTCTGACCTATATAGGTACAATTTATAGATCAGGAGTAACAACGAAATAATTATAATAAATATCATAACAAATAACTTCATAAGGTACAAGATAAAATGCTTCACGTGACCAGCGCCGCCTTGGGCGATGAGTGATTCTCACATGGGCAACTGTTTGTGGAGAGATCGTTTACATTGTATGCCTTTACATAACCTAACAAAATATCATCACGTCGATTACAACAAATCTTGCCCAAAATTACAAAGACGAGCAGTAAATATGATCAATTTAGGTTATTAGGTTAATTTTAGTTAGTAAAAAGCTAGGAGTGCAGAATTAGGAAAACGATAATAGATAATAAACTTTTTTCTCAGCTGTAAACGCTGCCTTGAATGTTAAAACTACCTACTAAACATATCCATAACGCACAGTGCACAGTCAACTAATTTAAAGAGCTCTGAACGCAGCTTTATGTACTAGCCTCTTCTGAAAATAAGCAATGAAATATTTTGTTATTTTCTAATAAATTCTCTTTAATATTTAAAAGAGTATTTAATTTAATTTATTGATTGAATTCGAGCACATGTCTTCCATAAATAAAGTTTTTTTTGATTTTGTAAACTTGAAAGTGTTGCAATTTACAAATACGGAAATTAATTCTGACTTGAAAAGCACGACAGAACTTGTCAACAATCTATAATTAACATTTTTATAATAATTTATTGTCAATAAAAATTATAATATTTAATTAGATGACTTGAGAAATATAGCGAAGTTAATTTAAAGCGTATAAACTGGTAGTGCTGTTCTATTTTCAGGTTTATTTTTGTGACAATGGCCTAAATAAAACAATCTGCGTTTCCTAGGTTAGAAAACCACATAAAAAATTATTGTTTAAACATGTTTTCTTTATTAAAAGTCTAAATAAAGATGCTTTATTTTATAAATATGTTATTAAAAATATTTTATAAAAAGACTTAATTTGTTTCTAAAATTCTAGGAAAATTTTAAGTATCAAAGGCGGCCACAAGGGGGTGCAAGATGTCCATTGCATACGGCCCCGTGCTGATAATGTTTTATGTATTTAAATAAATAAATTTCATTTTTTCGGCCTACGTGCTCTTTTTTTAGCTATAATACCTATCTAATCTACTTCACCCCATGTAGCCCTCCGTCCCGGGTTCATGTAGTCTCTTCCGTTCCTGTAATTTCCTTCTTGGAGAAAAACGTCTGGATTCAACACTGTTTGGAGGAGCGCTATTTTAGGATGTTTCTTTTTTATGGTTTTGTAGGTATGTGTCTGTCTGTCATTACGGTAGAAACAGATCCGCAGTAAGAAGGCGGAGGGGGCGACGGCCCTGGGCGCACTAAGGGAAAGGGCGCTGACGGGCTGGACTAAGGGGCGCAAACCTTTTTTTTGCTCGTCAATTGGATTTTGAGAGGTGAGGATCTTTTTTTTGCTCATCACTTAGATTTTGGGAGGTGAGGACCTTTTTTTTGCAAGTCACTTGGATTTTGAGAGGTGAGGACCTTTTTTTTGCTCATCACTTAGATTTTGGGAGGTGAGGACCTTTTTTTTGCAAGTCACTTGGATTTTGAGAGGTGAGGACCTTTTTTTTGCTCATCACTTAGATTTTGGGAGGTGAGGACCTTTTTTCTACTTAAATTTATTGGCCAAGGGCGCCAAAACACGGCCTTGCCCCTAGCGCAAGTTTTCCTTACTGCGGCTCTGGGTAGAAATTGTATCCAAACTGCTTAGCGGGAGAGAGAGAGAGAGAGAGCGATCATAACACTGAATAAAGATACTAAAGGAAGAAGGCTTTAAGAATAAATTTTTACATACAACTTTTTGTAACGGAAATGACGTCACTCCAACGACCACAATGGCTGCCAGTATTTTGTTGTGTTCGTATTAAAAAGTGATTATTAACCTTTATTATGATAATTTAAAGTGCATTCATAATTTAGAAATCATAAATAAGAAACAGGGCTAAAATAGTTTCAAGTTATTTTATAATTTACAAGGGACCATGAAACTAAAAATCTGACAAAATCATAACTAATGTACATTGATCTGAGTCGGAAACGTACGAGAGGAATTTTTGATCAATCTTCGGTTTTGGAAAATATTGCAGATTTAGTGTTTTTGACAAAATTTAATATTTATTTAATTCATGGCTAAATTATGGCTAATAATGTTATGATTTTTTTGTATTTATGACCAAGGTAGTGTATGTTCTTTATTGATATTAAAAATATAATAAAAATATTGTTAACAGACGAGAACGAATCGCCTTCTCAATGAACTTGCACTCATAAACTCGATTATAAGGGGTGCAGAAAAAAATCGCTAGGCTTTTTTAATGTATATTTTCTTATGGCGTAATATTCACAAATTATTTATTATATTTTAAACAAATTAAATGGAAGCTCTTAGTACTCAAATATCGAATAAAAATTATTATCAAAAATCTATTTATTTTGATATGTTCATAGAAAAAAAAAATGTTCTACACATCCAGCATTCTGTTGACTTGTTACACTTATTAAATACCTACAAAACCCTGAAATGTGTGAAAATTCACACTTCATATCAATTTTATTTAAATAAATCTATCAACGCGCAGTTTTTTTATCTTAGCGCAGTATGTCATCAGACCAGTAGTTATCGTTTCCCGAGGGGTTGGAGCGGAATTATTATTTTCTCGACGCCCTTGATACCATACAGACAGACACATCTCGTCAAATAAGATGTCCGTTAACTGCATATCAAAAAACTTTTCATTTGATACCCAAGATAAATTTAAAGTTCTGTTTTTAAAAGAAGTCTATATATAAGATATTTGGGTGCTAATAGCCCTAGCAGCTGAAGCACCCCTAAATAAACAATAAATTTAAAAAAAAGAAGTCTGTTCAATGACAAATAAACTAATCAACAATCAACTTATTCGTATATTTATTTCTCTCATGCTTGCAAGGCAAGTGCGAGGCAAGGCTCCAAAAACACTTGGTTTATATGGTTTGGCAATATATAAGTGCAAGAAAAATTTCTCGGTGCGCGCCTGCATTGAACAGACTACTTTAAAACGCTGAATTGAATATACAGGATGTAAACAGTCTTCTAATTTCTTTTTTAATGGGTGATACTACAGGTCAAAATAAAGGCAAAAAATCTTCAAACACCTTAGTAAAAGTTTTATAATGAAAGAGAGATAATTTTTTTAAGTTTTTATTTTTATGGGATCAAAAGAAAACGATAAGCACTTTTACAGCAGATGTTCGAAGTTATCATACTGCTGTTGTATGCAAAATCTTGCTCGCCGTATCCAGGAATCAGCGTATGTTGCAAGGCCCATAGCTTATCGAATTTCCGCCACTGCTGTTTCCACTCGGATAAAGAGACCCTCCAAGTCCATAATCAAATTGTTTTGTTTCTTTCAACTTTTCTGTATCACAACAATGTGAAATATTGTAATTTTTCTATAAGAACTTTACAAGCCATTGTCTTCAGTTCTTTTAAATAAATAAATAATAATAATAATAATAATAATAATAATAATTGAAAAACAAATAAAATTTGTTAGTTCGCAGGTTACTACAAGTTTTTCTCACATTAATTTATCGTTTCCCTATAAAAACTTAAAAAAATAATATCCTTCTTATTACAAAACTTTTAATTCGTGTTTTAAGGCTTTTCGCCTTCTTTTGACCTGTAGTATCACCCATTAAAAAATAAATAAGACCGTAAACACCCTGTATATATTTTTATAGCGATATAAAAGTTTTATTAAAATAAAATAATAGGTTCCTAACGCCTAGATAGGCGTATAAGGGGCAGAGAAGGTAAGTTCATTGTTTATAGACCGCTGGACATAGATATGAAAGCCTCGTGGTCAATGTTACATTTTGACCGGTCCAATTATCCCTATACAAACAGGTACTCATTTTTAGTATAAAATATTTGAGGCTGAGTCGACCCCAGAATTGACTGCACAATATCGGAAGATAAAAATCCGAAGAAGTTGGGAGGATTTCAATCCGCGTTCTTGCACTTCGTAGGCAACCGTTTTACCATGGAGCCATGGTAGCTCTTAGAAGTCTTGTTATTTTTCCTATATGCAGATCAAAGATCTGTATATATATGTTAAATTTAAATTCTTTTGGACGAGCCGTTTGGCTACAATATCTACTATAAAGACAGACACACTTGATTTACAGTAAGGATTTCTGGTTGGTCATCATTTTGAACATTTTATAGTTCTTGTCAATTTCTTGAAAAGCAATTATGGTTGTCGGCATTAAAATAAAGAATTAAACCAAACATGCAAGGCAAAGTGCTATTACAAAATTTAAGTAAGACAGTGTTTATAAATAAATAAAACAAACACTTTAAAATAGATTAGGAATTCAAATGTAATAGAATATTTTAAATAAGCACTACTCGCTGGGAATAGTAAAGCAGTTTGAATTCCCAAAGAACTCTTTAAAAATCTGAAAAGAAAAGGTGTTTGAAATGAAACGTGAATAGCTTTCATTGAGCGTATTTATTTTAAGTACATCAAAAATATATTTTGACATTGAATTTACATATACAACATAATAGCATAAAATATCATACATTGCCTAGTTAAATGGCGTATGTAAATTGTGCATTATGTGTGCAACAACAGGTGTACAAATTATACAATAGGGTGCGTAGTAGGGTAGGGCAGGGAAGTGCTACTACTTGTCAGGCTGTGAGATCAATTCACGGCCAACGTCTTAAAAACTAATTCTTATCTACAACAGAGAGCTATCAACAACGTTAGGGTTAGGTAAATAAAATAATAATAATATAATACATAACATAATGAAGACTTTATACAATGATGAAATGATGCCGATGGGAAAAGAAGTACGACAATCTTCATGAGTACGTTAATCGTCACACTTCCGGAAAGGTTGCGTCCGGAAAAACGCGATGGTGCGGGCAGTGCACAATTTAGCTCAAAGGTGTCGTGAGCTTAGTGATGGCGTTGGATAGGTGCAAAACTTCCGTATTCAATTGATGAACGAGGGACTCCAGTTTATCAACAGAATCAAGCACCTCAACACGGCCGGTGTGGGGGTTGTATCTAACCTCGAATGGTCGGCTCATGGTGGATACCCAACGACGGAACTTATCTTTGGCATCTTCGAAGCTTTCAGCCACGTAATAAATAGGTTGATATTCTTGATCTTGGTACGGCTGAACAGCAGTGGAAGCTGGTTCAAAAGCACGGTGCTCTGGTTTATCACTAAGAGCGTGGAGAAGTTCTCCATAGGAGCTGAGAAGACCGGCACCATAGGCTTTGACATCACCAGCTTCTTTGCACAGACCAAATTCAACTGTGAACCAGTATACCTGTAAACAAAACATTAATTAGACATCTGAATGGTTCATCCTGCATTTCTTTGTTTGCACTGTTAGACCTAGATTCTAAACAGTGTCGTAACTATGGTGACCATGTGCGCAATTAAGCAAGTGCACTCGTTTAATACCTTTTCATTCACCGGTCACGCGTATCTCGACTTGACCATGACATGTAATTCGCATTCTCACTAACAATTCCCTTATAAGCACATAGTCTCCTTCAGGTAGATAAGATTTGAATACTTACAGTGGATAATTTTTCAATTTCTGCATCGGATGCGCCGAGTGAAGCCAAGCCGATTTCTTGAGAGAATTGAGCGAAGCTTGGGTCGGCTAACAGAGGCATATGTCCCAGGAGTTCATGAATGCAGTCACTGAAATAAAATAAAATCCGATAAGTACCTTTCTACAAGAAATTTTATAAATTAAATTAAAATCTCTAGGGGAAATGTGTACGTCTTGAGTATTTAAGAATTATCTTTACAGGAAATTGAAATAAATTCTATTATTAAATGAAAAGTTGATATTAAATTATTGCATGCACGGTAGCTGTGACATCCTGAGTTACGATAAAATTAACTGCTTTGCTGCAAAGTGCCATTACAGCTAGAGAGCAATTATGAATGGCCGTACTAATATCGTCGCGTTATAATAGCTTTCTGATTGAGTTATGACACAACGTTCTTTGATCTATGTCAGTGATTTAACGCCGGTCAGGAGGAGAGTGATTGAGATAGTACATGGATTTTGGTACTTACGGTTCAGGGGTGTGATATGGTGAATTAACGTGGCGTACATATTGGGTACTCTGGAAGATACGGAAAGCGAGTGATGCCAAGAAGTCACGAGCGGTCAACAGACCCGCAGCTGGTCTCAGAGAGAATCCTGTCTTACGCTTCATGAAGCTGGACATCTCTTCTAGTTGTGGAATGCGGTCAGGAACAAAAATTCCTTCATCTTGTAATTCGGCGAATACTTTACGGTATTCTTTGCATGCGTGTTTGGGATTTAAGTCCAGTACAGTGTTGAATACTGAACTCCAAGTCTTATTTTCAGTTTCAGTGTAGTCAATACGTGGGATTTGATCTCCGTATTTGTAACCGAAAGCAATTTCGGCAATTTCCTTCCTGCGTTGTCTGTAAACTTTGTCTGCGAATCCAGGATGATTCATGTCTAATTCAGGTTCATATTTGGTCATCAAATGGTTACAGTTGTCCAAGTCACTGGCATGACGAGGGAACCATGGGTTCTTAACGGAAATATTTTCTTCGGAAAGTAAAGTTACACTTTCTAGGGATGATGCTTGACGAAGTGATTTGATTAATTGAAGAAGAGTTTGACGAGTCATTTCAACCTTGATGAGAACATCGAATTGATTTGATTGATTCTTGTTTGGTCTGGTTTCTAAATGGCAAACTTCTCCCTGGTATTTCTCAATAGTTTTGAGTACACGGGAAAGTGAGCTCATTCCGTCTCTCAAACGCAAAACAAGAGCTGCCTTTTGTACTACTTTCTCAGCATCTGGACCTTCAGCCACGGCGTTGGCTAAGACAATTTCTTCTTCAGTTAATCCGGCATCTGTTGAACAAAAATATAAAAATGAAAAATGAGAATTGTAAAATTTTATTCCGAATGTAACACGAAGTTTTTAAGAGATTTAAAGAATCTCGGAGATATATTTTTATATCTTAACATTAGTCTGGGGTTTAAATCGTAAATGTACTTCTTCCTGACAAATGGAGGGTGAAAATTGACTTTTCACATTATAAAAGCTCGGTCGAGTGGTTCACGTCGAGCGGACACTCAGCATATTTCTCTTGCATTGTGTCAAAACGCACTTCGCTAGAAATTTCGCACTTAAAGCAATTACGTTCAAACGAGTTCGTATATAGGTAGAAAAAGAAAAAAAATCGCGTTTGTTGTCAAAGAAAAGCATCTTCTTGAATAAGAAACGAGTAAAATAAATGGTCTGAATGTTAAATTCAAGGTCTTATACTTGACAGACAAAGAAAATTGTATTAAAATGATCGTGCAGAAGTGCAACTCACCTGATTGTTCTTCTGATTGTGTGTCCTCAGGTTTTGGGACTACTTTCTCATCAACCTGAATCTCTGGTTCTAATGTATCTGTAAATACAACAACAAAACTACTCACAACACTGAATCTAACTAATCATGCAATATGCAGTAATGCAATAACATCAATTAGATGCGTTCGCGGATAAAATCCCTGATAAGTTGGAGAAGCGCTCATTACTAATTCCGAACAATGAACATCCAATCAAAATAATGAGGATGTGCGTCGAAATCCAACTTATTAGGAATTGCATCCGGGAACAAATTAATTGATTCATGCAAATATTTAACATCAATATAATAGCTGCGTTCGCAGATGAAATCCCTGATAGCTTGGAGTCTGAGGCGTGTTCATTATTGCGTCCGAATAACAGAACTGCTATTGTAATCACACAAGCAAGAATATGACATGCGTTGGACTCCTGTTAGGAATTGCATCTGCGAACGAAGTTATTGATTCATGCTAATATTTATATAATAGCTGTGTTCGCAGATGAAATCCCTGATAGGTTGGAGCCTGTGTGTTCATCACTGCTTCCGAACAACAAACAGAAGCGCTATCGTAGACGCAAAAGCAATAATGTGCCGTGCGTCGGACTCCTGTTAGGAATTGCATCCGCGAACGAAGTTATTGATTCATGCTAATATTTATAATAGCTGCGTTCGCAGATGAAATCCCTGATAGGTTGGAGCCTGTGTGTTCATCACTGCTTCCGAAAAACAAACAGAAGCGCTATCGTAAACGCAAAAAAATATGTGTTGTGCGTCGGACTCCTGTTAGGAATTGCATCCGCGAACGTTATTAATTCATGCGAATATGAAACTTACCGTTAGCTCTCTGACGTGCCTCTTCCAAGACACTTTGTTTGGTCTGCTTAACCACCAACGTTTCAAAGCGTGCGTCATCAACGAGAGAACGGCGTCTTGCTGGATAACCATTCTGTAAAAACAAAGAAACCTTTGTGAAAATCTGCCGGAAAGTGGCTCTGACTTGAGGAAATTGGCTGTTCAGTTAACTCCAGTTCCGGAACTGAATCCGGAATGTGACTTCACAAAGCATAGGCCACTCGTGAATTTAAATCATTTCTCGAAGATCAAATAGATGTGTTAAAAAGTTTTTTTTATGATGTAATAATACGAGTTAGGGTACGAACTTGAAGAATTTCCGGCAGTAGGCAATTCGGTGACCCTGATATCGGAAGGGGCTTGTCGTTCCGCTCTCCTACAATTGAAACGGAATGTGCTCTTAGCAAGGTCTCGATACATTTACATGTTCTATACGATAATTACGTTCTCTGTCCATGATCTTACCGGATTATGCGACAACTACACGGAATTAGAACCTAATTGATATCATTAACCATATATGGAAAAATGCGTGTAAACAACCGGGGTTTTTTCCATCAGAGACATTGAAGGTATGCGAACCGTCACGTATTATTTCTGAGTGTTCTAACGAATCGTTTTTACATACTTTCCCTATAATGTGGAATCATTTACATAGATTTTTTTAGTAATAACTTTATTTGTTTTAACTTTCGACTATGGTGAAAGTACTAATTTGTTGGCACAAACGCCTCATCATCTATAAATCTTCAAGGAAAACTACTGCACTTATTTAACGATACATATGACCGGAATCAAACTTAACACCGATTGTGAACAAGTTTTTATGTCGTTTAATATACATTTACATAATTATTTTATTATCACATTAAACTGATATTTCAACAATAACACAAATTAAAATGTTCTTGAAAATAGTTAATTATTAGCTTTGTGGCGCTAGTGTCGCGGTTTTATGAACAATAATAATATATATTTTATATTAATTGCTTATTTTACTGTGAAGTTTAATTGTGGGGAATTAAATATATGATATACGACAGTGAACACGAGAATCTCTATCGATGTAATCAATCTATTGGAAGGACATTTGAATGTGCAATTGAAACCATGTAGCTACTTGCGAAGACTTGGATATGCAAGTCTTTTACACAATATAACATTGCAAAAATCTTAATATTACAAAGCAAATTTACATAAATATTACGAAAATATTTATTAATTTTTTGGAATGAAAATTTGTACCACCATATTTTTATTAAAAATTCCAGAGAGATCAATTTTTGAGGTTGATCGAGGTGGTGGATTTGTTGGGGTAGTAGATAATATTTTGGACTTACCTCAATGCTGTAGGATTTCTTGATGGCGAACATTTCGCGGTTTTTCTGAGCTGCTGCAACTGCGGCCATTGTGTTTTGAATGTTTTCACTAGTTGGGGTAACTCTCGTAAGGGATGTTGAACTCAGCCTGATACCACACTGTAGAGGGTTCACTGCTGAATAATACAGTCACGATGTGTGAAGAAATCTGAAGACTATTCGACCACGGTAACTTGTACTGTCTGTCGATTGTTGTACAATCAGTTCTTTTAATACACCAACAGTTGACTGTTAGCGAGAGTAATGTAAGCAAACCAATGCGTGATATGTCCAGTGGGTCTTCAGTTTAAGTAGTCAAGCCCCCTACTATTGTAGAGATCCCCACGCAGTATACTGGCCCTTTCATTGTTGCGAAAACCAAAGCGTCATACGCGTGCGTCACGGCCGGCCGCTTGCTCTCCGCCACGGGATTTTGGGATCCCCAAGGCTTCTCTGTCGCTCACCGCAGCTGTGGGAGATACCTGTAGAACAAGTAGTGGTGCTCGCGGCCACAGGAATACCCCGCGATGTGTCATCAACCTGCTCAGCGAGTCTACGAGCCAGACCCGTTGGCCGCCTGCCTCACACCGCAACATCAAACACTGTTGGATTTCCCAGATACAATGTTGTTCTTTATTTTCATCTCAGTTAACCATACCATCAAGTCTTGTCTTTTATTTTGTATACATTTTGAAAAGAGTTCATTGAGCTGTAGATCTCCACTTACTGCAATTTCAGGTAGTAAATATTGATTTAAAATATAAAATTTTAATCTTTAAAAATATATAATTATCACTTACTTAAAGTCAATGGCAGATAGAATGGAAAAGTTTTATTGATAGTCTCTTTTTAGAGACAATTCAACATCACCCGATGATGGATAAGAAGATGATGAATAAATATAATAATAAATTATTTATTTAATACCTTAGTTTATTTAACAATTCTTTCAGTATATAATCCGTTAACGTTTCCTCATTTGAGTAGGCCATGATATATTTATTAATTGAATAGCGAAAATTTGTCTAATTATTAAACGTGTTATAAAATCATGCGTCTGCAGTCTGCAGTTTTTACTCATGTTATTCAATTGAATTAAAATCAAATAAAAATACATGTAAAGAACATTGATTATTCGTTGTTTCAGTTAAATATTTTTTAATAATTCCCCCATGTAAGCAGTGAAGGATCATCTGGGGAAACAATATAGTTCTTACAAGATTCTTATACAAAACTAACATTCTGAAATAAAATTAGTAACAATCTATACATCCAAATTTTTTTCTAATAATATTTTTAATTATTTTTTTATGCAATTGTAAATAAACAAATTGCATTATAGACACTATCTTGTAAACCAATCGAAACATATTTAAGTACCGCGTGGCAAATTGTAGCTACATATTACAAATATGTTTATAACTATTTTATTCTTTTGTGAATAAAATAGTTACATTGTAGAGTAATTCCGGACCGTGCCTTTACTGGCAAAAAGAGGCACCAGAAATGGAAAAAGGGGCGCCATGTTTTTACTCATCCCTTGAATTTAGAATGATGTTTCCTTGTTTGCTTTTCACTCATGATGTTGCTAGGGGACGCCGTTTGTATGGTCTGAAAAAATTAATCAATTTATTTTGAGAAAATTGATCAATTTATTTTGAAAATAGAAAATAGAAGTTCTATTGGTAATGTGATTCTCTAATTTTCAAGGTTATCAATTAATTGAACAATTTATTGATGAATTAATTGATAAAAAATGGATCAATTTATTGATCAATAAATTTTGTAATCGTAACTTAAAATTATATAAATATACAACATAAAAAATGAAGTTTACCTCTTAGTTACGTATTACATAATGTAACATATACATATTACAGAAAATTCTCTGCAAATTTTGATGCATAGACCAGTGTTTCACTGGTCCACGGCTAAATATATACGGTCCGCGAAAATTTTAAAAACCATGTAATTTTTTGTAAAATAATTTATGATTAGGAGAACTTAAAATTAAGAAAAATTATATATTTTTACTTGTACTAGTAACTAAAAAATATTTAATTTTTATAGTAAATTTACAGAGTTTTACAATAAATTATACTTGTAAAATAACATTTTCACCGGTCCAATTAAAAAATTGAAATTTTTCCTTCAAAATTTTATTTTTATTCTAGATGTACATTTCATTCACCACGTGACTAAATTATACAAAAATCTTTACAGAATTTATACATAGTTAGGTAAGATTAGTGGTGTGAATGGGGGTGAATTAAGATATTTGAACATTTACGATTATTGTAGGTAATTGTTATGAATTGGGGAATTTTGAAAAATAGTAGTAAAAAAGATGTATGAAATTAAAAGAAGAAAGATAATTGTAGGAATTGAAATACATTTGTTTTACACAAGGAAGGAAATAATGAATTTTTCATTATTTATTTATTAAATACAATGTAAATGCAAATTTACAATTACTTTATTGCAATTTATTTATGTTTCAGTAATAATGGTAACAGGTCTGCACAAGTGTACAGATTTGAAATTTAAATAATTTTTTTTTTGACATAAAAAAATTATGCTAATTGAAAATAGTGTCACCACACATAACTTTTAGCATAATATAAAATCTTATGCTTAGAAAACAATGAAAACTAGTTTTTCTAGGCGTTAGAATATCTAGTTTTTTAATCCAAGAAAATTACTTCAGGCCTTTGGTCTGGTGCTATGGGACTAAAAAATAATATTTATTAATAATTAATATGATATGTTTTTTAGATCTTTTATATTAACTGTTTATTAGAAATAAATTTCGTTTTTACATTTTCAAACAAGTTGAATCCGATTTTTTAACTTTGCATTCCAAACCTAACCAATCCGAACAACTTTTTTGTTTGATAAATAAAAAAATTTATGCCATAAATTTATTCTTGATTTTCCTATTTGTAAGAATGTTTTGATTGTCGTATTTCACGAATTGAAAAGTCACAAGACACCAGTTTTTGAAAAAAATAAAAATGTTTATTTATTTTGAAACTGCCCGTACGTTTGTTAATGTGTTTTAATTTTTACTGTAACGGAACTAAATGAGATATTTGAATATATTTTATTTTTAGGTGGCATCCTCCATAGCCCCCAAATATTCATCCCACTGAAATAAATGTAGAAAACAAAAAAAAAGTGTTTTTTAACATTTTATATACAATATAAAAAATTCATTCCATTGAAAATATCAAAATAAATGTTTTATTTTTAACAATGTAACAGGCGCGCACCCAGGATGTTTTGAGGGGGGGGCTCAGAAAACAAACACAAATTATTAGGGGTGCTCAAAAGCTAATTTTGTTTCTTGGGGAGGGTTCAAGTTCAATTTAAAAGCGTGTTTTTTCTGATATGTCGTATATATTTTTGCTGTAAATTACTAAGGCCCGGTCTTTCCACCTTCAGATAAAGTTCCAGGTAACTATCTAACAGATAAGGTTATTTGTAACTTCATCTGCTGAATAAATGTCAATACCAGTCAGTGAATCCAATACGTCAATACGTCAGTCTCATTATCTGTTAGAAAACTATCCGATAGATACATTTGTATAGAAAGAAGGGATGACATTTACTCAGCAGATGAAGTTACAAATAACCTTATCTGTCAGATAGTTACCTGGAACTTTATCTGAAGGTGGAAAAACCGGGCCTAAGTGAGATATTTCGAATTTCAAATTATGTTTTTTAGTTGGCGTTCCTCCGCTTCTACCAAAATATTCATTCAAATGAAAAATGATTAGAATCAAAAAGATTGTTTTAAATAATTTTTTAAATAATTTACATTTTTGACGAAATTTGTCGTTTAAAAAGTCGTTCCCGTTTCCGTGCCTTAAAAAATTCTGGTGATATTGTTATTTAGTTTTCATTTTCGGTTTGTTCTCATTCTTAAGCGAAAAAATTCGCTGACCGGCAAGTTTAGATAGTAATGTGTATCGCAAAAGTTTTATATTTTTTATTGCACTGATTACAAACACAAAAAAAAATAACAAATAAAAAATATAATTAATGAAAAAATAAACATTATTACAGATGAAGGACAGAAATGTTCATCTCAAAATTAAGTGGGTTATTAAATTAACTTATTAGGCGAATAGTTGCATAGTAAAATGACAATCTTTTTAGTGAATAAATTTATTGCTAGGTGGATATGTCGGCCCTGAATAAAAATAAAATATGTATCGTTTATTGTGGAAAGTAATTATTATTGTATTTTATAAATTAACATAATGTTTTGTTTTATAAACTTGCACATAAAAATAACTCTGCGGACCGGCAAAAAATCTCGCGGACCAGCTGTTGGGAAACACTGGTCTACAGTCTATTAACCCTTTACCGCATAGTGTGCCATATATGGCACATTCCGATTTTTATTTTTTATTTTACTTTTAAAACTGAATCAAAACGTTACTTCATGAATGTTCATATACACAGCAATGGATCCTGTAGTATCTCAAGTAATGCAATAGATTTGAGGATATCAAGCGGAATTTATACTTCAACGATAACTCTGAATTTATTGACAAAAAGGACAACTAGAAGATACGACTTTTTCTTTAAAAAATTTGAGAGCGACTGCTTTTAATCCCTAATGAAGAACACCTAGCAATTGACGAGCAAATAATACGGAATAATTTTCTTTTGTAACATAATATAGAATCAAAATGTTCCACGTATGGTACAAACCCTATTTTCATAAAAATAATAATTAATATTTTAAACATATTTTTTAAATGAATTTTTCTATCAATAAGAACCAATTCCTAATGCCCATGAATTATTTCAGCCAAAAATAAAAATTCATGCAGTAAAGGGTTAATTTAAGAGCTCTGAATGCTAAGGGGCTAACAAAATAGATCTTATAGGTTGAATTGTCTTATACACTTTTCACACTAGAACTTTAAGATCGGATGTTAAAGTGAATGTATCGTTAAACGCTAATGTGAAACCGTATGGCCTCGTCTAAATACAAGCGATGTTTAAGACAGAGATCTGCGTCTTAAACTTCGTACGCATTGCCAACTTAATTTCTATTATAAAAAAATACTCCTTGAATTTGTGCTGTCAATATTTTATATTATCATAAACAAGAATACTGTATTATATCGACGTTATAAGAAGTTTATACTTATTTTTATAATAAAATTATTTATTTTAATAATGTGTTTAATAAAATACAGAGCTATAATAATTGAGTTAAAATGTATCGACTTATATGTTAATACAGGTGTAATATATTCTTTATTGTAGAATGAAATGAAATATCCATATTTGTTTATAATAATTCAAAATGTGCGTCTGCGCAGACAGTTCAAAACTGGTAATTTCATGACGGTAACTTAACGACAAAATTACTGTAGCTGATGACAGCACCAGAGATTTAAACATCAAGTGTGAAAGCATACCGATCTTAAACATCGGTGAACTTTAAGTTCACTCGTCTTAAAGATCTAGTGTGAAAAGGGTATAATAAAATAGATCTTATAGGTTGCATTGTCTTAAACCTCCCAACATCAAAAATAATATATAAGTATGTATTGTGTTACTATCCAAATTATTTAAATGTTACTTGTCCGAACTTGTCTTACGAGAGATATTTCAAACGGAAATATTTTGAAGAAGTGGAAAGCTAAATCGTATAACTTTTGCACGTGTACAAAATTTATGGCAAAAAATAAACGTACATATTCCAAAAATTTCTAATCGTTTTTAATTTTTTCTTAGTAAAATTTCAACTTATGACCTTTAATAATTGTCCTTGAAAGAGTGACGTATAAAAATATCGAAACGTCATCGTGTTCTGATGTCCCGTTGACATCTTTTTCGATTTGTAAAAGGGGAGTCACCGAGTGTTTATGACGTAAACAGATTCCCAAATTACAATGGAATCAACACTGTTTAGAGGTCATTATTCGAATTTCACCTGATTCGATAAACTGAATATTTGTAAATACGTCAAACTTCGAGTTGAAATCTGGTGTGGTCACATTTGACGTAATAAAAAACTAGTGGAGATTCCTATCGATTTAACCTGTGTTTAAATAATGTTGGTATTCCCAACGTTTTGTTGTTCTTTTAAGAGGTAACCAGAGCGGTCAGCACAGTTTTTGTTTATTTATATTTTTAAGAAATGTTTATTTTATCTGTTTAAGGAAATACGTTTGATATAATTATTTTCTAATCTGGATTTTTTAATCTATCACTTTATGATTCAGTGGGGTAAAAATATCTACCTAGAAAAATCTTTTTAGGATTTCGTAGGTATAATTAAGAAACCCTTATACCAGAGGTGTCTTATTTTTACAGAAGTTCTACTTTGCCGGTAAATTTTTACGGTCGTTCTACTTTCCCAAAAATTGACGCTTGGATTCACAGACCCCCCCCCAAGCATTCAAAAACGCGCTTTTAAGAGACACGTTTTGTTTATAAATGGACGTGAGTTTGTGCAAAACAAATTTTTCTCTTTGAAACAAGTTTTTGTCTTTTTGACTGAGCCCATTCTCAAGAAAAATTCCTAAGTGCGCGTCTGTTCCAGGATGTGGACCATTTTCAGAGTTTCGTAGGTATGACAAAAAAATCCTAGAATGTCACATATGTGTCTGTCTGTCCGTATGGTATAAATTGTTGTCAAATGGTTGCAAGTGGAACGTTGAAATTTGGCATGCTTTTACAATTCTTTGACCCAAATATAGGAAAACTATTGAGTTCAAAAAAAAAATCATTGCAGGAGAAATATAAACAAATATAATTAAAAAATATATATATATACAGTCGATTCCGCTTAATTGGGACACATCGGGACTTAGACAATTTGGCCCAATTAAGCGGCTGCCCCAATTAGGCGAATTTCACATAAAATTAAACTATGCATATTTTTCTTTCAATAATTTTATTTTATAAACTCTTGGACAAAACTATAAATTACATATAACCAAAAAATATAAACTTTTAAGAAAAAATAATAATAAATTCCAAAATAAAATAATAAATAGGTACATACAATTTAATTCAATGCAAAAATGCGTCAAGTGTAGTCTGTCTTTTGTTTTTGTAACATTTCACTTCTACAAAATCAGCACAGGTATTCAGTGCGGATGTAGGACTCCCTTCATTTCCTTCCTGCATAAAATAACGCTGTAATATTAAATTCTTTGTACATATTTTTTCTTGAGAATATGTGTAACATAATATGTACTGTGATCTTAACTGTCCTAATTAAGCGGAATGTTGTCCCAATTAAACATGTAAATTTACTACTGGTTCCTTGGTTTGGTTTCTGTTCTTTGAGATTTGGCCCAAATAAGCGGCTGCCCCAATTAAGCGGTGGCCCAATTAACCGGAATCGTCTGTATTTTGTGTGGGGTATCAAATGAAGCATCTTGATGCGTGGATAAGCCAACCCATTTTTATTTTTGTAAAATCTATTTTTTTACGGTATTTTTGCCAAAAAAGTGTCCAGAAGCTTTTGTCTCCCACCCTATTTTCCAGAGGGGTTGATCTAAAAATCTGCAAAAATTTCTCAATAATGTACATTGACAGGAATCGAAATAATTCAACAGGAATTTTTGATTAAATTAGTTCTTCGAAAAATGTCGATTTTTTTGTGTTGAAAAATATTATTTTTTTAAAATATTTTGTGTGGTATCAAAATAAGTTCTTAAGACGTAAATTAGAAAACGAACGGTAGATTTTTGAAATATAAATTATTTTAACAAGATTTGCCAAAAATATGCTAAAAAACTCAGGGGGATTTATCTTAAAATCTGAAAATATTATAAGTAAAGAATATTAATGTGAACCGAAATAGTACAAGAGAAATCTTATAATTATTTCGAATTTTATGTAACACCGTGCTTACAATATTTGACTGACTGGAGAACTAAGTAGTTGGGTCTGTTTGAGCACATCTTTCAATGAGGTACGCTTGTAAGTCTCTACATGGAAGCACGTGAGATATTATTTCAAAAGTTATCGAAATTTATGATTTTTAATATGTATCCACAATTTGTTTCATTTACAATATACCTACAAAATCCTGAAATGTGTGAAAATTCATACCTCATCAATTTTTTAAATATTAATTTTTTTATTCGACTCAGTTTTAGCTTAAAATACCCTGTTGACCAGAGTCTATTTTCCAGAGGGGATGGTTCAAAAATAATTAAAAATTTTAATTTTTAATTATTTATTTATTTAATTTAGGGAGCCTCAAATAGTTATTTTTACCAAGATGTGTCGGAAAAAAGGAGTCGGAATATTTTAGACAAGCCTAGGACTCCAAGCGCTAAATCGTTTGTTCTTACCGGTAACCGCTAGCAATGGTATAGGCGTGAGTTAAAATTATCACTCTGTCAAATAATTTGTGTAAAAAATATTTATACAAATTACAGGCTGTTACAAATTACACCGTTCGCAACCGGCTATAAATTGTAGGTACCTTTTAATGCGCTCAAAAAACGACGTAATACTGACCGTATTACTTGAATGTACACAGATTGAAAATATGGTCTCAAAACCTGGATACCAAGGTTCACCTCGGGCTGTAGCGCCAAATATTTGACGCGAAATTTTTTTTTATCGGTAATGTTAACCTATAGCGACAGATGTTAATGAACAGGCTACTAACCAAATATGTTAAGACTACTGGCGGTAATAAAATTCAAGGTCAGATTTTGTCCTATTATACAACATGCACATCTGGCCAGATTTGTAATATAACATCGCTACCTAAATAAACATTTTAGTAATAGAATTATAGCTTAATATCATTCGACCTTGACTCGAACAACCAAAGTGTGCAACGGTGTTAAAGTAAAGTTCAGAATAAGGCAATTAAGTAATAAACCTATAAGAGCTTACATTCCATATAATTTCAAAATGTAAGTATTAAACCAGAGGTGTTTCTTTAAAATGTTATCATGTACTTTTATAACAAAAGAGTTGAGAGATTCCTAATTTAGTAAATATTGTGCAATTAAATTAAAAATATCCTATGCCAGGGGTTTTTAAACTTATGTAGTCCGAGGACCCCCTCTTGAACAACATTTTTACTTGCCAGACCTTAATATATAAGGGGCAAGTATTGTAATCGCAAAAATTTTCGATGTCGAGATTTTGACGGATGACCACGTTTCATGGTCCAGGGAATCCAAAAAACCTATTTTCGAAGTGCCGTCCGTATGTGTGTGTGTGTCTGTGTGTCTGTGTGTCTGTGTGTATACACGATAACTCAAAAACGGTTTAACTTAAAGAGTTCGTTCTGGTACTAAAAAATTCTCCTATTAAATGGGAAGAACTCTATTGTTTTTTATGAAAATCGGTTGACTAGAAATGGGAGTTTACTCGTGTCGATTTTAAGATTTTTGCGAATATTTAGCAACAGAAAAATATTTCGAAAAAAATTATTGAACAAAAGTTACTATAAATGCAATAACTAATGACTTTTATTTGAGACGTTTTTTGATAAAACGAAAAATTTCAAAAAAATTTTGAAAAATTATTTAAAATTTTTCCAAGTCTCAATTTTTTCATACTTATATGTAACGTTTCCATGGTCATAATAATTAATTCGTAACTAGTAAAGCAAGCCTTGGACAAAAATTTGTATAGAACATAATTTGATGTATTTTTGAAGATTTATCTAAATATTTATTTATTTTTTTTTTAAATTTACATTTTTTTTTTAATATTTTTTTTTATGGGAGGGCAAGTCTAGCGGAGGTTTCCCTTCGCCACTGGTTTTTTTTTGCGGACCCCATCCCAACCCTAGACATTTTACGTCGTTCTTGAGACTTAATTTCTGACTCAGTAATCTCATAGGCACTACGTTATAATAAATATTCTTATAAATGTATCGCTGGTTATTCTAATAAATGGTCTTGCGCATTTATAAAGATGAACATTTTTATTAGCATTACGAATAAAAAACATAAAATGAATAAAAATAGTAGTAAAAAGAAATAAAAAAGTTACAAATTATAATACGTTAAGCTCATACAAACATTTCTTAGTAAAATATTGGTCAAAATAGATCTTATTATAATATTTTTTTCTGTAAATAATTTGCAGTTGAATAAAAATAATTAAATTTTACCTAATTATTGTTTAGTTATGTCAATATCTAGTTAGGTAACAACAAATACAAAAAGTCCTGACCATGTAGGATTTTTATTAAATGAGCTATTTGAATAAGTTGGGGATGTAAAGTTAATGTCAAAATTGTTTCGCGGACCCCCAGGGGTCTGCAGACCACAGGTTAAGAACCGCTGTCCTATGCTACAAAAATATGCATAAAGAGAAATTGTTTAATAAATAAAAAAATTCGATAAAAAGATAACCGCAAATAACCTTTCGTGGTTCGGAAATTCATTATTATCTTAAGGAAACTGTTATTACGTACACGTCATATTGTCCATCAAATTGTTGTTAACTAAAAAATGGAAAATATACTTTATAGATAACGTTTCTGGGAGTTTATTTAAATTTACCTAGAAGTTATTTGAATCATTTTATTAGAAAAATAAATACATCAACTTCCTAGATTTAAAAACAAACTTGGAAATAACATAACGGGATATTATTTTTAGTTTATCAAGTATTTTGTTATCAATAATAGTTATTTATGCAACAAGTGCGTAAAGTAGTGCATTTTTTCACGAATGGGAAGTTTGACCGCCCGAGCCGTAGGAGAGTGCAGCAATCCCATGAGTGAAAAAAAGACGCTGTATGCATGTGTTTCATACAATATTTTTTCTACGATTGTTTCTAATTGAAAAAATTAAATGTAACCTATACCTCTTATTTTGCAACAATTTTAAAAAATAACAAATTATGAACTTTTTTTCATAATAGTAATATTAAAAGTACAGTTGTTGGATGAATTTATAGTAAATTTAGATTCAAACAATTTATTTTATTTCTTAGTTACTAATATCTACATTATTATTAATAATTAATGTAGCTTTCAGTTTGGAGTACGTGGACCATAATGTTGATGATTTAAAATTTCTTGATTTTTCCTCGAAATAAGCTAATATTACTCGTTCTGTAAAGGAATTTAGTTTATTTTGATTACGCCATTTCATGGACAAGTTATATTTTTTTAAATTAACATCTTTAGATTTTTGAGGCAATAAGTTTTGCTCTGCCTCATTTGCTGTTGCGATTATATCTTCTGAAGTACATATTTCAATATCTGAATCTTCTTGTAATTCCATATTTATATATTTCACAATATTGAATATCCACAAATTGCACATTGATTTGAAGCCGACCGGTGTAGCGTAGTGGTAACACATGTGCTCTGCGTTGCGAAGGTCTCGGGTTCGAATCCCCTTCAGGCATGGAAATTTTCTCAAATAAAAATTGTCCTGGCTAATTTCCACCGCAGCAAAGGCCATTAAATAAAAAAAAAAAATAGATTTTAATTGTTTTCAAAGCACTCTCTGATTCTTCTGCCGACTGTACAAGCATCCGTGAAAGTTGCTTGTGTTGACCCCAATTATTTTGTATTAGCCTTACGACAGGAGTGAAAAAATGAAACGCTATGGCACTTTTTTTCACGCTTTTTCCTTTTTTTTTTAATTCCCACCATAAACAGGCATTTTATGCATTAAAACAAGTGAAATATAATACAGTTTTTTTAACAGAAGATTTTAACTAAGATGATTACACCCAGAGAGCAACATAATAAAGTCCGAGGGAGGGATCTCGCTCAAACTAAAATTCAACAAAAAGACAAAAGTGGGGTTTTGAAACATAAATAAATCCAATGGACAAGGCTCTAAAATAAAGAACGCATAGTCACCATAGTGATAAGGGATAATATAAATTTCATAATTTTTTAAGTATCAAATTTTTTTACCCATAAAAATTATTTTTATATAAATATCTTTGAATCAAACTATTTCTTAACATGTTTTGCATGAATTTTTTTGTGTTTATAATTTTGAAAATTGTAGATTTTACAAATAATGGTTATGGTTTATTTTATGTTTCTACGAACAGTAAGACTTAATTTTAAAAAATCTTATATAATTACATACACTTGA
This sequence comes from Liopterus haemorrhoidalis, assembly GCA_963971575.1. Lineage (NCBI taxonomy): Eukaryota > Metazoa > Arthropoda > Insecta > Coleoptera > Dytiscidae > Liopterus > Liopterus haemorrhoidalis. Next base: position 12,046,806 of record OZ020618.1, on the reverse strand, counting down.
ACTTGCTCGAGTTTTTATTTAACCTTCAATTATATCACGTGATTATAAATTTAAATATTTTACTACGAGCTTTTTTACTTTGTAAATCAAAACTTTAGGCTTCATAATAACACTGTGAAATTAAAAATTAGTTTGCAGAGCAAACTGGTTTAATCAGTTGTATATAGAACTGATTAAACTAGCCATTAGTAGTGCTGTTAAACGTGCGAAATTCATTATTCGAGTGTGCTTACTTAATCCTTAAAGCTGCATTCACAGCTCTTAAATTAGTCGATTAATGACTATTACTTGTGCACTGTTGATTGTCACTAACAAGTTTGACATAAGGAAACACGAGCGATCATTCACAGCTCTAAATGCATTATGTTTTGTCGATTGTAGTTAGTGCGTTGTTTTAATGAGACAGACATATAAACACACATTAGCTATCTCACTCTACATTACCTAAAAAATTTAAGTGCAGTGTGAATTTTCACACATTTCAGGGTTTTGCAGGTATTTTATAGGTGTAAGAACCCTACATAATACTGGATGTGTAGTATATTTATCACATCAAAATCAACAGTTTTTTGATAATCACTTTTATTCGTGATTTGAGAACTAGGAGCGTCCATTTAATTTTAAACAAAATTTCAATAATTTGCCAAATCTCAAAATCCCACCGTTTTTTTTTTTTTTTTCTATAATTGCTTAAAAAAATATTTTATTTTTTAAATATTTTTAATTCAAAAAAAAATACACTCACTATCTTAGTTATAAATACAAAAAAAACATAACATTATTAACCATAATTTAACCGTGAATTAAAAAAATAATTAATTTTTTCAAAAACACAAAAACTGCCATATTTTCCAAAAACACAATTTGATCAAATATTCCTCTCGTACGTTTCCGGCTGAGATCAATATACATTACCTATAACTTTTTCAGATTTTTGGTTTAACCCTTTTTGGTAAAAGGGTGTGGGACAAGAACTTTTGAAAATTTTTGGATAAATTCGTGTTAAAAGAAACGAATTTCAAAAACTATCTATCGTTCCGTAATCCAAGTCTTAAGAGCTTTCATTTTATACCACACAATACATTTTTTTTAAATATATTTTTTTTTTATCAACGACACAAAAAAATCGACATTTTTCGAAAAATGTATCTGATCAAAAATTCCTGTTGAACTATTTCAGTTCCCATCAATGTTCATTACGGAGATTTTTTCGGAGATTTTTAGATCAATCCCTTTGGGAGATAGGGTGGGGGACAACAATTTTTTGACACATTTTTGGCAATCTAATAAAAAAAAAAAGATTTTTCAAAAATAAAAATTTGTTTGTTGATCCACGCATTAAGAGGTTTCATTTGGTATGCCAGTCATAATTTAAAAAAAATATTTATTTCTTTATTAAATACATATTTGTTTATAATTATCCGGTGCTGTATTTTTTTGTACTCTCTATAGTTTTCCTATATGTGAGTCAAAAAGTTGTACAAGTATGCCAAATTTCAACTTTCTATGTTTAGCCGTTTGGCTACAATTTGTACCGTACAGACAGACAGATAGACAGAGACATGAGTGACGTTATAAGGGTTTTTTGGTGGTCATACCTACAAAACCCTAATTGTCGAATGTGATGCATAATAGTATACAAATAATATCACTGCTAACATTAAGATATCATTTTCTCGTATGATTGAAAAGTGGACTTAGAACATACCAATACTGGGGTAAGGATTTACCAAAAATCAACCCGACAGATATATATTTTTTTTTAAATTTTATGGCCTTTGCTGCTGTGGCAATTAGCCAGGACAATTTTTGTTTGAGAAAATTTACATGCCTGAACGGGATTCGAACCCGAGACCTTCGCAACGCAGAGCACATGTGTTACCACTACGCTACGCCGGTCGGCAGCCGACTGATATTACACAAGAAGAACAAGAAAAAGAAGAAGAAGAAGAGGGATAATAAGGAATAATAAATAGTTATATTTTCTGCAAGAAAATATTTAATTTATAAATATCAAAACAGTGTTTATAAATAATTAGTAATATAATATAATTACGGGTAGAAAACAAATAAAAACTGTTTGAACATGCAAATTTTTTCAAAGTCACGTAGATATTATATAAAATTTCTAAACTACCGTAACAATTAGATCAAGTTCACAAGACAAGTAGTTACAATGTCACATCGATATTCATCTTTTCTCTTTTTTCCATTAATTATTTTTAATTATTCGACCGTCAAAGAATTTTATATAAATTACATAAATATATTACTTGATAAACTGATGTTATCAAACAGGAAGGAAAGATAAAATTTAAATTTGATAAGAATATTATTATTAAACACCCTGACCTCCCTATAAAGGGGTCACCTTCAATTTATTTGCAAATAATTATTTGAATTCGTTTGTTTAAGTGTCTATTAATTAATTTTTTGACATATCTGTGATAATTTAATATAGATTTTGTTTTGTTAGGTGAATGCTATTTTGTGGTTTGAGTTAAAAGACCATGAGATACGTTTGTCCTATTTGAAGGTAGCCTTATATTTCACCCTGTCGCTTTCCGAAGGTATACTTGCATTCTTTTTATTTCTGTTCTTTTTTCATTGTTTATATTACAAAAATAACAAAGCATATTTTAGACAAGTCCTTATTAAGTTCTGTTTTGTTTTTCCATTGTTTTATTTTTAATGCATGGTTTAAAATCAATTTAAAATAAACATTTATTTAATTTTTATGTTTTTCCTGACTACTTTAAATCCTTATTTCTCCCTCCCTTCTTGGGCACTGTTAGTCGAGTCAACTTTTATATTGGTCAAGTCTTTGCATGTTTCCCGTGTACCAGTGGTTCTTAAAATGGTACGCGTGCCCCTAGCGGTGCGTTGAAATTTGTATTGAGCGTTCTATTTATTAGGGTTTTGTATGACTAAAAAACCCTTATACCGTCATTTGTCGTCTGTCTGTCTGTCTGTCTGTTTGTCTGTCTGTCTGTCTGTCTGTCTGTCTGTCTGTCTGTCTGTCTGTCTGTCTGTCTGTCTGTCTGTCTGTCTGTCTGTCTGTCTGTCTGTCTGTCTGTCTGTCTGTCTGTCTGTCTGTCTGTCTGTCTGTCTGTCTGTCTGTCTGTCTGTCTGTCTGTCTGTCTGTCTGTCTGTCTGTCTGTCTGTCTGTCTGTCTGTCTGTCTGTCTGTCTGTCTGTCTGTCTGTCTGTCTGTCTGTCTGTCTGTCTGTCTGTCTGTCTGTCTGTCTGTCTGTCTGTCTGTCTGTCTGTCTGTCTGTCTGTCTGTCTGTATGTCTGTCTGTCTGTCTGTCTGTCTGTCTGTCTGTCTGTCTGTCTGTCTGTCTGTCTGTCTGTCTGTTCGGTAAAAATTGTAGCCAAACGGCTAAACCTAGAGAGTTGAAATTTGGCATGCTTATACAACTCTTTGACCCGCACATAGGAAAAATACTAAAACATCTAAAAAACATATCCCCCTAAAAATATAAACAAATATATGCTCATCGAAAAAAAAAAAATATTTTTTTATAATTCTGAATAGGGTATCAAATGAAATCCCTTGGTACGTGGATTAACGATCAAATTTTTATTTTTGCAAAATAAATTATTTTTAAGCGATTTTTGCTAAAATTGTGCAAAAAAATTTTTGTCCCACACCTGTAGCCCAGATGGTTTAAACTAAAAATCTGAAAAAATTCTAAGTAATGTACATTGGTGGGAACCGGAATAGTACAACAAGAATTTTTGATCAGATTATGTTTTTGGAAAAAAACGCATTTTTTGTGTTTTTTTGCTAATAATGTACACAAGTTATAGCTTTGTAACACGCTACACTGGAAGGTGTGTCCTGGTCTAGTGGTTATGACGCTGGCTCTTCACCCAACTAACTAAGAACAGACAATATTATTTTTTGTTTTTTTTTTGAATTTTTATATTGTTTAAATTATTATTATTATTTTTTTTAATTATTTTTTCAAAATTCTAGTTATATTTTGGCAAATGTTGCATTTAATTTATAAAAGCGTAAATTTAATAACCAGTGGAAATTGTTTAAATTATAATTTAATTCTGTTTCAATGTACACGAAATCAGAGGGTCGGAGCTTATAACAACCAATGGAAGCCATAGCGCAATTTTTAAAATTCTTAATGAACTTTGCTATATAAAAAAAAGGTACTGCACATATTTAGAAACCTAAATAATGGTATCAGGGGAATTAAAATTAACAAAAAAAAAATTTTTAATATAAAATTTGTTTTGGCATCCCAAATAATCATCATTCACTTACTAAATACCTGCAAAACGCTGAAATGTGTGAAAATTCACACTTCACATCAATTTTTGGAGATGGTAAGATGGGAATTTCCAGAGATATTTAAAGCACCTGCCATATAATGACCGTTTAGAGAAACTTGGTTTGTACCTACTGATAGATCGAAGAACGCGTGGTGACCTGATCCAGTTGTATCGAATAACAACAGGGAAATTCTCCACATACATGACCCTATTATTTCACCTCAGTGCTGACCCAAGTCTTCGTGACCCCACCTAAAGCTGAGGCATTAAAAATACCGCACTCAGCAACAAGAAAACTTCCTGTCCAACCGTATATATTCGACTTCTGGAATTCTCTCCCAGAAGAAGCTGTCTCGGCCCACTCCTTCAACAGCTTTAAAAGCAAAATTGACTTCTTGTTTTCTTAAAAAATAATAATAACAATAATAATAATTGTATTTTCGCCAGGGTTTGGTATGCAGCCATATGTATTTAGCTCCACTAGTCTCTAGTACAGGGGTCCTCAAACTATTTTGACTGTCTACCCCCAGAAGAGTTTTTCGACTTCGTATCGACCCCCTCTATTTTACAATTACGTTATTATAATAGAGCAAGCAAAAAATACGCTTATGTGATTTCTTATATTGTTTATTGTACAGTGTTTTTTATTTATTTTGCATTTATCTAATATAATTATATCTAATTGCATTACAATAATATTATTATTAAATAAAATTGCCTATCATTGTCAATGTGACGGGTGTGGTTGGTGACTCTTTGCAAGATTAGCAATGTCAGGTTCAAAATTAGTTAATTTACTAACTTGTTTCTCTGTTTTGTCAAGATGGAATTAACATGGCCAAAACCAGCCTCAACCACAGTGTAATTTTTAACTTTTTTCCATAGACCCCCAATCGACCCCCGAGCCAGAATCGACCCCCAGGGGTCGATATCTACCACTTTGGGGACCCCTGCTCTAGTATGACGTGGATCAAAAGGTTGCTGAAGTTTATGGCCCGGTTACACGATGCCAGTAACTGGTGCAAGTACTGGCACAAGTACTTGTGCCAGTACTTGCACCAGTCGTTTTGTCGTTTACACGTATTCCAGTATCTTATTTAAGTAACCTTGCAAAGAACCCGAAACACACTGCAAAATGTAGATGCTTCCAATTATTTTTTATGCGTAAAACCGTCTTTTTAACACGCCAATTTTCGATGTCTAACCTAATTTTATGTATTTTATGCGTACGTCTATCTAAACAAAAATGAATCGGCGCCAAAAACTACATTTATTAAAAAAAGGTGTGAAAAAGTTTGTTTTTGTAACCGCGAAAATACATCAGCTGTTCATGGCGGCCATTTTTAAGTCACTGGCACGGCTACTTGTGCCAGTAAATAGGAACGGTTTCTATTCACTTGACTTGCATGAGATACTTGTGCCAGTACTGGCACCAGTATTGCATGTACGTTTACACGATGCCAGTAACTGGTGCAAATACTTACTGGTGCAAGTTACTTGCATCGTGTAACTGAGCCATTACGATTAGTGGATGCTTGTCAAGACTTGACAAACCCCAAAATAATTGTATAAATTTGATTTTAGCTACTTTGTATACCAGTGCTTCTGTTTTAATGAATGTAATAATAATAAATCTTAGAATTATCTGCCTTAACTTGATATGTAGGATTTTATTACATTAAAATGCTACCATTTTTATAAAGGAATTTTATTATAAATTCCTAAATTGTTCAAAGTGGAGTGAATTCCTTCAGTACCTAATGCCCAAACTTGACAAACAAGTCAAAAACAAAATTTTGTTTGTAAAAATGTATATTATAAGAATTTTGGTAATGACTGACCTAGTCATTAGCTAATGATATTCTGCATAATACGAGTCATAACAACGCTTTAGACCGGTTATTATGCTAACCAGCATACTTACTTATATAGTTCCAAATATAACATTACACGTTACTATATTAAATTTTTTATTCGTAGAAAAAAATTGTTATTGATATAATAAAATCTATAACAGGTTTAACAACAATATTTAAAAATAATTATTATTTACTTATTGGAGTGAAAAATTCTTTAAGTTACAGCCCAAAATAACTACAGCCAGTGGTGTGTTGCTACAAAAAAGTACCGAAACGCTCGTCGATCAGCGGCGCAGAAAAATTGGGGGGGGGGGGCACTACTGACAAGTAGATGAAAAAAAATATTTTTTCTACGACTGTTAAAGAAACTACTATATTTCACCTGTTTTTGTGCATAAAATGTGTATTTATGGTAATAGTTAAAAAATATAAAAAGTCCCATAAGCGTTTTATTGTTTCACATTTTCCATAAGAATAATACATAGGCTAATGGGGGCTACACAACGATTTCAACGGACAGGTATGAGTTTATGGGAGCGACAGAACAGTATCCAAAGCCATAGGCCTGTTTGTGCAGTCCATAGAGGTATAAAAAGAATGTAAACATAGGGTGACCATTCGTCCCGCATTTTAACATTTTGTCCCGCATTAAGATGCGTCCCGCAAAAGTCCCGCATTTTAACATTTTGTCCCGCATTTTGGATTTTGGGAGATGAGGACCTTTTTTTTGCTCTTCACTTGGATTTGGGAGATGAGGACCTTTTTTTTGCTCCGTCCCGCATTGCCTTCTTAAGAAAATGGTCACCCTATGTAAACAGAGTTTATAGAGGAGGTAAGTGTAGCAGTGTGCGGTGGGAGAAACGGGTAAATGTAGGAGAGTGCGGCGGGGAAAACTGGCAGCTGCCATATTTGACTTGGTCAAAACACTATCTTATATCCATGTAATATCTGCATTATGTTTTATTTCTGTTCTTATTATTTTGAACTAGGAAGCAAATAAGACTGAAATAATGTTGTACAAAAACTAAAATTAAAAATAATACACCATATTCTACAAAAATAAATTAACATATATATTTAATTCACGTGTATACTGTAAATATAATTTGTTGTATTGTAAAAAACATATTAGATTATAACAAAAATAATAATAAGCTTATTAATAGGTAAAAATCTTAATAAACTAGAATAAATTACCTACATATATAGTAAATACTTACATGAAATGATATAGGACAATTAATTTCTTCTGCTGCAAGCTGATTCTTGCTTTTATTATAGCTACGATTTGTACACCCAAATGAACAATAATTAACCGCTTAAGCTAATTCCTATTATATCTACACAATAAAAACAAATCATTAAAATAAAAACTAAAAAATATAATAGATACTATACTATGAAAAGTATAATAGATCTTAAACTAGGCACCGCTCTATGAAAATAGAGCCCAAATACCTATTACACGCCATACTAACACACGAAATACAATTGTTTAAAAAAAATAGAATTTAAATAAAAAACGCATTAAAAAATTGTCGGATGTACACACTACATAAGAATCATATAAAAAAAGACTAATATTTTGACTAGAAACAAGACAACGTCCAATGTAACATAGGAGTAAAATTCAATAAGTTTTGGAGACAAGGTCAAGCTATGATAATTATCTCTATTATTTCATTGGTGCAGTACGAAAATGAATTAGAGAGTGTATTAAAAACAATTAAAGTCAATTCGTGGCTTTTTGTCCAAGTTTTTTTTTTTTTATATATATATATATATATATACACCGCACTAGACAGCCGTAGAAAAGTGTATGTATATAATATATTTTTTTCTAATTGCAGGCAGTAGTAGAATAAATATTGTATGAAACTCATGCATAAACCATCCTTTTCCACTCATGGGATTGATAGAACTACATACTTCCCATTCGTGAAAAAATGGTTTTTGCTAATTAAACTTTTAATGACACGTTTAAATTCAATGTTTGGAACTTTAAAAATAAGTGGATCGAAAAATTAGGTTCCGAATTTATTGCAAACAGGATTTTAATGCTTTTCCCAATTATATGAAAATTGCATAAATGTGTCAAATCACGCTTTCCACGTTTCAGTTGTTAATATGAACTTTTTCCTGCTTTACAGTTTTTCCAAAAATTTATTTTCCAACTGTATTAAAATTAAATTAGATTTGGACTACTGAGCTAATATTTTGTTTTTTTAGTCATTTTAATTGTTGTCTTAGATCTGAATCAAGTAAATGAATTTAAATGTATTAAAAGAATGCCAGTGTTCCGCTTTTCTGATCCATGAAAATTAGCAGAGCGATGTTCTGGTGCGCCCTGAAATTTTGAACTTTGGATCCACTGGAACCTTGTACTCAATAAATAGCACCACAAGATGGCTAGCTATAATTTTAAAATTGCTTTCAAATATCTACAACCGGGTCTTTTTATATATATATTTCCCCTTATCGAAAATAATTAACCTAGCCAAACCTGACTGATTTTTGTTATACCAGATAAAACCAGTTAACGAGTTAACGGTAGGAATTCCCAATAAAATCCCGTATGACTTTAATCTACCTTTTAAAATCTACTTAAATAGAAATAAAATAATATTGCAAATTAACAAAGAAGTGAAATTTACCTTGTAATAAATTAATTTGTGGAAATTTCGCGGGATTTTTCCTACTAAATCAAGCAAAAAAGTTAGGTGTGGCTAGTACATGTCTTTCCAATTACTAATGGGCATTGGAAGTTGGATTGGCTTTAGTAAAAAAGTAATCCATTTTATTTTGTCTAGTCTCTGGTCTTTGCAGGTATCTCTCATGTAACATTCCGTTAAACCAATTTAAAACTATTCCTGTTTTCCTATTTTCTATCTTCTAAGATAGTCAATCCCTTATACTCTAATGGTCAATCATTACAACCGCCCTATCTTCTGTGGTGGATGATGGTTATGCTGTTAAGCCGCATTCAGATCTCTTTAAATTAAGAGGTTGTATACTGTGCTTTGTTAGCTGTAAGTTATGTTTCTATGCATTCTTTTTAACGTTCCATGTACCGTTCAAATCTGTTATAAATTAGTACGTTACGAATAGCCCTCCATCTGTGAATTTTGAAACCAACTATTTAGCTTCGTAAAATATTTTATATGTACTATCGTTCTTATAATTCTGTTGTCTTAGATTTTAACTACCTAATTACCTAAATTGATCATATTTACTGTCCGTCTTTGTAATTTTGAGCAAGATTTGATAATGATGACAGTATGTTAGGTTATGTAAAGGCATTCGATAATTACGGTGTCACTGATAGAATGCGATAGCCAATGTGTTTATATGTCTGTCTCATTAAAACATCTCATTAGCTATAAGTTTAGAAAATTATGCACAATCCACAACAAACAGCGTTATTAAATTTGGAGGTCTGAACGGTTTCATGTCTTGTCATATGACAAACTTGCTGGTGACAGTTAACAGTCCATAAGCTACAGTACATAAGCTATTGATTTAAGAGCTCTGAATGCGGCTTTAGTATAACGTAACATTAGAATAGGTAATATTATAACAGATTATTATATAATTTAGTTTACTAAGGTTATTGTTCTTTATAGCACCTAAGGAAGCTAACAATGGTTTAGCGAAACGTTGTGTTTCTAAAATATACGTATTGTCCAAAGAGCTGAGCGACTCTTATTCTTTCTCTTACCATATTTAACTATATAAGTAAGCGTAAAATAGGTTTTTATGGGAAGAGTAAAAATTAAAAAGTTACGCAACGTATCATTATTTCACTCTTGCCATAAACAAAATACCAATGCCAACGATACATTTTTGGGGTTCTAAACACGTCTTCCGTGGGAAGAGACGTCTAAACGAAGATTTTATGTTCATGTGCATATGTCGGATAAGCGGATATGATATTTTATCCTCATCCGCACGATTTAAATGATAATTTATCTGCAACCGCAGAAAAATCCACGGATTTGCAGGGCTCAATTTATTTTAAGAAAAGGATACTTAAAATAAATTGAGCTTGTTCAGTTATCCATATCCAGTCAGATTCACTCAAAAGTAAACAAAAAATAATTTCAACACCATCATATAGTGATTCTTCTCGAGAATTTCTCGAGAAAAAATTTTAATTCTCATTTTTCATTTCTCGAGAAATGTAAAATTTGCTCGACGCCTTTACTTTAGTACTTTAAAGGTGATTATAATTTTAAAATGTTTTTATCCTCTACAATATTTTCAACATTAAAAAAAGATGTATATTCTAATAATTATATAATTATTTTTCTCGAGATTTCTCGAGAAAATAAGTCTAATATCGAGAAATCAGAAACACTACCACCAGCATACAACGGAGACATGTTTCGTCGTAGAACAAAATCCAGCATAGAAAATGATACAAAATAGACAATTCTTTCTTCTTATTCCTTCGTCGTGACTTCTTGAGTCGTGACACGCCGTGTATGCACGCACGACGTGTCACGAACAATTTTAAATCACGCTCAATCACGCACGAAAGAAAGATGTTAATCACGTTGACTCACGATTTTACCGTGAACGGTCGTGTCACGAAGTGACACGGAAATTTCACGGCACGCGCCCATCACTAAGTCAAACCTGTGCAGAAATACCAACTGAAAAGTGGGAAGACATTTTTAACACGTGGTTTATACGTAGGAGGAAGTGTATTGAACGTGGTGGGAAGTATTTTGAAAAAGTTTTTAAAAGTAATCCACTGTCTCAAAAGTTTCCTAGCGCCATACGTACCAAATTGATATATATATATATATATATATATATCTAAAAGCCTTCTACCATAGTATGGTGTAGGCTGTATTTCTTTGTTTTCTCCTTCTTTTCTATATTATGGCAGTACGGGTTCATGTACGAATTTTGCCCAGTCTTTTTTGTCTCTTGTCATTCTTTTAGCTTCTATAATCGTTTTTCCCCTTTTCTCTGTACGCTTTGCTTTCTGTACGTTCTGGTCTCCCAGATCTGCTTCACTTGTCTTGTGTCTTGCAGTCTTTACATGTGTCCCTATCAGGCCAGTTGTCTGTTTTCTATGAATTGTTCTATCGGTTCTATATCGAGTTCTTTTCTTATATCTGTATTTCTGATTTTATTCATCTTAGTCACACCCTTTACTCTTCTTAAATACTTCATCTCCAAATCTTGTATTTGACTCTTTTCTCTTCTTGAAAGCGTCCTGGTCTGACAGCCAAAAGTCAGTACCGGTCTGTATACAGCTTTGAATACGTTTATTTTTGTGGTTCTTGTTATTTCTTTCCTATTGATGAGTGTATTCTTTATGTCAAAGTAAAGTTTTGTTGTCTTCTCTATTCTTGTATTTACCTCCATTTCTTGTTTTCCATCCTCTCTTATATCTATTCCTAAGTATTTGAAATTCTTAACCAGTTCAATATTAATGTCGTCTATTTTTATATTTATGATTTCATCTTTTCCTAATACCATAACTTTCGTTTTAATTTTATTCATTGTCATACCGTATTCTTTTAATATTCTATTCCATACATTTAAATTTTCTTGTAATTCGTTTCGTCCTTTTGCTATTATAACAACGTCGTCAGCAAACACTCATTCCGATATTTCTCTACTAAATTGATGCTGTTGCATATCGACTCCAACTACAGACAAGTTGTATTTCTAAAACATCAATCTAACGTCATTGATGATCAAGAACTTGATATTATCGCCAACGTCACGTCTGAAAGTTGTATTTCTAGATTTAAAATCAGGTTTATGTGTTATATGTTTAATGTTTTAAACTAAAAGGTACCAAATTGACGTCATAACATTTTGTTAAGACGTAATTTAAGTAAAAGTCTATTGACGTCTAGCATGAACTTTTGTACGAGAAAGTTTGACTATATTATAGCCATTTCATAATTGCATTAAGTATATAAATAAATACATTTGCGTCTTATAAATTACATATCTGAGGAATTACCTAAACGTTTTTATTTTAATTATAATTCTATGTAAAAATTTCCCACAGAAAGCATATTTTAAGCGTGACTCTGAGTTATTATCTGTGTTAACCACAACTCGATATAACTATAAAATTTTGTGGTAAATGTTGTGAACAATGTATTAAATGTAATAAATTTCAAGGAAATTTTCTATAAATCAATAAATAAATGTAATATTTTCTTGGTACTATTTTATATGCAAACAGTCGCATTTATCCTTATTTGCAGCAATCATTGTTTAATTATGTATAAATTCAAAACATTTCCTCAAAAATATTATATACTTTATTTCTCTTAGACCTTGCGGCTTTGAGGGTATTAACTACAACAAAGAAACAAAGATAAAATAACGTTACAATATGAATATTATTACAATACTTTTATATTATTTCTTTGTTGTTTTCTTCCGATGTCCCTCTCCAGAACCGTAACTAGCTTTTCTTGGGCCTTGTGCAAGGTTGCTCAAAAAGGTTATCCTTTGGTCTCCCATTGACGATTTTTCAAGCCCAGAACCGTAAGATTGTTTATGGCGCCATATACAAATGATGAGCCCAAAAATGGTCCTCACCTCCCAAATACAAGTAATGAGCAAAAAAAACTCCATGATTTGTCGATTCTGTCTGTTCTTTCCTGCTCCTGTATCTTCTTATCCCTCCTCAATTCTTCTACTATATCTCCGTTTATCTTTCTCTCTGCTTCTCTTATGTCCCACCTCCAAAAGTATTCTTTTCTTCTCTCCCCATACCCAGGCTCGAGAAGAGGGAGGGGGGTAGCCGGGGAAAATTCCTGGGGACCCGGGTTTTCGGGGCCCTCTCCCCGTAGCTCCCCAAATATATATCCTATGAAAAACTGCATTACACAGAGAATAGATTTTTTTGTCATTTTTGCTCTTAAATAAATGATAGATGAGATATTTCATCCTTATAAGAAACACTCCACTTGCCCCCTAAATAATATTCTTATTAAAAACTGTGTTGAAGAGAAAATGTTACTTCATATAAACCTTTAATGTAAAGTAAATAATGCGTAAGATCCCCAAATATTAATTCAATAGAAAAGTATATTAGGGTAACCATTCGACCCGCATTTTAATATTTTGTCTCGCATTAAGATGCGTCCCCCAAAAGTCCCGCATTGTCCCGCATTTTAACATTTTGGGTTTGGGAGGTGAAGACCTTTTATTTTGCTCTTCACTTGGATTTGGGAGGTGAAGACCTTTTTTTTTGCTCTTCACATGGATTTTGGGAAATGAGGACCTTTTTTTTGCTTTTCATTTGGATTTGGGAGGTGAAGACCTTTTTTTGTTTTGCTCTTCACTTGGATTTTGGCAGATGAGGACCTTTTTTTTTTCTCTCTTCACTTGGATTTGGGAGGTGAGGACCTTTTTTTTGCTCTTTAATTGGATTTGGGAGATGAGGACCTTTTTTTGCTTCGTCCCGCATTGCCTTCTTAATAAAATGGTCACCCTAAAGTATATACAACAAAAAAGATTTGTTTTCTTATTATAAGCAATTTTTGTTATATACGTTTTTGCTGTTATGTCAATAATAAGGGAGATATTTTAAAAGTTAGCTTTAGGATGTCACCCCATAACTCCCCACATATTCATCTAAATGAAAAAATGCATAGAAATAAAGTTTGGGGTCCCTTTTGGGCACTAGTAACATAATTTAAGCATTATTGCGTAAAAAATCAACTGAAATATTAGTTTTTCATAACGGTTGTAGAAAAAATACATTTTATATTTCACTTGTACGTGGTGTGCCATCAAATTTTCGTTCCTTAAAAAATATGTTATAGATTCAAAAAGGTTGAAAACCATTTTATCTAAATCGTACTCAAACGTTGTACATCTATATCTCACCAAATCGATACAAAATAATTCCAAATTGCCTATTAAAAAGTTGCTCAGAATTTGGTTAGAAATAGTTAATATTCATTATTTCAAATATTTGCATACTATAATATATTACGTAAATAAAGAGTCGTAAATTTGACATTTAAAAACTAAACAAAAGAAAAAATAGCTATAAAAAATTATGGAATATGACTTTTGCTTTAGTAAAAAAGTTTAGAAAGAAACTAATATAAAATTCATTTATGAAAACAAACTATTTCTTCCTTTTTGTCTTTGAGTGGCATACCAAATGAATCCTCTTAATGCGTGGAAAAACAATCTCCATAATGAACATTGATGGGCAGAGGCAAATTAAGCGGTGGGCGGACTGGGTGGCCGCCCGGGGCACACGAAGCCGGGAGCCTACCGAAACCTTTATGCAAATATTTCGATTCTATTTAAAATAATAGAGGGCCCATTTTAATTTTACCGCCCAGGGCCCCCAAGCAACTTAATCCGCCACTGTTGATGGGAACTGGAATAGTTTAACAGGTATTTTTCATCAAATTAGTTTTTCGAAAAATGTCGATTTTTCGAAAAGAAAGCTCTTCGAAAGAAGATTAAAGAACAAAAAGTAGTTTTTAAAATTGTTTTTTTTTATGATTTTAGCCAAAAATGTGCTAAATAAATTCTTGTCCGGACCCCTTTTACCCAAAGAGGTTAAACTAAAACTATAAGTAATGCACCTACATTGATCTGAGCCGGAAACATACCAAAGGAATTTTTGATCCGATTGCGTTTTTGAAAAATATATATTTTTTTTAATTCATGGCTAAATTATGGCTAATAATGTTATATATTTTTAGGGTTTTGTAGGTATGACCAAAAAACCCTTATACCGTTTTTTAATATATCATTTTGTCGTCTGTCTGTCTGTCTGTCTGTTCGGTAAAAATTGTAGCGGCTAAGCCTAGAGAGTTGAAATTTGGCATGCTTATACAACTGTTTGACCCGCACATAGGAAAAATACTAAAACATGTAAAAAACATATCCCCATAAAAATATAAACAAATATGTGCGCATCGAAAAAAAAATATTTTTTTATAATTCTGAGTAAGGTATCAAATGACAAATCTTGGTACGTGGATTAACAATAAAAATTTTTTTTTTGCAAAATAAATTATTTTGAAGCTATTTTTGCCAAAATTGTGCAAAATTTTTTTTTGTCCCATACCCTGTAGCCCAGATGGTTTAAACTAAAAATCTGAAAAAATTCTAAGTAATGTACATTGGTGTGAACCGGAATAGTATAACAGGAATTTTTTATCAGATTATGTTTTTGGAAAAAACGCATTTTTTTGTGTTTTTTAGCTAATAATGTACACAAGTTATAGCTTTGTAACACGCTACACTGGAAGGTGTATCCTGGTGTAGTGGTTATGATGCTGGCCTATTACCCAACTAACTCAGTTCAAACCTTGCGAGAAGAGACAATATTATTTTTTGTTTTTTTTTGCATTTTTATTTTGTTTAAATTATTTTTTCAAAATTCTAGTTAAATTTTTAAAAGCGTAAATTTAATAACCAGTGGAAATTGTTGAAATTATAATTTCATTCTGTTTTAATGTACACGAAATCAGAGGGGCGGAGCTTATAACAACCAATGGAAGCCATAGGCGCAATTTTCAAAATCTTAATGAACCTTGCTATATACATATATATAAAAAAAATACTGCACATATTTAGAAACCTAAATAATGGTATAAGGCGTTCGAATTAAAATTAACAAAAAAATATTTTAACATAAAATTTGTTTTGGCATCCCAAATAATCATCATTCACATACTAAATACCTGCAAAACCCTGAAATTTGTGAAAATTCACACTTCACATCAATTTTTTGTATTTATGGCTAAAATAGTGTGTCTTTTTATGAAATTAAAAATATTTTTAAAAAAATAACCGCTCTGGACCCACACCAACACATTGTTAATAGAACAAATATTAGCAGGCCCGACAAGAGGGGGGGGGGGGGGTAGCCGGAGAAAATGTGTTGGCTTCTTACACTTACAAAACCCTGAAATGTGTGAAAATTCAAACTTCACATCAATCACTTGTATTTACGAAATGAGGATCTTTTTTGTTTTTGAACATCACTTGTATTTTAAAAGTGAGGACACGTTTTTTTTTTTTTTTTGAGGTCATCACTTGTTTATAAATGAGTACCTTTTTAATAATTCAAATAATTTCGTCTTCTGATCCCTCACAAGAAAAATTCGTGGGAGCACTCCTGTTTCCTACAAATTGCTCCATGATTCTCTAACGAAACTGATCCAAGAGTCTCTGTATTTTCCATATTTCTAATTCTATATTTCTATACTTCGTTTTCCTGTTAAAGTATATTTTTTGTTGTTATTTTTATTTTGGTGACAAAAACACATTTTATCCATATTTTTCAAGGTGGAATTCTTTTTTGAATTCTTTAAAAACGTGTTATATGTTATATTTTGAAGAATGTGATATAATATATACAAATGCGTTAAATTTACGTAATATCTAGCATTGTTTGGAAGGTCAGACTGGTGTATGTGATCTCAAACACACAGGTTACTGAAAAATGTAAACATGTCAATCCATATAAAAGATTCAATACAAGTATTTTTATTTCGAAATGTGTCTTTAAGAATACTTAATTATTTTAAATCTGCAATTTAAACTTAACCTTGATTTTTAGAAATAATGCAATCAAATAGAAAACTTAGCAGATCTTAAAACGATTTTTATATACAACTAGCAGACACTAGGGTTGTACATCGAAGGCAAAACATCGATGTTTAACATCGATGTTAACATCGGCACCTTACTATCGATGTTGAAAAAACATCGAAGGAAAAACATCGATGTTTCCGATACATCGATGTTTTATTAATATTAAAAAATTATGTGAAGTGTGAATTTTCACACATTTCAGGGTTTCGCAGGTATTTAGTAAGTGAATGATGATTATTTGGGATGCCAAAACAAATTTTATGTTAAAATATTTTTTATTTTAATTCGAATTCCTAATACCATTATTTGGGTTTCTAAATATTTGCAGTATTTTTTTTTATATAGCAAGGTTCATTAATATTTTGAAAATTGCGCCTACGTCTTCCTTTGGTTGTTTAAGTCATAAACTCCGCCCCTCTGATTTCGTATACATTCAAACATAGAATTAAATTATAATTTCAACACTTCCCACTGGTTATTAAATTTACGCTTTTAAAAATGTAACTAGAATTTTGACAAAATAATTTAAACAAAATAAAAATGCAAAAAAAAACAAAAAATTAAAATTGACGGGATTCGAACAGTAGTTCGAACGTTATCGCTTCGTAAGTTGCAATACTAGGCGATAACATTACCACTGGACTATAGATGTTCACTTGTTTACTGTCTTAAATAGCGGATTAAATATTTTACATATTGTAGTTAAAAACACAAAAAATGCGTTATTTTCCGAAAACATAATCTGATTAAAAATTCCTGTTGTACTATTCTGGTTCACACTAATGTACATTACATAGAATTTTTTCAGATTTTTAGTTTAAACCATCTGGGCTACAGGGTGTGGGACAAATTTTTTTTTGCACAATTTTGGCAAAAATCGCGTCAAAATAATTTATTTTGCAAAAATAAAATTTTGATCGTTAATCCACGTACCAAGGGCTTTCATTTGACACCCTACACAGAATTGTAAAAAAATATTTTTTTTTCGATGAGCATATATTTGTTTATATTTTTAGGGGGATATGTTTTTTAGATGTTTTAGTATTTTTCCTATGTGCGGGTCAAAGAATTGTATAAGCATGCCAAATTTGAACTCTCTAGGTTTAGCCGTTTGGCTACAATTTTTACCGAACAGACAGACAGACAGACAGACAGACGACAAAATGACGGTATAAGGGTTTTTTGGTTATACCTACAAAGTCCTAAAAAAGCAATTTATTTATATTATATAGATTTTATTTAATAATGTAAAGATAAAATACGAAAAAAAGTAACTTATAATACACAAAAAGCATTTATTAGATTTTTAAATAGAAATATTCTTTTTTAATAGTAATTAATTTCACATTAACATTACCCAATATAATAATCCTAATTTGTTCCTACTATTTTTACATTTCTAAAATGAAATATTGCATTTTATTATAATACTAATATAGTAGTCTTCATGTTAATTTTATATTATTTAATATAAAAATAACATACTATCATACACTTTTTCTTTCACTTTTTTAAGTTGAAATACATATTACATTTTTTATAACACTAACATAGCAATCCTTATATTAATTTTACACTAACATTACAATATAATAATCCTAATAATAGTTTTATTAATAAATAAATTATAATTATATTTCCCAATACGGTAATTTCAGGGATTGGAGGAATAACAACTGGGAAAGTGTCAACAAGACTCAAAAAGCAACAAGTTTGTTGGCGTCGTTGGTCGTTGAAACAATGCAACGACCAACGACGCAAAAATTAGTTAAAAATTAGTAAAAAAGTTTCTTCTTATTTTTATCTTATTCTGCTAACTGCTAAAAAGAATAAGAACTAACAATATTAGTATTGTTATATCACAATAGATGGCGCTTATATTTTGTGTACTAATATTAATAAAAATTAAAATTTTAAGATTCCAGCGTTCTAGCAGTAGTTTCCGAATTTCAAAGTTTAAACATCGACATCGGTAGTAGACATCGATGTTTTATCGATACTATCGCCAGCTGACCATCGATGGTAAAAAGAGCGATGTTTTTAAAACAAACATCGATGTTTTCGATACATCGATTTTTTCGATACATCGATGTTTTTGATACATCGACGCTTTTCTCCCATCCCTAGCAGACACCCCGGCGATGCTCGGGAGAAAAAATAATAATTTATGAAAAATATTTTAATTCGGAAAAATAAATGATTGCTGCACAATCAAAAACTTCAAATTATTTCAATGATGGGTTAAATACCAATATACCTTACCAATTTTTAGATTTAACTAAAGAACGTTTAATTTACCAAATTAGTTTTATGTAGGGTTTTAACAATGTACGATCTCTCATCAATTTGTACGTGTAACGTGTAAACAGCACTCATTCGTCAGTAACAATATTTTTACTTTTAATGGTTTCATTGTTGCTTAGGCGGAAATTCTATTGCGCATGTCAAAAACAAATATGAGAAATGATAAGCCAAAGATCTAGTGTAATAAAACTCAACATTGAAGGAATGTTAGCATTTAATATAATCAATACAATAATATACAAATAACAAATAATCAAAACACTATTTAAAATTTGAATTTTTGAACCAGCAATATTGTCAACCCGCCGGCACCCGCTTTAGGCGTAGCGTCTACCAATACACGCATCAGATTAATTTATTTACTATGATGTTCTTTCTGTCATTACTTCTGATCTATAAACGATAGGTACATGTGTCAAAGGGCTTTTTTTTTGTTAGTAATTACTCTTGTTATTAAAGTAATTTTTCTTCGTAAATCTTTAAAGGTAACGACGATATTCCACAGTAAACTGAGCGCTATAATTTTCTCCGAAAATGAAAACTAAAAAATGTTAATTGTGAGTTATCTATTGACCTGCGATATATGCCCTCGTGGACTTTTTTGTAGTAATACTAAAGCTTAAAAGTCATACATATTTTCGATATATCTCTTACAGTTTAGCCGTCGTAACGATTTTAATTTTTTCCGACTTATTTCCATCCGTAGGCCCTAAAAATATTTGAAAAACCGATTATTTTTTTGAACCATTAGTTCCGCAGGATCCTAAAGAGTAACTGTGCAAAATTTGGTTTAAATCAATTAAACGGCCTAGAATACGGATTACGTAATGAGATCATTACGTAACAGGTTGAGCTCATTACATAACAGGTTCAAACAACAATAGCCGACCGTTGCTAGGTAACGTAATATATAGGTTGAAAGCATATGTCAAATTATTGTTAGTTTGTAAAGGAAACCAGGATTAAAATTAAATAATATAGTTAAAGTTGTCGAATTTTGCAAGATATTTATTTATAGGGTTGGTCTTGGTCAGTCAGTTAATCATCTGACGCAAGTATTGTTATTTTAACTGAATTTACATTCCGTATGACACGTACATGATCGTTGCTATGCAACGTAATAAATAGGTTGAAAGCAATTGTCAAATAATTGATAGTTTTTAGGGGGAACTGAATAAAAATTAAATAAGTAATAAAGTTATAGTCGTGGAAAACGCATAGCATTAAACTTGCATGGAATAGTCAAACCATGCTCGTTGCATAATATACTATTTTATGTTAGTACTACGCGAAAAATCGGTAGTGTAAAGGAGAAAAGCATAATGTAGAACAGATTTTATACATGTAGTGATGAAAAGTGATGACAAAAAAAACAAATCCGGCCAAATGGCGGGTTCCACAACCCTAACTCATACCTACCAAGGTCACTGATATATTTAAACTATAATTATTTAATAATTTTAATTAGGTTATATTTTTACTTAGCTGTTTACAAACAACATATGTTAAACCATTTTAAGTACTCGTATGTTTATATTCAAATAACCTTACATAGAGTTCAAAAATTGCAAAAAGTGTGCTGTAAAAAATGAATTGGGAAAATACTGGCCCAATGTTACACCGGACATAAAAAAGAAAAACATACAAAACAAAAACAAATTAAAAAATAAATTCTCATAAGTTATATCATACACAATGAGATTTAATATTATAAATCTTAAATATTTGTTTATTTTTATTTATGGTCGTTAGTAAACAAAAATTCCCTAATTAATATGTTAAGTTACGGTAAGTACTATACAATGAAAAAAATCTGGTAAAAAAAAATCACATATTTCAGGTTTTTGTAGGTATTTAATAAGTATTAGGAGCCAACAAAATGCTGAATGTCTAATCCTTCGTGTCAACTTTTAAAATACAAGTTATGATTAAAAACAAAAAAGGTCCTCGCTTCGAAAATACATGTGATAACCTAAATAAAAAATTGATGTGATGTGTGAATTTTCACACATTTCAGGGTTTTGTAGGTATTTAATAAGTGTAAGAAGTCAACAGAATGTTGGATATCTAAGACATTTTTTTTTTCTATAATCAGTAGAGTCCGGCAAAAATATGCAACGGTACTTTAGTAAGGTGTTTTTCGATAAAAAGCGGCACATGTGTAGAAATATCTGTAGAAATAAAATGTAATTATATATATATTTGTAATGTGCCCTGCTGACAAATAGTGTAGCGTACAAAAATTTAATATCTTATCAAAAACTGACCAATGGCAAAGGAGTGACCGGAATTACTTATCTCGGATATAATCCCAAAATAATGAGGTGTCGTTATTAAGATAAGAATTCATTGCAGTACAAGTGTTTTATTCTCTTGTTTTTTGCTGGTTTTTTGTTAAAATAAAGTTTAAAATAGCACGCCTATGGCAAAAGTACCGTTGCATATTTTTACCGGTCTCTATTAATCACATCAAAATAAACAGTTTTTTGATCATCCGTTTTATTCGTAATTTGAGTACTAAAAGCTTTCATTTATTTTTTTAAAATTAAATTTAAATAATTTGTAAAAATTAGTCACAAGAAAATTTAAATTAAAAAATTCCAGCGTTGCCCCCCCCCCCCCTCCCCAAGTAAGATGTGAGGGTCTTTTTGTTTTTTTTGCCATTACTGATATTTTGGAGGTGAAGACCTTTTTTTTGTTCATCGCTTGGATTTTGGAGGTGAGGATCTTTTTTTTTGGCTCATCACTTGGATTTTGGAGGTAACGACTTTTTTTTTAAATGAGAACATTATTTATATTTTTTAAATAATTTTGTCTTCCGGGCCTCCTCCAAACAAAAATCCTGGATACGCCGCTGGTTTCATATCTATAAAAGGCTTAATTTTCTGCAATTTAATAAACGTATATCTCACTATTAATAATTGATTTATAAGTATTTCACTACTATAAATGATTCATCTTTGATGCTTTAAAACAAAAAACTAAAATAATTCAAACAATAGATTGAATCATGACGTATAACACTAAGTGGATCTTACACACATATTTTTAATTTCAAAAGAAAACATACACTACCTTAGCCATACATACAAAAAATCATTATTAGCCATAATTTAGCCATAAATATTTTAATCTGATTAGATTTTTAGTTTAATCCCTTTGGATTAAAGGGTGCGAGACAGTAGTCTTTTTAGTACAACGTTGGAAAAAAATGTGTAAAAGTAACTATGTCTACGAACGTCTAAAAATATTATTAATATAAATAATAAATAAATAATAGGTTCTCCCAACACCTAGATATGCATATTGGGGCAGAGAAGATAAGTTCTCCGTTTCTGGACTGCCGGCTGTAAAGATGCAAGCTACGTGGTCAGTGTGTCGTTTCGACTTCTCCTATTATCCCTGTATAAACAGGTAATTAGCCCATTAAAAATAGTGTAATAAACTCTATATTCTATCTCAAAAAGACTGATAGTAATAAAATTTATTATTTGTAAAAAGTTATTGTTTTATCACACAGAAGCGGCAAAACAAAAGCGACAAAATATGAATAGTTCGAAACGAAATATTGTTAAAAACAACCAAGTGTGCCGCACATATTATATGGGAATACGAATAAACACAATAGACCATAAAAATTTTATCCTAAAATTTTGAGGAAAAACATGGTCACATGGGTGTGTTTAATGATATGATAAATATGGTCACAGGCGTGCGTTTAATAAAATGATAAATAGTAATATAGAAATACACAAAACCAATTTAAACGTGCTTAAAATGTGCACGCCACTGATAACTGCCTGACAAAATGATTTATTACTATCAGTCTTTTTGAGATAGAGTATAGTAAATACGATCAATTTAGGTAATTAGGTTACGTTTAGTTAGCAAAAATCTAGGACAGCAGAATTTGGAAAATTAGGAAAACGATAATAGATAATAAACATTTTACGAAAGGATTTCCGATCTTTTACTTGGAAAACTGGTGTGTCTATGAACTCTTGCTCCCAGAGCAGAGTCGAACCCGTGTTCCAGTGTTCCATAGGCAATCGTCTTACCACGGAGCCACTATCAAAATTTTAAAATCTCAGTAAGAAAATTTTACCAGCAATATATTTCTTTTACTCTTTTTTTCCTCAGAAACTGATTTTTTGTTATACAAATATATTGTACTTCATCTTTGTCCAATTAAAAATTATGATTTCTTTGAATTTCTTTAAATAATTCTAAAAACTTTCAATGACGACTTTTCAATGAAAATAAGTGAATTATTCACTAAAGCAAAAAGAAGTTAAAGTCCTTTATGTGTATCAGTAAAAAGGATTTCCCTGTACAACGACAATATAAAAAAGCCATAACTCAAACACAATTCATAAGAAAAATTACGCTGAGAAATTTTTTCTAGGGGAATTTTAGTCAATTCATTCATTATTAAAACTAAAAGATACAATTTAATTCATTAACATATATTAAATAGCCGTTATTTTTTAAAATAATCAAGGAAAACCCCTTTACATTTAGATCTGTTAATATTAACATTTAAATTAGTAAATATTTACATGATTATAGAAGTAAATCTTCTGGCGAGATTATCAAGGTGAATATAACCGCAGATTGGTTAACTTCAAGTGTTTGCCAACTCAAACTACACTTGTTATGATGGTAATTTTCAAGTTATATTGAATGTCTGCTCTTATTAGATTATTTATGGTTGTTTGCCAGATTTAGAAATAAATTATACATCATCGTAACAGTGCACGATTTCTTGCATGCATAGCATATCGTTTCTCCAGTGGCGGATCGTGTAAATGTCTAATAGAGGTGCTGCAACCAGTGGCGTATGTAGCAAGCCGTTGGTTTCTTTATTTTGTATCAAGTTGCTACTATCAAATATGTAGCAAGCTTATGGTATACCGTTAACATATCGAAATGCTTACTGTTCAATTTATATAATTATGATGATTTAACGTCCAATACAGCCTCTAATGTGGCATTACCACACTATTGTTAGCATTTGTGCTGGACGGAACGGGCTTATAAATGTAATGTAATCAAAATAAAAAAAAAAAAAACGCAGGATAACACAACACAAATCAGAAGTAAGACTAAAGCCCCAAAGCACAACCCTTGCCATCCATGCCAATAAATACAATCATAATTTTGATTACAAGAATGTCAAAATTTTAGACTTGGAAAAAAATTGAAAAATAAGTCTTACATCTGAAATGTTACACATACTAGACACCTAATAAATATTATTTTGACCTAATAAATATTAACAAAAAGACAGACATTGACGATTCAAGTCAAATTTATCAAACCCTTTTTAAAAATCAAAATTAATGTAACTCAATAATTTTTATTTGTTATTTCTTTCAATACATAAAAATTCCCCAAATATCTATTTTAAACCAACGGTCATTAACCCTTTGATTTCTATCTAATAGGTTTTATGCAAGTTATACAGAGTGATTATTTAATGGCGAGACGACGTCACCGAATTTTACGTGCCTCCTAGCAGAATACTATGACTATAATAACCTTGAAGAAAATTTGATTATGAAGAAAAAAAGATTATGCGTATGCGCGCATAATCGCCTGTTACGATGTGTATGAAACGGCAAATTATTAAAACTTCCAGTGACGTCGTCTCGCCATTAAATAATCACTCCGTATATATATATTCACATTCTTGTCAGTTCGACTACAAGTGACATTTTGTATTTTATATACAGATTTTATTTATAATTTTAAACTTTGACAACTATTACAACAATATAACATTTCATCCAGTGGCGCAGCCAAGGGAGGGGCCACGGGCCTGGGCCCCTCCCTGGACCAGCAGATTACACTGCACTGCTTGGAGAGTTGAAGATAAAAGTAGTTAATTTTTCAATTACTTCATTGTAAACAATATTGACTTTTTTTTTCGTATGAATAAACATTTTTTAAGATTGCTTACTCTTGAAAAAGTGACATAATTATTGTCCAAGTGAAAATACATCACTTTCCTAATATGCTCCGACGAATTATATGAAGGGGAGCGTTGTTCCTTTTTCCCCCTGACACATCGACTAAAACATTCGCCCAGTCAAATGATAAAACTGTTTACTCGATTCAGACAAAATAAAGTGGAAATCCGACTTCGGTATAATCTACAGAATGTAATTTTAAAATGACACTTCAAACGTGAAATAGAGTAGAAATAGTAGAAATATAATAAAGAGAGTAGTTTTGGAGACAATCGCGCTCTTAAAATCGGTATTTGGTTTTATTTTGTAGATAAATGTGAATCTCAATATCTTAGGTATTTTGAAATTATGATCTTTTTAATAATTTAGGCCCGGCCTTTCCACCTTCAGATAAACTTCCAGGTAACTATCTGACAGATAATGTTATTTGTAACTGCTGAATAAATATCATCCCGTCTTTCAATACAAATGTATCTATCGGATAGTTATCTAACGGATAATGAGACTGACGTACTGAATTCGCTGCTTGGTATTAACATTTAATCAGCAGATGAAGTTACAAATAACCTTATCTGTCGGATAGTTACCTGGAAGTTTATGTGAAGGTGGAAAGACCGGGCCTTATAAAATTATAAAATTTATCAAAAAGATAATATCTATGAAATTAACATATAATAAAGAAATCAATTTTTTTATAACGATAACTTTTTTATAAGCAATTAAAATAAAAGAATTTCTCAATTAATATTAATTAAAGGATATGTTGGAACAATTATAAACAATCATTAACCAATTATAATTAATTAAAAGCAAATGCAAAATAAGATTTATATTAAATATTACAAAGAACTTATCATTGAAAGTATAGTTTAGTTTTAACATTTTGTTAAATCAATTAAGAGGTAGGTTAATTGTTAATTAATTATAATAATTATATCTTAACACATCTCACTTTGAGATCACGTGTTCAAAATTGCAACTGCAAAATAGTTTAATAAATTGAAATTACGAAACATAGCGTTTCAAAGAATAAAGTATTATGACACTAAAGCAGCGTTCCGAACTTTTAAATTAGTCGACTATAGGCTTGTGCACTGTTGATTATCACTAACTAGTTTGTCATATGGTAACGCGAGCAACCATTCAGAGCTCTAAATTTAATACGTTATACGTCGTAGATTGTCGATAGTTTTCAAAACTTATAGTTAGTGAGTTGTTTTAATGAGACACAGAGCCGCAGTAAGGAAAACTTGCGCTAGGGGCAGAGTCGTGTTTTGGCGCCCTTGGTAAATAAAAACAAGGTTCTTACCTCTCAAAATGTAAGTGATGAGCAAAAAAAAAGGTCCTCATCTTCGCAATGGCGCCCCTTAGCAAGCCCGTCAGCGCCCTTTTCCTTAGTGCGCTAGGCTTTTACTCTGTTGACTGTCGCTACAAGTTTGTCATATGGTAAGACGTGCAACCGTTCAGACCTGTAAATTTAATACGTTGTTCGTTGTGGATTGTGGATAATTTTCTAAACTTATAGCTAGTGAGTTGTTTTAATGATAAAGACATATAAACACATTGGCTATCTTAGTCTATCGGAGAGACCGTACATATTGTATGCTTTTACATAATCTAACAAAATGTCATCATTAACAAATCTCGCTCAAAATTACAAAGACGAACAGTAAATATGATCAATTTAGGTAATTAGGTAAGTTAGTAAAAATCTCGGACAGCAGAATTATAAAAACGATAATAGATAATAAACATTTTTCTTTTAATAAACAGATGTCGGACTATTCGTAACTCACTAATTTCCAAGAGCTGTAAACGTTACGTCGAACGTTAAAACAATGTATTAAACATATCTACAACGTATAGTCCACAGTCTATTAATTTAAAGAGCTCTGAATGCAGCTTTAGTATCCATCATAGCCCACTTACTTATCTAGAATAAAATAAATTAAGATAAAGAAACAATACGATAAAATTAACATCTTTGCACTTAAAAATTGGTTTGAATTATTATAGAGAAATAATATTTTTTATTTTGTTAACTAAAGCTTAAACGGGTCTATTCTCTAAGAATGATGTTAAAATCTTAGAGTCAGAAACTGACGTTAATTTTTTAACACCATTTTTAACGTAAATGCTATTCGCTAGCACATTTGTGTTAATATATTAACGCGGCGGCGTTAAAATAGCCAGTTAACGTTCTACAATAAGCGCCTACTAAAACGGTGGCTTTAAAAGTTAATGCTAGAGTTTTCAAAAATGGCTGATCCTATTTAAGTAAATGTCATGTTATTAAAAAAAAATGAATAAAATACAATATAGTAGGTATTAATTAACTTTCTCTTACTTTTTAAAGTGAATTCTTTACAGTAGAAATAAGAATGACGCTTCATAATTTTTGTTATACAAGTAACCCAGACGCAAGTTCAAGTAATTGTATAGAAAGGAAGTAAATGAAGTATAGAAGAGCAGTTTTGGTTTTTGTTGAGACACAGAACTTAAAATTATAATCATATGAAAGCTACAAAACTTCACTTATGCCTCCGCCGTGTTTCAAAATATCGCAGTAGATTTTAATTGTGTATTATTTGAAGAAACAATTGATGACATTGATAATGACGGTCACAACAGTGTTATTGCAGGGTAGAAGTAGCGTAATAAATCAACTAATTATTTAATAATTAATATCACCGAACACCTTTTTAGGGTTTTGTAGGTATGACCAAAAAACCCTTATACCATCATTTTGTCGTCTGTCTGTCTGTCTGTCTGTTCGGTAAAAATTGTAGCCAAACGGCTAAACATAGAGAGTTGAAATTTGGCATGCTTATACAACTCTTTGACCCGCACATAGGAAAAATACTAAAACATCTAATAACATACCCCCCTAAAAATATAAACAAATATGTGCTCATCGAAAACAAAAATATTTTTTTTAAATTCTGAGTAGGGTATCAAATGAAAGCCCTTAGTACGTGGATTAACGATCAAATTTTTATTTTTGCAAAATAAATTATTTTGATGCGATTTTTGCCAAAAATGTGCAAAAAAATTTTTGTTCCACACCCTGTAGCCCAGATGGTTTAAACTAAAAATCTGAAAAAATTCTAAGTAATGTACATTGGTGTGAACCGGAATAGTAAAACAGGAATTTTTGATCAGATTATGTTTTCGGTTTTTGGTTGACGATGCATATAGCTTATACTCATATAACACGCTGAGTTGTTAAGCGTGTGGTGGTCTAGAGCGGTGCTTCTTAAAGTAGGGGGCCGTGGTGTTCCCACAAGGGGGCCGCGAAGAGCCGCAAATATAACACTTAATTATTTTATTATTTAAAAAGGTTAGTAGCTTTAACTTTAATGCTACATAAATATTATTCTTCATTATACATAGCTTATTGAATGATCTGAGCGTAAAAAACTATATGTATGTATATATTTTAACTAATCTTGGTTACAAAAACAAAAATTAGGGGGGGCGTGGGTTATTGATTTGAGTTGCAGGGGAGCCGCGACATTAAAAAGTTTAAGAAGCACTGGTCTAGAGGCTCTGTTGCGCGCCAACTACACAGATTTGTTATACACCACACAGGTTCGTTCCTGGCTTGTGGAGTCAATTTTTTTTTTTGTTTTTTTTTTTTAATTTTTATTTTGTTTAAATTAATTTGTTAAAATTCTAGTTTAATTTTAGCAAATTTTGAATTTAATTTTCAAGAGCGTAAATTTAATAACCAATTGAAATTATATTTTCATTCTATGTGTCATTTATACGAAACCAGAGGGGCGGAGCGTATGATTTAAGACAACCAATGAAACCATAGGCGCAATTTTCAAAATCTTAATGAACCTTGTTATATAAAAAAAATACTGCACTTATTTAGAAACCTAAATAATGATATTAGGTATTCGAATTAAAATTAACAAAAAAATATTTTAACATAAAATTTGTTTTTAAAGCTCTGAGATTAACGGACGATAAATTATTTTAAAAAGATCGTTCATTTTGCCGTGGTTACTACAAAGCAAAATTTGTCCTACACACTCAGCATGCCGCCTTCACTTATTATATACCTGCAAAACCCTGCAATGTGTGAAAATTCACACTTCACATAAATTTTTAAAAATAGAATGAAAATATAAATAATATTTTATTCAAAAATTAAATAAACTGTTATAATACAATATGTATAGTATATAAATTGACTAAATAAAAGTTGAATAAAGTTATATTTTTATTTAATACACTGTGGAAACAACATTTCTGTTCCATTTATAAAATAAATTTCGCCACTGAATATTTAATTCAACACCGAAATATTAGGTTAAGATTCTCTTGGCATTTGAATAAATAAATACTTCTGTTAAAATTCAACGTTACAGCGCATGTGCGTGTAGTAAATATTAGCCTCTCTACAGGGTGAGTTAGCGCCTCGCGTTAACAAATATTGTATTAACGCTTATATTAACAAATGCTCTTAAAGAATAGCATTTTTGGATAATGACGTTAGACATGGAGTTAAAATAAAAATATTAACCTGACGCTAATTTTAACGCATTTCTTACAGAATACACCCGAAATGCTGTAAACTGGAGTCGGACTCGGCAGTTTTGTATCGACTCTAACTCCGACACCACCAAAAAGTAACCGACTCCTCGTTTCCAACTCCGACTCTACAGCCCTGGCTACAGGCCCCCGGAGTAGTGACTCCGGAGCCTTGGAATACTAAATAATCATGGTCATAAAATGCATGTACATACAAACAAATACTTCGTTTCGCTCTGTCGAACAAACTTTCAAATTATACATAAAAAATTCGGAAATTCTGTTCACACTAATTATAAACAAAAAATCCGGCTATCACCAGAATATTTATTTTTCGCAAATAATTGATTTGAAATAATTTTTATTCTTACATCATCTTAATAGGTTATATAACAATTTTTAAACATTAAAAAAGTATAATAGGATGTAAGTCCACGAGATAGTCACGTAGACACATATTTTTCTCATAATAATATACCAATAAAATTACAACTGAGTAAAGAAATACACAACATAATTGAATATGCTGATTTAATTATGTTTTAAAATGCCAAATGGCATTTTTTTCATAGATTCTTTAGAGTTTTTTGATTTGGGGACTATAAACAACCTAAATATGATTGCAGGCCGAAGAATGGCTTAACACTCAACAAGCTGGAAAACTGTGTGAATCAGGCTAAAATCTAACCGACGGTGCCCAAGAAGAGAGAGTGAGAGACACAAAGAGAGATAGAGAGGGAGGGGGTAGAGTGAGAGAGAGAGAGATCAATGAATAAGAACAGTGTTCCCACCACTGCGTATCTAATATCCTTTTCACACTAGAACTTTAAGACGAGTGAACTTAAAGTTCACCGATGTTTAACATCGAGTTAACATTTTAACCGAGTTTTCGACCCAAAACTTCACTCTTCGGAGTCAAAGGGTCGTGCCCAACATAAGGTAGCAGCATGGTAGTGAAAACTACGGCTCGGTGAGACTACTGTAGGATGGTTATGGGCTGAAGAAGAAGAAGTTATAATATGAGCAAATGATGACAATCTTGCAATTAATGTTATGCCATTAGCGTATAAAATTCCAACGATGTATGAAGGAACGTCATTGATAAAGATCAGAAAGAGGAGAGGGTCGATGATGGATCCTTGTGGAACTCCTGAGGTACTAGTTAGGGTTTGATTACTGATTGCATAAATACAAACAGTTAATTATAGTTAAAACAAAATAATGCTAATTGTTACTTTTCTCATGCTAACATTCAGATCAATTCTGTAAAAAATTACTGTGTAGGAACGTTACTACGAGATAAAATATTAGAAAAAGTAGAATGACTTTCATTCATGGTAGTAACTGACCTTGCTCATAGTGACGAATTTAGTTCCTATTTTCATAGTAACTGAGTTACAGAATTGGTCTGATAATGTAGCAATCTGTAATACCCTTTTCACACTAGAACTTTAAGACGAGTGAACTTAAAGTTTACCGATGTTTAACATCGGTTTGCTTTCACACTTGATGTTTAAATCTCCAGTGCTGTTATCAGCTACAGTAATTTTGTCCTTAAGTTACCGTCAGGAAATTACCAGTTTTGAACTGTCTGCGCAGACGCACATTTTGAATTATTATAAACAAATATGGATATTTCATTTCATTCCACAATAAAGACACTACAATAAAGAGTATATTACACCTGTATTAACATGTAAGTCGATACATTTTATCTCAATTATTGTAACTCTGTATTTTATTAAACACATTATTAAAATAAATAATTTTATTATAACAATAAGTATAAACTTCTTATAACGTCGATGTAATACAGTATTCTTGTTTATGATAATACAAAATGTTGACAGCACAAATTCAAAGAGTATTTTTTTATAATAGAAATTATGTTGGCAATGCGGACGATGTTTAAGTCGCAGATCTCTGTCTTCAACATCGCTTGTATTTAGACGAGGACATACGTTTTCACATTAGCGTTTAAAGACACATTCACTTTAACATCCGATCTTAAAGTTCTAGTGTGAAAAGGGTATAATTTATAATTTGTTATGTAATATATAATATTATAATATCTCTCTCTCTCTCTCTCTCTCTCTCTCTGGCTCGCTCGCTAGCTCTTTCGTTCACTCTCTCTCTTTCTCTCTCCTATTTCTTTCTTCCTCCTTCTATCTCTTTCTCTCTTTCTCTATCTCATTCTCTCTCCCTCTCTCGCTCTCTATATCTTGCTCCATCTCTCTTCTATACCTATCTTTATCTCTAGGCGAGCACCCAGATTTTTTTCTTGGGGGGGCTTAGGAACCAAATTTTTATCTTGCGGGTCAGAAGCCCAAAATTGTTCATGAAGCATATAGACTCACGTTCAATTACAAGACAAATGTGTCCCTTAAAAACGTGCTTTTTGAGTACTGGGGAGGGGCTGAAACCCATAAGCCCCGCTTGGGTACGCGCCTCTATCTCTGTGTGCGCGTCATGTGGTGTTAACAACATTCATATACAAGTATACATCAATGTTGGTCAAAGTCCTTTGACTTGTGATAAGAATACAGCTTCGGAAGCGAACGTCGGCCAGCGCTAAGCCTAGGGTACGTTGGCTGTGACTTGTGACTTGTTGCCCATACACACGATTCACGGAGTTAGACAATGTAAACATTAGCCGTGTCTTACCACACCGTCTTTAGACCTAGGAGTACCAGCGAGTCTTCTGTTTGGCGCTAAAACAAAAGACTAAGTATATTGTTATTAATTATAACAGTTAGTTTGTTTTATATAAGATATTTGTGGGAACCTGGTTAATAGTAATAATTATAAATTTGATTTTAAAATGGAAAACAAACATATTTTTCCTGAATATATCAAGATTTAAGATTCCTTTTTCAAAAATGTCTTTTTCTTTTGTCTTATCTACGTATATAAGCGGACCGGATAGGGATGTAAAACTTTTATCGAATAAATTACTTTTATCGGCATAAAATGATCTGTAAGTGGATCTGACGACAGAAAGAAATAGAATTTACATTTATGGAACGTAATTTAGTCGAGGGCGGTGAAAATAAATGGAACAGTATTTCTCGCCACTTGTAAAAAGTGTAGCAATTTAAAAGTCGAAAAGAAATAAAAAGTATGATCGGTAAAAAATTCAACTCAACAAGTAGATCTACAAGAGTTTCTGACACTCTAAGTATTTCACTTGAAACGTTTTCAACAAAATGTTCTGTCACAGAATTATAAGGTCACTGTTACTGTTTAGGATTAAAGACCAGATGAGCATACGTTGTTAATAACCGTCCTGTCATTTATTCAAAGGAAATGCATGTCTTATCGCTGTATTTTTTAAAACTATTTAGACGCTCCAATAAAATTAAAAATAAATTTACAAAAAAAAAAAATTCTGAAATCTTCAGTGAAATAACATCAAATTATCAGTGATGTGACTCCAAATCGGCATTGAAGTAAGCTTTTTTTGTACGATTCCATGTATGCCGGGTTGCATACCTAAACATTAAAACAAGTTAAGACAAGTAAACAAATAAATGTCGGATATGGTTGAACTTACATATTTCTATTGGGCTCAACAGCGCTATGAAGTGACGTCAAGCGGACTAAAACTGAACTAGGCGAAACGAGTAATAGTTTATTGTTTACATCTGGTTTACATGTGTTTTCTCGTGTAGTTTGTATTGCTTTTAAAAGTTAGTGTTGCAGTTTGTTTGTTATATTAACTTTTGATAGCAATTATTATTCTTTTTTATATTACTTTATGTTATAATGAGTTATTATAACACAAATTGGTGTGTGTTTGGCTGTCACTCTAAAAAAGGAAGTAACAAAAATATTTACTTCCACTATTTTCCAAATGAGAAACAATTTGTGAACTGTTAATAAATTTGGTGTTGTGGAAGAGATAATAACAAACTAGTATTTATTAAACAAATTAAATAATAAACAAACACTAAATTATAAAAATCCTTCTCGAACATAATTAAATATCTACCCGTGTAATTTTAATGCAGAATTAGGGCAAGCAGTCTCAAATTCTGTACGCAGCTTTTCTAATACATTTTCACTGAACCTTCAGTGCCTGCTTTTGTTTTTAATCAATTTATTTAGGCAAGGAGTTTCTAACAGAGGTTGCAGTTCATACCGTTGTAAGACAGGTTTTTTAAAAGTAGACCACAGGCATTTTAAATCTGTGCTGGTTAATATTTCCATACTCAATATATTGTTTCTGGAACAAAAAGAAAAACCAACAGAAACCACACAAAAAAAAAAAGAAAAATCAAATATTACAATCAATCAATGGCTTCTTTCATTTTGGTTTGTTAACCACCTGGCACAAAATAATAGAATAGCTGAAATGTGTTTGCATGTAGTTCCTGCTTTACATGTGCAGGACATATTTAAAACTTCGACATCATTACTAAATTTTAATTTCCCAGTGACTTCGTGAGGTGGTGTTCTCAAACTGCTTGTTTGTAAACATAACCCACATATGTCGACATGCTCATCATTTTTGTCCAAAATTCCACACAACATAAGATTTCCGGCGTTTAACAACTCTTCTCCTTCAACTACACACCTAGAAGAAGGTGTTGCACTTAAAAAATTAAAATAATTTAATAAAGATAGCTGTTTATTATCCATTGCAAATCGATGATTTAACATGTAAACAAATATGGACAACTTTCACATTACTCGTTTCAATCAGCTGTTCACAGCGCTCGTAGCGCCGCCATCGGGCATTGTTGAACCCAATCGAATACAAAAGGTAAAGAAAATATTAGTAAATAATATGGTTTTTGCTTAATAATTGTTGTTAAAATATACTTTTGCATAGATAGTCATCAATTATATGTGTAAAGTACATCTAACCTATCGGAGCTGCACGTGTTTGCAGTTAAAAGCTTGCGTACGTTTGTACGTTTGACTGCAGACATTTTTGCATTTTTAATATTCAATTATTTTTTATGGTGTTATGTGCATACAAAAAATAGTGTTAATCAAATTCTTTTAAAATTAAATTAATTTCTAAAGAATTTCAGATACAGGAGATATAACAAAAGCAAAAAAAAAATAAGAATACAGGATATCGCGTGTTTTGTACAGATAAAAAGTTAATTTCTTCTACATACTTGACTAATACATATTACATGACAAAATGTAATAGAACTATATTTTACATGATTTTAATTGTAAACGTGTGTATAGTTAAAAAAATATATCCTTGTTAAGGGTCCCCGCACACTTCAGACTAAATGATCGGCCGACACTTTAGTCGGATCGGGCTGCATCCTCGCACACTACACAAATTAAACTGTTTGGTTGGAGGTGGGTGCACAGACTGTCCAATTAAATAGTCGGCCGATAGCTTTGCTAGCCGATAAGCTGAACCGATAGAAACGAAGCTCGGCATTCGCGACAAAGAAATGTTACCGAAAACGGTTATTATATGTGCTATAAGAAGAAGGAGAAGAATGAGGAAGAGAAACCGAGAATCCTCGCCACTTAGTTGACTCCATTCGGGAATAGCGGCTTCACAAACTTCCTCCCATAGTTTTTTTTTTCAGATTTATATCGGAGTACTCTTTTAATTTTTTTTTTTTTATATAGTGCTGGTCGCTTCTCTATTTCGTCAATGAGCGGTTCGATCGCATTTTCCATGATTAACGCCATTTATTATTATCGCGCGCACGTATTACTTAGCACAGAATGAACTGAGAACAGACTCGCCGATGAAACAGTCGTCAGGTGTGCGCGCTCGCATATCACGCCATACTGATTTAACAGTCGGCCGACAGTTGGCCGATTTTTAAATTGAAAGGGAATCGGGCAGCCCATCAAACTATTTGATCGGCCGATTTCAAATCGTTGGGTGTGCGCACTCACATATATCTTCATACGAATTAAGCAACCGACTAAACTGTCGGCCGGTCAAAAGTCTGTAGTCTGCGGCATCTCTAATAATGATTGTCTTTCCCAAAGAAAATCTCAATTATGACAGCACCTCCATCAGAGTTTTCCACGAGCTGTCACTGGTGTTTAAGATTTCTTGGTTATACCTACGAAACCCTAAACTCTTCTATGCACCGTTACTTCCGCAGGATCTTAAAGAATATCTGTGCAAAATTTGGTCCAGATCGGTCAAAAGGGCCTAGGAGTGTACAGCGGTAAAACAAAGAATTTTCCTCTTTTATATAAGACGAGGTAACATTCAAATCGTGATTGTAATACCCTCACAGTAGTACAATTTTGAGATAATTGTAAAAAACATTAATTCACACCTTAAATTGAACAGGACACCTTAAATTCAACAGATGTGTGCGGTTTATATCGTCAATATATGATATTAATAATATGAAGATTTAAATATTAATTGTCTTTTTTGTAAAATTATAAAAAGTCTGGTAAACATCTTGCATTAGAAATAGGCTTGACATTGAAATAAAAAGCAAAAAAGTATGTATCATTGTTTATGATCCATTGCAATGTAAACAATAGTGTTAATTCAGTTAATTATTTATATTATTAGTTACGAGTTACTGATTTAATTCCAATAAAAAATTAATTAATTTGTGCTGTGTCATTATTAATCATTACAAATGTAAGATAGTTACCAGCCTGTTTCATGGAAAAACACAGAAAAATTAAACAAAATCATGACTCTCTGACAAAATCATGACTTTTCACGTCACTCGATAATTTTTTTCTAGTCTTTAAAGTAACCTGACGTCTGGTGTTGTAGTGGTGAAATACAATGTCCTTCCTGTTGGCAAATTGTGGGTACTTTTCGAGAATTGCCTTCATTGTTGCAACTTGACTGGGATATTTTACCACATCCGTCGTATTCACCTGACCTTGCACTCTCAGACTCATCACTTATTTCGTTCCATATAAAATTTTCAATATGTGAAGAATTTCATCTCTTTGGAAGAAAGAGCACTGTAAAAAGTTTTTATATTAAAAAAAAATAAAATTGAACGAATATTCTAAAACTGAGAGGGTCAAAACCAAGGTGGTGTAATAATGATCATTTCGAGAAACAAATCGTTTTATTAAATTTGCTATAATAAATTACACATAATTCTTTTTAAAATTCATATGTATATATTTAATACTGCCATATTATTTTTAATATGTACCCATTTTTTAAGAAATATTCAAAAATAGTATATTAATGTACGAGTTTTATAAGAGGATGTATTGTCACACGAGTTGTTTGGAGTGCTCCTCCATCGCTTCTTGAATTCATTCGTCATTTTTTGCACTGATGATTTCATTTGTTTCCCCCCGATGGAGTCTATTATTTTTTTTTTCCTGAGACATAAGGTGTCGTTATTTTTGTACGGTTTTGTAGGTGTGTCTGTTCGGTTGAAATTGTGGCCAAAGAGCAAGTTGAAATTTGGCATGCTTTTACAATTATTTGGCCCACGTATAGGAAAACTATAGAGATTTAAAAAAATACATCGCGGGAAAAAAATAAATAAATATGTATTTAATGACAATATATATACAGGGTGTTTGTTTGAAACGGGGCAGCCCGAAAATCTCCTTGATTTGTAAAGATACAAAATATCTTTAGAACAAAAGTTAAACTAGACAAAAAAGCCCATCTAAAGGTTACTATAAGAATTCTGAGGCACTTTAGCTTTACAATGACACCGAAAATTCATATTTTTATGTTAACCATTTCAAAATGGCGACTATTTATTTACAAAATAATAATCAACATAAGTTTTACAAAGTTGAACGTAGTAAGCTTTGAAAACAATAAAAAAAGAAACAAAATATCTCAAAATAAGCAAAATAAACTATTAAACTCTTGTTATTTATAAAACATTTAATTGAAAAATTAAAATTTAAGTTATTTCATGTTATTTCATATAATAACTAGTTATAACAGTTTATTTTAGAGATATTTTGTTTCTTTTTTTTATTGTTTTCAAAGCTAGCTACGTTCAACTTCGTAAAACTTATGTTGATTATTATTTTGTAAATAACCTAACCTAACCTAACCTTTAGATGGGCCTTTTTGTCTAGTTTAACTTTTGTTCTGAAGATTTTTTGTATCTTTACAAATAAAGGAGATATTCGGGGTGCCCCGTTTCAAACAAATACCCTGTATATATATAGATATATTTTTAAATGTTGAGCCTGGTGTCAAATGAAACCTCTTAATGGCTAAAATATGTTAATCAACATATTTATATTTTTTTATGACATTTTTGCCAAAAATATGACAAAAACTTTTGTACCTCAACCTATTACTCAGAGGAAATCTAAAAATCTTAAAAAATTCGCACTAATGTATATTTTTGGGAACCTGTATAGAAAATTTAGGAATCACATAACATTTGTTTTTAAATGTCGATTTTTTTGTGACGATGAAAAAATTATTTATTTATTTTTTCATCGACACAAAAAAATCGAAATTTTCGTATTAAGAGCTTTAAGACGAAAATTAAGAAACTAAAAATAGTTTTTTTAAAATTCCTTTATTTCAACATGATTTTTGCCAAAAATGCGCTAAAAGAACCCATTTCTCGCACCAATTAACCCAGTGACGTTAATCTATAAATCTGAAAAAGTTCTGAGTAATGCACATTAATGTGAGCTGTAACTCCTCAAATATTCATCTAATTGAAAAAATGCATTTGAAAAAATATAACAAAAAATTGATGTTATTACTGTAAACCAGCGGTTTCCAAACTTTGTTCAGTAACGACCCCCTTAGAAAAAAATCCCATCTCTGCCCCCCCCCCTCTATTTACGAAATTTATAAACAATTTGTAAATAATTTCTTTATTGAAATAATAATCACAAAAGTAGTAAAAATATGTAATAAAAATAGTTTCTCTAATTCCTAAATATTTATTTTCACAACATAGATCACGAAAATCATATAAAAATAAATTATATTAATATTAAATATGTAATACAAATTAAAAATGTAATAAAAATCAATTTTAATGTGAAGTATGGGCTTGTTTCTTCGCACATAATTCGTTAAATCGCGGTTTATATGAAGAGCCACTCTTATTCCGTCTTCCACTATTAACCGTGCGCGATATTTTGTTTTAATAACAGCTAATGTGGAAAATCCTACGACTCGCGACCCCCTGGTGAATCTTGTACGACCCCCAAGAGGGTCGCGCCCCCCACTTTGGAAACCGCTGCTGTAAACAATTTTTGTTCTATATATTTTTCTGCTAAGTTACTAGTTCTAGTAAGAGAGATATTTTTAGCTATTTAATTAACATAGCCCCGAAACAATCCCCTAGAATAAAATTTTTGAAATGTCTCATAACCTATGTTCGAATCCTGGCTATACTCTATCATCATACCAAATTACATAAAAATATGTCTAGTTGTTTTTGCGTAAATCTCGGACAGACAGACAGATAAAAATTGTTTTTTGCGGATATTGTCTTATAATCATCTGAAACCTGTAGAAACCAATTATGAGTCAGAAAAAATAAAAAAATAGATATGACGCCCAATTTTGTTAATATATATTATTTAATTTTAAACTAGTTCATTTAAAAAAGGATTTGCATGTAATTACCATGTTCTTATCAGTTGAAACAGCATAACTAAATCAAATCCAATGTCTCTCCAAGATTAAGAACATTTGTTATTGACACCATTCTACCTAATTATCATGAAAATTTCATTGGTACGAATCGGTTCAAGTAAGTTTATTTGGTCTGAGATTTGATAGTTCTATTAAGATGTCTAGTAAAGTTTATGTCCCCAGAGAAGCGAATTGAGAGCTTCTACAAAGGATTTCTTGAAGTTAATTTAAAGGAGATTATTTTATAGAAAAGTTGACTTCACCAAAGTTATAGTATCTTTGAAATTATTTTGCAATGGTTTAGTATCAATGCGGACAACTTTATTTTGGACTTTTGCCATTGCTGATAGTATTAAGCTAGAATAGGACAATATTCATATTGAGTATTAGTATGACAGAAATGTAAGAGAATTTGGACATTTCTAAAACTACTCAATAAAGCTATTTGCGTATTCAGTGATCACGAGAGTGATTAGTAATGATTAATCTAGTGATCTCTGGAGACGGTAACAGATTGTTGAATAGTACTTACATATACATATATCTATATCCATATATAAAATTGTCACTCAGACCAATTTTGTAACTCAGTTACTATGAGCATAGTAACTAAATTTGTCACTATGAGCAAGATCAGTTACTATCATGAATGAAAGTCATTATACTTTTATAATATTTTATCTTGTAGTAACGTTACTACACAGTAACTTTTTACAGAATTGATCTATCTGACTAACTTAGTCACCGCCCTGCCCAAACTACTGGATCTACAATTATAAAATTCGGCGAGTATGCCGGGTTTACATTGGTAGAGTAACAGAGCTAGTAACTAGCGCAAGTACTACGCGCTTTACTCTACTATCTTATTTTCAGGATAGTAGATGTTCATACGCAATTGACACACATGTCTTATTTTCTGGATAGTAAGTGTCAAATCACATTTGACATCTTCACTGTGATTTTGTAGTGAAATTATCTTTTTGCAAAAAATAGTTTATGAATGTGGATATACAGAGTGATTATTTAATGGCGAGACGACGTCACCGAATTTTACGTGCCTCCTAGCAGAATACTATGACTATAATAACCTTGAAGAAAATTTGATTATGAAGAAAAAAAGATTATGCGCATGCGCGAATAATCGCCTGCTACGATGTCTATGAAAAGGCAAATTATTAAAACTTCCAGTGACGTCGTCTCGCCATTAAATAATCACTCCGTACATCGTCGCCGGCGTGATGCCATTAAAAATTTTTTATTTTGAATTACATAATTTCTTGTGGAGGAAATAATTGATTGTCTTATTGAAGTAATCGGTACAGAATATAATCCTAAACGAAAATGGGTTAGAAATGGATTGATAGAAGAACTACCCATGGCGCATCAGTCCTTCTATTTCGTGAATTAGTCGTGGAAGATCAAAAAGAGTACAGACTGTGTTTAAGAATGATACCAGATGATTTTAATAGGCTATTAAATTTAATTAGTCCATTAATACAACGAACTAATACACTAATAAGGGATGCGATTTTTGCCGACGGAGTGGTCGAGCGCACTAAATCGCAGCAGTTTGGACTGGTAAGTCTGGATTTGTGTGGTTGGCAGTTCGATTCTCCGTCGGTGATATTATTCGGGCGAGAATAATATGTTTACATTACTCTCATTTTCACAATCATTCACCCCTCATCCAGGTGTAGGAGCTCGCCCCCTGGCATCGGCGATTAGCCTCGTTGCAGAAATAGGCCGATGTAAAATAAATAATAAAAAAAAAAAAAAGGGATGCGATTCCAGCAAAAATAAAATTGGAATTCACGCTTTATTTCTTAGCCACAGGAAATAGTTATTGTAGTCTACAACATCTTTTTCGTGTATCAAAGGCAGTTATTTCACAGATGATTTCAAAAATCATCAATTAATAAATCAATGTTACGCAATTTATGTAAATAAATTGTAACTTACCTGATATGGGTTTTTTTCTATTTGTTATGACAGGTTACCGCTTGCCGCAATATCTTTTAGGCCCTATGATACACTGATTTGTATTTTGCTTTCAAATTTTACTCATTCAAATGTACAGTTTATTTCAGTATTTTGCCCGAATCAAGCCCTAAAGGGGCGAAACTACTTTTAAGGTGAATTATAGAACCCTTCGTATCTTCTGTTTTTTTTTGTGTTATAACATTATTTTTAGCAATATAGGTACGTGTCTTTTTAAAATACTTTTTGATCGTTTTTTTTTTTTTTAATTTAACCTTTGAAGGGGTAAATTAGTACTTTTTATTTGATAGAACGTCCCTTAGATCTAGAAACATAAATTTCGGGGAGTATATTCTTTTCATGATATAAGCACCTCTTAAGAAGAAATTTTTCGAAATTTCAAGATTTTTCGAAATTTTAAGGGATGAAAGGGGTAAAATGTGTTTTCACAGACTCAATATTTCAAATATTTCAAGACTAATATATTTTAGGTCTAATGAGATATCGATTTGGCTTACAAAGGTTACCCATACCAATGTTTAAAAACATATTTCAGGATTTTGCCATAATAATTCCCATAAAGAGTGAATGTACATTTAAGGTGATTTATAGAAACAACGGGTTCTTGTGTTTGTTGAGTTACAATATTTCTTTTTGGCATATAGACGTCTTTTTAAAATATTTAGAAAATGTTTTGACCGTTTATTTAAATTTCACCCCTTATGGGGTAAATTGGTCGTATTTT
The DNA here is from genome assembly GCA_963971575.1 of Liopterus haemorrhoidalis. NCBI lineage: Eukaryota > Metazoa > Arthropoda > Insecta > Coleoptera > Dytiscidae > Liopterus > Liopterus haemorrhoidalis. Next base: position 12,004,930 of record OZ020618.1, on the reverse strand, counting down.
ACTCGATAGAACGTCCTCTAGACCAAGGCTTCTTAAACTTTTTCATATAGCGACCCCCTTCAAGCCTGGGAAATTTTAAACGACCCACCATGTAATGAAATTAATATTGACCGTATATGTAGGTGTAATATCGCGACATTGTAGAATCTACCTTGTAGATTCTAAAATTTATTTATTATTACCCAAAAATAGCAGATCTTTGCGACCTCCTTTCAGTAGCCTCGCGACCCCCCGGAGGGTCGGGACCCACAGTTTAAGAAGCCCTGCTCTAGACCTAGAAACAACAAATTCGGGGAGTATATTTGATCTTTTCAAATTTGACCCCTAAGGGGATAATATTTTCTATTTTCGTAACCCTTTATGAATACAAATTCAGTGATTTCCTTGTGTGTACAGTGTAGAATCCTTTTAAATGTTCCCAGATTGTTCGAGAAGGAACTTGGAGTATAAAAATCTCGCTACGTGCAGACATATCTACTTGTCTGCACGTATGGAGTTCGTACAACAATTAAATGTGGAAAAAACGTTGTTTTTGAAAATAATTAGTGTATAATCCAATATTTAGATATTTAAATAAATATCCAAAATGATAACAAAATTCGTTTAATTTAATAGTTGTCACTTAAAAATACGTTAATGTTATAAGGTATTTTGTCATCTGATGTAGTAATGAAATAACACTGTATTTTTGGATTAAATCCCTATTTTTTGGGTTCTGTTCCGAACTTTTTTACGCAAATTATTTAAGGGGGGGGGGGTGTGATCAGAAAATCGAGAATCGTCAGAAGGTCGATCCGAGCAAAATTAACGAAGTTATCGGCTTAACAATACAAATAACTCAAATTCATATTTTCGCGCAAATCGCGTGTTATAGCGTTCCTTTCAGAACGCTGCTTTATAAGCCGCGCGCAGCTCTCATATACGTAATAGTAGAGTCTTCCCACTCTATCCACACACCTGTCTGTGCTATATTTGTGTAAAAACACTTATATATGTGACTTGTAGTAGTATACATTCATTTCATCGAGCAGTTACGGTATACGTGTTTCGTAATTTTTTGAGGAATTTTATTTTTCAAGTCGGTGAGACATGTAACTCGAAAACTACTCGACCGCTCTTTCTGAAATTTTGCACACTATTTCTATAGGCAATTTACTAGGTAACGCTGTCGAGATATATTTTTTTTTTATTGCTTTTTTTTATGGAATTTTTTACAACTGAAAACAGAAATTTCGAAAAAAAAAATTCCGTTTTTTTCGTTTTTTTGACTTCAAACTTATACCAAAAATTAAATAATCTAGATATTTGAAAAAACTCGACAGCGTTACCTCAAGAAACTCATAAACTAACATTATTAGTGTCATTACAGTCATTAGTTATGTGTCTCACCGCAAATCAACTCTTTGTCCTGAACGAAAATTTCAAATTCATGTCACGAGCTTAATTTTCGATATTTTTGAATAATTTTTTTTTTGCATACTCTTCAAAGGTTGTTCTTTACTGTCTGTATCATCCCAATCAAGTTACTAATAACACTTTTCTAAAAAAAAATCTTGAAAATGGGTATAAAATGTGCTGCTCTGACCATACCCCCCCCCCTTAACATAAGCAGAAGTTGAACTCACGTCTATTCCCTTCGTTAGCGGTCAAACAGCATGGTAAGCATCATAAGTGCCCCCCTTAACCATGAGTCCTGGATACGCCACTGGCAAGAACTGAAAGATAAACGATCAAAGATGTAAAGACTTTCAGGAAAAAATAAATACCAGATAAATAAATACAATGTCATTCACAACATTTTTTTAAACATTGAATATTTGTAAACCAATTTCCGTTTTTATAATTACAACTTATCTTATTACAAGGGCGAATCTATAAATTTTTATGTAGACCGAAATACGCGAATAATGTATTTTTATTTCAAGTACTTCAATGAAGTGTAATATTTAATTAGAGTAGAGGACACTGTTTATATTTCGACCTCAAAACAAACAAAACCTTTCCGCGGGACGTTTACTGCTTGGCTTTGATAATGGACGGATAGTTCTACGAATCTACATGACTAAACGCCTTTAGGCATATTTACGGAATCTTGATCTCATGCATTAAAAGACATTGAAATAAAAAAGACACTAGGGATATTGGGTTGTTAAATTAGCGAATAAAAATCGTGCCTAACCTTGGATAAGAAGTAGACTAAATTTTATTTCACCTTTGTTGCTATTAGGTATAAATTCATTCATTAAGATATCGTGTGATAAAAAACAAAATGTCTCAGTAAATATGGTTTTACACAGTTCAATTAATTGATCAATAAATTGATCAAATTTTGCCAATTAATTTATTGGTAACCTTGGAAACAAACCATCACTTTACACACTATCAATTTTTTTGAAAACTTTTACATTACCAACTGTACAACATGTTGACATATTTATTAGAATAAAAATATTGAAAAGTCCTGTCACATTTGAAAACGAAATACAAACAATATATTTAGAGGTTATGCTACAGCAATATCTGCCAATATCTTAACAGATAAAAATATATCTAGAATTCCCTAAAAAATTGTTGAAAAATTGATGAAAAATAGAACTTGTTCTATTTTCAAAATAAATTGATCAACTTTTTTGTCAATTAATTGATCAATTAATTGAAGAAATTTTTACACTTTACACACATCAATTAATTGAATGTAAATTTTTTCAATTAATTGATCAATAAATTGAATCGTGTAAAACCCACTTAAGCCGTGGAATTGAAATACGTGGGTTACCTTTTATGTTTGTACAAAAGACCACTAGATGACAATATTGAAATGTGTCATTACTATATTCGTAAAATTTGACATTTGTTATAGTGAAATCAGTGGCAGCTTATAAATTGACCGAGTAGTAGTGTTGACAATCAGCTTTAAAAAAAAAGTTTGTGAAAAAATTGATGTTACTCGTGAAGGTTTTCGTTGGATGATTTTTTACGATGTTAGTAAAGGCCTAACTCAACGACAATGCAACTTGATTCGTTCAATTTTTGGTAATGAAGCACCATCAGAAATGACTGTTTACAAATTGTTTGCAGAATTTCGTAGTGGTCGTGCGTCCATCAGTGATGAATCTCATGAAGGTCGACCAAAATCGGTTGTGATTCAAAAAAACATCGATGATGTGCGCAAAATGATTAAAGAAGATCGGCATGTGACTTACCGTGAGATAGAGGCATCCTTTGGCATATCGTAGACTGCAATACATTCATTAAGCATGAACATTTAGCTGTGAAAAGGATCTGTTGGACCCGATGGATCCCGCATAATTTGACTAAAACTCAAAAAAGGCTCGTGCTGATTGGTGTACGGAAATGCTAAAAAAATTCAACCTAGGCACTTCAAAATCCGTATACAACATCGTTACAGGTGACGAAACTTGGATTTATTCATATGAACCGGAAACTAAGCAAACAATCCACTGTTTGGGTCTTCCAAGATGAACCAAAACCCACAAAAGTTGTTCGTTCACGAAGCACTTCCAAAAAAATGATCGCTTGTTTCTTCGGTTGTACTGGACATCTCGCAACCATTCTTTTAGAGGATCGAAGAACAGTTAATGCTGAATGGTATACAATTTGTTTGCCAGAAGTCATCGACAAAATTAGGAAAAACAACCAAAAACGTCGCATCATTCATCATGACAATGCAAGCTCCCACACAGCACGTCAAACAATTAATTATTTGAAGGACAAAAAATAGAATTAATGTCTCATTGCCCGTATATACCTGATTTATCCCCTAGCGACTTTTTTTGTTCCCCAATGTCAAACAATAAATGCTTGGACAGCGATATTCATTAGCTCAATAAGCTGTTGAAGCATTCGAAAACCATGTTTTTGAGATACCAACTTCAAAGTGGAAAAAATGTTTCGAGAATTGGTTTGAACGCATGCAAAACTATATAAATCTTAAAGGTGAATATTTTTAAAAGCAATGAAATAGTTTGTTCCAAAAAAAAAATTTTTTTTATTAGTTTTTGTAAAAACTTAAAAGGTAGCCCTCGTATGTTTGTTCTACTTTTGTATGTTTCTTTTCATAAAAATTAGGTAAAAAAAGATGTCAAATAATTTGAAACAGAATTGTGGAACAGACTGTATACAAAATAGTTGCGGTTCGAATCCATTTTTATTCACGGATAATTTGCAGTGAATAATCAAATTCCAATGTCTGATTTGAATCCTCAAGGTTATATTTAGGTTCAAATTTTTTATTTTTCTTTTCCTAAGGGCATGTCTGATTATTTGACAAGTTAATCACAATCCCATATGAGCAAGCATATAATCTAAAAAGACTGAAAAATCAATACACATAGCATTTTATGACAACACAGAACAGATTTTCAGATTTACAAAAATGAAAAAAAAAAAAATCTCAAAGAAATTTAGAAGTTTTCTAAGGTAGCTGTGGAAAATGTTAAATTATACCAGTATTTTCCTACTTGGAATCTTAATCATTTCTTATTTGTCATAAACATTAATCATAAATTAATTATATTTATGTCAAATTGAATGTTACATTAAACATTAATTCTATGCAACATATGTATATGTTAAATTACACTAGAATTTTATTCTTTTCCTTAGATCAGCGTTTCTCAACCGGGTGGCCGTGAAAGCTTAGTCGGTGGGCCGCGAAGTCATATAAAATCGAAGCATGAAATTATAATAGAAAAACGCTCAATTTTGCAAGATATATTCATAAATATATGATATTTATATTCATTAAATATACCTTTTAAACTTAAATAAAATAAATTATACTTATTTTGACAACTAATTTAGACTAATTAAAACGCTCTGCGTTGGAGGTACTTCAAGTACTTTCAAGTAGGTACGACTTGAACTTGCAATATTTTTTGTTATGCTCCGAGCTATTGTTAGCTAAAGAGTAAGGATGCGAAAGTGTTCAAAATGGAAAGCAACTTGGAACAATGGAACACTTGTAAATAAAAATACTTACAAGCCATTATAGGTAATCGTAACAGATATTAAAAACATGTTTATGTAAAAGTTGTTGTTTTTCAAAAGTTTTATCCAATTATACCCAACACGCCATACGTTCCTATATAAAAAATCGAAGTTGTCCTTGATATCCTGTAGTTCCGGTTTATTCCGAAAATTTAAATATTACCATTCAATTATTTGGGTAAACTCTGGTCACCAATTTTTTTTCCCAACTTGCTCACACATCGTCTTTTCGAGAAAAATCGTATTTCCTCTATCTTGATACACCTTAAGATCCCCCCTCGCTCCCCCCTCTCTCTCTCTCACTATATATATATATATTTCTACAGGACCGGCGGCTGGGAAACACTGCTCCAGGTAACTATCTAACAGATAAGGTTATATGATACTTTCAGTGCTGAATAAATGTCATCTCGTCTATCAATACAAATGTATCTATCGGTATATATAAACAAATGTATATATAAATAAATTATACTTATTTTGATAACTAATTTAAACTAATTAAAACGGTTCGCGTTGGAGGTACTTCAAGTACTTTCAAGTAGGTACGACTTGAAAGTCACCTTAGCCCTCCAAATGAACCCGTAAATAAAAAAATTAACCTGTATAAAATTCGCGAGAGATAACTCCATTATACTTCCAATAGTAATTTTCATCCCTTTCTGAGATCCCAGAATTATCATTGATAGCCCAAAAGTCATCCTATTATCACCTCTGTCCTCCCATTTTACCATATAGGCCGTGTCTCCAACGCTATAGCTCTGAAATTATAATAAATCCTCAATCAAATGTATAACTATTTATATAAAGATACAAAGTAACAAAATTTAAACTATTTTAGATCATGTAGTACCAAGTAATTTCCAAATTTAACGTTATACCTCATATTCAATAATAAAAATATAGTGTATTGGGCCCGATAGTTCAATTTCAACCACCTGTATACTATTGATAAAATATTAATATATGTGTTTATTCTCATAAAGAATTATTTTAAGCAATTCTGTTCCTTATTTATTAATTGTTAATGACTATATTCCTTAATGAGCTTTATCATGATTAACCATCTTGATATGTAGTGATACGTGTTTTTCCAAGTGGCGTCTTCATTTTTTTCTGACGTTTTTAGTTATTTTTAAGTGATAAAAGTGCATAAAATACTTGAAATAGTGTGTTATAGTATGGACTTTAGTGTTTGGACTCTATGCAGACCAAAATTGGAGCGACTGGAAAGGTATTTGTAGAAATTTTTGTTAATTTTATAATGTAAGTCATTGTTATGTAGAATGTGCTTCTATGGACAATATAGAAACACATAACTAGAGAAACAAAACTATTTTTTAAATCATTTTCATAAATCCCGATTATTGACTAAATGAATATTGAGTTATATTGGTATAGCAACAACAATTTATAAGTTAGAACCTACTCTTAAAAATATTTGTTGTACTGGTACAATAAATAAAATAATTAACTTTCTGTTGCAGCAGACAATCTGCATATTTCTTTTGTAAGACTTAATAGTAAAACAATTTTTTGTGGTTAAATTTTTTTCGTTTGCCCTAGCTCCCGTTCTTGTCCCGGTTTAGAATTTCATAATTATGGTAAGCCTATATATATATATATATATATATATATATATATATATATATATATATATATATATATATATATATATATATATATATAATAAATGTATATGATCTAAAGCAGTGTTATATATATATATATATATATATATATATATGGGCAGCCGCAGACAATATTTAAGTTATTTTGGGGGGTCCCATGCCAGAAAAGTTTGAGAAACACTGCTTTAGATCATATACATTTATTATAACAGTTTATAGCTGACTTTATTATGGCATATATTTTTTTAACAAGTTTTTATAGTTTTTAACTACATATACAAAAATGTTATCCATGGTCATAAAATTTGGGTAATTCCGCTATTTTTTTCATTTTAAGACCTTTTAATATATTCTTAGAAATTTATTTATAAATGTCGAGAAAATTGTCCTAAAATTCCCCGCTCAAATCAAATCAATTATGTAAATGAACACTGACCTAGGATTTCTAAATTAATTATTGGACGTAGGTCAATAGCCACTACCAATTTATTCGATAAATCATATTTTTAATTACTGTAAATTACTTTTTACAGCAATATAATTCATTCATTGCTCCGGTTAATGAGTGTTTAGAAAATGAAACTTTTCTATATATAGCCAGTCCCCGGGTTACAAATATCCGACTTACCTATAACCTCTAGTTACGAACTAAACCCCGTAAAGTATTAACTATACAAAAATATTGGCCATGAATTTGCACTCTCTTTTCACTCCTTTTTAAACACCTTTTAAGTTCCTTTTTAAACTCCTTTTTCATTTTAGATTGGATTTATTATTGGGGTTACATTTTTAGGGTTTTGTAGATATAATCCAAAAAGCCTTTTAACGTCACTCATACATCTGTCTTTCTGTCTATCGGAACGGTAGAATTTGTTAAACTGCTTTTTAATTTCAGATTAGATTTATTATTGGATTCATTTTAAGGGCTTTGTAGGTATGACCCAAAAAACCCTTATAACGTCTCTCATGTATATGTCTTTCTGTCTATCTGAACGGTAGAATTTGTAGCCAAACGGCTGGACATAGAAAGTTGAAATTTGGCATGCTTGTACAACTCTTTGACACAGATATAGGAAAACTATTGAGAGTTTCAAAAGACACATCGTGGAAAGAATATAAACAAATAGGTTTTCAACAAAAAAAATATACAGCGGTACCTTGACTTACGAGTGTCCCAACTAAAGAGTTTTACGAGACACGAGCAGTCTCTCGGCCAATGTTTTGCTTTGAGTTGAGAGCTAAAATTCGAATTACGAGCGGAGGAGGTTATCTCTACAAGTGATATGAACGAAATGTTGGGAATGTGGGAGAATGTTTCAGACTTTATTAAAAATAAAACACCGAAATTAGTTACAACTGGGCGTTCGACGACGCTAATTAATGACACTTGCCGAACTCATTTCAGAAACATTGTGAAAGGGAGGATGAAACAGACCGCATTGGACAGGTTTTTATCGAAAACCCTGTAGATGAAAGTGAAGAAAGCGTGGCGAAAAAAACAAAAATCAGCGAATAAGATTCAGTTATGCAGTTCAACTTTTCTCCTCCACCTCTGTCAGTGTCTTCAAGTCGTCTGATCTTCTTTACTTTGATGTACATAATACTTAATCAGTTTACTGCAGTAATTCTATTGTATTGCGCTTTTATACCATATTCCTTATTTATAAACACAATTTTCTTATCTAAAAACATGTAACAAAAAAATTGCGGTTGTTTTGAGGGCCCGGAACGTATTAATGGCTTTTCAATTCATTCCAGTAGGGAAAATTGATTTGACATACGAGTAATTTGAGTTACGAGATCCGTCACGGAACGAATTAAACTCGTAAGTCAAGGTACCACTGTACATTTCTTTTTTTAAATTTTGACTGGGGTATATAAATTTGAATAAAAAATTTAATTCATGGAATTTTTGCTAATGTGTCAATAATAATTCATGGAATTTCAATAATGTGTCAAAAACTTGTTGTCCCCACCCTAATACCCAGATAGGTTGATATAAAAATCTGAAAAAAAAAAATCAATAATGTACATTGATGGGAACTGGAATAGTTCAACAAGAATTTTTGATTTTGTGATATCAAAAGAAGGCCCTTGAGATGTAGATCAAGGAAAGAAAGTAGTTTTTTTTTTAATTTTAAATTGATAAATTTCTTGTCCTACACCCTATAACCAGAGCCGTAGCAATGTTTTTGGCGCCCATGGCAAATACTTAAAATAGCGCCCTTGGGAAACACTTAAAGTAGACACTTGTAAATTAATTTAAAAACAACGCATCATTCTTCATCATGACAATGTAAGCTCCCACACAGCACATCAAACAATTAATTATTTGAATGAGAAAAATCGAATTAATGTCTCATTCCCCAATGTCAAACAAAAAATGCGTCGACAGCGTTTTTCTTCTCCTCAAGAAGCTGTCATACCAACTTCAGAGTGGAAAAAAAGTTTCGAGAATTGGTTTGAACACATGTAAAAGTGTACAAATCTTAAGGCGAATATTTTGAAAAGAAATAAACAGTTTGTTCAAAAAAATATATATATATTCTTTTTTAGTTTTTGTAAAACTTAAAAAGACATCGTATTACTATAATACCATCATAGCTCTTCAATAGATCGAGAGAATTTTTTTAGGATAGATGGGGCTCTGGAACCAATGTTTTTATCAATACTTTTATTAAACTTAAGCAGGGGGTCTATTCTGTAAGCATTTCGACAATCGCTTTTACAGTATCGTGTTGAAAGTGCCAATTTTCAACACGTCGCGTTGGTATTCTGTAACTTATCGATAGTGCACTTATTGTGTGATAGTGCAGTATTGTATTGATTTTGTGACGACACGTACGAACGTGTCGTTTTTGGAAAGAGATATTGTTTTTAGACTTTTGAAAGTTTTTTACGTTTAGTTTGAATATATTGATTTACTTATTTTGAGGTTAGTATGATTTAAAATGTGTTTTATATATGGAAATATGTATATTTTTGTTGTTTTTTATCTTAAATGTTGTAGTTATGGCCGAAGGACTTATTATATTTGAAGTATTGGATGAATTGGAAGAGGATGAGACAAGGGGATATGTCAATGAATATTTTAATTTATAAAATTAAAATAAAATACATGTCATAAAATATATTATAAAATAAAAATCCTAATAAAACCATAAAAACAAAAACAAAATTAATCTAAATATACCGCCGTGCGGTTTTGCACAATTTTTTGTAGGGGGTAGAGAATGTATTCATTGAGTAAATGTTATTTAGGGGATTAGATGGAAATTCCAAATTTCTATGAAGGATTAGCATGACGTCATGAATTAAGAGAAACAAGTCAACCTTTTGAATAATACCTGCTGGAAGGGAAGTTTGCACAAAATCCTCCTACAATAATTATTATTAGAGTTATTTTAAACAAATTATATTAACTGTTACGGGGCAAAAAAAATTCAGGTCATATGTTATGTACATAGGTGTTATGTACATATATGTGCATTGTATATACTGTCTAATAACCTCAAAGATTATTCTGTCACAGTACGTCAAAATTTCAAAATGGCCACATTTACTTTCGACACTTTCAAACACAAAGTAACACTATACGATGACAGTGTAATGTGCATAGGCAACACGATACTGTGCATGTGACTGTCGAGAAGTTACAGAATAGACCCCCAGGATACATGTAAATATAGTCGCCATATTATGACGTCATGAGTGCTACCAACCTAAGCAACCAAATATCCTTCAGCATAGTTAAAATTTAAACAGTCGATACCAATTTCTGTCAGTCTATAAATCTAGTAATATAGACATAATTAATGTATTATATTTCCAATGCGAATTAAAATTTTCAAGTTAAATAAAACATTAAATTTGTAAACAGATCGATATGTTTTTTGTACGTAACATAAATTACGTCCCAAAATATACAACAACACGTGAAATTCGTAAAATAACAGTAGCTGTTTGTTAGTGCAATAAACAGTTTATTTTCACACGGATCGTAAGATTATTTTTACTCTCACTAGAACATCCGGTAAAACCCTCCCACTTCCTCGTCTCATCCATTTAGTATATAAATTTGTTTTCATTCATAAACGCTACTTAATTATAAAGACATGAAAATTTTATAGCTGGAAATTACGGAGAATATACTAAAATATACATTCTAGAATTTTTGTGGATAAATTTAAATAATTTTTAATATTTTTTCCTATAGGGTTGCGTCAACGATTCTGTGTAGGTGTCCCCAATGCACAAGGTGCCGATTTTAAACGCCTAGCGGACTGCGGCCATTTTAGTCAATCGCCCAGTTGTAAATTAGTCAGTGTCTAGTAACTATTAACTTTTCTCTATTATTTTTCTGGTATTACATGGAGTGCTAGATTATGATAGCACGAGAGAAGTAACAATAAATATTATTTTGTTTTAACTATAATTAATTTTTATTTATATAATCAGTAATCAAACCCTAACTGTTATTTCAGGTGATCCACAAGGATCCATCCTTGACCCTCTCCTCTTTCTGAACTATATAAATGACTTTCCTTCATACATAGGTGGTAATTTTATACGCTTATGACACAACATTAATTGCAAAATCGTCATCACTTGCTCATATTATTACTTAATTCGTGGATAAACCAACAAATTTTTATTTTTGAAACCCTTTTCTTTATGGGGTTTCCGCCAAAAATATATCAAAAATCTATTATCCTCCATCTAAATATCTGAAAAAATGTATATTGATGGGAACCGGAATAGTTCAACAAGGATTTTTTATCAGGTTAGAAAACTAAAGAGTTTTTCGTGTCGTTAAAAAATAATTATGTTTTTAAAATGTATTGTGTGATATCAAAAGAAGGCTCTTTTTTTATTATATTTAAGGAGACATATAATGAGACTAATTTTGAAATATCTCCCTTATTGACTAAACAGCAAAAATTTACATTACAAAAATTGTTTATAATAAAAAAAAACCTTTTTTGTTCTTTATACAGGCTATTCCAAACGTTTAGGTGGAACTAAATAAGTATTTCGTTCTTTTAGGTTGACACGAGAAGAGACCTTGCTTGGGTTATTTCATTTTTTAGGTTGGTATGTGAAAATTTTAAATTCTAACAGTGAAACCATGGCAACGAATGAAATTTATTAAAAATTTTAATACACTTTTACGTAAGACAAAAAATTAAATAAATGGGAAATTTTTATTAAGAATGACATAAAATTAAAATGAAATGAAAAGGAAATTTTATAATAACAATCAATTTAATCTAGAATTTGCAGTGTCAGCACGATTTACAAAGCTTAAACAAAGTGACCAAAAGTCCGAATTAATAGATAAAAATTACTAGATTTCAAAATCTAGTTCCCCCTAAACGTTTGGAATAACCTAAACTTATCGACTGAATGAATATTTGGAGAGTTACGAGGGTCACCCTAAAACTAAAATCTTAAAACATCTCACTTATTATTTACTTTACAATCAAAAATTAATATGAGGAAACATTTTTTCACTTTAACGCAGTTTTTAAATAAGAAGATTATTTAGGGGGCAAGGGGAGTGTTACTTATAAGGTTAATAGTATATTCTGTAACAAGGTTGGAATGAGAAAATTCGATGCGAGTGGAACATTCCGAGAGCGAGCCGCAGGCGAGCGTGAGGAACCACAAGCATCGAATTTTCTCTTCCAACCGAGTCACAGACCCTACTTTCTCCACGACCACCAGAAAGAAAAAAATATTAACAAATAATTATTTTAATAAACATTTTATCTTAACACATAATTTATATTACATAAGCAATTAATCAATTAATTAAACTATTTTTTTTATTTATTATTTGTTTAATTTTAATTTAATTTGCCGCACATCGGCCACTATTTTAGGTTAGGAAGTTATGTTGCATTTATTTAATGTAAACGTTGCATATATCTTAATGTAACCCTACAAAAACAAAAGACAACAAGTATGGAATAGTTTTTCCACAAAGTGATGGAATGAAATACACGCAAAATGCATAAGAAGATAAGTGCTTTAGAATAACATTCCAACTCTTGTGTTAGAATATTAACTTTCTGTGGTCAAAATTGGTTTTAGAATTGGTAAATTCTATAGTGGTCGTGGAGAAAATATTTTATGTATCATTTACTTAACACAAAAAATTGATGTGAAGTGTGAATATTCACACATTTCAGGGTTTCGCAGGTATATAATAAGTGAAGGCGGTATGCTGAGTGTGTAGGACAAATTTTACTTTGTAGTAATCACGGCAAAATGAACGATATTTTTAAAATAATTTATCGTCTGTTAATCATATAATAAGATAATTATTAAATTTACGCTCTTAAAAATTAAATACAACATTTGTCAAAATATAACTAGAATTTTGACAAAATAATTTCAACATAATAAAAATGCAAAAAAAAACAGAAAAAATAAAATTCACTCTGTACTCGAACTCGAAACCCTTCGTTTACCAGCGAGTTTTAGCTTACGACACCAGTGCTCTAACCAATAACGCCATCGTACGCCTTGCATGTGAGTGTCTTACATTGGTATAACTTTTGTACTTTGTGAACCAAAAACCACAAAAAATGCGTTATTTTCCGAAAACATAATCTGATCAAAAATTCCTGTTGTACTATTTCGGTTCACACCAATATACATTACTTAGAATTTTTTTAGTTTTTTAGTTTAAACCATCTGGGCTATATAGGGTGTGGGACAAAATTTTTTTTGCACAATTTTGGCAAAAATCGCCTCAAAATAATTTATTTTTCAAAAATAAAAATTTGATCGTTAATCCACGTACTAAGGGCTTTCATTTGATACCCTACTCATAATTTTAAAAAAATATGTTTGTTTTCGATGAGCACATATTTGTTTATATTTTTAGGGGGGTATGTTTTTTAGATGTTTTAGTATTTTTCCTATGTGCGGGTCAAAGAGTTGTATAAGCATGCCAAATTTCAACTCTCTAGGTTTAGCCGTTTGGCTACAATTTTTACCGAACAGACAGACAGACAGACAGACAGACAGACAGACAGACAGACAGACAGACAGACAGACAGACAGACAGACAGACGACAAAATGACGGTATAAGGGTTTTTTGGTCATACCTACAAAATCCTAAAAATGAATATGAGAAAAGAACTATTCTTCTTTATTTAACGATGTTTTTAATAAGATATGTATTTGTGGAGCTATGGGGAGAGCTACCTATAAACGAAGTATCTCAGTTATTATTTACTTAACATCAAAAATATTTACAAAAGTGTTTAGAATAAAGAAACAATTATTTTGTGTTCTACTCGAAAGTGAAGTATCTCACTTATCAATTACGTTACAGCAAAAATATACATTATAAAAATCGTACGAAGTACGAGTACTCCAGCTAGTCCTACATATGCGTGCCCTCATAACATCGCGCTCTTTTTGTCCCTGCCTTATCCATGGTCTTGCTAACATTTCTAGTATTCAGATTAATTTATTCATTTGAATGTAAATATACCTTCAATTAATTCAAGAACATAATAGATGCTGCATTAGTAATCAGATCGAAGGTTTACAGGTGACAATAAAAATTCTAAAACCAACTATAAAGTCAAATTAAATCAATCATTGAAATTTGATCATATGATTAATGATTTAAATTATTAACATTACAAACATAAATAACATATTAATTGCAACTTTGACATTCATGAATATAAATTCAATTATAAAAAGCTCGGTAAATGGTATGCTCTTTGAGCCAATTTCCGAATGGTTGTCATTACATGTTTGTGACACGATGTTGCGGCTGTTGAAAGGCAATTAACAAGATGAAACAAAGTTGACCTTGGTCAGTATGTAACAGCAATAGGAGAGTGTTTCATTTGTTGTTAGAACTATTTACAAGTGCATTATATTGGAATAACAATAATTAGATTAGAAAAACCATGTAACTTATAGAGTAGTATATTACTTCTTTGTATGCTTCCATCTTTGTATGCTTAGGTTGGGGAGCTTTTCGTAAGCTCTCACATAATCTGCGCAATCGAAAAGATGCCCACAAGCTAAAGGACTAAATATTTGTCTCCTGTGTTTTGTTCGAATGACTTGGGTTGGAAACAAGTTTCACCCAACAAATCCTAAATAAACTAGCAGTTTATTTATTTAGTATAGTTATAAGGTTAGTACAATATTTAAAAAAAAAAAGAATTAACTTAATTTAAGTGCTACATTCGTAGGGTAGAAAGCAAGCAATGGAGTAGAAGAAAGAAAGCCTTTATAGTTGGATGTCGACTTGATCGATCCATTCAAGTACAGCAGGTGTTGCGAAAAATAGTTTTGGCTCGTTCACGAAAGCACGGAAAGGAACATTTTGTATGCTGTGTTCAGTGGTTTGCACAGATACTTCGTAGTCGCAGTTCTTTGTCTTAGAAACACCCCATTTTTACCGACCGTCAACATATGTAAGGGAGGTATTGTGATCATACCGATTTTGACGTTTCGAGATTTTGATGGATCTCCACGAATTGAGGTCCCTACATAACGTTTTGACTATTTTTAGTATGATGTCTGTCTGTCCGTCCGTCTGTCTGTCTGTCCGTCTGTCTGTCTGTCCGTCTGTCCGTCTGTGTACACGTGCAGAGCAAATTCGGCTGAAAGGATTTTTATGAACCTTCATATTTAAGCTTCTGCCATCAATGGCACGAATTAATCAACTTTTGGTAAAAATCGGTTGACTAAAAATGGGAGTTTACTCATGTCGATTTTAAGATTTTTGTGAATATTTCACAACAAAAAATATTTCGAAAAAATTTATTGAACAAAAGTTGCTATAAAAGCAATAACTAATAACTTTTATTTGAGACGTTTTTTGATAAAACGAAAAATTTCGAATAATATTTATAAAAATTTTCGAAATTTTTTCATACTTATATGGAACGTTTCCATGGTCATGATAAATAATATCTCTGTTAGAAAATATTAGGCCAAGTTATTTCTACTCTGCTTCTAGAATGTAATTTATATAAGTACTTTATGATGGCGGTCGGTCCTGTGGTGGCCACAGCTGATTTTTTAAGCATGTGATTGATCCTAGCATGGTTCTCAGATGATTTAGTCTGCACCAAATTTTCCTTGATAGGCCAAAGCCCAGAAGGACTGTTTCTAGGATTAAAAATCCTAGGCAATCCGTGTCGTAGAGAAGCCCCATGTTTTAAGCAAGTATTTGGTTCTAGCATGACTTGCTCTCAGATGGTTAAGTATGTACCAAATTTTCTTTAGTAGGTCAAAGGCTAGCAAAACTGTTTCTAGGTGTTTTATTTTCTTGCCAGGACTTTCATTGTACTATGGTAGCAAAATCTAACTTATTTTTGTCTGTGGTCCAGCCAGATTGGGTGACGAGATTCGAGACAAGAAATGAGCCGTCTTTCAATATCTGGTAGAATGGGTGTTGAGTGCGTCTGATCACGAATATTTGTCCACATTCGAGCTGCAGCTGTTCATCTTCTGATATCTTAAGAGTGAATATTGCGGAGAACTGGTAGCCAAGATTTTAGAATATATTTTAATGTGCTAGAAATTATCTGCATTGGCTCCTTGAGTATCAATTTTGTTGGTGTGAGAGATATTTTACCATGTAGATGGACTGTATTCTGTTGCAAGATAGGTCATAGCTAAAGCTGCTGTACATAGTATTTGTGCATCAGCGTCCCAAGATGTGCTGGCAAGTTTTCTTAGTAACTAACTAGCAGTATGTCAAAGGATGATATTTCAAGGTGACACAGTATCTTCCAAGCTGTTCACTCATGCCGTGGAGGATATCTTCAGAAACCTAGAATGGAATAATAAGAATATATACATTGATACAGATTATAATTGAATCATCATTACTTCAATGATGACGTAGTCATTATCAGCAATGGAATGAAAGAGCTAACCACTATGCTAAAAGAACTTACTGAAACATCCAAATGTGTAAGTCTTCTTGTAAATTTGTTCAAGATAAAGGTAATGGGTTAGGAGTTCTAACAGGTCACTATTGCAAATTAAGCCCCTAGAATACATAGGCCATCGTATTACGCTCGGGAAAAATAACCAAACAGTAGAAATTTCTGCCGAATTGCTGTTGGCACTTACAGACTGGAAATGACGTTGAAAACCAGAAGTTCTGACGGGCTAAGAACAAAAAGGCAATAGAGCGTGGAATGCTTACATTTGTAAATTTTCGGGACAGAATCAGTATACCTACTGAAATTCGTAGACGCAACAAAATTACAGACGTAATACACCTCATTATGAACCTCAAATAGAGCTGGACAGGTTAGAATAGACAAATCAAGGAGCGCAGGGCGATATAAGGAGATCAGAACTATAGGGGTACCAAGCTACTTGAAGGGAGAAAGAGGAAGGACAGGAGGGAGAGTTAGGAGGATTGCGAGGCTAAGGTGCGGGAATGAAGAGAGAGGAAATAGATATTGGAGGAAACAGGAGGAAAAGATGTGCAGGATGTGCGGGGAGAAGGAGGAAGATATAGAGCACCTCGCGAAGAGGTGTAGAGAGATGACAGTATGGTCGGGGAGCACATTAGACCTGTTGCACGAAGATGGAAGGGGGGGGAGGTGGGCGAGGGAATTAGAGGCAAGAAGGATGGAGATTGGGGAAGGATAACACGAAGGGGTAAAGGAAAGAAGGAGGAGACCCGGTGGGAAGCTGAAGGGGAGAAATGGAAGGAAGGAAGGGGGATGAGGTTACCTAGAAATGGGGAGGAAGGAAGGGAGATAGGAGGAGGGGTGAAGAAATGGTTGGAAGGGAAGAGAATGAAATAAAATAAAATAAATCAAAGATGGGCGAGAGAACTGGAAGCAAGAAGGAAGGAGATCGGAGAGGGAAACCAGAAGGAGAACAGGATGAAGGAGAGGGACATTGGAGCAAGAAGATAGAAAAGAGAAAAAACATTGTTAATCGTATTGGATTGTTATGTATTTATTGTTTGATTTATTGTTTTATTTTTTGTAATGGTTAATACCCTGAACGCCGCAAGGCCTAGGGAATAAAGAATATATATACACAAGGTTGGTATCTGCACCTAAACAAAAGAAACATGGGATGACCCCAAAAACACTGGCATGTCGATATATCAAGCACCGGGAAACAATGGCATAGAAAGGCTCAAGATAAAAATTAAACGAAGGAGACTTTATTCAGCAGTGGATTAATAAAGACGGAAAAAGTATAAGAACAGGATGCCAAAGGGACATGAAATGTAAAATGCTGAGAATAACTCGGAGGTATAAGAACAGTAACCCCTGTATAAATAAAAAAAAAAGTGGAGTTACAGGTATTGTCCAGATGGTGACAATAAAACCTAGGTACGTCGCTTCTACGAATGCTACTATTAACAATGAGCTCATTAAAGAATTAATATTATTCTAAGAAAACCTAAATTTGGTCGCTACACCATCGTTCTAAAAGTATTCATTACTCAAAAAATTGTGTTTATTAAAATTTGAAATTATGCGCACAATATTCTTCAAAAACATTTCTAGTATCTGCTAGCAAAAATAATTTGTGTTAAATTTTATTAGATTTATTGAACATAGAACAGACACTGAAAAACTAATAATCAAATTTTACATCAGTAAAAATATCGTAAAATTTGTTTTTGATCTTTTTCTAACAGTTAGTTAATGCTTGTTTTTCACTTCGTATTCTATTCGTTACAGAAGATATCATGATCATCTTGATGATATCATCAAGAAAGCTGTCTTCTCTACAAGAAATCTAAAAAACCTGACATTTTAGAGAGCAAGAACAGAAGGGAGAGGACTTAATTGAGGCCAAAACCAACCAAATTGACAACGCTCGTGATGAATAAGAAGAGTATTTTTCTTAATTCGTAACTGGAAAGAAATACACTTGAATATATATTACACTTTATAATTTAACCTTCAATATCCCTTCACTGATTAATTAAAATTAAAATCTTCTTTATTTATAACAAAACACTATTTATAACAAGTGATGTAACATGCATTGTGATTTGGTATAATTAATAAAAAACAGAAAACTTCCTGATTATTTACAGTGAATTGTTAATAAATTATTCACGAAATTTTAATTTACAATACACGCAAATTTATTTTCGAAAGAAATGGATCATAATTGACGTCTTGATTCGCAATTTTCAAAATCTAAATGAACCTTGCTATATAAAAAAAATACTGCACATATTTAGAAACATAAATAATGGTATTAGGAATTCGAATTAAAATTAACAAAAAAAATATTTTAACATAAAATTTGTTTTGGCATCCCAAATAATCATCATTCACTTACTAAATACCTGCGAAACCCTGAAATGTGTGAAAATTCCCACTTCACATCAATTTTTAAGTTGTTGGACGATTACATTTTTACAACAATTTTCTACAATTAAAATTATCTTATTAGATTAAAATTTTCAAGTAATAACGGGAACACGGCCCTAAAAACAGTCCACTGGCCCTCGGAGGACAAAATATCACCTTTTTTCATCGACCCCGAGTCAAATTCTATCCCTAACAATGTCATTCGACCCCTAAAGATGTATTGATGTATAAATTGTTACTAATTTTATTTCAGGTTGTTAGTTTTGTATATGAAACTTGTCATCTGGGGGTTATACGAGGTCTGTTCAAAAAGTATCGCGAATTTTGAATTTCCGCGGGTAACGTATATTCGATTTTCGATTTTTTTTTGTGGCGTTATGTTGGTACTCATGTCTCTCACTTATGCCGACAAGTTCGGCCATTTTGAATGTTCAGTTAATTTTTGACAGTTGCTTTGCTTGCACGTGTTTTGGCTCGTCTTCGATTTTTGCCTATACCAAAAAATGGATCAAAGAATCTGTATCAAATTTTGTGTGAAAAACAAAATTAAGTGCACGGACGCATTCCGAATGTTGACTGTGGCATATGGTGAAGCTACCTTGGACCGAAGCAACGTTTATCGGTGGTACAAAATGTTCTCAGAGGGCCGAGAAGATGTGAACGACGATGAGCGTACCGGACGCCCGAGCACGTCAACAACAGACGAAAACATTGATGAAGTGAAGAAAATAGTATTAGCCAATCGTCGAATCACCGTTAGTTGCTGAGGACCTAAACATATCGTTTGGCTCGTGCCATTCCATTTTTACCAATGATTTGGGCATGTGCCGGGTCGCCGCGAAATTCGTGCCCACACATCGTATAACATAATGCCGCAGAAACCCTATTCCCCAGATTTGCCCCCCCCTGTGACTTTTTCTTGTTCCCGAAACTGAAGAGGCCCATGAAAGGATGACGCTACGCTACGAGTGAGGAGATAAAGACGGCATCGAAGGAGGAGCTGAACAAGATCACAAAAACGATTTTTTCAAGTGCTTCGAGGATTGGAAAAAACGTTGGCACAAGTGTATAATATCTGGTGGGAATTACTTTGAAGGGGACAAAATAGATATTCATGAATAAATAAATAATTTTTGAAAAAACACAAAATTCGCGATACTTTTCGAACAGAACTCGTACGTTAAAAGACACCTTATGGTGTCTCTTAACCACCCTAACCATGATGATTACCAATCTGGAAAAAGACGGTATAGAAGAAGAAATCATCCACACAACAGCAAGTCATATTTATTTAAACTTCAACAGTAATACAAGAAGCTACATATACTTTACAACATAACATCTCTATTAGTCTACAATATATAATTAAAGGCTTAAACAACCCGTTGAAAATATTGCGTGTTTAAAAATTCTCGTGGCTTAAAAATACCTTCACAGTACATTACGCGCATATTAACTCATCTATTTTTAACCAAAACTAAATCATTTAAATGTATTTACATAAATTATTATGTTCATAAAATAACATAACGTACATGTAAAGACAAACATTTGAAATGAATAGTTTAAGTGGGTATAATATCTCAAGCATCATAACATAGAGGTACATACACTTAGCCTAGACAGAGTGTCTGCCGTAACATTGCATAATGTTCTATGTAAACTTTGTACAAATTATCGCGAATTACATTAATTACCGCTCCAACTCAGGACCGAATTAAGGTGCAATTTGGTCAGTACGTTACAATTTAAATCATTAATTTATGTACAAAATAAATAACTCATCTAATAAGATGAGGCACCGATAAAGTCTCATTTATAATAGGTCCAGTGGCGATACTATCTATTAAAACTGGGGGGGGGGGGGTTGGAAGTATTTGAGGGGGGCACCATTTTTTAGGGTTTTGTAGGTATGACCACCAAGAAACCCTTATAACGTCATGTGACTGTCTGTCCGGTAGAAATTGTAGCCAAACGGCTTAACATAGAAAGTTGAAATTTGACATGCCTATACAACTCTGGGTCAGAACCATTTTTAGGGGGTAGTATTCCCCCTGGACCTCCCGCTGGAGCCGCCACTGAATAGCTCCATAGCACAAGTGGTCTGTAAGGTAATGAATGACTTTCATTGTTCTGTTTATTACAAACAAATGTTCGTATTTTAAACAGAACAAGAAAGTCATTCATTATCTTATGGACTACTTGTGCTATGGACCTATAAACGACGCTTAAAGCCTGGAACAGAATGCACAGCACGCTACGCCGTCAGCGCGGCGTCATTTGCGACAGCGTTGCGTCAACGCCGTTGAGATTTTCGCCTGCACACAATGCAATAATTTTTAACGCCGTCAAGTGTCACTTGACAACCTATATCTATGTTTATACGTGCGCTTTCTTTTATTAAAAGTATAATGGATGATGAAGACTTGTGTGTGATGTTATTTATGTTGTATGCAAGTTATTTATACATACAAACACTTTACCATTCAGTAAAAACTGCGTCAACGTTCAACGGCGTCAAAAGTTGGAAGTTGACGAACATTCAGTATCAACGGCGTTCGAACGCCGGAGGACGTTGTTCATTCTGTGCACTTGCGTACGACAGCTTGGTTTTAACTTTCTTCTGACAGATAGCGCCGTACGTACGCCGTCAACGCGTCGTAGAACTCGGTGCATTCTGTTTCCCACTTTAGTCTTGGTTTATAACATATATACATACCACAACGCATGTGCATATCCATCCGAGTTCACAAAAGGTTTTATTGCTTTAAACATCTGTTTGTAATAAACATAATAAAGGGATTATTGTGTTTTTTATGCTATGGCTATGTTATGTATTTATTATAAACGAGGCTTAAAGCCTGGCTTATAATAAACCCATAACATAACGCATAAGTATGGAACAAAGGACTTGACCCGTCAAAACATTGTTCAGATCAACCATGTGATATTTATTAGGCTGCGTAGGCGCTAATAGACTTTGTGCGTCAAAATTTTCAACTAACTATACAAAGTTTGGATAATGGTATAGAAGTACCTAAGCAAACCAGACATTAACGGTAGAAGTCAATCAGAAGGCGGATACCTGTACCCATGAGGGAATAGAATATCATAATACGTTTCTGTTTCTCACATAAATCAAAACATCCAGAAGGCCAAGAAGTCAAATCAACAGGTTATTATTTACCATTATTTAATCAGTTAAATAACCGTTTTAATTTAGACATAAGACATACAAAACAAATACATAACTATGTAAATTATTACGTGTATATCTGATGCAAAAATTAAAATTGTACGTCAACTGTACAATCAAGGATTTTTCGATGAGCTATATCCTCAATAAGAGTTACTCGGAAAAAGACTTGAAGTTATTTGGGGTTGTTTGGACATGAAGACATAATAAATAA
Organism: Liopterus haemorrhoidalis; assembly: GCA_963971575.1. Taxonomy (NCBI): domain Eukaryota; kingdom Metazoa; phylum Arthropoda; class Insecta; order Coleoptera; family Dytiscidae; genus Liopterus; species Liopterus haemorrhoidalis. Next base: position 11,982,519 of record OZ020618.1, on the reverse strand, counting down.
CTGGGAATTATAAGGATGTGCAGGCGGAGTTAATAGAGTGTGTGGATATGTTGAAGTCAGGATTAAGCTTGACAGTAGAGTGGAAATTCTTTGGAGAAATGATTCTTTGAGTACCTAATTATTCAAGTTTATACAGTCACTCTTATGTCTATCTGTCTGGCTGTCTGTCTGACTTTCTGTACTGTAGAAATTATGCCCAAACTGCTGAACTTAAAGCATGGGTGGCATATGCAAGTCTATGACCCCCATTTAATAAAATTACTACGACTTGAGTTATACATATATATGTTAATACGTATATACGTAGAGTCTACATACTCAGTTCTTTGCTATTAATTTTTTTTTTTTTTTCTTATATATTTAATTTCAAAAAAAGACAATACTATCTTAGCCATAAATACAAAAGATCCGTAACATTATTAACCATAATTTAGCCATGGATAAAAAAAAGTACAGGTAGGTCTCGTTTTACGCCGGTGTTACGTTCCGGCGTAAAACAAATCGGCGCAAAAAGAGTCCAAAATGTGAAATTCCAGAGACGGATTGACTTCAAATCTACATTTCATTGAAGTATTTTTGTCTTGATATTTCAACGATTTTAAATATATTTGCAAGTGTTTTGTATGAATACCACGAATTTCAAAACTTTGTTTTCAGGGACGGACCTATATAAATTTTATTAAAATGAATTAGATATAAATGAAGCAAATAAATATTTATTCTTTTGTGCTATATAAATACAATACAACGATATGATTTAACAACAAACTTACAACTAACAAAACTAACAACAAAAAATTAATAATAATTTTACATAAAGAAAAGTATGAAATAGAAAAAAAATAAGATAATTATATTAAAAAAATATATTTTACAAAATTATTTTTCTGTGAATTTTTCCCTTTTTTTTTTTCTCGGAGAAGCTCTGCGCATTAGCGTTTAAAGATCCATTCACTTAAACATCCGATCTTAAAGATCTAGTGTGAAAAGGGTATAATACCCTTTAGTGTGAAAAGGGTATAATACCCTTTTCACACTAGATCTTTAAGATCGGATGTTTAAGTGAATGGATCTTTAAACGCTAATGTGAAACCGTACGGCCTCGTCTAAACACAAGCGATGTTTAAGACAGAGATCTGCGTCTTAAACTTCGCCCGCATTGCCAACTTAATTCCCATTATAAAAAAATACTCCTTGAATTTGTGCTTCTCTTCTTTTATCTATGTTCAGCTGTTATCATTTTATATATCGAGGTTATGAGAAGATTATTTGCGTTATTATTTAAATAAATATAAAAAATAAACTTCTCCTAACCTCGATATACAAAATAATGACAGAATAAATTCAAACGATATGAAATTATGTTGGCAATACATACAAGCTTTACATGGAGATTTCTTCTTCAAATTAAACATCAAGTGTGAAAGCAAACTGATATTAAACATCGATGAAGTTTAAGTTCAATCGTCTTAAAGATCTAGTGTGAAAAGGGTATAAGCAATGATGTACTTTATTAACTGCGCGTGCGTAAAACCTCAGAACATCCCCGCTTCGACCATAGATTCGGCGGCGACGTCGACACACGACTCTGGCGTTCAAGCGGCGTTATTTCGAGACCGGAGTAAATAAAACCGGCGCAAAATGAGTCCTACCTGTAATTAATTTTGTCAAAAACATAAAAACTGCAAATCAAAAATACAATTTGATCAAAAATTCCTCTCGTACGTTTCCGGCTCAAATCAATGTACATCACATATAACTTTTTAAGGTTTTTAGTTTAACGCCTCTGGGTAAAAGGATGCGGGAAAAGAAGCACATTTTGGGGGAAAATCGTGTTAAAAAAACAATTTAAAAAGTCTTTTGTTCCTTAATCTACGTCTTAAGAGCTTCCTTTTGATATGACACAATACATTTTTACAAAATATATTTTGTTATCAACTACACAAAAAATCGATAGTTTTCGAAAAACTAATCTGATCAAAAATTCCTGTTAAACTATTCTGGTTCCCATCAATGTTCATTAAATTAACTACTAGATAAACTATTCTGGTTCCTCCAAAGTTCATCATATTTATTGATTAAGCCCTCTGGGAGATAGGTGGGGGATAAAAGCTTTTTACATATTTTTGGCTAAAATCCCATATATATTTTTCTAAAATAAAAATTTGTTTGTTGATCCACGTATTAAGAGGATTTTTCCTATATGTGAGTTGTATAAGCATGTCAAATTTCATGACGTTATAAGGGTTTTTTAGTGTTCATACCAACAAAATCCTAAAAAATGACAGCTTAGTCAAGAGCTCTATTAAGACCGTAATAAAGCCAACAAATATTCTTTTCACACTAGATATTTTAGTTCCGATGTTAAACTCAAGTGCTAGTGTGAAAGCGTGTGACCTCGTCTTTACTCAAGCTAACTTTAATACGAAGATCTGCGTGTTAAAGATAGTCCGCCTTGCCAACATAATTTCTATTATTAAAAAATACTCCTTGAATTTGTGCTGTCAACATTTTATATTATTATAAACAAGAATACTGTATTATATCGGCGTTATAAGAAGTTTATACTTATTGTTATAATCAAATTAGTTATTTTAATAATGTGTTTAATAAAATACAGAGTTAGAATAATTGAGATAAAATGTATCGACTTATATGTATGTTAAAACAAATGTAATATATTCTTTATTGCAGCATCTTTATTAAAGAATGGAATAAAATATACATATGTGTTTAATAATAATTAAAAATGTGCGTCTGCGCAGAGAGTACAAAACTAGTAATTTCCTGACGCTAACTTAAGAACAAAATTACCGTAGCAGATGGCAGCACCGGAGATTTTAACATCTAGTGTGGAAGCAAACCGATGTTAAACATCGGTGGATTTTAAATTCAATCGTCTTAAAGTTCTAGTGTGAAAAGTGTATAAACCCAACTCAACCCAGTAGCTCGTCTGTGTATTTGTAAATGTTTTTCATATAAATAGTTAATTCATTGTAGAGAGACAGAATTGGTATAAATATTAATTTTTAAAAACAAGTGCTTATTTTAAAGATAAAAGTACAACCAACCCAGCAAACATTTTTATACGGGCCAGTACTGGTAAAGCACATACTCCCCGGCATTGAAAGTAATGGGCCAGTACCCCGGTGTCCCCGGGGCCGTTACTGGCCCATTGATGTATCAGTTGCTGGCCCAGCAACGGTAAAGTGCAAAATAATCGCATTAGTTGCAAGATTTATTTCTGATGGTGAAGAAGAGTGCTTATAAAATGCTGGTAAAGTACTTCGTATAGGCGGAATGCGAAATACAAATGTGAAGTACATTATTAATACTGGCGTTGTACTTACTTTTGGTGCCAGTAATTTACCAGCATAAAAGCAGTTTGCCAGCATTCGGCCGTTAGTTGAATGTTTGCTGGGAAGCTTGGGATAATGTTGGAATTTGCAATTTTTATTTATATACTGAGTGACAGTTATGCGAAATTAGATAAAGTTTAGGAAATTATAAAACTGAAAATAAAAAATAAAACTAAATTTCAAGATTATGGCAGACAGGGGTCAATCTTTATCTTCAAATTAAACGAAGATCAAACTGATTCGACATTATTTGATTTAAATTCTTAAAAAATAATCCCTTAGATTAACAAAAAAATTATTTTCAGAAAAGTCTTACATAACATAAGCTAAATAATGTTCAGTTCTGCCTACTGGACTAATCACTAATGGTCCTCAAAAACCAAATACTAATTTCAATAAGTTGTCATCATAGTTTGTATAGCTTTGCGTGACAAATCCTTTTGCGTAACTGCTTCTTAACAAACATTTGTAAAATAGGATATACATGAAATGAACTGAACCATGAATATAAAAAAAAACAACAGTCTTCTAGATTAGCAAATCAGGTTAGATCCGTGATTAACAACCCTGAGATTGTCATTGTATCATTCCAGTTTCTAGATTATTAACTATGACTCACTTAAACTTAAATAAAAATTTATAATACAAAAACCTGTAAATAATAAAATTAATTAAAAAAATTGTCACAAAAAGTTATCTTTGGAAGTTGTATTTAGCATTGAAACATAAATATTGTTTATATTAATGTCATTTTGTAGTTCCGTTTATTTAAAGAATGTGTCAGATACATCAGTTATGCTCAGAACACAACTATAGTCGTCAACTAGAACACGTCAATAGCACAGAATCAATAGTAATATTTAAATTAGTTAGCTTGTATTTATGTATGTATAAATGTATGTATGTTCCCTCAAAACTAAAGAATGGCTGCACCGATTAAAAAAATAAATACACCAGCGTGTTCATGCCATCATTTATAGTAAAATAGGCCTGTTTTTATGACACTCAGGATCCCTGATTTTTTTAAAATTAATTAAAATCAAGCAAAATGCATTAAATAATGTGAAAATAATTCCCTAAAACATAAATGCTTAAAATTTTGTTCTTAATTATTGTACGAGAGTCTGTGTTAAATGCGGAGCCCTGCAATGTTCCCAGACAGAGGCATTGACCAGGTTCCTACTCTGAAGAGGTTGAAACGTCATGTAGCAAAGGGCCCTTTGAGATGCTGTAGGGTTCGTAATACACCAGGTCTGGAATGGAGAGTTTGGACACACCGCCACGATCGCTTTCACAAGTCCACACTGCATATTCGCGAAATATACTGTGACCTACTACTAACACACCCGAATGTGAATGCAGGCGTAAAATGCATTCACGACAACAAAGCATAGTGAACGAAAAGATGTAGAACAAGGCTAATTCTACTTCTGCTTAAAGACGCACGATACTAACAGCTTAGATCAGTGCTTCTCAACCTTTTATGGCCTGGGACCCCCCAAATTATATAAATATTGTCTGCGACCCCCCTATATATATATATATATATATATATATATATATATCTCAAGATAACATGGATTGGAACACGAGCTTTTTCGAAAAGACGACGTTGCTCACACGTCACTCACACGTCAAAAATTTTGAACTAAAATTTATCCGGAAAAAACCAGAATTACAGGACATCAACGACAATTTCGAATTTTTAAATAGGAATGTATGTCATATTGGATATCTTTGGATAGAGCTTTTCAACAACTTTTCCTTGAACATTTTTTTAATATATTTTACGGTTGACAAAAAACTGTGATATTTTTAAATGACGATTATAGTCCCTATAACGACTTGAAAGTAAAGTATTTTTATTTACAAATGTTCAAAGTGTCTTCCATTTTAATTTAAACACATTCGCATCCTTACTCTTGAGTTACCTGTAGTTCGGAGAGCAATTAAAAAAATATATAATAACAAATATTGCAGTTTCAAATCGTACCTACTTCAAAGCACAACTTGAAAATAAGTGCCTCCAACGCGAACCCATTAACCGACTCATACAATTTATTTGATCTTGATATAGTCTACTTATAGTCTGTTTCTTTTGTTAAAGCGGAACTAGATTTTCAAATCTAGTAATTTTTATCGATTAAATGAAGCTTTTGATCATTTTGTTTAGTAAAAGCCCATTTACTCATTATAAAGTTAGCTAGTGACAACTTAAACATTTGAAATAGCCTGTAGTTTAAATTAGTTGTCAAAATAAGTATATTAAGTATAAAAATAAATAGAATATTTATTTTATTTATGTTGTGAAAGGTATATTTTTATGAATATCAATATAAGATACTCGTATTTATAAATATGAATAAAATTTTTATCTTGTAAGATTGAGTGCATTTTTATTATATTTTCATGTTTCGATCTTGTATGACTTCGCGGCCCCCCGACGAAGCCTTCACGGCCCCCCACGGGGCCGCGGCCCTCCGGTTGAGAAACGCTGGCTTAGATGATGCGGAGATCAAAATGAGCTAGTAAAATACACTAAGACACAAGATGAATATATATAACATACATTCGTGAACTGCAAAAATGCAGGTAACCTGAACGGCGGTCGCGTACAGGCAGAACTGAGTACAAAAATAAACACGACACAGATGGATATTCGGTAACTTACTAAAAATAATGTTGGACTGAGAACCCCCCTCACATAAATACTAATAATTCGCGAGACTGGCACGAACTGGCTGGTTTGAACCAACGTGTTCAGAAAAATTTTCTATAAGCTAAATCTTCTTTATTATGCCTCAAAACTTCATAATTTTTATAAACAAATTAAAAACACTCGGGCGCCTTGCTACAAAAGGCGATACTTTGTGTCATTCTTAATATACATCCCCTATTTCTTAAATTTCTTGTTTTTTCTTTCAGAAATGTAAAAATATATTATATATTTTGCTTTTTATATATCACTCGTTTTCCTTTTTACATTTAAAACTCTTTCTGCCAACATGAAACATGGAATAATCTAAGCAAACTCGGTTCTCGTGATTACATAGAAAAACGAAACTCCCATTTAGTTTCGCTTAAACCAAAGAAATAGACTTTACCTATTAAGCATATTAAATAAAATTTTAAAATGTAAATAACAAAAATTAATGGCCAAATAAAAAATTTCAGTTTCGATTTGTTCTTTTTGTCTTGTTAAATTTAAAATCTTAAGTATACAATAATTTCTTGAACCTTTTAAAATCCATGCTTACCGGTTAATAATAAAAGGTTCGGGTTTAGGTTTTGGTTCACTGACCTTGAAATATAATGGTTCGATTAAGGTTCACGTTCAGGGGTTTTCGGTTCTGGTTCAGCTTCACAACTGGTAATTATTCGTTTTTCGTTAATTTGTAATAAAATCGAGATCTCAAATCTATTTTCAATATTAGCAGCAATAATAACTTACGTGGCCACAGATTTAAACTAGAGAGACAAAAATTTAAAAAATTAGCAAGGGAACATTTCTTAGCCAACAGAGTGCATCACTTGTGGAACAGTTTACCAGATAATACTGTGACCGCAACATCAGTAAATAGTTTTAAAAATAAAATAGATGAAGTTCTTTTTCAGTAGTTATGTTTAGTTATCTTTGTCAAATTGTTAAACATTTAAATCATAAATTGTCTGTGCAAAATTATAACTAATTTAATATATTGTATGTATATATTGTTTAGATTATCATCATAAGTAATTATATAAATGTGTTAGCTGTAATATATAAATTACTATACTTGTAAAAGTAAGGCATTATCGGCTTTGCCGCCTGCTTTACTAAATAAATAATAATAATAATAATAATAATAATAATAAAATCGTATACATTCTTGTAAATGTGTAATACTTAAGTAAATATAATGCGCATTTAAGAATTAAAAAAAAAAACAATTTAAATATAATTATAATATCTAATTAATCAATATCTAAATAAATTAAAACTTAATGGATAGCTTAAAAATTTTTAACAATTCAACAAGGTCAAAATCTTAACTTCAACACCTTTTTCTAAAATATTCCACGCTGTGATATTTTATAAAAATTGGTACTAGTTTTTTATGTAAAGTTAGGTTAGTTTTTATGATTATTGCTAATTATTCTTGAAGATAAATAATTAACAGAAACAAGGTTAGCTGTTACTTATTAAATCAATGAAGGAATGTTCCAATCGACTATTTTATTATAAAATAATATTTTCACTCATATAATTTTATTTATAGAGAACGCCAGATCTTCTGTCAGCTGCTTTCTCCATTTTTTACGGCCTTCTCACTCTCCGACGGATGTTCAGTCGTCCCAAGTCTTCTTAACCATATAGTCTTTTACAACCATTATTTGCTTTTACAATCCCTGTAGGGTTTTGCCTTCTCAACGATTCACTTCCAGAATGTGAATAGTTTGAAGCTAGATCACGCCAGTTGTTTCTCTTCGGTATCTAGAGGTCCTTGTACACATTGTCCATCCACCTTGTTCGAGGTCTTCTCCTTGGCCTCGAGATACATGACATGCTGGTGAACACATGTTCCCTTGCTAGGATATTCTAGAACAGCAGTTCCCAACCATTTTAATTCGCGAAGCGGCAAATAACATAAAAAAATTTCGTGGTCTGGGAAGGTTTAAAGAAAAAAATATTTCGCAAAATTGATCATGTATTTAAAGTATATATAGTAAATAGTTTAAGTAAATAAATTTATGAAATAATTAGTAAACTGATTAATAAAATATTAGCAGTGAAAATAATATATGCTCTGTTCACTTTTGTAGAAACAAACTAAGAAATTTTGATTTCAATAGTTAGCACATTTGAAATTTTATGTCATGCAGGAATTCTTCTTCTTTTCTTCATTTTCTTCTCTTCTTGTTCTTCTTCTTCTTCATCATCTTCTTTGGGCACTATCAGTCAGGTTGACTTTTGACCTCACTCACATAAGTCCTCCATTTTGATCTATTCATTGTCAGGTATTTCCAAGTACCATGTATACCAATACTTGTTAGATCTTTGGTTAGCTGATCTCTCCATCTCTTGCGAGGTCTTCCCACTGGTCGACGGATATTCAATATTCCTTCCCATATTTTAATATGTCTTTCCATTTGACACGTCACAATGACAAATTATATCTTTATTATAATGATCATGTCCAACAAATCTGAAATCTGTTTTTCAGCGAAAGGAATTTTTTAAAATGACATTTAAAGTCTGTAATACAATGTAAAAGTAACCAAAATAAACAAATCTGGTTTGCCTTACAAAAGTGAACGCAATATATTTTTTTTTTTCATTTTTGTAAGCACAAACCCAATATGTTTTTTTTTGTAACTTTTATAGTGTATTACTGACTTTAAATGGCATTTAAAAAATCCTTATACTGTAAAATTGACTTCTGATTTGTTGGTTATGATTTTTTTTAATCAGGACAATTCTAATTTTTCGTGACATAAATTCCATGCCTGACTGAGATTCAAACCCGGGACCTCAGCAGCGCAAGGCACTTGTGTTGCCACTACTCGACGCCGTATTATTATAATTAAGTTAAAATTTTCCAATATGACATATGTCAAATGGTATGACATATTGATAAAGTGACATTTTTATGCAATAGGGGACACTTTTTAAGATCGCAGCGCCATATGTAGCAAAATCTAGAACACTCGAGAGTGACATTAAACTGTCATTTGTGTATTTGCTTACATGATGAAAATGAAAACTGAGTTGTATTTTCCAATTTTCCAAGCTTTTTTTGGGCATTTTTTCTTACATAATGGTAATCTAAGAGTTACAAGATATGTAATAATATACTATTCCAAAGAAATTTTAAGGAAAGTTTTAGTTTTTCATTGTATTTTTAATTATTTTTGACTGTCTATGAATACGATATTAACAAAAATATGGTAAATATATTAGTAAAAAACAAAAATCTCTGCCTGAAGAAGTGGAAGGGCATATATGGACTGATGATTTAGACAAAAGTGAGCACAGTACACAGGGTGATCCAAAATGATTGAGGACAGCTTAAATTTCCCGGCATAGATTTTAGTGTATTGCACGATATTAGGTTGGCAGTTGTTAGTGATTTGCATTAAATCATATTGCCGGACAATAGGACGACTCGTTGACGTGTATTTATATTTCTCCAAGCTTTCATGACAATAATTAAAAGTGCCGGGAAATTTAAAATGTCCTCAATCATTTTGGATCACCTGTACTATACTAGTTTTTTTTCCGAAAAAATTGAAACCGTCCTGTTTAATTTTTTATTTCATGTAAAAGTTTATACTAAATAGTTTTCAGAATAATCTTATCCTTTCATTAAAAATTCCAGTTGAATCATCTAAACAAAAAATAAACAATAAAAATACTGTTAAACAGGTTCGTGAAACATTTGTAGATTCCATATTATAATAAGCAGTTTTTTTTTTTTTTTAATGACAAAAAGTAAACAACAACGAATGTTTATCATTTACAAGATCAGCTGCTTTAATTTGTGTTCATCAATCAACCAGGTTGTCTGATTTTTTGGTGTGATATCTTAATCAAATTAAAAGGATATTATTCTTTGGCCACACTTCTGTTTCCGGAAACGGTTCCTAACGCTTTACTTCCGGTACGGTGACTTATCTTGTATCTTGGAAATGTAAGGACGACCTTCGTAGAATTAGCTTGGCAAACATTTTTACAGTTCATTGTAAAACATTCTAATGCCCGATAATAAAATATAAATTAGGTGTGTTAACTATATTAATGCTACAAGTTTTATTAATGGTAAAATTACTATCCAGAATCTAGATCGTTACAGTTTTTTTCCTAATGAAGATTATTCTGTATAATTACCACCAAGTAAAACTAAAATACTCCTATAAACGTCATATGTGAAGTTGTGGAAGGATACTTATCTAGTTCGATGGGTAACTGTTCCTGGAAACTGTCTTTTTTTTATTATTTATCTCAATAAATATTTAAGGAAATTCATCATCAATTCTGGTTTGACACTTTCTGTATCTTGACGTCTACAAGATCCAGTGGCAGCTGATAGATAAGAGCTACAGATCTGCTGCTGCCCCAATATAAAATGAGATTAAACATTAAATACATTAAATAAGTTTGAAACAGTTTTTTTAGTGCGTTCTAAAAATGAGTGGCATTCATTTCGAGCAACGGAGTGCTATCAAGTGTTGCTTCAGACTTGGGCACACTGCCACAGAAACTTTTGCAAAACTTCAGCAAGCCTACGGAGACAGTGTTTTGCCAAGGTTTTTTTTTTTGTGGTTTAAGGCATTTTCAGAAGGAAGAGAGTTGATTGAAGATGAATCAAGCAGCGGAAGGCCTTTTATCTTCAAGAACCGATGAAAATGTCGACAGAATCCGGGATCTTGTGCGTTCAGATCGTCGACAAATCATCAGCAGCATACAATTTTCGGCACTCTGTTGGCAAAACACTAAACATGAATTTGGTAGAAGTGTACAGGCCAGCCAAACAAAACCCACATCGTATGTACGTTTAATACGTTAGAAAAATATTTAACAAAGAGACTATGAGGCTACACAGTATTTTTCGATATTGTCGCCTTCTCGATCGATGCACGTCGTGAGCGAAAAAATCTCCCGCCAGCTGTCTTGTCCATTCTTTGACGGCATGGTTGACCTCGTCATCGCTGGATAACCTTTTTCCGCCTATAGAATCTTTGAGTGTGCTGAACAGATGGTGATCCGATGGTGCCAGATCGGGGCTGTGAGCTGGGTGGTTGATAAAGTCCCATCCGAATGAATAAAAAAGTTTCGTTGTGATGTGAAGGAAGAGAGTTGATTGAAGATGAATCAAGCAGCAGAAGGCCTTTATCTTCAAGAACCGATGAAAATGTCGACAGAATCCGGGATCTTGTGCGTTCAGATCGTCGGTTGGCAGTCAGAATGATCGGGGAAGAGTTGAATTGACTCACACTACCGTTCATCAGATTTTGACCAATGAACTGTGGATGAGATTCAAGCATTGGCCGAGACTGGCTGAGACCTTGTCACACAACAATTTCAATAAACGAATTTTTGGTCACTAAAAACATTCCTATGGCTCCTCAGTCTCCTTATTCGCCTGTCTTGAGTCCTTGTGACTGTTTCCTCTTTCCAAGATTGAAAAATCACCTCAAGGGATGTCATTTTGGGACACTCGAAAACATTCAAACGTCCGTAACCGATTTTTTTCGCATCTTCAAGAACCGATGAAAATGTCGACAGAATCCGAGATCTTGTGCGTTTAGATCGTCAGTTGACAGACAGTATGATCGGGGAAGAGTTGAATTTGACTCACTACCGTTCATCAGATTTTGACCAATGAATTGGGGATGAGAAAAATCTGCGCAAAAATAGTTCCAAAAAAACTTTTACAGGACCAGTTTTTGACCAGTAAAAACATTCCTGTGGCTCCTCAGCCTCCTTATTCGCCTGACTTGAGTCCTTGTAACCTTTTCCTCTTCCCAAGCTTGAAAAATCACCTCAAGGGACGTCATTTTAGGACACTCGAAAACATTCAAACGGTCCAGCACTGCTATGAGGATTGGAATTGAGTGGGGGGTATCGGAGGAATACAGGAGGAATACTTCCACCTCTCGGAGCTGCACATGTTTGCAGTTAAAAGCTTGCGAAGTGAACTACAGATATTTTTGTATTTTCAATATTTCATTTTTTTCACTATTGACGAACTACATAAGAATTTTCAACATATTTCCTGATTTGTTCTTTATGACATGTGTCAGTTCCAGATGATGACGTCAAGGACACTGTCAACAGTTGGTTAAATGGACTGGCGGCCGACTTCTACGACGAGGGGTTCGTCAAGCTCATCGCCCGTTCGGCTAAATGCCTCGAGCGGAACGGCGATTACGTCGAAAAATAGCTGTTGGTTATTGTAGAAATAAAAATTTTGCAAAACCGTTAGTTGTGTTTACTTTTAAACCAGAACGGTTCATATTTAAAAAATAACCCTCGTAGTTGTTTAAATTGGAATATTTAAATGAGATTAATCATATGCGAAACATTTATAATGACATTGAAAAGATATTTGTAATTTATGCAGAATTTCTTTTTCTTTAAACTTCTGTTACTGTTATACAATTCTTTCTATATAATGGAATGTACACGACATGTACATACATACGTACAGCTTATGAAATTACCTCAATTAAAACAACTGGTTATTCTGTTTCTTGCAATATATTTTATATTGCTAATATTAAAACAATTATTAATTTCAAGGAGAATTTATTCATTAAAAGTGAAAAAATATTTCCCTTTTTCTATTTTTTAAAATACAAATAGAAAAACTACAAAAAATAGTTGATATCATGACTAAAGAGCTGCCAAGCGGTGATAGAGAGTACTACAAAAATCTAATCAAATCATCAGCAGCATGCAATTTTCGGTACTCTGTCGGCAAAACACTAAACATGAATTTAGTAGAACTGTACAGGCCAACCAGACAAAAACGAACACGTATGTACGTTTAATACTTTAGAAAAAATATGTAACAAAGAGGCTATGACACTATTTTTCGATGTTATCGCCTTCCCGATCGATGCCGAAACGTCGTGAGTCGAAGTATGAGCTTTTTTATATCTCTGTCGAAAAAGTCTCCCGCCACCTGTCTTGTCCATTCTTTGACGGCATGCTTGACCTCGTCATCGCTGGAAAGTCTTTTTCCGCCTATAGACTCTTTGAGTGTGGTGAACAGATGCTAAGAGATCCGGGCTGGGTGCTGGGTGGTTGATAAAGTCCCATCCGAATGAATAAAAAAGTTGCGTTGTAATGCTCACGTGTGAGGACGGGCATTGTCAACCACCCAGTGTTTGTAAGTTGTCACAAGCACTTTTTGCTGATTGAAGAGAGCTTTTGCTAAACAAAATAATCAAAAACCTCATTTAACCGATAATAATTATTAGTTTTTAATGTCTAGTTCCGCTTAAACCAAAGAAATTGGATATAACTTTTCAAAAGAAATAGGTAACAGTAAACCTGTTGGTAAAATAAAGCGTTAAATACAAAAGCAACGTTGATGGATGATAAACCAGTTAGCTAGAAAGAAGAGGTGACAAACAAGAAGGATCAAACCATAACCACTTCGAATAGCGGTAAAACAAGAGAAATCGAGGTCCACATAGAACTGTGGTACCCTTGATGATGGTACCATCATCATCAATTAGCTCTTTAATCCATCACCATGGTCTCCACTAGTAATTTTCTCCATTGGTCCCTGGTAGAAGCCTTTACCTTCCACTATTTAATTAATTTCTCAGGCCAGTTTCCTCTTAATTTCTGTATTGAGATTTATTTTTGATAATTCTTTTTTTTCCACTGGCTCTTAAGTGATTATTTTTGTTGGTTCTGACTCATTCATTTTATACACATGCCCTATCCCACTTAAACACCTGAGTTTAATTATTTTATCCCATCTGGCTCCTTGTTTAACTGATAGAGTTTGTGATTTTCTCCAGATTTTTCCTGGTATAACTTTGTAAATTTGTATCATGGCACTGTAGAACCAGGTCTGATGCGGCAATAAGGGTAAGACCTGATGCGGTAAGCAAGGTAAGCACCTCATGACCTCAAGTCCCCATCTTCTGATGGGGACGCCCCATGTAGTGATTTTCCTTTTTTTAGGAGATGAGATTGGCCGAGGAGGGCACCGTTTTGGCAACTTCATATGGACGCCATGTATACTATTCCTGTCTATCTAGAATCCAATGATTATGATATCTTTTTATTTTTCTGAGTCATTTACTTTCGAAGATTGGCAATCATCTAGGCTATTATGTCTTTTGATACAGCACTTCGGATTAGTTCTACAGTTGTGCACGTAAACCTTTCTAAGAGATTCTTCAGCCATGAATTTTTTCTACGAAGGACGGTTCTTTGCTCAGGGTAATTCCTTCAGGGATAAGTTGATGTAGCTCATATTTATTTCTCTTTATATGTCATCGATGCTTTCATTTATGTGTTTGAGTAAAGTAGTTCTTGAGGTTCTGACGGACTTTTTGGATAACGTTGCCTTTATGATTGAAAATATAATGAACAGATATCATTATATTTTCAATCATAAAGGCAACGTAATCCAAAACATTTTCTATCTAGGATCCAAATAATGTCCTTCAATATCTCAATACGTGTCTTTTTAAACGTACGACATTATCTATTGTTATATTTCATAAAAAAACTCAAAGTAAAAGTTGTGCAAAAAACTAAACGTTTACTTTTAGATAAAATCCGGAACAACCACGCATTACTCCGTTACATACAAGTTCATTGTCATTGTTGAATAAGGATATAATATTTGTAACTATTTAGCAACTTACGATTTAACTTATCTGAAAAAAGTAGATTTCTAAGTCCCGAAGCTAGCGAAGATCCAGACTCGGTATGATGAAGCTACTAGGGCCGTTTATAGTTTAAAACAATTATTGCAGGCGTAAAAAAAAGATAAATGAAAACAATCAGTAAAGTATTTTAGTGCGTATGTATGTAGCAACGCTTTTTTTTTAGACACCAAGCATCAATGCACTATGAAGTAGGGTTGTAAATCGAAGGCAAAACATCGATGTTGAACATCGATGTTAACATCGGCGCTGAAACATCGATGTTGAAAAAACATCGAAGGGATAACATCGATGTATCGGAAACATCGATGTTTTATTAAATATTAAAAAAAAACTATTTTTTTATATTATATAGGTTTTATTTAATAATATAAAGATAAAATACGAAAAAAAGTAACATATAATACACAAAAAGCATTTATTAAATTTTTAAATAGATTGTGTAACAGACACATTCAAATGTCCCGACGCTGCTTATAACCGTTTGGAACAGCTTATATAAGCCGTTCACTTTTGTAAGGACAAACTAAATCTGGATATTTTGGTGATTTTTATAGTGTATTACTGACTTTTATAAACCTGGTTATATTGTAAAAAGGGCTTTACACTTTGTATTATTTTAGGTTAGTATTATATTTACAAAATATTTAAGATGTTACTATTCAAAATGAAATATGACAAACGATATTTTTTTAAATGACATTTAAATGACGGCACGTTGCCGTTCCGTCGGCGTTCTTACTGAAATACTGCCAATATATACTTTTTGGCCGCATTTTTAGCAAGTAACAATAGATTATTTCTATTAAATTTCACTTTATTTACCTCGTTCACTTATACAAAAAATGGTTCGACAACAAAAGTCAAAGAGCAACAAGTGTTGGTTTCGTTCGTCGTCGTCATTATTTGCAAAAATTAGAAGTTTCTTCTTTTTTTTTCTTATTCTGCTAACTGCTAAGAAGAATAAGAAGTAATACTATTAGTATTGTTATATTACAATAGATGGCGCTTATATTTTGTGCACTAATTTTAATAAAAATAAAATTTTTAAGATTCCAGCGCCTCTAGCGGTAGTTTCTGAATTTCAAAGTTCAAAACATCGCCATCGGTAGCAGACATCGATGTTTTATCGATACTATCGCCACCTGAACATCGATGGTAAAAACATCGATGTTTTCAGGAGAGACATCGATGTTATCGATACATCGATGTTTTTTTCCCATCCCTACTATGAAGTACTCGCCTGTTACAATGGAGCTGCAGTTGTAAACAGCGTCCGATTGTGAAGAAACCATCATCACCCTCCATATTACGGTTACCTAGGTTTACATTGGATGATATTTTTTGGAAGCTTTTAGTCTGACATTTTTTCAAACTAGCCTATCCACCTTAAACGATTTTGCATTTACTGTTGCTACCATGTTCAGATCTTGGAATAAATTGTACAGCTCATAGTTTATTCTCGTTCTCCAGCTGGTTCCTCTTCAACAGATTCTAAAATGCGTCTCAGAATCTTTAGCTTTAAGTTGCTTAAGAGGCGAAACTCAATTATACTTCTGGTTACAGCCTGCGACGTAGCTAAGAATTTATGGGCTCAAGTTATAAAAATTTATACACACGGTGTATCAAAATAGAAGGAATACGATTTTTCTCGTAAACTTGATGTATGAACAGAATGAAAAACAAGATAACTAAAAATTACCCAAAAACTCATTTTTAAATTTTCCGACACAAACCGGAAGTACCAAATATCAAGGACAAGTCTGAATAATTAAATGG
This sequence comes from Liopterus haemorrhoidalis, assembly GCA_963971575.1. NCBI lineage: Eukaryota > Metazoa > Arthropoda > Insecta > Coleoptera > Dytiscidae > Liopterus > Liopterus haemorrhoidalis. The sequence goes on along the minus strand of OZ020618.1, from coordinate 11,965,984 downwards.
GAACGTATGCTGTGTTGGCTATTTTAAGATAGAGCTTTTGAAAAGAAACAAACTTTTACTACATTTTTTTGATATCTTTTACGATTTACAAAAAAATGCATTCTCTATAATGACTTGAAAATAAAGTATTTTATTTATTTGTGTTCAAAGAGCCAACCAGTTTTATTTAAACACTTTCACATCCTTACTCTTACGCTATTTGTAGCTCGGAATATAATACAAATAAAAATGATGAGGTACTTGCAAATAGTGAAAGTGAAATATTTTTTATTATAATTATTTATATTGTGCTCCGAGCTACAGATAACTCAAGAGGAAGGATGAGAAAGCGCTTAAATCAAAATGGAAGGCACTTTGAACACTTGTAAATAAAAATACTTTCAAGTTGTTATAGAGAAAACATTTTTTCGTAAATCGTAAATATTTTTAAATAAAAGTTTTAATAAAGGTTGTTTATTTTCAAAACATATATCCAAAAATATCCAACACTCCATACCAGTGGTGCTCACTAATTTTTCCACGCGATCTACTTTTAAAATACAAACTTAACCGCGATCTACCCTAACCCTAACACCCTGTTAGGGTTAGGGTCCAATACACCCTGTATTGGACATTTTGATTGTTCGAAACTCGTCGAACCAAAATTTTTGAACATTTTTTTAAAAATATATATAATCACTTTTTCGCTGGCGATCGACTTTAAATCATTACGCGATTGACCTTATGAGCACCACTGCTATATACGTTCCCATTTAAATTTGTCCTTGATATCCGGTACATTCAGTTTGTTCCGGAAAATTTCAATAGCACCAATCAAATCTTTGGGTAAACTTTGGTTATCAAAATTTTTTGCCCAACTTGCTCACACATACGTTTTCGAGAAAAATAGTTTTCCTTATATTTTGATACAGTCTGTATATTTGTGTAGCAAAGTATCAGTTTGCAGGGGGGGGGGGGATTTGAAACTACGCTGGTTGCAGCACTTCAGAATTCTACGTGCAAACTAGCCACTAGCGCAAATTGTTTTATCGTGTTTGGGACCTCTTAAGCTTGGTTTATAATAGATCTGTTATGGATATATAAGCATAAAAATTACACTACTCTCTTTTTTCTGTTTATTACAAACTGATGTTTTGAAGGGTCAAATCCTTTGTTCTATAATTATGCGTTATGTTATGGGTTTATTATAAACCAGGCTTTATAGATCGACCAAGTTCTGACACGTGTCTTAAGTAGCCAAACCCTTTAATTGGAATGTAAGTATCCAATACAAATAAATCGTAAAAAAACAGGATACAGATAGGATAACACGTGAAACATAGTTTATATCTGATATTAGTAATAATGGATCAAGTATTGGGTGATGTAAAGAAATAGTTGACATTGATAGAAACACACGGAACAGCCAGAGGGATAGGATACACCGGTGCGGTGTACGCCTACAGTGCACGCGCCGCTCTGTGCCGTGATTAACTGCTGAATACAAGCTCTCACTTGTCCGTAATTACACCTGTCATTTCAAGGGAGACCACAACATGTCCAATAATCAAAACCATACCATTTTAATCAGAAATGCAAATAATTGAAAGGTATGCAGATATTTTGATCACACCATGATATAAATAACAACAAACAAACAAAACTGTTTTAATTACTAACATAACGAAAATCTAGTTCTAAATTCCTGACCAGTCTAACCTATTGAAAAGTGAGACACTCAAATACTCTAATTCAGAGGTCGGGGAACATTTTTACCCATTACCCAAAGATATATTTCTTTACACCGACGTTACCCCATTGGCTTGAAATGTAAATACCAAGCAAAAAAAAAGGTCCTCACGTTCCAAAATCTAAATTAAATGATAAGCAAAAAAAAGGTCCTCACCTCTCCAAATCCAAATGACGAGCAAAAAACAAAAAAGTCCTCACCTCCCAAAATCTAAATGGTGAGCAAAAAAAAAAGGTCAAGCCCCTCAGCGCCCTTTTCCATAGTGCGCTACTAACACGTTTATAAAATAGCAAATTGGAAAAATTTCCTTATTACCCCCAAAAATTTACCCCATTTGGGGTAATTTACCTCGGTTGCCCGACCGCTGCTTTAATTGGTAGCCAAATTATTGTACTAAATACTGCAGTACAAACAGCCCGACGAATTCTAGCGGCCCGGGCAAATATTTGAATTACGCCCCTTAATGAATGATAGGTATATTTTTAAAATAATATATTATTTATATTGGTTTTAAGCCCATTTTTGAAAATATATTATAAAAAAAATAATAATAATTTATTTATTAAATTGAAAAAACAACTACGTTAAATAATAGTTTATACAGATTACATATTACTTACAAGCCGCAAGTTAATTTTTCGAGCTTTTAAATCAGCGAAGGTCTCTATTTCATGTAAATTTTGAGATACGGTCTTTCGAAAATGAAATATTTACAAATTTTCAAATCTACACGGATCAAAAAGGCATTCTCTAAGGAACTATTTTGTAAAGAACTATTTGTAAAGAACTATCTCTAAGGAACTATTTTCTAAAGGACCCTATTTTGTATCTAGGTATAAAAAAGTCTGTAGATTTCAAAAATTCAAACTGCAGATCTTTATATTTTATTATTCTTAAGTTACGATTTTATTAAATTAAAAAAAAAAAAAAATGAAAAATTAAATATTTCACAAGAAAAAAAATTTTTGTGGGTTGTTTTTTAATATGTCCTGAGGCTCTTTAGGACCTCTTTGAATAAGTTATTCTTGAAGGAAAACAAATAAAATAATTATTTATAAAATTTAATTTCTCAGGCAGTTAAAAAGATACACGTTTTATTAGTTTCTAATAAGAAGTTTGAAGAATACAAATAAATGTATTGGAAATATTTCGGAAAACTAAATTTTATATTAGTAATTTACTAAGCTGCTGGTTAATTTATTAAATAGTATTATCTCCTAAGTTTCTCCGGACTCTGCTTATAAACATTCGTTTATCCGCCCCTAGACGAATTGATTTAAAAATCTGGAAAAATCGTATTACTCGAGTACTACAAATTTATGTTGAATGCAATAATACGCTCGAAATTTTTGATTATTTTTTATATTATTCAAAAAATGTATTATTTTTTAAAATTAATGTGGGGCATCAAATTTAGAGCCTTGAAGCGTAGAGTATCGTACAAAAACTAATTTAAATTTTGTTTTAACGCGTTTTGTTCTAAAATGCCAGCATTTTGGCTTTCAATTAGACTATTTCACTTACTAAATACCCACTAAACCCTTAAATGTGTGAAAATTTACATCATTTTATTATTTTAATTTAAGTAATCCCATTTTTAAATTACTCTTCCGCGTTGCAAAAAACTTGTCATTCTAAACTATAAAAAGTGATCCACTTTTTTAAATTGGATTTTATATTTCTGTCACTTTGTTTCCGCATTAAACCTTATTGTTCCAAGGAAGTTAATTGTACTCCAAAAATATGACATTGAAATTTTTTTATTGTATTTCTTGTTCTTATTAATATATCTGTCTTTATCTTCAAGTTCCGTTAAGCATTATTTCTTCCGTCAACATATTATTAATTAGTAGTTGATTGTAAAATTTATTACAATGCATACAAAAAGTTTGAATTGTTATTTGCAAAAAAATGGCATTGATATTTTTTATATGTAATTATTTTTATCTTCTAAGTTCCGTTGTTCAACAAATTATTGTTCAGCAAGTTATTCAGTAATAACTAATAACTGATTAAATACATGAATTTAAAGAAGGCAATTAATCATAGTAATAAATAATACAGGAATTATTAACAAATATTCTTGAGATGAATTACCATGGCTTTTGTGGTAAAACGGTTGCCTACGGAGAACAGGGACGCTCCTTTTTCTAAATAAGTTTGTTCAGGTTTTTTTAAAATATTTTTCCTGTTTAGTTGTAAATATCTATAAAACTGTAAAATTTTAGTCTATGGGTTAATCTATGGGCTTCAAGAGCATAGAAGCATAAAAGTGTAGTGTTTTTCCACTAAATTTTATATTTAGTGGATCGATTAAAAAAAAAGTTAGCCGTATATAGAAAAAATGTTTATTAATTATTAAAATACACTTTTTGGGGATTTATTTCTTAAAAATAATATCGTCTAAATGTAGACCCTCGCGTTCTCGGCACTCATTTAATCGAACAGTAAAATTACTTATGACGTCTCGGCAGGTGGACTCAGGGATGACTGCCATTTCGTGACGGATATTTTCTTTCAAATGCGCCAGTGAAGTCGGTTTATTGGCGTAAACTTTAGATTTAAGATAACCCCATAGGAAAAAGTCCATAGGGGTTAAATCTGGACTGTGTGGAGGCCAATTTATGTCACCTCTCCGGGAGATCAATTTGCCTGAGAAAATTTCACGAACACGTGGCATATTGGACGTGTGAGAAGTTGCTCCGTCCGGTTGGAACCATGTTCTTTGGTTATAGCCAGGAAAGTTTTGCAGTTCAGGTACCAAGAAGTTGTCTAACATCTCCACATAACGCTCTGAATTCACTGTAATTGCACGCCCCCTTTCGTCTTCAAAAAAGTAAGGGCCGATAATTCCTCGCGCCGACATCGCAGCCCATACGATCACTTTAGGCGAATGTAGGGGTTTCTGATGTTTGCGTTTCGGATTCATTGCACTCCAGTAGCGGCAGTTCTGCTTATTTACGTGGCCATTAAGATGAAAATGAGCTTCATCCGAAAACAAAATGTTGGTAAACGTTGAAAATCACTCAATCACCTGATTTACGAAATTAAGCCTCTGACTGGCATCTTGGGGCTTTAATTCTTGCACCAATTGAATTTTGTAGGGGTGCAGCTTTAGTTCTTTGTGCATAATGCGATGTAATGATGATCTATGCACATTTAAAGCACTTGTGCGCTTCCGAATTGAAAGGTTCGGGTCGTCACGACCAGACTGATTAACATTCTCCACGTTTTCTACCGTTCTTGATGACCTAGGTCGCCCGGATTTTGATTTATACAGCGTTGTACCAGTCTCTTCAAACTTTTTAACCCAATTTCGAATGAGAGGAATGCTTGGCGCATCATTTAAGTGGCGAAAACCTCGAATACTGCAGAATTTTCTACGCGCTACAGTCGCCGAATCACCGTTTTTGTAAAACTCTCGCACGCATAACGCGCGGTCTGCTCCCGAGAAACGCTCCATAGCGACTGAATTCCCAAGAGCCAGGCTACCGATTAACATAACCCCCGCGCCCCTCGGATACGTTGCGTTCACGCAGTAAGCTAAATAAATATAAAATTTCTTTTGAGACACCTTGTATACATGCTAATGGTATATGGTATATGGTACATGTAATGGTATATATGCTAAATTTTATAGAATAAGTTGGCTTCTTTTAGGAACTTCATGATCTTATTTTCGTTTTGGTTTGAAAGAATTTCATCTGGGTCTACTGGTAGTTGGTTGGAGCTTCTTTCCATATAGTATTGAGGGCATTCTACAGTAATATGCCTTACTGTCAGTCTGGTGTTGCAGGTCTGGCAATTTGGTGGGGCTTCTCGTTGGAACAGGTGTTTGTGAGTTAATAGAGTGTGTCCGATTCTTATCCTGGTTAATACTATCTGTTCTCTTCTGGTAATGTTGTTTTGGGGTTTACTTCTGTGTATGTGAATACAAATGTTGTTCCATGTTTCTTTTGTTTTGTTTTTGTAGTGGCTTTTTATCTCGCAAGTTTGAGGTGGACGAAGAAATCTACCCCTTGATTTCTTTGTGTATTGCTTCTTTTGCCGCTCTGTCTGCTGTCTCATTTCCTGGGATGTGTTGGTGCGATGGAACCCATAATATTGTAACTTCTTTCCCTTGTGATATGGAGCCATGTAGATTGTCCTGGATTTTTTGGATTATGGTGTTTCTAGTATATGTTTGCTGTATTCTGGTGATGGTACTTAGAGAGTCTGTCTGTATTATAAACTTTTGGCCTGGATGGAGTCTTATGTATTTTGTCGCCTGTAGAACAGCAAATGCTTCAGCAGTGAAAACACTTGTTTAATCTGGTAGGTGGAATTTTTAAATTTCGTTTTCTGTAACTAGCGCGATAAAGTGTTTGTAAGCCGCTTTTTTGCGTGAATCTAAAGCCAACAAGCAGACTAACAGAAATGGATATCTTCTTTTTTTCGGATATCTTCTTATAATTACCTGAAGCGGTGTCTTTTTTTTCCTAGATAAAATTTTTAAATAAAAAGAGCATACCATAGGGTCTTAGTGTGGTTGTAGTATGGTCTGCCTCAGGAACCTAAATTCGGAATGAGCCTGGTTTTAGAAAAAATACTGTTTGCACCTAGTACTTGAAATATGTTTAGCACAGGTCTTAAACTCGCATTTAGCACACTTGGTATAGTATTCCAAAAGGATTTGGCCACTCTCACTTATTGATTCCTATAATGACTGACAGTATAACCATTATACCTGGTGAGATTATAGTTCTGATAACAATAGGGACCAGGGCATAGGACAGGACCGTAATAATTATTTTAAATAAAAATGTTTTCTTACATGTTGTTTCGAATGAACTGTATATACTCACATGACATTCCTTCACATTTTTATCAGGCTTAGGACTGGCTATATTTGAATTATAAATATAGGCATGTTTAAAAATCGTTTTGTTTTAAAGTATTTATTTTTATATTTATAGAATAAAAATCGTATATTTTATTTATTATTATTTTAGACATAAAACTATCTATTTTCTAGAAAACTTGTAAATCGGGTCGTTTTCGCTGCTGATTTTCGCCTCGAGCAATGATACGTTGAATTGTTCGGAATTATTAATTCCGCAGTTCTAAGTATAGGTTTGTCATTACCTTCCGAAACTAACTTTTTATAAACTTTCAGTATCAGAACTTTGCAATCTTCTGACAAATGACATTTTCCTTTAGTAGCTACATCCACATTTTCGCATTCCACGTCAACGTCCACATTTTTGTACTCCAAATTACCTTGCACAGATTCACTATTTTCACTACAGAAATTAGGAATTTATTTAAAATCAAATGGTCGACAAAGAGCGCTGTTGTAAATGTATGCACGCTATGAACGTTGAAAATTAACTAACAAATAAATATTACATATTATGTGTATAACAACCCCTAAAATTTAGAAACAATAGGATTATAAATTAGGAAGATATCCTTAATGGTTTTCAAGAAACTTCAGTTGAACTATTCAATTTAAATTTTAAATTCCCTTCATACCTCTTATATTCTTTTTACAGCAACAAGTCTTAAGATTACTGCCATAAACCCATTACCGCATTGTTAAGCTTTTTAAAAAGAGTGGCTATTTCATTTTGGAAATACTATACACAAATAACTATTTGAATGTCATATGGCTGTGTAATTTTTCTGACATTGTGCTGAACAGATGCCAATAACTTGCATTCAATTTTATTGCTTTCAACCAGTATGAACTACAAATTGAATTATAACAGTAGGTTGCAGATATATTGACCTGAAGCATATTTCTTTAGTAAAAGTGATATATTTAAAATGTCAGTTTGATTTGCTGTATAATAATTTCATCCACGTGTTATCATTGTGTTTTATAAGATTTGTTTACGTTCTCGTTCAAGGCAAATTTTACACATAGTTAATGAAGTTTTTCTACTTCGCAAGTACTTCGTGATCGTGAAATATTTCTCGATTGAATTATTAATGTTCTTTCCACAAATTTTTCCTCAAATCCAACGCTTAATGGTAGATTTACCTAGGTTGGCGTGATAGTTTAATAAAAAATTGAGAAACAATTTTGGAAAAAATATTCATTTATACAGATGTCCCAAATAACTTGTTATGCATGGAGATCTCGAGAACGGTAAGAGGTACTAGGGCAGTTAAATTAGACCAAAGTTGGCGCATTAAGGGACCAGTTTAACGATGTCTTTGTTCTCCTAAAAATATATAGCTTACTATACTCTATGTCAAATAAGAAAAGAGTAGATAGCGCTGCGAACCGAGTACGATTTACACAGGTCAAATACAATATAGCGGGAAATTTAAAATAAGTTACAACTAGAGCAGCGTTTCTGAACCGGGGGGGCGTGAAAGCTTCGTCGAGGGGCCGCGAAGTCATATAAAATCGAAGCATGAAATTATAATAGAAAAACGCTCAATTTTGCAAGATATATTCATAAATATATGACATTTATATTCATTAAAATATACCTTTTAAACTTAAATAAAATAAATTATACTTATTTTGACAACTAATTTAAACTAATTAAAACGGTTCGCGTTTGAGGTACTTCAAGTACTTTCAAGTAGGTACGACTTGAAAGTCACCTTAGCCCTCCAAATGAACCCGTAAATAAAAAAATTAACCTGTATAAAATTCTCGAGAGATAACTCCATTATACTTCCAATAGTAATTTTCATCCCTTTCTGAGATCTCAGAATTATCATTGATAGCCCAAAAGTCATCCTATTATCACCGCTGTCCTCCCATTTTACCATATAGGCCGTGTCTACAACGCTATAGCTCTGAAATTATAATAAATCCTCAATCAAATGTAAAACTATTTATATAAAGATACAAAGAAAACAAAATATAAACTAATTTAGATCATGTAGTACCAAGTAACTTCCAAATTTAACGTTATACCTCATCTTCAATAATAAAAAAAATAGTGTATTGGGCCCTGTAGTTCAATTTCAACCACGTGTATACTATTGATAAAATATTAATATATGTGTTTATTCTCATAAAGAATTATTTTAAGCAATTCTGTTCCTTATTTATTAATTGTTAATGACTATATTCCTTAATGAGCTTTATCATGATTAACCATCTTGATATGTAGTGATACGTGATTTTTGCAAGTGGCGTCTTCATATTTTTCTGACGTTTTTAATTATTTTTAAGTGATAAAAGTGCAGAAAATACTTGAAATAGTGTGTTATAGTGTGGACTTAAGTGTTTGGACTCTATGCAGACCAAAATTGGAGCGACTGGAAAGGTATTTGTGGAAATTTTTGTTAATTTTATAATGTAAGTCATTGTTATGTAGAATGTGCTTCTATGGACAATATAGAAACACATATACATATGCATACACTATCGGATATAACTAGAGAAACAAAACTATTTTTTAAATCATTTTCATAAATCCCGATTATTGACTAAATGAATATTGAATTATATTGGTATAGCAACAACAATTTATAAGTTACAACCTGCTCTTAAAAATATTTGTTGTACTGGTACAATAAATAAAATACTTATGTATATATAAGGGGGCCGCAGACAATATTTAAGTTATTTTGGGGGGTCCCATGCCAGAAAAGGTTGAGAAACACTTAACTAGAGCATGGACGTAGTAACTGGGTTAGCAAGTGTTTTTTTTTTTAATATAAAAAAGGAATTGGTTAATAAGATATTGAAATAAAAAAAAAACAAGGCAGATAATACACTTACGTTATTTATACGACATAAATTCAATATAATGGGAAACTTGAAAAAGTTAAAAATATTAATTTTTAAAAATTATGTATTATATATAAAAATACATATTTGGCTAAAAAAGTTTAACTAAAACAATAACACAAACAATATATCCTCAGAGCTAAAGCTTTCTTATTTAAATATTTATTGTAAATAAATTTTTTTAAAAATCAGCTGTGGCCACCACAGGACTCACTGCCATCACAAAGTACTTTATGCTCCTTTATCAAAAAATATTTCTAGAAAATAAAAATTGTTAGTTATTGCTTTTATAGCAACTTTTGTTATATAATTTTTTTCCAAATATTTCTCTATTGTGAAATATTCGCAAAAATCGATTTTTACCAAAGGTTGATCAACTCGTGCCATGGATGTCAGAAGCTCAAATATGAAGTTTCATGAAAATCCTTTAAGCCGAATTTGCTCTGCACGTGTACACATAGCCCCAATCGCCTTCTTCGGTATGCCACTGCACGGTTTATTAAAAGGGCGCAGTTTGTCTGTTTTGCCCCGGGCGCCAAAAGGGCTTGCGCCGACTCTGCTTCTCACATGGGTAGTTCTACGTGACTTGCTCCAGAGTGAGCTCACCCAGCAGCCTGGTGATCCTAGCACCTGTAAGGAAAAACACCAATGGGATCTACAAAGAACCATGACTTTTAATAAGGGCTGGTTGTTGACCGACCGTTAAATACCGTGGCGAAGCACGAGTACTCAGCTAGTACAATATAAAAGTAACCAGATCCGGTTTGTTCTTACAAAAGTCTCATATAGTCGGATTGCCGATAGGTGACTGTTTGGTGCTACAAGTATCGATATTCAGAACTATATGCTTTCTCTGTCTATATCATTATAATTATTTGCATACCCATAGTAACGTATAGTGACGCAAGTTGACAACTAACCTTCCAAATTATTTTAATAAAATACAAAGCATTAGAAAGAAACGGCATGATTCGTAGATATCTTTACTAATTAGAGCACGAAAGTAAATTTACAGCAGTACTCAAACAAACAAAATTATTAATTTTAAGGTAATAATTATAAATAAGGAAAAATTTGTACTCATACGTAAATTTTGGATTATAATTTGTTGTTTAATTAAATTAAATTTTTATGTTTCCCCTAAGTACAAAGTAATAAAATATTAAGTAAAAAGATATTTATTCATATAATATATTGCTACAAGTTGTATTTAAATGTTTATTTTAATCATAAAACAATTAGTCACTGTAATGCATGATATCGTCGTCATCTGAACTATCGCTGTCATTTCCTTTATTTATTATTATTGGATTAATATCATCTACAATCCTTTCCTTTCCCACCATTCATTTATTAAATTTTCGATTTTTTTAACAAATTTTGCCCAAGTTTCACAACTAATTTGATCACAGGCTACTTGCCACATTTTCAAAACTTCGTTATCACTATATCCGTATCGACCAATATGTTTATCATAATATTTTTTTTGTTATACCCCAAATTAGTACTTATATACAGTGATAAGGAGGTAATAGTACTTCATGACCATACGTTTGTGACAATGTATCAATAATATAAACTGGTTCAGATTTTTCTTTCTTAACAATTTTTAAAAGATCACATTTTAAGTCATTTTTTGAAAAAGTTATGTTATTATTTATCAGGCAATTTTGAATTTTTTAAATACCAGACACTGACAGCTAAGACAAATAACAAAAAACATTTTTAAAATCGCTGAAAAATGGTAACTAGATTATTATATGAATGCATTACTTGATACATACATGTAACAGTCACCTATCAGCAATCCGACTATATTAGCAAAACTAACTGGTCATATTAGTTTGTTCTTGATCTGAAATCGGTCCTCTGCTGATATTTGGCAACCCTGTTCTTTGTTACCCAAAAGACCTTGATCACTTCAAATTAATTCAATGGTGAAAATTAATTTTAGGGGCCAAGGTTAATAAAGAAAGCATGCTCTTGTAGAACATGTTCCGTTTCCAAAAAAGACCTTCTAAAAAACACTAGTTTAAAGGTAAACTACTAACAATATCAATAAATTGTATCTACAATCGATCATAAAATAATTTGATTAAATCAAATTAGAATGGATCATGCATCCAATTACAACTAAAATGGTAATAAAATTAATCAAAAATATAAAAATGTCTCCATTAATGGTATTAGCATTGCTTAGCAACAATTAAAAATGAAATGTAGGCGGTTATGGAATTTATTTAAAAATTGTATACTTGACATAATTAAAGGTTTTATTGGAGATGAAAAATGAGACAGATCGACTTGAGATGGTGATTCGGCTGATAATGCCTTGGCTTCGTTTTTCGTCTATGTATGATTGATTAGTAATGTACAGTGGCGTACAAAGACATATTCAAAATAAACAAAAATCTTTCTTCCCGTATATCCAGTGGTGTCACCCCAATTTATAAAATAATTGAATAGAAGTGTGAATTTTCACATATTTCAGGGTTTTGCAGGTATTTAATAGGTGTAAGAAGCCAACATAATACTGGATGTCTAGGTATATTTATCACATCAAAATCAACAGTTTTTTGATAACCACTTTTATTCGATATTTGAGAACTAAGAGCTTCCATTTAATTTTAAACAAAATTTAAATAATTTGCCAAATATCCCAGCGTTTTTTTTGCATTTGCTTCGTATTCAAGTCTTCATTAGATTAATAAGAAATATTTTACAGTATAGAGTGTAGTGTGGTGTGGTGTGAGTAACTCAGTTCACAACTATTAAAAAAATATATTATTTTTTTATATTTTTAATTCCAAAACAATACACGCACTGTCTTAGCTATAAATACAAAAAATCCATAATATTATTAGCCATAATTTAGCCATGAACTAAAAAAATATATTTTTTTAAAACACAAAACGTGCCCTTTTTTTCAAAAACACAATCTGATTCAAGCACAATCAAAAATACCTCTCGTATGTTTCCGGCTTAGATACATTACCTATAATTTTTTCAGAGTTTTGGTTTAACCCTTTTTGGTAAAAGGGTGCGAGACAAGAACTTTTGCACATTTTTGGCTAAATTCGTGTTAAAAAGAAACGAACTATTTATCGTTGCGTAATCTACATCTTAAGAGCTTTCTTTTGATACCACACAATAATTTTTTTTATCAACGACACAAAAAAAATCAACATTTTTCGAAAAATTTATCTGATCAAAAATTCATGTTGAACTATTTCGGTTCCCATCAATGTTCATTACGCAGATTTTTTTTAGATTTTAGATCAATCCCTTTGGGAGATAGGGTGGGGAACAAAAGTTTTTTGACACATTTTTGGCAAAAATCCAATAAAAAAAATGATTTTTCAAGAATAAAAAATTGTTTGTTGATCTACGCATTAACAGGTTGCATTTGGTATGCCACTCAAAATTTTTAAAAAATATTCATTTTTTATTCTTCTTCTTCTTCCCTAGCTTATCCCATGTCATATGGGGTCGCTGTTCCTTATCATTCTTCTCCATTCATTTCTGTCTTTAATTTTCTTTTTTTTATTTTTTATTAAAACAAATATAAACAAATATGTGGTTTATATTTATCCTGCGCTATATTTTTTCGAACTCTCTATAGTTTTCCTATATGTGGGTCAAAAAGTTGTACAAGTGTGCCAAATTTCAACTTTCTATGTTCAGCCTTTTGGCTACAATTTCTACCGTACAGACACACAGACACATAAGTGACGTTATAAGGGTTTTTTGGTGGTCATATCTACAAAATCCTAAAAACCGGATTACATAATGAGGAGAGAGAGCACGGGTTAATCCAGGCTGCAGGAAATCTTCAGGAATGTCCCCTCAAAAAATGATTTAATCCACCCATGGAGGGGGTAAATAACTAAATATATAAATATATATATAACTACAGATAAAATACCAGTGGTTTATAATAAATTCTCATAAATTTAACAACCGGATTCCGGAAACTGGTTGGAAAATTAAGGAAAAAAAATATGTACCTACCCTTAAACTATGAAAACTAGTTCTTAAACTATACACTTAATTATATAAATACGAGAACAAATATCACACATAATATAATTGTTTATGCGTAAAAATGGTTTTGAACAAAATAATAAATAAAAAATCAACTGTGGCCACCACAGGACCGACCGCCATCATAAAGTACTTGTATAAAATACATTCTAGCAGCAGAGTAGAAATAACTTGGCCTAATATTTTCTAACAGAGATATTATTTATCATGACCATGGAAACGTTACCTATAAGTTTAAAAAAATCAGCTGTGGCCACCACAGGACCGACCGCCATCATAAAGTACTTATATAAATTACATTCTAGCAGCAGAGTAGAAATAATTTTCTAACAGAGATATTATTTATCATGACCATGGAAACGTTACATATAAATATGAAAAAATTTCGAAACATTTTACAGAAATTATTCGAAATTTTTCGTTTTATCAAAAAACGTCTCAAATAAAAGTTATTAGTTATTACTTTTATAGCAACTTTTGTTCAACAAACTTTTTCGAAAAATTTTTCTGTTGTGAAATATTCACAAAAACCTTAAAACCGATACGAGTATTTCCCATTTTTAGTCAACTGATTTTTACCAAAAGTTGATCAACTCGTGCCATTGATGGCAGAAGCTTAAATATGAAATTTCATAAAAATCCTTTCAGCCGAATTTGCTCTACACAGACTACACGACAGACAGACAGACAGACAGACAGACAGACAGACAGACAAACAGACAGACGGACGGACAGACATACCGACAGACATCATGCTAAAAATAGTCGAAACGTTATGTAGGGACCTCAATTCGTGGAGATCCATCGAAATCTCGAAATGTCAAAATCGGTATGATCACAATACCTCCCTTATATATGTTGGCGGTCGGTAAAAAGAGTCTCGGATGTAAACAATACATAGGAACCATATTAAAAGCACGTAATGTTTTGACCAAGATTAAGATGGTGCTCAGTGAGACAGAAGCAACACATTCAACACGCTTTCGAGAAAATATCATACCATGATGATTATCTCTATTATCTCTATGACGCGTACTTTTAAGTGCCTCCTCTCAGGGCCGGCGCTAGGATTTGCGGGGCCATGTGCGAGAAGAGCAAAAAAAAGGTGCTCACCTCCCAGATCCAAGTGAAGAGCAAAAAAAAGGTCCTCACCTCCCAGATCAAAAAAAAGGTCCTCACCTCCCAGATCCAAGTAAAGAGCAAAAAAAAGGTCCTATCTCCAAATGAAGACCATGTGTGGGGCCTGTTGTTGAATCGCGGGGCCTGCTGTTGACTGCGGGGCCATGTTCCACCGCACATGCTGCACATGCATCGCGCCGGCCCTGCCTCCTCTATCAATATTTACTAAATCTTCTGTTTGACTAGAGAATTATCCGTTTTTATTTATGTAAATATTTATTATCTAATTTAATTATTCATTAATTTATTAAATTGGTCGGAAATAATACAGTAAGCACGACACTGCATACCATAACCTTAACATTGATTCATAAAACCGCAGTTTACTTTCAATCATATGATTAACAATCATGTACTAACATAAGGTAATAATTTTGCAAAAGGTAAATTAAAAGAATACTAAGAGTATGACTAATCAATTAACAGCCAATTAAATAATAAGAAAATAATACTGTGTGCAAGAAGATGACTAATATTTGAGAAGAAGATATAATTATTAGATTGAGAAACTTATATTAAATGCAAATATAACACATCTTATTAAGTCCAGAAAAAAAAAAAATGTAATTCGAATGAAAGAAAAATATAGGCATAAACATAAAGGCATTCTACGAGGGGTGTTTGATAAGTCATTGATTTTGACAAGAGATGACACTCAGATCGCGTTTTGATATTATTTCTGACATTTGCCATTATTTGTAGACATCTACCCTAAGTTTCAAGTAGATCTGTGGTACAGTACATTTTTAGAAATTACAATTTAGAATTATTAAACATTGTATTGTAAGGCGTGGATCCCAGCTAACGTTTAATATAAAATATCCTTCTTGACATCGTTTACTTCAGACTTATTTTCACAGAAGAAAACATTTCATCCCAGGCTGCATAGCGGGCAATTTCGTAAAATACCCGTTGAAATTTGTGTATTTAATTTTCCGTACAAGGCATACAAATGAAATCAGACATAAGCTGGATATTGCACGAGATACTTTTTTCATATTTTTTCTCACCGTGGACTGGTGCACTGTTATTTTGGAGTTAAGACATTATTTCTACAAATCAATTCAAACAAATTATATTTTTTCAAATCCATTTTGCAATTTATTGTTCCAAGAAATAATTTAACTTTTTGACAGTGACAGCACTTATTTGTTACTTATTCGCTACTTTGACTACCGAATAACTTATCTGCCAGATAGTTTATTCGTAGGAATAACTTTATCTGAAGGTAGAAAGACCCTTTATTGTTTTTATCCGTCAGATAACGTTACCAGCCACTTTATCTGAAGGTGGAAAGACCGGCCCTTAATGCGCTCGGTCATTCCGTTGGCCCAAAGGGTCAAAGAATTATCGGAGAACACTATGCTGACCTTCTCGACCATCAAAAAAATGTTTAATTTTCATTCGCACCATTTTTCATTCCGTTTGTTTATATAATTTGTTTACCTTATGCCAACTGTTCTGTCTCCCATGTTGCACCTCTATTCTGCAGTTTTTTTTCTAGTTTTCTTGATTGATCAGTACACAGTGGCTCATTACAACAATTGAAGGGAGAGCTCTTTGATAAATCTGGTCGGATGGAAAGCTCGCGGCTACTCCTATAGTAACAGAAGAAACAGCCGGTGAACGAAGGCCATTTTATATAAAAACTAAACTATTTTATTTTATTCAAGGTCTGTTCCGAACTGGGAACTCTTATATTATACAGGTATCGTAGGCGGTATGTCCGGTATAAAAAAAAATATATTTTGTAGTAATTTTTATGTCTTTTTAATTAGAATATAGTAGCCGACCTTAAAAACTTTATTATTAAAAAATAAATTAGCAAATTCACTTAAGAAAATGTAGCGTTTCAATTAGAAAAAATATTCAGATTTCAAAATAACTGATGCGAACGGAAGAAGACATAGGAAAGAGGATTCGACAAGAAGTACTGATCATCTGTTGACCAGTGAGAAGACTTTACATAAGATCAACTAACAGAAAACCTTGAGAATAGTAGTGTACAACATATACCACGAGTTCAAAAAGAAATTACGTAAGGGTTGACTATGGAAAATAAAATTAATGTTAACAGTAAGCTTTAGAATTAATTAACTGTCATCACTGTTGTTGTTGTTATAAGTTTATATTTTTATATAAAGCTGGCAGTACACATTATTTTATTTTTTCATAGCCAACCCTTATGTAATTTCTTTTTGAACTCCTGCTTTATATGATATGTATTAATTATGTCGAAATTAATAATTTAAAAACACCAAAAAGAAATGAGTCTTAAGTTAGTTTGACACAGTTCAATTAATTGATCAACAAATTGATCAAGTTTTTTGTCAATTAATTGAAAAATTTATTGGTAACCTTGGGAACAAAAACAACACTTTACACACATCAACTTATTTATCAATTTTTTTGAAATATTTTATATTACCAACTGTAAAACATGTTGACATATTTATCAAAATGAAAATATTGAAAAAATCTTCACAAAATTACGAGCTGTGAACAAAAACAAAAGAAATAACCTAGATGATGATAAATTAGAACGTTTGAGGTTATGTTAGATTTGAAAACGAAACAAAAATAATATGTTTCGAGGTTATGCTACAACTAAACAGTTGGCAATATCTTAACAGATAAAAATATACCTAGAATTCCCTAAAAAATTGATGAAAAATTGACGAAAAATAGAACTTGTTCTATTTTCAAAATAAATTGATCAAATTTTTTGTCAATTAATTGATCAATTAACTGACGAAATTTTTCAATTAATTGATCAATTAATTGAATCGTGTAAAACCCACTTTAGTAATAATAACAGAAAAATGCAAAATAATATAGAAAGTTCCAAAAGCATTGAAGAAAACAATGTATGTCCGGTGTTGTAAGAGCTAGGTTTTATCGTACCACCCCCACCCCCTGGATTCTACGGAGTAGGGGTCGGAAAAATAAGGCTCGCTAATTAGACCTTGAGAACCGGGGACCCGGGCCTCCCCAAAGAAGCAAAGAAATAAAAATAAAAACACACAAACACACTAGAAAATTTTAAAAATAGAGATGCGGACCTTTTTTTTAGGTCGTCAATTGTATTTTAGAAGTGAGGACTTTTTTTTAGGTCATCACTTTATATTTTCATAATTTAAATAATTTTGTCTTCCGAGACCCCCCCCCTCCCAACAAAAATTCCTGGGTGCGCCACCGCGCAGAGCAAATAGAAAAAGATAATAATGGATATGTGTAAAAACAAAAAATCTTTACTGCCTTATCGTATTAATCTGTTAGGTACAAGTGATATTAATCAAATTATAAACAAGAGAATATAGAAAACCGATTAAAACCGGTTGATAATATTCTATCCAATTTTGTTTTCGTTCTTGAACAAAAAACAAAATGTAATTTCCGTTTCCGTTCTTTAAAAAATTCTAATAATATCGTTATTTTGTTTTCGTTGTTGGTGTGTTATCATCCTTATAAAAATTAAATCAAAGAGTCGGGAGTCAATAGTTTTTCCGATTCCCGACTCCGACTCCGACTCCCCATCCCTGGTTCTCATGACTGCGTCTGCTAACAATTTATTTATTTATTTATGTAATTGAGTTGTACACAGGACGAACCTAAAAACTACAACCTAAAAACTAAAATATTTAACAAATTAAGCTATTAAGACGGTAATTGGATAATTGATAAATAAAAAATAATAAATATATATATACAGATGAATGATTAATTTTCATTAAAAGTGCTTTGAACACTAAATGTATGAAGCTGACGTTTTATAGTGTTTAAACTCAAATGAAACGGATCTGTCTCCAATGATATATTATTAAATGTAGAAACTAATCGGTTTAATGGGGCGTTTTGGGCATAGTTACTCCTAGCAAAAGGTTGTCGAAAAAGGTATTTATTTCTTAAGTTGCAAAGTGGTATATTTAAATTAATATTTATAAGGAGGTACGGTGAACCAATTAAGTTTTTAATAATTTTAGTAAGAAAAATTACATCATTGTTCATGCGTCTGCTATGTAAGGTAATCATTTTGAAATAATAACATCTTGATAAGTATGAAACATGTGATATTGGGAAGCGATAACTCAAATAATTCAGAAATTTCTTTTCAATTGATTCTAAGCGACGATCATATACATTATATCTGGGATTCCATATAACGGAACAATAATTTCTTTTTTTATTTAAAACAAATAGTGGCACATCCACTGCTAAGGTGATTAATGCCCGTACATTATTAATTTACATTATGTTTTGTGTTTATATTATTACAATACAGAATATAGATTTGTGTCTAATAAAAATTCGTGAAGATTTGCGAGGTTTTCCGCCTTGTCACTGAGGTCTTCTTGTAAGTTGTCAGGTATATGGTGCCGTTGTCGTATCGTCTCGTATTTTGTGCAGTCTAATATAATATGTTCCATTGTCAGTCTTGTGTTACACTCGTCACAGGTTGGTGGGTCTTTTCTTTCAAGTCTGTATTTGTGTGTCAGTCTGGAATGTCCGATTCTTAGTCTAGTCGTTGCTATTTTCTGTCTTCTTGTCCCTTCGAATTTCCATGTTTTTGTGTCTTCTTGTATTCGCCGTAGTTTGTTCTCTCTTAGTTCTTGCCATTTTTGTTCTTCTTTTAATATTAGGAACAATAATTTAATGAGATACTTTTTTCTTTACTGATGTCTACCACTATAGGTCTATTACAATATTTTTATAAGTATAAATTAATAAATTCTTATACCAAATTGGGATTAAGAATTTTGCATAAAAACTGTCAATCAAATTTCAAGGACTTCTATGTATTAATTTTATGGCTAGTTTATTTTTTACTTTTAATCTCATTCCATTCTTTAATCTTCCATTAACTTTACAGTAGCAACATCTCTCCATTCCAAAAATATTTCATATTATAATTTACTTCCTGATGTAAATTAAATTGCATTTAAATTTAGTTTCAGGTCTTCAATATTACAACCTTTTTAAAAATTACACTTTTAAAATATTTTCTAAAATTGATTTTATTAAAACAACATATATTATACAGTGCTATAGTTTTCAAGGTGATTTTACAATATAACATATCTTTAACTTTTTTTTTAATTAACATAATTATTTCCCATTATTTGTAAAATAAAAATTATTTAATTTAAATAACAAGGATAAGTAACCGTGATGCAATATTTATTTATTTAATTTAAAAAAGCATTAAGAATCAAACCATAACTAATCTTTTGAAGAATTGTTGTAGACGGTCTATAAACATTGAAAAGAATTAATTAAGTATATACAGGATATTCCGAAAACAACGGGAATTTCACAAGGTCATGAATATTAATTAACAATGTTTCAAGTTATCAAATATCCCCCCGTTGTCGTCTCCCGTAAGCCAATCCTCTATAGATGTCGATGATTATTCTGGCCCAGGTAATTTTGTTCACTGCTTCTTTGAACAAGACAAGGGAGGTAAATTAAATTTTGCAGTAATTATAAAGTAAATCAGAACTTTTTGTTGTTAGTCGTTACTCCTTTTCAAAGAATAAAATTTCAAAAAACCCCTGTGTTATCGTTAACAATTAGTTTAAATACAAATTATTAAAAACTCTAACACTGACATGTTTCATTTAAAATCCTGCAGACATAAGAATCCCACATCGTTCTTTTTTTTTCTGGTGATCGTGGAGAAAGTAGGGTCTGTGACTCAATTGGAAGAGAAAATTCGATGCTCGTGGTTCCTCACGCTCGCCTGCGGCTCGCGCTCGGAATGTCCCACTCGCATCGAATTTTCTCAACCCAACCTTGTTACAAAATATACTATTATATACGTGTATAGGCCAGGGGCCGGCAACCTGCGGCTCTTTTAGAAAATATTGTGGCTCTTTGAAAATTGGCTGGTTTTTATTTTAAAGTAATTTTTTTTTTTTTAATTTTCAACTTTTTGCCTGTTCTATACAGGTTTTGTATTGTTCAGGATGTTTTACGGTGCAATGCACGCCCATTAATTCCCCGAGTTGCTGCATGTTCCCTTTTAGAAGTAATTTCTGATGAATGATATACGTGCAGAAACATTTTTACATTTTATAAATTTTCAAAAACATAAGGACAATAAGAACGTTATTAATGCAATTTTTTTTTGCACAAACTATTGTTAACATGCAAGAGGCTTTTGGAGAAAGATTTAAAGAGTTTAGAAAATATAAAGCTACACTAGCTCTTTTGACAAAATCAATTGAAGGAGATATGCAGCAATTACATTTATCACCATTCCCATTGATTAATCAGGTACAATTTGAACCTCAATTATTGGATTTGAAATCCAAAGATTTATGGAATAATATATTCTTAAAACTTAATTCTGAACTTGGAAAGTTTACAAAGAGAAAAGTTTATTTTATCCAGCATAAGTGGACCGAAATTCACAATCTTTAAGATGTAGATAAAGTTGTTTTCGAAGCTTGGAATCGTCTTCCAGAATCGTTCAATCATTTAAAAAATTATGCTTTTGGACTACTGACAATTTTCTGATCTTCACATTACTGTGAGCAAGTCTTTTCACATATGAAATTAACAGTCAGTTAAGAAGTAAACTTACTGACCTGAAACTTGAGTGCTGTCTTAAGTTAAAGATTACTGAATATTTACCAAATATTGAAGTCTTATCGAACACTATGCAAGTAGCAATCGTCCCAGTAAAAAAATTATTATATTGTAATATACTGGCAAGTGCAGTAGGTATCACAAACTAAATGTATAAGTAAATATTAATTTATTTATACATTATATATTAAATAACAATTTTTAGGTTTTTTTCTTAAATATAGCATATATTTTTTAGCGGCTCTTCCATGTTATTGTTTTTGTTTTCAATATAGATTTGGCTCTTTGTCTAAAACTTCAATCAGTCGGTAAAAGTTACTAGATTTGAAAAAGGGACAAGCGCCGAAAACAAGCACTTATAAGCGCCATAATATTTAAACCTTCAAAACATAATTTTATACGTATTTATGTTTGAATATGTTAAAAGTAAAAATGGTTATGTAAAAATATTTGGTATTTGTCCAAAAACACGTCTGATTCATCATAAATGAAGCGTTTACGTTCTGACGCCACATAACATTAATTGTTCCATATGCTAAATTTTTGCAATTCAACTATTTTTGACATATTTTGCGTGTACTGACGTCACAGCTAGGGTTTGATGCCATTAAGTTGGCAATTTATCAAGAGCTGTTAGAGTAAAGTTGGAAATACTGTTGCGGGCACCATTCTTCATGTGATTATGACACAAGTGCAGGGGCGTCAGCCACGTGATACGCCTGCTTTCACAAAATTGGGGAAATATTTTAGTGATATTTCACCAGAGAAAATGTTACTATATTATAAAAATGTATTTTGATGTAGTAAAAATATTTATAAAAAATACCAATGTAGCCTCGCGTATTTAGTAGTATTTACAGTTTCACACTTTTCAGGATTTCGTTTCAAGGTATCTGCCGTATTAACAGGTTCGCTACCAACAAAAGAGAGAGAGAAAAAAACTTTCTGAAAGACCACATACTTTTTTTTGCGAGAATTGGGTTAAAACAAACGGTTCCATGACAACTGGGGCCGTAAGACAATTCGGGCCGTTCACAATTGGGACTTTTCATAACTGGGGCCATTAACAACTGGGGCGATGGACAATTCGGGCCGTACACAATTGGGGCTTTTCACAACTGGAGCCATTAACAACTGGGACGATGGACAATTCGGGCCGTTCACAATTGGGGCTTTTGACAACTTGGGCCATAACTATAAGAGCTAGAGTCTTCTTTTGTTTAAAATAAAAAATAATTATTTTACAAGTTGGCATAAATTAAATTGCGTGTTCTTTTGAAAAAAAAATATCTTAATGGTTTGATTAAGTACACTTTTGTGGGAATTAGAATAATTAAAAAAAAATGTATTTTAAGAGTTATATTAAGTACAATTTGGTGCTCTTTTGACTATATATTCCCCGCACTTATTAACTTCTGAACCAATAGTAAATGTTTATGTACGATCGGCGAGAATCTCAAAGCAGCAAATATCATGAAGATTATGTATTTGAAAATTAATTCACATTAGAGCTATGATAGGTTTCAATTTTTAATTTTTATTAGGTTCATCTAGATTATTTTGCCCGTTTTATATAAACGAGATTTATAAAATACCTATGTGCAAAAAAATACTATCATATATATAAAAAAAACTAGGAAAATCAAATAGTCGAACAAAAAATAACTGATTTTCTCGTCGTTGACTCATATTAATTAAATTTAGTTACATTTTTTATTTATTTATTCAAAAGAACACTTAAATTTACTTAATCCAACCCTTAAAATACATTTTTTATTTATATAGTCAAAAGAGCATTAAATTTTACTTAATCTAACCCTTAAAATACAATTTCTTTTTAATCAAATGAACACGAAAATTTACTTAAGCCAATCCTTAAAATACAATTTTTCTATTTATTCTAATTCCCACCAAAATGTACTTAATCAAATCATTAAAATATTTTTTTTTCTAGCTCTTATAGTTATGGCCTCAGTTGTGAAAAGCCCCAATTGTGTACGGCCCGAATTGTCCAGCGCCCCAGTTGTTAATGGCCCCAGTTGTGAAAAGCCCCAATTGTGTACGGCCCGAATTGTCCAGCGCCCCAGTTGTTAATGGCCCCAGTTGTGAAAAGCCCCAATTGTGTACGGCCCGAATTGTCCATCGCCCCAGTTGTTAATGGCCCCAGTTATGAAAAGCCCCAATTGTGAACGGCCCGAATTGTATTACGGCCCCAGTTGTCTGGTTACCAAAACAAACAATGAATGGTTATAATTATTTAAGAAAAAATAATTATTAATTATCGTATAAGCTTAAATCCCATAAATGAGACAGTGGTCTATACATACATTTTTGAAAAAATAGACGAAGTGCCTCACTTGTGAGAAAATTATTTAAATGATTATAATAAATAATAATAACAATTTTTTGGTAAATAGTACAGCAAAATTATTTTAAATGGTAATTATAATAATAATAAATCTTTAGTAAAAATGAGTTGTAAAAAAAAAAAATAATAAATTGCACACAGTAAATCTGTTATTGGGTAAATCTGATATTGGTTGTATCTTGGGTAAACTGAAAATTATAATGGTGCATTTCAAAGCATGGGGAAGGACAAACTCCAAGAGGTTTGTCTTTGTCACTCACACAAATGTTGCAAACAAATTTTGTTTGTGTTCTTTTCTTATTTATGGCGCATACATGACATCTCACAAAATATCTCCAGACATTCACACAGACCATACTACGATATCAAGACCTTACACATATTCTGACTGAAAATATTTGCCACCAAGTAAGCTCCAGCGGGTGGCTACGTAACTACGGTGATCTAAGTAAGGCATTTGATTGCGTCTCGCATGATATTTTACTTGCCAAGATGGAATACAATAGTATAAAAGGTTTGCCATTAGAACTGTTCAAATCTTACTTATGTGAGAGACGCCAATTGGTTGAAGAAAATAACATAAGATCTTCGTTGCAACCAATCAAGTTCGGTGTCCCCCAAGGTAGCGTTTTGGGTCCAGACTTATTTTTAATCTTCATTAATGATCTTCCAGCAAACATAGATGCTTCGGAAATTATTTTATTTGCCGATGACACCACCATTTTAAATGCATCAAACTCAGTTAATGATGCTTTAAAATTAGCGAATGACGCACTTGTTCGTGTCGAAACATGGTTCACAAGCAATAGGCTTAAACTGAATCGCGAAAAAACGCAACAGATGGTACTGCATAATCAAGCACCATCAAGACACCGTTAGTAAAATTCATAGATCAATATTTGCTATGCGAAAATTGGTCGACGAGGTTGCCCGAATTGCTTACTTTTCTTTAATAAACTGCCACCTCTCCTACGGTATTTTATTATGAGGTGCCAGTCCAAGTGCTTTTGGGGTTTTGCAAGCACAAAAAAGAGCCATGCGTGTTTTATGTAAGGTCCCTTCGCGTGAATCTTGTAGGCCTCTCTTTAAACAGAACAAAATTTTAACTGTACCTTGTTTGTACATATTTCATTGTTTACTTTATGTCAAGCAAGACATTACTAAATTTTGTACTGTCTCAGATGGAAAATATCGAGCAACTAGATATGGTACCCATCTTAAAACTCCAAAATTAAGACTGGAAGTTATCACTGGGGTGTTATACTTACCGTTAAAAAGAATATAATACTCTTTCTCCTTAAAAAATGCATAACTATTTACCAAAGTTAAAATGAATCATAAAGCAAAACAACTGATGTATATCTACGAGTATATATTTCCACATAATTTTATTGGAGCGTAAAATACTGATTCATTGTTTACACATATTTAATCCTAACCTAAGTTAACAATATTATCCTTAAGAAAAAAAGTTATTTATATTCAAATATTCCAATCTGGAAATATTTACATTGGTTAACCAACGGGTTTTACTAAAGATTTTTTGCTAATAATTCTGAAAATTACCCTTTACATAACAATTAGAAATATTTATTGCAAAATTTAGAATCGCCATCTCATTGTTATTTAGACCACCAGCGCAGATATATTTTTTAGCTATGGCTTAAGGCTATGGCAGGAGCGGACTTGCTATAAGTGTCCGGTACAATAACCGGGCTGGATGGGGTGAGGACCAATTTTTGGCTCTCAAGAAAATATTTTCACTCAACCTAATAGGGGAAGATATGACAGATTTGGATTATTTTATTCAACAGCAATTTTCTTCAAAAATTTAGATATTTATGGCTGCATTGAACAATAGTAATACATAATGGGCCAGTTACAAAAGCGTCAATAATACATAAATAATAAAGATAAATAACACTGGTCAACAAGGTTTTTGGTGTTTAGAAAATAAACATCATTCCTATACAAAATCGGTCTCCTGAATTGAAAATTAACCTTCATTTTGACCTATCAGGTCAAGTTTTTAAGTTATTGAACTTACTTAATATATTAGGTTTGTGTCCAAGCGCAGTTGCACATGTGAGTTAAAGTCCAAATGTATGTCCTATGCCCTTTATAACATAACATATGCGAGTCCATATGTTATGTTATAAATTAATCACTTTTCCCCCTTTTGCACATCAAACTGGGATTGATCAAGCAATTTGTCAAATCTCTTGAGAAAAATGGGGAGTGCTTCAAGTGTATCTGCAGCGTGTTTCCAAGTTTGAAACAATTGAAAAACTTAAAGCAGGGAATTTTGATGGGCCACAGATCCGTAAGCAAGGATTCAAATTTCATGAAAACGATGAGTGAAAAGGAAGCATCAGCTTGGCAAGACTTTGTAGATATAGTGCAATATTTTCTTGGGAAACACAAAAGTGAAAACTACATTGTTACCAACTTTATATCAAGTTTCTTTCTTCAAGTTTATCATCTCGATCGTTTTCCTCAAAATCATGGAGATGTTAGCGACGAACAAGGCGAACGATTCCATCAGGACATCAAGGAGATGGAAACTCGGTACCAAGGACACTGGGACGCCGTGATGATGGCAGACTATTGCTGGTGTTTAAAACGAGACACTCCTGTTGCTCAACATTCACGGTCCGCAAAGAAGCGTAAATTTATTCCGAATTTTCTGTCAAACATTTCTGCCTACGTGCATATCCAATTTTTATTATTTTTTATTTGTGTTGTGTTTGTTTGTGTATTACCTTCTTTGTATTGTTTCACATTATGTGCCCTTTGAATCAATAAAATACTATGTTACAGAAAGGGTCTTGTTTAATTCACTTAAAAACACTAATATCAATACATATACAGTGTTGAAAATATTTTTATGAGCATTTATTAGCATCTACTAGAGCCAAAATTTGAGATAAGGAGAGTAAGAAAACTAGACCTGATAGAGAAAAACTGAAGTCATTTTCGAATTTAGCAGGAAAAATTGTTTAAGAATTCGTTGAAATATTCCAGGCACCAGACAAACAATACTTTGTTGTTGCCCAGTGTAATAGGATCCCAACAGCTAGATAGGCGTATAAGAGTTGATAAGGTTCTCTGTTTCTAAACGTCACATTGACCACGTGGCTTTTATATCTATAGCCACGTGGTCAATGTGACATTTCGGCCGGTCCTATTATTCCTATTCGAACAGGTACTCATTTTAAGTTCTAAATAATTGAGTCGACCTCAGAGCTGACTGTACAATTTCGGAAGATAAATTCAACATTCGTTGTTAAATAGTCTAGTTACAATTTCTACCGTACCAACAGACAGATACATGAGTGACGTTATAAAGTGGGAAACAAAATGCAAAGAGTTCTACGGCGCGTTGACGGCGTTCGGATGGCGCTATCTGTCAGAAGAAAGTTAAAACCAAGCTGTCGTACGCAAGTGCACAGAATGTGTAACGTCCTAGCGGCGTCAAACGCCGTTGATACTGAATGTTCGTCAACTTCCAACTTTTGACGCCGTTGAACGTTGACGCAGAACATCTAACCTCCATTTTTACTGAATGGTAAAGTGTTTGTATGTATAAATAACTTGCATACAACATAAATAACATCACACACAAGTCTTCATCATCCATTATACTTTTAATAAAATAAAGCGCACGTATAAACACAGATATAGGTTGTCACGTGACACTTGACGGCGTTAAAAATTATTGCATTGTGTACAGGCGAAAATCTCAACGGCGCTAACGCAACGCCGTCGCAAATGACGGTGCGCTGTGCATTCTGTTCCAGGCTTAAGGGTTTTTTGGTGGTCATACTACAAAACCATAAGAAAGAGCGGTAAAACTTTAAAATTACCTGGCCGACTCCAGCCAGTCCGCTCCTGAGCTATAGATACCTAAACTAGATCCTATTACCCGTGGTCAGGATTATTGTGTTCAACTTTAAGTTGCTATTCAACAATCGAATCCACAATAGATCAATGTTCATCATTTGATCACGAGTATCCTCTTTGAAAACATACAATAGAACTTTTCGAATTCAAAAGCACTTACATGAAGTGTGTATATTCAGATTTATGTCCATACGCATAGATTTAAAGAAAAAAATAATCTCTAAAGCAGAGAATTTTTCTCATCATCCACCTTGAGTAATCCTGTGTCGGAAGGTATGGATTGAAAATTGGAAAGCATTGTTTTTGTACATTGCATTGTCATTGTTATTGTATATATACGGGGATTGCCCAATAATTTGCACCATAAATGGCAAATCTGACGGCATTAATATTTTTTGAGTTGAATGTCTGTCATAAGTAAACACAAGAAACAGCAAGTCACTTGCTGTATTCTTTTTGTCTGAGCGTTCAGTTTTGTTTTGCTCGAACAAAAAGTTTGCTCAATAATTTGTGACTGTTCTATTTAACTTGCTCAGTTTCGATGAACTAACTGTGAACTAAGCAATATACATTATGATAGAAAAAAGGGCCTCTAGCCCTTTAAAAAAGTAAACTTAATCTTAAGTTGGTCGGCCGGAGCGAGGTGCATCACCAAGGTCAAAATTGCCATTTTTAAACTTGGAAGACCAATCTTGCGCGGTCCTCGGAGTTCATCTACTCCATATACGTCAAAAATATCGCGAGCTGCTTCCAGATTTTTGACCACGACGAAAGGCAAAGTAGTGCAGATGTCGAAAATGACTTTTTTTACCTCCTGGAACTTCCATTTCAAAAGCCTCAAATTCAATTAAAATTAATTAATTCCGAAAACTAAAGCAGATAAGTTTTACGAAAAACACTTAAGAATGCATACATAAACTTAACCTAACAAAACACAAAATTGCGGGAAAAAGATAAAATACAAAAAACGCGGGAATTTATTACACAACCTAATACTAAGGAATTTGGATTAAATTATATGTATGAGCTTGTTGCAGTTATCAAAGATTCAATCGCCAAATGCTTATAGTTTACTTTTTAGCCATATTATTGTTTAGGTTTGCTTATTGAATCCTATAAACAAAGGTTGAGAACTGTAACACTCTTCAAGATGACTTTATCTAAATTTTTCTGCGACGTAAATATGTTATCATGAAATCATCCTATGACATCCAAGTGACATACACCTGTTTTCATTTTTTCTATTTTTATGACACGTATTTCCAGAGAAACATAAATTATAAATATTATTACACAACCAATTATATTCATTAGTTAATAATTACTTATTATAAAAAATATAAGTAAATGCATTATTTAAATATTTAATTTATATTTTATGTCAAATTGCAAGAAAAATTTATTGATTTATTGCAATGTGTTACAGTAGCAGTAATAATAAATATTAGGTTTCGAACGCTTGGCGCCACGTAGGGCACGGTAATAACGGCAAGAAGTCAAGCAATATATAGTAGTCACCTAATCGGTTGCCATGGGTTTCCGAAAACCGTTTTTTTAAGGTTTATTATAAACAGTCAGTATTTTTATTAGTAGTTATCAGTGGCGCAGCCAGGATTTTGTCTTGGGGAGGGCCGAATCAAATTTTGAGGGCACGCGGGCCCCATACGGCCCTCAACCTTATTTTTTGTGGCCCCTGAAGCGGTAATCAAAATAACTTGAGCTTATTTAGGGGAAAAATATATTTAAAAATGTAAAATATACTCTCTTTTCTGTTTATAAAAAAATGTCAAGAAACCTTTCGAGATATTTAAAGTTCCGTCACTGCTTATCATTTTGCATGTAAAATAGACTGTGACCAAATAAGTTCGACACCCCTGCTGTTGGATATTGATGTTTATATCAAATAATAATTCTATTATTTGTTGATAAAAAAATTTAATTTTTAACTTTTATCAGAAACTTTCACTTGATTTATTCTTCGATAAATAAATATTTATTTATATTTTTCGCGGGATATATTTTTGAAGTCTCAATATTTTTCTTACTTATGTTCAGTTCTCTAAGTCAGCCGCTTGGCCACAATTTGTACCGAACGAACAGACTCGTGTGAAGGTTATACCGAAGTCAGATTTCCACTTTATGTTATCTGAAACGAGTAATTAGTTATTTAAAACAGTTTTATCATTTGACTGGGCGAATGTTTTAGTCGTATGTGTTAGGGGGAAAAGGATCAACGCTCCCCTTCTTATAATTCGTTGGAACATATTTGGAAAGTGATATATTTTCACTTGAACAATAACGGCCCCTATCAAGAGTAGGCAATCTTTAAAAAATGTTTATTTATACGAAAAAAAATAAATAAATAAATAAATAAAAAATGCCAATATTGTTTACAATGAAGTAATTTAAAAATTAACTACTGTTGTGGTTAACAAATTTTATCTTCAACTCTCCGAGCAGCGTCGTGTAATCTGCTGGTTCTGGGAGGGGCCCATGCCCATCCCCCCCCCTTGGCTGCGCCACTGGTAGTTATATTTATTTATCCTCCTCCTCTCATGGGCGTATCCAGCATTTTTTTTAGAAGAGGAGAGGTGATTTAATAGATTATATATAACTGTATATTACAGCCAGACTCCAGCGTTATATAGTTGGCGTATGCCAGCATTCCGATCAGTTCTTCGGTCGGTCGCTAAAATCTAAATTGGAACAAACTTATTTCGTAAGCGCTGTGAAGTGACCAATCCAACGACTATCAGCTGTCCAGGACAAGGAGAAGGCCGCCAGCCCAGTCTAGAGGTAGATGTGACTATGCAGTTTGGTCCTGTAAATTAACACTCACCTGAGTGCAGCCTGAATTTTTATAGAGGCGCCAGTCACCTCAATTCTCCTTGCCTTAAATTCTGGAAGAAATATTTCCAAAGGGATTGGGATAGATCTCCCGTAAAAGAAACACAAATAAAAATTCTCTATCAAAAATTTATTTTTTCCAAAAAAATGGAACTCAAAAATGGAACAAAAAATGGAACGCGAAATTTAACTGCAATATTAGCAGTCAAAAATGTCCCCAAAACGTGTTTTACTCAGCAAAATTTAATTACAATAATAATAGCCAAAACGGCTCTTATTCAAACAAAATTTAATATGAATTACAACAACTATGCACGGAACTCGGATTATCTTCGCTATCCGTTAGAACCCAACTCAACTTTTATATAAAAATATATAAAGTATGTTGCCACAAAATATATTCTACGATGAAATGTGGACGGTATCCCTTGTGGTGATACCGTTTAGAAATGTCCGAAAGAAGTATAGAACTGAAGCAAGTGCTTACAAAACAGAAAAATACAAATTTTTATGTTCCCCATTCTCTTATAATCTCTCCCCACTTCCCTCCCTTCAAATTTTCGATGAGAAGGAGGCGATCAACCTCCTCCCTGGAATCTTTCATGCTCTCCCCACTCACTATGGAAACCGGTTGTTCATAAATTGAGACAATACCTGTACGAGGTGTATAAATTAAGTAACCGGACTGATTTAATTTTTTTTTATTCGAATAGCATTACAATTCAATATTGTGTCCCTCAAAATAACTTCCTGGGGAAGCCACACAGCTCTGGAGACGGTTCTTCCAATCCTCATAGTGCTGAAACTTGGATACTGGAATAACTTTCATCTAATCGGTTACGGGCGTTTGAATGTTTCAAGTGTCCCAAAATGACGCCCCTTGAGGTGATTTATCAATCTTGGGAAGAGGAAAAAGTCACAAGGACTCAAGTCAGGTGAATAAGGAGGCTGAGGACCCACAGGAATGTTTTTACTGGCCAAAAACTCGTTTATTGAAATTGCTGTGTGACAATTCATTGGTCAAAATCTGATGAACGGTAGTGTGTCAAATCAACTCTTCCCCGATCATTCTGACTGTCAAACGATCTGAACGCACAAGATCCCGAATTCTGTCGACATTTTCATCGGTTCTTGAAGATGAAGGCCTCGCATTACGTGATTCATCTTCAATCAACTCTCTTCCTTCTGAAAATGTCTTAAACCACCAAAAAACCTGGGTCCTTGACAAAACACTGTCTCCGTAGGCCTGCTGAAGTTTTGCAAAAGTTTCCGTTGTACTGTGCCCAAGTCTGAAGCAAAACCTGAAAGCACACTGTTGCTCCAAATGAATGTCACTCATTTTTAGTACGCACTAGAAAAAACTGTTTCACTAAAAAATTACTGCTGACAACAAAATTACTCTAGCGAGTTCAAACTCGTACAGAAAAAGCATCACATGTACACCTGCCGCCTCTCTAAGTTCCGCGTCCCAAATGTTGCCAGATCAAACGCTATTTTGCCAGTCCGGTTACTTAATTTACACACCTCGAGTATACTATTTAAGAAATATTTTCTTTTCAGTTTTGGAAAAATTGTTTTATTTCTATTTTAAACAATTTTTGTTATACACATTTTTTCTTTAGTTTAAAAGAAATATTTTTTAATTGGCATACTCCTTAACTTCCAAAATATTCATTCAACTGAAAAAAATGCAAATCAATAGTAAAAACACCAGAGAAAAATTTTATTTCCTCTGTCTTGTTACACCCTGTAGATAAAAGTTTTTATTGAAAAACGGTAAATACATATTGAATTTCTCATGCCCTTGTGCATAATTTACAGCATTAATCAACAAAAAAGAACAATAAAGGAAGAATTTTTATAAATTGGTAATATGTAGGGGTCTAATAAGTTTGTTTTATGCAACTACGTTGTAAATAATTACAAGTTTCTTGTGAAACAAATAAGTAATAGTATTCATTATTTTATCAAGATAATTAATATACTATTTAGTATGCAACATTAATTCTATTAACCACCATACTTACTATTCCGTTATGTCTTTTTCAAAACTCTCATAATGTCTTTGTTTAATTTATTTATTGTCTGTAGAAATATCAAGGTATCATATTTTTTTGAATATGATATGTACATTAAAAAATAATTAATATGCTTCTGGTTTCACCAGAAAATGTTGAAAGTTCCAAGTGATTGTTAAGGGGATTTATGCATAAAATATGATATATTCTCTGAGTTTCTTTCATATACGAGCAGGTGCGCATCCAGGAATTTTTCTTGGGGGGAAGCTCAAAAGACGAAATTGCTTAAATTATAAAAAGGTTTGCACTTAATTACATGTGACGACCTAAAAAAAAGCTTTTCGTCTTTAATATTCAAGTGTTGACCAAAAAAAAAGGTACTCACTTCTAAAATAGAAATGATGACCTAAAAAAAGATCTTTACCTCTAATATACAAGTGAAGGACGAAAAAAAGGTCTTTACTTCTATTTTAACAAAAACGCATAAAAACCACATGTGTTTGGAGCTCTTGGGCGGAGGTTTATTACTTATATTTTGACAAAAAAACGTAAAATATACACGTAAAAACTATATGTTTTTGAGGCTCGGAGAGGGGGGGGGGCTCAAGCTCCTGAGCCCCTGAACCCCCGGCTTAACAAAGAAAGTTAAAATTTAGCATGCTTATACAACTCTTTGACCCACATATAGGAAAAATACTGAGATTTCAAAAACACACTAAATGTAAATATAAACAATATATCTAAATATAAACAAGATACACAGATACAAGAAATATACACAGGTAAATATAAATAAATATGTATTTAATAAAAACTACATTCAAGGCGTGCGATAGCGTAATGGTTAGAGCACTGGTGTCGTAAGCTAAAATGCGCTGGAAATGAAAGGTTTCGAGTACGGAGTGAATTTTATTTTTTCTGGTTTTTTTTGCATTTTTATTATGTTGAAATTATTTTGTCAAAATTCTAGTTATATTTTGACAAATGTTGCATTTAATTTTTAAGAGCGTAAATTTAATAACCAGTCTTATTATATGATTAACAGACGATAAATTATTTTAAAAATATCGTTCATTTTGCCGTGATTACTACAAAAAAAATTTGTCCTACACACTCAGCATGCCGCCTTCACTTATACCTGCGAAACCCTCAAATGTGTGAATATTCACACTTCACATAAATTTTTTTAATACGAATTTAGCCAGAAATGTGCTAAAAAAATTCTTATCCCGCACCCTTTTACCCTAAGGGGTTAAACTAAAAATCTGAACAAATTATAAGTAATGTACATTGATCTGAGCCGGAATCGTACTAGAGGAATTTTTGATCAGATTGTGTTTTTGAAAAATATTGCAGTTTTTGTGCTTTTGACAAAATTATTTAATGTTTGAACTCATGGCTAATAATGTTATGGATTTTTTGTATTTATGGCTAAGATAGTCGTTTTTTAGATACATAAAAAAATAGCAGTTGCGAACCTAGCCTGCGTATGGTGTGCTGTGTGTAGCACACCATACTACACTCTACTCCGTAAAGTGTAGTTTGTAGTGTTCAGTTATTTTATTATGCTATTATACGCTGTGATTCCACCTATTGTTTGAATTACTTTATATTTTTGTTTTAAGGTATTAAAGAGGAATAAATCAAATAACACATTGTTAATAGTGAAAAATACGTTTCTGAAATTGAAAAATGAAGCCATTTATCAATATGTTTCTTATTAATCCAATGAAGACTTGAATACGAAGCAAATGCAGAAAAAACGGTGGGATTTTTGGCAAATTGAATTTTGCTTAAAAAGATTAAGTGGAAGGTTTTAGTTCTCAAATAACGAATAAAGTGATATCAAAAAAATGTTGATTTTGATGTGATTATAGAATCAATATTCCTAGACATCCAAAGTAATGTTGGCTTCGTTCACTTATTAAATACCTACAAAAACCTTGAAATGTGTGAAAATTCACACTTCACATCAATTTTTTTGTGTATAATTTTATTAAATATAATTGTCTCCGTGCGAAGCCAGGTGGAACAGCTACGTTTCTATAGTTTTGTTGTTCGACTGTGATGGGAGGAACTTGTGTTTATAGACATACCTAACTGATAAATATAATGTACACGTGTAAGAATGTGAACTTCTTTCTTTGTCTGTTCTCTATATCTGTCTCTGTCTTTCATAGTGCCCTCTCTATGCGCACCATAAGCCACGCCCGGCTACGAGAAGTTTGTCCGCCTGTATGGGATTGTAATATTGTAACCGAGTTTAACCAAAAGATTAAACTCGGCTAAGCTTTCAGAAATCGGCCCTTAATTATTAGCAAATTAGTTTTTATTTTATCAAACGAATCCAGCCCGTGGACCATAGGTTGATGACTCCTGGTCTAAACAATCGTGGGTCTGAGAAATATTTACCTTTACCTCGACCCTTTATCGTGGGTCTGCTTGTATATATGACCAACCCGACTGACAGTTCTAGAAAAGAGTTAAAATATACTTCTTGTGAAACCATATGTGTACGCAAAAACAAAAAAATAAAATTCGTAAATAAACTGCAACATAGTTGTAAATAGGGCGTGTAAAAATATTGCATTGCTGACCTATATTACTGTCCATATTTTTCCAATTACTATCCAGTATTCGGTGAACTTAAAATGTCAAACAACTAGGTGAATATATTTCACCGTGTTTCATTCATAGCGAATAACGGATTAAAATGTTATGAATGGAAAATATCAAATCCTGTTTTAAGTCAGGTGGGTCTCAATTTGAATTTTCAATTAATACATTGATCTATTTATGTCTGTTGTTATAATAATTCTTAGAACTATTTTGAATACTACAAATTACTATAAACAACAACATCTAACGTAAAAAATATGAAAACTTTTCCTGAAGAGTTCAGTTTTATTTTAATAGAAGAACATATTATGGGCGACGTGAATCAATAAACAGCATAAAAAATGTTTTGATAAAAATTCTTCCGCCATTTTAAAATGCAAGGGTTTAAAACAGGGCTTCGAACCGGAACTGAACTGAAAACCGAAAACCGAAAAAAACCGTTATTTTTGTCGGAACGAAAACCGGAACTGAACCGAAAAAAAATATCGGTTTATTTCGGTTCAGATAATGGTTATGTGAGTGAATATAAATTACATTTTATTTAAAATTATTTTTAGGGTTTTGTAGGTATGACCAAAACACCCTTATACCGTCATTTTGTCGTCTGTCTGTCTGTCTGTCTGTCTGTCTGTCTGTTCGGTAAAAATTGTAGCCAAACGGCTAAACCTAGAGAGTTGAAATTTGGCATGCTTATACAACTCTTTGACCCGCACATAGGAAAAATACTAAAACATCTAAAAAACATATCCCCCTAAAAATATAAACAAATATGTGCTCATCGAAAAAAAAAATATTTTTTTTTAATTCTGAGTAGGGTATCAAATGAAAGCCCTTGGTACGTGGATTAACGATCAAATTTTTATTTTTGCAAAATAAATTAATTTGAAGCGATTTTTGCCAATATTATGCAAAAAAAAATTTGTCCCACACCTGTAGCCCAGATGGTTTAAACTAAAAATCTGAAAAAATTCTAAGTAATGTACATTGGTGTGAACCAGAATAGTTCAACAGGAATTTTTGATCAAATTATGTTTTTGGAAAAAAAAAAGCATTTTTTGTGTTTTTTTGCTAATAATGTTGACAACTTATAGTTATATAATACGCTTTACAGTAACGTGTTTCTTGGTGCAGTGGCTAAGATACTAGCGTTCTGCCCGAGAATTCATATTCGAACTCATGTTCGAGTCCTACGTGAGGAGACAATATTATTTTTTATTTTTTTTTTGCATTTTTATATTGTTTAAATTATTTTTTCAAAATTTTAATTATATTTTGGCAATTGTTGCATTTAATTTTTAATAGCGTAAATTTAATAACCAGTGGAAATTGTTGAAATTATAATTTAATTATATATTTGAATGTACACGAAATCAAAGGGGAGGAGCTATGACTAAAAACAACCAATGGAAGCCATAGGCGCAATTTTCAAAATCTTAATGAAACTTGATATATAAAAAAAAAAATACTGCACATCTTTAAAAACTTAAATAATGGTAATAGGCATTCGATTTAAAATTCATAAAAAAATATTTTGACATAAAATTTGTTTTGGCATCCCAAATAATCATCATTCGCTTACTAAATACCTGAAAAACCCTGAAATGTGTGAAAATTCACACTTCACATCAATTTTTTAAACTGATGAGCAGAAAAAAATCATAATTTTTTTGAGAAGTAAAAAAGAAATTGCGATTCTATTATTTCAGGGGAGGATGTAATAATCATACCAAGCGGCCTTGGTATGATTATTACAAAATAAAGAATAAAATGTTCTTCTAAATTATAGTAGAAAATAAATTTCTAATACAAATAAAAGTACATATTTAAAAATTTATCACTCGGAACTGAACCGAAAACCGAAACGAAAAAAATGACAGTTCGAAGCCCTGTAATAAATTTTAAAAAACATTTTTAAATTTTTATATTTAAAAATGCTGTGCACTGTCGGGGTCCATTTATTGTTTATACATTTATTGTTAAAATACAGAACTTCGCAAAAGCAATTTAGTTCCGCGTAAACGTTTAGAATAGCCTATAATGTTAATACTGGTTAACAAAATTATTATAAATTTAAAAAATTATTTTTAAATTTTTATATTTAAATTGCTGTGCACTGTCGTGGACCATTTATTGTTTACGCAATACAGAAGTACGCAAAAAAATCCACATTAAAATTCTCATTAGCGAAACTAATGAAGAGGATTAATTTCCTTACTTTATTTGATAATTTGGTAGACATTACGTCATTAATCCTTCCAAATATTTCTCGTTCACATTCGTTTATGAAACGTTCTAACAACACATGTTGACCAGTGCATTTTTTGTATAAAATACCCTTAAATTAATAACTACCTTCAGCGCTAGTAGCCATAAATGCTGGGTGTACACATTTTTACCAGTTTTATAAAAAGTAAAATTTGAAAAAGTGCAATAGTGATGAAACAAGTTGAGTGTCTATTGAAGGGTTAAGAAGAGACATCCTATACTGAGTCGACATCCTTTGGCAGCTAATAGCCAAAGATGCTGCACACCATTTTCTCAAAATTCAAAAAATTCTGTGGATTTTAAATTTTTTGTAAGTATTGTACAGGTAAATTTTATGTTTTTTCAATTGTATATTTTTAATAGCTCTAAGTATGTATGTTCCTTGGGCGCTAATAACCGAAAATGCTACACACCATTTTCTTAAATTTACAAAAATTCTGTGGATTTTAAATTTTTTGTAAGTATTGTGAATTTTTGGAATGTTTTTACGTCTCAATATTTTTAACAGCTCTAAGTAAGTTTGTATGTTCTTTGGGCGCTAATAGCCTAAACAGCTGTACACCATTATTTCAAATTTCAAAAATTTTTGTGGTTTTTAAGATTTTTGTAAATATTGTGCAGGAAAATGGTTTTGAAAATGTTTTTTCGATTCAATATTTTTAATAGCTTTACGTTTTATGTTTTTTGGGTGCTAATAGCCAAAGATGCTGTACACTATTTTTACAAATTTCAAAAAGTTATGTTGATTTTAATTTTTTTGTAAGTATTGTGTAAGTAAATTTTTGGAATGTTTTTACGTTTCAATATTTTTAACAGCAGTAAGTATGTATGTTCTTTGGGCGCTAATAGCCTAAATTGCTGCACACCATTTTTTTTAAATTTCAAAAATTCTGTGAATTTTAAATGTTTTGTAAGTATTGTGAAGGTAAATTTTTGGAATGTTTTTTCCATTCAATATTTTTAATAGCTGTAAGTAAGTTTGTATGTTCTTTGGGAGCTACTAGCCAAAGATGCAGAATAACATTTTTTCAAATTTTAAAATGTTTAAAAAAAAATTAATTCTGAATTATAGTAGAAAATAAATTTCTAATACAAATAAAAGCATTTAAAAATTTATCACTCGGAACTAAACCGAAAACCGAAAACCGAAAAAAACTGTTATTTTTGCCGGAACGAAAACCGGAACCGAACTGATATATAATTTTTTAATTGAACCGGTACGAAAACCGAAACGAAAAAAATAACGGTTCGAAGCCTTGGTTTAAAATGAAACGAAAACAATAATTACCCAGAAAACATTTTTATACGGGCCAGTACGAATAAGAATTTTAAGAAAATGGTTTTCTGCCATTTCGGCCAAACCAATTGCATCCTAAAGATAAGGGGTGACTAATAATTTTCGCCAATATTTGTCTTGTATTATCTACCACATCTTTCCCCCCTGACTTAAGAGTGCCAACCTAAAGAAATCATACTTGTTAAAATAAATTCAATAATCAAATTTTATAAGCATTAATGCTATAAGCTGTTTGAACTTTTGTAAGAACAAACTAGATCTGGTTATTTTGGTGATTTTTATAGTGTATTACTGACTTTTAGAAACTTGGTTATATTGTAAAAAAAGCTTTACAGTTTTGGATTAAGTTTGTATTATTTTAGGTTGGTATTATATTTACAAAATATTTAAGATGTCACTATTCAAAATGAAATACAAATTATATTTTTTAAATGACATATTTATAATCTTGTAACAGATTTATTAATAATTGAAAATTTTATTACATGAAAAAAACTATGATTGAACTAAACTAAAAATTAAACAATTTAACATGAAATAGTTTGTGTAAACTACGTCCTTAAATCTAACAAAACACACACAAATCACAATAACAAACTGTATAATTTTCACAAAACAATAACTATTCAAATAAACATCTTGACAAACTGTCCACCAACACGTATCAACTTGTACTGGCCCTCGAGGGGGTACTGGCCGTTAGGGCGTTTTATGACTAAGAACAATCAGACTTTTCAAATTATTACATTCAAAAAAAGTTTAGTTTTAAGTAAAAAGTATAAAAATGTTTGCTTGGATTAATACAAATAAGGAGTGCTTATAAAATGCTGGTAAAGTACTTCGTATAGGCGGAATGCGAAATACAAATGTGAAGTACATTATTAATACTGGCGTTGCACTTACTTTTGGTGCCAGCAGTAAAAGCAGTTTGCCGGCATTCGGCCGTTAGTTAAATGTTTGCTGGATAGGTACTCAAGATTACAGAGTTTAATCAAAACGCAAAAGACATCTGTTTAATTCAGCGAATAAGTCGTGACTAGTTCGTATACTGCACTAATAATAAAAACGAAAAAACTTTCCGGTACATCTAATATACAGAGAATTAATACACTTCATTATACCGTACGTTATATTATTCAATACTGGGATTTGGGAAAAAAATACCTTTTACATTAATTGTGTTTTCTGACTATTCTCGGGAATCAAATCTAGAAAAGAAACCCTAGGCTGGACTTTGCAGTACATTGCAGGGCTATGACACGAACTCGAAGAGCTCTCTTAATTCTCATCATCAAGCATGACTTCCTTCTCTCATATATGTAGCGACTGCTGCTCGGTCTACCGCCAAGTATCTATATTACAATTTCGGCGGAAAGAGTTTCATGTCTGAAAGACATTTCCTTTTTAAATTAATTTGCAATTCATTTCGTAACTCTTTTGTTTGAAAGTACGGATGATATCGAATTAATAATGTAATTGCATAAAATGCATTATAAATATTATGAAATTTTTTACCTTTATTTCTATTTAGGTCATTACTTTTCATGCTTATTTTCTCTTCTAGTTCAATGTTGTGTTAAAGAAATAATATTTTGTAAAAAGTTATTAAAAGATAATAAAATATAAATAATTATCAGACAGGATGTAATAAAAGCGTGTCAATTAATTTATTCCGCAAATAATAATTAAGATATTGCACAGTATTGAGTAAAAAATCATTACCTCGTAATATCGGCTACTAGTTTATCGACGATAAAATATAATAGCGCTGGTTTAAAATTTTGCCTTATCCCTAATTTGGCGAATTTTCTTGTAATTTCTTCGTATTCTTTCTAATTTTATAATATGTTTAAGATCAATTCCAAGATTGACTTTGCAATTTTGCACAAACTAATTTAACGTTATTTAGTTACAGTTACATCCTACCGAACCGGTAGGATGCCATCACTGCCCCTACGCCATTGTGACAGGCATCATTTTTAGGTTAAGGTTAATATCATTATAAAATGTCATTTTCATTATATTTTGTGTCATTCTTAATACAAATTTCCCATTTATTTATTTTTTGTCTTTAAAATATTTAAAAATGTATTTTTAACAAATGCCAATGTAATATTTTTAACAAATGCCATTCGTTTACATGGTTTCATTGTTGGAATTTTAAATTTTCACATGCCAACGTGAAACATAAATAACGTAAACAAGGTCCCTTTTCGTGAGAACCTAAAAGAACGAAATTCTCATTTAGTTCCGCTTAAACCAAAGCAATAACATATATTTGTTCACATTTATCTCGTGCTGTGTTTCTTGAACTCTATTGAGAAGTGACATTACCTATAGAGGCGCTGTTTTCGCTTACAAAATGGCGATTGGAATAGGATTTTTTGACATTTGCCATTTGATACACAAGAATTCACATTACAGTTAATTTTCTGTTGCGATTTTTAAGACATTTTATTAAAGTTTTCTTCACTTTTACGCATACAAACTATGCAATTAAATGAGCCACATTCAACAAAATCCTATTCTGTTAAGTTCCAAAATATTCCGCTAGGCGTCACTTCAGTTATTGTCAGATCTCAATAGTTTTCCTAAATGTGGGTCCAAGGAGTTGTACATGTCAAATTCCTACTTTCTATGTTCAGTCGTTTGACTACAATTTATTAACTACAGTCTCTAGGGAAAAATTGCTAAGCGATATGACATCTGGTGGGATTTTAGGAACTACAGATATAGACATTGTATCGCGTTTTTTTTTTATAAAAAATGTTTGCATAAAAATATAATTGCATAAAAACAAGTATTAATATTGTAGCAAAATTACAAAAACCACCAGTAAACATTAAAATTCACGTTGTTTATATGTAACGAATGTCTATTTTGAAGGTTCCAAGTTTGCCGAAATAGCGCTGCAATCTTAAAATACTTCCCCTCTTCCAAACGATTAGGCGGAACTAACCGGAATTTTCAGTTTTGTAAGTTGTCATTAGCTATTTTTTTATATATTGAAGTTGACTTTTCCTGAACAAAATGATCAAAATCGGTAAAAGTAACTGGAATTGAAAATCTAGTTCCACTTAAACCAAAGGAACAGACTTTAACATAGATTTCAAGCGATTTTGTGATTTGTGGTCCGAGATTACATTTATATAACATTTTTAAGACTGCTGTCCAGACAGTAACTAGTTATCAAGTTAACCGTTCGTGCAGCACCTATCACTACAGCTCATTCACACTGTAAAACTTTATAGTTCCAACACTGCCCACTAGATGCCACCAGTAACGTCAAAAAATTACATGAATTCTTTTTCTCTTTTTAGCAAAATTTTCAGTGTATACAATTAAACAACGCCAATGTAAACAATAAATGAAGTTGTCAGAGTATTAAATTAAAAAGATTCTTATATTATAATGAAAACAACAAAACTGTGTAATGTTTCCCATCTGACTATTAGTGTTGTGTATTTTGGTTATACGAATATGGCTGCTTGTCTATGTTGTGACTCAATTGTTAAAATATTATAACAAAAATTTAATTATTGTTACTGTAAATAAATGTTTTTGTGTTATGAGTACTGTGTTATTTGTTGCCACATACCGGAGACATAAGACTGAAATAAGATTATTTGTTAAAATTTAAAGGTAAGTGTTAATTTGTTACACATATTCTAAAATAGGTCTCAAATTCTATTCATAAAAACAAAATACCTTGAACATTCTAATAAAATGTTATTCATTTGTTATAATCTTAGTCATATGTCAAAAATTTGTGGTTAAAACATTGTAAAACTATGTTTGTTTATATCATTTGTTATTGTTTTTATTTATGTTCTAATTCTAAGGTATTACTGCAACATTACTGTGTCCTATATATTTAAATCTAAATTAATCACATCTTAATTCAATGTCAATATTATTTTTGTTACTCAATATATTATGTCGTACTCTATGATGGGGGTCAACGCCCTTAGATGTTTAGGTAGGTTCGGGGGTTGAAGGGAGTATCTTCCTTAGATCATCTGAGCCCAAACGCAAGGTCTCGTAACTTCTCTCACACAAGATTAGGCTTTTAAGCTTGTTTAGAGACTTAGAACAAATGTAGGCTGATAGAGGGCTCTAGTTGTATCAAAATTCAATGTTAGAAATAATTAAATGTAAATAAATTTATTTGATTTGGTTGTATTTGCTTTTAAATTATCAGGAGAAAAAGGAAAATCTACGTGAATACACGTTGCCTAGGTAACAGACAAACTGACTTGTTTTTCTCAAGACGGAATTATTGATGTTATACACCGAGGTTTTTTTTTTGTTAATTTTGCTGCGCATTTATAGAATTGAAGCTTGTTTTATTCTTTTACGTAATTGGACCAATTTAATATCATGGCTTCTATTTCAATATGAATATCTATTTATATTCAATTTTGAAAAACAAAATGTTACTTTTCTAAAGTACGAAATGGGAAACTAATGGAGATATTTCAATATCGAAATTTTGACAGTTTATAGTATCTTTCTGAATAAAACTTGTTACTTTATACTTCCAAGGTCAAAGGATGTTATAAAAAAATTTGTTGTGTGCGTCTCTTTTAGCATTCGTCGCTGTAGGTCAACATTATCGATGTTATCCTATCATCTGGTTTCCAAACACTGGCTGACGACCCACAGTTGGGTCGAACACACTTTGATGGGTCGCGAATTTACTGACTGTTAATGCAATAGATATTATGGGTATAGATATAAGGGTCACCAAGACAATAGGTTTTAAGTTTTTGAGCGAACAAAAAAATTGGCAATATCTGTCTCAACACCAGTGCCCAACCGTTGGTGTTAGTAGTACGGCCTTATTTACACCTGTGTAATGCGTGTTGCGGGTGTCAGGAACAGTATGGGACCTACAATTTAACGTGGGTTCTGAACCACTGTTATTGTACACAGCTCTACGCTTTCCGAGGAAGAACGACTGGGAAACTACGAGGTGTGTAAATTAAGTAACCGGACTAGCAACATAGCGTTTGATCTGGCAACAATTGGGACGCGGGACTTGGAGGGGCGACAGGTGAACATTTGATACGCCTTCAGTACGAGTTTGATTTTTTTTTTCTTTAATTTTGTTGTCCGTAGCGATTTTTTTCCTGAAATACTTTTTTCTAGTGCG
The DNA here is from genome assembly GCA_963971575.1 of Liopterus haemorrhoidalis. Lineage (NCBI taxonomy): Eukaryota > Metazoa > Arthropoda > Insecta > Coleoptera > Dytiscidae > Liopterus > Liopterus haemorrhoidalis. The sequence continues at coordinate 11,922,228 of OZ020618.1, read as the reverse complement.
TTCTAAAAATGACTGACATTCTTTTCGGTATCAGGTTTTGCTTCAGACTTGGGCACATTGCAACGGAAACATTTGCAAAACTTCAGCAGGCCTACGGAGACGGTGTTTTGTCAAGGACCGAGGTTTTTTAGTGGTTTAAGGCATTTTCAGAAGGAAGAGAGTTGATTGAAGATGAATCACGCAGCGGAAGGCCTTCATCTTCAAGAACCGATGAACATGTCTGAAGTTTTGCAAAAGTATCTGTTGCTCCATGCCCAAGTCTGAAGCAAAACCTGATAGCACACCGTTGCTCGAAATGAATGTCACTCATTTTTAGAACGTACTAGAAGAAGTGAAAAATAAAATCTTCTATGCACCATTGGCGTTACTGGATGATTACGCCCATCGAGCGATATCCATCCCTCGGGCCAAACGCCCTCAGGCTGTATTTCGTCGCTCTCCGGGCGTAATTATCTTAGTAACACCCTTGGTGCATAAATAGCTATTTGTGTCTTGATTTGTGTTTTCTTTTGTTTTATTTTCACTAAAAATAAGGGATGCGTTCTCAAGGTGTTGTTTCAAGCTTAGATTAAAATACTGCCAACCGCCAGACAGGCCCGACAAGAGGGGAGGGTAGTCGGGGAAAATTCCCGGGGCTCCGGATGTTTGGGGCCCCGGAATCATGGACAGAGCCCTTAGGAACGGCCTGGCATCGGGTTCAGATAATGTTTATGTGAGTCAATAAATACATTTTATTTAAGATTATTTTTTAAACTGATGAGCAGAAAAAATCGTAATTTGTAATTTTTTAAACTGATAAGTTAAATTGCGCTTCTATTATTTCGGGGGGGGGGGGGGGTTCTGGGCGTTCACCCCCCAGAACCCCCCCTGGTAGCTACCTTGGTATGATTATCAGAAAATAAGGAATAAAGTGTTCTTCTAAATTATAGTAGAAAATAAATTTCTCCACGACCACTATAGAATTTACCAATTCTAAAACCAATTTTGACTACAGAAAGTTAATATTCTAACACAAGAGTTGGAATGTCATTCTAAAGCACTTATCTTATGCATTTCGTGTGTATTTGATTCCATCACTTGTTATGGAATTATTCCATGCTTGTTGTCATTTGTTTTTGTAGGGTTACATTAAAATATATGCAATGCTGACCGGCGTAGCGTAGTGGTAACACATGTGCTCTGCGTTGCGAAGGTCACGGGTTCGAATCCCGATCAGGCATGGAAATTTTCTCAAATAAAAATTGTCCTGGCTAATTGTCACAGCAGCAAAGGCCATTAAATAATAAAAAAAAAATCTTTTTGGTGGTCGTGGAGAAAGTAGGGTCTGTGACTCGGTTGGAAGAGAAAATTCGATGCTCGTGGTTCCTCATGCTTGCCTGCGGCTCGCGCTTGGAATGTTACACTCGCATCGAATTTTCTCATTCCAACCTTGTTACAGAACATACTATTCAAATACAAATAAAAGCCTTGAAAATTTTATTACTCGGAACTGAACCGAAAACCAAAAAACCGAAAAAAAACGGTATTTTTGCCGGAACGAAAACCGAAACCGAACTGATATATATTTTTTTAATTGAAACGAAAAAAATAACGGTTCGAAGCCCTGTTTTTTATTATCAATTATTTATTTTCTGTATTTCAGATTCTGGAAATTTAATTAGAAAACTAGTTTAACAACGTTTGTTTTTTTTAAACAAAGTATTATTTATTTAACCAAAACGCGTTTGACATGCTTTATATTTACTTTTATGTGCATTTTTTTGTTGTTGTTGTTAATTTTAGCTATGTTTTGCAATTTTAAACTTGATTAACAGTTAATTAACCTCTTCCTTTATCACAATATTTAAATTCTTATGATATAAAGTCTTCTAAAGGTTACTGGTAAATAATTAAGGTAATATTAAGTAAAAAAGTTTTAATGAACTAGAACCAAGCCCGTAAAAATATGCGGAAATGTAGACCGGTGTAACTCTTTCTGGTTTATATTGGCGGGCTTAGGCTGAAAGGTGATTAGCAATTTAAGTAATACAGCCTAGTATAGTGGTAATCTATACCAGGAGTCTGCAAACTTTTTATATCACCATCGGTTCTATTCTGTATCTTAAAAACTTAAAAATTAACCTCAAGGTCGAAGTTAAAAAATTTTAACCACGCTTTACAATATTTTGTTATTCTGTAACTCTATGGCGTTAAAATTTAAACCTCGATGTGGTTAATTCAGTAGGTTATATTTGGAATTTTAACTCCAGCCAAATACATGGTGTTAACTTTTAACCACCTGTAGTTCTAACAACTAAACGTCAAATAACCAGGAAAAATCCATTTTTAGAATTAATTATGGCAAGTCTGTTTATTTTAAACCAATTATTAATAAAACAAATTGAACAAAAAGAGTTTAATAAGTGAAAAATTAATATAGGTGAATAAAAAATATATACAAAGCAAGTGTATTTTTCTTGCACCCTAGGCGTAAGTAGGGGTTGCTACTTCCTAGGTTTTGCGTAAACAAGAACTCAAGAACAAAAAATAGAAATTACATAGCCCGTCATAAAATTCGTTACTAAATTCGGTCTGCGACATATAAAGGTAAAATTTTGTTATTGAATGCGGCCCGGGACGTATAAAAGGTTGCCGATCCCTGGTTTAGACCAGCGTTTCCCAACCTTTTTTCATGGCGGACCGGCAAGCGACCTAGAAAAAATTCGAGGCGAGCCGGCAAGTTTAGAAAGTAATGTGTATCGTAAAAGTTTTATATTTTTTATTGCACTGATTACAACGATTCTTTTTAACCCTTTCAAGACTAAAGGTAGGAAAATGTACCACTAACATCATGTTTTTGATATAGAGGCTATGCTAAACGTTTAGGCGGAACTAAATGGGAATTTCGTTCTTTTAGGTCACGGGAAGGGACCTTGGATTATTTCATATTTGACGTTGGTATGTGAAAATTTTTAAATCCAACAGTGAAACCATGGAAACGAATGACAGTTATTAAAAATTTTAAGACATTTTTATGTATTTTGAAGACAAAATTTTTTTTAAGAATTTTTATGAATGACTAAAAAAGACATTTTATAATGACAATCAATTTAATCTAGAATTTGCAATGTGAGTATGATTTACAAAGCTTAAACAAAAGGACCAAAAGTCCAAATTAATAGATAAATATTACTAGATTTCAAAATCTAGTTCCGCCTAAACGTTTGGAATAGCCTATATTTATTTTATTTATTTATTTATTTATTTATTTTTTTAACTTTGTATAATCTGTCTCAATTTGTAATACGAAACTAGATCTGGTTACTTTGGTGACTGTTGTGGTGTAAACAGACTTTGGCGTATCCGTGTGAACCAATACTATGATAATATTATAAATGTATTGTCAATATACAACATAAAAAATGAACTTTTCCTGTTAGTTCCGTATTACAAAATGAGACAGATAATACCAACTTTTTATACACCTTTTGTCATTTTGTCTTGTTCTTTTCTAATATAAAATATTATATTGTAAGTATTCACTTTGGTAAGAAAAAACTAAGAGGAAATTTTGTTTTCAACAGTTTGCACCTTTGAAACTGTTTGTCATGTTGGTATTACAGAAAATAATTTGAAAAGTCAGATTATAAATATGGTATTTAAAAATATATCATTTGTCATATTTCATTTTGAATAGTGACATCTCAAATATTTTGTAAATATAATACTAACCTAAAATAATACATACATAACCCAAAACTGTAAAGCCTTTTTTACAATATAACCAAGTTTCTAAAAGTCAGTAATACACTCAAAATCACCAAAATAACCAGATCTAGTTTGTGCTTACAAAAGTGAACTGCTGCGTCAATGGCTAAAATGTTTGCTAATACATGTTTAAAAATTATTGATATCGAATGGCAAATCATTATGTCCACTAACTAATAAATTCCTAAGTTAATTTTCCAACAAATATCTTAATTGGGTTTGGCACACATTCAGTTTTTTTATAGTTTCAAATTTGAAAAGGTTAATACTGAATTGACAACAACATTAAAAACAAAGTTGACACGAAACATCTACAAATCTAGTGACATTAAGTAGATGCATATTTGGGATAGATAACTAACTATCCTTGTATTACTTTATGGGTGCGAACCATAAAAAGTCATTAAACCCGTAAGTTTTATATATATATCATCTCCAGTAATACTCCTATCTCATCTCCCGCCATGCGTACCATCTTCCTTTCTGTTCCTCTCTTACAATATACCCTGGTGTTGTTCTATTATGGAGTTTTTAATTCAAAATAAATTTTATCTCTTGCACTTTTTCTCTAAAACAATTAGGAAAGTAGGATATAGCATAATTATTATTTTTCATATTAAATTGCTGGTTGATATCCCCATCTGCCTCAAGAGAAAGGTATTTGATTAATGTGTCTTACCAGTCTTCACCTATGGTGCTGAGACTCTCACCCTCACGCGAAAATCTGCGGAAAAATTACGAGTTGCTTAAAGATCGATAGGGAGAGTGATGATTGGCGTTACACTTTTAGATGTATAAACAAATTTGTGGATCAGACAGCAAACAAAAGTTTGCGATATAATTGGTAGAATTTCACGTCTGAAGTGGCAATGGGCAGGTCATGTTGCTAGTATCAATGATGGTAGAGAGATCAGGAAAATACTAGAATGGCGGCCTAGAGACAGTACTAGAAACCGAGGCAGACCTCTTACCCGTTGGACGGATGACATCAAGAGACTTTTCAGTAATTGGCTGCAGGTGGCACAGGACAGAGAGGAGTGGAGATGCAAAGGGGAGGCTTATGTTCAGCAGTGGTAGTCAATGACTGATAAATGATGATGATAATGATGTTAAATCGCTATGACCGACAGATCAATTCACCACCCTGTATATAAAAGATGAATATATTCTGTTGATTATTATTACCTAATATTAAATATTTTTTTTTCATTTTAATTTCCAGATAGTTAATATTATAAATTCACATAGATGTTTTTATTACACATACTAGGTTATTAGCCGTCAACAATGACAGATTTATAATATAAAAATTTCAATTGTTTGTATGTGTATTTGGTTTTATTTTTTAACGTATCTTAATTTCATCGCCAGTCAGCGGATCACGGGACAGGATTTCACCTGTTAAGTGGGAAACAGAATGCACCGAGTTCTACGACGTGTTAACGCCGTTCGTACGGCGCTATCTGTCAGGAGAAAGTTAAACCCAAGCTGTCGTACGCAAGTGCACAGAATGGACAACGTCCTACGCCGTTCGACAGCCGTTGATACTGAATGTTCGTCAACTTCCAACTTTTGACGCTGTTGAACGTTGACGCAGAACACCTAACCTCAGTTTTTACTGAATAATAAAGTGTTTGTATGTATAAATAACTTGCATACAACATAAATAACATCATTCACAAGTCTTCATCATCCATTATACTTTTAATAAAAGAAAGCGCACGTATAAATACAGATATAGGTTGTCAAGTGACACTTGACGGCGTTAAAAATTATTGCATTGTGTTCAGGCGAAATTTCTCAACGGCGCTACGCAACGCTGTCGCAAATGACGCCGCGCTGTGCATTCTGTTCCAGGCCTTAGCCAATCACGGGAAAGGGTATCACCTGTCAGCCAATCAAGAGACAGGGTGTCCCCAGTTAGCCAATCATGAGAACCTTAGGAAAAATTGACGTCATAATGTTACCGACACTACATACAGACACTTGCTAATTTTATAGTTAGATTATTTATTCATGAACTTTCTAAGATGGGAAAACGATTCATTTTTACTCAGTATATTACATTTATATTGTTAAAACTAAAAATAATTTGAGACGTTAATTTATGCCGACGAAACCCTAGACATTTATGTATGTAATTATATTCGTAGATTCTTGGAGAATAAATCTGCGAAATATTGTTCATATCGGTCAAAGGATATAAGAGTGTCTAAAGTTTATTTTTTATGCCTACGAAATCCTAGATATTTCTATATATAATTATATTCGTAGATTCTTAGAGAATAAATCTGCAAAATATTGTTCATATCGGTTAAAGGATATAGGCGTGTCTAGAGTTTCTCGTTTATGACTACGAAACTCTAAACATTTCTATATATAATTATATTCGTAGATTCTTAGAGAATAAGTCTGCAAAATATTGTTCATATCGGTTAAAGGTTATAGGCGTGTCTAGAGTGTCTCTTTAATGCCTACGAAACCCTAAACATTTATATATGCAACTTTATCCGTAGTTTCTTAAAGAATAAATCTGCAAAATATTTTTCATATCGACCATAGGATATAGGAGTTTCTAGAGTTTCTCGTTTATGTCTACGAAACCCTAGACATTTCTATATGTTATTTTATTCGCAGTTTCTTTGAGAATACATTTGCAAAATATTTTTCATATCGGTCAAATCATATAGGAGTATCTATAATTCCTTGTTTATGCCTACGAAATCCTACACATTTCTATATGTAATTATATTCGTAGATTCTTAGAGAATAAATCTGCAAAATACCTGTCAATCAAGAAACCTCAAGAGTCCCCAGCTAGCCAATCACGAGAAACTTAGGAAAAATGACGTCACAGTGTTACCCAGATCACTAACACACACTAGCTAATTATATATGTACGATACAATCCTTTTTACAATCGCTAATAACCTAAGAACATTCGTGCCCTGATAATATTAGATATTTTTTTGCAATTACTAGATTTAAAACAGTTAAAAATCGATTTTATTTTAAATTAAGTTGGAATATGCGTGTCATGTTTAACAGTAATATGTTTTAAATACTAGACTGACCAGGTCGGTAGTTATTTTATGATTACCTTTGAAATCAATATTAACATTTCCCAATAGGCATATATACTACCCCCAAACTGGGATTCGATAGCACGTGTGGGTCTGTCTGCACGCGCATTACGTTATTCAAATTTATAAAATAAATTAGAGATATATATATTATGAGAAAAAAATAAATAAAAGATTAAAATTACATTCGTAACGTTCTGCATAAAGCTAAATTAAACCAGTGACGTTCGTAGATGAGGGTTAGAGATTATCATCGTCGATATCATTATTGATCACTACTGGAAAACAGGGGCGCACTCAGGGGGTGGTCCAGTGGGTCCGGACCGCCCCTAAGGCCGCGAACATACAGAAAGTCGGCACCGGCTTTACTGGCAACAAGCGCTGATCTGCCGCAGTATCTGTCCATGTTTTCAAATATAACCGCATACGCTATGTACTGGTCGGCGCCGTTCGGTGTCGGCTACCCGCTTACCGAAACGTTTAAGCAGTTTAAGCAGCTTGTTGTCAGCGCCGAAACAAAAAAAATATTTAAATAATCTTGCATCATCTTCTTTTAATTGAGGAAAAACGTGGTGGTATTCCCCATATTTACGTCTCTTGGTTTATTGCATGTATACCTTTTCTTTTTGGCTCCATTTTTAAATATAGTGATTCTGTTAGAAACAACTCATCCAAAGATGAATCAGAATAATTGAGCCAATATACGAAAGAGTAGCTATACACTTTCAAAGCGTTCACTCTATGCTAGGCCAATATAATTATAAAATGTACGATAAATAGGAAAAAATATATAAAAACTTCAATATATAGGTTATGTCATCTGTCAGTGTCACATGCAATATTACCGTCTAGAATTTTCAAAAACTCAATTTTTTTTTTTTTACGTATTTTGATTCTTTATACCTTCAATAATAACTTTCTAAAATATTAAATCAAAATTCTTACGAATACGCGATCAAAAAAGATATCGAGCGAGTTTCCTTAGCAGAAAAAGGCACCAACGCGGCAACGAAAAGCGGTCGCTGGAGAAGAAGCAAGACCTACTGGAGCAACATCAGGCACTTGAGGACGAAGGTCTACTTCTGTACGGTCCAGGCATTGCCGATTAATTGATTGTAAGTCATAAAAATCAATTTTAAAAACAATATTTACAAAAAAATTAAAAAAAACTTTAAACGCGTTTTTCTCGAATATATATTTTTTTAACTGGCGGACAGTTAATCTCCGGATCTACTGGGCCGATTTTAATAAACTTTGAAGCATTTTGTTTGTTTTTATATCCTGTATGATAGTTTACCACAATTTGACCACAAAAAAAAATATATAAAATTTTTGAGTCTCAAAAAAGGTCGGAAAAAAAGTAGATTTTTGAAAAAAAATTTAAAATGTCCGCCATTTTTTTATTTTTAATGATTTTTCAATTTTTCTGGTAAACTATCACGTAAGAACACTTCCTTTTTGTAACGCATTTTGAATTTTATGTTTCATACTTACCGTTCCAGAGATTAACTGTCCGCCATGCAGTATTGTTTTTTTAAGAAGAAAATTTGAGCGCCCTCTACAAAATGTAAAATTAATAGAAAATAAAAATAAAAAATTTTTTCGTAATCTTTAAGAATTGTTTTATATTTTAAAAAAAAATTTGATAACCATATATAGTAAAGAAAGTGAAAAAAAAAATGTTGAATATATGCCATTTTTTAGCATTCTAGACGGTAATAGTACCTTAAGCGTGTGCTCAACCAGTAACCCAGTAAGCTTGTTTTCGGTACCGATTGTCAGCTGATTTACCAGCTTTCTGTATGTTCGCTTAGATTCAAGGAAAATGTTTGTAATTATACCATAATAAGTAAAAAATTAAGATTTTACAATCTAATAGTTTAGTTTATTTTATATATATTTGTACTAAAGTTTTGCAATTTCTAATAAAAATATATGGAAAGGAAAATGTTTTAACATTTAATAAAAGATGAGCTTAAAAATGTTTATAAGTGACTAAAAACTGACGATACCCTTTTATGCTTTTTGCTTTTCACAAGACAAATAGGTGTTTTACCAGCCCAGTTTTGCAGACCTCCCCTAAAAAAATCTGTATGTGCCCCTGCCAAAAAATCAAAATGTTTAAAAGGGGGTAGACAGAATGAAGAGGAATGAAAATGGAAAGGGCGCCAAATGAGTGTAAAATTTAGCGAAATGTAATTTTAGAAGTGAGGACCTTTTTTTTTTAGGTCTTCACTTGAAATTTAAAAGTAAGGACTTTTTTTTTAGCTCTTCACTTGAAAATTAAGAATGAGGACTTGTTTTTTTTTAGATATTCACTTGAAATTTTGAAGTTCTTACCCAAGGCTCGAAAAAAGCTAGTTACGCCCTGCCTAGGGGCGCAAAATAAATCTTGCCTACGGGCGTCAAAGACCCATGAAAGATCTTCTGTCAGATGATCTCCCTCAATATTCTGTCCACTCCCAGACGGATACCGATCTTTCCTGTTCTTTACTTCATTTACCCTTGATTTGGACAAGCCCAAAGATTTGGTGTAGTATTCTGTTTGTAAAGAATATTATGTCCATCGCTTTAGTATGGAACCGTACTTGGTAGAACTTGTTGTTTCTAGATAAGTATATTTTAACCATTTCCAGCTGGTGTCCCTCTTTTAGATATTAGTGTTTTCTCAGATTAGATACTTTTAGTTGCAAGCTGGTTACCTTTTCAGGATTGTGTCTACCGACAATAAGATTATTGCTCTGCAAATTATTTATTTAAAGGAACTGAATTATTTATTTAGATAATAAATGTCTCTGCAGCATTTTCCATAAAAGACCTTGCATGATTTAAATCTCTAAACATTTCACTTGCAGTTTAATATACGTTTAATAGTACTACATAGTAAGTGAGTAAAAAACTGATTTTATTAACATAACGATGTATTTTGCATTCATTCACTTACTAAATCGGGAAAAACATGTTGGTAAAAGTGAGAAACGGTAGCATGATTCAACACACATGATTAATGACCAGATTTGTTAGAAATTTTAAAAAGTTAAAAGAACGTAAAGGTTCTCAAATTGAAGGCATACAATATCTAAGAGACCACTGAAGACACTGCAAAAGAGGAAGCTAGATAATATCAAGAATGTATGGCCCTCCGAGAGATGGGCCCTGGAGCAAGTGCTCCTTTGATGCCCAGTTAATCCGACCTTGTCCTAAATATTTTATTTTCATGGTAAATTAAAAAAAAAAAAAAAAAAAACGCAGAACGATATACTTTTTTTAGGGTTTTGTAGGCCCAAAAAATCTTTATAATGTCAGTCATGTGTCTGTCTGTGTGTCTGTCTGTCTATCTGTCTGTCTGTCGGCAGAAAGTTGAAATTTAGGGAAATCCCACATATAGGAAAAGTATTGAGAGTTCAAATAAACATATGTTGGAAAAAATATAAATAAATATGTATTTAATGAAAAATAAATATATTTTTTTAATATTTTGAGTTAGGTATCGAATGAAACCTTTTAATGCATGGATAAACCAGCAAATTTTTATTATTATTATGGGGTTTGTCAGGTCTTGACAAGCGTCCACTAATCTCAAACTTCAGCAACCTTTTGAGCCGCGTCATACTAGAGACTAGTGGAGCTAAATACACACGACTGCATCCCAAACCCTGGCGAATATATTTTTTTTAATATTTTGAGTTAGGTATCGAATGAAACCTTTTAATACATGGATAAACCAGCAAATTATTATTATTATTATTATTATTTAATGGGATTTTCGCCAAGAATGTTTCAAAAAACTTTTGTCCTCCACCCTAATTCCCAGAAGGGTTGAGCTTTATTTTAAAATTTGCTAAAAAAACTTATCTCATGCTCATATCTCAGGGGGGATAATATAAAAATCTGAAATAATTCTGAGGAATGTACATTAATGTGAACCGGAATTGTACAGCAGAAATTTTTGTTCAGATTATGTTTTCAGAAGATTTTTTTGTATTTTTGACAAAATTTATTTATTTAATTCATGGCTAAATTATGGCTAATAATGTTACAGCTTTTTTGTATTTATGGCTAAGTAAGTGTGTGTTCTTTTGAAATTAAAAATATAATAATTTTTTTGAAAGCTGAAAATCGGGTTACACTTTATCCGCGAACTACATTATGTAATGCAAGTTGCGTAGTGTTCATGCGTGAAAACTCCGACTTTAGTTTTTAATATATCGAAGAAGATGTATAATAATAATCAAATAACACGTTGTTACTAGTGGGAAATCGTTTTTGAAATTAAAAAAAAAAAATAATAATAATAAATTTATAATTTTATAAAAGCCATTTATAAATATATTTCTTATTAATTTAATGAAGGCTTAAATACAAGCAAATCGCAGAAAAAATCGTGGGATTTTTTTAATTGAAATTTTATTGTGAATTTACGCAAATTATTTAAATTTACTTTAAAAAATTAAATGAAAACACTTATGGCCGGTTTCTGAAAGCTTAGTTAACTATAACCAAATGGTCAGAAAATGGCTGCTATGGTTACGTATGGATTGTTATACTGTAATCGAGTTTAACCAAATGGTTAAACTCGGCTAAGCTTTTAGAAACCGGCCCTTAGTGATTAACGAATAAATGTGACTATCAAAAAATGTTGATTTTGATGTGATTATTGAAAAAAAATATTGTCCTAGTCATCCAGCATTTTATTGGCTTCTTACACTTATTAAAACAACAAAATTATGAAAATACTTTTGCGCATAGAAAGAGCACTATGACGGTAGTGACACATAGGGAACAGACAAAGAAACAAGTACCAATTCACATTTTAAAACTTTATTTATTAAGTACACAAACTTGCACCGTCTATCACAATCGGACATGAAAACTGTAGAAACACAGCTGCTTGCATTATGTGCGAATTGCACTGGACGATCATTATGTCTATTTGTCTATTGGCCGGAGCTTCTTCATATCGTGTCGGTGCTTCTTTTTTCCAAACTCATGCTGTTGCAAGTAGTACATATTGTAAACCAGGGGTCGGCGAACATTTTTACCCATTACCCAGAAATATATTTCTTTACACCGACGTTGCCCCCATTGGTTTGTAAACAAAAATCGTAGATTATTTACACTAAAGGATTTGTTGAATTCATTAGAATTCACATATTAATTAACTTAAAATATATAAAATAAAGCTATAAAATTATATATTTTTGTCTATCGTATATAGAAACGCACTTTTTATGATTTTTTGTATTTATATCATTTATGTCTATCAATATCTCATTACCTCCAAGAATTTCGTTTTTAACCCGTTTGGGGTAATTTACCTCTGTTCCCCGACCCCTGTTGTAAACAATAACAATGCCTTACATACTACGTAATAATTTAATTGTACAAATATTTTTTTTTTATAATTATTTGCGTATTTACACCTTCGCCGTTTTTTGCATACTAGTTTTTATAATTGTCTATCCATCCTGATTCTTATTTCTTTTAACATATTTTAATATTGCTAACTTTAAGCTAAGTACAGCTTGTAAAACTAAATTTAAGTACGTACCTATAAAAAATATATATAGCTAGGAAGTTTGTTACTGAAACATACTAAATTGAATAAAAACTTTTATAATTCCGATACATATAAATAAGAAGTGATAACATATCATTGATAAATATTATTTATTTAATATGTAGTTTATCCAAACACCGCGATAAAATGCAACAAGAAACCATTGTAAGTATTTATTTGAACTAGTAAGAACTATTACAAACAATTCTTGGAATTCAGCTGTTAACAAATGACTTTGCTCATGACCTAACACAAAGAAAAATGAATCGACTACATTTAGACGTGAGGTAATAATTTTTAATGACTTTATTATTACTTTCCGGATTTAAAAAAAAATCGTGTTGCATATATTGCGGATGCAGTAAGATAAAGAAAGTTCTTTGCGGATTGAACTAAAACTATTAATCTGAGCTCATAATGGACATTTTTGTATTTTATTGCTCAAAATACAAGCCAATTTTGAGTAAAATTTAAAACAATTTAAGATTAAAAATCGATATTTTTTAATGAATTTTATTTTTGATGGGTTTTTCAGTTTTTGACTATTTTCGAAAGTTTTGTTCTTAAACTATCAAATATGGCGGACCAGCAAGTTTTATGTGTCACGGAAAAATGTGTCACTCTGATGGAAATCTCTGGTCTAAACGTTATTATTTTAAGAATAATTTTTTGCAATATTTTTAATCTATTGATATGAACATTAGATGTTCCGCCCCAAGTTATTATTGCATATTGTAAAATTTACTGTACTAAGCCCTAATAAATTGTATTTAAAATTTTCAAATTTTTCACTATGCGCCATTATTTCGCAGGATCCTAAAGAGTAACTTTACAAAATTTGGTCCAGATCGGCTAAAGATTCTAGGAGTGTCCAGGATTTCTTTGTTATACCTACGAAACCTTAAACAATTCTATACGCCATTACTTCCGCAGGGTCCTTAAGAGTAATTATACAAAATTTGGTCCAGATCTGTCAACGAGTTTAGGAATGTTTGGATTTCTTGGTTATACTTACGAATCAGTAGACTCTTCTATGCACCATTACTTCCGCAGGACCCTTAAGAGTAACTCTGCAAAATTGCTTTAGTATGGTTAAAAGAGCTAAGAGTGTCTGACTTTTTCTGGCTATATCTACGAAATCCTAAACAGTTCTATGCGTAATTACTTCCGCAGGATCGTAAAGAGTAATTTTACAAAATTTAGTCCATATCTGGTCCGATCTGGATATTCTTTGACCGTTGAGACACTTTTAGGCTCTTTAGCCTAGGAGTGTCTAGGGTTTCTTGGTTATACCTACGAAACCCTAGACACTTTTATAAGCCATTACTTACACAGAGTTCTAAAGAGCATCTGTGCAACATTTTGTCCAGATCGGTCAAAGGACCTAGGATAGGGTGACCATTCGTTCCGCTTTTTGCGGGACTGTCCCGCATTTTAACATTTTGTCCCGCATTTGAGGACCTTTTTTTCACTTGGATTTTGGGAGGTGAGGACCTTTTTTTTTTGCTCTTCACTTGGATTTGGGAGGTGAGGACCTTTTTTTTTGCTCCGTCCCGCATTGCCTTCTTAAGAAAATGGTCACCCTAACCTAGGAGTCTCTAGGATTTCTTGGTCATACCTACGAAACCGTAATCAATCAAACAATCAATTGGCTTTTACAACCCTTAGAGGTTTTTTGCTGGCTCCACAAATTTCTTCCATCTTCCGCGGTCACGCGCTGATCTTCTCCAATTATTATTCGAGGTATTCCTCTTGGTCTGTTTGTGCCTGGAACGCTATCGAATACTTTTCTTACTGGCATGTTGTTGGGCATTTTGATTAACGAAACCGTAGACTCTTCTAAATGTCGTTACTTCCGCAGGGTCTTAAAGAGTATTTCTGCAAAATTTGATCCAGAACGGTCAAAGGTCTATGAGTCTATAGCGGGCAAACCTTTCAACTTTTATATTATAGAGATATACCACATTGGAAGTTTTTCATCAAATCTTATATATGGACCTCTTTTAAAAAATATTGGTTAATCTTGCTGTGCACCGTTTCAAAGCCACTGTGTTAGTAGTTAGTCGCAATATAAGATTTAAAAGTAATAAATAATGAATGAAACAAATATAGATATTGATATATGCGCATTTAACTAAGTAGCAATCAATTGTCGTTGTATTCTAATAGGAGCACCCTTGGAAGTCGTTTGAATACAAATACGATTATACTAAATAACCTTCCCATTGTATTACATGTATCTATTTAAAGTAAATACTCTATTTAAATAACAAAATTAAGAAAATTTCAACACTGTAAACCTGCCATTAACGAGATCGTAATTTCTTACTAAATTTTAATAACAAAATTATAACGTCAACTCCAGCAAATCTTTTTCGTTTCACGATTTCCGAAATTTGTTGAAAATTGTGCGACAGTATTTTTAGGTTAAGTAAAGTGAGATAGCTAATGTGTGTTTATATGTCTGTCTTATTAAAACAATGCACTAACTACACAGTTTGGAAAACTATCTACAATCGACAACGCATAGTGCATTAAATTTCGAGCTGTAAACGGTCGCTTGCGTTACCATATGACAAACTTGTTAATGACAATCAACAGTGTAAGTAAATTTTACGTTTTCTCCTCATTTAATGACAGTTTATTTGATAGAAATCAGTCGTTTGCTTTAAATAAATGGTCATTTGAAACATGTTGCAAGTGATCTAGTGACAATGACCTGGTTAAAAGGGTCGTATCATCGGTATATAAAATAGATTTATGGCCGGTTGCTTAAGTAAGAATTATCCATAACTCAAGTTAAAATAATTTGTTTTTGTATGTTGTAACATATAAAAACAAATGATTTTAACTTGAGTTAGAGAAAACTCTTACGTTAGCAACCCGACATTAGTCTTAATAGTTGAAAAGAAATCGTTAAAGTAAATTAAAAATAGTAATGGACCTAAAATTGAAACCTGCGGTACTCCATAGCTAAGTTGGAGCAAATCTAACTATTATACAATTTATACAAACAAACTGATTTCTGTTAGTTAGGTAGGATTCTATACACAGCTATTGTGATTCAACTTCAATTTCAAGTCAGTGATATTACTGTCTTTTGTTTTGCTTTTGAGAACTCGATGTATTAATATTTTCATGCATTAATACCCCCACGCAAAAGGTTTCAATTTGGCACATGAATTATATTCTATACCTTAGTAACTGAATAACATTTGCAAAATAATAATTACCAGTGAAGTGTGTCATCTTTTCTTCTCTCGGGTCATTAGGTAAATGTATAGAACCACTGGTCTATATTATAACTTTAATGTAGTAGCTCTCTACGTTGATGGTTACCGTTAATAAATTAGTACAAGTTCCCAGACTTATTGATTATACAAGCTGTCTGCGAGCTTTCCTGAAAATATAACTCCCGCTGAAACATGAAATATGTCACAAGAGGTCAGGAGAACATTATGGCATAAAATCAAGTGACCACAAGTATTTGAGCCTCGCATCGATATGGGACAGAAGCATCGATACAAGGGTTTTAGTAGGACATTTTAGCTTACTAGAGCTACACAGTGCACCAAGATATGACTGAGAAAGCTGTGATAAAACAAAAAGTATTGTACATTTTTAGGGTTTTGTAGGTATGACCAAAAAACCCTTATACCGTCATTTTTTCCTCTGTCTGTCTGTGTCTATCTGTCTGTCTATCTGTCTGCTTGCTTGTCTGTCTATCTGTCTGCTTGCTTGTCTGTCTGTCTGCCTGTCTGTCTGTTGTCTGTCTGTCTGTCTGTCTGTTCGGTAAAAATTGTAGCTAAACGACTTAACCTAGAGAGTTGAAATTTGGCATGCTTATACAACTCTTTGACCCGCACATAGTAAAAATAATAAGAAAAAATACATAGGACATAGGAAAAAAAAATATATTTTTTCAAAATTCTGAGTAGGGTATCAAATGAAAGCCCTTAGTACGTATACATTCAAACATATAATAAAATTATAATTTCAACACTTCCCACTGGTTATTAAATTTACGCTTTTAAATATTAAATGCAACATTTAGGCCCGGTTTTTCCACCTCCAGATAAAGTTCCAGGTAACTATCTGACAGATAAGGTTATTTGTAACTTCATCTGCTGAGTAAATGGCATCCCTTCTTTCTATACAAATGTATCTATCGGATAGTTATCTAACGGATAATTATACTGACGTATTGGATTCACTGACTGGTATTGACATTTATTCAGCAGATGAAGTTACAAATAACCTTAACTGTCAGATAGTTACCTGGAACTTTATCTGAAGGTGGAAAGACCGGGCCTTACCAAAATATAACTAGAATTTTGACAAAATAATTTAAACAAATTAAAAATGCAAAAAAAAAAACAGAAAAATTAAAAATTGACAGGAGTCGAACTGTAGTTTGCAAATTACGAAGTAACTACGCTACGGGCGCTTACTTATTTACTGTGTTACGTAGCGAATTAAATATTTAACAAATTTTAGTTAAAAACACAAAAAATGCGTTATTTTCCGAAAACATAATCTAATCAAAAATTCCTGTTGTACTATTCCGGTTCACACCAGTGTACATTACTTAGATTTTTTTTCAGATTTTTAGTTTAAACCATCTGGGCTACAGGTGTGGGACAAAAATTTTTTTTTGCACAATTTTGGCAAAAATCGTTTCAAAATAATTTATTTTGAAAAAATAAAAATTTGATCGTTAATCCACGTACCAAGGGCTTTCATTTGATACCCTACTCAGAATTAAAAAAAAATATATTTTTTTCGATTAGCACATATTTGTATATATTTTTAGGGGGATATGTTTTTTAGATGTTTTAGTATTTTTCCTATGTGCGGGTCAAAGAGTTGTATAAGCATGCCAAATTTCAACTCTCTAGGTTTAGCCGTTTGGCTACAATTTTTACC
Source organism: Liopterus haemorrhoidalis (assembly GCA_963971575.1). Classification (NCBI taxonomy): domain Eukaryota; kingdom Metazoa; phylum Arthropoda; class Insecta; order Coleoptera; family Dytiscidae; genus Liopterus; species Liopterus haemorrhoidalis. Next base: position 11,904,912 of record OZ020618.1, on the reverse strand, counting down.
GAACAGACAGACAGACGACAAAATGACGGTATAAGGGTTTTTTGGTCATACCTACAAAACGCTAAAAATGAACGTTATACTCTTTGTTGTTGGCACGGTATATTTTTTTAACTTTTTTTGACGTGTATCTGTCTTTAAAATCAGATCAGTGCTACTATATTATTAACTCGAACTAAACCAACCTAATTAATCGATAGCAGTAGTGTCTGGTGGGTAAAATATTTGGGGGAACACTTTTTGATCCAAATATTGCAATGGTGTCCAGCCTACAATAAGCTTAAAACGGCTCGCTTGTTTTTTTAGAATCACTACCCTAAAGTCACTAGATTATACAAAGTAGCGCAACGGCGGCCATACTGGGGCTAAAAATGTCGCCAACACAAATGATTTTCAGTGATTCCAACAGTAAAAAAATAAGTATCTAGTACTACCAAAATATTTATTTTAAACATTGTAATCACGATTTTTTTAATCAAAGATGCACTATAACAAAATTGTGGTACAATTATTTTTTAAAATTTTTATTAAATAAAATGGATATAATATATAAATTTAAATGAAACTTAACCTTAAATATTCAAACCGCTGACAAAGGAGGTTATTAAATTAGAGCGAGAAAGAGAGATGTGACAGCGCAGACGCAATCTTAAGAACGTAAAAATTGCTGCTTTAGTTTGCTTAATAGGGGAAGCAATGTTGCCAATCAAACTCTGGGGTCTGTCGCCTTCTTCAAAGGCTTGCGCTACTTTGTATAATCCAGTGACTTTAGACTACCCGTTCTTCAAAAGATTTTCTAAATTTCTTCACTCTCCCTGTCTTAAATTGATTTTTACGAGAAGTGATGATCACTTTTCGTGATCGCTGAAGACGGAAACATATTGTTGAGCAGTTTCCGAAACGTCCGAAATATTTTATATAACTCATGAAGTATTATATCTTTTTTGATACTAATACTCATTATATCGTACTAATCTAGCCTAGTACTAATAGCAATGGCAAACGTCCAAAATAACAGGGTCCGAATTAATATTGGACCATTGCAACATAATTTTAAAGATATCATAAGTTTTCTTGATACTCATTAAATATTTTTGTCAATTACAAATACTTCGTTTAAATTTTTTTAGTACGGAAAATTAAAAATATTTTGCTTTTTTATTTGTGTCTTAAAAATTTTCTTTCATTTTTATCTTGCCTGATATTATATACTTTACACTCATTTTCTTTGAATCAAATAAAACATTCCTGTCTACGTAAGAAGATTCATACTGGGAAATGTTCTGGAATGATTCGAGAATACGATTCGTGTAACTATGGCAACTGAAGATCGCGCGTTTTAGAAATTTTAATACTTAAAATAATATATCTATTCAATATTTCAGAGTGGAATAATTATATTCATTGTTTGTTATTAAATTTATCATACTGTTTGTTATCATGGAATTGTAAATAGAACGTTATTTAATGTAAATAGAACATAAATAAAATGTTATCCATATTAATCGCATTGAGAGAATACAGAACAGATTTCTTTTATATTTGTCACTAAAGGCTCCGCTGACTTCTTTAAGTTATTTAATTCATTGCCTGTAGATTTATATTTTAGTTTTAATTTCTTGATGTTTAGGTATATGAGAGTTGTAAATAACATTGTCAGAAAAAAAAAAAAAACAGAATAAGTAACATTAATATTACTAGATTACATAAGTATATCAAAAATTTTGTGCAGTGCATATCAGTCTAAGGATACCTAAAAGTAAATGTACTAAACTATATACTCATTATAGTATCGTTTATAAAATTTTCTGTGCTATAATAAGCCTTGCCTAATAGAAATATTTTAATCCTTCTTTTGAAGCAATTCAAATTGAGTTTTTTTGTTTTTTGGGGTAGTTTGTTATAAAGTTGGGCCCCTACATAATTTGGCGCTTTTTTAGTAACTGTGTAAAGCCATTTTGGAACCCGTATATTATGTCTACTTCTGGTGCAATATTCATGAATTTCTTGATTTAATTTAAAGTTGTGTATATTTTCTTTAACATACAACAGTTGCTGATAAATATACAACGATGGTAAAGTTAAGATGTTAAGCTTTGAAAACAGGTCTCTACAAGTTCTTCGGCTGTTACCCTGGCAATAGTTCTAACTGCCTTTCTTTGTATAATAACCTATTGGCTCTGCAGGACTGTAGACATCTTCTTCTTTGGATACTGTCAGGTTGACTTTTGGCCTCACTCACATTAGTTCCCAATCTGGATCTGTTCATTGTTAGGTCTTTCCATTTACCCTGTATATAAATACTTCACCTCTTCACCTCTTGCGAGGTCTTCCCACTGGTCGACGTGTCACATCACGTGTCATAGCCATTGTAATCGTCTACCTCTCAGTTCTTGTATGATACTGATAGAGTAAATCCAGGATTTGAACATAGGCTATCAGGCATCTCAAAAATTTTATTCCAGGCTGGCGTTTCGGGGTTAATTTTTTTTTTAAATATCTCCCTTATTGATTTAACAGAAAAATATATATAATAAAAAATGTTTATAATAATAAAACAAATATTTTTTATTCAGTGAATTTTTTAAATTAGATTAATATTTGGGGAGTTACGGGAGAACACCCTAAAACTAAAATCTACATATATCTCCTTAATTATTGAGTTAACTTCAAAATCATATATGACAAAAATAGTTTATAATAAAAAAACAAATGTTTTATTTCTATGCATTTTTTCATTCAAATGAATAAATTTTTATTGTATGTACTTTTCGACTGAATGAATATTTGGGGAGTTACAGGGGAACGTCATAAAACTAAAATCTTGAAATATCTCACTTATTATTTATTGTAAATAGTTTTTAGTAAGAAGATTATTTAAGAGTAGGGTGACCATTTTCTTAAGAAGGCAATGCGGGACGGAGCAAACTGAAGAGCAAAAAAAAAGGTCCTCACCTCCCAAATCCAAGTGAAGAAAAAAAAAAAAGGTACTCATCTCCCAAAATCCAAGTGAAGAGTAAAAAAAAAGGTCTTCACCTCCCAAATCCAAGTGAAGAGCAAAAAAAAGGTCCTCACCTCCCAAATCCAAAATGCGGGACAAAATGTTAAAATGCGGGATGAAAGGTCACCCTATTTAAAAGGCAAGGGAAGTGTTACTCATAAGATTGAAATATCTCTTTTATCATTTATTTAACAGCATAAAGGACTAGGAGAAAAGAAACTATTCCTCTCTGTTTAACGCAGTTTTTAATAAGATATGTATTTAGGGAGTTATGTGGAGAACTACTTATAAACGAAATACATCACTTATTATTTACTTAACATCAAAAATATATACAAAAGATAAACAATTATTGAAGGAGAGTATGTTGATGAATAAAGTCGAATTTCTAAAAAAAAAAAAATGTTTTTCTTAGACCGGGGACTTATTGAGCGACGTGGTATCTCTAATTATTTACGTTATAGCAAAAATATACATTACAAAAACCGTATGAAGTACGGGTACTCAAGCTAGTGATATATATATCCTTGGCTTACTTCTTAAGGTAAGCGTCCACTGGCCAGCTCCGCGTGCAACTCAGACAACGCAGTCAACGTATAAAATTATTCCTTACTGTGTTTTAAATGAGAGTATGTCTACTACAAGCACTGCATTCCCGCAATTGCGGCGAGAATATTCGATGAAGAATATTCTTGCGTGTACTGTGTTGAGGTTCTTACGTCACGTCGCATTTAAACCTATGCTCGCGTGTAGTAGTATCGTCCAAGCTGATGATAATGTAAACAAAACACAATCCTTAGGTCTGCTGTACGTTCAGTGCGACTCAGTGGACGCACTCACGGAAAAACATGAAAAACAAGTGCGCACCCGAGGGGGGGGGGGGCTCACGGCCTTGAGACCCCCCTCTCAATAACTCCAAAAACACATAGTTTTTACGTGTTTTTGTCAAAATACAAATGAAGACCATTTTTTTTATTTTGTCATGACTTGTATTTTGTAAATGAGGACTTTTTTATGTCATCACTTGTATTTTAAAAGTGAGGACCTTGTTTTTTAAATTAACACTTGCATTTTGAAAAATAAAAAGATAAAGTGTATTTGACCAACACTTAATTCCGAATTATTTCCCAATTCCTACCCTCTGATCCCCGCTAAGAAAAATTTCTGGGTGCGCGCCTGGTGAGACAAACCGGCCCAGTGGACGCTTACCTTTAATCTGAAGGTCCCGCGCATAAGTTTGTACTCAGCCCTGTAAATTCATAAGTTGGACCTATTGAGAACCGCTTTTCTATTAAATAATTGGCAGTATTAAAATCGGTGAAACATGGAAACCCTAATAAGCATGTACTGTCATTTTCAATCTTAGTCATATCCTTTTATATTTTCTTGTCATGTCAAATTTAAATTTATGTTCAACACATCCAACAAATAAGCAGTTTGTAATATTACAAATAACATCTGTTTTGAAAATAACCTTTCAAAATTTTGAAACTTTTACCTTGGCAAAAATACACTTTGAAAATAGTATAAACATTTAGAGATATTTTAATAACATTTTTATGTAAAAGTATACATCATAGAGCTATTTTTATATATGGAAATTTTGTTTTCTAGACTTATAAATGTTAGATTAGAAAAAAGTATAACATTCATTAAATTGACAAAAAATATGTCTGGTTGAAAAAAAACTTTTAATAGAAAGAACTGATTAGAATAATAATCAACATATTTTGCAAATCCCTTTCCTCTCACCCTCATCAAAATTTATTTATTTATTCTTTGGAACATATACAGGACAAGCCCAGAGAATGTTAGCTAATTACTAACAAAAAAAAAGTATATAAATACATATTAGACGCTTGGAATATATATTAATGAGGGGCCAAGAAGGGGGAGTGGTGGTAGGCAGAATAAAAGTTACACCTCTATTCTATGCGGATGATATGGCTTTGTTGGCAACGAAAAAAGAAGACATGCAGGGAATGCTGAAAAGGTTTGAAAAATACCCTAGCAAGAAAAAACTTAATCTAAATGCAGCTAAATCCAAAATCATATTTCGTAAGGGAGGTGGAAGGGAGAAAGTAGAAAAATGGACATGGGGAGAAGAGGAAATAGAAAAAGCAAAGGAATATAAATACCTAGGGTACCAATTAAGAAGCAACGGAGGAACAGAGGTACATACGAGACTATTAAATAAGAAGGCCATGCTAGCTCTACCGCAAGTATGGAATATAGGGGAACGAAAATTCAAAGGGGATTATAGATCTCGTATGCTCATGTACGAGGCGTTGCTAAAAATATAACACTGTATGGAACAGAAGTATGGGGATGGGCGGAAAGAGAATATATAGAAAAAGTACAAATAAAATACTTAAAATGGATGTTGGAAGAAACGAAAATGAAGAAAACAAAAATAGAGGCAGTCAGAAAATCCTTAAAATATGAAGAGAATATAATTAAATACCCGGAAAAAGAAATTCTTTATGAATGCTGGAGGGAAATGGAATGGAGAAAAATGGAATCAACAAGGAAAGCCACTATCAAGATGGGAAAAGCAAAGGAAGGAAATGTATCAATATTGTGGCTACTCAACAACAGCGGTAAGACTACAAGGAATAAATGGAGAAGAAATGGGGCCCGAAGTAACAGAGCGGATGATCGACATTAATAACGGAGCAAGGTACTAAAATAAGAGAATCAAGATATAACAGCAAATATGAAAAGACCTGGACGCTGAGAAAACCACAGTATTTAACAGAAAAAGGCAGTAGATAGAAGAAAAAACTGATTTAGATGTGGAAATGAGGAGAGGGACAATAATTTTTGGATGAAAGTGGAAAACAGAAGGGAGGAAATTAAGGAAAGGGGTCAACGAAGATATTAATAAAGGAGAAGGAGAGTAGATTTTAAGCCGAAAGGCGAAAATTATAATTATTATTAAGTGAAAGTTAATTAGTGTAAGATAAAATGTAGTAAATAATATTTAATAATAAAAATATCTATCTATCTATATATTAATGAGGCTCTGAAGGCCTGGAGACACAAATGCAATAACATGGGTATATATATTGGAGGTAATTCACTTCATTCCCTATTATTCGTAGACGGTCAGGTCAGAGACGGACTAAGCCTTCGCCGGGCCTAAGACATTTTTGATTTACGGGCCCTCAACAATGTTTTTTTAAATAAACAAAAAAAGGTCCTTACCTCCCAAAACCAAGTGAAGAGCAAAAAAAAAAAGGTCTGCACCTCCCAAATTCAAGTGAAGAGCAAAAAAAAAGGTCTTCACCTCTCAAATCCAAATCAAGAGCAAAAAAAAAGGTCTTCACCACCCAAATCCGGGCCCTTGAAAATTACGGGCCCAAGACAAATGTCTTTTTTGTCTAAGACGATAATCCGTCACTGGGTCAGGTCCTCAAAGCCAAAGACGAAGAAGCTATATGGTAAGAAAGCTAAGAGAGGAATAAAAAATTGATGTGAAGTGTGAATTTTCACACATTTCAGGGTTTTGCAGGTATTTAGTAAGTGAATGATGATTATTTGGGGTGCCAAAACAAATTTTATGACAAAATATTTTTTTATGAATTTTAATTCGAATGCCTATTACCATTATTTAAGTTTTTAAAGATGTGCAGTATTTTTTTTTTTTATATATCAAGGTTCATTAAGATTTTGAAAATTGCGCCTATGGCTTCCATTGGTTGTTTTTAGTCATAGCTCCTCCCCTTTGATTTCGTGTACATTCAAATATAATATAATTAAATTATAATTTCAACAATTTCCACTGGTTATTAAATTTACGCTATTAAAAATTAAATGCAACAATTGCCAAAATATAATTAAAATTTTGAAAAAATAATTTAAACAATATAAAAATGCAAAAAATAAATAAAAAATAATATTGTCTCCTCACGTAGGACTCGAACATGAGTCCGATTACGAATTCTTGGACAGAACGCAAGTATCTTAGCCACAGCACCAAGAAACACGTTACTGTTGAGCGTATTATATAACTATAAGTTGTCAACATTATTAGCAAAAAAACACAAAAAATGCTTTTTTTTCCAAAAACATAATCTGATTAAACATTCCTGTTGAACTATTCCGGTTCACACCAATGTACATTACTTAGAATTTTTTCAGATTTTTAGTTTAAACCATCTGGGCTACAGGCTGTGGGACAAAATTTTTTTTGCACAATATTGGCAAAAATCGCTTCAAAATAATTTATTTTGGAAAAATAAAAATTTGATCGTTAATTCACGTACCAAGGGCTTTCATTTGATACCCTACTCAGAATTAAAAAAAAATATTTTTTTTTTCGATGAGCACATATTTGTTTATATTTTTAGGGGGATATGTTTTTTAGATGTTTTGGTATTTTTCCTATGTGCGGGTCAACGAGTTGTATAAGCATGCCAAATTTCAACTCTCTAGGTTTAGCCGTTCGGCTACAATTTTTACCGAACAGACAGACAGACAGACAGACAGACAGACAGACAGACAGACGACAAAATGACGGTATAAGGGTTTTTTGGTCATACCTACAAAACCCTAAAAAATGGGGTTTTGAAATAAACTCGCAAAAGACTGGGTGTCTTGTTGTAGGTGAGCAGAGAAGAGACCTAAAATTAGATGATGGCATCATCAGAAACTGCCAGTTATTCAATCTAGGCGTCACCCTATCAAGTAGATGGAAGAATGGATGAGATAAATAATAAAATAGGACAAGAAAATCGTGTCATCAGGTAGTACCTGGTTTTGGGGAACGACAGTATAACCAAAAAGACCGAAACGGATATCTACAATTGTCGAAAGTCCCTGTACGTACGGGTCAGAAACATGGGAGCTCAGAAAAACAAATAATTCTCCACTGAGCGCTGCGGCTCCACTGAGCAATTATGACGTTCAAAACACTATCATAGAATTTATTGTTTCTATGAACAAACGACTTGTGTGCTTGAGTCAAATTATGCGAGACCCAAACAGTGGATTGTTGCTTAGTTTCCGGTTCATATTAATAAATCCAATTTTCGTCATCTGTAATGATGTTGTATACGGATTTTGCAGTGCCTAGGTTGAATTTTTTTTAGCATTCCCTTACACCAATCAACACGAGCCTTTTTTTTGAGCTTCGGTCAAACTATGCGGAATTCATCGGGAACAGATCTTTTTCACAGTTAAATGTTCATGCAAAATCGAATGTATTGCAGTCTGCGATATGCCAAAGGATACCTCTATCTCACGGTAAGTCATATACCGATCTTCTTCAATCATTTTGCGCACAGCATCGATGTTTTTTTTGAATCACAACCGATTTTCGTCGACCTTAACGAGATTCATCAATGACAGGCGCACCACGACGAAATTCTGCAAACCAATAATTGTAAACAATCTTTTCTGATGGTGCTTCATTACCAAAAGTTGAACGAAGCAAATCTATGCATTGTTGTTGAGTTTTTAGGGTTTTGTAGGTATGACCAAAAAACCCTTATACCGTCATTTTGTCGTCTGTCTGTCTGTCTGTCTGTCTGTTCGGTAAAAATTGTAGCCAAACGGCTAAACCTAGAGAGTTGAAATTTGGCATGCTTATACAACTCTTTGACCCGCACATAGGAAAAATACTAAAACATCTAAAAAACATACCCCCCTAAAAATATAAACAAATATGTGCTCATCGAAAACAAAAATATTTTTTTTAAATTCTGAGTAGGGGGCTTTCATTTGATAGAAAGCCCTTAGTACGTGGATTAACGATCAAATTTTATTTTTGCAAAATAAATTATTTTGATGCGATTTTTGCCAAAAATGTGCAAAAAAAATTTTTGTCCCACACCCTGTAGCCCAGATGGTTTAAACTAAAAATCTAAAAAAATTCTAAGTAATGTATATTGGTGTGAACCGAAATAGTACAACAGGAATTTTTGATCAGATTATGTTTTTGGAAAATAACGCATTTTTTGTGGTTTTTGGTTCACAAAGTACAAAAGTTATACCAATGTAAGACACTCACAACTGGCTGGAAAACGAAGGGTTTCGAGTTCGAGTACGGAGTGAATTTTATTTTTTCTGTTTTTTTTTGCATTTTTATTATGTTGAAATTATTTTGTCAAAATTCTAGTTATATTTTGACAAATGTTGTATTTAATTTTTATGAGCGTAAATTTAATAACCAGTCTTATTATATGATTAACAGACGATAAATTATTTTAAAAATATCGTTCATTTTGCCGTGATTACTACAAAGTAAAATTTGTCCTACACACTCAGCATACCGCCTTCACTTATTATATACCTGCGAAACCCTGAAATGTGTGAATATTCACACTTCACATCAATTTTTTACTAAAATCGAGTGTGAGGCTTTTACTGAAATCGTAAAAAATCATCCAACGAAAACCTTCACGAGTAATATCCATTTTTTCACAAACTTTTTTTTAAACGCTCGCTGTCAACAAACTACTTGTCAATTTATAAGCTGCCACTGATTTCACAATAACAAATGTCAAATTTTACGACTATAGTAATGGCACATTTTAATATTGCCATCTAGTGATCGTTTGTAAAAACATAAAAGGTAACCCTCGTATGAATGACTTTATAATGCTGTTGATGCTTCCTACTAAGCCTACACCTTCCATAATTTTGCTATCCATGTTTCCAATTTACAAAAAAACTGCCTAGATTATTCAACATTATTGACTTTTGCTTTGCGCGTGACCTGACTTAATTATTGGAAACACTGTTTGGCCAAAATATACATAAAATTAACCTGCAATTGTTCATGATGAATTTTGCCATAGATGTTGTTCATGTGGAATGTCTGTTCCATTATCACGGAATTACGTTGCCTACTGATTCCTAACTAAACTAAACATTGCTGATTTTTATTTTACTGTAGTTTAATTGCTAATTATAGCAGTACTTAAACATTTTCTTGAAATATTCCTAAATTTTGTGTACACTGTTATAATCTTTTTATTACAATTGTACAAAGATAAGTTTTATTAGTTTTACATAGATTTTATGACGTTTTAGTTAGTAATAACAAACTTTAATGAAAGTTTATACAAAATTAACATTCTCTGAATGTTTTTTATTACTATATAAACATTATTGACAAGAATTTGTTCTGTATTTGATTTTCAGGAATATTTTAAACTATAGTTTAAAATAGTTATAGTAAAAACTTTTTAAAAAGTTTGAACTTGCAATGGATCGTAGACCAGTACGGTGCATGCCGGCATACGTACGAGTAGTAATCAAAAAGTACGGTGAATGTCGGCATTTATCGTTACCTAACTAAAAACATTTATGTGAAGTGTGAATTTTCACACAATTCAGGTTTTGTAGGTAATTAATAAAATGCCAACAGAATCCTGGATGTCTAGGAATATTTTTTCTATAATCACATCAAAATCAACAGTTTTTCGATAATAATTTTACTAGTATAAGATGTTTCATTTTATAGTACGTAGCTAGATCTGATTAAAGTCACTAGATTATACAAAGTAGCGCAACGGCGGCCATACTGGGGCTAAAAATGTCGCCAACACAAATGATTTTCAGTGATTCCAACAGTAAAAAAATAAGAAACTAGTACTACCAAAATTTTTATTTTAAACATTGTAATCACAATTTTTTTAATCGAAGATGCACTATAACAAAATTGTGGTACAATTTCAATTATTTTTTTTAATTTTTATTAAATAAAATGGATATAATATATAAATTTAAATTAAACTTAACCTTAACTATTCAAACGCTGACAAAGGAGGTTATTAAATTAGAGCGAGAATGAGAGATGTGACAGCGCAGACGCAAACTTAAGAACGTAAAAATTGCTGCTTTAGTTTGCTTAATAGGGGAAGCAATGTTGCCAATCAAACCCTGGGGTCGGTTTTTAGAAGCTGTCGGCTTCTTCAAAGGCTTGCGCTACTTTGTATAATCCAGTGACTTTAGATCTGATGATTTTGGTGACTTTTGTGGTGTAAACGGACTTTGACGTATCCGTGTGAACCAATACTATGATAATATTAAAATGTATTGTAAATATAAAACATAAAAAATTTATGTGAAGTGCAAATTTTCACACATTTCAGGGTTTCGCAGGTATTTATTAAGTGATGATAATTTGGGGTGCCAAAACAAATTTTATGTTAAAATATTTTTTTTGTTAATTTTAATTGGAATGCTTAATACAGTAATACCCTGCCACTCGACGTTAATTCGGTCTGAAAAAGCGTCGAGTTGCGAGTCGAATTTCTCCATAAGAAATAAAGGGAATCATATGTACATATATACATATACACACAAGGAAATACATATATGTATATGTTTTCCTTTTAGCTATGCTTGCATTTCTATCCTTTGGACCCATAATTATAAATATAATTCACTTATTTTAGCAAAAATCAAAAAGTTCATAGCTGCACTAAATCTGAGTTGTCGTCAAGATATCTAGGCGCGAATGCGTTCATTTTGCTTTGTTTACCAAAATATGTATCACGTGATCGGTACTCGATCACGCGTCGGATAGCGATGCTTCCGTCGACTCTCACTCTCGACATTTACGTCGAGTGGCGAAGAGCTAAGAGGCAGTCGAGTAACGGGGTATTACTGTACCATTATTTAGGTTTCTAAATATATGGAATATTTTTTTTATATATCAAGGTTCATTAAGATTTTGAAAATTGCGCCTATGACTTCCATTGGTTGTTTTAAGTCATAACTCCGCCCTTCTGATTTCGTGTATTCAATTTCAACAATTTCCACTGGTTATTAAATTTACGCTTTTAAAAATTAAATGCAATATTTGCCCAAATATAACTAGAATTTTGAAAAAATAATTAAAAGGGGGTAGAATGGGGGACAAAAGTATTGTTGACATATTTTTGACGAAAATCCCATTATAATCCAAAAATAAAAATTTGTTGATCCGCGCTTGGTTTCATTTGATACCGCACTCAAAATTTTTAAAACATATTTTTTTAATTTATTACATATTTGTTTATATTCATCTCCAGTGACGGACTAAGAAAAATACGGGCTCTAGGCAGTTGCCTAGTTTGCCCAGGCCAAAGTCCGCCACTGTTTATCTCGTGATGTGTTTTGTTTTTTTTTTAATTCTCGGTGTTTATCCTATGTTTGTGTTACAGAGTTGTAAAAGCATGCCAAATTTTAACTTTCTATGTTTGCCTACTATTTCTACCTTACAGACAGACACATGAGTGACGGTATAAAAGTAAAAATGACCACCAAAAGGTGGTCATACCTATAAAACCCTAAAAAGATTAAGATTTTTAGATGGATCCCTCTGAGTAATAGGTTGAGGAACAAAAGTTTTTTGTCGTTTTAGGCAAAAAAAAACTCAAAAAAATTGTTTTTTCAAAAATAAAAATATGTTGGGTTAACCACACAAGATGTTTCATTTGATACCCTACATAAAAGAATTTTTTAAATATTTGTTTTTTCATTAATTACATATTTGTTTATATTTTTCCTGCGATGTAGTTCAATTTTCTATAGTTTTCCTATATGCGAGTCAAAGAATTGTACAAGCATGCTAAATTTCAACTCTCTATGTTCAGCCGTTTGGCTACAATTTCAACCGTACAGGCGGTAGACAGGCAGACTCATGAGCGCAATTTTTTTAAATTTTAAATTAAAATTAAAATTTTTAATACATTGTTTTATTGGCCGTTAGTCTTTCGACTACATGGCTTTTTTTTACTTATCAGTTAAAAAAATTACGATTTTTTCTGCTCATTAGTTTAAAAAATAATCTTAAATAAAATGTATTTTATATTTTGGTTCACTCCCATAGACATAGTTTGAACCGAAATAAACCGATATTTTTTTTCGGTTCAGCTTCGGTTTTCGTTCCGATAAAAATATTTTTTTCGGTTTTCGGTTCAGTTCCGGTTCGAAGCCCTGGTTAAAATTAGACCTGTGCAGACCTCTAGTGCCTATTCTTGTAAACCGTAAAAGTTCGATTTATTTTTCCATTCCCGTGCAACATGCAATTGCATTTCGAAATATTATTTTTAGACTTTTTTAAATTTATAAAAATGTAGTCTCATGCATTCACAGTTGCACTTTCAAAGAGTTTAGAGCACTGCTTATTAAGATATTGCACGTAATCAAATAAATTTATTGTAGTAAAGTTTTTGTGCATAATTTATGTGGTATGGAGTTGTGCAGTGATGTTTAAGTTGATGGCATTTCGCCAAGTGCATTTGATCTCCTCGGAATATTCACTGCAGTATCAAGAGTTTGTTATTTTGTGTGGATTATAATATTTGTAAGTTTCTGGGTAACAGCACGGTGTTGGTACGTGACGTTGGTAGAAGCAAACAGAGCGAAAGCTCTAGGAGACGGCGACCGTCGCTAACGAATCTTGAATGGAGCTAGTCAACCACCCGTGCTCAACAATCTACCCCGGGGGGTAGCGCGTGTCTACCGTCTGACGTCTAAATCTCTCTCACCGCTGATTTTCTTCACCAAATTATCGGCCCACCACATCCATCAACCATCCACAACAACCTTCCACAGAAAAATTACTATTTTGTCTCGTGTCATTCATTAAATATCAACTTATACACTTCTCGACAAAAAATAAACCAACTCTAATGGAGTTCTTGGTGATATTACGCACCGTTCTTTATTTATTTATTTTACATCGGCCTATTTCTGCAACGAGGCTAATCGCCGATGACAGGGGGCGAGCTCCTACACCTGGATCAGTGGTGAATGATTGTGAAAATGAGAGTAATGTAAACATTCTATTCTCGCCCGAATAATATCACCAACGAAAGAGGCTCGAACCACCGACCGCCCAGCCTGACTGTTTCTACCAGTATAAAACCGCACGACTTAATGCGCTCGGCCACTCCGTTGGCTTACGCACCGTTCTTGTTGACGGGATGATAAATAAGATCGACGGTACGAGGGTTACCTTTTATGTTTTTACAAACGACCACTAGATGGCAATATTGAAATATGTCATTATTATATTCGTCAAATTTTATATTTGTTATTGTGATAAATTGACCGAGTAGTTTGTTGACAGTCAGCGTATAAAAAAAACAAGTTTGTGAAAAAATGGATATTACTCGTGAAGGTTTTCGTTGAATGATTTTTTACGATTTTAGTAAAGGCCTAACTCAACAGCAATGCATAGATTCGCTTCGTTCAACTTTTGGTAATGAAGCACCATTAGAAAAGACTGTTTACAATTGGTTTGCAGAATTTCGTCGTGGTCGTGCGTCCGTCAGTGATGTATCTCGTGAAGGTCGACCAAAATCGGTTGATTCAAAAAAACATGCTGTGCGCAAAATGATTGAAGAAGATCGGCATGTGACTTACCGTGAGATAGAGGTATATCGCAGACTGCAATACATTTGATTTTGCATGAACATTTAGCTGTGAAAAAGATCTGTTCCCGATGGATTCCGCATAATTTGAAGCTCAAAAAAGGCTTTTGTTGATTGGTGTAAGGGAATGCTAAAAAAGTCAACCTAGGCACTGAAAAAACCGTATACAACATCGTTACAGGTGACGAAACTTGGATTTATTCACATAAACCGAAAACTAAGCAACAATCCACTGTTTGTGTCTTCCAAGATGGACCAAAACCCACAAAAGTTGTTCGTTCACGAAGCACTTCCAAGAAATTAATCGCTTGTTTCTTCGGTTGTACTGGACATGTCGCAACCATTCCTTTAGAGGATTGGAGAACAGTTGATGCTGAATGGTATACAACAATTTGTTTGCAAGAAGTCATCGAAAAAATCAGGAAAAGTAACCAAAAACGTCGCTTCATTCTTCATCATGACAATGCAAGCTCCCAAACAGCAAGTCAAACAATGGATTATTTGAAGAAGAAAAACGTCGAATTAATGTCTTATTGCCCGTATTCACCTGATTTAACCCCTAACGACTTTTTTTGTTCCCCGAGTTGATGCTGAATGGTATACAACAATTTGTTTGCCAGAAGTCATCGACAAAATCAGGAAAAACAATCAAAAACGTCGCATCATTCTTCATCATGACAATGCAAGCTCCCAAACAGCAAGTCAAACAATTGATTATTTGAAGAAGAAAAACATCGAATTAATGTCTTATTGCCCGTATTCACTTGATTTAATCCCTAACGACTTTTTTTGTTTTCCAATGTCAAACAAAAAATGCGTGGACAGCAATTTTGATCACCTCAAGAAGCTGTTGAAGCCTTCGAAAACCATGTTTTGAGATACCAACTTCAAAGTGGAAAAAATATTTCGAGAATTGGTTTGAACGCATGCAAATATGTATGAATCTTAAAGGCGAATGTTTTGAAAAACAATAAAACAGTTTGTTTTTCTTTCTTAGTTTTTGTAAAAACTTAAAAGGTATCCCTCGTACAAGCTTGATAAAGGCAAATAAGCTGGAAAGACAGAAGACAGTTATAGCTAAATGGTCAACTAAAAAATGTTTGTCTGAAATAGTAGAGTTCCTGAGAATGGGAATGATAATGTGTCAACCCATAGAGCAGTAACAATCCAGTTTTCTGAGAAAAAAAAAAAAAAAAAAAAAAATCAATAGATAACTCTAATAAGCAATTTTGTTTTCATTGTCGACGAAAATTATAACGTTCAGTTTGCTATCTTATATCTTCGTAACCTTTATAGATATACGAAGAAAAAATACTTCGATGACAAGAGCAAATTATTTACTAATGTATAAAGAAATGCCCGGTCTAAAGTGGCTAAACGTTGTACTGCCAGTTTAATTATATATTGCAATTCAAAAATATATATTAATGTATTTTAATGAGATGTTATAAACGTTAATTTAAAAAAGAAATAAGTGCCCTTTTTTGTCGAGAAATGTAGATCATACCTACGCAGCGATCATCGCGACAAGAAATTCCCGTTTCCTTTTTCATGCACATCTTTACATAATCCGTGTCACATTCTTAATCGAGTAGTCTGCACATTGAGCTACAGCGATTGAGAACGTGATAAAGAATATTATTAGCCACGTTTCAATAAATGAAATTTATGTTCCGCTGAGTAAACACCATAGCAGTATAGCATGGCACGCACGGTCATGTGGATCGTCCATTTCGGCAGCTGGTTCAGCATGTACCTGTTGGGGTAGGTCATGTAAGGCCGCGGGTCGCCGGCTTATGCAGGTTAGGCAGAACGCTTCCGCAGAGTCATGTGGAACGGAACGCGGGCTAGACGAACGAAATGGAAATCTACTGCGCTGCAAGTCCTTGCACTTGCTTCGCCCCCAGCTCCGCGCCGCACCGCATCCTCCCACATTTACTTTGCTGCGCATTAGGGTACCTTGACAACGTTCAAGGTTACTGTGGTGCAATTTTCAAACATACACAGTGCATTAATGCTGCGAGGTTTACATGCCTAATATGTATGTATTGTTGGTTTACAGGTGCCTGTACTGGAGGTTGTTCGTTTGTCGCTACCTGTAGATAGGAGAAGAGAGATGGATAGTGGGAGCGGCGACTGTGAGACAGAAGAAGATTCGGCACCAGAGGCGTCCGTGTCTCCTGATACGCCGCCGTTACCGAGGTAGGTTCGCTACGTCGCGGCGTGTTCGGCTACCGCGCAGCTATCCTACCAACAGAACGCGACTTGCCCCGCCAGTAGCTAGCAAACAGTGTTGTTGGTTGTGACTCGCGTTCTCCGCTCGAAAAACTAATCTAATCTTTTTCGCGCGTTACTATATTTGATTGTTTTTATCGAACAGCGGGTTTAAAAAACCCAAGTGTTTAGTTTGCATGTGGCCGTATGGCCGTAGAACATGTTCTCAACATACCAGTAATATGTATCAACGTACCGGTACTGGAACGGGCCCTATGTGCAACGGTGATTGCCTTCAACTTGGGCCCTATTACGAACAGGCTGTTACGAACAAATACAGATGCAACATGTCGACATGGTACCCTCAACCTCCACCGAACTATCAATTCATCACGGAGACACCTCCGAGGTTAGTCTAGTCAAACACAATCACAATCACAAGTACCATCCAGTCAGTTGTGTTGATCAGCCGACATACATATACACTGTGCCTATGCGACCGAGTTTCGTTCCCCCGGCCGCGTATTTGTTCAGTGCATTACGTAATAGTCTACGTCTGACACTGCCAGTGTGTTGTATGTGCATTTTTATGTCATTGCTCGGCATGCTTTTATAAAATAGTTGCTGTGCAGTTTTACTTTTAAAAACTTGCTTGCGAACGTCACTGTAAACAGCTTCGCAAACATCTATTTATCGGCGGTCGGCCTTCGCACCGTAGCATTTCTAAGACCAATGCCATAATATTATATCATTCATACTGAAAATATAAGTTCAGACTCGTCTAACTTGGCTAGTATGTATTAAAACAGTGCGCAGTTCATTTACATACACGTAACATGCCGATACGTTAGATTATTATCAGTGTCATACAACACTATAACCTTGGTTGTCTGTGGTTCGGTTCCCTTTACCGAGACCAACCTGTTGAGTCGGTCCTAGCCTGATTGATCACCGAAAATACCCTTTCATTCAACCTTATTACACGAACGGATAAGCTGGGGGAAAAAATGCGTTAGTAAACTCCGCGTCGAATATCCTTTGACAGTAATGCCAGGAACAATTTGTCCTTGCACCGTGGTGTACTTATTTATATTTATAACGACCCCACCCCACGTCGGGTTGTACTGCGTGCAGCCGGTTCGGGTTGTCGGTGCATTAAATCGATTGATGATGATATGTTTCCTTTCCGCCTCTCTTTCGCGCACGTATTGCATCACTGGTTCCCATAGCTACGCCACATATACAAGTGTATTGTATGGTCGCGAGAAACTCAACACCGCCGGCTCTTGCCCCGCTGACAGCCCGCTAAACCTCTGATAACTAACAGCTTATTTGCCGCGGATGTTTGTAGTCAGCAACCAAACTTAAACACTGCCCTAGGTTATGAAAAGCTAACCAGTTGTCCTCTAATGACGTATTTAGGATCGACTTAATCGTACGATATTGTCACGACAATGTCACTTGATAAATATAAGTCTATATTAGTGACATAACTAGTGAGCCCTTCTCAACATAATTTTTTCATCCCGAACTCGTATGTCTGTATTTCCTGAATTTATAATTATGTAACATCTTTATTATAAATTATTTCCAGCATTACAATGAAAGAAACCACGAAAAAAATATTAATTTTGAAACTTCTATAAAACTGGCAGAATACCGATTTTTCGTACGCGATAAGTTCAATTAAGTTGATTATAAAATTAATATATTTATTTAAAATTACAGGAGTTTACGGTCTTATTTCTTTTTTAATGGGTGATACTACAGGTCAGAACAAGGCGAAAAACCTTAAAACACCCGTAAAAGTTTTTATAATAAAAGCGATATTAATTTTTTAAATTTCTGCCATAACTTCCATATTTATCCAATCAAAAAAATACATTTGTATAAAAGATTTGTTTTCTTATTCTTAACAATATTTGTAATATAAGTTTTAGCTATTAAGTCAATAATAAGGGAGTAATTTAATTTTTGGGGGTTTTCCGCCATAACTCTCCAAATATTTATCCAATCAAAAAAATGCATTTGAATAAAACATTTGTTTTCTTATTCTTAACAATATTTGTTATATAAGTTTTTGCTATTAAGTCAATAATAGGGAGTAATTTAATTTTTGGGGTTTTTCCGCCATAACTCTCCAAATATTTATCCAATCAAATACATTTAGATAAAAGATTTTTCTTCTTATTCTTAACAATATTTGTAATATAAGTTTTTACTGTTAAGTCAATAATAAAGGAGTAATTGAAATTTTTAATTTTTAACCCTAAAAATTAAAAATCCCTTGAAAAAGACTCCCTTGTTATTGACTTAACAGCAAAAACTTGTATTACAAATATTGTTAAGAATAAGAAGACCGTAAATATCATGTATATGTTTTCAAAATAATGCTAATTGAATCTGTGTTTAAGAATAATACAGAAACTTCGTAATACCGAAAATCAAGGGTCAGTAACATTAAATTAAGATTCGAGTATATAGTTTGTAGCACGTCTTAACAGCACATTAGTCTGAATAGAAATGTGAAATGTGGATGTTCCACTCCTACCGTTTCTCCACAATCCAAGACTTCCTAGACTGTGGTAGTGAAATGGTAATAAAATAATGCACAAATAATTTTTTAAAACCGATGTAATTTTGGTTCATGTCCAGTTATGTACATAATTTTTTCAGTAATCTTAAAAAAATAGTTTGTGTGATTTTCAAAGACAAATTACTGCGGGAAAGATTTCTAGGCACTTTCTAACATTGACAAAATTCAGATACATTTTTCTCTAAAACCAAAATAGATGTATTATGTAAGCATGGCGTGTCTAGATTTTTAAGTTCGTTCTAGCTAAAAAGACTCTAGCTGATTATGATGAATAGTTTTACTTATATTTTTAGTTATACCGAAAAAACTGTTTTTTTTTTTGTTCTCACCCTTTCAAACTACCCCTTTAGATTAAAATTCTGATATGAAATATCTTATAACCTGCCCCGGGTTCTAAAGGTGTGCTGAAAATCTCGTGAAAATTGGTCTAGCCATTTTGGCATGATGCCCGTACAGACAGACTTTCACATTTATTTACATAGATGACACTATTTTTTTTTGTGATTTGAAAAAAATATGGTTTCGTAAACAACGCCATTACAAGTTTTAATAGGAACCTCCAATTTTTTCCAGTCACAGGTTGGGAACCACTGGTCCACACTGTGGTTGCGGTCGTGTTTACATTATAAACAAAACTAGTTTGTAGTTTAAATCAGCGTTTCTCAACCGAAAACATACCACGGACCAAGTGGCGGACTTTCGCAAAGACAAAAAAGACAATTGTCTTGGGCCCGTAATTTTCAAGGGCTCGTAAATCGAAACCGAACCCTTCCCCTTTCCCCTTCTTCTTTGAACGCCTCTAGGTTGAGGGCCCGTAAATCAAAAATGTCTTGGGCCCGGCGAAGGCTTAATCCGCCACTGCACGGACCAGTAAAATATTTAATTTTCTACCGCGGACCACAAAAAATAAATTTATTATTAAACAAATTTATTGTATATGTATCTCAGTAATAAAAAATCACTAAAAAATGAAAAAAAATCACAGTAAATTAACAAAAAATCCCAAAAATAATAATTTATAAGCCTTTCGCGGACCACTAAAATTTTATTCAGGACCACTACTGGTCTGCGGGCCACCGGTTGAGAAACACTAGTTTAAATAACAATACCGTAATACCTCAGCTAACGACTGATGCTGCTAACGTATATTTTTTCGCAAGGTCTTGTCGGGGCTAACTAATTGAGATTCGGCTAACGAATTGCAAGGCGACGCGCTGTCTTTTGCATGCCAAATTTGATAATGCGAAGAACGAAATTGTTTATATATCCAAAAACACTTCCACTCCAAACACTTCTGCTAAAACCACTTTAAACAAATCTTAAAGAAGGGAAAAATGTAGCCAACGTTGGAAAAATTCTTCACATCTGCAACTAAAAAACCAACTGAGAGAGAAGAAATTGTAAAGATTCATGCAACGCCACAAGAACATTTGTACTTTCCATGGAGACAGCAAGGTGATTTTTCCATGACCTGGAAGAATCACCTATGGACTGTGAATGGTGGCAACCCTATTGGATACATCATTGGACCTCCTCAAATCCAAGTGAAGAGCAAACAAAAAAAAAAAAGTCCTCACCTCCCAAATACAAGTGAAGAGCAAAAAAAAAAAAAGGTTTTCACTTGCCACTGCTCTGCCCTGCAATGGCGCCCCTCAACAAGCCACGCGCCCTTGGCAACTGCCCCGATGACAACCCGGTGCTACGGCTCTGCTTTGTGGTACGGGTTAAAATGATTTTGACGAATTAAAATCGTTAGCCGAGGGATTACTGTATCTGAAAAATTCTCACATGAGCGAACATGTACTAACTTGTTTATTGCTATTTTATACAATCAAGAAATTGTCACACATTTCAGGCTTTCGTGGTTATCTAGTAAGCGACAATAATTTTTGGTACTTTTTCAACTGTATTCGTAACAAAATCTTTTTTTTATTATTTTTTGTTTATAATTAAGTAGTAAGAACTATTTTTCGTAGGTTCGTAGCAGAAGTTTAAAAAACCCTTATTGATATAACATTTAAAAAAAAATAGTTGTACAACATTGATTTTTTAGCTACGCAAAACTAAAATATTGATTCTCATATTATAAATTTATTTTTCTACACAATTCGGCTTTTACCATTACAGTGTTGAAGCAATTGTATCCGTCCGTCATGTATTGCCCATCAGAGAAAATGCTCAGTCGACAAATACATAGTTCACGTATATGGAGTGTGTTTTTCCAACTATTATCAGCAATTCGAAAAAATGTAATGTTTCAAAAATTTTAACACACTAAATTATAATTTCGATAACCAAGAACAAATTGAGATACTTACCAAGCAGTTTATCTTGTACTAGCTCAGTGGCGGCGCTAACACCCCCCCCCCCCCCAACCCCAAAGTCATCGCTTGTATTTTAGAGGTGACGAAAAATATTTTGGGGGGGATTTTTCACAACATCGGAATTTATACTTATTGAAAAGGCGCGAAATTTTGTATGTGGTAATTATAATTTTAGTTCTTTTCGAATTGGGGGGGGGGGGTATTTCTACCCTCAATCCCCCCTTGTGTACACCGGTGGCGGTAACCATAGCTCCCAAAATATATCTTATTAAAAACTGCATTGATCAGAGAAGAGCCATTTTTTTAATTGTAATCAAACTTTTTTTTAAATTTTAACAACATTTATTATATTCATTTTTGCTGTTACGTAGATGACATATTTCATCTTTATAGATAACACTACCCATGGCCCCCTAAATAAATTTCTTATTAAAAACTGTACTGAGCAGAAAAGAAATGTTCCTCATTCTTAAGACATTTTCTAAGATACATTTTTGATTTAAAGTAAATAATAAGTGAGATATATTTTAGTTTTAGAGTGACCCTCGTAATTCCCCAAATATTCATCGAATCGAAGAAGTGCGTAGAACAAAAAAGATTTGTTTTCTTATTATAAATAATTTTCCTAAAATCCATTTTTTTGTTTAGCCAATAATGAGGGAGATATTTAAAAGGTTTTTGGGTGTTCCCCTTTATTGGACAAAACAGTTTATTAGAGATACAATTAACTTATTAAAGATTTACCTCTTTAATGCCTGATTGCAAAGACGTAGAATAACTTTATTCATTGAATAAATTTGAATTCAACCAATCGGATTACCCGACTTCGCGATGTAACCTCCGTCTTCATCCCCTCTCTTGTTGTTTACATAGTTGACATAGACAACATAGATTACATTGTCTACGTTATGTTTACATGTAAAGGAGATAAACACAAAAACCGCGTAGACGATCATCTCTGATGTAGTTTCGTAATCTATACCAGTCGGTGAGTTGAACTATTAATAAGAACGGCCCAAATTTCTAATACACACACCGGGGAGGGGGATATAAAATCTTGCCCAGGTTAAAAAAAACTAGTGACGTCACTGTATACACATATAAAATCGGAGATTTTAACTGAAGCTGCGTTCAGAGCTCTTTAAATTAGTTTACTGTTCACTGTGCATTGTGGATAACTTTTAACGTTCAAGGCAGCGTTTACAGCTAAGGAAATTAGTGTATTACGAATAGTAGGACATCTGTGTCTTTAAACCAACTACGGTGGCTTCGTAAAATGTTTATTATCTATTATCGTTTTCCTAATACTGCTATCCTAGAATTTTACTAACTAAACCTAACCTAATTGCCTAAATTGATCATATTTACTGTTCGTCTTTGTAATTTTGGGCGAGATTTGTCGTACTCAGTTCAATGACATTTTGTTAGGTTATGTAAAGGCATAACAATGTGAATGTTCTCTTCGATGTAGACTGAGATAGACAATGTGTTTATATGTCTGTCTCATTAAAACAACTCATTAACTAGAAGTTTGGAAAACTATCGACAATCGATAACGTATAACGTATTAAATTTAGAGCTCTAAACCAGAGGTTCTTAAACTTATGTACTCCGAGGACCCCACTTGAACAACATTTTTTTTTGCGGACCCCATCCCTACCGTAGTCATTTTCAATCGTTCTTGAGACATAATTTCTGGCTCAGTAATCTCATAGGCACTACGTTATAATAAATATTGGTAAAAATGTATCTCTGGTTATTTTAATAAATGGTCTTGCGCATTTTTAGAGATGAACATTTTGATTAGCATTACGAATAAAAAACATAAAATGAATAAAAATAGTAGTAAAAAGAATTAGAAAAGATACAAGTTATAATACGTTAAGCTCATACAAACATTTCTTGGTCAAATATTGGTCAAAATAGATCTTATTATAATATGTTTTCTGTAAATAATTTGCAGTTGAATAAAAATAATTAAATTTTTCCTAATTATTGTTAATAACCTAAATATATGTTAATAACTAGTTAGGTAACAACAAATACAAAAAGTCCTGACCATGTAGGATTTTTATTAAATGAAATCGAAAAGTTGGGGGATGTGAAAGTTAATTTCAAAATTGTTTCGCGGACCCCTAGGGGTCCGCGGACCACAGTTTAAGAACCGCTGCTCAAACGGTTGCTCCCGTTACCATATGCTAAACTTGTTATTGATAATCAACAGTGCACAAGTCATAGCTTATAGTCGAGTAATTTAAGAGGTCTGAACGCAACTTTAAGGCGGAGACGACTAAAATGAATCTTTCGTCCTAAAAATATCGGTCGTCGATCCGCCCACATCTTTCGTGATATATCCCTGACCATGTGCTTTTTTTGTTTTGACATGCTTAACCTATATTAGCTGATTATGCAACTATAATACTAACATCGTGTACTATACTATATAGTTTTGACATTATAACAAACACTGACCTTGAGAATTTGTTATGACTGTGAATAATATAATGTATGTAATAGAACGCGTTTGAATAATGGCGCGAAATAATGTTTGATTTAAATGAGAGGTTGTCCCAGTGTGTCCATTACCTTGGTAACTGAGACGCTTCCACGTCGATAACGGACGACTCTCGATAGTGACGAAGAGAGATGGTTCACGCACTCGCAATACACCAGGTCCCCGGCCTTGTCCGTCCGCTGTCGCGGTTTGTCTAGCTAGCCACCCACACCCCCGCACATTTACCCTGTTCTATAATTAATTCATCTACTTTTATTGTTCGTTTTATTTACTTTCGATCAACAGATACTCAACAAAACCACTACTAGTTGATCATTTGATTTTTAAAAGGGATGCAGCTAGGGGAACGTTTTTTCAACCCTTTTCAATTGACAGTATACCAAACAGGGTGGTAGAATTGTCAAAGCACGCCATTTGTAATGGGAAATTTTATAATTATAAGAGTGAGTTATTAATTATTTAGAACAGTGTTTTTAAAACTGTGGTCCGCGGGTCAGTTCTTCGTGGTCCGAGCACACAAAATTATTAATAAAATGATTTTCTTGATGTAGGTGGTCCGCAGAGCGTAGAATTCCGAAAGTGGTCCGCAACTGTCAAAAGTTTGAAAAACATTGATCTAGAATATGTCTATTGAGAACTGACAATAACTGAAGTGACGCCTAGCGGAATATTTGGAACTTAACGGAATAGGATTTTGTTGGATGTGGCTCATTTAATTACATTGTTTGTATGTGTTAAAGTGAATAATATTTTAATAAAACGTCTTTAAAATAGCAACAGAAAATTAACTGCAATGTGAATTGTTGTGTATCAAATGGAAAATGTCAAAAATATCCTATTCCAATCGCCATTTTGTAAGCGCAACAGCGCCTCTATAGGTAATGTCACTTCTCAATAATAGTTATTTATGCAATTATTGCTAAAAGAAGGTCCTTTACACATGTATTGCAGACATTTTTTTTCTACCACAGAAAATATTAATAATAAATTCATAATAACTAGGTAAAAAGTAATGTCTTTCCACTATATTAATATTTAGTACCAAAATTCCACACAAGATGGCAGATCAATGTCAATAATGCATGTTTTTTAGAATTATATTGGTTGCTAGGCTACCGAAAATTTCATAGGTCCAGATTTTCGAAAAATTCCAGCGATTTTTTCTACATTTGCTTATATCTTTCATTAAACTAATGAGAAATTTATTGATAAATACCTTTATATTTTTTTCATATTCAGAAACGTATTTTTGTTTTATAAGTATATCACTACTAGAAATGATTTATTCCTAGTAGTTATATTAATAAATTTTTTCGAAATATTTTTCTGTTGCTAAATATTCGCAAAAATCTTAAAATCGACACGAGTAAACTCCCATTTCTAGTCAACCGATTTTTACCAAAAGTTGATCAACTCGTGTCATTGATGTCAAAAGCTTAAATATGCAGTTTCATAAAAATCCTTTTAGCTGAATTTGCTCTGTACGTGTACACAGACAGACGGACGGACGGACAGACGGACAGACAGACGGACGGACGGACGGACGGACGGACGGACAGACAGACCGACAGACATCATGCTAAAAATAGTAAAAACGTTATGTAGGGACCTCTATTCGTGAAGATCCATCGAAATCTCGAAATGTCAAAATCGGTATGATCACAATACCTCCCTTATACCAGGTCTACATGTATGAAATGCGGATTTTTTTCAAACTTGCCGCGCAAACAGAGTGTATAGTACAAAGTTTCAACACATATGGCGTTTTGTTAAGTTATCATTAAGTGTCAAATGCGTATAAGTTATAATTTGAAAAGTGATCATATAGTTTTGTTTTACTGTGTTAAAAATGTCAAATTTTGTGCCAAATAAAGAGCATTCGCGGACAGTACTACTGTTTTGTTTATATTTGAAAAAAACTGCTGCTGAATCATACCGACTGCTTCGAGAAGCTTATGGTGAATATGCTCCATCGCAAGATACGTGTGAACGATGGTTTCGGCGTTCATAAGTGGTGACTTTGATCTTGCAGACAAAGAACATGAAAAACCTCCAAAAAAATATGAAGATACAAAATTGGAAACATTGCTACAGGAAGACGATAGTCAATCACAAAAACAACTAGCAGAGCAAAAACAACTAGGCGTTAGTCAACAAGCTGTTTCCAATCGCCTACGAGAGATGGGTAAGATCCAGAAAGTCGGCAGATAGGTTCCACATGCATTGAATGAGAGGCAGATGGAAAAACGCAAAAACACTTGTGAAATTTTGCTTGCACGATACAAAAGAAAGTCTTTTTTGCATTGTATCATTACTGGCGCTGAAAAATCGATTTATTTTGAAAATCACAAACGCAAAAAATCATGGGTGAACCCAGAATCACCATCCACAACAACTGCAAGACCGAATCGCTTTGGCAAAAAGACAATGCTCTGTACTTGGTGGGACCAAAACGGTGTGATCTATTATGAATTGTTAAAACCTCATGAAACGGTTAATACCCAACGCTACCAACAACAACTGATCGAATTGAACCATTCGATGCTCATAAAACGACCAGAATACGAAAGAAGACAGCACAAGGTAATCTTTCTTCACGATAACGCTTCATCACATAAGGCAAAAGCAGTTTGCAGCACATTGGAGGCACTCAAGTGGGAAGTGCTACCGCATGCCGTTTACCCACCAGACTTGGCCCCTTCAGATTACCACTTGTTCGCATCGATGGGTCACGCACTTGCCGAGCAGCACTTTTGTTCATATGAAAATGTGAAAGAATGGCTAGATGAATGGTTTGCGGGGAAAGGGGAAGAGTTCTACTGGCGAGGTATTCACAAATTGCCTGAAAGATGGGAAAAATGTATAACTTCTAATGGAGCATACTTTGAATAAATAAAATTTTACTGTTCTTTTGAGTTTAATGTGTTTTATTTTTAAAAAAAAATCCGCATTTCATACTTGTAGACCTGGTATATGTTGACGGTCGGTAAAAAGAAACCGACTGCAAATAGCTAATCACGGTGATTTAAGAATATTGCTGTCAAAAATAGATCCGAGGATTGATACATTGATAGCAGCGCACCAGGTTCATCCTTCTCATTAGATGAGGTTATGATTTTAATAAATAATTTTTAATTTCAAGCTTCAAGGTGTACAACATCTTTCTTTACTATATTTTAGAACGTAGGTAGAAATATAGATACATATATCCTTCTGTTTGTTCGTTTAAAGAATGTAGATTTCCAGGGGACGCTGAGTAATTTTTTTCTGAAAAGGGGGTGGTTGGCCAAATAAGTTTGAGAACCACTGGTATAGACAGACAGACGGACACATGAGTAAAATTATGAGAGTTTTTTGATATTCATACCTACAAAATCCTAAAAACCCATATTTTCTGTTCTACTTGAGACTGAAAATATGTATAACTGAAAGTACGGGTACGTCGTCTGGTACTGTTTAAATTTTTGGTCCCCTACATTGGGAGGCGGGGGCGTATAGAGCGCCTATACGTAAAAGCCCTGCCTACATACAGGTAACAGCATAATATCAGGATTTAGAATTAATGTACATTTTTCAGCACTAACTCTACAACAAATTTAAAGGTTTAGTTGCCTGTCTAAGTTGATACATTAATGGTGTAAATTATTTGAAGTGTACTTAATGTTGCAGTTTGTAATAAATATCTTGTTTACTAAATTGTTTATCAGAAGTGCGAATGTAAGTATGTAGATCTACATACCATTGCCAGGTTATAAGTCATTATCTCTGGACCAATGTACAGACATAAATAAAGGAATTAGTAAAACGATAATACAATATTTTTGCGTGAAACGGCAAACAATTTAATAGTTATAATGCATATACATTACAGTATGATTACTTTAAAATAGATACGTTAAAGTCCGAGGTCAATTTTGTATCAGTATTGATAAAACAAATAGAGGCCTTCAATAATATTTTACTAAAATTCATTATTTGCTATACAATATAAACTACATTTAAATAGAGATATAATCACGAAAATCATTTCGCTAGAGCAGCAGTTTTAAACCGGTTTAAAGACCGGTTGAACTAAAATTAAAAACATTTCGGTACCGTCATAGGAACAAGTACAGTAATCCCCCGAGATACGTAACACGCAACTTACGTAAATTCGCAGTTAAGTAAAATGAAAATTTCAAAAAAAGGATTTATAGACAATTAAAAACTTAAGACAATTCAAAACTTTTTTTGTCCGGCCTCTAGTGACGAGTCATACGTGAGAACTACCTGCACAGATTTGCAAAAACCCTCCGGTAACCCTTTCATTCCGCGAGCTTTTTGACTTAACCTCGTATGTGCTGATTTTTGCTAAAAATGAACTCAAAAAAAAGTTTCCCACTTTATTAATAATTCACTTCGAAGTAATAAATCCGAGAAGTTGGTTTAAAAATCTGAAGGTGTGCTTTGACAAATTTTAATACGGTGTGCGTCAATTGAAAAAGGTTGAAAAAACGCTAATAGGCTAACAAGAAATTATTTTACACGGCAGTGGGTTTTAGTTTACATACCTATTTTCTTTGAAGGTAATACTTCATGAATATAAAAAAAAATATATTTCAAAAAACCTATTTTTACTACTTAAACTCAATTTTCTTTCAATTTCAGCAGTGATAAAAAATTCTGGTAAACAATATAACAATGAAATTATATTTTTTGTCATAGTCTGTATTTATCTTGTAGGAGTACCTTGGATATTTAAATTTACCTTTTTATAAAAAATATACATACAGCCTACACAGACTTGTAGGCGTTGTATCGATCTGAATTTAGAATAAAATGGATAAGCAAAAAGGAAAAGAAAATTATTAATTAACGTGACAAATTTATAATTGTATTGCTAAATAATTTATTAGATTAAATTATTTTTAATTTGTCCCTCGAGACAAAAGGGGAGTAATTCGTGTTTAAAGAGAATTAAAAAACAATTTATTGAAATGTTATAGATGTGATGGTACGATTTTCTGGAGTACAAGGACGTTGGTTCAGATCCTTTCGAAATTTTCATCTTTTGATATTGTCTCCAGTAGCGTAGCGACAAATATTGTCTCCGCAACAAAAAACTAAATAAAGGTATATTAAGAAAACAACACAATTCTTTTTCAAAATATTATTTTAATTTAATGATTAAAATTTTCTCACAAACTAAATAATCAAGATAAACTAAAAAAACTAATAAAATTGTTTTTCCTTGCCTTCACAGCTGCAAATTGGTCGATGACATCTTCTAAATTTATTTTAGCAGCTTCTTCTGCTTCAACGGCTAATATGCTTAAAGCAGATAAACGATCTTGAGTCATCGTGGTCATTAAATGATTTTTAATTCTTTTCAATGTACTGAAGGTCTTTTCTGCAGTGGCCACGCTGACGAGTAATGTCAAATATAACATAAGTGCTGCAATTACTTCTGTGAATGTACTACTTATATCGCAATATATAATTGTTAATAATTTCACTAAATCTGCAATATGTTCAATGTCTTTCATCTCTGATTTAAAAGTTTGTTGAAACAATATCATTTGATTTGGAAATTCATTGCCAATATCCATAGCGTATTTATTTTTTAAATTTGTAGCTTGTTTTATTAATGTATCTGATTCTAATAACAATAAATTTTTGGGATTCAAGAATGAAAAATAACTATTTACAAATTTTAGTGATGTAAAACGTGAATCTAACTGATTAGTAACAATATCGATAACTATATAAAATACATTAATTTTAAACACTTCTTCAGGTGTTTCAAATCGGTATTCTATAGAAAGCTCATCAAACATTTTTTTTGTTTTTTTCATTCGTTTTTGCGTAAACGTTGGTGTAAAGCTGCATTCACACCTCTGTAAATCAACACGTTGTACGGTATGGCTAATTTTTAAACAAGGTCATTTGGTATGATCGGAGAGGCTCGTGCTTTGTCGTTGCTATACTACTGTTGAGCGATATAGTACGAGCTTGTCCGATCATACCAATTGCACTCGTTTAAAAACTATCCATAACGCACAGAGTGTTAATTTACTGAGCTCTGAATGCAGCTTTATATTCCATTTTAAAGCAAGAGACTTTGCTTCCGCCAGTATATTATCGAAATTATTACGCAAAGATTTTATTTCTTTTAGTCCAGTTTCTAATAACGAACATACTTTATCTAGATCAATATTTTTGGATTGCAATAATTTTGAGACAAGATTTAATGGTGACAAAATTTCAGTAACTAAAACCGAAATGAAACTAAAATCTAAACAGTCCATTTTGTTTCTTAAAGCAATCGCTTGTACCATTTCATATTTTTTCTGACTTTCTTCATATCAGTAAATTTATTGATATCAATAAATTTATTCATATCAATAAAAATAACAATACTATATTATAACTATTTTTTTTTAGAAAATTTTTATTTGTGTTTTTTATACTTTATTTTAAGTAAAATAAATAAAAGTAAAAAATATAATTGCCGACATTTTATATGTTAGAATTTTTTTAAATACATTTTTAGGGTTTTGTAGGTATGACCAAAAAACCCTTATACCGTCATTTTGTCGTCTGTCTGTCTGTCTGTCTGTCTGTCTGTCTGTTCGGTTAAAATTGTAGCCAAACGGCTAAACCTAGAGAGTTGAAATTTGGCATGCTTATACAACTCTTTGACCCGCACATAGGAAAAATACTAAAACATCTAAAAAACATACCCCCCTAAAAATATAAACAAATATGTGCTCATCGAAAACAAAAATATTTTTTTTAAATTCTGAGTAGGGTATCAAATGAAAGCCCTTAGTACGTGGATTAACGATCAAATTTTTATTTTTGCAAAATAAATTATTTTGATGCGATTTTTGCCAAAATTGTGCAAAAAAAATTTTGTCCCACACCCTGTAGCCCAGATGGTTTAAACTAAAAATCTAAAAAAATTCCAAGTAATGTATATTGGTGTGAACCGAAATAGTACAACAGGAATTTTTGATCAGATTATGTTTTCGGAAAATAACGCATTTTTTGTGGTTTTTGGTTCACAAAGTACAAAAGTTATACCAATGTAAGACACTCATATACAAAGCGTCCGATGGCGCAACGGGTTAGAGCGCTGGTGTCGGAAGCGCTAAAATTTTCTGGAAAACGAAGGGTTTCGAGTTCGAGTACGGACGGAGTTTTATTTTTTCTGTTTTTTTTTTGCATTTTTATTATGTTGAAATTATTTTGTCAAAATTCTAGTTATATTTTGACAAATGTTATATTTAATTTTTAAGAGCGTAAATTTAATAACCTTATTATATGATTAACAGACGATAAATTATTTTAAAAATATCGTTCATTTTGCCGTGATTACTATAAAGTAAAATTTGTCCTACACACTCAGCATACCGCCTTCACTTATCATATACCTGCGAAACCCTGAAATGTGTGAATATTCACACTTCACATCAATTTTTTCTATAAATATTAATATTACTTAATATATATAATCAGAAATTAATTATTTTCACATATATTGCGTTTTTATTTTATTTTTTTATATTTTCATGAGCCCCTAATAGGCCCGAGCCCCCCCCCCGCAGCTGCGGGCCCGTTGCTACGCCCCTGATTGTCTCCTCAATAATGTCGTTAGATGTGCTGGCAGTTAAACCGGGACAATAGCAGATTGAATAACTTTTTTGTTCTCAAAGTTCATTCTTGAAAGAACAAGTCAGTCACGCACCCAAGGTGGGGGGGTCACGGGCCTAAGCCCCCCCCCCTCCAAAGATCCAAAAAAATACATGGTTTAGTGTTTTTAAGGAATACATTTGAATTCTAGAGCTTTTTTTGTCATTACTGGTAAATTGGAAATGAGGACTTTTTTTGTCAACACTTGTAAATTGAACGTAAAGACCTTATTTTTGTCAACATTTGCATTTTGGAATGTAAAGTGTTTTTGGTCAACACTTGTTACCGAATAATTTCCCGACCGTGCCCCTATAAAACATTTTTGTTTTCTAACCTCCTCGCTAAGAAAAAATCCTGGATGCGGGTCTTGTAAAAGTACTACCTTTTTAGGGTTTTATAGGTATGACCAAAAGTCCCTTATACCGTCACTAGGGATATGCGATACTTAGACAGTATCGATATTTGGGTATCGATAATATCGAATAAAAATTATCGATAAAGGTATCGGATCGAAAAAAAAAACGTTTTTTTTTGTAGTATTGAAAGAAAAACCTGGGCGCATTAAGGAAAAGGGCGCTGACGGGCTTGACTAAGGGGCGCCATTGCGAAGATTAGGACCCTTTGTTTTGCTCATCACTTGAATTTTGAGAGGTGCAGATTTTTTACTTTTTTTTTTTGCCAAGGGCGCCGTAAGCACGGCTCTGCCCCTAGCGCAAGTTTTCCTTACTGCGGCTCTGTGTGTAAGATATCACCACCACTCTAAATAATATCTGATATATTTCAAGATTTTAGTTTTAGGAAATCCTGGTTTTATCTGTCATCATACCAAATTTTGCGGAGATATGTTCAGCTGTTTTTGTGTCAATCTTGGGCAATCTTGGCCATAGAAAATAATTTTTGGCAGATATGATTTTATAATAATACAAAACGTGTAGAATTTGGGCCCCGATTCTCAACCTTTTTGAGAAGCACTGTTCTAGATATTTGTTGATGTATCAATACCCCATGTTCACCCATATCTGAATAAACTAAACTGTTTCAAGTTGTGTTTGCCATCCTACATTAGTAATATCTTCATACATTGTCATTATCTTCGATCAATACGACAGTCACGCCAGTTTATAAATATTAACGTTTTTCGACCAGACAGCATTGTTGAGTAGCTAATTTTACACTGAATGGGTTACTGGCTGTTTTTGACGGCTACAATTCAATGACTTCATTGTAAAAATAACTATTTGATTCAACTTTTTTATCGTATTTTACCAGTTATTTTTCTCAAATCGGTTTCATAATTCTTGCTCTATAAAAAAAAATACTGCACATATTTAGAAACTTAAATAATGATATTAGGCATTCGAATTAAAATTCATAAAAAAATATTTTGACATAAAATTTGTTTTGGCATCCCAAATAATCATCATTCAGTTACTGAATACCTGCAAAACCCTGAAATGTGTGAAAATTCACACTTCACATCAATTTTTTTTTTAAACAAGACCACAAAAAGGCTTACGTCCTTTGACCTAATTATTTTGCCTAAACCATTTAAGGATTCCACAATTTCCGGAATTAAGGATTCCGCGGTGGCGGCCACGGTAGCGATCAGGTCTCCTCACACTAACGCGGTGGGAGTGGCGGTAGCGGTAGCGATCAGTTAGTGAATCACGGTATATAGTTGTATGATAATATTCGACCTTGCTTGGGTTATTTCATTTTTCCCCTTTGGAATGTTAAAATTTAAAATTCCAACAATGAAACCATGGAAACGAATGACATATGTCAAACTTAAATTAATTTTCTTACATATTTTAATGACAAAAAATAAATAAATGGGATATTTGTATTAAGAATAACACAAAAAATCAAAATATAAAGAAAATGACATTTTAAAATGATATTAACCTTAACCAAAAAATGTTTGTTGCAAGTATGATTTACAAAGCTTAAACAAAACGGCTGAAAAGCATTATTTAAATGATGAAAGTAACTAGATTGCAAAATCTAGTTCCGCCTAATCGTTTGGAACAGACTTTACTATCAATTTCCAAAACTTTTCCTATTTCGTCCCACACTTTATTTGTTTTCCTAATATTCTTGTAATCAGGATGTGCTAAGTCATACAAAATTAAATGATCCTTTACTGATCTATGATTTTTTCTGTTAAATTATCTATTTTCGACATTATTTTCTTAAATATATTCACTCTGTGGTATATAAACAATGAATATCGCGCGGCCTAACGCAACTTGTCGAGTTTGGCCGCCAGTGTTTGGTGATCGCTAGAATGAACGCTGCTGTCGGTGGCGTTCTCAGATAGCGGAACGCTTGTATGTGCGTGGTCTCATTGTATTGTATAGGTTGCGTTAGGCCGCTGCATTATCGCCACCGTGGCCGACACCGCGGCCGCTTTGGTGTGTGGAATCCTTTACAGATGTTGCATATCCACATCTCATCACTTCTTCACTTTCTCTCTCTGTTGTTGAGTACTGTCGACTATCAATCTGAAATAAACAAACGAGACAAAAAGCTGTGAGTTTTAAGACAAATATTACTTGCTAAAAATCGGAACAACGAAAAGCAGACAAAAGATACTAAAAATATTAATTAAAAATTTAATTTTTGTGTCAGACATGAAAATAAAGTATATATATTTAATAACAAGACTGCTACTTTAATTATAAAGCTATTATAAAATATTTTTTTTTAGTTTTTACTAAAGAAACAAAGTTTGCAGGTGATTTTCAATTTCAATTTCCCACGCCTGAAATTAACATTTTAAATTTAATCAATAGAAAGGTTAAAGGTTACTAGAAATATCTAAAATTTTTAAATTTTTTGTAATACAATAATAAATTTTATTTAATTTTGAAATAAAATAATAAATATTAATACAGTGAAACCGTCATCGTTCCCCGAAAAAATATTTTTCTTTATGTCGTTTAATTCATCCAGTGATGGTTCTGCTTGTGGTGGAGGCGATGTACAACCTCCTAGAAGTGTGATATTGTGCTCGGCATATAATTTACATATATCTTACATAATAGCACTTAAGCGTCGTTTATAATAATTCCATAATTTGCAAATGCATAGCAGATGCATAGATGTGAGATAAAGTGGTGTCATTGTTCTGAACATCTGTTTCGAATAAACAGAACAAAGAGAGTCCTGTGATTTTTATGCTATGCTATGCAACAGAGGCGTTCGCCTATGTTGGTCGCCCAGGTATATCCCCACACTAATTAAATATTATTTAATTAAGAATTTTATATTTAATGTTTACTTTTATATCTGTATATACAAATTATATACAAATATTTATCATATAAAATAAATATTTTCTCCACGACCACTATAGAATTTACCAATTCTAAAACCAATTTTGACTACAGAAAGTTAATATTCTAACACAAGAGTTGGAATGTTATTCTAAAGTACTTATCTTCTTATGCTTTTCGCGTGTATTTCATTCCATCACTTGTTACGGAATAACTATTCCATACTTCTTGTCTTTTGTTTTTGTAGGGTTACATTAAGTTATATGCAACGTTTACATTAAATAAATGCAACATAACTTCCTAAAATAGTGGCCGATGTGCGGTAAATTAAATTAAAATTAAACAAATAATAAATGAAAAAATAGTTTAATTAATTGATTAATTTGTTATGTAATATAAATTATTTGTTAAGATAAAATGTTTGTTAAAATAATTATTTGTTATTTTTTTTTTCTTTCTGGTGGTCGTGGAGAAAGTAGGGTCTGTGACTCGGTTGGAAGAGAAAATTCGATGCTCGTGGTTCCTCACGCTCGCCTGCGGCTCGCGCTCGGAATGTTCCACTCGTATCGAATTTTCTCATTCCAACCTTGTTACAGAATATACTATTCTAATTGCTATTTTCATAAAATAAAGTAAAGATTTTAAAATAAATGGTTTCCATATGTAAAAACAAAATTATTAACAAATACAACTATTAGTAGGTATTAAATATATTGAAAATTATTTTTGACTTTAAATAATATCGAAATCTTAATATTTCTAGCACACTCTGTGTCTACGAGAGCTAACTTTTAAGCTTTTAAAAAACTAAGAAAGAAAGAATTTTTTTTGGAACAAACTGTTTTATTGCTTTTCAAAATATTCGCCTTTAAGATTTATACACTTTTGCATACTTTCGAATCAATTCTCGTAACGTTTTTTTGACTCTGAAGTTGGTATCTCAAAAACATGGTTTTCGAAGGCATCAACAGCTTCTTGAGGTGATGAAAATTGCTGACCACGCATTTTTTGTTTGACATTGGGGAACAAAAAAAAAGTCATTAGGGGATAAATCAGGTGAATACGGGCTATGAGACATTGATTCGATGTTTTTCTCCTTGATATAATCAATAGGGGATAGGCATGATTTTTTTTTATTTTTTTATTATATTCCTCTTGTTGTATATAAACATAAAAAACAGTTTTTAATTTTTTTTTTTAATTTGAAGGCTTTAAAAAATCAAAAATGTATGTAGCGCGCGAAAACGACGTGTGACGTCATAATCCTTTCTAACTGACGCATGAGACTACTAGCCAATCCAGCGAACGGTTGTTTATGCAGCGAACATAGTCTGTTGTGAATTATTTGTTTGTGTAACTTTTATAGGTTATGTAAAGGAGAGTGATTTTAATTAAAATAAAGTTTAATTCTATAAAAACAATTTATACATGTTTACCGAATTAAATTTTATATTAAAATATGGAATATCCAGGCCCCAATACTTCGAAACATTATCGAAAATATTGTTCAGTACCGATGTGCACAATTAGTTCAACTAGAAATCCAAAAAAACTATTTATATCATTACCTAATGGCGAAAAACAACAGAAAAGGCGAAATTTGTGGTTGAAAACTATGAGGCGAAATAAAACCGATATTTCAGAAAAAAGTAAACTTTATGTTGTGTGCATAAATGCATCAATGTTGGGTAAATTATCACTCTGAGCCCTAACAAAATCTTTATCTGCCATTTTAATAGTAAATACGTGAAAAATTGTTTAAAAACAAATACAAAACTCTCGAACAATACAATACACACACGTGTGAAGATTATGTTGTAGCTGTCTGTATCTGTGATGTGAAAACCCTATCGTTTGACGTCATACTCAGTCGTTTCTACTCGGCAACCTTCGCCCCGTGCTCGGAATATTTCAAATTTACAATATTTTAATTAAAAAATTTGGCTATAATGTTAATTAAAATGTGATTTTTGTTTTGTTAGGTGACATAACTAACATTAACATATCAAAATAATGTAGTTTTAAGGAAATACAAATTTTATGCGTATCCCCTATTGTTTAACGTGCTGTGTGGGAACTTTCATTGTCATGAAGAAGAATGATGCGACGTTTTTGGTTGTTTTTCCTGATTTTGTCGATGACTTCTGGTAAACAAATTGTTTTATACCATTCAGCATTAACTGTTCTCCGATTCTCTAAAGGAATGGTTGCGACATGTCCAGTACAACCGAAGAAACAAGCGAGCATTTTCCTTGAAGTGCGTCGTGAACGGATATCTTTTGTGGGTTTCGGTTCATCTTGGAAGATCCAAACAGTAGATTGTTGGATTGTTAATTGTCTTGGTTTCCGGTTCATATGAATAAATCCAAGTTTCGTCATCTGTAACAATGTTGTGTACGGATTTTGCAGTGCCTAGGTTGATGTTTTTTAGCATTCCCTTACACCAATTAACACGAGCCTTTTTTTGAGCTTCCGACTCTCCGATTTCTCAAAAAAATAGTAATTGATATTTCTAGCACTTTCCCATTTCTACTATTACATTTTTTAAGTAACTCTGACGGTGTAGTGACTGGTATATTTTAAAAGTTCAATATGGCACTCGGGGTGCCTATTTATCACAATTTTAAGGTGGCAACATTTGAATAACATTACTTTAATATTTCTAGGACAATCTGTGTCTGATTCAACTTTTTAGTGTCTGAAAATAACGAAATGACCATTACATTTTTTTTTAATTATCATTTTGACATTTTAATTTTTACTAATGATACAGTAATAAATCGTGTGTCCGAATATTAATTTAAAATAAATTTTAATTTAATATTGATAATAATGATTATAAAAATATGCAAACTACTCATAAATTATCAGTTAAAATAAAACTGAATAAAGATTTGCTAATTTTTTACTGTCTCGTTAATTAATTTGTACTAAATTTAATAAATAAAAGGATTAGCATCAAATGTCTTGTTTAAAATATTGTTACTACGTTAAAGAGTTAAACTTAAACGTTGTAAACAGGAACATAAATGTCATGGAAAAAATTATATATTGGCATTATTAATAATGCAGTTCACTATAATCATCGTAAGATTTGCTGAGTTTTTTTTTTTTTTTTAAATATATTTATTTAAGGGTGCTTCAACTGCTTGGTTATTAGCACCCCGGAATATCTGATTTACATAATTAATATGATTACATAATAAATTTAATGTACATAAATATTTAATATAATTAATTAAGGCTATTAGAAATTATGTGCAATGTTATAGGGATTTGCAGCTAAGCACCCTACCATCTGGTGAGCGTTTCATGAACTTGTGTACATCAGATAACATTTCGTTTTGTGTATTGGTTTTGTATGAAGTTTGTTTTTAAAGTTTTATTATAATCATTGAAAAATGTATAATACATATTGTTGTGTGCCTATGTGCAATTCATTGAAAAGAAGAAACCCGAAAAAGTTCGAAACAAAATTGGGAAAGCAAGAGGTTAGGAATCGACGCGATGTTTAGATAAACAATTTAAAAATTGGAAAAAAAGTGAGCCCTTATATCAAAGTTTGCTCATTACATTTTAATGATAGTGACTACAAAAAATATTTTCAATTTTGTATTTATTATCGCATATCTTGAAAATTCCTGTTATTGTGTGTGGGTTTGTAATGCACAAGTCTGTAGGCATAATGCATAAATCTTTATGAACTCTCTGTTTTTTTCAGTGACTCCACACAATATTATATGCCCAGCATTGTAGATTACTACCCCTTGGTAAACAACACGGGAATTATTATTTCCCCCAATATAGTTAAAATAATCGACAATGGAAAACCGCCATAACTTAAAACCAGATCACAAAATGTAGTATTTTAGATGTTTACAAGTGTTGTCACTTCACAAAATCAGAAAATCCCAAACAATTATTTATTTTTTGTCGTTTTTTGATACACTTTTCGCTATTATTTACTAGTAAATGTCAACTGGTATCTGATTTAGAATGATTTCAAAAAAATCCGTGTGGCGCTACGATCTTAAAATTTTTCCCCTATATATATTCAATTAAGTTTACATCTTCTAGAAATTTTAAAATGTTTTTTTCGTATGTATTGGTTGCAATTTGGAGTACGTCTGTTGGAAGTCTGTTTCTGATCCTTTGTGCTGTGTATTGTGGACAATTTAGGGTTACGTGTTCCACCGTGAGTTGTGTGTTGCAGGTGGGGCATATCGGCGGTGTCTTTTTTTTCAAATATGTGTTGATGGGTGAGTCGTGTGTGTCCAATTTTGATTCTTGTTAGAATTATTTGTTCATGCCTTGTTGCATAATTTCGCGGACTTTGAATTTTGAAGCGGGAGTTATTCCATTCTTCAAAAAAAAAAACACATTTTTGTTTTTATTTTTGACGTGGATACATCTAATGTTTAGTTCCAGTACTGGATCCTTCGGTAAAACTATGTGAAGACTAGAAAAATGAAGGCTAGACTTCCTTCAGTAATTTCAAAACTATAAAAGGTAGCAGCAATATAATAACCGAGTTGAAGAGAGGAAGGTCCAACGAGTTTGCCAAAATAGCATTTAAGGTCAGGTGACTAAATAGTGACCAGATAGCGCGCCCTCCGTCTAGTGGTCAAAACGCCGAGCGTGGAAAAGAGTCGGGACTGCGACCTGATAGCATGTACCGCGAGGTGTAATTCGTTTCGCCTGCACATAGGGTTGCCAGGCGTCCGGATAAAGCAGGACATAGTTAGGCTTTTTGATTGCGTGTCCGGCCAAAATAAACGGTGTCCGGCTTTTGTTTTGATCAACTTCAAAACCTTAAAAGTTTTCTGAACAATAACAAAGAGAACGTTAATTTCAAGAAGCTGTTAGCACACAAGAAATGGGTAGCCTATTTCAAATTGATGAGTAATCAAGATTGCTTTTCAGAATTCCTAACTATTTGTCAGTATTACTTTGCGATCCCAGGACATAACGCAAAAGTTGAAAGAGTTTTTTCCTTGATAGGTCAGCAGTAGTCAAAAGAACGCAACAGATTACATGTTAACACTGTAGCTAAAATGTTGGTAGTAGAATTTAATTTAAAACATTTGACGTGTAAGGATTTTTACAACTGCATTTTGAAAGAAACTGAGCTTTTAAAGCAGATTTCTGCCAACCAAAAATATGAATAATTATTTTTATTGTTTAACTTAAAGTTTTGTTTTTTTTTTGTTTTGCTTTGGGAAGTAATAGCAAGTAAATAAGACTTATTTGTGCAGTTGCCTTTATTTAATTTAAGAAGAATTTAAAAATGTTGATAAATGTTTATATTATTTTTTTAAATTTATTTGGCGTTTTATTTATTTTTTATTTATTTTTCATTAGAATTTAACAAGATTTATGGTAATAATCAAAAAAGCTTGATTCTACATAAAAAATTTTTGTCGTACCTATTAATACTGAGAAACAAAATCCTCAATAATGTAGGGTGTCCGGCTTTTTTACCCAAACGTCCGGCCAAACTGGCTGGTCTGTTCGGATATTAGGTTTGGCGACCTGGCAACCCTACCTGCACATATCTATCGACATCTCTTATAAAAATGTGTGAGAAAACTTGACTAGACAGCCGAAAAAAATTAAAATTAAATCTCTCTATACCTAAACTAAAGTTCAGCAAGCTTGTAGCTGCAAATGTTAAATCGTTTGTACCTGCTATTTGACCA
Organism: Liopterus haemorrhoidalis; assembly: GCA_963971575.1. NCBI lineage: Eukaryota > Metazoa > Arthropoda > Insecta > Coleoptera > Dytiscidae > Liopterus > Liopterus haemorrhoidalis. The sequence goes on along the minus strand of OZ020618.1, from coordinate 11,864,239 downwards.
CTATTTTAGGGGGTGAAATTAACACCCGTATAAAGATGAAACCCTACTCAACAAGTTAGAAGAAAGAAGAATCAGAAAATAAAAAAATCTCTTCATCCGGTTATTTCAAGATACTTTCTTAGACCGCTTTTATTTCTCTCAGAATATAGAAAACCACACTAATTGGCTTACAACAGAATAGCTTACTGTTTTTCATCAATATTTGTTCCATTGTTACGATATATCACAAACAAAAAACAAATGTTATATTTGCCAAAAAAATCTTTTCAAATCACATTTTTATATTCAAATCGAGGAGAAAATTTTGTTTTCTAAACTAGAACTGGTTTAATGCGTATTTTATTAATATTTTACTGCGTGTCACTACGCAGTTGGTCAGATGGGTTATGACGTATTAATTAAGTAGAAGGTACTGTATGTATGCTTTTGGGATTTTATAACAGATGATTAAATGACGTATACATATATACTGACCTCTGACATTTTTGAGTTAATTTATATTTTATTTATTTAAGTTTATGTGTTTGTTGTATTACATAGTTTCCACGTGTTGGAAAAATGATATAAATGTTAAGAATCGTTGACGTGTTTGGAGCACCGTTTTGGGTGAACCAGTGGGGGCTGAGGAGCTTAACCCCCCCCCTCCCCGAGCTCCAAAAACACGTGATTGTTACGGTTGTTACTCGTTTTTGTTAAGATAGAAATGAGAACTTTTTTTGTGTCATTTTACATTAGAGGTGAGGACATTTTTTTTGGTAACCAGACAACTGGGGCCGTCAGACAATTCGGGCCGTTCACAATTGAGGCTTTTCACAACTGGGGCGTTGCACAATTCGGGCCGTACACAATTGGGGCTTTTCACAACTGGGGCCATTAACAACTGGGGCGATGGACAATTCGGGCCGTACACAATTGGGGCTTTTGACAACTGGGACCATAACTATAAGAGATAGAGTCAACTTTACAAGTTGGCATAAAATAAATTGCGTTAAGTACATAAAGTATCGTAAAGTACGTTAAGTACATAAAAATGTACTTAAGTAATGTACATTGGTGTGAACCGGAATAGTATAACAGGAATTTTTAATCAGATTATGTTTTCGGAAAATAACGCATTTTTTGTGTTTTTAACTAAAATATGTTAAATATTTAATTCGCTATGTTAGACAGTAGATAAGTAAGCGCTCGTAGCGTAGTGCGTTTCGTCATTTCTTTGTAATTGCAAACTAGAGTTCGATTCCTGTCAATTTTTATTTTTCTGTTTTTTTTTGCATTTTTATTTCGTTTAAATTATTTTGTCAAAATTCTAGTTATATTTTGGTAAATGTTGTTTTTTTAAAAGCGTATATTTAATAACCAGTGGGAAGTGTTGAAATTATAATTTAATTCTATGTTTGAATGTATACGAAATCCTAGGATGGGGCTTATGATTTAAGCAAGCAATGGAAGCCATAGGCGCAATTTTCAAAATCTTAATGGACCTTGTTATATAAAAAAAAATACTGCACATATTTAGAAACTTAAATAATGGTATTAGGCATTCGAATTAAAAATCATAAAAAAATATTTTGACAAAATTTGTTTTGGCATCCCAAATAATCATCATTCAGTTACTATATACCTGCGAAATCCTGAAATGTGTGAAAATTCACACTTCACAATTATTTTTTTTTTTTTCTCATTCTTGTATTTTTGAGGTGAGGTTCTTTTATTTTATTTATTTTTTTTAGGTCATCATTTATATTTTCACACTTGTCCATTAAGATTTGAGCGCTTCGATATTTTCAACTTCAAACCCTGAAAATAGAGCTTATGACAACTTGTAAAAATGAAAATTCCAGTTAGTTCCTCTTAAACGTTTGGAATAGCCTATACATATTTGTAGAAAGAATCTTTAACTACAATTTTCTATGTCGTACATATATGTGCGTCGGTCATAATTCATTTTTTTATTTATAATTCAATAACAATTTTTTATCACAAAAATATGGAGACAAAATCCTTGAACTTTTGAAAACAGCTTTTGAAGAAGATGCTCTGCTCGAGCTGCTTGTGATTCCGGAGTTTTAAAGGTGGTAGAAATGCATTCATAGATAATGAGAGATCGGTAGGCCTTCAATTTATAAATCCTATAAAAGGTTATCCAGGTTTGCGAATTAATCCTACGATCAACATAGTGAATTTGCAAAAGAAGTAGGGGTATTAATATAGGTCTTGTTAACATATTTTGACCACTGTGTTTCCAGAAGTCGAAATGACCCTGTCAAAGATGTGTATCCACAAAATTGCAGTATTTCAAAGGTAATAGACTAAAATAAAATAATTTCTTTGATAATAAAGTTCTAACGCTAGAATTTTTTTGATATATATAGTTCGATTTAGAGCATTTTCTCCAAAAACTGTTTTCAAAAATGTTTTCCTTGCCGTCTTTTCAAGTTTTAAACAAAGTACCTACTTTTACTCAGTACAAAGTTATATTGTGCGTCTCTCTAAAGCCCACATTTTTTACATTTTTCAATTTTGTAAAATAATTTGTGTTAAGAAAGAACTAAAATGCAACTTATTAGAAGCACATTTTGAATTTGTTAATTATTTAGTTAATTACAACTAGTTAAAAACACCCTTTTCGTAAATATCTATACAGAGATAAAAATACACAAATGTATAGGGGAAAAATTTTAAGATCGTAGCGCCACGCGGATTTTTTTGAAACCATTCTAAATCAGATACCACTTGACATTTACTAATAAATAATAGCGAAAAGTGTATCAAAAAACGACAAAAAATAAATAATTGTTTGGGATTTTCTGATTTTGTGAAGTGACATTACTTGTAAACATCTAAAATACTACATTTTGTGATCTGGTTTTAAGTTATGGCGGTTTTCCATTGTCGATTATTTTAACTATATTAGGGGAAATAATAATTCCCGTGTTGTTTACCAAGGGGTAGAAATCTACAATGCTGGAATACACAATAACAGGAATTTTCAAGATATGCGATAATAAATACAAAATTGAAAATATTTTTTGTAGTCACTATCATTAAAATGTAATGAGCAAACTTTGATATAAGGGCTCACTTTTTTTCCAGTTTTTAAATTGTTTATCTAAACATCGCGTCGATTCCTAACCTCTTGCTTTCCCAATTTTGTTTCGAACCGTACGGTGTCTGATATTAGTGGAAACAAATGAAACGATATTTCCGGGTTTCTTCTTTTCAATGAATTGCACATAGGCACACAACGATATGTATTATACATTTTTCAATGATTATAATAGAACTTTAAAAACAAACTTCATACAAAACCAATACACAAAACGAAATGTTATCTGATGTACACAAGTTCATGAAACGCTCCCCAGATGGTAGGGTGCTTAGGTGCAAATCCCTATTGCTAGGAAGGTATAATGTAAAGCTTTTTTAATTAATGTTTAAAATTTGGTTACTTTATGATTAGAAGGACGCACAATATGTGTTTTTAGTCAAAAAATGTGCTGGTTTAATACGCCACCAGCGAAAGAAAATAAAAACTTATTTCGGGTGCTTACGCCCCAGTTGTGCCACTAGTTTCCGCCCTAGTTGTGTCACATGGTCGTACGTCCCTGTACCCGAACCTGCACTACTGCAGTTGCCAGAATTGGTTCTCATCCTCTTAACGCTACGTACAACTCCCAGAGATTATTAGTTTCTTATACAAAACTAATTAACTGAAATAAAATTAGTGACAATCTATACATCAAATTTTGCACAGAATTTTTATCTATCTAATAGGATATTTTTGATTGTAGAAAAAATGTAAAAATTACTTGTAAAAATAAATTGTAAAAATGTTTGTAAAAATGTTATAATCTCAATAACTTAATAATAGGTATCACACAACAATGTTCTGTAATTTTTTAAATATATTTGTGGTTTTCAAATAATTTTTTTATTTATATAGTTTTGTGTAGAAATGTTCAAATAATACGTCAATATTTTTTTCGACATGACTGTTTATAGTTAAGAGCCTTCGTCGAAAAATATTATACTTGATGATAATGAAATGCCACTTGGTACAAGTATTCTTTACATTAAATAAATCATTTTTATCCGCAGCACCTATATTAGAGGCAGATTCGAGGTGGCGGCAAAAGTAGATTACCAAGTACAGTAACTATAAGTAATTTTCACAATAGAACAAATTATCTCCAAACATATTTGTAGAATGGAGCTTTAGCTACAATTTGCCGCATGGTACACAAATATGCGTCGAATGGTTTACAGGCGTCTGTAACGCAATTTGTTTATTTACAGTGACATGACAGTTCTTTTTACAATTAAAAATACCCTATTAGATAAAAATTCGCTGAAAATTTTGTTATATAGATTGTTACTAATTTTATTTCAGGTTGTTAGTCTTGTATAAGAAACTGTACGGTTGTGCGCACCCTTAAGGTTTATTTTAAAAATCGCTGGGGTAAAAAAAGACAAATTGCAAATTTGTATAAAAAATTAAAATTAAGATGTAATGAAAATGACATTTTATAAACAGCTCACCCCAACGCAATAGTTATTTTCCTACGACTACTATGGAACTGTCTCATTTCGATACTGTTAGTTGACAGGAAATTAGCTTAATTTCGCATGTTACCCTTATGGGCGAGCAGGCGATGCGGGAATGATAAAAGCGCTCCAATGCGCAAGTGCAGTGTGCGGCAAAGAATAAATACGCAGCAATGCGCATGTGCAGTTACCGAGAATTTACATCCACTGACTGCCCGCGCATTACAGGTTGTTAACCATATTTATATTGTATTTTCTTGATTATTTATTTATTGAAATATGGTAATCGAAGGAAAAGCATAGTGAGCAACACGCGCAAAATGCATATTCCGCATCATTCGAGAAAATAAATAATGGAAGTATAGTCTGTTTCTTTGGTTTAAGCGGAATTAGACATTGAAATCTACTACTTTTAACGATCGAATAAATTTGTTTTATCACTGCTTAACAAAAGCTCACTTCGATCGTTATAAAGTGAATTCGTGATAAGTTAAGAAAATAAAAATTCCATTTAGTTCCGCGGAGTAGGAGTCGGAGTCGGTTTTCAAAAATACCGACTCAGGAGTAGAGTTGGGAGTCGTTAATTTTTCTACCGACTCCCCATCCCTGGAACTGTTGTATACCATTGGCGTACGCAGAAAAATATTTCTGGGGGGGGGGCAATTTAGAAATGTGGTAATTATAATATTAGTCCTCGAATTTTCGGGAGGGGGATTTATCCCCCCTAATCCTCCCCCCTGCGTACGCCACTGTTGTATACATTTTGTAGGTTGTTTGAATTTATCCTCCGCTGCAGTTTTGTTACAATAATCCTGTTTTAATTAAAATTTTCAATGTTGTATTCAATTCCCAAATCAAATTTTTTGTTTATTTTATTCACTATTAATTATAATTTGTTGTTTAATTATTTGAACATGTTGTAATCCCTTCATTACATGATTTAAAAATTTAATCCAATACATACTCTTTACAAAATTTTAAATTACATGTTATATGAGTCGCAATACGGTAGAAATTGTGGAAAAACGGCTGTAATTAGAAACTTGAAATTTTGCATGCTTGTACAACTCTTTGGCCCACATATAGGAACACTATTGGGAGTTTCAAAAAACATCGTGGGAAAAATATAAACAAATATGCATTCAACGAAAAAAATAAATATTTGTTTTTTAAATTTTGAGGGGTATCAAACAAAACATTAGTACGTGGATAAACAAAATTTTATATTTGAAAAATCTTATGAAATTTTCGCCAAAAATGTGTTATAAAACATTTATCTCCGATACCATTATTTCCCAAAGGGGTTGATCTATTAATTAGTTTTTCGAAAAATATATTTATATTGTTGAAAAAAAATATATAATAAATGGCGCAAATAGCCTTTGTTGCTGTGAGCCAAATATTTTAACTAACTAAAAAAAAATAATTTCACATTAATTTTTTAATTAAAATTGTCAATATGGTGTTTGGGATTTCACCAAATCAAATTTATTTATTTTATTCAGTAGTAACAAACCTGTAGCGTGATTTTTTTTAGGGTTTTGTAGGTATGACCAAAAAACCCTTATACCGTCATTTTGTCGTCTGTCTGTCTGTCTGTCTGTCTGTCTGTCTGTCTGTCTGTTCGGTAAAAATTGTAGCCAAACGGCTAAACCTAGAGAGTTGAAATTTGGCATGCTTATACAACTCTTTGACCCGCACATAGGAAAAATACTAAAACATCTAAAAAACATACCCCCCTAAAAATATAAACAAATATGTGCTCATCGAAAACAAAAATATTTTTTTTAAATTCTGAGTAGGTTATCAAATGAAAGCCCTTAGTACGTGGATTAACGATCAAATTTTTATTTTTGCAAAATAAATTATTTTGATGCGATTTTTGCCAAAATTGTGCAAAAAAAAATTTGTCCCACACCCTGTAGCCCAGATGGTTTAAACTAAAAATCTAAAAAAATTCTAAGTAATGTATATTGGTGTGAACCGAAATAGTACAACAGGATTTTTTGATCAGATTATGTTTTCGGAAAATAACGATTTTTTTGTGATTTTTGGTTCACAAAGTACAAAAGTTATACCAATGTAAGACAATCGCATGCAAGGCGTGCGATAGCTTAATGGGTTAGAGCACTGGTGTGAAACGAAGGGTTTCGAGTTCGAGTACGGAGTGAATTTTATTTTTTCTGTTTTTTTTTGCATTTTTATTATGTTGAAATTATTTTGTCAAAATTCCAGTTATATTTTGACAAATGTTGCATTTAATTTTTAAGAGCGTAAATTTAATAACCAGTCTTATTATATGATTAACAGACGATAAATTATTTTAAAAATATCGTTCATTTTGCCGTGATTACTACAAAGTAAAATTTTTCCTACACACTCAGCATACCGCCTTCACTTATATACCTGCGAAACCCTGAAATGTGTGAATATTCACACTTCACATCATTTTTTTTTTTTTTGTTTCTAATAATATTAAGCTATTTGTTTACTCATTGTCATGGCCCTCCTAGACCCCCCTCTATCTGGGCCTGGAGATTGGTATATTTAATTTTGTAAATTTCATTATGGTTGTGGCAAGAAAAAAATTATATTTTATATTTTCAATTTTCTGTCATTGTGATGTAGCTCCGCCAGCGGATATTCTGCTTATTAGTATTAATCATATGTGTGTAATCTCACTCTCGAGTTCATGCTATCTCTTGCAAATATTGTCGAACATAAGTTAGTTTATATCAGTTTATATTTTGATCATCTGTTAAATTAACGAAAAATAAAAAATAATGCACATCATTGACGTTATTGGCGCGCATATTAATCTAAGACACTTCTTGTGGCCAGCTAGGTAGTTAAAGGGCGACGTTTGAAACGGTTTAATATTTAATAATTAATAACATTCTTATGGATTTTTTTTTTTTTGCTACATAATATTTTCTGATTGCTATTCTTCGAGGTGAAAATTTATTAATTTAATATCATTCTACAAGTCTATTATAATTTGTAATTTAATTATTTGCAACTTTTTTCATTACGTGTTTTAGATATTTTAAACCAATCCATTATGTGTACAAATTTTTAAAATGTTTGAATATGCGTTATATAAAAAAAGTGTTATGTATTTTGATGACATTCAAAATAATTGGAACGTCCATGACCATTTTTATTTATCATATATCAATTAAAAATATTATCATATTGGTAAAATTTTATCTGGTTGATAATTTTTAGAAAAATAATTTATGTTGATATTTATATATATATGGATCTTTCCAGCTTTTATTATTTGAATTCTGAACTTTTTCTGTCTGGATATAGATTATCTATTTTGTTATCAGATTATTTGTCATATTTAATTACAGTGTTACACATTTTAACACACGTTGTTCAGTGTCAATGTTGATATTTTCTATTGTTTGCAAATGAAATATGTATTTATTGAAATATATATACGTATTATTGTTTACGCGTATAAACCTGATTGATACATGGAAAATTGGTGTTGTTACATTGATTATACTTATGGTCTAATTTGATTATTGTTATTATTATTATACATTTTATGGAGGAAGCAGCTGATAGCTGGTATTACTCCCAATAAACAATTGAAACATAATTATAAATATTTAAAAAAAAGATTTTTGCAATAAACACAAACACAGTTCGTTTCACTACAGCAGGTGCGCATGGGGAGGGGGGTTCATGGGCTTGAACCTCCCTCCTAAGAGCTAAAAAAGTTTTTTTTTTTTAAGTTATTCTCCAAATATAACATGTGGTTGATATGGTTCTTACGCGTTTTCGTTAAAATAGAAGTGAGAACCTTTTTAGGGTTTTGTAGGTATAACCAAAAATACCCTTATACCGTCATTTTGTCGTCTGTCTGTCTGTTCGGTAAAAATTGTAACCAAACGGCTAAACCTAGAGAGTTGAAATTTGGCATGCTTATACAACTCTTTGACCCGCACATAGGAAAAATACTAAAACATCTAAAAAACATACCCCCCTAAAAATATAAACAAATATGTGCTCATCGAAAACAAATTTTTTTTTTTTAAATTCTGAGTAGGGTATCAAATGAAAGCCCTTAGTACGTGGATTAACGATCAAATTTTTATTTTTGCAAAATAAATTATATTGATGCGATTTTTGCCAAAATTGTGCAAAAAAAATTTTGTCCCACACCCTTAGCCCAGATGGTTTAAACTAAAAATCTAAGAAAATTCTAAGTAATGTATATTGGTGTGAACCGAAATAGTACAACAGAAATTTTTGATCTTATTATGTTTTCGGAAAATAACGCATTTTTTGTGGTTTTTGGTTCACAAAGTACAAAAGTTATACCAATGTAAGACACTCACATACAAGGCGTGCGATAGCGTAACGGTTAGAGCACTGGTTTCGTAAGCTAAAACTCGTTGGAAACGAAGGGTTTCGAGTTCGAGTACGGAGTGAATTTTATTTTTTCTGTTTTTTTTTTTTTGCAGTTTTATTATGTTGAAATTATTTTGTCAAAATTCTAGTTATATTTTGACAAATGTTGCATTTAATTTTTAAGAGCTTAAATTTAATAACCAGTCTTATTAAATGATTAACAGAGGATAAATTATTTTAAAAATATCGTTCATTTTGCCGTGATTACTACAAAGTAAAATTTGTCCTACACACTCAGCATGCCACCTTCACTAATTATATACCTGCAAAACCCTGAAATGTGTGAATAAAACGAAAGTTTTAAACATGTGTGGGTCGCAGAAATTGCTGTCAGAAATTTTATACAAATCTTCTGTATTGGCTGTTTTTGCCAAAAAAAAATAATTGTCCTTTCACTTGTTTAATACCTGCGAAATCCTGCAAATATTTGAAATTTCATACTTTACATACAAATGCTTTTATTATATTTATTTCCAACATGTTAAAGTTATTGTAATAAATTATGTACATTTTTAAATTAAAAAAAATAACGATAATACGATGGTATATGTTCGTAACGACATTTTTAACAAATGTTGTAGTATTTATTCTGTTAATAATCTATTTAACAACTTAATTAATATTGATAAATAAAAATGACGCAGTTTTTAGTATATACTATTATCAATTATAAACAATCATTTTATAATATATTATTAAATAAAAACATTTTTTAAAACGTGTTATGTGTCATCAATTTTAATTGAAAAAAAAAAAGAAATGGGTTATCAATGATTTTTTGTTCAATTCTTAATTTTTCATGAGAACGATAAGAACGACTTTTTTGTAAAATAAACTTAATAATCATTAAAGAAATAAATAAAAATTCGCTGCAAAATATGATCTCTAGATTGGGATAAATGTAGTGTTTGCCCTATCTTTAATGATTAATTTAAATTATAATAATTTAATAATAAATTTGATTTTATAGAAAATAAATAAAGCGCAGGTAAAAAAAGGCAAAATAAATATTTGTCACAAAAAAAAGTCTTTATGAAACCTCATCTCATTAATCTATTAATTAGACTATTTTTACACACTTTAAAAAAAGTAGTGTTAAATAGACTTAATGGTACACTAATTTAGTGTACCATGAAGTTCCTCGCTTTTCTGTTAGTTATTTATACTTCTTTTTTGTATCTTTGAAATTATTTTGTAATGATCCAATATTAATGCGTACAACGAAAATATTTTATATTCATTTTATGTGTTATAAATATATTATATTTATAACACATGAAGTATTATTTCGTTTTGATACTAATACTCATTATATTGTACTATTCTAGCGTAGTACTATCAGAAATGGCAAACGTCCAAAATAACGCACTACTTTTTTGGTTAAATTTAGTGTAAAATTTACACTTACGTACATACTGGTTAAATTATAGTGTTAGAAAATAAATAGTGTTAAAGTGGTGTTAATTTTAACACTGAAAAAGTGATATTTCATAAAAATAAATCTGAATAAATAAAGATTTACACGATGATTTGGTTAAATATAATGATCTTTTTACTTATGAATGAACTTTTACCTTTATGAATTTTTTGCTGTGCATGCTTAAAAACTGGTGCCTTTCTACTAAAAGGGACTGCGACTGCTGAGTAGGTACTGCAAACCACCAAACACATCATAGAAAATGGTCCTTTCCACGCTTTTGAGGACGAACCTCTTTTTCTCAACTCTTAAATGGATCGACCAACTCGATATCCAACTATAAAGGCTTCTTTTTTTACTCTATTGCTTACTTTTTATCCTAAAAAATATAGTTATCACTTAAATTAAGTTTATTTGTTATATTTTTTTAAAGTATTGTACAGATAGCCCTCGATTTACGATGGTTACGTTTACACTAGGGTGACCATTTTCTTAAGAGGGCAATGCGGGACGGAGAAAAAAAAGGTCCTCATCTCCCAAATCCAAGTGAAGAGCAAAAAAAAGAAAGGTCCTCACCTCCCAAATCCAAGTGAAGAGCAAAAAAAAATATAGGTCCTCACCTCCCAAATCCAAGTGAAGAGCAAAAAAAAGGTCCTCAACTCCCAAATCCAAGTGAAGATCAAAAAAAAATGTCCTCACCTCCCAAATCCAAGTGAAGAGCAAAAAAAAGGTCTTCACCTCCCAAATCCAACTGAAGAGCAAAAAAAAAGGTCTTCACCTCCCAAATCCAAGTGAAGAGCAAAAAAAAAAGTCTTCATTACCTCAAATACAAGTTACAAAATGCGGGACAAAATGTTAAAATGCGGGACTTTTGCGGGACGCATCTTAATGCGGGACAAAATGTTAAAATGCGGGACGAATGGTCACCCTAGTTTACACCGATTCACAATAACGCCGAGACATTTTTATTGAATTAAATTGTTGTTATTTGAGAAAATAAAACTTCTTTGTACAGTTCTATATTTAATAATTGAATTACATTAATTTGAAAGTTTTAAATATAATAATGTTATATCAGATATTAATCTAATTAAGTTATAATTAGATTCATTTTACGCCGTTCCGGTATACCCCGGTTTATTCAGGACCGCAATTACGGCGTAAACCGAGGACTACTAAGCATATGAAATAAATAAAAGATGTTATAATGAAAATAGTTCTTAGTATCACGAAATTAGCCTAGTTTCCCCTACATGTTGAGCGCTAAAAATTTATTGGTTTTCTCTCGTTCCTCAAAGCATTATCGTTGTATTTTATTAAATCTCGTCTTTAATTTTACACTTAAGTACTATTATCGTGACGTAATATTAAAAAGTGTAAAAATATATGAAATAAATCGCAGATTATTAATCTAAAGAAATTGTTCGGTATAAAATTCACTACGTTTTATGATAAATTGTTATCACAATGAAATTATTGATAACTGATTGATAACTTATCAATTTAAACATATTGCGTTTAAGAAATTTTATATTAAGCTCTTTTAAACGTGATTAAAACAAGAGTACTTGAATTGAGTGGTACATGATTTCAGTGAAAACGTGATGATGATAAAAGAGTAGAAAATCTGGGAAGGAAATTATGACATTAATCAGCTAGTGAGAATAGTTTTACCCGTTTCATGCTCTCTTGCCCAATTTGAACGATTTTAAAGTTGATTCTCCGAAAGTAGTAGTCCTTCAACCACCCAAGTATAACCTTTCCCTAACATTCTATAAGAAAAACGACACCAATCCATAAATCATCCTGAATTCCTTTCACGAGGTTATATCCAGGTATCCAGATAATAATGCCATTCACACTGACAAGGCCAGACTAAAGCAAAACTGGTGCAGCAATAGTAACTGATAGATATGAATCCAAACACCACCTGCCAGACAAAACAAGCGTCTTCACCGCTGAAACCTTCGCCATTCTCCAGGTGACGAATTACATCAAACATAACCAGTCTCTTCAGAAATTCATCATCCAGACCGACTCACTCAGTACAATAGATGCTATGAAAAAGATGTACACTACAAATAGCTACAGCCAACAAATTCAAGACAACATCCATGAGAGTATCAGCCAAGGGAAGGACATTGTTCTACTCTGAGTCCCCTCACACCGAAATATACGTGGCAACGAGCACGCTGACCAACTATAAAAAAAAAAAAAGGAAAGGTTCAAGAAGAAGAAACAGTCAGCCCAATACCAACGTACGACTTGAAAAGCTACTATAAGAGTAAAATATTAGATTCTTGGAATACATCACGACCCAAGATCCCAAACCCAAACAGTAAAATCACTAGGAAACACCAAATCATCCCCACCAGAATCAAAATTGGACACACCCTACCCACACACCAATATCTATTTGAGAGGAAGCTACCACCCTTGTGCCCATCGTGTAACACACATATCACCATTAAACACATACTGTTAGAATGTACACAATACACAACACAAAGACAAAAACACAAGCTTCCACTAAACTTCCAACAAATTATCCAACATGAACATGAAAACAAAATTATAAATTTTCTAAAAGACACAGATCTACTTAACAAAATATAAAACATTAACATCTACCAATATATATGCATATAAGTATTATAAAAATCTTAATTGTACCTACTCCTATACCTATAAATTGTAAATATTGTAAAACATTCCTACCTGGGTAAATATCTAACAGCTGAAGCACCAATAAATAAACTTTAAATAAAAAAAATAAATAAAAGTAGTTGCTTCCTTCTCGCTCTGTATTCTCGAAGTCCTAAACTCTGGAGCCTCTTTCTTACTGTAGATGTGCAGACACTAGTATTTGGTCTTAGCATCAGGGATGGGGTGTCGAAGCCTTTTGGAGGAGTCGAAGTCGAGAGTCGGAAAAACTATGGATTCCCGACTCTTTGATTAAATTTTTATCAAGGATGATAGCAAACCAAAATTGGGCACAATATAATGATATTACCAAAAAAAAAAATAATAATAGTAATAAAGAACGGAAACGGGAACAACATTTTTACTTTTTGTTCAATAATAAAAACGAAATTGAAAATATTCAATACTGCTTTTAACCGGTTTCCTTGTTCTCCAGATTAATACAATGAGTATAGATTTTTTGTTTTTACACATATCCATTTTTATCATTTTCTGTATGCTGTTTATTATGTTTAAGAGGATTTAAACGGGATTTTTATTTTCTGAAGTTGTAACGAGCTTCGTGATTATTTCAAGTTGGCAGCGAAAATTTAAATTTCAAAAGGAAAAAATGACATATTTTAATAAATAAAATATATAAAATTAAATGTTTTTTTAAACAAATATATTCCAAAATTTGTATTAAAAATGACAAAAATTCAAGATGTAAATGACATTTTATAATGACAACTCGTCCCAACCTAAAATATTTATTGTAAGTACGATTTACGAGTGAGAGGAGTCTGAGTCGGTTTTCAAATGCAGCCTGCTTAGCATGGTCTGTTCCCAGTTGATTTAGTCTGCACCAAGTTTTCCTTGGTATGTCGAAGCCTGGCCAAAGATATCCAGATATCCAATATTTAGTTTCGCAGCATCAGCCTCAAGGATCTCATTAATAATTTAATTAACTAAATGTAATTTCAATAGACTTCATACTTCTATGTATGCAAAGTATAAATAAAAATATAAATTTAACTACATGTTTTCATTAAACCTCTACTGAAAAAATACGGGTAAGGGAAGTGTGGGTACTGTGTTACACAGGGTACTTTGTGACATCCAACGTTGCCACGTTTTGGTGCATGTATATTTGTTGTGTTTAATAATAAGAGATGATGCAGTAAGTTGTTTTATAAAGATTTTTGCAGCTAAATTTTGGTAAATTAAGTATTTGTTAAGTTATTATTATTAAACAACAGGTGGGCGGTATGAAAATTTACCAATAGAGATGCTAAATTGGGCGGTAGGTATGAAAAGGTTGAGTACCCCTGGTCTATATGGTCATGATTTTTTTTGTTTACTTATATTTTTATATACGTAGTGACAACATAATCGCCTACCTCCATATTTTTATTAAGAACAAGAATCAATCATTAATTCATTCGAACAAGTTTTCTTATATATAACGTGTGATTAAAAAAAAAAAAATCAGAGTAGGCCGAAAAGAATCATGTATGTCTTTGAATAAATTTGGAAGAGTAGAACTACTCACATAACCTTTATAGAGCTATTAAGCAAATTAAGATTTTGCTTAAAACATTTAGATTTTCTTAAAATAAATCTTGTTTATTTATTTATTTTTTTATAAAATAGCAAGTAAAAATGAACTCGAACACTTAAACAAACAACCTCAAATAAATAAAATAATAAACGAAACAACGTGGAATATGTAACCACCGCCTTCATCAATACAGAACAGATTCTCCTCTTCATTGATTCAAATGATTAAACATAAATTCTTGAAACTTGCTAAATTGTCAAAAACGACGGTAATAAACAGTATTTGTTTTTGTTGCTGGATTAATATTAAGATTTTAGTTTTAGGATCCCTCCTTAACTCATCAAATATTCATCCAATTTAAAAAATAAGTAGGACCCAAAATATTTGTTTTCTTATTTTAAACAATTTTTGTCATATACGTTTTTGCTGTTAAGTACATAATAAAGGAGATATATCATGATTTTAGTTTTTGCGGCCGTCTGCCGTCACGCCGTAACCTCCAAATATTCACCCATTAAAAAAAATCGTAGGACAAAAAGTATTTGTATTTTTATTGTATACATAACATTGTATATTATCATAACAAATTACTTCATATTACGTTAAAATATATACGTATAGAAACTCCATATGTGTACGAAAAAATACAAAAAACAGATATGGCCTACAATTTTATTTATATGGATTACTAGTGAGAGCTTTTCAAATGTTTTACACGTGCAACAAAATACAATTTGATTTGAAAATATTTAATAAATAATCACTGTAAACGTAAATAACTGTAATTAATTGTCAGTTTAGTATATTTATTCTGTACTGACTTGGCTAATAGCCATAGATGCTAAAACTAAAAATTAGTTATATAAATATATTGTTTTAAATCAAGAAAATAGTAGTCGGTATTTGATTTCCTAACTTGTGGTCCATAGAGTTCTTGCGTCTTATGCTGGGTTTACATTGGTAGAGTAACAGAGCTAGTAACTAGCGCAAGTACTACTCGCTTTACTCTACTATCTTATTTTCAGGATAGTAGATTTTCATACGCAATTGACATACATATCTTATTTTCTGGATAGTAAGTGTCAAAACACATTTGTCATCTTCACTGTGATTTTGTAGTGAAATTATCTTTTTGCAAAAAATAGTTTATGAATGTGGATATACATCGTCGCCGGCGTGATGCCATTAAAAAAATGTTATTTTGAATTACATAATTTCTTGTGGAGGAAATAATTGATTGTCTTATTGAAGTAATCGGTACAGAATATAAGCCTAAACGAAAATGGGTTAGAAATGGATTGATAGAAGACCTACCCATGGCGCATCAGTCCTTCTATTTCGTGAATTAGCGGTCGAAGATCAAAAAGAGTACAGACTGTGTTTAATAATGATACCAGATGATTTTAATAGGCTAATAATAACGAACTGATACACTAATAAGGGATGCGATTCCAGCAAAAATAAAATTGGAATTAACGCTTTATTTCCTAGCCACAGGAAATAGTTATCGTAGTCTACAACATCTTTTTCGTGTATCAAAGGCAGTTATTTCACAGATGATTTCAAAAATCATCAATTAATAAATCAATGTTACGCAATTTATGTAAATAAATTGTAACTTACCTGATATGTTTTTTTTTTCTATTTGGTATGACAGGTTACCGCTTGCCGCCAATTTGAAATGAATCAATTTTGCGTAGTGGGGGAAAAGACAGTAGCTAGTAAATACGTCGACGAGCTAGCTGCTATCCTAGCCCAATTACTAGAAGCTAGTACTCTACTAGTCACATTGTCAACTGTTTACACAGGGATAGTAACAAGTTCCTAGTTACTTGCGCTAGTTACTAGCTCTTTTACTCTACCAATGTAAACCCGGCATTATGCATCTTCGGAAGTTGCCTGTCTGCATGACTAAACGTTTCTTTAGCGAGCCAGGATATATAGCTACGAAATCGTAAACATCTATTTAATCTACATAAATAAAATTTAATTCAAAATTGTGTATAAAAAAATTTATTTAGAATGGAGAAACGATTTTTTTCTGTTCAATTCAGTTTTAACTTGTTATAGCTAGTTAAGTTTTAATTAGCAGCGAGGTGGCAATTCACTTACAATTTACTGTTATTATCAAACAGAAGGCCGCTCGCCCAGGTAGAGATAATGAGATTAAAGGAGGTTTGCACTAAAATACTCAAATACTACTAAATAAAATGAATATTACGGGACTATGGGGAACTGCCTAAAATTGTATTATTACGCTTACTATTTACGTTACAGGTACGAAGTATGGGTTCTTTATTTTGTATTAATTACAAAGCTACGTATAATCAACAATACTTATTTTATGATAAATCTTATAGTCGAATCATGGAGAGAATATGCTTTCCGAAATTCATGACTATGTCCAAGGGACGTTTTATAGAATAAAAACTAGCAATTTACTCCTTTCGGGGTGCAATTAAAAAAATATGTTAAAAAGATATTTTAAGTTTTAAAATAACAAGTTTAAAGTAACAGTTTTAATCCAGAAGCACTCCCTTAGAATGAGAATTTTGAGATGCTATATGGCCTCTGTTCGAATCCTGGTTTTACTCTATTATTATACTAAATTTGGTTAAAATATGTCAAACTGTTTTGAAAAAAGATACGTCAAAAACAAAGATAAATAAACCAAAATAAAGTTCATAAATATCGGCAAAAATAAAAAAATATAATATATATGTTGTCTCGTTCTACATAAACTAATCATAGTTTTGCTAAACTGAATCAGTGCTGTTTACCGACAATATTTGAGCCGAACATTTCCGATGCCCCGAATAGCCACTATCTGAATATAGTCATCCAATCAACTATTGAACGAAAATTCCTATTCCCTCACTGCATATTTAATAGATTCCAATGGTCCAATATAATTAAAAAGAAAATTATTAATTTCTCGTTTTTGGTGGGACTTTTTTGAGATTTTTCTAGTTATGATGAAGGCATTTCCTACCTGTATGCAAAATTTCAACTCGATAGCATATCTGGAAGTGGGTTA
Organism: Liopterus haemorrhoidalis; assembly: GCA_963971575.1. Classification (NCBI taxonomy): domain Eukaryota; kingdom Metazoa; phylum Arthropoda; class Insecta; order Coleoptera; family Dytiscidae; genus Liopterus; species Liopterus haemorrhoidalis. The sequence goes on along the minus strand of OZ020618.1, from coordinate 11,846,569 downwards.
GAATTTACGGACATACCCACAAATATTCGGTTTACATTATACAAGGTGTCTCAAAAGAAATTTTATATTTAGTGGATCGATTAAAAAAAAAGTAAGCCGTATATAGAAAAAATGTTTATTAATTATTAAAATACACTTTTTGGGGATTTATTTCTTAAAAATAATATCGTCTAAATGTAGACCCTCGCGTTCTCGGCACTCATTTAATCGAACAGTAAAATTACTTATGACGTCTCGGCAGGTGGACTCAGGGATGGCTGCCATTTCGTGACGGATATTTTCTTTCAAATGCGCCAGTGAAGTCGGTTTATTGGCGTAAACTTTAGATTTAAGATAACCCCATAGGAAAAAGTCCATAGGGGTTAAATCTGGACTGCGTGGAGGCCAATTTATGTCACCTCTCCGGCAGATCACTCAATCACCTGATTTACGAAATTAAGCCTCTGACTGGCATCTTGGGGCTTTAATTCTTGCACCAACTGAATTTTGTAGGGGTGCAGCTTTAGGTCTTTGTGCATAATGCGATGTAATGATGATCTATGCACATTTAAAGCACTTGCGCGCTTCCGAATTGAAAGGTTCGGGTCGTCACGAACAGACTGATTAACATTCTCCACGTTTTCTACCGTTCTTGATGACCTAGGTCGCCCGGATTTTGATTTATCCAGCGTTGTACCAGTCTCTTCAAACTTTTTAACCTAATGTCGAATGAGAGGAATGCTTGGCGCATCATTTAAGTGGCGAAAACCTCGAATACTGCAGAATTTTCTACGCGCTACAGTCGCCGAATCACCGTTTTTGTAAAACTCTCGCACGCATAACGCGCGGTCTGCTCCCGAGAAACGCTCCATAGCGACTAAATTCCCAAGAGCCAGGCTACCGATTGACATAACCCCCGCGCCCCTCGGATACGTTGCGTTCACGCAGTAAGCTAAATAAATATAAAATTGCTTTTGAGACACCTTGTATATTATTCGAGTTACACGAACGAATGGATTTTTTTTTTTCATATGTCCACATAAGTCATCAAATATTTATATATAATAATCTAATAAATTTTTAATTATTATAAGATAATTTAACAATTAGGTATGATAATATTACTTAACCTCCATGCTTTGTTGTATATATTTTGGGATCCATCGCATAAAAAGAACCTTAGATATACAATATACTTAAATATTCAATGGCCATCACACAACTGTGACTACAGTATACAAGCACCTAAGACACTTGTTGATTTTTTTTTTAAATGCAATTCGGCAAAATAAAATGTAAGTGTCTGTTTAAACGGACACTATGCACTAATGGGTTAAGAAAATAAAATCGATTATAGTCTTTTAATAACCCAATAAAATTTCTTGTTGAATAAAATTAACATTAACATGTTAACAATTTTATAAAATATGTCAAACAAAACGTCTCTTAATGTTATTTAATAAATTTATTAAAAGCTTAAAAAGTCGATATTAATTCATTAAATGCTCTATTATAAACATGAAACATAATATTTTTAAAAGTATAATAATTCTTATCGCTTTTATATAATCGTAAATACACTCCTTTTTACACTCAATAAAATTATAGTGTAGTGTACATTGACTACTATTTAATCAGAAGTTGCTATGTGGTATGTAGAACGAAATTTGGTTAGGTCAGGTAGCTCTTTACGTAGATGATGACGTCAGAACTTGTATAGGTCGTGCAGGAGAAATTTAATACTTGGCTAAGGTTGTGTCATGCGCAAAAATAGACAAGTATATATACATACATAAAATGGCTACTTTGTTACTAAATCATTACTGATTGGTTTAAAGATCGTAAATATGTTTTGATCGATTCTTTCAAGAATGATAATTAAAATTTGATGTCGCAAAAAATTTCAAATGAAGAAAAGTTTAACATAAAATGCTTAATAATATTGGATTTAATGGTAAAAATAATAAACTCTTTAGTAAAGAGGATACATCTAAAAAGAAAGAATAAATAGCCATCGGCCAAGGGGGAAAACCTCACAAATGATGGAGAGATCATCTGACAAAAGACCTAGCTATTACAAGGGGCGGCTTAACTATAATAATAATATTTATTTCCTTGCTTAGATCTTACAAGAAGACATACAATGGGCCGTATGAATAAAAATAAGCATAACCTTTTACTTGCAAATTATGAAGCAAATTCTCGAAACAATATGAATAAATGAAGAATAATGAAATTATTTTGAATTTTGGCAGGGGACTGAGACGCGTAATCTCTAGGATGCGGGTTCGATTCCCGGGGAGGTTGTATTTTTGATATCAATTTTCATTATTAAATTACATTTATAATATGAATAAAAATGCAAGCAAAACTTTCTACTTATGAGTAAGAAGCAAATGCTTTTTTGCTGATCTTTTGCTCAAGACAGAAGTAAATGGTTATGAATAAAACAGACCTTTTACTTTAAATTATAAGCAAATACTTCGAAAAACATGCATCTATATATTCATATACTCACTTGTGAAAAATCGTTGTAGTGAACTAATTGCCATGGCGGATATTGTGCATTTAAGAAATGTGAAACATTATAGGCATCGTTCTTCACCACGTTCTAGTGACATAAAAGTTAGTTTCATTTTGAACAGAGGAACATGGAATGATTAGCTAATACTTTTTAGGTAACTTTTTTTTGTTGAGATATCTAGATGATCTTGGATTTCAAAGAGGTATCGGTGAGGAACTTGAAGTGGAGCAATCCACAGTATCACTGACTATCAGCAGTGTTATTGATTAAATAGTTGCACAAGCTGGTAACTGGATTAAATTTCTTACTTCCCAAAATTTATTAGTGGAGTCGATAAAATTGTGGCAAAGAAAATACCGTTTTCCAACCGCAGTTGGAGTCATTGACTGTACACATATAGGGATAGAAAAACCGAAGATCCATGGAGATGAATATGTCAATCGTAAAGGAAAACCTATGCTAAATGTATAGACAATTTGTGATGCCAGTGAAATGTTCACAAGTGTAGGTGTAAAGTGCCCTGAATCTGTACATGACAAGATGATGAAGTAATGGGATTCGGACTGGTCAGAAATTAAAATATTGTTTTAATTTTAATTTCTGACCAGTCCGAATCCCATTACTTCCTCATCTTATTATATTTTACGGACATAACCATCTAATTCAAGTCTGTACATGACTTTACACCAATAAAAATAAACTGATATGTCAAACATGGAACTCAGTACAGCACTAGTACAGTTTTGATAGTGTTTATAGACTAATTGCAAGTTGACAGCAATCAGAAAGAAGTAGTACGATGTTGATAAATATTGATTTTTAGGTTTCAACATAAACACATCCTCTTGACCTTTTACTCACCGGTAGAAGCATTGACTTGTAAGTAAAAGGTAATCATTATTCATATAAAAAGCAAATGCTTTTACTCCGACCTTTTACTTATGAGCATTTACTTCAGCTTTATTCATACGGCTGATTAAGTCACAAAAAGAAAGAAAAAAAAGACGTCAATAATATTTACCACACATAATTGTTCTATAAAGAGAAGTATGCAAATTAAGAACTTATAGTTAAACATACATAGAGTACAATAAGACAGACTTCACATTTGTAAATACTCGTCAATAGTATAAAAAGAATTTTGAATTAATACGCATATTGGATACTTTAAAATGAAAGTGGTTGGAATATCAGAATGTGCCTTTGCCGACGACCTAATGATCTGCGTTGCAAAAGAAAAACATCTACAAGGAAACCTGGAAATATGGGAACAGGAACTGGCAAAGAGAAAGATGAAAATAAATACTACCAAAACAATGGTAATGGTTATTGAAGATGAAAACGCGAACACCAACATAGTAATCAACAGGGAAAAAATAGATCAAGTAGAAAGCTATAAATACCTAGGAGTAACGAAACAGAAGGAAGGATTCTTGGAAAATGAAATGAACGAAAGGATAACAAATGCCTCAAGAATGTACCACGCTCTACCAACTCTTTTATAGGAAAGAAGGAAATATCAAGGGAAACCAAGAAGACTACTACTTACTTATGGGAGTGAAAGCTGGGTCCTATTAAAGGCACAAAAAAGCAGATTACAAGCCATGGAGATGAAGTATCTAAGAAGAGTGAAAGGAATTACATGCATTAACGAATTATTTATTAACTTCTTTTTTGCCTCTGCCAGTCGAATTGACTTTTAGTTTCAATCGCATAAGTAACCTCCGTCTTGATCTGTTAATTGCCAGGTATTTCGATATGTCATGTATACCAATACTTGTTAGATCTTCGGTTAGCTGATCTCTCAATCTCTAGCGATGTCTTCTCACTGGTCGACGGGTGTTCAATCTTCCCTCCCATATCCTCCTAACCATTCTGTCCTCCTCCATCCTCATTACGTGTCACTTAGTAACAAAGCAGCTATTTTACCTATGTATATATATATTTTTCTATTTTTGCGCATGATACAACCATAGTCAAATGTTCCTGCACGACCTATACAAGTTCTGACGTCATCAGCTACGTAAAGAGATACCTGACCTAACCAAATTTCGTTCTACATACATCTCAAAGTCTGAAAAATACACGGTGTTAGTTGTTTCAAATTAGAATTCCGTGAGCGGCGAAAAATGTAATTGAGAAAGACCTGAAGATCCAAACGGCAATAAAGATTTAATGACTACTATAGACTAGTACTTCTTAAACTATCGGATAAACGAAGTGACTAGAAAATGTCGTTAAAAATCTGGAGTACAGTCAACTCTTAACATTCGAGAGAACATTTTTGCCTACATGCATTTGTTTTCACTATATCCCTTCAAACTTGTCAAAAGGTCACGTCACTTAACTGGAACGCTGCTGTAAAGATTAAAAAATATTTAAAAAATTGATTAGAGCTTAATTTGGATGTCTAAATGAGCCTTAACAGTTGAACGGAGTGTAGTTAATTCAGGTAATTGGTTTACAAGTCAAATCTACAGTTCTGACAATTATTGTTCCGCAAATAAGGCTTTATGCACCAGACCGAGATTTGCATCGTCGTACCTCACAAAAGGACTAACGCCTCTTACAACTAATACACATAAAATTTTCCTGGACACATCTGGAAACTCTTGGGACAGTTTGGCAGACCCAGCTTTAAAATAAGGGCTTCTAAATTTACATTAGTATCACATACCTGCGCGTAGCAATCAAAGGTTTTAAGGAACAATATTACATAAGGTGCGTTCGACATAACTGCAGTGTTAACTCTGTGGCGTACAAGTTTATTGTCACGTGACCACACAGTGCATGAAAGTCAAAGACGAGCGTTTTGTTAAGATTGTGCAGTTATTCTCGTTATTCTAACCTATTCATTTTTGTAAACAAATGTGTGTTATTACATGATGTCTGTTACTCCTGCTACTTGTTTTGTACGATATTATAAAAATGAGGCATGAAGCTTTTGGAATGCTTTTAAGCAATATAAAAGTAATTTTATTTGACAAGGAAAACAATTCAGATGAAGAACAAGAGAATATTTTGGCCAAAGGGTTTGAATATGCAGGGAGTACTGTTCCAAACATGACTACAAATCAATTTAAAGTACATTTCCGCTTGTATCCAGAAAATTTCTTTTGCAGAAAATGCACGCTTGTAAAATAAAACATTATTATAAAGGACAAGAACCAGTTCCTTTAGAGAAGGAATTAATTATTATGATGTCTGTACTCTTTATTTGGCAAATGCTGCAGACATAAACAATGATATATTGATGCGAAAAGCACTATTGCACAGGTTGTCTCACGCTCTAAACTTGGGACGAGTGTGCAGCAAAAACTGCACAGCACGATATTTGCCGAACGATCTTCGTGCTGCAAGGAGCACACAAAATCTTATGCCGAATGTTTCTTGTGTAAATTATGCAGAATGGGTAGATTATTAGCTTACGCCGAACGCACCTACATATATACATTCACTCCTATAATACCAGATATAAACAATTAGTAACCGTTCCCTTTGCAGGTTACGTATCATCATTCAGAAGTCCTGATGTTCAATGCAGGATTATATACAATAAACTGCTTTCCACAATAAGGGACGCAGATAATAACAAAAAATTTAAAGAGATGCGGACAGACTTTTCAATTCTTTTCTGCATTTCGCCATAATATTTGTTTCTGTCCAGTTTATTTCTCTTTTCTTTAATATTTTTGCCACCACGTCGTTCCAAGTTTTCTTCTGTCTTCCTCTCGTTCTTTTCTTCTGTACTCTAGTTTCCCATTTTTTTTTTACTGACCTGTTGTCTGTCATTCTTACGAGATTCTTTTGCTTAATGGTTCTATCTCCAATTCTTTCCTTATATTTTGATTAGAATATGTACCACGTTCTGGGTGGCCTGAAAAAGTGGCACATATCGAACGTGTATGTATACGTTAGAAAGACAATTTGACGAGCATTTTGGGGGCCCCTTAGCGCTCTGGGGCCCGACACTGGTAGCGTCATGGTACAACCGCCCCTGATTGTTCAGAAACGTCACTGTCAGATCACAGAGTTAAAAAATTTATCTCACCGATGTTGGCGAGTTAAAATTTTTGTTTATTTTAATCCTAGTTAAAACTTTTTCGTACATTAGTAACGCATTTTTTGTCATTTTTACGTTAATGATAATCATTTAACTCTGTCTTTAGCAATCGGGCATTAATCATTTAAATCATATTAGTTAAATTCATTAGTTTCTATTGCCATGTTTTTATCTCAGTTTTTATATATTTCTCCCCTCTCTGTCCTCCTCATGTCTCTCTTCTTTCACTATCTTTTTACCCTGTGAAGATAAATTAAGTATGATAAAATGTGTATTACTTCCCAACTTTGTACGGTAAATGTTTAGAATGAGAAATCCGTTCTTCATTTCAAACGAATTAATTCTATTTTGTCGTTTATCCTGGAGACGTTTTTCTTAAAAAAAGGACTGCATCTTGAATTCTCTTTTAATTTCAACTGGGATTTCACAGTATTGATTCGTATTTTAATGCTACGTACAACTCCCATAGATTATTAGTTTCTTATACAAAACTAACAATCTGAAATAAAATTAGTGACAATCTATACATCAAATTTTGCACAGAATTTTTATCTATCTAATAGGATATTTTTGATTGTAGAAAAAATTATTGTAAAAATGTTATTGCTAAATAACTTAATATATATTTGTAATATATTTGTGGGTTTCAAATAATTTTTATATTTATATAGTTTTGTGTAGAAATGTTCAAATAATACGTTAACATTTTTTTCGACATGATTGTTTATAGTTTAGAGCCTTCGTCGAAAAATATTATACTTGATGATAATGAAATGCCACTTGGTACAAGTATTCTTTACATAAAATGGAACATTTTTATCCGCCGCACCTATATTGAGAACCGCGGCAGATTCGAGGTGGCGGCAAAAGTAGATTACCAAAACAATAACTATAAGTAATTTTCACAATAGAACAAATTATCTCCAAACATATTTGTAGAATGAAGCTTTAGCTACAATTTGCCGCATGGTACACAAATATACGTCGAATGGTTTACAAGATGGCTTCTATAACGCAAGTTGTTTATTTACAATTACATGACAGTTCTTTTGACAATTAAAAATATCCTATTAGGTAGATAAAAATTCGCTGAAAATTTTTATATATAGATTGTTCCTAATTTTATTTCAGGTTGTTAGTCTTGTATAGGAAACTGTACGGGTGTGCGCACCCTTAAGTTTATGCACTCGTGTTATTTTTTTCATGAATTTAAGCAGAATTTCCATGAATTCGGGATATTAAATTAGGGAATTAACAAAATTTGGTAATACTTTAAAAATTTATGCAAATATCATTAAAATGTTAATAGTTGCAAATTTTTTAATAATTTTTTAAGCATGCATAATCTTGATTTATGAGAATTTTTCTTTCAAAATCTTTCGGTTAGGGACTGCTCAACTTTAAATTTATTGCGTTTTCACCGGCAGATTGGTGTTTAATTTGCTTCCCTTATTTTCATTTTAGTCTACTTTGGTGCTCAATACATTCATTAGGGTTTTGTAGGTAGAACCAAAAAAACTTTATAACGTTACTCATGTGTCAGTCTATTCGGTAGAATTTGTAGCCAAACAAATGAACATTGAAAGTTGAAATTTGGCATTTTTGTATGCTTGATGAAATTCGAAATAATTGGAATATCCATGACCATTTTGAGGGTTTTGTAGTTATGACCAAAAACCCTTATAACGTCTCTCATGTTTCTGTCTATATGTCTGTACGGTAGACAAAATAGTTCCATGCCCAAATAGTGAGAGCGCTGCAGTATAAACAATCGCGCAAAGTCAAGAGCATAACGTATAAAAACAAACAAGCTGTTAGGATTTAAAGATTTAAAACATTTTAATTAAAAAGGAAATAGAAATCTCAACATTAGATCTTTGTAATTATAATAAATTCTCTAAATCTAAAGGGGTTTTTTGAAATTCGACCCCTAAGGGGGTTGAAAGTGGGATTTTTTTTTACGGATTGCTTAATATCTCTTAGGACCGATGGAATATCGACTTAGTTTTGCTCACAAAAGTTACCCATACACATGTATAAAAACATAATTCAGTATTTTGCCCTAATCAATCCCTAAAAGAATAAATCTAGATTGCGAATGAATTATAGAACCCTTTATCTGTGTTTGTTGACAACATTCCTTTTGGCATATATTGGGATTGTTACTTAACATATTTCTGGACCAAGTAATATTAACTTCATAAAATTTAAAATAAAATTAGTAATGTTTTAAAACAGCGATATGCCAAATAAGGTGAAACATGTTAGATATTTCCAAATAGATAGCAAATCCTCTGCGGATTGGGCTGATATTTTTGCGGATGCGGATACAGAAAAACGTATCCGCGCAGGGCTCTAAAGAATAGCCCTCCATCTGTGAATTTTGAAACCAACTATTTAGCTTCGTAAAATATTTTATATGTATTATCGTTCTTATAATTCTGTTGTCTTAGATTTTAACTACCTAATTACCTAAATTGATCATATTTACTGTCCGTCTTTGTAATTTTGAGCAAAATTTGTTAATGATGACATTATGTTAGTTTATGTAAAGGCAATCGATAACTACGGTGTCATTGATAGAATGCGATAGCCAATGTGTTTATATGTCTGTCTCATGAAAACATCTCACTAGCTATAAGTTTAGAAAATTATGCACAATCCACAACAAACAGCGTATTAAATTTGGACGTCTGAACGGTTTCACGTCTTACCATATGACAAACTTTCTTGTGACAGTGAATAGTCCATAAGATACAGTGCATAAGCTATTGATTTAAGAGCTTTGAATGCGGCTTTATGTTTATTTCCCTATTGAGAACTGACAAGCTCGGATACGCAGTCTGGTGGTCAAATATTGTACTACGCGACTGTAGTACTGTTTGAAATTATTACATATGTTCTAGTGTTGATTTTTTGTTAGAACGTCGATAGATATATATATTCATAAAATAAAAATGTACTGTGCTTAAATTAACATGTTCCCTGTTAGCATATTCACAGCTGAATACTAGACAATTCAGCCATATTTGCCTTGTATTACAGCGCCGCCAACGGTAATGTCACTTCTCAATAGGGCGGAAAAAAACACGTAGCTTACAGGAGGCAAAAACATAAATCGGCTTCTGTTTCTTTGGCAACCTTAACCTTCAAAAAATTAAAAATAATAAACGGTATATGATGGTAATTTTAAAACATGCTATATCGATAATACGTTATTACCCTGAACGAATAGAAGAATAATATACTTTTATAATAATTAAATCGATTTTTTCATTATATATTAATGACAGTATTCACCTCTTACGTGATGGGAAACATGTATATTATATATTGTTGCTATACGACTTTTTTTCAAAGCTATAAAATAATTTAAAAAAACTCGTCCGAACAAGTTTTCGTCACAAAAATTCATAACATCCAAATTTTGTTTACTCGCTTAAATTTTTTAACAGGTTTTGAGTTGTCCAAAATTTTGCACGTGTTTTAGATTCGTTAAACATTTACAAATAAACATAATTTATTACTAAGTGCATATTTCCAAAAATATCCAGTCGCTCAGTGCAATATTGTATTAAAGAAATAAACTATTACGTAAGACGTCATTGGTAAAATTATTTTGATTATTTTCTATTTTTGTTTTAATAAATATTCAAATCACATTCTTATCCATTTTCTTGTTATAAATAACTGTCTGCAAATTTCTAATCCAAATTTATGCTGAATTATTCCCATATCGTGAAAACCAATTTTCAAATTAGATAACTTATAGTATGTTCCGTAAATATAAAAGAGTAACCAGATATTTTACTAATAAATGGCAATTATAGGCTATTTCAAAAGTTTAAGCGGAACTAACTCGAATTTTCATTTTCCTAAGTTGTCAGGACCTCTCTTTTTAACGATTGAAATATATATATATATATTTTTAAATTTTGAGATGGGTACCGAATGAATCCTCTACTCTCTTATGTAAACCAACAAATTTATATTTTTGAAAAATAATTTTTTTTATGGGATTTTCGTGAAAAATGTACCAATAAACTTTTTTCCACATGTTCGTATTTCGGTATGTCATTGACTTAAATATTGAAAAGGGTAAGTCCTAACACACTTCCTTGAGGTACACCTGCAGTTATGGTTTGATTAAGAGAAAGATTATTATTTAATTATACTTTAAATTGCCTATTTGGTAAATATGTTTTCAATAAATGAATTATATATGGTGGGAAGTTATATTTAATAAGTTTGTAGACAAGACCATTGTGCCATACAGTGTCAAAAGCTTTCTGTATGTCAAGCAAAACAACACCAGTAAATTTGTTGAGACAGAAATTTGTTGTAACGTTATCAATTTGACGGGCCAACTGGTCAGTGGTAGAGTGTGAGTTTCTGAAACCAAATTGTTCTGGAATGAGAATATTATTATCTAAAAGAAAATCGTTTATTCTATTAAGGGGGGGTTCTGATAACCACATTTTAAGCATATTTTTGTGATTTTTTTTCAAATCTATGGTTAAATTTATTCATTTTCAAACTAAGTACATATATAAAGTATGTTTTGAAGAAGATACAAAAAAATGTTGAAGGCAAAATATGGCGAAATGAGCCAGCTGTGGCAAATCTTCTCAGACTCCGGGAAAAAAAAAAGATTTTGCGGTAACCAGCATGACTCGTCACTGGATCATCTGAAATCAAAAATCCAAAAAGATTTTGTTAGTTTATGAGTTTTCCGAGGTAATGCAGTTTTTATTTTAAAATGATTTTTCAGTTTTTAGCGTTACTTAGAAGACAAAAAAAATTAATTCCCCCTAAAAAAAACCTAAAAATGAATATATTTGTGATTGTTAAATAAAAAAAAAAACATGAAAAAAAAATATCTCAACGTCGTTACCACGGCAAACTCATAAACTAACAAAATCTTTTTGGATTTTTGATTTCAGATGATCCAGTGACGAGTCATGCTGGTCACCGCAAAATATATTTTTTTTTCCCGGAGTCTGAGAAGATTTGCCACAGCTGGCTCATTTCGCCATATTTTGCCTTCAACATTTTTTTGTATCTTCTTCAAAACATACTTTATATATGTACTTAGTTTGAAAATGAATAAATTTAACCATAGATTTGAAAAAAAATCACAAAAATATGCTTAAAATGTGGTTATCAGACCCCCCCCCCTAAAGTAATACTTTTTCTGCTATTTTGCTCAAATTAGGCAACAGGCTAATTGGTCTATAACTTTTCCGGGTTTAGGTATGGCGATTACCTTTGATAATTAAAGAAAAATATATTGTCCCATATTAAATACCTACGTATCCTAAAAATTTACTCTTCGCATTCATTTTTTTTCCCCCGTACAGAAACTTTCCGTAATTGAATGATGTATTGACAGTTCCATTAATTTTAAAAAAGTGCATTTAATAGTTCATATAAACGCAGTTGAAGCGCTTATCATAATGTATATAAGATAAACTGTCTATAAATACTACAATGTTGCAATTATCAACTAAACAAACACTGAAAATTATATTTTACTTCTAAAAATGTCAATGAAATTTTCCATTAATTTTATTTTTCTATTACAGGTGAGTGACTCTTATTTCAATGCTGTTTGTAGCGTAAGTATTCTTATGGTGCGATTATGGTCCAACATGTAAATCTTACAGAATTTAAGGCTAAATAAATCTTTAACATCGACTGTTAAATTATTTAAAATTTTGCTATTATGGTCAACTAAATTTAAATACTTCAGCTACAGAATTGTGACCTTGTTAGAGGCTAATTAAGTAACGTTTAACTGAGCATTGTCTGTCTCTGTCTGTGCGCATTGAATAAAGAGAGAAAGCAATAGTAAAGACATGTTAATTTAGTGTTTTTAGTGCTAGCTGTCAGAACATATAACGTTATATAACCAAAAACTTAAAATCTTTATTTATTGAAGAAAAAACAAAAAAATACATAGCAAAATGAATTCAAAGTACATGATTTATTAAACCATGTTTACAAAATTTACTCAAAAATAATAAATAGTAAAAGTATAATTTTAAGATAAAAATGTATGTTCATAGGTAATTTTCATACAGAATAACACACATGGCTTAAGCGATTCGTAATGAACCTACTCTGGCTCATGCAATTAAAAATTGAGTTCCCCACAGCTTTTTGGTCAGAACCAGTTGCCAAAAAGTTGATTGTTCCTAACACTTTGAGATGTAGTGGAAGTTCGTCTTGCCTTGCAGGTTGTCCATTATGTAGTGGTTGCAAAATTTCGTCAGAAAATACGTCAGAAACACAAAAACTGCCATATTTTCCGAAAACACAATCTGATCAAAAATTTCTCTCGTACGTTTCCGGCTCAGATCAATATACATTACCTATAATTTTTTCAGATTTTTGGTTTAACCCTTTTTGGTAAAAGGGTGTGGGACAAGAACTTTTGCACATTTTTGGCTAAACTCGTGTTAAAAGAAACGAATTTCAAAAAACTATCTATCGTTCCGTAATCTACATCTTAAGAGCTTTCTTTTGATACCACACAATAAATTTTAAAATAATATATTTTTTTTTTTATCGACACAAAAAAATCCACAATTTTCGAAAAATTTATCTGATCAAAAATTCTTGTTGAACTATTTCGGTTCCCATCAATGTACGTTTCGGAGATTTTAGATCAATCCCTTTGGGTGATAGGGCGGGGGACAAAAGTTTTTTGACACATTTATGGAAAAAATCCAATAAAAAAAAAAGATTTTTCAATAATAAAAATGTGTCTGTTGATCCACGCATTAAGACGTTTCATTTGGTACGCCACTCAAAACTTAAAAAAAAAAATATTTTTTTATTAAATACATATTTGTTTATATTTATCCCGCGCTATATTTTTTTGAACTCTCTATAGCAGCGTTTCTTAAACTGTGGTCCGCGGACCCCTAAGGGTCCGCGAAACAATTTGGACATTAACTGTACATCCCCCAACTTTTCGCTTTTATTCAAATAACTCATTTAATAAAAATCCTACATGGTCAAGACTTTTTGTATTTGTTGTTATCTACTAGTTATTGACATAACTAAACAATAATTAGTAAAAATTTAATTATTTTTATTCAACTGCAAATTATTTACAGAAAACATATTATAATAAGATCTATTTTGACCAATATTTGACCAATATTTATGAGTTTAACGTATTATAATTTGTAACTTTTTTTTATTATTTTTACTACTATTGTTATTAATTTTATGTTTTTCATTCTATATGCTAATAAAAAAAATTCCTCTATAAATGCACAAGAACATTTATTAAAATAACCAGCGATACATTTTTACCAATATTTATTACAACGTAGTGCCTATGAGATTATTGAGCCAGAAATTAAATCTCAAGAACGACGTAAAATGCCTAGGGTTGGGATGGGGTCCGCATAAAAAATGTTGTTCAAGTGGGGGTCCGCGGACTACATAAGTTTAAGAACCACTGCTCTATAGTTTTCCTATATGTGGGTCAAAAAGTTGTACAAGTATGCCACATTTCAACTTTCTATGTTCCGCCGTTTGGCTACAATTTCAACCGTACAAGCAGAGAGACACATGAGTGACGTTATAAGGGTTTTTTGGTGGTCATACCTACAAAACCCTAAAAAAGACTATTTTTTTGTTTTTTTTTGTATTTTTTTTTTTATACACAAAATCCTTTAAGCTTACTTCGAGCCTTTCGGCTTCTGCTCTCCTAAGTTTTTACTAACTAATCCTAACCTAATTACCTAGTTTTTAGGTACACAGTACTTTATTTATGCTTTTCTTTATCCGGAAAATGTTAATTGACCGCTGAAATTGGTAATTGGCCGGATGATGTCGAGATTGGCCATTCATTTAGGGAAATGTTAGTTTTGGCCGGTCAATGTCGTCTTTGTACGATTACGGTCATTGGCTGGAACATATACAGGTGGGCCTTATTTTACGCCGCTTTATTTTACGCCGGTTGGCAGCGACCTTAAAATAACGCCGCTTTGAAACAGTTGAACGTCGGAGTCGGGTGTCGACGATTCAGGGGTCGAAGCGGGGATGTCTCGTGGTTTACGCAGTCGCAGTAATCGCACTACTGAGACGTATTCAGTTGTAAAATAAATTTAACTCGCTTAAGAGTGTCTGCTTTATGATATGTACATATTTAAATTTAAATAAATCTAAATCTAATATTTAATATAATCTAAATTTAATAATTTTTAATTTTTCTATATTATTTTTATTAACTTACTTTTAAAATTTAATTTAAAATTATTGAGTAATAATTATAATTTTCATTAATACCAATGGAAGATATATCTACAAAACACGATAGAAAACAACGTAGTTCTATTTCGATTGAGACAAAAATTGAAGTTATTAAAAGAATAGAGAATGGTGAAACTCGTCCGAAGATTTGTAGATGCCTAAACTTACCTCCATCAACGGTGACTACAATATTGAAAAATGCAGATAAAATTAAAAAATTAAGACTATTGCAAGACAGATCATGATTGCGAACGCAGTTCAACTATAATAAAAAATATCAAAACATCTATGGAACCTTACATAAGCCTTCTGCGTGAAAGAAAAAATAAAGAAAAATTAATTTTTAATATTCTTTCAAAGGTTTTGTTTTTATTTTTTATTATAATTTTGATTTCTGTTTTAATTTTTGTTTATTTGTATCATATTGTTGCATTGTATTGTATGTTCTGTAATAATATTATAATTTTCTGTATATATAAGTAATAACTAAAGAAAAAACAAAAATAATTTAAAAAAATAAAACAAAAATATTAATTCGAATAGAATGTTAATCCGTCTCTGGAATGAACATTCTTTGCTTTGATTTGCGCCGCTTTATTTTGCGCCGGTACGTAACACCGGCGTAAAACGAGGCCCACCTGTATACATAATTTATTTATTGTTATTTAACAGATTGTAAATAATCGAACAGTTAATAGAAAATTCTTCCCTGATTCTTCGAAATGAAAACGTCTGTAAAAATATTCTCAAGTATATTGTTTATGTTTTATTAAGAATGATAACTTATCAAGAAATGACGCCTATGTTTACTATATAAACTAGTAAACGTAGAACCGCAGAAAACATGTTTTCCAAGGAAAATTGCTAATGTGATAGTTGTTTATTGTTCACTGTGTTATATAAAAAGTCACCATAAAATGCATTACACTCTGTGAGAAACATCCGGTTCAAGGAATTGTTATCTCCAATTATATTATAACAAAGTATGTTTATAAAAAAATGAAAAAGATAGACAATTACAGTATTGTTTCAAATTGGAGTTTATCAAATTTCATTGTTAATGATGCGCTCTTCCAAGAGAATCAAACTTGTTGACAAAAAGAATTTAAATAAAATCGATTTATTTCTGTCTGTATGTCTGTCTGTGTGTCTAATATTATTATATTATTTATTTTACATCGGCCTATTTCTGCAACGAGGTTAATCGCCAATGTCAGAGGGCGAGTTCTTACACCTAGATGAGGAGTGAATGATTCTGAAAATGGGAGTAATGTAAACATATTATTCTCGCCTGAATAAAATCACCAACGGGGAATTGAACTAGCAACCTCAGAATTCAGACCAGTCAAAACTGCACGATTTAACGAGCTCGGAGTTGGCTGTCTGTGTATCTGTACGGTAGAAATTGTAACTAAACGGCTGGACCTAGAAAGTTGAAATTTGGTATGCTTGTAACAACTCTTTGACCCACATACAGAAAAATTATTGAGAGTTTAAAATACACATGTGGGAAAATATAAACAGATATGTATGCAATAAAAAAAAATATTTTTTTTAAATTTAGACTGAGGTACCAAATGAAACTTCTTCATGCACACATGAAGAGGTTTCAAAGATAAGCCAACAAATTTTTATTTTTGAAAAAAATATTTTTTTATGGTATTTTCGCGAAAAATGTGTCAAAAAACTTTTGTCCCCCACTCTGTTTTCCAGAGGGGTTGATCTAAAATTTAAAAAGTATTGTATTGTATTTAAAAAAAATTGTATAAGATTTTGATGAGAACCGGAATAGTTCAACAGGAATTTTTGATCAGATTAGTTTTTCGAAAAATACCAAATTTATTGTGAGGTATCAAAAGAAAGCTCTTAAAAGTTAAGGAATGAAAAATAGTTTTTTAAATTCTTTTTTTTTTAACACGATTTTAGCCAAAAAATGTGCTAAAAATGCTGAAAATTTGAAAAAATCATAGGTAATGTACATTGATCTGAGCCGAAACGTGCGAGAGGAATTTTTGAAAAGATTGCGTTTTAAAAAAATATTCCAGTTTTTGTGTTTTTGACAAATAAATATTTTTCTGTTGCTAAATATTCACAAAAATCTTAAAATCGAGTAAACTCCCATTTCTAGTCAACCGATTTTTACCAAAAGTAGATCAACTCGTGTCATTGATGTCAAAAGCTTAAATATGCAGTTTCATAAAAATCCTTTTAGCCTAATTTGCTCTGTACGTGTACACAGCCAGACAGACGGACAGACAGACAGACAGACGGACGGATGGACAGACAGACCGACAGACATCATGCTAAAAATAGTCAAAACGTTATGTAGGGACCTCAATTCGTGGAGATCCATCGAACTGTCAAAATCGGTTTGATCACAATACCTCCCTTATATATGTTGACGGTCGGTAAAAATAAAATAAGTGGAAGTTCTTAGTACTCAAATAACGAATAAAGATGGTTATCAAAAAATTATTTTTAGACATCCAGCATTCGTTGGCTTCTAACACTTATTAAATACTTACAAAACCCTGAAATGTGTGAAAATTCACACTTCATACCATTTTTTTAAAGTCATTATTTCAATGCATTTACTTATTTATTTTATTTTATTTTTTCCTCACTTCATTTTGTTCTTCTATTTTTGGGGTTTTGTAGGTATGATCAAAAAACCCTTATAACCTAACTCCAGTGTCTCTCTTAGATAAGATGGTAGTAGAAATATGGAGATGTGACAATCCTGAATTACTATCGCTATAGTGTTCTTTTTTCAGTTGTTTGTAGTTTTCTGTTTGCAGAATACCGTTAGATGATTTAAATTCGTTTTCAGCACTGAAAAATACCGAGTTATTGCAAAAATTTATGTAATGCTTGCTATGAATGCAAAGAAATATAAAATTACATAATATTTAATAAAATTTAAATTGAAATATCAACTCTAAGTCTAAATATAAAAATATGGTTATGTAACTTGTTCACTTATTTCCTGCGTGACTGTAAGTATTCTTACTATATCGAGCAATATTCAGTGATACAAATGAAGGATTCATCCAACTGTAATACATTTTATCGAACTGTATAAAGATATTCTGCAATATAAAAAGATAGATGTCATATGTAACATTTTCAAATTAAAAAAAGTTATTGGATATATTCCAGGTTTATTTTGGAGATGTACAAAAGTCGAGAAATAGAAAATATACTTGTCAAAAGGTTAGGATTAAGATTTTTAACAAATTTTATGGAGTGTAGGATGTCTGTGGAGAGGCATAATATGCAAAGAGCTTTGTGGCAGACATAATTAACCCTCTAATACCCCAATTTCATTGCTAAAAAATTACACTAGACTAATATAGAGGTCTCGAAATGTCAAAATCGGTCTGATCACAATACCTCCCTTATATATGTTGGCGGTCGGTAATTAACGTAAGGTTGATACCTATGCAGGGTGACCAGATTTCAGTAGAAGTAAACCCTAAGATTGAAAAAAAAAAAAAAATGGAAATACAGTATGTTTTATTAAATTTTGCTCACCTCCAAAATATAAGTGGAGGTTCTCACCTCCAAAATCCAAGTGATGAGCAAAAAAAAAGTCCTCACCTCTAACTACGCGAGGGGGAAACAGTATAAGCCGACGACCAAGTAGTTTGTATTAAGTTTAAGAAAAAGCTTGTGGAACCCTTGAGGACCTTGTGTGGAACCCCAGGGTTTCATGGAACACAGTTTGAATATCGTTACTTTAGATAATGACAGGGTAATCATATACTCCTCCTGAGAGAATCGAACTTACTGTTTTATGTGTTCTTGCACCGTATTTTAATGTGTTTATTTTCTGTGATATTCAATGGTAATTGGCTTCTTTACAGCCCGTTACCATTTCCTCTATTCAATTTTTCGATCATACTTTTATCCTATTTATTTATGTTTGAGTGTTATTTCTTTATTTGAGTATGTGTATAACATTTTATCTATTTATTTATTGTATCATTTATACTTTTTATATATAATCTAGTCATTTAGACGTGTTAGGCGCAAATAGCCATCGTTACTGTGCGTCAAAATTTTTAACTAACTAACTAACTAGATGCATTAACTATAAATGTCATATACTTGTTCTAGAGCTTTACGTCAAATATTATTTAACAGACAGCTTTGAAATTGCATTAAACTTTAAGGCTTTATCTAAAACAATTAGTACTCAAATTATGAAAGCTTTATGAGAAACTAATGTAGAAAATAAATTAATATTTTAATAAAAAAATATAATATAGAAAGTAATATTTAGGGCCGAGAGTTCCAGTTCCTAATAAACGTCCTGATAGTTATTAGACACATAATATATTTATGAAGCTAATAAATTTATTGGTGATTTCCAAGTTACAAAATCTTTTCAATAGTTTATTAGCAACATAATATTTTGTTTTTGTATTGGTATTTCTTATGAAGATAGTAACACAGTGCAAGAAGGATAGAGCTATACGTAAATTTGTAGAGCTAAAGTGAGATGAAATTTTGACATTGAATATTTTGACATTAAATATTTTGACATTAAATAGTTTGACTTTACATTCAATGAGGTTACGGATATTTTTATGTTACTGTTAAAATGACAATTATACTGCGTTCAACAAATTTTACCACAGAAAACGAGGATAATATAGATAGAAGAGGAGTTAATAAAAATCACATTTTATAATACAAAAGAAAATTGAAAATAAAAAGACAGTAAAATTTTGCTTTATTTTACATTTCTTAAACAATATGAATTAAACTTATCAACCATTTGCAGCCACACATCTTTATTATTCTGCCAATAATTGCGTCTGTCTTCCTATTTTCTATCATTTTTATATAAATAGTAATGCTTAAAGTATTATTTGTAATGTTTTGTAATCGTAATTGAAAGAAATACATATGTAAAAATAAAAGACAATGTTTATAAAAAAAAATATATTTATATATTGTTCTTTATATACCACATTTACAATAAATGCCCAAAATATTCTAAAAACGATTGTCTATAATTTATAAATTCATCCAAACAGATCGTAGATTTCGTCAAAATACAACTAAAATGTATATAAAACACTAAAATCACCATTATAGAAAAAATATGGATGTATAAAAACTACACATTAGTATTTTCTTTTAAAATTATACTGTTTTTCAATTAAAATTGAAATATTAACACATTTTGCGAACTTGTTTTTGGTTATATGTCACTTTATTAAGCACTTCATGTTGCCTATAAGTTATTAGACAAATAAGCCTATTTATTAGCAACCTAATAACTATTTCGGGGTGGAACTCTCGGGAAAAAAAGTTATGTTGCTAATAAATTTATAGGACAGTTTATTAGCAACTGGAACTCTCGGCCCTAAATGTTTTTAATTTATCTTTTAAATATACTTTGAGAGCATTGTCAAAACTGGTCTTTGCCATAAATTTATCTGTCATAATTTATTTAAAAATAAATTTGTAAGCTTTTTGTATTTTCAATTTTCTCTTCGATTTAATGTCAATCTAATTTGTTAAACGTACAGAATAAATTGAAAATATAAAATGTAAATTGAGTTTTCATTGAGACGTCATATCAAAATGGTGATCAACTGGAATAATGTAGCTTGAAGGCATAAATAAATAATGAGTGGAATACCTATATGTTAGTGGAACACATTAGTCACATTTAAAAGATCACAAAAAATCGGCAGTATGAATGACATTTATTTTTCTTTGAACTTAGGGCCGAGAGTTCCAGTTGCTAATAAACTGTCCAATAAGTTTATTAGCAACATAATTTTTTTTCCGAGAGTTCCACCCCTAAATAGTTATTAGGTTGCTAATAAACAGGCTTATTTGTCTAATAACTTATAGGCAACATGAAGTGCTTAATAAAGTGACATATAACCAAAAACAAGTTCGCAAAATGTGTTAATATTTCAATTTTAATTAAAAACCGCCTAATTTTAAAAGAATATACGAATGTGTAGTTTTTAAACATTTATAATGGTGATTTTAGTGTTTTATATACATTTAAGTTGTATTTTGGCGAAATCGACGATCTGTTTGGGTGAATTTATAAATTATGGACAACCGTTTTTAGAATATTTTGGGCATTTATTGTAAATGTGATATATAAAGAACAATATATAAATATTTATTTTTAAATAAACATTGTCTTTTATTTTTACATATGTATTTATTTCAATTACGATTACAACACACTACAAACAATACTTTAAGCATTACTATTTATATAAAAATGATAGAGAATAAGAAGACAGACGCAATTATTGGCAGAATAATAAAGATGTGTGGCTGAAAATTGCTGATAAGTTTAATTCATATTGTTTAAGGAATGTAAAATAAAGCAAAATATGGCTGTCTTCTTATTTTCAGTAACTTTTGTATTATAAAATGCTATTTTTATTAACTTCTCTTCTATCTATATTGTCCTCTTTTTCTGTGATAAAATTTGTTGAACGCCGTTTAATTGTCATTTTAACAGTAACACAAAAAATATACGTAATGTCATTGAATGTCAAGTCAAACTATTTATTGTCAAAATATTTAATGTCAAAATATTCAGTGTCAAAATTTCATCTCACTTTAGCTCTACAAATGTTCGTATAGCTCTATCCCTCTTGCACCGTGTTACTATCTTCATAAGAAATACCAATGCAAAAACAAAAAATTATGTTGCTAATAAACTATTAGAAGGATTTTGTAACTTGGAAATCACCAATAAATTTATTAGCGTCATAAATATATTATGTGTCAAATAACTATTGGGGAGTTTATTAGGAACTGGAACTCTCGGCCCTTAGATACAAAAAGAATTTATTATTAAATAAAACTACACATTTCAACATAGTGCCAACAACCAACAACAGTTATCTGAGAAAAATTATTTCGTAACTAGCTACTAATCAGCTGACCGTCATAACAATACAGTCGTTTATACCCTTTTCACACTAGAACTTTAAGATCGGATGTTAAAGTGAATGTGTCTTTAAACGCTAATGTGAAAACGTATGACCTCGTCTAAATACAAGCGATGTTAAAGACAGAGATCTGCGTCTTAAACATCGTCCGCATTGACAACATAATTTCTATTATAAAAGAATACTCTTTGAATTTGTGCTGTCAACATTATGTATTATCATAAACAAGAATACTGTATTATATCGACGTTATAAGAAGTTTATACTTATTGTTATAATAAAAATATTTATTTTAATAATGTGTTTAATAAAATACAGAGCTACAATAATTGAGATAAAATGTATCGACTTACATGTTAATACAGGTGTAATATATTCTTTATTGTAGAATGAAATGAAATATCCATATTTGTTTATAATAATTCAAAATGTGCGTCTGCGCAGACAGTTCAAAACTAGTAATTTCCTGACGATAACTTATACCCTTTTCACACTAGATCTTTAAGATCGGATGTTAAAGTGAATGTATCTTTAAACGCTAATGTGAAACCGTACGGCCTCTTCTAAACACGACCGATGTTTAAGACAGAGATCTGCGTCTTAGACTTCGTCCGCATTATCAACTTAATTTCTATTATAAAAAAATACTCCTTGACTTTGTGCTGTCGACATTTTATATTATCATAAACAAGAATACTGTATTATATCGACGTTATAAGAAGTTTATACTTATTGTTATAATAAAATTATTTATTTTAATAATGTGTTTAATAAAATACAGAGCTACAATAATTGAGATAAAATGTATCGACTTACATGTTAATTCAGGTGTAATATATTCTTTATTGTAGAATGAAATGAAATATCCATATTTGTTTATAATAATTCAAAATGTGCGTCTGCGCAGACAGTTCAAAACTGGTAATTTCCTGACGATAACTTATACCCTTTTCACACTAGATCTTTAAGATCGGATGTTAAAGTGAATGTATCTTTAAACGCTAATGTGAAACCGTACGGCCTCGTCTAAACACAACCGATGTTTAAGACAGAGATCTGCGTCTTAGACTTCGTCCGCATTACCAACTTAATTTCTATTATAAAAAAATACTCCTTGACTTTGTGCTGTCGACATTTTATGTTATCATAAACAAGAATACTGTATTATATCGACGTTATAAGAAGTTTATACTTATTGTTATAATAAAATTATTTATTTTAATAATGTGTTTAATAAAATACAGAGCTACAATAATTGAGATAAAATGTATCGACTTACATGTTAATACAGGTGTAATATATTCTTTATTGTAGTGTCTTTATTGTAGAATGAAATGAAATATCCTTATTTGTTTATAATAATTCAAAATGTGCGTCTGCGCAGACAGTTCAAAACTGGTAATTTCCTGACGGTAACTTAAGGACAAAATTACTGTAGCTGATGACAGCACCGGAGATTTAAACATCAAGTGTGAAATCAAACAAATGTTAAACATCGGTAAACTTTAAGTTCACTCGTCTTAAAGTTCTAGTGTGTTCCAATATTGGATATTATGGCCATTATTATTATTTCCAGTTCTTTTTGTTTCTTTTTAAATGTAGGCATCCTTAAAACTGTTTGTAACAATTCAAAACCACCGTTGACTCTTCTTGGTAAATTTTATTTAATTCATCTGTAAAGAAAAAAAACAGTTCCGGTTTTAACCTTGTTGTTTACATCTTTCGTGTAAAAGATAAATTTCAATTGATTACATCAGATCTTCAAATCCTGTTTGTGGAAGAGCTTAAATTAGACAATAAAAAACAAATATTTTTTTGTTAAGGTTTCAACATTTATTTAGTTATTTTTTATTTTTAAAAACCTCGAATTCTAAATGCTAAAGTTGGAAACGTTGGCAGTTTTATGGTTTCTCACGGAGGTCAAATAAATAGTTGAATGATGTTATAATAAAAATCAGGGACATTTCATCAAAATCAAAAATTTTAAATTTTAAAATAACTAAATCCGATAAAAATTTCTATCACCCCTAATTCTGACAAGGGCCCCATAACCTTCAAAACTAAAATCAACCATGGTGACTGTATTTTGCACCTAATTTTTAGAGTTTTGTTGACAGAAACGCCGGTTGATTTATTTATTTTACATCGGCCTGTTTCTGCAACGAGACTAATTGCCGATGCCAGGGGGCGAGCTCCTACACCTGGATTGAGGGGTGAATGATTGTGAAATGAGAGTAATGTAAACATATTATTCTCGCCCGAATAATATCACCGACGGAGAATCGAACTACCAACCACACAATCCAGACTGTCTTTACCAGTACCCAACACCTCCGAATATAATAAAACTGATTCAAAAACGCGGTGCCCGAATTACCGTGTTTGCACTTGTTGCCCCCCCCCCCGTAAACGAAAGTGGGGCGGTAGAGGTCGGCACGGGATCGGGCTTGGCCCGTGGGCCGGGTTAAAGTTATTTCCATTTGAAATACTTTTTAACTTCTACTAATTCTTTTTCACTGTCAAAATTATAGGTTATAAACGTTAAACTGTTAAAGCTACAACAGAAAAACCGCGAAATATAGTATAGGCATCTATCGGTCAGTTGTATAACTAACGTTCGGTCGGTAAATCTTGAGACTAAATTATTTTAGTTGTAAACTAGTTAGTTGGCTGTTCTGATTTATAATACCGAAATTAAATAACTTGTTATATTAGTTATCAACTAAATTTAGTTTACAACTAGTTAGTTGGGTCTTTAGTTATGTTTTTATAATACCGGCCATAAATCAGTTAATTTCATATATAAAGAAGGAAATAGATGCGAAACTGCAGTTATATTTTTTTAAACCAAATTAGCACTGTAGTTGTTGGGTTATTGAACTAAAATTGGTAGGGAAGGAAAGGGTTGGGTTTTCGCGGGTATTTCAAATGCTTCAGTGGATATAGTTGAAAGCATAATTAAATGGTATTATTAAATGAAACAATTTTTATGATTTATTTTGTCTATTTTTAATATTATTAACGTCAACAATATTAAAAATAGACAAAATAAATCATAACAATTGTATCATTTAATTATGTTTACAATTAAAAACAAGCAGTTAGGAATTATACAGAAACAGAAAAACAATAACTAGCAGAAATAATTATTTATTAAGTAGACTAACATATAACATAATATTTACTAATACAGTCTGTTTCAAACGCTTAGGCGGAACTAAATGGGAATTTCGTTCTTTTAGGTTGTCACGACAAGGGACCTTTCTTGGGTTATTTCATTTTTCAGGTTGGAATGTCAAAATTTAAAATTACAACAATGAAACCATGGAAACGCATGACCTATGTCAAAATTAAATTATTTTTTATGTATATTTTAATGACAAAAAAATAAATAAATGGGAAATTTTTATTAAGAATTACACAAAAAATCAAAATATAAAGAAAATGGCATTTTAAAATGATATTAACCTTAACCAAAAAATGTTTATTATAAGTATGATTTACAAAGCTTAAACAAAACGGCCGAAAAGCACGATTTAAGCGATGAAAGTAACTAAATTGCAAAATCTAGTTCCGCCTAAGCGTTTGAAACAGACTGTACTTAATATTTATGGACACATCCACGTTTTATACAATTCTGGAGCCACACGTGACTTCGGGTTTGGAAAGCGATATCTTGTAGGTTCACTACTATCACACCCCAAAACAAAGCATTTAACACCCATTTTCCGAATTAAACAATGGAATTACAAAATTACAGAAGACGATTTTGACACTAATTACACATTTTGACCCTAATGACAGAAGCCGTAACAGGCAACATCCTGTCATGCGCGTAGCTATAGCGACTGGGGCGCTATTCGTGTTGGGTTATGGAACGTAATATGGTTTTCGTTTTGTCATTAGAGTTTCACCCCCCTGGTTAATTTCTATCACTTGATATTTGACATTTATCATATTTTGATACTCACTTGTTTCGCTACTCCCTTTTTAGGGTTTTGTAGGTATGACCAAAAAACCCTTATACCGTCATTTTGTCGTCTGTCTGTCTGTCTGTCTGTCTGTCTGTCTGTCTGTCTGTTCGGTAAAAATTGTAGCCAAACGGCTAAACCTAGAGAGTTGAAATTTGGCATGCTTATACAACTCTTTGACCCGCACATAGGAAAAATACTAAAACATCTAAAAAACATATCCCCCTAAAAATATAAACAAATATGTGCTCATCGAAAAAAAAATATTTTTTTATAATTCTGAGTAGGGTATCAAATGAAAGCCCTTGGTACGTGGATTAATGATCAAATTTTTATTTTTGCAAAATAAATTATTTTGAAGCGATTTTTGCCAAAATTGTGCAAAAAATTTTTTGTCCCACACCTTGTAGCCCAGATGGTTTAAACTAAAAATCTGAAAAAATTCTAAGTAATGTACATTGGTGTGAACCGGAATAGTACAACAGGAATTTTTGATCAGATTATGTTTTCGGAAAATAACGCATTTTTTGTGTTTTTACCTAAAATATGTTAAATATTTAATTCGCTATGTAACACTTCAGATAAGAAACTCTGGTAGCTCAGATGGTTTCGTAACGCACTTTGTAAATTGCAGTGCGAACGTTGCAGAGTTCGAATCCTGTTAATTTTATTTTTTTCTGTTTTTTTTTTTGCATTTCTATTTTGTTTAAATTATTTTGTCAAAATTCTAGTTATATTTTTTGGTAAATGTTGCATTTATTTTTTAAAAGCGTAAATTTAATAACCAATGGGAAGTGTTGAAATTATAATTTAATTCTGTTTGACGAAATCAGAGGGCGGGACTTATGATATAAGCAACCAATGGAAGCCATAGGCGCAATTTTAAAAATCTTACTGAACCTTGCTGTATAAATAAAATACTGTACATATTTAGAAACTTAAATAATGGTATTAGGCATTCGAATTAAAATTCATAAAAAAATATTTTGACATAAAATTTGTTTTGGCATCCCAAATAATCATCATTCAGTTACTAAATACCTGCAAAACCCTGAAATGTGTGAAAATTCACACTTCACTTCAATTTTTTTACTACCTACTAGATGTATACAACTAATTGTAATTATGATAATTCTGTCAGCCAGGGAAGGACTGTTACAAAGTGTCGTTCTAAAAAAGGGTCCTTAATGCTAAAATACAAGTTATGACCTAAAAAAATGTCCTCACTTCTAAAATACAACAGATGACAAGAACACGACTGTGTCCCAGACATTTACAGTTGGCTGTAATCATTTACTAACCTACGAAAGCCTGAAATGTGGGAAAATTTACGATTCATTTATTTTTTCCTACTCTACATATTTTGCGGTCTTTCCACCACGTGTCCTATCCACCGTAACCATCCACTATATGTTCTTTTGTTCAAAAAGTAAAATTAATTACTTAAAATATTCATAACAATTAATTCTCCCGTTTTTTGTTAGATAATTCTTATCGTATAATTTACTAAATATGAGTTTAAATAGTGTTGTTGAACAATGTAATATCAGTTAAAAATGAAGGTAACATTATTGTCCTTGTATATTTATTTAACCAATAATTATGTCGTTTGGCTTGTTGATATTGGGATAGGAAAGTTACTTTATTTTTAACTTATTTTGAACAAGATTAAGCAATAGGTGCGTAGTATTTTGCTCATATCAACAGCTGAGTAAATTCTAAAAACGGATTCGCAAAAATTCCAGATTGTTCTATTTTACAAAAATATAATAAAATTATAAGGTAATTATTATTAGCCCGTAAACATCCCACAGAAGTCTCACTGGAGTGTAAATGCTTCAAATTCCATCAGAATTTGTCAGAAATTAAACTATTCTAAGCAGAATGTCAAAATGTTAGAAATAATCACAACATTAAATGTAGAAAATTGGAATATCTATAACATGTAATCGGTTTTATTAAATTCCGATCTGGCAGATTGTCCTGCAGATCGAAGAGCATATAAAGGTAAATGTCCTTTCTTGCGTCATGCGTTTTGCGCCGGGAGTTTATGTTTTATGATTTAAAATACCTTGTTTTGGCGCAAATGTAATTGTAGTGACGCAGAAAGTTGAATATTGCTGAACTTTTTGCAGCGATTAGAAAAGGAAATTGTATTTTAGAAAGAAATTGACTGATTTTGGTTATCGTAGCATGGGCAACTTTGGAAAACGATATTATTATTTACTGATGGATGAAGAAATCTATTTAAGGCTACTGTCGTCAGTTATTCCATTAATTATGTAGCATCATTCCTGGAGTAACATCAGGAGAAACAACTAGAATGTGGACAGTATAGGGGAAACCTCCTAAGCGCACTGACATCTGTGGCGATTTTCGGAAGATACATGTGACATTGTTTTGTTCAACGGAAAAATACGTGTTTTTTTGTTGTTTGTGTTTTATTTTTGTGAATCATGGCAAAAAACAATTCATTTTGTTGTGTGCTGCAATGTAAATCGTGGATAAAGAAGAATCACACTTTAACACTCCATCATTCTCCTAAATCGGAAACAATCAGATCAATTCTGTAAAATTTTACTGTGTAGTAACGTTACTACAAGATAAAATATTATAAAAAGTACAATGCCTTTCATTCATGATAGTAACTGACCTTGTTCATAGAGACAAATTTTGTTACAATGATCATAGTAACTCAGTTACAGAATTGGTCTGTTCATCAATTGAAACGACGTTTGGAGGTAGAGAAAAACTGGATATAGGTCTCTATGGATCCAGAAACCAAATATCTGCAAAAATCTAAACCCATGCATACGCGTTTGCTCGTTGCATTTTATGGAAAATGATTTTTTACATCCAAGAAAAATCTGAAAAAAGGCACTTGCCCCACCCAAAATTTGCCTAAATCATCAGTTGATATATAAAAAGGCCCTTCCACTTTTTCAGGCAAAGATTTTTATTTTTTACAAATATATTTACCATATTTTTGTTGATATTATATTGACAGACAGTCAAAAATAATTAAATATACAATGAAAAACAAAAAATGTCTATAGAATAGTATATTATTAAATATCTGGTAAATCGTAGATTACCTTTAAATAAATAAAAATTAAAAAAAAACACAAAAAAGCTCAGAAAATAGGAAAATACAACTCATTTCACCACGTAAACAAATACACAATTGACAGTTTAATGTCACTTTCGAGTGTTCCAGCTTTTGCCGCATATTGAAAAGTGACATTACTGTTGGCGGCACTGTACTTCAAGGGAATATGACTGTCGTGTCTAGTATTCAGCTGTCAATATGCTAACAGCGAACAGGTTAATTTAAGCACAGTACATTTTTATTTTATGAAAATGTATCTATCGACATTCTAACAAAAAATCAACACTAGAACATATATAATAATTTCAAACAGTACTACAGGCCCCTAGTACAATATTTGACCACCAGACTGCGTATCCGAGTTCTCAATAGCGCTGCGATCTTAAAAAGTTTTCCCTATTGTCATACACACATTCCGGTATAAAAAGTAGTATTTTCAGTAGTAAAATCCTTATTATTTACTTTTAGAAGACCTATAGCTACCCAAAAGAAAGGTACTTAGAGGAACTGAACAAGCAAAAAAAGTGTACTTTGAGGAACCGAACAAGCAAAAGCAAGGGACCTCCAGAAATCAAATAAGAAAAAAACAATAACTAAAAATATGAACTTCGAGAAACTGAAGTAGCAAAAAAATATACTTCGAGAAACCGAATGAGCAAGAGAAAATGTACTTCGAAATATCGGGCGAGAAAATAATTTTAAAAAAACCTGTAAATATCAGAAGTACCATATTTGGATACCCGAAAAGCCAGATCTGGCTCAAGAGTCATATGTTTTCGACCTTTGGGATAGAAGATGTTCCTTTCAATCATGTTTGTTTTACAATATTTTTAAATTTATTTATCTCAACAATATCGTTTTACGTATAAATATAAATCCAGTGAACTCTGTCTATGTTTAAATACAATTATAGAGTCTGTTATTTTTTAAAATACCATAAAATAGTCTGTTTAAATTGCCAGAAAATGTTGCCAAAATTTGTAGTATATATTCAGATCTTTTGATAATAAATATAGCAATGTTTTAGCTTATGTAATGCTTAGACAAAAACGACTATAATAGGCTACATATGTTGTACCAGTGGCATTCGAAAAATAGCAAAAAGACCTTTGGAAATCTGTAGAACACATGTGGATATCTTAACGATTAGACAAAGTAGATTTGTTAATGTTGATTGGGTTTGTGATGATTTAATAATATTAATATCAAATAACTATTTTTCTACCACTGGGCGTAAAATAGACACTTAACGCACGCACTACAGTGTTTAAAATGGTATTTCTAAGCACTAGTGCGCAAATGTTTTGATGGTAACCAACTGTGAATGCCAAAAATTATCAAATTTGTAATCTGGAACTCTATTGTAATATTGAACTTTATAAAATGGACACAGTGGAATTTCTAGGTTTCTTGTGAGATTCAAAATTAAATTGGAAACAGCACATTGATGCAACTGCAACCAAAATAAACAAATACAATTCGTGCTGTACAGAATCGTAAATCATGTGTCGCTAGTGTCAGCCAAAGTTGTTTATTTTTCTTATGTACAGGCTAGATTTATTTACGGTATAGTACTTTGAGGTAACTCAACCGAATGGCTTCGTCTTTTTAAATTACGATAAAAAAGATCAGTCCGAATCCTTGGTAGGGTCAACAGAAGACTATAGGGAAATTTTTCCAAAATTAAAAATTTACACAATATCTCGTCTGTTTATATTATATTTACTTTTATTTAATAAAGAAATATGTCGAAGAAAGTCTAAAAATTAAAGAATTAATAAAGGAATTAGTGCTAGCGTAATTCTGGTGCAACAATTCGTTACAGCATGATTTATAATTCTGCACATGATAATTAGAAACACAAATTCGTTGTAGTCAATAATATTGTTTACAATTTTATAAAGAAATATCATGTCTGAAAGAACTCTTCGTTCCTGCAACGATAAAATATGTAATGCGAGACAAAGATGCTGGTAACTCTCATTATTAGATAGAGCATCCGATTTCGAGACAATCCATCAATCAATCAATTGGCTTTTATAACCCTTAAAGGGTTTTTGCTGCCTCCACAAACTTCCATCTTCCGTGGTCACCGTGGTTCCGAGGGTTGTCTGATACTGTAATATACCGTTTTGAAATCTACGAATATCTTATGCAAATCAACTCCGTACTTGTATGCCTTTTCCATCTGTTGAAAACAGAAGATTTGATCGGTGGTTGATTTACCCGCTCGAAAACCAGCCTGGTACTGGCCCGTACCTTTTTGTGCATATGGTTGTAGTCTCCGTAACAATAGGTTTGACAATACCTTATATCAGGCATGTGCAACTTCCAAAAGACCGAGGGCCGGGTAGCGATCTGAAATACATTCGCGAACCAGAACTTTTTCTTAGAATCAGCAGTTTTTTTTTTTTTAATTACTCCACTGACATTGTCATTAATATAAAAAAATATATTCATAACATTCATAAAAAACACAATAAAAAAATAAAAAATCTTTTATAATTCATAAATATTGTTAAATAAGAACAAAATCTTTGTTTAATTTTAATGGGGCGATTGGGACTTCATATTGCTCAGAAGTTTCTCAATTTTCGGGGAAACAACTGATGTAGCAACACGCAATGTGTTTTCTAGGTGCGGATACGTTTTTCGCGTCCTTGTTTTTGATTTAACGAATTTCATCCTAGAAAATAACTGCTCACATTTAGAAATGCTTCCAAAGAACGTAATTCTCTTCTGAGCAAAATCTGTTAGTTTCGGAAGTTTGTTAACTAGGAAATATTTCTTATAAAACTCAATTAGTGAAATGTCTTTCATTTTTGACTTGACAGCAGTTCCATTTGCAGCGGGTGTGGTGCTTGTTCCACATCAACATCAACCGTTTAACTGCATTTGATCTTTGAAAACATCTAAGAAAACTTATGCCTCTGTAGTTGCCACAAATTTTTCTATCGCCTTTCTCAATGTAACGTACTGCCTTATTCTGGATTTTTTCGTGGCATAAAACATATTTATCGTCAAGAATTCCATTCAACTGACCCAAAATTTAATAAACTAAAGACATAGGTCTGGTAGATATCAATAGATAATGAGGAATGAAAATTTTCCAAGTTTACCAGAAATGTAATGAAAGTGAGATTTAAATGTTAGTTTTGAACCTAGAAGCATGCCGAGATCTTTAATAATAATAGTTCTTTGTAAATTGTGACTGTCTTAACCAGTGTTTCTCAAACTTTCGACAGTTGCGGACCATTTTCTGAATTCCTCGCTAACCGCGGACCAACAACATCAAGAAAAAATGTTTTTTTGTGAAAAGGCCCATTAATACTAATCAAATTTTTGTGTTCGCGGACCACCAAGAACCGACTCGCGGACAACAGTTTGAGAAACACTGGTCTAAACTATACTGAAATTGGTAGGTATTTTTATTTCGTGTAAAAGATATAACGTGACATTTATGTAAGAAGAGTTTATTTTTTAAACAGTAGTTATAAAAATTATTTAGATCTAATTGTAGTAAATAATAATTCCGTGTATTGCTAATTTTCGAATAAATTTTTATATCGTCTGCAAAAAATATGTTAGTATGCCTTACAGCAGTGAGAACATCATTTATAAAAATGGAAAAAAGTAAAGGGGCTAGAAGCGAACCTTGCGGTACCCTGGAAGTAACATTAGCAAAACGCGATATGAAATTATTAATTTTTATAGCCTGGCTTCTATTACTTATGTAAGATATTAACGATCTCAGCAAATTAACATGTATGCCAAATTTTAATAATTTGTTTATTACAAAAGTCAGTATATATGGAATCTACTTGGATCCAGTTATTTTTAGTTTCTAATTTTCTTATAATTTATAAAACTCCTTTCCTGTTATGAATTTCACTACTCCACTGATGGGTAGACTTGTAATTCATTCCTTGTACTATTGTTTACTTACAAATAAATAATATTGCAACGCACTTCCTCCAACATTCTCGTCATAATATATAAATAATTTTTGGCAATTCTAGAACTACGTCTCATCCTTCCCCAAAATTCTATTTATTTATTTAGACTTTAGACTATTTGGAACGTTTTATAAAGGCGTGGTTTATTGAGTTAAATATTTTTTCTAGACTCATTTTGATGATTCACTCTTGTTTATTATACTTCATACTTTGTATTAATTAAACACTTGAAACCTAATATGATAATTATATAAACTATGTCTTGTATCGTATTTTGTTATTTTTATTTACAATTGAGGAAGTGTGGCAACGTCGCTTGTTACATTTTATCATATAATAAGTTTGTCCCTGCAACTAATTGCGGCTGCGTATTGCATAAAGCATGTGCATAAACGTTGCACATATGGCAAATACAAAGTATTATATTTACTTAAGTAATAACATTAAATTTGCACTCTTTCCCACACATGGCTTGTCTTTTAACACATTGATCATTGTAAGAAGAATAAGCAAAATATATACGATCCCGGCTTGTTACGCAATACCTAGTATTTATTATTATTAGTGTTGGGGGACAAGCAAGAATTGCCTTAAAGCAGTGCGACCTATAAGATCTATTAGGTCAGTCCCCTGCCTTATGGATCCCAATTAAGTTCCAGATTTTTGGAAAAGCTGATAACTTTCCTGGCAGCTAAACGTGAAATATAATCAGGAAACAAATTTGCCTTTTCAAAATGCCTTAACCTTGACGATTAGCAGCTGTGCAACTGCACAGAATGTGTTTCGCTGATTCTGCCTCAACCTAACAAAGACGACATATATCGTCTTGTAATTTACCAACATTTTTAAGGTGGTATTTTAGGGGACCGTGTCCACTCAGGAGGTCCATGATTTGCTTCAAGTCTTGTTTATTAAGCTGGCGGTTTCCTTGCTCTAGAGCAGTGTTTCCCAATCCGTGGTCCGCGGTTTGTTTTCAGGTGGTCCGCGACTTCGGCAGCAATAAAAGATTCATTCCGTCAGTGGTTAAAAACCACTTAAAAAAAATAATTGCAAATGTTTTTGTACACTATCAGTACCAGTTTTGAAACTAGTAACTTTTGATTTAGTTTTTGGATTATAATTCGGGAATAATATCCACCACTGACCGAAAAAACACTTAAAATACTCCTTCCTTTCCATTCAACTTATGTACATGTGTGAAACTGCATTTTTTGCGCTTAATGCCATTAAGACGAAGCATAGAAACCGTTTAGATGTGAAGCCGGCATTGAAATTGTATTTAAGTTCTTTAAGGCCTAATTTTGAAAAACTGGTAAGCGATAAGCAAGCACAAGGCTCCCACTGAATGTCTTGTAAATTGTTGTTACGAATAAACAACATAAAAAATAATTTAATTCTTATTTCTACACCAATACATTCTTTTTTTTTCATAAACTTTATTTTTAGACGCTGTGACTGCTTTTTCTTGTTACATTTTCCTTGTTATGTTTTAGTGAATACCAATTTGTATTATTGAATATATGACTATTCCTTTAGTAGCGAATATTTAAAGATTTTAATTTAAGTCACTAATCTAAATCTAAATAATACGTGGTGGTGGTCCGCAACTCTAATGTGATTTGGAAATGTGGTCTGCCGGTGTAAATTGGTTGGGAACCACTGCTCTAGAGCCTGAAGGTAGAATAAATTTCTTAGCATATTTTAAGCTCGGAAGACGATATCAGATTAAACAACTTTGTTTCTCTTCCCAAGTTCTGATTGCCTTTCTAGTATGGCTGCCTGACAATCCACAGAAAGGCTTAGTAAGAGCTTTGTTTCTCATCCCAAGTTCTTATTATCTTTCTAGTATGGCTGCTTGCCAGTCCACAGAAAAGCTCAGGGCCGATGAAATGTAAACCTGACCGTATTTTAGCAAGCAGATCAGCTCCTTTATTTCCTTTGACTCCCTTATATCCTGGTTTTTGAGAGTAAATAAACAGACCCAAACTATTTTAGACTTTATGGTAAAAGATGCCAAGGCCATTATGGCCAAAAGACTGTCTGACGAAGTATATTTGCACCTTTGGTCCGATAAGTTATGTAGTGCACATATTTCGATTTCGAAGATTTTCACTTGGAAGACCATTGGGAAGGTACTAAGGGCTTGAGAAAACTTGATGATTCGCCCATAAATTCCTATGCCACCATTTCCATAAATACAGGAAGCATCTATATACCAATTCAGTCCCTTTTTTAAATTCGGGTCCTCCAAAGCTCCATATTGGACACTCAAGAATGACCGTTTCAAACGGGATTTCAAAGCTTAGTATATTTTTGGAAGTTATTTGAAGGGATTTTATTTAAGGCAATGCCTAGTAAGTGGAGTTAAGTGGAGAGGGGAAATAGCATTTTGATATGATGCAGCCATTTGCGAATACCTGCCATTGGGATTGTTGGACTAAGTTACTTCATGCGAATTTTATGACGATTTTTGTAATTCGACTCCGGCGATTTTTAATCTGTGCAAAATTTTGTTTCAAGCGTGGAAAAAATACTTAAACTTTTGAAAACAGCTTTTTGAAAAAATGCATAAAGTTGAACTCCATTATTTAAGTTATTTAGGTGTTTTTAATATAGCATAAATTATATCAGATGATGAGAGTTTGGGTAAGCCCAAAATTTTTAAAACCGACAATAAGGTTATCTAGGCTTGCGAATTAATCCATACCAATCGACGATTATATTTATAAAAGCCCTAATTCCTGTGTGTCTTAACGTAACGCTAAGTTCCAGGGTGCTAGCGGGGCTTGAGGTGTGCGGTGGGTCACGAACTGACTGGTGGGGAGCGACTACTCCGACAGCAGCTCAGTTACCGAGACCAGAGCAGTCAGTACCTTAGCTTAATCAAAGAATGTTGTGTCAATTGATGTTACATTTAATAATATTTGTTTACTGTTTTTATTACGTGTGGTTCAAAGTACACATTTCCTTTTTTTTTAATTTATAAAAATATTTAGATAACATAAATTGAGAAAAACGGAAAATCCTATGGCGAAAAAGAGGCGATTAAATAAGGAGAGGAATAGAGATGGAGAAATCGCCAGAAGAATGAAAATTCGGTGAGATATGTACGTCGCAAGATTTATTTGACTCCTGAAGAGACGGAAGCACGTCGTGCTTCTGATGCGCTTTTGCATGCGCGCAGGCGAGAGCTTGAAACACCTGAAGAGACAGCAGCACGCCGTTCTGCTGATACGCTTTCGTATGCACGTAGGCGAGCGCTTGAAACAAATTAGTATCCGGTCCGATACTAATTTTTAAACAACACGCATTGAGCGGCTTTTTAGGATTTCCTAGGTATAATCAGAAATAGCTATACCATTAATGTCCAGCATATGGCCCGCGGGCCGTATCCGGTCCGATACTAATTTTTAAACAACACGCATTAAGCGGCTTTTTAGGATTTCCTAGGTATAATCAGAAACAGCTATACCATTGATGTCCAGCATATGTACCGCGGGTCGTGCCCTGCCCGATATTAATTTTTAAAAGACACGCAATAAGCAGCTTTTTAGGATTTCCTAGGTATAATTAAGAAACGTTTTTGTTTTGTTAATATACGCAGAATCATGCAAATTTTAATCATTGGTTGCTGCTCATATTGATTTTTATTCGATATCAATTTGCCAACATTGTTGGCAACGGGTCTGCTAGTTGATAATTAAGGAGGTTGCAGAAGGAATAGGAATATTATAGGGTACGCGTATAGTGAAGGCTTAATAATAATAATAATAATAATAATACTAATAATAATAATAATAATAATAATAATTTATTGACCAAATTACATATACATCTAGTGTTTTTAGTCAGTCATTATTAGGTACATACGATTTCATATACAAAATTTAACATTTTCAAAATTATTAAAATCATAAATGGGATTTTTCAACAAAATGTCCTTAACTTTATTTGAAAATTCTCTGCATGATAGTTGTTTAATCTCCTCGGGCAACACATTGAAAAATTTTATACAATAATAATTTGAGCTATTTCTGGATTTGTTCATGCGAAGGTACTGAGAAAGTTTGGAGAAAGGTTTATTGGTGGTAGCTAGCTGCCAATGTTGGCGAAGGTCATCCTGCGAGCAGGAATATTCTTGTGTTATCAATGATACCGCGCATAGTAGAGGCTAGTGCTGGTTTCTCAGGGTTAGCTGCCAGAACGAACCAGCGTCGGTAACAAGCTACCAGCAACCAGCTTTCACTATACGTCTACCATACGGAACCTCGCTAGAAACGTGAATTATTGCTTGAGACCCCATACCGCGAATGCCAAATTTTTAAGAAACTCTGCTGTACTTCCTAAAATTTTAATAGGCCTGTAATTACTTTAATTATGAATCAAGTAATCCCCGGATGTCAGAATGTTGAGAAGCACTAATTTAAAAAAACATTTACTACATTTTTTTGTATATTTTTCTCCTGTCTGTTTTCATTGATGTTAAATATGTATTTTAATATTTTGATACTTGAAAGAAGTGCAACTAAAGAGTTATAGAAAGGTCAGGAATAACCAGCCTAAAAATAAAAGTTGAAAAACATATTTGTTAGTTCTATTTTTACATCAGTTTTTATAAACTATAAAAAAAAATTGGACGCTAGACAGTAGCAGGGTATATTAAAAATACATTACTCAGTATCAAGCAGATTAAATCATAATAATAAAATTAAAAATAGTTTGAATCGTTTTGGAAATAGTCAAAACAGTACTAAAATTT
Source organism: Liopterus haemorrhoidalis (assembly GCA_963971575.1). Classification (NCBI taxonomy): domain Eukaryota; kingdom Metazoa; phylum Arthropoda; class Insecta; order Coleoptera; family Dytiscidae; genus Liopterus; species Liopterus haemorrhoidalis. The sequence goes on along the minus strand of OZ020618.1, from coordinate 11,808,993 downwards.
GAAAAATCAATGGTAATCAATCAAGAAATTGAAGAAAATAAAAATAATACTATTTATTTTAAGTGTTTTTTAAATAGTTACAACATAAGAAAACGAAAAAGTTCTAGTCATGTATTTTATACTACAAAAACTAAGGTTTTGCCATTAATTTTTTAACCTTGAAACAAAGGGTCACTATGGTGTAGTGGTCAGCGAATTTGACTGCTAGCCATGGGGGTTCGGGTTCGAATACCGGTAATGGCATGGATGTTTGTATTTGTTTTAAAACTGCTAATGTATCGAAAATAAAAATAAAGATATTTTGGTTAATGGCCATCATTTGCTAAAAACAAAAAAATAAACTTGAAAAAAATATTCAGATCGAGGTAAAGATTGTTAAAATACAGTGGAACCCCGTTTCTCGAACGCACCTTTACTCGTACAGTTTGGTTCTCCATTATTATTATTATTATTTTTTTTTGGAAAATGTACCTTTACTCTGCCAAAATTCGCTGTTCAAAGAGGGTTCCAATATTGAAACGTCGAAAAATCCTTTAAAAAAATATACCTCTATCGAAAATAAAAATAAAGATATTTTGGTTAATGGCCATCATTTGCTAAAAACAAAAAAATAAACTTGAAAAAAATATTCAGATCGAGGTAAAGATTGTTAAAATACAGTGGAACCCCGTTTCTCGAACGCACCTTTACTCGTACAGTTTGGTTCTCCATTATTATTATTATTATTTTTTTTTTTGAAAATGTACCTTTACTCTGCCAAAATTCGCTGTTCAAAGAGGGTTCCAATATTGAAACGTCGAAAAATCCTTTTAAAAAATATACCTCTCTTATTGCAAAAATATCTATACTAATACATAAATTAGTTCGTCTGGGTGTATATGTATGTTACTTAAAAACTAAAAAATCAGCTGTGGCCACCACAGGCCCGACCGCCATCACAAAGTACTTGTTTAATTTATGTTGCTTTATCAAAACATGTCTCAAATAAAAGTTGTTAGTTAATGCTTTTATAGCAACTTTAGTTAAACATTTTTTTTTTTGGAATATTTCTCTGTTGTGAAATATTAGCAAAAATCTTAAAACCGACACTAGTAAACTCCCATTTCTAGTTAACCGATTTTTATCAAAAGTTGATTAACTCGTGCGATTGATGTCAAAAGCTTAAATATGAAGTTTCATAAAAATCCTTTTAGCCGAATTTGCTCTGCACGTGTACACGGACCCACAGACATCATGCTAAAAATAGTCAAAACTTTAAGTAGGGACCTCAATTCGTGGAGATCCACCGAAGTCTCGAAATGTCAAAATCAGTAAGATCACAATACCTCCCTTATATATGTTGGCAGTCGGTAAAAAAGGCTACACCAATTTAACCCTTTTGCTTTGGAAAACATATCCGTACATCTTCAATTTCATGGAAGTCACTAGCGAGAAACATACATTTTTCTGGCGAAGTCAGTACATATATTATAATATCTAAAATATATTTGTAAAAATAATCATTATGAAAGCAGCTGATGAAACACATTTTTGAATAATATAATAAAAATTGAAATAATCTATTATTGAAAGAATATATAAATATGGAATCTCCATTTAGGTCAGTAGGTCGTCATTTTATTGGTAAATTTCCCAGTAAAAACAGGAAAGCATGCCATTGTAAAAATATATGTGGAAAAAGAGATAAAAAAAAATATTAAGAGATGTGTTAAAAAAATAACAAATAATATAGTTGTACTACGTACGAGATGCGTGCGTATGCGCTAATGTCAAGAAACGAATACCGTATGCATTAGACTGTCTTCAAATCTGCCGTAAGACGAGTACGTAATTTGAAATGTAGGCTAACGTTTAAGCGGAACTAGATTTTTAAATCTAGTAATTTTTATCTATTAAATCGGACGTTTGGTCATTTTGTTTAAGCTTTATAAGTCATACTTACATTGCAAATTCTAGGTTAAATTGACTGTCATTATAAAATGTCATTTTCATTTTATTTGTGTCACTCTAAATACAAATTTCCCATTTATTATTTTTATTATCTTCAAAATATGTAAAAATGTTTTATAATTTATATATTCTGTAATAAATATCATTCGTTTCTATTGTTTCACTATTGGAATTTTAAATTTTCACATGCCAACATCGTACTTGAAATATCCCAAGTAAAAGAACTTATATATGCAACCTAAAAGAATGAAATTCCCATTTAGTTCCGCTTGAAGCAAATAAACAGACTATACATGTCTTAAAGCGAAGGTTTAAAAGAAGAAAAATACGGAATGGTTTTATGGAATCGTTTATGGTAAACGGGCATATTTTTACGACTATCAAGATGAATTTTTTTAAATAATTAAAATCAGTTAACTAATTATCCTACGAAATTCTGGTTTTCACTAATGTTTTCAGAAAATGTTTCTACGGGATATATATATTCTTTATTCCCTAGGCCTTGCGGCGTTCAGGGTATTAACCATTATAAATAGAAATATAAAAATCAAAAATAAATAACGTACAATACATTATAATTTACAATATTTTATATCTTATTTATTTCTTCTTGCTCCAGTGTCCCTCTCTTTCTTCCTATTCTCATTCTGGTTTCCCTCTCCGATTTCCTTCCTTCTTGCTTCCAGTTCTCTCGCCCATCTTTAATTTATTTTATTCCATTCTCTTCCCTTCCAACCATTTCTTCACCCCTCCTCCTACTTCATAACTTTTATAAACAAACTAAAAAACACACAGGCATTATGTAGAAGCATTGTCTGACGTGCTACTCACGTGTCAAGTCTTCTCCAGGTATCTTGTGATCTTCAGTTAGTCTTTTGCGACAGTGGAAAACGGTTATCTTTTCTCAGATCCACTGCCCTATTTTATCGTCATTACGTGTCCTATCCAATTATATCGCTGGTCTCATTTTCTGTGTTATTGTTAAAATGTGCATGTTTTGCTGAATTTGTTACACAAATGTGGTTATAGATAACCTTCGTTGCCTTTTACATGGCCGATAAAATTGTTTATTTTTCGTACCGTGAGAATAACGCATCTATTGTGATAGTATGTTTGGAATTTAAATAAAATTCATAGAATTAAATGTACTGACTTTTACCAGGGGTGTCAATAATAACGGTTGAACGTAAACAGCAGCGAGAACAGCATTAATAAAAATGGAAAATAGTAAAGGGGCTAGATGCGAGCCCTGCGGTACCCCGGAAGTACCATTAACAAAACGCGATATAAAATTATTTATTTTTATATCCTGGCTTCTATACTTTTTTACCGTAGGCTAATAGTTTAGCTGATTTTTTTACTCGTCAATTCGAACCTTTTATTTTATTTTTTTGCTCTTCACTTCCATCCGTTTTAATTTTTATGCTTATTACTACGATCCGCTTTCCTTTTTTGTCTGCACTTCGATACATGTTAATTTTTCAGCTTATCACTTCGATCCGCTTTCCTTTTTTTTTGCTCATCCTTTTGACCAGTTTTTTTTTTTTCTTTTTTTTTTTTCATCACTACAATCTGCTTTCCAACTTTATTGCTAATCACTTCGATTCGTTTAAATTTTCCTCCTCATTTCCATCCGTTTTCCTTTTATTTATAGGCTCGCAACGGCTTCTGTTAAGCGTAGGGCTGCCATACGTCCCGGTACACCGGGACATGTCCCGGTTTTGAGGTTTGTGTCCCAGTGTCCCGGTCCAAGAGTCATTTGTCCCGGTCGATTTAAAATTTATGCATATTAAAAAATTATTTTTCGATAATATTGTACATACACATATATACATACTATGTATAAATTATATAACAGATTCGAGGTCCGAAATGTTCCGGAGTAATGTCGAGTACCAGTCAGCTAGTCACTAGCTGACTGGTACTGACAGATGAGCGCAATTCGCTTTCTATTGACACCGTGAAAAGCATAATTCAATGTGTTTTAAATTATAAAATGTCATGCATTGAATTCTATAATTATATAAAAGGGGAAAAAGAACTGCTCCAAAAAACGAAAACATCGGAGAAGTATGATTGCGCAAAGAAGAGCGATGATAAAGAAGCCACCGAAGTCGGGGAAGGGGGAGAGTAAAGGCAAGAGAAGAATGGAATGTAAGGTTCTATTTGGTTTTATTAAATTGAATCGCCCATTAATTTATATTATATTATTTTAGATTTGATAAAGACGCATCCACAAAAAAAAAACATCAAATTTTTCCAGTCGAACTGAGTGTTCCAAAATGATTCACCATTGATCCCAACGTTTTGCTCTTGGAATATCTATTATCAATCTCTACTTTAATTATTTTAAAATTTTTTATTTTTTTAAAATATTGTGCAATTTTTTATAATAAAGGTATTATTGTCGATAAAAGTTTTTTTAAGATTTTTTTCTGGGGGGGGGGGGTGTCCCGGTCGGTAGTCCGACAATTATGGCAGCCCTAGTTAAGCGTTACTTTTAGCTGTCTTATAATGGTGTCAGCAAAGCAACAGAAGTTGTCTTATCGTCATATTTTCAAAGATAAGAAAAGTAAATAACGATATTTTAACCCTTGAACTTTGAGGTGTGTTTAATGATAACTGCTATTTCTTGTTTTTTTTTTTTTTTGTTTTAACGTCCTTCAAAATTTCAGCCTGAACCTTGATAAGAAAATACAGCAAATAGTAGAGAAGTTAGAATCATTAGGCCTAATACAAAGTGTGAAACTCACTTATACATAAGAGCAGGGTTCCCCAAACTTTTTTGACCGTCGACCCCCAGAAGGGTTTCTCGACTTCTTATCGACCCCCTCTACTTTACAATTACATTATTATAATAGGATAAGCAAAAAATACGCTTATGTGATTTCGTATATTGTTTATTGTACAGTGTTTTTTATTTATATTACATTTATCTAATATAATTATATCTAATCAGATGCATTACAATAATATTAAAATTAAATCAAATTGACTGTCTTTGTCAATGTGATGGGTGTGGTTGGTGACTCTTTCCAAGATTAGCAATGTAAGGTTCAAAATTAGTTAATTTCAGCCTTAAATCACCATGGAATTTTACATCTAACTTGTGTGTCTGTTTTGTCAGGATGGAATTAACATGGATAAAATCAGCCTCAACCATTTAACTTATTTCCATCGACCCCTAGCAATATCATATCGACTCCCGGGGGTTGATATCGACCACTTTGGGAACCCTTGCATAAGAGTTTGTAAGAAAACATTGATTTTTGTTTCACGTAACATTTATTTTCACTGACTGCAGTTTCGGCTCTCTCCATTGTCAAAGTTGCATTGTCAACTTCCCTCGTACTTGACCGCCTTCTTGGTTACGTTGTTTTCTAGTTGACGTATTATTTGTTCCAGCAATTTTCTGCACTTAACTTTCAGATCAATCCTTAGTTTAGTCCTCTGTTATAATTATTACTTTGACAATATTAATATTAACACTGATTACTATTTCTGACATGGCAAATTTTGGGTATTTCTGATGTATTATACGCTAAAAACAAATCTGAAAAGTGAATTTTTCTATAACCCGTAGATTTTCTAACGGACAAATTTATATTTTGCAATATGCAACATTTTCATATTGCGTCAATTCACGACATGTATCTGCGGTGACGGTACACAAATGGTTAAGATCAGTTTATTTTTGTTTATCAGGTCTAAAAGTTTGCTTCAAAATAGATTGTGTCCATTAGTAAACTACAGGTATCTGTTGCATTTTCTATGTCGTGACTCGAGACTGGTTACTTTTTGAGTTCTAAGTAATTCACTATACAGAAGAAATGGCCACTACGTCAGGCATTAACTCTTGGACTAAAAAACGTTAGAAGTAAACTACTGGTCGATCCCAAAAACGTATTTTTACCACCTTTACATATTAAATTGGGCTAAATGAAGAATTTCGTTAAAGTTATGGATCGAAACGGAAGAGAGTTTTTGTATCTAAATCAAAAATTTCCGAGAATTAGTGAAGCAAAAATTAGAGGGCATACTTGTGGGCCCACAAATAAGAGAAATAATGAAAGATGTTGCATTTGACAGTATGCTAAATGAAGCTGAAATAAGAGCTTGGAAAGCTTTTAAAACAGTTGTTTCAAATTTAGAAATGTGAGAACTGAAAATTACGGAGAAATCGTGAATGAACTACTTGATGCCTACAAAGAAATGGGATGTAATATATGTAGGATATATTTAAAAATTCACTTTCAGTTCTCCCATCTACATTTCCCATGTGACTCCCATCTACATTTCTTCCCAGAAGATCTGGGTGCAGTAAGTGATGAACATGGGAAACTGTTCCACTAATGGCCGGTTGCTAAAGTAAGAATTATCCCTAACTCAAGTTAAAATCATTTGTTTTTGTATGTTGTAACATATAAAAACAAATGATTTTAACTTGAGTTAGAGAAAACTCTTACGTTAGCAACCCGCCATAAGACATTTCCGCCATGGAAAAGCGATATCAAGGTAAATGGAATCCAAATTTGCTTGCTGATTACTGCTGGATATTAATAAGGTATGCCTCAGAAACAAAATATCGACGTAAAACATCAAAAACAACATTTTGAGTTAAGTTAAAATTAATAATAATACGTCTATCGCTATATTTCGTTAGAAATCAACAATACCTCATAGCAAAAAAATGATGGATGATAGAAAAAATGAGGTCATATTCGGCTTTTAGGACAAATTTTAAGTGGGATACACTATGTTCACATGTCACAAAAAATAAGTTCATTTTTGTTTACTAGTGTAATTTTTTCTAGTAAAATTAGCAGTGCCTTCAAATTTTATCAAGTATCGTAACTTTCATAACCGGATGTATATGTCACTCTTTATGTTAATTCTTTCTCAATTAAATTTTCTATTAATTAAATTCTCCACTGGAAGTATCTATCTGAGCTCTGTATTAAAACAGGTTCAATTCCTCTCCACGACTTGTTGTAACCGTATCTGAAGTGTAGGGTAAGCATTTAGCTGTCGAGGTCGATTGTACTGGTTTTTCTAATAGTTGAAAGAAAACAACGTTTAATTTATTATGCTTTAAATCAAGCCATTCACTCTGCTACTATCAGTATTGCCAATATAAAAAATATATATTGCCTAAAATATTTTTATACATAACAACTTTCACGCAAAAATTTCGCTTGCGGCTTAGGGTTTGGTAACATATTAAGTTATATGTTCAAATATTGAACTAAATTAGGTATAAAACATAAAAAATTTGCGAAATTTTACGATTATACAAAGTGTTCAAAACCACCTGGCAATGATAACGCTAAAGTGGTACCTACAAGGAAGTTTTTGCGTAAGCTCCTAGCTACAATCATGTTAAATCAGAAAAGCAAGGAAGACGAGCAAAATTAATCATACAAAGGCTACTCTGGAATATTTGAGGTGCTGCTGAATTGATTGTTTCTAAAAATAACTATTGTTCATGCGTGATCCTTAAGGTACTAAAAGCAGACGTGCAACAGCTCAGTGCAGTATTTGTACTGTAACCGGTACAACAAACACTTGAAATTGTAGCTATATTAACGCGGGAGTACAATCGAGCATTGATTTTTTACGATTTAAAAATCGTATACCAGGTCTACAAGTATGAAATGCGGATTTTTTTTTTAAATAAAACACATTAAACTCAAAAGAACAGTAAAAGTTTATTTATTCAAAGTATGCTCCATTAGAAGTTATACATTTTTCCCATCTTTCAGGCAATTTGTGAATACCTCGCCAGTAGAACTCTTCCCCTTTCCCCGCAAACCATTCATCTAGCCATTCTTTCACATTTTCATATGAACAAAAGTACTGCTCGGCAAGTGCGTGACCCATCGATGCGAACAAGTGGTAATCTGAAGGGGCCAAGTCTGGTGAGTAAGCGGCATGGGGTAGCACTTCCTACTTGAGTGCCTCCAATGTGTTACAAACTGCTTTTGCCTTATGTGATGGAGCGTTATTGTGAAGAAAGATTACCTTGTGCTGTCTTCTTTCGTATTCTGGTCGTTTTATGAGCAGCGAATGGTTCAATTCGATCAGTTGTTGTTGGTAGCGTTGGGTATTAACTGTTGCACCAGGTTTTAACAATTCATAATAGACCACACCCTTTTGGTCTCACCAAGTACAGAGCATTGTCTTTTTGCCAAAGCGATTCGGTCTTGCAGTTGATGTGGATGGTGAGCCTGGGTTCACCCATGATTTTTTGCGTTTGGGATTTTCAAAATAAATCCATTTTTCATCACCAGTAATGATACGATGCAAAAAAGACTTTCTTTTGTATCGTTCAAGCAAAATTTCGCAAGTGTTTTTGCGTTTTTCCATCTGCCTCTCATTCAATGCATGTGGAACCCATCTGCCGACTTTCTGGATCTTACCCATCTCTCGTAGGCGATTGGAAACAGCTTGTTGACTAACGCCTAACGGCTCTGGTAGTTGTTTTTGTGATTGACTATCGTCTTCCTGTAGCAATGTTTCCAATTTTGTATCTTCATATTTTTCATGTTCCATATTCTTTGTCTGTAAGATCAAAGTCACCACTTTGGAAACGCCGAAACCATCGTTTGCACGTATCTTGCGATGGAGCATATTCACCATAAGCTTCTCGAAGCAGTCGGTATGATTCAGCAGCAGTTTTTTTCAAATGAAAACAAAACAGTAGTACTGTCCGCGAATGCTCTTTATTTGGCACAAAATTTAACATTTTTAACACAGTAAAACAAAACTATATGATCACTTTTCAAAATATAACCTATACGCAACTGACACTTAATGATAACTTAACATAACGCCATATGTGTTGAAACTTTGAACTATACACTCTGTTTGCGCGGAAAGTTTGAAAAAAATCCGCATTTCATACTTGTAGACCTGATATAACTTAAAAACAATGCCTGAATCATTACAATCAGCTTTTGGAGATGAAGGATCGTCTGGAGCCACTGTTTTGAAGTGCTTTACATAATTTCACAGGGTTCGCAGCTCTCTATATAATGAAGAACACACAGTAACTGACACTACTGACGGGCAGACGCCCGTCAGTAGTAGACCCAGAAAATGTGTGCTAAGCAGAAAATATTAACTGATGATACATAGCAAATGATACAGGCTCCCTTGGTATCAGATCCGGAACTATACAAAAGATCCTTCATTAAAAGTCACGTAAGAAAAAATTATGTGTCGCTGAGTCCCACTTAACATCAAGAAGCAGATCGGGTTAGAATCAGTAAGAAAACACTTAACTGAACGATGGCGGCCACCGCATCATTTTTGAAATAGTAACTGGTGACGAAATATACCGTTTTTCGATTTCCTAACGCGTTAGGAAAGCCGATTATGGGTGTTTTACCCTTCATCGATCATTGTGAGAAGACAACGATCAATGAAGAAAGTCATGTGCGTCGTGTTCTTCAGGAGTACAGAGCTTGCAAAGGTTATCAAGTTAGACAGACAGGAGGTTGTCATAGTTGATGCACACAAAAACGTCAGTTAAAAATGCTTCAGGAACTGCATGTTAGAGGTTTAATTCTTCACCACGATAACGCTTCATCTCATACGGCTTTACCTAATGTTTCGCTCTAACTTGGAGAAAAAAAAAGTTGTGTGTCACAGACAACCACTTGACATATATTCGAAAAATCACTTAAGGAGCGGGGGAGCAGAAATTTAGAAACTCGCTTGAAGACTGGAGGAAATAAATTCAGTCATTCATTTGGGGAAGCAGGTGGGCGTGGAGTATTTTAAAAAATTACTTGCTGAGTGCAGATATTCACAAGATCACTTGAATAAAGTACTAACAGTGCTATGTAAGAATTATCAACAGAATTAAGGATTCCACACACCAAAGCGGCCGCGGTGGCGGCCGCGGTGGCGATCAGGTCTCCTCACACTAACGCGGTGGGAGTGGCGGTAGCGATTAGTTAGTGAATCACGGTATATAGTTGTATGATAATATTGGACCTTGCTTGGGTTATTTCATTTTTCCCCTTTGGAATGTTAAAATTTAAAATTCCAACAATGAAACCATGGAAACGAATGACATATGTCAAACTTAAATTAATTTTCTTACATATTTTAATGACAAAAAATAAATAAATGGGATATTTGTATTAAGAATGACACAAAAAATCAAAATATAAAGAAAATGACATTTTAAAATGATATTAACCTTAACCAACAAATGTTTGTTGCAAGTATGATTTACAAAGCTTAAATAAAACGGCTGAAAAGCATTATTTAAACGATGAAAGTAACTAGATTGCAAAATCTAGTTCCGCCTAATCGTTTAGAACAGACTTTACTATCAATTTCCAAAACTTTTCTTATTTCATCCCACACTTTATTTATTTTCCTAATATTCTTGTAATCAGGATGTGCTAAGTCATACAAAATTAAATGATCCTTTACTGATCTATGATTTTTTCTGTTAAATTATCTATTTTCGACATTATTTTCTTAAATATATTCACTCTGTGGTATATAAACAATGAATATCGCGCGGCCTAACGCAACTTGTCGAGTTTGGCCGCCAGTGTTTGGTGATCGCAGACTGAACGCTGCATTCGGTGGCGTTCTCAGATAGCGGAACGCTTGTATGTGCGTGGTCTCATTGTATTGTATAGGTTGCGTTAGGCCGCTGCATTATCGCCACCGTGGCCGCCACCGCGGCCGCTTTGGTGTGTGGAATCCTTTAATAAATTACTTTCACAGATATTCTAGTTAGTAGAGTTAGCTAGTAAATTAAATATTTTCATTTACGCAAAATAATATATGACAACAAATGACAGCTGCATTATATCAAATCGATGTTCTCTATCTCTGTACCCTTCCTCTGTACTTCCAGTAGACACTGTTAGAAAATAGTGCTATCTTGTTTGTGCGATATAATAATAATAATAATTTATTTATTGACCATAAAACAAAATAAAACATTGTTTTAATCAGTCATAGAAGCAATATAATACAAAATACAAATACATGTTAATATGGAGCAAGATATAGGCAATAATTATTAGGGTAGTACAATAATATATAGTCTTAATATATGGACATAAATAAATTTAAAATTTAACATTCAAAAATTCAACAGTCGAGTAGATTGGGTTTCTAATTAAAAATTCTTTTAGTTTTCTTGAAATTCAGAAAACGCAGGATTTTATATTCCTCTAACAGAATATTTAAAAAAATTATGCTGTAATAATTAGAGGCATTGCGTGAGTTAGTTAAACGTAAAAGTTTTGGATATATATGGACTTTATTTCTGGTAGCATGCGAGTGCATTCTGTCGCCAGTTGGCCATACATTTCTATTTTACAGGCATACAATATACACTGATATACTGGGTGAATTATTTAAGGAGCAACATACATGTTTCACATATAATGTTAATTAAGTGAGTTATTTCATTTGCAACATAGCAAATTACGAAAGCAAGCTCATATCCATGGCAACAGATATGCAGTGTTCATTAGACATAATATTTATTTGACAAGTTCCTAGACGGTTAAAAATAGTAAATTAGAAACAATAAATGAATTTTTATTAGTTGGTTTATATTTACATACAAACAAAAATAATAATGTCCTTAGTAGCTACAGTTTGTTCCAAACGGTTAAGCGGAACTAGATTTTACAATCTAGTTACTTTCATCGTTTAAATCGTGCCTTTCGGCCGTTTTGTTTAAGCTTTGTAAATCATACTTACAATAAAAATTTTTTGGTTAAGGTTAATATCATTTTAAAATGTAATTTTCTTTATATTTTGATTTTTTGTCATTAAAATATCGAAAAAAATATTTAATTTTGACATACGTCATTCGTTTCCATGGTTTCATTGTTGGAATTTTAAATTTTGACATCCCAACATGAAAAATGAAATAACCCAAGCAAGGTCCCTTCTCGTGAAAACCTAAAAGAACTAAATTCCCATTTAGTTCCGCTTAACCGTTTGGAACAGACTGTAAGTCCAAAAAATATTAAACGAAATAATATTTTGTCTTTTCTATGGATACGATAAGCATTTGTTTTATGGCTATGTTGCTTTTGAAATAACTCACTTCATTAACATTATATGTGAAACCTGTATGTTGCTCTTTAAATAATTCACCCGGTATATAAAGAGAAGGTAATGTTATTATTTCTTACAATCTCATTATTACAATCAGCTCTATAGTTATTTTTTGCTAAAATTCGAAAAGCACGTCGTTGAAGGAAAAAAGTTCTATTAGCTGAAGCAGAATATCCCCAAGCTAGAAGGGCATAAGGAATATGTGACTTAAATAGGGTATAATATGATATTATTTCTTTTGAGACAGTATTAACCAGATTGCGAAAAAGAAATATAGTTTTGCAGATTTTTTATGCCAAGAATCTCTACGTGCTGATAAGCCCACTTACGCCCACTTAAGTGCAGGGTCAACATAAACACCCAGAAAAGCAACAGCAGAAGGATTTGAAAAATTATACTTTTTACAACTAATTAAACTACTGTAGACCTGCTATATACCACTCGCAAAGCGTAGGAATAATTTTAATTCGCCTAATAGAATAATTAAGCTTTAATATTTGTATTTTAAGTGAAATTTAAGATGTTTTTAACAAAATTTAAATTTTTATATTATCAAATTAGCATATAACAGCCTTGTACATAAATAAATATATAAATCGCTTCTAAATAGGTCTACGGTAAGATAAAATAGCATATAAATGAATTGATAATGTGAGAATTTACAGGATTTATTAATTAACGAAACTTTGCCGCGACAAAGATGTTCATCAGGTAAAATTGAATTACTATAATTCTTTGAAGTTCCGCAAATTTGTAATACAACTTTAAAATTACCATTAATGATATATTATCACAGATTCTAACTTCGTATAATTGTCCTTCGGATTTTACGCCTACTACAAATTTATTTTATATTCTATACGACGCAGTTTTCAGAAAAACCTACTCGGTTAAATATCTAATGTATCCGCTTTACAGATCAACAAGTCCTGATATTATGATAGTAAAGGGAAGTAGCCAAATCAGGAATGCCATTTTGTTTTTATTATTATTATTATTATTATTATTATTTATTAGCATAGAAAGCTGAAGCCGTAGGCTTGTGTTGCTCTCATAGAAAACAAAATATACAAACAAATTTTGTACAATATAAATGACAAAAATAATACAAAAATAAAAAAAAACAAAAAATTTACAAGATTACAAAATATTATCAATATTGTTCTTAAAATTATTAACATTTGTTGAAATGACTATAGCGGCTGGTAGGCTATTCCAAGCATGAAATACCCGGTTTGAAATAAAGCACTCACGCACTTTCTTCTTAAAACGTTCACGGCAAAGTTTGAGATTATGTCCTCGCAGTCTTTCATCCACACTTCGATCAAATAAGCCGGACAGGTCACACATATATTTGTCAGTCAGTATACGGTAGGTGGTAATAAGATCGCCACGTTGACGACGAGCAGTGAGGGTGGTTAGGTTAAGGACGCGCATACGTGCTTCATAAGGTAAACATTTAAGTTCGGGGGAGAGCCTGGTTGCACGGCGTTGCACTCGTTCCATTAAGTTTATATCTTTTTGCAACGAAGGACACCACACTGTAACACTGAACTCCAGGATAGGTCTGACATAAGTAGTGAATAGTTTCATTGTAAGTTCAGCAGAGGGTCGGTGAAACGATTTCCTAATAATAAACAACAAATAATTTGCTTTCCTGACACAGGATAAAACTTGTTGTGACCAGCTTAAATCTGATGTAACGATAATTCCAAGATCTGTCTGCGACTTAACCTTGTTTAATGTAACGCCATCCAGTGTATAGTTCGCTCTGGGATTATTTCGTCCAATGTGTAAGACACATGTTTTATTAATGTTAAGTGGAAGAAGCCAATTAGTCGTCCAGAGGTGAATTTTGTTAAGGTCGTTTTGAATCGTAAAGTGGTCAGTCAATGCGTTGTTGAAAAACTTCGTATCATCGGCAAACATTGCATATGGAGAATTTATAACAAATGGAAGGTCGGCTACGTAGATTAAAAACAACAGGGGCCCAAGTACAGAACCCTGTGGAATTCCACTTATTACAGATCGCTGAGAGGAAAGATCATCGCCAATTTTAGCTTGAAATGACAGACCAGTTAGAAAAGATTTTATCCATCTAAGCAGATTACCTCGAATGCCATAATGACCCAGCTTTTCGAGCAGCCTTCGAATCGGTACCTTATCAAAGGCGCGTGAGAAATCAAGATAAATAATGTCGAGAGGGATATCATTGTCAAGAGCATGGGTCCATATGTTGGTGCAGTAAAGCATATTTGTTGTAACAGAACGGCCAGGTAGAAATCCATGCTGGTGAGCCGGTAGGACATTATGTGCTTCGAGAAATGGCACCATCTTGGCCACCATTATCCTCTCCATCATTTTCCTCACTGATGAGGCAACACTAATGGGCCTGTAATTTGCTGGAACCAATTTGTCGCCTTTCTTAAATATGGGGGTGACATATGCTAGCTTCCAAGAAGATGGGATAGTACCAGTAGTAAAAGATTGGTTCATTATTCTGGATAAAGGTTCTGCCAATGTGTCTTTACATCGCTTGAGTATCACAGACGGAAGATTGTCTGGGCCTGGGGTAGATGATTCACGTAAATTTGCCAGTTCATTATAAACCAAATCGGGGGAGAATTCGATATCCATCAGACTGCTATTCACACGTAGATTTTGATCCAGTAGTGGTAAAGGACCATCGGGCTCGATGGTATAGGAAGTCACAAATTCATCAGCAAATAGATCAGCAACTAATCGGTGATCTGAGTGGATTACTCCAGATGCATTCTTCAAGACGGGTAAAGAGACATTAGAAGAAAATGAAGAACGAACATAGTTATAAAAAGCTTGGGAGCCTTTCGCGAGTAAATTACTTTCGAATTCTTTTCTAGACTGTCTGATTTCAGAGGTTAATTTGTTTGATAGTTGTCGATGCTGCTTGTATAGATCCTGGCTGGGATTTTTCTTATATTTCTTCCAGAGACGACATTTTTCTTGTTGTAATTTATAGTGATATGCAGTGAACCACTTTTTCACTGAAGTAAAATTTCGAGAGCGGACTGGAGTAAATTTAGTGGTACAATGTAATAAGTGGTTACGGAGAGCATCCCATTGATCGTTAGCGTTGAGATAATTAAGCATAACAGAAAAATCGGTAGTTGAAAGAGATTCATTGATGGCTGAGAAGTTGGCATTCCAAATATTCTTGCGCTGGGTTATGTTACTAACTGGATTAATGATAACTTGAGTTGAAGCCAAAATACACGCATGGTCAGAAATTCCAATAGGTGGAAGATAGTTGATATCACTAAATAAGCTTGAGTTGTTGGTTAGAATTAAATCAAGCGTTGATGGTGTCTGAGAGTTACGAAATCGCGTAGGCTGAGTGATGAGTTGAGATAAATTGGAATCTACAATCAATTTCGTAAACAACTTTTGGGCGGAAGTTCCATCGCTGCTGTCTCTTATCGGCCATGAAATTTTAGGAAAGTTGAAATCACCAAATATAATTAGGTTTTTATGTTTATCAGATAAATTTTGAATCGTATCAAACAGGTGGATGTCGTCTTCTATGAGCGATGTAGGCTCTCGATAAATAACTCCAAGCAGAAATTCAAGTGAAAAAATTTTTACAGACACCCAAAGGGATTCCATATTTGTAATAGTTATATTTAGATTTCCAAGATTACGATTGTTCAATACAGTTTCTAGAAAATAAATACAAACACCTCCTCCCTTACGGCCTACTCGGTCACATCGGTGTAGAACATACCCAGGAATCTTATATATAGATGACGGATGCGAAGGTGTTAGCCAGGTCTCAGTGATCAGTATACATGTTGGTTTTATTTTAATAACAGTCATCAAAAAATCATCAAATTTAGCACAAATAGAAGCAAGATTAGTGTAAAAGAATGTAATGTTAGAGACATAGTTTAAGCGTTTTTTGAGGCGATTGGTTTCTCGATAATTGTAGGCAGGCCGTTAATATATTTAATGGTAAGATTGGTTTCACCATTTTTCACGCGGACGCTGAGTTCTTCACGCAATTGGGCCAGGTAGTTCCTCTGTCTAGGCGTTTGGTCATTACCAATTGAAACGTGGCTAAAATCAGACTGTAATAAGCAGCGTTTATTTTTTAGTATCATTCGAGCCTCGGAGACACTACGCAGCGTCAGCTTGACAGGACGGGGTTTATTATCATTTTTAAATTTTCCTAGGCGTCTAACAGCTGAGGGCTTCAATTCGGTGTTGTTTGATATTTTTAACAAAATATCATTAACAGCTTCACCGTCGGATTTTCTTGATGTATCATCATGCTCCGGTAGATCATAAATAATGATATTTTTCTGACGATTTTGGCGGTCATTTAATTCTACTAACAGATTTTCAAACAATTTTGGTGAAATGTCAGTGGTGCAAGAGATTTTTTCCTCAATTTTAAGCATTCTATCCATTAAATTGTTTAAGAGCTTTGTGAGGCCGGAAAGTTTATCACTTTCCTCTGAGCATTTTGTGCAAAAATATTTCAAATTCTTAGATTTTTGCCTTGTGACGCGTTTTACGTCATCAGTTGATAAGTTGGAACAAGCGGTATGGACATGTAGCTTACACATATCACAAACAACAGTGAGCGCCCGATCGGTGATTAGTCTTGAACACTCAGCACACGAAGACATGATGAACGGACTAATGGTGCCCTCTTCAGGTTTCAACAGTTATTGAATATTTATACGATAAATTAATGAACTATAGAAAAAGGTTTGTGACCCTGCTGGGTTATTCCCAAAATAACAGTTTTATAGGAATAATTTCACAAATTAAAACAGGGTTAAAGTTGCTAAAGTCTAATTTATCTGCATTTGATTCAGAAAACCGCACTTCCACACCTCACCAACACAGTAACAACTTATCACACAACAATTGAATACTTAATATTTAGATAAATAGATAATATTTCTAAATAATAGTAGAGCAAAACTTGTCTGCAAGTATGATACAAATATTTTTTTCATGTAGAAATCTTACAAAAACAATGATCTACGATGTGTGTAATTTAAGTAACCGGACTGGCAACATAGTATTTGATCTGGCACATTTGGGATGCGGGACTTGGAGGGCCGGCAGGTGAACATGTGATACGCCTGCAGTACGAGTTTGAACTCGTTAGAGTAATTTTGTTGTCCGTAGCAATTCTTTTCTTGAAACAGTTTTTCTAGTGCGTTCTAAAAATGAGTGACATTCATTTCGAGTAACGGTGGGCTATCAGGTTTTTTTCTTCAGACTTGGGCACTGTGCAACGGAAACTTTTGCAAAACTTCAGCATGCCTATGGAGACAGTGTTTTGTCAAGGACCCAGGTTTTTTGGTGGTTTAAGGCATTTTCAGAAGGAAGAGAGTTGATTGAAGATGAATCACGCAGCGGAAGGCCTTCATCTTCAAGAACCGATGAAAATGTCAACAGAATTCGGGATCTTATGCGTTCAGATCGTCAGTTGACAGTCAGAATGATCGGGGAAGAGTTGAATCACACTACCGTTCATCAGATTTTGACCAATAAATTGGGGATGAGAAAAATCTGCGCAAAAAACAGACCTCAGCCTCCTTATTCGCCTAACTTGAGTCCTTGTGACTTTTTCTTCTTCCCAAGATGGAAAAATCACCTCCTGGGACGTCATTTTGGGAAACTCGAAAACATTCAAACGTCCGTAACTGACCAGCTGAAAGCTATTCCAGCATCCGAGTTCCAGCACTGCTATGAGAATTGGAAGAACCGTCTCCAAAGCTGTGTGGCTTCCCAAGGAAGTTATTTTGAGGGAGACAATATTGAATTGTAATTCTATTCGAATAAAAAAATTTTAAAAGTCAGTCCGGTTACTTAATTTACACACCTCGTATAAAATAAAAAAAGTGGTGAGGGCGATGTATGTGTCGACCGTTTGACGGGAAGGGAAAAGTTAAACAGCATCTGATTCGAAAGGATTTATCCTGTTGCCTAGGGGCGTTTTTATCGTTTTGGGGGGTTGAGATTATTTTTATTAAAGAAAACCATTTTCTGAACGGTTTCTGTACGTATTTTTTGTAAGTAGGTGCGCAAGAACATACGATATGCACAAACAAGCCAGAAAGCTCTAAGATTGGGTCTAAGCGAATGCATTCACAATACAGAGTAAAATGGAATTCAGTTATTACCTGTTATATATCTGTATTATACATTCAAATACAAGGTCAATAACTGTAGGTAGAGTTAACGAGATTAGCAAGGGATTCCACTCAAATTTTTACACCATAAAGCGGCAAATTATGCTATTATTTACGCATTAAGCGTGTTCTGCATTATACAATTCTCATCAAATTTTCATACTTATTTCTTTGACTAGAACTTGTACTAGAAATAAATCAGTGAAATTGTACAGTGTAGAACACGGTAAGTAGTCAAGGTCAACTTTATTCAAAACTAGATTTGATCCAACTATTCTTGAAACCACATCCAACTTGGAACTCGGTGCATGCGCAGTAGACAGTTTTAACAATTGTACCAACATTAAAATTACGCTTGTAAATATTTTGTATTACCACGTGTTTAATAGTGTTTTGTTGATCATTGGTTTAAATAAGCGAATATATAAATTGTGTTTTGTGTGTGAATCAGTAATTTTACAAATCTAATAGCTAGGTTATAAACACTTGACAAGATATGAATAATATTTTTATGTTGGTACTTTAAATGAACTGAAACACGTGTAAGAATTTCATTCTCTACCAAAAAATTGAAAAATAAATTGTATTAAAACTTTGACAACTTCTAGTTCAAAGAAAAAAGTTTAGAAAATTGATGAATAAAGTATAATGTAGAACACGCTTTATATATTTGACCCGCTATTTGAATCTACAAAATTTCAAATTCAATTTTGACCCGTCTGAGGAAAAAGGTTTGCCATCGCTGTAATTAACTAAAATTCATACGTCCGATTTTACTCCATTATTCACTGCTAAAAAAGTTGGTGATATCCAGCCGGGGTGTCGCGAAGAAAACTAGGCCGCCCGAAAGCACCTGAATAAATTGTTCTATTCACGTGGATAAGGAACAAAGGGGAAGGATGTAGGATGTCACATATATAGTGATAACGCCATAGGCAACCCCAGAAGGCCGTTAAACAAGAGAACTGTTTATATTATTGTTTTGTGGAGTTTGTACTAAATCATAAGAAAATTAATTGGTCTAGTGGTAAGTTTTTACTGTTATTTTTCTTTCCAGATGTTATTAGGGGAGACCGGGGCTGGTTCTAACAGGGGCAGGTATTAACATGCTGATTCATGCCAAACTATTGGTCAAAGAAAAGAAATAAACACGATTGCCGCGTTTGTAAGCAATGCTAAACGTGTCGAGACTCGTCAGTTTCGACTGTGCCACATGTAAGACTTGGTCTCATGCAAAGTGCATTAAAGGTGATTTATTGAGATATATATGTACGAACTGCAATTCGGACTACGATTACAAAGAGTAGAGTTTCTGTGTTAGGATATTAAGGCTAGAGTTCCTATTTTTTTGGATTCACGGTAAGTTCATCGAAAATCAATTCATCGAATATCAATTAATCGAAAATCAATTCATCGAAAATCAATTCATCGAAAATCAATTCATCGAAAATCAATTCATCGAATGATCAATTCATCGAATGATCAATTCATCGAAAAAAAATATTTTGTAAATATTTGAGAGGAATGGCGAGGGGATCGGAAAGGCAAAAAAGCAGTGGTCAATAAAAGTTACACAGACAGACTACACTTATTAAATAACTATCATGCTTGGTCTATTAATAATTTTTAAATTTTCCATTCAGAAAATACGCCAGGTAAAAGATACCTGTTGGATTATTTTGAAATCTAACAGGGCTCCTTAGATCAGAAAAACCCGGTTAATGGGATCATAAATGTACTTAATACACCCATTCTTAAAGGATTATAAAAATGGTATATCCACATCTGTTAAGTCTTAAGGGTTTTGTGTTATGTACATAGTTTTACTATTCATATTTACTATACCACACATGATTTGTTCAATGTACGGTGATTCTAAACAGGTGGCATTGTTATGTTAGTGTGAGTTTGTTTTGTCATTAAACTAGATGATGGGTAGCTCGCTTCGCTCGGCTTCTTCTAACCAAACCCTTACTAACCTAACCTAACCTAAGATTGCGCTTTGTCCTTAAACTAGGAGATGGGTAACTCGCTGCGATCGGTTTTAGACTTTTACTAACTAAACCTAACCTAATTACCTTGTTTTTAGGCGCATAGTACTTTATTTTCCCCCATATTAGCCCAATTAAAATGCGTATCATTGTGTATGAATTTATAAAAATTATTTGCGTGCAATTGCCCATAACCTGTCTTATTAAATCTTAAAAACAAAACATTTATTTCTTTTATTATATAAATTTTCTTATTATATTTCTTTATTTATATTCAAACACTATGTCACTTTATTTACCTTTTTTTAAACCATATAAAAAAATTTACGCAATTATTTCTTAGTCTGTCTACTTTTATTGACCACTGCTCTTTTGACTTTCCGATCCCCTCGGCATTCCTCTCAAATATTTACAAAATATTTTTTTTCGATGAATTGATCATTCGATGAATTGATCATTCGATGAATTGATTTTCGATGAATTGATTTTCGATGAATTGATTTTCGATGAATTGATTTTCGATGAATTGATATTCGATGAATTGATTTTCGATGAATTGATATTCGATGAATTGATTTTCGATGAACTCGTCGGTTACCATTTTTTTGTGTTAATTAACGTTGTTTTTTTTAAAGAAGATATTTATATAACTTTTTGTTAATTACATTATATATATTATAAAAATAAATAAATGTTGATTTTTGTAGATTAACTGGTGTTTAATTATTTGGAAAAAAGTTCAAATTTTATAATTACCCTTCCTGTTAAAACTTACCCCAGGGCTGTTAGAACTAGCCCCAAGGCTGGGGTAAGTTTTAACATGTGAGTTTCTTTGGAAAAACCCGTTATTATTCAGAAAGTAATACGTAAACAACCATTTTGATATACTTTATGTAAAGTCCTATAAATTATGAATTACATGGTCTAAAATCATTTATCTAACGCAAGAGGTTGGGTAGCTATGGAAGTTAGTTTCAAAATTGTTAGAACCAACCCCGGTCTCCCCTACCATTTTATCTTTGTTGTGTCCTTCGTATTTTTCTACATTCTTTGTTTCTGGTCAGTCAGGACATGTTTGCCTTTGACTCCACAGCCGTTTCTTTCCATTATACTTCGTTTTAGTAGAATTCATTACAATTCTACGGTATATGAATATACATTAGCAGTTACCAAGAACTGATCAAAATATGCCATTAATTATACAGTTGTTATTATTTTACCAACTGCTACCAACAAACAAATATATTACCCGTTAATTCATGGATTATTCTTCAGATGACGTTTAACATTACTGAAGACCCATATTACTTATACAACTTCGTAAACAATAGAAGTAGTTTACTATCGCATTCTGTAACGTTTTAAACCATAACCTAGCTCACGTGTTAAGATATAGTCTATTCTTCACACAAAAGTTTTGTCGATGTTGTAAGTTAGTGTAACGGATTTTCAATATCCTTGATTTAAACTGAAAAGACATTGAAATTAGGTTACAAATTCAATGACATATTCAATTTTCAGTGTTTACTATAGTTTTCATCCATCCAAGGACTACTCCAGGGGTTCTCAAGTATAGTTTACATACCGATTGATTGACAGAGAACCAATAAACAAATATATATCTATTACATTTGAATATATTCAGATAAACGTGTGTTTGTTTTTGTATATGGAGCGCTTCTATTGCAGCTCGGCTGCCTTTTGCAAGAATGCAGTAATTGATGTTGACCACACA
Source organism: Liopterus haemorrhoidalis (assembly GCA_963971575.1). Taxonomy (NCBI): domain Eukaryota; kingdom Metazoa; phylum Arthropoda; class Insecta; order Coleoptera; family Dytiscidae; genus Liopterus; species Liopterus haemorrhoidalis. The sequence goes on along the minus strand of OZ020618.1, from coordinate 11,787,022 downwards.
TGTCAGAAAAAATTGATGTGAAGTGTGAATTTTCACACATTGCATGGTTTCGCAGATATATAATAAGTGAAGGCGGCATGCTGAGTGTGTAGGACAAATTTTGCTTTGTAGTAACCACGGCAAAATGAACGATCTTTTTAAAATAGTTTATCGTCTGTTAATCTCAGAGCTTTAAAACAAATTTTATGTTAAAATATTTTTTTGTTAATTTTAATTCGAATACCAAATATCATTATTTAGGTTTCTAAATAAGTGCAGTATTTTTTTTATATAACAAGGTTCATTAAGATTTTGAAAATTGCGCCTATGGCTTTCATTGGTTGTCTTAAATCATACGCTCCGCCCCTATGGTTTCGTATAAATGACACATAGAATGAAAATATAATTCCAATTGGTTATTAAATTTACGCTCTTGCAAATTAAATTAAAAATTTGCTAAAATATAACTAGAATATTAACAAATTAATTTAAACAAAATAAAAATGAAAAAAAAAACAAAAAATAAAATTGACTCCACAAGCCAGGAACGAACCTATGTAATGAACAAATCTGTGTAGTTAGCGCGCAACGGAGCCACTAGACCACCATACGCTTAACAACTCAGCGTGTTATATGAGTATAAGCTGTATGCATCGTCAACCAAAAAAACACAAAAAATGCGTTATTCGAAACATAATCTGATCAAAAATTCCTGTTGTACTATTCCGGTTCACACCAATGTACATTACTTAGAATTTTTTCAGATTTTTTGTTTAAACCATCTGGGCTTCAGGGTGTGGGACAAAAATTTTTTTGCACAATTTTGGCAAAATTTTTTTCAAAAAACATTTATTTTTTCATTAAATACATATTTGTTTATATTTATCCCGCGCTGTATTTTTTTGAACTCTCTATAGTTTTCCTATTTGTGGGTCAAAAAGTTGTACAAGTATGCCAAATTTCAACTGTCTATGTTCAGCCGTTTGGCTACAATTTCTATCGCACAGACAGACACATGAGTGACGTTATAAAGGTTTTTTGGTGGTCATACCTACAAAACCCTAAAAACTGCTAGCAGTACTTATTCATCGTCCATACTATTTGGTTAATATCTGTTATTTGACACTTTTTAAGAAACTTTTTTTACTAAGAGGTTAACTTAAAATGTTTTGACACGATAATTTTATTGGAAAGCAAAGCAATAAAATCTGCGTTCAACGTTTCACTTCTAAGTTTTGTGTCTACGCCCATTGGAAAACCATTTGAACGTCAAAATATATTTTCGTGCAAGAGCGGTAGATTCAAAAACCTATATCTTATTACAAATGGCTCATATGGAATTTTTGTTGCGCATATTTATTAATTATATTTTTATTAGCATCCTTTGATTTTTATTAACATATATAAATTATTGTTTAATTAATGTAATAAATAGCATATAATGTTGTTTTGTTTTTCAAGGACATGGCCTAAAACATGATTGAATTTTTTCATATAATTATAGCTTCATAAAATTGTGGATGTAAAATGGTTTGAGCAAGGTCATTCGAGATGTTTTTGTTAAATGTTTGAAAAATAAGAAACACAAACAAAATAGTTGGAAAATATAATTTGTATAAACAAATCTATAATGAAATAAATAAGAGAAACAATATGCCAGAAAATATATTGTTAGATAAATTTTTGATACGATTTATTTACCAAAATATTGTAAATAGGTTTGAGTAAATAAGAACTTTTTACAACACCTAGGTATTTATCTAGTGCAAATATTTTGATGGAATTTCAATATCTATTGTATACGAGTAATGCTAGGAGTTGAAAACAAGTTATGGCACAAAATAGTATTTTATTTAACAAGCATATGATGCAGGCTATATTGCGCGAGAATGAAGTTTACCACCTTAGCTGTAAGCGAGTGTATTATAACCACTATATCCTACTCAAATACAATATTTTATGTACAATTATATGATTTTTTCATTAAAAATATAGTAAATTTAATTTAAAAACTAAATTCTGAGCGTCAGTTGAAAACTTCAGAACCTACGTCATCAATATGGCTACCGAACGCTCAGCTGATTGTAACGTACAATGTTTAAAATACTATTATTTATTGTTTTATTTATTCTAACTTATAAATAATATTCTAGTTATAAAGATGGGCTATGTGAGGAGCAAATAGCCTTCGTTGCTAAGCGCCAAATATTTTAACAAACTAAGTTGCCAAAAAAAAACTTGGAGTGTAAATAAACGTTCATTATCAACGGATGAGCACGCATGCGCGTCATATTTTACACTGCATCCAATATGAACAGCTTTATGTATTTATATATATATTTACAGCATAGAGCAAATACAAATTAAATATATGAGGTATTTTGCTCTAAAACAAAACTTAACTTTCCATTCATCAACCTATCATTCATTTTTAAACGATTTAAATTACAGTACGCTTGAAACTAGAAGAACAAAAAATGATATGATCTTATTACATAAAATTATTAATAGTTTAATAGATGTTCAACCATTTATTTCAAATATAAACATATTAGTACCTCAAAGAAATACTAGATCAAAAAATACATTTTACATTAATAATTGCAATACAAACTACTGTCAAAATTCACCTCTTAACCGATGCATGTCAGTCTTTAATGAGAAATTTAATGCTATAGACATATTTAATGGTTCACTTCCAGAGTTTAAATCGAAAATGAATATTATGTTAAACATTACACGTTAAATAAAATAAAATTGTTTCATATTGTATTATTATATTGTTATCATATTGTATATGTAATTATAACAACACATTTATTTATATCATCTGATGCATTGTACTAATATTCTGTAGATATCTGTAATTGGCCACTCACTGGCTGTTGATGTCTTAAATAAATAAAAAAAATAAAAAAAAAAAATAATAGTTGGAGTCATAATGCCTTTTTTATTTGATGGTGTAGATAAAAAGATTACATATGCAGCATTAGTCAACGGAGTGGCTGAGCTCGTTAAATCTCGCATTTCTCACTGGTAAAAACAGTCTGAATTGTGAGGTTATTCGGGCGAGAATAATATGTTAACATTACTCCTATTTTCACAATCATTCACCCCTCATACAGGTGTAGGAGCTCGCACACTGGCATCGGCGATTAGCCTTGTCGCAGAAATAGGCCGATGTAAAAAAAATAAAATTAAAAAAAATATGTAGGGGCATAACGGGTGCCCCTCTTTTGAGCTCTTAAAGCATGCCGCCATGTTTGGGTGCAATCCAATCACATTCAGTACTTAGCTAGTGTCTTCCGAGAGTGGTTGTATGACTGAGAGTTGACGTTTACATTTTGTAAATTGGTGAAACGTGTTTTTTGCTGTGTTGATATATTTTTCACACATATCCAGATTTTGATTACTCCAGCGCAGAGCATGTAGCAAGTGGGCACATTGTTCTTGCGGTGGAGAAGATGATAACGATGAGGAATGCACTAAAGTGTGTTCATTCTGCGCCAGATTTTAGCTTATTGCCCATTATGCCCTGACGCCGGGGCAAATCTTTATTGAAACAGACTCTACACGTCGCCATACAATAGACGATTTTATATATCGCTTTTAGACTTGATTCAATAACACCTAAAGGAAAATTTGTTTAATAAAAGCACTTAAAATCAATCGTTGAGTTGTTCCATGCACTTTACTATAATGTGCATAAAATATTATGTTATAACAAATTTTTCGACATGAAAGAGTTTCTTAAATCGATTTCCTGTAATAACTTTGCTTTGTAAACTTCAAATATTATTCATTTTATTGAAAACGATTTTAACAAGCAAAAAGTGAAATGGCGCGATTCCCCGAAATGCGCCTTGGCCTCCTGTTTCCAGGTTTCATAAACATATTTTCTCCACGACCACTATAGAATTTACCAATTCTTAAACCAATTTTGACTACAGAAAGTTAATATTCTAACACAAGAGTTGGAATGTTATTCTAAAGCACTTATCTTCTTATGCATTTTGCATGTATTTCATTTCATCACTTGTTATGGAATAACTATTCTATACTTGTTGTCTTTTGTTTTGTAGGGTTACATTAAGATATATGCAACGTTTACATTAAATAAATGCAACATAACTTCCTAACCTAAAATAGTGGCCGATGTGCGGCAAATTAAATTAAAATTAAACAAATAATAAATTAAAAAAAAAAATAGTTTAATTAATTGATTAATTTGTTATGTAATTTAAATTATTTGTTAAGATAAAATGTTTGTTAAAATATTTTTTTGTTAATTTATTTTTCTTTTTGGTGGTCGTGGAGAAAGTAGGGTCTGTGACTCGGTTGGAAGAGAAAATTCGATGCTCGTGGTTCCTCACGCTCGCCTGCGGCTCGCGCTCGGAATGTTCCACTCGCATCGAATTTTCTCATTCCAACCTTGTTACAGAATATACTATTCAATCTCTGTACATTCAGGAGTAATATGGTCAGCATTATGTAAGAAGTGTTGTAAAAGATTAGTTTTGGTGCACATCAACGAAGGCTAATTGCGCCTAACACAGCCTCTCTAAATTACTAGAATATATATTAACAAGAATAAATAGAACAATAGATAAATAAAATCTTATGCGCATATTCAGTATAAAAAATTTAATTAGAATAAAAGTCTGTTCGAAAAACTGAACAGAAGCAGAATTATGCTAAAAGAACAGCACACAGAAAGGCACCTACAGTTTATAGCCGAATGCGAATGCCTTAGCGTGGCCCATAATTTTTATAAATATTTTTACTATTTGACATAGGATTTAAATCCGCGTACAGACCCTTACCAGCAGCATTCTTTGAACCCCCAACTATCTCTCTACGATGAGCTGTTTCCGAAATAATCTGGAAAAAATTGTCTTAAATGTATAGATTTCAAAAATAGTAATCGCAAAAATAAAATTCTATTATTTGTATTAAGAAACCGCAAAACCAAAAACTATAAAAATTGCGTAGTTTTCGAACCATAAGACGCACCTTTTCAAGCAGAAAAATCTACTTAATATTGGGGTGCGTCTTATAGTACGAAGGTACAGTGCATTGTTTAAAAAGAGTTTAAAAAGAGTTAGATGTTAATATGGAATCAATTCAAAGCGCACAACAGAATCACCCAAGACGAAAAGACATGAATACAGAATTAGTAGTCATTCCTGGAGTCCATATAAGTTGGTTGCAATCATTGGATGGGTCGATTTAAAAATTGTATGCGGAAACGTGCGATTTTTTTAACATACGAGAACTGACAACTAAACTAACGCACGAAGTTAAATGAGCATGGTTATAGTACATACATACTTGCGTGCGGTAACTTGCGTCCACGCACAGACATGTTTGTTTTTTTTATGCGTCCAGCAGGCCAAAAATATGAGTTTTGATTCAGACTTTTTTTTTCAAAATTAGAAGCAGAATAGAATTGTGAATATGCTGCTGCATAACAATGGGGATTATTTATTTATTTATTTCGTTATTTATCTGTTTATTTATTTATTTTGTTTTCTTCTTTTCTTTGGAGTTCTACAGAAACAAATAGGTTTGTTTCTGTCCAACAAAATCAACAGAAAATCCATTTCTGTCTGTCTATTTTTTCCGAGATTCATGTAAAAATTATTATTTATCCATATAAAAAAGTACTTCGGGCAAGAATATTTGTTTTTTTTTTTATTCTAAACAATTTTGGTCATACACGTTTTTGCTATTAACAATAAAGGAGATATTTCAAGATCTTAGTTTTCCCGTAACTCCCCAAATATTAAATCCCCATATCTAAAAATGCACAACAATAATTTGTTTTATTACTATAAATAATGTTGTTTTATATGTTTTTGATGTTAAGTTAATAATAACTGAGTTATTTTAAATAAAACAGTTTAATTTGAATGAGACCGCACGCAAGTCGCATGTATGTATTGAAACCACCCATCCAATTTGCTCCGCCCAAGAATTATGATTCTCCATTCTAAAGTAAAATCCTGGCTGCGCTTTACAATACTTCCTTTATCTGGTAACTGAAAAAAAAACAAAAAAAACATATTTGCAAAAATGCAAAATAAACTATTATAAATTAAACTAGGTCTAGGTTTTTAATGTTGATACGCAAACTTAAAATTAAGAATTTAATCATTAGTGTTTATCTTCAAAACGGTAACAACCTTCCATGTTAGGCGTTCTTTAAGCAAGGTCACCTAACAGGTTACTTATTTTTTTAACATAACAATTACCGTTATAAAACAAAATCTTGCTGCTTATATATCCTAACAATTTTTTCATGATATAATAAATAAATAAACATAATCCCATTACACATATTTTCACGTAGGTAAAATAATTCAAAAGGAACAGTTTTTTAATCGGTTTTTTCTTCTTCCTTGGGCATGTCGTCGGGTTAACTTCCGGCTTCACTCACATAAGTCCTCAATTTTGATCTGTTTAAAAAACAATACATACATATAATTAAATTGTTGATTACAGAAACATGCTTCGCTAAGAAGTTTTTTATATGATAAAAATAAATCATTAATTTAAAAAATCACTTTTTAAACACTGTTGGTGTTGTCAAAGCTATTATTCTTTTTCAGGATCCAAAAAAAAATGTCTTTCCAACTTGCACATAGATAGTTTTTGCAGTAAATTGTTTTTCCTCATTACCTGTTCAATATTTGTTACTAAGGATATCAATACTTATTAGTTTTTAAGAATATAATTGGAAAATAATAGCAATTTAATAAACTAACCAGTTTAAAATAAAATTTTATTAACACAGTCCATTCCGCTTAATTGGGACACATCGGGACTTAGGCATTTTGGCCCAATTAAGCGGCTGCCCCAATTAAGCGAATTTCACATAAAATTAAACTATGCATATTTTTCTTTCAATAATTTTATTTTATAAAGTCTTGGACAAAACTATAAATTACATATAACCAAAAAATATAAACTTTTAAGAAAAAATAATAATAAATTCCAAAATAAAATAATAAATAGGTACATACAATTTAATTCAATGCAAAAATGCGGCAAGTGTAGTCTGTCTTTTGTTTTTGTAACATTTCACTTCTACAAAATCAGCACAGGTATTCAGTGCGGATGTAGGGTTCCCTTCATTTCCTTCCTGCATAAAATAACGCTGTAATATTAAATTCTTTGTACATTTTCTTGAGAATATGTGTAACATAATATGTACTGTGATCTTAACTGTCCCAATTAAGCGGAATGTTGTCCCAATTAAACATGTAAATTTACTGTTGGTTCCTTGGTTTGGTTTCTGTTCTTTGAGATTTGTCCCAAATAAGCTGCTGCCCCAATTAAGCGGTGGCCCAATTAAGCGGAATCGTCTGTACTCCTAATATTTATAAAACTTGAAAAGTTAATATTGTGACGAAAATATTTTGATTTCTCTTATGGGACGCCTATGGTGGAATTCCGTGGTATAATCTGGAAAGTTCTAGTAATTCATATTCCATGGAAACAATCTAGAATTCTTTAGAAAAACATTGAAACAAACGAACCGAAGTTTACTTGGTAACGAAATGTTTTTATGTAGTTTGTCGGTATGTAATTATCTTTAACACAAGTATACTGACAGTTTGTGCCTCCGGGCGAAAATTGTTATTAGTATTCCGCATACAGTAGCACCTAGCGCTTAGAATGCATTCCTTAGACGACAAAGTGCTAAATAAAACAGCGTTAAACGAGTTCATTTTAACTCATAGTAAATAGGAAAAGGGGAACACACAACCAAAACTAAACAAATTTTACTATAATTTTAAGTTGTTTTTATATTAATTTGCATAATAATATATGTTATATAACACAAAAAATATGCACACAGAAGTATAAAGTTCATTTTTGTGATGCATGTCCTCGGTCTTCTGAATTTCTTGTTTTTTTTGCGATGAAGGCGTTTAGTATCATTTGTCGCTTTCTTTTTCTCTCGTTAAGCAAATGTCGGTAGCAGGTAGGGTTGCCAACTTTTTCTGAGACAATTCCTGGACTTCTTGTTCAAAACTGAAATATATAATAAAAAAAATTATTGTTAAGATGTATCTACGATCAAAAAGTATTTTTTAAAAGCTTTCTCTGAAACTCCGGGACATTTTGACATTCAACCTGTATTCTGGACAGCAACTTCAATTCCTGGGCAATCCAGGCCAATCCTGAACGGTTGGTAATACTAATAGCAGGAGATCCCATCCAAAACACGCCAAACTTGCTTTTGCACTTCTTTCAAAATCTAGATCATTCGCTAAAGTTTGAACAGCGATTTGAACAGCCAAACTTTCACTAAGAAAATCTGTAGCAAGTTCTTTGGGTTCTTCCTTTTCAGAATCACTATTTTCAAGTTTTACATGAATTCCTTGTTCTGCCAATTCTTGAAGATCGTCGTTGGTAAAGATCTCACCACTAACCTGCAGTAACTCAATATCTTGTTCATCTACTTAGGTTGACAATTTGGCCAACGAGAGGCTTTTCTCGTTGAGAATCCTTGGATACCTTGGATACGTGAGAACTGGAAGTAGTTTATGGAAGCTTCAAAAATAATGAGGATAGTAATAGTCAAATGAATTCGCTGATGGGGGCGAAAACGGAGTTAAGTCATAATTAAGAAGATAAGACTTAACACCTTTTTCACGCCCATCAGCGAATTAATGTTGGTCTGTCTTTGTCGCGAAGCTTACACGTGAAAAGAAGTGCTTATAGACGTACATATTGAGAAGTGACATTACCTATAGAGGCGCTGTTGTCGCTTACAAAATGGCGATTGGAATAGGATATTTTTGACATTTGCCATTTGATACACAACAATTCACATTGCAGTTAATTTTCTGTTGCGAATTTAAAGACGTTTTCTTCACTTTAACACATACAAACAATGTAATTAAATGAGCCACATCCAACAAAATCCTATTCCGTTAAGTTCCAAATATTCCGCTAGGCGTCACTTCAGTTATTGTCAGTTCTCAATATTGAGAATTCCATTGGCTGTTCATGTAACGAAGAGTTACTCTGCAGAATTATTAGTTTTATACCTTACTTTTTCTTTTTTCCTTCAGTTTGTCCTTTGCACCAAAACTTTATTATCTAATTAAACAAACCCAAACAATGCTACTGATATGGCAACTATCAACTGATTTATACATACAAAACAACTAAGTATACGCGCTCTGCACGATATCTAAAGACGCTTTTATCTTAAAATTTGGTCTGGCAGTTAAATATAAATTAAATAAAAACACACAAGATGAAATTCCACAAAAGTAAATAATATATTGCTCTGTATATTTCGGCCGTTAGACCCTTATTTAGAGACTAACAAAAAATTGATGTGAAATGTGAATTTTCATATATTGCAGAGTTTCGCAGGTATATAATAAATGAAGACGGCATGCTGAGTGTGTAGGACAAATTTTGCTTTACAGTAATCACGGCAAAATGAACGATATTTTTAAAATAATTTATCATCTGTTAATCTAAGAGCTTTAAAAACAAATTTTATGTTAGAATATTTTTTTGTTAATTTTAATTCGAATACCTAATATCATTATTTAGGTTTCTAAATATGTGCAGTATTATTTTTATATAGCAAGGTTCATTATAATTTGGAAAATTGCGCCTATGGCTTCCATCATAGGCGCCCGCAAGGGGGGGCAAGATGGGTCAGTTGCCCCCCTCCTGGATTTCGGAATCAATTACCAATTCGTATCTTAGAAAAAAAAAAAAAATTTAAATATAAAATTCATTAAAAAAAAACTATTGTTTATTATTATATTTTTGCTCTAGGAACTTTGGCTATTAGCCCGGATAGTTCTTATGTATTAAAATCAATGATTTTTAACTACAGTAATACCCCGCCACTCGACGTTAATTCGTTATGAAAAAGCGTCGAGTAGCGATTACGTCGAGTGGCGAGTCGAATTTCTCCATAAGAAATAAAGGGAATCGTATGTAAATATATACATATCCATATAAGGAAATACATATATGTATATGTTTTCCTTTTAGCTATGCTTGCATTTCTATCCCTTGGACTCATAATTATAAATATAAATCTCTTATTTTGGCAAAAAACAAAAAGTTCATAGCTGCACCACGGTTGGTTATACGGATGTACACATTTAAAAATTAGATTGCGTACCACGGTTGGTTGCATGGATGTACACTCTTAATAATTTGATTGACGTGCCATGGTTGGTTAGACGGATGTACACATTTAAATATTAGATTGACGTACCACGGTTGGTTGCATGGATGTACACATTTAAAAATTTGATTGACGTGCAACGGTTGGTTACAGGGATGTACACATTTAAAAATTAGATTGACGTGCCACGGTTGGTTACACGGATGTACACATATAAAAATTATATTGACGTACCACGGTTGGTTGCATGGATGTACACATTTAAAAATTTGATTGACTTGCACCGGTTGGTTTCATGGATGTACACATTTAAAAATTTGATTGACGTGCAACGGTTGGTTATACGGACGTACCTACACATTTAAAAATTTGATTGACGTGCCACGGCTGGTTACACGGATGTACACATATAAAAATTAGATTGACGTGCCATGGTTGGTTACACGGATGTACACATTTAAAAATTATATTGACGTACCACGGTTGGTTGCATGGATGTACACATTTAAAAATTAGATTGACGTGCCACGGTTGGTTGCATGGATGTACACACTTAATAATTTGATTAACGTGCCATAGTTGGTTACACAGATGTACACATTTAAAAATTAGATTGACGTACCACGGTTGGTTGCCTGGATGTACACATTTAAAAATTTGATTGACATGCTATGGTTGGTTACATGGATGTACACATTTAAAAATTAGATTGACGTACCACGGTTGGTTGCATGAATGTACACACTTAATAATTTGATTGACGTGCCATGGTTGGTTACACGGATGAACACATGTAAAAATTAGATTGACGTACCACGGTTGGCTTCATGGATGTACACTTTTAAAAATTTGATTGACGTGCAACGGTTGGTTACACAGATGTACACATTTAAAAATTAGATTGACGTACCACGGTTGGTTGCATAGATGTACACACTTAATAATTTGATTGACGTGCCATGGTTGGTTACAGGGATGTACACATTTAAAAATTTGATTGACGTGCTATGGTTGGTTACACGGATGTAGACATTTAAAAATTAGATTGACGTACCACGGTTGGTTGCACGGATGTACACACTTAATAATTTGATTGACGTGCCATGGCTGGTTACACGCATGTACATATTTAAAAATTAGATTGACGTGCAACGGTTGGTTACATGGATGTACACATTAAAAAATTAAATTGACGCACCACGGTTGGTTACACGGATGTACACATTTAAAAATTAGATTGACGTACCACGGTTGGTTGCATGGATGTACACATTTAAAAATTTGATTGACGTGCAACGGTTGGTTACACGGATGAACACATTTAAAAATTAGATTGACGTGCCACGGTTGGTTACTCGGATGTACACATTTAAAAATTACATTTACGTATCACGGTTGGTTGCATGGATGTACACACTTAATAATTTGATTGACGTGCCATGGTTGGTTACACGGATGTACACATTTAAAAATTAGATTGACGTACCACGGTTGGTTGCATGGATGTACACATTTAAAAATTAGATTGACGTACCACGGTTGGTTACATGGATGTACTAATTTAAAAATTGGATTGACGTGCAACGGTTGGTTACATGGATGTACACATTTAAAAATTAGATTGACGTGCAATGGTTGGTTACATGGATGTACCAATTTAAAAATTAAATTGACGTGCCACGGTTGGTTACAGGGATGTACACGATTAAAATGTGAACATCCGTGTAACCAACCGTGGCACGTCAATCAAATTTTTAAATGTGTTCATCCATGTAACCAACCGTGGCACGTTAATCTAAATTTTAAATGTGTTCATCCATGTAACCAACCGTTGCACGTCAATCTAATTTTTAAATGTGTACATCCATGTAACCAACCGGGGCACGTCAATCTAATTTTTAAATGTGTACATCCGTGTAACCAACCGTTGCACGTCAATCAAATTTTTAAATGTGTACATCCATGCAACCAACCGTGGTACGTCAATCTAATTTTTAAATGTGTACATCCGTGTAACCAGCCGTTGCACGTCAATCTAATTTTTAAATGTGTACATCCATGTAACCAACCGTTGCACGTCAATCTAATTTTTAAATGTGTACATCCATGTAACCAACCGTTGCACGTCAATCTAATCTTTAAATTAGTACATCCATGTAACCAACCGTGGTACGTCAATCTAATTTTTAAATGTGTACATCCGTGTAACCAGCCGTTGCACGTCAATCTTATTTTTAAATGTGTACATCCATGTAACCATCCGTTGCACGTCAATCTAATTTTTAAATTGTACATCCATGTAACCAACCGTTGCACGTCAATCTAATTTTTAAATGTGTACATCCATTTAACCAACCGTTGCACGTCAATCTAATTTTTAAATGTGTACATCCGTGTAACCAGCCGTTGCACGTCAATCTAATTTTTAAATGTGGACATCCATGTGACCAGCCGTTGCACGTCAATCTTATTTTTAAATGTGTACATTCGTGTAACCAACCGTTGCACATCATTCTAATTTTTAAATGTGCACATCCGTGTAACCAACCGTTGCACGTCAATCTTATTTTTAAATGTGTACATCCGTGTAACCAACCGTTGCACGTCAATCTAATTTTTAAATGTGCACATCCATGTAACCAACCGTTGCACGTCAATCTAATTTTTAAATGTGTACACCCGTATAACCAGCCGTTGCACGTCAATCTCATTTTTAAATGTGTACATCCATGTAACCAACCGTTGCACGTCAATCTAATTTTTAAATTAGTACATCCATGTAACCAACCGTTGCACGTCAATCTAATTTTTAAATTAGTACATCCATGTAACCAACCGTTGCACGTCAATCTAATTTTTAAATGTGTAATCCATGTAACTAACCGTTGCACCTCAATCTAATTTTTAAATGTGTACATCCGTGTAACCAACCGTTGCAAATCTGAGTTGTTGTCGTCAAGATATCTAGGCGCGAACTGCTGGCCATGCGTTCATTTTGCTTTGTTTACCAAAATATGTATCACGTGATCCGCTACTCGATCACGCGTCGGATAGCGATGCTTCCGTCGACTCTCACTCTCGACATTTACGTCGAGTGGCGAAAACGTCGAGCTAAGAGGCAGTCGAGTATCGGGGTATTACTGTATAACACATTTACTGTAGAACACATTTTTAATTAAAAAATAAATGTTTATCCTCAGCGGGGATCGTTCCCAGACCCGCCACGTGGAAAGCATTGTTCGAATATCACATCTATATATATGTTTTGATCTTGCCCCCCCCCCCCTAGAATAATTTCTGCGGGCGCCTATGGCTTCCATTGGTTGTTTTAAGTCATATGCTCCGCCCCTCTGGTTTCGTATACATGACACAGAGAATGAAAATATAATTCCTACAATTCCAACTAGTTATTAAATTTACGCTCTTAAAAATTAAATGCAACATTTGCCAAAATATAACTAGAATTTTGACAAAATAATTTAAACAAAATAAAAATGGAAAAAAAGCAAAATAAAATTGTCTCCTCTGCCAGGGAGCGAACCCTAGTTTGCTGCGTAGCACGCGAACAAGCTAACCATTAGATCAGGATACGCCTTGTAGTATAGTGTGTTATATAAATATAACTTTTGAACATCGTCAACCAAAAAACACAAAAAATGGGTTATTTTCCGAAAACATAATCTGATCAAAAATTCCTGTTGTACTATTCCGGTTCACTCCAATGTACCTTACTTAGATTTTTAGTTTAAACCATCTGGGTTACAGGGTGTGGGACGAAAATTTTTTTGCACATCTTTGCCAATATTCGCATCAAAATAATTTATTCTGCAAAAATAAAATTTTGATCGTTAATCCACGTTCCAAGGACTTTCATTTGATACCCTTATCAGAATTTTAAAAATATATATTTTTTTTTCGATGAGCACATACAGTCTGTTCCAGGTTCCGGTTAAGCGGAACTAAATGGGAATTTAGTTCTTTTAGGTTGTCACGAGAAGGGACCTTGCTAGGGTTATTTCATTTTTCACGTTGAAATGTCAAAATTTAAAATTCCAACAATGAAACCATGGAAACGAAGTATATATGTCAAAATTAAATTATTTTTTTATATATTTTAATGACAAAAATATAAATAATTGGTAAATTTGTAATAAGAATGACAAAAAATTAACATATAAAGAAAATGGCATTTTAAAATGATGAAAAAAATCACCAAAAAATGTTTATTGTAAGTATGATTTACAAAGCTTAAACAAAACGGCCGAAAAGCACGATTTAAACGATGAAAGTAACTAGATTGCAAAATCTAGTTCCGCTTAACCGTTTGGAACAGACTGTATTTGTTTGCATTTTTGGGGGGATATGTTTTTTAAATGTTTAGTATTTTTCCTATGTGCGGGTCAAAGAATTGTATAAGCATGTCAAATTTCAACTCTCTACGTTTAGCGGTTTAACTACAATTTTTACAGACGTATAGACAGATATACAGACAGACGACAAAATGAAGGTTTGAAGGTTTTTTTGTCATACCTACAAAACTCAAAAAATGTTAATAAACCAGATTTTTCTTGTAAGTAAACATGAACCCACCACAAGAAAGAAAAATTCTGAGCCCGCCCCACCTAGAATAAATCCTGTGCGCCTGATTACTTCTAAATATATACAGAAATGTTGTGTCACATCTGGTGTGAACAAGGAATATAAAATACCATCTGCTAATATAAAATCTGAAAATTAACTGTTTTATACAAAATACTGACAGTTAAAATACAATCTAGTTTTTATAGTTCATGAACCCCAGTTGTAGAAAACATAATATTAACATGTTTTCTCTTAAGTTTGTGAAAGAAATCAATATGTCATTCTTCATTGACTTTTCGAGTCCTTGAAATTAAAATAATGTTCATGCTGACATTTTTAATAATTGCTCTATTAACATACAAAACGGAAGTACAACGATGACGTAAGATGATGTTGATACTATGAATGAAGTAGAGATAAAAAATTGAGGTGAAGTGTGAATTTTCACACATTGCAGGGTTTCGCATGTATATAAAGGCCTTATCACACTAGAGTTATTATTCAAGTCTAAACTTGGTAAATTAAAGTCTTTGCGTTCGAATCGAAGTCTTGTGTGTGTGTGTGATAGCATGACAAAAAACCTAGGTCTTTAAGTCTGAGCAAATACATCGAGATATATTTCCCCTGTCTCTAGGAGACGGACGAAATCCAAGTCAAATGCGCGTGCGCGGCCTCGCCCTCTCAGTTAGATCAAGTGAGATGGGTGTATAGTTAACGTTATGTACGCAGACGCAAGTTACTTTTCCCTGTTTCCCGTGTGATAGATGGAATCCTGGAAGAAGACTTACAAAATAAAACTTGGATAGTGTTCTAGTGTGATACGCCCTTAATAAGTGAAGGCAGCATGCTGAGTGTGTAAAACAAATTTTGCTTTGTTGTAATCACGGCAAAATGAACGATATTTTTAAAATAATTTATCGTCTGTTAATCTAAGAGCTTTAAAAACCAATTTTATGTTAAAATATTTTTTTGTTAATTTTAATTCGATTATCTAATACCATTATTTAGGTTTCTAAATATGTGAAGTATTTTTTTTTTATTAGAAAAGTTCATTAAGATTTTAAAAATTGCGCCTATCGCTTCCATTGGTTGTTTTAAGTCATATGCTCCGCTCCTCTGGTTTCGTATACATGACACATAGAATGAAAATATAATTCCAACAATTCCAACTGGTTATTAAATTTACGCTCTTAAAAATTAAATGCAACATTTGCCAAAATATAACTAGAATTTTGACAAAATAATTTAAACAAAATAAAAACGAGAAAAAAAAACAATATAAAAATGTCTCCTCTGCCCGGGAGCGAACCCTAGTTTTCTGCGTAGCAACCGTGCAAGCTAACCATTCGACCAAGATACACCTTCTAGTATAGTGTGTTACATAACTATAACTTTTGTACGTCGTCAACCAAAAAAACACAAAAAAAGCGTTATTTTCCGAAAACATAATTGATCAAAAATTCCTGTTGTACTATTCCGGTTCACAACAATGTACATTGCTTAGAATTTTTTCAGATTTTTAGTTTAAACCATCTGGGCTACAGGACAAAATTTTAACTATAACTTTTGTACATCGTCAACCAAAAAAAACACAAAAAAAGCGTTATTTTCCGAAAACATAATGTGATCAAAAATTCCTGTTATACTATTCCGGTTCACACCAATGTACATTACCTCGGATTTTTGCAGATTTTTAGTTTAAACCAGCTGGGCTATAGGGTGTCGGACAATTTTTTTTTTTGCACAATTTTGGCAAAAATCGCCTCAAAATAATTCATTTTGCAAAAATAAAATTTTGATCGTTAATCCACGTACTAAGGGCTTTCATTTGATACCCTACTCAGAAATTAAAAAAAAAAAAAATTTCGATGAGCACATATTTGTTTATATTTTTAGGAGTATATGTTTTTTATACGTTTTAGTATTTTTCCTATGTGCGGGTCAAAGAGTTGCATAAGCATGCCAAATTTCAACTCTCTAGGTTTAGCCGTTTGCCTACAATTTTTACCGAACAAATAGGAGACAAAATGACGGTATAAGGGTTTTTTTGTCATACCTACAAAACCCTAAAAACGGACCACTATAGTGTAGATATTTACCATTATATTCTGGATCTGCAGAGATCCATTTCCCTTTGGCTTAACATAATATTATTAATTCTTTTTTACAAACTCTTTACTGTAAAAATTGCACTCTCTCCGTCAATATGGTATACATTTTGATTTTTTTCTTGTCCGAAAATATGATATACATTTACTAATTTTAATTAATTAGAATGATTTTATTTACGAAATAGTTACAAATATCTAGTAAAACAAAGAATAATACAAACTGTTTTAATTTAACAAGGACGTGGCTGTCTTCAGAACATGATAATGTTGTTTGTAATTGTCCCTTCCGATGAAGTTTTGCCTTATTAATGTGTGGATTCTTATAGGAATTCCCTCCTGTTGCCAACATGGTTGCTTCTAGACAAGTTTGCAATGTTAGAAAAACATTATCAAGGCTAAAATTTATCACGGCAGTCGGTGCTTTATTGAAATCACGTTACTTCTAAATCATAACTTCGTTAAATCATTGTTATGTCAGGAACAGTGTTACTTCATGAGCGCGGGGGCTAACAGAACTTATGAAACTACTAGGCAGGTTAGGTCTCGTTCGAGTTGAGACCTGCCCTAACTTTGCAAACAGTTTTGTCCTTGGAAAATATCTTAATCACCCTTCTCTTGTGTATTCCCTATGTTCTCTGTGTCGAGTAATTCGATTTCCGTAATGGAATTATCGTATATTAGATTTGCTAAACGTAGTAACATACAAGTATAGTATTCGCATTAAGATACAGGTACGAGGGCTACTTTTAAGTTTTTACAAGAACTAGAAAGAAAAAGTTTTTTTTTTGAACAAACTGTTGCTTTTCAAAATATTCACCTTTAAGATTATACACTTTTGCATGCGTTCAAACCAATCTACTATTATATTGTACAAGTGTTGGTATGTATGTTCTATTCAACTTCTGGTGTATCTTCATTTTTCCGGTAACGCGGAGAGAGGCAAATGAACCGCCGTCTTATCCGCGTGATATTTTTTTAGTGCTTAGGCTTAATTTTATTTCGACAGGGGGTACTGACTAATTTATATTGATAAAAATTATGCATTTTTTCCTCGAAACCGTGGCGTTGATCGTCACCGACCCGTGCCGAGCAATGGGCACGGATAGGTTGTACCAGACGATAAAATATGTTTATTCATATTTCTACTATTTAGGAGGCGATTTCAGACCAAAACTGAATTGAAAAACTACAGTTGAAGGTATTTTATTTATAAAATTGATGAAATGTGTAAAAAATACATAAGAGTTGATAAAGATAATGCAGTTTTTTAAGGTTTTAACACATTTTCATATATTTTGAAAACTTTTGCTGATCATAAAATTGTCTTCAGTTAAAAATGCTATTAAACGGAAAAGAAAGTAAGAATTAAGAAAGTAAGAATCAGTTTTGAGTTATCAAAATATATTTTAAGGGTCGTTCGAACGTTTTAAATGTTTGACCTATCTGTAGAATACGTTCAAATAAGTTTTCAGGGTGAGGATAGATGTGTTAAGCAGTTTTGTTATTTTAATTCTGGAAACTGTATGTTATTAACTATTTTACTAACTATATTAACGAAAGTATTAAGTAGAGTGTATTAGGAGGATAGATAAGACAATAATATTCGATATTTAGTAATCGCGTAATTTTAATTGTGTTAAATCTTGAAGTATAAAATACCCAGATGTCAATTTAATATCTTATTTATTTATATAATGGATTACTATAGGATGAAAGTGTTTTTTTATCATCTTGAAGGTCTTCCGCTGTTTTCTTTTTGCAGTAAAAATGCTAATTTTAAGACGTATTTCAAAAAAACTTAAAAATTATGATAAAAGTATTCATCAGCGCCTCTCACGAACAACGAGACAACTACCGACATTCAAATTTAGGAGGCAATTCCTTCGCATTACTGAATTATAACAAGTATAGGTGAAATTTTAGTGATTAAATAAATTTAAAAACGACTATAATATATTTACATGTAAACCAAATTATTTTCAAAAAAACTGAAAATTATAAATACCTTTTTAAATAGTTAAACAAAATATTAAATTTAATAACGTAAAATATTACTACAACGAATATATTATTACAACGAAAATCCGCAAATTTCACATCTATCAGTGTTACTCAAAAGTTTTTTTAAATTTCCAAGTGACATAATAGTGAATCATATGCAATAATATTTAACTATTTTATTAATTTTTCTCTATTTTATTCAGAATCCATGTATTCTTTATAGTGAAATAAAATATTATTGTTACGTTTAAATGGTACAAACGTAAATTAATTAACTAATTTGGATAATCCTTTGAACATTGTATGTATAGATTAGAATTTCCCGAGTGTTATAATCGACATTGCGGCAAAATGCCTTATGATATTAAAACGAGTCGCGAAGCGACGAGTTTTGTCAACATAGGGGGAGAAGCCCGGCGTAGCCGGGCTGAGGCCCCTAGTTCTCAATATTGGGCAACAAAAAAAAGTCCTTAGGGGATAAATCAGGTGAATACGGGCAATGAGACATTAATTCGATATTTTTCTCCTTCAAATAATCAATTGTTTGACGTGCTTGTATTGTCATGATGAAGAATGAATGATGCGACGTTTTTGCTGATTTTGTCAATGAATTCTGGCAAACAAATTGTTGTATACCATTCAGCATTGACACAAGGTCCTCAAGGGTTCCACGAGCTTTTTCTTAAACTTAATACAAATTACTTGGGCGTTGGCTTATACTCCCCCCCCCCCCCTTTTTTTTGTTCATCACTTGGATTTTGGAGGTGAGGACCTTTTTTTTGCACATTACTTGAATTTTGGAGGTGATACCCTTTTTTTGCTCATCATTTGGATTTTGAAGGTGGGGATCTTTTTTTTTGCTCATCACTTATATTTTGGAGGTGAGCAAAACTTAATAAAATGCACTGCATTTCCATTTTTTTTTTTCAATCTAAGGGATTTTTTGAGGTTCCACGGAATATTGTTAGACTGTAAAGAGTTCCACGACTCGAAAAAGTTTAAAAACCACTGCTCTAAAGGAATGGTTGCGACATGTCCAGTACAACCGACGAAACAAGCAATCATTTCTTGCAAGTTCTTCGTGAACGAACAATAAGTTTCTATCTCACGGTAAGTCACATGCCGATCTTCTTCAATTATTTTGTGCACAGCATCGATGTTTTTTTGAATCACAACCGATTTTGGTCGACCTTCACGAGATTCATCACTGACGGACGCACGACCACGACGAAATTCTGCAAACCAATTGTAAACAGTCTTTTCCGATGGTGCTTTATTACCAAACGTTGAACGAAGCGAATCTATGCATTGTTGTTGAGTTAGGCGTTCACTAAATCGTAAAAAATCCAACGAAAACCTTCACGAGTAATATCAATTTTTTCACAAACTTTTTTTTTAAATGCTCACCGCCAGCATACTAATCGGTCAATTTGCAAGCTGCCACTAATTTCACGATAACAAATGTGAAATTTTTCTAATATAGTAATGATACATTTCAATAATGCTATCTAGTGATCGTTTGTAAAACCATAAAAGGTAACCCTTGTATCAGTTTCTAAGAATACTATTTGTCTATATAATAATCATAATTATAACATTAAATTCAATATTATGGTTCATCCTGTATGAACTACACAACTGCGTCAGAATATTTTTAAAAAACAATCCATAAAAGTCTAGAAGACTTTGTTTTCACAATCTTCCTTTAAGAAAATATGCATTTATGTATTTTTTTTGTAACTTATTAGCAACGTGATATATATTTACAAAATGACGTTATAGATTATAAATTATTACTCAAATAAACAAAATATATAACAAATACTCTTAATTAAAATGATAAACTATGGCTTGGAAGTACTTGGTAGTTATTAATAAATGAATGATTTCCATATAATTATCATAAGTGCCTGACAAAGTTCAGCTGAACTTGTGACTTATAGTCAAGAAATGAACAAAGTCATCCATGGAAACAAAGTATATCATTTTATTAGTACATCGCTTAAAGAATAGCTTGTTGTCAAGCGATATTTTTAACTCAAAATACCAGAATCTAAACTCTATTAACAATATATTGAATTTTTGATAATTTTATGGTTAATTAGAATTATATTTATTTGAAGGTCATTTTAGAAAATCAACAGTTCAACAAAAAATAGATTTTAAAAGAAGAAAAAATATAAACGAGGTCTGTTCAAAAAGTATCGCGAATTTTGAATTTCCGCGGGTTACGTATATTCGATTTTCGATTTTTTTGTGGCGTTATGTTCGTACTCATGTCTCTCACTTATGCCGACAAGTTCGGCCATTTTGAATTTTCAGTTAATTTTTGACAGTTGCTTTGCTGGCACGTGTTTTGGCTCGTCTTCGATTTTTGCCTATACCAAAAAATGGATTAAAGAATCTGTATCAAATTTTGTGTGAAAAACAAAACTAAGTGCGCGGACGCATTTCGAATGTTGACTGTGGCATATGGTGAAGCTACCTTGGACCGAAGCAACGTTTATCGGCGGTACAAAATGTTCTCAGAGGGCCGAGAAGTGAACGACAAAGAGCATGCCGGACGCCCGAGCACGTCAACATCAGACGAAAACATTGATGAAGTGAAGAAAATAGTATTGGCCAATCGTCGAATCACCGTTAGAGATGTTGCTGAGGACCTAAACATATCGATTGGCTCGTGCCATTCGATTTTTACCAATGATTTGGGCATGAGACGGGTCATCGTCGCCCACGAAACATCGTCGCCCACACATCGTTGTATGTGCGCGAATTTTTGGCCAAAAACAACACACTAATAATGCCGCAGCCACCGTATTCCCCAGATCTGGCCCCCTGTGACCTTTTCTTGTTCCCGAAACTGAAGAGGCCCATGAAAGGACGACGCTACGCTACGAGTGAGGAGATAAAGGCGGCATCGAAGGACAAGCTGAACAAGATCACAAAAAATGATTTTTTCAAGTGCTTCGAGGATTGGAAAAAACGTTGGCACAAGTGTATAATATCTGGTGGGGATTACTTTGAAGGGGACAAAATAGATATTCATGAATAAATAAATAATTTTTGAAAAAAACACAAAATTCGCGATACTTTTTGAACAGACCTCGTATACCGTATTAGCCCGAATATAACGCGACCCCGAATCTAATGCGACACCGAATTTTTTCAAGAAGATATTTAAAAAAAAAAATTAAACCTAAAATCGCATCAGTATTGTCAGTATGCTCGTTCACGCTTTCAGTCTCCCACAAAATCTCATCTTCAGACCCATTTAAATTATTGGAAATGCAGTATTTCTTAAAACCTTCACTATCGATTCAGGTTCCATCTTCTGCCAGGCGGTCACAATCCATTCTCCTAAAAGTGAGACTGAGAATTTCTTTATTTTTCCTGAAAGTCTCAATGGGTGATTTCCCGCTAATACTCAATTTTTGTATTCTTTTCGTAAATTGTCTTTAAATGGTTTATTGACCACCACATCCAAGACTTGCAACTGAGGTGTCATACCACCTGGTATAATCGGAGTTCAGTGCCTGATTTTTCAACACCTTTCGTAAGGTGGCCTCGAAATGTATTAAAGGGCGAGATTTTCTCAGAGAACCTGGTCGTTTTCCCCATGTCAAATTAAACCAGTCTAAAACCAATTCCTCTGTCATACAACTTTTTTCTTGGGCCCGAAAAATTATTCCTGGATGCAGCTTTTCATTAGGCATTGCTTTACGTTTCAATATATCTTACGGTCGAACCTTCTGTCAGTAGTTACGGCAATCATAACAGTAATTCTGGACTTATTGTAACCAGTTGACTTCACTGAAACCGTTTTTTAGCTTTCTTATGGTGGTGTGGAGGCATAGGCGTACTAATAAGAACGATTATTTATATTACATTCCATTACCTAGACCTCGAATTTAGCGCGAGTCAATTTTGTCACAGAAAATAATTAGTCAAAAAATTCGGTGTCGCGTTATATTCGGGGTCGCGTTATATTCGGGCTAATACGGTATATAAGCGGATAATAATTTTAAAAAACTTACCAAGAGATTTATAGGTATGCATTTAGTGTTTTTTCAGTTTTTCTTCGACTTTTATCTTCCGCAAAAATGTCTATTAAATCTTCATAAGTGACTGATCTTGCACGATCCTTTTCAACACTGATTTATGTTAAGTCACTCAACCGCTTTGGTCCTATAGTACTTCTTAGATATAATATTTTACAATTTTTAACTTTGAAAATGACCTCTCAGCTGACGCAGATATTATAAGAAGTGTTAAAAACAGCATAAAAGCTGTACATATATCGTCGAAACTGGATAAAATTATACTATAGTCTATTAAAAATATTTTGGCAAGTTCTCTTGCACTGGAACATAATTTAATTTTGTCCAACAATGCTGATCGAAAAATTAATATCTGCTGAGAAAATGCCTGCAAATAGCAAACTTGTTAGCAACAGTAGGAGTTTACGTTTATTAAATTTACAAGATTACTCGGATTGATCTGGTGACGTCACAAGATTAGTCAGATTGTTCGGATTTTGTTAACATTTTTGTAAGCAATATTTGTCTGAAGTTAAGTAGTGACGCCTGGTGACAGTGGCGCTAAATGCAACTGTCAAATTTCCGTCGTTAATTACAACTGCTGCCGCATTTTGTTTTAATATTTATTACTAATAATAGAATTCTATCACAAATGGCACTTATTTCGTATATTTTGTGAAGTTTTGTTTTCAACACATTCCAATTGGCTGTAACAATCAATTTACCCGCGCTAACCCCCACCACCAAAAATCCATTCATCCCAGCAATCCTTCCAGATCATCGGATATCTTGGAAACGTTCGGTTTGCTCCGGTGGATCAATCTGATTGACTAAAAATAAGCTAATGTGTACGCTCCGTCTGACTTTACGAACGGATCGGGAGCACACGGATTAATATGACGGATCAATGTGATATTAATACTAAACGTAAACGCCTATTGAACAACTCAGTGTATAGACCAGTGGTTCCCAAACTTTACCGGTTCTCGGCGCCTTTAATTTATCAAAAATTTTCCGCGGCGTCCTAAGGCAAAACATTGGTCTATCTAACGCAATTGGAGGAATATTGGAACGTTGTCGCGGCGCCCCAGAGCGCCGCGTGCACAGTTTGGGAATCGCTGGTATAGACTTAATTTTATAGCTGTGAACGTAGCTTTAGACATTTAAAACTAGTTTAAGGTCATTCCAATCATTCGAAATTGTTTTGCCTATAATAATTTCGAATTTAATGTTTTGTATATTGAAAATAATGTAATAGCTCGAAGCGGTAATTAAGTTGTTTATTGATGTTAATTTGGAAATTAAATAATGTCAATCAAATTGGGTGTGGCCGTTTGTCAGGAACAGATTGCGAACGCAGTTATCAAGCTGCTCGTCTACGGTATTTTATTCCAGGCTTCATTTTACAGTCAGAATTATAAAGACAAAATAAACATTTGAACTACAGAATGAAAAATATTCCATAAAGAAAAACAGCAAAAAGAATTTGAAAAGAATATTCCAACAAAAAATTTAAAATTAAAACAAAATATCAACATACAACATTTTATATAATACTGTTAGAATTTTGTTACATCACTGGCGATTCGTGCTGAAATGGGAAGTTTTATTGGTATCAGTTATTATATGTTATATATGTTAAGAGTTATGAACTATGAGGTACATGCAGTGATGGCATCCTACCGGTTCGGACCGGTTCGCGCGAACCGTTTTTTTAAATTATTGAAACCTTAGGGAACCGGTTGTTAGAATTATTAAAAATAAATGAACTACTCTGGCTTCAGATTTGAATCGTGCGCCGTGCCCTGCAGTGTTGCAAAAGTAGTATTTATTTTATAGGTTATTAATAATACGCTCTTAAAATTTTTCACTTATATTTATTAAATGGAAATAAGTGATTTGTTTTCACTCTCAAAAATACAGAATAGGTTCCTAGATATCACATGACTTTAGAACGGCTTCCTGAAAATTTAGGATGCCATCACTGGGTACATGTTTTCTAGATGAACATTTAGTTTGTAAAAGTTTATTTATAATGAAATGGGGGGTAACGCCCTCCCCTTGGCTATGCCCTTGATAGATAATATAAGTAGAGATCACTCAGAATAACTGAAATGCTAAATGAACAATACTTCATACTATTAGGTCGCCAAGGATGAAATTTGTAGAAAAAAAGACAAAGTTGGTTGATAATTTATAAGGAATTAGTTTGTTCATCAAAGTATGCACCCATATTGTCTATACACTTTTGCCATTTAAGCAGCAGGTTGTTTAGGCCGGTGGTATAAAAACCTGGCGGAGAGGAGTCAATGTATTCCTGAAAGGCCAGTTTTACAGCATTGTCGGAATTAAGCTGTTTTCCTATTAAAAAGTTGTCCAAATTGCGGAAAAAGTGGTAGTTAGTGGGGTCTAGGTCTGGTGAGTATAGAGGATGATGAAGAAGTTCTAACTCCAATTCCTGTAGTTTTGCCACAGTCATTTGTGCAGTGTGTGGTCTAGCTTTATCATGCAATAAGATAGGAGTCGATCTGTAGACCAATCTAGGTTGTTTTTCTTTAAGTTTTTGCATCATTTCATCCAGTTGGTTGCAGTATATTTCTGCTGTGATCGATGAGCCAGGTCTTAAGCCTGGAACAGAATGCACAGCGCGCTACAGCGTCAGCGCGGCGTCATTTGCGACAGCGTTGCGTAGCGCCGTTGAGAAATTTCGCCTGAACACAATGCAATAATTTTTAACGCCGTCAAGTGTCACTTGACAACCTATATCTGTATTTATACGTGCGCTTTCTTTTATTAAAAGTATAATGGATGATGAAGACTTGTGAATGATGTTATTTATGTTGTATGCAAGTTATTTATACATACAAACACTTTATTATTCAGTAAAAACTGAGGTTAGGTGTTCTGCGTCAACGTTCAACAGCGTCAAAAGTTGGAAGTTGACGAACATTCAGTATCAACGGCGTAGAACGTTGTCCATTCTGTGCACTTGCGTACGACAGCTTGGTTTTAACTTTCTTCTGACAGATGGTGCCGTAC
The DNA here is from genome assembly GCA_963971575.1 of Liopterus haemorrhoidalis. Lineage (NCBI taxonomy): Eukaryota > Metazoa > Arthropoda > Insecta > Coleoptera > Dytiscidae > Liopterus > Liopterus haemorrhoidalis. The sequence goes on along the minus strand of OZ020618.1, from coordinate 11,761,100 downwards.
GTACGCCGTTAACGCGTCGTAGAACTCGGTGCATTCTGTTTCCCACTTTAATCGTATTACCATAAACAGTAGATTTACCAAAAAATAATCAGCTGTGGCCACCACAGGACCGACCGCCATCACAAAGTACTTGTTTAATTTATATTGTTTTATCAAAAAATGTCTCGAATAAAAGTTCCTTGTACTTGGCTTCGTAAAATGTTTTATATGTATTATCGTTCTTATAATTCTGTTATCTTAGATTTTAACTACCTAATTACCTAAATTGATCATATTTACTTTCCGTCTTTGTAATTTTGAGCAAGATTTGTTAATGATGACATTATGTTAGGTTATGTAAAGGCATTCGATAACTACGTTGTCACTGATAGAATGCGATATTCAATGTATTTGTATGTCTGTCTCATTAAAATCTCTCATTAGCTATATGTTTAGAAAATTATCCACAATGCACAACGAACAACGTATTCAATTTAGAGGTCTGAACGGTTTCACGTCTTACCGTACGTCGAACTTCTAGTAACAGTAAACAGTCTATAAGATAAAGTGTATAAGCTATTGATTTAAGAGCTCTGAATGCGGCTTAATGCCCTTTTCACACTAGAACTTTAAGACAAGTGAACTTAAAGTTCACCGATGTTTAACATCGGTATGCTTTCACACTTGATGTTTAAATCTCCGGTGCTGTCATCAGCTACAGTAATTTTGTCCTTAAGTTACGTCATGAAATTACCAGTTTTGAACTGTCTGCGCAGACGCACATTTTGAATTATTATAAACAAATATGGGTATTTCATTTCATTCTACAATAAAGCATATATTACACCTGTATTAACGTGTAAGTCGATACATTTTATCTCAATTATTGTAGCTCTGTATTTTATTAAACACATCATTAAAATAAATAATTTTATTATAACAATAAGTATAAACTTCTTATAACGTCGATATAATACAGTATTCTTGTTTATGATAATATAAAATGTTGACAGCACAAATTCAAGGAGTATTTTTTTATAACAGAAATTAAGTTGGCAATGCGGACGATGTTTAAGACGCAGATCTCTGTCTTAAACATCGCTTGAATTTAGACGAGGCCATACGGTTTCACATTAGCGTTTAAAGATACATTCACTTTAACATCCGATCTTAAATTTCTAGTGTGAAAAGGGTATTAGTTGTAAAACAAAACTCGAAAAACGTTTTTTTTTTTGAATACCCAAAATTTTGATGACTGTTATAAAGCTGGTTTTGTTTTGTACCTCCGCATATATTTATAATGTTTCTAGATTTATAAATAAATAACAATATTATTAAACTGAATAACATTAATATTGAATAAATTCTTATTAAATTCTTTTGCCATTTCTTTCTCGATCAAATCTTACATAAAATTCTCAAGTTATTTACGCAAGCAACTCCAGAATGAAATCATAAATGTTGAAAACGCGACCTGGATTTAAATCTAAGACTTGACACAGGTTTTTATTTTTCCCATCTTTTTCTTTATGTTTATTTGTCATTCGTTGAAATACGATGATGGCGCGTGGAATGCTCGGAATAAAGAATGTATGAAACGATCATTAGAACGATCAAATATTTAAATGTACTTGAAATTTTTTACTTCATTAATAAAAGAATATGCAGCTGTATCTTTCCACATTTAAGTCTTTCATCAGTGTTTATTAAATATTTATGAAAATGGAGTAATAAAATTAACAGTTATAATGTCATTTGTGGATCACTTTTCCGCTTCTGGAAATACCAACATCCTTGTAAAAGTAGCTGGAATGCAATAGAAATGGGCAGGCATAGCTATAACAAACGAAAGATGGATCAAACGGATTCTGGAGTAGAGACCATGGGCAGATAACCGTAGTAGAGGAAGACCGACCACTCGCTTGGATGATGACCTAAAGCGTACACGAAGGTTACTTTTTATGTTTTTACAAACGACCACTAGATGGCAATATTGAAATGTGTCATTACTATATTCGTAAAAATTTGACATTTGTTAATCTGAAATCAGTGGCAGCTTATAAATTGACCGGGTAGTTTGTTGACATTGAGCGTTTAAAAAAAAAGTTTTTGAAAAGATGGTTTTCGTTGGATGATTTTTTATGATTTTAGTAAAGGCCTTACTAAACAACAATGCATAGATTCGCTTCGTTCAACTTTTGGTAATTAAGCACCATCAGATAAGACTGTTTACAATTGGTTTGCAGAATTTCGTCGTGGTCGTGCGTCCCTCGGTGATGAATCTCGTAAAGGTCGACCAAAATCGGTTGTGTTTCAAAAGTACATCGATGCAGTGCGCAAAATGATTGAAGAAGATTGGCATGTGACTTACCGTGAGATAGAGGCATCCTTTGGCATATCGCAGACTGCAATACATTCGATTTTGCATGAACATTTAGCTGTGAAAAAGATCTGTTCCCGATGGATTTCGCATAATTTGACCCAAACTCAAAAAAAGGCTTGTGTTGATTGGTGTAAGGGAATGCTAAAAAAATTCAACCTAGGCATTGCAAAATCCGTATACAATATCGTTACAAAATCAGGAAAAACAACCAAAAACGTCGCATTATTCTTCATCATAACAATGCAAGCTCCCACACAGCACGTCAAACAATTGATTATTTCAATGGAGAAAAACATCGAATTAATTTCTTGCCCATATTCACCTGATTTATCCCCTAACGACTTTTTTGTCCCCAATATCAAACAAAAAATGCGTGGACAGCGATTTTCATCACCTCAAGAACTGTTGAAGCCTTCGAGAGCCATGTTTTTGTAATACCAACTTCAGAGTGGAAAAAATTTTTCAAGAATTGGTCTGAACACATACAAAAGTTTATAAATCTTAAAGGCGAATATTTTGAAAAGTAATAAAACAGTTTATTCAAAAAAAATATTTTTTTTTCGTAGTTTTTGTAAAAACTTAAAAGTTAGCCCTCGTATAAGTCTTTAAAAACTGACACAAAGGTGCCACCTCCCCCCTACTACTTGAGGCGGGCTGCAAGTCCAATAAAAAAGCCTAAAGCCGCCCAAAATAAGTAAATTAATTATTTTTTATATTTCGCTGCGTAATATCGTTGTTTTCGCTTGTTTCCCATGTACTAAACCACAACATTATCATTTATTTATATTATCAACATCTTTAATTATAACAGAAACTACAATATATTTTATTATCATTGTGTTATTAACATTGTAACACAAAGTAAATTACACATTGATTTTGACCCTTTGATATTACATACCAACATGTTGATTAAATTCCAATTTAAACCCAAATTTAATCTTTAATAATTTTAATTAAATATGTTTCTTTAGGAATTACGTATTTAAATAATCGCGGAAAATTATATTTGTGGACAGCTAACTTGTTAGAATTTCAAACAAAAGTATGAGTAGCGCTGTCTGTCAAAAGAACTACTGAATGCTAGTAAATGTTTAAAAATAATTACGAGAAGACGTTCCTGGTTATATTGCCAAAATTTAGCTCGATCATTAGCTTCAAAGCAACATTAACAAGTTCATTTTGCAACTACAGTGGAACCCCGCCATTCGTACACAATTTGTTCCAGAAGGTAGTTCGAATGGCGATTTGTACTAGAGATGGGAATTTCGGCTCAGTTTGCGGAACCGGATCAGTGGAGGTCGTTCAGTTTGTTGAGCCGGTTCATTGATCCGGCTCAGTGATCCGGTTAAGTAAACATGTCTGCGAAACACAGGACGGTCGTTAGTTTGTAAATAGAAAGTCGCTTAGAGCCGGTTCTTGCAATATATAAACTGTAAATATGATCCCGAGACACAGGTCGGTCGGTTGTTCGGTCGTAGGTAGAACGTCGTTTACAGCCGGCTCTTGCTTAGAGCCGATTCTTGCAATATATGAACTGTAAACATGATCCCGAGACGCAGGTCGGTCGGTCGTTCGGTCGTAGGTAGAACGTCGCTTAGAACCGACTCTTGCTCAGAGCCGGTTCTTGTAAACATGATCCCGAGACACAGGTCGGTCGGTCGTTCGGTAGAACGTCGCTTAGAGCTTAGAGGTAGAACGTCGCTTAGAGCCGACTCTTGCTTAGAGCCGGTTCTTTTAAACATGATCCCGAGACACAGGTCAGTCAGTTGCCGGTCGTCCGGTCGTAGGTAGAACGTCGCTTAGCCCCGACTCTTATCTAACATTTTTGAAACAAGCAATGCACTTTATGTAGCTACTGTATTTTAAACCAGATGTGTTAAGTTTATGGCGATGTTTATTGCCCTTATAAATCGGACATCTGGGATTTGGGCAATATTTTTAATATTTTTATATAGTATGGTTGTAAGAAAATACAGACTAACCCTATTAGTTAAACTGCCCTACAAATTGATGACAAAATACACTTTATGATAATACATTACAAGCCAAGTTCTCGCGAAGTTCAACATGACATCGATCCAGATCCGGATCACTCCGGTCACTGTTCACAATCGCCCGACCAATCGTATCCTTGAAACTTGAAACTATACAGTGAGCCGTGAGCCGGCTCATTTCAATTTGGTGAACCGTGTCACTTCGGTCAGTGTACTGAGCCGGCTCAGTGAGCCGGTTCGTTCATGAACGACCCATCTCTAATTTGTACGAATGACGAATCATTTTTTCACATAAGATATAATGTAAATTGGATTAATCAGTTCTAGATCCATAGATGATCCTTTATTTAAACCTATAAAAACAATAAATATACAGTACTGTACATGAAATACATAAATAAAAATTGTCATCGCCGACCGCACGCTGTCCGAATAGCGGGCAAGCGTACGAATAACGAGTTGAATTTTACTTGAATAAGTTGGACGAATATCGAGTTGTACGAGTAGAGAGGCGGACGAATGGCGGGGTTCCACTGTATTTAACAATGTTTCAATACTTGGAACAGTGTTTAAATGTACCGGAGCAAACCGGAACGGTGTTCTGGTTCGTGAAATTTTCTATTTAGAGCCCTGTGGGAAATGTAGGGAAAAAATCAGCTGTGGCCACCACAGGACCGACCGCCATCACAAAGTACTTGTATAAAATACATTCTAGCAGCAGAGTAGAAATAACTTGGCCCAATATTTTCTAACAGAGATATTATTTATCATGACCATGGAAACGTTACATATAATAATGACAACTATATTATTATATTGTTGTCATTCTTTAAACAAAACAAAATTATAAATAATTTTGTTTTGTTTAAAGATTTTTGGCGCAAATTTTAAAATGTGGTCTAAGACAGTGTTTCCTAACCGCCGGTCCGCGAGATATTCGCCTAATGAGTTATAATCCACTTAATTTTGAAATGAAAATCTCAGTCCTTTTTTTAATTGTGATTTTTCATTTGTTGTTTTTTTTTTGTGTTTGTAATCAGTGCAATAAAAAAAATCAGCTGTGGACACCACAGGACCGACCGCCATTACAGAGTACTTGTATAAAATATATTCTATACTAGCGTCGGCGAATCAACGCAGTTACGTCACACGACGTAACAAACGACTGTATTGTCTGGAACAGTGCAATCTTTTGTTACGTCGTGCGACGTAACTGCGTTGATTCTTCGACGCTAGTATAGCAGCAGAGTAGAAATAACTTGGCCCAATATTTTCTAACAGAGATATTATTTATCATGACCATGGAAACGTTTCATATAAGTATGAAAAAATAGAAAAAAAATTCAATTTTTTTTCGTTTTATCAAAAAATGTCAAATTGTTAAATAAAAGTTGTTAGTTATTGCTTTTATAGAAACGTTTGTTAAATAATTTTTTTCTAAATATTTCTCTGTTGTAAAATATTCACAAAAACCGACACGAGTATAACTCCCATTTCTAGTTAACCGATTTTTACAAAAAGTTGATCAACTCGTGCCATTCATGTCAAAAGCTTAAATATGAAGTTTCACAAAAATACTTTAAGCCGAATTTGCTCTGCACGTGTACACAGACAGACAGACCGACAGACATCATGCTAAAAATAGTCAAAACGTTATGTAGGGACCTCAATTCGTGGAGATCCATCGAAATCTCGAAATGTCAAAATCGGTATGATCACAATACCTCCCTTATATATGTTGGCGGTCGGTAATATAAAACTTTTGCGATACACATTACTTTCTAAACTTGCCGGTACGCGATTTTTTTCTAGGTAGCTTAAGACGTACATTCATAAAAATTCCAAAGCCAACTAGAAGTATTTTTAATGAACAATAAAGCGCGCTTAATTTCTTTAATGAGGTCTCAGAACCCTTTTTTTAGGAAGCACAAAAGCCAATCTTTTTGGTTGCTCACGTTCAGTTACAAGAAAAATTCATGCCTTAAAAACTAGTTTATTTAATGTTGGGGGGGGGGGCTCAAGCCCATGAGCTCCTCCCTGAAAGCGCGTCTGCTATATTAACTAAATAAAATGGTATGAATTATATTTTTTAGGAACAAATAATGTTTTTTTTTTTAATGAAACTCTAATATTCTTATTACCTTTGCAGCAACTGATATAAGTTCAATGAATTTTGCATAAAAAAAGACAGCCTTGAAAAAAAAAACAGATTGCAAAATTATTTTTTTCCTAATTCATAAACACAAATTGTAAATAGTATAAAAATCTGAGTATATTTATCTGCGAACATTCTTATCAATGGGATTTGAAATTTTTGATAACTTGTTGATTTTTTTAAGCGTTGAGGTCATGAAAATAGTAGTTTTGGTTATATCAACCTATAAAATCCAGCCTAACCTAACACAACTTTATTTATTTAACCTATTTTTTTATCTTTTTTAATGCTGTTTGAACTAATATTTTATCTAATCAGGGAATTATAAATTTTTTATCAATACAGAAAAATTGTTTCCAAGATCGTTTTAAAAATGCCCATATTGATAAGATTTTAGCAAAAAAAAGCATATCTTTAAGGATTGTAAAGTTGATCTAAATCAGAGGTCGCAAAACGGCGTCTTAGGACCGCATTAGGGTCTTTGCTGGGAAAAGTACTTCTCCTTTTATTTTGAATTAATAAAATTAGAGGCCATATCTGTTTCTATATTTGGTTTCTACACGTTTCAGTTGATTATAAAACGATATCCGCAAAAAAATCAGTCTGTCTGTTTCTCCGAAATTCACGCAAAACAGCTTGACATATTTTCACGTAATTTGGTACAATGATACAGTCAAACCGATTTCGAATATAGGCTATATGGCATCTCAAAATATTCTTTCTAAAGGTGTGATTAGGGGTTAAAACTGTTTGCTAAAAAACTTAAAATATCTCCCATATTATTATAACAAAATCTATATCAGCATTTCTCAACCGAAAACGTGCCACGTACCAGTAAAATATTTAATTTTTAACCGCTGACCACAAAAAATAAATGTACTATTAAACAAATTTACTGTCTATATACTCTAAATCTATATTATATCTCAGTAATAAAAAAAATCATTGAAAAATTAACCAAAATCACAGAAAATAGAAAAAAGATCATAACGCGTTTCATTTCACACGTTTCAGAGTTTCGCAGGTATTTAGTAAGTTATTAAATTTTATGTTAAAATATTTTTTTATTAATTTTAATTCGGATGCCTAATACCATTATTTGGGTTTCTAAATATTTGCAGTATTTTTTTTATATAGCAAGGTTTATTAATATTTTGAAAATTGCGCCTACGGCTTCCATTGGTTGTTTAAGTCATAAACTCCGCCCCTCTGATTTCGTATACATTCAAACATAGAATTAAATTATAATTTCAACACTTCCCACTTGTTATTAAATTTACGCTTTTAAAAATTAAATGCAACATTATATATTTTGGCAACTATAACTAGAATTTCGACAAAATATTTTAAACAAAATAAGAATGCAAAAAAAACAAAAAATAAAAATTGACGGGAATTGAACAGTGGTTTGCTTACGAAGCGAGAACGTTACCACTGGACTACGGACCTTCATTCGTTTACTGCAGTGGTTCTCAACCTTTTTTAGGTGAGGCACCCCTATGCAAAATGTGAGATCTTCGCGGCATCCTACTATTAAATATGTCACTATTTAGTCAATTTAAAGTATAATCAATCAAAAGTATAATTGTGATGTTGGAAAAAAAAACAATAATATTACAATTACATAATATGTATTTAAAGATCATTCGAAAATTTCTTCGATTCGGTCTTCGGTTTTCGATTCCGAGAATAGCGGCGAATTTATTTTGAAAAGCTCGCGGCACCCTTTTCATGTGCTTGCGGCACCCCAGGGTGCCGCGGCACCCTGATTGAGAACCACTGGTTTACTGTGTTAAATGGCGGATTAAATATTTTTCATATTTGAAAACATAATCTGATCAAAAATTCCTGTTGTATTATTCCGTTATCACACCAATGTACATTACATTTTTAACCGTATTAATATTGTATTTTCTTGATTTTTTATTTATTGAAAAATGGTAATCGGAGGAAAAGTATAGTGAGCAACAATCGTGAATGCATATTCCGCGCTAGTTGTACAATATACTATTCTCGACCAAGTAATATGTTATGTGATAAAATTCAAAAAATTTCAGTCGTGTTTTAGAGCAGCGATATGCCAAATAAGGCGAAACATGTTAGTTATTTCCAAACTGACAGCAAATCCTGTTGTACGGATTGTGCGGATAATTATGCGGATGCGGATACAGAAAAACGTATCCACGCAGGGTTCTAATGATCTATACTCAGTTTGAGAAACACAAAAATTCTAAATTTAACCAAGAGTCCTGCTCAACATTCTAACTCAAAAATTGATGCATTTGCGTCAGTGTACAAAAACTAGTAATACATGATGTAAATAAAAATTAATTAAAAAAATACCATTAAATGTTAAGTATTTGAATGCAAAACAGATGATTTCTTGACCTTGGATCTAATTCTCATGTCCAGCATAACTAGCAACTCAAAAAGAGCCAAGGTTAGTGTTATATTCTAAAAGAAACAAATGTTTATACCGAATAAATACAGTTGTTATAAAATGATTGCTAATTATATAAATCATGCTGTTTTTATAACCTTGGTGGCGGAAATCTGTCTTCAAGAAGCATATCAATAAATTTATTATTATCTAAAGTGGAGAAAAATACAAATTAGATAATAAATATTCGTAATTCTTAAGATTATATTTTGAATTTTTAAATTTTAAGTTTAAAGTTGAAATTTATGAATATTCTATTTCATAATTAAAATAATAGAACGCAAAAGTGAATAGTTAATTTATAGGCATAATTAGGTTATTTATAGTAAGTTCAAGTGTTAGTTTACACTACAGGTTAAATGGAGTAGTTCTATCTCACACTCTATAATGTGATTTCTCAATAACACAATTTGTGTAGCCTCTTCTAAATAAATAAATAAACACTTCTTATTTAGGGTTTTGTAGGTATGAACACCTAACCCTTATAACGTCACTCATGTGTCTGTCTGTCTGCCTGTCTGTCTGTTTGTCTGTCTGTCTGCCTGTCTGTATGCCTGCCTGCCTGCCTGCCTGTCTGTCTGTCTGTCTGTCTGTCTGTCTGTCTGTCTCTGTCTGTCTTTCTGAGGCGCAAATAGCCTATGTTGCTGTGCGCCAAAAATTTTAACTAACTAACTGTCTGTTTTTCTCTGTCTGTCTGTCTGCCTGCCTGTGTCTGTCTGTACGGTAGGCAAGAATGTTGAAATTTGGCATGATTGTAGAGTACGTTCAAGTTAACTTAATCACAGGCGAATATTACCAGCCCCTTGCGCAGAAACCAAATTTCGTCCATTACATTACCAACCAGAGCCGCAGTAAGGAAAACTTGCGCTAGGGGCAAAACCGTGTTTTGGCGCCCTTGGCAAATAAATGTAAGTGATAAGCAAAAATAAGGTTCTCACCTCCCAAAATCTAAATGATGAGCAAAAAAAAAGGTCCTCACCTCCCAAAATCCAAATGATGAGCAAAAAAAAAGTCCTCGCCTTCGCAATGTGGCGCCCCTTAGTCAAGCTCGTTCGCGCCCTTTTCCTTAGTGCGCTAGGGGCCTTCGCCCCCCCTCCTTACTGCGGCTCTGTTACCAACAGCTAGCTTAACACATTTCAGTGGCGTCACTTACTTTGATTTGTGTTTAACTACGCGTATTGTGCGATGTTGTTTGTTTATTTCCGTTATTATTATTTATTTCTCGTACGTTTGGTGACGTAATTTATGATACCCTGTAATGAAGTTAAGATGAACGTACTCTACAAATATTTGGCAGACATATTAAAAAAAAAAACAGTTCACGGGAACAATATAAACAAATATGTATTTGACGAATAATTTTTGTTTTTAATATTTACTGGGGTATCAAATGAAACATCTTAATGCGTGGAGAAACAAACAAATTTTTATTTTAAAAAACAATTTTTATTTTATTTTATTTTTTTTATGGATTTTTCGTCAAAAATTTTTGTTCCCATCCTATTTTACAGATGGGTTGATCTAGAAATCTGAAAAAATGCAAATATGCAAATAATGCGAGTTGTGGAATTTGTCAAAAGATGGCAGTGCTAAGTAGTTATTTATTCTCCACTACCTAACATTAGTTAAAATTACTATACCTACCGTTTTATATATTTAACTTATAATCTTTATGTTCCACTTTTTTTGGAATTAATCTAGTGAAATGCCGCAAATACCCACTAGTTCAGTGTTGTTACTATAGTGCGTTCAAAGGTGAGTTTGCAGTACAGGGCATATGGAGTAGTTCTTTTTCATACTCTCAATGGGTTTACACAATGACGCTATCCTTTTCTTGCTTGTCGACGTTGTCAGCGAAAATACGCTGATCTGTGAAGTTAAACTCACCTTTGAACGCACTATAGTCAGATTTTTGTTGGGGGGGGGGGCGCAAGACAAAATTATTTGAATAAGGATCTAGTGATGATCTAAAAAAAAAGGTCCTAGCTTCGGAAATACAAAGTTACGACGAAAAAAAGTTCGTCATCTCTGTTTTTATAATTGACTAGTATGTTTGTGTGTTTTTATTTTTATTTATTTCCTTCTTGGGGGGGGGAACCCCCCTGGGTGTGCCATTGCGCTAGTTATTAGTAATATTTGTATTAACACAAATTGTAATAAATTACAGAAATTTGTAAGAGCTACACTTTTTTCAGGTAAAAGTCTCAAACAGCTCTGGATTTTAATTATAATTTTGTGTCTATTGTTATTGCCAATTTGCTATTATTAATGCTTAGGAATTCTAAATTTGAATTATAAATTAGTTGGCACAATTTCTATGTTTTGCTATTCATTATCTCTTGCATACGAAAGTTTTTAAATATGAATTGGCCTATTAATTCTGAAAAAAAGGAAAATACCTACATCCATAAAATTATTGTCAATTCATCAGTAGTAATGTATTGTGTTGTTTTGTATTTTAATATGATATATCAAAACATGTTTGTGTACGACTTAAATAAGATCATTATCAAATTGTCGTTTCAATTAGAGTTTATTTATATAGGATCTTGTTATTTTTGCATTGTATAGCCACAAGGATGTTCTTAAGATTGCATTAGAACGTGAAGGCGTAATGACAGAAAACCCTACAGCTTTTTTCAGCACCGTATCTGGATGAATTTCAAGCGAATTGTTTTGAAAACAACTTCTAAAACTTTTTATATTCATACATTAAATTTTTAGCATGCATGAATCTACTACATACATGCTTAAAATTGATGTGAAGTGTGAATTTTCACACTTCCCAGTTCAGGGTTTTATAGGTATTTAATAAGTGTATGTGTATTTAATGTCTAAGAATATTTATTCAATACACAGTTTTTTGATAATAATTATTCGTTGAGTAATTTGAGTACTAAAAGCTTCCACAGAGCCGCAGTAAGGAAAACTTGCGTAAGGGGCAAAACTGTGTTTTGTCGCCCTTGGCAAATAAATGTAAGTGATAAGCAAAAACAAGATTCTCATCGCTCAAAATCTAAATGATGAGCAAAAAAAAAGGTCCTCACCTCCTAAAATCCAAGTGATGAGAAAAAAAAAAGGTCCTCACCTCCTAAAATCCAAGTGATGAGCAAAAAAAAAGGTCCTCACCTCCCAAAATCCAAGTGATGAGCAAAAAAGAAGGTCCTCACCTCCCAAAATCCAAGCGATGAGCTAAAAAAAAAAAGTGCTCACCTTCGCAATGTGGCGCCCCTTTGTCAAGCTCATCGGCGCCCTTTTCCTTAGTACGCTAGGGGTCGTCGCCCCCTCCGCCCGCCCCCCCTTATTGCGGCTCTGAGCTTCCATTTAATTCTTTTAAACTAAATTTAAATAATTCACCATAATTTAATCACAATAAAGTTTAAATTAAAAAAATCCCAGCTTCAGTCTTCATTAAATTAATAAGAAATATATTTATAATTGACAGAGGAGTCCGTGTATTCCCGGTGAAACATAGTTAATATAAGATTAATAAATAAAGCACTCGGTAAGTTTCACAAATATAAGTTTAATGTTACTCTATACGTATTTCGGCAGTGACGCCATCTACAAGATGTAATTTGAACTCCTGCAGATGGTGTCACTGCCGAAATACGTATAGAGAAAAAAAAATCTCAATAATGTAGGGATCAATGTAGATTTTTAGATCAACCTTTCTGGAAAATAGGGTGGTGGACAATAGTTTTAAGACATATGTTTTGCGAAATTCCAAATAAATAACCGTTGGCTACAATTTCGACCGTACAGACAGACCAGTGGCGCAGCCAGGATTTTGTCTTGGGGAGGGCCGAATCAAATTTCGAGGGCACGCGGCCGCATAAGACCCTCAACCTCATTTTTTGTGGCCCCTGAAGTGGTAATCAAAATCAATTGAGTTTATTTAGGGGAAAAATATATTTAAAAATGTAAATATACTCTCTTCCCCTTTTCTGTTTATAAAAAAATGTCAAGAAACCCTTCGGGATATTTAAAGTTCCGTCACTGCTTATTATTTTGTATGTAAAATAGACTGCGAACCAAATCAGTTCGACACCCCTGCTGTTGGATATTGATGTTTATATCAAATAATAATTCCATTATTTGTTGATAAAAAAATGTAATTGTTAATCCATGTATCAAGAACTTTCACTTGATTTTTTCTTTGATAAATACATATTTATTTATATTTTTCGCGGGATATATTTTTGAAGTCTTAATATTTCTCTTACTTACGTTTTTCTAAATTTCTCTAATTCAGCCGCTTGACCACAATTTGTACCGAACGAACAGACTCATGTGACGGAATAAGAATTTCTTGATTATACCTAGGAAAACCTAAAAATAACATGTAAATGTATTTTCACTTGAACAATAATTATGTCACTTTATCAAGAGTAGGCAATCTTAAAAAAATGTTTACTTATACGAAAAAAAAATGCCAATATTGTTTACAATGAATTAATTTAAAAATTAACTACTGTTGTGGTTAACAAATTTTATCTTCAACTTCCCGAGCAGCACCGTGTAATCTGCTGGTCCTGGGAGGCCCCCCCCCCTTGGCTGCGCCATTGAGACAGACATATACATGAGTGACGTTATAAGGTTTTTTTGTGTTACCTACAAACCCTAAAAATTACTGTGAAGTGTTTTGACGTGAACACTTTTTAGGGTTTCGTAATTATGTAGTGAAATAAATAAATAAGCCTGTTTCGCCCCTTCTTGGGCAACCTCCCTTCTTGGGCAAATTGGCCGGTCTCCGGCTGTCCTTGACGAAAGATTGTCGACATTTGTTCGTCTTGCCTATATGCGTATAGTTCTGCTCGCACCCGTAATATTTACATGTAACGTTACGGCTGCGTGTGGAATCAACAACTTGCCTATATGTACCCATAACACCTATAGATTGCTTACGAAACGCGTTACGGGTTGCACAGAATTGATCCATTAATATCAAACTTTTATGTAACAGTAAATAAAACGGGCGTCCTATTTTAAGCATCACAGACGAACCCCTAAGTAAAATTTCGTCATCAGTTATTTTTAACATTTCATGCAGTAAAATGTGCATTTCTTATTATTACATTATAGAGTTATTTTTAAATACAGAGTAAGTTTGGCAAAAGTTTATAAAAATTTCTTGGCTTCTCTAGAGTTTGAAAGTTAGAAAATGTGTTAAAATTTTAGTCTGTATTCAGAAGCATGCTTTAAACACGTGGTAATTAATTATTCATTAATTTTAATATAAAATTCATGCAGTCTTGGATGTACAAGAAATGTAAATAAAGATTTTCTACATTAGTAGATATTTTCTTTGCTGGAGTAAACTTAAATTTATAAGTAGAATTTATAACTATGTATTGTTATCTTTATATATAAAAATTGATGTGAAGTGTGAATTTCCACACATTTCTGAGTTTCGCAGGTATTTAGTAACTGAATGATGATTATTTGGGATGCCAAAACAAATTTTATGTCAAAATATTTTTTTATGAATTTTAATTCGAATGGCTAATACCATTATTTAAGTTTCTAAATATGTACAGTATTTTTTTTATATAGCAAGGTTCATTAAGATTTTGAAAATTGCGCTTATGGCTTCCATTGGTTGCTTAAATCATAAGCCTCGCCCTCTGATTTCGACAAACATAGAATTAAATTATAATTTCAACACTTCCCACTGGTTATTAAATGCAACATTTACCAAAATATAACTAGAATTTTGACAAAATAATTTAAACAAAATAAAAATGCAAAAAAAAACAGAATTAAATTAACAGGATTCGAACTCTAGTTTGCAAATTACAAAGTGCACGACAAAGCCAACTACGCTACTAGAGCTACTGATCTGGTGTGTTACATAGCGAATTAAATATTTAACATATTTTAGTTAAAAACACAAAAAATGCGTTATTTTCCGAAATCATAATCTGATCAAAAATTCCTGTTGTACTATTCCACTATATAGTAAAGATTGATAATAACGAAGTTATCACAATGTAAACAGAACGAAATGCAGATATGTTGTGAGTTGTGGAATTTGTCAAGAGGTGGCGGCGCTAGATGGTTATAATTCTCCACTTCCTAATGCGGGGTTTCAGCCTAATTTGCAAGCAGTAAAATATTTAGCGAGTTTTGTAACATAAAGGTTGAGAAAAATAGCGGGTTTTGCAAATGTGCGTAATTTCCGTTAATTATTTTAAGAGGTTTATAACTTTTTTCAGCCCAATCTATAGTTAAATCTATTACCTTTTCAATAACGAAACCAACGATACCAATATTTCTATTTTTATTTGCCAAATAAAGGCCTTTGACAGTGGGCTACTCATTTATTGACTTGTTTAGTGTGTATTTAAGACCGTGGTGGTACAAATGAGAACTGCAGATCTAAGCTATTAGAGCTCTGAATAAAACTAAACATTCATTCTAAAAAAACGTTGCCATAGCATTCCTAAATTCCTTGTAGTTCTAAAATTATAACACTTTCCATTTGAAGATTGGCACGACAAGCAAAATTGCTCTTAGCACTCAACCTGTTAATGGTCCATGTTACAAAGCCATACAAATAGCAAAATATTTATAATTTTGTTGTTAAACACTGTTCTGATTATTTATTTTTGTTGCAGTAATACCAGAGAGATGCGAAATAGAGCTGAAAAGATGAGGAGGGATAAACTGAATGCCTATATAAGTGAATTAGCTACACTGGTACCAATGGTTGCATCAAGTGCAAAACGAATGGATAAGACAAGTATACTTCGTCTAACAGCAACACATTTAAGGATATATCATAGTAAGTATCAGCAAATTACAAATTAATTCTCACTCCTCCAACAATAAGAGAAATCAGATGCTAATAGGGCAGGGACAAAGATGAATAGCTAGGGAGGATTTATCTTACAATAATGTTACTTAAAAAAATTGATGTGAAGTGTGAATTTTCACACATTTCAGGGTTTTGCAGGTATTTAATAACTGAATGATGATTATTTGGGATGCCAAAACAAATTTTACGTCAAAATATTTTTTTTATGAATTTTAATTCGAATGCCTAATACCATTATTTAAGTTTCTAAATATGTGCAGTATTTTTTTTACATAGCAAGGTTCATTAAGATTTTGAAAATTGCGCCTATGGCTTCTATTGGTTGCTTAAATCATTAGCCCCGCCCTCTGATTTCATATACATCAAACAGAATTAAATTATAATTTCAACACTTCCCACTGGTTATTAAATGTACGCTTTTAAAAATTAAATGCAACTTACCAAAATTTAACTAGAATTTTTACAAAATAATTTAAACAAAAGAAAACTGCAAAAAAAAACAAAAAAATTAAAATTGACAGGATTCGAACTCTAGTTTGCAAGTTAACTGTTTAGCAAATTAAAAAACCAATGACTAAACGCACATAGCTATGAGCGCTGACGTAACAACTTTGTTACATAGCGAATTAAATATTTAACATATTTTGGTTAAAAACACAAAAAATGCATTATTTTCCGAAAACATAATCTGATCAAAAATTCCTGTTGTACTATTCCGGTTCACACCAATATACATTACTTAGAATTTTTTCACATTTTTAGTTTAAACCATCTGGGCTACAGGGTGTGGGACAAAAAATTTTTTGCACAATTTTGGCAAAAATCGCGCCAAAATAATTTATTTTGCAAAAATAAAATTTTGATCGTTAATCCACGTACTAAGGGCTTTCATTTGATACCCTACTCAGAATTTTAAAAAAATATTTTTTTTTTTCGATGAGCACATATTTGTTTATATTTTTAGGGGGATATGTTTTTTAGATGTTTTAGTATTTTTCCTATATGCGGGTCAAAAAGTTGTACAAGCATGCCAAATTTCAACTCTCAAGGTTTAGCCGTTTGGCTACAATTTTTACCGAACAGACAGACAGACGACAAAATGACGGTATAAGGGTTTTTTGGTTGCCGGTATATAATAAGTGAAGGCGGCATGCTGAGTGTGTAGAACAAATTTTGCAAATTTTGTAGTAATCACGGCAAAATGAACGATATTTTTAAAATAATTTATCATCTGTTAATCTAAGAGCTTTAAAAACAAATTTTATGTTAAAATATTTTTTTGTTAATTTTAATTCGAATACCTAATACCATTATTTAGGTTTCTAAATATGTGCAGTATTTTTTTTATATATATGGCTTCCATTGTTTGTTTTAAGTCATATGCTCCGCCCCTCTGATTTTGTATACATTGAAACATAGAATTTTAATTATAATTCCAACATTTCCCACCGGTTATTAAATTTACGCTTTTAAAAATTAAATGCAACATTTGCCAAAATATAGCTAGAATTTTGACAAAATAATTTAAACAAAATAAAAAAATGCAAAAAAAAATAAATAAAATTATCTCCAGCCCGGAAGCGAACCCTAGTTTGCAGCTTAGGAAGCGAGAAGGTTAACCGTTAGACTATGAACGCTTACTGGTTTATTGTGTTACATAACGTATTAAATATTTTACATCGTCAACCAAAACATACAAAAAATGCGTTATTTTCTGAAAACATAATCTGATCAAAAATTCCTGTTGTACTATTCCGGCTCACACCAATGTTCATTACTTAGAATTTTACGCATTTAAAAATTAAATCCAACATTTACCAAAATATAACTAGAATTTTGACAAAATAATTTAAACAAAATAAAAATGCAAAAAAAAAAACAGAAAAAATAAAATTAACAGGATTCAAACTCTAGTTTGCAAATTACAAAGTGCACGACAAAGCCAACTACGCTACTAGAGCTACTGATCTGGTGTGTTACATAGTGAATTAAATATTTAACATATTTTAGTTAAAAACACAAAAAATGCGGTATTTTCCGAAATCATAATCTGATCAAAAATTCCTGTTGTACTATTCCGGTTCACACCAATGTACATTACTTAGAATTTTTTCAGATTTTTAGTTTAAACCATCCGGGCTACAGGGTGTGGGACAAAATTTTTTTTGCACAATTTTGGCCAAAATCGCATTAAAATAATTTATTTTGCAAAAATAAAATTTTGATCGCTAAACCACGTACTAAGGGCTTTCATTTGATACCCTACTCAGAACTAAAAAAAAAAAAAAATTTTTTCGATGAGCCCATATTTGTTTATATTTTTAGGGTTCTATGTTTTTTAGATATTTTAGTATTTTTCCTATGTGCGGGTCAAGGAGTTGTATGCCAAATTTCAACTCTCTAGGTCTAGCCGTTTGGATACAATTTTTACCGAACAGACAGACAGACGACATAAGGAGGGTATAAGGGTTTTTTGGTCATACCTACAAAACCCTAAAAAGTGTTCTAACATTAACGGGAGGGATGAAATTATTTTTGCGAATATGTAAACTCCAAATCTGGCTCCCAAGTTGACCCTCTCAAATCTTTCACTTTTTTTATTTCATTTCCGTGAACGCCAAAAGTACTAATTCACAAAGATATTAGATCCAAACAGCAACAAAGATTTAATGGCTGTACTAGTTTTGAGGATATTGATTCCGAAATGAACCCAGAATGATGAAAATTCTTGTTCCAAAAATCAAGTTATGCATCACATCTTACTTTAAATCTATGAAATTTTTTAATTTTCGCGACACACATGGAATTGTTTTGGAAAACTTTGCACTAAACTTATGCCACAATTACTCACAGTTAATGTTCTTTTTTTTTTTCACCGTGTTGTCCATGCTAGTCCACAATCACTCTAGAATTGCATTAAATTTAGCGAAGTCAGTAACCGCACTAAACTCAATCATTTGTCTCACTCTATTTTGAAGTCTACTGCATGGAACTGACTGACCTTTTTGACCCAATTACCACGTATCTTTTTAGTCGCTTCAGCAGTAGCGTAGCTTCCAGTTTCGCACCCCCGCTTCTTATTCTAATGATACTCCGTAACAAAAGACGATTTAAGACCTACCGTATTTTGCGGACCATAAAACGCACCTTTTTACGCAGAAAAATCGACTTAAAATTGGGTGCGTCTTATGGTCCGAAGATATAGGTACGTTGTTTAAAAATTGTGCGATGTTATAGACCGGGAGCTCATGACATTTTTGGTCTCCGATTTCATACAGCATGCCTTTTGGAGGAGAGAATATTTACCCTGTGACAACAAAAAAGGGATGATACTAAACCCCTGCACGCTTTCCGGTCATAGGGAAAATTGCATTTCCACTTGCACAAAATTTTTGTGTTTTTCTCTGATTTAATATTGCTTGCCCTTTTGTCAAAAGAAAGTTATAACAAATTTAAAGTCTTTTAATTATAGGCATGCTGTATGAAAACGTGGAAAATCATATTTTTTTATTACAAGATCACATGACCGTTTGAGCCCTTTGGGACCCTCCGAATCGCATGCATATATTTAAAAGACTTTAAATTTGTTATAACTTTCTTTTGACAAAAGGGCAAGCAATATTAAATCAGAGAAAAGCACAAAAATTTTGTGTTTAAGTGGAAATGCAATTTTCCCTATGACCGGAAAGCGTGCAGGGGTTTAGTACCATCCCTTTTTTGTTGTCAGAGGGTAAATATTCTCTCCTCCAAAAGGCATGCTGTATGAAATCGGAGACCAAAAACTGTCATGAGCTCCCGGTCTATTAGGTGGAATCAGTTCAGAGCGCATAAAACAGTATCAACCAAGAAAATATAGTAGAAATGAATACAGAATTAGCTGTCATTTCTGAAGGCCTTACAACTCAACGTCAACCCATGAATGTGTCGATTAATAAACCATTTAATAATTTTATGCGGGAAGAGTGGAACAAACGAATGATGAAACCAAATCACGATGTTACAACAACAGAATGTATGAAACGGACGATAATTTCAGAAGTATCTGAGTAAGAAATCCATGGGGAAACTGTAAAAGACGATTATAAAGTCTTTTAAGAAATTCGGTATAAGCAACGCATTGGATAGTATCGAAGATGACTTGGTTTTTGAAGAGATTGACAATAGTTCAGACGAAAATAATACGAACAGTGACATTAACAACACGAGTGCTAAATACAGAGAGTGAAGATGAACAGAATGTTGCTGGTACAAGTTATCGCAATAATAAATATTTTTTCTAAAAATTGTCTGATAAATTTGAGGTGCGTCTTATAGTCCGAAAAATACGGTACATTTTTGTTGAAAAATTAGAAATTATTGACCAAACCAGCCCAGTTATAAATTAAAAATTGTGGGGCTTTAGCTACGGCGCTGCGCTTTAGTCTTTCCAGATCTTTGTCACAGTTACTAGTGATCTCTAGAAGTTTCCACGGATGTTACCCCGTCCCTAACGGCTGGCAAATTATCTTACATGACAGTATTCATACAATTGTTAATGTTGTTATTAATGTAAATATTTTGTTTCAGCGTTAATAAACAGATCAAATGCCCAAGGCGAATTTAATATGGTGGACCAAGTAGCGCTGGCACAAATGATATATGAACAATTAGCTGGATTTTTACTAATTGTTACCACTGATGGAAAAATCGTATTTGTATCTCATACGGTAGAACAGATATTAGGACACCTACAGGTAATTATTAAACAAATTTCTTAGTTAGTTAAGAAATAATAGGAGGGTCATCTAAAAACTAAGTTTAAAGAATTTCATACGGGCGTAAAAACGATAATTGAAATCAACTAGTGGGGGATTATAGTGTCTATCTATATGGTAACACTGTATTTTTTTCATCGCCAGGTATTAACACACTAAGAAGTACTGGCCAGTTACAATGGAGCTGCCGTTGCAAACAGCGACCAATTGTGAAGCACAAATATCTATTACGATACCATGAAATATTGCGGAGAGCAATCAAGAAAAAAGACGTGGATTGTTTTTTAGAAAAGTGTTCTTTAATCTCGATATCTCGAGGTCGCATTCAGCGCAAAGAAAAGAGAAATGCTAACCAGTTTCAAGTGGGAAGATATTGAGTCTTACTCTCTAAATCTCGCACCGTCCGACTACCATCTCTTTCCAAGCTTGAAACTATATTTAGGCAGTATACGTTTCACGATTGAAAACGAAGTCAAAAATCAGCTTGGATTACTTCATTGTTTACCCATACAAGGTTTCTTTTATTGTATGCATATATAGACACACTATACTAATATTGTGCAACTAGCGCGGAATGCCATTATTCCTCACGAGAATTTAAGTTTTTTAATTTTCCCGATTCGTGGGATTTCTCGCGGCACGTGTGTGCTGAGCTGAACAAGCCGCAGGCGAATGAAGCAGTTCATTCGAGTGCGGAATATTCATTCTGCTTATGTTGCACACTATGCTGTTCCCCCTGTTACTATATTTTAATAAAAAATAATAATTAATGTATTTTTAAGAAAATACTATGAAAATATTGTTCACGACCATTAACGCGCGCAGCCAGTACGGGAATAATAATTCTCTCACCGCTGCTCATGCGCATTGGGGCGTATTTATTCAATCGCGAACCGTATGTGCGCGCATGTAAAATTAACCTCAAGGTCGAAGTTAAAAAATTTTAACCACGCTTTACAATATTTTGTTATTCTGTAACTCTATGACGTTTAAATTTTAACCTCGATGTGGTTAATTCAGTAGGTTATAATCGGAATTTTAACTCCAGCCAATTACATGGCGTTAACTTTTAACCAGCTGTAATTTTAACCTCTAAACGTCAAATAGTCAGAAAAAATGCATTTTTAGAATTAATCATGGCAAATCTGTTTATTTTAAACCAATTATTACTAGAACAAATTGAACATCAAGAGGTTAATAAGTAAAAAATTAATATAGGTGAATAAAAAAAATATAAAAATGCTTTTTAGGAGATCAGTTCGAATTAAACAAAGGCAACTAACTGCCTGATATGAATGACCCTTTTAATTTACCTGAAGAAACATTTTAAAATATTTTCATTTGTCTAAAACTTGTACGGAATATCTCGTTTTACAAATGTTTGAAAATTCGAGAAGAACCAAAAGATTTCCTAATATATTGCAAGTAAATATTTAAAACTTTAAAATTGTGATACATTTCTAAATTTTGATTTCTCTGTTTGTTTACAAATAAAAATAAGGTAAACATAACCTGAAAATAAAAGTATCTTAATACAGAAGAAAGAAAAGAGATAAAAAATATTGATACATTTGCATGTTATGGTAATATTATATTATTTACTTTCTGCACCCATAATTATTTATGTATAAAAAATAATAAAAAGGCGGAAATATTGAACAATTGAATTGAATTCAACCATAACACATGTTTACATTAAATCCACACTTTTTAACCATAAGGTTAAAAAGTATAACCTGAGATACAAAATAAGAAACAAGGTTAAAATTTTAACCCCTAGTTAAAATGTTACTTTACATCATTTTTAACCTAATCTTTTTAACCACAAGACAAACAGAATAGACCCGTAAGTACGTTAAGTGACCGCTGACTGTATTTGTTCTTCCACTGGTGTCCCTCTCTTTCGTCCTATTTTCATTCTGGCTTCCCTCTCCAATCTCCTTCCTTCTTGCCTCCAGTTCTCTCGCCCATCTTTCTCCCTTGCCTTCCGCACTCATCAGTTCCTTTATCTCTACCTCCCAGACTGTCATCTCTCTGCATCTCTTCGCTAAATGCTCCAAGGTTTCCTCTTTTTCCTTACACATTCTACAGAGCTTGTACTCTGGCTTTGCCCAATACTTATTGCTCCTTTCTTCTTTGCCGCATCTTAACCTGGCTATCCTCCTGAGTCTACCCCCCATTTTCTTCTGATTAGCAAAAAACAAAACAAGGAATAACTACGCGGTCCATATAAATGCATCTCACGGAAAGTTTGGCAATGTCTGATTTAGCAGGGCATTATATAAAAAAAATAATACTTTGAAATATACCTCAATATTTTTTCTATATTTGTGTGTTTTAATACTGTAAAAAAATCTTTAAACTTAGTTTTAAGACTCTTGTAAATTACCCCTCAGAATAGTTTATTTTGTATTTCGTCAATGTATGTATTTTTTTAGACCGATCTCATGGGCCAGTCTATTTACACAATTACACCCCAAGAAGACCATACAAGGCTCAAAATACATTTAAACCCAAATTCAACAGATTCAGATTGGCGAAGATATTTTAGACTGAGTCTCGCCAAAGCTGGACCAAGAAGTGAAGCGCCTACGTATGAAAATTTCACAGTAATGGGTATGGTTCGACCGCAAGCAGACAATCAAAAGAAGATGCGTGATATTAACGCAGCAAGTAAAGTCAGCAGTGAGGTACGTAACATTTAAAAAATAGTACAATTTATGTCTAAATATGAAGCGATACAATTTTTTTTTTGGCCTTTGGGCTGTTGAATAAATAAATAAATAAAATATTAACCTGTATTTTATTTATTACTAAACAGAACGACTAAACTGCACTAATATATTAATAATAATAGCTAATAATATTAGCTGCTTCTGTCCAACTAAAACTAATTTTATTTCATGAGGCAATGAACATAATGCACTTGTTTACAAACATAATCCATTTATTGTAAATTCAGATGATCGACACTCAGATGTACCACATAAAATTAAATACCCGGCATTTAACTCCTTCTCAACTACAAATTACACTTCAATAAATCTACTGAAATTAAACTTTAAATACTGTAATTTGATGCCCACCTTCTGTTATACATATCAATACATGTGTAGCGCGTAAAAATTAAAAAATTTCGCAAATATTTACTCGCATTTTCATAAAATAAAAATGTACTGTGCTTAAATTAACCTGTTCGCTGTTAGCATATTGACAGCTGAATACTAGACACGACAGCCATATTGCCATGGAATACAGCGCCGTCAGCGGTAATGTCACAAAGAAATATAATAATTACACGTTTTGCAACCGAATTTGAAACATCGTTGGACGCCATCGTTAATAAAACTGACAGTATTGATACAATCAAGTTGCAATTACTTATGGCATTAGCTAACATGCTTATAATGATGAATATAAAACCTCTTTGCTGTAGCTCTTCAATTACGTTTAGGAAAAAATAAAATGCAAGTCAATTTTAAACCTCTCTCGTAAATTAAACTAGTAAATTAAAATTATTAAAATCTAAATGCATTGCATTAGTTGACCTTTGACTAAGAGTTTTTATAATTTTTTCTAGATTTTATTATTAATATAATTTACAGTATGCTATTGCATAAGTTAAAATATATTATAATTTAACATGCGAATATAATTTGAAATATCACAGTTAATTAAGTCGTTTCAACCCTAAATTTGTGTTCAGCGAATTGTAAAATTAACTTAATATCGAGGAGGTAAATTAAACGGTGTTAAAATTACATATTTGCCAATAACAGTTTGATTTGAAATAGCTGCGTATAATTCGCGATGCTTCCTAATCTGAATAGACCATGTTAGAGTGATATTTTGTAACCCCGCGCGGTGTGGGGTGGCCCGAGAAGCTTTGGGGCCCAAAAAATACTTTTTTTTAAATTTTTGGTCTTGGCAACTGATGGCCATAAACCAGTATACCTCCTAACTGACATCTTTTGAAAAACTACGTTTTTGATAAATCTGAATAAACAACATAAAAATCTATCTAGTGGCAAGTTATCTTGGCGAGAAAAAAATTCTAAATGCCTTATATTTAATACTTTCAATAGTTCCTATAAAATGGGGCTAATATCTGTTTTGTGTATGGTATATTATTTTCTAATAAGTTAGTTAAAATGTTTGGCGCATATCAACGATGGCTATTTGCGCCTAACACAGCCCATCTAAATAACTAGTGTATATACGATTACCATATTGACAATATAGTGCTGCTTAGAGATAGTAAGGTGAAAGACTTAGGTGTACTATTTAGAAACGATTTTAATTTTAGTGACCACAGACAATATAGTGAATAGTGCCCTCAAAACTTTAGGATTTATACCAAGAAACAGTGGTAATTTTAAGATATCTACAACTTGGTTACTGTACTGTGCACTAGTTCGACCTAAATTAGAGTACGCAAATACAATCTGGAGCCCAAATGTCCCACAAAAATCAAATAGAAAAAGTACAAAAGAGATTTGTAAGAAACCTTACCCTGAAATTAACCGGAACATATCCTTTTCGTATATCTTATGCAAACCAGTTTAAAAACCTAGCTCTCAATAATAGCAAGAAATTTCAAACATCAAAATGGAGACGCGACATCCACACTTTGAATTTCGCGTTTAAATTATTTAATAAGAAACTAGATGTTCCAGAACTACTTCTAAATTTAAATATTCGAGTCCCTGACATAAGATTGAGAATTAAAAATCACTTTTCAAAATTTCAGAATCTATGTCACCACTGAACAAAATGCTCAGTCTAGTAAACAAGCAAGTCTCTGATAGAGATGTAGATATCTTTTACGACAACCACAGAAAGTTTGTTAATATAAATGAATCTAGTTATATTGTATTTTATTGTTTTATTCTTTATTTTATTCATTGGGTACATTCGATTTGACGCTCCGAGCGTTCCGAGCACGTTCTGTACACTCAAACGTGTTCGATTTGACGCTCGGAGTACACTCAATTGCATTCGTTTTGCGATCGAGCGAGCATTTAGAGTGCGCTTTATATGTGCGGGGTTTTAAGACCGAGCATATGGATTATGACGGAAAAAAGTGGGGGAACGGCGGGAAAGAAATAAAAGTTTTAAATTAAATTTTAAATAAAATAAAAATAATATCCTTAGACAAATAACAATAGACAAATAATATTGTTATTTGTCTATGGCTACAGAGTACGGCCATTTTATGTATTTGTGACGTTCTGTAAACAGCAAAAAAAAAAATTAAAATACACCGTGCATAAAATTAAAATGGAAAAAAATCATTAAATTAATTCATTAATTATTATTTAATTTTTAATTAATTTTATTTCTTCATCATTCAAAAAAAATCAAGGAAAAACCGAGGTATATAATTTTGATTCATGACTGCCGTGAACTAATCTGACAGTAAAAACGCCGCCTAAAATTGTAGGGTTGGATTTTATAAACATTACGTCACAAGAACGCTCGCTCCGTTAGTGCTCTATTCATGACGTCACCATCAACTGTTCGTTCAGCGCTCGCTCTACTCTGTACAACTCGAATGCACCCATAATTAGTATTTGTATATTATTGTTATAATAATTGTTTTGTATTTCCCCCCCCCCACTACTAAGTAACTGGACTTGTGCACTACTGTCCAAATCTGTATAGTCACTAGTTAAATAAATAAATAAATATTATAAAAAGAATAAATTAATTGGTATGCAAGTAAAACAGTTTTTGTTGTTTTCTGACAAACTATGTCTATGTCGCTTAGGATAAATTGCACGCGCGTCGTCGATATCATTATTTTTATTTTAGATAAATTAATACTTTTTGTGTTAGTCACGAAATAGAACTAGACCAGTGAAAATAGAATGATAAATGTGTGATCATTTTTTCACTATGGTTATTAAGGGTAAAGATACTTTGTAGATGTTACGACTTAAAAACAAAACTAATTATTTTACTAATATTTTTGCTTTTTTACAGGTGTTTGTATTTTTTGTGAGTCTCTTTCGTCCCCAACCATCAGTGGAGAGGCTCATGGACCCAAATAAAGACGAATATGTTACAAGACATTTGGTTGATGGTCGAATTATCAGTTGTGACCATCGTATTTCGTTAGTAGCTGGTTATATGATTGAAGAAGTATCCGGAAAATCAGCTTTTATGTACATGCATAAAGAAGACGTTCGCTGGACGATGATAGCATTACGACAAAGTAAGCTTATATATTTTTAAATTTTAATTTACTTTAATCAGAAAAAAATCCCATCAGTACAAAGCACAAATCTAGATGGTACTCTAAAAAAAGATGTTGAGCATCAAGTGCAAAAATATTCTAAAAAAAAAAAGCTTAATCTAATAAAAGACTGTGCGGCTTTTGATAATCATGATATAAATTTCTTGTAGCTCCTAAGTGGAGCAAAGAGCCTCTACGAGCGTATCGCTATCTGGTTCTATTCTTTTCAAACACCATAATTTCCGGCCAAGATTTTCTCATCCGTCCAATTTCTTGAGAAATGGACCTGCGGCAGGTAAATGCAGGTCTACGTCTTCTGCGCGCTCCTTAGGGATTTCATTCAAGTGCCTGTTTGGAGACGGTATTTTCAGGCTTCCTCAAAATGTATGCTATCCATTCCCGGGTCATTATTTCTGTCGCAATTGGATTTTGGCTCGCTGGACTCCGTAGGTAGTGTTTCTGATTTCTCAACATTTTTCATTTCTCGAGAAATCATCTCGAGAAATTAATTATTAGAATATATATCTTTTTTTAATGTTGAAAATATTGTAGAGGATAAAAACATATTAAAATTATAGTCAACTTTAAAGTACTAAAGTATTTATTTAAAAAAAAATAGAACAAATGGATAACGGGGCTTTAAAAATGATATGTATAGAAAGTACATATGTATAGAGAAATTTTCAAAATATTAAGAAATTAAACTAAATTACTAAATTAACTTGCAGGTAATCTTTTACATAACAGTTTTAAACTAAACAAAAAATTAAATGTAATGATAAATAATACACTAAATTAAAATAAAATATTGTAACAACATAGTTGATGTATCCGTAAAATTTTAATAAAAAAAAAAAAACATCGCTTCTTATTTGTTGCCACAGTTGCGTTGCGGGAGACAGAAAACAAATTTTATCAAAATTAAATTATAATCAGTGACTCACTAAACATTACGACTATAAAAAACCTTTTTTTAAAAACCTTTAACGTGGCGTGAAGAAAAATTTACATTTCTCGAGAAAAAAAAATTACATTTCTCGAGAAATGAAAAATGAGAATTATAACTTTTTCTCGAGAAATTCTCGAGAAAGAATTCTCGAGAAGAAACACTATCCGTAGGTCTGTATTTGCGATTTTATTTGGCCAAAAGATGTTTAAGATTTTTCGCAAACACTTATTTGTGAAAGCCTGTAACCGGAAGATTATCTTATAACGTAATAAAGTCATAATAATTTGTAAAAAAAAAAAATAGTATTAACAAAATTCTTTAATTATAAGAGGGAGAACAGAAAGGAAACTGCCTACTGATCAGCTTATACGATTATTTTTTATTTAATTGTTTATTTTTATTTATTTATTTTTTATTTTTTTGTTTTAGTGTATGATAAAGGAGAGAGTCAAGGGTGGTCATGCTATCGTCTACAATCCCGAACTGGAAAATTCATATATTTAAGGACCTGTGGTTATTTGGAACTGAGGAACGGAGCGCTTGAAAGTTTTGTTTGTGTTAATACGTTAGTTAATGAGGAGGAAGGAAATCGATTGATAAAGGAAATGAAAGAACGATATTCAGTTATGATTAATGCCTCCCCCACTCCCGAGGTAAGTACATTATCATTTAATTCTGTTTACCTAATGCTAATAATATTTAACATCAACAAATTAACTTTCTGAAAATGTTTACTATTTAATAACCATTTAATGAAATAGTATGTTTTCAATATGTTTATTTAAAAGTGCCGCATAGTTTCGACTTTCGTTATTTTCAAAGCAATGAGAAACGTTAGCATGTGACCGTTCATAGAGCCGACTCGAATAATCACCATTTAAAGTAAATTACTTTACGTACTAGTGCATAACGGGCCCCTGGTACGCAACTTTAAATCCGTTGATATCAAATATACAGCAAGCCTGTGTTATAATGTAAACATGTCGAAATGTTTACTGTTTTAATTGTTATAATTATAACGATTTACCGTCCAATCCAGCCTGTGGCATCACCACATTCTCGGCAGCCGTCTTGCCGGACGGAACGGTCCATTAAACCGAAAGCCAGTGTCCGGAAACAATTTTGTAACAAAAATAAAAATTATTATCTCAAACTGAAGTCATATTCCTGAGGAGTTCGGGTACTAGGCCTGAGTTTTATCCAGGGTTCATCATTTTGATTTTTGAATTAAATGATATATTTTGGTACTTTCCAACCGACGAATCCAGTATCTTGTATTTGGTCTGGGATGCTGAACTCTTGAGTTTTTAAAGCTGAAAGCTTTACACACGTTAAGAAATAAGGTGATTTAAAATTAAGTTTAAATTTATTTAAATTAATATTTATAAATTTAAATGAAATAAGTTTAAATTTAATGAAAAAATATATGAAAATTAGATAAAAATAGGATTGATTAAACCACCAGATAATCAACAAGAATTCAACAATACTAGTTCTTCTTTCGAATCGAGCCGAATACTGATCGCCGTCTTCTGTAGACGGCCGTTTATATCAGGGCTTCGAACCGTTATTTTTTTCGTTTCGGATTTCGTTCCGGTTCAATTAAAAAAAAAATATATCGGTTCGGTTTCGGTTTTCGTTCCGGCAAAATAAACGGTTTTTTTCGGTTTTCGGTTCAGTTCCGAGTGATAAGTTTGTAAATGCTTGTATTTGTAATAGAAATTCATTTTCTACTATAATTTAGTAGAACATTTTATTCCATATTTTGTAATAATCATACCAAGGCCGCTAAAAAGGGGGGGGGGATTCTTGGCGTTCACCCCCCCTCCTTCCGAAATAATAGAAGAGCATTTTTTTACTTATCAGTTAAAAAAATTACGATTTTTTTTCTGCTCATCAGTTTAAAAATAATCTTAAATAAAATGTATTTTATATTCACTCACATAAACATTATCTGAACCGAAATAAACCGATATTTTTTTTTTTTTCGGTTCAGTTCCGGTTTTCGTTCCGACAAAAATAACGGTTTTTTTCGGTTTTCGGTTCAGTTCCGGTTCGAAGCCCTGGTTTATATAATGATTCGAATAGCATTTCCTAGAATTACTTTAAAAATTGTCCCAGGATATGTCAGTGTTCCAATTTATTAGGCAATAATTTAAAAAAATTAATTAGGTTCGATGATGTAGAATTGGTATTACTATAAACTTAGGTATTTAAAAAAATATATTTAGTTTTATTTATTTATGTTCATATGTTTAATTATATTGTTATTATATCATATGGTTACCCTATAATCATATTGTTAATTGTATTGTTATAGTCTAATATCAATAATTATATAATTTTATATTTTTTCTTAATTTTGAAAATTGTACATAATACTTATATTTATGTAATTTTTTCAGCTCTGATGAAAATTTCAAATATAAATCGAAATTTTAACAAGTTTAAAATATTGTTTTATTTTTTGACTTCTCCAGATTCCATTATATCCATTCATCAATATAAAAATTAATGACATATTCCACCATATTGGTATTAGTACCAAAATTCCACACAAGATGGCAGACCAATGTCCATAATGTATAATATATCTTATTTTGTAATAGTAACCAAGAGAGAAACTTAATTTTTCATGTATATTTAAAATATCATCTTAGGGTGGTACTTCTGAAATGGTACCTCTTCAAAATATTCCATGTTGGTATTTAATATAATCAGTGTAATAATATACAAATAACAAATAATCAAAACCCAATTTAAAATTTACTTTAACTAAGCATAACTTGATTTTTTTAAACAGTAGTATTGATAACCCGCCCGTACCCCGTTCTACCGACTAATGATCAGATCCTACCGAATAGCATCTACCAATAAACGCATCAGATTAATTTATTTAATATGATGTTCTTTCTGTGATTACTTCTGATCTATAAACGATAGGTACAAATTCGGTTGAACTGATGTATTTTACAAAAGTATTTCCATGTACTCATGACTTCAATTTAATTTGAAAGTGAATATTGGATAATTTTTTTTTGTTACCCAGGCAAATCTTTACACACTAGTGTAGTGTAGAAGACTGTAATGTTTGACAGATGAATTGGAAAGAGTCAAAACATGAAAGGTGGCTTAGAGGGTAGAATTTGCGAATCTGTTTTTTACTAATACATATATTTTAGAAAGAGATAAGAACATAAATAGCTGAGAGCAATAATAGAGACAGAAATAGATACCTACTCTTAGTGAAGATAAATAAACATGGCATCCATTCAAATAATAAATAAATATATTAATAAAAAATCATTTTATTTTCATACTTTTGGGGTAATTTTTAAATATACAGCAGTGAATTACATCTCTTAAGTAATTTGCTTATTATTCATCTTATTTTAAAATGGTACTACAATAGTATATTATTATACAAGTTTTATAAGACGATGTGTTGTCACATGAGTACGACGAGCGAAGCGAGGAGGACTCCAAAGAAACAAGTGTGACAATACGTCGTATAAAACGAGCATAATATACTATTTTTTATACTTTCCATCACTTATTTTACAGAAATTTTAAAATTTCATTTATAAAAAATATCAGAATATAAGCAGTTCACTTTTGTAAGAACAAACTAGATCTGGTTATGACATATGTCAAATGGATCGACTTTTTAAAAAAGTGACATTTTTTAATACCAACATGACATACAGTTTCATAGGTGCAAACTATTGAAAACAAAATTCCCTCTTAGTTTGTTCTTACAAAAGTGAACTGCTTATACAATCTAGGGATTTTTGTGAAATGCGGTCACCATAGCAACAATGTATAATAAAACAATTTCTATAACACAATACAACAGTAATTTGACAGATGCAAAAAACAAACTTTCTTATTGAATTTTTAATAATAATATTATAATAGTATAATATTATTATTATATATATATATATATATATTATATAATATAGTGTGCAACTAGCCTGGAATGCCATATATTCCGCACGAGAATGAAGTTTGAAACGAGCCGCAGGCGAGTGAAGCAAATTATTCGAGTTGCGCGTGTTGCTCACTATGCTTTTTGACAGCCAATAGTGCGCGCGCAGCCATTGCGGTAATGAAAATTTTCGGAAAGTGCGCATGAGCATTACTGCAAATTTATTCTTTCTCGTACACTGCACATGCGCCTTCGGATGAATTTATCTTTCCCGCATCGTCTGCGCGCGCATGAGGGTAATATGCGAAATTAACTTAATTTCCTATCAACTAACAGTATCAAAATGAGAGTTCCATAGTAGTCGTAGGAAAAATAATTATCTAACATGGAAATACTTACAAATTATATTAAATAAACATTTTAAAATATTTGAGGTTATCAATGACACGCCGTCGACAAGTAGTACTGCCAGTCTCTCAAAATTAAAAGTCACCAAAAACATTTTAACAATAGCTTCTATTGTTAAACAGTTTAACAATAGCTATAATTGTTAAACTGTTTTCAGTGTAACAATGATATTATTGTTAACGCAAAGTATAAAAAGTATATTGCTAGAGTACATTCAACTTAACTTCATCACAGGCGGATATTACCAGTTCCCTTGCGCAGAAACCTAATTTCGTCCATTACGTTACTAACAGTTAGCTTAACACATTTCAGTGGTCTCACTTACTTTGATTTGAGTTTAACTACGCGTATTGTGCGATGTTGTTTGTTTATTTCCGTTATTATTATTTATTTATTGTACGTTTCAAGGTATACTGTGTACTAAAATGAGTAAAAATGTATTTGAAATGCATGATTTTGTGTGTTTGGTTTTCACAACAATTGTTTAAAACCCTAATGTACGTCAATGTGATCAGCTGTTTTCCTGCGCAGAATTGATGACGTAATTTATGATACCCTGTGATGAAGTTAAGATGAACGTACTCTATCTCTTTCACAGATGACATTTCACATTGCTTTGAAAATGTCGAAAGCCGAAACAAATCAGCACTTTTTAAATAAAACTAATAAAAATTCCGTAATGTTTTTCTCGTAATTTAATTTAGTTATTAATAATATTTGTTTAGTTGTCAGATATGTCATTGGCGTCAGTAGAGGATCCTGTCCAATTAGATGCGTGTATAAAACATCTAATAACAAACATCCCTCCATCGCCACGTTCTGAGAGCCATGTTAGCCCAAGCCCCTCAACCTTCGAGAGTAAAGACTGTTACCCGACTGAGATTCCCGCCGACCCACATGCCATAGAGATAAAGACTAGACCCAAACGTGCTACAAGTGAAGATGAGTTTACAAGAAAGAGACACAAACGAAGGGCACATAGTTCAGAAGTCATTCTCAACGAACCGTATCCCCAGAAAAGTAACACAATAATACACAGCTCAACGATATACCGACCTAAGATGTTAAATAATTGTCATGTACCGATGGAAAGCTGATCGTAGAGTGTACAGTTGCTCAGTTATTGTGCGTTATGAGCCCCAGACTTAAGTGGCCAGTTTTGTAAACAACGAAGATTGTACACATGGAATAAAGCGTATAAGCTCCTCCCTCCCCAAAATTATCTATGTCTCTGGTGTATGTACTGTATTTGAAAGACTGTTATTTAAGACTTTTGTGGTGACCATACTTAACTTTGTTTTCAAAAAATAACTGTATGTTTGTTTTTTTTTTTTCAATTCGATAATCGTGGTGATTATGATATACATTAATGTCAACTTAAAACATTTGTACCTATTGTAATTGGAGCTTCTCAGTTATATTAGTTGGATAGCTCATTTTGTAAGACCATTTTATAGTGTAAATACTGTGTAATTGTAAGAATGATGTCCCTGTTTTAAACAAGGACTGAGAACGAAACGAAAACGATATTAACCAAAAAAAATTAAAGAACGTAAACGAAAACAGGAACGATATTATGTTTTTCTACGGAAGTTAGGACACAAACCTACTTACCATGTCCATTTCAGTTATACCCTTTTCACACTAGAACTTTAAGACGAGTGAACTTAAAGTTCACCTATGTTTAACATCGGTTTGCTTTCACACTTGATGTTTAACCCCTTAACGCACAATTGAAAAAAAAAAAAACCGACCAAAAAAATCAATTTTTTTTCTTTAAGAAAATACATATTTGGACCTTAATTTCAATAAATATTTAAAAAAAATTGCAAAATTATTAACAATTCAATATTAGTAACATTTACCAGGCCAGAGATGATTATAAGTGTCACCCTAAAAGGCCATATTTTATTCCCAAATAAAAAAAACTTAATAGCTTACAATACAGAATTACATGATGAATGTCAATAAATTGAATGTTTTTCTCGGTTTTTATTAAGTTATTTTCAGTGCCCGGATATATTCGAATGTGCACATTTTAGCGACATAAATTGCGACGTAGACCGTATATATACGGGTCTGCACATTTTGGCCGGTTTTGCGCGCCCGCATATATATGTTTGTGCCCGTTAAGGGGTTAAATCTCCGGTGCTGTCATCAGCTACAGTAATTTTGTCCTTAAGTTACCGTCAGGAAATTACCAGTTTTGAACTATCTGCGCAGACGCACATTTTGAATTATTATAAACAAATATGGATATTTCATTTCATTCTACAATAAAGACACTACAATAAAGAATATATTACACCTGTATTAATATGTCAGTCGATACATTTTATCTCAATTAATATAATTAATAAATAATTTTATTATAACAATAAGTATAAACTTCTTATAACGTCGATATAATACAGTATTCTTGTTTATGATAATACAAAATGTTGACAGCACAAATTCAAAGAGTATTTTTTTATTATAGAAATAATGTTGGCAATGCGGACGATGTTTAAGACGCAGATCTCTGTCTTCAACATCGCTTGTATTTAGACGAGGTCATACGTTTTCACATTAGCGTTTAAAGACACATTCACTTTAACATCCGATCTTAAAGTTCTAGTGTGAAAAGGATATTAGAAAATGAACACATATGTGGAACAGCGAAACGGGGAGACACCGTCATTATTATCTTTATTATTATTATTAGAGGTACAAATAAATACTAACAAAGTTGTAGGAGACCAAGGGGTACATCTGTTTATAGAAGAAAATATTTTTCTAAATCAGTCAAACTAGGACACAATGATTTTTTTTATTTGTTGATATTTTTTAGATCCATACGATACCGTATTTTTTTTCTAAATTCAACCGTATAAACATTTTATATCCTGACATTTAAGCGGAACTAAATGGAATTTTTATTTTCCTAAATTGTCACTAGCTCACATTTTACCGATTGAATGAGATTTTTGTTAACCAAAATGGTCAAAAACCATTCAATCGTTATAAGCTACTAGCTGTCAAAATCTAGTTCCGCTTATATCAAAGAAACAGACTACAGTAATACCCCGTTACTTGACTGCCTCTTAGCTCGTCGTTTTCGCCACTCGACGTAAATGTCGAGAGTGAGAGTCGACGGAAGCATCGCTATCCGACGCGTGATCGAGTACCAATCACGTGATACATATTTTGTTAAGCAAAGCAAAATGAACGCATGGCCAGCAGTTCGCGCCTAGATATCTTGACAACTCAGATTTAGTGCAGCTATGAACTTTTTGTTTTTTGCTAAAATAAGTGATTTATATTTATAATTATGGGTCCAAAGGATAGAAATGCAAGCATAGCTAAAAGGAAAACATATACATATATGTATTTCCTTATATGTGTATGTACATATGATTCCCTTTATTTCTTATGGAGAAATTCGACTCGCCACTCGACGCAATCGCTACTCGACGCTTTTTCCGAACGAATTAACGTCGAGTAGCGGGGGTATTACTGTACTAATTCATTAAATAAAAAAATATCAGTAGCTATTAGGGTTTCCAATTATCCGACATTAATGAATATCCGGCTATCGAATACAGAAAATTCAAAATATTCGGATATATCCGTATAACAAATAAGAAATTAAAGATAATAGATTGAATCCCAATATTCATGGTGTTTTGTAACTCATTTATTTAATTTAATTTAAGTATTTTAATTATATACATTAATAATTCACAAAATAACAAAAAAAAATATATAATTAAATTTATTTAATTTTTAAAAATGCGTATTTTATAAAAATAATTGCATTGAAAGTTTCAAAATTCAAACGAGTTCTAATTTTTCTCCTAGTCAGGCCTGCAATTGAAAAAACGCGCTCTGTTGCAGTAGTTTTTTTTTTTTATTATTATATTATTTATTTTACATCGGCCTTTATTTCTGCAACGAGGCTAATCGCCGATGCCAGGGGGCGA
Source organism: Liopterus haemorrhoidalis (assembly GCA_963971575.1). NCBI lineage: Eukaryota > Metazoa > Arthropoda > Insecta > Coleoptera > Dytiscidae > Liopterus > Liopterus haemorrhoidalis. The sequence continues at coordinate 11,725,084 of OZ020618.1, read as the reverse complement.
GCTCTTACACCTGGATGAGAGGTGAATGATTATGAAAATGAGAGTAATGTAAACATATTATTCTCGCCCGAATAATATCACCAACGGAGCAGGCTCGAACCATCGACCGGACAGTCAGACTGAGTCCAATAGTCTAAAACCGCACGACTTAATGCGCTCGGCCACTGCGTTGGCTCTGTTGCAGTAGATGTTGGTTTTATTGTAAGAAGTGCATTAAATAATATAGTTAAATTATCTGTCCTTGTTTTTGTGTTTGTTAAAATCATGAAATCTTTTTTCAACAATGTAGTAACAACGTCGCTCTGCTCTTCAACATGGGTAATTGAAAAAATTGCCGCTTCCAGTTGTTGCTGTAGAGAAATTGCAGCGTTTTGACTTTTAAACACACTTACACTTGCGATTTCTTCAACTACTTCTTTCACGTCATTGTGTCGGAAAAATATCCGGATTGTGGGATATTCAATAAAAATTATCCGGATTAGCGAATAGTCCAAATTGGTCGGATAATCCGGATATCCGGATTGGAAACCTTAATAGCCATGGAATACTTTTGTCTTTGTTCTATCAAGTTGGCAATTTTAGAATGAGTTTTGAAATGTGTTAAATGACGAATTAAGTACATGTTGTCAAATTTATTAGTACACACTTTTATGACATATTTATATTTTTAATATTAAACATATTTTATAATAAATTAAAATGTCTAAATTGGTGTAGAGGAGAGAAAGAGAAAAAAATATAAAATAGGAATTGAGAGATACTGATTCCAATTATATGGAAGAAGTTATTCATTTCAAATTTCTAGGTAAAAACTGGCAACACTGTTCTAGCACATTACTTAGCAAAAAAATATAACCTCTCACTACAATTGCCAACTCGGGTACAGTAAAACCCCGTTACTCGACTGCCTCTTAGCTCGACGTTTTCGCCACTCGACGTAAATGTGGAGAGTGAGAGTCGACGGAAGCATCGCTATCCGACCCGTGATAGAGTACCGATCACGTGATACATATTTTGGTAAACAAAGCAAAATGGCCAGCAGTTCGCGCCTAGATATCTTGACGACAACTCAGATTTAGTGCAGCTATGAATTTGTTTTTTGCCAAAATAAGTGATTTATATTTATAATTATGGGTCCAAAGGATAGAAATGCAAGCATAGCTAAAAGGAAAACATATACATATATGTATTTCCTTATATGTATATGTATATATGTACATATGATTCCCTTTGTTTCTTATGGAGAAATTCGACTCGCTGCTCGACGCTTTTTCAGAACGAATTAACGTCGAGTGGCGGGGTATTACTGTACCACTAACTAGAAATTCATGGCCAACCGATATCTTTTTAAATTGTTAGTGGTAAATATTCAAAATATTTAAAAGGAATTAAATGGAATTTTTATTTTCTAAAGTTGTCACGAACTCACTTTAACGATCGAAGTGGGCTTTTGCTACACAAAATGATCAAAATCCTCATTCAATCGTTAAATTTTACATTTCAAAATCACCAAAAGTTTCGCTTAAGCCAAACAAACTTAAACAAAAAAATTTATAAGTGTAGATATGAACATTCATATTTTTTAGTAAATTGGTCAAAAATTTAGTTCTCATTAATAAAAACCCTCTACTATCTGTACAGCTGTTCAAATATTTCGAAAAACAAATGAGAATACAGGTATCCCCCGACTTACGACCAAGTTCCGTTCCGAAGGGTTGGTCGTAAGTCGAATTTGGTCGTAAGTCGGGGAATTTACAAAATTTCAAAATATGTATACATAGCTTACCCCCCCCCCCCCCCAATCGTGGTTTTAACTTCAATATATGTTAAATCCCGAGTTATTGACTGCAAATACTTCAAAAAAGGCGATAAAAATAAACAAAATTGGTGTTACCTGAAGAAAAAATACAATTTTTATTTGAAGACTGGAAGAAAATAAAGTGCAAGAAACGTTAGAAATTGAAATAAAAAGGGGCGTAATTGAAGTACATAGTTAGTCATAAAAATAATTGTACCTGTAGCATTGCAAGTGAATTTGACCAATATTTGCTCGTTTTTTACGTTTTATGGTATTAATAAATAAAAATTTTAAAATTTTGGCCGTAAGTACGGGAGTTTGTAAATCGGGAGGTCGTAAGTCGGGGGATAACTGTATTTTTTTGACATTTCATATAAATTTAATTTGTAAACGTCAGAATTTAAATTATTTTCTAAATTTTCATAAATTAAATTATCTATTTTATGTTTTTCTCAAGCAATATTAAATAACAGGGACAGTTGTGCATTTTAAAAAATCCTTGTGCTTTATTTATTTTCAAAAAATCATTCTTATAATTAATGATTAAATAGTATAATTGATTTATCGTCGACTGAAAGCGATGATGATGAATTTATCATTGATATATTGGTTATGATCATTATTAAAAAAGTGACATTTTTTATAATGTTTTAATACCAACATGACATACAATGTCAAAGGTGTAAACTATTGAAATCAAAATTTCCTCTTAATTTGTTTTTACAAAAGTGAACAGTATATATCCACAACAATTGTTTAAAACTCTTATTACGTCTATATGATCAACTGTTTTCTCGCGCAGATTTGATGACGTAATTTATGATACCCTGTGTTGAAGTTAAGTTGAACGAAGTCTAATAAATAATATGTATTTTAAATATAGTTTCGTTTCTGTTTGTTAATGTAGTACAGGTTATTTTCAAACGTTTAAACGGAACTAAATTTGGAAATCTAATAATTTTATCTATTAAATCGGGCTTTTGGCAATTTTGTTTAAGCTTTGTAAATCATACTTATATTATAAATTCTAGGATACGTTAACGGTCAATATAAAATTTCATTTTCATTACTTTTTGATTTTTTGTGTCGTTCTTAGTATAAATTTCCCTTTTTTTGTATTCTAGTAATGTATTATACTCTATCTCAGAAAGACTGATAGTAATAAAATTTATTATTTGTAAAAAGTTATTTTTTTTCACACAGAAGCGGCAAAACAAAAGCGACAAAATATGAATAGTTCAAAACGAAATATTGTTAATAACAACCAAGTGTGCCGCACATATTATATGGGAATACGAACTAGGGTTAAACACAATAGACCATAAAATTTTACCCTAAAATTTTGAGGAAATATATGGTCACAGGGGTGTGTTTAATGATATGATAAATATGGTCACAGGCGTGCGTTTAATAAAATGATAAATAGTAATATAGAAATACACAAAACCAATTTAAACGTGTTTAAAATGTGCACGCCACTGGTAACTGCCTGACAAAATGATTTATTACTATCAGTCTTTCTGAGATAGAGTATAGATATTATATTTTTTATAATAAATGTCACTTCCATGGTTTCACTGTTGCAATTTTCACATGCCAACATGAAACATCGACCGGCGTAGCGTAGTGGTAACACACGTGCCCTGCGTTGCTAAGGTCTCGGGTTCGAATCCTGTTCAGGCAACATTTTCAACACGAAAAATTACAATTGTCTTGGCTAATTGACTAAGTAGCAATGTAAAAGAAACATGAACCATGAAATAACCTAAGCAAGTTCTACTGACAACTTTAAAGAATGAAACACCCATTTAGTTCCGCTTAAATAAAAGAAACGGACTATTTATGTAGTTAAACCGGTTTACCGGCATTTTATTTTGGTTGAAACCTGTTTCATAGGAATATAGCAGGCCTGTAGCAAATGTAAATAAAGTAAAGGATGTTTTTCGTTTTCGTTCCGAACGGTATTTTTTTCGTTCTCAGTCCCTGGTTTCAAGTGTAATTATTTTCAGTGACCCTTGTACAGAATCTACGTGTGTGAATGTGTGTGATAAAATCTTGTTATATATTTTGTAAATGAGATAATGGTAATTACCATATTTTTTTTATATACATAAAATTTAATATTCTTGGTAAGTATGGTTTGTGTATGTGTGTAGGAATCAGCGATTGCGACTGCGCACTGTTGTGGTAGAATGCACGCATGCGCGCCACACTTCACATCCTGTACATTTACATATTTGTATACATATAACTTTTAAAAATCATTTTATACTTTGTATTACCTCTTTGATATTTCTAATAGACTCCATCTTCATAAATAATTAAGTACAAAACACAGGGAGATTATTATTTTTTAAATCGCGATTCAGTTTTTATATATGTATACATGTTTTTAATATAAGTTGTTGATTAATTTACCTGAAAATATAATTATAATCATACATTGAAATGAAATATACAAAGTATGAATTAAATATATAATTAAATATATAACAAAACAGATATTTTTATATTATCCATGTTTTTCTTTGAGTTTTATTTCTCCTTAATTTAAAAAAGTGTGATTTTTCACACTTTACAGAATTTCACAGGTATTTATAGTCCGTTCAAACGTTAGAATGCAGTATTGTTCTTATGGGAAATGGAAGGGGTGTTGCCAAATGTTGTAGAAGTGTCAAATTTGTCAATGAACCCAAAATATTATGCGTAAAGTCTGTTTCTTTGGTTTAGGCGGAACTAGATTTTCAATTCTAGTTACTTTTACAGATTAAGTGAGGCTTTTGATAATGTTGTTTAGCAAAAGTCTACTTCAAACCATAAAAGAAGAGCTCATGACAACTTACAAAAATAAAAATTCCAGTTAGTTCCGCGTAAGCGTTTGGAATAGCCTATAATTTTAAATTCTTTTGTTGATAATTTAGTCCAGTTAAATGGAAAAAGTATCAGGGAAAAATAAATAACCATTTCTACCGCGTTTTCAACGATCAGCGCCTTTTACAGCTGGCAACCTCGCCAAGAAAGAAAAGGATAGTATTATTGGGATAACCCATTTGAAAATATAAAACAGAACTACGGCATTTGCCCACTACCGCATTCCAATGTTTTAACGGACTATAGTAGGTGTAAGGACTGCAGAACTGGATGTTTAAAACAATTCCGTTTTTTTTTTTTTTTTTCATTTTTCAACAATACGCTTCAAGAACCTTCGTTTGTTGTCTTACATTAAATTTTTAAAATAACAATAACAATTTTTTTTAACAATATACAATATTTTATAAAAAATAATCTGATAAAAATGTCCGAGCATAATATTCTGTTTAGTCTAACGGCTACGTTGAATCGACGACAACATTTCGCTATGAAATGAAAAATAATAATAGGATCGCAACGCCTTGATAAACGTATAAGGGGCAGATAAGGTAAGTTCTCCGTTTCTAGACCGCTGGCCATAGATATGAAAGCCACGTGGTCAGTGTGACGTTTCGGTCGGTCCTATTATCCATGTATAAATAGGTATTCATTTTAAGTATTAAATACTTGAGGTTGAGTCGACTCCAGAGCTGACTGCACAATTTCGGAATATAAATATCCGAAGGAGGTGGTGGATATCCAATTCTGAATACGAACATTTTGCCACAAATAGTGCAAGATAATTGCAGGCAACAGTGTCTAGATTTGGGTTTATTGTGTAGTGTGGCACGCTCTATACTTGTCCTTTCATATTTCTGTATTCCGTTTGTCACTAGATTACACCATACGCTTCGACAGAGGGGTTTTTCTTCCCAATTTCGGCAGAGCAGCTGACATAACGGGGTTATTTTTAAGCTTGTCTTTGTAGCGTTGCTTAGAAGCTCCCGCACCTCTACAGCCTCCTTCCAACTCTGAGTACACTAATCTTTAAGGTAAGTTAGTATTTGGCATTCTTATGACGTGTCCAACCCACCATAGCTGAATTTGGTGCAGCATGGCCTTAATACTGACGGCTTTTAGCCAAAACTTGTTCAGCACACAATATTGAAGGGCAAGACACTGAAAGAAATCAAAGCCGAGTTGTATGAAGTTCATGGCACATCTACATCAGCGTTTAAAACTGTTTACAATTGGGTGAATGAGTTTAAACGCAGTCGTACATTCATAAGTGATGAACATCGTTCACGACGTCCACTTGACATGACGACATCAGAAATGATTGACAAAATCCACTATATGGTGTTGGATAATCGACGAGTCAAAGTGCGCGAACTAGTTGAGGCCACAGGCATATCACATGGCTCAGTGGTTTTAATTTACGATAAATTGGGTATGAAAAAGATATCGGCAAGATGAGTGCCGCGTTTGTTCACAGTGGAGAATAAACGCAATCGTTTGGTTGATGGCGAAAATGCATGAATTACGCTTCGAATTGTTGCCGTATTCACCAGATTTGGCCCCCAGCGACTTTTTCCTGTTTCAAAAAAAGGAATTGCTCGCCGAAAAAAGATTCACGTCGAACGAGGAGGTCATTGCCTAAAAAGATGCCTACTTTGAGGGCCTTCCGGAATCTTATTTTTTGGATGGCTTGAAAAAGTTGGAGAAACGCTAGGCGAAGTGTATCGATCTAAAAGGAGTCTATGTTGAGAAATAAAAATGAATCAACCCAAAATAAAGGGTTTTTCTATTGCTTTGTAACGACTTATTGACCTCGATGTGTTTTTTCATTCTCAGTATTTTACCCATAAGCGGATCAAGAAGCTGTATATACGTTCCAAATTTCAATTCTCGTTCAGTCATTTGGCAAAAGGTTAAAGGATTTCTTGATTATACTTACGAAATCCTAAGGAAACACTTTGATTTGTGTATTTTTTTATTAATAAATAAATATATATTACAGTCCTGTCTTCAGCTTAAAATACATAAAGAAATAAGACAAGTAGAAAACGGCGTACAGCGGCAAACTAATATTACACTTGCAGGAAAGTATAGTTACTAAAATTACTATTGAATTACATACAATAATGATACAATTTACTATTTATTGCAGGAAGATTAGAGGTTATATTTTGGATCTTAATGCCTCAGATATGTATAGTAAATTACTATTACAAATATTCTAAATTTAGTGATCGACAAAGGCATAATTTTGTGCTAAAGTCATCAATTTTGATAATCATTATTGTAGCAAAATTATATATTCGCAATAAAAATAAATCTTAGGAACATCTTAATGTTTAAGTAATCACATTTTATTTAAAACAATTCAACAATTTTGACAAAGAAAATAGCAGTAAATTTATAGAAAATATTTTTTAAAACTAAACAATAATGCGGTAATTTTTAATTACAAAGATTTCATAACATTTTACTTTGAGTTTGAGAATTAACAGTAATTTTAAGATAAGAATTTTAATTTTATTGTTTATTTTCTAGGCTTTACAGTCAACTTGAATCTCTTAAAAATACGCCAGTTCCAACAACGATTCTGAACCGTTCAGAACAGTTCTACAGATATATTTTACAAAGTATTTCTAGATTTCTGCTGTCTTTTTCTCACTCAAACTCTTCATTCCGATCTGTTCTCCTATTATCTGTCTTCCACTTCTTTCTTTGTCTCATTTACTTTATTTCCACAGGGTCTTCGAGACACAGGGGAAGCTGGTACAAATTTCCGGCGCCCAAGCGGATTGCAAAACTCGGGACTTGATTATTTTTATTACAAATTACTACTCAGTTTTATTATTTGTGATTTTGCTTTCCTTTTACAAGTAAAAATGTTTAGCCAAGCTTACAAGTTAGTTAAATGCCTTAGTAAGGGTAAGGAGTGAGAAAAAATCTTTTGTAGTCTTATAAATGGAACACCCTTCCAACTTAGATTAACTTAGGTAAGGTAAGAATACTTAAGTATTGTGGTAAAAGGAAAGCCCCTATTATCTTTGTCGGTAATTGTATTACGTAATAATAATTGAAATAACATTGTTTATAGTTCTGGGTCCCGAACCCAGTTTAACTGCACATTTTGTTTATGCCTTCAGCTATCATCAGTTATCAGTGTTTTGGGTCCTTTTGTGTCGCTTCTGTTGGTAGCAGACAATGTCATATATTACAGAAAAAATAAAGAAAAACTTGTACCCACGCGCTGTTTTTATCTGTCATCGAGTCTAGAATTAACGTTTTCCAGGATGGGGGGGTTTATTATTGTACCGAATCCCGGTTCCGCTCATAATACCCCTCCCCTTTCATCCTGTAGGTTTCCTTTTTTTTCTTCCCATAAGACTCCACTGTTATTCTTTTAATCGCGTATCATTTGTCCTCATGACATGCTCATATTACACTAGTCTCTTTTCTTCTATCCATTCTAAGGCCTCTTTTTCTAGTTTCATCTTTTTCCTTGTCTTTTTATTAGTTAGTCTGTCCATTCGCTTAACTACACCTTCGCCAAAATTCTATCTCAGTATTGGTTTTGCTCTTATTTGTTATACTAATGAATAATATTTCGCACCAGACCGTACCGAATAATCAGTATAATTGTCTTGTATATTTTTTATTTTGTCTTGATGATGTACTTCTGCCAGTTATGGACTGGTCCGCCAAGTCACCGGATATTCTTCCAGTCGGACGGTCCCAATAGGACCGATTCTTGGATCAATCCTTGGTCCTTGATCCATTGCGGCCGGCTCTTGATCCGATGGCCAAAATTTTGTTAGTCCGTTACTGATTTCTGCCCTAATCTGGTACAGAATATGTGTTTTTTTTTAAATTCAGTGCTTCTCAAATTCATTAATGATCATCCTCCTAGGGAAAAATTAGAATACCTCATGGTCCCCAAAGAAAAACGTTTTCTTTAGTGTATACAGTTTTGAGATTGTTTACCGTTTCGTGGCTCCTCATAGCGCACGTCCCACAGTTTGAGAAGCACTTGTTTAATATATGTTCTTGTTTAACCTAGCCTTCTTTTGATTTCTTCTGTGGTCGCATTTCGCGTAATTCCAATAATTCCAGATGTTTAATAATTGTTTTCTTCAATTTTTAGTTGTACTACTGTTTATTTTTCCCCATTCTTTATATCTTCAATCTGTTGGCCTCATTGCCAGAGGTATAGTGGTCATCATGCCATAGAGCCTGTTGAATTGTTTACCTCCCACTGGAGGATTTTTATCCCGAAGAGTTTGCCTCTCACTGGAGGATTTTTTCCCGAAGAGTATGCCTCTCTCGACTGGGATCTCTATCCCAATCCAGGGATCCGTGAGTTGTTTGCTTAGTGGAATGTCAGTTACTCTTTTGTTTACTATTAAGCCACCTAGTTGGGGAGCGTACCCGAGAGTTTGCGTTCCTCGATTGGGATCACTATCCCAGTCGGGGACGCAGTTAGTTGTCTGCTTAAGTGAACTGCCAGTTATTTTCCTGAGAGTATGAAGCCACCTAGTTGGGGACCGTCATCGAACTCTCTTGTCCTAAACAATTAGTCGCTTGACTCCGTGTTATCGCCGCATGCTGTGTCCGAAATATCGAAGTATATGAATGTAAACTCTGTTGTTTTCTCGCGCAATGGAGCTACTACTGCGATACCATAAACCGTCTAATAATGTCCAGGTTTTTGCTGTCTAAAAGAAGACTTGAAACACCAAGGATCGTACCAATTTCTTGGTGTTGACGATGATGTTTCTATCATATCATACTTTACGCAGTTCGACCGCAGGATGATCTGGCAATCTCTCAGAAGGGAACCGAGGTACACAAACTTAATAATCACTTCACAACCTGTGATGTCTTTACCCTGACGAGTATAACTTTGCCAATTAACCATTTGTTAGTTAGGTTTTTACTGGTTAAGGAGCAATCCTATATATGAGGAGCATATTTCCAAAATGCGTCCAGTCCATTTTTCAAAAATTGAAAGTAACCACGAAAAACGATTAATTTCAATAATAAATTACTTAAATTCATTTTTTTAAATCTGCCATTAATTTAAGGTTTCTAGGTCTGTTTGGAAAGAAAATATGGTTTCTTTTTTTAAAGTGGTGGCATTAATGTTATCAATAAAACAATGATTTTTTTTTAAATTTGGACAAGAGACGTTTTGGAAATAAGCTCCTCATATATGTGTATATATATATCTGTTTGTTTAAAGCGTCTGCCAATGCCGTCCGGTTTCTAACCGTTATCTTTTTCTGGCTTCTCAGGGTCTGTTTCTGAAAACTTAGTTAACTATAATCAAAAGGTTAGAAAATGGTTGCTATGGTTATTTATGGGATTGTTATATTGTAACCGAGTTTAGCCAAATGGTTAAACTCGGCTAAGCTTTCAGCAACCGGCCCCTAGTCATCGACTTGAAATTACGTTGTGACAAAGTCCTTCTAAACTCGCTTTCCTATGTTTTTTCTAGACCATTCTTTCTTTTTGTATTCAATTGGGATCCATTGCATCCTCTATTTAGTAATGAATTGCCGGAAATGGATGAAAAAATGGATTTTAAAAACACTGAAACAAATTGGTTTGTAACTGTTCCGAACGGTTTTGAATCGTTGTTTAAACATAGCTAATATTATTGTAGTATTTTTGTCGCCCTTTTATTGCATATTTTCCCGTTACAAAGCAATTATGTACATTATTGCACCCAGAACTCATTCTATGTATATATCTTCAATTGGATAAGCAGTCTCAATGAATTTTTGGTAGAATCTTTGGAAGGCTCGTCTGTAAAATAAATTATTAAGAAATGTTTATAGAAATAATTTTGATGCACCCACCCGACACTTTCCGCGACGGGACGTGTCGAATCTGTTCCTCTGAATACGTGACAAGCAAACCTTTGTAGCGTTGGATGTTTAGTTATGAAACCAAGGTAACGATGATCTCGGGGATGAAATGCGCAAAAAGAGACGTTCTTTAATGAATAAAAGTAGTCGATGCAAGGCTGATCTCTCTGCAAAAAGAAATAAACATTAAAAAATTGGTACCAGAATAAAAATACAAGTATTTTTAATGGATTCTTAGAAAAAATACAAAATATTTTGACAAAGACCTGGGGTCTATTCTGTAAGCTTTTTGACATTTCTTTTTACAATGTCCTGCCTAAGTTCCAACAGTACAATGTGCAAGTGACTATCGATAAATTACAGAATAGACCCCCCTGATTCGTTTGTATGTGTTCTATTAAACCAGCGATGCTCAAACCATGTTTCTCGGAACACTTATTGCCCGCCAGATCCTTAATTAAGTACCGTACCAGTTTCCAACAAGGTGAATTGACTTGTCGACCATAGCGATTTAACATATAAAGAAATAAATATGCTATTTACTGCTTCCTTTATTGGTTTAGAGAAAAAGTACAAGAGATAAAATTTATTTAGAATTTAAAACTCTACTCTACATCTAACACCAATCAACGCTCTCTCCTTCGATCTTTGAGCAACTTGTAATGTTTCCGCAGATTTTCGCGTGAGGGTGAGAGTCTCAGCAACAAAGGTGAAGATTGGTAAACACATTGATCAAATACCTTTCTCTTGAGGCAGATGGGGAAATCACCCAGCGATTTCACAAATATCGAATGCATCAAAACACTGTACTTCTCTTTAGTTCGACCTCACTTAGAGTACGCATCCATTGTTTGGAACCCGGCTCTCAACAAGGATATTTGTAAAATAGAACGTGTTCAGCATAAATTTCTAAAATATCTTTATTTAAAAAAATTCGGAAAATACCCTGACCAAGGCTTTCCTCAAGAATAATTACTGGTATTATTTAAAATCCAATATTTAAAATTTCGACGAGAAAACCATTTACTGATATGTTTATAAAATACTAAATAATATCATTGAGAGCCCTGTTCTTCTTGAGATGGTAAATCTCCACTGCCGCCCTGTATTTACAAGGAACCTTAAAACGTTTGCCCTGGCCAAACCAAGATCAAATATTTTAATCAATTCACCATTTTATTCTATGTTTAGTCTTTATAACCAGTGGTTCATTTGTAAAATATTGTCATAATGTGAACTCTCGCTAAATTTAAACATTGCACACATTAATATTTATTACCAGTGTACCATAACTAAATTATACCGGTAAATTGTAAATGTTATATATAAATGTTAGGTTAGGTTATTATAGTCATTCTATAATAGGATAAAAATCTGTTGATTGACTGTAATGCTATAAACAAAATAAATAAATAAATTTAACACGTAAAATAATAAATATGCTATTTCCTGCTTCTCCAATTGTTTTAGAGATAATGTCCAAAATATAAAAATTATTTAGAATTAAAAACTTTACATGATTCGCGACTGCAAATAACAGTGAGACATCTGGTGGTGAGTGGCTAAATTAAACAGAAGCGTATATTTGGATAATATTTGTAGCGTATTGTGCTGCAGTTTATGTGAATTAAGAAGTATTTTAAAATATAGTGACTTAAATACAGTGCTTTTTTGCCGAAATATTGTTTGAACAGATAAATATTAAGAAAAAACTTCTGACATATACGCTTTTCGTCCGCCTGTTGTACGCAGCGCCGCCAACGTTAGTTTCAGTCGCGAATAGATAAGTATACTATCTCCCAACTACTTCCGAGGAAATTTAAAAATTATCCCTGTTCCATCAACAAATGACTTTACCTTATGAGGACATTTAAAAAGCAAAATATACGGAGCAAGGCATCCAGACATTGATTCCATAAAATATAAAATTATCAAGAAATGTGAAAAATAATCGATAGGCAACTGACCAATGTGCGGAGAAATTTTTACGACAGACTAGGTTTCTACTCCGCAGTGAATGGCGAAATATTTGAACAATTGCTATAAAATATAATTATTTATGTTAAAAAAATATATAATTATTTATTTATTAATAAAATTACTTTATTTGTGATAAATTGAATTTATTATTTAGATTACTAGTATTTCATGTACATTTGTTTATAAAGCAAAGCTATTAGATAAAGAATGCTTTATAAAATTTATAATTTTTCTATTTCCTCTGAAGTAGTTGAAAGATAGTTTACTTACCTAACATGTAGAGTTTTTAATTCTAAATAAATTTTATCTATTTTTTTCTCTATTTTTTCAATGGTAACGTATATCGAGTAGGGCAGCGTTTCTCAAAGTGCGGGTCGCGACCCGGCACCGGGTCGCAGAAAAACTATGCCGGGTCGCGAAAAAAATTGTAAAAACACAAAAAAGATTTTTTTTGTACATATTATTTTTTTTTACGTCAGTTGATCACTAGAATAGTGTATATTTGTGCTCTTTATTACTATATTATATTCCTTATTACTATACTATACTCTTTATTACTATTTATTACTCTTTATTACTATAAAGCTACTGCTTTAAAATAAAATTTGTTTTGTAAATAAATGTTTTTTTTTCATAAGGTGGGTCGCAAAAAATTTTAAAACCTCGTACTGGATCGCGGTCAAAAAAGTTTGGGAACCGCTGGAGTAAGGTATTCTTGTACAAAGTTTTAAAATAACATGTAAGAGCACTGTCCGTAGATTTTATAGACATAAACATAGACTTTATAGAACTAGAACTGCGTTAATAGACACGGGATGCTGAAAGGCACAGGGAAAGATGAAAGTTGGGCGAAACAACGGGCAAGTCAGCCGATTTGTTTATAAATGCAGTTGGTCTCGTTCTTTTAATCGTTAATAGATATATAGTTATATTTACATTTCTTTTACTGCGATCAACCATGCGGAGGCCTTGGTCAGAGACTTCTAATATGCAAGATGTCGGCCTGGGTTCCGTTCCGCCCCCAGCGACTTTCCTAACTGCTTGGCACACGACAGACGTTCCCTTGTGAGCTAGTGTTTCCACTGATCCTAAATAACCTAATTGATATCTCTCTCTGTGACCGTGTTCGCATGAAGGATCCCAATCACTGTAGTCGCTGTCGACTGCGTAGGCTGAGGGAAATATTCCTAATCGTCCAGTACGTAGATTTACACCTAAAAAAAATATTATTAATAAATATTAAACAGAAATTTCATCCAACCAAAATTCAATTTGGAATGTCATCAAAAACAGTTCCCGAATAATAAGGAAATACCAAAACGCACTAAAACTACCGTTTTTAAAAAAGTAACGATTTCAGAATCAGTTCTAACGAGAGAGTTCTAAGAGAATGGATGAATGAACCACAACGAAAAACATTAGAAATCAAGAGTAACAAGTAGGTATGGAATTTAAATTCGTATGAAAAATTAAAGACAAACCTAAAAGAAACCACATACGAAATGACATATTAAAAATCAAATAAAACGCAAAATATGTCGAAAATCTGGCGAACGCGCTACATAGAATTGCCCTTTCGAGAAGCATGGACTCCGCAAAACAACGCCAGTTATCTTCAGAGGCTGCTATTTCTGAATAGTGTGTAAATCGTGTACCTACTTTGCCGCTGACGAAATGTATGTTGTCGCTGATAATTTCAAGAAAATGCGTTAAATATGAACGAAAAACATTAATTTCATTCCACCCGCCCGCGAAAATTTCATTATAACTTTGGAACTACTGAAACAACTTTGATAAAACACAGTTGACAACCTGATCAGATGATGAATGTAGTTATACACAGAAAAAAACAACAGAAAAAATACATAATAATCGAATCAGAAGTTTTGGACTGAAATTTTTAAAATAATATTTCTTTATTTCTGTTGATATTGTTGTCCTTGAACAATTTGTGGGGGTGCACGTGATCTCAATCCGTTTCTTCGGAACGCCACTGCACAATTTATTAAAAGAGCGCAGTTTGGCTGGTTTTGCCCTGGGCGCCAAAAGAGCTTGCGCTGGCTCTGCGTGGTATGAAAAAATCAAAAGTGCAATCACCGCCAGAGGTTTTACTTGGAGGGAAGCTAGACAAGCAACACGAAAAAGAAAACATTGGAGAGATTTGGCAAAAACCTACAAACAAACCAAGTCGCAGCTTTCCACAGAAAACCAGAAAGACATTGTACAAAAAAACATAAAAAATAAACTGAATTGGTGGGGGTACATTGTCAGAACGGATCCAGACAGGATATCGGTTGAACAAGGTAGTGACAGACAGTCAAAATCAGTGTTTCTTAACCTCTGGTCCGTGAGGAAATATAACCGAACCCCGGCAAAATTTTACGAAATTTGTTTACACCAATTATGTACATATACGAGGTCTGTTCAAAAAGTATCGCGAATTTTGAATTTCCGCGGGTTACGCATATTCGATTTTCGATTTTTTTGTGGCGTTATGTTGGTACTTATATCTCTCTCACTTATACCGACAAGTTCGGCTATTTTAAATGTTCAGTTAATTTTTGACAGTTGCTTTGCTTGCACGTGCTTTTTTGCTTTTTGGCTCGTCTTCGATTTTTGTCTATACCAAAAAATGGATCAAAGAATCTGTATCAAATTTTCTGTGAAAAACAAAATTCAGAGCGCGGACGCATTCCGAATGTTGACTGTGGCATATGGTGAAGCTACCTAGGACCGAAGCAACGTTTATCGGTGGTACAAAATGTTCTCAGAGGGCCGAGAAGATGTGAACGACGAAGAGCGTGCCGGACGTCCGAGCACGTCAACAACTGACGAAAACATTGATGAAGTGAAGAAAATAGTATTGGCCAATCGTCGAATCACCGTTAGAGAAGTTGCTGAGGACCTAAACATATCGATTGGCTCGTGCCATTCCATTTTTACCAATGATTTGGATGAGACGGTCGCCGCGAAACATCGTCGCCCACACATCGTTGCTTGTGCGCGAATTTTTGGCCAAAAACAACACACTAATAATGCCGCAGCCACCGTATTCCCCCGATCTGGCCCCCTGTGATTTTTTCTTGTTCCCGAAACTGAAGAGGCCCATGAAAGGACGACGCTACGCTACGAGTGAGGAGATAAAGACGGCATTGAAGGAGGACCTGAACAATATCACAAATTTTTTTTTTTTCAAGTGCTTCGAGGATTGGAAAAAACGTTCGCACAAGTGTATAATATCTGGTGGGGATTACTTTGAAGGGGACAAAATAGATATTCATGAATAAATAAATAATTTTTGAAAAAACACAAAATTCGCGATACTTTTTGAACAGACCTCGTATATGTATACTTTTTTTTAGAGAGGTCGATATAAAGTCGATAATTTTTTAAAGGGATCTACATACAAAAATCCTTGGATAAGGTAAGGTATAAACGCTATAAATCCACATCTGTATTTTGCAATACCATGTAACAAGTGAAAAAAGAAACATTATCGTAAACTTACCTTCACACCAGAGATCTTCTGATTCCTTCTGAACATAAATTGGATCACCTATTTCTACTTCTATTTCATCTGGATGCCTTGGTATAAATTTATGTAGTCCCCTGTGCGTAGCTTCTAACATTTCATAATCACTAGTAGGTATGCCCCCTAGGCTTGCTGGGGACATCCCCAATAATGGGGACATTGATTTAGGTCCATCCGTTGGGGAATGTGCTGTGCTGTGACCACTATCAACATCTGTGAGCAATCTTTCTGAATCAGGCGAACTTTCTTCATCCCTCAAATAACCGCACCTAAGTGTTATTAGTGATGATTGACCAGAACTTAGGGCACCTAATTCATCTGCAAGGGATATTTGTTGTACATTGTACAAGGTGGCCACTGTAGCTAGAAAAAAACAAAATATATTAAGAGAAGACGACCACTTAGATGAACACGTAGAATAATTGTTATAATCCGGGAGGCAGCGTTGCAAGTGACCTGGTCATTTCATCCCGATTCATTCCTATTGGAAATTATTCCTTTCGGGTAGTAAGTTGATGACCTAAGCGTCAGCTGCGTTGGTAGTGGTGGGTCTGGTAGTGAGAAAATGTAAAAGGTGTCCCAAAATTCACGCAAGATTTAAATTTAGCGCCATTTGTGCGGTAAAGTGTTACCAACGAGAAAAAAAGACAGCGTGACAGCTGACAGTTCAGGGTTATAGGCGAAACTTCCTAAGCGCCCTGACATCTGGTGGCAATTTGCGGAAGATACGAAAGTGACATTGTTTTGTTTTGTTCAATGGAGAAATACGTATATTTTTGTTGTTTGTGTTTTATTTTTGTGAATCATGTTTTAAAAAAAACAATCAATTTTGTTGTGTGCCGCAATGTAAATCATGAATAAAGAAGAATCCCTCTTAAACATTCCATAATTAGCCTAAATCGAAAAAAACAAACCTAAATCGAACGTTTGGAGGCAGAGAGAAAGTGGATCGTAGGTTTTTATGGACCCAAAAACAAAAAATAGGCAAAAATCCAAGCCCATGCATGCATGTTTGCTCGTTGCATTTGGAAAGTGATTTTTTACGTCCAAGAAAAGATTGAAAAAAAAACATTTACCCCACCCAAAATTTGCCTGAATCAGTTGATATATTAAAATGCCCTTCTACTTTTTCAGGCAGAGTTATTAATTTTTACTAATATATTTACCATATTTTTGTTATTATTATATTGACAGATAGTCAAAAAGAATTAAAAATATAATAAAAAACTAAAATTTTCCTTGATATTTCTTTAGAATAGTATATTATTACGTATCTTGTAAATCGTAAATTACCTTTAAATAAAAAAAAAGCTCGGAAAACAGGAAAAATACAACTCGTGTTCATTTTCACCATGTAAACAAATACACGGGTAACAGTTTAATGTCAATTTCGAAGTGTTCCAACTTTGCCGCATATGGCGCTGCGATCTTAAAAAGTTTCCCCTATTAAAAATGGAGCGCTACACGATACAACAATGCGTTTTCATTGTTGAGCAATATTTTAAAAATAATGAAGGTTTGGCAGTTACAGTTTGCAATATATGGATGTGGACGACATGTGGTTTCAACAAGATGATGCCACATTCCATACAGTCCGAGAAACAATTCAAATGCTGCATGATTCATTTCCTGGTTGTGTAATTTCTTGTTTTGGTGATCATAATTGGCCGCCCAGATCATTAACGCCGTTGGGCTTTTTTCTTTGGGTTTTTTTGAAGCCTAAGGTTTATGCCAACAAGCCTACGATCACCCACGCCTTGAACGAGGAAATTGAGCGTTGTATTAACGAAATTCAGTGACATTTATTTAGAACGGTCATGGAAAATTTCGACAAAAGAGTGCGTATGTATCAGCAAATCCTTGGAGACCATTTACCCGATATGCTATTACATGCATAACCCTATACTGTATACTTTATGAATCAATAAAAAAATTACAATTTTTAATTAAAAACCTGTGTTTTCTATCAAAATTACTTCTTGCGTGAATTTCGGGACATTCTTT
Organism: Liopterus haemorrhoidalis; assembly: GCA_963971575.1. Lineage (NCBI taxonomy): Eukaryota > Metazoa > Arthropoda > Insecta > Coleoptera > Dytiscidae > Liopterus > Liopterus haemorrhoidalis. The sequence continues at coordinate 11,707,038 of OZ020618.1, read as the reverse complement.
ACATTTTGTAAAAAAATATATCCAAAAGTCATGTCAAGCAACTTGAAAATTTGCACAGTTATTGTCTAAGTGATAATAATAATAATAAAAAAAGTCAGCAGCGTGCGTAGTGGGGGATTATACGTCAGTTGCTTGTATAAACCTGTCATAAAAAAATGATGTAAAGTCATTTCAAATTCAATGAACCTTATACATCGAACTTATTATATAATTAGAATAATAAAAACAACAATCAGCTGTTTGCACAATGGGGGTAAGACTGTCAGCTGAGGGATTATAATTACTGAGCGGCCATTTAGCCTAAGCATTTTATAATGTAATCAATGATGTAACTGACGATCTTTATCCCGTTATGTCGGCAGCTGACGATCATTTTTATGTAATATAATATGTAAACTATTCATTATAAAAATTTCAAATGGCTTGCAATCAGTTTAGCTATAATTTCATTGTTTTAATCGATTTTTATATTAAATTATCGCAAGAGATAAGTTGGACGGCTCTTTTGAAGGGGGTCAAGATCCAGAAAGGGTCATGTGCGCCATGATGACAATAATATAAACATAAGAATTGTGAAATAAAAAACTGGACAAAGAAATATATATTTGTAAATAAAAATAATACCCGTCGACCAGAGTAAAGTCGCAAGAGATGGAGAGGTCAGATATCCGAAGATCTAACAAGTATACTAATGCAGGACACTTGGAAAAACCTGACAATTTATAGATCAAGATGGAGGGCTTACGTGAGTGAAGCCAAAAGTCAACCCGGCTGACAGTGTCCAAAGAAGAAGAAAGTATGGCTGGTTAATGCACACTCTTTCAAGATCTTCTACTAAAGTATACTACCATAGTACACAATCCACAAGGCATCAGGAGGGTAGGAAGATCAAAGAACACAGATCTTATGTCGATCAACACTCTCAGAGATAAATACATCGAGCTCTTCAAACCAAGACAAAAGATAACATTAACATCACCGACTTGAATTCAATAGCAGAATGACGGTTTAGATCAAGAGTACCCAAACAAGACGTACTTAAGACAGACCATCAAGACAAGACTCTACTCGACCAGACTGAACAAGTGGCGCGAGACTATGAACAATAAACTTAGAACAGTCAAAGACGACATATACAACTGGACCTCAGGAACCAATAGACGTGAACAAATAATCATGACAAGACTTAGAATCGGACACACCAGACTCACTCACGAACACCTCATGAACAGACTAGAAAACTAAATTTGCGAGACATGTGACGAACAACTGACTGTTAACCACATATTAACCGACTGTCAACTATACACTAACACAGGTACTAGCTACAACCTACCACAGGACATTAAAGACATACTAAAAACCGACCCAACAATGGCCAACAATGTTTTGCAATTTTTACAATCCATTAATATCTTTAAGCTAATATAGTTAGAATGTAAATACTAAAACATTGTAAGATAATTACGAAGACACTAATAGCCAAGTAGCTGACGTGTCTATAAATAAATAAAAAAAAAAAGATCAAGAATACTCAATCCGTGTCTCCCGAGACTCCTATAACCAGCCAGATACTGTAGACCGCGAACTTAAAGCACCAATATTTTTAAAAATTTACAATTTCGCATAATATAGAAAAGAGAAAATTGGTGAATTTAAGAAGAACTCATTTCAAAATTGAAGGTAAAAATTACTGTCATTTGGAACATTGGGTAATAGTAGGGTTACCAACCGTCCTACTTTAGTAGGACATATCCTACAATTTACCTCCTTGTCCTTCGTCCTATCTACTGTTACAAAATATCAAAAATGTCCTACTTTATAGTATTTTTACTTTTGAAGACGCCTTTACCGCTGAGTCGACGTTTGCCGATGAATGCGATCGAGTCATAACGTTTTGACTAAATTTCTATGACGTCATTAAGGATAAAGCTTTATTAAAAAAAGCAGGTACATCTAAAAAATATGATTTTATTAAAAAAAAGAAAAAGAAAATGTGAACGTCAACCAATAAACATCTAATTATATTTTTTATTACCATATATTTTTAAACTTGTTTGTTAATTATTTATTGGTTAGTTCTTATTAATTATATACAAAGAAAATTTAGAAAAATTTCATATGATTTATTTTATATTTTTATTTCTAAAATGTAATTTTGTTAAATATAAAGAAAGATGTGAACCAATAAACATATAATTTAATTTTCATAATAGTAGTATTACTTATTATTTATTCACTCTTTCTTGTTAATTATATGTTATTTTGGATCCCATAATAAAGCCTTTTTTCATAATGAGGCCTTTTTGAAAATTTGTTTAATAATATATAATCGATAATAAAATGTTTTTATAATTATTATTAAACAAATTTAAAAAAAGGCCTCATTATGAAAAAAATGCCTTACTATGAAAAAATGGCCTTGTTATGGGATTTGAACTTAATTAGGTACCTATATATTTCGTAGCATAATAAAATTAAAAAAAAAAAAAACTGTCCTACTGTGTCCTACTAAACTACTATTTTTAGTTGAAATATCCTACTCTGTCACGAGAGACATTTGGTAACCCTAGGTAATAGTATGTACCACAAAAAAAGTATCCGAATTTTTAGTAATAAAAGTCAGTTTTCTTATTAACTGAATCTTTCTTTCCTTTAAGTGCTATTGCCAACTACCAACAATAATCATTACTAACCGCAATCAAATCTGATTACTTCTTATATTTACGGTACATACAATAAGCGTCAGAAGTGTATTTGGACCGGAAAGAACCGGAACCAAATTTCTCTAATTTTTTGTAGAGACTGAACGTGTTCCGGAAATGTTTGCTCAATGTCATAATAGAAAATCATTAAATTTATGCACGTAACATTATGCAACAATGTCATAATCAATGGGGGGAGAAATAATATATATTTTACCAATTGTTATTAAAAATATATGACCTAACCTAACAAACGGATCTAAATTGTGGACGATTATAGTAAAATTAAGTAGAAAAGTAAGAGCTACAAAAATGATATTCCTGAGGAAGATATCGGGTAAAACGAAATATGACCGAATTAGAAATATGGTTCATGGAGAGAATCCTAGAACAGATCTCGCGGAGCATTTAATAGAACAAAGTCCATTAACTAATGGACATGTGTCTAATAAACCATAATGAACCATATATGAACCATAAAAGAAAAGAAAAAAAGATTTTTGGAGCCAGAACGCCCAAAAGGAAGTTCAGAGGAAGACCAGAAAAACGTAGAAAGATGGAATTCAAAGAGCCTCAGTAAGAAGAGGGATAAAATGGGAAGAAATAAGGATATAACACAAGAAATAAAGAAGTTAAAAGAAATATGGAGAAGGACACCGCAAAATTAATAATCAAACGCCAACAGCCTGCCACCAGAAAAAGGTAAAAAGGCTTTAGAATTCAGTAAGTAAGTATTTAAAATTAATAGCTGTAAAACAATTTTTGTTTTCATTTTGTGTAACTTTTTATTTACTAGTTACTAGATACTAAACAAATATTCTAATCTTGAATTATTTATTTATGCTAATGAAAAAAAAAGTGTAAGTAACTATTTATAGTTAATCAACGAACGTTCCAATATAATTCTTTTTTAACAATACACTGATAAGTCTATTGTATCGCATCAAATTTTCAAAAATAACCCGCGACCTCCAAAAAGTTGAGCAAGCCTTGCTTAGATTATATTTTTATAACATCGTCATGGCTAAGAATTTTCGAAATGTAGCTAATTTTTATTTGTAATAGCGTATTCACGTAACTCTTGCCATAAAATAATACATAAGGGATACATAAGAGTTTCAAGCAGCATATGCGTATCTCACATTATAAATAGTCAATGCAGCATGTGCAAAAAAAGAAAATCATTACTTACATTTTTTATTTTTGGGAATTTCCGGTAATTTTCTTCGTCTTCTTTCTCCTGGTGCTCCCCAGTGTATAAAAGATGCACCCCGTGCCGTATGTGTAACATTGAAATTTTGATTATAGGGGTCATCTTCTTTGTCACATTCTTCATTCGGGCCATGACCCACAGCTGAATGCGAAGAGCCATGGCCCGAGCCCGTATGTGGTGGTCCGGGCCCGGGAATATCACAGTCTGTATCAGGGTCACTTTTGGAAGACGTAGGAGAATCCTCATCTGCCAAAATATCAGGCACCAGCCTGAAACAATAATACAATTAAATATAATCACAAACACTGTAAAAGGGTTTTAAGTAGTAATTTAGTTGTACTTACGAGTAAAAGGGCTGTAATATGTTGGTATTTTGGGGTAATCTTTCAAAGCAAACCCTAAATTCTTCAAACTCCGTGTCGGCCATGTTTATTATTCACCCTATACTATATTCGTATTGATCACGTTTGGTTAAGGGACGCTAGCCGTTGCGACGGCGCAACCACTATCATACGACTCTTACCAGCGGCGTCGTGAACTTAACTACCGTCTGAGGCGAAACCACTTTTTCCCGCCTCACTATTTCCAAATAAACATCCATTTTAATGTTTATATACGAGGGTTACTTTTTATATTTTTACAAACGACCACTAGATGGCAATATTGAAATGGATCATTACTATATTCGTAAAATTTGACATTTATCATTGTGAAATCAGTGGCAGCTTATAAATTGACCGAGTAGTTTGTTTAAAAAAAAACAAGTTTGTTAAAAAATGAATATTACTCGTGAAGGTTTTCGTTGGATGTTTTTTTACGATTTTAGTAAAGGTCTTACTCAGCAACAATACATAATTCGTTCAACTTTTGGTAATGAAGCACCATCAGAAAAGATTGTTTACAATTGGTTTGCAGAATTTCGTCGTGGTCGTGCGTCCGTCAGTGATGAATCTCGTGAAGGTCGACCAAAATCGGTTGTGATGCAAAAAAACATCGATGCTGTGCGCAAAATGGTTGAAAAATCGGCATGCGACTTATCGTGAAATAGAGGCATCCTTTGGCATATCGCAGACTGCAATACATTCGATTTTGCTTGAACATTTAGCTGTGAAAAAGATCTGTTCCCGATGGATTCCGCATAATATGACCGAACCTCAAAAAAAGGCTCGTGTTGATTGATGTAAGGGAATGCTAAAAAAATTCAACCTAGGTACTGCAAAATCCGTATACATTGTTACAGGTGACGAAACTTGGATTTATACATATGAATCGGAAACTAAGCAACAATCCACTGTTTGGGTCTTCCAAGATAAACCGAAACCCATAAAAGTTGTTCGTTCACGATGCACTTCCAAGAAAATGATCGCTTGTTCTTCGGTTGTACTTGATATTTCGCAACCATTCCTTTAGAGCAGTGTTTCTCAACCTAAAAAGTATCGCGGACCAGTAAAATATATAATTTTCTAATGCGGACCTACTAATAATAATGGTTGGTTAATTTTTTGCAAGAAAACAAATATATTTAATGTGCTACTAAACATTCATTTGTAGAAAATCACAGAAAGTTTACAGAAAATAAACAAAATATAAATTATTTACATAAAAAATGTGCATAAAAAATAACAAAAAACCTCAAAAAACACATACAAAAACATTCGCGGACCGAAATTTTTTTCTGCGGACCACCTTTTGTGAAACACTGCTTTAGAGGATCGGAGAACAGTTAATGCTGAATGGTAAGTAAACAACAATTTGTTTGCCAGAAGTCATCGACAAAATCAGGAAAAACAACAAAAAACGCCACATCATTCTTCATCATGACAATGCAAGCTGCCACACAGCACATCAAACAATTGACTATTTGAGGGAGAAAAACATCGAATTAATGTCTCATTGTCCGTATTCACCTGATTTATCCCCTAACGACTTTTTTTTTGTTCCCCAACGTCATACAAAAAATGCGTGGACAGCGATTTTCATCATCTCAAGCACTGTTGAAGCTTTCGAAAACCATGTTTTTGAGATACCAACTTTAGAGTGGAAAAAATGTTTCGAGAATTGGTTTGAACGCGTGCAAAAGTGTATAAATCTTAAAGACGAATATTTTAAAAAGCAATAAAACAATTTGTTCCAAAAAAAATTGTTATATAAACTTAGTGTGAAACGTCCATGTTTGCGATCGTCAAAACTACCCCGAACGCGTCCAACTAAATTCGACGAAGACCTTTGTGTTCGCGACAAAAACCGACGCAGAGCGGTTGAGATCGAGCGCTTTGCGAACCGCTCGGCTTGTGCGCGTGATCTCGTCGAAACTAGACAAAAATGTTATACGGCGTGTTACATTACGTGGTGCATTATAGGATCGGCTCGCGAATCTGGACGCAACTTTATAGCCGCCTGATGCGATCGCCTTATGGTTGGTTTATATACGCAACAAGAATATGGAATGGGAAATAAGAATAGTACACAAGAATAAAAAATATGAAACCGTTTATATCGGACATAACATTTCGTCGCTGCGCCTGCGTACTTGTTAACGGCCTATTGTTAACAGTTGTCACTTGGCAGGTTGTTGTGTTTAATATAGGGATTTGCAGCTAAGCACCCTACCATCTGGTGAGCGTTTCATGAACTTGTGTACATTAGATAACATTTCGTTTTGTGTATTGGTTTTGTATGAAGTTTGTTTTTAAAGTTTTATTATAATCATTGAAAAATGTATAATACATATTGTTGTGTGCCTATGTGCAATTCATTGAAAAGAAGAAACCAGGAAATATCGTTTCATTTGTTTCCACTAATATCAGACACCGTACGGTTCGAAACAAAATTGGGAAAGCAAGAGGTTAGGAATCGACGCGATGTTTAGATAAACAATTTAAAAATTGGAAAAAAGTGAGCCCTTATATCAAAGTTTGCTCATTACATTTTAATGATGGTGACTACAAAAAATATTTTCAATTTTGTACTTATTATCGCATATCTTGAAAATTCCTGTTATTGTGTGTGGGTTTGTAATGCACAAGTTTGTAGGCATAATGCATAAATCTTTATGAACTCTGTTTTTTTCAGTGACTCCACACAATATTATATGCCCAGCATTGTAGATTTCTACCCCTTGGTAAACAACACGGGAATTATTATTTCCCCCAATATAGTTAAAATAATCGACAATGGAAAACCGCCATAACTTAAAACCAGATCACAAAATGTAGTATTTTAGATGTTTACAAGTAATGTCACTTCACAAAATCAGAAAATCCCAAACAATTATTTATTTTTTGTCGTTTTTTGATACACTTTTCGCTATTATTTACTAGTAAATGTCAAGTGGTATCTGATTTAGAATGGTTTCAAAAAATCCGCGTGGCGCTACGATCTTAAAATTTTTCCCCTATAACCTTTAAAAAAATTTCGTGTTCAGTAAAATGGATTCAGGAGATTTTGTAAATTTATTTGCTTGTGTTTCACACATTATATTGTTGTTTCCAACCTTCTGATCACAGTTGGAAAACAGCTGTTGAACAAATTTTATTACGGCCGACATTTTGACCGTTGTGCGCATGCTTTTCGTCTCTTATTCTTGGAATAGGAATAAAATGTTAAATGTTACCAACTATTCTTGTGTTTAAGTTAAATTTCATTCCTACATAAACCGATATACAGCCATGTTTTAACATCTTGTGTACTATTCCTATTTCCTATTCCTTATTCTTGTTCCGTATATAAACCAACCATTACTGCTTCGCCTTGCCCTCTGGCACTGACATTTCACTTATATATTGGGAAGATAATGCAGTGACTTAACAGCCCGCATAGTTTTGTTTAAGATAATCCAACCATGAAGTTATCCACTAAGAATTGGTCATCTGGTCTGTCTGTTCCCCGTGTGGTTGCTAAGGAAGCCTATGTCACTTGACCCATTTCATTTTGCGTCAATTGGCCCATATCTATGTTTGTCGAGAAATGAAAAGAGTTTGTTGAAACGTGCAGACAGGAGAAACGAACGGGGATAGAGAAGGGGTGTGAGGTCTATGGTTTATTCAGTGAGATGCATATAACAGTTTCAATTACTTTGCTCCGTTCGAGATTCTCTCGTTTCTACTCGTCTCTGCCTTTACCAACGCCTACACACAGAATCATTCTTCCTGATATACAGCTTTGATTTACGACTGAGTTTGCTTTAGTTAATGAGCCGTATAACTTTAGGCAACAGGTTTCAGAACCACTGTGTTTTACTGAATGTATAAATTAAGACCACAATTAAAATATTACATGGAGCGAATTTATTTAATTGTTTGTTTAGTAATGTATCAGAAAAGATCCTTATATTACCCTCTACTGCAGTGGTCTTCAAACTGTTCTGATCACATATTATTATACTCTATCTCCGAAAGACTGATAGTAATATAATTTATTATTTGTAAAAAGTTATTGTATTATCACACAGAAGCGGTAAAACAAAAGCGACAAAATATGAATAGTTCGAAACGAAATATTGTTAAAAACAACCGAGTGTGCCGCACATATTATATGGGAATACGAACTAGGGTTAAACACAATAGGCCATAAAAATTTAACCATAAAATTTTGAGGAAAAATATGGTCACAGGGGTGTGTTTAATGATATGATAAATATGGTCACAGGCGTGCGTTTAATAAAATGATAAATAGTAATATAGAAATACACAAAACCAATTTAAACGTGTTTAAAATGTGCACGCCACTGGTAACGGCCTGAAAAAATGATTTTTTACTATCAGGCTTTCAGAGATAGAGTATAGTTAATAAATAATAAATAAAATAAATAGGTTTCCACACCTAGATAGGCGTATATGGGGCAGAGAAGGTAAGTTCTCCGTTTCTAGACCTCCGGTCATAGCATGAAGGCCACGTGGTCAAAGGGAACGTTTCGACCGGTCCTATTATCCCTGAATGAACAGGTATTCATTATAAGTATTAAATACTTGAGGCTGAGTCGACTTCAGAGCTGTCTGCACAATATCGGAAGATAAAAATCCGAAGGAGGTGGGAGGTTCGTCCGACTCCGGTGATGGTTTACTCACGACTCTTCCGTCTCTTGAAAGATTTCTCCAGCTCTATTCTTAAAACTAATAATTTAATCTCTGAACCCCATTCTTTGTGGTTGTAAATATAATCAGCTCTCCAATTAACAACAAAAATCTTTTAACTTATCTTAAAGACTCATATTTCTATTCCCAATAACTCATAACCCCAAATAATTATTTTGACTCTAATTACCTATGAAGTCTATATCACTGAAAATATATGGTCGCATATCTGCGTAAATATTCGACCATGTACTTGAGATAAATGGTGACAACATTTTAAACAAATCATATAATATACGACCCTTGTAAATTCTACCCTTGTCTCTCAACATTTAAAATATATGATACAGTCTGTTCCAAACGGTTAAGCGGAACTAAATGGGAATTTCGTTCTTTTAGGTTGTCACGAGAAGGGACCTTGCTTGGGTTATTTCATTTTTCACGTTGAAATGTCAAAATTTAAAATTCCAACAATGAAACCATGGAAACGAATGACATATGTCATTTTTTTACGTATTTTAATGACAAAAAAATAAATAAATGGGAAATTTGTATTAAGAATGACACAAAAAATCATAATATAAAGAAAATGACATTTTAAAATGATATTAACCTTAACCAAAAAATATTTATTGTAAGTATGATTTACAAAGCTTAAACAAAACGGTCGAAAAGTATGATTTAAACGATGAAAGTAACTAGATTGCCAAATCTAGTTCCGCCTAACCGTTTGAAACAGACTGAAGCTCAACTAATCTTTGAGGATGTTATCTTAAAATAGATTAGTTTTTAGTTTTTATATTTAAATAATTTGAATATTTTTAACTAATTAAATTATTTTATTTTAAATAACCCTTTACTGCATGAATTTTTATTTTTGGCTGAAATAATTCATGAGCATTAGCAATTGGTTCTTATTGATAGAAAAATTAATTTAAAAAATATATTTAAAATATTAATTATTATTTTTAGAAAAAAATAATAATTAAAATAATAATTTAGGGTTTGTGCCATGCATGGAACATTATGATTCTACATTATGTTACAAAAGAAAATGATTCCGTATTATTTGCTCGTCAATTGCTAGGTGCTTAGGGATTAAAAGCAGTCGCCCTCAATTTTTTGAAAGAAAAGGTCGTATCTTCTAGTTGTTATTTTTCAATAAATTGAGTTATCGTTGATGTGCAAATTTCGCTTGATATCCTCAAATCTATTGTAGCCCATTACTTGAGATACTGCAGGATCCATTGCTGTGTATGTGGCATATATGAACATTCATGAAGTAACGTTCTGATTCAGTTTTCAAAGTAAAATAAAAAATAAATTCGGAATGTGCCATATATGGCACACTATGCGGTAAAGGGATAATAATGAAATTTATTTCTGAAATTACCGCTCCCACAGTATCTGTAAACATTACACGTTTACTGGATTGTTTTAGAAAATATTTTCAATTTTCGATAAATTGCCTTACTTTTCATTGATTTCAAAATACCTCTCCAACAGCTCAATGTCAGTCTTAGTTATCTCTACCTCGAATGTTGCATTAATGTATTTATTTTTTGTTAGAGGATCGATAATAGTATTCATTAGCGATTCTATTTCTTTCTTTTTGATTGTTTTACAAAATAAAAAAACAGTAGATAACATATCACGTTATGAGGTTGAAAAAGGACAGAATAGTAAATAATATCTGGGATAGCAGACTGAACATAACAGCAGAAAATTTTTAAACTTAACAAAACAAACTGGAAGATTTCAGACATGATCATAGGAACTAAATTTGTCTCTATGAGCAAGGTCAGTTACTATCATGAATGAAAGTCATTATACTTTTTATAATATTTTATCTTGTAGTAACGTTACTACTCAGTAAATTTTTACAGAATTGATTTGAATATCTATAGAAGCAACACAATATTTTAATATAACACACAGGAAACTCACGTAATAATTTAAAATAAGAAAAATAAAATTATAGCCCGTTTCTTTGGTTTAAGTAGAATTTGTTTTAATTCCAGTAACTTTTACAGATTAAGTGAAGCTTTGGATCATTTTGTTTAGCAAAAACCTACTTCAAACCCAAATAAAAAATGGACGTGAAGTGTAAATTTTCACACATTTCAGGGTTTTGTAGGTATTTAGTCGGTGAATGATGATTATTAGAAGGCCAAACGATGAATGCCTGTCACTACATTACAGAATAGGCACGACAAGAAGGTTGCAGTTAGATTTTTTCTATCTTGTATTATATATCTATAATAATACTATAATATATATTTTAATGCATTTTTTTTTTTTTTTTTGTATAATTGCAAAAATATCATTCAAATCTATACCTGCCGGTCGCTATGGCGTAGTGGTCAGCTCATTTGACTGCTAACCATGGGGGCTCGGGTTCGAATCCCGGTGATGGCATGGATGTTTGTATCCGTTATAAAATGTATCCATAATAAAAATAAAGATATACTGGTTAATGGCCATCGTAGCTAAGACCAAAAATTAATTTAAAAAAAAGAATCTATACCTGACAACTCTGTTGGCGATCTTTTGTCACGTAAGAGCATAACGCCTACAGAGACATTGATTATATTGGGACTATATGAAAAACTAACAGATTCTCTACCAGAAATGGAATACCAGGAACCGGCCAGTTATTTATTTGTTTTCCTAGTCGATATTTGCAAAATAAATTTACGTACCTGTTCTCTACCCATAACAAAATGTATCCATGTATATACAAATATATTTTTTTAATTTTTTTAAAGATAATTAAACTTAAAAAAATAAAAAACTACTTCCTCTTCCTTTATCTAGAGCTTTCTTTTGATACCACACAATGAATTTTAAAAAATTGTTATTTTTTTGTCGACACAAAAAAGTCAATATTTTGTGAAAAACCAATTTGATCAAAATTTTCTCAATAATGTACATTGATTTACATTATTGAAATTTTTTCAGATTTTTAGTTCAACCCCTCTGGGAGATAGAGTGGGGGAAAGAAGTTTTTTGCCATTATATTGACAAAAACCCCATAAAAAGATTTTTCAAAAATAAAAATTTGTTTGTGCATCTACCTTAAGAGGTTTCATTTGAAACCTCAATGAAAATTTTTAAAAAATATTAATTTTTCCATTAAATACATATTTGTTTATATTTATCCCGCGTTGTATTTTTTTGAACTCTATAGTTTTTCTATATTTGGGTCAAAAATTATATAAGTAAGCCAAATTTAAATTTTCTATGTTCAGCCGTTTGGCTACAACTTCTACCGTACAGACAGACAGACAGACAGACAGACAGACAGACAGACAGACACATGAGTGGCGTTATAAGGGTGTTTTGGTGGTCATACCTACAAAACCCTAAAAATAGAGCTCAGGACAACTTACAAAAATGAAAATTCCAGTTAGCTCCGCTTAAACGTTTGGAATAGCCTATATATATATTGTTCCAATGAAAAAGATGCGTATTACTACAAAATAAAATATACAAAACTCCGAAGCTCATTATTAGAGACCGGTAAAAATACGCAACGGTACTTTTACCATAGGCGTGCTATTTCAAACTTTATTTTAACAAAAAACCAACAAAAAACAAAAGAATAAAACACTTGTACCGCAATGAATTCTTATCTTAATAACGACACCTCATTATTTTGGGATTATATCCGAGATAGGTAATTCCGGTCACTCCTTTGCCATTGATCAGTTTTTAATAAGAGATTAAATTTTTATACGCTACACTATTTGTCAGCAGGGCACATTACAAATATATATAATTACATTTTATTTCTACAGATAACACATGTGCTGCTTTTTATCGAAAAACACTTAACTAAAGTACCGTTGCATATTTTTGCCGGACTCTACTCATTATTTAACTAATATACTCCTTGGAGTTGCTCAAATTTTGAAAAACTTATTTGGTTCAAAATTTGTTAGGAGAAATCTTAATAGCCTGATTTATATATTGGAAGACGTTTCTTTGATCGTTAATAACTGTATCTTTGCGCTAAATATTCTTGCCTAAAATAGTCTTTGCATGTAAATATCATCATCATTGGCGCAACAGCTCAAGATGAGTCTTGGCCTCCTGTTTCCAGTTTTCGACACCATATTTTTAATCTGTGTACTTTCTGGAGTAATATAGTCAGTATTTCGTCAATTTTTTAGCGCAAATAAGGCACGTACAGTTTATAGCCGATTGCGAACGGCTAAGCAGAGCCCGTACATATTTTTATACAAATTATTTGATATAGTCGGTATATGAACCCACGGCTGTACCCTAATTTTTGTTCGTGTTAAAACAATTGTCATCTTTATATAAATCCTTACATGATCCTTACAAATGAAACCGCAGATCTCTCAAAATCTTACGGTTCCATTTCATCCTGTAAAAGTATTCTTTTGGGATAAAAAAAAATCTTTGTAAGTCTTTGTTTAAAGTAGGACTATTTGCAGGAACGTTTAAAGGACAAACCTAGGATCTCTTGATTCTGCCAATCAAAACAGAAGCTGTTGCGCAAGCGAAACATTGTGGGCGCCGTCATCGAGAGTTTATAAAAGGGAAGCGATTGAAGACCCATTGCGATTTACTTGTTTCTCCCTCAATCATGAGCGGCTCTGGTAAAAGTCTTTTGGGACTTTGGCTTTATAGAAGCGGTGAAGAATGGGCTGTTAAAGAAGATTGTCCATTACCTGTTGCTACAAAACCGGTAAGTAAGAACAATTTATATAAAAACTATAATTTACTTGTAAAAATTTCTTTAAAAAACAAAAAGATCTTTGGAAAAACTATAATTTTAAGAAAAATCTTGGTTTAGCTATTATTTACTCCTAAAAAACCCATAAAAACTATCAAAATTTATTTTAAAATGTTGTGAAACTGGTATTTAAAGGGGGGCAGAACAATGTAATCCTTAATAGTTTCTTAGACAAAACTAACAATCTGAAACAAAATTAGTAACAATCTACCATATACATCAAAATTTCCAACGAACTGCAGTCTATCTAATAGGATATTATTGATTGTAAAAAAAATATGTAGTAAAAGTTATACCGCTTAGTAATTTAATGATAGGTACCAGACAAAAATTTTCTTTTTTTAGGGTTTTGTATGTATGACCAAAAAACCCTTATACCATCATTTTGTCGTCTGCCTGTCTGTCTGTCTCTCTGTCTGTCTGTCTGTCTGTCTGTCTGTCTGTCTGTCTGTCTGTCTGTCTGTCTGTCTATCTGTCTGTCTGTTCGGTAAAAATTGTAGCCAAACGGCTAAACCTAGAGAGGTAAAAATTGTAGCCAAACGGCTAAACCTAGAGAGGTAAAAATTGTAGCCAAACGGCTAAACCTAGAGAGGTGAAATTTGGCATGTTTATACACCTCTTTGACCCACACATAGGAAAAATACTAAAACATCTAAAAAGCATATACCCTAAAAATATAAACAAATATATGCTCATCGAAAAAAAAATTTTTTTTTTTTAATTCTGAGTAGGGTATCAAATGAAAGCCCTTAGTACGTGGATTAACGATCAAAATTTTATTTTTGCAAAATAAATTATTTTAACTCGATTTTTGCCAAAATTGTGCAAAAAAAAAAATGTTGCACATCCTGTAGTCCAGATGGTTTAAACTAAAAATCTGAAAAAATTCTAAGTAATGTACAATGGTGTGAACCGGAATACTACAACAGAAATTTTTGATCAGATTATGTTTTCGGAAAATAACGCATTTTTTGTGTTTTTAACTAAAATATGTTAAACATTTAATTCGCTATGTAACACAGTAGATAAGTAAGCGCTCGTAGTGTAGTGCGTTTCGTCGTTTATTTGTAATTTGCAAACTAGAGTTCGATTCCTGTCAATTTTAATTTTTCTGTTTTTTATTGCGTTTTAATTTTATTTAAATTATTTTGTCAAAATTTTTTTTCGACATGATTGTTTATAGTTCAGAACCTTTTTGTTAATGGAACTCCACTTGGTACACAGGTTTTTTACGAAATTTGAATCATTTTTACCTGCAGTACCACAAGATATCAGACAATTATCTGTATTTTTTAAATATATTTGTAGTTTTCAAATCACTTTTAAATTTATAATAGTTACACGTCAACATTTTTTTCGATATGATTGTTTATAAAAATCTTCGCCAGAAAAGACTATACTTAGTAGTGGAATACCATTTGGTATAAGTGTTCTTTACGAATAGATGGAAAGAAATATGGGAAACAAAGGCATAAAATAACTAACTTGACTTCAGCCTTACACCGAAGGGCCAGCTTGGCCCATGAATAACCGCGGACGGGATCCCGATCCTATAGTTCCGCCACTGGTATTAATTATGAGTTTATTAAATGAATAACAAAAACAGATTCTACATTTGAACAAACGCCAACCCGACTATTCTCTGTTCAGAATCAAGAAGTAGTAATCATGCAATGTTCACGTGATAATTTTGTCGAAATCTCGTCGTTCGTTGGCTGTTGAGCCATTCATTTTACGCGACAGCCATAGGGTTACGACTTCAACCTTTCACGTGATTTTATTACTATTTCTGCATTTCGGACAGGGTATAACAGTATCCAAAGATGAAGAAGAAGTTCCATTTAGGTGGTAACTTTATTTTAACAATGTCATTTGTAAAGTAGCAGACACTAAATATAAAAAAATGTCACTTTAAAAGTCAAATGGATTCAATTCACAATTTAAAATTAGAAACAAGTGCAAACTCCGATAAAACCGGAAGTGCTGCTCTTCACTTAATTGCGGTTTGACTTCAACTTGCTTTATTTGACAGCACTCAATTTTTAATTACAAAACAGTTTACTTTTCACCTCAATCAAAAGAGATACTTTGAGATTAACACTTGGTTTTTACAAATGATAAAAAAGAGAAAGATGGAACTGTGTGTAAATTGTTCAATCTTTCTCTGTCAGTCTGTTGATTCTGATGATAAATATGGATTAGATTGTGACCAGACATATCTACACAAGATGAATGCTCATGCGAAAAATGCCCACAGAAAAGTGCACACAGTCATAAGTGCTCACACGGAAAATTACCCATTTTTATAAATCCTCACATGGCCAATACCCACAAAAATATTTTTGCTGTAGGTATTAGATTTCACATTAGTTGAAAAGCAACAATGTATTGTGTTTTTAAAAGTAGAAATATGTAATATATTAATTTAAATAGTGTTTATTTTTCATAAAATTAAATTATGTGATATTAAATTACCTAAGTTCAAAATTAATTATTTGTGGTTATCATAAAAAAGATTTTCAATGTACAATTAAAGGCTATAACATATTTTCAACAAGTTTTGACCGTTAAAAATAAGAAAAATAAGAATAAATAAATAAGAATAAGACATTTATAACTATGTTTTCAAAATAATATTGAACACAGATATTATAAATAATTAAATAGTTTGACGTTATAAAAAAATCAGGGCTTCGAACCGGAACTGAACCGGAAACCGAAAAAAAACGTTATTTTTGCCGGAACAAAAACTGGAGCTGAACCGAAAAAAAATATCGGTTTATTTTGGTTCAAATAATGTTTTATTTTTTAAACTGATGAGCAGAAAAAAATATTTTTTTAAACGTAAAATTTAAAAAAATGCGCTTCTATTATTTCGGGGGGGGGGACGCCCAGTTTTCCCCTGGCTTGGTATGATTATTACAAAATGAGGAATATAATGTTCTTCTAAATTATAGTAGAAAATAAATTTTTAATACAAATAAAAGCATTTGAAAATTTATCATTCGGAACTGAACCGAAAACCGAAAAAAAAACTAAACAAAAATGATATTTTTATTTAGTTAAACCGGAACAAAAACCGAAACGAAAAAAATAACGGTTCGAAGCCCTGAAAATTCGAATGTACATAATATAATAAAAAATCAGCTGTGGCCACCACAGGACCGACCGCCATCACAAAGTACTTGTTTAATTTATGCTGCTTTATCAAAAAATGTCTCAAATAAAAGTTGTTAGTTATTACTTTTATAGCCACTTTTGTTAAATAATTTTTTTCGAAATGTTTCTCTGTTGTGAAATATTCGCAAAAATCTTAAAACCGACACGAGTAAACTCCCATTTCTACTTAATCGATTTTTACCAAAAGTTGATCAACTCGTGCCATTGATATCAAAAGCGTAAATATGAAGTTTCATAAATATCCTTTTAGCCGAATTTGCTCTGCAAGTATACACAGACAGACAGACAGACAGACCGACAGACAGACAAACAGATAGACAGACAGATAGACAGACAGATAGACAGACAGATAGACAGATAGACAGATAGACTGACAGACAGACAGACATCATGCTCAAAATAGTCAAAACGTTATGTAGGGACCTCAATTCGTGGAGATCCATCGAAATCACGAAATGTCAAAATCGGTATGATCACAATACCTCCCTTAAATATGTTGGCGGTCGGTAAAAAGAGACATAAGATAAGAATAATATAAGAAAACACACATTTATTGAGGTTTTTACAAAATATTTAAAAAAAAAATAAAAAAAAAAACGAGCAAGAATGTAAGAAACCAATTATCTTAGATTTATTGGCCAGGTGATAGTAGCGGCCCTGGGGGGGGGGGGGGGCGCGGTCAGGCGATCGCCCTGGGGCGCCGGGCCAGGAAGGGCAGCGGACGGTCAGGTCATCACTTCTATTTTAAAAGTGAGGACCTTTTTTTTGCTCTTCACTTGGATTTGGGAGGTGAGGACCTTTTTTGTTTGCTCTTCTCTTGGATCTGGGAGGTGAAGATCTTCTTAATTATTTTTTTTTATGAGGGCGGCAAAAAAATCTCTCCCGGGGCGCCAGACTTGCTAAGGCCGGCTCTGGCTGGTGAGGATTTATAAAAGTGGGTAATTTTCCATGTTAGCATTTTTCAGTGTGAGCAATTTTCGTGTGCGCATGTATCACTGTGCGTTATTTTCGGTTTAGAGAATTTTCTATGTGAACATAATAATCCCTTTAATTCTGTAAATTGTTTATTTTATTTTTTAATACGTACGTAAGGCGAACATCCATAATATGTCAACTCTTCCACTGAACTGATTATTTTTAGCAAAAACCCGTGTAATTTTCCTCAATCGGCGTTTGTAAGTGTGTCATTGTATAATCGTCTGTAGGCGGCCACGGGCATTTCGATGAAATTTGCACGTATTACATTTTTACATGGATTTATGTATGATCCGCCCCGAGGTGGAGTTGGGCATTAGAGGGTTAAGATATAATGTAAAATCCCATTTGTATATGTTAACATTTCTTTGCTAGCAATCCCAAGATGGTTCAACAACAGGTCAACAAGCTCAAGAGCACATCTCCATAATATTTACCCTCAAGAACCAAGTAGGTGGATTAGTTCGTGCATTGCAAGCCTTTCAGGATCTCGGTATTAATGTTCTGCATATTGAATCTCGACCTTCAGAGAAGAGTGGTGCTCAATCGGATATATTGGTGGACGTGGAGTGTGACACGAAACGAATGGATCAACTCAGTCGATTAT
The DNA here is from genome assembly GCA_963971575.1 of Liopterus haemorrhoidalis. Classification (NCBI taxonomy): domain Eukaryota; kingdom Metazoa; phylum Arthropoda; class Insecta; order Coleoptera; family Dytiscidae; genus Liopterus; species Liopterus haemorrhoidalis. The sequence continues at coordinate 11,688,521 of OZ020618.1, read as the reverse complement.
TGAAAAGGGAAGTACAATCATTGTGTATTGGGAAATACGGGGAATCCAGTCAACAAAATGAAGCACCAACAACACCATTATCAGCCACTGCTAGCTTTGGTAAGTGATACTTTATTGATTGTTTGTAATTGGATTTTTATGTTTTTATTTATTTTTTTGTGTGTTTTATCAAATAATGTCTTATTAAACCTTCATTTAAGTAAGAAAAGAGAAGTAATTTTTAATTGATTCTTTTCCCTTTTTGAAAATAATTTCAAATTAACTTTTGTACAAATCTATAACAGTGTTTATCAACCTTTTCAATGGGCAACCCATATTGCGTAGTGACCAGTTCTTTGCTACCCACCATAAAATTGTAAATTCAATTGTAAAAATTACAAAATGATATTACAGTAGGCGCTCAGTTATGTAAACAAATGCCCTTTTCACACTAGAACTTTAAGATCGGATGTTAAAGTGAATGTATCTTTAAACGCTAATGTGAAACCGCATGGCCTCGTCTAAATACAAGCGATGTTTAAGACAGAGATCTGCGTCTTAAACATCGTCCGCGTTGCCAACATAATTCCTATTATAAAAAAATACTCTTTGAATTTGTGCTGTCAACATTTTATATTATCATAAACAAGAATACTGTATTATATCGACGTTATAAGAAGTTTATACTAATTGTTATAATAAAATTATTTATTTTAATAATGTGTTTAATAAAATATAGAGCTACAATAATTGAGATAAAATGTATCGACTTACATGTTAATACAGGTGTAATATATTCTTTATTGTAGTGTCTTTATTGTAGAATTAAATGAAATATCCATATTTGTTTATAATAATTCAAAATGTGCGTCTGCGCAGACAGTTCAAAACTGGTAATTTCATGACGGTAACTTAAGGACAAAATTACTGTAGCTGATAAAAGCACCGGAGATTTAAACATCAAGTGTGAAAGCATACCGATATTAAACATCGGTGTACTTTAAGTTCACTCGTCTTAAAGTTCTAGTGTGAAAAGGGTATAATAGAAACTTCATAAAATCAAGTTAAGTCAAATATCGAAAATTTATTTAAAAAGGTTTTTCTTCTCCTTTAAGTGCCATCATCGCAACGAAGATTGGCTAACAGCATGGCAATTTTAATTTTAAACTTGGCATTTCGAAATAAATTCACACTTTGTAGACTGAACCACTCCCTGAGATTCTTCAGCCACGATATTCTTCTTCTTCCCACTGTTCTTGATCCTTGAATTTGTCCCTGTATTATCAACTGGAGAAGCTGGTATTTATTGTTTCTCATTACATGTCCAAGTTATTACACTATTTATTTTGTTTAAACCGTATTTTTACTGACCGTCAACATATATAAGGGAGGTATTGTGATGATACCGATTTTGAAATTTCGAGATTTCGATGGATCTCCACGAATTGAGGTCCCTACATAACGTTTTGACTATTTTTAGCATGATGTCTGTCGGTCTGTCTGTCTGTCTGTCTGTCGGTCTGTCTGTCTGTCCGTCCGTCTGTCGGTCTGTCTGTCTGTCCGTCCGTCTGTCGGTCTGTCTGTCTGTCCGTCCGTCTGTCGGTCTGTTTGTCTGTCCGTCCGTCTGTCCGTCCGTCTGTCCGTCCGTCCGTCTGTCTGTCCGTCCGTCTGTCTGTGTACACGTGCAGAGCAAATTCGGCGGAAAGGATTTTTATGAAACTTCATATTTAAGCTTCTGCCATCAATGGCACGAGTTGATCAACTTTTGGTAAAAATCGGTTTACTAAAAATGGGAGTTTACTCGTGTCGATTTTAAGATTTTTGTGAATATTTCACAACAGAAAAATATTTCGAAAAAAATTATTGAACAAAAGTTGCTATAAAAGCAATAACTAATAACTTTTATTTGAGACATTCTTTGATAAAACGAAAAATTTCGAATAATTTTCAGTAAAATTTTTCGAAATTTTTTTTTAGTCTCAATTTTTCATACTTATATGTAACGTTTCTATGGTCATGATAAATAATATCTCTGTTAGAAAATATTAGGCCAAGTTATTTCTACTCTGCTGCTAGAATGTATTTTATATAAGTACTTTACGATGGCGGTCGGTCCTGTGGTGGCCACAGCTGATTTTTATATATACTGTCTTAATTTAATAATAATTAACTTGTAATATTTACTTAAAAACCGCATTATAATTTAAATCGGTCTCTCCACCAATCCTGGGCGAACCCATAATTTTATGAAGGACTGTCGAAGGACCTGGAAATAACGCAGGTACGTGCGTTGAGGCAGGAGTTGGGCCGGTTCTATCCTTTAATAAGAATTTAAAAGCGTTTTCTTGTACGCAGGAAATAGATTATTTTTTATCATTTAATGTTTTTTAATATTTTACTCTAATTGGATAATTATATTGAATTTATTTATGAAATTTTATTTTGAAACAATACCATTATTATCTTCTTACTCATTCCGATTCGTGAAATTTACAGTTATGAGCCCTGATGTAAGACACAATGCAGGACCGGATTAAGGTCCAGGGGGGCCCGGGGTGGTTGAGGTAAGGAGGGCCCCACATTTTTAATATAACATATGTCTCTAAAATGAACTTTCAGCAAACTATAAAATGATTTTCTATAATTTTTTACTTTCTTATACAAAGTATGCAACCTAAAGTATACTTGAATAATAATAATAATATTTTATTTTTTAAATTGTGGGACAATTTTGTGCATTGTTTTTGTTCTCGTAATATCTATATATATAGAAAATTAAACAATATAAACAAGAATATAGTTAATATAATGTAAATCAAAATAATATTCAGATAACTATCTTTTCAGTTCTCAGAGGGGGCGGTTATTCTTGTTTGATAATAAAGCTCCGTATTTTTTATCCACAAAATATAAATTAATTAGAAAAAACATTATTTAGAAAATATTTTTGCATTAGCGAAATTTTCAATAATATCGTGTAAGGAAAATTTCTTAAGCGTTGATGTTCCATTGTAGACTTTTACTAAAATCAGGGACGCCCCCCCCCCGTTTAATTTAGCTCTGGACACAATGATACTCAACGACATCTTGCCTACGCAACGATTTTCATTGTTAAGGATAATGCAAAAGAAAATCGTTGATAGATGGTTAGAAAATCGCAAATAATTTGAATATTGTGTCAGTGTGGAAGTGAAGATCTTAATATTGATAACTTCATTAGAAGAGGTCATATGGGAAGAAGAAGAAGAATATATGTGACAAGCTGTTTGCCAGACAAAACAACATTTTAGTCTTAATACTCTATCTATCTCTTATTAGTACAGTAAAACCTCGATATAACGGACTAATTGGGGGGACGGGGTGTCTGTTAAAGCCGAAAGTCCGTTATATAAAAATAGGTTTAAAATAAATCAAAAAACTTTTTTTTGAAAATATGTACACTGTATTTTGATATTAATAAAAAATACAAAACACAAACAAAATTCTATTTAATTGTCTTCGGAGATTCGTCGTGAAGTGACGTTGCTGTTTGATATCGACGCGCTTGCTTTCGGTAATCCTGCTTTGAAAAAGGAATCAAGTTTTGTTTGCACTTTTGAAGTTTGCTGTTTTTTTATAATCAACTCTCTAAAACTATATTAATTATGTGTAATATTAACAGGACGATTTTAATTTTTTTACATTTGACCGGATTTTTTGTCCGTTATATCCGAAGTCCGTTAAAGAGAGGTCCGTTATATCGAGGTTTTACTGTACTTTCAATTAAATTAATTTTTGGTCTCACTGCCATTTCTCATAATTCTCTTCAAACAAGTTTAAACGAGTATCGAATAGAATTTAACACTTTCTTACAGATTATGACGAAATGCCCTGGTTCCCCCGAAAAATATCCGAAATAGATCGTGCCCAAAATGTCTTAATGTACGGTTCGGCGCTAGATGCAGACCATCCTGGTTTTAAAGACCCAATTTATCGACAGCGACGGGAACAGTTTGCTCGAATCGCCAATAATTATCGACAGTAAGTTTACTCAAAAAATATTTAATCAGTTTAATTAACATCGTTTCAATCTAGCGGACAACCAATACCAAGGATTCAGTATACGGAAGAGGAAATAAAAACTTGGTAAGTTTAAAATATATGTGTAGTAAACTTAAATAGAACTTATTTGTTAAATTTATAAAATTAATATAAATTTAAATTGAATTTTTCTCAATTATTTTGTAAAGCAAGGCTATGACTTGTTTGTTAAGAGGGGTGTTTGAAGTCGGGTTTTTTTGTCAGATTTCGAAAGGAAAGATTTTTTTTGCTAAAATGCGACTTATTTGGCAACATAGTTTCCTTTTAGCTCGATACATTTAGATGAAGATTTAGATATAAATCAAATCGCAGAAAAAACGCTGGGTTTTATTTAATTAAAATATTGAATTTTCTAAAATTATTTAAATATAATTTAAAAAATTAGTCGAAAGATCTTAATACTCAAATTATCGAATAAATGTGATTATAAAAAATTTATGTGAAGTGTGAATTTTCACACATTTCTGGGTTTTGCAGGTATTTAGTAACTGAATGATGATTATTTGGGATGCCAAAACAAATTTTATGTCAAAATATTTTTTTATGAATTTTAATTCGAATGCCTATTACCATTATTTAAGTTTCTAAAGATGTGCAGTATTTTTTTATATAGCAAGGTTCATTACAATTTTGAAAATTGCGCCTATGGCTTCCATTGGTTGCTTAAATCAGCTTAAGCCCCGCCCTCTGACTTCGTCAAACATAGAATTAAATTATAATTTCAGCACTTCCCACTGGTTATTAAATTTACGCTTTTAAAAATTAAATGCAACATTTACCAAAATATAACTAGAATTTTGACAAAATAATTTAAACAAAATTAAAATGCAAAAAAAAAAACATAAAATAAAATTAACAGGATTCGAACTCTGCAAATTACAAGGCGCATGACAAAACCAACTACGCTATTAGAGCTACTGATCTAGCGTGTTACATAGCGAATTAAATATTTAACATATTTTAGTTAAAAACACAAAAAATGCGTTATTTTCCGAAAACATAATCTCATCAAAAATTCCTGTTGCACTATTCCGGTTCACACCAATGTACATTACTTGGAATTTTTTCAGATTTTTAGTTTAAACCATCTGGGCTACAGGGTGTGGGACAATTTTTTTTCTGCACAATTTTGGCAAAAATCACATCAAAATAATTTATGTTGCAAAAATAAAATTTTGATCGTTAATCCACGTACTAAGGGCTTTCATTTGATACCCTACACAGAATTTTAAAAAAATATAATTTTTTTTTGGTGAGCACATATTTGTTTATATTTTTAGGGGGATGTGTTTTTTAGATGTTTTAGTATTTTTCCTATGTGCGGGACAAAGAGTTGTATAAGCAGGCCAAATTTCAACTCTCTAGGTTTAGCCGTTTGGCTACAATTTTTACCGAACAGACAGACAGACAGACAGACAGACAGACAGACAGACAGACAGACAGACAGACAGACAGACAGACAGACAGACAGACAGACAGACAGACAGACAGACAGACAGACAGACAGACAGACAGACAGACAGACAGACAGACAGACGACAAAATGACGCTATAAGGGTTTTTTGTTCATACCTACAAAACCCTAAAAAACTGTTGATTTTGATGTGATTATAGAAAAAAATATTATCTTAGTCATCCAGCATTTTATTAGCTTCTTACACTTACAAATATCAACAAAACCCTGAAATGGGCGAAAATTTATACTTCACATCAATTTTCTTCTTGACTATCAGGTAGTTTGGTTTACTTTTGTTTTGCTAACTTGATCTTGCGAGAGGGTGAAAATTATACACATGCCAAAAATAATTTTATAACTCGTTTTATTAAGGAAATAATCGAGGTTATTTATTTAGATGGGCTGTATTAGGCGCAAATAGCCATAGTTGCTATGTGCCAAAAAATTTAACTAACTCTATAAAGAATGGCAAATATCAGAAATATTATAAACTTATCAAACTATCGATTTGAGAGCCATCTCTTATCAAAGTCATTGACCTATCATACACCCCTCATACTATTTATGTTTTTTATTTAATTTAAATCAGTACACTCTTTTATTCGCCAATCTTTGTTATCAGGCAATATGGCAGTCCCACACGTGCTCGTTAAAAGAGCTTTTACTGTACTTATTATTGTTTATAATGTATAAAATAGTGTAAGATTTCATGTTAGATCCATTAATATAGAATGAATAGGTGTGTAATTGCGAACTTGAAAGTTCAATTCGATTTGAGTGTGTTTGCTTTGAGAAGATTTAATTATCTCTGTAATTTTCAACTAGGGGTGTCGTATTTCGCGAGCTGCACATACTCTACAAGATGCACGCTTGTCAAGAATACTTAGAAAACTGGCCACAGTTGGTCAAATACTGCGGATATCGAGAAGATAATATCCCACAGCTTCAAGATGTTAATGTATTTCTCAAGAGGAAGACTGGTTTCCAGTTAAGACCAGTTGCTGGATATTTAAGTCCTAGAGATTTTCTCTCGGGTCTGGCTTTTAGAATGTTTCATTGCACCCAGTATATACGGCATTCGTCAGATCCATTTTATACACCAGAACCGTACGTGTTTACCTGTTGATGAGGTTAATATTTTAAATCAATAATGTTGTTTCTTTTTTAGAGATTGCTGTCATGAATTACTAGGACATATGCCGTTGCTTGCGAATCCTAGTTTTGCACAATTTTCACAGGAATTGGGATTGGCTTCGTTAGGAGCTTGTGATGAAGATGTTGACAAATTAGCAACGGTAAATTCATTTTTAGTTTTCATAGGTATGATCAAGAAACCCTTATACTTAGACTTAAGGCCGCTTTTACAAACCTCGGATACGTAGCGGTATAACTATCTAAGGTATAAGTTTATTCCGATGTTTATTCCAACGATCGCTTTTACAATGCATTTTTACTTGCCCGACCTTAATATATAAGGGGCAAGTATTGTAATCGCGAAAATTTTCGATGTCGAGATTTTGACTGATGATCACGTTTCATGGTCCAGGGAATCCAAAAAACCTATTTTCGAAGTGCCGTCCGTATGTGTGTGTGTCTGTGTGTGTGTCTGTGTGTCTGTGTGTGTGTCTGTGTGTCTGTGTGTATACACGATAACTCAAAAACGGTTTAACTTAAAGAGCTAGTTCTGGTACTAAAAAATTCTCCTAATAATTGGAATGAACCCTATTGTTTTTTATTAAAATCCGAAACCGGAAACGGAAGTTATTAAACTTTAAAATTAAAAAAAAAATCGTAAATAGTAAACCAAGCCTTGGACAAAAATTTTTATAGGACATAATTTGATGTATTTTTGAAGATTTACCTAAATCTACTTTTAATTTTTTTTTTTAATTTTTTTTTTTTTTTATGGAAGGGCAAGTCTAGCGGAGGTCTCCCTTCGCCACTGGTTTATTCTTGGATAGTTATCCATGGTTTTATTGTAAATAAAATAAAGTTGGTATCGTTTGACACATAAAATGACATAAAAATATTTTTCTAAAAACAAATCTAATCAAAAATTCCTGTTGAACTATTTTGGTGTCAATGTACATTGTTGAGATTTTTTCAGATTTTTAGATCATATGGTGCACCTTTTTGACCGGATCTAAAACGCAAGTCATAGTTTGGCAAACAAACACATGAGTGACAATAAAAGGCAAGAAACCTATAAGAATTTTTGATACATACGATTATTTTTTCGAAAAATATCAAATTTTTCGAACAGCTCAACAAGAATTTTTGATCAAAAGATATTTAATTTTCAAAAAATATTTAAGTTTTTGTACAGGGTGAGCCGTGGGAACCTGACGATTTTTGAACGAACATTACACAATGATTTCTCAAGACAAAAAAATAATAATAACATACATTAATAGTAAATTATATGCCATTTTAATTTTTAAAAATTATATCAGTCATGTGCTGACCATTCTGCTCATAACATGTTTCAAGTCTGTTCATAAATTTTTGGTGAACGCGGTCCAGTAGAGCTTCGTCAATCGCCCAGACTTGGCACGATTGGCATCCTTTAATTCATCCAATGTTCTGGGTTTGTAAACACGAACCTTTATGTTCCCGCTTGTTCGAAAGTCGTTGACCCATTTGAGAATTGTGTTTCGGCTTGGGATGCTTTCACGGCGACTAACATTAAACTCAATTCGAAACGCTCTTTGCGCCGCTGTTACTGATTTACCATTTTTGACAAACGCATCATACACAAACACACGATGTCTTACACCCCATTCAGCCATGATGTACACTAAACTGCACGAACTGACGGCTGGAATGGAACCTACCGCTTGCTTCTACCCCCTCTACCTGCAGAGTACGACCCGTTTCAAAAACGTCAGGTTCCCATGGCCCACCCTGTATTTTTGAAAAATATGAGAACATAATAAAGCTCTTTGTACATATATTAACAAACAATAAATATTCACAATATTGTATGTTATTTTGGCGTGATTAGAGCAAAAATTGACGCAGATATTCAGCTCTTACTAGATAGTATTAAATTTTTCTGAACACCTTCCTTTTTAACAAGGCATTTATTTTACTTTTATTTCTAGTTATATTTTTTCACGGTGGAATTTGGACTGTGCAAGCAAGGAGGTGAAATGAGAGTATATGGAGCAGGTCTTTTGAGTTCTGTTGCAGAATTAAAACACGCTATAGAATCCAAAGATAAAATCAAACGTTTTGACCCAGAACAAACCTGCAAACAGACCTGTATTATAACTGCTTTCCAAGAAGCATATTGGTACACGGATTCTTTCGAGGAAGCAAAAGAAAAAATGAGGTAATTGAAAAATAAATAAATAAATAAAAAATTCTTCTCGTACAGACAATTTGTATGTAAATTCATTTTAAAATTTCTATATGTAAATTTGTTTCAGGAAATTTGCTGAACGAATCCGTCGTCCATTTGGTATTCGTTATAACCCCTACACACAAAGTGTGGAAGTATTGAGTAATGCACAGAAAATAACTGCATTAGTCTCAGAGCTAAGGGGAGATTTATGCATTGTGAATAACGCAATGAAAAAGATTGGAGTTCGAGATAACAGTTTAGATGTCTCTGATATTGCAGAACTTTTGCATTCTGGCTTGTCAGAACAAAAAGAAAGTTGTACCAATGGAAAATCATAAATAAGCATTAAATTATTTATTAATTAATTTATTAATGTATTAGTATTACTATAAGAAGTCCAAAGAACCGTGTAAGATACCAGTAGGTGCTCGGTTCTCAGTTATATGAACTAATAAAAACTAGTGTATCTAATAAAGTGTTTAATTAATGTTATATCATTTTTATAAAACATTAAATTATTGGGTTATTTGTTTTTGCACTTTCTTGGCAGCGAAAGTTTTCTAATGCAATTTCACACCTCTTCACCTTTTCCAATTATAATTCAGAAAACGTCAACTGAGTAACGGGCCACTGATACGTTAGTTCATAACGTACCATTTTTATCAACTAGGTAGTAAGCCTGTGATATAATAAGTCTGATCTCAAACTGAAATGAGATTCCTGACTAAAGGAGTTAGGGTACTAGGCGTGAGTATTATACAAGGTTCATTATTACGATATGTGAATTAAATTAATCTGGATCTTAGCTGTTCACTTAAGTTCTTAAAGGTGAAGATTTACAAAAGTTAAGTAAGACAGTTCTTCGTAATGAGTTCATTACGTAACAGGTTGAGCTCATTACATAACAGGTTCAAGTAGCAATGGCCGACCGTTGTTACGTAATAAATAGGTTGAAAGCATGTCAAATTATTGTTAGTTTGTGAAAGAAACCGGGTTAAAATTAAATAATATAGTTAAAGTTGTCGAATTTTGCAAATATATTTTTTGATAGAGTTAGTCTTGGTCAGTCAGTGAATCAGATGATGAAAGTATTGTTATTTTAACTGAATTTACATTCCGTATGACAACGTACATGGTCGTTGCTAGGCAACGTAATAAATAGGTTGAAAGCAACTGTCAAATTATTGTTAGTTTTTAATGGAGACTGAATAAAAATTAAATTAGTAATAAAATTATAGTCTTGGAAAAAGCATAGTATGAAACTTGCATGGAATAGTCATTTTATGCTCGTTGCATAATATACCATTACTCACTCATTAAAAAGTTAGGTCGTAACAAAAATAAAAAATCCATTTAGTTTTCCTTAAACGTTTGGAATAGCCTATAGCATTGAGTGGGGGCTTGTCATGCCCTTCCGGAGCTGCAGTTGTTTGCAGTTAAAAGTTTGCGAAGTGCACATTTGATAACAGATTTTTTTGGGTTTTTAAAGAATGAATGATTTAAAAAATAAAGAAGAATGCAGGATACGGCATGTTTTGTACAGCAAATAAAACGTTAATTTTCTTCTAGTTGACTAATACATATTAAATCATAAAATGTAATATTTTTATATTTTATATGATTTTATTTGTATGTGAATATGTAGTTAAATTTTATATGACCATCTTAATAATGATTTACTTTCCAGGAAAAAGATTTTAATTAGTATTCTGGCTGCAGCACCCCACTAGTAGTTTCCACGAGCCGCCTCTGCAATTTACTATGATATCTGATTTGAATCGACACTTTCCGAAATCCAATATACACTTCTGAATTACAATTGACACTTCCTGAATTGAAATTTACTAATCTGAATTATAAGTGACACTTTCTGAATTACATTTTACTATTCTGAATTACAATTGACACTTTCTGAATTACAAGTGACACTTTCTGAATTACAATTTACTAATCTGAATTACAATTGACGCTTTCTGAAATACATCTGAAATATAATTGAAAAAGGTATAGTATCATCAATATCGAATAGATTTGTTTCGCACCAATGAACAGCCTTATTACTTTGCTTTATAAATACAACCACAGAACAGGACTAAATGGCCCAATTACACTGTGGTTCACAAACATCCATGCCCTGACCGGGATTCAAACCTGGAACCTTTGTCTCGTGAAGCAGAAGCGCTACCTTTACGCTACCAAGGCCGACAAATTTTTAATTAAATGACTTTACAGCCTCCAATAAACTTATTTAACTGTTTTTTTAATTAATTGTTTCCATAGTCTTCACTTATTATCATCACCTAGCATTCTTTACAACCTAAGTTTGACTTTTACCGAATGGTTCATTTAGCCGAGCATACACATAACCGATCGTCTACTGTATTTGCAGATATAATGAAGTTTTGAATTTTACAATCATTGTTGAATTAGGGCAGGAGTGCTCAACCCCATATTCCGTGAAATACTTTTGGCCCACGAACGCAAGCTACAAAAACATATTTTTTTGACATATAATGCGTCTATCATTTTGTTACAATACTGGATCCTTTGGTAAAAATCCCTGTGTCCCAAAAAAGTGTACACTAGACTTTCTTAAATAATTTTAAAACTATAAAAGCTAGCAACAACATAATAACTGAGTTGAAAGAGGAAGGTCCGAAGAGTCTACTGAAATAGTGTCCAAGGTCAGATGACGCAATAGTGATCAGTGAGTGCGTCCGCCATTTTGTGTGCCATGTGGCAATCTGAAACAGATCTTCAAAACATGACCCTTTAATTTCCGGTCCAAAGTTCCAATCCAAAAACAAATAAATTTCATTCTGATTAATACGAGTATCCTCATGCTAAACCCAAGACTTTATTGTATAGATCTCAGCACAAGATTCTCAACGATCACACACTCACAACCATTATGAGAATGAGTCTATCCCACTTCTAATGTTAGAGTTAGGTATTTCATTGATATAGTATTGTAATAAAATTTGTCTATAAGTGTAGATTTTTATCATTCTTGAAACAACCCCTAGGTTTACAAAACAAATGTATTACAGGAAATCGAATTAAAAAACAATACTTTCACACCAAGAAAATAATTTGATATAACAATTATCTTTGTTTCTACTAAACAAATTTTCTCTTAGGTATTGCTATTGAATACGAACTGTTATTGTATGTTTATTGCATGGTACCTGCAACTTGTATAATACCAAATTTCCAATGTATCCGCGACTTTTAAATGGTTGAGCACCCCTGAATTATAAAGTAATATAAATGCATATATTTAATAACAGTGTAATATAATGTAACATGTTAAATAGTAAATAAATTATATTAACCATCAAAACAATATTTTTTTAAAGTGTCTAATATTTGGATAAGATTGTGTCTTAATGTTAAATAAGTAATACTAAAGGACTAAACATTTTACATGTTTTGTAAAGTGTTTTTATAATTAAAAAAAAAAAAAAAAACAATTTTATTATTCTAACCGCAACGTAATATTTATCGTTGCTGACTCTTTTGCGCCGCATTGTTTTATTAACTTTAAACGAACTATTTATCCGGTCGTAAAAACTACAATTTACATATGTTTGTAGTATTTATTTAATGCGCAGTTTTTATCCCAGATAGTTTTGTTTGTATTTTATTATTTGCGATTTAAGATGAGTTCATAATCAGCCTGTTATTTTAATAAAATATTTTTATTTATACTGTAGTGACATCTAGTAATGTAATGTGAAAGTTGGCACTGAACGTTGGATACGGTATGTACCCTGTGAATCCATGGACATAATTAGGTGTGAAAACATGGAAAGATGACAGTTTCATTCCGAAAGTGGTTGGGTGTAGCTCGTTCTAGTTATTATAAAGAAATTCTTCGAATTATTAATAGATAGAATATTATGTAAAAATGGATAGTAGTTATATACAAATTAAGGATATGCGTCCTGGATTAAAAAATATAAATACTGTGTTCATTGTGCTTGAAATCGGCCACCCCACTTTAACAAAAGAAAACCGCGAAGTTCGAACATTTAAAGTAGCAGATCAAAGTGCATGTATAAATGCTAGTGTTTGGGATGAGGCAGGACAATTATTAGCACCTGGAGACATTGTTAAATTAACTAAAGGTTATGCATCTATTTGGAGAAATTGTTTAACATTATACACTTCCAAGTTAGGAGATATACAAAAAATTGGAGAGTTTTGTATGGTTTTCAACGAACAATTGAACATGAGTGAACCTAATCAGTTATTACCTATGGTACCTTCTTCGACTAATCAACCAAACAATGTTCCTTTAAATAATGGTACGAATAATGGAGCCGGAAGAATACCTGCTTCTCAGAGCTCTAATACGATTGTACATAACAACATCGCTGGTTCTATGAAAGGAACAAATGCATCTAATCGATTCGGTAATAATTCTGATCAGAACAAATCATCTTCTAGAAGCACGCATAGCCGAGGTCGAGGAAATCACAACAGGAATAGCTCTAGGGATAATAATAGGAGATAATAGTTAGACAATAGTTTTAGACTTATATTTTATAAAGTACATTTCTTTTGATAACATAATTGTAGTTCAAATTGTTAATTTTTTGATCATAAAAATACAAATTGTTTATTCTCTTTACTATTTACTTAATACTTTATAAGGACAATTATTATTTTTGTGTATAAATACAAGATATTTATAAAAAAAAATGATTTTACACTTGAAAAATACAAATTTATCTGATTATAACCAAAACTTTTTGGTACAACCAAGACCCACTAGATGTACCGGCGATGATCGGTGTAAAAACAACACGTCACCGTATGTTGTGTGTTATCTCTTTAGTTTCCGTTTATTTTATCAGTACAAATGATTTATTGAAAGTGAATACAATTATTTCAACATATAGTTAAACATCTCACTCATTATTTACATTGGGCAATGTTCAACCACACATTGTTTAAGTTAGAATGTCCAATGTAAATGTATACACAGATAATGTGTATAATTTAATATGGGTAAACAGCAAACATACGTTGCTGTCAGTTCATATTCGGCAGACGAAGTAGAAAATGAAGTTTTCCCCCAAAAAAGGATATTCACTTCGCTCTGCATTTGGACTTCCATACGAACTGTTTTATTATTAGGATTATATTTCGCACCATCAATAGGTTTAACATTTTATCAGCGATGGTTATTACAGGTTAATATAAATTTAAATTATTTTTATTGATTCATAAATTAAATCACATAAAATTCATGCACATATGCTGCTTTTATTTATTTGTAAACATACTGATTATATTATTTATCGACAGAAAATACACTTTCCGCTGACAATAGTTTTATGCCATTTGGTAGTAAAATTCATATTATCAGCTATTATAAGATGTCTACTTCAAATAATACAAAAAACTTCACGAGTAACCTTAGGATGGAAAGCATATTGCAGAGCAGTTGCTGCGACAGGGATCGCAAGTGGGATCGATGTAGCCTTCTCAATTTGGGGCCTTGAACTTATAAATATAACACTGTAATGTATTCTGAGATTCATATATTAAATATGAAATAATTCTATTTTATGGTAACAGGTACACGCTTACTAAGTCAACAACTATAATATTTATTCTTGGCTGTGCTATTGTATTCAAGCTAGAGAAAAAGGTAAGATTTTTATGAACTATAATCCAAAATATGAACAAAAAAAAATATATGTGAAGTGAGAATTTTCACCCATTTCAGGGTCTTGTAGGTATTTAATAAATATAAGAAGTTAAAAGAATGCATGTCTAGGACAATATTTTTTCTATAATCAGATTAAAATAAACAGTTTTTTGATGATCATTTTAATTCGTTATTTCAGTACATTTAATTTTTTTAGACTTAATTTAAATAATTTGCGAAAATTTCGTCACAATAAAATTTAAAAATCCCAGCGATTTTTACTGCATTTGCTTCGTATCGAAGTCTTCATTAAATTAATAGGAAATATATTGATAAATATTTTTCAATTTCAAAAACTTATTTCTCACTTAACAATAATGTGCTATTTATTTTGTAAGTATTTCACTACTATAAGTAATTTATTTCTCTTTTATATCTTAGAAACAGCAAACTAAAATAGTTCAAACAGTAGGTTTAGTTATGACTTATACTAGGTGGAGCTTACACACTTGAACCCGATTCTCAGCTGTTACACATGTTATTATATTTTTAATTTCAAAAGAAGACTTACGTTAGCTTACTCTTAAATACAGAAAATCCATAACATTTTGGACCTTATAGTTCAGGATTACGTTTGATTTCATGATTCTTGTGTTCCTCTTTTTCTTCCGAGTGAATTGCACTAAACCGCCTTCATCAACTTATCTTTTCTTAGTGTGTATGGCGGCTCCATTTTCTCATATATATTAGTTAACGATCGTGCGAAGGAAAAGCTGCGTCCGGGGCAAAGCTTGAATCTGGCGGCCCTCCTAACGTCCGACATAGTGACGATTTTGGCACCCCCTAGTTTAGGGCACTTTGCACGGCTCTAAATTAGTTTCTACAACTCCTAAGAGGAGCAAAAATTTTTAACAAAATACCTCCATCTTGTACAGTAATTTCTGTAATTGCAATGCTTCTAGTATTTCAATTATATTTAAGTATTTGAAATACATTATTCCCCCCCGCCCCAAATAAAAGTATCTACTCACCATTTTTAATATATGTTTATATTCGAAGATTTTATGCAAAGTTTTTCTGGAACACCCCTTTGTATAAAAGGATATTCATTCAGCAAATAATCATTAAATTTGCAAAAACATTTTTTTGGGGATGTAATAAATGTTAAGGGTAACGAAATTAATAAATAAATATTAGTGCAAGTCAAAGTCACAATTTTGATCACTAATAATAGTTTTGAACACCAATAATTAAACAATATTAGTAACACAATAGTAAACAGATATTAGTACCCTAATAATATTATTATTAAAATCATACACTAACAGAAACTGCAAAATACATCTTATAACTGACTAAACTCATAACACTGAAAGAATAATGCACTCACTAAACGTGATTGTCAATGGCTAGAGGGGGTCATATTGTTAAAAACAATAAAAACGTTTGGTTAGAAGCCGCAAACCTTTGATAATAATTTGTTGGTTTTATTGCATTTATACCGCCTCGCCTAACAGTCTATGTTACTTATGTTAGAGTGGAAATATTGTCAAAGGTCAACTCCCGCACGAATTAAAATTGCTTTCTGGAGTAATTTATTAAGATGCCTAATTTATAAATATACCAAATAATAAAATTTTTATAATGAAAATATTATAAAAATAAGCAAATGTCTGAAAGGTTCCCTTGGGCTCAGGCACCTGGAGCGATCGCTCCATTGCTGCATACCACCGCATAACAGTACGTTTCATTGGGTGCGTTTTGTTGGTGGCTGGTTAGAAGTACTAGAATTGATGCGCAAGAAAACGACAATTTTGATCGTGCAGTAAACATGGAATGACATTTACATGGAGGTTGTTAAGTCATATGGTTGTAGAACAAATAACGAACATATTTCACCTAAATGGATGATCTAAATAATAAATTCAGAATAAGAAAACTTTATATGTACCATATTTGAAGCAAATATTCTAGAACGTAATGTTTTAGAACAAATAATTGAATTGTAAATACATTTTAAGTTTAGATTTAACAATACTATATTAAAATCATATAGGTATATATTTATTTTAGGACACAAAATGAGAAAATAGCTAAAAGTAAAAATAATTTTGAAGCAGTAATACCAAGATTTAATTCTAAAACATTTAAAAACCAAATGAAAACAACTGCATTCAAATACATATTACTTTTCATCTCCACCACACTTATTCATTCCAGTCGTTCGACCTCGAGTTATCGAATGAGTAGAATGAATAGAACGAGAATATTGTCGCAAGAAAACGCGTATTCTGATTAAACCGAAACCAGAATTGGCACAACAAAACGCACCCATTGTGACTGCATCGTCTGTTACGAAAATCAGACTTAAGGCGGTATATTAGGCCGTTAGTCAATTTCCACGTTTCACATTGGTACAGCAGTATTTCACGTTCAGACTGGAAATTCGCATAAAAAGGATTTTTTACTGACCGCAACTTTATATAAGGGAGGTATTGTGATCATACCGATTTTGACATTTCGAGACTTCGATGGATCTCCACGAATTGAGGTCCCTACGTAACGTTTTGACTATTTTTAGCATGATGTCTGTCTGTCCATGTACATATAAGGGAGGTATTGTGATCATACCGATTTTGTCATTTCGATGGATCTCCACGAATTCAGGTCCCTACATAACGTTTTGACTATTTTTAGCATGTCTGTCGGTCGGTGTACACGTGCAGAACAAATTCGGCTAAAAAGATTTTTATGAAACTTCATATTTAAGCTTTTGACATAAATAGCACGAGTTGATCAACTTTTGGTAAAAATCGGTTAACCAGAAATGGAAGTTTACTATAGTCCGTTCAAAAGTGAAAATGCAGTATTGCTCTTATGGCAAATGGTGTTGCCAAATGTTGTAAAAGTGTCAAATGTGTCAATTATAATAATATGAAAAACTCGTATGATTTACAAAACTCAACTCTTATAAAACTCAAAATAACACTCAACATAAACAAATGACCATTTGTAGAATACTGTGTCTTCACAGATCAGCGCGTTTTAGAGCTGTCAACGTCGACCAGCAAGAAAAGGATAGCGTCATTGTATAAACCCATTAGAGAGTATGAAAAAGAACTACTCCATATATCCTGTACTGCATACTCACCTTTGAACGGACAATAGTGTCGGTTTTAAGATGTTTGCGAATATTCCACAACAGAGAAATTTTTCGAAAAAAATTATTTAACAAGTTGTTATAAAAGTAATAACAACTAACAACTTTTATTTGAGACATTTTTTGATAAAGCAGCATAAATTAAAAAAGTACTTTGTCGGACCAACCGCCATCACAAAGTACTTGTTGGCCACAGCTGATTTTTAATATTGCTTTCAAACAGTCTCAATTTCATGTCCCTCAACGCATAACAAAAAACATTATTTCAGAATTTGCACTTATCACATATTTACTGCACCAAAAACAGTTTCATACTGGTATTTTTTAATATTGCTGATTTATTATACAGTATATTGTTAAATTTTTAATTATCCTGATAAAGTTTAATAATAACTTAATATCCAGTTTTAATAAATTTTTTATTTTTAGTCCTGGTCATTATGTGTTATCGTTGTGATGATCTCAGTTGGTTTGATGTTATTTACATATAAAGCTACACAATTTAATTTATTTGGATTCATACTACTTCTAATAGCTTCCTTTTCGAGTGGAATAAGATGGACTTGTGCACAATTATTACTTCAAAAGTCAAAATTGGGACTTAGAAATCCAGTTGATATGGTATATCACGTCCAGCCTTGGATGATTGTTTCCATATTACCATTTGTAATCACCATGGAAGGTAATTATATCACAAATATTAATTTTATATACAAGATGTCTCAAAAGAAATTTTATATTTATTTAGCTTACTGCGTGAACGCAACGTATCCGAGGGGCGCGGGGGTTATGTCAATCGGTAGCCTGGCTCTTGGGAATTCAGTCGCTATGGAGCGTTTCTCGGGAGCAGACCGCGCGTTATGCGTGCGAGAGTTTTACAAAAACGGTGATTCGGCGACTGTAGCGCGTAGAAAATTCTGCAGTATTCGAGGTTTTTGCCACTTAAATGATGCGCCAAGCATTCCTCTCATTCGACATTGGGTTAAAAAGTTAGAAGAGACTGGTACAACGCTGGATAAATCAAAATCCGGGCGACCTAGGTCATCAAGAACGGTAGAAAACGTGGAGAATGTTAATCAGTCTGTTCGTGACGTCCCGAACCTTTCAATTCGGAAGCGCGCAAGTGCTTTAAATGTGCATAGATCATCATTACATCGCATTATGCACAAAGACCTAAACCTGCACCCCTAAGAGGCTTAATTTTGTAAATCAGGTGATTGAGCGATTTTCAACGTTTACCAACATTTTGTTTTCGGATGAAGCTCATTTTCATCTTAATGGCCACGTAAATAAGCAGAACTGCCGCTACTGGAGTGCAACGAATCCGAAACGCAAACATTAGAAACCCCTACATTCGCCTAAAGTGACCGTATGGGCTGCAACAGGACGGAGCAACTTCACACACGTCCAATATGTCTCTGCCACGTGTTCGTGAAATTTTCTCAGGCAAATTGATCTCCCGGAGAGGTGACATAAATTGGCCTCCACGCAGTCCAGATTTAACCCCTATGGGGTTATCTTAAATCTAAAGTTTACGCCAATAAACCGACTTCACTGGCGCATTTGAAAGAAAATATTCGTCACGAAATGGCAGCCATCTCTGAGTCCACCTGCCGAGACGTCATAAGTAATTTTACTGTTCGATTAAATGAGTGCCGAGAACGCGAGGGTCTACATTTAGACGATATTATTTTTAAGAAATAAATCCCCAAAAAGTGTATTTTAATAATTAATAAACATTTTTTCTATATACGGCTTACTTTTTTTTTAATCGATCCACTAAATATAAAATTTCTTTTGAGACACCTTTTATAAAAACGAATTTCTGTTTGTCTGTTCTTTATACAAAGCCAAACGGATAGACCAATTTTCACCAAAAGGGTGAATTTTCAGTGCAATTTTTTAGTACAGGGGGGTTAAAATAATCCGAGAAAGGTTTTAGCGAGAGTTCCAACTTCGCCCATGTCCCCCTAAGGCGCGTTATGAGGGGTAAACCATCAGTTTGGCACTCTCTGTGCAGTTAGAATTGATTACATTTGCTAAACCTTAAGAGTTGTATTGGCATAATGTAGACAAAAAATGTAGATTATAACTAGATCTTAAAAAAAGTCCGTGAGAGCATACTACCTATCATGGCACCGGTATCATGTATTGGGCGATTTTCTGTTTTTAAACGTACTAGTTTCTGTTTAAGGGCGTATCACACTAGAACATTATCCAAGTTTTATTTTGTAAGTCTTCATCCAGGATTCAAGTCTTCAGCTATCACACGGGAAACAGGGAAAAGTAACTTGCGTCTGCGTACATAACGTTAACAATACACCCATCTCACTTAATCTGACAGAGGGAGAGGCCGCGCACGCGCATTTGAAGACTTGAACTTCATCTGTCTTCTAGAGACAGGGGAAATATATCTCGATATATTTGCTCAGACTTAAAGACCTAGGTTTTTTGTCATACTATCACACACACAAGACTTCGATTCGAATGCAAAGACTTTAGTTTTCCAAGTTTAGACTTAAATAATAACTCTAGTGTGATAAGGCCTTTATAAAGTTTGTGGGTGCATAACATCGGAGTTTTATAGTGATGTATCAATTATATTGTCGCTATTTAGTGCAGAATTTACCAATAGATGGATTTGCTGGAGATTTAGGAAAAACAAAATAGGAAAAAGTTCAGAAATTGAGACGGGTGTCACGATATAATTATAGGGAAAAAGAAAATTAGTTAGGCCGTAGAAAATAAGAGTAGCATTGATATGTGTCAAAACAAGAGTACGAGCTCGTAACAAATCATTTTATAATTGAGGCAAAAATGAAAAATTGTGTTTTTTAAAATCGAAAACATTATTTTAGGTTTTTGTAAGTATTTAGTTATTATTGTTTAACATATTTTTCTTTCAACAGGAACTAAATTTATAAGCAACTGTAATATGGTACGAACTACAGACTGGTCCTTATTTTCCGATACTGTTTTAAAAGTATTATTAGGTGCGTTCATAGCATTTATAATGGAACTTAGTGAGTTCTTAGTTGTAACATATACATCGAGTCTTACCTTGTCGATAGGAGGAATATTTAAGGTTTGTATTTTTAAATTTATTTTCATTCATGTTCATCACTTAGAAGTTAGCTAATGAAATGATCGTTTCTCTGCTTCTACCCTAGTTTTTTTTTTTTTCATAAACTGTGTGACAAAAAAATAATCTATCGCAGAACCCCGAACGCCCCGAACCCAGAACGCCCAGAAACCCGGGCGTTCTAGGCTATTAGCGCCCAAAAGACGTATAGATTAACTATTGTGTTAAAAATATTGAATCGAAAAATATTCCAAAAAAATATAAAAATATTTTCGAAAAATATTTTAAAAAAATTTTGAATCAAGTATATAATAAAATCTGACGTACAGATTTAAAAAAATATCGAAAAATCCATTTTTTTGAGAAATTTCTTGACAAAAAAACGTGCCAAAAAAAATCACTTATTTTATACTAACTAATCTTGGCGTAAAAAGATCGCATTAATTTTTCTGTAACTGGAAGAATGGTGTAGAACAATATTTAAAATCCAGATTTTTTTAAAATTTGAAAAAATGGAATGCTGCATCTTTGGTTAGTAGCTCCCAAGAACTTACTTAGAGCTATTAAAAATATTGAATGGAAAAAACATTCCAAAAATTTACCTTCACAATACTTACAAAACATTTAAAATTCACAGAATTTTTGAAATTTGAAAAAATGATGTACAGAACTTTAGGCTATTAGCGCCCAAAGAACATACATACTTACAGCTGTTAAAAATATTGAAACATAAAAACATTCCAAAAATTTACTTACACAATACTTACAAAAAAATCCACATAATTTTTGAAATTTTTAAAAATAGTGTGCAGTTCATTGGCTATTAGCACCCAAAGAACATAAAACTTAAAGCTATTAAAAATATTGAATCGAAAAAACATTTTTAAAACCATTTTTCTGCACAATATTTACAAAAATCTTAAAAGCCACAGAATTTTTTGAAATTTGAAATAATGGTGTACAGCAGTTTAGGCTATTAGCGCCCAAAGAACATACAAACTTACTTAGAGCTGTTAAAAATATTGAGACGTAAAAACATTTCAAAAAGTCACAATACCTACAAAAAATTTAAATCCACAGAATTTTTGTAAATTTAAGAAAATGGTGTGTAGCATTTTCTGCTATTAGCGCCCAAGGAACATACATACTTAGAGCTATTAAAAATATTCAATCGAAAAAACATAAAATTTACCTGTACAATACTTACAAAAAATTTAAAATCCATAGAATTTTTTGAATTTTGAGAAAATGGTGTGCAGCATCTTTGGCTATTAGCTCCTAAGGGATGTCGACTCAGTATAGGATGTCCCTTCTTAACCCTTCAATAGACACTCAACTTGTTTCATCACTATTGCACTTTTTCAAATTTTACTTTTTATAAAACTGGTAAAAATGTGTACACACAGCATTTATGGCTACTAGCGCTTAAGGTAGTTATTAATTTAAGGGTATTTTATACAAAAATTGCACTGGTCAACATATGTGTTGCTACTTAAAACGTTTCATAAACGACTGTGAACGAGAAATATTTAGAAAGATTAGTGACGTAGTGTCGACCAAAATTATCTAATAAAGGATTAAGTAAAGAAATTAATCCTCTTAATTAGTTTCGCTAATGAGAATTTTAATGTGGATTTTTTTGCGTAGTTCTGTATTGCGTAAACAATAAATGGTCCACGACAGTGCACAGAAATTTAAATATAAAAATTTAAAAATAATTTTTAAATTTATAATAATTTTGTTAACCAGTATTACCATTATAAGCTATTCTAAACGTTTACGCGGAACTAAATTGCTTTTGCGTAGTTCTGTATTTTAACAATAAATGTATAAACAATAAATGGACCCCTACAGTGCACAGCATTTTTAAATATAAAAATTTAAAAATGTTTTTTAAAATTTATTACAGGGCTTCTAACCGTTATTTTTTTCGTTTCGGTTTTCTTTCCGGTTCAATTAAAAAAATATATATCAGTTCGGTTCCGGTTTTCGTTCCGGCAAAAATAACGTTTTTTTTTTCGGTTTTCGGATCAGTTCCGAGTGATAAATTTTTAAATGCTTTTATTTGTATTAGAAATTTATTTTCTACTATAATTTAGAAGAACATTTTATTCTTTATTTTGTAATAATCATACCAAACCCGCTGCCGGGGGGGGGGGGTTCTGGGCTTAGTCCAAGTTGACAGATGTTCAGTGTCGTACATTGGAAATATATATTATTTAATTTTTCTCATATATTTTGTTATTATTTACATATTTAGACTTTTATTTATATTCTTGGCGTAGATTTTATGGAGAAAATTCTCCATGTTCCATTTGTTTTTACGCAGTTATATATTTTTTAGGTTATCTGACATATAAATATTTTTTGACAATTGACAATTAACAGATCAAGACAGAGGACTAATGTGAGGCCAAAAGACAGCCCAGTTGATTGTGCCCAAAGAAGAAGTTATACTGTATTTGATCAGTTTAAATCGTACTCGGTTCGCAGCGCTATCTACTTTTTTCTACTTTGAAATAGACCATAGTTTCGTATTACAAAATGAGACAGATTATATTAAAAAATATTATTTATTTATTTTTTTCTTAGAAAATATTATTGGTATTATTTGAGGTGCAAATACGGCTTTATGTGTACTAACAAAAAATGATGATACATATATTTTCTTTTTATTGCAGGATGTATTTATTCTAGTACTAGCAGTAGAATGGAACGGTGACCAAATATCAAAAATAAATTTCATCGGCCTTCTAGTCTGCCTTTCAGGTATAATAAGTCACGTAATACATAAAATAAAAAATCCTACAATAGTCAAGCCAACAAACTATTACGAAGAGAATGAAACGATGGAAATGGGAGAACCACTTATGTCGGAAACTACAGAACTGATTCGAGAAAGTAGTGATGAAGAATTAAGCGATACACAAGAACTTTTCAACATATTGAGAAGTCGTGATAGGTAGCAGTTAAGAGAATAATACAAGGGAATTTTAACATTCTAAATATTTAAATATGTATTTATAAAAAATGATTTGTTACTTAATTATTTTTTGAATTTGTAAATGTGTCAATTAAGCGCTTTACATGTAAAATAACTCCTCCAGAGTCACAAGGAAGTTATTAACCTTTAGTTACACGACTGAAATATCAAATATAAATACAGTTTAAGGTAGTGGTTTTCAACCAAGGTGTCGCTAACTTCATTCAGGCCCGGTCTTTCCACCTTCATGTAAACCTCTAGGTAACTACCTGACAGATAAGGTTATCTGGAACTTCATCTGCTGAATAAATGTCAATACCAATCACTGAATTCAATACGTTATTCTCATTATCCGTTAGATAAATTTGTATGGAAGGACGGGATGACATTTATTCAGCACAGAAAGTATCACATAACCTTATCAGATAGTTACCTAGAGATTTACCTAACGGTGGAAAGTCTGGGCCTCAATAAATAGGGCGGAATAAGGGTAGGGAGTCTCGAATCTTTCATATCTTATATAAGGGTGCCAGTCACCTAAAAAAGGTTAAGAACCACTGGTCTTAAGTTTTACATGTAGATCTTTAAATAACGAAAGTATTTGCTAGCGTATGTTGTAAAATCTACGCCATTTTTTTTTTTTTCGCTCGAAAAGCTACATCTTAAATTTTTATATACCGGGTGTCTACTTTTTTATTGAACATAGGAACTACAATTGTCTTTTTACATCTTCATTTTAGTGCAAAGTTTTATATAAAATGTTCAAAATTAAAAACTGCATTTAATGATCCTAAATTTAATAATCAAGTCGGTTTCAGGGGCGCACCTAGTGGGTCTGGACCGCTCCTAAGATTCAAGGCGAATATTTGTAATTATACCATAATAAGTAAAAAAGCTCAAAATATTGTGGATATATAAACATATGAAATTTATTTTTATCAAACGTCATAACATCAGTATCTATTATTTGAGGAATTTTTACTGCATTTATCCTACGCCGCTCATCTAATAAGAGTCGCTCAGCTGTATATTTGTATTTCATATAGATTAGAACTGTATTCAATTATCAGTTGAACGATTAAGGTTCGAGCGATGTATCTACATTTATTGGTGTAATAAAGCATTATTATAAGTATTCTTGGAATATACTGCACCGCTCTTCTTTCGTCGGACAGAGAGTACTGTGATTGCAACTATTTAGATGAAGAGGAGCTTAAAATTGTTATAAGTGACTAAAACCGGATGATACCCTTTTATACTTCTTACTTTTCACCAAACAAATTTTACCAGCCCAGTTGTAGGGAGCGCCCCTTAAAAAAAAAAAAAAACACCCCTGATCGGTTTCCTTCACAAAACAAAATGATATTGATAATTTATGGCTACTTACAGAAATATTGTCAAGAGAAATAAAACAAATAACTGTAAAATATATTTGTCTAAACTAGAAGTGATGGCTCGTAAGTTTTTTTAATGGGCAGGCACAGGAAAAAAAATATATATTAAGACACAAGTAAGGCCTGATTTTGCCGCACGTTTCGAAGTTAGAAAAAGGTTTACCTTTATGTAAACCCTTTTTGGCTATTCCAAACCTTTATAGACGGACAAACTTCTCGTGGCCGGGCGTGAAACATGCGCGTGAAATTTGTAGTGGGGATTATAACTTTGGCGATTTGCATTATTTCCTACACACGCTATTACAGTCAAGTGCATAAGCGCAACATTCAAAATATATTAAATATTTAAAATCATGGAGACAAAAAGCAAACTAGGTGGATGTGCTATTAATAGTCAAAGTCGAGAATTTTTTAACAATGTTCTTGATTTTTGTAAGCCTATATTATTTACAATCTACTTGAAATTGTTGGAGTTTGGAAAAAGACGCGGGACGGGAGTGTTCTGGCCAATAAACAAGTCGACAAAGTGAACGTCAAATGCAGTAATCACTTAAATCAAGCAGCTACGTTTCTATAGTTTTGTTGTTCGACTGAGATGGGAGGAACTTGTGTTTATAGACGTACCTAACTGATAAACACGTGTAAGAATGTGAACTTGTTTCTTTGACTGTTCTCTGTATATGTCTCTGTCTTTCATAGTGCCCTCTCTATGCGCACCATAAGCCACGCTCGGCCACGAGAAGTTTGTTCGCCTCTAAGCGAAACTTAAATTACTACTAGATCAGTTTTTAACGATTGAAGTAGGTTTTTGCTAAATAAAATGATCAAAATCTTCATTCAATCGTTAAATGTTACTATATTTGACAATTTAGTTTCGGTTAAACCAAAGAAACCGACTATATATAACAGTGTTTCCCAATCTTTTTACTCTCGTGGCACATTTTCCAAAGAAGAAAATTTCGCGGCACACTTACGTAGTCACAGAGGAAGAAATTTATAACGCTAGTTTTTTACCGACCGCCAACATATCTAAGGGAGGTATTGTGATCATACCGATTTTGACATTTCGATGGATCCCCACGAATTGAGGTTCCTATATAACGTTTTGACTATTTTTAGCATGGCTGTCGGTCTGTCTGTCTATCTATCGGTCCGTGTACACGTGCAGAGCAAATTCGACTAAAAGGATTTTTATGAAACTTCATATTTAAGCTTTTGATATCAATAGCACGAGTTGATCTACTTTTGGTAAAAATCGGTTAACTAGAAAGGGGAGTTTACTCATGTCGGTTTTAAGATTTTTGCGAATATTTCACAACAGAGTAATATTTCGAAAATATTTATTTAACAAAATTTGCTATAAAATCAGTAACTAACAACTTTTATTTGAGACAATTTTTGATAAAGCAGCATAAATTAAACAAGTACTTTGTGATGGCGGTCGGTCCTGTGGTGGCCACAGCTGATTTTTTTTACTTTAAGATTTCGCGGCACACTTCGAAAATTTTGCGGCACATCTTTGGGAAACACTGATGTATAGTAATAAGTCTTTATGAATACGGGCTTGGAAACTATGGAAGAGAGATAAAGAACTCAAAATAAACGAACAAAACTCCTACATGGGTAGAAGGAAGCTTTCATTTGCAACGCGGAAATCAGTTTTGATTAAAATAAGGCCATTGCTTAGTTACGCGATGTTCAATCAATTTGAAACACTCTGTACATAGATTTTTAATGAGGTAAAATGTACATGGCATTGTATTAATGCTTTGTTTATTATTTTAATAAAAATATGAGAATAAGGTATTAAACTTGTGAATCTGGAGGTTTATCCATAACTGGACCAATGTTATTTTGTGTTGTTTGTTTTGTAATATTGGAAATAAAATATTTTTAAAAACATTCTTTTTTATTTCGATTATATAATTACAGAATTACTAATACTACTGAAAATATATTCGTTTTTAAAAATTTTGGGATTTAGCTATGAACAAAAATATATTTTTAATTTTAGAATATAAAATTCATGGAATCACATACATTGGGATCACATGAACACATATGCTACAAAATAGCCCAGAAAGTTATATTCAACATATTTTTGTAACATTATATAATCAAATACTGTTAATTTTAGTTATAATACAGGCATACCCCGATTTGTTATTCGGTACTGTCTCAGGCATGAGCAAACTACGGCACCCGACGTCTATTGTTTTGTCAGCGTACGCATGCGCATTTTATGATACGTTCTCCGTTCGTCCGACTAACCAATAGACCATATTAGTAACTACGTCACAAAATGAGATTCAGTGCCAAAGAATATAGGTAAACAAGAACAGACGTCGCCTGGTTAATCGAAAATATCGTATTTCATTACCATCTATATTTACGGTCGGAACTAAAATGTTAAAGCGCGAAAATTCAAAAATATACCAGTAATATATTGAAATTATTGCAAACTGATATTTCCAATTATCAAATAAATTTATTCCATATATAAATTTAATAGAAGCTTTATAGCAAATAGGCTTCAATTAAATTTATTATAGATTAAATTTACTTGATAACTGAAAATACCAATTTTCTTTTAACTTTAACAGCTAACAGAAAATGGTAGGCACAAAAATATACAGTAAAATGCATTATTATCAATGTTTATTAATAACTTAACAATCATTAAAGTTTAAAAATAATTTATATATACATAACAATATAATATATATTATACATATTTTTATACATACAATAATATTAAAGCATAACTTCACGGAGCTTATTATAACAACAGAAATGCTTACCGTAAAATATCTCAGTAATTTCGTGTTATATTTTTTGGTTTTGTGCACAGAAAAATGTAATACTATCATTATCAGTGTATAGTTTGACGGTTTTTTAACTATGATTCAAATACATCTGTCAAAAATATGTCCAGTACGTTAATATCTTAACTTTATTGACATCTATCGTTCAAAAAGTGCGCTAATATCGTAACTACTGACATCTTTTTTTACGGTTGAAATTATAAATACTATTCAAGGTCGCTCATATGCATGACCAGGGCTTGTTCAGTGCTGCCGTCTCGCGGTTGGATTCCTTTTATTTGAATTTAGCATGTTGTTTTTTTGTTAAATTGTATTTTGGAAATATAAATTAAGTTTTCAAAGTAAGAGAGTGCTTCACATCAAAACTACAAGTCGATATTTATTTATTAAAATTCTTATTTTATACATTTTAATTTAATATGTCATTATTTTTGCAGAACAATATTATTTTGTAGGTTAATTTTGAAAAATTTACGTTAATAATCGTTATTATGGCAAGTAACATAGCAATAAGTGTGTGTGCCATATCTAAATGGTTTAAAGGAATAATATGTTGTTTTTAATTTTCCATTATTGTTTTTCATTTTCTTCTGTCAAAAAACGAAAAAATTTGCAATTAATAATGTAGATGTAATTGTTAGAATTCGGAGCAATATGCATTCTAAAACAAGATATTAATGATTACTTAGTGTTAATTAAATAAATACTAAAGATATTCCGATTTTCATATTATTTAAAAACGTAACCTATAAATATATCTTCGAATCCTTATTTATATATTTATAAAATCATTATTCTATAATATAAAGTGTCTGGACTGTATATATTAGTATATATTTATCAAAAATGCATATTTTTTGCTCCAAAATTGAAAATATTTATAAAATTAAGGTAACAAAAGTAATGTCCCATGTATTTTAAACTTGAAAAGGACTCAGCTCTCAGATGGCAGCACATGTATGTGACGACACACTAATATGGTCTATTGGAAACCTACAAATACAGAGCGATCAAGAAATCTTGTCCGTTATGCAACACTTGACAGCAATATTTGGTTATCAAACTTATTTCCAAGGACATTTACACATAGGCGTACATTCTATTTTTATTACCTTATACGAATTGATTATTAAATGAACACTATTTTTCTCTACACGCCAATGAGTTGACAACAGGTATTAAGTTAGAACACATATTTTCGTTGTTTCTCGGATGAGTTCGGACCAACGAAGTAATCTGATTGGTTCTTTGTTAAATTGGGATTTTCAGTTGTTGATTAGAACACAGTTTTGATATTTTTAAACTCATTGTTTATTGTTATGTAGCTGACAAGAAATTATGATCGCACGGTATTTCATTTCGTCCAGCACCCGCAAAAAGTCGGACCGTATTAAAATTCGTTCGGCAAACGGGTTTCTCTTACTAGTATATCGCGATCCTTGTCGAAGTGGAACGTCACATAATACTTGATAAGTTAACCTCATTTTTGGCTCCACTATCTTCAATAAATAATCAAACTGGTCCTTTTTCATGCGTAAATAATAATAAAACAATTCCGCATCCTTTAAACGTATATCTGCTACCAAATTATGATATGCTCTTTGCTCCAATATTTTTTTATAAATTGCTCTAAATAAAAATGTTTTATTTTGCCCTATTTTAAGGTTTCTTTTGCCTTATTTTAATGTTTCTTTTATATGTGTTACATAAACAATATGCTGCAGTAGCTATATTTCGATTATATAAATATGTTATATTCATAATTAAATTTATGCCTTGCGTTCATTTTAAATATTAATAATTTGAATTCAGGGTGTTTGAAATATTTTGAATTTTAATAATGAAGATAGTAATGAATGTCAAAACATTTAAATGAAGTTAGTTGCGCCTTCTGTTCGAGCTTAGAGCAGAAAACGGTCGAACGGATGAATTTTCCGGTGCCTGATCAGTCGAGCGGAGTACGTGCCATTGAGGTGAGTTTCCATTACCGTACCAGTTGAATATCAACCCGGACATAGTGAAGCATGCCTGTAAAATATACTTTTAAAACAGTTTAGTATATCTCATTTTATATATTCTCTTGGATTAAATTTAAAAAATATTTGTTTCGACCGACCTTTTTTTTTTTGTTTAAAATCATCCCGTAGATTTTAAAATCTTGTTATTACATAACAGGAATTCAATTACAATATTGTGCCGGCTTTTAAAATTTGTAGTTAAATTACACAATGCTAAATCCACCTACACATTAAAATTTATTTGCATTGTTAATTTTACAAAGAAAACTTATTATTTTATGATTTTTATGAAAATTATAACAAATTTTTAAAATTATGTCGTCTGCATGTGGTTAAAGCTGCATTAACCAATGCACATTGAATTTGAAAGTTGCTTGATATAGAAAAGAAGACAGATTATAGACAGATATAATATGGTAACTTCAACGTATGTCCTTTAGTATACACGCGCGCGCATTCTGCTCTGGGCTGTTTTTGAAGACAGGCCTGTCAAGTGAAACAAATTGTATCTCTTTCTCTATTTCTAGCTTTGTCTGTGAACAAATGACATGGCTCTATTCAAAAATGGAAATTTTATTGCTATAGTTCTCTCCCATTGAACCATATGTTTTAATTAACCGTCATCTGTCAATTAAAGTCTCCTTTACTATACCACATAACATGTACTAATCTACAAAAAAAAAAAAACTTATCTATCAAATACGGAGTTCTACGGATCATCTATGAAAAATGTAAATGGAACACCCTATATATTTTTCCATAATTTGTAAGGTAGATTCTCAGGGTTCCTGACTTTTTTTTGTTTTAATAATTAATATCAGTACTAATTCTCTAAAAACATAAATGCTTAAAACTCGCATTTGCACCAACGTGTTCAGAAAATCTTCCCACAGACTAAAGCCTCTTTTTTATCCCTTACAAATCCATGATTTTTATAAACAAATTAAGAAACATTCAGACTCTCTTCCTGTGATTCGCATGTTTAGTGTATTGCTCATGGAGCGCAGACAGTGTGTGATAGTTACGGGAAGTAGAGACGCAAAAGGAGAGATGAAGCTTGAGCGAGACAACGGGCATTTTAGCTAGTAAGGTATAAAATCATGCCACACAAATGTGATAGCAAGTAGACTAAAAATTAAAAAAATAGATAATAAAGCAATGAAATAACACTATTTCATTGCTTTATTTTTTTATTGTTTATTGTTTCTATCATCTATTTTTTTAAATTTGTAGCCTATTTAATTCATTTACTTATTTATAATTTTCTATTTTACATCAAAATTACATTTGTTTCGCATGGTTGTACAGCAAATGTTGCTTTTAAATTAAGTAAAAATATATAATGTGTTCCATTTAAATTTTTCTTGATATTATTAGAATATTTCTTGTATTTGATAGTCAATTGTTTTTATAAATACAGGGTGTTTGTTTGAAACGGGGCACCTCGAATAACTCCTTTATTTTAAGAGATACAAAAAATTCTTCAGAATAAAAGTTAAACTAGACAAAAAGACCCATCTAAAGGTTACTATAAGAATTCTGATGCACTTCCGGTTTCACCGGAAATGATGTCAACTTTTGATCTAGCATAGGAAATCGATAATTTTATATTTTTTTCCTAAAAGTACATTAAATTAGCTTTACAATGACACCAAAAAGTCATATTTTTATGTTAACCATTTCAAAATGGCGACCATTTATTTACAAAATAATAATCAACATAAGTTTTACAAAGTTGAACGTAGCAAACTTTGAAAACAATAAAAAAAGAAACAAAATATTTCTAAAATAAACTGTTATAACTAGTTATATGAAATAACATGAAATAACAAGAGTTTAATAGTTTATTTTGCTTATTTTTGTTGGGAAAAAAAAAAAATTGTATTAATTGGTAGTAAGTCGTTATTTGTACCTAATTATGGTTTATGTACGATATACCAACGAAGAGTTGCTACGTTCAACTTTGTAAAACTTATGTGGATTATTATTTTGTAAATAAATGGTCGCCATTTTGAAATGGTTAACATAAAAATATGACTTTTTGGTGTCATTGTAAAGCTAATTTAATGTACTTTTAGGAAAAAAATATAAAATTATCGATTCCCTATGCTAGATCAAAAGTTGACATCATTTCCAGTGAAACCGGAAGTGCATCAGAATTCTTATAGTAACCTTTAGATGGGCCTTTTTGTCTAGTTTAACTTTTATTCTGAAGAATTTTTTGTATCTCTTAAAATAAAGGAGTTATTCGAGGTGCCCCGTTTCAAACAAACACCCTGTATATGTATGCAATTATAGATAATAGTAGTATCAAGCTACATTCAAACTTAACGTTATAGGGAAATTTAAGATCCCCAACTGTTCAATTTTCGACTTTGATAGAGGTTATTCAAAATATTGTTGTTTTTATAAAGCTGTCTGCCTAAAATTATAGGAATAAACATATTTTACAATATTTTATTTATCTGTTTTGCCGTTTTATCAGCAAATAAATGTACACAAATGTTTAAATAGTATATAAAATTACAAAAAAAAAAATATCCTCTATCGTAGTTAAAAATTTATCACCGTGGCGTTCCCTATACCTTATCTTCAGTAATAAAAAGTTGTGCATTGTAATATAACTTCAAGCACTCTGTTAATCGCGGCTTTCGACTACAAAGGGTTAAGCGCACTAGTCTTAGAGACTATTGTAATATATATTAAACAATGTACAGAAAATATATTTTTATAGCACACATTAAGCAAGATTTATTAACTTTCTGGACTTAACACCATAACATCATGAAGCATGTAGTAGAACACTTATTTAGTATAATTCTAAAATTAATTTAAATAAATATACTTAATTTTAAGATTTACATTAAAATAAATAATACTAAAAAATAAATAAATTTTAGATCGAAAATTCGAAGCACCTAATAAAATGCAATTATTTCTATACTATATCTAACAGTACGTTCAAACGCTTGTCATAACATGTATTAATCTAACAAACCTCTAGACTCAAACATTTTCTCATCATCCAAATCAAATGGCACTTTTCCATGGCAATTATAATTTATTATCAATTTCGCGAATCTTGAGGTATTGTTTTGAAAATTTATTTTAGTAAAGTTGCCATACCAGCAAATTTACTAGGTATTTTACGCTGAGATTTCATTTCGATACTCATTTTAATTCTTTCTATTAAATTATCTAGTTCAGAGATGTCGTATGTGAACATTAGCTTGCAGTATTTTAGCTGTGCTGGTTTCTTTTCGATGTGCTCAACAGCATGGTCTAGGCAATATACACCCTCTTCGTGGGAATTTGTCACCTAAAACATACATTTAAATTAAAATTGATAACTGCCATCTGTTCTATTCATTACGAACTAATAATCAATCAGTAAAAATTGTAAAAACACATTGGATGCAGGCTAATTTTACACAAGTGATTTATCAGTGTGAATATATTTTACTAGGGGCTGGTTGGGACAATTTCCTCAATCTAAATATAATAATCAACCCTCAACAATCCCGTGAGTGAATAATGGCTTCGGCAGGTAAACCCCAATTTTTTTGGAAAATTAGTCCTTGGGCTTTATTGATTGTCATAGCAACTCACAGCAGAAATTGGATCCTGGTCTTTGAAACTGGCATAATTTTGTATGAAAACAACAGGTGCTTTCCAGGTAGATGTGAAATACTCTGAACTACTCCCAAATGTTCTACAACAATCTACTCTGAAAATTTTTGCGCATGGAACACTTTTGAAGAGTATTTAGTGGAAAGAGGCGCTGCTCTCTTACGAATTAACAAATGTCAAAGAAAAACTATCTTAAATGTACAAATTATTTCAAATTTTACATATTTATGATACGATAAATGGATTTTATTTAATATTAAATAAAAAATGCACAGTTATAAATGCGTGATAAATCTTTAACAAGTTTGGATTGCATCAGCTTTTACCCCACTAGCATTTACCCCCACTACAAAGGAACTCCAAGTTCTAAAACATAGGTAGGTACCAGTGGCGGCTGAGACAGGGAGGCGCTGGGACAGTGTCCTCCTAAAAAATTTTAAGAAGGAAAACTGAATTTAATATCTTATTTATACTTTAAAATTGCATTAAACTAGCTAAATATATCTGCGTATATTTATTTTTATTATTTCTAATTCAAAGATTTTTTATTTAAGTGTTAGATTTTAAAAATTCAGATCTAGAAAATAACGCTGAAGAAGACACTACACGTTAGTGTCCCGGTACAGTGTTGCCACATGCGATTTCTAATATATTTATCTACGCAAGTAATAAAAATGAACTGGAAAGGACAACAGCGGCGAGTTGTTAGTGTGAATGTGTTGGTGAATTTAGGTCGACGACCTTAGCTTAGCGTTCTTTTGATTTGATTTTTCTCAGACGTGAAACTGGATACAATGCGTTGTATTAAAACTAACGTACTTAACTATGAAACTATATTAATAAAAATTATTGGTCCTCATTGGCCAAAATTGAATATTTCACAATCGAACAAAAATGGAAATAGAACATTAATAGACAGTTCAGTAAAAGACAATGGTAATAATTTAGAATGTGGCACTAAAAGCTACAATTTTTTTAACGACCAATGATTGATTTGTCTGTAGCTCGGAGCTTAATAAAAAAATATATATAATAAAAAATTATTCACTTTCAAGACGTATTTGGAAATATAATCATTTTTAATGTCATTATGGTTAACTCAGGTCTTCAAATTTTTTTACCAACTTACACATTGCGTTTTTGAGAAAAATCGTGTTCTTACTACCTTAATACATTGTGTATATGAATTCTAAATATGTTTCACAGACCAGATCGAGTTAGATTGGGGGCCAGATATTTAAAAATCACAGAGGACGGGTGGGCGAAATTCTGAAAATCATTTTTGAACGTGGGGAAGAAATTCTGAAAATCAATTACGGACAGGGGGAGTGGAGAAATTCCAAAAATCTTTTGAGGAAGGGGGAGGATGATTCTAAAAAACAAGGGGTAGAAATTTCATGCGAGCCGTTTGAAACTTATTGTTGAGCCAGTTTCGGACCGCGGGCCGTAGATAAGACACTGCAATATACTGATTAAAAAGTGTCCCCCCAAATATTTTACCCACCAGCCGCTACTGGTAGGTACTTCAGAGGGCGGGAGAAGGTAATTATGGAGTAGTTAAGAGTGTGTAGTACAATGAGGTAGTATAAATATAGAGACAGAACGAGGACGGCGTGTTTTCAAGCCAACACCCTCTTAGGCGGGGAGCAGGAAGATGCACCGAAGAGTCTTGCATATATCCAATGACGTCATATAAACCATACGTCGTAAAACCTCATTGCTAACATCCATGTTTTGCTGATAAGAATTGAAAGTAAAAATATGTTTTTTAAAACAGTAAACTGCAAATTTTAATAAAATAAATTTCATAAATAATATTAAATTAAGCTTAATTTATTAGTATATTTTTAAGATAATTATGAAAAAAATAGTAGTTTTTTTTTATTTCACGTTTATGGTCTTTGATACTTAGGCAATTAGCCAAATATATAGGTTTTTAAATTACATACATTTAAAATCTAGTAGACCTTAATTTTTTTTATGTAAGTGGACAATTCTGTTAATTTCTAAATTTGATGTGGGCAGATATATAATTTATTCAATGATAAATTAAAAATTATTTGACAAATTATAAAGATATACATGTAAAGTGGGGAACAGAATGCAACGAGTTCTACGGCGCGTTGACGGCGTTCGGACGGCGCTATCTATCAGAAGAAGGTTAAAACCAAGCTGTCGTACGCAAGTGCACAGAATGTGTAACGTCCTAGCGGCGTTCGAACGCCGTTGATACTGAATGTTCGTCAACTTCCAACTTTTGACGCCGTTGAACGTTGAGGCAGAACACCTAACCTGTTCCTGTTTTTTTTTTACCTCAGTTTTTACTGAATGGTAAAGTGTTTGTATGTATAAATAACTTGCATACAACATAAATAACATCACACATAAGTCTTCATTATCCATTATACTTTTAATAAAAGAAAGCGCACGTATAAACACAGGTATAGGTTGTCACGTGACACTTTGACGGCGTTAAAAATTATTGCATTGTGTGCAGGCGAAAATTCTCAACGGCGCTAACGCAACGCCGTCGCAAATGACACCACTGAACAACCACTGAACTGTTGGGAGTAACTCGGAGCTACTCTTTTTGATAGCCTGGAAAGCGCCTATTACTACCGTTTCCAACGCCCGTTATGACCTCTAGCTTTAAATATTTTTTCATCAAACCATGCGAATACCGTTAAGTAAGCCTGAATTCAAGTTCTTGTTTCTTATCAGCATAACAATGTCAACTTTCAAAGTGAGTTTATGTGGTGGCAATCCGGAAGGTGTAATAGAATTAAGGTACTCCAAAGGTATGTTTAATCTTTACGCTGTATTCCTTATATCTTTTAATTAAATTTACAACTAGTTTATTAAGTTCCCCGCAGAGCTTAAAATAAAAAATTTCACGAACCAGAACGCCACTTACAAATTATTGTACGACTAACAAAACAACATTTCAGTACGTTATAATAATTTCACAAACCAAAACGATTTGTTTGCTCCAGTACAATTCAAGCCCTCTTTCCCAGCAGTCTTCGTTCAACGAATTGCCGAAAACATGTTCAACAACTGAATTTTATTTGCACATCAATTTGCTGAAAATCTCAAACATATTGTGACCATATTTAGATTCAAGAGTTCCATTTCCTAATTGAAAGAATCAATCTGAAAAAGCTCATTCATCAGCATTAGCACGCATATTTTGGGTCAAATGAAGAATACCAAGGGAGTTCCTACTTTTTTCAATAGAGGGTTCTAAGGTTTAAACTTAACTTGCTATTGGCACTACTGGTAAGACCTGCCTTTTTTCAGGAGTAAAAACAAAATTAAAAATAATTTTTATAAAGACATCTATTAATTTTAAAGATTACTATTAATACATACACAGTGGATATCGTTTATAACGACATATTACCTAGGGATGGGAACGATATATCGATATTTTTATATCGATATTTGAAATGTGATATATCGCGTAAAATATCGATGTTCGCACAAAATATCGGTATTCTTGTATATTTTTTTACATTTAAATATATGCTGTTCACTTTTGTAAAAACAAACTATAGGCTATTCCAAACGTTTAGGCGGAACTAGATTTTGAAATCTACTAATTTTTATCTATTAATTCGGACTTTTAGGTCATTTTGTTTAAGCTTTGTAAATCAAACTCACATTGCAAATTCTAGATTAAATTTATTGTCATTAAAAAATGTCCTTTTCATTGCATTTAATTTTTTTGTCATTCTTTATAAAAATTTCCCACTTATTTATTTATTTTATTCAAAATATGGAAAAAAAAATTGACATATGTCATTCGTTTCCATGGTTTTACTGTTGGAAAATTAAATTTTCACATATCAAACCTGAAACATGAAATAACCCAAGCAATGTCCCTTTTCGTGACAACCTAAAATACCGAAATTTCCATTTAGTTCGGCCTAATAGTTTGGAATAACCTGTAAAACGAAATTTTAATTTCAATAATTTGCACCTTTGAAATTGTTGGTATTAAAAAATTATAAAAAATGTCACTTTCTTAATAATGATCATAACCAATAAATCTAAAGTCGGTTTTACAGCGTAAGGAATATTTTTAATTTAAAGTCCGTAATACACTATAAAAGTAACCAAAAAGATCTGGTTTGTCCTTACAAAAGCGAACAGCATATATATATATATTTAATTATGAGAGCAGTTAACTAGCAAAATATTAGAAAGTTGGTTGGTAGCTGGGTAAGTACCAACTGTAAAGCGATTATCTGTCAAGTGGCGACTTTTTTCCTGCCAAGTCAACCAAAAAAAAAACTGTAATTTATAAATCTTACCTGTTACGTGTTAGTTATTCGATATATCGAAAATATCGATATTTTTACTTCGATATATATCGAAAATCGATATCACGCTTACGATATATCGAATCGCGCATATATCGATATTCAAAAATAAATTCCCATCCCTAATATTACCTTACTTTTTTCGAAATAATTTTTTTTTGGGACCCAGATTTGTTATTCATGCATACATCGAAATCGGTTTAATGGTTTTCGCACAATTTCAATCTACCGAATTATATGTAAAAATTTAGTCGCACTGTTTTCAACGTATCTCAATAGTAATTTTCATTTCTCACATAAAATAATCAGTCCAACAGAACAGGTAATTTTTGTTATCGCATAAATGTTTTATAGAATGCTATTTTAAGTTGAAACTTACCAATGAAACATATAAATTAGTCCTACAAATCTCACATTCATATTCTCCATCATCTTCTTGCATTTTACGTTTTCGTCTTCCATTAATAACATCAGGTAAATGTAATCTCTCCGTAACTGTAAGTCCTAACGTAACTAATTTATCTCTAGCTGTTTTCTCATACTCCTTCAAACTTTGAATGTATGGAAGAATTTGTTTTAACACCTCAGTATTAGATCTTGTATCATTTGATATGCTCAACAATAATCTTTCCCAAGAAAACATTGAAGGCTCACAACTATCTCTAATATCTTTGAACACTTGTTTGGCAGTTAATAACCAATTCCTCGGTGCAAAATAAACACTTTCAGATACAACGTAACCACTGCAAATACTCGATGTGAAAGCTTTTGGAAATACTACAATAAATTGTCCAGGTTCTTGGACAGTTCGACATAAACTAACTCCATTTGCAGTGAGTAGATTTGGTGGAATCATAGCGGTGTCTGAGGATAGCCAGAGTGTTTTGTTACGGATGTAACTAGGTACTAATTTGGTTAACGCTGCTCGAAATTGTTCGCTGAATGCATCAGGTATTCCGTACCAGATTTTGTTGCCTCCTGTATGTAGGTATTCTATCCAAGGTAAGCCGTGTGGGTCTCTATACCAACAGCAGGCGCTGAATACCATACCAACATGCAAAGTAGGTATAGTTACTCCTGAAATTACATTATTATTACAAAAATTTATGTGACGAGGGATTTTTAAGTCATATTAGGATTTCGTAGGTAAATAGTAAGTAAAAGATGCTATATGTCTAGGACATTATTTTTAACCATAATCTTATCAAAATTATCTTTTGTCCGTCAAGCTAAGTACTAAGTAAAATCAATTGGTGTCTGTCTGTTTGTCCGAGTTTCAGGCAGAAACTCTTCGACATATTTTAACAAAATTCGGTATGATAATAGAGTAGAATCAGGATTCAAACATAGGCTATAAGTACTAAAAGCTTTCATTTACCTTATAATAAATTTAAAAAAATATAATTTATTAAAAATTCAAAGTGCAAGTATGCAGTACGTTTTTTTTTTTTAATTTTTTCATATTTTTGGCAAAAATCACGTCCAAATATAAATTATATAAAAAAAAAAAATAATAATAAAACTAAAAAAAAAAACAAAACAATGAAAAAAACAGTAAATTCGGTAACTTTCAGAAAATCTGATCAAAAATTCCAATGAAACTATTGCGGTTTACATTGATATAAAGTTTGTTTCTTTGGTTTAACCCTTTACAGCATGAATTTTTATTTTTGGCTGAAATAATTCGTGAGCATTAGGAATTGGTTCTTATTGATAGAAAAATTAATTAAAAAAATATATTTAAAATATTAATTATTATTTTTATGAAAAAATAATAATTTAGGGTTTGTGCCATACATGGAACATTATGATTCTACATTATGTTACAAAAGAAAATGCTTCCGTATTATTTGCTCGTCAATTGCTAGGGGTTCTTCATTAGGAATTAAAAGCAGTCGCCCTCGAATTTTTGAAAGAAAAGGTAGTATCTTCTAGTTGTCCTTTCTCAATAAATTCAGAGTTATCGTTGAATTGCAAATTCCGCTTGATATCCTCAAATCTATTGCAGCCCATTACTTGAGATACTGCAGGATCCATTGCTGTGTATGTGGCATATATGAACATTCATGAAGTAACGTTCAGATTCAGTTTTAAAAGTAAAATAAAAAATAAAAATCGGAATGTGCCATATATGGCACACTATGCGGTAAAGGGTTAATAGGAAATAGATTTTGAAAACTAGTAAATTTTACTCATTGAATGAGGATTTTGATCATTTTGTTTAACGAAAGTCGCATTCAATCGTTAAAACGTGAGCTCGAGACAACTTAAGGAAGTAAAAATTCTATTTAGTTCCGTTTAAACATTTGGATAGACTATACATTACTCTGATTTTTTTCATATTTTTAAAACAGCTCCTGTGCTGCAAGTAAATAGGGTGGTAAAAAGAAAAAAAAATAAAAAAAAAAAAGATTTTTGATCGTTCATCTATTCTTCAAGACATTTAGTTTAAAGTGTGGCATTAAATTAAAAAAACATACAATTTTTACAAAAAATAAACTTAAAAATAATTAGATCAAAAATTTCGAACTTGTTATTACGATTCAACAATGTGCATTACTTTGAATTTTTCAAATTTTTTAATAATCCCATCTGAAAAAGACAAAAGGTGGGGACAAAAGTTTTTAGCATATTTTAGACAAATCATACAAGAATACCTTGCTTAGTCCGGGTAATCAGTTCCGTCAATATCCCGGACTGTTTTTTTTTTTTTTTTTTTTTATTTAATGGCCTTTGCTGCTGTGGCAATTAGCCAGGATAATTTTTAGTTGAGAAAATTTCCATGCCTGAACGGGATTCGAACCCGAGACCTTCGCAACGCAGAGCACATGTGTTACCACTACGCTACGCCGGTCGGCAAGACTGTTTTAAACAGGACTAATCGAGGAACTAACGCATAACGTTAAAATCACATAAAAATAAACCATACAATAAGCGATTAACAGTATAAAGAGAAAAAACGATCATGTATGTATAAATAAATAATTTTATATACAAATTTTTTAGAATTTATTTTTATTTTGTTCCATACAAAAAAATTTGTTTTTGAAATTTTCAAACCGGACTGATCGAAGCCGAACTATTCGAGGCATTCCTGTATTTTTTTCGTTAATCAAGAATTTATATGCAATGCAAAATTTTAAAAACTTTTCTTTTAAAAAATACATATATTTCTTAGCTTCGTGCGACACTATATTTTGAAATCCAGTAGCTTTTAATGATTCAAAGCCTTTGGTAAAAGGCTTCGGATCATTTTGTTTATCAAAAGCCTACTTCAATCGTTACAAAACGAGTTCGTGACAACTTAATAAAATAAAAATTCCATTAGTTCCGCAGGAATCTAAGAAATGAATTACATAATATGTTAATGTTTTCGCGCAATACATCCCAGTATTTTTCTACATGAGGACCAAAAATCTGCATATGCATGACAAATTTCTAGATTATTTATCTCGATCTAGCCGTTGGGCAACGCAACGGCCTAAGCTGCTGAACTTGAAAGGAGCGTTAAAATGAAGGTTAAGTGACGATATTTTTTTGTCGCCTAGTGGTTTGGAGGGTCTATTGTACAGACAGAAACATTAATGACGGTATAAGGTTTTCTTGTTTACACCTACGAAACCCTACTAAAATTATCAAATTTCTTACCCATGAGAGGTCCCATTGATCGTAGTATAGATCCACTATTATTAGTCAAAATCTTCAAATTCCAAGGATGTCGAGCAAAAGGACTATTTTTATTACAAGCAAACCCATATCCCCAACCACTTGAATCAATAGAACCCGAATGTACACACAAATGACTTTGTTTTGAAGTTACATGTTTCCAAAACTCTTGCTCAACTTCTTGAGCTGTTGGTTCAGGTGTTTTAAACCACATACTCATAGTATTTCGAGCAATTCGATAAAAAGCATTCAAAGCCATATTTCTTCCTTTTGTAATACATTCTTCAGCCTCATCATCAGATTCTACATCAGATTCATTTTCATTTGTTGTTTCTTCTTTTTGTTGAGTTCTTGCGAGTATTCTACTTTCATGTTTTGCCCAGTCTGTTTCAATTTCATCAAAAAGTTTTTCTCTTTCAGCTGGGGATAAAGTATCATAAGGTAATAGGTATTTACAATAAATGTCATCTAGTTTTGTTACACGATCTTGTGCGGATTTTGGTATTTTCATCCCTTCTGCTACTTTTGGCCATCGTTTTTTCTCTATAACTTCTTTAAGACCACCTAAAGACTGAACAGTTTGATATAGTCTTGGTAAATCTACTTCCATACCTCCAATCCATGGCGGATGAGTTAGTGTTATACTTTGAGTCGCTAAATACTTTTTAATAGCCATTAATTCTTTAAAATTAGGGCCCCATCTATGTAACATTTTATGAACATGCTGGTTGTAAGCTGTAAATCGCATATCATCAGCAACTTTGCATTCAGGTTTAAATGTAGCAGGTGGAATTATACGGCAAATTCCAAATTTTTCAGCCAAAGGTCTTATTTTTTCAATAAATTCAATAGGATCCTGAAATTCTCTTTCAGTTGGTGTGAATGTAAGAGCATCTACAAGTTGTCCAGGGGCCCCTAACTGTGGGAATGATGATGAATTACTTGGAGGACAGGCATCAAGAAGTCTCATTTTTGATTTTGTTGGTCTTTTATAAATTTTAGCACTTGATGAAGATGAAGCACTTGGAGAACTAGGAATTGTAATTTTGTTGTCAAAGTTTGATGAGTCGTAACATGGAACATGTTTTGGTGTTTGTTTTTGGTTTTCTGGATGTTTTGGTCTGTAGGTTGGTTGTACTGTGCCAACTGGAGGACACATATGTGTTGA
The DNA here is from genome assembly GCA_963971575.1 of Liopterus haemorrhoidalis. Taxonomy (NCBI): domain Eukaryota; kingdom Metazoa; phylum Arthropoda; class Insecta; order Coleoptera; family Dytiscidae; genus Liopterus; species Liopterus haemorrhoidalis. The sequence goes on along the minus strand of OZ020618.1, from coordinate 11,645,747 downwards.
TTGGGCTAATGGTTTTTGTTGGCCTAAAGCGAGTGGTAACCTGTTGTCTGGGGTTTGTGTTACTAATTTCGCTCTCATTACAACGCGTTGATTTGCCCCACTTAAGCCTTCTGTGCCTAGTTTAACAGTTACTCCTTGAATAATTGGCTGCGTAGAAGTACTTTGTTTACCTAAAACACATAGATTTAATTTTTTAATAACAAACAATAGGAAATCATTAATTCTTTAATTTATATTAATAAATTTAGAGACTTATTTTTTTTTTTCGTCCTCATATTTGTTTTGTACACATTTCAAGTCATTATAAAACAACATCCGCAAAAAATCAATTGGTGTCTGTCTGTTTATCTGATTTTGACGCAGAAAGGGTATCTCAAAAACAACTAATGCTACTAATTTAAAAAAATCCTAACCTAAAAACAATAAAATACCTGCTGTTTGATTTTTTACGGGCTTTTTTCTACCTATAACTGTATCTCAAAATCTACAAGAGATATTATCTGTCTCATTTTGTAATACGGAACTAACAGTGAAAGTTCATTTTTTATGTTGTATATTGACAATACATTTATAATATTGTCATAGTATTGGTTCACATGGATACGCCAAAGTCTGTTTACACCACAACAGTCACCAAAGTAACCAGATCTAGTTTCCATTTAGAAATTTTTAAGCAACTCAAAAAAAAAAATCAAAATTTTTAATTTGTCAATTTTTTTGAAAAATTAATAAATTTTAACTTAAGGACAATAAAATATAATGAACTGCAGTTTGAATTTTCACAGACTTTTTTTTCCTAGATAAAAAATAAGGCCCTCCTTTATCAACGCCTTTTTGATCCGTGTAGTTTTGAAAATTTGTAAATATTTCTTATTCGAAAGACCGTATCTCAAAATCTACATGAGATAGAGACCTGCGGTAGAAATTTTTAAAATCCTGAGGTCCTAAAGGGCCTTACGACTCATTTAGAAACAACACCCAAACAAAAAAATTTTATTTCTGAATTTTTTTTTGAAATTTCAAGAATTTCTAACTTAAGGACAATAAAATATAATGAACTGCGGTTTGAATTTTTGAAATCTTCGTAAATTGCTTAGTCTAGAAAAAAATTGGGGCTTTAATAACACAACTTTTACAGTAAAAACGAATCGTGGAACATAACCTTTGAAAATGGCCAAAAATCGAAAAAATCGTAAGGGGTACCCCTTACGATTTTTTCAAATTTTCAGCAAAATTTTTTTCTCTCTGATTTACTTCAAAATGTGTATACTTATGTATTTTGAGTCGTAGATTTCAAAAATAATCTCCATTACAAGCTAGGGTTTACCGTTTTCGAATAAATTTAAAAAAAAAAGACAAAAAATATTTATAAAAATACATATGAGAGGGCGATTTAAATGTATATGACTCACCACCCTAAAATTTGACTACATACAAATTAAAAAAAAAAAAGGTAAAATTTGCGCGAGTAAATAACATAGAACAATGATAGTCACTAAGTATTGAGTAGTGACAAGCTCAAATACACTAATTGGTGGACAAATTATTATACTAAATATTACAGTACATTTTTATCTTATTACGTATATTTTAGTATTGAATTTTTGTTATAGTGTCGACAAAAGTTATGAAAAACTATAAAAGCAGAACAAATTGTAGTGTGTTTGGCTATCATTTAAAAGGACAAAGATATACTTCTTAGTTTTTTTACTGTTCCAAAGAAAAATGGAGGGAAAGTTAATGTTAAGTCCAAATTTTCGCGAGATGATTATATGTATACCTCGATACATGTGTAGCATTAAAAATTAAAAAATGTCGCACATAATTACTCTCATTTTAATAAAATAAAAACGTATTATTCTTAATTTAACCAGTTCGCTATATGTAAATTACATAAATCGAATTGTAGATAGCACTTAAAAAAATCAGCTGTGGCCACCACAGGACCGACCGCCATCATAAAGTTCTTATATAAAATAATGTATTTATTTAGCAGCAGAGTAGAAATAACGGCCTAATATTTTCTAACAGAAATTCGAAAAATTTTACAAAAATTATTCGAAACTTTTAGTTTTATCAAAAAACGTCTCAAATAAAAGTTATTAATTAAAAGTTATATTAATTATTATATTAAATATTTTTCTGTTGTGAAATATTCACAAAAATCTTAAAATCGACACGAGTAAACTCCCATTTTTAGTCAACCGATTTTTACCTAAAGTTGATCAACTCGTGCCATTGATAGTAGAAGCTTAAATATGAAGTTTCATAAAAATCCTTTCAGCCAAATTTGCTCTGCACGTGTACACAGACAGACGGACAGACAGACCGACAGACATCATGCTAAAAATAGTCGAAACGTTATGTAGGGACCTCAATTCGTGGAGATCCATCGAAATCTCGAAATGTCAAAATCGGTATGATCACAATACCTCCCTTATACAAGGTGTCTCAAAAGAAATTTAATATTTAGTGGATCGATTAAAAAAAAGTAAGCCGTATATAGAAAAAATGTTTATTAATTATTAAAATACACTTTTTGGGGATTTATTTCTTAAAAATAATATCGTCTAAATATAGACCCTCGCGTTCTCGTCACTCATTTAATCGAACAGTAAAATTACTTATGACTCGGCAGGTGGACTCAGGGATGGCTGCCATTTCGTGACGGATATTTTCTTTCAAATGCGCCAGTGAAGTCGGTTTATTGGCGTAAACTTTAGATTTAAGATAACCCCATAGGGAAAAGTCCATAGGGGTTAAATCTGGACTGCGTGGAGGCCAATTTATGTCACCTCTCCGGTAGATCAATTTGCCTGAGAAAATAAGCGAAATAAGCGAAATTAAGCCTCTGACTGGCATCTTGGGGCTTTAATTCTTGCACCAATTGAATTTTGTAGGGGTGCAGCTTTAGGTCTTTGTGCATAATGCGATTTAATGATGATCTATGCACATTTAAAGCACTTGCGCGCTTCCGAATTGAAAGGTTCGGGTCGTCACGAACAGACTGATTAACATTCTCCACGTTTTCTCCCGTTCTTGATGACCTAGGTCGCCCGGATTTTGATTTATCCAGCGTTGTACCAGTCTCTTCAAACTTTTTAACCCAATGTCGAATGAGAGGAATGCTTGGCGCATGATTTAAGTGGCGAAAACCTCGAATACTGCAGAATTTTCTACGCGCTACAGTCGCCGAATCACCGTTTTTGTAAAACTCTCGCACGCATAACGCGCGGTCTGCTCCCGAGAAACGCTCCATAGCGACTAAATTCCCAAGAGCCAGGCTACCGATTGACATAACCCCCGCGCTCCTCGGATATGTTGCGTTCACGCAGTAAGCTAAATAAATATAAAATTTCTTTTGAGACACCTTGTATATGTGACGGTCGGTAAAAATAATGCTTAATAGGTGAATGGTGATAAAAAAATAAACAAAAACTAAAAGCGATTTTATTTATTTATTTTTTTTTTAATTCACCTTTATGGACTTTGCTACTAAGGCAATTAGCCAGGACCAATTTAATTTTTCGTAATGAAAATTCGATGCCTGAATAGGATTCGAACCCGAGACCTTAGTAGCGCAGGGCACGTACGTTACCAGTACGCTGGACGGTCGTCAGATTTTAATAATTACCTGGTTGTAGAGGAATGTAGAACAAATGACCATCTCCGTCTTCATCCCCTGTATCTGTCTGTGTTGAACATTCCATACTAACATTATTGTCTGAAAAACTCGCTCCCGAGTCCAAATTAACTTGAACTGCAATTGAAGCACTGTTATTTGCTTCATCAGCAGATAAAGTCAAAGACACTTCCTGTTTCCCATGTGTTTTAGTAACAGGTGGTTTTATAACTGCTGGTAATCTAAATTTACTAAACAGTTTCTTCTTTTCATCATCTTCATGTTTCGAAGAATCGTCTTCGGATCTTGATGTTGCGGTACTTGAAGGTCTACGGATTTGGCTTCGAAAAGGAGTGTTAACAGGCATTTCAAAGTCAGCTTCAAATGCGTAAACACTACTTTCATTGTTTGGTGAAAATGCTTTGCTGTTTGGTGTTTCTTTTCGATCTTTATTTAAGATTGATCTACGTTGTTGAAAAATACATCTTCTTTCACCAGATGGAGGTTTATCTGGTTTTGTTGGGGTTGTTGGTGTTTTTGTTTCTTCTTTAAGTATAATTTTTTCTTCTTTAACTTGTGTTTCTACATCCGGTTTTTCTTGTTTAATAGTTACTTGTTTTTCTTCAAAAGTAGTTGGTACGGAAGTCACTGTTTCTATTTTAGTTTCATCTTTTTCTTCAAATTTTACTATTTCTTCATCGTACTTTTTTTCATTTTTGTTGCACTCTCCCGCCATTGCACTGTCCTTTAGCCATTTTTCTATTTGTTCTGTGGACATATTTACTTTCCCTTTACCAAATCTTCGACCTACGTCTTTGCAAAGTAGATCTGCACTTGCTGGTGCTACTTTTGTTTCGGAATGTAAGCAAACACTCTTTTGAAGCATTGTTTGGATTAATGTTGGTTCTTCGGATTTTACAAATCCTCGGAAAGCTTTTTCGTCATCATCTGAAACTGATCCAGAAGGAAATATTTTGTCAGATTTGGAAGAATTTGTTTTTGTTTTTGTAGTTGTTTCTGATTTTTTAGCTGTTTTATTTTCTGGTTTTGCAATATCTTTTTTCAAAGGTACATTTTTCTTTTTTGTTGTTAATTTTACTAATGGTTCTTCATCTGAATCACTAAAACTCTGATCGGTTTTGCTTTTAGTTATTGGTTTTTTTACTGGTTTCTTTGATCGTAATTCTTTTTTCACCAGCTTTACTTTCTTCTCTGATTTTTTACTACTATTTTCTGATTCATCATCATTTCTTTTTATTATTTTTCGAGTTTTGGGTATGATTTTTTCTTTTGGTTTCTCTATTTTTTTCTTAACGGCTTCTATTGATTTTCTTGTAATAATTCTTTTAGTGTTGTTTGTTACTACTTTAGCTTTCATTTCATTTTCTCTTTGCTCGGTGCGACGAACGTTTGGTAATTCAGGAAAACTATCGATTGAAGCATCATCTTCTTCATCTACTTTTGAGGGCGTAACTAGTTTTGCACCCAGAAGATTCATATATACAGCAGCTGCTTCCTTAGTTTTTCTAGTCGGTCTTTGAGGAACTGGGCTTGGTAATTTAGGCGCAGGAGTACTTCTAGTTACCCGAATTGGTTCTTTTGTACTCGACTTGTTCTGATTTATTTGTTCTTTTGTACTTGTTGGCTTGTTTTGGATTATTTGTTCTTTTGTACTTGTTTGTTTGTTCTGGTTTATTAGTTCTTTTGTAATTGTTTGTTTATTCTGGTTTATTTGTTCTTTTGTAATTGTTTGTTTATTCTGGTTTATTTGTTCCTTTGTAATTGTTTGTTTATTCTGGTTTATTTGTTCTTTTGTAATTGTTTGTTTATTCTGTATTATTCGTTCTTTTGTACTGGATGACGGTACTAATTTTTTTACTATTTTCGGTTGTGGTTTAACGGGTTTGGCACTTTTACGTACTGCTTTAACTAACGGTTGGTTATCATCCGATGAGAATTCCGAAGAACTATCTTTTTCTTTTTGTGGCACAACTTTCTTTTTTACAATGGGTCGTTTCATTTTTGGTTTAACGGGAGTTGTTAACTCTCGTGGTATGAATCTACCACGACTTCGTAAACACATTTTTGGTTTCATAATAGGACGTTTAACAGTTCGGGTTGTAATTTTAACATGCTTCGAAATAACTTTTTTAATAATTTTTTTAGAACTAGTCGTAGCTTCGCGTTTTGTTACAGATCTAGTTTGAACTAAGTTTTTACTTTTTATTTTAACACCTTGATTCATTTTTTCAATTGTAACAGCTCGTATTTTAGCCATTCGTTGTTCTTGATATTTTCTACGTAAAGCTTGCAAAGCTAATGTATGACGTCGCTTTTTTTCTAATTTACTTGATACGAAAGGATCTGCACGTTTTCTAACACCAAACGCAATAAATGGTCTATCAGTCTTTTGTTCTGGTGAATCATTTGTTTTTTCATTTTTTGATTCTTTTTCGGCTTCTTCAGTTACGTTTTTGACAGCTGCAGAAGTATTGAAAAAATTTAGACTTGTAGGTAATATTGGTGTGCCTCGAAAGCAGAGAAATGTTAAGAAATCTTCAGTATTTGGTCTCGAAACAGGCAGGAGTTCAGTAGGAGCTGGTAGCACTTCAGTTATTTTGATTTTTTCTTTCTCGATTTCTTTTACTGGAGTTATAACCGGACTGCTTACATTTGATCCTTGCGCAAACTTACGTTGTGCATGTACTTTTGTTCTATACGATTAAAAAATATTTATTAATTTAAGTTTTCAACATAAGATTTTCAAAATATAAAAAATTAAAGAATTAAACTTACCTTTTAGGACTATCTGGAAGCGTATCCACAGTGGTATCACTATCTTTACGCCGTCGTTTAATATCATTTCTACTGATAACCATTTTTAATATTTTATTTAAAAGTTATTACAGTAATTTAATACAAGTTTATAAATTCACTAAGATACATTACAAAGACAAGCGAGTCAACTTAACCAAATATCTGTTAAATTTTGAATAAAATCTATGTTTTTATTTACATAAATCACTTGTTTATATCATACATTTTGTTTATATTGCATTTTTCTTTTAGTTTAATTCAATTTTTATCGTAATTTTACTCTTTAAGTAACCAACACAAAGCACACATTTTTTTATTAGCAGATTATGAGGCGACAGCTGTTCTCTTCTTATGCCCTTTTACACATAAACCCTATCACAAATACACATATAAAACATATGAAGCAAAACAAATGCTTAAAAGGAATAGAAAACAACTTCGCATGCGCAGCTTCAAGAAGCCGCGGCGTGCTGCAGCTTCACATTTGAAGTTTCGTACAAAAACTCCGCTATCTATTGACAACAAATAAAACCTTTTGTGAAACGTCACGAGTTGTGCTTGTCAGTTTGACATTTTGTAGTTTACTAATAAGTTATTTTTAAATAATATGTTTTTTAGTGTAAATTATTGTAATTATTTATTTTTAACATGACTGATCCAGTATTAAAATTGACAGTTACTGAATCCCTTGACCAGAAACCTATTATAACCTTTAATGATATTGCTACTAAACTTTTGAGTGATAAATTTCTATTGACAGCTTTAGAATTTCATACTGAATTAATCGAATCTGGTCGGGAAATAAAACAATTGAAGGAATTTTTCTCTAATCCTAGTAATTTTGAACAACATTTACAACCTGAACTGTCAGCATCCATTCGTAAGTATGTTATTATGTTGTTTTTTGTTTTTATTTATTTGTTTTTAATTTTAGCTCGATCTGGAAGCCAGGCAACTTTAGATAGTTTAGATTTAACTAGATATTCTGAAGATGGTGAACGTGGGGTGGATGAAAGGGTTGCTGTTTTGGAATTTGAGTTACGAAAAGCTAAAGAAACAATTAGTGCTCTTAGAGCTAATTTAACTGTTGCTACAGGTAAGATGTAATTGATATTCTATAAATAAAACATGTATAATACTTTCTAAATAATAATATTTACGTAAGAATTATCCTAAGACCTTGAAAATAAATAAACAAATGCAATTGCCTGTACTTTTTTTAAAATTTTAATTCTATTAAATAAGTCTATTAAATCTAATTTACTACTGAAATATATTTTTTATCTCTCTAGTTTAATCATGACAATGAAATTCATAAATGTTATAGGCTGTTCCAAACGTTTAAGTAGAACTAAATGAAATTTGATTTCTGAAAGTTGTCACTAACTTACTTTTCAATGATTGAAGTGATAACTTTATGTTTATCGCGAATGCTAAATGGAATAATCCGCATGTTCTTAATTTTGCACCTTGGCAAGGATTGCTACCTTGAACGAAGGGAGCCAGATTGTAATACAAATATTTCGTTTCAGAATCTGAAAATAATGTGCCAGAAACTGGATCTCCAAAACATTTCAACAATGAACTTATAAAGCCACACGAACAGAGAGCTTTAAATTTTTTAATAAACGAATATTTATTATCGCATGAATATAAATTAACATCAATAACATTCGCAGATGAGAATGAAAATCAGGTACTACATCCAATAATATCATTAGCTTTTTAAATTATTAGAATTTTTTTAGGATTTCGAAGATTGGCATGACGTTGGTCTCAATATCCCAAAACCAGCAGAACTGTTGGCTTTATATAGAGAAGCATTACGTGTAGCAGGACATGATAGTCAATCGGTTGGATGTACTGCTGATATACCGATTATAGATGAAGCTAAAGAACGGGAAATAGAAAATTTGGTAAGTAACACATCACTTATTTATTGTAGGTTCCTATCTTCATCTAGAGAGTTGAAATTTGGCATGGACATACAATTATTGTACCCGCATATAAAAAAAATACTGAGACTTCAGAAAAAATGATCACTTGAAAAATATATATATTAGGGGGATCAGAAAGAAATATTTTATTTTAGAGTACAAAATAATTTATTTTCCAGAAACTTTTATTATGTATAATTACACAATACAATTTCCATCATTATTTATGATGGCTTCCCGACGTTGTACTAATTTTTCGATACCCTCTCTATAGAATTTTTATGGTTTTGACTTAAAATAACTTAAAATAATCAAGTGATTTTCTACATCAGTGAAAACAAGTTTATTTAACCAAGCTAACGTTTCGATTTTATTCAACTCTTCATCTGAGCTAGTTAAAAGTCACTGTAGTTAAAAGTATTCGTTAAAATATAAAATTAAGTAGTGTCCATTTTTGGTAAGGTCGTTGAACCTGGAGATAAGAATCAAAACTGAAATTCATTAAACATAAAAAGAATAGGAATGTTAAATTTCTGAAGTGGAAACAACAGGATTTAAACCCGCGACTTTGCACTTTGTAGACAACCATCTGACCACTGAACTAAGTATCTGTTCATTATTCATATCACTTTCTTAAAATATGCCATAAACAATTGTTTAAATACATCATGATTTTTTAGAAATTAGAAATAGAAAAACTGAAACAAGATCTTAAAGAATCCGAGTCCTCGAAATTAGAAATACAAAATAAATATGACAGTTTCCTTGCAAATTCAGTTCAATACACTTCTGAAAATTCTGGATCACATTGTGAAACTGAAAATACTTCAAGTAAGAGTCTTTCTCCTGAAAACTTTGAAGTAATAGAGCAGCCAAATAAAAACGACAGTCCGAAATCAAAGAGCAGAGGTAGTATAGTTACCTTAGATGATGATGGCTCAGCAGCTAGTTTTAATGAAAATGAAACTGATTGGACTAATGTTGTTCTACCACTGGAGACGGAAAGACTGAGACTGGATAGTCACAAGAATTCAGATAGTCAAAGTATTAAGTCTGAGGTGGTTAATATGCAACACAGCCAAAGTTTCAGGTAAGAATATCTTAAGGTGCGTTTATGTTGGAGCGGCGATATTAGCGAAGCAGTGATATACAATACATTGATTTATATGTAAGTTTTTATATTAAACAGGCTCGTAGATTTAGGCTTAGTATCTGAAAAAATTACATACCAAAATACGCTCTTACGCTGAGTTACGGAATAACATTCGAAGCATCTGTGTCGTGTTAACTTTTGTACTCAGTTCTGCCTGTTCAGATTAGGTTCACGAATGTACATATGTTGCATATAAATTCGTCTCGTGTCTTAGTTTATTTTAGTAGCTCATTTCGGTCACTGCATCATCTGAGCTCTTAGTATCGTGCTTCTTTAAGCAGAGGTAAAATTAGTCTTGTCTTACCTTAATTCGTTAACTCTGCTTTGTTGTCGTGAATGCATTTTACGCATGTATTCACACTCATGTGTGTTAATACATTTCGCAAATATACTGTGTGAACTTGTGAAATCAATTGTGGCGGTTTGTCCAAACTCTCCATTCCAGACCTGGGGTATTACGAAGACTACAGCTTCTCAAAGGTCCCTTTGCTACGTTACTTTTCAGCTACTGCACTAAAGGCCTAGGAGAGAATTCAGGAGGACAAACTCCATAGACACCGCGTGTTGGAACACAAAGTACAATGGTACCTCGACTTACGAACTTAATTCGTCTTGACCGCTGTTCGCATCTTGAAAACTACGTATCTCGAAACCCAATTTTTCATTATGTCTTATGGGAAATCAGTTAATCCGTTCCAAGATTAAAAAAAAAAAAAATTAAATACTAAGAACTAAATGAAGAAAATGCAAAGAAATGGAGGAGTGAGAAAGAGCATTTTTAGGGTTTTGTAGGTATGACCAAAAAACCCTTATACCGTCATTTTGTCGTCTGTCTGTCTGTCTGTCTGTCTGTCTGTCTGTCTGTCTGTCTGTCTGTTCGGTAAAAATTGTAGCCAAACGGCTAAACCTAGAGAGTTGAAAATTGGCATGCTTATACAACTCTTTGACCCGCACATAGGAAAAGTACTAAAACATCTAAAAAACATATCCCCCTAAAAATATAAACAAATATGTGCTCATCAAAAAAATATATATTTTTTAAAAATTCTGAGTAGGGTATCAAATGAAAGCCCTTAGTACGTGGATTAACGATCAAAATTTAATTTTTGCAAAATAAATTATTTTGAGGCGATTTTTGCCAAAATTGTGCAAAAAAAATTTTGTCCCACACCCTGTAGCCCAGATGGTTTAAACTAAAAATGTGAAAAAATTCTAAGTAATGTATAATGGTGTGAACCGGAATAGTACAACAGGAATTTTTGATCAGATTATGTTTTCGGAAAATAACGCATTTTTTTTGTTTTTTGGTTGACGATGCATACATGTTATACTCTTATAACACACTAAGTTGATAAGCGTTTGGTGGTCTAGTGGCTCAGTTGCTCGACAACCACACAGGATCGTTATTCACTACACAGGTTCGTTCCTGGCTTGTGGAGTCAATTTTATTTTTTGTTTTTTTTTTTTCATATTTATTATGTTTAAATTAATTTGTTAAAATTCTAGTTATATTTTAGCACATTTTGAATTTAATTTTCAAGAGCGTAAATTTAATAACCAATTGGAATTATATTTTCATTCTGTGTCATTTATACGAAGCCAGAGGGGCGGAGCGTATGATTTAAGACAACCAATGAAAGCCATAGGCCCAATTTTCAAAATCTTAATGAACCTTGTTATATAAAAAAAAATACTGCACTTATTTAGAAACCTAAATAATGATATTAGGTATTCGAATTAAAATTAACAAAAAAATATTTTAACATAAAATTTGTTTTTAAAGCTCTGAGATTAACAGACGATAAATTATTTTAAAAAGATCGTTCATTTTGCCGTGGTTACTACAAAGCAAAATTTGTCCTACACACTCAGCATGCCGCCTTCACTAATTATATACCTGCGAAACCCTGCAATGTGTGAAAATTCACACTTCACATCAATTTTTACATTATAAATATGCATTTTGTATACCATTAAATATTAATTTATATTTATGAAAGCTTTGGTTTTACATGATTAGTATGAAAATTATTTTCCATTAAATTGTATTTGTTTTTATCGCCGCTCTTATAGTTTTTATTACTGCTCCAATGTATACATACCCATAAGAATATATTTCTGTGATTCTATGTAAAGTTATATTTTTAGGAAACTTCCAACAAGTTTTCAACGAGAATTAGTATCTCTTTGCTTCATAAATGTTTTATCGAAATCGGAAAATCCAATAGCCGATAGTAATTTTCCAGAAGGTATTACAAAAGATACTTTCGTTCATATTGTGTCTCAAGCTATGCCTAGAATTATACCAAATATAATATTAAATAAGCGAGAAGAAGTTATACCATTGTTGATTAGTAGCGTAAATTTAAATCCTAACAGTAATGAAAGAGATGTTTTATTACAACAGTTATTTAATCTTAAGAAAAAACCTTCAGAGGATGAAAGAAGAATGATTTTATCAGGTAAGGAACAAAAAACAATTAATATCTTCAATTACAGCAGCGGTTCTCCATTATGTGTCGTGAACACCATAGAATTAATACGGAGAAACAAGGCTAGGGTTGTTTTGAATTTTTCATATTTTAAATTATGGTGCCTTTATCTAAAAAAGTTTGAGAACCACTGAATTACAGTAAGCGGTGTTTATTGTGATCATTGGATATTAGAATCTATTATAAACCGTTCGAAACATGTCTATAAATTGTACGTGCCTTTCTGTGTGAGTTAAAAAATTGACATATTACTCCTAAATGTACACAGATTGAAAATATGGTCATGAACCCTGGAAACGGAGACCTAGGCTCACCATGGACTATTGCGCCTATTATGATGATGGTTATTAGAATCAACCGCTTTATAGAATCAAATTTAAAAGGACCGATTAAAAATAGTAAAAATCACTGCATTTTAATATTTTATTAAAATCATATATTGGTATTACAATCAATTTAAGATATTTTTTTGTATTTCTTAACACTTAAAAGCTGAGACAGACGTTAAAAGAAATGGGTGGTGATGATTATGATTATAATGTTGAAAAATATATGTATAGACTTTATAATGTGAATTTAAGACAAACAAAAATTAGTTTGTTTTATATGTTAATACACTGAATTGATCAACAGATATTTTTTGACATTAAAAAATTAATTATAGAAGTAGAAAATCGTTCACAACTTTAGGCCATAGAGAATATTCCAAGAGAAACATATAATATAACACGTAAAAAAAATGTCGTATAGCATCAGAGGATTTGAAATTATTACAGTACAAACTAATCAGATTTTCAATTTTGTCGTGCTACTATTCAGACATATGCAGTCAAACTTTCTTCAAAACGTTTATCACACCGTCCAAACAAACTTTTTTTAGTATCGACGGATCGTGATCGTTCAAATGCAGATTTGCGCAAACTGGCGCATTTGTACATAGTATTATTTACACAAAACGATCATAAACATTCGCTGTTTAGCGTAGTTCGGCAATTTTGGAACGCTTTGTCTGGATGCTGTTTGTAGAAGTAATATCGATGATTGTATTCGAAAGACAGGATTTAGACCATGTACGCTTACTCTTTGTCTTCATTATCGTCGAAAGTTTCGGGTGCTATGAATATTTAAAAATTTCCTTCGTGCTAAAGGGTATTACTGTAGCATTGCATATAATTTGAGTATTTTTGTAGGTCTTGTAGGAATAGCTAAGTCAGCGGGTGAATCTTTAGTAGAAAATGAAGTTTTACCACAATGTTGGGAACAATTAAGCCATAAACATCTCGAAAGGCGACTCTTAGTAGCTGAATCATGTAGTGCTTTAACACCTTATGTTTCTGTAAGTATACTATGCTTTTCTATCGAAAGATGGGTCTGCTTTTGCTCTTAGTTACGGCGATTAAACTTTATAGACATACAATAGCTTTCATTTTAGATTGCCTACTAGTCTAAGAGCTAGCAACGTCACAAAAAAGTTTATTTTAGGCCGGCTGGTTTTTCGATATTTCTCTTTCTTATTGAAGTTAGGTAGGGATGCGGTACGTCTGGCACCTGGGAGCGGTTGCGTTTACCTGTGCGCAACTCGCCTGTATAGGTAAAAAGTGGATATTTTGAAATCATTTTAAGACATTTTCTTTTTTTATATAATTTTCTATGTCTTTTTAGCATTATAAATTTATAGTTGCCAGACAGTTTCGTTGTTGCTAACATTGCGCCAGATCTAATTTAAGTAATTAAAAAATAATATTTTTCAAACCATTTTAGTATAGCTGTAATTTTAATAGGATATAGTTCTGTAATCAAAGAATACAATATTAATTTGCCAGACGGAAATTCCGTTGTTTAACTAGGAACCAGACCAATTTAAGTCCCGGGGAGAATAGGTAAGTTAGAAGAGATAACAGTAAAACAATCACAGCTGCTATTTTTTAAGTTGGCGTCGTCCACATGATTGTTTATGTTTGCTTGTTTTTATAAAATAAAATAAAGCAGAATTTTATCGTGATGAGTGAGGAAAAAGAAAAATGTGTTTTTTGTTCAAACAAAAGTGGTAAAATAATAAAATTTAAAAAATAATAATAATTATATTTAATTTAAAAAAAAAAAAAAAATTTTTTTACAGATACTCAGGTCCTAGAAAATGACGATACATCTGAATACAATAATAATAATGATATAAGGAGTGATAACGATGATAGCAGTGACGAAGATACTGACGATGTAGCATTTTATTGTGACAGAATTATTCAATAAAAATACTGAATTACATTTTATGTTTAATTTCCTACATATTTAAAATAAATTATTTGTTTTATTTTGCTAATAACACTACTATTTTTTATCAGTTGTTCTCATCTCATTTTACTTTAATTATTATTCTGCTCTATTTTTTTATGAAATTCTAACCTATATAACCTGCCTCTCTCTAACGCCCTCTGTTGCAGCTATCTCTCTCACGCAACCAACGAATAAGCTGCCACACTCTTCTAACTTACCTATTATCCCCGGGACTTAAATTGGTCTGGTTCCTAGTTAAACAACGGATTTTCCGTCTGGCAAATTAATATTGTATTCTTCGATTACAGAACTATATCATATTAAAATTACAGCTATACTAAAATGGTTTGAAAATTATTATTTTTTAATTACTTAAATTAGATCTGGCGCAATGTTAGCAACAACGAAACTGTCTGGCAACTATAAATTTATAATGCTAAAAAGACATAGAAAATTATATAAAATAAATAAAATGTCTTAAAATGATTTCAAAATATCCACTTTATACCTATACAGGCGATATGCGCACAGGTAAACGCAACCGCTCCCAGTTGCCAGACGTACCGCATCCCTACCTAACTTCAATAAGAAATGGAAATATCGAAAAACCAGCCGACCTAAAATTCTTTCTCGAAAACGTTGCTAGCTCTCGGACTATACCGTAAAAATCAAATATTATCTTAAGTAGTTTAGTCTCTGTATCTTTATGCAAACAGGTCCAACTCATCAGCAAGCAGTCAGTTGATCAAATTGGTATATGAACTCTTATTTTTTTAGAGTGCAATAAGGAATTCTCTAATGTTATCAATGTTGCAACAATTACTAGAAGATAGAGAGGCCGTTGTTAGAGAAATGGCAGTTAAAGCTTTAGCATTAGTGATAGCCTACTGTGATGATATTGACAAATATAGTCAGTGCGAAGATTTAGCAATGTCTACTCTTAATGATTCTTCCGTCAAAGTTGTGTATTGCAGCACTAGTATTTTAATACCAGTTCTAGCAGAATGGGCATTAGAAATAGGTAATAACCATTTAATATTTAATTGTGTAAAACTAATTTTGTACCTTTTCTGAAATGATTTTATTGTTTTTTAGGAAAATTACATTCTAGTTTGTTAAAATATTTATTGCACAAATTAAATCATTTAGTCAAAATAAGTCAGTCCGATTCTCCTACTCAAAATGGTCAATTCTCTGACGAATCAGTCATACAAGTAACAAATGTACTTAATACATTATTACCTTTTATATTAGTATATGTTTCAAATGTTGAACCTGTTGTAAATAGAATAACAGAAGATTTAACTATTGAAATTAGTAAGTATGAAATTAATGTTTTTGATTTCTGGAATTTAATTAGTGTTTTTTTTTTAGGACCTGATATTGTGAAGTTATGTAGTACTTTAACAAATCCTAGATTTTTCTATAATGGTTGTAAAGATATAGGTATTATTTTTTATGAATTTGAAAAATATATTAATGAAGAAGAATGCAAAGATTGGCCGGAATTAAGTTGGTTCATCGATAATGTGTAAGTATAATTAAATTATATTTGGAAATACCAATTTAGTTGCCAACATCGTCATTACATGCGAACGGGATGCAGGGTTGCCAGGTTGCCAAAATCTCAGATCGAGACGGTCGCCATTAAAAGTGACAAAAATAAAACACACACACACATGTTAGGGAACCAAGGAAAATATATTCGCCATTTCTGGTCGATAAACATTTTCTAAAATCATATTATTCGCGACTATAATTACCGAAACGGCGCCACTATCGCTTTGTGAACTTTTGACACGAAAAAGGATAGTCATCTGTCAACGTATGTAAACAGTATTGGTTTATAATCAATTTTTGGTCTAATTTACGTTTTCTTGCTGTATACAGTATATTTAAATTATAACCGAGTATTAAAAAAGTGTATAAATATATGTGAATCCATTTTATGATAAAATTTGCTGCTTGTAAATGAATATTTTCAGAGGTTATATGTTGGTGCCGGCTTATACTCACAGATAAAATAAAATGTTATACTTTGAACTTAAAACATTTATTTGAATACTTAATATCTACACATTTCTCAAGAAATTTTATAGAAAGAGAACTTGTAATTTATTCTACACAAGAAAACTGTCAAATATTTGCAAACTAACACAGTTATGGAACACTCCCATGAAATAACAAGGGGTTTTAATTATATTAACAATAATTTACACAACATTAAACGATTTTCTTGCACATGTGAGACAGGGAAAATGAAAAATTCAACGTTAAAAACTTGTTTAAAATCATCTGAACAGAATAAATTCCCTTCAATAGAAACAAAATTTTGGAATCACTGATAATCTTTCAATCTAATATTCGAAGATGTTCTTCCTGTGATTGACTACCATACACACAACAAGGAGTATTTAATCTTTTTTTCTTAAATTTATCACTTTATTCGCTGTAAATATGGAGTGAGAATGAACAGAAACAATAAAACACATGGTGAACTATACGTAAACAATGACAGTAACCTTTTTCGAAGTGTTCGCTTTTTTGCCGCTAGAGGGATACGGGTTAAGTTGAGTCACCAA
This sequence comes from Liopterus haemorrhoidalis, assembly GCA_963971575.1. Taxonomy (NCBI): domain Eukaryota; kingdom Metazoa; phylum Arthropoda; class Insecta; order Coleoptera; family Dytiscidae; genus Liopterus; species Liopterus haemorrhoidalis. The sequence goes on along the minus strand of OZ020618.1, from coordinate 11,628,870 downwards.
TACGTACGATTTTTATCTACGCGTAAGAATTTGCACTACTTTTCTCCCTCTCTTGTACGATTTACGATATTTCATTAATAGATAAAAACTGTAATTATGTCGCTGATATATCATAACATAAATAAAAATACTGCTTTTGTTTTAGGTTACCAGATCTTCTAAACACCTTAAATCATATAGAAATAACCAGACATGCCTTACTCAAATCAATAATACAATTATTTACCCACATATGCATAGTCTTCGGTAAAAACTTTACCTCTAAAAAAATAAAACCAATATTCCAAAGCCACATTCTAAATCTAGAACAAATGTTATTAAATTTCAATCAATATACGCCCAACTTTATCCTTATCCCAGTATACTTAATCTCAGTTTTAAGTTACTGTGAACAAATTGAAGAATTAAGTAATATGTTGAAAAGATTTGTTTGTGCATTACCACTTTGTGGAACACCGTTAGATTGTTTGGAGATCACTGTTAAAGGACTTTGTGAGACTCCTGGTTTACAGGAGACTGTTGTTAATGCATTGTGGGATGGTGTTGTACATCAGAGACCTCTGGTGAGAAGCGCTACTGCGGGATTATTTGCAACTATTATTGGAACAACTACAGATACGTTGTTGTGTACGAGGATAGCTCCAGCTTTAGTAACATTAGCAAGTGACCCAGATATGTATGTATATTTTTCTTTAACAGACGTTCGGGTCTATTCTGTATCTTTTGTGGTTAAAAAGATTAGGTTAAAAATGATGGTTAAAAAGTAACATTTTAACTAGGCGTTAAAATTTTAACCTTGTTTCTTATTCTGTATCTCAGGTTATAACCCAAGCGTTAAGTTCTAACTTTTTAACCTTATGGTTAAAATTGTGTTGTGAAATTATCTACAAGTGAAGGTATTTGGCTTGTGTAAGTGTGGATTTAATGTAAACATGTATTATGGTTGAATCGTGAATCAACAACGATCAAATATAATATATCTATAATGCGCAAAAGTACAATATTTGTGCGTTTTTATTTTTTTTATACATAAATAATTATGGGTGCAGAAAGTAAATAATATAATATTACCATAACATGCAAATATATCAATATTTTTTATCTCTTTTCTTTCTTCTGTATTAAGATACTTTTATTTTCAGGTTATGATTACCTTATTTTTATTATTAAAGAAACAGAGAAATCAAAATTTATAAATGTATCACAATTTATTGTAAGTTTTAAATATTTACTTGCAATATATTGGGAAATCGTTTGGGTCTTCTCGGATTTTCAAACAACATTTGTAAAATGACATATTCCGTACAAGTTTTAGACAAATGAAAATATTTTAAAATGTTTCTTCAGATAAATTTAAGGGATCACTCATATCACGCAGTTGCCTTTGTTTAATTCGAACTGATCTCCTAAAAAGCATTTTTATATTTTTTTTATTCCTCTATATTAATTTTTTACTTATTAACCTCTTGATGTTCAATTTGTTCTAGTAATAATTGGTTTAAAATAAACAGAATTGCCATGATTAATTCTAAAAATGCATTTTTCTGGCTATTTGACGTTTAGAGGTTAAAATTACAGCTGGTTAAAAGTTAACGCCATGTATTTGGCTGGAGTTAAAATTCCGATTATAACCTACTGAATTAACCACATCGAGGTTAAAATTTAAACGTCATAGAGTTACAGAATAACAAAATATTATAAAGCGTGGTTAAAATTTTTTAACTTCGACCTTGAGGTTAACTTTTAACTTTTTAAGATACAGAATAGACCCGGTTGAGCGTGTTTTTTTATTTAATTTAAAAACTGCGATGTCCCGAATCCCATTAATTCTTCCTAATAAAGTACATAATGTGTAATTTCATAATAATAACTTACTTTCCTCAACGCTTGCTATAGAATAAGTACTTTTTGCAACTAAATAAAAAAAATTAAAAATGTCGAAAACAAGGCGTTACTTTAACCCTTTCTGGCATTTTTGTGTTCGAAATGTTTCAAATCTTCATTTTTTTTACAGTTTAGTTCGCACAGCTACATTACCAGCCTTAGGTAGTCTGATAACAGATTGTTCTGTTAAAGAGGTACATGATAAAGCCTACATGCAACTACAATCATTTTTATCCGATTCTACCTCAAAGGATAATCATGCAATGTTAAGACAGCTCGTAGTGACATTAGGTCAAATTGTTAATGTTTGTGAACCATGGTTCAGAGAAGATGGTAAGTTATCTGCATTACTGATGAAAATCTTGTATTTAATACGATATTTTTGCAGTCATTTTACCCCAATTAGCTGCAATGTCGGCCTATACATCTCAAATGTCTAATCAAACGAGAAAAGTAGATATGGCTTCGGCTTTATTAGAATCGTTCTCAGCAGCTATTTATTGTCCGCTTAATAGGAATACTATTAGTACATCTTTACTACCTGGTCTAAAGTAAGTATTGTTCCTAATACACTCACTAAAAAACAGATAACCTAGTCTAATTTAGGCATTTTCATGTAATACACAATGCGGATTAAAACATTTAAGATAATAATTATAAAAACTCAAAATATAAAAAACAAAACAAATTTGATTCAAAATATGGTCTATTCACATTTATACAATCTTTAGCACGGTCGCACCTTTTTTTGAGAGCCATTGAAAAATGTTTGTTTGTCTTTGATTCATTGGTTACAGCTTTTTGGGTTGCAGGAATTCTTTTTGGCTATAGATGGAACTTTAAAATTGATATCCTTTCAGTTTAATGTTTAGTTTTGGATATTAAAAATAATCATGAACCGTGGTATTTAGGACAAATTTTGCGTACATTTGCAGCTTTGTAAACTTTGTAATGTTGAAATTTTGAAAATTCTCCAATAGGGGATACGCATAAAATTTGTATTTCCTTAAAACTACATTATTTTGATATGTTAATGTTAGTTATGTCACCTAACAAAACAAAAATCACATTTTAATTAATATTATAGCCAAATTTTTTAATTAAAATATTGTAAATTTGAAATAAGCCGACCACGGCGCGAAGGTTGCCGACTAAAAACGACTGAGTGTGGCGTCAAACGATAGGGGTTTCACGTCACAGATAGCTACAACATAATCTTTACACGTGTGTATATTGTATTGTTCGAGAGTTTTGTATTTGTTTTTGAACAATTTTTCACGCATTTATTATTAAAATGGCAGATAAAGATTTTGTTAGGGCTCAGAGTGATAATTTACCCAACATTGATGGATTTATGCACACAACATAAAATTTACTTTTTTCTGAAATATCGGTTTTATTTCGCCCCATAGCTTCCAGCCACAAATTTCGCCTTTTCTGTTGTTTTTCGCCATCAGGTAATGATATAAATTGTTTTTTTGGATTTAGTAGTGTCATGCGTCAGTTAGAGTTAGGGTATGACGTCACACGTCGTTTTCGCGCGCTACATACATTTATGATTTTTTTAAGCCTTCAAATTAAAAAAAAAAAATTAAAAACTGTTTTTTATGTTTATATGCAACAAGAGGAATATAGTAAAAAAAATTTAAAAATCATGCCTATCCCCTATTATCAAAAATTTATAAAATTTGTGCGAAAATTGGCAGATACGATCAATTTTTTTTTAAATTTTTGCATAATTTACTCGACCTGATCTTTTTTTTTTTTTTTAATTTTGACTAAAATTAGCAGACCTGTTCAAAAATTTGAGACCTATACAAAAATTTGTAATATTTTAAATATTTGAAAATTACGAAAATATGATTAAGGCCTTCATTTTCAAGATTCGTAAATTTTACTCTTAATCAAAATTTTTATAACATCAAACCTTTCGAAATTTTCAATATTTTGAAAAAACTAGATAAAAAAAATTAATTCAAATATTGTTTTTATGAAATCTACCCTTCCTTCGAGATTTTTGTTATTTTTGTTTGTTTTTTTTTTTTTTAGCGTACTGTAGTATGCTAGGTATGACTAAAAAATCCTTATGATGTCACTCATGTGTCTGTCTGTCTGTACCATAGAAATTGTAGCCAAACGGCTGAACATAGAAAATTGAAATTGGCACGTTTGTACAACTCTTTGGCTCACAGCATAGCGGGAAAAATATAAACAAATATATATTTAATGAAAAAATAAATATTTTTAAAAACATTTAACTGGGATAAAAAAAAAAATTTTTGAAAATTTATTTTTAAAGAAGACTTACGAAGTAAATACAGATAAAATCGCTGGGATATTTTGCATCAAATTTTATTGTGAACTAATTTTCGCAAATTATATAAATTTTGTTTAAAAAAATTAAATCAAACTTCTTAGTAAACGAATAAAAATTATCAAAAAACTGTTGATTATGATGTGATTATAGAAAAAAAAAAATAAATAAAGACATCCAGCATTCTGTTCAGAAAATGCTACCTCTTTTCAACACGTTTGTAACTTGTTCCTGATATCTCTCGTTATTTACCATGATTTACAACAATATACCAATTTAATATTTGTGTTAAATATTTAATTTTCTTTTTAGATATTTGGAAATGATGGATACTCAATCTACCGACTTCCATAAGGATACAATATTAGCGATGATCAGAGAAACGGAACATCGAATAGAGCAGTCATCTCAACATTCCGAAAGATTTCCATCTATAAGCCAAAATATGAAAGGTATGGAAGATGTACGGCAACGAGTAAGTAAGATATTTAATTCTAAATCTGCCAGCAATATTAGTAACTTGCAAGGTATGTTTAGAAAAAAGTAATGTTATTAAATATTTGTTTCTAATACTAAAAATTATGGAGAAAGAAAAGCACAAATTTAATTATATAAAATGTCTTATTCGCAAAGGTGAAGTTTAGTTTTTGTGTGTTTAATTGTTTTTTTAAAATAACACATTGTATACGGCAACGTTTTCAATGGTTTGAATGTATAATACGGATTTCTACACACGGGAGCAAATATCCACAACTGTCCGGCATTTTTTGACAGTTTGTTCCTCCACCATTTTTTTGATGGACTTTTTACCTGTTTTCGAACGCCATTTCGTAATCTTCTTGGTCCGTCTGTCATCATCTCGACGCATTACGTGCCCGCCAACTGCCATTTTAATTTGTGTTCTATGCAACGGGCGATATATCTGAATTAAATGTATTATGCGTTGTAAGTTGAGTGTATCTTAACTATCAAGAAGAGAAATTTTCGCCCCGCACATGCATAAGCCGCGTACACATCAAACTAAATTTACTCTATAAATGTGATATCCACGAGCACAAACAAACATAAACGCGCAACGTAGAACGTAAACGAATGCTTATCACTACTTTAAAAGAAACTGTTTGGGTTTGCGTGCATTAAGTTCAAATCAGTACCGGCTCAGACAGGGTGGCGCTGGGATTATGACGTCCTAAAAAAAATTAATAAAAAAAAACAATTTATAATCTCATTTATACTTTAAAATTTCATTAAACTAGTTAAATATATCATATATACCCATATATATATGCATATATTTATTATTATTATTTCTAATTCAAAGATTTTTCATGTAAGTGTTAGATTTGTAAAAAGAAAACAATGCTCAGGTGGACACTACTCGTAGTGTCCCATAGTGTTGCCACATGCGATTTCTAATGAATTTATCTACGCAAGTAATAAAAATGAATTGGAAAGGGCAACAGCGGCGAGGTTTAGTGTGTAGGTATTAGTGAATGTAGGCCGGTGTCCTTAGCTTAGTACGTTTATTTTGATTTGTGATAAATACTCGACGTAGAACTGGATACAGTGTATTGTATTAAAACTAACCTGCTTAACTATGAAACTAAATTATTAATAAAAAATTTTGGTTCTCATTGGGCAAAATTAAATATTTCACAATCGAACAAAAATGGAAATAGAACATTAATAGTTCAGAGTTCTGTAAAAAACAATGGTAATAATTTACAATGGGGCACCTAAAGCTATATTTTTTTTAACGACTGATGATTGAGCTGTATGTAAGCATAATAAAAAAAATTTATATATATAACAAAAAATATTTCACTTTCAAGTCGTTCTGGAAAGTATGATTTGAAAGTGAAATATTTTTATTTTTATTATGGTCAACTTTGGTCATCAAATTTTTTTACCAACTTACACATTGCGTTTTCGAGAAAATTCGTGTTTCCTCTACCTTGATACATTGTGTATATCAATTCTAAATATATTTCACGGGCCAGATTGAGTTGGATTGGGGCCAAAGATTTAAAAATCACAGAGGATGGGTGAAAGAAATTCTGTAACTCAATTAAGGTTAGAGGGAGCAGAGTAATTACGAAAATCTTTTGAGAACGTGAGGAAGAAAATCAATTAAGGATAGGAGAAATTCTGATAATCTTTTGAGGACGGAGGGAGAGTGATTCCAAAAAAAACAAGGGGCAGAAATTTCATGTGAGCAGTTTGAAACTTTCCGGTGGGCCGGATCCGGCCCGCGGGCCGTAGGTTGGACACCATTGCAGTATATGGAACAAAAAGTGTCCTCCGAAATATTTCACTCATCAGCCGCTACTGGAAACAGGACTTTTATATGTATAATTTATATTATTTAATTGAGTTGTATTGGTTGAATTTTTGTTGTTTTGTAAATTGGGTTTTATTTTTTATTTATAATATTATTTTTTTATTTATAGTGTGTTATTATTATTATTATTATCTCAATTTGAGGCCAGTCTACACAAGTTTTTCCGGGCCCGTTTAATTTGCTAATCCGCCACTGGATAATATCGACGAACACTCAATTTTCACCAAATTGTTGCTAATTCGTTGAAATTCTTTTATTTTTTGATTAAGTGTGTACACGACAAAAGAGGCGAATTTACAATTATGTATACAATGTGTTAACATAATTTTTAAAATTAGAATCAAAAATAATCTTTTTGCACGGTTGTGTAGTAATTAAATTATGTAAATTTTTTATGATATTACTCTTGAAATTAAGTGTGCAATCATGACTAATTTCTCTACTCTTTTTTTACATACTTCGTGCCTTTTTACTATATTTTATATTCAATTTCCAAATAAAAAAATATTTTTCACTCCAAATATAATGTTTTACATAAAATAGCTGTTTATTTTTGAAAATATTCAGTATTTTTATAAGCTTATTGTTGAATCTTGGATCGAGTAAAGGAGCAGATCACGTGTTTGGAGTTAGTTAACAATTTGGATTTCCCCTACGTCCTACTTTTGCAATTGATCAAACTAATTCAGGTCACGAAAATCTAGATTTGAAAACTCTTCAAAATCGATCCTTACTGTTGTTTCACTTGGAAAAGAATCTCAATATCATGTTGTTTTATTACTAATTTGTATATTTATATATTTTTATCTTTGTTTTATCAATATTACCAAAAAATGTTGTATTTTATCTCATAGGTTTTGTAATATATGCTTGTCGCTTATTGTTATAAGTGATAAAAATGTATACAGGATGTAATTTAAATTTATGAACAAGGATACATATTTTAAGACCATTCAAAACATTTCAAATACTATACAATATATATAATAATAACAATATGTTAGATAGGATACAGGAAAAGGAGACGCTGTGAGTACAGAAGTCAGATTTTCTCAAAAATAAAACGGTTTTTAGCTAAGTTTATGAACTTAGACATATGAACTAAATTAGTTAATAGAACAAATAAATTGTGAAGTGTGATTTTTTACGCTCTTCAGGGTTTCGTAGGTATTTAATAAGTGAAGGCGTCTAACAAGACTGTTATTAAATAAAAAAAATTGACATTCTTTGAAAAAATAATCTGATCAAAAATTTAATTTCAGTTCATATCCCACTCAATTTTTAGGGTTTTGTAGGTATGACCATAAAACCCTTATACCATTTGTCAATTATGTCATTTAACCCTTAACCCTTATGTCATTTTGTCGTCTGTCTGTCTGTTCGGTAAAAAATGTAGCCAAACGGCTAAACCTAGAGAGTTGAAAATTGGTATGCTTATACAACTCTTTGACCCGCACATGGGAAAAGTACTAAAACATCTAAAAAACATATCCCCCTAAAAATATAAACAAATATGTGTTCATCGAAAAAAAAAAAATATATATGTTTTTAAAATTCTGAGTAGGGTATCAAATGAAAGTCAAAAGTGGGGTATCAAATCAAAATCCCTTAGTACGTAGATTAACGATCAAAATTTTATTTTTGCAAAATAAATTATTTTGAGGCGATTTTTGCCAAAATTGTGCAAAAAAAAAATTGTCCCACACCCTGTAGCCCAGATGGTTTAAACTAAAAATTCTAAGTAATGTACATTGGTGTGAACAGGAATTTTGTTCAGATTATGTTTTCGGAAAATAACACATTTTTTGTGTTTTATTGTTGACAATCTACAAAAGTTACAGTTATGTAACACACTATACTAGAAGGCGTATCCTGGTCTAATGGTTAGCTTGCTTGCTTGCTATGCAGCAAACTAGGGTTCGCTCCCGGGCAGAGTAGACAATTGGTTTTTGTTTTTTTTTTCATTGTTATTTTTTTAAAATTATTTTGTCAAAATTATAGTTATATTTTGGCAAATATTGCTTTTAATTTTTAAGAGCGTTAATTTAATAACCAGTTGGAATTGTATACGTATTTCGGCTTATGAGGCCATCTTCAGAAATACAAAAGGTTTACAGAAATAGATTGATGTAAATAGAAAAATTAAAAACAATGAGAGAGGAGAGACTTAGAAATCGCTTTCTTAATTTCAAATACCTCTAATAAATCCAATTTTAATTACTTTTATTCTTTGAAATTACCGAGTGTTTTATTTTATTCCTGTTATTCAAAATGTTTCAACGAGAGCCTACATCTGAATCTAGCGATTTAAGTATATAAACAGGTACTTATAAGGAATTTTTACCTGTTTTCAATGAGATATATATAGTATACATATTTTGAAAAACATTAACTTCATAAAGAGTTATAAAAATGTTATATTCCAATGTATAGTCATGTTAAAATCGCGTATTTCTCTGCCAACTACAGGTGCATGGATGATTACTATTGGCTCCCCACTCTTACGACCATGCCTTCACATTTCTAGCGTTATAATAAACTTCATTCTAAACATACTGCCTAGTTTTGGTGGACTCATAACATTAACCATGGACTCGGAACATTAACCATTTTTTTCTTCTTTTTCGAACAGAGCTGGTATCCTATTAAAACTCTGATTAGTCTTTTTGTGTTTTACGCCAGACGCGTTTATTTGATTTGTTTTATTTCTAAAACTGTTTAATCTTGTTCATAATTTTAAATAACACCCTGTTTGTTACTATTTGGGAGCACAATTAGCTTATATTTTTATCTCTAAAATTTTCTAGATTTAAAACTATTACATATTGTGAAATAAACATCTCTATTTTATTATTACCTTAAAATTCTCTCTTTTTATTTTGTATTTATGTGTATATTTTACAAGGGTTGTATTATTTGGTAATTAATGTTGTGAAATATTTATAAAATAAAACTTTTTATAAATCTACATTTTACTATTTCCAACCCATATTTCTTTAGTTAATTTTACAGCATATAAAGATGTACCAGGGGCAGTTGTTACTCCATATCCTCCATGTCCATAATGGTGTACTATTTTTAATTTACGATTAGAACAATTGATGATCTCTTTTTCAACTCTAACTGGGTCACGATGGGGTCGCAGTCCGACCCATTCGCGGATCAATGGAGCATTGCGGAGACTTGGTAGAAGGTTTTCACAGCGTTCTTTGATAGCTGCAGAGTCGTATTTACTGATATTTAGGTCCCAACTGTCGTATTGACGGGTTCCTCCTAAGGTTACACTGTTGAAGCCAGGGATAATATAGGTATCATAATCGCCATAGAAGAATGTTTTTACGAATGGTGCATTGACCTAAAAATATATTAAGAGTTGAAGAACTTAAGTTTTCAAAATAGTATACAGTAATTCCTTGTTATCCAATATAAATGGTAACCAAGTAGAAAAATAAGTTATGATATATATTAACCAATAAACACTGCTTTTATAGTTTTTCACAATTTCTGTTAACTTTATAACAAAAATTCAACACTCAAATATACGTAATAAGTTCCGAATACTGTAGTACTTAGTACTTACTCCCTCTGTCTGAAAATATGGTATACATTACTTTAAAAATGTGGGATTAACGAAAGTAATATTATATTGACCTTTGACACCTGCTGTTGATTGAATTTTAATCAAAACTGTGTTGAATTGCAAGGAAGAAGTTCCAAATTGACTTAAATCACAACTGTAAAATAGTCCAGATTTGAATGTATTGGATCTTGGCTTTTTCAATTGGTTGTGTTGTATAGAACAGTGCTTCTAAATTTTTTTGATGCCGCGGCTCCCCTGCAACTCAAATCGATAACCCACGGCCCCCCTAAATTGATTTTTTGGAAACCATGTTGGTTAAAAAAAATATTTTTTTGTTTTATACATATATTTTTTCGCTCAGATCATTCAATAATCTATGTACAACAAAGAATAAAAATTTTGTAATTAAATTTAAAGCTACTTATCTTTTTTATTTATTTATTTATTTAAATTTATATCTGTCCTACAGAAAGAATCCAAATACGGGCAGGTACATGGTAATAGCATATTTAAAGTTGCAGTGTAATATATAAATTTAAGTAAATAAATAATTAACAAGTGTTACATTCGCGGCTCACTTTAAGGAGCCCTGGTATAGAACAATCCATACAACATACAGCTTCACCGAATACAATCGACGAACGGATTGAAAGCTAACAAATTACATTTAATGCATTAAACATACCAACCCTTAATAATGTTTTTCTAACATTGCAAACTTGTCTAGAAGCAACCATGTTGGCCAAAGGAGGGAATTCCTATAAGATTCCGCACATTAATAAGGCAAAACTTCATCGTAAAGGACGATTACAAACAACATTATCATGTTCCATACAAGCTGTGGAGACAGCCACGTCCTTGTTAAATTAAAACTTTTTATATTATTCTTTATTTTACTAGATATTTGTTACTATTTCATAAATAAATCTAATTAATTAAAATTGTAAATGTATGTATATCATATTTTCGGACGGAGGGAGTACAAAAATATACTAGTTCTAGCGTTTTTGAGCGTGTGAAAATTGCAATATGATTTTTTGTGCCAATTTAAACTCAATTCGAAATGAAAACTTAAGATCTTGTAATGAAACCCCATATATTTATTTTAAATATAAAAAACATAATTCGTTAAACTGGGCTTTCAAAAAGAGTAAACGAAATTCTGTAAATCAATTTAAGCAAAATCGATATAAAATTTCGTTTTAAATATTTAATAAATTTCTTTTTCCAGCCCTGCTTATAAGAAATTAAATATGTTGAAAATATGTTGATTTGCGTAGGTTGACAATAAAGTCAGCTTATCAGTTTTCTTATTACTTATTAATGTTTCATAACATAGTTAAATGTAAATAAAAGAGAAATTAAGTTTTAATTACCTTCATAACTTGACCTCGAATAGGCACTACTTTGTAGTCATTGCACAAAAATTTTGCGCCCAATCCAGTACAATTAACTATAACATCATAATTGCTTGGAATGTCGCATAAGTTTTCTATCTTTTTCTTTGTGATAACACCGCCTTGGCTAACAAATTTTTCCATTGCATACGGTTGATATATTCTGCATTCTGTCAGCATGGTTTTGAAATAAGAACCATATTTCCAATTACCGGGGCAGAGTTGAAGTTCTTCTTCAGTTGCATCTCGATATAAGGGCACAACATCCTCAATTAAATGATTCTGTAATGTTTATTTGTTAATATAATTTATCAAAAATGTATTCACAGACACATCGAAAACATTTAAATTAATTATTTTTTTAAATAATATCACAGGACTGCGATGGATTTTTTACAAGAAATGTTTGGCCTTGATAAAACAATTAAAACAAAGACGATAAATGTTGTAAGCACCTGTGTGAGAAATTTACAGCTTTTTCTGAGGCTTAACTTAACCCAGTAACTCGCGTTTTTTCTTTCTGAAAAAACGGCAAAAAAATATTTTTTTTTATTGTTGATAATTAATATATTAGGTCGTCAAGGATGAAATTTGTAGAAAAAAAGGTAAAGTTGGTTGATAACTTACAAATATAAGGAATTATTTTATTTATTTATTCAAGGGGGCCCAGTAATACAATAATTCTGTGGTCGGGAAGACAATAATTACGCTCCATCCTCTGGAAAACGATAATTACGGACCCGATGACGTATGTCTAGTTAAAATAGAGTTATTATTATTATTATAAATATCATATTTTATAATACTGTTTTATATTAAAAATATATAACTTTATGCACGCATAAAAGGAAAACAACGAAACGAAGAGTTTTGGCTTTAAAAGGCAAAGATTTCATTCGGAAAATAAAGAGTAGTTCGTTTATGAAATTATTTCAACTTTTTTTTTTTGATATTTTTGTTGGAATTTTGTTAAAAATATTAATAAATCATAAATTGTGCATCAGTTAAGTGATAATCTTTCTTATTTGCTAAAAATACTTTATGGGATAGCGAATATTAGACATTAGCATCACTTTTTCATACAAAATCATTTAACAAAGGAAAAAAAAAATAATAAAATACAGGCCTGTGCAATATTTAACACGTAGGGAACAGATCTACAGACGTATGTATAACAAGTGCGGTCATAGAGATAGATTATTATTACGCAACCTCTAGTTTCATATTTCATAACTGATAGATTGTAGTAACTTATAAACAATTAAATTTAAATGTTTTCAATGCGTTTTTGAATACAACTGGAAATGAGTAGCATACTTTTACTAATGCCTTATTGGTGCTTGAAAAAATATATCCAGACATTTGAGTTACTCCAGCTCGAGCTCCATCAGGTGTTCTCCAAATATCCTCCCAATATTGAAAAGCATCCTTTATCCATTTACTAAATGTTGAAATAAGCAGAGTTATTGGAAATGTTTGGAAAGTATACAGTAATAAGTACAGTACGAGTAATTTCCATTAAAATTTGTACTAACCGTTTTCACGAAATTGCTATTGAAATACGTAGCCAATGCATAGATGATTAGGAACATACTGTAATATTTTGTAAATAAAGTGATATTTTGGAACAAATCATATGTCTAAAGAAAGTGTTGAACACAAAACCATATGAAATAAAGAGTGGAAGACTCAAACTAAGACGGACAGTGTCGAACGAGACAACAGAATACTAAAAATAAAGAATTGGTAGAATGTTGTCCAATCTACTAGTTTAAAAAAGGCTGTACCGGCAACTATGATGATGATTTTTGGAACGAATTACTCATAATGTTAGAGTTATTACTGTATATACGTTCGCCTACCTTGTTATTTCTTGGGTCGGTCCAGAGAAGCTGGTTCCCGGTCTAAATAGTCCAGCAGCCCCATCACTAGTTGTTTCAGTTGTAAATTTGTCAGCTAAGACCGTTATTTTAGCATTTCTGAATTCTTTTTGCAGTTCAATAGCTGTAGTCAAGCCAATGACTCCAGCTCCCAAAACTGCAATGCTCAGGTCCGACATGATCACTGATAAAATCCAAAGGTCGTGCTACTTGCTAAATCAAAGTTAAAAAAGGTCATTGAGATAAAATTAATAACTTCTGTAGTTTATATTCAGACATCTTAATAACTACATATTGGGTATACAGATATAAATAAGCCACATTTCATATTGAATGACAGGATGAATATAAAATAAGTTTGAAAATATTTCGCAGTATACATAACAAATTTTTTATTTCATGTAAATTTTCCAGTTATGGTATAAGTTATTATTACAAACATTGGTGCCACTTGGACTTCACTATGTCGGAAATAAATACTTATTACAGACAATATATATGAACACCGGTCTGACTGCTACTCAGGGGGTCTCTACTCTTGTATCACTATATCCATATAGTAACTATGAATGCGTATGTGTTGGTCCTACTTCAGGCCACGGCTTGGAGTTCTATAGTCTGCGACAGACAGTGCACATCATATTGTAATCTTTTTATTATTTTATTCTCATAATTACTATTTTATGGACATCAACCTATAAGGTCTATTATTAAAACATACATCACAAGTCATCTATCAGTTTAATCAACAGTACAGAAAAAAAAAAAAAACAAAAAGGCCATCACGCTGTGCTTTTAAATTAAATTTAATTCTGTTGACGAGTCAGTAAATAAAACTCTAAATGATAGAACAATAAATGAAATACAATAATTTAAAATAATTAGGTAGCATCGGCTATGGAGTGTAATACAGTGAATTCAGAGAGCTACTTAGATCAGCCATGGATGTTTGAGACACTCAGCTGCGGTGGCCCGCCGGTCTGGATCAAAATCCAGCATCGGCTTCAGGAAGTCTGCAAACTCCTTGGCATCTTTGGGACTCCACTCATACTTCTCTGTTAATACAGCTTCCAAGCCCCACGGCTTGAGGCCTGTGATGTGTCTTAATTCATTCTTCTTATTGAAGAATAATTTACTATGGGCGCCCTGGGTTGTGATCCTTCTAGGTATCTCCCCGAGCAATTCAATGATGTGTGCTAGATGGTCCTCGTCACGACTGTAGTCTTCCCCGGAGTGCGGCTCGAAGAGGTAGTCGCCGGTGGCCAGCTCGAATGCCATGCACGCCGTACTCCATATGTCCGCTGATGTTCCATAACCTGCCCGCAACAACACTTCCAGAGAACGATATTGTCGTGTTTGTATGTCCTCAGTGAAGTGCTTGTAGACCCAGCAAGCATTACCGAGATCCGCTATCTTAACTTCCACATCACATTCATCAAAGGCTGGGTCTGGTTCTTCTTTCTCTTCATCCTTGTCATACAACTTGGCGTTAAGGGATGGATTGTCGTCCTCCGACATAGGTGTGACTGCTTCACCGCTTCCTTCTTCCGCACTGATCGCCTCACCCGTGTCTTTTTCGGGAACCTCACCGTCTAACATCTCCCCACCTGCCAGACCATCCACGGGTTTTTCACAACCATTTACTGGAGAGATTCTTTCTTCCGCTACCACTACGTCCACAACATCGTCTCCTGCTCCTTCCGTTGGGGTCGTAGCCTCATTTGTGTGATTTTCATTGCAATTTAACATGCCACCATTTTCTTTGTCCTTAAGTAATTTTTGTTCTTCGATTTCAACTATTTGTTCCATTTGTTTTTTTAATAATTCGGTTTGTCGTTTTGCTTTCTTTTTGAGTTTTTTCTTTTTGTTTTTACTCATTTTACCGTTAGGATTCTGACCCTGGAATTCTTTAGGTGCTGTGCTGATGAGAGATGTTGGCAATCTAACACCCATCGTACGCATTTGAGTGGCGTGACAGGCTAATTTACGGACGTAGTTCTCATCAACACAGATCAGAACATTTTCTGGTTTAATATCAGTATGAATAATTTTACATTTCGTATGCAGATAATCTAGACCTTCCAGTACTTGCCTTATGATAATCTTAACATTGTTACGAGGGATGCCACGATAATTTGATTTGATTATTAATTTAAGTAAATTATGACCCAATACTTCAAACACCATACATATATGGGTCCCGTTAATACCACTGATTTTGAAATCATTTAGTAGCTGAACAGTTTTGTTACGCTTTGGATCAGTTGGATCACTTTCTCTAACCGCTTTCAGTAACTTGATCTCGTCCATTGCGGTCTCCGTAAAGTGAGGAGCAGACTTGACAACTTTTAGGGCGACAAACCTCTTATCCACCAGGTCCCAACACAGCCACACCGTTGAAAAATGGCCCCAACCTAGCTTCCTGGTGACATGGTAACGACTTTGAAAGAGATCGCCGATTTTGACAGGATGATAACCTCCCTTACAGTAGTCGGAACTGTCCTCCTGTTCCTCTTCATCACTAGTAAACTGTTCGTCCTCGTCTTCAATGGTTTCATTACTTGAGCTGTGGGACGGTTCCAGTCTGTTGGAATTTCTGTTAACACGAATTCCGTTGTTACCAGTACCCTGGCCACTGTTATCCTCGTTTTTTCCTTTCTTTTTACCAGGCTTGTGTCGTTTCTTCTTAGCCTGTATAGCTAACACTCGCCTATTTACATCGGATTTTGAACTCATGTTACTTTTACTTATAAATCGTTTGATTAGTTAAGTTTGACATCGAAAAATCTACCTCTTCATTGCGGACACTTTTGTTTGATTATGGCGGCCGAAAGCAGAACAAAAAGCGCTCAGCGAGGCAGAGTTGTCAGGTCGACAGGGCGATCATAGACATTTGTCAACCGGAATAATATTTATTTTTTCAAGTGCCGTATATATTTAAATGATATTGAGTTGCTGATTTAAATATAACTCGAACACGTGTTACGGTGGTGCATTTTACTTAAATATTATATGTTTATGAATTTAATTATAACTACCAAACTTATTTTTAACTGGTGGGCAAAAAAACTTTTAATTGAATTTTTAAACCTAGCAACCAAATTTATCGACGAAATGTATAATATTAATCTTGTTAAAGTATATAAAATGTTACTTTGATATTACTGTATTTATTCTATATTTTATAATTTAATATTTGTAAGTCGGTAGAACTTGAGATTTAATGAAATTAGGTCAGTTTATTTTATGATATTTTGCGAAGGTAGGATAAGGAGAAATATGTTGCAAAAATTAAACAAATATTCGTCCTTACCTTGGCAAATCACGCTCTACCTATAATAACATATCAAATACTTAATACAAATGATAATCAAAATTATTATCAATCCCTAACAATAAGATAAATATAATAGTTTTGTAAATTTTTTATTTAATAAATAATAAATACAGAAAACTTTTTTTACATTTCTTGTATATAATCATAAATAACACAAATGTGGATATAATGAAACAATCTATAAAACTAAGTATAGTAAGTAGTAAACAGGAAGGGAGTGTGCTTTTATTTGTATTCTATTTTATTTTTCAAAATAAAATATTTTTATTTTGATTTCATAACATAGTCTCTTTACTCTTCCTTATGTTGGCTGTGGCACGATTTAAGTGGGGGTAACGTGAAATTCGTTTTGGAGGGAAATAAACGGTTTTGTTGGCGTTGAGTGACAGAAGTGGCCGTTATAAAATATATACAGTTAAAATGGCTCAGCCATCAATAGCCAACTATTTTCAAACAAGAAAGAGAAATGCAATTGAAGAATCAAATATTATCCGTGCTAAAAAAGTGCTAGTATTAGATTCAGAAGAAGATGGAAGAATTACTACAAGAACAAAAAACAAGAAATTATTTGAAGAGGAGCAGGTTAAAACAAGAGATATTATTTATTCAGATTCCAAAGGAAAAAGTTTGAAGAAAGATCTAATGGCTAAGGATAAAATGGCATCTCTTGCTTCAGAAAAAGACTTAAAATTTCCAACTCGTAGCAGGGTAGTTGCGAAACTTGATTTCGACACCGTTAAAACACCAGAAACAACTATATCAGCAAAAAAGACTGTAAGTGTTAAACCTAAGCATAAAAAATTGAATAATCAGGGTGATATTCAAAAAATATTTCAAAATATGCAAAGTAAAAACACAGAAGATGGAAGTAAAAGAATATTTTCTCACAAAGAAAATATTCAAAAAATTAATGAACAAACACCTCCATCATCACCTGTGCGCAGTGCCATGGATAACGTTGCTAAGAACGATATAACATTAAGTGAAATTAAAACCAAACTCAGCCGCAGTGCTCGTTTAGCTGAACTTAAAGCTTCGATATCTAAGTTTAATCAACATTCTGAAAAGCTTAAAGCTGCTGAAGAAAAAACCAAAGCAATCCAATCTCAGGGCCCATCGTTAAATAAGTTTAAAGCCATAGAATTAGATGTACTATTAAGTCCAAAGAAAGCCGTCTCACCTGCCAAACCATACCTCAGTCCACTGAAGGAAGCGTCTCCAAGGAAAAACTTATTTGGTATGAAAAGTCCAATTAAAAGTCCACTTTCTAGTCCTGTTAAAGTGCCAGCGTATCAAAGATTCCAGCACCTAGCCTCACCTGGAAAACCTGCCCTAACTTTACCCTATAATTACCGTAGTTTAGCTGAATTATTCCGTAGTATTGATACAGTTTGTTCTATGCTATTTAATCGTAAAGAAACAATAACATTTTCTAAATTAAAACCAGCGGTACAAGAAATGGTACGTAAAGATTTACATGAAACTCATTTCTCTCAAATTAATACCCTATATCCAGATGCTTTTAAGTTTACTCGTGAAAAAATTCGATCATTTGCTTGTAAAGAAGAAAAATATGAACTTGTAATAAAGCCAAATATTCCTACATCTGGTGATGCTGAACCTGTAATGAATCCAAATATATTACTAGAACGTAGAAGAAATTTATTTAATTCGCTTATCGATAAAGTTAAACATTATCACAATGAATTTTTAATGTCCCTCGATCCTCCTATGATAATTCGTCCTGAAAAATTAACTCGTTGGCATCCTGAATTTGATATTGAAAAAGTTCCTGAAATAACAAAATCCGAATTACCTCAACCACCTGAAGAAGAAAAACTAACAACCGGACAAGAAGTATTAGAGAAAGCTCGTAGTTTATTTAACTGTAATACACGAATGGAAAAAGCATTGGAACGGCTAAAACAAGTACAAGAAGAAAGAGCAACGGTTTCCAAATCAACTGAAACAACTCCAATTCCTACCCCACCTGTACCATCAGCCTTGAAGGGAATTCCACAGTCATTACTAGAGAAAGTAAGGGCTAAACAAGCAGCGAAAGCACTTGAATCAATGACTAGAAATCAAGATCAAGATAAAGAAGCACTAATGTATTCAAGACTACCAGATATTGCGAGATTAATGCGTAATACTTACGTAGCGGAAAGAAAAGGAGTCTTGGCCCTTGAAGAAGTAATTAAGAAGCTAAATAATAGCTACCGAAGTCACATGAATAATACTGAGATCGAAAAACACTTACGATTGATAGCAAAGTGTGTACCTGGATGGATTGTATTTCATGAAATACGTGGAACTTTATTTGTTAAACTATCGAGAGATGCAGATATGAAGAAAGTAATGACAAAACTTGAAGAGTTGGCTAAAGAAAAAACAGGAACATAATTTTTTTTTGTAATCTCATTAGATTAATTATGATATATAATATATTTTTGTATTAATTCAAGTACTTTATTTTTCAAATGTATGTACAATTTTAATTTACCTTATCACAAATAAAGTATACAAAGCATTTTGCAGTGAATATATTTTGTATAATGTTTTGAAGACTAAAAATTTCTATTTTTATCACAATGATATTAGTAAGCACCTCGATTTCAGCATTGAAAACTTTGGGGAACTTTTATTAATCAGTATTTGATAATTATTGTTCATTAATTCGACTAACTTTACCTATTTCAAGTATACTTTTGTTTACTATCACATATTAAATTACTTAAATTATCTGTGCGTATTTGCAATTGTTTTTTAAATTATTTGTTTTAAAATAAAATAAATGCTGAAGAGTGCTTAAATATGTAGCCTACTGAAAGAGTGATTTTTAAATAATGTATTGATAAATTTATAAATAAATTGAAATATTAAAAATTGTCTATTTTTTATTTTTTGTCCACAGAAATGTTTTGAATCTATTTCAGTTTTTGTAAGTAGATTTTATTTGAATAAAATACAGGTATTGCTAGGTTATTCAGTTCATGGGAGAATAAAAAAAATTAATTAAGTAAAGAACCCTTTTAGATTTTTCTAGGTATAACTAAGGAACCCTTCTGTCGTCACCAGAGCTTCGAACCGGAACTGAACCAAAAAAAACCGTTATTTTTGTCGGAACGAAAACAGGAACTGAACCGAGAAATAATATCGGTTTATTTCGGTTCAGATAATATTTATGTGAGTGAATGTAAAATACATTTTATTTAAGATTATTTTTGCTGATGAACAAAAAAAAATCGTAATTCGTAATTTTTTTAACTAATAAGTAAAAAGAAATTGCGCTTCTTTTATTGCGGTGGGGGGGGGGGGGGGGGGGTATTAAATTGTATGTACCTATTTATTATTTTATTTTGGAAGTTATTATTATTTTTTCTTAAAAGTTTATATTTTTTGGTTATATGTAATTTATAGTTTTGTCCAAGAGTTTATAAAATAAAATTATTGAAAGAAAAATATGCATTGCTTAATTTTATGTGAAATTCGCTTAATTGAGACAGCTGCTTAATTGGGCCAAAATGCCTAAGTCCCGATGTGTCCCAATTAAGCGGAATCGACTGTATTTCTTATTAATTCTTGCATTAAATAAGACTTGCGAGGCAAAACCAGAATAAAAAAATGGAATTTTTTAATATAAATTTTATTATGACGAAATATTCGCAAATTATTTAATTTAGTTTAAAAAAATTAAATGAAAGCTCTTAGTACACAAATAACGAATAAAAATGATTATCAAAATACTGTTAATTTTGATGTGATTATAGAAGAAATATTGTCCTAGTTTTCCAGTATTCTCTTGGCTTCTTACACTTTTTAAATACCTACAAAACCCTGAAATGTTTGAAAATTAACACTTCAGATCAATAAAAAAAAAAATAAAAATTGTTGAATAACAAATGAACGAATCAACAATTAATTTATTTAAATATTTCTTTCTTACTCATGCGCAAGAAAGAAATCTTTTATAATAATCCTCTATGTCTGTTGCTTTTCGTGTACCTATGATGCATATTTGGAACTCTTCGTATGTACTCGAAAAGATGAAAACTTGGATAAGAGAAGCATACGGTGCGAGGGGTATAACACCCTGTTATTTAAAATAAGAAAAATATTTTTTGTCTTATACATTTTTTCAACTCGAATATTTGGGGAGTTACAAGAGGACACCTTAAACTAAACTCTTGAAATATCTCACCTATTATTTATTTTACCTCAAAAATGTATTAAATATAATTTGTAATAATGAAAATTCAGTTCTTAATAAGATGAATATTTACGGGGCTTATATCTTTCCTTCATGGGTCGCGGGACCGTGGGGGCCCGCTTGTATATAAATAAATTGGTTGTTGACTCGATCATGTCAGTGAACAGACTTATTTAAAAAACTGAATTGCATAAAAGCTATCCCAATATAAATTAGATTCAAAACACTGTCTGTAAAAATCTAATACTTTTAACTTTAAATAATTGATAATTTGGATTTATTAATTTTATTTAGATTTTGTAAATAGGAATATTTAAGATAAAATCAGTAATTCTGGTAAATTTGCTTTCTAAAATTTCTACTTAAATTCCTGTTTGGAAATTTGAAAGATTTGTCTTATCAGTAATATGATTCATAATTGATAAGCCGTTTATTGCAATAATGCTGAATTGAAGTGAATGTTATCTTATGGTAGTTGCCAAAATAGTTATTATTGTTGCAGTATTGTTTTTTATTTATCTGGATTAAACAAGATGTGTTTGGATTTTAAACATTGAACCCTGGTAGGTATATTTGATAATAAATTGGACGTATGGTATTGTAAATAATAATTAAATTAAATTTATTTATAAACGATTTGAATTGAATAACAATGATAGTGTTAATTTTATTATGAATATCTATTTGATAAAAGATTTAATTTCGTTTTTAGATAGGGTTGTCAACTGCCTGTCCCGACATAGATATTTTTAACTAGCCTTTTCTAGCGTGTTGAAAGAAACAAAAGTACTCTTAGGTGGGAGTAGACCGAATGCAGACGAACCCTTTTGGTGCGAATTTTCCGTATCTAGTAGGTAGTTTCATTTTTACCTGGTTGCGGTTACTATTTTCTCACGATTTCAAAAATCTGTGTCATTGTTATAGTTATACTTATGTATAAAAGAAATAAAAACTATCTTTACACATAAAGGCGAATTATACAGAGATAGAAGAAGCCCATTTTGCATTTTTAGGGTTTTGTAGGTATGACCAAAAAACCCTTATACCGTCATTTTGTCGTCTGTCTGTCTGTCTGTCTGTTCGGTAAAAATTGTAGCCAAACAGCTAAACCTAGAGAGTTGAAATTTGGCATGCTTATACAACTTTTTGACCCGCACATAGGAAGAATACTAAAACATCTAAAAAACATATCCCCCTAAAAATATAAACAAATATATGCTCATCGAAAAACAAATATTTTTTTACAATTCTGTGTAGGGTATCAAATGAAAGCCCTTGGTACGTGGATTAACGATCAAAATTTTATTTTTGCAAAATAAATTATTTTGAGGCGATTTTTGCCAAAATTATGCAAAAAAAATTTGTCCCACAGCCTGTAGCCCAGATGGTTTAAACTAAAAATCTGAAAAAATTCTAAGTAATGTACATTGTTGTGAACCGGAATAGTACAACAGGAATTTTTGATCAGATTATGTTTTCGCAAAATAAGGCATTTGTATATTTAACTAAAATATGTAAAATATTCCGCTATTTAACATAATAAACGAGTGAATCTGCGTAGTACAGTGGTAACGTTGTCGCTTCGTGAGTTGAAACTACTTTAAGAAACTACTGTTCGAATCCCGTCAATTTTTATTATTTCTGTTTTTTTTTTTGCATTTTTATTTTGTTTAAATTATTTTGTTAAAATTCTAGTTATATTTTGGCAAATGTTGCATTTGATTTTTAAGTGTTTTTCAGTGTAAGATTTTAAGTGTTGAAATTATAATTAATTCTATATTTGAATGTATACGAAATCAGAGGGGCGGAGTTTATGACTTAAACAACCAATGGAAGCCGTAGGCGCAGTTTTCAAAATATTAATGAACCTTGCTATATAAAAAAAAATACTGCAAATATTTAGAAATCTAAATAATGGTATAAGGCATTCGAATTAAAATTAATAAAAAAATATTTTAACATTTTTTGGCATTCCAAATAATCATCATTCATTTACTAAATACCTGCGAAACCCTGAAATGTGTGAAAATTCACACTTCACATAATTTTTTAAATTTAAATAACTACAAGAACCTCCACAGCTGTTGTTTACATTGTTCTAATGCACATGAGAGAACTCTGAACAATAAAAAATGTAGTGGTAGAAGTAGGCTAGTGACATAGTAACTATCTCGTTTGCAAAACCACTATCCTATCCCAACTACAGTCGCGAGTACTAGGGCTAGGTCAATTCAGGATAGTACCTTTGTCACTGGCAAGCTAACTACTAGCTCGTTCACTAGCCTAATATAAATGCGCCATTAGGATATGCGCCAGATTTAGGACAGTTGACAACCTTGTATAAATTCATCTGTTTAATTCGGTTTATTATTATTAAAACGAGTAAAGTAACAATTATAAATTATATTTGATTTGAATTAACGTTAAAGTCAGTCATAAATATAATAATTAAATATCAAATCACAAGTTTAGTTCATAAAAAAATTGTGTAAAAACAATGAGAATAAAAATTGCATAATAAAATATCATGGCCATCTTTAATTAGGAATGTTCTAAATTCAATTGTACCTATCGGTTAAAGTACAAAGTCATTTGAAACACTTTGTTCTATCTCTACAACAATATTGTACAATCTTTGTTTAATATCGTCAGGAGTTGCTGAACGAGGCTTACTAGGTTCTGAATCAGGATTTGAACACTGTCTGAGTAGTGTCGCTAAACTAGATGGCGTATGTTGCGACATTAACAACCCAGGAATAATCATTTTATTACTCATTGTCCAACCAAGAAATAATTTCTCGCATATTATTTGTATGTTATTGTTTGTAACAGCTCCATAACATTTATGTGAATCCATATCACAACGACCTCTACAATCATAAAAATCACAATCATCGTCGGTATTACAGTTTCCTACATTTTTAATAATTTTATTCACAACAGATTTAGGATAAACAGCATCTAGATCAATGAATTTTAATCTACTACCACCTTTGGTTAAGCCAAAGTGACTTAATTTAACATCACATAAATGGAACGGTTCTTTAAATGAATTATCTAATTCGTTAACAAGTTCCATGATTAAAACAGCTAACCTCAATCTTTTACCCCACTCATCTCTACCATCTGACATACTCAAAAGTGTTGATACACCTTGTATTGGATCTAAATACTCCACCGCAAAATATTGACCACAAGTTCCAAGTAATTGTGGGAAAATATCAATATCTGTATACAAAGCTGATATGACATATTCATTATCTTGTACCAATGGCCATAGATTATCCATTTCTTGTTGCCTTTTCCCTGGATCTAACTCTTCGTATGATGGTTTTAATCTTGCTAATCTTATTGCATTTTCTTGAGATAATGTTACATTAAGTTTGCTTAGTATTATTGCACGTATTGTTGCTCTGAAATCATTTTCGGACGGATATTTTTTAACACCATTGTCATACCAGTGTAAGTTTGATACAGCACTTCTTGCAGCTTTAAAAACTAGTTTTGTATTGTGCCATTCAGCACTGAAGACGGCTTCTTTTCCTTGTCTGAATGAATGGCAGGTGAAGGATTGAATTTCATGGGAGCTGCAGAGTGGTCGACATAATGAACCAACTGCAATACTATGTTCAAACAGACGACACTGCAACAAAATTAAGTTATTAGTTTTGGTAAAAATAAATACTTTTAGTTCAATAAAATGATGATACAGTAAACTTAAGAAAAACATCTTTCGGTAACTTTTTAATTAAAAATAAAGTTTTACAACTTTTTTTTATAGTTTGAAGCAACCAACATTGTGTCTGGATACGAATGATTGCATAAGCTGTGCTTTTTTAGGGATTTTATTTGGAATGTACTCAAGTTAAGGCTCAGGTCACACTGGACGTAATTTTGAACGCGTAATTTCAGCAACGAAACGCTATTCTGAAACTTTTAACACCGATGTAATATTGAAAAATTGACCAGAGTATTATAAGAAAATTCATTGACAATTATATCGCCATAAGCGCTTATGTTTAGTTTAGAACAGCTCTATAAATTTTGATATTATCATTTTACATGCGCTGTCTACATTTGATAGGTTGATCATAATAATTTTTGTGCACCTTGCAAATTAATAATAATCTTTATTCCAAAGAATGTTATATATATTTTGGAATCGTTAAACATGAATGAAAATTACAAAAATGAAAAATTAAACTATACTTCTTACACAGTAAATTACTTCAATTCTTATATGACATAAATAAAATATATAAAACCTTAAGTAAAAGTGTAAGTGTGAAAGATCTACTGGTTAAATTACTGTAGAGTTAATTCATCGTCTTCAAATTATTTTATACTATAATAGGCTTTCGCTATGAGAATTTTTTTATTTGAGTTTTAAATTGTTTTATTTCCAAGTTTCTAATATCAAATGGAAGTTTGTTGAAAAGTTTCCATTATACTGGGCTGGTTTCGAACGTCATATCTAGAAAAGTGTTTTCTAAAGTCAGTCCTATTGCGAGTGGAGTAACCATGAAAAGAACTGATCGTTTTTAAGGATTTTTTTTCTTTAATTTAATTAGGATGTGTAGAGTGCAGGAAAAGTGAAAATATCATGCTGTATGGACAGTTCTTTACAAGGCTGTGCTCCATTTGACCCCACTTAAAATTCTAATACATCTCTTCTGCAGCCTGAACAACCTCAAGGTGTCAACAGAGTTTCCCCATAAGCAGTGACGTAACTAGAACAGCGGTTCTTAAACTGTGGTCCGCAGACCCCTGGGGGTCCGCGAAACAATTTTAACTTTACATACCCCAACTTTTCGCTTTTATTCAAATAACTCATTTAATAAAAATCCTACATGGACAAGACTTTTTGTATTTTTAGTTATCTAACTAGTTATTAACATAACTGAACAATAATTAGTAAAAATTTAATTATTTTTATTCAACTGCAAATTATTTACAGAAAACATATTATAATAAGATCTATTTTGACCGATATTTGACCAAGAAATGTTTGTATGAGTTTAACGTATTATAATTTGTAACTATTTTTTTTTATTCTTTTTACTATTTTTATTAATTTTATGTTTTTTATTCTATATTCTAATAAAAATGTTCCTCTACAAATGTACACGACCATTTATTAAAATAACCAGCGATACATTTTTACCAATATTTATTACAACGTAGTGCCTATGAGATTATTGAGCCAGAAATTAAGTCTCAAGAACAACGTAAAAAGCCTAGGGTTGGGATGGGGTCCGCAAAAAAAAATGTTGTTCAAGAGGAGGTCCTTGGACTACATAAGTTTAAGAACCCCTGAACTAGAACTCATGGGACCCAATGCGAAATATTTCTTGGCCCCCCTTGATTTGCAAATCTTAAAAAAAGATGAAATTTAAAAAGTCAATTGTTTGAATAATAATTTTAGGGTTGGATTAACTATTAATCAATAGAATCACGTGTTTAGGACACCAAGGAGGAAATAATAAAAATACATACATGTAAGTCAACTTGTTACAACTCATTATAATATAAATAATATATTTTCGTAGCTTTAATCATACTTAAGAAAACATACACACACATACACAAAAATCATTAATTTTAATATATATAGTGGGTTTAAGATATTCTATATTCTACATATGCTATAAAGATATAAAAGATATATTCTAAAACTGATGGCAAAAAAATCATCCAATAATTAATCCTGATTTATTCTGTGTTTTTAATTTTTATCCTGATTTATTCTGTGAATTTAATTCTGTGTATTAAACAATTACACTGGGGCCCAAGACGGAGTCAGGTGTATTTCGAGTGTATTGCAGCGCATTCCTGGCCCATCCTTCTTGCAGGATAATAAAAATGTTATATTACATTAACTGCTAGTTTTTTAATCGATAGTTAAGTCTCCGGTAGTTAAGTGGTGACCGAGGAAACTTATGGTAATTATTATATTGGAAATCTGTTGTTAACCATTGATTTGAGTTAACCAACAGTTAACCATAAATTGAAAATCCGGCCCTTAGATTATTACAAGTGTACAATTATTAAAAATATATCAACATCTTAGAGGTAAACAGTGTCAAATCACATTTTTACCAGAAATGACATTTTGGTGCCAAGTGATTCATTACTTTATGGTCAGTGGCAGCTTAAAATGCTTGGGGGCCCTGGGCGGTAAAATTAAAATGGACCGTCTATTATTTTAAATAGAATGGAAAAATTTGTATATAGGCCTCGGTGGGTCCCGGGCGACCGCCCAGTCCGCCCACCGCTTAATGCGCCTCTGTTTATGGTTTACAGAAAACATATTATAATAAGATCTATTTTGACCAATAGAAAATAATTTGGAACTAAAGCTTTAGCCAGGTTCAATATACGTTGTTTTAAAACTGTATCAAGTAGATCAACGCATGGAGATAAACAATTTTAAATCGTCTTTTCTGAGCTATTTATCATTTGTGACTTAATACAATTTACCGCTGAGGTGCTGATATAGTATCATCGTTTTTGTCCAGTTTCAAGGGCGTGAATTGCAAATAGTCATCGTTACTGTGCTCCAAAAATTTTAACTTTAACCAAGGGCTCCAAATCTACATCATAAATATGTTATTATACAGGCAAAAATTTTGTTTTTCCCTTTTTTATTTAAAATTTAAATATGTAGCTCTATTTTAGCAGAATGTCTAAGGGCTTCCTAGGGGATTCGGCCCCTATGCGACAGCATACCTTGCATACTCCTATTTATGAAATTGCCCATAAGATAATTTTTATTGAGAAGATTAAATTATGTTGGTGCAGAAGATGATTTGAAGCTCCCAACGGATTAAATTGTGCGTAAAATGGTTAATCTTATGGAATGTAAGGACTATTAAACGTTCTAAAAAGTTGAAATTGTGGTGCTATACCCAATCCATCTAATGATTGAATTAAAATAAAATTTTCTTAATTTTATTTATTTACATATGTTTTTTAAATTAAGGTACATATTTAAAAGTATTTAATTACCTATTAGTTAATATACTCTGTCCCTTTACCAATAAAATTGTATTTTAATACCCTATTATTGACTCTTTAAAAGGATTATCGAACCTTTTGGGATTTCAGGCACAGATGCATTTAATATTTGATGGGGTCTTGTTGTTTTTTCAAATAGGTTTAAATAGTTTATTATACAAACAAATACATAATAAGGTAGCATGTCTGCTAGATATTTTATACATTTCAAAACATATGATAGAAATGGCTCTGAGGAAATGAAATTTAAATTACATACGTTTTCTGTACTAAACAGTATTTTGACATGCAATACTATAGATTGGTTGCAATTTAAAATTTAAAACAGATCAACTACTAGACTCAGTAGCGGGTTGGGGAGGGGTACTGAGCTGCTCTTACCAATCCGCGATTGACCGTTGGGTTGCTGCAGAAATAAGAACATTATACGGGTCTTCTAAAGACATTTTGACCTATGTCATATTGACAATGAAGACAACGTACCAGCTCACACTTCTTATGATTCGGGTCTGTTGCGAAATAATCGTAAAAAAATTTAAAATAACACAAGTTAATTTCCACTTCCCGTCGACCGATTTTTACCAAAAGTTGATCCTATGGTCGCGTTGATGTCAAAAGTTTAAATATGAAGTTTCATAAAAATCAATTGAGTCAAATTCGCTCCACACGTGTCCACAGACAGACCAACAGACACCATGCTAAAATTAGTGAAAACCTTATGTAGAAATCTCAATTCGTGAACATCCATCGAAATGTCAAAATCGGTGTGATCACAATACTTTTCTTATACATGCGACGATCGGTAAAAAAATAAACCAGCTGCAGGGTGTGTTCTAACTGCCCCTAACCCTTACTTGCTTACGCCATCTACGCCACTGGGTTCGGAATTTTTAGCGAAGAATAGAGTCACTCTCGTTCAGTGGCGTAACTTCATATTTTGGCCTCCTCCTCAGAATTTTCTTTGGGACCCCTAGTAGGTATGACAATTTTGTGTAAAGAAGCCAATAAAAAAAAAAATGTATCATTAATAGTTCAACGGGGCCCTAAATTGCGTACATAGTTACCCCATTGTTCTCATTTCCCATTCACCATTAGGGTTTCCATTTATCCGACATTAATGAATATCCGAATATCGAATACAGAAAATTCAAAGTATTCAGATATATCCCGATAACAAATAAGAAATTAAAGAAAATAGATTGAATCCAATATATGGTGTTTTATAACTCATTTATTTAATTTAATTTAAGTATTTTAATTATATACATTAATAATTCACAAAATAATTTTAAAAATATATATATAATTAAATTTATTTCATTTCTAAAAATGCGTATTTAAAAAATAATAATTGCAGTGAAAGTTTCAAAATGCAAGCGAGTTCTAATTTTTGTCCTAGTCAGGCCTGCAATTGAAAAAACGCGCTCTGTTGCAGTGGATGTTGGTTTTATTGTAAGAATTGCATTAAATAATATATTTAAATTATCTTACCTTTCTAAAGAAAACTTTTATTTTTAAAATAGTCGTTAAAAAGCTCTAATTGATTAATTTGAAATGAAAGCTTTAATTCTAAAAATAGATTGATTACCTAAATTAAAGCTTTAATTCATTTACATGTTTCTTCATGTGATTTAAAACTCTTGTAAAAGCGAAAAGGTATAAAAAAAGTACCAGGTAAATTGAAAAAATTGTTAAAAAAAAAAATTTTGTTTATTCCAAAAATATCCGGATTATCGGATATTCAATGAAAATTATTCGGATTATCGAATAGTCCAAATTGACCGGATAATCCGGATATCCGGATTGGAAACCTTATTCGCCATTCACCATATACATCTAACTTGGTCCTGTGCAGTGTTGTAATGTATCTAGGTATTTGTATCTAGATACAGTAACTAAATACTGTGAAAGTATCTAGTTACTGTATCTAGGTACATTTTAAAATATGTATCTGTATCTGTATCTAGATATTTAAATCAGTATCTAAGTATCTGTATTTCAGGTACTTTTTTCAGATACTTTCCTATTTTGTCTTTTTCAAGGTCTTTTTACAAAATATGTCCATACGATTTTTCAAGTTGGTAATACATTTAGCATCATTCAGGTATTTGAATTTTATTAAAATTTTATAGATAAAAATAAATAAATTATAAGTTTGAGAATTATGATAAAATACAAGTTTTATATGTAATTAATTAAATTTTGGAAAACATTCTTTTATTTATTTATTTTTTTTTTATTTAAAAAAAAAGGAAAAAAATAAAAGGTGTTTTCCAAAATTTAATTAATTATATATAGAACTTGTATTTTATCATAATTCTCAAACTTATAATTTATTTATTTATTTAATTTATTTTTATCTATAAAATTTTAATAAAGTGTAATTGTATTTCCAGCTCTGAATAAATTTAAAAAAATAATAAATAAAAAAAAAATTAAAAATTTTACTAACAACGGTTAAGTAAAACAACCATTAAGTAATTATCTAATCTAAGAATAAGAATTAATTTTATAAATGTGAATTAAATAAAGAAAAATATAATAAATAAAATTGTTGTTTTATTTTTGTCATCCTAAATACTCATTTAATAATCAGTAATTTATTAGCGAACAAAAAATGTTCGAGATATCCGCTGAAATTGGAATAAAAAAGTGAGTTTTTCAAAGATTACATAGGTATATAGTTAGTTAATATTTCTGACACACAGCTTCAAAGGCTATTTGTGTTTATTTTAAGAGTAATAATAGTGCATAACTTATTTTTTATTGTGAACAAATATATTCCTTGCTCTAGTTATTTCTTTTTTTTTGTGGTGTTTTCATTTTTCCGAAAGTATCTTAAAAGTATCTTGAAGTATCTAGATACATTGTAAAAAAAATGTATCTGTATCTAGATACTTTTTAAAATTTGTATCTGTATCTGCATCTAGATACATTTTTCCTCAAGTATCTGTATCTGTATCTAGATATATTTTCAAATGTATCTATTACAACACTGGTCCTGTGACATTTTTTGTACCCAAAACTGGTATTGTTTAAAAAAAATACTTGTATCTTTAGTCCTTTCATAGAGAAAACCGACCTTGTCTCGCCCCTTTTATCCCTAATAACAAGTCTCTGGTACTTACTTTACTATATTTAGAGAAAGAGACATTTCTAAATCAATGTAATTGTTGTATCAATAAGTTGGAGAATAATTGTCTGTCTAAAAATAACCTCTACAGCATTTAAATAATAGTTTGGACATAAATTAACAGATTATTTGTTAAATTAGTCAATTTACTAACAATTTATAAATCGTTGCTAATTTGTCTGCAAAATATTTACAAAATAAAGAACGATTAAATATTATTTATTTTGTTGTTTAGCTCAAACAATCAACTTTCGTTTATTTTGGTTTAAACTTGTTAATAAAAATCTCAATTAAAAACAAATGAGTAAACCTATTAAATAAAATAAGATTTTGACTTACTGCTCTATCCACATGATGCCAGGCTTCAATATTAGTACAAACAATACCCCACCGTAACAAAATATAAACAATAGTAGCTGACACAATAAGAATAGCTGCACAGGTATATCTATGACTATAAAATAGACCAGGTATTCTCTTAAGGTTAAGCATGTTTCCACCGTGTTTATGACATTTGTGGTGCAAGGGTAGCGTCGATATTAAGCGTCGGCGTCGCTAGAACTTCGCGCAGACTCAGTACAATACCGATAGACACCTATATTTGATATTTTAAATCTGTGTCTCTTTTTAAAAGGAAGTCACTTAAATGTTATATTTTAGGTGATCATGTTAGAATCACGTGATGGGATGTTGTTTTTGATGTTTTGGTTTTATTTTAGCTAAAGATTTTTATAGATAAGATTGAACTGTTTACAATTATGAAATAACTATAATATTAATGTTTATATTTGAATAAAAGCGTTTAGTTTTTTACGTTGTTGGATTAATATTTGTAGCACAATATACAGGGTGTATCAAGGTAGAGGGAATATGATTTTTCTCGAAAACGCGAGGTATGATCAAGTTGGGGAAAAAATTGATATCCAAAGCTTACCAAAAGAATCGAATGGTAGTTCTGCAATTTTCTGGAACAAACCGGAAGTACAGCATTTTCAGGAAACTTTAAATGAGAACGTATGTCATGTTGGATTTATGTATAAGCCTAGAAAGGTTTGATGAGCTTTTTTGAAAGAATTTTTTAATATATTTTACATTTTACGAAAAATTGTATTCTCTATAACGAGTTGAAAGTAAACTATATTTATTTATACCTCAACCAGCGTCTCGTGGCGGATGGCGGCAGAGAGAAAAAAGAAAGACACGAAATGCGTTACTAAATGCGTCCACTATTATTATTATTATTTTTTTTAGTTCCATGCGCATCCAAATTTAGTACGGCTCGCTGGTTGAGGTATACAAGTGTTCAAGTGCCCTCCATTATGATTTCAAAACACTTTCGCATCCTTACTCTCGAGCTATCTGTAGCTCTGAGCATATTAGAAATAAAAATAATTAAAAATATTTCACTTTCAAGTCGTACTTTCAAGTTTTACTTCGAAGTACGACTTTAAAGTGAAATATGTTTTATTATTTATAATTTTTATTATGCGCCGAGCGTTTAAATCAAATGAAAGGCATTTTCAACACTTCTAAATATATTTTTTTTTTACTTTCAAGTCGTTTTATGAAATACATTTCTTCTTGAACCGTAAAAGATATTACAAAAATATTTAAGTAAAAGTTGTTTCTCTTCAAAAGCTGTATCAAAACACATTCAACTTGATATACGTTCCCATTTAAAAAATTAAAGTTGTCCTTGATATTCTGTTTCAAAAATTTCAATACATGACAAAGATTTCATTCTTTGAGAAGACTTTCTTCATCTAATTTTTTTTTCCCAACTTTCTCATACAACGCGTTTTATACATCATTTACACAGTGTATGAAGAGAAGCCATTGATAAAGATTAGAAAGAGAAAAGGACCGAGAAAGGATCCTTGTGGAACTCCTGAGGTAACAGTTGAGGGATTAGTCAAAACATCTTGAAATTGAACAATCTGATTATATTATCCTGGTCCCTCTCTCGTCGCTCTAACTCAGCGTTTCCAAATATTTTTTCATGGCGGACCGGCAAGCTAAGAAAGTAATGTATATTGCAAAAGTTTTATATTTTTTATTGTACTGATTACAACGATTCTTTTTATGGAGCGTGTAATGGAGATTTCTTCTTAGCAGTTGCTGCACTTATTAGATATTAAATGACGCTAATAGCTACTGATGTTAGCGTCATTTTATTTGATATACTTTTTATCTAGCATGCCAAACATTGTTTGTGGTTTAAATATAAAACAAATAGGTATATTTAGAATGAATGAGCTAATATGTACACACAGGAACCGAAAAGTCAAAGTAATTATCAGCTGGGTTTGTATGAGTTATGTCATTATGAATCATATAGATAATAGTTAATAAGATAGTTAATTCGTTTGCTTTTGAACCTTGAGTTCTACTGAATTCACAGAATAAAAGTGTACGAGTATTGGCTAATAATATTTTTGAGAAAAAGAAGTTCTAGTTAAAGATATCACCGGAAATGACATATCTGAGGGCAGTAGAAGAATAAAACAGACTTGATCATATTCGCAATAAAGATATTATAAGGGAAAAATATCTTCCCCGTGATGGATACAATAAGAACACACGAAACTAGTCGTTGCATCTTGTAAGTATGCTCACTTACAGAAATCCCAGGCAAACGATTTTTTATAAGCCAAGAGAGGTCCAAGACTGACGATGACCATGGAAGAGATGGATGCTGGAATAGGCTGCATAATCTATTTCAGATGTGGGTAAATTTAGAAATAGCAAGATCTACTTCTTAATTTCATCTCATTGTGAGCTACTGAAAAAAAAAAACATTCCGAGTGACAACCGACAAAAAAGCTCTTCTGAGAGACTCAGCGAATAATTATAATTTCATCTAATCGTAATCTATTGAAACAAAAGCATTCCGAGCGACAAAAAAATAAATAAATAAAATAAATAAATAAATAAACTCTTCCGAGAGACCCAGCGAATACTTTTGATTTCAATTCCTCCTAATACCCTTTTCACACTAGATCTTTAAGATCGGATGTTAAAGTGAATGTATCTTTAAACGCTAATGTGAAACCGTATGTTCTCGTCTAAATACAAGCGATGTTTAAGACAGAGATCTGCGTCTTAAACTTCGTCCGCATTGCCAACTTAATTTCTATTATAAAAAAATACTCCTTGAATTTGTGCTGTCAACATTTTATATTATCATAAACAAGAATACTGTATTATATCGACGTTATAAGAAGTTTATACTTATTGTTATAATAAAATTATTTATTTTAATAATGTGTTTAATAAAATACAGAGCTACAATAATTGAGATAAAATGTATCGACTTACATGTTAATACAGGTGTAATATATTCTTTATTGTAGTGCCTTTATTGTAGAATGAAATGAAATATCCTTAATTGTTTATAATAATTCAAAATGTGCGTCTGCGCAGACAGTTCAAAACTGGTAATTTCATGACGGTAACTTAAGGACAAAATTACTGTAGCTGATGACAGCACCAGAGATTTAAACTTCAAGTGTGAAAGCATACCGATCTTAAACATCAGTGAACTTTAAGTTCACTCGTCTTAAAGATCTAGTGTGAAAAGGGTATAAGCTATTGGATAAAATTTATTCCAAGAGACCATGCGACCAAAACCAAGGCCATTCAAAGAGACCAACATTTGACCAACTAGCTAAAAAGGCTACTAATACTGGAGGGGTGAACTTAAACACCTTTAATACCATAGATAAACATATTCAAATCATAGAACAACAACTAACAAAAGAATGGCAATCACAATACGAGAATATGAGCATAAATAAAGGCATATATTCAGTTAAATAAAAATATTAGACCTAAACCTTTTTCTCCAACCGAGCCGCAATTTAGGGCCGATTTCTGAAAGCTTAGTTAACTATAACCAAATAGTTAGAAAATGATTGCTATGGTTACTTATGGGATTGTTATATTGTAACCGAGTTTAACCAAAAGATTAAACTCGGTTAAGCTTGCAGAAACCGACCCATAATTGTTAAAATATGTGGATTACGATTTCGCCATACAAATTGCCCCAGTGTTTCAAAAAGGTTTGAAATTATAAATGACGATAAATACGAACATTTTAGTCAAACAGGGAAACCAAATCATTTTATTCTGTCGTGTAATAGAAAAGAACAAGATGAATTAATTGAATCAATAGTCCAATAAAACATACAGTTCCAAACAACATAAAAAAATTAACACAAGCCACCAATCGCATTTATGAAACAAAATTCCTCATCGACAGCGGTATACCAAATCTATTGTAAACCAACCCATGGCTGATTCTAACAGATAGTCCTGCCGTGACGGTCTCTCGGCAAAATTTTTTATCCTTTACACATTCCTTCCTTATCTGCACATATTTATAATCAAGGTATCAAATTAAGTTAATTGTAGCTGGCTTAACGGAGAAATCCAAAGACATAATCGAAAGGGAGGAAAATAAGAGATCAATCCTTTGAATATGAAGACACAGGAAAGAGCCTGAACGCGACCTTTAAGGGAACTAGAGAGCTCTTGGTAGTAGGGTAAATTTAAACGGCCACAAACTTTACAACCAACCATTTTAAAATATCTAACGCACTCTTTCAATATAAAAACATGAAATCCACCAATAAGACGCCCATATTGTAGCTCTTAGGAGTGGGGGTTTTGGTTGGACGGTAGAATTGTGGTTGTAGACAATACTCTCCTTCCTATGTATTTTTATTCAATGGACCGCATGAAGCGCAAAAATATAATTTCAAGAGACTAAGCGACAAAAAGGTCGTTCCAGAGAACTGACAACTAAAAAGAAAGGTATTTCGAAAGACCAAGTAATGAAAAAGGCATTCTGAATAACCAAGAGACAAAAAAATACATTAGTCTCGTGAACTACCACACGAATGTCCACCGTTTGCCCGCCACTGATCTAATCTATGAAAAATTATTTTGTTATAAGAAACAAGGTCATAAACTGCTTTCTAAGATAAATTATTCGAATCTGGTGGTCCAGGTCAATTTTCAATGAAGAGTTATACAGGATGATATCCTAAAAAGACCTGACGATAAAAGACAGAAAATTCAGATGTTCTCCACACATGTTGTGAGAGTCTGTAAGTTCCTGGAGACAAGGAAAAATATGGAGAAAGGCCAAAGGGTTGAAGATGAAGCGGTGTTGAAAAAAACGAAAAAATATTCAACGTAAAGTGTTTGCAAAGGACATTCAGCTGGCGCGTTTACAATGACATTTTGTATTTTTGAGAAAATTCGGGGTTTATTTTTTAAAATTCAAGGTGAGATGTGATGGATTTTTGGTAGGGTAAGAAAATAAACAAAAAGGCATGACCGAAACTACGCGCAGTGCGCAACTATAATGTCAACAATTGATTTTAAGAATTGGCGCCGCCCATCTTTACCTGAGACCTAGTTACTAACAAAAAAAAGTCATCAATGAAAAATATATCATGAGACATAATCCCGTGATTTAAATATATGATCTGGATGTTTTTTCTTCTGGTTATAAAAGCGTGATGCTTCGCCCACAATAACCCACGTGGATGGCGCTGAAACAGTGAAGCGTCGCGAGGTCTCAACACTAGTTTCTACCGTAACGCGGCGCTTAGAGCGTCAGCTCGACCTTGATTCGCCCTTGCCAGATGAGTGTGTCGTTTGAACCGGTGACGAACGGATCAAGTAGACTCCAGGACTAGTATCATCAAGCAGTGAGTGTTACCGGCTTGTCCTGGGTCTTACAGTCCTGTCATCTGATAGGAAAAGACCAACACCAGGTCAGTAGTGTTTACTGATAAGGTCTTTAAGATTTGACCCCTACGGGTCGTCGATACACTAGGTCATTTTTATATGTATTAATTAGTATGTCATTTCATTATTATTGTTGATTGATGTTTGTTGTTTGATAAGGAAGAAAACGAACTGCAGTTCGGTATCTTTGTGTTTTTAAATGTTTGACCTATCAATGACAACAATGCGATTCTCGCGCGCGCTGCTTCTGTGTTGAGACGTAAATAAATTCGCTGTGCACAGACGTGGACGTCGTTGAATCTTCAGTCGCCGGTTATCTTTGTGGTGTCCTGGTGATTTTCTCTTTAGTGTTGAAGTGTCATATTGCTACTTTGTGTACTTACAGAGGTAAACATTGTTGTGATTGCCGGCTTTTATACTTCAGTGACGTGTTTTGGTTATTTTAAGAAATACTTTTGCGTTCTAAATCAGTTTATTCATGACAGAACTTAAAGTTAATTTAAATTTAACTTCTCTTATCGATGAACGTAAATTTAAGATTGAACTTAAGTTAATTTATGCATTTCGCTTCAGGAGCACAATTACTGTTTCTATTTTTGGAAGAGTAATTGCTGCTGCAAGAAATATGTAAAAAGAAATATTTGTTTATTTTTAAAACATAAACATTCTAAAAAGGTCAGTCTAATTTTTATTTCTCTTTTCATATTTTCAATACATTTCTTAAATTTTTACTTTGTTTATTTATAGAATTTTAGTGAAATTATCTAACTTTTAACACAGCCGAAAGCAATGTTTTTGTAGACGCGAAGAGAGTGAGGAACAAGGTAAACTCCAAGTCAGTCAGGGTTTTTCATTTAGCGAAACCGGATTATGTATTCCATACTTAGGTCAATTGTAAAAAAACAACAATAAAAGTAAAATAACTCTCCAGTTTTATATAAAGTTGTAAAGTTTTCTTATTACTAAACTAATTTAAAAACTGTTTTATGGAAATTGGATGCGATGCAAAGCAACGATTTAAGATGTGGGTTCATTGATTGGAGAATTAACTGCTGCAGGAGAAACTATTAAGACTTAATTTTGTTGAAGAAACAAGTTAATTTTAGAATAACAAACCAGTAATTCTCAACCAGTGGTACTGGAGATATTTCAAACAATATTTGGTGGTACCTGAATAGTCTTTTTGAATGTTCTTTCCAATAAATTGTACTACCTCTGTCCGAAAATTAGATTCCCATTTTAATTTCCCATTTCATACAAAAATTTATCCGAAAATTATCCCCGTTTTAATTTAACAGTGTTATTCGAGACTAAGGATCAATGCTAGGGATTTAAGAACATTAAAAACAAAAAAAAATAAAAGTTTTCCTGACCATTGCAAAAAAAAAACTTTATTACTTATATAATTACTTAATTTATTCATTTAATTTAATTTTATTTATTAATTTATTTACTTGACGTTTCAAAGTCTCGATGACTTTTATGTATTCGACATATTATGTGTTCGACACATATGTTTATCATAGACGAATTTAGCATTTTTTATATTTTTCTACTCCTAATAAATAAAAAAACCTAATTTTTCAAACTGGACTCTTGTTTTCGGACAATGGGAGTATATTTTAATTAGTTGGGAGTTTTAGACAGGTTAAGAATTGCTGATATAAATACTATAAAATGCAGTTGGTGTGAATACTGACACATTTCAGGGTTTCGTAGGTATAATGACGCTCATGGGTCTGAATGTTGGATGTTTGGGATACAATTTTTTGGACCCATTTTTGGATATTATGTCAAAATTAACACTTTTTTGTAAATCAATTTTCGCGTAATAATCTTTTAATCAATTAATTTATAGTGCCATTTTAATAACCTACAAGAAATTTAAAAGTATTTCGATATTTTTCGTCGAATCTAAATTTCTAACCATACTATTCTAGTTAACATCAATGGGTTGTAGGCGCGCACCTAGGATTTTTCTTGGTGAGGTGTCTCAGAAATAAAAAAAAAAAATCTTTGCGGGGTTCAGTAGCATTTTTTCTTTAGGGGCACATGTTCAATTTAAAGAAAAATGTGTCCCTTAAAAGCGTGTTTTTTGACTGTTGGAAAGGGTTTAAACCTGTGAGCCTCCCTGGCTGCGCCCTTTATGGGATTTACTTTAATTTAATTCAAATATTTAAACCAACCCCTCTTTCCAGAGGGTATGATTATATACTAATAGTGGGGGAAATATTTTGGTACAAATTGTTTCAAAATAAAACTATTTTAAAAACTAATTTTTGTTGGTGAAGGTACGTTAGAAGTTTTCTTTGGATGCCTTACATTAAATTAAAAAATTAAAATAATTTTCGAAAACATAATATGATCAATAATTCATTATGTGCATTACTTCAATTTTGTTTAGACCAATCCCTCAGGGTAATAGAGGCTGAAACATTTTTTGGAAATATTTTTGATTAAAATTAAAAGATATTTAAAACTTAGAGCTTGAATTTGATTTGCCTAGGTACATTAAAATAAAAATATTAAAATAATTTTCAAAAAAATC
Organism: Liopterus haemorrhoidalis; assembly: GCA_963971575.1. Lineage (NCBI taxonomy): Eukaryota > Metazoa > Arthropoda > Insecta > Coleoptera > Dytiscidae > Liopterus > Liopterus haemorrhoidalis. The sequence continues at coordinate 11,589,469 of OZ020618.1, read as the reverse complement.
AGCTGATAACATATTCATTGATACTGTTACTGTTTAACAACAATCTGCAGTACTCCATTTTTCTCCATGTTTAGACCAATCCCTTTGAGTAATACTGTAGGACACAATTTTTTGGAAATATTTCTAATATTAAAATTAAAAGAAATTTAAAATTTAATTTTTTTTTCGGTAAATTGCAACTTTTTCTGTGTCGCCAATAAAAAAAAAAAAATTGTTATGTGGTATCAAAATAAAGCTCTTAGGACGTAGCTTGAGGAACAAAAAGTGGTTTATTTAAATTGGTTTTTTTGTAACACGATTTTAGCCAAAATTGTTCTAAAAAGTTCTTGTCCCGCTCCCTTTTGCCAAAAGGGGTTAAACTAAAAATCTGAAAAAATTGTAGATAATGTACATTAATCTAAGGCGGAAACGTACGAGAGGAATTTTTCATCCGATTGCGTTCTTGAAAAATATTGCAGTTTTTGTATTTTTGACAAAATTAATTATTTTTTTAATTCATAGCTAAATTATGGCTAATAATGTTATGGATTTTTTGTATTTATGGCTAAGATTGCATCTTTTTATGAAATTAAAAATAAAATTGCCGACCGGCGTAGCATAGTGGTAACATATGTGCTCTGCGTTGCTAAGGTCTCGGGTTCGAATCCCGTTCAGGCATGGAATTTTTCAAAAATAATAATCGTTTTGGCTAATTGCCAAAGCAGCAAAACCCACAAATTAAAAAATATATATATATAATTAAAAAAAATTAATAGCTTAGGAGCGAGTTTTGAACATCACACCAACACATTGTTAATAGAACAAATATTCTTAGACATCCAGCCAGTAGCGGCTGTAGGGGGATGGGGCGCGGTCGCCCTGGGGCGCAAGGCCAGGAAGGGCGGCGGACGGTCAGGTCATCACTTGTATTTTAAAAGTGAGGACCTTTTTTTATGCTCTTCACTTGGATTTGGTAGGTGAGGACCTTTTTCTTTGCTCTTCACTTGGATTTGGGAGGTGAGGACCTTTTTTTGCTCTTCTTTTGGATCTGGGAGGTGAACACCTTCTTAATTTTTTTTTTTTTATGAGGGCGGCAAAAAAATCTCGCCCGGGGCGCCGGACTTGCTAAGGCCTGCTCTGCATCCAGTATTATGTTGGCTTCTTACACATATTAAATACCTACAAAACCCTGGAATTAGTGAAAATTCACACTTCACATCAAGTTTTTATTTTAAATACTGTTTAATAAAAACATATTATTGCACAATGTTTAATAATATTTCATTATTTTACGCTACCATAATTTTTAATCCAAAAAAATATTCTGAACAAAATTTCTAGTACTATTCGAGTACTATTCTGTATCATAAAAGGCATACAGGGCGATACATTAATAGATTAGTAGCACTAAAACTTCGAAACAGGTTATCTATTGAAAGTTTAGGAACTACTATAACTAGATGCAACAAAACTTTTTTATTGTCTGAATAGAACTAACATGAATTTCTCACTTTTGTATTCTTGAATTTAATTAACATTTTAAGACGATAACAAAATTTATATTTTTAAATTACTTTGTACTTTTCAGAGTGTGAACTCGAACATAAAATTGTTTATTGCTGTAGTAAAAACACTGCATTTTAGATGTGCAGACTTGAATTTCATTACTTAGTATTGTATAAATGCAAGATAACGCCAAGTTAACTTATCTGTTCAATTGTTTTTGATGGTTTATAGATAAAATAAATGAGTAATGATTATTAATCATAATTTCTAATTATTATATAATCATTCTAGACATTATATTATAGATAAAATTGAAGTTCAATTCAAGTTATAACCTATTAAATTCAAATTTTTATTTGACATGTTTCGATAAAATTTGAAACTATTTTATTCTTTTTAAATATGACTGGGTTTTGTAAATAATTACATACGTCAAATTTTGGATTTATTAGTATTAATAATTTCTTCATTCGAATATTATGGATTTGTTTGAAAAAAAGTTCTTCATCTTGGTCCGTTACTAGCCGGCTGGAGAATAACGAGTTAAGTGTTTTAACATATTAGTGTCAGCTGCGTTTAAATGTTTAAGCTGTGAAACTTACTAATCTAAAACTTGTAGAGCCATCTGTTGATGAAAAATTGAATTACTGAACTGTCATAAACCAAATATTTGAGGTTAGGTTACACAAAAATTATGTAATTTTTGTATTATTGCTCATGGAATCAATTTTTTAGTATTGTAAAAGAGGAACTATAAATCTGAAATCAAAACTTTATTATTATAAAATTAATATATTAAAAGGTGATCTGTAACTTAGCGAAAATAAATTATATTCTGTTCGGAATCAAGATGTAGTAATCATTGAATGTTCACGTGATAATTTGGTGAACTCTCGTCGTACGTTGGCTGTTGAGCACTTAATTTTATGCGACAGCCAATAGGGTAGCGACTTCAATCTTTCACGTGATTTTATTACTATTTCTACATTTCGAACAGGGTATAGTAACAAAATAAATAAATGAGTAACAAAACTAAATAATGCGATAGTATTTGTAAAAATACTCAAAAATCCTAGAAATAAAAGCAAGCGTGATACAAAAACACTTGCATTTGTAAACAATGCAATGAAAAAATATGGTTTTTAAAAGTTCAGTTGTTCAACTTTTCATCAACAGATGGCATAAGTAAATGCATTAGTAAGTTTTATAAAATTATTTTGGCAAGGCGGCACAGTAAAATCGTGATGTCACGGCTCCATTTTATAATCACCCTGTATAGCTATTGTAACATAACCTAACCTAACCTAAACTAAATTAACTGAGTCACTGAGTAGATAGTGACTGCGAGATAACAACAAAGTGGCGGACAGATAAATAGGAAAGGCCTCACTGCTATTATCTTCTGCATAGCTCCCACTCTTGAAAAAGATGTTCTGTTCTTCTTAGATTTCCTATACCAGTGCTACTCAACCGAAAACAACACGTACTATAGTGCGTTCGAAGGTGAGTTTGCAGTATAGCTCTTATGGCAAATGGGAGCGGTGTTGCCAAATGTTGTAAAAGTATTAAATGTGTCAATTATAATAATATGAAAAACTTGTATTATTTACAAAAATCAACTCTTATAAAACTCAAAATAACACTCAACAAAAACAAATGGCCATTTGTAGAATACTGCGTCTTCACAGATCAGCGCGTTTTAGAGCTGGCAACGTCGACTAGCAAGAAAAGGATAGCGTCATTCTGTAAACCCATTAGAGAACATGAAAAAGAACTACTCCATATGCCCTGTACTGCAAACTCACCTTCGAACGCACTATAGCAAAATATCCAAATTATTTACGTGGACTTATTATTATTAAAATATTATTTTAAAAATATTTTTTATATTGTTTATTTATTTTAAAAACTGCATATTTATATTTAGAAATAAATATATTTTAGTTGTATATACAATCATGTTTAATTTTATGTATATCATTTTTATGTGGTTTTAAAGTTATGTGGTGCATTAAATTCGGGGTTTCCCGTTCACAGTAATGGACTGGCCAATTTTCCGGTCCTGGAAAATTGGAATAAATCGGCCTCATAGGTTAATGAGCCGGCCTCATAGCATTAAGACCAGCTCAATTGATCAAAGAATCCGTCCTATTGAAAATATTAAAATCGTTTTAGAAAAAACCTCTGTAGGGAACCTTAAAAATAAAGAAACTTCCCCCTGCTCTTCAAGTGATTTTCCGAATTTCTGATCCCCACTCATCAAGCGAATATTTCATCAAACGATATTAGATTTTTTATTATTAAGAAATTTTTTGGAATCTCAAAAATGATTTGCATTTGACTCGAATATCTTTAATATACCAATACTTAAACTTCTGTCAGTTGATCTTTCCATTTTTGCAGTTCTTCCTACTAGGGTCGTAACGAGGATACTAAGCGCCGGTGGCAAGTGTCCAAGTTGCGCCCTTTCGAATATTTTGGCGCCCCTATTTCGAATACTGATGAGTAAAAAAAGGAAAACGAATATAATAAGTGATGAGCAATAAAGGTTCTCACCTCCAATATACAAGCGATGAGCACAAAAATGGTCCTTTCCTCCAAAATACAAGTGATGAGCAAAAAAAGGTCCTCACACCCATATTGTAAGTGATGAGCGAAAAAACAGCAACTAAAAATTTTGCGCCCTCCACACTGCTGCGCCTCTTTCGCCACGCCCATTCGTTTAGTTACGGGCCTGCTTCCCACTTACAAAGGATGTTTAATCTTTTTCAAATCATACCAATCTGTATTTTTTCATCTTGTGATTTCTTTAAACTATAATCGTAATGTTTTTCTGTTTTTCGCTTTGCCCCAGAATGCTCAAATGTTCATTAAGGCTGCGTATAACCCCCAGAGGATACCATTTTTTTGTACAAAACTAAGAATCTTAAATAAAATTAGTATCAATCTATACATCAAATTTTGCACCGAATTTTTATCTATCTAATAGGATATTTTTAATTGTAGAAACATTTATTGTAAAAATATTATCGATCAATAACTTATGGTAAAAATAGACATCCGCGATATTGTTCTGTAATTTTTTAAATCTATTTCTGGGTTTCGATTTACTTTTATATTTATATAGTTTTGTGTAGAAATATTCAAATAATACGTCAACATTTTTTTCGACTTGATTACTTATAGTTCAGAAAAATATTATACTTGATGATAATAGAATGCCACTTGGTACATGTATTCTTCAAGAAAATTAAATCATTTTTACCCGTAACACCTATTTTGAGAACTGCGTCAGATTCAAGATGGCGGCAAAAATAGACTACGAAGTACAATAACTGTATGTAGTTTTCGCAATAGAACAAAATAGCTAGAAACATATTTTTAGAATAAAGCTTCAGCTACAATTTGCCGCATCGTACGCAAATATGCGTCGATTGGTTTACAAGATGGCGTCTATAATGCAATTTGCTTATTTACAATTACATAACAGTTTTCTCTACAGTTAAAAATATCCTATTAGATAGATAAAAATTGGCTGCAAATTTTGATATATAGATTATTATTAATTTTATTTCCGATTATTAGTTTTGTATAAGAAACTATTGAGAACTATAGGGTTGTGCGCCGCCTTCTATTACCATTATTTTACTTTAATTCAAATCACGTTTTCCGGCTTTTGAACTTAGATGCAAATTTCTGTGAACAATTTTTTGCCCTTTTTTTCTTATGAGTCAAGTTATATAATCTAGCGGTTCTTAGAACATTATAGGTAGATAATAACAATGATTAGATTAAAAACTTTAATATTCTACAAGGTTCTCATTCTAGAAGATATACATAGTATTAAATTTTAACGTTTTAACAGTGGTGTGGTGAGTGTATTTGTGTAGGTAATAAACAAAATAAAAGTTTTATCTTGTACGGTGTTCACTTAGAAATGTTTGGGACCCAGGAATGCCCTAATTTATCGCTGCGCCACTGTTTTTACTAATATTAACAAAATCGACCTTATATTTTCTTGTTTTATTTTAGTCACAAGAGTAGGTAATATACGAAGATTTAACTTAACTCTAACGCGAAAAAGTTATTGAAAAGAGTGTTTCCCTCTATTGTCTCGTAGTAAAACTAAAGCATTATAGTAAAACAATACATTTATACGTTAGAAATACATATAGAAAGCATACATAATCAACAGACACAGAACACAGTATATTATAAGTTTTGAATCTCTGTGTATGTATGTTTGTGGTTTAATTTAGTTTTTTTCCTGAAGATAACTATTAAAAACCGACGGAGTGGCCGAGCGCACTAAATCGCAGCAGTTTGAACTGGTGAATACAGTCGGATTGTGTGGTTGGTAGTTCGATTCTCCGTCGGTGATATTATTCGGGAGAGAATAATATGTTTACATTACTCTCATTTCACAATCATTCCCTCATCCAGGTGTAGGAGCTCGCCCCCTGGCATCGGCGATTAGCCTCGTTGCAGAAATAGGCCGATGTAAAATAAATAAATAAATAAATAACTATTAAAAATGGTTTTGTCTAGCTTAATATGATCGAAGTTAATGCCTAGCAACAGGAAAATTAACTGTAACTGATATTAAGTTAGAAAAACTACTGTCCTTGTTTTTTATAGTTCTAAAAGTGTTGTATTGTACCTACTATTTGTTGATTAGTTTGCTAAAAATAATATTTGCAATTTTTATCCTTGTAAAAACTTGTCGGTATTACATAATTATAATGATACTTACCTGCGCAATAAAATTATTGCATGTCCAGAGTTTTAACTCTTTGGACAGTGGTGTCACTCCCATTTAATTACAACCGGTTTTCTGAGTGAGGGGTGGGTAAGGGTGGATCCAGAAAGGGATCCGTGCTGTGGAATAATTGAAAGATGAGAAAGGAGGAGTTATATTTATTTGTATTTTTCTGTTTTCCTCCCCAGAATAATGATGGATGCACCCATTGGGGGTGACGTAAATAAATATAACTACAGATAAATATGCTGGTGGTTTATAACAAACAGTTAAATTTTATTAAACGGTTTCTGGAAACCGACTGGATAAGAACACTGCCTTTGGATACCGCTAGAATATACATGTATATGTCCCAAAACCATTTTATTGGGTACCATAATTATATTTTTATATTTGACGTTCATAAGAGAATTATAATTCATTATGATACATTATTAGTTTCATTATGATACCAAACATTTTATTTTATAAAACATAATTGATAGTTAGTTACCTTGAAAAATATAAAATTGTCAAACCAGTCCGGCCAATCGCTACATTTACATACCATATTCCCTAATCGGGGATGTTGTTTGATTATATAATGCAAATTTATTATTTTAAAAGGCATGAAAAAGCTAAATAGAAAAAATGTATGTGAGGTGTGAATTTTCACACATTTCAGGGTTTTGTAAGTATTGCAAGATGCCCACATAATACTGGCTGTTTACAAATATTTGTTCTATTAACAATGTGTTGGTGTGGTGTTCAAAACTTGGTCTTCAGCTGTTATATTTTTTTAATTATATTTTTAATTTCATAAAAAGTGTGAAATTAAGAATTAAATTTTTAATTTCACACTATCTTAGCCATAAATATAAAAAATCCATAACATTATTAGCCATTATTTAGCCATGAATTAAAAAAATAATTAATTTTGTCAAAAACACAAAAACTGCAATATTTTTCAAAAACACAATCGGATCAAAAATTTCTCTGGTATGTTTCCGGGTCAGAAAAATGTACATTACCTATAATTTTTTCAGATTTTTAGTTTAACCCCTTTGGGTAAAAGGGGGCGGGACAAGAACTGTTTTAGCACATTTTTGGCTAAAATCGTGTTAAAAAAAGCGAATTTTAAAATACTACTTTTCGTTCCTTAATCTACGCCCTAAGAGCTTTATTTTGATACCACACAATAATTTTTTATAAATAATTTTTTTATCGACGACAAAAAAATCGACATTTTTCAAAAAACTAATCTGATCAAAAATTCCTATTGAACTATTCCGGTTCCCAACAATGTTCATTATGGAGATTTTTTTCACATTTTTAACTCCTCTGAGAGATGGGAGGGGGCACAAAAGTGTTTAGACATATTTTTGGCAAAAATCCCATAAATAAAATGATTTTTCACAAATAAAAATTTGCTTTTTGCTCCACACATTAAGAGGTTTCATTTGGTATGCCACTCAAAATTTAAAAAAAATATTTATTTTTTTATTAAATCCATAATTGTTTATATTTATCTCGGGATGTGTTTTTTTGAACTCTCAGTATTTTTCTAATATGAAGGTGGGTCAAAGAGTTGTATAAGCATACCAAATTTCAACTTTCTATGTTAAGCTGTTTGGCTACAACTTATACCGTACAGGCAGACAGACACATGAGTGACGTTATAAGGGTTTTTTGGTGGTCATACTTACAAAACCCTAAAAATAGTACAGCAAACTCGTTACAAGAGATTTTTTGTCTCACTTGTCGATTAAAAAACTCGTCGCTTCAACTCGTTTTCTAATTTCAACACGTGCGGCAAAATCACGCTTTATGAAACTTAGGTTTTAATATACTATTTTCTATTTTGCATTCATAAAGCTGCATTCAGAGCTCTGTAAATCAACACGTTGTACGCTATGGATAATTTTTAAACGAGGTCATTTGGTATGATCGGACATGCTCGTGCTTTGTCGTTGCTATACTACTGTTGAGCGATATAGTACGAGCTTGTCCGATCATACCAATTGCACTCGTTTAAAAACTATCCATAACGCACAGGGTGTTAATTCACTGAGCTCTGAATGCAGCTTAAGAGAGCCATTATGAAACTGAATTGAGTGTTTGAAAATTTTATTTTATAAAATTGATAAAACAGGTACAATAACATGAGAAAATTTACAAACAAAAATTGATCGTACCTTGAAAAATATAAGACTGTCAAACCAGTCCAGCCAACCGCTACTTTCACATACCAAATTTCATAAACGGGGATGTTGTTTGATATAAATAAAGCAAATTTGTTATTTTAAGAGGAATGGAAAAGCGAAATAGAAAAAACAGTATAAAAACTCTTTACATATGGTCTTTTGCCGCACTTGTTGATTAGAAAACTCGACGCTACGCTACTAGTTTCCTAAATTCCATGCCTCCGGCGAAATCTTGTCGTATGAAACTTGTGTTTTAATATATTATATGCATTTTAAATACACTGAGATGGGTTATTTCGGTTATTTTTGGTTATCTACGTAATTAAATACTCACAAATTGTTACGAAATATTGCAGTCACCTCGTATTACTCAGTAGCTTTTTCGTGGGTGTTATTTTATTATATTTATCAGTATCAAATTTAATACAAGTTAGCTAGGTGAATCACAAATTAATTCATTTGTGTGAAATATATATTAAAAACGTAGTGTTGTATTGGTGTTGTTTAGTTGTGTTATAGGACAATAGATGGAAACAGTGTTTTCGATAATTTTTTCCTGTTCCATTGAGTTGAATCTCTGTAGGTATTCTTGTGGTAATATTTAATTCAGGCTGAGATTAGTTTCTAATTGAAATATAAACTGAGCGTGCGTTGCTCTGAGAGACAAGCATTATTAAATTAATTGTAATAGCATAATAGCTTAGATGCGAGTGCATAATCTTATTACCAACTTTTAAACTTGATAAAACGTTCTTTAATCAGTTACACAGAGGCGTGTCTGGAATTTAAAAAAAGTTATGCTTTATTCGCGACTGAAACTAACGTTGGCGGCGCTGCGTACAACAGCTAATGGTGGACGAGAAGCGTATATGTCAGAAGTTTTTTCTTAATATTTATCTGTTAACACGTTCGCGGACAGTACGGCTATAGCCGTCCTACTTTTTTATTCAAATATACAAATGACGGCTGGGGCAGGTTTTAATTCCATTTAAGTATATGAAAACTAGTATAAACTGTCCTAACAGGAACATACCAAACACAGTAAATGTCCTATTATAAACAAAAATCTAAAAAAGTGACATTTTGGGTACTCATTGAACAAAACTGTCCGCGAACGTCCAAAAAAGCACTGTATTTAAGTCACTATATTTTAAAATACTTCTTAATTCACATAAACTGCAGCACAACACGCTACAAATATTATCCAAATATACGCTTCTGTTTAATTTAGCCAGTCACCACCAGATGTCTCACTGTTATTTGCAGTCGCGAATATTTCTTCTTATAACATGCAGTGGCAGCGGTAGGTTTTAAAATTTGGGGGGGTACCACGAAATATTTAGTTGGAGGTACACATTTTTAGGGTTTTGTAGGTATGACCAAAAAACCCTTATACCGTCATTTTGTCGTCTGTCTGTCTGTCTGTCTGTCTGTCTGTCTGTTCGGTAAAAATTGTAGCCAAACAGCTAAACCTAGAGAGTTGAAATTTGACATGCTTATACAACTCTTTAACCCGCACATAGGAAAAATACTAAAACATCTAAAAAACATATCCCCCTAAAAATATAAACAAATATGTGCTCATCGAAAAAAAAAAAAAAATTGTTTATAATTCTGAGTAGGGTATCAAATGAAAGCCCTTGGTACGTGGATTAACGATCAAATTTTTATTTTTGCAAAATAAATTATTTTGAAGCGATTTTTGCCAAAATTGTGCAAAAAAATTTTTGTCCCACACCCTGTAGCACAGATGGTTTAAACTAAAAATCTGAAAAAATTCTAAGTAATGTACATTGGTGTGAACCGGAATAGTACAACAGGAATTTTTGATCAGATTACGTTTTTGGAAAAAAACGCATTTTTTGTGATTTTTGGCTAATAATGTACACAAGTTATAGCTTTGTAACACACTACACAGGAACGTGTATGCTGGTGTAGTGGTTTTGACGCTGGTTTTTCACCCAATTAACTCGATCCGAAAGGGATCGAACCCTGCGAGAAGAGACAATATTATTTTTGTTTTTTTTTTTGAATTTCTATATTGTTTAAATTATTTTTTCAAAATTCTAGTTATATTTTAGCAAATGTTGCATTTAATTTTTAAAAGGAAATTGTTTAAATTATAATTTAATTCTGTTTCAATGTACACGAAATCAGAGGAGCGGAACTTATAACAACCAATGGAAGCCAGAGGCGCAATTTTTAAAATTCTTAATGAATCTTGCTATATAAAAAAAATACTGCACATATTTAGAAACCTAAATAATGGTATTAGGCGTTCGAATTAAAATTAACAAAAAAAATATTTTAATATAAAATTTGTTTTGGCATCCCAAATAATCATCATTCACTTACTAAATACCTCAAAACCCTGAAATGTGTGAAAATTCACACTTCACATCATTTTTTTTTTTATCAATATAGATATTTGTATTTTAAGATATTAGGGGGCCCACAACAGTTTTTAGCCTCACGCAGACCCCCACTGATTATATGGCATTCCAATTTCAATTTTACATCCTCCGTTGTTACATCAATATATTTTTTTGTTTTGTACTAGCGTTGTAAGTTGGTATTTTATAATTTAGTGATTATTTACATAATTGAATCATTTTGTTAAGTTTCATTATTGACAACTCTCATTTATGAATTGGCATTTTTTTCATAATTTAATTTTTTTTTATTTATTTTCAGTTTTTTTCAAGATTTGAGGACACTGTACATAACACAACTATACATATTAGAAAACGAATGAATCGTAAGTTTAAAGAATTATTTTTGGGTTGTCACAAAACATGTAAAAATATATATTTGGAAGGAAACCATCTGTTAACAATCTTGTTGCTGTGAAAATTATTCAAAATTGTTATTATCTCGAGCAGTGGACATTTAACGGTCGCTTATAGGGTTTCCTATACCCTTTCAGGGGATCAAAGGGGAAGTCAAAACACTTTTCAACTACCACTAGTCAAATTTTGATGTGGTGTCAAAAATTAGCTTTGGGGTCTTCAATCATTTTTAAAAGTGTAAAATGATCCTGATATCAAAAAGTATGAAAATCCCTGGTTTTGAGCAACTGAGTTTTATCAGATCTGTTTTTCTCCTGTTATATATTTTTTTGAATAGACTTAACAGTGCAAAATATTACTAATATTAAAACCTTGGGAGAAAGAACTCTAGCTTCTTAGGGGCGCATCATACTAGAACGCTATCCAACAGGCGCGCACACAGAAAATTAATCTGGGGGGGTCCATTTCGAAAAAATTTCCGTAAAATAATACAAATATATTGTTTTTTTTTACGGAGAGGAGTTGGCTCATATACAGGGTGTTTGTTTGAAACGGGGCACCCCGAAAATCGCCTTTATTTGTAAAGATACAAAAAATCTTCAGAACAAAAGTTAAACTAGACAAAAAGGCCCATCTAAAGGTTACTATAAGAATTCTGAGGCATTTCCGGTTTCACCGGAAATGCAATGAAAACAATAAAAAAAGAAAAAAGAAAACAATAAAAAAAGAAACTTGAAAACAAAAGAAAAAAAATATCTCTAAGATAAACTATTTGACTATGTAGAAAAAAAAACTATTACTTTTTACAATTATTTTTAAAAAAAATAAAAAAATTACAAATGCTCGATCAAACCACCAAATGTGTGGACAATAATCCACACATATTCTCATTCTTAATAAAAACTCTTCCATTGTTTTTCTCTTGTTTTCAAAGCTTGCTACGTTCAACTTTGTAAAACTTATATTGATTATTATTTTGTAAATAAATGGTCGCCATTTTGAAATGGTTAACATAAAAATATGATTTTTTGGTGTCATTGTAAAGCTAATTTAATGTGCTTTTTGGAAAAAATATAAAATTATAGATTCCCTATGCTAGATCAAAAGTTGACATCATTTCCGGTGAAACCGGAAGTGCCTCAGAATTCTTATAGTAATCTTTAGATGGGCCTTTTTGTCTAGTTTAACTTTTGTTCTGAAGATTTTTTGTATCTTTACAAATAAAGGAGATTTTCGGGGTGCCCCGTTTCAAACAAACACCCTGTATATTTTAATTTTGATTATAATTTAATATTTATTAATAAAAAGGTGATTTTTATTTTCATTTGCTTAGTTTGTATTAAATAACTATATGTTTTTTCTATTCCTGGGGGGGGGGGGGGTCTGGACCCGAAGACGAGTGTGCGCGCCTGCTATCCAAGTTTTACTTTTGTATCTTTTTTTCCAGGATTTTCAGGACACAGCATTTGAATATTATTTAAGATTTGGAAATTTTTACTTGGGCATGCTTACATCGTGGTATTATGACAGTTTTACTTTTAAAAGTTTCATTAAATTAATTAGTTGTTGTTCCAAAATCATTTTTTTTTAAATATAATATTCGAGAAAAACAATTAAACAACAAACTAACCTAAAGTAAACAAAAGACAAATACGCAACAGTTGAGAGCGAGAGAACATCAGTTTGCGCACGCGGGTTTTGAAAAACATGGCTAGAAAGACAAATGAATTGAATCATGTTCTATTTGTCTAGTCTTTAAAATCTAGTTTTTTTCATACTATCACACACAAATAACTTCGATTCGAATGCAAAAACTTTTTCAATTTTTTTTTTTTTCAGGTTAGACGTTAATATTAACTCTAGTGTGATATTTTATACGTTTATTCTGAAGAGATTTGTTCGCTTTAACTAGCTGTATTGTTCGAAATTTACCAGACATATTGACCTTGAAGTTCTCTTGTGTTAACATATTTTGTTCAAAATAACCTTATTGAAACCTGAAATAAGCTGAAAAGCAGGACTGTCCAAATAAGGATGTACGAAGGCGAGACGAAAAATGGTGCGAATAAAATTAAAAAGACACGAAAACTGCATTACTTCTCAAAAATATCATCTGATAAAAAAATTCCTCTAGTACGTTTCCGTATCAATGGACATTACCTATAATTTTTGTTTAACCCCTTTGGGCAGAACGGGGCAGGACAAGAACTATTTTAGCACATTTTTGGCTAAATCGTGTTAAAAAAAAATTAATTTAAAAAAAAACTACTTTTTGTTTCTTAATTTATGTCCTAAGAGCTTCCTTTTGATACCATAATTTATTAAATAAATTTATTATTTTTTTTTTATCGACGATACAAAAAAAACGACATTTTTCGAATAACTAATCTGACAAAAAAATCCTGTTGAACTATTCCGATTCCCATCAATGTTCATTATGGAGATTTTTTCAGATTTTTAGATCAACCCTTCTGGGAGATAGGGTGGCGGACAAAAGTTTTTTGACATGGCGAAATAACCATAAAAAAATTAATTTTTCAAAAATAAAAATTTGGTTGTTGACCCACGCGCTAAGACGTTTCCTTTGATATACCACAGAATATTTAAAAAAATGTATTTATTTTTTTATTAAACACATACGTGTTTATATTTATTATCTGTCTCATTTTGTAATACGAAACTAAGAGGGAAATTTCATTTTTTATGTTGTATATTTAAAATATCATCTTAGGGTGGTAATTCTGAAGTGGCACCTTTCAAAATATTTGACATGTTTATCATAATTTTGACATGTCAATCGCAATTTTGACATGTCAATTTTTTATCAGACATATATAGTTTTGAGTGAATATAACCTCGATATAATAAAACTTAACCAAATATTTAAAAGCCAGATTTACAAGTTCACATGTTTCCATAAAAGTCTATTTACACCACAGTCACCAAAGTAACCAGATCTAGTTTCGTATTACAAAATGAGACAGATTATATCTCGGGATGTGTTTTTTTGAACTCTCAGTATTTTTCTAATATGAAGGTCAAAATCTTATAAAAGCATGCCAAATTTCAACTTTCTATGTTAAGCCATTTGGCTACAATTTCTACCGTACAGACAGACAGACAATCAGACAGACAGGCAGACGGACAGGCAGACAGACAGGCAGACAGACAGGCAGACAGACAGATAGATAGACAATCAGACAGACAGGCAGACAGACAGACAGTCTGACAGACAGGCAGACAGATAGACAGACAGACAGACAGACAGACAGACGGACAGGCAGACAGACAGGCAGACAGACGGACAGACAGATAGGCAGACAGATAGGCAGACAGATAGACAGACAGATAGACAGACAGATAGGCAGACAGATAGACATGAATGACTTTATAAGGGTTTTCAATTTCTACCGTACCGACAGACAGATAGATAGACAATCAGACAGACAATCAGACAGACAGACAGGCAGACAGACAGACAGACAGACAGACAGACGACAAAATGACGGTATAAGGGTTTTTTGGTCATACCTACAAAACCCTAAAAATGTGTACAGACAGACAGACAGACAGATAGACAGACACTTGAGTGACGTTATAAGGGTTTTTAGGCGGTCATACCTACAAAACCCTAAAACAGGTCCAAAAAAGTCATTACTTGTATTTTGATAAAAACTATGAGACTTTTTAGCTTGGGTGGGGGGGGGGGTGATCAAGCCCGTGAGCCCCCGCAGGGTGCGCGTCTTGTCAGATCTCACTTGCACAGATTCCCGGAAAGTTTAACCGTCTCTGGATATTTACTGCTTAAATTTCTTGATAAAGGTACTGAGGAATTAATACCCTGATTGGACATAAGTTATTGCTGTATTAACTTGGATTTTGGGGTTTAGTGTTTCTTCTGGTTTATTTACCCTTTGCGCAATTTTCCAGTTTGAATACCCACACACATACTCACATATTTTATATTATTGTGGTGCCACTGCTTAAGCAATTGTCTTATTGGTTATTTTTATATTGCACGGATGTTTCACGTGTCGACACGATGCTATTGCCGTGGCCAATTAATAGTTTTGTCTGCTTGGCATGCAGTTTAGTAGGTCTATGAACTATCAACTCTTCTATATATCACGCTAGAGTTACCTAACAAATTAGGCAGAATAATTTAATTTAAGGACGCATGAAGACGAGTTTAAAGAGTAAAAAGGCTGGACATCTCTGAATCTCATTAATATTTTTCGTGTACTCTATGTCGTTGAAGAAGATTCTTAATTTTAGTGTCAATCAGTAATATATGTGTTGGAGCAGGCGCGCATTTTGGGGGTGTCACGGGATTGAACCCCCCCCCCCCCCCAAGAGCTTCAAAAATACGTGTTTTTTACGTGCACGAGCCTTTATAAGAGAAATTATTAGATGCTAAGTAGCAGGGATGGTGCGTCGGCACAAAGAACGGCTCCCGATTTTCAATTCCCGAATCGGTATTTTTGAGAACCTACTTTGACTTCCGACTCCTTTCACTCGTCAATCGAACTTATATTACATATTTTAGGTTGTGATCAGCTGTCATTATAAAAAGGATTTATTTTATTTCTTCTGTCCATCCAACTTAACTGCCTTTAACAGTCCTGTACTTCTAAAAAAAATCAGCTGTGGCCACCACAGGACCGACCGCCATCATAAAGTACTTGTATAAAATACATTCTAGCAGCAGAGTAGAAATAACTTGGCCTAATATTTTCTAACAGATATTATTTATCATGACCATGGAAACGTTACATATAAGTATGAAAAAATCAGCTGTGGCCACCACAGGTCCGACCGCCATCATAATGTACTTGTATAAAATACATTCTAGCAGCATAGTAGAAATAACTTGGCCTAATATTTTCTAACAGAGATATTATTTATCATGACCATGGAAACGTTACATAAGTATGAAAACATTGAAAATTTTTCGAAATTTTTCGTTTTATCAAAAAACGTCTCAAATAAAAGTTATTAATTATTGCCTTTATAGCAACTTTTGTTCAATAAATTTTTACGAAATATTTTTCTGTTGCTAAATATTCGCAAAAATCTTAAAATCGACACGAGTAAACTCCCATTTCTAGTCAACCGATTTTTACCAAAAGTTGATCAACTCGTGTCATTGCAGTTTCATAAAAATCCTTTTAGCCGAATTTGCTCTGCACGTGTACACAGACAGACGGACAAACAGACAGACAGACAGACAGATAGACAGACAGACAGACGGACGGACAGACATCATGCTAAAAATAGTCAAAACGTTATGTAGGGACCTCAATTCGTGGAGATCCATCGAAATCTCGAAATGTCAAAATCGGTATGATCACAATACCCCCCTTATATATGTTGACGGTCGGTAAAATTGAGACTTAGAAAAAAAAATTCAAAACCTGATTTTCTTATTCTCAATAATGGTAGTGCGACCCATGAAAACCTTTGTACGTTAAAATTGTAGTACGATTTGTTATTGTAGTTTTATATTATTTATTTAATATTTTGCGAAAAATTGGGATAAATGGCATCTCGCTTATAATTCTTTCGGGACGTTTTTATAGAGAACCGAAATTTCCCGCGAAATTTAGGACGGTTGGTTACCCTAGTGCCAAGGGTTGTTGGACCTCCGGTACAACAATTTGTAAGATTATGCTTCTCAAATCATTAATATGATTTATCCAAATATTCTGCATTTATTTGATTTCTTGAAATTCGAAAGTCTTTAATACATAACTTGTTCAACTACAACAATTTATGAATCTACATTTTGTGAATTTAATTATTTATACGAGGAAAGTAACTTTACAATTTTCATATTTATAATATAGTTTCACAGATGTATATTTAAACAATAAGTTTTTTCTTTGTAATTTAATAGAGCAGTAATAATCACGTGTTCTTAAAATCTTGCGCCATTTCTGAGCTGGCAAATGTTTCTTTTAACGTCACACATTTCTATTTAAAGTACATGGTTTTCTTTTTGTTTTACAGAAAAGTGTTAAGAAAGTATGAAATTATTCGAAAATTAAATTAAATTAATATTACAGTATAAAATGGCCAAAGAAATATAATGCAAAAGTTCTTCCGAAGAGATACTATGTTTTCTAACAATCTGAAATGAAATTATTAATAGTTTGTACCAGAATTTGCAGCGTATTTTTACCTATCTAATAGGATATTTGATTTATATACTATTATATATTAGTTGAATTATATACTCAACTTGAGTTAAAACAACATACAAGAACATATCATTTTAATTTGAGTTAATGATAAGTCGCTTTTAAAACATTTAACTGGTTCTTTAGCAACCGGCCATTAATATCACATCTTTTCAGGTATTATAACCAATACTCGCTAAATCTTCTACCAGTTGTCTCCAAAAAAAATATAAATTCATATTGAAGATACTCCATAAGGAAAATTCTTAAAAAATTATTTTGCTGAAGTAACAAATTGACCTAATTTCTTTTGGGCTAATAAGCATTTTAATATTCTTGCGTCAAAAATAGTTTTCGTCATTAATGACGTTTCTTTTGTTAAGTGAAATGACCTACACTATTGGCGTCATCAAAATGACGTTGCATTTTAAACTATAATTGCATTTATCAAATAATTAAACTCAAGGAAATTTTAATATTGCATCAGTTCCAGTTTTCCGCAGTAAATTCGCTTAAATAAAAAAACCAGAATTAAAAGATCGTATACAGAAATATAAAAAACTATAGTGTTAAGGCATAGATTGAATTGGTTAAAATTAATTTGGTCACAATTTTTGGTATTTGGAATACCTGTATATTCTATTTCTAGTAGAATTGCTCAAGGACTTGTTTTCTGCGCAAATAATATTTTTAGACCCTTTATTTCTTTGTAGATATTTTTAGAAATTGCGTACAATAAGCTGTCATTTCTAAAAAAAATTAATAATGGCTCAATAGAAAAACAAAGAACACTTAAAATATAAAGAAAATCAATATGGAAAGTTTTTAGAAATTTAATTGCTGGAATTTTTCTTGGCGGGGGGCAACTAGTGCTGGCAAACACTTTATTTTTCAAAATGCAAGTGACCTAAAAATAGTCTTTATTTCCAAAATGCGAGTAATGAATAAAAAAGGCTATGAGCTCTAGAATTAAAATGTGTTCCTTAAAAAAATAAAACTACGTATTTTTTAGTTCGGGAGGGGGAGGGGGGATTCACGGGCTTCAGATCTTCCTAAGGTCACACCTCATGTAAACTCAGATAATTCGTTCTACAACCCAAAAATATTCTTATAAAAATGATTAATAAAAATATAAAGTAAAAATACATAAAACAAGGTTAATACCTGCACTTTACCTTTGAAAATAATCGTGACTGAGGGAGACGAGAGAGAGGAGAAGAGAAGAGGAGTAGGAGGGTTACTGTACTCTTTTTTTTGTGCGACTTTAATAAGCAACCTATCCAATGACAGTTGCTTTTGCCTCAGTGGCGAATTAAGTCGTTTGGGGACCCGGGGTGGTAAAATTAAAATGGGCCCTCTATTATTTTAAATAGAATGGAAATATTTGTATATGGGCCTCGGTGGGCTCCCCGGCTTCGTGAACACCGGGCGGCCGCCCAGTCCGCCCACCGCTTAATTCGCCTCTGTTTTGCCTCCTTTTGAGGATTTCGCGGAAATGTGACATTGGAAACAGATCATCGTTTGCACTGATACAGCCTTATTTTTTATTATATTTTATAATTCTATATTTTCCTAGGCCTTTGTTACGTTCAAATATCGCGCCGCACACTGAGTACCTTCACAATTAACAATTCAAAATTATTAAGAACCAAGTGTGCCATGGTAAAACAAATAAATACTGTCTGATAAATAAAACAAAGGTTGGATACAGAGGCTAATTTGGATATATTGCGAATTATCGTTAATTTTGGTGCAATTACGGCCACGGGACTAATAACCCGGATAATTCTTTATTCAGCCAACCATTAGATGTAAATTATCCTATATTTACACGTCTTGCGACGGATTTTTGGGTTTTATAGACGTTATAGGCACGTTACCAGCATACGTGCCTTTTTAGCTGGGGTATACGTTTTAGTTAAGATTTAACCATTACAAATAAATTAAAAAATAAAATAACGTATTTGATAAGTTCAATATTTGATAATTTTACAATAATTTTTATCTCATTTATTTGTTTTTCCTCATGTGTCCCTCTATTTTTTCCTATTCTCATCTCGGCTTCCCTCTCCGATTTTTTTCCTTCTTTCTTCCAGTTCTCTCGCCCATCTTTCTCTCTTGCCTACCTCACTCATCAGTTTCTTTATCTCTTTCTCCCAGATTGCTATCTCCTTGGAACTCTTAGCTAAATGCTCCAAGGTTTCCTCTTCTTCCTTGCACGTCTCCTTAATCTCATTTGAAGTGAGGGATTCTTCCGTATTTTTCTCCTCCTCCTCAGACGAGATTTCTTCCATAATCTCTTGCTGTTGCTTGCGATTCAGATCCATCAGTTCGTCAGTGGTCAACTTCTGGCCATGTTTCTCCAGCAGCTCTAAATGTCGTCGAACCATCAGCTCATTTGTGATCACGCGAAGCTCGGCAGATAAAGCGTATTGTCATCTGACACTACCGATAGAGGCGCCGAGATAGCATATTTTTGACAGGTTCAATGGTATCTTCATGTGATATTTATTAAAATTAATTTATTATTCAATATGAGGGTTGCGTTAAATGAAATTTTCCGTTTTCTCAGTGCCCAAGTAACCTCTAGGGTTATAATTGAAGGTAATAAGACTTTTTTGCCACGTTTCGGAACACGATGAAAACTTAGGTCTCTATCACGACCTACTTTTGCATTGCAAAGATAAACACAACAATTCACGTTGCATTTAATTTTTTCTTGCAATTTTAAAGACATTTTTTAAAAACTCGCTGTGAAAACAACAATAAACAAACTCGACTATCATCCACATGTCAGTTTCTCAAAATCTCACTAGAGAGCTTCAGTTATTGTTAGATGATAATACGTACTACTCGTTACCGAAAGCCTCGTTCATTTATCATGTTAAAATTTATTAAACATTTTCTTATCTTAAGTTTTAGTTAGTTAGTTAGTTAACATTTTTGGGGCACAGCAACAAAGGCTATTTACGCCTAACGCAGCCCATTTAAATGACTAGACTATATATTAAAAACAATATATTAGACAATAAATAAATAAATAAAATCATTAAAAATACGCATACTGAATAAAAGAAATCTTGCACTGACAAACAAAAATAAATAATATAAAAAGTCGAAAATTCGAAAATTTGAACAGACTCAGGGTGTCTTAAGATTTACTATAACCGTATTTTCAACATCTGCATTTTCTGTAGACTGTCTAATAAATGAACAACATTTTGAGAGACACTGTCGTGGGGTCAAAAATTTAATAAATTGATAGTGCCATATTAAACGTTAACAACCTTGCCGGAAATCATTGTCTGGGGACCATCTAAGTATTTACAGAACAGTTGTGATCCACTGTTCATAAATATTGAGAACCACTGGTCTACAAGTTATAATATATTTGGAGAATTTTGATTGTGCCACATTTGTGTAGAAGCGCTGATTAAACTCTAATTGTATGTTTACAAGTGATTCTGTCTGCTGTCAGCTGACTCGACAGTTTGACTGATTGTGAAATAGAAATAATTAGTTAATGTGTGATTCTAAGTCAAAAGGTTAACCGGCGCTTAAATATTTTCAACTTTAATCATCTCTATTACTCTATTAATTCCTATAAATATATTGGTTGCTATACGCAACTATCCAATACATTGTTTCAATTAATATTGCAAATAATGATGCTAATTTAATTCCTGAATTGCTGAGAACAAATAGATTGCTTGTCACTGTCTATATATTATAATTAATTACTTATAAGGGAGGAGTTAAATTTATAGTTGTAGGGCGTAATTGCCCTTATCAGTTATCCACGTGTTTCAATATCAGATCAATGAATTGCTGACCATAAATCATTATTAATACTTGAAATCAGATGAACAGACAGTTCTTAATTTTTCCTTTAATTATATTTATTCGATTCAATGATAATTGACCTTGAATGATAATTCGATGTATGTAGTAATAATCTAAATATATCCCCCACCCCCACAACATGTGCCCTCCTTATGGAATACATGGCCAAGATTAACAAAAATCTCTAACATCTGATAACCCCTGAAATGCTCCGCGCTGGCGGACTGGTGCGTTGTGCAAATAAATATATTTATTTATTTATTTTATTTTTACTCATCATTTTTTATATTTTTTATATTTCATATACATTTATTTATTTTATTTTATTTATTTATTCAGTTTTTACATTATACTTTCATTCATACTTTTATAATTATAATTTATTATTGTTACACTACATTCTACTGTTATATACACTTATATTATATATCCTATTGTAGCTCCGATGAAGAATAAATCTTATTCGAAACTTGTCAGCTGATTTGATTGGTTTTCATTGCTGTCCGCAACCCGTACAACCTCATTCTTTAATATTTATCTACGGACACGACTATTCCACATTTATGTTCAGTATAGCAGAATAACAGTTTTATTGCCTTGCCTGGTTCCAAACCTCGGATTCGCCTCGTTTATGTATCACCTGGAAGCAAGAGCCGTTAATTATTTTATTAAAAATGTGTTTAGCATTATATTTTAACTTTTTGCAGATCGGTTAGATTTTCTGCGAACTGGGCAAAATATTGCTATATATCAATTAAAAATATTTTTTTCTTTTTTGTCCGTGACTAGTTAAATTAATAGGCTGTGATAGATGGTAATAGCTATAGACGCTGGGTGGAAAAACCTGCCCCAAATAAACTGAAACTGTCTTAAAACATAATTCTTGGAAATACATTTTTGATTAAATGCAATTTATTTCCAATGTAAAATTAAAGAATTTAGCGGATCTAATAAAAACAATTAATTTTGCAAAATACGTTGTTTTAATATTACGTAATTACAGGAAATATACATTATGCAGTACCACAGACAGACAGATTATTATCTTAACTGATGCTTGACAGACTTGCAAAAAATATCATGCACTAATTTGATGTTTTTTAAAGATTATGTTCTAGTTAATGATAAAACAATGTACCTGATTAGATTAGAGATTTTGACATGAGAATGTCACTTTCGGAAAAATTGTGATTATAAACCAAATTCCAATAGTTTAAAATGTGATCTGATAGAATTAAAGTGTAAAGTGTAGCATAGAAATTCTAGTAAGTTCTTGTTATTTATATTATTATAGTTATAAGAATTGTCTAACAGTCTTTGAAGAAATGTGGTCATTGTACAACTTCAGAAGAGCCGTATACAAAAAAATCTCGTGATCCTGGCATCTTTTTTCCATTGCCCGATTCACTTCATCCCTCTACGATCTTTGGGGCCTTTTTCTTCTTCTTGAGGGACTCCACTTTATGATTCTTTTAATCAGTCGCGTATAATTTGCAGAACTGTAGCATGTTTTTGGCGCTCATTTTAATTTTAATTTTAATAGACAGGTGAAAATACAAGTGATGACCAAAAAAAGGTCTTCCCTTCTAAAATACTAGTGATGACAAAAAAAAAACGTACGATGGAGTCCCACAGGCCTCGCGCCCGTGGCACTTGCCCCGATGCTGGGGCGTTGCTACAGCTTTGATATTTTGTCCTTATGACAAGAGCCCTGCATATCCTCGGATATCCGCCAATTTTCAGCGGATGCGGATAACTTATTAGTTAGACAGTGCGGATACGGATCGGATGCTGGTTTTGGATGTGCGGTTGCGGATCGGATGCGGATATAGGACACTTATCCGCACTTTGCTATTTGTATAGTTCAAATTGCAGTAGAAATAATAACTAATAACTAAGAACAAATTTTAAAAATGCTAGCGCAGCAACAAGTTTTAACTGATGAAATGCGTTTTTTGTCCATTTGAAAGAATGACATTACTGGTTCGAATTTGGTTCATTCAAACTATTCAATTATTATTAGATTGGTATGTTATATAGTTCAGTGTTACGAATTTTTAAACAGCTGTTCTTTTATTTTTAGAAAATTAGAATTATAATTTATTATGTAACTTATTAAATGTGAACTGTGGAAATATAAAAAAAAGATTTATTTTTATTCTTAATTAATTCATAAATAAAACATGAAATATGTAATTTTAAGTTCAAAGTTCTCTTTTTGATGAATTTTTATGAATGGGAGTATTTTTAGAACGATATATTATTTATTATATAACAACAGGCTTTAAAGAGAAATTAAAAGCATTGGAATGTATGAGGTATAAGCTGTTCACTTTTGTTAAGGACAAACTAGATCTGGTTATTTTGGTGATTTTTATAGTGTATTAATGACTTTTAGAAACTTGGTTATATTGTAAAAAAGGCTTTACAGTTTTGGGTTATGTTTGTATTATTTTAGGTTAGTATTATATTTACAAAATATTTAAGATGGTACTATTCAAAATAAGATATGACAAATGATATTTTTTTAAATGACTTTTCAAATTATTTTTCTGTAATACCAACATGACATATAGTTTCAAAGGTGCAAACGGTTGAAAACTAATTTTCCTCTTAGTTTGTTCTTACAAAAGTGAACAGCTTTTATTAGATAATGATTTTAGGGGATAATCAAG
This sequence comes from Liopterus haemorrhoidalis, assembly GCA_963971575.1. Lineage (NCBI taxonomy): Eukaryota > Metazoa > Arthropoda > Insecta > Coleoptera > Dytiscidae > Liopterus > Liopterus haemorrhoidalis. The sequence goes on along the minus strand of OZ020618.1, from coordinate 11,565,556 downwards.
TTTACTATGATAAATAGTCTTCTTCTTCTTTGGGCACTGTGAGTTAGGTTGACTTTTGGCCTCACTCAAATAAGTCCTCCATCTTGATCTGTTAATGATCAGGTCTTTCTACGTGTCCTGTATATCAATATTTGTTAGATCTTCGGTTAGATGATCACTCCATTTCTTACGAGATCTTCCCACTGGTTGACGGTTATTCTATAACTTACTAACCATTATGTCCTCCTGCATCCTTATCATGTGTCCTGTCCACTGTAATCTCTACCTCTCAGTTCTTGTTTGATACTTGGCCTTGAGTACAGTTCTCGGTTATCTTTGTTCTTGCGGATTATCCATTCACCAATCATAGATTTTCCTTTTCTTCATTTTCATGTTCTCCTGGGTCTTCCCTTCTTTCGTTTCTCTGGGGATTTTCTCAACAAGAGATTCACTGTATTTAGGTAGTGGCTTATGAAGGACTTGTCAAAGGACACTAGTTATAAAATAACTTAACCTCAGTTTAAATATTCGTACTTGATTCTAAAATACAGTTATCTTTGCGAATTTAACAAGGCCACCAATCTAAAATAATAGTAATTGAAATATTGCCAGAATCTTGACCAGTTCAAATCGTGGTTTGAGTACTAAAAAAAATGATTTTTTTTTTAGATTTTTACGTAAAAATAATATACAGGGATAAAAATATAGCAATGACAACAAACATTAAATGCAAGGATTTGCAAAAAAATTAATGGCAAGTGACGAGCTGCCTGGCTACAACTTGGTATTTTTCTAGGTTTATTCTGATAAAAAAGATATATAGGTAAAAGAAAGATATATGCACTTGTTGAAAAGAAAAACGTCTTGATTCACTTAACGGCGTTTTTCGCTTCATGACAATATTCGCTTAATGGCTACGGCCCAGTTCTTATTCCGCCGTTATTGGGAGATACTATTCACTATCAGTGCTAGGGCAAGAATTGGACTGACAGGGCACTTGTCCAAAGGCGCACATCTTCGCTTCAATTTGTATATACAGATACCACCGATCCTCCGTTGTATTTGAGTTCTTGGGGGCACAACTTTTATTTTCCTGCTTCGAGTGCAAAATAACCTTGTTTCGTCACTGCTTTCTGTATATTGTCCAGGGCCGTAACTATTTCTTCGGGCCCTGGGCAAGATTTTATAACTGGGCCTCCCGAAACACTATATCGTACAAGTGATGTCCTAACAAAAAAGGTCCTCACTCAAATACAATTATTATGCCAATATTTTCCTTTCTGCCCCCCCCCCCCCTCTATCTGGGCCTTGGGCATGTGCCCCGTTGCCCCTGCCTAGTTACGGCACTGATATTGTCATCTGTTTTATTCACCTTTTCCAAAAACTTGACTGGCAGATATTGTCTTCCTTTTCATCTGTTCTTTATCAATCTGTTGACACGCTGGCAAAACCGGTATCGGTGCCGACGCCGGATACAATGTAATCAAATAAACGTTTTCACATGTAGCCCGGCCCGACATATTTGCCGGTCCTGCCGCAGATACCGGTGAATGCTGCCAGCGTTGATCTCGATAGTTCGGAAGACGAACCGGCATCTCATTGTTTTCTTTACAATGTCCTGGTTCTTATTACTATTTTATAATCATTGTACAAGGAAATGAAATGTATTAGGTAACGGTCTGGCGAAATTTTGTGCCCCTGGAAAATTGGATTAAATCGGCCCCACAGAGATTATGTCAAGGACCGGCCCCATCGATCCAAGAATCGGCCCTATTGGAACCGGCGCACCGGGAATTTGCCCGGTATCCCGGCTATTTGGTCATCATACGAAAGTAATTGAAGAATTTATACTGATTCTTTCCAAGTTTTCCAAAGAGTGTGTAAAAACTGCCTTCCAAGTCGCTGACAGTTAAAAGGGGATGGACCTAGTGTTGTCTTTTGTTTTAACCTTCTCGGCACTCCTTTCTAAGGTACGATAACCCAAGGAGAAGATCGCGTGTGTGAAAGACTGTAGCGGTTAGAGCCGGTTCTGGCTTCGGTTTTGTCGGTGTGTGTGAAAATGTTCTGTCTTCTATTCAAATAATTTATCATTATCTGCGGCGGAATAATTCTTTTAAATTCTGATCTTTAATAAATCCTTCCTTCTCCAAATCACTACATCTATTTTACGTTTCAGTCCTTTTAGGTCAAATTCCACTTAAGTACGAGGTCTGTTCAAAAAGTATCGCGAATTTTGTGTTTTGTCAAAAATTATTTATTTATTCATGAATATCTATTTTGTCCCCTTCAAAGTAATCCCCACCAGATATTATACACTTGTGCCAACGTTTTTTCCAATCCTCGAAGCACTTGAAAAAATCATTTTTTGTGATCTTGTTCAGCTCCTCCTTCGATACCGTCTTTATCTTCTCACTCGTAGCGTAGCGTCGTCCTTTCATGGGCCTCTTCAGTTTCGGGAACAAGAAAAAGTCACAGGGGGCCAGATCTGGGGAATGCGATGGCTGCGGCATTATTAGTGTGTTGTTTTTGGCCAAAAATTCGCGCACAAGCAACGATGTGAATTTCGCGGTGACCCGTGTCATGCCCAAATCATTGGTAAAAATCGAATGGCACGAGCCAATCGATATGTTTAGATCCTCAGCAACTTCTCTAACGGTAATTCGACGATTGGCCAATACTATTTGCTTCACTTCATCAATGTTTTCGTCTGTTGTTGACGTGCTCGGGCGTCCGGCACGCTCTTCGTCGTTCACATCTTCTCGGTCCTCTGAGAACATTTTGTACCACCGATAAACGTTGCTTCGGTTCAAGGTAGCTTCACCATATGCCACAGTCAACATTCGGAATGCGTCTGCGCACTTCATATTTTTTTTTTCACACAAAATTTGATACAGATTCTTTGATCCATTTTTTGGTATAGGCAAAAATCGAAGACGAGCCAAAACACGTGCAAGCAAAGCAACTGTCAAAAATTAATTGAACATTCAAAATGGCCGAACTTGTCGGCATAAGTGAGAGACATGAGTACCAACATAACGCCACAAAAAAATCGAAAATCGAATAATCGTAACCCGTGGAAATTCAAAATTCGCGATACTTTTTGAACAGACCTCGTATATACATTTTCTTGTTCTTCTACCGAACTTGCCCTGAAGTAATTTGTCCAAACGTTAGTTTCCGATATTAGAACTCTTTTTATCGTAAAAGACCTGGTTGTGCCTGAAGAATCATCCAAAATAGTTTGGTGCATATCTACCGATCTATTCCGAACTGCTATATCAAATATTCAAATAGTGACGATGATTACAAATCTTCCAAAGGAGGCGTATACGAAGATAAATCTTTTTAAGTGATCCGTACTCGGAAATTTCCAGATGACCGCTACAGTTGGCAACCCTGACCTACGCAGTTACAAAATCATTAACCATAAAATATCGTGTTCAGAATTCAACATTAAACAATCATACATTTTTTGGTAATTTAGCATTTTATATAACCATTATTAAATTTCGCGTGTTTTGTTGAATAATTAATTTAATATTACACAATATGATACTCAATTATGCGAATAATTACAGTGGTCTGAAATTTTGTCATGTGGATAAATTAAACCACATATCCGCAGGATTACAGAAGAGGGGACTATTTAGAAGATTGAAAACAATAAAAATCTAAACAATGGTTCACGACGATCTTCAGTTAGGGTAACAATCTCTTAGGGTTACATCCGGAGTCTCCGAGTTTCAACATTGTCTTTCCGGGCTCCAGGTTTTATTATAATTTTTTCGGGTTACACGCATCAGCTAATAGGGGAAACTTTTTAAAATCGCAGCGCCATATGCGTTAAGTGATTTCAAAACCTTTTCCAAAAAAAAAATAATAAATAAATAAATAAAATAAATAAAAATTTATTTTTTCGTTAAATACATATGAGTGACGGTATAATGGTTTTTTGGTGTTACCTACAAAACCCTAAAAAGATGTTTTTTGATCTGTCCGTCTGTCTGTCTGTCTGTCTGTCTGTCTGTCTGTCTGTCTGTCTGTCTGTCTGTCTGTCTGTCTGTCTGTCTGTCTGTCTGTCTGTCTGTCTGTCTGTCTGTTCGGTAAAAATTGTAGCCAAACGGCTAAACGTAGAGTGTTGAAGTTTGGCATGCTTATACAACTTTTTGACCCGCACATAGGAAAAATACTAAAACATCTAAAAAACATATCCCCCTAAAAATATAAACAAATATGTGATCATCGAAAAAAAAAATATATATTGTTTTAAATTCAGAGTACGGTATCAAATGAAAGCCCTTAGTACGTAGATTAACGATCAAAATTTGATTTTTGCAAAATAAATTATTTTGACGAGATTTTTGCCAAAATTGTGCAAAAAAAAAATTTGTCCCACACCCTGTAGCCCAGATGGTTTAAACTAAAAATCTGAAAACATTCTAAGTAATGTACATTTGTGTGGACCGGAATAGTACAACAGGAATTTTTGATTAGATTATGTTTTCGGAAAATAACGCATTGTTTGTGTTTTTTGCTTGACCATGTAAAATATTTAATAATGGTGTAATGCTTAGAATACTGGCGTTGTAATTTGCAAACTCGAGTTCAATCCGGCCTCGAGGCAATTTCATTTTTTCTGTTTTTTTGCATTTTTACTTTGTTTAAATTATTTTTTCAAAATTCTAGTTACATTGGGCAAATATTGCATTTAATTTTTAAAAGCGTAAAATTAATAACCAGTGGAAATTGTTGAAATTGAATACTCTTGGACTTACAACCAAGTAACTTATACCATGGATACAAGTAAAAAAATAAAATATATAAAATATATGTTATGTCATAATGTCTGTATCATATTAGTGCCTAAATATATTACTGCTATACTGCTATTTATATTCCTATAAATACACGAAATCAGAAGGGCGGAGCTTATGACTAAAACAACCAATGGAAGCCATAAGCGCAATTTTCAAAATCTTATTGAACCTTGCTATATAAAAACAATACTGCACATATTTAGAAACCTACATAATGGTATTAGACATTCGAATTAAAATTAACAAAAAAAAATATTTTAACAAAATTTGTTTTGGCATCCCAAATAATCATTATTCACTTACTAAATACCTGTAAAACCCTGAAATGTGTGAAAATTCACACTTCACATCAATTTTTTATTTATACAAGAAAGTTTTACAACTTATTTTGAAAACCATTGGTCAAAAAAATAATTGATTCGCTAATTGATATTTTTTTAATATAATGGTAAATGTTGTCTAATTTAACCAATTTTGTAGGTCTTATAGTTCTTGAGATAGCAATAGTAGACAAATTAAAATGAATACTCATATTTCCGACCTTTTATTTATATAAAAACCGTATGTATATTTTCGTATCTTCAATAATTATTTCGTCAGATCAATATTCCAGTTTTAAATGGGCTGAAAGTCGATAGTTCATAGTTCTTATTTCCTGTAAAATTGTCTTTATCATTATTACCATTATTGAGGTAAAGGTCAGGCACGTGAACATTATCAAAATAAACTTGCAGATCGTTATTATCAGGAATGCATCAAGAATTGGAATACATTGCATTTTGGAACGAATGTTAAAAAACTTGTTTTACATAATCTAGAAACATGCAAATGAGGATAGATATAGAGGAATTTAGAGAAATAGAGAGAAGAGAGTGAGAAAAATAAGAAGAAAAGAGTCCGAATGAAAAGCAGAGAGGAGTATAAGAAAATAAATTTAAGATCGTAGTGCAGCGGTGATCAATTTTGAAACGTAGGTAGAGGGTACTCAATGTTATTGTTGCATAGCTGTTAAAGTAAAATAATAGGAATAAATATATTTTACAATATTTTGTGAACCTATTTTACTATTTTATCAACAAGATGCTACTAGAGGGAAAAAGGGAAATTTCGCCAAAAAGGGAATTTTCCATATCTGATAGATTTTTTTTAAATTTATAATTAATTACTTCAGTCTTACTTACTTAGGGTGACCATTTGTCCCGCATTTGATAATGAGGACCTTTTTTTTACTCATCACTTGGATTTTGGGAAGTGATGACCTTTTATTAGGGTTTTGCAAAAAACCCTTATACCGTCATTTTGTCGTCTCTCTGTATGTCTGTCTGTCTGTCTGTCTGTCGGTCTGTCTGTCTGTCTGTCTGTTCGGTAAAAATTGTAGCCAAACGGCTAAACCTAGAGAGTTGAAATTTGGCATGCTTATACAACTCTTTGACCCGCACATAGGAAAAATACTAAAACATCTAAAAAACATATCCTCCTAAAAATATAAACAATATGTGCTCATCGAAAAAAAAATATATTTTTTATAATTCTGAGTAGGGTATCAAATGAAAGCCCTTAGTACGTGGATTAACGATAAAAATTTTATTTTTGCAAAATAAATTATTTTGAAGCGTTATTTGCCAAAATTGTGCAAAAAAATTTTTGTCCCACACCCTGTAGCCCAGATGGTTTAAACTAAAAATATGAAAAAATTCTAAGTAATGTACATTGGTGTGAGCCGGAATAGTACAACAGGAATTTTTGATCAGATTACGTTTTTGGAAAAAAACGCATTTTTTGTGTTTTTTTGCTAATAATGTACACAAGTTATAGCTTTGTAACAAGCTACACTGGAGGGTGTGTCCTGGTTTAGTGGTTATGCGCTGGCTCTTCACCCAACTAACTCGATCGAAAGGGATCGAACCCTGCGAGAAGAGATAATATTATTTTTTGTTTTTTTTTTTTTAATTTTTATATCGTTTAAATTATTTTTTCAAAATTCTAGTTATATTTTGGCAAATGTTGCATTTACTTTTTAAAAGCGTAAATTTAATAACCAGTGGAAATTGTTTAAATTATAATTTAATTCTGTTTCAATGTACACGAAATCAGAGGGGCGGAACTTATAACAACCAATGGAAGCCATAGGCGCAATTTTTAAAATTCTTAATGAACCTTGCTATATAAAAAAAAAAAAATACTGCACATATTTAGAAACCTAAATAATGGTATTAGGCGTTCGAATTAAAATTAACAAAAAAAATATTTTAATAAAAAAATTGTTTTGGCATCCCAAATAATCATCATTCACTTACCAAATACCTGCAAAACCCTGAAATGTGTGAAAATTCACACCACATCAATTTTTTTTGTTGCTCATCATTTAGATTTTGGGAGGAGAGGACCTTTTTTTCTCATCATTTAGATTTTGGGAGGCGAGAACCTTTTTTTTTTGCTCGTCATTTGGATTTTGAGAGGTGAAGACCTTTTTTTTGCTCGTTATTTGGATTTTGAGAGGTGAGGACCTTTTTGTTTTACAAGCCAATGGGGTAACGTCGATGTAAATAAATATATCTTTGGGTAATGGGTAAAAATGTTCCCCGATCCCTGATCTATATACTTGAAATAATCCACTATAAATTTTTCTTGTAACCTACTATAACCTACATTACAAAATATAGTTTTTAATTTTTTTAGAGACGTGTCAAAAAATGGCTTTATAAACATTTATACACTCCTACTTGTTGATACAATAGTAAAACAGGTTCACAAAATATTGTAAAATATATTTATTCCTATCATTTTACTTTCACAGCTATGTAACAACAACTTTAAGTACCCTCTACCTACGTTTCAAAATTGACCACTGCGGCGTTACGATCTTAAACAGTGTTGCCACCTGACAGGGAATTTCCCTTTTTCAGGGAATTTTTGATGTCTAGAGGGAAAAAGGGAAATTTCGCCAAAAAAAGGGCGATATTTTCCATATCTGATAGATTGTTTTTTTTTAATTTATAATTAATTCCTTCAGTCTTACTTACTTAGGGTGACCATTTGTCCCGCATTTGATGATGAGGATCTTTTTTTTTTGCTCGTCATTTGGATTTTGGGAAGTGAGGACCTTTTTTTTTTTGCTCATCACTTAAATTTTGAGAGGTGAGAAGCTTTTTTTAGCACCTGTCCTACATTCCATTGTAAAACAACTGGTCACTTTAGGCAAGGGAATTTTCTTGAGAAAAAGGGAATTTTTGCACCACCCACAGGGAATTTTCTTTTCAGGCAGGTGGCAACACTGATCTTAAATTTATTTTCCTATAGGGGAAAAATTTTAAGATCGTAGCTCCACGCGGATATTTTTGAAACCATTCTTAAACAGATACCACTTGACATTTACTAGTAAATAATAGCGAAAAGTGTATCAAAAAACGACAAAAAATAAATAATAGTATTCGATTTTCTGATTTTGTTTTAAAATTTTATAATCAAGTATGTATACACACGTACTGTGAGGACATTTTTTTTAAGTGACATTACTTGTAAACATCTTAAATACTACATTTTGTAATCTGGTTTTAAGTTATGGCGGCACAGTTTTCCATTGTCGATTATTTTAATTATATTGGGGCTTAAACAATAATTGCCGTGTTGTTTACGAAGGGGTAGAAATTTACAATGCTGGGCATATAATATTGTGTGGGGTCACTGAGGAAAACAGAGAGTTCATAAAGATTTATACAGACTTGTGCATTATAATCAAACTCACACACAATAACAGGAATTTTCAAGATATGCGATAATAAATACAAAATTGAAAATATTATTTGTAGTCACTATCATTAAAATGTAATGAGCAAACTTTCATATAAGGGCTCACTTTTTTCCAATTTTTAAAATATTTATCTAAACATCGCGCCGATTCCTAACCTCTTGCTTTCCCAATTTTGTTTAGAACCGTACGGTGTCTCATATTGGTGGAAACAAATGAAACGATATTTCCGGGTTTCTTCTTTTCAATGAATTGCACATAGACACACAACAATATGTATTATACATTTTTCAATGATTATAATAAAACTTTAAAAACAAACTTCATACAAAACCAATAGACAAAACGAAATGTTATCTGTCGCATACAAGTTCATGAAACGCTCACCAGATGGTAGGGTGCTTAGCTACAAATCCCTATACGTTGGCACTGCGCACAAGATTTTCTATAATTATATGAATCGTAATTATGTTATTTTCATTGCTATAAACTATTTACATTAATTTTAGATAAAATTACCGTAACCCGAAGATTTTATAACAAATCCCGGAGTCCGAAGAAACGATGTTGAAACCCTGAGACTCCGAGGGAATCCCTAAGACCCGATCCCCCTGATTACACCTCCGGTGCAAGATATAATTAGAGAAAATCAAATCTAGACATGATGCAGATCACATAACATTTTTTTAAAATTAGAGCATTCAAATTATCGTCAAGATAATCCTTCGACATTTGATCTTATTTTCCGAACAATATTTCTGTTGTCGTAGGCACATTACCTCTACCTTGACCTTCAATTATACAATGTTAAATGTTGTAAACAGTGTACTTTAATTCAAGTATCTCTAATCACATTACTAACAAGACTAACCTATCATAACATTCTGTCAGAATCACCAACTTGCAGACATAAACACACTGTAATGGCGGCACATAACTCAGTTAAATATAAAGATAAAACTTTCCATTGGATTCGACGCCAAATCATTGTTATCAACGTTTTCATGAAAATTCACAAAGTATCAACACAAGAAATTGTGTTTTTGGAGAAAATCCAAAAAAATTAATAAGGAATTTCAGCGTAGATTAAAATTAAAAAAATTAAAATGTTTATTGAGATCTAAACAAGTCCAGGAGAACGATGGAGAAAAAATGTGGGACAATTTGCGCCTTACAAACCCCATAAATGAAGAAAAGATATCGAAGGAGAAGGAGATAGATCAGAAGCAAGGAGGAAGAGATTCATAAAGAAATATATTTATTGCATGGGAGTAAGAGATTAATTTATTTTCAAGGGCGTCGAGAGGCGGGGGAATTTGGTACTAATTACCGGGGAATAGGCAAAGTGCAGAGCCCGAGGCTGTATTTTATATTTACCAATCAATATCCAATTTAATTATTTATGATTTAATTGCATAATTTCTTTGTCGGCATTGTAATATAATCTAAATTAGCGTAAACATCCCACTGCTAGGCAAAGGCCTCCCTTGCTGTCTTCCATTTTTCGATCGCTTGCTGTAGTTGGTCACCGATTGTCGAAGGAGTTCAAATCATCTCGTCATACGGCGCCCTCTGTTTCTTTTGTGGTCTATCGGAATCCATTCTGTACTTCTCTTGCTCCCACTCTCGATGATTTTCAAAATTTTTACCTATTGTCCCAAAGTGTTTTTTTTTTAAGTTTTGCCACCTCACGGGTGTAAATGTTTTTTAGAATTTTTTCCCCTCTGCCCCAGCTTCGTTTTTGAATTTGTACCTCCCCAGGCCTCAAATGTTTGTTACCGACCGCCAACATATATAAGGGAGTTATTCTGATCATACCGATTTTGACATTTCGAGATTTCGATGGATCTCCACGAATTGAGGTCCCTACATAACGTTTTGACTATTTTTGGCATGATGTCTGTCGGTCTGTCGGTCCGTCCGTCTGTCTGTCTGTCTGTCTGCCTGTCTGTCCGTCCGTCCGTCTGTCTGTCTGTGTACACGTGCAGAACAAATTCGGCTGAAAGGATTTTTATGAAACTTCATATTTAAGCTTCTGCCATCAATGGCACGAGTTGATCAACTTTTGGTAAAAATCGGTTTTAAAAAAACTAAAAATTTATCAGGGCCAGGGCTCAGAATTTTTGTGTTACCGAAATCCGGCTCACTCTCGTCTCTTTATTTTAGTTAAAATTTTTAGCGCACAGCAACGGTGGCTATTTGCAGTTAAGCGTCTCTCTTTATTCTCCTAGCAAGGGAAAAACAAAAACTTCAGTTTGCAAAACTCGAAAAATATTTAACCAGATTAAACTAAATTGCGAAACTCATTCGCAATTGAAACTTTAATTGAAAACAAGAGAGATTTCATGTTCATTTGTTCAACTGATGTCAAGTGACTTAGTTAAAAACCGATACAATTTATTCAAACAACGTATAATACTAATTTACTAGATGCTGTAGCTGACCTCTGGAGAAATCATGCATTTGTCTCATGGAGATATACAACTTGCAAAATATTATTATCGTTACATTAATATTAATGAATAAACAAGGAGAATTACAAAAAATATATGATGTCGATTAAAAATGATAAGTTATGCGAGGCAATAAAAAAGGAGACATGTATGAAGGTAGAGTATACTACAGATAATCTGATATACAAGACTGTATACCATGACAATCTGACCAATGGTGACATCGCCGCCATTAAGAGTTCAAATAAATATTAGTTTCAAATGGAAAAATTAAATCATCTTTGCAGCAGGGATGGAGAGTCGACAGAAAAATTATTGCAAGTGCGACGCAAGTTCGAAGCAACGCAAAACGAAACGACGCAAAGCCTAAGTGTAAAATAATCAGAGCCGCAGTAAGGAAAACTTGCGCTAGGTGCAAAACTGTATTTTGGCGCCCTTGGCAAATAAACGTAAGTGATAAGCAAAAACAAGGTTCTCACCTCCCAAAATCTAAATGATGAGCAAAAAAAAGGTCCTCACCTCCCAAAATCCAAGTGATGAGCAAAAAAAAAAAAATTTGATGTGAAGTGTGAATTTTCCCACATTTCAGGGTTTTTCACGTATTTAGTAAGTGAATGATGATTATTTGGGATGCCAAAACAAATTTTATATTAAAATATTTTTTTTTGTTAATTTTAATTCGAACGCCTAATATCATTATTTAGGTTTCTAAGTATGTGCAGTATTTTTTTTTTATATAGAAATGTTCATTAAGAATTTTAAAAATTGCGCTATGGCTTCCATTGGTTGTTATAAGCTCGGACCCTCTGATTTCGTGTATATTGAAACAGAATTAAATTATAATTTAAACAATTTCCACTGGTTATTAAATTTACGCTTTTAAAAATTAAATGCAACATTTGCCAAAATATAACTAGAATATTGAAAAAATAATTTAAACAATATAAAAATTAAAAAAAAAAAAACAATAAATAATATTGTCTCTTCTCGCAGGGTTCGTTCCCTTTCCATCGAGTTAGTTGGGTGAAGAGCCAGCGTCATAGCCACTAGACCAGGACACACCTTCCAGTGTAGCGTGTTACAAAGCTATAACTTGTGTACATTATTAGCAAAAAACACAAAAAATGCGTTTTTTTTTTCCAAAAACATAATCTGATCAAAAATTCCTGTTGTACTATTCCGGTTCACACCAATGTACATTACTTAGAATTTTTTCAGATTTTTAGTTTAAACCATCTGGGCTACAGGGTGTGGGACAAAAATTTTTTTGCACAATTTTGGCAAAAATCGCTTCAAAATAATTTATTTTGCAAAAATAAAAATTTGATCGTTAATCCACGTACGAGGGGCTTTCATTTGATACCCTACTCAATATATTTATTACAATTAATTATAAAAAAATATATATATTTTTTTTCGATGAGCATATTTGTTTATATTTTTAGGGGGATATGTTTTTTAGATGTTTCAGTATTTTTCCTATGTGCTGGTCAAAGAATTGTATAAGCATGCCAAATTTCAACTCTCTAGGTTTAGCCGTTTGGCTACAATTTTTGCCGAACAGACAGAAACACAGACAACAAAATGACGGTATAAGGGTTTTTTGGTCATACCTACAAAACCCTAAAAAGGTCCTCACCTCCCAAAATCCAAGTGATGAGCAAAAAAAAAGGTCCTCACCTTCGCGGAATGTGGCGCCCCTTAGTCAAGCTCATCGGCGCCCTTTTCCTTAGTGCGCTAGGAATTCGCCGCTTCCGCCCCCCCTACTGTGGCTCTGAAAATAATAACATTTAAACTACAAAAAATAGGATACGTGACCTCCGCCTGATAATTGATGTAAATGATTAAACACAAGTTCTTGAACCTAGCTGAATTGTAAAAATGAAAGAAATAAACAGTTTTTGTTTTTGATCGATTATCTCTAACATGCCTTATATTGCTGTCTTTCTATTCCACAACTTACTAGACGTATTTTATTTTTGAATCACACGATATATGTATAATAAATCAGGTGCATAACAGAACAAAGTGATAGATTTGTGTGGTAATACCAAAAGTTGACTGACAATGCCCAAGAAGAAGAAAAAGTTTATAGAAAGGTCACTGACATATTTAACAGTTATAATTTTAAAAATATCTGTAATTTATTTATTTTTTTCATATTTATGCACTGCACATAAAGTTTAAGAATGAATCTTGAAAAATGTTTACGTTATTTTATGTAAATAAATATTATAATAAAATAAAATGTTATCTAGTCCCCATTCAATAACCTAGACCTAGAGGAAGACTCATATCTTTGGCCTTAAACTTGTTTATTTAAATACTAATCAAGTAATTATTTTTATTATGTATGCAAAGTAACAATAACATTACATTTATTTTTATACTTTACTTCAGACAACAACTATATTTTTATACTCTATCACAATTGTAAATAACAACAAAGACTATAGTTTTATTGTGTTCAAGAATAACTTTAGTGCCAATTAAAACTGTGAGGTGCAGCGTGTGTTAACTTATTTGGAATAGAGTATTAAACGTGTTGAAAGATTTAGTTCCAAGTGTGAGGAAATTGTGCATGACTTTAACTAAAGTAAGATATGCGAGGGCTTTTAAGTTTTTACAAAAACACATTTGCTAAATTTTTTGTTTAACATTGGGGAACAAAAACAAGTCGTTAGGGGATAAATCAGGTGAATACGGGTAATGAGGCATTAATTCGATGTTTTTCTCTTTCAAATAATCAATTTGACGTGCTGTGTGGGAGCTTGCATTGTCATAATGAAAAATGATGCGACGTTTTCGGTTGTTTTTTCTGATTTTGTCGATGACTTCTGGCAAACATATTGTTGTATACCATTCAGCATTAACTGTTCTTCGATCCTCTAAAGGAATGGTTGCTACATGTCCAGTACAACTGAAGAAACAAGCGATCATTTTCTTGGAAGTATTTCGTGAAAGAACAACTTTTGTTGGTTTCGGTACATCTTGGAAGACCCAAACAGTGGATTGTTGCTTAGTTTCCGGTTCATATGAATAAATCCAAGTTTCGTCACCTGTTACGATGTTGTATAAGGATTTTACAGTGCATAGGTTGATTTTTTTTAGCATTCCCTTACACCAATCAACACGAACCTTTTTTTGAGCCTCGATCAAATCATGCGGAATCCATCGGGAACAGATCTTTTTCACAGCTAAATGTTCATGCAAAATCGAATATATTACAGTCTGCGATAATTTTTTTATATTTTAGAAGTTTCAAAAAATACTACCTTGAGAGCAATAAAGTATATTGTTTAGTCTACAAAAGAATTGGGGCCTAATAAACCAACTTTTACAATAAATACGAATCGTCAAACAAAAGCTTTGAAAATAGTCAAAAATCTAAAAAATCGTAAGGGGTACCCCTTACGATTTTTTCGATTTAGGAGCAACAGTTTTTTTCTCTCTGATTAACTTCAAAATGCGCATACTTATGTATATTGAGTCGTAGATCTCAAAAATAATCTCCATTATAAGCTACGGTTTGCCGTTTTTGAGTAAATTAAAAAAAAAAAACGACAGAAAATGACCGTATGTCAAAAAATACGTCTGTGCCGGCACTTTAAACATATTTTTTAGACTTCTCACCTTAAAATTGGTATAAAGGTACAAATAAAAAAAATAATAATAATAAAATTGTAAAATATGTGCGAGAAAAAACGTAGAACGATGATAGTCACTCACTAGGTATTAAGCAGTGACTTCAAAGTTTATCAGGACTGCTTCGAAACAGCTCATTGCAGAGAGATGATTGCGAAATATATGGTGGTGAGATGTACAAGTGCAACGTCTGTGTGGTTCAGGTTAAGTAACTTAGTTAAAGGTTACATGTTGTTTTGTGGACATTGTTTTGGCAATGTACGTGCGAACGGAAACGTTCTCTTTAAGTGTTAAACCTACACACGAGTTTGTTTTTGTCTGGTTGATTAGTTCTGTTTATAATTTTATCCCAACTGTTTTATATTCTGTAATACACCTATTTAATCGTTTGTCAATATATTTTTTCTTCTTTTTTTTAATCGTTGCCTGAGAGGTAGAGAGTTAAATTAATTGAAATTGTACGTTTCTTTTCCAGCCATAAGGTTATATTAATTTTCTTTCTTTCCGTGTTTTATATTTTTAAATTTGTCTCTTCTTCGTCTCCTTTTATTTAGGCGTTGCCTGTATTTCTTCACTCTGTCTTATGAAGTTCCTCTTGTTATTGCTAACCATCTTTCATGTTTTAGGTAGTCCTGGTTATCGTATCTCGGGTTTTATAAGAACTTAAATTTAAAGTTAAATTATGTTTTTTAGGAACTTTATTACTTTTACTTAGGGGCTCCGGGAGTCTAATTGGGCCCGGGCCCTGCAAAGGCAATAATTTCGCCACACCTTCCAGATAAATGATAATTACGGGCCCTATGACAGATAAAAAACTGCGCGTAAATAGAAATCGTTCTTTATTTTTTCTGAAATAAAATATATAAGATATGTTTACGTGACGTACCCATTGTCCACGCGGAAGCTACCGATAGAAATGCCACGAAGGGGTCAAAAATACTGATAACTAATGAGATCTAAAAAAAGTGTGCAGTCAAATCAGGTCTGGGACTACCTATAAGCACTATTATTTCAATAATTATTATGCATTCCAATTATCGAAAAAGAAATTAAAGAAATTATGTAACAAAATGACGAATAATAAATACGGAAGGGTAATAGGTTGATTTGTTAGAAAAATAAATCAGTCCCAGGCCATGCAGTCTGCCTGGGTACTGGTAATTTGTACTCTTTACTTCCTCAAATTTATTACTCTGCTCTCTTTTTGTCAATTATCTTTCGTAATGTATGGACGCCATGAGAATACTAGGAATCAAAATATGCCAGTGTTAGAGTTTTAAATAATTTATATTTGAGACTGTTGACTGCTTGAAGATGCACCGATAACTGTCTAATGTTGTTAACTCAGAGGCTGAGTAACCGTAGCGGCTAGATGGTTTATGGCCCTTTGGGATAGATGATTTCTAGGAAAGGAAATTACGAAACGTGCCAATTTGTAAGATATAAAAAACTTTGTAAAATAACTTAATTCTAAAAATACTAAAAGAACATTTTAAATTCGACGGAAATGTTTAATAAAAATTATATTGGATGGGTCATAATCCAATGCCTCCACAATATTAAGAGAATTTTCAAAAAAGTACGTGCAAACCCGAAATATTACGGACATATCTCATAGCGTTACGAAGGCAGAATGAAACTTTTTTTACTATATTTTTGTAGCTAAAACAAAGAGGTATTACGACTTTATTTTGATTTCTAATATCGTAGTAAGTTTAAGTTTCCATTTGTTTACTAATATCTCATTCGAGAAGCATTTTAGATTTTTATTTTTTCGCTAAATTTCCTTGCTTTCCCCTTTTACTAGAAGCTTGAAGTGCCGCCCAGTAAAAAAAGTAGTCGTTTTTCCAAATTTCCTTTTTGGCACCCTCCTTTTACTAGAAGCTTGAAGTGCCGCCCAGTTTTTTTTTCTAAATTTCCTTTTTGGCGCCCCCCTTTGACTAGAAGCCTGAATTGCCGCCCAGTAAAAAAAAGTAATTTTTTTCTAAATTTCCTTTTTAGCCCCCCCCCCCCTTACTAAAAGACTGAAATGCCGCCCAGTAAAAAAATTAGTTTTTTTTTAATTTCCTTTTTGCCCCCCCCCCCCCACTTTACTAGAAGCTTGAAGTGCCACCCTGTAAAAAAAGGTAGTTTTTTCTAAATTTCCTTGCATGGCGCCTTCTTTTACTAGAAGGCTGTGCCGCCCAGTAAATAAAAGTAGTTCTTATTACAAAAATGAATATTATTTTAATTAGCTATTTTGATGTTGTAATAGGCTATACATTTTTTCTTCCACTCAGCGCCCCTTGATCGTGGCGCCCCGATGCATCATCGCCTGCATACCGTCTTGAGCTGCCCCTGCTTGGTCCGTACGAATGATACTCATTAATAATGTGAATAAAATTCGATTATAAGTTCTTAATTTATAGAAATGTATTTAAATTCATATTGTACACTAATTAATGAAAAATTTCAGTTTTATGTTATTTAATTCTGCGGATTAAAGCCGCCTGGGAGAGGTCGATGCCCCTATGGCCTCTGCCATGGCTACGCCACTGATTTCTGCTAGTCATAAGATTTGTTTAGTCTTTTTTGCTCATCTTTTTGCCAACTATCGTTCTGAGAGTATTTATTTCTGCTGAATTTATTTAGTTATAGGTATATATCTTTTTGTATCTTCTGAGTTGGGTTGTTAAATTAGTTAAATTTTAATTTGTAAAACAAATTTTGTGAGTGATTATGTCATGTTTGCCCTATGGAAAAGGAAATATACATGGATCTTTGCCAAAATGATGACGGTGGTCATGACCAACTGCCATATTTTTACAGTCATATGTTCTCAATCATCAACGCACATTAAAAACGAAACACTGCATACAAATGGAATTTTTATGTACCTTACATTCATTTTGCTATGTTTAACAAGCAAAATTAAAAAATTAACATGAACAAGTATACTTGATAGATTAGAAATGACCATTGTGCCTATATTTTTTCAGCTGAACACTTCATTAAACGCAATAAAAGCAACTATAAATATTTATTAAAAATAACAAATTACAGTATACAGGCTGTTTGTTTGAAACGCCGCACCTCGAATAACTTTATTTTAAGAGACACAAAAAATTCTTCAGAAGAAAAGTTAAACTAGACAAAAGGTCCCACTTAAGGACTCTTAATAATAATTCTGCATCACTACCGGTTTTAACAGAAATTGTTTCAACTTTTTATCTTACATAGGGAATTGGCACTTAACTTTTTTTTTCTTGAAAGTACATTAAATCATCTTTACAAGGATGTCAAAATATCATACTTTATTTCAAAATGGCGACCATTTATTTACAAAATAATAAATAACATAAATCGTACAAAGTTAAACATAGCAAGCTTTGAAAATGATTTTGTTACATAAAAAAAAATAATAATAAAACCTGCACATTTTCTTGCATGTTAGTACGAGTTTGATATTAAAGGTGATAACATCAAATCGTTTGTAATTATGGCTTACGTACGGTATTCAAATGAAGAAATGACAGATATGGTTCTGACAGTCGGAGAATGTCAAATAAATTCTATTAGGGCCCAGCAACTCTACCAAGAAAGGTATCTTGAAGGTAAAGGTTAGAAGACCTAGAACATAGGGTAAGAACAGGCATCAGGTAAATTCAAGAGTATACTGTTCTAAATGTAATGTAAGAGTTTTTATTACGGCGGACATATTGAAAATTTGTAAATTTTCCTTAGTTTATTACTAACTGTAGTAATATTTTGTTTTATTGTTTTTCCTAGTTACATAATATTATATCTTTTTATAATTTAGTTTCTACGATTTTTATGTTATTTATTATTTTGTAAATAAATGGACGTCATTTTTAAATGGTTAAAATAAAAGTATGATATTTTGACATCCTTGTAAAGCTGAATTAAAGTGTTTTCAAGAAAAAAAAAATTAAAGTACCGATTCCCTATGCTAGATAAAAAGGTGAAACAATTTCCGCTGTAACCGGAGTGATGCAGAATTATAATCTTTAAGTGGGCCTTATTTGTCTAGTTTAACTTTTCTTTTGAAAATTTTTTTGTATCTCTTAAAATAAAGGAGATATTCGACGCCGTTTCAAACAAACACTGTATAAACATATACGAGATCTGTTCAAAAAGTATCGCGAATTTTGTGTTTATTCAAAAATTATTTATTTATTCATGAATATCTATTTTGTCCCCTTCAAAGTAATCCCCACCAGATGTTATACACTTGTTCCAACGTTTTTTCCAATCCTCGAAGCACTTGAAAAAATAATTTTTTGTGATCTTGTTCAGCTCCTCCTTCGATGCCGTCTTTATCTCCTCACTCGTAGTGTAGCGTCGTCCTTTCATGGGCCTCTTCAGTTTCGGGAACAAGAAAAAGTCACAGGGGGCCAGATCTGGGGAATACGGTGGCTGCGGCATTATTAATGTGTTGTTTTTGGCCAAAAATTCGCGTACAAGCAACGATGTGTGGGCAGGGGCGGTCTCATGCCCAAATCATTGGTAAAAATCTAATGGCACGAGCCAATCGATATGTTTAGGTCCTCAGCAACTTCTCTAACGGTGATTTGACGATTGGACAATACTATTTTCTTCACTTCATCAATGTTTTCGTCAGTTTTTGACGTGCTCGGGCTTCCGGCACGCTCTTCGTCGTTCACATCTTCTCGGCCCTCTGAGAACATTTTGCACCACCGATAAACGTTGCTTCGGTCCAAGGTAGCTTCACCATATGTCACAGTCAACATTCGAATGCGTCCGCGCACTTAATTTTGTTTTTCACATAAAATTTGATACAGATTCTTTGATCCATTTTTTGGTATAGGCAAAAATCGAAGACGAGCCAAAACACGTGCAAGCAAAGCAACTGTCAAAAATTAACTGAACATTCAAAATGGCCGAACTTGTCGGCATAAGTGAGAGACATGAGTACCAACATAACGCCACAAAAAAATCGAAACTCGAATACACGTAACCCGCGGAAATTCAAAATTCGCGATACTTTTTGAACAGACCTCGTATTAGCTTTCTCAATTTTGATGGACTTTTGTGGACCGGCGGTTGAGAAACACTGCTTAAAAGTACAAAAATTCATGTAAAGTACCTGGTTTTAGCTTTATCTAGAAATATTTTCTATGACAGAGTTCGCGAAAAAACAGATTGTTTCGTCGATCAATGAAAAAGTTCAGTGTTCTTAATAATGAATAGCAAATTTATACCACAGTGGATAATATTTCATCAGGATAACCTTGAATTTAGTACACGCGAATCCAACTGTTTCTCTTCTCTTTCATTTATTTCTTGCGATGATTTTTGTAATTCAATATGACTGATCTATATCACTTACATACATATCTGTATGTACAAATCAAAAACATGCTACTTTTAATTAATGTATATTTTATGGTACATAAACATAATTTACCTCTCCTTCATAAATTTTACGTAATACTCTATTATCATAAAATTATAATAAATGATTACATGCAAGTTAAAAAACAATAATTTGTATGTTTATCCATTTTTAACATTTACGTTTATTTTAACTCTTCCAGGCCAGGAGGAGTGGTGGAGTGCCATCAGAAAAAAACTTCAAAATCAAAGAGTTTTTGGATAGAAAGGCACGAAAAGTTTTGAATTTAAATTTATTCTTTTGTGTTGAAAATTATATCATTTAAACGAAAATGTACTTTTTTTTAAAATATTTTAATAGATAAATTATAAATTATTAGAGTAATTAATTTTTTTTATGGGGGCGGCGAAAAAATCTGGCCCTGGGCGTCAGATTTGTTAAGGGTGGCCCTGTAAGTCGTGATTTAACCTATTGTTTGAATTACTAAAGTTTTTTTAAGGTATCAAAGAGGAATAAATCATTTATAGCAATGAAATACTTATAAATCAAATAAAATATTGTTAATAATAAGAAATATGTTTCTGAAATTGAAAAAAAAAATAGCCATTTATCAATAAATTTCTTAATTAATTGAAAAAGACTTGAATACGAAACAAATTCAGAAAAAAAAACGCTGGGATTTTTTAATTTAATTTGTATTGTAACGAAATTCTCGCAGATTATTTAAATTTTGTTTAAAAAAAAATAACTGGAAGCTCTTAGTACTCAAATAACGAATAAAAATTATTATCAAATTATTGATTATCAAAAGGCTGTTCATTTTGATGTGATTATAGAATAAATATTTCTAGACATCCAGTATTATGTTGGCTTTTTACACTTATTAAATACCTACAAAACCCTGGAATGTGTCAAAATTCACACTTCATATAAATTTTTAAACACACAATTATAATTCAAATATACTGTATACATAGGCTTACCATACGTCCCGGTTTGACCGGGATTGTCCCGGTATGAAGGTTTGGTCCCGACGTCCCGGCCAGTTTGTCATTTTATCCCGGGTATTCGTAAAAATTAAAAAGTGCAAAATATACAGGCAGTACAAAAAGTGCAGACTCGGAAAATGGCGATTAGACAACTATAGGCTATTCCAAACGTTTAGGCGGAACTAGATTTTGAAATCTGGTAATTTTTATCTTTTATTTCGGACTTTTAGTCATTTTGTTTAAGCTTTGTAAATCATACTCACATTGCAAATTCTAGCTTAAATTGATTGTCATTATACAATGTCTTTTTCATTGCATTTGAATTTTTTGTCATTCTTAATAAAAATTTCCCATTTATTTATTTTTTTGTCTTGGATAAAAAAATATGGAAAAATGTATTACAATTTTTGACATATGTCATTCGTTTCCATGGTTTCACTATTGGAATTTTAAATTTTCACATACCAAACGTGAAACATGAAATAACCCAAGCAAGGTCTCTTCTCGTGACAACCTAAAAGAACGAAATTTCCATTTAGTTCCTCCTAAAAGTTTGGAATAGCCCAGCGTTTCCCAAACTTTTTTGACCGCGACCCGGTACGAGGTTTTAAAATTTTTCGCGACCCACCTTATGAAAAAAAAACATTTATTTACAAAACAAATTTTATTTTAAAGCAGTAGCTTTATAGTTATAAAGAATAATAAATAGTAATAAAGAGTATAGTATAGTAATAAAGAATATAGTATAGCAGCGGTTTCCAAAGGGGGGCGCGACCCCCTGGGGGTCGTTCAAGATTCACCAGGGGGTCGTGGGTCGCAGGATTTTCCACATTAGCTGTTATTAAAACAAAATATCGCGCACGGTTAATATTGGAAAACGAAATAAGAGTGACTCTTTTTTCATATAAACCGGGATTTAACGAATTATATGCGAAGAAACAAGCCCATACTTCACATTAAAATTGATTTTTATTACATTTTTAATTTGTATTACATATTTAATATTAATATAATTTATTTTTATATGATTTTCGTGATTTATGTTGTGAAAATAAATATTTAGGAATTAGAGAAACTATTTACATTACATATTTATGCTACTTTTGTGATTATTATTTCAATAAAGAAATTATTTAAAAATTGTTTATAAATTTCCTAAATGGGGGGGGCACAGATGGGATTTTTTCTAAGGGGGTCGTTACTGAACAAAGTTTGGAAACCGCTGTAGTATAGTAATAAAGAGCACAAATACACACTATTCTAGTGATTAACTGACGTAAAAAAAATAATATGTACAAAAAAAATCTTTTTTGTGTTTTTACAATTTTTTTCGCGACCCGGCAAAATTTTCCTGCGACACACACTTTGGGAAACGCTGGAATAGCCTATAATTAAAAATAACGAATTTTTAAAGAAATTTCACGCTAGTGATAAATATTAATAATTTTTTAATAGTAGGTTATGTTAAATTAATCAAAAGTAATTAAAAATTATTACTATAGTCGGATTGCTGATAGGTGACTGTTCGTTGCTACAAGTATCGATATACAATACTATATGCTGTCTCTGTCTATATCCTTATAATTATTTACATACCCATAGTAACGTACAGTGACGCAAGTTGACAACCAACCTTCCAAATTATTTTAATAAAAAACAAAGCATTAGAAAGAAACAGAATTATTCGTAGATATCTTTGCTAATTGGAGCACGAAAATAAATTCATAGCAGTACTCAAACAAACAGAATTATTAATTTTAAGGTAATAATTATAAATAAGGAAAAACTTATACGTAAATTTTGGATTATAATATGTTGTTTATTTAAATTAAATTTTTATGTTTCCCCTAAGTACAAAGTAATAAAATATTAAGTAAAAATATATTTATTCATATAATATATTGCTACAAGTTGTATTTAAATGTTTATTTTAATTTTAAAACAATTAGTCACTGTAATGCATGATATCGTCATCATCTGAACTATCGCTGTCATTTCTTGTATTTATTATTATTGGATTAATATCATCAACAATCCTTTCCCTTTCCCACCATTCATTTATTAAATTTTCGATTTTTTTAACAGATTTTGCCCAATTTTCACAACTAATTTGATCACAGGCTACTACACTGCTACATTTTCAAAACTTCGTTATCACTATACCCGTTTTAACCAATATATCAATCATAATAATGTTTTGTTATACCCCAAATTAGTTCAATGGGGTTAAACTGGCAGTGATAAGGAGGTAATCTTAGTACTTCATGACCATACGTTTGTGCCAATGTATCAATAAAATAAACTGGTTTAGATTTTAATTTCCTTCGTTTTCTCGTGATTTTGTTAGTGAGAAGTTCAGATTTATTACATTTTATAATTCTAGGAATTGTTAATTCCGAAATCTTTAAGGCAGCTGCTAATCTTTGACGGACACAAGATAGAGAAATAAGTGGCCCATTGTTTTCTATTTCGGAATTAAAATATTCCACCAGATTTAAAATTAAAGTTTGTGAATTTAATAATTGGCCGCAAGATCTATTAATTAATATTATTAACTGACACTGACAGCTAAGACAAATAACAAAAAACATTTTTAAAATCGCTGAAAAATGGTAACTAGATTATTATATGATTGCAATTCTTGATACATACATGTAACAGTCACCTATCAGCAATCCGACTATATGTAAATTTTTAATTTTGTTAACCACTTCGTTATTTATCCTTTTTAATCATAAGTACTAGCGTAGCAGGCGTTACTTTCTGTTTTTAGCAAAATCTCAAAATTGTCCCGGTTTGAGTAAAAAATATTATGGTAAGTCTATGCATACAGGAAGAAGGCATATATTTGATCAGCAACTATTTATAAAGAAATATTGTTTACATACGTTGACAGATAAGTTTCCTTTTTCGTGTTAAAAGTTCAGAAGGCGATAGTAGCGCCGTTTCCGTAATTTTAGTCGCGAATAAATATATTTGAAGGCAGAGCCGCAGTAGGGGGTGGGGCGGACGCCGGAAAGGGGCGCTGACGCCTTTTGTAGCAGGCAAGGACCTTTTTTTGCTCTCATTACTTGGATTTTGAGAGGTGAGGACCTTTTTTTTTGCTCATCACTTGGATTTTAGAGGTGAGGACCTTTTTTTTGCCAAGGGCGCCAAAAACATTGCTATGCCCTTAGCGCAAGTTTTCCTTACTGCGGCTCTGTTTGAAGGAAAGAAAAAGTCGTTATTAATTCCATGTCTAAAGTGTTTCGTTGAAATTTCATCTTGAAGATCATATTGCCAATTACTGTAATGAAAGTAAACGGTAAAACAGCGCTAGCTTTAGGTAGAAATCCTAAATTACTTTACTTGACAAGCATTATTTCTTAATTATATGTTTAGTCTTATATTAGCGTCAAATTAATTAATACTCTTTACCTTTACACATTTTCAAGTCTTTATTTCCTCCAGTATTCTTGTTTAAATTCTTCACAAATAAGACATGAAGCTAATATAATAAATTTTGTAGAATACAGTATCGATTTGCGCATCTGTAAAGGCAGTAAAAACTGTGTATTTTGGCTGGCAACCAGCAATGTGGGTGTGTTGTGTTGGTGGTCTGACATTTAGGGGCAAGTACTGCCCACTCACATATACTTCGTTCTGTAGCGCACAAATATATACGGGTGATTTTTAAATACATTTATGATAAAATATCTTTAATTTTAAATTGACAAGGAGACTATGACAAGGCTGAAATTGTTGCGCGTATAAGTGATTGAAATTGATCTCAATGATTAGTTTTATTGAATGATTTAAAATAAAAGGTCGATTATAATATATGGAAAATTTCTAAATGATATGTAAGTTGAATTTATTATTAATTTTATATTTAATTGACGTCTGATTAAAGCTTCTATATATGGAAATGCAGGTCTTAGCGTGCCCTCGGAGTTCAGAATCATTAGTACGCTTAAGTTCTTTCAAGATAATTATAAAATGATGTAGTAGTTGCTTAATTTGCTTTGTTGCCAGTTACTTGTTTACAAATGTCAAAAAAGTTAGGTTACATACAATCACTTCTAAAAAGGAATTGATAGTGCTTTCTAGCTTAGCTGTTACAGAGCTTCTAAACAAAGCCCTAGTTGACAGGACCTTAATAATTATTTAAAATAAACGTGTTTTCTTATATGCTATTTAGAATGAACTGTATATACTCACATTACATTCCTTCACATTTTTATCAGGCTTAGGACTGGCTATATTTGAATTATAAATATAGGTTTAGCAAATATGTTTAAAAATCGTTTTGTTTTAAAGTCTTTATAGTCTATATTAAATACTTCAAATTTGCACAAACAAAAATCATTCTTTTTTGAACTTGTCAATTTATGTTAATTTAATAGTATATTATTACATGAGCGATTATGACAGCCATTATTCACGAAGATGACGTTTGAGCCCACGAGCCGCAGGCGAGTGGCGCAAATCATCTGAGTGAATAATGGCCATAATCGCGAATGTAATACAATACTTTTTCCACACCTATTAAACAAATAAATTAGACTCAAATTTGATAATTTTAATGCAAGTGATAGCTTCATCCATGTTGCCCTGCTACCACTGCAGTTCACGGCAGTTTTGCCCCGCCCCCATTGCCATTGTCAAATATGATTGGATCAGCGAGAGTGATTTATGGATAAGTAGCTTTGTGATTGGCCGTAAGCAGTTAATTATGAAATGATAATTCACTGTAGTTATTTATGGGTACTATTTTTCACGAAAACAGTGCTAATAATTGCAATATAATTAAACAGGTGTGGAAAAAATTATTAAAATATTAATCATAATCACTATTATCATTGTTTATATCACTATCAGAGTTTATGTCACTACCAATGTCATTTAAGTTAATAATTATTGAAGATTTATTTGGTGGATTTATAAAAAAATTGGTTTCAATTGTCTTTACATGTTCTACACATTTTTTCCACAAATCACTACTTATTGCACTTGTTTCGTCTTTAATTAATTGTACTATAATGTCACTTTCTGTTGGTGTTGTATTTTTTCGGCGCACATTACCTTTTAATTAGCTTCATATATTAGTTGTATAGGGTTTAAAACATAATAATATGGCGGTAGCCTTAAAATACTGCAACGTTATTTTTTGCCATTTCGTCAACCACAAATGTTTTTTTCAACTGTTTCGCCGTGTTAATTTTTAATAAGTCTGCTTTACTTTTTTTACTGACATTTTCCTCTTGTAAAAAAATTATTATACCAGCTTTTCGTGTTGCTACTACAGAAATTAGGAATTCTTCAAAATCAAATGGTCCCCAAAGAGCCATGTTTTTAATGTTTGCACGCTATGAGCGTTGAATATTAACTAACAAACAAGTATAACAACCCCTAAAATTTAGAAACAATAGGATTATAAATTTGCAAAATATCCTTAATAGTTTTTAAACTGTTATAGTACAATTATACAACTATTCTATTTAAATTTAAAATTCCCTTAATACCTCTCATATTCTTTTTACAGCATTAAGTCTCAGGATTACTGCCATAAAACCATTACTACATTGTTAAGCTGCTTAACCAGACCGGCCATTTCATTTTGGAAATACTATACTAAAACGCAAATAATACGTTAATTTTTGCCGAAGACTATACTGGTTTGGAACGTTGTCCCCTGATAAGTCTAGCCGGAACACACTTAAATATTTTGAAATTAGTTCACATATCTCAGAAAATGGTTGCAACAAATACCAAACGGCAGTAGAGTTTTCTAAATGACGAAGTGATGGATGGTCTAAATAAAATAAATTTCAGAAGCTGACAAGCCGTCTATAAAAATACGTCAAGGGTTAGGGGAAGGTTATGCCGTTAATGGAAGCAAACACATGATCCCCTCTTGCTTTGTTAAGTAAATCTTGCTCACTTACAATTTCGTAACCTTAGTCTATCTACTGTAACTGTCTATCAGATTTT
This sequence comes from Liopterus haemorrhoidalis, assembly GCA_963971575.1. Taxonomy (NCBI): domain Eukaryota; kingdom Metazoa; phylum Arthropoda; class Insecta; order Coleoptera; family Dytiscidae; genus Liopterus; species Liopterus haemorrhoidalis. The sequence continues at coordinate 11,538,596 of OZ020618.1, read as the reverse complement.
TATACATTTTATACATATGTATATTAGAAGATCGTGTGATCAAAAATAAAATAAATAAACATACTAAACACCACGTAATATCACGCTATTTCCGCATATATAAGTAAATCTTCAGTCAACGAACTAAAAATTAACAGTGTTTTTCCGCTACAGTGTATTTCAACTCAATAAAATATATTTCACACAAGATAACGATAAAAAAATAATAACTTCATCTTAAAACTAATTTATGATTCTTTGTTCTGCATTTTTATTATAATATAGTGTTTTCTTACAATAGACAAACCGGCAACTGCGAAATTTAAAAAGTTTTTGAGTAGTCCTTATTCTCGGATTGTGCGGATATCTAGGAATTAGATTTTCAGACTTTTATATGAATTTCTTATGAATTTTTGGGTAACCTTTTTAATAAAATTGTTTATGTTCGGCACTAATAGTTCGTTTCGAATGAACCTGGGAGCGTTGATGGCAATTCTAAGAACATTATTTTGGAAAGTTTTTTTTTAGGTTGATTGGCGACGTGTTTCCCCATACTTCACATGCGTACATCAGAAGAGGTCTAAGTAGGAATTTGTAGAGCAATGTAGCGCATTTAACTTTGAATTTTGATTTTTGTTGATTAAGGGGAATAATTGCTGTATCCTCGCATAAGCTAATTGTAGTTTTTTATTTATGTGTTGGCTCCAGGTTAGACGAGTATCGAGGTGGATTTCTAAATATTTAACTGTCTCATTTTTTTTGATTCCATTCGAGTTATTGGTTATTAATTATTACATTCTGCGGATTTCTCACTCTTCTGAGGCTAAATATCTTTGTTTCACATTTTCCAGTATTTAACAGAATGTTTCACGTGTTGAGCCATTTAGATACTGTGTCTGTAACTATCTGAAGATCTTCTATAGCTATTTTTTGTTCAGAATGCTGTGTTAATAGAGCCGTATCAGCGAACATGGCTATAGCGGCTGGACTGGGCGGTATATCACTTACAAATATATTAAATAGAACTGGGCCCAAAATACTCCCTTGTGGGACTCCTGCCTTGCTATGTCTTAAGGACTATGTTTCGTGATTGATTTTTACTAAAAATATTCCTTCTTCCAGAAATGAAAACAGAATTGAGGTGATGTATGATGGCAAATTTAAGCGTAATAATTTGTATTTTAATCCTTCTAACCAAAATTTTATCAAATGCTTGAGCGATATCAAAAAATAAGACGGTTGTGTATTGTTTGTTTTCAAATCCTGTTTTGATATGTTCAGTTATCCTCAAGAGCTGCCGTATAGTGCTGCTCTTCTTGAATCCAAATTGGAATGGTAGCAAAGCTTCAATGTGATCCAATTCTCTCTCTAGTCGTTTGATGATAACTTTCTCAAGCAGTTTTGAGAAAACGTTTAGGAGGCTGATTGGCCTGTAGCTCGATGCTTGAATTTTATTCTTTCCTGCAGTTAATCTTAAAATCACTATAAAGACTTTCATATATATCCTTACATAACAATTTAAAAAATATTTCTAAATAAAATGTTTCATTTTGTTGCTCTGAATATATTTTCTGTTGGCAGTATTCATAAAAATACTAGATAACTATTCCTATTTATTTTGTTACGTATTTTTTGCTATGTTCTTCGTGAACTATTTTTTCTAACATAAATATTCTGGCATTTATTCTTTTTTCTTTAGATTTTTCACAAACAAAGTAATAAATTACGGGTATTAAACTGTGGATATTTTCTGAAAGTTCCCAGATTACGATATGAACTATCCGGTCATCCCTGAAGGTTAAAGGCAATTGGATTTGTACAAGTATTGATCTAATACACATGATCCGAATTTCAATTTAATTTGTTCGTGGGCGAAAGAATATATCGTGAAATAAACATGTTATGAGATGGAATTTGGTCTAAACGGTTTTGAAATGTGTGAGTTGAATGATTTTAAAATGATTACAGAATATTTGCATCATTATTTTGTGAAACCTTGAGATCATTTTAGGGTTTCGTAGGAATAACCAAGAAATCGTTACGTGTCCAGGCGCTTACTTATGCCCCCCAGGGATTTGTTCAGGGGAAAGTGTTCTTCTAGATATTCAGCATTCAAACCCTTTGGTCAACTTCTACTAGATACCTATGAAATTCTGTTTTAATCAATAATTTTAATTAGATACCTACAAAACCCTGAAATATGTGAGAATTAACACTTCACAGACATATTTTTGTTATCTGTTATTAATTGTAGTTGTTTTGTTGCAGGTCTTGCCCTCAAGAGGAGCAGGAAGTAGCCTCTTGCCGATTATATGACAGAGGGCGAGAAAAATTGTGGGCTTAGTTCATTTCTGCCCATGTCTTGCCGGGGGCGTGCGGAGGCCTTCGCCCGGCGTCTCCACAGTAGGTTACGGACGCTCGGATCACAAGATGGCGACGAAGTATACGCCTCGGAAAGCAGTTGGCTAGCATCCAACGAAGTATCAGGTTCCGTAACAAGTTTACAACCAAGACACAACTCAGACAATGATCTCTTCATGGATTTTGGTATCTTTGATACACCAGGCAGCCCAGAAGAAGAGATTACAGAATCAGAATTACATAGATTTATAACGAACCCCAAAGATAATCTACATTTAACGAGGGTGGAAGAATGCCAATGTCCGACTGAAAAATATCACCCAAGCAAACGAAATAACTCTATAGATAGTGATTCCAGTGATGGACCTTATTTTGATCCTGATGATTCAGAGCACCTATTACACAATCATGTAAATGGTATATCTTCTGTTGAATCAGACCATAATAGTGAAGATAGCAATAACCAAGAGCTTCCTAATTGTGTATTATCTGCAGATTCTTGCCTACCGTCATCGTCTTGCACATCAACCCTCTCACTGGAATCTCGAAATCCGAGTTTCAGCGCCGAAGCTGAAGACACGACAGTAAGCTTATCGAAACAAGACTCACTAACAGAAACAGTATCAGAAGATCAAGTAGACTCTATAGCACCTGTAAAAACTTCAGGATGGCAACTAAGTTACGAACCGCAAAAATTAAGTAGCAATAATAATTTATATAGTGCCATTGATCTTGAAACACTTAAACACAACATTGAAAACAATTTCCAAGATGTTGAAGATTCAATTGCGACAATTGATAGCGAAGAAGAATCATACAGTAATAGACTGGACATTGAACAAGGATTAACAGTGGAATGTCCTGAAATCTCAGAAACGTCCTTAGAAATAAATGAAACTAATGAAGAAAATGAAGAAGAAGCTATAATAACAATTGAAACCAAAGAAACAGAAGAAGAAACGCAAGAAGAAATAGAAGAAACAGAGATTGTGATAGACGAAGTTGAGAGTGAAGAAAAAGAAGTAATCAGCATAGAAGAACCTAGTCCTGAAGATAGTAGTTCCAGTGTAATAAATCACAAAAAATTAGAAGACGAAAATTACCTACGAGCAAACAGTGCACAAGAATTTGATGACGCAGAAATCGAAGAAAGAATACCTAGAGTACGAAGATGTTCTTCATTAAAAACAGGAAAAACACCACCAGGTACACCAGGAAGGAAAAAAATAGTCAGATTTGCTGATGTTTTAGGGTTGGATTTAGCAGATGTTCGAACATTCTTGGACGAAATCCCAAAAATACCAACCTCAGCATATGATGATCTTAGTGATGCTGACATTAGTTTATCACTGTCAGATACATCATTATGTTCTAATTCATCACCAATGGATCTTCACCATCCAAAACCAACAAAAATACTAATGCCATTGTTCCAGCAACCTGGTGGTGAAGCAGATTTCTTGGACAGAGTTCGCGAACACCAAGTTTGTCTCGAAAATGCTGTTGTTTCTTCTGATTATATCCAAGGAACCGTGCGAGTGCGAAATCTCGATTTTAACAAGTCAGTACATATAAGATATACGACGGATGCATGGAAATCGTACGCTGATCTACAAGCATCATATGTTAACAACTCATGTGATGGGTTTTCGGATAAGTTTTCATTTACGTTATATGTGCATACGTTATCAGCTGGACAGAAGTTACAGTTTGCTGTTCGCTTTCATTGCAAAGGATGTCAATATTGGGATAATAATAATGGCATCAATTATTGCTTTGAGTGTTTGCCAACTGTTACAAGTACTCCTACCTACGTCCCTATTACAGTTCCGGATGACAACTGGGCGGGTGCGGCTTTTTACTAGTAAGTAAATTTATTTTTTTACTGCATGTTATGTAAGACGCGGTGTAATAGTAAATGTTAAGGGAGTGGTTTTTCATTTCTTTTGGGACGGATTTAGGTTTATTTTTATTACTTCACACGCCATTTGCTCCTGTAGTACTTTCAAGGTGAATGGTTCCTTTTCTTGCACATTTATTGTTACAGTGATGTAGTTAAGAATTATTTTGATTATGCTTCTTACATATCTGTACAGTAAGTTAACATTGTCAGTTAACAATATAAGCTGTATCAAAAGAGTACATTACAGAGATTTATTTCTATGTAATACGAAAACTATTAAAAACAGTGTAGCCATCTATTGTTCGGGAAAATAAATAATGAAGCGCGCAAGTGATTGGAAAACACAGTACCCCCTTACATTATATATTTATTGATTCTACACCCCTGACCGTTTTGCCTATGTTCTAAAGCGTTACAACGATATCGTAAGCAATAAACTGTATGTTTTTATTCTAATGGTTGTGCACAAATTTTCTTTAGTTCAGCCGAGTTTAGACAAATCATAGGAGTAATTTTAAAGTACTATAAGACATAGTAATCATATTATGCTTTACATAACTAATGTGAATTTTTATGAACTATATTTTTGAGGATTTCGTAGATAAAACCAACCGTAGAACGAAACTAAAATTTTCATGCCGTTTCTTATATGCCTGTCTGTTAGTATGGTAGAAATTGTAGCCAAATTATGCCCTAGAGCAGGGGTTCTTAAGCTTATGTAGTCCGAGGACCCCCTCTTGAACAACTTTTTTTTTGCGGACCCCATCCCAACCCTAGGCATTTTACATCACTCGTGAAGATATATTTTCTATTAATATTAACAATGACAATAATATTCAATTATTCAATTTTTTGTACAAAATTGTTATTCTATTATTAAAAATTAGACAGGATGTCGATACAAATTTCATTAATTATAAATTATTAATAGAATAAATGTTTTTTTAAATCGTTTTTATGAAAACATTCAATAAAATTTGACAGGAAACTGAAAAAAATTAGATAATAAAAATTTGACAATGAACTCCTGAATTAATTTTATAAATTTTACCAAACTCATGCAAAAGCCACTTAGATGGTGCAGTTCCAATAAACTGCCACCAATTTTTTAATGTTCCAAATTCGAATCCAGTCAGGGCATGTATTTTAAAAAGAACATTTTATAGATCCATTTCACAACAAATTGGACTCACGGGAAAACCTTGAGAGATCAAGGTCCTTAAAAAAATAAGTTGTGTTCGGGAACACACCGCTAGGGTTTACGTGAGTGCGTCCGCTTAGTCCAAGATTATTAAAGTAAAGGTTGTCTCGTAACTTCTGACCAATCAGAGCGTGAGAGGGAATACGTCACACGTATGCTTAGTTCAAACTAGCATACATAATTAATATAGATGTTGCACGTTTTTAAATATTTTTATTGACTATTTTCATAATAGATATTTATTTCAAGACAGTTTTACTGAATAATATATAAATAAAAACCTAAGGAAATTTTATACTGATTTATATAAAATTTAAGGTGATGTGTGTTTGTATTATAGTTAATAAATAACAATAAAATCGAATACAAATATAATTTTAGTTATATTTAAATAAAAATAGAAAAACACATTGCAATAATAATATAGTAATTAATAAAATTGGAGGTTATATCTGTTTTTAAAAACGGTTGGACGTATTTTAACGAAATTTGGTACAATAGAGTAGAACCAAGATTCAAATATAAGCATGGAATCTCAAAGGGGTGTTTCTGGGTTAAAACTGGTACTAAAAAACTTAAAATATTTCCTTTATAAACATAACTATCTTAACAGAAAAAAACTATACAATAAAATTGTTTATAAGAAAACAAATCTTATTTGTTCTATGTATTTTTTTCAATTTGATGAATATTAGGGTAGTTACGGAGGGACACCCTAAAAGTATTGAAATATTTTACTTATTATTCTCTTCACATCAAAAATGAATGTAAGAAAATTTATTTACAACGAAGATACATTCCTTTCGAAGAAAAAATAAATTAAAACAAGTAGAAAATCAAAAAATTAAACGATATTTTTATATCTAGAACAGAAAATCAAACTTCACGTTTATATAACATATACGATAAACAAAGATTGACGTCCCGTTAGCATACGGATAACGCGTAGCCTCTCTATTTATCCCCACCACTACAAGTTACGAGACAACCGTAAACTTTAATAATCTTGGGTCAGATACGCTCAGTACACACCAGGACCCTGTTTGTTACGCTAGAAAATCAGCACCAGCCTCTACTGTGCGTGGTATAATTGATAACACATAGCATATTCCAGCTCGCAGGTTGACCTTCGCCAACGCTGGCAGACAGCAACCAGCTTTCAACATGCGCGTACCCATAGCGTACCAATTCGTTCCACTTACGTAACCGTGTAGAGTAGGGTGTGTAGGGGGTAGGCGCGACTGATGCAACCTAAAGAAATCTGTCCTCAATCCAGTGACACCATTAATTTTCACCTATGTTGTATAAGTATGCAACAATCTGAGATATAAACGTTTAAAGACTAACCTATATTCGTCAGATCGCGCACCCCATACCTTGAACGATTTTAAAAGGCATATTCACGTCAAAATAGAACTAGATGGCGATGCTTTGTAGACACCTTTTACTTCACTAAGTAGCCGGCGAAAACTATGTACTTTATAGGTCATTGTGACAGATCAGTGTATTTATTTATGTAAGAAGATTCAATCTAATTCGATGAATTACATCACTGTTTCCCTAACATTGCTAGAACTTAACTTAAATGTCGTAAAAGCACTTGGCATAGCACACTACAATGCCAGCAAGCACATGTTCTAGCAAATTACTGCCTCTATATGTATATTTGCTTCATTTCCATCTTTCCTACCATCCAAAAAACATCGTATAAAATACACATAAAGGGTTATTTTCGTTTCTGTTTTTATTTTTTAATATACATGTAGATACAAATTTTTAGAGATACAGAAATAATGTCTAAAGTAACTCTAAAATACGGTATTTACATTTTTATTTAACTGTCAGTTTTTATTCAGTATTATATTTATTTTATTTTTTATTTTGGGAATACTGTTTTTATTTCATAACAAAATGATAACACTTGAATGAACTAGTTGATCTTTTATTGTCTGCAAATAAACTATGGCTAATCCTAAAGTTATTTTATCGTTATCTTTTTTATCTTGTTATGAGTAGTAAGAAACATATTTAATTTTATTGGCCCTATCTATCAAAACAAAATAATTACCATTGTTCATCAAAGAAAGATTATTTGGATATCAACAATTTATTCCAATTGTATTGTTAAAAAAACATATGTTGCAATTTTGTGTATCGTAAGGCATCATAAGTTCGAAACGCTTAAAATGCAATTCTGTATATCCCTTAATTTACAGTCTGTTAACTCCTTACGATTTTTCGGAAACATTTATAGGGACCTATTATTTGATGGTATTGTGGTATACCAGTAGTTTCACTTGTTGTCGGCTCGTTTCAAGTTGATGGAGCAAATTTTCGTGACCTTGGGTCGACTAAAAAAGTAAATAATTACAGATCAATTCTGTAACTCAGTTATTATGATCATAGTAACTAAATTTGTCACTATGAGCAAGGTCAGTTACTATCATGAATGAAAGCCATTATACTTTTATAATATTTTATCTTGTAGTAACGTTACTACACAGTAACTTTTTACAGAATTGATCTGAATATAGACTATAACGCATATGGATACGGACGAAACTTTATATTAGAATGGTTGAACTTGGTTGACAGTATATAAGTGTAAATTAAATTGTGTTGTAAATGAAAAAATTGAACATTTTGAAGATTTGCATTAAGCAGAGAATTAGTTTCAAAATGAAATTTAGAAATATAGTTATTAAAAATTTAACTTTGAAATTCAGAAAATTACTTGGAAATAGAAGCGGAAAACATTTTAAAAATCACTTAAAGGGGACAAATTAAAAACACCAATTGAGGACGGGGGAAGAAAAATTTAAAAAAATTACATGTTGACCGGGAGGGGGCAAAAATTTAGAAAATCTCTTGGGATGAAGTGGAAACAAAGCTTCTATTTGAATGGGACTAAAATTTTAAAAAATCAGCTTTGGCCACCACAGGACCGACTACCATCACAAAGTACTTGTTTAATTTATGCTGCTTTATCAAAAAATGTCTCAAAATAAAAGTTATTAGTTATTGCTTTTATAGCAACTTTTGTTAAATAAATTTTATCGAAATATTTCTCTGTTGTAAAATATTCGCAAAATCTTAAAACCGACACGAGTAAACTCCCATTTCTAGTTAACCGATTTTTATCAAAAGTTGATGTCAAAAGCTTAAATATGAAGTTTCATAACAATCCTTTTAGCCGAATTGGCTCTGCGAGTGTACACGGACCGACAGACAGACAGACCGACCGACCGACAGATCTCATGCTAAAAATAGTCAATTATTAAAAAAAGTATACAGTCCAGTATTTAAAAAATTACAGGACCGTATTTTCAAAATATTTGAAATTAAAACAAGTGTTCATCTCAAAAAATGCTGGTTAATAGGATTATAGTTATTAATAATTACAAAATTATTCGGATCAAATTGTTCATTCATGTGTTTAATTTTAAGTTTTTGCTATTTTTAAGGTATTTTTTAGTATTATGTAGAAGTAAGTTTTACACCTAGTGTATTCTGGTCTAGTGAAGCACTAGTTCTATAATTTTGACACAGTACGAAAAACCCAGTATAAAAAATTATCTCTCAGCAAAAAGATATGTCAGATACAGATGAATTATTACTTATCTTTATCTACAATGTATATTTGTTATAAACGAGATACAAATTTACTTTAAACGGTTTTATTTATTCAAATAAATAAAAAAGGATAAAGTGAAGTAAAAATTTTTTGTTTTATTGTACACAGTAAGACTCCGATTAACGTTAATTCCGTTCAAAACCGTTTCGTATACTTCCATTTTGTCAATAATTGGCTTCCTCGGCAAAAATATTACAAAACAATGGAACTGAATACATATTATTGCATCTCAAATCCTGGCGATGCAGTTATAGAGACTATGCCAGATTGACAGTCCGAACTAGGCTGAAGAATCCTTTAAATAATTTTATTTTATTTATTTATAAAAATATATTTTACAGTAGTACCAAATCTGTACAGTAGATGTAACCATTCGAAATGACGTAATCAGCATATGACACTGTTTTGATTGGTTAAATCCAGGCACCTAGTCCTACAGCGATGATAATAATATGTAGTGTCGTACCTAAAGGTATTATTTCGATGTAATTACCCAACGCGGCAGTTGGCAGTAATGACCAGGGGCGCACACAAGGGGAGGTCCAAGGGGTCCGGACCCCCCCCGTACTGTGAGAAGTGAGGCATTTTTTTTGGCCTTCACTTAAAATTTAGAACGGAGGAACTTTTTTTTTTTGCTCTTCACTTAAAATTTAGAAGGGAGGACCTTTTTATTTTGCTCTTCACTTGAAATTGATATTTTGCCCTGTGTTTATAAAAAATATGTATAATTGGACCCCCCCCCAAGCCAAAAATCTGTGTGCGCCCCTGGTAATGACTGGTGGTCTCCAACTGTTTTTGAGATTTTAAACGGGAACTATTTCGCTGGGGCTGCTCAACAGTGATACTCTTTTCACACTAGAACTTTAAGACGAGTGAACTTAAAGTTCACCGATGTTTAACATCGGTTTGCTTTCACATTTGATGTTTAAGTCTCTGGTGCTGTCATCAGCTACAGTAATTTTGTCCTTAAGTTACCGTCATGAAATTACCAGTTTTGAACTGTCTGCGCAGACGCACATTTTGAATTATTATAAACAAATATGGATATTTCATTTCATTCTACAATAAAGACGCTGCAATAAAGAATATATTACACCTGTATTAACATGTAAGTCGATACATTTTATCTCAATTATTGTAGCTCTGTATTTTATTAAACACATTATTAAAATAAATAATTTTAATAAGTATATTTATTAAGTATAAACTTCTTATAACGTCGATATAATACAGTATTCTTGTTTATGATAATATAAAATGTTGACAGCACAAATTCAAGGAGTATTTTTTTATAATAGAAATTAAGTTGGCAATGCGGACGATGTTTAAGACGCAGATCTCTGTCTTAAACATCGCTTGTATTTAGACGAGGCCATACGGTTTCACATTAGCGTTTAAAGATACATTCACTTTAACATCCGATCTTTCTAGTGTGAAAGTTCTAGTGTGAAAAGGGTATCAGCAGCCATGACGATCCAATCCCAACTATCGCTTCTCGACCGTTCTAGAAACAGTCCAGCAGTGTGCCTCGACGGCAAAGAGGAAGCCTTGAATGATTTATTTTTGCCAGTGTTTGTTAAACTGTAATTGATTCTTTCATGTCAGGAAATGGGTTCAGTGATCGTAACGATGATCAACTTATCGAGTATGTGTAACAGTACCGTCACAGGCATGGTTTATGTCGCCCAAAATTGAGTGAACTTTAAGTTCACTTTAAGTTCACTCAATTTTCAATCATATCGGTGATCTTTAAGTTCACTCGTCTTGAAGTTCTAATGTGAAAAGGATATTATAGACTCGGTGGACAAAGTATAGGGAAATAAATTTAAGATCATAGCGCCGCGGTGGTTAAATTTGGAACGTGGGTAGAGGGTACTTAATGTTATTGTTACATAGCTGTGAAAGTGAAATTATAGGAATAAATATGTTTTACAATATTTTGTGAAACTGTTTTACTATTTTATCAACAAGTAAATATATACAAATGTTTATAAAGCCATTTTTTGCATGACACGTCTGTAAAAAAAAATAAAAATTATATTTCGTGATGTAGGTTATGGTGATAAAATTTTCGTAGTGGATTATTTAAAATATCGGCATTTCCAGATTAGAGAGATTCTAAGTGAACTTTTAATGACTTATTTCAAAGTAGAAGTTGGCATTAGTCATACTGTTTAAGTTTGTTTATGACGATTTGTTTGTGCAAAGTCCAATAAAATGGATAGATCTGTTGTGTACCTATGTGCAAGTCAAGCAAAAATAAGAACCCTGAATTATCGTTTCACAGATTTCCACCTACTTCAGACAATGTTAAATTAATAACAAAACTTGGAATCGAGGAAGTTGTAAATTGTCGTAAAGCGTGTTCTACATTATACAATTCTCATCAAATTTTCATACTTATTTCTTTGACTAGAACTTGTACTAGAAATAAATCAGTGAAATTGTAGAGTGTAGAACACTTTATATAGTCAAGGTCAACTTTATTCAAAACTAGATTTGATCAAACTTTTCTTGAAAACACATCCAACTTGTGTAAATAAAAAAAAAAATATATATAAATTGTGTTTTGTACGTAAATCAGTAATTTTACAAATCTAATAGCTAGGTTATAAACACTTGACAAGATATGAATTATATTTTTATGTTGGTACTTTAAATGAACTGAAACACGTGTAAGAATTTCATTCTCTACCAAAAAATTGAAAAATAAATTGTATTAAAACTTTGACAACTTCTAGTTCAAAGAAAAAAGTTTAGAAAATTGATGAATAAAGTATAATGTAGAACACGCTTTAAGCTTGGATTAGAAAAGAAAAATTTTGAAAAAAAGTGGGCCATTGGTTTAAAATTTGCTTACACTTCCTCTTCTTCACATACAACGCATGAATTTTTAATTCCATCTATGAACATGATATAATCCAGTATTAAAAAAATATCACCATAACCAACATCACAAAATATAGTTTTTAATTTTTTTTAGAGACGTGTCATGCAAAATATGGCTTTATAAACATTTGTATATATTTACTTGTTGATAAAATAGTAAAACAGGTTCATAAAATATCGTTAAACATATTTATTCTTATAATTTCACTTTCACAGCTATGCAACAATAACATTAAGTACCTATGTTCCAAACTTGACCACCGCGGCGTTACGATCTTAAATTTATTTCCCTATAGTGGAGTTAAATGAAGACAAATCGTTTTAAATTCTCGTGTTCTCGTTATATAGGGTCTTACTGTGTTTTTTTGCTGTGAGATTTGTAAATACCGTATCATCTTAGCCTCACTAGTGTTTCACCTTATTTGTTATTAGTTTTATTTAATGTGTATTGTGTTCTTTGTTTATTTAGTGCACTTTCTGTTTGTAGTACACCCCCACAATCAAGCAATACTTCTGAAAGTGAAACTGAAACTTAAGCATGGCATGACGGTGATCTGAAATCACATCATCCAACTATCTCCATTTTGTTTATTACTTTCTAACCTGTTTTTCTTCTTCTTCACACTTCTTACAAGTGATAGAAGATAATGATGACTGCTCTCTTACGATTGATAATTCTTTTTAAGGTTATCCTTGGAGGAATCTCAATGTTTTATTGTTGATGGTGGAAGCTTTTTAATTTTTAGTTTTTAAAAATGAAACCAAATGTATGTTTTATTTATTTTAATTTTAGTCTTTTTAACCGTAACTGTATTAACTGTAGATCGAATTATTTTTTAAAATTTTCAAGTTTGAATCGTGGTTTTGTTAACTAACTGATTCCTTTGAGTCAGTTGTACTAATTTAATTGAAATTATGAGCAGTGTTTGGCATATATTTCGACCAACTTATGTTGCAAATTTATGCCAAATATTCGATTTAATTGCATCTAGATAACTAAATTTTATCGTAGGCACTGCAAATGATGCCAAACAAAAAAAATAAAACATATGTAAGCTTAAACTCTGGACGAATTATCTATGTTAGATATTGTAATATAATAGAACTGTTTCAAATTTTTAACAAGTAATTTTAAGTAAATAATTCATATCAGTATTTTCATGATAAATAGTATTGAGCCCCTTTAAAAGAGATGCTTTAAATATTGACAGTATTATTGACCTGGAAGGTCCACGTAATAGATCGCTGATTAGGCCCCACTGCCAGCCCCTTAAATTTCAAAAAACACGTATTTAAAGTCCGTTCTACATTATACTTTTTTGCGAAGCATTACAGATTTTTTGCATAGTACTGATGTAAAAAGTATAATATGAAACAAAATACTTCCTTCCAACTTTCGATGCTACACTATTTTCAAAACTACTTCCGGTCAAATTTTTGGGTGACAGTTGTACAGGGTGTTTGTTTGAAACGGGGCACGCCGAAAATCTCCTTTATTTGTAAAGATACAAAAAATCTTCAGAACAAAAGTTAAACTAGACAAAAAGGCCCATCTAAAGGTTACTATAAGAATTCTGGGGCACTTCCGGTTTCACCGGAAATGATGTCAACTTTTGATCTAGCATAGGGAATCGATAATTTTATATTTTTTTCCTAAAAGTACATTAAATGCTAATTTAATGTACTTTTACAACGACACCAAAAAATCATATTTTTATGTTAACCATTTTAAAATGACGACCATTTATTTACAAAATAATAATCAACATAAGTTTAAAAAAGTTGAACGTAGCATGCTTTGAAAACAATAAAAAAAGAAACAAAATATCTCTAAAATAAACTATTTGACTATTTAGAAAAAAAAAAATTACTTTTTACAATTATTTTACAAAAAAAAAAAAAAAAAATTACAAATGTTCGATCAAACCACCATTATTGTCCACACATTTTCTCATGCTTAGTAAAAACTCTTCCATCGCCCTTATAAGAGTACACTCTTGGATATCCCGGATTGCACTTCTAACCCTTTCTTCTAAATCTTCTATCGTCGTTGGTGTTGTCCGATACACTCTATTGTTTTCAAAGCTTGCTACGTTCAACTTTGTAAAACTTAAGTTGATTATTATTTTGTAAATAAATGATTGCCATTTTGAAATGGTTAACATAAAAATATGACTTTTTGGTGTCATTGTAAAGCTAATTTAATGTACTTTTAGGAAAAAAATATAAAATTATCGATTCCCTATGCTAGATCAAAAGTTGACATCATTTCCGGTGAAACCGGAAGTGCCTCAGAAATCTTATAGTAACCTTTAGATGGGCCTTTTTGTCTAGTTCAACTTTTGTTCTGAAGATTTTTTGTATCTTTACAAATAAAGGAGATTTTCGGGGTGCTCCGTTTCAAACAAACACCTGTATATTTATACAAGAATTAAAAAATAAAGTTTTGATTTACGTTTGTTTACGACACAGAAATCAATTTTGATAAGAATAGAGACGTTGTTTAGTCACGTGACGTTCAATTAATTTGAAACACTCAGTATAATTTGTCTGGATGCGAATTAAACACTACATTGCTTCTTTTGTTATTTTATTTGAAATATTCTTTATAGTTTTGAATTTTTACGATATTCTCAGTAAATTTTAATGTTGATATGTTTAGTTTTTCTATTTATACATGAAAATACTGAAATTGAAAACGTAAATCGTACTGATAACATTAATTGACAGCCACGAGAATGATGATGAATTGATAAAAATATGAAAAAGGTAAAAGATTGACATTAGGTGATAAAATTTTAATTACTCAAGTGTTTTCACTAGGATATTAGATTTTTTTGTCGAAAAGTAGCCAAAAAGTAGGGTTGTCCAGAGTGGGAGTACTGTATCATTTAATTTTTAAGGGGTGACAAATATGTGCTATTTTAGAAAATTTTGCATTTTGCATGCGTGTTAGGAAAATTGAATTTGAATGAATATGTATGAATTATGTTGCATGTATGTTTTTGGTCGAAAGACGATATTTTGTTTTTCGATTTTTTGCTATTTTCAATTTTGTTGATGAGTTTTTTGACATATTTTTTGAAAAACCTGGGTTATTAAGGCCTCAAATTGTACCTAGATTAAACAAAGTACGAGGATTTCAAAAATTTCAAATGCTGGTCTCTACATTTTACTATTTTCAAGATATGATCCATTTTGGCCATTTTAAAGGATTTTAAATTTATAAAAAAAGGGGGATTGTTTCAAAATATTACAAAAACTATTTTGGACCTTAATATTTAAAAAATTAAACCTTGGGTTTCTCTCTTTTATCGTTTTCGCGATTTTGAAGAAGAAATTTTGAAAAATTTTGGCAAAATATTGGAAAATTTTTTGATCCGAAATTTCTTCCATTAAGGGCCGGTTTTCCCTCCTTCGAGTAAACCTCTAGGTCAGTGTTTCTCAACAGGTGGTCCACGTACACAAAATTTCATTAGTATTAATAATGGGCCTTATAATATGCAACAAAAAAGTTTTTCTTGATGTTGGTGGTCCGCGGTTAGTGTGGAATTCTGAAAGTGTTCCGCTACTGTTGAAGGTTTGAGAAACACTGCTCTAGGTAACTATCTGACAGATAAGGTTATCTGGAACTTCATCTGCTGAATAAATGTCAACCCAATCAGTGAATTCAATACGTCAGTCTCATTATCTGTTATATAACTTTCCGATAGACAAATTTGTATTGAAAGACGGGATGACATTTATTCGGCACAGAAAGTATCACATAACCATATCTGTCAGATAGTTACCTAAAGGTTTACCTAGGGTGACCATTTTCTTAAGAAGGCAATGCGGGACGGAGCAAAAAAAAGGTCCTCATCTACCAAATCCAAGTGAAGAGCAAAAAAAAGGTCCTCACCTCCCAAATCCAAGTGAAGAGCAAAAAAAAGGTCCTCATCTCCCAAAATCCAAGTGAAGAGCAAAAAAAAGGTGACCATTTTCTTAAGAAGGCAATGCGGGACGGAGCAAAAAAAGGTCCTCATCTACCAAATCCAAGTGAAGAGCAAAAAAGAGGTCCTCACCTCCCAAATCTAAGTGAAGAGCAAAAAAAAGTCCTCATCTGCCAAAATCCAAGTGAAGAGCAAAAAAAAGGTCCTCACCTCCCAAATCCAAATGCGGGACAAAATGTTAAAATGCGGGACTTTTGCGGGACAAAATGTTAAAATGCCGAACAGTCCCGCAAAATGCGGGACGAATGGTCACCCTAGGTTTACCTGAAGGTGGAAAGACTGGACCTTTGTACTTCAGGATTTAAAAAATTCAAACTAGACCAAATTAAGACGATTTGGGGAGGGTCCTGTTCGACGATTCATATTTGTAGAAACAGTTAAGTTATTAAGACCCCAATACAGTTAGATTAAACAAGGCATGGGAATTATAAAAATTCAAATCGCAAGTCTATTAGATAGAGACCCTATCGAATTTGAGAATTTTGTTTGAATTTTAAATACATTTTAGAAAAAAATCAAAATTTTACGGGATTGCTTTGAAATGTGTCCTGAAATTATTCCAAAAAAACCCCAGGTTGTTTAATTATCATAATTTTTTAAAATAGCACATTTTTGCTATCTTATTTCACTGGGTGTTCAAAAAATGCTGAAGGAATATCAATTTTTCAACAATTTTTATTTTTCTTCGGATTTTATTGAACACCCTACATATTACAAATATCAACACAATAATTTTGTGTTTATATTTCAGTTAAGAGAAAGTAGAATGAAGGAAGGAGTGACAAGGTTCAGATAATAGCACCATATTACGGACACCCTGTATATAAAAAATCGGACTAATATTTTAAATGTCTATTTATTTTGAAAATTTTACAACTCTTCACATGGATCACTTTTTCACAGTTCAAGTCTGCCTCATTTTATTTATTTATTTTTTTTTTCTCTTTTCAAATTATTGCCTATAGTGCGTTCAAAGGTGAGTTTGCAGTACAGTGCATATGGAGTAGTTCTTTTTCATACTCTTTAATGGGTTTACACAATGACGCTATCCCTTTCTTGCTTGTCGACGTTGCCAGCTCTAAAACGCGCTGATCTGGGATGACGCAGTATTCTACATATGGCCATTTGTTTTGTTGAGTGTTATTTTGAGTTTTATAAGAGTTGATTTTTGTAAATCATACGAGTTTTTCATATTATTATAATTGACATATTTGACACTTTTACAACATTTGGCAACGCCGCTCCCATTTGCCATAAGAGCTATACTGCAAACTCACCTTTGAACGCACTATAGTTTTTGTGATTATTATTTATGCGAAGACAATAAGTCACTAGCGCCTCTCTCGTTAAATGTTTAAACTAACTTATTTTGACGTCAAACGAATCTACAGTAAAAGTATACATATATGATGTTGAAAAAAAGAGTTACAAATTATAGGGGCATATTGTGTCGCTCAGTGTTGTAATAGATACATTTGAAAATATATCTAGATACAGATACAGATACTTCAGGAAAAATGTATCTAGATGCAGATACAGATACAAATTTTAAAAAGTATCTAGATACAGATACATTTTTTTTTACAATGTATCTAGATACTTCAAGATACTTTTAAGATACTTTCGGAAAAATGAAAACACCACAAAAAAAAGAAATAACTAGAGCAAGGAATATATTTGTTCACAATACAAAATGAGGTATGCACTATTATTACTCTTAAAATAAACACAAATAGCCTTTGAAGCTGTGTGTCAGAAATATTAACTAACTGTATACCTATGTAATCTTTAAAAAATCACTTTTTTATTCCAAGTTCAACGGATATCTCGAACATTTTTTGTTCGCTAATAAATTACTGATTATTAAATGAGTATTTAGGATGACAAAAATAGAACAACAATTTTATTTATTATATTTTTCTTTATTTAATTCACATTTATAAAATTAATTCTTATTCTTAGATTAGATAATTACTTAATTGTTGTTTTACTTAACCGTTGTTAATAAAATTATTTAATTTTTTTTTTATTTATAATTTTTTTAAATTTATTCAGAGCTGGAAATACAATTACACTTTATTAAAATTTTATAGATAAAAATAAATTAAATAAATAAATTATAAGTTTGAGAATTATGATAAAGTTCTATATATAATTAATTAAATTTTGGAAAACATACTTTTATTTTTTTCCTTTTTTTTTAAATAAAAAATAAAAGACCTTCAAAAAGACAAAATAGAAAAGTATCTGAAAAAAGTACCTGAAATACAGATACTTAGATAATGATTTAAATATCTAGATACAGATACAGATACATATTTTAAAATGTACCTAGATACATTACAACACTGGTGTCGCTACACTGTTATAATTTTGTGTTTCGATTTTTTTTTTTTTTTTTTTGTTAGTAAACAACAACGAATTAAGCAAGGTTGCCAAATAATTCAAGGCAGGCTGTTTTAGGTGGGTGTAAGTAAATTTGATGGAAATATATTATTGTTCAAACAAAAAACAAGAGATATATTGGAAATGGTTGTTTGCGGACCAATGTTTATTACAACTATTCGCTTAATTTTAGTTGTTATATGTGACCCTAAAATTACTGACCTTTTTTCAACTGCATATACTTGAACTTTTAAAAGAAGGACATATGTCTGACTCTAAATGTATCATATTGATAACCTCTTTTTGTTCATACTCATATACGAGGGATGTTTCCAAAGTTCTGGGAATTTAGCTATAATTTTTATTATTTTGTTAATTTTCGTGAATATTACAATGTAGTTTTTCAACATAATCTCTATTTAACTGAATACATTTATCCCAACGATAAACTAATTTTTTTTAAGCAAAATATTTATATATGTAATATAGTACATTTTTTTAACTAACCATTTTTTGTGGTTAACTTCAACTGCTAAAAGTGGTCCGTGTAAAAGAGCTTTTATTCATAGGTAGGAATTTTAAATTTGATATTTTACCGTATTGCTTGGTTTAATGATGAAAGCAATAAGGTTAAATATGTGATGAAATAATGAGGTGATTTAAAATGCAAAAATAATGTATAAAAAATGTTAAAAGCAGAGAATTATATAAATTTTTAGCTAAATTATATCTTACATTATTATATTTTTATTGTATTTTTATTATATTGTTGATAGAGAACAGAAATAAAAAAATCTTGCCAAATATATTATGAAGTTTTTTCCAAAAATATGACGATACTAATATAAATACTTAATCTATAACATATAAACTATGTTATAAAGGACAAATAAAAAATCAGAACTGGATTAGGCAAATGGAAAATATTTAAAAATTCGACTTATTTTGAATAAATATTTTTACAAAATTTTATTGGCCCAAATAAGAAGAATAATAAATTTGTAAAAGAAAATAATATGCATTAAGATTTTAACCACGCGTACGTACACTTGGGGATGATTTACTTGACCGACGCCGGCCAGAGAAAGAGTATGGCTCTATCTACTGTACGCCAAAGGAAAGAATGCATTCGGTATATAATCTAATAACATAATTCAAACGCCAAAGTCAATTTTTTTGTAAGATTTTACAGCAATACCTTGCATAATTTGGTTAATAGGTACCAAAAAGTTTGGTACTATTTAAATTCGTGTTACTGTATGGGTACGAATCATGGATAGTCACTGTCGAGATCGTTTACCGCTTACAAGTCATTCTGTTCACGTGTTTTTGTTAGTAACATTTGTAAGATGCGAAGCCTTAGGTCAAGAATAATAAAATTCTATTCTAGTACCATTTATGTGTTTCTTTTGAATTTTTTACAAAACATAATGTTAGATATTTAATTGATTACAAGATATTGTAATTAAATTTTACTTTGTATTTTAAATATATAAATAAGGATTCGAAGATATATTTATAGGTTACGTTTTTAAATAATATGAAAATCGAAATATCTTTAGTATTTATAAAATTAACATTAAGTAATCATTAATATTTTGTTTTAGAATGCATAATGGTGTATTGTTTTGTTCCAAATTGTAATCATTACAGCTACATTCTTAATTGCAATTTTTTTTTCGTTTTTTGACACATGAAAATGAAAAACAATAATGGATAAAATAAAAACAACATATTGTTCTTTCAAACCATTTAAATATGGCAGACACACTTATTGCTATGTTACTTGCCATAATAACGATTATTAACGTAAAATTTTCAAAATTAACCTGCAAAATAATATTGTTCTGCAAAAATAATGACATATTAAATTATAATGTATAAAATAAGAATGGTAATAAATAAATATTTACTTGTAGTTTTGATGTGAAGCATTCTCTTACTTTGAAAACATAATTTATATTTCCAAAATAAAAATTAACAAAAAAACAACATGCTAAATTCAAATAAAAGGAATCAAACCGCGAGGCGGCAGCACTGAATCCCATTTTGTGACGTAATTACAATATGGTCTATTAATTGTTGTCCTGCCCATCATATGCATTCGTTCCTTCGGCGTACAGTAGGTAATAAAAATTAAGCGATTCTATTGGTTCGGATGGTGAGAAAGAATTATTGTCTTCTTTCACTCGCTCTGGCACAGCTGCAATAGAAGCGCTTCTACAAAAATACTCTCGTTTATCTGAATATATTCAAATATAACAAACGAAGATAAAAACTACAGATGTACGGCATAAGAAGCTCACAGACGTAATTAAATTTTACATAGAATTGTGTGAAATAGATGTATATTTATTTATTTGTCGTTCAATCGACATGTAAAATCTCAATACGAGTCACACATAAGTCCTTGAACAGACATCTTTTAAAAATTCAGTTATACAATCAACTGTTTACTGATAGTTTCCGAGATAAGTCAACTTTAATGTGAACTAAATCGATGATATGAGTCAATACACTCTAAAAAAAGTAGTGTTAACTTTACCACTGTGGACTTCATGGCATTTTTTTAGTGTACCATGAAGTCCATAGTGATAATTTAACACTATTTTTTTTAGAGTGTACTACTCAAAAGAATAACAGTTTTTTTTAATAATTTGAAGTTTTTTGAAGTAAATAATCCGGTTCTGATTTAAAAATCTCTACAGGTCTAATTCATGAATAAGACAAATTTGTGTGCTGGTCACACAAGGTTGTACAAACAGGATAAAACTAACAGTAACAAGCTTTTAAAGTTCCACCCCCTAAAGGTGCAAATAAGACAGCATCTGCGTGTTTCTTCAGGGTTGTACAAACATGGAACGTCACCTGATATAGTACCTGATTGAAAACTGATTAGTTCCTTATTGAATCCTTGATCCTGTGCTTTAAACACCCTATGAATTAACAGCAGTTTGCTTGAGCTTTTTAAGCTTGTGTGTGAGCTAACAAATTAACATTTTAGGGTTCCATTAGGACTTATTTTGACACAGATTTTATAAATTTTGCTTCAGATTTAGATATTTTCATACTAAAATTGTAGTGATTTTGAAAATTAGAAATTAAATTTTTAGATAAAATTAGTTGGGCATATACAAAAAAAGCTTAAATAGAAGGAAAAATATTTTTGAAGATTTAAAATAAGTTGTATAGGTAGGTATGCGAAGGCCTGACAAAATATTCGTAAAATATTTTCTGCTGGCAGAAATAAACTTTAATAGAATTGTACTAGTCTAAGAAATGTTATAAAAAAAGCTTTTAGAACAAAATTTGTAACCTCTCGATTTTATGAGTAAAATATTGATGAGTTTATATTAAAATTTATTGCTTTCTGTTTCATTTTTAAGATTTTACAACAATACCTTGCATAGTGCGGTTAATAGGTAGCGCCGAAAGTTTTTAAAATAATATTTCTTTATTTTTGTTGATATTGTTGTCCTTGAACAATTTGGAGGGGGGCACATGGCCTTAATCCCCATCTTCGGTACGCCACTGCACATTTTATTAAAAGGGCGCAGTTTGGCTGTTTTTGCCCCGGGCGCCAGAAGGGCTTGCGCCGGCTTTGTTAATAGGTACAAAAGAGTTTGGTAATATTTAAATTCATGTTACTGTATGGGTGCGAGAGATGGATTTCGTCACTGCCGAAATCCTTTCCGCTTACAAGTTTTCCGAAATCATCTCCGAATAATTATGCGTATTATTTCGGTTAAGATCAGCGCGGCCAGTGAAGCATGTTTGGGAGGGCAATTGGTATGATCGGACAGGCTCGTACTATATCGCTCAACAGTAGTATAGCAACGACAAAGCACGAGCATGTCCGATCATGCTGATTGCCTTCCCGATCATGCTGATTGCCCTCTCAAACATGCTGCACCCGCCGCCGCTGGTTAAGATTATAATAAACTACGAGGAATAAATAGGCGGATAAAACTAGACTTCGTTCAACATAAGAAAAACACAGGCGGATGTTACCGGCTCTCATGTGCAGAAACCAAATTTCGTTCATTACGTTATCAACAGTTTAACACATTTCAGAATCGTCACTTTCTTTGATTTGTTTTTGACTACGCGTATTGTTCGATGTTGTTTGTTTATTTCCGTTATTATTATTTATTTCTCGTACGTTTCAAGGTGAAAATGGGAGTAATGTTAACATATTATTCTTGCTCGAAAAATATCACTTTTGGTACTTTTACTAGTCAGAACTGCGCGATTTAACGAGCTCGGACACTCCATTGGATTTTTTCCCTTATCTTTTACGAAATAGAAATATCCTTAGATATTTATCTTATCTTTTCTTATAAGGATCATTATTCTAATATTAATTTACGTTTACTTTTAACTAGGCTCGTACTCAGAGGGAGTTTATGGGCCTGACGCCCCCCCACAATACTAAAATACTAATGTTTTTAAGGAACACATTTTTTTAATCGAACGTGATCCCGTCTCCCAAATAAAAAATATGAAGAATCCTCTTCGAAAAAAATTTGGTTTCTAAGCTTCCCCTAAGAAAAAATTCTGGGTGCGCGCCTGCCGTAAATACTTTGAAGATTTCTTCTAAACGTGAACGTGTTTAACTGTCACATAATTAAATAACACAAAAAAATCTACAGTGACACCCATTCCGTTTAAAACCGAGCTATGCAATGTATTATATTATTTACAAAAAGAAAATAGAATTTTCATTTTAGAAATAAACAATATTTTTATAGTAAATTTATAAAATCCAAGATGGAACCCTAAAATAAGCTCAAAAATGAAAAATAAACCTAAACATTTATTATTACATGTACTTTCTGTTGGCCGTCTTTAATATGCGCTAATAACCTAAAATAACGTATAAAAAGCTGTTTTTAATGTAAGTAAATTTAATATTTTTATATAGAATTAGATCATTATTTTCAAAAAATTATTATCACTAATATTAATAGTGATTTATAGATTCACAAAAAATTTAAATATTTGTAGAGGCACAGTTAGGTTTTATTGTGAGTATTTAGTATGAGAAATATTACGCACTAAACAGACTGACAGAATTTTTAAAATTCATATTTTTAGTTCCTAAATGTCTTCCACAATTTTTTGTTAAAAAAATTTAACGAAAAATTATTATTTTTCGTTGTGAAAAGATCTGGATCCTACCCTGTGCATTTTTTAAAATAGTTTTAAAAAATCTGGGTGATAGAAATAAGGTTTTGGTCAAAGTCATAATTATAAACATCAGTCACATGTAGATTGAGCTAAACTTAGTCTAAAATTTACTTTTAACAATGAATCACTCAAAGTTGGCAAGTTTATATCTTGAGTCATCACAGAACACGAGTTATGCGTTTTTTGTTTAGATACTACGTCAAATAAGTTAGGAAATTTTAGGACAATGAAAGACTATAAGATATAGTTACTGATGGTGTGTTCGTTTGTGTTGCCCAACCTACACTAAACTACACCACAGCTTCCCCCACAAATGCTATCTTATATAGTGACGTCAGCTGCTCTTGTCCTGGACAAGTCTGGTGCAACACAAACGAACAAACCTTGAGTTAAGAGAAGACGTCCATTATTTTCGTTGCTCAAGTTGTATGAAATAGTAGAGCAATTTGAAATATGTAGGTTTAGATGGAATATATCAGATCCCAGCTTTTTTATCTTAACCCTTTGTGACCCGGACACACTTAGGGCAGTGGTGGAACTAAAAATTTTGACCCCCCTGCAAAAAAATTAGATCGGCCCCCCAACCTTATGTGGTTTTTTTCTTTTCGTATCTAGCATCCCATAATTTTGAAGAAATTTAAACTTGGATTCTTCTTACACAAAGAATCATTTTACTTTATAATACATATTTTATTATGAATATAAAAGAAAAACAATAATATCAAACAAATGAAACATTTACAAAACAAACCAAAACTAGATATAAATAAATAAATTAATTTAAAATGTTAAGGCCCGGTCTTTCCACCTTCAGATAAAGTTCCAGGTAACTATCTGACAGATAAGGTTATTTGTAACTTCATCTGCTGAATAAATGTCAATACCAGTCAGTGAATTCAATACGTCAGTCTCATTATCCGTTAGATAACTATCTGATAGATACATTTGTATAGAAAGAAGGGATGACATTTACTCAGCAGATGAAGTTACAAATAACCTTATCTGTCAGATAGTTACCTGGAACTTTATCTGAAGGTGGAAAAACCGGGCCTAAATCTTTCTTTCTGGATTTTAAATTAGCAAAATCTCCAATTTAGTCTTTAATGCCCATTTCTTGAGTAATTTCAGCCTCAATGCTCAACAACGATAAATTATGTAAGCGTTCTTCTCCAGTAGAATTACGTAGATAGTTTTTTTATTATTTTAATTTGGCAAAAGAACGCTCTGCCGCTGCCACAGTAACAGGAAGTGTTAAAAATAATAAAATTGCAGTAACTACGTCTGGAAAACTAACCGACAGGGAGGTGTATTTAATTATTAAAAGTTCGGCAAATTGTTTCATTGCTGATATTTTAGAGATTGCCTCATTAAGCATCGAAGCTAATATTGCCATTTATAACGGAAAATACAGTGCGACATATAAAGCCATATCCAGACAAGGCGAGCTGAACTTCGCAAAATGTTTTTGATCATCCAATTTGGACAGCAGATTGCGCACAAAGGCGTCAGTTTGCTCTCGAACGTTCACATTCTGCCTTGGTACGTCAAAAAAACTGCTTGTTTGGACGGTAATGGTGCCGTACCAAATGATTTGTAAATTGATCGAATGCGCAAATTGATTTTGTTCAAGAGCGCGAGAACTAATTTTAAATATTGGGCAGGTCCACGCATTTGAAAGTTGTTAACGCAGTTCAGCACGCTTTATGTAGATGCGGCGTAAGAGCCTTTTTATACAAGCCACTTTTGCAATTGTAGTAGAGTTTAGCAAACAGTGATTCTTCTTCTTCGGATCGTCAATGTCTAATAATGGACATAGCCCTGCCCGTTTTGTTTTCACCTTGCCTGGTCTTTAGCCATTTTTAATCATTGTCTGGCTATTTTATATAATAAAATCATTTAGGTAGCATAGAGTTTATTGCCATATCTGGAACACCAGAGGACGATATTTGTTGCCATCTTTCATCTGTTCTTCTGATGATATGCTCTGTCCAGTTCCACTTTTGCCTTGTCACTTCATGTACAATATATGTAACTTCTTTTCTGTCGTATCCAGGTGTTCGTTTCGCATCCTGTAGGATTATTCCTAGCATTCTATGCTCCAAGACCCTTTGACTGCTAGCTTAGAATTTTAGGGGTGAAAGTATTGTTAACACAGAAGTCAGGACCCGTCCTGATTACTCCTGTGACTCCCGAATCACAGGAGTCAATTTTAGACTTTACCTTGTCTGGTAACTTTTGTTTTGAAGAATATATGAAAGTTTAGAGGAATCTACCCACACTAAACATATTCTTCTGTTTATTTCCTCAACTTCCGGTGGAGTAAATTAGGGCCCGATACCCCCACTAACTGACGTGCTTACCCCATTTCCATTCCATTGGATTTTAAATGATTTTTTTTGTTGCTTGGAGAAAATTGACAATCCTGGTAGGAACGACTGGCACAAAAGAGTAAGCGCGTCAGTTAGGGTTCCATTGGATCTTAAATGATGTTTTTGTTGCCCGAGCGCATTTTTAATAATAAGTGTTTATTCACCAATTTTAAAGAGTGATTATATCAATGATAAATTAATGCAAAACACTGATTTCTGTTAAAACCTACACCACAACGACGTTCGGCAGAACTTATAACGATGTAATGACACATTTAGAATCTCTAAAATGTATATAAATCTTAGTACTCTTTTAGGTTTGGGCCCTGCTTCGATTGCACCACTTGCATATTAGTAGTTACGCCATTTATGATAGTTTTGTTTCAGTAATTTAAAAATGAATTGATGTATTTTTACATTTTTACTTTACTTGTGAATGTAACCAGTCTTTGAACGTCATACTAGTTCATTTTTGGCACAACACATATTTCAGTTATTTTCTATGTTTTTGCTTTATTATTAGATTCTGCGTACTTGTTGTTTTGTATTTTTATGTGACCTATGTCACCAACTTATATCATACATGATTTAATGTTTATTCCAGTGGTTCCACTTCTAAATACAACGGAGCAACAAAAAAATAGAATTGCGGACCAGCTTACCGTAGGAGTTGCTGCATCAAATCTACTACTTGCTACTAAGACTTCTTTACGGGAGTTCGGGTATCATTGGCTTAAAAATTGAACTGAAATCAACATGATATTATTATTCTTCTTTTGCGTATTCGGTTTCTGGATATTGGCTGTCATCATGACTGCATCATTCGAAATTGATACCGAACAATTTATTAGCGGAACTCCCGGGTCTACTCTGTAAGCTTCTCGACATATCTTTTTACAATGTCCTGTCGAAAGTTCTGACAGTACAGTGTTCATAAGTGACAGACACTGTCCTGCAAGTCACTATCGATAAGTTACAGAATAGACCCCAGGTATTTTAGCTTCAGATCTTTTTCCCGGGTAGCTAATATATCAGGATCTATTATGTAAGCTTCTTGACATATCTTTTTACATTGTCCTGACGAAAGTTACGACAGTACAGTGTTCAAAAGTGACAGGCTAGTGTGCAAGTGACTATCGACAAGTTACAGAATAGACCCCAGGTATTTTAGTTTCAGGTATTTTTCTTGGGTCACTAATATATCGAGGTTCATTCTGTAAGCTTCTCGACATATCTTTTTACTATGCTCTGTCGAAAATTCTGACAGTATAGTGTTCATAAGTGACAAGACAGTGTCCAAGTGACTATCGACAAGTTACAGAATAGATCCCTAGGTCTTTTAGCTTAAGGTATTTTTCTTGCTACAACCCTTTCGTGTATAATATCCTGCTGGATAAGATTGTGTTCCTTATAATATAACTGAAATATTCCTTTTATTTTCATGAGCTCAACTTGATATTTTATTCTTTGGACTTCGTCATGGTGATCTGGTTGTGATTCTAAACATGCCCAGAGATCCATATTTCAAATTCCAGGACTTTCTTCTCAGTAGGTTCACATATTAAGATTTCCACACCGTATAGAAGATAGATTTTATGATGTGCCTCGTAAGATTCAACGAAATAATGGTCGCATTTTTGTAGATGTCGTTTTAGATTTCTAGATACGTCCCTTGTTCTCGTGTGAATAGTCCTAACTCTTCATGGGACAGCCGTAATTTCGGCAGTTTCATTTTTGTCAAATGGTGTTCGTTTTAGAACGCCAGTTATAGAAATATTTGATCTTTGATATATAAATATAAACAAGAAGCTATGTTCGTAACATGTGGATTAATTAACACAAACAACATAGACGCGCATTAAGATAATAAAACGTTTTCATCTAACCCGTCTGCCCTTGAATTCAACTCAGTTATGTTGGTATAGTCTTTATCGTTGTTTTGAAAGCTCCTTGCTTTTATTGCGAATAGTATTGATCGATGTTCGTCTGCTTCTCCTGCCTTGTGAATTGGATGACGGTGTATGGCGGCACATCTCGCTAGGAACTCTTCTAAGAGTATGCCCTAACCAACTATTCTTTATTTTTATTTGAAGTCTATTTGGTCAGTTCTCTCCTCCAATTCTGAGTTATTCTTCGCAGCCAATAAACATGAATGATTCTTTGAAAACAAACATTTACAAATATTTTTTTTATAACTTCTTTAACGAGCCATGGCAGCTGTACAAAAGTAAAGACGTCACAGATGCCGTAAAGATTGTATTATAGATCACAGTATTTAAATACAGTCGGATTTTTTTATAAAAACAACGGCGTCACAAGTAATTTCCTGTATTGTTTTGCAATATGTATAAATACTTAACACAAATAAATATTTTATGATAAAATAAGAGCATTATTGATATTTTCTTATCGATTATATAATAAAGCGCTTAAAAAATCTTTTTTTCTCTTTTAGATAGTACAGAAACGTTCATTTTAAAATATTACAAGACAGCGTTTTAAAAATTTTGAGGTTATGTATGACTTGTATTGTAAGCATTAGCTTCTCATAAAGCTTTGGATTTTGTGTTTGTAACCAAATTTCAAACGCTGTTTGCGAAACTTAAATACATATTGTAATAATATTAAGTATTTAAAAAGTCAGTTGCACATCTAAATGTATTTGAAAGTGACGTTTTCGTTTTAGTAAGTTTTATGTTACGTAGATCCTTTTGTTCGGCATCAGACAATTCATCCGTTCAACCGTTTTCAGCTCTACGCTCAGACGGAAGTATTTTTTGCAACGCAACTAACTTTATTTGAATGTTTTGACATTAATTACTATCTTCATTGTTAAGATTCAAAATATTTCAAACACCCTAAATTCAAACTATTAATATTTAAAATTAATGCAAGGCATAAATTTAATTATGAATATAACTTGTTTTTGAAGTTAACTTCTCAAGTATAAATGTGACGTTTCGCTTCGACAAGGATCACGATAAATTAGAAAGAGAAAACCGTCCGTTTTGCCGGATGAAGTTGAACACGATTCGAATTTTCACGGGTGGCGAACTTCAATTCGTCCGGCACCCGTACATCTGTTCATCCGACTAATCAATCAGAAGGCTTCAGTGTTTGCCTGAAACAGCCTTTCGGATTGGTTAGTCGGACGAACAGATCCGACAAGCGGAGAATTGAGTTCGTACCATTATAAATTACGTAAACTCTCATATATCGTGGAAGACCTGTATATACGTATGTCTTTGATTGCTTGGTGACGTTATTGTATTTATAAACAAATCCGACTGTAGACATGTTCTTTCAAGAAAACATTTGCTTTTGCGTTTTCTGTTTCAACAAGAATTTTGAACATTTAATTAAACATGACGAAGAGAACTTGGATCTA
Source organism: Liopterus haemorrhoidalis (assembly GCA_963971575.1). Classification (NCBI taxonomy): domain Eukaryota; kingdom Metazoa; phylum Arthropoda; class Insecta; order Coleoptera; family Dytiscidae; genus Liopterus; species Liopterus haemorrhoidalis. The sequence goes on along the minus strand of OZ020618.1, from coordinate 11,509,305 downwards.
TTATAGATAATCGCCCGGTGTGGATAAAACTAAATAATGTTTGTGAATACCAGTGAATGTAAAGAAATAATCGCTCGAATATTCGTCTGCGAATATGAAAGGGACAGTAGAAAAGCTATGTTCGCAATACCTACATTTTTCTGAATTACTGTGTTCGTTATAGAACACCATTTGTAGATATGTGGAATATTTTGCATCGAATTCTATTATATATTTTGCGAGCGAATATAATATTTAAAATTTCTTAAATTGGAATGTAGCCATGCTACGAATAAATGTTACATTCGATTGGAGTAGAGCCATAGAATATTTTTGTGTTGAAAAAATTAATTTATTGTTCTATTACCTAACATTTTTTTTAATAGAAAAAAATAAATATAATAATGTTATATCAGATTCTTACGCAAGTAAATTAAAATTAACCAAGCAGAAAATGGAAAATAAAACAACCAGAAACAAATAAAATTATATTTAGCAATATGTGATATTCTTAGAAATGTCAAAATATTTGGCTCAATCCACTTCTGACAAATATATCTGTCAGCAACAATTAAAAAAATGACCAAAACAATATTTCAACACAATTTCCTATTTAAATACTCGCAATTTAACCTGTACTTAATCATATATAAACTACTAACGTTATGTCAAATAACTACAATTAAAATTAAATGTCTAGTGATGAACCGGTTAATATACAAAATGTCCAAGAAAACAAAAGTTCGGTTAAAATCGAGAGGAGTCGGGAGACATCGTTCGAGATAGGAGCGGCCATTGTTGTTCTGATGATCACATATATCATAATTTGTATTCAGAAAGCAATATATTTTAAAGTGTTATAGTATTTTTGTTACCAGAATTGGATTAAGGCACTGTCCCATATATTTTTTTCTACATGTAATGCATTTTACAACATTCACGGATACAAATGTGAGGTTATGTTTTTAAGTCACATCTAACGAACGCACCTATAGGTTCGTTAGTATTACGGTACTAAGAAACATAACCTCAAATTAGCAGCAGTGTCAAAATAATATAAGAAATAGCCATAATATATCAACGGTGTGAAAATTAGGAATCTGGTAGAAATGAAAAAGGATGCCTGGGAAAATGATTCCAAATCGGAATTTTCCCAGCAATACCAGGATGTCTGGTAGCCTTATTTTAAATGTATGAATGATTTTTTTGGGCAAATTTCCAATATACTGTTGAAATGCGTCTTTTAAATGTTATTTACACATGTTTCCTCTTATTAAATGTGAAGAAGTAAATATTACATCAATAAAACAATTTTAGCTATTTATTAATTTATTATTAGACTCAAATATCATGGAAAAAAACCACAGAATATTTCAAAGTATTGTGGTTTCTAGTTTATTCTAATTTTTCTTAAAATATACTCCTAAAGAATTAAGTAGCTAGCGCCTCTGTTCTTAAATGTAAACTAATTTCTCGCTTCACAGTGTCGCCGCGTGTGGGTGTAGTATTTTACTAATAGGGGGCCCTTGCAACCCAAATTTTCGATTATATTAGAGGACGGTCTTATGAATGTTTACACAAGGACGGCTGTCTTGTCCCCACACCTGACACCAATCTAAAAAGTAAAGTATATATAGTCTAACAAATAAAATGTCGCTTCAAGGCCATTATAAGCTTTATCAATGGCTGTAGTATATAAGTCATGAATTCCATTCTTACGTGCTAAAAAAGAGATAAAAAAATCTGATAAAATTTTAATTTCTGGGCTAATTCGCGACACATTCAAGTATTTCATGTCTATTTTTCAAAATTAAGAGTTTTAAAAAAGTACGTCGTTAATTTAGTAAACAAACTAAACTCTAGCGGAGAGAAACGGTATTACTGTATCATTATTCATACTACTATATTATTCATTATGCGTACTAAAACTCTTCTGTTGCTTTTCGTGTATTGTTTTGAATTATTATATTTTATGCTGTCAAAAAGCTATGCGATTACTTCCTGTGGTTTATACATGACCTTGTAGCGACACATTTTATTAGTCAGACTATACATAAATATTTAACAAGCGACAAAATTTGCTAATTTATGACCTATTAATCCTGTCTTGTTAACTGTTAAAAAGGGGCCTCAAATGAAAGAAATAATTGCTAACATTTTCGATTTTAGATTAGGGGGCATACATTTTCATTCTGGTCACAGGAACTATCTGTTCTGAAAGACCCTGAATATATTATACTTTGTTCAAAATCAAGAAGTAGTAATCATGCAATGTTCACGTGATAATTTTGTCTCTCGTCGTTCGTTGGCTGTTGAGCCGTTAAATTTATACGAGAGCCAATAGGGTAGCAACTTCAATCTTTCACGTGCTTTTATTACTATTTCTGCATTTCGAAGAGGGTATAGCCATAATCGGAAAGCGGTCATTGTTAAGTGATCCGGAATAAGTTCAATAAAAACGGCAATATGTGATATTTGTTTGATAATTTTTCGCTTTTATTGCACTTATTCCGGCTCACCTAACAATGACCGCTTTCTGATCATGGTTAATATATTCAGGGTCTTGCAGATCTCGTACTTCCTAAGACCAGAATGAAAAAATACGCCCTCTAAGTGAAAATTCAAAAATATTGGCAATTATTTCTATCTCTTGACGCCCTTTTTTACCCTTAACAAGGCAGAATCTTCATTCGCATTATCCTCGTCGTGGCTTTTATTATTTTATATATTTTTGTTTAAAACATAGCTGTGCCTTAATCCATTTCTGACTAAAATAATACGCTTTTGTCGTGATAATCTGAAATATTTTTTAGTAATTTTGTGTAATAAGAGAGTTTATCTCATTGTTGTTAAAGATAATGTTTATATATGTAATAAAATATTATGATATCGATATTTGGGGTGACCATACGTGATGGAAAAAAAGGGATAAAATAAGGAATAAAAGAAGAGATGGATATATAAATTGATAAATTATATAAAAAGATACAGCACCCATATTTACTCAAAGAAAAGAGTAGAAATATATCAATATTTTAATAATGATAATAAGAAGATTGACCCAATAATAGCTGATAAGAGATGGACATAGTTTTTGTTTTGTCTTTTTATTATAGTTAGAACTACTTCATTCTGATTTTGAACTATGCAAAGATGGAAAAATAAAAGCTTTAGCCCCTAGTGTACTAAAGAGCACTTGGTTGCAGCGATGATTTGGTCTCCGCAACCACTAACAGCGACTGGTTAGTATATATATAGGCTATTCCAAACGTTTAGGCGGAACTAACTGGAATTTTCATTTTTGTAAGTTGTTATATGTTCTTCTTTTATGGTTTGGTGTAGGCTTTTGCTAAACAAAATTATCAAAAGCTTCACTTTATCTATAAAAGAAACTAGAATTGAAAATCTAGTTCCGCCTAAACGTTTGGAATAGCCTTTACTTCTACGATGGTTGCACTAGTGCGCTAGGGCTATTATTTTACCCAGTGATACTGCAACTAATTTTTAAGATAAACCAAAGCCTACTAGATTTAAGTTAACTCATTTTTTGTTAAAAGTAAATTTGCTCAGCTTGAAAGAATGGTACAAAGAAATGTCTAAATATATATTTTGATTCGTGTTATTCAAATTAACCTTTGTGAGAAATAAAAATTTAGGAACTGCTTATTAGTTCTACTAATTGAAATATATTAAAAGGTATATATTTATAGAGAGCTATATATATTGTAGATTGAAATAGAAATATTTAATTTTATGAAAAATATGTATTTTATTAATTGTGCAAACGAAGGCGACTTTTTGACACAAATTGGCGTTTAGAGATGGCAGCACCAGATCCTAAAATTTTTTATAGTATTATTAAAAATAGTTTTAGATTTTATTGAGACCTTAATTTTAAAGGGCTAAAACTAAAAGGGTTTTATCTAAAGTCTATACTACGTTATATTTATTTTCAGTGCTATGCGACTTTAAACTTAACTTTTGAAACTATCACCAATCAGATATTGTTTGAAGTTTTGTTTATTTTTCATTTCAAATTTATTTTATGCTGTGCATACTCTTTTACTTTTGCTGACATTTTTAATAATTCTGATTGAGATTTTTAAATAAGAATTTTCTATGAACATATTTATTGTGTTTGGGGTTATTTTGTGTAGTTTTTCCTTGCTATAATCTAACAAATAAAGATGTCACTTTAAGGCCATTTACAAACTTTATCAAAGACAGTAATATATTAGTCATTTTATTCAATCTGCCATAATTCTGGTTTATTTCCGGGCTAATTCGCGACATAAAGTATTTGTTGTCTACTTTAAAACATTTCAAAGTTTTGAGAATGTATAAGCTGTTCACTTTTGTAAGAACACACTAGATCTGGTTATTTTGGTTACTTTTATGGTGTGTTACTGACTTTTAATGTCAATTAAAAATATTCCTTACGCTGTAAAACCGACTTTAGGTTGATAAGGTTATGATCATTATAATTAAGATATCGTTTTTCAATATGACATATGTCAAATGGATCAACATTTCAAAAAAGTGACATTTTTTAATACCAACATGACATACAGCTTCAAAGGTGCAAACTATTGAAAACAAAATTCCCTCTTAGTTTGTTCTTACAAAAGTGAACCGGCTATACATCCATAATTTAGTATCAAACTAAACTCTAGCGGAGAGAAATATTTATTTACTTGACAGTGGCGTGCTACACTTTATGTTGGTAACAGCCGCATACGGAATCTGTCAAAAAATTATGCAAAAAATTGTGTCAAGAAGTTACCGTAAATGGCAAAAAAATACCAAATTTTTTTATTCGTATTTGTATTTATGCAATTTTCCAGTTAAACCCATAAAAATGAGCTAAATACGATTTATATTTCAATTTACTAAATGTTTTTAATGTGCGCAACTGTACCGGAAGCTCATGCCAACTAGATCGCGCAATTTCATCTCACATTTAGATATCTTTCACCGATGCCTTATTGCAGAGTTTCCCAAACCTATTTTTAAAACTAGGAGTTTGGGAATGTCTGCTTTAAAACGTATCAACGTTCCATATGCAACTAATATATGTAAAAAATGTATCAATTGTTGATAAATGTTTTAAAATCACTGAGGTGAATAGTTTATGTATGGTGATTAGGCTAATAGATGGCAGTGTGGATCACAAAATTAAAACTATTCTTGCATTTGAACTGTTTTAAATTTTTATCACCGATGGCATTCTATGTAACAGTAATTGAATACAAATTTGAGATTAGGTTCGTAAGTCCTGTGATGTAAGCAGCCTTTTTATAATTTTAAACCGTGATAATTAATAGCGAATAAATAATTAAGGGTTGTACAGTGCCATCTAGTAGTTTAACACCAATGTATTTTAATGTAAATAGAAGTTACATGTTGAAGACTGGATTTTGGTCACTCCTGATAATATTAAAGAGTGTTGTGTGAATCTGTAGGCATGTTTAGGTTAGATGATAGTATGATATGTAACGAATATGTTGATACGAAGTTGATACGGATGATAGTGTAAGTACCTGATGCGAAAAGGGGAAAATGTACATTGTAAAAAGTTTGTATAATGAAAGATTCAAAATAAAACCTTTATTCTTAATGACGTATTAAGATTATTTGGAAATTTCTTAATAACTACCTATTCCTTATCACAAATAAATATAATAAATTAGTTAGTCCTGCTATTACGCGGTATCTATTGAGAAGTGACATTACCTATAGGGGAAAAATTTTAAGATCGTAGCGCCACGCGGATATTTTTGAAACCATTCTTAAACAGATACCACTTGACATTTACTAGTAAATAATAGCGAAAAGTGTATCAAAAAACGACAAAAAATAATTAATTGTATGCGATTTTCTGATTTTATTTAAAATTTTTATAATCAAGTAAGTATACACACGTACTGTGAGAACATTTTTTTTAAAGTGACATTACTTGTAAACATCTTAAATACTACATTTTGTAATCTGGTTTTAAGTTATGGCGGCACAGTTTTCCATTGTCGATTATTTTAATTATATTGGGGGTTTAAATAATAATTCCCGTGTTGTTTACGAAGGGGTAGAAATCTACAATGCTGGGCATATAATATTGTGTGGGGTCACTGATAAAAACAGAGAGTTCATAAAGATTTATACAGACTTGTGCATTACAATCAAACTCACACACAATAACAGGAATTTTCAAGATATGCGATAATAAATACAAAATTGAAAATATTATTTGTAGTCACTATCATTAAAATGTAATGAGCAAACTTTCATATAAGGGCTCTCTTTTTTCCAATTTTTAAAATGTTTATCTAAACATCGCATCGATTCCTAACCTCTTGCTTTTCCAATTTTGTTTAGAAACGTACGGTGTCTCATATTGGTGGTAACAAATGAAACGATATTTCCGTGTTTCTTCTTTTCAATGAATTGCACATAGGCACACAACAATATGTATTATACATTTTTCAATGATTATAATAAAACTTTAAAAACAAACTTCATACAAAACCAATACACAAAACGAAATGTTATATGTAGTACACAAGTTCATGAAACTCTCACCAGATGGTAGGGTGCTTAGCTGCACTATATATATCTATTGAGAAGTGACATTACCTATAGAGGCTCTGTTTTCGCTTACAAAATGGCGATTGGAACAGGATTTTTTGACATTTGCCATATGATACACAAGAATTCACATTGCAGTTAATTTTCTGTTGCGATTTTAAAGATATTTTCTTCACTTTAACACTTACAAACAATGCAATTAAATGAGCCACATCCAACAAAATCCTATTCCGTTAAGTTCCAAAATATTCCGCTAGGCGTCACTTCAGTTATTATCAGTTCTCAATAATACCGCGCCCATGGAATAAAAAGACACAGGAAGGAGGATTTTGAGGTAACAAAATTTATGATACTAGGTATTTATGGCTTGACCCGATAAAAAGCATCCATCAACAATGCAAGTCGCCAACGTTGTAAGCTGAAATATAATCTAAGGTAGGAATATGTTCCATATTTATGTTAAATTTGGCATGTTTGAATTGAATTTTAATGTCTCGATTTTAATTTTAAATTTTAAGAGAGCTGCAAGATTTGATGACGCAAACTGCATACATATTTTAAGTTGTATATATTTAATGTGGAAACCAGTGGCGGCATCTACAGAAGCACTGCGGAACTACAGAACTGCAAAACAAATACAGTCTATTGGCATCTGACACTACCGATAGAGGCGCTACTGCATTCACATCATGGCTGAATTTGGTAGGATATTTTTGACAGGTTCAATGGTATCTTCATGTGATATTTATTGAAACACACGGGAACACACTCTAAAATGGTCTTTAACTGTCTTTCCACTTCTAGGAACATATTCCCATGCTTGTCACAAACTCGACTATCCTACAACCTTTAGTTTCTCAAAATCTCACTAGAGGCGCTTCAGTTATTGTCAGTTGACAATTCCAAACGATTAGGCGGAACTAACCGAAATTTTCATTTTTGTAAGTTGTCATTAGCTATTTTTTTATATATTGAAGTTGGCTTTTCCTGAACAAAATGATCAAAAGCTTTAATCTATCAGTAAAAGTAACTAGAATTGAAAATCTAGTTCCGCTTAACCAAAGGAACAGACTTTATTTCATGTTTTACATGTTTTATTCTGTTTTTGTTTGAAAAAATATAAAAATAAACGTAAATATTATATAAATACAATACAGTTATTGGCAACATTAAACGTTAATTAAATTGCGATGTTAAACATCGATGTACAAGCCTAGAGTGCATCGAAATAGGAAACTAGAAAAATAATATGTGTAATTAATTTTATTTAAAATGTATAATATTATTTATTTATTGATTAACGATTAAAAATTAAGTCAACATATGGATAAGATAAACACAGCAACAATATATAAAAAACGTAAATATACAAAAATATACAATCTAGGAAATAAAATTGACATAAAAACAGGAAAATCATAATCAGACCAATTCTGTAACTCAGTTACTATGATCCTAGGAACTAAATCTGTCACTATGAGCAAGGTCAGTTACTATCATGAATGAAAGTCATTATACTTTTTATAATATTTTATCTTGTAGTAACGTTACTACACAGTAAATTTTTACAGGATTGATCTGAATATCTAATAATAATAAAAAATCAGCTGTGGCCACCACAGGACCGACCGCCATCATAAAGTACTTTTATAAAATACATTCTAGCAGCAGAGTAGAAATAACTTGGCCTAATATTTTCTAACAGAGATATTATTTATCATGACCATGGAAACGTTACATATAAGTATGAAAAACTTCGAAAAATTTTACAAAAATTATTCGAAATTTTTCGTTTTATCAAAAAACGTCTCAAATAAAAGTTATTAATTATTGATTTTATAGCAACTTTTGTTCAATAAATTTTTTCGAAATATTTTTCTGTTGTGAAATATTCACAAAAATCTTAAAATCGACACGAGTAAACTCCCATTTTTAGTCAACCGATTTTTACCAAAAGTTGATCAACTTGGCACAAGCACAAGTTGATAGCAGAAGCTTAAATATGAAGTTTCATAAAAATCCTTTTAGCCGAATTTGCTCTGCACGTGTACACTGACAGACGGACGGACAGACACACGGACGGACAGACAGACAGACAGAAAGACAGACAGACGGACAGACAGACAGACGGACAGACAGACGGACAGACAGACGGACAGACAGACGGACAGACAGACAGACCGACAGACATCATGCTAAAAATAGTCAAAACGTTATGTAGGGACCTCAATTCGTGGAGTTCCATCGAAATCTTGAAATGTCAAAATCGGTATGATCACAATACCTCCCTGGTATATGTTGGCGGTCGGTAAAAAGTAAATAATCTTTCAGGTTAACAGAATGATGGATAATTGAATACTATAGAAATTAAAAAAATATAGTTATTGAATAAAAAATTATAATTACTATTTACAATTATTACAATAATTAATAAAAGAAATTCTTAACTACTATTGCCATAATGGTAAGAAAAGCACCAGTGAATATTTTATTGCTTGCTGCTCCACTTGCGTAGATAGAAATTGCGCAACTTCCAGGTTTTCCTCCGACCATTGCAAGACAATTAACAGAAATTTCATTCTTCCCTCGACCACCACGTGTAATATTATGATTTCCCATTATTTCATAGCATGAAATCAAGTATGGTGGTTTTAATATAACGGTCATTGTATAATTGTAATCAAAAAGATCGTCGAAGACCAATATGCCATCTTTTCCGTATTGGCATAACGTTGTTTCTTTCTGTGTAGGAGCTACATAAGGATAATTTTGAGAGCGTTTTACTTCTTTATTATATTGTATATCAGCCACAGCAAGGGCTGTGAATGACAGTAGTACGACAATCATTGTATAAGATCCCATGGTATTACCTGAAACTAAGAAAATAAAAAATTATCCCTTGTTGGATGTTATGCCGGGTATACATTGGTAGAGTAAAAGAGCTAGTAACTAGCGCAAGTAACCAGAAACTAGTTACTATCCCTGTGTAAACAGTTGACAATGTGACTAGTAGAGTACTAGCTTCTAGTAGTTGGCTAATAATAATAATAATATTTTATTGAGCCTGTTAGTGATCATTAGAAATACAGAGGTTAAGTCAATATAATGTATACATAGGTAGTTATTCTACAATTTAACAGAATGCAAAATTTAACACTAGTCAACTTTGTAATTTAAATATTCAGAGATTGAATAGAACGTATGTTCTAGTAGATATTTCTTATGCCGGGTTTACATTGGTAGAGTAAAAGAGCTAGTAACTAGCGCAAGTAACTAGCAGCTAGTTACTATCCCTGTGTAAACATCTGACAATGTGACTAGTAGAGTACTAGCTGCTAGTAGTTGGGCTAGGATAGCAGCTAGGTCGTCGACGTATTTACTAGCTACTATCTTTTTCCCCACTACAGAAAATTAATACATTTCAAATTGGCGCCAAGCGGTAACCTGTCATAACAAATAGTAAACAACCCATATCAGGTAAGTTATAATTTATTTACATAAATTGCGTAACATTAATTTATTATTTGATGATTTATGAAAACATCTGTGAAATAGCTGCCTTTGATACACGAAAAAGATGTTGTAGACTACGATAACTATTTCCTGTGGCTAGGAAATAAAGCGTTAATTCCAGTTTTATTCTTGCTGGAATCGCATCCCTCATTAGTGTATCAGTTCGTTGTATTAATGGACTAACTAAATTTAATCCTATTAAAATCATCTAGTGTCATTCTTAAACACAGTCTGTACTTTTTTTGATCTACCACAGCTAATTCACGAAATAGAAGGGCTGATGCGCCATGGGTAGCTCTTCTATCAATCCCTTTTTTAACCCATTTTCGTTTAGGCTTATATTCTGTACCTATTACTTCAATAAGACAATCAGTTATTTCCTCCACTAGAAATTATGTAATACAAAATACCATTTTTTAATGTCATCACTCCGGCGGCGATGTATATTCACATTCAACTATTTTTTGCAAAAAGATAAATGCACAACAAAATCACAGTAAAGATGTCAAATGTGTTTTGACACTTACTATCCAAAAAATAAGATAGTATGCCAATTGTGTACGAACATCTACCATCCCGAAAATAAAATGTATAGCGCGTAGTACTTGCGCTAGTTACTAGCTCTTTTACTCTACCAATGTAATCCCGGCATTATGGATAGAGACAGTAATGCAGAAAAATATTGATGCCTGAAACAGACCTAATACTTCTCCCCATGATATGCTTTTAGGAAAATCATTTATCGAGAAAAAAATTATGTTAAAGTGTAAATTTTTACACATTTCAGGGTTTTGTAGGTATTTAATAAGTGTAAGAAGCGAACTTAATACTGGATGTCTAGGGATATTTGTTCTACCATGAGTTCAAAAAGAAATTACATAAGGGTTGGCTGTAGAAAAATAAAATAATGTGTACTGCAAGCTTTAACCGTCAATTAATTAACTGTCATCACTGTTGTTGCATGAGTTTTTTTTTTTGCTTTTCACTTACATTTTAGAGGTGAGGACCTTTTTTTGCTCATCACTTACATTTTGGAGGTGATTTTTTTTTGCTCAGATCTTACATTTGGAGGTGAAGACTTGAAGGTGAAAAAAGTTGCATGCCAAATCTCTACTTTCTATGTTAAGCCGTTTGACTACAATTTTTACCGTACAGACAGACACATGAGTGACGTTATAAAGATTTTTTGTTGGTTACACTTACAAAACCCTAAATATATATAATTATTTATGTGCAAAGATAGTAATCTGTAAATATTCTAAACATTTTGGTCAAGTTCCCCCCGGTTGTCAACTGTATCATGGCATTAATTATATAGTTTCGTCCCTAATTAAGTGGTTTTAAGACACTTACCTTTTTAGCGTTTTAAAATTAGCACAAACTTCACTTACAAATCACAAAATGAATACATGAAACTGATATTTAATCAGAACTTATCTATATTCGATAAATATTATCTGGCTAGTAAACAATGAGTAAATTACCAAGTCATTTATAAGATAAGATTTTCGTAATCTTTTTGAGCTAGGGGTTATGGCGTAGAGTTTTTGGATGCATAACAAAGTTCTTGTGAACAAGTTGGTTCCCTGATAGTAAGTCTTTATCTCTATTTTTAAAATTTTCTAGTGTGTTTTTATCTTTATTTCCTTCCTTCTCAGGGGTGCGCCACTGCTCGAAAACATTCAAACGGCCGTAACTGACCAGCTAAAAGCTATTCCAGTATCCGAATTCCAGCACTGCTATGAGGATTGGAAGAATCGTCTCCAGCGCTGTGTGGCTTCCCAATAAAGCTATTCTGCCTCACCATTATTCTACTTTATTCTTTTCTCCTCTGGCGCGCACTCTTGCGGGCTTTCGGGCTTGATAAAGTGCTCGGTATTTTTTTGTAAATTATACTTCCTCCGTCCAAAAATATAGTATGCATTAAGATTTTGTATCCCGGTCGGTTTTGAGTTCTTGTCCCAGTGTCCCGGTCGGTTTAAAATTCTGGACCGGTTTAAATGTTCCCATATAAATAATGTTAGTAAATTCTGAATAATATTGACAAATAAAAAAATTATTCAAGGAATCTAATTCAGGGGTCGGCAACCGGTGGCCCGTGGGACGAATGCGGCCCCCAATAAGAAAATATAATGTTTGATTTTCATATTCAGCATAGTAAACACATAAAATCCGTACTGCTTTAGGCCTCTTATACGGTAGACGTATTTATGCCGACGTAAATACGTGTAGAGGTGTAAACAACAATTAAAGATACAAAAAAAAAGAAATTACAAAAAGAATTATGGCACGCCAAAAATGTTGCCGACCCCTTATCTTATTGATAGATTTTTCTGTAGATACTACAAATCCCAATTCGCTCTATTAGTAGATATTTTTTTATTGAAAAATATCTTCCAGGGGGTCGGGCGAGAACCGCAGAGCAGGACAGTGCTTAAATAAAACATGCCAAAGGATCACATTTCAAAATATTTCAAAAACGATTATCCATCCATCAACTGTAAAAGATATTAACTTCCATTTTCTGGGAATGAGTTATGTTATTAACCAATTTTTTACCAGATGTCACTTGAAGAAGAAGAAGACAAAATATTAAAATGTGATCCAACACTGCCCCCACCCCCCGAACACATCCCCAAATATTCATGAATATCAAAAGATTCGAATTAAAAATTTAAAAAATTTTAAAAATATAAATTTTAAAAAAAATTGAGAATGTGTCCCCTAAACTAAGTTTAGGACTAAAATTAGGGTTAACCTTAAAACTAAATATTACTAAACAAATAATTAAAGTAAGGCATTAAGCCAGATTACTTTAATCAAATGTAAACCCAAATTTAATTTAAAAAAATGCACTATATCCAAAACATGCACCTGTAAATCCAAAAAATGCACCCCAACATCCAAAAAATACACCCCTACATCAAAAAATGCACCCCATTAAAAAATGCACCCCATCAAAAAATGCATCCCATCAAAAAGAGCACCCCATCAAAAAAAGCACCCCATCAAAAAGAGCACCCCATCAAAAAAAGTACCCCATCAAAAAATTCACCCCATCAAAAAATGCACCCCATTAAAAATGCACCCTATCAAAAAATACACCCCATCAAAAAATGCACCCCATCAAAAGATGCACCACATTAAAAATTCACCCCATCAAAAAATGCACCCCATCAAAAACTTGATTTCCTTTGACGAAGACGTCCAGTTAGTTCTTGTAGACCCTTCCACTTGGTGATGATGGTCTAGGTTCCTGGATGGACTCTTAGTGAGTAGCACGTAGGTCTGAAACTCAAAATATTTAACAACTGGTACAATAAAATCAAAACGCTAAAATAAATTAAAAATTTTGAAGGGGAAAAAATAAAAAGTAAATAAATTAAAATAAGAAAGCAGAAAAATTCAGATCGAGATGAAGTCCTAAAGAAAAATCTGACTGAAACATAAAGCAGAATTAGCACAACAAAAAAATTAAAACTTAAAATGATTTAGAACTTGGTGAAAGTGGTCTAGATCAGTGTTTCTCAACCGAAAACGTGCCACGGATCAGTAAAATATTTAATTTTCTACCGCGAACCACAAAAACTAAATGTACAATTAAACAAATAAATTTGTTTAATAGTACTCTACATATATATTTTAAAATTAATAATAAATTAATAATATTAATTTATAATATTAATAATTTTAGAATAATATTAAAATATTTTTGTAATAAATTAATAAAAAATCTCAAAAATAATAATTTATAAGCCTTTTGCGGACCACTAAAATTTTGCTAAGGGCCACCAGTGGTCCGCGGACCACCGGTTGAGAAACACTGGTCTAGATTTCTGGATGGACCCCTTAGTGAAGTGGCACGTAAGTCTGAAACTCAAAATATTGAATAACAACTGGTAGACTAATAAAATCAAAACGCAATTAAAGAAATAAAAAATTCTGAAGGAGAAAAAATGAAAAGAAAATAAATTAAAATAAAAGAGCAGTAAAAATAAAGTCGAGATGATCTAAAGAATTGACTGCGTGAAACATAAAGCAGAATTAACACAAAAATCTTTGTTAGAACTTAAAGCTAGTTTCAGAAGCACCTATGCTCCACATAGGAGTTGGAAATTACCTACACGGACCAGTTTCTAGATTCCTCGATAGTATCAACAGTAAAGAGGTACATAGAGTCAGACGCGCACACATGAGAGTGGTCCTCGGACCCCCCCCCCCAGAAAAAATCAAATACTTATTTAATAAAAACTAAGCAACTGAAACTAAAATCAACTTTTTTATTAATAAAAATTTAATTATAATCAAAATTAAATTAATATATATACCCACAATTATCCGTAAAAAGATAATAATATAAAATAGTATTATTTTACGGACAATTTTTTAAAATTGAGTCTCCCCCCCCGCGACTTAAGTTCTGTGTGCGCGTCTGCCAGAGCTAATCTTCAAAATGTTTAACAACTTTACAGTAATAAAATCAAAACTCCAAAAAAAAATTGAAGAGAAAAAAACAAATAAAAAAGAAGAAAAATACCATGGCGAAATGAACTCCTAAAGAGCTATCTGAAATATAAAGCAGAATTAGCACAAAAAAATAAATAAAATAAAACTAAAACTTAAAATTAATTATAAAACTAAAACTTAAATTTAATTCGAGCTTAAAGCTAGTTTTCTAAAGCACCTATGCCCTGCATAGGATTTAAGAGTTACCTACACAGACCAGCCCAATTACCAGAAATTGCAATTTGCAATCCAATAAAGGAAACAGGTCCTTGATGTGCAGGATTTAAAGCTTTGGCAACTCACCACCGTTCACAGGCAAAATATTCGTTCACCCGAATAAAATGCCCGATTCCGGTTAAAGTCACCTGCATTAAAACCCGTAGATCATTCGACAAATACGTAAAATAACCTACGAATCAAATGCCAATGTTTAAAGAAAGTTATAACCTGTAATAAAAAAATCTTCATTCAGCTGCTGATGATTCTCGTGAAGAAGCAACCATACCTAATTGCCTCTCCATCGAGTGTTAGTAGGATGTTCTGAAAAAGGAGGTGATCTTTCCTAAAAGTGAACGTAATTATTTCCGGGAAGGCGCAAAAACCGGACCCCCCACCCAACCCCGTGGAATGATAATACGTTCAACTTAATTGTGTTCACACACAGAGTTTATTCCTCCACGTCTATAGAAGAGTCCGTGGAGGACTCCATGTAAGCCATCGCCGCCCGATCCGATGCACATGGAAAGGGCTTGGGCTCCACCGGAGGAATCGCGGGGACAACGACAACCTAGAGGATAGAGGTTGCTTGCCCACTAAGAATACCTCTTGTGCAGCGCATTAACAGGGAAAGCCGAGCACAAGTAATAAAAATATAACCTGAAATGCTCAAAGTAGACAACAGGAATCAAAATTGTATTTAAAAATATGCATATATATATGTATAAATACAGCATTTCTGCTGTACAAGTGTGAGCCTAAAGACTCAATTGTTTCTATAAGAAACGAATATGCAGAGATGTACCGAAGCTCTGGCGAATTTGGCTCCGACGCCAATTATGAAGGCTTCAAACAGAAAACAACCAATTTTTTTAACAATGGTTGCTACTGTGGGTTTAGATCTGTTACCGGTTTACTTATTTGCTTATTTAAAATATACATTCACGAATGAAGTTTCTAATAAGATACCAATAATTAAGGAATAAGTTAATGAACAGATTTAATGCGCATGTCAAATTTGAGACGTTAGATATTCTTGTAATCGCGAATATTAATTTTGGCTGACTGATAAGATTGCAATCATGATGTAAACTTTAATACTTCACGGATGATGTTTCTAATAAGGTACCAACAATTAATAAGTTCATGAACAGATTTAATGCGCACCAAATTGAGACGTTAAATATTCTTATAACCACGAATGCTAAATTTGACTGATAAGATTGCAATCACGGTAAATTTAAATGGGAGAAATTAATTAAATTCAACGAAACTAACGCGCATGTTCTGATTTGAAGTTTTTAATGTAATCTACTAGCACGACTTGCTATGGTTATGTAATTGTCTGAAAGTTAGTTAATTTAATCTTAAATTGTTTGAATTTATAAATTAGTCGATGATTGATTAAAAGTGATGACTTTTGTTTCAATAACGGTTTTCTTTACTAGCCATAATCGCCAAAAATACTCGTTACGTCTCTGCATAGGTTCCCAACACCTAGGTGTATATGGGAAGAGTTAAATTTTTGGGACCGTTCCCACTCGGTTGATTACTCGCGATCAAGAAACCAAACCGATCTCCAAAGTTTGATTCTACTGAAGTTAATTTTACGAGCGCTACCCATCCGTGGGTAGTAGGCCCCGTGATTAGGCGGTGTCTTTCATCCCTTACCCGCAGCAGATGCTTTGGGGGGAAACAAAAGATCGTCCCAACCAGTCAAAAAAACTAAAAGTAAATCGTGGTCAACACATTAGGTGTTCCACCTTCAATCAACTAGTTTCTCTCGCCTCCCTCGGCTAGGCCGTTAAGGTAGGGAAAGACTCGGAAGAGACTTGGTTGACCAGATATTCCTGAAGCTACTTTAAGCCTAGTATGAGTGGAAAAATAACGCAGTGTTTCTAATGTTGTGTGGTTGCGAGATCCAAAATTTGGAACTCATCCTTTGAATAATCCACTAAAACCAGCTAAAATTTTTCTAGATCAACTTCCAGACCTAAATCAACCCTAGCCAGTGTTAACAGAGTCTTCAGAGGAGGTGTAGTACCTATTAAGTTATTTTTTGCAAACCCCACAAAAACATACACAGATGATTTGTGCTGGCAAACAAGAAATAACTCTTGCACATAAAGGTACCATATGTGCAAGAAATTGATTCTGCAAGCAAACCTTACAGCAAACAGACATACGAAGGTTAGTTTGATTCGTTCATCACAGGCAGACCTTTGATTTGGCTGATGCACCAACGAACTCATCTCCAAGATGCGAAAGAAACGAAGACAACTTGGAAATAATTACGAAAAGTACAGACAGAATCAGCTTGGATATAAGAGGCTTTTAAATTATATTAAAATTGTAAAAAACTTTTTAATTATGTTTGTTTAATAATACAAAGAAAAAGTTATATATTACTTATTTATACTGTCAAAATATTCATTTATTTCTGTAAATTTTTTTAATAAACTTTCTTTTGTCAAAATATTTTTCACATATGTATGTCTCATTATCTTTTTCATGCATTACTTTAATTTTCATTTCTTAATTAATATTTATCTTTATTATTTATTTATTTTTGATTTTCTCATGCATTTATTTAATTTTTTATGTGTGCCAGCAAAAGTGACTGGTTATTTAAATTGGTACAAGGAGGAATGTCTTAAAGGACAGCTTTAGCTAATCCTCCAGGACAAAAATACACCTCCAGGTACGCGTGTGGATGTACTGAAGGTACTGTGTGTATGTAGTGTCGCCAGGAGCATGCCCTAGAGGGTAGCACTAGCTTCCCCTCCAGCACAATAAAATACAGCTCTCATTGGCAAGCGTGTTTAACTGAAAATTAAAAAAAATCATGCACTTGCACATAAAAATGTTGAATAAGGTGTTGAATTGTTCAGGGCATTATAGGTATGAAAGTGAGACAAAATTTGGTATGTTTTTTATTATAATCGTGTCAAAACCTGTTGCATTACTCTGATTTTTTCAGATTTTTATACCGACCCCTCTAGTGGTTACACGGAGCAAAAAAAAATTATTTTTTTAATTATTTTTAAAAATCAGCTGTGGTTACCTCTAAACCAACTGTCACCACAAAGTACTTTATACTTTGTAACAAAAAATATATTGTTAAAAACGTGTTATATTATTCCTTTCTTCGCTTAGTTTGGAGCTAAATGTAATTTCTATTTTTTAAAATTGTTACGCCTTTTTTTTTATTGAAGTGGATTTTTACTAAGCAAAATAATTGTCAATGGAAACGTATCTATTTGTTAAAATAAACACATGGAAAAAATATAGCAAAAAAATTAAAAATGAAAAATTTAGTTGTATCAAAACATTTCTACAATAAAAGTTGGTAGTTATTACTTGTGTAACAACTTTTGCTTAAGAATTTTTTTGGAAATATTTTTCTGTTTCGAAATATTTGTGAAAAACATAAAAGTGACATGACTAAACTATCCATTCTGGTGGATGGATCTGTACCAAAATTTGATCAAATTAAGATATTCACGTCCGAAGCGTAAATATGAAATTTCTTAAAAATCCGTTTAACCGAATTTGCTCTACACGTGTCCAAAGACAGACATCACGATAAAAATAGTTGATTCGTGTTACAAAAAACATAATTCGGGCTTATCTGTAAAATTTTGAAAAGTCAAAATTGGTATGATTACAATACCATCCTCTCTATGGTCGGTAAAAATAAGTTTACGTTATTAATTTATATTTTATTTAATATCCCACATCAAATTTAAAATTTAAATATAATTTTTTGAACAGTAAAACTTTTGAAAAAATAATTTGTTAAAAAATTTAATACATAAAAATATTTTTGGGTACTGTGTTTACCAAATTTTAACTTTATAATTAAAAATGTCGATAATTTACGGAAAAAAAAATTGATAATAAATTTAATACATAATTTTTTTTTAGGCCAAAAGTCATCCTGACTGATAGTGCCCAAAGAAGAAGAGGATTTTTTTTTGGTACTATATTTCCCAAATTTTAATTTAATAATTAAAAATTTCAATAGCGTACGATAAAATTATTTGATAGAAAATTTAATACATAATTTTTTTTTTAGGCCAAAAGTCAACCTGACTGATAGTGCCCAAAGACGAATTTTTTTTTGTGTACTATATTTCCCAAATTTTAACTTAATAATTAAAAAATTCAATAGCTTACGAAAAAATAATATGATGAAAAATTTATACATACAGAAAAAAAAGACTTTTTTGTAGTTACTATATTTCCCAAATTTTAACTTTATAAATTGGTCAGAATTCCTACAATACTCATTTCACTTGATCATACCTACGAAACCCTTAAAAAATACATCTAAATATTTTTTAATTGTGTTGTGTGTTTGTTAGTTACTAAGGATCGTCTTAAGGGGTAGCACTAGCTGCCCCCTCAAGACCCCAAAACGGTCGCCCTTAGTAAGCGTTTATAAAAATGTCTGTATTAATGTTACTCGGAGTATGTCCTAAGGGGTAGCACTAGCTTCCCCCCCAGGACAACAAACTACCACTCCTGAGTAAGCGTGTGTGAATTTAATAGGGGTGTGTTTTAAGGGGTAGCTTTAGCTTCCCCCCAAGACCCTAAAAGGCTACCCCATCGCTTCAAGCGTTTTAAAACCTAGTAGTATTATTTTTTCCTGTATGGTTATATTTTGTGTAAATTTTGTGTAAAAAGGACAGGTTTTTACAAAAATCTTAAAACTAAAATTGCTGAAAGAAAAATGGGATCCAGTGTCATATATATACACACGAATTTTCAAAATATTCAAAGGGTGTCTGAAAGTAAGTCGTTCAGATAGTATTTTCCAAAAAAAAAAAAAAATACGACTTTCTTGAGTTACAAAGGTAAAAGTTTCGCTAATACCTTATTGCAATTACATTATTTATCAATATATGGCAGCATATAACGTTCTACACTGTTCCATAAAGTGTTTTTGTCATTAAACTAGAAAATAGGTAACTCGCTCCGCTCGGCTTCTTCTAACCAAGCTATTACTAACCAAACCTAACCTAAGATAATGTTTGGTTATTAAACTAAAAGGTAGATAGCTCGCTTCGCTAAGCTCCGCTCGCATTTTATAACCCAACTGAACCTAGCGCTGCGATATACATCAAATTTACGGTGATATATGGGGAAATCTGACTAGAGATGGGTCGTTCATGAACGAACCGGCTCACTAAGCCGGCTCAGTACAATGACTGACGTGACACGGTTCACCAAATTGAAATGAGCTGGCTCACGGTTCACTGCATAGTTTCAAGTTTCAAGGAAACGATTGATCGGGCGATTGTGAGCAGTGACCGGAGTGATCCGGATCTGGATCGATGTCAAGTTGAACTTCTCGAGAACTCGGTTTGCAATGTATTATCATAAAGTGTATTTTGTCATCAATTTGTAGGGCAGTCTATTTGAAACTAATAGGCTTAGTCTGTACTTTCTACAACCATAAAAATATTAAAAATATTGCCCAAATCCCTGATGTCCGATATAAGGGCAATAAACATCGCCATAAACTGAACACATCTGGTTTAAAATACAGTAGCTACATAAAGTGAATTGTTTGTTTACTAGTAACCCGGCAAAAATTCACTTCTATAGATTTTTATTTATTTAACTTCATTATTTCTTTATAACAAGAATAATGAGAAAGACACAGAGAGTGAGAGAGAGAGATAGAGAGAAAAATTTGTCAATAAGTCATAATTTACGTCTTGAATTTATAATAAAAAAATTAATAAGAATAAAGGTAATAAAGCGGCAAATATTTAGACGTTTTTATCGCATTTATTCAAATTATTAAGTGTTGAACGGTGGGAAATTCACAACTGGCCGACCTGTTTCTCGGGGACACGTTTACTTAGCCGGATCACTGAGCCGGATCAATGAGCCGGCTCAGCAAACTGAAAGACCTCCACTGATCCGGTTCCGCAAACTGAGCCGAAATTCCCATCTCTAAATCTAACATAAAATTGCAAGTTTAAAAGTTAAAAATAATGAAAACTGTGTAAAAAACTAACAATTTCCGTACCTAATATATTTTATTATTATCTAAGAAAAATGCCCCTACAAAAAAATCATGAAAATAATGTAAATTGAGTGTGTATATATATAACTCCGGAGCCGAAAAATGATTAGTGCTCAAAACCGCGCGTTGTTTTTGGGGTTTCTTTCTTAATTCTATCATGCTTTTTACTGTGTGCCTATCTGAAGTGTTTTTTTATTGCCTCAAATATATCCAGCCAGCCTTATCAAATTAGCAACATTTATGCTGCACCTAAGCAAGTTAGGTGTACCTAAGAACAAGTTCTTAGGGTCCCATTCATCTAATTTTTCTCACCCGATTTCTCTATACAATGCTGCACTTCAGTCCTGGGTCCTGGGTCCTGGGTCCTGGGTCCTGGGTCCTGGATCCGGTGTCCTGTGTCTTGTATCCTGTGTCCTTCTCCAATATCGTTCCAGATCCTTTGCGTTATCCTTCATCTCCAACACTCCTAAAAATTCAATTTTAAATTAGATCATTCATGTTCTCCAGTTAATATGTTAGTTATTTTTGGTGCAGAGCAAAGTAGCGCCTAACATACCATCTAAATCAGCGGTTCTTAATCGGGGGGTCCCGAAATTAAAAGAAACAATTTAATTTTTGTCAGTTTTTGCTTTTAATATTACAATAAACTTAATTATTAAACAATAAACCACTAAGAACATTTAAAATATTATTTCAAAAATTTTCTTGGGGGGTCCAGACAATATTTTGACTAGTTGGGGGGTCCCGAGTATAAAAAGGTTAAGAACCGCTGAACTAAATGACGGTATATATTTAAAAAAATAAATTAAACAATAAATTAATAAAATCTGATGCACATACTCAATAAAAGAAACCTTGCAAGGACAAACACAAATAAATATAATAAAAGTCTGTGCGAAAAATTGAACAGACGTAAGGTGATGCTAACTAGTTGTAAAGGGACCAATTGCCATCGAGTTTCACAGAAAATAATAAAATACATTAAAATAAGGTGCAAGACTTTACATAAAACAGTAAGTTCGATTCCCTGCGGTAGAGTATCAGCTTTTAAATTTGTATAATTAGTAAATATTTCTTTTTTGACAAACGGTATCTAAAAAATTACATGAGATAGGGCACTCCAGTTGGAATTTTTGAAATCCCTAGGTCCTAAAAGGCCTCAGGACATATTATAAAACAACCCTCAAACAAAAAAAAAATGTGAAATTTTTTATTTTTTAATTTAAAAAATCCTTATTTAAGAACAATAAAATTGTTCTTTAAACCGCTAAAACAATAAAATAAATGGTACTTTGGTTTGAATTTTTTAAATTTACAGACTATTTTCTATCTAGATAAAAAATAGGGCCCTCCTTTTCTAACGCCTTTTTGATCCATGTAGTTTTGAAAATATTTCATTTTCGAAAGACCGTATCTCAAAATCAACATGAGATAGAGACCTGCGGTTGAAATCCTGAGGTCCTAAAGGAACTCCGGACATATTTTAAAACAAACAAAAAAAAAAAAAATGTGAATGTTTTATTTAATTTTTTTTTTAAATTAAAAAAAATCCTAACTTAAGAACAATAAAATATATGGACCTGCAGTTTGAATTTTTGAAATTCTCAGACTTTTTTCTACTTTGATAAAAAAAATAGGACCCTCCTTAGTTAACTCTTTTTTGATTCGTGTAGTTTTGAAATTTTTTAAATATTTCATTTTCGAAAGACCGTATCTCAAAATCCACATGAGATAGAGACCTGCGGTTGATATTTTTGAAATTCTGAGATTTTTAAGGTACTTAGGACTCATTTTCAAGCAACTTCCAAACAACCAAAAATTTTGCGAAATTTTTTGTGTGAATTTTTTCAATATTTTTTTTGAAATTTCAAAAAATTCTTACTTAAGAACAATAAAATATAAAGGACTGCGGTCTGAATTTTTCAAATCTTGGTATATTGTTTAGTCTAGAAAAAAATTGGGGCCTTAATAACCCAACTTTTACAATAAATACGAATCGTCAAACAAAACATTTGAAAATGGTTAAAAATCGAAAAAATCGTAAGGGGACACCTTACAATTTTTTCAGGTTGTTAAATTGAGCAACATGATGCATTATTTCAGTTTTTTCAGCAATTTCTACCCTACAGACAGACAGACGTACAGACAGACAGACGCACAGACAGAATAAGTAAAAGTATAGGGAAGACTTGGTTATACTTGCGATATTTTAACAATTAAAAATAAAAAATAAATAAAAAATAATTACCATGTACTAGTTCCCCATCACCATTCTAGAAAATTCAATTTGGTTCTTTCACTTTTGCAATTTTCAAAGAAAATTCCTGAGTCCGACAGTCACTCGTCTTGGCTGCAACCGAGCGCTCACTTGCGGGCATGTTGAACATTTACCGCTGAAACACATCACATTATTAACAAGTTGCAAAAAAATAGTATATAAATCAAATAATTTAAAACCAAATATAATAAAACTTCAAATATATTTATTCTATAAATAATTTTATTCCAATTAAAAATAAAATTTATCTGAATAATCACATAATCAGTAAATAAATCTAACTGTATAGTTAATCCCTTAATCCCTTTGTTGAGACTTGCATTCCTCAAGGTTGTGACGTCATATATCGAAATATATTTAAAAAATATTTTTAACTTATAAAATATAATAAAAAATATATATTTTAGGGCCTTATTTTTCAAAAGTACAGTAAAAAAGACTTACCAAATCTCACAATTCCTCCACGGGACCTCTAATTAATTTCGCAGGTGTTACACTTTGAAGGTCAACATAAAATCAAATATTTTTTGAAAAATTTTACAGTTTTGTTGAAGTTTTTGTTTTAAACTATTATTTAATAATTTATTTAAACTTTTGAAAACTTTTTTTTTATAAAAATATGATTTTTTACTAAAAAATTTATGAAAAAAAATCTTATCATTTCACACACGTCTTGTTTTTTGGACGTCACCGATGAAAAGAGATAGAAATAGACGCCACCAGGACAAGGTTGGAGAAACTAGCGTCCCTATGCGGTAGTTGCCCAAACTTATCAAACAAGAAATGACAATTCATGAATTAATTTCTAGAAAATTATGGAAGTTTTTGTTTAAATTTTGAAATGTGTTTTTAAGGTTTTAGTAAAGATATATTGTTAAATTATTTTGTATTTCTGCACAATAACGCCCAAATAAACAAATTAAAATTAAATTGAAATCAATAATAGTGTGAATCCAATAACAGTGATGAAATTTAAATGCATCTTAGGTTATTATTAGATACATTTTTGTTTTTTTTTTTTTTTTGTAAGCTACCTACAGATAAGTTGTATGTTCAAGTGAATTTTGAAACAAGAAGACAGTGCAATTACAAAAGTGGAAAAGTGGGCGCTATATACAGCATTAATAGGTTCTCAAACGACTAGATAGGCGCATAGGGGCATAAAAGGTAAGTTCTCTGTTTCTAAACCGCCAGTCATAGATATAAAAGCCATGTGGTCAGTGTGATGTTTCAACCAGTCCTATTATAAACAAGAGTATGCAGGATTACCAATTATATTAAATGTGATAAGGGCCTGCGGTTGAAATTTTTGAAATCTTGAGGTCCTAATTTTTTTGATTTTTTTTTGTTTAAATTTTTTTATAAAATTTGATAAATCCTAAAAAAATGGTTAGGAATGGAAATCTGCAGTTTGAATTTTTAAAATTCTCCTACATTGTTCAGTCTAAAAAAAAGGGCTTTAATAAATCAATTATTAAGTTTTGTATGGACAAAATCCAAAACCCTTGAAAATTACCAAAAATTGAAAGAATCGTAAGGGGTAGATATTAAAAAAATTATGGAAGTTTAACATTTTTGTACTGCTAAAGCCAACAAATAAAAGGAAAAATAACATTTTTGTCTCCGATTGTTTTGACCATTTTAATCAAGTTTTGAGATTACATTTTTTTTAAGGCATAATTTACATTATTTGTGAAATAAAAAACGCACAACTCAAAAATGTTAGAGATAACGACCTGCGGTTGAAATTTTTGGATTCACAGTAGTTCATTTAGTCTAGAAAAAAATTGGGGCTTTAATCGTTTAATGCTTTTTGAGATTATGACAATTTTTTTAATGGCATAATTTACATTATTTGTGAAAATTGTGAATTAAAAAAAATCACAACTGAAAAACGGTTAGGGATAGTGACCTGCGGTTAGAATTTTTGAATTCCTCGTAGTTTATTTAGACTAGAAAAAATTTGAGGCCTTATTCGTTTTGCGTATTTTAAAAGTCTGATAAATTTTAATAAGGTGTGATTTATAGAAATTTTCATCTTCGCATGGACGTATCTCAAAAACAAAATGTGATAAAGACCTGCGGTTGACATTTTTGAAATCTTGAGGTCCTAATTGACTTGTAACCAAATTTTGGAATAAAAAAAATTTTTGAAAATTTTTCATATTTTTTATTATTTTTTTGTAATTTTTAATAAATTCTAACTAATTAATGGTTAGGGATGGAAATCTGCGGTTTGAATTTTTAAAATCCTCCTACATTGTTTAGTCTAAAAAAATAAATTTGGGCTTTAATAAACCAGTTATTAAGTTTTGTATGGACAGTAATCCAAAACCCTTGAAAATGGCTAAAAAACGAAAAAAATTGTAAGGGGTAGACCTTAAAAAAATCGTGATTTTTAAGCAAAAAAATTTTGTCTCCGATTTTTTTGAAAATTGGTATACATATGTATTTTTGGCCATAGATCAATAAAATTTGGTCCATTTTGAAGTTTGGGCAAAAGTTTTGGAATTATAGGCAAAAAACTGACCCAAATTGACTCAAAAACTAAGAAAGCATTCATTTTTAAAACATTTTATTCATTAGCCTCACCCCAAAATTAGCTTAAAACTATATTTTGGCTAAAATAGAAGTCAAAAAATTTTTGACCAAAATTAAAAATTTGGGAATTTTTATTAATTTTTTTTTTTTTTTTGGAAAAATGGTTTACTACTACATATTTTCCATTAGATCACAAATATATGGCTACTTTTGAGTTACGGTTTAATATTTTTAAATTTGACATTTACTGCAAGAAAAGTAAAAAAAAAGGTAGTCCACAAAAAGACCCAGGCCCGTCGCCCCCCCCCCTGGCTGCGCCACTGGTTGTGTTTAACAAATTCTATTTTCAACTATCCGGAGAGCGCCGAGTAATCTATTGGTCCTGGGGGGGGGCAGGCCCGTCGGCCCCCCCTTGGCTACGCCACTGGTGCCAATATAACTCCTCAAATTCTTATAAATGCTTTTAATAGTATGAAAAGACGAGTAAATTTGTGTCTGCAGGAAAACGGTGGTCATTTTGAACAGCTTCTTTAGTTTTTTATGTTTATTTTTCTGTACCTGTGAAATCAAAAAATATATAATGTTTTTATGTTTCCAGAGCTAACCCTTATGTAATTTCTTTTTGAATGCATGGAGTAAATGTAACAGGAAGTAGAGAAAAATATGCACCTGTATATATATACATACATATAAAAAAAAAAAAACTGTACTTAATAAATATTTATTTAGAAAACATATTTTGATAATACATATAAACTATCATACACATGCTATAATAAATGGTTTTATATTAATAAAATATTTAGGGCTTTATTGATGTCCATAAAAAACTGATAAACATTTGAACCTGTTATATATTAAAAACATTTTACAATGGGTCTGTAAAAAA
The DNA here is from genome assembly GCA_963971575.1 of Liopterus haemorrhoidalis. Classification (NCBI taxonomy): domain Eukaryota; kingdom Metazoa; phylum Arthropoda; class Insecta; order Coleoptera; family Dytiscidae; genus Liopterus; species Liopterus haemorrhoidalis. Next base: position 11,482,761 of record OZ020618.1, on the reverse strand, counting down.
TTTATGACATCAATATTTAGGAACAAGTGTTCTAAAATAATGTTTCTCAACCGTTATACCTCGGTGTCAGTCGGCATAAACTTTATAAATATATATTAAACAAATATACATATGTTTTTCTTTTATTGCTTCTAAACGTATCATTATTTATCCTGTTTTTAATCTGAGAATAGTATATTATTATACGAGTTTTATAAGAGTCTAATTCACACAAGTTGTTTGGAGTACGACGAGCGCAGCAAGGAGTGCTCCAAAGAAATAAATGTGACAATTCGTCGTATAAAACGAGCATAATATACTATTTTTTATACTTTGCATGACTTATTTTCTAGAAATTTTAAAATTTCATTTATAAAAAATATCGGAATACAATCTAGGGATTTTTGAGAAATGCGGCCACCATAGCAACAATGTATAATAAAACAATTTCTATGATATCACAACACAACAGTAATTTAACAAGTGAAAATAAACAAACTTTCTTTTTGAATTTTTTAAAAAATAATATTAGAAAATAATTATCTGACATAGAAATACTTACAAATTGTATTGTATAAACATTTTAAAATATTTGAGGTTATCAATGACACGCCGTAGACGATTAGTACTGCCAATTTCTCAAAATAAAAAGTGACCAAAAACAGTTTAGCAATAGCTCCTATTGTTAAACTGTTTTCAGTGTAACAATGATATTATTGTGAACGCAAAGTATAAAAATTAATTTTCTTCACTTAAGGGGTTCCCAACTGGGTTGAATACATTATGACACTCAATTTAATTTCTCTATTATGAAAGTAAAATAGAAAAATAGTTATTTATGCAACAAGTGCATAAAGTAGTGTTTTTTTTCACGCATGGGAAGTTTGACCAATACTATGAGTGAAAAAAGGTGCTTTATGCATGTGTTTCATACAATACTTTTTCTACGACTCTAATTGAAAAAATAAAAAAGGGAATGTAACCTAGTCCTTTTATTTTGTAACAACTTTTTTGCAATTTTTTGGTAAATGTTGCATTTAATTTTTAAAAGCGTAAATTTGATAACCAGTGGGAAGTGTTCTATTACATACATTTAATTCTATGTTTGAATGTATACGAAATCAGAGGGTGGGGCTTATGATGGCAACCAATGGAAGCCATAGGCGCAATTTTCAAAATCTTAATGAACCTTGCTATATATAAAAAAATACTGCACATGTTTAGAAACTTATATAATGGTATTAGGCATTCGAATTAAAATTCATAAATAAATATTTTGACATAAAATTTGTTTTGGCATCTCAGATAATCATCATTCAGTTACTAAATACCTGGGAAACCTTGAAATGTGTGAAAACTTACACTTCACATCAATTTTATTAACAGAAGTAGAAAAAAATATTTTTTTTTCAAATATTTTCAGAGGTATGCGAAAAAAATTAGTTTGATGGACCGTGGTAAGGTTGAGAAACACTGTTTTTAAAAAATATTTTTAAAAGCTAAAATTAAAGCACCTACTAGTGCTCCGAAAAGCAACTCATTATGTCCAGCTCCATTTCCTACACGTAGATTAATAGAACATTTTCTACTGTCAAAGTGTTCCCAGCATTCAACAACCATTTTTCGTTTCGCAGAATCTATTTCTGATACTACGTGGGTTCCAGTAATATTGTAACAACTAATTACGTACGGGTGTTCAAGCACAATGGTTATTGAATAGTCACAGTCCCAATGTTCTGTAAAGTCTGGTGTTCCAGAACAATTTTTATTCATTAAATCATGGGCAGGTGTGTTACGACTTGTGGGTACTTGTAACATGTTGATTGTAGCACTTTTGACTTTGTGTGCCGATACGTAAGAAATAGCCATGAGAAGAGTAAGACAGATTATTAAACGAGCCATCCTTATCTGAAAAGATATAAATTAATTAATCCCTTATCAAGTATGATATGAACATTAAAATAGATTTAGAAATCTGAGCGCTAAACGAAATATAGTACAGTAAAACCTCGATATAACGGACTAATTGGGGGGACGGGGTGTTCGTTAAAGCCGAAAGTCCGTTATATAAAAATAGGTTTAAAATAAATCAAAAAACTTTTTTTTGAAAATATGTACACTGTATTTTGATATTAATAAAAAATACAAAACACAAACAAAATTCTATTTAATTGTCTTCGGACATTCGTCGTGAAGTGACGTTGCTGTTTGATTTCGACGCGCTTGCTTTCGGTAATCCTGCTTTGAAAAAGGAATCAAGTTTTGTTTGCACTTTTGAAGTTTGCTGTTTTTTTATAATCAACTCTCTAAAATTACGAAAATTACAAAACATTTAACCGGATTTTTTGTCCGTTATATCCGAGGTCCGTTAAATAGAGGTCCGTTATATCTAGGGTGACCAGATTTCAGTGAAGGGAAACCGGGACACAGAAAAAAAAAGAAGGTCTTTGTTTCCTCCCAGATCCAAGTAAAGAGCAAAAAAAGGTCCTCACCTCTCAAATTCAAAGTGAAGAGCAAAAAAAAAAGGTCCTCACCTCTCAAATTCAAAGTGAAGAGCAAAAAAAAGCTCCTCACCTCCCCTAAATTCAAAGTGAAGAGCAAAAAGAGTCCTCAAAAACCGGGACAATCGGGCGTCCCGACAACATTTTTCGGGACACCGGGACAATTGACCTAAAACCGGGACGGATGGTCGCCCTAGTTATATCGAGGTTTTACTGTACCTACTAACGTGACCTCGTCAGAGTTGGGAATATTTTTCCCCCTTTGTTTTTTGGCTTTAGCATATATCTACTTCGTACGGATTTGTAATGTATATTTTGGTTCCATGACTACTGGGGCCGTAAGACAATTCGTGCCGTTCACAATTGGGGCTTTTCACAACTGGGCCCATTAACAACTGGGGCGATGGACAATTCGAGCCGTACACAATTGGGGCTTTTCACAACTAGGGCCATTAACAACTGGGGCGATGGACAATTCGGGCCGTTCACTATTGGGGTTTATGACAACTGGGGCCATAACTATAAGAGCTAGAGTCTTCTTTTGTTTAAAATAAAAAATAATTATTTTACAAGACATAAATTAAATTGCTTGTCTTCTTTTGTTTAAAATAAAAAATAATTATTTTACAAGACATAAATTATATTGCTTGTTCTTTTGAAAAAAAAAATATATTTTAATGGTTTGATTAAGTACATTTTGGTGGGAATTAGAATAAATAAAGAAAATTGTATTTTAAGGGTTGGCTTAAGAAAATTGTCGTGATCATTTGATTTAAAAGAAATTGTATTTTAAGAGTTATATTAAGTACCATTTGGTGCTCTTTTGACTATATATTCCCAGCACTCATTAAATTCTGAACCAAATGATTATGTACACGTGCATTAGAAGATAACATTCTAATAAAATTTTACGATCGGCGAGAATCTCAAAGCAACAAATATTATAAAGATTATGTATTTGAAAATTAAGTCACATTAGAGCCATGATAGGTATTATCAATTTTTAATCTTTATTATGTTCATCTAGATTATATTACCCGTTTTATATAAACGAGATACATAAAATACATATGTACAAAAAAATACACACATAAAAAAAAAAAAAAAACTAGGTAAATCAAATAGTCAAACAAAAAATAACTGTTTTTCTCGTCGTTGACTCATATTAATTAAATTTAGTAACATTTTTTATTTATTTATTCAAAAGAATACCGATTTTGACATTTCGAGATTTCGATGGATCTCCACGAATTGGGGTCCCTACATAACGTTTTGACTATTTTTAGCATGATATCTGTCGGTCTGTCTGTCCGTCCGTCTGTCTGTCTGTCCGTCTGTCTGTCTGTATGGCCGTCTGTGTACACGTGCAGAGCAAATTCGGCTGAAAGAATTTTTATGAAACTTCATATTTAAGCTTTTGCCATCAATGGCACGAGTTGATCAACTTTTGGTAAAAATCGGTTGACTAAAAATGGGAGTTTACTCGCGTCGATTTTAATATTTTTGTGAATACTTCACAACAGAAAAATATTTCGAAAAAATTTATTGAACCAAAGTTGCTATAAAAGCAACAATTAATAACTCTTATTTGAGACGTTTTTTGATAAAACGAAAAATTTCGAATAATTTTTGTAAAATTTTTCGAAATTTTTTCTGTCTCAATTTTTTTATATTTATATGTAACGTTTCCATGGTCATGATAAATAATATCTCTGTTAGAAAATATTAGGCCAAGTTATTTCTACTCTGCTGCTAGAATGTATTTTAAATAGGTACTTTATGTTGGCGGTCGGTCCTGTGGTGGCCACAGCTGATTTTTAGGGTTTGGTAGGCATGACCAAAAAACCCTTATACCGTCATCTTGTCGTCTGTCTGTCTGTTCGGTAAAAATTGTAGCCAAACGGCTAAAGCTAGAGAGTTGAAATTTGGAATGCTTATACAACTCTTTGACCCGCACATAGGAAAAATACTAAAACATCTAAAAAACATATCCCCCTAAAAATATAAACAAATATGTGCTCATCGAAAAAAAAAATATTTTTTAGAATATCAATTTAACAAATTTCTGGTTTTTGGATAGTCGCTAGACAAGTCGAGAAAATAATAAATTAAAAATACTTGCCTTTTTATACGAATCCCTTGGCACTATAATGGTCCTAGTAATTTTCGAGAACGAGTTAGTGTGAACTAGTGACCAAATATGATGAGAAAGGTGTGCTATCTTATCATATTGTGAAACCTAAGTGGGGAGATAGCCAATTTTTTATATCAACATTTTATCAAGTCATTAAATAATTTATTTCTAAACGTTTACCTTACTTAAATATTGATTTTAAATAAACTCTTGAAATTCACTAATAATCGTAAAGAATTGCCAAGACGATCAGGGGGGGGGGGTTGAACCCTTTATATAGTATTATGGGTGGGGGGGCTTTTTAATACGATTGAAAATTCACCGTTAGCTAATTGATTTCTTAAATATTTCATTGTACTACATAATACTTACTGGCAACGCCTTCCACATAGTTTATATCCAAAACTCGCGAGCGGATCGAGCCTGAAAACTCCTTATATTCGCCAGCTGGTTGCTATGATTCATTATGGCATAGGAATAAGGGTGCTTTTAATTAAAGTCTGCATTGTACTTAACCTACGTTTAATAATAGTTTAGAAGGTAAATTTAAGATAGATAGTTACACAAACTTACAATTAAGGACGAGTCAAATAATACAAAGAGAGGCACAAAAAACCTCACCAATATTTTATCATCGCACACGATTTAAGACTGTTTCAAGGTTCGGTTAACACCAATAATATAATGTTTACAATTAATTTCAGACTGGTGCAGATAACGGGTTTCTCAATTAAATGATTGGGAGGTTCGTCCGACTATTGTAGCGTCCAAAAACCAACGCTTTGTCTCACAAGGTTTCTCAGCCCTTTTTTAAACTAACAATTTGAACTCGTTAACTTTTTTTGTCGCTATAAAAATATTGGCAGAGTAAATGTTCTCTCTGATGTAGACTGAGATAGCCAATGTGTTTATATGCTCAACAACTATTCACTAACTATAAGTTTGGAAAACTATCGACAATCGACAACGTATAACGTAATAAATTTAGAGCTCTGAACGATTGCTCGCGTTACCATATGACAAACTTGTAGTGGCAATCAACAGTGCACAAATCATAGTCTATATTCCACTAATTTAAGAGCTCTGAACGCAGCTTTATATTTTCAAGTTGTTCTACTGATGTAAACATAATAGGAAAGAAATTGTAAAACATATTATTATAAATTTTATTTATTATAAACTATAGTAAGTTACAGATAAAATAAATAATTTCAAGATTTTCTATAAATGTTAATACAAAGTTTCATGTGATTCCATATCATACAACAAAACAAAAATGACACAATATCACTACTCCAAATCAGAAAATCATAGATTACTAGTAAGTTCCGTGTAGCCATCTTGAATTTCTACCTATGAACAAAATATAATAAACACTACACAAGGATGTAAAATTATGACACAGTTTACCAATAGGATAAAATACAAAATTGGAATGAATTATTTATAATTTTTTGATCTTTCATGACATGATTGATGTATCAGAAATATATTGAATTATCGATAGTTTAATTTTATGATATTCACTTATGGATAAAAGTTGTTAAGCTGCATTCACACTATGCCAATTTGTTGGCGTAAGTCAACCACACCTCCACATTTACGCGGCTTTGCCAACTGGCATAATGTGGACGGTGCTTTAAAGAATACCATTTTGTTGTGGTTCACAGATTTATTTATTTTATTGACTACAATTTCGGCTCTCGCCATTTTCATAATTACGAACTGTCGTAACTTGGAGAAGTAAAATAAATAAATATATGAAACAGAACAAAATGGTATCTATAAGCAGACTTGAAATGTAAATTAAGAATTGTGACACATTCAAGCTCATCAGAGCTTAAGTGCAATCACAAATATTTGCCGCATATATATTTATTTATTTGTTGCATTTAGTCATATTGTATTCAAATGGAATTATCAACAAATCCTTGTAAACAAAAAAAAAAAAAAAAAAACTATGTATACTTAATGGCGAATAAATTATTATCATTAACAATTTCTATCCATGAGTGAGTATCATACAGTTACAAATATTCCATTTACTAATTAAAAGGATATCAGTAACCATGGAATTATTTTATCTGGTTCCATGGCAACTGGGGCCGTAAGACAATTCGGGCCGTTCATAATTGGGGCCTTTCACAACTGGGGCCATTAACAACTGGGGCGATAAACAATTCGGGCCGTACACAATTGGGGCTTTTCACAATTGGGACTATTAGCAATTCGGGCCGTGCACAATTGGGGATTTTGACAACTGGGGCCATAACTATAAGAGCTAAAGTCTTTTTTTGTTTAAAATAAAAAATAATTATTTTACAAGTTGGCACAAAATTTACTTAAGCCAACCCTTCAAATACAATTTTTTTATTTATTCTAATTAGCACCAAAATGTACTTAATCAAACCATTAAATGATTTTTTTTTTTTTTTCAAAAGAATACGCAAATTTACTTAATCCAAATTTGACACGATTAACTTTGTGGCCAAAGTTTTCAATTCTGTCGATCCTAATTTAAAATTGGCCGAACTATTTCCCGGTTGTTATGTTGCCTGCATTTATGAAAATAAGTGGTGGGTAGGCAATGTTGTAGAAATTTCCATCAAACAAAATGATCCTTTGGTAAAATTTATGCATCCGCGAGGCCCGGCTCTTCCAGCACCATCAGTTACGTCGTTAGGCCGACAGTATCAATTCCCAGAAGTGACACTGAAGAACATGGCTCTTGAATTCAATAATAAATAAGCAATCGTTGGAATTTGGCAATGCATACAAAAATTATGGACTTCGGCTTGGGAACCATGTAAGATACCCACTTTAGGCTTAGGAACCTAGGATAAACTGCCCATTGATTGACTTGGGAACCGGACAGATACCCACACAAGGCTTTGGAACCTTGACGAAGAAACCAAACTATAGGCTTGGGATCTTCAACGAAGAAACCCACCCGTGGCTGTTATTGCATGGCTATCGGGCGTGACTCCTATGGCGATGGGTCTACTGGTTCAAGTTTCTGAACTGGTATTGACAATGTCACCATGGACCAACGCAATTTAGGTACTTATAATGTCTGTATAAAACAAACAAGATGAAAAATAATGGAATGCATGCGATATTGCGATAGCAGCATGTGATAGAAACGTCCTCAACTTTGTTCCTATATCTAAGGCCTTATATGCCAGCGATGAAAAAACAACTCTACTTTTTTAGGGGATTTGGAACATGCTCTTTCTAATGAAAATAATTTAAAAAAGTTTCCAGAAGGTATATTTTTGTAAAAGTGGGCTAAACATACCCTATTTTCGGCGTTTTCACAAAAATCATCAACTTTATACTCAATTCCTGAACTAATGAAAAATATTAGGAGAATGAAATTTTATATTCGAATACCTGGTATTGATAAGGTATTATGTGCAATTTTTCACCTTTATCGTACCTTTACTTCCACAGGTATAAAAAGCCAAACATTAAAATTATTCGAGCCTAATTTTTTTTTGAAGTTTGCTCATTTTCTTCACGCATATCGCTCATGAAGATTTGTTTATTATTTTGTTTAATAGAGCGCAAAAAGTTATACAAGATGGCAAAGTTTTGTTTCTCTCAACAAAATATTGCCAGAGATACTGCGTCTCAAAATTGCAGAAATCTCGGAGTCATACCATAGAAGGCTGCGGTATGGGGTCAAACAAATTACTAAATCTCAGCAAGTATTGCATCAGTGAACGTAAAACTTTACCAATGTTTGTTGGAGACATGTCTGAATGTCCACACATAATTTCATCAAAATCTGTGATGGTCGAGCAGGGACCACCAGACCACTTGACATGGAATGACCCATATAATAAAGAAAATAATGGCGGTGTCCCTTTTCGCTGTTGCATCCTGTATATTTCAGAAACTTTATAAATAGACCGGGAGCTCATGACATTTTTGGTCTCCGATTTCATACAGCATGCCTTTTGGAGGAGAGAATATTTACCCTGTGACAACAAAAAAGGGATGGTACTAAACCCCTGCACGCTTTCCGGTCATAGGCAAAATTGCATTTCCACTTGCACAAAATTTTTGTGTTTTTCTCTGTTTTAATATTGCTTGCCCTTTTGTCAAAAGAAAGTTATAACAAATTTAAAGTCTTTTAATTATAGGCATGCTGTATGAAAACGCGGAAAATCATATTTTTTTATTACAAGACCACATGACCGTTTGAGCCCTTTGGGACCCCCCGAATCGCATGCATATATTTAAAAGACTTTAAATTTGTTATAACTTTCTTTTGAGAAAAGGGAAAGCAATATTAAATCAGAGAAAAGCACAAAAAGTTTGTGTTTAAGTGGAAATGCAATTTTCCCTATGACCGGAAAGCGTGCAAGGGTTTAGTACCATCTCTTTTTTGTTGTCACAGGGTAAATATTCTCTCCTCCAAAAGGTATGCTGTATGAAATCGGAGACCAAAAACTGTCATGAGCTCCCGGTCTAAAAAAAAATGTTTTTGGACGGACGTTAAATGCTTTATAAAAAGATCCCAATTAATGTTGCCCCGTTTAACGCTGTTTCAATATAACACGATATGTAACGATTTACTAGTATCCCAAAAAAAAAAAAACAAACGTATTTCTAGCTACTTTTTATAACGCGGTTTTGCCAATTACAGGCTTTCTCAGAAATATATCACAAACAATTTGGACAAATTCATATAACGAGGCGCTTGTTTTAGTCTGTGTACAATTTGTTCAAATCAAAATTTTCTAATTTGGAGAACTGTGTTAATGAACATAAGATTTAATCACACAAATACAAAAATATTCCAGTTTTTTCTATAAATTTATCTCTCTTACACATATTTTTTTTTATAAAAATAGGATTTTCAAGTCCATTTTTCGATGTTAAATCTTTAAAATTTTAAAATTTCACTTCCACATTCACTGGTGAACACATATTTGATATACACATATAATTATGTCCAAATATTCTAGAATTATAATTTCAGGGAGTATCTGGCAGTCTTAATGCAATCAGTTGTTTATGTAATCGTTGTCGACAGAACTGATAGAATTCTATTTCTCTCGTGAAATTTCTTCGGACAATTTCTTTCACTTCTTCACTTACTGGCGGTTTGAAAAGGTTTTTATTGATCTTCTTGAAGCCTTGCACTTGACCTGTGAAAGGAAAATGGAGTTAAAATATAAATATTCAACTAAAATCCCATTTCAAATAGGGAATTTGAGGCAGACGACTAAAATGTATAGATCGCAATGAAAAAAAAAAAAAAAAAATCGAACCATCGAACCTCTAGATCAGTGTTTCTCAATCTTTTTACTCTCGCGGCACATTTTCCAAAAGAGAAAAATTTCGTGGCACACCTACGTAGTCATAGAAGAATAAAAAAGAATACAGACGCCGCTGTATTCAGGAAAAAAGGGATATGTCAATTTCAATTCGTCATAAAATGATTCTTCGTGTACTTTATTTTTATTAATGGTATCGTACGTATATTCGGATAATAATGTTAAAATAAAAACGAGGCTAGTTTTTTTTTTTAAGGTTGTGCCGCAAGCACACTTGGAAAATACTGCTGAACATTAATGTGCCGCGGCACACCCTTTGGGAAACACTGCTCTAGATCAGCGTTTCTCAACCGGGGGGCCGTGAAGGCTTCGTCGGGGGGCCGCGAAGTCATACAAGATCGAATAATAAATTTTATTCATATTTATAAATACGAGTCTTATATTTTATATTCAGAAAAATTTACCTTTCATAACATAAATAAAATAAATATTTTATTTATTATTCTATCTAATTTTGACAACTAATTTAAGCTACAGGCTATTTCAAACGTTTAAGCAGAACTAAATGGAGTATTAATTTTCTAAAGTTGTCACTAGCTAACTTTACAATGAGTAAAATGGGTTTTTGCTAAACAAACTGATCAAAAGCAATCAAAATTCAAGTTGTACTTTGAAGTAGGTACGACTTAAAATTGCAATATTTTTTATTATATTTTTTTATTACTCTCCGAGCTACATATAACTCAAGGGTAAGGATGCGAATGTGTTTAAATCAAAATATAAGGCACTTTGAACACTTGTAAATAAAAATATTTTACTTTCAAGTCGTTATAGGGAATATAATCGTCATATATATTATAGTTTTTTGTCAACCGTAAAAGATACTGAAAAAATGTTTAAGTAAAAGTTGTTTGTTTTGAAAAGCTCTATCCAAAGATACTCAATATGACATACGTTTCCATATAACAATTCGAAACTGTCCTTAATATCCTGTACTTCCGGAAAATTTCAATACTACCATTTAATGTTTTGTATAAATTTTAGTTCAAAATTTTTCCCAACGTTGTGTTTTCGAGAAAAATCGCGTTCCCTCTCTCTTGATACACCATATATATATATATATATATATATATTTAATACTTACTCCAATACACGTCAGAAGCGCCTTGGAAAAATCTTGGAATATAATGTTCAAACACTGTTAAAGTTGAATTTAAATCTTCCAATATTCCAACAACTGCGTAATGTTTTTCCACTGCTCTCTTGGCCTTCTCCAGAGCTCCTTCTGTGTTGAAAGGGGTACAATCATCATCGTGCCCGCAGAAGAACATACTTTGTCTCCTGTGGTCACCAATGCCCTCATGACGTTCACCTTCTACGTAGCTACATTCACGATCACCACGAAGAACACAAGTCTCGAAATCCTAGAAAAAAATATATTTTGATGTTTATATGAAATTAGATATTAAAAATTATAGATAAGAAAAATTATAGATAAGAATCAAATGACAAAAGATTGTTAGTATTGGTATATTTCAGGATTATTTTTTTAATGAATTCCCTCATTCACTTCCGCCTTATCCTTAAGGCACTTTAGGCACAGTACTTACGACTTAAGAATATGATAAGCCCGAAAACAGACTACAATTAACAAAACCTTGAATTTAGTAAGTAAAACGAAATGAAGAAATTTTTTATTTTAACCCAAAAAATATTCGTTAATATATTTTTGTTCATAAAAATTACATTAAAAAAAATAGAATTAGGTTTATTGAGATACTAGCTGTCAGTATTTAGGATTAAAGACCAGAAACTTACATAGGGAGGTTCTCGGGTTCGGCTTCCCCAAGGAACGAAAAATTACGTGTTGAACGAGTGTACGGTGTTAATACAACCGTTCTGTCAACTATTCAAAAGAAATTCTTGTTTTCTCGCTGTATTTTTCAGAACTATTTAAACTATTAAAATAAATAATAGGTTCCCAACGCCTAGATAGGTGCATAAAGGCAGAGAAGATGATGGTCACATGGTGAGTGTGACTCTTAGACCGGTCCTATTATCCCTGTATAAACAGGTACTCATTTTAAGTATTCCAACATCCTATAGACCGATCAGTCTATTACCTATAGCAAGTAAGGTCTTTGGAAGACTTTTGTCTGAACAAATTCAGGAAGATTTCGATATGACCGCAATTCTACCCAGTCATCAGTTTGGATTTCGTAAAAATGTATTAACGATTCAGCAAGCCCATAGAATAGTAAATCAAATAGCCAAGAGCCTTGAAGAGAAGAAATATTGTGCTGCCGTATTTCTTGACGTTTCGCAAGCATTTGATATGGTGTGGCATACAGGTCTACTTTATAAACTAAAAAATCTCCTATCCAGCAATTATTACCTGCTTTTAAGCCTACTTGACAGATAGAAACTTCTCAGTTAAATATAATGATGCACTAACAGTTTACTATCACATAACATCTGGTGTTCCCCAAGGTAGTGTACTTGGGCCATTCCTTTACCTACTTTATACTGCAGATATGCCTGAGAAAGACAACACTATGATAGCTGCATTTCCTAATGACGTTGCTATACTGTCAACAAACGATGATCTTAAAGTAAATCAGTCTAAATCTGGCCAAGTCACGTTTACAACCAGACTAAGTACTAGCCCACAAGTAAAAATCAATGACATTCCAGTTCCCATAAAAACTAAAGTAAAATAACTTGGACTGCATTTGGACCAACGACTGACCTGGAGTAAACACATACAAGCCAAACGTAAGCAGTTAGACCTTAAATTACGCCAAATGTATCGGTTTCTTGGTAGAAAATCAAAATTATCGGTTTGAAATAAAATTTTGCTTTATAAGACCATACTTAAGCCCATATGGTCTTATAGACTTCAACTATGGGGATGTGCTAAGCCAACCAGATTAAAAATAATACAATTCCTATCAAAGGCGCTTCGAGCTTTGGTGAATGTTTCTTGGTATGTCTCAAATAGAATGATCCATGAAGACCTCAAAATCCCTTTCATCACGGAAGAAATTCACACAGTTGCCAACAAATACCATGATCGGCCCACTGGACATGAAAATGAACTTGGTAAATTTAATAAATGACCTTGACAACATAAGGTTAAAGAGACTTTGGCCAAACGACCTACCGCAACACTGAAGACAGTGATATATAAGGAGAAACGTCACTAGATGTCTCCCTTACATGCCGACTACTTTCAACAAATTTACTAAATACTCGCAGTGAAATAGATTGTAAATAAAAGAATAAATCATAAAAATGACAGTTAAAAAAAAAGATTTTAAGTTTTAGTTACTTGAGGCTGAGTCAACCCCAGAGCTGAGTCACAATACTGGAAGATAAAAATCCGAAGGAGGTGGGGGGAGTTTTTTATGCGTTTCTGTGCTCCGTAGACAACCGTGTTTGTTACAAATGATATTTTATAAATTTTAAAAGCAATATTTTTAAACCAAAACGTGTATTTATTATGCAATTTAAAGAAAAAAATTGAAAAGTAAATTGGAAAGAATGAAAATTTGAAAGAATATTGGACAAACAGTAATATTTTTGCAGGGCACAATAATTTATAAAATGCATCGCGGGCCAGATAGAACTTCAGATCTGGCCCGCGGGCCGCCATTTGCCCAGGCCGGATGTAGACGCGCCAATATAATTAAAAACAAGATTAAAAAAAAATTGCTACTTCCGCTGGGTCCCAAAGTGTGACTATGGAAAATAAAGTTCATGTTTTCGTTTCCGTTCTTTAAAAAAATTCGGTTAATACTGTTATTTCCTTATTTCTTGTTATTTGTTAGTTCCTGGTTAAAAATATAGTAAACTTGACCTTTAGTAGTAAATATAGCGTGATATACAGTCATTAATCAAAATGTCCGATTTCAGTTTACAAAATTGTATAAAATTAATTAATATTAAACTTATAATAAAATCAATATTCTAATGTAACAGCTGTGCTATCTTAAATGTTAAAATGAAAATCAACGCCCTAAGTTATATTTTTTTATCAAAAATCTGTAACCTTGACCGAAGTATTCCCAAATATTCTACCCTTAAAACCTTGCCCTCAATTCTAAAGTGGAGCACGTTCAGCTCACAGGGCTACGCTAACCTAGACCTTTATTGATCATGACCCGCGCAGGGTTTCGAACCGTGTGTACTACGACCGTGAAACGTACATTCAGAGCGCAAGCCACGAGGGTAAAACGTGATTCTGTCCTTGATAAAGACTGTGCTTTCAGAAAATCAAAATACGCATGTCAATTTTTAGTTTAAAATAAACAGTTCAGACCCATGATATTTTCGTAAATAACAAACCGAGGCAGATTCAATAATAACAAAATTAAAACGCGCATCCTGATTTTTTATTGAGGGGGAGCGCAAAAACCATTTTTTTATTACGAGGACTACCTTTTAAATTTTAACAAAAAGTAAGAAAGATTTTTTTTTTTGGAACACTTTTGTATGCGTTTAAACCAATTCTCGAAATATTTTTTTCCACTCTGAAGTTGGTGTCTCAAAAACATGGTTTTCGAAGGCTTCTTGAGGTGAAATCGCTGTCCACGCATTTTTTGTTTGATATTGGGGAACAGAAAAAAGTCGTTAGGAAATAAATCAGGTGAATACAGGCAATGAGACATTAATTCGATGTTTTTCTCCTTCAAATAATCAATTGTTTGACGTGCTGTGTGGGAGCTTGCATTGTCATGATGAAGAATGATGCGACGTTTTTGGTTGTTTTTCTTGATTTTGTCGATGACCTCTGGCAAACAAATTGTTTTATACCATTCAGTATTAACTGTTCTCCGATCCTCTAAAGGAATGGTTGCGACATGTCCAGTACAATCTAAAAAACAAGCGATCTTTTTCTTGGAAGTGCTTCGTGAACAAACAACTTTTGTGGGTTTCGGTTAATCTTGGCAGACCCAAACAGTGGATTGTTGGTTAGTTTCCGGTTTATATGAATAAATCCAAGTTTCATCACCTGAAACGATGTTGTATACGGATTTTGTAGTGCCTAGGTTGAAGCTTTTTAGCATTCCCTTACACCAATCGACACGTGCCTTTTTTTGAGCTTCGGTCATATTATGCGGAATCCATCGGGAACAGATCTTTTTCACAGCTAAATGTTCATACAAAATCGAATGTATTGCAGTCTGCGATGCATCTATCTCATGGTAAGTCACATGTCGATCTTCTTCAATTATTTTGCGCACAGCATCGATGTTTTTTTGAATGACAATCGTTTTGGTCGTCCTTCACGAGATTCATCACTGACGGACACACGACCATGACGATATTCTGCAAACCAATTTTAAACAGTCTTTTCTGATGGTGCTTCTTTACCAAAAGTTGAACGAAGCGAATCTATGCATTGTTCCATTGTTCATGGATCCAAAAACTAAAAATGGGCAAAAATCTAACCCCAAGCATGCGTTTCAATGTTTGCGCATTGAATTTTATGGAAAGTGATTTTTTACGTCCAAGAAAAGATTGAAAAAAGGCTTTAGGAAAAAGTATCACACCCAAAATTTGCCTAAATCGTCAGTTGATATATTAAAAGGCCCTTCCACTTTTTCAGGCAGAGATTTTTATTTTTTACTAATATATTTACCATATTTTTGTTGATATCATATTGGTAGACAGTCAAAACGAATTAAAAATACAATGAAAAACTAAAAATTTCCTTGAAATTTCTTAAGAATAATATATTATTACATAATAGGTAATAATAATATTAGATATTATCTTGTAAATCGTAGATTACCTTTAAATAAAAAAGCACAAAAAGGCTCGGAAAATAGGAAAATACAACTTGTATTCATTTTCACCATGTAAACAAATACACAAGTTAAAAATGCAAACGCCATCAATTTGTCCCCCTTAAAAAAAATTAAGACTAATTTTTAAATGCACCGGACGAAACTCCTATCTGGTCCGCAAGTATTTTTTTGAATATCTTCCGATCCAACTCAGTCCGACCGTATTGTGTCCGGTTATGTGTGAAGAATTCGTGACACATAACATTCAATATGGTTTCATTATGGGAAAAGGCTGGACACCACTGGTATAAAATATTTCAAATTTAATATGAAATTTTGATGTTTGTTGCTCGCATAACAATACCGTTATGTGGGTTGCAGAACCTACCAAAGGAAGGCGCACCACAGAACTGTAAACTTTGCATTTATACTAGTACTTAGTGGTAGAACAATCAGAGATCTGGAATGTAGAATCTCTTCCATTTTGGAAAATCAATAGCCGCTTATGCCATATATTTTAATAATTAAATTGCTACGCCCTCTGCTGACAGCCAATGAAGAGATGTATTAAAGGGAAAACCATGATATGCTTCAGAAAATACATCTAAAATGTTCAATTAAATTGCTCAATGACTGTCACAAGATTATATGATATCTAAATGGTCTGAATATTTCATATAAGTTTGGAGACGTAATATGCGTGTTAACGTAATATTATTGACAATGAAGTTTAGAAAATACTCAATCGGGTCTATTCTCTAAGCAACATGTTAAAATCTTAACGTCAAAAACTGATGGTAATCTTTTAACACCATTTTAAACTTAAATACTATTCGCTAAGCATATTTGTGTTAAAATTTTAACGTAGTGGCGCTAAAATAGCCAGTTCACTTTATTTCTTTAATTTTCTCTTTAAATGAATCTCCAAATTTATCTTAGATGCACTTAACCCTATTTTTAAAACGAGACGTCTTTAGTAAACGAGAAAAAGTTTTATCTAGTAAGAGGAAATGTTAAGGAACTTAGATAATAAATCAAGTAGATTAAATGTGTTACCTTTTTAAGCCACAAAGGATCCGGAAGTGGCAAGTCCGGGAAAGCTTGTTTCCGTTCCACGTAATACCATGGAGCTCTGACGTAATAGTACCACGAGATGACCCTTTCAATTGGATCGCGAACAATGTTTATGTAGATTGGTTCCGGCATTTCATATCTGTAAAATAATAATTTGAATATTAAAAAATAAGTCTTAAAAAATTCTCAATATGATATAAATGAACTGAGAAAAATAAGGGGTATATGAAGAAAGGCAGGATTTACTAATTTACTTCAGGAATTACTGCGTTTTATCGATATTTTTGGTTTGCAACACCAGCACGCAAGGCAAAAATTACGCTATTTCGCACCACTGCGGCAGTTATATCTCAGCAAACGGGGAGGCTAGACGCGTGTTGTATACAACGTATTTTTCGCGGAAGCCAAAATGGTCATACGATTTATCACGTAAAGTTATACGAGGGTTGCCTCTTATATTTTGGGATTGTGCTAAACTAGTGCTACCATTTAGCAACTGACGCTTCTATCGTAAAGTTTGACATTTTTGACGATATACTTACTCAGCACGTTTTGACGTACGAGCGCTATTTGTGTTGTTTACAGTAACTAAAACCAGTGGCGAAGAAAGACCTTCGCTAGACTTGACATCCCATAAACAAAAAAAAAAAAATTAAATTAAAAAAAACAATTAAAAAGTATTAGGTAAACATTCAAAAATACATGAAATTATGTTTTATACAAATTTTTGTGCAAGGCTTGGTTTATTAGTTACAATTTTTTTTAAATTTTAAAGATTAATAACCTCCGTTTCCGTTTTCGGATTTTCATAAAAAAACAATAGGGTTCTTCCCAATTAATAGGATAATTTTTTACTACCAGAACGAACTCTCTACGTTAAACCGTTCTTGAGTTACGTGTATAAACACACACAGACACACACACACACATACGGACGGCACTTCGAAAATAGATTTTTTGGTTTCCCTGGACCATGAAACGGGCCTGGGCGCACTAAGGAAAAGGGCTTGACTAAGGGGCGCCATTGTGAAGGTGAGGACCTTTTTTTTTTTGTTCATCACTTAAATATTGAGAGGTGAGAACCTTGTTTTTATTTGCTAAGGGCGCCAAAACACGGCTCTGCACCTACCGCAAGTTTTCCTTTCTGCGGTTCTGTGTTCAATAGTTTGATAGGGCGCTCCACAATCACATTCTGGGCAAGATGACAAACCTTACTTATACAAAAAGTCGTTGCATCTACCATGACCAGTTCTTATGCGATTAAGTTGTTTTCATATGTGTCTAGGGCAAGGGTGTCAAACTAGCGTCCCACGGGCCGCATGCGGCCCAATACTTACATTTTAGCGGCCCGTAACGACTTCTTCTACTATAATAATTTTTTATACTATTATTATTATTATTATTATTATTATTATTATTTATTGCTATATACAGTATAAACTTTTATTTGAACGAAAATGCCTAGTGACAGAAGCTGTCCGGGCTGCGGCGTCAAGACTTCGGCGAAGGGTGGAAACCCAATAGTCAGGCAATAACTATTGCAGTTAGCCGTGCGATAGTCGGTAGATCAGCGATTCCCCGTGATTCCAAATAATACTCTCGTAAGCAGAGCTTTCAAATACCACTTTTCTATAGGTGCAACAGCTGTGTACAGTACCACTCACTGATTTCAACCCGTTTTGTTGTTCGATAAAGCAAATATTTTGGCAAAATTTAATTGTTATTATTTAAATGTTATTTCCTTACGTCCTTCAAATAAATATTCAGAAAAATGGAGGAAAATAAAAAACAGAATAAGTAACAAAATAAATATACGCTATTCCAAACGTTAAGATGGAACTAGATTTTGAAATCTAGTAATTTTTATCTATTAATTTGGTTTTGGTCATTTTGTTTAAGCTTTGTAAATCATACTCACATTGCAAATTAAATTCTAGATTAAATTGATTGTTATTATAAAATGTCCGTTTCATTTAATTTTAATTTTTTCTCATTCTTAATAAAAATTTCCTATTTATTATTATTATTTTTTTCTTCAAAATATGTGAAAATGTATTCAAATTTTTAATAAATGTCATCGTCTCTATGGTTTCACTGTTGGAATTTTTTACTTTCACATACCAACGTTAAACTTGAAATTATCCAAGCAAGGTTCTTTCTCGTGACAACCTTAAAGAACGAAATTCCCATTTAGTTCCGCCTAAACGTTTGGAATAGCCTGTACATAACGTGCGGCCCGCGTAAATTTTATTTGTTAGAAAAATGGCCCGAGGCTGAAATGAGTTTGACACCCTTGGTCTAGGGAGATCGAAATCAGGAAGTTTTTCAGATGCATCTGAAACTATGGCTCTACTCTTCATTCTTGCCACGTTCCACAAATCATTTCAAGCTGCTTTGGTCCAAAGATGCTTTTAGTTTATGGGCCATCCAAATAGGTGCTTTTGATTGCAGTCGCAAGGCAGAAAGAGAGTCTAAGTCCTCTTTAATTGGCATATAATCACAATTGGCTGCTTTCACGTTTACTTGCAGATGTTTTTCTAAGTGCTGGGGGTGCTATATTAGATAACACCGGCAGCCAAGCAGTGGGTGTTGATTTAATAGTTGTCGAAATTATCCTTATGGTGTCGTGCAGCTGAGTGTCTATTTAAACTAATGAACCGAATATTTAATTAACTTACTGTGAAAAATTTGTGAAGCAGACATGTTTGATGTAGACAGAAGGTGGTTGATAATTACTGACATGTGCTGCCAATCTGGCCTGGTCAATAGGAAGCAGTCTGATCATCTCTACTCGTTGCACGTGGTCTCGATAGAAACCAAAGTCATTCTTGATGCTCAGTCTTCGTAGTAATTCCATGATAGTTTGCGAACCCACCTTGGGCACACGATTGAAGAACATAACTTCATGTTGGGCATTCTTTGTATTGTTTAGAGAACCAGGATCTAATGTGTCCATCTGTGGAAAAAAACAAAAATTATTTTGACTGTTTTAAGGGTTTTGTAGGTATGACCAAAAAACCCTTATACCGTCATTTTGTCGTCTTTCTGTCTGTCTGTCTGTCTGTCTGTCTGTCTGTCTGTTCGGTAAAAATTGTAGCCAAACGGCTAAACCTAGAGAGTTTAAATTTGGCATGCTTATACAACTCTTTGACCCGCACATAGGAAAAATACTAAAACATCTAAAAAACATATCCCCCTAAAAATATAAACAAATATGTGCTCATCAAAAAAAAAAATATTTTTTTAAAATTCTGAGTAGGGTATCAAATGAAAGCCCTTAGTACGTGGATTAAAGATCAAAATCTTATTTTTGCAAACTATATTATTTTGATGCGATTTTTGTCAAAATTGTGCAAAAAAAAATTTTGTCCCACATCCTGTAGCCCAGATGGTTTAAACTAAAAATCTGAAAAAATTCTAAGTAATGTACATTGGTGTGAACCGGAATAGTACAACAGGAATTTTTGATCAGATTATGTTTTCGGAAAATAACGCATTTTTTGTGTTTTTAACTAAAATATGTTAAATATTTAATTCGTTATGTAACACACAAGATCAGTAGCTCTAGTAGCGCAGTTGGTTTTGTCTTGCACTTTGTAATTTGCAGTTCGAACGTTGCGTTCGAATCCTGTTAATTTTATTTTTTCTGTTTTTTTTGCATTTTTATTTTGTTTAAATTATTTTGTCAAAATTCTAGTTATATATTGGTAAATGTTGCATTTAATTTTTAAAAGCGTAAATTTAATAATCAGTGAGAAGTGTTGAAATTATAATTTAATTCTATGTTTGACGAAATCAGAGGGCGGGTCTTATGATTTAAGAAACCAATGGAAGCCATAGGCGCAATTTTCAAAATCTTAATGAACCTTGCTATATAAAAAAAAAAAATACTGCACATATTTAGAAACTTAAATAATGGTATTAGGCATTCGAATTAAAATTTATAAAAAAACATTTTGACATAAAATTTGTTTTGGCATCCCAAATAATCATCATTCAGTTACTAAATACCTGCAAAACCCAAATGTGTGAAAATTCACACTTCACATAAATTTTTTAATAACTAGAGATGGATGATAACCAATTGGTTATGGTCTATTGATTATGTCTATTTAGAAGTGACACGCTCAAATACGCTAACGGATAGCCAAATTATTGTATTAAATAGTGCGTTTTAGTGTTGAATTTTTGTTCCAATGTCGACAGAAGTTGTGAAAAACTATAAAATTAGAACAAATTATAGTGTTTTTGGCTAATGTCGCAAATATCTACTTTCATTTTAATAAAATAAAAACGTATTGTGCTTAAATTAACCTGTTCGCTAAATTGACGGCTAAATTGAGCGCCTTCACCTGTAATGTCACTTCTCAATAGATTCCCAATGCATATTAAGGCTATTAGTATTTATTGCTAATTATTAACTTTAGTGTCATGATAGTTACTGTAAATTTATTTTAACAACATATTGTAAAATAAAGTGGAACAGTTATTTTTTGCGATTCTAATTACTTTAATTATTTAATAGCGTTAAATTTAATTTAATTGTTTTGTTAATTTTCGCGAAGTGTAAACTGTAACCATTCATTAATGTTTAATTGTTAGAATTTACTGATGAAAATGTTTTATTCAGTTGCCCTGATTTAGAACATTAAAATAAACCATTGACCGATAGAGGACTCGTAAGCAGTGATGGGCGCGTAAGTTACATGATGTACGTTACCTCATTGTTGACGCGTAAACAATTGATGTAAAGTAAACACAAAATTTCTTGTAAACAATGTAAACAACGTAAACAATGTAAACAATGATTTAGACATGCGAATTACAGAACCTCATTTTCAATACATTTTTATAAATAATAAAATTTTAATGAAACGATTTTAAATGAAAAAGTAAGTATATAAAATTAGGACAAGCCAATATACATATTAATAAAAATCGAATTTGCATCATTATACAGGTGTTACATACAAATTAGTAAATATGAATATGAAAAATAAAAAACTGTTTTCTTTAAAAAATTCAGTATAATTTTTTTAATAACAAAATACATTAAATTTCACCTTTAAGAAAATCAGCCTATATTTTTTAATAACGAAAAGATTCATTGCAAATTTTGCATAACGCCCTATATTTTCTTTCATTTTCTTTAATTAAAACAAAACCTAGTTCTTCAGAACTATTCCTTCGGTTTCTTCCCATCATTTTTTTAATAAATTTATTGTTTTGAACTGAATATACTTGTTCATTAACTCTCTATTATTCGTATTAAATAACTAAAACTAACCTCATTATTTGACAGTTTACAAAGTTTACATTGCTTACATTGTTGACAAGTTTACCAATTGTTTACATAAGTTTACACGTAAACGTAAACAATTAAAGTTTACGTGTAAACGCCCATCACTGCTCGTAAGTATAAACAAAAAATCCTTTAACCGCCACTCACGCCTATTAATTTAAAGTACTCGTGACTAGCAGTGAAAAAAATATATATATTGTGTTATTTTTGCTCTTGTTCCAGAATTCATTAAAAAGTTTGGGGATCACCAATATACCAGCAGTATTCCGAGGACCAAATTTTGAGAAGCACTGCTTTTATTCATTAAATTAAATATTTCTAGTATTATGAAATTATTAAACATTCTTAGAATATCGTAATTTAGTAATAAGATAACAAAAAATAAGATATGAGAATGACCTTAAGAATTAAAACAATGGTAGTTCGTTAGTTACTTATGTCTTCCGTTTCCGACTTCCGATGGCATTCCAGAAAAATACTTCTACAAATACTTTTAATTAAAGCCAACTTTAAAATGCTTTGTAATTATAAAATGCTCCGACGCGTCTCTAACTGTTTTTTGAATAAAATAAAAATATATTGTCTGCTAAGGGAATTTTTACGATCAGAAATATTACATAAAACCAGTGGCATATACAGGATGGGGGGGGGGGCATTTATGATACTATCTGTAAGACCGGGGGGTGGGGAGAAAAAATAGACGGCGACCCAAATGAGTTCGATACCCCTGCTGTTGGATATTGATGTTTGTTCGTTTGTATAAAAAACAAAAAGAGATGACAATATGATTATTTCGTGATAAAAAAAAATAATTGTTAAAAATCTTGATTAGATGAGTTACGTCCGTAAGTTAGTAATTATAGTTGAAGGTAATGGGATTCGGACCAGTCAGAAAATAAAAACAAATTTATTAACTTCGCTAACGTTTCGATTTTTATTTTAAATCTTCATCAGAGCTACAAAGATATATAGAAAAATACAATTATTAAATCGGTAAGTTTACATGTATAAAATTATGATAGTGTTCAAATTTAACAAGTCAAGTAGTTAAAATAAGCATTTAAATTCCGACAATTTTGTAATGGTGACTTGTTAAATTTGAACATTATCATAATTTTATACATGTAAACTTACCGATTTAATAGTTGTATTTTTCTATACATCTTTGTAGCTCTGATGAAGATTTAAAATAAAAATCGAAACGTTAGCGAAGTTAATAAATTTGGTTTTATTTTCTGACTGGTCCGAATCCCATTACCTTCAACTATAATTAATTGTTAATCCATGTATCAAAAACTTTAATTTGATATCCCTCAAAATTTTACAAACTTTTTGTCGTCGATAAATACATTTTTGTTTACATTTTTCGCGGGATATATTTTGAAGTCTCAGTATTTCTCGAGCTCATATGACGGAATAAGGATTCCTTGATTACCTATACCTACGAAAGCCTAAAAATAACATGAGAATATGCATTTTCTATTAATTTCAATACTAATCATAATAAAATATACTCCTTCAGTCCTAAAATATGGTATTTTAGATTTTTTTCTTGTCCGAAAATATGATATACACATACATTTACAATTTTAATTCATTAGAATGAGTTTATTTATGAAATAGTTGCAAATATCTAGTAAAACAAAGAATAACACAAAAAAAAAAAAAATTAACAATGATTTGGCTGTCTCCACAGCTTGTATGGAACATGATAATGTTGTTTGTAATCGTCGCTTACGATGAAGTTTTGCCTTATTAATGTGCGGAATCTTATAGGAATTCCCTCCTTTTGCTAACATGGTTGCTTCTAGACAAGTTTGCAATGTTAGAAAAACATTAACAAGGGTTTGTATGTTTAATGCATTAAATGCATTTTGTATACATTCAATCAATTTGTCGATTCTATTCGGTGAAACTATATGTTGTCTATAGAATTGAAAAAGCCAAGATCCAATGCATCCAAAATTTGGATTACCTTAATAGACCGGGAGCTCATGAGATTTTTGGTCTCCGATTTCATACAGCATGCCTTTTGGAGGAGAGAATATTTACCCTGTGACAACAAAAAAGGGATGGTACTAAACCCCTGCACGCTTTCCGGTCATAGGGAAAATTGCATTTCCACTTGCACAAAATTTTTGTGTTTTTCTCTGACTTAATATTGCTTGCCCTTTTGTCAAAAGAATGTTATAGCAAATTTAAAGTCTTTTAATTATAGGCATGCTGTATGAAAACGCGGAAAATCATATTTTTTTATTACAAGATCACATGACCGTTTGAGGCCTTTGGGACCCTCCGAATCGCATGCATATATTTAAAAGACTTTAAATTTGTTATAAATTTCTTTTGACAAAAGGGCAAGCAATATTAAATCAGAGAAAAGCACAAAAATTTTGTGTTTAAGTGGAAATGCAATTTTCCCTATGACCGGAAAGCGTGCAGGGGTTTAGTACTATCCCTTTTTTGTTGTCACAGGGTAAATATTCTCTCCTCCAAAAGGCATGCTGTATGAAATAGGAGACCAAAAACTATCATGAGCTCCCGGTCTATAACTGCTTAATTTTCAATCTGTTCCACCATATTTTCCGTTGTTATATAAACAATTTAGTTGATTTTTAATGTAGAATTGTAAACATCTATGACAACATCATTAGAGAATAACCTCCTTTGGCGAATGTGTAACAGTTTTTTTCAACATCAATTAACGATCAATGTTATAATAATTTCATAATTTAAATAACATGAACTGATCATATCTGTCTGTATTTAAATGACCCAGAAATAAGAGAAAAGTTCTTTCTACTTTCTAGGATTAAATATACATGGTAAAATATTTAGTGCATATTATATCGAAATGTCAGCCTTTTTAAAGAGATCGAATGACCGACATATGAATATTTATTTATAAATATTTATACAGGGTTATATATCAAAAGAGGCGACACTTACGTACACATATGTTGAAAAGAGAAAATATAAAACGCAGATGGAAAACGCATACTTAGTAGTTTATTTATCTTGTAATATGACATTCAATTTTTTGGTCAAATCAAAATAGTAACAAGCTGTAACAATGAAGGAGCGCAGGGAGATATAAGGAGGTCAGAACTATAGGGGTACCAAGCAACTTGAAGGGAGAAAGAGGAAGGTCAGGAAGGAGGGTTAGGAGGATTGCGAGGCTAAGGGGGAATGAAGAGAGAGGAAATAGATATTGGATGAAACAGGAGGA
Organism: Liopterus haemorrhoidalis; assembly: GCA_963971575.1. Taxonomy (NCBI): domain Eukaryota; kingdom Metazoa; phylum Arthropoda; class Insecta; order Coleoptera; family Dytiscidae; genus Liopterus; species Liopterus haemorrhoidalis. The sequence goes on along the minus strand of OZ020618.1, from coordinate 11,457,462 downwards.
TAAGATGTGCAGGATGTGCGGGGAGGAGGAAGAAGATATAGAACACCTCGCCAAGAGGTGTAGAGAGATGACAGCATGGTCGGGGAGCACATTAGACCTGTTGCACGAAGATGGAAGGGGGGAGAGGTGGGCGAGGGAATTAGAGGCAAGAAGAATTGAGATTGGGGAAGAATAACAGGAAGGGGTAAAGGAAGGAAGGAAGGGGGATGAGGTTACCTGGAAATGGGGAGGAAGGAAGGGGGATAGGAGGAGGGGTGAAGAAATGGTTGGAAGGGAAGAGAATGGAATAAAATAAATTAAAGATGGGCGAGAGAACTGGAAGCAAGAAGGAAGGAGATCGGAGAGGGAAACCAGAATGAGAATAGGAAGAAAGAAAGGGACACTGGAGCAAGAAGAAAGGAATGAGATAAAAAATATTGTAAATTGTATTGTATTGTACGTTATTTATTTTTGATTTTTATATTTCTCTTTGTAATGGTTAATACCCTGAACGCCGCAAGACCTAGGGAATAAAGAATATATATATATATATATATATATATATATATATATATAACTTGAACAAGCTGTAACAAAGAACCCAAGATAAACGGAAAACTTCCTAAGCCACCTGACATCTGGTGGCGGTTTTTGAAGATACGAGAGTGACATTGTTTTGTTTTGTTCAATGGAGAAATACATGTTATTTTGCTGTTTGTGTTTAATTTTTGTAAATCATGGCAAAAAAAACAATTCATTTTGTTGTGTACCGCAATGTAAATCGTGGATAAATAAGAATCCCACTTTAACATTCCATCCATAACATCCTCTTATTATACACACTGAGTTAAAATATGCAACATAGACAAATCTGTGTTACACGTCTCACAAATAGGAGGCGTGTGATGGCGGTTTCCTCACTGCGGTTAATCCTGCAGGAAGAGCCCATTTGTTTAACGTCGCCCTTAATCTATCTAAATTTCACATTTTGTATGCTGTTTTGTATTCTAATAAAACGTTATAAACGTTAATTTTGAAAAAATTTAAGTGTCCTGTTTTTTTTTATATACGTTTAATAGCTGTCACTTATTTTAGTTGTAACTGTAAGAGGATAACTAGTTCGAAGTGTTCTTTGAGTAGACAGTCAATTAGCCATTCAGCGAAGAACCAACTGGTATCACTTAGATCAGAGAACGGTTTTCCCATGTACCTTACCTGAATCACATGTCTTCATTGTTGCTATTCAGATTGGTTATTTAAATCGCAATGAATTAACAGATGAGTATCTTCGTTAATATGAGAAATATCCTGTTACACTTTCAACTGAACAATTGGTTTATTAACACTCTCTTTTTGATCTCTTTATTTTGAACTGAAGATGTGTATTTTGAATAAAATAGGCGGATGGTGATTACTTTTTGTTATATTTTTGCAGGAAATTCGAATAGACGTATCGTGTCAGTTTAGTTAGAATGGAAATCATCTTTACGATAAATATCTCGATGCATATTGTCCTCTTAAAATTCAGAGTCATTCTGTATAGCAGGCCAGCACATAGAATGCAATACATAGAATAAACACAAACTTGGAACTGATCCACGATAGTATATTAAAGCACAAGTTTCATAAGGAATGATTTTGCCGCACGCGTCAAAAATACTTTTTTTTAATATTTTTCCTATTTTGTTTTCCCATGTCTTTTAAAATAATAAATTTGTATTACATAATCAAACAATATCCTCGCTTAGGGAATTTAGTATGTGAATATAGAGGTTGGCTGGACTGGTTTAACAGTTTTATTTTTCAAGGTAGCTGTCAATTTTTGTTTTGTTAAATTTGCAGGTTATTGTATCAATTTTACCAATTTTATGAAATAAAATATTCAGTGTCATAATAAAACTCATAACACTCAATTCAGTTTAATAATGGCTCTCTGACTGCATGCAAAATAGAAAAAATATTTTATTAAAACTTTTTATTTACTTAGTCTTGCTATAAATATTGCTATAAAATCTTCAATGAAATTCCACATGATGCTTAAAGATATTTTAATTTTCTTTTAGTACAGAATACATAGATGTATCTTAAACAAAAAACACCAATCAGTTTTCAAAATGATCAATTCTGGCCGTCATACAGCTCTTAAGTCTCTACGGCCACACGTCAATAGAATGGCGAAGGGTTTCTACAGAAAAATCCTCCACTGCCTTCATTAAGGAGTGCTTCAGATTTGCAATTTAAGGTGGCTTTGGTAATGGCCCCACTGGATCGTCGGCGCTTTCTCACAAGCTTCTCGTGAACTTGTAGCAGACACCATCATTCTGGCGGTTGAAATACTCCTCAATATTAAATATGTTTTCATGAAAAGCTTTTCAAGAAACCATTTGTAATTCTATTACTAAGTGGCCGCAGAGGCTTAAGTGACATTTATGAATTATGTACTAAAAGAAAATTAAAATATCTTTAAGCATCTTGTGGAATTTCACTGAAAGCTTTGAAACAGTATTTATAGCAAGGTATTTATCATGTTCAAGTCAATAACTTGATTTGTACCGTATAAATCTGGGCAGTATTTTTTTCAAAAGTAGTAAAATATTAGTCCTGAATTTTATATAAATTTTTACTTAAAACCTGTTATTTATATCAATATTTTTATAAAGTGATATAAGTTATGTAAGGTGATTGTCCTTTTGATCACTAATCAACATAATCGAACGTTTAGATATATTGACCTTACTGTTTTGTTCAGGTCACGTTTAGAAATAGAAATCAACTTTTAAATTTGCATAGATATTTGATATTATAGATGATAGAAAAGGGCTGCAGGGGTGAAACCCTTCCATAACCAAATGTATATATGCAATAACGTAACCTTTATAAAAAAATTGGCTTATTTTCTTTTAACTTATTTAATTTTGAAGTAAAAACAACTTTAATCGCAGCCCAACTCGTTTAAACACGAGTTACAAGTGCAATGAGCACTGTAACTGTTACCACTTACCATTTATGTAATCTCTTGAGATTGACATAAAAGCCGAAATACGTTTTGAGTAAATAGATATATTAATGAAACTAAATGATTTTAACTGATTAATTTTTATTTAATGTGCCTCACCTAGGAATACCGGAAAATCCCGTCAAATTAAACAATAATAATTCTCAGTTGTGACTGGTTAAAACAGTCTGAATTGTGAGGTTCAATTCCCCGTTAGTAACGTTATTCGGGCGAGAATAATATGATGACATTACTACCATTTTCGCAATCATTCACCCTTCATCTAAGTGTAGGAGTTCACCCCCTGGCATCGGCGATTAACCTCGTTGCAGAAATAGGCAGATGTAAAATAAATAAAATGAAAAAGAGGTTTTACTTCATATCCTACTCAAAAATATTTATTTTTTCATTAAATACATATTTGTTTATAGTAATTCCGTGATGTACTTTTTTGAACGACCTTTTCTTATATGTGGGTCAAACAGACAAGAATGTACAAGAATGCCAAATTTCAACTTTCTAGGTTCAACCGTTTGGATACAATTTCTACCGAACAGTCAGACACATGAATGACATTTAAGCGTTTTAGTCATACTTACAAGCTCTTTAAAATAGGGGATACGCATAAAATTTATATTTCCTTAAAACTACATTTTTTTGATATTTTAATGTTAGTTATGTTACCTAACACACATCAAATTAAAAATCACATTTTAATTAATATTATAGCCAAATTTTTTAATTAAAATATTGTAAATTTGAAATAAGCCGACCACGCCGCGAAGGTTGCCGAGTAGATACGACTGAGACTGTAAGGGCTTGACGTCACAGATACAGACAAAACATAATGTTTACGTGTTTATATTGTATTGTTTGAGAGTTTTGTATTTGTTTTTAAACAATTTTTCACGCATTTATTATTAAAATAATTTATAAAATATATGTACTCACATTAAAATGGTCTTTACAAACATAAAGTTTACTTTTTTCTGAAATATCGGTTTTATTTCGCCTCATAGCTTTTCTGTTGTTTTTCGTCATCAGGTAATGATATAAATTATTTTTTTGGATTTCTAATTGAACTATTTGTGCACATTGGTACTAAACAATATTTTCGATTATGTTTCGAAGTACTGGGGCCTGGATCTTCCATATTTTATATATTTTAATATAAAGTTTAATTCGGTAAACATGTATAAATTGTTTTTATAGAATTAAACTTTATTTTAATTAAAATCACTCTAACTTTACATAACCTATAAAAGTTATACAAACAAATAAGTTCATAACAGACTATGTACGCTGGGTAGACTAGTAGTGTCATGTGTCAGTTAGGAGAGTATGACGTCACACGTCGTTTTCGCGCGCTACATACATTTACGATTTTTTTTAGCCTTCAAATTAAAAAAAAAAAAAATTAAAAACTGTTTTTTATGTTTATATGCAACAAGAGGAATATAATGAAAAATTTTAAAAAAATCATGCCTATCCCCTATTGTGTTCGAACGATATTATTTTTAAGAGTTGTTTTAGCTTGTGCTAGCGTTTTTAAAAAGTTTTAGACTTACATATCACTTATTTCTCTTTTAATCTAAGAGAAATCCATCCATTCAATATTCTGAGAAATCACTCTCTATCATTTGATAAAAGTACAGTTCTAACAGTTCTAAAAGAATTTAACTGCCCCATTACACTTTCATTATGATATGGAATGTGATCTAGGATCACAGATATAGCAATTAACGTGATCTACTCCATGATACTTAATATCTATGGTAGTTAATTGAATTAAACGTTTTAAACGGTATCAGTTTGATTGAACTTATGTTTCAGTGTGATTGAACTTACCTCGCCAGTACTTTTCAATATCTTCATCATAGCTCGAACCCCATAACTATCCACTTCACTTCCGGATACGCCTGTAAAAGAAAATTATTATGTAATAATGAAATATTTTGTCATGCGTTAAATTCAGGGTTTTGGTGTTTAAATACTGCCTGTCATCGTTAACATGTTTTCACTTTAGATGATTTAGTTTTGGAACTACGATGACCTTTATCTAATTCAACTTAAGTATAAAAGAGCTCAAAAAGTTGGATTTAACATCAGTAATTAAAAATTGATGTGAAGTGTCAATTTTCACACATTTCAGGGTTTCGCAGGTATTTAGTAAGTGAATGATGATTATTTGTTAATTTTTTGTTAATTTTAATTCGAATGCCTAATACTATTATTTGGGTTTCTAAATATTTGCAGTATTTTTTTATATAGCAAGGTTCATTAATATTTTGAACATTGCGCCTATGGCTTCCATTGGTTGTTTAACTCGCCCTTTTACTTCGCCCTTCTGATTTCGTATACATTCAAACATAGAATTAAATTATAATTTCAACACTTCCCACTGGTTATTAAATTTAGTCTTTTAAAAATTAAATGCAACATTTACCAAAATATAACTAGAATTTTGACAAAATAATTTACACAAAATAAAAATGCAAAAAAAAACAGAAAAAATAAAATTGACGGGATTCGAACAGTAGTTTGCAACTAACAAAGCGAGAACGTTACCACTGGACTACGGATGTTCACTCGTTTCCTGTGTTAAATAGTGGATGAAATATTTTACATATTTTAGTTAAAAACACAAAAAATGCGTTATTTTCCGAAAAAATAATCTGATCAAAAATTCCTGTTGTACTATTCTGGTTCACACTAATGTACATTACTTAGAATTTTTTCAGATTTTTAGTTTAAACCATCTGGGCTACAGGGTGTGGGACAAATTTTTTTTTGCACAATTTTGGCAAAAATCGCTTCAAAATAATTTATTTTGCAAAAATAAAAATTTGATCGTTAATCCATGTACTTAAGGGCTTTCATTTGATACCCTACTCAAAATTAAATATTTAAAAAAAATTTATATGTATTTTTTTTTCGATGAGCACATATTTGTTTGAACATAAGTGTGAATTTTCACACATTTCAGGGTTTTGCAGGTATTTAATAGGTGTAAGAAGCCAACATAATACTGGATGTCTAGGTATATTTATCACATCAAAATCAACAGTTTTTTTTATAATCAATTTTATTCGTTATTTGAGAACTAAGAGCTTCCATTTAATTTTTTAAAACATATTTAAATTATTTGCCAAATATCCCAGCGTTTTTTTCTGCATTTGCTTCGTATTCAAGTCTTCGTCAGATTAATAAGAAATATTTTACAGTGTAGAGTGGTGTGGTGTGAGTAACTCAGTTCGCAAGTATTAAAAAAATATATTATTTTAAAAAAAAATTAAATTCCAATAAAATACACGCACTATCTTAGATATAAATACAAAAAATCCATAACATTATTAGCCGTAATTTAACCATGAATTAAAAAAATTATTAATTTTTTCAAAAACACAAAAACTGCCATATTTTTCAAAAACAACATCTGATCAAAAATTTCTCTCGTACATTTCCGGCTCAGATCAATATATACATTACCTATAATTTTTTCAGATTTTTGGTTTAGCCCTTTTTGGTAAAAGGGTACGGGACAAGAACTTTTGCTCCATTTTGGCTTAATTCGCATTAAAAGAAACGAATTTCAAAAAACTATCTATCGTTCCGTAATCTACGTCTTAAGGGCTTTCTTTTGATACCATACAATAAATATATATATTTTTTTCATCAACGACACAAAAAAATCGACATTTCTCGAAAAATGTATCTGATCAAAAACTATTTCGGTTCCCATCAATGTTGATTATGGAGATTTTGGCAAAAACCCAATAAAGTATGATTTTTCAAAAATAAAAATTTGTTTGTTGATCCACGCATTCGGAAAAAAGTATAATGTTCGTTCTACATTATACTTTTTTGCGTAGCACTACAGATTTTTTGCGTAGTACTGACGTAAAAAGTATAATGTGAAACACAATACTTCCTTCCAACTTTCAATGCTACACTACAAACTACACTATTTTCAAAACTACCTCCGGACAAATTTTTGGATGACTATTGTATACTTCTCAGTCGTACCAACTACCAACTTTTTAGTTTTAGTTTACAATTTAACTTTTAGTAGTTTATTAAGTTGATAAGAAGTTTATTTTGAACATATAATTAAATATAAACTTAGCACCATTAAGCAATATTTATAAATTGGTTTACTTTAACCAAATTGTTGTCTGCCATCTGAACCTAAAAATGTTTAAGTTGGCAATGAGAAGTATGACAAAGTAATAAAAAATGGAAGGTATAAAATATATCACTGTCTCTTATTTTTCCCCCCACTATATTCTGTAGTATCAAAAGATGAAATGACGTCAGAGTTGGATAGTATTGCAAAAAGTATTGAAAAAAGTATAATGTAGAATGTACTTAATGTAGAATGGACTTTACAGTAGATGTAGTGAGTATACTTATACTCGATTGAATGCCAGTTATCGAATTTCTAGTTATCTTGAACAGCACCAAAAAGACAACGTAACAGACAGAAATTCTGAGTGAGGAAAAAATCAGAATGTCCAAGACGACATACAAGTTCATTAACCTTATTTGTGGGCCAAAATTCATAAAAATTGAACGTAATTTTGAATCGGAAGTGAAAATGTTTTTGGGAAATGTAACTAACCATATAAGAATTGGTAATCATAATAAAAAATCTCTAGGCCCCGTTAGTTAGTACCGCACCATTAACATTGTGTTGAATGCTCGTTAGCTCTGTAATTCACACCCGAAATGTTGATATGTTATTCGTGAAACAAAATAGTTTACTGAACTGATGAAGAGGTCTACAACAGTAAAATTTAATATAAAGTACAATGGCATGGAATTTTTTTTGTAGATATTAATCCGCATATTTAACTAAGTTTAAGTGCAGAAAAGATATATCACACTCAGCGCAAGATTGCAAGATTCCTTGGAAGATATATGTTAAAACAGAACAAAAAAAAATAAATTTCATAAAAATGTTTGGGACAAACTAAGTTTACTTCTAGCAATGAGATTAAAATTTTCCAATTTGTTAAACGTAGACTCGACAAATGTGCTTCCGACAAAAGTTTTTCCCCTAACAAACGCATCCCTAGTTAAGAAGTCTTTTAAGAAATGCGGTATAAGGAACGCATTGGATAGTATCGAAGATGAATTGATTTTTGAAGAGATTGACAAAATTAGTTCAGACGAAAATAATACGAACAGTAACATTAACGAGACGAGTGATAGTACAGAGAGTGAAGATGAACAGAATGTTGCTGGTACAAGTTATCGTAGTAATAAATATACGCGATACGAAATTTCTGGGCAGGTACAAAATCCCAATAAACAAATTCTTAGGAAAAACCTTATAGTAGACTATCTAATAAAGTACTGCAAATTTGGTGGAAGGTGGAAAACAAAATCAATCCTCATCCTCTACTGATATTTTCATAAAAAACTAAAAACATGTATAATATAAGTGTCCAAATTTGTTTGGAGGATGGTGCGTGTTAGGAATACCAATAGTTCAAAATAATGGCAACATTTGACAAAATATGCAAATCAGAAACTGTATTGTTGCATGTTTGACAGTAATAAGATTACATTAAGTGAATAATTTAAAAATTATTCAATTGCTTCCTGTGTTACATATAATAGAATTGTCTCTAATTGCATTGTTTCGTATTCAGCGATCACACCCAAAATATGGTATTATTTCAAATTACGCAAGCGAGTCTGATTTTTCGAACCAGTTAACAAAGTGATACGCATGCGTGTCACATACAGTTTAGTAAAAATGTCTCGTACTGACACGCATTATATTTGATCCGGTGACTTACTGTAAAGAATGATGGATTTACAACCGGAAGTTAGGACTACGCTTGCGTACAACTCACTAAACAATCATCGGCAATTTTAGACTTTATTGCCGTTAAAATATAAGGATTTTTACGTCAAACTGAAAGATGAATTGACATTTAATAAATCATAAATACAATTCAATCGTTAAAATAATTGCACTCGCGTTTTTGAATCTTCTGCCATCGGGCAAGTTTCAAATTTCTGTGTGAAAAAAAGATATTGAGTTTCGTCGATCCGTTTTTCACGTCTCGAAAGAGCTATTCTGCAGAGACATGGCGTCTATGCAAGCAAGCGAAAATTCTTTTGCTGCTTTAATTATAGCAACTAAAAAATAACTTATTGACAAAAGTAAACTTTAACCTGAACCTTAAAACCTTTAGAAACTGTAATTAAAACACTGGAGTAGAGTCGATCATTGACATTCGCGAGAATATTTTTGCCTACATGCTTTTATCTTCACTGCACCCCCTGATCAGAAAGTCATAGAACGCGACTGCGATTCAGCTAAAGAGTTCTTCCTAATACTGAATAAATGATAAAAATGCCAAATTAAGTAAATATGCCGTGTGCGGGAGAATTTCTCAGTCCATGTCGAAGATGGTTTGTTTAGTAGTGAGTACAATATGTGGTTTACCGTTGTCGTACAGCAAAATGACCTGGCTTCGTATTCAATAAATTGTTTTTTCCCTGGCCGCCACGTGTGGTTGTTCAAAGTGTGCATCGAACAAGGGCGAGTCTTCTAAAGGGCGGGATTTTGGGTCGATTTTAGTATAATCCCGCTAGCAGAGGCCGGTCTTATGAAAGTTTACACACGGGCGGCTGACACTTACGAGGCGGCCGTTGTTTTTTCTAATCTATTAGAACACACAAATTATTCGACGATGATAGAGTTCCGCAGTAACTATTTCATCTATTTGGAGCAGCAAACATTTCCCCCTTCATGACGAAAAGATGCACAGAAGAATATTTATGGCATAGATTTTCCGGAACGTGGTCGTTCATTGACGTTAAAATTATTGGCTTTGAAATCGTCAAAACCAATATTTGCAATTTTTTTAGGCACACCTGCAGATGTCAGAAATACGGAAAACAAGAACAGAGGAAAAGGATTCGCATGCTTTAAGTCCGTTTTACATTATACTTTTTTTAATACTATCCAACTCTGACGTCATTTCAATTTTTGATACTACAGAATATAGTGGGGGAAAAAATAAGAGACATCGATACCTTCTATCTTTTATTAATTTGTGATACTCTTCACTGCCAACTTAAAAAATTCTAGGTTCAGGTGACAGACAACAGTTTAGTTATAGAACCAATTCTAGTAACCAATTTATAAATATTGTTTAATTGTGCTTGTTTATAAAAGTTTATATTTAATTATATGTTCTAAATAAACTTCTAAAAGTTAAGTTGTAAACAAAAACTTAAAAGTTGGTAGTTGGTACGAATGAGAAGTATACAACTGTCATCCAAAAATTTGACCGGAGGTAATTTTGAAAATAGTGTAGTTTGTAGTGTAGCATCGAAAGTTGGAAGGAAATATTGTGTTTCACATTATACTTTTTACGTCAGTACTACGCAAAAAATCTGTAGTGCTTCGCAAAAAAGTATAATGTAGAACGAACTTTAGCGGCGTATTTGCCTTGTTGCAATTCTATATTGAATACACTACCGAATATGTAGTTTTTTGTCGCACATCGTGTTCAATATTATGTGCAATTGTTTATGATTAAACTATCAAATAAAACGTTTCACAAACTTAGATAACAACATTTTTAAAAACAGGCGGGAATTTATTTGAGTTGTAAATAATTGTACCAAAGCACTGAAAAAGTTTTTCCACACATTTAATAATAGAACATTGAAACATACATCAGTGGTTCAGAAAAAAAGTCTACTAGAGAATAATTAAATAACTAAAATGCCACACCATTAATCCCAACCCAAGCAGAAAATTTTAAAACACGGAAGATACAAAATCCAAGTCCCTCACACGTAAAATATTACATTACAAAAACATTAAATATTAATAAACCTTCAATAAATTAATACTTAGATTTTGAACTACATAATTTTATTATCACGCGAATGCCATAAAATAATACGCTCTAAGAATATAATGTACGGAAGATAAATTATCATTACGTTTAATAATTTAATTATTAATAGTAATTATATACCGGCCTTCATAAGTAAAGCCCTGCGAAGATATGCAAGGTTGTCCAAAAGAACTAATTACTCTAATAGTTTATTTATTTTTGTTCTTCTAACAAATGAACCAAGTACACCAACAGAAGAAAATTCTCTGCATTTGGCGGAGTAGAAAAAAACTAGTATATTATGAACTTTTGTCATCTAGTCAAGGAAAGAAAATTGGAGCAAAGAAAGATTGAATCCAAATGGGAAGTAAAAAGAAGAAAAAGACTTGAATATAACGGCTACTCAACAAGGGAGATATCTATAAAAAGGTTGGGAGGACAAGATGTGATACTGGAAATAAGAGATAGAATGAGGGATATCCAAGGGCAAGAAAGAAGCGAAAGCGTAACAAATTCCAGATATAACGGCAAATATATAAAGACTTGGACGACACAGATACCAGAGTACCTAAAAACAAAAATGAACGGAGATAAGAAGAAACTAATAGCGAGATTTAGGTGCGGAAATGAGGAAAGGGAAAACGAATACTGGAGAAAGGATGAACAAAGAATGTGCAGGTTGTGTGGAGAGGAAAGAGAAACCATAGAGCACATACTGAAGAATTGCGGAGAAATGAAATATAAAGAAGAGAAGAGAAAAGATGTGCTGTGTGATTCAGGCCAAGGATGGACATGGATGGAAGAGGTCTTGGAGAGAAGAAGGAATTTGAAGCGAAGATACCCTAGTTAGCAATAATTATAGTTTTTTATGTGAAATATAAAGTTAATAATGCAAATATGTAGATTTAAACCGAAAGGTACATAAATAAAGTATTATCTATCTCTGTCATCTAGTCAAATCATTACTACTAATGACTACTGTGAAGAGCTGGAACTATTAAATGCAGAAATCAAGAAAAAAATAACAGTTTTCGTGAATCGAAAAAACGGTGTCTTTAATATGACTTGTTTGGTGTAGTTCAGGCCTGGTCAAATGGCGGCCCGACCTGAAATTCTATCCGGCCCGCGAAGCAGTTTATAAATTATTGTGTCCTGCAAAAATATTACCGTCTGTCCAATATTCTTTCAAATTTTCATTCTTACAAATTTTCTTTTTAATTTTTTTCTTTAAATTGCATAATAAATATACGGTTTGGTTTAAAAATATTGCTTTTAAAATTTATAAAATAACTTTTGTAACAAAAACAGGGGCGCACCCAGGGGAGGGGCCCGCCCCCCCTAAGAAGGAAAAAGATAAAAATAAAAACACACAAACACACTAGAAAACAGAGATAAGAATCTTTTTTTTAAGTCGTCACTTGTATTTAGAAGTGAGGACACTTTTTTTAGGTCATCATTTTGTATTTCCGAAGCGAGGACCTTTTTTTTAGATCATCACTTGTATTTTAGAAGTGAGGACCTGTTTTGTTTTAGGTCATCACTTTGTATTTCCGAAGCGAGATCATCACTTGAAATTCTGAAGTGTGAACCTTATTCATAATTTAAATAATTTTGTCTCCTGTAACCCGTCCTGTGAAGGCCCTGGATGTTCCTTAAACATTATTTCAAAAGTGTCCCACTTTCCTTAATAGGTTGAGAAATGCTGTTTTAAATAACACTATTGAAAATTTATGGGTTTATCCTCTTAAGTAATGAAAATCGAATAATATCAGTTGATTTCACTAAGCAAGAATTTAGAAATTCTCAATTCTGGGAAATTCTATCAAAAACAATGTTTTTAATTAATTACCTTGATTTTTAAGGAAGATGTTTCTGTGTTTTATAGATAAGAATGTGAAATTACCAAATTTACAATAGAGAATGTATGTAATTTGAGGTTATGTTTAATTAAAGTATGCTTATCTAGAACATGGCATTTGCGTGTTAATTTAGCTGATTGGGGAATGGGTCTAATTAAAGTTCAAAAACAAATACAGGTTATATCTAAATGTACAGTTAGTTTAAAATTGGAATGCGAAATATGTTGAAATCTTTTTCCTTTTATCTTGGAATATTCGTTCCGAATGTTTACTATCATCGTCAGTGTTGCCAGTTTTTAATTTCAGGATCGCCAGATGTATAGTGCAAATAGTTAAAAGTAGCTAAATCAAAGTGAAAATAGCAAAACAACGATAAGTAAATTGTAAACGGATGAAAATTCAAATATTTTTGTTATATCAGAGCTGATTAGTTTTTAAAATAAAACTATTTAAAAATATTATCAGGAGGACCGAAAACATATCCATTAGAAAATAGTTTTTTGTCCAGAAATTTTTATTACGTAGTAGTGTATATGTATAATTATTGTGAAAATTTTATGAACATTTATTTATTACTAGTTGGTGTACCCGTGCTTCGCTACGGCATTTCACTACATTAATTCCAAAAAATTGGAAGTAGGAATATAAAGTTAAATATATAAAACGGTAGCAATAGTAATTTGAACTACCATCAGGCAGTGGAGAATGAATAACCACCCAGCACCGCCATCTGTTGACAAATTCCACAACTCTCAATATATCTGCATTTCGGACTTCTGTTTACCCTGTGCTAACTCCAATATTATTGATTTTTGATGTATAGTGTTAGATATATTATTATTCAACGTGAAATGGTCTAATTTATTATTCTAAAATAACACTGGTCAATAAATTTAAACTTTTTTTTGCTGACTTAGATCTGATACTTGTTTTTAATTTTGGAGTGCTGATTTCAAAAATGTTAATGTTTCTGCCTATCACATAAAATTTTTGTTCTATCGTATTTTGACTTTTTTTAACCTTTTCACGTTCTGATATACGTCTACTTTAATTTCAACTTCGTTCTTGTTGTCCAATATATTTCGTAGGAACGCCTTACATGCAGGTACTTGTTATAGACCTTTTTACAACCGCGGAGCGAACAAATATCATTTTCCCCCCTCTTCTTATTAAACTGGGTCTAATGAAGCAGTTTGTAAAAGCGTTGAACAAAGATGGTGACTGTTTCAAATATATATCTGACACATTTCAAAGTCTCAGTAATGAGAAGCTAAAAGCTGGCATTTTTGACGGACCACAAATTAGAAAATTAGTCAATGATCCACATTTCACTGTACATATGGATGATATGGAGAAGAATGCATGGCAGTCTTTCGTGGCGCTCATCAAAAATTTTCTTGGGAATTAAAAAGCCGAAAACTATGTGGTGGTCGTTGGTTTGATTGAAAATTATCATCTGGGGTGAAACATGAGCGTGAAACTTGATTTTTTAAACAGTCATGTTGACAAATTTTCTGTCAATCTTGGAGATGTTAGTGATGAACAGGGTGAACGTTTCCATCAGGATTTAAAAGAGATGGAGAGACGTTATCAAGGAAGGTGGGATACTCATATGATGGCTGACTACTGTTGGAGTATTAAAAGAGACTTATTGGGAATGGTGCACTCCAGAAGATCTTACAAACGACCATTTAATCCTTAAATTATTTTGTATTTTTATTTTAACACTACAATGCATTAAAATGTAATTAAAACTGTTCTCATTTTCTTTCTTTCACTATAAATTAGTAATAGCATAAGTTATTTGACAGTTAGGTAACTTTTCTCTGTATAATTTTTTTTGTAGGATAGGGTATTTTTACTAGTTCCTCATCACCTGTGCAAGATACTTTACCTCAGTGCTTCCCAACAGTTGGTCCGCGCAAATTTATATTATTAAAATTATAGCAGATATTTTTTGTGAAACAATTTACGGCTAGTAAAACATCAAATAATTATTATAAATCATAAATATTTATGAATATTTATGATTTATTAATGTAAATATGCAGTTTTATTATTATTAGATTTATTGAGAACTAACAAAATGATAATATATAGACTATTTAAGTCATTCAAAGATATATGACAGTGTTTACATTAATAATAAAACAGCGCAATAAAAAAGTTTTTACATATACATTTACATAATTAAGATAAGTTGAGATATAAGTGTAATTAAGTAATTTTCAATTCTATATTTTTAACGACAAAGTTAAGTACAATTTTTCACATAATTGTATTATGATATTTAAGTTTTTAGATTAACTGACGTTTTCATATATTCTGGTAAAGAATTATACTCTCGACACCCTTCAATATATAAAAATTTAACAATAAATAAAATAAAAATTGTACTTAAAATAATGTTTCACAAGTATGCCCACAAATATGCCCTCTTTAATTTTTGCTTTACTAATAACCTTTTCACACTTGATGTTTAAATCTCCGGTGCTGTCATCAGCTACAGTAATTTTGTCCTTAAGTTACCGTCAGGAAATTACCAGTTTTGAACTGTCTGCGCAAACGCACATTTTGAATTATTATAAACAAATATGGATATTTCATTTAATTCTACAATAAAGAATATATTACACCTGTATTAACAAGTCGATACATTTTATCTAAATTATTGTAGCTCTATATTTTATTAAACACATTATTAAAATAAATAATTTTATTATAACAATAAGTATAAACTTCTTATAATGTCGATATAATACAGTATTCTTGTTTATGATAATACAAAATGTTGACAGCACAAATTCAAAGAGTATTTTTTTATAATAGAAATTATGTTGGTAATGCGGACGATGTTTAAGACGTAGATCTCTGTCTTAAACATCGCTTGTATTTAGACGAGGTCATACGTTTTCACATTAGCGTTTAAAGACACATTCACTTTAACATCCGATCTTAAAGTTCTAGTGTGAAAAGGGTGTAATTCTCGAATTTTTTTGTTTTAGATACAAAAACCCTCTTCCGCATATCTCCTTTACTTTAAGGAAATTCTTCATTTCGCCCAATTTAAAATGTAAAGGTGGGAAAAAAATACGTTTTTGGGATCGACCAATGGTTTAGTTCTAACGTTTTTCAGTCCAAGAGTTAGTGCCTTACGTAGTGGCCACTCCTTCTGTATAGTGAATTACTTAGGACTCAAAAAATAACCAGTCTCGAGTCACGACATAGAAAATGCAACAGATTCGGATACCTGTAGTTTACTAATGGACGCAATCTATTTTAAAGCATACTTTTAGACCTGATAAACAAGAATAAACTGATCTTAACCACTTGTGTACCGTCAACGCAGATAAATGTCGTGAATTGACGCAATATGAAAATGTCGCATATTGCAAAATATAAATTTGTCTGTTACAGAAAATCTATGGGTGATAGAAAAATTCACATTTCACATTTGTTATCAGGGCATCCAAATACATCAGAAATACCCAAAAATTGCCATGTCACAAATAGTGTGTTTATCAGTGTTATTGCTGATTTCGAACAATTCGAATTGTACTGGGTTATTTCCATAGAAGCTGAGGCCATTTAAAATAAATAAATTTAAAAAAACACACATTGTAGGCAGGTACTTGTCCAACGAAATTGTTAAAACATATTGTAGCAGGTGTTTGTCCAACGAAATTGTTATGGAACATGGTAGCCCGACGATGTCTTATAACTATAACGCTCCAGTACAGACACGCCATTACGAGAGATATTTCTCTTTTAAAGATAAGTAATTTGTGGAACAAAATTGTGCAAAAAAACTATGTTTTGCAGAAAATTATTCATTGTTTCTGTATTAGAAAACTAATTGTAAGATTTTAATTATAGATACTTAAATATAAAAGTATTTTATAAAAAAAATATCAAATAATTATTTCAAATATCTAAAATGAAATCGCTATGCTTTAAAACTTCTAATTTCTAACTTAAATTTCTATTTTGTTTTGATTTATTTTGATGCATCTTTTAGAATACTAAATATATTTCAAAAATTTAAATTTACAGTACATAAAGATTTATATATATTTCGAAATTTCACTTTAAGAATTCAGAAGTTGTAGGTGCATATTATTATGATTGTAATCTTGAATTTCTAAGCATAAAATTTTAGTTTGCATAAGGAAAAGGTGTTACTTGATAGCATATTGAAGATTATTTCATATAGATACTAATAAATATAAAAAAATTCCATTAAGAAAACAGGGATCTGAGAGAAAAAAAAAAAAATAATAATAATAATAATAATAATACCTATATTTAAAAAAAAATAAATAAAATAATAAGAGCTACAAAAATGAAAACTCTTTATGTCATTGCAGGAGTTACTCTAAAAGATTGATTTACATCATAATTTCAGTTTCATTTTCAGTTGAGCTATCAGTTAAATTGAAGTGTAAATAGAAAAATGGAAGCGACGACCTGCAAGTGAAACCTGGTCGATGAGAGAGCCTGAAGTTTTCCTAACCGTTATCAGTAAACAAACGCGTCTTTTCAAGTCCGTTTGAATTTATTTGTTATCTAATCAATCCCTGCTACTTGTTTTGCATGATATTCGGCCCGATTCTGTAAAAAGTTACTAGGTTAGTTGCTACTGAGTAACGTTGCTACGAAATAACTTTTATAGTAACTTTCTTATCAATCGCCAAACAATTGGTATTCTCCAAGCATAAGCACAAGCAACGTTCTTATAACAAGTTATATTTAGTAACGTTGCTACAAAGAACCGTGAAGCTAGAAGCAGATTACGTTCTGCGCAGGCGAGGTATTCGTTTTTAATTGAGTTTGACAGCTATGTTGTGAGTTTCTGAGGTTAAACGAAAAATGTTTTATAAACAAAATCAGAAAAAGAATTGCAAACAGATGGAAATTCTGTTGAATTTCCTGGCAAATAAACCGGTCATGGCCGGCGATACGAGTGTTTAAAAAATAATTGACAGGAACGAGTGGTGGTGCTGTAGTGATGTGCTATGTGGTTACTGTTTTCTATGTGGTGGTGCAAGCTATAGTCCAAATTTAAATGAATTGCGTGAAATACAGTTAAAGAAGTTCGGATAGCCATTGAACAGGCGCGCACTTAAAACATTGATCTGGGAAGGGTCCATTTCGAAAAAATATCTGTAATATAATACAAATGTATTGTTGTGTTTTTATGGAGAGGACTGGGTTTATATATTAATTTAATTTTGATTATAATTTAATTTTTAATAATAAAAAAGGTGATTCTTATATTTGCAATCGCTTAGTTTTTATTAAATAAGATTTTATTTTTCAAATCTTGGGGGAGGGGGTCTGAACTCGTCGACCACCCCCTTGTGTGCGCGGCTTCTATTGACAGTCGTAGTTAATACATTTAAAAAATATTATACTGTTATACTATTATAAAACAAATGTAAATAAACAAACAAAAAAAAAAAAAAAAAATAGAAATTGAAATAAAGAACTCGAAGAATTTTGTGCTATACAGAAAATAAAATAAAAATCCTTCTATAATTATTGTCTCTATGTTGCCCTTCATTGTATAATGCTTGAAATAATTCATTATTAAACAGAAAAATTGCGATTTTTCACGATTTTAACAAGTTATTTTGAAGTTACTAAGTGTAGCAACTGCTTTCTGTTAGTTGTTATCCATAATAACTTTTTTAGCAACTAGTTACTAATTTCATAGTAACTTTTTTCTTACAGAATACGGATTTCGTGAAAGTTGCTAAAAAAGTTACTGACCTTGTATTTAGCAACTTTTATTGTAACTTTTTTGTAGTAACTTGCTTACAGAATTGGGCCCAATATATTATAAAAATGACGCATGAACTTTTTGGAATGCTTTCAATTAATATAAAAGAAATTTTATTTGATAAGGAAAATAATTCAGATGATGGTTAAGAAAATATTTTGGCAAAAGTGTTTGATTATGCAGAGAGTACTGTTCCAAACATGACTACAAATCAATTTAAAGTACATTTCCGCTTGTAACCAGAGAATTTCGAATGACTTTTGCAGAAAATACAGGCTTGTAAAATAAAACATTGTTATAAAGGAAACCAGTTTCTTTATAGAAGAAATTAATGATTATGAGGTCTGTACTATTTATATGGCAAATACACGAAACTTGGGACGAGTGTGCAGCACAAACTGCACTGCACGATATTTGCCGAACGATCTTCGTGTGACACAAAGCATACACAAACCTTATGCCGAACGTTTCTTGTGTAACTTATGCAGAATGTGTAGATTATTAGCTTATGCCGAACGCACCTTTAGTATACTATTATATTTTTTTCTCTTTCCCTCCAACACCAATTTAGGCATTTTAATTTATTGCAATAAAATTTGTTTAATATCAGAAGTATAAAATCTAATAAAATATAATATAAATGTGTCAGAAATGCACGTAAATCGGACATGTATTTAATAATAATTGGTCATTTGACACATTTCTTAGAACATTCTAAAATTGCCAACTTGATGCAATTAAGACAAAATAAGTTTATGGCTGCTGATATCTTTTTAATTAGTGAATGGAGTATATATAATGTGTTGGTATCTATGGTAATACTAATGATAATTACCTGATAGTTGATTTGATGTAATTTGAATGTCTTCAGGTTGTAGTCTTCCCTCCATTGCTCTGAGTTTCATGTTAAGATCTCGGGTGTGAATAAATAGGAACAATGTTGTTGATATGGCCATTAGAGCTATCAGCTCACTTGTTCTGGAACAAAGATAAATGTATTTAAAATATTGCATCATTAATTTAAACAAAAGATACATTAGATACCTTGTCTAAATGCAGCCTTCAATCATTTTAATTTCTTTTAATAAAGAAATATTCAAAATCATGAACAAATAATTAAACAAAAATATTTAAATATTTGTGAAATATTCAGAGGTTGTTGTATTGTTTTTTTATTTAAATAATTACGTATAAATTTTGGGTATGTCCAAGCACGCATTTTAAAATTTTATTGCACAAAAACATGATAAAATTATGATAATTTTGTGCAAGATTTATTTATTGTTTTTTTTTCCTTCGTTCTCCCATACGAATGGGCACCTGCTTAATTTTTTTCAAAGGGGGAAAAATATGAAGGCATATTTTTGAAAATATTTACAAGGTTATTAAATAAGTTTTCATAAATACAGAACACTATTTAAATAGAAATTAAAGACGTCTGTAATTGACAAATTGGTATTAATGACTTTTACTATAAAATGTACTCTATTATTAGTATTTTTTTTTTCCTGTTCACACTTAAACCGGATAAACTATCTGTTGACCTGATAATAATAATTGAAATGATAGTGTATGTTTGGACCAAACCCAATTTCACTGCATGCTTTGTTTATGTAGTTAGCTGTCATCAGTATTTGGCACGTCACGAAAACATATCATATACGAGGGCTATCTTTTCAGTTTTTATAAAAACTAAGAAAGAAAAAAAAATTTTTTTGGAACAAACTGTTTTATTGCTTTTCAAGATGTTCGCTTTTAAGATTTATACACTTTTGCATGCGTTCAAACCAATTCTCGAAACATTTTTTCCACTCTGAAGTTGGTATCTCAAAAACCATGATTCGAATGTTTGAAGTTTTTGATGTTCGAAGGCTTCAACAGCTTATTGAGGTGATAAAAATCGCTGTCCACGCATTTTTTGTTGGACATTGGGGAACAAAAAAAAATCGTTAGGGGATAAATCAGGTGAATACGGGCAATGAGACATTAATTCCAAACAGTGGATTGTTGCTTAGTTTCCGGTTCATATGAATAAATCCAAGTTTCGTCACCTGTAACGATGTTGTATACGGATTTTGCAATGCCTAGGTTGATTTTTTTTAGCATTCCCTTACACCAATCAACACGAGTTTTTTTTTGCGCTTCGGTTAAATTATGTGGAATCCATCGCGAACAGATCTTTTTCACAGGTAAATGTTCATGCAAAATCGAATGTATTGCAGTCTGCGATATGCCAAAGGATGCCTCTATCACATGGTAAGTCTCATGCCGATCTCCTTCAATCATTTGGCGCACAGCAACGATTTTTTTTTAATCACAACCGATTTTGGTCGACCTTCGTGAGATTCATCACTGACGGGTGCACGACCACGACGAAATTTTGCAAACCAATTAGTAACCCTCGTATTATTATATTACAGAAAAAATAAAGTACAAATTCTTTCTACGCGCTCTACGGGTACTAATAAATGAAAAATCTAATCAAGGGGTACGTGAGGGAAAAAAGGTTGGGAACTGCTGGGCTAATGCATTGCGGGACACCATGCCAAGAGCTTTTCGAAAAATGTAATTCGTTAACGATTTTACCATAATATTTTTCTTCAAAGATCAATTTTCTAATTGTTGTAATGATCAAATAGATGTTTCTTGGGCCATGCCAAGATCTGGGATTCCCAATAGCAAAGATTATCAAACCGTATAATTCTCCAGGTATCTCGTAGAAAGTCCAAAATTGTATTGTTCATAATATGTAATCATGTAAACAGGTGTTAGTGGAATAATTATAGCCCTAATTTAACTGCGATAAATATTTATTGCCCCAATTGTTTATTTTCCACGTTATCATCATATTTTCCACCATATGTTCGTTGTAAATTGTTGCGATAATTCGCGTTTCTTTCATCGTGTATAATAATGGAGATCTAAGTATTACCCTGTAGCAAAATCGTGACATAGTCCTAGGTTTGCATAATGCACCGTTAATCTCTAGTTAATGGATAAATCTGTGTTTAGAATGGTGTCTATGGCAGACATTGACCTAGAGCGAACTTGACCTCCTTGTGACCCGTCGAATCATTCATTATATACAATGGAACTGTCATAACAAATTATGAGAGTCAAGATGTCAAGCTGGCGTTATGTAAAATAGTGTTAATTAATTTATAAGTACAAGTTTTTGAATGATTTATTGGAATGAAAAAATTTGAATGGAAGATTAACAAATGGTTTCTAATCTTATAGACTAGCTCAAAGAATTTCCAGAATTGGATATATATTGGATTAGTGGATATTTCTATTTCTTAATTTTGTAGCTATTTTGCAAATTGTATTTGAGTATGGACCATTTTATGTTTCGAAGCATGGAACTTGAGATTGAAACAAATTTTGAAAACATAATATTACGCTGAATCTTTGATGTTTTTTAAACTAAAGACCAATGACGGATATAAGCCAGTCGGTCAGTCAATTTCGTCATTTTGTGTCATAACTTAAATGACAAACTTAGTGGCGAAAAAATAACTAAATTGATTTTTATTTGCATTTGAATAGGGGATACGCATAAAATTTGTATTTCCTTAAAACTACATTATTTTGATATGTTAATGTTATGTCACCTAACAAAACAAAAATTACATTTTAATTAATATTATAGCCAAATTTTTGAATTAAAATATTGTAAATTTGAAATAAGCCGACCACGGAGCGAAGGTTGCCGAGTAAAAACGACTGAGTATGACGGCAAACGATAGGGGTTTCACGTCACAGATACAGCTACAACATAATCTTTACACGTGTGTGTATTGTATTGTTCGAGAGTTTTGTATTTGTTTTTAAACAATTTTTCACGCATTTATTATTAAAATGGCAGATAAAGATTTTGTTAGGGCTCAGAGTGATAATTTACCCAACATTGATGCATTTATGCTCATGGAATATATGAAAAATAATGAATGCTACAGTGCTGAAGAAATACATGGTGTCAAAGCAGACCTGTAAGTAATTTTTATTTTATATTCTATAACTTTATGTAAACAAACGCTGCAACTCTGTAAAATGTAAATATTTATGTAATTTAGATGTCAGAATTTTACTACATTGTTTACATGAAGTTACAAAACGTTAGAGGCATAATTGAAATACTGCAATATAAGTTATCTATTTTAATATAAAATTTAATTCGGTAAACATGTATAAATTTTTTTTATAGAATTAAACTTTATTTTAATTAAAATCACTCTAACTTTACATAACCTATAAAAGTTATACAAACAAATAAGTTCATATAAGTTACTATGTACGCCGGTAAGCTAGTAGTGTCATGCGTCAGTTAGAAGGGGTATGACGTCACACGTCGTTTTCGCGCGCTACATACATTTATGATTTTTTTAAGCCTTCAAATTACAAAAAAAAAAATTAAAAACTGTTTTTTATGTTAATATGCAACAAGAGGAATATAATAAAAAAAAATAAAAAAATCATGCCTATTATAGACTAATATTGCTTTCACTCTTTTATTTTACTAAAACATACCTATTGAAGTCATATTTAGTTTGTGTTCGATAATCATTAATATTTACAAATTTTAAATGGTTTCATTTAATACAGGGACATTTGTATGGGTATTGTTATATTTTATTTTGTTTACATTTGCCGACAGTTTATAATACTTTTTGATTTATTATGACACTTGTGTTCACAAATCTATCTTATAGTAATTTCTAAAAACCTTTTTTATTTACTTTGTTGGTTATTTAGCAGTTTTGTGTTTAGTTATATATTTTCTTATAGATATCTTACAGATTTCTATTTGATATTGTGTGTAGTGCATAGCTTTTTAGGTTAAATTCAACTTATTCCTATTTTCTTTTCTTTAATCATAGTTTTGGACCCATATTCACCATAAGTTTTCACAAGCAATCGATGAGCATCAGTAGCAATTTTTCCAAATCATAGTATTGTAGAAGTACATATCGAAAAAACAACTTATTGCGTTCCATTTCAATTCGATTATAGAAAAGTACTTGTGTAAACAAGTAAAATGTTCATGATTCAAAATGACATAAGAGACATCTGTCACTGCACCACAACAAGCGGCTTTCAATGCAAGCTTCTATTATTTTTGGTTTGGAATATTGGAACGCTGTGAAGTGTCGATAAATAAATATTATGTCAAAGGAGCTAGAAGGGATTTAAAAAATGGATCCTGTAAATTTTTCAACAAAAAAACCCTTTTGAATGTGTAAATAATGGTACTGTAATTTCTTTCTTTTGAATGAATTCAAACAATTTTTAAAGTTATCTTGTATAACAATCCTTTTCCTCCACTGTTAGTACTACAATAGCATTTGATTACTCTGAATTACAACATAATTTGCATTTTATTGTGTAAATTCCATGATTTTCACATTTATTCTTACTAGCAAGGTTGTTGATATTTAATAACAACTTGTCACTAATAAAACTATATTTTAGTCTATGCATTTTTATTATAAGTTCAAACATATACCTACCGACCTAAATAGAATTGTGCAAGGGAAATGAAGAAGGTCAAAGTTAATGACAAATTGTTTGATAATAATAGAAAAATACGCATAAATAATAGAATAATAATATAGTGCAAAACATCATATATATTTCAAAAATAATATATGCTTGACGAATTGCGTGTGAAATGTAATATAGTAGTTTGTTTAATTGTTTAAACAATTCCTCTTTTTGTAAAAAGTGCGTGCAACTAGTATATGATGGTAGTATGTGACTAGTATTAAGGCTGCAAGGCTACATAAAATTACTCACATGCAAAGACGTAGAAGCGAGAAGAATTTTCATCCTATTCCGCAGATGATGTCCCTTTTTTGTAACAAGTTGCATGTTAAGCTGGGTTCAGATTAGCGAGCCAATCATGTAATGTATCTCGTAATTTAACACGCCGTGTAACAGTTTTGCTTAGTTTGGACAGCACATGCACAAGCCGAGCGATTTGCATAGCGCTCAACCTGTCCGCTCTTTGCCGGTTATTATCGCGAATACAAAGGAGTTCGCCGAATTTGGTTGATCGTGTTCGAGGTAGTTTTGACGTTCGCAAGCATGAATCTAAAGAGTTACAAATCCTCCATTTGGCGTGATGGTTCAAGTTTTTCTAAGGTTAGCTCTCTCTCTTGGTTACTGTCAGTTTTTTTGACTCTTAGTAATCACATATTTTGTTTTGTGAGGTAATAAATTTATACAGATATCTTATGTATATACTACTACTTGTTAGTTATTCGGTCAGTTGTCTATCTGTCTCTCACTTTGAAACATTCAGTTATTTTCTTACACTAGCTGGCGTGCTCATTACTTTTAAAGTATATCTACGTTTCTGCGTTCTCTTGCCAACTCTTATCAACGCCAGTTGATAAAAAAAAAACAGGGACCAGTGGAGTAAATAGGGGTATGCAAGTTAAGTTGTCGCAAAGGGGCCCGATGGTCTAAGGGGGCCTTAAAAGTTCTGCTGAATTAGAGCTGCATATTTAAATTTTAAATTAAAAAGAAAATAAAAACTGACTGGGATTTTTGCCTGTATAATAACATATTTATGATGTATATTTGGTAGCTTGAAATGGTTAGAAGTTTAATATGTCCTAAAGCTAAACCTGTAAATCACTGTTTCTAGACTAGGTACATAAAATCTTTCAATAGTGTTTCGTGTTCTGATTTGAGACTCATTGTAAAGGTTTTCTGCGTTATTTGTTACAATATCTAATAATATAAGCAGATAAGGTTTATTCTCTGAATAGTCACTATCATCTATTAATACTAAATTTCTGTAATTTGAGTTTTGGAAAGCTCTGTTAATTGAGAATTTTTAAAAAATTTAAATTTCTTACTACTATACCATTATTTCTAAATCTACTATCATTTGCAAATTGAAAGAAAATATCGTTTCCTATCACTAAATAATTCTGCATTATCAATGCCGGATGATAAAATTCTTTATTAACCTATTCCTTAAAATATTTTGGATAGTATCTTATTAGCTTAGGTTTTTTAAATTATTTGGTCGTTACTACTAGAGATGGGAATTTCGGCTCAGTTTGCGGAACCGGATCAGTGGAGGTCGTTCAGTTTGTTGAGCCGGTTCATTGATCCGGCTCAGTGATCCGGTTAAGTAAACATGTCTCCGAAACACAGGACGGTCGTTAGTTCGTAGGTAGAAAGTCGCTTAGAGCCGGTTCTTGCAATATATAAACTGTAAATATGATCCCGAGACACAGGTCGGTCGGTTGTTCGGTCGTAGGTAGAACGTCGTTTACAGCCGGCTCTTGCTTAGAGCCGATTCTTGCAATATATGAACTGTAAACATGATCCCGAGACGCAGGTCGGTCGGTCGTTCGGTCGTAGGTAGAACGTCGCTTAGAACCGACTCTTGCTCAGAGCCGGTTCTTGTAAACATGATCCCGAGACACAGGTCGGTCGGTCGTTCGGTAGAACGTCGCTTAGAGCTTAGAGGTAGAACGTCGCTTAGAGCCGACTCTTGCTTAGAGCCGGTTCTTTTAAACATGATCCCGAGACAAAGGTCAGTCAGTTGCCGGTCGTCCGGTCGTAGGTAGAACGTCGCTTAGCCCCGACTCTTATCTAACATTTTTGAAACAAGCAATTCACTTTATGTAGCTACTGTATTTTAAACCAGATGTGTTAAGTTTATGGCGATGTTTATTGCCCTTATAAATCGGACATCTGGGATTTGGGCAATATTTTTAATATTTTTATATAGTATGGTTGTAAGAAAAAAAATACAGACTAACCCTATTAGTTTCAAATAAACTGCCCTACAAATTGATGACAAAATACACTTTATGATAATACATTACAAGCTAAGTTCTCGCGAAGTTCAACATGACATCGATCCAGATCCGGATCACTCCGGTCACTGTTCACAATCGCCCGACCAATCGTATCCTTGAAACTTGAAACTATACAGTGAGCCGTGAGCCGGCTCATTTCAATTTGGTGAACCGTGTCACTTCGGTCAGTGTACTGAGCCGGCTCAGTGAGCCGGTTCGTTCATGAACGACCCATCTCTAGTTACTACTAAATTCATTAATGTCGTAATCATACATTTTATTCATTAGCTTTGACAGTACTAATTTGCATCTTTTTGGTTAACTGATACCCAAGTTATCGAATTTTGTTGGTTAACTATGAAATTGAGTTTAACTATCAATTGAAATAGGAAATTTTATAAAATATTACTAACAAAAAAACTAAAGTTAACTAGCGATTAAAAAATTAGCTGTATTAAAGGCTTACATTTTAACTTGTTTATGTCTCTTTTCTATGTTTATCGGAGGAATGTAAGAACGAGATTAACAGCCACTTCCATTAGGAGATGATGGTTCAAGAAAATTATTTTATCAAACCAGACCGAATTAAGCGGTGGGCGGGCTGGGCGGCCGCCCGGGGCCCATAAAGCCGGGGGGGTCTACCGAAGCTTATATACAAATATTTCCATTCTATTTAAAATAATAGAGGGCCCATTTTAATTTTACCGCACAGGGTCCCCAAGCAACTTAATTTGCCACTGTATCAAATGCACATTCCCAACTGTGGAAAGCCAACCGTGTAAAGCCATTGGTTGTTCTGTTATTTTCAACTTTGCTTTGGAAACTCTATTACATCTTTGTTTTACTCTTTCTCTCGTCATCAACGAGTCATCATTATCTACTAGTCGAATTCGTCTACTGTTGAACATAGGCGTCATATATTTCCAATGTTTTCTGTCTTGAGTTAGCCAATATCCGACAATTATGTTAATATCGTCCATCCAATTAGTAGGTTTCTTCTTGTCCACTTAAAATAATTCTTCCCCTATGTCTTTATAATTCGATCTGTCCTTTTTTGACAACGTTTTTAAAATATATAGACTTCGATCATTATTTTTTTATTATTGTGAGCTTCGTATGTATGTTGGATTGCAATTTAAGATAGTTTTTCTTTTGTTTTCCGTACTGTATTGACCAAAATAACCTAGACAGTTGTTTAATAATATATATTTTCATTTTCACCATATCTGCTTTCTACTATATTTAACTGCATGTTAGAAATATATAAGTAGCTATATTTTGTGTTGACAGCTAGTTAAAGTCAATTATAAATTATTTCCATACTGTTTCTGGAAGTAATGGTTAATTATATTTCAAAGTTAAAATCCTTTTGTCAATATCACTGTTGACAATAATAGTTGCTTCGACATATATAATTTTATGAGAAAGTTTAAAGCGGATATTTTTCTATTTTCTGGTCTTGAATTGTTTCACGGTATTAAACTAATGATAATAATTATTATTTTTATTTTGCCGTTTCAACACCTGTTAGGTTGGTTCACATTGATAATCATCTACTTGAGAGATGATAGGTAGATAGAATGTCAGAAAGAAACATGGGTGTAAAATGAAGTGCTTTATAAGATCGAAATACAAAAAAAAAATCTTTTGTTATTTTATCGTTATCGCTTAGGTCAGTATATTTTCAGCAGCTTTCAATTGACTCCACTTCGAGGAGAGTATAAAAATGGTCAAAGCACATCATCAGAAATTTTGTAATTATAAAATGTGTTTCAAGATTTTTCTTACATAAAAATTCAATGTGTATTCTAATCATTGTGTTAATATTTAAAAAAATATCTACGACCAGCAAATAATATGAGTAATATATCAAGTTGTCGTGACTCCATGGTAAGACGGTTAAAACCGATAAAAGAAATCGACATACAGATGAATTTAGTAGCGCTTGTTTGTACTTGAAGTGCACGAAATACCAACCTTCAATTGAATATTTAGCAAATGCAATTCAGCAACAAAAAAGTCACTAATGAAAAGAATTATTAAAAAATTAATTTGAAGTATGAATTTTCACACCTTTCAGGGTTTCGCAGGTATTTAGTAAGTGAATGATTATTATTTGGGATGCCAAAACAAATTTTATGTTTAAATATTTTTTTTGTTAATTTTAATTCGAATGCCTAATACCATTATTTAGATTTCTAAATATGTGCAGTATTTTTTTTTATATATATGTAGTAAGGTTCATTAAAATTTTGAAAATTGCGCCTATGGCTTCCATTGGTTGTTTTAAGTCATAACTCCGCCCCTCTGATTTCGTGTATTCATTTTCAACAATTTTCACTGGTTATTAAATTTACGCTTTTAAAAATTAAATGCATATTTGTCCAAATATAACTAGAATTTTGAAAAAATAATTTAAACAAAATAAAAATGCAAAAAACAGAAAAAATAAAAATGTTTCGACAGCGGATCGAACCTTAGTTTGTAAATTAGAACGCGAGCAAGCTAACCATTACACTATCAAAGCACGTTAACTGTGCTACATAAGTTTTTAAATATTTTACATGGTCAAGCAAAAAACACAAAAAATGCGTTATTTTCCAAAAACATAATCTGATCAAAATTCCTGTTGTACTATTCCGGTTCACACAAATGTACATTACTTAGAATTTTTTCAGATTTTTAGTTTAAACCATTTGGGCTACAGGTGTGGGACAAAAAATTTTTTGCACAATTTTGGCAAAAATTGCGTCAAAATGAATTTTTGATCGTTAATCCACGTTCCAAGGACTTTCATTTGATACCCTACTCAGAATTTAAAAAAAATATTTTTTTTTCGATAAGCAGATATTTGTTTATATTTTTAGGGATACATGTTTTTTAGATGTTTTAGTATTTTTCCTATGTGCGGGTCAAAGAGTTGTATAAGCATGCCAAATTTCAACTCTCTAGGTTTAGCCGTTTGGCTACAATTTTTACCGAACAGACAGACAGACAGACAGACAGACAGACAGACAGGCAGACAGACAGACAGACAGACAGACAGACAGACAGACATACAGACAGACGACAAAATGACGGTATAAGGTTTTTTTTTGTCATACCTACAAAACCCTAAAAAAGCTATAATTCGACAAACAATTGTTTTCCGGATACTGCTAAAATAACTTTTCGTAAACGAATTTATATTTTATAGTATAATTTCATAAATTATTTATTAATATTACTATAAATATGTGTACTTCAACCTAACCTCTCTATTAAAACTTCCATGTGTCCAGTTTTTTCTACTGCTCGACATCTAATCACCTTTTTAATTCTTGAATAGAATGATCTTCTATTTTAACGTATTTTAATTTCAAACCCGGTATATCATCTTCGTTGAAAATAAAGTTATTCAATATACTCCGACAATGTACAAATTAAATTTTTGTAATTGTAAGTAAGACTAGTTTGACAAAAGCTCACTGGCGCTAGTGTTGGTGACGTCACTTTGGATATCGTCTGTTCAACAAACAAGGTAAATAACACGTGATGAGACGTTCTAAGTATACGTGTGAACTTGAACTAACTTAATTTTGTATCATTTGGAAATTGTTGTTAATGATACAAAAATTAATATTTATTTTTTGTACAGACTTTCTTTAACATCTTCGTGACTTACACAAAATTAGAAACTGTAAATGTGTAAATTATTAACTTTTAGTAAATATTAAATTATTATTTTTAATTTCTTAATTAATTTAATGTTTTAATTTACTGCAATTTCCTGAGATGAGAAAAAATAAACATCAATAAAGTCAGAAATAACTCCCACTCTCGGAAACTAATTGTAATGTCTTATTAATGATTCAAATAGCTCAAAACATTACATGTTTTTATCTGTTTGGAGTGTTTCTCAGTTCATCACAACAATGACGGATTAAACATTGTATTATAATAATGTAGTTACTGAAATGGAGGGGTTGCTTATTCGTCACGTAATAATTTGATGTTAACGAGTACAAGCAGGCTAAAATGCTAAAGAGACTAATTAAAAATATGTTATGTGTATGGTGAGGACATCATAACCGGGTAGTTAGAAATTGGTTTGTGAAATTTCGTTCTGAAGATAGGTCATTGAAGGATGAACCAGGGCGCGCATTTGACTTTGAAGATGGTTCTTTAAATCGTTGGAGGAATATAATTAACGCCAAAATACTCGGGAATTACCAGGCAAAGTATATACTTTCTATCCCTACCAAAATTTGCTCAAAAAGTTCTCAATAATCGGAAAAATTGTATTCTCTTTATGACAACCCAGGACCTCATTCAGCAACAATAACAAAAATAAAAGTTTAGCTGGCTTGTTCTACTTCACCAATCTTACTCACCTGATTTTGGTTCTTACAGTTATCATGCAAAACTCTTTAATGGGAACGTATTTCCTCCATAGTTATTTATTTGAGATCTGGACTGGCTAGTCATCACCATAATCATCAATCAATCATTGCAATTCATTTCTGGATATAGGTCTCCTTTAACATTTCCCATGTTGGCCGGTATTGGGCTTCTCGCATCCAATTTGTGATGATGCGTTTAATGCCGTCAGTCCAGGAAGTAGGCGATCTTCCTCTGCTCCATGTATCTGCCCAAGGTTCATTGAAGGACACGTTTAGTTCAATCTGTCGTCCGTTCGTCGTCCGTTCTGGCAATGTGTCCTGCCCATCTTCATTAAATTGTAGCTATTTGCACAAAGATGTCACTCAGTTTGGTTTTGCTGCGAATTTCCACGTTAGGTATTTTGTCACTAAAGGTGATGTCCAACATGATCTGCCTCCATTTCCTTTTGAGTTATTTGCAGTTTTTTAGCTAAAGTTTTTGTTAGCGTTAGGATCTCAGCAACCTATTAAAAAGGGCATGACGCACAGTTCACAAGCTCTCCTTTTGAGATACAATGGGATGTTGCGTTTGAAATCGTCTCGTAGTTTGCCCAGTGCTGCTTATCCTTGTCAAATTCTTCTGGAGATTTCGTATGTTTGATTGTCTCTACCTATTCTTCATGACCCAAATATTTGTATGCATCGTCCTGATCTATTCATTGTTGTTGATGTTTATTCTTTTACTGGGGACGAGAATTGATATTATTTTCGTCATTGGCCAGTAAATGCGTAATATTTTACGTAGGATTTATGAAGACCTGGCAGAGACATCTGGAGTTTGGGAAAATTCCCAGTGGATTGAAAGGGTTTTGGGGCCATTCCGTGTAGATATTACTACAAATGGGCTGGTAGGTGATCTCCTGATAAGAATTTAGGTCCCAGTCCGTTCCTGAGACCTGGCGTTGATATGTTAAAGCCTTGTTTGCCCCTCATGTTTCACTTCCATGCAAAATATAGATTGAACGTTGGTGTTAACAATTTAAGGTTGGTATTTCGCGAGTAGGCCCTTGATCTCAAGATTTGGTCAGCATTCTAAAGCGCTGGCATTCTTGTTGTGTTAGACCTGATATCCTGGAGATCTGACATTTATACGTTAGAGCCTATTTTGCCTCCTACGTTTCACATCCATGCAAAATATAATTTTAACTTTGGTGTTAACAAGTTAAGCTTGGAATTTCGGGAGAACTCCAGACTGGATTAGCATTTTAAAGCGCTGGTATTCTTTATATGTTAATTTGCTTTAATGGATCTTGAGATATCGATCAGATAATTTATGTTTCGGACATACCAACATATGATCCAAAGCTTACTAAAACTAAGAATACTTAATTTATTCCATCATTGACCTACATGATCAAAAATTTATTCACTTTTAGTAAATTCAATATTCAAAACCTTAATGAAATTTTACGACTATGTAAATATAAATATGATAATCACGTGCACCATTGTCTTTTTCTAATTAAGATTCTGGTTAAAATTTTGTATTTTTGGAAAGTGAAATTCACTCACCCTATTTAAAATTAAATTGTTGTCCGGTAATAAAATTATTTACACGGTTACTACGTGACGGTATACCGGTAAACTCGTGCGGAATAGTAATAGAACAGATGTTCAAATATTGGGAATTCTATCTGTTTGTTTGTTCCGAGATCGTTAATCCAACAGTAGTGAAGTTTGAAAGAGACAGCTTCAGCAAATTCTGTACCGATCTGAATTGAGTAAGATAAACTGCTTCATTCAAAAGGTTCACGAATTGGTGGTGTGCTGTATGAATTTGCAATCAAGGTGCTTTTTTTGTCTATTAAGTTGGTTATTACTTATGATGTCATAAGATTATTATTATTAAGGTTGGTATTTAATTGATCAGAATTTGATACGGTTTTTAATCAGAAAATTTTGAAAAATTTGTTCAGTTTTAAATTATTTTTTGATTAGGAGAAAATAATGACTTGATTAGAAAAAATATTAACTTGATATATATATATGTATAAAATATTGAAAATAGTGAAAAATATTGTCAGTAAAATTGTTGCCTAAAATATTTTAGTACAGAAATATTTCATTATAAATAATTCTTTCTTTTTTGAACTTCATAGATACGATCAAAAAAACCCTCTATCAATGACGTTCGACGTACGGCCTACGAGCCATATTCGGCCAAAAACTAATTATTAATCGGCCCGCATTGAATTAATTGTATGATTATATTTTTGGGCTAAAATACGCGTTTTTTTCCGTGAATTTCTTTTGACATATGCAAAACTAATTGCGCGCCACTTGTTTATTAGTTTCCTAGCAACCACTTATTTATAAATAAAAACAAAAAAAGATCAAGAGAATATTACTTTCGTTAATCCCACATTTTTTAAAGTAATTTAAGTTCTTCCAAACCACATAGCAGTGCTGGAACTCGGGTACTGGAATAGCTTTTAGCTGTTCGGTTACGGACGTTTGAATGTTTTCGAGTGTTCCAAAATGACGTCCCTTGAGGTGAATTTTCAATCTTGGGAAGAGGAAAAAGTCACTAGGACTCAAGTCATGCGAATAAGGAGGCTGAGGAGCCACAGGAAAGTTTTTACTGGCATGTGAAAGGTTTTTTGGAACCATTTTTGCGCAGATTATTCCCATCCTCAATTCATTGGTCAAAATCTGATGAACGGTAGTGTGAGTCAAATTCAAATCTTCTCCGATCATTCTGATTGTGAACCGATGATCTGAACGCACAAGATCCCGGATTCTGGCGACATTTTCATCGGTTCTTGAACATGAAGGTCTTCCGCTGCGTGATTCATCTTCAATCAACTCTCTTCCTTCTGAAAATGCCTTAAACCACCAAAAATCTGCTGAAGTTTTGTAAAAGTTTCCGTTGCACTGTGTCCAAGTTTGAAGCAACACGTGATAGCACACCGTTGCTCGAAATGATTATTATATTATTTATTTTACATCGGCCTATTTCTGCAATGAGGCTAATCGCCGATGCCAGGGGGCGAGCTCCTACACCTGGATGAGGGGTGAATGATTGTGAAAATGAGAGTAATGTAAACATATTATTCTCGCCCGAATAATATCACCAACTAAGGCTCGAACCACCGACCGCCCAGTCCCGACTGTTTCTACCAGTCTACAACCGCCCGACTTAATGCGCTCGGCCACTCCGTTGGCTTGCTCGAAATGAATGTCACTCATTTTTAGAACGTACTAGAAAAACTGTTTTATGAAAAAAATCGCTACGGACAATAAAATTATTCTAGCGAGTTAAAATTCACACTGAAGCGTATCACATGTTAACCTGCCGCCCCTCCAAAGCTCGCGTCCCAAATGTTGTCAGATCAAATGCTATGTTGCCAGTTCGGTTACTTAATTTACACATCTCGTATACTGGACACCTATAGTGCGTTCAAAGGTGAGTTTGCAGTACAGGGCATATGGAGTAGTTCTTTTTCATACTCTCTAATGGGTTTACACAATGACACTATCCTTTTCTTGCTTGTCGACGTTGCCAGCTCTAAAACGCGCTGATCTGTGAAGACGCAGTGTTCTACAAATGGCCATTTGTTTTTGTTGACTGTTATTTTGAGTTTTATAAGAGTTGATTTTTGTAAATCATACGAGTTTTTCATATTATTATAATTGACACATTTGACACTTTTACAACATTTGGCAACACCGCTCCCATTTTTCATAAGAGCTATACTGCAAACTCACCTTCGAACGCACTATATATATTTTCGGACGGATAGAGTACATTGCACGATGCGTAGTTCTTTTGTTTGTTCTCGGAGGCTTTATGGACCTCGGCCGTACCTCGGCCAAAAAAATTCACTTACGCATCTAGCAATGTAAATAACTATAATTGTATAATTCAACAAAACGTCTTAAGATATGTGACACTAACTTATCACGCGACAGCATTACTTACATGAATTCTCGAAACTCTTAGAAATCCGGAACATATTATCAAAAGAATAACATACTAATGACATTAGTTTAATTAAAAACAAGGTAAACTGATAACTGATTTCACTCTAGGTAGAGTCATTGTAAAAAATGTTCCGGGTGAAGAAACATAACATGTGCCGTGGATCTCACACGGAGAACATGGAATTATTCAGTCTAATACACATAGAAAGTACCGCAGTAGCTATAAACAACAATGACACTTTCAACATTTCAACTCGGCTATGAATTCAAAAGAGGTTTTATAATAGTCGTTACATATTGGGGAAATATGCCGTGAAATTAGCTAATTATTAGCATTGCATTTATTAGGAATTTGTACGGAATTATTAAACAATCAACGGAAATGGAAATTATGTACTTGTAACAGATCAAAATTAAAATCAGTTCTAAAAATAAGCTAAAAATTCTATAAACGATGCAAATATAATAAACTAGCAGACCTGTTGTTAACAACGTTGGCAGACTGATATCCAGAGTTGGGCAAATTGCAATCAAACTAATGATTGAGGATTGAGATTAAAAATTTTATTTTAAGACAATTAATGAGTAAGGTACATCACTCAAAATTCAGTTATTCACACTGGTAACTAAATTAAATATTTACTCATTATCACGATTAAATTTTTAGTTATGATTAAAACTAAAATCAGAATTGAGATTTGAGTCTTTCACTCTCACTGGTCATTGGAATTTAGTATTTATATATTGTAGATGTCTGACGCAGATTTAATTTGTGAAAAATTTGAGTGATATATTTTACAATTATATATTTGTATTTTTTCGCCAACATCAGTGACAGCGATACTCGTGAAAATTTTGGTGCATCGACTCTTTTAATATCTGAAGCATTCAGGAGCTTCAAACTCTTTTCAGTAACCCAATGATATATAAAAATAGTTCATCGTTATATTCTTTAATTTCAACTTTAGATTGACATTGAGTGCATTGAGCAATGAACTTATTTTGCTTAAAATACTTTTTTTCAACTAAATATTAAAATATATTGATTTTTGAAAAAACGTATTATCTACCGTTTTCGATTTAAATAAAAGATTATCTCATCTTAAAGACGACACGGAAACGATGCATTTATTGTATTTAAAAAACATTGATTCTAAAGATAGACAAACAGTTGTTCCTCAAAAACCAAGAACAATTAGAGT
Organism: Liopterus haemorrhoidalis; assembly: GCA_963971575.1. NCBI lineage: Eukaryota > Metazoa > Arthropoda > Insecta > Coleoptera > Dytiscidae > Liopterus > Liopterus haemorrhoidalis. The sequence continues at coordinate 11,421,606 of OZ020618.1, read as the reverse complement.
CGGAACATTGTCACAACAAAAATTTGAAGAAGACATTACCAAATGTGTTATTCCTCTAAGGTCGGCAGAGGAAAATGTAATGCTCTTTCGAAAGATGACACAAAATTCTTTGATCAAGCCAAGGTATATACTGACTGGAGAGCTCAGAGCTAGTGTTAAACCACCCACCCTACAGGCCGAACCTGGCACCCAGCGATTATTACCGGTTCCCTAAAATGATAAAAGAACTACGTAGATTTTTTTTTTCCAGCGATGAAGAAGTAACATCTGCGGTTTCTGCGTATTTTGAAGATAAAGATAAAGAGATCATTTTTTTCGCAGGCATACACAAATTAATTCATAAATAAGAAAAGAGTATTAGAGTTAAGGGTGAATATATTGAAAAAGAAAAATAGTTCTGTATTTTTATTTATTCTTCTTACCCCCCATGCCGCGAATATAAAAACGCACCCTCGTATTTCAATTAAACTTTGTACTACGTACACCATAAATTAGTGACCCCAACATGATCGACGTGTTATAACTGAAGTATATAAAAGAAAATTGTCGAAATGCAGAGCATAAGTGTAATTTACTTTATTATTAAAATGTTTTTTATAGCAGATGTCATACACAATTCTATATTGTCTTGTCATCATATGCTTGCTTATTACACGCACAATAACCAAAGTGCTTTTGTTACACTTCAAGATAATAAATGTGTGAGATTCGCTATGTTATGACGTTATGTGTACTACCAACATATGAGCACAAACTTCAGAATTCACTGTAAGTCACACAGTAACCAAATTCAGAAGATACGTTAATATTCAAGCGCCGAGATCAGTAACACAGAAGTAACAAAATTAATCAATTACCTTTGTTACTTTCGAAATTACCTCTAATGGGTTGTATATCACTATTTTCTCTCAAGTATTATGAATGTAGTTTGTTTGTAAATTAAAATGTTTTATTTTCCTTTTTAGCAATTTACATGACTATAACAATTTCCTTACGTATAGATTCACTTATTCTAAGTAGTTTTACTTTCAAAAAGAAATTAGATGTAATGCTAATGTTTTCATTGCAGTCTGTTTACATCGTGTAAGACATGTGTGAATTAAAAATACGAATTTCTATACAATTTCGAACGTCGCGATTTAAAATTCGTTTTTAGTACGTTGTTCAGAATATTTTAAGTCTAAGTAAATTAACTGCAGTTTAAAAAAGGGAAAATGATACGCCATGTTATGACGTAACGAGTGCTGCCAACTTATAAGACCGAGATTTCCCTTACTCAGTTTTCAATTCAAACATTATGGGCCATTTTTTGTCCTCCCGTACTGATTACGGTTCTTTACTGGATTTAGGCCCGGTCTTTCCACCTTCAGATAAAGTTCCAGGTAACTATCTGACAGATAAGGTTATTTGTAACTTCATCTGCTGAATAAATGTCAATACCAGTCAGTGAATCCAATACGTCAGTCTCGTTATACGTTAGATAACTATCCGATAGATACATTTGTATAGAAAGAAGGGATGACATTTACTCAGCAGATGAAGTTACAAATAACCTTATCTGTCAGATAGTTACCTGGAACTTTATCTGAAGGTGGAAAAACCGGGCCTTATGATTTAAAAATATATCTAGGGTGAAATTAAAGAAGAACGTCTGCCAACATGTGAGAACGAAAATGTCTCCAAGTTATTACAAATAAAAACAGCTGGAGTTAAGTTTTAGTAATTTTGAAAGTAACTTTGTTAATAATACTATTCAACTCAGAAATGGATTTAAAGGTCTTCACGGTTAAATTAAATTGCTGATAATATAGGTAGTCTTACCATCTTTTTAACCGAAATTAACCGTAATTTTTAACAGAACCGGAACCGTAACCGGAACGTAAAATTGTTCAATTTAAAAACCGAAACCCAAACCGGAACGAAATGTTAACAACGGTTAATTTCGGTTCAATTTTTTTTATTAAATTAATTCATTAATCCAAGGCTTCGAACCGGAACTGAACCGAGAACTAAAAAAAATCCGTTATTTTTGTCGGAACGAAAACCGGAACTGTACCGAAAAAAAATATCGGTTTATTTCGGTTCAGATAATGGTTATGTGAGTGAATATAAATTACATTTTATTTAAGATTATTTTTTAATCTGATGAGCAGAAAAAAATCGTAATTTTTCTGACAAGTAAAAAAGAAATTGCGATTCTATTGTTTCAGGGGAGGGGGGAACGCCCAGAACCCCCCCTGGCAGCGGCCTTGGTATGATTATTACAAAATAAAGAATAAAATGTTCTTCCAAATTATAGTAGAAAATTAATTTCTAATACAAATAAAAGCATTTAAAAATTTATCACTCGGAACTGAATCGAAAACCGAAAAAAAAAACGTTATTTTTGCCGGAACGAAAACCGGAACCGAACTGATATATATTTTTTTAATTGAACCGGAACGAAAACCGAAACGAAAAAAATAATGGTTCGAAGCCCTGTAATAAATTTTAAAAAACATTTTTAAATTTTTATATTTAAAAATGCTGTGCACTGTCGGGGTCCATTTATTGTTTAAATACAGAACTGCGCAAAAGCAATTTAGTTCCGCGTAAACGTTTAGAATACCCTATAATGCTAATACTGGTTAACAAAATTATATAAATTTAAAAAATTTATTTTTAAATTTTTATATTTAAATTGCTGTGCACTGTCGTGGACCATTTATTGTTTACGCAATACAGAACTACGCAAAAAAATCTACATTAAAATTCTCATTAGCGAAACTAATTAAGAGGATTAATTTCTTTACTTAATCCTTTATTAGATAATTATGGTCGACACTGTCACTAATCTTTCTAAATATTTCTCGTTCACAGTCGTTTATGAAACGTTCTAACAACACATATGTTGACCAGTGCATTTTTTGTATAAAATACCCTTAAATTAATAACTACCTTAAGCGCTAGTAGCCATAAATGCTGTGTGAACACATTTTTACCAGTTTTATAAAAAGTAAAATTTCAAAAAGTGCAATAGTGATGAAACAAGTTGAGTGTCTATTGAAGGGTTAAGAAGGGACATCCTATACTGAGTCGACATCCCTTGGGAGCTAATAGCCAAAGATGCTGCTCACCTTTTTCTCAAAATTCAAAAAATTCTGTGGATTTTAAATTTTTTGTAAGTATTGTACAGGTAAATTTTATGTTTTTTCGATTGAATATTTTTAATAGCTCTAAGTATGTATGTTCCTTGGGCGCTAATAGCCGAAAATGCTACACACCATTTTCTTAAATTTACGAAAATTCTGTGGATTTTAAATTTTTTGTAAGTATTGTGAATTTTTGCAATGTTTTTACGTCTCAATATTTTTAACAGCTCTAAGTTTGTATGTTCTTTGGGCGCTAATAGCCTAAACTGCTGTACACCATTATTTCAAATTTCAAAAAATTCTGTGGATTTTAAGATTTTTGTAAATATTGTGCAGGAAAATAGTTTTGAAAATGTTTTTTCTATTCAATATTTTTAATAGCTTTAAGTTTTATGTTCTTTGGGTGCTAATAGCCTAAATTGCTGTACACCATTATTTCAAATTTCAAAAAATTCTGTGGATTTTAAGATTTTTGTAAATATTGTGCAGGAAAATGGTTTTGAAAATGTTTTTTCTATTCAATATTTTTAATAGCTTTAAGTTTTATGTTCTTTGGGTGCTAATAGCCAGAGATGCTGCACACTATTTTTAAAAATATCAAAAAATTATGTTGATTTTAATTTTTGTAAGTATTGTGTAAGTAAATTTTTGGAATGTTTTTACGTTTCAATATTTTTAACAGCTGTAAGTATGTATACTCTTTCGGCGCTAATAGCCTAAAGTGCTGTACACCATTTTTTCAAATTTCAAAAATTCTGTGAATTTTAAATGTTTTGTAAGTATTGTGAAGGTAAATTTTTTGAATATTTTTTCCATTCAATATTTTTAATAGCTCTAAGTAAGTTTGTATGTTCTTTGGGAGCTACTAGCCAAAGAGGCAGCATACCATTTTTTCAAATTTAAAAAAAATCTGGATTTTAAATATTGTTCTACACCATTTTTCCAGTTACAGAAAAATGAATGCGATATTTTTACGCCAAGATTTGTTAGTATATAAGTGATTTTTTGTGGCACATTTTTTTGTCAAGAAATTTCTCAAAAAAATGGATTTTTTGATATTTTTTTTAATCTGTACCTCATATTTTATTATATGCTTGATTTAAAAATTTTTAAAAATATTTTTCGAAAATATTTTTTTTTGGAATATTTTTCGATTCAATATTTTTATCACAATAGTGAATCTATACGTCTTTTGGGCGCTAATAGCCTAAGCTGCTGTACACCATTTTTACCAGTTACTGAAATATATGTGATTATTTTACGCCAGGTTTTGTAAGTATATTATTAAGTGATTTTTTTTGGCACATTTTTTGTCAAGAAATTTCTCAAAAAAATGGATTTTTTGATACTTTTTGAATCTGTACCTCAGATTTTATTTTGTTTTTTTTTTATTTTTATGGCCATTGCTGCTTTGGCAATAGCCAGGACAATTATTTTTTGAAAAATTCCATGCCTGAACGGGATTCGAACCCGAGACCTTAGCAACGCAGAGCATATGTCTTACCATTACACTACGCAGGTCGGCTTTTTTGTAATTAACTCAAAAAAATTTTAAATTATTTTTCAAAAATATATTTCTATATTTTATTGGAATATATTTCAATTCAATATTTTTAATACAATTAAGTAAAATATTCGTCATTCGGGCGCTAATAGCTTAAATTACTGTATAAGTTGCTTAGTATGACATGCTCTCTAAGAACCTAAAAAGAGGGATCTATGGATGCTGGTCAACACCTTAAAAAACACAAAATATCCACGATTGCATATTGCCAGGGTTGGGGATGCAAATGTGTGTATTGAGCTCCATTGATCCTTAGCATAAAGTGCTCCCTAGGAACCTATAATGAAGGATCTGTGGGTGCTTTTCAACACTTTAAAAAACACAAAACACGATTTCATATTGCCAGGGTTGGGGATGCAATCGCGTGTATTCTGCTTCATTGATCCTTAGTATAAAGCAGGGCTTCGAACAGGAACTGAACCGAAAACCGAAAAAAAACCGTTATTTTTGTCGGAACGAAAACCAGAGATGAATACATTTTATTCAAGATTATTTGTTAAACTAATGAGCAGAAAAAAATCGTAATTCGTAATTTTTTTAAGTGATAAGTAAAAAAATGCGCTTCTATTGTTTCTGAACGGTGAATGCCCAGATATTATTATTTTTGTAATTTCCTCCTCATTTGTTAGAATTTTATTTTATTTCCATGCAATATGTTTTCGTTTTTTCATTTTTATGTTCCTAAATTGTATTTTGTTTTCGTTGTTGAAATAATCAATTTTTAATTAAGTTTAATTTCTTTTGTATTTTCAATTTTATAGTTGAAAAACAAGAATAAGAAGGGAATTTGGTAAATAAAATTAAACCAAAATTTATGCCGGTAGATATGTTAGTCTCGATTTTAAATGGGCCAGCGCTGAATTTTGCTGGAAGCTCCAGTGGTAACCGAGAGGGACTTTAATTTGAAACTTTGAAACTACGCCACTGCATTAATGGTTGACAGCCTACGAAAGATGACATAAAAGATGAATCATATTTGTATTCACAAAAGTCAAGAAAGTTAATCTTTTGATAATTATTTTTTCCGTCTTCCAATTCTAAAAGAGAACTTTTCATTACCGTTCTAATAAACCTTCCTTTTAATCAATCAGTCATTAAAATTCAATCAAACTGCACCTGCATTTGCATCCTATTCAGTCTAACGGCTTTAATTCCAAACCAAAGTAAATGTTTGTTAAATTAGGTCACAGAAACGGTATAAATCAACAGGAAGAAGATCTGAAAGTATGTTATCGATAATACGACCTTAGTAAGCATTTATTAAGTGAATGTAATGAGGAAGGAGGACTGATTGCTTATATAGCAAGTAGCAAAGTCATGCGAGGTTCCGCAGTAAATGATAATTACATGTGTTAATGTCTTTTATTGTTATAATAATTATAACTGTGAAAAATATGTGCAGGAGGAATTATATTCATTATTTGGTTTTAGGAAATACGGGGTTTGAATACAGTTAATGTGGAAATAATAAAGATATTGCCAGGGGCGGATTGAGGCCATAAGTCCCGACGGATTTATAAATAAAAGACCCATATCTTCTTTTCATTTTATTATTTTAAATATTCAAAGAGATATTGAGAATCTATTAAAACACTCGGGTATTTCGAAAAATCCCTTCTTAGTGGGTGCTTACATCATCGAAAGTCCGTCATAGTCATTGCCTAAATGACTAAATGATATCGAGGAATCTGTGAAAAAATATTTTACCGGTTTCCACTCCCTTACAGATTGAATTTTAAAAATCTCTTCTTACTGAATGGATACGTCATGAAAGGAATATACTTCCTGAATGTCATGTTTCTAGGTCCAGGCGACGTTCTATAGAAAAATTGATGTGAAGTGTGAATATTCACACATATATATCTATATATATATATATATATATATATATCGCACGTATATAATAAGTGAAGGCGGTATGCTGAGTGTGTAGGACAAATTTTACTTTGTAGTCACTTTGTAGTCACTTTGTATCACGGCAAAAAAACGATATTTTTAAAATAATTTATCGTCTGTTAATCATATAAAAGACTGGTTATTAAATTTACGCTCTTAAAAATTAAATACAACATTTGTCAAAATATAACTAGAATTTTGACAAAATAATTTCAACATAATAAAAATGCAAAAAAAAAAAACGGAAAAAATAAAATTCACTCCGTACTCGAGAACTCGAAACCCTTCGTTTTCCAGAGAATTTTAGCTTCCGACACCAGCGCTCTAACCCGTTACACCATACGTACTTGCATGTGAGTGTCTTACATTGGTATAACTTTTGTACTTTGTGAACCAAAAACCACAAAAAATGCGTTATTTTCCGAAAACATAATCTGATCAAAAATTCCTGTTGTACTATTTCGGTTCACACCAATAAACATCACTTAGATTTTTTTTAGATTTTTAGTTTAAACCATCTGGGCTACAGGGTGTGGGACAAAAATTTTTTTGCACAATTTTGGCAAAAATCGCATCAAAATAAATTATTTTGCAAAAATAAAAATTTGATCGTTAATCCACGTACTAAGGGCTTTCATTTGATACCCTACTCAGAATTTAAAAAAAATATTTTTGTTTTCGATGAGCACATATTTGTTTATATTTTTAGGGGGGTATGTTTATTAAATGTTTTAGTATTTTTCCTATGTGCGGGTCAAAGAGTTGTATAAGCATGCCAAATTTCAACTCTCTAGGTTTAGCCGTTTGGCTACAATTTTAACCGGACAGACAGACAGACAGACAGACAGACAGACAGACAGACAGACAGACAGACAGACAGACAGACAGACAGACAGACAGACAGACAGACAGACAGACAGACAGACAGACAGACAGACAGACAGACAGACAGACAGACGACAAAATGACGGTATAAGGGTTTTTTGGTCATACCTACAAAACCCTAATAAAAAATACGAAAGAGAGCGACAGGATCGAGTCGAAGCGACCTAGCTGGGCAGGGTAAGCCCTTCGTCCAATCTCCAGATGGATCGCCTGAGTGAGTAACGTGGCAGCTCAAAGGTCGGGTTATAGACACCCGCATCCGGAGAGCAGGGGCAAATCTCTAAAGTCCGTTCGAAGATGAGAATGCAGTATTGCTCTTATGGCAAATGGGAGCGGTGTTACCAAATGTTATAAAAGTGTCAAATGTGTCAATTATAATAATACGAAAAACTCGTATGATTTACAAAAATCAACTCTTATAAAACTCAAAATAAAACTCAACAAAAACAAATGACCATTTGTAGAATATTGCGTCTTCACAGATCAGCTTGTTGTAGAGTTGGCAATGTCGACAAGCAAGAAACGGATAGCGTCATTGTATAAACCCATTAGAGAGTATGAAAAAGAACTACTCCATATGCCCTGTACTGCATACCTTTGAACGGACTATAGTCACCTGGCGAGGCTTCGGCGGCCCATGTCTAAAACCATGGGAGCTGCTGACGGGAACTCCTTCTATTCACGAGACAGCCCTAAGCCCGGTGCCTTCTCGGTGCGCTTCGGAGGGGAGAGAGTCGGGCTCGTGAGTCCCGGGAGTACAGACTCAAGAAGAATGACCATCAAGACTCTTGTCACATAGATACAGAACAGACTGAAGAGACAAGAACAGAGGAACACTGAGCCTAGTCCTAGGCCGCCGAGCCACCCACGGGATTGCTCGCGGATGTAAAGGCAGCTCAAAGGTCGGGTTATGGACACTCTGTTGAGGTGAATTCAATAAAATATACATTCTATCAAATTTTTATTGTCAAATGTACTGTCCATTATTTTCTATCAATATGGACAAACGCTCAGGCAATTACATAATGCTATATCTCCAGAAGGTTCCGTCTATGCTCTCAAAAAATCTGTAGAGGTGAATTTTGATATTGTCCACAGATGCGAAATTTTTTCCGTTAAGGGAATTTGGTAGAAAGCAGAAAAATGGTAGTCGGATGGTGCGATGTCTGGACCATATGTTCCGACTACCATTTGTTCCGCTCTCTACAAAATTCCCTTAACGGAAAAATTTTCGCATCTTTGAACGATATCAAAATTCACCTCTACAGATTTTTCGAGAGCATAGACGGAACCTTCTGGAGAGATGGCATTATGTAATTGCCTGAGCGTTTGTCCAAAGTGATAGAAAATAATGGACAGTACATTTGACAATAAAAATTTGATAGAAAGTATATTTTATTGAATAAAAGGTGAAAAAAAGAAAAAACGAACGGACTTATGTATGTAACAATATGTGTGACCTTTGTAAACAAAATCCAAGTCGATATCTCATCGGGTCTAAAAGATAATGAGTAACATACTGGTCTGTTTGAAATATCTTGGGTACAGCTTTTTCATAACTCCACTAATGTAAGCTATTTTTTCTTTTGAGAAATTTTCGAAAACCACTAGTTAAGAAACGTGGATATACAAGTTTCCCTAGGTTCTTTGTTTATTCATGAATTTTTTCTTTTTATTTCCTAAAATTTTTACTGTAATTTCACTCCCATTCTTTTTAGTTGTACTAACATGATTTTAATTACTAATTTAAATATTTACCTACTCTATACAGGTACAGTTTAATTTAAATAGTTGGTTGATATCAAACTGTAATCACATTTTTAACATTCACCGCATATCCGATAAAGTAGGAAAATTATCTTAACGGGTTATAATAAAAAATAAGTCCCTTTGTTTTATTTTCTAACGGTTTTTAAATATGCTCCATATCTATGCTATAATTAAACTGTTTATACTGTGGCATATTAAACGGTGCATATGTATATGCATTTCATCAAATAGGTCATCAAAAGTACAGTAAGAGGATGGAGACGTGGTTATCAAACAATCTACTTCTTCATAGTTTTATTACAATTTTAATTGGTTTGGACTCTCTTTTTCCCTCTTTCTTCTCTTGATTAAGTGTCTTAAGGTATTTTGTATACAATACTTGCTGGATGTTTTGTCAGTTGATATCTCTCATCTTTTGCAAGATGTAGCCAGTGATCGATAGTTCAATTTTATTTACAATTGTGTCTTTATTGTACTGTCTTTATCACATGTTAATATGGCAACATTATTAGACAAACACCATGAAAAATTATGTGCTTCTAAAGGCCTTATCACACTAGAGTTAATATTAACGTCTATATTTGGAAAATTAAAGATTTTGCATTCGAATCGTAATTTATGTGTGATAGTATAAAAAAAACTAGGTTTTAAATTGGTTAAGCATTAATTTTTTTATCGGTCTAATAAAACAAAGTTCTTTTCTTGTCAAATAGTTAAAAATATTTTATTTGCTGACTAGTTTCGATTCTCTCTGAATCATTTTCAAAGCTTGATTTTGAAAGGGTGTGGTATTATAATTGCATTATTTTTACACTTAATTTTTTTTTGGATATGTGTAGTAACTGGCGATTTTAGCATCTCAATAGAAAAATAAATTGATTTCTTGTTGCTGCTAATTTCTTTAAGTTGTTCAATGCTTGTTTTATCTTGATTTGCGGTTTTAAAGACTAGGCAAAGGGAACATGATTTAATTCCTCTGTCTTTCTATCCAGGTTTGTCAAAAAGCGCGTGCGCCAACTGGTTTTCTCTCGCTCTCACGTTGAGCTTAGTTTGTTGTATAATTGTTATTTTCGATTATAATATTTTTTTTAAAAATAGATTTTGGAAGAACAACTAATTAATTTAGTGAAACCTCACAAAGAAACTTTTCAAAGTAAAATTGTCGCGCAAACAATTTTCCAAGTTTTAAATAATATTCAAATACTGTGTGTTGAGTCAAAACATAAAGACCTAAATCCTGAAAAAACCTACAAAAGTAAAATTTGGATAGCGTTCTAGTGTGATACGCGCTTTATTCGTGTGACTTTATTTTTTGAACAGTTTTTGAAAATAATAATTTTTTTAGGTTTTTAATATTATAATTGAATAGTTTATTTCAAAAAAAAAAAAAAAAACAGCGTGGTCTTGTAATAAAAAAATATGATTTTCCGCGTTTTCATGCAGCATATCGATGAAAACAATTAAAGTTTGTGTTATAAAACCACTATAAAAAAATTGGCATGCAGCCCTCGTTGGTCCAAGAGTGGAAATTTTCGGAAAAGTTTTGTAAAAAATTTAATCACCTAAAATTTTTTCGTAATTTTCCACTTTTGGGCGGCATGTTAATTTTTTTATAGGGGTTTATGACACAACTTTAATTATATATACTATTTTCATCAGCATGCTGCATAAAAACGCGGAAAATCATATTTATTACTACAAGATCACGTGACCGTTTGAGCCCTTTGGGACCCTGCGAATCGTATGCCTATAATTCTTAAGACTTTAAATTTGTTTTAACTTTCTTTTGATAAAAAGGCAAGCATTATTAAATCAGAGAAAAACACAAAATTTTGTGAAAGTGGAAATACAAGTCCTTTCTTTGCTGTCACAGGGTAAATATTATCTCCTCCAAAAGGCATGCTGTATGAAATCGGAGACCATAAACTGTCATAAACTCCCGGTCTATTAATATAAATAAGGAATAGAAGAGGACCAAAGGATGAGCCCTGTGGTACACCTCAATTATTAATAATGTATTCAGATAATGAATTTTCTATTTTGGTACATTTTACAGATTAGTTAAATTTTATTGTATCTTATATGTTTAATGTAAATCAGTTAAATAACACAGAAACAATTACAAAAATATATATATTCTCATTACATAAAATATAAATCCTTTCGCCACAACAAAAATATATATTTCCATTTATATAACAGATTTGAAAAAACACTAACCTGCAAATATATTCAAACGTATGTAAACACAACACTGTTATATTGCAAATATTGCAAAGGTGTTGAAAATCTGAACTTTCGACAGGACGTTGTAAAAGGAAATGTCAAAAAGCTTACAGTATAGACCCTGTTCATTGATTTGTTCGACTCGCATTTGAATCGTCAAAGAAATCTTTACTCACTTGTGCTAAACTGGTATTTCGCGCACTTAGTACATAAATAACTATTGTTAAAAATTGTGAGGTTATCGATCTCGCTTTATTCAGTTTCATCTTTTGGAGAACATAATAGACATTCTATAGTTTGGCAGATATCTCAACTTGTTTCAACTGCCTACGGCCATCGTGTGTCCACAAAGAACGCATCCTGTTGTTCGACCCCGAAATAATTTCAATTTAATTGCTATGAATACACATTTTGTAAAATAAATACTTTTATTTGTCCTGTAAATTTATAAAACTAGATCAAACTTATTTATTTAGTTCACAAATATCACCTAAAGTAAACAGAAAAAATCTGTTACAAAGGCGTGTCGGTAGGCTTAACACAAAGTATGTTAGTGATAAATAAACAACTGCAAATTAAATGTAAAAAGTTTACTGTTTTCAGCACAGTTTTTTCTAATAAGAAAATTAGATTATCTCTACAGGCTGTCTGTTAGTTTTTGTCTTTCTTTCACGTCTATTCTCCTTGGTTTTTATCGCTTTTATTAGTGTGTAGGAAGTAATACTTAACTGTTTATTTTTATGTGAGTTATGTTATAATTATTACAGCATGACCGTGACATTGACCATGCCGTAACAATTAAAAAAACTGGACTAAAATAGAATGTTTAGTAATTAAATTACTCTCTGTTTATAGTCGAGTTTCTTTGAGACACATAAAAAGTATAAAAAGTTCTAATAAAAAAATGTACTTAGTTAAATGTGTAAAAGCAGAACTTCTATTTAGAATTAATTTATAAAGTCAATACACTTCATATATACATATTTTAATAATAGAAAAAGGCAAAAACATTTTGGTAGCAGAACGTGGTTCCAAAGGAGGTATATTTCCTTCCATTTTGGTAGCAGAACGTGGTTCCAAAGGAGGTATATTTCCTTCGGTTTTCTTCGCATCAACTTCTATTTAGAATTAATTTATAAAGTCAATACACTTCAGATATACATATTTTAATAATAGAAAAAGGCAAAAACATTTTGGTAGCAGAACGTGGTTCCAAAGGAGGTATATTTCCTTCGGTTTTCTTCGCATCTAGACGAGTCCTCTCGAGGAACAGAAGATTTTGATCCATTTAAGCTTAGACAAGTTGAAAAACCAACAAATGACATAGAAACATTGATGCATTTGCTTAAAGGAAGTTTAGGAAGTGGTTTAATGGCAATACCATTTGCTTTTGCATCTTCTCTTTCTTTTAGAAGATAAATATAACGATAATGAGAATATTCATCTTTAAAAACAACAAAGTAACGATATCCAGAGAAAGAACGAATAAAGGGTCCACAAACATCCGAATAAATTATATCACCAGATTTCTCGACATGCTTTCTAGTGCCAAAAGGTTTTCTATGTAGCTTTCCATAGACACAACCTTCACAAATTTCAGAATCTAGAATTACATTGATACCCAGCTCTCTAGAAATAACAGTTTTGACGTGGCGTTTATTTTGATGACCAAATCTTTCATGGTACAATTGTAGTAAATTGTCATTTGATAAAGCATTTATATCACCATTTAACTTTGGAATAATGTTTCTAACTCTAAGTTGATAAAGTCCACCATGTCTATTTCTTTTACATAATATGTTTTTGTGAAAATAAATACACATAAATGTTTTTGCCTTTTTCTATTATTAAAATATGTATATCTGAACTGTATTGACTTTATAAATTAATTCTAAATAGAAGTTCTGCTTCTACAAAATGAAACGAGACTGTAAAATGTAAGAGTAAAGATGCTATCTCAGGATAGAATGGGATGGAAGAAGCTTCTTTTGAAGATCAAACCCCATAAAAGATTGTCGAGCCATAGATGATGATGATTTGAAACTAGATAGTCATATTTGAAGGATGAAGCTTACAAACTGGGCAATTTGATATACGGAGTGATTTGTTAACCCGTAGTTGACCAAAATATACACATCCAACCAAGTGGGGTGTAGTATACCCTAAGCTTTTCTCATTTAATATCAATTAAAATAAGGTAAAATTTATACAGTTAGATGCTGTCAAGCCTATAGAACAATACTACAAAAAAAAAAAAAAATTCAAAGTAATTATTTAATGCTTTTTTAATAATTTTTTCAATAAAAGTCAAAATCACGCCAATTTCTTTCCTAAATTGCATCATACTTCAAGTAGCGTCTCGAGTTGACTGACAACACTGCATCTCTCGTTCATACCAACTCTCACACACTAGCTCTCTGATTGGTCTATGTATTTTGGTGAGGGAGACAATTTCTTTTTCATTTCTCAAGCAACGCTTGAATTTTGAACGTTTATTTATTAATAATTCGTTCGAAATGCGCTGTTGCCAAATATAATTTAGACATATTTTTTTGTAAATGGTGTTTTTGATTTTTTTGTCGATTAAAAATTAAATTATTGTTAAATATTAACTAATTCATAAATATTGTCAATAGATACATCATTTCCACTATTAATATACTGGGGTGTGACACACCCCATTTGGTCAAGCCTGGGTTAATGGCGAGACGACGTCACTGGAAGTTTTAATAATTTGCCGTTTCATACACATCGTAGCAGGCGATTATGCGCGCATGCTCATAATCTTTTGTTCTTCATAATCAAATTTTCTTCAAGGTTATTATAGTCATAGTATTCTGCTAGGAGGCACGTAAAATTCGTTGACGTCGTCTCGCCATTAAATAATCACTCTGTACGTGTTTTCTGTGTCGGCTCTAGACTTTTCACTGCCACCAATAAAAATGTTTGCTGCACTGATGATGAAAAAACAGATTTATTATACTTGCATTCAACATTTTGTCGTCAAATTTTTGTGCTACTGGCGAGCGCTTGCTTTGCCAAGGCGTAATGCCAGAGCTACTCTTGTCTCCTTAGTGGAGCATTCTTTTGGACATCACCAGGCCCGACAAGAGGGAGGGGGGTAGCAGGGGAAAATTCCCGGGCCCGCAAAGAATGTTTCTGCCCGGGGCCCCAGAAGTCCCCTCGGCCCTAGACATCGCTACCGATTGTCATTTTTTCCTTCTTCAAAAATAAGTGTTTCACTGGTGAAGCCAATATTCCACGTGATGTTTCTGGATATTTCAGATGTTCTGGCGTAAATTGCAAATGTTTGATATTTGTTCTCTTGACGTTCTTCTGAAATACTCAAGTAGGTATTTTTGTTTCTGCTTAAAGCGTTTTTCGGTCGCCAGAAGATAAGTAGATAGAATGTTTTCAGATTTCTGCAGTACATGTTTTTAGTTAGATAAATAATTTTTATCTATGTCCTTTAATCTATCTATGACCAATATTATTGTAATTTCAGTAAATTTCAAACTTAAGTTCTGCCTTTCTAGATTGTCATAATTCCAAGTTATTCTTTTCCTTAAAATATGCTCAAAAGTATTCATAGATAGATAATTTTTAAAAACTTGCAAACAACAAATGATCCCACTCAGAGCCGCAGTAAGGAAAACTTGCGCTAGGGGCAGAGCCGTGTTTTGGCGCCCTTGGAAAATAAAAACAAGGTTCTCATCTCTCAAAATTTAGGTGATGAGCAAAAAAAAAAGTCCTCACCTCCAAAAATCCAAGTGACGAGCAAAAAAAAAGGTCCTCGCCTTCACAATGGCGTTCCTTAGTCAAGCCCGTCAGCGCCCTTTTCCTTAGTGCGCCCAGGGCAGTCGCCCCCTCCGCCCCCCCTTACTACGGTTCTGATCCCACTAACGATCCTCCTGTAAGTAAGAGCACCGTTTACAATTTCCTTAAGAAGGAACATCCATAAGAAGGAAGAAGGAAATCAAATAAATTTCAAAATCACCAGTAATTATAGCTGAATGATTCATTAAAAAAAAATCATTTTTGCGAAATAATGATGGAGAGAATTAATAATAATGTAAATAAAATTAGTTTTACGGTGAAGTTAATTTTCAAAACTGCCGGTATGGGAGTCGGGGAAATTTACATTTATTTATAAAAAGTATCGACACTAGTAAAATGTATCGGGTACTAAATTACTATTATCGAAAGAGAAGTATCGATAGTATTGTTAATCGTTTCATACGAATAGGTGACATACGACACAGGTGATTACGAAAACTGATCAATCTTTTTCTAGTATTGTTTGATGAAATATAACCTTATTTTTGTCGATTTCACTGTTGAAAGCAAACATATTACTTCATAAACGGATGTAGAAATTTAATTTAAGTTAGATAAGCTTACTAAATTCGGGTACCGTTAATATCTTTTGTTATTATTTCCTTTCCATTCACTTCGTTTCCTACAAACATTCCTAAATACAATTTCTAACAGCATTATATAGTTACAATTCTAAATAACAATTCGTCAATAACTATCGTTAAAAAGACTTGGTTAGAAGATTGAGGTTAGGGTATCCTCATAGTTTGCAATTCTGCGATGTTAACACATTAAAAAAAACTAGTAAATGATAATGATCTTGAAAACAAACTTAAAGTAATAACACCACTTCAACTCATTCCAACACAGTGTTCTTGTCTGATCAAACACCATAACCTAAGGATTCTCTTCAACACTTTCAGCAGTTTATCAGATATTATTCGGTCTACTGCTCATTCTAACCATACGTATCTAGTAACAGAGCATTATTAATGGCTCTGAACTTTATGATCAAGCAACATAAACATTTGCCATAAATTCTGTAATATTTTTATTTTTATTTTTTTATTTTTATTTTTATTCTATTCGGGGAATAAAACAGAGACAAGTCTCCTATAAATTCCCACACATTACAAAATTGTACAAGATACAAAATATAATCTTTATATAAAGCAAAAGTTGACTTCATGGAGTCATCAGAAAGCCATAATACAAATATATTACATATTATATATATTACATAATACAAAGAGAGAGAGAAAAAAACAGATATAAAAGTAATAGATAAAATAGACATATGACAGTAGTACAAGTGACAGTTACTGAGGGAGTAAGGATCTAATTTCAGATTTAAACTGTGAAAACGATAGGAAAAAAATATCACTACTATTAAAATATTTATCAAAAAGAATCATAATTCTGTTCAGTGGTGAGTTTCTACCCGCGTTAGTATTTCTGCTAATATAATAAAAAGTATTGTTTCGCCTAGTATTTACTAACGGTACGTTAAAATTAATAAGTTTCAAGATATCTGGACAATCCATCATATTGTTTACAATTTTATAAATATTGTTCAAATCAATCTGCTTGCGTCGATTTACAAGACTTACTAAATTGTATCTTTTCAAACGATCATCATAAGATATTAAATTGTTAATATTGCACCAGTCAATGTGTTCAACGATAAATACAAATTACAAATTTGCGTGCAGTGTTACCAATAAAACAAAAATATGTTTCATGATAATATTAAGTATAGTTGGATAGTAAAATATAACTTAAGTTGGCAGACATGAATTTCTGCAAAATATAAAAGAATGTTTAAGAAATGAACAATTGAGTTACCAAAACAAGCTATGGAATAGCAAAGGCAAAAAAGAAAAAAGCCAGGACTTTCCCATGATATTGGCTGCGTAAAATAAGAGAAATAATGCTTAGCAGAGTTAATGAAATACGTAAAACTCAGAAATTAGTTGTTATAAACCGTAATGCGGGCTACGTAACCTGAACAGTTCTGCCTCCACAGGTTTCTCTGTACAGGTTTACCGGATTGGCCATTCACATGCTACAGTTTTTGTTCTCAGTTATTATATCTTTTACTAGTAAAATAATCAATATTTTGAACATAATTACTGTGAAACGATACCGATATAAAATACGATACCTGCGATTGATATTTACATCATTAACATGGCCATATAAATTTTTATTACAAACGAAATTCGGGGAGTATATTCCTCTCATAACGTACCTACCACGAACTTACCACAAGATATTTATCAAAATTATTTTACTTTATTATTGTACTGCTTACAATAGTTTTAGTATTACATAAAATATTAATACATAGCGTTTTCAAAATTTATTTTTAGTCATAAAATACAAAATTCCTATTTTCAACAAATTTCAAAATTACATTTTTTATAACAATTTTTTACCGACCGCCAACATATATAAGCGAGGTTTGTGATCATAACGATTTTGACATTTCGAGATTTCGATGGATCTCCACGAATTGATGTCCCTACATAACGTTTTGACTATTTTTAGCATGATGTCTGTCGGTTTGTCTGTCCGTCCGTCCGTCCTTCCGTCCGTCCGTCCGTCCGTCTGGCCGTCTGGCCGTCTGTCCGTCTGTCTGTGTACATGTGCAGAGCAAAATCGGGTGAAAGGATTACTGAAACTTCATATTTAAGCTTCTGCCATCAATGGCACAAGTTAATCAAGTTTTGGTAAAAATCGGTTAACTAAAAATGGGAGTATACTCGTGTCGATTTTAAGATTTTTGCGAAAATTTCACAACAGAAAAATATTTCGAAAAAATTTATTGAACAAAAGTTGCTACAAAAGCAATAACTAACAGCTTTTATTTGAGACATTTTTTGATAAAACGAATCAATCTCAATTTTTTCATACGTATATGTAACGTTTCCATTGACATGATAAATAAAATCTCTGTTAGAAAATATTAGGCCAAGTTATTTCTACTCTGCTGCTAGAATGTATTTTATATAAGTACTTTATGATGGCGGTCGGTCCTGTGGTGGCCACAGCTGATTTTTTGTAAATTTATTTTGTAACTAATTCCATGCTGAATGCAAAATTTTCAACTATCTTGCTTACAACCCAATTTAATTTTTACTTAACCTTATTTACTAAGCAAACTGCGGATAGCTATTCTAATATAAAGTTTGGTTCGTATCCATATGCGTAACAATCTATACCGTTTTTACCTTCCTAGCCAAACCAAGGTCACTTAAATTTGCCCCCTCAACTTCAAACAAGCCTACAACAAGTGAAACTACTGTATATACTGTGGCGCCGTTAAAATACCGTAACAAAGTACGGGTACTCAGCTAGTTCCTTTTCTTTTTAAATTTTTAATGTTTTTAAACATTAAATTTGTAAAAAAAAAATGTAGCACATTTTGCGTAAGATGTTCACAAATGTTAACATTCTCTTAATAATAACATTCTTAACTTATTCAAATGTATTGTTCACCTTGTCAGGAATTTAAAAAGAACTGTAAGACCCAGAATTAAACTGGTAATTTTGTAAAATGTGGGAACTTTTGTAATCCCATCGTAATTTTACAAGCGACATTAGTTGGCTATTATTTAAAACTGGTTCACTTATTGTACTCAAAAAAACAGCTATAAAAACTAAATGTTATTAACTGAGTAAAATGGAAGAATAGGAAATTATTTCTATTTTACAAGATTATTATCTATAGAAAACTGCAAATGTACATATGTTTGTGTGCATATTTTTGCTTTTCTTTGTATAGTATAAATAATTATAGTAAATAGAGTGTACATTTGTCTGGAGCAAGTTTAAATTACCTTCTTCCTGTGCTAACTTGGGCACTCTTGTTTGTCAGAATTTCTATTATTCATTATTATTTAATTATCATTAATTATTAGTTATTCTAATAGCAATTACGAAACAAGAGCAGATAGTATTGTAAAATGCTACAGTGTTGATCTGTCAGATTTTTTTCCTTTTCAATTGACGGAACACCCAACAGGATAATTGAAATTTAATGTTACAGTTAGGGTAATTCTCATCGTCTTTTTACCGACCGCCAACATATATAAGGGAGGTATTGTGATCATACCAATTTTGACGTTTCGAGATTTCGATGGATCTCCACGAATTGAGGTCCCTACATAACGTTTTGACTATTTTTAGTATGATGTCTGTGGGTCTGTCTGTCCGTCCGTCTGTCTGTCTGTCGGTCTGTCGGTCTGTCTGCCCGTCTGTCGGTCTGTCTGCCCGTCTGTCCGTCCGTCTGTCTGTCCGTCTGTCTGTCCGTCTGTCTGTCCGTCTGTCTGTCCGTCTGTCTGTCCGTCTGTCTGTCCGTCTGTCTGTCCGTCTGTCTGTCCGTCTGTCTGTCCATCTGTCTGTGTACACGTGCAGAGCAAATTCGGCTGAAAGGATTTTTATGAAACTTATATTTATATATATATTTATATTATATTATATTTAAGCTTCTGCCAACGTTTGGTAAAAATCGGTTGACTAAAAATGGGAGTTTACTCGTGTCGATTTTAAGATTTTTGCGAATATTTCACAACAGAAAAATATCTCGAAAAAATGTATTAAACAAAAGTTGCTACAAAAGCAATAACTAATAACTTTTATTTGAGACGTTTTTTGATAAAACGAAAAATTGCGAATAATTTCTGTAAAATTTTCGAAATTTTTTTATATTTATATGTAACGTTTCCATGGTCATGATAAATAATATCTCTATTAGAAAATATTAGGTGAAGTTATTTCTACTCTGCTGCTAGAATGTATTTTATACAAGTACTTTTGATGGCGGTCGGTCCTGTGGTGGCCACAGCTGATTTTTTTCTTTGCATCTGTTATATACTAGACATTGATTATTTAGGCTTCTAATCTTTCTGCGACCTTCTTAATGCTTGCAACCGTGGTTAATACCGAACCAAATATGATACATTCTTCTCGGTTTTTCAAAATCGGTTTTTAAAATCGGTTTTTTAGATCAATTTGTAAAATTCCAATGTATGTTGCAAAAAGTAATAAATTGAAAATAAGTACCGAAGGAATGGTCAGAATGTTACATCACATCCATTTAAAAAAAAAAAAATTATGTGAAGTGTGAATTTTCACACATTTCAGGGTTTCGCAGGTATTTAGTAAGTGCAAAATGATTATTTGGGATGCCAAAACAAATTTTATGTTAAAATATTTTTTGTTAATTTTAATTCGAATGCCTAATACCATTATGTAGGTTTCTAAATATGTGCAGTATTTTTTTTATATAGCAAGGTTCAATAAGATTTTGAAAATTGCGCTTATGGCTTCCATTGGTTGTTTTAGTCATAAGCTCCGCCCTTCTGATTTCGTGTATTTATAGGAATATAAATAGCAGTATAGCAGTAATATATTTAGGCACTAATATGGTACAGACTAGAGATGGGTCGTTCATGAACGAACCGGCTCCCTGAGCCGGCTCAGTACACTGACCGAAGTGACACGGTTCACCAAATTGAAATGAGCCGGCTCACGGCTCACTCTATAGTTTCAAGTTTCAAGGATACGATTGGTCGGGCGATTGTGAGCTGTGACCGGAGTGATCCGGATCTGAATCGATGTCATGTTGAACTTCGCGAGAACTCGGCGTGTAATGTATTATCATAAAGTGTTTTATTTATTGTCATCAATTTGTAGGGCAGTTTATTTGAAACTAATAGGCTTAGTCTGTATTTTCTTACAACCATACTATACAAAAATATTAAAAATATTGCCCAAATCCCAGATTGTCCGATTTATAAGGGCAATAAACATCGCCATAAACTTAACACATCTGGTTTAAAATACAGTAGCTACATAAAGTGAATTGTTTGTTTCAAAATGTTAGATAAGATCCGGGGCTAGCGACGTTCTACCTACGAACGAACGACCGCCGTTCGACAACTGACTGACCTGTGTTCAGTTCATATATTGCAAGAACCGGCTCTTAGGCGACGTTTCTACCTACAAACGAACGACCGACGGGGTCTCGGGAAAGTGTTTACCCGGCTCTAAGCGACGTACTACCTACGAACGAACGAACGACCGACCTGTGTCTCGGAAACTGAACAACCTCCACTGATCGGTTCCGCAAACTGAACCGAAATTCCCATCTCTAGTCTGTACTTTCTTACAACTACACTATATAAAAATATGAAAATATTGCCCAAATCCCCGATGTCCGATTTATAAGGGCAATAAACATCGCCATAAACTTAACACATCTGGTGAATTGTTTGTTTACTATTAAACCGGCAAAAATGTTAATTTCATTTTACAATTGTTAAATGTAAAATGCAAAGAAGATAATTCACTTCTATAGATTTTTATTTATTTAACTTCATTATTTCTTTGTAACAAGATAATGAGGAAGACACACACAGAGAGAGAGAGAGAGAGAGAGAGAGAGAGAGAGAGAGAGAGAGAGAGAGAGAGAGAGAGAGAGAGAGAGAGAGAGAGAGAGAGAGAGAGAGAGAGAGAGAGAGAGAGAGAGAGAGAGAGAGAGAGAGAGAGAGAGAGAGAGAGAGAGAGAGAGAGAGAGAGAGAGAGAGAGAGAGAGAGAGAGAGAGAGAGAGAGAGAGAGAGAGAGAGAGAGAGAGAGAGAGAAGAATTTGCGAATAATTCATAATTTACGTCTTTAGTCTTGAATTCATACTAAGAATATTAACAAGAATAAAGACAATAAAGCGGCAAATATTCAGACGTTTTTATCGCATTTATTACAGTCCAATATACATTGCCGCTTTCCGCTGTATGTTCATATAATGCAAGAGCCATCTGACCGACGTTCTACCTACATATTCCAAACTTACAATCGTATTGAACGGTGGGAGAACTGACGACTGACCGACCTGTTTCTCAGGGACAAGTTTACTTAACCGGATCACTGAGCCGGATCAAAGAGCCGGCTCAGCAAACTGAACGACCTGCACTGATCCGGTTCCGCAAACTGAGCCGAAATTCCCATCTCTAGTACAGACATTGTAACACATGACATAACATATATTTTATATATTTTATTTTTTTACTTGTATCCATGGTAAGTTACTTGATTGTAAGTCCAAAAGTATTCAATTTCAACCATTTCCACTGGTTATTAAATTTACGCTTTTAAAAATTAAATGCAATATTTGCCCAAATATAACTAGAATTTTGAAAAAATAATTTAAACAAAATAAAAATGGAAAAAGCAGAAAAAATTAAATTGCCTCCAGGCCGGATTGAACTCGAGTTTGCAAATTAGAAGACCAGTATTTTAAGCATTACACCATCGAAGCGCTCTGTATACTGTACTACATAATATCATTAAATATTTTACATGATCAAGCAAAAAACACAAAAAATGCGTTATTTTTCGAAAACATAATCTGATCAAAAATTCCTATTGTACTATTCCGGTTCACATAAATGTACATTACTTAGAGTTTTTTCAGATTTTTAGTTTAAACCATCTGGGCTACAGGGTGTGGGACAAAACATTTTTTAAATTTTATTGGCCTTTGCTACTTTAGCAATTAATCAGGACAGTTCCAATTTCTTTAAATTCCATGCCTGAACGGAATTTGAACCCGAGATCTTAGCAACGCAGAGCACAGTGTTACTACTACGCTACGTCAGTCGGAGAAAACAAAAATTAAAAAGTTGTTTAAATATTTAATTTAAAAGTATTGGCCAGAATGCGATGTTTTTGTTGCCTTTTATAATCATGTATTAATACGTAGTGCGCAGGTGCTTCAACCATTTATAAACAGAACTTTACTTTTTTTTTTAGCGAAACTAATTTACCGTGGTATACACTTGCAAAAAAAGTGTACTCATCAAATATTTTCCCATAGTCCAAAAAAGTAAATGATATAATCCAATCCAATTATATAAAATCGTGCACTTCATAGATTTATCAAATATGTTCCGGTGACCATTAAAAATCCATGTCGCCTGAGAAAATCACTTTTTCAACAAGTTCAGTGATTCGTGATGAACGCGCCCGCGTACTCTTCCGGATACACCCAGTTACCTCCTTCAAGAAGGTTGTTATTAAACTATATGGTCAACTACATCTAATGAGACTTTTTTTTGGCACAAGAAATTTTAATTAAAATCTAAAATTACGCGCTAAACAAAATATTAATCAAGCGAGAGATGACTGGAATACATAATTGAATGTATGGAGTTAGATAAGATTAGTGAAACTATAGAATAATGTGGCCAGCTTTGTTATGGTCATGGGAATTGTATACAATAAAGTACAAAGTCATGTGATATGTATGTCCACAAAAAAAAAGATTTTCACAATGAAATAAATCATTTTGTTAATTTTTTCTATCCTTGGCAATAAAAATTGTATTTTTTCACACATTTCAATTTCGTAGCTATCTAGTAAGTGAATAAGGCCCACAAAAGACCCTGCAGTTGGATGTAGTCCAACATTTTTACCGACCGCCAACATATACCGGGTGAATTATTTAAGGAGCAACATACATGTTTCACATATAATGTTTTTTTTTTTTTTTAACAATTTTTGGACTTAGCTACTATGGCCATTATCCAGAAGATGCATTTTATTCTTGAAAAATCCATGCCATAACCGGGATTCGAACCCGAGCCCTCATGGTCTAAAAGTTAGTGCATCGCTACACTAACCACTACGCCATGGTGACCGGCACACATATGTTAATGAAGTGAGTTATTTCATTTGCAACAATGCAAATTATGAAAGAAAGCTCATATCCATGGCAACAGATATGCAGTGTTAATTAGATATAATAGTTATTTGACAAGTTCCTAGACGGCTAAAAAATAGTAAATTAGAAACAATAAATGAATTTTTATTAGTTTGTTTATATTTACATACAAACAAAAATAATAATGTCCTTAGTAGCTAAGTCCAAAAAATATTTAAAAAAATAATATTTTGTCTTTTCTATGGTTTGATAAGCATTTGTTTTATGGCTATGTTGCTTTTGAAATAACTCACTTCATTAACATTATATGTGAAACATGTATGTTGCTCCTTAAATAATTCACCCGGTATAAGGGAGGTATTGTGATCATACCGATTTTGACATTTCGAGATTTCGATGGATCTCTATGAATTGAGGTCCCTACATAACGTTTTGACTATTTTTAGCATGATGTCTGTCTGTCCGTCCGTCCGTCCGTCCGTCTGTCCGTCCGTCCGTCTGTCTGTCTGTGGATACGTGCAGAGCAAATTTGGCTGAAAGGATTTTTATGAAACTTCATATTTAAGCTTTTGACACCAATGACATGAGTTGATCAACTTTTGGTAAAAATCGGTTGGCTAGAAATGGGAGTTTACTGTCGATTTTAAGATTTTTGTGAATATTTAACATCAGAAAAATATTTCGAAAAAATGTATTTAACAAAAGTTACTAAAAAAGTAATAGCGAACAACTTCTATGAGATATTTTTTGATAAAACGAAAAATTTTTCGAATTTTTTTCTAAGTATTGGCACCGGTTTTTACCTGGTTTTACCTGTTTTTTTACCTGTTTTTACCTGTTTTTTTACTTGTTATTACCTGTTTTTTTACATGCAAAAACAGTTTGGTTTTTACAGGTAAAAACAGGTTTTTTAACTGGTTTTTAACCTGTTTTTTACCTGTTTTAACTGGTAAAAACCTGATTACGCACCTGTAAAAAACAGGTAAAACCAAGTAAAAACCGGTAAAAAACAGGTCAAAACAGGTAAAAACCTGATTGCACACCTGTATTCTAATAATGTAATCCATTTACCATTTACCTGTAAAAACAGGTAATAGCAGGTAAAAAACAGTTAAAACCAGGTAAAAAACGGGGCAAAACAGGTAAAAACCTTATTGCACACCTGTAATTAACACCTGGCCAGGTGTCGGCCACATCAAAGGATGCCGCACTGAGAAGAACATTCACACGGTCGCGATTTGGTTCCCAGGCTCATTCGTCCTAATACCTACTAACGACTTGAAAGTAAAATATTTTTATTTACAAATATTCAAAGTGCCTTCCATTTTGAAGTAAACACTTTCGCATCTTTAGTCTTGAGATATCTGTAGCTCGGATCATAATAAAAATAAAAATAAAAATAATAAAAAATATTTCACTTTCAAGTCGTGAAAGTACAAGTTGTGAAATATTTTTAATCACATTCGAAGAGCTGCATATGCCCTGTAAACTTCAGTTTGACCGTCGTTCTTACAGAAGGAAGTAAGAAATAATTATAATGTGTTGAGTTGAGTTCAAAATGGATCTTAACAACCTTCATTTGAAAGTAACATTCTAAATTTGTATAGTTTATAAAAACTACTAAGTCAACAAACGAAGAACACTGACCTTACACAATATTTCTGTGTTCATAACTATCCATTCCAACCCACGCTAGTGTTTGTAGACTGTATGCACTTGAATTCTCCCAAGTACCATTGACGCCTTACCGTATTTTTCTATTCAGCTCAATGGAAGATGCATTAACATAACCTCTTTCTCAAGGCGCATTTAAAACATTTGCAGAGATAATCTCGCAACAGGTTTTTGCAGCAACATCGTTCTACACTTATCCCATAAATACACCCTATAATACAGTCTGGCACATAAGTACTTAGATTTATCATCAAAGCAGTGTTGCTGAAACACCGGAGCATTTTTCAGGTTACTGGTAAAATCTTTGAGATAGTTAATTCAATTATCTTGTAACGCGGAAACAGCAAGTTGATTACACTGGTCAACACAATTTTTGCTGTCTAAGATTTGTTTCTTACTAATTTGGTGGTGCTGAACTCAAATATCACGTTAGTTTTTGCGTATCACATCAGATTTTTGCTCTACAACAAATACATATTTTCGGCCAAATAATGCTTCTATCGTTTAATTTTAGACGTCGATACTGTAATTGGTACAAATTTGGCGAACAATAAGGACTAAATAATTAGAAAATATTCTTAAAATTTTATTTATAGTGAAAGAAAGAAAATGAGAACGGTTGTAATTACATTTTAATGCATTGGAGTGTTAAAATAAAAATACAAAATAATTAGGATTAAATGGTCGGAGGTAAGATCTTCTGGAGTGCACCATTCCCGATAAGTCTCTTTTAATAGTCCAACAGTAGTCAGCCATCATATGAGTATCCCACCTTCCTTGATATCGTCTCTCCATCTCTTTTAAATCCTGATGGAAACGTTCACCCTGTTCATCACTAACATCTCCAAGATTGACAGGAAATTTGTCAAGATGACTGTTTAAAACATGAAGTTTCACGCTCATGTTGCACCCCAGATGATGATAATTTTCAATCAAATTTTCAACGACCTCCACATAGTTTTCGGCTTTTTTATTCCCAAGAAAATTTTTGATGAACGCCACGAAAGACTGCCATGCATTCTTCTCCATATCATCCATATGTACAGTGAAATGTAGATCATTCATTAATTTTTCTAATCCGTCAAAAATGTCAGCTTTTAGCTTCTCATTACTGAGACTTTTAAATGTTTCAGATATATATTTGAAACAGTCACCATCTTTGTTTAAAGCTTTTACAAACTGCTTCATTAGACCCAGTTTAATATGAAGAGGGGGGAAAATGATTTTTGTTCGCTCCAGCAAAGGTTCGTGTATTATGTTTGGGTCTCCAACATTTAAATCTATTCTCACCGGCCAAGTTTTCTGAGTCCAATGCTTATCTCTCGCTCTGCTGTCCCACAAACACAAAAAACATGGATATTTTGTGAATCCACCTTGTTGGCCAAGGTTGTCCGTTGTAAAAAGGTCTAGAACAAGTACCTGCAAGTAAGGCGTTCCTACGAAATATATTGGACAACAAGAACGAAGTTGAAATTAAAGTAGACGTATATCAGAATGTGAAAAGGTGTAAAAAGTCAAAATACGATAGAACAAAAATTTGACGTGATAGGCAGAAACATTTTTGAAAACGGCACCCCAAAATTAGTTAAAAACATTAGTTGGCTATTTGTCACTGAAAGGTTGCCGACCCTATACTGCCCTAGCCAATAGAGTGGACCAAAATGGAAGGCATTTGTGGAAGCCCTATGCTCCAGAGACTTAAGCCTGGTTTATAATAACTCCATAACATAACGCATAAGAATTGAACAATAGATTTGACCCTTCAAAACATCTGTTTGTAATAAATAGAACAAAGAAAGTAGTGTAATTTTTATGCTTATGTATCCATAACATATCTATTATAAATAAGGCTTAAGACCTTCAGCAAAGTATGAAAATTATGTGACGGTTTCAATGTCTTTAAATCTCTTGTGTGCTGCTCCAAGATTTTTGTGCGACCTGTTTATTTTATCCCTGTATAAACAAGTATTAATTTTTAAATATTCGAAGCTAAGTTAAACCATGAACAGACGAAATTTGCATCCGCGTCCCTATGTTTCGATAGCTGTAGGCCCCTCTTACAAAGGAGCCATGATAGTTGCATGTTTAGAGGTTGGTAAAACGATCCATCTCCTATTCAATCTATTTAATGTCAATTAGAATATTAGGTAAACATTTAGTTTAATACATTGTAGTAAACAGGAGACAAATTAATATTAATTAGTTGAATAGCAACTATTTAGTTGAAGAGTAATTAGATGCAAGGCTAAAACAATATCACACGCGATTGTTGTCTACTAATTAGGAATGACTATAGTTGATTCATATTGAAAATGAAAGGTATACACAGGAAGGAGTTACACGGATATCGTGATCAATTTATACAATTACTGTATCCTCGCCTATATGTAGGCGTGTATGTCTGTATGAGTGTGTAACACGTCAGCACATTTTGTCTGACTACTGGATAAGGAAATATGTATTACCTATTCTAATGCAAATGCAATTGTTTTGTGCATGTAACGGTTTACATTTTTCCTCACAATATCTTATGGATAATGCCTTTCATGTTAGTTGAATAAATCTTCATTTATCATGAAGGCAAAAAGGTAGCAAAAGAATATAACTATATAAGTATAGCATAAAACAAAAATTCTCGATTTAATGTTTTGTTATATGCATGCATATAAAAATACGACATATCAAAACATCAGGCTTTAGGCCGAAAATAGTAAGACGACAATTCAGCAGGAGATAATATGAAAAACTTGACAATCGAAACATTTCGCGTAGAATAGACCTAGATGGCGAATATTTGTGAAAACCCTACACTATAGAACAGTGTTTCTTTATCGAAGGGCCGTGAAAGCTACGTAACGGGGCCGCGAAGTCTCAATTCATAACTAAGGAGCGTCCAGTTTGGATATTAATACGTTTAATCCAATTAATTTTTTTTAATGAGATTTCCCCAATCAAGTATTGTTAAAATTTATTATGACCTTACTTAACCGCATCATAATATGTTCAGCAGGTAATCATCGCTACTTGTACAGTACATATACAGAGTGATTATTTAATGGCGAGACGACGTCACCGAATTTTACGTGCCTCCTAGCAGAAATACTGGTGAATACTATGACTATAATAACCTTGAAGAGATATAATAACCTTGATGCGCATGCGCGCATAATCGCCTGCTACGATGTGTATGAAACGGCAAATTATTAAAACTTCCAGTGACGTCGTCTCGCCATTAAATAATCACTCCGTAGATATCAAGATGCAACGTTGCCGTTCTTCTGGACGTTGAATCGTCGGTAATGCGAATGTTTGATATATAATATGCACTGCACGCATGTAGCTTCTCTACCAGAATTGTCTCAAAATTTATTTTTATACTTTCATTTCAGCGTCATCGAAAGCCCGTGAATTATTTCTGTAAACGATCTTAAATAGAAATCAGCATTTTTTTTTATCATTTCATTATACTTGGCAATTATTCTTCCTTGCTGCTTTTATAATACTAGCATGAATTTGTATTAAATAGCCATAAAATTTTATTTATTAGTGCTTGTTTTCGGACGTCAAAATATCACTGGACGTTGAATGGATGTATATGTATACACAAGGGGACGCAGACAATATTTACGTAATTTTATGAGGTCCCATGCCAGAAAATGTTAAACAAACACTGCTGTAGAACATCTATACATATCTAGACATTTATATATATGCCAAAATAATTGGAGAAGATCGGTGTTGGAAGAAAAAATATAAAATGCGAACAGTTGCAAACGATCGTGTCTGATGGATTGACAACCTTGTCTGAATTAGAGCTTTATTTATAGGCTTTATCATCTTGATAAGCGTCCATTTTATACTTCAGACTCAAGAGAATCGTCGCACAAGGGAACCTTCATCTAATCGTAGTACTACAAGTGCTAAATACAGTTGCATCCCAAACCATGGCGATATGCAGCTGGAGAAATTATGACCAATCTAGTGTACGTTCAACTCGGGAACGACCCGAGAAATACTCTTTTTGTATCTTGAAAATTAGAGACGTAACCGACAATTTCCATGAAGGAATTTTTTCCTTCTAAAGAAAGCTTTGAAGTTACCCAAAATGACGAGAATTAGGATAATGGGCTTAAAATCTGGATGTAGTTTTCTAAGCTTGGATAAAAGATCCAAGGAGAAAAAAAATGTTTCCTCCTTCTAACTTTCTTTTCTCAACAAGACAAGAAAATTCGATGACAAACATTTCTTTTTAAGTTCTGCAGGGACCGAGTGGATTCTGGTGTTGGAAAAATAATAATTAATACAGCATTCACTAAATGCAAACTTCAGTGTCTTTTAGAGATACATTTGAGCCATAAGTCATTTTTTGGGCTGAAATTCTGGCGATGTGCAGTTTTTGAGACTACACCAGATCAAACGCCCTGATAATGTGGAACGATCGACTTGCATCAATGCTTAATTCCCCTTTTCAGTGAGGCCTTAAGGACATCCAGGCAGAGCCGCAGTAAGGGGGGCGGAGGGGGCGACGGCCCCTAGCGCACTAAGGAAAAGGGCGCCGACGAGCTTGACTAAGGGGCGCCTCATTGCGAAGATGAGGGCCTTGTTTTTTTTTTTGCTCATCACTTGGATTTTGGGAGGTGAGGACCATCTTTTTTTTGCCAAGGGCGCAAAAACACAGTTTTTCCCCTAGCGCAAGTTTTCCTTACTGCGGCTCTGCATCCAGGACACCGATTATTAATACTACAAGTTTTTCCTTGTATCCTAGTTATAGTTTACGAAGCTTGGACCTGAAAGTATTAACTATCTTAAGGTTCTCACCATTCATTGATTAATGTACATGCAGATTTCATTTTACAAAAATATTTTCACAATTGTTAATGATTTTCTGCATATTTTTGTTGCATGCAAAACGATTTACGATTTCACTTAAATTTTTATTATTATAACTATGGAGTACAATATGGATACTTGTATTAAGTATTGACAATTTCACCCTTCGACACATTTAATAATGCAAGTCATATACTTGCAACAATATTTATTATAAAATACACTTTCTCTTAATTTTTATAAAACACATAGGTCAACAGGACAATAAAAAGCAAAATATTATTTATATCATTAATTAAAAGATGATAAGAGTTTTAGGATAATTTTAGCTATTGGCAACTCATAATAATGGTAGCATAAGGTAACAACGTTCCAAAACAACGATGGAAAGAAATAGTTGACGATGATATAGGGGTTGCTCATCTACATCCGGAAGAATCGCCAAAAGTGGCGTTCAAAAATCCAAAAGCGGAATCCCCACCAACGGGAAAACGCTAAAAAGAAAAAGAAGATAACAAATAAGTTTAATAAGCAAACAATTAATTTGTTTGCCTTTTTTTCGGAGGGTTGAGAGTAACTGTTCTACTGCAACAGTTTTAAAAAATTTTAATGTCCATAGAATTGCTCAGAAAGCAAGATCTGTAGAGCATGAGTTTAGAGACAATGCTGTGTTTTTTCAATACTTTATACAGATATTATCAAATCAGTCGTACGCAAACGATTGAGATGGTGTGGCCACATACAGTTTATAGATGACAGACGCTTGCCCAAAAAAGTATGGTAATATTTTCTACGAATAATATTTTATGTAAAATTTCACAAGACGAGAAATGAGGTCATCATAGAAACACAGAAGTAGGAGTTCAGGAGCTCGATGCCATGAAGGAATGAGAACTAAAAGAAGATTGGTGTAATAAATATACGGTGGAATCTAGGATACGAAATATGACATAAAGTAATGAAGTGCAGAAGAAGACTGGCGTGAAGTGGCGACTGGTAGATAGTGCTGCAGAACCCTCAAAATTAAATAAATTTAAACATTACAGACGTTTGTGATATTTTTCTATCTCTAAATTTACTTAAATTTGATTAAAATCCCTCATTATTGTTGTGTGTCAGGCGTAAAACAAGTAGCTCGTCCTCAAGTTGTGATGTACAATGTGTTGCAGACACTAGCAGCTCGGATTGTCATTGGGGGTAACGGTTGCTTATACACATTCGGGGCTGCGGATGATTGCAGTTAAAAGCTTGCGAAGCGTAAGCTTCATTACAGATATTTTTGTATTTTTATAGAAGGAATAAGAATGCAGGATATTGCATGTTCTGTACACCACATAAAACGTTAATTTATTTCTACCTGACTAAAACGTACTGAATCATAAAATGTAATATTTATGTATTTTATATGACACATAAAACACAAAACACACTTGGTTAAAGTTCCACAAAATTAAATTATTAAATATCTTAATAGGTATATATATTTCGGCTTCTTAGGCCATCATCAGAAGAAATAAATACAAAGAGTGTTGACATTATTTATAATTATAACTAAATGTTACCTGTACATAAACTATTGTATCATTTAGAAAATAATATGTTCGGCTCAAAAAATTTGCTCCTCAAAAATATAGGATTTTGGTATAGATACGTAGATGATGTTTTATGTTTATGGTTAGGTACAGATAGACAATTAGATGCCTTTCATAAGTTTTTAAATGAACAAAATAGTCATATTCAATTCACAATCGAAAAAGAAAAGAACAAAAGTCTAAATTTTCTCGATTTAAAGATAACTAGAATTAATAATACTTTTGATTTTGATATTTTCAGAAAACCCACATATTCAGATGCTATAATACCTGCTCTATCTAACCACCCTCCCAATATAAAAATGTCCGCTTTCCACAACCTCTTACACAGACTTTTATCCGTTCCGCTTTCACCCAAAATTTTTTCCAAAGAATTAAAGATTATAAAATTAATTGCGCAAAATAATGGTTACAGTCCCAAAATAATAGACAAAATGTTAAAAAACAAAACTAAAACTATGTTACTAAAAGAAATATATTTAACGAACAAGTCCCCGAATATTTACAAAAGAATCAATTACATCAATAACAGGAGTTGTCAAATCGCTAGATTATTAAAACAAAACAACATTAAAGCCGGTTTTTACAACAAAAATACCCTTCGTAACAAATTAGTGAATAATAAATTAAGTCAAAAATCCATTACATCCCATTCAGGTATTTATAAAATCAATGTCACGATTGTGAGGCTTACTACGTTGGTCAGACGAAACGTAATTTACTATTATATTGTACAAGTGTGGTATGTATGTTCTATTCAACGTCTGGTGTATCTTCATTTTTCCGGTAACGCGGAGAGAGGAAAATGAATCGCCCTCTCATCCGGGTGATATTTTTTTAGTGCTTAGGCTTAATTTTATTTCGACAGGGGGTACTGACTAATTTTTATTGATAAAAATCATGCATTTTTTCCTCGAATCCGTGTCGAATCAAAGTCACCATTGATCGGCACGGACAGGTTTTATCAGACGATAATTCAAAAATATTCTTAATACAAGACGGCCGGTCCAGAATATTTACGGCGAGAATCAAAGTGTTAAATGGTAATAATGGTTCAGGATAGCTTTTTGAACGTACGAGATAATATTTTGA
Source organism: Liopterus haemorrhoidalis (assembly GCA_963971575.1). NCBI lineage: Eukaryota > Metazoa > Arthropoda > Insecta > Coleoptera > Dytiscidae > Liopterus > Liopterus haemorrhoidalis. The sequence goes on along the minus strand of OZ020618.1, from coordinate 11,388,407 downwards.
GGTATCAGAAAACATTTTTCAAAGAATCTGGGCCATTATTGGAAATATGCTTACAAGATTTCAGAAGGTGACAGCTGTCAAATTTTTTGCATTTTAAAATGGGAGGAGATTTCACATTTTGAACGTGTTTCTTGACAGAAGAATACTAATTAAGGATTTAAGGTGAATGGACGATAAAGTTTAAGACATTTGCAGGGCGAATTTCCATAAAATAGTGTTAAAAAAGATTTATAGATATTAAAAATTTCAGGGTTAATCAAAGTGTTAAGTGGCGATAATGGTTCAGGATAGCTTTTTGGACGTGCGAGATAATATTTTGAGGCATCAGAAAACATTTTTCAAAGAATCTAGGCCATTATTGGAAATATGCTTACAAGATTTCAGGTGACAGCTGTCAAATTTTTTGCATTTTGAAATGGGACGAGATTTCACATTTTGAACGTATTTCTTGATAGAAGAAAACTAATTAAGTATTTAAGGTGAATAAACGATAAAACTTAAGACATTTGCATGGGGAATTTCCATAAACTAGTGTTAAAAAAAGATGAGCGACGAGTTTTATAATCGACAAGTGCGACAAAATTATATTAAAACGAGTCGAGTTTTAACAATGTAGGGGAGAAGACCGGCGTAGCCGGGCTGAGGCCCCTAGTTTTAATATAAGATATAAAGAACACATGAGACCGTGTAAATTAAATAAACCAGAGTCATCAAATTTAGCTAAACATTTATTAGATAACAATCATCATTGTAAAGAAGAAAATTTAAGCATCCTACATCTGAAAAACAAATGCGGTAAACCTATGTATTTCTTAGAAGCTTTCGAAATTAAATATGCACTTAAGAAAGGGCATAAACCCATTAGAAGTTTCGACGAGCCACAACAGCTAGCGTGATAAAATAGTAATAGTTAGAATACGGCATACGGCATACGGCATAAGATACAAAATTTCCTAAAATATGTATGCACAATAGAGAGCAACTCGTGCCACATCGAAAGAGAACGTCCAAGGTATTTTCTATACTCTCTTAGATTCAGTGGCGCACCCAGGGCGGTGGCCCGGGGGACCCCCCCCCAAGAAGGAGAGAAATACCAAATTTTTAAATTTTTAATCACCATTTCTTAGTAAATATATGGATTTACAAGAGATGAGGTCCTGTTTTTTTATGTCATCACTTGTATTTCTAAAGCGAGGAACTTTTTTTGTCTTCCACCCCCCCCCCCATAAAAATATCCTGGGTCCGCCACTGCTTAGATTCATAAACAATTTCTAAAAAAATATAGATCATTAAATAAAATTAATACCATCGATTTAATATGTTCCCATAAAATTTAAATTTTAAATTATAATTCATAATTCTTGAAAATATAATTGTGTTTAAATTATTATGTGAACGTCCTTTGTTTTCAAGATCAAGGTGGGCAGTTGGCTCGTTGCAGTTAAACGTAAATGTGAAAGTCGCAGATGTTTGTTTGGAACTCATAAAACATAATCTTTTTTAAACTTAATAATAGTGAATGAAAGCATTCAGAATTGATGTTTTTATTGTTATTGTTGCTTTGTAAAAACACAGAAGTAAATAATAATTTAATAATTAAATTTATTCATTATTAGTTCTTTGTATAAAGGACATACAGGAAAATTTATTATTACGACTAGCTACAGACGACTAGTTAACTTTAAATAATAATCATTTCACATTTCAAAATTTCATTTGACTATACCAGTGTTTCCCAAAGGGTGCGCCGCGGCACATTAATGTGCCGCATAATTTTCCAAGGATACCCCGAAATCTTAAAAAAAAAATCTGGCGTCGTTTTTATTTTAAAATTATTGTCCGAATATACGTACAATACCATTAATAAAAATAAAGTACGAATTATAATTGACATATCATTTTTTTCCTGAATACAGCGGCGTCTGTATTCAAAATTTCTACTTCTATGACAACGTAGGTGTGTCGCGAAAATTTTCTTTGGAAAATGTGTCACGAGGGTAAAAAGATTGGGAAACACTGGACTATACTACAATTTATCTAAATTTATATAACCTTTTCTCATTACTTCAATTTAGTCTAGCTGATCTTATTAGATTTCGTAGATGTTGACATTTTTTTTTCCAGTCAGTCGTTCTACGATGCCATATTTTGGTTCTTGATCGTTCGCTATGTTTGAGGTCTAATAGTACACATCTCATAAGCACACCATTTTCGTTGTATCTAAGTTTTAGCATTTCAATATAATTCACAATATGAAATTTAACGAATATCAATGCACAGTACGTACCATATTTCAACTTATAAGCAGGGGCGCCAAGAGTGAGACCCCGGAAAAACGAAAATTCCGGGCACGAGTAGACAAATATTCCGCCCCACCCCGCGGAAAAATATAATTACGGGCCCAGTGACAAATAAAAAACAGCGCGTAGATAGAAATTGTACTCTATTTTTTCTGTAATATAAGATATGATAAGTGACATTTTCATTTTCCACGCAGAAGCTACCGATAGAAACGCTACAAAGGGAGCCAAATAGTAAACAAATGATGACATCTAACTACATAAACAAAGTGTACAGTCAATTTGATCGTCGTATTGAGTATTTTACGGACTATCCGGTTTGAGTATGTTAAATGTGAACAGGAAAAAAATACTAACAAAAGAGTAGATTTTATGGAAAAAGACATTAATACCAATTTATAATTTGCCTATGATCGCAGACACCTTCAATTTCTTTTTAATTAGTGTTCTGTATTTATGAAAGTTTAATTAATAAATAACTAAATATTTTGAAAAATATGCCTTCATATTTTGTCCCCTCTTGAGAAAAATACTGTGGGCGCTTATGCTGGGAGGTATTAAAATTTAAACTAAAAAAAAGTGTTAAAGGGACTTCATGGTACACTGAAAAATGAACTTTTAGTATATCAAGTCCCTCGCTTTTCGTGTTAATTGTTTATAGTTCTTTTTTGGTTAAATTTAGTGTAAAGTTTATACTTACATATATACTGGTTAAATTATAGTGTTAGAAAATAAATAGTGCTAAAGTAGTGTTAATTTTAATACTGATAAATGTAATTTTTCATAAAAATAACACTATCTGAATAAATGAAGATTTACACGGTGATTTGGTTAAAAATAGTGAACTTTTCCTTTTTTTTAAATGAAAAATTTTAACCAAACTGAGATGAACTTTCATACTTGATGAATGAATTTTTTGCTATGTATGAATATTTGTTTTGCGGAGTATATGATTAACAAATATGGGGAGGGGGCAAGATAATACACGAGGGGCGGGGGTGAAATTTGGAGCTATGCACTGTCGTGCAAATGCTCGCCATAGACCAAGAGTTGACTGCATATATCTCTCATTATAAAATAAGGCCAAATTTCACCCGTAAAATAATAATTGAATAAGGGTACCATTAAAAATGCACTTTCAATATTCACCGTTACGCGTGAGATTTAGGTTAAAATCCGGAAACGTTGGCAAACCCTGACCTTTCACTCCTAGATCACGTTCCAGTTTCAGAGGGCAAACAAGTCACACTTGTGAAAATGATCTTATATAATATATCTTTGTTTTGTCATAAGGATAAGGATCACATTACATAGCTGTTAGAATGTATGAGACCGGAGCTAACCGAAAATTCCGGTAAGCTACGGATTGCGAAACCACAACATAATACTATACGACACATTTGTAGAATATTTTTATTATACTCGGTTTTTACCCTCTCTCTCCCTCTCTGTTTCTCGCCCTATGTACCAAAAATATTGGTAAAACTCTGAAAAGATTGGCAATGAAATCTAAATTATATTATTTACATTACAAGGTTACATTTTTTAAACATTTTTCTTTAAGAATTAATTTCGGCCATCGCGTGCTTTATTAAAAATTTTAATAAGAATTGTATAAGAATGCTTCCTGTACAATTGTTTTGTTAAATTTTTAAATAAATTATTTTGAGTTATGTAATTTTTAAGATTTAAGTGTTCAATAAATTTTATAATTTCATAAAATATGTGTTTTTCTGTAATTATTAATTTGATATCGTTTAATTATTCATAATTTTTATAAGTGTATGCCAATGTATGTGTGATCTAATATCATTAATTTAGTTTTATAGCTTTACAAAAATATATTTATTTTTCACTTCGCTGTTATTTGGTCATAATACCTAGGATACGAAATATTTAATAGTATATTAAAACACAAGTTTTATAAGGCATGATTTTGCCGCACGCGTCCAGGTTAGAAAACGAGTCGAAGCGACGAGTTTTCTAATAGACAAGTGCGGCAAAGGGCCTTATGAAACGAGTTTTTTATACTATTTTTTCTACTTTGCCATCTATTCTTTAATTTGATAAATTTGTACAATATTTGTTATATGTGGGTATCACTGATTTGTTGTTTTGAAATGTGCTGTCAGCCAGTGGCGCCTGAAAAATTTACTTCCCCGGAAATCAAAAGAGGCATACGACAGAGAATATAACTTATTTGGGGAAGGTTCATAGAAAACCACTATAATATTGGGGGGAGGGATATAAGTAACCTCATACACCCCGTCCTGGCGTTGATGGATCTACGACCCAATTTCAGAAGTAATTTCCGCAAGAGGGATAGTTAAAAAAAAAATTAAAAATAATAATAAATATGAGTTGCGGAGTGTAACCACACTCCGCAAAATATGGAATCGTCAATGGTGCGTCAAAAAACACGTTAAAAACCACGAATTATGAAACCCTGAGGCGCTAGGGACAAAAAACTAAAAAATTTCAATCTTTTCAAGAAAAACTGCAAAAAAATTTTGCAAAAAATCATAAGTCCACGAATATATTAGGTTAACTTGACAGCATCAGAATTTGATACTTCATTCAGTGTTACCAACCTCCAATAACTAAAATTTGGATGTTGAAATGGACCTTCTTATAGCACTCAAATGAGTGTTGAAATGAGTGTCTTATGAACGCAAAGTAGAAAAACATATATAACAACCGGAGCATTATGAATCCATAACGGCCTCTCAAATATTAAACTCATCTGGGCCGTAAATAAGATTTATATTTTGATTGCCGAGATCTTTTTGTCCCCAAAATTCTAAAATTTTAGTCAAAAATCTTTTAACTTTGATTTTAACCAAAATAAAGTTTTAAGCTAATTTTGGGGTGAGGATAGTGAAAAAATTATTTAAAAATAATGTAATTTCCTAGTTTTTGAGTTAGGACCGATTTGGGTCAGTTTTTTGCCTATAATTCCAAAACTTTTGCTCAAACTTTAAAATGGATCAAATTTTGTTGTTCTATAACCAAAAATACATATTTGTACCAATTTTCAATAAAATCAGAGACAAACATTTTTTGCTTAAAAATCACAATAATTTTAAGGTCTACCCCTTCGACCATTTTCGAGGGTTTTGGATTACTGTCCATACAAAACTTAATAACTGGTTTATTAAAGCCTTCTTTTTAGACTGAACAATGTAGGAGAATTTTAATAATTCAAACCGCAGATTTATATCCCTAACCATTTTTTAGTTAGGATTTATCAAAATTTTCAAAAAAATTAAATAAAAAACGGAATATTAAAAAAAAAATGTTTCAAAATATGGTTCCAGGTTAATTATGACTTCAAGATTTCAAAAATTTCAACCGTATTTCGTTTTTGAGAAACGCCCATGCGAAGATGAAAATTTTTATAAATCACGCCACATTAAAATTTGTCATAATTTTAAAATACGCAAAATGAATTAGGCCTAAAATTTTTCCTAGACTAAATAAACTACAAGGAATCCAAAAATTTTAAATAAAGGTCGTTTTCTCTAACTGTTTTTGAGTTATGATATTATTTAATTCACAATTTTCACAAATGGTGTAAATTATGCCATTAAAAAATTGTAATAATCTCAAAACGCATTAAGCGATGAAAGCCCCAATTTTTTTCTAGACTAAGTAAAATACGGATAATTTAAAAATTTGAACCACAGGTCGCTATCTCTAACAGTTTTTGAGTTGTGCTTCTTTTTAATTCACAATTTTCACAAATAATGTAGATTATGTAAAAAAACAAAGTTGACCTTGATATCCTGTACTTCCGGTTTATTCCGGATAATTTTAATACCATCATTCAATTCTTTGGGTAATTTTTTTTTTCCAAACTTGCTCACATGTGCTTTTTCGAGAAAAACGTATTCCCTCTATCTTGATACGGTGTATATATAACCCCATCATATATGTAGAAAGATGTAGGTCTACGAACCCAATCTGCACTGATAAATAATGATTTTATTAGTAATAAAACATGACTTTGTTCGGAAATGAGTTGTTGAACAAAACAATAAATCATAATTAGTATTAATTGTTAAGAAAGTTAAACTGTCGTATAATAACTAATTAGTTGTAAACTTAATGTAACATTGTTAAACAATGTTAATTCTTCCTCCCACAACTTAAAATAATTGATTAACAGAAATATTCAATTAAAAACTTTAATCTATAATCACTTAAAGAAGTTAGAGATTCGGTTTACATGACTTTCAGATTTTCGATTTATGTATTTGTACAAGGAAGCTGTAATAGCCGTAAATTTCCCGATTTAAAGAACATTCTCCACTCATAAACTAAAAAAGAAAATTGTAATGCTGTAAATTATGGCTACTTTAAATAGATTTGTTGCGAGAAATTGTGGTTGTGTCTAATATGGTGAAAAGTTTCACAACTATATATAAATTTATTTGAATTATAGGACATAAGGTGAATAGAATCCATAGATTTATATTCTGTAAAGATTTTTGAAAATTTATTGAAAATAATAATGTATATAAGTTTTAATCCAATCCTAGAGGATTACACCGATGAGGAAATTAAGAAACCGAGAACGTAGTAATACATCTAAGTATTCTACTATATAGAAACAATATATAAAAAATTGACGTGAAGTGTGAATTTTCACACATTTCAGGGTTTTGCAGGTATTTAGTAAGTGAATGATGATTATTTGGGATGCGAAAACAAATTTTATATTAAAATATTTTTTTTTGTTAATTTTAATTCGAACGCCTAATTACCATTATTTAGGTTTCTAAATATGTGCAGTATTTTTTTTTATATAGCAAGGTTCATTAAGAATTTTAAAAATTGCGCCTATGCCTTCCATTGGTTGTTATAAGTTCCGCCCCTCTGATTTCGTGTACATTGAAACAGAATTAAATTATAATTTAAACAATTTCCACTGGTTATTAAATTTACGCTTTTAAAAATTAAATGCAACATTTGCCAAAATATAACTAGAATTTTGAAAAAATAATTTAAACAATATAAAAATTTAAATAAAAACAAAATTAATATTGTCTTTCTCGCAGGGTTCGATCCCTTTCGGATCGAGTTACTTGGATGAAAAACCAGCGTCCAAAACCACTACACCAGCATACACGTTCCAGTGTAGCGTGTTACAAAGCTATAACTTGTGTACATTATTAGCCAAAAATCACAAAAAATGCATTTTTTTCCAAAAACATAATCTGATCAAAAATTCCTGTTGTACTATTCCGATTCACACCAATGTACATTACTTAGAATTTTTTCAGATTTTTAGTTTAAACCATTAGGGCTACAGGGTGTGGGACAAAAAAAATTTATTCACATTTTTGGCCAAAATCGCTTCAAAATAATTTATTTTGCAAAAATAAAAATTTGATCGTTAATCCACGTACCAAGGGCTTTCATTTGATACCCTCGTCAGAATTATAAAAAAATATTTTTATTTCCGATGAGCACATATTTGTTTATATTTTTAGGGGGATATGTTTTTTAGATGTTTTAGTCTTTTTCCTATGTGCGGGTCAAAGAGTTGTATAATTTCAACTCTCTAGGTTTAGCCGTTTGGCTACAATTTTTACCGAACAGACAGACAGACAGACAGACGACAAAATGACGGTATAAGGGTTTTTTGGTCATACCTACAAAACCCTAAAAACGATTCCAAGTCTGGGTGATTAGGAGAGAGTAGCCAAGATCGTAACGTCATAAAACGGTATTTTTAAAATAGTATATGTATAGCGGTAGGCTGATATCTAAAGCTGCTAGTTGGCAAGTCCAACTTGTAAAGACGAATAAGTGTGGACGTCGATGGCCTATGGCAGTGGTCTTCAACCTTCTTACATCTGCGGAACCCCACAGCTTAAATGCCATTGAACCCCAAGTTTCCTCGAGACTGACCACGAATGAGAGTGCTAATCCACAACAAATCGAAAATGTTTGAGCCACGATGAAGAACACGAGATGCAAAACGAAGGAGCGAGGATGCAAAACATTACAATAAACCAAATAATATAATATTAGCGAAGATTATCAGCATTATCCCAGAAGGCACAAGGAAGTCCAATAATTTTCATTTACTTCTTTTTCTATTTCGCAATGTTGTATATAAGATGTAAATCTTAAGTAGACCATTCCATTAAAGGCGATGCAAAAACAGCATGATGTCCTCAGGGTATGAAATAAGAAATTTAATGTCTTCTTTATAGAGGGTGTATGTTAGTTATTGCTATTGGAAAATTACATGCAATAAGGTAATTTTCTACTTTAAATTTTGCCCGACTGGAGGATCCAACAACATTAATTTCCACAGGTGGAGGTAATCGATTGCCGACTATCAACTAGCTGTATGTGTAATAGGTATGGTGACATTTGTTTGGAAAAAATTAATAACAAATAAGAAAAAGGTAGTCAAAGTTTAAACAAAAAAATATTGTAGTAACAATGCGATTTTATTCACAATCAGACCAATTCTGTAACTCAGTTACTATGATCATAGTAACTAAATTTGTCATTATGAGCAAGATCAGTTACTATCATGAATGAAACTCATTATACTTTTATAATATTTTATCTTGTAGTAACGTTACTAATAATTATAACTTTTTACAGAATTGATCTGATTGTATCTATTTTTAGAAAGCGTCAGTATTTATTTAGCTTATAGGCCGGCACTTCACTTATGTGTAACATTTGCTCTGAAGATTAAATAACATCTTTACCATATGCAAATAATTATATCTATTCATAATTTAGAAATTTATATAGCATGTCATCAATCAAAACCCAAATGGTACTTGAAAGAGCATATAACTAGTCTTGTCATAAATATTGTTACAAAGTTTTCAATGAAATTCTGCGAGATGCTTAGGTAAAGATATTTTAAATTTCTTATAGTATATAATACATAGATTAATAAACACAAAAAACACCAATCACTTTTCCAAATGAACACCAGTAATCGTTACACAGCTATGCTTCTCTGCGCTCATTCGTCAATAGAATTAAAAAGAGTTTCTTGAAAAGATTTTTAATATTGAGGAGGCCGCCAGAACGAATGGCTCATACTACAACTTCACAAGAAGTTTTTGAGAAAGCGTCGACGATCCAGAGGAGCCATTACCCTGCTGTAGTTATGGTTTGATGGGGCGAAAGCTTTGTCGGTGCCACTAAGCTTCATTTTTCCATGAAAGGGGAAAAATCATCGGTCAAAATCTACTAGAAAACCGTCTAGAAAACGATAGTTAAAAATCTGAGCTATTTCCTCTTTTCTGGTCACCACTGGACTTTCCAGTGGTGAAGATTTTGCTAATAATGCGAAGGCTGTGAAGCAGTGGCTTGAAAGTAATGCACCGGACTTTATTTCACCTGTTGATTGGCCGCCTAGCAGCTCTAAATCTCAATCGACTGGACTTTTGGTCCATGCTTCAAGATATGACTTGCAAGAAGAGACACTTTAAATCGCTAGTCTGACACTTTAAACCCTAAGTAGTGTTATTAACGTGTGATTGTAGAAATCCTTCGTAGTTCTGTTAAAGTATGTCTGTAGAGCCTTAAGCACTGTGTAACGGCCAGAAGTGGTAATTTTGTGGAGTTTTGCAGTTCTGTCCTCAACCTCCTGGACTACAAATATCGGTCCATGTTTCAAGACGTGGCTTGGAAGAAGAGACACCCTAAATCGCTAGTCTGAACCGTTCCATGATAAAGGCAGGAGAGGATTTTTCTGTAGAAACTCTTCGTAATTCTATTGACGTGTGGGCGTAGAGACTTATGTATCATTTTCATTCTGGTGTTGGAAGCGTGGAACAAGAAATTCAACCAATAGGATCGCACTATTTTGAAAAAACCCGTACCATGGTGTCGTAGGCGCGGTGCTACAAGCGCGGTGTCGCAAGTTCAGAAATTTCAACTCTAGCGCTGGCCGCACCGTCGAAACCATAGAAACAGATATATTTTTTCGGAATGGTGAGATCTTTAGCGAGACCTAGATATTAATTTCCTAAAAAAAAAAAAAAAAATTAAAAAAACGTAAATTGATGTAGCGAAATAGCGACTTTTACAATGTGTCGGCAGTCATAAAGTTTATTATTATGGATTCGGTTTCAAATATCTGGTCTGCAGAAATGTCGTGCAGTGGGTATACTAATAATACACCCCCAAGCAGGGGCCAACAGAATCTTCATTCTAATTGTGATGTCAAGTAAAAAAGATTGTGTATTAAATTCTTTTCTTGTAATTGAAGTAACTGTCTGTGTTTTTTGTGTCTCATTTTTTGCAACAAGTTAAAATAATCTCCCTGTTGCCTTCTGTTTCTATGTATATATGGAACGTACCCACCATCGCTTTTCTTCATATCGCAATAAGTCTAAATATGCATAAAAAAGAGCTAGACGTCTCCTTCGATTTGACGACATATTTAATGAAATTGAATAACCGTTTACTCCAAACAATTGTATAAACTTTTAGGTTAGATTTGGGTTAGATGCAAATGTTGTCAAAACCGAAAACGCGCACTTATCACGCTTCCAACCCCACCATGAAATTCGAACTTGTAAATATAACACCACGCCTCTCATCCCTGTCGCGCCTTTGACACTACCATGAAAATGATGCATTAAGCGCTGTGTAACAGACAGAAGTGATCGTTTTGTAAACTGATTGGTGTTTTTTGTTTAAGATGCATTTATGAACTAAATGAAAACGAAATTATCTTGAAGCATCTTGTGGAATTTCACTGAAAACTTTGTAACAGTATTTATGTGAAAACTAGGTATTTAAACCAATTACTTATGTGAGTATAGCAGATGTCTTTTGACATATTGTTATATTATACAAGCCAGATTAATTTAATTGAGGTTATTTGTTAAATCCTAGATTTTTTCTGTGTTATAACACTATTTAAACGCATATTCCATATGGTTTCATTACTGCAATAAAAACTAGCAGACTACTTTCTTCAGGATGTTTAATTTTCTCTCCACCAGGTAAAGAATTTTCTATTTTCTCACATAATTTTCATCTTTAATGAACATAAGTACTTATATAATTAGATAAAATGAGATATTATCATATTACTTTACGCAATATCTCAATCGGAACATGCAACCGCCATTTTATAAAATTGTAACATAATGTAAATAAAGAGATTACGTATTAAATTAATAGGTATACACCGCCTAGGTGGTGTATAAAAGCAAAGAAGTTAGTTCTTCGCTTCCAGACTCCAGAACAATTTAAATTTATATTTTCACTGTAATTTTACCATAATAAAAATATTTAATATTTAATATTTAATATGCTGATCCGATTTTACATGCGGTTTTCTTCTATCTGTATTTACATCATTTGGTTAGGTTTTAGACCAGTGGTACTCAACTTGGTCCCTACCGCCCACTTAGTAGAATTTTTTGGTGGGCGGTAGGGGTTTTGTCCAATGCTGGCTACTTTCCGTTTTTTTAAAAATTTAATTGACGTTTTAATTAACTAAATGTAATTTCAATAGACTTCATACTTCTATGTATGCAAAGTATAAATAAAAAGATAAATTTAACTACATGTTTACATTAAACCTCCACTCAAAAATTACGGGTAATACCCTTTTCACACTAGATCTTTAAGATCGGATGTTTAAGTGAATGGATCTTTAAACGCTAATGTGAAACCGTACGGCCTCGTCTAAACACGACCGATGTTTAAGACAGAGATCTGCGTCTTAAACTTCGCCCGCATTGCCAACTTAATTCCCATTATAAATACTTCTTGAATTTGTGCTTCTCTTCTTTTATCTATGTTCAGCTGTTATCATTTTATATATCGAGGTTATGAGAAGATTATTTGCGTTATTATTTAAATAAATATAAAAAATAAACTTCTCCTAACCTCGATATACAAAATAATGACAGAATAAATTCAAACGATATGAAATTATGTTGGCAATACATACTAGCTTTACATGGAGATTTCTTCTTCAAATTAAACATCAAGTGTGAAAGCAAACCGATATTAAACATCGATGAAGTTTAAGTTCAATCGTCTTAAAGATCTAGTGTGAAAAGGGCATAAGGGAAGTGTGGGTACTGTGTTACACAGGGTACTTTGTGACATCCAACGTTGCCACGTTTTGGTGCATGTATATTTGTTGTGTTTAATAATAAGAGATGATGCAGTAAGTTGTTTTATAAAGATTTTTGCAGCTAAATTTAAAGTATTTGGTAAATTATTATTATTATACAACAGGTGGGCGGTATGAAAATTTTTCTACCAATAGAGATGCTAAAGTGGGCGGTAGGTATGAAAAGGTTGAGTACCCCTGTTTTAGACTGTGTTTTATTAAAATTGGTTTAATAATGATATTTGTGCACTTTTGGGTATGTGCATCTTTTCACATGTTTGTAATATTGTCTTCTTTCCTATCACCTAATTACGATTAGATATAGAGGAAGCCGGGGCATAACGGGCTCCCGGGGTATAACGGGCTCCACTCTTTTTGACTCTTGAAGCATGCCGCCATGTTTGGGTACATTCCAATCACGTTCAGTACTACGCTAGTGTTTTCCGAGAGTAGTTGTATGACTGAGAGCTGGCGTTTACATTTCTGTAAATTGGTGAAACGTGTTTATTGCTGTGTTGATATATTTTTCACACATATCCAGACGTTGATTGCTCCAGTGCAGAGCATGTGGCAAGTGGGCACATTGTTCTTTCGCTGGAGAAGATGATAACGATGAGGAATGCACTCACGTGTTTTCATTCCATTATACCACGCCCGTGTTCATTCTGCCCCGACGCCGAGGCATAATAGCACAAGGAAGCTTTTTTATATCTTCATAACTTTTATTTTTGTATTTTTCCAAGTTTTTTTACTGTCTGTAATAATTATCATCTTACGAATAAAAGTATTTCAAAATTTTTTACGATTTTCCTTAAGATTTTATTAAAGATAATCCTTAAGGTGCCCGTTATGCCCCGGCTTCCCATATTGTCCAAAGTTCCAAAAAGATATATTATTTGAAACTATGTCATCTTAGAGGTGTTGAAAGTACGTAGATTGGACAAGTCTCACTGGAAATCGCCATGTATTATTTTGAACATAGTTATAAGGTCACTACGTCAACGTCTTTTCTCAAGAGTAGAGGAGTTTAAGTTGCACAAGTCTTTCGTCGTATGACAGTCCCTGAAAACCATGTGCCAATCTGGTGAAACGCCGTTGGATTTGTTCCAGAGCTAGAATGTCTCGCTTGAGGTGCGGGGAAACCATACGGAAACCGCAAATTCCAGATGTGGCCTCATGTAGGTTGTGTAGAGTTTGCGAACCGTCGGACGAAAAAAGGCCTTAGAAAGTAGATACGACACATATAGGTCATATATAGGTCAATAATAATTAACGGTACGCGAGCAATGCCTATAGCCATAAATTTTAATTCAAAAAAGCCACACTGGTCTTACTATTAAAAAAGTGTTATATTACTTAACTATCTTATATATATTTTTTATTTTTATAAGATTCTTATACCGCCTTGGTGACCTCAATTGTGACCCGCCTACAGGGAACTCTCCCAATGTCCCTCCGGCCTAATCCGTTACTGCTGGAGCTTTAAGGTAGCATACAGATAGACAGACAGACGTTCCCAATTATATATTTAAAGAAGATTATTCCTAAATTTTGCAGTTTTCTTGTACGTAATTCATTCAATAAATAATAACCCTGACCTAGGTAGAAACAAGAATCAATTTAAAAATCTCCACGCCCAGTTATTACTGGGTTATTTCCTCGACTAACTCATTCTGAATTCTTAGTGAGTTCTTGTTCACTGAGTGTACTGGACATAGTGACCTACATCTGGTGCACTGCTCGTCAAACCGGCTGAGGAAGAAAACTCTTCCGCGCCGCCTTTATACAAGAACTCTAGATTTATGTTTTGCACATGGATGAATTTGGTTCTTTACGTCATAGGTGACTTTGTTTGCGTGAAGGAATGTTAAAGATAAAGCTCTAATTGAAGTTATTATTGACAAAACAATTAAATAAAAGCTTGGAATGGATATGAACATAATCAACTTTTTATGAAGTAGGTTTTCTAAGAATTAAAAAACACAGCCCTGGATCTAGGTATTTATATACCTCGAAGCAATGTCCAGAGGCGTCGAAAGGGGAGGAAGCCGATACAAATAACTGGGGCCCGTGCAACCGTAGGACCCGGGCAACATTCTTTTTCTACAAATCCCTGTTTAATTTACAATTTTGTTGTATAATTTCTTTAATTTAATTGCCAGTAATTGTAATATATAATAATTGAAGTAACCAGATTTATACATCCAGGCCGCAGACCCGATTTGACTGCACACTTTGGTTATAGAATTAGCTGTTACCAATCAGCTTTTTGGACCCGTTGGTGACTTTTCTGTAGGCAGCTTTCGAACGTAAAATGGACACGTCATGTAATACCTTATATTACAAAAAAATAAATAAATAAACGACAATTTTATTCTGCACGCAAGTTTTTACTTGCCATCAGTGCCGCAACAAGGGTGGTGCGACAGGTGCCGCCGCACCAGGCGCCGGATTCATAGGGGCGCCGAATGGCCAAATTTAATTTTTTTTTATTATTATCTTTTATATTAATAAACTATAATCAACACAAATTTGATTTCATAATCGAAAGTTTCAAATGGCAGGCAAGATCATTAATTGATGACTGTACAACTGCCACTGCAATGCAATTATTAGAAGTGATCCACACTTATGATTTAAAAGATGTGTACCCTAATATTGGCATTGCACTGCGCATATTTTTAACGTTCCCTGTAGCTGTTGCTTCGAATTAACGCAGTTTTAGTAAATTAAAGTTAATAAAAAATTATTTGCGTTCTACAATGGGCCAAGAGCTTGTAAAATTTAGCTTTAATATCAATAGGAAATACTACAGCGCAGTCATTAAATTATGAAGACTTAATTAACGAATTTTCACAGTTAAAAGCCAGAAAAGTTCAATTTATTTAATTTTCCATTCCGTTAAAGTGATTATATAATATATTATTAAAATACCTAAATATTTATTATTTTTTGTTCAAATATCTCTTTTTTTTGTCATTAAATATATAGTTTTTTATTTATTTTGTTATTCAATTATGTAAGATAATATTTCTTTAGCCCTTTTGTGTTTCATTTTAGGTGTTTTTCATTTTGTGTTTTATTGACCTAGAGTATATATTTTGTCCCTTTTTATATTAGTTGATTATCATGATTTTTGAGTTTATTAAATATTTGTAACATAATTTGTTAATATAATCGTTAATATTGCAATTTAAACTAAACCAAAGAAAAAGGTTAAAACTAAACTAAAATATAATACCAAAGAATGTTTTTTTTAAATTTTTTTTATACATTTATTGTTAAAAAAATGACTTTATAATATATATTTTTGTATGTTCCTTTACTGGTAATAAGATAGTTCCTTTATTAGGAGTAAGTGTTGCTTTTCTGGCGATTTTGTGATTTTTATGAATAAAGTTATGTTTTTTATTTTTCCAAGTTATTCTTTTATTTTCACTTGCATCAAAATAAAACAATAAGATTTTAAGGATTCTCTATAAAATTTGGCAAGTAAATATCTTAAATAACATTTTGGTGAAGAAAACAACGTAAGTAAATGTTTTAAACGTTCCCTTACTGATGCAATCTCCCTATCATAAAATTTTAAAAATTGCGTATGTTATTAGTGAGGGTGGGGGGGGGGGGCGTCAAATAATTTTACGCACCAGGCGCCAATTTATGTTGTTGCGGCACTGCTTGCCATCAGGTACGTAATTATCGTTTTCTGTTGCTATAAAAGTGTACCGGTGGTGCGTTTTTTATTTTCAGCTTTTATGTTCATATCTTCAGTTTTAGGCCTTGGCAAAGGCGTCAGCACGCGCCGCTTCCTTAGCTTCTTGTTTGAAATTATATTTAAAAGACTTTTCTAAAAAAATGTGTATTGTGAAAACAAGTAAATAAAGAAAATGTTCAAAATGATATTCTTCTTTCGGAAAGTTACTTTCGATAGTGAATATTTTGTGATTCTGGTCAAAGATTTTGCCCAAATTAGGTTATAAGCGTAAACTTATACCTTAAATATCAACCAATAACGATAAACAACACAAAACTGCCAAGTTAACATTAAAATAATAGATGAATATTTTTTCGAACATATTTTATTTTGTTACCACCATATTGAATTTAATTTTTATATCACGTTAGAACCCTTTCTAATCTTTGTTCTTTAAAATACTATCATCATCTTTGAACAGCATCGTTCATAGGTTTTTGGAATAGGTAACTAGTTACAGCTAAGTACTTTACAACTATTCCAAGAAAAAACTTCTGATGTAGGCCTCTCAATTAACGTTAAAAAGACCAAAGAGATTTGTATTGGCACCAATAATCCCAAAAAACTTATTATCCAGAGAATAGAAATTCAACAAGTTCAAGAATTCTGCTACCTTGGCTGCATGATGCTGACCGATGGCGGATCTGAAATAGATATCGCCCACAAAATAAGCAGAGCTCGTCTAGCTTTTTCCCTCTTACAGACCTAATTAAACCAGACACTGCAGGATGAATATTCTGACCAAACACCATAAATAATACTGTGGTAGATAACCAACAACCCATTGAAAATAAAGGCATATACGTGGGAAGAACCGCATGTATGACCGCCATCACAAAGTACTTGTTTAATTTATGCTGCTTTATCAAAAAATGTCTCAAATAAAAGTTGTTAGTTATTGCATTTATAGCAACTTTTGTTAAATAATTCTTTTCGAAATATTTCTATTATTACTCTGTTGTGAAATATTCGCAAAAATCTTAAAACCGACACGAGTAAACTCCTATTTCTAGCTAACCGATTTTTACCAAATTTGATCAACTCGTGCCATTGATGTCAAAAGCTTAAATATGAAGTTTCATAAAAATCCTTTTAGCCGAATTTTCTCTGTACGTGTACACGGACCAGAGCCGCAGTAAGGGGGGCGGAGGGGGCGACGGCCCGGGGCGCACTAAGGAGAAGGGCACTGACGGGCTTTACTAAGGGACGCCATTGCGAAAGCGAGGACCGAGGACCTTTTTTTTTGCTCATCACTTGTATTATGGGAGGTGAAGACCTTTTTTTTTGCTCATCACTTGTATTATGGGAGGTGAAGACCTTTTTTTTTTGCTCATCACTTGTATTATGGGAGGTGAAGACCTTTTTTTTTTGCTCATCACTTGTATGATGGGAGGTGAAGACCTTTTTTTTTGCTCATCACTTGTATTATGGGAGGTGAAGACCTTTTTTTTTTGCTCATCACTTGTATGATGGGAGGTGAAGACCTTTTTTTTTTGCTCATCACTTGTATTATGGGAGGTGAAGACCTTTTTTTTTGCTCATCACTTGTATTATGGGAGGTGAAGACCTTTTTTCTTTGCTCATCACTTGTATTATGGGAGGTGAAGACCTTTTTTTTTGCTCATCACTTGTATTATGGGAGGTGAAGACCTTTTTTTTTGCTCATCACTTGTATTATGGGAGGTGAAGACCTTTTTTTTTGCTCATCACTTGTATTATGGGAGGTGAAGACCTTTTTTTTTGCTCATCACTTGTATTATGGGAGGTGAAGACCTTTTTTTTTGCTCATCACTTGTATTATGGGAGGTGAAGACCTTTTTTTTTTGCTCATCACTTGTATTATGGGAGGTGAAGACCTTTTTTTTTTGCTCATCACTTGTATTATGGGAGGTGAAGACCTTTTTCTTTGCTCATCACTTGTATTATGGGAGGTGAAGACCTTTTTTTTTGCTCATCACTTGTATTATGGGAGGTGAAGACCTTTTTTTTTTGCTCATCACTTGTATTATGGGAGGTGAAGACCTTTTTCTTTGCTCATCACTTGTATTATGGGAGGTGAAGACCTTTTTTTTTGCTCATCACTTGTATTATGGGAGGTGAAGACCTTTTTTTTTGCTCATCACTTGTATTATGGGAGGTGAAGACCTTTTTTTTTTGCTCATCACTTGTATTATGGGAGGTGAAGACCTTTTTTTTTTGCTCATCACTTGTATGATGGGAGGTGAAGACCTTTTTTTTTTGCTCATCACTTGTATTATGGGAGGTGAAGACCTTTTTTTTTGCTCATCACTTGTATTATGGGAGGTGAAGACCTTTTTTTTTGCTCATCACTTGTATTATGGGAGGTGAAGACCTTTTTTTTTTGCTCATCACTTGTATTATGGGAGGTGAAGACCTTTTTCTTTGCTCATCACTTGTATTATGGGAGGTGAAGACCTTTTTTTTTGCTCATCACTTGTATTATGGGAGGTGAAGACCTTTTTTTTTTGCTCATCACTTGTATTATGGGAGGTGAAGACCTTTTTCTTTGCTCATCACTTGTATTATGGGAGGTGAAGACCTTTTTTTTTGCTCATCACTTGTATTATGGGAGGTGAAGACCTTTTTTTTTGCTCATCACTTGTATTATGGGAGGTGAAGACCTTTTTTTTTTGCTCATCACTTGTATTATGGGAGGTGAAGACCTTTTTTTTTTGCTCATCACTTGTATGATGGGAGGTGAAGACCTTTTTTTTTTGCTCATCACTTGTATTATGGGAGGTGAAGACCTTTTTTTTTTGCTCATCACTTGTATGATGGGAGGTGAAGACCTTTTTTTTTTGCTCATCACTTGTATTATGGGAGGTGAAGACCTTTTTTTTTGCTCATCACTTGTATTATGGGAGGTGAAGACCTTTTTTTTTTGCTCATCACTTGTATTATGGGAGGTGAAGACCTTTTTTTTTTGCTCATCACTTGTATGATGGGAGGTGAAGACCTTTTTTTTTTGCTCATCACTTGTATTATGGGAGGTGAAGACCTTTTTTTTTTGCTCATCACTTGTATGATGGGAGGTGAAGACCTTTTTTTTTTGCTCATCACTTGTATTATGGGAGGTGAAGACCTTTTTTTTTGCTCATCACTTGTATTATGGGAGGTGAAGACCTTTTTTCTTTGCTCATCACTTGTATTATGGGAGGTGAAGACCTTTTTTTTTGCTCATCATTTGTATTATGGGAGGTGAAGACCTTTTTTTTTGCTCATCACTTGTATTATGGGAGGTGAAGACCTTTTTTTTTGCTCATCACTTGTATTATGAGAGGTGAAGACCTTTTTTTTTGCTCATCACTTAGATTTTGAGAGGTGTGGACCTTTTTTTTTTGCTCTCACATGAATTTTGAGAGATGAGAACCTTTTTTTTGCCAAGGGCGCCAAAACACGGCTCTGCCCCTAGCGCAAGTTTTCCTTACTGCGGCTCTGGCACGGACCGACAGACAGACCGACAGACAGACAAACAGACAGACCGACAGACAGACAAACAGACAGACAGACAGACCGACAAACAGCATGATAAAAATAATCAAAACATTATGTAGGGACCTCAATTCGTGGTGATCCATCGAAATCTCGTAATGTCAAAATCGATATGATCACAATACCTCCCTTATATATATTGGCGGTCGGTAAAAAGATACCAGACCCGGACATTTTTCTTGAAAAAGAAGACATGTTCTGTGTAAAAGGGATTTCTAGTAACCCTATTTATAACCCTTATTGTTGATAATAGTACCTGATAATGTGCTGATAATGGTATAAAAGATACAATACTTTTAGAGGTGAGATTTAATGCTCTATCACATCACAGAGTTTTTATAACAGAAACATTTTCTAGCACAAATAATTGTGTTTACTCTCGTGACCTATTTTTGATCTAAATAAAGAGGTAGGCGTATCTCTATTATGCTCCGTAACTCACACCGTAACCAAGCAACCATCTGTTGCTTAGTTACAGATCAAAATCACAGAAAATTATTCCAGGAAACAATTTATCAGAATAAGATAAATTACTTCCAATAAGAAGCACACTATCTACGAATATCATTAGCTCTGCGTGTATAACTAAATTGTATATATACTTGTTAAGGTCTATTTTACTTTACGACTCGAAAACTTGAACGTTCTCAAATGTAAAATTGTCTTCGACGCTTGAAGATCCTGATGTCCTTGTTAAGGTCGTATTAAGTCTTTGCCCCTTGTGTTATAATTATGGACATCCTTTTGAAGATGGGTGTCCTTTGAATTAAAATGTACGTGAGTCAGGGAAAAGTCAGAATACCCAAAGCAATGAAAGCATTTTTGCAATCCTCTCTGTAGGCTAAACCACTGATAATTCTAATAACACGACGCTGCAACCCAAAAATTCTGGTCGCATGTGATGAATGGCCCCACACCAATAATGCGTACGTAACGTGCGACTGGAATAACGAGTAATACGCACATAGAAGAACATCTTGAGTGACTTTCAGTTTAAGGTTTCTAATGCAAAAAAATGCCTTGCATAAACTTGTGGATGTCACCTCTACATGTTTCTCCCAGCTGATATTTGCGCCTATTGTAACTCCTAAGAACTTTACCGGGTTGTTAATATCGTCGCATGAAATCCTGAGTGAGAAGAGCAGATTTTGTGTTTTAGTTTCATTGATCGCCAGTATATTAGCTCTAAACCATTCAGTACTACATTCAGTCATAAATCTATTACAATCCACTAACTGTTCATTATTAATTCTTTCATTTAAAAATGTAGTATCATCCGCATACAAGATAATCTTGGCATTTTTCATGTACATCGGAAGATCATTCATATAAATTATGAACAGTAACGGACCAAGAATGGAACCTTGCGGTACTCCAGATTTCATCAATAACTCTGCAGATTTTTGGCCATTAACCCACACATACTGTTTCCTATTTTCTAAATATGATCTTAAGAGTGTTAGAGTGTAAGAGGGTTAGAAGTGCATTATGTATTCACTGTCGATTTCGTGGAAAGCGAATATTTACAAATTCAACATTAAATATTTAAATATTAAAAAGTAGGTTACGATTCTTGTCAGGTTTATTCCCACATTTGGTCGTAAAAAATAACAATTATCACTTCCGAGAATCAGTTGTCAAGCCTAAATTGTTTTGTAAACTTAGAACGTCACCACACCTATGGTCGGCATACATAAAAACTTAATTTAGAAACATGAAATCATGAACAGTTAAAGTAACACATAAAATATCGTTTCAATATGTAAAATACACAATGCGGTCAAGTTTTTTGACAAAACTGATTAAAAATTAATATAAATTTAAATTGCATGTGTCTTATATTAATAATAATAATAAAAATAATAATATTTATTATGTTCAAAAATGTTCAACATTTATACAATCGTCAATATTACAAATTTGAAATTTAAATAAATATACATTGTCTTTTAAAATTTAAAGGCGTCAAACAAGAGACTAATTAGGGTACCGAATCTCATTCAAATCACTAAAATTATTTGCAAGATATTCATCAGTGGAGTAAATGGATCGAGGAATGAGGTGAGAACTTACTAAGATATTCACGGATGTACAGGATACAATGAAGGATGTATAGGGAAGGCAGGGTTAAGATTTTTAGTTCAACAAAACTACGTTTACAGTCCGATCTGTATATTAAATTAACTAAAATACGAATTTCTCTACGTTGAAGCGAGAATAGACTATATGAGGAGAGTGACCCCAGATCAAAATGGGAGTTTCTTGGCTAATTCGTTTATTTGGAGGTCCCAGGTTAGCTTACAGTCAATAACAAGTCCTAGAAATGTTACCGAAACTGGGTTGTTTATCTCCTGTAAGTTTCTAGTCGAGAATACCATGTTCCGAGTCTTGTTGTTGTCCATGGTTAACTTATTAGTAAGGAACCAATTGTGAAAGGTAGACACGACCAAATGTCGGTCATCAATAAAAGATGTAATAGAACTGTAGCGTTGGAGGGCGGTAGTGTAATTCGCGAAGAGTATTACATCCAGGTCAGTATTAAAAAAGGCAAATCATTTATGTAGATTAGAAACAGGATCGGACCCAGAACTGACCCCTGGGTTACTCCATGGTTAATTTATAGCATCTTGAAAGTATCGTTGTTAGAATTCACGAATTGTTTTCTGTTGTAAAGGTGGAGCAAACTTGTAAAACTGGAGTTTTTTTTATTAGAATCTTATTATATTACTCGTATTAAACTAAAATTATTTTGTAATGTAAGGCTGTGACTTCTGAAATGGTTCCATCCACATTTAAAAGACAGAAAACAGTGTATGGTACAGAATGGGTTAAAATCTAATTATAGTAACATAACATCCGGTGTCCCTCAAGGCAGTCATCTCAGTCCATTATTATACAAGAATTTTATTAATGATATCTATAAATATTTTTAACACACGTATTTTACTATGTATGGGGATGATCTAAAACTAAATTAAAAAAAAAAAAAAACAATTAAATGCTACTTTTTCATAACGGTTATAAACAATAATTAAATTTAATTTACAATAATGACAACTGCAAAAGTAATACTGAACATTTGAAAACAATAAATTCACCTTATAAATACGTCAATTGTCAAATACGCTACTGTCAAACTAATAATAAAATAATACATTTCTTTCCGCTAGAATTTTGTTTGCTTACTAAATTAACAGGTACATCAAAACTTTTGTATATTGAAAAGTAAACAAGAATTATGCTAGAAATGAAATAGAATTATGTCAAATATTTTAATTCTTTTTAACAAGTAAGTATGAAATGAAATGACTAATACACTACTGTCTTTGATAGATATGGATTTTGGGGGTAGACAGAACGACACCAGGATATATTGTGAGAGAGGAAATGAAGAGGGAAAAGCTGCGAGTGGGTGCCGGAGCGAGTGCAGTATAATACTAGGAGAAAGTTAGAAGGGAAGAGAAAAGAAAAATACTAAGGGAACGCTAGGAAGAAAGAATGAAGGAAGATCAAAAAGGCAAATTGTCGGCATGGGGAGAAATAAGAAAAAAGTACTTTTGGAGGTGTGGAATGAACATAAGAGAATCAGAGAGAAAAAGAAACGGAGGAACAGATATAGTAGAAGCATTTAGAAGGTACAGGAGCAGGAAAGAACAGACAGAATAGACGGAGTGTGAAAAGATATAAAGAGATGTGAGTAATCGGAATACCAAAATACTTGAAGGGGAAAAGAGGAAAATCATGGGGTAGAGTCAAGATGTGACAACGAAGAATGGAACAAGAGATACTGGGCAAAGCCAGTAGACAAGCTCTGTAGAATGTGTAAGGAAGAAGAGGAAACGATAGAGCATTTAGCGAAGAGATGCAGAGAGATGACAGCCTGGGAGAAAGAGATAAAGAAACTGATGAGTGAGGAAAGCAAGGGAGAAAAGTTGGGCGGGAGAACTGGAGACAAGAAGGAAGAAGATCGGACAGAAAAGCCGGAATGAGAATAGGAATAAAGAGAGGGACACCGGAGAAAGAACAAAGAAATTAAATAAAAATGTAGTAAAGTTGTAAGAAGACCTAGGAGAAGATAAAGAATATACTGTCTTAATTTATAAATAGTCCTGAAGCGATATCCCTCTCTTGTCCGACTATATAACTATTTCCCAGACGAACAATATTTATCTATGATATGATTATGATAGTACATAATTTACATAAATGTGTTAACTTAGTAAATGGTAAAAGTTAAAATTTATGACGCGCAGCTAATGTGTATATTAGCGCCTTTTCTTATATGCTTGTATCATGTTACTTGTTAAAAGTTCTGTGTATTATCTCTAGTGGTTTACAGAACTGAACCTCATTAACATTATATTAAACTGACAATAAATCTCTGGAGATAAGATTTTTACAATCTATTTTAAATTTTCCAGACTCAAGTAAAACAATTCATGAAATTTACATAGAATGATTTATGCAAATTTGTAATGAACTAATTATTCCTATTGGTATAATGATGATGATCAAATTGCAGATTTTATAGAACCATTGTTTGGAAAATAGCTCTAATCTTCGCTACTTTTTAACATCTGAAATCGATTATATTATGATATTCTCTGCTTCTTGTGTCGTCTTTTGGTAAGTCTTCTATCGAAGGCAACAATTTTATCTTTTGAATACAATGCGCGTTCCTTGTCGACATACTAAACCAGGGTAGGGATGAAACGATTCTATCGATACTAGTAACATACCGATACTTTTTTTCGATGCTGGTATATTAATACTCGAAAAAGACTTGTTCTCCTTAAATATAATTTATCATAGGGTGTTTATTGGAATTGTTCTTCGTTTCAGAAAGGTTCTAATATAGATTAAATCATTCTTTCGAGCTACTAAGTTCTTCTTTGTCTGCGCCTGCTTTTGCCAGTGATCTTTTCTTCAATTATCAAATATATATCTGTGATTATTAAAAACAACATGAAACATAACGGAAGGCAGACATAATTTTAACAAAACATTAATTAAGAACAAACTTCATAGAGCATTTAGAACCAAAACATCACAAAAATGCATCCATTGTTAAACTAGTGCAATTTTATCAAATTAAATAAAACTACCGTTATAACACTTTCAGGAATCACACTCCGTAAATTCTGGAACTTCTAGAAATATCATGTGTGAAAAAGTCCAATTATGGAAAATAATTACAAAAAATTTAGCAATTATACTAATTGCAAAAATTATTTGGATACATGCCAACTATTAAATTTTAGAAATGAATTCCACATTTTTTCACTTACTAAAAAATTCTTTGACAGATGTAAGTACAAATGACAATAACTTTCAAGAGGAGGATCGGATAGTACTTTTTTATATGCAAAAAACTGTCACATTAAAAGTGAGGTGTGGCAAAACGCGTTTTTATGGCGAAGTATTAAAACCGTTTGTTCATTTTTCTGGTCTTAATTTCATAATTTCTAGCCAATTTTTTATATAAAATATTAGCCTCCCTAACACATTTAGCCCTTCCTCACGTAATTAGAAACCTGGCTGGTCTCATTAACAGTTCAACTAATACGACTGGTAACATGCGCAAATAATATATTCAAGTTTAAAACGAGCAGAATTGGCCCAGATACTGAACCTTGCGGGATTCCTATTATCATGTTAATGAGTTTAGAAAATATTCCTGGACAATACACATATTGTTTTTATTATGTCAATAAGATCTCAGAAGTTCCAGCGCTGGTCTTTTAATTCCTATCTCTTCCAACTTCAAGTACTTCAAGATCAACAAATTGAAACGATTTTACTGTCACAAATGATATTGTTGTTATATATTTTTACTTACCCGACCTTAATATATATGGGAAGTATTGTAATCGCGAAAATTTTCAATGTAGATTTTTTTACTGATGACCACGTTTCATGGTCCTGGGAATCCAAAAAACCTATTTTTGAAGTGACGTCCGTATGTATGTGTGACTGTATGTGTGTGTATACACGATAACTCAAAAACGGTTCAACTTAGAGAGTTCGTTCTGGTACCAAAAAATTCTCCTATTAATTGGGAAGAAGCCAATTATTTTTTTATGAAGATCCTAAACCGGAAACAGAAGTTATTTAACTTTAAAATTAAAAAAAAAATCATAACTAGTAAACCATGCATTGAATAAAAATTTGTATAAAACATAATTTGATCTATTTTTGAAGGTTTACCTAAATCTTTTTTTTTTCAATTAAAAACAATATATATATATATATATATTTTTTTTTATTTATTTTTCTCCTTTCGCCACTTGTTACTTAGATTATTAAAAATAAAATCAAAGGCTTTAATTAATGAGTCTGTAGTTCTTTTTTTTTTTGGCTTGGAAACCAAACTGAGTAAGAGTTATGAAGTTAGTTTTGTTTAAAAAAGCAAGGACGTGGACAGATTACCTTGAGCAGAACCCTACTGAATTAAATTGCAAGCTACCCGTTGGCAGAGTCATAACAATGTTTTTGGTGCCCTTGGCAAATAAAGTAAATTGATAAAATTTACCGCCTCAAATCCAAGTTAGCCATAAAAAAGGTCCTCACCTCCCAAATACAAAAGAAGAGAAAAAAAAAAGGTCTTCACTTCCCAAATACAAGTGATGAGCAAAAAAAGGTCCTCACCTCCCAAATATAAGTGAAGAACAAGAAAAAAGGTTTTTAGGTTTTTAATGGCGCCCCTCATTAGGCCACGCGCCCTTGTTAAACCTCGCGCCCCTTGAAAATGCTTCGATGCCAACCCGTTACTACGGCTCTGTCCGTTAGTAACTCGCATCACTAACGAGTACCCTCGGAGAAGCTCCTAGTACGGACGGCCTAAAAATTGGACAGCCTTAGATCTTCCAAGAGTTTCCAAATTACAAATATTGAAATCTTTCCAATGTGAATTATTATTAGAATATTCATCGTAAAAATTTATAACGGTACAACTATGAAAGTTTTTGAAATTCAGATATTTTGAAAGTTTTTTTTTTTGAATATATTAAATTTTTGATTTACGTTCCATTTTTTATTATGAAATAATTACAACGGTACTTGACGTTTTTGTGATATAATTACACAGATGTGTGCCGATTAATGAGGCTAAACTTGTTTATTAAGAGAAATACAAAGATATAACCCATTTATTTAAATATTGATAACACTTTTTATTATGAGAACAACATTGGAACAAATTATTAAATTCTTGATAACTCATTCATCATTGTATTATAAATAGATTTGAAGTATATACTCGGGGAGGTATATACTTGACTATTGATGCTATTGGTTCGATAAGTAAGAAGGAACTATTGTCTTGTTTCACTCGATATTCGCGACTGAAACTAACGTTGGCGGCGCTGCATACAACAGCTAATGGCGCACGAGAAGCGTATATGTCAGAAGTTTTTTCTTAATATTTATCTGTTCAAACAATATTTCGGCAAAAATGCACTGTATTTAAGTCACTATATTTTAAAATACTTCTTAATTCACATAAACTGCAGCACAACACGCTACAAATATTATCCAAATATACGCTTCTGTTTAATTCAGCTAGTCACCACCAGACGTCTCACTGTTATTTGCAGTCGCGAATAGTAACAGCTGCTATTGAAACGCTTCGTATACAAAAACACACACGTTTATCTGAATATACTCAAATATAACAAACGAAGATAAAAAAGACAGACGTACGTTGGATATGAGAAGTATCACACATCACAGACGTCATTGAATTTTACATAGAACTGTGTAAGATAGATATATATTAGTTTCAGTGATCGCGTAAGTTACATGATGTAAGTTACCTCATTGTTGACGCGTAAACAATTGATGTAAAGTAAACACAAAAACTCTTGTAAACAATGGAAACAACGTAAACAATGATTTAGACATGCGCACTTGTTTTGAATTACAGAACCTCATTATCAATACATTTTTATAAATAATAAAATTTTAATGAAACGATTTTAAATGAAAAAGTAAGTATATAAAATTAGGACAAGCCAATATACATATTAATAAAAATTGAATTTGCATCATTATACAGGTTTACATACAAATTAGTAAATATCAATATGAAAAATAAAAAACTTTTCTTTAAAAAATTCAGTCTAATTTTTTTAATAACAAAATACATTAAATTTTACCTTCAAGAAAATCAGCCTATATTTTTTAATAACGAAAAGATTCATTGCAAATTTTGCATAACGCCTTATATTTTCTTTCATTTTCTTTAATTAAAACAAAACCTAGTTCTTCAGAACTATTCCTTCAGTTTCTTCCCACCATTTTTTTAATAAATTTATTGTTTTGAACTGAATATACTTGTTCATTGACTGATATTATTCGTATTAAATAACTAAAACTAACCTCATTATTTGACAGTTTACAAAGTTTACATTGTTGACAAGTTTACCAATTGTTTACATAAGTTTACACGCAAACGTAAACAATTAAAGTTTACGTGTAAACGCCCATCACTGATTAGTTTATCAGTTCTCTTTCGATCAATCACAATTTTTGATGAGAAGCAACGATGATTACTTGCGCATAATAAGATTTGAAAGCCTAGAAGATTTTGGAAAAAATTAATCCCAAATGACTAAACAAACTAATATTGTATGCCAGATGACCGATGGCCCAAGAAGATTTTGAAGTGGATTCCAGCGCGCAGACGAAGACCAGGGCGATCAGCAAGGATCTGGGCTCAGGATGTACGGGAGGCGATGGCGGCAAGAGGTCTACTGGTTGGACAGAATTGCCTGGAGAAAAGTAAGCGAGAAACGGCGCCATAAAGGTCCTACCATAACGTTGTGTAGTCAGTATTGGTAATAAACATCTTATAGAAAGTCTTCTAAAAATGATATCATGGTTATAATTTTTAAAGTTTTACTTCGAAAACCAATTTAGACTAGGTAATATTGATTCAAAAATATTTTAAATGGTTTTAATTTATGGAGAAAGGTATCTGTTCTGTAGGTCCTGACCTCAGATGATTAAAACAGATATGGTTGACACATGCCGAAAGTTTTGAGTGCTGAATTCATGCACTATAAGAAAGTAATTTTTAATTCAATTATACATATTTTCTTGAAATTTATTTTAGTTATTAAAACTATAATTACGACATATATTTGTATCACTTTCATCTTTGATTGTATTGATTTTTATTTAGTTAGATTTCACTTTTATTACCATTTCTTTAATTATATTTTATAAGATTAAATTTTAATAACTTTTTCAGATTTTACAAAAAGAAAACTTTCACCATATCAGTTCAATCTTTAATTATAACATTTTCTAATATCATATTAGGGATGAAAAGTATATAACAAGTCTTACCATACACTGTATTTTCATTGAAATTCCACAAGATATAGCTTAAATATATTTTAATTATCTTTTAGTGCATAATATATGTAGGTATATAGATGCATCTTAAAATAGAAAACTCAATCAGTTTTTAAAATGACCGTTACACAGTGTGGGGAACTACGATATATAAATAATGAAATGTCACGGTTGGCTGATTTATTTATTTCATTTGTACTTACTCTGTATATCCCTCACATTATGGGTTCCAAGACTTGCGAGCGGATCAAGTCTGGACCCCCCCTTATGAGTCCGCTAGCTGGTTGCTATGATTCTTGGAAGGATTAAGGGTTGTTCAATTAAACTCAACATTTTAACTAACCTTTAATTACGATTACGGTTTAAATATTTACATGATTACACTAGACTTACAATTACGTCGATACAGCTAAATCCAAATACACAGTCACACACACTAGACACACTTTACACCAAACACTAATTTAACCACTGGACACCACAGTCCTGACTGACATCCTCTACAACCATTTGTCTCTCACATGTCTATAGCTGGGCACTACACTAACGTTCATATGGAATTACTTGTTACATTTTACTAGTCTAACCGAACACCCTAAATAACTCTAACCCATGGTTAACAAAATCTCACTCTAATTAAAAACACGACTTAACTTCACGACGGTTTAAGCTCCACTGTCTAAACCACGACCACCCTGGAAAAATGCTTACATCGCCCAACTGTTAAATGTCATTTAACACCCCTTGATTGTCGGTCTTGTACTATCTTAAAATTCATAATTTATTGGTGATAACTCAGATAAATATCCCATTAGAAAATAGCCGAATCTTAATATTTTTATCTCAGACAGAATTAATTATTATTTATGTGCTTATGGTTGACGTATATTTATTTAACACAATAATTTACGATTCACTTTTCATGTTCCATTGACAAAGTGTCAAGTTAAAATAATAAACAATCTACCGTTATCTTAAATGCCCTTTCTAAAAAATAGATTATTTTTGTATCGTTGAACAGATTAAATATTTTACATTAAATGATTATAATGAATTTATTTATGAAATTTTATTTATGAAATAATACCAAAATTACCTCCCTTACAACAGCTCTTAAGTTTCTGCCGCTGCACGTCAATAAAAATACGAAGGATTTCTTGAAAAGATTTTTAATATTGTTGAGGCTTTCAATTAGATTTTCAATCACCAGAACGACATGGTGTATGTTAAAAGTTCACGAGAAGCTTGTGAGGAAGTGCCGACGATCCAGAGGGGCCATTACCATGCTTCAGTTACACTTTTATCGGGCAGGAGCTATAACGGTACCACTATGTTTCATTTTTATGAGAAAGGAGTAAAAACGTCGGTGTGAGTCTACTAGAAATCATTTGAAGTCGATAGTAAAAGAACCGAACAATCCCTTTTAGCTGGTCACCACTGGAGCTTCCCGCAAGTTTTAGCGCTAGCCCATAATGCGAAGACTGCACAGCAATGGCTTGAAAGCAATTCATCATCATCATTGGCGCGACAGCCCGAAATGAGCCCAGGCCTCCTGTTTAGTTTCGTGACCATGTTTACAATCTATGTACATTCAGGAGTAATATGATCAGTATTACGTCCATTTTTTAGCGTACACAAAATGGCACCTACAGTTTAAAGCCGGTTGCGAACGGCTAAGCAGAACCTGTAATTTGAAAGCAATTAACCGAACTTAATTTCTCCTGATTGGCCATTTAGCAGCTCCGACCACAACCTCCTGGACTATAAATTTTTGTCCGTGCTTTAGGACATAACCTGCAAGAAGAGACACTATACAACGCTAGTCTGAGGCACTCTTTGATAAAGACAGCAAAGAGTTTTCCTTTAGAAACCCTTCGTAATTGACGTGTGGCCGCAGAACTTAAGCGTTGTGTAACGGCCAGAAATTGTCATTTTGTAAACTGATTAGTACTTCTTGCATAAGATACATCTTTGTCCATCACGTTTGAGCTGTTCAAATCAACTACTGGATATAGGCCTCTCTTAAAAATTTAAAATTTTCTCTTTTTGAACTTCTTGTCCTGGCTAATTGCTAAAGCAGCAAAGGCCATTAAAAAATAAATAAATAAAAAAAAAACTTCTGGTGGCCAGCTCGTAGATATACGCTTTAGGTCATCAGTCCAGCGAGTGGGCGGTCTTCCTCGGCTACGTTTATCTGCCAATGGTCTCCACTCGAGAATCCGTTTGGCCCATCTGTCGTCTGTTGTTCTAGCTAGATGGCCTGCCCATTTCCAATTCATAGTAGCTTTTTTTAGAAGGATTTCGGTTTTGTTTGGTGAATTTCAGCATTTGATATTTTATCTCTCAGCATTATAACGACCATAGTTCGTTCCATGGCCCTTTGGTTTACAGCTTTCTGGCAGGATCTTTAGTCAGTCTTAGGGTTTCCGCCCCGTAGGTTAAGACAAACAAAACACATAGTTCGAAAGCTTTTTTTTTAAGGCACATTGGGATATCATGGTTTAGTTTATATACACGCTTTGACGGGCTAACGAAAGCTTTCTTTTTAAGGCACATTAGGATATCATTTTTTAAATGTTTCGTAGTTTGGCAAATGCTGCCCATCTTTGTGATATTCTCCTGAAGATTTCGCACGTTTGATTCTCTCTCAATTCGTATTTCGTGCCCAAGATACTTGTAACTGTCAACCTGTTTTGGCATCGTAGATTTTCAGCGCCTCGCTCAATACAAGGTTAATATTGTTAACAAGTTATAATTTTGATTCCTGTTTGTTTATTTTGTGCCCTACATTTTTGTGCATCTATGTATTCAATGCCGTAACTAGGCAGGGGCAACAGGGGCACAGGCCCGGGGCCCAGAAAGAGGACCTTTTGTTTTTTTAGGTCAGCATTTGGATTTTAGAAGTGAGGACCTTTTTTTTGTATCACAGCACTTGTATTATATAGTGTTTAGGGGAGCCCAATAGGGGATAGGCATGATTTTTTTTTTATTTTTTATTATATTCCTCTTGTTGCATATAAACATAAAAAACAGTTTTAATTTTTATTTTTTGTAATTTGAAGGCTTAAAAAAATCATAAATGTATGTAACGCGCGAAAACGACGTGTGACGTCATACCCCTTCTAACTGACGTATGACACTACTAGCTTACCGGCGTACATAGTCTGTTCTGAACTTATTTGTTTGTATAACTTTCATAGGTTATGTAAAGTTAGAGTGATTTTAGTTAAAATAAAGTTTAATTCTATAAAAACAATTTATACATGTTTACGGAATTAAATTTTATAATAAAATATATAACCTATATTGCAGTATTTCAATTATGCCTCTAACGTTTTGTAACTTCATGTAAACAATGTAGTAAAATTCTGACATCTAAATTACATAAATATTTACATTTTACAGAGTTGCAGCGTTTGTTTACATAAAGTTATAGAATATAAAATAAAAATTACTTTGACACCACGTATTTCCTCAGCACTGTAGAATTCATTATTTTTCATATATTCCATGAGCATAAATGCATCAATGTTGGGTAAATTATCACTCTGAGCCCTAACAAAATCTTTATCTGCCATTTTAATAATAAATGCGTGAAAAATTGCTTAAAAACAAATACAAAACTCTCGAACAATACAATACACACACGTGTAAAGATTATGTTGTAGCTGTATCTGTGATGTGAAACCCCTATCGTTTGACGTCATACTCAGTCGTTTTACTCGGCAACCTTCGCTCCGTGGTCGGCTTATTTCAAATTTACAATATTTTAATTCAAAAATTTGGCTATAATATTAATTAAAATGTAATTTTTGTTTTGTTAGGTGACATAACTAACATTAACATATCAAAATAATGTAGTTTTAAGAAAATACAAATTTTATGCGTATCCCCTATTGTAAAATCTTACCCTGTATGTATTATGTACTAAAAGAAAATTTAAATAACCTTAAGCATCATGTGGAATTTCACTGAAAACTTTATGACAGTATTTAAGGTAAGGCTAGATATGAGTCAATTTTCTTATTCAGTAGATCTAAATGACTTTTTTCAATGCTTACCTTTATTAATCATACTCCAGAAAAAGTCAATAGTACAGGAAGGACTTTTTCTTATCCAAGTGCAACATGCAATGTTATAAGAGTGATTATTTATACATTTTAATTAAAAAAATATTCTTTTTATAATGTCGGTCGCAAATCATTTTAAGAAAAATCTACATGCAATATTAAATTATAATTATTTAACAATTAAAATTATGCAAGTGTCTCACATCATGTACCTTGAACTTTCAGAATATGTCATGTTGTTCAAAAAATTCATGATATCATGAAACTGGGGCAAATTGCATCTAAACAATGACGTTCATTCGTTTTATATGATAATCGGACATGGGAGTGCAGTTTCTATATTTTTATAAATAAATAAAACTATGAAGAAATAATAATATCCGTCGGTTAGTGATAAATCAGGCCAATAGAATTAAAGTTGCAAATTAAATTTACTCTGCATACGAATGTCTTTTCAAAACGAAACTCCTTTATAGAAACATCAAGATCAGATTCTCCCAAACTTATTACCAAAAGAAATTACCCAAAGACGCTGTAAAATATGAACTTTTTATTAAACGCGATCGACACAGTTTTATACTGTTATTATATATATAGCAATGATAGTGCTCCGCGACGAATTCTTCTCGTGAAAAGTGCTCCGCGGCTCTAAATGATTGTGGAACTCTGATTTAGTTTATAAAATAATATAGTTTATTATCTTTGGTTCCATCTAAGTTAGGTAGAGTGCTTTACTCAGAAGATCAGGCTAGAGACGGCACATGTAAAACCAGAATTAGTATAGTCGCTTCGTTGCTAAGCAACTAGAATCGCCTGTAAACTGTGTTCTTATTGGTTTAATGTCTTTTTTTGGCGCATAACCGATCACGTACTGGCTTGATTTCGGGGGCAAAGTACTCTGAATGAAGAGCCTGCAAGAATAAAGATATCCGAGAACTGTACACAAGTCGAGATCAAGATAGGAAATGGTAGACAAGTACAGTGTACATTTTTTCAGCTCCTCTGGGAAATAGGGTTCTGTAGAATATTTTTTTGTTTAAATCGAGAAAATTGTGTTTGTTCATTCACGTATTTTTCCAGCAATTGATTACTTATTTATTTTTTCCGCCACTAAAAATTAAAAAAATCTATATATTTTTTTTCAAAATAATATTTGTCATAAGTTTATGCAACTTATAATACAAATATTTACAGCGTTTTTTTTTTTTTCTTTTGAATACTTTCAAGTGTACTTATATAATTCTGATAATTGTGATTCCAGATAACAGAGCTATAATTTAAATTGTAACTCACAAGAGAGTCATAAAGCCGTAGGATGCTTACAGGTTTATAAAAAAAGCATATATATCGTCAGCAAAGGGCCGAAATACGACCCTTGCGGTACACCGGAAGTAATAAGTATAAAGTCAAATATGTGCTCATTGATAGCTACAGCTTGCTAGCTGTTACGGATATAAGAATTAATGCAACTTAATAAATTACCATGTATAGGGATACCTAAATAAGGGGTGTCAAAATGACGGCCCGCGGGCCGTAGGTGGCCCGAGTCTTGCATTTTTGCGGCCCAAAACGAATTCTTATACTATAAAAAATTTGTTTTTTAGCCATATACTTTGCGTTCACAATATCATTGTTACTCTGAAAACAGTTTAATAATATAAGCTATTGTTGAGCTGTTTTTGCTGAATTTTTATTTTGAGAGATTGGCAGTACTACTGCGTGTTATTGATAACCTCAAATATTTGAAAATGTTTATTTAATACAACTTGTAAGTATTTCCATGTCAGATAATTATTTTATAATATTATTAGGATATAAATTTAAATTAAGAAAATTCAAAAAGAAAGTTTGTTGTTTTGCATCTGTAAAAATACTGTTATGTTGTGTTATCATAAAAATTGTTTTATTATAAATTGTTACTATAGTGACCGCATTTCACAAAAATTCGTAGAATGTATTCCGATATTTTTTATAAATGAAATTTTGAAATTTCCATAAAATAGGTGATGCAAAGTATAAAAAATAGTATATTGTGCTCGTTTTATACTACGTATTGTCACACTTGTTTCTTTGAAGCATACCTCGCTGCGCTCGTCGTACTCCAAATAACTCGTCTGACAATACATCGTCTTATAAAACTCTTAT
Source organism: Liopterus haemorrhoidalis (assembly GCA_963971575.1). Lineage (NCBI taxonomy): Eukaryota > Metazoa > Arthropoda > Insecta > Coleoptera > Dytiscidae > Liopterus > Liopterus haemorrhoidalis. The sequence continues at coordinate 11,353,139 of OZ020618.1, read as the reverse complement.
AATAATATCCTATAGTTAAATTCTTATATAGTATAAAAAGTTATTTGATCGAAAAGACCTCGTGCCAGAAACTGTTTAGGCCGCGACGTCAAGATTTCGGCAAAGGGTGGAAAACCAATAGTAACTGCAACAGTTACTGCCTGTTGCAGTTACCCAAGGCCGTGCGATAGTGATTTCCTGTTATTCCAAATAATATACTCGTAAGCAGAGCTTCTAAACAGCACTTTTCTATAGGTGCAACTGCTGTGCAATTGTTATTATTTAAATGTTATTTCTTTACTTCCTTCAAATAAATATTCAGAAAAATGGTGGAAAATGAAAAACAGAATGAGTAATAATATAAACATATACAGTATTGGCCATAAAGATAGCAACTTTTGATAATCCTATGTTATTTTTATTCTATTCAATATTTTTAAAATTAAAAAAATGTAATTCTTACCTTTAACAATCCTCTACATATATTATAGTAAAAAATTAAATTTTAATAGTAAAATCTATTTTTTTTTTTATAGTATTTATTATTTTTACCTGGACATAAAGATAGCAACTAATCTTAAAAAAATATTTTTTTTTATTAATTAAGAAAATGAATTATTATTAACAGATCATTTTTAATATTTTGTATAGTAACCACCAGTATTTATAACTTCCCGACATCTTTTCGCCATTGATTCTAATAATTTCGTGATCATTTCATTATCAATATTAGACCAGGCACCCTGCAAAGCTTTAAACAATTCTTCAATATTTGAATGCGTTTTGTTTATAATCTTTCTGTTGACAATCTCCCAAAGGTTTTTTATTGGATTTAAATCGGGTGACTGTGACGGCCAAGTCATTACGTTAATTTTTGAATTCTCGAACCATTTTTTTACCAACTTCAAAGAATGTTTTGTGTCATTATCATGCTGAAAAATATGTTTTAAAGGCATGAACTCATCAGAATAAGGTTCCATAACATTTTGAAGGATGTCTATATATTTAAATCGATCCATTATTCCTTCAATGTGGTATAGAGGACCCATATCCCGAGAAACAGCCCCAAACCATCACACCGCCTCCGCCATGTTTAACTGTTGACAAGGTGTATTTTTGAACAAATCTTTTATTAGCAGGTCCCCTAACGTAACTTACACCATCACTTTTAAACAAATTGAACTTAGATTCATCACTAAAAATAACGTTTTTCCATTGATCCACAGTCCAGTCAATATGATTTTTAGCAAATTTTAATCGGGCCTTCACATTCTTTTTGGATAGAAGTGGTTTTTTAGCAGGAAGGCGACTAAAAAGATCCTCACTAACTAATCTTCAGCGAATAGTTCTTGTTGAGATGTTTTCTTGATCCATTTGTGGCAAAAGGCCAAAAATTTTCTCCGATGACAGAAAAGGGTTATTGGTAGATAAATAAATAATTTTTTTATCAGTTCGTTTTGTAGTTTTTCGTGGCCGTCCTGGAATTTTTGAAACTTCAGACGTACCTTCTTCTCAAAATCGTTTTATAATTCGCGACACAGTAGATTTATGAACATTTAAATTTTGTGAAATCACATTTTGCAGCAGCAGTCTTTAAAACCAGAAATTATGAAGTTTATAATTTCACTTGAAACAGTTTTACTACGACCCATGATTGACAAATATAAACTGAAATATTACTTGTGTACAACATATTATTTATGGATAAAATCTGCATATAACAAGAAAATTCAAGTAGTTGCAATATTTTTGTCCAAGCAAAAATGAAGAAATAATTTATTATTAATCTGTAAGTCAGATTATTTGATTATCGATTGATGTAACGAACAAAATATGATTAAATTATAGAATTAAGAGTATTTATTTTCCAATATTATTATTAAAATTTGAAAAATTGAAAGATGTTAAAAGTTGCAATCTTTATGGCCAATACTGTATATATCGTGCTGCCCGCGTGAATTTTACTTGTTAGAAAAATGGCCCGGAGCTGAAATGAGTTTGACACCCCTGGCCTAGAAAATTTAATTTTGATAATGATTTTGATGTTAATTTTGATTGTTGGAAACTCTTCTGCTCGAAAACATAAAAAATTGTGAAATAATTTAAAATAAAATTATACTAAACATTGTTTAAGAAAAAAATGATCACATACAAACAATATTTTAAAAATCGTGAATATTATTTGTAGAAATTTCAAACTATTGCACAACAAAGATCTCGTTTAATTGCAATTATGTTAAATGTTCTTTTTTTTCAATTTCACGTGTTGATCGCAATCTGTTTATCTCGAAACAGTTTAATCTGTTTTGCATGTACATTTAAGTCCTTTCTTTTCCTTTAAATTCATCATGAATCAACAATTAAAGTTTTCGGTCTCATTCTTCAACTCTCCTTTGCCTAATTCGTGATTTTTAAATTAAATATACGGAGATGTCGTATGGAAAGTAGTAAATAGATACAATTAAATGATTATCTAGTGCAAAGTTTCACTACTACATGAAAACGAAATGCTGGTACTATTGTACTAGATCGACATTTGAATTATAACTGCGGAATATTTGCGGAACTTAAATATTTTGCGGAAGATAAATTAAAAACATTTTACAAAACTACATAAATTAATATACTCTCTCTCTTTTCTTCGGCACTGTTAGTAGTTGTGCATTGCTAAAAAATAAAAGTACCTAAATAATTCCCTAAAGTTCAATTTTTTAAAGAAGCCTTTTCAATGACAATTAGATGACACTAACATCGCACAGAATACATACAGCGCCACAGTTTCAATATTCAGTTTCTTGAGTTTTGAATTATGAGTGTGATTTGAGTTTTGAACTCTGTTTTTTTAATTCCGTAACAGTCAATTGATATAGACAACTATATTAGTTAATTTTTAGTGAAATATTGAAGTTTTAATACAAACATATTGTGTTTTTGCAAAAATTGTTCATAATAAGAAAACAAATCTCATTTATTCTGTGCGATTTTTCACTTGGATGAAAATTTGAGGTGTAACGGTGGAACATCCTAAAAATAAACTTTCTAAATATCTCCCTTATTAATGACTTAACAAAATTTTATGTTAAACAAGAAATGTGTACATATTTAACAAATGTAGAATTCTTACTAAGAATAAAAAGTACTTGATGATGAATTCAAATTTCGCGGTTCCACGGTTTTAGTTCCGGATGTTTTGGCAGAGTGCAGATCTTACAGTCAAAATTTTTAACATGGGTGTGTCGCTCCTTGAGTCTTCTGTTCTGTGTTGCCCTGGTGAATACAGTCTGGATTGTGCGGTCGGTAGTTCGATTCTCCGTTAGTGATATTATTCGGCCGAGAATAATATGTTTACATTACTCTCATTTCAAAATCATTCACCCCTCATCCAGGTGTAGGAGCTCGCCCCCTAGCATCGGCAATTAGCCTCGTTGCAGAAATAGGCCGATGTAAAATAAATAAATAAAATAAATGTTCTGTGTTGCCCACTCACCGGTTAAGTGATTTTTATAATTTTTGTCACCGCTACTTTCATCTTATTTACTAAATGTTTACCTCCTTTATTGCCCTCCCTTACAGTGATCTTTAGATTTATTGCCCACCTGCTTCCAGCTTATTTTCTTAATTTTTACCTCTCCAATCCTGTGATTTTTTTTGGTTCTTCTGCCAACCTTTCAAGTGATTTTTAAAATGTCTCCGCGCCCCTTTTTATCTCCTATTTTTTACCACCACTTTCAATAGGCGCACACCTTATCCAGACGTTGCATATCTACATCACAGATCTTTAACAACTCTTTAGGTTGAGTCATTTCAGAGTAGTCAAATTATATATATTGTTCTGGTTACATTTAAATTTTTATGTACTTTTTATCAAAATTGTAGTTATTAATTTTAAAAAACAATTTTAAAAATATGTTAACTTATAACAATTAAAGTTGTTAGGTAATCGTTTTTTGATATGAAAATACAATTTTTGTTATTATTACCTGGCATACATTATTATCTTTGATAATACATTTAGTATTTTACTAAAGAGTGATCCAATTTGGACTCTAGGATTTGTTTTTTGAATAAAACACAACATATTGGAACAATCCGAAATTTATTGTTATTAGCGTAAAGTACAGACTTGACAATTATTTATGGAATATGATGTAGGCCAAATGCCCTCCACGACTCCGCTGACATGATACCATTCTTTTGGCGAAGTTTTCCGTAATCGTTTCCAATAAATGCGGTTCGATTTCAGCAACTGCACGTCTGATGTTCTCTTTTAGTTCTGGAATCGTAGGACATAGACCCTTTCCTTCAAATAGCCCCAGAGAAAAAAGTCTAATGGGGTTAGATCGCAAGACCTCGCTGGCCAATTGATGTCGCCCCTCTGAGAGACAACATGGCCAGGAAATTTGGTTTGAAATAAAGTGAGTGTTTCATGTGCTGTGTGACATGTGGTTCCATTCTGTTGAAACCACATGTCATTTAAGTTCAAATCGTTGGTTTCATTGAAAAAAGTTGTTTAGCATCTCCCGATAGCGTACACCATTGACAGTAACAGCGTTACCAGCTTCGTCCTCAAAAAAGTACGGGCCAATGATTCCTCCAGCCCATAATGCACACCAAACACTGCATTTTTGTGGATGCATTGATTTTTCTTGAATAGCATGTGGATTTTCACTACCCCAGATGCGACAATTATGGTGTTTAACAAACCCATTCAAAAGAAAATGAGCTTCATCGCTCCATATGATTTTTTTGCAAAAATCAGCATCAACTTCTGTGTTTTCCATAATAAACTTGCACGATATTTATGCGTTGCTGCACAGTATACAGCGCCATGATACATTTGCAAAGTGTTTAGATACCAACTGTAAAAATGCAAACTTCCAACATTTACTGAACGAAAATGGCGCGCAATTCAAATCTCGGAGTCCAATTTGGATCATCCTTTATAATATCATCAAATCTACAACAGAATCAATTGATATTGATAAATTTTTCGATGCCAATACCTACATCGATACTACGAAAGGATACCGATACAAAGTGTCGATAATTACGATCGGTATTTATATCCCTAAGCGGACCTCAGGTTAAGAAGCACGACTGTCAAGCCTTTTATATAATATCGTATCATTCAAAAATAAAAAATAAACATTTTGTAAGTTATGCACGATTTTGTTATCCTCTTTGTAATTTGGAAGAATTGCATTTTGCACGATCTTCATATTTCGAAATAATACATGTTCAAGTCATAATGCTTTTTAAAATGCTTATTAATGTTAAGTTATTGTTCATTTTATTAAAGTTATTTTCAAAATTTACTAACCATTTACAGAAAAAAGATGATATGCGTAAAATTAAATTTATGTAACATGTATTTTCATAAATCGCGCCGAATTAGTTTCATTAAATTATGTTATTAAAATACAATTGAATTAGAGTCTAAATGTAGTGTAATTACATTTATAAACAAACTAAAAATGCATTACTCACTGTCCATTAGATTATGTAAGACTAAATTTATATTTACTCACTATAAACAAAGCACTTGAAATGTCTAATATCAAGGATAAAATATCATCTGAACCGCAGATGACATTTAGGAAGTTTTTACGAATACGGATATATTAATTATACAATTATATATTGAATCATAATTATTGATTGTTAATTAATATGTGTTAAACATTGTGGGGAAAAATATGACAGTTACAGGATATCATACAATATTATTTATCCTTGTAACTATTCATATGATACACGGAAAATCCATCTTTTTGTATGTTCAACATAGTATAAAAGAACATATCTCATTCAGTTAATGAATGAGACAGTACGAGGGCTACCTTTTAAGTTTTTACAAAAACTAAAAAAGATTTTTTTTGTAACAAACTTTTTATTGCTTTTCAAAATATTCGCTTTTAAAATTTATACACTTTTGCATGCGTTCAAACCTATTATCGAAACATTTTTTCCACTCTGACGTAAGTATCTCAAAAACATGGTTTTCGAAGGCTTCAATAGCTTCTTAAGGTGATGAAGATCACTGTCCATGCATTTTTTGTTTGACATTCGGGAACAAAAAACAGTCTTTAGGGGATAAATCAGGTGAATACGGGCAATGAGACATTAATTCGATGATTTTCTCCTTCGAATAATCAATTATTTGATGTGCTGTGTGGGAGCTTGCATTGTGATGCGACGTTTTTGGTTGTTTTTCCTGTTCTTGTCGATGACTTCTGGCAAACAAATTGTTGTATACCATTCAGCATTAACTTTTGTCTGATCCTCTAAAGGAATGGTTGCGACATGTCTATTACAACTGAAAAAACAAGCGATCCTTTTATTGGAAGTGTTTAGTGAACGAACAACTTTTGTGAGTTTCGGTTCATCTTAGAAGACCCAAACAGTGGATTGTTGCTTAGTTTCCGGTTCATATGAATAAATCCAAGTTTCATCACTTGTAAAGATGTTATATACGGATTTTGCAGTGCCTAGGTTGAATTTTTTAGCATTCCCTTACACCAATCAACGCCAGCCTTTTTTTTGAGCTTTGGTCAAATTATGCGGAATCCATCGGGAACAGATCTTTTTCACAGCTAAATGTTCAGAATAGCTGTGTTTTTAAATAAAATTTACTATTTTTTTCATTTAACTGCTTGTTGGTAAAATATTGTACTTGACTCGCATATAATTGCTATATTTCACTCGGATGATTACAACCCTCGCCTACGGCTCTGGTGGTAGACTTCATTCTCGTGAAATATAGCTCCCAATATACGCTTGTTAAATAAAATACTAATATAATAAATAATAATAAAATTATACAACGATTATAAAAATAATTTGGAAACTGGGAAGGGAAAACCCAGAAAAATTTTAAAATCCTTTGAGGAGGAAGAGTTTTATGTAGATCTATGATGTAGATATGCAACGTCTGGGATAAGGTGTGTGCCTATTGAAACTGATATACAAAATTATAAATTTGCTGATTTTAAACGTAATTTAAAAATAATAATAATAATAAAAAATTTTCTGGTCCGCGTAAAAAAATGTCTTTTTTCCGGCCCGTGTAAGATATAGGTTGGCCGACCGGCGTAGCGTAGTGGTTACACATGTGCTCTGCATTGCGATGGTCTCGGGTTCGAATCTCGTTCAGGCATGAAAATTTTTCTCAAATAAAAATTGTCCTGGCTAATTGCCACAGCAGCAAAGGCCATTAAATTAAAAAAAAAAGATATAGGTTGAGAAACACTGGTCAAGTAGGCCTTGAATTTTATTTAAAAAATGTAAAAAATTTAGCAATTTTGCGTTGTTTATTGTTTTTGAGCATTTACTTTCATTGCTTTTGATCATAATGCTTATTTTTTAATATAATTGTAATATAAATACAAATATATCTTTTTACAGATATATTGTTTGGAATATAACCTCAAATTCGTACGCTAAATGTCAGTTAAATGATACTGAAGGATGATATAACCAACCTAATTTAAAAACATATAAATTCCATGGCTATCTAGACTTTTTTCGATCATACTGTATCTATAAAATAGTCTTTGTCAATACTAAAATAACTAAAATTGCATACTTTAAAGCCGCATTCAGAGCTCTTAAATCAATAGCTTATGCACTGTAGCTTATGGACTGTTCACTGTCACCAGAAAGTTTGTCATATGATAAGACGTGAAACCGTTCAGACCTCCAAATTTAATACACTGTTTGTTGTGGATTGTGCATAATTTTCTAAACTTATAGCTAGTGAGATGTTTTAATGAGACAGACATATACACATTGGCTATCGCATTCTATCAGTGACACCGTAGTTATCGAATGCCTTTACATAACCTAACATAATGTCATCATTAACAAATCTTACTCAAAATTACAAAGACGGACAGTAAATATGATCAATTTAGGTAATTAGGTAGTTAAAATCTAAGACAACAGAATTATAAGAACGATAATACATATAAAATATTTTACGAAGCTAAATAGTTGGTTTCAAAATCCACAGATGGAGGGCTATTCACAACGTACTAATTTATAACAGATGTGAACGGTACATGGAACGTTAAAAGAATGCATTAAAGCATAACTCAAAGCAACACAACGAACAGTCTATAACTTATTAATTTAAAGAGGTCTGAATGCGGCTTAATTTTCAACTTTTTGAAAATTTTGCAGACACTAGGGTAACTCGTATTAAAGTTGTACCTCCTTTAATTTTATTTTTATAGAGTTCATGTTGGAATGGCTAATTATTCCAGAAAGTTTCCAGATATATAGAGTTGTATTTAAATACATTTGAACTTATTTAGCTTCAAAAGAAGTTTTTATTTTGGGGTTGGTACCATTGTGTAAGGTAAAGTTTAGGAAGCTAGGAAATACACAGCGCTTAGATCGCGGTAGTCTAAATATTAATTTCCCAAATTTTATATAAAAAAAAATTAAAACTACAATACCTTTTGGGAATTCGTCTATTGAAGTGTTTTCTCATTTTATCCATCGTCATTTTGCCACAAAATTTATCACAGACCAAAACACTACCACCAAAAAAACAGTCTTAAAGTCTTTAAAACCACGAAAAATATTTGAAACTATTAAACTTATAAACTAAATCAATAAATTCAAACTGAATTTTCGCGCGATTCGTAAACGCGTGTTTAAAAGAGCGCCACTTTGAAATGATTCGCAGTGGAGCGCTGTTAGGCGACTGGTAGGTTGTTGGCCGAGACCACGAGTTTTGCTGCCAGCACCGGTGTAATACCAGGTACTCTCTAGTGATGATTCTCTACGTCCGGTCACCAAACAAACTCTCGACACTTCCTCTCATTTCGATGATACAGGTACATTGACACAATGATTTTGTGGGGTAATTAATTAGTTTTTTCATGGTGAGACAAAAATGAAGACTAGAGGCCTCACATGGGAGAGGCTATAGAAGTTGGTGAGACAATAGATATATTGGTTATGGCATCATATATAGCACTAGATTAAAATTGGTTGCGTCTTTAAATTGTATGGTTGTAAACAGTTTTAAGTTAAGTTTTGTGTTATTAGTGTATTACTAGATGTTAAATGGGCCTCTACGGCATCCTACCAAGGCCCCAGCGTTATTTTTAACCTTGTTAGCACTATAATAAAATGGAATGATAGTCATTTCTCAAACAAACCAAAAATATGGTAGCAAAATAATATATACTAAGAATAATGCGTAAAAGGTAGATACCATAGACCAGAGTTTCCCAAACTGTGCTCCGCGAGCGTCTACTAGTGCTCCGCGATCTACTAGTGTTGCTATATATATTGCAACGATAGTACTTCGCGAAGAATTCTAGACGAAGGATGAGGAACCCTTTAACCATAGAGGTCTGCTTCTCGCAGAATCTCCTTCCCCTTTACAACAAATTGGAAAATTGAAAAATAAATACTCCCTAACTAATTGATTAGAATGATTTTTTATTTATGAAATAGTTCCAAATATCTAGTAAAACAAAGAATAATACAAAAAGTTCTAATTTAACAAGGACGTGGCTGTCTCCGCAGTTTGTATGGAACATGATAAAGTTGTTTGTAATCTTCCATTACGATGAAGTTTTGTATAATTCTTAATTTTATAATTCTTTTGTATAATTCTTAATTTTGTGTATAATTTGAGAAATCGAAGGGACGTTACCAGATGGCATACAAATTTAGGTTTTGTTTCATTTTTACCGACCGCCAACATATATAAGGGATGTATTGTGATCATACCGATTTCGACATTTCGAGATTTCAAAGGATCTCCACGAATTGAGGTCCCTGCAAAGGGACCTCAATTCGGAGGTCTCTCTCAAGGGAGGTCTGTCTGTCTGTCTGTCAGTCTGTCTGTCTGTCTGTCGGTCTGTCTGTCGGTCCGTGTACACGTGCAGAGCAAATTCGGCTAAAACGATATCTATGAAACTTCATATTTAAGCTTTTGACATCAATGGTACGAGTTGATCAACTTTTGGTAAAAATCGGTTAACTAGAAATGGAAGGTTACTGGGGTCGGTTTTAAGATTTTTGCGAATATTTCACAACAGAGAAATATTTCGAAAAAAATTATTTAACAAAATTTGCTATAAAAGCAATAACTAACAACATTTTTTGATAAAGCAGCATAAATTAAACAAGTATTTTGTGATAGTGGTCGGTCCTGTGGTGTCCACAGCTGATTTTTTTCCTTATTAATGTGCGGAATATTCTAGGAATTCCCTCATTTTGTAGGGTATAGAAAGCTCGATTGTTCGAGCTTTCGAGCTTTGAGTTTAAAATACACTACCATTATAAGTACACCTTACATAAAATAAATAGTCAAATGATTTAAAGATAATTACTTATTTATAAAATAATATTTTAACCCTTTACCGCATAGTGTGCCATATATGGCACATTTCGATTTTTATTTTTTATTTTACTTTTAAAACTGAATCAGAACGTTACTTCATGAATGTTCTTATATGCCACATACACAGCAATGGATCCTGTAGTATCTCAAGTAATGGGCTGCAACAGATTTGAGGATATCAAGCGGAATTTGCACTTCAACGATAACTTGAATTTATTGAGAAAGGACAACTAGAAGATACGAGCTTTTCTTTCAAAAATTCGAGGGCGGCTGCTTTTAATCCCTAATGAAGAACACCGAGCAATTGACGAGCAAATAATACGGAATCATTTTCTTTTGTAACATAATGTAGAATCATAATGTTCAATGTATGGTGCAAACCCTAAATTATTATTTTAATAATAATAATAATAATAATAAACATTTATTTGTTTTAAGGGAATCCCTTATACAAAGAGAGGAGAGATACATATCATTACAAATAGCATTTACATAATTTTAAAGATATTACAAAAATTTCATTTTTAAGAGAGAAAATTATAAAAGGAAAAAAAATATATATCATGGTTAAAAGCAAAACAAGATATATGTTTATAATACAAAAATATGAATTTAAAAATTAAGTTAGAGCAAAGTGTAATAGAATTAGAGTGAAATAACAAAGTATTCAAAGTACAATTAAAATAAGTTTAGAATGAAAAAAAGTACTGAAAGAAGAGTTTTAAATTTATGTCTGTTGACTTATTTTAATTATTATTTTTTCATAACAATAATAATTAATATTTTAAATATATTTTTTAATTTAATTTTTCTGTCAATAAGAACCAATTCCTAATGCTCATGAATTATTTCAGCCAAAAATAAAAATTCATGCAATAAAGGGTTAAGAAAACGAGAGCGTGTAATGATTTGTCCGATAGTTTTGATCGAATCTTGGTACAGAAATTATTTGCCACTGAAAATGCTCTTTCCGAATCAATAGATGTTGGTTTAGCTGTATTGATGGCATCAAGCAATCGCTTACAATTAGAAAAAGTAAATAAAATAAAAGTTTTCTGTCAATTCGCCATTACTTTTTGATAATGAAAATTCTTGCAGATGTGGTGACAGGAATTTAAATGTAAAACGACAGAAAATATTTGGATGCTTGAAGCTCGTCGAGCTTTGAATCGAGCTTCGAGCCCCCGAAAATGGCCTAAAACCATCGAGCCTCGAGCTCGAGTCTAGGCTCGTCCCAAAACATAATCCATTGAATCTGGATTAAGGAAAATAAAACCGTGTTAATTATAATTCTGTTGAATCTGTGATATCCCAAACACCAACTCGAATAAATAAATTAAAAGTATAGAAATTACAATCAATAGTAGTGGAAGAGAAATTTTTTTAAATTCTAAGATTTTTTTAGAATTTCTAGGAATTTTCAGGTCCTCTTGTCCCGGATTGATATGCTTGACAAATGGTAACTATACCCAGGGCCGTATCTAGATTTTTTCGGGCCCTGGACAATATTTGATAATTGGGTCTCCCTAAACACTATATAATACAAGTGATGTCCTTAAAAAGAATGGTCCTCACTTCTAAAATATACAAGTGATGACGTAAAAAAAAGTTCCTCACTCAAATACAATTATTATGCCCATATTTTCCTTTTTTGGGCCCCGGGTATATGCCCCTGTTGCCCCTGCTTAGTTACGGCACTGACTATACCATTTACTTGCTCTGTGCACTATACTATAAAAATACCTGTCACCTGTTATATCCATAGGAACAAAGTGTCTTAAAGAGGAAATGCTTTATGTTGTAGCTTGATAGACTGACATTGTATATTATTTATTCCGAACACATTAATCTTTTCCAGTTAAATATTTCGGTGCTAACTCATACATTTTAAAATTCTTTCAATGAGTAACATTACAAGGAATCTTGAGAACTGAACTTAAATGTATGTTTTAATCGTCTAAAGGACGAATGTCTCACCATTGTTGAAGAAAAATTAACAACTGTTTACTTCCTTATTACAGACAAGAAACATGTAAAAATGTTAATATAGAAATCATAAAATTCAACAAAGTAATGTTATGATAATAAACCATCATTTAAAGATCTTATATTAAAAAATAAAACATCTTTATAAAAATGTAGATGTAGTTTTTGTCTAATATATTAAATTTTCTGGAATATGAGGGCAATTAGAGGAAATTCTCAAAATTGTTAAACCAGAAATCATCAATAACGTGTTCAATATTGTTCTACAGGCAGTGGCGGCGCTAGCTCTTAAAATATGGAGGGGCAAAAAAAAATTAGTTAAATTGGGGGGGGGGGGGGGGACAGGAAATATTTTTTTATCGTTTACATATGAAAATACAAGTGACCTAAAAAAAGGTTCTGGCTTCTAAAATATATTTTTTCCAAGCAATTCTAGGAGGGCCAACTGGAGGCCAGACCAACTATTGGGGGGGACCCCTGTCTACAGGATTGTTGAATTTGCAACGATGTTGGAACCCTTTTAATATGATTGAAAAGTCAAGGTTGTCTAATTGATTTATAAATATTTCATTGTATTTCATGGTTATTACTTTGAAGAATCCTCCACATAGTTTATTTGCAAAACTCGCGAGCGGATTGAGCCTGAAAACCCCCTATGTTCGCCAACTGGTTGTTATATTTCTTTATGACTTAGGAATAAGTGTGCTTGGAATAAAGTCTGCATTTTTCTTAACCTACGATTAATGATAGTTTAATAATTAAATTTGAGATACTTGGTTACACAATCCCGTGAGAGACCCAATCAAAAACCTCACAAAAGAGCCTCTTGAACACCTCACAACACTCACAGGGTTGAAAGACGTTTTCGAAGTTCAGTTAAAAACATAATAAAAAATTCTGTTATTCAGATTTTCTTGGACAGGAAGTTATTATGTCTTTATACAAAAATTAAAGGAAATAAAAATTAACAGAAATCGAAATATCTATTAGTAATAGTTACAATTAAACTCTCCAAAAGAAAGTGAATGACAAAATAGCATCTATAAACTGTATTTAAACATTTATTAATATAATTTATATTGTGAAATCGTGCGAAACATCCAGATATTTAGCAGAACATATATTTACCTAAGAAACACGTACATTCGTCATGTTAGCCTTTGTAAGAAGCCGAACTAAAGTGGAGTCAGAAATGAATATTTATGGATTTGCAAATGAATATTTTTCAATATTAAAGGGCACAAAATGAACTATTACTGCTAATATGACGTGTTTTAACACATATATACGAGGTGTGATTTAAAAGTTTTTGCAATTTTGGTAATTCCTTCGCTACATTTGTTGGATTGTAAAACTTTTTTGTTGTTATGTTGCTTAACCTGTCTTTGACGACTGTCTCAATTAGCAGCCACATTGGATGTGTATTTTAGATTTGAAAGCTAATTAAAGAAGTTGTGTTTCTGTATATTCGGCGATTTTTTATTTTTCACAATGAGGGATCAAAGAATATGCATTAAATTTTGCGTGAAAAATGAAATCAAGTGCTGCAAAGTAGTGGAAAGTCATTTGGTGAGTTGAGTATGAATGAACGAGCGATTTACAGATGGTATAAACCCTTTCAAGATGGCCGTGATTCAGTTGAATAAAATGATAGAGTTGGGAGACCCAGCACTACGCTCACAGGAAAAAACGTGGAAAAAGTTAAGAAAATTCTTGACAGCCATCGAATTATAGGTCGGTATATCGTATGTTTTATGCGAAGAAATTTTCACTAATGTTTTGGGAATGAGGCAGTGGCAGCAAAATTTGTTCTGAAATTGTTAAATTTTGAACAAAAAATTTGTCGTAAAGAAGTCTCAGGAAATGATTGATGATGTAGTCAATGACTCAACATGGCTCCAGCGCATCATAACGGGTGACGAGACATGGGCGTATGGTTATGACATCCAAACAAATGCACAATCGTCTCAATGGAAGCTTTCAAATACACCAAGCCCTAAAAAAGCACGCCAAGTTCGATCGCATATTAAAATTCTTCTCACTGTTTTTTTTTCGATTATCGTGGTATTGTGTACCATAATTTTTTACCGCAAGGTGTTAAGCCGCATTCAGACCTCTTTAAATTAATAAGTTATAGACTGTGCGTTGCGTCGCTCTGAGTTATGCTTTAATGCATTCTTTTAACGTTCCATGTACCGTTCACATCTGTTATAAATTAGTACGTTACGAATAGCCCTCCATCTGTGATATTTGAAACCAACTATTTAGCTTCGTAAAATATTTTATATGTATTATCGTTATTATAATTCTGTTGTCTTAGATTTTAACTACCTAATTACCTACATTGATCATATTTACTGTCCGTCTTTGTAATTTTGAGCAAGATTTGTTAATGATAACATTATGTTAGGTTATGTAAAGGCATTCGATAACTACTATTCGCTGATAGAATGCGATAACCAATGAGTTTATATGTCTGTCTCATTAAAACATCTCACTAGCTATAAGTTTAGAAAATTATGCACAATCCACAACGAACAGCGTATTAAATTTGGAGGTCTGAACGGTTTCACGTCTTATCATATGACAAACTTCCTGGTGACAGTGAACAATCCATAAGCTATTGATTTAAGAGCTCTGAATACGGCTTTACAGTTATTAAAGAATACTATTTGAGCTTGTTGCGTCGGCTGCGTGAAGCAATTCGTAAAAAACGGTAAGATTTATGGAAAGACAATTATTCTTGGAAATTGCGCCATGATAACGCACCAGCTCATACTTCATTGCTTGTTCGAGAATTTTCTATCCAAAAATAGCACCCTAATGATACCGCAATCACCTTATTTACCAGATATGGCCCCATGTGAATTTTTTCTCTTCCCAAAGATGAAAAAAACAATGAAAGGACAACGTTTTACGACCATTGATGAAATAAAAGTAAAATCGCAGAAGGAGCTGAATACTATACCAATATCTGCGTTTCAGAAGTGTTTTGAAGACTGGAAAGAACGGTGGCATAAGTGCATTATATCCGATGCGGACTATTTTGAAGCAGAGGCAAACGATTACAGTGGATATGACACGTTATGAGGTTGAGGGAGGACAGAATGGTTAGGAAGATTGAATACCCGTCGACCAGTGGGAAGACTTCGCAAGAGATAGAGAGATCAACTAACCAAAGACCTATCAAATATTGGTATACAGCAGGGGCGCTCAGACTTAAACCATCGGCGATCGACCATAAAAGCATAAGGCGGCAAGCGATCGACTAGGTAAAAATAAAAAAAGTTCGTAAATGGTTATATTTATTAATTGCAAAGATACAACAACTAATGTTATTTTGATGTTGATGAATGGCATTGCATGTCATCTGCATACTTTTCATAAAACGGCACATAATTACAAAGTGCCAAACGCAAGCATAATTTAAGATGTTCGCCACTGAGCCGATTACGATATTTAGATTTAATTATTTTCATTTCGGACTCGCAGAAATAAGTTGACCCAAATAATGCTGTTAACTGAAGGGCTATTTGTTTCAAAAATGCATATTTTTCTTCAGATAAACAAGCCCAAAACTTATTATCTGTTGCTCTGGCTTTGAGATGTATATCTGACATAATTTTCAAGACTGGAATGAGATCTACCTCATTCCAAATAATATCTATTAAATGTTAAATCTTAAATTATCATCTATTATTCTATCAGATAGTTTAACATTTAATGTTCGTTACTATATTAATAACTATTAAATTACAATAACTGTAAAAAAATATATAAAATACGTTTTATAAATATGTACGCGATCGACTTAAAAACCTCTCGCGATCGACTAGTCGATCGCGATCCACTGTTTGAGCGCCCCTGGTATACAGGGTACTTGGTAAAATCTGACTATGAATAGATCGAGATGGAGGATGTGATTGAGGCCAAAAGTCAACCTGACTGATAGTGCCCAAAGAAGAAGAAGAAAATTATTTTGAAGAGGAAAATATAAAAATTGATGAATAAATAAATATTATTTTGTAAATTAAAAAATTGCACGAAGTTTTGATCACACCTATATAAAATAGAATCAATTTTTAATATAACAATATAGAGAAATTTCTAGCAATTTAATGCTTTTTTAAATTATGTCATTCTGGGGACATTTACCTCTATTTGTTACGTTAGAAATCATTATTATAACAATACCAACAAATTAATAAACATGATTACATGACTAAATGTTTCATATTCTATTAATCACAATATTTAACGTTATTTTAAAAAGAAACATGATAATTTCTTCAGTCATTCAAATAGAATTATTACCATAGTTTAATTTTAATCATTCGTTAAATACCGTTTTTATTGTATTGCAAATAATGTATAACCATTAAATTGTTTGTGTTACATTTAATTTTTGTGACACTCTTACTTAAAAACAGTTTCCGTAAAACTACTGAAATAGATCCGGAATAGGTGTTGTTTGAATTTGTATTTGCAGTTTATTTTAGATTTGTAAGTTGGTAGCTCTTATGACGTCATAACATGGCGATTGTCAAATTATTATTTGCTTCTTAAGGTTCAGTTATACTATATTGTGGGTTTTTAGAAATATTTTTTGTGTAGTTTTCTTTCAGACCTAACAAATCCCAAAATCTATCTTAAAATATAAAAGTGAAATGTATGTTTGTGTGTCCCAGCACATTTAAAAAACTACTGTTCCAATTTGCACCAAATTTGGTACAGGGCGGTAAAATGAACTCATGTAAAATTAGTAATGGGTGGAAATTAGCGCTGTCAAATATTTACGCTCGCTAGCACTTTTGAGTTTTTAGGTTACCTAAAACCTCAAAAACAGCTAAACCGATTTTAATGCGGTTTTCACCAGCCTTTTCACAATTTATCTGAAAAGTTTTTATGCTATATATTATAGTGAATATTTAGAAATAAGTCGGAAGAATCTTCCATACTGCTAAAATATAAAAGATATACATATTGAAAATATATATGACAGAATTTTTGGGTTTTATATTGCTAGAAAACTGTTTTCGAGGATATAAAATAAGCATTTATATATATATATTTTTTTAGACAAAAATTATATCTTTTAGTTTGCTGTTGAAGTATCGTAAACCCTGAGACTATACGATAAATATTACTTCAGTGGCAAGAGCAAAACCAACGAAAAACATGCCTTTGATCTATATACTTAGGATTAATAGATCAGGAGTAATCACAGTCATTATAATAAATATAAAAATCATTATTAATAATTTCGTAAAGTACAAGATCAAATGCTTCACGTGGCCGGCGCTGACTTGAGCGATGAGTGATTCTCACATCAACTATGTGGCATTTTCCCGATACAACAGGACACTTATAGGTGTTGTTACTAAGTAACTGTTTTACCAATGTTTACAAAGAATAAATATAAAGTTTAATATAATGGTAGATTAAAACATAAAAGAGGGCGGGGGTTGTGTCAAACCCACGGCCGCAGGTCTTTCAGTCGTAGAATACGTCGCGTGACTGTTGGGTGAGTGTTAGAAATATGTGAATGCGCAGAGTTTAGGTTTGGAGAGATTTATATATTATTTTGCTGTCTAATCAAATTTTCTCACAAATGTTATACTAAAAAGAAGACAAATATCTATACATCTCGCGTAGATGAAACAAATGACACATTGTGGTACATGCTGTCATGTCACGATCCCGAGTTATACTAATTTTACCGTGCGCACCGCAGCCCGATTTTGCGTCATCTGACCTAGAACGTTATTTCTATAGCCTCTGAGTTGAAGAGAGGAAGGTCCTCTCTTCAACTTAACGTCTGAGTTGAAGAGAGTACCTTCCTCTCTTCAACTCAGTTATTATATTGTTGCTAGCTTTTATAGTTTTGAAATTATTGAAGGAAGACTGATGTTAACTTTTTTTGGCACAAACGGATTTTTACCAAAGGACCCAATAATGGAACGTAGTGATAGACCTATTCGTACCAAGCCAATCTATGCCGGCTACATTTACTTTTTGCCGGTAGCGAAGCACCGGGTATACTGCTAGTAATAATATATATTTGAAATAATGTAGAATAAAACAGAACATATTTTTACAGGAAGATGACATTATATTGTATAAGTTGGTCATATGCCTTGACCTAACTTAACCTAATTTCTTATCTTAAATATTTGTGTTTAAATATTTTGATTCTTTTCAACTAGACTTATCAATATCAGTGACATGAAGACTTTTCATCGTCCTTGTAAGCCTTTCTCTTAAGCTAGGCTACACGTTTTTTCCACAGAGAACGCCGAAATGAACTTTTTTGAGGACATCTTCTCACGAAACCTTTACTCAATTATCTGTAACATGTTTGGATACATTCACTTTCTTTATAAAAAAGTATTGAAATGTTCCAACAAAAAAACATAAACTTGAACCACATTTTTTTATCGTTTTTGTTGTGAACAAATCTAAATTTTTGGAGAAAATTACTCGACTGGTTTTAATTTGGTGTCATTGTTTATTGTAGAAATTTTTTTCATTACAATTAACTTTCTTATCGCGACTTAAGTGTAGGTTTATTTGATTATTTTAATGGATATGATTCAACTTTTAAAGATATTTTGCATTTTGAACTTCGAAACAGTTTTAATTTCAGAAGAATGGTGCATTAGCAAAGATAATATTATTTATTTGTTCATAGCAAATAATAACCAGCCAGTGTGACAATAGTACAGTGTACCAGGTCTACAAGTATGAAATGTCGATTTTAAAAATAAAACACATTAGAAGCTCCATTAGAAGTTATACATTTTTCCCATCTGTCAGGCACTTTGTGAATACCTCGCCAGTAGAACTCTTCCCCTTTCCCCGCAAACCATTCATCTAGCCATTCTTTCACATTTTCATATGAACAAAAGTGCTGCTCGGCAAGTGCGTGACCCATCGATGCGAACAAGTGGTAATCTGAAGGGGCTAAGTCTGGTGAGTAAGCGGCATGGGGTAGCACTTCCCACTTGAGTGCCTCCAATGAGTTGCAAACTGCTTTTGCCTTATGTGATGGAACGTTATCGTGAAGAAAGATTACCTTGTGCTGTCTTCTTTCGTATTCTGGTCGTTTTATGAGCAGCGAATGGTTCAATTCGATCACTTGTTGTTGGTAGCGTTGGGTATTAATTGTTTCACCAGGTTTTAACAATTCATAATAGACCACACCCTTTTGGTCCCACCAAGTACAGAGCATTGTCTTTTTGCCAAAACGATTCGGTCTTGCAGTTGATGTGGATGGTGAGCCTGGGTTCACCCATGATTTTTTGTGTTTGGGATTTTCAAACTAAATCCATTTTTCATCGCCTGTAATGATACGATGCAAAAAAGACTTTCTTTTGTATCGTGCAAGCAAAATTTCACAAGTGTTTTTGCGTTTTTCTATCTGCCTCTCATTCAATGCATGTGGAACCCATCTGCCGACTTTCTGGATCTTACCCATTGGAAATTTTTATAAAAAAATATCGATTTTTTTTAGTAGATGAAAAATTATATTAGATTTTTAAAATTTATTGTGTGGCATCAATAGAAAGCTCTTAGGACGTAGATCAAAGCAAGGATTGGGAGTCAGCAGAAAAATAAATGACTCCCGAGTCGGTTTGAGAATCGATTCCGACTCCCGACTCCTTTCACTCGTATATCGTACTTACATTAAATATTTTAGGGTGGGGTGAGCTGTTATTATAAAATGTCATTTTCTTGACCTTTTGGCATTTTCTTGACTTATATCTTGAGTTTTTCTGTCGTATTTAATATACATTTTTGAATACATATATTAGTTTAAAAAATACATATATATTTTTGAATTATTAATATTAATTTAATTCTGGATAGGTCTTTCTTGTATTTTAATCTTATCTTTTAAGGTCTTTCCATGCCCCAAATTTTATCTACACTACCTGTCCTGGGTCTTTTGTGATACTTATTATTACAATGTAAAATATAAAATATAAAATATAAATATTGTAAAAAGATTTTCCTTAGATATTAAAAAAACATATACTTTTACTAATTCCTCAAATTTGTGTAGGTTGAAATTTGAAAGTAAACCATCATTTTAAAAATCACCTTTGGCCTAAAATTTTGGACATTATACTTATTTATTAATCAAATAAAAATTGTTAAAATCCTTTCTAAGAACTACTTTTTCAATTAACGTTAATTAAGTAAAATGTAGTACAAAAGAACAACCAAAACACATAATTAGAAGAATAAAACATCTGTCTAAAAACTACAATTAGTTCATTTAAAAAAAATCTTAATAACCTATAGTTTATTAACATATGTTAACACAATTTCATTATGCAAAATCTTCCTAATTTATTATTGACTAAAAGTTGTATATTTGTCAAAGAGGCATTATGGAAATGTTTAGTTCAAACGTGTTATGAAAAGAAAATCTGCATTTTGATTAATTTCGAAAGTGATGATTCAACAGACGTTTTCTCAAATAAATTAGGCAGTTTATGATCAATATATAAGATTAGCTTAAGACATTCATTTTTCTAACAATATTTTTTAAATATTTCACATAGAGAGGTTTCGATAAGCCAGTAACTTCGGAATGCAAGATTATTTATTACTAAAATACGAGATAGTTTTCAACATAGTCTCTTTTTAGCTCTATACATTTTGTCCAACGCCATTCCAACTTTTTTAAACCTTTCAAAAAGTATGATTTCTAGAACTCTGCAAAATATTACTATTACTATTATATTTATCGACCACATCATTTTACTTACTTACTTACTTACTTACTTAATCGTTGAGCCCTTTTACCATCACTGGTGTCGGGCTTTGTATGTAGAGTTTGATTGCTACTTGTACTTGTTCTCTTCTTTCGTGGAAGAACGGAGCCACAGCTTTTTCCATTCACTCCTATTCTTCGTCCTACTTTTCGCTCCATTCCAGGTGATGTCTCTTCTCTCTATTGCACTTTTGATTTCGTCACTCCAATCCTTTCTCGGTCTTCCTCGGCGTCTTCCTTTAGTTACTTTGGCTTCGTAAACTTTCTTCTTGTCTCTACTATCTTCCATCCTTTGAATATGACCGTACCACCTAAGTTGCCCTTCTTCTATTACTTCTTCTACTGGTTTGGTTCTCAGTTGTTCTCTATATTCTGTGTTCTTTATTCTGTCCGATTTTGTCTTTCCTTTGATCTTTCGTAGGAACCTCATTTCACTACTTCTTATTCTGCTTCTTAGCTTCTCTGTTGTTGTCCAAGCCTCTGACCCATATGTCAGCACTGGTATGGCCACTTTCTTAAATATATGGACTTTTACTTCAGTCTTTCTTAAATATCTGGACTTTAACTTATTGGACACGATATGAGTGTGTCGATCCTATTTTAAGTGTGGATCAATACTTACACCCAAGAATTGAACATAATATACATTTTCAAAGTTGAAATAGGCGTGTTTCAGCGATGATCTCCTCGTTCGAAACGAATCTTTTTCCAGCGAACCATTTCTTCATGTTTAGAAAGAAGAAGTCGCAGGGGGGCAAATCTGGAGAAAAGGGTGGATGAAGGAGCAGTTCCTAGCGCAATTCGACCAATTTGGCTATTACGATTGCGGACAAATGAGCTGATGCATTGTTATGGTGGAACAGAACTTTTTTCTTCGCCAAATGAATCCATATTTTCATCGATTCAGTGTATAATCGATCCAATAAAGTGACATAATATTGTCCTTCTTTTTCCCTTTTCCAGATAGTCGATGAAGATTATGCCTGGCGAATCCCAGAAAATCGTATCCATAACCGAAGTGGTCGAGGGAACCCTTTTTTGTCGTCTTCGGAGTATGTTCGCCAGGAAAAATCCACTGTTTTGACTATTCTTTTATTTCTGGAGTGATGGGTCCATATTTCATCGACGGTTATAAAACGACGCAAAAGAGCTGACGCGTTACATAAAATCTAGATATCATATGAAAAATGTTTTCGTGAATATCCTACTCATTAAAATGTTTGCAAATATAACTCACCTAATATAGAAACGCTTGTCTTTTATGTTTAATATAAATTGCCATTGTTAAATTTACCCATATTTGTTACAAATAAAAATGAGTCGGCATGTACTAAAGAAGTACAGTAGATAACAAATGTATATTTCAAATAGAAGTCAATTTTTCCATTCTAAACGTGACTCATAACATCTCCTGTCTTTGTATGAAACAACACGAATTCCAACAGCACTTCATTTGTTTCTCTATTCATGGCACTATTCATCAAACTATTAAATAAGCTACATTCACTTCAACAATACTATCTTACATGGTGTTGATTGGCGATGTGTTAATTATTTAACTTAAAAGGCTCTTTTGAATACTTCGGTAACTATAATTTCTAATTATTTGTAGAAAACGACTTAGTAAAAATTATTGCTTAAATTTACACAGCAAAGTAAATATTAGTATAACTAATCATGATTTTTAATGAGTCAGTATTGTGGAAATATTTAAAAAAATAAATCTCTTCAAGACACGTCCGACGTTTCAACAATTAGAAAGATTAAATCAGAAACTAAAGGAAAAACTCTAAATTTATTTAATCGAAAATGAATAATTTGTCATCATGACAGTGTTCGTCCTCACTCAGCAACAGGCCCGGCCCGAGAAAAAGCGGGGCCCGGTGCAAGAGCTCGTGCGGGGATTTTTCTTCTAAAAAAAAATAAAAATACATTTCATAACTACCATTGCCCATAGAAAACCTATTGTTATGAAATCTCATTCTGAAAACAGTACTGAAATCATGACGCGACCCAAATGCCCATAGAACGTTTTAGACCGTATGCAAAAGTGCCTTATTGAGATGCAGATATAATTTCAAACTGTTTAATCGGTATGAAGAAAAAAGTTTAATTAAATTGACTAGGATGGACTGGAGCCAATGAAATAAACCATGAACAAAGAGATTTTCGTATTGTACCATTGTGCCAGTAGGTAGTAGAATTGAGGTAGACCAAAGCTTAGGTGGGTTGATTGTGTAACACAGGATGCTCGGTCTATCGGTGCGAACAGGAGGACAATAACACAAAATCGGAAGGAATGGCGGAAGACGATTGAGACAGCTATGGCCTTCAAGGGCCTTGAAGGTTGTACCAGTAATGATGACTAATTCCTTCTGGCATGTTTTATTGCAAAATTGTTTTCTTGCCAACTCGGACTAGATTGACAAAATTGCTAATGAAGAGAATCGCTCCTGACTTATACAAGATCGTAAATAATTTTTTATTATTTTCAGTTTTGAAAACGATCTCTCTGCCGATGCAACTGTTACTGGAATTGTCAGTATTACTTCCAAAACAGTTACAAAATTGGGATACAATTCAGATAAATTGTTCTTGTAAATATATTCTAAAATTTCTAAAATCGTATTTCTAGGCGACAATACCCGACGACACATTTTAATTTTATAAAAAAGATCTGTACAATCAATGTCGTCTTTTAAACACAAATTTAAATCTTTGCAACATTTAAGCAGATCGTCTTCAGTCATCTTTTGTATATTGTCTGTATTTTACAAAAAGCTAAATACATTTTCGTGGTGATGATAAATTTCGAATCTTTTTTTAAATGATAAAATTGCATTGTCGATTATAATTAAAAAGTATTTAATTCTGAAATGTTCTTCTGCGGATGAAATGGGTTCATCAGTTCCTT
Organism: Liopterus haemorrhoidalis; assembly: GCA_963971575.1. Classification (NCBI taxonomy): domain Eukaryota; kingdom Metazoa; phylum Arthropoda; class Insecta; order Coleoptera; family Dytiscidae; genus Liopterus; species Liopterus haemorrhoidalis. The sequence goes on along the minus strand of OZ020618.1, from coordinate 11,329,112 downwards.
CGTAAGAAAACTGTTTTGTCTTCCGATCAAAACGATGTATTTTAAATTTTGGTTCTATTTCAAATGTCGGTAATGGCTGGATTTTTTATACATATTTAGTGGAAATAAGTCCAAATCATTTCATATTTTGTATAAAGGTAAACTGCAACTATGAAAAGAACCGATTTAGTCATTCTATAAATTAAAAAAAAAAAAAAATTGGGTCGCGCGGGGCCTTCCGAAGTGCGGGGCCTTGTGCGGTCGCACCCTTCGCACCGTTCGCACCGCCCTCTGGCCGGCCCTGCTCAGCAAAAATAACCCGCGAAAATATTCAGGACTAAGGTGTAGGCTAAAGATAGGGTAGACTAAAAATAAGGCAAGAAGATATAATGTTCTCCATAGTTTGGGATTGGTGGTTGCAGCTACAGCTTGTGTCTTAAGAGTTGCTCCACTTGTCTAGGAGACTAGCACAACGACCATGTCCAGTTAGAAGATGATTCAATTTCTTCCAAACCCACCTGCTTTTGTTGTAGGTTCAATGGTAAATGGTCTTATATAACCGAATTTCTACCATTCTTCAGCTCAACCTTCTTGCAGATTAAAGCTATTTTTGAGATGTATTTTCAATCACTGGATACTTTTGAAGGGCCTTATTTTGTCTTGCCCAAGGCTTCACAAAACCACGGTCCACTCCCAAACCAATTGTGTGGATGTAATTTATCATATGTTTTTAGTAAATTGCTCATCAAAATAGCAACAATAGTTATTCAAAAAACTTAATTTCCATTAATAATGACCCATTTTCCTTAAGTGTTGTACCTACTATTGTGGTACCTACATACCTACTATTTTACGGCCGTTCAAAAGCTACGAGAAACGAATGAGAATTTTTTTTTTACTTTCCATATAAATTTAATTTGTAAACGTCAAAATTTCAATTGTTTTCTGAATTTTTGTTTATAGTAAAAATAAAATATTTAAAATGTCAATTTATAATTAGACTATTATATCAGCTCGGTATCATGGTATAAAAAAAAAGTAACGATCAAAGTATATGAAATACAGATACAAGATACTTAAATTTAAATATCTAGATACAGATGCAGATATATATGTAAAAAATTATCGAATTTGTATCTAGATCAGTGGCGGCTCGTGACTTTTTGGGACCCAAAGCTGCAAATTATAATACAAGGATTGGTTTAGGTGTTTAACCACGACGTTTTATCATATAAGACTCTGTTGAATTGCCTCTTATAATTATTAAGTTTTGTTTTTTGCACTTTCCGAAATATTTAAATACGGTGTGGGTCGCCCCAATTTTTTAATATCATTTTTTTCTTCTAACGTTCGTCTGTTAAATGAAATTTCCAATAATGATTTGACAGTATTCATTTTTACAACCTATTGTTTTATAATCTAAAATACGAAACGTATTTGTTAAGCTAAGATACTTATATAAATTTAAAAGAAAAAGTTATAAAATACTAATTATTTTATACCTAGCTAAATAATAAATTTTTAGAGATAATATAGGTATAGCGATTTCAGTTACGACTTAAATAAATAGATTCAATAATTTCATAGTACTTTGATCACTGTTATTGTGACGCTAGCAGCATTCTAGCTCCGATCCCCACCAGTTTATTACTATTGCCTACGCACCGCTACCCCTTTACAAGCCTACATTTGCACTTTCCTTGACGCTAGGAGCAGCGCGACGTAGACTTATTCAAAGGAAACTTGTAAATATTTATGAAACAATAGCATTCAATGTTCAAAATATATTTTTAAAAAAAGCATTTTCACACCACAACTACTATGTTAAATGCATTTTGAGGTCAAAAAAAAATATATTTTTTTATAATTCTGAGTAGGGTATCAAATGAAAGCCCTTAGTACTTGGATTAACGATCAAAATTTTATTTTTGCAAAATAAATTATTTTGATGCGATTTTTGCCAAAATTGAGCAAAAAAATTTTTGTCTCACACCCTATAGCCCAGATGGTTTAAACTAAAAATCTGAAAAAATTCTAAGTAATGTACATTGGTGTGAACCGGAATAGTACAACAGGAATTTTTGATCAGATTATGTTTTCGGAAAATAACGCATTTTTTGTGTTTTTAACTAAAATATGTTAAATATTTAATTCGCTATGTAACACTCCAAATCAGTAACTCTGGTAGCTCAGTTGGTTTTGTGATGCACTTTGTAATTTGCAGTGCGAACTTTGCAGAGTTCGAATCCTGTTAATTTTATTTTTTTCTGTTTTTTTTTTGCATTTTTATTTTGTTTAAATTATTTTGTCAAAATTCTAGTTATATTTTGGTAAATGTTGCATTTATTTTTTAAAAGCGTAAATTTAATAACCAGTGGGAAGTGTTGAAATTATAATTTAATTCTGAAATCAGAGGGCGGGACTTATGATATAAGCAACCAATGGAAGCCATAGGCGCAATTTTAAAAATCTTACTGAACCTTGCTGTATAAATAAAATACTGCACATATTTAGAAACTTAAATAATGGTATTAGGCATTCGAATTAAAATTCATAAAAAAATATTTTGACATAAAATTTGTTTTGGCATCCCAAATAATCATCATTCAGTTACTAAATACCTGCAAAACCCAGAAATGTGTGAAGATTCACACTTTACATAAATTTTTTATATTACTTTCAAGTAAGAGCTGCAGCTCCGCACCGCGTACTCAGGAGCCACCACTGATCTAGAGACTTGAAAATGTATCTAGTTACTGTATCTAGATACTTGTAACTAGATACATTACAACACTGAATATAATATAACAATAATGTTAGAAAAAAATTATTTGAAATAAATGCTGCGTGTCTTAGCTGTTCGAACAGGAATTTTATTGTGTTGTGTTGTATAATGGTTGGACAGATTGGTGTGTCTAGTTTGTGCAACCACATGTAGTCAGTTACATGAAATCCCTTCGCTTACCACCTTTATATTTTGCTAGCAAGTAGTCATAACAAACTGCGAGTTACTAATACCTACAGTTATCGGGCATTCTGAGTTACTCAACAATCAGTTAAATAATCCCTCTTAAATCTGCATAGTCAAGTTGTGAAAGACTGTATTGAGAAACACTAAATAAATTTTAAAATGACTATCTATGTAAATAGATACTAAAAACCTAATAAATTTTAATTCTGTTTTAAATTATGACACGATCGTCTTCCTTTCAATTTTTGCTAATTTATTAAATATTAATTATGTATTTAGTTTCTCAAGGATGAGGAATTGAATGCATCATTTAGAATAAGTCATTATTCACAATTATAATATAGTTGTAAATGGAAGATTGCAACAAAATAGACTAATTTGTAAATTAATCTAATCTGTAGCAGTGTTCTTTTAAATGAGGTTAGAGAGAGGTGTATTATACAAATATTTTAATATTTATAGATCTAAAATAAATAGTTATTGTGTAAGTAAAGATTACATAATTATCAAAAAGCTTCATCCTTAACATCTCAAAATATCTGCTAACGGTTCATATAACCCCGTTTCTCGCCTCCTTTTCGCCAGGTGACTCTATCCATCCAGTCGCCATCTTTTATCCTTTTGCCTTCATCGCTTTCCATACATCCTGAGTCTAGCTTCTTGCTGGTCGACTTGGTCTTCTTATACACGTAGGAATCCAAACCCAGATCTTCTTGGGTCATCGGTCATCTTGCATACGCTGGAGGTGCTTAAACCATAATGGTGCGTCTACGTCGAGGCAACATGGTAGCATGCGACCGTTCGACATTTCGCATGCTACTAATGTGCAGCGGTCTGATGGAAGCTGTGCAACATGTTGCTCGTTCCCGTTACTTGGCGGTAAACATCAAAGAGTTTTCGTTCGACAGCACATCTGAAAGCCACATGTTCGCAATTTTGATATTTGATAGTTGTTATTATAGAAGTATTTGTTTTTTAAATTAACTAGTGTTGTAAGCGTGGCTGTATCAACAAAAATTATTTAGCAACTTAAATTTATTTAAGGTAAGTGAGTAAATATAAGTTTTAATAAAATAGAGTATGAGAAATAATGATAAACATAATTAAGTAAGGTTATGTTTTTGTTATGGAATTAAAATTTGTTATAAAATAGTATATTATAATAGTATATATTTATAAATAGTAGTTATTCAGTAAACTGACAGATCTCGTAACAATAAACAGTAGCACGCTCTCAGTGTTGGTGTAGACACTAGCTTGTCAATGCGACATGGTCTGACGGTCTCGTCAGATTTGTTGTATGCTACCATGTTGCCTCAATGTAGACGCGCCATAAGAGTCGTTTGTTTTCTATGATATCGTCTCTATGAGGGTTTCAACGTTCATGATTGCTCTTATAGTATCATTACGAACGTGCTCAAGTTTTGAGATACCGAAACTCCTCCAAAAGTCTAATCCACGGCGTTCAGCCGAGATTTATTACTTTTTGTGAGCTTCCATATTTCTAAACCGTAGGTACATACTAGTTTTATAGAAAACCGTTTTCGTCTTTTTGGTTATATTGTCGTTCCACAATACTGTATGTAAAATATGGTTTAACTGCCTGATGACATGCTTTCCTTGTACTATTTTATTACTAGCAGGCTCCTTGCCAACAATGTTAGCAAACTGATATCAAAAATTTGAATATCAAAAAGTAATATAAGCAGAAATCAATTATTAAAATTTGCATGATTCTGCGTATATTAACAAAACAAAAACGTTTCTTGATTATACCTAGGAAATCTTAAAAAGCCGCAAAATGCGTGTCGTTTAAAAATTAGTATCGGGCCAGATACGGCCTGCGGGCTATATGCTGGATATCAATGGTATAGCTGTTTCTGATTATACCTAGGAAATCCTAAAAAGCCGCTCAAAGCGAGTCGTTTAAAGTTAGGTTAGGTTAATTAGTATCGGTCCGGTCACGGTCCGCGGGCCATTATATGTTGCCTAACATCAATTCAACATACAAAACATGCCCTTGACACAACGTTCTTGAGTCAAGCCACCGTATGTACTCACTGCAGACTGCAGAGCTGTGGTATCGGTAAGCGTGCTACTTGTCGGAGTATGTCGTTCCCCACCACTCAGTTCGTGATCGACCGCATGCCGCAAGACCCGCTAGCACCCAGGAACTTAGGGTTACGGTAGTATAGACAGACATACACTTGGGCTTTTATATATATAATTTATGTCATCCTCACTATTTCCTCTGCTAGATAGGGCGACGCATAGATACTTGAAGGACTGGCAGTTTCTGATGATGTCTTATTTTAGGTCTCACCAACAATAAGATACTCAGTCTTCTGCAAGTTTATTTCTAAACCCCATTTTTAATATTCCTCTTTTAGGTTTCTCACCATATAGCTGGAGTCGTCTTTGTCTTCGGCTTTGAGGACTTGATCACCTGCTAATAATAGGGTATAAAGTAGATTATCTCCAATATCTATACCCATATTACTGCATTTGCCTCTCCAGGCTCTCAGGGCCTGCTTAATATATATTTTTAAGAGGATGGGACCTAGATTGCAGCCTTGTCTGAGCCCTTTGCTTACTGGGAACTCTGAAGATTGTTTGTTCTCTAGTCTTACGAAGCTGGAACATCTTGCATAAATTTTATGATTAGTATTTACGTAAGTCTCACTAACACTCATGTTTTGGGACCCACTTAGTGGGACTGTGTCGTAAGCCTTATGTAGATCCACAAAGGTGAGATGGGTGGGTTGATTTCTCGCTATTCTTTTTTATATTAGTGGCCTTAGCACAAATATACCGTCCACACAAGACCTTCTCGTTCTAAATTAATTTTGGTATTCTGATATCTTTTCCTCTATTCTCTCTTTTAATACTCTTCCATTCGCGCAACATTACATGTAAATATTACTAGTGAACGAAGAATCAACCAATTGCCTATAAGTAATCGTAACGCTTACAGATTACTTACAAAACGCGTTACGGGATGCACCGAATTGCCACATTTAGCATATTTGTCATCGTACACGTCAATGCAAGCGAATCATTACGATTCTTCATTGTTTCATTGAATCATTGTTCTTCAGATGACTTTTACAATGCGATTGCTAGGGTCAGATCATTTATATTTAATGTATTAAATATTATTAAATTAGGAAAAAAATTGAAACCAATTTAATAATTTTACTAACACTGAAAGACATTTAAATAACCGTATCCATGACTCAGATGGAAATCCATTATCAATTGTCATAATAGATTCTAATTTAATTTAGAGAATATCCTGTTTCTTTCATAATCTAAGGTCAATAGACAAAAAATATGAATAATAAATTAGTAAAATAAATATTTAATTTTAAAAAAGTTTCGTGATTTTTAAAATTAAAGTCAATTTACAGCGTATTTAAAATATTAGCTTCATTATAATAAAATTTCAGCAAATAAAAAAATCATATAAATTATGTTTCATGCGAGTCGATAATACATTTTTTGAAACTGTTTGATATAAGAATTATATCTAAATTATCATGTCGTGTAAATTAATAATTCTGTTATAATATTTTTACAATTTCCTGCTGTTATTGACGTAATAACATAAAATATCGATCTCTAAATAATTCATGTCACCAGCTAGTTAGTAAAATAATTATTTTAAACTAATAGATCTATCAAGGTCCTTCATCGAAGTTACGCATCGTTTGTTGTAGATATAAGGTGTTAATTTGGAGTTTTGCAAATGGTCTGATGTGAAACAAACTTATCTAGCGTCACCAAGGTATGCACCATCATCGAAGTTAGGCATCGTTGATTGCTAACATAAGTTGGATTAAAAGTCACTAAATAAAGAAATTAGCGCAAATCATTGTTGTAAAATTTGTGCCCTCAGTGTTTGATTAGGAAAATGGAAACCAACTGTTAGACAACACAATTTATTAGTTTAGGTTGGTCAGTCGTTTGCAACATAAAAAGGTTGGAATACTTTCTACTGTCAACTAAATCAAAATACTATATTATGTTTCATTTTGTAATACCTAACTAACAGGGATAGTTCATTTTTTATGTTTTATATTTAGAATACATTTATAATATTAGTTCACATGGATACGTCAAATCGTAGTCGTGTCTCAGAAAGAGTTACTATTCGGTTATACTCAAATTTAGAAGTTGGTTAAGTCAGGACTTATATTGTGGACTGGCGCGTTAAGAGAACTCGAAATGGGACTTAAACCATATGAGTTTTATGGGTTTTGTTAAGAAGCTCTCTGGTGAAGTGTAATGGTTGCGATGTGTAGTGTGTCTCTAATGAGATTTATCATCTTTAACTGTTTCTGTAAATAATGTATCGCCAGCTAAACTTAAATTATAATTAAACTGAGATTAAGAAAAATGCATATTTAATTTCAGAACACCCTTATCGTAAGTCATAAAGAAACGCACAACCAGCTAGCGAACCCAAGAGTTTTAGGCTCGATATCACTCGCGGATCTTAAAACAAACTATGTGGAAGGATCTCAAAGTAAGTGCTGTGCAGTACTTTATTTAATATTTAAATAAATTAGCCAACCGTGATTTAAATTAATATGTAAAGGTCTCAATAATTTAACTTAAGTGTAAAATTGGAAATCTTCATCTTAAAAACAGTGTTCTCCACATTTAAAAAAACTCAAATTATCTCTTCGACCTTCTAGTTTCACCTCTGACAAGTTCAATTTTGAGAGATTTAATTTTGGAAAGTCATCCATTTTTTTGATACGTTTAAAAATACAACTAAATAATGATTTATGTCTAAAGTCAAATGGAAAGTTATTAAAAACTTGAATTTGTATAATTAAGTCATTAACCAACAAAAATTAACTGTAGATCATAAAAATATAAAGCGTGTTTCGATGCTGTAAAATTTCTATCTATCTCTTTCAATCTTGTCAAATTCCATTGTGATATAGTCCTTCTAATTTCGCGACGAGGCGGGAGAGTGGTACGACACCGGCATTAAAAAGCTGGTTACCAGGATGCAAAAAGTGATTGATCATCAAGGCGACTTTGTAGAAAAATAGCTAAATGTTCAACCTTTCCAACGATGTACGCCAAGTTGTGAATAAATTTGATTTTCTATGAAAAAAAAAAATAAAATATATAGGAGACCTTACTTTTCAATACGCCCTCGTACTAAAAAAAACCGAACCTGCAAAATGTAACACATGTAACGCCCAATTAAACGTACAACATATCATAATCGATTGTCAAAAATACATCACACACCGCAGAACACAAAACATTCCAAATCATTTAAAAGACGCATTGTCAGACAATCACACACACTGTACAAATCTAATCCATTACCTAACCGACACAGAGCTAATAAACAAAATATAAAATCACAATTCATTTTACATATATATTATAAATAGATATAAGACTATAGATATAAAATACAATATAGAATTCAAAATAGCATGTCATGTAAACTATGTAAATGCACAAATGACCTAACGGTCGAAGTGCCTTGATTTAAATTTAAAAAAAAGGTTTTATTTTAGTTGTCGAATGTATTGTGTTATTATATCCTACCGACTGCGCCAGTTAAATTTATTGTTTAATCAATTAAGTTTTTTAAAAAAGCAGTTGCAGCACTGATCGTCATGTTATGCTACCAATTTATAAGAACGAAATGACAAATCAAACAGCCATGAATTCTAGATTAACACATATAAAAGTAATTATAATTAAGGCACCTGTATAGGAATTTGGAAAACGTGTTACTTAATTTTGTGTATGTCAAAGTTATATCAGATCAAATTAAAAAAATACTAAAGAAGTATTATTATTAATTAAAGAAACATGTTACAAATAGTATATAATCTTAAAATTAATTCTTAGAAATCTATAACATTATAAAAAATGTTAAATATCTAGAGAGAAAGGTTCTCATAGAATCAAAACAGATTTAAAACATGCATATAATTCTAACAGTTATAATAAGCGACTCTCCATAAGTCATAGTGACAACTGACCATAGAGATCGTACGTGATCTCATGGGCAGTTCAACTTTCACTCGCGCATTCTGAACAGGGCATCTGCCCAGTTTGTAATATCAGATCAGGCCGACATGCAGTCGAGGAAGTGGCGTAGACTTAACACTAATTCAAAACTGGTTTTATGATTGGGCATTGTAGATGTAGTTTTATATTTAAATAACATGACCAAGTCGATAATTGAGAGAAATTTGATAATAAAACGAACTTAATACGAGGGCTATCTTTTAAGTTTTTACAAAAACTAAGAAAAAAAACTTTTTTTGGAACAAACTGTTTTATTGATTTTCAAAATATTCGCCTTTAAGATTTATACACTTTTGCATGCGTTCAACCCAATTTTCGAACATTTTTTCCACTCTGAAGTTGGTATCTCAAAAACATGGTTTTTGAAGGCAGCTTCTTGAGATGATGAAAATCGTTGTCCACGCATTTTTTGTTTGACATTGGGTAACAAAAAAAAGTCGTTAGGGGATAAATCAGGTGAATACGGGCAATGAGACATTAATTCGATGTTTTTCTCCTTCAAATAATCAATTGTTTGACGTGTTGTGTGGGAGCTTGCATTGTCATGATGAAGAATTATGTGACGTTTTTGGTAGATTTTCCTGATTTTGTCGATGACTTCTGGTAATGAAATTTTTGTATACCATTCAGCATTAACTGTTCTCCGATCCTCTAAAGCTGAGTTTCCCAAACTGTGCTCCGCGAGGGTCTACTAGTGCTCCGCGGTCTACTAGTGTTGCTATATATATAGCAACGATAGTGCTCCGCATTATTTTAGTGAAAAGTTCTCCGCGGCTAAAAAAGTTTGGGAAATTCTGCTCTAAAGGAATGGTTGCGACATGTCCAGTAAAACCGAAGAAGCAAGTGATCATTTTCTTGGAAGTGCTTCGTGAACGAACAGCTTTTGTGGGTTTCGGTTCATATTGGAAGACCCAAACAGTGGATTGTTGCTTACTTTCCGGTATGATTATGAATAAATCCAAGTTTCGTCACCTATAACGATGTTGCATACGGATTTTGCAGTGACTAGGTTCATTTTTTTAAGCAATCCTTTACACCAGTGGTTCCCAACCTTTTTTACTTGCGGAGCGTGGATTTTTTAGTTAATATAAATTTACTTTTCTCTTTCACAACTCACATATTGATAGATAGACAGATTTTTATAAAATGAAGCAAATAATCAAAATACACGCAGATTATTCAAAGAAAAATGCAGCTCGTCGATCACATTCTAATTAGTCATAGAATCATAAACCGGCTAGAGTCAGAAAGCACTCGGACAAACGTACAACTTGGCCAATATTCTTTCAGAATGTAATTTCCAGTTTTATTATTTATATTCTGTTTTTTAGGGTTTTGTAGGTATGACCAAAAAACCCTTATACCGTCATTTTGTCGTCTGTCTGTCTGTCTGTCTGTCTGTCTGTCTGTTCGGTAAAAATTGTAGCCGAACGGCTAAACCTAGAGAGTTGAAATTTGGCATGCTTATACAACTCATTGACCCGCACATAGGAAAAATACCAAAACATCTAAAAAACATATCCCCCTAAAAATATAAACAAATATGTGCTCATCAAAAAAAAAAATATTTTTTTTTAATTCTGAGTAGGGTATCAAATGAAAGCCCTTGGTACGTGGATTAACGATCAAATTTTTATTTTTCCAAAATAAATTATTTTGAAGCGATTTTTGCCAATATTGTGCAAAAAAAATTTTGTCCCACACCCTGTAGCCCAGATGGTTTAAACTAAAAATCTGAAAAAATTCTAAGTAATGTACATTGGTGTGAACCGGAATAGTTCAACAGGAATTTTTGATCAGATTATGTTTTTGGAAAAAAAAGCATTTTTTGTGTTTTTTTGCTAATAATGTTGACAACTTATAGTTATATAATACGCCAAACAGTAACGTGTTTCTTGGTGCTGTGGCTAAGATACTTGCGTTCTGTCCAAGAATTCGTAATCGGACTCATGTTCGAGTCCTACGTGAGGAGACAATATTATTTTTTATTTATTTTTTGCATTTTTATATTGTTTAAATTATTTTTTCAAAATTTTAATTATATTTTGGCAATTGTTGCATTTAATTTTTAATAGCGTAAATTTAATAACCAGTGGAAATTGTTGAAATTATAATTTAATTATATATTTGAATGTACACGAAATCAAAGGGGAGGAGCTATGACTAAAAACAACAAATGGAAGCCATAGGCGCAATTTTCAAAATCTTAATGAACCTTGATATATAAAAAAAAAAAATACTGCACATCTTTAAAAACTTAAATAATGGTAATAGGCATTCGAATTAAAATTCATAAAAAAATATTTTGTCATAAAATTTGTTTTGGCACCCCAAATAATCATCATTCACTTACTAAATACCTGCAAAACCCTGAAATGTGTGAAAATTCACACTTCACATCAATTTTTATTACTTGCCCGACCTTAATATAAAAGGGGCAAGTATTGTAATCGCGAAAATTTTCGATGTCGAGATTTTGACTGATGACCACGTTTCATGGTCCAGGGAATCCAAAAAACCTATATTCGAAGGGCCGTCCGTATGTGTGTGTGTCTGTGTGTGTGTGTGTGTGTCTGTGTGTGTGTGTCTGTGTGTGTGTCTGTATGTATACACGATATCTCTAAAATGGTTTAACTTAAAGAGTTCGTTCTGATACTAAAAAATTCTCCTAATAACTGGGAAGAACCCTATTGTTTTTTATTAAAATCCGAAACCGGAAACGGAAGTTATTAAACATTAAAATTTTAAAAATTCGTAACTAGTAAGCCAAGCCTTGGACAAAAAATTGTACGGGACATAATTTGATGTATTTTTGAAGATTTACCTAAATCTTCTTTTGAATTTTTTATTTATTTATTTCTTTTTTATGTATTTTTTTAGTATTATTTTTTTTATGGGAGGGCAAGTCTAGCGTAGGTGTCCCTTCGCGACTGGTTTCTGATTCTTTTGATTTTTATTCAATTTTTATTTATTTTACTTGCTGGAACGGCTGCGGAGCCCCTGAGAAGTGCACGCGGAGCACTCAGGGCTCCGCGGAGCACAGGTTGGGAACCGCTGCCTTACACCAATCAACACGAACCTTTTTAGGGTTTTGTAGGTATGACCAAAAAACCCTTATACCGTCATTTTGTCGTCTGTCTGTCTGTCTGTCTGTCTGTCTGTCTGTCTGTCTGTCTGTCTGTCTGTCTGCCTGTCTGTCTGTCTGCCTGTCTGTCTGTCTGTCTGTTCGGTTAAAATTGTAGCCAAACGGCTAAACCTAGAGAGTTGAAATTTGGCATGCTTATACAACTCTTTGACCCGCACATAGGAAAAATTCTAAAACATCTAAAAAACATATCCCCCTAAAAATATAAACAAATATGTGCTCAACGAAAAAAAAAATATTTTTTTTTAATTCTGAGTAGGGTATCAAATGAAAGCTCTTAGTACGTGGATTAACTATCAAATTTTTATTTTTGCAAAATAAATTATTTTGATGCGATTTTTGCTAAAATTGTGCAAAAAAATTTTTGTCCCACACCCTGTAGCCCAGATGGTTTAAACTAAAAATCTAAAAAAATTCTAAGTAATGTATATTGGTGTGAACCGAAATAGTACAACAGGAATTTTTGATCAGATTATGTTTTCGGAAAATAACGCATTTTTTGTGGTTTTTGGTTCACAAAGTATGTTATACCAAGTTATACCAATGTAAGACACTCACATTCAAGGCGTACGATGGCGTAACGGGTTAGAGCGCTGGTGTCGGAAGCTAAAATTCTCTGGAAAACGAAGGATTTCGAGTTAGAGTACGGAGTGAATTTTATTTTTTCTGTTTTTTTTTTTTTGCATTTTTATTATGTTGAAATTATTTTGTCAAAATTCTAATTATATTTTGACAAATGTTGTATTTATTTTTTAAGAGCGTAAATTTAATAATCAGTCTTATTATATGATTAACAGACGATAAATTATTTTAAAAATATCGTTCATTTTGCCATGATTACTACAAAGTAAAATTTGTCCTACACACTCAGCATACCGCCTTCACTTATTATATACCTGCGAAACCCTCAAATGTGTGAATATTCACACTTCACATCAATTTTTTTGAGCTTCGGTCAAACTAAATGTTCATGGAAAATCGAATGTATTGCAGTTTTCGATATGTCAAACGATTCTTCTGTCCCACGGTAAGTCACATGCCTTACGTGTTGCCTTGCTGTTGGGAACCAATTATTATTGTTAACCACCCATCCGGAGATGGCACTTGAAGAAGACTGAGATAATAATGTATCCTCTTTCCTTTTGCCATCTATGTACAGTTGTCGAAATTACAATTCATTACATCTAAAGAATACTTCTTTTAAAATAATAATATACGTGTTCAAATATGTCTATCAAAAATATATACTTCCTTCTAAGGTGGGTTCTAGATTAGTAGTCAGTTTTTCAAGATGTGTTAGAGTAATGAAAGGCGCAGTGTAATCATTAGAAAGGTCTTAGAAAGAAGTCAGTTTGAAAGCAGATATTGTCGTTAATAAGATATTGCCCACTAAGAGTTTGTTATGGCTAGAAGGAAAATGAACAAGTATGCATTTAGTAGACGTTCACTATGGATCGAGATCTTGTTTTTATTATTGAAGAGGTTATTTGAAAGTGCGAAAGTATTCGTGGAAATATGGGAGTGTTTTGCACGATATGTAACAGGAAAAGAAGCCATTGAACTTAAAAAGACTAAATCTGAGTTTAAGAATTATTTTGAAACTTTAAAAAAGTGTTCTTGGAACTCTTATTTGTTATTAGAATTACGGTGGTTAAATTAGGAAAGTTGAAGTAATTTACTCTACAAATAAAAATATTAAAATGGAAAAATAATTGTACATAAAAAAATCTTCGTTTCTTCCAATTTCATCCCTCTTCTTGATGCCGCTTTTTGAATTCCACATTTCCACGTTCTTCTTGGTCTTCCTCTGGGCTGAACACTGCGCATGCGTCACACACACGTCATTTGTTCAATATACAGAGATTCTAAACAGGTGGGACTGTGCAGAACTTTTAAAACACAATTTATTTTTAGGTGGTTTATAAAAAAAAAAAAAACAGTTATCAACCATAACCTAAGATAGTACTTTTAAGGTGAATCTAACCTAAACTAAAAGGTAAATGATATTTTAATGTGATAAATAAACAGAAACCATTGTTTTAGAGCCACTGATAATTCTTGAATTATTTAGTGTAGTCGTTATGTGCTGCCATCTGTATAGAGTTTGCAGTGGGATATTGTAAATCTTGTCCTAGAAATCGTAGAAACAGGGCCGGTTCAGAGGTCGGGACTTCGGATATTTTTCCCGAGGCCCCGCGCTTACAGGGGGATATTTCTAACAATTATTAGTAGCTAGGCCAAGTTTTTGACACCAAATGCATTATTTTCCCGAGGACCCGGAAAACCCACAGCCAGCACTGCGTAGAAATAAAAAAATAATAAAGCATTGAAAAAATAATAATAAAGAAAAAAAAAGTCACATTTTTCTTACTTACTTTCATCAAAACCAAATATTTTTTAAAATAATTATTTTTCTGCTAATAATAATTTTAATCAAAAATGTCGAATATCACGGAAGGATAATGTTTTTCTGTGTTTTGTTTCGTAAAAAAACCGATCCGTGTATTTCACAACTAAATTAATAATTGTGAAGTGATTTTTTAATGAAAAACACAACTGGCATTTTTATTAATTTATTGTCAACACTCAAAACAAAAATTCACAGCACACTACTGTCCAATACATAAATTAATATATAATAATTACAATGTTCAAATATATGGGTAAAATCTATTAAATAATTTGAGTAGGGACTCAACATACCTAACAACTATTATTATTATGCGTTATATGTCAGTATAAACTCGGTAAGCTTCGGAATATTTTGTTACATTTCGGAACCTCGCTTCAATTGTTTTAGATTTCAGACAACTTCCACGCACCCACGCAAGCAGACACACGTTGACGTATTATATTATAGATTATTAATTAGTTCTACGTTTGTTGCAATAAAATTTAAATTTTAAAGAAAACCGTTAAGTTAATTTTATTTCATTTAAATATTCAAAAATATGGAAAACAGTGATATATCATACACACCACAAAAAAAAATTAAAGTTATCTAAAAATCCTTCGGGATCGGGTTTTATAATAAGAAATAATACAAATTGTATTTTTAATATAAAAATAATTATTAATACATAAAACATACACGACAAATAACAATCACGTGCATAAAATATACACGACACATGTTTTATTCATATGATTGTAGAAAAAATTATGTATGTAATTAGAGTGCAAAGCGTGATTGTCTTTCTCAAGAATTAACCGCGACAGTTGCGCGTCGCGCGGCAACTGTTTTTTTCTAGCTCCAATACACCGCTTTACGCCCTTAATACACAAATAGCTATTATGGTTCATAGTTTCCTGATGAACAATTTTGAATTACAAACGGTTTTTCTTGTAGTTGCTGTGGACTCATCCCAAGAGAATCCATACAGAAAGGGTATTCGTCTCTAGTTCTTAAGTAAAAGATACCAGTTGTTCGTTGATAACTACCAAAAGAAAAATGATAATTATTTCACGCATAAAGCTGCGTTCAGAGCTCTTAAATTAGTCGACTACACACTAAGACTTATGCACTGTTGACTGTTTGACAAGTTTGTCATATTGTAACGCGAGCAATCGTGAGCAATCGCGAGCAATCTCAAAATTTTTCGCACTATCTCTTCAAATTATGATTGCCATATTCTTCAAAACGACTTGGAAAATATATCTAATTGCTGCACCTTAAACAAACTTAACCTCAATCTTTCTAAATGCAAAATTCAGACATTTACACGAAAATGTAACCCCACTATTTTCTCCTATTCGATACTTAATCAGTTGCTTACTCATTGCGAATGTATCCGGGATCAGGGCATTGAGTTTGATAGTAGACTTACTTTCAACTCGCATATAGATACGATTTGTTCTTCGTCCTAGGAATGCTAGGATTTATTATCAGGAATTCACGCACTTTTTCGACTATAAACGTTATCTTCACACTTTACTATGCATTCATTCGTTCTAAAATTGAATATTGTTCAATAATATGGGATCCCATTTATGAGATTCAAAAGAATGCCATTGAAAAAGTGCAACATACAAGTTCATCTACTTTAAAGTTATGGGATCCTACCCCCTTTCGACCTCTCATATAGTACCCTTTCTTAATATTTTTTTCCACCAAATCTTTAAGTGAGCGTCGTGAGTTAAGTTCCACAAATTATCTTAAAAAATTAGCATCTAATTGACGATCCACTTTCCTTCCAACATTTAAATTTCCACATCCCATCTCTCCGTACAAGGCATTCCTCACTTTTTTATTTTCCCCAGGCACATACCAATCTATTCCTTAAATCCCCATTGAACAGGATGTGTTCATATTATGAACAGAATTCAAAAATTGAACTGTTCTATAAATTTTAGTCATTTTTGTGTTAATATTATTAATTATGTTCTTGTGCAATTTTGGCTATGCTGTTAGGACAGATGTATTAAATAAATAAATAAATAAATCGTTCAGAGTTCTAAATTTAATGCAAACTGCAGTTGTTAAAATGAGACATATATATATATATATATATATAAAAACATTGACAATTGATATAAACAATTGATGGGTTTATACAAATTTTGTTTGCATGAAATGTACTTAATTCGAAGCCGAAAGGCATGAATAAAGATTTATACTACTATAAACACATTGACTGTCTCAGTCTGCATCGTAGAGAACGTTTATATTGTATGCCTTTACATAACCTAAGAAAATGTCATCGCGCCGATTACAACAAATCTCGCCCAAAATTACAAAGACGGACAGTAAATATGATTAATTTAGGTAATTGGGTTAGGTTTAGTTAGTAAAAATCTAGATCGGTAGAATTAAAAAAATTATACCTAATAGATAATAAACATTTTACGAAGTCGCCGTAGTTGGTTAAAGACACATAGAAGCCGCACTATTCGTAACGCACTAATTTCCATAGCTGTAAACGCTGCCTTGAACGTTAAAACTAACTACTAAACTTATCCACAATGCACAGTGAACAGTCAACTAATTTAAAGAACTGTGAACGCAGATTTATAAGCTATAAAACTTACTAATTGAATTTGTCTAGTAATTGTCCCATCATATATCCAGGATTTCTGGCACATCTGTAGCTCTTAAAATCATTGTAACTTGAACAATATAAGGACCAAAAAGTACAAATCTTATTTATTGATTCTGCGTAATATTTGTAGGATCTAGAATGGGAACAAGTACCTAAAAAAAAAAACAAAATATCTTATGTCCAACAGGGGCATGCGGTGATTTTTTGAACAATTATGCGCTATCTTTTTATGTATTATATCTACATTTTGTTAAACTGAAATTTTTTAAATTGTTTTTTAATTAAATTTTAAGATTTTTCTTTTTTCCTTTTATACAATAGCTTTAAAAATGTTTGTAAATTATTTATGAAACTTCTAGTAATAAAATATGAATGACTTTTTTAATGAAATTAATTCCATATTTGAGCATTAAATTCACCCATGAAATTGAAAAAGATGCAGGCATGGCATGATGGCTTTTCTTGACACTATAATAATAAGAAATAGTAACAAAATAATATTTGATGTTAATCTTAAACAAACTAGCACTATGTGTGAGTTTTCATACATTTCAGGGTTTTGCAGGTATTTAGTAAGTGAATGATGATTATTTGGGATGCCAAAACAAATTTTATATTAAATTTTTTTTTTATTCATTTTAATTCGAACGCCTAATACTATTATTTAGGTTTCTAAATATGTGCAGTATTTATATATATATATATATATATATATATATATATAGCGAGAATTGTTCATTAAGAATTTTAAAAATTGCGCCTATGGCTTCCATTGGTTGTTATAAGCTTCGCCCCTCTGATTTCGTGTACATTGAAACAGAATTAAATTATAATTTAAACAATTTCCACTGGTTATTAAATTTACGCTTTTAAAAATTAAATGCAACATTTGCCAAAATATAACTAGAATTTTGAAAAAAGTAATTTAAACAATATAAAAATTAAAAAAAAAAAACATAAAGTAATATTGTCTCTTCTCACAGGGTTCGATCCCTTTCAATCGAGTTAGTTCGGAGAGAATCCAGTATCATACCACTATACCAGGATACACCTTCCAATGTAACGTGTTACAAAGCTATAACTTGTGTACATTATTAGCCAAAAAAACACAAAAATGCGTTTTTTTCCAAAAACATAATTTGATCAAAAATTCCTGTTGTACTATTCCGGTTCACACCAATGTACATTACTTAGAATTTTTTCAGATTTTTAGTTTAAACCATCTGGGCTACAGGGTGTGGGACAAAAAATGTTTTGCACAATTTTGGCAAAAATTGCTTCAAAATAATTTATTTTGCAAAAATAAAAATTTGATCGTTAATCCACGTATCAAGGGCTTTCTTTTGATACCCTACTCAGAATTATAAAAAAATATTTTTTTTGCGATGAGCACATATTTGTTTATTTTTAGGGGGATATGTTTTTTAGATGTTTTAGTATTTTTCCTATGTGCGGGTCAAAGAGTTGTATAAGCATGCCAAATTTCAACTCTCTAGGTTTAGCCGTTTGGCTACAATTTTTACCGAACAGACAGACAGACAGACAGACAGACAGACCGACAAACAGACACACAGACGACAAAATTACGGTATAAGGGTTTTTTGGTCATACGTACAAGACCCTAAAAAATAATGAAAATTAAGAACTCTACTGCACTAAATTTGTAAAAATTGCTGAACAAAAGGGCAGTGTGTTTTAAACTATTGCCGAAAGATGGTGTTAGCTATATTGCTAGATTTACTTTGGAGGCCGTGTTAAATGCAGGGCCCATATTAGGACCTTTGTTCTAATATAAAATATTATTTTAACATAATTCCTCGTCTTCTTTTCTTTTTGCTAAATTCATCTATTACCTTAGAAAATTACTATTCTTTTGTAATGTATGTATATAGAACTGTTGCTCTGCTATCGGTTAGCGGCCTGGTGAGCGCATACCTTGCAAGCATATTAGACCGTATGTCACTGATACCCTTTTCAGACTAGATCTTTAAGATCGGATGTTAAAGTGAATGTATCTTTAAACGCTAATGTGAAACCGTATGGCCTCGGTTAAATACAAGCGATGTTTAAGACGGAGATCTGCGTCTTAAACTTCGTCCGCATTGCCAACTTAAATTCTATTATAAAAAAATACTCCTTGAATTTGTGCTGTCAACATTTTATATTATCATAAACAAGAATACTGTATTATATCGACGTTATAAGCAGGGATGGGGAGTCGACAGAAAAATTATCGACTCCCGACTCTCGACTCCGGAGTCGGTATTTTTGAAAATCGACTCCGACTCCGACTCCGACTCCCGACTCCTTTCACTGGTAAATTGTAAAGTCTATTCCAAATGTTTAAGCGGAACTAAATGGAATTTTTATTTTCTCAAATTATCACGAGTTTACTTTTTAACTATCAAAGTGGGCTTTTGTTAAACAAAATGATACAAAGCTTCATTCAATCCTTAAAAGTTAGTAGATATCGATATCTAATTCCGCTTAAACCAAGCAAACAGACTATACTTACATTAAATATCTTGGGTTGGGGCGAGCTGTTTTTATAAAATGTCATTTTCATTTTATCTTGACTATTGAGTCATTTTTAATACAAATTTTCAAATATATTAGTTTTAAAAAAAAATTGTTTTGTATTTTATATAAAGACTGTTCCTTTGGTTTAGGCGGAACTAGATTTTCAATACTAGTTACTTTTACTGTTTGATTGAAGCTTTTGATAATTTTGTTCAGAAAAAGCCAACTTCAATATATAAAAAAATAGCTAATGACAACTTACCAAAATGAAAATTCCAGTTAGTTCCGCTTAATCGTTTGGAACAGACTGTACTTTATTTTTCATAACATGTCACTTTTTTCTTTTGACATATAGATTTTAGCTGCCAACATGAAATATAAAATAATCACGAAGCCCGTTACAACTTGAGAAAATAAAAATCCAGTTTAGTTTCGTTTTAACATAATAAACAAAGTATACAAAAAAAGAAAAATTAGATATTACGAAAAATTAACTAAATTTTTAACTGAAAAGCATGAAGGAAACCGGAATTGAATATTTTTAATTTCATTTTCGTTCATAAACAGAGAAAAAATGTCGTTCCTGTTCCCATTCTTTAACAAATTCTGGTAGTATGGTAATTTGCTTTCGCTTTCGGATTGTTCTCATCCTTGATAAATATGTAGTCAAAGAGTCGGGAGTCGATAACTTTTTCCGACTCCCGACTCCGACTCCGACTCCTCCAAAAAGCTTCGACTCCTCGACTCCCGACTCCCGACTCCGACTCCGACTCCCCATCCCTGGTTATAAGAAGTTTATACTTATTGTTATAATAAAATTATTTATTTTAATAATGTGTTTAATAAAATACAGAGCTACAATAATTGAGATAAAATGTATCGACTTACATGTTAATACAGGTGTAATATATTCTTTATTGTAGTGCCTTTATTGTAGAATGAAATGAAATATCCTTAATTGTTTATAATAATTCAAAATGTGCGTCTGCGCAGACAGTTCAAAACTGGTAATTTCATGACGGTAACTTAAGGACAAAATTACTGTAGCTGATGACAGCACCAGAGATTTAAACATCAAGTGTGAAAGCATACCGATCTTAAACATCGGTGAACTTTAAGTTCACTCGTCTTAAAGATCTAGTGTGAAAAGGGTATGAATCCTGATACATTCGATGGACATCTGTAGAATACAGACTGAATACGAACAGAAGTAAGCGACATAACTACCGCTAGCCATCGCTTGATATTAAAGGCAAAAGAGTATTCGCATACAGGTAAATATTTTTTACACAGAACTACTTACACAATATAAAATGGTACAAATTATTCTACTTAATTACTGGTTAGTTTGATTGCATATTTTAATACTGCCCTGGCCGAATTTCGAATTTAAAAAGTAGGATAACCTGACTAGCAAAGCATTAGCATTCATGAATTTCTTACCCACTAAGTCTAGTCCACAACCTGGCATCTTAGAGCCACCATTAGGAAAGTAGTCACCATGTCCAATAGTATTTGATAAGCCAAGCAATCCGGCATTCGTGTGTATTATTTCAACATAATGAGCATCGCTATAGTCTAGTCTAGTAGAAGGATCTCCAGTAAAGTAAGGTTTCGCTGGATCCAGCCCTGTAAACAATTACAAATAAGACGAATACAGTATACAGCAGGGTTGTTCAACCTTTTTTACTGACCAACCGTTCTCGATCGACCAAATTTGATTGAAATCTGATTTAAAAAAAAAAAAAAGAATTAAGAAACATTATTTATTTTTTTTGTGGCCGTTTCTGCTTCGGAAGTTAGCCAGAACAGTTATTATTTTTATAAAAATTTCATGCCTTAACAAGATTTGAACCCGAACCCTTAGCAACGCAGAATACATGTGTTGCCACTACGCTACGGCGGTCGGCAAGGAACATTATTAATAACATTTCCATAATTGTTTTTAATTTTGAATATTTAATTCGTACACTTCAGTTTTAAGAAAATTCCGATCAAGGCGATTTACGACGTGTATGATATTTAATACTATTAATTTACTATTACAATTACTGCCATCGAAAAGGGAACTATCGACTGCCAATTATCCCTTTGCATATATCGATCCCATCTTCAAGCCAACTGAACTTCTGGGGGTCGATATCTCCCCCAGTTGGGAACCCGTGGTGTAGAGTAAAGCTGCCGAACCCTTTTTGGGGATTTGTGGAATTTTAATGTGAAAGATGACTCACGCTCTGGTCGTCCAATCAGTGAAAAAGCTGATGAAATTCTGGAAAAAGTCCAGCAAGAGCTAGGCATTGACCACTAAACTGTTTTGAACCATTTACGGAAAGCTGGCTACAAAAAGAAGCTCGATATATGGGTTCCTCGTGAGTTGAGCGCGAAAAACATGATAGACCAAATTAACATATGCGATGCGCTGTTGAAACGCAATGAAATCGAGCCATTTCTGAAACGTGTCATAACCGGTGATGAAAAATGGATCATGTGCGACAATCGGAAGCGTAAAAGACCGTGGACAAGGGATGGTGAGCCGTCACAGGCGTTCGCGAAGCGATGATTTACACCGAACAAGGTGATGTTGTGTGTGTGGTGGGACTGGAAGGGAATCGTCCACCATGAGCTACTTCCAGTTGGTCAAACGATTGATTCTCAACTCTACTGTGGACAACTAGAAAAATTACGCCAGGCAATTAAAAGAGAACGGCCCGAATTGAATAATAGTTGTCTTTCATCATGACAACGCAAGACCACACACTTCTTGGGTGACCCGTCAATAATTGCGAGAGCTTGGTTGGGAAATTTTGTTGCATCAACCGTATAGTCCAGACATAGCACCCTCTGACTATCACCTATTCCGATCTCTGCAGAATTCTCTCAATGAAATTAAGCTGGTTTCAAAAGAAGCCTGTGAAAATCACTCGATTCAGTTTTCCAACCAGAAACCACAGAAGTTTTTCACCGATGGCATCATGACTCTACCCAAAAAATGGCGAAACCTTGTCGATAATAATGGAGCATATGTGGTTTAAATAAATTCATTTTCACACTATAACAAAACCAGTTGAATTTTACTAAAAAAAACGCCACAAACTTTTTCCCAGACCAATATATCGATATTCGGTTAAAATTTTTGGCGCACAGCAACAAAGGCTATTTGCGCCTAACGCAGCCCATTTAAATGACTACACTACATATTAAAAACAATAAATTAAACAATCAATAAATAGATAAAACCAATAAAATTAAGCATACTCAATAAAAGAAATCTTGCACAGACAAACACAAATAAATAAGATAAAAAGGTTTGTTCGAAAATTTGAACAGACTCAGGGTGATGGTAAAAGGCTTTAAAGGGGCCAATTACCATCGAATATCACACTCAATAACTAGAAACACATTAAAATAAGGTGCAAGACATCACACATAAAACAGTAAGTTCGATTCTTTCAGGAAAAGTATCAGCCTGTCCATGAGTACTCTGTCGTCACCTAAGGCAACTGACAGGTCATAGCACAGGCCTAACCTCTCCCTGACATCCTCGAACTGTACACAGACGTCTCACAGACAGGGGACTCTTCACCTCGAAGAAGTCCATGGGTCCACCAACAGTGACCTATACGAAGGCGTGTGATGGCGGTTTCCTCCCTGCGGTTAATCCTGCAGGAAGAAACCCATGGTTTAACGTCTCCCTTAATCTGTCGCAACTTAACGTTCTGTGTGTATAATAGGTTTGTTCGTAGGTTCATTTCCAACTTTTCTTTTTTTTATCATCAGACTCAAGCGCAGTTATTTTGTCGCATTCGTGCGAGTACTCTATAAACTCTATGACTCTACTAAATAGACCTATTGGTTCTACTAAACGGATCTAGGCTATACTGAATATTCTTTGACTCTTCGGGTACAAGTTGAGTGTTTATACTTACCAACGATGACAGCAATATTTTTGTTTAACATACTGCTAGCTTTTCCGCAGACATGTGCTCCTAAACTATGTCCTACCATAATAATATTCTTAAGATAATCTTCCATAATTATTTTAATAAAATTGGCAACCAATTCTCCAACCATCGGTACCATTCCAGCAGAATATGGGATATTAATTACACTTTGAACAGCACTCCAGTCAACTTGCCATACATTGTAAACATCTTGAATTTGAAATACAGCTGAAAAATAAAATTTATTTAATATCTCATCACAAGAAGCGAAAAAACTTATTCGTAGTTAAATTTTTTAGGTAGGACATTTGAAATTCTTCACCACCTCATGTCAGAATGGATGTATAGTAACTTAAGTACCGTATTTTTTTGACCATAAGACCAAATTTTATAAAACAACTTGCAGAAAAAAAAACTATATATCACTATACAGTAAAAATTTTAATTCGAATGCCTAATACCATTATTTAAGTTTCTAAATATGTGCAGTATTTTTTTTACATAGCAAGGTTCATTAAGATTTTGAAAATTGCACCTATGGCTTCTATTGGTTGCTTAAATCATTAGCCCCGCCCTCTGATTTCGTATACATCAAACAGAATTAAATTATAATTTCAACACTTCCCACTGGTTATTAAATTTACGCTTTTAAAAATTAAATGCAACATTTACCAAAATATAACTAGAATTTTGACAAAATAATTTAAACAAATGAAAACTGCAAAAAAAAAAACAAAAAAATTAAAGTTGACAGGATTCGAACCCTAGTTTGCAAGTTACCTGCTTGACAAATTAGAAAACCAATGACTAAACGCACATAGCTATGAGCGGTGACGTATCAACTTGGTTACATAACGAAGTAAATATTTAACATATTTTGGTTAAAAACACAAAAAATGCATTATTTTCCGGAAACATAATTTGATCAAAAATTCCTGTTGTACTATTCCGGTTCACACCAATATACATTACTTAGAATTTTTTCAGATTTTTAGTTTAAACCATCTGGGCTACAGGGTATGGGACAAAAATTTTTTTGCACAATTTTAACAAAAATCGCGTCAAAATAATTTATTTAGCAAAAATAAAACTTTGATCGTTAATCCACGTACTAAGGGCTTTCATTTGATACCCTACTCAGAATTTAAAAAAAATATTTTATTTTTCGTTGAGCACATATTTGTTTATATTTTTAGGGGGATATATTTTTTAGATGTTTTAGTATTTTTCCTATGTGCGGGTCAAAAAGTTGTACAATCATGCCAAATTTCAACTCTCTAGGTTTAGCCGTTTGGCTACAATTTTTACCGAACAGACAGACAGACAGATAGACAGACAGATAGACAGACAGACAGACAGACAGACAGACAGACATACAGACAGACAGACAGACAGACAGACAGACAGACAGACAGACAGACAGCCAGACGACAAAATGACGGTATAAGGGTTTTTTGGTCATACCTACAAAACCCTAAAAAAGAAACAAAATATCTCTAAAATAAACTGTTATAACTAGTTATTATATGAAATAACATGAAATGACTGAAATTTTAAAAGATAGAGTGTATCGGACAACACCAACGACGATAGAAGATTTAGAAGAAAGGGTTAGAAGTGCAATCCGGGATATCCAAGAGTGTACTCTTATAAGGGCGATGGAAGAGTTTTTATTAAGAATGAGAAAATTTGTGGACAATAATGGTGGTTTGATCAAACATTTGTATTTTTTTTTTTTTTTTTAATAATTGTAAAAAGTAATTGTTTTATTTTTCTAAATAGTCAAATAGTTTATTTTAGAGATATTTTGTTTCTTTAAGATATACTATTTATAATTGTAAATTGTGTAGAAAATTTTTGTTTTTTTTTGTATTTTCTTAGTGAACATTTTACTGGGCTAGTCCTGTTTATGTTCCAAATAAATAAATAAATAAATTAATTGATTCTGTATATTTACCATCTCTTATCAGATCATTTACTGGGCTATTAATGCCATTATTCCAACCATGGATAGTAAAAATAGTTTTCCTATCAGGTATAAAGTCTCCTAGATTTACTTGGAATATATTTCGAATATTTACTTTAATTCTATCCTGTTGGTACCTATAAAATTTAAAATTAACACTGTTTTCAATAAAAAATAAACTTATTTACTTAGAGCTGTAATAGAAGAATACTTTGTCGTCAATATCAGCCATTGGTATAATAGGCGTTTCTTGCAAGTTTAGCAGTTGGAAATTTTCATCTTCTTCGTGCATTCCATCGCTTATTACCATCCATTTTCTCCTTGCTTTATTTTTGTTATCTACCAAATGATATATGCTGTCCCGAACTGAAAAAAATTAAAAAATAACGATACAAACACGTACAAAGATTGTTGCCAACAGGCGCACAGACAGAGGGAGTCCACATCTTTATAACTAGAATATTATTTATAAGTTAATAAATAGTAGTATTTTAAAAATAGTTGTATAATACAATCAGCTGATGGCTTCGGCAACCATCTTGATGACGCGGGTTTTGAAGTTATATTAAATTTACTGATTTATTAATGATAAAACTATATATAAGGTGTCTCAAAAGAAATTTTATATTTAGTGGATCGATTAAAAAAAAAGTAAGCCGTATATAGAAAAAATATTAATTATTAAAATACACTTTTTGGGGATTTATTTCTTAAAAATAATATCGTCTAAATGTAGACCCTCGCGTTCTCGGCACTCATTTAATCGAACAGTAAAATTACTTATGACGTCTCGGCAGGTGGACTCAGGGATGGCTGCCATTTCGTGACGGATATTTTCTTTCAAATGCGCCAGTGAAGTCGGTTTATTGGCGTAAACTTTAGATTTAAGATAACCCCATAGGAAAAAGTCCATAAGGGTTAAATCTGGACTGCGTGGAGGCCAATTTATGTCACCTCTCCGGGAGCTCAATTTGCCTGAGAAAATTTCACGAACACGTGGCAGAGACATATTGGACGTGTGTGAAGTTGCTCCGTCCTGTTGGAACCATGTTCTTTGGTTATAGCCAGGAAAGTTTTGCAGTTCAGGTACCAAGAAGTTGTCTAACATCTCCACATAACGCTCTGAATTCACTGTAACTGCACGCCCCCTTTCGTCTTAAAAAAAGTAAGAGCCGATAATTCCTCGCGCCGACATCGCAGCCCATACGGTCACTTTAGGCGAATGTAGGGGTTTCTGATGTTTGCGTTTCGGATTCGTTGCACTCCAGTAGCGGCAGTTCTGCTTATTTACGTGGCCATTAAGATGAAAATGAGCTTCATCCGAAAACAAAATGTTGGTAAACGTTGAAAATCGCTCAATCACCTGATTTACGAAATTAAGCCTCTGATTGGCATCTTGGGGCTTTAATTCTTGCACCAATTGAATTTTGTAGGGGTGCAGCTTTAGGTCTTTGTGCATAATGCGATGTAATGATGATCTATGCACATTTAAAGCACTTGCGCGCTTCCGAATTGAAAGGTTCGGGTCGTCACGAACAGACTGATTAACATTCTCCACGTTTTCTACCGTTCTTGATGACCTAGGTCGCCCGGATTTTGATTTATCCAGCGTTGTACCAGTCTCTTCAAACTTTTTAACCCAATGTCGAATGAGAGGAATGCTTGGCGCATCATTTAAGTGGGGTAAACCTCGAATACTGAAGAATTTTCTACGCGCTACAGTCGCCGAATCACCGTTTTTGTAAAACTCTCGCACGCATAACGCGCGGTCTGCTCCTGAGAAACGCTCCATAGCGACTGAATTCCCAAGATCCAGGTTACCGATTGACATAACCCCTGCGCCCCTCGGATACGTTGCGTTCACGCAGTAAGCTAAATAAATATAAAATTTCTTTTGAGACACCTTGTAGTTTTAGATAAAATATTGTATTTGACTCGCTTATAATAGCTATATTTCACTCAGATGATTACAACCCTCGCCTTCAGTTTGTGTGGTAAACTTTATTCCCCCATATGCTTGTTAAATAAAAAAATAATGTGAAGTGTCAATTTTTACACATTTCAGGGTTTTGCAGGTATTTAGTAAGTGAATGATAATTATTTGAAATGCCAAAACAAATTTTATGTTAAAATATTTTTTTTTGTTAATTTTAATTCGAATACCTAATACCATTATTTAGGTTTCTAAATATGTGCAGTTTTTTTTTTTTTTTATATATAGCAAGGTTCATTATGATTTTGGAAATTTGCGCCTATGGCTTCCATTGGTTGTTATAAGCTCCGCCCCTCTGATTTCGTGTACATTGAAACAGAATTAAATTATAATTTCAACAATTTCCACTGGTTATTAAATTTACACTTTTAAAAATTAAATGCAACATTTGCCAAAATATAACTAGAATTTTGAAAAAATAATTTAAACAAAATAAAAATGCAAAAAAAAACAGATAAAATGAAATTGCCTCGAGGCCGGATTGAACTCGAGTTTGCAAATTAGAACGCCAGTATTCTAAGCATTACACCATCGAAGCGCTCTGTTCACTGTACTACATAATAATAGATATTTTACATGGTCAAGCAAATAATTTAAACAAAATAAATAAATAATGATCGAACTGATTTAGTTGGGTAAGAAGCCACCGCCATAACCACTACACCAAGATACACCTTTTAATTTACCGTGTTACATAAGTATAACTTTTGTACATTATTAGCAAAAAAACACAAAAAATGCGTTTTTTTCCCAAAACATAATCTGATCAAAAATTCCTGTTGTACTATTCCGGTTCACACCAATGTAGATTACTTAGAATTTTATCAGATTTTTAGTTTAAACCATCTGGGCTACAGTGTGCAACATTTTTTTTTTGCACAATTTTGTCAAAAATCGCTTCAAAATAATTTATTTTGCAAAAATAAAAATTTGATCGTTAATCCATGTCGCAAATCCAAATCCAATAATCAAATGAAAGCTAAGGGCTTTACTACTGAGAATTAAAAAAAAAATATATTTTTTTTTTCGATGAATACATATTTGTTTATATTTTTAGGGGGGATATGTTTTTTAGATGTTTTAGTATTTTTCATATGTGTGGGTCAAAGAGTTGTATAAGCATGCCAAATTTCAACTCTCTAGGTTTAGCCGTTTGGCTACAATTTTTAGCGAACAGACAGACAGACGGACAGACGGACAGACGGACAGACGGACAGACGGAGAGACAGACAAACAGACAGACAGACAGACAGACAGACAGACAGACAGACAGACGACAAAATGACGGTATAAGGGTTTTTTGGTCATCCCTACAAAACCCTAATAAAAAAGAATCTCCCATTCTTAAGACTATGGTCAATGGTATTTCCTAATCCCTTCTCACACCAATTTATAATAGATAACCTGTATATTTAGGTAAAATTGTCAACAATCATGTAATAATAATTCTTCTGAAGATGGCCTAACAAGCCGAAATATATATCAAGCTTTAATAAAATATTTTGTGGAATACAACCAAGTGTCTTATTTACTATTTAAAATACTATTTTCTACAACTGCCAAAAAATGACGTAATTTTTTCAAGGTCTTTCTTAACTTTACTTTGTCGCCGAGCGATAAAGACTTTTTTGGGCGACCATATCAAAAACAGTTCTTTTCTATCATCTAGTACCGGCCATAAAGTAATTCATTTTCGGCCTAGGCCGATTCGCTTATTTTTTTGGCCGCTGGATGCTAGAGCCATCTATGTGTCATTTCTTAAGTTACAAAATCTCCATGGTACATTGAAACAACTGACAGTCAAACATTTTTAATTGTAATAATTTTTCAGTAATCATAAATTATCCGATATAAATAAACAAATTAAATTTTTCTACTGAAAATTACTTTTGGTCGCCCAAAAAATATAATGTGCATTTTGGCTAAAAAGATCTACTTTTTGGACGAAATTCAAATTGTTCTTCATTTGTATTAGTAAAAGCTTTAGTACACTAGAAAAAAAAAAAGCACACAAAATACTTGAATGTTATAATTTTATTATTTTATTGTAAGTACAAATGTTGCGGTTAATAATGTAATATTTAAAAAAAATCAAATGAATTTCGTCGCTATAGATTATGTTTTGAAAAAAAATCGTAATTTTCTTGACTTTTTTCTAAGACCTAATTAACAAACGTTTAAAATTAATAGATGGTGCAACATTTCTTCCGAGAAAAAAATCCCCATTTTGGTAAAAAGTTTTTACATCAACTATGCGTTCTTCACATTCAATGAAGATAAATGGCGGCCAATTTATATCGGAAGGTCTAACTTTGACACCCTTTAGTTACTTGATTAAAATGTTTTATTTATTGAATAGTCTTAGAAAAAGTATAGTATGCTCACTCGCTTGCAGCTCTTTTAGCAAACTTCATTCTCTTGTGGAATATATGACATTCCGTGCTACATTCACAATATACTATCATTATTATTTAAAAATATTACACGATTTTTTTTTACCTTTATCGGACCACATTGCATCTTTAAGTCCAAAACATTCGTCAGTATAGGAGGAACAGTCACAGAATTCTTCTTGATTTTGTATATTAGGATTTACATGTTTCGAATATATCTTTATAGCTTCTCTGTCAATATATTGCTTGCATTTAGCTGTAATACCAGCTCCTATGGTAATACAGTCTATTTTACTACCTTTCATTATTGGATAAAAGGTGTCAAATATTTTTTTATAACATGAGCAAGACCAAGGATTATCTACAAAATATAAAATAATTAGATTTACCCGGCATTGCATAGGTGATTGTTTAGCTATGATATGTTGTTGTCGCGGTCGAGGACCAAACGCATCCACACCGGGGTCCTCAGCCTTTCTCCCCATAACTCCAAGAACGAATAATTTCGACGTTGAACAAATATATACGGAGCTAATGCAGCCATACAATCAACTATCGAAAGGAAATTCCTGTCATTTCGCTGTATTTTTCAGAACTATTTAGACGCACTACCCAGCAAACATTGAACTAACGGCCGAACGCCGGCAAACTGCTTTTACGCTGGTACATTGCTGGCACCAAAAGTAAGTGCAACGCCAGTATTAATAATGTACTTCACATTTGTATTTCGCACTCCGCCTATACGAAGTACTTTACCAGCATTTTATAAGCATTCCTTATTTGTATTAATCCAAGATTATTTCTAGCGGGCCAGTGCTTATGTTTATAACTTTTTTTGAATGTAATAATTTGAAAAGTCTGACCGTTCTTAGTCATAAAACACCCCAATGGCGTGGCCTTTGAGGGTCGGTACAAGTGATATTCTGTGAGTACAAGTTTGGACGTGTTGGTGAACAGTTTTTAAAGATGTGTATTTGAATAGTTATTGATTGTGAGCATTATACAGTTTTTTATTGTGATTTGTGTGTGTTTTGTTAGATTTAAGGACGTAGTTTACACAAACTATTTCATATTAAATTGTTTAATTTTTAGTTTAGTTCAATCATAGTTTTTTTCATGTAATAAAATTTTCAATTATTAATAAATCTGATACAAGATTATAAATATGTCATTTAAAAAATATAATTTGTCATATTTCATTTTGAATAGTGACATCTTAAATATTTTGTAAATATAATACTAACCTAAAATAATACAAACTTAATCCAAAACTGTAAAGCTTTTTTTACAATATAACCAAGTTTCTAAAAGTCAGTAATACACTATAAAAATCACCAAAATAACCAGATCTAGTTTGTTCTTACAAAAGTGAACAGCTTATAGCATTAATGCTTATAAAATTTGTTTATTGAATTTATTTTAACAAGTATGATTTCTTTAGGTTGGCACTCTTCAAGTCAGGGGGAAAAGATATGGTAGATAATACAAGACGAATATTGGCGAAAATTATTAATCACCCCTTATCTTTAGGATGAAATTGGTTTGACCGAAATGGCAGAAAACCATTTTCTTAAAATTCTTCATTAAATTAATAAATTAAATAAACTAATTCCTGTTATTCCTGAAATTATATTTATTTAATATTTATAAATAAATCAATAAATTATAACTGTTAATTCAATTTACAATCGGCTAGTTTTACCATCGTTGAATAAATTTATTTAACAACTTAAGTTAACAATATCGCATCATTCTATTGACAGCAATGTTAATTTCTTCATTAATAGTTTAAAACCGATGCGATATTGTCAACTTTACTTGTTAAATAAATTTATTCAACGATGGTGAAAATGGCCAAATGAGTATTTATTTTGCACCTAACCATTAATTTATTTTAATACTGGGTAAGTACACATATATTACATTTGAAACACTAGAGAGTGGGTATAATATAAGCACTAGTCTGTCAGAAATAAATCTTGCAACTAATGCGATTATTTTGCACTTTACCGTTGCTGGGCCAGCAACTGATACATCAATGGGCCAGCTAACGGCCACGGGGACACCGGGGTACTGGCCCAGTGCAAAATGCCAGCACTGGACCAATGCGAAATGCCAGCATTGGCCAGGTGCGAAATGCCAGCACTGGCCCATTACTTTCAATGCACTTTACCGTTGCTGGGCCAGCAACTGATACATCAATGGACCAGCTAAGGGCCACGGGACACCGGGGTACTGGCCCAGTACGAAATGCCAGCACTGGCCCATTACTTTCAATGCCGGCGAGTATGTGCTTTACCAGTACTGGTCCGGATAAAAATGTTTGCTGGGTAATGTAATTAAAAACTAAAATTTCAAAAAACTAATTTTGAAAAATATCTTTTTATTTAGGTATGAAATGCGAATTTTTTTCAAACTTGTCGCGCAAACAGAGTTCAAAGTTTCAACACATATGGCGTTTTGTTAAGTTATGATTAAGTGTCAAATGCGTATAGGTTATAATTTGAAAAGTGATCATATAGTTTTGTTTTACTGTGTTAAAAATGTCAAATTTTGTGCCAAATAAAGAGCATTCGCGGACAGTACTACTGTTTTGTTTTCATTTGAAAAAAACTGCTGCTGAATTATACCGACTGCTTCGAGAAGCTTATGGTGAATATGCTCCATCGCAAGATACGTGTGAACGATGGTTTCGGCGTTTCAAAAGTGGTGACTTTGATCTTACAGACAAAGAACATGGAAACATGGTACAGGAAGACGATAGTCAATCACAAAAACAACTAGCAGAGCAGTTAGGCGTTAGTCAACAAGCTGTTTCCAATCGCCTACGAGAGATGGGTAAGATCCAGAAAGTCGGCAGATGGGTTCCACATGCATTGAATGAGAGGCAGATGGAAAAACGCAAAAACACTTGTGAAATTTTGCTTGCAGGATACAAAAGAAAGTCTTTTTTGCATCGTATCATAACTGGCGATGAAAAATGGATTTATTTTGAAAATCCCAAACGCAAAAAATTATGGGTGAACCTAGGCTCACCATCCACATCAACTGCAAGACCGAATCGCTTTGGCAAAAAGACAATGCTCTGTACTTGGTGGGACCAAAAGGGTGTGGTCTATTATGAATTGTTAAAACCTGGTGAAACAGTTAATAACCAACGCTACCAACAACAACTGATCGAATTGAACCATTCGCTGCTCATAAAACGACCTGGATACGAAAGAAGACAGCACAAGGTAACCTTTCTTCACGATAACGCTCCATCACATAAGGCAAAAGCAGTTTGCAACACATTGGAGGCGCTCAAGTGGGAAGTGCTACCCCATGCCACTTACTCACCAGACTTGCCCCTTCAGATTACCACTTGTTTGCATCGATGGGTCACGCACTTGCTGAGCAGTACTTTTGTTCATATGAAAATGTGAAAGAATGGTTATATTAATGGTTTGCGGAGAAAGGGGAAGAGTTCTACTGGCGAGGTATTCACAAATTGCCTGAAAAATGGAAAAAATGTATAACTTCTAATGGAGCATACTTTGAATAAATAAACTTTTACTGTTCTTTTGAGTTTAACGTGTTTTATTTTAAAAAAAAAGAAAACCGCATTTCATATTTGTAGACCTGGCCATTATTTCCGCCATGGTCCTAAATAGTAACAACTAAGTTTGATCCAAAGGGCGTAGGAGTAGAGTTTCTTGGTTCTACGTACGAACCCTAAATACTTCTATGTACCATTACCTCCGCAGGATCCTAAAGAGTAACTTTGCAAAATCCGGCCCAGATCGGTAGTGATGTCCAAACGAAATCGTTTGCTGAGCTCAAAAAAAATCTTATTGGTCGATTGTGAGCCGCATATATAAACAGGATAAATTAATCACACTACTATATTTTATATCCTTTAATAATTTTATTTAATATCATCAATAAAATTAAAAATTAAGCTTCAAACTAAATTTTAATGTTAAACTTGTATTTGCTAGTTTTTTAATATCAACTGGTAATTTAGTCGACGAGCAACGCAATTGATTCTTCATATTTTCATCCGTCAGCCTGTTTCGATTCTTCGATTTAGCCATTTTAAGTTTCGAGAAGAAATATTCACAGACATAGGTGGTTCCTATTGCAGCTGTAATGCACATTGCTAGTTGTTTGCAGGTTGGGAACTTTATCGTGCAGAATATATTTTCCGTAAAATTCCAATTTATCATTGACTCCAGACATATATTTCAATTCTATACTCGATTGAAGGTCAATTAATTCCATTTGTAAATTTGAAGGCGCTAGTTGCACATCAACCTCAAATGCATTTATGAATATTATGAAAATATCCTCATACTTTTGAATATTTGAAAATTTGAATATGCGCGCAATAGTATTTTTTAAATTTTAAACATTTAAGAATGGCCGAAAAAAAATTTCATTTGGGCCTCGTGTGGGACATTTTGGCTATACCTACGGCTTTCTTCGTTATATCTACGAAATCCTCGTTACCTCTTAAGCCATTACTTCCGCAGAATCCTAAAGAATATCTGTGCAAAATTTGGTTCAGATCGATCAAAGGACCTAGGAATGTCTAGGGTTTCTTGGCTATACCCACGGGTTTCTTGGTTATACCTACGAAACTCTAGACACTTCTATAAACCATCACTTTTACAAAATTTTAAAGAAAACAGATTCATAAAATATTGTAAAATATATTTATTCCCATAATTTTAGCTTGACAGCTGTGTAAACACAACAGAACACAATATTGAATATCTATCAAATTTAAAAATTGACTTGAAGGAAAGGGTAAGAATGCAGTACTATCTCGAGATGAGAAGAGAAAAGGAAAAGCATGTACCAATATTACGGCGTAGGATGGAAGAGAGCTAGACAACAAAGCCATTGACGAAGTAGCCAGAGAATGAATGATATAAAAGGCCAAGAAAGACAGGGAAGAATTAAAGAATCCAGATACAACAATATGTATATATTAGCGTCGACGAAGCAACGCACTTACGTCACATGACATAACAAACGATTGCATTGTTGCAGACAATACAGTCGTTTTTTACGTCGTGTGACGTAAGAGCGTTGATTCGCCGACGCTACTATACCAAAATAGACAACGCAAATACCAAAGTACCTAATGGAAAAGGGAAATAGAGATAAGAAACGGACAGTAGCAAGATTTAGATGTGGAAACGAGGAGAGAGACAACAAATTTTGGAGAGAAGACGAAGAAAGAGTATGCAGGATGTGTCCGAGAGAAAGGGAAAGGATGGACATGGATGAATTAAATTTCACAGAGAAGAACCTTCATTCAACAAAGACACAGCGACGGAAAAAAGTAGAAAGAAATTATATGAAAATATAGCAAAATATAGTGCCGTAAGGCAGAATTTAATAAATTTATTATTATTATATAATAAAAATTGACCACCGTACCGCTGGGATCTAAAATTTATTTCCCTATAACGCCCTAAGGATGTTTTGATTATACCTACAAAACTATAAAAAAGAGTAACTTACCATCTATATCAAATCTCTTAATAACATCTATTTTGTTGAGCAATTCGTCCGATAAATAAGTCAAATTATTAGAATTAATTAAAAAATGTCTAATCTTTACATATCCAAAAATATTTTCAGATATTTCTTCCAAATTATTATTATGTAAAAATATCCATTCAAAAGGTTTATCTCCATTTTTAAAAGCTCCACTGCCAATTGTATGAATATAATTGTAACTTAAATTAATATCCTTTAGTAAAGGAAAATATTTAAAAGCATCTGATTGTATTACAGTAATTTTGTTTCCTCTCAAATTTAAAATTTTTAAATTATTGTAACTCTCAAACCAGCTTTGATTGAATGTAGTTAGTTGATTACATCCCAGATTGAGCCACTGTACACGATTTCCAATGGCGCCATTTTCGATTCTTGATATTTTATTATTTTTAAGAATTAGTTTTATAGCTTCGGTGTTAAATCTGTATCTTCGAACTACGTTGATATGAGTTCCAAATATATTAATAGTAAGTAATTCTGGTACATAGGAGAATTTTGGTATATCTGTTTGAGTTATACTGACCATAGTAAATTCGATTAAATTAGAAAATGAACTAACGGACTTAATTTCTTCACTTTCGTTGTGGTGATAATAGAAAATTGTTAATTTTGTAATTTCCCCTTGGGGAAATTCTTCTTCATTTATAATTGGTCCGTTAACATTTTTTAAGTAAAAATTATTTTCTGAATTAGAATAAAACACTTCTGCACCTTTTACTGTGGTTATATAAATTAAAAGAAATTTTAATAACATTTTGATTAAGTATTAATTACAACACTAACTTAATTTAACAGAATTAATATTTATATACTGTCTTAGTTCAAGGTCATATTGATAACCGACAGTGGCTTAGGTTGTAAATTTAATAATTCAATAATGACCGTTTAGTAGACTCGCGTAATATAACGCGACCCCGAATTTAACGCGACACCAAGATATTTTGAAAAAAAGCTATCCGAAAATTATCCAGTGCCCGCACAATGCAGAATGACCTAAGCAGCACTGCTTTCTGCATCCTGCAGATCAAAGAGGTGGCTGAAGATCTGCAGGCGGGAATGGACTCGATTTCCCTTCGATAGGAGGCTTTCATACCACCCAAAACACCAACTATCAGGACTACAAGCTTAACTTTATACCCTGGATACAGATTTCTAAGCTCGGACAAGAAATCCATATACTTGGACCTCCTCCTCGACAGAGATATTCTTCTCAGCTGGACTTGGGAATTCGATCACAAATATCTGTTTGGTCTCGATATCCAGGAGGGTTATGTCCGGCTTAGTGGCTATCAGTCACCTCGAGGTGGGGAAGGAGTAATTCCAACAAATTCGGCACTTGGAATTTTCTACCACCGATTCTATGTCAGAAGGAACGTACGGTATAACCGGTATTTGGTCAATACCATAGGCATGTCTAAGATGGTAGTAGAGCACGCGGAGAGCAGCATTATGTCGAGACACGTAGCTCGACGCTGCAAGAGATAGACAAGCAGACAGAATGTGCATAATGGTTTCAGGATGGTGGTGGCACTACCTACAGAGTGTGGACTCCACCATTTGGAATATGCGGGCCCTGTACGCCAAAATATTTATAACACCATCTTGACACGCAAACACAAAACCTTCTGTTTCCTATCTCAAATCAGCAGACTTAAGAAACGAGTCGTGAGTTCGGTGGACAACTCTAGACTTTTAATATGTGCATACTTTTACTCATGGGTTCTTTTGTCAACATATCTGTCTAACCTCGTTTCACCGAACTGGTAACTCTGTTGTACTCCAGCGTTTTCCCTGACGGAACTCAAGCCTGCCAGGTTAAATCAGCAACGAGATTTAACCTCTTCTTAAGCTCTTCGCGCTGCCTGGTAAAGAAACGCCCCTTTGCTACTAAATTCGTGCTCAATAACGAATTGTAATAGTGGGTCCTGACTTCTGAGGATACTGTTATTATTATTATTATTTTAAATTCTTATATAAATTTTCTACGACTATGCTAATGCATTTAATAAAATTAGATAATATATAAAAAAATAGTCTTGTGTTTTTTATTTAAGAAAATTATCTGTTATTTGTTCAATAAGGAAATTATCTGATATTTGTTCATTAAGGAAATAATTAAGAAATAATTTATTAAAATGTTCTAAAAAGTTTAAATTAAACAATAATAATTTACGCAATAATAATATTTAAATCCAACTTTAGCAAAACTTTTGGTCAAATGTATTTATTTCATTAAATACAAAGGTAATAAATTATTATTACTATTAATATCAATTAAATTATTTTCTTCCTTTTTAGGATGTCGTAGGTATAACTAAAAAAACCTTATAACGTCACTCATGTGACTGTCTGTACGGTAGAAATTGTAGCCAAACGGCTGAACACAGAAAGTTGAAATTTGGCATGGTTGTACAACTCTTTGACCCACATATAAGACAAATATAGACAGTTAAAAAAAAAAAACACACATCGCAGGATAAATATAAACAAATATGTATTTAATTAAAAAATAAATAGGTTATTAAAATTTTGAATGGGGTATTAAATGAAATCTCTTAAGTTGCATCCAGAACTCTTTAAATTAGTTGACTATGCAATATGGATATGTTTAATAGATTGTTTTAATGTTAGAGGTATCGCTTACAGCTTAAGGAAATCAGTGAGTTATGAATAGTACATCTGTGTGTCTTTAAACCAACTAAGCTGGCTTCGTAAAATATTTATTATCTATTGTCGTTTTCCTAATTCTGCTGTCCTAGATTTTTACTAACTAAACCTAATCTAATTACCTAAATTGATCATATTTACTGTTCGGCTTAGTAATTTTGGGAAAGATTTGTCGTAATCGGCACGATGACATTTTGTTAGGTTATGTAAAGGCATGCAATGTGAACGTTCTCTCCGATATAGACTGAGATAGCCAATATGTTTATATGTCTGTCTCATTAAAACCACTCAAAAACTACAAAGTTTTGAAAACTATCCACAATCGAAAA
Organism: Liopterus haemorrhoidalis; assembly: GCA_963971575.1. Taxonomy (NCBI): domain Eukaryota; kingdom Metazoa; phylum Arthropoda; class Insecta; order Coleoptera; family Dytiscidae; genus Liopterus; species Liopterus haemorrhoidalis. The sequence goes on along the minus strand of OZ020618.1, from coordinate 11,290,544 downwards.
CGTACAACGAATTAAATTTAGAGGTCTGAACGGTTGCTCGCCTTACCATATGACAAACTGGTTAGTGACAATCAACAGTGCACAAGATACAGTCTCTGAACGCGGCTTTAATGCGTGGATAAATAAACATTTTTTTATTTTTGAAAAAAAATATTTTTTTTATCTGATTTTTGCCAAAACTATGTTCATGTAAACATCTGGAAAACATAGTTAGTAATAGAGACATTTAATTTGAACTCCCTGTATACGAATAGGCCAGGTTGATAATCAGGGCCAGCGCTAGGATTTGTTAGGTCATGTGCCAGGGCAGGCGCGAGGCCATGTGCGAGATTGACAAGAAAAATTTATATTGACGCGGTGGTCAAAAAGAGCTGGTTCAATAATGATGGACCACGCAAAATGACGGACTGAACGAGATACATCAGTCAAAATGCAATTATCCTTACCTGGTGCTGTCCGCTACCACGCTATGTTTACATATTAGATACTCCTATAATGTTTCAAATGTATATATTTTAATTAGGGATACATTCAGTGAATGTTACAGTATTTTTTTTTCTTCTTTGGATTCTATCAATTACAACTTTCGGCTGTGTGATTTTTTTTCGTATTCGGGGAAACACAGCTGATGCAAAGCACCCCATCCGTTTTCTTCTTTGTAATTTCAGCGCGCTCGAAAACTACATATACAATTTATATGGGAGTTTGGTGTACGCGAGTACGCGCGGTTCAGAAAGTTCGAACCATGCGCGAGGCCTGTTGGGCCGCGAGGCCATGTGCCACTGCACTAGGGATGGGAAAAAACATCGATGTATCGAAAACATCGATGTTTTTACCATCGATGGTCAGCTGGCGATAGTATCGATAAAACATCGATGTCTACTACCGATGTCGATGTTTAAACTTTGAAATTCAGAAACTACCGCTAGAGGCGCTGGAATCTTAAAAATTTAATTTTTATTAAAATTAGTACACAAAATATAAGCGCCATCTATTGTGATATAACAATATTAATAGTGTTAGTTCTTATTCTTCTTAGTAGTTAGCAGAATACGAAAAAAGAAGAAGAAACTTCTATTTTTTGCGAACGACCAAAGACGCCAACACACTTTTTCTTTTTGAGTCTTGTTGACACTTTCCCAGTTGTTATTCCTCCAATCCCTGGAAGTTGTCATTAGCTATTTTTTTATATATTGAAGTTGGCTTTTCCTGAACAAAATGATCAAAAGCTTCAATTAATCGCTAAAAGTAACTAGAATTGAAAATTTAGTTCCGCCTAAACCAAAGGAACAGAGTTTATTTCAACTTAAAAAAGTATAAAAATAATTGTGTATGACAGTGTTATTTTTATGTTAAAATAATATAAAATTAACATTAAGATTACTATATTAGTATTGTAATAAAATCCAATATTTCATTTTAGAAATGTAAAAATAGTAAGGTCTGTTCCTTTGGTTTAGGCGGAACTAGATTTTCAATTCTAGTTACTTTTACCGATTGATTGAAGCTTTTGATCATTTTGTTCAGGAAAAGTCAACTTCAATATATAAAAAAATATCTAATGACAAATTACAAAAATGAAAATTGTGGTTAGTTCCGCCTAATCGTTTGGAATAGACTGTAGGTACAAATTAGGATTAATATATTGGGTATAATAATGTTAATGTGAAATTAATTACTATTAAAAAGGAATATTTCTATTTCAAAATCTAATAAATGCTTTTTGTGTATTATATGTAACTTTTTTCGTATTTTATCTTTACATTATTAAATAAAACCTATATAATATAAATAAATAGCTTTTTTTAATATTAATAAAATATCGATGTTTCCGATACATCGATGTTTTTCCTTCAACATCGATAGTAAGCGCCGATGTTAACATCGATGTTTAACATCGATGTTTTGCCTTCGATGTACAACCCCACACTGCACATGCTGCACATACCTAGCGCCGGCCCTGTTGATAATACTTCAAATTAAGCTCTTACTGAAAACATCATGATCACATATTTTACGACTTACACCATAACGCGAAAGTTGTAAGGCGTTTCATACATGATATGTAACAATTCTTAAGTTATTGAACTCGATGGCCTGCGGAGAGGCATGCATATGGGTGTGCCAAATATGTTCTCTACTAACCTTTTTTTTACAATTTTATAAACCTGACATAAACTATAGAAAGGAGGATGAAGAACATTAATTATTGAAATTACGTAGTCCTCATTTTTGCATCGTTATAAGAAGTTAATAGTAATAGTATGTTGTATAATTTGAGTTGACTTAATTTTTTGATTAGTAGTTTAGACCAGTTTTAGTTAAGAAGAGTATGCAATTTTAATTAGGTACACTGCATTTGATATGTATATATTTTGTAATAATCTTTTTTATCTTGAGTTACTTGGTATTTAAACCAACTATAGCTAAGGTCTAAGTAATTTAAATTTTTAATTTTTAACCCTAAAAATTAAAAATTTAAATTACTCCCTTATTATTAACTTAATAGCAAAATCTTATATTACAAATATTGTTAAGAATAAGAAGACAAATCTTTTATCTAAATTCATTTTTTTGACTGGATAAATATTTGGAGAGTTGTGGCGAAAAAACCCCAACAATTAAGAACTTAAAAAATTAATATCTCTTTTATTATAAATCTTTTACTAAGGTGTTTTAAGGTTTTTTGCCTTCCTTTGACCTGTAGTATCACCCATTAAAAAAGAAATAAAAAGACCGTAAACCCTGTATAATGCACAGATAAAAGTCTGCCACTTTAGGGTGTAAATAATTGTGTGGAACCCCTGCTAATCTATTTAACTCTATATGAGCTAGCGGCCTTGTATGATACATGTATATAACAGGTAATAGTTGAATTTCATCTTAGTATTATTATCAAATTTGTCAATTTTTGTATCCTGTTTTATGAATGCGCTACTTAGACCCAACCTTAGTTATCTAAAATGGGTTTTACACGGTTTAATTTATTGGTCAATAAATTGTAAAAGTAGACCTTCAATTTACTGATGTGTGTAAAGTGTTCAAATTTCATCAATAAACTGTTTAATTTACAGATGAAAAAATTAATTAATTTATTTTGAAAATATAACAAGTTCTATTTTTAGGACCTTATTAATTTTTATATTTTTGTTTAGTTGTTTTATCTATTTAGTTATTGCCAACTGTTTAGTAGTAGCATAAACAAGAAATTTATAGGTTATGTGTTTCAATTTCATTCCTTTCAAAGAAAAAAGACATTAAAACAAGTAGAAAATCAATAAATTAAACGATATTTTTATATTTATAGACAAAATTCAAACTTCAAGTGTATATAACATATACGATAAACAAAGGCTAACGTCCCGCTAGTATACAGATGACGTGTAGCTTCGCTATTTACCTCCACCACTACAAGTTACGAGACAACCTTTACTTTGATAATCTTGGATCAAACCTACGAAATCGTAAAATTAATTCTTGGTTTTCCTTTTATGTACCAACCTAACTTGTTTTTTGTCTCGTAATGCACATGATCTGTTATGTCCCCCTGTTTGTGTTTTTGCCAAATATTAGCATAGATTTAAATCTATATGATTGTTGCTTAACCCCTGTTTCCTGTAATTACCTGCATTTCCTCTGCTCTTTCACTACAGTTGGTACGCATGGTAAACTTTGTTCAACGTCACCCTTCATAATTAGTTTCATCAGTTGATTGTTTAAATCTCTAAATCAAAAGCTTTTCATGGTCAACCGTTTAGATATAAAATGAAAGTGAACAATGCAATTGTTTGTAAGTAAACATTAATAAAATAACATACATATAATAATATTAAAATGGTATATTGTTTAAATTGTTTATAGAAATTTCGTTAATTTATAACAATACTTATATAAAGTATTGTTATCCCTCAACAATCCACTGTTTGGGTCTTCCAAGATTAACCGAAACCCACAAAAGTTGTTCGTTCACGAAGCACTTCCAAGAAAATGATCTCTTGTTACTTCGGTTGACTGGATATGTCGCAACCATTCCTATAGAGGATCGGAGATCAGTTAATGTTGAATGGTAAACAACAATTTGTTTGCCAGAAGACAAAATCAGGAAAAACAACCAAAAACTTCGCATCATTCTTCATCATGACAATGCAAGCTCCCACACAGCATGTCAAACAATTGATTATTTGAAGGAGAAAAACATTGAATTAATGTCTCATAGCTCGTATTCTCCTGATTTAAACCCTAACGACTTTTTTGTTCCCCGATGTCAAACAAAAAATGCGTGGACAGAGATTTTCATCACCACAAGGATAGTTTTGAGATACCAACTTTAGAGTGGAAAAAATGTTTCGAGAATTAGTTTGAACGCCTGCAAAAGTGTATAAATCATAAAGGCGAACATTTTGAAAAGCAACAAAACAGTTTGTTCCAAGAATTTCTTTCTTAGTTTTTGTTAAAACTTAGTAACGTTCTCTCAATATCGAAGTCAAAAATATCAATAGTTTGTTAAGAAACATCGATATCTAAAAAATTTATGTGAAGTGTGAATTTTCACACATTTCAGGGTTTCGCAGGTATTTAGTAAGTGAATAATGATTATTTGGAATGCCAAAACAAATTTTATGTTAAAACATTTTTTTTTTTGTTAATTTTAATTCGAATGCCTAATACCATTATGTAAGTTTCTAAATATGTGCAGTATTTTTTTTTTATATAGCAAGGTTCAATAAAATTTTGAAAAAATTCCTCTTAGATAGATATATAATCTAAAAATATTAAGTGAAGGCGGAATGCTGAGTGTGTAGGACATATTTTGCTTTGTAGTATTCACTGTAAAATGAACAATATTTTAAAAATAATTTATCATCTCTTAATCTAAGAGCTTTAAAAACAAATTTTATGTTAAAATATTTTTGTTAATTTTAATTCGAGTGCCTAATACCATTATTTATGTTTCTTAATATGTGCAGTAATTTTTATATAGCAAGGTTCATTAAGATTTTGAAAATTGCGCCTATGGCTTCATTGGTTGTTTCTAGTCATAGCTCCTCAATTTGATTTCGTGTACATTCAAACAGAATTAAATTATAATTTCAACAATTTCCACTGGTTATTAAATTTACGTTGCTTTTAAAAATTAAATGCAACATTTGCCAAAATATAACTAGAATTTTGAAAAAATAATTTAAAAAAAATAAAAATGCAAAAAAAAAAATAATAATATTGTCTCTTCACGTGGGATTCGAACACACTTTCTTGGGCAGAACGCTAGTACCGTAACCATTGCACCAAGATGCACGTTACAGTTTAGTGTGTTATATAACTATAAGTTTTCAACATTATTAGCAAAAAAACACAAAAAATGCTTTTTTTTCCAAAAACATAATCTGATCAAAAATTCCTGTTGTACTATTTCGGTTCACACCAATGAACATTACTTAGAATTTTTTCAGATTTTTAGTTTAAACCATCTGGGCTACAGGGTGTGGGACAAAAAAATTTTTGCACAATTTTGGCAAAAATCGCTTCAAAATAATTTATTTTGCAAAAATAAAAATTTGATCGTTAATTCACGTACCAAGGGCTTTCATTTGATACCCTACTCAGAATTTAAATACATTTTTTTTTTTCGATGAGCACATTTGTTTATATTTTTAGGGGGATATGTTTTTTAGATGTTTTAGTATTTTTCCTATGTGCGGGTCAAAAAGTTGTATAAGCATGCCAAATTTCAACTCTCTAGCTTTAGCCGTTTGGCTACAATTTTTACCGAACAGACAGACAGACGACAAAATGACGGTATAAGGGTTTTTTGGTCATACCTACAAAACCCTAAAAATATCAAGCATCTATAGTTAGCCCAGTTTTTACAATTGTGCCAATTCTTACGCTTATTTTCTGATGATATCTTTAGTAAACCCAATTAAACTTTTTGTTAACAATTTTATTGACAAAATAAGATTAGTTCCAGTTAACGAAATAAAGTAAATGAACCGAATCTTAACGCGTGTGAACGGGATTGGTGAGTATACTATTTTTATTTGGCATACACGAAACCCGTTACGGTAAAGAAAGGTAAACTGTAAATTGTAACAAAATAATTACAACTTTATGCAATTCCGTGTGCTCCACTTCAAATTGCATAAATGCAACAATGTTAAATAGAATGGAACAGGTTTATTTTGATAAATATGAATTGAATATGAAAGAAGAATGCTCAGGAAATTATATGATTTAGTGGCATTCAGTCTAATTGCTCAGTCAATGATTTTATTTATATAGATAAATATAATATATGTTGAAATGTTCTGTACCGTTATATTTATTATATATTGATCATAAAAACTGCTACAAAAAACTTTTATCAGTTGAGATCAAAAAATTTGTGCTATTTTTATTATTCGGTAAACCTTGTTCGATAATTTTTTTTCTTACTTCCCTGGTAGGTGTGTAAAACTGGCGTGTAGGGATTGTATACCGGTTTACCGGTTTACCGGTTAACCGGTAAATTGTCAAAAAAACGTTCGGTAAATATACCGATAAATTACAAAAATTTACCGGTAGTAAAAAAAGGGAAGTGTAAGTAACAATATACCTAATTATTAATTTTATGGGAGATAGATAGGGGAGACAGACCCTAATTTGATTTTGTCGGATCAAGAAAATTATGTCATTTTTAATATAAACAGTAAAGCAACAATAATCAAAAGCGTTGTTGAAATACTTTCGATTTCGATTATTGTTGATAATAGTCAGAGTCACTTAAATGATTCTGATTTGGATTCCAATTCAGAGTCAGATAACGAAAAACGAAAATATTGATACTTCTGCACCTAATGTCGAATTATCAATGAAGCAGAAACTCTATGACCGTATCAAACAAAAATTGATGTGAAGTGTGAATATTCACACATTTCAGGGTTTCGCAGGTATATAATAAGTGCAGGCGGTATGCTGAGTGTGTAGGACAAATTTTACTTTGTAGTAATCATGGCAAAATGAACGATATTTTTTAAATAATTTATCGTCTGTTAATCATATAATAAGACTGGTTATTAAATTTACGCTCTTAAAAATTAAATACAACATTTGTCAAAATATAACTAAAATTTTGACAAAATAATTACAACATAATAAAAATGCAAAAAAAAAACAGAAAAAATAAAATTCGCTCCGTACTCGAACTCGAAACCCTTCGTTTTGCAGCTTACGACACCAGTGCTCCAACCCATTAAGCTATCGCACGCCTTGCATGTGAGTGTCTTACATTGGTATAACTTTTGTACTTTGTGAACCAAAAACCACAAAAAATGCGTTATTTTCCGAAAACATAATCTGATCAAAAATTCCTGTTGTACTATTTCGGTTCACATCAATATACATTACTTAGAATTTTTTTAGATTTTTACTTTAAACAGATGGCTACAGGGTATGGGACAAAAAATTTTTTGCACAATTTTGGCAAAAATCGCATCAAAATAATTTATTTTGCAAAAATAAAAATTTAATCGTTAATCCACGTACTAAGGGCTTTCATTTGATACCCTACTCATAATTTAAAAAAAATATTTTTGTTTTCGATGAGCACATATTTGTTTATATTTTTAGGGGGGTATGTTTTTTAGATGTTTTAGTATTTTTCCTATGTGCGGGTCAAAGAGTTGTATAAGCATGCCAAATTTCAACTCTCTAGGTTTAGCCGTTTGGCTACAATTTTTACCGAACAGACAGACAGACAGACAGACAGACAGACAGATAGACAGACAGACGACAAAATGACGGTATAAGGGTTTTTTGGTCATACCTACAAAACCCTAAAAAGAATTTGAGTGCTTCCGCCAAGAAAAAGTACGGGAGCAGTATATTCAAATAGTATTTTGATTATTTAATGATCATTCGTCCAACAAGTGTTGAATCAGAAAGGGTATTCTCGGGATCTGGATTATTTTGTACAAAAATTAGATCAAAATTAGGAGATAAGACTTTAAATTATTTAAGTTTCTTGAGAAGTTATTTTTTAAAAAATGGTAATCAATAGAATGGTATTAGGTAATAGGTACTATATATTATTTTTGTTGTATTTTTATTTTTCTGTATTATTTTAATTCTGTTTCTAAAAGTTATTATAGTTTGTTTAGCTTTAGAATAACACTTTAATTTTATATTTTTTATATTTTATATCTTTGAAATAAAAAATATGAAATGGAAATCAAAATGACTTATATTTTTATCACCTTAATTTTATTTTTCAGGAAAAAAAACGGTAAATTACCGGTAATCCGGTAATTTAATTTTCATTTACCGAATTACCGGTAAATGAAAAAGTCGGTAAATTTACAATCCCTACTGGCGTGCACTCAGAAATTTTTCTTAGGGGGGCTCAGAAGACAACATTTTTTCTTAGGGATGCCCAGAAACCAAAATACATTATTGTTTTTTTTAGAATTTCTTTATTTTAACATGATCCTTTCCAAAAATGTACTAAAAAAGTTGAAGTTGATCTAAAAATTTGAAAAAATCTGCATACTGTATATTGATGGGAACCGGAATAGTACAACAGGAATTTTAGATCAAATTAATTTTTCGAAAAATATTTTTTTGTGTCGTTGAAAAAAAAATGTATTGTATGGTATCAAAAGTTCTTAAGAGGTTGATTAAGGAACAAATACCATAGTAGTTTTTTAAATTGTTTTTATTTCAATTTAATTTTTTCCAAAAATGTATTTAAAAAATACTGTCCTGGGGTTAAGCTTATATATATTTTTTTAAATTCTAAGTAATTTACATTGATCTAAACGGGAATAGTTCAACAGGAATTTTTAATCAGGGTAGTTTTTCGAAAAATAAAGAAATTTTTGAGTTGTTGAAAATATTATTTTTGGTAAAATTTATAATGCGATATCAAAAGAAAGCTCTTAAAACCACCTCTGCTTCCTTGGACCATATTTTTTTACATTGTCCTTTACATTGCACACGTAGACAAAATTTATTATATAATATCTCTAATGTAAATCAGTTTAAAGAAATTCTAAAAAATACTGCTATAACGGAACAAAATATAAATATACTGCGGTTGGTCCTGTGGTAGCCACAGTTGATTTTTTTTTGTAAGATTTTTGACGTTCTTTTTCCTTTTTCTTCGTTACGATTTTTCAAAAAGTAAATATTGACAATTTTACAAGTTTTGGCTCTTATATTCTGTGTTGCCGGCCTCTGCACAATAGGGGATAGGCATGATTTTTTAAAATTTTTTTATTATATTCCTCTTATTGTAATGGGTGTTTTTTTTAGAGGTATAGAACTTTAAATTGCAATAAAACAACGATGGATTATTCGATTGACATGAATTTTTTTTTATTCGAAAGATAATCTTGTGGCATTACATTTTAAGTATGATTTCTGGCATATGACCGCCACGGCTGGCTCGGATGTAGTCCAATCTGGACGTCCAATTTTCGATGACTTTTTCCAACATTTGTGGCCGTATATCGGCAATAACACGGCGAATGTTGTCTTCCAAATGGTCAAGCGTTTGTGGCTTATCCGCATAGACCAATGACTTTACATAGCCCCACAGAAAGTAGTCCAGCGGTGTTAAATCACAAGATCTTGGAGGCCAATTCACAGGTCCAAAACGTGAAATTAGGCGGTCACCAAACGTGTCTTTCAATAAATCGATTGTGGCACGAGCTGTGTGACATGTTGCGCCGTCTTGTTGGTATGATTTAATGTAATGCCACAAGATTATCTTTCGAATAAAAAAAAATTCATGTCAATCGAATAATCCATCGTTGTTTTATTGCAATTTAAAGTTCTATACCTCTAAAAAAAACACCCTATATATAAACATAAAAAACAGTTTTTAATTTTTTTTTTTTTTTAATTTGAATGCTTAAAAATATCATAAATGTATATAGCGCGCGAAAACGACGTGTGACGTCATACCCTTCTAACTGACACATGACACTACTAGTCTACCCAGCGTACATAGGGTTACATGACGAAATTTCACTGGACAAAATTACACGGGACAAAATTACACAGAAGAAATTACACATAGACAGAATTACACAGGGAAGAAATTACACAAGGACGAAATTACACATACGAAAATTACACTAAGACAAAATTACACATTTAATTTAGTTTAATTTACACATAAGAAAATTTTCTTCTGTGTAATTTTGTCCCGTGTAATTTTGTCCAGTGTAATTCTGTCCTGACCTTATTTGTTTGTATAACTTTTATAGGTTATGTAAAGTTAGAGTGATTTTAATTAAAATAAAGTTTAATTCTATAAAAACAATTTATACATGTTTACCGAATTAAATTTTATATTAAAATATATAAAATATGGAAGATCCAGGCCCCAGTACTTCGAAACATAGTCGAAAATATTGTTTAGTACCAATGTGCACAAATAGTTCAATTATCAAACAAAAAAAAAAAATTATATCATTACCTGATGACGAAAAACAACAGAAAAGCTATGAGGCGAAATATAACCGATATTTCAGAAAAAAGTAAACTTTATGTTTGTGAAGACCATTTTAATGTGAGTACATATATTTTATAAATTATTTTAATAATAAATGCGTGAAAAATTGTTTAAAAACAAATACAAAACTCTCAAACAATACAATATAAACACGTAAACATTATGTTTTGTCTGTATCTGTGACGTCAAACCCTTACAGTCTCAGTCGTATCTACTCGGCAACCTTCGCGGCGTGGTCGGCTTATTTCAAATTTACAATATTTTAATTAAAAAATTTGGCTATAATATTAATTAAAATGTGATTTTTGTTGGTGACATAACTAACATTAAAATATCAAAAAAATGTAGTTTTAAGGAAATATAAATTTTATGCGTATCCCCTATTGGCGACGCTAGCTCTTAAAATCTGGGGGGGCTAGGAAATTTTTTAGTAAAATTTGCAATTTTCGCCCCCCCGGATCCCCCGCTAGCGCCACCACTGCTCTGCACTAGTGTAAGTTTTTAGAACCAATAACTGCCCAACATTATGGTAGCTGGTGAATTCTCTATAATTCTTCAGTAAAGGTGCATTAAGTCGCAATTCAATTTATCGCAAATGTTTAAAACCATTGGCTTTTAGACTTTTAAAATTATCAATAGAATTTATTATTTCTTTAAAATAAAACCATATTTATATCTATAGTGTAATTAATAATTAACGTTTTAAATATTATTTACAAAATATTCTCTAACATGTTTGTCTATTACCGTATTATTAGGCTACTTTATCTATAATAACTTTCTTAATAGAAATTCTGAACTGGTAGTGTGTTATTTTTCAATTTCGTGTTCGTAGCTATAGTAATTTATTGGTAAATACGTCGCACGTTAAAAAACAGTTATTTCAGAAGCAACTGCCGTGAAAGTTTATCATCCTAATTACAAATAGCTCTAACTATATATTTTAACCGTATAATTTTTGTAAAACATCAGTTTCCTGCTACCTAACACATGCACACATGAATATTTGAGCTGGAATTTTACCTATAAAACTGCGTTCAGAGCGAGGGGGGGCATAGGGGGCAGGCGGGGGCATAGGGGGCATTTGCCCCCCCCCCTCCCAGGATAGTTTACCGTATATAAAATATAATGTAGGTTGTTAGAAGTTTTCTAACAACCTAAGAAAATTTATAACTTTACCGGACTTTTATTATTTAACATACTACAAAAGACCTAGAACGCTGTTATTTTCTACCCAAGCCACGTAATTAAGGTCGTACCGACCAATTTAGAATATTTTGGTTTTTTTTTGCCCCCCCCCCCCAAGCTGAAATCCTGGCTACGTCCCTGGGCTATGTTGTGTATTTAATATCTCTAACGGGTCTATTCTGTATGAGTTTTCTACCGCTGTAAGCGCTATAACTTTGTAAAATACAGCGCTGTAAGGAAAGTGCTATTCTGTATTGACACGCGTTGCTCTGGAAACTCTACACCGATGTAAAATATCGCTGTAACGTTACGGCGATATTTTTCTGGCCGTAAGTCAGTTACAGTACTGTATAGAAGTCAAGTTGTATATGTTTGTATTGTTCGTGTCGCCTAAAAAAATTAATGATCCAAATTTCGCCCTATTTCTAATGCAATTACTACAAGAGGACCATAACAGGCAATTATGCTTAAAATATCACGTTACAACCACACATAAACTTTTTTTTTATGCATACATGTTTTCATTTATATATTTTTAAATACAGGTTTTAGAAACACTATATTTTTTAAGTAATGGATCCTATCAGGCTACTACAGGGCCTCACAATTTCACTTCTTTGAGCCAGCCTATAGTTAGTAGATCGATAATAGAAATTTGTTATCTGATAACAACACATCTAATGCCAATTCATATAAAGTTCCCCACTACGAGGGAAGAAAACCGTGGAGTGAAAGAAGGGTAAGTTTTGCATAATATAGCAACAAAAGCAAGAATACCTAACTATGCTGAGATTGATGATGATGAGCTTGAACCTGTAAATAATGAAGTTCCTGAACCTGAAAATAATGAAGATCCTGTACCAAATAGTAAAATTTTCGAAAACTGATTTAAAACTTTTTTAACAGCTAATCAAGATATGAATTTGGGAAAGCAGATTAGTATTTTTTATGTTCAGCAGTCCATTGTATAATTTGATGTAAGAAATATGTTTATATGGAATAAAGATACATAAGATGCAAAGAGAAACTTTTATTCTTATAAACAAATTATAACAATAATAAATAAAAATTACAAACGTAAAAAACATGAGTATATGTGTATATACAAATATGATATACAATTACCGATCGATGACATTGATCAATACCTCAAATTTTGAGGTTAGAAATATTCATAGTGAAGTTAGCTACAATGTAAGCAAAGTTTAAATCGACCGAAATTACAGAATGTGTTACAGAATAGCTAATGCTCAATATTTACAGAGCCGCCGTAACTTGGCACTTTACAGTGGTAAGCTCACTATAGCGCTATAGTGATACAGTACTGTAAACATTTTTTTACAGAATAGACCCATAAGTGTAGATAAAATGTTACTCTAAATTACTGTAATCATTATTTAAACAAAAATATTAACAAAAAGTTGCAAGTTCAAACCACAATCAGAGACTCGCAAAACTTTTGGTGTCTTTTATATATTATTTATATAGATTAGTAATTTAACGTCCAATTTTGAATATAGGTAGAAATAGGAAATAATTTCATTCAGCTTTTTGGACAAGAAGCGTTTATTTAAACAACACAACGTTTCGCCAACAACATTGTTGGCTTCTTCAGGTGCTATAACAATAACATCATAATAGAAACCAATCTAATACAATCAATAAAGAAATTTACCTATGTTAGTTAAACGTAACTATAACAGACTGTACATCAATCATCTCCAAGGATGGTGAAATTGCAGAAATTCATTGACAATAATGTGTACTTGAAGAATACAGAAAATAGGAAAACAGGAATTAAATTTCAATTAGATATTGTAATATAATGATCAAAGATAGAGACTGTTAATTAAATTTTACAATTCAAAACAAGACTAAATAAACTAGAACAACTGTCCAATAATAACAAAACTTTTATAAATACAATGATATCAAGGTTCATCAACGCATCAATATGACAGGCTGCGACACTATCCCCCCTGACACCTGGTACGCACAAATCAACACTGTCAACCCTGTTTTCGATCTGCTAGATCGAAATCCCGCCTGGTAGTCGCCAATAAATTCTTCCGCGTATGGTGCAAATCGATGCAGAACAATGTTTGAGAGGATCTTATATGATGATCGCAATTAAAGCTTGGCGTCACCAAATGGACAAGATCATAAATGATTTGGTTGAGAATGGAGAGGGAACCACATCTTATTCTTTTCATCCAAAGAATAACGCTGGAATATCTTGGATATATCATAAGAGGGAGGAAATATGAAGTACTGCAACTTGTAGAGAAAGATATCGGGTAAACGAAATGTAGGACGATGAAGAGCTTCGTTATAAATCACTTCCGGTGTGCCTCAGGGCAGACACCTAGGTCCTCTCGTATTTATTATCAAAAAATCTATCTCAGTGGATGGATCAATCTGGCGATTTATTACGAGTAGTTTCCCAAAAAGTACCTCACAGTGAGTGATAATATCTTTGATGAATTCCAACTCCTATAAAGAGAAGGTATAGAAGAAGTATACGTTGAATAATTTTGAGACCAGAATCCGGAAGCCAACTGAATTCGCCATTGATAAATTACAAAAACAATTAACATTGACAATATTTTGTTGATAATTGTCAAATTTATTCAGTAACTGCAGTAACCGCAATGATTTCTAATTTTTACCAAAATCATTAAATCATGTTAAAAGCAATTAAATTGAAATCAATGAAACAAATCAAGAAAGTTTTGTAGACATTTTTAAGGTCCACTTACCAAAATTAACTAAAACTCTCATTTATGACCAAATTCTTCTTCCGTGAAACAATTAACAACAATTAAAATGTTGAAAGTAACATTTCACTATAATATTCAAATCATAAACGATAATAGTAACTACATTAGAAAGGGCATTAAAGAAGATTTGTTTTTATTTATTACATTACCTTTCCATACAATTTAATTTAGTAATATAACTAATAAATTGCAGATCATCTGTTTTGAGATTTCACCAAGTTATTTTTTCACAAACATTTTGTACAGACTTGTCGTTGCATTAGTTGTTTATTTATTAGTTTATTAACTAAGTTGTAAGATTATACAACTTCCCTATACAGATTTTCTTTTATTGTAAATATTATCATTGTGAAAGGAGGATCTAATCTAAAAATATGATTAATGTGTTTACGTTTTATTGAAAAATTTGCGAACTAGCGTCATACACTTTATTAATAATAAATTATATTGTTTTTATAAATATTGTGAGAGAGGAAATGAAGAGGGAAAAGCTGGGAGTGGGTGTCGAAGAGAAAAGAATAGAAAAGTAATAAGAGAATGCTGGGAAGAAATAATGAAGGAAGAACTAACTTTGAACCCGACATTGCTAATCTTGCAAAGAGTCACCAACAACTAGTGTTTCTGATTTCTCGATATTAAACTTATTTTCGAAGAAATATCGAGAAAAATAATTATATAATTATTAGAATATACACCTTTTTTAATGTTGAAAATATTTTAGAGGATAAAAACATGTTAAAATTATAATCACCTTTAAAGTACTAAAGTAAAGGCGTCGAGAAAATTTTACATTTGTCGAGAAATGAAAAATGAGAATCAAAACTTTTTCTCGAGAAATTCTCGAGAAGAGTCACTACCAACAACACCCATCACATTGACAAAGATAGTCAATTTTATTTAATAATAATATTATTGTAATGTATCTGATTAGATATAATTATATTAGATAAATATAATATAAATAAAAAACAATATAAGAAATCACATAAGCATATTTTTTGCTTGTCCTATTGTAATAATGTAATTGTAAAAGAGAGGGGGTCGATAAGAAGTCGAAAATCTCTTCTGGGGTTCGACGGTCTAAAAAGTTTGGGGAACCCTGGTATAGATTGATTCGCGAACCTAGTTGACCGGTGTAGCGTAGTGGTAACATAGATGCCCTGCGTAGCTAAGGTCTCAGGTTAGAATCCCGTTCAGTCATGGAATTATCAAAAATTAGAATTGTCTTCGCTAATTGCCGAAGTAGTGAGTACCATTAAAATAATTTTTAAAAAAATACGCGAACCTACCTAATATTCGTTGCTTTTAGAAAGGCCTACCCGATCAATCATCTTTGATTGAATTTTTTATTCTTTACGAACCACTTATTTCTTTAGTTAGAACAGGTTTCAAACTTGATACCTTTAGGACGATAGTACGTTACCATTTGGTTGCCAAGAAAAAGTGTGAATGGCGGAAGATCAACTAAGTAAATCTGGTTAGCTAACTTTTAACCTTTAATAAAATAGACTGTTAGTTAATTAATTATTTTAGATTTTCAAATAACATATAGGTGAAAGCAATAGTAAAGATGGAACTAATAATAAATAATTTTCGTACGAGAAATTTGAAATTGATGGAATAAAATTAAAGAACTAACGAATAAATTGCATAATATGAAATATGACATAAATTTAACTGTGTTACGTATGAATTTCTGTAGATTAAGGAAAAAAGGGAAATGATTTCCTTGATCAGATATCCCAAAACTTTTATAGGTAAAACATCACATCATTGTTTTTTTAGGCGATCATATCAAAAACAGTTACTTTTTATCATCTAGTACTAGACAAAAAGTAAATATTTTTCAGCCTATGCCGATTTGCTTACTTTTTATGCCAACACCATCTGCGATAGTGATGTTTGTTCAATAACAAGCGAATGTTTAAAATTTTGTAGCTAATTAAAATAAATTCCATTTTTGTAATTAAAATTACTTTTGGTCGCCCAAAAAATATAATGCCCAGCTTTGCTGGCAAAAAGCTCTTTTCCGTCCTCATCTGGTTGAAAGCCTCGGGTCTGCTTTGGCCACCAAATTCAGATGCGGATGAAAAAGATCCACTTTTTGGCCATGGCACACAAATAACTATATAATAAATGTTAAGCCGGAGAAAAGTTAAAAAAGAACGTTTTAATTATCAATTAGTCGACCTTGGTAGCGTAAAGGTAGCGAACCTGGTTCGTGTACCAAGGGTCCCGGGTTCGATTCCTCGGTCAAGGCATCATAAATTTAACGAAAAAAGAAAAATCTAAAAGCTGTATGAATAAGTGCCAATACAAAGGCATAAAAAATCAGCTGTGGCCACCACAAGACCGACCGACATCACAAAGTACTTGTTTAATTTATGATGCTTTATCAAAAAATGTCCCAAATAAAAGTTGTTGGTTATTGTTTTTATAGCAACTTTTGTTAAATAATTTTTTTCGAAATATTTCTCTGTTATGAAATATTCGCAAAAATATTAAAACCAACAAGAGTAAACTTCCATTTCTATTTAAACGATTTTTACCAAAAGTTGATCAACTCGTGCCATTGATGTCAAAAGCTTAAATATGTTTCATAAAAATCATTTTAGGCGAATTTGCTCTGCACGTGTACACGGACCGACAGATAGACCAAGCGTTTTGACAAATAGTCAAAACGTTATGTAGGGACCTCAATTCGTGGAGATCCATCGAAATCTCGAAATGTCGAAATCAGTATGATCACAATACTTCCCTTATATATGTTGGCGGTAAAAATAAAAATAAAAATGTGAGACAGATGCTGGGCCAGATGAAATCTTTTTCAGGGCTTTAGTTGGGACTTCTGTTCTAGATAGGCCCTGTCAGTTGTTCTAGAAAACAGCATTTTTTTCCATTTTTCTTTTTCTCTCTTTAATTTTTCTTGTGGTACTGTCTCTTTTCACAAAATAGCAATTTTGTCCTTGCTGGTGCATTACAAGGACACTTATAAACCTATTAATGCCCTTCCGAAGGAATGTAACTCATTTTTGATTTCTAGTTAGGATAAACTGCTCCTTTTTCTAATATATTAGCTGGTATTGGGTCGTCTTCAACAGATGTTCCAGTTTTTAACCATATTTTATTGTGGGCTATTCTGATAGGCTGCTTTATGCGTTAATAGCCAGAGTTTCACTAAAATTTAACCTATCCAAGGGACGTATATTTGTTTAGTTAAGAGATTTAATATTCGATATAAAAATGGGGAAGAAACGACAAAAATTAAAACTATTAGCAAATCATAAGATGTACTTGGCTAACGCTTGATGAAGCCGAAACTTAACTGGTTCAATAATGTCCACAAGAGAGAGTTTTTTAGTAAGTCTTCTTTACTTTTTAGATAATATTTAATATTTAGTGCCAATAAATTTAACACAAAAGCGTGGGCTATCAAAAGTAATACAAAGATAAAGTTGCCTCTCTCTATGTGATGCTAAAAAATCTATTAAGCTATTTCATTGTTACCTGTTTCAATAAATTATAAATGAAGTTATACTAGAAATCATTGAAGCATAGAATAAAATTTCTAGACTTGTATTTCCGGATTAAATAACATAAATTATGTATTTAGATTGTAGTAATTGAAGTTGAACATGAGATTAATTATGTCATATCTTTTTACAGTAGTTGCTAATGCAACTTGAATTTAAAAGTTTTACGGCATTCCTTTCAATGTCAATCTTGACAAGTTCAAGATTTCATAATTGTGCTCTCTTTTTTTCTTTCAATTTTTCTCCTTATTTTTTAAAACACTATTATTCGAGCTAACTTCGACCTGACAAACACCTTCAACTTGCTCTGCTAGGTCCTTAGTAATTTTTGGTGATCTCCATCTTTGAGTGGTCTTTTCATGCAGGAGTCTTACCAGTGGATCAAAGATGTCTTCAAGAACTATCAGTTTTCTCTCCTAGTTTCTTATTCTGTTCTGTTTTGTATTTATCACGTCAGCTGTTTTATTGTTTACGTCATATCCTGTCGAAAGATGACAACCATTATGGCGATTTTGTTCATATTAGAGGAGCTCGGAATAGATCTATAGATGGGCACAAAAATTTTATATTTCAGTCAGGGGGTATCTAAATGAACAATATGTACTTAATAATAGTAATTTTATTTAAAGTTTCGTAGCAAAAAAAATACTCCGTCATTACTGGGTTAATATGTTTAAATTTTACATTGTAGTTTTATAAACTTATTATTAAAACTTCACATGTATAATAGTGTGACGAAAATATATTGATTTCCCTCATGGGATGCCTATGGTGGAGTTTCGTGGAGTTATCTGGAAAGTTCTAGTAAGTCAAATCCATGGAAACCATCCACAAGTCTCTAGAAAAACATGGAACATTGTAACAATGGAACAGAGTTTACTTGGTAACAACATGTTTATATGCAGTCAGTTGGTTTGTAAGTCTTTCTTAGGCATGTATACTGACAGTTGGTGCATCCAGGTGAAATGTGTTGTTAGTATTCCATATACTATGCAGGGGTATGAAACTCATATACACGGCCTTGAAACGGTTTTAAGTTATATTCCATCCACCGACAGCGCTAAAAGCGTTTTTTTTTTTAACCAACATTTTGAGAACACTTCATTATCGGCAATTTGCGGCAATTGTTTTTGACGTTGTAACGATAGGTGACAGTGATGAATTTTATAAGAAATTTTAAATATTAGCACCACATTTTTTATTTTCAAATAGTGAGTGTAATTAATAATATTTTAAATGGTAAATGCAAAAGAAATATAAATAGTGTAATAAAAAAAAATGGCACAGACTAAATTTAATATGTAAAAAAGTAAATATAAAAGTAAAAAATAAATACTTGTTTATTTATTTCATATGCTTGCTTGCAAATAAAATAATAAAACTTAATGCTTACTGAAGTATTAACTTTTAACAATTGTAATTAATTTTAATTTTAGGAAATTAATTAGGAGAGTTGTAAATAAATTAATCATAATTTTCGGTTCAAGGCAATCTTTAATTTTCTACCAAAATTACAATTTATTTTTCAATTTTGGTAGAAAATTAATGATCGAGGCGCGATTCATAGCAATTTAAAATATGAAAATATATTTGTGTGCACTGCGGGTTGCATACTATCTAATCCTAGTTCATATTACAACCACGAATGTCGCAACTATCGCTGTCCAAAGCCGTAACGTGGGAGTCCGCTATCTTCCTTGTTTTATAATTTGTGGTGTAATGTTTTAAGTGTAAATAAATATTACCTTCTGGAGAATTCTGCGTTTCTGTTTGAAGAACCTGAACGCGTTGAAATATTTACAACACACAAAAAATCTTGAAGAAGCTAAACTTGTCGAAAAATTTATTAACTAACTTTATACTTTGTCTCAAGGTTTAGTAGAATGACTTGACTTCTTAGCAAGCAGGGTATCCCCAACGCTGCGGGGGTTTTATTTTGCTATTTGAAAGATCCGGATTAAATAATTTTTTGCAGAAAGCTGAACAAAGAAAATGTTCAACATTTCAAAAAAAAAAAAAATGTATTGCCCTGTTTTATTACCCCTATAATCCTCTTTAAATCTCACCCACTATGAAAGTCAGATTGTCATTTTCTTGTAAGTTTAGACAAACTATACTAGCTATTACAGGTTATATAAACTTTGTGTCAAACCATTCTTGTAAGTGTCAAAACTATTCGAACGTGTCCAAAAAATTCAGCGATTCCTTAGTATTTGCAACAAAAATGATGCAGTTGTGACGTTCGAAAAATCAACTGCATTGGTTTTGGCGATTCAGCTATTTTCAACTTTTCCGAGGTATTGAAAATAGAAAAAGCCCTTCATGACAAGAAAACTGCATTGTTTAAAACGTATGCGTCTTTTTCTTGGTCTCTGGTTGGACATTTTGATTTCATTCACACAATTTCTCCATCTTGTTTTGTTCATTGCCAGATTTATTTAGATATCTTGCATACTTTATTAGTTAATCTCTGCATTTTTTCGAGAAAATCCCACTGAATGACTTGTGTTCCATTTCTTTCATTATTTTCTTTACCATTTTTGCCTCATCACTTGTCCAACTCACCGCCTGTCATATGTTCCTTTTTATGTAGAAGATAAACCATTTATGGTTGTTAAATATTTATGAAACAACATATAATTGACTTCTTTCATTAAAACTGGATGATGCTTCTTAATAAATCTTTATTAAAATAAAAGCACTTAGATCAACTTTTATCTTTGGAGAAAATCTCAGTTTCTCAGTACTTAAATTTGATTCAAATCCTGATTAATCTACAGTAAAAATATCAGGTTGTGATTATATTTAATGACTTTCCAACAGCAATTTGCTAAAAGATTTTTATAGCTTTTGAAAGTGGTCATCTTGATGTTATTTTTACAACTTAGGAATGGGTTTCTTTTGTTTTATATTCAAGAAGTTATTGTTGTAATACAAACCTATATATCATTACAATGATGGCATTAATCATAGAACAAACTGACAGATTGCAATCTAGAACTAATCCATATTTTAATTCGAAATGTGTCTGAATGTAGCATTGTCGTTATTAGTTAATAAGGTAATGAATAGATTATTAGCATGTCAAGTGTTTTAAATGAGATTGGTATATAGTCGGAGAAAGAAAGCGAAACATTTTTTTAAAGGATCTCTTCTCCTTCCTCGCTTAGATTATCTGTTTTGAAAATTGGCTATCCGTAGTTTCTTTGACCTCTCAGCCTTTTATCTATTTTTCTGTCAGTATGTCTGCTTGTCAGCCTATCTCTCCTTTGGTCCATCCTACTGTCTTTATTGGTCTGTAGTATTTTTTCTCCATGTCTGTCTTTCTTTCTGTACATCCACCTGTTTATCAATCTTCTTAATTTCTTTTGATCTTGTGTACAGGAAAAGAAAAACGTACGTATTTATAATTTCTAGTTTTTCTAACGAATTAAATTTATGAAAACACTTCTTAATTATGTGGAATTATATGTAATTTCATACGAAAGCAATTTTTGTATAAATTTGCACCCACCCTGTCCTACATATATAATTAGCTACCGTGTGTTAGTGATTTCGTAACCCTGTGACGTCATTTTTCCTAAGGTTCTCGTGATTGGCTAACTGGGAAACAGGGTGTTCCCAGTTTGACTTGATTGACAGGTATTTTGCAGATTTATTCTCTAAAAATCTACGAATATAATTACATATAGAAATTTGTAGGATTTCGTAGGCATAAACAAGAAACTCTAGATACTCCTATATCATTTGACTGATATCAACAATATTTTGCAGATTTATTCTCTAAGAAACTGCGAATAAAATAACATATAGAAATGCCTAGGGTTTCGTAGGCATAAACAAGAAACTATATACACTGCTATATCCTTCGACCAATATGAATAATATTTTGCAGATTTATTTTCTTAGAATATACAAATATAATTATTTACAGAAATGCCTAGGGTTTCGTAGGCATAAACAAAAAACTCTAGACACTGCTATATCCTTTGACCAATAAGAACAATATTTTGCAGATATATTCTCTAAGAATCTACAAATATAATTACATACATAAATGTCTAGGGTTTCGTAGGCATAAACAAGTGACTCCTATATCCTTTGACCGATATGAAAAACATTTTGCAAATTTATTCTCTAAAAATCTGCGGATAAAACATCGTATAGAAATATCTAGAGTTTCGTAGGCATAAATAAGAAACTGTAGACACTTCTATATTCTTTGATCGATATGAAAAATATTTTGCAGATTTATTATTTAAAAATCTGCGGATAAAATAACATATAGAAATGTATAGGGTTTCGTGGGCATAAACAAAAAACCCTAGGATACTCCTATATCCTTTGACCGATATGAACAGTATTTTTCAGATTCATTGTCTAAGAATCTACGAATATAATTATATGCATAAATGTCTAGAGTTTCGTAGGCATAAACAAGAGACTCTAGACACTCCTGTTTCCTTTGACCGATATAAACAATATTTTGCAGATATATTCTCTAAGAATCTACAAATATAATTACATAAATAAATATCTAGGGTTTCGTAGGCATAAACAAGAGACTGTAGATACTCCAGTTTCCTTTGACCGATATGAACAATATTTTGCAGACTTATTCTCTAAGAAACTGCGAATAAAATTTTATATATAAATATTTTGGGTTTCGTAGGCATAAACGAGAAACTCTAGACAAGCCTATATCCTTTAACTGATATGAACAATATTTTGCAGATTTATTCTCTAAGTATCTACGAATATAATTACATATAGAAATATCTAGGGTTTCGTAGGCATAAATTAACGTCTCAAATTATTTTTAGTTTTAACAATATAAATGTAATGTACTAAGTAAAAATTAATCGTTTTCTCATCTTAAAAAGTTAATGAATAAATAATCTAACTATATAATTAGCAAGTGTCTGTATGTAGTGTCGGTAACATTATGACGTCAATTTTTCTAAAGTTCTCGTGATTGGCTAACTGGGGACACCCTGTTTCTTGATTGGCTGACAGGTGACGCTCTCTCCCGTGATTAGCTAACTGGTGATATCCTGTCCCATGATTCGCAGACTGGCGACGAAATTAGGATACGTTAAAAAACAAAACCAAATACATATACAAACAATTGAAATTTTTATATTATAAAACCGTCATTGTTGACGGATAATAACCTAGTTTAAATATAATTTATTTATCACCTTCACGATATATGTAAATATGAATATAAATACTTT
The DNA here is from genome assembly GCA_963971575.1 of Liopterus haemorrhoidalis. NCBI lineage: Eukaryota > Metazoa > Arthropoda > Insecta > Coleoptera > Dytiscidae > Liopterus > Liopterus haemorrhoidalis. Next base: position 11,267,311 of record OZ020618.1, on the reverse strand, counting down.
TAGATATTGTGAGGATTAATTGTTTGGGGGTCAATTTTTGAGGGTATTAATGAGTAAGGGATCAACTGGCAGAGGGATCAACTGTCCCGGGGATCAATTGACGGTGACCAATTGTGGAGGGATCAAGTGTCGGGGAACCAATAGTCACCGAACCATTTGTCTGTATCCCTACCACGTTCTCTCCCCCCCCCTCTCTCTCTCTCTATACATTTATGTAAAATCAGACGATAACCTCAAAATGATTTACTTTGTACGTATACTACTATCTTGCCATCTCATCTAATATCGCATAAATCTTCTTCCTACTGCACCCTTTAATTTACTGTATAAAAATGTTAAATATATTATCGCTTACATCCTTCAGTAGCCATAATAACTGCAAAGATGTTCTTAACAGCCTAAAGAAACTTGCAAATGATTATAAAATGATTTGAAATAGCATATAAGACAAGAAAATAATGACCTGAAGCTGTATGTCGGCACCGGAAGATGTAACTGATAAATAATGTTCTGCATCTAATGTAAACTTCAAGAAATGTTCTAGTAATAAGTGAAATGATTTGAAAATGCTGAACAAAATACATAATGAAAGACTACGAGAAGATATTACTTCAAATAACTAAGAACTTATGGTATATAGTATCGAAATTACTCTTCATAGTAACAATAAATGAGTTTATAGAACATAAAGGAAAATGTTTCCGTGTTGAAATTATTTCAGATTTTATTGACTGGACATTATGACCGGTATTATAATACTAGTCGTAACTTAGATGGAGAAGCAATTATTTGTATGCAATAATGAGAACGTTAAGTGGTTCATAATATTGAATCAATAATACTGAGGGTAATGCATAAATATCTTTGGGACTTCACGCGATCAGAATTTTTGTGAGAAATTCAGCCTACAATCAGTGTGCTTAATGGTGCGATTATGGTCCAACATGTAAATCTTACAGAATTTAAGGCTAAATGAATCTTTAACTATAATAATAAATGTCTAAACACCCCTACGGGGTTACGCCGCCCTTTGGGCTTTCTAAATTCTTTTTCAGGATGGATCAGTTCCTATATCTCGCGTTAAATCTTCTTTGTGATCTCTCTCCAAAGTTGTCTGTTTCTAACTTTATTTCTCCATCTCGTAATTCCGGCCCTTTTCAGAACTTCTTGTACTTCTTGCATCCATGTTAGCTTAGGTCTTCCCCGTTTCTTTTCCTCCCTGGTTCCCACTGCAACGCTGAATAAGCTATAGACGTTTCTTCTCCTCGCCATACATACCCAAGCCATCTTACTCACTGTTGCTTAATTTTCCTTACAACATCTCTCACTTCCAGTACTTCTAATATCTCATGGTTCATTCTCTGCCTATATTCGTTCTCGCCAATTTTTACTGGACCAAGAGCTGCTCTTAATATCTTCCTTTCAGCTATTCTGAGTTCTTCTTCCTCTTTCTTTGACAATATGAGTGTCTCACTTGCATATAGTAGGATTGGTCTTATTAGTGTTTTGTATATGTTCAGTTTAGTTGTTTTTGTCAGTACAGTACTATTTAGGAGTTTTTTATTCGCATAGTAAGCTTTATTTGTTGCTAATATTTTATCTCTTAGTTCTCCCTTTCTTTCTGCTGTGTTTGAATCTTTAACTTCGACTGTTAAATTATTTAAAATTTTGCTATTATGGTCAACTAAATTTAAATACTTCAGCTACAGAATTGTGACCTTGTTAGAGGCTAATTAAGTAACGTTCAACTGAGCATTGTCTGTCTCTGTCTGGGCGCATTGAATAAAGAGAGAAAACAAAAGTAAAGACGTGTTAATTTAGTGTCTTTAGTGCTGGCTGTCAGAACATATAACGTGATATAACCAAAAACTTAAAATCTTTATTTATTGAAGAAAAAACAAAAAAAATACATAGCAAAATGAATGTACATAATTTATTAAACCATGTTTACAATATTTACCCAAAAATAATAAAGAGTAAAAGTATAATTTTAAGATAAAAATGTATGTTCATAGGTAATTTTCATACAAAATAACATACATGGCTTAAGCGATTCGTAATGAGCCTGCATAATTAGTTTATAGCTTTGCTTTAACTACTCTGGCTCATGCAATTAAAAATGGAGTTGCCTATAGATTTTTGGTCAGGACCAGTTGCCAAAAAGTTGATTGTTCCCTTGTTGAACACCTTGTTGAACACTTTGAGATGTAGTTGAAGTTCGTCTTGCCTTACAGGTTGTCCATTATGTAGTGGTTGCAAAATTTCGTAGAAAATCCTTTCTTTTGATAGTCGAAAAAAAAAAATTCTAAAACTCGCATTAGCCATTTCAAATGGATTTTCTGTGTCTCTTATAAATCTTCGTTCTATGCGAAGATTGTTCCTAAAAATACAAAGTACAATTTTGCACAATTTATAGTAGTGAAATACTTATAAATCAAATAACATATTATTAATAGTGAGAAATACGTAGACTATACGTATAATAGTCTGTCTGTGCGGTAGAAATGGTAGTCACGCTTTTTGGAAATTTATTTAAATTTTTTTGATTAAAATTAAATGGAAGCTCTAAAACCGAAAAAAGTAATTATCAAAAATCTGTTGACTTTGATGTAATTATAGAACAAATATTCCTAGACATCCAGTATTATGTTGACTTCTTACACTTATTAAATACCTACAAAACCATGAAATATGTGAAAATTCACAATTCACATCAATTTTTTATAGTGTGTATATTTATTCTATTTTATTTATTTATTTATTTTTAAATGAGACTGGTCTACAAAAGTTTTCTGGGTCGGTTTAAACCAGTCCATCACTAAAGAACGACTACAAAAAAATTGAACGATTCAAGACTACCAGGTAGAAAAAGACGGGATCATCAATGAAGAAAATGTATGGAAAATCTAAATGACGATCTATAGAAAGAGTATGGGGGCATACTACACTTTAGTAGAGCTTGCAGTAATATTATTATATTAATATTAAACCAGATATTGCGGTAAGATCAAATACATAATTATATAGAAAATGATAACTATAATAAAATAAATAACTACCACTTTGTCTAGTTAAGATACTATCATAACAACTCAATAAATAGTTACTATAAAACAACAATTTATATAATAACAATATCTTTATCTAGCAGTAACTTATCACTGATCATTAAACCACTAGTGGCTTTCTGATTAAAATACTAGAGCAATAAAATTACCCTCATGTTCTCAATATTAGGAATAAATCATCTAAGTATATCGTTGGACAGTTGCAAGTTGGCCTACTGCAACAGTGCACAGAGAATGTGTGACGGTAGAAACGTGTTATTGGGACACTTCATAAGACACGGTTATAAAATGACATGTAGGAATTTAAGATTGAATATAAAATATTAACGACACGGAGTGTCACTTCATTGATTTCCACAATAAAGATAAGGTATGGCAATTATTTTAACAACAGGCAGTCAAATTACCTTTCATAAAGTATAGCCATCCTTTCTCAACAAATATGTATTATTATATCATAGTAAACACATTCGCTCCTTTTAATATTTTTTGAGTTTTACCTATAGCATTATCATCCATTCGTTGTCATCTACTGGCCTAGACCAGGCATCGGCAACCTGCGGCTCTTTTAGAAAATTTTGTGGCTCCTTAAAAATTGGGTGGTTTTTATTTTAATATAATTTATTTTTTGCAACTTTCTACCTGTATTATATAGGTTTTGTATTGTTCAGGATGTTTTACGGTGCAATTCACGCCCGGTAATTCCCCGAGTTACTGCATATTCCCTTTTAGAAGAAGTAATTTGTATATTGATAACATGCAAGAAGCTTTTGGAGAAAGCTTTAAAGAATTTAGAAAATATAAAGCTACACTAGCTTTTTTGACAAAACCAAATGAAGCAGATACGCAGCAATTACATTTATCACCATTCCCATTGATTAATCAGGCAGAATTTTAACTTCAATTATTGGATTTGAAATTCAATGATTTATGGAATAATATATTCTTAAAATTAAATTCTGAACTGGAAAGTTTAGAAAGAAAAAAGAGCATTTTATCTTTCCAGCATAAGTGGACCGAAATTCACAATCTTCAAAAAGTAGGTAAAGTTGTTTTCGAAGCTTGTAAACGTCTTTTAAAATCGTTCAATCATTTAAAAAATATGCTTTTGGACTACTGACAATTTTCGGATCCACGTATTACTGTGCGCAAGTCTTTTCACGTATGAAATTAATATAGAATCTGTTAAGAAGTAATCGTACTGACCTGAAACTTAAGTGCTGCCTTAAGTTAAAGATTACTGAATATTCACCAAATACTGAAGTCTTATCTTACACTATGCAGAAGCAATCGTCCCATTAAGAAAATTATTATATTGTAATATACAGGCAAGTGCAATAGGTGTCACAAACTAAATGTATAACTAAATATTAATTTATTGTAATACTTGATTATTTTAAAACAAATAAACAATTTTTACGTTTTTTTCTTAAATATAGCATATATTTTTAGCGGCTCTTCCATGTTATTGTTTTTGTTTTCAATATAGATTTGGCTCGTTGTCACCGAAAGGTTGCCGACCCCTGTCCTAGACCTTCCTTAAGCAAATCCAGTTTTCACAGTCCTCTGCCTCCTGCATCCAGTTTGTGACTATTCGCTTGATAACATCAGTCCAACGAGTAGACGGTCTTCCTCTGCTTCTTTTTTCTTACTACCATAGTTAGTACTCTCTTAGTACCGTATATCCACTGATCGATTATTTTTGACGCTTGGGCTAGATGCCTTAACCATCTTCATTTCATAGACCCCATTCTGACCATGATATTGGATATTCTAGTTCTTCGGCATATTTATTCTTTTGATACTCTATTCCTAAAAGTAATTTCAAGCACAGCTCGTTCCATGAAACTTTATGCTTCCTGCAGTTTCTATAGACTTTACCTAAGTGCAGTGACGTATCCAGGGGGCCCTGGGGGCACGTGCTCCCTCTTAAGGTCCATTGAAATGAAAATTTAACAAATTTAAAATAATCGTACAGTAAAATATGCTATGCATTTTACAATATATAAACTATATTTTATTATGATTTGTATTGAAATTAACAGGAAATGCATATTCCCAAGTTATTTTTAGATTTTCGTCAGTATAGTCAAGAAATTTTTATTCCGTCACATGAGTCAGTCCCTCCAAGCGGCTGGATTTAGAGAATTGAACACATACTTATTTATCGAAGAAAAAAAGTCTGTAAAATTTTGAAGCATATGAAAAGAAAGTTTTTAATACATGGATTAATCACATTTGTTTTTATTAACTAATAAAGAAATTATCATCTCTTTTTGCTTTTGATATAAAAATCAATGTCCAACAGCGGGGGGTGTCTCATTTGCGTCACAATGATAAGCAGTGACGGAACTGATCCCGAAGGGCCCCTTGAAATTTTTTTATTAACAGAAAAGGGGGGGCTTAATTAATTAATTATTGTTTAATAGTGTGGGATTCAATTTATGAGATTCAGAAGAATGCCCTTAAAAAAGTGCGATGTAAATTCTTGAAATTCGTTTACTTTAAAATTATGGTATCCAACAGTCACACATACAAGTCGTTCATCACTTTTTATCTTCCTCAAGCACATACCAGATTATTTCCTAACTCCCCATAAATAATAATAATAATGTTTTATTGCTAAGTAGATCTTACATATGAAAAAATAGAACAAGTCAGTAATCAATACAATAAATAAATTACTAACGCATTAACTAATACTTTGTTATAACTATGTGTTTCATTGTGACGTGCGTCGTCTGCTATGGTGAATCAACTTTACAATATTTAGATTAGAAATCTGAAAATTATAAAGGTCGTACCACGAAGCTACGGTAACCTGTGTAAATAAATATACGCCTGTATTTATGCTGCATTCTTGACAAACATGTAGAAATAGTTGCGTACCTTTTAGTGTACTTATATTTTGCCAATTAAAATAAAGTTGAAAAATATAAGTAAATTATTATTGTTTTATATTGTTTGATATTGACATGATTAAATTTTATGGCAAAACTAATGGTAATAGCAAAGCTGTTCAAAGGCTTTATGTAGATACTTTTCATAAGTTTCTTAAGTAAATAAACTTGGTCTCTTGGAAATACTTTACCTCTAGAAGTTTTTAGTATGTATACCCTGTTATACCCTGTATATAAATTTAGTTGTAAAACTTTGTAAAATAGTTGCCATATGGATTTATATTCCATTAATTTTGTTAGAGAACCATTAAATTAGATTGTTTTGTAACAGAACGCTTGTTAACAGAAACATCAAGTGTAATTGATGCTGCCTTCCTTGCACAAAAGTTAAAATGATTGCTTTCATTTTTACCGACCGCCAACATATATAAGGGAGGTATTGTGATCATACCAATTTTGACGATTCGAGATTTCGGTGTATCTCCACGAATTGAGGTCCCTACATAATGTTTTGACTATTTTTAGCATGATGTCTGTCGGTCTGTCTGTCCGTCTGTCTGTCCGTCTGTCTGTGTACACGTGTAGTGCAAATTCGGCTAAAAGGATTTTTATGAAACTGCATATTTAAGCTTTTGACATCAGTGGCACGAGTTGATCAATTTCTGGTAAAAATCAGTTGACTAGAAATGGGAGTTTACTCGTGTTGATTTTAAGATTTTTGCGAATATTTAGCAACAGAAAAATATTTCGAAAAAATGTATTTAACCGCTTAACGCCCAGCGACGTGATAGGACGCGCGCCGTTCACAGGCAGAAATGCCCAGCGACGTGATAGGACGCGCATGTCGTGTTAATACTTATAGAATTTTTCTAGCGACGTGATATGACGCATTTCATTTATTTACATACGACGTAAAGTAATGGTCATGAAATGGCATGATAAAAAAGATGTGTACTTACTGTCAACAGTACATAACCCAGAAATGACAGAGACCAAAAAGTTTATAAAAAAAACGAAATTGGTAGTTGATTATAATAATACCATGGGTGGTGTCGATCGATTGGATCAACAATTGCACGATTACGAGATTACAAGAAAAAGAGGGAAATTTTTTTATAATTTTTAGATCTAACAGTATTCAACTCTTTTATTTTATATAAAAAAAATAATAGTGGAATGGATAATTTAGAATTCAGAATACAATTAGTGGAACAGATTATTTGAAAATATCATTCGAGTGCATTTATCAAAAAGTCCTGCCTTTTTGTCCAAAGAAATTTGGGCCACTAAGATTGACGGAAAGACATTTTCCTGACTTCACTACCCCCCCCCCCCCTACAAAGGGAAATAATATCCCGTATAAACGTTGTGTGTTATGTTCCACAAAAAAAGATGAGATAGGTAAAAAGTTAAGAAAATAAACAAAATATTGTTGTAAAGAGTGCGACGTTACTCTTTGTCCTGCTCCTTGTTTAAAAAAATATACGGAAAAAAATAATTAGAAAATATGCCATTGTTGTAATTAAAATAAGTGTGATTTTTAATATTTGTCATTTTTTTACTAACTTTAGTTTAAAAATTTGTATTTTTTGATAGGAACGTTAATCTATCTTATATGTACATAGTATACAATATACATAAATAAATGCGTTTTAAAAAGTATATACTTCAAATTTCAGGAATATTAAAAATTGTTTTTTTTTTACCATAATCCACTTAAAAAATCGGGCGTTAAGCGGTTAACAAAAGTTGCTATAAATGCAATAACTAATAACTTTTATTTGAGACGTTTTTTGATAAAACGAAAAATTTCGAAATTTTTTTGTAAAATTTAAAAAAAAATTTCTAAGTATCTATTATTTCATACTTATATGTAACGTTTACATGGTAATGATAAATAATATCTCTGTTAGAAAATATTAGGCCAAGTTATTTCTACTCTGCTGCTAGAATGTATTTTATACAAGTACTTTTGATGGCGGTCGTACCTGTGGTGGCCACAGCTGATTTTTATAATAAATATCATTCGTTTCCCTGGTTGATTTTGCTGCTATAAGCTGTTCACTTTTGTAAGAACAAACTAGCCGACCGGCGTAGCGTAGTGGTAACACATGTGCTCTGCCTTGCGAAGGTCTCGGGTTCGAATCCCGTTCAGGCATGTAAATTTTCTCAAATAAAAAATTGTCCTGGCTAATTGCCACAGCAGCAAAGGCCATAAAATTAAAAAAAAAAAAGAACAAACTAAGAGGGAATTTTGTTTTCAGTAGTTTGCACCTTTGAAGCTGTATGTCATGTTGGTATTAAAAAATGTCACTTTTTTAAAATGTCGATCCATTTGACATATGTCATAATGAGAAATGATTTCATACTTATATATAACGTTTCCATGGTCATGATAAATAATATCTCTGTTAGAAAATATTAGGCCAAGTTATTTCTACTCTGCTGCTAGAATGTATTTATACAACTACTTTGTGATGGCGGTCGGTCCTGTGGTGGCCACAGCTGATTTTTACTTATAAAATCTTAGAAACTTGATTTTCTTTTGCCACGCTGTACAGCAGGAACTTATCAGACAAACACAAAATATATGACAGGAAAAACAAAAAACAATTAATATCTATATTTAGTTTTTTTTTACCTCGGGTCCCTAATTACCGATTTCCGGGGGGAGATGTGTGAATTATAGTTTTCTGTGGACCCGGAATTATTGTTCTACCGAGACCTGGGACCGCCCTCGGCGCCCCAGTCTATATGTATATAAATTATACCCGTGTATATTCTGCAGAGTTCTCGGCAATTCTTTTCAAACCTGTGGCACTGCAATGGAAAACCACTGGATTAGCAGGTTAATATCGAAAAGTCTATTGATAGCGTATGATTTTTTAAATGTAGTCCACCATCACCTGATAATGGGTAAGATTAATTATATTTAATAATGGTTGAAATAAAAAATATTATAAATTTTCACTATTTTCTTTTTTTTTTTTATTAACTGCTCACTAGTTTCGGCTTTCGCCATTTTCAAAGCAATGAAATTGGCAGGTCTGCAGTAAATATAAGATAGAGAACTGGCTCTAGGACACTTCCTTGAGGAACTCCTGAATTGGGTAGAGGCTGCTGTACACTTACTTATATTTAGGTTGAAAATATCTGTTGTTAAAATAAGATTTTAGGATTTCATATAGGTTGATAGCAGTATTTTCTGGAGTTTGAATAGTAAACCTTGGTGCCAGATTTTATCGAAGGCTTGTACTTGTTCCCTTCAATGGTTTCACTTCTCATTGCTTTGAAAATGGCGAAAGCCGAAACTAGTGAACAGTTAATAAATAAAAATAATGAAAATTTACAATCTTTTTTATTTCAACCATTATTAAATATACAATATTTCCACAAGGTTAATTTGTCGACATTAAATTATATTATTAATTTTATTATTATTGTTAAAAATTAAATAAATACACAATGCCGTCTGTAACCCAAAAAGAAACATTTATTTAATTTATAAATCCTATTTACAAAATCTGTTACAAAAAAATCATAATATAATAAAATTATTAATACATAAACACTGTTCAGATCTACTATATTAATTACATTTCCTTTTCAATCTACACAATTCTACGTATACATATAGCTAAATTACTTTAAAAAGCAAAAAATTAAAGCAAGCAATAGTAAAACAATCAATAAAAATTTTAAATATCACTGGATTTTGAATTTACTGGTTACCCTGTAAATTTTGAATCGTAAATTATTGCATTGGAATGAAATTTTGGGTTTCGCTGAGCGAATAATTTTGTAAAAAAAAAAAATAAAAAGATAATTAACAGGCGCAATCACAAGCACAGCGTTTGACGCGTTTTTCTCTGTGGAGAAGAGCGTCCACACTACGAACAGATCTGGGCTGCACATCTGAAACATAAAAATATATATGAGAATTTGGAAGGTATACTGAACCCCAACATAAATGGAAACTCGTAAAATGATCAAGGGGCTTAACACCTATTTAAATCTTATATATAAATATCAGTTTAACAAGTTCGCAACAGGACCCAAACCAACAGAAACAACTTCTGTAAACTAATAAACTGATACACTAATTTTATTTTAGAAACTATATCTGTTAAATCCGGTCCCTTTGCAAACTTGTCAAAATATGTATAATAACTGGCTTAAATAGGTCTTAAGCCGCCTAATTGTTTTACGATTTTTCATTAATGTTGGAGTTTTCTATAACAACATTTAAGTGTTCAAGAAATCAAAAGTACAAAGCCGTCGCGGGCTGTCCCGTTGTTCAGGAGGTGCCCCGCATACGGGCGACTCATCAAAGTGGCGGCATTTGGGGTTGATTTTAGTATCAACTTTCTAGTAAATAATGGCCTTATAAATGTTTTCACACGAGCGGCTATAGTATGACCCTGCAATAGTAGGCTGACCATTTTCTTGAGAAGGCAATGCGGGAAGGTCCAGGGTGAGGACCTTTTTAGGGTTTTGTAGGTATGACCAAAAAACCCTTATACCGTCATTTTGTCGTCTGTCTGTCTGTCTGTCTGTCTGTCTGTCTGTTCGGTAAAAATTGTAGCCAAACGGCTAAACCTAGAAACTTGAAATTTGGCATGCTTGTACAACTTTTTGACCCGCACATATGAAAAATACTAAAACATCTAAAAAACATACCCCCCTAAAAATATAAACAAAAATATTTTTTATTTAATTCTGAGTAGGGTATCAAATGAAAGCCCTTAGTACGTGGATTAACGATCAAATTTTTATTTTTGCAAAATAAATTATTTTGATGCGATTTTTGCCAAAATAGTGCAAAAAAATTTTTGTCCCACACCCTGTAGCCCAGATGGTTTAAACTAAAAATCTAAAAAAATTCTAAGTAATGTATATTGGTGTGAACCGAAATAGTACAACAGGAATTTTTGATCATATTATGTTTTCGGAAAATAACGCATTTTTTGTGGTTTTTGGTTCACAAAGTACAAAAGTTATACCAATGTAAGGCACTCATATGCAAGGCGTACGATGGCGTAACGGGTTAGAGCGCTGGTGTCGGAAGCTAAAATTCTCTGGAAAACGCAGGGTTTCGAGTTCAAGTACGGAGTGAGTTTTATTTTTTCTGTTTTTTTTTTTGCATTTTTATTATGTTGAAATTATTTTGTCAAAATTCTAGTTATATTTTGACAAATGTTGAATTTAATTTTTAAGAGCGTAAATTTAATAACCAGTCTTATTATATGATTAACAGACGATAAATTATTTTAAAAATATCGTTCATTTTGCCGTGATTACTACAAAGTAAAATTTGTCCTACACACTCAGCATACCGCCTTCACTTATTATATACCTGCGAAACCCTGAAATGTGTGAATATTCACACTTCACATCAATTTTTTTTTTGCTCGTCACTTGGATTTTGGGAGGTGAAGACCTTTTTTTTTGCTCGTCACTTGGATTTTGGGAGGTGAGAACCTTGTTTTTATTTGCTAAGGGCGCCAAAACACGGCTCTGCGTACATGAGAGGAAAGGAGTACAAAAGATAACAAAAATTTATTAAACGATTTAACAATTGTGGCTAGTATAATTTAATTACCGCGACAAAAAAATTAACAATTGAATAAAAAAATATCACAAAAAAATAAATTACACTGATAACTACATATACCACGAGCTCAAAAAGAAATAACATAAGGGTTGGCTATGGAAAAATAAAATAATGTCTACTGCAGGCTTTATATAACAATATAAACTTATGACAACAACAAAAGTCATGACAGTTAATTAATTCTAAAGCTTGCTGATGACATTACTTTTATTTTCCATAGCCAACCCTTATGTAATTTCTTTCAGAACTCATGGTATAATGTAAATATACACATTTTAATATCAAAATTCAAAAATTATCATTATCAAACTATAGGAAAAGAAGAGCACTGACAGTTAAATTGATGTAAAGTTAAAATTAAAAATGCGGGACATTTTGCGGGACAAATATCAAAATGCGGGACATTTTGCGGGCAAGTAACAATGCGGGACGCAGAGTCAAAATGCGGGACTGACCCGCAAAATGCAAACGAATGGTCACCCTCTGCAATAGCATATGTGACAGTAGTTCAGAAGCCATGTAAATTATGTCGTATAATATCCAATTGTAGTTCAGAAACCTAATAAATTATGCCAAAAACCAGTCGTAGACCATAAATCGATTCAGTTGTTGGCAAAGCAATGGATGTTGCTTTATCACGTGAGCAACCCCTTCATTCAGTCTACTCTAATACAGTAACGAAGATGAGATTCCAATTCCAACTGTTTTATTATTTAGTTCAAAAATAAGTACCGCTACAAAGCCACAAAAGCAAAAAAAAAAAAAAAAACAGAACATTAAGAAGCCAGAATTTTACCAAAAATTAAAAATGGAATCATTCTTTTAAATAACACAAAAATTATCATATTTTCCGAAATATAGCAAACATAATCAAAAATTCTATTTGTACTATTTGATTAACATCAGGTTTTACTTAGATCAGTGGTTCCCAAACTTTTTCGGTTCCGGGCGCTCTTAATTTATTAAAATTTTCCCGCGGCGCCCCAAGTCAATACATTAAATTTTTTATTTTATTTTATTAGACAGTTGAAACTATGAAACTATAAGTAATGATCTAAAAAAGAATTAGGCCCTCACTTCTAAACTACAAAGCGATGACAAATAAAAAAGTCCTGGGACTTCGCGGCGCCCCTGTAGCTTAGCTACGGCGCCCCAGGGCACCGCGGCGCACAGTTTGGAAAACGCTGACTTAGATTATTTTTCGAATTTTTAGATTAACCCCTTTGAATTACAGAATGCGGAACAAAAATAAATGTTTGTTAATATTTTTTGGGAGATATATTTTAGGTCTCAGTATTTTGCCTGTGTGGGTCAAAGAGTTGTATGCATGGGCGTCCGTAGTGGGAAGAAATGCTTCACTTGTTCCTCTTGGTCTCGAGAAGAGACAGTATATTTACTATACTTTTAAAAATCAATTTACAAAAATTTTGCCACCTCCATCGATTTTTTCTGCGTACGCCCCTGGTTATATATTCAGGGTAGGCTCTATATCAGTGATGGCGAACCTATGACCCGCGGGTCAGACACTGACCCACGAAGGCTTTTTAAGTGACCCACGTGTAGAATTTATAAAAAAAATAATAGCATAAAATAGAGAATAGGCAATCGAAAATATTAAAAAATTAAAGTATAAATAAATATCTAACGTCGAATTTATAAAAAAAAAAATATGTCCAAGTGGACGTTGACTAACTGATTTTCTATCGTATCAATGTGCCTGTATGTGAGCCATAAAATTTTCAAATATAGATTGGTTAAATGATTTAATGTTCTTATGTGACATCACTCAGCATTACAATGAACTGAATAAAAAACTTCAGGGAAATGGACAAGTTGTATTGATGATGTTTGAAAATATTAAAACATTTATGACGAAACTTAACATCTTCACAAAAGATTTGGAAATGAAAATGATGAAATATTTTTCTCAATTACAAAAACATTTTTAAAACACAATAATTTTTGAAAATACGCTTGATATTCAAAAAAATGCAATTAAAAAATATTTAATTATTATAGAGGAAATAAAACAAGCTTTTCAGGAGAGATTCAATCAATTTAAAAGTTTGGAAAATATATTTCACTTTATTTTATATCCATACAAAACAGAATTTGCAACAATGGAGCTAACCGGATTTATAGGGCTAGGTATCCATGATTTAGAAATGGAATTAGTTGAATTTCAAAGCAGCATAGTGTGGAAAAATAAATTTGAAAACTTAGTGTCGGAAATAGAAGGAAAAATTTCTGAAAGTACTACAGATAATAATGATCCCAAACTAAAACAATTTTTACCAAACAATTTTATATCAATGAAAAAGCTTGCTAATGCTCTGTTAACGATTTGTGGGTCCACATATTCGTGCGAAAAATTGTTTTTCTCAATGAATTTTGTAAAATCCTCCAACAGAAATAAACTTGGAAATATTTAGTGCAGTGGTGCGATAATTCATGATATTACTCCACTGATGTCAGCTTTTTGACATCGACCTTTATTTGTTGCTCTTCACTTGCAGAAGTAAAAAATGTTAAACAAAAAAGAAACGTAAACCTTTTTAGTGATTTTAAAAGTGAGTCCCAAAAAAAGGGTCAACTGTCGAGTTTTTCTGTAAACAAATTTTCGGTGTTCCAAATTATTGGTACCCCTTTTGCCACACCCCCTTCCAAGTGGCATCTATTGACTCAGTGACCCACGGACTAGTATTAAGAAAAATAATTAACAAAATTTGACCCACTCCTCAAAAAGGTTCGCCATCCCTGCTCTATATGGTAAGTAGACGATGCGATGCAACGAGGCACCTTCTTCTGGAGGCGCTAACATAATATTTTAAGGCCTTTTTTATCATTTGAATCCGTCTTCCTTTTTTTCTAAACTTAAAATTGCATCAGTGCGCTAGGACTATTAGAGGCGACTCTGTGTATATGTATACCAAATTTCAACTTCCTACGTCCAGCAGTATGGTCAGAATTTCTACCGCACACATAGACAAAGAGACAGACATTAATGATTATATCTACTAAAGCCTACAAATATGCGAATTCTGCCTTAGATATAAGCAATATTTTCAATATAATTTATAGCAAATATGCTGTGAGATTGAGGCCCAGTCTTTCCACCTTCAGGTAAATCTCTAGGTAACTATCTGACAGTTAAGGTTATGTGATACTTTCTGTGCTGAATAAATGTCATCTCGTCTTTCAATACAAATTTATCTCTCGGTAGTTGTCAAACGATGAGACTGACGTATTGAATTCACTTATTGGTATTGACATTTATTCAGCAGATGAAGTTCCAGATAACCTTATCTGTCACATAGTTACCTACAGGTTTACTTGAAGGTGAAAAGACCGGGCCTTTAAAAAAAAAAACAAATCTACGTGCTTTGCAAAATTTCCAAATTTTTACCTTCCGGTTTGGGTCTTATCAATTTTAGTTCCACAGAGGTTACACAGCATACTGCAAATTTAAAGTAAACTTTAAAAACTGTATTTTAATAATGATACGTTACTTAACAATAATTTTGTATTTGTTTCAAACAAATCATTTATATTTGTTGTATCATTGGCACCTTTGAAATAAATATTTTCCTATCGTTTAGCAACTGCTGTTGTCGTTTGGTGACGTAAACTAAATACGTAATACTTACAGTGTGGTCTAGCTGATTCTTCCTGTTGAGGAGCTTGCATTTGTTGCATCATCGGTACTGGTATATGAACCGGTAAACCTCTAGCATAACTCTGTCTTCCATTCATCTCCTGGGCACTTTCTCTTTGTTGTTGTACAACTCTTATATCTTCCTGGGGCACTTCTTCAGCTTCATGTTCAGAAACTGATACAACAACATCCTGGTTTGGAAGTCTGTTGACTTGAGAAAGAATTTCTTCTGGGATTGGAAGACGATGGGCCATAACAACGGCTTCTGGGACGTTCATATGGACTTCGTTTTGTTGTTCTTGTTGTCTAGCCATTTCTTGTTGTCTAGCCATTTCTTGTTGACGATGTGCGATTTCTTGTTGACGCTGAGCCATTTCTTGACGATGTGCAATTTCTTGCTGGCGTTGAGCGATCATTTCTTGCTGACGTTGAGCGATTTCTTGCTGTCTTTGAGCCATCATTTCTTGGTGGCGTTGAACCTACAATAATATTTAATAATAAATATGTATTAAAAACAGGAATTTGAAGTAAAAAAAAATGGTGTGAAGTGTGAATTTTCACACATTTCAGGGTTTTGCAGGTATTTAGTAAGTGAATGATGATTATTTGGGATGCCAAAACAAATTTTATATTAAAATTTTTTTTTGTTAATTTTAATTCGAACGCCTAATACCATTATTTAGGTTTCTAAATATGTGCAGTATTTTTTTTTTATATAGCAAGGTTCATTAAGAATTTTAAAAATTGCGCCTATGGCTTCCATTGGTTGTTATAAGTTCCGCCCCTCTGATTTCGTGTACATTGAAACAGAATTAAATTATAATTTAAACAATTTCCACTGGTTATTAAATTTACGCTTTTAAAAATTAAATGCAACATTTGCCAAAATAAAACTAGAATTTTGAAAAAATAATTTAATAAATATAAAAATTAAAAAAAAAAAACAAAAAATAATATTGTCTCTTCTCGCAGGGTTCGATCCCTTTCGGATCGAGTTACTTGGGTGAAAAGCTAGCGTCAAAACCACTACACCAGCATACACGTTCCATTGTAACGTGTTACAAAGCTATAACTTGTGTACATTATTAGCCAAAAATCACAAAAAATGCATTTTTTTCCAAAAACGTAATCTGATCAAAAATTCCTGTTGTACTATTTCGGTTCACACCAATGTACATTACTTAGATTTTTTTTCAGGTTTTTAGTTTAAACCATCTGGGCTACAGGGTGTGGGACAAAAAAATTTTTGAACAATTTTGGCAAAAATCGCTTCAAAATAATTTATTTTGCAAAAATAAAAATTTGATCGTTAATCCACGTACCAACGGCTTTCATTTGATACCCTACTCAGAATTATAAAACATTTTTTTTTTTTTCGATGAGCACATATTTGTTTATATTTTTAGGGGGATATGTTTTTTAGATGTTTTAGTATTTTTCCTATGTGCGGGTCAAAGAGTTGTATGAGCATGCCAAATTTCAACTCTCTAGGTTTAGCCGTTTAGCTACAATTTTACCGAACAGACAGACAGACAGACAGACAGACAGACGACAAAATGACGGTATAAGGGTTTTTTGGTCATACCTACAAAACCCTAATAAAAGCACTTGGTTAAAGTTTTACTAAATATAAAATATCCTCATGCATGCATGTAGCTTGTTAGGCCATTCTCAAACGAGTGACATTTTTGAGACTATTATATATACAATGCATGTCCATAAAGAAAATAAAAACAAAGAGAAACACGTCACAACGTAACTTTTGGATTCATTCGGATGGGGCATTGTTAACCACCCAGCTCACAGCCCCGATCTGGTGCCATCAGATTACCATCTGTTCACCTCTCTCAAGGAGTCTATGGGTGGAAAAACGTTTTCCAGCGACGACGAGGTCAAACATGCCGTTATAGAATGGGCAAGAATGTTGGCGGGAGATATTTTCGACACATAAAAGCTCATATCTCGGATTACGATGACGTGCATCGATCGGAAAGGCGACTACGTCGAAAAATAGTGTGCTCTATACCTAAAATAACTCAGTACTTTCTTTTCAAATAAATTGATTTTTTGCTTTTTAAAAATTGAGTACTTTTTCTTTGTGAACATACCTCGTTTACCTCTGAGGACATTTTTACAGATTTCATAGCAGATTAGAAATTATCATTGGCTAATCAAATACGGCCGCAAAAATTTTGGGATCCTGTACAATTGAGCGCTAACTGTACTTCATTAACAATTTTGTATTAGGTATTATACGCGCGCGGACCCAGTAAGTGCGGGATGGTTCGGGATGGTCCCTGGATGATTCCCGAGGTTGATCATGCGTCACACCAGCCTTGTGGTATATGTGGTAAATAAGTTTATGAAAGATCAGTTTGTTCATTAACAATATTACATCCTTTGTGAGAGACTAATTGAATCTCAAAAGCTTCTAAGGAATTTAATTTGAATGTATATTTCAAACGTAAAATTTCCAAATTATCTAATTTGCACAAGTGGTTGTTTTCACTTAATACTTTGCTACATTTGAAGAGACCGTTTTTTTTAATTTACAAGCTCGTACGATCTATGAACCTTTTTCTATTTCCTATGAGTTTGACCTATATAGGTCTACTGAAATTCTTATGATTTTATAACGTCAGATTTTTGCAGTTTTTTGTGCCTATTTTGTTATTAATTAATTTCTTGTTATTTTTATTATAAATAGTTATTTGTCTACCATGGCTAAAAAGTATCTTTTTCGGCTGCATCTGAATTTGAAGACCGAGGCGCAGCCGAGGACTTCAAACAAATAAGGACGAAAAAGATCTTTTTGGCAAAGGTGCACATTATATTTTTTGGCCGAGCATAAGTAATTTTTATTAGGAAAATTAAATTTACTTATTTACATTGAATAATTTATGGTTATTGAAGAATTATTACAAATATAAATGTTTAACTATTAGTTGTTTCCGTGTAACCATGGAGATCTTAAAACTTAAGAAATGACACATAGATGGCTCTAGCATCCAGCGGCCAAAAAAATAAGCAAATCGGCCTAGACCGAAAAAGATTTACTTTTTGTACTTTTTTTTGTAGTTTTTACTAGATGATGAAAAAGAACTGTTTTTAAAATCGTCGCCCAAAAAAAAAAGCAAAAAAAATTTTTAAATTTAAATGGTTAGTGTACCTAAATACTATAATTTTCTATAGATGGGGGAAGATGTGTCTGGGGAAATACTATAAATCGTTTCTTTACAGTGATTTTTGCAGTGAAATCATAATTTTTTAACATTTTTTTGTTTTACAGTCGTACCCAGCTTAGATTAAGATCATATAGCTTTCGATAAAATTAATCAGGATCTCCTAATAGATAAATTGATTGGAATTGGAATACATGGCAACTTGTTAAGATGGCTTACTAGCTACATCAGAAATAGATCCCAGGCTGTGGCAATAAATGGTAGCATATCAGATTTTATAACAATTACTTCCGGTGTGCCACAGGGATCTCATTTGGGCCCGCTTCTCTTTATAACTTATATAAATAACATCTACACAGCCATAAAATTTTCACACTTTCTTTTATTCGCGGACGACCTTAAAATTTTTAAAAAGATTTCCTGTGTTCAGGATTGTGAAGAGCTTAATAAAGATTTAAAAGAATTTTACAAGTATTGCTCTGCAAACCACCTTCATCTTAATCTAGAAAAATGCAATAGTATCACTTTTACTAGGAAACGGCTACCAATCAAATTTACGTATCAGTTAAATAATACACCTTTGACTGAAGTAAATATTATTAAAGATCTTGGAATCTATTTTGACAGTAAATTCAAATTTGATCACCATATTGAAAAAACAACCAAATCAGCATTCAAGCAACTTGGTTTTATCATGCGTTCTTGTAAGCATTTCACAAAGCCAAAAAGCATAACAATATTATATAAATCCTTAGTCTGTAGTAAATTGGAATATAATTCTATAATCTGGAACCCACAATATGCCACATACATTAACAAGATTGAAAATATCCAAAGACGTTTTGTAAGGTATTTGGATTACAAATTTCACACAAATGATATGAATCATTCGTATCTTGGTCGTTTAGATAGATATAATCTAAATACCCTGGAAAAACGAAGAACTAAATTAGAGATGAACTTTGTTTATAAAATTGTAAATGGTATGATGACAAACGACCTATATACGTACAGAGGTATATTTTTCGTTGGTAAATGCTTTTCTTCAAATTCTGTATTGTGCATGCCTTGCAAGCATGAGTGAGAAAGAAATATTTAAGTAAGTTGATTATTGATTCGTTTATTTGTCATTGAACAGACCATTGAAACCAATACTATTAAATATGTTCTAATTTGTTACCATTTCTTGGTGTTGCATCTCTTCTTGTTGTTGCATTTGTTGTTGTCTATGGGCAGCAGCAGCCATCTCATGTTGAGCAATAATTTGCTGAGCAATATGTTGCATCAATGGGTGTGGTGGAAGTTGATGTGGAGTTGGTGGTCCATGCTGGGAGACTGGTACTGGAGCACGCTGGGGAATTCTTTCCATGATGATGGTACGGACCTCTGGTTGAGGCATTGGTGGACGGAGATTTTGTTGGGGTTGTTGCATTTGACCGTGGAATTGGATGGGAAGATTTACAGGGCCAGGAAGAGGAACAATAATGGGTTGAACCATCATGGTTTCTTCTTGTTGAGGGACGTTCCTAAAATAAATAAAATGGTTTCAATATATTCAAGTCAGAAGATATTAGAAATATGTATCATCAGAAGAACAAGTAATGGATTTAGAATATTCTAAATAAGTCCTAATAAACCAAAATAGGTATAAATACAGTACATCTATTTTTATATACAATAACATGGTATTTTTATTTTTTCCGGTTTCGAATTTCCTTCGATTTTCCAGACTACTCGGGTCAGCATTTTAAAATTAACAAGGTTTTAATTTTGACATATGACAGCCCGAAATTCATCATTGGCACGACAGCCCGAGGTGCGCTTAGGCTGCCTGTTTCCAGGTTTCATGACCATATTTTCAATCTGTGTACATTCTGGAGTGATATGGTCAATATTACATCCATTATTTTAGCGTACACAGAAAGACACCTACAGTTTATAGCCGGTTGCGAATGGCTAAGCAGAACTTGTAATTTGTATAAATATCTTTAAACAAATTAATTAACATAAACAGGAGTTGAATTCACGTCCATGCCCTTGTTCAGCGGTCAAATAGCAGGTACACATGAATTGCTTTCGCCCGAAAATATACTCCGAAGTCCAGAAAATCGATGTTTTGCTATAGTACTAGTATTAAATACCGAATAACAATTGCATTTCTTTACTCCTACAGCACCGCAGAATAAACTTGTGACTACGCTGCATAAAGATAGCTAGAAGAAAATAGCCTAAAAATAACGAGAAGAAGAAGAAATTGATGATTTACCTTTGTTCAGCTTCACCACTTTCACATAAAATCACCATCCTTTCCCCGGTTACTCTTTCATATCTTGGATCAGTGGTAAGATTAACTCCAAAAGGTAATCTTACAGTCTTGGCTTGATGATCAACAACTTCTTCTGCCTTCTTCTTTTCCACAATACAGTTCATCCTGGATCTTTGATTCTTATCCATGATAGCACCTGCGAGTTCATCGAAGTCCAATTGAAGTGGAAGCTTGATATGGATTGGAGTTCTATCATCTTCCTCATCACTAGATTCTTCGGAATCTGATTCTTGAGAAGAAATGTTATTGTCTTCTATTTCTTTGTCGTTTTGTTCTTCTTTTTGTTCAGCGTGAGTTTCCGTACTGTGATGACGGTGCTGAGTTTCTTCCTGTAATTAAAATATTTTATTGTATTATTAATACACAATTAAATTCCAATTTAGTAATTTAAATAAAGAAAATAGATATTTAAAAACTCAAAAATAACCGCTGCACAAGTAGACTGCTACGCTGCGTAAAATGCGTTTTGTTGTGCCAATTCTGTTTTTAATCTTCGTTTCATCTAATCATTTATAATTTATATTCGAATTACGAATTTAAGCCCGGTAATTTTATAATTTGATACCGGAAATCATATACCATAAAATTTTTCCTCAAAGTTCATTATTTATTACTCACTTGAGTGAAAACAATTTTTTTTCTTCTCTAATTTAAATAATGTTAAGATACTAAAAAAATTAAATTATCTAGAAAAAGTAATGTGTGCGTTAGGTGTAACAATAATTACTCTTAATACATTTCCACGCAATTGAAATGTATTATTTCCATCACAGTAATGATTTAGCAACTTAATTTTTACTGAGTTATGTAGGTTAATCTATGACAATTACTGCAACTGTTCGTTATGAAAACGACCATTTATAAATACCATCACGTCAATTAGAGTGCATTCAGATATGCCGTTCTCAACAGAGAAGTACGGAGAATTTGAATTATTACAATTTATTACTTCAAGGAGTTTATGGAGTTATTGACATCTATATTCTTTTAAACCACCATACGAAAAAAATATAGAAAACAATGTAGCCATCTGTGTTCCAATAATAAAACTAATTCGTGGAGTAAAATTGCCAAAACAGCGCCACTATCGCCTTCTGAAATTTTGACACTTATCTGGCAAAATATGTATTAAAGATGTATTTGAAGTGTGAGTTTTCACACATTTCAGGATTTTGTAGGTATTTAATAAGTGTAAGAAGTCAACAAAATGCTGGATGTCTAGGAATATTTGTTCTATAATCACATCAAAATCAACAGTTTTTTATATACATTTTTATTCGTTAAACAAAATTTAAATAATTTGCCAAAATTACGCCACAATAAAATTTAAATTAAAAAATCCCAGCGTTTTTACCGACCGCCAACATATATAAGGCGGGTATTGTGATCATACCGGTGATCATACCGATTTTGACATTTCGAGATTTCGTTGGATCTCCACGAATTGAGGTCTCTACATAACGTTTTGACTATTTTTAGCATAATATCTGTCGGTCTGTTTGTCCGTCCGTCCGTCCGTCCGTTTGTCTGTCTGTGTACACGTGCAGAGCAAATTCTGCTAAAAGGATTTTTATAAAATTGCATATTTAAGATTTTGACATCAATGGCACAAGTTGATCAAGTTTGTGTCGATTTTAAGATTTTTTTTTATTTTTTTTTATTTTTATTTTTTTAACAGAAAAATATTTCGAAAAAAAATATTTAACAACAGTTGCTATAAATGCAATAACTAATAACTTTTATTTGAGACGTCTTTTGATAAAACTAAGTATCTATTTTTTCATACTTATATGTATCGTTTCCATGGTCATGATAAATAATATCTCTGTTAGAAAATATTAGGCCAAATCAGCTGTGGCCACCACAGCTGATTTTTTTCACCTTTTATTCAATAAAATATACATTCTAAAAAAACTTCTATTATCAAATGTACTGTCCATTATTTTCTATCACTTTGGACAAACGCTCAGACAATTTCATAATGCCATCTCTCCAAAAGGTTCCGTACTTGCTCTCGAAAAATCTGTCCAGGTGAATTTTGATATCGTCCACAGATGCGAAATTTTTTCCGATAAGTGAATTTTGTAGAAAGCAGAACAAATGGTAGTCGGATTGTGCGATATCTGGACCATATGCTCCGACTACCATTTGTTCCGCTCACTTTCATTTGATATCAAACAGTAAATTTAAAGAAAATTATTGTTTTTCTCAACAACACAAAAAATTAATCTGATGAAAAATTCCTTTTAAACTCTTTCGGTTCCCATCCGTGTACATTAATGAGATTTTTTTTTCAGATTTCAGATCAACGCTTCTGGGAAATAGAGTGGGGGGGGACACGTTTTTTAACATATTTTTGTCGAAATTCCCTTAAAAAAAGTATTTTTTCAAAAATAAATATGTAATTCAAATTATTTTAATATATATATATACAACAGGGTGTTTGTTTGAAACGGGGCACCCCGAAAATCTCCTTTATTTGTAAAGATACAAAAAATCTTCAGAACAAAAGTTAAACTAGACAAAAAAAAGTCCATCTAAAGGTTACTATAAGAATTCTAAGGCACTACCGGTTTCACCGGAAATGATGTCAACTTTTGATCTAGCATAGGGAATCGATAATTTTATATCTTTTTCCTAAAAGTACATTAAATGAGCTTTACAATGACACCAAAAAATCATATTTTTATGTTAACCATTTCAAAATGGCGACCATTTATTTACAAAATAATAATCAACATAAGTTTTACAAAGTTGAACGTAGCAAGCTTTGAAAACAATATAAAAAGAAACAAAATATCTCTAAAATAAACTATTTGATTATTATACCAGTTTAGTACTATTATACTAGTTATATATATATATATTTTAAGAACTTCAAGAAGAGAATATGAATATAACAAATGCAAAAATAAGAATTCCGGATATGGCATCCTGCAAATTGAAAAAGTATTAAATCATAAAATATAATATTTCTATATTTTATATGATTTTATTTGTAAACGCTTATATAGTAACAAAAAATGTCAATCTTGATAATGTATTACTTTCTCGAAAGAAAATTTCTGTTATACATCTGGTTGCAGCACCTCCATTAGAGGTTTCCACGAGCAGCACTGCTTCGTAGTAATTAAGCCAAATTTTACACTAACTATTACATAGCGATACATAGTAAAATCGTCTCTCCTTGTAATTTTACAATCTTCATAGATGTTAAATGTCATTTTCTAAATCAAATTCTGATCCCACGCCCTTATTTATAAAATTCGTGACTCTGATGGAACTTAGTGAAACTTAAGATTTATTTCTAATCTCCGATGTTCACCAACCATAACTCACGACCTCAATCACTTCATTCGCTAACGAACTTACTCTTATAAGGTACTGAGAAACGCACAATCCTTTGTAATTGACAACATGATATTTATAAATACAAGATTGGAAACAAGTACAGTTCGAATCATTACTTTATTACTTCATTGTTAATTAAAATTAGCGAACTAGAAGATTTATTTGCTATTCATAGACATTTTTGTACCTTATTTGTAAACAAGTAGCAAGAAAATGTGATCTTAAGACTGAAGATCATTAACCCTGAACTGTACAGACTGAAATTCGACATGAATAAGACAAAAATTGATCAAAATCAATCTTTTAAAACTAAACATTGCCACAAATTAATACGAAGGCTACCTTTTAAGTTTTTACAAAAACTGAGAAAGATTTTTTTTGGAACAAACTGTTTTATTGCTTTTCAAAAAATTCGCCTTTAAGATTTATACACTTTTGCATGCGTTCAAACCAATTCTCGAAACATTTTTTGCACTCTGAAGTTGGTATCTCAGAAACATGGTTTTCGAAGGCTTCAACAGCTTCTTAAGGTGATGAAAATCGCTGTCCACGCATTTTTTGTTTGACATTGGGGAACAAAAAAAGTCGTGAGGGGTTAAATCAGCTAAATACGGGCAATGAGACATTAATTCGATGTTTTTCTCCTTTTTTTTAAATTTATTTTTATTTTACATCGGCCTATTTCTGCAACGAGGCTAATCGCCGATGTCAGGGGGCGAGCTCCTACACCTAGGGTGAATGATTGTGTAATGGGAGTAATGTAAACACATTATTCTCGCCAGAATAATATCACCAACGGAGGAGAATCAAACCACCAAGACTGTTTTCTCCAGTCCAAACAGCACGATTTAACAAGCTTAGCCACTTCGTTGGCGTTTTTCTTCTTCAAATAATTAATTGTTTGACGTGCTGTGTGGGGGCTTTCATTGTCATAATGAAGAATGATGCGAGGTTTTTGGTTGTTTTTCCTGATTTTGTCGATGACTTCTGGCAAACAAATTGTTGTATACCATTCAGCATTAACTGTTCTCCGATCCTCTAAAGGAATGGTTGCGACATGTCCAGTACCACCGAAAAAACAAGCGTTTATTTTCTTGGAATTGTTTCGTGAATGAACAACTTTTGTGGGTTTCGGTTTATCTTGGAAGACCCAAACAGTGGATTTTTGCTTAGTTTCCGGTTCATATGAATAAATCCAAGTTTAGTCACCTGTGTATACCGATTTTGCAGTGCCTAGGTTGAATTTTTTTAGCATTTCCTTACACAAATCAACACGAGCCTTATTTTGAGCTTCGGTCAAATTATGCGGTATCCATCGGGAATAGATCTTTTTTACAGCTAAATGTTCATGCAAAATCGAATGTATTGCAGTCTGTGATATGCCAAAGGATACCTCTATCTCACGGCAAGTCACATGCCGATCTTCATCAATCATTTTGCGCACAGCATCGATGTTTTTTTGAATCACAACCGATTTTGGTCGACCTTCATGAGATTCATCACTGACGGACGCACGACCTTTGGGTACGTATTTCTTACGAAAACCAACGAAAACCTTCACGAGTAATATCCATTTTTCACAAACTTGTTTTTTTAAACGCTGACTGTCAACAAACTACTCGGTCAATTTATAAGCTGCTACTGATTTCACAATAATAAATGTTAAATTTTGCTAATATAGTAATGACACATTTCAATATTACCATCTAGTGGTTGTTTGTAAAAACATAAAATGTAATCCTCGTATTAAATGAAAACCAGTGATCTAAAACGATCGATGGTAATCTTGTGACCGGTATCCGGTCTAATACCCTTTTCACACTAGATCTTTAATATCGGATGTTAAAGTGAATGTGTCTTTAAACGCTAATGTGAAACCGTATGGCCTCGTCTAAATACAAGCGATGTTTAAGACAGAGATCTGCGTCTTAAACATCGTCCGCATTGCCAACTTAATTTCTAATATAAAAAAATACTCTTTGAATTTGTGCTGTCAACATTTTATATTATCATAAACAAGAATACTGTATTATATCGACGTTATAAGAAGTTTATACTTATTGTTATAATAAAATTATTTATTTTAATAATGTGTTTAATAAAATACAGAGCTACAATAATCGAGATAAAATGTATCGACTTACATGTTAATACAGGTGTAATATTCTTTATTGTAGTGTCTTTATTGTAGAATGAAATGAAATATCCATATTTGTTTATAATAATTCAAAATGTGCGTCTGCGCAGACAGTTCAAAACTGGTAATTTCATGACGGTAACTTAAGGACAAAATTACTGTAGCTGATGACAGCACCAGAGATTTAAACATCAAGTGTGAAAGCATACCGATGTTAAACATCGGTGAACTTTAAGTTCACTCGTCTTAAAGTTCTTGTGTGAAAAGGGTATATGTGCTCGCATTTATTGACCAAAGCTTTAACCAGATGTGTTTGTTGTACTCGTCATGCTTCGGAAGAATAATGAAAGACATAATAATATCATAAAACGATTTGAGGCAGTAAACTGTAAATGACAGCCTGTGTAAAAGTTGAATGCGTGCGTTCACTATGAGTTATAGGTGTGCCAAATCTCTGTCAAGTTATTGTTATGACTTAAGACAATGGAACATTGCCAACATTCAAGATGGGTCATGACGTGACTGAATACAAAATGTCTTTTAAAAATTCATATTCTTCATTCATATGTCATTCTTCAATTTAAATATGAAATTGAATATTTACATAGTAAAAAGAAAAATAAAACTAAGAAGAAAGCTCAACAATTCTTCAGATATAAGAGAGAGGTTCAAATTGATTTTTTTTTTTTGCCTTAAGGTTTGGGAGCTACTGAAATAGGTTGTATAATCATCATAGCAGCTATATTAGCTAATGCCAAAAATAACTGCATTTTGACTGTATCAATACTGTCAGTTTTATTAATGATGGCGTCCAACAATGTTTCAAAATCGGTTGCACAACGTGTAATTATTAAATTTCTTTTCAATAAAAGTATAAAAGTATCTGATATTTTTCAGTTTTTTTTTTAAATTTTGGTTTTTGCTTTTTAAGGGTGCTTCAGCTGACTAAGGGAGAATCAGCGACTTTGAAAACAGTCTGAAGAAGAGTGCTTATCACTAAGAACAGTCTTTGATTGGTGCAAGTCCTTCTAGGTTGGATATGAGCGGGGAGTAGGAAGAAGGATAAGAAATGTAGCGGTTCGGGGTACGAGATTAAGAGAATCAGTATTAGATGATGTACAAAACAAGCATCTGAAAAATATATATTTAACTCTGTCCTTAGATTTAAATATATATTTAAATCTAAGGACATGTTGATTAAATGGAAGAACATCGCTTGTCTAAAAAAATGCTACAATACATCCCAGTAGAACCCAGAAAGAGGAGACGCTATAGAAAAAAAATTGATGTGAAGTGTGAATTTTCACACATTTCAGGGTTTTGCAGGTACTTAATAACTGAATGATGATTATTTGGGATGCCAAAACAAATTTTATGTTCAAATATTTTTTTATGAATTTTAATTCGAATGCCTAATACCATTATTTAAGTTTCTAAATATGTGCAGTATATTTTTTTACATAGCAAGGTTCATTAGGATTTTGAAAATTGCGCCTATGGCTTCTATTGGTTGCTTAAATCATTAGCCCCGCCCTCTGATTTCGTATACATCAAACAGAATTAAATTATAATTTCAACACTTCCCACTGGTTATTAAATTTACGCTTTTAAAAATTAAATGCAACATTTACCAAAATATAACTAGAATTTTGACAAAATAATTTAAACAAATGAAAACTGCAAAAAAAAACCAAAAAATTAAAATTGACAGGATTCGAACCCTAGTTTGCAAGTTACTTGCTTGACAAATTAGAAAACCAATGACTAAACGCACATAGCTATGAGCGGTGACGGTATTAACTTGGTTACATAACGAATTAAATATTTAACATATTTTGGTTAAAAACACAAAAAATGCATTATTTTCCGAAAACATAATCTGATCAAAAATTCCTGTTGTACTATTCCGGTTCACACCAATATACATTACTTAGAATTTTTTCAGATTTTTAGTTTAAACCATCTGGGCTACAGGGTGTGACACAAAAATTTTTTTGCACAATTTTGACAAAAATCGCGTCAAAATAATTTATTTTGCAAAAATAAAATTTTGATCGTTATTCCACGTACTAAGGGCTTTCATTTGATACTCTACTCAGAATTTTAAAAAAATATTTTATTTTTCGTTGAGCACATATTTGTTTATATTTTTAGGGGGATATGTTTTTTAGATGTTTTAGTATTTTTCCTATGTGCGGGTCAAAAAGTTGTACAATCATGCCAAATTTCAACTCTCTAGGTTTAGCCGTTTGGCTACAATTTTTACCGAACAGACAGACAGACAGACAGACAGACAGACAGACGACAAAATGACGGTATAAGGGTTTTTTGGTCATACCTACAAAACACTAAAAATGGGAGGACTAAAATTAGAGGAACCATGTCAGGGAAACTAAATAATCTGTAACAGACAAGATAAAATAAAGTGACAGCTGACAAGATAAAACAAAGTGAAACAGGGATTAAATTAAGTACTTTTGGGCCCTAAACAAAATATCTTTTGAGCAATTTACTACCATTAATAAGAAATCAAAAATTATTAAATGGCAATTTTTCTTCGGCATTCATTTCTTTCACGGGCCCTAAAATTTTACTGCCTCTATGCAAATGCCTTATTTACCTAGTTATATGTTAGGCCCTGATTGGTAATCGATAGCGTCATAACACTCTTCTAAAACTGAAGTTAACACGAATGTCAAGAAGAGAGAAGAAATATTGATTTCCTATTTTGATCTTTTCCCTTGGCAACTAAAATATCTCCACTAATCAACACTGAATAAAAACGTAAGTACCGTTTGTACTCTTTACTCTTTAAAAACACATGCTACAAAGCTTTCTATTTTCATATCATCAATATTTATCTACATCTTCATAATATACAATCACAAACTAAAGTATGTCACTAAAACAATGCATAAAATATTTAAAACAAAAGACAAAATTCAATTGTTTAATGAACAATATCCATTCCGCGAATTACTGTGATTTAATAAATGAAAAACGAAATATCATATCATCCGCGTGGCAGTATTGTGCAAAGTTAAGAGCAATGCACTGTGGTGAAAGCGAGAGGTTTGTGCTCATGCAAGAGCCATTGCACTACAGGGAAACAGGTCATCTTCTATGCTTTACCGCGATATTCTCAACTCAGATGTATATACATAAATACTAACAGTTTAGAGCAGCGATATTCAACCTACGGTCCACTGGCCATACCATCATCAATACTGGTTCGACAAACATTTTTGGCCTCTTTTTCCAGTATCTTTTTCCAGTCCTGCTGTTCTTAGCCACCGTTTTCCAATAGCTATTTTAGTCTCTTTCCAGCTGATCCATATATCTTGTATTTTTCCAAGTGTGTGCTGTCTGCATGTCTCCAATTGTCTGCTGTCTGCAGATTTTTCTTGCTGGAGCACTTTCGTTCATTCATTGCAGATGTCTTGTTTATCTTAGCCTTTTGTTTTTTATTGCTGGGATTATATCCGGATCCTTATAACTTTGATGCAACTTAAAATTGTGTCACTAGTCCCATCCATCACGTTTACAGTTATTATATATCTTGTAAAATCTTCCTCTCAAAACAGCCAAGTGCATTTGTCTTTCTCTGTTAGTAGGGTTATTAAATTTGTTGGTAGTCAAACTGAGATAGTCGGTGATCGAATAATCTTTTCTATAGTCTTGGAGTTCATTCTTTAAGGCATTGTTTTTCAACCAGGGGGCCGTGGCTCACAGGTGTTAAGGAAAAAATTCAGGCATTTAATTCCGATAATACCAGGTGGTATGACACCTCAGTTGCAAGTCTTGGATGTGGTGGTCAATAAACCATTTAAAGACAATTTACGAAAAGAATACAACAATTGGGAATTAACGAAAAATCACCCATTGACCTTCAAGAAAAACAAAGAAATCCTCAGCCTCACTTTTAGGAGAATGGATGGCGACCGCCTGGCACAAGAACGAACCTGAATTGATAGTGATGGTTTTAAGAAATGCTGCATTTCAAACAATTTAAATGGGTCTGAAGATGACATTTTGTGGGAGACTGAAAGCGAGCATACTAACGATACCGATGCGATTTTCGGATAACTTTTTTTTTTCAAATATCTTCATGAAAAATTTTGGTATCGCGTTAAATTCGTGGTTGCGTTATATTCGGGCTAATACGGTAATTTAAATTACAGGCTATTCCAAACGTATAAGCGGAACTAAATGGAATTTAAGTTGTCACTAGCTTACTTTATAATGAGTAAAATAGGCTTTTGCTAAACAAAATGATCAAAAGCTTCATTCATCGATAAAAATTACTAGATTTGAAAATCTAGTTCCGCTTAAACCAAAGAAACAGACTATAAGTAAACTATATCAAAGTAAAATAAAGTGTATGTGTCGGCTGATGCGTTTCTATAACAATGATTCGCGTTGGAGGTACTTCAAGTACTGTCAAGTAGGTACGATTTGAAAGTACAATATTTTTTATTATAATTTTCATGCTACAAGCTACTGATAATTCAAGAGGAGGAACTCTAAGGATGCGAAAGTGTTTAAATCAAAATGGAAGGCACTTTGAACACTTCTAAATAAAAAAACTTTACTTTCAAGTCGCTAAAGGCAATATAATCGTCATAAAAATATCACTTTTTTTGTCAACCGTAAAAAATATTAAAAAAATATTTAAGTAAAATTTGTTTCTTTCTAAAAGCTCTATCTAAAGATACAATACCCAATATGATATACGTCCCATTTAAAAATTCGAAATTGTTCTTGATATCCTATACTTCCGGTTTATTCCGGAAAATTTCAATACTACCATTCACTTTTTGGAGAAGTTTGGATTTCAAAAATTTTGATACACCATGTATATTGGGGGACCGCAGACAATATTTACATAATTTCGGGGAGTCATATGCCAGAAAAGGTTGAGAAACACTGCTTTAAGGTACATACAAATACTACTTTTTCTAACAGTACTATATAAGGTTGTCTATGTTGTAACTATTTTTTTTTAAATAGTTACATAATTTTTTTGATTGAATTGTAATCATATAATTAATTATTGCAATATTTCCTATTAACAAAAAATTTTACAACATAATTATCAAAATGTCGCGTGCACAACAGATGCGTTTTTCCATTTATTTAACAGCAACTTTACTTAATTTTATGTAATACTTTCTAAGTAACTTCCTTAAAGTTCAACAGCCTCTAACAATGCACCTAATAAGTTGAAAACATGTCAATAAAAGATGTGTCTTATCGTTACCTACATCTACCAATTTATTACTAATATGTTATTTGAATATTAATTTACTTTTGTCATATTATTATAAATCATATATGGAATAATAAAATTATAGACTCATTGTTCATTTTAGAAATTTTTAGTAATTACTATTATGTGAAGACTAAAATTAGGGACCAATAGCTAAAACGATTATCTTGAAAGATACAGAACAGTGATTCTCAATCCAAATCTTACTACGGACCAGCAAACAAACGATTTTATTTCACGTCGGTAAAATATATCATTTTTTACTCGGTCCGGTGTAAATATTAATGTACAAGCATAATTTATTATAAAAGTCAGTAAATTTACATTAAAAAATAAATATTTTTTAGTTACTAGTAGAAGTAAAAAATTAAAAATTTTGGTATAAGTTCTACTAGCCGTAATTTATTTTACAAAAATATTACTTCAGTTTTTAACATATTCGCGGATCGATTAAATTTACCAGAGGATTGGCAGTGGTTCATGGACCTGTGGTTGAGGAACACTAGTGTAGAAGATGCTGTGTTCCACAAAGAAGTGCTTTTTTTAGGGTTTTGTAGGTATGACCAAAAAAACCTTATAACGTCACTCATGGTCTGCCAGTACGGTAGACATTGTGGCCAAACGGATGGACCTAGAAAGTTGATATTTGGCATGTTTGTATAACGCATGAGTTCAAAAGACGCATCACGTGAAAAATATAAACAAATATGTATACAAAAAATAAAAAAAATAAATTTAATTTTGAGCGTGGATAAACCAAAAATTGTAATTTTAGCAAAATATAATTTTTTTTTATGGAATTTTCGCAAAGAAAAACATTTTTCGTTGCGAAAATTCCCACTTATTTCCCAAAAGGATTTATCTAAAGACTAACCGGAATAGTTCAACAGGACTTTTTAATCACATTAGTTTTTCGAAAAATATCGTTTTTTTTTGTGTCGTTGAAAAAACTAATTATTATTACCGAACATATATAAAAGTGAATATCTCCACGATGGATCTCCACGAATTGAATCTATCTATCTGTCTGTTTGTCTGTCTGTCTGTCTGTCTGTCTGTCTGTCTGTCTGTCTGTCTGTCTGTCTGTCTGTCTGTCTGTCTGTCTGTCTGTCTGTCTGTCTGTCTGTCTGTCTGTCTGTCTGTCTGTCTGTCTGTCTGTCTGTCTGTCTGTCTGTCTGTCTGTCTGTCTGTCTGTCTGTCTGTCTGTCTGTCTGTCTGTCTGTCTGTCTGTCTGTCTGTCTGTCTGTCTGTCTGTCTGTCTGTCGGTCCGTTTACACGTACAGAACAAATTCGGCTAAAAGGATTTTTATGAAACTTCATATTTAAGCTTTTGACATCAATGGCACGAGTTGATCAACTTTTGGTAAAAATCGGTTACTAGAAATGGAAGTTTGCTCGTGTCACTTAACTGTCGTGAACAAATTTTATTTGAGACATTTTTTGACATAGCAGCATAAATTAAACAAGTACTTTGTGATGGCGGTCAGTCCTGTGGTGGCCACAGCTGATTTTTTTTAATTACTTGTGTGATTTCAAAAGCAAACTATTAAGACGTAGATTAATAAAGGAAAAGCATTTTTTTTTTTAATTTCTTTATTTTAATACGATTTTTGCCAAAAATATTTAAAAAAACTCTTGTCCCCTAAAACCCAGGAAGGTTAATCAAAAAAAACTGAAAAAAATCTGAGTAAAGTACATTAATGTGAACCAAAACAGAACAAAAGGAATTTTTGATCTGATAATTATTTCAAGAGTTATCAATTTTTTTGTAACAGTACACTTGCAATACTTAACCGTGCTTAAAGTATTTATCTGACTGACTGAAGAAGTTTCTAGATGGAAGACGTGGAGTATTGTATCAAAAATTTTCGAAATATATTATAATTTGTAGCCGCAATTTACTTTCACTTACTAAATACCTACAAAATCCTAAAATATGTGAAAATCACAATCAATTTTTAAAAATTATAACATCGTCGTTTCATAATATTCCACAGAACTATTGCGCGATAAACTACGATAGTAACCAATTCCTTGAGTTTATCTGAATATTCTTTCTCTTCTATTTTTTCAGGTGCTAGTGTTGTATTGTTGTACCAATAATTTTAACTAACTGTTGTATTTCAAATTCTAAAGTGTTTTTTTTTTTTTTTAATTTATTATTTATTTAGGGGTGCTTCAGCTGCTAGGGCTATTAGCACCCACAAATCTTATATATTACAATGTGTGTACATATATATATCTACATTTATATACTATACATTTATATTCAAAGTGTAACATTATATTTTATTATATAGATCTATGCTTTTAAGATATGAGATGACATTATTTATCGAGTCTGAGTTGTTGCCTAAAATGTCTTTTATTGAGTGATCTGTAATTTTGTTGTCTCTTCGTTGTGTGGTGTATTTTGGGCATTCTACTAGGATGTGTCTGGCTGTAAGTGTCGTGTCACATGTGTCGCATTTTGTTGGTTCGCAATGTTCGAATAGATGTTTGTGGGTGAGTAGGGTGTGTCCAATCCTAAGTCTCGTAATTACTACTTCTTCTTTTCTATTGTTTCTTCCGGGCCATGGGGTAGTGTCGGTTTTTATTTGCCGGAGGTGGTTTCTAACTTCATCTATTTCCGACCATTGACTATTCCAACTATTTCTTATATTTTTCTTTATGCTGGTTTTAAAGTCTCTAGTTGGAATAGGCATATCTATCTGTTCCGTGGACTTGGTGGCTTCTTTGGCTGCAGTATCAGCTTTTTCATTGCCTGTTATGCCGACGTGGGATGGTACCCATACTATAGAGATGAATTTACTATCAGCTATGCAGTTATTTATTTTTTGTAGTCTAAAGTGTTTAAAACTAAAGTAAAGGATATCGTGACCAAAGTGTGTAAAATTTAAATTTAAAACCGCAGTTGTGAAATATTTTTTATTTTTGTTTATGTACTTACATAACCAACCAAAAAAATTGTATTTTTCACACCATTAATATCATTGTTTATATTCATATTTTGTTTTTGCAACATAATACATTTTTTTGTAAACGTTTATTTGGAATCATCTTGTGTAACGTCTTGTTATTGTTTAGTTTTATCGTCCTTTTGTTTAGAAACCAGAAATAAATCAGGAAATAAAGTATGGTTGAGTTGGCACAATGTGGTTACAAGAAATCAGACTTAGAATGTCGTTCGTATAATTTTATTAGGTTTGGTTGAACGAATTTAATATCCTAGCTGTTGTTTAGCATCCTAGGTAACAGCTAGGAGAGCATCATATGTGAACTGTTTTACGCTATTATTGCTGTGTTTTTCCAAATATAAATAAGGATTTTTTTTTGAACTCCATGAGACGCCAGTTTTCCTACAATTTTAATTCAAATCTTTATATTGTTTCTAAGTTAAATTTACTAGCTTAGTTCATAACTGCAAGTACAGCTCTCAATATATCTCTAATAATACCATAATATATATTTTAAAACATTATTATTTATTATTATTATTATTATTTTTTTTTGTATAATTGCATTAATATCCTTCAAATCCAGACCTGGCAACACAGCGGGCGATCTTTTGTTAGACAAGAGCATTACGCTTGCAGAGACATTGTTTATATTGCGACTATATGAAAAACTAACAGATTATCTGCTAGAAATGGAATCCCAGCTACCGGCCAGTTATTTATTTATTTTTCCAATCGATATTTACAAAATAAATGTACGTACCTCTTCTCTATCCACAACAAAATGTATCCATGTATATACAAATATATTTTTTTAATTTTAGCTAAGATATTAAACGAAAATCTTTATACTTGGCAAAATTTTATCAAAATGAAATGTATTTCAAAAATCAATTACCGTTCCTTAATCTGCACTTATATAGTTTCTATTTAATATTCCCACAATAAAACTTAAATTATTATTATTTTTTTTTCAATAACGCAAAAACTGTAATATTTTCCAAAAACGAAATTGGATCAAAAATTCCTCTCGTACGTTTCCGGTTCATAACAATATACATTGCTTAGAATTTTTTCAGATTTTTAATTTAACCCCTAAGGGTTAAACGGAACACTGATTTTTTGTACTTTTTTTGAAAAAAATCAAATTAAAATAAAAAAAAATACTTCCATTCGTTTCCTTTACCGTTCCTTTATCTACGTCTTAAGAGCTTTCTTTTGATACCACACAATACATTTTAAAAAAATATTTTTTTCGACGATACAAAAAATCAACATTTTGTGAAAAACCAATCTCATCAAAATTTCCTGTTCCCATTAATGTACATTATTGAGATTTTTTTCAGATTTTTAGTTCAACCCCTCTGGGAGATAGGGTGGGGGACAAAAGTTTTTGGCCATTATATTGCCAAAACCCATAAAAAAAAAGATTTTTCAAAAATAAAAATTTGTTTGTGCATCCACAAGAGGTTTCATTTGATACCCTACTCAAAATGTCAAAAAAAAATATTTATTTTTCCATTAAATACACATTTGTTTATACTTATTTGCTGTATTTTTATGAATTCTCTATAGTTTTCCTATATGTGGGTCAAAAAGTTGTACAAGTATGCCAAATTTCAACTTTCTATGTTCAGCCGTTTGGCTATAATTTCTACCGTACAGACAGACAGACAGAAAGACACATGAGTGACGTTATAAGGGTTTTTTTGGTGGTCATACCTACAAATCCCTAAAAACAGTTATAGATAAAAAAATAAATGGCGATGGAAAACCATACTGTCCGACAAAATATGGAGGATATCGGTAGAAAAGGTCTGGAGTGGAATCATCAACGCAAAGGAAACGAGGTCCTAAAGTTTTAGGAACACAACATACTATAACAAGCAGAGAGAATAAGATCACCATGGTAAGAAATTATGAAACTAGCAACCAACAAGATGGCGTAATTTTGTTGAAATCCTTCTCTTGGGAGCTAAAGTAATACAAAGCCATAAGTGTCATAAGTTCATATGAGTTTGAGACATCTAATTTAACTTTATTACTCAAGTCATTGTAATTTACTGGTATTATTTATTATCAATACAGTTATGCATTTGATTAGGTATACTTTATATTCAAAGTACCTGAGTAGTACCAAGTACGAGAGTAATTAAGAATAACAATAACAATTATCCTAGCACAGTTACAAGCCATTAGAAATGCAATAGAAAGTATTGTTACTTTATTTTGTTCCACGTCGTTGACTATCAAAGAAAAATACTGTTTTTTAAATTGATTTGTTTTGTAATTACAATGTTTAAACATTTAAATTTTATTAAAATATTCAGGTGTGATTATAAAGATGTCAATTATACCGTACACAGTTAAATCTAGATTAATTACAATAATTTATTGAATGAATTTTTAGTTAAATGGAGTATTAAAAAAATATGACACTGTATCAAGGGTGGGCAAAATTCGGCCCGCGAGGTTGTTCCGGCCCGCAACAATATCCAAACCGACCCGGTGCGTCAGTAGATAAAAATATATACAGGGGTAACAGCGAAAAAAGACACCACCATTATTTTCATAATTATTAGAGATACAAAAATAATACTAAATAACAAAGGAGACAAAGAGCAAACCAGAAGGAAAGCTTCGCCGCGTTAGATCACCTACTCGATGAAAGGGTCTTACATCAAATCTCACAGAGAGTCTCATGACAGCTGTTAGAGATGCCGAAGATCGAGTCACTTGGCGACGAGTGTCCGAAGAATATTAAACAAAGATGACAAATAATCATGTGATCAATACGCGTTCGCGATGTTAGATTAAGAAGAAAGAGACCAAGGGGGCAACTGTTTACAGAAAAGAATATTTTTCAACCCAGTAGTTCTCAAAATAGAGCATAAAGTTATATTTAAAAAAAAAAAGATTTAATTAATCAATAAATCAATAAATTTATTAAATTCTGCCTTTTAGCTTGAATTCTACATAATTTAGTACAGTAGACTATATTTTGCATATTTTCATTTAATTTCTTTCTACATTTTCCGCCGCTGTATCTTTGTTGAATGAATGTTCTCATCCATGTCCATCTTGATCCTGTGTCTTTTAAAACTTCTTCTCGTGTTCCTCCTCTGGGTCGGACTGCTTCACAATTGTGGAGTAGTTGCTTGATTGTTTCCTTTTCTCTCCGATACATCCTGCATACTCTTTCTTCATCTTCTCTCCAGAATTGGTTGTCTCTCTCCTCGTTTCCACATCTAAATCTTGCTACCGTCCGTTTCTTATCTCTATTTCCTTTTTCCATTAAGTTCTTCGGTATTTGAGTTGTCCAAATTTTGGCATACATATTGTTGTATCTGGATTCTTTAATTCTTTCCTCTAATAATAAAGAAAATAATAGCGGCATTCCTTTTCGCTGTTACACCCTGCTTAATAAATGACGGGGGGCATATATATGATTTATAAATGTAATTTTGATCATAAATTGATTTGGACGTTAATAAAATAAAGTTATTTTAATTTTCAGTTGTTACGTTATTTACTTTTCATTAAATAAGTCTGTTTTCTTCTATCCTGGGGGGGTCCAAATCCAACTACCCCTCTTATGTGCGCGCCTGTATTTCAGTGATTGAAAAGCAAAATGACCAGTTTGTTTGCTCCTGTACATTATTTATGAGACTAAGAAAACTTTAATTATCCAGATTAAAAAAGTCTACAGGATAACTATTTAATTTTTTTTTCTGTATATTTTTACCACTGTTAAGATTTAATTTAAGGCTAACTTTAACATCCCTCGGTGTACGTACTAACGAGTTCAATATTTGTAGTCCAAATGTCATCATCTGTCGTGTAAAGACTCTAATTGTCGTAAAATCATTTGACACTATAAAGTAATATTTAACAATAAAATATATATTTAACAATATAATTTCCCCAAAATAAAATATCTGTCTCTGCATTATACCTTTCATTTTTAGATGGTTCTATGTAAAGTCTGGTTCTTTGGTTTAGGCGAAACTAGATTTTCAATTCTAGTTACTTTTACAGATTAAGTGAGGCTTTTGATAATTTTGTTTTACAAAAGCCTACTTCAAACCTTAAAAGAAGAACTCATGACAACTTACAAAAATGAAAATTCCAGTTAGTTCCGCCTAAACGTTTGGAATAGCGTATAGTTCTTATATAAAAGACTCAAATTTTGATGTAAAGATTGTTACTAATTTTATTTTAGATTTCTAGTTTGGTTTGAGACACTTGTGAGAACTGTGGTGTATACCTTGCCCTTATATAAATCAGTACGTATTTAGTAACATTTATGAGTGTTAGAAACGGTGTTTTCTCTCAATATGCAATAAATTTGCTAATGATACCACGATATTAAAACATGACATATGTTTTTGAGAGCAGTTGTCATCACTGGGTCATCATAACACCCTCTCTATTGCTAGAGAGTCACTTTTACATCACGCTGTGAACCATTTACCTAGATCTTAACTCTGTTCATCCGTTCGTGACCATATCTCTATTCACATATTGTTAACCTGACATCACCTCTGCATGACCTTTGATACTAGGGACATTGTTTAAGGCACTAGGTGCCCTGGATTTCTAAATTTAACATGTGATTAAGAAATTCACTGAAAAATAAAGGTTAAATAAACTGAAATTGTGGTTTTTAAAATTTAATTAGCGAGGTATTGAGAAAAAAAATCGTGTAGAATGAAAACAAATTAAAATTATTTACACTTTGGTTTTTCTTAGAGACGAGTGTTGAGAGATCCACAAACTTTTTATTTCAAATTTATAAAAACTAAAGCCACGTTCACGTGATAAATTAACATAAACAATAAAATACACCAGTAGTGTTTAACCAGTAATGCCAACTGACAAACAACTTGTCGAATTCAAAAGTTGAAGTCAAAATCACTATTGTCTTATTAATTTTACTTTAGGCGCGTTTGCTAAAAGCTAATATTCTACAGATTCTGCATAATTTACACAAGAAACGTTCGGCAAATATCATGCAGTGCAGTTTGTGCTGCACATTCGTCCCAAATTTAAAGCATGCGGCATTCTGTACAATAGTATGTTTTGCGGTAAATATGTAAGTTATTATTTTTTCTACAAATAAAATGAGTGAAAAAAATCAAGATATCATTGTTTATGCCTGCAGCATTTGCCAAATAAATAGTACAGGCATCATGATCATTAATTACTTCTGTAAAGGAACTGGTTCTTGTCCTTTATAATAATATTTTATTTTAAAAGCGTGCATTTAGTCCTTTACAGAAGTAAAGGACTATCAATATTTATACAAGGTGTCTCAAAAGAAATTTTATATTTAGTGGATCGATTAAAAAAAAAGTAAGCCGTATATAGAAAAAATGTTTATTAATTATTAAAATACACTTTTTGGGGATTTATTTCTTAAAAATAATATCGTCTAAATGTAGACCCTCGCATTCTCGGCACTCATTTAATCGAACAGTAAAATTACTTATGACGTCTCGGCAGGTGAACTCAGGGATGGCTGCCATTTCGTGACGGATATTTTCTTTCAAATGCGCCAGTGAAGTCGGTTTATTGGCGTAAACTTTAGATTTAAGATAACCCTATAGGAAAAAGTCCATAGGGGTTAAATCTGGACTGCGTGGAGGCCAATTTATGTCACCTCTCCGGGAGATCAATTTGCCTGAGAAAATTTCACGAACACCATGCAGAGACATATTGGACGTGTGTGAAGTGGCTCCGTCCTGTTGGAACCAAGTTCTTTGGTTATAGCCAGGAAAGTTTTGCAGTTCAGTTACCAAGAAGTTGTCTAACATCTCCACATAACGCTCTGAATTCACTGTAACTGCACGCTTCATTTCTGCCCTTTCGTCTTCAAAAAAGTAAGGGCCGATAATTCCTCGCGCCGACATCGCAGCCCATACGGTCACTTTAGGCGAATGTAGGGGTTTCTGATGTTTGCGTTTCGGATTCGTTGCACTTCAGTAGCGGCAGTTCTGCTTATTTACGTGGCCATTAAAATGAAAATGAGCATCATCCGAAAACAAAATGTTGGTAAACGTTGAAAATCGCTCAATCACCTGATTTACGAAATTAAGCCTCTGACTGGCATCTTGGGGCTTTAATTCTTGCACCAATTGAATTTTGTAGGGGTGCAGCTTTAGGTCTTTGTGCATAATGCGATGTAATGATGATCTATGCACATTTAAAGCACTTGCGCGCTTCCGAATTGAAAGGTTCGGGTCGTCACGAACAGACTGATTAACATTCTCCACGTTTTCTACCGTTCTTGATGACCTAGCTGGCCCGGATTTTGATTTATCCAGCGTTGTACCAGTCTCTTTAAACTTTTTAACCCAATGTCGAATGAGAGGAATGCTTGGCGCATCATTTAAGTGGC
Source organism: Liopterus haemorrhoidalis (assembly GCA_963971575.1). Taxonomy (NCBI): domain Eukaryota; kingdom Metazoa; phylum Arthropoda; class Insecta; order Coleoptera; family Dytiscidae; genus Liopterus; species Liopterus haemorrhoidalis. The sequence continues at coordinate 11,226,452 of OZ020618.1, read as the reverse complement.
GAAAACCTCGAATACTGCAGAATTTTCTACGCGCTACAGTCGCCGAATCACCGTTTTTGTAAATCTCTCGCACGCCTAACGCGCGGTCTGCTCCCGAGAAACGCTCCATAGCGACTGCATTCCCAAGAGCCAGGCTACCGATTGACATAACCCCCGCGCCCCTCGGATACGTTGCGTTCACGCAGTAAGCTAAATAAATATAAAATTTCTTTTGAGATACCTTGTAGATACAAGCGGAAATGTACTTTAAATTGATTTGTAGTCATGTTTGGAACAGTACTCTCAATATATTCAAACACTTTTGCTAAAATATTTTCTTGTTTTTCATCAGAATTGTTTTATTCATCAAATAAAATTACTTAGAAGCATCCCAAAAACTTCATGCGTCATTTTTTATAATATCGTACAAAACAAGTAGCAGGAGGCAGACTTCATGTAATCACACACATATAATTCATTTGTTTACAAAAAATAATGTGTTAGAATAACGAGAATAACTACACAATCTTAACAAAGCGTTCGTCTTTGAATTTCTTGCACAGTGTACACAGTGGTCACGTGACAAAAAAAACGCCACAGAGTTAACACAGCACAGTTATGCCGAACGCACGTTTTAATATGTAATGTATGTAACCCAGCGATTCTCAAATTGTGAGCCGCGGCGCCCTGGAGCCGTGGGAATTTCACGATAACAAATATGTTGAGAGGGTTCACAAGTCAAAAAGATTAGGAATCACTGTACTAGATCGTTCGAAACCACCGATAAGTAATGTGTTGCTCGTGTAATCATCAGTTTAAACGTAGGTGTAAAATTTACTCCAGCCTAGCTATTTTTAAACTCAAGTTTATGTGAAAAATATTTCGAATTTATTTTTATTATGTCCTTTTAAGATCCTCCTCGGAACACCCTGTATAACACTGCCCTTATTTGGTTCCTCTTGTCTCATACTTAATGGAATAGGTCAATATTTTGAAATTTTTTAAATAATTTAATTACCAACAATATGTTATACACAAATTAAAACTAATAGTTTCCAGAATTTTATTTTTAGAGCTAATAATGTATTTATTTACTTTTTAACACAATTAGAACCTTCTTCTTCATATAAAGCAAATGAAAAACAGGTATTTAATTAAATTTTAGATTACAACAGAGTTTTTCGAAGAAACCGAAGCAGGACCAGGATTATAAAATTTGGAACCTGAGATAAATCAGTGGCACAAGCGCCCTTTAACTAATTGGCAACCAAAAAAGATTCTTGAGGTATCAAGCGACCAAGAAAACTTCAATCATCATTTATTTTGGCACTCCTTCCATTCGGCGCATGAGACAGTTGTCTCAGTGCTTCTTCTTCATTTGAAGTACACTTGTTTACCTCGTGGGCTTTAATAATAACTATTGAAAGGCCATCCCTTTAACTATTATTCATTTTTAGGGTTTTGTAGGTATGACCAAAAAACCCTTATACCGTCATTTTGTCGTCTGTCTGTCTGTTCGGTAAAAATTGTAGCCAAACGGCTAAACCTAGAGAGTTGAAATTTGGCATGCTTATACAACTCTTTGACCCGCACGTAGGAAAAATACTAAAACATCTAAAAAACATATCCTCATAAAAATATAAACAAATATGTGCTCATCGAAAAAAAAAATATTTTTTTATAATTGTGAGTAGGGTATCAAATGAAAGGTCTTGGTACGTGGATTAACGATCAAATTTTTATTTTTGCAAAATAAATTATTTTGAAGCGATTTTTGCCAAAATTGTGCAAAAAATTTTTTGTCCCACACCCTGTAGTTCAGATAGTTTAAACTAAAAATCTGAAAAAATTCTAAGTAATGTACAATGGTTTGAACCGGAATAGTACAACAGGAATTTTTGATCAGATTATGTTTTTGGAAAAAAACGCATTTTTTGTGTTTTTTTTTGCTAATAATGTACACAAGTTATAGCTTTGTAACACGCTACACTGAAAGCTGTATGCTGGTCTAATGGTTATGACGCTGGCTTTTCACCCAACTAACTCGATCCGAAAGGGATCTAACCCTGCAAGAAGAGACAATATTATTTTGTTTTTTTTTTTTGAATTTTTATATTGTTTAAATAATTTTTTCAAAATTCTAGTTATATTTTGGCAAATGTTACATTTAATTTTTAAAAGCGTAAATTTAATAACCAGTGGAAATTGTGTAAATTATAATTTAATTCTGTTTCAATGTACACGAAATCAGAGGGGCGGAGCTAATAACAACAGTGGAAGCCATAGGCGCAATTTTTAAAATTCTTAATGAACCTTGCTATATAAAAAAAAAATACTGCACATATTTAGAAACCTAAATAATGGTATTAGGCGTTCGAATTAAAATTAACAAAAAATATATTTTACTAAATACCTGCAAAACCCTGAAATGTGTGAAAATTCACACTTCACATCAATTTTTAAAAGGATGTATTAAACAATAAAATTATGAAATCTGTTATCAAAATAACATTTAGTAAACAATTCATCATTAGCAATCAGATTCACGAATTATCTTTCATGGCCTTTAAGTAAATGTTTATTTAATTCTTCTGACATCATTCTTATCATATTTATCAACAAATATCCCTGAAAGTGACACTAAGCGAAACTAAGGAAATCGAATGAAAGTTAGTATTTGTTTAAAAGTTGACAAAAACAAAACATATATAATTTAACAAATGAAAGTGAACACAATCAAGTGAAACTTGAATAAATAATATTTCTTCCCAATTTTAAAACTGTTGCTTTCCAAATGTGATCCATGACGGGTTTTTTAAATAATAAAAATAAATAATAGGTTTCCAATGCATATGTGATACATATATGGATGAAACGATGCTATCGATATTAATAAGGTATCGATACTATACTTTCTATGCTCTTATTTTAGTACTCGATACTTTACTAGTATCTGTACTTTTACATTGGTATCGATACTTTTTTTACTGGCATCGGTTATACAGTTATACATAATTTTGATGCATAACTGACGTGAACTAATCTGAAAGTAAAAACACTGAAAGATTTTACAATCCAAGCTCGCTCCGTGTTCGAGTTGTTGCGCTCAATTAGTGTTGTATTCATGACGTCATCAATAACTTTTCACTCAGCGCTCTCTCTACCCTGTACAACTCGAATGTACCCTGTAAGTCGCAATGTTACATAATATAAAAATTCGTATTATTTGATAGTAATAAGAAACGTAATGAGTTGTTAGGTAATTTTGTGTTTTATACTATATCTCAGAAAGACTAATAGTAAATAAATCTTTTTGTCAGGCAGTTACCAGTGGCGTGCACATTTTAAACACGTTTAAATTGGTTTTGTGTATTTCTATATTACTATATATCATTTTATTAAACGCACGCCTGTGACCATATTTATCATATCATTAAACGCACCCCTGTGACCATATTTTTCCTCAAAATTTTAGGGTAACATTTTTATGATCTATTGTATTTAACCCTAGTTCGTATTCCCATATAATATGTGCGGAACACTCGGTTGTTTTTAACAATATTTCGTTTCGAAGTATTCATATTTGTGGGCCGCTTCTGTGTGAAAAAATAATAACTTTTTACAAATAATAAATTTAATTACTATCAGTCTTTCTGAGATAGAGTATAGTTACATCTATACTCTATCTCTGAAAGGCTGATACGAGTAAAATTTATTATTTGTAAAAAGTTATTGTTTTTTCACATAGAAGCGGCAAAACAAAAGCGACAAAATATGAATAGTTCGAAACGAAATATTGTTAAAAACAACCGAGTGTGCCACACATATTATATGGGAATACGAACTAGGGTTAAATACAATAGATCATAAAAATTTGACCCTAAAATTTTGAGGAAAAATATGGTCACAGGGGTGTGTTTAAGGATATGATAAATAGTAATATAGAAATACACAAAACCAATTTAAACGTGTTTAAAATGTGCACGCCACTGGTAACTGCCTGACAAAATGATTTATTACTATCAGGCTTTCTGAAACAGAGTACAGTTTTAAGACTTTTATACGACCAGGCATCAGTTTATTATTTGTGTTTATTTTAGATAATTATTCTCGCAGTATATTTTATTTCATACTTTAAAATAGTTTGCAACTTTCTATATAACATTTTTGACAGTTTAATTCAAGAAAAAAACGAATGAAACTTAAAAGTTAAATTTTTTAAAACCGGTAAAGATTTTAAGTGGAACTCTAAAATTAGTTTAATGAGGTAGAAAATTACAAATTTAACCGTTATTATTGCTTTAGATATTCTTAATTATTAACCTTAACAGTATTTTTACAAATAGTGAAGTCTGCTAACAGTGGTTCTTTAAGAACTTGGAGAGCCCCAAGCGTACTTTAATTTTTGCCGGGTTTGAATTTTAACCCAAATTTTGCAGCCGGATAAACAGTCACGGATCTTCCTCCGACGTCTTCAAACCATCTCTACTACCCTGACATGCCCTTTTTGCGTTAACCAGTTGTCAATCGATCATCAAACCCTCGATATACCAAACCATTAAAAACACAAACACAGATTTTATTTGAATTCCTGTATACATAATTTCTCAGATGTATCTTGACTTACCTGAGTGAGGGCTTCAGGTTGAAGTGGCTGAAATCTATCACTAGTCTCCTGGAGCATTTGTAACTCCTGTTGCAACTGCTGGCAGGAGGCATTGGCGTTCACATAAGCTGCTGCAAGGATGAATCCTCCAAGTACCACGGATACAGCAACCAGAGTAACTGCTGCGATTTTAGCTATCTGTACAGAGGTACTTTGGGGTCTGTGGTATGCCTGCAAATTTAGAACAAATTATTTATCATTCATAAAAAGATTTACTAAAATATATACTTGTAACAAAAATGAGATCAAGGTAGAAGTATTAGATGCACAAATTAATTCGGTTTACATTGAATCAATTATAACTGTTTTAAAATGAAATATTTTCTTGCCTTTTGAAATTTTGAAGTGCCAACGTTACCATTTTAAAAACACTGTAATTCTTAGCAAAATAGATAACACACTCACAAAATAGCAGGGGACACGATGGTGTCCAAAAAGCAATATTAAACGCTGTATTTTTTTCCTTTTTAATAAGAAACTTGCTGCAAAACCGCTGCTATGGAAAATAAGTTTTGTACGACAATTCTAAGCATAGAAAATCGTGAAACCCGGTAAATCCAAACGCCACTTCAATACAACGCACTGATTGATGAAAAAGAAAGACAATGGCCACTGAATTAAAGTAAATTAAGTAAAGTGACGTCTAAAATTCAATAACTTTTACACTCTTGCTAAAAATCATAACAACTAGCTAGCGAATCAAAAGTTCACCCCCGAAGCCAGTAGCGGACTGTACTTAATATGGCAGAATGTGAGGGTGGAGCTGTTTTGGATACCGGGACATGTTGGTATTAGAGGCAACGAAGCGGCAGATGCAGCTGCAAAAGCCACCTCCCACAAACCTATGATTGATGTGAGTTTAATTTTTCCAGATGACGCAAAGAGTCATCTGAAACACCTGGTTTTAGACATGTGGCAACATGAGTGGAGCCGCACACAGAACGTTAAGTTGCGACAGATTAAAGGATACGTTAAACCATGGGGTCTTCCTGCAGCATTAACCACAGGGAGGAAACGGCCATCACACGCCTCCATATAGGTCACTGTTGGTGGACCCATGGACACCTCCTTCGAGGTGAAGAGTCCCCTATCTGTGAGACGTGTAACACAGATTTGTCTGTGTTACACATTTTAACTGAATGTGTACAGTTCGAGGATGCCAGGGAGAGGTTAGGCCTGTGCTATGACCTGTCAGTTGCTTTAGGTGACGACAGAGTTCTCATGGACAGGCTGATACTCTTTCTGAGAGAATCGAACTTACTGTTTTATGTGTGAAGTCTTGCACCTTATTTTAATGTGTTCTATTTCTAAACTGTGATATTCGATGGTAATTGGCCCCTTTACAGCCTCTTACCATCACCCTGAGTCTGTTCAAATTTCGAACAGACTTTCATCTTATTTATTTGTGTTTGTCTGTGCAAGATTTCTTTTACTGAGTATGCGTAATTTTATTGATTTTATCTTTTTATGGATTTTTTAATTTATTGTTTTTAATATGTAGAGTAGTCATTTAAATGGGCTGCGTTAGGCGCAAATAGCCTTTGTTGCTGTGTGCCAAAAATTTTAACTAACTAACTAACTGTACTTAATATAGTCCCCATAGAAAATATCAAGTTTAAAAAACGTTGTCTTTTTCTAGGTTTTTATTGTGTAAAGTTTTACATAACAATGCACATCAATCAAAATGTTTTCCATGAAAGTAAAAAATTCTCGTCTTTTGCATAAGAGTCTTACAAAACAAAAACAATAGTTTCCTCAATCGATCTCTGAAGCAATATTGATCCGCAATAATTGCCTAAATATTTAATTGCAAATAATTGAGATCAGATAGAGAATGTTCGTGTCAAACTGAATTTAAAATGTAGAATTTAAAAAAACAATAACAGCTTTCCATAAGATAACGAATACAGAAAAGGATTATTGTGACCTTCTAACGTTGATAATTAGTGATAATTACGTGAGAATAAGCGTGCTCGGATTGTTAGTGCATTAACAATATATAAAAGGCTATTGTTAATAGTTTTAAACGATTCACACGTTGAATATCACTTTCCGATATGTCATTTGTGCTCTTTGTAACAGATCCGTGTAAAAAAAATAAGGTGTGGAGTCTTAGGCAATAAACTAGGTGTTAATCATTGGAGACGAATGCTGAGATATCGTGGACAGCAAACAAATGTCTCAGTCCTTGAGGAAATTACACCTGAGTTGAGACTATCCTCAATTCAAAAGCTCTGTACAAAAATCGGCAGCACCAATTTTTACTTTACTGCAATGTTTTGAATGTAAGTTTTCATCCAGCCCGAGTTCGAATATAATTTATATCTTTTAACACGTTGACTGCCAACTACGAGATAACTCGTAGTTTGCGTTTTTGTCCAGGACGCCGACTACGAGCAAACTCGTAGTACTTTTACTTGTAATTTTCGTGGAGCAACGAGTATATTCGTTGAATATAAGTTTATTTAAGGAGATATGGCTTTTGGGAAAAGACATAAAAATCAAAGCTGGCTTACACAAACAGAAAATTCATCAATAAATGAACAGAAAATATAAATATAAAATATTTTATTAATTTCAATACCAGGTGATTCGTAAGACCTTTTTTTAAAAAATTGATGTGAAGTGTGAATTTTCACACATTTCAGGGTTTTGCAGGTATTTAATAACTGAATGATGATTATTTGGGATGCCAAAACAAATTTTATGTTCAAATATTTTTTTATGAATTTTAATTCGAATGCCTAATACCATTATTTAAGTTTCTAAATATGTGCAGTATTTTTTTTTACACAGCAAGGTTCATTAAGATTTTGAAAATTGCACCTATGGCTTCTATTGGTTGCTTAAATCATTAGCCCCGCCCTCTGATTTCGTATACATCAAACAGAATTAAATTATAATTTCAACACTTCCCACTGGTTATTAAATTTACGCTTTTAAAAATTAAATGCAACATTTACCAAAATATAACTAGAATTTTGACAAAATAATTTAAACAAATGAAAACTGCAAAAAAAAACAAAAAAATTAAAATTGACAGGTTTCGAACTCTAGTTTGCAAGTTACCTGCTTGACAAATTAGAAAACCAATGACTAAACGCACATAGCTATGAGCGATGACGTATCAACTTGGTTACATAACGAATTAAATATTTAACATATTTTGGTTAAAAACACAAAAAATGCATTATTTTCCGAAAACATAATCTGATCAAAAATTCCTGTTGTACTATTCCGGTTCACACCAACATACATTACTTAGAATTTTTTCAGATTTTTAGTCTAAACCATCTGGACTACAGGGTGTGGGACAAAAATTTTTTTGCACAATTTTGACAAAAATCGCGTCGAAATAATTTATTTTGCAAAAATAAAATTTTGATCGTTAATCCACGTACTAAGGGCTTTCATTTGATACCCTACTCAGAATTTTAAAAAAATATTTTATTTTTCGTTGAGCACATATTTGTTTATATTTTTAGAGGAATATGTTTTTTAGATGTTTTAGTATTTTTCCTATGTGCGGGTCAAAAAGTTGTACAATCATGCCAAATTTCAACTCTCTAGGTTTAGCCGTTTGGCTACAATTTTTACCGAACAGACAGACAGACAGACAGACAGACAGACAGACGACAAAATGACGGTATAAGGGTTTTTTGGTCATACCTACAAAACCCTAAAAACACGTTCTGTATGCTTTTTGGTGATTACTCTGTACTGTAATTTTAGTTTTAAATAATATAATATGATTAAATCAAATTGGCTTCTGAGACTGGAATCCTGAAACTTGCCGTGGCAGTCAACGCGTGGTAGAAAACGCTAATAGTGGTTGAAATAAAAAATATTGTAAATTTTCACTGTATAACACAGCCCAACAGCCATTTTGGTGCCTGCGATTTTTAACTGTTTCTAGGTAAATTTTGGGTGCAGAATCCAATTCAGTTTTGGTCTATCGAATCCAGCCGTCAGATTTGGTCTATCAGATCTAGTTTTTGAGATACACTATATTGGCCTCTTTTAAAATAAAATCATCTTATTGTTTAACATTTTACGTTATTACTATTACTATTTGTTCCAAATGCTAGTAAAAAACAAAAAATACAAAGTAAGGTTCATTTCACAAAGTAGATAAATATACATTCATCATTAATCACTTAAAATTTTTCTTTTATACAATTTTCTAGCATGGAGTTTACCAGGACAGTCTCGCTGAAGAATCCAACAGTAGTCGGCCATCATGTGGCTATCTCATCTTCCTTGATATCGATCTTCCATAGTTTTAATGTCCTGAAGGAATCTTTCCCCCTTTCTTCACTAAAATCACCTAGGTTTTCTGGTAACCGATCTAAGTAGTTGTGGAGATAATGAACTTTTATGCTCATGTAACAACCGAGAATATTAAAGTTGGAAAGCGTATTTTCCACTAATTCTATGTAATTCTCTGCCTTATGTTTTCCAAGAATATTTACTACTTGAAGAAATGAACACCCAGAATTAGATTCAATCTCATTAGGTATTCAATTAGGTAAATTGTGGATCTTTAATAATCTGCCTTATACGAGGACCATAAAATATTCCGGCTTTCAGTTTTTCCGTGCTAATCCCAGGAAATTTACGTGTGAAGTAGTCAAAACAAAGTCCATCTCGATTTAAAACCTTCACAAATTGTTTCATCAGCCTCAACTTGATACAAGGGTGGAAATATGTTTTTCTCTCTCGCAACCAAAGGTTTTTTTATTACGTTTTGTTTTTCTTGAATCAAATTTCTCAAAGCCCAATTTCTGTTAACCCAGGGCTGATCCTTAGCTCTGCTGTCCCAAAGACATAAAAAAACAAGGATATTTTGTATATCCACTTTACTTTCCAAGGAGGAAGTTTAGCATTTTTAGATAAAAAACTAAAATCAATTAGTTTGTATCTCAAAAACTAGAGCTACGAAAAAATGCCAGGTATTTTTGGAATCAGCACATCAAAAATATCCAAAATCAGTTCTTACTTTTCCGGCACCAAGAAAAAAAAAATCTTTTTGTTGGGCTGTATAATCTATACCTTCCGAACTTACCGGCTGGCCTATAGCGTTTGAGTTTTTGTAATAAAATATTAATAATACAAGAGCTGCCTTTTATATGTCGGGATTTGAGATCAAAAACAATTATTTATCAACAAAAGTGGCTTTATTGTTTGTCAAAATATTCTTCATGAAGATCATTACACTTTTGCATGCGTTTGAACCAATTTTCAAAGAACTTTTTCCAATCCGATTGAGGCTTTTTCCACTGTGATTGTCAAATAATGTGAGATCCAACGAGAACAAATCTTTTTTATAGCCAAATGTTTATGCAATAGTGAATGTATGCTGGTCCCACTAATGCCCAAGGATACCTCAATCTCAGGATAAGTCACATGACGATCTTGTAGTATCAGTTCACGCACAGCATCAATGTTTTCCGGAACAACCGATTTTGGACGACCTTCACGAAATTCATCCTTAAGGGAACTACGGCCATGAATGAAGTCGGCAAACCATCAATAAACAGTAGTCCTTGATGGTGCTTCATCACCAAGGGTAGAATTAAGTTCATCGATGCACTGTTGTTGGGTTAATCCACATCGAAAGTTTTAAAAAATAATCGTTAGAAAATGTTCATGATTAAAATACATCATGGTAAACAACACAAATAGCACTCGTACGTCAAAACGTTCTGAGTACGTATATCATCAAAATTTTAAAACTTTATGATAGAAGCGCCAGTTGCCAGATGGCAGCACTAGTTTAGCGCAATCCCGAAATGTAAGAGGCAACCCTCGTATATGAAAGTCTCAAGAAACGAGAATAAATGGCCATGATGGCCATAATTCTTCTGTCTATGGATACTCCTGCCATAAAACCAAAATTAACTTAATTCGCATATAAACAACCTCCACTTAAACTGGGTTTACTGGGTTTTTACTGGGTTTTTACTGGGTTTTTACTTTTTTGTGCATCTTTTTATATTTTTTTATATGGTTTTATACTTTTGCGTTTTGGTAACAAAATTATATAAATTAAGCATCAACCACTCTGATTTCAGCAACATATAATTAAATCTTTGAGAAATAAGTGATAGAAACTATTTCGTGACTAGAAACTTATGTTTTTGTTCATATTAAATTGCGCTTCCTTTTGATTATTTTTTGTTTCATATTTACGTAACTGTCGGATATTATACCAGATGATCGTATACCTAGGAAAGTCCTGTATTCTGAATTATCTCACAGCAGTAGATATCTTTTAGCACCACACAAAAGGTTTAAAGTTATGAAATAAATTATAAATAAAACTTGTACTAAAAGAAACCATAAACAATGCTGGTGCGTTCGCTAGTCCAAAAGGAACTCTAAATTATCGAACGGCTTACGAGGACAGGTATTTCTTTATAGATAATCAGAAGATTTGCTAATGTATTCAGCATTGTAACCTACCACAGGGTTAAATAAGAAGAAAAGTAGAGTAGATAATAACAATAAGAATATGTAACTCGTGCATCTTAAAACAATATATCACACCAATATCCGTACCTACCAGCGACATCAAATCTAACTTAAGGCAAGATAATAGAAGACTGGAAACGACAATGGCAGAGTCTAACAAACAACAAACTTCGCCATATAAAAGAAGACACCAAATCCTGGGCTCCAGTAGGCGACAGAAAAGAACAGAGAGTTCTTACAAGACTTAGAATTGGCCACATGTTCATTACACACCAATATCTAATGAAAAGAAAAGAGGAGGAAAACTGTGACAACTGTAATAAAACCTTAACCGTAGAACATATAATCCTGGAGTGCCAATTATATGATGAACTCAGACGTAAGCACAAAATACCAGACAACTTGAAAGAAGCTCTAAGTCCAGAAAATGAAAACATTTTATTAGACTACGTCAAAGAAGCAGACCTGTTCCACAAAATTTAATTCCCAAATTTTCTATTACTTCTAAATTACCTAACTCATAAAATTGTAAATATGCCTGATTATAAATTAATGTCAATATTCATCTTTGTAAAAAATCAATGTAAATTACTGTAAATGTACCGGGGTGCTAAAAACCTCAGCAGTTGAAACGCCCCAAAATATATCCTAAATATATATATATATATATATATTGAATATACATTGTTAAGTGGGAAACAGAATGCAACGAGTTTGACGGCGCGTTGACGCCGTTCGTACGGCGCTATCTGTCAGGAGAAAGTTAAACCCAAACTGTCGTACGCAAGTGCACAGAATGGACAACGTCCTACGACGTTCGACCGCCGTTGATACTGAATGTTCGTCAACTTCCAACTTTTGACGCCGTTGAACGTTGACGCAGAACACCTAACCTCAGTTTTTACTGAATAATAAAGTGTTTGTATAAATAACTTGCATACAACATAAATAACATCACACACAAGTCTTCATCATCCATTATACTTTTAATAAAAGAAAGCGCATGTATAAACACAGATATAGGTTGTCAAGTGACACTTGACGGCGTTAAAAATTATTGCATTGTGTGCAGGCGAAAATTCTCAACGGCGTTAACGCAACGCTGTCGCAAATGACGCCGCGTTGACGGCGTAGCGCGCTGTGCATTCTGTTCCAGGCTTTAGGATGACGAAATTCAGGACAGCTTGGAAAGGTATGGACGCTGGAATTGACCTAACAACTTTTCCTAATCCATAATAAAAAAAAAAAAAACAAGCAAAATAATTTTACATATTTGAGAGATAAAACTAAATATATAGGATATTATGGTTGACGAAAGAACTTGTTTGAATGTTCATAATAAAATTTCTTAGAACCATTATAGTAAACCACAGTATTTATTATTTTTCAACTAATACTAATACAAAATACCACCTCTTTTTCTTGGTCTAATATTTGCAAAACCAACGCCTTATAAATTATGGTAAATATCAACAATTGCCTGCAGAAATGCATAAGGTTATACAGTTATGTGAAAGGAAATGCACCACCTGTTTAGAATCACTGTTAGGTCAGGCCTGAGTGAAGATCACCTTCGTACCGGGCACGACTTGTCACCGCGAGGAGAAGAGGAAGTTTTACTCCTACAAATTCATACCAGGAATTGTTTAGATTGATGAATAGACAAGTGTAAATATTGTAGTTAAACAATTAAGTATGCTTAAACTTTGAAGAGTGACTGATTATTTATCAAATAGGCGCAAAAGGCACAGGCTTTAGGGCCCCAGGAATAGGGGCTCCGAATGGACTTAATATGGTACTGGCTTAACCAGAGCCGCAGTAAGGAAAGCTTGCGCTAGGGACAGAGCCGTGTTTTGGCGCCCTTGGCAAATAAAAGGTTCTCATCTCTCAAGTGATGAGAAAAAAAAGGGTCCTCACCTCCCAAAATCCAAGTGACGAGCAAATAAAAGGTCCTCACCTCTCAAAATCCAAATGACGAGTAAAAAAAAAGGGTCCTCACCTCCCAAAATCCAAGTGACGAGCAAATAAAAGGTCCTCACCTCTCAAAATCCAAATGACGACCAAAAAAAAAAGGTCCTCGGTCCTCGCTTTCGCAATGGCGCCCCTTAGTCAAGCTCGTCAGCGCTTAGTGCGCCCAGGGCCGTCGACCCCTCCTCCGCCCCCCCCCATTGCGGCTCTGAATTCAACATACCAATATGACCAGCTAAAGTTTTTTTATTTGCAACACAGTGTAAAGCCTCGTTTATAATTGATCTATAGTACAACCATAGCTTAAAAATCACTCTCTTTATTATTATTATTATTATTATTTTATTTATTTTATATCGACCTATTTCTGCAATGAAGCTAATCGCCGATGCCACGGGACGAGCTTCTACGCCTGGATGAGGAGTGAATGATTGTGATTCACCAGTCAACACTGAGCGATTTAACGAGCTCAGCCACTCCGTTGGCAGAACTCTCTTTGTTCTATTTATTAGAAACAGATATTCAGAACAGTGAATCTATTTTGTCCCATCTTTATAGATATGCTTTGCATTAAGTTATGGAACTATTACAAACGAGGCTTAGTACATAAATTACGTAAATTTGGGTTCGTTTCAATTTCCGTTATAGGAAAAAAGAAAATCAATGTATTTTGCCCGTTATACTGTATGGTACAGAAAACTAGACACTCACTAAAGCCAACATGAGATGTTGAAAGTCACACAGAGGCAAATGGAAAGAGCAATCAATGATTTGAATAACAAAACGAAACAAATACAGAAATTAAAGTGTGAGAGCAAATACCAAAGTGGCTGATGTCAGTATTCGAGTTGCTTCGTTAAAATGGACCTATGCTGGACACGTACCGAGAAGTGACCCAAATGGCTGGAGTCGAAAAAATATAGACTGGCGTCCCTATGAACATAAAAGAGGAAAAGGAATGCCACCAATGTGTTGGTACGATGATTTGGAAACAACTGCTGATCTAGCTTGGATCCGTGCATCTGGAAATAGAGTTAAATGGAAAGAGGATGAAGATCTATCTTCAGAAATGGATGTCAGAGGCTTAAGGAGAAGAACTGTTTAAAAATTAACGACGTTCTATAAATATTTTGCGGACCAGTTAAAAACCTTTGGCGGACGCTCGGTTAAAATGCTTTGCACAATCTTCTATTTTGAAACCGACGATCCACGAATTTAAGCCCTATTTATAATTCGAAACATCGACGAAACTTGCTCTAATTATTAAAGCTTGGTAACAAGAATATCAACTTTTATTATATTTTATATTTAACTAATTATTTTTTTACTAAGCGTTGCATGATAACACACAATTAGCATAATTCTGAAGTTAAGTCTATTGTAAACATTTGAATAAACAACAATTTCAACCACAATAGATTATTGTTATGTTTTCTGATGCTTATTTAATTATAACTTGTACATCAAAACAAAATTAAACAGCTGATCACATGCTAAAAACTCAAGGTTAACTTTGCAATATGCTGAAGTGGAACTAAAAATGATAATTTTAGATTAGGTCATTGGAAAGTACAGAAATAAAAAATGTTATAAAACAATAATTTATATAAAATCTTAATAAATTTTGTGTTAATATATTAAGTATTCGAGAGAAAAAGATGGGAAGACTTAAAATTAACATCAAGTTATTATCTCATCATCCAGACTTCTTTTCTATTACAGTCCAATCTGTGCGGCCATGTTCTATTTTAGCAAGGTCTTCAAATCTTCCAATTAATCCATATATCTAGCATTAAGTGATCAATTGCTTTTACTCCTATAGTTGTTAAAGTGTATGTCCTTCTGGTTAATAAGATCTTTTCCATTCTTTAGACGCTGGATAAAATGTGGCTAAAAAAATAACAAGATCAAGGTGGTAGAACTAGACACAAGATGGGCTTTATGAAAGAAAACACAACTGCAGTAGCATAGGCAGGCACGGATTAAGGAGGTTTAGAACCTCCCCCAAGAAGCTAGATTTTTTGTCGTTTTGTTTTAACTTCAATTCGTTCTATTGTTTTTGGCTTCACTCCGATCCGCCTTCCTTTTTTTTATCACAAAAAATGAAGAATGAATTAATTCTCCTTTTTTTGGTCATCGCTTCAATTCATCCTTCTTTTATTTGTCATCTTTTCAATTCATCCTCCTTTTTTCTGGTCAGAAGTGGGATAGTTTTTATAAATAAACACTTTAACTTTAAATAAATATGTATGTAAAAATTTATAACATATTTAAAAGGTCTTTCGTTGAGGTCATAAATTTTAATCTAAAGGACAACTGATAGCTACAAAGATGAGCTCAATCATTTACCTTTCAATTTGACATAAGGTCATTTCCAAAATTTGTTTTAAGTGCAAATTTGAGTACTGATATATTGACATATTTTATAAAATTAAAGGTCATTTCAATTAGTAAAATTATTGACATATTACAGAATTATAATTTTAATAATTCTAGAATATTCAGAATATTCTATCAATTATTGTATAATTCTCGCTTTCAAAATGTTACGAAATTCATTTTCCGCTTCCGGATATAAGTTATTGAACTGTAATGAAATGTAATTATGCTACTGGAATTGTTAAAATAAAACCGGTTTTTGATTATAGTTTAGTGACCTACTTCTAAATTTATAATAAATTGAAATATATATAAAATGGGTTTGTGTCTTGATCAAACGTTGATGTCTCCAAGTTAAACGTACATAGATATATTGTATTGAAAGAGATTCGAGTGCAAATCAAGTTGAATTAGCAACTAGTAGAGATGTGCGAAGATGAGTAGCTTGAATTTTGCTTTTCATTCCTTTTTGTATAAAATTTAACTGATTTAGTTTCCAGCTAAAATTAAAAATATACATAAAATTAAAATTAATCATTAAATTAGGTATTGCACCAGAACTATACTATAATATGTAATTCTTAATTTATTTTAGATAAGAATAAATAAATAAGCATTATCTGTCTCGTTTTGTAATACGAAACTAAGAGGGAAACTTTATTTTTTATGTTATATATTTAAAATATCATCTTAGGGTAGTAATTCTGAAGTGGCACCTTTCAAAATATTTGACATGTCAATCACAATTTTGACATGTCAATCGCAATTTTGACATGTTAATTTTTTATCTGACATATGTAGTTTTTGAGTGAATATAACCGCGATACAGGCGCAAATAGCCTTTGTTGTTGTGCGCCAAAAATTTTAACTAACTAACTCACCTCGATATTATAAAACTTAACCAAAAATTTAAAAGACCGATTTACAAGTTCAATTTGTATCCATAAAAGTCTATTTACACCACAACAGTCACCAAAGTAACCAGATCTAGTTTCGTATTACAAAATGAGACAGATTATAGCATTTTATTGCAAAAAAATATATTTATTAAAATTTCGTTAAGGTAGAACAAACTATATAATTAATTACACCACACAATCCAGAACATATAGTAACAACTTTGTTAATTAAATTTATTATAATATAATATAAAAGTTAAATAAAATAGTTTTGTATTTTATTTTGACGTTTTAACACTCAACGCACAGTCAACAACCTCGTAACCATAGCAACCCTCATCCCTTCACACTAACAAAATTTTATTTTTTACTGTATAGAAGAAAAGAAAAACAGAAACAAATCAGTGAATTCGAGAGCAAACAAAAGTATGTGACGTCATCGGAAGAATTGTTCGTCTGAAACGGAACTGGGTTGGATATATGGCTAGACTTCAAGACGACAGATGAACAAAGAAGAACCTAGACCCCCAATTAGGTGAACGGATGACGTAAAGAGAGTTGCGGGGAATTGGAAAATTAAGGCAAAGATCGTTCCGAATGGAAAAGCATTGAAGAGACCTACGTTCAGTGGACAAGAAAGGCTGATTAATGATAATGATGACGCAGCTACAGCACTTATTTTTCTTCTGTGAATAATTTCTTTTTATATTTATATCAATGTTAACATCCATACTTCTTAATTTTTGTTGAAGTACTGTTTGATGATTAAATGTCAACATTGTATGCATTTTATGTACTAAAGTTAAGTATGAAGTTCGAATACTTAAAATTAAAGTTAACACAATTTAATATAATTATGGAAAATTTTTCATTTCTGTCCATAAGATAAATATTTTGACAGTTACCCAGAATAAATATGTTGACAGATTCCCAGAATCGAAAATATAATATGTTTTAGTACATATTTTTAAATGGTTTGTTTGTAGTTCGAGGTATATTTATTTTAAAAATGTAAAAACAATAATCTCTTTCCATTTCAGTGAGACTTCTCAACATCCTGTAGACGACCGCTACATCACCTTGCTTAGAAACATTTTGAAATGTTACGTAACTATAGTGAAGCTCCTTTTACCTCCATCAACATGAAAACATCTTTGATTTTTATATCGTCAAGGATACATTCGTGACTCATTTATACCATGAAAATAATTATGTAGATAGTTGAATTCAGAAGTTTTACATTGTGGTTACGTTTTATGTAACTTTGGTTTACATTATATAAATGTTGTTAATACTTGTTTCTCCAAATTGAATATTGGAAAACAAAATACCCGGAACTGTGTCAATGAAACCAAAAGTTAACCTGACTGATAGGAATCAAGAAGATAAGGATATAGAGACAGACAGAGAAAGAGAGAGAGAGAGAGAGAGAGAGAGAGAGAGACAGACAGACAGACAGAGAGAGAGAGTGAGCAAGGGAGAGAAGAAATGCAGTATTCTTCTCCTTCTCGTGCCTATCTGTTCCGGTTGTTGGCTGTTTATTAGGCAATTAAAACTATATTAATTGTTGTTGTGAAGAGCTCTTTATTTATCTGTGGGACTTCAAATCAAAAAATTGAAAAGCGCGAAATTGAAACCACCATAGATATTGATTCTGGAAAGGGCTCCGCAAGTCAAAAAGGTTGGGAAACACTAAACTCTGAGTATTTTCATCTCATGCTTGGTTGTACAATGCTATTTTTTGACTTTCTTGTTTTAGTTCTCTTGATATTTCAGGGGAGATATTTTTTATTGGATGTAACTACCCATCCATTGAACGCTGTAGACCAGGGATTCCCAACGAGGTCCAGGTGGGCCCCTTGGGGGTCTATGGAAGTTTAAAAAGGGTCTATAGTATTCCAGGCGTCTATCAGGGGTCTATTATTAGTCCACTTTAAATCGAAATGATTTTCGATACTTTGAAAATTTGATGCAACTTTCTGTTGTTGAAAAAGATATGATTAATGTTGATGACATTCAAATCTATACTGACCACTTGAAACAATTAAAAAAAGATATCAATGTCCGTTATAAAGATTTGGAAAGTTTAGATATCCCGTCTTGGATTATAAATCCATTTGAAAGCGCCACAAGCAATATTTTTCGCTACAAGAAGAATTGATTGAATTGAAGGAGAATTTGGAAGATAAAATCAATTTTCAAGCAAGTGTTTATGCCAAATTTTGGAATTGTAAAGATATTCGCAAAAAATATGTCAAATTAATTCATATCACCGAACCATTATTTTTAGCTTTTCCTAGTTCTTACTTGGTTGAGGCAGGATTTAGTCACGTTAACAATTTATTAAGAAAAACTAGACATCGATTAAATATTACAGAACGGGGAGATTTACGATTATTATTAACTAATTTTACACCTAACATAAAAAGTATTATGGAAAAGCATCAACCACAACCATCGCATTAAATTTTAAAAAAAATATATTATAATTAGTTACATATTTCAAAAAATTGAAAAATTGTTTAATAAAATATATGTATTTATATTTGTTATGTTAGTTACTGGAATGTCCTTACAACTTCAACTTGACACATAGCGCTACATATTTATGCATTATAATAAAAAAATTAGGGGGTCTATTGAAAAAAAAGGTTCTAAAGGGGTCTAAGTAGAAAAAAGGTTGGGAATCCCTGCTGTAGACCATCTGACTTATTTACAAAGACGACGTTGTCATCAGCATATCAGATGTTATTTAACAACACACCATTAACAAGAACTCCGTTTATATCTTCTAGTGCTTCTCTCAAAAAAGTTCTCAGTCTAGATGTGAATAATAATGGTGATAAGACGTATCCTTGTCGTACATCACCCGGTATTTGTAAACGCTATGTTACTAATGCAGTTATACTTTTAGTTAAAACAGAATTTTGTTTGTTATGATACCGCCAGTTGATTTAACCAATTTGATGGTTCTAATTAAGATGGCTTTGATAATTAGTTCCATACACGTGCACACAGAATATTTCGTGTGTAAACATTAAAAAATATATTTTACAATGTCCTTCACGGCTTCCAATTTTATGAATTAGTAAAGTTGATAGTCGTAGAAAATTCAAACATTTAAATAAAAACAAAAACTTAAAGTTGGAAGTTTCAAAATAAATTTTTAGTTCAAATATACAACGTTTTTTAAATACAAATTGTTTGAGTCGTTAAGGCTAGCACTAGTGTTGTAAGTTAGCACCATGGTGTATTAATTCTCGAACTCTTCCAATGCATCAGGATTTTGTTACGATATAGCTATACATAAACAGCTGTGTAAAAGTTATCTTCATAGCATTATATCTCTAGAACTCTGATACAGTGCTAAGATTTTATTTAGATCACCACGAAACGTACAACTTCTCCAACATGGAACGATAGGTCCCTAAAAGAACAACCCCATCGCTATGGAACAATCAGTGGAACAGTGGCTATATAAAAAATAAGGCAGCTGTGGAAGACACTAAAATCGCTTATGGTTTTTCTTTTCCCTGAAACCTCTGGAGTCATCTTAGAATTAATCACAATATGTGACATACCCAGTTTTACCCGAAAAGCGGAACCAGGCATCCAAAAAACTGTATCGGTTATCAGAACTAATAATTATCTACTATAGCTTCATGCGAAATATTTATATACTAAAAAACTAACGTTGTTAATAACGTAACTAATGTAATTTATAACTATGTACATTGGCATCCGGAGTAGGGGTAGGCAAATGTGATACGTGGCCCCTTGGATTTGAAAAAAATATACGGTATTATTAATTTATATTAAAATTACAATTACGAAAATCCAAGTATTCCTTCCTGTAGATTTTCCTTAAAAATTTAATTATTTTCCCTGTAGTGTACATATTGTTGATATCTCTCAGGTAATCTTCTAGTACGATGTTTTTTGGAATAATTGAAACTTAATTTACACCATGTGAAAACTGTTGAAGAAGAAAAAATTAAAGTTGTCGGAGTCGAACAAAATATGGTTTTAAACAGAATAACTTTGTTTTACATTTTGGACTTTATTAATCATTTAATGCGCTTTTCTATCGCCTAAATAGCGTGTGTTTCCCCCAGGAGCCCTTACGACTGCAGTCATTCACCTTCCCATACTTCTTATGAGGTTATCAATCAGTTCTTGGGGCAATCTGTCCCATTCCTGAATCAGTGCGGCTCTTACCTCTTCTCTGGTTTGAACAGCTGGAATTCTTTACCGAAGTTTTCTGCCTAGCATGTCCCACACATGTTCAATCGGGTTGAGGTCAGGGGAGCACGCTGGCCAACCCATTGTTATTACACCCACTTGATTTAAAAAGACTGTTACGCGCTGGGTGAAATTATCCTGCATTAGGGTGAAATTTTCTCCGATATAAGAGGCAAAAGGTACAACATGATCTTGAAGAATATCTCTGATGTACCTATCTGTAGTTAACGCTCCGCCATCAATCACCTCTAACTCTGGGCGAGCTCCCAAACATACTCCAACCCACACCATAATTGAACCTCCACCAAAAGATACAGTAGTAGCAAAATTAAATGGTGCATTTTGTTCTCCTTGGCGTCGATACAATCTTTCCATACTGTTTAGTAGAGCATTCAAAGATATCTAAATATAGGCTACAAAATAATAAAATTTAAAAAAAAACACACACAATTTTAAATCTGTTCCTTTAAATTTGCTGGTGTGTGTTTTGCGAAACTTAACTTAAAAGGTATTGTGGAAGTGTTGTATGGATTTCGGATAAAAATAATACAACTAAATCTGATGACCAGTTTCGAAATGCCGGTCAGCTGTAGTTAGTTGCATTATTTAAGTCCGCAACCCATACAATTCTTCCACAATATCCAATTTACGGATACAACTAGCTATATATTTAACCGGAAGGTTGAGATTTTTTTCTACTAAAAAATAAACTGCGGAACAATTATAAAAGTAATATGTATGTAACTGTTGAATACTATACTACAAAACTAAAAAGTAAGAACATTTTGAAAGTAATATTTTTAAAACAAACATGTTCAAGCATAAAACATAAATCTTCTTTCTCTTATTGGTAGAAACGCAACGAAAGAGAAATTTATATTTTTATTTTTCATCCGCCAATTATATCCGAGACATTTGTCTAAATGTCATCAAGGTAAAACTTAAGAACAATGTAAAATTCACATGAAAATGTCAAAGTATTTCTCATGAGTTAATTTTTAAATAATAGCAATGAATAATTATTAAAAGTACTCTTCTCAAGTGAAACTTAACAAGTTTCTCTAAGTGACCCAGTGTCACTTAATTTGTTTAAATTTCTTAATTTTGTTACAATAACTACTTAATATTCGTTTCCGGGCACGCAAAAACAAAATTAATTCATAATTATAATTTCTCTGAAAAAAAAAAAAATTAATAAATCTTTGCTTAAGAGGATCGTCTGATAGACCGGGATCTCATGACAGTTTATGGTCTCCGATTTCATACAGCATGCCTTTTGGAGGAGAGAATATTTACCCTGTGACAACCAAGAAAGGAGGGTACTAAACCCCTGGCACGCTTTCCTCTAGATACTCCTATATTCTTTGACCGATATGAACAATATTTTGCGGATTTATTCTCTAAGAAACTACTGATAAAATACCATATAAAAATTTCTAGGGTTTTGTAGGCATAAACAAGAAACTCTAGACACTCCTATATCATTTGACTGATATGAACAATATTTTGCAGATTTATTCTCTAATAATTTCGGGATAAAATAACATATAGAAATGTCTAGGGTTTCGTAGGCATAAACGAGAAACCCTAAACACTCCTATATCCTTTAACCGATACGAACAATCATTTAGCATAAATTATAAATAATTATAGAATAATTGTTAAATTTGTTACATTTTGAATTTTACTGATATTGTTATAAATATTTATAAAAATTTAGAAGCCGCTTCGCTGGGTTTTTTGCGTTTGTGTTCTCAGGGTAAATAAATAAATACAAAAATAAATAAATAAATGGAGGTTTAAGAAAAATAGTAAAATTTCTACATGTTATATGTTACATAAAAGTCATAATTTCATGGCCTTCCGGTGCACCTAGACGGTCGCTTATTACCGCTTAATGATATAACTGGCCCTCCCAGTGATGCTTCAAAACATCCGTTCTCTGTTTTTAAAATTTTTTTACCTGTTGTTATATGAATTGTTTTCTTGTTTACTAGATCTATTATTTTGGTAGGTCATGCCAGTAGTCGTCGAATATTACTTCCATCTTGAATGTTATAATTGTTTATATAAATATATCATGTACTTAAATTTTTATGTGCATTACAAAGTTCATCTTCAATTTTTTTTATGAGAGAGAAGATAATATATCCTTTTAGTTTGAACAAGAACAGTTAAAACAACTTTCTATTTTCTTAAAGGCCGGTATGACACATCCTGCCTCTGTTAAGAGCCGAATTGATCATCTAAAGCAAGTATTACACTCATGCCATCTACGATACTAACAAATATAATATACATCAAGACCTAATAAAAAGTTTATTAACTTTTGCTACGCAAAATAAAATGGACGTAGAAACTCAAATCTAAGATTTGCAGATGATAACACACTTAAATCTGCAATCCCTGAAAAAATGCAAAGTGTACTGCTCAAACTCGAAGATGTCTGTATCAATTTGGGTCTTTATATAAACCGTAATAACAAAAGATAGTTGATAGAGAAGTAACAGGCTTGAATTATGAACTGTCGCTAATTGCGAAGTGTTCATCTTGGTGCGGTTATTAATAATGTCGATGATGAATGGAATTAACTTACAGGATTTAATTTGAGAGATAAGCCATGACTCAGTGGATTAAGATCTGGGCTAGTACAAAAACAAGTAAGAATACGAAACAGTTAGAGCCGATTTCTGAAAGCCTAGTTAACTATAACCAAATAGTTAGAAAATGGTTGCTAAATTACTTATGGGATTGTTATATTGCAACCGAGTTTAACCAAAAGATTAAACTCAGCTAAGCTTTCAGAAACCGGTCCTTAGAGAAGAGGCGTGTTATCTGAAACCAATGAGCAGGATACAGTTTGAAATATATTAAAAATGTACAGTAATCATCAGAAAAGCGCTGTTAAAGCCCTGTGCTCCTATTGGAGCTCCAAGAACTTATATATAAGCACACTTTGAAATCGTTACTGATTGGCTTTTCAATACTTGACGTTTTACATCATTCTTGCTACTAAAAGGACCGCTACAGCTTCTACGAATTCTTCGTAAGATATTTTTTATTTCATCTTTTATTGCCTTTTAACTACCTCCAAGAAGAGTAATTATCTTTGTCTGTGTCAGGCTTAGAGGTGACCGTGACCTGGATATGACATACGTACTGTTAGGTGTATACTAAACAATACTAGAAATATAAGTGTTATATTTCACCGGTTTGTTAAGCGGAATCTATGTTTTGTAATTTCCCGGTTGTTTTCCTATTGTTTTTAATAATAAAATGCTTCATATGGAAATGAGTAATTTACAGAAACTTTAATGTTAGTGTGAATATTTTTAGATGAAGCAATTCATGAAATGGGGTAATATTAAATGATTATTAAATGTCAGTTTTAAAATGACTGTGCAAAGAAATACGGCTTCGGTAGCACAGATGTATCGACCCTGCCTCTCGTGCTAAAGATCCTGGGTTCAAATACCCGTCAGGGCATTATATCTGTATTCGTTCTTATACCTTGGTCTTGTCATTAATAATTTTGATGACTGCAGATTGGAAATATGTAACATGATTCAATTGAGTAGAGTGGCTATAAATACGTTATAGATAATATATGTAAAAATCTCTGTCGTCAAGAATCTAGCTTTTCCATTTTTCTTTATGCTACTATGATCTATTCGCTAGAGAGATAAAAACAGGATTGAAGCATTCGAAATGCATTATTGGAGCTGCAATATCTTTAGCAGCAAAACGTACAAATGTTTCATTCCTCTAGGAAACAAAACCGATGATGACAGTAATTCTATGATTCTTGAGTCAAATTACAAGAAGGAATAAAAACTGACTGAAAGTAAAGTTGACGAGAAAACAATACAAACGGTAAATCTCCACAGCAAGGAAGTCCTTAGGACCCGACATCTTTAAAGCCGGCACGGGCCCTATTTCTGGAGATTTATTTTTAATAAAAGAAGAAACATAATCTCAATTACAATCTCATGTATTAATCTCATGGTTGTGATATGATGATACAGATATATTCTGTAAACTGATACATACGACTGTTTTATTCGTTAGATATCTTTAAAGTGTAAAAAAATTACCTGGAAGTTAAACGCAGTTGAAGCTAAAAAAAGCTTTGAAATGAGTAATTTACAGAAACTTTAATGTTAGTGTGAATATTTTTACTCGTGAAATGTGGTAATATTAAATGATAATTAAATGTCAGTTTTAAAATGACTGTGCAAAGACATACGACTGATTTCCTTAACATTTGCCGGCTTCGGTATCACAGAGATATCGACCCTGCCTTTCGTGCTAAAGGTCCTGGGTTCAAATACCCGTCAGGGCATGTATATCTGTATTCGTTCTTATTACCTCAACCTCATTAAATGAAATAAAAATACAAAAACCTGGAACTTCACTCCTCGGAGTGAGATGCCCATGTCTAATATAATGGCAGTACGATAGCAATAACTACGGCTCGATTAGACTATTGTAACACGTTTATGGGCTGAAGAAGACGCCAATATTTACTTCCCAATATTAGTATTTATTTCAATTTTCTAAATAATAAAAAAGGCGTTTAGTAGACCTTCAATTTTATTTAAAAAAATGTTAGTTAGCAATTTTGTGCTGTTTATCGTTTTTGAAAATTTACTTTAATTACGTGTTATCATAGTGTTTATTTTTCAATAATTATAATACAAATAAAAATATATCTTTTTGCACATTTTTACTTCGAAAAGCAGACTCTAAATAAAATTGAAACATTGCTAGGAAGAAGAAAAAGAAGCTAGTCTCTTACTTGTGTTTAGTTAATATCGAGGCATTGGCATATATCAATATGGGAAAGATGTAACATTTAACCAAGTGAAGTTTTACATCTAATGATTAACTTATCCTACCAAATGATGTTCTTTCTTGTTAGATTCTACCTTTTATCTCGCTTGAATTTTCTCCCTCCCCACATAGAAATAGGATGAAAATTCGTGTTTCTTATTAAAATAAGTAACCCAGTCAAAACAATGAAATCTTCAGGAGAATATCGAAAGGATAGGCAGAATTTGGTAAACTATGACACATTTAAAAAAATGTGCCTTAAAGCTTTAGAACTATGTGTTATGACCATCTTAACTTACGAGGTAGAAACCCTAATACTGACTTCAGCTAGAAAGCTGCAAGTAACGCAAAGGACTATGCAACAAGCTTGGTATAACGCTGAGGGATAAAATACTAAATGCTGAAATTCGTCAACAGACGAAACAAACCAACATACTTGTAAAAGAAACAGGAATTTAATGGAAATGGGCAGCCCATCTAGCTAGAGCAACAGAAGACAAATGGACCAAACAGATTCTTGAGTAGAGACCATGGACAGATAGACGTAGCCAACGAAGACTGCCTACTCGCTGGACTGACTCCTAAATCTAAAGTCTCTATCTACGACCTGGGTATAAGGAGTTCAAGACATAGAAAATGAGGTTGATGATAACGGTTGAAGGATGATGATGATACTTGTTTTACTTATTACCATATATTTAGTTTTCTTAATAATCATTTCCAGTTCATATTATCTAGCATAATTCTTTGTAATAACATTTTAAATTAATTTTGAAACATTATTACAAAATAGAGATGAGAATTTGCACATAATTTCTAAACCTCTCACAATAGATTTAGAGCAGATTAGCATGCATACAAGTAGCATTTTGAAAGTAGATTTTTTTTCTGATGCTTAACTAAGTGTGTATCTAATACAGTTCTAATGCAGTTCAATATGCGAACTGCATACATTAAACAATCATTAGTACTTAATACAACCAAATACTGAAATAAAAGGCCCACTAGAACTACAGACGGTGTAAAAAAATGGGAAGTCCTATTAAAACTGTCATTTGCGGTGAATTTTTATGTTTATTAATTTATTATAAAAGGCATTTGTACGAACCTTTCAGCGCGTCGCCTCTTTCAGCATGGATCCCGATTAGATCCAATTGGTCCGATCGTCCTAAAACCGACCCTACTAGCACCTATAGAAAACTAGAAATTTCCATATCTCTATGAAGGAAATCTAAAACCTACACTTTTTAACCCAATTGACATAATTATGACACTCTTTTGTTAGAAGTGAAGGGCAAATAGTTTAACACTTATTCACAATTTACAATAAACAGCAAGGTCTACATACTGACTTACATTCACTGCAGAAATGCTTTAAGATCGAAGATAGATTAGTAATTTCCTCATCCTAATCAAGAAGATACTATGGAGAAACTATTAAACCAGTGAACTGAGAAAAATGCATGTATCTATGTCAAATATTGAATTTATTGCAAAGTGGAACAAGAAGGAAATTGCTCTAATCAACTGAGAATAAAGGCGAGGACAATATAGTGGAAAATTGATGTAATTAGACTAATTAGATGTTTTATAAATAATTAACTTAAGGTTGTGTTTTATAATAAAGGGTAATTCCAACTCGTATGGTGTGAATAAATGAATATTATCATTATATCCATATTTTTTATAAAAATTGTATTATTATCAATTCTATTTGTGTCATATGAAGTCCATATAAATTTAACTCTAAAGGCACTGAAAATTGAATAGGTTATTAGTTTCAAATATCTCGAACAGGAGTCTGTTTAAAACAAATAGCCATAACAACAAAAACCCTATAAAAAATAAAATAGCAGGAGTCGTAACTCATCATTTATGCAGTTTTATAATTATTACACCATTAAAAAAACCATTAAAAAATATTTTATTATTATAGTGTAGTGTAGTGCAAAGGGTATAAGGTTGGCGGCCCTAAACTTCCAAAAACGATACCGCAGAATCGGCCTAGGGTGCCAATGCTCCTATAGGAATCAAAGAACTGATGATAAAAATTATTCCACCACTGATAAAGACACTAATATGCTACGAAATATCTGGTCAATAAGAAATATATCATTAAGAACCAAATTAAGACTGTTCAATTATATATAACCGTTTTATTCATGCCTTGCGGCTTTTAACAGAGTATGTTATAATATAAATAAATATCACAAAGGTAATTTACAATACATTAGGTACTTTTACTTCAGGTCTTTTGGCTGCTATTGTTAAGCTGAACTCTTCTTTTTTTAACCTTCGTCCACTCCACTTCCTCTCCTTTGTCATCCTATAGCTGTTCTCTGTTCCTCGTTTCCGGTTCCATCCCCTTGCATTCTTTCTGATATTCTATATTTTCCAATGCCTCTCGACAAATCTTGCACAGTTTCTCTGTCTCACTTAACCAAATGTTGTTCAAGCCTAACATAAAAAGAGTACTACTATACCGATCAATATCATGGGCATTGACAGGTATCATACCCTTTTCACACTAGATCTTTAAGACGAGTGAACTTAAAGTTCACCGATGTTTAAGATCGGTATGCTTTCACACTTGATATTTAAATCTCTGGTGCTGTCATCAGCTACAGTAATTTTGTCCTTAAGTTACCGTCATGAAATTACCAGTTTTGAACTGTCTGCGCAGACGCACATTTTGAATTATTATAAACAATTAAGGATATTTCATTTCATTCTACAATAAAGGCACTACAATAAAGAATATATTACACCTGTATTAACATGTAAGTCGATACATTTTATCTCAATTATTGTAGCTCTGTATTTTATTAAACACATTATTAAAATAAATAATTTTATTATAACAATAAGTATAAACTTCTTATAACGTCGATATAATACAGTATTCTTGTTTATGATAATATAAAATGTTGACAGCACAAATTCAAGGAGTATTTTTTTATAATAGAATTTAAGTTGGCAATGCGGACGAAGTTTAAGACGCAGATCTCTGTCTTAAACATCGCTTGTATTTAACCGAGGCCATACGGTTTCACATTAGCGTTTAAAGATACATTCACTTTAACATCCGATCTTAAAGATCTAGTGTGAAAAGGGTATTAGCAATAAAAAGCTTAAAAAGTTTCATAACAAGTGCTTGAGAAGAATGTGTGAATTACTACTAAAAACTAATTAATTAAAAATTAAATATACAATTAGGAAAAGAAAATAGTAATTGATAGGACAAAGTCGCAGGAAATCAACTCATAAGATAAGCTCTTGAGTTTAATGTAGCCGGAAATAGCAGATCAGGAAGACCGACAACTACTTGGAACCATTTGCCAAGAAAAATATTTTTGTATTAACACAACTGTAAGAAATTCTATTAAAAATAAACGAGAAAGAAATTAATAGTAGAATAAAAGCCACAGCGAATGTACACCAAGCCTTGAATGAAATCATAATAAACAATAAAAAAAAGCAACACCACAAAACTCCTAGTATACAAAATAATCTACCTAACCACAACAACCGTGTCAAGAGCAGGGTGCAAGCAGACATTTTCTAAGAAGAGTTAAGCTTGTCAAAACCATTGACAGATTGGAAAGGAAACAATACGGGAAGAGCATATAGAACGAATAGAAGAATAATAGAAAGACAATCTTGTGATATACAAGAATGAAGGAAGAAACACAAAAATATGTCTATCCAAAACTTCAGGAAGTAGACCAAGAGGAAGATCACATAAAACATGGAATTGGCATTTAAGGAACCAGTAAATAAGGCTCACAAATAAGACAAAATTAACAACCTCTTAACCGAATGATAGAAGAGGATTCGAACTATGCTTATAAATTCAATTTTCAGTATTTTTTATGTAAAAAAAAATATTTCCATTACAAATAATGCATATTTTAATAATTTCACAAAAAGTTGCATTTTCTCTGATTTCGAGCATGAACTAAAAACAAGGATATTGCATTAAGTTCTAACACGATTTTTTCAAATCACAGTCTTGTTAACCATTGACTGTAAAGTAAGCAGTAACCTCAACAAGAGAAACTTAAATTGTTAAGTTTCACTTCAACATAAGTTAGATTTAGTTTAATCATCATGCATTATACAATAAACATTTTACTTTGACCAGACAACAAATGATACATTAAAAGAAAACTACATTTGGAGCAGTTTAGAGACAAAATTGAAAAAATTGCGCCCGAAAAAATATAAAATCGAAAGCATTGACAATATTCTTTTGGCGTCCTTTCTAACTTTAAATCTGAGGCAAAATTCTTGTTTATGTCACCTTTGACACAACTGGAATCCAAAATTAACAAAATGATATTTAGTTTTTTGTTTACAAATCTTAATTTATTGATAAATGTACTGATAAACAAGTTTTAGAATCACATATATACAAAAAGAAGCTATAAAATAGTTGTAAATGTTCTCAAAATATATTATATAATCTAGTAAACCTTGACTTCGGAATACACTTGCTATAGTGGTATACTAAGCGAGAAATGTACGTAGGTGATGACAGTTAAAATAAGCGTATGGTTCAACCGAAAGGATTATAAAAATTGGTGTGAAAATTCACACATTTCAGGGTTTCGCAGGTATATAATAAGTGAAGGCGGTATACTGAGTGTGTAGGACAAATTTTACTTTGTAGTAATCACGGCAAAATGAACGATATTTTTAAAATAATTTATCGTCTGTTAATCATATAATAAGATAATTATTAAATTTACGCTCTTAAAAATTAAATACAACATTTGTCAAAATATAACTAGAATTTTGACAAAATAATTTCAACATAATAAAAATGCAAAAAAAAAAGAAAAAACAAAATTCACTCCGTACTCGAACTCGAAACCCTTCGTTTACCAGCGAGTTTTAGCTTTGCTCTAACTAATAACGCCATCGTACGCCTAGCATGTGGGTGTCTTACATTGGTATAACTTTTGTACTTTGTGAACCAAAAACCACAAAAAATGCGTTATTTTCCGAAAACATAATCTGATCAAAAATTCCTGTTGAACTATTTCGGTTCACACCAATATACATTACTTAGAATTTTTTTAAATTTTTAGTTTAAACCATCTGGGCTACAGGGTGTGGGACAAAATTTTTTTTGCACAATTTTGGCGAAAATCGCGTCAAAATAATTTATTTTGCAAAAATAAAAATTTGATCGTTAATCCACGTACTAAGGGCTTTCATTTGATACCCCACTCATAATTTAAAAAAAATATTTTTGTTTTCGATGAGCACATATTTGTTTATATTTTTAGGGGGGTATGTTTTTTAGATGTTTTAGTATTTTTCCTATGTGCGGGTCAAAGAGTTGTATAAGCATGCCAAATTTCAACTCTCTAGGTTTAGCCGTTTGGCTACAATTTTTACAGAACAGACAGACAGACAGACAGACAGACAGACAGACAGACAGACGACAAAATGACGGTATAAGGGTTTTTTGGTCATACCTACAAAACCCTAAAAATGAAGTCGAGCGTTGGTACGACTATAACGCAACCTAATTTTAAGTCGAAATTTCTGCGTAAAAGGTGCGTTTTATGGTCCGTAAAATACGGTAGGTATAAGTCTAAGTCTAAATTTTAATAAAACAACATTTTAATACATTTTCTATTAAACTTTTTAATAATAAATATTGAAACGACATGCCATAGATCTCTAGCAGTTTAACAATCACTGGTACAATCCGTAGATAAATAGTACGGAACTAAATAGAAAACAAAGAACAATCCCATGATACCGGATTTCCTCTAAACCATATGTCAATCAATGATACAATCATAAATATTTAGATCATTAAAAAATAATTTCATCTTAATTTTAAATCATATTTATAAACGGATATATTTAATTTGGAATCCCATTGTATTTATTTACAGCGTTAATTTTTAATTGTTGTTTTTTGTTTAATTTTACCAAGGACAAGAATAATATTCTAAGAATTGTATAATACTTTTTGCATAACATAATTTGTTCTGCAAATTAACACCCTGTGTTTTGTAATGTTTATATAATTATTAACCTTATTATTACAGATATCTGGAGCAAACTAAATTGCTGCAAAAAATACTAACACCTTGTATTTTGAATACAAAAAATATTTAATTATTATTTTGGTCTGTATTAAAAATAATCGAAGCTTTAAAAAATAGTAAACAAAGACAGATCAGCGATTATAAATTATGTTGTTTGCTACCTGAAAAGATTCCTTTTTTAAATCTTTTTTGGTAGTCAATCAGGTTGACTTTTGGCCCCTAATCCAGCGGTTGCCATCTTGTGTTTCGTTGATAAAATTAATAGCATTTGTCTATTTTTTGTAACGTTTCTCTGTCGTATTATAACCTGTATAGAAATTACCATTTAATATTTTACCACAAATATCCATAAATAAAATCATCTTATAGATTTCCCATTATATCTTCCATGAGAAAACAAAAGAGATATTTGCATTATTTTCTATTCTTATTATATAAATATATATTAAATATATTTCCTGATTTCACTTAATATATATAATACTGTGAATGACAAAACCAAATCTCTTTAGATGAGAAAGTAAAAATATTCGGTTGGTAATATGAGAAATGGTAATTTAAGAATTGTTCGACCAAGAGATGGCATTAAAAGTCATTGTGGTTAGAAATCTTGAAATTGATCTAAAAAATAAATGAACCAAGAAGAAAACTTTTAATTTATTACAAATTCAAGACTGAATGGATTATACTATAAGCGGTTTTATTGGTGCTTAGGATTTGGTCAGCTAGAACAACTATTCAAAATTTTATTTAATACATACTTTTATTATTTTTCAGTTTTTACTTTACTCCAAATAATACATCATCTACGATTATGAGGGCACATAAAGAAGATGAACGAGACCAGGACTACGTGGCGGATATTTGAAGTTCAACTAAGTGAAAAACGCAAAGTAAAAAGATCGAAGTTTTGTTGGCAAGGCGGAGTGGAACAGACATCAAAGTCCTCGAAATAATGAACTATTGGACGATCGTACAAAACGGAATAGATTAGCATATATATATATCAGGGTTTTCTACATCTGACGCAGTTTTCCCTCTCTCAGTCAAATTCTAAAGTTATTTTTATCTTCCCATTCAGGACCTAACAGGCCTCTCATCCATGGTCTCATCTACTTCATCTAGCCACGATTTTCTTGGTCTACATATCTGTCTTCGTTCTATTGGGCTCCAGTCTTTCACTCTAATTATTCACCTTCCTTTATTTTTCCTCCTAACATAGCGGTACCAGATGAGTCTCTATTCTTCTGTTTGTGTTAAAATGTTCTTTTCTACAACCATACTTCTTTTAATTACTTTATTTCTGATCCTACCCATCCTTGTGACCCTACAACATCTTCTTCAGTAATCCATTTTCGTAGCTGTGATTTTATTTCAAATCCTCTTGTTCATAATCCAGTTTTCTGCGCCGTATGTCATAATGTTTCGTACTTTAGTTTTGTATATCGTAGTTTTTGTCCTTTTGGTGAGTTTAGCTGCTTATTGCATGCTGCACAAAATAGCAACCTAGCCTAAACACAGCTAAGGCTAGGGTGACCATTCGTCCCGCATTTTGATTGGGTGCCCCGCATTAAGATGCGTCCCGCATTAAGATGCGTCCCGCATTCTAACATTTTGTCCCGCATTGTAACTTGTATTTGAGGACTTTTTTATTGCTCTTCACTTGGATTTTGGGAGGTGAGGACCTTTTTTTTGCTCTTCACTTCCGTCCCGCATTGCCTTCTTAAGAAAATGGTCACCTTAGCTAAGGCTCCTCCCGGCTGTAGAGAAAATGATAAATTGTTTTTATAAAACATGCTTCCCGACTCCAGTCTTAATTTAACTTATATCACATTATTATTCTTCTTTGAAATTGGAGATAAAACGAAATTAGATCAGATTAAAAAGAACTCACAGAACAAGTTGATACGAAGTCAGTGAGTCACAAAAGTAAGGCAGCTAAAATGGTTGGGACATATACACAGAATGAGCAAAGAAATCTTCAATATAGTTTTGAATGATGAACAACGAAAGAACTAAGACCAGAAAAGCCGAGAATTGTTAACAACAAAAATGTAAAGAAGCAAGGTGTAAAGTAGGAGAAGATACGAATATACACAACGAACAGAATATTATGAAACGAAATATGGAGAGCAGCAACACAAAAAAAATATCTCATCCACAGCTCTTCAGCGCAAGGTAAAAAGGCATATGTAAGTAAATAAGTATTATTCTTCTCCTTTTTCTTCTTTACCTCATGTATTATGCTATCTAACTTGTTCCTATGCCAATCTTCCTTTCGTCTACTCTATTACTTGTTTCCTTTTTTCATTATTATAAAGTTTATTTTATTTTATAATGATTATTATTTCAAAGCAAATGACAAATAAAAATCATCTTTTCCTGGAAGTACATAACCCGTTATTGTGCAAGAAGACATTAAGACACGTTGAGTATTTTAAAAGCATTTTAAAATAACCTCCCAAC
The DNA here is from genome assembly GCA_963971575.1 of Liopterus haemorrhoidalis. Taxonomy (NCBI): domain Eukaryota; kingdom Metazoa; phylum Arthropoda; class Insecta; order Coleoptera; family Dytiscidae; genus Liopterus; species Liopterus haemorrhoidalis. The sequence continues at coordinate 11,192,475 of OZ020618.1, read as the reverse complement.
AGCATGAACTTTTTAGTAAATATTTATGTTGGAAAAAGTTACAAAGTTAATTCTGCACGAATTAGAGCATTGCAAAAATTAAGAGTTTCAAGATATTTATTTTTCTAAAAATAGTTTTGTCAGTTCAAGTATTCATCATTGATTCTGAAAATAATCTAAAACCTTTGATTTAATTATTCGTTTTTGAGTTATCGCATAATATCTGGATGTAATCCATTAATAACGGACAGATAAGGATTGCAACAAAAATCTATATATGATTTTTATTCAAGGAAAATAAAAAAGCTCTAACTGCAATGTCTCATGGTCAGTTCTACTTTTACCACCTTATCTAGAGTAGTCTAATCTACATCTCAATAATTATAACTGTATCTATAAACAAAGGTAGGCGACTTGACACGAGTTTATGGAAGACATGATTCATCTAACACCTGTACAAGATAACAAGCACATTGAAATTCATATTTCAATGAGTAGGCATGAATTTAATATAACACCGATCTACCGAAAAGTTTTTGTTTCTACTGAAATTTCGAAAAATATACATTTATAGTCCATTTCCAATAAGAATGCAATATGTGTCACTGTGAACCGAGAACGATTTATTGAAAATACAGTATTGTGTAAAATTTTAATTCAAATATATATTCACAATACACAGGGTGTTAAATTGACCAGGTATACATAGAGATTTAACGTGTGAAAACAGATATATGCGACTATGATACAGTATCATAAATTATAGCATCATTTTTTATTCTAGCTCTGATGAAGATTTAAAAATAAATCGAAACGTTAGCGAAATTAAAATATTGTTTTAATTTTAATTTCTGACCAGTCCGAATCCCATTTCTTCCTCTACTATTATATTGTACAAAGTGGTATGTATGTTCTATTCAACTTCTGGTGTATCTTCATTTTTCCGGTAACGCGGAGAGAGGAAAATGAACCGCCGTCTTATCCGGATGATATTTTTTTAGTGCTTACGCTTAATTTTATTTCGACAGGGGGTAGTGACTAATTTTTATTGATAAAAATCATGCATTTTTTCCTCGAATCCGTGTCGAATCAAAGTCACCATTGATCGGCACGGACAGGTTTTATCAGACGATAATTCAAAAATATTCTTAACACAAGACGGCCGGTCCAGGATATCTACGGCGAGAATCAAAGTGTTAAATGGTAATAATGGTTCAGGATAGCTTTTTGGACGTGCGAGATAATATTTTGAGGTATCAGAAAACATTTTTCAAAGAATCTGGTCCATTATTTGAGCAATTTGAGGTAAAAATATGCTCAAAAGGAGACAGCTGTCAATTTTTTTGCATTTTAAAATGGGACGAGATTTCACATTTTGAACGTGTTTCTTGACAGAAGAATACTAATTAAGGATTTAAGGTAAATTAACGATAAAGTTTAAGACATTTGCAGGGCGAATTTCCATAAAATAGTGTTAAAAAAAGATTTATAGATATTAAAAATTTCAGGGTTAATCAAAGTGTTAAGTGGTGATAATGGTTCAAGATAGCTTATTTGACGTGCGAGATAATATTTTGAGACATCAGAAAACATTTTTCAAAGAATCTGGGCCATTATTGGAAATATGCTTACAAGATTTCAGAAGGTGACAGCTGTCAAATTTTTTGCATTTTAAAATGGGAGGAGATTTCACATTTTGAACGTGTTTCTTGACAGAAGAATACTAATTAAGGATTTAAGGTGAATTAACGATAAAGTTTAAGACATTTGCAGGGCGAATTTCCATAAAATAGTGTTAAAAAAAGATTTATAGATATTAAAAATTTCAGGGTTAATCAAAGTGTTAAGTGGTGATAATGGTTCAAGATAGCTTATTTGACGTGCGAGATAATATTTTGAGGCATCAGAAAACATTTTTCAAAGAATCAGGGCCATTATTGGAAATATGCTTACAAGATTTCAGAAGGTGACAGCTGTCATTTTAAAATGGGACGAGATTTCACATTTTGAACGTATTTCTTGATAGAAGAAAACTAATTAAGTATTTAAGGTGAATTAACGATAAAACTTAAGACAGGGGGAATTTCCATAAAATAGTGTTAAAAAAAGATGAGCGACGAGTTTTATAATCAACAAGTGCGACAAAATTATATTAAAACGAGTCGCGAAGCGACGAGTTTCAACAACGTAGGGGAGAAGACCGGCGTAGCCGGGCTGAGGCCCCTAGTCTTATTATATTTTACGGACGTAACCATCTAATTCAAGATTAATATAGTATTTAAATGTTATAGAAATATCTTAAAAATACGTAACTAGTCATATATCCCAATTGATAAACAATAGAATAACAACATAAGAAGAAGATTAATTTCTGCCAATGGCCCGTTTAAACCGCAGTTGCCTATAAAATCTCCCTCTTGACTTTATTCTGATAATTTGTTATGAACGATTTACTTGAATACATTCATGAAAAGCAATACATCATTTTGAACGCCTTCTTTTTCTTTTTCTTGCAATACTGCTTTAAAGAAGTATATCCATCATTACTTTTTTACCCCAACCAAACCACTCAATGTGTGTTATTAACGTTATATTTATATTAAATAATATATATACTTCATCGTTTCGATGAATTTTGCATACATTATTTTCACAATCTGGCCCATAACTTTGTTAGTTGTCATTTCTTTATCTACTTTGTTATATATTACAGAAATGTCATATTTATTATCGTCTATGAATGTGTCTAACGTTAGTCTAAATATTTCCAATACCAACAGATTTTCAAACTAACAGTTACCGCAAATTCGAAGAAAGAACAGTTCTAGATCCGACTCAGTGACTTTAAGTTCCAGTTCCAATCCATTAGATCAATTGAACTCAATCATCAACTGTTCAACTATTAAAAATATTTTAAAAATAATAATAAAAACAAAAAAGTGAAATTTTCAAATTACAAAAAGGCACTTCCTACGAAGAGCTACAGAAGTAAGAAGAGAAGTATAAGAAGGGAAGTTAGCAGGTAAAACAAAATATATAGAATTAAAAATATAGTTTTGGACGTGTGTAGACTGGACCATAAAAGAGAGGCAAAAAAGGTTTATGAAGCAAGAACGCCTAAAGAAAGTTTAGAAGAAGACCAAGAAGGGAAGATGAAGTCCTAAAAGGGCAGCAAGAAGACGTGAAATTGAAAGAAACAAGGACTATGATATAAGATAGAAATCAGCGGCAAGAAATATGGAAGGACACCGCACGAGTGCCAACTGAAACGCTAACAGCTTGGCATCAGAAAATGTTAAAAAGACTTATTATGTTAAGAGGATCCTATACTGTACACCCAAGGAAATCACTGTATTTGTAAATAATTCATAAAGGGTTACGCGAAAAAATAATACATTCTTTTTCTATATTTATTTTTCTTTTTTATACATATATTTTTCTTTGATTTTGATGCATAGTACGGGCGAAATGTGCAAAAGGCAGATAACATATTTAATAATTAGACAGATTTCACTCATGCTATTCAAACAATCAAAATCTAATAACAATATATGCAAAGATCAAATATTATTTGTTGATTATGTTGTATTATTTTTTCGTAATCCTTTATAAACTATTTACAAATACAGTGATTGCCTTGCGTGTATAGTGTAGGATCCTCTTAATTTAGATCAAAGTTTGTCATATCATTGATCGGGCATCCAATTTGGACCGATGCCGACCGGCGTAGCGTAGTGGTAACACATGTGCTCTGCTTTGCTAAGGTCTCGGCTTCGAATCCCGTTCAGGTTTGGAATAATTTTCAAAAATAATAATTGTCCTGGCTAATTGCTGAAGCATGATTTTGTATTTTGTATTTTGTAAGCATGATTTTGTATTTTGTATGAAGCATGTATTATTTTTTCGTAATCCTTTATGAACTATTTACAAATACAGTGATTGCCTTGCGTGTATAGTGTAGGATCCTCTTAATTTAGATCAAAGTTTGTCATTTCATTAATCGGGCGTCCAATTTGGACCGGTGCCGACCGGCGTAGCTTAGTGGTAACACATGTGCTCTGCTTTGTTAAGGTCTCGGCTTCGAATCCCGTTCAGGTTTGGAATAATTTTCAAAAATAATAATTGTCCTGGCTGATTGCTGAAGCAGCAAAGGCCATAAAAAAAAATTTTGGACTGATAGGTTTTCCCTTTAAAACTACCCTCCCAAAATAAAAAACGCGGGGCATTACAAAACTACAGTTAAGGTCCGTTTTAACATGTCATCATGTCATAAATTTTAACGCCATGACAATGATTGTCAGCCAACCTGCGTAACGTAGTGGTAACACATGTGCTCTGCATTGCTAAGATCTCGGGTTCAAATCCCGTTCAGGCATGGAATTTTTCAAAAATAAAAATTGTGATTGTCACGACATTTTCCTACGCGAAAACATAAAAGTCATGTTGTCATAATATTAACTGTTGTGACATCACTGTCACAGAATCAAATCTCTTTGAGTGACATTTTCAGTATTTTAGTAGTCACATTGTCATGATTTCTTATGTCTTTTAATGTCAGGTGAAAACGAACCTTAAGTCCCAATAAGTTTGATTTCAATGAAGGTTAAAAACGTGAATACACTTTACATTGTATTTAATTTATAATAACTTTTATTAAAGTCATCATTACCAAAATGATTGGTTGAAAGTACTTTTAAAAACAAAAAACCAATTTTTTTTATATAATTATTCTTTTTTCCTATATCTAACATTTATTTAATCACTCTATTAAATATAATTACTAAGAATATGGTTTTTGAAAGGCTAATAAATTTATTTGTATATTTTTAAACAAAATCTCGTGAATACTGGTTTATGTTTAGTTAATGATTCGTTAAATTAGTTCAGTGTATTTATAATTTTTATTATGAAAGATGCAAATAAAATAGATAAATATTCTATTTGTAAATAGATGTTTTGTAAACTATTGCAAAAAAATATTGAGAGCATGACTCATGTGTAGATATATTTATAAATACAAAACTAGGAGATTATAGCAACAGACCACCGGGCTTGAAAATATTTATTTCAATGGTTTGAAAATCTTCGCCAAGAGAAGCCCAAATCCAGGTTCAGAACAAAAGACAGGACCATGCGGAGGATGTGATGAGTGAGGCGCGTATCCTTTTTGGGCCAAAACTGAAATAAGGAGCGCAGTTTGTGATAGATCTTCATGAAATCAATACGAACTTTGAAAGATTGAAGAGAGAGCCAACGGACGACTTGAGGGGCTTACTTTCATCTTTTCATCTCAAAAGCATGGCTGCTTGATGAAAAATGCTTTATAAAATTTATAATTTTTAAATTTCTTCGGAAGTAGTTGGCAGATAGTTTACTTACCTAACATGTAAGTTTTAAATTCTAAATAAATTTTATCTCTTGTACTTTTTCTCTAAAATAATTAAGGAATCAGGAAATATTTATTATTTTACATATTAAATCGCTATGGCCGACAGGTCAATTCACCACCCTGTATATCCTATAACTATCCCAGCAAACATTTTTATACGGGCCAGTACTGGTAAAGCACATACTCCCCGGCATTGAAAGTAATGGACCAGTACCCCGGTGTCCCCGGGGCCGTTACTGGCCCATTGATGTATCAATTGCTGGCCCAGCAACGGTAAAGTGCAAAATAATCGCATTAGTTGCAAGATTTATTTCTGATGGTTTTAAGTAAAAAGTATGAGTGAAGAAGAGTGCTTATAAAATGCTGGTAAAGTACTTCGTATAGGCGGAATGCGAAATACAAATTTGAAGTACATTATTAATACTGGCGTTGCACTTACTTTTGGTGCCAGTAATTTACCAGCATAAAAGCAGTTTGCCAGTATTCGGCCGTTAGTTGAATGTTTGCTGGGATATGTCACAGGGTGAAGATGCGTTAACTTATTAAACGCGAAACGTCCCTGTAGTTGTTTTATTTAAAACTCTTTGAATCGACGATTTAAGAATAACTTTTTCCTTCATTATACCCACTCGCCGAAGGCAAAAGCAATAATGGCGCAAGTTTGGGAAATAGGCCAGAGAAAATTTAGGGATAATTTCAAACGCAGAATGCTTATGATAATAAGAGCGTGAAGCCATATGGAGTGGAAATATGGAGATAGAAAGAACAAGAAGAAATAGAAAAACTACACAAAAAATACCTAAAGCTGGACCCTGGGATTCAACCGACAAACACCAACTTATGTCATACTGGAAGAAACCAAGAAGGAGAAAATAAGAGTACTAACAAGGAGAAGAGCCATGAAATATGAAGAGCGAATTATATTGACAGAAAACACAATATTAGAAGAGTGCTGGAAAGAGAGAGAGAAGATGAAAACCGATACCAAATGAAACGTGAAAAATATAACAAACAGAACGGTTTTTCCATAGAAGAGGTCACAAAAAGAAGAAAAGGTCAACAGATGATAAACATAATAGAAAGAGACAAAGAAGTGCAGTTACAAGAACAGTATAACAGAATACAATAATCTACATATAACGAAGTCTACAAAAATATAACCACTATTGGATTACCCAGATACCTGGCAGAAGGAACGAGGCACCAGAAGGTAATCGCAAGATTCAGATGTGGCAACGAGGAGAGGGCCAACAATTATTGGATGGAAGAAACGGAAAAAATATGTAGAATCTACAGAGAAAAACTAGAAACAATAGGCCACCTAAGAAACTGTGAAGGAATGCAGCCAGAACCACGAAAAACAGAAGACCTACTACACGACTCGGGGAGAGGCCTAGCCCGGATGAAAGCAGTTTTAGAAAGAAGAGTAAAATTAATTATTCTGTATCATAGAATAGCAGCGTTTCCCAAAATGTGGGTCGCGACCCGGCACCGGGTCGCAGAAAAATTTTGCCGGGTCGCAAAAAAAATTGTAAAACACAAAGAAGATTTTTTTTGAACATATTATTTTTTTTTACGTCAGTTAATACTAGAATAGTGTGTATTTGTGTTCTTTATTACTATACTATATTCTTTATTACTATACTATACTCTTTATTACTATACTATACTCTTTATTACTATTTATTACTCTTTATTACTATAAAGCTAATGCTTTAAAATAAAATTTGTTTGGTAAATAAATGTTTTTTTTTTCATAAGATGGGTCGCGAAAAATTTTAAATCCTCGTACCGGGTCGCGGTCAAAAAAGTTTGGGAACCGCTGGAATAGTATATATATATATAATTATTATAGAATGTAAATCAATTCTTTCAAATCCGAAAGGCACGAAATAGCTTATATACCCACTCGTCGATAACCAACTACGTTATATATATATGTTATGGACCAACTGATTAATCCGGGCAGTATTCACAATGCCCTGACATTATGAATAATACCCAAAATAATCGGGCAAGATAATAAATATGTATGTATGTATGTATGATATATATAATATATATAATATTGTTATAAACTTTATATTGAGTTCATTATAGCTTTGACCGTGTCAAATTTTCCCAAGAGTGCATTGACACCCAAGTTTTTGTTATGAAAAACTTTTCATTTTCGCAATTGGTTATTGTAGTCAATTAGCCATACATAACATTTTTTTTTTTTTTAGAAATTTAATTTTAGCCGTAGCTGACCTCTCACATTTCCAGTTTTAAACCAGCTCTTTCTAAACATTCTGCAATATTTAACATAAAATGTATAAATATACAACCGCAGAACACAATTTCCTTTTACTATTCTCCTTGATCTCAATCTGTAAATTAATAGTAAATAGATAAATCTGACTTACCGGTGGAGGTTCAGTACTATAAACTTCCGAAGGAGCATACTGCTTAACTGTAACTTCACTGAGTGAATCGGGTTGAGGTTCTTTCTCCATGATAGCACAGTTGAAGATTTACTGTTTGATGACTTCTTTCACCGGTCGCTACAGACCGTATGACTAGGTGCATGGTACAACATACTAGCCTTTTACCTCCGGGCCTCCAGGCATTGTGGTAGGGGGCCCCCCACGCCTACTTACATTAGGTTAGGTTAGGAAAACAAATCATTCTAAATTGTTTGATGCTGAGTGAAATTGCAACAAACTTTATTATTGTTTCGTTTGGTTGTGTTATTTCAATTTGCGCAAATAGCCATCGTTGCTGTGCGCCAAAAAAATTAACTATTGATTCAATTTTAAGGAAATTTAAAGTGTCATGATTTTTTAGTAACTAATTAATTAATTAGTTTATATTTCTAATAATTACTTTCTGGTATCTGAAATATTGTATTTCAAATACTTCAAAAAAAGTTCTTGGCATTTGGATTTGCAAATTCTTTCTCCGTGGTATTTGTATTTGATATTTTATGCCTGAAAACGTCATTATTTGAAAAAGTAGAAGTATGTATACCCTAGTATTTGAAATCTTCATTAGTATTTCCAATACTTTCCTAAAATCTTCCCTAGTATTTAAAATCTTCTCCAGTATATCAAATATTTCCCTAGTATTTAAAATGCTTTCCTATTATTATATATATTACCCTAGTATTTCAAATATTTCCTAGTATTTCGAATCCTCCTTAGTATTACAAATATTCCCTAGTATTTCCAATATTCTCCTAGTATTTCAAATATTCCCTAACATTCAGGGATTCGAAACGTTATTTTTTTCGTTTCGGTTTTTGTTCCGGTTCAGTTAATAAAATATATATCAGTTCGGTACCGGTTTTCGTTCCGGCAAAAAAAACGGTTTTTTTCGGTTATGGTTTTCGGTTCAGTTCCAAGTGATAAATTTTTAAATGCTTTTATTTGTATTATAAATTTATTTTCTCCTAAAATTTAAGACAACATTTTATTCCTTATTTTGTAATAATCATACCAAGACCGCTGCCATAGGAGGGGGGGATCGGGGCGTGCCCCCCCCCCCTGAAGTAATAGAAGCGGATTTTTTTTTACTTATCTGTTAAACAATTACGATTTTTTTCTGCTCATCTGTTTAAAAAATAATCTTAAATAAAATGTATTTTATATTTTGGTTCACTCCCATAAACATTATCTGAACCGAAATAAACCGATATCTTTTTTCGGTTCAGCTCCGGTTTTTGTTCCACCAAAATAAAGGTTTTTTTTTGGTTTTCGGTTCAGTTCCGGTTCGAAGCCCTGTTAATATTTCAAATACTTTTCTAGTATTTCAATTATTTTCCTAGTATTTCAAATCTTCTTTAGTATTTCAAATCTTCTTTAGTATTTCAAATCTTTCCTAGTATTTTTAATAGTTCTTTTTTGATATTTCAAATTTTTTAGGTATTTCAAATACTTTTTGAGCTTGAAATACTTTTCATATTTATAATACTTAAGCAATTTAAGCATATTTCAATATTTGAAAGAGTTAGTATTAGTATTACAATTACATTTATATTATTTGAAATACGTCAGTACCTTTTGGCGACAACAGCGTACTCATGGACAGGCTGATACTGTTCCTGATATAATCGAACTTACTGTTTTATTTGTGAAGTCTTGCACCTTATTTTAATGTGTTCTATTTCTAGTATGTGATATTCTATGGTAATTGGCCCCTTTGCAGCCTTTTACCATCACCCTGAGTCTGTTCAAATTTTCGAACAAACCTTTTTATCTTATTTATATGTGTTTGTCTGTGCAAGATTTCTTTTATTGAGTATCCGTATTTTTATTGATTTTATTTATTTATTGTTTAATTTATTGTTTTTTAATATGTAGTGTAGTCATTTAGATGGGCTGCGTTAGGCCCAAATAGCCTTTGTTGCTAAATAGCTAACTATTTGAAATACTTCTAGTATTTCAAATAGATCTAAAATATTTAATATTTCAAATATTTATTATCAGTGATAATTAATTGTATTTGTTATTTCAAATACTTTGATCAGTATTTGGTACTTGGTATTTGAGATAATTAAACATAATTATTTTTTTAAATTCCCTAGACCATAAAACATGGTCATCAGTCAAAATATCGACATCGAAAATTTTCGCGATTATAATACTTGCCCCTTATACATCAAGGTCAGGCAAGTAAAAATAAAACACAGCATACTAGGGTAAAAGACTTAAAACTTGTGGGTAGAAGTGATGACATTTCATTATTTTTATTGGTCAATGTTATTGTCCGTTAGTTTATGTTATGACAATTTGTTTTAGTGTCAAGTTTACGGAACTTAGGAGAAAAATAATAATATTGAATTATTAAGGCAAATAAAAGGTAGTACGTAGCAAGCGACAGTTAAGCCTCGTTTATAATAGTTCCATAACTTAATGCATAGCATATTTATAAAGATGGAACAAAAAGGTGAACATCTAATAAACAGAACAAAAACTGTCCAGTGATTTTTAAGCTATGCTTGTGCCATGTATCTAATACAAATAAGGCTTTAAGCCTGTAGTACACGATGCAATTTCTTGATTTGAATCTCGTACGATTTGTCGTACGATAATTATTGCATTGAGAATTTAGTTCAAAATTATCAGGGAATTATTATTTTATTTATTTTTTGCTATTATTATTTGAGTCTATAAAACTACGATTCTTCTTTATCAAAAAATATTATTGTTCTCATTATTATCGTTATAAAATAGTTTTAAAAAAATAAATCATATTATATTAATAATGATTTCGTTGAATTTGTTTTATACATAACACCCAACTTGAATAAATAAATGAGAGTATAGAAATTGTAATCAAGAGTAGTTTGTGAACAAGAAATGTTTTTAAAAAAATCTACAAACATAATCCAAAAAATAAAAAATTTAAATCCCCCGGTACTTTTTTCCCGGATTGGAATGTTTATTGGTCACCTTAGATAAGTCACTAGTTAAGTGTGTTGGATAATAAGATGTTGAATAAATCCAAACATATATATAAATGTCCTAAGAATGTGAACAGCTAAATCCAATTTATTTTAAACAAAATAAGAAAAAATATTGCTAAAGTTGATACTAAATAACCTCGAAATATGTTTGACAGATGAACAGTTGTTCGATACGGTCACATGAATATGCACATCTTATACTGCGCCATTATTGGTTCATTTTGTACAATATTTTAGGTCGAGACAATAAATATTGGTTGATTTTCAATATCATACAAGATCCCGTACGAAAATCCTGTAGTATACGATACAATCATTTGTGTACTATAAATCGTACGAGATTCAAAACGAGAAATCGCATCGTGTACTACAGGCATTACACATAGGGATGTTCCGATACTATTGATACGATATCAGCATCGATATTTTTCATTCGATATCGTGATTTTAGTATCGATACTAATCTTCCGATACTTTATTAATATCAGTAGGTACATTTGTGCCAGTATCGTATCGTTTTTTTTTTTTTTTGTTATAAAAGTATCTTAAAATTTTTATTTATACACATATAAATATTTTTTAGGTACACAGTATTTTATTTTCTCCCAAACATTAACCCATTAAATATACTGTAATAAACTCTAGTAAATACGATCAATTTAGGTAATTAGGTTAAGTTTAGTTACTAAAAGTTTTGGACAGCAAAATTAGGAAAACGATAATAGATAATAAATATTTTACGAAGGGATTTCCGATCTTTCACTTGCAAAACTGGTGTGTATATGAACTCTTGCTAGGCTCCATGGCCTCGTCTACTTCTTCTCTTCATGAACGCCTTTTATTTATTAGTTCTTCCATGAACGAATCTTCCTCGCCTTCATTCTTAGTAGGTGTCCAATTTATTGTTACTTAGGTTATCTGTCACTTTTCCAGTCTTGTATACTACTTTAAAGCCCATACTACTTTAATCTATTTATTATTGTAAAACAATTAGATTTTTATTATAAGATTTTTTTTTTCTGTTTTATAGAAAATATATTCATTTTTCCTTTCGATACTTGAAAATATCGATTTTTCTTTTTCGATACGATACCGGTATCGATAATTTTTATTCGATATTATCGGTACCATTGTAGCTACTATTGTAGCTCCGATGAAGAATAAAACTTATTCGAAACTTGTCAGCTGATTTGATTAGTTTTCATTGTTGTCCGCAACCCGTACAACCTCCTTCTTCCATTATCGATACCCAAATATCGATACTTTCTCAGTATCGCATAACCCTATTTACACAAAAACAGCAAACACAGTATCACAGTAAGACCGAAAGAAAAGACTTCCAGATTTTCCTTTTGCCTTCTTAAAACTAACCAATTCGCTACCGGACAGTTAAAAAATATACTTTGGACTCATCCAATCCATAATCCAATACGGAATTATTGGTTGCAAGACGCTCTAAAAACAATAATCAAACGAATAACCTTTGCGCAAAAATCATTTTAACATTGTAAAAATAGTATTTGAACAACCAAAAACATACCGAAGTGAAAAATTATACACAAAAAATGAAATCTTTATTTGTTATATAAAAATAATAAAATAGAATTTGTAAGACATAAATCAAATATTCGATACACCAATAGCCTGAATCACAGAATTCAGTAAAGACAAATTATTTATTTATAAATCATATTTTTACCGACCGCCAACATATATAAGGGAGGTATTGTGATCATACCGATTTTGACATTTCAAGATTTCGATGGATCTCCACGAATTAAGGTCCCTACATAACGTTTTGACTATTTTTAGCATGATGTCTGTCGGTCTGTCTGTCCGTCTGTCCGTCTGTCCGTCTGTCCGTCTGTCCGTCTGTCTGTCCGTCTGTCTGTCCGTCTGTCTGTCTGTCCGTCTGTCTGTCTGTCCGTCTGTATACACGTGCAGAACAAATTCGGCTGAAAGGATTTTTATGAAACTTCATATTTAAGCTTCTGCCATCAATGGTACGAGTTGATCAACTTTTGGTAAAAATCGGTTGACTAAAAATGGGAGTTTACTCGTGTCGATTTTAAGATTTTTATGAAGATTTCACAACAGAAAAATATTTCGAAAAAATTTATTGAACAAAAGTTGCTATAAAAGCAATAATTAATAACTTTTATTTGAGACGTTTTTTGATAAAACGAAAAATTTCAAATAATTTTTGTCTCAATTGTCTCAATTTTTTCATACTTACATGTAACGTTTCCATGGTCATGATAAATAATATCCCTGTTAGAAAATATTAGGCCAAGTTATTTCTACTCTGCTGCTAGAATGTATTACTTTATGAAGTACTTTATGATGGCGGTCGGTCCTGTGGTGGCCACAGCTGATTTTTTCTCTTATAATAGTATATATCCTTTTTGACCTCCATTGTGAAACAAAAATTAGTTCAATGGTTCAAAACAATTCAGAATCTCAACAAACAAGTGGAACCATTCATTACAACTATCAGTAACAACATAAATCCTAATGATGACATAACCTACACAAAAAAAAAAAATTCCCAAACAATTATTCTAATATTCTGCACGAATTTTTCAAGGACAAGTTGTTAAACAGTTTCCTGCTGAATTGTATAAATATACATAAAAATAATTTTAAAAACACTAAAATATATTATTTAAGAAAGTTTAAGGAAAAACAATCACAAAATATATTTAAAAAGTTTTAAGAGAGAGACAGATAACTCAACACAATTTAAATTATCTGTCCTCCTTCATACTCATCTCGTGTAATTTTTGAATATACTGCAATATTTTGCATCATAAAATTGTGTAAAATATAATTAATATAAATTTAATTATAATTATTAACTATTACATATTTTCTCACATTTCTTTTATGTTATCTGTTCATATTAATTAATCAAACAGGTAGTAAGAGTTATATAATCTTATCCATTCTAAATTTTGCTAAGTATACGTTAAAAGAGAAATATAGGAAAACACAAGATGGTTAAACAAAAGTTGTAAATTTTAATTTAAGATTTTTATCTGTGCAGCCATAAAAAGAGGAAGATAAATAAAATGTAATTTAAAATATTCATTATTCTTTAAGGTCATATGAGTTAGAAGATAATTTTTCCATATTTTTGCACAGAAAATGTAGAATAATTAGAATTTTTAAGTGTTAAGTAACGATTTATTAAGCAACAATTTTTAAAATATGTTCATCAAAGCCTACGCTGCATTTCCAACCATAATAACGATCGACCATGCTTTATAGTGCTGAAATATAGAAATTGAACGACTGGAGATCTTTCAACCAAGTTTTTTCTTCTTCCTGGTACCCTTTTTACTGACCGCCAATTTATATAAGGGAGGTATTGTGATCATACCGATTTTGACATTTCGAGATTTCGATGGATCTCCACGAATTGAGGTCCCTACATAATGTTTTGACTATTTTTAGCATGATATTTGTCTGTCGGTCTGTGTATCGGCCCGTGTACACGTGCAGAGTAAATTCGGCTAAAAGGATTTTTATGAAACTTCATATTTAAGCTTTTGATATCAATGGCACGAATTGATCAATTTTTGGTAAAAATAGGTTAACTAGAAATGGGAGTTTACTCGTGACGGTTTTAAGATTTTTGCTAATATTTCACAACAGAGAAATGTTTAGAAAAAATGTATTTAACAAAAGTTACTATAAAAGCAATAACTAACAACTTTTATTTGAGACATTTTTTGATAAAGCAGCATCAATTTAACAAGTACTTTGTGATGGCGGTCGGTCTTGTGGTGGCCACAACTGATTTTTTTTCTTTAAGTTTTCGCGGCACACTTGGAAAATTTTGCGGCACACCCTTTGGGAAACACTGAGATATGAGATAGCTTGTGTCTTCAAATATCCAAATATGATAAATCAGGTAAATCAGGCCGACAGACATCATGCTAAAAATAGTCAAAACGTTATGTAGGGACCTGAATTCATGGAGATCCATCGAAATCTCGAAATGTCAAAATCGGAATGATCACAATACCTCCCTTATACATATATTATGTTAACTAAAAGACTAGCGTTATAAATATGTTCTTTTATGACTATGTAGGAGTGCCGCGAAATTTTTCTTCTTTGGAAAATGTGCCACAAGAGTAAAAAGATTGGGAAACACTGTTATAGGTGTTGCCATATATTGTACCATGAGTTCAAAAAGAAATTACATAAGGGTTGGCTAGCAAGCTTTACATAACAATAAATAACTTATGGCATCAACAATAGTGATGACAGTTAATTAATTATAAAACTTGCAGTAGACATTATTATAGTTGAAGGTAATGGGATTCCGACCAGTGAGAAAATAAAAACAAATTTATTAACTTCGCTAACGTTTCGATTTTAATTTAAATCTTCATCAGAGCTACAAAGATATATAGAAATATAGAATTATTAAATTGGTAAGTTTACATGTATAAAATTATGATAGTGTTCAAAGTCAAGTAGTTAAAATAAGCATTACAAAATTGTCGGAATTTAAAATATAACATAAAATAATTATTAAATAAATTCCGACAATTTTGTAATGCTTATTTTAACTACTTGACTTGTTAAATTGGAACACTATCATAATTTTATACATGTAAACTTACCAATTTAATAATTCTATATTTCTATATATTTTTGTAGCTCTGATGAAGATTTAAATTAAAATCTAAACGTTAGCGAAGTTAATAAATTTGTTTTTATTTTCTGACTGGTCCGAATCCCATTATCTTCAACTATAATTACTAACTTACGGACGTAACTCATCTAATCAAGTACACATTATTTTATTTTTCCATAGCCAACTCTTATGTAATTTCTTTTTGAACTCATGGTATTAATAATAAGTATATTTGTCACGAACTTGAAAGGTTTAGAATTGCTGCTTTAACATATTTCTTTGACAAAATAATTAATTCTGCACTTACATCTGCGCATATCTCATTATTGAAATTAGTTATTACACAATAAATTAAAGAGTCAGCTATCTCTTCCTTCTTCACATATCATATGTTTCGATGCTACATGCATCGAGGAATTTTAATGAAGATACAACGATTGTAAACTCTCTCTTCACTGAATTTTACAACAAACGCAATGCATTAGCAGTTCAAAGTAACGCTTCGCCAACATAAAATGAATTAGAATAAAAACAAAACAATTACATTTTCTACCATTCAGTTTAGAACTACTGTGCAGAACTGTGAATATTCAAATGTTTTAATAAACAACGTTGATGATAATTTAAGATAATTGAATTGTTTATAACAAAATTTACGACATTGAATAGAAAATATGTATTTTAAGTCAGTTTAAAATTACTGAATGCACACCTTTGAAAATAGATATTTGTTGAATGGATAATATGTGTTTTAAAACAGATTAAAATTACTGAATAAAAACTTTCAAAAATAGATTATTTGTTGACAGATTTAAGTGAAATCTTTCAGTTTGCAAAGATAGTAAAAAGTAGCAGAGTTTGTTTACTTTTGTCAGGAAGTAAACAAAGCCTTTCAAGTACACATTACATCTACTTTTATTAAATTCTTGACTTAAATAACTAAAGAATTTGCTTCAAATAGTTTATTTTAAAATGTTTTAAAGCATTGACGTGGAGATTTCGGAAAATGGTTCAGGTTCACAAAATGTCGTTAAATGTGTAGCAGTTATCAAGTAGCTTTATAAATTTTAGGAAGTTACTTGGTTACCAAAAAATATATTTAATTTTAAATTATAAACTATAAACTTAAAATAAAATATTATATTTTCAAATTAATTTATTGTTTTATTTAAGACTATTACTACTTTCAAGCAGGCGCGCACACAGATTTTTGGCTGGGGGGGGTCGAATTATACATAATTTTTATAAAGAAATATTATATATTTAAAATTTATTATAAACACAGGGCAAAATTTCAATTTCAAGTGAAGAGCAAAAAAAAAGGTCCTCCCTTCTAAATTTTAAGTGAAGAGCAAAAAAAAGGTCCTCCCTTCTAAATTTTAAGTGAGGAGCAAAAAAAAGGTCCTCACTTCTAAATTTTAAGTGAAGAGCAAAAAAAAGGTCCTCCCTTCTAAATTTTAAGTGAAGAGCAAAAAAAAAGGTCCTCACTTCTAAATTTTAAGTGAAGAGCAAAAAAAAGGTCCTCCCTTCTAAATTTTAAGTGAGGAGCAAAAAAAAGGTCCTCCCTTCTAAATTTTAAGTGAGGAGCAAAAAAAAGGTCCTCCCTTCTAAATTTTAAGTGAGGAGCAAAAAAAAGGTCCTCCCTTCTAAATTTTAAGTGAAGAGCAAAAAAAAGGTCCTCCCTTCTAAATTTTAAGTGAAGAGCAAAAAAAAAGGTCCTCACTTCTAAATTTTAAGTGAAGAGCAGAAAAAAGGTCCTCACTTTTAATTTCACGTAAAGAGCAAAAAAAAAATTCCTCACGGTACGGTAGGGGGTCAGGACCCGTTGTACCCCCCCTTGTGTGCGCCCCTGCTTTCAAGACTTATAATTGGTGACCCCTGCGTGATCATGCAACAATAAATAGTAGAGGAACACTTTGTGCACGAAACAAATTACCTCCTTTCTGGGCTGATTTTGAGCTTGGGTTTGCACAAATTGAAGCAATTTTTTCTAATACGAGACATCTTTCCCAAAACTCACATTTTCATTGTTATATCAAATATCAGATAAAGCTTTTGATAGAGTCTCACGTAAAATACTGTAGAAAATACCGGAAAAGCGATGAATTAGTAGTAAAATAACCAGATTATTAAAAAAGATGGCCAAGTGGTGATCAGACCCAAGGCCAATAAAGTAAATTTAAAAAAATAAATAAATAAAAAAGATATACGAAAATAACCGCAACGCTGTAATTTATAACAACAGATAGTTGAACACCTTTGAAACTGCAGAAAGATTGAAACGGGGAGGAGGAGTAAGTTATTAACACTCTTTATAACATTTTTGAACGAAATTATAAAAATGAGTAAAAAAGAAACGTCGAAATTCCGCATTGGACACAGGAATATGCGACTAATAGAAATATCGGAAGGATTATTTGCAGATGAAATCGTAATAATAACAAAAGGAAGAATCGAATTACAAGAAATCTTAAATATATGGAATAAAACACTCAAAGAATACGATATGACAATGAACAAAATTAAGGCAAAATTTATTGGAGCAAATGAAATTCTCAATATAAAAATAGAGGATATAAACATAGAACAGGTCAATAATTTCAGAATATCGACTCTTAAGTAGGTGGAAAACAAGAAATAGATAGGAAATGAACACAAGAATAGAGAAGACAATGAAATTTTACTATGATATAAATAGTACTCTTATTAACAAAAAATAAATAACAAAAGAGACAATAATAAACATATTTAAAGCAATATGCAGACCGGTACTGACTTTCGGATGTGAAACGTGGGCGGTTTCAAGAAGAAAAAAATTGATGTGAAGTGTGAATTTTCACACATTTCAGGGTTTCGCAGGTATTTCGTAAGTGAACGATGATTATTTGGGATGCAAAAACAAATTTTATGTCAAAATATTTTTTTATGAATTTTAATTCGAATGCCTATTACCATTATTTAAGTTTCTAAAGATGTGCAGTATTTTTTTATATATCAAGGTTCATTAACATTTTGAAAATTGCGCCTATGGCTTCCATTGGTTGTTTTTAGTCATAGCTCCTCCCCTTTGATTTCGTGTACACTGGTTATTAAATTTACGCTTTTAAAAATTAAATGCAACAATTGTCAAAATATAACTAGAATTTTGAAAAAATAATTTAAACAATTAAGAATGCAAAAAAAAAAAATAAAATAAAAAATAATATTGTCTCCTCTCGTAGGATTCGAACTCAATTTCTCGGGCAGAATGCAAGTATCTTAGCCACTGCACCAAGAAACACTGTTTAGCGTCTATATAACTATATAACTATAACATTATTAGCAAAAAAACACAAAAAATGCTTTTTGTTCCAAAAATTCCTGTTGTACTATTCCGGTTCACACCAATGTACATTACTTAGAATTTTTTCAGATTTTTAGTTTAAACCATCTGGGCTACAGGGTGTGGGACAAATTTTTTTTTGCACAATTTTGGCAAAAATCGCTTCAAAATAATTTATTTTGCAAAAATTAAAATTTGATCGTTAATCCACGTACCAAGGGCTTTCATTTGATACCCTACTCAGAATTTTAAAAAAATATTTTTTTTTTTTCGATGAGCATATATTTGTTTATATTTTTAGGGGGATATGTTTTTTAGATGTTTTAGTATTTTTCCTATGTGCGGGTCAAAGAGTTGTATAAGCATGCCAAATTTCAACTCTCTAGGTTTAACCGCTTGGCTACAATTTTTACCGAACAGACAGACAGACAGACAGACAGACAGACAGACAGACAGACAGACAGACAGACAGACAGACAGACAGACAGACAGACAGACAGACAGACAGACAGACAGACAGACAGACAGACAGACAGACAGACAGACAGACAGACAGACAGACGACAAAATGACGGTATAAGGGTTTTTTGGTCATACCTACAAAACCCTAAAAAGAATAAAATACAAGCTGCAGAAATGAAGTATTTAAGAAGAGTAAAAGGAGTGACGAAAATGGATAGAATTTGAAGTACGGAGATAAGAAAAGAATTAAACATAGAGCCAATAGATAAATTCATAGATAATAGACAACTAAGCTAATGAGGACACATGCAAAGACTACAAGACACAAGAAAAGTGAAACAAGTCTGGGAGACAAGAACATATGGAATGAAAAAAATAGGAAGACCTAGCAACACAAGGGACAAAACAATAAAAGAGATACTAGAAGAGAGAGAAATAACGATTACGGAAGCCAAAAAATGGCAAGAAATAAAAAAGAATGGGCTAAATTCGCATATAAATCCGTAACGCCATAAAACAAAGAAAAAAAAGAGAAAGAAATAGAGCGTACCCCATATATGGTAGAAGGGTTTTAGATACATATATATCAAATTTGAGTGCAGATATAGCAAATGAAGTAAGGGATTGGATCGTGACACCCCCACAACAGTGTCAATATGATGTTTTAAAGTTAGAATTAATTCAGCGATTATCACTTTCCGAAATAAAAAGTGCCGGCTCTAGAGCTGCTGGTCTCCCCTTAAATTGAGCGCCCTATATTCTTAAAAATAACATAAAACTTTGAGAAACGTTTTTCTATTTTTTTTTTCCTACTCCTCACTTCAGTGCTCCTTGAAGAAGACGCTTCGATGCAACAAATCGTCTACTTACCTTGATAAGCTGGCACTGGATAAAATGACAGATACAATTAATTCCTCATCGCATTTCCGCGAGGATTCCGCTTTGAATTTGACACAAGACAACAAGATTTGTTTACATTTATCAGGAAGTAAATCCCTACCTTCTCTTATCAATTTGATACAGAAATTTAAAGCAAAATAAAATAAATAGACAGCCATTTTGTTTTAGAAATAAATGAATGACATCACCGCAAGTGATAGTAAAATAAACATTAAAAAGTACAATAAAGTAATTACTTTTAACTCTTTTCATGCTCTATTGCAATTGTAATTGAAAAAGAAAATAACTACATCGTACACCATTAACCAGAACGAAAAAAATGAGTATTGAGAGTAACATTTTACAATAAAAATTACAGTGTATTTATACTAATATACAAATTACTTCGTTTGTATGTATGTTCCCTCAAAACTAAAGAATGGCTGCATCGATTCAAAACATAAATATATAGTAAAGGAGACTTTAGTTGACAGATGACGGTTAATTAAAGCATATGGTTCAATGAGAGAGAACTATAGCAATAAAATTTCCATTTTTGAATAGAGCCATATCATTTGTTTACAGACAAAGCTAGAA
The DNA here is from genome assembly GCA_963971575.1 of Liopterus haemorrhoidalis. Classification (NCBI taxonomy): domain Eukaryota; kingdom Metazoa; phylum Arthropoda; class Insecta; order Coleoptera; family Dytiscidae; genus Liopterus; species Liopterus haemorrhoidalis. The sequence goes on along the minus strand of OZ020618.1, from coordinate 11,171,750 downwards.
ATAGAGAAAGAGATACAATTTGTTTCACTCATAGAGGAGGAAAGACCATTAGCGACCGCCCAGAGCGCGTGTATACAAAGGGACATACGTTGAAGTTACCATATTATAATATAACAAAAAAAGACAAAAATTATGAACGTACGTTACAGTAAAAAGCAGAAATACGTTCTTGACATCGTACATAAAACTGTGTGAAATAGATATACATTTCTTTATCGGTTCTCAATCGATCAATCTGTCAAGTAAATTCTCTTTTACTATACCAGCGTGTTCATGGCATCGTTTATAGTAAAACAGGTCTGTTTTTATGACACGCAGGGTCCCAGATTTTTTTAGAATTCTTGAAATCAAGCAATTATATGAAAATAATTCCCTAAAAACATAAATGCTTAAAATTTGGTTCTTAACTATCGTAAGCAAGTCTGTACCTTAGGATAATGGTAGTCTGGTTTAGTGGTTTGTACCAATATATACAGAAAATCTTTCCGCAGGCTAAAGCGCCTCTACACATATGTCCTTGGCATCGTTTATGCCAAATTAGATCTGTTTTTATGACTGTCAGGGTTGCCAAATACTTTTAAACAATTATAATCAATATAAAACCTTAAAATTATATGGAAATCCCTAAAAGCGTAAATGCTAAGAATTATACTTAATTATCACAGTAGCCGTTGAGGCGCAAGGGAAGTAGAGTGGCAGAGGAAGAGGTAAAAGGAGGAACAGACACCGGGCATGTCAACTAATATAAAATAAGTATTTTGAATCTAAAATATAAATCTAACAGTTAATTTGACCTATCTAAAACCTCATAAAGAAGTAAAAACGCGTAACATGTTTTAATTTTAATGTATTCCTTTATGATGCGAATTATCTGAACCAAGTTTCATCATTACAGACTACAGAATTGCATTACATTGTGCATTTCGGGAGTACGTGACGTAACAGGAAGAAACTGCGTCGTTTTAACAAATTTAATCAATAACTGCAATTGTGCAATGTTGGATAAGGTTAGTAATACAACTAAGCATACATATGTGTTGAGCAGGTTGCATCACCAAAATTTGAAGGGGTAAAAACACATTCTAACAATTAAAGTTTTACAGTAAAGAACAATTATTTCTTTATAATTTTCATCAATATTTCCTTTCCATGTGTTTGAAACGTCACCGGAAACAATTTTAAAAGTGAAATCTTTGATCTAAGATGTGATCTTTAAGATCCTGACACAATTATTAGACTGCATAAAATCAAAGAGAAAACAATTGCATTTGTGATGTCTCACTAGAAAAAGTTATCTTTATTCCGTAACCAATAAAATTAAAATGGTTTTTTGTTTACGCGTTTTAACTGTTAAAACTGAATACTGAGAAAGTGTTGATTGCTTTAAAGAATAATAGCTATTGGCTAAATAAGTGTAACAGAATATAAATTGTCTTCCAATCATTTGTAAATCGAGGTCAATTTAAATGATTTGTTTTCTATTTGTTTAATTATCTTTTGAAGTTGAATTTTTCAAAAAGATAATTACTTTTCAATGTGAGTAATTTTAAATAAATAAAATACTCTAAAAATATATCTTACTAACTAATGTACCTTTACTTCCTACGATTTTTGTTAAATACATTTTTGTTGATAAGTGAGATATTTGAAGTGTATAAGTAGCGCTCACCATAGCCTTCCAAATATTAATTTTATTCAAAACTACATTGAACATAAAAAAATCATTTCTTCATTCTAAATAAATTTTCTTATATATATTGCTGTTAACTAAATAAGAAATGAGATATTTCAAGTATATAGGTTAGGCCCCCCTAACTCCCCTCCCCTAACTCTCTAATACTCATCTAATTGAAAAAATGCGTTGAACAACAAATATTTGTTTTCTTATTATAAACAATTTTTGTTAAATAAAATTTTCTGTTAAATCAATAATAAGGAATATATTTTAAGTTTACTGGTGTCAACTTTGGAGACCATAACGTGTGAATGCTTGCGCCGATTTAATGCCGAAAACTATTTAATGATATAATTTCAGTCCAATCGGTTCAGAATTACAGGGCCGCCCCCAGGCGGGGGCAAGTGGGGCACCTGCCCCAGGCCCCGCGCCTGTAAGGGCCCCGCACTTCGACCGTCAAGTAATAAAATACATTAAAAATATTATTTCAAGTTTTATAAAGAGTTGGAAAAAAATTACATTTTCATTGAATATAGGTATGTGTACTTTGTTAATAGTTAATAATATTAAAGAAAATATCGTTATTCAATATTTATATATATATAGATGGGGCCCCGCAAATCCAGTTTTGGGGCCCCGCAATTCCAGTTTCGCCCCAGGCCCCGCAAATGCTAGGGGCGGCCCTGCAGAATTATAAAAGTTATAAGTACATTTGTCAAAACTTGTGCTTCAATATTAAAATATCGCGATATATGGTTTAAAAGTATAAACAGAAATCGATCCAACGATAAAATCGAATAGATCGGATCCTGAGGAATCCAAAAATGTACCACACACCAATGCGGAAAGGTGCAGGGCTAACAGAAAGCGCATGAAAGTCAAAAATGGAGCGCATTATTACAAAAGAGGGATCACGCGGACGTATTTACTTAAACACTAACATTATTCATTAACATCTTCTTTCATTAATTTTTAATTAAAAGTTATTTATATAAATAAATACTGAACAAATATTCTAATCTTTGATTATACATATTTTTACAAATGATAAAGCGTGGGTAGTTTGTAGTTAATCGACGAGCGTTCCGTTACTTTTTTTTTGCAATACGCCACTGCTTAACTGTCCATTAGGTTATGAATATTTAAATATGTCTTCCTTTCCGCATGTTAATTATTTAAAAAGCCGGGTTTTACGCGCTTCAAATTTAATTTTTATATGTTGGTCAGTTGGTATGATATGTATGACGTAAATATTCGATAAGATTCCAGAGAAGATAAATGACATTTGCTGTCATGTGACCACCAAAAATAATCCACACGTCAGTATAATGTAATCTTTCACAGTGTCAAAATAGAATATAATGTGATTATTAAATGTGTGATAAATCGAATAGTGAAAATGATACCAATGAAGAGTTTATATTTAATTTTATTTATATGTTTGTGTGTGACAGTCGTGTCACTTGAACAAACAACACTTGGGAATTCAACAATTAGTATAAAAGTATTAAATGATGTAAAAATTGAAAAAGCAAACACCAATAACACGATAAATGATGTAAATAAGACAAAAACCGATGACAAATTGTCAACTTCAACAACTATAAAAAATAATGTTTCATCAACAACTGTTAAACCCGGTGATAATGTTACAAAAGAACCAGATGTCAATGCTATTCTACAAAATACTACAGAAAATGCTAATCTTAGTACATCTTCAAAATCACCAGGAAATGTATCTTCAACAACACTCTCAGCCGATCCTGTTTTACCAGAAAAAGGTTCGGCAGAAGAAGAGCATAACAGTTCCATGGCAATATTTTTTGTACTCTGTGTTCTTGCGTTAGGAATTCTTTTAATACACCTTATGTTACAAACAAATTTCCAGTATGTACCAGAAAGTGTAGTTATTGTATTTCTCGGTTGTCTAATAGGTTTGATAATGAATACGCTATCAGACCGTAACATTAGTAACTGGCGTAAAGAAGAAGCATTCTCACCGACTGCATTTTTCTTAGTATTACTACCTCCTATTATATTTGAATCAGGTTATAACTTGCACAAGGGTAATTTTTTTCAGAATATAGGATCTATTTTAGTATTTGCTATATTTGGCACAGCCATTTCAGCATTTATAGTTGGTTTTGGTATATATTTCTTAGGTTTAGCGGAAGTAGTTTATAGGTTAAACTTTGTTGAGTCACTTGCATTTGGTTCTTTAATTTCTGCTGTTGATCCGGTGGCCACCGTTGCTATCTTCCATGCGTTGAACGTTGATCCTGTACTTAATATGTTAGTATTCGGTGAAAGTATTTTGAATGATGCCATAAGTATTGTATTAACTACTGCTATTTTGGAGTCTAATAATCCTGTTATGGGAACGGGTGAGGCTATCATGAGTGGAATTAATCGTTTCTGTATGATGTTCTTTGCATCTGCTGGTATCGGAGTCATATTTGCTCTAGTCAGTGCATTATTGTTAAAACATGTTGATTTACGAAAGAATCCCTCCTTAGAATTCGGAATGATGTTAGTATTTACATATGCTCCGTATGTATTAGCTGAAGGTATTCATTTATCGGGTATAATGGCTATATTGTTCTGTGGTATCGTAATGTCACATTATACTCATTTTAACTTGTCTACTGTTACTCAAATAACTATGCAACAGACGTTGCGTACTTTGGCCTTTATTGCTGAAACCTGTGTCTTTGCATACTTGGGACTTGCCTTATTTAGTTTCAAACATCGAGTAGAACCAGCTCTTGTGGTGTGGAGCATAGTTTTATGTCTCATCGGAAGGGCATGTAATATATTCCCTCTAGCGATCTTGGTAAACAGATTTAGAGAACATCAAATTACTAAGAAGATGATGTTTATCATGTGGTTTAGTGGTAAGTTTTATACATTTTTATTAATTATTTATTTAGGTAATAATTTAAAATTGGGTTGTTCAAATAATAATTTTAAAATTCTGAGATAAGAATATTTATAAACAACCAAAAATCTGAAAATCTACAATAATCTCTTTATCTAAAAATGTTATCTTTTATCTTATAATATTATTATCATAATAAAGGCACCTGATTTAGAAAAAACCATATCTGTTGAGAAGTGAAATTACTGGTGGCAGCGCAATAATCAAAAGAAATATGATTGATGACAGTAGTACTTTTCCATCAAATAGGAGTAAATATTTGCAACATTTTTGAATTGTTAAACGCTACACATGTATCGATATGTATAACAGAATCATCTTGTGAAAATTTGGACAATATAAACTTTCCCTTCATTTAGAAAAAGTTAAAAAAAAATCTAAGATGCCTATCTCTATCCTTTCTTGAATGACAGCCAAAATCACTACAATTTGTTCTGCTTTATAGTTATTCACAACTTCTGTTGACATTGTAACAAAAATTCATCACTAAAATATTTGTAATAAGTTTAAACTGTACTACAGTATTTAGTACAATAATTTGGCCACCAGTTTATTTTTTCGCAAGTTTTACCTTAATTTTTTTTTGTATATAAACCAATTTTAGGGTGGGAAGCCTGAAAAATATATTTAAAGCGCCTTCTTATATGTATTTTTTGAAATATGGTCATTATTTGTCGGTTTTTTTGAATTTATTCAAAAACGGTAAACCATAGCTCATAATGGAGATTATTTTTGAAATCTACGACTCAAAATACATAAGTATACACATTTTGAAGTAAATCAGAGAGAAAAAAATTTTGCTGAAAAATTGAAAAATTCGTAAGGGGTACCCCTTACGAATTTTTGGATTTTTGACCATTTTCAAAGGTTTTGTTTGACGATTCGTATTTATTGTAAAAGTTGGGTTATTAAGGCCCCAATTTTTTTCTAGACTAAACAATATACAAAGATTTCAAAAATTCAAACCGCAGTTCTCTATATTTTATTGTTATTAAGTTAGAATTTTTTGTAATTTCTAAAAAAAATTGACTAAATAAAATTATCGCAAAAAAATTTTTTTTTTTTGGAAGTAGCTTCAAATTGAGTCTTAAGGCCCTTTAGAACCTGAGGATTTAAAAAATTTCAACGACAGGTCTCTATATCACGTAGATTTTGAGATACGGTCTTTCAAAAGTGAAATATTTACAAATTTTCAAAACTTCATGGATCAAAAAGTTGTTAACTAAGGAGGGTCCTATTTTTTATCTAGGTAGAAAAAAGCCTGTAGATTTCTAAAATTCAAACCGCAGGTCCCTATATTTTATTATTCTTAAGATAGGATTTTTTTAAATTTAAGAAAAAAAAAAAAAATTAAAAATTAAAAATTTCACAAAAAATATTTGTTGTTTGGGGGTTGTTTTATAATATGTCCTGAGGCCCTTTAGAACGTGTTCATTAAAACTTCATAATTTTTATAAACAAACTAAAAAAAAAATTAGGCGCTCGTTGACTAGCGCGGGATAGCAGAGGAGCAAAGAAAGAGAGACGAAGGTTGGGAGAGACAACGATCATGTCTATTTGTCCGATATTCACGCAAAACAGCTCGATATATTTTCATGTAATTTGGTGTGTTAACTCTTTGCAGTACGGGAATTTCAATATAGAAAAGATCTTTGAGGTACAAGAAAAAAAATTATAAAAACATTATTTTCTAATTATTATTTTATTAGTTATATGTAAATATAATAATTATTATAAAAATTAAAAAATATAATATATGCCATTGCCATAAAATGGGTGGGTTACTTTTCATCCCACTGTTCTTTAAATTTATTTTTTATTTTTGCTATGATAAGATTGAAAACATGTTTGTAAACTGAATGTGCATGTTTTATAAGCCCAGCGATCGGTGGGACTTAATTTAAACCGATGTACCTTAGAACTATACAATTATATCTGAGTGGTGTAAATTTTGTCCCAACGTACCACAAAGGTCTATTTTTTAGTGGTTCAAATGTTGTCTCAGCGTACTTTAGAGTTAATAGAATAAAACGCGGATTCGAGCAAAGGCAAAAAATTACAAATTAAAAACTTGATATATGCAGGATCATTTTTATTTGAAGAATTTTTTCAGATAGATGAATATTTGGGGAGTTGTGGAAGACGCCAAATAAATCTTAAAATACCTCACTTATTCGTGAAAATTGAGGGAATATTAAGCTTTTACACAAAAAAATTGCAAAACGATAAACTAGAATATTAATAATTTTGTAAAATCAACTGGCTGTACATCTTATTGGTAATAATATTTTATTTTTCAGGTTTACGAGGAGCTATATCATATGCCCTATCCCTTCATTTAGAGTTTAGTGATGAAACTCGACACGTAATAATAACAACAACGCTTATAATAGTATTATTTACAACATTATTTTTCGGAGGATCTACATTACCACTACTTAAATTTTTACAAGCCAATCGTAATACTCAAAAACGCAGAAGACGTAAGAAGGATCGTGAGATAACTTTATCGAAAACAAGAGAATGGGGACAAGCGATTGATTGTGAAACTATGACACAATCTGAGATGACGGAAGAAGAAATGGAAGTTAGTTTTATGTCAAGTAGAATTAAGGGTTTTGCTAAATACGATTTGAAGTATTTTATACCCTTCTTTACTAGAAGATTCACCCAACAAGTAAGTTTTCTTTGCTTATAATTACAAGTTATAGATAGATATTTTTATTATTAAATATTATGTACTACATTTTATCTTACAGTAATTAACTTACACTTAATAATAATGATAATTTTCGCCTTTCGGCTTAAAATCTACTCTTCTTCTCCTTTAGTTAATATCTTCGTTGACTCCTTTCCTCAATTTCCTCCCTTCTGTTTTTCACTTTCATCCATTCATACCCCTTTCCTGTTTCATTCAAAATTTACTTTCTCGTTTCCGTTCTGTGTCGTATTTCTTCATATTCTTCCAACAAATGTTCCATTGTCTCCTTACTTTCCCTGCACATTCTCCATGTTCTTTCTTTCTCTTTCATCCAAAAATTATTGTCCTTCTCCTCATTTCCACATCTAAATCTCGCTATCACTTTTTTCTTCTCTCTACTGCCTTTTTCTGTCAAATACTGTGGTTTTCTCACCGTCCAGGTCTTTTCATATTTACTGTTGTATCTTGATTCTCTTATTTTTGTATTTTGCTCCGTTTGTTGTATATCGATCATTCGCTCTGTTACTTCGTGCCATAATTCTTCTCCATTCATTCTTTTTAGTATTACCGCTGTTGTAGAGTAGCCACAATATTCGTACATTTCCTTTCTTTCCTTTTCCTATCTTGATAGTGGCTTTCCTTGTTGATTACGTTTTTCCATTTCCCTACAGCATTCATAAAGAATTTCTTCTTCCGGGTGTTTAATTATATTCTCTTCATATTTTATGGCTTTTTTGACTGCTTCTATTTTTATTTTCTTCATTTTCGTCTCTTCCAGTATAATGTATGTTGGTGTGTTCGTAATTACAAGTTATACATTAACCAGATATTTGCAAGCCTAGTCTATAGTTATTTATAGTTTTCTACATTATTTCATGCCAAAAATAAAATAATTTTTTTTATATAAATAAATATTCATTTAGCTTTTTGAACTGTTTTGTATTATTTCTAGAAACGCTTAATGTTGGCCAATGGTTCATTGGCTTTCGCGGGAGCTATTCCATCGTAATTTCTAAATTATGTACATCAAAATACGTTACATCAGTCGTAAATTGAATTGGCTTCCTTATCGGATCATAATTTACATGACCTTGTCTCCACATTACATTGACAACATGGTTCCAACACCAATTTCATTTACAACAATTATCAAAATTGTGAATTTGCCGAATTTTGATCGGATTTTGAAGAAATTTGGAGAAAAATTGTGAGGCAGCAAATTAAAGTACCTGTTGGTGATATTATTTGGACGAGAACGTTATCCCATTACTCCCATTTTCACAATCACTCATCCAGGTGTAGGAGCTCGCCTCCTGACAACGGCGATATTTATGAATTTATACGCATTGTCCTTTTTGTTTAAACATATTGCATTGTCCTTTTTTTGGTTAAGCAAAAAATAGCTGTGATGTAATCAGAAATAATTATTATAAACACATTATTGATACAATCATTTTTTTTGTAATATGTTTCGTAATTTTTTATGTAATCTTCATAATTATATGAACTATTTAGTCATTAGGAATAAATGTACAGTGTAATTTTATTTTGTAATTAAAACTAATATGTTTTTTTTCAGGAATTAAAAGATTGCAAAAGCCAGATGACTGATTTAACTAACCAATGGTATCAAGCTATTCGAATTTCTCCGGACCATTCTGAAGAAGATGGAGCTTCAACTTCTCAAAACAGTATATCTAGTATTGTACGCTAATTGTGAATTTATATATACAAATTTTCAACATAAATCTATCTATGTAAAATGTTATAATTTTTTATAGGTAATTTTTAAATGATTTTATTTTGTTTATCATTTGATCCTATATGTTTACTTACACGAGTGAAAACTTTGTGATATATTTGAGTATTTTGTAAGATAAATGTATTTATTAAATAAAAATATTCTTCGTTTTATTGTATACTGGTCTTTCTTCCATTGCATCTGTCAGGAAGATAGGGACCTGCAATTGAAATTTTTGAAATCCCGAGGTCCTAAAGGGCCTCTGGACATATTATAAAACAAAATCTTTTTTTGTAAAACTTCAATTTTAAAAAAAAAATTATATCCTGCCTTAAAAACAATAAAATATTGTCAACTAACACTACCGATAGAGGCGCCATTGCAATGTACATCATTGCTGACGCAGATAGGATATTTTTGACAGGTTCAATGGTATCTTATGTGATATTTATTGAAATTAATTTATTATTTGGGTGGTCCGAAGCTTCTCGGGCGTAGGTATGGCTAGAACCTTTAACTAAGCCAGAAATAAGAATTCGACTTCGGTCAAATACAATGAAGAATATGAGAGATGCGTTAAATGAAATTTTCCGTTTTCTCAGTGCCCAAGTAACCTCTGAAGTTATACTTGAAGGTAATAAGGCTTTTTTGCCACGTTTCGGAACACGATGAAAACTTAGGTTTCTATCACGACCTACTTTTGCATTGCAAAGATAAACACAACAATTCACGTTGCATTTAATTTTTTCTTGCAATTTTAAAGACATTTTTTAAAAACTCGCTATGAAAACAACAGTAAACAAACTCGACTATCCTCCACCTGTCAGTTTCTCAAAATTTCACTAGAGGCGCTTCAGTTATTGTCAGTTGACAATATCGACCTACGGTTTGAATTTTAGAAATCTACAGACTTTTTCTACCTTGGTAAAAAATAAGGCCCTCCTTAGTTAACTTATTTTTAATCCGTGTAGTTTTGAAAATTTGTTGATATTTCATTTTCGACAGACCGTATCTCAAAGTGTACATGAGATAGGAACGTTGAAAATTTTAAAATCCCGAGGTCCCAAAGGGGCGAAAAACATTATAAAACAACCCCCAAACAAAAACATTAATTTTAAAAAAACCTAACTTAATAAAATATAGGGACTCTCTGGTTTATTTCAAAATGTGTATACTTATAGGCTATTCCAAACGTTTAGGCGGAACTAACTGGAATTTTCATTTTTGTAAGTTGTCATGAGCTCTTCTTTTATGGTTTGAAGTACGCTTTTGCTAAACAAAATTGTCAAAAGCCTCACTTAATCTGTAAAAGTAACTAAAATTGAAAATATAGTTCCGCCTAAACCAAAGAAACGGACTCCGTATTTTGATTCATAGATCTCAAAAATTATCTCCATTACAGGCTATTCCAAAGCTTTAGGCGGAACTAAATGGAAATTTCGTTCTTTTAGGTTGTCACGAGAAGTGGTCTTGCTTGGGTTATTTCATGTTTGGTATGTGAAAAATTTAAATTCCAACAGTGAAATTTGTATTAAGAATGACACAAAAAATCAAAACATAAAGAAAATGACATTTTAAAATGATATTAACCTTAACCAAAAAATGTTTATTGTAAGTATGATTTACAAAGCTTAAATAAAACTGCCAAAAAGAACGATTCATATGATGAAAGTTACTAGATTGCAAAACCTAGTTCCGCCTAAACGTTTGGAATAGCCTCTACATGCTACGGTTTATCGTTTTTGAAAAACTAACGGCAGAAATATTGTCGTCAGTCATATTCAGTGATGGGCGCGTAGAATACATGATGTAGACTAATGTAGATTTTACGCGTAAACATGTCAAGTAGAATATGCCTTTGTTTACATGTAGAATGTAAACTGTACATGCGCAGTACGTTTAAATGTAATATTTGAAATAATAGAATGGTAATAGTTTAAATAGTTTACTTTAATGTTTATGTTTATTTCAATTTTATGCAGTTCTAATTACATATATTGTTTCCAAAAATTTTATCTCACAAATCGTATGTTGTTATGGACAATATAAATTACTTGGTTTCTGTCTGTATGAACTACTAAAGTAAATTTAAAATTAAAAGTTAGTAGTTGTTTTAATCAGGAAGCTGTCAAAAATATTAAATTTGAGTTCTTTACTGCCTCTTCTGCTTAAAACTGGCGGTATTTTATTTTTTTAAACGTTACATAACCTCTTTTTCATTATTCTACGCTAGATTCTACGTGTCTACACAGTCTACACTTCTCTACGCTGTCTACGGTAAATTTACACGTAGACGTAAAAAATTCAAGTTTACGCGTAGACGCCCATCTCTGGTCATATTTCATTCGATAACAGCGCCGCCACCGGTAATGTCAGTTCATAATAGCTGCGACCCATAGTTTGAGCATCACTGGATTAGAGCACCGATAGGAATTTTGTTTTTAGTGTAGTGGCAACATAAGTATCACTGTTGTGTTTTGCGTGCATCTTCTTGCTTGACACCGGTTAACATACATTTTCAAAATTAAAGAATTAAAAACATTCATAATGAATGGTGTACCAAATGTATTAGACAATAAAATAAAATCTGCAGTTCCAACATCCAAAATTTTAGTGGTAGGCGCAGGCGGCATAGGATGTGAAGTATTAAAAAACCTCGCACTTTCCGGCTTCAAAGATATAGAAGTTGTAAGTTACCGTAAAACTAGATAAAGTATAATAAGTACTAATTATTTTGTTATTTTAGATTGATCTGGATACAATCGACGTCAGTAATCTCAACAGGCAATTCCTGTTTCGTAAAGAACATGTTGGTAAATCCAAGTCACTCGTTGCTAAAGAAAGTATTTTATCTTTCAACCCTGATATTAAAGTAACTTCATATCACGACAGCATACTATCGTAAGTTAACAATCATAACCTCAAATTATTAACATTTAATACTAATTTTTTTGTAGGAACGAATACGGTGTTAATTTTTTCAAACGCTTTAAGGTTGTACTTAATGCGCTTGATAATCGAGCTGCTCGTAACCATGTTAATCGTATGTGTCTAGCGGCAGATGTACCGCTGATTGAATCTGGTACTGCCGGCTATTCTGGGCAGGTTGAGTTTATCAAAAAGGGTATGACGCAGTGTTACGAATGTCAGCCGAAACCCACACAAAAGACTTTTCCTGGTTGTACAATTAGAAACACTCCATCGGAACCAGTGCATTGCATCGTTTGGGCTAAACACTTATTCAAGTATGTTTGTTTTTATTTATTTAATCTTAAAGCCTTTATATTATTATCTGGTGTGAAGCTGGTGGTGTTTGAGTATTACTCCTGTAGTGTCCTCCATATTTCTTGCCATTTCTTTCTAACTTGTGTCAAAGTGTTCTTTCTTCTCATTTCACCTCTTTTCTTGTGCCGATTTTTGAATGCCATCTTTCCACGTTCTTTTTGATCTTCCTGTAAACTTTCTTGCTTCAAACCCCCTTTTTGCCTATTTTATGGGCTACTCAGGACACGTATCCATATCACCAACTGGTTTTGTTTTATTAAATGCTCCACTGGAACTGTTCCAAAATTCTCTCTATGTGCTGTATTTCTAATTCAATCATACTTCGTTTTTTCTGCTATTTTCCTTTCGAATCTCATTTCTGTAGCTCTTATTTGCAAGTTAATTTTTCTGTCATTGTCCACGACTTGGATCTATATGTTAAAATTGGAATTGCAACCTCTTTTAACACTTATACCTTGGTTTCTTGTTGGATTTCCGATTTTGCCAGGAATGTAGATTTATGTTGTTGAAGTGTTTTCCAGTTACTCTTATTCTTTCTAGATAGACAGAAATTTTTATTATTAAGGCCCGGTCTTTCCACCTTCAGTTAAAGTCCCAGGTAACTATCTGACAGATAAGGTTATTTGTAACTCCATCTGCTGAATAAATGTCAATACCAGTCAGTGAATCCAATACGTCAGTCTCATTATCCGTTAGATAACTATCCGATAGATACATTTGTATAGAAAGAAGGGATGACATTTACTCAGCAGATGAAGTTACAAATAACCTTATCTGTCAGATAGTTACCTGGGACTTTATCTGAAGGTGGAAAGACCGGGCCTAAATATTTTATATTTAATAGTTACATAATTTTCGCCGTTCGGCTTAAAGATCGTAAATTGTACCCTTGTCTTTCAACCTTAAATAAAAAAATAATAAAAAAAATGCCGTCACTGATAATTCAACTAGTCTCTGGGGATGTTAATCTGGAGTCATTTAGATGGGCTGCGTTAGGCGCAAATAGTCTTTGTTCCTATGCGCCAAAAATTTTAACTAAACCTTTTGGCTTAAAAGCTGTTCTCCTTCTCTTTTTGTTTGCCTTTGGCTTAATTGCCTCTCTTCTGTTTTTCACTTCTTTCACCCATTCATACCCTCATCATGATTCCCCCAAAATTGCTTTTCTCATTTCCGGTCTACTTCTTATTTCTCCATATTCTTCCAACGAATGTTCGATTGTCTCTTTGCCTTCCCTGCATATTCTACAAATTCTCTTTTCCTCTTTCATCCAAAAATTGTTGTCTCTCTCCTCATTTCAACATTTAAATCTTACTATCACTTTTTTCTTCTGTCTGTTTCCCCTTTCTGTAAAATATTGATTTTCTTAGTGTCAATGTCTTTTCATATTTGCTGTTGTACCTTGACTTGGGTGACCATTTTCTTAAGAAGGCAATGCGGAACGGAGCAAAAAAAAAGGTCCTCATCTCCTCAAATACAAGTCAAGTGCACAAAAGTTAGAATGTGGGACATTTTGCGGGACATGTCTTGAAGCGGGACACCCAATCAAAATGCGGGACGAATGGTCACCCTAACCTTGACTCATTTATTTTTTTTCCTGTTGCGTTTGTTGAATGTCGATCATGCGTTCTATTACTTTGTGCCCCAGGTCTTGTCCATTTAGTCTTTGTAACCTTACTGATGTTGAGAAACCACAATATTCATAAATTTTCTTCCTTTTCTTTTCCCATCTCGATAGTGGCTTTCCTTGTTGATCTCTTTTTTTCATTCCCCTCCAGCATTCATACAGAATTCCTTTTTCCGGATGGCTGATTTTATATTTCTTCGAATTTTATGGCTTTTCTGACTGACTTCTTATTATTTCTGCATCTATTTTATTCTTGTTCTATTTGTCTTTCTCCTAGTTCTGTGAGTCTTTACCTTTCGTTAAGAATGTATGTTAGTTTTTAATTTTCCAAGTATGTTAAAAATTTTGAGTGTTTTTTTGTAGTCAACTGTTTGGCGAAGATGATCCCGATCAAGATGTCTCACCAGATACTGCCGATCCAGAAGCAGTTAGTGAAGCTGGAGAGAACGCTTTGGCAGCTGAAGCAAGTCAAAATGGGAACGTGAAACGTGTCTCAACCAGACAATGGGCTCAAGAAACTGGATATGATCCAAAAAAATTATTTACTAAATTCTTTGAAGATGATATTAAATATCTCCTAAGTATGGAAAATTTATGGAAGAGTCGAAAACCACCAGTTCCATTATCTTGGAATAATTTACCAGAGAATGGTAAGTGAACTTAATTGTATCTGTTGTCAGTCATCAGCGCCACACGTGTTTTATGATTGATATAAAAGCAACCTACCTGCCTGCTGGGTTCAAATCCTGAAAAAGTCAGACATGGTCAAGTACAGCCCGCGAGATTTTTGCCAAAATTGTGCAAACATTTTTTTGTCCCACACCCTGTAGCTCAGATGGGCAAAAATTCTAAGTAATGTATATTGGTGTGAACCGGAATAGTTTTAATTTTAATTTCTGACCAGTCCGAATCCCATTACTTCCTCATCATAAATTAGTTTTGTCAGATATTAATTTAATTTTAATTCATGTAGGTTCTGGCAAGAGTGATCAGAATAATGCAGGGTTACGCAACATGCAAGTTTGGGATTTGAGCAAATGCGCTTGGATCTTTTCCGAGAGTGTTCAATCTTTGAAGAATCAACTAGCTCAGAAACCAGACGGTGACTACTTAGTTTGGGACAAGGATGATAAACACGCAATGGAGTTTGTAGCAGCCTGTGCCAATATCAGAGCACACATATTTTCTATCGAGACCAAATCATTATTCGACATTAAATGTAAGTTATTAATTTAGAAATAAGTCCTAGAATTTCTAATCAGATTTTTATAATTTTTACCATAACATTTTCGAGAAACCATAACATTCTATTGAAACGGACTGTACATCCGAATTTAACATACTATTAATACCTTAGCTAAATCTTCCATTCTATTCAGTTGGCCTCAAATTGGTACAATACTTAACACACTTGCAACTACATCTTCGGATTTTTATCGCTGAACTCAGTAATCTTTTTATTATATTATACTGGCCATTTTTCTACTTTTATTATTAATTTCTCGGTATTACACTATATCTCTATTCTTGATTAAATAATAATAAATGTAATAAGCACTCTTAATAAACTCTACACGGGACTAGTGAGGAAAGACTACAGTTCACATAAAAAAAATTGAATAAAGCGATTATTTAGATTCGCCTATGTTTGTTTCATTCCAAAAGGCATCCATCATCGCGTTAAACAACCGCTTGTGTGCTCACACTCATTGTACATAATGTGTCCTATTCAAAACTTAAAAATATACAACCACTTGACGGGTAAAACCTAAAAATTCAAAAATAACCGAAAAAGTTTTTGGAATATGAGGCATACAAGACTTCGTGTAATTTATAAAACCTTCAATTAATCTCTGACTATATCAAGGATGCACATTTTTTTTCTTTGCTTTTTGCGATTATGAAAAAATAAAGCACAAATACTCTTTTCAAAATTTAACTGTCTATTGACTTCATACGCAATCAGATAGGCTGATTGTTGCTGATTACATAATATGCGGTTATTCCCGCTCATGCATTCACTTAAGCCGCATTCAGAGCTTTTAAATCAATAGCTTATCGACTGTAGCTTGTACTCTTTTGATTATCACTAGCAAGTTTGTCATATGGTAAGATGTGAAACCGTTCAGATCTCTAAATTTAATGCGTTGTTCGTTCTGGATTGTGGATGATTTTCTAAACTTATAGCTTGTCAGTTGTTTTAATGAGACAGACATATAAACTCATTGGTTATCTCAGTCTATCAGAGACATCGTAGATATTGTATGCCTTTCCATAATCTAACAAAATGCCATCATTAACAAATCTTGCTCAAAATTACAAAGCCGGACAGTAAATATGATCAATTTAGGTAATTAGGTTAGGTTTAGTTAGTTAAGTTTTAGAACAACAGAATTATAAAAACGATAATAGATAGAAAACATTTTACGAAGCCATGTAGTTGGTTTAAAGACACACAGATGTCTGACTATTCATAACTCACTAATTTCTAACTGTTCTAAACGGTACGTAGAACGTTAAAACAATGTATAAAAACGTTACGCACAAAGTGACAACGAACAGTCTACAACGGTTAATTTAAAGAGCTCTATTTAATTACCACCAACGGTTTTTTTAACCGCAGTGGTTGTTTAATCGTTATGGCCTGACAACAGCGCGGTTGAAAAACCGCAACTGCACGCTACCCCAATTTTTCGCTACGTACATAACACGTGTTTATTCGACTCTGCATACAATACGTTAGTTGACATAAATAATTTAAAGTATCTAAAACTATTGTTTTTCCACAGCAATTGCCGGCAATATTATTCCAGCGATCGCAACAGCCAATGCAATTATTGCCGGTCTAGTAGTCGTGCTAACTTTCCGGTCTTTGGCTGAAGACTACAAAAAAATGCAATCCATTTATCTCCGTCAACATCCAAATCATAAAAAAGCAGTTATAGTCCCCGATAGACACCTAACAAAAGCAAACCCAAAATGCTATGTTTGTTCTGAACAACCAACAGTGACAGTTTGCGTAGATACAAACAACATGACAGTCAAAGAATTCGAATCAGAGATTTTAAAGAAAAGTTTACATATGGTTGCTCCAGATGCAATGTTACAGGGTCAAAGTTTGGTTGTGATTTCTTCAGAAGAAGGAGAGACCGAACAAAACAACTCAAAATACCTCAAAGAATTAGGAATTGTAGATGGTAGTATTTTAAAGGTTGATGATTTCCTACAAAACTATGAGTTAACAGTAAATGTCAATCATTACACACCAGAAGATGCTAAAAGTGATCCGTATAAAATTATTTGTGATCCGGATCAATTGAAAGCTAAAGAGGATGATAAAATGAATGGTAATGATAATGGTAAAGAAGAATATCAAAGTGATGATGATGATCTTGCGGTTGTAGAAGAAGATGGTGCTTCTTCAAGTAAGAAGATGAGGATGGACCATGATGATGATGATGTTATGATGATTGATGAACCAATGTCAACATAAGTTTAAGTATTTGCATTCAAATGCTCTTTAATTTTTTTATCTTAAGTGTAAGATTAAATGTGGGGAATGATTTTCATATAATAAATGTTTATATGTATTGTGTTTATTATTATTTTTTAATACCTATTTCTATTATCTTTAAACACAAATGACCATATGTGGTTATCAGAGCTAGTGCCGTAACTATGTAGGCGGCCCAGGTTGAAAAGGATCGGAAAATCCTCCAGGCTGTGGATTACCTTTTTTTGTAATCTTACTCGTAGAGCTAAGAAAATCTAGTTACGGCCCTGATCAGAGCCCTCGCTAGCTCTTGGCGATTGGAGCAAAATCATAAAACTGCCTCTTTATTTATTATTTCTCATGTTCTATGTCTCCTGTGCTATATTTCTGGAGCATTGGGTACCTTACGGCGATTCTGCGGCATTGTTTTGTGCTCCTTATGGTGGGTTGCTAACGTAAGAGTTTTCTCTAACTCAAGTTAAAATCATTTGTTTTTGTATGCTACAACATACAAAAACAAATGATTTTAACTCGAGTTAGGGATAATTCTTACTTTAGCAACCGGCCATTAGAGTTTTAAAATAACTTAGCGCTTGTTTTGGTGCCCCTCATCGTGGCGCCATGGACCCGTGATTCTCGCCAGTTCTGGTGGTCATTTTGTAGGGAATAACAAGTGTTCAAGGATAGCTGCAAGGTCAAGTGAATGTGGCAGGTGAAGTAAAACTTCTCAATCAACTTGCAACAATGTTTACAGGGTTTGTATTTTTCAAAAATATAAATTTTTGATGGAGTATTAAAAACTTGATGCGTAGAATAATGTACGAAAAGGAATTTAAAAAAAATAATATTTTAATGCGATTTTTGTTAAAAATGTGCCAATAATCTTTTTATCCAGAGCCGCAGTAAGGAAAACTTGCGCTAGGGGCAGAGCCGTGTTTTAGCGCCCTTGGTAAATAAAAACAAGGTTCTTACCTCTCAAAATTTAAGTGATGAGCAAAAAAAAGGTCCTCACCTCCCAAAATCCAAGTGACAAGCAAAAAAAAAAGGTCCTCATCTTCGCAATGGCGCCCCTTAGCAAGCCCGTCAGTGCCCTTTTCCTTAGTGCGCTAGGGGCCGTCGCCCCCTCCGCCCCTCCCTTACAGCGGCTCTGTTTTTATCCATCCATTATCCAGAGTAGTTGACAAGTTAGAAAAACAAATCTTATGTAAAAAAATATTTATATGGAATTTATTATGGAGTATCAAATGAAAGGTCTTAAAAGGTAGTTTAAGGAATGAAAAGTAGTTTTTAAAATCTTGTTTTTTTTTATAAATGTAGCAAAAGAATTTTGTCACGGCGTGTGAGCCAAAAGTACATTTTCTCCTACACCCAGTAAGCCAGAAGAGTTGATCAAAAATATGAAAAAAATCAGAGTAATGCACATTGACGTTAAATGGAATAGTACAGGCCTGGGCAAATGGCGGCCCGCGGGACAGATCCGGCTCGCTCTGAAATTCAATCTGGCCCGCAAAGCATTTTATGAATTATTGTGTCCTGCAAAAATATTACTGTTTGTCCAATTTTCTTTCAAATTGTCATTCTTTCCAATTTTCTTTTCATTTTTTTTTTTTAAATTGTATAATAAATACATGTTTTGATTTAAAAATATTGCATTTAAAGTTTATAAAATAACTTTCATAACAAAACCAATAATTAAAATCATAAAAAAAAAATTTTTTTGGCCCGCGGTCAAATTTTCATCCGCATTGTTTCCCGACAGCCAATAGATTTGCCCACTCCTGGAATAGTACAACAGGAATTTTTGATCAGATAAATTTTAAGGAACGAAAAGTCTCTAAAAACATTTTTGCTAGGAATTTTACCCAAAAAAAATGTTTTATATCCTGTAATCCAAATGTCTAAAAATATGAAAATAAAAGTGGTTAATTAATATGAACAGAAGCACTCTAATATGGAATTTTTTGTCATTTTAATTTTACAAAAAAATATAAAATCTTTCGAAAGTTTAAATTTCTTTTTTTAAATTCTTATTTTCATCAGATAATTTTCCGTTTTTCTTAAAAAATGTAGGTATAAGATTAATACAAACATTTATGCGGAACTAGATTTTGAAATCTACTAACTTTTTCGTTTGAATCGGGCTTTTAGCCAGTTTGTTTAAGCTTTTGTAAATCATACTTACATGGAAAAATTTTAGAATAGGGTAAATGTCATTTTCATTGCGTTTTGATTTTTTGTGTAATTCTAAATACAAATATATCAGTTCTTAAATTGATTATATCTTCAAAAAATTTAAAAATGTATTATATATTTTATAATAAATGTCACTTATACAATGTTCCGTAACTGCACACCTAACTACCGCGGTCGCGGTTACGGTAAAGTCGTGGTAAGTTGTGGTTACCCAGTAGTTACCAGAAAACGCGTTTTAGTTACGGAACGGTAGTCACACCTCAGTTGATAAAACAGACAACTGAACTGTCATGTTATGGACGTTATAGGTTATAGATATTCTCTTACAAACTTATTAATAAAAATATTTGTTTCATTAGTACTTGTTTACAATGGCACATTATATAAGAACATATATGATTTTTCCCGATATTATTTTTCACGACATCGATCAATATTACTAAAAATCAGTTACTTACACTCATTCTTACTGTTTTAATTATAGACTATAGTAAAATAATATTATAATTTACTACTTGCACTACAAAGAAACGATTAATTCCCTCCACTTAACTCTCGCCTTATTGTAATTGTTTTGAAATTCCCGCCGTTTGTAGTTACATTAGATCTGAAGTTTGTAGTGGGAGGAAATAACCACACTAACCGCGTTATTTCTACGGTTTGTTTGGTTACAAAAAAGTAACCAAAATTTTCAGTAACCGCGTTCCGAAACCTAACAATTTTCCTGAAAAGGTTAATGTCGTACACTTTCGGAACGGGAAACTTCAACCGCGTTACTTTCGTCGAATAATGGAACATTGTATTAATAATAATTACCAACAAGAAATAACCTAGGCAGACTCTGTTTTCATGACAATTTAAAAACCGAAACTCCCGTTTAATTCCGCTTAAACCAAGGAAATGAACTATATATTTTTAAATTTATGCACGACGTTAAATGAAAGCGTTTAATGCTTAAAACGATGTAAATTGATTTAATAAAAACAGATTTTGATGGGATTACAGTCGAAAATTACCCAAAAAAAATTAACCATTAGTAAATATCTAAGAAACGTTGAATTGCGTAATAATTCACATCTCGTATTAATATATTTTTGAAACCCTCTCTTGTGATATGATGTCATATATTTTTTTTAGTTTACTCGTATATTTTCACAAACTGCAATAAATATTTTCAAATGTCTCCCTGACTGAAAACGATCTAAAAGCACGAGAAAATGTACTAAAGTCACACATAATCCGATATATTTTTGATTTACAACCTGACCTGCCATGACTCCTCATAACTGGAAACATTTGCTACTTTATACGAAGACATGGGGTGGCCGACTATTCCACTTAATTATGGGGACAGTTGTGAATATACCCATAAACTAAAGAATGAATTAAGTTAGTTGGAGAGCAAGTTTGGAAACACGCAATGTTAGGTTGTATATTATACACATCTTGCTCAGAAGTCTTACTGATTTACTTATACGAGAGCTACCTTTTGTTTTTAGAAAAACTAAAGAAGACATATAGGCCGTGTCTCCAACGCTATAGCTCCGAAATTTTAATAAATACTCAATCAAAATGTATAACTATTTATATAAAGATACAAAGTAACAAAATATAAACTATTTTAGATCATGTAGTACCAAGTAACTTCCAAATTTAACGTTATACCTCATCTTCAATAATAAAAAAATAGTGTATTGGCACGGTAGTTCAATTTCAACCACCTGTATACTATTGATAAAATATTAATATGTGTTTATTCTCATAAAGAATTATTTTAAGCAATTCTGTTCCTTATTTATTAATTGTTAATGACTATATTCTTTAATGAGCTTTATCAAGATTAACTATCTTGATATGTAGTGATACGTGATTTTTGCAAGTGGCGTCTTCATTTTTTTCTGATGTTTTTAGTTATTTTTAAGTGATAAAAGTGCAGTAAATACTTGAAATAGTGTGTTATAGTGTGGTCTTTAGTGTTTGGACTCCATGCAGACCAAAATTGGAGCGACTGGAAAGGTATTTGTAGAAATTTTTGTTAATTTTATAATGTAAGTCATTGTTATGTAGAATGTGCTGCTATGGACAATATAGAAACACATATATGCATACACTATCGGCTATAACTAGAGAAACAAAACTATTTTTTAAATAATTTTCATAAATCCCGATTATTGACTAAATGAATATTGAATTATATTGGTATAGCAACAACAATTTATAAATTAGAACCTGCTCTTATAAATATTTGTTGTACTGGTACAATAAATAAAATAATTAACTTTCTGCTGCAGCAGACCATCTGCATATTTCTTTTGTAAGACTTAATAATAAAACAATCGGGTTTCGGTTCATCTTGGAAGGGTCTCCGGATCATATGAATAAATCCAAGTTTCGTCACCTGTAACGATGTTGTATACGGACTTTGCAGCACCTAGGTTGAATTTTTTTAGCATTTCCTTACATCAATCAACACGAGCCTTTTTTTGAGCTTCGGTCAAATTATGCGGAATCCATCGGGAACGGATCTTTTTCACAGCTAAATGTTCATGCAAAATCGAATGTATTGCAGTCTGCGATATGCCAAAGGATGCCTCTATCTCACGGTAAGTCATATACCGATCTTCTTCAATCATTTTGCGCATAGCATCGATGTTTTTTTGAATCATAACCGATTTTGGTCGACCTTCACGAGATTCATCACTGACGGACGCACGACCACGACGAAATTCTGAAAACCAATTGTAAACAGTCTTTTCTGATGGTGCTTCATTACCAAAAGTTGAACGAAGCGAATCTATGCATTGTTGTTGAGTTAGGCCTTTACTAAAATCGTAAAAAATCATCCAACAAAAACCTTCACGAGTAATATCATTTTTTTCACAAACTTGTTATTTTTAAACGCTCACTGTCAACAAATGTCAAATTTTACGAATATAGCAATGACACCTTTCAATATTGCCACCTAGTGGTCGTTTGTAAAAACATAAAAGGTAAGCCTCGTATTGTTTCTTGTTAGGTAAAAAGAAGTTGGCATATAAAACTAAATTTATTAATTCTGAAAAGGCATATTTAAAATGGTTTTAAGATGAAATATGGGAATTTCTAAACAAGGATTAAGCCCTTTACAAATGGTCTGCAATATAATAACTGTAGTGCAATCCAGAACACGTTTCACAAATTTTCTAATCCGGAAAGTACGGGCCTTTAATATACCGACAAAAATTTAACATCTGTTAAAATATAAAAACAGAAACCTTTTTCTTTGCCGACTATTGATATTTTTGCTTAAAATTTAACGTTTTATTGACAAAAAAGGATAGACCTAACCTATAATATAAAGTTTTTTACACATAAAGATTATAATATGAAATATGAGCTCCCTTTTATAAAATATTTAGCCGTGTCATACTTCCGTTTTCCTAAATTGTCAACTTAGTGACATACATATGAGTTATGTTGGTAGCATAAATATAATTTTTCAAGGATTCAACTGAATGAATTGAATATTTGTTTATTTCATGTCACGTCCTATAACTAACTTACAACGCGACATAACTTTTACTGTATTATTATTTTAAATATTCAATAAATTTCATTTCTTATCGATGTTTTACAATTAATATTCAATATGATAATAAACAACTTGAATAATTTACACATATAATTGAAACCTGAGACGAATAATAAATTAGATGTTTTTTGAGTGATTTTGCCAAACACTAAATAAGAATCTAACAGGTCTGGGCTGTTTGATATATTGAAAGTTTTGCTACATACACTTTGGGCAAAACCATCAGTCTGAAACGATGAAGCTAATATATTTGCTGGTAACGACAGCAGACGGTGTTTTAAAGAAATTAACAAAATAGATAAAAGATTGGTTTGTAGTTGGACATAGATTTCTCTCCCAGTACCAAATATCTGTTGCTCTTCATTTATTATTATTAATAATAATAATATATATTTTTTTACTTCTTTTTTAGACAGAAATGTGGTATTGACACAATACCTGTCTTACCTTACGCTCCTACTGACATTGAAGCAGTGGTGGAAAATTCCAGATGTTGTATTTAATGGAATTATGCATTTTCTACCACCAAGCTTCTCTCAGCCAATAAACCGGACATCGTCCTGCTGGATTTCAAGACAAAAGACATTTTTGTCATCGAATTATCCTGTCCAGCTGAGAAAAATATCACTCTCAAAGAGGTCGAGAAGAGAACCAAGTACCTGGACCTCTTGTCCGAGCTAAGAAAAATGTACCTGGGTTATTCTCTGAAGCTCGTAGTCATGATTTTAGGCGGCCTTTAAGCTGTTTTCAAGAGGAAAATCAAGATCATTCCCGTCTGTAGACCATCTGCTACCTCTCTGGTCTGCAGATTGCAAAAAACAGGGCTGCTCGGATCGCTTCTGATTGTGCGGACGCTGGATTTGGTGTGAGCCTATCGGTTGCATATCGCCAGGGTTTGGGATGCAACCGATTGCTGGGATAAAGCTCTCTCGACCTTCTCGTGAAGGTAAGAGGCGAGCGTCTCGTCTGTGCCGAACATGTTGCGGAAAAACCTGGACGGTACTAGCGAGACTATAAACTTCCCCTTCTTTAATAATAATAAAATCTCCATCAAGTAATAATGGAAAATTCACTTGCTTATACCAAAATCAAACAGTACTAGGTTTTTCTGGCTCAAGAACATTTTGTGTTTCTAGTCTTTTCAAGGATTCTTTCCTAATTTGTTTTGTATTTAACGACCGTTTTCCAATTATTGACCTTAAGTTCTTTTAGGTCTGTGGCTTTTCACTAATTCTATTTATGAGTTGTTTTGGAGATTCGTTTCGGTGGATCACTTTTGTGCATTCGCTCCAGGTATTTTATCTATCTTAACTTATAGATTTTTGTCGTTCGGAATATATCCACATCTTTATAAATTTCGTACAGCTCAAAATTATATCGTCGGTGCCGGATACCAGTGGTGGACTGGGTCGTTGGGAATCCGGGAAGTTGCACGGAGTTTTTTTTTTTTTAATATGCTTATGTATGATACAGATTATTACTTACTTAACGTGACCATACAACCCTTATACGGTTTTAGCCTTCAAAAATAACGTAACTCTATTCTTTATTAAACTATCTGGCCACCCTAGTTGTCTCCATTGTGTTTTGCAGAATCTTCCTTTCAAAACAACCAAGTGATTTTTGTCTTGCGAACAAAGGAAAAGATAAAGAGACATAAAAACAAAATCAAATTATTACTTTTTTTAACAAAAACGAATTCCTCTCTAATTTATAAAATATGTTATTACATCTATAAATCCATTTTATTACAAAATTTGTCTGTTTGTTTACATTTTATGAATCAAGTGGTATTCTAAGTTTACGATTATATTTTTTTAATAGACTTTTATGTATACATAATAAGTTTTGCGGTGCCTAGTTACTAGTCATATATAATAAAAATTTAAAATGACTATGCTAATATTACCTTAGTGTAATAAAACAGTCGACCAACTTTAATAGTAGTTACGACATTAGGCGGTAGTATGCTTAGTAATAAACGACTTCCATGATTGACACATTAACATTGTAACCTTATATTATTATTATTATTATTATTTCAATTTGTAATATGAGTACAGGTATAGGGCTCGCATTACGCGATTAATTGTTTCTGGCAAATAATTGTGTAATACCAAAACGCGTTAAGTGGATATAACGGTGAGTTAAGGATTGGTTTCAGATGAAAAAATAAAGTAATCAAAGATTGGTAAATATTAAATCGTGTTTTGAAAATTGGAGGCTATATCTGTTTTTTTATTTTATCGGCCTCATATTTGTTACCTACACGTTTCAGATGATTATAATGCATCATTTTCATGGTAGTGTCAAAGGCGCGACAGGGGTGAGAGGCGTGGTGTTATATTTACAAGTTCGAATTTCATGGTGGGGTTGTAGGCGTTACAAGTGCGCGTTTTCGGTTTTGACAACATTTGTATCTAACCCAAATCTAACCTAAAAGTTTATACAAGTGTTTGGAGTAAACGGTTATTCAATTTCATTAAATATGTCGTCAAATCGCAGGAGACGTCTAGCTCTTTTTTATGCATATTTAGACTTATTGCGATATGAAGAAAAGCGATGGTGGGTACGTCCCATATATACATAGAAACAGAAGGCAACAGGGAGATTATTTTAACTTGTTGCAAGAAATAAGACACAAAAAACACGGACAGTTACTTCAATTACAAGAAAAGATTTCCACCATTCCGAAAAAATATATTTGTTTCTATGTTTTCGACGGTGCGGCCAGCGCTAGAGTTGAAATTTCTGAACTTGCGACACCGCGCTTGTAACACCGCACCTACGACACCATGGTACAGGTTTTTTCCAAATAGAGCGATCCTATTGGTTGAATTTCTTGTTCCACGCTTCCAACACCAGAATGAAAATGATACATTAGACGAGATCTGAAAAAAAAAGTTCTGTCTGTTCGAGATTCACGAAAAAACGGATGTCATATTTTCACGAAATTTGGTACGATGATAAAGTAAAACTAGGATTCGAACATAGGCTATACGGCATCTCAATTATTTTATTCTAAGGGGATGTTATGGGATTTATAGCGTATTTGTATGCTCGAAGCGCTCCGAGGCTGCTCTCAGATCACTCTCAAAGAAAAAAACGTTTTTGATTTGGTTTAGAGCAGTTGGAGTGCTCTTAAATTAATTTTAGATTTACTCGATCGCTCGTAACGCGATTTGCTCATTTGATTTGTCTCAAGACAAAGATCAAGTAGAGCAATCCTAAAAAATTGATGTGAAGTGTGAATATTCACACATGTGAAGGCGGCATGCTGAGTGTGTAGGACAAATTTTACTTTGTAGTAATCACGGCAAAATGAACGATATTTTTAAAATAATTTGTCGTCTGTTAATCATATAATAAGACTGGTTATTAAATTTACGCTCTTAAAAATTAAATGCAACATTTGTCAAAATATAACTAGAATTTTGACAAAATAATTTCAACATAATAAAAATGAAAAAAAAAAAAATTCACTCCGTACTCGAAACCTTCGTTTCCAGAGAATTTTAGCTTACGACACCAGTGCTCTAACAACTACGCTATCGTACGCCTTGTAAGTGGGTGTCTTACATTGGTATAACTTTTGTACTTTGTGAACCAAAAGTCACAAAAAATGCGTTATTTTCCGAAAACATAATCTGATCAAAAATTCCTGTTGTACTATTTCGGTTCACACCAATATACATTACTTAGAATTTTTTTAGATTTTTAGTTTAAACCATCTGGGCTACAGAGTGTGGGACAAAATTTTTTTTGCACAATTTTGGCAAAAATCGCATCAAAATAATTTATTTTGCAAAAATAAAAATTTGATCGTTAATCCACGTACTAAGGGCTTTCATTTGATACCCTACTCAGAATTTAAAAAAAATATTTTTGTTTTCGATGAGCACATTTTTGTTTATATTTTTAGGGGGATATGTTTTTTAGATGTTTTAGTATTTTTCTTATGTGCGAGTCTAAGAGTTGTATAAGCATGCCAAATTTCAACTCTCTAGGTTTAGCCGTTTGGCTACAATTTTTACCGAACAGACAGACAGACAGACAGACAGACAGACGACAAAATGACGTTATAAGGGTTTTTTGGTCATACCTACAAAACCCTAAAAATGGCGCCAAAATACAGATATAACCTCATTGTTCTGTTAGATATTTGATTTTCGGTTATATTTTCAACATGATTTCTTTGCGTTGTGGGTTACGGCTACTAAAAAAATAATTGCATTGGAGGAATATTATATTCTAGCAAATCGGAAGTTGAAGGAGGGGGGGGGGGCTAAAATCCAACTTCGCATAAAGTCACCACATACCCACGAGACGGCTCTGTACTTAGAATAGCTTATATCGATGTTCTTTTGAAAGTAATATTTTTCATTAAAAAAAAAATCGAGTTATAGTGAAATCTAATAAAATGATATTACATATAATAAGGAATACCTAAAAATTTATTTGGGTTATAATTGAAGGAACAATAGTTCCATTTTCCCAGTTAATAAATATTTTGTTGTCAAACATTATAATAACAAATTTTCAGAATTAAAATAACAAATATATTAGTTAATATTTTGCATTATGAAAGCAATAACAAAATTTGCTCTGTCAATTATTATATGTATCTGCATTATTTGCGGAATATATTATCTGGTATAAACTAATCAGTCACAACCAGCTGTCATAACACGGTATTTTAAGCAGTTATACATTAAACAATTTATCAATCACTCAATTAAAATATGTAGTAATAATAATTTAGTATACCTTTTGATATAAATAAACCTAACAATAACAAGAGTACGTTGGTATTTTTAGTAGAACACACTGCAGGCACTAAGATATTAACCAGGTTTCTTACTAAAATTATAATAAATGGGATAGCTTTTGTGGAATATTTAAAATAAGTTTGGCTGACGTCAATCATCGTCTATTAGCCTAGTACAGGGTGGCTCAAGAGCTGTCTGTCTCTTTAAATACTTAAATATGGTACTTACAGAAATAGCAAGATTTGCACCATTTTTACCATCTGATATGAATAATATACTATAAGTTTTTAATTGCCGTTTCCATTTGCAAATGGAAAGACAACTGCTATATATCACCTTACGATATAGAAAGACTAATGGTGAAATTCTGTGGCAAATCTGTAAGCTTACAGATAAAATCTATAAGAAACTGTCCATAACAACCCATAAAACAATTCCTTAGATACGATCGTCTGTAGCTTATAGATTTGCCACAGAATTGCACAATAAAGCGGTGTCCACACTATGCCGCTGTTTGCCAGTTGTCAAGGCCATTTGGCAATGCCAGAAGTAATGTAGACGTGACCGTTGGAACATGTCATCGTGCCAGCGGCAAGCCAACAAGAATTGCTCGAGTGTCAGTCTCCTTCAAAGAAAGCCGATAAGAGTGGGGACGTGCCAACCACTGGCATCACGCGGCTTTAGGCTTAAATTCGGGTTGTGATTCAGACGCCGATGAGCAACGTTGTTTATAGATGGAGTGGACAAACGAAAAAGTGCTTAATTTGATCGATTTATACCGGGATTGTCCTGTTTTGTGGGACTTTCGTTTAAAGGATTATAAAAAAAAAGGACTATATCGTTTAAAGGTTTGATTTGAAATCTTGAACATGTAACTTAACGAATGGTAGGAATCTCCTGCCGCCAGGAATTGCAAAGTAACCGCTAGACGTTCATGGGCAGGAATAGCTCTTCTGAATGACATATCTTCCTTCTTGATATTTGGTGCAACCAAATTTAGAAGAACTTCAAAATCGCTACTTCTTATTCGAAAAAAGTTTTTGAAACCACATCCTCTGTACTCGAGATTCAATTCGTCCACATCGTCCAATACTAAATCCTTCATTAAGTCACGCGCTTCATATCGTGATCTACTTTGAGGACTTGGACGTACCCAAAACCGTTGTTTGCGCCGTTTGCGTATTTGTTCTTCACTGTCAAGTATGATAACAGCAGCTGAAGCAATTAGTTAATCCTCCTCGGTGAACATTGTGCGACTGAACTAAATGCCAACACAGATGTGGACGTTTTTACAGCCACTGGCTTTGCCAATTTTGCTTTGCCAACTGGCAAACAGCGGCATAGTGGGGATGCGCCTTAAAGCTGGTCAACTTTTCAACAAATTTCAACTCTCTAGGTTTAGCCGTTTGGCTACAATTTTTACCGAACAGACAGACAGACAGACAGACAGACAGACAGACAGACAGACAGACAGACAGACAGACGACAAATAGACGGTATAAGGGTTCTTTGGTCATACCTACAAAATCCTAAAAATGTGAACGTAATAACCCCAACAAATTATAATTCATTCCGTAGAAATTCACATAAAACCCTAAAAATTATTAAATTTGTGTGTAAATTTTCTCATAAATAATGTTTTTAAGCAATTCTATTCCTTATTTATTCATTTTTATTGACTAAATTCCCTAATGAGCTTTATCAAGGCCGACCATCTTGATTAGTTATGACGCGTATTTCTTACAGTGACATGTGCGATTTTTCTCTCTATTTTTAGCGAATAAAAGTGGTAAAACTATAGAATAAAGTTCTAAAAGTGTGTTACATTATGGACTTAGATGTTTGGACTCCTTGGAAACCAAAATTGAGGCGAGTAGAAAGGTAGATATTTAATTTTTATTTTATTAATACAAGCCATTATTATGTAATCATGAAGGTAGTTATAAAATTTTTCTGTGATATTTATTGGTGTATCTGTCCCAAAATAGTTGCTCCTAAGTTTAAATCCATGCCACATGATACCTAAAACTTCAAACATTTAAGTGGAGCAAAATTTACCTAAATAAGACCATCCAAAAAAATAAAATAAAAATTGATGTGAAGTGTGAATTTTCACACATTTCAGTGTTTCGCAGGTATTTAGTAAGTAAATAATGATTATTTGGGATGCCAAAACAAATTTTATGTTAAAATATTTTTTTTGTTTATTTTAATTCGAATGCCTAATACCATTATGTAGGTTTCTAAATATGTGCAGTATTTTTTTTATATAGCAAGGTTCATTAAGATTTTGAAAATTGCGCTTATGGCTTCCATTGGTTGTTTTAGTCATAAGCTCCGCCCTTCTGATTTCGTGTATTTATAGGAATATAAATAGCAGTATAGCAGTAATATATTTAGGCACTAATATGATACAGACATTATAACACATGACATAACATATATTTTATATATTTTATTTTTTTACTTGTATCCATCGTATTATATATAAGTTACTTGGTTTTAAGTCCAAGAGTATTCAATTTCAACAATTTCCACTGATTATTAAATTTACGCTTTTAAAAATTAAATGCATTATTTGCCCAAATATAACTAGAATTTTGAAAAAATAATTTAAACAAAATAAAAATGCAAAAAAAACAGATAAAATTAAATTGCCTCGAGGCCGGATTGAACTCGAGTTTGCAAATTAGAACGCCAGTATTCTAAGCATTACCATCGAAGTGCTCTGTTTACTGTACTACATAATATCATTAGATATTTTACATGGTCAAGCAAAAAACACAAAAATGCGTTATTTTCCGAAAACATAATCTGATCAAAAATTCCTGTTGTACTATTCCGGTTCACACAAATGTACATTACTTAGAATTTTTTCAGATATTTAGTTTAAACCATCTGGGCTACAGGTGTGGGACAATTTTTTTTCCACAATTTTGGCAAAAATCGCGTCAAAATAATTTATTTTGCAAAAACAAAATTTTGATCGTTAGTCTACGTACTAAGGGTTTTCATTTGATACCCTACTCAGAATTTAAAAAAAAATATTTTTTTTTCGGTGTACAATATTTGTTTATATTTTTAGGGGGATGTGTTTTTTAGATGTTTTGGTATTTTTCCTATGTGCGGGTCAACGAGTTGTATAAGCATGCCAAATTTCAACTCTCTAGGTTTAGCTGTTTGGCTACAATTTTTACCGAACAGACAGGCAGACAGACAGACAGACAGACAGACAGACAGACGACAAAATGACGGTATACTAGCGTCGGCGAATCAGTGCAGTTACGTCACAATACGAAACAAACGAATGTATTGTTTGGAATTGTTTGTTACGTCGTGTGACGTAACTGCACTGATTCGCCGACGCTAGTATATAAGGGTTTTTTGGTTATACCTACAAAATCCTAAAAAAGAGTCATGAATAAAAAAGTTTAAGAAGCGCTGTTCTAGACCTTTTTAAATCAAAATTATTCGTAAAAAAATCCGTAACAATAAACATATTGTCTTACCAACTTAGAAATAATTAATAACCAAGTAATTTGATAATTATACTTACATCAATAGAATGTCTATTACCGTTTGAAATATTTAATTTTAATATTCCTGTTTGTAATTTTATATAAAAAGCCAGCTGGATATTGTAATAATAAAAATTACTAAGTTATAATAGTTTTAGAAATTAACTATTAAACTATGTTCCTTGCTGTGATTCGAACATATATGACCGATTCTACGCTTGCTACGAGATATGTTTTTAATGTTATGTTATGTGCTGTTGCATAACGTTATATAGGTATATAGGTGGGTAATAGTCGTATATTATATGCTTCTGTAAAAATAGAAATATTTTGTTTTATAAATATTACTACAAATTATAGTTTTCAGTAAGTAAATTGTATAATTTTTGTAATGACATATCTAATAATGTAAGAGGTTTTATAAGTTTTGTGTCATTTTGTAAAATAAATGAGTAGGAAAAGGTGACCTCAAAGTTTTTTTTTCAACAATTATGCACGATTGATGACTTAACCAGTAATGAAGAATATATGCGCTTGATTTTTGAACCACAATCAATACGTATAAGGTACTGTCAGCGTTTTGGGCTCTCCTTCTAATCGACAAGTGCGGCAAAAAGCCTTATGTAACGAGTTATTTATACTATTTTGCTTTTTCATGCTTTTTAAAATAATAAATTTGCATTATATAGTCAAACAACATTCCCGTTGAGGGTATGCAATTTGGTATGCAAATTTAACAGTTGGCTGGACTTGTTTGACAGGCAAATTATGGCTAAAGTAGTGTATCCTTTGCCAAAAATGCAAAAAATTAATAACATTATTAGCCATAATTTAACCATGAAATAAAAAAATAATTAATTTTGTCAAAAACTGTAATATTTGCCAAAACGCAATCGGATCAAAAATTCCTTTCGTACGTTTCCGGTTCAGATCAATATATATTACTTAGAATTTTTTTAGATTTTTAGTTTAATCCCTTTGGGTTAAAGGGTGTGGAAGAGTAATTTTTTTTAGATTTTTAGTTTAATCCCATTGGTTTAAAGGGTGTGGAACAGTATTTTTGAAAGAAACTTTTTAAAATAAAGGAATTTTAAGAAACTGCTTTCCGTTTCTTAATCTACCTCTTAAGAGCTCTCTTTTAATATGATACAACAAATTTTTAAAAAATATTTTTTTTCTATGCCACAAAACATCAATATTTTCGAAAAATTAATCTCATCAAATATTTCTGTTGACGTATTCTGGTTCCCACCTATGTATATTATTAAAAATTTTCTCAGATTTTTAGTTCAACCACTTTGGGAAATAGGGTGGAGGATAAAAGTTTTTTTTTGACATATTTATGGGGAAAATCCCATAAAATATCGAATTTGAAAAATAAAAATTTCCTTGTTTATCGGTGCATTGAGATTTGATTTAATAAACCAATCAAAATTAAAAAAAAAAAATAGTTT
This sequence comes from Liopterus haemorrhoidalis, assembly GCA_963971575.1. NCBI lineage: Eukaryota > Metazoa > Arthropoda > Insecta > Coleoptera > Dytiscidae > Liopterus > Liopterus haemorrhoidalis. The sequence goes on along the minus strand of OZ020618.1, from coordinate 11,138,788 downwards.
TTCATTAAATACATATTTGTTTATATTTATCTCGCGATGTGTTTTTTTGAATTCTCTATACCAGGGGTCGGCAACCTGTGGCTCTGGAGCCGCGTGCGGCTCTTTTAGAAAATATTGTGGCTCTTTGAAAAATTGGCTGGTTTTTATTTTAATATAATTTTTTTTTTTTTCAACTTTCTGCCTGTACTATACAGGTTTTGTATTGTTCAGGATGTTTTACGGTGCAATTCACGCCCTGTAATTCCCCGAGTTGCTGCATATTCCCTTTTAGAAGAAGTAATTTCTGATGAATGATATACGTGCAGAAACATTTTTATATTTTATTAATTTTCAAAAACATAAGGACAATAACAACGTTATTAATGCAATATTTTTTGTACAAGCTGTTGTTAACATGCAAGAAGCTTTTGGAGAAAGATTTAAATAGTTTAGAAAATATAAAGCTACATTAGCTCTTTTGACAAAACCAATTGAAGCAGATATGCAGCAATTACATTCATCACCATTCCCATTGATTAATCAGGTACAATTTGAACTTCAATTATTTGATTTGAAATCCAAAGATTTATGGAATAATATATTCTTAAAACTTATTTCTGAACTGGAAAGTTTAGAAAGAGATACGTTCATTTTATCCAGCATAAGTGGACCGAAATTCGCAATCTTCAAGATGTAGATAAAGTTGTTTTCGAAGCTTGGAATCGTCTTCCAGAATCGTTCAATCATTTAAAAAATTATGCTTTTGGACTACTGACAATTTTCGGATCCACATATTACTGTGAACAACTCATTTCACATATAAAATTAATAGTCAGTTAAGAAGTAATCTTACTGACCTGAAACTTGAGTGCTGCCTTAAGTTAAAGATTACTGAATATTTACCAAATAATGAAGTCTTATCGAACACTATGCAAGTAGCAATCGTCACAGTAAAAAAAAATATTATATTGTAATATACTGGCAAGTGAAATAGGAATCACAAACTAAATGTATAAGGAAATATTAATTTATTTATACATTATATATTAATAAAATTTTTTACATTTTTTCTTATATATAGCATATATTTTTTAGCGGCTCTTCCGTGTTATTGTTTTTGTTTTCAATATAGATTTGGCTCTTTGTCACTGAAAGGTTGCCGACCTCTGCTCTATTCCTTTCATTTCTGTGGATTAAAGAATTGTACGAGCATGCCAAATTTCAGCATTCTGTGTACAGCCGTTTGACTAAAATTTCTACCGTACAGACAGACAGACACTCATGACATTATATGGTTTTTTGGTCATATAGGCTATTCCTTTAGGCGGAAATAAATGGAATTTAAATTTTCTCATTGTTGTAATTTGCTAATTTTTTATATATTGAAGCAAGCTTTTCCTAAACAAATTCATCAAAAGCTTCAATCAATCGGTAAAGTTACTAGATTTGAAAATCTAGTTCCGCCTAAACCAAAGAAACCACCTATACCTACAAAACCCTAAAAAGAATTCTGCTATTTTCTAATAATAAAATACGTAATTGATCTTCAGCACATCATAGGTATACGCCACTGAAAGGAAGCAATGTAATCATTACCGTTTACACATTGCATTTTTACGCTGTCTTTTACAAACACGCGATATTTCAACTTGAATTTTTTCACTGTAATTAAGCTTTCGATCTAATTCATTATTTAATCAGTAATGAACAATAATTACACGAAATTCCAACTGGGATTCGAACCCAAGTTTCAACCGTTAGTCTATACTAATACAGTCAATGTACTACTTATTAATTAAAAACATTTTATCAGCGTAAATGATTTAGAACTGAAATTAAATAACTGTATATTTGTCACAATATTAAGACCTCCCAAGTTAAATCTAATCAAAAAATTTAGAATTAGAAATTTATTTTATTGACCTTAATACCCGTGATACCAACGATCACGAAATATTCATATAAAATAGATAAAAATACAACAATTTATCAAAAAATGGTATCTTAAATCATTGCTTTAAATGAAAAATCGTGCGTGATTTTTCATGGTTTGGTTAAAATTGCTATAAGCATACTTCTCAGGGACGTACTAGCTATATAAGGGTCTGGGGCAATAAACAGGCTGGACCAGACAAGGGCCGTTTTCGGGCCGACAAGGAAATATTTTCCCTCAACCAGTGTCAGCCCTAAAACCTTATTTATAATAGATCCACAGCACAAGCATAACATGAAAATCATAGTACTGTCTTAGTTAAAATCATAGTACTGAAAAATAAAATTTGATTGTTAATCCACACATAAGAGGTTTCACTTGATAGTCCACTCAAAATTAAATTAAATATTTATTTTTTCAATAAATACATATTTGATTATATTTATCTCGCGCTGTGCTTTTTAGGGTTTTGGGGGTATGACCACCAAAAACTGTTATAACGTCACTCATGTGTATCATGAGTCTCCTGTCTGTCTGTCTGTCTGTAGGGCAGAAATTGTAACGGCTTAACATAGAATGTTGAAATTTGACATGCTTGTACAACTCTTTGACCCACATATAGGAAAAATACTGAGGGTACTATTTTATTACTATAAATTCCTATAATCCCTCTTTGATACCTTAAAAACAAAAATCTAAAATAATTGGAACAATAGGTTGAACCACAACGTATAATAGTATAGTAAAATAACTGAACACTACACACTACAATCTACAGTGTAGAGTCTAGTGTAGTTTTCAAAACTCGGTCCTCAGCTGTTAAAAAAAAAATATTATATTTTTCATTTCTTGACACTATCTTAGCCATAAATGCAAAAATTCTAGAACATTATTAGCCATAATTTAGCCATGAATTAAAAAAAATAATTAATTTTGTCTAAAACATAAGAACTACAATACTTTTCAAAAACGCAATCTGATAAAAAATTCCTCTCGTACGTTTCCGGCGCAAATCAATGTACATTACCTATAATTTTTTCAGATTTTTAGTTTAACTCCTTTTGGTAAAATTTTTCAGTGGGACAAATATTTTAGTACATTTTGGAGTAAAATTCTATAAAAAACGAATTTCAAAAACTACTTTTCATTCCTCAATCTACGTTTTAAGAGCTTTCTTTTAATACCATACAATAAATTTAAAAAATATATATTTTTTTTTATCGATGACACAAAATTATGGTAATTTTTCGAAAAACTAACCTGATCAAAAATTCCTGTTGAACTATTCCGGTTCCCATCAATGTTCTTTATGGATATATTTTTTTAGATTTTTAGATCAACCTTATTTCACCTCTTCATTTCACCTCTGAGAGATAGAGTGGGATTAAATCTTTTTGACATATTTTTGGCAAAAATTCCAGTAAAAAAAAATGGATTTGTCAAAAATAAAAATTTTATTGTTGATCCACGAATTAAGAAGTGGCATTTGGTATGTCACACAAAATTAAAAAAATAGTATATTATGTTACTAGGAGTAGAACGCGCTCTTTTTTGTGCTGAGCTCAAATGTTGCTGCCGAGGCGCAGCCGAGGCTTGCATATTGAGCGAAGCACAAAAAATGCATTCTACTCCGAGTGACATATACTATTTTTTCTTCAAGCGTAGTTATTAAAAATTTGCAACCATAAATACTTATGACTTTATAGTTTCAGATGATATTGGTGCTAATTCCGGCGGTGTACATTGAATTGGTTGAGACATTTTTTAATTTTTAATCTTTATATTGTGTATTTTGTAACTAATCACAGAATGATCACAGAATAATAATAAAGTAACTCACTAATAACGTAACTAATTTCTGAATTCACTACAAACCACGCTACAAACATATTAAATTGACAGATGTTTTGTTTATGGCGACTGCTCCCATCAGTGCCATCTGTTGATAACTATATGAACTATTTACTAGTATAAAAAGGTTCACATTTTGTTACTAGTAAAAAAATGTATCATTTCTACCGAATGTATTGAACAATGTAATGTTAGCATTATAATCCGCTTGAAGAAAATATATATATATTATTTATTAAATACATAATTTTTTATATTTATCTCGGGATATGTTTTTTTGAACTCTCAGTATTTTTACTATATGTGGGTCAAAGAGTTGTATAAGCATGCCAAATTTTAGCTTTCTATGTTAAGCTGTTTGGCTACAATTTCTACCGTACAGACAGACAGACAGATAGACATACAGACAGACAGACCTACAGACACATGAGTGACGTTATAAAGGTTTTTTGGTCATACTGGCAAAACCTAAAAAGGACCGATAAAAGTTTCAAATCACCGATTCGACAGCCCCAGTCCGCCCCTGGTATTTCTGTTAGTTGAAACTTGAAGTTGGAATACTCTGAAAGCTTGAAGTCATAATTCGGGCTTTTGGTGTTATCACACACAAACAGGCTATACTAAGAAGAAGATTTATATCGTTTTCTAACTCCTATTTACGAAGAGTGTCGTTTGTGTCGCTAGTGTTGCTTTTACCCCGTATCCAAATTATATTTTACCGTGTATCTTATATGTAGTTTGTTTTGTTATCAACTGTGAAATCTTGTTAATGTATTAGACTTTTTTGTGGATATATGAGAAGGGTGCATCGCTCTGCACATGTTAGGGAAATTGGGAATTATGGGGGTAAACTTATCGACCTATCGTTATACTAATTAATAGTTTTAAAGTTTCCTTTCTGATACGGACTTTGTTACGTTCACTTGCTATACAGGTTGGTTTAACTTTGTTGTTTGTAGTTATAGTCTGTTTTTAAACTAGGAGGAGTAATTGCAAAAGTCAAATTTACACTATAACAAATCACCAGAAAAGTCACTAGATTTTTTTGCGGGAAAATTTAATTTCGGCAAAATAAAAGTCAATAATAATTGTTAACTGAAAAATAATTTTATTTAGGTCAACCTGTATTATTTTTTACTGTTAACATGTAATTTTATTTATTAAATATCAAATTAAAAGATGGCACAAGCAAATATAAACTCCGGTTCCATTCCGTTGCCATTTTTTACGTTGGAATGTCAAAATTTTAATTCCAACAGTGAAACCATGGAAACGAATGACATAAGTCAAAAGTAAAATGTTTTTTTACATATTTTAATGACAAAAAAATAAATAAATGGAAAATTTGTATTAAGAATGACACAAAAAATCAAAATATAAAGAAAATGACTTTTTAAAATGATATTAACCTTAACCAAAAAATGTTTATTATAAGTATGATTTAAAAAGCTTAAACAAAACGGCCAAAAAGCACGATTTAACGGTGAAAGTAACTAGATTTTGAAATCTAGTAATTTTTATCTATTAATTCGGACTTTTGGTCATTTTGTTTAAACTTTGTAAATCATATTATCTGTCTCATTTGTAATACGGAACTAACAGGAAAAGTTCATTTTTTATGTTGTATATTGACAATATATTTATAATATTATCATAGTATTGGTTCACACGGATACGCCAAAGTCTGTTTACACCACAACAGTCACCAAAGTAACCAGATCTAGTTTCGTATTACAAATTGAGACAGATTATACTTACATTGCGAATTGTAGATTAAATTGATTGTCATTATAAAATGTTCTTTTCATTGCATTTTAATTTTTTTGTCATTCTTAATAAAAATCTGCCATTTTTTTTTACCGACCGCCAACATATATAAGGGTGGTATTGTGCTCATACCGATTTTGACATTTCGAGATTTCGATGGATCTCCACGAATTGTCCCTACATAACGTTTTGACTATTTTTAGCATGATGTCTTTTTTATGATTTTCCTATTACTCTTTTAAAACCCGTAACTGTTTCCAATCATTTTGGGGCCTATATAAACATTATATTTCACTATTACTAACTAAAATATCAGCTGTGGCCAGCACAGGACTGACCGCCATCATAAAGTACTTGTATAAAATACATTCTAGCAGCAGAGTAGAAATAACTTGGCCTAATATTTTCTAACAGAGATATTATTTACCATGACCATGGAAACGTTACATATAACTATGAAAAATTGACATTTGTATGAAAAAATTGAGAAAAACGTCTCAAATAAAAGTTATTAGTTATTGCATTTATAACAACTTTTGTTATAAAATTTTTTCGAAATATTTTTCTGTTGCTAAATATTCGCAAAAATCTTAAAATCGACACGAGTAAAAGTTGATCAACTCGTGCCATTGATGCCAAACTTTTATCCTCCACCATATTTCCCAGAGGGATTGGTCTAAAAATCTGAAAAAAATCGCAATAATTTCTTTATTTCATTACCTTTTTCAAAAATGTGTCAAAAAAATTATTACCGTCCATCAAAAGTTGATGAACTCGTGCCATTAATGTCGAAAGCTTAAATATGAAGTTTCATAAAAATCCTTTTAGCCGAATTTGCTCTGCACGTGTACACAGACAGACGGACAGACCGACAGACGGACGGACGGACAGACAGACCGACAGACATCATGCTAAAAATAGTCAAAACGTTATGTAGGGACCTCAATTCGTGGATATCCATCGAAATCTCGAAATGTCAAAATCGGTATGATCACAATACCTCCCTTATGTTGGCGGTCGGTAAAAAGTTTCTATTTAATTACCTTAAAATTAATTCTGTCTAAACTAATAAATTTTACAAAATATTAATTATTCCCTAGCTTATCTCACCCTTCCGCGCCCCAATTGTCCTTTTACTTCCCCATTCGTGACCCCTTATAAGCATGACATATCACTACTCATATGAATAAAAATTTGCAAGAAATTTTTTAATTATATACACCACCCGGAAGCATCATACTACCATACACCATACTACCATATATCGTCCAATCTAGAAAATATTTATCACTATTTTTCAGTTGTCCTAAAATTCCACAATTTCATTAGTGAAAGAGTCACGCAATCTCAGACTAATATGCGTTAATAAGCTGTGAAAATGGATGTCAAGACCATGAAAATGTTATCATCAGACACAATCATTATGAATCATGTTTAATAGGTGAGCACAGATGGTTTTTAACTAAATTGCTGGAGGAATGTTTGTTAGAAACTATGAGAAATTATGATGGTTATTTATTGTAGATTTATTAATTGATAAATTGTTATAAAATAGGTGTTTATTATTATTAATTAAACTAAATGGGTAGAAAAAATAAATAAAAAATAGACTAAATGGGTACAATAATAAATTATTGTATAATAGGGGATACGCATAAAATTTATATTTCCTTAAAACTAAATTTTTTTGATATTTTAATGTTAGTTATGTCACCTAACACAACTAAAATCACATTTTAATTAATATTATAGCCAAATTTTTTAATTAAAATATTGTAAATTTGAAATAAGCCGACCACGCCGCGAAGGTTGCGGAGTAGATACGACTGAGACTGTAAGGGTTTGACGTCACAGATACAGACAAAACATAATGTTTACGTGTTTATATTGTATTGTTTGAGAGTTTTGTATTTGTTTTTAAACAATTTTTCACGCATTTATTATTAAAATAATTTATAAAATATATGTACTCACATTAAAATGGTCTTCACAAACATAAAGTTTACTTTTTTCTAAAATATCGGTTTTATTTCGCCTCATAGCTTTTCTGTTGTTTTTCGTCATCAGGTAATGGTATAAATTATTTTTTTGGATTTCTAATTGAACTATTTGTGCACATTGGTACTAAACAATATTTTCGACTATGTTTCAAAGTACTGGGGCCTGGATCTTCCATATTTTATATATTTTAATATAAAATTTAATTCGGTAAACATGTATAAATTGTTTTTATAGAATTAAACTTTATTATAATTAAAATCACTCTAACTTTACATAACCTATAAAAGTTATACAAACGAATAAGTTCACAACAGACTATGTACGCTGGGTAGACTAGTAGTGTCAGTTAGAAGGGTATGACGTCACACGTCGTTTTCGCGCGCTACATACATTTATGATTTTGTTAAGCTATCAAATTAAAAAAAAAAAAATTAAAAACTGTTTTTTATGTTTATATGCAACAAGAGGAATATAATAAAAAAATTTAAAAAAAATCATGCCTATCCCCTATTGATAGAGGAGTCCGTGTATACTCGGCGAAACATTAATATTGAATAAATAAATAAATAAAACACTCGGTAGGTTTCACAAATTTAGTTTATTTTATACGCATTTCGGCAGTGACGATAAATTATTGTACCGAAAATGAACATGTTAATAACATTTTCATGTTAGTGGGTGATCATTAATAAGGTGACCAACCGTCCTCCTTTTGTAAGGTCTGTCCTTCCTTGAAACGTGTCCTCTTCGATATTAGTCCTCCTTTTCGTAAATTTTCGTATTATATCGATGCCGAGCCGATCCGTTGCAATTGATGTGACGTATTTGCATTTGACATTCGGCAAGGTTCGGTGGCCATAAATCTCATCTGGTTTTCGATTTATATTTAAATTTAGAAATTTTAACAGCAATTCTTAGTAAAATTGCACTAAAAATTGAGTTCCTCTTTCTCCGCGTAAACCACGATCTCGGAATTTTGAGGCCCCCATCAAGCCGGGGGCCCTGGGCTCGTGCCCCATGTACTCTTATGGAAAAGACGGAACAGAAGAGAGTCTTGCATACATATTCTACCTCTTCCTAAATGTCTTTACCTGGTAGCTGTATACCTGTTTTTAATAACAATAAACGGAATGTACCCCCACACAAAATTTAACGAATAAAAATATGTATCTGTAATGCCATTTTTCTTAATCAAACCTGTTAAATATTCATTTAATTCAATAATTTATTTTTTATATATTTAAATGCAAAGCAGGTTTATTACAACTAACTCAGCTTTGTGATATGAACAACATGAATTGAAAATTTAGAAAGCCTGGAGCGAATTGAATGAACCAACTTGTGAAATGCTATGGAAAATATTCACTGTTTTGGTAACTGATATTTTTTATTAACTTTTGTCTGAAAACCTTTTTATTTATGTACGGTATGGATTTCATACAATGTAGACGATTTTAAAAACAGCATGTCTGGAATGTAAAGGAATTATGGGATATTTTAAACTGGAACACGTTTATTTATACCGTTATTATTTGAGAGAATTTGAAGATACGCATTCTCTTAAAGGTTTTCCCAATGATCTGTTGGTAAAGGCCTTATCATATTAACGTCTACACTTGGAAAATTAAAGATTTTGCATTCGAATGGAAGTAATTTGTATGTGATAGTATGAAAAAAAAATCAGCTCTGGCCACCACAGGACCGACCGCCATCATAAAGTACTTATATAAAATACATTCTAGCAGCAGAGTATGGAAACGTTACATATAAGTATGAAAAAATTGACTTTTAAAATTTTTACAAAAGTTTTATCAAAAAACGTCTCAAAAGTTATTACTTATTGCATTTATAGCAAGTTTTGTTCAATAAATTTTTTCGAAATATTTTTCTGGTTAAATATTCGCAAATATCTTAAAATCGACACGAGTAAACTCTCATTTGTAGTCAACCGATTTCTACCAAAAGCTGATCAACTCGTGCCATAGATGTCAAAAGCTTAAATATGCAGTTTCATAAAAATCCTTTTAGCCGAATTTGCTCTGCACGTGTACACAGACAAACAGACGGACGGACGGACAGACTGACGGACAGACAGACCGACAGACATCATGCTAAAAATAGTCAAAACGTTATATGGGGACCTCAATTCGTGGAGATCCATCGAAATCTCGAAATGTCCAAATCGCTATGATCACAATACCTCCCTTATATATGTTGGCGGTCGGTAAAAATATATATATATTTTATATACTTTATTTTTTATAATGTCACTTTTTCTTTTTGACATATAAGTTTTGGTTACCAACATGAAACATGATATAACCACGGAGCTCATTACTTGAGAACTTGAGAAAATAAAAATCAAGCTTAGTTCCGCTTAAACATAACAAACAGTGACTACAGAAAAAGATAAAAATGGATATGTGTAAAAGCAAAAAATCTTTACTGCCTCATCGTATTGATCTATTAATACAAATAGTATTAATCAAATTATAAACTGGATAGTATGAAAACCCGGTATTGAATATTAACAATTTCGTTCGCGTTCTTGAACAAAAAAAAGAAAATGTTACCGAAGCTAACCGAGGATCTAACAAATATTGGCATACATGATACATGGAAAGATCAGACAATTAACAGATCAAGATGGTGGACTTATGTAAGTGAGGCCAAAAATCAACCCAACTGACAGTCCTCATAGAAGAAGACGAAGACTTTTATATAATATTTCTTATTTTTAAATACGAATAGTTGCAGAATCTCAAAAAATGAAAATATTCACTCGCGTTCATTTTTTTCTAAGAAATTGGAGTAATTCACTTAGCTAATCATTCGCGGAGTTGTGAGTAAGGTGAAAAATACGATTTTTAAGGTATTCATAAAATAACTGCAGTATTTAGCAATGCATTTTATTTTGGTTAGTCAGAAGTATTTGTAGTTGATTAATGTATATTATAATGAATTTTATAATTATTTCTAGTATTGAAAAGATGATTTCTTCATTAATCATGTTATTACTTTTATTTTTAATTATTAAAATAAATTTAAATTTTAAATTTCCTGATTTGAAGCATCCAAGAAATATGTTTAACATAATCTAAAAAATATCGAAGATGTCTCGCTAAAATAAGATTTCAGACATAAAATTCAATTTACTCTGCTCGTACTTAAAAAACGATTATTTAAATATTCATCCCGGTACACCAGAGTAACACAGGTCGCTAAAGAAAAAATCCATGACTAAGTACAATCTGAAGTCAAAGTGGCAAAAATTGCAAGAAAGAAGATTAATATCAAGTGGGCAATGATTGATTGATTTTGTTGATTGTCGGGGGTTACAAGGGGGGCTGTTAGTGACTCCGCCCCCCAGGAGGATAGAACGCACGCGGGCTAGTGGCTCAGGACCAGTTCCGCAGTCGTATCGCATCCGCTGTACGAGAAACATTCACCACGCCGCGAGCAATTTCATCTCCGAGCTCGCGTCTTATTTACGTTTCTAAAAGTGCGTGTATAGTGATGAAAACAATGTAATAACACAAAGTGAAAACAGGATTATTTGGTGTTTTTACGTGCTGACAATGATAAATAATCTCTTGTGAATTTAGTAAAGAAATCCGAAAAAAATGTCTCCGTTTTTAGTGTGTTTAATGTTGCCGCTTTTGGCTTTTGCGGCTTCTGATCTTAGGTTAAAGATGTTTGCCGCTCAAACTCCCGTGGATCCGTGTTATGATGAAGACAGACCTAGACGTTGCATTCCTGATTTTGTAAATGCCGCTTTCGAAGTACCTGTTACCGCATCTTCAACTTGCGGCCAACATTCACCGGCTCGCTATTGTGACATGACAGACGCCGGTGTACCTGGAGTTTGCCACGTGTGTGATGATATGCAACCCAAAAGGAGATTCCCAGCAGCATATTTAACAGATCTAAATAACCCTAATAATGTGACCTGTTGGAGATCAGAACCGTTAGTGTCATCATCCTCACCAAACGCACCACCAGACAATGTAACACTAACTCTGTCACTCGGAAAGAAATACGAACTGACTTACGTGAGTCTACAGTTCTGTCCACGTACCCCTAAACCGGATTCCATTGCTATCTACAAGAGTATGGACTACGGGAAAAGTTGGCAGCCGTTCCAGTTCTACTCTAGTCAGTGCAGGAGGGTTTATGGACGACCAAATCGGGCAACAATTACTAAAATTAACGAACAAGAAGCTAGATGCACCGACGCACACAGATATACAGGAGGTGATGGATTGAGTGTCGGGCATGTCTCGAGAATAGCTTTTAGTACATTGGAAGGCCGTCCTAGTGCTTCTGATTTCGATAATTCCCCTGTGTTACAAGACTGGGTGACAGCAACTGATATAAAGGTGGTTTTTAATCGGTTGTACATGCCTGTTGAGGATTTGACTGATGGTATTGATAGTATCTTAGTGGATGAGCACCAAGTGAAACACTTCTCCGAGGAGGATAACCATACTAAAATCCCGACAGTTCATCTGATAAAGTCGCCGTTGAATGAGATGCAGAGTTTGGACGATGAGCCTAAGGTGTCGGCGTCTATTTCCGCGGACGTGGGTTCGAATGGTATAATGAGTGGCTATACCGGTGGCGGCACGAGTTCTACAATGACGTATCATTACGCCGTTGCTGATTTTGCCGTGGGTGGTCGGTGTAAGTGTAATGGACATGCGAGTAAATGCGTGAAAGGGCGAGACGGACAGTTATCGTGCGAATGTAAGCATAACACAGCAGGACGCGATTGCGAGAGGTGTAAACCATTCCATTTTGACAGACCATGGGGCCGTGCTACTGCCAGAGATGCCAACGAATGCAAAGGTAAACAAACTATCTATCAGCACAACTAGATGTTTATCGGCGCTGACTTCAAAGTACGCAATTTGTAGTAAATGCTTTAGTAGAAGCTGAAAGCGTATAATATTACATGTAGCGGAATTATAAGCTATAAAATCGCAATAAAATTAAAACATAAAACTACTCAGTGAGACAGATTTGGAGTGTGTGGTGCACATCATGTACTAAAGACACTCATATCTTAAGTAAAGACTAGCGTATTATCTAAAGTAATTATTAGTCCATCAATTTTGGCATACAGCTATGGGGTCTATTTGCATTAGGTCTATTTACAGAATGCAAAAAGTTGATTAGACCCTATCTGGAGGTACCCTCTTATCTGTCTTGCTAAAATATTCAGAGACCGCTTTAATTCTCAGCGTTCAAGTTATCTATTTCTAAGACGAAAATAGACCGAGTTTACACAGCAAGCCTACTTTATAACATCCAAAAATTCAAGTATACATACTGCGATCCATAAATTTTAAGACAAAACACGAGAAAAACAAAACATTTTATTTTAAATACAACCCATTCGCAACAAACTTTAGCGCAGTCGTAGTTTTTGAACCGTAGAAAATTAATTTTGTTTGATTGTCTTTAACTCTTTCGTTAATATTTTTAAATGGATCATCCACAAATTGATCTTTTAGATTTATTTTTAATTTGAGAAATAGAAATTTAAGAAAATAAATGAGTGAATAAGGTGAGTGATAAAGTGTGGTGATACTTGGAACAATAATTGGCAAATTTTGTTAGCATGGTGAAAGAAAAAAAATACGCAAATTGAATGCTGCGAGATGCGTTGAATGTGTGCGTTACAAAAAACGATTTAGAAATTCACTGGCCAATTGGCTTCTCGTGCCAATTGTCCCGGGTTCGAATCCTGGTTAGGACACGGATGTTTGTATTCGTCCTCATCATCCTCATTAAAATTAAAAAGTAATTTTTCATTAAAATTTGACAAAAAAAATGAATAAATAATAAATAAATAAATTGTTCAGATGCTGGTTAAATGGATAACTTAAAAGTGTGAATATTCACACATATCAGGGTTTTGTAGGTATTTAATAAGTGTACAAAGGCAACAGAATTCTGGATGTCTAGGACAATATTTCTTCTATAATCACATCAAAATCAACAGTTTTTTTGATAATCACTTTTATTCGTTATTTGAGAATTAAGAGCTTCCATTTAATTTTTTTAAACAAAATTTAATTAATCTGTCAAATATCCCAGCGTTTTTTCTGCATTTGCTTCGTATTCAAGTCTTCATTAGATTAATAAGAAATATTTTACAGTGTAGAGTGTAGAGTGTAGAGTGGTGTGGTGTGAGTAACTCAGTTCGCAACTATTAAAAAAATATATTATTTTTTTAATATTTATAATTCCAAAAAATACACGCACTATCTTAACTACAAAAAATCCAAAACATTATTAGCCATAATTTAACCATGAATTAAAAAAATAATATTTTTTTTCAAAAACTGCCATATTTTCCAAAAACACAATCTGATCAAAAATCTCTCATACGTTTCCGGCTCAGATCAATATACATTACCTATAATTTTTTCAGATTTTTGGTTTAACTCTTTTTGGTAAAAGGGTGCGGGACAAAAACTTTTGCACATTTTTGGCTAAATTTATGTTCAAATAAACGAATTTCAAAAAACTATCAATCATTCCGTAATCTACGTCTTAGGAGCTTTCTTTTGATACCACACAATAAATTTTTAAAACATATTTTTTTTTATCAACCACAAAAAAATCGACATTTCTTGAAAAATTTATCTGATTAATAATTCCTGTTGAACTATTTCGGTTCCCATCAATGATCATTACGGAGATTTTGGGGTGGGGGACAAAAGTTTTTTGACGTATTTTTGGCAAAAATCCAATAAAAAAAATACATTTTTCAAAAATAAAAATTTGTTTGTTAATCCACGCATTAAGAGGTTTCATTTGGTATGCCACTCAAAATTTTAAAAAAATATTTATTTTTTTATTAAATACATATTTGTTTATATTTATCCCGCGCTGTATTTTTTAGAACTCTCTATAGTTTTCCTATATGTGGGTCAAAAAGTTGTACAAGTATACCAAATTTCAACTTTCTATGTTCAACCGTTTGGCTATAATTTTTACCGTACAGACAGACAGACACATGAGTGATGTTATAAGGGTTTTTTGGTGGTCATACCTACAAAACCCTAAAAAGAAATTGTTTTTGGTCAGCGTTTAGTAATTTCCCGATCTCTACCGTAAAACAATATGGTCTTCTGAGCCCCCTCCCAAGAAAAAATTCCTAAGTGCGCACATGCTCGCAATAATTGTGTCTCTGTTGTGTATTCGGTACAAACACAAATATAATCCTTCCAAGGATTTAACATTTAGAAAGGCACCTAATTTTGTATTCTAATTGTCCTTTAATGATATAATAGAACAGTTGCAAGCTTTATAAATTATAAATGTAAATGCATTATTGCCATGTGTAAGTTTTAAAACGATTACATAGTTCTATAATGTCACTTATTATTTCATCAATATTAGTTTATTAATGCGCACTTTGAAGTCCTGCTACGTGAAATTTCAAACAGAAGCTTTTAGTTTAGAAGCCAACAGCGTATAACGTTAATAAAATGAAAAACTTAGCTGTAATGTTATGTTTATTATATATTATTACTTTTCCCGTGATAAGCGTTATTTTAAAAGCTGAATTAGGATTGTTTCACGCATTTGTTTTTTAATGGACAGAGACGGACTGGACCCTAAGAAAATACATAAAGAAAATTCCTACATTCAAAAATTAATTTATTTTAAATGTGGTTTAATTTTCTTGATTTAGATCAGTCTTTCCCAAAATTTTAACATACGTGGATCTCTTTTAACAATTGATTTTATAGGAGCGCACTACCGTATAGTTATCAATAATTTCTTGTACAAAACTAACAATCTTATACCAAAAGTAATTACATAAGGGTTGGCCATGGAAAAATAAAATAATGTCTACACTCTGTTCCAAACGGTTAGGCAGAACTAAATGGGAATTTTGTTCTTTTAGGTTGTCACGAGAAGGGACCTGGCTTGGGTTATTTAATTTTTCACGTTGGAATGTCAAAATTAAAAATTCCAACAATGAAACCATGGAAACGAATGACATATGTCAAAATTAAATTATGTTTTTTACATATTTTAATGACAAAAAAATAAATAAATGGGAAATTTGTATTAAGAATGACACAAAAAATCAAAATATAAAGAAAATGACATTTTAAAATGATATTAATCTTAATCAAAAAATGTTTATTGTAAGTATGATTTACAAAGCTTAAATAAAACGGCCGAAAAGCACGATTTAAATGATAAAAGTAACTAGATTGCAAAATCCGCTTAACCGTTCGGAACAGACTTTACTGTAAGCTTTATATAACAATAAATAACTGATGACAACAACAACAGTGATGACAGTTAATTAATTTTAAAGTTTGCAGTAGACATTATTTTATTTTTCCATAGCCAACCCTTATGTAATTTCTTTTTGAACTCATGATGTATAAAAACGAATCTCTGTTCTTTATACAAAGCCAAACGGATGGAACAATTTTCACCAAATTTAGTAGAAGGGGGTAAAATAATCCGAGAAAAATTTTAATGAGGGTTCCAACTTTGCACGTGTCCCCCAAGGGGCGTTATGGAGGTTAACCATCAATTTTGCTCTCTTCGAGCAATTTGAATTGATTGCATAGGCTAAACCTTAAGAGATATATTAACACAATGTTGATCTTAACTACATTTTACACTATACGTCAAAGATTGCTAATAACGGAGTTATCATAGTGTAAACAGAAGCCCGAAATGCAGATATGTTGAGAGTTGTGGAATTTGTCAATAGATGGCACTGCTGGAGAGTTGTTTCTTCTCCGCTGCCAACGTTAGTTAAAATTACTATACCATATTATATATTTAACTTTAACGTTGTGAGCGTTTCGTTCTACTTTCTTAGATTTAAAGTAGTTAGATATTGTAGAGAAGCGTGCTTCTCTGATCCGATGACCCCCCGGGGGATGAAAATCGGAAATCAAGATCGGGTGAATATGGTGAACGTGGAATAATTTTCCAGTTTAAGTCTTGAATTTTTCGTAGCTTATTTTTCTGGGTGAGGACGTGCATTCTCATGATGAAAAATTATTGCTTTTCGGTTAAATAAATTTGGACTTTTTTTCTTTAGTTTCTGATTTAATTTCAATAATTAGAGAGAAAAAAACAGATAACACGGAACAAAAATGAATAACAATTTTTAGAATTGTGCGACTTCGCAGATCAGCGAGTTTTACAGCTAGTAACGCTGCCAAGAAAGAAAAGGATAGCGTTTTTAGGATAACCCATTACAGAGTATTAAAAAATACTCTATTTGCCCTGTAGTGCATTTCAACGATTAAACCGGCTGTAGACCACGTGGATTTCATATAGTGCCGAAGGTCTAGAAACGATGAAATTATCTTCTGTATTATGGGCTACTTAAACAATGAGAACCTATATATTAGTTTGTCAAATTTCAGTAATCCGGTTCTGTAAAATGCTTTTCCAGTTTTTATCTGAATTAAAAAATAATCCACATATTCTTTTTTTGTATAATAAAGAGATTTTTAAAATTGATAATATTTTTTGTTAAAAGTCTACCGTTGAATTTTATTAACGAAAATGTTTTTTTGTGTTTATTTTACACTCTTGGGAAATATCTAGTCAGAAAAAAATAATGAAACGTTTTCACAAAAAGATGACAATGAATTTTGCCTTTGATATTTGACATTTATACGTTGCTTTGAGATCCAATTGTAATATATGCAATAAGCGTTACAGAAATGTAAGATTTATTGCATAGCTCAATTTTGCGTATTTTTTGCATTAAAAGGAAACAGCTTCGGATTTCATCGTATTTATGGGTGTAAGATGTAAACATTTATACTCATTACGTGTCCTATTCTATATAATTCTTATTTCTTTTGAGATATTTGAAATTATTAAATATTATTATTAAATATGAAAATTATGCAGGGTTTTTTTGGTAACTGTTTAAACATTGCTAACTTTTTCATTATAAGAGATACGAAAGAAATTAAATTAGGAAAGATGAAGTGTTCTACGTTACAAATAAAAACATTAAATTTCGAAGAATATTTAACATTAAATAATCGAGTTTTTTTTTTCAACAAAATAATTTTTTGTAGACTGTATTTTTGAGGGTTTTGTAGATATGACCACCAAAAAGCTCTAATAACGTCACTCATGTGTCTGTCTGTTTGTCTGTATGGTAGAAATTGTGGCCAATTGGCTGAACATAGAAAGTTGAAATTTGGCATTCTTATATACACAGTGATGGCGCTGACTCTTAAAATTTGAAGGGGCCAGGAAATATTTGAGAAAAATCTGGGGGGGGGCAGGAAATATTTGAGGTCCTCATCTCAAAACTACAGGTGATAAGCTAAAAAAAGGTTCTCACCTCTAAAATAAAGAATTAAATGAATTCTTTAAAAAACAAATAGTCCTTGTTGACAAAATTATTGCACACACACTTTCTTCCGAGCAATTCTGGGAGGCCCAACTGGGAGCCAGAGCATTTTGGGGGGGAGGACTGCCAACAACTTTTTCACCCACAGAAAAAATACTGAGAGTTCAAAAAACACGAGATAAATATAAACAAATATGTATTTAATGAAAAAATAAATATTTTTTGATTAAAGCGAGTATAAACAAGAAAATTTTTATTTTTGTAATTTTTTTTTATGGGATTTTCGTCAAAAGTATGTCAAAAAACTTTTGTCCCGTACCATTTCCCAGAGGGGTTGATCTAAAAATCTGAAAAAAAATTCCATAATACACATTGATGGGAACCGAAATATTTTATAGTCTATCTCAGAAAGACTGATAGTAATAAATCTTTTTGCCAGGCAGTTACCAGTGGCGTGCACATTTTAAACACGTTTAAATTGGTTTTGTGTATTTCTATATTACTATTTATCATTTTATTAAACCCACGCCTGTGACCATATTTATCATATCATTAAACGCACGCCTGTCACCATATTTTTCCTCAAAATTTTAGGGTAAAATTTTTATGATCTATTGTGTTTAACCCTAGTTCGTATTCTCATATAAGATGTGCGGCACACTCGGTTGTTTTTAACAATATTTCGTTTCGAATTATTCATATTTTGAAGGCCGCTTCTGTGTGAAAAAACAATAACTTTTTACAAATAATAAATTTTATTACTCTCAGTCTTTCTGAGATAAACAGGAATTGATTATCAGATTAGTTTTTCGAAAAATACGATATATTTGTGGCGTCGAATTTGTTTTTATGTTTTTAAGATTTATTGTGTAATTAAAAGAAAGATCTTAAGACGTAGGTTAAGGAACGAAAAAGAGTTTTTTAGAATATTTTACACACTACACTGATAACCCATCGGAAGGCACGTGGAGATGAACGTGTTAATTACTTCATCTTTCATAATTTAACCTCCTTTGTATCTCTTACAATAAAGAAGCTAGGAATACTTAATCAGTTTCCAATAACAACCTGTATAGTTTTTTCTATTAATTTGTAACAAAATTGTTTTTAATATTATATTATTTTAACAGTATATTTAAAATTATTTATCCTCAAATTGTTTTTATTTCCCTATTTTAAAACAGTTTATTAAAATATTTAAATTACTAATTTTAAAATATTCAACTAATGAATAATCAAATATTATTACACATATTTATATTATTCCATCCATTATTATTTAATGTTAATTCATAGAAATATTCGTTATTACACTTTATGTCCAATTTTCATTTTATTCATATATTATTTCAATACTTAACGACAAGGTAATTGGTAAGAAAGGTAATAAAATGTTTAATAAGTAAACATTACTTCAAAGAAATCATTAAGAAAGAAAGAATGAAGAGCGGTATTATCTTGTAATTATTGTTTAAAACATTTAGTAATTAGGTAATTAAAAATAGTAATATGTAATCTCTGCTTAGTTAGATAATTGGGAATTTTTAGAAAAAAAAAAAAAAAACTATGAACCGTTTTGTTAAATACTGAAACGTAAAATATGAAGAAAATATTGAGTTGTTACATAAGTCCGTTCGGTTTTTTTTTTCATATTTTATTCAATAAAATATACATTCTAAAAAAAACTTTTATTATCAAATGTAGTGTCCATTATTTTCACTTTGGACAAACGATCAGGTAATTTTTTAATGCCATCTCTCCAGAAGGTTGCGTCTTTGCTCTCGAAAAATCTGTAGAGGTGAATTTTGATATCGTTCAAAGATGCGAAATTTTTTCCGTTAAGGGAATTTTGCATATTTAAGCATATGGTCCAGATATTGCACCATCCGACTACCATTTGTTCTGCTTTCTACAAAATTCCCTTAACGGAAAAAAATCGCATCTGTGGACGATATCAAAATTCACCTGGATAGATACCTTAATACCATTATTAAGGTTTTTAAATATGTGCAGTATTTTTTTTATATAGCAAGGTTCATTAAGATTTTGAAAATTGCGCCTATGGCTTCCATTGGTTGTTATAAGTCATAAGCTCCGACCCTCTGATTTCCTGTACATTGAAACAGAATTAAATTATAATTTCAACAATTTTCACTGGTTATTAAATTTACGCTTTTAAAAATTAAATGCCTAAAAACATTTGCCAAAATATAACTAGAATTTTGAAAAAATAATTTAAACAAAATAAAAATGCAAAAAAAAACAAACAATAATATTGTCTTCTCTCGCAGGGATCGAACTCATTTTGTTGGGTAAGAAGCGAGCATTATAACCACTACACCAGGATACACCTTCTAGTCTAGCGTGTTACATAACTATAACTTTTGTACATTATTAGCCAAAATACACAAAAAATGCGTTTATTTCTAAAAACATAATCTGATAAAAAATTCCTGTTGTACTATTCCGGTTCACACCAATGTACATTACTCAGAATTTTTTCAGATTTTTAGTTTAAACTCTGACCTACAGGGTGTGGGACAAAAATTTTTTTGCACAATTTTGGCAAAAATCGCTTCAAAATAATTTATTTTGTAAAAATATGTTCGTTAATCCACGTACTAAGGGCTTTCCTATGATACTCTACTCAAAATTTAAAAAAAATATTTTTTTTTTCAATTAGCACATATTTGTTTATATTTTTAGGGGGAAATGTTTTTTAGATATTTAGTATTTTTCCTATATGCGGGTCAAAGAGTTGTATAAGCATGCCAAATTTCAAGTCTCTAGGTTTAGCCGTTTGGCGAACAGACAGACAGACAGACGACAAAATGACGGTATAAGGGTTTTTTGGTCATACCTACAAAACCCTAAAAATGAACTTTCCCTGTTAGTTACGTATTACAAAATGAAACAGATAATATGTACCGTCTGTTCCAAACGGTTAGGCGGAACTAAATGGGAATTTCGTTCTTGTAGGTTGTCACGAGAAGGGACCTTGCTTGGGTTATTTCATTTTTCACGTTGAAATGTCAAAATTTAAAATTCCAACAATGAAACCATAGAAACGAATGACATGTCAAAATTAAATTATTTTTTTTTACAAATTTTAATGACAAAAAAAATAAATAAATGGGAAATTTGTATTAAGAATGCACAAAATATCAAAATATAAAGAAAATGACATTTTAAAATGATATTAACCTTAACCAAAAAATGTTTATTGTAAGTATGATTTACAAAGCTTAAACAAAACGGCCGAAAAGCACGATTTAAACGATGAAAGTAACTAGATTGCAAAATCTAGTTCCGCCTAACCGTTTGGAACAGACTTTAATAACTGGATTGTAAATAAAATAATAAATTGACAGATTGTATTATTTCAATTGTCAAGAATTACTCTTATTTGATTGACTAAATGTAAAACATGTACAAAGATCTACAGAACGTATTAATATTGGCGTGAATTAACTATGGATAAGTCACTCTGAGATTTGAGAATACCGATTTGAGATTTGATCGTAACTATAGTGAGAGTTATTTAACATACACTAACTTAACGCCAACTTTGAATTCCACTGAATATCTCGTAAAAGAGAACTGATTATTTGAAATCAACAGATTAGCTGACATAAGATCCAGCAAGAATAAAAGATACCTGGACAGGCATGACACAACGGAGCAAGGTATGACATTTTATAATGCCAAAAATAAACCCAGTTGACGGCACCCAAGAGAGAGAGAGAGAGAGGAGAGATTAAAACAATGGATATAAAATAACATTTTTTTCTTTATTGTAACCTTGATTTATGGTTAATATCTAATAACTTTTATTAGATATAAATTTTACGATCTCAACAGACCATGAAATTATTGTTACAATTGTCCAGATTTTTTGCTAATGAATTGTGTTATATTTTCATCTGTATAAATTATGAGACACATTGTGTTTAAAAGTCATTTGTGCTGCAGCTAGCGCGTTTAATTCACATAAATTTCTGTGTTTAAAATACATAACTACTTAATGAAGAAGGTTAAGTAGAAATATTCTGAAGAGGTTGATGATGAAAATTAATGACTTACAGTACCGTAACAAGGACGCAGCACCCGCATTCATTACACAAAAAAAGAATGAAAAAATACTTTTTATATACAAGACAATTTATAATTTTTTGTTATCTTGATGAGATGTAATTATTAGATACAATATAATAAAATTATGTTTCGTCGATTTTAAAAAATGACTTATTTTAAATTATGCTTACAGAAATTTTTAAACATTCTCCGTGATTTGAATTTTCTACGAACGTGGTTGATACGTAGAAACCTAATTAGGTAGAGTCAATTTTCGCCAATACATTTTTTTTTTTAATAATAAGCATTAATGATTCCACACACCAAAGCGGCTGCGGTGGCGGCCGCTATGGCGTTAATGCAGCGGCCTAACGCAACCTATACAATACAATGAGACCACGCACATACAAGCGTTCCGCTATCTGAGAACGACGCCGTATGCAGCGTTCAGTCTAGCGATCACCAAACACTGGCGGCCGAACTCGACAAGTTGCGTTAGGCCGCGCGATATTCATTGTTTATATACCACATAGTGTATATATTTAAGAAAATAGTGTCGAAAATGGATAATTTAACAGAAAAAAACATCAGTAAAGGATCATTTAATTTTGTATGACTTAGCACATCCTGATTACAAGAATATTAGGAAAAAAAATAAAGTGTGGGACGAAATAGGAAAAGTTTTCAAGAAGAGCTGCCAAAATCAAGACTTCTTCTTGTTTAACTTTTAGCATATTCTCACGTATTCTCGCAATCAATATTATCACACAACTATATACCGTGATTCACTAACTGATCGCTACCGCTACCGCCACTCCCACCGCGTTAGTGTGAGGAGACCTGATCGCTAGTCGTATCGCTAACGCTACCGCCACCGCGGCCGCTTTGGTGTGTGGAATCCTTTAAACACTATGTATAGCAAGTTTCTCGTACAAAATTAATAACCTGACATAATGGCTCAATTCTGTGCAATCTGTAACGCGTTCCGTAATCAACCTATAGGCGTTACAGACACCGATAGGCAATTTTGGTCAGACCCCAATAGATTAGTTTTGCGCGCACCCGTAATATTACATGTAAATATTACGGGTGCGCACAGAATCAACCAATTGCCTATAGGTACCCATAACGTCTATAGATTACTTACGGAACGCGTTACGGTTTGCACAAAATTGGCCAATATAACTGCCTAGATACATAAAATTTTGCGGATAATTTTTACATATCGATAATACGATATTTTTATCTGTAAAAAAATTATATAAATTTTATCGCTCAATAACTAAATAATATACTCAACAAATTTTCCGTATTTTATTTAAACATTTGTGGGTTTCAAATAACTTTTATACTTATATAGTTTTGAGAAAAAATAAATTCAAAATTCAAAAAATTCATTGTGTGTCGAATTGTAAATACATAAGGCTGCTCATATGGCATATATCGCCGTGTAATAAAGTAGCGCGCATGCGTACTCGCCCATGGATAATGAACTTTTCTTACACTGTAAGTTTTTATTTAATAAGTTAGTTAAAATATTTGGTGCTTTGCAACGATGGCTATTTACGCCTCACACAGCCCAACTAGAATATTATTTATAAGTGTTATAAATAAAACAATAAATAATAATATTTTTAAAATTTTTGTACGTTACAATCAGTTCATGGTTCGGTAGCCATCTTGATGACGTAGGCTTTGAAGTTTAACAATTGACGCTCAGAATTATTGTGTTTTTAAATAACTATCTCCGAAAACATGTCAGAAGATCGAAAATTGGACTTTCTTTGTTATTTATATAATGTATGCATATATGACGCTTTAAATATTTATATTTATAGCAGAAGTCCAAACGAAGACTGAATATTATTATAGCATACTTGTATTTACACCATGAGTTGAAAAAGTAATTACATAAGGGTTGGCTATGTAAAAATAAAATAATGTCTACTGCAATAAGCACTGGTCCGTCGGAAATAATCTTGCAACTAATGCGATTATTTTGCACTTTACCGTTGCTGGACCGGTAATTGATACATCAATGGGCTAGCTAACGACCACGGGGACACCCCGGTGTCCCCGTGCGAAATGCCAGCACTGGCCCATTAATTTCAATGCCGGGGAGTATGTGTTTCAACAGTACTGGCCCGTATAAAAATGTTTGCTGGGAATCTTTATATAACAACATAAACTTATGACATAAAACAACAGTGATGACAGTTAATTAATTCTAAAGCTTGCAGTAGAAATTATTTAATTTTTCCATAGCCAACCCTTATGTAATTACTTTTTGAACTCATGGTATAGTCAATAAATGTTTACATCTTTAAATTCAATTTTGTATTTCATATGTACGAGATTGATAGAAATGAAAATTTATATTTTTTATCTAAATAAAATTAGAAAAACTTAATAAAAACTTAAAATATGTATATTTAAACTTTGTTTTGGCGCCCCTAAAAGGGGGCGCCCTGGGCCTGTGCCCCTTTCGCCCCTGCCTTTCACCGCTGCTGCTTACTCTATTCATTTATTCATCTCTGATCCGTTCTCGTGATTGTTGAAACATTTTGAGTACCTCTCATGTTAGGGTTTTAAAATAATCCTTCATAAGCATCAAGGATTAACATGAACAAATGATATTTCAGTATGACAGAAGATAATGCTGTTCCATTTATTATAGAGAAATATCTAATCAATTTGTAATAATGGTATGGAAATGTTAAATACGTTGCAAAAGTGTGTTTTATTGCTTAATTTGAATAAAGAAAGGGAAAATATATTATAATCAGTAATCAATCATCATTTATTATAAGGCGGTATCGTATAAATCAAATGGATTATGTTATAACAATAAATTAAGGAAATATTGAGCTATGGGAAATAAAGGTTTGTCATATTAATTCCGAGAATTTCGGTTTTCCTTTTCGTCTAATTATAATTCTCAGTTTTTTTGACATAAACAATATGGTTTTATATCGATTGGGAACATTGTAAAACAATAATAAAATCATTGAACCGAGGCGCCAGGCATAATTAACAGTTCAATAAACAAATCGATTAGAAATGGATTAACGTTTTGTAATGGATTTATAACACATAAAAATAATATTTTATTACACACAGATATTCTTTCTGTTATTGGCTCTGTAACCCCCATTTTGTTTTATGTCTCTTGAGGGCCGTATGTACCATTAGGAGCATGAGGCGATAGCCCCTTTTGACAGTGGTTGGACCATCTTTAAAATGTTCATTTATTATAACCTAAAATATTAATATCAAGTCTGGGAAAAAGTTCGTGGCGTCTTGTTAGTAAAATTCAACTGGTTTTGTTATAGTGTGAAAATGAATTTATTTAAACCAAATATACTCCATTATTATCGACAACGTTTCGCTATTTTTCGGGTAGAGTCATGATGCCATCGATGAATAACTTCTGTGGTTTCTGGTTGAAAAACAGAATCAAGTGGTTTTCACAGGCTTCTTTTGAAACCAGCTTAATTCCATTGAGAGAATTCTGCAGAGATCGGAATAGGTGATAGTCAGAGAGTGCTATGTCTGGACTATACGGTGGATGCAACAAAATTTCCCAACCAAGCTCTCGTAATTTTTGATGGGTCATCAAAGAAGTGTGTGGTCTTGTGTTGTCATGATAAAAGACAACACTTTTCCTATTACTCAATTCGGGCCGTTTTCTTTCAATTGCCTAGCGTAATCTCTCTAGTTGTCCACAGTAAAGTTGAGAATCAATCGTCTGACCAACTGGAAGTAGCTCATGGTGGACGATTCCCTTCCAGTCCCACCACACTCAGCAATACCTTGTTCGGCGTCAATGTTTGTGACGGCTCACCATCCCTTGTCCACGATCTTTTACGCTTCCGATTGTCGTACGTGATCCATTTTTCATCACCGGTTATGACACGTTTTAGAAATGACTCGATTTCGTTGCGTTTCAGCAGCGCATCTCAGATGTTAATTCGGTCTATCATGTTTTTCGCGCTCAACTCATGAGGAACCCATATATCGAGCTTCTTTTTGTAGCCAGCTTTCCGTAAATGGTTCAAAACAGTTTTGTGGTCAATTTCTAGCTCCGTACCAATATTGACACTGCTGATATGCCTATCTTTCTGGAGTTTTTCAAGAATTTCATCAGCTTTTTCACTGATTGGACGACCAGAGCGTCAGTCATCTTTCACATTAAAATTACCAGAACGAAAGCGAGCCCTTTGTCGTAATAATATTGCAAAATATAGCGCAATTTTTCATTACTTTTTTCCATTTTCAAACGCTAACAACTTTCCAACCACTGCACAAATTTTGATGTTTAGACACTCAAAGTAACACTCGAACTGTCACCTTTCCAACGAGCGCTTAGTGGTGTCGCTGCGATCTGTGTTTCCTGAGTTATTTGCAATTGGCGCCGTCTATTGCCAAAAACGCCACGAACTTTTTCCCAGACCTGATATTTTGTCAGTATAATAACGAATCCAATTAATACATAAGTCTATTGAATAATTAAATAATCAACCTTAAATCTATTCTATATTAATACAATTTAAGGCTATATCTAATGTTTTTTCGGCATCATATTTGGATTCCACACGTTTCAGATGACTATAACAGCCAAGTTATAATCGGAGTGGTCGAGCTCGTTAAATCGAGTAGTTCTGACAAAACAGTGAATTGAGAGGTGGCTGGTTCAAATTTCCGTTGATCATATTATTCGGGGCAATATGATCACATTCAGAATAATATGTTTACATTACTCCCATTTTCACAATCATTCACCCCTCATCCAGGTGTAGGAGCTCGCTCCCTGGCATCGGCTATTAGCCTCGTTACAGAAATAGGCCGATGTGAAATAAATAATAATAATAATGATTATAAGACAATATCTACAAGAAAGAAATTCTGTCTGTCTGGCTGGCCGTTTGTCTGAGATTCACGTAATAATGGCTGGACATATTTTCACGAAATTT
The DNA here is from genome assembly GCA_963971575.1 of Liopterus haemorrhoidalis. Classification (NCBI taxonomy): domain Eukaryota; kingdom Metazoa; phylum Arthropoda; class Insecta; order Coleoptera; family Dytiscidae; genus Liopterus; species Liopterus haemorrhoidalis. The sequence goes on along the minus strand of OZ020618.1, from coordinate 11,111,838 downwards.
GGTGTGATGGTGGAATAAAATCAGGATTCGAACATAGGCTATGTGGCACCTCAAAATTTGTATTCTAAGGGGGTTAAAAACCCCTTAGAATACAAAGTTATTATTATTATTATTGATTCACCAGAAAAATATATATGACAAAAATTGTTTATAATAAGAAATCTTTTTTGTTCAATGCAGATTTTAATAAGAAGGTTATTTAGGGGGCAAAAGGGAGTGTTACTTATAAAGTTGAAATATCTCATTTATAATTTACTTAACAGCAAAAATGAATATAAGAAAAATTTTAAGAATAAATTAACGATTCTTCTGTTCATTACAGTTTTTAATAAGATATTTTTGGAGAGCTATGCGAAGCGCTACCTTCAAACTTGAAAGATCTCTACTTAACAATAAAATCTATAAGAACATTTGTTTGGAAAGAAGAAACATTTCTTTTCTGTTGAAGACTCTTTTCAATAGGATTGATATTTGGAGGGCTACGAGAGATTCATGCAACAATAAATGCCAGTGAAAGAATCGTGGAAAGAATAGAAGAAAAACAGCTATGTAAGTTTGAACAAGTTAAAAGAAAAAACGAGGAGATTTTAACAATGAAAAGTATTTGGCAATTTATTAACATATAAAACGCTTAAACCAAATCGCATTAACCTTCTCTACTTAAATACACGAAGCACTTATTTTGATTTGAATCAGGTTTAAAAACCACCAATCCTGATATAATACACTAAAATCCCACAATTAATGGTTACAAGTTTTGGTCACCCCTGTAAGCTTCATGGTGTTTACAGTCCGCAATCCGCATTAGTAAGTTTTTATCAAGAATCAGATTAAGTTGCGGCGAAAGATTTTAAACCGTATACTTCATCTCGTGAATTTAAATACATTTCTGTACAAATTACAGTAGTCCATTGCGGTAAACCGCTGCAGATGTGATCCCAACTCGAATTAATGGGATATTTAAAGGTCTGTTCACACTTTAGAGGTTGATGGAAATAGATAAGCCACAAATTGGAGATTTTAAGCACGTAATAAATATAGCTCTAATTAGAATTTGCCACAAGACTAAATATTACTGTTTATAAAAGATACAGCCAAAGGAACCGACTATCTTCAGAAACATCAGTGTCTAGCTTATGCGGACGATATAGCTAGCATGAGAAGAACAAGAAATGAATTAGATAGAGTCTTTAAATGTGTAGAGGAAGCCGCAGGTGAGGTAGAGTTATCAATAAATGAGGCAAAGACTAAGTATATGTTGGTGAGAGGTGTACAAAAGACAATAAAATGTTTTCAAACCATAGCTGAAAGTGGAAGACTGTACAGATTTGAGGGAGTAAAGTTTCGTTTATTTGGGTGTGACAATATCCAACAATAATAATGAAGAATTAGAAATAACAACAAGACTAGCAAAAGGAAGTAAACGTTTAGGTTTATTATTTAAGTTTCTCGTATCTAAAAAAGTGGCAAGAACAACAGAGCTGTAAGTGTATAAGTTGATTATAAGGCCGACGATGTTGCATGGGTGTTAACTATGGACCTTGAGCAATAATAGCAAGAATAGAGTAGAGATATGGGAGAGGAAAGTTTTAAGGAAAATATATGGAGGAAAAAAGATAGACGGGATAGTGATTCGTAGAACAAACAAAGAATTTATGGACCTTTATGGTCAACCGAACATAGTTGGGGTAATTAAAGCACAGAGGCTTAGGTGGTTGGACCAAATCACGTCTTCTGGTTGACAGAGTAACTAATTTAGTGTTACAAGGAGGAATAATTGCCAAGAAATGAAGAGGTTGGTCAAAAGGCAGGTGGTTAGATGCCGTTCGCATAGACCTGCAGACACAGGAGATAAATAAATGGGAAGCTAAAGCTAAGAATCGCGAGCAAAGGCGAAAAATCGTCAAACAAGCCATGGGCCAGCTTTTTACTTCTTTTGGGCTTTAAACTTCGATGTAATCTGTTATAGTTATCAGAGCTATTGTGTAATTAGCATAGATTGTTAACAAATTGCTTTTGAAAAATACAGTATCATTAATAAACAACATGAACAACACAGGTCCAAGTATTGATCCCTGCGGAACTCATATGTTAATTGACAACAGACCAGACTTAACGTTTCTAATGTGTTCATAAGATCTGTGACTTGCACATATTAAATACAGCTAAAATTTATAAATTCACTAACTTTCATAGAAAACTTTATTTATTTTAGTAAAATTAACCAATAAAGAAAATTGACATTATTATTGTTTTATTTATTTTACATCGGCCTATTTCTGCAACGAGTCTAATCGCCGATGCCAGGGGGCGAGCTTCTACACCTGGATGAAGAGTGAATGATTGTGAAAATGGGAATAATGTAACATATTATTCTCGCCCGAATAATAACGCCAACGGAAAATTGATCCAGCAATCTCACAATTCAGACTGTTTTCACCAGTCAAAACTGCACGAATTAATGAGCTCAGCCACTTCATTGGCTATATGTTGACACATACATCGCCACTGTGATAAATAGAATCACTGTAGTTAGGTGGTTATGAAGTAAATAACTTCATGGAAAATCACCATGTATAAATATAAACTAGCAGACCCGTTGCCAACAACGTTGGCAAACTGATATCGAATAAAAATCAATATAAGCAGGAATCAATTATTAAAATTAGCATGTTTCTGCGTATATTAACAAAACAAAAACGTTCTTCAGTCTAGCCACCGTATGTACTTACTGCAGAGTGCAGAGCTCTAATCTCTAAAGTTGCTTGCTTGTCGGAGGATGTCGTTCCCCATAGTTCTTGACCGACCGCATGCCGCAAGACCCGCTAGCACCTAGGAACTTAACGTTACGGCATGACAGACAGAAACTTGGCCTTTTGTATATATAATTACACAAAATAGATATTATTCTTCGTTCTTTAAGATAATCTACTATTATTCGGTAATATTACTAAATCCTTAAGTGGTCCTTACAAATTTTGCTCAGTTCACATTGTCGTAAATTCAATTTTGATTTCAGTTCTTTCACTTCCTGTTTATTATTTACACAATTTCATTTAACATTTATGCATTAATGTTTGAAGTGCACATGATTTAAATTCAATGTCATTTGTGAATGTCGATTTGAGTAAAACTCAGTATTAAATTTGTAAATTAAAGGCCAGTGGTATTTACCAATAGTAAATTTGTTGTTTAATTATTGTTGTAATTACACCAACCACATATCCATGATTTTTACGTCTGATTTATGAAATTTGCACAGTGAAATGTGTCCTGACTGATTTGAGCTGTCGGCGATTATGGTCAATTTATATTCGTCACATTCTAAATTGGGTTAAAATTGGGATAATTTAACTATTATTTCAAGCGTGTTAGAGAAATCATGCAGACAAATGCAAATTTAGAAACTGTTGAAAATTATTATTTAGATTTTTATTGTTTTTTTACATGCAAAATTTATAAAATTAACAAGACTGTACAAAGTAGAAAATATGAACACTACTGAATAGGTACCTGAAGTTGAAGTCGAGCCTGAACCGAATACCCGAAAACACCTGAACTGAACCATTATATTATTTTTTTACCGACCGCCAACATATATAAGGGAGGTATTGTGATCATACCGATTTTGACATTTCGAGATTTCGATGGATCTTCAGGAATTGAGGTTCCTACATAACGTTTTGACTATTTTTAGCATGATGTCTGTCTATCTGTCTGTCTGTCTGTTTATCTGTCTGTCTGTCTGTCTGTCTGTCTGTCTGTCTGTCTGTCTGTCTGTCTGTCCGTCGGTCTGTGTACACATGCAGAACAAATTCGGCTAAAACGATTTTTATAAAACTTCATATTTAAGCTTTTGACATCAATGGCACAAGTTGATCAACATTTGGTAAAAATCGATTAACAAGAAATAGGAGTTTACTCGTGTCGGTTTTAAGATTTTTGCGAATATTTCACAGAGAAATATTTCGAAAAAAATTATTTAACAAAAGTTGCTATAAAAGCAATAACTAACACCTTTTATTTGAGACATTTTTTTTTTTTTAGTATGCAGGTACGTTTCCATGGTTATCGTAAATTATAAATACACATTATGATATTGTCAACGCAATATAATACGTTATTGACTTTTACAATAATTATTACTCTGCTGCTAGAATGTATTTTATACAAGTACTTTGTGATGGCGGTCGGTCCTGTGGTGGCCACAGCTGATTTTTTTTATTAATGACCTTTGAAATTTCGAATCCGAGACCTGTTTTCATAAAAATTCCAAAGCCAACTTGATTTTTTTACATAAATTTGTTACAATCATATCGAAAAAAAAATATATATTATTTATATTATGAACAGAATCAAAAAGATTAAGATATTTTTTAATGAGACATGAATTAATAATTTACTGATTGTAATGTTGGTTAATAAGACTGTTAGTTTTGTATAATAATAAATTACAAAAGAATAATTTTCTGCGTATTTCTTTTTCTTTTGTATACTTGTTATTCCGTGTAAGTAATTTTGAAAGTAACATTTTGAATAACACTGTTTAACCGGTTACCCAAGCATATATTTCGCACGGAGGGTCCATACCTGTCTATATATTTTTATTTTTAATTCCGATTCAAACATTTGCAAAGGTTTTAATTTCAAAAGCTTTAGCCAAGCGCAGTAATTCATATGTATTCTACTCTTTTATAATTTCGTTTGAAGCTCAGTTCCATATTAAATATATTAATGTATGTTTTTTCAAAGGCTCATATGCATGTTTTAAAATGAACGCCATGTTTTGTTTTCTTAATCATTTGTTTTTGAGAATAAACGCAATTATTTTGGACATTTGTTTTGTTTCTTTAATACCTGTAGAGAAAAAGACAGTTTAATTAAAATTTTAGTTCTAATACGAGTTGGATAAAATCTAGATTAAATTCATATTCAAAAGAAACAATGTACTTACTTCTTACAACCTACTTCTAAAACTTCCTGTGTACAAAATAACCATTTTTGCAAGAGAGCTTAGAAACTATTTGCTCTACTGTTTAACTATATCATCATATTTCAATAGTCACCATCATCATTCTTCAGCCGTTGCTTGTAGCCAATTCGTAGATAAACGTTTTAGGTCAGCAGTCCATCGAGTGATCGGTCTTCCTCGGCTATGTTTATCCATCTGTCGCCTGTTGTTCTAATTAGATGGCTTACCAATTTCCATTTCATGATAGCTACTTTTACAAGGATGTCGCTTAGTTTCGTCTATTGACGAATTTTGGTATTTGGTATTTTATCCCTCAGCGTCATACCGAGCATAGCTCATTCCATAACCCTCTGGGTTGCTTGCAGATTTCTAACAGAAATTTTAGTCATGTTAGGGTTTCCGCCTTGTAAGCTAAAATGGTCATAACACATAGATCGAAAGCATTTGAAATGCATCCTGAATGCAGTCTGACACGATAACAATATCATCGGCGAATCTCATTGATTTACCCTCACACCATTAGTATATTATAATTATTACTAGTTAGTTAAGTGGCAGAAACAAAATTGTAAGTTTTTTCTCATCACCATCATCATTAATCAGCCGCTGAAATCTTCTGCTGGATATAGGCCTGCCTTTCCCATTTTGTCCGGTCTTGGGCTTCTTGTATCCAATTTGTGATGATTCATTTAATGTCGTCAGTGGAGCGAGTAGGCGGTCTTCCTCTGTTCTAGATTTCCATTGAAAACTTGTTTTGTCCAATGTCCGTCTTCTAATCTGACAAAATATCCTGCACATCTCCATTTAATTGTAGTTATATTTATAAGGATGTCAGTTTGGATTTGATTCGAATTCCTGCGTTAGGTCTTTTGTCTCGTGATGACCAACATAATTCGCGCCATAGTTCTTTGAGATATTTGAAGTTTTTTAGCAGAAATTTTTGTTAGCTTTAGTGTCTGAGCACCGTAAGTCAGAACGCACAATTCAAAAGCTTCTTTTGAGACGCAATGGTATGTTGTCTTTGAAAATATCTCGGAGCTTTCCAAATGCTGCCCATCCATGTGAAATTTTTCTGTAAATCACGCATGTTTGATTGCCTACCAAAATTTTCAAGTGATGACCGAGGTTGAATCCAAAATTCTCAAGTGATAACCGGTGGTATTCCAATTTTTCAATTGACAATCGAAATGATGACCAGAGAAAACAAGAAATCCAAAAGAATAGCAAATGTGCTGACCATGGCCCCAAGAACAGTTCATCGGGCATCGGAACAAAGGCCCATCGACTTCCAATCGACCCCCTAACAATGTCATAGTGACCCGTGGGGATCTATATCATCTACTTTGGGGATCCAGGTTTCACAGCATTATTGGCTCAGACCGTTTCTTGAAATTAGGTACTTTATAGGTCACTGGAGGCAATATGTTTAAAGAAAGCGCTCTAAAACTTATAATATCAACAAGTGACACTTACCAGGTTTTAGAAGCAAGGCAACGATATTTAAAAAGCGCTGAGTCAAGATAATTCTGATCAGTGGTAGCTCATGACAATATTGATTAGTAGGGCCAATTTCGGACCAATACCTTAAAATACCCGAAACATTCTGAGATGTCCATATTCGGTAGCGATCTTCCCAGTTGTTTTATTTTGAGTTTTTCCTCAAAGAAAATACAAAAAAGAAATACAAAGAAAATGTTTTTTCAAAAGTTTCCTGATACTGTTTATTTCTAATAGTAATACAAAACAACATACACACTACACGACACGACACAGTAAAAAAACACACTGTAATACGCGACGCTTTCTATGTGCAAGCGTAACTCAAACTAACGAGCCAAAATACAGTTGACTCCAATGTAATGTAATTCTAATGCATGGTCTGAACACCCGTTCTTATCTCGACTCTCTGCGGAGGCCTACAAACTGTCTGAAAACAAAGCCAGTTTCAATTTGGCTCGCCTGCCTATATAAATACAAAGCGTGCTTCGTCGCATCAAATGCAAGGCAATAGCAGCGTTTCGTACTTAAACGCGTATATTATTAAACGTGTATTTATCGGTATTTTGAAAGAAAATAAAAGCTTTTGAATGATTAATTTGTGATGGTGTTGCCATAATTTTGCAATGGTAGGGCCTTGGCTCCTTGGCTCTTTATGGGGAGCCGCCACTGATTCTGACTGAATAAAGTATCGCTTCTGGTAAGCGATTTAAGCAAATTTGGGTTGTTAAAGACATCATAAACCAAATATAAATAGCAACAAACAACTAAAATTCGAATTAGACTAGACAAAATGTAATCAAATTTCTACAAAATGAAAAGTGATCAAATTATAAGTGTCGATGTAAAACTTATATGTTTTATAATTTTATGATAAATATTTAAATCTTGAATCTGTGCCAAAATATTTGATACTTAAATCAATTGACACGTCATAATTTTATGATTTATTTTGGCGTTTGACAAATTAATGTAGAGTTTGTAAGATCTATTAACGGAATGATAAATGTTATCCAGATCACTTTAAAGACACCGCTTGCACCAGACATATTACACATGGCGCAGTGGACCTGCTAATTGTCTTTAATCAAATTATCAACTCTTAAGCAATGACAGTTTATCTTACTATTGCATTACTGTAATTAGAAAAGATGCTACTTTGTTTTGGAGGTTGATATCGCTTAGTTGAGGTGCACATGTAACAGACATATTTGAGAATGAAGTGTACTATAGTTTGGTAGAGATCCATCTTAGTGTTTTATGTATGATACCTCAAAACTAAAGAATGGACGCACAGATTCGAAAAAAAAACACCAGCGTGTTCATGGCATCGTTTATGGTAAATAGGCCAGTTTTTATGACTCTTAGAGTCGGTTTCTGAAAGCTTAGTTAACTATAACCAAATAGTTCGAAAATGGTTGCTATGGTTACTTATGGGGTTATGATATTACAACCGAGTTTAACCACAAGATTAAATTCGGCTAAGCTTTCCGAAACCGGTCCCTGATTTTTTTTTAACTAAAATCAAGCGAAATATATATATGAAGATAAATTCCTTAAAAGCGTAAATGTTAAGAACTCTTTAGTTAATTATCCGATGAAACTCTGATTTGCACCAACATGCTCAGAAAATATATCTGCAAAATTATTATTTAGATTTTTATTGTTTTTTTACATGCGAAATTTATAAAATTAACAAGACTGTACAAAGTAGAAAATATGAACACTATTGAATAGGTACCTGAAGTTGAAGTCGAACCTGAACCGAATACCCGAAAACACCTGAACTGAACCATTATATTATTTTTTTACCGACCGTCAACATATATAAGGGAGATATTGTGATCATACCGATTTTGACATTTCGAGATTTCGATGGATCTCCACGAATTGAGGTCCCTACATAACGTTTTGACTATTTTTAGCATGATGTCTGTCGGTCTGTCTGTCCGTCCGTCTGTCTGTCTGTCCGTCCGTCTGTCTGTCCGTCTGTCTGTCCGTCTGTCTGTCCGTCTGTCCGTCTGTCTGTCGGTCTGTCCGTCTGTCCGCAAATTCGGCTAAAAGGATTTTTATGAAACTGCATATTTAAGCTTTTGACATCAATGACACAAGTTGTTCAACTTTTGGTAAAAATCGGTTGACTAGAAATGGGAGTTTACTCTTGTCGATTTTAAGATTTTTACAAATATTTAGTAACAGAAAAATATTTCGAAAAAATTTATAGAACAAAATTTGCTATAAAAGCAATAAACAATAACTATTATTTGAGACGTTTTTTGATAAAATGAAAAAAATTTGAAATTTTTTTTCGAAGTATCTATTTTTTCTTACTTATATGTAACGTTTCCATGGTCATAATAAATAATATCTCTGTTGGCAAATATTGAAGTTATTTCTATTCTGCTGCTAGAATGTATTTTATACAAGTACTTTTTTATGGCGGTCGGTCCTGTGGTAGCCACAGCTGATTTCTATTTTTCTCCTAGGGTGTCATTGTTTTTCAACCCAGACTTCGTAAATTTCTTGGGTGTTCATCTCGACCCCACCCTCAAGTGGCATCATCACGTTAGCTCCCTATCCAATAAATTATGTAGCACTATTCGCGACTGCAAATAACAGTGAGACATCTCGTGGTGACTGGCTAAATTAAACAGAAGCGTATATTTGGATAATATTTGTAGCGTGTTGTGCTGCAGTTTATGTGAATTAAGAAGTATTTTAAAATATAGTGACTTAAATACAGTGCTTTTTTGCCGAAATATTGTTGGAACAGATAAATATTAAGAAAAAACTTAGACATATACGCTTCTCGGCCGCCATTAGCTGTTGTATGCAGCGCCGCCAACGTTAGTTTCAGTCGCGAATATATCTATTAAGAAATCTTATGGCCGCAGTTTCCAGAGAAATTGTTCGCATTACTTATTTTGCATTGTTCCAGTCGCAAATATCCTATGCCATTTTAGCCTGGGGACATTCTCCGGCGGCAGAAAGAATCTTTTCCCTACAACGACGAGCTGTAAGAATTCTGGCTGAAGTCTCTTACCAAAGCGACTGTAGGCTTTGTTTCCCTGAACTGGAAATTATGACACTGCCTTCTCTATTTATTTACAATTCCCTATTGTATGCCCACAGAAACTTCAATGAACTTGTAACACATGAGCAGGTACATAACTACAACACTCGTAATAAAGGCAAAATCTATCCAACCTATATAAGACTCCAAAAAGCAAGAAATAGTACTAACTATTCTTCAGTAAAGTTCATGAACTTACTGCCTAATAATCTTAAATCTGACTGTTTTAATACTTTTAAAAATAAAATAAAAATTTTTTTAGCAGACAATCCATTTTATTCTGTCAATGAATTCTTATCTTATAAATTTTAACGCGCTTGCTAGCTAGTCTCTCTGAACACTTGTTTTAATATTTAGTACTATATATATTTATTAATTTTTTCTTCCATTTTAAACTATTATTTTGTGTATATTATGTGTAATTACGACTGACTTTAAACAATTTATGTATTGTAACATAGTCAATAAATTATATTATTATTATTATTATTATTATTATTATTATTATATTCTAATATTAAGTGTGTCAAGTGAAAAGTTTTGAAAGCACTGCAACGAATAATGATTTGTTAAACCCAAACCCAAAGGCATGTTAAAAATGAACCTTTTCGTAATACAGTGCTTTATAAAATCAGTGAGAAGTTCGCAAACAACTTAACATTAAAGGTAAATAAAGTCCCCTCAAATAAACATCAAGTTAAAAACATGGCGATACAAATTACCTCAAGTCCAGTGCTCGCAACCGTAGTTACGAGTTTGTACCTCAATTTAACTAGACATTTAACTCTGTGCGATTTACCGTTTTGCTCAGGTCGACCGGAACTGGCTTGGAATTGCTTGCTACTCGCCAAGATCTTGATCGCGTTCAAAGCATCTCTGCAGGTGAAATAGTTGAATATATAAATAGTACAAAGATTTACGTATAGATGTCTATCTGTTATCTGATTATAAACAAATAGGAAATTATATTAAATTGATTATAATGTTTAGGTGTGTAAACTTTAACGACACGACAAATATTTATTTTAACTTTATGATGTTAAATCTGTCAAAGAGAACTTTTATCCTAACTGTTTAGATTTTAATGGTTACCAGTTTTGCTTTGAGGGTTTATGTTAGAATGGATTTTATAAAATTAGGTTAGAAGCCTTTTCTAAGCAGTAAAAGGAAATATATATGTATAGGAAATTGTTTATTTGTCACTAAAACAGCTTAGATGTAGATAATTAACGATGTGTTTTAGCTGATACATTAGTTTAGTTAAGATGACCAGAATTTAAAAATGCCTAAGGTGGACTCCCCTTTCTCATGATACTACCGAAAAATTGATGTGACGTGTGAATTTTCACACGTTTCAGGGTTTTGTAGGTATTTAATAAGTAATAACTAACTGTGGGTACATATTTAAAATACGAGGGATGTTTCCAAAGTTTTGGGAATTTAGCTATAATTTTTATTATTTTGTTAATTTTCGTCAATGTTACAATGTAGTTTTTCAACATAATCTCCATTTAACTGAATACATTTATTCCAACGATTATATATGTTGGCGGTCGGTAAATATATATAATAAAATATATTCACTTTCAAGTCGTACTTGGAAGTATAATTTGAATGCGAAATATTTTTAATCATTTTTACCGACCGCCAATATATATAAGGGAGGTATTGTGATCATACCGATGTTGACATTTCGAGATTTCGATGGATCTCCACGAATTGAGGTCCCTACATAACGTTTTGACTATTTTTAGCATGATGTCTGTTAGTCTGTCTGTCCGTCCGTCTGTCTGTCCGTCCGTCCGTCTGTCTGTCCGTCTGTCTGGCCGTCTGTCCGTCTGTCTGCCCGTCTGTCTGTCCGTCTGTCCGCAAATTCGGCTAAAAGGATTTTTATGAAACTGCATATTTAAGCTTTTGACTATTTTTAACATGATGTCTGTCGGTCTGTCTGTCCGTCCGTCCGTCCGTCCGTCCGTCCGTCCGTCCGTCCGTCCGTCCATCCGTCCGTCTGTCTGTCTGTTTGTCTGTGTACACGTGCAGAGCAAATTCGGCTAAAAGGATTTTTATGAAACTTCATATTTAAGCTTCTGCCATCAATGGCACGAGTTGATCAACTTTTGGTAATAATCGGTTAACTAGAAATGGGAGTTTACTCGTGTCTATTTTAAGATTTTTGCGAATATTTCACAACAAAGATATATTTAGAAAAAATTAGTTTAACAAAAGTTGCTGTAAAAGCAATAACTCACAACTTTTATTTGAGACATTTTTTGATAAAGCAGTATAAATTAAACAAGTACTTTGTGATGGCGGTCGGTCTATGGTGGCCACAGCTGTTTTTTTTTTTTTCATCATATTATCAAACAAATTAATTATGATTAATACGTTTTTTTACGGCCTTTGCTACTGCGGCAATTAGCCAACAGAAAAATATTTCGAAAAAATTTATTTAACTAAAGTTGCTATAAATGCAATAACTAATAACTTTTATTTAAGACGTTTTTTGATAAAATAAAAAATTTCGAAAAATTTATGTAAAATTTTTCGAAATTATTTCAAGTTTCAATTTTTTCATACTTATATGTAACGTTTCCATGGTCATGGTAAATAATATCTCTATTAGAAAATATTAGGCCAAGTTATTTCTACTCTGCTGCTAGAATGTAATTTATATAAGTACTTTATGATGGCGGTCGGTCCTGTGGTGGCCACAACTGATTTTTAATGTTATTATGGTCAACTTAGGTCATCAAATTTTTTTACCAACTTACACATCACGTTTTTGAGAAAAATCGTATTCCCTTTACCTTGATATATTGTGTATATGAATTCTACATATGTTTTAAATGCTATATTGAATTGGATTGGGGACCATATATTTAAAAATCTCAGAGGACAGGTGGGCGAAATTCTGAAAATCATTTGAGTACGTGGGGAAGAAATTCTGAAAATCAATTAAGGACAGGGGGAGTAAAGAAATTAGAAAACCTTTTGAGGAAGGGGGGAGGGTGATTCTAAAAAAACAAGGTGCAGAAATTTCATGCGAGCCGTTTGAAACTTATTGTTGGGTCAGATTAGGTCCGCGGTCCGTAGGCTGGACACCATTGCAATATATTGATCAAAAAGTGTCCCCCCAAATATTTTACCCACCAACCCCTACTGACCGGTTATTATATATTTTGACTTTGGTTATGTGTGCCAAAATATACGCTGCAGTGCTTCGTTAATTTGTTGATCTTATTTGGTTACTTAATTTTATTGTTTTCTAATGGAGACGCCGTTATGAATTGTTAAATCAAATGTATTTCCTTTTAACAATTGATATATGTTTATATCCAATAAATAACTGATAATATCAACATATTTATCTCGTTTATATGTCGATTTATCAATTGATTCAATATGTCTAAGTTATAAATGAAATAACATTAGCAGTTGTCAAGTGAAATATCATTTATTGTGGCAAATCCTGAGCTTTGTAGGACTCGCTATAAACCACTACCGGTTATGAACACGGTTTCCCGTACACGCAAGGGTGGAATATTTGATTCCTATCTAAAAACACTTTATAAATTGTTATTGCGTTGTTGACTTTGACGACTCAATATTTAGAAATGTGCGCGGTTAACCTGCGCGGTTTTAAAGGGCAACATAATATCAGCAGAGCAAAATTCGGCATGTCGAAGTTATAAAATCTTAACTCAATAAATATAATGCAAAATAGGTTAGTTAGAGACATTTATAAAATATTATCATAATGATATATACACTACTAGCTAGAATATCCGTTGTCTCCCACCGGGTTTTTTCATCGAACCAAATCCTTACACTTCAAATAATATTAGGGTATACAGTAACACCCCGTTACTCGACTGCCTCTTAGCTCGACGTTTTCGCCACTCGACGTAAATGTCGAGAGTTAGAGTCGACGCGTGATCGAGTACCGATCACGTGATACATATTTTAGTAAACAAAGCAAAATGAACGCATGGCCAGCAGTTCGCGCCTAGATATCTTGACGACAACAACTCAGATTTAGTGCAGCTATGAACTTTTTGTTTTTTGCTAAAATAAGTGATTTATATTTATAATAATAATAATAATAATAATAATAATAATAATAATAATAATTGTTTATTGACAAAATTACAATAATATTTGTTTTAAGTCAGTCAGTACAATCGTGAATGTAATATTTAATAAAATGTACAGGAAACAATATGGCAAACAATATGTACATATACAATATGAAACATTTTGTTTGGTAGAAATTGTGTACTTAGGGAATGAAAATAAAAATAAAATAAAGAATTAGACAAAATAATTCAAAATAGCATCAACTACAATTTTAAAAGCAATAAAAATAATTTAGAATTTATGTTGTAAAAATTCATTTATAGAATAAAAAGCATGGTTGATAAGGAAAATTTTGATGGTATTTTTAAAATAGTTAAAACTATTGGATTTGAAGGAGTCTGGCAATACGTTAATAAATTTATAAGAATAATAGTTCGTGCTATTTTTAGATTTAGTCAATCTTAAAAATGGTGGATAAATCTTATTTTTATTTCTTGTATTATAATTATGGATTTGTTCAAAAGTATCACATTCGGTTAAGTTTTTAAAAGCTAACAAGAGGCAATAATATATATATATAGTGAGGGTAAAGTCATGATTTTTAATTTTGTGAAGTATGACCTGCAGTCGGCTCTATATGATAAACCAGCAATGACTCTGAGCGCTCTGCGTTGCAAGGAGAAAATTCTTTCTGCAGCGGGCGAATGGCCCCATGCTAATAGTGCATAAGCGATCTGAGACTGGAAAAGTGAGAAATAAACTATCCGCATAACATGTTCAGATACCGAATTCGCTAAATTTCTAAATAGATATATGATACTACATAATTTATTGGAGAGATGGGTTACATGCTGATCCCATTGGAGAGTGGGATCAACATGGATACCTAAGAATTTAACGGAAAGTGGGTTATTGAAATTGTGATGTTTAGGATAGGGTGGGAAACACAGTCAAAGGCTTTCGATAAATCTAGGAAAGTCGAAAGACAGTATTCACCAGCCTCTAAACTTTTAGTAGCTTCGGCAATTAAGTTAAGAATTGCATCGCCTGTCGATAAGTTAGGGAGGAAACCAAACTGTGACTCATTAAATAGTTTGTGTTTTTCAAAAGGAGTAATGACTTGATTGGACATGATTTTTTCTAATATTTTGGAGATAATTGGCAAAAGGGATATTGGTCTGTAATTATTTAATTCATGTTGATCACCATTTTTATGTATGGGTATTACTGAAGCTACTTTTAGAGTATTCGGAAAAGTGTTAGATTTAATACAGCAATTTAAAACATTTGTGATTTGTATAATTATGGGTCCAAAGGATAGAAATGCAAGCATAGCTAAAAGGAAAACATATACATATATGTATTTCCTTATATGTATATGTATACATGTACATATGATTCCCTTTATTTCTTATGGAGAAATTCGACTCGCCACTCGACGCAATCGCTACTCGACGCTTTTTCAGAACGAATTAACGTCTTGTGGCGGGGTATTACTGTACCTGTAAATGTAACAAATTTAACTACTGCAGTTTCGTTAATTTTTGTTATTATTCCATAATAACAAACTGAAATTCTTTAGAAATTTGAAAGATATCATCAAAAGTATGCGCGGATCATTACACTCCGTCTAATTTGGTGCCTGTAAAGTATTGTTGAATGAACAATCTCTCTTTATCTTTCCTCGCTCCTAGCTACTTAACCTAATGCAGAGAACGTACATACACTGTACACAGAGTTCTTGAGTTATTTTAATTTATTTATAATAATTAAGGCATAAAAAAGAGGTTTCAGCCTGCGGAAAGATTTTCTGAACACGTTAGTGAAAACTAGACTGTCGTACGATAATTAGTTAGAGTTCTTACCAGTTATGTTTTTATGGTTTTTTTCATATATGTTTATAAATCGAACATATGAAAAAAAACAAATTCAGGGACGCTGACGATCATAACAACAAGTCTATGTTATCCTAAACCAGGGGTGGACAAATCTTTTGGCTGTCGGGCCATGTTGTGTATAAAAATTTCACCGCGATAAAAAAAAAATAATTTTAATTATTATTTTTGTTACGAAGAATATTTTATGAATTTTAAAAGCAATATTTTTAAACCAAACATGTATTTATTATGCAATTTAAAGAAAAAAAATTAAAAGAAAATTGGAAAGAATGATAATTTGAAAGAATATTAGACAGACAGTAATATTTTTGCAGGACACAATAATATATAAAATGCTTCGCGGGCCGGATAGAATATAACGCGGGCCGTCATTTACCCAGGCCTGCCCTAAACGATGCCATGAACACTCTGGTGTTTTTTTTTTTTTAGCACAGCCTTTTTTTATTTTTGATGTAACATACATACATACATACATACAGAATGATTTTAAATTGGAGCCATGACCTCAGCGATTTTACTATGTCGCCTTGCATTTACTTATGCCGTCTGTTGATGAAAAGTTGAACTACTGCACATTTAAAAATCATATTATTTCATGCGTTGTGTTTTTGTGTGGCTTTTATTTCTACGTTAATTTTTTTATTTTTTACAAACATATTCGTGTTATTTAGTTTGCGATATTGTTATTAATTTATTTGTGGTAAGTTGCAGATTATCTTTTTAAATATATTAATTTTATAATAATAAAATTTTGATTTCAGATTTTTAGTTTTTCTATTGCACTAAAAATTTGGTTCCATGAGCAATTTTATAAAAAATACATTATTTTTGTGCAACCTAATTTGAAATATTTAGTTTTTGACCGTTCAGTAGTTCAATTTTTCATCAACAGATAACTCTACAAGTTTTGCACTAGTAAATTTCACAGCTTTTAAAATACGACAGAGGCAAAGTAAATTCTCTGACGTTAGGAGATATCAGAAGTGATGGAGGAATCAGCTAACCAAAGATTTAATATGTATGACTCCTGTATACCAAGGATACATGGAAAGACTTGACAATTAACTAATGAAAAATTTATGTGAGTGAGGCCAAAATTCAATATGACTGACAATGCCCAAAGAAGAAGGAGTTTGAACTTCCACGAGTGAGAGTGTATATCACTTGCAATTGAGCTATGAGCTACTGAAGGGCGCTGGGCTCTGTATATTTAAGTCTTCTGTTGTCAAAAAAATATTCTAAAACATATTTGGATCATTTATTTCAAGAGCGGAAGTTATAAAAAAGATACTTAATCAAAACGAGTATCATTATATATTGTCAACAGATCTTATTCTAAAATTATTCAAATATAAGAGATAAAATAAAAAATTTGTCACTTTACACTGATAATCATCAAATTATAATTTATATTTTGTATTCACAGTGGCGTGCTCATAAAATTATGAAAGATAACTGTTAAAATAGGCCACGAGAAAGAATAATCCATAAGAAAATACAAAATAAAAATCAGGACATCTGTTTACTCAAAATTTTTCCAGTTGGTTACGCCACTGTACTTAAAAAAATTAATACAATGATAAATTAATCCACTTTGTCAAAAAGCCAATCTAGAAGAAAGCGTTGAAACCAAAGACAGTTTTTTTTTATTTGTCAGAAATATCAGTTTGATTTATATTTTGTGAGTGTTTGTTTTTTGAGATAACAGTAACAGTACCAAGTCTTAATGAATAAGATGTTTAGGTTCTTGGGAACGTAGCATCTCGGTATGTCTTCTTGTCACCACTCACTTACGAGAATGACACACTCCAGAGTCTTTGTGAGTCGAATTTCGGCGTTCCGTAATTATCAAGTGTTGACGGACTGCTCCGTCTGCCTCTTCCTGTTTTTTAACGTAGATCAACAACCTTGGAAAGAAGATTTATATAAACTTTGAATCGAACCCCTCGGCTTTTCAAAATGTTTATTAATTGTATCTCCATGAATACAGGATTATGCTCTCAAACAAGCTTACAAGAAATTATTATTAAAAAAATTATTCATTAAAAAAACACTTTAATGATGTTTTTCTAAACATAACTAACTCATTTTAACAGCGCTGGAAACTTTCAAGGTCGAGAGATAATATAAAAATTCTATTTTGCAACATCCGTCGATATAGGTTAACATTATAGCTGTTAAAGCGCCTACAGACGGTGTGGCAAGTGATGGCCAATGTTTACATTTGTCTATCTCCGGGTATTGTGTACACAGGCAATAAGTCACAGGCAATGTTAAGGCTAGTACACACTAATAGACCATTGCGCGATTTATCTATAGACCGTCTAGAGACACCGTCTTTTGTCTTGTCTATCGCCCACACTACGATGTGAATTTCTCAGTCTCATCTTCGCAGTCCACCATGGAGGACATTGTTTTGTGTGGAATGAGTTTCTGCTTAGTGCTAATTACAAGTGAAAGAACGCGAAAACGTAAACGTTGGTGGACGCGCGAAGTGCTCGCAGAAGGACCTAGGTTCGGTAATGCATTATTAAATAAATTGAGACTGGAAGACGCCATGGGTTTTCGGAATTTCACCCGACTGACGCCTACTGATTTTGAACATTTGCTTCTGATGGTTGGAGGGATAATAATGAAGCAAGATACAAAATTTAGAGAAACCATCCCAGCTTTTCTTCGACTGGCAGTCAAACTGCGTTTCCTAGATATTCTCAAGTACACCTTCAGAATATCTAAGCAAGCAATATCGAAAATGGTACCAGAGGTGTCTCGCCTGTAGACGCCGAGTGACGTCCACACTGTCAAAATGTTGCGCAACATGTCTAACGTTGCATGCGGTCTCCCATTCCGATCGGGAGACTTTAGACCTGCAATTTTTGGTTTCGCAACAGGCCCGTAGACGGGGATTGGTCTATGGACATGGCTCGTACACAACCTAAAACACGTCTCAGAGACCAGAATCGCGCAACATGTCTACTAGTTTGTACTAGCCTTTACGTTGGGCTTGACGCTGGCTGATGTTCGCTTCGGAGGCAGTATTCTCATCACGTGGCAAAGAAGTTGCTGCAGTATGAATGTCACTACCGTACACACGACGCGCACATATTTATCATCGCATCAGTTCAAAATGTTGTTGTAAAAAAGTTGGTTATAATCATTTTTATGGTTTTGTAGGTATGACCACCAAAACCCTTATAATATCATTCATGTGTCTGTCTGTCTGTACGGTAGACATTTTAGCCAAACGGCTGAACAACTCTTTGACCCACATTTAGGAAAATATAGAGTTCAAAAAAAAAAAAAACAGCGTGGGATAAATATAAACAAATATTGTATTTAATGGAAAAATAAATAGGTACATTTTTAAACTTTTGAGTGGGGTATCAAATGAACTTTCTTAATGCGTGGATACACAAACAAATTTTTATTTTTTAAAAATCAGTTTTTTCTTCAAGCGGATTATAATGCTAACATTACATTGTTCAATACATTCGGTAGAAATGATACATTATTTTACAAGTAAAATAATGTGAACATTATTATACTAGTAAATAGTTCATATAGTTATCAACAGATGGCACTGATGGCAGCAGTCGCCATAAACAAAACATCTGTCAATTTAATATGTTTGTAACGTGGTTTGTAGTGAATTCAGAAATTAGTTACGTTATTAGTGAGTTACTTTATTATTATTCTGTGATCATTCTGTGATTAGTTACAAAATACACAATATAAAGATCAAAAATTAAAAAATGTCTCAAGCAATTCAATGTACACCGCCGGAATTAGCAGCAATAGCATCTGAAACTATAAAGTCATAAGTATTTATGGTTGCAAATTTTTAATACCTACGCTTGAAGAAAAAATAGTATGTGTCACTCGGAGTAGAACGCCTTTTTTGTGCTTCGCTCAATATGCAAGCCTCGGCTGCGCCTCGGCAGCAACATTTGAGCTCAGCATAAAAAAGAGCGCGTTCTACTCCTAGTAACATAATATACTATTTTATGGGATTTTCGTAAAAAAATATGTCAAAAACTTTTGTTTCCCACGTTATCTTACAGAGGGTTTGAACTAAAAATCTGAAAAAAATCTTCATAATATACATTGATGGGAACCGGAATAGTTTAACAGGAATTTTTGATCAAATTAGGTTTTCGAAATATATCAATATTTTTTGTGTCGTTGAAAAAATTATTATTTTTAAAAAATGTATTTTGTGGTATCGAAAGAAAGCGGACGTAGATGAAACGAAAGCAGTTTTTTAGATTTTTCTTGTTATTTTTCTAAAAATGCGTTACTAGCAAAGGTCATAAAAACGTGAATTAATCATAATTAATTTGTTCGATGATATGATTTAAAAGAAAGATTGTTGATCAAAATCAAACCATAAATGTGCATGGTAACTGCTAATGAAACAGTACTCCAAGTAATATTCTACTTATTATTATTATTATTAGAACTACCCTTAAAACTAAATTAGCCATTTAACCCGATCCTAGCGGTAAATTAGGTAAACAAGGAGTCATATTCCAGTGTGTACTTTCCAGACTAGGTAATAGATCCTGTCTGCCTCGAGCTAACCTTGTTAGTTAATCCGTGGTTTTAAAACTTATTTTTGCAACTACTAAATCAGGATTAAAATTTGATATATTTTTACAGATTCGTGACTCATATTATGTGGTATTTTATTTTTAAGAATAATGTTTCGGAGAAAAAATATGTTATTCACATTGAATTATATTCAGTAATTTTTTGGGATTTT
Source organism: Liopterus haemorrhoidalis (assembly GCA_963971575.1). Taxonomy (NCBI): domain Eukaryota; kingdom Metazoa; phylum Arthropoda; class Insecta; order Coleoptera; family Dytiscidae; genus Liopterus; species Liopterus haemorrhoidalis. The sequence continues at coordinate 11,091,559 of OZ020618.1, read as the reverse complement.
CTGTTTGTTTTAAATTCATGTGAAATACGTGATTTGAACAAAAATAATGTTTTAGTAGTCTAAACTTGTAATAAAATATATTGCATTATTGTATTTTATAGTGTGCTTTCTAAAAATTTTCATATTATTTGTTTTTGTTGAAGATCTAGTTAATTTTATTAGTTATATACAGGGTGTATCAAGATAGAGGGAACACGATTTTTCTTTAAAAGGCGAAATGTGTGCAAGTTGTGAAAAAAAAAAATTGTTGACCTAAGTTTACTAAAATAATCGAATGGTAATATTTAATTTTTTCGGAACAAACCGGAAGTACACAATATCAAGGACAACTTTGATTCTTTAAATGGGAACGTATGTCGTAAATATTGAGTATTTTTGGATAAAGTTTTTGAAAAGAAACAACTTTTACTTAAACATTTTTTTAAATATCGTCTACGGTTTATGAATTATTGCATTCTTTATAATGAGTTGAAAGTATTTTTATTTAAAAGTGTTCAAAGTGACTTCCATGCTGATTAAACATGGCTTTTCAATTTTTGGTTAGATTTCATTGTATTAAGGTTAAATTCATTAAAAAATTACAAATATCAAATTGTCATTAATGTTAATTTTGTCAAATATTTTGAAAGGTGTCATTTCACAATTACCACTCTAAGATGATATTATACAATATATAATAATACAACATAAAAAAATAAATTTCCCTCTTAGTTACGTACTACAAAATAAAACATTATAGGATATTTCAAAATTTAAGCGGAACTAGATTTTTAAATCTAGTAACATTTATTGTTTGTTTCGTGCTTTTGGCCATTTTGTTTAAGCTTTGAAAATTATACTTACATAGAACATTTTTATGTTATGGTGAATTGTCATTATAAAATGTAATTTTCATTACATTTTGATTTTTTGTGTTATTCTTAATACAAACTCATTTCTTAAATTTTTATGCCTTCTAAAAATCTTATAATGTATTATGTATTTTTTTTATTATAATAAATGTCAATTAATAATATATACCAACCATTTAAATTGTTCTCGGTTCACAGTACGGCCTACTATATTCTAATTTCATTTCAAATTTAGTTCATATTCATGTGTTCAAAAAGAAATTACATAAGGGTTGGCTGTGGAAAAATAAAATAATGTGTACTGCAAGCTTTAACTGTCAATTAATTAACTGTCATCACTGTTGTTGTCATAAATTTCTATTGAAAATGTAATTAAGCTACATTTATAACACTGGTCAACAATTTTTTTTTTTTTTGACGACTTAGATCTGATACTTGTTTTTATCTAATTTTGGGGTGCTGATTTCAAAAATATTAACAGTTTCTGGCTATCACGTCAAATTTTTGTTCTATCGTATTTTGCCTTTTTTCACCTTTTCACGTTCTGTTATATTTTTACTTTAATTTAAATTGGCCGGTGAGAATACATTTAAATGTTGGAGCCCCAAACATAATACACGAACCTTTGGTGGAGCGAACAAAAATTATTTTCCCCCCTCTTCATATTAAACTGGGTCTAATGAAGCAGTTTGTAAAAGCGTTGAACAAAGATGGTGACTGTTTCAAATATATATCTGAAACGGACCACAAATTAGAAAATTAGTGAATGATCCACATTTCACTGTACATATGGATGATATGGAGAAGAATGCATGGCAGTCTTTCGTGGCACATCAAAAATTTTCTTGGGAATAAAAAAGCCGAAAACTATGTGGAGGTCGTTGAAAATTTGATTGAAAATTATCATCATCTGGGGTCAACATGAGCGGGAAACTTAATTTTTTAAACAGTCATCTTGACAAATTTCCTATCAATCTTGGAGATGTTAGTGATGAACAGGGTGAACGTTTCCATCAGGATTTAAAAGAGATGGAGAGACGTTATCAAGGAAGGTGGGATACTCACATGATGTCTGACTACTGTTGGAGTATTAAAGAGGCTTATCGGGAATGGTGCACTCCAGAAGATCTTACAAACGACCATTTAATCCTTAAATTATTTGTATTTTTATTTTAACACTCCAATGCATTAAAATGTAATTAAAACTGTTCTCATTTTCTTTCTTTCACTATAAATAAAATTTTAAGAATATTTTCTAACTATTTAGTCCTTTTTGTTCGCCAAATTTGTACCAATTACAGTATCGACGTCTAAAATTAAACGATAGAAGCATTATTTGTCCGAAAATATGTATTTGTTGTAGAGCAAAAATCTGATGTGATACGGAAAAACTGATGTGATATTTGAGCAGCACCAAATTAGTAAGAAACAAGTCTTAGATGTAAGTCAGCAAAAATTGCGTTGACCAGTGTAATGGTTTTTACAAGAGAACACAAAAAATTTAGGATTGAATCATATTTTCGAAATGGTGTTCGAGTGAATGGCGAATGAATTTACAGTGCGGTGTCATGTTTAGAGGAATTTCGGCTATAATTTCCAGAAACCAAACGTTAGTCAATTGTTATATATGGTAAAGCTTGCAATAGACATTATTTTTCCACAGCCAACCCTCATGTAATTTCTTTTTGAACTCATGGTATATCCAATAGTCCATTGACTATTTAATTATTCGAGATTCAGAAATAAAGAACTTTCTTCTCTGCCCTATGTGCCCCTTAGCAGATGAACAATTATCATATTAATTATTATTATTTATTTATTTGGTATTAAAGTATCCCAAATTTTGCAAACCCAATCTTATAAATAAACCAATAAATAACCTAAATTAAATTTAAAAGTCTCTAATCCGTGAAATGAAAAACAAAAGAGAAATAATTTACATTTCTGACAGTGTTTTTTTTGGGCTGGAACACGATTTTAACACGGTAGTAAATCTCTCGTTCCGCGGCTGTTAATGGTGGTTGCGCTTGTTAGCACGAATAATCGTTGGTTAAATTTCGCACTCTTTTTTACCGACAAATTCCGACAAATTGACGTAATTAGTGATGGCGGGAACTTTTCATTAAATTTTTTTAACTCCTTTACGTTCAAATATTTGTATTTACTTTTTTCTTCAATTATTTATACAAGAAAAGGAGATATAATTAAGGATTTTTTTTTATTATAATGGAAGTTTTTTAATGGTTAAGAATTTTGAGAAAAATTAATGATTTGCAATAGAGTTACAGCTTTTTTTATGGAGAATTATAAGTCATAAAGGAAGTTGTAAAAATATTCTGAAAAAGATAACTGAATCAATAATACTGCTATTTTAATAATTGATAATTAATTATTTATTAGTACTGTTACAGTGTAGCGATCTTTAAATATTTTTCTCTAAATAAATAATAGTAACATCGAAGACCTGCATATTGAAATATTAAAAACTAGCTGACATGCCCGTACTTCGGACGATTTTGTTTAAATACATTTATGTTGATAAGCAGAGGCGTAGCAACGGTCTGGCATAGGAGCAAGTGCCAGGGGCGCGAGAGGCTTGAGGGGCATCTATTGTGCGTTATTTCTTTGTTTTTGGTCATAATTAGTATTTTAGAAGTGAAGACCTTTCTTTTTTGTCATCACTTGTATTTTTACCTGTCTATTAATATAAAAATGATGCCCTCCTTAAATACAATGAAATAAGATAAAAAAAAGGCGCTATTTTAGGTTAAATTAATTTACTTGACAAGGGCGCCCAAAACGTTGCTATTCTAAATATTCTACATCAGTAATGGAGAACGTATGACCCGGGGGTCACACAGTGACCCATATGACAATTTCAAATGGCCCGTACAAAAGAAGATCTTTGTAGTTCTGAAGATTCTAAAGATAGATTTTAAGATAACTAAGGTTGAGTCTAAGCAACCCCTTTCTCGAAACATGGTAGGAAAATCGACAAATATAATAATTATAGCGAGATGGAATTCAACTGTTATCTGATTTATACCTGTATTATACATGTTAAATACAAGGCCGCTAGCTCTAGGTAGAGTTAATGAGATTAGCAGGGGTTCCACGCAAATACTTACACCTTAAAGAGGCAGCTTTTTATTAGCGCATTATATATTTTACGCCCGATTGGAATCTACAAATTTTTAAATTTAATTTTGACCCGTCTGGGAAAAAAGGGGAACCTTTCGCTGTTCTAAATCATCTAGAGACAGCAAGCGTACTTGAGATGCGCTTGTATCAAGACCCAGCTATAACTATCCAGTTCTAGTCAGTCAGATAAATATGGTAAGCATGACGTTACAAAAAATTCGATAACTTTTGAAATAATTATCAGATCAAAAATTCCTGTGGTACTATTCCGGTTCACATTAATGTGCATTACTCACCTATAGAATTTTTTCAAATTTTTAGATTAACTCTCTAAGTTAAAGGTGGTTGGACAAGGGATTTTTAGCGCCCTTATATAGACAGGGCAAAATTTCAAGAGAAGACCTAAATAAAAAAGGTCCACCTCTAAATTTCAAGTGAAGATCTAAAAGAAAAAAGGTCCTCACTTCTAAATTTCAAGAGAAGACCTAAAAAAAAGGTCCTCACTTTAACCTTGGCGCCCCTCCTGGCATCAATCGTTCTTAATTTTGGCGCCCCCTGAATGCTGGCGCCCAGGTCATTTGACCCCCCCCCGCTTCCCCATCGCTACGCCACTGTGTAGAGCCGGTTTCTGAAAGCAATATTAAACTTTTAGTTAACTAATAGTAAGCAAATAGTTAGAAAATTGTTGCTATGTTTACTTATGAGATTGTTATATTGTAATCGAGTTTAACCAAAATATTAAACTCGGCTATGCTTTCAGAAACCGTCCCTAAGAGGTTTCATTTGATACTCCACTCAATTTTTTTTTTTTTTTAATATATAATGTTTCATTAAATACATATTTTTTAATATTTTTCCACGATGTGTTTTTTAAACTCTATAATTTTTCTATATGTGGGTCAAAGAGTTGTACAAGGATGCAAACTTTTTGTGTTCAGCCGTTTGTCTATAATTTCTACTGAACAAACAGACAGATGGTCTGTCTGTGATGCCCATGAGTGACGTTTTAGGGATGTTTGGTCATACCTACAAAACCCTGAAATGACACAAAAAAATCTAGTCACGTATTAATACTAATTTGTATTCAATATTAATAATAAATTCATATATAAATTACTAGCTGGCGTGCCTCTCCCATCCTTCATCTCTCTCCCTCTGCCACTCTGCTTACCATGCCTATCAACAACTTAAGATATAAGCGTTTTTTAGTTCCTACAAAACCCTAAAAACAAAGAACAGTTTCTATCTACACGCAGTTTTTTGCCTGTCATTAATTAGATTGGGCAGAAATAGAAAGAAAATTGGAGCAAAGAAATATTGAATCCAAATGGGAAGTAAAAAGAAGAAAAAGACTTGAATATAACGGCTACTCAACAAGGGAGATATCTATAAAAAGGTTGGGAGGACAAGATGTGACACTGGAAATAAGAGATAGAATGTGGGATATCCAAGGGCAAGAAAGAAGCGAGAGCGTAACAAATTTCAGATATAACGGCAAATATGTAAAGACTTGGACGAAACAGATACCAGAGTACCTAAAAACCAAAATGAACGGAGATAAGAAGAAAATAATAGCGAGATTTAGGTGCGGAAATGAGGAAAAGGAAAACGAATACTGGAGAAAGGATGAACAAAGAATGTGCAGGTTGTGTGGAGAGGAAAGAGAAACCATAGAGCACATACTGAAGAATTGCGGAGAAATGAAATATAAAGAAGAGACAAGAAAAGATGTGCTGTGTGATTCAGGCCAAGGATGGACATGGATGGAAGAGGTCTTGGAGAGAAGAAGGAATTTGAAGTGAAGATACCCTAGTTAGCAATAATTATAGTTTTTTATGTGAAATATAAAGTTAATAATGCAAATATGTAGATTTAAACCGAAAGGTACATAAATAAAGTATTATCTATCTATCTAATTAGATCTGTATTATCGTTTTCTTGTGGTGATGGGGGTGGTGAAATTATTGTATTTCCTGGGTCCAAGCTCGGAATTATTGAAAGGTAGACGGTTACAGTATCTGAGACGTATGATAATGAAAATAGGTTAGCTATTTTTTTTTTTATTTTTTTTTTATGATGCAATTAGGCAGAATGGTATAAATAATAATCCAAGATAACTCGATCCATCCTATGGCTTCTAAAAATCTTCCCAAAGGAAAGATCAATTAATAGAAGAGCAAGTGTTGGTATGTAAGACATGTTTAAAGATCTGATACTTAAAAGAGCAAGATGAAGATTTTGTGTGAGGTTAAAAGTTAACCAGACTGTCGAATGACTCATAGTTAAAAATTACCTCAAACCCTGTCTGTTTAAACGTTTTTTTCCAGCGAAATATCTATAGTTAGAGTTTCAAACAAGTCCCTAATTAATCGTGTACATATGTATAAACACTCTTCGCGAATTTATTGCTTGTTTAAAGTTATTTCCGAATTGAAGAGTTTATTTTGACAATATCAGTGTGAATAAAATGAGAAAATTTAACTGGCTTGTGTTTAGTGAAATCTTTGAGGATTCTAAGAAATTTGTTTTGAGAAGTAAGTCGGGTAGTTAAACTAGCTACCGGTTAGTTTATTTTACCTGCGCTTCCACAGATAAATACTTATATGAAAGTGTTTTAGGTAGAAGTTTTGATTTAAAACTAACATTTGTTATACTTAGATTCTTGAAATATACCAGAGGTGTTTATCGAATCTAATAAATCTATGTTTAAAAGATTATTTTTTTAATTTAAATTCCGAGTATGAAAATTTTACTTAATATACTTACAGTCTCTCTACATTTAATTAAGTATTTTCGAGTATCTTCCGATATCAACAACCTTTCGATACTAAGTAGTCAGTTCTCGGGAACTTGTTTTAAGAAAAATATTTTTTTATTCTTATTTTTTTTTAGGATTTTGTAGGCAGGACTCATGTACCTATATGTCTGCCTGTTTGGTAAAAATTGTCTAGGGTGACCATTCGTCCTGCTTTTTGCGGGACTGCATTCTAACATTTTGTCCCGCATTGTAATTTGTATTTGAGGAAATGAGGACCTCTTCACTTAGATTTGGGAGGTGGGGGACCTTTTTTTCTTTTTGCTCTTCACTGGATTTGGGAGGTGAGAACCTTTTTTTTGCTCTTCACTTATATTTGGGAAGTGACGACCTTTTTTTGCTCCGTCCCGCATTGCCTTCTTAAGAAAATGGTCACCCTAAAATTGTCGCCAAATGGCTGACCATAAAAAGTTGAAAATCGGCATACTTGTACAACTTATGATCCACATATAAAAAAAAAACTATAGAATGTTGAAAAAAAAAAACAAATCGCGGGAAAAATATAAACAAATACGTATTTAATGAGAAAAATTTAGGATTAATTTTTTTTTTAAATGTTCAATGGGATATCAATTAAAATCTCTTGATATGGATAAAACAACGAATTTTAATTTTTAATTCTTTTTTTAAATTTTCATCAAAAACATGTTCCCCATCCTATTCCCCAGAGGGGTTCATCTAAAAAAATTAAAAAATTATCAGTATTGTATATTGATGGCAACCGAAATAGTTCTACAGGATTTTTTGATCAGATTAGTTTTTCGAAAATATTAATCGTTGAAAAAATATATATATTTTTAAAATTTTGTTATATCAGGTAAAAAAACTCTTCAAGCGTAGATTAGGGAACGAAAATAATTAGTTTTTTAAATTTCGTTATTTTCACGATTTTTGACAAAATGTGCTAAAAGAACCTAGGGTTAATGTAAAAAACAGAAAAAATCTAGGTAATGCACATTAATGTGAACCGGGATAACACCGAAGATATTTTTGATCTGATGATTATTTGGAAAGTTCAGCACCAAATTTTTTGTAGTACCGTCTTTACAATATTTATCTCGCTGACTTTTTCTAGATTTAGTTTTGAAAATTAAATAAAGAGTCAATAAAACTAAATAATGAAAATTAAATAAAGAGTTAATAAAAATACAGTGCACATAAATTAACATAAATAAAATAAAATATTTTACAAGGCCCACCGATTGATGGATGTTCCATCTTCTTTTCAGATTGATATTGTGTTCACTTTCAAGCATGAGTAACGCAGTAGCGTCATTCATCGGGTATTCGTCTGCCTCTTACGTCTTCCATGTGGTCTTCCTTCTGTATTGTACTGGAACATATGTTATGGATACATAAGCATAAAAATTACACTTTCTTTGTTCTGTTTATTACAAACAGATGGGTCAAACCCATTGTTCTATACTTGTGCGTTATGTTATGGAGTAATTATAAACCAGACTTAAGCCCTGCACCTTTCCGCAATGGTGTGTGGCACATTTTTGTATACCTCAGGATCCGATCTGTTCGATTTTGATCATTGTATCGATTTTTGCTTTTACTTTTAATGCATATATCGCGATATTTTGATTTTGTAGCACAAGTTTTAGTATAAATGCACACATAACTTTTACAAATCTGGTCCAATTGGACTGAAATGATATAGATAGTTCTCGACAAAACAAAGAATTTAAAATTACGTAAAATGAATTGAATTCAACGAAAATCTAACCATGCGGGGCACTGCTGATGCAATCTAAAAAAATCTTACAACTATCCTCAATTTATTGACACCATTAACTCCCACTTGTGTTGAATACTTTCTGAGATATAAGCGTTTAAAGTTTGACCTATTTTCATGACGTCATATTACTGAACACGCAGCCATACCTAGCACCGATTTTACCGTCAAAAAGAGTGTTTTTAGAGTATTTATAAAAAGGAGTGGTGTTTTGAAAAAGGTTAAAACACGAAGTACAATAAGCAGCTAGAATTCTGTTTTTGATTTCTTGTCGAATCATATTTGTCTGATCGTATCATGGTGCCCAGAAATTTGAAGGTAAAAACTGTCTTAAATGCTTTGCCATTTATTTACTCTGGTTAAATATAAGTATGTACATAATTATCGTCTTTTTGTTTCTAATTTGGAACTTATATAGCTGTACGTAAAACTAATTTTGGAATATCATAAATGATCATCTTTTTAACCTTCACGGATATTTATGCATATAGCAACAAAATGAACGATTTTCTGAAATAGAAACAACCGACCTACAAATTAAGCATTTAATGTGACACATAACATGTTCAGCTTCACGCCATGACAAATTACAACCGAGTTATGAAGAAAATATTAAAAATTTATATCCATTGCCAAACAAATTTACAACTACAGTAGATTATAAAATTAAAAGACTATTTCATGACAAATTATTTGGAAGACAACAATTTTATGAAGAGTTTTGCATATATTACTGGTTTTTAGTTTCGTGCGGAACTACATTTTGTGATTTAGTGACTTTTAAGATTTTGTAGGTATGACCAAAAAACCATTATAACGTCACTCATGTGTCTGTCTGCCTGTCTGTCTGTCTGTCTTCTATATGGTAGAAATTGTAAACAGCTAAACATAGAAAATTGAAAATTGGCATACTTCTACAACTCTGACCTATGTACATATAAGAAAAATATAGAGTTAAAAAAAAAAAAAAATACAGCACGGGTAAAATATAAATAAATACGTATTTAATAAAAACATTAATATTATGGGATTTTTGCCAAAAATATTGCTAAAAATTGTTGTCCCCCACTCTATTTCCCAAAGGGGTTGATTAAAAAATTTGAAAAAATCTCCATAATGATAGAAATCGGAATAGTTGATTTTTTAGGAATTAGGATTAGGAATTTTTGATCCGATTAATTTTTCGAAAGACATCGATTTTTTTGACGCGTTGAAATTAAATTTTTTTTATTGTGTATAAAAATAAAGCTCTTAAGACGTGGATTAAGTAACGAGAAGTTTATCAAAAAAAAAAAAAAAACAAATATTTTAATAGGAGTAGGATTTTTTTCTAAAATGAGCTTAAAAAATCACTGTCCCGCACCCTTTAACCCAGAGGGGTTAAATTCAAATTCTGAAAAAATTCTAAATAATGTACATTGATCTAAACCAGAAACGTACGAGTAGATTTTTTGATCAGATTTCGTTTTGGAAAATACTGCATTTTTTTTTTTTTTTTCATTAACAAAACTAATTATTTTTTAATTCATTGCTAAATAATGGATAATAAAGTTATAATTTTTTCTATTTTTGTCCTAAGATAGTATATATCTTATTAATTTAATGAAGACTTGAATGCGAAGCAAATGCAAAGAAAGAATCGCTTTTATTTAAATTTTATTGTGACGAAATTTTCGCAAATTATTTAAACTATGCTTCTAAAAATTAAATGGAAGCTCTTAGTACTAGTAAAATGATTGCCAAAATACTGTTGATTTTCATGTGATTATAGAAAAAATATTCCTAGACATCTAATATTCTGTTGGCTTCTTACACTTATTAAATACCTACAAAACTTTGAAATATGTGAAAATTCACACTTAATTTTATTTTCTAGTATCATTTATGAGTAGGCATTTTTTATGGAAGACCGTATTTGAGGGTTTTAAATGTATAAAAGCGTCTTCCGCCAATAATATTTTATTAAATTTGACGTGTTTATTTTAGATCCATATCATCCTACTTCGAATAAGTTGCCAGAAATAATATTTTGAAAGAAATAAATAATAAAAAACAGGATACTGGGAGCATCCGTGTATATTTTTATACATATAATATCTCATTTTAGGAAAATATATAAAGTTTTGGTTAAGTTTAATTATTGAGTTAATAACAAGGTTATCCGGATGGGATATACATATTTTCTTAGTTTATATTAAGCCCTGTTAATCTTGCTACATCTTGCTTTTTATGAACATAACTCGTTCTTAAGAACAAAACTTTCTTAAAGGGAGGCACAACGGTATAGTTCTTATAAATTTCTAATACAAAATTGATAATCTATCTATCTATATTAATAAAATTGAATGTTTTTTTTTTTTTTTTAATTTTCGGCCCCATTTTGGTTTCTACTCGTTCCACATAAGACAATATCTACAAAAAAAAATTGATGTGAAGTGTGAATATTCACACATTTCAGGGTTTCGCAGGTATATAATAAGTGAAGGCGGTATGCTGAGTGTGTAGGACAAATTTTACTTTGTAGTAATCACGGCAAAATGAACGATATTTTTAAAATAATTTATCGTCTGTTAATCATATAATAGGACTGGTTATTAAATTTACGCTCATAAAAATTAAATACAACATTTGTCAAAATATAACTAGAATTTTGACAAAATAATTTCAACATAATAAAAATGCAAAAAAAAAAAAACAGAAAAAATAAAATTCACTCCGTACTCGAACTCGAAACCCTTCGTTTTCTAGCCAGTTTAAGAGTGCTCTAACGCATGTAGCCATCGCACGCCATGCATGTGAGTGTCTTACATTGGTATAACTTTTGTACTTTGTGAACCAAAAACCACAAAAAATGCGTTATTTTCCAAAAACATAATCTGATCAAAAATTCCTATTGTACTATTTCGGTTCACATCAATATACATTACTTAGAATTTTTTTAGATTTTTAGTTTAAACCATCTGGGCTACAGGGTGTGGGACAAAAATTTTTTTGCACATTTTTGGCAAAAATCGCATCAAAATAATTTATTTTCCAAAATAAAAATTTGATCGTTAATCCACGTACTAAGGGCTTTCATTTGATACCCTACTCAGAATTTAAAAAAAATATTTTTGTTTTCGATGAGCACATATTTGTTTATATTTTTAGGGGGGTATGTTTTTTAGATGTTTTAGTATTTTTCCTATGTGCGGGTCAAAGAGTTGTATAAGCATGCCAAATTTTAACTCTCTAGGTTTAGCCGTTTGGCTACAATTTTTACCGAACAGACAGACAGACAGACAGACAGACAGACAGACAGAGAGACAGACAGACAGACAGACAGACAGACGACAAAATGACGGTATAAGGGTTTTTTGGTCATACCTACAAAACCCTAAAAACAATTTTTGTCTGTCTGTCCGATATTTACACAAAAATGGCTGGACATACTGCTATTAGTTCGTATAGTGAGAAAGAACTACTGTCTTGTTTCACTCGCTCTAGTCACAGCTGCAATAGAAGCGCTTCATATACTAGAGAGATTTTGTATATCTACATCTCACCACCTTGTCATAAAGTCTTCAATCATTACTCTATGATGAACAGTATTGGAGTAGTCTGCAATTTGTAATTGACTATTGAATATGTAGATTTGATGACTGCCCAGTAATACCGGCGAAGTGTAAAGGGTTAAAACAATAATCTTTCTATTCATCTTAAAAAATCCCATTAATTAAATTGTTAGAAAAATAAACAACACTGTCATAATAATAGAATAGTTTTTAAATCAAAACTAAACATATCAGTGTAAGTATATAAACAAAGAATTCCAAACAATCACGATTGAAAAAGAACTATTCTTGCATAATTTACATAAACAATTTAATTCTAACAACAAATATAGCACCCACATTCGGAGTTAGCATTCACTCCCACTGCTTAGTACTAGCACATCTGCAACGTATTGCTACATTCATTCGCTAAACAATATAAACATCTAATCAAAACAGAATAATGTTCGTGTCAAGTTGGTTTGTTTCTTGTAAAAACAATTAACGGTTATTGACACTTAAATAAAACACTAACATTAGCTATAAAATCTTATGGCCATTTAAAAATGGCGGCTATATGCAGTTGACACTAGATCAAAGAAGTCCAAGCTGATAAACAACCTCACTTAACGCTTAATATGACACTTAAAATTCTTGCGAATGTGGGTGGAGACAGACGAAGAACAGATGAAAAACACACGAGTAAAGCAGAAAAAAGCAACTAAAAACACAATGACAAAATATTATTATAGTCGGATTGCTGATAGGTGACTGTTCGTTGCTACAAGTATCGATATACAATACTATATGCTTTCTCTGTCTATATCATTATAATTATTTGCATACCCATAGTAACGTATAGTGACGCAAGTTGACAACTAACCTTCAAAATTATTTTAATAAAAAACAAAGCATTAGAAAGAAACGGCATGATTCGTAGATATCTTTACTAATTTGAGCATGAAAATAAATTCACAGCAGTACTCAAACAAACAAAATTATTAATTTTAAGGTAATAATTATAAATAAGGAAAAACTTATACTCATACGTAAATCTTGGATTATAATTTGTTGTTTAATTAAATTAAATTTTTGTTTCCCCTAAGTACAAAGTAATAAAATATTAAGTAAAAATATATTTATTCATATAATATATTGCTACAAGTTGTCTTTAAATGTTTATTTTTATTTAAAAAAAATTAGTCACTGTAATGCGTAATATCGTTGTCATCTGAACTATCGCTGTCATTTCTTGTATTTATTATTATTGGATTAATATCATCAACAATCCTTTCCCTTTCCCACCATTCATTTATTAAATTTTCGATTTTTTTAACAGATTTTGCCCAAATTTCACAACTAATTTGATCACAGGCTACTTGCCACATTTTTAAAACTTCGTTATCACTATATCCGTTTTAACCAATATGTCTATCATAATAATTTTTTGTTATACCCCAAATTAGTTCAATGGGGTTAAACTGGCAGTGATAAGGAGGTAATCTTAGTACTTCATGACCATACGTTCGTGCCAATGTATCAATAAAATAAACTGGTTCAGATTTTAATTTCCTTCGTTTTCTCGTGATTTTGTTAGTGAGAAGTTCAGATTTATTACATTTTATAATTCTACGAATTGTTGATTCCGAAATCTTTAAGGCAGCTGCTACTCTTTGACGGATACAAGATAGAGAAATAAGTGGTCCATTGTTCACTTTTTCGGATTTAAAATATTCCAGCAGATTTAAAATTAAAGTTTGTAAATTTAATAATTGGCCGCAAGATCTATTAATTAATATTATTAACAGACAGTGCCAGCTAAGACAAATAACAAAAAACATTTTTAAAATCGCTGAAAAATGGTAACTAGATTATTATATAAATGCATTACTTGATACATACATGTATCAAGTAGTCACCTATCAGCAATCCGACTATATTGTTAATTTATAAAAATTAGAAGTAGAGGGTCCGACAGAGAGGTATGATGTTTTTGAAAAGACTGTCACACATTTAATTTCGAACCAATTTCAAAATTTATTGTTTATATATATAACTGGTACATTGCCATTTGCAAAAAATACACATTTATTTTCGAAAAAATAATCAACTTCAAAAAATCACATCAGTTAGGTGTCGTCCATTTTTGTAGACGGGTGGCGAAATTGTCCAAACAATGTTCAATCACGTGGAATCTTTTGAATTTCTCGCATTATGTTTTCGGAAAGGTCTTCAAGAGTACGTGATTTTTTAATGTAAGTTTGAGCTTTTAGGTAGCCTCATAAAAAGTAGTCACAAGGTGACAGGTCCCCACGCAATGAAATCAGGCGTCCGTACAGTTCGATCACACCCCCGTACAGTCCCTGGTCTCAAAGATCCTTTTGACTTCTACCATGACGACCAACATTAAAATGGTTTCGAAATCGTCGCTGTGTGAGCACCACAGAACGACCCGTTTCAATGAAGGTGTTGTAAATAAACACACGATGTGCTACAGACCAAGGCTCCATTGTTACTGAAATGGAATTTGTTGACGAGTAGATATCAACCATTCCGAAAACAGTGTGACCACACAAACGCGCGTAACAGTCATTTCAAAAACATTATACCTCTCTGCCGGACCCTGTATAACTTGTACAGTTCAAGAAAAACAATACTGTATACAAAAGGTGCGTTCACAAAGGTGCGTATACACAAGAAACGTTCGGCATAAAGTTTTTGTGTGCTCTGTGCTGCACAAAGATCGTTCGCCAAATATCATGCAGTGCAGTTTGTGTTGCACAATCGTCACAAGTTCAGATCGTGCGGTAATCTCTGCAATAGTGTTTTTCGCGGTAAAAATATAAGTTATTTCTACAAAACAATATGAGTGAAAACAATCAAGATATCATTGTTTATGCCTGCAGCATTTCGAAAATTCCTTTTTCAATTCTTATGCTAGGTATTATTCTTGAATTTTCAAATCTAAATCTAAGTGCTAAATCGAATAATT
This sequence comes from Liopterus haemorrhoidalis, assembly GCA_963971575.1. NCBI lineage: Eukaryota > Metazoa > Arthropoda > Insecta > Coleoptera > Dytiscidae > Liopterus > Liopterus haemorrhoidalis. Next base: position 11,076,486 of record OZ020618.1, on the reverse strand, counting down.
TAACAAATCCTGTTACTCTATAAATTGTAATAAGTTCATGGAGAATTATTACGGTGCTTTATTCCCTTATTTTATCCTCTTTCACATAATTTATAATGTAGAATTCAAATTTAAGTATCTTCTTACAAACATAATTTAACTCCATCCATTTCACATTAATGACTTTACTGTTAAAGTAATATCCTTTTACTGTATCTCACCGCCGACAATAATGCGATAACACATATTTAAACATTCTGAAAGTTACCAAGTCACTTCATTGAACATCATTAATCATTATTAACTAACATACTACCATAATACAGCACGTTAGAAATTTGAACATGTTTATCAACGAAGCAGTCGGAAAATTGACAACTGATGCGAAATTAAGCGAACAGCATAATTTTTAAAGATTACTATCATTACTTTAGTTTATAGCATTTTTAACTGTAAGGCAATTTTATGGTCAGCAAAAATATTCAAAATGTATGAAAATGTGTTAAAACCTTAAAAAACTGCGTTATCTTTACCAACTCTTATGTATTTTTTTACAAATTTCAGCAATTTTATTAACAACATTCCTTCAACTATAGATTTTTTAATATAATTTTGGTCTGACACAGTGGCGCAGCCAGGATTTTGTCTTGAAGAGGGCCGAATCAAATTTAGAGGGCACGCGATCTTATTTAGGGGAAAAATATATTTAAAAATGTAAAATATACTCTCTTTCCCTTTTCTGTTTATAAAAAAAATGTCAAAAAACCCTTCGGGATGTTAAAAGTTCCGTCACTGCTTATCATTTTGTATGTAAAATAGACTGAGACCAAATCAGTTCGACACCCCTGCTGTTCGATATTGATGTTTATATCAAATAATAATTCCATTATTTGTTGATAAAAAAATGTAATTGTTAATCGATGTATCAAAAGCTTTCACTTGATTTTTTCTTCGATAAATACATATTTATTTATATTTTTCGCGGGATATATTTTTGAAGTAACTATTTTTTCTTACTTATGTTGCAGTTCTCTAAATCAGCCACTTGGCCACAATTTGTACGGAACGAACAGACTCGTGTGAAGGTTATACCGAAGTCAGATTTCCACTTTATCTTATCTGAATCGAGTAATTAGTTGTTTAAAACAGTTGACTGGGCGAATGTTTTAGTCGATGTGTCAGGGGGAAAAAGGATCAACGCTCTCCTTCATATAATTTGTTGGAGCATATTTGGAAAGTGATGTATTTTCACTTGAACAATAACGGCCCCTATCAAGAGTAGGCAATCTTAAAAAAATGTTTATTTATACGAAAATAAAAAATAAATAAAAATGCCAATGTTGTTTACAATGAAGTAATTTAAAAATTAACTACTGTTGTGGTTAACAAATTTTATCTTCAACTCTCCGAGCAGCGCCGTGTATCTGCTGGTCCTGGGAGGGGCCCAGGTCCGTTAGCCCCCCCTTGGCTGCGCCACTGGTCTGACATTATCTCCTAAATACTATATATTGACACACATCTTTTATCTTCAAGTAAATCTGGCCGTACTATTTGTATGTTGACGATCAACGGCTTCGAGGAAATAATGCATGATTTTTAACAATAAAAATAAGTCCATACCCCCTCTCCAAATAAAATTAAGCTTAAGCACTAAATAATGTCACCCGGATAAGACCGCGGTTTATTTTGCTCTTTCGTGTTACCGGAAAAATAAAGATACACCAGAAGATGAGTAAAACATACATACCAACACTTCCACAATCCGACTAAAAGATAGTAGTAGGTACCGCTATCTCCGAAGAAAAAATTGTAGGATATTCCAAAGTCAACCAAGGATACGAATTATATTTATTATAAAAAATAGAATGTATAGGCTATTCCAAATGTTTAGGTGAAACTAGGTTTTGAGATCTAGTATTTTTGGAAATAAGGTCATTTTAGATCGTTTATTTTTTTAATTTATTCAAAAACCGTAGCTTGTAATGAAGATTATTTTTGAGATCTATGACTCAAAATACATAAGTACATAAATTTTGATGTAAATCAGGGAGAAAAAATGTTTTCTCAAAAATCGAAAAAATCGTTTTTGATTTTTGAACATTTTCAAAGGTTTTGATTGATGATTTGTATTTATTGTAAAAATTGGGTTATTAAGGCCGCAATTTTTTATAGACTAAAAAATATACGAAGATATGGAAAAAATGATTTTGAAATTAAAAAAAAAAAAAAATGCCAAATTAAAAATATCTGGTAGGAAGTTTTACGGGTTTCAGACAGCGATGAAAACAACTAGATCAGCTGACAAGTTTCGAATTAATTTAGTTCTTCATCAGAGCTACAATAGTATAAGTACTAGTATAAGATAGATTCAAGTGTAGTAAATAAGTTATTGAATATTTTTTTATAATAGTATAGTATGTAAGTATGTAGTATGTATTTACATACCAGTGGCGTACGCAGAAAAGTATTTCGGGGGAGTGGATATTTCACAACATCGTAATTTATACGTATTGAAAAGACGAGCAATCTTGAAATGTAGTAATTATAATTTTAGTTCTTTTAGAATTTTCGGGGGGAGGGGGATTTACCCCCCTAATCCTCTCTCTCGGCGTACGCCACTGTTATATACTATACTACCCAAGTTTGAAATTTCACACAGATACAGTGCTCTTTGAATATGTATATCTCAAAATTCGCAGGGGTAACTAAAATCGAATTACAAAAATCCTTATAAAATTTTAACGAAATAAATTGAAAGCGAAACTCAACGGGAGACAACTTACAAATGACAGATGCAGCATGTAAAGTAGCCCTTTCGCCTCTCCACTTACTAGGTATGACACAACGTGTGCAGTCCGTGTATTTTTAATCAAACCCAATATGTACGTCAAGTAGTTTCAGTGTCTGTAAATTATTTGTATTATAAATATTTTTCTGTACATTTTAAATCAATAAAAATATAGCAACTTTATGTTTAATAAAGTTTATTCTATAAAAAGAATAAACTGTATTCTGACAATTGTAGAATATAATATGATTTCTATACTTTCAGGCTTTGTTATTAGATAAAGCTAATAAAACCCGACAAAGCCTGGATATAAAGAATAGTGATCCTTTTCATCTTCAAAAGAGCATTAGAAGAAATAAATATTGAAGGATTGATGGAAACTAAGAAATAGAGGAAAAAAGATATTTTAAAAGTATCAATAATATATTTTGTGGCTGTAAAAAGGAATAGTAAATAAAGAGGACTGAGTAACGTAACCCAAAAGAAATAAACAGATAAATAAAAGAATTTTTAAAGGTGGAGGTTTATTTATTTTAACACTGTTCAATAAAATTCACTATTGTTGCAAAACTTTTATAATAGTAATTATGTACTCATGAAGTTACATTATACGTTCTTGACACATGAAATTAGAAGGTAGGTGTTAGGTAGGACAGGTAGTAATCCATCTCAGTCAATATATTTGAACATCTGTTCAGCGTAAGACATTTTTAAAACATAAAAATAACTTAATTTTTGCAGTTTACAAAATATTTCTTGTGAATATTTATAAGATATTTTTACACAAAAAAAAAGCAGTCTGTCATAAAAAAATAATTAATAATCTATTTGATCTTTTCTTTATTTATTTATTATAGAATATCTTTATAATATTTATTAAATGACGCTTCGCAAAATTCTAACATATTTTAGAACGTGTGAGCATAACATTTTAAAATCTGTATATTTTTAATTTTCTGGATAAATATACAACAGTCTCCGCCGTCAAAATTATTAACTGCTCTACGAATAGTATACCTAATAATAAATAATAAATTAATAGTTTTAAGCAATGTTCGAATAACTGGGCTGTAGAGGAGCACTTATGCATCATATTGGTGTTGGAAGCATGGTAGTACAAGAAATTCAACAAGGAGGATCGATTTATTTTGAAAAATACCCATACCGTGGTGCTGTCGAAGCGGTGTCATAAGCGTGGTGTCATAAGTTGGGAAAATTTAGGTTTTGGCATGTATACATTCGAAATATACGTCTCCTTCAAAGTCATACCACGCCTCTAACGCCATCATGAAAATTAAGCATTACTCTTGAGCTCAACTTTCGAAGAAGCCCGAAAATTGGTTAAAATAAAAAATGTATATAGTAGAGCCCTTAAAATGGTCTTGCTTCCAGGTGGATGCTTCTATGGATATTTTTCTGGAATATCTTGACTAGGAAGATGATATTTATCTCAAAACTAGGAATCCCATTCGTCCTGGTTTACTCGGGACAGTCCTGGTTTTGTCTCGTGTTCCTGCGTTCCGACAAATTTATAATTCGGGACCCTAGATTTTTTAAAATTATAATATAATAATATTTCAAACAATATTTATAGGAATAAAAAACAGAGCGTGTGAGAATTCTATTACTGCTGGTGAAGATACCAACTACCAGAAAAATTCTTACAATATAATATTTATTATTATGCTATCGAGAATTTGTTTTTATTTATTATAAATATTTATATAAATTTTTATATTATAATAATAATATTGATAGATTAAATTTGTTTCTTCTACCCAGTGTTTCTCAATATTTTTATTCTCGTGGCACATTTTCCAAAGAAGAAGTCATAGAAGAAGAAATTTTGAATACAGACGCAGCTGTATTCAGGAAAAAAGTGATATGTCAATTTCAATTCAAGTCATAAAATGATCCTTCGTGTACTTTATTCTTATTAATGGTATTGTACGTATATTCGGACAATAATGTTTAAATGAAAACGACGCGTTTTTTTTAAGAATTCGCGGCACACTTGAAATATATTACGGCACATTGATGTGCCGCGGCACACCCTTTGGGAAACACTGCTTTAACCAGTCTCCTACCAAATTTCAGTGTCCCGGATTTTTGTTTTTAAAAAGTGAGATCCTTGGTCATAAAGTCAACATAAAATAGGAGTATGCTAACTGGAGAAGTGGATTAGTTTTGCTACTTTGATGCCATAGTCATCAACGACGTGGGATTGCACTCAACATGCAAATGCCCATCCAAAAAGCCAATCTTGTTTTTGGGACCCTTATTAACATCTAGAAATACTTCTCTTTATCTAAGAAATTGCACGTCTCAAAAACTATACGTCTTTTGTCATTACTTACTTTTCGTCCCTGGAACTTCACGAAATATCTTGCTAATACGTTTTTATTTCTTGGAGTAGCAGAAATAAATCGTCCATAGTTCAAAGTTCAAGAATCTCCCCTGTTTGGACAGATGAGCATGTCGTCATTGTTCTGTACCTGTCCACACTCGCACGACACATCCTCATCACGAAATATGCCCCATTTCCATAGAGTAGTTTTACACCTAGAAATACCAGTTCTCATCTTATTAAGTGATTTCCATATCTTATATGGTAGATGGTGTCTAGCAGTAAGTTCTGCCTTAGGTTCAATACAGATGTTCTGGATCTTTTCTCGCCATTGTTCTGCTCGGTGGAGGTTAAGAGTGTATCAGTTAGTTAGTTAGTTAAAATTTTTGGCGCACAGCAACAAAGGCTATTTGCGCCTAACGCAGCCCATTTAATTAGAAGTGTATCAGTCATAGAGTTTTTTTTATGAAGCTTTTTCTGGGTTTGTCAGTTTTTTCTGTCTCATATCCGTACATCAGGTGTCATGGGTGCTTTAGTAGTTTTGATCTTTCAGCTTCTGCTGTGGCTTTCTTTCAGATTTCAGGTAGAGTGATATCTATTTTTGTAGTAGATTAGATTACGTAGATCCAAGTAGATTACGTAAATTAAGCTTCAATATGCGAAAACCAAAATACAATCGGGCTTCCCCTTGAAACGATGGCTTATTGCCTCCAGCCAATCTTTCGAACACCAGACCAGCGATGTCTTCTGTCTATGGTATATTGTTGCATACAACAGCGCCCTTGAAATGGTCTTGCTGTCGGTTGTTGGTTTTATGGGTATTTCTCTGGAAAATCTTGATTGTGCAGATGATATTTATTTCATAACTAGGGATCCCATTCAGTCCGGTTTACAGGGGACAGTCTTAGTTTTATTATCTATCCCGGCGTCCCGACAAGTTTAATTCAGGACATTTTAATCCTGGGTTTATTAGATTGTACTACTTAGATTTCATATCATAATATGAAATATAAAAAACACCATTTACATTGTAAACAGATGCTTATTTAAAATCTTGAGCTGAAAATTTTCAGTTTGTTCTGCAATCGATTAAAAATCTAATTAACTGAAAGAACATTCTTGCTTTGAAATTACCTTTTTAAAAGAACTCCTATAGCCTAAATTTTTGTTATTTAATCTAAAAATTCAACTCATTTAAAATTCAGTTTCTCATCCAATCTCCTCCAATTTTTTTCACACGTTCTACGAAAACGAAGTTAACCCAATTTTTTTGAAAAAGATCTTAAAGACTAAACAAAAATTCAAGTGCTGAGTAACATGACTCGATGTTGTAAACATAAGTCGACCTCTATAATCCGGGAGGATTTAATATAAATTTAGTATTGTAAACATTTTTAATATTAAGAGGAAAATAAATATATACATCTGGATTTTATCAGATTAAAATAAAGATATATATCCGCTTTTAAGAAAAGAATTAGTGCGAATGGATTCCATGTACCATCACTTGGACGGTCACTCTAGAATTAATGTGAATAAGAAAATCAGTTACTTGGAAAACAAAAGTAGCTCTACCATTTTTTGCAGTTATTTACTTGTCATTTAAAGCTAAATTGTTAATGTTAGATTAGTTAGAACTGAGAAAATGAACATAAAGAAATATTTTTTTCTCAGTTTTTAAAAAAGATTATTTAGGGACAAGGGGGATGTTACCTATAAGGTTAAAATATCTTATTTATTATTTACTTAACAGCAAAAATGAATATGAAAAAAGAAACCGTACCTCTCTGTTTAATGCAGTTTTTAATAATAATAATATATATATATATATATATATATATATATTTGGGGAGTTATGGGGAGAGCTACCTATAAACGAAGTATCTCACTTATTATTTATTTAACACCAGAAATATATTCAAAAAACTGGTTTAGAATATAGAAACGATTATTTTGTGTTCTACTTGAAACTGAAAATTGTACATTAAAAAATTGATGTTTGTACATTAAAAAAGTGTGAATTTTCACATATTGTAGGCTTTCGCAGGTATATAATAAGTAAAGGCGGCATGCTGAGTGTGTAGGACCAATTTTGCTTTGCAGTAATCACGGCAAAATGAACGATATTTTAAAAAAAAATTATAGTTTGTTAATCTAAGAGCTTTGAAAACAAATTTTATGTTAAAATATTTTTTTTGTTAATTTTAATTCGAATACTTAATACCATTATTTAGGTTTCTAAAAATGTGCAGTATTTTTTATATAGCAAGGTTTATTAAGATTTTGAAAATTGCGCCTATGGCTTCCATTGGTTGTTTTAAGTCATATGCTCCGCCCCTCTGGTTTCGTATAAATGACACATAGAATGAAAATATAATTCCAACAATTCCAACTGGTTATTAAATTTACGCTCTTAAAAATTAAATGCAACATTTACCAAAATATAACTGTTAAAGAATTTTTACAAAATAATTTAAACAAAATAAAAATGAAAAAAAAAACAAAAAATAAAATTGTGTCCTCTGTTCTGGAGCGAACCCTAGTTTGCAGAACAAGCTAACTATTAGACCAGGATACGCCTTCTAGTATAGTGTGGTACATAAGTTTTGTACATCGTCAACCAAATAACACAAACAATGCGTTATTTTCCGAAAACATAATCTGATCAAAAATTCCTGTTGTATTATTCCGGTTCACACCAATGTACATTACTTAGAATTTTTTCAGATTTTTAGTTTATACCATTTGGGCTACAGGGTGTGAAAAAATTTTTTTTGCAAGAATAAAATTTTGATCGTTAATACACGTACTTTCATTTGATACACTACTTAGAATTTAAAAAAAAATAGTTTTCAATGATCACATACTTGTTTGTATTTTTTGGGGGATATTTTTTTAGATGTTTTAGTATTTTTCCTATGTGCGGGTCAAAGAGTTGTATAAGCATGCCAAATTTCAACTCTCTAGGTTTAGCCGTTTGGCTATAATTTTTACCGAACAGACAGACAGACAGCTAGACAACAAAATGACGGTACAAGGGTTTTTTGGTCATACTTACAAAACCCTAAAAACGCAAAAAGGGCCTCTTTTACCTTTGCAGTATGACAGATATTTTTAAATCGTGAGAAAATAGTAATCGTACCCAGAAAAATAAACTACCGTACTAGATACTAGATTTTGCAGACAGACGACAAAATGACGGTATAAGGGTATTTTGGTCATACCTACAAAACCCTAAAAAATCGTACTAAGTACGGGTACTCCAGCTAGCACATTCTATATTCTACGCCTCCCCCATTCTCATTATGAGGCTTGCGGGGCTTTAGTTGAGGCAATGATCAGTAGAGTAACTGATAATCACCTGGAAACTGAATGCCAGATTTAAAATCTTCCAGTCTCACCAAGCAGCATCGTAAAACAGAAGTTCTGTACATGATTTTATTTTTTTCCTCTGAATTCATTCTTATTTTTACGAGTTTTTCGGGTAGTGTGTACCTTTCAGCATTCCACGGAGTTGAGCATACATATCTGTTTGCGTTAGAGACACTCAGACTCGGATACTGTAGCTAGTAGCCACTTCTCAATGTATATTTTCTCAATTAAGATTCGTTTGCTGAAGTGACAAACGGTTAAGTATACACACCAGGTTTCAACAGAAATAGCGCTTGAATTACTCAGAAATAACTTTTATATTCTATTAAAAACTTAGTTGGGAATTCAAATAAAATAATTTGATTTCAGATTAATCCTATAAAAGTGTTTTAAACGAGAATTTATAGGATTTTTATTTACTTAACCTAAATGAATATTGTTTGTACAATGTCTTGTAGATGTGCATAAAAATTAATCTGTTTCCATATTTTCGTTTTGATAGGGACCAGCAGTTTTAATTTTTGAAATCTACAGACTTTTTTCTCTCTTGATAAAAAATAGGGCTTTCCTTAGTCAACGCCTTTTTGATCCGTGTAGTTTTGAAAATGTGTAAATATACCATTTTCGAAAGACCGTATCTCAAAATTTACATGAGATAGAGCTCTGCGGTTGAAATTTCTGAAATCCTGATGTTCTAAAGGGCCTTATGACTTCTTTTGAAGAAACTCCCAAACATTTTTTTTTGCGAAATTTTTTTTTTGAAATTTCAAAAAATTCTAACTTAAGATCAATGAAATATAGAGAACTATAGTTTGAATTTTTCCAATCTTCATATATTTCTTAGTCTAGAAAAATTTTGGGGCCTTAATATCCCAACTTTTACAATAAATACGAATCGGAAAACATACTCGTCATAAAGTACTTGTATAAAATACATTCTAGCAGCAGAGTAGAAATAAGTTGGCCTAATATTTTCTAACAGAGATATTATTTATCATGACCATGGAAACATCCTATATGTAACGTTTCTATGGTAAAATTTAGACTTTATTTTTTTATTTTTGACTTAGCTACTAAGGCCATTATCCAGGAGATGCATTTATTTTTGAAATATCCATGCCATAACCGGGATTCGAACCCGAGCCCTCATGATCTAGAAGCTAGTGCATCGCTACACTAACCACTACGCCATGGTACGCAAATTGAGACTTAATTTACGAAAAATTTTACAAAAATTTTTCAAGTTATTAGTTATTGCATTTATAGCAAATATAGTTAAATAAATTTTTTCGAAATATTTTTCTTTGCTAAATATTCGCAAAAATCTTAAAATCGACACGAGTAAACTCCTATCCATTTCTAGTCAACCGATTTTTACCAAAAGTTGATCAACTCATGTCATTGATGTCAAAAGCTTAAATATGCAGTTTCAGAAAAATCCTTTTAGCCGAATTTGCTCTGCACGTGTACACAGACAGACGGACAGACGGACAGACGGACAGACAGACAGACGGACTTACAGACAGACCGACAGACATCATGCAAAAATAGTCAAAACGTTATATAGGGACCTCAATTCGTGGAGATCCATCGAAATCTCGAAATGTCAAAATCGGTATGATCACAATACCTCCCTTATATATGGCGGTCGGTAAAAAAGAAATAGCAATAATTGTTAAAGTACTATTGTCGCCAGTCATATTTCCTTCAATCACAACCGCCTTGGTAATTTCACTTCTCAATAGAATTATTAGTCAACTGAATGACTTCTTGTGATTTGTTGAGAATGAATGACGGCTTTTAGAATGAATCGCAAAATATAAGTAATTTCTTAATATTAATTGTTTAGCATATTTAGTCTTCAAACCCAAGGTTTGCATTTAATATTAAAAAAAGTTTAACAATAAAGATACTAAGAAATTAATTACTAAAAACAAAAAAATAATTAACTTTTCGACCTCTCTTAATTAAGTAATTGTAATTTTACGATCGTTTTTTAAGTCTTTTTTCTTCATGTCATAAAAATGAAATTTAAAAGAAAAAAAAAAAAATATATAAAAAAATTCTTTAAAGAAGGTAATGCCATATTTCACGTAGTGTAAAGACCTTGTGGTATGCTGAGGTTTTAAGAGATATTTTTTGTTATTAAAAGATGCATTGTGTGTTATATGAAAATTCCAAAGTGTGGTTGCACTAAGAATGAAAAATTCAGGTATGCAACAAAACTACTTGTATGGGAAGTCAAATTTAAGAGCCATACACACCTACACGTGATGACTTTATCAAAAAATTCATATTTTAACAAATCTGAATATATGGATAAAGGATAAATATTGAGGTGCTGATCTTTTAATTTAATATTTTGAACTAATATGACACTGTCTATGGACACTGTCTCTTTGGTTTAAGAGAAATTAGATTTTGATATCTACGATTGGGCTTTTGACCATTTTTGTTAATTTTTTTTAATTTAATCACATTAATATTACTGTGTCCAGAAATATGTTTTCCATCTAACGTCGTACTGAAATTATATAGATTAAAAAATAAAGATGGAAATTACAATTATTCGACTCTTAAACCAAGTTTATATAAAATGTAAACCTCTAAACAGCAATATCTCAGAAACTTAGTTTCTTAAAGTGGGTTTTACACGATTCAATTAATTGATCAATTAATTGAAAAAGTTGACATTCAATTAATTGATGTGTGTAAAGCGTAAAAATGTCATCAATTAATTGACAAAAAATTTGATCAATTTATTTTGAAAATAGAACAAGTTCTATTTTTCATCAATTTTTCATCAATTTTTTAGGGAATTCTAGGTATATTTTTATCTGTTAATATATTGCCAACTGTTTAGTTGTAGCATAACCTCGAAACATATTATTTATGTTTCAGTTTCAAATCTAACATAACCTCAAAGGTTTTAATTTATCATCATCTAGGTTATTTCTTTTGTTTTTGTTCACAGCTCGTAATTTTGTGAAGATTTTTTCAATATTTTCATTTTGATAAATATGTCAACATGTTTTACAGTTGGTAATGTAAAAATTTCCAAAAAAATTAATAAATAAATTGATGTGTGTAAAGTGAAGTTTTTGTTCCCAAGGTTACCAATACATTTTTCAATTAATTGACAAAAAACTTGATCAATTTGTTGATCAATTAATTGAACTGTGTAAAACTAACTTAAGATATCACACTATTGTTTTAGAGCAGCGATAATTAGAAATAATTAAATAGATTAATTTATTACATTTATGACCAATAAATAACAAGAAAAGTCCTATAAGATCAGCAAATTTAAAAAAATAATTCTTAATAATAAAACAAATTCTTAAATTCGTCCTATTATTAAAAGATGAAAGTTATATGACGATTTCAAGAATTTTTAGATATATTTTTTTTTTTTACCGACCGCCAACATTGGAGGAATTGTGATCATACCGATTTTGACATTCCGAGATTTCGATGGATCTCCACGAATTGAGGTCCCTACATAACGTTTTGACTATTTTTAGCAAGATGTCTGTTAGTCTGTCTGTCCGTCGGTCTGTGTACACGCGCAGAGCAAATTCGGCTAAAAGGATTTTTATGAAATTTCATATTTAAGCTTTTGACATCAATGGCACGAGTTGAACTTTTGGTAAAAATCGGTTGACTAGAAATGGGAGTTTACTCGTGACGGTTTTAAGATTTTTGCGAATATTTCACAACATGGAAATATTTCGAAAAAATTTATTTAACAAAAGTTGCTATAAAAGCAATAACTAACAACTTTTATTTGAGACATTTTTTTTTTGTCTGTATGTTATTACGTTTCCATGGTTATCGTAAATTATAAATATACATTATGAAATTGTCTACGTAATATAATACGTTATTGTCTTTTATAATAACTACTCAACTGCTAGAATGTATTTTATACAAGAACTTTGTGATGGCGGCTGGTCCTGTGGTGGCCACAGCTGATTTTTTAATTTTGATATGAGCTTTATATGTTTTTAAATATGGCAAATTACCATGGTTAGTTTTTACTAATATTTCCAAAAATGTAAAATAAGGCGATACATTACATAATTATTTTTAAATAAATAAACTGACAATAAATCCAAAGAAATTGTTGTACCACTGTTATACCATGAGTTCAAAATAGTAATTACATAAGGGTTGGCTATGGAAAAATAAAATAATGTCTACTGCAAGCTTTATATAACAATATAAACTTATGACATAAAACAACAGTGATGACAGTTAATTAATTCTAAAGCTTGCAGTAGATATTATTTCATTTTTCCATAGCCAACCCTTTTTGAACTCATGGTATAAACTCTACTATATTTAACTATTTAAGTGAGCGTAAAGTAGATCTTTATGGGAAGAGTAAAAAAAGTAAAAAGTGCCGTAACGTATTATTATTTCACTCTTGCCATTACAACAATACAAATGCCAGCGATACATTTTTGGGGTTCTAAACGCGTCTTCCATAGGTAAAGGCGTCCAACCGAAGATTTTATGTTCATGCGGATACAGCGAATAAGCGGATATAATAAAAAATCCGCATCCGCACGATTTAAATGATAATTTATCCGCATCCGCAGCAAAATGGCGGATATCCGCGGATTACGATAATAATTTTTAACTAAAATAATAAAATTGGATCTAAAAGTATTTGACATTTTCTCTCTGAGCATCTAAAATATTATCTTATTTAACCTTGTTGTTTGTTTGGTAACTTTAGACCACATTTATTTTTATTATCACATGGTTGACTTATGAATTAGAAGACAAGTGTGAGTTGGGGTGCAGGTAAACTGTCACCTGACAGACCTCAAGAATTTATTTAATGTTCAGGTTATGATACAAGAGAATTATTAAATTCCACGGTGTTCATTAAATTTGTTATTTTACTTGTAATATTATATTTTAGAGAAAATAAAAATACTTAACCCACCCTTTTTATGTTAACATGTTTGAGGAATGTACATATAATGGTTTCAACGAAATATTTTTTTGATGGTTGGTATTAAATTCTAAGAAACATGTAGTAAAAGGCAGAATTTTTTCTTATATTCCTGGCGCCTAACCTAGATATTTTTGTTATAGTTCACTGTTTTCTAATTGTTTATTTAAAATTTTGCTAGAGGCATTATCAAATCAGTCAATGAAACTAGAAAGTATGTTATTTAACATTTTAAACAGTCAAAACTATATTCCAAAATTATGGTCACATCAATTAAAATGTTTATTCAAATTTGTCATTCATAATTATAAACTAAATTATTATATAAGTGCTTCAAGGTGCTAAAAATAATATTTCAAGTACTATGGACATTAAAAGATAAATAAATCGTTGAAAAATCCTGCTAAAATGCGCGTCTTATTCTGTTATCCCATTGAACGTTGGCTATCATTAGGAATATTTTGAGCTTGGATACAGCTGTGCGGAACAGGGAAATGGTGATTCCTTTATACCAGTTTCGGAAAATGTTCAACCAAGATGTTTTTCTTCTTCCAGGTCTTTTTCATTCGAAGTAAAAATGGTCACAAACACTTAAATCACAGCTGTTAAAAATAACAGTAATAAACAGTTTTTATTTTTGTTTTTGCTTCATTATTTCCTCCATGCCTTACAGGTCTATTTTGTAACACCATAACGACAATTTTCGTTATTTTAACGACGCGGTTTATTCTGTAAAAATTTTTCTAGTCGTTCACAAACGATAAAGTCATCAAACAGTTATAACGATCGTGTTTTGTAAAAGAAAAAACAATGTTTTAAATATATATATATATATATATGATAAAGGCTTTCTAGCGTTTGTAATAATATCAATTAAAACATACAAATCCAAGCACAAACGAGAATTTATTACAACGTCTATTTACAATCTGTCACATATATGTCATTACATTATAGTTGCTAACGTAACATATTACAAAGGACGTCCAAAAACTAGTCCTGATCCTAACACGGTCGTCCTGATCTTGCCGCGTCCTTGCAGCATCTACAAATTTTAACTGCAATATAAAACAACTTGCTATCTTAACTCGGCCGTCCTGCTCCTGCCACGTCCTCGCGGCATCTTCTTAATTTAATAACTGCAAAATTAGACAGAGGAAATGAAAACATGATGTTAGTTTTGTTCGCCACCTCGAGGTTCTTGACCATCCAGAGTTTCACCGAACTCCTTGAGATCCCTGAACATTCAGAGTCAAATAAAACAATCAGAGCTCCTTGAAGTCCCTAACCATCCAGAGTTCCTCTGAACTCCTGTAGGTCCCTAGACCATCCAAAGTCAACAAGACAAACACGACAATTTTAAGTCCAACTACTCTTTGAGGTCTCTGACCATCCAGAGCCAAACAAAACAAACACAACTCTTTGAGGTCCCTGACCATCCAGAGTTCCTTTGAATTCCTTGAGGTCCCTGACTATCCAGAGCTAAACAACACAAACACAACTCCTTGAGGTCCCTGACCAACCAGAGTCAAACAACTCAGTACGGCTAACACGTGCATATCATCAGCATTGTACAGTGTGTCTTGCGGTACTCAACAAGCTATCAATTCTCAATTCGACTATCTATCTATTATTTCATTACAGATTGTCTACAGTACCCAACAAGCTCAGTGCTTCATTCTCAATGCCTTATCGTTTAGTCAAAGCAATAAAATGTCTCTTATCATTCTAGTCGTCATCAATTTAATCAGTTACCTTCGTGCTATTTCTCTGGCAATAAACAAACGCTTATCCATTTTGACGTATATTCTGACATATATTCTTTTAATCGTTTTCAAAATATTTTATGTTTGGAACAACAAAAACTAGCCAAAATTAGTTGTGGAAGTAGGGATCCCACTTCTGATGATAAACGCTTTCTAGCGTTTGTAATAATATCAATTAAAACACACAGATCCAAGCACAAACGACCATATATTTCATCACATTATAGTTGCTAACGTAACATATTACAAATGACGTCCAAGAAGTAGTTCTGATCCTAACATCGTTCCCTCGTTTTCGTCTCCTCTCTGGTATCCAGGTTAGTATCCCTTTCGGTCATCTATCTTCTGTCATTCTATTTGCATGACCGAACCAGGAGCCGAACCAATCTGTTTGGTTTCGATCGTGTCAATTATATTTTGTTGTATTTTACTGTTTTTCTAATTGTTTCAATTCTTATTCTGTCCAGTTTTGATTTTCTACAGCTCCTTCGCCAAAAATTAATTTCCGTAGCTAGTAATTTATTTCTGTTTCTGCTATTGATGTCCCACAACAATATTTAAAGTTAAACTGGCAACTCACAGTAACTCGAATAATTTTGTTTCGAGGTCTGAAAGAGGTTTTTCAGGAGGTCCACCTCCAGTTCTGTTTTACGTTAATTTTAAAATTTTTGCCCTTCTTTTGTCAAATGATTTCCAATCAGTAAATATCTGTATTTTATGAATAAGCAAAAATAGATCTTTGCAAACCACCTTACTAAATTTTGGATTTCATTCAAAATATCAAAAATGTTTGGATTTTGTACGAAGCGTTTCGTTCTCTTACAAATCCTCCAAATATAATCCTTCTTGTCGTTTTTTGGGTTCTTCTATTATATATATGTTTTGTGCCATTTAAACATTTATTTGACAATCGTTACAGTATTTAGCAACTAACGACATGGTATATATATATTAAATGATGACAAAAATAAAATCAGGCAGACGGATCCAAATGATAAAAAATCAGGCAGATAGATCTAAATGATGCTAAAAAAGTAGATGGATCCTAGTAATGTCAAAAAAGGAAGCTGGCTCCAAATAATATAAAAAAAAAAAATCACGAAGACGGATCCAAATGATGACAAAAATAAAATCAGGCAGACGGATCCAAATGATAAAAAATCAGGAAGATAGATCTAAAAGATGCCAAAAAAGTAGATGGATCCAAGTAACGACAAAAAAGGAAGATGGCCCCAAATGATAACAAAAAAAGGAGAAATCGGATCCAAATGAAAAAAAAAAAAATCAGTAAGACGGATGCAAGTAATTACAAAAAAAGGAAGATGGCTCCAAATAACAAAAAAAAAAAAAAAAAACACAGGAATACGGCTCCAAGTAATTATAAGAAAAAGGTAGATGGCTCCAAAAGATAACAAAAAAAATCAGGAAAACGCATCCAAATGATGACAAGGCTTACTCTGATTATTTTTTTTATTTTTTTTGAACGACTTTTTGATACATAGAAAATATAAAGAACAGTTTCTAGCAACGCGTAGTTCTTTGTCTGTCATCGGCCCCGTAATTATTGTTTTCCGGAGAGTGGGGCGGAGTGGGGCGGAAAAATTGTTTTTCCCGGAGAACGAACACTCTTTCGGTGTCCCTAATTGTGCGAACGAGCATCTCTTTTTGTTATGACTTCTACAAATCACTTTTACTGCTTTTTAGATGTTGAACTTAATCCTCCTTTCAAAAGATTACACTTTTCCTAATTTCATATTAAACTGCAATTCGTTTAAAGCAACACTTCAAGGCACGTCATCCATCATTAACGTTAATTCCACTAAAGCTCTTTTCACAATTGCATCTGACATAGAGATGGGCATAACGCAATTCTGTTTGTTCTGTCGTATCTACTAACAATCAACCCTTCCATCCGGTGCAACTTTAGAACATCCCTTAAGGCCTACGTTTATTTTGTTCTTCATGTTTGATGTTTAATTATCACAAGTCTCTAACAGACTTACGTTACGTAACGTTACGTTACGTTACATCAAGCATGTGAATGTATCTTTATAATGGGGAGACAGTGTGTTGTCACATGTGTTGTAAGTTTTAAGTTTTGATTAATTTAGTTACAAGAACTATGAGAAGTTTTGTTACGCCAAACTCTATTTCGAGTTTATTTTACGTGAGCTTTAAGCCAGACAAAGTTATTTGAGTTATCTGAACTTGTTTAAATTCAGATAAATGTAAAATAACCGTCATGAACAACTTATGAAAACAGAGTAGTTATCTGAATATGTCACCAGATGTCGTCTCAAAATATGAGGTGAAATATTTCACTAATATAAAATATAAACATTGGAGGATAAAATACTGGTCTTAATTTTACGATTTGTGTTAAGATTTTGGATTAGTGTCAACATTATTATTGAAATTTCTAAATTATCAAACGATACTAACCAATTTAATAATTGATGAAGCCATTACGCTTAACAGGAAAATTAAATTTCTGTTTGTATTTGATGGTAACTTAAGTTCCATCTAAATTTAAAATGTATGACATATACAGTCTGTATAATAAGACGTCCTTGTTGATTTTTGGCGAACTATAAAGAGCGTATCACACTAGAACGCTATCCAAGTTTTAATTTTGTAGGTTTTTTTCAGGATCTACGTTTTTAGGTTTTGACATATCACACAGTATTTGAATAATATTTAAGACTTGGAATTTTTTTGTTTGCGCATGCGTACATCGTGTTATTATGACAGTTCACAGTTTTAATTTGAAAAGTTTATTGTGAGGTTTCACTAAATTAGTTGTTCTTCCAAAATTATTTTCGTTTTAAATATTACATTCGAAAATAACAATTATACAACAAACTAACCTCAACGTAAAAAAGAACGCAAAACAGCTAAGAGCGAGAGGGTATCAGTTGGTGCACGCGCTTTTTGACAAACCTGGATAAATAGACACAGGAATTGAAACTTGTTCCATTTGCCTAGTCTTTAAAACCTAGGTTTTTTTTTCATACTATCACACGTAAATGACTTCGATTCGAATGTAAAAACTTTAATTTTCCAAGTCAAGGCGTTAATATTAACTCTAGTGTGATAAGGCCTTAAGAGGGAAAAGGAAAAACTAAAAATAATTTAAAAATTTACTGTAAATATTATTATGCTACTACCTAATAATTGGTCCAATCTGCATTATTATCAATTATTGCTTGGCATCTTTTCGGTATACTTTCTATCAGCTTTTCGGCATAGGACTTTGGCAGTGATCTCCATATCTGCCGTATTTGACGAGTTAGCTGATCCAATTTTTTTTTTCGAAGCTTTTATTTAATTTGCCCTCATATTCATCCAGCCATAAAAACTAGATTTATCGGAAAAAACCCATTAAACAGAAAACTATGGCCCAAGCGAGTCGTTTTTCGACATGTTTAACCGATAACAATGGTTTTTGGTGCTCCTGAATTTAATACCATTTTCAATTATAGGGAAATCTGCGAAACAGTGCAGTTGCGTTACTTGAAACGTCACAAAAAAATGTGACGTCAGGTTTAGTACGTTTACATTCATCTATTTAACGAATGTAATATTTGTACGCTGTCATTTGTAGCAAAATGAAGTGAAAATATAAGAATAAGAACAGAATAGAAACAAATAAAGTATTCTAATAGGCAAAATAGTCCTACAAAGGACTGATGTGATCCAAAAATATGATCAAAGATAAGAAAATAAAAGTAAGTTGAATATAACCTAAAAACTATGCAGTACACACAAAATCAAATAAGAAAATCTATAAGAAAATATATAATTAAACACAAAACTGCTAAATAAGCAACAAACTAAATAAAAAAGGTTTTTAGAAATTACTATAAGTAAGATATTTGAACACAAGTCAGTATAAAAACACAACAGACGTATTATTAAATGACAAATGTAACCATCGTTTTATTCAGGGATACCAATACAAATGTCCCTATATTAAATAAACACTTTTAAAATTTGTAAATCTTCAAAATGACTATCGAACACAAACTAAATATGACTTCAAAAGGTATGTTTTAGTAAAATAAAAGAGTAAAGAGCAATATTAGTCTATAATTCACATGCAAAAAAAAACCGGTTTAGTTATTTTTTTGCTACTAAGTTTGTCATTGAAGTTATGACGCAAAATGACGAACTGCGCTGTTTCAGCGACTGAGCTATAAACGACTTCTCAGGGTCATTACACTTAACTTAACCCTTTACCGCATAGTGTGCCATATATGGCACATTCCGTTTTTTATTTTTTATTTTACTTTTAAAACTGAATCAGAACGTTACTTCATGAATGTTCATATATGCCACATACACAGCAATTGATCCTGCAGTATCTCAAGTAATGGGCTGCAATACATGTGAGGATATCAAGCGGAATTTGCACTTCAACGATAATTCTGAATTTATTGAGAAAGGACGACTAGAAGATACGACATTTTCTTTCAAAAATTCGAGGACGACTGCTTTTAATCCCTAATGAAGAACACCTAGCAATTGACGAGCAAATAATACGGAAGCATTTTCTTTTGTAACATAGTGTAGAATTATAATGTTCCATGTATGGCACAAACCCTAAATTATTATTTTAATTATTATTTTTTCATAAAAATAATTAATATTTTAAATATATATTTTTAATTAATTTCTCTATCAATAAGAACCAATTCCTAATGCCCTAGAATTATTTCAGCCAAAAATAAAAATTCATGCAGTAAAGGGTTAAATGTTCTTTTTTAACAAAATTGCCTAATATTTACGTAAAGATAACATAGAATTATTTTTAAAAACATTAAAAATCACTTCATCTTATTTTTTTTGTCACTTATTTTAATCCACGGTTAGGTAAATTGTTAACATTTTTATTAATTTTATAACGTTTCACCCGATACTTTACAAAGACTACTGACTTGTGCATATATTTTGCTGCAGATGAAAAGGACATTTTTGGCCCTTTTGGGTGAGTACATAAAAATACCGCTCAAAACGTTTTGCATAAATAGCATTCATTATTATACAACCGCATTACTGAAAGACAAAACACTAACTAAATAACAGAGTTGAGGTTCAAAAGAAGAATTAATAGATGAAGCTCCTAGAACGCTGAAGACATGGGCAAAAGAGTCTTGGAAGACGAATGATTAAGGAAATAATAACGGAAATGGAAAGTTTATTTAAGAAAGAAGCGGAGATTGATAAATAATTTTGAACTGTTTATAATTTTGCCTATTTCACTTCCAAATGTTAGAAGCTAGGAACTTAAGTATAAGTTTAGAATATCTAGCTTAGGATATCACTATGAAATATGTGTAAATTTTGCAAATTTCCCCCATTATTCAGGTAGTAATATGAACAGGTAATTTATCAGATTATCATGTAATTTGAAACCTACTCATTGCATTAAAGTTTGTGCTTATGATAAAATCGTTTAACCGTAAACACTTGCAAATGTGTCAACATTGCCAACACTGGGAGCACTTCAAATGCTAATATTATGGCAAAATGCTTTGCTGCAGGATGATTATAATCAGAATTAAGTTAATTCATCGTATATATAGGAAGTTAGAATGTTTGCAATGTAAGTATGCTTACTGTGATATGTAAAGTATATACAAGAATTTACAGAATTCTTAACAGCATCTTAAAATTAATTGTATATACATATTAATGCGCACTTCTCACCTCTTTAGCATTTTAAGGTTTTCGGAAAAGTATTATACATTTTTAATATTTGATTACAAAGTCACAAAATGAAGAAGGAATTGAGAGAATACTGATTTCAGTGAATTCCCGGGAGTTTTTGAATTTTTGCTGTTCCCGGGATATAAACGGGTTCCAATTCTCGGGATATAAATAATAGATTGTCTGATGCAATAAGTCCAGTACTATACCAAAAAAATAGGAACAAAAACGTCAGTTAATCAGACAAAATCAGACAGAACAGATCATTATATAACTGTTAACCAGGACACTATGACGTCAGGTCCTACCTCAATTGTTTTGGAAACATTATTCAATTGTGTAATTTTTGGCAGCAATTAAAGACCATAGTCATCACAATTGAATAATGTTTATCAACACATTAGAATGTAGTTCAAAACTTATGTTGACAAACACACAACACTCTGCACATTCTTAAATTCCCAAAACCGTACGTCAGCAACCTTGACCTACACGGCTTAAACGCCGCTAAAGGAATTGGGACCTTAGAACACAATTAAACTATAATTGTGTCAATATTATTTGTTCTCGAATAATTTTTGACGGGTGCGCGTATACCCAAACCTCTTCGGGAAGCCATTGCATATTTTAATAAAATGGTGTAGTTTGGCTGGTCTTGCCCCTGGCGCCAAAAGGGTTTGCACCGGCTCTGGATGTAATCAGTGTTGTTATTTGTTTTTGCCACTTCGGTAATTCCTTCTAAGGTACAGTAACTCAAGGAGATGACGGCGTGTAAGTCTTTCTTGGTTATACCTTGGTTAATTGGCTGCAAATTAAATTTACTTTTCCCTGACTAATAATTGAAACTCTCTAAGCCTTTCTTTTTTAATTAAAAATGTTAGTGGTGTAACTTAACACCCCGAGACAGTATAACAAATCATAACTGTTAACCTTGACACCCAGGCCTACGTCTAGGTAGAGAGTCACGGTCGGCGGCCGGCTTATCTCGCGGAGCACCGCTCGGCTCGGCGCTCGACGCATACATACCATGGCTATTTGTTCTACAATGTTTGTAGGGAGATATGGAAATGTGGAATCCTCTTCACGAATGCAGTTTAGATATCCATACCAGATAAACGCTTGCTGACGTTTTAAAATACGCTTACAGTTAACTTGGGGTTGAAATTTTATTACTGAAAAGTGGAGAAGACTTTTTGCAACGATATACAAATAAAAGGAATAATAAATTTCAGAAATATAAGAACCATCTATAAAGAACTAATAAGTATAAGGGTTTGGAAGACAGAAGGATAAATACAAAAATTGAATTGAAACAGTGCTTAAAAATTTTACGTAAGAGAGAGTTGTTGGCAGCAGTGAGAGAATAATGTAGAAAACTACTGGCGGAGAACCCTTAATGACTTACGAAACTAAAATAATAATGGTGATATAAATACAAAATGTTGTCATTATTGTCATGTTCATTTATTTACCATTAGAGCAAAGGGCCTTACATATTCGCATCATATAGATTATTGGTATCCATACGGCCCTCGAGAAACCCAGCATTCACTGGGTAATATTTTTGACTGGCTGGCACATCGATTTTAGATGTTAGATGGCCCCCAAATAAAATGCTTCAGTTAGCGATTCGTACATAAATAATAATAAATCATGTTACAAAAAATGTATTGGTTACAAAAATAAATCTGCATAAAAATAATTAAATTAGTAAATAAATATTGTGGTCAATTAGTAACAATGTTTACAATTAAAACTATAGTTCAATACTTTAATGGGGCAATAACTATATTTATTTTTATATCTGGTAGAATATTGCTCAATTTTATCCTTAAATCGCCTCTGTTTGATCCACTAAGCCGGTTTCTACTCCTTCTTAACTAGAACACAGGGGTTCCCGTGTTAGAGGTTCAAATAACGCTGATGGGTTAAATTAAAACGCATATTTAACTCGTGAATTCCAAAATAAGGGAATATCTACTGAAAAGGTGATAATGCGGTGATGACCAAGAAGATGATGGACGGCGGAAAAGGCAACCTTATCTATGGTGAGCTACTAATGATGATGAATATCGCTGCGACCAGGAAACTAGTGAAATCTAGAATAAGGTTTATAGTATCTATATGAAGTGGCGATCGACGACTGCTAAGAAAGTACATCGAAACAAGCAACCTTGTCTAATCCATAAAGAGCTGATGATGATGAAAGTTGCCATTATTATTATCAAAGCGTGTTCCGAACATCATCGGCTAACAAAGTAAAGAGTCAGACCAATTCTGTAACTCAGTTAGTATGATCATAGTAACTAAATTTGTCACTATGAGCAAGGTCAGTTCCTATCATGAATGAAAGCCATTATACTTTTATAATATTTTATTTTGTAGTCGCGTTACTACACAGTAACTTTTTACAAAATTGATCTGATAATCTACTCAAAGAAAGAGGAGATTTCGATTGCCAAAAGGCAATGGAAAAACAACTGTGGTAGGATTGTATGATGAATTATCGCGAACTTTTTGCGTTCGTTTTATAGTGTGAACATTTTTATTGCCTCCAGTAGGAGCATATTGTTCCTTACACCGTGATTTGATGCTGGACTGTTCAAATACTTTTTCCAGCAATAGAAAAGTTTTATTTTGATATTGTGTCGTCATTTTCATTATCGAAGCTTGTTCAAAACCTCATCGGCCAACAAGAGGTGCGTTCGGCATAACTGTGCAGTGTTAACTCTGTGTTGTGCAAGTTTTTTGTCACGTGACCACTGTGCAAAAAAATCAAAGGCGAACGCTTTGTTCATACTGTGCAGTTATTCAAACTATTATTCTAACCTATTATTATTTTTTTTTGTAGACAAATGAATTACATGTGTGTTATTACATCAAGTCTGTCTCCTGCTAATTGTTTTGTACGATAATATATAAATGGCGCATGGAGGTTTTGCGATGCTTTTAAGCAATATAAAAGAAATTTTATTTAATGAGGAAGACTATTCAGAAGAATTTTCCAAACCAGAAAATATTTTGGAAAAAGTGTTTGAATATGCAGAGAGTACTGTTCCAAACATGACTACAAATCAATTTAAAGTACATTTCCGCTTGTATCCAGAAAATCTTTTTGAGTGTATTTATATGTTCCATCATGAGGTTCATGTCTATATTATTTATTTTGCAAATGCTGCAGGCATAAACAATGATATCTTGATTGTTTTCACTCATATTGTTTTGTACAAATAATAACTTTGTATTTTTACCGCGAAAAACACTAATGCACAGACTGCCGTACGATCTGAACTTGTGACGATTGTGCAACACAAACTGCCCTGTACAGTATATGCCGAAAGATCTTCGTGCAGCATAAAGCACACAGAAACTTTATGACGAACGCTTCTTATGTAAATTATGCAGAAAATATTTAAGATGGAAATTAGACAGTATCTACCTAAAAAAAGAGGCGATTACGCTGGGCAAAAGGCTATGGATATGAAACACAACTGTGCTAGGATTGTATGACGTATTGTCGCAAACTATTTGTGGTGCTTTTATAGTGTGAACACTTATATTGCCTTCAGTAGGAACATATTCAGATCAATTCTGTAAAAAGTTACTGTGTAATAACGTTACTACAACATAAAATATTATAAAAAGTATAATGGCTTTCATTCATGATAGTAACTGACCTTGCTCATAGTGACGAATTTAGTAACTATTATCATAGTAACAGAGTTACAGAATTGGTCTGATTGTTTCATACACCATGATTTGAAGCTGTACTGTTCAAATACTTTGTCCAGCAATGGAAAACATTTACCTTGATATTAACGGAACATAAAGTCATAAATAAACAACATCCATGTTTAGTATTATCTGTGTAATTTTATCATAATAACGACGCAATCTAGATAAATGTTTATAGAGCAACATTGTTCTCTATGAGAAAATGTTAAGAGCCGGTTAGCTGACTACAGATTCCTTAACTCGCTATGCAAATTATTATCATATAGATATTGAATTTTTTGATTAGTTTATTTGCTTTATGTAATAACTTTCTCTATTGTATTTACAACTGGAGCAGTATGAATGATGGAATAAAGTTAATTAAAAATATTATAAGATTGCCATCAGAAATTCTATTGAATACTGCAAAATATAATTTATCTGCACAAAAGATAGAACTATTATTTGACATTTAGATATTACAGTTGCTTTTATATTAACAATAGATTTAAATTAACAATTAAAGGCTTAAAAGGATATTTATATCGAATTCTATATCCAAATTTCCAAATACCGAGATAACAAGACACTGATAACAAATATTTATTGCTAAATCATATTAATAAAATTTGAGGCAATCAGACCAATTCTGTAACTCAGTTACCTATGATCACAGTAACTAAATTTGTCACTATGAGCAAGGTCAGTTACTATCATGAATGAAAGTCATTATACTTTTATAATATTTTATCTTGTAGTAACGTTACTACACAGTAACTTTTTACAGAATTGATCTGTATATCTGTTTTTTATTTTCTCGGCCTCGTATTTGTTTTCTACACGTTTCAGATGATTGGAAGACAATATCCGCAAAAACATAATTTTTTTCTGTCTGTCTGTCCAGTGCGGTTAAATCTGGAGTTCTTGGTGGCCAGTCCAAGCCAGTCTTGAAACATTCTCTTAAAATTTTCGGTTGTGGGTCGTGTTCACATGTAGCGTCAAACACATTTTCACATTTTGTTCAAACCAATTGTTTCTCATACTTTATCCTTCTTATTTATATGACAGTAAATTCTTGATTATGTCACGGTAGCGGTCGCCGTCCATAGTTACAATGTGAGTAACATGATTTTTTCCAAAAATGTGCTAAAAAACCCCAGGGCGTTAATCTAAAAATCTGAAATAAATCTGAGTAATGAATATTAATGTAAACAAAAAAAGTACAAAAGGAATTTTTGACCGGATAATTATTTCGAAAGTTATTGAATGCTTGCAACCCTGTGCTTACAATATTTATCTGCCTGACTGAAGAACTGGGTAGCTATAGGGATTATTATAGCTATAGAAGCTACTGAGATTTGATACGAGCGCATCTCGTAATTAAGTATGCTTGTAAGTCTCTAGATCACATTTTAACTCAGTGTATATAGTTCGAGGATGTCAGGGAGAGGTTAGGCCTGTGCTATGACCTATTAGTTGCTTTAGGTGACGACAGAGTTCTCATGGACTGGCTGATAATCTTCCTGAGAGAATCGAACTTACTGTTTTATTTGTTAAGTCTTGCACCTTATTTTAATGTGTTCCTTTAGTCTATGATATTCGAAGGTAATTGGTGCCTTTACAGCCTCTTACCATCACCCTGCGTCTGTTCAATTTTTCGAACAGACTTTTTATCGTGTTTATTTGTGTTTGTCTGTGCATGATTTCTTTTATTGAGTATGCGTTTTTTTATTGATTTTATTTATTTATTGTTTAATTTATTGTTTTTAATATGTAGTGTTATCATTTAGATGGGCTGCGTAAGGCGCAAATAGCCTTTGTTGCTGTGCGCCAAATTTTTTAACTAATTAACTAACTAAATCTCTAGATCAGGGGTACTTAAACTTATGTAGTCCGAGGACCCCCTCTTGATCCAATTTTTTTTTACGGACACCATCCCGACTCTAGGCATTTTACGTCGTTCTTGAGACTTAATTTTTGGCTCAATAATTTCATAGGCACTACGTTATAATAAATATTGGTAAAAATGTATCGCTAGTTATTTTAATAAATGACCTTGCGCATTTATAGAGATGAATATTTTTATTAGCATATAGAATAAAAAACATAAAATGAATAAAAATAGTAGTAAAGAGAATTAAAAAAGTTACAAATTATAATACGTTAAACTCATACACACATTTCTTGGTCAAATATTAGTCAAAATAGATCTTATTATGATATGTTTTCTGAAAATACTTTGCAGTTGAATAAAAATAATTAAATTTTTACTAATTATTGTTTAGTTATGTCAATAACTAGTTAGATAACAACAAATACAAAAAGTCTTGACCATGTAGGATTTTTATTAAATGAGTTATTTGTATAAAAGCGAAAAGTTGGGGGATGTAAAGTTAATGTCAAAACGGTTTCGCGGACCCCGATAATGGCTATGCGGACCCCAGTTTAAGAACCGCTGCTCTAGATGGTGATTCTTTTAAAACTTTATAATTTTTAATATACCCACAATTTGTTATCACTTCCTAAATATCTACAAAACCCTGAAATGTGAAAAAATTTACACTTTTACATTGTAAGGTATTTATGTGCAACAAGAAATTAATATGTATAAAATATGACCAATAACTATCACTTATACAATAAATTGTTAATTTTATTAATGAGTTTATTAATATTAATTTCTGGTTTTTGCAGGTATGTCAACTTCTATTACTGTTTTACCTACGTAAGTATGAAATGAATTTGTAAAAAAAACTAAAATATGCATTTGAACAGGTGTTTGTGAAATATTTATATTATTATTCAATTATTTACAATAATTCCGCCGCACTTTTAATTAAAAATAATTATTATTGCCGTCGGGAAACACCTGATGATAACATTTGTTCGACTGATGAGAAAAAATCGTTTACTTGATAAAAAATAGTCGGTTTTTTAATAATTCTTTTAAAGGTTATGAAATAGTGACATTGATAATATTGAAATTAATTTTTTATTTAATTAAAAACATCGGTTCTAGTTTGATTTGTGGTTGACATATTGATGGTCTTCGACATATTAATTAAAAGTCGATAATTATAATTATGTATATTCTATATTGGATACGCACATACTAAAAAAATCGTCTGGGGAAGAAGGGGAGGGGGGGTCATAATTATTACTTTGCAATTAGCGATTGTTTACAATTTAGACTTGTTGTAGACCGAAAATATGGTAGGGGAGAGTATCCAAATTTGAACCACTTAAGAATTTTTTAATATATAGGGATGTACAAGTATTTTTAATAAAAAGGAAGTAGTGGAAAAAAAAGTTATTGTTTATATCTTCAAAATAATATAATTTATTTAAAAAAAATAATTATATTGAACAGTGAAAAATCAATACATAAAAATCGTGTCATCGGTCCAATTAAAGAAACTGGTTTCTTAGGATGAACCAGAGGTTTTCCAAGATGGACCATCAATATACTTAAACACAATTGAAGCAAAAGTATTTTTGATTTTTGCACTGACTCCAGCACACTGTGTATGGACCCAAGTGTAACATTTTATGCAGTGTATCATCTCATCTTCCTTCATTTCCTCACATATAATACAAAATCATGTAGTCTTAGTTTTTATTCTTTGTCTTTTTGGTACAATATTTGGTAATTTTAATTTGTTAGTTTTTTTCTCTTTGACTTTTTCTAATTCCTTTTTATGAAGACTACTTGTTATTACAATTGCTGTTTGGGCAATTTCTCCAGTTCGAGAAGACGATGGACCTTGCTGTAGATTTCGTTTTGGTGGAGGTGATATATCGTAAAGAATATCCTTACAATTTTTTATTTTTTTCTCCCGAGGTACATAACCAACAGCAGAATCACTATTAATACTTTAATGCTTGGTTTATATACGGAACAAGAATAAGGAATAGGAAATAAGAATAGAGCACAAGATGTTAAAACATGGCTGCGCCGTATATCGGTTTATGTAGGAATGAAATTTAACTTAAACATAAGAATAGTTGGTAACATTCAACATTTTTATTCTTATTTCAAGAATAAGACACGATAAGCCTGCGCACAGCAATCAAAATGTCTGCCGTAATAAAGTTTGGTCAACAGATGTTTATCAGTTGTGATCAGAGGGTTGTAAACAACAATAAAATGTTTT
Source organism: Liopterus haemorrhoidalis (assembly GCA_963971575.1). Classification (NCBI taxonomy): domain Eukaryota; kingdom Metazoa; phylum Arthropoda; class Insecta; order Coleoptera; family Dytiscidae; genus Liopterus; species Liopterus haemorrhoidalis. The sequence goes on along the minus strand of OZ020618.1, from coordinate 11,047,691 downwards.
TAACGGTAATAAACGAAATTTTTTAAAAGGTTTTATGAATCAGAACCTGTCAAGTGACAAACGTTAAACACAGGCCAACGCAAGTACGCAGGCGCATCGACGAAATGTTATGTCCTATATAAACGGTTTAATATTTTTTATTCTTGTGTACTATTCTTATTTCCTATTCCTTATTCTTGTTCCGTATATAAACCAATCATTACTGTCACTTAAAGACATAGATGTTGGTGTATTAGGTATACTTGTAGTATTTACTGAGATTTCAGCAGGATTAGCAGAACACTGTAAAATATCGGATGCTGCAAACTGGTGGTCCTGAAAGATATGTCTATTTACAGGCCAAATACCAGAGGCACGGAAAGCACTTTCAGCTATAACTACAGTGGCTACTCGGCCGTATGCTTCATTTAGCAATTTAGACATCTGAATTGGACCGGTCCAATTCAGGCGACTGCTTGTGGTCCAACTTGAGCTACTTTTATAAATATTTTAAAATGTTTCACCTAACCTTACATTTGAACTAGATTAATAAAACTAATATAGTAAATTGTAGCCAGACAAGTTTATTTTCTGCAGATATAAAAATATATTTTGTTACTTACTTTGAAACAGTCTATAGACTATTAGCCTTATTGATAAAATATTTAATTGATGGTATGTAAATACTAATAACACTTCACTAACTGCAACCATGAGGTGCGCTGTTATAAAAATGATTGCATCAGACAAGTTTACGTCCATCCCCTTCTAAATTACTGTTTTGCTGCGTAAATGCCTTATGCAGGTCAAATTACGATAGTGGTCCAACCTAGGCGATGGTCCAAATTCGGCTACTCTCCCCTATACATTTTGATATTTTTTTTGTGTCCCAAAATTAATCAAAATTGTAAATGTATATCATCATTTACAATTTTGATTAATTAGAATGATTTTATTTATGAAATAGTTACAAATACAAATATCTAGTAAAATAAAGAATAATACAAAAAGTTTTAATTTGACTAGTACGTGTCTTACGATGAAGTTTTGCCTTATTAATGTGCGGAATTTTATAGGAATTACCTCCTTTTGCTAACATGGTTGCTTCTAGACAAGTTTGAAATATTAAAAAAACATTATCAAGGGTTTGTAAGTTTAATGCATTAAATGCATTTTGTACGCATTCAATCAGTTCGTCAATTGTATTCGGTGAAGCTGTATGTTGTAAGGATTGTATAGAATTGAAAAATCCAAAAACCAATACTTTAATACAATGTTCCGTAACTGCACACCTAACTACCGCGGTCGCGGTTACGGTAAAGTCGTGGTAAGTTGTGGTTACCCAGTGGTTACCTGAAAACGAGTTTTAGTTACGGAACGGTAGTCATACTTCACAGTTGATAAAACAGACAACTGAACTGTCATTTTATGGACGTTATAGGTTATAGATATTCTCTTACAAACTTATTAATAAAAATATTTGTTTTATTAGTACTTGTTTACAATGGCACATTATAAAAGAACATATATGATTTTTCCCGATATTATTTTTCACGACATTGATCAATATTACTAAAAATCAGTTACTTACACTCATTCTTACTGTTTTAATTATAGACTATAGTAAAATAATATTATAATTTACTACTTGCACTACAAAGAAACGATTAATTCCCTCCACTTAACTCTCGCCTTATTGTAATTGTTTTGAAATTCCCGCCTTTTGTAGTTTACATTAGATCTGAAGTTTGTAGTGGGAGGAAATAACCACACTAACCGCGATATTTCTACGGTTAATTTGGTTACAAAAAAGTAACCAAAATTTTCAGTAACCGCGTTCCGAAACCTAACAATTTTCCTGAAAAGGTTAATGTCGTACACTTTCGGAACGGGAAACAACGGGACAATTTGGTAGTTGTAATTTAAGTCGATTTGGAACTCTTCCTTGCAATTCAACACAATTTTGATCAAAATTCGCCATTTTGTAAGAACAGCAGGTGTCACTTTAATTTGTCTAAAATACGCGTTTTTGTTTTTTTCCTGTGAATTATTTGACATATGCAAAACTATTTGCGCGCCATTTTTATTATTTGCCTAGTAACCACTTATTTAGAAATGAAAATAAAAAAAGATCAAGACAATATTTATCTACAATGCGGAAAAGGTGGCATTAAAGTTGAGTTTAGAATACTTAAAGAATCATTTTCATAATGAATTTGTATTTTTTTTCTGATAGTAAAAGCGCCGTCCAAAAATTGAGTTGCACTGGATTTGAGAAAAAGAACTATTCACTAATTTATGATGTTATTAAATGCCTTAACGATTTTACGATCAGCGGTAAAATTATAAAAATATGCTGGATTAAAGGCCACTCAGATTTTGAGTTCAACATCGAAGTCGATCTTCTAGCCAAAGAAGCAGCTGTAAATGGACCCCCCCTCTTAAATATTCCTCTAAATAGTAATGAGATTATGTCAATCTTCAAATCTTCCATATACAACCAATGGCAACAAGAATACATAGATTCTTTACAGTTCAAAGGATCATACTATGGTCAAATTCAACCTCTTCTTCCTAGAAAGCTTTGGTTTTCTTCTCACCAAAGCCGATCATTTATATGCACTTTTATCCGGCTTAGATTTAATTACAACTTCTTTTGTTTTCGTTTTCTCTCCTTTCTGCCCGTGTAATAATTTGTCTGTCAGCGATTCGAACCATTTATTGTTTGAATGCCTAATTCATTTTCGCAATCGTAACTTATTCATACAAAATTTAGCTGTCCAAAAATTATCCTTACCTACTAATATTCAGACGCTTCTTGTTACTAACTCTCTAGATATTTATGAAATTATTTATAATTATATTAAGGGCCGAGAGTTCCAGTTGCTAATAAACTGTCCAATAAGTTTATTAGCAACATAATTTTTTTTCCGAGAGTTCCACCCCGAAATAGTTATTAGGTTGCTAATAAATAGTCTTATTTGTCTAATAACTTATAGGCAACATGAAGTGCTTAATAAAGTGACATATAACCAAAAAACAAGTTCGCAAAATGTGTTAATATTTCAATTTTAATTGAAAAACAGTATAATTTTAAAAGAATATACGAATGTGTAATTTTTAAACATTTCTATAATGGTGATTTTAGTGTTTTATATACATTTTAGTTGTATTTTGACGAAATCGACGATCTGTTTGGATGAATTTATAAATTATGGACAACCGTTTTTTGGGCATTTATTGTAAATGTGATATATAAAGAACAATACATAAATATATATTTTTTAATAAACATTGTTTTTTATTTTTATATATGTATTTATTTCAATTACGATTACAATACATTACAAACAATACTTTAAGCATTACTATTTATATAAAAATGATAGAAAATAAGAAGACAGCAATAATAAAGATGTGTGGCTGAAAATTGCTGATAAGTTTAATTCATATTGTATAAGAAATGTAAAATAAAGCAAAATATGACTGTCTTCTTATTTTCATTCACTTTTGTATTATAAAATGCTATTTTTATAACTTCTCTTCTATCTATATTGTTCTCTTTTTCTGTGATAAAATTTGTTGAACGCCGTTTAATTGTCATTTTAACAGTAACACAAAAAATATACGTAATGTCATTGAATGTAAAGTCAAACTATTTATTGTCAAAATATTTAATGTCAAAATATTCAGTTTCAAAATTTCATCTCACTTTAGCTCTACAAATTTGCGTATAGCTCTATCCCTCTTGCACCGTGTTACTATCTTCATAAGAAATACCAATACAAAAACAAAAAATTATGTTGCTAATAAATTATTAGAAGGATTTTGTAAGTTGGAAATCACCAATAAATTTATTAGCTTCATAAATATATTATGTGTCTAATAACTATTAGGGAGTTTATTAGGAACTGGAACTCTCGGCCCTAAAGCAGAAAATATCAAATTATTAATGCAATTTTTAAAATATTGTAATCTCTTCATTTATACTTGGCTAATAGACAAAGCAGCTAAAGCCAACAAATAAAAGGAAAATATAAAATTACTTTCGGACGGAGGGAGTAATACTTTATGATAGAAAACTAGTAATCATTCTTTGACCTCAAAACTTATATACACCATACAATAGCAGGTTAAGTAAGATATTTATCAAAGTGAAAAGATATTTTTTTCACCTACACACAATAGTTGACAATTCAAAAAGTACAATAATGTTGTCTTACTTTAAACAGTCACGAATTTTGTATATAAGAATGTTTAAAACGTGCATAAAATGTTAACATCCATCAGCAAAATTTCTGTGTTCAGTATAAACATTTGTCATCTTAAAAGTGCATATCTGGGCAAAAATCCCAATTGTATCTTGTGACACATCTGGACCAGATGTGCAGAAACAGTGTTGCAAACATTAACCGGCAACAGAGGTTGGTAGAAAGACAGTAGTATAGTGTATGTAGGTATGTTTGCTGTTGGTGAACGAATGCCAAGCACGTAGCATTGCCTGGAGACAGACTGTCTGCGAAGAATGTATTCTTTGCAAGCCAACAGTGTGCGGTGCGCGCACTGTTTCCACTTTGCAAAGAACGACCTTCGCAATTTACTGAACACTATTTACTCCCGAGAAAGTTTTAGGTAAATATTTAAACACTACTTGATTTTTTATTGTTTATTTAGTGGTTGTTTAAATGGAGGGATTTAGTTTTATTGTTAGGGGCTTAAAGAAAAGGCATTTATTATAGTAGAGTTCGTTAAAAGGACGTCTTATTCAAGACATTCAGTAGAGAGAGAGAGAGAAAAAAAGAAACTTTGCTTTAGGTTCATCCTATAAATAATGTAGTATTTTAAGAGATATGTTTGAGATGATATAGAAATGACATTTTTATTGTAATCCCAAATATATTTTCCATTGTTATTTACAACAATTTCTCGTCTTAATTCTAAATTTTCAGTTCCCTGGCGATAAAAATATTTCGATTTTAGACTAAAGAATAAATCAATCTCTCTTTGGACACCGTCCTCTGTATTTGTTGAGATTTTTACACTTTTATCTATTATTCTTGTAAAGTCTGCAAAACTAAAATAAAAATAAGCGACTGTTCATTTGTATTACCGTATTTTTGGCCCATAAGAAGGTGCTTTTTACGTAGAAAAATATTTTAACTTAAAATTGGAGAGCGTCTTATGGTCCGAAAGTAATAATACGAGGTTAATGTACCTCGTGAATTAAGAAAATTTGACCGCATAAAACAAAATCAACCAAAAAGATTTTAAAAGAAATGAATACATAATTAATTGTCATTCCTGGAGGCTGTAGAAGTCAATTACAACCTTTGGCTGTATCGATCAATAAACTATTTTAAAAAATTATGCGGGAAGATTGGGACAAATGGATGACAAAGCCAAATCACGATGTTACAGCAATAGGTTTTATAAAACGGCCGACAGTTTCAGAAGTATATACCTGGGTAAAAGATTCATGGGAAGCTGTAAAAAAAGACGATTAAAAGGTTTTTTAAGAAATAAGGTATAAGTAACGTATTCGATAGTACCGCAGATGACTTAGTTTTTAAAGGAAATTACAACAATGGTTCCGACGAAATTAATACAAAAAGTGACATTAAAAGTATCCTACACGCAAGAAAATCACTGTATTTGTAAATAATTTATAACGAGTTACGAATTTAGAAAAAATACTCATAAATTTGGAGTGATTCTTATGGTCAAAAAAATACGATAATCAGAACTTATGCTGACGAATACTAGAGCAGCGATGATTTACTTTGAGATAAATACAACTTACTTGAACAAATTTGTCGTTATTTAGCTACAATAGAATAAAGATATTTAGATCAACAATGTAGTTTTATTATATAACTCTACAATAACTCATATTCCAACAGTATTAAACCATTTCTCACTTATATAGTTTTGAAGATTGCGGAAAAGTTGATCATCTGATAGTACCAGGAAAATTTGGCGGATATGCCATAATTTCCCATTCAAACATTCTTTGATTTGAGGAGAGGATCAACTGCAAAATATGCATTAGCAACTTTAATTCTGTTCGTAATTTCCTGATGTATCAGATTCACTTGATTTATTATGGTGTCCAGGTAGTTGAAACCAGGGATGGGGAATCGGAGTCGGAGTCGGGAGTCGGGAGTCGAGGAGTCGAAGCTTTTTGGAGGAGTCGGAGTCGGAGTCGGGAGTCGGAAAAAGTTATTGACTCCCGACTCTTTGTCTACATATTTATCAAGGATGAGAACAATCCGAAAGCGAAAGCAAAATACCATACTACCAGAATTTGTTAAAGAATGAGAACAGGAACGACATTTTTTCTCTGTTCATGAACGAAAATGAAATTGAAAATATTCAATTCCGGTTTCCTTCATGCTTTTCAGTTAAAAATTTAGTTAATTTTTAGTAATATCTATTTTTTCTTTTTTTGTATACTTTGTTTATTATGTTAAAACGAAACTAAACTGGATTTTTATTTTCTCAAGTTGTAACGGGCTTTGTGATTATTTTATGTTTCATGTTGGCAGCTAAAATCTATATGTCAAAAGAAAAAAGTGACATGTTATGAAAAATAAAGTACAGTCTGTTCGAAACGATTAAGCGGAACTAACTGGAATTTTCATTTTTGTAAGTTGTCATTAGCTATTTTTTTATATATTGAAGTTGGCTTTTCCTGAACAAAATGATCAAAAGCTTCAATCAAACGGTAAAAGTAACTAGTATTGAAAATCTAGTTCCGCCAAAACCAAAGGAACAGACTTTATATAAAATACAAAATAATTTTTTTTTAAAACTAATATATTTGAAAATTTGTATTAAAAATTACTCAATAGTCAAGATGAAATGAAAATGACATTTTATAAAAACAGCTCGCCCCAACCCAAGATATTTAATGTAAGTATAGTCTGTTTGCTTGGTTTAAGCGGAATTAGATATCGAAATCTATTAACTTTTAAGGATTGAATGAAGCTTTGTATCATTTTGTTTAACAAAAGCCCACTTTGATAGTTAAAAAGTAAACTCGTGATAATTTGAGAAAATAAAAATTCCATTTAGTTCCGCTTAAACATTTGGAATAGACTTTACAATTTACCAGTGAAAGGAGTCGGGAGTCGGAGTCGGAGTCGGAGTCGATTTTCAAAAATACCGACTCCGGAGTCGAGAGTCGGGAGTCGATAATTTTTCTGTCGACTCCCCTGGTTCCCTGGTTGAAACTATAAACTCCCTCAAAAGTTTTGCCATTAATGTTTAAGTTGGTCATGTTCTTATGACTGCGTCTACTAATAATCAGATACTTAGTTTTTTCATTACTTATGATCTGTCCTATTTTACGAGCCTCGTCGTCAATAAGTTAGTTAAATATATTATGTCTTCGACCTTATTTGAAATAATATCCAAGTTATCTGGATACCTTATATTGTGTTATTCATTGTGCTGTAGACCACGGTGGTTGGTGTCTTCGGTTTATCGTAAAACCATCTCCAGCACGAGGTTAAATAGCAAAGGTAAGGTGGCATCTCCTTGTTTGACTCCAGTCTGATTTTCGAAAGGTTTTGACAATTTTTTTTATACTTTCATTCTGCTTATGGATCCGGACACGATCCCAATTGTTCACAAACAGTCTTCTTAATAAGTTTACTGGGGATGCCAAATTCATCCATAATATCCCATATTTTGTCACAATGCTGTCATAGGCTTTCCTGAAACCAATAAAAATATTATGAACGTCGGTGTTATGTTCTCAGAATTTGTCGTTATACGAAAATGTGATCTTTTGTCGAGCTGCTAGATCGAAAAACATCCTGGCAGTCACCAATAAGATCTTCTGCGTATGGTGCAAGACAATATTGTTCTACATATTCAAGATGATTAGGATAATTTTCATATCTAGTTTGAAAAAAAAATCTTTGGAAGGTGGGTGGGTAAAATCCTCATTATCCAAAAAGCGGGGACTGGTTACACTACTGAATTCAATTGGGAAGGATGACAATGTCTCAATATGCCATGAATAAGATTTGTGCAGATCTTAATATGTGTAAAAATTGATGTGAAGTGTGAATATTCACACATTTCAGGGTTTCGCAGGTATATAATAAGTGAAGGCGGCATGCTGAGTGTGCAGCACAAATTTTACTTTGTAGTAATCACGGCAAAATGAATGATATTTTTAAAATAATTTATCGTCTGTTAATCATATAATAAGACTGGTTATTAAATGTACGCTCTTAAAAATTAAATGCAAAATTTGTCAAAATATAACTAGAATTTTGACAAAATAATTTCAACATAATGAAAATCCAAAAAAAAAAACAGAAAAAATAAAATTCACTCCGTACTCGAAACCCTTCGTTTCCAGCGAATTTTAGCTTACAACACTAGTGCTCTAACTACGCTATCGTACGCGTTGCATGTGGGTGTCTTAAATTGGTATAACTTTTGTACTTTGTGAACCAAAAACCACAAAAAATGCGTTATTTTCCGAAAACATAATCTGATCAAAAATTCCTGTTGTACTATTTCGGTTCACACCAATATACATTACTTAGAATTTTTTTAGATTTTTAGTTTAAACCATCTGGGCTACAGGGTGCGGGACAAAAATTTTTTTGCACAATTTTGGCAAAAATCGCATCAAAATAATTTATTTTGCAAAAATAAAAATTTGATCGTTAATCCACGTACTAAGGGCTTTCATTTGATACCCTACTCAGAATTTAAAAAAATATATATTTGTTTTCGATGAGCACATTTTTGTTTATATTTTTAGGGGGATATGTTTTTTAGATGTTTTAGTATTTTTCCTATGTGCGGGTCAAAGAGTTGTATAAGCATGCCAAATTTCAACTCTCTAGGTTTAGCCGTTTGGCTACAATTTTTACCGAACAGACAGACAGACAGACAGACGACAAAATGACGGTGTAAGAGTTTTTTGGTCATACCTACAAAACCCTAAAAATGTAAAGATCTCCCTTTCCAACAGTTTTGTTTTTTCATCTTTAGTAGCACGGACGTAAACGAGTCTTATTTTTTGTCTTTAAATTCATAAGATGTCGATTAGCAAAGGTTCAGGTTAAAAAAAAGGTGATTAATCTCTAAAAAGTTGCACAAAAAATTGTCGCATCTGTTAGGGTGACTTTTTTGCACTTTAAAAATGTAGAACATATGTCCTGACTATTTATTAGGTGTTAATAATGACTGCAGTTATTATGTATCCTGTTTCAGATGTTAAACACGATCTGTTATATGCAAAACAGTTGAAAAATTAGAAACATCTGAAATATTTATAAATTCTTATAAACAAGAGGGGAAACAGAACGAATGACTAAGTAGGAGTTAAACGTTTTATTACACACCAGGAAACAAAATTTTAAATTTAATCGGTGACTTCAAAAGTAAAATGATAAATTGATGAAAATAATAAAAATTTATTGGTTTTCGTACTTGACCTTTGACTTGATTGTTTGACATTTATTTATTAGAATGTAAATATTTTATGTCCAAAATTGTTTTTGAATGCTTTGGAAATATGTAATAAAATTTTGTTTGTAAACTTATTAGATTCTATTTCTTTTTCTTATTTGCATCTTCTTTGCAGAAGAGTTGTTATCAATGATGACCAGTGACGTAGTTTATTTACAAGAAGAGAACAATTTGAAAAGTCTTCCTGATAGTAAATTACTGTATTTTTCTTTTTGAAAATATTTTAATTTTTCAAAATAATCTCTATGTCCAACGCTTTGTCCAATTATGTTTCACTGCCATTATTCTATCCTAGGAGTGCGATATCTCAAGCCCTTTAAAATAGCCTCTAAAATAAACCGCTTGCCACAAAAACATTTTTTAAAATTTAAGAGATAAATCTGGACTGGATTGTTATACAAGCTGGAACATTATGGTATACGTGGAAAAATACTACATTTGATCAAAGCCTTCTTAACCAACCTATTTTATGGGGTTCTAAACCATGGGGTTCTTCCTGCAGGATTAACCGCAGGGAGGAAACCGCCATCACACGCCTCTGTATAGGTCACTGTTGGTGGACACATGGACACCTCCTTCGAGGAGAAGAGTCCCCTATCTGTGAGACGTGTAACACAGATTTGTCTGTGTTACACTTTTTAACTGAGTGTATACAGTTTGAGGATGTCAGGGAGAAGTTGCTATGGCCTGTGCTATGACCTGTCAGTTGCTTTAGGTGACGACAGGGTACTCATGGACAGACTGATACTCTTCCTGAGAGAATCGAAGTTATTGTTTTATGTGTGAAGTCTTGTACCTTATTTTAATGTGTTTCTAGTTATTGACTGTGATATTCGATGGTAATTGGCCCCTTTACAGCCTCTTATCATCACCCTGAGTCTGTTCAATTTTTCGAACAGACTTTTTATATTATTTATTTGTGTTTGTCAGTGCAAGTTTTCTTTTATTGAGTATGCGTATTTTTAATGATTTTATTTATTTATTTATTGTCTAATATATTGTTTTTAATATATAATCTAGTCATTTAAATGGGCTGCGTTAGGCGCAAATAGCCTTTGTTGCTGTGCGCTAAAAATTTTAACTAACTAACCAACCTATTTTATCAGGTCAAAATTGGCAACATGTTATCGAAACAATAGCTTGTACTTACTGGTGTTCCACAAGGATGTGTTCTTGGTCCGTTGCTTTTCTTAATTTATATAGGGGATTTAATAGCGTGTATCTTTTCTCCCTGAAGCATGTGTGCAGATGACACTAAAATCCACATTTTTTCGCATAAATTCTAATACTATTTGTTATTTCAAATACTTTGATCGATATTTTATATTTGGTATTTGAAATACTTTTATTCAGTATTTGGTGTGGCTTTACGCGGACCCATTAGACTGCGAATATTAATATTTTTCGGAAAATATGGATAGGATTAATTACTTATTAATGTATGTAGTCACCATTTGGATTGACACACTTACCTGTCATACATTGTAATGACTTTTTGAATACATTTGACATAAAAACCAGCCGTTTATGAGATCAGCCAGTTTGTCACTGTTATTTTCTTTGCCATTTTCCAGGTATCACTTGTCGAAATGTCGGGATTATATAACGGATGCAGATAAATGTAGATATATATATATATTGTAGTTGGATGTATACATATACCCCCTGGATACGGGTCCGCCAACTTCAAAATACGTTACAGGGGGTCCGTAATGTCAAAAAGTTTGAGAAACACTGATTCATAAGATAGATGCGGCAATACAGCCTAACAAATTTGAGAAATATAGTATATTCCAAAAATTCAAGCTGAACTAAACTGAATTTTATTTATTTAAGTTGTCATGAGCTCATTTTTTAACAATTGAAGTTTTTTTTTTAAACAAATTAGTCAAAAGCCATTCAAGTTGATATCAAAATCTAGTTCCGCTTAAACCAAAGAAACAAACTATGGTACCTACACCTATATATTAAGGTGCGAAGTTTTTAAGTTTCATTACCTCCTTACTTACTAAATTTTCCTAAGCACCTAATTAAAAAGGCAATCTCTTTCTCGTTCACAATAATTACAACTCCCAAACTACTACCAACTGCAATATTCAAGGTCTTAAAATTCCCCCAGTCTGTTTAATGATCACTATTGACAGTTCGTGGGTGGTTCTTCGACACCTCTGTCTCTGTAGGGGTGCCGTTCTCAAATTGAGACCTGCCGAGAGACTACAATCAAAGAAACTGATTGTTTGGGATCAGATGACCAGATGAATAGAAACAACTAATTTATGTAAGAAGATAACAAAGAATATTAGACAAAAAAAATGGATAAAGGTTTATATAAGAGGAGGGTTAAATTCTTTAATTAAAAAATTAGAATAACAAAATGTAATAAAAATATTATGTAATATAATCAGTTTAGAGCGGCTGGATGTTGCCATAAAATTCAGTCTATTATCCTTATTTTTCTTCTAGTTCTTTTTATTCTTTTATATACAATCTGTTTCAAATAAAACAACAATAGTTAGCGCTGCGAACCGAGTATGATTTACGCAGGATAAATACAAAATAGTTAGTGTACAGTACAGTCAGCGCTCACAGGGCCCTGCAAAGTTTTCGACCGGTTCTGCGTTTGACGTTAGTATCATATAAGTTTTTTTTTTATTGTATTGCAAAATGTCTTTTGTTACTCAGCATTACATTGCAATTTCAGAGAACTAATCAGCAGTCTTAACCAGAATACATCATTATATAGAATCACATCAAATGAATCACATTGTTAATTATCTACTGGAACTGAAAATGGTATGTCCGGTTACGTTAATGAAGATTAATTTACAATTTAATCTGGTTACATTGTGGAAATTGGATTAATAGTCATAGATATTACAAAACACTACAAGGTAATGAATGAGTAATTTATTCTAGAAAAATGGTTTTAGAATCGCACACCACCATATTATTCTAAATATATTCGTGGTCCCTCATGGACTACTGATTAAAACCCACAGTTTTAGAACGCAATAGAATGTTAAGGATGGTTTCCATATTATTTCATGAATACATGTTATTCGACACTTTTTAAGAAACTTCTTTTATAAAGAGTTATTCGGGTGTATTCTGTTAGAAATGCGTTAAAATTAGCGTCAGGTTAATATTTTTATTTTAACTCCATGTCTAACGTCATTATCCAAAAATGCTATTCTGTAAGAGCATTTGTTAAGGTAAGCGTTAATACAATATTTGTTAACGCGAGGTGCTAACTCACCCTGTAGAGAGGCTAATATTAACTGCACGCGCATGCGCTGTTACGTTGAATTTTAACAGGAGTATTTATTTAGTCAAATGCCAAGAGAATCTTAACCTAATATTTCGGTGTTGAATTAAATATTCAGTGGCGAAATTTATTTTAAAAATGGAACAGAAATGTTTGGTCCTGTGATTCTCATTATAACTGGTTTCCACAGTGTACTAAATAAAAATATAACTTTATTCAACTTTTGTTTAGTCAGTTTATATACTACATTGTATTATAAGAGTTTATCTAATTTTTTAATAATATGTGAATTATATGTTCATTCTATTTTTAAAAAGGTGTTCGGTGATATTAATTATTAAATTTGATTTATTACGCTATTTCTACCCTGGAATAACACTGTTCTGATCGTCATTATCAATCTCATCAATTGTTTCTTCAAATAAATAATAATACACCATTAAAATGTACTGCGATATTTTGAAACACGGTGGAGGCATAAGTGAAGTTTTGTAGCTTTCAGAGGATTATAATTTTAAGTTATGTGTCTCAACAAAAACCAAAACTGCTCTCCAATACTCCATTTACTTCCTTTCTATACAATTACTTGAACTTGCGTCTGGGTTACTTGTATAACAAAAATTATGAAGCGTCATTCTTATCTCTACTGTAAAGAATTCACTTTAAAAAGTAATAGAAAGTTGATTAATATTCCTACCGTCTTGTGTTTTATTCATTTTTTTTAAATAACATGACATTTACTTAAATAGGATCAGCCATTTTTGCAAACTAATCACTAGCGTTAACTTTTAAAGCCACCGTTTTGGTAGGCGCTTATTGTAGAACGTTAACTGGCTATTTTAACGCCGTCGCGCTATAATATTAACACATATATGTTTAGCGAATAGCATTTAGGTTAAAAATGGTGTTAAAAATATTAACGTTAGTTTCTAACGCTAAGATTTCAACATCATGCTTAGAGAATTGACCCGATAAAGAGTTAACTTAAAGAGTTTTGACTCGATATCCTAAGTTTATTGGAAACGTTTTGTTTCTACGTTCTACGTCTACGTCAATTGGAAACCATCCTTTACAGTTGTCGAGGATATTAAATCTTCGTTGGATCACAATTTAGGAGACAATGTGGCATTATTTCTTCAAAAATTACGTTGAAAACATTTCGTAAATGAACCTCAAAGTTAGTAAATTCTCTGTAATCATCATTACTTTCTCAATCATTGAAAAAATTGCACAATTTCTCCTTTTCTCTCCACAGATCAAAATCAACAGTAATAAGACTTGAACATAATATGTTCATCCGTCCGTATTATCACCATTTTCGTTTTTGTGGTTGAACTGTCAGAATTTCTATGTTGTAACGGATGAGACAGGCTGGTTCGATTTCCGGTTGCAGACTCGTGACTGTCGATCAAGGAAGGCCGCGTATCTTGAAGCGCTCTGTGACCTGACTTTAGCCTGTTTCAGATCATTTCATTTCAAATTACTTTCTGTTCACTGTAAGATTCTAGGTATTCTCTACAAACATGCATCGACCGGAGACAAACGGTATTATACAATTTTTTACTTGGATTTATTGGATTTGCGATTTGTTAACTATTAAACAACATTAGAATAAGTATAAAATAATCAGAAATAAATTTGAATAATTCTGGAGAATTTTGTATCATGTTTTATTAACTTCTTTAGAAACTATAATAGATGTCTCAAATTTCGGATATGTGGCATGGTAAGGTATAAATAAAAATTATGTTAACTTCCTCTCATTGAATTGCTTTGGTTCCTTGGTAAGATGGTTGCGTGATGTGGTTTTCTCTAAAGAATCTAGTTTTTATGGCTGGATAAATATGGGGGTACATGAAATATAAGCTTCGAACAAAAAACCTTCAAAATTTAGATCAGCTAATTCGTCAAATAGGGCAGATCTGGAGATCACTGCCAAAGTCGTATGCCAAAAAGATGGTAGAAAATGTACCAAAAAGATGCCAAGCAATAATTGATATTAATGGAGATTGGACCAATTATTAGGTAATAGCGTAATAATATTTACAGTAAGTTTTTAAATTATTTTTAAAATTTCCTTTTCTCTCTTATAGTTCGCCAAAAATCAACAAGGACGTCTTATTATACAGACTATATCTTGTTGTTTTGAAGTAATTTCTTAAATACTTTGCAAGACTTGTTGCAATTTTTTTTCTGCATATTTTAGATCTCGTCACATAATTGTTTTTGCATTAACCTTCAAGTAGGTAGGTGTGAAGTGGACCAAATAGTCTACGGATAAAAATACAGATGTGTCATTAATGATCTGGGTGTGTGGTCTTATAATTACACCGCGATGAGATGATGCAAGGAATGTACATGTACTTCTCAGAAATATAAATGAGATGTTATTATGCTTTTAATTTAATACCAATTTCAGGACATTATTACTATAATGTTGCATATATTAACCAAAACAAATTCAATTAAAATTAGTTATAATAATAGGTTTTAGAAAACTATGAATTTGTTATATATTGCTTGAGAAAGGAAACTAAAATCTAGCCAGCTGATCTAACACGCTTGGTATACTAATAAAGTGTATTTTATTTGAGTAAATACTATTTTTGGAGCAAAAATAAAGATCTAAAAATAACAGAGACTGAAAAACTTTTGACGGTATCACTCATTAGCACATTTTCTGTCTCATTTGACACCTGAAAAAATATACTTTTTATGTTTCTTTGACGGAGAAATTCTTAAGATGAGATGACCATTTACAACAAAAATAGTAAAACTGAAGAACAGTGGGGTGCATGTTACATTTTAATTGTTAGTCTTATAAATAGGCTACAATAATACAATAATACACGTGTTTATAATTCCAGTTTTATCCAAAATTTCTTTAAAACTATACAATGGATTTTCAATTAATACATTTTTAGGGTTTTGTAGGTATGACCAAAAAACCCTTATACCGTCATTTTGTCGCCTGTCTGTCTGTCTGTCTGTCTGTTAGGTAGAAATTGTAGCCAAACGGCTAAACCTAGAGAGTTGAAATTTGGCATGCTTATACAACTCTTTGACCCGCACATAGGAAAAATACTAAAACATCTAAAAAACATATCCCCCTAAAAATATAAACAAATATGAGCCCATCGAAAAAAAATAATATTTTTTTAAAATTCTGAGTAAGGTATCAAATGAAAGCCCTTATGTGGTACGTGGTACGTAGTACGTGGATTAACGATCAAAATTTTATTTTTGCAAAATAAATTATTTTGAAGCGATTTTTGCCAAAATTGTGCAAAAAAAAATGTTGTCCCACACCCTGTAGCCCAGATGATTTAAACCAAAAATCTGAAAAAATTCTAAGTAATGGACATTGGTGTGAACCGGAATAGTACAACAGGAATTTTTGATCAGATTATGTTTTCGGAAAATAACGCATTTTTTGAGTTCAAATCCTGTCATCAAATTCAAGTTCAAATCAAACTGAAGTTCAAATCCTGTCTATCTTAATTTTTCTGTTTTTTTTTTGCATTTTTATTTTGTTTAAATTATTTTGTCAAAATTCTAGTTATATTTTAGTAAATGTTGCATTTAATTTTAAAAGCGTAAATTTAGTAACCAGTGGGAAGTGTTGAAATTATAATTTAATTCTATGTTTGAATGTATACGAAATCAGAGGGCGGGGCTAATGATTTAAGCAACCAATAGAAGCCATAGGCGCAATTTTCAAAATCTTAATGAACCTTGCTATATATAAAAAAAAAAAAATACTGCACATATTTACAAACTTAAATAATGGTATTAGGCCATTCAAATTAAAATTCATAAAAAAATATTTTGATATAAAATTTGTTTTGGCATCCCAAATAATCATCATTCAGTTACTAAATACCTGCAAAACCCTGAAATGTGTGAAAATTCACATTTCACATCAATTTTTTATTTTGTTTTTAAATTGTCCTGGTGTTAGTTCTTTGGTAGAAACTGGTAGAAACTTTACGGCATATATTAGATTAAGTCAAATAATATTGAACAGTTTTTGTCGTTAAAATTATGAGCTTTCGTCTCTTAATAATTTAATTAATATTTATGTTATACAAAACAAGTTTAATCTTGTTATTTTTATAGCAAAACACTTTTAAATAAAACTGAATCAAAGCAAAATGATTTAATGTTCTAAGATCAAAAGTTATAAAAATATTATCCTAATTATAAAAATTCTATTCGCTTGATCTCATACATTATAAAATATGCCCTATTGCAAAAATAAAAATATAGGTCAAATAATATTGAAAATAAAAATTGGCAACTAAGATTAGCAAGTGAACAGTCGCAATATCTCAGTATGGAGGTGTGTCTGAATTGCAGTTGAAAATAGACAACGTGAATTATGATTTCCGTACTTATTTATACAAAATGACTTTAGCAGAAGTTTGTATCGTCTGGATACTGGAATTTGTGAATATATAGGGACATTATGTATGGTTTACCTGTTCCGCAAACTATAATGTAAAGGTGTGCAGGAAGTATTGTAGTCACGACAGTTAGAATTGAATAAGAAATGAAATCTTGAAATGGCGTACACGTTTTAATGCTCTTTTAATATCTACTATAAATTGAAATTATTCTTTAAGAAAAGACAACTGGCATTATTAGAAATTGAATTAGTTTGGTCTCACGGATTGTTTCACCAGTTTCAAATCCTCTCTCTTGATGTTCCTCAGGTCTCCATCACCTTTAGATAAGGTGTTGGGTACCTTTATAAAACAAAGATCCTTTCCATTAGGTGTGTGAATTAGATATGGGAATTTCGGCTCAGTTTGCGGAACCGGATCAGTGCAGGTCGTTCAGTTTGCTGAGCCGGCTCTTTGATCCGGCTCAGTGATCCGGTTAGGTAAACTTGTCCCTGAGAAACAGGTCGGTCAGTCGTCAGTTCTCCCACCATTCAATACGATTGTAAGTTTGGAATATGTAGGTAGAACGTCGGTCAGATGGCTATTGCCATATATGAACAGACAGCGGAAAGCGGCAATGTATATTGGACTGTAATAAATGCGATAAAAACGTCTGAATATTTGCCGCTTTATTGCCTTTATTCTTGTTAATATACTTAGTATGAATTCAAGACTAAAGACGTAAATTATGACTTATTCACAAATTCTTCTCTCTCTCTCTCTCTCTCTCTCTCTCTCTCTCTCTCTCTCTCTCTCTCTCTCTCTCTCTGTGTCTTCCTCATTATCTTGTTACAAAGAAATAATGAAGTTAAATAAATAAAAATCTATAGAAGTGAATTATCTTCTTTGCATTTTACATTTAACAATTGTAAAATGAAATTAACATTTTTGCCGGTTTAATATTAAACAAACAATTCACCAGATGTGTTAAGTTTATGGCGATGTTTATTGACCCTTATAAATCAGACATCGGGGATTTGGGCAATATTTTTCATATTTTTATATAGTGTAGTTGTAAGAAAGTACAGACTAGAGATGGGAATTTCGGTTCAGTTTGCGGAACCGGATCAGTGGAGGTTGTTCAGTTTCCGAGACACAGGTCGGTCGTTCGTTCGTTCGTTGGTAGTACGTCGCTTAGAGCCGGGTAAACACTTTCCCGAGACACGGGTCGGTCGTTCGTTTGTAGGTAGAACGTCGCTAAGAGCCGGTTCTTACAATATATGAACTGAACACAGGTCAGTCAGTTGTCGAACGGGCGGTCGTTCGTTCGTAGGTAGAACGTCGCTTTGCCCCAGATCTTATCTAACATTTTTGAAACAAACAATTCACTTTATGTAGCTACTGTATTTTAAACCAGATGTGTTAAGTTTATGGCGATGTTTATTGCCCTTATAAATCGGACATCTGGGATTTGGGTAATATTTTTAATATTTTTATATAGTACGGTTGTAAGAATACAGACTAAGCCTATTAGTTTCAAATAAACTGCCCTACAAATTGATGACAAAATACACTTTATGATAATACATTACAAGCCGGGTTCTCGCGAAGTTCAACATGACATCGATCCAGATCCGGATCACTCCGGTCACTGCTCACAATCGCCCGACCAATCGTATCCTTGAAACTTGAAACTATAGAGTGAGCCGTGAGCCGGCTCATTTAAATTTGGTGAACCGTGTCACTTCGGTCAGTGTACTGAGCCGGCTCAGGGAGCCGGTTCGTTCATGAACGACCCATCTCTAGTGTGAATTAATTCGGTCCATCTGGCGGTCAATTGCTGTATTATGTAATTTTCAAACCTTTAATGCCGTGATTCTCAACCACTGTGCCGCGGCACTTTTGTGTGCCGCGAAATTCATGAAGTGTGCCGCTAAATTTTAAAAATGCATACAATAATTTTTTTTTTGTATGTACTTTTATACAGCAATTTATTGGAACAGGAACGCGCCGTGAAAAGGTAATGAGGAAAACATATTTTCGATGTAATTAATTCGTATTTACAAGAAATTAATGTTTCGTGGAATTTATGTATTGGAATTTGCACATATGGTGCTCCAGCTATGACTGGACGTGTAAAAGGATTTGTGGCACAATCGAAAGAACTGAATGCAGATATATTAGTTGCCTATTGTTTTTTGCATCGGGAAGCACTCATTACAAAATATCTGCCATCAGAATTGAAAATAGTGCAGGAACAATGTGTTAAAATGGTTAATTATATAAAATCAAGACCTTTAAAAAGTCGCTTATTTAGTAATTTATGCCAAGCTGTGGAAGGTAAATACGAAACCTTGTTACTGCACACGGCACTAAGGTGGTTGTCCAGACGAAAACTTTTATTAATTTTTTGGGGTGTCGGTCTAATACCATAAAACTACGTTCTTTTCTTGTCAAATAGTTAAAATATATTTTATTTGCTTACTAGTTTCGATTCTCTCTGAATCATTTTCAAAGCCTAAAAAAAATTGAATTACAAAATTATTACATCGATTTTTTTTTTTTATACAGAAACAATGTTTAAAAATATATATATAATAAAATAAACTTACTTGCAAATATAAAAGGTATATAAAAATTATTAATAAAATGTTAAAAAAATAAATAGATAAATAGTTAAAAAAATATAAAATTAATAGTTAAAATACACATTGAATATATTTCAATTTAACGGACATTTTTTTAAATCTTCCTAATTGTTTAGACCGTTAAGTGTACATGTCGACTAAATGAATATTAATATTTTTTTTAAAATATAATAAATTTCCAAATGAAGTCAGTTACAAGATCAATAGATGGCGTTATTAATTGTTTTTTATTAAATTATAATATATTTTACTTAAATTTTCTATGTCAGTTTTCGCATTTATGTTGTTTTTATCTTTTTTTATATAAATCATTTCTAGTAGCAGTCGTTTTGTTAATTTTTTTTCGGTGTTTAGAATTTTAGCATTGGGAAAATCAAATTCATGTTTTAAATTATCAGCATGTTCTACTATTGAATTATTACTTCTATTACTCTCTATTTAATTTTTGATAATATTATTTTCGTGTTCTTTTAGTCTAGTTTTTAAATATCTTTTACTCTGACCAACATATTTAGCTTCACAATTTTTACACGGTATACAGTATATAATATTAGATTATAATTCTTTTTTATCCCTGTCTTTTAATTGACTATGTAAATTATTTATGGTTTTAAAGTTTTTCATTGCTATATTAATATCATTGTTCGTTAATATTTGTTTTAGTTGTTCAGATAGGTTAGGTATATATGGAATTGAGAAATTAATTTTTGTTAAGTTTTCTGTGTTACTTTTATTTAATGAGTTACTATTATATAAATTGCTCATCAGATTATCACTTGTTCAGATCGACGGCACACGGGCTTTCGGGTCAGCCATTATAGTTACTTCGAGTAAAAATTATTTAATTTTCGTAAAAAACACATATACCAAGTGGAATTCCATTATCATCAAGAATAATATTTTTTGACGAAGTTTTTAAACTATCCACAATCATGTCGAAAATAATGTTGACGTATTATTTGAACATTTCTACACCAACGTTATAAATATTTAAAACTCACAAAGTTATTTGAAACCCACGAAAAAAATTTAAAAAATACAGAATATTGTTGTCTGATTTCTATTATTGTTATTGAGCGAGAAGATTTTTACGACAATTTTTTATACATTTAAAAATATCCTACTAGATAAATAAAAATTCGGTGCAAAATTTGATGTATAGATTGTTACTAATTTTATTTCAGATTGTTAGTTTTGTATAAGAAACTTGTAATCTCTGGAGGTTAAACGTAGCGTTAAGCCCTTTTTTATGGAGTTTCTTCTGTTGACTTTACTCAGTTATATTTTTATCTTTTAGTTGGTTTTCCTGGTTATCTCGTTTTTGTGTATATAATATCTAACTAATCTAATCATATGATCCTTCCTCTTTCAGCATGATCCTTCCATTATTTTCCCCTGATTTAGGATTTTGTATATTTATTTTTATTTGCCAATTTTAATTTCCCTAAAATCCATTCTAGTAGTTAGGTTAAATTCATTATTTATGTTATTACAGTTTAGAATGTGAAATTTCCCCAATCGCCTATAATGTACCCAAGTGGATTATTACAGATTAACGCAACTGAGATTGTCCCGGGCCTTCAAACCCCAGTCCACTTTTCTAAATGGACCATATGCCAACTAATTAACGAATATTGTAATTACTTTTTCCCAAACCCATTTTATATAAACCTATTTCGAATGAAATTATTTAGATCAATAATTTCGGTAATGTTTGAACTAAAAGTAAATTCAGCAAGAACAGTCCAATTTGAAATGGTGTCACGCAAGGATGTATATTGTCACCTCTTTTGTTTAACATTACACTGGACTAGAAATAGGAATTTCGGCTCAGTTCACGGAACCGGCTCAGTGGTTATCTTTCAGATTAATGAGCCGGCTCAGTGACCCCGCTCAGTAACCGGCTTTTCAATACGATTGTTTCCAATATGCACGTAGTTCCTCTCCTACTGCATTTTATGATACAATACTTACTTTATGGCTTGTTGATAAGCTTCGTCTCTTTCTACCTTGCTTTAAAGAAATAAAGAAAATAAATAAATATGAAATAAGATTCTAGAGCAGTGAATTAACTAACTTTTTTACTATGGGTATTTTACAACTGCTGGGATAATAATAAAATAAAAAATTCGCTTTAGTTTTAAGAAGACTGCTCTACAAATAGGATGTACTTTACTGTAAAATTTAATTTTTAAGTACAATGGCTTCCCGGAAAAGTAATTAGGGTTATTAGGAAACATTTTATCGAATTTGACAATAATAAGGCTGTGTGAATTTTATGGATAAAATATAAGTGCAAAAGGTGGTTAGTAAAATTATTCTATGAAACCCGAAAACTGCATAATGCGTCACAAGCCAAACCGTCACAAACGACACGTTGACATGAATACCGACCTGTCTCAGTTCGGTCACAGCGTACAATCTTACAAATGTCCAGCCAAATCCCTGAAACTATGGAGTGAGCGGTGAGCCGGTTCATTTAAATTTTATAAGCCGGTTCACTTCGGTTAGTGTACTGATCCGGCTCAGTGAGGCCCTATGCTCCATCTAGGAATCATGGGATTTTATATATATTGTTAGATATTTAATAATTAAACACAAAAACAATGTTCAATGAGTATATCTTTACTTATTCATCCCATTTACAGTACAAATAATAGCGGCAGATATTCACAGGCGTATGGTAAAAGATTTCATGAATCTTATCGCTTGACAGGTAGTGGCTAGTTCTTATTATCTTATCAGCACTTATTAATAAAATCAATTAGTAGGCGATTACACTTCTCGCCTTATACATAACGGTATTCAGTCATAATAATGTTGCGTTTTGACAATAATTCATATAAAACAAATGAATAAGACAGGTTTTAAGAATAACGTCAAAAAAGTTCTCAGTAAAAATATTTTTTATACTATTTATTATATATATATTATATTATTTATTATATATATATATATATATATATATATATAATATTTAAATTTGAGTGACAATAAGATTAGCAAATCATACATTTAAACTTGTTTTTAACTACATATTTATTTATTTTTTATTTTGTTTATTTATTATTTATTTTTTTAATTATTTTAACCAGTAACATATTTTATAATTTTACTTTATGACTTTTTAAATAATTTTTTGATTTTTTAAAATTCATTGATTTTTTCCTAATTTTTTATTATTATTATCATTATTGTTTTTAATTACAACACATTTATACTCACGTCCGTAACGAGGCCACCTTAGTCATTATTACTATTATTATTATTATTATTTTTAAACATTTTATTTATTTATTTTTTTTATATGTAAACCTACTGTACTTTAATTATATAGTTTTATATTTTAACATCTTTATAGTACATATGTATGTGTATATTGTAATGACGAAGTGAAACCTTTGGTATACTAAATAAAGTATTATTATTATTATTATTAATCAGGTGAATACAGGCAACGAGACATATTTCTAACAATACTTCTTTAAAAATAATAATCCGGTTTCTAACAAGATATATGTTTGAACTTGTGTTTATTTGAAGGTAAACTAAGGTTAATACTAACATATATACCCGTGGATATAAAATACACGTAAAAATAGTTTAAGTTAAGTTTAGTTTAGTTTAGAGTTATTGCGTAACTTTCCGAGCAAATAAAACTTCGGTTCATTGTCGAGAATATAAATGTTACTGTAAATGCCAGTTTAACTTTGGTAATAAACATAATGCTATAAAAAAAACTGTCGAGTCAGAGTCGAATAACCAAAAAATTTGCAGTTACAATAACTTGATTTTAAGGAAAAGCTTATGTGCATGAGTGGACACATTAAATGGGAACTTTTTAAAAGCCTTGAAATGTTACTATTAATTGATACTGAAAAGAAAATACTTCAAATGTGAATTCGAAATACCATGGAAGAAATATAATACAACTGTAGAAACAGGATCGTATCCAGATTTTTTCTTAGCGGGGTTCAAGTCAAAAAATATTCTTACGTACAATTACAAGAAAAATATGTTCAGCAAACGTGTTCTTTTAGTGTTGGGGGGACAGGGGCTTACGACGAGCATCCAATCGGTTGCCTAAGGATTTTTCTTCATTTCCTCTTTTTTAAGGGTTTCGTAGATAAGATCTGAAACTCTTATACCAGCCATAGCCCAACTACGGCTCGTGATATGCGTTCTTGTGGTCCGAGTATCCATTTAATTTTTATTTTCTGTCAAGCCTGTTTTTTTCCTGTTCGTTTTGCTCAACAGATGGTTCGTACTTTTTTTACTCGTAAGAAAAAAAAATTTTTTTTTAAGTTCTGATGAGGGTATCAAATGTAAGTCCTTAGTTCTTGGATTTACGATAAAAAATTTATTTTTGCAAAATAAATTATTTTGATGCGATTTTTGCCAAAATTGTGCAAAAAAAATTGTCCCACACCCTGTAGCCCAGATGGTTTAAACTAAAAATTTGAAAAAATTCTAATTAATGTACATTGGTGTGAAGCGGAATAGTACAACAGGAATTTTTGATCAGATTATGTTTTCGGAAAATAACGCATTTTTTGTGTTTTTTTGTTGACGATGTACAAAAGTTATAGTTATGTCACACACTATACTAGAAGGCGTATCCTGGTCTAATGGTTAACTTGCTCGTTTGCTACGCAGCAATCTAGGGTTCGCTCCCGGGCAGAAGAGACAATTTTATTCTTTGTTTTTTTTTTCATTTTTATTTTGTTTAAATTATTTTGTCAAAATTTTAGTTATATTTTGGCAAATGTTGCATTTAATTTTTAAGAGCATAAATTTAATAACCAGTTGGAATTGTTGAAATTACCTATATTTTCATTTTATTTGTCATGTATACGAAAACAGAGGGGAGGAGCATATGACTTAAAACAACCAATGGAAGCCATAGGCGCAATTTCCAAAATCTTAATGAACATTGCTATACAAAAAAAAAAAAAAAAAATACTGCACATATTTAGAAATCTGGATAATGGTATTAGGTATTCGAATTTAAAATAAATAAAAAAATATTTTAACATTTGATATTATTATTAAAATTTTTATTTATTTGTTATTAAAATATTTTAATATATTAAAATTTGTTTTTAAAGCTCTTAGATTAACAGACGATAAATTATTTTGAAAATATCGTTCATTTTGCCGTGATTACTACAAAGCAAAATTTGTCCTACACACTCAGCATGCTGTCTTCACTTATTTTATACCTGCGAAACCCTGAGATGTGTGAAAATTCACACTTCATATCAATTTTTTTAAATATTAGGGTGCGTGTCTGCTTCTTTGTGCCTCTTTTGGTACTTAATATTTATATGGATAAAATCACCCGATGACTCAAAAAGTTTCCATAAAAAAAGAAGCAAAGACCATCAAAATCTATATGTAGCAGCATTAATGTTTAAAATCATTTTTTTTATAAAAGCTCCAAGGTATAGAACGACTCCAAAACAAATGGCAACCCTGGAACCTATTTTGCACCAAATATAATCAGTGCCCGTAATTTAGTTCAGGGCTCAGAAGGAAAAACACCTTTAAACATTCATTCAAGATAAAAGCGGATCGCAGATGGCCCATTTCATCTTTAAAAGACGGTGGATGTTCTTATTTAGAGATGTCAAAACAGTCAATTCGAACAAAAAGACCTTTTGAATTAGATGGTTACGTCCGTAAAATATAATATGATGAGGAAGTAACCTAGCTCTGATGAAGATTTAATAATAAATCGAAACGTTAGCGAAGTTAAAATATTGTTTTAATTTTAATTTCTGACCAGTCCGGATCCTATTACTTCATCATAAAAAACCTTTTATTAGTTTACTTGGGGGGGAGCCCGTGACCCCCCCTTGGTGCGCTGGAATAGTTAATATAACTAACTCAATTGAAGATATAAATTTTTAAAAGTGCAAGCCTATTGACTACACCTTTCTGAACTTTACGTTCCTTTTTACAACCTTATTTTAAATTCATATTAAAATTAACATATCCCAACAATATAAAAAAGTCAATTTCCAAACCAAAGTACTTTTTAAAGCGACAATCTAAGCGTAGAAACATGTCATTGGATGACCACCTCGACTGACATTTCAGAAACTAAGAGAGACAGGCGATTCTTGAGGACAATAAAGGCATAATGTGCCACATTTACATTCTTATAGCCGTGCTGGATGGTTAGGTTGGTTAGTATCGTACTTATAAAGGCACCGAAGTACCTTTTTAGGATAAATGGTGAGATAGAAGGATAAGATATTCTATTTACTCAAAGGAAAACGGTAGTCTTTTGTAATAAAAGATAATTTAAAGGGATAACACTGATATAATTATAATTAGTTAGAAGGAAGTTTTGTTTTTATCTCATACTCGTTTTTTTATAGCAAACAAGGTTAGTATAACTGTAAATGTTGGTATTAAGGGACAAGTTTACACGTCTGAAAGACATGCTTCGGCAAATCACAATTTATAGATATACAATTTATTTAATTTGCATTAAACAAAGTAAAGTATGTCCGTCTGTTCAGTAGAAATTGTGGCCAAACGGCTGGACCTAGAAAGTTGAAATTTGGAAAACTATTGAGAGTTTAAAAAAATTGATGTGAAGTATGAATTTTCACACATTTCAGGGTTTCGCAGGTATTTAGTAAGTGAATGATGATTATTTGGGATGCCAAAACAAATTTTATGTTAAAATATTTTTTTGTTAATTATAATTCGAATGCCTAATACCATTATTTAGGTTTCTAAATATGTGCAGTATTTTTTATATATAGCAAGGTTCATTAAGATTTTGAAAATTGCGCCTATGGCTTCCATTGGTTGTTATAAGCTCCACCCCTCTGATTTCGTGTACATTGAAACAGAATTAAATTATACTTTCAACAATTTTCACTGGTTATTAAATTTACGCTTTTAAAAATTAAATGCAACATTTGCCAAAATATAACTAGAATTTTGAAAAAATAATTTAAACAAAATAAAAATGCAAAAAAAAACAAAAAATAATATTGTCTCCTTTCGCAGGGATCGAACTGATTTAGTTAGGTAAGAAGCCAGTACCATAACCACTACACCAGGATACATCTTCTAGTCTACCGTGTTACATAAGTATAACTTGTGTACATTATTAGCCAAAAAACACAAAAAATACGTTTTTTTCCAAAAGCATAATCTGATCAAAAATTCCTGTTGTACTATTCCGGTGCACACCAATGTACATTACTTAGAATTTTTGCAGATTTTTAGTTTAAACCATCTAAGCTACAGGGTGTGGGACAAATTTTTTTTTGCACAAATTTGGCAAAAATCGCTTCAAAATAATTTATTTTGCAAGAATAAAAATTTGATCGTTAATCCACGTACCAAGGGCTTTCATTTGATACCCTACTCAGAATTAAAAAAAAAAAATTGTTTTCGTTGAGCACATATTTGTTTATATTTTTAGATGTTTTAGTATTTTTCCTATGTGCGGGTCAAAGAGTTGTATAAGCATGCCAAATTTCAACTCTCTAGGTTTAGCCGTTTGGCTACAATTTTTACCGAACAGACAGACAGACAGACGACAAAATGACGGTATAAGGGTTTTTTGGTCATACCTACAAAACCCTAAAAACACATCGTGAGAAAAATATTGGGTTGTTACAAGTCGGTTCGTTCTTTTTCACCTTTTATTCAACAAAATATACATTCTAAAAAAAAATTTATTATTAAATGTATTGTCCATCATTTTTTATCACTTTGGACAAACGCTCAGGCAATTTCATAATGCCATCTCTCCAGAAGGGTCAGTAAATTTTGATATCGTCCACAGATGCAACATTTTTTCCGTTAAGGAAATTTTGTAGAAAGCCGAACAAAAGTCGGATGGTGCGATGTCTGGACCATATGCTCCGACTACCATTTGACGTATGAACCCAGCAGTCGACTATCAAGGGTCTTTCAAGATGAACCAAATCCAATAAAAGTTGCTCGTGCACGAAGCACTTCGAAGCAAATGGTCGGCTGTTTTTTCAGAAGAACTGTCGTAACCGTTCCTTTGGAGAACGGTCAATTCTGAATGGTACACAACCATTTGTTTGCCAGAAGTCGAAGAAATAAGGAAAACCAACCGCCGAAGACGGATCATTCTCCACCACGACAATGCGAGCTCTCACAAATCGGCTCAAATAAGTGACTTTTTGAGCACTCTAAACGTCGATTTGATGGGTCATCCGCCGTATAGTCCTCAGGCACCCAATGACTATTTTTATTCCCGCAAATCAAGAATAAATTGCGTGGGTAACGTCTTTTGACACCTGAAGAAGCGGCTGAAGCGTTCAAAATGCATGTTTTGGAGGTGCCTCAATCGGAGTGGAAAAAGTGCCTCGAAAATTGGTTCATATCCATGCAAAAGTATATTGATCTTCATGGAGAATATTTTGAAAAACAATAAAGCCACTTTTGTTGATAAATAATTGTTTTTAATCTCAAATCCCGAAATATAAAAATCAACCCTCGTATTCTTCTGAAACACTCATTTCGGGAAACGGTTCACCTCAGTTAACAGCTAGAACTATACTACCATCACAGTACCACTTTAAATACGTCAAAGAAATATAGATTTGATTTGTTTTTATCGTCGCTCTTGTAGTTTTTATCAGTTCCCCAACATAAACGCATCCTTAGGTGTAAATAGTTGGTAGTGTTCGCCAAAAATTCTAATATTATTTTCATTCGTTTCCCGTGAATAAATTATGTCCAGCCAGAATTGGACACAAGACATCGCTTAACGTTGAAAGTGCTACTTTTAATTACAAGCCGTAATTGCATATAACAAAAAGCACAACGTTTAAGCGTTTTAGCGTATGTAAAGACAAGAACATAAATCTAACATATGTCAGTGTTAAGTAGCTGTCTTTCTACTCCTACTGTACACCTGTTTCCTTGTGTAATCACTGACATGTTAAACACTAAACTAAACATCAAAATATATCATGGACCATGTTGAATTATCTTTTATAAAAGATAATGATTCTTGATTAATATTTATGTAAAATGTCATAAGAAAAGCAGACATTAGATAAATATGCACAGGAGTGTTAGTTAACATTTTTGGCAGCTGGGAATATTAGTATTTTTAAGCAAAATAAAACAACATAATGATGCAACAACGTTTACAACGTTTGATCAAAAAATTCTTGTTAAGTTCCTTGTCTTTTGAGAATGACGTAACAGCCGAAGTACAAGTATCAAGATCACGGCCCCCTAAGAGGGGGAGCTAAAGTGCAAGTTGTATAGTATTCTTCAAAGATTTTTACTTGCTCGACCTTAATATATAAGGGGCAAGTATTGTTATCGCGAAAATTTTAGAAGTCGAGATTTTGACCGATCACTCTGTTTCATGGTCTGGGCAATCCAAACCAGTGGCGAAAGAGACCTCCGTAGACTTGCCCGACCATAAAACTATACTAAGACCGCGGTATTACATTTTACTCTTAAAAATACAAAACTTACAATATACTTTTGGTGAAGAAAGTAAACCAAGTACCAAATGTTTAGGTGTAATAATTGATTCTAAATTATCCTTCAAAGAACACATTTCAGAATTTGAAGAAATTGAAGCAAAACCTTAAATATGAAATTTCATAAAAATCCGTTTAGCCAATTTTGCTCGACACTTAACCGACGATCCATAGACTGACAGACAGACAGACAGATAGACATTTGGCGCCCGTAGGCAAGATTTAATTGAGCGCCCCTAGGCAACTAGCGGCCTAAAGGCGTAACTAGCTTTTTTCGAGCCCTTCAAGAACTTCAAAATTTCAAGTGAAGACCTAAACAAAAAAAGGTCCTCACTTCTAAATTTCAAGTGAAGACCAAAACAAAAAAAGGTCTTCACTCCTAAATTTCAAGTGAACACAAGTGGTCTTCACTTCTAAAATTACATTTCACTAAATTACTTTTACATTCATTTGGCATTTAGTGCCCTTTTGAGTCTCACGTCAGCGCCCCCCTTGCAGCGGCGCCCGCATTCGCTGGCCCTGTGTGGCAGTCGGTAAAAATCCTGATAACATTTGATTCATTTTCAAAATAATATAATAAGAAATAAAATCATTACAAATTTATTAATTGAAACCTAATCAATCATTTACCATTGAATCATGAATCATTAGATAACAATTTCTACACATATTAATTATTTCTATCGTTACATTACTTGAATCCAATCAGCATAGAAAAACATATCGTATACGTATCGTTATTTATCAAACTGTTTAATTACGTTTCGAATTAATGAATGAACCAATTCGTGACGCATTTGTCCATTTAGAGTTCCTTTCAGGTATGCGATTGTTAATGACATAATATTACTGTATTGACTCACAGATGGCATTGAAATATACGTGGGTTAACGTTCTATTATATTTTTAATAAAGTAATTTAGTTTAGAAATTAATTTTTGAGAAGAATAAGATATTAGATCATTGGCAGATATGTTAGAAGGTTAGTAGAATATTTAGCTGTGGTAGCAATTAGCTGAGTTAAGAAAAATAGAACACTAACTACGGTTATGTAATCGAAGTGCCGGTAAGTTAGATAGATCTTACTAATGAAACTGGATGTTCCCAGAATTTATCGTAGGTACAAATGTCTCCTGTACAAAACCCTAGTACCACCGACACTTACATATGTGGCAGAAACCTGGTCCTGTCTAAAAACTACGAACAGATTTTGGGCACTTTCGAGCGGGAAATCCTCTGGAAAATATTTGGCGCCACAAAAGCAACTGATTTATGGAGGCAGCGATATAATATTGAACTATACAACTTGTTCAATACTAAGGATGTTGTCTGCAACGTTAAAATAGCTTGCCTAGGATGGATAGGGCATATAAAGCGTATGACTGATGATAGATCAGTACAAAAAGTACTAAACGCAAATCCATTTGGAAAAAGGAGGAGAGGAAGACCCAAATTAAGATGGCTGGACGGTGTCGAACAGGACATTAAAAAACTTAAAATAAATAATTGCCCAATCAAGGTCGAAATGGAGGAATTCTGAATGCAGGCCAAGGCTCACAAAGGGCTGTAGCGCCAACTATGATGATGATGATATAATACATTTACTAGATCATTTAGTTAAATTTAGTTGTCTGTAGCCCTGTACTCCGCAACTTTTTTCATCCAAGCTCTTTCCAGAATTCCGCGTCATAACAAAGTTCTTTCCAAAATTCCGCGGCAAACTCCAAGCAATAATATATAAAATAGGTGTTAAATGCATAGACAGAAATTAAAAGTTTTAGAAATTCTATGCAATTCTTCATAATATCATAGCCCACATCATCCGAATGCCTAATCAGAAATTACCAAAATGCATGCCGTTTGGACAACGGTTCGAGCAACGCTTTAAAGACGTCGACTACTTGGTGAAAAATACTCTGAGTATTGCATAAAGCTAGAATATCGTGGAAATCGACTGTGTTTGGAAAGACCCAATTCAATGACCTGAAAATTTTCGCTTGGCGAACCTCAGAAGATTTTGGAATAGCCCCTGATTTATTATGGATGTGTATTTGAACGTTTCGGTACTTGGGTTGCATTATTTCAATGATGATTCCTATCATTATTGCTTGTCAGAAATTGTAGAATTGTTGGTTAACGTCTTCCCAATATTTTGCAGAGAATCTGCAAAAGCCTGACATGCATTAAACCAGCTTATTAACTTATGGAGCAAAAACCAGCTGTCCATTAATTTGTAATTACGAATTTTCAACACCAATGTTGGTATTTTTGTATGGTTTCAAAATCTAGAAAATTACCAACCAAATCTTCTCTAAAATTCGTTTCATCAATTGACGCCGAAGAAGCATTTTATGCGTTAGTTGGTAAGGTATTTTAATCAACAGAGAGCTATAGCCCAAAACAAAACAGAGAGAGATGAAATTTGAGCTACAGAAACTCAAATGGCATTGGCCGCGGCTATACCCTGCGCAACGAAAAGGATGAAATTTCCAGGATTGCACTAGAATAGAACCTACAAGGTAACAAGCGCATCGGCAGACTATCCATGAGCTGGTGTCGTACGATTGCCAAGAAAGGCTAAGGTGCTGGAAAAACTTAGAGCTAGATGGCAACGATTTACTGAAGTCGTATGCTCTAGCTAGGAATTAGAGGAATTAATATATGTCTGAAGATCTGAGGCTCGCAAATTGGAGATCCAAGAAGGGATCCTTGAAGGCGAAATAATCGTCATCGATGCCGATGCCGAACAAAGCGAAGAAGCAGACAGAGCATAAGAATTAATCATGTTATTACCTTTAAAGATGCGCCTGTCTGTCTTCTCTGGTTGTCTGTAATAAGAAATTTGTCTTAAACCTGCATTCTCAGCAAATAAAAAATGTTATTTTGATCTTTCTAGACTCTTGCTTTTAATATTTCTACCGTTCGGACTTAATAACTGCTCATAGCTATATGAAAAATGACTATTCTCACGCTTATTTAATTTTTTATGATCATTTCCCTGAAAATTCAGTAGCTCATATAAAGTAAATATTTATCGAACGAGATCTACAAACGGTGTTAGGAAGATTTCTAATTATCGCATCATAAAAATCACTTTTTCGTAATATAAACCAATAGCAATCTATGAACTGTACATAGAGCAGTATTTGAACAAATTTAACGATATGAACACAGCCCGTATTCTGTTTGTACGAGTTTGTTTACCATACCGGCTGTGGAGATCATGTTATGAACATTATATTTGTACAAACACACATACGTACATACATGCACATAGTGCAGTGGCGTAACTATGGCCCTGCTATGCCCGAAACCGTGATGGTGTACATTATTTAGGTACCCATCGAACCTATAAAATACTTTTTTGGAAGCTTCTTTCTACACTAAGTTGACAAATCTACTAGTGAGCTAGACACGAAAATTTTGCGGGGGAATTCAAAATATTATATTAGGCCACTGACACAGTAGCAGATCGTGGACACATAAAATGGTGGTACAAAGATTACTTACTTAATCCTAAGCCTTTTTACCTTTTGGTGTAAGGCGTTGTGAAGGAGAATCACGGTACATCTTCTGGTGGTCTTTTCCAGATTTCTTTCCAGGCTCTCCTAATCTGGCGTGAAGGTTTTAATATCTGTCCATTTGACCCCTCGCCTCTCTGTCGGGTGTCTCACTTCGTCCTTTCAAATTGGTCGTCCTCTTCTTCTCTTTCCTATTAGTCGCGCCTCAAATGTTGCTTTGGCTATTCTTTCATCTCACATTCTTTGGACATGCCCTAGCCATCTTATTTGACTTTCTTGAATTAGATGTTCTACTGGTTTAGCCTGTAATTCTTCTCTGAGCGTCATTCTATATAAAAAAATATATATATATAAAAAATATATTTTTTTGTTTCTAAATTTAATTAAGAAAACAATATTAGTTAATGTACAAGTATTTGTCTATTAAATCTTTTACATTTGTCATCTATAATTGTCGATATAGGTAACTCCAAAAACAAAATTTAAAGATTTGACCTGTCTTTTGGATTTTATATAATTTTTAGAAAATTTCCAGGTTCATGTTATTTGTATAGAAATATTTCTATATTTACTATCGTCTTCTTCTTTCATAGATAGTCTGACATTTTTTATTATTTCTCGGTCTTGACTTTGTACAACTATTCCTCGCAATTTTTTGGAGACTTTTTTAACAAAACTCAGTATTAAACCTGGTTTATAATAAATCCATAACATAACGCATAAGTATGAAGCAAAGGGCTTTCAAAACCCCTGTTTGTAATATATAGAACAAAGAAAGTATCTAGTGTAATTTTTATGGTTATGTATCCATAGAATATATATTATAAACGAGTATTTACATTAATTTACGAAATTCAAACAAAAAAGTAATACCGAAAAAAATAGCAAAAACACACTCTAACGCAGAAAAACATGAGTAGCCAGACGAATATATCGAGTGACGCTTAATAAACTGTTAACTGCTAAGCAACAGAGTGACTACGAATTCTGGTTTCTGCGCATATTCCATCACCGTACAGAACTCCCGAGATAAGCACTCTACTTGTTAATACAGGTTTAATAGAATGGGTTGAAACGTCAAGTTGACCTCGAGGCTTTCATATATGGTTGTTACATAAGTCCCTTCATTTTGTTTTTCACCTTTTATTCAATAAAATATACTTTCGAAAAAAAATTTATATTATCAAATGTACTCTTCATTATTTTCTATCACTTTGGACAAACGCTCAGGCAATTTCATAATGCCATCTCTCCAGAAGGCTCCGTATTTGTTCTAGAAAAATCTGTAGAGGTGAATTTTGATATCGTCCAAAGATGCGACATTTTTTCCGTTAAGGGAATTTTGTAGAGAGCGGAATAAATGGTAGTCGGAGCATGTGGTCCATACATCGCACCATCCGAATACCATTTGTTCTGGTTTCTACAAAATTCCCTTAACGGAAAAAATGTCGCATCTGTGGACGATATCAAAATTAACCAGGATAGATTTTTCGAGAGCAAAGACGGAACCTTCTGGAGAGATGCCATTATGAAATTGCCTGAGCGTTTGTCCAAAGTGATAGAAAATAATGGACAGTACATTTGATAATAAACGTTTTTTTTTTAATGTATATTTTATTGAATAAAAACGAACGGACTTATGTGACAACCTATTACAAATATCATGCTGGAGGTCTAGAAACAGGGAACTTACCTTCTCTTCCCTTATCTGCTTGGACTATTATTATTATTTAATAATATTTCTAGTGCCCCTCTGGTTTTAAAGACCGGCCGCCCATGTAAATATACAGATACACACATATATACAGACATACAAACATACAGACACATATATTTTGCTAACATATCGTGGGGTAATATATTAATCAATGGATTAGCCATTTACGTCGGTTTTAGCATGGATAATTTTGAATAGAATTTGGATAATTGATATTTCTTACGTAAATGGACACCTGGAAGGCATACAATGAAAGGGACAGAGAGGGATTTAGGGGGATAGATTAACATGAATAATGTTTGTAAATAAAATTGATGTTTTTGAATTGTAACATAATATTTTGATTGACATTGTTAGAAAAATATTTCAAGAGAATTTTTTATATAATTATTTTCTTGAATTGAAATCGGATATTTTATGATTGTGGATACCATTAGTGTCTACTTCTGAAATATAAAAATACACTTTGAATATTATTTCAAAATGTCATGTCTGATGACAGAGAAAATATATGTATGATGATAATAATAATAATGTTTATTTATTGTGTACATATAATTTATAATTATTAACAGAAAGTCATATAAATTGGTTTCAATAATACGATAATAAAAAAATTTAATTCAAGTTATTAAAACTATGAATTGGGTATACTTTTATTCTAGTGTACATATATAATACTGAATTAAATTGAATTATTTGTTGCTGACCAGATATATTTTTTCAGGGAACGGTGTAGAACTACGGACTGGTGGTTGAGAAACACTGACCATAGCCGTATCTAGACGTTGTACATCTACTTCTAACCCTTTGTCTATAGTACTCAACTGTCCTTTAAAATTAAAAATATAGTTGCGAACCGAGCTACAAACACTACACTCTACACTGTAATATATTATTATACGCTGTGATTCAACCTATTGTTTGAATTACTTCAGATTTTTGTTTTTAAGATATCAAAGAGGAATAAATTATTGATAAAAATGAAGCAATTTATAAATATATTACTTATTAATCTAATGAAGACTTGAATACGAAGCAAATGCAGAAAACACGCTAGGATTTTTGGCCAATTATTTAAATTAAAATGAATGAAACAGTATTACATATTCGCAAATTAAAAAGTCTGTTTACCTACGTTGACAGATAAGTATCCTTTTTCGTGTCAAAAGTTCAGAAGGCGATAGTGGCGTTTTGGTTATTTTATTTGCGACCATAAATGAAAGATAAAACTCAATGACGGCAAAACAGAATTTATTATATTTACTAAATGCCGACCTAATACAACAGGATTGCACCTTACTGTAAATAATCAACCTATTTATTTGAAGGACTGTAAAATACCTAGGAGTAACTCTTGACACAAAATTATCTTTTGAAAAACATATAAAACAATTAACAAACAAATTAAATAAAATGCTTCACATGATTTATCCAATTTATAACAGAAAAAGTAAACTCCATTTTAAAAATAAATTGCTGATGTACAAATCTATAATAAGGCCCATATTAACATATGCTTGTCCGGCATGGAATATGATTAATAAAACAACCATTAATAGCTTACAGATTATTCAAACTAAATGTTTGCGGGTTATTGGGAAATATCCCAAGTACAACCATCTTACAAAAATGCACCAAGAAATTAAAATCGATAAAATAGACGTATTTATTAAAAAAGTAACTAATGGGATTTTTCAAAAGAGCAAACACAAATTGGATAAAAACATTGGTACAATAAAAACAAAAAAGAAAGTTCACAAAACAATAAAGTATATGCTAAACATGTAAATAAAATGTTAAATAAAAAAGGTAAAATATTGTAAAGTAGTAAAATAACAATATTCAAAATATATATTTTTGGTACGAAGGGGTTTTTTTATTAAAATTTTTACCCTATGCTTTAAATAAATGTTCCATCTTTTCTTTGAATATATAAAATTAGATTCAGGTAATTTTAGTTTGTAAGAGGTAATTGTATGTAAAAATAACATGAACTGGCTTCACAGATTATTCTTTCAACAAAATTATTGTGCTAAAAAAAATTTAATTCTTGTTTTTTTGGGCTTAATCCGGTACTGAATTGTGTCTATACTCCCTTCGAGGTTGTTCTATTTACTTGTATTCAACCTATGATCGGTTTTAGGGATTTTTCGTCTGAAAAGAACCCATGAATGAATGAAGTAATAGCCTATAATTTCTGCAGATGTGAAAACAGGATGTTAAACTGCATTCTGACCACCTTGCTATGGTAGTTTGTCAAAAATAACAATTACTAACAATTTATTACTTTAGAGATATTGTACAATTCGGATTAGTAAATAATAAAGGACAGTTTGAGAAGAATTTGTGTCAAAACAGAATGTTATACAGAATATTTACGTCCAAAATATTTGTGTTTCGAATTGAATTAGAAAATGTAGACAAAGTTTTGATAAATATTGTTGTTTTTGTTTGTGATGGACACTGACGATTTTTCTGTCAGAATAAATCCAAATTATTTCTGTTTTGTCAATATGTTTGTTATTGCGAAAATTTACAAATAGACAAATAAAAATTTTAATTTTTTGTAACTGGTTTTTACGAAATCACTGGTTAAATATTTTCAGCTATTAGTGTACTCTAAATAAAGATGGGTATCGGTTTATAGAACATACCATATTAGTTTTGAAGATTGGCATAAAACAATTATCCCGTATAGCTATAATCACATTGTTAAACTACAAAAGAACTAGGGTTCATGTTTACAACCACGTTGTAAATAGTCAACGGTCAGTGGCGTAGGGATGTTTGTTTTTGTTAATCCTTTAAGTAAGATGCGTAATGTGAAAAACTAATCCCTACGACTATGGGTTGACACGCCTAGTTATATCACTTCTACTGTAATTTTATGAGTTCCCTAACTTTTATTATTTTATTGCGATCTTCAAAACTAATATGGTACGGACTTACACGATATATTTTTTAGAAAAATCGTGTTAATCGTGTTTATCTATCTAGATAAACTTTTTATACCCTTGAAAAAACTGTTACCTCCACCACTGTTCTTCAAAGGTTGCGAATAAACCATAAAATCGCGGACATCTGATGGAGAATTGCTTCAAAACAACCACTATTAAGACAAAATCACCATTCCTTTATCAGATTAATTGAGTACTTAAGAAGAGTATTAAATAACAGATAGTTAGTCTGGAATCGATTTTGTTGTATAATTTGTGTAATTTATGTGATTTTTTCCATACTTTATAACCTCAATATATCTGTCAATAAACGTACAATTTGAACGATCGTACGTGACCAACTAATCACAGACAGATTAACTTATAAAGTTTGATAAATGGTTCTAAAAGTGGAACTAAAACCATTGGTTTATTGTATGATCTCAATTCACTTAAAGTAGACTTTTACCTTCATGTTAAGTTTCAGGAAATGTTGTCGAAAAGAGGCGTTTGTTCCTCACGATGTGAAGAGCAGTCATGCTTTTATGCCATTAATTAATCATAAGAATTAATCTTTGTCAGTTCTTTGTAATTTTTACCGCTGTACAGTTTCTACTGTGCTTGTAAAAATCAACTTAATTTTCTTTATACGTGTAACAATGTAATTAACAATGGAATGCAAGGAGAAAACACAAGTAAATGCATTTCTATTGTAAGCTGAGGCTGATCATATTTTTCATATTACAATCGTTATGCCTTGATTTACTTACTTACTGACTTAAGAGATAATTTATGCTGCTTTATCAAAAAATGTCTCAAATTAAAGTTGGTAGTTATTGCTTTTATAGTAACTTTTGTTAAATACATTTTTTCGAAATATTCCTCTGTTGTGAAATATTAGCAAAAATCTTTAAACCAACACGAGTCGCATTTTTATTTAACCGATTTTTAGCAAAAGTTGATCAACTCGTGCCATTGATGTCAAAAGCTTAACTATGAAGTTTTATAAAAATCCTTTTAGCCGAATTTGATCTGCACGTGTACATGGGCCGACAGCTGGACAGACAGAGACAAACCGACAGACCGACAGACATCATGCTAAAAATAGTCAAAACCTTATGTGGGGACCTCAATTCGTGGAGATCCATCGAAATCTCGAAATGTCAAAATCGGTATGATCACAATACCTCCCTTATTGGTCTGTAAAAAATTGGATCGAAGTGATTTTAGCGCCCCTTGCAACACTGCCTTGTTTCCATGCCAGCTCCTCATTCAAGGCGGGTGCCTCTTTCGCTATACCCAGCTCCGTTATACCCTTTTCACACTAGAACTTTAAGATCGGATGTTAAAGTGAATGTATCTTTAAACGCTAATGTGAAATCGGATGGCCTCGTCTAAATACAAGCGATGTGTAAGACAGATCTGCGTCTTAAACATCGTCCGCATTGCCAACTTAATTTCTATTATAAAAAATACTCTTTGAATTTGTGCTTTCAACATTTTATATTATCATAAACAAGAATACTGTATTATATCGACGTTATAAGAAGTTTAATACTTATTGTTATAATAAAATTATTTATTTTAATAATGTGTTTAATAAAATACAGAGCTACAATAATTGAGATAAAATGTATCGACTTACATGTTAATACAGGTGTAATATATTCTTTATTGTCGTGTCTTTATTGTAGAATGAAATGAAATATCCATATTTGTTTATAATAATTCAAAATGTGCGTCAGCGTAGACAGTTCAAAACTGGTAATTTAATGACGGTAACTTAAGGACAAAATTACTGTAGCTGATGACAGCATCAGATATTTAAACATCAAGTGTGAAAGCACACCGATGTTAAACATCGGTGAACTTTAAGTTCACTCGTCTTAAAGTTCTAGTGTGAAAGGGGTATTAGCTATAATTGCGAACTCTTGAGTTCCATCATAGGACTATGTATAAAATATCACTGTAACTCAATTAATATCTTTTTACTACTTTCATATCTTTGTTTTTTTGTCTCCCTTCCTTCCGTCATACTCTATATTTCCGTCTTTGTCAATCAGCCTGTTTTTTTATTATTAAATTTCCTTCACTTTCGCCGCCTTTGAAGTTATAAGAGTTAACTAACTTAAATAATATTACACTTAATTGTAAATTTTGTTTTTGTTTATTTGGTAAGTTATAATTTACTACAGAGTAAGTATTACTCGATTTAATGCTTCAAAATTGCGGAAAGAATATATAATACTTCATTATTTTTAAATGGATTTTAAAGTTCATTCTAAATTTTATGATTATAAACACTGAATGAGGCGACAGTCAATTATAATGTGGACAAACTGGTTGTAACTTACCGGTTAAATACACATTACCGGTGCAGGTACAAAATTGGAGAAAAATTATTGGAGAGAGGTGTATCTCTATTCGCAGAAAACATACTTTCAATACCATTGAGCGTAATGGTCTATAGTTCTATAATATATTTCTATTCTATCAAATAGTGCGATTCTATTGGCGGTTGCCAAGTAACAGAAGTGCCAAGTAAGACAGAAAAATGTGGAAGCTTCGAACTAGGAAAGCAGACCCCAAATATCATTTGATGACACCAAATTATATAATAATCCTCTTACCAATGCAACAATTCTTCAAGATGATCTGGATAAATTGATGGACTTGTCAAATAAATGGATAATACCTTAATCCAGAAAAAAACGGTTGTACTGCACATTGGGTCAAATAATCCACTAGTTCAGTACCATATAAATGGATAACAAATTAAATCTGTTTCGGAACAAGTCGATCTTGGGATTACGATCACTTGGCACATATCTGGACCTGAAATGGTCCAGATATGTGCTGAAATGTGCAAAGAAAGTGAATTCAATGATATTGTTAGTAAAGAAAACTTTCTATCGTCCATCTCCTACTTTGTGCTGCTTTCTGTACAAAATGTATGTTCGTCCTCATCTGGAATTTGGTTTTGCCATTTGGTCACTATATTTGTCGAAAGACATTTACCTTATTGAAAATGTGCAACGCAGAGCAACTGGAATTCCATATGGGTATAGCAGGCCATCATATGAAGCCCGATTACGTGAATTAAAGCTCATTAAGATGGTGGATCGATGTGTTCGCGGTGACTTAATAACTATGTATCGTCGTTATTTATCCTAAACAATGATAACAGGCTGCATGGACATGGAAAGATTTAAACTTTAGAAAGACTCTTTTACCAAGTGTGTGCGTCCTAACTTCTTCACTGTTCGAAATGTGGAATACATTGCCGAACTATGTCATCGATGTTACCTCTATTAACAATTTTAAAAATAAACTGGACATTTAACCGTTTTAACAAACGTTTTTTAGTGTTTACAATTTTTGTAAACCATTAATGTATTTTATGTTTTTTTTTGTAATTGTTATTTTCTTTGTACTATTATGGCACACATAAGCTCTGCTCTAGTTCAATTGTATTTAATAATAATAATAATAACATGGAAAAATGCTAGGAAGAAAAAGAAGAAGAAGAGTATTAGAATATTTTTACTCGTCGTCCCACTGGCCATAGAAATTCATTTCTAGTGAGCCCGCAGGCACGGGCGTATATATCCACTCGGAGTCCCGAGGCGCAACTTCTCTGGGAGGCCCCCCTTCCGGGGCCCTGGTAAACCCCCAAGGAGATAGGCCCCAGCATGAGCTTAGTGGGAAATACGCCCCTGTCCGTAGGAATACCACAAATAAACGTCATGATTCGGAACAAAGAAGTAGTGAAATAGTTGTGTTAGAAGATAGACAACTAAAATATGCAAACTAAATAAGAGGCAAGCGATTGCCTGAGAAGATGTTGTAGTGCATCTCACCTGATAGAAACGCAGATAGAAAACACGCGACAAGGATATTAGAAGGACCATATTACAGCGAAAACTGAAGTGTGTTTACTTATAAACCAGGCAAGATAGAAAGAGATGGCAGGTGGAAGCCTGACAGCGTAGAAACACGCTTTAGAACTAGAAACTGGAAGATTCCTTCTGACTGAAGTATCTGAGAAGAGAGAGACA
The DNA here is from genome assembly GCA_963971575.1 of Liopterus haemorrhoidalis. Lineage (NCBI taxonomy): Eukaryota > Metazoa > Arthropoda > Insecta > Coleoptera > Dytiscidae > Liopterus > Liopterus haemorrhoidalis. Next base: position 11,006,175 of record OZ020618.1, on the reverse strand, counting down.
AAGGTAGAAAGGGAGATAGTCTATTTTTAAATTTTATAATACTTTTGTATCTGACATAAATGTTTCGAATATATGTATATATTGTGAAATATTGTGAAAACATTTTTTAATCGTGTCATCCATGTTTGTTTCGTATGATACATAATTTAAATAGTTTAAATAACAAGCAATTATAAACATGTATTTTAATGTTAATTAAATTCCAAAAAAGGCTGTTATTGTAACTGCATCAATACTATTTAATTAAAAAAATATAGAATTTACAATAAATATTGTAACCATTTCATCATCGATAAATAAAATATTAACATTTAAAATATCTGTGTTTTTGAGTTATCCATTTTGTTATAAATATTGTCCACATCAGCAATAAACGCTGTAAATCACGCATAAAATATTAGATTAAAGATAACATCAATTATTTATTTATAAAAAATCAATTTCCTATTAGATACTAATTATATATTTGATAAGGCAATTTCTATAAAATTATGTAAATTTCTGTATCTCTGAGGGCTGATCGGAAATTGTATAGATAGTAGAGATTCTAACATGGTACCCGAAGAACCGTGGAGAGGAAGAGGGGGGGGGGGGAGTAGTTAAAAACCGTATTCTACGTGCCCTGCCTGCCAATCAATATATTCTTTCTAATCGAATGGAGAAAGAATCTTTAGGAACTAATGTTTAAAGTGTTGAAATAACCGGAATAATTTATAGAGTTTTTAATTAACGAATTTGAAAATTGTTTATGAATGGTTATCGTCTTATTTATGGAAAAATTTATTAATAGAATCATATAGTATTGCTTCATTATATTGTAAAAAATCATAAAGTACAGTTTGTGTCCAGATTAATTGTGAGATTTAAAAAAATAAAATAAATAAAATAAAATCATGTTTAATAAAAGTCTTACAACTAATTATAAGCTAAACCTAGATATACGACAAAAAATGCGTTGCAATATTTGCTATATAATATTTAAAACTCGTTATAAACTAAAACGTTCGATTCGCAGTTTTAATTCTTAACTGCCTTCGATTAAACATTTATTGCATTAAAAAATTGATGTGAAGTGTGAATTTTCACACATTGCAGGGTTTCGCAGGTACATAATAAGTAAAGGCGGCATGCTGAGTGTGTAGGACAAATTTTGCTTTGTATTAATCACAGCACAATGAACGATATTTTTAAAATAATTTATCTATGAGCTTTAAAAACAAATTTTATGTTAAAATATTTTTTTGTTAATTTTAATTCGAATACCTAATACCATTATTTAGGTTTCTAAATATGTGCAGTATTTTTACCGACCACCAACATATATAAGTGAGGTATTGTGATCATACCGATTTTGACATTTCGAGATTTCGATGGATCTCCACGAATTGAGGTCCCTACATAACGTTTTGACTATTTTTGGCATGATGTCTGTCGGTCTGTCTGTCCGTTTGTCCATCTGTCCGTCTGTCCGTCTGTCCGTCTGTCCGTCTGTCCGTCTGTCCCTCTGTCCGTCTGTCCGTCTGTCCGTCTGTCCGTCTGTCCGTCTGTCCTACTGTCCGTCTGTCCGTCTGTCCGTCCGTCTGTGTACACGTGAAGAGCAAATTCGGCTGAAAGGATTTTTATGAAACTTCATATTTAAGCTTCTGCCATCAATGGCACGAGTTGATCAACTTTTGGTAAAAACCGGTTGTCTAAAAATGGAAGTTTACTGATGTCGATTTTAAGATTTTTGTGAATATTTCACAGCAGAAAAATATTTCGAAAAAATTTTTTGAATAAAAAATGATATAAAAGCAATAGCTAACAACTTTTATTTGAGACATATTTTGATAAAACGAAAAAAATTTGATAAATTTTCTCAATTTTTTTATACTTGTATGTAATGTTTCCATGGTCATGATAAATAATATCTCTGTTAGAAAATATTAGGTCAAGTTATTTCTACTCTGCTGCTAGAATGTATTTTATAAAAGTACTTTGGCGGTCGGTCCTGTGGTGGTCATAGCTGATTTTTTTATATAACAAGGTTCATTATGATTTTGAAAATTGCGCCTATGGCTTCCATTGGTTGTTTTAAGTCATATGGTTCGCCCCTCTGGTTTGGTATACATGACACATAGAATGAAAATATAATTCAAACAATTCCAATTGGTTATTAAATTTACGCTCTTAAAAATGAAATGAATTAAAAATAACAATAATATCTAATAAAATTGATGATGCTTTTCAAAGCACCGTTATCCATTTGTTCTAATGTTATTAAAATGAATACTTTAGTACTTTCAAGTTGACTATAATTTTAACATGTTTTTATCTACAACATTTCGAGATTTCTCGAGAATTCGCGAGAAAATAAGTCCAATTTTTCATTTCTCAAGAAATTAAAAATGTCGAGAAATCAGAAACACTACTCAAGCCTGTGCGATTAATAGTTTAACAAGGACAAGACAAGAGTTAAATATTGTTTGAATGATGCTCTCTTTGAGTAGAATTCAAAAACAACCAATTTCTCTTTCACATAACCTAGTAAATCCAACGAGATCGTAACCGTAAATTCGAATATAATAATTCTCACCCTCCGATCTAGTTGGCTTACTTATACATCCGGATAAAGTGGTAGGGCATTGAAAGAAAACACACTTCTATAAAGATATTCTTTCCCTGAGCGCTATGAATCGACATTGATAGAACTGCCAAAATAGATCTTCAGTGTTATTTGTCCCAGTTGATTCTGATCGTGGATTTCACGAACTCAATAGAATCGGTTCTACATCGTAAGAAAATTTGATCAGATCCAAAAGATTTTACTTCTTACAGTGTTAGGATCTAGATACGGTACACCGTCAGGAAATTACTGAATGAAGAGCTTCAACGGTGGAATTGCTTTTTCCGATTCATTTCTTTATTTTTTTCTACATCTTTTGTTCTCAACATTCAATGCGTAAATAATCGAAAGATTGGTTAAGGTAACATATCTTTTGAAGTATACAGAGTCTTATCTTTGGATAAGATTGAGAAGAACCGAAATACAATGTCAGCACACCGAGATAACTGTTTATTTTTCAAGAAAACCCTAGTTGATGTAAAAACTGGTTTTTCTAAACTACCACAAAAATTGATATAACTAGTCAGCATCTCACAGAATTTGAAAACAAAATACATTGAATCTTTGGTCCTATTTAAATAATAAATAAGTGTGAAAAGAAGAAATCAATGGAGAAAAATATAAACAAATACGTATTTTTATATTAACCTTTTTTTTTTAATTTTGAGTGGCTTACCAAATTTAAGCTCTGCGTGAGTTAACGAACAAAATTAAAAATTTCTTGTGGTCTATTTTGAACATATCTTGCATCGCCTCTCCATGTCCCCTTCAGTTCCATTCTTTTTCAATAAGTTTTAGCGATGCATTTTTCAAAAACTCTTTCTGGATAAGAACTATTTTTTCGAAAAATATTGAATTTTAAAAATCGTTGAAAAAACTAACACAGATATTCAATATTCATGCCCTTTCATTTATTAGATAACTACAAAACCCTGAATTGTGTGAAATTTCACACTTCATATCATTTTTAGGGTTTTGTAGGTATGACCAAAAAACCCTTATACCGTCATTTTGTCGTATCTGTCTGTCTGTTCGGTAAAAATTGTAGCCAAAAAATTGTAAACCTAGAGAGTTGAAATTTGGCATGCTTATACAACTCTTTGACCCGCACATAGGAAAAATACTAAAACATCTAAAAAACATGTCCCCCTAAAAATATAAATAAATATATGCTCATCGAAAAAAAAATTTTTATTCTGTGTAGGGTATCAAATGAAAGCCCTTCGTACGTGGATTAACGATCAAAATTTTAGTTTGCAAAAGAAATTATTTTGACGCGATTTTTGCCAAAATTGTGCAAAAAAAATTTTGTCCCACACCCTGTAGCCCAGATGGTTCAAACTAAAAATCTCAAAAAATTCTAAGTAATGTACATTGGTGTGAACCAGAATAGTACAACAGGAATTTTTGATCAGATTATGTTTTCAGAAAATAACGCATTTTTTTGTGTTTTTTGCTTGACCATATAAAATATTTAATGATATTATGTAGTACAGTAAACAGAGCACTTCGATGGTGTAATGCTTAGAATACTGGCGTTCTAATTTGCAAACTCAAGTTCAATGCGGCCGCGAGGCAATTTCATTTTTTCTGTTTTTTTTTTTCATTTTTATTTTGTTAACATTATTTTTTCAAAATTCTAGTTATATTTGGGCAAATATTGCATTTAATTTTTAAAAGCGTAAATTTAATAACGAGTGGAAATTGTTGAAATTGAATACTCTTGGACTAACAACCAAGTAACATATATAATACCATGGATACAAGTAAAAAAATAAAATATATAAAATATATGTTATGTCATATGTTATAATGTCTGTATCATATTAGTACCTAAATATATTACTGCTATACTGCTATTTATATTCCTATAAATACATGAAATCAGAAGGGCGGGGCTTATAACTAAAACAACCAATGGAAGCCATCAGCGCAATTTTCAAAATCTTATTGAACCTTGCTATATAAAAAAAAAAAAAATACTGCACATATTTAGAAACCTACATAATGGTATTAGGTATACGAATTAAAATTAACAAAAAAAAATATTTTAACATAAAATTTGTTTTGGCATCCCAAATAATCATTATTCAATTACTAAATACCTGCGAAACCCTGAAATGTGTGAAAATTCACACTTCACATCAATTTTTATATTTATGTGTGAACCTAGATGGGTTCGATGTTTTCACCACTGCTAAATATATTGTTTTAAGTATGCTCATGTTGTTCGCACCATAAGCAAAACAAATGCAAATTATATATATAATAATTCACAATTTCACGTCTTATTTTTACAACTTTATTTCTTAACTCTTGACTAACATTTAATTTACGATCCAAAAAAAGTGTGATTTATTTTTCGCAAATAACAAATTACCATTTACAAAATAAATGACCATATCAAATTGCGTTCTTTCAAATTATTCTCAATCATAATAATTTCAATCGCGATCCCGTTTCAACTTGGTAATAAATTATTAACAACTGTCATTACCAATCAGACATACATAATATAGAAACAAGAGTTCAGAGTGGAACACAGGACTAACCTAACTTTGTTATGAACGGCATCCGGGAACAAAACATAAGCAAGAATATGTGAATTTTCACATATTTAAAATTTTTGCAGCATGATACGGAATTCAAAAGCACAAAAAAAATTTAAATAATATTTATTCAATTAATTTTAATATTGACCAACAAATGACAACATGGGGGTCATATATGAGCCCATTAAACATAATTTTTACCAACCCCCAACATATATAAGGGAGGTATTGTGATCATACCGATTTTGACATTTCGAGATTTCGATGGATCTCCACGAATTGAGGTCCCTACATAACGTTTTGTCTATTTTTACCATGATGTCTGTCTGTTTGTCTGTCTGTGTCTGTATGTCTGTCTTTCTGTCTGTCGGTCCGTGTACACGTGCAGAGCAAATTCGGCTAAAAGGATTTTTATGAAACTTCATATTTAAGCTTTTGACATCAATGGCACGAGTTGATCAACATTTGGTAAAAATCGGTTAATTAGAAATGGGAGTTTATTCGTTTCGGTTTTAAGATTTTTCCGAATATTTCACAACAGAGAAATATTTAGAAAAAATGTATTTAACAAAAGTTGTTATAAAAGCAATAACTAACAACTTTTATTTGAGACATTTTTTGATAAAGCAGCATAAATTAAACAAGCACTTTGTGATGGCGGTCGGTCCACTGGTGGCCACAGCTGATTTATTTTTGTTGGTATGCTAATTTTTATAAAAATATTAATCATGTTTTTTTGTTCCAGGTAAATTTTCATCTTAAATATCCTGCTTATTGCGTAAGTACAATTCACAACATTTTTTCGTATTGTGTGGTTCGTTTCTTTTGCAAAATTAATGCAATGTAAGTTTTCTAAAGTAATTTCTAGAATCCTTGATTCACTGAGTTGTAAAAGTAGACGTTTGAAATTATTTACAATGTAATCTCAGTAAGGATAATTCTTTCGAGTTCTTAAAAATAACTTAACCTTAATAACCATAAAATAACTTAATTTTGATCTAAATTGGCTCAGCCATTTTCACAGATATTGTAAATAAATACCTAACAAATTGTAATAGTAAAAATAGTTTATTCCGCTTAAATATACATATTTTTAACCTCTCTGATAAGGTGTATTAGATATAAATTGATTTTTCTTATACTAAGTGAAAATATGAAAAATGTATTATATTTATAAATGGCTTTATGGAGGTCCGAATATATTTATGGCAAGATCAATTTATCATGTTCCCATTGTGATATCCAACAGCGATATGGTTGTATTGAGGTGCCATTATTCAAATGCCAACCAGAGTATATGTGTTCTTTAATCACGGTTTCAAAATATTCAATCGAATGAGAGAGACGTTCTCAAAGCAGTTGTTAACAATTTTGGAGTTATAATACCTATTTTTCAGTGACTTAAAGGGGGGTAGAATTCTATTAAAAATATCCTTTTAGATATAAAAAAAGTTCACTGCAAATTTTGATGTTTAGATTGTTACTAATTTCAGATTGTTTTGTGTAAGAAACTTAAGACAACTACATGGTTGTTCAGCCCCTTAATGCATTGCTTGCATAGGGTTTCTATAAATCTCTCATTCAGTGGCGGCGCTAGCTCTTAAAACCTGTGGGGGGGGGGGGCAAAAAATTGAGTAAAATTTGGGGGGGCCAGGAAATATTTTTTATCGTTTACATATAAAAATACAAGTAATGACCTAAAAAAAAGGTCCTCACTTCTAAAATATATTTTTTTCCAAGCAAATCTAGGGGGCCAACTGGGGGCCAGAGCAACTTTTAGGGGGGCCCGCCTAATCTGATATTCTTCTCATTAAATTACCGAACTGTCTTGTGTTCTCCGCTTCAAGCTTCCGGCGCCATAACTAACAACAAAAATATATATTTCCATATATAAAGCACATTTTAAATCACACTAACTTACAAATATATTCAAATGTACGTAATACCCTTTTCACACTAGATCTTTAAGAACGGATGTTAAAGTGAATGTATCTTTAAATGCTAATGTGAAACCGTATGGCCTCGTCTAAATACAAGCGATGTTTAAGACAGAGATCTGCATCTTAAACTTCGTCCGCATTGCCAACTTAATTTCTATTATAAAAAAATACTCCTTGAATTTGTGCTGTCAACATTTTATATTATCATAAACAAGAATACTGTATTATATCGACGTTATAAGAAGTTTATACTTGTTGTTATAGTAAAATTATTTATTTTAATAATGTGTTTAATAAAATACAGAGCTACAATAATTGAGATAAAATGTATCGACTTACATGTTAACACAGGTGTAATATATTCTTTATTGTCGTGTCTTTATTGTAGAATGAAATGAAATATCCATATTTGTTTATAATAATTCAAAATGTGCGTCTGCGCAGACAGTTCAAAACTGATAATTTCATGACGGTAACTTAAGGACAAGATTACTGTAGCTGATGACAGCACCGGAGATTTAAACATCAAGTGTGAAAGCATACCGATCTTAAACATCGGTGAACTTTAAGTTCACTCGTCTTAAAGATCTAGTGTGAAAAGGGTATAAACAACAAGTACAAATGTCAAAAAACAATATCACTTTTCAAAAAAGACACGTTCCTAGGTCTCTTTTCAAGAGCGACACAACACTGTTAAAAGTGCACTATCGATGAGTTACAGAATACCAACATGAGGTGTTGGAAATCGGTACTTTCAACAGGATATCGTAGACATGATTGCCGATAAGCTTAGAGAATAGACCCTGAGAATTTTGTTTCTAAAAATTAGTTCTAAAAATGCTGTCAGTGATGTTTAGTCCTTCGAATTAAGATATAAAAAGACCCAATGAACTGTATAGATGTAATCTAAACAACCCCAATAAGTCCATATTACATATATATCCTCCATCTGTGGTCGTGAACGTGTAAACACATTCTTTTTTATAATCCTCCCTTTTTAAAACCCGCATCAAACCGAGGGTTGTATTGAAAAATATCTTTATATTCTGGTGTCGATGACAAAATAGGGCGATAAATGACAAAAGTTTAGGGTCACTGTCACAGACAGTTCACAGCTGTAAAAAAAATACCTTGTATAAACGTAATTAAGTTGTCAAAACCAATTGAACATTTTACCATCGACTCGCTAAACTGTTCAACTGCAGACAATCACTGGCATATTGCTGGAGTAAATGCTGAACGAATTTCTGAGTAAAAAGAAGCGAATAGAATGCAGTTGATGGGGAAAAAGCGAGAGTTGTAATTGCTAACTGGATACCAGGGTTTTTTACTTTATCATTTCACGGTAATATTACTGGACAGCCTCTTGAGATGTGACATGACGTTTTTACTCTTATGTTATATTGCGAATAATTATATAAGAAATCCTTAAGCAAAAAATGGTTGCAGATGCAATAAAATCGAATTAATCTAGAATGCAGAAGAATTAGTAATTGAGTTTTTTTTTACTAAAGATGGGAAAGAAAATTCAGATTGAAGGCCTTGACTATCGATAGTAACTGCCAGAGCCGTAGCAATGTTTTTGGCGCACTTGGCAAATAAAGCAAATAGATTTAAAAAAAAACAAGGTTCCAACTTCCTCAAATTCAAGTGATGAGCAAAAAAAGTTCCTCATCTCCCAAATTCAAGTGATAAGCCAAATAAAAAAAAGTCCTCACCTTGGCAATGACAAAGTATACACAATACACTACACTACTCAGGCCGCGCGCCCTTGGCAAGTGCTCCAATGCCAACAAACCTACAATTTCTGGATAAACGAATATTTTTTGTTGCTAATTAAATAGGCTGTAACAATAAATAATGCCCGTTTGAAACGAAGACTATATAATATCGCATATTAAGTACGTAAGTTTTAAGACAAATAACTCATAGTTAAAATAAAATTTTACCATTAGTTACCCATCTAAAGCCTGTAGTACACGATGCAATTTCTCGTTTTGAATCTCGTACGATTTGTCGTATGATAATTATTGCATTGCGAATTTAATTCAGAATTATCGGATGTAAAATTATTGTAGTATACCATCCACTATTTATCGCTTTGAATCTGTACCAACTGATGCGCATTACGTCTATTTTTGTAAGTTAAAAGACTTCAAATAATTGTACTTAACTTAGAGTGGACAGCTAGCTTACCAATTTTTGAACACTGATAATATTAATCTTTGTCCCGAATCAGTAAGTCTCCTAGATTCGCAAAGCACCGTTTTATCTTCTAATTTATTACATTTGAAATTGAAGGGAATTATTATTTTATTTATTGCCAACGGAGTGGCCGAGCGCATTAAGTCGTGCGGTTTTAGACTGTTAGAAACAGGCGTGACTGGGCGGCCGGTGGTTCGAGCCTGCTTCGTTGGTGATATTATTCGGGCGAGAATAATATGTTTACATTACTCTCATTTTCACAATCATTCACACCTCATCCAGGTGTAGGAGCTCGCCCCCTGGCATCGGCGATTAGCCTCGTTGCAGAAATAAAGGCCGATGTAAAATAAATAATATATAATAATATTTTATTTATTTTTTGTTATTATCATTTTTGTCTATAAAACTACGATTTTTGTTTATCAGAAAATATTATTGTAGTCCTTATTATCGTTATAAAATAGTTTAAGGAAAATAAAAACATATTATATTAATAATGATTCCGTTGAATTTATTTTATGCATAACACCCAACTTGAATAAATAAATGAGAAGTATAGAAATTGTAATCAAAAGTAGTATGTGGACAAGATATGTTTAAAAAAAAATCGACAAATTTCAAAACTGAAACTCCGGTACTTTTTTCCCGGATTGGAATGTTTAATGGTCACCTTAGATAAGTCACTAGTTAAGTATGTTGGATAATAAGATGTTGAATAAATCCAAACGTATATATAAATGTTCTAAGAATGTGAACAGCTAAATCCAATTTAATTTAAACAAAATAAGAAAAAATATTGCTAAAGTTGATACTAAATAACCTCGAAATATGTTTGACAGACGAACAGTTGTTCGCTACGGTCACATGAATATGCGCATCCTATACTGCGCTATTATTTGTTCATACTGTCCAATATTTTAAGTCGAGACAATAAAAATTGATTGGCTTTCAGTATCGTATAAGATTTCGTACGAAAATCCTGTAGTACACGACACGATACAATAATATGTGTACTATAAATCGTACGAGATTCAAAACGAGAAATCGCATCGTGTACTACAGGCACTAGAGATTTCTAAATTCTTCACAAACAAGTCTTTTTTTTTGTGTACCAACAACAAAAATGTGTTAAATGTGAACGCAAAACATGGATTTCATTTTACCCGCGTGCACAAAAATCAATGTAACTTAAGACTACTGAACAGATTTTAATAAATCACATCAAAAAATCTGACCAGATGATGTAGCTACAGATAGAAAAACAAACACATGAAAACCGGATGAGCAGTAAATACAAACCTAGAAGATTGATTTTGTAACCACGTACTGATAAAATTATATCTTTGGAATTATTGAACAAATTTTAAAATTATTTCAATTCTGAAGTGTATAAATAAAACAAAGATACACCCTATTAAAAAGTTTAGCAATATTTACTTTACCAACATCAAATTAATTATATATTTAAATGTATATTAATTAATTACTAACGTTTCTAGCCTAAGGTTCTAGAATTATCAGCGAACCTAAATCAACATTCTTTTCACTCCATTTACTATCACAAATTTGGATCTAGATAAAAAGTTACTAATATTATTAATAAACACATTCACTGAAGCTTGTCAAACTAACTAATGTTTCCTGATAAAAATTAGACATGTTTTATACACTAACAAGATAATATCAGATACAGAAACTTGGGAGGAACCCAAAGAAAAGTTTATATTTAAGCGTTACAGGTACCTATAAGTAATTGGTTGATTTTGCGCACAGCAGTAAAATGTAACTAATACGGATGCGCTCAGGTTCATCCAATTGCCTATAGATACCTGTAACTCTTATAGATACGGAACGCGTTATGGATTGCACAGAATTGACCCATAGAGCATAAAGTTACTAGAAAGAGAATTTTTCAAGAGGCTATTTCATCCCACAACCCATTTAATTATCTAAGAAATATTATCTGACCTAAAAGACATAATGCAATACTTCATTGCTTTATCTAATTGTTTGCGCAAAATTGTACACATATTTTTACCCAATAAAATCGCCAACAAAAGCTAATAAATGCCCTCATAAAATCAGAAAATGGCAATGGATAAGGCATACCTTGAGGAGAGAAATCCATCGCGTTCCTCAAAAGACTCGTTTTGGCCCGTTTGCATAAGTATGAACGGTGGAATATCGGTAAACATCCAATTTTTGCTGATTTCTGTTTATTGTATTCGTTCGAGTTTGAGATATTTGGCATTGGTAGTCATTGTAATTCATTGTTTATGCTCTTTAGTATTCTGTTCGTGGTTTCAAAGTAGGACCACGCGAAATGAATGTATCCAGATTAAAGGAAAACGGAGAAGCCGAAAGAATTAAATTATTCAATGAAATGATATCTCCCTCCTTTTGAAAAAAGCTATTCAAGAACTACTTAATCATTTTTATGTATTTTAAGACACCATGATATGATAAACATCATCAATAAAATAACAGTGTTGATAGTCTGACGTTTGGACAGATGCATTTATCTAAAAATGTAAATAAAAAGTTTAGAATTTTAAGAGCTCTTGATAAGTGTTTTCAAAAACTTTTCATTCGCACCAGTTACATAATTTCTATTTATTGTTTCTTTTCCTGGACGCTCTTGTTGCTCTAGACGGAGTTTTAATGCACTTTCTACTACACTTTTAGGTTAGTTAATCCAGACAACCTATCCCCCTATTAGTCCGGATTAACGAGGTTGTACTGTATTTAGTTTTGTTACCGGACAATAGATGGATACAGTTCAACATATGTCGGGACAGGGTGTGAAGGCTGCGCTTTAAATTAATAGTGGAGATTCTAAGCGATGACGAATATATTTTTATTCATACCTAAATATACAGTTAGATGCATAAACACATAGGTCCAGTTTCTGAGAGCTGAACCGAGTTTAACCATTCGGTTAAACTCGAGCAATGCATAGTAATTGTGGTGTGAAAATTTTTTTATATATATTTTGAACATAGAATGCTATTGTTTCATAAATATTTACAAGTTTCCTTTGAATAAGTCTACGTCGCGCTGCTTATATCCTAACGTCAAGGAAAGTGCAAATGTAGGCTCGTAAAGGGGTAGCGGTGCGTAGGCAGTAGTGATAAACAGGTGGGGATCGGAGCTAGAATGCTGTTAGCGTCACAATAACAGAGATTGCAATACTATGAAATTATTGAATGTATTTATTTAAGTCCTAACTAAAATCACTATACCTAAATTATCTCTAAAAATTTATTGTTTAGGTAGGTATTAATAATTAGTATTTTCTAACTTTTTCTTTTAAATTTATATAAATATCTTAGCTTAACAAATACGTTTCGTATTTTAAATTATAAAGCAATAGGTTTAAAAAATGAATACTGTCAAATCATTATTGGAAATTCCATTTAAAAGGCGAACGTTAGAAGAAAAAATTGATATTAAAAAATTGGAGCGACACACACCAAATTTAAATATTTCGTAAAGTGCAAAAAGCTAAAATTATAATTATAAGAGGCAATTCAACAGAGTCTTATATAATAAAACGTCGTGGTTAAACACCTAAACCTATCCTTGTATTATAATTTGCAGCTCCAAGTCCCAAAAAGTCACGAGCCGCCACTGAATTCTATGTTAACTTTCTATAACGTCTTTGAACTGCTTGTGTCACGTACGTCCGTTGTTTTATATTTGAATATATTCACGTAAACGTATGTGTTTTTTTTTTGTTCATTCGCTGCATCCTCAAAGGCAGACTGAAATCGAAAGATATTTTTTTCACTCTTTGAACAAATAAAAACGTTGGATTTTGAAAACCTTTTAGAGTGAATCAATGCTTGTTTTCAAAGTCATTGACAAGTAAATTATCGGCCGGTCACTATAGCGTAGTGGTCAGCTCATTTGACTGCTACCATGGGGGCTCAGGTTCGAATCCCGGTGATGGCATGGCTGTTTGTATTTGTTATAAAATTACTAATGTATCCATAATAAAAATAAAGATATCCTGGTTAATGGCCATCGTAGCTAAGACCAAAAAAATTGATTAAAAAAAAAAAGTTAATTATCGCAGACTATACTCTTGTGGTAGGGCCTAATATTGTTTTTAAAGAGGAGTCTTCTTTCTTCTTCTTCTTCTTTGGGCACTGTCAGTCAGGTTGACTTTTGTCCTCACTCAGAGAAGTCCTCTATCTTGATCTATTCATTGTCAGGTCTTTCCATGTGCCCTGTATACCAATAATTGTCAGATGTTCAGTTAGCTGATCTCTTCATCTCTTGCGAGGACTTCCCTTCTTGGAGTCTTCTTTAAAAAATAATATTTAAAAAGGACTATTTTGTGGTAATTTTCATGTATGTAAATTTCAACTTTCGTGTCAAAAAACACATTTGTATCTATCTGTCTTTATTTAATTAACATTTCCGACAAAAAATATCCACTAAAGCTAATTTTTATCACCAATAAAAATAAAATATTCAAATTCCCAACATGGCTAATAAAAATGCAAAATAACACATGAAAATTAAATTTGTGGTACACTGTTAAAATTACATTTGATTTTAATCAAAAATCGTCACATTTTAATCTGTCTTTTTTGTATCATTTTTTTGCTGTCTCTTCCATACATTATCATCGGATTAATTTGGTATTCATTTTATTCACGCGGTTCGAAGTTTGACACAAAAATAAAACGGATAGTCTGTGCCAAAATTCAACGTGTTAACATATCTTTGTTTTTATCAAGCTCGGTGATGTATAGCATTCATTATAAACGAGATTGAGAACACAATTTTTCAAGATATCGAGTCGGACAATCTTCAAAACAAGTTAAGAATTCTTTTTGTAAAAAATGAACAAGATACAAAAATGTTGACTTTATATTTTTACAAAATGATTTAATTCAGTTTTATACATTTTTATAAGAATAACACATTACCAATAAATTAATGTATTACTATTCTAATTATCTCTAAAGACCGTTCATTTAGAGCAGACGTTCCCAAACTGTGGTACGCGTACCGGTATCGGTACGTGAATGTTGACTAGGGCTTGACTAAGGGTGCTCATCACTTGGGTTTTGAGAGGTGAGGATCTTTTTGTTTTTTGCTCATCACTTTGGTTTTGAGAGGTGAGAAACTTTTTTGTTTTTGCTCATCACTTTGAATTTTGAGGAATGAGAACATTTTTCAGGGTTTTGTAGGTATGACTAAAAAACCCTTATACCGTCATTTTGTCGCCTGTCTGTCTGTCTGTTCGGTAAAAATTGTAGCCAAACGGCTAAACCAAGAGAGTTGAAATTTGGCATGCTTATATATAACTCTTTGAGCCGCACATAGGAAAAATACTAAAACATCTAAAAAACATATCCCCCTAAAAATATAAACAAATATGTGCTCATCAAAAAAAAAAATATATATTTTTTTTAAATTCTGAGTAGGGTATCAAATGAAAGCCGTGGATTAACGATCAAAATTTTATTTTTGCAAAATAAATTATTTTGATGCGATTTTTGCCAAAATTGTGCAAACAAAATTTTGTCCCACACCCTGTAACCCAGATGGTTTAAACTAAAAATCTGAAAAAATTCTAAGTAATGTACATTGGTGTGAACCGGAATAGTACAACAGAAATTTTTGATCAGATTATGTTTTCAGAAAATAACGCATTTTTTGTGTTTTTAACTAAAATATGTTAAATATTTAATTCGCTATGGAACACACCAGATTAGTAGCTCTAGTAGCGTAGTTGGTTTTGTCGTGCGCTTTGTAATTTGCAAACTAGTTGAATCCTGTTAATTTTGTTTTTTTTTTGCATTTTTATTTTGTTTAAATTATTTTGTCAAAATTCTAGTTATATTTTGGTAAATGTTGCATTTAATTTTTAAAAGCGTAAATTTAGTAACCAGTGGGAAGTGTTGAAATTATAATTTAATTCTATGTTTGACGAAATCAAAGGGCGGGGCTTATGATTTAAGCAACCAATGGAAGCCATAGGCGCAATTCTCAAAATCTTAATGAACCTTGCTATATAAAAAAAATACTGCACATATTTAGAAACTTAAATAATGGTATTAGGCATTCGAATTAAAATTCATAAAAAAATATTTTGACATAAAATTTGTTTTGGCATCCCAAATAATCATCATTCAGTTACTAAATACCTGCGAAACCCATAAATGTGTGAAAATTCACACTTCACATCAATTTTTTTATTTGCCAAGGACGCTAAAAACATTGCTACGGCTCTAACTGGTACGCCACCATATTGTTTACTACAAAACGGTACAACATCTTAAAAAGGTTGGGAACTTCTGATTTAGAGCGTTTCTCAACTTTTTCCAGCTGGTTCCTTTCTTTGAGATAGCTGTGGCTATGGCTCCCCATTTTTGAAAGCTCTGATTTAGAGACGAGTAGAAGTGTCACATTTCACGAAATGGACTAAGTACGTTATCTATTTCTTGAGCTGGGTTCTCCCTCATCCAGCGTACTCACTGGACCTAGCCTCGTCGGATTTCCACCTGTTCTGATCGCTCCAATATCACTTGGCTAATACGCCCTTCAAAACGGTGCAAGAGGCCCAAAAATACATTATATTTTTTCGCGAGAGAATTCGTTAATTGCTCGACAAATGAAGCAGTCATCGAAAGTAATAAAGAATATTCCAAACAATACGGTACATCCAAAATTTCGACGATTTAAATGTATTTAATTTTTCTGTAAATAAAAGTTTACGTTCTCTAAAAAAGACATAAAACAATTTTCTTCGGATCGTCTTTTAACTTAAGCTTAAGTGGTCTAATACGCGGCATGCGATCAATTAATTTGCTCAAATATTGGCCATCAATATTGTACCAAATATTTTTGAGTGATGCCTAAAGGTCATTTTTACGCCTTGGAGGTTTTTTTCGCATCTCCCAGTCTAAATAATCCCATAGTAATTCTACAGAGTCCTTTAAAAGTCCTTCATCAGATTTTATATTTAGGTACTCTTTAACCACTTTGGCAGTGTGTTTGGGATCATTATCTTGCTGGAACACGAACACTTCACCAATCAGTTCTGCTCCGCAATTCAAAACATTCTCGTCTAAAATCACAAATACACCTATTTCGAAACTATAAATACACCTAAAAATGACGAAATAGGTGTATTTCGTCATTTTTTCGTTAATTTTGAGGATTCTTCCAACTTGACCACCACCAGAACAACCCCAAACCATTATTTTATCACCTCCATGTGTTAAAGTTTGGGTAATACACTGCTCCACCATCCTTTCCCCTGGTCGACGACGAAGAAATGATCGGCGTTTATTGCCAAAAAATTCAAAATTTGATTCGTCCGACCAAAGCACTCTGCTCCATTCTTCTACCTTCCAATTTTTATGCTCTCTGGCCCAGGCTAACCTTTTTTATTTATGGATGGTCATAAGACGTGGTTTTCTAACCGCAACACGACCTCTGAGGCCTACTTCAAGTAGTCTTTTTATTATGGTAGTGCTTACTTTTGTAAGGTGCGATTAAACTTATGGACGGTAGTGTATATTTAAATTCCCCTAATATTTCCAATTTCCAGCCTTGTAATCCCAAATTACCCTAAAAAGAAAATTAGTACGAAATTAAAAACAAATTTTTCGAAACGATGTTGCCAATTCAGTGGTGTTATTTTTAATCATTGTTACCAACCTTCAAATGTAACCCACATACATAACTCTACAAACATGACATGCAAATGTAAATCAGTATTAATCCCTAATACATATTGCTCTTTTGAGTCTCAAATGACCTATATCTCCCAATTACACAAGTGATTAGCCAATATAACGCGCTCAATATACGAATACATTCCTATAAATGTTTATCCTTTGTAATAACCATATATTTGTTGTATTAATTGGATTAATTTATTAAAATATATTCATTAGATCACTATTTATTCAACCGGTTAACTTAATTACAGTTTGGCACATCAAAGTCCTGTCAAATTTTGTTTATCTTTAGTTCAAAAACCAGTTCATTATTTGACGGTCTGACGATATGTTTTATTTCAGATTGGGATCATAAAATTAATTTTATATAAAAATTAGTTTATAAAATATTAATTTTTAATTAAATTTAATTAAATTTATGTTTTGAATGTAATATAATGATGTTCAGCTTTGTTTATAAACTATACTGATATAATAATTAGTTCGTTAGTGTGTGTGTATGTATGTATACGAGGTCTGTTCAAAAAGTATCGCGAATTTTGTGTTTTTTCAAAAATTATTTATTTATTCATGAATATCTATTTTGTCCCCTTCAAAGTAATCTCCACCAGATATTATACACTTGTGCCAACGTTTTTTCCAATCCTCGAAGCACTTGAAAAAATCATTTTTTGTGATCTTGTTCAGCTCCTCCTTCGATGCCGTCTTTATCTCCTCACTCGTAGCGTAGCGTCGTCCTTTCATGGGCCTCTTCAGTTTCGGGAACAAGAAAAAGTCACAGAGGGCCAGATCTGGGGAATACGGTGGCTGCGGCATTATTAGTGTGTTGTTTTTGGCCAAAAATTCGCGCACAAACAACGATGTGAATTTCGCGGCGACCCGTCTCATTCCCAAAGATTGGTAAAAATTGAATGGCACGAGCCAATCGATATGTTTAGGTCCTCAGCAACTTCTCTAACGGTGATTCGACGATTGGCCAATACTATTTTCTTCACTACATCAATGTTTTCGTCTGTTGTTGACGTGCTCGGGCGTCCGGCACGCTCTTCGTCGTTCACATCTTCTCGGCCCTCTGAGAACATTTTGAACCACCGATAAACGTTGCTTCGGTCCAAGGTAGCTTCACCATATGCCCAAGTCAACATTCGGAATGCGTCCGCGCACTTAATTTTGTTTTTCACACAAAATTTTATACAGATTCTTTGATCCATTTTTTGGTATAGGCAAAAATCGAAGACGAGCCAAAACACGTGCAAGCAAAGCAACTGTCAAAAATTAGCTGAACATTCAAAATGGCCGAACTTGTCGGCATAAGTGAGAGACATGAGTACCAAAATAACGCCTAAAAAAAAATCGTAAATCGAATATACATAACCCGCGGAAATCAAAATTCGCGATAACTTTTGAACAGACCTCGTATATCTATGTTACCTCTACGAAAAATTGTATTCTCTATAACAATTTGAAAGTAAAGAATTTTTAGGCGATTGTTTCAAAAACAGTTCTTTTTTATCATCTACTACTAGACAAAAAATAAACCTTTTTTGGCCTAGGCCTATTCGCTTACTTTTTAGGCCGCTGGATGCCAACACCATCCTACAATAGTGATGTTGTTCAATACAAAAGAAAAAACAAAAAAAAAAAAATGTTTTTTTTTACACAAACGCCTTTAAGCTTACTTCGAGCCTTTCGGCTTCTGCTATCCTAGATTTTTACTAACTAAACCTAACCTAATTACCTAAATTTATCAATTTTTTTTAATACCATATTTCCCAATATATCGTGCCAATGACGTCACTGTCCGGTTAAAAACGTCATGATCCATTTAAGTGGACAAACCTGTCATTGACCGTAACATACGAGGTACATTCAATAATTAAAGAGACAAACTGATGTAGAAAAAAAAAAAACGATTTGTAGGAGAACTTTGGTACTTTCATGAATTTAGGTTAGCATCACTGGGATGAGCTGAGAACACCTGACGGATAGAAATTGTTTTGTTTATAACCTCAAAATTGCATTGAACGATGGCGTGTCGTTTGAAGTTACCACATTAGCTGAACAACGTTCAGTGATCCGGTTTTTGCTTTCTGAAGGTGAAAAACCGGCTAAAATCTTTTCTCGAATGATTTTACTGTATGGTGAAAGTTGTATGAATCGTATGAATTGTTGGTAGAACAGTTCAAAAATGGTCGAACCTCAGTGACTGACGAGCAACGTCCTAGCCAGCCAGTTGAAGTGTCAACTCCTTCGCTTGAAACTCGCATTGACGACATTATTCGTGAAGACCGACGTATTACTGTTGAAGATATAGCAAAAAAAAAAAAAATACAGTAAGTGTTGGCACAGTTCATCACGTTATCATTGACAAGCTCAAGTACAGCAAAACAAGTGCACGGTGGGTCCCGAAACAGTTAACGCAACAACACAAGGAAACAAGACTCAAAGTGTGTACAGACTTGAAAGAACGCTATGAAAGGGAAGGTGACTTTTTTATAAACAAGATTTTAACATATGATGAAACTTGGGTTCACCATTTTGAACCAGAATCCAAAAGACAAAGCATGGAATGGAAGCACACCAGCTCACCTGTCTGAAAGAAATTCAGAACGCAAGCATCAGCAGGAAAAGTCATGTTGACCGTCTTTTGGGATGCCCGAGGTGTCGTCTTTTGTGATTATTTGGAAGATCAGCGTACAATCAACAGTGCCTACTACTCAGACATGCTGATGAACAAGAAAGAAAGACAAAAAATTGATGTGAAGTGTGAATTTTCACACATTGCAGGATTTCGCAGGTATATAATAAGTGAAGACGGCATGCTGAGTGTGTAGGACAAATTTTGCTTTGTAGTAACCACGGCAAAATGAACGATCTTTTTAAAATAATTTATCGTCTGTTAATCTCAGAGCTTTAAAAACAAATTTTATGTTAAAATATTTTTTTGTTATTTTTAATTCGAATACCTAATATCTCGCACTTATTTAGGTTTCTAAATAAGTGCAGTATTTTTTTTATATAACAAGGTTCATTAAGATTTTGAAAATTGGGCCTATGACTTTCATTGGTTGTCTTAAATCATACGCTCCGCCCCTCTGGCTTCGTATAAATGACACAGAATGAAAATATAATTCCAATTGGTTATTAAATTTACGCTCTTGAAAATTAAATTCAAAATGTGCTAAAATATAACTAGAATTTTAACAAATTAATTTAAACATAATAAATATGAAAAAACAACAAAAAATAAAGTTGACTCCACAAGCTAGGAACGAACCTGTGTAGTGAATAACGATCCTGTGTGGTTGTCGAGCAACTGAGCCACTAGACCACCAAACGCTTATCAACTTAGTGTGTTATAAGAGTATAACATGTATGCATCGTCAACCAAAAAACACAAAAAATGCGATATTTTCCGAAAAAATAATCTGATCAAAAATTCCTGTTGTACTATTCCGGTTTACACCAATATACATTACTTAGAATTTTTTCACATTTTTAGTTTAAACCATCTGGGCTACAGGGTATGGGACAAAAATTTTTTTGCACAATTTTGGCAAAAATCGCGTCAAAATAATTTATTTTGAAAAAATAAAATTTTGATCGTTAATCCACGTACTAAGGGATTTCATTTGATACCCTACTCAGAATTTTAAAAAAATATATTTTTTTTCGATGAGCACATATTTGTTTATATTTTTAGGGGGATATGTTTTTTAGATGTTTTAGTATTTTTCCTATGTGCGGGTCAAAAAGTTGTACAAGCATGCCAATTTTCAACTCTCTAGGTTTAGCCGTTTGGCTACAATTTTTACCGAACAGACAGACAGACAGACAGACAGACAGACAGACAGACGACAAAATGACGGTATAAGGGTTTTTTGGTCATACCTACAAAACCCTAAAAACGATCTCAAAGAAAAGACGTGATATTGCTCCACAACAATGCTTGCCCTCATACCGCCAAGCTGACCCAAGAAACCATTGAAAAATGAGTTGGGAGATACTACCTCATCCTCCCTCCAGTCCAGATTTGGCTCCCTTTGATTTTCATTTGTTTGGTCCACTCGAGGAGGCATTACGTGGAAAAATGTTCAGCGACAACGAGGAAGTCAAAGAATTTGTGGGAAACTGGCTCTAACAACAAGACAAAGATTTGTTTGCGTCAGGTATAAAAAAACTAGTTTATCGTTGGGACAAGTGTATTCATATCGTGGTGATTATGTTGAGAAGTAGTAAAAGTCTCATTTTGAAAAAATACACAGTCTTTTTTTCTACATCAATTTGTCTTTTTAATTATTGAATGTCGCTCATATATATACAATTCAGAATATAAAAAGATACCAGTTGTCTATGAATTCCTATAGTTCGTTCGGTTCCACGACAACTCGTCTACAGACTTTACGTCTAGGACATTTTGTTTACAGACATTAGGTATACCGACTTCTCGTCTACCACGACAATTCGTATACAGACTTTTCGTCTACCACGACATTTAGAATACCTACTTTACGTCTACTGACATTACCAGGTTAATCTATCTACCAGGTTAATCGACATCTACCAGGTTAATTCGTCTACTTTTAATACGACGTCAAAACAGCAACTCTGCCTAATCCATGATTGAAAGAAGATGATAATAATGAAAAGGTATTAGAAGTCGGAGTTATTTTTCTATTTTTTTTTTTTTTTTAGATTTATAATTTAATATTTCTATATCAACTGTCAATACATTTTAGTTAATATATCTCTCAGTAGGTGTCCATTATCATTTTCATTTATGAAATTTATCTCCATATCTTCTTACCAATTAATTAAAATACTTTCACCCATTAAGAGAAAGAAATAAACCTTGATAATGGATCAAAAGTAATAATTCATATATTAAATCGGGTAGCCTCCGAATTGCGCGACAAATTAAAAATCTAATCTGATCATCAAAAGCAATATTTCTAAATTAATAGTTATATTATACGATCGTTAAAAAGTTTTCAATATGCAATTTGTATATTTGACATAGTTCGTCAGGAAAATATCAATCAGTAATATATTTGACAATATCGGTTTCAATATCATTCGATTAAACATTTACTTGGTTAATTTGTCACTGTCAAGATTTGGAAATAATAATCTACATATTTCACAACATTTGATGCATGACAAAAAATTATATTTTATGTCATAACATACAATGTTTTCTTGTATTACATGGTATTTGTTTTTATTAACAACATTATGCCACCTAGGTAGATTTTTGCTGTAATTATTGTAGAAGTGTATATGGTTTTTAAGTTGGTAAAAACTACACCGTTGGTTTCTTATTACTGTCATAATGTTTGTGTTTTATTGGGTTGGTAGTTCTGCTTACTCTTTTTCTAATTCAGTTCTTTATAATATGAGAGTCATCCAGAAAATAAAGAATATTTGGTTATTACCAACATTATAATCAATACATTTCAGTGAAAACGGAGTTTATTGTTATGATTTAAAACAATAAAAGTAGTGTCCAACTTAGGGTCGCGATCCATAAATGGGTCGCGTGGATTTTATTTTGGGTTGCAAAAATATTGAAACTAATAAATATAATTTAGCAGGAAATTAATATTTTATTCATTTTATAGGTAATTTTTAGGGTTTAGTTTTAGGGTTATGACGACCAAAAAACCCTTATAACGGCACTCATGTGTCTGTCTGTCTGTCTGTCTGTACGGTAGAATTTGTAGCCAAACGGCTGAACATAGAAAATTGAAATTTGGGATACTTGTACAACTTTTTGACTCACATATAGGAAAACTATAGAGAATTAAAAAAAAAATACAGCGCGGGATAAATATAAACAAATATGTATTTAATAAAAAAAAATATATTTTTTTAAAATTTTGAGCGGCATACCAAATGAAACCTCTTAATAGATGGATCAACAAACACATTTTCATTTTGAAAAATCATTTTTTTTTTACTTTTGTCAAAAATGTGTCAAAAAACTTTTGTCCCCCACCTTATCTCCCAAAGGAATTGATCTAAAAATCTAAAAAAAAATCTACGTAATGAACATTGATGGGAACCGAATTAGTTCAACAGGAAGTTTTGATCGGATAAATTTTTCGAAAAATGTCGATGTTTATGTTTGGTTGATAAAAAAAATATTTAAAAAAAAATTATTGTGTGGTATCAAAAGGAAGGTCTTAAGACGTAGATTACGGAACGACATATAGTTTTTTGCAATTCGTTTCTTTTAACACGAATTTAGCCAAAAATGTGCAAAAGTTCTTGTCCCGCACCCTTTTACCAAAAAGGGTTAAACCAAAAATCTGAAAAAATTATAGGTAATGTATATTGATCTGAGCCGGAAACGTACGGAAGGAATTTTTGATCAGATTGTGTTTTGGGAAAATATTGTAGTTTTTGTGTTTTTGAAAAAAATTATTATTTTTTTAATTCATGGTTAAATTATGGCTAATAATGTTCTGGATGTTTTGTATTTATAGCTAAGATAGTGCGTGTATTTTTTTGGAATTAAAAATATTAAAAAAATAATATAATTTTTTAATAGTTGCGAACTGAGTTACTCACACCACACTACACTCTACACTATAAAATATTTCTTATTAATATAATGAAGACTTGAATACGAAGCAAGTGCAGAAAAAAACTCTGGGGTATTTGGCAAATTATTTAAATTTTGTTTAAAAAAATGTAATAGAAGCTCTTAGTTCTCAAATAACGAATAAAAGTGATTATCAAAAAAACTGTTGATTTTGATGTGATAAATATACCTAGACATCCAGTATTATGTTGGCTTCTTACACCTATTAAATACCTGTAAAATCCTAAAACGTGTGAAAATTCACACTTGACTTCAATTTTTTACACTTGTTGCAGAATTTGTTAATTGCTACAGAACTCCATTCTTAATCTGAGTAATTTAAGACGATTTGGAAGAAACATGGATGTAAAATTTAAAAAAAAAACTGTTGGCAAAGGCGCTTTATAATGAACAATATTGAACATGGTAGCTTTCACCTTAGTCTTACTGTAGTCTCCTATACGTAGCGTGAAATTTAATAACTCCTGGAGCTTTCGTAAATAAATCACAGAAGTATAAACCCTTGACCTAACCTAACTTAACCTCGGTGATAATTGTGATTTATGTATTTCTGTTCTTCTCGACCCACGGTTAAATCACATCTTGGACTTAAAGTCATTTAACGCATTCACTGACGATCTGACGACTGAACCAACGCGTTTCGAATACCAATTTATTGACTGAAAGAATTTGTTCTTTGCTTTGTTACTTAGATACTTGAATAATAAGCGTGGGGTTTATTTTATTCATGAAATATTGTGTCTTTAGAAGAGTTCCTTTGTTTGATCTGAAATTAAAAATTATGAAGCATTTCACTAAGACATTACTATGAATATTGATAACAAGTTTTACGCCCATACTACAAGATAAGATTAGTGCAGTGATTTTAACTAAGCCATTTCTCAAACATGTGTCACTAAGCAATAAGTCATCATCATTATTGGCGGGACAGTCTAAGGTGAGCCTAGGCCGCCTAATCAGGGGATTCTGTAAGATTTTCAATAATCGTTTCTATGGTATCCTGTTGAAAGTTCCAATTTTCAACACCTCGTGTTAGTCGCTAACAGTGTTGTGTCGCTTTTGAGAGGAGACCTAGGAACGTGTCCTCTTTGAAAAATTGATGTGAAGTGTGAATTTTCACACATTTCTGGGTTTTGCAGGTATTTAGTAACTGAATGATGATTATTTGGGATGCCAAAACAAATTTTATGTCAAAATATTTTTTATGAATTTTAATTCGAATGCCTAATACCATTATTTAAGTCTCTAAATATGTGAAGTATTTTTTTTATATAGCAAGGTTCATTAAGATTTTGAAAATTGCGCCTATGGATTCCATTGGTTGCTTAAATCATAAGCTCCGCCCTCTGTTTCGTATACATTCAAACATAGAATTAAATTATAATTTCAACACTTCCCACTGGTTATTAAATTTACGCTTTTAAAAATTAAATGCAACATTTACCAAAATATAACTATAATTTTGACAAAATAATTTAAACAAAATAAAAATGCAAATAAAACCGAAAAATTAAAATTGACAGGAATCGAACTCTAGTTTGCAAATTACAAAGAAACGACGAAACGCACTACGCTACGAGCGCTTACTTATCTACTGTGTTACATATCGAATTAAATATTTTACATATTTTAGTTAAAAACAAAAAATGCGTTATTTTCCGAAAGCATAATCTGATCAAAAATTCCTGTTGTAATATTCCGGTTCACACCAATGTACATTACTTAGAATTTTTTCAGATTTTTAGTTTAAAGCATCTGGGCTACAGGATGTGGGACAAATTTTTTTTTGCACAATTTTCGCAAACTGGCTCATCGATCACAGCAGAAATATACTGCAACCAACTGGACGAAATGATGCAAAAACTTCCTAGATTGGTCAACAGATGGACTCCTATCTTATTGCATGATAACGCTATACCAGACACTGCACAAATGACTGTGTAAAAACTACAGGAATTGGAGTTGGAACTTTCTCATCATCCTCCATACTCACCAGACCTAGCCCCCAATGACTACAACTTCTTCCGCAATTTGGACAACTTTTTAATTGGAAAACAGTTTAATTTCGACAATGCTGTAATACTGGCCTTCCAGGAATTCATTGACTCTCGTCCGCCAGGGATTTATACCACCGGCCTGAACAACCTGCCACTTAAATGGCAAAAGTGTATAGACAATATGAGTGCATACCGTGATGAATAAAATAATTCCTTATATTTGTAAGTTATCAACCAAATTTGCCTTTTTTTCTAAAAATTTCATCCTTGACGACCAATATTTATTCATTTTAATGCCATCGTCGTGGCCACAGTTTTGACCGCCATCCCATTCCGACACTGGGATTCAGAAGCTCTAGTTATGTTCGTTTTTCGGGAATGATCCTTCCATACCAACTGTGGAAAAATTATTTTGCGTATTGTACGTTAAAAGATTATTTTTAAATTAATTGAACTATTACCGTACTCATGAATGTTTAATTAGTTCAGTATGCATAAATCAGAATGTTTGAATATGACAGTATCTTGTTTTCGTAGTTTATTCCTGAATTATTTATATAAAATCTATAAACTGTTCATTGATCCAACATGATCCAAATGGGACAGTTGTGTATTACAACTAAATCAGCCATGTAACTAGACTATACAAACTAGATTATATAAACAACTGCATAAAATAGTACATGCTACAGAAATTTGCGTAATACGACTTCTTGTAAATTAGTAATTTAGAATCGCATCCAGACAGAACATTGCTAAATTCTAAATCCGGTTCGTGTTAAGAGCTAACTTCAATGTAAATTAGTTATTCATTAATTCAAGAATCAATGTTAAATTATTTATATTTGAGATTTATAAAAATTAAATCTTGTAATTCATAAATAAATGTACATGGCGCTCCCTGTTTCAGCATCAAAAGAAAAAGAATATCTCTTATAACTTGACTTCAGGATCTAGAAAAATAAAAATTAGGGTTAACATTAAATAAAAAAAAAACCATTATTAAGATTGGGGTTACTGAACCCTGAAAGCATTCTTTTTATTAAATCAAAAATAGAAGAAAAATGTGTTTGAACCATTTGGACTAGGATGATTAAGTAAAGGAAGCGCTATTCGCATGCTAACAGCATTGACGATTGTGTGGAAAGGAATGTTGAGAGAGAAGGCAATATATGTCAATACTGTGTACACTGTAACTACGTAATGCGCATGTGCTAAATTTGAATTTGTAGCGGGCGTATTTTTAAATGAAAATAATTATGGAGTTTCCTAGAAATGATTCTAAAATCCAGTAATTTCACAGCAAATATTATAACATATTTGAGAAATGTGTATAACACGGTGTTAGTTTTTCTGCGCATATTTTTCATGACATATTTTATACAATATATAACAACGTGTCAAACGGACCTAAAACTAAAGTAAATGTGTATTTATGATTTTTACATATTTTTTTTATTTAGAAATATTCTCGTCCTCAACTATAAAGCTGCATTCACACTTCTCTAATTATAATTAT
Source organism: Liopterus haemorrhoidalis (assembly GCA_963971575.1). Classification (NCBI taxonomy): domain Eukaryota; kingdom Metazoa; phylum Arthropoda; class Insecta; order Coleoptera; family Dytiscidae; genus Liopterus; species Liopterus haemorrhoidalis. The sequence continues at coordinate 10,979,044 of OZ020618.1, read as the reverse complement.
ACTTTTAATTTATACTTACAATAGCGAGAAAGAGACAGAAACTAACCTATAAGTAAATTTGAAATGTCAAAATAGATACAAAATATAACTGGCGAAATAAATGTTAGATGAAGAACTGTGATTATTTTAGCAAATTTAAAAATGAAAAATATTTAAAAAAACGTAGATTTTTGATTAATTTTATAGTAACTTTTGTTTGTAACAACAGATGGCATCACGTACTAATTAGAATTATGATTTGGTATGTATGAATGTTCTCCTAAGTAAAAATATAACTCTTGATTATAATTGTAAAATGTAAATATAATTTGGTAACTGTGAATGCAGCTTAAGGGATGATTTTTATCTAACTATAAGGGGTGTAGCACATGCGCATTACGCAAAACGGGGGTACGCAGTACCGCGATATATATCTTTCTCACTCAGCACTCCTTTTCACACATTTTACATCTGAATAGCGCATCCTTTACTTAATCATCCTAGCATTTGGGCCGTAAAGTTATATAGGCTGGGTGAATGACTGGTATAGCAAACGCAAAGTGAAAAGTAAATCATATGCGTAGTACAAGTGGTGGGGATGCATTATTAAACATTCTATTTTGGAAAAACATTATAAAACCAACCCCATTTTAGACGTGAATACGACTTTAAAATCAGTCCGAGGTTCGGGTTGCATGTTCAATAATATGACAGAAAATAGGACAGACTTAAAACGCTTATATCTCAGAAAGTATACGACGTAGGTGGAAATTAATGTGAATTGATGATAGATGTAAGACTGGTTTAGATGGCATCAGCCGCGCCCGCTACTCTCCATGCTTCGCGCGGGATGTTAAGCGGCACGAATTGGGGCGATCAGTCCTCTTCGGAGACCCATAGTGTTCTAATGCGTTGGTTAATTTTCGTGAAATTAAATTTAAATTGTTCGTTTTATTGAGAACTATCTCGAAAATAACTTCAGTCCAATCGAACCAGAATTGTGGACATTATCAGTATATTTTTCGAAAACTTGTGTTTCAAAATCAAAATGTCGCGATATATGCGTCAAAAGTACAAACAGAAATCGATCCAACGATCAAAATCGAAAAGCTCGGACCGTGCATGGCTTACAGAAAGCACATGAGAGATTTTCTAAAAAATAATTTAAAATATTTCACTTTCATGACGAACTTTCAATTATAACTTGAAAGATAAATGTTTCTAATTATTTATATTTTTATTATGCTCTAAGCTACGATAACTCAAGAGTAAAGTTAGTTTTACACAATTCAATTTATTTATCAATAAATTGATCAATTTTTTTGTTAACTAATTGAACAATTTATTTATAACCTTGAAAATAAAAGGATCACTTTACACACATTAATTTAGTTTACTAACTTTTATATTACCAACTGTAAAATATGTTAACATAGTTATCAAAATGAAAATATTGAAAAAATAACGAGCTGTAAACAAAATAAATAACCTAGATGATGGTGAATTAGAATGTTTGCAGATCTGTCACTTTTAAAAACGAAACACATAACCTATACATCTCTTGGTTATGCTACTAAACTAGTTATTGCCAACTAAACAGATAAAAATATAGAATTCTCTAAAAACTTTATGAAAAATGATGAAAATTTATAAAAACTTATGTTGGTAATATCACTGTCCAGCGAGATTTTATTATTTAACCATATTTAATATCAAATTTTGAGATTATATTTTAAAAAAACATATACTTATAATTGGAAACTACATTTTATGATCACAAACAACTATACAAAATGCTCAAAATGACAAAATAACATAAATTCCTTTAAGCTTACTTTGAGCGTTTCGGCTTCTGCTATCCTAGAATTTTCTTAACCAAACCTATCCTAATTACCCAGTTTTTGTACTATTCTACAACTGCAAACCCAGCAATATTCGTGACTGTAAATAATCAAGTAAAGTTTTTAATACAAATAAATAAAATGATTTGTGACTAAATAAAACTAGGAAAAATAATTTATTAAGGTAACCTTACCGAAAATTTTACAAAAAGTAAATTTATTTACCTAAATTTGCACCTAAAATAGACAGTACGCATGCGCAATAAGGTGGGTTTGCAGTAGTATAATAGTGCCCCAGTTTTTAGGTCCACAGTACTTTATTTTCCCCAATTAAAATTGTGTATCATGGTTCATGCGTTAATATTAAAGAAGTGGTGTAGGATACCAAATTATAGCCCCCTATTTTTTTTAATCAACTGTGAAAGTAATATAATTATTTGTTATTATTATTAAATACCTTAACTTCCAATTAAATAATTGGAAGTTAAGCATTATTATATAAATAATTTTAATTCTATTGTGATTTTAGTTTAAATTTATTTGTTTTAAGTTTACTATAGTTGGCAACACTATCTGGTGGGTTTGCAGTTGTAGAATACTACCTATATTTCAGGATATCAGGATGATCAGGATTAACATTAAATTGGAATTGATGAAGCACAATTTTAAAGCTCTGAACAAAGAGTGAATGAATTTAAATACCCAAATAAAATATGATAGAGTGAATGTTTCAAATACTCGTGTGAGAACTTTCCAGATTTTTTTGAAGCAAACCTTAAAGAAGAAATTTCGTGGGTCCACAAACTCGTTGCTGAAACACATCGTTAGCCTACCATTCGCCCAGCCTGTATTTATAATGTGTACTCTGTTAAGCTTCATTTATACTTCGAGTTCGATGAGACATTTCTAGAATTCCATTTTACTGAGGTGAAAAATAGTTATGGGGCTAAAAAAACAAGTATGTTATTTTAAAAGATTGAAGATAAACATGACTTTGTTTGTAAAGGCTTGTAAAATTTCTTGTAATTTTTATTGTTTTTATGTTCAAGAACTGTTGAGCAAATATTTCCCACGATGCTAGAAATATACTTCAAATAGAGAGCTTTTGAGAGAAGAAATATTTAGTATATCAAAATGAAAGTGTAGTAAAACCACGAATAACGATCTCCGTAACCGAAGATTGATATACTTTTACAATGAGTTGAACTGAGTATCGCTCCATTATACATTTGTATCTTGTGCTCTACACCAGTGTTTATCAACCTTTTTGACAACAAGGATACCCTGGGGGGTTCATATATCCAAGTGGTTCATATATTCATGCATCCATATATAATATACAAGGTGTATCAAGATAGAGGAACACGATTTTTCTCGATGATTTTTCGTGATGTGTGAACAAGTTGGGGGAAAAATTTGGAAACCAAGTTTATCGAATACAGTGAAATCTCTATCTATCGTTCCTCGAATAATAGTTTTCCCGTATGTATCGTTATTTCTTGCGGGTCCGAATTAATTTCATACAAAACACGGAAAAATAGATCGCATCGATCGTTTCTCTATGCATCATTTTACTGCATTTATCGTTTAAATTACGCAGCAAAATTTGTATATAAATGGTCAATAACATTTTTTATGCACATTCGATAACTGATGCCGAAAAAAATGTAATTTGTAACACTACAAAAATATTGATTTCTTACGGCAATAAAAAAGCCAAAAAGCAAATGACGATGAAAGATTATATACAATACAAAGTATATTTTTGTTGTCTGCATGCAGCTTCCTTTTTTATTTTGTTACGATATTTTTTATTTAAACAAATTGATTTATACCCGAAACATGTATCATTTTTAGAATATGTATGTATGTACATATTAAACATTTAAATATGTATTAATGTGTTTTTTTCTATATTCCCGCATTCATTGTTTTCCCGCATCCATAGTTTATTTCAATAGGTCCCTTCAAAAACGATAGATACAGGTTTCACTCTAGTAGTAATTTTTTACACAGTACAATGTATGCTTGTACTGTCTCTTGCAACTATGGATGTTGATTTTAGACATAAATAATTGGTTATGTGAAAAGCTATTTATTTATTTATTTATTTATTTATTTATTTATTTATTTATTTATTTATTTATTTATTTATTTATTTATTTATTTATTTATTTATTTATTTATTTATTTATTTATTTATTTATTTATTTATTTATTTATTTATTTATTTATTTATTTATTTATTTATTTATTTATTTAATACATCTGTCCCAACAGCATAGCCAAAATTGGACAGGAACATAATTAACAATATTAATACTTAAAAATTAAAAACTATTAAACATAAAAAATCATAATACACAAAAATGAATGAATTTATAGAACTTTATATGAAAATTATTAGAATTATCTGAACAGTTCAATTTTTGTATTCTGCTCATAATATGAACACATCCTGTTCAATGGGGATTTAAGGAATAGATTGGTATGTGCCTGGGGAAGATAAAAAAGTGAGGAATGCCTTGTACGGAAAGATGGGATGTGGAAATTTAATTGTTGAAAGGAAAGTGGATCGTCAATTAGATTTGATGCTAATTTTTTAAGATAGTTTGTGGAGCTTACCTCACGACGCTCACTTAAAGATTTGGTGGAAAAAATATTAAGAAGGGTACTATATGAGAGATCGAAAGGGGGGTAGGATCCCATAACTTTAAAGTAGATGAACTTTAAAAATTGATGTTGCACTTTTTCAATGGCATTCTTTTGAATTTCGTGCATGGAGCAAAATAAAGCATACATGAAAAGACAAATGCAAAAAATTTAAGCTTAATTCGATCCTTTCGGCTTCTTCTCTTCCAGACTTTTACTAAGCTAATCTAACCTAATTACCTAGTTTTTAAGTGTACAATACTGGCTTTCCGATCCTTACATTTGTGGGCTTTTTTCTGCGAACCGTCCGGATCATACAAAAAAGCATATGCCAATCACATAGAAAAATGCTAGTTGTGAGAAGACTGTAGTTGTAAAACATACATATGAAGCATATGATAATAAGTTATGCTATGTCATATGTCTGAGGCAAGGAGTTCAACAGTCTCCGTAACGATATTTAAACCATGTCCATAAATATACGATCAAGGTGATACAATTGTTGGTATGCTGTCACATATTTCAATCCGTGAATAAAAGTATAGAGAAAAGCGTGCCTTTCATTGCCACACCTGACTGTGTGCATCATAATATAAGGTAATTTATGTACAATTATGGCGAGGTCCACCGCCAGCCTCGGGCAAAATACGATCGCAAACTTACAAACGTTTCATCTGCAATTGCGATTCACTTTATTATCTGACTCTGGTAACGTTAGTTTATGGCAGTTCTGATTTGTTTCGTGATCATCACAATTGTTATTTAGAGAAACGGATTGTTTCATGAAGATGAAATATTACCTGAATGTAAAGTGGATTTAATACGGAATTTGTTTCCTTGTTCGTCCGTTAGTGTTAATTTTTATGAGTAACAGGGACACAGCACTAAAAAATATGCTCGGAGAAAATGCAGATGGTCGATTCAGAGAACCGATAGATAAATATACCTCTATTTCATGCAAGTATATGTAAACTACTAATAACGTAAAGTAAACTATCGATAAAGCCTGGTTAAAAGGTCAACCAAATCTCTTACCCTTTTGATTACCGTCGTATATTACTGACATCATCTATTAAGAACTTTTGCAGTTCGATTCAATAATAAAATCCCGTATTTAAAGCTTGTTAAATGAGGAGTCCCACAAGGTACCATATCAGGCCTAATTTTATTCAACATTTATGACAGCAACATCCTAACAGTTCATGCAATCATTTCCATTACGCTGATGATATTGCAATTATCACCCAAACTTCTGGCCTACGGCAAGCAAACCATGAGCTGCAGGCCAATACAGATATTGTTTGTAGTTGGCTCAAAACCTGGCACATAACTTTAAATACGAATATTTGACCTTTGAATTCGGAACGGATAAGGATTAAGTACCATTGCTAACACCCATAACCCGGTTGTGAATAACAAATGTATTTTTTACAGGCAAAAAATCATTAAAAAAACATAAGGTATTTAAGATACTTGTACCATACGTCCGTAAATTTTATCTTCGTTTTTGACATTTGAATATATTCACATCGACGTACGTGTATTTCTGTATAAATACCACTTTCCCACCATGGGATGAGAATAGTGACTGAAACTGAGGGAAGTTTTTGTTTTCAATGTCGGAACGGAGGACATCGCTTCATTTTGATAATCTTAGGTTGAACTTTTTTAACAGTCAACAGGGCATATGTGTCTAAACTTTTGAGATTTGCTCAAGAATTTGTGCTAGTAAAGGCAATAAATGCATCAAATGCTAAAGACAACAGTGGCAAACGCAAAGGGGAGGATTAGGGGGATAAATCACCTCCCAAAAATTGAAAAAATATCTAAAATAATTACCGCATTTCAAATTTACGCGCTTTTGAATACGTATAAATTCTTTTTTTGTGAAATATCCCCCCCTGAAATATTTTTCTGCGAACACCACTGAAAAACAACTTTGTACGGAGCTTTATTTTAATATAAATAGAATTGGTGTTTTATTGGGTTTCGGTCCATATAAAAAAATATAGAGTTTGTTACATATTTAAAATTTATTTTATTTTGCCTGCTGACTAGTTTTAGTTCAGTCTGAACCATTATCAAAGCTTGCCAACAATCATGTAAACATAAAAAAAATGTGTTGAATTGCAAGGAAGGAAGGAAAAATATATTTCTTATCTCTTACAAATCGTAACATTGTTTTAGGTAATTCAAATGTGTAGCTTAGTCCAATGTGTTGCTAAAACCAATAATTTAATAAAAAATAATTATTATTTTGTACTATTTATTCAATTTGTTAGATTGTAAAGCGATTTGTCTAAGTGCCAATAACGTTGTTACCATTAACATAGAAATGCAATAAAATTGAAAAATATAATTGAATAATATAAACGTCTACTTGACAAGTGACGTTATTTATTAGAAGAATTAATTTTAGATTATTAGAAGAATTAATTAAAGTAGCAATATTGATATAATTTATATCATGACATCATAAAATATGGTCTTGCATTATAAATAATTTCCTGGATTACAAATTATGAAACATACTTTTTTATCTCTATCTACTTTTTGCTAAATTTCTTACAAAAGTTAATTACTATATTTAGACATAAATATAATAATATAATGTAAAAAACTCGTGTTATAACAATATTCTTAGAACCTATTATTTGGATTATCCCAAGATGCTATATTTTTAGTTCAGATTAAGCTTAATTCAATATAAATTAGGCTTAGGTTTTCATTTAGTTTGCTTGAAAGGGAGTGGCATATTTTCACGATTCAAACAATGACCAAGAATTAGTCATTGACATTGCACTAGAACTTTTACAAATGAAAAGAAAAAGAAGTAAAGTCCCAAGTCATTTTTTTGAGTTTTGAGAACTGTTCTGAAATCATCACAAAATGCTGCCAGTAAATTTAGTTTTATAATATCGGATAGGAGAATTTCTGGTTCTCCCGTTACATTTCAGTTTCGTCGCTTCCGATTTTCTGTTTATACCTCAGTTTAACTATTCACAGCTGAAAACAAAACTGAAAGAAGAATTAAACTGATCGTGTAGAAGTTCCTTTAACTTTACATATTTTCGAAGAACCTATCCATCGGAACAATGCAAACGATCAATATGTGTAAAAAATTGTATAATTGCACTACGATATGCCAAACTTTTTTCAATTCACGTTAATTCCATAAAACAAAGCTCAAGAGACAGTTTTTTATGTCACACTGACATATTTCCCTTTTTCTATTATTGTGTTGATTTCAGAGAAGTTCTAGAAAGGAAAAGAGAATAAATAGATGTTTTTGCTTTATTTGTAACCTCAAACGTATTCTTATTTTGATGGAATTCCTTTTGCTGATTATTAGGAAATAGGTATATTGGCAACTGGTTGCTAATAGGCATCTAGAACTGGTTAAATAAAGTATTGATAAAAAATAATAATAATAATACTAAAAATTGATATTAGTTCACTGTTCGTGCACTCTAGTGTTCTAGAACTTGTTATTACGGATCATTTGAGCAGTCAAACACGCATATAACCTCTCTTATTGCTGAGTTTGAAGTGCCGCGGAATAGTGTCATTTTGCCTTGCGTGCTTTCACATGCTGGCGTCGTCTCAAACTCAAGGTCTCGGTGAGTCACAATAAGTAACACAAATACATCTATGTTCTATTTCGTGATACTATTGCCATGTGTCTCTGATTACTGTATCGATCATTTCTTTGGTTTAAGTGGAACTAAATGGGAATTTCGTATTTTTAATTTGTTACGAAAACAGAGCTTGGCTAGGTTATTTAATTTTTCGTGTTGGCATTTATTATAAAGTGACAGTTATTAGAAAAATTAAAAAAAATAATAATAATACATTTTAAATTTTTTGGTAAATGTAAGAATTTTAGAAATGAGACATTTGTATTAAAAATTACACCAAAATGTAAAGAAAATGACATTTTATAATGATATTAACTTTAACCTAAATATGATTTACAAAGCTTAATCAAAATGGTCAAAAATCAGTTACTAGGGGTACATTCGATTTGGCGCTCCGAGTGCTCCGAACACGTTCTGTACACTCAAACTTGTTCGATTTGACGCTCGGAGTACACCCAATTACATTCGTTTTGCGATCGAAGGTGTATTTAGAGTGCGCTCTATGTGTTCGGGGTTTTAAGACCGGGCATATGGGGTATGACGGAAAAAAGTGAGGGAACGACGGGAAAAGTACTACCATTTTTCGTATTTGTGACGATTCTATTAACTTCGAAAGATGTATTGTGTTTGTAAACACAGCATAAAAATAATTAAATACACCGTGCATAAAATTAACATGAAAGAAACAGGGTTATGTTCTATTTGCAAATTTATAGGAGCTCTCAATGTTGGCAAGGTACCATAATGATATCATAACCTGTTTTTCGAGTTCTGTTTCGGGATTTCTCCCTAGTCTCAGATGAATTTCGTCTGGCACTGCTTGCAGTTTGCCAAGAATATTTTCGAAAACTGTAGGAGATACCCGAAAATGTGATTTGAAAATCTTAGCACCGTATTTTCCGAAAATCCCCATACTTTATCTAAAATTAATTGTTCAGATTCATTAACTTCATTATTGAAAAATAATTCAACGGCAAATCGAAGTATAATACAACTAATCTAACAGTAAAAGCACCGCCTAAAATTGTAGGGTTACATTTTATAAACATTATGTCACAACCCAAGCTCGCTCCGTGTTCGAGTTGTTGCGTTCCGTCAGTGTTCTATTCATGACGTCACCATCAACTGTTTTCTCAGCGTTCGCTCTACCCTGTACAACTCAAATGTACCCTGGACTGCAAAATATAGTTCCGCCTAAAGGTTTGGAATAGCCTATACGTTCTATTTCCGGGAATACCTCCATACCAACTGTTGACAGACGTATTCTCGTCAAAAAATCACTTAATATTTGAAATGCAGATAGGTATCATAAAGGAAACAATTACTCTCCAGTTTCGCACAATGAAAAGGAACGGACTATACAAAAATATACTTTTTGGCATTAATACCAACAGTAAAAATATAAATTCCAGTTGTAGATTTCTCAATGTTTGAATGGTTTGTTAATTATTTCCATGATGTCATAGATACAATCAAATACACACTAAAAATGCGCTCGTCTTTGTTTTGTGGTGCATAACAACTTAATAACCATCTTTGATCTGGTTCGTGATCACAATTAGGTGCACGAGTGTTTATCTCTGCTTTTAATTGACCGTTAAAATCTTTAGTTTAATTAAAAGAATTCTCAGTGTTGGTGGCAAGACTTTGTTTTTATAACATAAAATTGGTATAAGAATGATTTTATCTGAATTTAAATTTGTTTGGCATAAAAACACTTGTATTTTTTGTAATAATATACTAGTGCTAATGACCATTGAAGTCGAAGCACTTTAATATCAAATAAAAAAAAAAAAAAAAAACACTTGTAAACAACAGAAAAATCAGTCTGCAAAAATAATTAGTAAATAAAATTATTTCTACTAATTTTAACTCAATTTGAAGCGTTATTAATACCATGTTTCGCCAACTAAGTAGTAAATTTTTGAAACAGAAAAATTTGTCTCGTTTTACTTTATAAATTACTGCATTTTATAACTTTACAGTACAGTTTTAAGATGAATAAATTAACATTATAGATAATCAGTAAATAAATGTACGAAAGCTTTTGCCTTGTTTTAAAATTCACGATAAAACTAATGGAAAAATGTCAATAAAAGCAAATGTTAAAAATTTCATGGCTTTTGAATAATACATCTCAATTATATCAAATATCAATTAGCTGTGCTAGGACAATAAAATAAATTAGCAAACGAAATGGACAATTAATACAGTTCTTGGGATATATAAAGATTGGAGATTACAATAAGATAACGAAGAGTACACATGAATTAGCTGTACGAGTAAATGTACGAGTTATTGCTGGGATCGCCATCATAGTGTAGAGCAAGCTACGAACATAAACAAGAAGAATCAGTTAGTTGGTATTCTAAATGCAGTCTAATCCCTTTTATTCAAAGATGTAATTTTTAAGACTTTGTAAGTATGACCAAAAAACCCTTATAACTTAATAAATGTATAATGAAAATATGTTGAGTTGGGTATCAATTGAAACCTCTTAATGCGTGGATAAACCAGTAAATTTTTATGGGATTTTCGCTAAATGCGTCACAAAATATTTGTCCCCCACTCTGTTTCCCAAAAGGGTTCTAAAAATTTGAAAAAATTTCGTTAATGTATATTGATAGGAACTGGAACAGTTCATTTGGAATTTTTCTAAAAAATATCGATTTTTTTTGTCTTTGTTTTTAAATTTATTATCTGGTATCAGTAAAAAGCTCTTAAGATATAGATTAAAGAAGGAAAAGTAGTTTTTTTAAATTTCTTTATTTAAAAACGATTTTTGATAAAAATATGTTAAAAAAATCCTTGTCCCGCACTCTTTAACATATGAAGGTTAATCTAAAAATTTTAAAAAATTCTGAGCAATGCACTTTAATGTGAATTAGAATAGTACAAGGGGATTTTTGATCTGATAATTATTTCAAAATAGTGTTTACAATATTTATCTGGCTGACTTTTTGTCTAAATTTAGTTAAAATAATTAAATTAAAGCTCTTAGTACTCAAATAAAGAAAAAGTGGTTATCAAAAATATGTTGATTATGATTTGATATTAGAAAAAAAAAATGTCTTAGACATCTAGAATTCTGTAATCCTTTTTCACGTTGAAATCTTTGAACTCTAGGTTATGTAAACTTTGTGTCAAACATCTATGCGACCGTCAAAAGTACTGAGAACACGTCCCAACAAGCGCAAGAAATTCCGTTGTGTTCACGACAGGAACCGACACAGAACGGACGAGGACGAACGCTTTGCTACCCCTTCGGCTTTTGTTTGTGATGCCGTCTCAACTACAAAATAACGTTACACTGCGTTGCATTACGCGGTGCATAACAGGATTGGTTCTCTAATGAAGACGCATCTTTTTATAGCATTCATGATTGTTGAAGTTAGCTTATATGACTATTAAAAAATGTAGATGCTTATTTCAGCCAACACTGAAATAAACATAACTGTCGTCCTTAAAATAATTTCTCTACAGAAGTTATTTTGCATTTCAACAATAAGTATATTTTTCTCAAGTTTAACCTTTTCAACAAAAGAGCAACGTTCTTCAGAAATTTTTGTCGTAAAACTGACATTTTACCCAAAAAACGAAAGGCACATTAACGTAATCTTAAAATTCAGAAGCCAGATTTAAAGCCCAATAAATCCAATTATTACTCCGATAATAATCTTGTCACATCTTGTCAGAAATTTATGTAAAACACAGAAAGCGGTAAAATTGCGAAAATTATGAAATTCGATATTCCCACATGAAGAATTTAGAAAGCCAAAAGTTCATATATTTTGATTTTTTGTAGTTTAATATCATAGCCACCTTAGATAAATATGATTGATTGAGCGTATTAAACTAATTTATTATTTAATTTGATAGAAGTCATATTTGAAATATTCTGTCGGCTATGAATACATATTTTGTAGTTGGTATTTTGATGTCAAAACATTCCTAAGATGGATTCCAATTTCAATGTTGCATCAACATTTCCAAAATGCCTGATACTTAATGTTCTGTAAGAACAAGTTTCTTAATTGGTCCCCAAACCGATGTGATCTATAAGCTAGTTCCATAGACGTACAACTAGGGAAAAATTAGTATAAAACTATTCAGGATTAAATAGGAATAAATCAGTGGTATAACTTCATTTTGAAATATTACGCCGAATCTTTCGTCCTATTCAAATTAATGATGAATGGAGAATCCGTAAGAACAAAGATATCCAAGAACTGTACTTAAGGCCGAGTATCACAAGAACTGAGAGGTAGACGATTAGAGTGAATAGGACATGAAAAAGAGTGAAGACAGAATGGTTACGAAGATATGGGAGGAAGATAGAATATCCTTCGACCAGTGGGAAGTCCTTGCTTAAGATTGACAGGTCAGATAACCGAAGATCTAACATGTATTATAATAATAATAAATATTTCTTTATTAACCAAATTACAAAGTACGAGTTGTGTAAATTGAGTAAACGGACTGATTTAATTTTTTTATTCGAATATTCGAATAGAATTACAATTCAATATTGTCTCCCTCATAATATCTTCCTTGGGAAGCCACACAGTGCTGGAGACGGTTCTTCCAATCCTTATAGCAGTCCTGGAACTCGGATACTGGAATATCTTTCAGCTGGTCGGTTACGCTTGAATCTTGGGAAGAGGAAAAAGTCAAAAGGACTCAAGTCAGGCGAATAAGGAGCCACAGGAATGTTTTTACTGGCCAAAAACTCGTTTATTGAAATTGCTTGATTTTTCTCATCCCCAATTCATTGGTCAAAATCTGAACGGTAATGTGGGTCAAATTCAACTCTTCCCCGATCATTCTGACTGTCAACCGACGATCTGAACGCACAAGATCCCGGATTCTGTCGACATTTTCATCTGTTCTTGAAGATGAAGGTCTTTCGCAGCGTGATTCATCTTCAATCAACTCTCTTACTTCTGAAAATGCTTTAAACCACCAAAAAACCTGGGTCCTTGACAAAACACTTAAATTCACGTTAAACAATTAAAATTAACAAAAATTTGACAGTTGCTTTCAACCTATTTATTACGTTGCCTAGCAACGTTCATGTACATGTCATACGGAATGTAAAGTTAAAATAACAATACTTCCGTCATCTGATTAACTGACTGACCAAGACCAACTATACCAAAAAATATATTTGCAAAATTTGACAACTTTATATTATAATATAATTAAAGTTAAATAAATTTAAGTTTAATACGGTTTTCTTTACTTACTAACAATAATTTGACATATACTTTCAACCTATTTATTACGTTGCCTAGCAACGGTCGGCTATTTCTGCTTGAACCTGTTATGTAATGAGCTCATTACGTAACAGGTCAGCGGTGTGTAATAAAAAGGAGTGGGGAGCGTGCTACATTTACTAATCACTGACACGCCTGTAATGAACGTATATCTGTATAGTCGTGGAAAAAATACTATTACCACACGAGCGTCTATATGTTGTAAAAATAATCTGTTTACTATCTGTACAGGCGAGAAGCATACAGGTAAACGCAACCGCTCCCAGGTGCCAGACGTACCGCATCCCTACCTAACTTCAATAAGAAAGGGAAATATCGAAAAACCAACCGACCTAAAATAAACTTTTGTGTGACGTTGCTAGCTTTTATACTATTAAGAAACCTTATTTTGTCGTGCCGAAAAATGGAATAATTTTTATTTAACCATTTATTAATTATTTTAATATTTATAAAGTATTTTAAACCTTGAATCTTGTGTGTACCTTTTGTAGTAGTTAATTTGCTTTTTTTACATCTACCTTTATAGACTTGTTTATAACCTTTATAAACTTTCCATATAAATCCCCATAAAATTTGTGAAAACCGTGAAAATCGCTTCAATAACTGTATAAAATTCCCCCAAGTGCGTAGACCTAGGGTTGAACCCTAGTCTGGATGAGAACATTGGCAGAGAGAACGGTATTTAAGGCGATAAAACGATAGGGTTTTAAATAACCCGTAGAATTGAAGAGAAGCATACATGTCACATGAATGTCATGGTATGGATCATTTCTGTCAGGGTGTGTAACAAAACGCAATCCCAAATAAACTTCTCTCAATAGGCAATTTCTTTCTTCAATAAACACCAGGATTGGACCGTCTAAAATATCACTACAATTTATGACTAAAAATTTTATGTCTTTCAAAAAAATCGATTTTAATTTTATTATTTTAGTCCTCGTGACTTAATCCAATTGTTTTGAGTTATTTTATGACTTCCCAAAGTTTTAATGTCGTATTTTGCTGCAGTTTTGTTGTTTATTAGAACAAAAATCATGTAAGTTTGCTAACTCGGCTAACTTATATAAGGTGACCAGTTTTTTGTTTGCCAAACTTTTGAAGTGGAAATAAATTGGATATTTGCCAAGATCGTTGTCCTAAAATTTATACCAGAAATGGAAACATTGTCGTATTTATCAATAGTTTTTATGTTTTAAAAATATAGTTTTAACTAGGCTATAAATAGGATTAAATGAGTTAAATTTTGGCACACAAGGCCTTCTTCTTGGTCTGTAAGTGGCAAGTCGATCCAGGTATCTTATATTGTAACATTGGCTAAACTTTATCGTCAGTTTGTTGTGTTTTTTGGTGGTCTTATGGATCTTTCTCTTGCTGAGTCTTCTGTTTATCGTGGTTTTACTTCTTAATTTAATACAGTTTTTGCCAAACACTGGGCCATTTCCCACAGTTGGGTCGCAAATTATTGATATACAATTGTTGTTGCGTACTCATTTTTGATACTTGCAGAATTGGTGGTTAATGTTCCGTATAAGTCCACCAGGCATAACTCGTCAGACAGAACGTGTATGCTAGTTGGAATGAGATTTGGTCTTAACGAAGCGCCGCCCCTTTCTTTCAAAACATTACATTTACGATTCTGAAATCTAAATAAGTACTTGATATTTATACGTTTTGAAATCCAAGCAATTATTTAATAAGTGTTAACATTTAGCTCGTATTAAGGTTTTTAAAGAAAAACTTGAATAACGAAATTTCAGTATTTATACGCTTAAAGTCATATTTAAATAGTTTGAATGAGATTTATAGTATACATATGTTGAAAAACACTCACTTTATTAAAAGAGAGAATCCTCAAATTATCAATATATTCCGACCTACCAATTTTATGTCTAAAATAGGACATTCCGTTTTTCATCGCATTCATATATACCAAATTATGTAAATGTATTAAAAATGTATAAAGCATTTATATATCTTCACTATATGCAAACAAACAATGATAAAACTAGTAGGCAAATCCAGAGCCGTGAAAATCGCCGCAGAATACCTTTTTATATAAAATTATCCATCCTATTTATAACTCTTTGAAATTGTACGCGATAAAATTTAGCTATCACATTTTGGGTTTAAATTTGGGAAAAATTGGATAGCATTTAGATCACATTGCAATTATATAAATCAGGGGTCTGGGAACTTTTTGGGACATTTACATGCAGACACAATCAGACCCTCATTCATACACCATCTTAACACCTCTTTCATATCCTTACTCTCCATATTACTTAAAAAATTGAAATAATTATCAGCCATTTTCCAAGTTTCAGGAACTAACTATGTAAATAACACCTGTGTAGACACCGCCCTCCCTTGATTCTAAATTGCACAAAAGTTGTGTCTGATTACACCGAGCACATATGCAAGAATGACTACTATTGGTTCCCCACTCTTACATATATTCTATTCTAAACATACAGCCTAGTTCTAATTTGACGTGGTGGACTTATACGGGACATTAACCGAATTGGTTTTTTTACCAGTTAGGTTTCTAAAAAGTACACCAAACTCCCATCTAAATTGTAAATGTAGTTTCCGAGCGCGCTGAAATTAGAAGGAAGAAAATGGGTGGGGTACTTTGCATCAGCAATCATCTACAGAATACAAGCAATTTTCCAAAAGTTTATTTTCCAATTTTAGTTTGAATTTCTTAATTTCGAGAATTCTTGTTAACTGAGGCATATTGAAAACTAATGCCTCCATGGCCATAACTTTTATAAGGACGGGCCAGACCGTGTCAAAAGTGGTTTGCCATTTACCTTAAGTATCTGTACATAAGTCCTCCTAGCGGAGATTCTCAGCAACATCGCGTTTGCGCATGACAGTTCTAAACATGGCGGCCGGCATGGATGTGCGGTTAAAACAACGAGCTGTCATTGAATTTCTTACTGCGGAGGGTGTAGCGCCCATTGATATCCATCGAAGGTTAAGTGCCGTCTACCGTGAGGCGTGTGTTGATGTGAGTACTGTTAGGAGGTGGGTAAGGACTGTGAAAGACGCAAGTCCTGCTGAAACGGATGTCCATGATCGGGCACGCTGTGGCCGACCAGTGTCTGCATGTGGTGAAAGTCAGGCCTAAAAGCCCACTTCTTAGCCTTGTGATTTTTTCCTCTTTCCAAAGCTTAAGGAACATCTCAAAGGGAAGCGTTTTTCTTCGGATGCAGAGCTGATAGCGGAGGTGCTGAAATGGTGCCGTGGGAAGTCTTTTTCCGTGACGGATTTGAAAAACTCGTACCATACTGGCGTAAGTATATTACTGTCAATGGCGATTATGTGGAAAAGTGAATATATCAGTGCATAGAGGACAGTTTATACTATTATTTCACATTTATATGTAAACCATATATCAATTACTAATAAAATTATAGCCATGGAGGCATTAGTTTTCAATATGCCCTCGTAGTTGTAGAATATTGCAGCCAAATAAGGATCAGTTTTAGATTTCTGAAGCCTGATATACGGAATAATTAAATTTTCTCTGAACAAGGCTGGGAAGCTAGGAGTCGATGGTACCTGAGAACAGCAAACCTATAATGGGAAAACATCAAGAAGAAGAAGAAGAAAAAGTTTAAGAAGATTAAGAAGAAAAGAATAAAAGACCTTAAAAAAAGACTTACTGCTTGTGTGGCTATCGTAGCCCTATCACAACTTCTTGTTTTTTTAATGGTTGACAAGCATTTTTTCTTTTCTGCTTTCAATGATATTTTTAAGACTCTGCTGCTATTCAGTACAGCAAGATAATTTTTGCATTTTGTCTTCTGAAGTCTTAACTTTTTATGTATGCTTAAAATAATTTGGTATTGCCTAATGTCATATAAAATTTTAATGAACATTTCTCGATCCATCTCTGTACGGGACCACCATGACTAGCCATTTTCACCAGTAACTCCCCCTCAATCAAATCACACCAGCTCGGTGATCGGGCATGTTGAATCACCCTAAGGGGAGTATATCTGTGATTGATGCCGACCTACAATGTTTTCTACTAAATTTCATTCTCATATTGGTTTTCTTCTATTTCCATGGAGATTTTTATCTCTCAGATACGATAGTGGATAAATATAGCTCACAGCTTAAGGCACTGGGACTGAACAGTACAGATTTTTCAAGATTTTCTCCCGGAAAAATATCATGTAGGAACTTTTATAGACTTATTCTGATAGTTACCCAAGTTTTTAATATGCAACAATAGCTTTCAGTTCGTGATTAAGGTCTCAAAAAGTTTCTGCTTACTCTCCA
Source organism: Liopterus haemorrhoidalis (assembly GCA_963971575.1). Lineage (NCBI taxonomy): Eukaryota > Metazoa > Arthropoda > Insecta > Coleoptera > Dytiscidae > Liopterus > Liopterus haemorrhoidalis. The sequence goes on along the minus strand of OZ020618.1, from coordinate 10,961,365 downwards.
TTGAAGCATTAACTGTTCTACCAGATTTAATTTAAGTTTTTATCCTTATTTAAATATTCTTATTGGATTTCGTACGTATAATCAAGAAATCCATTATAACGAGTAACTGAAAAAAAAAAAAAAACTAATTGACTGTGGACAGAAATAAGTATATATTTTATTGTCCTATATGCTACATCTACCTTGTATTAATAAAATTGGAGGCTTTATCTGTTTTTTATTTTCTCGGTCTCATATTTGGTTTCTACACGTTTCGGATGATATAAGCTGTTCACTTTTGTAAGAACACACTAGATCTGGTTATTTTGGTTATTTTTATGGTGTGTTACTGACTTTAAATGTCAATTAAAAATATTCCTTACGCTGTAAAACCGACTTTAGGTTGATAAGGTTATGATCATTATAAATAAGATATCATTTTTCATTATGACATCTGTCAAATGCATCGACATTTTAAAAAAGTGACATTTTTTAATACCAACATGACATACAGCTTCAAAGGTGCAAACTATTGAAAACAAAATTCCCTCTTAGTTTGTTCTTACAAAAGTGAACCGCTTATAGTGACCTGCTGTTTGGATTTTCCGTAGTCTATTTGGTCTAGAAAAAAATTGAAATTTTAGTCGTTTAACACGTTTTTAGATTAGGACAATTTTTTTAATGATATAATTTACATTGTTTGTGAAAATTGTGAATTAAAAACAGACACAACTCAAAAACTGTTAGAGATAATGACCTGTGGTTGAAATTTTTGAATTATTTGTAGTTTTTTTAGTCTAGAAAAAAATGGGGCTGTAGTCGCAGAGCCGCAGTAAGGAAAACTTGCGCTAGGGGCAGAGCCGTGTTTTGGCGCTCTTGTTAAATAAAAACAAGGTTTTTAGCTCTCAAAATTTAAGTGATGAGCAAAAAAAAAGGTCCTCACCTCCCAAAATCCAAGTGACGAGCAAAAAAAAAAGGTCTTCACCTCTCAAATAGCGCCCCTTAGCAAGTCCGTCAGTGCCCTTTTCTTTAGTGCGCTAGGGGTCGTCGCCCTTCCGCCCCCCCCTTACTGCGGCTCTGTGTAGTCGTTTAATGCGTTTTGAGATTATGACAATTTTTTTAATGGCATAATTTACTTAATTTATGAAAATTGTGAAATAAAAAAATCAGAAATCAAAAACGGTTGAAGAAAACGACTTCAAATTAGAATTTTTGGATTCCACGTAGTTTATTTAGCCTAGGAAAAAATTGGGGCTGTAGTCGTTTAATGCGTTTTGAGATTATGAATTTTTTTAATGGCATAATTTATTTCATTTGTGAAAATTGTGAAATAAAAAAAAAGACAAATCAAAAACGGTTGAAGAAAACGACCTGAGGTCAGAATTTTTGGATTCCTCGTAGTTTATTTAGTCTAGAAAAAATTGAGGCCTTATTCGTTTTTTCCATTTTAAAATTATGACAAATTTAATATGGTGTGATTTATAGAAATTTAAAAAAAATAGTAATAGTAATATCGCAAGGGGTACCCCTTACAATTTTCGTGATTTTTAAGGAACATTTTTTTGTCTCTGTTTTTATTGAAAATTGGTACAAATATTTATTTTAGGTCATAGATCAACAAAATTTGATCCATTTTGAAGTTAGGGCAAAAGTTTTCGAATTATATGTAAAAAACTGATCCAACTTGTACCTATCTGCAGTTAACGCTCCGCCATCAATCACCACTAACTCTGTGCGAGCTCCCAAACATATTCCACCCCACACCATAATTGAACCTCCACCAAAAGGTACAGTAGTAGCAAAATTAAATGGTGCATTTTGTTCTCCTTGGCGTCGATACAATCTTTTCCTACGGTTTAGTAGAGTATTCAAAGCTATCTATTCCTTCTTCTTCTTCAATCTGTTAAATTTGCCGGTGTGTGTATATTTTGGCCAAAATCAGAGTAAAAAAATTTTGATTTTTGAAGATTTCGGGATTTTTTTAAAATTTTGTTGGAAAATTGGTATACGTACATGTTCGATCACAAATATATGGTCACTTTTGAGTTACTGTCTAAAATTTTGACATTTTGACAAAAAAGTACACACAAATGACTTCCATTCGAATGCAAAAACTATAATTTTAAAATTTAGACGTTAATATTAACTCTAGTGTGATAAGGTTATTTTTAAATTTTAACACTAAAATTTTTACGGAACTGAGAATGATCTTTCACACATGAATTTTTTGTGGTTTAATATTAATATTTCACAAATAAGCAAAGCTTTTTTCATAGAATTAAAAAAGTTAATGTCTATATTTATTTTTTATATTTTGTTCTGATAAATGTGTACCCATTTCAGGTAAATGTGAATATTACCAAATATAGAAATAAAACACAATGGTACCATATGGCAAAAATAACCTTATTCAACTTTCTTTTTTATTTTTAAAGTTGTATTGTATTTTAAACTGTAATATTTTTTTGCAGGTGAGTCAACATTTTGAAAAGTCACCTAAAACCGTAAATAAAAAAGGTACTTTCACATACTTTATCAAGACAAACTGATACATTAAACATTATACGTCTGTTTTGACATAAAGAAAACATATTTGTTACTTCAACATTCCCTATGCAAAAAAGGTAAACATGTAAAGTAGATGATATATGAAACTTGCTTTAAGTAATTTATTCATGGATGTTATTTCTTATTTATCTGGGAGTTTATGCCCTAATGTGGTATTCGATTTTGATAAATACTCCCGTAATCACGTGTTTGAATTTAATGCAAAAATCTTTGATTTATCTGAATAAATCGCTCGTAAATTTCTTTGGAATGCACAAATAGAATGTCTTTGATGTGAGTCTCTGATGCAGTACATCTGGTTAACTTTAGGGATAAAATAAAATACCAATGAAGGAGACTATACTTGTTTATTCTCACCAGAGACGTACTTAAAGGATAGGGCAATAGCTAACATGCAGAGCGCTAATATATGATTGATATTGTTACGAATACCGCAAAAGAATACCGTAGCATTGAAGCGGACGGCGAACATTGGGTTGGCCGATGGTTCGAAATCTTTGGAAATGTTCTAGGGCAGTGTTTCTGTGTGTAATAATAATTGTTTATTCATTTTTTGCAAGAAAACAAATATATTTATTGTGCTAACTAAATACATTTATTTGATTTGTAGAAAATCACAAAAGTTTTACAGAAAATAAACAAAATATAAATTATTTACATAAAAAAAGTGCATAAAAAATTTGAAAAAAAACTGCAAAAGACATATATAAAAACTTTCGCGGACCACTAATTTTTTTCTGGGCACCACTGATGGTCCGCGGACCACTTGTTGAGAAACTCTGTTCTAGGGTCCACTTATTAGCGTGCGCTTTTACCTGCAGCCGGATGGGCAGTAGTATTTAGACATTGAAGCTCAGTGAGACTTTAAGAATAGTTATTCGAGACAGTCTTATTCAAACGGTTAAGTCAGTTTCAGGGGTGTAGCCATCGGGAGTACTGGCAGTACAAGTGCACCTCGGCGTGGCGCAAAATCAAAATTATAGGACTTCGAATTGATGAAAAATTTCAAACTACTACAAAAAACACGTACTTTGATATTCTATTATTGAACTACAATTAAAATATTTTTTTCTCTATGGCTACTACACAACTTCTGGATTAATATGAAAAATTAAAAAAAGTCAGTGGTTTTCAAAATTTGGGGCATCTTTTTGTTTGTTTATTTTTGGACGAAATTCACATTTTAGAGAAAATTGGCAAAGGAAAAATCGATTGCATTCTACGTCACCATTCTGTCTTTTAAATTTTGCCGGACATTTACCTAACACCCTGTATAAGGGAGGTATTGTGATCATACCTGACATCATTTTGACATTTCGATGGATCTCCACGAATTGAGGTCCCTACATAACGTTTTGACTATTTTTAGCATTATGTCTGTCGGTCTGTCTGTCTGTCTGTCTGTCTGTCTGTCTGTCTGTCTGTCTGTCTGTCTGTCTGTCTGTCTGTCTGTCTGTCTGTCTGTCTGTCTGTCTCTCTGTCTGTAGGTTTGTCTGTCGGTCTGTGTACACGTTAATCGGTTAACTAGAAATGGGAGTTTACTCGTGTCGGTCTTAAGATTTTTGCGAATATTTCACAACAGAGAAATAATTGGAAAAAATTTATTTAATAAAAGTTGCTATAAAAGCAATAACTAACAACTTTTATTTGAGATATTTTTTGATAAAGCAGCATAAACTAAACAAGTACTTTGTGATGGCGGTCGGTCCTGTGGTGGCCACAGCTGATTTTTTTTTCTCCATTAAAAACTATTTTTGTTGTATTGTTGATTTTCTAAAATTTTCTTCAAATAAATATCGTAATTTTAATTAAGTATTGCCAATCTTAAAGAAAATCTTAACTCTACTTCTGGTTGCAGCACCTCCACTAGAACTGTCCACGAGTCGCCATTGTTCATCAGTATGTGGCATAGGTTATATATCTACAAAATTCAAGCGGTATTTTCTTAACCACACTATTGAGTCACTTAAGTCATCAGCGCCGACCTCAGTAGCGCAGAGCTAGCGACCCTGCTTCTCGTGCTAAAGGTCGCAGGTTCGAATCCCGGCCAGGGCATGGATATTTGTATTCGTCCTTATCATCTCATCCTCATTAAATAAATAAATAAAATTGAAAAAATCATCACGTCATAAATTTATCACCGCTCCCAACCGGGATTTGGGTCACCGTGGGGGTTGTAGACCTGAAACTTCACTCTTCGGAGTAAAAGGCCCGTGTCTAATGTAAAGTAGCAGTACGGTAGTGAAAAATACGGCTCGGTGAGACTACTGTGGGACTTTTATGGGCTGAAAAAGAAAGTAACCAGCTCTGTTATTGGCTAAAATTTTTATTTTTGATTACGTCTTTTGGAACTTCTTTTTTCAATGTTGTTTTTAGGTGCCCCTTTAGTCGACTTTTTTGCGGATTTCAATCCAAGATTATCCTAGTTACGTTTTTAATAGGTCGTTTTAGAACGTGTCTAATACATTTCTATTTATTTTCTTATTTTTAGGCAAACTTCTGTTTGGTTGCTTTTTAAGTTGGTCTTTGTTAATTTATTTTTGGTCCGAAAAGTTAATAAACGATTTGTCTGTCCTTTAGATACTTAATACAGCAGGATGACAGGGGTCAAGTAAATAAAGAAAGAAAATAAAAAGAACAGTGATGATGAAATATTGTATTTTAAATAAAAATGCAATTTATATCAAATTTTGTTAAATAAGCAACACAAATTTTGCTGGCGCATTTAACCCATTGGATATTATTATCCTCGGTAGTAAATCTAGCTTGAAATTTACAATTCTAGTTTTGCATTTTGACAATGGAGATGGTTGCAGAAAGATAAATCGCTCAGCTGAAGGTAATCAAACAATGAAACAAGGTCGTATGAATTGTGTTTTGTTTGTTTTATACGTTGTTTTATTTGGTGTTTTATTGTTTTATTTACGTTACGTAAGTTTTACATAAAAATAAAAATAGCAAGCAATGTTTAGAATTATTTATTTTCAAATAAAACATCACAGTAAAAAAAAAACAGTTTTTGCAAAAGTATTATTGACAAATTATAAATATGTTGTAGTATTTTCCTATCATCGTACATATATAATTAGCAAGTATGTATATGTGATCTAGGTAAAATCCGGACGTCATTTTTTCCTAAGGTCACATGTTAATCCTATAATCCCAGTGATAACGAAATCTATTGGCACAAACAAGTTAAAAATGCTGAGCTAGTATCATTTTTTTGCAAAAATTGAACGTTTTTAAAGTAAAAATTAATGAAACAGTGTTTAAAAATAGTTTAAATAATTAAAATAGTGTTAAAAGAGTGTTTTGTGTTAAAACAGTGTGCAGAGGTTTTTAAAAAAGACTTAATAATTTTTCCAAAGTGAGTACATATTTTTTAATTTCAATATTATAACACTAGATTGTTTAACCAAACAATTACGAGTTTTTAACAAAAAAAAAAAATGTTTTTACTGTATTAACTTGGATCTTTACCACCTTTTCTGCATCTTTTCTTTTAATATTCTTTTCTTTACATAGTGAGTCATGTTATTTTTCGAAAATACCTGACATGGTGGTATATTTTTTGGTTAATTATACGAAATAAGGATACGTACGGATACGATAAGGAGGTAGGGTTGTACATCGAAAGCAAAACATCGATGTTTAACATCGATGTTAACATCGGCGCCTTACTATCGATGTTGAAAAAACATCGAAGTAAAACCATCGATGTATCGGAAACATCGATGTTTTATTAATATTAAAAAAGCTATTTATTTATATTATATAGGTTTTATTTAATAATGTAAAGATAAAATACGAAAAAAGTAACATATAAGACACAAAAAGTATTTATTAGATTTTGAAATAGAAATATTCCTTTTTAATAGTAATTAATTTCACATTTACATTATTATACCCAATATAATAATCCTAATTTGTACCTACAGTCTATTCCAAACGATTAGGCGGAACTAACCGCAATTTTCATTTTTGTAATTTCTCATTAGATATTTTTTATGTATTGAAGTTGACTTTTCCAGAACAAAATGATCAAAAGCTTCAGTCAATCGGTAAAAGTAACTAGAATTGAAAATTTAGTTCCGCCTAAACCAAAGGAACAGACCTTACTATTTTTACATTTCTAAAATGAAATATTGGATTTTATTACAATACTAATATAGTAATCTTAATGTTAATTTTATATTATTTAACATAAAAATAACACTGTCATACACAATTATTTTTATACTTTTTTAAGTTGAAATAAAGTCTGTTCCTTTGGTTTAGGTGGAACTAGATTTTCAATTCTAGTTACTTTTACCGATTAATTGAAGCTTTTGATCATTTTGTTCAGGAAAAGCCATCTTCAATATATAAAAAAATAGCTAATGACAATTTACAAAAATCCAGGGATTGGAGGAATAACAACTGGGAAAGTGTCAACAAGACTCAAAAAGAAAAAGTGTGTTGGAGTCTTTGGTCGTTCGCATTGTTTGCAAAAATTAGAAGTTTCTTCTTATTTTTTCGTATTCTGCTAATTGCTAAGAAGAATAAGAACTAGCACTATTAGTATTGTTATATCACAATAGATGGCGCTTATATTTTGTGTACTAATTTTAATAAAAATTAAATTTTTAAGACTCCAGCGCCTCTAGCGGTAGTTTCTGAATTTCAAAGTTTAAACATCGACATCGGTAGTAGACATCGATGTTTTATCGATACTATTGCCAGCTGACCATCGATGGTAAAAACTGATGTTTTTAAAACAAACATCGATGTTTTCGATACATCGATGTTTTTTTCCCATCTCTAGCCAGAGGGTATCGGCTATTTTAATTATGTCTCTCCATCTTTTTGTCTTTCTCGTGTACTCGTCAGATTTTTTGGCGACCATAAAGTTGATTTCTTTGTCCACCAATTGTCATTTAGGTGTGCTATTTGTCCTGTTCACATCCATTTCATCCTTCTGCAACAGTCTGTAACATCTCCTCCAGTTTTCTTACGGATTTCTCTATTTGGTATTTTGTCTCGGAGTTTTACTCTGAGTATGGATCTTTCCATTTTTCTCTGAGTAACTGCCAGTTTTTCTTAATTTGAAACATGGACCAAGTTTGGAATCCCTAATTAATGTGGGAATTATGTAAGAGTTAAACACCTTACTTTTAATTGTAATGGGTATATTTGCCTTCATTACTTTTTCACTCCCCAGGATTTTTGCTAAAATTCAACCTGACTGACATTGCCCAAGCAAGAAAAAAGAAGGAGATTTTATTCCACTCTGCAGTTATCTTCCTATTACATTCATCCAAAAAGTCTCTTGCCACCTTTTGAACGCACTATCCAATTAATAATTTTTGTGGAAATTTGGCCTGTAAATAACAAATAATAATAATAATAATAATTTTATTGATGTTAACAAATACAAAATATTTTTACATACGTCAGTTATTAAAAGTAATAATGGGGAAAAAAATACTACAAATAAACATAGCATAAACAATAATACATTGAATTTAACATTAAAAATAAAGTTACAAAATTACATTACAAGTCATTAAAATTATTAGCGATGTATTGGTCAAAGTTATAAAATGCTTTAGTTATTAAATATGTTTTTACGGTCTTTTTGAATTGCTGGTTGTTTAACTTCTTTATTGCCAAGGGGAGTATGTTGTAGAATAAGATACCAAAATAATTGAAGGACTGCCTTGATTTGGTCAATCTTACGTATTTTGGTCTGATTATATCATTTTTTCTTGTAAAATGAGCATGTATTTGATTTTGCTGTTCATAATTAATCAGGTTGCAATGTACGTAGACGAGACATTGAAATATAAATAAACATGGCAAGGTAAGGATATTCAAATCAGTAAATTTGTGTTTACAGTCTGATCTATAGGATAAGTTAGCTATTATTCTAATAACGCGTCTTTGCAAAGAAAATATTCTCTGTGAAAAGGGGGAGTGTCCCCAGGCAAGAATCGCGTAGGACATGTGACTATGAAAGAGTGCATGATATGCTGTAAGTAAAATATTACGGGACACGCTATTTCTGAGATTACGCAAACAAAAAATTGCTTTACAAAGTTTATTGGCAAGATGATCTATATGAACTTCCCAGCTAAGATTAACACCAAGTCATCTTTTGTCATAAAAAATAATCAAAACCGTTAGAACCCCAAAAAGCACGATATCTTCTTCTGTTATAGCTCATACCTGTGACTTAAATATATTTGACTAATATTTTAGGAACATTATAGCTGACATTTGAGACGTGACATTTGTCCAAAACTGTGCTATCAAAACTAGTTCAGTACTAAAAGCAAACATAATTAGATTTTGTAAGATTTATAACTATTATCTTAACTAGTAATTAAAATTCAAACCAATAATTATTAAAAACGAAAGTTTAGCTAACTGTAAAATTCAATAAACAATATAATCAGTTATATAGAATCTTGAGAATGATTTCATTGCTTCTATAGCCCTATGAGTGGATCTGGACTTTCTCCAGCTTTGTCATTCTTCTCTATTCTGGACTTGTGTTCCAGTTGGGTGCACTTTGCTCCTAATGAATTCCATTAGTCCAGTGGAAATTTGAAGTTTTCAGTTTTCTGCTGCCAAAAGGCTTGAAGGATCTTATAGACCGAGTGTCATCAAATGTCATTTTATTTATTTTATTTTTTTATTTTATTTTATTTTATTTTATTTTATTTTAGTTTTGTTCGGAACACAAACAGGACAGGCCCAGCGAAGTGTTCACTACTACATAATTACAATGTTAATACATAATTAAACAAATTTGTACTTGAAATACAATAAGTAGTTGAATACAACAAATAGTTAAACGTAATAAACTGTTAACAATACATATTATTAATATTGATGACAAATTTTGTCCTTACAATATTTATTGAACATTTTAACAGACACGTTGGTAATGTTAACATCTGAGAAATTATTATTGTAAGTGCTACAGAGTCTGACTATTGCAGAATTTTAATAAGAATTCGTGTTCGCAAAAGGTATACAAAGAAGCGAAGAAGATCGCGTATTGTACACTGGAACATTAATAGTGATTAAATTTTGCAGTTCAACACATGATAATAGATTATTAAGAATTTTATGCAAAATTCTCATGTCAGTTAAAGTGCGACGATCCTTTAGTGTGAGAAAATTAAACTCGGTGCAACATATATTATAATTGATATAGTTGTAATTATTTTTGAAGCATAAGTATTTAAGGAATTTTTTTTGAATACGTTCAATTTGATTTATATAAATATCGTACTGAGGGTTCCATATGACAGAGGCAAATTGAAGATTACTCTGAACATAGGCAAAGTATAATGACTTAAGGGTTGCAGTTGATTTGAAATCTTTAGTTGACCTGATGACAAAGCCCAGTATTTTGAAGGCCTTTGCTGTGATATTATTTACATGGGGATCAAATGACAGTTTAGAGTCAAATAGAATGCCCAAGTCTCTTACAACATCAGTTCTTGTGATGACAGTACCTTCAAAATTGTAGGTGAATAAATTTCTACTATGATTTCTAGTAAAAAAAATTATAGAGCATTTATCGTAATTAAGGAATAATTTATTCGTGGTACAGTAGTTATGAAAATTATCTATGTCATTTGAAGAAGATTGGCATCCGATAAAGACTGTATTTGTCGATAAATTTTCAAATCGTCTGCAAAAAGAAGAAAGTCGGAATTTTTTATTACTTGATTAACGTCATTGATAAAAATCAAGAAGAGCAGTGGTCCTAAGTGTGAACCCTGTGGAACGCCAGATGTTATATTGACATAACTAGATGTAAAGCCATTAATACATACAGCTTGGGTTCTATTGGAAATGTGAGATATTAACCATCTTAAAAGTCATGACAGAAGTCACTTATTTTAATCTGAGTATTTTGATGGTGGCAACTATATTTTGGTCCTATTTAGACATTTGCACATGTTGTATTATTCCAAATTGTATCTTTCTCCATGCTCCAGCATTGTATCTCCAATGAGGTCCTCAGATTGTTGACAGAAAACTGGGAGACAATGAACTGAGGAGGATTTAGATTATTTTTTATTAGTATAATAATTATTATGTATTTTGTTAATAATTTGTTATAATTTTATCCTTTTCCAAATATTAATGTGTATATTCAATTTTTTTGGAGTCACCCTTTTAGTTACATATAACAAAATTATTGAATTGCGAGCAGACCCGATGCGTTTTTGAAAACTCTCATCGAACCATACAGTCAGGAAGCGAATCGTTGAGGAAAGAAAACCCCAATGGGATTTGTAAAAGCTGACGATGATTGTGATGATCTTTTTTTGTGAATCAGACGAATTCTGTAACTCAGTTACTATGATAATTTTCACTAGAAGTGTCACTATGAGCAAGGTCAGTTACTATCATGAATAAAAGTCATTACAGTGGGTGGCCAAATTATTAGGTGCAGATGCAGTGCAGATTTTCTGTAATTTTCAAATTAATTTAATGAGGAAATAAGTGGCTTTGGGTGTCGTATTTATTTTTATTTATTAGAGTGCTTTATTTAGAATAAAAAACGACATAATTGCTTATTCATAATCATTTATTTTTGTATAAAAAGTGTTAATTTAACAAATTAAGTAAGATCTTAATACAGACGATTCCGCTTAATTGGGCCATCGCTTAATTAGGGCAGCCGCTTATTTGGGCCAAATCTCAAAGAACAGAAACCAAACCAAGGAACCAACAGTAAATTTACATGTTTAATTGGGACAACATTCCGCTTAATTGGGACAGTAAATTTAAGATCACAGTACATATTATGTTACACATATTCTCAAGAAAAAATATGTACAAAGAATTTAATATTACAGCGTTATTTTATGCAGGAAGGAAATGAAGAGAGCCCTACATCCGCACTGAATACCTGTGCTGATTTTGTAGAAGTCAAATGTTACAAAAACAAAAGACAGACTACACGTGACGCATTTTTGCATTGAATTAAATTGTTTGTACCTATTTATTATTTTATTTTGGAATTTATTATTATTTTTTCTTAAAAGTTTATATTTTTTGATTATATGTAATTTATAGTTTTGTCCAAGAGTTTATAAAATAAAATTATTGAAAGAAAAATATGCATTGTTTAATTTTATGTGAAATTCGCTTAATTGGGGCAGCCGCTTAATTGGGCCAAAATGCCTAAGTCCCGATGTGTTCCAATTAAGCGGAATCGACTGTATTTTGTAATGCCACCCTTTGCTACGATTGCGGCTTCCAGGCGTTTGGGCATGCTTTCAATGCAGACTTTTACGTTGTGTCGGAGATTGGGGTTGTGATGCCACTCTCAGATAAGGGTTTCTATAAATTGCCGCTTGGTGGTGATGATTTCTTGGGCGATCTCTCGCTTTTTAAAATAATAATGATACCAGCAACAAGAATATAGAAGAAAAATGATTTAAAAACAATTTATTTTCTCACAAAATGCATTTAAACTTGAAAATTACAAGGGGGGGGGGTGTTGTCTCTAATAATTTGGGCACCTACTGTATACTTTTTATAATATTTTATCTTGTAGTAACGTTACTACTAAGTAATTTTTTACAGAATTGATCTGAATGACTGTTGTGACTATTGTCATAGATTTCATGATTCGCTTATCTTAATCTAGGTGTTTTGATGGACACAAATATACCTTTGTTCTCACTTATTGTTCTGTCTCTAATTCAAAGTTATGTCTCTGTCTCTAGACCTTAGTCCTTAGACTTGTTTTAATTCAATGGAACTATTAGAATTTCATCAGTGGTTGTCAACAAATAATTACTTTTCATTATTTATAGTTTGTTGTCATAGTAACGACAGTTTGTTATTAAATTGTTTTGAAATCTTATATCGACAGGTTTATTTATTGCAACTATACTCAGGTTCTTATTAATTTATTGATTATTAATTATTTCTTAGTATAGACTTGAATAGTGTTTTCATTAGTGTACTAAATACACGCTTCACTCTACTAATTGGTAACTATTGGTGCTTTTAGTTTGTGAAAGGTACATGGCTTTTTCTTTTGTTTTCAGACTTGATGGTAATTAATGTCTGGTAAATGTTATAAATTTTCTATTATCTATTAAGTTTATCTGGACATCTAAAGGGTATTAATGTCTTTCTGATACTGTATTAAATGTTGATAAATAGCTACAATACAATTCTGTTTCTTAAAGATAAGTTTAATGCTTTGCTTTGACTGGACTGCTTAGATGACGTCATTCTTTCGTCTTCTTAATTTACCTTTGATTTAAGCTGCGTTCCCACCTCAGTAATTTAACACTCTGTGCGTTGTAGATAGTTTTTAAACGAGGTCATTTGGTATGATCGGACATGCTCGTGCTTGGTCGTTGCTATACTACTGTTGAGCGAGATAGTACGAGCTTGTCCGATCATACCAATTGCACTCGTTTAAAAACTATCTACAACGCACAGAGTGTTAAATTACTGAGGTGGGAACGCAGCTTTAAATGAACAGTCAACTACTTAAGCTGCGTTCCCACCTCAGTAATTTAACACTCTGTGCGTTGTAGATAGTTTTTAAACGAGTGCAATTGGTATGATCGGACAAGCTCGTACTATCTCGCTCAACAGTAGTATAGCAACGACCAAGCACGAGCATGTCCGATCATACCAAATGACCTCGTTTAAAAACTATCTACAACGCACAGAGTGTTAAATTACTGAGGTGGGAACGCAGCTTTAGACTTCCTATTTACAAATTAGGGTGGCTACATAGAGAAACACATAAACACCATATCTGACCGCCAGATTTTTCCTTTGGGGCTAAGTAAAGTATCTACGCTAACAAGCCAGTAACAATTTAATAGCTGAAGGACAACATTAAAAAAGTCGCTCAAATAATACCAGGAACATGCGTAAATATCATAAAAATGATATTGAAAGGGCCAGTATCTACTATAGCTCGACCAGAGGCTACCAGCAAATCTAGTTTTCGTGGTCTTTTGCCTCTTGGCCTCCTGCAACCAGTTTGTGACTATCCGTTTGATATCGTCAGTCCAGCGAGTATACCAGTCTGAAATTTTCTCTTGTCACGGTCACTATTAAAGGATTACTTTGATCCATCTGTTCCCGCTTCATCGCAGTTTTTAAGTAGAAGAAACAAAAAGTAAAAAAAAAGTGCCTAAGAAGCAAAACCGGCTATTTTCCCAGTAGTGGGATTATATTGCCGAAAAGTGATTCTAAAATAAAAATGTCTTAAAACTGCTATGATTTCCACAGGCTTCTGAAGAGTAATTTTTCGTAATTTTGTCCGGATCGGACAAAGGGCGTAGGAGTGTATAGCTAACAAACTGACATTCGTTTTTATATACAAGACCAGGAAACAGGTGTTTTACCGAAAAACGTCTTTTATTAGCTGGAACTAAACATTTATGTTTTATCAACACCGGTTGATGTTTCACTGGTTTCATAATCCTTCGGTGACAATTATGATGTTGACCGAAGATTCACGCTGTTTATACAGCCACCCAATTAACTATACAAAAAAAAAATCCTGTCTCTTCGCTGTATTTGTCAGAAGTATTCTAAAGTGCCAATATAATTTTAAACTAAATGTTTAAAAAACACCAAAATATTTTTTTGTGCTATGATTTTGGGTTCTAAAGAGTAATTGCCAAATTTGGTCCAGGTCAAAGGATCTAGGAGTGTATAGCGAATAAATAAAGAAACTAGCAGACTGACATTCGTTTTTAGGGTTTTGTAAGAATGACTAAAAATCCCTTATAACGTCACTCATGTGTTTGTCTGTCTGTACGGTAAAAAGGGTGGCTAAATGGCTGGACCTAAAAAGTTGAAAATATTTGTACAACTCTTTGACCCACATCTAGGACTTTATAGAGTTCAAAAAATTGAAACAAATTTATATTTAACGAATTTCGAGTGGAGTATCAAATTAAACCTGTTAATGTGTAGAAAATCCAAACAAATTTAATTTTTTAAAAATAATTTTTTTATTGGATTATCGTCAAACATGTGTCAAAAAACTTTTGTCCTTTATCTTATTTCCCAGAGGGGTTCATTTCAAAATTAGAAAAATTCTCTAAAATGCATATTGATTGGAAACGAAATAGTTCAACAGAAATTTTTAATTAGGTTAGTTTCTCGAAAAATGTGGAATATTTTGTGTCATTATATTTTTAAAATTTGTAGTGTGGTATCAAAGAAAGTTCTTAAGGCGTAGATTAAGGAATAAAAAATAGTAAAATTTATTTATTTTAACGCGATTTTGTCGAACGGCCGAACGGTCTGACCGTTCGGCTAGACCATTGTTTCTCAACAGGTGGTACGCGGACCACCAGTGGTCCGCAGAAAAATTGTAGTGGTCCGCGAAAGTTTTTATATGTGTTTTTTGCAGTTTTTTCTTTTATTTTTTCTGCACATTTTTTATGTAAACAATTTATATTTTGTTTATTTATATTTTGTTTATTTTCTGTAAACTTTCTATAATTTTCTACATTAAAATAAATGTATTTATTAGCACATCAAATATATTTGTTTTCTTGCAAAAAATGAACCAACAATTATTATTAGTGGTCCGCGTTAGAAAATTATATATTATACTGGTCCGCGGTGCGTTTTTCGTTGAGAAACACTGGGCTAGACTATGATTAACCGTTCCTGTCCATTCCAAACATTTTAATGTGGAAATATATGATTTTTTACAATTGACTATAATATTGGACCGAGGATGATTGGATACCCAATCGAAACGTCTCGATAACTTTTTACAATAAATTTATGACGATTATTAAATAAGAATTTTATTCAATAACCTATATATATGTATAAATATATATCACGATCACCTTGAATAAAATTATATTATGTATATTATTGCTTGTTTAATAAAAAAAAAAAAACACCTGTGCTCTGTGTTGCTAAGGTCTCGGGTTCGAATCCCGTTCAGGCATGGAATTTTCAAAAAATAAGAATTGTCCTGGCTAGTTGCCGAAGCAGCAAAGGCCAATAATAATAATAAATAAGCAATATTTCCATAGTTTCCGAGTCATTGTGGCAATTGATAGAATTTTAGGGGTACAGCCTTCACCAAAAATGTTTTTGTGATTGTATTGTGGCAAGAGAGAAATATAGAAGTCACTAATCACGTGAGAAGCTTTCGCACGTCGTCATATATCATAACTATCAATAATATCATCCCAAAAATAGATTAGATTGCTTCCCATGACTCCATTCTTAAAGGCAATAAAAATGTTATCTTCCGTTAAAGATCAGATGATCTTAGACCTACCCTCACGTGATTAAAGTGAGAAGGAAGAGGACAAGATGTGCATCTTTTGTGGGTGTGTGAGAAGGAGGCGTGATTTATGTTACAGTATCTGTTGTTCTCATTTGTCATTTCCGAGAGTAGTAACTCGGACTTACATAGCATAACTGATAGATTGGGTTTGGTTCTGGTCTGGGTATGTACGAGTGAGTACTTGTACCTAGGGCTTACAATACCGGGATTCCGGGATCCCGAATACCGGAATTCCGGACGATTTTTGTCCGTTATTAAAAACCGGTATTTATGTAAAAATACCGGTATTTTGGTATTACATTAGTTGATAAAAATTGAATTTATGCACAATATAAATCTAATCTTGATTAGATGAGTTACGTCCGTAAGTTAGTAATTATAGTTGAAGGTAATGGGATTCGGACCAGTCAGAAAATAAAAACAAATTTATTAACTTCGCTAACGTTTCGATTTAATTTAAATCTTCATCAGAGCTTAGTTAATAGTCACGATATAAAATAACAATTTTAAAATTAATAGAGAATACATCATATTGTCCGGTTATTGAACTGAGAGATAAGCATATGCTTATCTCTGAGTATGTTATTTATGTTAGAAAAATTTGAAGAAATTAAATTTTGTATTCAAACAGCGCTTATTGACATTAGTTCCAATATTCATTTTTCTGACGAAGAATTTAATTTATTATCTTCAATTATTGCTGCTCTTACTCCTGTAAAATTAACAGTAGATGCATTATGCCGAAAAGATGCAAATCTTTTGACGGCTGACGCTTCTTTAACATTTATGTTAGATACTCTTGCCCAGCAAAAATCTGCAATTGCATTAGAATTATTGGAAGCATTAAAATCTCGAATTTTACTGCGACGAACTGAATTATCACAAATACTTCAGTATCTGCAAAAGGGCTCACAAGATGTTGGAGAAGTATTTAAACGCATATCCAAATTTACAATCATTAAAAAAATTGTAAGCTTAACTAAACGGCTCACACATGAAAATCTAGAAGATACAGAAGATATGGAAGTTGTGCAAGAAACATCCCTTCCAATATCTTCCCAAATTAGTAATGAAACAGTATTAGAATCTGACAAGGTAAACGTAAACGCATTAAAGAAAAAACTACAGGCAGCAATAGACGAAACACTAAATATTTCACCCGTGCCTGCGTTTAAAAAAATTCCAGGTCTGGAACAAAAAATAAAAAATGAAATTACTTTTTTTGAAAAAACAGGAACAAAAGGAACGTATTTACAAAATGTGTATGTTTTCTTAATGACAATAGTGCCGACAAGTGTAGAATCAGAAAGAGCTTTTTCGGCGGCTGGTTATATTTGTACGAAAATTCGGTCCTCGCTTGATGATGAAACGATTGATTGTTTATGTTTTTTAAGAGCATACTTTAATAAACAAAACGCAAGTTATTAATATTATTTCATAAATAATTTCAATTTAATTATATTTTTTGCTTCTTTAATTATATAATGCCATACGAGCCTATTATATGTAAAATGTAACATAGAATTTAATATGTACTTTTTTTTACTTGCACGTTTTTTTGTATCTATCTACTCCTACTCTCTATGTAATAAAATAAATAATATCTACTCATTTCAGAACAATATTTATTGGATTTCATATATTATTTGTTAACAAGTCAATATAACAACTGAGGTAAGTAAAAATATAACTAGTAAATTTTTTATTAATAATACCGGTTTTAATACCGGTATCCCGATATTTCAAATTTCAAATATCAAATACCGGTATTCAGATTTTAGTTCGGTATTGTAAGCCCTACTTGTACCTGCCGTTATGTTCTGCACAATGTGAACGTGACGTCATTTGCCACAACTCTGTCACCTGTTCTAGATTTTGATGAATTACCTATTGCTTTGAGTATTATTTATGATTATTGAATACGTACTATTATAATAGAAGTAGGTCTTGTTATCAGTGATTAAAATTGTAAATATATAGTCACCTTTGATATAGTTGTAAGTATTTAGATAGCTCGTTCAAATAACCTCTATATAAAACAAGATACCAAGAACTTGAGGTAGATCAGAACTAGAGTAATGAAACAGATAATGGAATACATCAATTGCAACTCGAACGTCATACTCAAAAGACTGACAAAACAAGGAAACATGGAGAAATGATGCAAATCAACCTATGGATTGAATACTTAAGGAGGAGGATGTAAAACAAACTAAAGACACGTAGCATAGAAAATGACAGAGAATGTGCAACTTTGCTCATAAAAAAATTGATGTGAAGTGTGAATATTCACACATTTCAGGGTTTCGCAGGTATATAATAAGTGAAGGCGGTATGCTGAGTGTGTAGGACAAATTTTACTTTGTAGTAATCACGGCAAAATGAACGATATTTTTAAAATAATTTATCGTCTGTTAATCATATAATAAGACTGGTTATTAAATTTACGCTCTTAAAAATTAAATGCAACATTTGTCAAAATATAACTAGAATTTTGACAAAATAATAACAATGCAAAAAAAAAAACAGAAAAAATAAAATTCACTCCGTACTCGAACTCGAAACCCTTAGTCGTTTCCAGCGCATTTTAGCTTACGACACCAGTGCTCTAACTCATTACGCTATCGCACGCCTTGCATGTGAGTGTCTTACGTTGGTATAACTTTTGTACTTTGTGAACCAAAAACCACAAAAAATGCGTTATTTTCCGAAAACATAATCTGATCAAAAATTCCTGTTGTACTATTTCGGTTCACACCAATATACATTACTTAGAATTTTTTTAGATTTTTAGTTTAAACCATCTGGGCTACAGGTGTGGGACAAAATTTTTTTTGAACAATTTTGGCAAAAATCGCATTAAAATAATTTATTTTGCAAAAATAAAATTTTTATTGTTAATCCACGTACTAAGGGCTTTCATTTGATACCATACTCAGAATTTAAAAAAAATATTTTTGTTTTCGATGAGCACATATTTGTTTATATTTTTAGGGGGGTATGTTTTTTAGATGTTTTAGTATTTTTCCTATGTGCGGGTCAAAGATTTGTATAAGCATGCCAAATTTCAAGTCTCTAGGTTTAGCCGTTTGGCTACAATTTTTACCGAACAGACAGACAGACAGACAGACAGACAGACAGACAGACGACAAAATGACGGTATAAGGGTTTTTTGGTCATACCTACAAAACCCTAAAAAGAAAAATGCAAAAAAAACTATTTTTGGACCGGCACTGTTTATTCATCTATAAAACTTATTTCTGAAAAGACAAAAATAAATGGACCATAAAATAGAAGACCATAATTTTTTTCTTTTGTCTAGAATTAATATTTGTATATCCGGAAGATGCCCGGAGCAACTTATTACAGTCCGGAATTTAAACAGTATATAAAATATCTTAAATATTTGCATATATATATTTTTATACAGTCTGGCAGCTTTTAATCTAAAACAAACAAAAAAAAAGAAAATAAACAGACAGACAGACAGACAGACAGACAGACAGACGACAAAATGACGGTATTAGGGTTTTTTGGTCATACCTACAAAACTCTAAAAAATGACGTAAAGTGTGAATTTTCACACATTTCAGGGTTTTGTAGATATTTAGTCAGTGAATGATGATTATTAGAAGACTACTACATAACACAAGGCAGTAGCCTTAGTAGTTAGTACATAACACAAGGCTACTACATAAAAATTACAAATGTTGGTTTTAAATCCTTTAAATCAATAGGCACGACAAGAAGGTTGCCTTCTCTAGTAGAAATGGAGCAACCGGCCAGTTATTTATTTATTTTCCTAGTCGATATTTGCAAAATAAATTTACGTACCTCTTCTCTACCCATACCAAAATGTATCCAGGTATACACAAATATATATTTTTAATTTTAGCTAAGATATTAAACGAAAATCTTAATACTTGGCACAATTTAGTCAAAATGAAATGTTTAATAATGGTTGAAATAAAAAACATTGTAAATTTTCACTATTTTTATTAACTAACTGCTTACTAGTTTCGGCTTTCGCCATTTTCAAAGCAATGAAAATGGCGAAACCCGAAACTAGTAAGCAGTTAGTTAATAAAAATAGTGAAAATTTACAATGTTTTTTATTTCAACCATTATTAAATATACAACATTTTCACAAAGTTAATTTATCGACATTAAATTATATTATAAAATTAAATGTATTTCAAAAATCAATTACCATTCCTTAATCTGCACTTAAAGAGCTTTTAATATCCCCACAATAAAATATAAATTATTTTTTTTATTATTATTATTTGTTTCAATAACCAAAATCTGTAATATTTTCCAAAAACGAAATCGGATATAAAATTCCTCTCGTACGTATCCGGTTCATAGCAATAAACATTGCTTAGAATTTTGTCAGATTTTTAATTTGACCCCTTAGGGTTAAAATGTGAGGGACACTGATTTTTTTTGGAAAAAATCGTATTAAACTAAAAAGAAAAAAAATAAAATAAATAGAAAACTACTTCCCTTTCCTTTATCTACGTCTTAAGAGATTTCTTTTGATACAACACAATAAATTTAAAAAAAAATATTTTGTTTTCGGCGACACAAAAAAAATCAATATTTTGCGAAAAACTAATTTGATCAAGATTTTCTGTTGAACTATTCCGGCTCCCATCAATGTACATTATTGAGACCCCATAAAAAAAATAAAATAAAAAAATCAGAAATAAAAATTTGTGCATCCACGCATTAAGAGGTGTCATTTGATACACCACTCAAAATTTTAAAAAAATATTTATTTTTCCGTTAAATACATATTTGTTTATATTTATCCCGCGTTGTATTTCTTTGAACTATCTATAGTTTTACTATATGTGGGTCAAAAAGTTGTACAAGTATGCCAAATTACAACTTTCTAAGTTCAACCGTTCGGCTACAATTTCTATCGTACAGACAAACATACAGACAGACAGACACATGAGTGACGTTGTAAGGGTTTTTTGGTGGTCATACCTACAAAACCCTAAAAAGCTCAAAGACTCATAAATCAAAAACAAAAGAATACTCAATGGCTCTGATGAAATTTAAAAATTGATGTCTAACATAAATTTTCACCATACACTCATCAAAACGATGGGATATTTGACGAGGTTGGGAAATCAATATTTGTTTGATATTTTAATGTTTTGTTTTTTTGGCACATTTTTGGAAAAAATAAATAAAAGAAATGTTTCGTATAATTTTCTTTTCATAGTTTTGTCAAAATTCAGTATCTTTTCTGTATGTATGCCATATATCAAGTAGCTATTTTTTCTAATCGTTTCAGTTTCAGACAGACACATGAATTACAATATAAGCTTGGTTATAATTATCAAATACCCAAAAAGATTAATACCAAACCTGTAGGTACAAGAAACCGGCGCAGACCATCGTTTAGTTATGGCTCAGTTACACGATGCAAGTAACTTGCACCAGTAAGTACTTGCACCAGTCACTGGCATCGTGTAAACGTACATGCAGTACTGGTGCCAGTACTGGCACAAGTATCTCATGCAAGTCAAGTGAATAGAAGCCGTTCCTATTTACTGGCACAAGTAGCCGTGCCAGTGACTTAAAAATGAACAGCTGATGTATTTTCGCGGTTACAAAAACAAACTTTTTCACACCTTTTTTTAATAAATGTAGTTTTTGGCGCCGGTTCACTTTTGTTTAGAAAGCCGTACGCATAAAATACATATAATTAGGTTAAACATCGAAAATTGGCGCATTAAAAAGACGGTTTTACGCATAAAAAATAATTGGAAGCATCTACATTTTGCAGTGTGTTTCGGGTTCTTTGCAAGGTTACTTAAATAAGATACTGTAATACGTGTAAACGACAAAACGACTTGTGCAAGTACTGGCACAAGTACTTGTGCCAGTACTTGCACAAGTTACTGGCATCGTGTAACCGGGCCATTAGATAGAGTTGCAAAGAATATATACGTACCAACATGGAAAACATAGGTGTAGAATGGAGAAAATAGTCCACAAGTAAAAAATAAGAAAAGCGCACACTTGGTAATGATCCATGAAAATATTTTATTAAAACTTAATTCCGTAAAGAATTAACAGCAATCACGCAGTCGCTTGCGTATGTCAAAAGAATATTTTTTCTCTTCTTGGCAAAGTCAGCGTTGACTTTAGATCTAACATATATCTAGCTTTGTTAATTGAAATATTTTTGAGGTATTTGGTGAAGAAACTACTTTAGTTTAATAGTTTTGCTGTATATTTCCTTTCATAACCTCTGGGGAATTAGCGTAAAACTTTTTAACAGCGCTATAACATTTTTATTAGTTAAAACGATGTAAGTATCGGAAGGTTACGGTGAAGGTATGCCAGGGAAATGTCTGCAATGATGGCAGCAGACACTGAACATTTGTTCAGGCTCATTTACCTTCAATTCTATTCAGTGGATCTATTCATTATGTGTTTTAATCAAAGAATGGATTATAAAAACACGCATGCATACGTGCATGACGTGTGCACACCATTGATTAACGAAAGTGGTTAATTTAATCAATGGAAGATATAATATTTACATGAATCCTCGTATTTTTAGGTGTATATTGAAACTAAAAAATTGAAGTGAAGTGTGTATTTAATAGGTGTAAGAAGCCAACATAATGTCTAGGTATATTTATCACATCAAAATCAACAATTTTTTTGATAATCACTTTTATTCGTTATTTGAGAACTTCCAGTAATTTTTTTAAACAAAATTGAAATAATTTGCCAAATATTCCAGCGTTTTTTCTGCATTTGCTTCATATTCAAGTCTTCATTAGATTAATAAGAAATATTTTACAGTGTAGAGCAGGGGGACTCAACCTTTTCATACCTACCTCCCACTTTAGCATCTCTATTGGTAGAAAAATTTTCATACCGCCCGCCTGTTGTATAATAATAATAACTTACCAAATACTTTCGCAAAATTTAGCTGCAAAAATCTTTATAAAACAACTTACTACATCATCTCTTATTATTAAACACAACAAATATACATGCACCAAATTGTGGCAACGTTTAATGTCACAAAGTACCCTGTGTAACACAGTACTCATACTTCCCTTACCCGTAATTTTTGACTAGAGGTTTAATGAAAACATGTAGTTAAATTTATCTTTTTATTTATACTTTGCATACATAGAAGTATGAAGTCTATTGAAATTACATTTAGTTAATTAAATTATTAATGAGATCCTTGAGGCTGATGCTGCGAAACTAAATATTGGATATCTGATTCAATTTTAAGGAACAAACGAAGGTCTCCTCTTTCGGAAATATTCAG
This sequence comes from Liopterus haemorrhoidalis, assembly GCA_963971575.1. NCBI lineage: Eukaryota > Metazoa > Arthropoda > Insecta > Coleoptera > Dytiscidae > Liopterus > Liopterus haemorrhoidalis. The sequence goes on along the minus strand of OZ020618.1, from coordinate 10,938,188 downwards.
ACGGTTTCTTTCTTTGGTCAATAAAAAAAGATTCATGCTTAATGTACGTAATTTTTCTTTCCTCTTTCTGCCCACATATTTTTCGATTATCCGGATTTTTCGTTATCCGGACTACCTTCATCTCCGACCTAGTCCGGATAATCGAGGTTCTACTGTATTAAAAAAATATATTATTTTTTTAATATTTTTAATTCCAAAATATACACGCACTATCTTAGCTATAATTACAAAAAATGCATAACATTATAGCCATAATTTATCCATGAACTAAAAAAATAATTAATTTTTTGAAAAACACAAAAACTGCCATATTTTTCAAAAACACAATGTGATCGAAAATTCCTCTCAGATTTATAGTTTAACCCTTTTTAGTAAAGGGGTGCGGGACAAGAACTTTTGCACATTATTGGCTAAATTCGTGTTAAAAGAAACGAATTTCAAAAAATTATCTATCGTTCGGTAATCTACGTCTTAAAATCTTTCTTTTGATATAACACAATAAATTTTAAAAACATATTTTTTTTATCAACGACACAAAAATCGACAGTTTTCGAAAAATGTATCTGATCAAATATTCCTGTTGAACTATTTCGGTTCCCAAAGTCAAGCTCTTGCCCTTTACGTACTGAATTCTTAATTAAAATAAACTATAGGTCTAGCCTGCACTGTATGATTGAACTTTTTCATCGAATATCACATGCTACCGTAAGTTTTATTCATCTTCTTATTTCAACACCAATTTTAAAGAAATCCACTCGAAAGAGTACATAAGTAAATTTACTTTACATATAAAGTAATAAAATCCAGAACCAATGTTCAACATAAAGAGAAAACATGTCGATGGCAAAGCAGAATAAAATTGAAACAGTACAAATTCTCTTTTATATTTTTCTATCTGTACAAGGGGTTCGAGAAGTGTAATCTACTGAAAATCTTTGTCACTTCGATTGCATTGCTTCCAAAACATAGGCGGGACAAAAAATAAAATGACTGGCAAAAGAAATATTATATAAATAATATTAGCTGGAGTACCCGTACTTCGTACAGTTTTTGTAATGTACCTAGATTTTACTGTAACGTAAATGATAAATAAAATATTTCAGTAGAACAAAATATAATCGTTTCTTTGTTCTTAACTACTATTTTGCGTATCTTTTTGATGTTAAATAAATAGTACGTAAGATACATCGTTTATAGATAGCTCTCTCCATAGCTCCCCAAAATATATCTAATTAAAACTGCATTAAACAGAGAAGCAATTGTTTCTTTTCTCATATGCATTTTTGTTGTTATAGTCGGATTGCTGATAGGTGACTGTTCGTTGCTACAAGTATCGATGTACAATACTATATGCTTTCTCTGTCTATATTATTATAATTATTTGCATACCCATGGTAACGTATAGTGATGCAAGTTGACAACCAACCTTCCAAATTATTTGAATAAAAAACAAAGCATTAGAAAGAAACGGCATGATTCGTAGATGTCTTTACTAATTAGAGCACGAAAATAAATTCACAGCAGTACTCAAACAAACAAAATTATTAATTTTAAGGTAATAATTATAAATAAGGAAAAACTTATACTCATACGTAAATTTTGGATTATAATTTTTTGTTTCATTAAATTAAATTTTTATGTTTGCCCTAAGTATAAAGTAATAAAATATTAAGTAAAAATATATTTATTCATATAATATATTGATACAAGTTGTATTTAAATGTTTATTTTTATTTAAAAAAAATTAGTGACTGTAATGCATGATATCGTCGTCAATGAACTATCGCTATCATTTCTTGTATTTATTATTATTGGATTAATATCATCAACAATCCTTTCCCTTTCGCACCATTCATTTATTAAATTTTCGATTTTTTTAACAGATTTTGCCCAAGTTTCACAACTAATTTGATCACAGGCTACTTGCTACATTTTCAAAACTTCGTTATCACTATATCCATTTTGACCAATATGTCTATCATAATAATTTTTTGTTATACCCCAAATTACTTCAATGGGGTTAGACTGGCAGTGATAAGGAGGTAATCTTAGTACTTCATGACCATACGTTTGTGCTAATGTATCAATAAAATAAAATGGTTCAGATTTTAATTTCCTTCGTTTTCTAGTGATTTTGTTAGTGAGAAGTTCAGATTTATTACATTTTATAATTCTACGAATTGTTGATTCCGAAAGCTTCAAAACAGCTGCTACTCTTTGATGGACACAAGATAGAGAAATAAGTGGCCCATTGTTCTCTTTTTCGGAATTAAAATATTCCAGCAGATTTAAAACTAAAGTTTGTGAATTTAATAATAATTAGCCGCAAGCTCTATTAATTAATATTATTAACAGACAACTGACAGCCAAGACAAATAACAAAAAACATTTTTAAAATCGCTGAAAGATGGTAACTGAATTCACTACTTGATACATACATGTAACAGTCACCTATCAGCAATCCGACTATAAGTAAATTATTTCAACCTTATAAGTACCACTACCCTTGCTCCCTAAATAATCTTCTTACTAAAAACTGCTTTGAAGAGAAAAAAAGTTTCCTCCTATACAACTTTAAGGAAGTAACTCCCCCGTAACTCCCCAAATATTCATTCAATCGAAAAAGTATATACAACAAAAAAGATTTTTTTTGTTATTATAAACAATTTTTATTATATGCTCCCTCCGTTCCAAATTAAGTGTCCGATTTTAGTTTTTTTAATGGATTATTGAAATAATTCAATTAAATGTATCAGTAGTTATTTATTTTAATTAGTCCTCGATTTGGGTTTCTTTTACGCCATTCAATAATTACAACACAAAGAGTCCCCGTCCAGTATTGATGAACTTATTGCGGCCGTGCAAAAACATGGGATGAAATAACCGCGGAAAAACTAGACAATTGTTTCATTACACTGCAGAACTGTATGGAATTGACCATGCTTTATAGAGGAGGCAACGATTACAAGCTTCCTCATATTTAGTTTAGTTGTGAAAATATATGTTATAATCTAGTAAACATTACCTGTAAATATTTAACAAATTATATTTTTCCATTCCCACATTCTGTTAAACTTGTAAATTGTCCTGTATATAAATCAACGATATTTTCTTTAATTTGCATAAGTTTAATAATAACTCCTGAAACAACAAAGATAATTTTAGACAATTTCCATTCGTTTCTATATGCATGTGCCCTGGAAACAAATTAAAAAAAAGAACAATTCGACTGTGTTAAAATTGTCTTTTTTACCAACATATAAAAAGCGAACACCATACTATTTGTCATACCAACCTTACAAAATGAAACATGAATAAAACACAATTTGCAAATCGTTATAAATGTATATTCGCTGGTAGTGAAGTCAAAACAAAACAATAATAGAGTCTGGTTATTGATTAAGATACCATTTGAGTTTGACACATGATCAGAACACTCTTTATAGATCGTATATCGATTCCACACGTGTCACACCGGCTGAACATTCAATTTGTCATCGGCAAATGCACTTACGTTGAAGTTTCCTACTGCTCTAAACCCCAAATATTGGTCAGGTGACAGCTTAGACAGCAATGACGTCATTCTTCCTTTATCACGATATACACGGATAGAGGATATACAAGGGTTGCCTAATAAACTCATGTCTTTGCCCACAAATGGCATTGCTAGCGGCAATAATACACTCGTCGACAAAGAAAAATGGGACATTTATAGAACGATTATATTTTAAAGGCTGATAAAAAAGTATTTAACCGTTTTAATAGGTAACTAATAGTGCAATTCCGGACAAATCTGTAAGCTACAGACGATCGTATCTAAGGAGTTGATTTATATGTCGTTATGGACAGTTTTTTACAGATTGTAACGTTTTAAAAGAAAATTTGTTTATTTTATAAACAAATTTAAAACTGTACGCTTATGTACAGCAGCATACTTTATTAAAATAAGACAATATCGCATAAATTTCGGTAATCATGATTACACAATAATATACAGGTAACAAACAGTAATTTTTTTGATTCGTGAAAATTATTTGTAAGTGGACGTACCTTTGTTCTCAGCAAAATAAAATAAATATACTGTGAAGAGTATCAAATATTTTATAGACCTGTGTAGGAATTTTTTGAGAACAAAAAGGTGAAATAGGACATTGTGTTCCTACGATATTTTTCGGATCAAAATCGTCACTTACAAAATTCAGTTTACTGAGAGCCGCATTACATCTTAAGGTAAATATCAAAATTATTGTGTTGTATTGCTTGTATATTTTTGTATAATTGTATGCGACGCTTAAAACGCAAGCATTTACCGAAATTTAATGGATATGATCTTATTTTAGGCTCTCCTTCCCAGTATTTCTCCTTCTCAGTATTCCTCTCTCTCTCTTGGTGCATCGCAGGAAATATCTAGAGCCAGCTTACGGTATTGGCGTACTGGTTTGGATAATTTGGGGCTGGACGCACCGAGCGTCGGAAGAAGGTTGGATAGAAGAAACTTCAGAGAAAAGTCCAGATAATCCTTTTAAAGAAATTATCTGTGTTATTGTTTATATATATACATTTTTTTAAATTTTGAATATTAGTTATATATATATTTTTTTACGTTAGATTTTATTCGGAATGTGTAGGAATTTCGTGGCGCTGGTCGACCAACCCGGGAAAAAATTTTAATCCAGCGCATTCTGGTAAAATCGTTTTTAGCCAAATTTAAATTTGTATATTTGTTTGGTACTTATGATATTATTATTCTAAATTTGTTTTTGGTATTTATAGATATATATTTTTTTACATTTCAATTTGGAATCACAATAAATTATATTTGTTTGCTATTTACTATATTCAGTCGTTGTTATTATCTTATGTCCCAAATACCTCATTTTAGGATAGGTTTCGCCTAGTGAGACTGATTTATTCAGTGTTTATTAAAATCTGGTCTGTGCGTGGGATCTATTGGTCGGTCCCAATTATTTTATTTCAGACCAATTGGCGCCCTTTTTTTTTAAATACCTTCATTTGATTTCTGATGAATGCTCTAAGTAAAAGAAGAAAATCTTCCCATACTGGAGGGCGCAGTAAATGGAACAAACTGCAGGAGTAGACCTAAACTAGACTACATTGGACAGCTGATGGAGGAGTTAGGCTACCTCTCCTACGTCCAACTTAAAAGACTGACCCAGGATCGAGACGCGTGGAGAGCTACTGCCAACCAATCCTTGGATTGAAACCGCAGAAGAAGACATAGGAACCTAATTCCAAATAAAGCTAAAAGAAAATATGCCAAAGGTATCGGGATCTAAAATTAGGCCCAATATAAAAAGTCTTATTCTAATAAGTCTAATTTTGCACTTAACCGTCTTTCCTTTATAACCACTTCTTATCCCGAGTTTTCTTTTGTTCAATAAATTTGATTCATTATTTTGGCGCTTGGAGCAAACCTTTAAATTACATTGCAATAATAAATAAATAATATTTTTTAAAGACATAATTGATCTTGTACATTGAAAAGTATTTCTTTCAGAGAAATAAATATTAATTTTTATATGAAAGCCAGATTCTGCTCATATGATGCATGTTTGCCTTACAAGTTAATTTAACTATCAATTTATAACAGTCAAACATTATTACTTGCGCCGTTCATTACGCATATAGTAACTACTAAGCTTTTGTATGTTATTTATTGTGGTTATTAATAATGTGATATTGTTAAAGATTGCTTTTAAAATTTTGTTTTGCAAGTTTTAATATGTACAAACTGTAGAACTTGATATTGATGTAGTCTATAATAGTATGTGGGGTTAAAAGACACTTTAAAAATAAATAAATAAATAATAACAATAATAGTTAGTGATTGTAGATCTACTCGTTTATATATAGATAATAGGGACCAATAATCGCCGATGATATTGTTCTCATATCAGACTGTGTACAGGCTGCATTTTAAATGCTGCAGGAACTGACAGAGGGAGCTAAAAATGTAGGACTGTAGCTAAATAAACAAAAAACTAAAATAATGGCAAACCTTGTATTGAGCAAGGTGCTGAAAATCGACGATGCCAATATTGAACAGGTTGATGCTTAAGTATCTTCGGCACGAAATACGAATTGACAGAGACAATCCAACGTGCGAAATCTTCAACGGAATATCACAAGGATGGGCAGCATTTGGCGAGCTACGAAACATTTAAAAAAATAATATTCCAATGTGCCTTAAAAGGAAAGCTTTCAATCTATGTGTTATGCCCGTATTTACAGGGCGCAAACCCCAACACTGACTAAAGCTTCTTCTAGAAAGCTGCAGTATAACACAGGGATAAAATAGCAAATGTTGAAATTGGTCAACTGATGAAACTAACCGACATCCTTGTAAAAACAGCATTTATAAAATGGGAATGGGCAGGTCATCTAGCTAGAACAAAAGATGACAGATAGACCAAACGGATTCTCGAGTGGAGACCATTGGTAGATCGTCACTTGCTGGACTGGGGACCTAAAGCATATACCTAGGAACTGGCTGCAGGGATCTTAAGATAGAGAAAATTGGAAATTTTTGAGAGAGGCCTATAACCAGCAGTGGATTCGAATGGCTGAATGATGAATAGCGAATGGTCTAAACGTCATTCAACAAAGCTTTAATGTAATATAGAAATTTATAAAGATTACTCTCTCTGCCCTACACATAACTTAGGTATTATTTTTTTTTTCGAAAACATAATGAGGTATTCTTTTTTGCTTTATCCGTCCAGAACGTTGAATTTCATGGCTATACACACCTTATTTCAATCCAAAAGAATTTCGTGGATTTGACTTCTGTTTCTTATTTATTACACTGGTCAACACAATTTTTGCTGACTTACATCTAAGACTTGTTTATTACTAATTTGGTGCTGCTGAACACAAATATCACATCAGTTTTTGCGTATCACATCAGATTTTTGCTCTACAACAAATACATATTTTCGGACAAATAATGCTTCTATCGTTTAATTTTAGACGTCGATGCTGTAATTGGTACAAATTTGGCGAACAATAAGGACTAAATAATTAGAAAATATTCTTAAAATTTTATTTATAGTGAAAGATAGAAAATGAGAACGTTTAATTACATTTTAATGCATTGGAGTGTTAAAATAAAAATACAAAATAATTTAAGGATTAAATGGTCGTTTGTAAGATCTTCTGGAGTGTACCATTCCCGATAAGTCTTTTTTAATACTCCAACAGTAGTCAGCCATCATCTGAGTATCCCACCTTCCTTGATAACGTCTCTCCATCTCTTTTAAATCATGATGGAAACGTTCACACTGTTCATTACTAACATCTCCAAGATTGACAAGAAATTTGTCAAGGTGACTGTTTAAAAAATGAAGTTTCATCCTCATGTTGCACCCCAGATGATGATAATTTTCAAACAAATTTTCAACGACCTCCACATAGTTTTCGGCTTTTTTATTCCCAAGAAAATTTTTGATGAGCGCCACGATAGACTGCCATGTATTCTTCTCCATATCATCCATATGTACAGTGAAATGTGGATCATTCACTAATTTTCTAATTTGTCTATAACAAGTACCTGCATGTAAGGCGTTCCTACGAAATATATTGGACAACAAGAACGAAGTTGTAATTAAAGTAGACGTATATCAGAACGTGAAAAGGTGAAAAAAGGTAAATATGATAGAACAAAAATTTGACGTGATAGGCAGAAACTGTTAACATTTTTGAAATAAGCACCCCAAAATTAGTTAAAAACAAGTATCAGATCTAAGTCAGCAAAAAAAAGTTTAAATTTGTTGACCAGTGTTATTCTTGTCACTTGTTTTGCGGAACCCCTGAAAATGTGTTCTTAGAACCCATTTTAGGAAACACTGATCTAGCTCAATGTTACTACTGCATAATACTGATACCGCTAAACTAAAAGACAACTAAACAAAATAATCATAGCTCTTTCTGACTTTCAACATGAGAAAACTGGTTATTTACGTGTAATTTTCCAAATAATCAACTAACTTTTCCATATAGTTTACTTTGAAAGTAGCTAATGTATCGTAAACACATCTTGTTTTCTTTGTGTCTCGTTCACTTCCTCAGTTATTTAATTATTGTTCCACATCCCAAGTCATCATTCAGTGCCGAACAATAAGAGAACAACAAAAGATTTAACATCGTGACATTATATTCCATGGCTTTGTTTTGTTATTGATATCTTGTTTTATTTAGATGATAGATTAAAAAAAAAAGTTGTAATTAATTATCAATATATACACTAGTTTAAATAATTGGCGAACGAAATCGTAAAAAATAAAGAGGACGGCTGACAAAACTTCTAATAAGTAATGGCAATAGATTATTACATTATTGAAAGTATTATTTGTTAAATGATAAAAGTTTAAATGTGCAAAACTTATCCGTCTATTATTAAATATTTAGAAAGATTTTAGTTTTCTTCAAAGACTATAATCATATACTTACACCACTTTGACCCTTAACTACGTCATATAAACTTCAAAAGTTTTCTCTTTAACTTTTTTACTTTTAAACTTTGGTAAAGTAGAAATATAAAGAATATACTACAAAGGATTTTTCAAAAGGAAAAGAAAAATTGACCCACGAACTATATAAATCAGACATTGTTATTGATATACTGCCTGTCATTTAAAAAACCAAGATTGACAGTTTTTATAGGTAGGTATTTTCAGAAATATAATTTATATTATTCTAAAAGCTATTGTCATAAATACAGGTTAGTTTTGATAGATTGGTAACACTGGGGTTCTTCAACTTCATGTCCCATTTTTGTTCAGCGGTTGCTGACCAAAAGGACTTTTTTAATTTTCGAAACATCGTGTTTAAACAGGTTTACGCAGTTCATTTTAAACAGGTATCTTTTGGCAAATCTGTACTGGAAGGACATAACATACGACATTGTTGGGCAATCATGTCGTAGAATTTTTTAAGTTGGCAGTGAAAAGTATTACAAATTAATAAAAGATGGAAGTATCACTGTCTCTTATTTTTTTTCTCCCACTATATTCTGTAGTATCAAAAGTTGAAATGACGTCAGAGTTGAATAGTATTGAAAAAAGTACAAGGTGTCTCAAAAGAAATTTTATATTTAGTGGATCGATTAAAAGAAAAGTAAGCCGTATATAGAAAAAATGTTTATTAATTATTAAAATACACTTTTTGGGGATTTATTTCTTAAAAATAATATCGTCTAAATGTAGACCCTCGCGTTCTCGGCACTCATTTAATCGAACAGTAAAATTACTTATGACGTCTCGGCAGGTGGACTCAGGAATGGCTGCCATTTCGTGACGGATATTTTCTTTCAAATGCGCCAGTGAAGTCGGTTTATTGGCGTAAACTTTAGATTTAAGATAACCCCATAGGAAAAAGTCCATAGGGGTTAAATCTGGACTGCGTGGAGGCCAATTTATGTCACCTCTCCGGGAGATCAATTTGCCTGAGAAAATTTCACGAACACGTGGCAGAGACATATTGGACGTGTGTGAAGTTGCTCCGTCCTGTTCGAACCATGTTCTTTGGTTATAGCCAGGAAAGTTTTGCAGGTCAGGTACCAAGAAGTTGTCTAACATCTCCACATAACGCTCTGAATTCACTGAAACTGCACGCCCCCTTTCGTCTTCAAAAAAGTAAGGGCCGATAATTCCTCGCGCCGACATCGCAGCCCATACGGTCACTTTAGGCGAATGTAGGGGTTTCTGATGTTTGCGTTTAGGATTCGTTGCACTCCAGTAGCGGCAGTTCTGCTTGTTTACGTGGCCATTAAGATGAAAATGAGCTCCATCCGAAAACAAAATGTTGGTAAACGTTGAAAATCGCTCAATCACCTGATTTACGAAATTAAGCCTCTGACTGGCATCTTGGGTCTTTAATTCTTGCACCAATTGAATTTTGTAGGGGTGCAGCTTTAGGTCTTTGTGCATAATGCGATGTAATGATGATCTATGCACATTTAAAGCACTTGCGTGCTTCCGAATTGAAAGGTTCGGGTCGTCACGAACAGACTGATTAACATTCTCCACGTTTTTTACCGTTCTTGATGACCTAGGTCGCCCGAATTTTGATTTATCCAGCGTTGTACCAGTCTCTTCAAACTTTTTAACCCAATGTCGAATGAGAGGAATGCGTGGCGCATCATTTAAGTGGCGAAAACCTCGAATACTGCAGAATTTTCTACGCGCTACAGTCGCCGAATCACCGTTTTTGTAAAACTCTCGCACGCATAACGCGCGGTCTGCTCCCGAGAAACGCTCCATAGCGACTGAATTCCCAAGAGCCAGGCTACCGATTGACATAACCCCCGCGCCCCTCGGATACCTTGCGTTCACGCAGTAAGCTAAATAAATATAAAATTTCTTTTGAGACACCTTGTATAATGTAGAATGGACTTATATATAAAATAGTAACAAGTATTGCATCATCTTTAATATTCTATCCCGTTTCATAACATGGTCTTTTCACCGCAATACCTAAAACTGCCGAATATTAACAAAATATCCAGCAATAAACATACTTAAAAAATCACCAAATTTTAAAGATATTACCCGAATCAAACTAAGCATGAAATATGAAATTTCCCTTTAACCCGCCGCTGATTGTGCATATCCAATACTCTTTTATACTTGATTTCGAGCAGGTAAAATAACATACCGACAAAAAAACCGAATACAAATGGATATTTAAGGGTGTAAAGTCAAGATTTCACACCTTGTCTCGCGTACGAAACTGCTGTAGGTCTGTCTGAACGTGATGTCAGTGTGAAAATACCCTGACATGTGGGAGTGGTAAAGTTAGAGGATTTTTTATGGTGGAGAAAATTAGATTTAAAAACACAGTGAAAGTTATAATTTAGTTGATAAATATTGTTAATTTGTTAATAAAGCTTATTATATTCTCGTTATCATCTATCATGAAATTAAAAAAAAAAGAAACTTATAATTATTATTTAATTAACAGTAAGTTCTCCTATTACGCGGGTTATAAAATCCGAGTTTATACACATTACATCGATTTCTTTTTTAGATTTTTGACTTACTATTAATATTACTTAACCACTAATAGTTAAATGAGCATTTTTAAGGGCTTTGTAGGTATGATTCCGCCAAAAAACCCTTATAACGTCACTCATGTGTCTGTCTGTCTGCCGAGTTTGTACCCATTATATACATTTTTACCGACCGTCAACATATATAAGGGAGGTATTGTGATCATACCGATTTTGACATTTCGAGATTTCGATGGATCTCCACGAATTGAGGTACCCACATAACGTTTGACTATTTTTTGCATGATGTCTGTCTTTCTGTCTGTATGTCTGTCTATCCGTCCGTCCGTCCGTCCGTCTGTCTGTGTACACGTGCAGAGCAAATTCGGCTAAAAGGATTTATATGAAACTGCATATTTAAGCTTTTGACATCAATGGCACTCAACTTTTGGTACAAATCGGTTGACTAAAAATGGGAGTTTACTCGTGTCGATTTTAAGATTTTTGCGAATATTTAGCAACAGAAAAAAATGTATTAAACAAAAGTTGCTATAAATGCAATAACTAATAACTTTTATTTGAGACGTTTTTTGATAAAAAACAATTTTTAAGTCTCAATTTTTTCATACTTATATGTAACGTTTCCATGGACATGATAAATAATATCTCTGTTAGAAAATATTAGGCCAAGTTATTTCTACTCTTCTGCTAGAATGTATTTTATACAAGTCCTTTATGATGGGGGTCGGTCCTGTGGTGGCCACAGCTGATTTTTTTTAGATATTTTGACTTACTGCCCTCTAGTGGTTAAATGAGCATTTTTTAATATTTTGTAGGTATGACCACAAAAAAAACCCTTATAACGTCACTCATGTGTCTGTCTGTAGGTTAGAAATTGTAGCAAACGGCTGAAAATAGAAAGTTGAAATTTGGCATGCTTATACAACTCTTTGACCCATATATAGGAAAAATACTGAGAGTTCAAAAAAACACATCACAAAAATAAATAAATATATATTTTAATAAGTTTAATTGGGACAACATTCCGCTTAATTGGGACAGTAAATTTAAGATCACAGTACATATTCAGATCAAATCTGTAAAAAGTTACTGTGTAATAACGTTACTACAACATAAAATATTATAAAAAGTACAATGACTTTCATTTATGATAGTAACTGACCTTGCTCATAGTGACGAATTTAGTTACTATTATCATAGTAACAGAGTTACAGAATTGGTCTGATTATGTTACACATATTCTCAAGAAGAAATATGTACAAAGAATTTAATATTTGAGCGTTATTTTATGCAGGAAGGAAATCAAGGGAGCCCTACATCCGCACTGAATACCTGTGCTGATTTTGTAGAAGTGAAATGTTACAAAAACAAAAGACAGACTACACTTGACGCATTTTTGCATTGAATTAAATTGTATGTACCTATTTATTATTTTATTTTGGAATTTATTATTATTTTTTCTTAAAATTTTATATTTTTTAGTTACATGTAATTTATAGTTTTGTCCAAGAGTTTATAAAATACAATTATTGAAATAAAAATATGCATTGTTTAAACTTATGTGAAATTCGCTTAATTAAAGTAAATAATTAAAGTCCCGATGTGTCCCAATTAATCGGAATCGACTGTACTTATAAAACAAATAACACATTGTTAATAGTGAGATATATGTTTCTGAAATTGAAAATATTGTACCCATTTATCAATATAGTTCTTGTTAATCTAATGAAGACTTAAAAACGAAGCAATTGTAGAAAAAAAACCTTGGATTTTTGACAAATTAATTAAATGAAATTAAATTAAGCTCTTAGTACTCCTTAGCGAATATGAGTGATTACGAAAAAATTATTGATTTTGAATATTCCTAGACATCCAGTACTATGCTCACTTCTTACACTTATTAAATACCTACAAAACTCTGAAATGTGTGAAAATTAACACTTCAATTTTTTATTTTTCCCATAGGATTTGGTTTTTTTTGCGCAATTTTGTATAACGCAAAGTTTCTCTCATTCATCGCGAAATAGAACACACTGTATTGCCAACTTTCGATTTATTTGTAGTCAATTGTAACTACAACACGTAAATAATAATTTCTGTTCTAAGAACAGTTTTAACTCCATCATTTTTACCATGAGTTTCATTTGTGTTTATGTATATTTCCCACCTACGATGTACAATTCATTGTATGGTGTCTCTACATTGATGTTTTGAAGAGATTACGTATGTCTGAGTACAATAATGCAATTATGTTTTAGTCGTAATTTGGTTACTTGAATAAAATGTGTGGGACTTGTCTCGACACGACGTCTGTTTTAAAATAAATAATATCTCATCAAAAATATTTAGTTCCAGATTACAAAATTATACTACATTTAATGAATGTGGTGGTTGAAATAATTGATGAATTTAAGGAGAAAGCAAGATGCTAGATATCATTTTCATTTGTTTAAACTTTTGTTAGGAGTGGCTTTGTGATTTTTATGAATGGGGAATTTTGAGAATGAAGAAAGCTTGATTTGTCTGAATGGATTTCTACAATGTTAGGTATCAAGTGTTATCTATAGTTGTATCTTGGTGACAGAATTATGTGAAAGTATTGTGTAAGAAAAGACTCTTTTACAATTAATTAAACTTTAGATTCCGTTGTCACACTTATTTAGTCACCAAAGAAATATAAGAATGGAAGTATGACAAATAGGATTTCAACCTAGCGTCTTACTCTGACCCAGAGACAATATTAAAAGAATATCCAGAGAAGAGATGATGAACGGGGGAGTTCAGAATTAAAAAAATCGCTTTAAGAGTCATCATTAGCATCATCATTGGCACGACACCTCGAAGTGAGACTAGGCCTCCTCCCAACTATAGTCTATCTCAGAAAGACTGATAGTAATAAATCTTTTTGTCAGGCAGTTACCAGTGGCGTGTACATTTTAAACACGTTTGTTTGGTGTTGTGTATTTTTATAATACTATTTATCATTTTATTAAACGCACGCCTGTGACCATATTTATCATATCATTAAACGCACCCCTGTGACCATATTTTTCCTAAAAATTTTAGGGTAACATTTTTATGATCTATTGTGTTTAACCCTAGTTCGTAGTCCCATAAAATATGTGCGGCACACTCGGTTGTTTTTAACAATATTTCGTTTCGAACTATTCATATTTTGTCGCTTTTGTTTTGCCGCTTCTGTGTGAAAAAACAATAACTTTTTACAAATAATAAATTTTATTACTATCAGTCTTTCTGAGATAGAGTATAGCACAAAATGCTTAATAAAAATTGTATAAACATTTTTACAGCAATATTATATAAGCAGTTCACTTTTGTAAGAACAAACTAAGAGGAAATTTTGTTTTCAACAGTTTGCACCTTTCAAACTGCATGTCATGTTGGTATTACAGACAAATAATATGAAAAGTCAGATTAAAAATATGTCATTTAAAAAAATATAATTTGTCATATTTCATTTTGAATAGTGACATCTTAAGTATTTTGTAAATATAATACTAACCTAAAATAATACAAACATAACCCAAAACTGTAAAGCCTTTTTTTACAATATAACCAAATTTCTAATAGTCAGTAATACACTATAAAAATCACCAAAATAACCAGATCTAGTTTGTTCTTACAAAAGTGAACTGCTTATACAACTCAGAACATTATAATTCAGCAACAAGAATGTCTCTAAGGTAATAAAAAACATTTAAAACAAAATAATCGCAGGTTTATAAAACCTTTTTGGCTATATTAATATTGCATACGCAACATTTTAAAAACCTAATGGCACTTTTTGGAAAAGTTCTTAAAATAGTTATAAAATAAATAATAAAACATTTATAATATTTGTTGATTAGTTATGTAGCAGTAAATTTTTATCTGTTATATTTATAAATTTTCTCTTTTGTAGCTGCATGTTAAAACAATTTTGCAACTGCGATACATATAGATGAATAATCTTATTGAAGTATGAAATTACAATGACAATGAAACATATCTGCATTTTTATATTTATCCTATTGCTACTTCTGAAGTAAAATTTTCTTGCGAAGGCCAATTTACTGTGAAAATATAAGGTAAAACATTCAAAAATTACAACTCGCTAAAGATCTATTAATTTTTTGCTAATTAATTAAATTAAAAATGTTATAGAAAAGAAAAAAAAAAATACTATATCAGTATTACTTCAATAAATGGGAAAAGTTTGTTATCAAGGGTAAAATATTTAAAAAAAAAATGATGTGAAGTGTGAATATTCCCACATTTCAGGGTTTTGCAGGTATATAATAAGTGAAGGCGGTATGCTGAGTGTGTAGGACAAATTTTACTTTGTAGTAATCACGGCAAAATGAACGATATTTTTAAAATAATTTATCGTCTGTTAATCATATAATAAGACTGGTTATTAAATTTACGCTCTTAAAAATTAAATACAACATTTGTCAAAATATAACTAGAATTTTGACAAAATAATTTCAACATAATAAAAATGCAAAAAAAAAAACAGAAAAAATAAAATTCACTCCGTACTCGAACTCGAAACCCTTCGTTTCCAGCGCATTTTAGCTTACGACACCAGTGCTCTAACCCATTACGCTATCGCACGCCTTGCATGTGATTGTCTTACATTGGTATAACTTTTGTACTTTGTGAACCAAAAACCACAAAAAATGCGTTATTTTCTGAAAACATAATCTGATCAAAAATTCCTGTTGTACTATTTCGGTTCACACCAATATACATTACTTAGAATTTTTTTAGATTTTTAGTTTAAACCATCTGGGCTACAGGTGTGGGACAATTTTTTTTTTGCACAATTTTGGCAAAAATCGCGTCAAAATAATTTATTTTGCAAAAATAAAAATTTGATCGTTAATCCACGTACTAAGGGCTTTCATTTGATACCCTACTCAAAATTTAAAAAAAAAAAAATTATTTTCGATGAGCTCATATTTGTTTATATTTTTAGGGGAGTATGCTTTTTAGATGTTTTAGTATTTTTCCTATGTGCGGGTCAAAGAGTTGTATAAGCATGCCAAATTTCAACTCTCTAGGTTTAGCCGTTTGGCTACAATTTTTACCGAACAGACAGACAGACAGACAGACAGACGACAAAATGACGGTATAAGGGTTTTTTTGTCATACCTACAAAACCCTAAAAAGAAAATGCAAAAAAAACTATTTTTGGACCGGTACTGTTTATTCACGTATAAAACTTATTTCTGAAAAGACAAAAATAAATGGACCATAAAATAGAAGAACATAATTTTTTTCTTTTGTCTAGAATTAATATTTGTATATCCGGAAGATGCCCGGAGCAATTTATTACAGTCCGGAATTTAAACAGTATATAAAATATCTTAAATATTTGCATATATATATTTTTATACAGTCTGGCAGCTTTTAATCTAAAACAAACAAAAAAAAAAAGAAAATAAAATACTGCTTTATATTATGAGCTGAAATATCTTGGTCATGTGCGAGAAACAGAGACATATTTAATCCTAAAAATATTATTATTTACGTTAAAAAAAATTGTTTAGGATGAAGAAATGTTTCTTTTCTGTTTAAGACAGTTTTAAACAAGATGAATATTTGGGGACTACGGGGAGCGTTACCTATAAAAAAGTATCTCACTTATTATTTACTGAACATCAAAATATATACAAAAGACTGGTTTAGAATTGGTTTAGAAGAAACGGGTTTTCGCGCCCCCAAAATTGTTCTGGCCCCCAGTTGACCCCCCCCCATAACTGGGGTCAACACTTGTTTTAAAAATAAAGACTTTTTTGGACCACTAGAATTTTAGACGTGCGGACCTTTTTTTAGGTCATCACTTATATTTGCACCTGCTCGTTAATAACGATGAAAAAATGATGCCCTCCTCAAAAATCCCCCCCCCCTCATCGATCTTAAAAGCTAGCTCCGCCACTGCATCATTTCCTACATTATTGAAACCAAATAGTTACTTTTTCGAATTCCTCAATTATTTAAATATCTCTAGAATAATATTGTTATAAACGTTGATGTTTATCGAAATTAGTTCATTATTTAAATAATTTAATCTTATCTGAATCTAAATTTTAATCACACCAGATCTAAAAGCTGCATTGATAATATCAGTTGTTCAAATTCTAAGCATGTCTCTCAATGGACTTTAGATTGCAGACAGAATACCAATGAAACTGTATTTAAAAATATACCACGCTACAATCAATAGCACGTTTGATTCTATTTTGAGCGTTTGATGACTGAAAATTTAAAAAAAATGCATTTTAATAAAACTTGTTTCCTTGTATATATATGTACGTGACGACATATAATAGTTCATGCTTATTTTAGGTTATAATTCATTAGTTAAATATGTTTACTTAATTGTAAACAATAATATTTTCTTACCTCTAGAGTTGATGTTTCATACAGATATTAAAAATTGTCCTTATGAGTAATGCCACCACTCCTTCTGTAGCATGACAAAAGAACTATAACTTATAATACATGACATTTCTATTGGGTGATTTCTGTTCCTTGCTTAGTATTAAATAAAACGTACTTCCTGAATTAAATAAGATGAATGTTTTGTTTTTGAAAAAATATATGCATTACAAAGAAAATTACCAGAGAGTTGGTATACAAGATATCAGGAAGATATGGAACAGTGGCACTCAAGCTGTTTTCTGTGACACCCTAGGGTTCCGTGGGATTTAATTCCAGTATATACAGGGTGGTGAATTGACCTGCGACCAGTGGCGTAGCTAGCATGGGTGACACTCGGAGCGGATATCGATAGTGTCACCCCTCGAAAACGGTTAAAATCAACATTATGTAGAAGAAAAAAAATCAGATAAGCGTGACGTATAATTTTAATACTACAATTTAAATAAAATTTTAAAAAATTATAAGTCATTGATCACCAAATTGCAAAGCTACCAATCAAGTATCATAAACATATATAGAAGAAATTTGCAAACACTTTTAATTTAAAAATATTTTAAGTTTTATAATCTCTTATTTCTAGCTTTGATAGCTGCAAACTTGGAAATTACATCTTCAAAATTAATACTTTGTTTTGCCGCGTGTTCGATCGTTAACATTGCAAGATTGTTAAGTCTCGTGTTGCTCATTGTTGACCCTAAGGAGTTTTTGACTAGTTTTAATTTACTAAAGCTCCTCTCGCACGAAACAACTGATACGCAAATTGTCGTAAATAACTGTAGTGCGACCATAAGATTTGGAAGGGATTCTGTAAAATCCCATTCCACGATTTTCAAGAGGTCTTGGGTATCCGTAGACCTCAGACACTATATCATTGGCTGCTTTTAAATGTCTTCTCTACCTTGGTATCTCCAAGAGGAGTTCTGCTTCTGATACCGCATCGTAAAAGCCACTAAATTTTGATACAGCTAATTTCAACTTCTCGATGTTCGCCGAAAGCAAAGTATTTGTCTGGACAACCTCGAACGATGAAGCTATATCGTCATGGGATTTTGATCTAGTTCGAAGTTCCCTACTGAATCGGTCGAGACATTCCAACATATCCTTTTGATTTCCAGCTGTCAGTGTGAGTTCTGCATAGGTGGCCATCTCCCTGCCCATTCGTTTTTAAGACGAATTCGTTTTTCTATTGGAATGTCGTAGTCGTCGATTTTTTCGCAGAAAGTCCTATTGCCTCTTTTACAATATAATCCCGTTTTTCTTGAATATAAAGACGAAGTGCCTCTATTTTTATAGCTAATTGATCAAAACTCAAACCTTTACTTTGCAATGCAATCTGAGCGCAATTTTTTCCCTCAGTACGCCATTCCAAAAGAAAAGATATCAAAGAAAAGTGAAATTACATACAGCAGGTGTAAGGTTCTGTGCGGCACCTCTGGTGTCTACATTTTCCTGTTGATCACATAATTCCTGATAATTGGGGAAATATGGGAGTGAAGATTGAATACCTGTCGATCAGTGGGAAGACCTCGCAAGAGATGAAGATATCAGCTTACCGAAGATCAAACGAGTATTGGTTTATAATATACATGGAAACACCTGACAGTTAACAGAACAATATAGAGAACTTATGTGAGGGAGGCCAAAAGTCAATCATACTGCCAGTGTCCATAGAACGAGAAGAAGAAGAAGATGCAGGGTGTAACAGCGAAATGGGATGCGGTATACCATTTCGTATCCCGTTCAAAATAATGGTGGTCATTATTTTCTTTATTATTAGAGATACAAAAATATACTTCATAACAAAGTTATAGGAGACCAAGGGGGACATCTGCTTTAGAATAGAATATTTTTGTAACCAGCGGTTCTCAAGCTAGAGCACAGTTATAATTTTTTAAAGACATTTTAGCTTGAGAACCACTGGTTTAAAAATATTTTCTTCTATAAGCAGTTGTCTCCCTTGGTCTTCTACAACTTTGTTATTTAGTATCATTTTGGATCTTTAATATCCGTTTCGCTGTTAAACGCTGTGAGAAATTATTTTTCTCTTGATAATTATCAGCTCAAAATAATGACTGGTGAAACCAATGAAACATTTATTTCAAAATAAAGTTATATATGATCAAAATTAACCATTAAGTGTGGTAAGATCTGCGAGGCAAAAACAAAAGACAGAGATTTATTTAAGGAAATAAATCATTCTTGACTCTATATTAACTTTTCTTTTTATCGAACATTTACGATCGCAGATGATATTAAGTTGATATTAAGAGACCTATTCCCAAATTGCTTGTTCAGCTGCTTTCTTTTATTTAATTAACTTCGAATCTCTAGACAATTTTTTTATAAAAAAAAAAGAAACTTCAAAGATTAAAGTACAAAGGTTACTGGTTTTATCTTTTGGGAAAAATATTTAAATTTTTTACAACAAAGGAAAATTAAGAGCATAAATTTTGTATTAAAAATTTGTGAATTTTAAATATCACGTTTTGCTTTTAACATTAAAATGTAAAAGTTTTTACGAGGTATAAATCGAAATACAGAGTCGTACACAGAAATTTAGAGTGAGGTGGTTACAAAATATATTTAATACTGGTATACTTCATAACATCGCATGTGGCGAGATTTACTAATTGTAAGAGGACGAGAAATATTCTTGAATAGACACCACGAAGCTCTACTAGAAGTAGAGGTAGACCATCTACCAGGTGGTTGAATAATATTGCATTGATCCGCAGACCACACTCTGAGAGATACTGAACTATCTAAATATGGAGTTCATTATTATTAGATCTGTTCTTAGTCATTTTTAAAGAAATGTTTTTATCTGTGGCATACGCAGAGTATGAAGGAGTGCATTAAAATTACTCTGTGCTTGCTTCTGATGACAATAAACCTTTACGCCCCACTCAAATGAAATGAAAATTTAATAAATGTAAAATAATCATAGCTACCTCAAAATCACTCAGACATTTTGATTTGCTCAGTATTTAAATTAAAATAAACTGCATATTTCTATGTTCTTTGTGATTTTTGGGTTTTCGTAGATATAATCAAGAAGTTCTTATCTCGTCGCTCATGAATCTGTCAGCCTGTTCGGTAGAAATTGTGGCCAAACAACTGGATATGATAAAATTTGACATGTGTATACAATTCTTGGACCCATAAGTTAATATTTATTTATGGGGGGAATAAAAAAATGACCAACATATATTTGTAAAAGGGTTACTATAGTCTACTTCAGAAAGAGCGATAGTAATAAATCTTTTTGTCAGGCAGTTACCAGTGGCGTGCACATTTTAAACACGTTTAAATTGGTTTTGTGTATTTCTATATTACTATTTATCATTTTATTAAACGCACGCCTGTGACTATATTTATCATATCATTAAACGCATGCCTGTGACCATATTTTTCTTCAAAATTTTAGGGTAAATTTTTTATGATCTATAGTGTTTAACCCTAGTTCGTATTCCCATATAAGTTGTGCGGCACACTCTGTTGTTTCTTAACAATATTTCGTTTCGAACTATTCATATTTTGTGTGCCGCTTCTGTGTGAAAAAACAATAACTTTTTACAAATAATAAATTTTATTACTATCGCTCTTTGTGAGATAGACTATAATGAAATGTGATACAATTGAACAATCACAATTTATTATCAAAAAAGAGTGAAACTATCATATTTTTTTTTGATAGGTACATCAATATCTTAGAGTAAGAGTGTCAAATTGTATGAGGTGCCATTTTTCATATAAAAGAATAATAAGCAGGGACGGAACTTCATTTATCCCGAAGGACTGAGAATTTTTGATAATCTGAAAAGGGAGGAGAGAGCTAAATAAAATATAAACATATATATTTTTTCATTAACGCTTGATGGGCTAAAAAAATGTATACTGCGGGCCGTGTACGGCTCGCGACCTGTCATTTTGACCCTCTCTTGTACAATTAAGAATTATAAGTTCCCCTCTAACCGTGAGTCCTGTAAATTTGACTGATACTTCATCAGTTTCTGCTAAAACAAATTTTATGCTGTCAACTTTTGGAAGCTCGACGTTCGCAAGGTGGTCAAAGAAAGTTTTACAGAGCCTTAAAACAAATATAAAGACCTGCAAAACTGATATCTAAAGGCCTTATCACACTAGAGTTATTATTCAAGTCTAAACTTGAAAAATTAAAGTCTTTGCATTCGAATCGAAGTCTTGTGTGTGTGATAGCATGACAAAAAACCTAGGTCTTTAAGTCTGAGCAAATACATCGAGATATATTTCCCCTGTCTCTAGAAGACGAAATCCAAGTCGTCAAATGCGCGTGCGCGGACTCGCCCTCTCAATCAGATCAAGTGAGATGGGTCTATTGTTAACGTTATGTATGCAGACGCAAGTTACTTTTTCCTGTTTCGGGTGTGATAGCTGAAGACGTGAAAACTTGAATCCTCGAAAAAGCCTTACAAAATAAAACTTGGATAGCGTTCTACTGTGATACGCCCTTAAGACCAGGAACTGTTAGGTTAGGTTAGGGTATTTTCATGGAGACGAGCTGTATGTAGGGAAGTTGAAACTTTTAAGGAGAACTGCATCAGGTGCGAAGCACAAAAGCGCACAAAAAGGAAAGAACGTTGCGCCGTGTTAAGCGGTATCATCCCTAGAAGAATGACTATGTCTGAAACTAATTGTACATAGGTGCGTAATCAAGTAATCAGTCTTATTTGAATACGAGTGATAGCTGATGATGATAGATCAATATCTATAATGTCTCCAATTCTTTCGTTATTCACTTTTTCTCTTATATATTCACTGCTCTTCTCTAGAAGTCCATTTCTGTCACATTTTTTCTATACCGAGCTCATGTGTTTCGAAATAGTAATAATTTCTAAATGTCATTTGATATATTAATACTGCTGTGAAAAATATTAATAATATAATTAAACTGTGTCAATATAAGTGTTTAAACATTGGAGAAAACACTTTGGAATGTCATTAATCTAATATTTGTACTAATAATTTAATTTTACAACACAAACATTGATCCAATTGCTAATTTCTTAATTCAACATCGTTTCTATTGCATAATTTCAATAAATATGCTAATATGATCAATAAAAAAAATAATTATTATAATAAATCAAAAAACCATCAAAATAAGGACACCTAATTCAATTAATGAAACTACCGCGTCTATGAGAATTAAATAAACGCATTTCATAATTTCAATTGCTTTCACTTGAAGAAAAAACCGATAAAAGAGAATCGGGGAATTGCGGTTGGAAGAAATTTTATTACCAACCTGAAAAAATCATCATTAATGTTGGATAGCTTTATCTGGCATATTAATAATAATGGGTGTTTTTTTTAGAGGTATAGAACTTTAAATTGCAATAAAACAACGATGGATTATTCGATTGACATGAATTTTTTTTTATTCGAAAGATAATCTTGTGGCATTACATTTTAAATATGATTTCTGGCATATGACCGCCACGGCTGGCTCGGATGTAGTCCAATCTGGACGTCCAATTTTCGATGACTTTTTCCAACATTTGTGGCCGTATATCGGCAATAACACGGCGAATGTTGTCTTCCAAATGGTCAAGCGTTTGTGGCTTATCCGCATAGACCAATGACTTTACATAGCCCCACAGAAAGTAGTCCAGCGGTGTTAAATCACAAGATCTTGGAGGCCAATTCACAGGTCCAAAACGTGAAATTAGGCGGTCACCAAACGTGTCTTTCAATAAATCGATTGTGGCACGAGCTGTGTGACATGTTGCGCCGTCTTGTTGGTATGATTTAATGTAATGCCACAAGATTATCTTTCGAATAAAAAAAAATTCATGTCAATCGAATAATCCATCGTTGTTTTATTGCAATTTAAAGTTCTATACCTCTAAAAAAAACACCCGTTACAAGGGTCGTGCAAAAAATAAAGAACTTTGGTTATTAGCAACTTGCCAGTCAATACATTTCCTTGTAAACGATGTTTATTAATGATTTTTTTTTATATAAACATATTGTTTCTTTCTTAGAATTTGTTAAATTCGTCTCAATTCGTGTTTCGTTCAAACAGATCAACAACTAATGCCATACTAGATTTCTTAGAAGAGGTATGTGACACCCTCGAATCTAAAGAATTTTGCATGACAACTTTCTTGGATTTAATTATAGCCTTTGACTGTGTGCCGCATGATTTATTAATTAGCAAAATTAAAAAATATGGCTTCAATGAGAATAGTCAGCAACTAATACAACCTTACTTAGCAACCAGAAATCAATATGTTGCTGTTAATAACAATCAATCAAATATCTTGCCGTTATGTGGAGTACCACAGGGTTCGATCCTCGGTCCGTTTCTATTTCTATTATATATTAATGATTTCATGAATTCCACCATTTTTAAAAACTAAAACAGTTTTATATGCCCATGATTCTACAATCATTTCAAGATCCACGTCATTTAGCGATTTAATTATTAATTGACATTTTTTGGAAGGTCATTAATTAACAATATAAACAGCAACGGTTCAATTATTGTGCCTTGTCCCACCCCTACTTCAAGGTCATAACAGACATGCAGATCCTAACTGGATTGGAAGATCGAACAACAGAGGCTGACGAACAACGTTAACGATGGCTGGGTATAGTTGAAAATTATGATGATGGTGATGATGATAATGATGCTGATGATAATTATGATGATTATGATGATGAGGATGATGATTTGTCATAAAATCAGTCGCTTGGAAATTCAGTCTCACTGTCGTTTACAACCCGCGAAACAGTAGACGATGATTTCGAATGGTTTGACTGGAAAATGACAACGAAAGCTCATTATTTATTATTTCGTTTCTTTTTTGTGATATATGTCCGTATTTATGCTACTTTTATACCAAAGCATATAATAAACACCTCTACATATATACATAAATTATTATTTAAGAATTTCCTTTCTTTATTTCATAAACCAGAGTTAGGAACATTAAAATGTCTAATAAATTTTGATATAAATTTTCTTTTCAATATGATTAAAAATATTATTGTCGCACGAACTAATATAAAATTTAATAGCTTTAAATTTTTATTAATACATTCTAAAACATAAATCAATATTTTTTTGTGAATTCTATTGCATTTCTCTTTAAATAGGTTAGGTTAGTATTGGTTCAGTATGTTGTGTCCCAATTCTTAGTAAAAAACTCTGTCTAAAAATTCTCTCTAAAAAAAGATAATTTAAAGCACCTAAAGCTCAAAACGCTTTATCCGAGTATGAGCATTTTTTCCAAAAAATGTTTTGAAAAGGAATTCTGTTGCAGACTTTCTAAAACTGCGTTCAAAGCTCTTAAATTACTAGACTGTAGACCAGGGGTGGCCAACCTTTTTGGAAGCAAGGGCGCAATTAAGAATTTTCAGAGACGATGCGGGCGCAATGATATGTAATGACATCATATATGTTTTGTTTTTTATTGTTAAAGTTAATTTTATTTATTTTTTTTCATTTCTCAATTTTAATTTCTTAAAAAAAAATTGTTTTTGTTAATTTTAGGCAGTTGCGCCCGCGGAGCGTGGTTGGCCACCCCTGCTGTAGACTATAGCTTGTGTACTGTTGATTGTCACTATAAGTGTGTCATATGGTAAGGCGAGCAACCTTTCAGACCTCTAAATTTAATATGTTGTATGTTGTCGATTGTGGATAGTTTTCTAAACTTTGTAGTTAGTGAGTTGTTTTAATGAGACAGACATATAAACACATTGGCTATCTCAGTCTATATCGGAGAGAACGTTCATATTGTATGCCTTTACATAACCTAAAAAATGTCATCGCGCCGATTACAACAAATTGGTCCAAATTTACAAAAACCAACAGTAAATATGATCAATTTAGGTAATTATGTTAGGTTTAGTTAGCAAAAATCTACGACAGCAGAATTAGGAAATCGATAATAGATAATAAACATTTTATGAAGCCTTTCATGTTAACATTTTCGAGAAATGTAAACGCTGCCTTGAATGTTAAAACTACCTACTAAATATATCCATAACGCACAGTGAACTAATTTAAAGAGCTCTGAACGCAGCTTACGTTTGAAATCAAATTTATGAAGCTGCTTTTTGATGAATCTATGCTCGAAAATGAAAACTTAAATGTTGTTTTATAAATTATACCCACGTATAACAAAATATCCATGTAACCATAGAATTGAGGTCTTTTTAAATACTGAAATAATTATAAAATTGTTTACTTTAAGTTTTAAC
The DNA here is from genome assembly GCA_963971575.1 of Liopterus haemorrhoidalis. Lineage (NCBI taxonomy): Eukaryota > Metazoa > Arthropoda > Insecta > Coleoptera > Dytiscidae > Liopterus > Liopterus haemorrhoidalis. Next base: position 10,912,459 of record OZ020618.1, on the reverse strand, counting down.
TTTTTGAACATTTCCCATCCTCCAGGATAACTCATATTAAAGTCAAATAAAAATCACTGATATTGTTGGATTGGCTCTTTGTTTCAGAAGGTAAAAAACTAGTGTACTAGATACCAGGCAGATGTAGAGTTCGGATGTTTTTTTTCTTTTTTTATCACATCTCTTAAAATGATTCAACGCCACTTCTGAAATTATATTTCGAAGCTAGTTTCTAATCAAACAATTCAGTTAAGGGAACAGTTTAAGTACTACTGATATAAATAAACACCATCACACATCCCGTAATCTTAAAATAACTAAAATGAGATTAAAATAAACTGTTGAAATTCAAACAAGCAAATATCCTGACCTATGAAATAATAACTATGCGTGTGAGATCTCAAATCGCGCATTGCACCAGGTGAACTATTGTTGGGGGAAGGTATTTTCAGAACGTACCCGCCTATAATAAAACAAAAGAAATAAGCACTAAGAAAAACATCTATTTTTGGTGTCACCTGTGCTACATAAAGATCTCACTGCATTCAGAACCGTCTTAGGTATATTTGTCAAGAGTAAGATTTTTATAAAATTGCATCTTAGTCCAACTTATATACAGACCAATTCTGTAACGCAGTTACTATGATAATAGTAACTAAATATGTCACTATGAGCAAGGTCAGTTACTATCATCAATTAAAGTCATTATACTTTTTATAACATTTAATCTTGTAGTAACATTACTACACAGTAAATTTTTACAGAATTGATCTGATAGAAAACAATTCGCATTCCAGTAAATTTCGGAATATAGGATCTGCACAAGAAATTGAGTATATAACAGAACATAATTAAAGTGCATAGGTTAAAATGACTGGGTCATTATAACTGAATGGATAAGAAAAGAATAGTGACAAATATGTTTAAAAAACCGTGGAACGAATGGTCAGAAGGGATGTCATTTTGGGAGAACAATAAGGAGAAGAGATGGAAAGCAGCATCATCTTTTAGCTGTTTTAGTCCGCTGATGCATAAAGGCTTCCCCTACAAATTTCCAGTTTTATTTGTCTAAAGCTTTTTACAGACAGTTCGTGGAGATACTCTTTAAGTCATCAGTGTAGCGAGTAGGTGATCTTCCTCGATTACATTTGTCATAATCTCCACTCTATAATCTTTTTAGACCATCTATCGTCTGTTGTTCTAGCTAGATGTTCGGCCCATTTCGATTTCATCTGTTGATGATGTCAGTGTTTGGTATTTTATTCCTCAGCTTTATACCAAGCATGGCAGAGTTATTTGTAGCTTTCTAGCAGAAGGTTTGGATTAAAGTTTCTGTCCTATTGCTTAAGACGAACTTAACACGTAATTTGTAAGCTTTCTTTTTAAGGCACATTAGTACATTAAAGGGTGAGCAGTGCCTGAAACAGGCGCCAAAGTAATGAGGACGCCGCGGCTTATATTTAATACGAAGATAACATAAAATGGTAGTTTTATAAGGCGTGGTTGAAGTTTACCGCAACAGGCGATAAGTTGGCTTGCAATGGCACTGCTTGTGATCACTTCTTACTTTCTGCTCTTGTCACTAACTCTTCTCTGCTTTCTCGCACTCTATTTGCTCTCTCTTCTGTATATATATTGGGTCCTATAACTCCTACATAGAGCAAAGGGTTTCAATGAAGTGTTTCCATCGGGTACGGTTTGGCGTGAATCCTTTAATCTGGTTAGTTTTTCCCGTACGCATTCCCCTCATCTTTATTGACCATCGCCAGGTTAGTTTGTGTCTTCAAATACTCCTTTTGCCCCGTGGGTTCCAGTCCAAAGCTTGTTTTGCAGTGTTGTCCTGTTCACACCAATCCACTTCCATTTGTGCGTCTTGATTCGTCGGATCTTTATTGTTCTGTGAGCATAGGTCTTTATTAGTAAAGGTATCTGGCCAATGAATGCCTACTATAATTCGCAAACATTTATTAATAAATGTTTGTAATTTGTTAGTCATAGTTTCAGTGACTTTCCAAGTCTCACATGAGTACAATAGGACTGACTTTACATTGCTGTTAAAAATGCGCAGTTTGGTCTTTCGAGATTGGTCTTGGCTAGAGATTGTTGAGCAAACTAAAGGCAAATCTTGCATTACGTATTCTGGCATTTATATCAGCATTAGCTCCCCTACTTTCGATAACTATACTCCCTAAGTAGCAAAACTCTTAAATTCGACTGATATCTGTGTCATTTAATTTGAGTGCTTCGGCACTTATGATCTCTTTATGTATCATTTTCATGCAGGTGTTGGAAGCGTAGAACAAGAAATTCAACCAATAGGATCGCTCTATTTTGAAAAAACCCATACCATGGTGTCGTAAGCGCGGTGTTACAAGCGCGGTGTCGTAAGTTCAGAAATTTCAACTCTAGCGCTGGCCGCACCGTCGAAACCATAATTTCCTAAAAAAATAAAAATAAAAAAACATAATTTGATATAGCGAAATAGCGACTTTTACAATGTTGTCGACAGTCATAAATTCTATTATTATTGATTCGGTTTCAAATATCTGGTCTGCAGAAATGTCATGCAGTGGGTATACTAGTAATACACCCCCAAGCAGGGACCAACAGAATCTTCATTCTAAACTGTGATGTCAAGTAAAAAAGATTATGTATTAAATTCTTTTCTTGTAATTGAAGTAACTGTCTGTGTTTTTTGTGTCTCATTTCTTGCAACAAGATAAAATAATCTCCCTGTTGCCTTCTGTTTCTATGTATATATGGGACGTACCCACCATCGCTATTTTTCATATCGCAGTAAGTCTAAATGTATATAAAAGAATTGGATATGTCCTTCGATTTGATGACATATTTAATGAAACTGAATAACCGTTTACTCCGAATACTTGTATAAACTTTTAGGTTATCACGCCTATAAAGACACCATGAAATTTGAACTTGTAAGTATAACACCACGCCTCTCTCCCCTGTCGCGCCTTTGACACTACCATGAAAATGATGCATTAGTTTTCCCGATATTGATGTTTAACCCAATTTTGGATGCAACTGTGCATAGTGCATTTCTTGGGCATGGTGGGAAGTTTGGGCAATCAGACTCTCTTCTGTAGATAAATTCTTTATCTTCTCTGTCTTCTTAGTTCTTTTCTCACCTCTAACTCCTTTCACTATTTATTCTCCTTCGCGTTTCTCACTTCTTTCCACTTTTCTTTCTTGGTAATCTTCCTCTCTCTGTTCTCATATTTAAATACTGCCCTGTAAACTAGGATATTTTATAGTATTTTATTGTTTGTCTTGACAATTATATCCTCACCCCTTATGACGTTTCTGTACCCTATCCAAACAAAACAAGAGAATTAACTCTTCTATTTTGTGGACATGTGAATGCGTTGGTGTACACTTAAAGGTAATTTATCATTAGTGCAATAGTCGTCAGATGCACACGTGTAAGTTTGCGTGTTGGATGTTTATGGTTGTCTTTCTGCGGAGGTTCACACTTTCCACTGCATCGTACACCACCGCGAATAACTTTATGAAGTTTTAGTGTCAAGAACACGACGATTTGTAACTGTCTTACTCTGTTAATTTTCTTTAAACTGTACTCATACTATATCATATGTTTTACGGGGTGTAAAACTGTTCACAGATGTTCGGTGATTGTAAAAATAAATTTTATTAGACACATTTGCATAAATACATACTCATTTCGTTTGCGAATCTTATATTTAGATGCTAAATTAATGACTCGCATCTTCAAACAACTTGGGATGATAAAGGGAAGATATCGACATTTGATATCGATGGCAACATCGGTGGTCTTACATCGGTACTGGAAAAATATTGAAAAAAAAAACATTGATGACACGACACTGGTGCCCAACCTTTGTCTGGGATTATTGTTTCCCCGGAACCCGGACACGGAATTTATATTTTCTCGGGTCCGAGCCCGCTCTCGGCAGTCCTGGGGGGTCTATTCTGTAAGCTTTTCGTAATTTTCGCACAATTTCTTCGTGGTCGTGCGTCCGATGAATCTCGTGAAGGTCGACCAAAATCGGTTGTGATTCAAAAAAACATCGATGCTGTGCGTAAAATGATTGAAGAAGATCGAAATGTGACTTACCGTGAGGTAGAGGCATCCTTTGGCAAATCGCAGACTGCAATACATTCGATTTTGCATGAACATTTAGCTGTGAAAAAGATCTGTTCCCGATGGATTCCGCATAATTTGGCCGAAGCTCAAAAAAGGCTCGTGTTGATTGGTGTAAGGAAATGCTAAAAAAATTCAACCTAGGCACTGCAAAATCCGTATACAACATCGTTACAGGTGACGAAACTTGGATTTATTCATATGAACCGGAAACTAAGCAACAATCCACTGTTTGGGTCTTCCAAGATGAACCGAAACCCACAAAAGTTGTTCGTTCACGAAGCACTTCCAAGAAAATGATCGTTTCGGTTTTACTGGACATGTCGCAACCATTCCTTTAGAGGATCGAAGAAAAGTTAATGCTGAATGGTATCCAACCATTTGTTTGCCAGAAATCATCGACAAAATCAGGAAAAACAACCAAAAACGTCGCATCATTCTTCATCATGACAATGCATGCTCCCACACAGCACGTCAAGCAATTGATTATTTGAAGGAGAAAAACATCGAATTAATGTCTCATTGCCCGTATTCACCTGATTTATCCCCTAATGACTTTTTTTGTTCCCCAATGTCAAACAAAAAATGCCTGGACATCAATTTTCATCACTTCAAAATGCTGTTGAAGCCTTCGAAAACCATGTTTCTTTTGAGATACCAACTTCAGAGTGGAAAAATGTTTCGAGAATTGATTTGAACGCATGCAAAAGTGTATAAATCTCAAAAGCGAATATTCTGAAAAGCAATAAAACAGTTTGTTTCAAAAAAAAAATTTCTTTCTTTGTTTTAGTAAAATCTTAAAAGATAGGCCTGTATCTAAGTCAAAGGGTTTTTTAAATAACAACCCTAAATACCAATGAACATCCGTATAGGATTGTCTTCGTGTATCATCTTATTTAATATATTTTGGGCAGCTAGAAAGCCAAACAAATTATTGTACAATATTGCTGATTTTAATAAATTTAATTGTCATTTAACTTAAACGTTACTTTTACTAAATGACATTTAATAACTAACTACAATATGATTACATGTTTATGTAATTTAAATTAAACGATTCGTAAATAACTTTAAATTTATTTGTAATTTATTTTGTAATCTTAAATATTGCACAAGTTTTGATTTATAACAAAATATTAAAACATCATATTTGACATTGTGGTCAAATTTTATTGACAACTATTGATATATTTGAGCTAATTTCACGAAATAAATTTCAGTAATTTATTTAGTGCTGAAATGTTTTATGAAACAATTTTGGAATTTATGATTTAATAAAATGTCAAATTCAAAAATGTTAATATCATTATTTAAAGACTCGGAGAGAAGAATTTTAATAAACATAAACTTTTATACAATGTTTAAATGGAACTAACTTGGATTTTTGTTTTATTAAATTGTCAAGTCTATGGCTGCAAGCTAAGCAAGAGCACAAACGTGAGTTCAATTCCTGCTTATGTCAAATAATTGGTATAAAAATATTTATACAAATTACAGGTTTTGCTTAGCCGTTCGCAACCGGCTATAAACTTCAGGTGCCCTTATATGTAAGGATGTTTCGATACTATTGATATGATACCAGTATCGATATTTTTCATTCGATATCGCGATTTTAGTATCGATACTAATCTTCCGATACTTTATTAATATCAGTACATTTGACCCAGTATCGTATCGTTTCTTTATTTTGTTTTGTTAAAACAATATCGTAAAATTTTTATTTATACACATAAATATTTCTGTGATTAAATTCTTTTTTCAGTAAGAAACACTTCTAAAAATTTTACTCTTGTAAAAACTGGTATAGTAAAGGAGACTTTAGTTGACAGATGACGGTTAATTAAAGCATATGGTTCAATGGGAGAGAACTATATCAATAAAATTTTCATTTTTGAATAGAGCCACATCATTTGTTCACAGACAAAGCTAGAAATAGAGAAAGAGATACAATTTGTTTCACTCATAGAGAAGAAAAGACCATTAGCGACCGCCCAGAGATGAAAACGCGCGCGTGTATACAAAGGGACATACGTTGAAGTTACCATATTTTAATATAATAAAAAAATACAAAAATTATGAACGTACGGTACAGTAAAAAGCAGAAATACGTTCTTGACATCTTACATAAAACTGTGTGAAATAGATATATATTTCTTTATCGGTTCTCAATCGATCAACCTGTCAAGGTAATTCTCTTTTACTATAGAAGAGGTACTGGGTACGGACAAAAATAAGAGAATCAAGATATAACAGCAAATATGTAAAGACCTGGACGGTGAGAAAACCATAGTATTTGACAGAAAAAGGCAGTAGAGAGAAGAAAAAAGTGATTTAGATTTAGATGTGGAAATGAGGAGAGGGACAATAATTTTTGGATGAAAGAGGAAGAAAGAACATGTAGAATGTGCAGGGAAGGTAAGGAGACAATAGAACATTTGTTGGAAGAATGTGAAGAAATACGACACAGAACGGAAACAAGAAAGGAAATTTTGGATGAAACAGGAAGGGGGATATAAATGGATGAAAAAAGTGAAAAATAGTAGGGAGAAAATTAAGGAAAGGAGTCAACGAAGTCATTAACTAAAGGAGAAGGAGAGTAGATTTTAAGCCGAAAGGCAAAAATTATAATTATTATTAAATGTAAGTTAATTACTGTAAGATAAAATGTAGTACATAATATTTAATAATAAAAATATCTATTATCATTGTTAATATCAAGGTACGCAATCGCAATGGTGCAGGACCTAGTACCGCTAAGAAACATGCGTTGAACGGTTTAGAATTTGCTGGTGTTTGGTACATTTTCCCTCTACATTTGAGGTTATGAAATGTCATTGATTATTTTTGTATTTTAATTAAAATGTCACCACCAAGAAGCAAAGTGTGAACCTATTTTACCAAAACAGACCAAGGAGTTTTTTCGGTGCTTGCAATGAAGAAGAGTTGAGTAAATTCTATTTTAAACAATCACTCAGACCTATAAGCCTCAGCAAGAGTTCTTATACACACCAGTTTAGCAAGTGAAAGATCGGAAATCCCTTCGTAAAATGTTTATTATCAAAAGTCTGGAACATATTTGGGAACCAAATGTCAGGGACTGACGAATTAGTTCTTAATATTGCATTGTCATAAGGCAGTTCGTGACTGTGGCCCCCCACAATAATAATAATAAATAGTTTGACAAAATATTTTCCTAGAAATTTTCGCAATTTAACGTAGTATTAGACTAATTAATCATTTTCATGTCTTCTTGTTTGAATTTTAATTTTAGCGCCATAATTCAAAATAGTTTGCACTTGACATCAGTGGTAAAAATGTAACATCCGGTGGATGTAGTGTAACATTCATAGCGGGATAACTTGAATATTTGTACGGTAGTCTATTACAAGATGTCTTCAAGGCATTTGCTATAGATCTCCTATTTTTAACACTGTATTTAATTTAATGGGATGTGGCTTTAAAACAAAAAACGTAGCTTGTAAATCTAAGAAAATTTTAAATAAACTAATGAGAAGAATCATAGTCTAACATTTTTGAACATACTTTTAGGCAGACGAAGAAATAACTTTATCAAATATCCGTATGCCAGCAAAATTTAGAAATGCTAAGATAACTATGGAAAAATCTGTACAGAATAGTGTGAGAGACGTCTCCTTCGTCTGTTCGTCTTCTTCGTTTGTTGTTCTTCTTCGTCTATTGTAGGGTATCCATTCTGTTGTTAATTTTGCCCATCGTTTTGGTGTCATTCGCATACCATGACCTGCCCAGTTCCATTTAATTTGCCTCGTTCTTTTTAAGACATCAGTTATATCTGTTTTGGAAATAACTTCAAATCGTCAGTGAAGTGACTCCAAATCGGCAGTGAAGTAATTTTTTTTTGTACGATTTCATGTATACCGGGTTGCATACTTAAACATTAAAACAATTGAAAACAATTAAACAAATAAATGACGGAAGTGGTTGAACATAAATATTTCTATCAAATTCATTAAAAAATGTAAAGAAAATATTAGTAAATAATAAGGTTTTTGCTTAATAATTGTTGTTAAAATACACTTTTGCATAGATAATCATCAATTATATGTGAAAAGGACATCTAACCTAAAAATTAAATATTTCATTTTATACAATTGCAGGATTTCAGAAATAAAATAATGTGCACATTGGCACTGAAGCTCTTTTTAGGGTTTTGTAGGTATGACCACCCAAAAACCCTTATAACATCACTCAGGTGTCTGTCTGTACTGTCGAAATTGTATCCAAACGGCTGAACATAGAAAGTTGAAATTTGGCATACTTGTACAACTTTTTGACCCACATATAGGGGAACTATAGAGAGCTCAAAAAAATACAGCGCGGGATAAATATAAACAAATATGTATTTACTGAATAAATAAATATTTCTTTAAAATTTTGAGTGGGTTATCATATGAAACCTCTTAATGCGTGGATGCACAAACAAATTTTTATTTTTGAAAAATCTTTTTTTATGGCGTTTTTGTCAATATAATGGCAAAAACCTTTTGTCCCCCACCCTATCTGGAAGGGGTTGAACTAAACATCTGAAAAAAATCTCAATAATGTACATTGATGGGAACCGGAATAGTTCAACAGGAAATTTTGATTAAATTTTAAACATAATATACAAAGTATACAGAAAAAGAAAAATTAGATATGAATAAAAACAAAAATCTTTATCCTACATCAGTGGTTCTTAAACTTATGTAGTCCGCGGACCCCGACTTGAACAACATTTTTTTTTGCGGACCCCATCCCAACCCTAGGCATTTTACGTCGTTCTGGAGACTTAATTTCTGGCTCAATAATCTCATAGGCACTACGTTGTAATAAATATTGGTAAAAATGTATCGCTGGTTCAATGTTGCATTTATAGAGGAACATTTTTATTAGTATATAGAATAAAAAACATAAAATTAATAAAAATAGTAGCAAAAAAAATTAAAAAAAGTTACAAATTATAATACGTTAAACTCATACAAACATTTCTTGGTCAAATATTGGTCAAAACAGATCTTAGGATAATATGTTTTCTGTAAATAATTTGCAGTTGAATAAAAATAATTAAATTTTTACTAATTATTGTTTAGTTATGTCAATAACTAGTAGATAACAACAAATACAAAAAGTCTTGACCATGTAGAATTTTTATTAAATGAGTTATTTGAATAAAAGCGAAAAGTTGGGGGATGTAAAGTCAATCTCGAAATTGTTTTACGGACCCCCCGGTAATGGCTACGCGGATCCCCAGGGTTCCGCGGACCACAGTTTAAAAAACGCTGACCTACATCAATATTCTCTTAATACTAATAATGTTAATTAAATTTTTAACTGGAAAGCATGAAGGAAACCGTGTAAAACCGGTATTGAATATTCAAACAAAGAACAAAATGTTGTTTCCTGATTTAAAAAATTCTGGTAGTATGGTAGCATATCCTTGATAAAAATTTAATCAAAGAGTCGGGACTCAATAATTTTTTCCAACTCCCGACTCCGACTCCGACTCCTCCAAAAAGCTGCGACTCCTCGACTTCGACTACCCATCCCTGATATTTCGTGATAAAAAAAATTCGACTTCACTGCCTTGGTACACAAAAAACTATTTTCTTACCAATTTCTGCTTTTTATAAAATTAATTTTCTTTTCGTGAGTCCTATATTTCATAGGCCCTTGGCACTGTGTCTAAAGTGTCTAAAATGAATACGGCAGTCTTATGTTATTAACTTTTGTACAGTTTTATTCCAGTATTTCTTTTATTTTTTATGAATGAATCTCATCTAAAATTTAAAATTCAAATTAGCTGTAAAAAACTGGTACGCCACTGTGAATGATCTGGCAGCCCAGCCTTCTGTTGGGGTAATTAACCCTATGCAAAGGTCAGATGAAAACCAGGTATCTGAAATGTCCTTCTATAAATCATGTATTGAATTATGTTATGAACTTGCATTAGGAGAAACTCTTACTTCCTTCAGAAACGCCCACCTTAAAAGGTTTTCAAATAACTCTTCTTTTTGTTTTGTAAATCAATTTAAATAATTTTATGTAGTCTATTTAATGTAGATTAGTCTATAAACTTACATGGAAACAAAATTCTACAGAAACCATTTGAATTTGAAATTTTAAATCTGATTTAGATAAGATATTTAAAACTAATAAGATGACAATAGGTTTTTTTTGTAATACGGGATTTTTGAACACTGCCATACAGTATCTAAAATAAGACATCGAAATTGTAAATAGGTGCTGCGGGTTATATTGATTTCATTTTCGTAAAGAACAAAGTACCAAGTGGCATTCCAGCATCATCAAATGCAGTATTTTTCGATGGTTCTGGATGGTTTCGATGGCCATTCAAAAAATTCTTTACTCTTTCAAATATTCCCTTATTATTTCAAATATTTTCCCATTATTTCAAATATTTCCCTAGTATTACAAATATTTCCCTAGTATTTCAAATATTTCCCCATTATTTCAAATATATCTCTATTATTACAAATATTTCCCTAGTATTACAAATATTTCACTATTATTTCAAATACATATTTCCCTACCATTTCAAATAATTCCTTATTATTTCAAATATTGTTTAAATATTTCCTGGTATTTCAAATAATTCTAGTATTTCAAATACATTTAAATTATTTGATTTTTTTTTCTGATTTCATATAACTATTTAGACAATTTTGTGTAGAATGGTTCAAATAATTCGTTTTATTTCGTTGTGATTAATTATAGTCCAGAAGCATCGAAAAATACTCGCGTCCCTTTATACACGGAGTGCAATATGAACAGCTTTATGTTGGACACATAATACATTTATTATTTGATGGTCGTAGATAAAATTATATCTGCGTAGCAAAGTTTAATTACGCTAGTCTATTTACTATGTTTATTTAACCAGGCAATTATTAGAATATGGTAGGGAATGTACTAAAAAAAAAATATTCTTTTAAAAAAGCACAGTAAAAAAATGAATTGCTACTTTATCGCGGTATACTTGTAGGCGAGCTGTAATAAACATCTCAGCCAAGACAAAATATTTTGAATGGTTCTATTCACCTTAGAGCGAACTTATTAGTCTCCGAATAAGGAGCTATATGGGACCTATCGAGGCGCCTTTACCGTCATATCTCCAGCCTGGAGACGTAACAAGAACCAAATTAAAAAGTTTTCAAACAGCCCATAAATAAAAGTTATGAAGATTAATGCATTTTTTATGAAGAGCGGGATTGCGCGCTGGAAGCAGACATAACTGATTCAATTTTCACTCATCGGAAAGTTGTCGGGTTGGCTGGAAACTGGAAACATTCGTAAAGTCTATCGCCTGAAAAATATTGGGAATTCAATCAATGACTTCACGCCACACTCGCTTCAATGTATATTGAATCATTTACTTTATTGGATTACACGATTTATAATTCTATAGTTTTATGATCAAGTTTTACTAATTGGCTTTTGAACTCTTGTTGAGTTCACAACTACGACAAACAAAAAACAACTAAAACATACATTTTTCTCTTTTACGAACAGGGTTAATATTATAGATTACATATTTATCATAATAAACTAACAATCATAAATATTAGAAGTAACAATCTATACATGAAATTTAGCAGACAATTTTCATTTATCTAATACAAGGTGTCTCAAAAGAAATTTTATATTTAGTGGATCGATTAAAAAAAAAGTAAGCCGTATATAGAAAAAATGTTTATTAATTATTAAAATACACTTTTTGGGGATTTATTTCTTAAAAATAATATCGTCTAAATGTAGACCCTCGCGTTCTCGGCACTCATTTAATCGAACAGTAAAATTACTTATGACGTCTCGGCAGGTGGACTCAGGGATGGCTGCCATTTCGTGACGGATATTTTCTTTCAAATGCGCCAGTGAAGTCGGTTTATTGGCGTAAACTTTAGATTTAAGATAACCCCCATAGGAAAAAGTCCATAGGGGTTAAATCTGGACTGCGTGGAGGCCAATTTATGTCACCTCTCCGGGAGATCAATTTGCCTGAGAAAATTTCACGAACACGTGGCAGAGACATATTGGACGTGTGTGAAGTTGCTCCGTCCTGTTGGAACCATGTTCTTTGGTTATAGCCAGGAAAGTTTTGCAGTTCAGGTACCAAGAAGTTATCTAACATCTCCACATAACGCTCTGAATTCACTGTAACTGCACGCCCTCTTACGTCTTCAAAAAAGTAAGGACCGATAATTCCTCGCGCCGACATCGCAGCCCATACGGTCACTTTAGGCAAATGTAGGGGTTTCTGATGTTTGCGTTTCGGATTCGTTGCACTCCAGTAGCGGCAGTTCTGCTTATTTACGTGGCCATTAAGATGAAAATGAGCTTCATCCGAAAACAAAATGTTGGTAAACGTTGAAAATCGCTCAATCACCTGATTTACGAAATTAAGCCTTTGACTGGCATCTTGGGGCTTTAATTCTTGCACCAATTGAATTTTGTAGGGGTGCAGCTTTAGGTCTTTGTGCATAATGCGATGTAATGATGATCTATGCACATTTAAAGCACTTGCGCGCTTCCGAATTGAAAGGTTCGGGTCGTCACGAACAGACTGATTAACATTCTCCACGTTTTCTACCGTTCTTGATGACCTAGGTCGCCCGGATTTTGATTTATCCAGCGTTGTACCAGTCTCTTCAAACTTTTTAACCCAATATCGAATGAGAGGAATGCTTGGCGCATCATTTAAGTGGCGAAAACCTCGAATCCTGAAAAAATTTCTACGCGCTACAGTCGCCTAATCACCGTTTTTGTAAAACTCTCGCACGCATAACGCGCGGTCTGCTCCCGAGAAACGCTCCATAGCGACTAAATTCCCAAGAGCCAGGCTACCGATTGGCATAACCCCCGCGCCCCTCGGATACGTTGCGTTCACGCAGTAAGCTAAATAAATATAAAATTTCTTTTGAGACACCTTGTACTATACGTTTAGGGAGGTTCTGTAAAAAAAAAATTGTTTGATTTCTGTAAATCAAAAACGCACCATTATTATTTTGGAACAGGCTTTATATTGAATCGGAAAATTTAAAAAAACATCATATGTTTTGAACCAGTTAACAGCAGACTATCTTTCATCAGAATTAAAGGTAAATTTTTCAATATTGCGATAATTAACACACACGCAACAACTGAAGATAGTGATGAAGAAGCTAAAGATTCGTTTTATGACAATCTTCAACGAATATACAACAGTTTACCATCGTATTATATTAAAATTGTAGCGGGCGATTTCTACGCAAAGCTAGGCAAAGAAAATTTATGGAAACCTCATTTAAGCAAGAAAAGTCTACACGAAGAAACAAGTGAAATGGTTTGAGATTGGTCAGCTTTGAAGTGTCTTTAGATTTAAATGTTAGAAGTACAATGTTTCCACATAAGGCAGTACACAAGCACTCATGGATATTCCCAGATGGATGCACTAGGAATCAGACAGATCATGTACTATTGGAAAGAAGACATCAGAGTGATATAATTGATGTTTGAAGTTTTAGAGGTGCTGAATTTGATTCCGACAACCATTTTGTCATATACACCATTAGACAAAGATTAGCAATACATGAAATGAAAATGGCAGTTACAGTAAAGAAATGGAATTTAGAGAATAAATTAATAGGCATCAGAAAACAATTTTCCGTATTTTTTTAGACATGTTTGTGGATTTTAAATAACTTACAGCAATAGTTCAGGTGTTTTGTCGCTGTATTACCATGTCTGAAACAAAATATCTGGTGATTTTCAACCAGTTCCATCTTAAAAATAACAGGACTAAAGAAAATCTATTTACAAAAATGAAATTCCAAAGAAACAATTTATTGAAATAAAATCAACTATAGTTAACTCAAAAAAATGCATCATATCAACTTGCATTCCCCTTCTCTACTTACTAGGTATTGCACAACGTTTACTGTCCGATAATTTTGTGGCCAAACATCGTAGTTTCAGAGTTTTAACTACTCCTGACTTATATCTGGGGTCTTTCGAACCTATAACTCAATGAAAAACCTCCATCTTGTACAGTTTTGAGCTAAGTTTTTGATTTCGGCCCAGAATTTCTCATTTTTCTTATATATTTTTTCACTGTTCAGTCACACGCAACTAAACTTCTTGGGTCTACCGACCCTTCTTTTTCCTTGAGGATTTCGATGAAATGCTTGCTTGGAGGTCTAATCTGTAACTTTTCGACAGTTACAAGCACACTGTCCTGTCACAAGCACACTGCACTGTAAGTAATAAGTGGCACCATTTGAAATTTTAACTTATTATGACAAATTTTAACTTATATTTCATACAATTGCTTTATAAAACAGGGCTTTTCTGAATAGAAATGCCATAAATTTTACAAATATTGATAATAATTTCGAAAATATATCGAATTCCTTCGAGAATTGTCTATTGGACAACTTCGTCATTGGAATCAAGAAAGAGGATTGCAGATGCCGTTGGAGTAATGGTGCAAAACTGTACAACAGTTTATTTAAATTAGTTAAATGTTATCAGCAGTCTCTTATATGTTTAATATAAATAAGTTAAATAACACAGAAACAAGTACAAAAAATGTATATTGTCATTTTACCGATCCGCTTTGTCTCCTACACAACCAATACTTCTAACAATCCAAAAAATTAATTTCCCTGTGCCATAACTAAAACATTTAACGTACACCCCGAGAAGTTTTTGATCAAAATTTGTAGTCCCAGAGTTCTGACGCGTACGCGGATATATTGAGAAACACTGTCTTCGTGTATAGGAACAAGGTAGGCATTAACAAAAGTAAAACAAATATGTACAAGTTGTCTAAGACCCACGCGACTTACTGGGTACTTACTAACACCAATCAAGTGAGAACCACGTGAATGCGGCAATTAAACAACACGACTTAGCTTTATTTTGTGCAGTTATTTCATACACGTATCGATAAACAAAAGGAGAAGAAGACGCCCAAAAGAAAATTTGTTTGAAGCGATGAAGACTTGAGAGCTCTAAAACTAAGAAACTGAGATGAACCAGCACACGACAGTCAAAAATGGAGAAAGATCATTAATAAAGCCCAAGGTCTTAATGGCCAACTCTGCTGTTATATTATTATTATTATTTACCGATAAATTTACTAAAAATATGACCGAATAAAATTTCTTACAATCTATGAGAAAAATACTAGTTTGGAATGATTTATGCTCTGGACATGTCATGTTAAGTAAAAGTAATATTTACTTATCTTTAAATAAGTCAAGTTCAATGACAGTTTTGTTTATATTTGAAGAAGAATTCCGAGATACATTTTGGTTGAAAGTGTGTTAGTTCATAAAATATTAGTTAAAGATAAAATATCTTATCATTTCCCTTCAGTTTAGAAATTTACAATTGGTTTAATTTTTAGACACCAAAACAAAAAAAATCTATTTATTGACATAAGATTGTTACCAGAACACTGTCTAGAACTTTCACATGTTCTTTTTTTTATTAAGGCCCAGTCTTTCCACCTTCAGGTAAACCTCTACGTAACTATCTGATAGGCAAGTTTACTTTCTGTGCTAAATAAATGTCATCCCGTCTTTCAATACAAACATCTATCGGATAGTAATCTAACGGATAATGAGATTAACGTATTAAATTCACTGATTGGTATTGACATTGATTCAGCAGATGAAGTTCCAGATAACCTTATCTATCAGATAGTTACCTAAAGGTTAAATCGATGGTGAAAAGACCGGGCCTAAAATGATGCGCTACTCAGTACTTTACATGCTTGGGAAAATGAACACAATTACCAATAGAAAGATGCTAAACCCATAATAGATGAGGAAAGCAAGTTCAAAAGAAAATTGAAAAAGTCTACTTTGATCGAAAACTCTGAACATGCTGTCAGCCAAGTAAACATAGAATTTCCTCAACTCTGGGAGTCTATTATTCAAAACCGGAGGGGGCGACGGCCCTGGGCGCACTAAGGACAGGGGCGCTATTGCGAAGGTGAGGACCTTTGTTTTTGCTCATCACTTGGATTTTGAGAAGTGAGGACCTTTTTTTTTGCTTATCACTTACATTTTGGGAGGTAAGAACTTTTTTTTTTATTTGCCAAGGGCGCCAAATACACGGCTCTGCCCCTAGAGCCAGTTTTCCTTACTGCGGCTCTGCTTGTGATCGCTGAAGACGGAAACAGATCGTTGAGCAATTTCCGAAACGTCCGAAATAATTGTATATGTCTCATGAAGTATTATATCTTTTTGATACTAATACTCATGATATTGTACTATTCTAGACTAGTACTAACAGCAATGGCAAACGTCCAAAAAGCGGTGTCCGCATTAATATTGGACCATTGCAAAATAATTTCAAGATATTTATTATTAACAAGAATATAATATACTTCCCTAAAGATGTCCAACAATATTCTTTGGCAAATATATATATGTAGTTTTGAAAAATATTGAAAGTTCTTGCCAAATCTATGTTGTAAACTACCACTCTCGATGATATGAAAGATATAATTTAACTGCCATTAATAAAAGTTTACTTAATCAAAGTAACTGTATTTACTGTTCAGTTCAATACATCATTTAAATGTTCAATAATAAATCATATAAAAATGCCGCTTTAAGCATTCGAGTAAGTGAGTTCATCCATAAAATAATTTAGATCAAACCTGAATGACCTCCAGTGTTCGACAGTTCAAATCACGCTATTTTAAATTAATACTCAGGGCTATGAAAGTTTTATATTAAACCAAAAAAAGTCTGATTATATATAAGATCACAGGAAACCTTAACTTTTTGTAACTAAGGTGAAGAAAACAAAGATATACGGTACAAGTTGATGCCCATAGCTATAAAAGTTTTACTTTGTACAAAATAAAAAGTTAGTTAACGTAAAATATATAACTTTTGTGTTAGGAAAATGTATAAAAACAAAAGAATAAAACACGTTTTTTGTTTTTAAAACAAAGAAGGAATAGTTGGGATTACATTATCTTCTAATGTACGTACATTCATGTTTTTATTTATTATTTGTTTGTTTTTATTTAAGTATTGTTCGTATTTTACAACGCATTAACAACAACATTAGTCGAATCTATTGCTTTTCTGAATACTTGATGAATAATATCTTTGAAATAATAACATTTTGCAATGGTCTAGTGTTAATACTGACACTATTACTTTGGAAATTTGCCATTTCTGATAGTACTAGGCTAGAATTTGCCTCTCTATTTTGCACGCGTTTAACATTTTGATCTTTGGAACATTAGGTTCTTCATCATACTGTAACTGATGTGCCCGTATTTCTTACGAATTTTGTTAGATACGTATTTGTTGATAACTGGTTATGATAATAGACATATTTCAAGTGTATAGGTAGCGCTCCCCATGATCTCCCTAATATTAATTTTATTAAAATCTACATTAAACAGAAAACAATCATTTCTTCATTCTAAACCACTTTTGTTACATATTTTTTTGCTCTTAAGTAAATCATAAGTGAAATATTTCAAGTGTATAGGTAGCACTCTCCATGGTCCCCCAAATAATCATGTTACTGAACATAAAAGAAAACATTCTTCATCCTAAACAAATTTTCTGATATACATTTGTGATGTAATAATAACTACAATAATAGGGGAAACGCATAAAATTTATATTTCCTTAAAACTACATTTTTAGGGTTTTGTAGGTATGACCAAAAAACCCTTATACCGTCATTTTGTCGTCTGTCTGTCTGTCTGTCTGTCTGTCTGTCTGTCTGTCTGTCTGTCTGTCTGTCTGTCTGTCTGTCTGTCTGTCTGTCTGTCTGTCTGTCTGTCTGTTCGGTAAAAATTGTAGCCAAACGGCTAAACCTAGAGAGTTGAAATTTGGCATGCTTATACAACTCTTTGACCCGCACATAGGAAAAATACTAAAACATCTAAAAAACATACCCCCCTAAAAATATAAACAAATATGTGCTCATCGAAAACAAAAATTTTATTTTAATTTTTTTTAAATTATGAGTAGGGTATCAAATGAAAGCCCTTAGTACGTGGATTAACGATCAAATTTTTATTTTTGAAAAATAAATTATTTTGATGCAATTTTTCCCACAATTGTGCAAAAAAAATTTTGTCCCATACCCTGTAGCCCAGATGGTTTAAACTAAAAATCTAAAAAAATTCTAAGTAATTTATATTGGTGTGAAATAGTACAACAGGAATTTTTGATCAGATTATTTTTTCGGAAAATAACGCATTTTTTGTGGTTTTTGGTTCACAAGGTACAAAAGTTATACCAATGTAAGACCCTCACATTCAAGGCGTACGATGGCGTTATTGGTTAGAGCACTGGTGTCGTAAGCTAAAACTCGCTGGTAAACGAAGGATTTCGAGTTCGAGTACTGAGTGAATTTTATTTTTTGTTTTTTTTTTTGCATTTTTATTATGTTGAAATTATTTTGTCAAAATTCTAGTTATATTTTGACAAATGTTGTATTTAATTTTTAAGATCGTAAATTTAATAATTATCTTATTATATGATTAACAGACGATAAATTATTTTAAAAATATCGTTCATTTTGACGTGATTACTACAAAGTAAAATTTGTCCTACACACTCAGCATACCGCCTTCACTTATTATATACCTGCGAAACCCTGAAATGTGTGATTATTCACACTTCACATCAATTTTTTTGATATGTTAATGTTAATTATGTCACCTAACAAAACAAAATACACATTTTAATTAATATTATGGCCAAATTTTTTAATTAAAATATTGTAAATTTGATAAGCCGACCAAGGCGCGAAGGTTGCCGAGTAAATACGACTGAGTATGACGTCAAACTGCTGGGGTTTAACGTCACAGATACAGACTACAACATAATCTTTACGTGTGTATATTGTATTGTTCGAGAGTTTTGTATTTGTTTTTAAACAATTTTTCACGCATTTATTATTAAAATGGCAGATAAAGATTAAAACACAATAATTTATAAAATATATGTACTCATATTAAAATGGTCTTCACAAACATAAAGTTTTTCTGAAATATCGGTTTTATTTCGCTTCATAGCTTTCAGCCACAAATTTCGCCTTTTCTGTTGTTTTTCGCCATCAGATAATGATATAAATTGGTTTTTTGGATTTCTAATTGAACTATTTGTGCACATCGGTACCAAACAATATTTTCGACTATGTTTCGAAGTACTGGGGCCTGGATCTTCCATATTTTATATATTTTAATATAAAATTTAATTCGGTAAACATGTATAAATTGTTTTTATAGAATTAAACTTTATTTTAATTAAAATCACTCTAACTTTACATAACCTATAAAATTTATACAAGCAAATAAGTTCACGACAGACTGTGTAGGCTATACGCTGTACACTGGGTAGGTTGTACAAAATACACTTAATTGGGGTATGACGTCACACGTCGTTTTCGCGCGCTACATACATTTATGATTTTTTTAAGCCTTCAAAATAAAAAAATAAAAATGCAAAACTGTTTTTATGTTTATATGCAACAAGAGGAATATAATAAAAAAAATTAAAAAATCATGCCTATCCCTTATTCGTCAGCGATTGAAACAATCAATATCTCAACGAGGTTGTCAACGATTGTCTACAGAAGAATTCTTCAGTATTTTGACTACATAATTTGAAATAACAACTTGAACGAACTTGTCATTTCAAGCAAGATGTAAGAAATTTTTTTCTAGAAGCAGGCCTCCTGGAAGTTTGTTAGGTCCAATTTACGTTCAACTCCGAAGATCGGGTAAAAATCCAACAGCATCCAAGAATAAAGAGGGAGATCTTACGAAAAATATTTTAAGTTATTCCAAATCTAATTTAAATTGTGGGTTTCTATTATTACATGAAATATAAGTTTTTTTATCATCTCTTAAAAGTCATTAAGTTTAACATTTGTATCACGCTAGGTGTTCCAAGTAATAGTTAAATTTAGGCGGAACAAAAAATGATAAACCTAATAATTTTTTTATGTACAGATCATTATATCTCTGACATATTTTCTTACAAACATATTATAGTTATTAAATATTATTTATTTGGTAATTTTCTTAATTCACATTTATTATTTATAAATATATAATTTAATTACGGAAGTTAACGGTACAATAATTTAAGGAGCCAGTTAAATTTGTTACTTTCTCATGTTAACAACATTATTAAATAATTAAAATCTGTAATTAATGTTATTATATTTTCAACAACTTGAGAAATATGCGACTGCACACGTTGGATGAATCCGTTTTAAAGACTTCGGAGAACAATTGTATTTTTTGAAAATCATAAAAATTTAACAGATGATTACAATTGACTCATGTTGAGGATAAAATGAAACAGGATGATAAAAATCTGAGGATATTGCAAGATCTATTCCAAACTTTTAGGCGTAACTAAATAGAATTTAAATTTTCTCAAGTTGCCACTAGCTAATTTTTTGTATATTGAAGCAGGCTTTTCTTAAACAAAATGATCTAAGGCTTCAATCAATCTGTAAGTTATTAGATTTGAAAATCTAGTTCCGCCTAAACCAAAGAAATCCTATACATCCTATAGTATTTTACTGTACTACTAATTCGTTTTCGCCCATCGTTGTTTGGAAAAATATGTTTTCTGGCCAACACTTTAAAAATGAAAACCTGTGGCAATTGACAAATTAGAAACAGGCGACCGAAATCATGAAACTACGAAAATTAACATGCTTAGGCCACACACAAAGAACTAAAAAAAAATATTGCTATAGATTGAAACCCACCAGATTTTAGAAATGGAGGTCGCATATATTGGGTAAATAAATACCGTTTTAAATATTTTTCAACAAAAATTACAATGGTAACTTATTCTATATAGATTCACCATCGTTTGCAATGACTTGTTATTTATCAGGGAGGTCTTCGATTCCTTTTTACCTAGCATTCCACCCATGAAAAATTTGTCAGTGAACTCTTTAACCAGGTCTCCATCAGAGAAATGTGTTCACATTAATCTTTTTTGCAGTGTTCTAAAACTATAATTGGAAGATTCAAGTCCAGCTAAGCCCGTATGTTATTCTTGCTGTTAAAGTATCTCGTTGTCATGGACCTTTTTTCCGATTGTGAGGCGCTTTTCAAGCAATAATTTGCAATAGTATTCAATTTGTCTACTAATCCTAGGTATTTCATTACTATTTCATCGTAATTCCCAAAAAGTAAAGGATTTCGCGATACATGTTGGCAAAAAGAAAAAAAAAACGATTTCGGGAAACATGCACAAAAGAAGGATTTCTAGAAATTTTATGAACAAAGCAAAAAGGATTTCGGGATATCTGATGAGCAAAAAGAGAACGGAAAATCTGATGAGCAAAAAAAAGATTTCGGGAAATCTGATGAGCAAAAAAAAAATCGGAAAATCTGATGTACAAAATATGGATATCGGAAAATCTGATGAGCAAAAATAAACGGGAAATCTGTTGAGCTGAAAAAATTGATTTCGGGAAATCTGATGGGCAGTAAAAAGAATTTCGGGAAATGAGCTAAACATCGGAAAATTTGATGAGCAAAAAAACAGATTTCGGAAAATCTGATAAGCAAAAAAAATTGAGAAATCTGATGAGTAACAAAAAGATGTCGGGAAATCTGATGAGCAAAAAATTGGAAAATTTGATGAGCAAAAAAAAGATTTCAGAAAATCTGATGAGCAAAAAAATTGATAAATCTGATGAGTAAAAAAAGATGTCGGGAAATCAGATGCGCAGAAAAAAAATTCGGGAAATCTGATGGGCAGTAAAAAGAATGTCGGAAAATGTAATGAGCAAAAATATCTGTTGTGTAAAAAAAAAGGATTTCGGGAAGTCTAATGGGCAGTTAAAAATGTTTTAGGATAAATGAAGAAAAAAAAAAAAAAAAAAATCGGAAAATCTGTTCAGTAAAAAAAAAGAATGCCGGGAAATCTGATGAGCAAAAATAGGATTTTGGAAAACCTGATGAGCAAAAATAAATGATTTTAAAATCAATTAGGTCGCTTGAAATGAAAGGTTAGTTATATCAGTTTTCATCAGTCTTTGTAGCAAATTCTCTTGTATCTATTCCGAAAACCTGTAAACGAATGTGCATTTACAGTTCCTTCATAACTCTAACTACAAATTTATTATTTTATTGCGATATGTAAGTTAGCACCTAGCACTGTTATTAAACTGAGGGGCACTTGCTTACTTCAACCAGATAAAATCTTGTCAAGTGTGGTGAGTCATTTGAATCATTAATGAGTCAGTCCAATTTGTTTTCGAAAACATGTTATTTATCACTTAACTGGTTGGAAATTGACTTCGTTTTAGAAGCTTTATGGATGCCCTATATTTCTTGGAAGTATGACAGGATACTTCAGGAATATATTCGTAACGTAAGAAGAGAAAATTCATTGAAAAAGTGGGACATAAAACAGATTAATTCACCTTTCCAAATGTCCATTAATCATGTCATAAAGTTCTTAATTCTGAGTTATATTCTAGCTGAATATATTGCATGATGATATTAAAGAAAATAATAAATAATAATGTCACGTCGCAAACCCTCAACGCTCATTATTTTACTGTACTAAATTATAAATATAAACAACGGTTTCTCCTCCGAATTCAAACAAGCATCTGACCTAATTATATATTCTGTAAAGCGGAAACCACCAAGTTTAATATTCGCCAACTTGTCATGAGGCATTATGTGAAATTCACGGAATAAACTAATCAGCACTAAAATGATATACAACTCCCAAGAACATACTGACTTGTTCAAGTGCAAAATTTATCGCTAGACATCTCGAAAATTGTTTTAGAATTTGTGATTTCTTAACTTAAAATCCCAAACATTCTTTACAACTCACTCTAAGAACTGTCAGTTAGATATGTCCCCATACACACAGTTCTGTTAAGTATCAGGTACCGGGCATCTTGTAGACCAGTGGTTTGAAACTTGAGATGCCCAGGGAACCCTTTTTAATGTAATAAATCGGCGCGGAATATAACAAAATAAATATATAAATAAATAATACTTGTAAACGCTTCTTAGCGTTTGTAATAATATCAATTAAAACACACAGATCCAAGCACAAACGAGCATTTATTACTACGTCTATTTACAATCTGTCACACATATATAACATTATATTATAGTTGCTATCGTTACATATTACAAAGGACCACCAACAACTAGTTCTGTTCCTAACACGACCGCCATGACGTTGCCACGTCCTCGCGGCATCTTCAAAATTTAATAACTGCGAAGTAAAGCAGAGGAAATGAAACATAATGTTAGTTTTGCCCGACTCCATGAGGTTGCTGACCATCCAGAGTTTCACTGAACGCCTTGAGGTCCCTGAAAATTCAGAGTCAAATAAACAAAAAACACAGCTCCTTCAGGGCCCTGACCATCCAGAGTCAAACAAAACTAATACAACTCCTTGAGGTCCTTGACCATCCAGAGTTCCCCTGAACTCTTTGATGGCCCTGACCATCCAGAGTCAGACAAAACTAACACAACTCCTTGAGGTCCTTGACCATCCAGACTTCCCCTGAACTCCTTGAAGTTCCAGACCATCCAGAGTCAATAAAACAAACACGACCATTTTAGGTTCAACAACTCCTTGAGGTCCCTGACCATCCAGAGGCAGACAAAACAAACACAACTATTTCAAGTCCCTGACCATCCAGAGTTCCCCTCAGCTCCTTGAGGTTCCTGACCATCCAGAGTCAATAAAACAAACACCACCATTTTAGGTCCAACAACTCCTTGAGGTCCCTGACCATCCAGAGTTCCCCTGAACTCCTTGAGGTCCCTGACCATCCAGAGTCAAACAAAACAAACACAACTCCTTGAGATCCCTGACCATCCAGAGTCGAACAAAACAAACACAACTCCTTGAGGTCCCTGACTATCCAGAGTTGCCCTGAACTCCTTGAGGTCCCTGACCATCCAGAGCCAAACAACTCATTATGGCTATCATCAGCATTGTGCAGTGTATCTTGCGGTACTCAACAATCTATCTTCTTTTATCTTCTCCGTTTATGCTCAATTTCTTCTTGTGCTGGCTGATTAAATCCAGGTTGACTTCTGATCTTACTCACTCAAATATATCTGCAAAATGTCAAGACTTTCCATGTATCTTATATAGCAATAATAACAGCTGTATTGGCTACTCGCTAACAATTGTAATCATTTGGACTGCAGTTTCGGCATTAACCATATTTACCTATAAGTTTTTTAAGTTTTTTACAATGTTATGAGTAATTCTGCTACGGCCTCGCAAGTGTTACCCTCCAGTACACGCGGCTAGCTTTCAGTGGAGAATGTTGTGCTGTTCGGGTGTACACAAAAAATTAGTGATTAAAACTATTTGGTCGCCAGGCGATCTGCAGAATAAAATGGAGCCAACAGTACGGATCGCCACGTCCTGCTGTTACGGAAATCCGTCCACTTCCGTCCGCGGTTAGCACGCCTGCGATCTACCTGGGGTTCGTTCCAGTCCCTATCGGTAAGAGCTAAAGCGTAGCCAGTAATCCCTGGAACGAATGCCCAACCAGATCGGCTCACAACCAAGTTACACCTACCTGGGTCTACTCCACCAATTAAAAATAGCTAGCACGTTGCCATTAATCCTTGGAGCGCCAACTAGATCGACTCGCAAAATCAGCGTGATGATCCGTCAAACTCTGCACAAGCCATGAATTCCAAACTACGTGTATTTATGGATTTTCCGTTCGTCACAATACTACACTCAAAAATAGGTTTTACCAAAAATACTACTGCACAGTTATGCTACTCGGTACCAAATTAATGCCCAACACCGTGCGGTTAGCATAACTATACGGACTCGCGTTATAGCCAAGTTTTCGCCAAGAACTCGGCAGGCATGCTAACAAACATTCAAAAATCCCGGGAAATATGATGTACATCGTAAAAATACCAAAGTTGCATACAGTATGATTGATAAAAATATAAGTGAAATATTAAAAAGTGTTTCATTTATTGATATTCGAGTTTCATTTAATTCAATAGATTGGTCAATGATTGTTCAGTATTTTTTCCCAGATCTTTTTTACCATTTCGTTCTCTCTAATCTTCAGCACATCAAATTCAATGTAATTATTTGCATTTCTTGTGTAAGAGGATATTTCTATATTACTTTAAGTAAAGAGATATCTTGAGTACCGTCGTATCTACCAGCTTTATCGCCGATATGAATGGGATGAAATATTACGCGTAGCACTTTATTGTAAAAGACTTTGAGATGTAGTTGATCTCGCTTTATTAATATCTATGTTTAGAGCTATACATACACGTGTTGTAGTTTTGATAAATCTTGCTTTTTACGTTTCTATAACGAAAAAGATTTTTCAAATAATTTCGAAAATAGTTTATTTATTGGCCTTATGACAAATCTGAGGCCTTAAATAAAGCTTAAATGGTTGAAAAATATTGCCAATAGTAATGTAAAACATTTCCATTAGAATCTTGTAGAAAAAACTTGGTTTATAGTTGAAAACAAAAGCTGTATCCATCCGTCGCTTGTAAATCTACGCTCCATTGAGCTTTACAACCCATAGTCTAACAATACCGCATTCTCCCATGTCTCACGTAAAGACACTCACACAAATCCCACACTATCGGAGACAGTGGCGATCCTCTGAGACCCGCAATAAAATCACGAGGTGTGAGTTTGTGGATAGAGATTTAAAGCTGGTGTACTGACCGGACACCGAACTAAAGTTACAACTTTTATGATTCAGAAATAAAATTTAAAGTACCTTCTCTTTTTTCCAAATAATAATAATAATAATGAATAACCAGCAACTAATTTTTACCTAAAATCTACTTTGCCAGTAAAATCCATCAGCGAACGACTCTTAAAATTGCTGCTAAGATAATTTTTCTATAATAAGATATTAAATTAATACTAAAGAGTATCTGAACAATATTAGTTAAATTGAAATATGTTGAATATCAAAAATATTATTGGCATTCGCCCAAAAATCATTGATACCCCTTTATTATAAAGTGTATTGTTTGGACACATAAGAATGCCAATTTCTAGGTTATCCAAAAGATAACTGTACTCAGAATTGAAAGGTGGCTGCAGAGGTGTGTAAGCTCCTAAGCAACGCAAAAAGACATGAGACAAAAAAATAAATTCAAGTTATTACAGTTGTTCGGCCCAGACTGGGGAAGAAATACCCCTCTGTCGAAGTACATAGAGCAGTCTAGTGACAAACGGAATACAGCAGTACGAAAGGACATGTATGGAGCGTCTCATACTAGTACGCAATAAACGCAAATCTATACTTCAGACGTTGTTGCATGATTCTGCTTGTAATTATATCTGCGATATTTTTGGCAAAAAGTTCGAAGCAATTTATTCGCAAAAAATCCAGAATTGGCTTCTTCGTCGGTTTGTAAAATATATTTCATTTAATAGCGAAAGTATTATCGTCGATTTGACGTAGCCATTATATAGCCGTTATATATTATAAATAAACATCAATTTGCGTATTAATATGAATGTGAAGTCATACTATTAGATGATTGCAAAAATTCGTGCCCGATTTGAAATAAAATTAAATAAAACACATTTTCGTGGAAAAACATTTTTATTAATCAATAATGTACTCCCCATCATTTTCTATAACTGTCTCCCAACGTTTTACAAGTTTTTGAATTCCTTCTTTGTAGAAACTGGGTGATTTATCTTCAAAGAAAGTCGTAAGGTAGTTTTTGCCTTCTTCTACAGAAACAATTTTTTTGCCATTTAAATTATTTTGAAGAGAACGAAACAGATGAAAATCTGAAGGGGCAAGGTCATGGGAATACGGCGGGTGCAGGAGGATTTCCCATTTTAACTCCCTCAGTTTTTACAGTGTCTGTTGAGCGACATATGGTCTAGCGTTTTCATGGTGAAAGATGATGCCTTTTCGATTAACCAAACTTGGACGTTTTGCTTGGATATCCACATTGAATTGGGTGAGTTGCTCACAGTACTTCTCCGCAATTATTGTTTTTCCACGTGGAAGAAGCTCGAAATAAAGTATTCCTCTGCAATCCCACCAGACACATAACAACAATTTCATTGGATGCAATTCAGCTTTTGCCAAAGATTCTGCTCGTTCACTCCCATGCTTCCAGCTTCTTTTTCTTTTTATGTTGTGATACATAATCCATTTTTCATCTCCAGTTATTACTCGATCCAAGAAAAGTTCATTTTGTTGACGGGCAAGGAGAGAAACGGCAGTGGAAACACGTTTCAGTTTGTTCCGTTCTGTCAAAATGTGCGGAAGTCATATATCGATTTTCGAAGTATAGCCAAGTTTTTTTAAATGGCGAAATGCTGTCGATTTGTCAACATTTAACTTCTCAGCAATCTCTTCAATCGAAATCCGTGGATTACTATTCACCAAATCACGGATACAGTCATTATTACACGGGCACGAACTTTTGCAATCACCTGATATATGATTGTACCTGAGAGGTTACAAATTTCACATCTTTAGGATTTTATTAAACCTAGCATGTTATGTCTCTGGGAATTACTCAAGATTGGTCCTTCGAGCCGGATCACACATGCATATATATATGCGTCTATATTTTTTTATTGCATCTTAAATGGGTAAGACACATATTAAAAAGAAAAGATAGTTCATTAGCTAATAAAACACTTGATTGAAGTCCACAATGAACGCAGCCCAAGGGTAGTGTAAAATTTTCTTGGAAAAGATCAATCTAAGAACTTCACCAATCTCGAAAGGAACTAAATTGAACGGCAAAAAATCGATTTAAATGGAGACTTTTTGAATGCGCTCATTGGACTGATAATACCTAACCACTACCCAAAACTGGCTACACATTCGATCTAATGATCTAGACGAGTGAATGGCGAACCTATAACACGCGTGTTACGGGTGACACGCCAAGACATTTTGGTTGACACTCTTCGTTTACAGACAGTCTTCGGCCAACAACAGTATACGCATATGGGCTCAAGTGTTTGTCGATTTGAGGTTCAAACTTAAGAATCTGGAAAGAAATCGTTTGGAGAATGAAAAACAGTGCCACTCGAACAGAAAGTTTGGAGTGCTTGGAACTGATTACCGGACACTTTTAGCACAAATTCTAGCGATGGCTTTATTCACAATTTTTCCCTTTACATACTTTTGTAAGACTTTATTCTCGGCGTTAAAAATATTAAAACCAATAAAAGAAACCGACTGACAGATGAAGTTAGTAGCGCTTCAAGTGCACGAAATACCAACATTCAATTGAAGATTTAGCAAATGCACTTCAGCAACAAAAATGTCACTAATGTTAAGAATTATTTGATTTTGCTTTTTTAACAAATAAATATATCAAAAATATAACTAGGCCTACAAATATTACAAAATTATGGATATTTCTAGACATGACACGACATCCGAGTTAAGCTAGGTATTTTCCGAATTTTGACACTCGAGCCAAAGGTTCGCCAACACTGATCTAGACCATTGTTTCCCAACCGCCGGTCCGCGAAATTTTTTTTTACTATGCTACTATTCGTCTAATATGTTATAACCCACTTAATTTTGAGATGAAAATCTCGGTCCTAAATCTGTTAATTGCGTAAGTAATAATTTGTTTCTTTTATCACTAAATATATCTGATTTTTTATTTATTATTTGTAATATGTGCAATATAAAATATAAAACAGGTCCGTGAATGTTTTTTAGATCGCTTGCCGGTCCGCCATGAAAAAAGGTTGGGAACCGCTGATCTAGACCAGTGTTTCTCAACCAAAAACGCACCGCGGACCAGTATAATATATAATTTTCTAACGCGGACCACTAATAATAAAATTGTTGGTTAATTTTTTGCAAGAAAACAAATATATTTAATGAGGTACTAAATACATTTATTTTATTTGTAGAAAACCACAGAAAGTTTACAGAAAACTAACAAAATATAAATTATTTACATGAAAAATGTGCATAAAAAATAAAACTGCAAAAAAAAACATATAAAAACTTTCGCGGACCACTACAATTTTTCTGGGGACCACTGGTGGTCCGCGGACCACCTGTTGAGAAACACTGATCTAGACGATATGTTACTTGCATCCGACTAAAGCTATACCGCAATTTTCATCGCTTCTCATGATTTAGTCGTTTTTGTGATGAGCTGGGAGTGCCTCATGAGGAAGTCGTTCGGTGAGGGACTACTGTTTTTGTATTTTGATGTCCTTTATTTCTGACATCGTAATGGTGTCTCGTATGATGATACTCTTTGAAAGTCACTGTCTAGAAATATAGTTAAGAGAAATTTCATAATATATGATCTTTTAAACCAACATTTAAAATGAACATACAAACACTTTCCTGTCACAAACAACTGAAAAATTCATCTGAAACAAGCAACATAAACCGTTAATTATTTCCACCTGTAATAATTTAAACCCCTAACACAAAAGAGTCTTCAGTTCGTACATCAGTTGCAACATTTCCGCATGCAGAGTGAGTGCTGCTAAAACCATGTACGGCAGACACGCTGCTGTATAAGATGATGCATACTCTCATTGTGAAACAGCACCAAGTCAATGGTCACTGTGTTGCATATAAATCTATAACCTCAAACTCACACCTCATGATTCTATTGCCATCTAGTGGAAGATTTACAATTAGGAAAAATACATTTTATATAGGAAGTTTACCGTCACTACATAAAACATGTACTAAATTTTTAAAAAGACTTCCTTCCTTTTTCTTATGCCTCTCTTCTTTATAGGAGAGTTATGACTAAAGTCCTTTTCGATTTTATGGAACCCAATTCTGTACTATTTTCATTTAACACGGTCTAGAACAGAGGTCCTCAAACTTATTCGAAAGAGATATCATCTACATTATTTAAAGGCATATTACAATATATTACACCGGTCAACAGGAATTTTGAGTCTGGGTTCTGCATATGTGATTTTTATTTCTTTCACATTATTAATTAAAGAAAAAATAGTTTTACCCGAAAAAGTTTGCTTTTGTAGCTATCAGAATGAAATTACGGATTTTAAGAAAATTTCCCTTTTTTCAGACCTTTATTGTATGTAACAATAATACAAACTTTTGTTATGAATTTGAATCAGTTTTATTTACAAGAAAACCATTCGAAACAAACAACTAGTGTAACAGAATATATAAAAAAGTTTAGAAATGATTATTTTTCGTATTTCTTCTGTGATTGTATGGACTTTCTCGTATTAGCCCCCAAATATAGTCCCCCGTCATTCCGTAATGCTCAAAGAAAATTACGAAAATGTGAAAATGGTGCTTGAGAGTTTAAAGTATGATGAGTATACCTGGCCAGTGATAGGGGATTTTGAGATGGGAATGCATCCCATCAGAAATCCAACCATTCTCTTGTTTTGATAAATTCGCCGCAAAAATAGCAGGATGAGTCTACCTCGTGTTTACAACTTTTTGACGCCATTTTTGGATCTGCCGCCACACAAAATACATTGTATCGCTGCAATGCGTATGCGCATACCGACTATGAACCACGTAAGTGAAATGCCACTTGCTTTCCACCCGCTCGTCCCCGCCCTTACTTAATATAACGCGCTTCTCCTTATATGGTCAGAAAAATAAATAAATATAAATTAAAATAAAGACTCAAAAAAAAAATATATTTTTTTTGTTGACCCCTGTTATAGATATGGTAATAATAACTTGTTTGATTTTCATTCTAAATTTAATAGTAATTTATGCAGTTAATGTGTAAGGTCTTTTAAATCTAGTGCGAAACTTTGCAGGAGGCATTAACTGAGCGCGAGAGCCTAAAATGATAGCATGAGATTAAAAAGAGTCATGCGTATTGCAGACGGTATTTAAACATCGAAAATATTAATAGTAAATTAAAAATAATTGACTAAAAATTTAATGACATTCCACCCTATTGGTATTTAGTACCAAAATTTTACACAGGAAGTCAGACCAATGTCCATAATGTTTAATTTTTTAGAATTCTGACAGATGGTTACCATGGCTACATAAGATGGACGACCAATAGAAAATTGTTTTATACGAGGGTTGCCTTTTATATTTCGAGATTTGAGATCAAAAACAATTATTTATCAACAAAAGTGGCTTTATAGTTTTTCAAAATATTCAACATGAAGATCAATACACTTTTGCATGCATTTGAACCAATTTTCGAAGCACTTTTTCCACTCCGATTGAGGCATTTTCCATTCCGGTTGTCAAATTATGTAGGATTCAACACGAACAAATATTTTTGACGGCCAAATATTCATGCAATAGTGAATGTATGCTGGTCCCTCTAATGCCCAATGATAGCTTACTCTCACGATAAGTCTTGCAGTATCAGTTTATGCACAGCATCAAGTTTTTCCGGAAGAACAACCGATTTTGAACGACCTTCACGATAATCGTCCTTAAGTGAACTACAGCCACGACTGAAGTCGGCAAACCATCGATAAACACTAGTCTTTGATGGTGCTTCATCGCCAAAAGAATTAAGTCCATCGATGAACTGTTGTTGAGTTAATCCACGTCAAAAGTTGTAAAAAATAATCACTCAAACATAATTTGTTGTAACCATAATTTGATTTATTTTTGAAGATTTACTAAAATCTTTTTTTTTTTAATTTGCCCGATTCCTTGTTTTTATGGTCGGGCAAGTCTAGCGGAGGTTTCCCTTGGTTCTATATTATATTCAGGGAACTATGGGTCTAAACATAATATTAAAAAAGTTTTAAGACTTGATTAAACAAGTAAATTCCAAGTAAGCCCAGTATAATCTCAGTGTTTCAGAGCCACATTTTTATTGAGACAAAATAAATGTTGAAAATTATATTAACATTTTTATTTATTTATTTTTTTAAAATTTATTTACATAAAATATTAAAACGTTGTTTTTTGCAAGTTAAATAACAAGCAAGTAAAAAACACTATTTGCTGCAAAATTACGTTTCCTCAAACTAAATTTTAAATTTGGAAAAAAATTCCATTTCCCAACATAAATAAATAAAAATCTCTAATAGAATTCTAACCAGTTCGGTTAAAACATTTTACAAACTGTTCTACTAAATTGTTTTTGGAAAATGAAATCAATGAAATTAAAACGCAAAACTAAATTTCTATGAAATAGCAGTAAAATTTTTCAACGTATAATTATTTAACAATAAATTTTTTTTGGTTGGTTGCACAGGAATTTATTTAGTCATTAATTCAAAAATCAAATTTATATTTATGTGCTCGAAAATTTGTTGCATTGACGCAATGAACTGAATGTTAAATGGAGAGAATTGGCATTCATAAATTAATACCATTCCAGTTATGAATTCAGTACATACATAGCTTATCAATTATATTACAAGACGTGACGTCATGAAAATAAATATAATAATACTGACTTTTAATTGTGATTCAGTTAAGAGGTCACTGCATAAATAATGCAGTTAACTTACGAGAAAACAAGTGAGGATTCTTAACAACAAGGGAAGGTACAACAGTACAGTTCTTACAAGATTTTTATACAAAACTAACAATCTGAAATAAAATTAGGAACAACCTATGCATTAAAATTTGCAGCGAATTTTTATCTATCTAATAGGATATTTTTAAACAATTGTATTTTATATGATATAGATTAACAAATTCTTTTTAACTGGCATTTATCCAGATCAATTAAAATATTCGAAGGTGATTCCCATATTTAAAGAAGGACATTTTTTTTTAGAAATTCGGCCTTATTCATCAACATACTCTCCTTCAAGAGTAATAATAATAATAATAATAATAATATTTATTTACAATAAATAATATGTACATAAATTTTTACATGGTTCCTTTACGTTTATTTCTTAATAAATTATTTATTATAAATTGTGACACCACTTAACTGTAAAAAAAAAACAGTTGTTTGTGGTTTTGCATCAAATTTTAAGTATGTTTACAGACAGAAAGAACATGTGTTAAAATCAGATCTTTAGAGTACATATTACGTAGTTCATTAAGAATACTGTTTATAAATCATTTAATTTCTTTGTAAATTGTATAACAATATTAAATTGACATATTTTACATAAAGTTAATAAAAATTAACTGTAAAAGTAAATTATTTACCACAATGAACATGTAAGTTAATAAATTATCAAATAATTAATAAACCATAAATAATGTAGGTACAATCATATATACATATATCACACTATACAAATACAAATAAGCCTGTGTGATCATAGTAATAATAATAATGATAATAGTAATGCTTATATAATGCATCAGATAACCGGGTAGAAAATGGCAGACAATTCTTGATTTGTAAGAGAACGTACAAATAATTTGGCAATGGTGTTATAATTAGAGCTAGTCACGGTTCTTTCGAGACCTTCTGTAAATTCAAGGAATTTATTAAATATTTTGGGAGAATGATAAGAAAAACATAGTTGTCCAATTCTTTTATGGGTTCTTGCAGGTATGAGTCTATCTCTATTGCGAGTGCTGTGGGTGTGATTTTCAGTATTTGGCAGTGAATTGTTTTTTAAATATTTTACTATATTGAGAACATAAAGTTTACGGACAGATAATAATTTAGTTTCTGAAAATAAAGTTTCTGTAGGATATAACAATGGTTTCTTGAGTATTACTTTGATAATTAATTTTTGAGTTACTTCTACAGACTCTAGATATTTTTCATACGTTCCACCCCAAGCAATTATGCCATAATTTATAAGTGACTCAACAAGCCCATAGTAGAAGACCATAAGCTGCTTAAATTTAAGAATATCTCTTAATTTTTTAAAAATATATAATGTTTTGCGCATTTTTTTTGTTAAAATAATTAGATGTTCATCCCATTTTAGATGTTGGTCGAAAATAACTCCAAGATATTTTACTTTTTCGGCCGAAATAATTGAATTACAAATACAATTTGAATGATCGCAGTAAGGATCATGGACTTTAATGGAAGTAAAATTAGGGCGACTTCTTTTTTGTATGCTAAAAGGTACAAACATGGTTTTGTTTATATTAAGGGTTAAGATATTTTGATCAAGCCAGTTATTAATTACTGTCATATCAGTTTCTACCAGTTTTTTAACTTCTTCCCATGTTGTAGCCTCTATAAAAAGAACAGTATCGTCCGCGTAGGATATTAATTTTCCGTTCAATAGTTCAATAAGAGTGATACATTCATTCCAACGCTCCTCCAACTTTTCGATGTCTTCTTTGTAGAACGATTTGTCTTTGCCCTCAAAATAGGCCTCGGTTTCGGCAACCACTTCTTCATTTGAGTCAAATTTCTTTCCTTGGAGCATCTTTTTGAGGTCTGCAAAAAGCCAGTAGTCGCTGGGGGCCAGATCTGGAGAGTACGGTGAGTGAAGAAGCAATTCGAAGCGTAATTCGTAACTCAATTGACTTATGCCATTCTAATCTGGGGTCATTTTCTCTACAACGTAGAGCTGTCAAGATTATGGGGAATATCCAATACCGGTGCGACTGCAAGAAAACATGTGTGGAGTTGGGTTTATTAACGTTACCTTCTCTGTATATTCACCACTGCATCCTCTACGTTCATGAAAACCAAACCAAATTCTTAGTCCAAAGTTCAGTTCATAGACACGACACTAGAAATAAAAATTGATGTGAAGTGTGAATTTTCACACATTTCAGGGTTTTGCAGGTATTTAATAACTGAATGATGATTATTTGGGATGCCAAAACAAATTTTATGTCAAAATATTTTTTTATGAATTTTAATTCGAATGCCTAATACCATTATTTAAGTTTCTAAATATGTGCAGTATTTTTTTTACATAGCAAGGTTCATTAAGATTTTGAAAATTGCGCCTATGGCTTCTATTGGTTGCTTAATTCATTAGCCCCGCCCTCTGATTTCGTATACATCAAACAGAATTAAATTATAATTTCAACACTTCCCACTGGTTATTAAATTTACGCTTTTAAAAATTAAATGTAATATTTTACCAAAATATAACTAGAATTTTGACAAAATAATTTAAAGAAAAGTAAACTGCAAAAAAAAAAACAAAAAAAATAAAATTGACAGGATTCGAACTCTAGTTTGCAAGTTACCTGTTTACAAATTAGAAAACCAATGACTAAACCCACATAGCTATGAGTGCTGACGTATCAACTTAGTTACATAGCGAATTATATATTTAACATATTTTGGTTAAAAACACAAAAAATGCATTATTTTCCGAAAACATAATCTGATCAAAAATTCCTGTTGTACTATTCCGGTTCACACCAATATACATTACTTAGAATTTTTACAGATTTTTAGTTTAAACCATCTGGGCTACAGGGTGTGGGACAAAAATTTTTTTGCACAATTTTGACAAAAATCGTGTCAAAATAATTTATTTTGCAAAAATAAAATTTTGATCGTTAATCCACGTACTAAGGGCTTTCATTAGAAACCATACTCAGAATTTAAAAAAAATATTTTTTTTTTCGTTGAGCACATATTTGTTTATATTTTTAGGGGGATATGTTTTTTAGATGTTTTAGTATTTTTCCTATGTGCGGATCAAAAAGTTGTACAGGCATGCCAAATTTCAACTCTCTAGGTTTAGCCGTTTGGCTACAATTTTTACCGAACAGACAGACAGACAGACAGACAGACAGACAGACAGACAGACAGACAGACAGACGACAAAATGACGGTATAAGGGTTTTTTGGTCATACCTACAAAACCCTAAAAATGAGAAACGTCCAGACTTTACAAGACTTGGAATGTCCAGGTATAGTACCAATTTTTTCGCGATTAAATTTTACAATGTGCTTCCTCCAGCCATCAAAAGTCTCAACATTTTAAAATTCAAAATAATAACCAAGAGATATTTAATATGCAGGGCCTTCTACTTCACTGATGAGTATCTGATAAACGATTTCAGTGACTTGAAGGAGGTTCTATGATCACTCAGTTTGTCCAGCTAAATATCATGTACCTATGTATGAGATTTGTAAACATACTGTACATTTATAACCTATATATAAAATATAATATGCATCTTGTAATGTCCCCTACATATTTTGTAAAAGTAATGTTATTGACGATTGTGTTTGGAACACTGTACCAGTGGTTTTTAGCCTTTTATAAGTCACGGAATTCTTTTAATAATACAATATTTTTTTTCCGAACAACAAATTAATAACATATATATATACAAGTCGACTTCAAGGGGAACTTCATTCGAACACTTCACAACACTGTATACAGATGTCCCCATTTTTTGCGAGAAAACTTAAGTAAAAATTTATTTTCAAAAATTCACAAAATTATTTCAAGATTTACTGTCCATGTACAAGCAATTTAAAATAATTAATGCCATAATTTCAAGTTAAACGATTTGTAAACAGTTGCTAAATGTTAAGCATTTAAAAAATTACACCAAAAGGTGATAAATAATGCATATTTATAAACATTAAATACTAATTAACAGTAGTTAGCAAAAATTAAAACTAATTATCAAAATTTAAAAAATTTACTGCATGAAAAAGATTTTTTAATAGGTTTAATAACCGCTCCAAAGGACGCAACCCTTTTTAATTTCATTTCTCTCTCCCTCATTACCTCATAACTTTAGCATCTCTCTCTGCGAATATTAAATATCTCGTAACGTAAAAATAAAGAGCAGTAAATGTTGTCTATTTATCAAACCAACTAATTACTAGCACATCACGGTATATATTTCACAAAACAGTAGCAGGTTAGTCCTTTAAAACGCGGTAAAGAGAAAGCAGTCATACCAACTGTGCGGATCTAGTTACATGAGCGCCTAGGGAGATATATGTTGTGCTCGTAAAATATCCATTATAAACCATTAAAATATGATAAAGTATAAAAATAAAACAATAACACAAGAACTCAGGATAATGGGAATATAGAGACAATAAAAAGGTAGGATTACACTGAGACAAATTACATTAGAACACGGGAAATAACGGGAATATCATGATCTACGACAAAAATTTTATTCAAAAAAATTCTTCTTCTTTTTCTTCTTCTTCTTTGAGCACTATAAGTCAGGTTGATTTTTGGCCTCACTCACATAAGCCCTCCATCTCGATCTATTCATTGTCAGGTCCTGCCAAGTGCCCTGTATACCAATACTTGTTAGATCTTCGGTTAGCTGATCTCTTGTGAGGTCTTCCCATTGGTCGACGGGTATTCAATCTTCCTTCCCATATCTTCCTAACCATTCTGTCCTCCATCATCCTCATAACGTATCCTACCCACTGCAATCGTCTGCCTCTGAGTTCTTGGGTGATACTTAGCCTGGAGTACAGTTCTCGGATGTCTTTGTTCTTACGGATTCTCCATTCACCATTAATTTGAATGGAACCAAAGATTCTGTGTAATATTTTATTTTCGAAAACCATGAGGTGTTGTTGATCTCGCTTTGTTAAGGTCCATGTTTCGGAGCCATACATAAATACGGGACGTACTATAACTTGGTATAACCTGATCTTCGTTTTGAAGAGAGGGACCAAGTGCAAAATACGATGCATTTGCAGCTTTAATTCTATTCGTAATTTCCTGCTGTATCATATCCACCTGATTTATCATGGTGCCCAGGTATTTGAAAGTAGAAACTCTCTCAAAAGTGTTTTCATTAATTTTCAAGTCGGTCGTGGTGTCATGACTGCGTCTACTAACAATAAGATAATTGGTTAAAAAAATTAAATTCAGTATTTGAACATACAGTAAGCCCGAGCACTCTTAATAACACTGATAATATAATAATGATCTGACAATGATTTAACGAAGATGTTACTTAGATATAACGTGGTTTAAATAAAGCGCTCACTGTTGTGTTAAAGTTTAGTAACAAACGTATTCTCGGACGAAGAAGACGTATGCTTTATAATGTTCGATATATAGTTATTAATATTCAGTGAAAGTTATTATTTATTATTGTGGGGCGGGGGGAATAAGTAATTTAAAAAGATCACATCAAACTAGCATAGAAAATCGGTCAGGTCAATTGACAAAAATTCGAAGATGAACAACTGCAAGTCATATTGGAAGAAACCCTTGCTCGAACAGTCAATGAATTGGCTTAACAGCTCAGTCAACAAATCAACCATTCCACAAGTTTACAGGTCATGGAAAAGATCCAGAAAAATGGGAGATAGCTGCCATGAACTGACCGAAATGCCATTGCTAATCATTTAATCATCTTGATTTCTTTGCTTGCAAGGCATAAAGAGTTTCTTGTGGCGTATCGTGACCGGCAATGAAAAATTGATTTATTTCAACAACCCAAAACGCAAGAAATCAAAAACATCGAAACTAAAGCAAAACATCCACGGTCACAAAGCAATGATCTCTATTTGGTCGGATATGGAGGGTGTCGTGTATTATGAGTTGTTAAAACCAAATGAAACAATCATCGCCGAATGTTATCGATAACAATTGGAGCGTTTGAATCATAATTTGATGCAAAAGCGACCATCAATTGCATCAAATCACCAGAAAGTGATATTTTGCCATAATAATGCTTGGCCCCATATTACTATAGCCGTGCGTAACACCCAGCGTATTCTCCGAACCTGCCCCAAGCGATTATTATCTGTTCCGATTGATGCAGTACGCTTCGGAAGATACACATTTCCATAACTACGGAGTAGTCGAGAATTGGGTTGCTGAATGGATTGGCTCAAAAGACAGATCATTCTGTCATCGCAGATTTTAACTTCTGCCAGAAAAGTGGGGAAAAATCAAAGCTTCCGAGGGCAAATACTTTGATTAATGTATTCACTCATTTTGTTATTGAAATAAATACTCAAGAAACAGAAGAAAACAGACAAAAAATGCAACCTCGTAAATATATCAGGCATGTCTTATGATTGAGTCACATTTCTGAAGGAGGCTGCATTGAAGTTGATTTCAAGACGATCCCTTTAACCTAATTTTGTGCAGTGAAGACAAAACAAGCTTTGTCCCGTACAAGCACGTAGTAATGTTTCTATATATCCCATATTGCATTGCTCAAATAACTGTTAAATGCATGAACATTATGAAGTTTTGTTTTCACGATTACGTTTCATGGTTTGTTATGTTGAACACGTTCAGGACATTATCACGCTGAAGCCGTGGTTAAGAATAATTAGTAAACTTGATGACTAAGTAGATTTATTTTATTAACTCACATAATTATATAAATTTTAATGTTGAACTCGTATGGTTTCATAAATGTTTATTTCTTATTTTAGAAGTAAAATGTTTACCAGTGATGATATATATTACTACCAGTGTCATTTGCTGTCTCTCTGCTTAACCATTGTCTGATTTTATTGAATCCGAAATTATGCCGACCGTTTAAAAATTGTTGTGAATTTTGCAAGGAAAGAAAGGGGAAAAGATGACCTGAAGAAGATAAACATATTGGTGAGATGAAATAGTGTATTTTTCTGTTCTGTTCAGATATATTCAAGGTCAAGATATTCCTAATTAGAGATGGGAATTTCGGCTCAGTTTGCGTAACCGGATCAGTGGAGGTCGTTCAGTTTGTTGAGCCGGCTCTTGCTTAGACCCGGTCAGTTGTCGGTCGTTCGCTCGTAGGTAGACGTCGCTTAGAGCCGGCTCTTCCTTAGACCCGGTCAGTTGTCGGTCGTTCGTTCGTAGGTAGACGTCGCTTAGAGCTGGCTCTTCCTTAGACCCGGTCAATTATCGGTCGTTCGCTCGTAGATAGAACGTCGCTTAGACCCGATCAGTTGTCGGTCGTTCGCTCGTAGGTAGAACGTCGCTTAGCCCCAGTTCTTATCTAACATTTTTGAAACAAACAATTCACTTTATGTAGCTACTGTATTTTAAACCAGATGTGTTAAGTTTATGGCGATGTTTATTGCCCTTATAAATCGGACATCTGGGATTTGGGCAATATTTTTAATATTTTTATATAGTATGGTTGTAAGAAAATACAGACTAAGCCTGTTAGTTTCAAATAAACTGCCCTACAAATTGATGACAATAAATAATACACTTTACGATAATAC
Organism: Liopterus haemorrhoidalis; assembly: GCA_963971575.1. Classification (NCBI taxonomy): domain Eukaryota; kingdom Metazoa; phylum Arthropoda; class Insecta; order Coleoptera; family Dytiscidae; genus Liopterus; species Liopterus haemorrhoidalis. The sequence continues at coordinate 10,872,266 of OZ020618.1, read as the reverse complement.
ATTACAAGCCGAGTTCTCGCGAAGTTCAACATGACATCGATCCAGATCCGGATCACTCCGGTCACTGCTCACAATCGCCCGACCAATCGTATCCTTAAAACTAGAAACTATACAGTGAGCCGTGAGCCGGTTCATTTCAATTTGGTGAACCGTGTCACTTCGGTTAGTGTACTGAGTCGGCTCAGTGAGCCGGTTCGTTCATGAACGACCCATCTCTATTCCTAATTATAGCCGACACCCAGTAGAATAGTAATATAAGAGGAGAAAATGTGATTAAGGATATTTCGTTATGCGGTAGATGTAGGTGTCATATAAGTGCCTTTAATATTCCATCAAGACCTATTTTAACCGAAACAAAATACTGGTTAACACCGGTTTCACTCTAGTAAAACTGGTAAGTCGCGAGCTTAAAATAAAGGGTTCTATAAACAATTTTGAGGAAAATCATATTTTTAGATAAAACTGTTTCATGTGCATAATTCTACCTTCCTAATAATGTTATATTGCCATCTGTGATGGTAAAAGTGAAGCTTTCTAATTTAAAAGGTTGTATATGCATACATTACTTCTTCTGGTTCACAAAAATAGTCCTATCTACAAGCACTGAAATACATCTAGTTCCTTGTTTGTCAATTATATCGCTAAGCGCATACAAAACTTTTTATTTTAACTTAGAACTGTTTTTCTTCACTGATTGAACTACACTGATTGAATCTACAAACTCAAGTGACTGAAATGCAGCAGATTAAACCTAATTATTCTTATATGATAGTGGAGTCACATAACTACATATTGATTCAATTTATCAACAAGGTTCTAAGTTATTCTCATAGAACCTTGTCGATAACATATTTAGATGCACTTGAATCAAAATGGTTGTAACTAGCAATAAAATTTAAGATATCTGGTGATCGAAAAATATTATTCTTTAATATATTTGAAGAGGAAATAGACTGCAATGCCTTGATGAATTGCTATATTGTTTAAAGTAATGCATGTGCTTCATAACATTCAGGTATAAGATTGACGTTTGAACTTGATTTTCTCAAAATGCTCAAATTAATGCTTAAAAAAAAACCCTTTTATTTTAAGGTCGCAAAATGTTATTAATAACGTGAAAATAAAATTGTTTATTTTTTTTTTCCATAAAATTCCTTTTTTCCTTTTTTATTCCACAAAAATTCTACGTAGTTGAGAACACTATACTTTCTGCAATAATAAAATTAGTGCACTACGTATATTTAGGGGATTCCACTAATCACACACAAGATAATCTTATGACAGGTTTACGCATACAAAGATTTGCTGGTGCCAATAATACTGACGTTTAAAAAAACCTGTGTAAACACTACTGGCGTGCAACTTATAGTTCAATGAAAAAATTGCATTATAGACGAACTGTCTTATTTATTATTATAACGGTGGAAAATATTCATTTTACGACAAATGTTTAAGACAAATATTTATTTTTAACTTAATATCAGGATAAACTATTTAATTTTTAATTTATTTCTTATAATAATTTAATAATAAATTTCGTTTATCAGGAAATAAATAAAGCGCAAAGAAATGTTGTAATCCGCAATTGTTCTTTTAAATTAGAATTCCCTCATCCAGAACCACTATATTCATTACAGTACCTAGAAAGGGCCCAGCAGTGTATTATTATAAAGGTGTACAAACTAATTAATAAAATAAATTGCAGTATTTCAAAAATATTGATTCAGAAAGCCGCTGGTGGATATTTTAATAATAATAATAATTTACTAAAGTTTTTTTTACATTAATTATACAGTAACTTAAGTCTAGGTGCAGAAATTTAGCACTTCATACCAGTTCAGCAAAACTGAAGATTTTGATATGCCATTAATATACAGAGTGATTATTTAATGGCGAGATGACGTCACCGAATTTCACGTGCCTCCTAGCAGAATACTATGACTATAATAACTTTGAAGAAAATTTGATTATGAAGAAAAAAAGATTATTCGCATGCGCGCATAATCGCCTGCTACGATGTGTATGAAACGGCAAATTATTAAAACTTCTAGTGACGTCGTCTCGCCATTAAATAATCACTCCGTATTTATTCGGTTCAGTAGAATTGATTTAGTGCGTACCTGACGCGATCTTGTAACACATATTTCAACCTCCTCGTAGATTTCAGTGAAACAAGCTCTAATCTGAATCAAACTGTTGATCGTGTCAACAAACTATGCCTCTTAGCTGTTGCATTGCGTGTAAATTGTCCGTAACTGTATTAAACATGGATATTCGCTTATGCTTTTTATTGCAATGCTTATTTCTAATCGTTTAGTAGATCTATGTTTTATTTATTTCGTTCTAACGATTAAAAACTTAAATTTATAGAGTGGAATATTGCTAGAAATTGTCTGGACTGTGTACTCTGTAAATGCTTGTAGGAAGATATATTAAAATGGATTTTAAACGTGGAACTTCTAGAAAAGATAATAAAGAGATTGTAGAAAATATTATTCAGTTTGTATTTCTCGTAGATCTTCATCAGGGCTACCATAGGGGTGACACATCATATAATTAGATACAGGAAAACGCTCCACAAGCGTTGCTAGTATTGTGGGCGTTTTGATGTAAATGGAAATTCCTAAATTAATAACACATATAATTAAACAAATATAAACAATAATATCATTAAATGGAATTGTCGCGGGACCTTCTCAACTGCCATGATAAACATTACCTAATTTCGAAACTGTGGCATGTGCATTACATAAATAAATTCTAACTATCAAGACGCTGAATATATTTTTTAAATTAAGCAGTTGTATATCACAATGTGTAGGTGAATCAATTTGAATGCGATCAAAAATTCAGCGTAGTACAAGGTGTCTCAAAAGAAATTTTATATTTATTTAGCTTACTGCGTGAACGCAACGTATCCGAGGGGCGCGGGGGTTATGTCAATCGGTAGCCTGGCTCTTGGGAATTCAGTCGCTATGGAGCGTTTCTCGGGAGCAGACCGCGCGTTATGCGTTCGAGTGTTTTACAAAAACGGTGATTCGGCGACTGTAGCGCGTAGAAAATTCTGCAATATTCGAGGTTTTCGCCACTTAAATGATGCGCTAAGCATTCCTCTCATTCGACATTGGGTTAAAAAGTTTGAAGAGACTGGTACAACGCTGGATAAATCAAAATCCGGGCGACCTAGGTCATCAAGAACGGTAGAAAACGTGGAGAATGTTAATCAGTCTGTTCGTGACGACCCGAACCTTTCAATTCGGAAGCGCGCAAGTGCTTTAAATGTGCATAGATCATCATTACATTGCATTATGCACAAAGACCTAAAGCTGCACCCTACAAAATTCAATTGGTGCAAGAATTAAAGCCCCAAGATGCCATTCAGAGGCTTAATTTCGTAAATCAGGTGATTTTCTCAGGCAAATTGATCTCCCGGAGAGGTGACATAAATTGGCCTCCACGCAGTCCAGATTTAACCCCTATGGACTTTTTCCTATGGGGTTATCTTAAATCTAAAGTTTACGCCACTAAACCGACTTCACGCATTTTAAAGAAAATATCCGTCACGAAATGGCAGCCATCCCTGAGTCCACCTGCCGAGACGTCATAAGTAATTTTACTGTTCGATTAAATGAGTGCCGAGAACGCGAGGGTCTACATTTAAACGATATTATTTTTAAGAAATAAATCCCCAAAAAGTGTATTTTAATAATCAATAAACATTTTTTCAATATACGGCTTACTTTTTTTTTAATCGATCCACTAAATATAAAATTTCTTTTGAGACACCTTGTACTTTATGTAAACCATAAATCTACTAAAATTTATTATTATTATTATGTCTCAAACCATGCCCTAGGATGGCCATTGAAAACAATATGAATGGAAACGATATATGTACATATTTCGTTTTCGTTTCGAACGGAAACGATTTTTTTTCGTTCTCAGTCCTTGCTTTAAATAATACCAAGATTTGTAGTCTGTATGGCACTAAATTTTATAATAATCCTTATTACTAGGATAGGCAATTTGCTATTTTATAATTACAAAAAATTCCTTAAATGATCCACTTCCGAGTGTTCCTTTGGTGATCTCAAGATTACTTTATTTCAACATTTTTATGTATTTGCAATACTTTTTGGTCTACAAAAAAAGATAAAATAAGATTCTAGTTGTACTGTTGGTTATCTCTTTCAAGGGTGTTAGAGACTATAATTCTAAGATCTATAAAGATAAGTCGGAGAAAAGAATTACTAGTGGAAGCATTTTACTATCTAACTCTATAGCCATTATAATTCACTATTAATGATTCTCTTTAAACCATGTACTCAATGTCACAAACGTTAGTATAAAACTGATCAATCGAGTAATTAAAACTTAATGTATAAATCTTTAAAGACAATTAGAAACTTATTATTTTGTAATAAAATGCTGTCGGAAATTTTGTATTGCTTAGAATTGAATTCTGAAACGATCTGGAATGAATGCGTCATGAAACAATCTGCCGCTATAGCATTAACCGAACAGAGTTAACCGGTGTCTTACTAAATTTTTAGATTCAATCTTTTATAAATTTTTAAAAAACAAATCTAACTAATTCAAAAGAATGTCAATAAAGTTTAGATTAACCTTCTTGAAAACAAAACTTTCTACGCCTCATTTGATACAAGTTACAGATTGTCAAACTAAAAAAACTCTGTAGCTCGTTCATCTTCTTCGTTGTCCACCCCCTAGTTCCGTCCCTTGTGTGTGTTACAAGGGGGGTGTCGTAACGTTCGGCACGTTAATCAATGTAGGCACGGTCCGCTAGTTGCACTGAGGTTTATCCCAATGTATGCAATCCCATTGCAAGAACAACCAACTACCTAACACACACCTTAACGGTTCATCAGCCGTGTAATTTACTTTAAACAAGGCTGCCAACAGAATCGAAACTGTTGATTGGGGACAAAAGTCTAACACAATAGACATACGATAGAACATTTTAGGATACTGTGTCTTATACAGAAGTAGCATTATCAATTTAAACATTTATTTACCTGTCATTTGAAGTTAGGTTAGTTAAAACTCAGTTAATTAATTTTTTAAAGCATCATTGTGAGTCAAAATATGGAATTAACTACAGAGAATTTTCTAATCATGATTTAGTATGATTTTAAAGAAGATTGAAGCCCTTATAGATGTAAGGATAGTTTAGATTAAGTTTTTATTGAACAAGCGCCTCCTTTGGTTACAATTTACCCATGGAATAAAGAATTTGAACGAAGCAGGAATTCTAGTCCACACCAGAAAGGAGTAGGGTATCCTCCTACAGCTGCTACCGAAAAAACATTGCTGCTGTTAAGAAGATAATTGACGAAGATAATAAATGCGGTAATAGAGCATCAATTTAAGACGTTCACTTGCATTTAAAAAAAGGTGTCTTTTTGTGCCGCATCAGCTTTCTAATTTCCAAAAAGCAGAGCATGTAAGAATTTGCCATGTAACTTTGAATCTTTTAGAGCTGTTTTCTGAAAGCTTAGCCGAGTTCAATCTTTTGGTTAAACTTGGTTACAATATAGCAATCACTTAAGTAACCATAACAACCATTTCCAATTATTTTGTTATAGTTAACTAAGCTCTCAGAAACCGGGCCTTAAATTTTTTTCAAAAATTGTGACAGATGAAGAAACTTACATTTCTTTTTTCGACACGCTCACCAAAAGACTCGTGTATGGATTTATGAAAATGGGGAAATTCCAATCAGGGCCGCAGTAGGGGGGGGGGCGGATGGGGCGACGGCCCCTAGCGCACTAAGGAAAAGGGCGCCAAATTGCGAAAGTGAGGACCTTTTTTTTGCTCTTCACTTGGAATTTGGGAAGTGAGGACCTTTTTTTTGCTCTTCACTGGGAATCCACTTACATTTATTTCCCAAGGGGCACCAAAACACAGTTGCCAAAACTTGCGCTAGGGGCAAGCGCAAGTTTTCCTTACTGTGGCTCTAATTCCAATAGACATTGCAATAAATTATGGCACAAAATGAAAAGAAATTAAAAAAAAAAGAAAACGGAATCTAAACAATAAAGAACTACAGAAAACTAACCTGAAAATAAGTATAGAAACATACAAAACCATGATCGTCGAAGCATAGAAGAGCAGAGGATATAACTAGGCGGAAGACAAATAAAACAATTTCAAACGTTTAAATATTTAGGATAAGTGTTAATTGCAGATAATTGTAAAATAAATGAAAAAATAATAGAAAGAACAGAAGCATTTGGAAAATTCTTCATTAACACAAAATCTGCATTCTAGCAAAACCAGAAATCCTATAAAAAAGCAAGATACAAGTGTTCAAAAAGGTTGCAGTTACAATTCAACATATTTTCGAATCGTCGACGATGACAAAAAAATTAAGAAGCAAAGTAAGAACTAGAGACGTTAGATTCCTAAGGAATATTTCTGGAAAACTATTTTAGAATTATCGACAGTACATAGAGAGAATATTGAAATAGTTCCTTGAGAGTTTTTTGTAAAACAAAGTCAGATTAGGTGGTATGGACATGTCTACAGAATGGACCATAAAAGAGAGGCAAAAAGGGATTTGAAGCTAGGTCACCCAAAATAAAGTACAGGGGAAGACCAAGAACGTGATCAGATGTAATTCAAAAAGCTGCATCAAGCAGATTGGTGAAACAGGAAAAAATAAGTAGTTTGACACATTATAGAAAGAAGTAGCATGAAATATGAAGAAGAACACGGCACGAAGAATTCTCAAACATAATACATATCATTATCATATGCAAATAAATAAATCTTGACAAATGTGTGTTAAAATTGACATTGTTCCTAAATTATCAGTTACGCTTCTCCCAAAATTTCCACTATATAAGTTATTTATTCGTTAATTATTATTCCTATGTCCCGGGGCTAAAGTCAAGCCAACGTGATTGTTCGGTGAATCAAATTAGCACGTGGAATAGCGCGAAATAAATCGCTTCCTTAAAAGTGAATCTTAATAAATATGTAAATTAAATCGTTGTTTGCGTTCATCCTAATTTTATGCCTAATTTCTTTAATACTAACCTAGGGTAATAACTTATTTACAAGAGGATTTTTCAATGAATATTTTGTACAACCTACACATTGTTTTTTATACAATAAATTCTGAATGAGTTGCTCAATTCAATTCATAAATTTTCAATGGGATGGAAGTTTATTCATACATTTTTAAAAGACAACTTTTCGTTATTGAAAAAGAAGATTTCAGTAAGTTTGTTTATAGTTAATTTAAATTGAAAAAATAGTCTTCTTGCCCACATTCTCTATACCATTCTGTCCTATTTCATCATCACCTGGCCACTGTAATTGTCTTTGTGAATTATGAGTTTGTGAAGGCGGTGAAAATCATCCACCAATTCCAAATTTCAATTTCATTGAACATGTCATAATGGGGATCAATGAAAATGAATACACACGGCTGACCCTAGCGATATGCAGTTTTGGAGCCAAAACATCGTTTATTTTACCCCCCCCCCCCCGTATACGTACCATTAATAATATTCTTTTTCAACATCAAACAAGAATCTGCTGTCATATCTACGTCCCATCTACCCTGGTACCTTATTTCTATCGCTTGAATGTCCTGGCGAAATCTTTCTTGATATTCTTCACTTACTATTCTAAGATTTTGAACTGAGGAAATGAACTTTTAAGCTTACAGTACAACCTAGCTTGTTGACATAATTTGTATCATTTCAATTTCTCAAAAATTTTATAACATCTATCAAACCAAGCTTATTTTAAAACATTTTTTGTTGCTAATTCCAATATTTCATCATTTATTGGCTTATTTTGGAATCCACGAAAAATTCTCGTTTAAGTTTTGCTTTGGAAAGAGTTGGAAATTTCTCACACAGGTACTCGAATCATGTCCTTGTTCAGAGATTTAAAAAGTTACTTTATCAAACCCATTTTAATGAGAACTGAGGTAATAATACAACAATCTCATCGCAAGCCTGTAGTATTAATCGATTGTTCTTTTTCTTCTTCTTTGGAAACTGTCAGTTTGGTTGACTTTTTGTCTCAACGACATAAGTCCTCTATCTCATTTGATCTATTATTGTCAGGTCTTTCTATTTTTCTTGTAAACCAATACATAGGTCTACAGTTAGCTGACTCTCCATCTCTTGCGAAGTTTTTCCACTGGACGACGGGTATTCAATCTTTCCTCCCATATCTTCCTAACCATTCTGTCCTCCCACATCCTCATCACGTGCCGCATCCATTGCAATCGTCTACCTCTTAGTTCCTGTGTTTTTTATTATTTCGTATGGCATAATGCTTACTTGTTAGAAATTTTCAGGTCGCCAATAGCGGTCTCTGAGATAATCTAATATCTACTTTTTTACGATAGCCGAGACCACCGGCTTTACGTACCCTCTGAAGCATGTCCCATATTACCTAACTTTAATTCAGATATACATGTACTCTTTGAAAGGTATATTGAGTGGACGGTCGCAACGATCAAGAATTTTTTGAAGTCTTTGACTGTGGATTGATTTCACAATCCCACACTTATAAAGCGAGTGAGTTGTCACTACGCTACTGCAACCGCAGTTCTTGTGTGATACTCAGCCTTGAATTTAGTTCTCGGTTATTTTTGTTCTTACGGATTCTACATTCACCATTAATTTGAATAGGATCAAAAGATTCAGCGTAATATTTTATTTTCGAAAACTATGATTTGTCGGCAATTTCGATTTGTTAAGGCGCATGTTTCGGAAACATACATAAGTATAGGACGTACTATAACTTGAAATAACCTGATCTTGTTGTTCCTAGACATAAGTTTCGTTTTGACGATGGGATCAAGTGCAAAATACGATGTATTAGCAGCTTTAATTATGTTCGTAATTTCCTGCTGTATCAGATTCATTTGATTTATTTGATTCACATGTATTTGGATGTATAACGTCTATTATTATTATTTAGAGACATATATATATTCTTAGAGATATATTATTCCAGATATATATATATATATATATATATATATTTGTATTCGCTGTATGCTTTCTTGGAGTTTCTTTCGTAATTCATACTATGTATAGCAACTATGAATTTTCATGAATCTCCATAGCAAATTTGTTCTAGATTGGTTTACAAATTAACACATTTGCAAATTCCCAAGTGTCCCTTGGTTTTGGTGTCCCTGGTTGAATTTGGCCGGCATGTTTGCACTAATAGGTACAATTAGGCATACACACATTGTGTCTACTGCCTACACACACGTGCGCATTCTGAACATGTGTTCACGTGGATTAAAGTGACACAGAGGAAGGGAAAGCAAAGGCAACGTTCATTCACTTCTCCCGCAATACATTCGCCTCTTTATTTTTAAATTAAATTATATTTGGACATATAAATCTTTATTTTTAGGGATGATATTTAACATGTGGGATTAATTTTCGAGGATGGATGGGTTTAATTGAAATTTTGATGGTAAATCTTTTACTGACAGAAATGTTTTTCTTTGAGGCGTTAATTGGTAAGCTTAATATTTTTAAATCTAATTTTATAAAGAAAAAATTGATAGGAGAATCGGGCTATAATTTAAGATAAAATAAAACCATTTTTAATTGTTTTATTTTTAATATCTTATGTTAGATTGTATTCTGTGCAGTGACGGATTATCGCCTTAGACAAAAAAGACATTTGTCTTGGGCCCGTAATTTTCAAGGGCCCGGATTTGGGTGGTCAGAACCTTTTTTTTTTTCTTTTCACTTGAATTTGGGAGCTGAATTCCTTTTTTTTTGCTCTTCACTTGGATTTGGGAGGTGAAGACCTTTTTTTTTTGCTTTTCACTTGGATTTGGGAGGTGAAGACCTTTTTTTTTTCTCTCTTCACTTTCTCTAGTACTCTACTAAGCACTTCACGCAAATATTTGTCTTCTGCTCATCCATCTTAACCTTTTCCAGACCCGTGCTTCTAAATAATACTGCATACATTACTTTTTTCATGGTTTGCTGCTTCTTGGTTCAATGTTGAAATTTCCCAATCTTTATACATCCATACATGACTATTTTGGCGAGTGAGTACGCCAAGAGAGTACGTTGAAAAATAGAATCTACGTCGAAAAGTATCATCTATCAAATTTATCCGCCACCATTTAAGTGTTATAAAGTTTCATTGCAATTTTTTACACTCTCCGGTTTTTGGAAATTACAAAACTGATGTGGCACAAAACGATTGACATTTTTTTTTAAATGCAGGTGATCATGTATGATTCTGTTAATAGCTGGGGATTCAATCTAAAGTTCATGTTCTATTACCACATAATTGGCATAATTGTCTTCTTCAATTATCTTCAGAAGCAGAAATGTTTTTTCAATAGCATGGTCTCATCCTACAGCAGTATACTCCTTTCTGGTGTTCCAGATTTCTTGCCTCGTTCAAATTCTTTATAACAACGGTAAATTATAGCCAAATAAACTAAAAATCGGAACCTTTTCTGAAATCAGAAAATTAAAAGCCTTATGATCGATAATCTCAAAATGTTGGCGTAGGAAACTGGCATGAAAATAGTATTTGGCAGGTCCTAGGGTATTTCATTGTAATCAGGATGAAGACTTCGTATCAGATGGATTGACAACGTATACAAAGATCTGTAAATGCTCAATGCCCACAACTGGAGAAGATTGGTGTTTGACCGTGGGAACTGGAAGTAGTTTGTGGAGATGGAAAAACTCCTCAAAGGGTTGTAGTAACCAAATTACTGATTTTTAGATAAGTTTTGCACGAATTATCTACTATTATATTGTACAAGTGTTGGTATGTATGTTCTATTCAACTTCTGGTGTATCTTCATTTTTCCGGTATCGCGGAGAGAGGAAAATGAACCGCCGTCTTATCCGGGTGATATTTTTTTAGTGCTTAGGCTTAATTTTATTTCGACAGGGGGTACTGACTAATTTTTATTGATAAAAATCATGCATTTTTTCCTCGAAACCGTGTCGAATCAAAGTCACCATTGATCGGCACGGACAGGTTTTATCAGACGATAATTCAAAAATATTCTTAATACAAGACGGCCGGTCCAGAGTATTTACGGCGAGAATCAAAGTGTTAAATGGTAATAATGGTTCAGGATAGCTTTTTGGACGTGCGAGATAATATTTTGAGGTATCAGAAAACATTTTTCAAAGAATCTGGGCCATTATTGGAAATATGCTTACAAGATTTCAGAAGGTGACAGCTGTCAAATTTTTTGCATTTTAAAATGGGAGGAGATTTCACATTTTGAACGTGTTTCTTGACAGAAGAATACTAATTAAGGATTTAAGGTGAATTAACGATAAAGTTTAAGACATTTGCAGGGCGAATTTCCATAAAATAGTGTTAAAAAAGATTTATAGATATTAAAAATTTCAGGGTTAATCAAAGTGTTAAGTGGTGATAATGGTTCAAGATAGCTTATTTGACGTGCGAGATAATATTTTGAGGCATCAGAAAACATTTTTCAAAGAATCTGGGCCATTATTGGAAATATGCTTACAAGATTTCAGAAGGTGACAGCTGTCAAATTTTTTGCATTTCAAAATGGGACGAGATTTCACATTTTGAACGTATTTCTTGATAGAAGAAAACTAATTAAGTATTTAAGGTGAATTAACGATAAAACTTTAGACATTTGCAGGGGGAATTTCCATAAAATAGTGTTAAAAAAAGATGAGCGACGAGTTTTATAATCGACAAGTGCGACAAAATTATATTAAAACGAGTCGCGAAGCGACGAGTTTTAACAACGTAGGGGAGAAGACCAGCGTAGCCGGGCTGAGGCCCCTAGTGTTTTATATAGAATTATACGTATAGTTAATCCCTATCGTATTCATCCCAGTTTACCGGAAATAATTCTGGTTTTATGATTTCTGTCACGACGTCCCGACAAGTTTAGTGTTTCATCTAACTCTTTTAGTCTTCTACTAAATTGTGTGGGATCCCTAGAATAGAAGAATAAGAGTCTTCAAGATATATTCAGCTATTTGTGCCACCTTCAAGGTACTTGTCCCCTGCTAAAAGTTTCTTGTTTCGCCACTGTCTGCTTTGCAAGTTGTGAAGGAGAATTTACATGCAGCTATATTCAAATCTTCAACACTTGAACAAGCGAGTTCTTTGTTCTGGCTGTACTACTTCGAGTGCCGATTGAAATGTTTATGTTCGTGACCAATTCACAATGGTTTTTAGTGGATAAAATATTATGAATTTTTATTGGTGGAAAATCGTGTGGGAATTTTTTAAAGATATATTCACAACATGATTGTTATAATATAAAATAACAATGATACGATAATAAACTAATTGATACTACTAAAATAAATTTTAAATATTTTAAGACGATCTATAAAACCAGACTCGCATTACCTGCTTGCTTCTACATCTATTCTGATTCTTATCGCTCATAAACCGATAATATTATATGAATAATTATAATAGTTTCCCAATCTAGGTCAGCGCATCTTAAACTGTGATCCGCGACACCTTGGAGGGCCGCGATACGGTAAACAGTCTCATTAAATCATTATATGCTAATGAATTTTTCTTTCAGCATCCACTAGTTATTTTAATTTTTCCTAGGGGAGCTCTGATATCGTAAATTCTGTTTTAACACCTCCGGTGCTATATAAACAGGAAACAGTATAACATTTCTAACTGATCCTATTATGTCTTTGAACACTGGTAATCTGGTTTTCAATTAAATGAATATTTGGGGAGTTGCGGGGGTACAGCTTAAAACTAAAATCTATATATTGTAACGTGTTCGGGTTCTTCAAACAAAAACAGAATTTCCCAGAAGGTAAAATTTATTTACACTTAAAATATTACACTTATATTTTTGTAGTATACGGAATACTAACAACAGTTTTCGCCCGGAGGCACAAATTGTCCGTGGAGAACATGGAGAACATGGGAACGTGGGAACGTGGGAAACATGGAGATGTGACCATGTGCGTTATCTCACAACTAAGAACAAAATATTAATTATATTCACATTAAAACATCTAAAAAGTTTTATCAATGGAAATAACTATCAGTTTTGATTATGTATAATTAACACATCAATGTACAACCTGACACTTAAATATTTCGCCCTGAATGAAGGCTTAAAATAAAGCCGACATATTTGGAATAAATGTTGTCTTAAACTTTATTTAACAACAGTCCAAGACTGCATATCTCAATATATTTATATATTTTATATATATATACGGAAGGGGAAGTGAAATCTAGGATTTGATCCCACATCTTTCTACCACGTTGGCAACTATCGTACCACAGAGCCACGGAGTTTCCTCCAGAATACATAATATATGTTATCCCAAAATAATCCATGCTTCGGCTGACATTCAGACATAATTTTATTGTATTTCTTGTCAACTACTGGTCTGCATCCAGCTGGTAGCAAGAAATCGGACATATGTCTGACATGCAGAAAACAATGAGAGCACAATTTGGCTTCAAACAAGAACTACTGAATAAATCAATCTCATAGTTGGCAGAACATTTGGCTTGCAGAAACTCAGCCAAACATTCACAAAACGTATTATGCATTTCAAAGGAAATTCAATACCTTATTATGTTACATTTTTATCAAAAGTAGAAAATTTACAGAATATAATGAAAAGAAAAATTTTAGAGTAAATGGTATACAATCTTGTTTTAATATCTTAATATCTCATTACTAGAACGTAATATCCTTCAGATATTCTTATGGTGTAAAAACAAACCGCAGTGCTGCCAATCTTTCACAGCAATTACTTCCAGTCAGTCATTTTTAATATAATGCACAGACAGACATATTCTGCGGTAACCAGCCGATGTCATGACACGTGAGCAAAATGCAATGAAATATACAAGAGCTCTGTCATTCACACAAAATGTGGGCGAACAGACCGTGTCGAACAAAATTAACAGTGGCGAGGTGTCGCTAAACAAAACTTAAACTACAACTTTTCAGTTCCATCAACTACTATCCTTAATATATTAGTTTAGATTTAGAACACATATCGTTGCTGTCGGTTCCTCTACCTAGTTCCACACTGTCATTTTGTACTCTTCATCCTCGTGCATGCTATAGTCGGATTGCTGATAGGTGACTGTTCGTTGCTACAAGTATCGATATACAATACTATATGCTTTCTCTGTCTATATCATTATAATTATTTGCATACCCATAGTAACGTATAGTGACGCAAGTTGACAACTAACCTTTCAAATTATTTCTCTATTGTTCAATACTAAAAATATATATTTTGTGGTACCAAAAGAAATCCCTTAAGACGTAGATTAAGGAACGAAGAGTAGTTTTTTATAAATTTCTCTATTTTAACACGATATTTGCAAAAAAATAATTGTTTCACATTCTGTTAATGGTAGAATTAGGAAATAATTTCATTCTGCTTTTTGAACAAGTAGCGTTTATTTTAAACAACACAACGTTTCATTGGTCTAATTTTTTCTGATTACATCTTTGATATTTTTGAGTTTATTTGCACAATTCTTTAATTGTTTTGTTTCCAAGCGGGTTACCTAATTGGTGAGTAATTTATTTTTGTGATTACTCGTTTTTTACTTCTCATTTACCATTTTGAGGTTATGTTCATTTTAATCTGTTGTTTTCAGATTTTTGAAGAATTTGGCGAGTTAACTTGAATAATATCCATTTTCCTTATGGTTCCTTCTTCCCAATTCCATAAAATCAATCATTTTTATTTCAATTTAAATTTATAATAAAAACAAAAAACATGTGTAAAACAGTTTTTTGGGATTCTCTAAGGGAATAGAGTCTTGGGTCTGATATACAGTTTGGGGTACTCATTCCGCAAGATCTTTGTGCGTACCATCGATTATTGGGGAGTTAGTACGTCGGACTGTATGATGATTTACTGCTCTATGTCTTTTTAGGTTTCTCACTTTTACCGATATGGGCTTTTTCGGTGTTTTACCGATGTAATTGTCATTGTTTTTGCAATTATTGTATCTGTATTTTAAATAGGTGTTCAGCTCTCAAAGGGTTCTGAACTTCGGTCTTGATATACCGTTCGAGGTACCATTCTCTCATTACCCTTGTGCGTACCATTGGTTTTTGGGGGATTGGTACGTCGAATTGTATGATTGCTCCGGATTTCATTGCTTATTTTTGGGTTCTTTCACTGATTTAGTTGGATGTGAAGTTTGATGATTTTAAGAGTTATTAGTGCATCATGTTGTACAGGGGGTGACACTGTCAACCTTGCGATTTGTGCGTACCAGGTTGTCAGGGGGGATAGTGTGACTGCCTGTCATATCGATGCGTTGGTCAGTCTTACTATCATTCTTTATTTATTGAATCTTTGTTAATCTTGGACATTAGTATATTTATCTCTAGTCTTGTTTGAAATGTAAAATTTAATTAATAGTCACTACCTTTGGTTATCATAGTATTATATTTAAAATTTAACTCCTGTTTTTCCTATTTTCTGTATACTTCAAGTTCATATATTTGTCATATGATATTCTGCAATTTCACCATCCTTGGAGATGACTGATGTACAGTTTGTTAGATTTACGTTTAACTAACATAGGTAAATTAATTTATAATTATATGATTGTTACTTTACTGTTATGTTATTGTTATAGCACCTGAAGCAGCCAACAATGTTGTTGGTGAAACGTTGTGTTGTTTAAAATAAACGCTACTTGTCCAAAAAGCTGAATGAAATTATTTCCTAATTCTACCATTATACAAAATTGGACGTTAAGTACTATCCTGCATTCTGTTAATCTAAAAATATATAAAAATTCTGAATAATGCACATTAATGTGATCCGGAATAGCACAACAAAAATTTTTGGTCTGATAATTATTTCAAAAGTTATCGATTTTTAGGATTTTGTAGGTATGACCAAAAAACCCTTATACCGTCATTTTGTCGTCTGTCTGTCTGTCTGTCTGTCTGTCTGTCTGTCTGTCTGTCTGTTCGGTAAAAATTGTAGCCAAACGGCTAAACCTAGAGAGTTGAAATTTGGCATTCTTATACAACTCTTTGACCCGCACATAGGAAAAATACTAAAAGATCTCAAAAACATATCCCCCTAAAAATATAAACTAATATGGGCTCATCGAAAAAAAAATATTTTTTTATAATTATGAGTAGGGTATCAAATGAAAGCCCTTGGTACGTGGATTAACGATCAAATTTTTATTTTTGCAAAATAAATTATTTTGAAGCGATTTTGACCAAAATTGTGCAAAAAATTTTTTGTCCCACACCCTGTAGCCCAGATGGTTTAAACTAAAAATCTGAAAAAATTCTAAGTAATGTACATTGGTGTGAACCGGAATAGTTCAACAGGAATTTTTAATCAGATTAGGTTTTTGGAAGAAAACGCATTTTTTGTGATTTTTGGCTAATAATGTACACAAGTAATAGCTTTGTAACACGCCACACTGGAACGTGTGTGCTGGTCTAGTGGTATTTCACGCTGATTTTCATCCAAGTAACCCGATCCGAAAGGGATCGAACCCTGGAGAAAGAGACTAAATTATTTTTTGTTTTTTTTTTTTAATTTTTATATTGTTTAAATTATTTTTTCAAAATTCTAGTTATATTTTGGCAAATGTTGCATTTAATTTTTAAAAGCGTAAATTTAATAGCCAGTGGAAATTGTTTAAATTATAATTTAATTCTGTTTCAATGTACTCGAAATCAGAAGGGCGGAACTTATAACAACCAATGGAAGTCATAGGCGCAATTTTTAAAATTATTAATGAACCTTGGTATATAAAATAAAAATACTGCACATATTTAGAAACCTAAATAATGGTATTAAGCGTTCGAATTAAAATTAACAAAAAAAATATTTTAATATAAAATTTGTTTTCGCATCCAAAATAATCATCATTCACTTACTAAATACCTGCAAAACCCTGAAATGTGTGAAAATTCATACTTCACATCAATTTTTTTGCAATACCTTGGTAACAATATTTAGCCGTGCTTACAATATTTATCTGACTGGTTGGAGAAGTCTCTAGATTGAAGACTCGTTTCATTTTCCGTATTTGCTTATTTTTTGCTTATTTGTTAAAATCTTACGTTACATATACATATTTTTTAAATTTGAATAGTTCAAATATTCGAGTCTGAGTCCATCCTTGAGCTGAAAATGTTGAGATGGTGTTCGAGATATGAACTCGCGTCTCTGTGCCCCGTAGACAATCTATTAATAATGTTACATATTATTATGTACATACTTGTTGACTATTTATTTGTCTTTTCTTGTTCAGACAGTGTGATAAAAATTCAAACAAATATATCACAAATCAAATGTTTCTCATTGGTTACCTGCTGATCATCCGAACACTTCCAATACCGTGGCATGCTAATGAACCAGTATGTTTTAGGCACCTGCAACTGCGCTTCTTCACAAACCGGATTCTTAATAAAAAGACAACATCAAAGCGTAAGCTTGCATTATATGCCAGATAAGAGATTGCTATCTGCCGCTGTCAGCGCCACCTATATTCGCGATTTGTTTAAAAAATTATTTAAAAAAAGTTTATGAAGATTTCTTATGTGAAATATTATACTTGTTTTAAAAGTGGATTATGTTAATTGTATTTTTAAACCACGTTTCTGTCTGGTTGACTGGCTTATTACATTCTTGGCTTAATGTGAGTTTTGCTCATAAAGATTATCATTTAAATTTTTATATCAGTGTTTCTCAACAGTTTATATGTATACGGATGTCTCTAGGCAGTGTTGGTAGATGGCTCCTGTGAATATTCACGCAAAATTTTAATAAAATATGCGTTCGGCATAACTGTGTTAACTCTGTGGCGTGCAAGTTTATTGTCACGTGACCACTGTGTACACTGTGCAAGAAAGTTAAAGATGAACGCTTTGTTAAGATTGTGCAATTATTCTCGTTATTGTATCCTATTCTTTTTTGTAAACAAATGAATTATATGTGTTATATGTTTTAAGTAATATAAAAGAAATTTTATTTGATGAGGAAAACAATTCAGATTAAAAACAAGAAAATATTTTGGCAAAAATGTTTGAATATGCAGAGAGTATTGTTCCAAACATGACTACAAATCAATTTAAAGTACATTTCCGCTTGTATCCAGAACATTTTGAGTCTTTTGCAGAAAATGCACGTAACATTATTATAAAGGACAAGAACCAGTTCCTTTAGAAAATGAATTAATGATCTATACTATTTATTTGGCAAATGCTGCAGGCATAAACAATGATATTTTGATTGTTTTCGGTTATTTTGTTTTGTAGAAAAAATAATAACATATTTTTACCACACTTTTGTACAGATTACCACACGCTCTGAACTTGGGATGATTGTGCAGGACAAACTGCACTGCACGGTATTTGCCGAACGATCTTCGTGCGGCACAAAGGTCACAGAAAACTTATGCCGAACGTTTTTGTGTAAAGTGTAGAATGTGTAGATTATTAGCTTATGTCGAACGCACCTAAAATTCTCACATTTACAGGGTTTTCCCCATTTCTGGAGTACAATGTTCGTTTATAAAAAATAAATAAATAAATAAATAAAATAGAATATAACGAATAGAAAATAAATAAATTGTATTTGTACATTTTTATTAAATTACAAGAATGTAAAGAAAAAAATATACTTAATTATTTAATCCTAAGTCTTTCTACCTTTTGCTGTAAGACCCTGTTGGTGTAAGGCAAAAATGTAAAAAAAAAAATATACAAAATAAAAATTTTATTAAAATGTAAAACTATATATTAAGAAAATTGGAGGCTATATCTGTTTTCTTATCTGTTTCGGCCTCATATTTGGTTTCTACACGTTTCAAAGATAAAATCCACAAAAAAACAATTTTTGTCTGTTTGTCTGTTTATCCGAGATTCCCGAAAAAATGGCTGGCCACATTTTCACTTAATTTTATATGATGATACACTAAAACCAAGATTCGAACTTAGGCTAAAAGGCATTTTATGCGAGAAGGGTGGTTCGGGATTTAAACTGTTTATTAAAGAACTTAAAGTATCACCCTTATTGACTTAACAAAAAAATAGGCTTAACAAAAATTGTTTATAGTAAGAAAACAAATCTTTTACTGACTGCATTTTTTCAATTCGATTAATATTTGGGCAGTCACGAAGGATACACTAAAACTAAAATCTACATATGTGTATATCTCCCTTATTATCGATTTAACAGCAAAATCATACATGAGAAAAATAGTTTATAGTAAGAAATTATATATATATATATTTTATTTCTATGCGTTTTTTCATTTTAGATGAATATTGGGGAGCTACGGCGGGATACCTTAAAGCAGCGGTTCCCAAACTTTTTTCACCGCGACCCGGTACGAGGTTTTACAATTTTTCGCGACCCACCTTATGAAAAAAAAACATTTGTTTACAAAACAAATTTAATTTTAAAGCAGTAGCTTTATAGTAATAAATAGTAATAAAGAGTATAGTATAGTAATAAAGAATATAGTATAGTAATAAAGAGCACAAATACACACTATTCTGGTGATTAACTGACGTAAAAAAAATAATATGTATAAAAAAAAAATATTTTTTGTGTTTTTACAATTTTTTTCGCGACCCGGCAAAATATTTCTGCGACCCTATGCCGGGTCGCGACCCACACTTTGGGAAACGCTGCCTTAAAGCATAACTTTTGAAATACCTCCCTTATTGACTACAGCTAAAATGTATACAACAAAAATTGTTTATAATAAGAAAACAAATCTTTTTTTGTTATATAGGTATATACTTTTCAATTTAATGAAAAGTTTAGGAGTTACGGGGATACACCATAAAATAAAATCTTAGAAATATCTAACTTATTATTTACTTATCAAAAATGTATAAGAGGAAACATTTTTTTTCTCTCTTCAACGTAGTTTTTAAATAAACTAGAACCACGCATTTTAAAATATTTTTACACAGTTTTAGAATTTGTGAAGTTATTATTAATATGCTTATGTAAACATAATATTCAGACAATTTTCAACGTATGAATGGTAGCGCACATAACGGCGTACTTAGGTGCCCACACAACATCCGTACATTTGAGTGAATACTATGTATATGCGTATGTCATTTATTGCTCAGTAACGTCACAGTATTTATATAAAAAAAAACTGAATGTAAACACAAACATCTGTTCTATTTAATTTCGTTTCCATTTCGTTTTCTGTACTATAAACCTGTCTACTTTACAATAGTAAATTTGTTCTCATTCGGGTCTGTTTTAAAATAGTTTTTAACCTGTTGTAGACATGTGTGTTTTTTATAACACTTTACAGTTCTTTACAGTTAAGCTAATAGGCCATGAGTACCTCCCTGATTTAAGTAATAAATAAAACGTGAGAGATAGACGTGTTGATATTTTTAAGTATCAACACCTTCTCGCTTTAAAAACCGTCAGATTTAATTCCAGATAATTTCAGATTAAAGAATACTTTTAAAAATTAATTTTTGGTTACGCAAATTGTTAAAGATTTAACTAAATGATGCTACGTGTTTTATACATAAATTTTTGCAGAACAATATTATTTTGCAGGTTAATTTTGAAAAATTTACGTTAATAATTGTTATTATGGCAAGTAACATAGTAATAAGTCTGTTTGCCATTTCGAATTAGTTTGAAGGAACAATATAATGTTCTTATTTTATCTATTATTGATTTTCATTTTCACTTGTCAAAAAAAGAAAAAATTTGCAATTAAGAATGTGACTGTAATAGTTCCAATTTGGAGCAAAATAATACACCATTATGCATTCTGAAACAAAATATTAATGTTTACTTAGCTTTAATTAAATAAATACTAAAGATATTTCAATTTTCATATTATTTAAAAACGTAACCTATAAATATATCTTTGAATCCTTATTTATATGTTTATAAAAACATTATTCTATAATATAAGGTATCTGAACTGTATATATTAGTACAGTGTTTCTCAACCTTTTCTGGCCTGGGACACCCCGCAATTATGTAAATATTGTATGCGACCCCCCTATACTCTGGTGTGTCAAGATAATAGGAACACGATTTTTTTTTCGAAAAAGCGACGTGTGAGCAAGTTGGGGAAAATTTTGAACTAAAATTTATCCACAAAATTTAATGGTAGTATTGAAATTTTCCAGAAGACCCGGATGTACAGGATATCAAGGACAATTTCGAATTTTTAAATGGGAACGTATGTCATATTGGATGTCTTTGGATAGAGCTTTTCAACAACGTTTACTTTTTTTTATATCTTTTACGGTTGACAAAAAACTGTGATATTTTTAAATGACGATTATATTCCCTATAACGACTTGAAAGTAAAGTATTTTTATTTACAAGTGTTCAAAGTGCCTTCCATTTTAATTTAAACACATTCGCATCCTTGCTCTTGAGTTATCTGTAGCTCGGAGAGCAATTAAAAAAATATATAGTAAAAAATATTGCATTTTCAAGTCGTACCTACTTCAAAGTACAACTTGAAAATACTTGAAGTACCTCCAACGCGAACCATTGTCAGAGAATCCCATCAACCGACACATACAATTTATTTTACCTTGATATAGTCTACTTATAGTCTGTTTCTTTGGTTAAAGCGGAACTATATTTTCAAATCTAGTAATTTTTATCAATTGAATGAAACTTTTGATCATTTTGTTTAGTAAAAGCCCATTTACTCATTATAAAGTTAGCTAGTGACAACTTAAATGTGTGAAATAGCCTGTAGTTTAAATTAGTTGTCAAAATAAGTAAATTATGTATAAAAATAAATAGAATATTTATTTTATTTATGAATATAAATGTAAGATATTTATAAATATGGATAAAATTTATATCTTGCAAGATTGAGTGCATTTTTATTATATTTTCATGTTTCTTGTATGACTTCGCGACCCCCCGACGAAGCCTTCACGGCCCCCCGGTTGAGAAACGCTGTATTAGTATATACTTATTAAAGATATATACTTATTTTGCTCCAAAATTGAAAATATTCATAAAATTAAGGTAACAAAATTAATGACACATGTATTTTAAATCTTCCTAAAAAATCCAAAGGAAACCGTTGTCAGATGGCAGGACATGTATGTGACGTCACACTAATATGGTCTATTATCTATAAAAATTATCAAAAATTACAGATAAAGATAATGAAAATACCTATCTAAATGAGATAATAGATGAAAATGTAAAACAGTATCTAAAAAAGGTGATAGATAATAATATGTCATCTAAATGCATTATCTAGATAAAATTATCTAGATAATGCTAAACACTGATTATGTGTAAAAACCAAAAGAAAAAGATTCCCACACAGAGTTTTACAATAAGTCTTCCCTTTATGAAGATGTTTTGCGTAAGAAAACCTTCACACAGACTTCTCGACGGTTTCAACAGGGAAAATATGTTGAAGTGTCATTGAAATGAATTATTTAAACCCCCCAGGACGTCTATGTACATACGCGTTACCACTATGTACCAAATATCAACGACCAATATATTTAAATTTCATAATTTCATTCCGACTGCTCGTAAATTATAAACACAACGGAAAACTAAAAATGAAATGAAATTTATCATTTTTATTACAAAGTGAAAAAGTACAAGAATTAATCATCAGTTATGAATAGATGAATTCATTATTCTTTCAAAATTAAAATACAGTAATTTTTTTGTGAAGTGTGAAATAATTGCAAAAATGTTTAATTACATGATTAAAAAAACAAGGTAATAAAATTTTATATCTTTATTAAAAATATCTTTTAATCAAACATTAACCTTTTGGGGAGATCTTTCATCATTTTTAAATCAAGGTATTTAGGTAGATATTGAAAACAAAAAAAATAAAATAAAATGATGAAACTATTTCGTTAGTAGATTTTATCCTCAATATTTGACGTACCAAGTTTATATCAACTCACATCATCAGTGAAGCCTTTGGAAAATTTCATAACAAAAATTTATTGTTCCAAAATAAAAATTTTAGAAGATTTGAGGATTTAGAGATCACAGTGCGGGGAAAAATTGTGGAAGATCTGCTTAACGTTGGATGGACATCACAAAGAACGTCTTTAGAGGACGCACAAAGTTCCTTATACGAAACTACCAATCTGAATTAAAATAAGAACAATTTAGAAGGAAAAAAAAACATCAAAATGGATAACTTCTGGGGGTTATACGCAGTGGCGGATCAAGCCTTCGCCGGGCCCAAGACATTTTTGATTTTCGGGCCCCCAACCTATGATTTCCGGGCCCTCAACCTATGTTTTACGGGCCCTCAACCTAGAGGCGTTCAAAGTAAAGAGCAAAAAAAAAAGAAAAGGGACTACACCTCCCAAATCCAAGTGAAGAGCAAAAAAAGGACATTACCTCCCAAATCCAAGTGAAGAGCAAAAAAAAGGACCTCACCTCCCAAATCCGGGCCCTTGGAAATTACGGGCCCAAGACAAATGTCTTTTTAGGGTTTTGTAGGTATGACCAAAAAACCCTTATACCGTCATTTTGTCGTCTGTCAAAATAAATATAAACAAATATGTGCTCATCGAAAACAAAAATATATTTTTTAAATTATGAGTAGGGTATCAAATGAAAGCCCTTAGTACGTGGATTAACGATCAAATTTTTATTTTTGAAAAATAAATTATTTTGATGCGATTTTTGCCAAAATTGTGCAAAAAAAAATTTTGTCCCACACCCTGTAGCCCAGATGGTTTAAACTAAAAATCTAAAAAAATTCTAAGTAATGTATATTGGTGTGAACCGAAATAGTACAACAGGAGTTTTTATGTTATCAGATTATGTTTTCGGAAAATAACGCATTTTTTGTGGTTTTTGGTTCACAAAGTACAAAAGTTATACCAATGTAAGACACTCACATGCAAGGCGTACGATGGCGTTATTGGTTAGAGCACTGGTGTCGTAAGCTAAAACTCGCTGGTAAACGAAGGGTTTCGAGTTCGAGTACTGAGTGAATTTTATTTTTTGTTTTTTTTTTTGCATTTATTATGTTGAAATTATTTTGTCAAAATTCTAGTTATATTTTGACAAATGTTGTATTTAATTTTTAAGAGCGTAAATTTAATAACCAGTCTTATTATATGATTAACAGACGATAAATTATTTTAAAAATATCGTTTATTTTGCCGTGATTACTACAAAGTAAAATTTGTCCTACACACTCAGCATACCGCCTTCACTTATTATATACCTGCGAAACCCTGAAATGTGTGAATATTCACACTTCACATCAATTTTTTGTCTCATGCGAAGATCCGTCACTGGTTATACGTAGCTTTAAGTGTATATGCTGTTATATTTGATAAGAAAGCAAATACAATCATATCAAATTGTAATATTTAGTAAACATCTTTAGTAGCACTGGAGGTGGGTATTGTTTTATGTGAACTATACAGGTGGCTATGGACGACACCTGTTGCAAACTCAGACAACCGCAAGACTCGAACTTGCGTCTTTATCTTCAGGAAGTTATTAGGTGCTAAGAATTATGTTTATGGGTTTAATTAGCGGAGTTTAGGACATAGTTTTAGTATTTACAATTACATTTTGAGGTTAAATAAACCACAAAATAAGAGGAATTGATTTTACAAGTGTCAACGAACGTTTAATAATAATAAACGATGCAAAAATAACTAAAACCCATTAATAATTGGATTACGTTGGTATTCCACCAAAAGGCTTACTAGGCTAGTATTGTACTCGATTCGGGATACCACATTTGAAAAGCCAAAAAGTCGGACAAAATAGGTGGTTAGCAAAAAAAAAAAAAAAACAGTATACCAAAATCAGAGGCAGATTTAACGGCGTCACTGGTGTCGCTAATGACACCAAGTTTTGTTTCATATGCATAATTTTAATTACTTACAAGTTTACAATTGGCGGTAAAACCTGATAGTATGTTTATATTCGCTTATTTATTTAAAAATATGGTTAACATGTATTTTCCCCGTCTCTCTCTTTTTTAAGGGGCCAGCCAGCCTTAATCCACCTCTGACCAAAATACAAGTGATGAACAAAAACAAAAAATTGATGTGAAGTGTGAATTTTCACACATTTCAGGGTTTTGCAGGTATTTAGTAAGTGAATGATAGTTAGTTAAAATTTTTATCGATTTGATTATTTATATCGAATGATGATTATTTGGGATGCCAAAACAAATTTTATGTCAAAATATTTTTTTATGAATTTTAAGTCGAATGCCTATTACCATTATTTAAGTTTCTAAAGATGTGCAGTATTTTTTTTATATATCAAGGTTCATTAAGATTTTGAAAACTGCGCCTATGACTATGGCCTATAATTTCAACAATTTCCACTGGTTATTAAATTTACGCTTTTAAAAATTAAATGCAACGATTGCCGAAATATAACTAGAATTTGGAAAAAATAACTTAAACAATATAAAAATGCAAAAAAATAAATAAAAAATAATATTGTCTCCTCTCGTAGGATTCGAACTCATTTTCTTGGGCAGAATGTCAGTATCTTAGCCACTGCACCAAGATACACGTTACTGATTAGCGTGTTATATAACTATAAGTTTTCAACATTATTAGCAAAAAAACACAAAAAATGCTTTTTTTTCCAAAAACTTAATCTGATCAAAAATTCCTGTTGTACTATTCCGGTTTACACCAATGTACATTACTTAGAATTTTTTCAGATTTTTAGTTTAAACCATCTGGGCTACAGGGTGTGGAACAAAATTTTTTTTGCACAATTTTGGCAAAAATCGATTAAAAATAATTTATTTTGCAAAAATAAAAATTTGATCGTTAATCCACGTACCAAGGGCTTTCATTTGATACCCTACTCAGAATTAAAAAAATATATATTTTTTTTCGATGAGCATATATTTGTTTATATTTTTAGGGGGATATATTTTTTAGATGTTTTAGTATTTTTCCTATGTGCGGGTCAAAGAGTTGTATAAGCATGCCAAATTTCAACTCTCTAGGTTTAGCCGTTTGGCTACAATTTTTACCGAACAGACAGACAGACAGACAGACGACAAAATGACGGTATAAGGCTTTTTTGTCATACCTACAAAACCCTAAAAAGGAAAACAGTATTTAAAAATCAAGTAATTAGCAAAAGAAAGAGAACTAGATCCCAAGTGATAAGCAAAAGGAAACGGTATTCAAGTGATGAGCAAAGATAAGGAAACCGTAATCAAGTGATGAGAAAAAAAAAAAAAAGGAAAAGAGTTTCCCTAAATCCAAGTGATGTGCAAAAAAAAAGGAAAACAATATCCGAAAATCCGAGTAACGATCTATATCCCATGTGATGAAAAAACTTTTTACTGTTTTTAAATGAAAATTTTAACACTAAAATTATAAATAAACTGAGAATGAACTTTATACTTATGATTTTTTTGTTGTGTAGATCGTATTTTGTAACAATATGAAGTTCATACAACGATCGGCCGTAGGACAATGCGAAATTGGTTCGTATATTTTTCTTGAAATCTGTCACAGATCCACTATTACTTCTTTATGGATTGTATAAAAAAATCCAATAGCTATTTAGATGGCTATACTGTACGAGATTCGTTTTATTCACATTTTTTTCGCATAGTTTTTGGGAATCTAAAAAAGATAAGAATGTTCCAACTAAACCCATATCAAGAACCGTCATTTAGCACAAACTTATCCGACTCTAGCACCCGTTAAACTTTTATAGGGTTATTTAAATGTTACTGAACTTCAAAATCGATCAAATATCACCATTTAACTTAAAAAAAAAACAACATGGCACCAAATCTGAATAAATTTTCTTCCAATAACATTTTTACAGGACATTGTGTTGGATTCTTATTCGATTCCAAGTATTTGCAATAAAACCAATTCAGATGTTGAGATTCACATGTTTTTCGGCGAATGCCAACACACTTCGGCGCCTTAACGTCTAGACATGATTTTATACCTCTTGTGTCTCTGGTAACCGGGTTTCAAAACATGGATCAAATAATGCTTACCGGTAATTTATAACTTGATTTTGATACAATTGTTTGATTTATACAATAACATTTGAAAAGTGGAATTTCTTGGGAGATATTTTTCTTAGAATCACGATGGAGTAAGATAATTTGTAATAGACAAACATTGAAACAAAAATAGTATGGTTTTATATGAGAATCATCTAGAAAGTAAAACTTTTGGTTATTAGCAACAATGAAGCCAATACATTACAATGAAAACGGTTATTTTTTGTTAACGATACATTATATACATATATAAAAGCCTTGTGTAGTTGTTTGCATAATGTTCAAGATATGGAATGGGGGTGTAGACGTGCGGTCGTCAGACTAGCTGAGTGGTAGGGGAACAACACTCTCGCTAGGCGCTCACTCGAACAGAAGGAGAATATTAAATATTACTATAAGTTATACGAATATTTCAATTAAAATATCAGGTCGTCCAGGATGAAATTTGTAGTTAATAATATTGCCAACTTTAACAGCTTATTATTTTACATTGGCTTAATATTTTACCGTACTGTTTTTCTTTTGTTGGAAAGTTATACTTCTCACCTGTTTAAAGAAATCATTGTATATTCTAAAAAATCAGCTGTGGCCACCACAGGACCGACCGCCATCATAAAGTACTTCATAAAGTAATACATTCTAGCAGCAGAGTAGAAATAACTTGGCCTAATATTTTCTAACAGAGATATTATTTATTATGACCATGGAAACGTTACATGTAAGTATGAAAAAATTGAGACGTTTTATCAAAAAACGTCTCAAATAAAACTTATTAGTTATTGCATTTATAGCAACTTTTGTTCAATAAATTTTTTCGATATATTTTTCTGTTGTGAAATATTCATAAAAATCTTAAAATCGACATGAGTAAACTCCCATTTTTAGTCAACCGATTTTTACCAAAAGTTGATCAACTCGTGCCATTGATGGCAGAAGCTTAAATATGTAGTTTCATAAAAATCCTTTCAGCCAAATTTGCTCTGCACGTGTACACAGACGGATAGACGGACAAACAGACAGACAGACAGACAGACGGACAGACATCATGCTAAAAATAGTCATAACGTTATGTAGGGACCTCAATTCGTGGAGATCCATCGAAATCTCGAAATGTCAAAATCGGTATGATCACAATACCTCCCTTATATATGTTGGCGGTAGGTAAAAATATCAAAAACTTAAAAAAAAAAAAAATTTGTTGAAAATGGAACGGTCGGAAATTTGCACTATTATGAGTTCTTACGTGGAACTACGGCATCGCAGACCGCGCGAAACATTAATAGTATATTTGGCTCTAATGTTACTACGCAGCAGACAATATCAAATTGGTACGCCAAATTTCGTACAGGTAACTTAAAAACAAAAAAAAAAACCTGGCTCATGGATCACAGTAGAAATATACTGCAACCAACTGGACGAAATGATGCAAAAACTTAAAGAAAAACAGCCTAGATTGGTCAACAGATCGACTCCTATCTTATTGCATGATACCGCTAGACAACATACTGCACAAAAAAGACTGTGGCAAAATTACAAGAATTGGAGTTGGAACTTAATCAACATCCTACATACTCACCAGACCTATCCCCCACTGACTACCACTCCTTCCGTAATTAGGACAAATTTGAATAGGAAAACAGTTTAATTCCGACAATGCTGTAAAATTGGCTTTCCAGGAATTCATTGACTCTCGTCCGCCAGGGTTTTATACCACCGGCCTAAACAACCTGCCGCTTAAATGGCTAAAGTTTATAGACAATATGGGTGCATACTTTGATGGTAAAAATAATTCATTATATTTGTAAGTTATCAAACAACTTTGTCTTTTTTTCTACAAATTTCATCCTTGACCTAATAAATGAATATTTGCATCAATTTACTATAATATTCGCGTATTGAATTCTATCTTTTGTTAAAATGTTTGAAATAAACACTGTTTTCATTGAAAAATATTAGTTTTCTTGCTGTTAATAATTAGATGTTCTTTACTTTCTGAACCTATTATATTATTCAAAGTTGTAGCTATGTCTTCAGAACTTATTGTCATATAGAGCTTAGAATATCCTTCGACCTAGCTGAAAGTATCAATATCGAGAAATGTAAATATAAAAATGTCTTTTCCCGTTCTGAGTTTTCTTATCTGCAAACCATTCCTGTACAATTCGTAACCAATTTTTGTTACATAATACTTTTTCATTATAATATTTCAACCAAAAAGGAAAAGAAATCTTTGATATGAAGTTCGACTTACAACCCCTCGATTAAGTTTTCAGCAACAATTCAGGATACAGGAAAAAGCAGTGGCGTTTTCCAAAGAAGTATAGAATCTTAAAACATCATATTTCGTTATAAGATAAATTTCTCATTCTTTTACTTAGACAGTGTATCGGTTTGAACAAACACAAATCCCTCATCGAGTTCTATATTGTTCAGTCTTTCCAGGCATCTTCTAGGCATCTTCAAGGTATCCTATAAACCAATTCTTCATACATCTTATGTTTGATCTTATGACGAATGTCTGTCCATTTTCATCCTCTATTCATATGAATAGTTATGGAGATGTTATCATTTGAATTAAACGCTTATATGCAATTACATATACCGTAAAATCTGAAATATAATACACTCGTGCATAGGGGAAGCCGGGGCATAACAGGCACCTTAACACGTTAACTGCCGGTTGTACAGCCTGCTACCAACGGGAAGGTTCTTCTGGGTATAAAATAACAAGCGGCAGTTAACGTGTTAAGGATTATCTTTAATAAAATCTTAAGGAATTTTGTAAAAAAATTCGAAATTCTTTTATTCGTAAGATGATTTATTGTTTAATTATTACAGACAGGAAAAATACAAAAATAAAAGATATGACGATATAAAAAAAAGCTTCCTTGTGCTCATTTTGCCCCGGTGTTGGGGCAGAATGAGCACGGGCGGGGTATAATGGGCAATCAGCTAAAATCTGGCGCAGAATGAACACACGTTTACCATCTAGTTTTAATCGTTATCCTAATTCTCGGTATTTCGTCCCTCCGAACCTCCGTTAAAAAGGAAATAGAAATCGTTCCCACCTGTGAGTCAGCTACCTCTCTAATTAACAGGATACAAAAATCGGTACTGCTCGGGTCGCCACGTATTGTGTGGCTTTGGAATAATTTATGCGGCTGCGTAATGCCAGGGTTTGGGCTTCAGGCCGTATGAGAGCTTATTGTATCCCGGGAGCCCGTTATGCCCCGGCTTCCCCTATCCTTTTGACACATTTTTGGTGAAATTCGCATAAAACATTTTTTGTTGCTTATCCACGCATTAAGAGGATATTTATTTGATGTCCCAATGAAAAAAAAAAAAAAATGAAAAAAAAACGTTTTTTTTTTTATTTTGAAAACAGATTTATTTATATTTTTTAGCGATATGTTTTTTGAACTATCAATAGTTTACCTATATGTGGGGCAAACAGTGTGTTCAGACGTTTGAGCACAATTTTTGACTGACAGACAGACACATGAGCGACGTTTTAATGTTTTTTTTTTTGTCATACCTACAAAACCCTAAAAATCTTTTAGAAAGAAACGAACATGCTTCTTATCATTTCCACTGTAATAATCTATCTATTTTATTACAAGATAACCCGGTATTGGGTACCTTTGGATACTGTCATTCCTGTAGCATCAATTTACAATTTATTTAAATGTAAACAAAGATTCAACCTAGTATTTTGTTAGTTGCATAAGAGTTAGATTTTATTGTTGTACGCCACTGTTATCCTATATGCAGGGAAATACAAATTTTAGGGGATCATTAACGTTGGCTCATGTAGGCTTGAGGGCAGACGGGCCGTCCCAAGCAGAGAGCGCGCTCCCGTGTCAGCCCGAGGCCATCTCGGGGCCCCAGGAACTCTCTTCTGTCTCCTACTCTCTGCTTTTGACAACCACGCACGTACAAAAACACTACAACGACCGACCGGGCTCCTCATCTCTTCATCGACAGGAGCATGGCATGACATTCGAAACTTTTTATGGAAATTTAATGTAGTAAGAAATTTATATTTTCACCGCAAAAGGCACTAAAGATGCAGACTTAAGATGATACATGTATGCCTCCTAATGTTATTACCTAAAAGGAAATTGTTTAAAATTTGTAGTACATAAAGCTGCTTATCTTGCACGCAATGTATATTGTGACGCGCATACGTGTTCTTCTGTGAATAAAGCACTTATAAAAAAAGAATTATACACTGCAATTTGCTTAGTTAATTTGTTTTATCTACGACCATCAAATAATAAAGGCATTATGTGTCCAACTGTAAGTAAATAAAGCTGCTCATGTTGCTTGTCGTGTATAATGGGACGCGCATCCTTAGCTGTGAATACTGAAAGTTTTGTGCACTGCAAGTTGGTTAAAATGTTTGGCGCTCAGCAACGATGGCTCCTTGCCCTCACCCCGCCCATCTTTATAATTAAAATATTATTTATAAGTTAGAATAAATAAAACAATAAATAATAAAACATTGTTGTAGATGGTAAGCCATCTTGATGATGTGAAGTTTTGCAATTTGCTTAGACTCTGCATATCGGCGGTTAATACACACGTAGAAAGATTGTTACAGGCGCCGGTTTAGTAAAATATCTTCATAAATGGCCTGGTTTAAGCCTCGTTTATAATAGCTACAAAAGGATGTCACTGTTCTTTACATGTGTTTCTAATAAATAGAACAAAGAGAGTCTTGTGATTCTTATGCTATGTCTGTGCTATGTATCTAGTATAAATGAGTCTTTAATCCTCGTTTATAATAAATACATACAAGCATAGCACAAACATAGCGCATGTAAGAGATGAATACAAATGGGTGTCTCTGATTTGAACATATAATTCTAACAAAAGTGAACAAACAAAATAAAGACAGTCTTGCTGTGTTTTTCAAATAAATTTATTATTTTTCTATATATCAGGGGAGAGTTGCCGTGGCTTCGTGGTTAGACGGTTGCCTACGGAGCACAGGGACTTGGGTTTGAATCCCCTCCACTTTCTTCGGATTTTTATCTTCCGATATTGGGCAGTCAGCTCTGGGGTAGACTCAGCCTGAAATATTTAATACTTAAAATGAGCACCTGTTTATTCAGGGGTAATAGGACAGGCCGAAACGTTACACTGACCACGTGGCTATCATATATATGACCGGTGGTCTAGAAACGGAGAAGTTATCTTCTCTGCCCCTATGCGCCAACTACGCGTTAGGGAACCTATTATTTATTTATTATTATTATTATTTTATATATTAGGGGGCCGTAAAGAAATCCATTATTTTAAAGTAGGTACAAAATATTTTTTTCCAGAAATTTTTATTATGCATAATTATAAAATATAATTTCCATCATTATTTATTACGGCTTTCCAACATTGTACTAATTTTTCGAAATTTTTAATCTATGAGTGTATGTTCCGTAGATCTAAATAGGTGAAAACCGGACGGTGCGAGATCCGGTGAATACGATGGATGTGGAATAATTTCCCAGTTAGAGTCCTAAATTTTTTGCTGAGTGAGGACATGCATTGTCATTTTCGGTGAAATAAATTTGGACACTTTTCCTTTAATTTCTGATTTAGTTTCAACAATGGGGGCGTTAGCTCTTAAAATCTGGAGGGGCCAGGAAATATTTGAGAAAAATATAGGGGGGGGGGGCAGGAAATAGTTGAGGAGGGCATCATATTTTATCGTTATTAATGGACAGGTGACAATACAAATGATCATCTAAAAAAAAGGTCCTGGCTTCTAAAATGCAAGTGATGACCAACAAAAAAAGGTCCTCACTTCTAAAACAAGTGATGACCTAGCAAAAAGGTCCTCATTTCTAAAACAAGTGATAACTCCTAAACAAAAAAAAAGGTTCTCACTTCTAAGATATAAGTAACAACTTCCTTAAAAAACAGATCCTTGTTGCGCACACATTTTTCTCCAAGTATTTCTGGAGGGGGGGGGGGGCAACTGGGGGCCAGAGCAAATTTGGGGGTGGCCCCTGGACCCACCGCTAGCGCCGCCACTGAGTATCAAGGATTAGGGTAACTAAATTATAAACAAAGAAAAATGCCCAAGAGCTCAAAAAACACATCGTTTTAGTGTTTTTAAAGAATATACCTACTTGAATTCTAGATCTGAGGAGCTTTTTTTAGACATCACTCGTATTTTGGAAGAGAGGACCTTTTTTTTTAGGTCAACACTTGTATTTTGGAAGTGAGGACCTTTTTGTTTTAGGCCAATACTTGCATTTTGGAAAATAAAATGCTTTTAGCCAGCACTTCTTGCCGAGTAATTTCCCGATTCCTACCCTTCGAAAACAGTTTTGTCTTCTGCCCCCCCCCCAGTTCCAGAATGCGCGCCTCATAAATTGAGTTGACAATAGCACCATGATTTGTATTAATATTGTCTTACATACGATATGGTAATAATTGAATCTCTGAAACACTGAAATGTTTTCTGATAAAAATCCAGTGTCCTACGTTGTAATCTTAAAAAATCTTAATTAACTGTGGCATAGTTAATCAGTTGTTGTGTCATCATTAATCCCACACTCTACCTACTGCTGTTGATGTGTGCTAATGATAATTTGTTGTTGCAGCTTGCGAGTGCAACATGCACGCGAGGAAGTGTCGTTTCAACATGGAGCTGTACAAGCTGTCCGGCCGTGTGTCCGGGGGTGTTTGTCTCAAGTGTAGACATTTCACCGCGGGGAGACATTGCCACTATTGCAAGGAGGGTTATTACAGGGATCCAACTAAACCCATCACCCACAGGAAGGCTTGTAAAGGTAAGGACTTTATATTTTATGTTACGTAGTTTTATTAATGTAAATTTTAAGCTGGTGCGAAGCCAATACTAGAAGTCAGGGCCAATACGATTGGCTAATAATAATAATAATAATATTTATTAGTTCTGTAAGAATGATACATTCATAGACACGTCAATATAAAATGCAGAACAATGAAATAAGAAATAATACACAGAAATATAAGAGATACAAAAAAAAAGAAAAACGGAATAAAAAATAATTAATTAGAAACATTTTTCCTTTTTGTTACACAATATTATTCGATAGGTATTTAACTTTAATTCTATCTGGCAGTCGATAAAAAATTTAGGTCCCCAGTATCTAGGTGAGTTTTTACAAACTTCTGATCTGATTCTGGATATTTCCAAATGGTTACCAAATCTAGTCTCCCTTTGAAGGTTCTTGTTAGTGTAGCAAAAAGTCTAAAACTCAGATTTAACATATATCAGACAATATAAAATAAACGTAGCAGGTAAAGTAAACATTGAATGCTTAATAATAAGAGGGAGGAATGGAACAGAAAAGGAAGGACTATGTCTAATATTGGAATACAAATATCTGAACAATAAAAAGAAGAAGTAGGCTAGTTTTGTTATTGAAGTAACAATTTTAAGCTGGTGCGATAAATCCATATATTTGAAGAGTATTTATTTAATCGATGACCGTTAGAAAAGGGTCATTAAAATTAAGCGATGCCATTCGTTCGGATGTTGAGAAAGAAATACTTTATTTCAATCACTCTTGCTACTGCGACGCAGGTACAAAAACACACACGTTTGTTTGAATATATTCAAATATAACAAAGGAAGATAAAAACTACGGGCGTATGTTGGGTACGAGCAGTTCAAATACGTTATTGTTAGTTTGACGCCATTCAGCTTTTGATTTACATTGATAAGCTATGCGTACACTCCTCGCAAAAACTTAGGCTACGAATATGTAGATTGATTGTTGTTAGAGCCTATACTTGGTAAAACGACACCGAACAGGGAGAATAAAGATCCATTTACTTTCAAATGTACCCGGACACATAGAAAGCTTGTAGGTACTTGTCGGCGCGTGCAACCTGTGACGATAAATAATCAGGAATCTTTGAAACAATATTTACCAGTTTACAATAATCTGGCAATCACTTTTTTGATATTTTACTTTTTTTTTTAAATTTAATTTGTAGCGAAGATCTTATATTTTTCGCTAATTACTCCTATTTATAATTGTTTATTGGCAGAATAAATTTTATTATTTTGTTAAGGGTTTGTTTTATAACATGTCGCATGTTTATTGGGAATATACACCCCTAAGGAGGTACAGGAACATTAGTTCTAAATCCTCTTTTAAAATGGATACATAGCACAGGCATAACATAACATTACAAGAATTACAAGACAGTTTTTATATTGTTTGTTCACTTTTGTTAGAAATATATGTTCAAAACAGAGACACCCATTTGTACTCACATCTTGCATGTACTATATTCATGCTATGTTTGTGCTATGTATTTATTATAAACGAGGATTAAAGCCTCATTTATACTAGATACTTAACACAGGCATAACATTTGGAATCACAAGACTGGCTTTGTTCTGTTTATTATGTTCAGAACAGTGACATCCTTTTGTACTTATATCTATGCGCATGATATGCATGTGTTATACAGTACCTAGACAAAATATTATAACCACTTACAAAAACAACTGTTTATTAAAAATGCCGACATATAATCATATGCTACTTTATTTATTTCTTTAACATATCGTGTATTTATTAAAAGATAAGCTATTTTAAACATCTTGAACTCTGTATTTTTATTCTGAGACTGATTTGCAACAACAAAAAGTACCGATTTTGTCCTGGACAGGTAACTCGCCGGATGTCAATCCTATCGAAAATGTTTGGAACCTCCTAAAAAGACTTGTTTATGATTTAAATAATACTAATAAACAAGTTAATTAATAATATTAAAAAAGTATGGCATGGCTCTCCAGAAATTGAAAATTGTATTAGGGCATGTATTGAGAGTATGCCTCCAAGAATTGTGGCAATAATAAAAGTAAAGGGGGGCAACACAAAATATTAAAAAACATTTTATAAATGTACTAAAATAATTTGAAATAATAAAATACAAAATAAAAATAAAATTAGTGTATTACTATTTTGTTGATTTTGTGTAAAATAATGATTTTTTAAAACATCATAAGTGGTTATAATATTTTGTCTAGGTACTGTATATGTATTATAAACGAAGGTTAAACCAGGCTATGTTTAATGAAGAAGTTTTAGTAAACCGGCGCCTATAATAAACTTTCTACGGGTTCATTAACCGCCGGTATGCAAAGGCGCATGTTTCTCAGCAGAGCCGCAGTAAGGGGGGGGGGCGCACTAAGTAAAGAGGCGCTGACGGGCTTGATTAAGGGGCGCCATTGCGAAGGCGAGGACCGTTTTTTTTTCTCATCACCTAGATTTTGGGAGGTGAGGACCTTTTTTTTGCTCATCACTTGGATTTTGGTAGGTGAGGACTTTTTTTTATTTGCCAAGGGCGCCAAAACCACGGCCCTGCCCCTAGCGCAAGTTTTCCGTACTACGGCTCTGTTTCTCAGTGATGGACACAATTTTTTCACGTATTCGTACCTTCAGAAGGTACGGGAAAAAAAATTATTGATTTTGATGCGATTATATAAAAAATATTTGTCTCATACTAAATCCCGACGAAATCCTGTAAAATTTTGTAACTTCACACTTATTCCCTACCTATTTTAGCCAAAGGCGTCCAAGAGGTGCATGCACATAATTTGAGAAAATTATTTTGTATTGAATAATTTGTGTTAATATAAATTCATTTATAATCGACCTCCCATAAAATCTGTTATATTTTCTTTCGTCCGAACATTCCACTTGTGTTTTCCCAATATATATTTTTTTTATCCATTTATTTACACTCAACCAATATGGAAGTAATAAAAAGTTGAATATAAATTTTATTAAACAAATAAAAGACTAAACTTATTGATATTTTATGCCGAATATGACATTTGATTATTTAGTAAATTTTCGTAATGCCTTATAAAAAATATTGACATATTCAATTCATTTAAATGTGAATAAACGGAACAAATATGAATTTCAAAAAATACAATTGAATAATTCTTAGTGTGAATGGGTCCATTGGAATACATTTACGTATATAATAGTTTTGTGGGTTGTGTGTGTTTTTACAAGTGTGAAAGCAGGTGTTTAAGAATAGGAAACTAATAAATTACTAGACCAATGACTTGGAAATATGATAATGATTACTAGGATACAGCGGTGAACCCCTTTTACTACCAATAACACATATGACAGTGGTTTTCAAACTTATTACCTAACTGGGTGTAAACTATACTTTACACTATCAATAATACTGCCAATATTAATGATTACTGACAATAAAATTGATGTGACGTGAAGTGTGAATTTTCACACATTTCAGGATTCGCAGGTATATAATAAGTGACAGTGGCGCACCCAGGGAGGGGGCCCAGTGGCCCGGGCCCCCTCTAAGAAGGATGGAAATAAAAATAAAAACACACAAACACACTAGAAAATTTTAAAAATAGAGATGAGGACCTTTTTTTTTGTCGTCACTTGTATTTTAGAAGTGAGGACTTTTTTTTAGGTCATCACTTTATATTTTCATAACTTAAATAATTTTGACAAATAGGACAAATTTTGCTTTGTAGTAATCACGGTGAAATGAACGATATTTTTAAAATAATTTATCTTTTGTTAATCTAAGAGTTTTAAAAACAAATTTTATGTTAAAATATTTTTTTGTTAATTTTAATTTGAATACTTAATAACATTATTTGAGTTTCAAAATATGTAGAGTATTTTTTTATATATCAAGGTTCATTAAGATTTTGAAAATTGCGCCTATGGCTTCCATTGGTTGTTTTAAGTCATATGCTCCACCCCTCTGGTTTCGTATACATGACACATAGAATGAAAATATAATTCCAATAATTACAACGGGTTATTAAATTTACGCTCTTAAAAATTAACTGCAACAATTGCCAAAATATAACTAGAATTTTGACAAAATAATTGCGTAGCAAGCGAGCAAGCTAACCATTAGACTAGGATACGCCTTCTAGTATAGTATGTTACATAACTATAACTTTTGTACATCATCAACCAAAAAACACAAAAAATGCGTTATTTTCCGAAAACAATCTGATCAAAAATTCCTGTTTTACTATTCCGGTTCACAGTAGTTGTAGTCCAGCTACAGGGTATGGGACAAAAAAAATTGCACAACTTTGGCAAAAATCGCATCAAAATAATTTATTTTGCAAATTTTGATCGTTAATCCACGTATTAAGGGCTTTCATTTGATACCATACTCAGAAATTAAAAAAAAAATGTTTATATTTTTAGGGGGATAGGTTTTTTAGATGTTTTAGTATTTTTCCTATGTGCGGGTTAAAGAGTTGTATAAGCAAGCCAAATTTCAACTCTCTAGGTTTAGCCGTTTGGCTACAATTTTTACCAAACAGACAGACATACGACAAAATGACGGTATAAGGGTTTTTTGGTCATACCTACAATACCCTAAAAATGACACTCTATTAGATTATCCAAATACTCATCATTGCTCTCTGGAGCAAGGGTTTTAAATCTCTCAATCTCGGTCTGTTGGGCACTAGAGTCTTGAATTGGCGTCAAGATTTTCTGAAGATTTCGATCTTTTGCTGTACTGTTCTTTGCCAGATAATACGATGTGTGGTCCTTTTACGTTTTCCTTAGAACTCTCATTTAAGTGCCACCCTCATCGTGTCCATTTACATACACATAATAGTTAATTAAAATTTTTGGCACACAGCAACAAAAGCTATTTGCGCCTCATACAAAACCATGGCTAATCCTGTTTTACTTTCGTATTATATTTTCTTAGTTATTCTTTTAACGAGTATGGTTTTAAAGATATATAAGATTTTATTTTTCTTTCGAAGTCATTTGCTCACAAAGACTTGTAATGCAAAATCTTGGAAAAGAGGTTGAAATCTATGTATGCATTAGTATTACCAGTTTGGAAATCACTGTTATATGACGCCATAACATTTGAATGTTAAATCACAAGAAGGATATTCATACGGATAAAAGCATTTGTCAACAATAGTACTAACGCCTTGAATTGAAATAGATTTGCAATAACTTTTCACAGAACATGAGTTTGCGGTTTTTATATTCCAACAGATATCTTATCAAGTACTGGCTCTTCCTGGGCACTGCAAATCTTGTTGATTTTAAGCCTCACTCACAACATTCCTCCATCCTAATCTGCTGTGCTTTTCTTAATATACCTTTCACCCTCCTTAAACCCTCCAGAACGAAAACTTTAAAACAACGAAAAAAAAGCGTTTGGTGGTCTAGTGGCTCAATTGCTCGACAACCACACAGGATCGTTATTCACTACACAGGTTCGTTCCTGGCTT
Source organism: Liopterus haemorrhoidalis (assembly GCA_963971575.1). Taxonomy (NCBI): domain Eukaryota; kingdom Metazoa; phylum Arthropoda; class Insecta; order Coleoptera; family Dytiscidae; genus Liopterus; species Liopterus haemorrhoidalis. Next base: position 10,832,932 of record OZ020618.1, on the reverse strand, counting down.
GTGGAGTCAATTTTATTTTTTGTTTTTTTTTTTCATATTTATTATGTTTAAATTAACGTAATTTAGAAAAGGCAAAATTTAGTATCACAAAGACGTCATTACCCCTTTTTAGGGTTTTGTAGGTATGACCAAAAAACCCTTATACCGTCATTTTGTCGTCTGTCTGTCTGTCTGTCTGTCTGTCTGTCTGTTCGGTAAAAATTGTAGCCAAACGGCTAAACCTAGAGAGTTGAAATTTGGCATGCTTGTACAACTTCTTGACCCGCACATAGGAAAAATACTAAAACATCTAAAAAACATATCCCCCTAAAAATATAAACAAATATGTGCTCATCGAAAAAAAAAATATTTTTTTAAAATTCTGAGTAGGGTATCAAATGAAAGCCCTTAGTACGTGGATTAACGATCAAAATTTTATTTTTGCAAAATAAATTATTTTGAGGCGATTTTTGCCAAAATTGTGCAAAAAATTTTTTGTCCCACACCCTGTAGCCCAGATGGTTTAAACTAAAAATGTAAAAAAATTCTAAGTAATGTATATTGGTGTGAACCGGAATAGTACAACAGGAATTTTTGATCAGATTATGTTTTCGGAAAATAACGCATTTTTTGTGTTTTTTGGTTGACGATGCATACATGTTATACTCTTATAACACACTAAGTTGATAAGCGTTTGGTGGTCTAGTGGTTCAGTTGCGCGACAACTACACACGATCGTTATTCACTACACAGGTTCGTTTCTGGCTTGTGGAGTCAGTTTTATTTTTTGTTTTTTTTTTCATATTTATTTTGTTTAAATTAATTTGTTAAAATTCTAGTTATATTTTAGCACATTTTGAATTTAATTTTCAAGAGCGTAAATTTAATAACCAATTGGAATTATATTTTCATTCTATGTGTCATTTATACGAAGCCAGAGGGGCGGAGCGTATGATTTAAGACAACCAATGAAAGCCATAGGCCCAATTTTCAAAATCTTAATGAACCTTGTTATATAAAAAAAAAATACTGCACTTATTTAGAAACCTAAATAATGACATTAGGTATTCGAATTAAAATTAACAAAAAAATATTTTAACATAAAATTTGTTTTTAAAGCTCTGAGATTAACAGACGATAAATTATTTTAAAAAGATCGTTCATTTTGCCGTGGTTACTACAAAGCAAAATTTGTCCTACACACTCAGCATGCCGCCTTCACTTATTATATACCTGCGAAACCCTGCAATGTGTGAAAATTCACACTTCACATCAATTTTTTTAAAGTAATTTTATGTATGCTTCCCTGGCTCTAGAAAACACAAATGTACCTACAATTAATCAGCTTATTATACATGGTTTTCCAGGAGTTGTAGTGAAAGAAAAACTCACAAACATTTTCACCAAATGGTGTGTGTTTACCTCGATCAAACATCCAGATCTAGATCTACCTACTGGCGCAAAGCACACAATAGTAAACTCAGAGATTACCTAACTGCCTCTCAAGTTGTAAATATCTAAAATTCCTACGTTTGACGAAAAATGTGTACTAATTGGATTTCTTCCTATCAACCGTTTTTATTAATTCAAAAATTCGTATCGCAGTGGAATGGTTTATCTTGTATATTAACTATTAAATCTAATGTTGAGATCTCTGATCATAATATCACAATACAATAAGAACATTATCCATTTAATTTAAAGCAATCCCTTATCTATCAAGATCAGATTGTGATATGATCAGGAGTTCATGATAGTGAAGACGATATTCTATGTTGGGTTGTAATAGCTCGTTCAGCAAGTGAGACGTGGGGCGCGGAGGAGAGACCGGCCTCCTTGCTGGTACTTGACTTGTTGAGTGCTCATTATACCTCTAACACTGTGCGTGTACATTCAATACACTGTTAATATATTCATGATATCAACTCACAAGGGTTGTACGTGATTTTTGGTTAGAATTGAATTTAGATTCAAACGTGGATGTGGGGATTTGATTGTATGACGAATATACACCAGGTAATCTGTCTATACTAGCGTCGGCGAATCAGTGCAGTTACGTCACACGACGTAACAAACAATTGCATTGTTCCAAACAATACATTCGTTTCGTATTGTAACGTAACTGCACTGATTCGCCGACGCTAGTATAGCAACATTATAAACAACGAAACAGACTCACCACAATTTAACACACAGGTACTAATAGAGGTTATCTTCAAAACAGTTACAAGTATCATGCTTAAACAAGAAACATACAAATTGCTACAAACAACACACTGACAAACCCAAAACTAGAGAATAAAAAAATTTATGTGAAATCTGCATTTTCACACATTTCAGGGTTCCCCAGGTATTTAGTAAGTGAATTATTTGGGATGCCAAAACAAATTTTATGTTAAAATATTGTTTTATTAATTTTAATTCGAATGCCTAATACCATTATTTAGGTTTCCAAACATTTGCAGTTTTTTTTTTTTTATATATAGCAAGGTTCATTAATATTTAGAAAATTGCGCCTACGGCTTCCATTGGTTGTTTTAGAACATGCATAGAAATATACATACATACAACGTACATAGAATTAAATTATAATTTCAACACTTCCTAATGGTCATTAAATTTACTTTTAAAAATTAAATGCAACATTAGCCAAAATATAACTAGAATTTTGACAAAATAAGTGAAACACAATAAAAATTTTAAAAAAACAGAAAAAATAAAAATTTACGGAAATCGAACAGTAGTTTGCAACTTACGAAGCGAGAACGTTACCACTGGACTACGGACGTTCACTCGTTTACTGTGTTAAATAGCGGATTAAATATTTTACATATTTTAGTTAAAAACACAAAAAATGCTTTATTTTCCGAAAACATGATCTGATCAAAAATTCCTGTTGTACTTGTATTCTGGTTCAAACCAGTGTACATTACTTAGAATTTTTTCAGATTTTTAGTTTCAACCATGTGGGCTACAGGGTGTGGGACAATATTTTTGCAAAAATAAAATTTTGATCGTTAATCCACGTACTAAGGGCTTTCATTAGATACCGTACTCAGAATTTAAAAAAAATATTTTTGTTTTTGATGAGCACATATTTGTTTATATTTTTAGGGGGGTATGTTTTTTAGATGTTTTAGTATTTTTCCTATGTGCGGGTCAAAGAGTTGTACAAGCATGCCAAATTTCAACTCTCTAGGTTTAGTCGTTTGGCTACAATTTTTACCGAACAGACAGACAGACAGACAGACAGACGACAAAATGACGGTATAAGGTCATACCTACTAAACCCTAAAAATTTGAACGTAATAGCCCCAACAAATTATAATTCATTCCGTAGAAATTCACATAAAACCCTAAAAATTATTAAATTTGTGTATAAATTTTCTCATAAATAATGTTTTTAAGCAATTATATTCCTTATCTATTCATTTTTATTGACTAAATTCACTAATGAGCTTTATCAAAGCCGACCATCTTGATTAGTAATGACGCGTATTTCTTACAGTGACATGTGTGTGCAATGTTTCTCCCTATTTTTAGTGAATTAAAGTGGTAAAACTATAGAATAAAGTTCTAAAAGTGTGTCACATTATGGACTTAGATGTTTGGACTCCTTGGAAACCAAAATTGAGGCGAATAGAAAGGTAGATATTTAATTTTTATTTTATTAATACAAGCCATTATTATGTAATCATGAAGGTATATGTAAAATTTTTCTGTGATATTTATTGGTGTATCTGTCCCAAAATACTTGCTCCTAAGTTTAAATCCATGCCACATGATACCTAAATCTTCAAACATTTAAGTGGAGTAAAATTTATCTAAATAAGACCATCCAAAAAAAAAAATTGTGAAGTGTGAATTTTCACACATTTTAGTGTTTCGCAGGTATTTAGTATGTGAATAATGATTATTTGGGATGCCAAAACAAATTTTATGTTAATTTTTTTTTTTTTTGTTTATTTTAAGACCATTATGTAGATTTCTAAATAAGTGCAGTATTTTTTTTTTTTTTATATAGCAAAGTTCATTAAGATTTTGAAAATTACGCTTATGGCTTCCATTGGTTGTTTTAGTCATAAGCTCCGCCCTTCTGATTTCATGTATTTATAGGAATATAAATAGCAGTATAGCAGAAATATATTTAGACACTAATATGATACAGACATTATAACACATGACATAACATATATTTTATATATTTTATTTTTTTACTTGTATCCATCGTATTATATATAAGTTACTTGGTTGTAAGTCCAAGAGTATTCAATTTCCACTGATTATTAAATTTACGCTTTTAAAAATTAAATTCAATATTTGCCCAAATATAACTAGAATTTTGAAAAAATAATTTAAACAAAATAAAAATGCAAAAAAAAACAGATAAAATGTAATTGCCTCGAGGCCGGATTGAACTCGAGTTTGCAAATTAGAACGCCAGTATTCTAAGCATTACACCATCGAAGCGCTCTGTTTACTGTACTACATAATATCATTAGATATTTTACATGGTCAAGCAAAAAACACAAAAAATGCGTTATTTTCCGAAAACATAATCTGATCAAAAATTCCTGTTGTACTATTCCTGTTCACATAAATGTACATTACTTAAAATTTTTTCAGATTTTTAGTTTAAACCATCTAGGCTAAAGAGTGTGGGAAAAAAAAATTTTTTTTGCACAATTTTGGCTAAAATCGCGTCAAAATAATTTATTTTGCAAAAATAAAATTTTGATCTTTAGTCTACGTACTAAGGGCTTTCATTTGATACCCTACACAGAATTTAAAAACAAGTTTTTTTTTTCGGTGAGCTCATATTTGTTTATATTTTTAGGGGGATATGTTTTTTAGATATTTTGGTATTTTTCCTATGTGCGGGTCAACGAGTTTTATAAGTATGCCAAATTTCAACTCTCTAGGTTTAGCTGTTTGGCTACAATTTTTACCGAACAGACAGACAGACAGACAGACAGTCGACAAAATGACGGTATAAGGGTTTTTTAAAATATTATCCACACATTTTCTACAGTCCACGATGACACGGGAGTTGCCCATCTACATCCAAATGAAGGGTTTGATGGGCAAAAGTAGCGTTCATAAATTCAAAAAGTGGTCCCCATGCCAATCCTAAAACGCTAGAAGAATAATAAGAAGAATTTTCTCCATTGAAAATTTCTTGTGTCCATTCGAATATTTTCTTAGACCAATTTCTTCTAAGTTATCCAATTACTGCGTCCCAAATGTGCAAATTAATAAATCTTTTCAACGCAAAATCTTACCCTCTGCTACAAATAAGTACAAAGAATTCTAACTTAATTAACCAGGAGTTATTTGAGAAAACGCCAGACGTCACAGAACGCACAAAGCATTGCATTCTAGAATTAATATCTGGCAATGAACAGAACGCACCCTAACCGTATGCCTTGTGCAATTTCTTGCACCGTTACAGATTTGTTTCAATTAAACAGGACTGTGGTGCCGCTTTGCACTTTACCATACTGCGTCATTTTAGGGTGAATTAAATTCAACGGATGTGATTACAGGGGTTGCAACTAGTTGCAAAATCCCATCTAGATGGGGTTTATGATTTAGAATCTGTTTGTGTTTGTGTATCAAATATGCTTTTAAAGATTATATGTCTTCGTGTTCAACATGTTTAAATGGTTAATATTAATCTTTGGTTTGTGGTGTATCTTGGATTCTCATCTTTTAATGTTTGTTCGGTTGAATGTTTGAAGAGAATACTTGCACACTGAGCGGTTCTTGTGGGGTGTTAATGACCAAAAATTTCTATTATTATTTATCCTTGGTTGTACAGGTTTGCGTTTATAACGATTAGACATGTTTAGATATCTTTCCTGGTTTAATTATAGTAGTTATTCATGGAATAAAATAAATTTCCATCTCTTAAGTTGGTATTAATTATGACGTCATAACATGGCGGCATCATTTATCGAATATGTAGGAATAAGATAAAAGTTCGACTCCTGTTTTTAATAAAAGCAGCTTTGGTGAACCGCTCGTAATAAAAATTGTGGAACACGGGATCTTATTAGATGTTAAACAATTTTCTAGCGTATTTTCAATTAATATTTAACATGTAATATATATGTATACGTGTACACTACCTAAAGACTAGTAGTTAGGTCATGGTTAATAGGGTTGAAACGATACTATCGATACTAATAAGGTATCGATACATTTCTTTTGAAACTTTTATTATAATATTTGATATTTTATTGGTATCGGTTATAATTATAATTATGTTTTTTGTATAGTAATGTGAATCAGCGATCCTAGCGGTGAATCATGGTATTTAATATTAAGTAATGTTGCTATTGTTTTGACTTTAATCGGAAACTCTAAGCCTAAAATCAATTATGGTAGATAGAAGTACCAAATGAAACTTGTCACGCGCGAATTTAAATAATTAGACGCATATTTCAAATTGGTAAATTATTATTTTGGTAATTTACTGCAACTCAAAACACTACATAATACCAAAAGTCGAATTATGTAATAGTAACTAATCGGTATTTTCATAAAAAACTTCCAAAAATACTTGTTCTTTTTCAATTAACGTTAAGCCTGTATAGGGGCGTCCGCAGAAAGATTTCTGGGGGGCAAATTTTTCATTTTATAATTCTAAATTTAAATAAAAAAATCAAATGTGGTCACCACAGGACCGACCGCCATCATAAAATACTTGTATAAAACACATTCTAGCAGCAGAGTAGAAATAACTTGTCCTAATATTTTCTAACAGAGATATTATTTATCATGACCATGGAATCGTTACATATAAGTATGAAAAAATATAGAAAAATTTTTCAAAATTTTTTCGTTTTATCAAAGAATGTCTCCAATAAAAGTTGTTAGTTATTGCTTTATAGCAACTTTTGTTAAATAATTTTTTTCGAAATATTTTTCTGTTGTTAAATATTCGCAATCATTAACATCGACACGAATAAACTCCCATTTTTAGTCAACCGATTTTTACCAAAAGTTGATCAATTTGTGCCATTGATGTCAAGAAATTAAATATGAAGTTTCATAAAAATCCTTTTAGCCGAATTTGCTCTGCACGTGTACACAGACAGACAGATAGACAGACAGACAGACAGACAGACAGACAGACAGACAGACGGACTGACGGACAGACAGACAGACCGACAGACATCATGCTAAAAATAGTCAAAACGTTATGTAGGGACCTCAATTCGTGGAGATCCATCGAAATCTCGAAATCGGTATGATCACAATACCTCCTTTATATATGTTGGCGGTCGGTAATAAAAATACTGGTTTTTCCAAGGAGAGTTCAAAGGTAGGATGTGCCCCGTTGTCGGAGATAAAAATTATACAATAATTAATATTTTTAGCGTCAAATTTCTGTTGCCCAGTTAATCGTCACTCACTTAACTATCGTCCAGTTGATCATCGCTCATTATGAATCTCCTGGTTGTAAACTTATGTACTTTAAAACTCCACCTAAGCTATCCTATCTTCTCTTGTGTCAATATATCGAACTAAACTGCAGTGAGTATCATAACTTGTAATTAACAGTTGATAATATAAGATTGTATCCAGTGATTTTAATTCTAAAAGAGCGCGCTTGCATTTATCTGACAAGACAAAATCAGCATAAAATTCTAATTTAATTCGTTGTGATTTTCACCTCGTGCTCGCACGTGATTCTAATGAACCAGTTAATTTCTAAAACAGAAATGGTATCAGTTCGAGTCGCTCTTTGCATCTTAATACGCACAGGGTCGCGTCAGGAACATGGGAAATTCAATTGGACTTGGGGTTTCGGAATTTAGAATATTTATTGTTATGGGAAACATTTTAGTTTCAGTAGGCTTTGAATTTAAATTTGAATTAACAATATTATTAGAATCTATTCGTAACTCACGAGCAAGATGAAACATTTGTTTATGTGTGGTCAAAAGTTAAACAAACTGACTTTCCAAAGAGACAAACAGACAAAGCGCCTTGCTGGAAAATCTTCTAAAATTCTTTACCTAACATTGTAGATGATTATAGTGCAAAGTACACGTGATGAGGATGTAAAAGGATAGAATAGAATAGAAAATTTGATAAATACAATATTCTTCGTAGGATAAACTTGGAGAGATCAGCAAAAGAATCCCGCCATGTTGAACGACAATGTTTCGGAAGTGTATAGAATTTTTCTTGAATGTGCCTTTCGATAGCTAAAGAGGCCAATGTGCCATACAGCAGTTTTCCGCAAAAACAATAGGTATGTTCGATTTGCACCTTCGCGTAATACTGCTAAACGCTAGCAGTAAAACGCTGCAGTTAGCAGTTTACTACTAAAAACTGGTAACATACAGCGAGTTTAATTTTCTGTTCGATTTGTTTATACGCAAAGAATAAGAAGTACGTCTGACGTAAATGTTAAATGTCAGTCAGATGTCAGATAACTTTCCAGGTTAAGAATCTTTTTACGATTTGGTTCGGAGATTATTTTATGTGTCGAATAGGGTGACCAGACGTACTCTTTTTAAGAGTATTATACTCTTTTTTGAGTAATATTTTCTATACTCTTACTTTTTATAAAAAAAAACCCTGAATATACTCTTTCTTGATGGTCACTTGTTTTTATTATTTCTAGTTTAGAAGTGAGGACCTTTTGTTTTTTTGCTCATCACTAGTATTTTTGAATGAGGACCTCTGTTTTTTGCTCATTATTTGAATTTTTGGAGTGTAACCTTTTTTTTTTTAGTATACTCTTTTTCTGTGAAAAAAATCTGGTTAGCCTAGTGTCGAATGGGTGAAAAATATTAGATATATTTTATGGATCTTGAAATATTATCAAATCCAGAATCATCTGATTCAGATTTAGATTTTTCGAGTTCGGATGATGAAGTTATGAACTGTATTTGCGAGGTACAAAATGCCCCAGGATAGAAAAACTGAAAAATTTTGTAGAAACTATTGTCCCAGGATATTCAAAAAAAGAATTTGTAAGACATTAGACATCAAAGAATATAGTATAAATATCAAAAAAAATATGCTAGCCATATTCCTGTCAAAAAGTCAAAAACAAAGTACCAACCATTTATTCTTTATCTATAGTACCAACTCAAAAAGGTAAACAAACACAGCCGTAACAAATAATCCGCAAGAGAAGCAGCTGTAACTTTTTCGCAGTAGCGTCATAAACTGGCAGTAAATTACGACAAATCGAACAGATTTGCAGTTACTGCGAAACAAATCGAACAGATTTTTTTAACGCGGCAGTAAACAGTAACTGCAAATGTGCAAATCGAACACACCTAATATATATCTCTGGCAGTATTATTAGTTCTGCTCAAGCTGGTTCACTGCACGAGATATTGAATATTTCTACCGGGTTCAATCTATAGAAATCTTCTTCCAAGATGAAAGTAAAAGGTGAAATATCTTGGGTGAGCTTTTGACCATATTTTTTGATATTTTGTGTTACGAGGGCTATTTTTTCTAGTTTCGTTGGCAATGGAAACTAAGTTGCCATTGTTAAGCGGTGCTTGCGTAGTATTGTTTAGCAATCTATCTGTCAGTATCTCCCAGCCTGTTTGGCCATTAAGTGCCGTAGTTTTGATTTGAGCGTTGTTTTACCATGGATACTACAATCGAAGATCCCATTCGCATGCGGGATTCGTTCTGTGATCCGTTTTCTACAAGCAAACCCTGAAATGTCTACAAGCATTTTGTCATCAGGCATTGTCCTTTATGGCAATGCACGCCGTCATACCACAGCACAAACAAATGAACTGCTCAAGAATTTCGGATGGGTGATATTCGGCAACCCGCCCTGATTTGGCGCCAAGCGATTTACATTTGTTCACTAGGAAGTGTGGTTGGGAAAGAAGATATTATATTTTTGTATGTGACTATAGCCGGTTCACTTTTGTAAGAACAAACTAAGAGGGAATTTTGTTTTCAATAGTTTGCACCTTTGAAGCTGTATGTCATGTTGGTATTAAAAAATGTCACTTTTTTAAAATGTTGATCCATTTGACATATGTCATATTGAAAAATGATATCTTAATTATAATGAACATAACCTTATCAACCTAAAGTCGGTTTTACAACGTAAGGAATATTTTTAATTGACATTTAAAGTCAGTAACACACCATAAAAGTAACCAAAATAACCAGATCTAGTGTGTTCTTACAAAAGTGAACAGCTTACAGTCTGTTTCAAACGCTTAGGCGGAACTAAATGGGAATTTCGTTCTTTTAGGTTGTCACGACAAGGGACCTTGCTTGGGTTATTTCATTTTTCACGTTGCAATGTCAAAATTTAAAATTACAACAATGAAACCATGGAAACGAATGACCTATGTCAAAATTAAATTATTTTTTTAATATATTTTAATGACAAAAAAAATTAATAAATGGGAAATTTGTATTAAGAATGACACAAAATATCAAAATATAAAGAAAATGACAATTTAAAATGATATTAACGTTAACAAAAAATGTGTATTGTAAGTATGATTTACAAAGCTTAAACAAAACGGTCGAAAAGCACGATTTAAACGATGAAAGTAACTAGTTTGCAAAATTTAGTTCCGCTTAACCGTTTGGAACAGACTGTATATTGCTGTTTATAAAAATTTTGAGAGCGCTCATTTTCACGGCTGAAAAGAATAAAAAATGAATTACGAACGACTATGTTACAAGAACGACTTACTAATTTGTCAATCATGTGCATATTATCTGTCTCATTTTGTAATACGAAACTAACAGGGAAACTTGGCACCTTTCAAATATTTGACATGTCAGTCGCAATTTTGACATGTCAATTGCAATTTTGACATGTCAATTGCAATTTTGACATGTCAATTTGTTATCTGACGTATGTAGTTTTTGATTGAATATAACCTCGATATAATTATACTTAACCATAAATTTAAAAGCCAAATTTACAAGTTCACATGTTTCCATAAAAGTCTATTTACACCACAACAGTCACCAAAGTAACCAGATTTAGTTTCGTATTACAAAATGAGACAGATTATAGTAAGTGATATTCTACAAAAATTAGACTTTGAGGACATAATAAATGATTTTGCACAACAGAAATCCCAGAAGAAACCATGATAATTAAAGTCCAATTCTCAAAATAGTAATCACTTAACTTATATTTGATTTGTATAAAGCTAACCATAATAACCAATAAAGTCACTAAATAAAAGTACATACTGATTTTTTTATTATTATTTTTTTTTTACTCTAAAAGGGCCCCAAACTCTGTATGCCTAAGGGCCCCTGCATGGCCTAAAACGGCTCTGGACTCGGTTATTGTAAAGAAATACTGTAATAAAAAATTAAAAATTGCATGCAATATTTATGGATTGACCCTCGTATCTAAAAACAATTAACTTTGTTATAATATTCTTTAAAAAATATAATAATAATCTCATCTAACTGTAAGCCCATTTTTATTATTGTAAGTAAACTTTTTATCCTTAAAAATTTTAAAGAAAAATAATACATCATAGTTATCTTGGAAATAGGTCTCTAGGGTGTCTTAAAGTTGTTTAATTCCGGTCCTGTACGAAGATGCAAATGTCAAATGTGCATTTAACTCACGTTTCCATGGATTGTACAGTTTAACTGAATACACACGTTTAAAATGGCCGACAGCTTCATTTGCGAAACTCCAACATCCTTAATTCAATATACCTGTTATATTTACACTGTGAACGGTGACAAGTAATACTAATTTCAATTAAGAAATTTTCTCCGTGGGTAGAACATTGATGTAAATGATTTTATCAACAGACTTTTATATTTTTATTAAAAAAACAATTTTCTAAAGAGAATTTTCATTTCGTAAAGTTTGGATTAAAGGTTGAAGATTTACAGTGGGAAGGACAAAAAGGCACATTATTTAACAATTACAATATGATAAAAAAAAGTCTTTGGGAAAGCTATGGATTTTAGTTTTTTTTTTAATTATGTTGGCGATATTACTATTCAGTATTATTTAAATACATCAGTGCGCCACCCAGGGAGCCCCCCCCCTAAGAAAGAAGGAAATAAAAGTAAAAACACACTAGAAAATTTTAAAAATAGAGATGAGGACTATTTTTTTAGGTCGTCACTTGTATTTTAAAAGTGAGGACCTTTTTTTTAGGTTTAGGTTTTTTAGGTTACTATATTTTCATAATTTAAATAATTTTGTCTTCTGCCCCCGCCCCCAACAAAAATTCCTGGGTGCGCCACTAAATTACATTGACATTTAAGGCGGCGCACAACCCTATAGTTCTCAATAGTTTCTTATACAAAACTAATAAACGGAAATAAAATTAATAACAATCTATATATCAAAATTTGCAGCGAATTTTTATCTATCTAATAGGATATTTTTAATTGTAGAAAAAACTGTAATGTAATTGTAAATAAGCAAATTGCATTATAGACGCCATCTTGTAAACCAATTGACGCATATTTGCGTACGATGCGGCAATTTGTAGCTAAAGCTTCATTCTACAAATATGTTTATAGCTATTTTACTCTATTGTGAAAACTACTTATAGTTATTATACTTAGTAGTCTATTTTTGCCGCCACCTTCAATATGCCGCGGTTTTCAAAATAGGTATTACAAGAAAAATGATTTAATCTTCGTAAAGAATACGTGTACCAAGTGGAATTCCATTATCATCAAGTTTAATATTTTTCGACGAAGGTTCTAAACTATAAGGAATCGAGTCGAAAAAAATGTTGACGTATTATTTGAACATTTCTACACAAAACTATATAAATATAATAGTTATTCGAAACCCACAAATATATTTAAAAAATTACAGAACAATATCGCTGATGTCTATTTTTAAGTTATTGAGCGATAATATTTTTACAATAAATGTTTCTACAATTAAAAATATCTTATTATATAGATAAAAATTCAGTGCAAAATTTGATGTATAGATTGATACAAATTTTATTTTAGATTTTTAGTTTTGTATAAGAAATTAGTAACCACTGGGGGTTAGACGCAGCCTTAATGTCAGATTTTGAAGTTATATTTGAAATAGACTATCTATAGGTTATTCTAAACGTTTAGGCGGAATTAGATTTTGAAATCTAGTAATTTTTATCTATTAATTCGGACTTTTGGTCATTTTGTTTAAGCTTTGTAAATCATTTTCACATTGAAAATTCTAGATTAAATTGATTATCATTATAAAATGTCCTTTACATTGCATTTTTTTGAATTTTTTGTCATTCTTAATAAAAATATCCCATTCATTTACTTTCTTTGTCTTCAAAATATATAAAAAAGCATTAACATTTTTAATAAATGTCACTCGTTTCCATGGTTTCACTGTTGGAATTTTAAATTTTCACATACCAAACGTGAAACATGAAATAACCCAGGCAAGATCCCTTCTCGTGACAACCTAAAAGAACGAAATTCCCATTTAGTTCCGCCTAATTGTTTGGAATAGCCTGTATCTATATTAATAAAATTGGAGGTTATATCTGTTTTTTTATTTTTTCGGTCTCATATTTGGTTTCCCTATATTCCAGATGATTATAAGACAATATCCACATAAAAATCATTGTTTGTCTGTCCGCGATACACGCAAAAACGGCTGGACATATTTTTATGATTTGGTATGATAGAGTGAAACCAGGATTCGAATTTTTACAATAATTGTGAAAATTGTGAATAAAACAAAGCACAACTCAAAAACAGTTCAACCCAGCGACCTCCGGTTAAAATTTTTGTATTTTCTGTAGTCTATTTAGTCTAGAAAAAATTTTGGTCTTCAACCGTATAACGCGTTTTGAAAATACGACAATTTTTTTAATGACATTATTTCCATTATTTGTGAAAATTGTTAATTAAAAAAAAGCACAACTCAAAAACGGTTAGAGAAAACGAGCTGAGGTTAGAATTTTTGGATTTCTCGTAGTTTATTTAGTCTAGAAAAAAATTTGAGGTCTTATCAGTTTTGTGTATTTTAAAATTATGAATTTTAATAAGGCTTGATTTACCTATAGAAATTTTTATCTTCGCATAGACGTATCTCGAAAACGAAAAAATAAGCTATTTCAACTGCGGTTGAAATTTTTGAAATCTTGAGGTCCTAATTGACTTGTCACCATATTTTGAAACAAATAAAAAATTTGAAAATATTTTAATTTATTTTAATTTTTTTGGAAAATTTTGATAAACCCGAACTAAAAAATGGTTAGGGATAGAAATGTACGGTTTGAATTATTAAAATTCTCCTATATTGTTTAGTCTAAAAAAAAAATTGGACTTTAATAAATTACCAAGTGCTCCGCGGAGCACAGTTTGGGAAACTCTGGCCTATACTATAGTTTTGTAATATAATGACTTAATAACTCTTATTCGAGAACAACACGATTGTTTGGAAAGTCGAGAAATGTTTTTTTTTTTTTTTTTGAGCTGTTTATAACCGAATGCTTACTAGCCAATGACAGATACAGATTTTTACGCGAAATATTTAAAATGTTTCTCCTAGTTTAAAAATAAGCTATAGTAAATCCAATACTTATTTTTTTCTGTAGCAGGTAAATATCTTTTCCAACTTATTATTTACAGTTACTTGCATTCGTACTTTTAATTAAAACATTAATTTTTTAGATCATAATTCATAATTATTCTATTAAATTTACACATCCATTTAGGTATGAGTAAGCAGATTAAAAGCACAAATAAAACATAAAATAAAGTTTTTGATTAAAGGTAAACAATGTGCGAACAACTTCGTAAACTAAACTCGGTAAAAACAACACTAACTTATACTGAAATCTAATTAGTGACTTTGCATACTAAAAAAAAGACTTACGATCACTTTCAAAGATATAGTCTAAAAATGTTATATCGTCAGTTACCGCTGCATAAGACATCCGAGAAGGGGCTGCTAAATGAACGCCTAGGGCTGATTGTAAATTGCATCGGGAAGCAAGGCTATGCTTGCCGTTAAACTTCACAAACGTCGGGGTTATATGAAACAGTGGCGTTTTTAACATAAGAGTAAAGTAAGCACTACTTCCTTGTTATTTTTTTTTCTTTTTAATTAATATTTGGATTCTTTGTGTACTTTGTATTAAAAGATAAGTTTTAAAGGGATCTTTTATGCATAAAGTAATATTCATTTTGTGTTTAAGATGAAATTTAATTAATTAATATTTATTTAGATCATATTTACTTCCGCTTTAGATATAAGGGGGCAGGTATGAAGGGAGAAAATATTAAAATTGGGTAATATCATTATCATTTGTTATATTTCCAAAAGGTTTAATCAAACATTGTAAGACAGCTTTTTAATTTAGGAAAATATATTTTGATGTGATTTTTTGTAAAATTTTCGTCAGTGTAAAAATTTGAATGATTTTAGTTTTTCGAAACGAATTTCCATGATTATAATATGATTATAGACAGAAAAATTTAGGGTTTTAATCTTTAAAGCGTTCTGAGATTACAAATTTTTTTTTTAAATAATAATAATATTAATTAAAACAAAAAAATGACATAATTTACATTATTTATGAAAATTGTGAATTAAGAAAAGCACAACCCAAAAACCGGTTAAAAATAGCGACCTGCGGTTGAAATATTTTGATTCTCCGTAGTTTATTTAGTCTTGAAAAAAATTGGAGCTTTAATCGTTTAACGCGTTTTGAGATTACAACATTTTTTTAATGACATAATACAGTATTTGTGAAAATTTTTAATTAAAAAAAACCACAACTCGAAAACGGTTAAGGATAGCGATCTCCGGTTAGAATTTTTGGATTCCTCGTAGTTTATTTAATCTAGAAACAACTTGAGGATTTAATCGCTTAACGCGTTTTGAGATTACGACAATTTTTTTAAATGACATAATTTAAATTATTTGAAAAATGGTGAATTAAAAAAAAACTCAAAAACGGTTAGAGATAGCGACCTGCGGGTAAAATTTTTGGATTCCTCGTAGTTTATTTAGCCTAGAAAAAATGTAAGGCCTTATTTGTTTTGCATATTTCAAAATTATGACATATTTTAATATGGCGTGATTTATAGAAATATTCATCTTCGCATGGACGTATCTCAAAAACGTAATGCGATAAAGACCTTCAGTTAACTTTTTTGAAATCTTGAAGTCCTAATTGACTTGTAACCATTTCATTAAGATTTTTAATATTTTTTAAATTTTTTTGAAAATTTTGATATAAATCCTACCAAAAAAATGGTTAGGAATAAAAATCTGCGGTTTGAATTTTTTAAATTGTACTACATTGTTTAGTTTAAAAAACAAAAAATGGGTTTTAATAACCAAGTTTTGTATTGGCAGTAATCCAAAACCCTTGAAAATGACCAAAAATCAAAAAAATCGTAAGGTAATTTTCGAGCAAACATTTGTTGTTGATAATTAGTATAAATATGTATTTTTGGTCATAGATCAACAAAATTTTGTCAATATTGAAGTTTGGGCAAAAGTTTTGGAATTATAGGCAAAAAACTGACCCAAATCGGCTCTAACTCAAAAACTAGGAAATTAAGAATTTTTTAAATATTTTTTTCGCAATCCTCACCCCTTAAAATTAGCTTAAAACTATTTTAGCTAATATCCGAGTAAAAAAATTTTGGATCAAAATTTCAAAATATTAAGGAAATAAATTTTTTTAATTTTGTTGAAAAATCCGTCGTGCTTAGGAAAAAAATAATAATGAATAACAGGCTAAATAAAATATTTAAAAAAAATTATTTTAGTCCACTTTTTCCTTTAATTCTTCCCCCGTGTTAAATTTTTAGTTGCGCCCCTGGGGCGCTTACTATTGTTTGGTCCTGATCTTGATGTTTCTAGATAAAAATCTTGTGTTTAACTGAGGTTCACTTGGGAAGTATTAAGCAATTTGAGTTGTGTGTTTTTCATTTCATGTTTAACCAGACCGTTATTTAAATTTTATTCTACGCCACTGTATTTGTATCCAAAACTGCAATAACCAGCTCCGTTTAAACAGGGGGTGGGTTGTAACTCTTGCGTTGTTTACGGGGACATAGGGCGGTATGAGCTGATGATTACGCTGATGGGTGGCAGTTACGTAACCACCCCCAGGGGGCAGCACACTGTCAGATCTGTTTTACTAATTTAAAAGAGTTTTATTGAGTTTGTAACGATGTGTCATGATTGTTTGATCTTCCTTTATTTTCATAGTTTGTTTGATAAATGTAATTAGCACTTTTATCACAAGAGGGAAGCAGGTTTCATTGCCTTCTCTTATGTTTGTTTGAATAAGTGGATAAATATTAAATTTAAATAAAAAGCTACCTAAATACTTATGTATATGAGATACAGGAAAGATTCTACCGTTAATTTTTATTTATTTATTTATTTATTTTACAGTTTTTAAGGAAAGCCAACAGTAGACCCTATAACTGGCTTCCACGAATTATTATAATTGTACTACATATCTTACAATTTTTTGTCAAAAAGACAAAGACAATTATCATTGTCTTTGTCTTATTTTTGTTCTGGCATTATGTGAAATAATAATATTTATTGAAATAAAGGACACTCCAGACCAAAGGACCCAAATGTGTCCATAGTCCCATACAAGTTTTACTACCTTAAGTTATATCTTATACTATAATATAATAAAATAATGTTATGTTCAGTTCATTTGGTTTTTGGATACATATATGTATCAAATATAGAATTACATGGACATATTCAGTGCAGTAGTATGCTTTATGAAAAGGTTTCACATAGTATTATATAAAGTCTTTTTGAACAATGCGAAATTCATATAGAATAAGTCTAATTCTCCAATTAGTTCCAGACTTTCATTATAAAGGGTTGCCATTCGATTAAGCGGACTCATTTTGTGCTGTTCGGTTCTTGCTTGCTCAATTTGAAATAGAGTATTTCTTTTTCGTACTCCAACACGTGGTACTTTTTGGGAGAGAATACCAGGACATGGCAGGTCGCCATTCCATATTTTGTGTAATATTAGTAAACTAGTAATATCGCGTCTGGTACTAAGTGACACTACAGAATATTATTCTAGCAATAAAGTGTGTGAAACATACTTAGGGTAAATACCTGTCATTCTGAAGTCCACGCATCTTAGAAATTTTGTCTGCATCAACTCAATAAACTTTATATATTTAAAGTGGAACGGCGACCAGACCACAGATGCATATTCCAACTTGCTTCTTATGAGAGTATTAAATAGTGTCATATATGTCTGTGCTTTTCGGAAATCCTTCCCCATCCTTAGTACCAGCCCAACTATTTTGAAGCTGTCGTTGACCAGTTTCGTTATATGAGCATTAAAATTAAGAGACTCATCAAAAGTAATACCTAGATCCTGCATAAACCTTGTCCTCGATGTTGATACTATCCATTTCATAGTTATATATAATAGGATTGCGGTTTCTGTTAAAGGACATTAACTTACATTTTGCTGAATTAAAATGCTGGCCAGTAGCTGAGCTTCAATCTGACAACATATTAAGATCATGTTCTAAATCATAGCAATCTGAGAGACTGTTTATTTGCTTGTTTATCTTTATGTCATCCGCATATAGTAGGCATTGGCTTTTTGTGATATGTTTTGGAATATCATTCACCACCAACAAGAACAACAATGGGCCAAGATTCGAACCTTGCGGGACCCCAGAGGGTGTCGAGAAGGGTCGTGACCGAAAACCTTCCTATTCCACATATTGGTGTCTTCGACTTAACCATCTAATAGTATCATCTGAAGCGTCAAATGAACTTAGATATCTTAACAAAAGTGTATGTGGTACCTTAGCAAATGCCTTACTCATATCCAAGTAAATGACATCCGTTTGCCGGCCTAGATCCAAGTTAGTTGAAATAACTTGAGTAATAGTAAGAAGATTCGTGGTGGTAGACTTTTTGGGCAAAAAGCCGTGCTGATATTGTGTGATATGCGGTGATACATATTGGTAATGACGTCTATACACAATTTGTTCAATTATCTTAGCGGAAGAGATGGATACAGGACGGTAATTACTAAAAAGTTTCTTATCACCTGACTTATGAATTGGACAAACTCTCGAGATCTTCCATCTATCAGGAAAAACGTTTGTTGAGACCGACAAGTTAAACAATATCTGCAGTGGTTCTGAAATAATGTCCATACAACCCTTCAGGATGTAGGGTGGAATAAGGTCGGGCCCACAAGAGCGTTTAGGTTTTAATTTACGAATAGACCATTTGACATCATCTATACTAACGCTTGAGGTTATAAAAATGTTTTTGTTGGGTACATTTATTAAATTTTCATTCTTAATTTTTCCAGAAACCTTGTTTATGTTATTTAGAGGTGGGACATCATTATAAACTGAAGCAAAGTAGTCGGAAAATGCATTAGATATATCTAAATTATTAAATAAGAAGTTACTTTCGCTATCTATAAAGTATTTATTTGTAGCTGGTTTCCGCTGTTTTTTAGGGTTTTGTAGGTATGACCAAAAAACCCTTATACCGTCATTTTGTCGTCTGTCTGTCTCTCTGTCTGTCTGTCTGTCTGTTCGGTAAAAATTGTAGCCAAACGGCTAAACCTAGAGAGTTGAAATTTGGCTTGCTTATACAACTCTTTGACCCGCACATAGGAAAAATACTAAAACATCTAAAAAACATATACCCCTAAAAATATAAACAAATATGTTCTCATCGAAAAAAAATATTTATTTTAAATTCTGAGTAGGGTATCAAATGAAAGCCCTTAGTACGTGGATTAACGATCAAATTTTTATTTTTGCAAAATTAATTATTTCGAAGCGATTTTTGCCAATATTGTGCAAAAAAATTTTTGTCCCACACCCTGTAGCCCAGATGGTTTGAACTAAAAATCTTGAAAAATTCTAAGTAATGTATATTGGTGTGAACCGGAATAGTAAAACAGAAATTTTTGATCAGATTATGTTTATGGAAAAAAAAGCATTTTTTGTGTTTTTTTGCTAATAATGTTGACAACTTATAGTTATATAATACGCTAATCAGTAACGTGTTTCTTGGTGCAGTGGCTAAGATACTAGCGTTCTGCCCAAGAAAATGAGTTCAAATCCTACGAGAGGAGACAATATTATTTTTTATTTTTTTTTTTGCATTTTTATATTGTTTTAATTATTTTTTCAAAATTTTAATTATATTTTGGCAATTGTTGCATTTAATTTTTAATAGCGTAAATTTAATAACCAGTGGAAATTGTTGAAATTATAATTTAATTATATATTTGAATGTACACGAAATCAAAGGGGAGGAGCTATGACTAAAAACAACCAATGGAAGCCATAGGCGCAATTTTCAAAATCTTAATGAACCTTGATATATAAAAAAAATACTGCACATCTTTAGAAACTTAAATAATGGTAATAGGCATTCGAATTAAAATTCATAAAAAAATATTTTGACATAAAATTTGTTTTGGCATCCCAGATAATCATCATTCACTTACTAAATACCTGCAAAACCCTGAAATGTGTGAAAATTCACACTTCACATAATTTTTTTTTATAAATTTCAAAAAATATTAGGATCACTGCAAATGTTATCCTCCATGTCAGACATATACTCTATATTTTTAATCTGAATTAGTTTCTTTAGTTCTTTACGTGCTTCCCTGTACATAGAGAGATGACAGAGTCGCCAGAGCCCGATTTATTTTTTTTGAGGTGTAAAATTATATCATCTGTAAACTTATCCCTCCATATTTTGCGTGGTTTTCTTAATGGCCCACAGCCCTTCAAACTTCTTTGGTGTTTTTTTTTTTGAGTAAAAGTTTTAGAATCTCTGTTGAGTAATCAAATATGAGTTCTAATAACAGAATATTAAATTTTTCATATTCATATTATTACCCCAGACATTACAAAACAAATAAATACACAAACAATATTAAGAAGAAAATTCTTAAGAATAATATCGTACATTTTCTCCATTGGGTTGAAATATTAATGTAGAGAAAGCTATAAATGAAAAAGAACAAATCATGTTTATCCTCTAGCGTTGGAGTTATGAACCAATATGAAGGATTTTCACAATAATACATCATGTTGACAGTCATAAGCCCCTGGGTACGTTCACTAAAAACACATGAAAATCAACTCAATATTGCGCGCAATGCTCAATATTTCAAATGTTGATCCTTTCTTTATACTTCAATATAGATAATATCAACCATTTGTTATTTCATAATTGACATTCTCATGATTAATTACAACGTTTTTGCAAGTTTATAAAATTGTAATTTATTAGATATTAATGTTTCTGATGAGTTTTGATTGGCTATTAGGGCAACAGTATCGTAATTATATCTGTCTCTCTTTTTGGATCTGTAGTCCAGTCTGAATTTGTTTGTGAGAAATATTATCCATCAAAAGCGAGCGCGCGTTCTTCGCTGGCAGTACGGTCGCGGACGGATCCGAGCTCGATCCCGTGACTTGGCCGCCCGCGGAACCTCCTAGCTGCGAGGCCCGGCATCAGGGGGTTCGCGCCCTCGCCCGATGTCCTCTTGGACCGCCATTCACATCATCCAACGTTTTCGGCAATTCATATTAGGTGTACCGAAAAGTTTTTTCGTTTTTATTATTAGTGCAGTATGCGAACTAGTTACGACTTATTCGCTGAATTAAACAGACATCTTTTGCGTTTTGATTAAACTCTGTAATCTTTAGTACCTAATTATTGTTTTCGTTTTATTTTAAACCCTTGCATTTTAAAATGGCGGAAGAATTTTCATCAAAACATTTTTTATGCTGTTTAATGTTGTATGAGTACCATAAAAAAATCTTCTACAGTTGCTACATAAAACATTTGCACTGTTTATGGTGATAAACTAAGTATACGCACATGTCAACAGTGGTTTAAAAAATTTAAATCAGGAAATTTATGCTTGGATGATGAACTTCGATCTGGAAGGCCCTATAAAGAAATAATTTATTATGAGATATTAAAACCGGAGCAAAGTGTTAATTCTGATCTTTACTGTGAACAATTGGATCGATTGAATCAGAACTTGACCAGAAATCGGCCAGAAATTGTGAATAGAAGAGGAGTTATTCTTCAAGGTGACAATGCCTGACCTCATTCATCAAAAAAAGACACGTGAAAAAATTTCCGAGCTTGATTGGGAGGTTTTAACACACCCACCCTACTCACCAGACATTTCACCCTCCGACTATCACTTATTTTGGTTGCTGGAACACTTTTTAAGAAACAAGACACTTAGAGGTATGAACCATGTTAAAATGAGCCTTGAACAATTTTTCCCTTAAAAAAATCAGGAATTTTATAAATCGGAAATATTTTCTCTTCCTGATAAATGGCAGCGTGTTATAGATTAGTGTTTCTCAACCGAAAGCGTGCCACGGACCAGTAAAATATTTAATTTTCTACCGCGGACCACAAAAAATAAATGTACTACTATTAAACAAATTTATTGTATATGTCGACTCCACAAATAATATCTCGGTAATAAAAAGTCACTGAAAAATGAACAAAAATAACATAAAATGAACAAAAATCACAGAAAATGAACAAAAGATCATGAAAAAATTAACAAAAAATCTAAAAAATAATCATTAAAATTTTGCTGACGACCACCAGTGGTCCGCAGACCACCGGTTGAGTAACACTGTTATAGATCACAATGGTAACTATTTTACTCAATAAAGTATTTTAATAATACCAAATAAACGATCAATGATTCAATGGAAGCATTGATAATAACTAAATAGACGATTCCGTCGTAATCGTCTGTTTCTATTTTTTGTCTGATACTTTGTTTACAGTTCTCGCATATCGTTTTTAGGGTTTTGTAGGTATGACCAAAAAACCCTTATACCGTCATTTTGTCGTCTGTCTGTCTGTCTGTCTGTCTGTCTGTCTGTCTGTCTGTCTGTCTGTCTGTCTGTCTGTCTGTCTGTCTGTCTGTCTGTTCGGTAAAAATTGTAGCCAAACGGCTAAACCTAGAGAGTTGAAATTTGGCATGCTTATACAACTCTTTGACCCGCGCATAGGAAAAATACTAAAACATCTAAAAAACATACCCCCCTAAAAATATAAACAAATATGTGCTCATCGAAAACAAAAATATTTTTTTTAAATTCTGAATAGGGTATCAAATGAAAGCCCTTAGTACGTGGATTAACGATCAAATTTTTATTTTTGCAAAATAAATTATTTTGATGCGATTTTTGCCAAAAATGTGCAAAAAAAATTTTGTCCCACACCCTGTAGCCCAGATGGTTTAAACTAAAAATCTAAAAAAATTCTAAGTAATGTATATTGGTGTGAACCGAAATAGTACAACAGGAATTTTTGATCAGATTATGTTTTTGGAAAATAACGCATTTTTTGTGGTTTTTGGTTCACAAAGTACAAAAGTTATACTAATATAAGACAATCACATGCATGGCGTGCGATGGCGTAATGGGTTAGAGCACTGCTGGAAAATGAAGGGTTTCGAGTTCGAGTACGGAGTGAATTTTATTTTTTCTGTTTTTTTTTTTTGCATTTTTATAATGTAGAAATTATTTTATCAAAATTCTAGTTATATTTTAACAAATGTTGTATTTAATTTTTAAGAGCGTAAATTTAATAACCAGTCTTATTATATGATTAACAGACGATAAATTATTTTAAAAATGTCGTTCATTTTGCCGTGATTACTACAAAGTAAAATTTGTCCTACACACTCAGCATACCGCCTTCACTTATTATATACCTGCGAAACCCTGAAATGTGTGAATATTCACACTTCACATAAATTTTTTGTTCCTCTTTTAAATCCTCTATCCCACATTTTTATGTATTAAATTATTTTATATGAAATAGAAAATTGATAGACGCCCACAAAGTAAAATTTAAAAATAATATGTTTTGTATTCTTTATCCTCAAAGCAAATTTAAAACATCTTGGAATTCCTATATTCTGTGTTGACGTCTCACTGTCTACACCTTCTTTACATTGCTCATTGTCATTCATATTGTGATTCACATTCCTACTGCGAACTAAGAACGTGGTGAAGATATCAGAATTTTTATCACTATAAAAACAAAATTCAATTGGAAATGTCGAAAAAGTTAAATTCATATGTCTACATCTATGAAAAGATAGCTGATTTTTACAGCATAAATTTAATTTTGCAATCACGAACTCTTGATAGTTTAATTTGGTTAGTCTCGAAGCGAAATAGTTTTTTTAATAATATTAATACAGGATTAGTCATGTTTTTCTTTATTTTTCTTAGCAAAACAAATACAAAGTTAATCCTCTTCGATTAAAAACACGTAATGTAAACAAAAGGCAGGTTTTTATTAAGTAAATCTAGAGAATGTAACAAGAAGCTATATCAATAGACCCTATTTATCCACCCCTTTCTGCTCTGACGACACTATTTATCATTAGGGTATCCTTTAATTACTCTTTTGTAATATCAGTCCAAATATTTGCCATCAGCTAAAACACCAAGGCACTGATGCCAGACGTTAGCAACGACTCACGTTACAAATAATAATTGAAACGAGTATTCGATGCGCCCTCTATATCAGGGTATAACAAACTTTTATAACAACGTCACGGAAAAACAACATTTGGCAGAAAAAAAAAAATATGAGGTTGAGAACTCATATGTCCAGTTATCACCTAATAGTAAAGAGGGGTCTGGAAAGCAAGATTTCCGGTTATTACGGGGAACGTGGAAAGAACTAATAGTATATCTGGCAAGCTTTGGCGTATAATAGATGTGGTAGAAAGACTTGATAGCAAAAAGGAGGTACGTGTGAAGTCAAAAGAGCCCTCCTGGTCAAAAACAGCGTTCAAAAACATAGAGTCGGTTTCCAAACGATGATGATGAGATGCCTGGTACATTATTATCACCATCATCATCATCATCAAACCTTCTCCATGTTCAGATGATGTTGGAGTGCTTTTACCATAAACTGTTAACACAATTTTTCCATATAACTCTTCTATCTACCATCTAATCAGTGACGTTACTGCAAAGTCTTTTGTATTGCATAGAAGAGATCCATGCATTTGTTCTTGGCTCTCTTTTGGGTCGTTTTTGGTCTCCTACTGCCCTGTGATATACTAATACATTGTATGCCAGTGCATGGTGAGATAACAGACTAGGAGTTCTTCAAAGAATGTGGAACCAACCACACTTTTTTCTTTTTATTTGAAAATGTATATCTATCTAACCCAGCGGTGGACAAACCGCGTCCCACGGTCCGCATTAGGCCCTTGTAGGCATTTTATGCGGCCCGCCAAAATTGGCAAACAATTGCTTTTTAAAGTGAAAACATTTGAAAATGGAGGCGAGATCGTGTTTTTTTCTCTGCACTTTAAAAACAGACGTGAAGCCGTTGTTTTTGCTCTGTACTTTTATATGGAAAGGACACCAAAATATTTTGTGCGGCCCGCGCTATCTTGTTATACGGTCAATGTGGCCCACGGTCCAAAAAGTTTGTCCACCGCTGATCTAAACAGTTACCAATACTGGCTACATGGCAAATAAAACCGAAGGGTTCTTTGAAGGCATCGATTTGTTAATTAAAAATCCAAGGCAAAATTTTAAAAACCAAAGGAAGACAGAGAAGCCAATAGAAATTTCTTGTCGTAGAAAAGGATATTAGAATTAGAAAAGAAGCATAAAATATAATATCCATCTTGGAATGATTCAGAAGTTGTCTCTTTTTAAACACAATATGTTTGAATCAACTGTCAAGTTTTAATTGAACAGACTTCCATTGTTTTGTTTTAATTAGAACCTTCTCCTTTTTGATGTTGTCGCATTATATGTTTGCCATTCTTAGATATCATCACCTCCAATTATCCCACAGTCCTTCAAATAGGTCTTTTTCACACATTAAGTTGGATCCGTGCTGGTCTACCTCTTTTTCTTGAAGACCATTAGATAATCTCCTTTGACAACCATTCTTCCTTCATCCTTTCAACAGGTCCGTACCATCTTAAAGCCTTATTATCCTATGGTTACGTAATTGTTGAGGTATCTTCCATTTCATTCCACATTCTGTGCTTAGCTTGTCTTTTCTCGTGAATTCCTTGACAGTTCTTATCCTGTTTCTTAGTTTGCGTAGGACAGGCCGCGATTACAATCCTACAAATCCTAAATCTGTAAGTCTCAGGTCTCAGGAATAGTATTTTTAATCCTGAAATTTTATAATTATGTAGGAGCCATAGAAATGATCAGTGCATAAACCAGTATATTCGCCATACGCATTAACTGTTTCCAGATTAGCACTGGTTTACTATTCATATGTGTTTCTGTTAGTTGAGTACCACTGTTTTATATAAACCCTTGCCAGGCCCACCCCCAATGTCATGAACCGTGAGTCAACAGACAAATGACTACCGAACTCGGGGGTTCGCGATTGCTACATCGTTTTATCCATCCTGTCTCTCCCTCCACACTGTATTTATATCGCGAGTTTATTACTGTAGCAATACGAGAAAATATGAGGATTGGAAAATTACTTAGAATTAAATGAGAAGGGTGAATGATTTTTCTTTTGATTACTTATAGCAATTACGGTTCACTGAATTAACTAGTACAAGTCTAGACTACGTCAAAAGATTACGTTATACTCAAAATCAGTTGTTTAAATTGAAATTGTGACTTTTCTGGTTAATAACTCTATTAAGCAATTTGTTTAAGTATCCAATTTACTACCTGACTAAATAAGTTGTTATTGTTAAGTTGCTTTGTAGTCCGAATATGGCAAGTTATTACTTGTACCTTGACTTGATTTCTTGTAAATCGTGACTCATGCCAGATTAATTATATCAACTGTCCAGCAAAACCAATTTGCACTCTTCAACTCTCTGAGAACTCACCGACATGATATGTTCTAGTTTCATGCGACATTCAAAAAGGTATGTTCCGTTTTGGCGATTTTCCTATCCTATATTTGCCGTTTAGACCAGAGTTTCTCAACCAAAAACGCACCGCGAATCAGTATAATATATAATTTTCTAACGCGAATCACTAATAATAAGTGTTGGTTCATTTTTTGCAAGAATGCAAATATATTTAATGTGCTACTAAATAACTTCACTCAATAAGTCTCCGGACATATATATGGCAACACTGTTGACAGACCCATATGATTTCTGGATAGTACCAACTTTCAAACGATAGGTGTGAAAATTTCATGACATTCTGATAATTAGTTTAGAGGTTACAGTGGTTTTAGTGACTCCAGTTTTGTAATTTTCAAAAGAATGGATAAACAAGAATTTCGTGTGTTGATTAAACATTGTTTTTTGATGCGAAAAAATACTGTTGAAGCCAAACAGTGGCTTGATAAGCGTTATAGAGACTCTGCACCAGGCAAATCATCTATTACTGATGGGTATGCTAAATTTAAATCAATTAATTAATTTTAATTTTTTTAATTTTAGGAGCGTTGGAATGAATGTATCACTCTTGAAGGAGAGTATGTTGATGAATAAAGTCGATTTAAAAAAAAAAAAAAATGTTTTTCTTAGACAGGAGACTTATTGAGCGACATGGTACATTTATTCTATTTGTAGAAAATCACAGAAAGTTTACAGAAAATAAACAAAATATAAATTATTTACATAAAAAATGTACATAAAAATATTTAAAAAAAACTACAAAAACACATATAAAAACTTTCGCGGACCACAATTTTTTTTCTGGGGACCACCTGTTGAGAAACACTGGTTTAGACCATATATTTAATATAGGCGTAGCCCAGATTATGTCTAAAATGTGTTCCATTAAATAGTAGTTGTATCGTGAATAGCAATTTTCCATACATTTATTTTTTATTCGTACCTACGTCTCCAATTGAATTTTAAATAAATTTATATAAAATCATCAGAGCCGCAGTAAGGAAAACTTGCGCTAGGGGCAGTAGGGTCGCCATAGGGGCAGAGCCGTGTTTTGGCGCCCTTGGTAAATAAAAACAAGGTTCTTACCTCTCAAAATTTAAGTGATGAGCAAAAAAAAAGGTCCTCATCTCCCACCTCTCAAATGGCGTCCTTTTCCTTAGTGCGCTAGAGGCCGTTGCCCTCTCCGCCTCTTACTGCGGCTCTGAAAATCATACAGTCTTTAATTTCGCCTTCATTTTTCACAATAGTTGATACTGTGGATTTAGACAGTTTTAATGCCCATGCAATATATGTGCCTGTTTTTCTCCATTATTAATTCGTCGAAAAATATCCATTTTAATTCAAATGTATGCGTTTTCTTTGAGACATTTTGAGTCATTACCACTTCTTATGAGGCTTAAATTTGGTTGAAGTAACACTTGTAATAACACAAACAGATGGTGCATATGTTTTCAGGAAACATTTATCTTTGCAAAAATAAAGTGGCATAAAAATTGTTTGGCAACAAAGATGTTCAGTTTGAAAAAAAATAACGTATTTTTTTTATTTTCTTTGATTCATTTTTTTCAATTCTAGACTTGCCGCAGACTGGTGAAAATATTATTAATTAAAATATTTTTTAATTGATTTAACATTTACATTAAATATTATACATGGAAAATAGCGGAAATCACAATATTTTCAAAATGGTAAAGATTCATTGAATTCCAAAAATACCGGCCAGTAGGGGATACGCATAAAATTTATATTTCCTTAAAACTATATTTTTGTGATATGTTAATGTTAGTTATGTCACCTAACAAAACAAAAATCACATTTTAATTGATATTACAGCCAAATTTTTTAATTAAAATATTGCAAAATTTGAAATAAGCCGACCACAGCGCGAAGGTTGCCAAGTAAATACGACTGAGTATGACGTCAAACCCCAACAGCCCAGACTACAACATAATCTTTACGTATGTATATTGTATTGTTCGAGAGTTTTGTATTTGTTTTTAAACAATGTTTCACGCATTTATTATTAAAATGGCAGATAAAGATTTTGTTTCGGCTCAGAGTGATAATTTACCCAATATTGAGGCTTTTATGCTCATGGAATATATGAAAAATAATGAATGCTACAGTGCTGAAGAAATACGTGGTGTCAAAACAGACTTGTAAGAAAACAATTTATGTATTCTATGTATTTATGTAAACAATAAACGCTACAACTCTAACAATAAACGCTACAATGTAAATATTTATGTAATTTAGATGTCAGAATTTTACTACATTGTTTACATGAAGTTACAAAACGTTAGAGGAGAGGCATAATTGAAATACTGCAATATAGGTTATATATTTTAATATAAAATTTAATTCGGTAAACATGTATAAATTGTTTTTATAGAATTAAACTTTATTTTAATTAAAATCACTAACTTTACACAATCTATAAAAGTTATCCAAGCGTTCACGACAGACTGTATAGGCTGTATGCTGTACACTGGGTAGGCTGTACGCAGTACATTTAAGTAGGGTGTGACGTCAGACGTGGATTTCGCGCGCTACATACATTTATGATTTTTTTAAGCCTTCAAATTAAAAAAAAAAGCAAAACTGTTTTTTATGTTATATGCAGCAAGAGGAATATAATAAAAAAAATAAAAAAAATTATGCCTATCCCCTATTGTAAACGGCCTACCGATAATTCTGCCGGTGTACCGCCGACCCAGTCCACTGGTCTTTCTAGAGCTAATGCCGTTTTCCCTCTCTCATTCAGATTCTCTATTTATTTGTATCTTCCCATTCTCTATCTCTCAGTCCTCTCTTATTCATGGCGTCATCTACTTCATCCTGCCACGAGCTTCTTGGTCTACCTCTCTTTCTTTGTCCTTTTTTCTGTCCCAGAGAACTGGGTTTAGTTGTTTAATGTTCTTGTTTATTTCTTGTTCCGTCGATACATTTTTTGATATCGTGCATCCAAAATACGAAGTCATTTTTTAAATTAGAACCGTTTGCGCATCATATCCGCGCATAGTGTTTCCCGACGTCATTTTACCGACTAATGTCTTCTCTGGTCATTTGCCAACGTTGTCAGTCAGTCTGAAGTTGCTAGCGGAGGTAAACGATATTGTGCGGCAATTTAATATCAGCTCTGTCGTTTTACTGAAGTTTATTTCCAAACCAGTTTTTTCGTATTCTTCTTTCAATTTTCGAACCATATTTGTACATAGTAAACACTATTAAATTTCATCCTTTTTTAACTACTACTCGTTTCCTTCAGCTTGTTGATAATCACTTAATTTAACAGACAGCAAAACCATGTACCATATAATCAACTCCATAATACTAAAGATTAAACCTAATAACTTAAAACAATCAATTAAGTTCAAAGAGGGTCTTCTTTACGGACTTATTAAGATTTTAATTTGACTTGAGTGCACTGTGTGTCAATGTAAGTCCGTAATCCTCCCACCAGGAAATCTGAGAATTTATGTGTTCGAATTTCTCGGTTTCGTCATCCAGTACGTACGCCGACAACCAGAGGACTCTTGGAGGCGTTTACTGTAATTAATGTTTACATTCATTTAAAATAAATCAGAGTGTTAAGTCTCTGTGACACACACGAGCTGGACAATGAATTCATTGAGAATGCTTTAGAATTATTAACTCGAGGAAGCATTAACTAGGATTGCTATAAGTTTATCGAATTAATACGGGACAGGTGGTTTTCTTGGGCTTTGGCACTGCCGTAACTAAAGGTATAGGTATAGGAGTGTGTATTTTCACACATTGCAGTGTTTCGCATGTATACAAGGTGTCTCAAAAGAAATTTTATATTTAATGGATCGATTAAAAAAAAAGTAAGCCGTATATAGAAAAAATGTTTATTAATTATTAAAATACACTTTTTGGGGATTTATTTCTTAAAAATAATATCGTCTAAATGTAGACCCTCGCGTTCTCGGCACTCATTTAATCGAACAGTAAAATTACTTATGACGTCTCGGCAGGTGGACTCAGGGATGGTTGCCATTTCGTGACGGATATTTTCTTTCAAATGCGCCAGTGAAGTCGGTTTATTGGCGTAAACTTTAGATTTAAGATAACCCCATAGGAAAAAGTCCATAGGGGTTAAATCTGGACTGCGTGGAGGCCAATTTATGTCACCTCTCCGGGAGATCAATTTGCCTGAGAAAATTTCACGAACACGTGGCAGAGACATATTGGACGTGTGTGAAGTTGCTCCGTCCTGTTGGAACCATGTTCTTTGGTTATAGCCAGGAAAGTTTTGCAGTTCAGGTACCAAGAAGTTGTCTAACATCTCCACATAACGCTCTGAATTCACTATAACTGCACGCCCCCTTTCGTCTTCAAAAAAGTAAGGGCCGATAATTCCTCGCGCCGACATCGCAGCCCATACGGTCACTTTAGGCGAATGTAGGGGTTTCTGATGTTTACGTTTCGGATTCGTTGCACTCCAGTAGCGGCAGTTCTGCTTATTTACGTGGCGATTAAGATGAAAATGAGCTGCATTCGAAAACAAAATGTTGGTAAACGTTGAAAATCGCTCAATTACCTGATTTACGAAATTAAGCCTCTGACTGGCATCTTGGGGCTTTAATTCTTGCACCAATTGAATTTTGTAGGGGTGCAGCTTTAGGTCTTTGTGCATAATGCGATGTAATGATGATCTATGCACATTTAAAGCACTTGCGCGCTTCCGAATTGAAAGGTTCGGGTCGTCACGAATAGACTGATTAACATTCTCCACGTTTTCTACCGTTCTTGATGACCTAGGTCGCCCGGATTTTGATTTATCCAGCGTTGTACCAGTCTCTTCAAACTTTTTAACCCAATGTCGAATGAGAGGAATGCTTGGCGCATCATTTAAGTGGCGAAAACCTCGAATACTGCAGAATTTTCTACGCGCTACAGTCGCCGAATCACCGTTTTTGTATTACTCTCGCACGCATAACGCGCGGTCTGCTCCCGAGAAACGCTCCATAGCGACAGAATTCCCAAGAGCCAGGCTACCGATTGACATAACCCCCGCGCCCCTCGGATACGTTGCGTTCACGCAGTAAGCTAAATAAATATAAAATTTCTTTTGAGATACCTTGTATAATAAGTGAAGGCGGCATGCTGAGGATGTAGGACAAATTTTGCTTTGTAGTAATCACGGCAAAATTAACGATATTTCTAAAATAATTTCTCGTCTGTTAATCTAAGAGCTTTAAAAACAAATTTTATGTTAAAATATTTTTTTGTTAATTTTAATTCGAATACCTAATACCATTATTTAGGTTTCTAAATATGTGCAGTATTTTTTTTTATATAACAAGGTTCATTAAGATTTTTTAGATGTTTTAGTATCTTTTCCTATGTGCGGGTCAAAGAGTTGTATAAACATGCCAAATTTCAATTCTCTAGGTTCAGCCGTTTGGCTACAATATTTACTGAACAGGCAGACAGACGACAAAATGACGATATAAGGGTTTTTTGGTCATACCTACAAAACCCTAAAAAATGGGGTCCCCTTATTTTGTAGCTTCCAAGATTACAAATGAAGTTATTTTTGGCATTTTCTTACCTGCCTCGGATTGAGTCTTTTGCTTTTTTAAGCACCTTTTTCATATACTGGTGAACTGCCATGTCGGCCATAGCAATTTAACATGTAAAATAATAAATATACTATTTCCTGCGCCCCTAATTGTTTTAGAGAAAAAGTGCAAGAGATAAAATTTAATTAGATTTTAAAACATGTTAGGAAAGAAAACAAACTCCCAACTACTTCCGAGGAAATTTATAATTTTTAAATTTTATAAAACATTTTTTATCAGGTAACCATGCTTTGTAAACAAATGTACTTGAAAGACTAGTAATCTAAATAATAAATTCAATTTATCATAAATATAGTAATTTTATTAATAAATAATTATATATTTTTTTAACATAAATAATTATATTTTATAGCAAATGCTCAAATATGTCACCATTCACTGCTAAGCAGAAACCAAATCTATCGTAAAAATTTCTCTCGTAAAAGAAATAGCATATTTATTAATTTACATGTTAAATTGTTATGGCCGACAGGTCAATTCACTACCCAGCCAATTCATTCATTGCTACCAGGGTAATTTTTATGGCCCGATATATTTCTTTTACTGCGATTTTTTACAATTTTATATTTTCTTTCCCGATAGAAAACTAGTTGTAAATAAAATTGTAGAAGAAATTCCTTTTCATAAATCTAGATACATTTGAACAGCTAAAATAAGTTTAGTAAATTTAGTACGGAAATCGTTGTAAAATGAATAAATCTATGTTTTATTTTGTCTTATTCTTTACCATTTTAACATTCTCATCACGGATCCATCGTCTCTCACGTAATAGGTAAATTATTATTATTACCTGTATAAATTTTTACATGACACAAACAGTGGAATAGTACGTCTTCGTAACCATTATTTCTATTATAACAAGTAATAAGTATTCTACGACTTTAGACCATTTATTTTTATTACTTAAAAGAAAAATTTATAAATTTGCTAAAATATAAATGGAGAAGCTGTAAGAATTAAACTATCCGAGTATTGTACTCAGAGCCAAGTATCACAGGAACTGAGAGGTAGACGACTACAGTAGATAAAACACATGCAATATTTATACGCTGGTAATAATAATTTCCTTCAAGGCGTTCCATGGGTCGAACACTACATTGGTCAGAAAATTCTGTCGTAGTTGCTTTCTGAAATTTTCGTGGCAAACCTTTAAAGAGCGGTCCCTAAGACGTTGGTCGGCGTTGATGGAGTATAGAGAGTATATCTCTCTTCATTTGTGTATATCATTCTATAACTCAGCGTTTACTAAACTTTTCCTAGGACACAAAACTTGAAATTTTAACGCAACATCTTGGTTATTTTATAGAGTTGGTAGATTTAAATAATAAATTAAATAAATCAATAAATATAAGCCTTAAAGCAAACAAAAACACAAACACTTATTCTCCTATGTTAATTATGTAAAACAAAAATAGAGGCTATTCCAAACATTTAAGCGGAACTAACTGAAATTTTCATTTTTGTAAGTTGTCATGAGCTCACCTTATAAGGTTTAAAGAGGTATTACTAAAAAAAAAAAAAAAGATTAAAAGCCTTACTTAAACGGTAAAAGTTGTTACTAAAATTCAAAATCTAGTTCCGTTTAAACCAATGAAACAGGCTATAGTGTGCCTCATTACAGGTTAGCTATGCCTTATTTTCATTGTAAAATTTTTGTAGCGACACAAATTCAACACGATTGAGGAATGATTGAGAAAAAAGGAAAAAACTTACTTTTATGATTTTTATATTATACGACAGACTTATAGGAATAATGTAGCGTCGTTCCTGATTTTATGCATTTTAAAAATGCTCTTAGATAAAAGATTTGTCTTCTTATTCTAAACAATTTTTGTTATGTGAGTTTTTGCTTTTAAGTTAGGTTTTCCCGCCATAACTCTCCAAATATTTATACAATCAAAAAATATGGCCAGGAAAAACGACTCTAAATTTGTGATCTGTAAACTGGCTGCGTTCGTTCGGGTAAACGGGTTTAAAATAGGGGTAAAAAACGGTACAACGGTACTTACCTCTCAGTGCCACCTCGATGCTTTGGAAAGGGCCTTTTGTGTCGTCTGCTGCTGCACCAACTGGCTGTAGCCATAGGAACAACTCACACAACACAGCTGAGTCTTGAAGGCACTCCCGTTTGCCTGGTAGTAAAATTATGGTTCTGAGGAGAAGAAAAACTGACCGAAGTCAACGTTCGTGGCTGCAATAATGCAGAAAGTACAAAAAAACTAGACTAGTAACGACAACTCTGTCAATAGCGAGAGATAATTGACGAACCTTACAAATATATCATATGGTTTCTCGTACCAAAAATCTTCTCCTAAACTAAATAAGGGGTTAAACGCAGTGGCGCGAACAGATAGAATTTTACGGCAACTATACAATGATTCCCCTGCTTCACACAGCACGATTGGTATCGGGTTAGTACGAAATAGTTTAGGAAACACCGCTATAACCCTTTATGCTTCTCATCTTTTTCAATCCTTCCCCATCAGAAGATTGCTCCCCCATCAGAGGCTAGAAGATTGTAATGGATGGGAGACGTGATGAGCATGGAAATTTTCACATGTATAAAAACAAGATAATGAATGACATAAATTGTAGTAGTTCTAAAATGATGATTGTGAGTACCCCTGCCCCTACGGACGCCTATGGATAATGAAGATGTCAGACATAATAAATTCAATGGTGACATTTATAGTGAGATGCTGCAAATCTCAGCAATATTGTCTAATCTAATGGGACATTAAACTTAATGTGATAATGTTAGTTGATAAGAGGTGAATTAAGAAGTAACATAAACGTTATAATATAATTAGAAATATATTAAATTTGATGCGCCCCTGGGGTGTCGACTTATTTACATATTCTACACATTAACAACTGACTAGTGCTGGAGTTCTAACGATTCTAGTTTCCTGCCAAAATCCCGAGTTACTCCATAAAAAACTTAGCTACAGTTCACAAAAAGACACCCTTATAAAATATCCGAAAAAAAGGAAGAAAAAATGGAAGAGAACGAGTTCTTTCTTTTTAAATACGAACAAATGTTTAAAATTTTCTTAAATCTGCATTGTTAGCCGAACTTTTGGACAGATCCTATTCTAAGGTTTTTTCTCCACTGCACAAATTTAAAATTTAAATTGAAACTTTACACCTTAATATCATCTTTAGTCCCGTTCAAACTCAATTCTTTAGTACTTCATACTTGGCTACGGAGACAGTGTTTTGTCAAAGACCCAGGTTTTTTGGTGCTTTAAGGCATTTTAAGAAGGAAGAGAGTTGATTGAAGATGAATCACGCAGCGGAAGGCCTTCATCTTCAAGAACCGATGAAAATGTCGCCAGAATCCGAGATCTTGTGCGTTCAGACCGACGGGTTGACAGTCAGAATAATCGACGAAGAGTTGAATTTGACTCACACTACCGTTCATCACATTTTGACCAATGAATTGGGAATGAGAATGCGCCTTGTCACACAGCAACTTCAATAAACGAGTTTTTGGCCAGTAAAAACATTTCTGTGGCTCCTCAGCCTCTTTATTTGCCTGACCTGAGTCCTTGTGACTTTTTCCTTTTCCCAAGATTGAAAAATCACCTCAAGGGACGTTATTTTGGGACACTCGAAAACATTCAAACGTCCATAACCGATCAGCTGAAAGCTATTCCAGTATGCTAGTTCTAGCACTGCTATGAGGATTGGAAGAATCGTCTCCAGCGCTGTGTGGATTCCCAAGAAAGTTATTTTGAGGGAGACAATATTGAACGGTAATTCTATTCGAATACAAAAATAAAAATAAAATCAGTCGTGTTATTTAATTTACACACCTCGTATAACCAAAAATGAGATAAATTTTACTTGTTGCTCTAAGTTCATGGTCCATCCAAATAGGGGCAGCCTGTATGTAGCAAACTAATACTTGCAATAGTTTGACAATTACTGGTATAAACTTGTTGCAACTACTGCCACCTATATTTATACGGAGGCATTATATTACCAGATGATCTTATAATAAATAGCCCATATAAGGAATATTTAAATTATTTAAATGTATAATACTACTATTATTTCATTAATGATTGTACGCTAGAGGAATGAGAACGTGTTATGAGGTCACAGGTATAGATTATAATAAAAATTAATCTAATCTTAAATTAGAAAAGGTAATAAAAATTCGATTAGATGCTACGTGTGTGGTAGTCAAATATGTTATTGAAATTCTAAAACTATAATTTATACTTTGCCAAGTAAATTCACTTAAATTTAATAGCTTAATTTGCAACTTAAATTTATTTTGGGTAACCGAATTACACAAGAAAAATTTGCACAAAAAATTTATTACGCATTATTTTATTTCAGGTTGTCACACTGATTTTATTTATTTATTTTTTCACTAAACCGCTCATACTTTGTGTCGATCGAATCAGATTTTGAAAGCTTGTTCTGGTACTGGCTGGTTTCAATATTTCGAATTTAGGATTTTGTATTTATATATTGCTGGTTTAATAGCGCTGTTCTACTCCTTCCGGTTCCCAGTTGCCATCTACGTCGATCTGGCCATTCGCCAGGCCTCAAATCGAGCTCGGACATGACTTTTTGAATACCTTCTCGGTTAAGTTTTTGGCCTTTCTGTTTTCCTTCTTCCAGTTGGTGTGCACTAAAGAATTTGTTTAGGAGTTCTCTTTTCTGCCATCCTTTATACGTGACCATACTAACATCGTTGTTTTTTTTTTTTTATGGATTTGTTGGGTAATATTGATCTCCACTTGCATGATATCTCTCATTATTTTGTTTCTAACTTGGTCCATTCTAGATATACCAGCTCATCGTCACCAATAATCCATTTCGATAGAGAGGATGTTTTTTTCCTGCTGTCGATTAAATTGCCATACTTCACAATCGTACAGGTTGACTCTTTCGAAAATACACAGAGTGGGTTCTGGAAGCAAGCTCGGAGTGTTCCGAGTCATTCTGTTTAACTCCAGACCGCTCGAGGAAACGCGTTTAGGCCTTTTCTCGAACGCTCTGATGTTAAACTTGGAGCTCTCCGAGCTTGCTTCCCGAACTTACCTTTATATACAATAGGCATTACGTCCCATTTAGAACCTAGCCGCCTCTAGAATATGCCTCCACTCGCTCTAGTTTGTTACATCAATGGACCGCAACTCCGCAGTGATATTCTTGAATCATCTTGTTCTAGAAAGTCCTCTTTTCAAAAAATTGGTGTCGTCCATTCACAATGACACCAGATAAATTTGTTGGAATATTTCTTATTATTTTCTCTAAAGCGAGAATAAATAACACAGCGGATCCTCCTCTTCTCCTGCTTCACTCCTGCTTCACTCAATTTCATCATTACTAAGTTCCATCAATTTTCACTGTTGCAATTGTATCAGCCAGGGTCATCTTTATGAGACGTATTTGTTAGGGATGCCAAGTTCTTTTAACGTGCTCAGTAATTTTATTATGTTCAGACTTGTTTTCCAAAGAACCTACCCACCACAATGCAGTACATGCAACACTCGTCTAACCGTAGGACACATCCTTCTAGACTGCCAAGAGTACCAACTACAGAGAGCAAAAAACTCTCTACCATCTTTAAAGGACCTGGTAGCCAACAATACCGATATAGAAGTCAGAGTCATTAAATACCTTAAGGACACCAGCATCAAATTAAAAATATAACTTAAAATAACACATATGTATAAATTTATATATATCTACATAATGCCCATGTAAATCATTATGCAACCTAGTCGCCAATAGTCCTAGTAACTCAGGCAATCAATAATTATTTAAATAAAAAAGACGTTTAAAATCTAAGTAAATAATTTGAAGGTGCAGTTCATATTCTAAAAGATTTTCTGATAGTTTTCTTACGCTAAAAATGTGATCAATTATACTCTTATTACAGTGGCGAATTAAGTTGCTTGGGGGCCCAGGGCCGTAAAATTAAAATGGGCCCTCTATTATTTTGAATAGAATGGAAATATTTGCATATAGGCTTCGGTAGACCCCCCCCCCCACGGCTTCGTGGGTCCCGGGCGTCTGCCCAACTGCCCAGTCCGCCCACAGCTTAATTCGCCTCTGTCTTATTAAGCATAAAACTACTTTGATACGAACCGATAATGTCATCAGCGTAATAATAATTTTATTTGTTCGGTTATTCACTATTCTCGACCATAATACAGAGTTCTCAGTCATATTTCTTTATCGTTGTTGGTATTTTAAACTTGTAAATGAACTTTTAAAATACAGAGTCGGGTGTACATCTTCGGGGTGATTAAGCACAATTAGGATGAGGCAAAATTTGGAGACCTGCAAGTATGTGAACAAGGGGCACATATTGCTGGGGGACCCTAGGCACGTGCCTCCTGTGCCTATGGAATAATCCAGCACTGCTAGAATCTATACTAATTGAATTTCGAATTCATTGATACCTATTCTGATTTGAATGAATTTGTTTCAATGTTATTCTACGTCACTTATGAGATATATGTTTAGGAAACTATTCCAGGATTAAGAATTATAAGTTATGTGGCCAGGTGCCAAGTGTCTAAAGGTAAGAAATATTTACAGAAAACGACAGAGGGAAATATTTTTAATTGTTGACAGATTGGTAAATGGGATATTTCCGGCCAACTAGAATGCTTAGACGTGCTTAAATACCGGTTAAACGACCAATAAATAATGTTAAACGTGGAAAAATCGTTAAAATGAATGAAAAAAATACAAGGATGTAGTAAATAGTAAAAAAATTATTACCATTCATACATTTTTTATTACTTCTGGTAGCTTTTCATATTCGATCTTAATTAGTTAGTTTTTGGCACACAACAACGATGGCTATTTGCTATTTAATTAAAAAACACAGCAAATTTAATTTCTGTGGCTGTTAAAGTCCTTTTTTCTCTCTCTTTATCATTAGTTTAAATGAGACCACTGGAATATTTTTTAAATTTTGAAATTTGACATGACTTGTACACCTAATTAAAACGAACAAAATTATTATTGAGTAAAATAAGTTCTTTGTGTACACTATTCTGCAAAATTTTCACACCATTGTGTATGACATTTAGCTGTTTTTGTATTTTATCACTAGTGACATCTATGCTCATATTTTACAACTATTTAAATGTCCTTTTAAAATGCATTATTACAGAGGAAGTTTAATTAAATGTGATATCTCTAGTTTTATTATAATTTAAATGCCAGTGATATTAATGGGAAAACTCAATAATGTATTGTCTATTCTTGGAGTACCATTTAATATAATAATTGAGTCCTAGAGCATTAATGCAAATTGTATTTTCATTTCATATTGTTTTGAAATAGAGTAATTTGTGCAATAGAACTTGGGGTTTAATAAAAAATACGTGGAGTAGCGTCACAGAACTTTAATAAGAAGAAATTATTTTATGTATAAATTATCATGTTTGAAATATTGCTCCTATAGCGGACCTTACACTATCAATAATAATGTCAGTAATACTGACTCAATAATAATGACACTACTAGTATTTTTGCCAGGTGTAAAAAAGAACCTTACACTATCATTATTACTGACAGTATTTTAGTCAGTAATCAGTGGAAGTTATCTGGAGATAACTTCCACTGATCAAACAAGTGAATATTATTATTATGAAGAGTAATAAGCAAAAATCCTGCTTGGCTTTAGTTTCGTATTTTGGTACAAAGCGATTCGTAAATTCGTAAATCGAAGACGATGGATGAAAGAGTGGCTTAAAAAACGTGCAGAATATACTCATATTAATTTATTAAAACAAATTCTTCTTACCGATCCAAATGATTACCACAATTACTTTCGGATGGATGCGGACACCTACAACTCTCTTGAGAATTTGGTAGCACCCCATCTAACTACCTATGTTAAATTCTGTGGCTCAGTAAGGTTAAGTGGACGTTCAGTGTAACCAGGAAATTTTAGTGCATAAAATACCCAGGATGTTAGACTGTAAACATCGTCGGCACTTGCTCCTGATCGTTTAGAAGATTAGATTTTCTTCAACTCTTTCCTGTAATTAGAGCGCAAAGTTTTAAATTTATTTCGCACGTTTTCTTTTTTTGCATTTGGCCTTATTTTTTTATACACTTCTAACAATGTTAAAAGTCCTTCATTCCGCTTCACTTTGTTCATGTAGTCAGGCCGACGAACATCCCAGAGCTGTGGCATTGACTCATGCGTTTCAATAGAGCCGCATTCAGAGCTCTTTGAAATTAACACGTTGTGTTGCTATAGATTGTTTTAACGAGGGCAATTGGTATGATCGGACAAGCTCTTACTATATCGCTCAACAGTAGTATTGCAACGACAAAGCACGAGCATGTCCGATCATACCAATTGACCTCGTTAAAACAATCCATAGCGACACAACGTGTTAATTTCAAAGTGCTCTGGATGCGGCTTAAAGGTTTGTAGCAGCAGACGTTCTGACGTTTTAACTTCAATTTCATCAACATCGTGTATAGTAAAATCATCTATTAAATCTATTGATTACGATACTAACTTATTACTAACTTGACACGAGACAAACAACAACTAAAAACTAAAAAATTAAAATCAATACTGGCAGTAATACTGATGCAGTACGAATGGCTACCAGTAAAACTGACAGTTCTCCCCACTACCTACGATACTGAAGGCTTAATTTCAAGAAATCTAGATTTCGTCTGTTCATTCCATCATTTCATCAGTACTTGCATTGGGTCGTCAATATTACTGTCTTTATTTTTTAATACTGACATTATTATTGATAGTGTAAGGTCCGCTTATGTGGCTATACATCGCTATACATTTTGCATGCACTTTTTTCAATCTTTTTTAGATCAGTTTCCGATTTTTTTAATCTCTCTTCAATCGTTTGAAAACGGCGTTCTTTTAATAAACTCTTCAATTTCGAGAACGCAAAGGTACATGAGGCCGGTTTATTATGGCGGAAATTAACCATAGAGCATTTTTGAATCATGATTTATTATGATTTTAAAAAATATTTAACCGCTTATGAGTGCAAAGAAAATTTAGATTTAATTTTTAGTGCACAAGCGTCTTCTTTGGCTACAATTTATTGCTGGTATATAGAATTCGAACGAGACAGGAATTCTGTTTAACATCAGAAAGGAGTTGGGTGACTCCTACAGCTGTTACCAGAAAAAAAAAAAAAAAAAACGTTGCTGCTGTTAATGAGGTTATTGAAGAATATAATAAAGCCACTAATACAGTAGTAGAGCAACAACTTACTTGGATCCTCAGCTATTAACAGAATCATACACGATCACCTACATTTAAAGAAAGTTGTCAGTCGTTTTGTGCCACATCAGCTTACTAAAGTTGCAGTTACAGTTACTAAAAAGCGGAGGATGTAAGAATTTGCCATGAAACTTTGTAACATTGTGCCATTTTTAGGGTTTTGAAGGTGTGACCAAAAAACCCTTATACCGTCATTTTGTCATCTGTCTGTCTGTCTGTCTGTCTGTTTGTCTGTCTGTCTGTCTGTCTGTCTGTCTGTCTATCTGTCTGTCTGTTCGGTAAAAATTGTAGCCAAACGGCTAAACCTAGAGATGTTGGTTCATTTTTTGCAAGAAAACAAATATATTAAATATTCTACTAAAATTTAAAAAAAAAAAACACATACAGAAACTTTCGCGGACCACTAAAATTTTTCGGAGGACCACCTGTTGAGAAACACTGGTCTATCAGTTGTCTAAAATAAAATTGCCTCGCTTATCGAAATTCTCTTATAAAATTGCAGTTGTTCTCTAATTTAATCAACCTCTTAGCTCTTATCGTTTCAGGATAGCAATAGTGGACAATTAAAATGAAGAGCCTATAGAAAGACAAATCAGTAGACTCTAAAAATCTGAACATGTTATAAAACATGTAAATCATCAGGAGGTCCAATAAAATAATTAATAAAATAGAAACATTTAATCATTATTAATATGATATACAATAAATTTTATCCAACCATGCACAGTAATTGAAAAATATAGTATGTAAATATATGCATATTAAACAAACAATTACTATAGCAAGAGTAATCCATTAATGATTTATTCAGAAGTAAAATATAGGTCGAATATCTCATGCTATTAACCCAGTAACAATCTACAAAGAATTCAAAACTATTTCTATTCACATTTCTAGTATTCAAATCTTAAGATTGGAGAGACGATTCAAGATCGTGGAACTGGAAGATTATACATGAATGATCATACAGTATCACAAAAGTTTTATTTGTTTTTTTGTCACAAAAAAATCTCTGTTATATAAAAGATGTTTTGCTTTGCTTTTTAATACAATGCTTTAGAAACTGTATTTTTGGAAAAGGATTTATAAATTGTTTAGTTTTTATGTTTTATTTTTATGACTAATGATATTGTTGATGTTTTGAAGTAGTTAACATTATTCTAACGGAAAAGGGTTTTTTGGAAAATATTTTGTTAAATGACAAATGCTACAATAATGGTTGGTTTATATACGGAACAAGAATAAGGAATAGGAAATAAGAATAGTACACAAGAATAAAAAATATTAAACCGTTTATATAGGACATAACATTTCGTCGCTGCGCCTGCGTACTTGCGTTGGCCTGTGTTTAACATTTGTCACTTGAAAGGTTCTGATTCATAAAACCTTTTAAAAAATTTCGTTTATTACCGTTAAAAACATTTTATTGTTGTTTACAACTCTCTGATCACAACTGAAAAACATCTGTTGACCAA
This sequence comes from Liopterus haemorrhoidalis, assembly GCA_963971575.1. Classification (NCBI taxonomy): domain Eukaryota; kingdom Metazoa; phylum Arthropoda; class Insecta; order Coleoptera; family Dytiscidae; genus Liopterus; species Liopterus haemorrhoidalis. The sequence goes on along the minus strand of OZ020618.1, from coordinate 10,789,710 downwards.
ACTTTCGTGTCTTATTCTTGAAATAAGAATAAAAATGTTGAATGTTACCAACTATTCTTATGTTTAAGTTAAATTTCATTCCTACATAAACCGATATATGGCGCAGCCATGTTTTAACATCTTGTGCACTATTCTTATTTCCTATTCCTTATTCTTGTTCCGTATATAAACCAAGCATAATACGAGTGTCACACTAAAATTATTGAGAACTAGGTTATTACTCGTCAACAATGACGGATTTATAATATAAAAATTATGTGAAGTGTGAATTTTCACACATTTCAGGATTTCGCAGGTATTTAGTAAGTGAATGATGATTATTTGGAATGCCAAAACAAATTTTATGTTAAAATATTTTTTTATTAATTTTAATTCGAATGCCTAATACTATTATTTGGGTTTCTAAATATTTGCAGTATTTTTTTTCTTTTATATAGCAAGGTTCATTAATATTTTGAAAATTGCGCCCACGGCTTCCATTGGTTGTTTAAGTCATTAACTCTGCCCCTCTGATTTCGTATACATTCAAACATAGAATTAAATTTTAATTCCAACACTTCCCACTGGTTATTAAATTTACGCTTTTAATAATTAAATGTAACATTTGCCAAAATATAACTAGAATTTTGACAAAATAAAAATGCAAAAAAAAAACAAAAAATTAAAATTGATGGGATTCGAACAGTAGTTTCAACTCACGAAGCCACAACGTTACCACTGTACTACGCAGGTTCACTCGTTTACTAAAAACACAAAAATGCGTTATTTTCCGAAAACATAATCTGATCAAAAATTCTTGTTGTACTATTCCGGTTCACACCAATATACATTACTTAGATTTTTTTCAGATTTTTAGTTTAAACAATTTTGGCAAAAATCGCGTTAAAATAATTTATTTTGCAAAAATAAAATTTTGATCGTTAATCCACGTACTGAGGGCTTTCATTTGATACCCTGCTCAGAATTTAAAAAATATATTTTTTTTTCGATGAGCAGATATTTGTTTATATTTTTAGGGGGATATGTTTTTTAGATGTTTTTGTATTTTTCCTATGTGCGGGTCAAAGAGTTGTATAAGCATGCCAAATTTCAACTCTCTAGGTTTAGCCGTTTGGTTACAATTTTTACCGAACAGACAGACAGATAGACAGGCAGACAGACGACAGAATGGCGGTATAAGGGTTTTTTGGTCATACCTACAAAACTCTAAAAACTGAAAATTTCAAAATCGATTGTAAATTTTCGGTATCATTAGAAGCGGGTAAAAATTCTCTTTCGACTGATACCATTACGATGCTAACAAAATAATATGGGGACCAGCAATTCGCGACTGCAAATAACAGTGAGACATCTGGTGGTGACTGGCTAAATTAAACAGAAGCGTATATTTGGATAATATTTGTAGCGTGTTGTGCTGCAGTTTATGTGAATTAAGAAGTATTTTAAAATATAGTGACTTAAATACAGTGCTTTTTTGCCGAAATATTGTTTGAACAGATAAATATTAAGAAAAAGCTTCTGACATATACGCTTCTCGCCCGCCATCAGCTGTTGTACGCAGCGCCGCCAACGTTAGTTTCAGTCGCGAATCGCAAAAAATGTAGATTTCAGTGTTATTCTCCTATGTTCCGGGGTAAAAGTTGTCACACAGTATAGACAATGACCCAATGGTACAAATTAATAAAAACTGATTATACATATACAGAGCTAAAAGCTTTTAGCTATACCAAAAACGAATTACTTTCAATTTAACCATTTTAGGTTAATCTTCAGATCATGTTACGAAAGTTATAACATATCTGTCTATTAGATTAACTATTTTTGGTAGAATTGTTCTGCAACTTTCATATGGAAAGTGTTGAAAATAAAGTCAATTTTAAAAGTAATCCTGGATGAGTGGATCGTTGTAGTTTTACAGAAAGAATACATAAAAGGAAGATATGTTTATTGGGCAAGTTAATGGACTGTGAAGAGTGTAAAAGAAGGAGTAAAAGGATTATTAGATTAAAGAGGAGATAAGAATGTTTGCATAATCTGTTGCAATTGTTGGAGCTGAATAATTATAATATAGAATAGAAAACAGAAGTCCGAAAGTTTAATTTTGACCGCAAGTGGGACGCTAGTTACCGTCACAAACAAATTTCTCCGAGGCATTTATATTGCCATCTATATAATAAAAAAAGTGATAATGTGTCGTTCGTTCTTTGGCTAAATGCTTTATTCATGCTATCGGCTTCGAATTAAGTACATTTCATACAATAAAAAAAAATAATAAAAAATAATAATAATCTTTGTATTAATAAATAATGTTCTAAATATGAGATATTTTAATAAAGATCCATTAGGATCAATTAATAATACAGTACAGTAAAATAAATACAAAACTTTAATTCAAGTTAATGAACACAGGATCTGGAGTTAATTTAGTGAGAGATTATCGATCCTGTGCCTTAATAAACAATCTCAAGTGTTCCATTTTCAGATTAGAGACTGTTGAGGATCAAACTGCTGTCTTATTAAAAGGAAACATCTGGTAGTCTATTAAGCAGCTCGTTAAGAATTAACCTGCAAAATACGAGCTGCGTGAAAAAGTACTAAGACGATGCCTATAACAATTTTTATTGGAAACTTAACTACAAGACGACATTGTCCTCCTTGGAGTAGTTCCTTTCGATAGCCACACACTTGTGAAAACATTTCTCATACTCCTGGAAGCAGTGCTGGAACTCTACTGTCTTTAGGTGGTCAGCTACAACTTTCCTTTTTTTGTTTTGCTCATTACTTGTATTTTAGAGATGAGGACCTTTTTTTTGCTCATCACTTGTATTTTAGTGGAGAGGACCTTTTTTTTGTTCATTACTTGTATTTTCACTTCCAACATCTGGGGTTTTATGAAGTAGATAACATAGTCATAACTGATTACTGTAAGAATATCGATTTTCAAGAAAATGCATTACATGGAAATCTCCCTCGAAAAAAGTTAATTGACAGTTTAATAAAAAATATGACACTAAGCTTTATGACTTTTGAAGAAATTAATTTAAAAAATCAAGATAATCGAACATTAAGCAGTAAAAAAAATACGATCTAGTTAATACTTTTGAACCAACTACTTGAAAATTAGATGAAATTGTCAATCCATGGCGAGTTGGAGAAGAGAATGGACTCTAAGCAAAATTCTTAACATAAAAATCTGTGTTAATGATTTTAGAGATTATGTTGATAATATTTTAAGGGATAATAAAAATGAACTTCCTGAAACGGTCGAAAGAGAGAAAAATATTATCAACACAATTGCAATAAGTTCGGCAAAGGCTGAACGTGGTTTTTCTCTCATGAATACAATATACCCAGAAAACTGAGCAATTTTAAGTATTAGGCATATTTCTGACTTAATGAGCATTCATTTGATGGGTTTGCCGTTGAATTCGGGAGATGCTTGAGTTCAATCGTGGCTCAGAAGTCACCATTCAGCTGACGATAAACGAATGCGACCATAACAATTTCGCCTACTGATAACCAAAATGCGATTTGGAATCTTTTTCTAAAGAAATAATTTATTTTTGTAATTTGTAATACATAAAATAAAATCTTATTTATATAAATTTAGGTTTTTTTGCACGGGGGGGAGGTGAATGAGGCGGAAGCCGTCGCAAACATGTACGAGCCGGTTCTTAGAATTTTGGCAGCACATCACTATTCCATTAATAACGATAAAAACTCATGATGCCCTCCTCAAATATTTCCTCCACACCACAGATTTTTCTCAAATATTTCCTGGCGCCGCCACTGGAAGGAAGACAGGAAGACTAGTAGTAAGAACACTTAAATGTTACATAAATCACTTAATAGAAAAACTATAAGTATTGATACCTGAAAAAACTTTTGGATTGTAGATTGGATTGTAGAATTCGTGGATTTGTAGTAATAAAATTTATGAACAAAAAATTCACTTGAATAACAATGTCCAAAAAATTGATGTGAAGTGTGAATTTTTACACATTTCAGGGTTTTGCAGGTATTTAGTAAGTGAATGATGATTATTTTGGATGCGAAAACAAATTTTATATTAAAATATTTTTTTTGTTAATTTTTAATCGAACGCCTAATACCATTATTTAGGTTTCTAAATATGTGCAGTATTTTTTTTTTATATATAGCAAGGTTCATTAAGAATTTTTGAAATTGCGCCTATGGCTTTCATTGGTTGTTATAAGTTCCGCCCCTCTGATTTCGTGTACATTGAAACAGAATTAAATTATAATTTAAACAATTTCCACTGGTTATTAAATTTACGCTTTTAAAAATTAAATGCAATATTTGCCAAAATATAACTAGAATTTTGAAAAAATAATTTAAACAATATAAAAATTTAAAAAAAACAAAAAATAATATTGTCTCTTCTCGCAGGGTTCGATCCCTTTCGGATCGAGTTACTTGGGTGAAAAACCAGCATCAAAAACCACTACACCAGCATACACGTTCCGGTGTAGCGTGTTACAAAGCTATAACTTGTGTACATTATTAGCCAAAACTCACAAAAAATGCGTTTTTTCCAAAAACATAATCTGATCAAAAATTCCTGTTGTACTATTCCGGTTCACACCAATGTACATTACTTAGAATTTTTTCAGATTTTTAGTTTAAACCATCTGGGCTACAGGGTGGGAGACAAAAATTTTTTGCACAATTTTTGCAAAAATCGCTTCAAAATAATTTATTTTGCAAAAATAAAAATTTGATCGTTAATCCACGTACCAAGGGCTTTCATTTGATATCCTACTCAGAATTATAAAAAAATATTATTTTTTTTCTATGAGCATATATTTGTTTATATTTTTAGGGGGACATGTTTTTTAGATGTTTTAGTATTTTTTCTATGTGCGGGTCAAAGAGTTGTATAAGCATGCAAAATTTCAACTCTCTAGGTTTAGCCGTTTGGCTACAATTTTTACCGAATAGACAGACAGACAGACAGACGACGAAATGACGGTATAAGGGTTTTTGGTTATACCTACAAAACCCTAAAAAAGGAGAGATATGTCCTATTTATTTATTTTTTTTATCTTTATTTTACTCATTATTGTACTCAAGTTTAAAGAATGACCAAAACGAAAAACGTGACGGCGTCTTGAATTACCAAACTTCGCACGTGTTCTTAAAGTATTTCTATTTCGCTATTTTGATTTTATAGATTTGAAAATAGATTTATATAGTTTTTTTGCGGCGCCACTGTGCTTTCCGCACGTTCTAACATGAATCAAATATTACGACTGCTACGTGTTTTAATACGAAAAATATATTTAATACAAATACTTCACCTGGTAATAGAAAAACGACAAATTCAACCATATTTTTAAATATTTTCAAAACCAAGTGTTCTGAAAAATGTTTCAGTTAATCGTTATAATAATGGCATCAATTAACTCATGATTTATCAGGAAATGTGTTGGAGACTCAACCGTTTGGAAAATTGGAAAATGGATGGTATAATTTTTCATTTTAAGGGTTTTTAATTTAGTAAATTATGTGTTGAGTTCAAAATAGGGTACAAGATAAATTGATCGCTATATCCTTTCGGCCTTCAAAACAAAATTAACAACAAGTTTTTTAAACAAAAATACTACATCGGATCTTTGTTTATATCTTTGTAATATTAATGAAGACTTTATTAAGTAAATAAAGTTAAGGTTTAAGCAAGTATTTAGATCCAGTAGCGGCTGGTGGGAAAAATATTTGGGAGGACACTTTTTGGTCAATTTATTGCAGTGTCCAGCTACGGTCCGCGGGCCGAATCTGGCCCAACAGTAAGTTTCAAACGGCTCGCATATAATTTCTACCCTTTGTTTTTCAGAATCACCCTTCGCCCTTCCTCAAAAGATTTTCGGAATTTCTCCACTCCCCTTGTCCTTAATTGATTTACAGAATTCTTCCCCACGTTCTAAAATGATTTTCAGAATTTCGCCCACCCGTCCTCTGTGATTTTTAAATATCTGGCCCCCAATCTAACTCAATCTGGCCTGTGAAACATATTTAGAATTCATATACACACTGTATCAAGGTAGAGAGAACACGATTTTTCTCAAAAACGCGATATGTAAGGTAGTAAAAAAAATTAAAAACCATAATGACATTAAAAATTATTAAAAATATTTCGCTTTCAAATTATACTTCCAAGTACGACTTGAAAGTGAATAATTTTTTATTATATATATTTTTTTTATTAAGCTCCTAGTTACAGTTTGCTCAATCATCGGTCGTTAAAAAGGCCTGTGCTATGACCTGTCAATTGCTTTACAAAGTCGGTCAAGTGTTATCTTGACGGACTCGCTGAGCGCTCTGAACAGTATCCAAGATCCAGATCCAGTGCATCCTCTTGTACAAAAGATCCGGTTGCTACTCCACAATCTGAATGCTCAGAATGTGAGGGTAGAGCTGTTTTGGATACCGGGACATGTTGGTATTAAAGGCAACGAAGCGGCTGATGTAGCAGCAAAACCCGCCTCCCACAGACCTATGATTGATGTTAGTTTCATATTTCCAGATGACGCAAAGAGTCATCTGAAACATCTTGTTCTAGCCATGTGGCAACATGAGTGGAGCAGCATACAGAACGTTAAGTTACGACAGATTAAGGGAGACGTAAAACCATGGGGTTCTTCCTGCAGGATTAACCGCAGGGAGGAAACCGCCATCACACGCCTCCGTATAGGCCACTGTTGGTGGACCCATGGACACCTCCTTCGAGGTGAAGAGTCCCCTATCTGTGAGACGTGTAATACAGATTTGTCTGTGTTACACATTTTAACTGAGTGTATACAGTTCGAGGATGTCAGGAGAGGTTAGGCCTGTGCTATGACCTGTCAGTTGCTTTAGGTGACGACAGGGTACTCATGGACAGGCTGATACTCTTCCTGAGAGAATCGAACTTACTGTTTTATGTGTGAAGTCTTGCACCTTATTTTAATGTGTTTCTAGTTATTGACTGTGATATTCGATGGCAATTGGCCTCTTTACAGCCTCTTACAATCACCCTGAGTCTGTTTAAATTTTCGAACAGACCTTTTATATTATTTATTTGTGTTTGTCAGTGCAAGATTTCTTTTATTGAGTATGTGTAATTTTATTGATTTTATCTATTTATTAATTGTTTAATTTATTGTTTTTAATATGTAATGTAGTCATTTAGATGCGCTGCGTTAGGCGCAAATAGCCTTCGTTGCTGTGCGCCAAAAATTTTAACTAACTAGCCTTGTTTACTTACGTATTAGCTAGGCCCTGTCCTTGATAAATTTTCTGTAAATTTTTTTACAGAACTGTATTTAATCCAATAATTTACAAACAATAGGCATTGAAGTGAAACTGATAAAGTGAGATATGTTTCTGTTGGCATTCAGATTTTTTCAGGTGGATTTAGGAGGGCTGGAATAGATGTGGAAATGATTAGAGACTGACAATAAGCTTACAGGGGTTAGGTGAGAATTGATGAAAACCAGAGATCCGTCTCGGATAGCTGAAGCGATAAATTTATTTCTCGTTCTACACCTTATTCCTTATCGATATTTTTTTCACGTGGTTTTACGAATTTAAATCCTCAAGAAATAGTTTTACCAGGGGAATGTTTCATTTTTGAGTTCGACATATTTAAGACAAAATATATATTTTTAAAAATTATAAAAAGTTTTTTAATTTTTTAAAATTTTTTGATGAATTTATAAAATGATCAAAGAATTGATCTAGGATTTTCCATCTATAGAAGTTCCCCAATAAATAGTTTTATGTGATTATTTGGAAAATTAAAGTTGTAATTTGCATATTTAAAAAATGATAAATAAATAATAATATTTAAAATAAAATAATGTAAACCTATTTTTGTTAATACACATTCATCCAAATCAAATTTTATCCTTGTTTTGTCTATAAGTTCACTTTTGTAAGGACAAACTAGATCTAGTTATTTTCGTTACTTTTATAATGTAATACGGACTTTAAATGTCAATTAAAAATATTCCTTACGCTGTAAAACCGACTTTAGATTTATTGGTTCTGATAATTATTAAGAAACTGACATTTTTAGGGTTTTGTAGGTATGACCAAAAAACCCTTATACCGTCATTTTGTCGTCTGTCTGTTCGGTAAAAATTGCAGCCAAACGGCTAAACCTAGAGAGTTGAAATTTGGCATGCTTATACAACTCTTTGACCCGCACATAGGAAAAATACTAAAACATCTAAAAAACATATCCCCTAAAAATATAAACAAAAATGTGCTCATCGAAAACAATTTTTTTTTTTTTAAATAATGATTAGGGTATCAAATGAAAGCCCTTAGTATGTGGATTAACGATCAAATTTTTATTTTTGCAAAATAAATTATTTTGATGCGATTTATGCCAAATTTGTGCAGAAAAAATTTTGTCTCACACCCTGTAGCCCAGATGGTTTAAACTAAAAATCTAAAAAAATTCTAAGTAATGTATATTGGTGTGAAACGAAATAGTACAACAGGAATTTTTGATCAGATTATGTTTTCGGAAAATAACGCATTTTTTGTGGTTTTTGGTTCACAAAGTACAAAAGTTATACCAATGTAAGACACCTACATGCAAGGCGTACGATAGCGTAGTGCTTAGAGTACTGGTGTCGTAAGCTAAAATTTGCTGGAAACGAGGGGTTTCGAGTACGGAGTGAATTTTATTTTTTCTGTTTTTTTTTTTTGCATTTTTATTATGTTGAAATCATTTTGTCAAAATTCTAGTTATATTTTGACAAATGTTGCATTTAATTTTTAAGATCGTAAATTTAATAACCAGTCTTATTATATGATTAACAAACGATAAATTATTTTAAAAACATCGTTCATTTTGCCGTGATTACTACAAAGAAAACAATTTTTGTCCTACACACTCAGCATGCCACCTTCACTCATTATATACCTGCGAAACCCTGAAATGTGGGAATATTCACACTTCACATCAATTTTTTTTATAATTTTTTAATACCAACATGACATACAGTTTCAAAGGTGCAAACTATTGAAAACAAAATTTCCGCTTAGTTTGTTCTTACAAAAGTGAACAGCTTATATTGAAACAATTACTTAAACCTTTTTGTTGTCATGTTGGATAACCTGTCTTTGAAGACTGTCTCAATTGGCAGCCATATTGCATGTGTATTTTAGATTTGACTGCTAATTAAAGAAGTTGTATTTCTGTATATTCGGCGATTTATTATTTTTCACAATGAGGGATCAAAGAATATGAATTAAATTTTGCGTGAAAAATAAAATCAAGTGCTGTAAAATAGTAAAAATGTTACAAAAGTCATTTGGTGAGTCGAGCATGAATGAACGAGCGATTTACAAATGGTATAAACGCTTTCAAGATGGCCGTGAACCAATTGAAAATTATGTGCGAGTTGGGAGACCCTTCAATCACCAGAAAAAACATGGAAGGAGTTAAAAAAAAACTTGATATATGCTGTTCACTTTTGTAAAAACAAACTAAGAGGAAATTTTGATTTCAATAGTTTGCACCTTTGAAATTGTTTGTCATGTTGGTATTAAAAAATTATAAAAAATGTCACTTTCTTAAAATGTCGATATGAAAAATGATCTTAATTATAATTGAATGATCATAACCAACAAATCTAAAGTCGGTTTTACAGCGTAAAGAATATTTTTAATTGACATTTAAAGTCAGTAATACACTATAAAAGTCCTTACAAAAGTGAACAGCATATAACCGTTGAATTACAATTAGAGAGGTTGCTGAAGAACTTCGTATACGAAAATCGTATGGTTCTTGCGAAGAAAATTTCACTAATGTTTTGGGCATGAGGCTAGTTGCTGCAAAATTTGTTGTAGCTTGTTCCGTCCAAAAATAGCATCGTATTGATACCGTAACCACCTTATTCACCACATATTGCCCCATGTGATTTTGTTCACTTCCCAAAGACAAAAAAAAAAAAAAATGAAAGTACAACATTTTACAACCATTGAAGAAATAAAAGCAAAGTCGCTGAAGGAGCTGAATGATATACCAGAAATATACTTCTGCGTTTTAGAAGTATTTTGAAGACTGGAAAAAACGTTGGCATAAGTTAATTAAATCTGATGGGGACTATTTTGAAAGTGTACAATATAAAAATTGATGAATGAATGAATATTATTTTGTAAATTAAAAAATAGCACGCACTTTTTGATCACACCTCGTATTTAATTTCGTTTTTGGACAACAGATGGATACACTGTTTTCTACAATTTTCTGTGTAACATTAAGATGAACATTTGTATATTATGTACTCTTGTGGTTGTATTCTAATACAATAAACAAAACTGTATGTTTAAATACAAATATTAATGAATACAAAGTGTATGTCACGCCAACTTCTTAAATGAAATATGGCTTGTAAATGACTTCCATACATTTTAAAGTTATAGCTGTCTAATTACCACACTTCCTTAATAAACAACTGGTAATTAGTCTCTAGTGCTGTTGCCGGCTCTTGATATCCGATATTACTGATATCTAGGTAACTAGGCACCGCGAAGGGCTGCACACAATGCAATTATGATGTAGGTGCTAAGTATTATCTTTTGATGTGGTCTGGATAATTACACCGAGGTTTTATGCTTTTAGTTTAAATTTAGAAGGTAAAATCTCGGTTTGAGGATGATGTAAAAGGAATTTTAATAAAAATTATTAATTTAATTTACCGTTGAAAAGCTGTAGAAGCACTGCAACTTTTAACTTTAATTAGGTAGTGGTTATTTTACATTACCTTTTCCATATTTTAACATTGGAAGATGTTGAATGAGCAGCAAGAACGTAGACATTATTCAATCCATTAAAGTACAGCGTTTACCAGTGACAGCACGTGACAATATTAAATGGTAGGGCCACTCCCGCCCCTCATTTTACCATAAGTTTTGAATCAGCTCAGTTTGCAGTAATTTATTACCTCGTTTATTACCAATTAAAAACCATCACAAAAAATTTAATGTAGACAAATTAAGAAGTCATTTTAAAATGAAAAATGTATTAAGTACTTATCGTGAGTACTTATCTACCTAAATATGGATACTTAAATTAAATGGAAGTGACTTACCAAAATCTCAGGTAGCAGGTTGTCTTGTAAATCGAATACAATTTATGATTATGTTTAAAACATACCTGTTTTTGTCAACTTTTTCGTTGTGTTCTACTATTCGCGACTCCAAATAACAGTGAGACTGGAGGCGGCTTGGTAAATTAAACAGAAGTGTATATTTGCATAATATTTCTAGTGTGTTGTACTGCAGTTTATGTGAATTAAGACGTATTTTTAAATATAGTGACTTAAATACAGTGCTTTTTTGCCGAAATATTGTTTGAACAGATAAATATTAAGAGAAAACTTCTGACATATACGCTTCTGTTCGGCTATAAACTGTACGTAGCGCCGCCAACGTTAGTTTGTGTCGCGAATTGCGTTTCTATATGAGTTCAACTGGGTTAAAATATTTGCCAAGCATAGAAAAACTAAAAACATTGTTCATATGTACCTTCGATTTCTCACGCGTTTTAATTTTTTCCCCAAATGTGTACTAAATTCGTAACACCGTTCTTCATCTAATGGTTGGTTTATATACGGAACAAGAATAAGGAATAGGAAATAAGAATAGTACACAAGAATAAAAAATATTAAACCGTTTATATAGGACATAACATTTTGTCGCTGCGCCTGCGTACTTGCGTTGGCCTGTATTTAACATTTGTCACTTGAAAGGTTCTGATTCATAAAACCTTTTAAAAAATTTCGTTTATTACCGTTAAAAACATTTTATTGTTGTTTACAACCCTCTGATCACAACTGAAAAACATCTGTTGACCAAACTTTCGTGTCTTATTCTTGAAATAAGAATAAAAATGTTGAATGTTACCAACTATTCTTATGTTTAAGTTAAATTTCATTCCTACATAAACCGATATACGGCGCAGCCATGTTTTAACATCTTGTGCACTATTCTTATTTCCTATTCCTTATTCTTGTTCCGTATATAAACCAAGCATATGTTAAATATCCCCCAAATAAAACGCAAGGAAAACAAAAAACAGCTTGATTTTGTTGCATCCACAAATCCAGTTGTTCTTAAAGTAAATGTTTCTATTAATTTTCAAATTCGTGTTTTAAAAGCAGAGGCAGAAACAGTTTGAGTTTTTGAAATGTCCAATTCTGGTAGCGGTCTTCCCAGTTGTTTTTCCTCGAGGGAAGAAAATGTTTTTTTCATAAGGTTACTGATACTGTTCATTTTTAATAGTAACACAAAATAATATACACACACACACGACACGACACTGTAAAAAAATACACTATAATACGCGACGCTTTCTATATGCAAGCGTAACTCAACTAACGAGCCAAAATACAGCTGGCTCCGCTTTAATATAATTCTAGCGTATGGTTTGAGCACCCGCTCTTCCCCTGAGTCTCCGCGGAGGCCAACAAACTGTCTGAAAACGGAGCAAGTTTCGATTTGGCTCAGTTCAGTTTTTAAGAAGTATGCTCAGTGACAAATGAACAAATAAATTCTTTATATATTTCCTTCTCACTAAGGTCTTTAAGGTAATTATTAACAAATAAAGTCGGATTCAGGGCGATGGATCGATCGCTCCCTATCCTGGAAAGAAATTATATATCATACAATAATTTCTTTGGCGAAAATATAAAAAAATCATTGTTTATTGTTTATAGTGGTAAGGGATGGTAAAACTTTTTTGATTTTTCTGATTTTCTTTTCATATTATTAAAGCTCCTCCTCTTAATAAATTACTGGATCCACCCAAGTTAATAAAACCTTAAAATTTAAATTTTATTAATTAGTGTGTGCATATGTCTTGTCGGGAAAGTGTCGTGTTGGGCAAATGGCTTTCGAGAAAGTGTCTGTTGCGCATGTCATCTGAACCCCTAATATCTTAATTCGAAATGACAGATCTTGTGACATTGATATGATACTTCAATGTAGACACGGCGTAAGACATCTGTAAGATGTTTCAGAAAATCATATTTAGAATTAATTTAATCCCGAATAGAAATGTACATTTATTGTTAAAATTACCATTATCTTTAGTGCCTCCTTATTAAGATAACCCTTGACATTTAGATAGTAAAACAATTTTAAATTTTATAAATACATTTTATATTTTTAGTTTATAGCAATGTGCATAGTCTAGTATTTAGTAATTAAGTTATTGGTAAAAGGAAATGAAATATCTAGTTGAGACGTGCCAGATCTGATGGAAAGATGCAAAAGGAAATTCACTATTTTTCATCTTCCTGTTGTTATCGGAAATGTGGGAATTTATATCCGGTTCAAAATTAAAACTCACTCGGTTAAAAACTATATTACAGCCAACAAAAATAGAAGATATTTGTAGTAGTATTATTTTACAGTTTTTGAAATATTAAAATACTAAAAAAAAAAAACTATGTAAAAGCTATATGATTCAATGCTAGTGTATGCCTCAACCAGTTGATCGCGTTCTAACAAAACACCGTGGCGTGATTTTGGGCATCCGTCGAAAATTGAAGGCAATAGTAACTTGCAGTTTGCTATAATAACTCGCTAGCGAAAAAAAGGCGGGGTTCTGAGCTTTCGAGGCTAGGGTACTCGTAGAAAAGGCTAGTGGAACCCGGCAGTGGAACTTTTTAAATATAAACCACAATTCATAACAATTTTAAGTTTGGCATAGTAAAACAAAATATATAGTTAGTTAGTTCAGTGGGTTTTACACGATTCAATTTATTGATCAATTAATTGAAAAAGTTGACCTTCAATTTATTGAAGTGTGTAATGTGTTCATATCAACAATAAATTGAACAATTTATTTAGAAAATAGAACAAGTTCTATTTTTCATCAATTTTGTAGGGAATTCTAGCTATATTTTTATGTGTTTAGTTATTGCCAACTGTTTAGTTGTAACATAACCTAGAAATATATAGCTTGTGTTTCGTTTTCAAATGTGACAGAACCTCAAACGTTCTAACTTACCATGATCCAGGTTATTTCTGTTGTTTTTATTCACAGCTCGTATTTTTGGGAAGATTTTTTTCAATATTTTCATTTTGATAAATATGTCAACATGTTTTACCGTTAGTAATGAAAAGATTAAAAAAAAAAGATAAATAATTTGATGTGTAATCCTTTTATTTTCAAGGTTACCAGTAAATTTTTCAATTAATTGACAAAAAACTTGACCAATTTATTGATCAATAAATTGAACTGTGTAAAACCAACTTTAGTTAACAATTTTGCCGTATAGCAACGTTGGCTTTTCACGCCCATCTAAATGACTACACAAATAAATTAAACAATAAATAAATAAAATCTTATACGCATACTCAATAAAAAAACAAAAATATTTATTATTTAAATTAAATTAAGATTAAATAAGTTAAAATTGCTTGCGTACAAGTTCAATTTTTCTATTTTTTCTTATATTACCTAAAACGTGTAAAACTATATCTTCACTTTTATCCATATTTAGATTTTCACTTATTATTCTATCACGAAAATAGCAAACTAAACTATCTGAATAAATGTAAATACTGTAAAAATATTCATATTTTAGTATTTGGCGCATATTCGACTTGTCATAAGTATAAGTTAGCTACTTTCACAGTCTCGGGCAATGTCCCAACGTATTCTTACGAAGAATATAAAACGAGGGTATCCGTTACAGTGCAACACAAGGGGAGTTTACATAGAGACATAGGCAGTGTCTGGGACAAAATAGTTGCGTTCCCGAAAAGTGGGAGCGCTGCTGTTTGAACTGCTGCACAAATTCTTAAAGAAATGTATACCCAGTGATGGCATCCTACCGGTTCGGACCGGTTCGCGCGAACGTTTCTTAAAATTATTGAAACCTTAGGGAACCGGTTGTTAGAATTATTAAAAATAAATTAATTACTCTGACTTCAGTTTTGAATCGTGCGCCGTGCCCTGCAGTGTTGCAAATGCAATATTTATTTTATAGGTTATTAATAATACGGTCTTAAAATTTTTTCCTTATATTTAATAAATGGAAGTAAGTGATTTGTTTTCACTATTAAAAATACAGAATAGGTTCCTAGATATCACATGACTTTATATAACCGCTTGAAAATTTAGGATGCCATCACTGTGTATACCCCATGGTTTTTATGATATATGCAGCACCGGTGAAAGGCAGGGACGAAAAGGGCACAGGCCCAGGGCGCACCGCTGTTAGGGGCGTCATAACAATCTTATAATTAAAATAAATTTCAAGCGTTTCTACGTTTATATTGTTAAATTTATAATAAATTTTACTGAAATTACCTGTTTAATAAAATTATACAAATTTTTATTGTTGTCCTTGAATAATTTCGGGGGGGGGGGGGCAATTTTTCTGAACTCCACTCTTCGGTACGCCACTGCACATTCTAATAAAAGAGCGCATTTTGGCTAGTTTTGCCCCGGGTGACAATATAGCTAGCGCCGTCTCTGAATATATGTACACAGGGCCGGATTTAAACTTGATAAGGCCCTAAGCTATTTGAGATATGGGGCCCTTTATCCCCCTTAAGTCCAGATATTCTATGTCAGTGACAAATATGATTTTCGGATACCTAGTGGGTTAAATTGAAATACAATTAAGAAGTATATTGATACAGTGGCGTAGCTGGAGGTCATGTTGCCCGGGGCGGTAAAATATTTGACCTCCCCCCTTCCAAAAGTGAGGGTGTTTGTCGCCCGTATGCGGAATTTCAAATTCCAGACAGGGCAAAATTTCAAATGAAGACCTAAAAAAAAGTTCCTCACTTCTATAGAATATAAAATTAGAAAATGAATTAGAATACTAATATGATTGAAAAATTTATAATTTAATGCGCCCCTAACTAGCTGTTGCCCAGGGCGGACCCCCCCCCCCCTTAGCTACGCCACTGTATTGATAGTGAAATAATAAATCTTTAACTTAAAATCATTTTTATTCATAACAACTTATGTATGACAATTGCTCACTCGGACATTTTTTTTGGGGGCCCCCAAGAAAGTGGGGGTCCGAAGCTATAGCTTGTGTAGCTTATACGTAAAACCTGCACTGTATGTACAGTATACCCTCAGCTGATTTTACGACTACAGCACTGTCTAAAACTGATACTTCTATGCTGGAAAACATCCCAAAAGTTGATTTCGTACAAACTATAAAACATGGACTTTCGTTAATCCACTCTTTTCGAATGAAAATTGTATTCTTGTACTAATTTAAAAATTTCTTTTTAAATTTAAGATTCTTTATCACAAAGTGATATTTACGTTTGAGAACCGCTGACGAGCGTAACTCACAAACCACTATATAATTATTAGAGCACTGGTTCTCAACATGCGTGCTTGACCTCTTTACTTGAATAGGATCGAAGTGGCTATTCTCTCGGAACTTCAATTGTTACATGCTGTTACCAGGGAGAAGCTAACCGTTCTAGCAAGTGCTATTTTCACGCCATTGCACGCAGAGAAAGAAACCAGCGTTTATAAGCTTTAAATTATTACAAGATCGTTATACTCGAGAGGTCAAATTGGATTCTACAATTCTACAACAGTGGGTTTGGATGGCGGTTTTAAACTGCTTCTAGGATTCTTATTATCATAACCACAAAAAGATTCGGATATTTCATTATCGTGGATTTCCGACTTGGTCTGGAATGATCTGTTTAAAATAATTTATATTTAGTCTAACCTAATTTCTTTTCCAATTATCTCGTGATTTATGTATTATGGGGCGTAAATAGCCTTTGTTGCTGTGCGCCAAAAATTTTAACTACCTAACTTTATGTATTATGGCAATTCACTTGGTTTTTCTGTTCTAGAAAACATGCCATAATTGTTTCTTCGGTTTTCATTGCTAGGTATTCTGATTGTTTCCCGATCATTGTATTTTTGTACCTTTAATAAGCTGCCAGAAGAAGCCTGTGGTCGTTAGCTCTGAAACGTTTGTACTCGCCGTTTGACTGCTAGGAAGGGTATGGATGGATTTAGCCTAATGTGCCCCTGTCAAATAATTTGTACAAAATGTTTACACAAATTACAGATTCTGTTTAGCCGTTCGCAATCAGCTATAAACTGTAGGTGCCTTTTTGTGTACTCTAAAAATGGACGTAAAACTGACCATATTACTCCAGAATGTACACAGACTAAAAATATAGTCACGAAACCTGGCAACAGGAGGCCGAACCTCAACTCGAACCGTCACTCTAAGGTTGATGAATAAAGCCGGCAACATTATATTTCCCGTACAATTTTCCAAAACATGTTTTATGTTTTATGTCTTTGTATATGTTTTCCAAAACACATCTTCCGTTTCTTCTTGTTCGTCATGTTCTTCTGCAGAGTCACTCGCTTGCTTCAGGTCGTATAAAGTGCAATACAGATCGTTTCCGACAATTTATACTTACTAGTGTTATATCTGCAATGGATATCAAGACATTACCTGACAAATTTTGACTAATTTACTGTATTTTACGTTTATATTCATCACACTTATTCTGGAATGTATGTAATCATGGAAGAATAAATCCTTCGAATTTTAGTTTTATTCAGCTACGTCGGTCACTATCAGTTTCCAATACTAATTTCAAAAATGTTTTTACAGCAGAAAAAGGTGCACACTATATTTTTTGATAAACCCGCTATGTCATTCACCGTCGTCATCTTATTTGTTTTATTTAAAATAAATACTTCTTCGCAGAATAGTTAAAAATAGTTGTCTTTGTATGTTAATATCCCGTTATTAATTTTCATTAACCCGTCTTTAAGTATTATCAATTCACTTTTTAAGTAGTCTCTTATTTCGTACTTCAATATTTCTTTTATTCACTCCTGCAAATCTCGGTAGACAACTTCACAACATAACCCCATCCCGGTTGAGCCCCCAAATCTCTAGGACTTCTGTCTTTAAAATAAAACACTACACATCTTTAACACACAAATTATGTGACAAATTAGATAATAATATTTACAAATTATAATGACAGAATATTTTAATACTTTATTATTTCACTTATAGGGTTTGTAAGTACTGAATACCAATTCATTACAACTGATCAGTCGACCAATCAACCTCAAGAGGAGGAGGTCTTCTGCATGTTTACGAAATAAGATTTTCGACTTCGGTCAAATATCAAATACAAGTGAAATAAGTAATGAAAATGAATTACAATGACAGAAGCGAATAATATCAAAAACTCTATCAACAATAAATTATCATAAACAATAACACTGGTCAACACAATTTTTGCTGACTTACATCTAAGACTTGTTTCTTACTAATTTGGTGCTGCTGAACTCAAATATCACATCAGTTTTTGCGTATCACATCAGATTTTTGCTCTACAACAAATACATATTTTCGGCCAAATAATGCTTTTATCGTTTAATTTTAGACGTCGATACTGTAATTGGTACACATTTGGCGAACAATAAGGACTAAATAATTAGAAATTATTCTTAAAATTTTATTTATAGTGAAAGAAAGAAAATGAGAACAGTTTTAATTACATTTGAATGCATTGGAGTGTTAAAATAAAAATACAAAATAATTTAAGGATTAAATGGTCGTTTGTAAGATCTTCTTGAGTGCACCATTCCCGATAAGTCTCTTTTAATACTCCAACAGTAGTCAGCCATCATGTGAGTATCCTTCCTTGATAACGTCTCTCCATCTCTTTTAAATCCTGATGGAAACGTTCATCCTGTTCATCACTAACATCTCCAAGATTGACAGGAAATTTGTCAAGATGACTGTTTAAAAAATGAAGTTTCACGCTTATGTTGCACCCCAGACGATGATAATTTTCAATCAAATTTTCAATCAAATTTTCAACGACCTCCACATAGTTTTTGGGAAACTTATTGAACAACAAGTACAAACCTGAACATTTAATGGATGTAGCGGTCATACTAAGTACCTTACCCTTGACCTTGCAACCCTCGCCGTTGTAAAAATGTCTATAACAAGTACCTGCATCTAAGACGTTCCTACGAAATATATTGGACAACAAGAACGAAATTGAAATTAAAGTAGACGTATATCAGAACTTGAAAAGGTGAAAAAAGTCAAAATATGATAGAACAAAAATTTGACGTGATAGGCAGAAACTGTTAACATTTTTTAATTCAGCACCCCAAAATTTGTTAAAAACAAGTATCAGATCTAAGTCAGCAAAAAAAATTTTAAATTTGTTGACCAGTGTAATAAACAGCATTTTTAGTTACGGGTGTCATTTGTCTGTCATCTGTCCGTCATCTGTCTGGATCTGGTTGAAACATACATATATGCAGGAATAACGTAGGAGTTTCAGTGAAATACGTAGAAGAGAACATAGACATTCGATGTGGGACACTGATGGTGTTCGCTGTAGTAATGAAGTTCGCACTATTTGACTACAAGTTCACTGTGCATCCATTTTTATAGTATGTGTACATATAAGGAAGGATTAGATCAACACTAAGAACAGACAAACAAGAGTCCCTGAAAAGGCCTAGACACAGAAGGGGCTGTTGAATCAGAATTAATGAAGATGTTCAATGATTTTTACTGCTACTGCCTTCTTTCTTTCAATCGATTTCGCCGCCCCTGTTGTACATTCCATAATCTTCATGTCCTCCAACGGAGTGGCCGAGCTCGTTAAATCGTGCAGTTGTCATTTGTTACAACAGTGAATTGTGAGGTTGCTAATTCAAGTCCCTGTTGGTGATATTATTCGGGTGATAATAATATGTTAACATTACTCTCATTTTCACAATCATTCACCCCTCATCCAGGTGTCGGAACTCACTCCCTGGCATCGGAATTAGCCTCGTCGCTGAAATAGGCCGATGTAAAATAAATAAAATAGTAATAATTCTCTTTCGTTTATTGCTTCGTTTAGTTCATCTCGAAATTAACTTCGAGGTCTTCCCCTCTTTCATACCAAGGAGGTTCGATTCGGTGTTTTTATATTCATCAACTCTTGTCAATACGACTGACATATGTGTATAATAATATTTAGTTCATCGTTTTTAGATCCATTATTCTTCTACTTTATTCATTTATTATTCTGTCTAGTTTCGAAAATATTTCTTTTGAAATATTATTGTCTCTAGGTCTGTTAATGATTTTTATCATTAACCTCAATAGTTCCTAAATTTAAAAATATCATGAGAGTGATCTGAATAGGTATGGAACAACGCATCTCTCATTCAAATAAAAACTGAACATTCCAACACGTTCTCAAATGCACATGGTACAATTTCACGTCTGCAGTAATAACACTAGACATGCACTGAAGAATGTAGTGTGTACACGACTCAGACCCAACAACAGCTCCGGTACACAACAATTTAAACCAAGCTGGAGCACTACAATATTGTACGAACAAAACACCCAAAATACAATACAGGAATGGCATAAGGGTGTTTTATGTATCAAACAATATATAGAATCCTGTCAATTTTTAAATGTCACTAAAAATGTGTAAAAAGCGTAGGAATATGTACAGGGCTGCGTCGAACAATTTAGGCGACCGAGGCTAACTAAAAAAGAAAAAAATGCTCGTGCTCTCTTATTATGCGACTTCTTTTTAAAAAAATAATAATTTTTTTAACTTTCAGCCACAAGTGACCTCCGGTGGTTTACACCTCTAATATATCGATAACCCGCCGGAGATCACGTGGGGCTAAACGTGTTTTAAATGTACAGATGTAGCTGGAAAAGCCGCCTCCCATAGACCTATGATTGATGTGAATTTCATATTTCCTGATGACGCAAAAAGTCATCTGAAATATCTAGTTTTAGCCAAAGGGTAACAGTATGCAAAATATGAGTTAGAGACAGATTAAGAAAGATGTTAAACCATGGGGTTCTTCCTGCAGGATTAACCACAGGGAGGAAACCACCATCAAACGCTTTCGTATAGGCCTCTGTTGGTGGATCCATGGACACCTCTTTCACGATGAGGAACCTCCTATTTGTGCAACACAGATTTGTCTGTGCTACAAATCTTAACTGTGTATAGTTCGAGAATGTCAGAAAGAGTCTAGACCTATGCGTCTGTCAATTGCTTTAGGTGACAGATTACATATGAACAGGCTGATACTCTTCTTGTGAGAATCGAACTTATTGATTTATATGTGAAGTCTTACACCTATTTTAAGGTGTTTTATTATATTCTGTGATATCGGACGGCAATTGGTTCCTTTACAGCCCCTTTCCGTTACGCTGCATCTGTTCAGTTTTTCGAACAGCTTTTTAACTAATTTATTTGTGTTTCTTCGTGCAGGGTTTCTTTTATTTTTACTTATGTGGAAATATATTTAATCATTTATTGTTTTATTAAGTAAATTATAAACTAGTCAAAGATGGGCTGTGTTAGACGCAAATAGCCATTTTATGTGTGCGCCAAAAATGTTGACTAACTAACTAACTTAGTTGTGTTCGTTAATTGTTTATTTAGCTTTCTTTTTCTGCTGTTCTCCTTTCATTTTGCATAGTTTGCATCAACCTATAATTACAATATATCTTAGAATATCGTGTATCATATGAAAAAATAAATTTTGTCATTAAAAAATAAGTATACAGGTAGGACCCATTTTGCGCTGGTTTTATTTACGCCGGTCTCGAAATAACGCCGCTTGAACGCCAGAGTCGTGTGTCGACCTCGCCGCCGAATCCGGGGTCGAAGCGGGGATGTTCTGAGGTTTTACGCACGCGCAGTTAATAAAGTACATCATTGCTTAGTAATATTTTGCCAGTACAGGGTTGCATTCAGCACATTGAGTTTATTGCAATTATTATATAGAATATATTATATAAATTTTTACGTCTGCCAAATTTAATTTTCCTAAAGGTAAATTTAATTTGTTGTTTGTAAGTAATAATTTATTGTATTATATATAGTGTAGTATATATTAATATATAGTGTAATGTATTTTATAATTTTTAGGTGATTATTTTTTTTTTAAATTAGATAAATTTTTCACAAACCATGTCTTCTAACAAGGAAAATAAACCACCTAAATTAAATGCTAAGAAAAAACGAAGATCCATTACAAACCAAGAGAAAATAGAGGTGATTAAAAGAATGCTAGATGGAGAAACACGTCCAAAAGTTTGTAGGGACCTCAATTTACCTCCATCGACTGTTACAACCATCATGAAGAATGCTTTAGAACGAATTTTGACAAATATAGATATCCTTACTGAAAAACTTTGTGAGCTCGATAATGATAGTGAACGCAGTATGCAAGTAAAGAGGAGTGTTGCAGCTTATTTGGCACCGTATGCAGAGCTCCTCCGAGAAAAAAAGAGAAAATTCACAGAAAAATAATTTTGTAAAATATATTTTTTTAATATAATTATCCTTTTTTTTTCTACATCATATTTTTCTTTATGTTAAATTATTATTAATTTTTTGTTGTTAGTGTTGTTAGTCGTAAGTTTGTTGTTAAATCATATCGTTGTATTGTATTTATATAGCACAAAAGAATAAATATTTATTTCCTTCATTTATGTCTAATTCATTTTAATAAAATTTATATAGGTCCGTCCCTGAAAACAAAGTTTTGAAATTCGTGGTATTCATACAAAACACTTGCAAATATATTTAAAATCGTTGAAATATCAAGACAAAAATACATCAATAACATGTAGATTTGAAGTCAATCCGTCTCTGGAATTTCACATTTTGGACTCTTTTTGCGCCGATTTATTTTACGCCGGAACGTAACACCGGCGTAAAACGAGACCTACCTGTATATAGATATTGATGTATGT
This sequence comes from Liopterus haemorrhoidalis, assembly GCA_963971575.1. NCBI lineage: Eukaryota > Metazoa > Arthropoda > Insecta > Coleoptera > Dytiscidae > Liopterus > Liopterus haemorrhoidalis. The sequence continues at coordinate 10,766,899 of OZ020618.1, read as the reverse complement.
AAGAACCAAAAAGAAATATAAACTATGGAACACACAGAAACATACACATACAGACGGCACTTAGAAAATAGGTTTATCGGATTCCCTGAGATTCCCAATAAAGAGTATAAAAAATAATAATAATAATAAAACACATATTAAATGAAGAACCATAAACTAACCTGTGATGAGCAGATAGACGATGACAGATCTTGTTTATAAAATCCAACAAATATTTAATTTTGCTATAATGTTTATTATATATTTTATTATTGATCATTACTTCACTGTTAAATGTCAAAACCAGCGACATGGTCAAATGGCGGTAATTGAAGTATTTATTATCGTTCCCTCATTGTATAAAGTTGATGCGAATGAAAAATTCGAATGAAGTAACAGGTTTAGTCAATTTGATATCTCTTATCTTCTTGAATAGTGCTTTCATTATTATAATTTTTTCCCATTTTTAATTGTATATAATTTAAAAAGTAGATCTTATATGACTGGGGCCAAAAGATAGCCCTACTTATAGTGCATATTCAATTTGATAGAGAGAACTCTTCTTATTTCATACGAATATTTTTATGATACAATTCTTTGCTCATTTTTTCTCATTCCGGGTCTGTATGTTGGAGCTTACATTGAGTTGGAAGCAAACATTGGTAGAACATTTTTAATGAAACAGGTTGGAAACTATTGAGTCCTGAAACTATCGGGAAAATGAAAACGTTTATACCGAGCATCAGTAAACATTGCTCCTAGTGTCATTGAACACTCAATCAGTTTTAATCAATTTGTGTCCTGGAATTGAACCCACGTTCCTGTGTTCCATAAGCAACCGTCTTACCACGCAGCTACAGAAGGCCTCTTAATACTAGATTCTATTTTTTCCATCTGTTTTTATAATAAAAAAATAGCAGTTTTGGATAAGAAACTTTTAAGAACTGTCCTCCCCTTAATCAATTTGTATCCGGGAATTGAATCCGCATCACAATGATCTATAGGCAACCATGTTACCACGCAACCACGACAGGTCCGTTTGAAGCAAATTCTATTTTTTCATCTGTTGTTATAATATACAATTAACTAGATCTGACAATCTAATTTTAAAGAATAGATTTCCTTAAATAGAAATTTAAATGAACTTAAAACAATATTGTCTTAATAAAACTGGATTTTCTTTAAAGTGGAAATAAAACCTTCTTAATCAACTTAGTTTCTTTTTCCATTCCATTCTAGATTATACGGATTTAGAGATTTACGCTTTTTATTTAAATGTACAGCTTAAAATTGTCTGGATGTAGAAAAAATTGCTCTGTTTGAATCGTAAAATGTCTGCGGCTTAAAAGGAAAACTTTCGTTTTTCGTTTCGATTTTGGTTTTATATTTATTTTAAAGTACCCTTTCATTCTTAGTTTCCAACAATAGATTTAGAGTTTTAACTGTTTGGATAGCTTTCAGATTTATTTAAGCGGTTAAAATGGCGGAGTATATAATGAAATTTCCGGATACATAATATAATGACAAAATAAAATACTACTATACATGACAGCGACTATGGATTATATGTTCAACGGGACTAAAAAACGACATTTTAATTTGAGTTAAACAGCGTTCACAGCTCTAAAATTAGTTGACTATAGGCTGTGCGTTGTAGATAAATTTAATAGACAGTTTTAACGTTTACTAACAGCGTTCACAGCTATGAAAATTAATGCGTAACGAATGTTGTCACATCTATGTTTTTTCAAACCAACTACGAAGATATAAATGCATTTATGTGACTTTTTACGAACCTCCCATTTCTTACTAAATTCTAATAACAAAATTTTTTAGAAATTATTTCACCTCCAGAAGCCTACAGGTATTACTTAATAATTTAACTTCAGACAGTTTAGCAATATTTAAAGGAATCCCGCAAGGTGCGATATTAGGACCGATTTTATATTCTTTGTACACTTTTGATATCAGCTCGATATGTACTCATAGTCAAATACATCAATACGCGGACGATTCTCAATTATACGTCTCGTTTTCACCAGAAAATTTTAATGAAGCATTATCTTTCTTTCAAAATGAAATTAATGCACTATGTAAATATTCTTCCGACCATGGCCTTACAATTAATGAGTCAAAATCACACATCATGCTGTATGGTAACAAAAACTTGAAAAGAAATTTAGTCCCGAATTTCAATATATATATCAATCACTCCAAGTTGCAACTAATGAATTCATGTAAAAATTTAGGTATTATACTAGACACCGAACTAAAATTCAAAGAATATATAAGTTTGTTATTGAAGCGTGCATTTCTTGCACTAAAAAAACTATTTATGAACTGTTTTGTGCTAAACAAAAAACACAAACAAGTACTATGTGACAGTCTCGTCCTATCGATCTTTAATTACTGTGAAACGATTTACGGACCTTCCCTGTCGTATTTCGATTCGAGGCGAATTCAAAAAGTGCAAAACTACTGTGTAAGTTTCATATTAGGACTAAAGAAAAGGGAACCTACTTCCCAACACCTGAAGAAGTGAGGATGGTTAAACATGTCTGAAAGAAGACACTTCCATTACGCATGTTTCATTCACAAAATCTTAAGCACAAACGAACTTAGCTATTTAGTCGAAAAAATCATTAAAAGATCACAAACTAACAGTAAAAATACTAGGAACTCTCACATAATACATATTCCCAAACACCGGACAACCTTATTCAAAAAATCATTTTCGTACAACGCTGCCACGATATACAACTCCATTCCGAAAAATCTTAAAACTCTTCAAATTGCCCAATTCAAAAAGCGACTCCGCCAGCAAATGGTCCCAATGTGAGCTCAATGAATCGATCCGTGTTCAATTAGACTGCATATTGCACTTAGTAAACAATGCTATTATTTATTAACATTAAAACATTTTGTATGTACTCGATTGTAAAATAACTTTAAGGTTAGGTGGTAGAGCAGTGTAATCTGAACCTTGCCAATAAAGAGATTTATTATTATTATTATTAATTATTTTTCGTATCACGATTTCCGATATTTATTGAAATTTGTGCGACAGTAGATAGCTAATGTGTGTTTACATGTCTGTCCAGCCTAGTTTAATTTTTTGACGAAGAAAAAAAATGGCGCACTAGAGGGTTAATAGAAGATTTTTATCGTAGTTTTATCCTTCTATAACTCTATTTTTTTGTCCTTTTATACATGAATTTAGTACAAAGATATTCAGTTTTTTAAATGAGAAATAGTGTTTACTTTGCATACAAGCCTATTTCTCGAAAATAATTTTATATCTCACAAAGAAAAAGGAAAGAAAAACTTTTATGTGTGTCCTTATTAAAAGATACTGCAACAACAGCACTAAAGCCACCTTTTATGATGATCTACTTTATTTTATGACAGAATTTCGTGGTGTGATAACAAGCTATGAAACCTAGAAGAAAATTATTAGAATTTCAATATAAAATCTAAATTGCTTTGGGCTGAGACAAAAAAAGGTGACACTGAATGGTTCACAAATAAAAACATATTGATATAAGACTCGAATACATGGGCGCCCGCAATTTTTTTTTTTTTTTCAAGGGGGGGCGGTAAAATTTGAAGTCATGAAATATTTAGCAGATTATGAAGTAAATAAACTTTCATAAAACACTATTTAAATAGAAATTAAAGGCATCTGCAATCATTGACAAATTGGTATTACTTAGTTTTTATAAAAACTACTCTATTATTAGTATTTTTTTCTTTGTGCACACTAAACATACCCAAACAGGATAAAGGATCATCCGACCATCATAGTTGACCTCATAATTGGCGTAATAATAATTGAAATAATAGTGTTTATAAGTGCCAGATCCGATTTAACTGCACACTTTGTTTATGTAGTTAGCTGTCATCATTTATCAGTATTTTGGTCCGTCTGTGGCGTTTTTTTCAGTAGCTTCCGTGAGGAAAATGAGCATGTAACATGAACTAAAATTTGTTTAAGAGAATCCTACACTTTACACGTAAGGAAATCAGTGTATATGTAAATAATTTATAAAGGGTTACGAATTTAGGAAAAATAATACAACAGAATCGGCAAATAATATATAATATCTGATCATTACATATATTTTTATTTGATTTTGATCAGTTGCATACTATGAGCAAAAACTGCAAGAGCAAGATTTTACAACATCTTATATAATAATCGACTATGTCTGTTGTTTTCCCTGTACCTATCGTGTATATTCGGAACTCTTCGTGTGTACTCGAATAGACGAACTGAGTACGGTTTAAATAATATTGTATACAAAGTTGTCTCGATCACGGGTACTAAGATAAGCTTTCGGTGCAGGCTGTAGCTAATAGGCGCGTACCCAGCATTCAATTTTTTTTTGTGGTAGGTTCAGGAGACGAAATTATTAAAATTATTAAAAACGTTCTCAGTAACCTACAAGAAAAAAGTCCTCACTTGTATGTTGACAAAACACTTAACAACGACATGTTTTTGGAGCTCTTGGAGGGGGGGGGGGGTCAAGCTCGTGACCCCTATTGGGGTGCGTGCCAGGTAGCTGGTATCTAATGATTAGAAAGCTTTTATTCATGCTATTCAGTCGATCAAAATCTAATAAAAATGTATGTAAAGATAATATATTATTTATTGATTATGTTGTGTTATTATTATTTTTTTTCTAAATTCGTAGCCTTTTATGAATAACTTAAAAATACAGTGCTTTATATATATGGCATATATTAGCAAATATAAAATGGATATACAGTAATACCCCGCCACTCGACTGCCTTTTAACTCTACGTTTTCGCCATTCGACGTAAATGTCGAGAGTGAGAGTCGATGGAAGTATCGCTATCCGACGCGTGATCGAGTACCGATCACGTGATACATATTTTGGTAAATAAAGCGAAATGAACGCATGGCCAGCAGTTCGCGCCTAGATATCTTGACGAAAACAACTCGGAATTAGTGGTGCTACGAACTTTTATTTTTTTTGCTAAAATAAGTGATTTATATTTATAATTATTACAGTATTGTATAGTATTGTGTATGACTACTGTACATTATTGTTTTATAATGCTTATATTGTCATTACTTAACAGTGTATTAAAAAATTATATATATATATATATGTATTTCCTTAGATGTATATGTATATAATGTACATATGATTCCCTTTATTTCTTATGGGGAAATTCGACTCGCCACTCGAGGAAATCGCTATTCGACGCTTTTTCAGAACGAATTAACGTCGAGTGGCGGTGTATTACTGTAGTAAAAATAATTATAAAATAGACAAATATAAAAATAAATAAATTTAAGAATAAAAGAGCATAAGGTTTGGATTAAAGCACTTCAAGTTGGAGAATCCAGGGGGGCAAGTGCCCCCTCTTGCCACTTGCTGTGGGCGCCCATGCTCGCATACAACCTTGTTGAGGCAGAAACTCCAATACATTTTCGTATTAGCGTCATTTTTTGAATGAAGCCTGAACATGTATCAAATAAATAATAATAAATTTAATAGATGTCCACTGTTTATTAAACCACACCCACTAAACAGAGATCCTCAAACTGTCTGCATCTTGGGGGTAGTAATTTTAATTACTTTTAATTGCTTATTTGTGTTTGTGTTAATAAGTGGTTATCGTAGTTTACAGCCTTTACATCGCACTGTAATGAAAGTGGGTAAAAGTTGATAAGTAATGGCTGTACATGATAACACGAAAATTAAATTAAAGGTGGAGATATATAATTAATTTCTACATATGCAAAAGGGATGGTAATAAAATTTTATTGAATGTTTTGCATAAACATCCGTTGTAATTAAGGGTGGCCATGAAGAGGTGTTAAATTATAATTGCTTACTTGATAAAACATGTTTGTAAGCCTTAAAACATTGAATGGTTATTGAAACACTGTTATCTATATTATAAACTTAGAGGTTATATTGATTTTTTTAATTTTTCGGCTTCAAATTTTCATATGGCCTGATTTATAGAAATTTTCATCTTAGCATGGACGTATCTCAAAAACGAAATTCGATAAAGACCTGCGGTTGAAATTTTTGAAATCCTGGGGTCCTCATTGGAATGTAACCTTATTCTGAAACAAAAAAAAAAAAAAATGAAAATTTTTCATTTTTTTTTTAAATTTAGGAAATAGTTTGAAATATAAATCAGCAGGTTTCAATTTTTAAAATCCTCTTACATTGATTAGTCTAAAAAAATAATACGTTTTTAATAAACGCGTTTTTAGGGTTTTGTAGGTATGACCAAAAAACCCTTATACCGTCATTTTGTCGTCTGTCTGTCTGTCTGTCTGTCTGTTCGGTAAAAATTGTAGCCAAACGGCTAAACCTAGAATGTTGAAATTTGGCATGCTTATACAACTCGTTGACCCGCACATAGGAAAAATACCAAAACATCTAAAAAACATACCCCCCTAAAAATATAAACAAATATGTGCTCATCGAAAAAAAATATATTTTTTAAAAATTCTGAGCAGGGTATCAAATGAAAGCCCTTAGTATGTGAATTAACGATCAAAATTTTATTTTTGCAAAATAAATTATTTAGACATTATTTATGCCAAAATTGTTCAAAAAAAATTTTGTCCCACACCCTGTAGCCCAGATGGTTTAAACTAAAAATTCTAAGTAATGTACATTTATGTGAACCGGAATAGTTCAACAGGAATTTTTGATCAGATTATGTTTTCGGAAAATAACGCATTTTTTGTGTTTTTTGCGTAACCATGTACACTATTTAATGATATTATGTAGCACAGTAGACAGAGCGCTTCGATGGTGTAATGGTTACTATACAAGCGTTCTAATCTGCAAACTCGAGTTCAAATCGGCCGCGAGGCAATTCATTTTTTCTGTTTTTTTTTTTGCATTTTTATTTTGTTTAAATTACTTTTTCAATATTCTAGTTATATTTGGGCAAATATTGCATTTAATTTTTAAAAGCGTAAATTTAATAACCAGTGCAAATTGTTGAAATTGATTACTATTGGACTTACAACCAAGTAACTTAAAATATAACGTAACTATAAATATATAATACCATGGATACAAGTTAAAAAAAATGAAATATATAAAATATATGTTACGTCATGTGTTATAATGTCTGTATCATATTAGTGCCTAAATATATTACTGCTATACTGCTATTTATATTCCTACAAATAGACGAAAACAGAAGGGCGGAGCTTATGACTAAAACAACCAATGGAAGCCATAGGCGCAATTTTCAAAATCTTATTAAACCTTGTTATATAAAAAAAATACTGCACATATTTAGAAACTTACTAAATACCTGCAAAACCCTGAAATGTGTGAAAATTCACACTTCACATCAATTTTTAAGTTTAGTATGTGTAATAATCAGAGCCGCAGTAGGTGGGGGGGGGGGGCGACGGACCCTAGCGCATTAAGGAAAAGGGCGCCGATAAGCTTGACTAAGGGGCGCCACATTGCGAAAGGGATTGCGAAAGTGAGGACCTTTTTTTTGCTCTTCACTTGGATTTTGAGAGGTGAGGACCTTTTGTTTTTTTGCTCATTATCTAGATTTTGGGAGGTGAGAATCTTGTTTTTGCTTATCACTTAGCCCCTAGCCTAAGTTTTCCTTACTGCGGCTCTGGTAATAATCAAAAACTCTTGAAAATAGCCAAAAAAGTGAATTAAAAAAATACAACTCAAAAACGGTGAAAGATAGCGTCCTGCAGGATTCTTCGTAGTTTATTTAGTCCAGAAAAGAATTGGGGTTATAATCGTTTAACATGTTTTGAGATAACAACAATTTTTTTTAATGACATAATTTACATTTGTGAAAATTATGAATTAATAAAAAAGCACAACTAAAAAACGGTTAGAGATAGCGACCTGCGGTTAGAATTTTTGGATTTTTCGTAGTCTATTTAGTCTAGAAAAAATTTGAGGCTTTATTCGTTTCGCGTATTTTAAAATTATGACAAATTTTAATATGGCGTGATTTATAGAAATGTTCCCACTCTTCCCGCATAAAATTATTAAATGGTTTATTAATCGACACATCCAAGGGTTGTCGTTGATTTGTAAGGCCTCCAGAAATGACAGCTAATTCTGTATTCATTTCTATTATATTTTCTTGGTTGATTTTGTTTTATGCGTTCTGAATTAATTCCACACTAACATAACACACTTTTTAAACAAGGTAGCTATTCTTTCGGACCATAAGACGCACCCCAATTTTAAGTTGATTTATCTGCGTAAAAAGGAACGTCTTATGGTCCAAAAAATACGGTATATTATTCTTATTGTTTCATATTTTGTTTCATATCTTTACTCATACTAATTTCAACATTTTCTGCTCTTGCTAATATCACGAGTAATCAGAAAAGTTTTGCCGAGGAATACCACATTTGTTTGTAAAGAAAAATGACATTGTGGCGTAAGTTAAACAAAACTGACCTTAACGCAAGTTACATTGCCTAAGACAACAAAATATTCTGTGCGGTTTATATCTGAACTTTCAACAGCTCTCTGATGTTCCAGAGTATAGCGAGCAATTACTGGAAGCTTACACTGTCAACAAGAAAGTTTTAGTTTGTTTCCATGTACCGTATGGAGAAGACATGTTTAACAAAGTTTTATTTTTATGACAAGCTTTGTAACTTTATATTGTAGCAAATAATTAGGTTGGGTAAAGGCAACTTTTAGATAAAGTCATTTTAATAATTATCAACCTGAAGGGATCATCTTCAGGGGATGATAATTATTGCACTGTTTAGAAAAATCATTACATTTGTTAATAATTCATAAATAGCAAGGAATTAAAAAATATATATATATATAATTTATTTTGGTCAATGGAATTCTTCAGTGAAATTTGTTTAATTATTTATTTTATAACATTTAAATGTTATAAAATCTAGCCTGTACAATTTTTACGCGTCAAAATCAAGCAAAAATCAAGATCAAGATCAAGAAATTTTAAAATAAAAAATCATCAAATTTCAGAATAGTGTACATTAATGTGAACCGGAATAGTGCGCTCGAAATTGTGGATCAAATTATTATTTTTTAATTCTAGAATTGTTCATTTTTTGGTTAAAAAAATTGTTCATTTTTTGTTTAAAAAAATTGTTCAATCAATATATTTTTTAGTTGGCATGAAATTAAAACTTTTGAGGGATAGAATTACAGAAACTCTTTTTAAAAGGTTGGTATAAAAATCTAAACAAATTCAGAGTAATGTACACTTATTTATCAAAAGCAATCATTTTTTTTGTTAAAAAATTGTTCAAACTTTATTAGGATTTTGTAGTTATGACCCTTTGGAGTAAAAAACCCTTATACCATCACAAATGTGTCTGTCTGTCTATCTAATTTTTGATCAGATTATTATTTCAAAATATATCTTTTTTTTTTTCGTTTAAAAATAATTGTATTTTTTTTAAATTCTTTTTATGGTATCGAAAGAAATTTCCTAATACATGATTAAGAAGCAATTGACCAAAAATATGTTGAAAAAATCTTATCCTGCCTTATAACTCAGGGAGGTTAACATAAAAATCTGAAAAAAAAAACTGAGTAATGCACACTAATGTGAACCGGAATACTACCACAGAAATTTTTGATCTGCTAATTATTTAGAAAGTTTTAGATTTTTTTGCAACGTCGTGTTTACAATATTTTTCTGATGACTGAAAAATACATAGCCATACCTGGGCTTTTATGCAAATTTATTTCAAGTACGGATATTAGTCTCTTAATGGACGCACGTGGATTATTCTTTTAAAATACATCGAAATTTTTGATTTAATATGTACCCCAATTTGTTATCACTTACTAAATACCTACAAAATCCTGAAATATGTTAAAATACACACTTCACATCATTTTTTTTAATACTCGTCCACCTTAAAAACTAGACCATCTTCTATTCAAAGTATTACATAACAATCAAAGAATGAATCAAAATTATTATGGAATTCGATCGATAAATCGCCTTTGGTCATTTGATGAAGATATTCTTAATAGTGATAAGAAAATTGAATAGGTTATAGGTGGCTGTGGTTTTACCTCTAAGGATGATTACTATCTTCTACAGCCATTAAAAAGTGTCTGTCTGGTCTATTTGACTCCTGGACATTTTCGGTATCGCCAGAGGTCGAAACTTAAGTGATTTAAATTACATTTTAAGATCTATTATAAGTAATATTTGGAAAGTGAGATCTAGGATTATCAATGATTTATATAAGATAGAAAGTTTATCACGTGACGAGGATAAAAGAAGGCAGAATGGTGAATAGTGCAATAAAAAGTGAGCAAGAAAAAAAGTTTCATTTTTATATAAGAGAAGAGTATACACTACTTGTCACAAGTTTCTTGTACAAAACCAATATTTTGAAATAAACATAATATAATTGTAGCGTCGCTCCTGATGTTCGTTAGGAAAATCTCTAAGGATGTGGACTATAAGCTGGCTGCCTTTGTTCGGGTAAACGGGTGTAAAATAGGGGTAACAAAATGGCACAATGGACTTACCTCTGTGTGCTGATGGCGCAGGAAGGGGCCCCTTGTGTCGTCCCCTGCTGTACCAACTGGCTGTGAGAGAGTTAGTTACAGGAACAACTCACCCAACACAGCGGAGCCTTAAAGGCACTCCGGTTCGTGTAGTGGTAAAATTATGAATATGACGAGACGATAAACTGACCGAAGTCGTTGCTGCAATAATGCACGAAATACGAAGAATTTGACTGGTAGCGACAACTGTCTATAGCGAGATATAATTCACTACTCTTACAAATAAAACGTGTGGTTTCTCCTACCAAAAATCCCTTCCTAAACTAAATAAACTGATGACAAGGATAAACGCGGTGGCGCGAACAATAATATAATCTTTATTTTTACTTTCAGCTTCGAATTCGATTACATTGTTTTCCTATATTACCACACCCACACACGTATATATAAAATTAAACCAATACACAGAAAAATAAATAAATAAATCTAAATCTACGCAAACCGGTTTTATTTAAAGGAACAGACATAAAAATCTAATTAGTTTCCCTGTAGTGTACATATTGTTGATATCTCTCAGGTAATCTTCTAGTACGATGTTTATTGGAATAATGTTCAATAGGGTTGAGGTCAGGGGAGCACGCTGGCCAACCCATTGTTGTTATACCCACTTGATTTAAAAAGTCTGTTACACAGTGGGCGACGTGTGAGCGCGCATTATCCTGCATTAGGGTGAAATTTTCTCCGATATATGGGGCAAAAGGTACAACATGGTCTTGAAGAATATCTCTGATGCACCTATTTGAAGTTAATGCTTCGCCATCAATCACCACTAACTCTGTGCGAGCTCCCAAACATATTCCACCCCACACCATAATTGAATCTCCACCAAAAGATACAGTAGTAGAAAAATTAATTGGTGCATTTTGTTCTCTTTGGCGTCGATACAATCTTCGTTAATTGTTTAGTAGAGCATTCACAGCTATCTAAATATAGGCTACAAATTAATAAAATTTGAAAAAAAAAAACATAATTTTCAATCTGTTCCTTTAAATTTTCTGGTGTTTGTATATTTTAATTGCAAAATATAATTATCAAGCATGCTTAATTCTAATAATAAATACAAAGCCTGGTGAATAAAACAGCAAATTTTATTTCGGCTTTGTATTTCCTGATCATTACTTCGATTTGCACAAGTCAGTCTGCTTTTTTTGATCCTCATGCATTTTATGCCGCTTCCTACTTTCTCCAAGATTCTTTCCAGCTACGCTGGTTCTTCCCTTATTTCTAGACAGCTTCTCAGGTGCTTCAGGGTTTCTAGGTGTTCTCTGCATGTCCAGCACTTTTCTTCTTCCCTCCAGAATTGACTCGCTACCGTCTCGTTCCCGCATCTGCACCTGGCTATCATTTTCTGGTGTTTGTGAAATAAACATAAATGTTACAAATATGCATATTTTGCTCTATTGTGGTAATTATTTATTGATACTCTATGCCTGAGTCAATAGATAAAAATTCGATGCAACATTTGAAGCATAAATTTCCTAATTTTATTTCAGGTTGTTAGTTTTGTATTAGTTACTTTGTAATATGTGGTGGTTCCCATACTTTTAACATAGTTTCTCTTCTAGATGAAATATTTTCCAGTATTTTATTACAGTTTATAAGAAAACAACAAGAAATAAGTAGTAAAATACAGAACTACTTTCGTATTTCTTTTTGTCAACTGAAGTAGAAATTTTAAACAATTGTTTTCCATAAAATTAAACATATCGAGTTGCGAAACTAGAACAAGGAACAAATTATGGTTCAAGTGTTATGGTTTTGTAAATGATTTCCTTCAGGAGCAATATCGCTGAACTATGAGTGTCCTGGTGTTTACTTTATTACTTAACAAAAGGATAAAGGATAAATGGAACAAAAACAGAAAAACTACGAAAAATATTACTTGAAAAGAACAAAGAAAAATATGGAAGTTATTTTGTTTAGTTTGCATTTTAATATAGTTTGTTAAAAATATCTAATTGTAAAATTAGGTATTGTTAATATTGTTATTAAATAATCAATAATCAATAAATCATTTTAATCGGGAGTTGAATCTCCAAAAGTTACTCTTAATATCGTATTTTTACGATTTCAAGACACACATTTCCCCCTATTTTGGTGTCGGGGGTTGTCTTATAATCGATGGTTTCTTCCATTCGATGAAATATGGTCATATTCGACTGATGGGAGAAGTTAGGGTCTATATTTTGTTCTACTAAACCATAGAATTCATTATTATTATTATTTCTTTTGTCATAATGCCTGATTGCCAGAGATCGTCAGGTCGCGACTAGCGCTCATTGGCATAACCTAATGACTACTCTGCTTGCTTAGCGTCTGATAGGGTACGCAATTTTCGCTCATATTTGTTATGTATTCATTTAAAGAAAGGCTGTGTAAGGCTAGGGTTGCACCGGTCAAAAGATTTTAGAAAAATTTTGCCCCTACTAGGGATCGATCTCACGATTCCTTACAAAGCGAGTAAGTTGATCACTACGCTATTACAACCGCATAGAATTCATGTAAACCATTTAAAGAAGGAATATGTGTTCTGGTAAAATAAAAGAACGCAGGCATCAAAACTTGCAGAATAGGTGTCATCTGATTGGATATAAATCTCGGAGACAATAGTGGAGTACTCTTTTAAGAAATACATCGTCTCTAACGCTCTTGATGGCACAGAAGATGACATTTAATGGGAAAATGCAGACATCAACGAAAAATCGGACGCTGAATTTTAAGAAGATATTACACACTAATAGTGATCTACAGAAGAAAGTACAGAAATAATCTTAATGCTTTTATGCTTTTTATTGTCATTATATAATTTTTACCTTCGTTTGTTATAATAAAGTATATATAATAATTTTATTTTTCATTACTGGTATTTAAAAATAAGGGTGCCTCTTATAACACTGGTCAACAAATTTAAACTTTTTTTTTTGCTGACTTAGATTTGATACTTGTTTTTAACTAATTTTGGGGTGCTGATTTCAAAAATGTTAACAGTTTCTGCCTATCATGTCAAATTTTTGTTCTATGGTTGACTAGAAATGGGAGTTTACTAGTTTAAAGTGTCGATTTTAAGATTTTTCACAACAGAATGCATCATCTGTTTGATCATTCTATATCGTTTTTCTTTCTTTTGGTAGATTTCGTAATATATTTAAGGCTTTCGGGTTATCCATTCGTTCTAAGTTAGCGCAACAGCGTTGTATATGAATTTGTCTAACTGTAAATTAAGTTTTATTATCTAGATTACTCCAGAGGTGTTAATTTCTGGTTTTATTGACTTTTTCCACTCTCAATAATTTTATATGACAGTTTGCAAATTTGCTCTTCACAATATTCTTTTGTTTCGTTGATTTTTCTCCGTCCAGTTTTTCTCTTTGTTTTCTCTCCCACTTCTTCTATCCTTCTACTTGTTTTTCTCCGCCTTTTCTCACTTTTTTGTCGAAATTAAAAGCTAAAAATCACGTACTAACTTTAGCGTAGTGTATCTAAAAACATACAAGACCTTATTGGCGTCAATCGCCAATAAGGCGTAACCAAACATCAGGCGTGTAGTTACGATACCTTAGGGAACTTGTGAGGGCGCTGACTACGCGAGGACAGCAGCACTCCCTAGGGATAGCCACAGGAATGACCAGGATTATCACAGTGGCGTACTAAGTCCAAAATTTACAAATTTTAAATCAAATGTATAACACATAGGTTTTTCTGGGGTTATTGCCTCAATAAGAGACTACAGATACTACCGATACCGATTTAATTACTCGATATTTTTTGATTCGATATTTTACAGATGTCGATACTGTTTTACCGGTACATACCGACCTTTTTTTCCGATATCTGTTATAATTATAACCGGTAATATTTATATAGTAATGTGAACTGCGATCCTAGCGTGAAAGACTTGATATTAATAGAATACTAAATTTAACGTCCAATTGGTATCATAGTAGAAATAAGAAATAATTTCATTCAGCTTTTTGGACAGAAAAGTTTATTTAAGCAACACAACGTTTCGCCAACAACATTGTTGGCTTCCTCAGGTGCTATAACAACAATATATAATAAAGTATATAAGATTGTTACCTTAACCGGAAACTCTAAGCCTAAAATCCACTATTACAGATTGCAGCACCAAATTAAAAGAGTCACTTACTAATTTAAACACCTGAGCGCCAATTGCCAATCGGTAAATTATAATTTTGGTAATTTACTGCACGTAACAGTAACCAATATTTTAATTTGACAAGTTCTAGATTAAATCGTTGTTTTCGTGAAATGATACAAAAAGACTAGTTCTTTCTCAAGACTGGCTCAAGCCTGTCCAAAAATATTTGCCTTTGATATTTTCTTTCTTAGTAAAGAATTATTTATACAGTCTGGTTATCTAAAGCTGACCGGTGGAAGACTGTACCTACTGCGCAGAGTGCGATAGTATTATGAGTGAGACATAAGCTGTGGCACCCGAGTACAGTTGGAAAAAAATCGCAAGATTCACTTTTTAATGCACGAACACTTCCCACATTACTTTGAAAATTCTTTTTTCGATTGGGGGTACAGCACGACTGTTACACGAATACTGACGACGCCTATTTTTCTGGCTACTGCGCAATCGACTAGTTTAAGATAGCCGGACTGTATTTGTATTATATTTTTATTAGCAGGTACTTTAGTCAATACCATGAAATATAGTCGGATTGCTGTTAAGTGACTGTTCGTTGCTACAAGTATCGATATTCAATACTATATGCTTTCTCTGTCTATATCATTATAATTATTTGCATACCCATAGTAACGTATACTGACCCAAGTTGACAACTAACCTTCAAAATTATTTGGATAAAAAACAAAGCATTAGAAAGAAACAGCATGATTCGTAGATATCTTTACTAATTAGAGCGCGAAAATAAATTTACAGCAGTACTCAAACAAACAAAATTATTAATTTTAAGGTTATAATTATAAATAAGGAAAAATTTATACTCATACGTAAATTTTGGATTATAATTTGTTGTTTATTCTAGCAGATTTAAAATTAAAGTTTGTGAATTTAATAATTGGCCGCAAGCCATATTTTAATTAATATTTATTACCAGACACTGACAGTCAAGACAAATAACAAAAAACATTTTTAAAATCGCTGGAAAATGGTAACTAGATTATTATATGAATGCACTACTTGATATATACATGTAACAGTCACCTGTCAGCAATCCGACTACATATATTGATATTTTTTCTGATACCAATATTACGAAACGTTATTGATATCAGTAAAAAGTATCGATATCTTCGATACTCCAACGCTGACTGCCCATTTTTTATTGGTAAAGTAATCGATACCATGTAGTTCGATATCTTTTTCCGATACCAGTACTGGTATCGGTACTACGAAACAATATCGATATTTGCGATCGATATTTTCATTCCTAAAGAGACTTAGATAAAAATTAAAAGAGTGGAGATACATAACTAGAGTTTCAAAGCAGAAAATTACTATAATTGATTTGACAGAAGTAGAAATAATTGTAGTGTTTTTGGCTGTCATTTGAGAAAGGACAAAGATCCTAAGAAAACTGGAAGTAAAGTCAATATTAAGTCCAAATTTTGCGAAATGATTCTGTTATACACCTCGATACATGTGTCGCTCTTAAAAATTCAAAATTATCGCAAATATTTACTACCATTTTAATAAATTAAAAACATATCGTGCTTAAATTAACCTGTTCCCTTTTGTAAATTAACAGGTAAATACTACTGTCGTCAATCATATTTCGATCACAGCGCCGCCACGGGTAATATCACTTCTCAATACATCACTGATATCTCGTGGCATTATCGGTAAATATACTTAACTACGTCTCTGTATTTTCTCTTGGGATAACTGTGATTGTCTCTGAACCTCTCGAAATGCAATGATACTCTGATTGTTACAGCCTTAACCGTACAAAAGTTTAAGATAGTAAAATTTACGATCCGCTTTTTTAGTTCTGGAAAGTGTGATTTAAAAAAGAAATAAAAAAGATTTTAGGACGTTGTTTTAGTATGGAAAAAAGTTTAAAAAAAGATTTTTTTAAACAGTTCATCCACTTGAATAAAAATACGTCTAGCTAATACAACACTTTCTTCTACAGGATTCGTTAAACGAGTTTTCTATTTTCAAATCTCCCAAACAAATTATAATCCTACCATATGTTTGTAATCCTACGGAAGACCTACTTGTTCTGCGAAACCGAGTAGTATTTATGTCACTATATTTTTCATTTGTTTCCATCCCAAATATGGATATAATACCTGCCCAATTATATCTTGGCTTACCATATCTAATTTATACCAATAGACTTAAACACACGTTCAGACTGGAAGAAATATCTGTAAATCTTCAGGCATGTATAATTTTACACCATTCCGTTTAGGGCTTACAATACCGGGATTCCGGGATCCCGAATACCGGAATCCCGGACGATTTTTGTCCGTTATTAAAAACCGGTATTTATGTAAAAATACCGGTATTTTGGTATTAAATTAGTTGATAAAAATTGAATTTATGCACAATATAAATCTAATCTTGATTAGATGAGTTACGTCCGTAAGTTAGTAATTATAGTTGAAGGTAACGGGATTCGGACCAGTCAGAAAATAAAAACAAATTTATTAACTTCGCTAACGTTTCGATTTAATTTAAATCTTCATCAGAGGTTAGTTAATAGTCACGATATAAAATAACAATTTTAAAATTAATAGAGAATACATCATATTGTCCGGTTATTGAACTCAGAGATAAGCATATGCTTATCTCTGAGTATGTTATTTATGTTAGAAAAATTTGAAGAAATTAAATTTTGTATTCAAAAAGCGCTTATTGACATTAGTTCCGATATTCATTTTTCTGACGAAGAATTTAATTTATTATCTTCAATTATTGCTGCTCTTACTCCTGTAAAATTAACAGTAGATGCATTATGCCGAAAAGATGCAAATCTTTTGACGGCTGACGCTTCTTTAACATTTATGTTAGATACTCTTGCCCAGCAAAAATCTACAATTGCATTAGAATTATTGGAAGCATTAAAATCTCGAATTTTACTGCGACGAACTGAATTATCACAAATACTTCAGTATCTGCAAAAGGGCTCACAAGATGTTGGAGAAGTATTTAAACGCATATCCAAAATTACAATCATTAAAAAAATTGTAAGCTTAACTAAACGGCTCACACATGAAAATCTAGAAGATACAGAAGATATGGAAGTTGTGCAAGAAACATCCCTTCCAATATCTTCCCAAATTAGTAATGAAACAGTATTAGAATCTGACAAGGTAAACGTAAACGCATTAAAGAAAATACAGGCAGCAATAGACGAAACACTAAATATTTCACCCGTGCCTGCATTTAAAAAAATTCCAGGTCTGGAACAAAAGGAACGTATTTACAAAATGTGTATGATTTCTTAATGACAATAGTGCCGACAAGTGTAGAATCAGAAAGAGCTTTTTCGGCGGCTGGTTATATTTGTACGAAAGTTCGGTCCTCGCTTGATGATGAAACGATTGATTGTTTATGTTTTTTAAGAGCATACTTTAATAAACAAAACGCAAGTTATTAATATTATTTCATAAATACTTTCAATTTAATTATATTTTTTGCTTCTTTAATTATATAATGCCATACGAGCCTATTATATGTAAAATGTAACATAGAATTTAATATGTACTTTTTTTTACTTGCACGTTTTTTTGTATCTATCTACTCCTACTCCCTTTGTAATAAAATAAATAATATCTACTCATTTCAGAACAATATTTATTGTATTTCATATATTATTTGTTAACAAGTCAATATAACAACTGAGGTAAGTAAAAATATAACTAGTAAATTTTTTATTAATAATACCGGTTTTAATACCGGTATCCCGATATTTCAAATTTCAAATATCAAATACCGGTATTCAGATTTTAGTTCGGTATTGTAAGCCCTAATTCCGTTCTTTTAGATAATTTTTATCTTCTGTGAAAATATTTATTTTAATGGAAACTATGTACAATAAGTGCTCCAGGAGTGGAAAAGGCAAGAATATGTAGCTGGTGCAAGGTACTATTTCGAACTATATAAATTAATTAATTAATTAATTAATTAATTAATTAGTTGTAAAAATTAATTCTATGTCTTTACATTGAATTAATTGATGAAGTAATACTTATACGACTTTTTTTGACAATGTTCTTTATTATAAAAACGCTAGGTTTCCTTAAAAAATATTTAGCTTCATCGAAAGCATTGCAGTAGTTAATGCTATTTGTTTGCCATATCAAACAATCAATTCGGTTTTCTGAAAAAAAGGGAACATGAGATGCTTTAGCCTTTCTTTTAAGTAAATTTTTTAACATGGATAGTTATTCTTTCCTTCTACTGCATTTCTTGACATCGACAACGCATTCGATACAATAAATCTTTCTTTAGAACTGAAAAGTTATTAAACAGATAGAGCTCAATCACTCATGTTGAATGGCTCGCTTGGTTTATCAAGGAACTATAAGATGTGGTGTACCTCAAGGTACAGTATTAGGTCCTCTTCTTTTGGTTACTTACATAAATGATATGCAAAATGCATAATACGATAACACTAAGCCTTTCTTGGGCTAAAAAAATTTTCCTCATGCTTGGAAGCCCCTTAAGAATTTTTTGGGGGGCTCACAGTCAATTAAAAGAAAAATGTGCCCCTTAAAACTTGTTTGGGGGGAGCTTAAGTTCGTGAGAACTCCCTCAGTACGCGTTTGTGTTGCATATTTCATAACAGCGAAGGAGGTCCCAAAACGCATTGACTTATTTTATTGACTGAAAACAACTTCGAATTTTCTCTTAGACAGTTCGACACTTACCCGCCAAAGGGTGCAAAGTTATCGAAAATAATGGCCAATATTTCGAGGATCATGGGATATATTGATAGCAGTCCGTAGGAACCACCATGGCAGTCCACCATGGGGCCACCATGTGGTTCCACCATTAGACCACCATGGATGACAGAAAAATTCATGAAGGTGCAAAATGGAGAAGGAACTTAGTGAAATGGCAAAGTCGTAGGGTGAAAGTAAAACCTTAGCCTAGTACCGCACCAGATGGAGTTGTTTTATTGAGGCTCATTGTTCCTCTTGGAACAATCTCCAATTCCACTTGGAAGAGTTGGAGAAATTAATAAATACTAAAAAGATGTGATACAATTTTAAAACACCATGAATGAACCTTCAAGTATAAATAATATTTTAATGAATAAGTATTCAGTATAAGTATATGTAAATTTAAAAATTAATACCATGTTTTTTTTTAATTATACTTTTTGTTGTATCTATTTTATTTTATTCGCAAATATTTAATAAAATTCTTTGTTTTAGGTAAGTCGTACATGGTTCTCCAAATCTTCTTGAATTGATTCTATTCTATCGGAAAGGCCATACGTAAGTAAATTTTTATATTCTTATATACTTCAGTCAATTCTAGGGACATATTAGGCCTGTGCTAAATAAAATCTGTCTGTCATCTTAGACAACGACAGTCTCATTGATAGACTGATGTTCTTTCTAAATCCACGTACTCCTACACTTAATGAACGAACAAATATGCTCAAACAGGTGTGAACGTATCAACGAGTATAAATAAACATAAACGCGCAATAAGAAATATAAACGAAACTAAACCAAGGCTTGAGGATACTTTGAAAAGAAACTTTTTTTGAATTTGGGAGCGAGATGGATAACTGTCCACTCTGATGGGATGATTTTGTATTTGACTGTACCACTTCCAGAACATTCTTGCGTTTTCGTATGTAAATAGTGCAGCATGCTTTTAACAATAACTTCATTTCAATTTTGACTTAGACAACCGTTTTCAGGGACATCCTTTCTTAGAAGGATGTTAAGCAACTTACAAAAACAAAAACAAAAAATCGTCCCACTCATTAAGAATACATCGATACATTCCAAATTCTTTCTCAATCACCTACCATTCCTTTAATAAATCATTTCTTGACATTGTACCGGGATTTATAGTTTGAGAATCACTGATGGTAGCGCGCGGGTGATCTTCTACAGCCTACGGTAAAGCAGCCACACCGATGTACGTACAATAATTTACATGGCATTGTATGGTGGCTCGATTCCACTCCGTGTTCCATAATTTACTGTTTTACCGGTTATTATTCGACCGTGTTTACATGCACCGTGAACAATACTTGATAATGGATATTAATTTTACCTGATGTTTTACAACAGACCCACGTGCTATGGGAAACAACGTGCTCTTGCTCGTGCAACAGTTGACAAATCACAACTAAAGACATCGTTGGAAAAACAACTTAAGATTATTCTTTTGATTGTCCTTATTTTTTGAAGGCCTTGATATGTATTCACTAATCGCAAACTTCAGTAGATTTTAAGCCATATTAACCTTTTTACTGACAGCCAACATATATAAGGCAGGTATTGTGATCATCAGTGGCGCAGCCAAGGGGGGTGTAAAGATATTTTGTTTTTTTTCCATCACTTGTATTTTGTAGGTGAGAACCTTTTTTTTGCTCATTACTTAGGTTTTGGAGGCGAGGACCTTTCTTTTTGTTCATCACTTGGATTTTGACGATTTTTTTTTAAGTGGGAAAACAAAATAATTCTGCCTCCGGCCCCCCTCCAAACAAAAATCCTGGTTGCGCCTCTGGTGATCATACCGATTTTGACATTTCGAGATTTCGATGGATCTCCACAAATTGAGGTCCCTACATAACGTTTTGACTATTTTTAGCGTGATGTCTGTCGGTCTGTCTGTCTGTCTGTCTGTCTGTCTGTCTGTCTGTCTGTGTACACGTACAGAGCAAATTCGGCTAAAAGGATTTTTATAAAACTTCATATTTAAGCTTTTGACATCAACGGCACGAGTTGATCAACTTTTGGTAAAAATCGGTTGACTTACTCGTGAGCTTACTCGTATCAATTTTAAGATTTTTTCAATATTTTATTACTGAAAAATATTTCGAAAAAAAATATTTAACAAAAATTGCTATAAAAGCAATAACTAACAACTTTTATTTGAGATACATTTTGATAAAACGAAAAAAATTTGAAATTTTTTCGAACTTTTTTCGAAATTTTTTCGAAATTTTTTCTAAGTATCTATTTTTTCATACTTATATGTAACGTTTCCATGATCATAATAAATAATATCTCTGTTAGAAAATATTAGGCCAAGTTATTTCTACTCTGCTGCTAGGATGTATTTTATGCAAGAACTTTGTGATGGCAGTAGGTCCTGTGGTGGCCATAGCTGATTTTTTAAATTTTAGTTTTATGCTTCTTAAGCTAAATATTTTTAATTTTATCGGTTAATGATCTAATTTTAAATAATTTAAATCTTGTAAATTTTATTATATTAAATTAAACCTCGTATTCTTAATAGTTGTATGTAATATTATTTGAGTTCAGTATAAGATTATGACACACAAAAGGAAAAGATACTGGTATAAATTTAAAATAAACAAGACTGAACTCGTAAAAATATATTTCTTTAATGAGTATCGTTTTATTCATAAGAATCTTACTGAATAAAATATTGAAACATTTGTACAAAGATGGCGTGAGTGTTATAGGACAAGAACTGGATTCTCGCAATTAGAGTAGTAACGTTTAAAAAAATAAATAAAACAAATAATAATAGTAAAATTTATGAAAAGGGAATTTATGGTGGCTTATAAATATGGATATTTCAGTTAAATTTAATAACTAATTAAATATAAATTACTGTTCATAAAATATGTTGTCTGACACTAACTGTATAGGCATTTATTAAATTTAGTAGCATGTAGATAAACTAGCCAACCAAGTATTATGCTAAATTGCTGCCTATAGTTAATGTCAATAATTCTAGATGTCGCTAGCATCATCAATATTATCTCGACGTTTATCATTTCCTCCTTTGTAAACGCATTGTTTATATTCTAGTTCCGCTTTTCATTTTCCAAAAAAATTATCTAACACGGTTTACTTATTTTGTAGGTATAACCATCAAAAAACCCTTACGACTTCACTCATGTCTACTTAAGACCTTATCTGACTAGAGTTAATATTAACATCTTTTATGGAATATTAAAGTTTTTGCATTCGAATCGAAGTAATTTGTGAGTGATAGTATGAAAAAAAAATCAGCTGTGGCCACCACAGGACCGACCGCCATCATAAAGTACTTGTATAAAATACATTCTAGCAGCAGAGTAGAAATAGCTTGGCCTAATATTTTCCAACAGAGATATAAAGTATTTTATACAAGTACTTTGTGATGGCGGTCGGTCCTGTGGTGGCCACAGCAGATTTTTTACATTGAAGTTAGTTTGTTATATAATTGTTATTTTCGAATATAATATTTAAAATAAAAGATTTTGGAAGAACAACTAATTAATTTAGTAAAGCCTCACAAACAAACTTTTCAAAGTAAAACTGTCAACTTCATAATAACACGACGTACGCATGAGCAAACAAACAAAAATCCAAGTCTAAAATAATATTCAAATACTGTGTGATTTGTGAAAACCTAAAGACGTGAATTCTGAAAACAAAAGTAAAACTTGGATAGCGTTCTAATGTGATTCGTGTGTCTTGCAACTTATTTTAATGTGATATATTTCTAGACTGTCAAATTCGACGGTAATTGGTCCCTTTACAGCCTCTTACTTTCATCCTACTTCTGTTCAATATTTCGAACAGATTTTTTATCCTATTTATTTGTATTTGTCTGTGAAAAATTGGGCAACTTTTGCGGTCCCCCCAAAAGTTGGTTGGAGAAATGTTTATTTTAGAAGTGAAGACCTTTTTTTAGGTCATCACTTGTTTTTTCATGTGTAAACGATAAAAAAATATTTCCTGCCTCTCCCAAATTTTACTCAAAATTTTTTTGGCCCCCCAGGTTTTAAGAGCTAGTGCCGCCACTGATTCGAACAGAGGCTCTAAAGCGGCGTCCACACTATGCCGCAGTTTGCCAGTTGGCAAGGCCAGTTGGCAATGTCAGCAGTAATGTAGACGTGACCGTTGGCACATGCCATCGTGCCAGCGGCATGCCAACGAGAATCGCTCGAGTGTCGGTCTCCTTCAAAGAAAGCCGATAAGAACGGTGAGTGGGGACGTGCCAACTGGCATCACGCGGCTTTAGGCTTAAATTCAGGTTGTGATTCAGACGCATATGAGCAACGTTGTTTATAGATGGAGTGGACAAACGAAAAAGTGTTTAATTTGATCGATTTGTACCGGGATCGTCCTGTTTTGTGGGACTGTCGTTTAAAGGACTATAACGACAGGAATAAGAGATGTGACGCTCTATTGGAAATTGCGGTTAGTTTTGGAGTACAAAAAGAAGAAATTGATAGAAAAATCAAAAACTTGGTGTGTCATTTTTCGCGCGAAATAAAAAAAGAGAGAGAAGGTAATAAGTCCGGTGCGTGATCTACTTTGCAGACTTGGACGTACCCAAAACAGTCGTTTGCGCCGCTTGCGTATTTTTTCTTCACTGTCAAGTATGATAACAGCAGCTGAAGCAATTAGTAAATCTTCCTCGGTGAACATTGTGCGACTAAACTAAATGCCAACACAGATGTGGACGTTTATACAGCCTTTGGCTTTGCCAGCTGGCCTTGCCAACTGGCAAACTGCGGCATAGTGGGGATGCGCCTTAAGGCATAGCAAAGCATTTTCTTTTAATTAGATGAATTTTTGTGAAGTTATGGGGGGGGGCACCAGCAAACACTGATGTGACAAATATTGTTTATAATAAGAAAACAAATCTTTTTTGTTCTATACACTTTTTCGACTGAATGATTGGGGAGTTATGGGGGTACACTCTAAAACTAAAATCTTGAAATATCTCACTTATTATTTATCATCAAAATTGTATGTCAGGAAATATTTTTTCACTCAGCGCAGTTTTTAATAAGAAGAATATTTAGCGTCTCATTTTCATTGACAGCAGTTTGTATTATGAACATTAGAGGTGTGTTCGTTTGTGTTGCCCAACCTACACTGAACTACACCACAGCTTCCCCCACCAATGCTATCTTATATAGTGACGTCAGCTGATCTTGTCCTGGACAAGTCTGGTGCAACACAAACGAACAAACCTTAGATCAACTATACCAGTGATCCGCAAACAGGGGTAGCCTTGCGGACCCCTGAACTCACAAAATAAAAAATAAAAATATATTTTAAGTTACTTGATAATTAATTTTTTTGATAATATGTTGAATATGTTTGATAATATGTTGATAATATGTTTAATATGTTAATTTTGTAAGTATTTAAAAGCATGTCCGACGAGCTTGACATGCTTTCCAAGGGGTCCCTGATACTAAAAAGGATAAGGATCATTGGACTATACTACTAACCGCTTTATAAAGACAATGATAAGATTTATATTTTAATTAATGTGCTTATATTTTTCGCATATATTAGTAAGGTCTGAACAAATCAATTAAATTTCAGAAAATTTCGATACTCAGAAGGTTTCAATGTAAAAATAGTAATTTATATCTCTAAAACCAACATATTAAAACCAATATTCAACAAGCGTAGGTTTAAAATCTATCTGAAACTATAATTACCAACATAAACATACACATTATTACCAACTTTAAAAAAAATAATTTTAATAGCGTGTCAGAAAGTTCTTATTAATTTAATATATTACATGAATTTAGGCACAAGGTAACAGTTAAAAGCCAATTACCTGTCGGTAGAATCAAAAAAATATTGTTTTTAGAAAATATTTAAATTTATAAATACCAATTTTGGGGTAAATAGAACTTTAAACAACCTACAACAACATTCAAACTCACATTTGAAATAATTTTTAAAATTAATTGATATAAATCTATGTAGAAAGTGAACTCTTTCGTAAATTTTAAACAAATCTTTGTAGTTTAAATGTTATAAAACGTAGGTGGGAAGTAAATGCCAATTAACGATATTTGGTATTGATCAACACCTACAGAAACTCAGAGATTCCTTTCAAACAAATATTCTGTCAGTTTTAATCATTTTTCAAACGTTTCTTATGCTGTTAAAATTATGAGACAATAATTCATTTAATTGTAATTGATTTTTAAAATGAATAGATTTTTAAGTAGGCGGGGGATTTAATGATTTATTTAATTTTGTTAGTTAATTTTTTGTTTCTGTATTGAAAAATTTATGTGAAGTGTGAATTTTCATACATTTCAGGGTTTTGTAGGTATTTAATCGTGGCCATGACCGCCAAGGGAACCCTTTTTGTCTTTTTCGGAGCACATTCGCTAATTGAAATCCGCTGTTTTGGTTCTTTTATTTCTAGTGATGGATCCATGTTTGAAGGTACTTTGAACACTTGTAAATAAAAATACTTTAATTTCAAATTGTTATAGAAAATGCTATTTTTAGGGTTTTGTAGGTATGACAAAAAAACCCTTATACCGTCATTTTGTCGTCTGTCTGTCTGTCTGTTCGGTAAAAATTTTAGGCTAAACCTAGAGAGTTGAAATTTGGCATGCATTTGTTATTCAACTCTTTGACCCGTACATAAGAAAAATACTAAAACATCTAAAAAACATATCCCCCTAAAAATACAAAACATACAAAAACAAATATCTGCTCATCGAAAAAAATATATTTTTTTAAAATTCTGTGTAGGGTATTAAATGAAAGCCCATAGTACGTGGATTAACGATAAAATATTATTTTTGCAAACTAAATTATTTAGAGGCGATTTTTGACAAAATTGTGCAAAAAAAATTTGTCTCACACTCTGTTGCCCAGATGGTTTAGACTAAAAATCTGAAAAAATAAAGTGTTGTACATGTGTGTGAACCGGAATAGTACAACAGGAAATTTTGATAAGATTATATTTTCGGAAAATAACGCATTTTTTGTGTTTTTTTGGTTGACCACGTAATCTATTTAATATCTTATCTAACACAGTGAACCAACATGCTTTGATAGTGTAATGGCTAGCATGTTCGCGTTCTAATTTGCAAACTAAGGATCGCTCCGCTTTCAAGGCAAATTTATATTTTCTGTTTTTTTTTGCATTTTATTTTGTTTAAATTTTTTTTTCAAAATTCTAGTTATATTTGGGCAAATGTTGCATTTAATTTTTAAAAACGTAAATTTAATACCCAGTGGCAATTGTTGAAATTGAATACATGAAATCAGAGGGGCGGGGTTATGACTTAAAACAACCAATGGAAGCCATAGGCGCAATTTTCAAAATCTTAATAAACCTTGCTATTATAAAAAAAAAAAAAATGCTGTACATATTTAGAAACCTAAATAATGGTATTCGGCATTCGAATTAAAATTAACAAAAAAAAAATAATTTAACATAAAATTTGTTTTGGCATTCCACATAATCATCATTCACTTACTAAATACCTGCGAAATTCTAAAATGTGTGAAAATTCACACTTCACATCAATTTTTTTATTATTAAATTACCATTAGGTATTTTTCATATATTTTGTATAATACTTCATTTTAAAAATAGTGTTCGGGTACCTTCATACCGCTTCTCCATTTAATTGGATGGAAAAATTCAACTTATTTCCAATAATTTGATGAGTATTTGTTTCCAATAAAAGTATAATGTCTTATAAAAAAAAAAATTATATATATATATATATATATATAGGTATAGATCTAATTTTTTATTAGTAAAAACTTGATATTTTATGCAATTTTTTTTGCTCCTCGACAAAGAAGGAAAAACCAAGTAATTCAATTTAAAAAATTCCATAAAAAACTTGTAAATTCTTTCTCGCAAAAAACGTAACATTACCCTTTGAAATTCTTCCAGAAATTAACAATGGAATAACGTTGTTACCTAATTGTTTATTTTTAGTATTGTATCCACTTGTATGTTATTCTTTTAATCTTGCGACTGTTTAGTTTTAATTCATTTTGCGTCGTTTTGCGAATTCCTTATTCAGCTGAGGGCAATGTTAAGTTAAATTCCTTTTGGATATTACTACTAGTAGTGTGGAATAATAAATCTGTTTATTTCTGTTTGAATTTTTGTGGTTAATCTAATTTTAAATAGCGATTACAGACGACTGAGAATGTGCACAAAAAATGGTATGCGCTGGTAATATAAAGTGGAAAAGTTTTAGAACAATGCTGAGAACAGTAAGAAAATAATTAAAGTGATAGAAACAAATATTCAATGTCTTACGAATTTATGTTCTTAGGTTTTAACAGCTTCTTTTTCTTAACCAATTTTTCCATTCTGTCTAATTCTTTAATCTACGTCTTCAAGCCATAGTTTTGCCAATGTCATTTCAACTGCCTTCCTCTATAATTTATCTCCCCAGTTGAACTCCTCTTCTTCCTATAGTAGTCTTCTGATGTAGTGAGGGAATGACTGTAAAGAATACAAATGTCCAGCGAATATTTGAACGCAAAACCATCCGCCAGCTTATAAATTTACCGGGTAGTTTGTTGACAGTGAGCGTTTAAAATAAAACAAGTTTGTGAAAAAATGGATATTACTCGTGATGGTTTTCGTTGAATGATTTTTAACGATTTTAGTAAAGTCCTAATTCAACAACAATGCATAGATTCGCTTTGTTTAACTTTTGGTAATAAAAAACCATCAGAAAAGACTGTTTACAATTGGTCTGCAGAATTTCAGCGTGGTCGTGCGTCCGTCAGTGATGAATCTCGTGGCCGACCAAAATTGGTTGTGATTCAAAAAAACATCGATGCTGTGCGCAAAATGATTGAAGAAGATCAGCATGTGACTTACCGTGAGATAGAGGCATTCTTTGACATTTCGCAGACTGTAATACATTCGATTTTGCATGAACATTTAGCGGTGAAAAACATCTGTTCCCGATGGATTCCGCATAATTTGACCGCAGCTCAAAAAAAAGGTTCGTGTTGATTGGTGTAAGAGAATGCAAAAAAAAATCAACTTAGGCACTGCAAAATCCGTATACAACATCGTTACAGGTGACGAAACTTGGATTTATTCATATGAACCGGAAACTAAGCAACAGTCTACTGTTTGGGTCTTCCAAGATGAACCGAAACCTACAAAAGTTGTTCGTTCACGAAGCACCTCCAAGAAAATGATCACTTGTTTCTTCGGTTGTACTGGACATGTCGCAACCATTCCTTTAAAGGATCGAAGAACATTTAATGCTGAATGGTATACAACAATTTCTTTGCCAGAAGTCATCGACAAAATCAGGAAAAACAACCAAAAACTTCGCATCATTCTTCATCATGCAAGCTCCTACACAGCACGTCAAACGACTGATTATTTGAAGGAGAAAAACATCGAATTAATGTCTCATTGCCCGTATTCACCTTATTTATCCCCTAACGACCAATTGTTCCCCAATGTCAAACAAAAAATGCGTGGACAGCGATTTTCATCACCTCAAGAAGCGGTTGAAGCGTTCGAAAACCATGTTTTTGAGATACCAAATACAGAGAGGAAAAAATGTTCCGAGAATTGGTTTGAATGCATGCAAAAATATATAAATCTTAAAGGCGAATATATTGAAAAGCAATAAAACAGTGTGTTAAAAAAAAAATGCTTTCTTAGTTTTTGGAAGAAACTTAAAAGGTAGCCCTCGTATTGTGTTACTTAGCTAGCAATAATAATAATAAAATATTATTATTATTATTGCTAGTTAACTAAGTTTTTAACTACGTCTTCTATGTATTCAGTTTTTATCAGGTTTTTCACAGTTTGTTTAAAATAATCTTCTTGGGCAATTACTTCTTGCTCGTCTGCAAGAGATGACAAAAACACATTATTTACCAGCTTATGCTCTTAAAAATAATGTAATATGAAAATGAAATAAATTCCATATTTGTCAACTTCAAAGCATTTTCATTTATAGTCATATTTGTACACGTAATCCAGAATATATCAAAGCTGTAATTTGTTTAGATTTATGAAACCGGAAATGTCAATTTTTCCACCATAACTCGCCACCAAATTACCGCGACATCTGTTATATAAACATACTATACATGTATAAATTATAAAATTAATTAGTTCAGTTAGGTGAGCAGTAAGACTTAACACTTGCAAGCTGCAAAGATATAATTGAACGGAGACGTCATATGTTTGCACACATATAAATCAAAGTTATATATTCTCTCGGACAGAATTATACCTGTCTGCGTCTGAGAGTAACACCCGACCGTATGATACATACCACTCCTTCAAAAGGTGAACTATAGACTTGTGGTCTACGAACTGAGGTGTTAGGAAACTAATATAGAATCATCTTAACTTTGTGAAAATTTCTTGTGGATAAAAGTTTATAGAATGAAAACATTCTGTAGTGTTTCACAGATTTTCCTGACTGCAGTTTTGGCTATAGCCATTGCCAAAGTTGCAGTGAATCAATATTACAAATTAAGATGTATTATATATTTCATTATTGCATTTTGGCATGGGGAGAGATAAGAAAAGAGTACTTTAGGAGGTGTGGAATGAACATAGGAGAAGCAGAGAGAAAGAGAAACGGAGGATTTCCAATTCTGTCGATCCTAATTTAAAATTGTCCGAACTATTTCTCGGTTGTTATGTTACCTGCATTTATGACAATAAGTGCTGGCTGGGTACGCAATGTTGTAGAAATTTTGCATTGAACAAATTGATCCTTTGGTAAAATTTATCCATCCGCGAGGCCCGGCTCTTCCAGCACCATCAGTTACGTCGTCAGGTCAACAGTGTCAATTCCCAGAAGTGACACTGAAGAACGTGGCTCTTAAATTCAATAATAAATAAGTAATCGTTAGAATTTGGCAATTTATACAAACATTATGGACTTCGGCTTGGGAACCATGTAAGTACCCACTTTAGGCTTAGAAACCTAGGATAAGCTGCCCAATCGTTGGCTTGGAAACCGGACAGATACCCTCACAAGGCTTTGGAACCTTGAAGAAACCAAACTATAGGCTTGGGATCCTCAACCAAGAAACCCACCCGTGGCTGGTATTGTACGGTTTTCGGGCGTGACCCCTATGACGATGGGGTTACTGGTTCAAGTTTCTGAACTGGCAGTGACAATGTCACCATGGACCAACCAATTTAGGTCCATGGTGACGGACCAACGCAATTTAGGTACTTAAAATGTCTGTATAAAACAAACAAGATGGAAAATAATGGAATGCATGCGATATTGCGATAGCAACATGTGATAGAAACGTCCTCAAGTTTGTTTTTCTTTCTAATGGAAATAATTTTAAAAAATTTCCAGAAGGTATATTTTTGTAAAAGTGTGCTAAACATACTCTATTTTCGACATTTTCACAAAAATCATCAACTATACCATGAGAATGACATTTTATATTCGAATACCTTGTATTGATAAGTTATTATGTGCAAAATTTCACGTTTATCGTACCTTCACTTCCAGAGGTGTAAAAAGCCAAACTTTAAATTTTTTTCGAGCCGCAATTTTTTTTGCAAAGTTTGCTTTAAATTTTCTTCACGGATATCGCTCATGAAGATTTGTTTATTATTTTGTTTAATAGAGCGCAAAAAGTTGTACAAGATGGCAAAGTTTTCTTTCTCTCAACAAAATATTTCCAGAGATACTGCGCCTCAAAGTTGCCGAAATCTCGGAGTCATACCATAGAAGGCTGCAGCATGGGGTCAAACAAATTACTAAATCTCAGCAAGTATTGCATGGATGAACGTAAAACTTTACCAATGTTCGTTGGGGACATGTTTGAATGTCCATACAAAATTTCATCGAAATCCGTGATGGTCGAGCAGGGCACTTCTCTGAAATCAGACCACTTGACATGGAATGACCCAATAGGTACTGAGCAAAGCCAGATGACAGGCTCTGTAGAATGTGCAAGGAAGAAGATGAAACTTTGGAACACTTAGCGAAGAGATGCAGAGATATGGCTGTTTGGAAGGAAGAGATAAAGTAACTGATGAGCGAGGATTGCAAGGGGGAAAATGGGCGAGAGAACTGGAGGCAAAAAGGAAGGAGATCGGAGAGGGTAGCCGGAAGGAGAATAGGAAGAAAGAGAGTAACACTGAAAGAAGAATAAGAAATGATAATATATATATTTTGCTGAGAGCAAAATATATATTTCCATCCATTGAGTTTGGCAGTCTGTGAGGAAGAGATAAAGGAACTGATGATTGAGGAAGGAAAAAGAGAAAGATGGGCGAGAGAACTGGAGGCAAAAAGGATGAAGATCGGAGAGAGAAGCCGGTATGAGAATAGGAAGAAAAAGAGGGACACCGGAAGAAGATTAAAGAAATTAAATAAAAATTATTGTAATAATATTCATATTGCAATGTTAATTTATTATTATTTCTTTGTATTAGTTAACACCCTAATAGGCGCAAGGCCTAGGGGTAGTAAACAATATATATATAAAGAGCGGCAAAATCATTTTTGCTAAAAGCTAGATAGGGTCCTGAGAATTCTTATGTTCGGAAACCCTGGTATTGAAGATCATTCAAAACCAGGTTTTCCGAATATTCGAATTTGATTGGCTCCAACCAGAAGAAAACTAATGTTCTAATTTTCGGTAATAATCTTTTAAGCATTTTCATTTCTCTTCTGACATATTTGTGATTCAGTTGAACGAGTACTCAAGGTATCGTAATTGCAGAATATATGCCAAGATCTTTAAATCTCCATATGCAAATTCCATTACGGCTTGACAAGAATATATCACTTAACAAACAAATTATGTTGATATTATGGTTATGTAATGTCAATATATGTCTTATATTAATTACCATTTCACACATAATCTCACACTTGAGTGTTTAATTTGTTTATAGTGCTAATTTAGGGTGTGGATACCATCGATATCTACAAATATAATTTTCACTTTAGGAACGTGCTTTCCAAATGGTTATTGATAACCTATTAATAAAATTTCCGGTAGGAATGGTGTTCAAACACAACAAATGTTTAAAAATATTAGCTCTGTTCATAACACAGTTAGCAATGGTGCCGTGTTAACTTTCTGCAGCCTGTATATCATAAAATTTTCTGTCAATCTTATTATTATTGCTTATGACTCCGGTTATGTAAAGATCTTATTGGTTGCCACTTTATGAGCTCTTGTTAAAGTTATACCTTCTACCTTCGGCAACTAACTCTAAGTGGATTTAGTAAAGGTTGTTAGCATATATAATAAAATTACATATTTTAAATCAAGGTATCTCAAAATGTGATCTGCCTATTATTTGAAGATTTCAGGAAAAAGTTATGTAATTGTTAATGAATGCAAACATAATGATTACATTAGACATATACAGTTGCATATACAGAACTCATGGTTAGAGGAGACACAAAATCTTATCTGTAACATCGAGGGGGGTGCATTAGTAGCTCGCGGGCCGCATACGTTTTGCAACATATTTTGTTGTGTCTCATCACCAATAAAAAAGAAAAATATTGAGCTTATCTAGCGTAAACATATATTACTTTACTTACTTAATCCTGAAGCCTTTCTACCTTGCGGTGTAAGGCTATAGTCGAGTTACTTATTTTCTGGTGTTGTTCTCCATACTTCTTTCCATCGTGTTCTGTCCTTTGTATATTTTCTTATCTCCTCCCACTTTATGCCACTCTTCGTTGCAGCTTCTTTTGTTTCTTGGTGCCAGGTTTATCTCGGTCTTCCTGGTCTAACTTTCTTCACTGTTCTTGCATCATAAACTCTTTTTACTATTTTGTCTTCACTCATTCTGTGTGTATGTCCCGCCATCTTAGCTGTCCTTCTTCTATTATAGTCTCTACTGGTTTTGTGCTAACTAAGAAAATTCTTAGTTATGCCTCTAGCTGTTGTTTGTAATGGCAAAAATTGTTTTACTTTTAAAAATTATTCTTAACGGGAAGTATGTCGGTATTCTTCAGACTCTTAGCCTTGTAGTATAATACAAGGTGTCTCAAAAGAAATTTTATATTCATTTAGCTTACTGCGTGAACGCAACGTATCCGAGGGGCGCGGGGGTTATGTCAATCGGTAGCCTGGCTCTTGGTAATTCAGTCGCAATGGAGCGTTTCTCGGGAGCAGACCGCGCGTTTGCGTGCGAGAGTTGTACAAAAACGGTGATTCGGCGACTGTAGCGCGTAGAAAATTCTGCAGTATTCGAGGTTTTCGCCACTTAAATGATGCGCCAAGCATTCCTCTCATTCGACATTGGGTTAAAAAGTTTGAAGAGACTGGTACAACGCTGGATAAATCAAAATCCGGGCGACCTAGGTCATCAAGAACGGTAGAAAACGTGGAGAATGTTAATCAGTCTGTTCGTGACGACCCGAACCTTTCAATTCGGAAGCGTGCAAGTGCTTTAAATGTGCATAGATCATCATTACATCGCATTATGCACAAAGACCTAAAGCTGCACCCCTACAAAATTCAATTGGTGCAAGAATTAAAGCCCCAAGATGCCAGTCAAAGGCTTAATTCTCAGGCAAATTGATCTCCCGGAGAGGTGACGTAAATTGGCCTCCACGCAGTCCAGATTTAACCCCTATGGACTTTTTCCTATGGGGTTATCTTAAATCTAAAGTTTACGCCAATAAACCGACTTCACTGGCGCATTTGAAAGAAAATATCCGTCACGAAATGGCAGCCATCCCTGAGTCCACCTGCCGAGACGTCATAAGTAATTTTACTGTTCGATTAAATGAGTGCCGAGAACGCGAGGGTCTACATTTAGACGATATTATTTTTAAGAAATAAATCCCCAAAAAGTGTATTTTAATAATTAATAAACAGTTTTTCTATATACGGCTTACTTTTTTTTTAATCGATCCACTAAATATAAAATTTCATTTGAGACACCTTGTAACTAAAGTATTGGATATCGATTTAAAATTGCCGCAATTGTTAAATACAGACGCCATGATTAAAGTAAATGCTATCTGTGTGGATGACAAGATATAAGCAGTTCACTTTTGTAAGAACAAACTAGATCTGGTTATTTTGGTTACTTTTATAGTGTGTTACTGATTTTAAATGTCAATTAAAAATATTCCTTACGCTGTAAAACCGACTTTAGGTTGATAAGGTTATGATCATTATAATTAAGATATAATTTTTCATTATGACATATGTCAAATGGATCGACATTTTAAAAAAGTGACATTTTTTAATACCAACATGACATACAGCTTCAAACTATTGAAAACAAAATTTCCTCTCTTTGTTGGTCTTACAGAAGTGAACTGCTTATATAAGATGTTCACTTTTGTAAGAACACACTACATCTGGTTATTTTGGTTACTTTTATGGTGTGTTACTGACTTTAAATGTCAATTAAACATATTCCTTACGCTGTAAAACCGACTTTAGGTTGATAAGGTTATGATCATTATAATTAAGATATCATTTTTCATTATGACATGTGTCAAATGGATCGACATTTTAAAAAAGTGACATTTTGTAATACCAACATGACATACAGCTTCAAAGGTGCAAACTATTGAAAACAAAATTCCCTCATTAGTTTGTTCTTACAAAAGTGAACCGCTTATACTATCAAATAAATGTTCTTTGTTGCTAAATATAAACTTTTAAAGATATGCATCTTTAATAATCTTAAAAATAAATCTGAAAATGATTTAAGTTGCATCTTTAAATCTGGATTTCCACATAAAACTTTTCGTAATTGAATTCCAAGCGAATTGTATAGTCTAGACGGGAAAAACCACAGTCCAGTCTTGCCAACATTATCCGAAAGTGTGACAAATATACCCATTAGAGATGGCTTAACTGTGCGTTCCATTAGCGTTCAGTACATATGTCGCGAACATCATGTACACATTTCCCTAGATGAGAATGAAGAGAGAAAGACAGAATTATAGATGTTTAGGTGAGAATGAAATAAGAGATGTTAATGAAGGAAACTCTTGTAATTCAACGGTGTGTGATCTCTTTCATAGATTCCAACGAGAAATCTCTTCGTTTATAATGATTTCTTAACTGTTTTGGTTGGTTTAATGAGTTTTTAAATGACAGATTTTAATTGTAAAACAAGATTTTGCATTCTTTTTAAAGTAAATTATATACTGCCTGTAATAAGGAGATCTTAATTTGTATAATTTCAGTTATGAAATTAAAATTGTAGATTTTTCATTATAGTTTTACTTATTAGGATTTCATAGGTAAAACGAAGAAACTTTTATACTGTCACTCATGGGTCACAATTGTCTCCAAATGGTTGGACGAAAACAATTGTAATTTAGCATGCATGCACAATTTTTTGACCCATATATAGGAAACATAGTGAGACTTCGAACAAATATATCACGCAAAAAATATAAACAAATATGTTCTTAAAATTTTGGGGTATAGAGTTCCCAGATGTCTCGATTAATAGGGATTGTCTCGGTTTTGAGTCCCGAAAAGGAATAATTTTTCATCATGACAATGCACGTCCTTGCAAAGTAAAAATAACCCGCGAAAAAATTCAGGACTGGGAAGTTATTTCACATCCACCGTATTCACCCAATTTTGCGCACTCCGATATTTACCTATTTAGGTCTATAGAACATAAACTAAGATATAAAAAATATCACTGATGTAAAAATTCACCTGATCAGTTATTTTAAGTCAAAACCAGAAAAATTCTATAGAGAGGGTATCGACAAATTAGTATAACGTTAGAAATCCGTAATAAATAATGATGGAATAGTATATTATGTAACGAGCATGGAATCATGGTCATTTCAGCGCAATTCATACCAGTGAGAAATGGCTATTCCATGCAAGTTTCATACTATGCTTTTTCTACGACAATAACTTTATTACTTTTTTAATTTTTATTCAGCTCCCTATAAAAACTAACCATAATTTGACAGTTGCTTTCCACCTATTTAATACGTTGTCTAGCAACGGTCATGTACGTGTCATACGGAATGTAAATTCAGTTAAAATAACAATATTTGCGTCAGCTGATTACCTGACTGACCAAGACCAACTCTATAAAAAAAATATTTGCAAAATTCCACAACTTTAACTATACAGGTTACCCCCGTTCAACGCGGGGGATACGTTCTGGACATATCGCGTTAAGCGAAATTTCGCAATCAACGAGGGATTTTTGAAAAAAACATCGAAAAACACTTTATTTATTAAATAAACATTAAGAATAACAAAAAAGCATACATTAAATAATTAATAGTTTATTTATTTTGTTCCATGTTGCAAAAAGGAATATAGATTCCCTTGTTTGGCCTCTCTACGTTTATTGCGCAAAATTTGCCGATAACTGTCAAGTAATTTTACATTACAGCCAGGTTTAACAGCACTCACCCTTCATACACGACTGGGTGACTTCATTCCACGCTTTGTCGATGTGTCCGATAGCTTAAAAATCTTAAATTGTCGATCGCATTATAACGAATCCGCACTAGCCGGGGTCGCAATGAACGGGGTTACCTGTATTATTTAGTTTTAATCCGGTTTCCTTTAAAAACTAACTTGACATATGCTTCCAACCTATTTATTATGTTGCCTAGCAATGGTCGGCCACTGCTGCTTGAACCTGTTATGTAATGAGCTCAACCTGTTACGTAATGAGCTCATTACGTAACAGGTCAGCGGTGTGTAATAAAAAGGAGTGAACGTGCTATATTTACTAATCACTGACATGCCTGTAATGAATCTATATAGTCGTAGAAAAATTATATTTAGTAATTATGCATAGTAAAAATTTCTGGAAAAATAATATAAATAATAAAAATATTTTGTACTATCTTAAAATAATGGATCCCTTTCCAGTTCCCTAGTTTATAGAGATTTGGCATTATTTTTTTCTTTTTCTTTTTGTATAGTTATATACTGTTTTATTTTTATTGCGCCAATATTTTTGATGTCAAAGAAATTTTTAAATCCATTATTCTATTACAATAACAGTATTTTCTATTAGGTATTTTTAAAGTTTCATTTTGTGTCATTTTTTATTAAATTTTATAAAACTTAAGAAATTATTAATTTCGTGAAATTTTTTAAAACTTCTAAATATTAAAAGCAGTGATGACTGGGCGAATATAACAATTATGTGGCATATTAAGTCTTTTGAAACACTTTATGCAAACTGGAATATAGAAACAAAGCCCTGCCCAATGTGTTTAAAAGCCAAAAACTGGTTAACTAAGTAGTTTTTTAAAACAATTTGTTATGTGAACTTCTTTAGTAAATATTATTTGTAGTAGAGGTGTTGTCTTGGCTAACACCCTGTATACAAACAACAATCTATTCTCACAAATATTTACAAATTACAAATTATTTTAAAATATCATATTTTCTATTTATTTACATCTTGTACTTCCGTGCTATTATGTACTTGAACGTTAATTGAGCATGTAGTTAACACTTTTTACAGCCTCAAATAAAATGTTTATTTAAAAAATGTCCACTAGAAAATATATGCATTGAGGTTACAATAATTAGCGTTTATATTCATAATAGTAAAATTTAAGTAGTAAAATTATATATGTAAATATTTTTAATGTACGATAAATAGTAAATACTCTAAAAGCTATTACAAATCAATCTACCTACTTACAACTTTATGTACATCAGGTAAAAAGATTGTTGTAATACAAGGTGTTCGCAATTTTGAAAATACAGAATGTATATGCTTTCCATGAACCTAATCATCGAACCTAATGATTTTGAAAATATTGTGTTGATGCAAAATTAACGACGATTTTTTTTTTTGTGTTTATTACATTCAACAAAAAAATGTCTGTATGGAGACTATTTCTTGCTGTATGGAAACTATCGAGCTGAGCCAGATAGACCTCGCTGTTGATGTTGAATTGTCGTTTGCCGTTTTTGTCCGGAATCCGCCCCTGTTGACGCTCATCATCTTCATTCCACCAAAAGCAAATGCCATTTGCAATGATCTCCCAATGAATGATTCCGCTTCTGTCCCACCATATGCACCACATTGTCTTCTTAATATGGGCACCTTTTGCTATTCCTTTCGGTGTTTCACCCGAAGATATACCAACTTTCTTTTGACGTTGTTGAAGAGCAATCACGATTTATCACCAGGGACAAGATTCTTCAAAAATAACGATTGCTCGTTTCTCTGCAGCAATTCAATGAAAATTCGGACACGATCGGCTTTGTTGTTGTCTGAGAATTCACTAGGCACCCATCTAGCCAATTTTCATACCTTTCCAAGCTTTTTTTGGCGACGGACAATCGTGGTTTTGTCGACATTGAGGTTTTCGGCTAATAGCCGGGTTGTCATGCTATCGTCCTCTTCCACGGCTGACAAAAGTGCCTGATCGTCGAAATCCGATGGTCGTCCTCTTTCTTCATCATCTTTAAGACTTGTGTCACCCGATTTTAACTTGTGGAACCATCTTTCAACTTGTATTTGACTGATTGTTCCGTTGCCGAAAAGCTCATTGAGATTGCGAAATGACTGTTCTGCTTTCCATCCTTTCTCGAAGTGGTAGAGCATTATATGACGAAAATGAATATGAATTTCAGTACTACCATTCGATACTTTGGGTAAATTTTGTCACCAACATTTTTCCCCAGCCTGCTTGCATGTCAAGTTTTCAAGAAAAATCGTGTTCCTTCTTGATACACTATAAATATTTTGAACTCGTTCCCAGTAGTCAACGTAGCTTCTGACTATAAAAGTCACTGTAAATGTTTAGTACGGTCATGTCATTATTTTTAAAGCTCATATTTAATAATCTTTCTCCAAACTGTTTATAAATTACTTTCTTTGATTAATTTTTAACCCTTCACTGTCTGCATTTTATTAATGAAAAACTCCAAGTCCTGATTCTAAATCCTGGAACAAAGTGTCGTAATTCACTGCCTTTTCCTTCTCTTATCACTTCTCTATCCGTTGTCGCTTAGCAGGGTTTAGTGCACAGTTATTTATGTTTGTTTTGGAGATGTTTTTATTTGGATTAATTCTAGTAATGCAGTTCTGGGAAAGATCAATAGATGGCGCTGATAAACATGTATAATATATTGTAAAATGTAGAAATATATAGAATTTTACAACATAGACCCACAGCCTGTCTTGTAATTTCGGAAATTGATGCCTATTAGTTATTTTCCAAGAAATTGGTGTTATTTTGGAGAAAGTTTTGCGGGAGTTTTGGAAATTGGTTGGATAAATAGGCCTTTAGGTGTTGTTTTTGAAGTTACATTTTGCGACTAAGACCCAACACCTCAACACCTATTAATCGCACCAATTTCCGAAAATCACGTAAAACTTAAAAAATAAAAAAATCTTTCGAAATACGTATTTCCTGGAATACTACGAGGGATGTTTCCAAAGTGCTGGGAATTTAGCTATAATTTTTATTATTTTGTTAATTTTCGTCGATATTACAATGTAGTTTTTCAACATAATCTCCATTTAACTGAATACATTTATCCCAACGATAAACTAATTTTTTTAAGGCGTCCTCAAAGAACTTTTTCGGTGTCTCCACAATTCACCTATTCCAACAGCCTTGGCACCCAGCGCGGCGAAACCTTGCTAACGCCCAAACAATCATGCAAAATGTCATGAACTTGTCGTGTACCTATCCCTAGGCGCACACTAATTTGACGAATAGTCATTCGCCTGTCCTCGACGGCAGTAATGTTTCATTCATTTACCGACGTGCTTGGGCGCCCACTGCGAAGGAAACATCCTTCTGGATCGTCTTCTAGTGATATTCTACCGGTTTTAAAACGATCAATCCACCGATAAACAGTACTTTTGGATTCTGCAGACTCACCAAATATTCCTTGCAGACGCTGAATAATTTCTGATGTTTTCACATCTTCTTTCCACAAAAAGAAAACTATTGCTTTTTGAGATTTTGCTGCGTCTTCCATGGTTACAAAAACAGTGCTATGAAAACGCGTCTATATCAGTCGAACACCTAAATCAGACTGAACAATATTGCACTAGATAGTTGCATAAACATGTCAAGGCTTGTCTGGCACTAATAACATTGCCTATAAGTTCTACGTAATTTAATTATAGCACAATTCCCAGAATTTAGGAAACATCCCTCGTATATAGTATATATTAAATCTGCGGGTTTAGTGGTAGCTACGCTTAAATGTACCGATTTTAAATTGAACTCTACGGCTATGGAGACGTATTAAAACAAGTTATAAACATAAGTATATCCGAAGTCTAGTAATGAGCCTACCTTAACACTAAATTGTTATTAACTTTGTGAAATACTTGAGATGATCTGTACAAACATTTAGTCTGAAACACTGGTTCTCAAATAACAATGATTTAAGTGTGAACATAGTTAAAGATCCTCTTTTACTGTTGAGATAATGAAAGCCGTTAGCTTACCACATCTCAGCAATGGCAAAGCGTCATCAGAACATTTTAGTAGTTCCCACACAAACAGTTTATATTCTCGGACTGACACCTAAACGGAACTGCAAACTATTTCGTGGTAGATTGAATTTAGCTGTTGGTACGTGCTAGGAATCTCAGCTTTAGCAATTAGCGCCACAGTCAGGAACGTATTCGTTTATTTATTTTCTTATCTATCTGAGGTTAGCTTAGGTTATCTCATTGATGAGAGAATTGTATTAATGATACTGGATGCTGCAGAATTTAGAATGTCCGTAATTACCAACGAAAGATTATTTAGGGATACCTAAGTTATCGAATTAGGAGATATCTTTTTAGATATGTTTTAGTTTATAATAATATTAATAATTAAATTAAGAAGTTTCAAAATGAACGTGTCACTTCAGTTTAGTTTTCATTTGCGGCGCATGTATATCAAGGCTCGACCCTCCTCACCTCAACACAAAAAAAAAACACATTTAAGGGCCACATATTTCTTATAACTGAATATCAGCCCCTCCAGGTAAAATCGGTTTAGTAGCTCCAAAGTCATAATAATATTTGTGCGTGCGGGTAAAATGAAATCCATGTTTTCCATTCATATTTAACGCATTTTCTTAAAATTATCAGCGACAATATTTCGTCAGCGACAAGGTTGGTACACGATTTATACACTAATTAGAATTGAAAGATTTTTTTTAAATTTCTTCAGTAGTTACAAAGGTCGTATATAATTAGCAAGTGTCTGTATGTAGTCCCGGTAACATTGTGACGTCAATTTTTCCTAAGGTGCTCGTGAATGACAGACAATCCTATAGCCTTTGATCGATGTGAACAATATTTTGCAGATTTATTCTCTAAGAATCTACGAATATAATTACATACATAAATATCTAGAGTTTTGTAGTAATTAACAAGAAACTCTAGACCAGTGTTTCTGAACCAAAAACGCACCGCGGACCAGTATAATATATAATTTTCTAACGCGGACCATTAATAATAATTGTTGGTTCATTTTTTGCAAGAAAACAAATTTATTTAATGTGTTACTAAATATATTTATTTTATTTGTAGAAAATCACAAAAAGTTTACAGAAAATAAACAAGATATAAATTATTTACATAAAAAATCTGCATATGTTTAAAAAAAAAGTGCAAAAAACACATATAAAACTTTTGCGGACCACTAAAACTTTTCTGGGGACCACTGGTGGTCCGCGGATCACATGTTGATAAACACTGCTCTAGACAATCCGATAATCTTTGACCGATATGAACAATATTTTGCAAATTAATTTCTAAGTATCTACGAATATAATTACATGCATAAATGTCGAGGGTTTCGTAGGCATAAACAAGAGACTCCTATATCCTTTGACCGATTTGAACAATATTTTGCAGATTTAATTCTTTAGGAATCTACAAATATAATTACATACAGAAATGTCTAGGATTTCGTAGGCATAAACAAGAGACTCTAGATACTCCTATATCCTTTGACCGATATGAACAATATTTTGCTGATTTATTCTCTAAGAATTTACGAATATAATTATATATAGAAATATCTAAGGTTTCGTAGGCATAAAAAAGAAACTTTAGACACTGTTATATCCTTTGACCGATATGAACAATATTTTGCAGAATTATTCTCTACGAATCTACGAATATAATTACATACAGAAATGTCTAGGGTTTCGTAGGCATAAATTAACGTCTCAAATTATTTTTAGTTTTAACAATATAAATGTGTAATATACTGAGTAAAAATGAATCGTTTTCCCATCTTAAAAAGTTTATGTAGTGTCGGTAACATTGTGACGTCAATTTTTCCTAACGTTCTCGTGATTGGCTAACTGGGGATATCCTGTCTCTTGATTGGCTGACAGGAGACACCCTCTCCCGTGATTGGCTAAATACCTGACATGGTAGTATACTTTTTGGTTAATTATACGAAATTAAGATACGTTAAAAAATAAAACCAAATACACATACAAACAATTGAAATTTTTATATTATAAATCCGTCATTGTTGACGGGTAATAACCTAGTATAATAATATTTCTGCTAATACAAAATCCATCCTTTCGGTTTATATTTAACTCATTTTCTTGAAATTATCAGTTACAACATATATTTCTTCAGTAGCATACTCGGTACATGATTTATACACTAATTAAAAATTTAAAAAAACGGTTCAGTAGTTCCAAAGTTAAAGTTTTTTAAAAATCATTGTTTATAAAGAAACTCTCAGATAAGTAATCCTGTTCAGTTTAATCCTGGCCTTTCACATGCCTATAGTATTAGTTTATATCTGGTCATCTAATTACGGGTAGGTATATTGTAAGTTCCAAAAAAATGTGGGTCATTAATAACAAATTGTACCCGGGCAGCTGGTAAACAATAAATTAACACATTCATACAATAATAATAGAATAAAGTTTTGATATGCTTTGTTTGTGATAAGAAAAGCAATTATGATTAAAATAAGGACGTTGTTTAGTCATGTTCAATTTGAAACACTTGGTTGAAACAATAACAACATTTGAAGGAGAAACATAAGATCTATAGAGCTGAACTTTTTCAGAAGAAGTTTGCAATTAAATGAAAGTTATCTTAACAATAACAAAACTGGTGAATAATAGGTTATTAAGATGGTTAGGACATTTTGAAAGAAGAAAGGTGGGAGAAGAAGGTTCTTAAGTGGTCCCCAAGAGGAAAAAAAAAGGGGAAGATCACTAACGTAATGGAAAACAC
This sequence comes from Liopterus haemorrhoidalis, assembly GCA_963971575.1. Taxonomy (NCBI): domain Eukaryota; kingdom Metazoa; phylum Arthropoda; class Insecta; order Coleoptera; family Dytiscidae; genus Liopterus; species Liopterus haemorrhoidalis. The sequence goes on along the minus strand of OZ020618.1, from coordinate 10,723,240 downwards.
ACATAACAATATTTTAAAAAAATGCCTATTTAGGGAGATTGTTGAGATATGAGGCGATAACACCTGAGAACGACAAACCTATAAAGGCAAATATGTTAAGTGAAATTTTGTGCCGATTTTTAACTTCTGATACTGTGCATATCAGAAGTTATAAATTCAGGTGTGTAGTCTGGGATTTGAACCCGTGTCTCTGTGTTCTATAAGCAAGTGTTGCCACAATAACTTATTTGAATAACTCCATATATAATAATCTGGTATTATAAACATACAATCTGACGTATATTAAATAAATTTCAACTGGTTTTCCGTACCAACCTAAATAAACCACCATAAATACCAACAAAAGAAAAATTAAACTTTCATATTTATATCAACAAAAATTACACCTTATAAATCTCGTTACGTCATCAAATTTCCTTGTTCTGCAGATGTTTGAACTGCAGCCGACTTGATATTATCTCCAATTAATCGTTCTGAGATTATTGTCACTGTATATGGCACTGTGGGCATTTATCAACTGTGTGATATTTAATGGAAGCACGCCTACATAAGAAAGTAACACTGCCAATAAGTTTGTAATTGTTTCTATTTGATCTATGATTGCAATTATCATGTTTACGTATCTTAGATCTGAGGATAGTCTCTGCAAAATGTTAAATTATGGGAGTGCAAAGATTTTTTACATCATTTGTGATAAAAATAACCGCACAAGAAAGTTGCCTCACAAAGGAAAATTTCCTCCAAATTTTCTTGCATTACAAACACAAGCATAATTTTATTTTGTGCATCTCGTAATTAAATACAGTACTGTGAAGTCACCTCAGGGCTCAAAATAGCCTTAAATATTTAATCATCATCATCATCATTTATTAGCCATTGACATCCTCTGCTGAACATAGATATTTTCCATTCAAATAAGCTATTCACAGAATCCCAATTCGGTTTTCGAGCTAACAGATCCACCACCGATGCCATACTCGAATTTATCAATGAAGTCTATGAAAGCATAGAATGTAAAGAGTTTTGTGTAGCACAGTTACTAGATCTTAGCAAGGCCTTTGACTGCGTGTCACACGACATCCTGCTAGACAATCTTTATAAATATGGCTTCAGCAAAGACAGCGTAAACCTGTTAAAGTCTTATCTGTCAGATAGAAAACAATATGTCCACGTAGATAATAATAAGATCTTTGATATAAAAATATATTAATAGGTGTTCATCAAGGATCAATCCTTGGCCCATTTTTTTTCCTCATATACATAAATGACTTTCCTAACTTTCTCAATACCAAATGTATTCTTTATGCAGACGACTCAAATTTAATTGCGAGATCCTCCTCAATTCACGATGTATTAAGCACATGTGATACTGAATTTTAATTGGCCAGTAGCTGGATGATTGCTAATAAGTTAACTTTAAATGCGGACAAAACTGAACGACTTCTATTTACATTAAGAAAAAATACTTTCAATAATCAAGCTTCTGCGAAGTTCCTGGGTGTAGATGTTGATCCTAAATTAACTTTGGAACAACATGTAGATCAACTCAGTAGTAAATTAAGCAAAACTATATATCTTTTGCGGAACCTTTAACACAAAGACATTGATCAAATTCCTTTTTCTTGAGGCAGGGGGAATCACCTTATGAAATTTTCTACAAATTTCCAAAGGCTGCCCATCTCAAACCAATTCTTTTGTTAATCTCTATGGTTTGGTTGTCCTAGCTTATAGTAATTTCGTGTCCTAGGTATTTGTAATGACACTAGATTAACCGAGATCAACCAGGTCAAACCGAGATTGACAAAGTACCTCTGAGCACCAAACATGTCTTTACTTTGGTCTTATATATGTTGGATTGGAGTCATATCTCCTCGGGTTCACTATTTAATTCTTCCATTATTTGGTCCATTTCTCCTAAGTCGTCAATAATTTAAGTATAACGTCGGCGAAGCGTAAGTGTTTTAGACGTTCTTCATTAATATTTAAGCGTTAAATATTTAATAGTTAAATTAAAAGTTAGTATTTCTCCTACACACGACTAGTAAATGCTGAGTTAAAACTTTGATTAGTTCAATATATATTTTGTCCACGAAGAAGTCCACGCGAATAGCTTAAGAGACACTAGTATAAGAGGAAGCTGTACTAATGGTTTCCGTGTTATAGCGAAGAAAAATTGGATCTATCCGTATAGTACAGCTAATATGCACCAAAGTATAGTCAAAAGTAGTACTGGTGAAGAAATTATTGAAGATCCAGTCAAATTTGAGTCATTCTACAGAATGTCTCGGGACAAATTTAATGAACACAGACTGGGTCCTTCTGTTAAAAAGTTTTACACCAAATTTCGGGAGGCTATTACACCATAGGATAAATTAATTATAACATTACGGTGACTTACACGATGATGTGTACTCACCAACTGATTAACAACAAGTGTCATATGAAATTCTAGCTCGCAGTGTCGTACACAATTGTGTACGACATGTCGCAGACACATCGCGTGTCTGCTTAGTGTGTAAGTCGTCATAAAAGTATGTGTGCTGGAAATGAAGCGACATGTCGTCAGCAAATGTCGTATAAGTGTGCGACCCACCTAACAATAGCAATTCTTCTGCATCATCAACAGCAATCAATACCTCATTAAGCATTTAAATCAAAGGTTTCCAAACTAACAAAATACAGTACGCGATCGGCATTCGACAGTTATATGTCAAACTGCAATAACTTGTTCAAAGTACGTTTGTACCATCTTCTGTTCCCTGTAAAATAATGTTCTGATGACGTCACAATCTTGTTTTAAGGACAAATTAGACAACACAAATGAACAGATCTAAAGAATCTACTCGAAGTTTACGTCGTATATTTCTGTCAGGTTCACGAAATTAAATCTTTATATAAAACTATTCTTTATCAATTAAATCATAAAAATAAGAGACAATAGGCAATAAAGTAAGGCAATGAAAGTAAGCCAAAGAGAAAGACATTTCTTGTCAACAGGTACTGGCCTATAGGTATCATTAAGTAATTTGTTGTGTATACAGACCCTCGATTTGTGTAGGCATTGCGCTTGCGTCGTGATGAAGACATAATTTCAGTAAAATGATAAATGGAATTCCTAGATTCATAATTAATATGGAATAAATCATTATATTATGGATAATAGACTTGATTGCCCCTTCATTGTGAAGATTAATTGTATGTAATTAAATGGATTAATACATTAAATTTTATTCCAAGATGGAGGACTAAAAATTATGATGTTCATATAAGATGAACTTTCTATTTTATCGAGTGTAATTTTAAGTCCAGTTATTTTATGAATGACAGCTTTAGTTATGCTTGATCATTTGTTTTAAACGTAGAAAGTGTTTTATTAATCGATTTAATAGTTTATTAGATAGTTTTACACATTTTTCTTATTGTCAAACATTATTATCTTGATATTTTAATATCAAAAGATCAGCCGGCTCCTAAATCAGTTTATGTAAAATTTGGACAGATTTTAAGATTTTCTCTTTCGCAAAATATTTCAGAAACTTTGGCAATCGGATTATACCTTATACGACAAAATCTTAATGTTGTCATTAATTAAATAAAAAATAGAATCCCATCCCACACATTCGCCAAATTTAATCTTTAGTAATCTGCTTTCATCACTGTATATTTTCAAAATAAACTTAATATATAACTATGGGCTTATAAATATACAGTTAAAATTGTAGTTAAGAATATCTCAACATGGATGTAACCATTTTTGATGAAATTCCGAGGTGGCAAAACTCGACACCGTCACTAAAATTTGAGGACCGTATCTTCCAAATTCCGTTTGTTTCATACCTTAGGTTGCTCTCAAACGTTCTTTCAATCACTAGGAAAGTCCTCGAGATATCTGAAAATGGCAAAACACTAAATGATCAACCCTGTGAGCTCATAGAATCAAAATTACAGGGTCCCTATCAAAAATTTATGAAACCTCTTTTCCAAATTTTATAATTAATACTTTTCGAGGCTTTTGGATTACATTCCTATCGTTAGAAGAGTCTACTACATCAGTGCTTCTTAAATTATTAAATATGGTAGACCGGCAAGTTTTATTTCGAATATGTCACGGACCGGTACCATATTTGTAGCATATGTTATACCAGAGTTTCCTAACTTTTTTGAACCGCGAATCTCTTTTCACGAGAAGAATTCCTTGCGAAACACTATCGTTGCTATCAGTAGCGGCTTTAAGGGGGGGGGGGAGGTCGGGTGAACGCCCAGTGCGCTAGGCCAAGAAGGGCGGCGGACGGTCATTTTTAAGTCACTTTTTTTTTAGGACATCACTTGTATTATATAGAGTAGTTATTGTTTTTAATTTATGGGGCTGGCAAAAACATCTCGCCCGGGGGCTTGCTAAGGTCGGCTCTGGTTGCTATATATATATACAGGGTGTTATATTTTAGCGGACCCAGCAAATATCTCGCTTATTTATTAAGTTAGTAATTTATTTCATATAACATGATTTATACAGCAACATGTAAGCTACTTGATGATGGATGTACATTCATGATACCACTTCCGGTTTATTAGTAATTAATATCAACTTTGAAATTTCAAATGGAACATACTACATTTTTTTACAAATTTGAAAAGTACATCATATTTGCTTTACAATCATGTAAAATAATCCATATGTTACATTATTTAAAAGTAAAATGGCGGGCACTTTTTTATACACCTATAATCGAAAAAGAGTCGAAAAAAGAATAGTGAGCCGATTGGAAGACTTGTGGAGAGCCGATTGTCTAAGAAAGTGGTCTTTATCCATTTTGAAGTCGCGGAGTTCTTTATCCTATCAAAAAAAAAAAAAAATAATAATAATAATAAAAATAAATAAAAATAAAAAAAAAAACACCAAAGTCTATAAAATATGTATACCTACAACACGACTCAATCATAATTTCTCGGAAGACTTGTAACAAGTTCACAAAACATTCGTATGCCTCGGAACATCATTTAAAAACCACTGGTTTAAGGAGTCCGCATTCTAAAAGCGGCTTGTAGCGGAAAGGCAAGTCAGGTTCCATGCCGGAAATTATCATATCTACAAATTATCATATATATTTTTAATTTGTTAAGTTGTATCTTGAGATCCATTCCGATCACCAGCGAGTTTCTGGAAATTGCAAAGCTCAAGAACACTCAGGTTTACTAGACAAAAACAAAGCATATTTTATGTGGTTGCCCCTAGTGGCCACCGGGTCAAACACTCCCTTAATCCGCCACTGATTTCAGTGTCCGTGTAGTGGAAATCCGACCTAAGAAAGAAAATGTAGGCAGTAGACAACTTTCCCTAAAAGATATTTCAAAAAGATTTGCGGGTGGACAAGTGTCACGAAGGCTAACAAAACAAACGACTACTGCATTCCTCTACGGCCTGTGTCAGAGGCGTAGAAACAATACACAAACACAATGAATACAAAACACTCTAAAAAAAGTGACCAGATATTGAAAATGCCAAACCTAAACAAATAACATGTCTAGTCACACAAAAATAGATTGAATGTGCCTGGCAAGTGTGAAAAATCATTGTTTTTTTTATTAATACTCTTTATTTAACTAGATCTACATACATGATGTAACACATATAATACAGTGTTTGTCAGGATTTGTCACGTTGTGGGGTCGGTTCAAAGAACTCCCCTGTCACTTCACTTTATGTCTGTTGATTCGCTACTAATGTTTAATTAGATTGTTCGCTATCCGCACTAGCACTGTCACTGTCTATTATAGTGTCTTGTGGTAATTTTCTCTTTAATCTTCTGTGGATTTTTCGCTTGCCCAGTTCATAGTGTGTGGCACCGGAGCACTGTCCAATTCTATGGAAAAATGTTGTTGACAACTTTTTCATGAATTCTTGTATTGTCATTATACCCAGTTCCTCGTGTAAATGGCTGTTCCTGATAAACCACGGGCTGTTGGTGGCGATTCGTAATACTTTCGACTGAAAAGCTTGCAGTTTTTTAATGTGTGTTCGGTGTGCAGCACCCCATACCATGCACGCATAGGTCAAGGTAGGTCTCAGTATACCTTTATATATTAAGAGGGAATATTTTCTTTTTAGGTGGGCATTACACTATAAAAGATCTTTTATAAATATATTTTATAAAATATAATTGACGTGAAATATGCCAGTGTAATAGGCCATCTTTTATAAAATATTTCTTTTGTAAAAGATATTTTATAAAATATATAGCCTTCTGCTAACTTTGATAAAAGATTCGACAGTTTGAAATCAACATGGCGGAAGAAAAGTCCAGTTGGTGTGTTTCTACAACGAAATTATTAATTTAGGAATATGAGGGGTATGAAATATTGCATAACCATCAACATATTGATTACAAAAAAATAAATAAAAGCTTAGAGGCATACAGCATTACTGCAAACTAGAGACATACAGCATTACTGCATTATTGCAAACATAATAAAAACTCTTCCTTCATCGCATAGTAAATGGTCTCACATGTTTCTGGGATTATGCTTGAAAGGGTGCATTGAGGTATATGACTGCTGTACTATAGGCTTGTGCAACTCTCTCCTGTTGCCAGAAATCGAAGAGTAAAGGCGTTCCTCAACGCTCATAGGATTTCTTAATTGTATCTGTTGTCGGGAAATAAAGCAAGATATCTTCGAATATAATATTGGAGACATTTTCATCCATTCTCAAGAAATTATTATACCCCCTAGTATCTTCACATTGCAGTTCCCGAAGAAGGTTTTGGTGTGTTCTTCTAAGGTCATGCCTCGAAATTCATGGCCTTACCCAGATACGTCTTCTTTTTCTTTTCTTTTTCAACACTAAGCATAACCTATTGCACTAATTGCAGCTGCATAAGCAAGAGTGCGATTGTCGTCTATTTTTTTAATTTATATTTTATAAAACTTTTCACACAATGTAATATGCCTGTTTGAGATTCGTAGAAAAAAGTTTATAAAATATATTTTATAAAATATATTATAAAAGATCTTTGTCAAAGATCTTTTATAATGTAATGCCGGCCTTAGGATTGATTTCCTATTTACTAATGGATAGAGCATCGCTAATTTGGTTTGGGCTTCTCGTAGTTTTTTCGTAATGTGGTGTCTCCATGTCAGTCTATTATCGAGATGCACCCCTAAATATCTTATTGTTTGGTTAGGCGGGTTCCATGGAATAATGTTGTTGTTAATAATTATATCTGGCAGGTTACTAGTTTTTCTTAGCGTGAACATTTTTATTTCGCTTTTAGTTGAATTTAGTTTAATGCACCATTTTTTAAAATATGTAAATAAAAATCATTGTTATACGTCAATTGATATTCGATACCTTAAAATTTTCCAACGCCAATCGCCGTTAGAGGTCTTATTGTTAATTTAATCAGCACAGATTTGTTTAAAATCCACCTACATCTTTAAATTTTTGACCGTCCACTGACCTATGGTTACATTTTTTATTTTTGCATAAATATCAAACTAGTATTTCGAGTGCTATATCAAGAGCAAATCAAAACTGGCATTAAACTAGAAAAAAGTTTAAATTAAAATGTCATCAAAATATATTCACGCGTTCTCAAGTTATCATGTTCGCGATCGACAAATTGACAGTTTCGATCACAAGTTTTTTTAATCATTTTTTATTCAAAAAAAGAGCAGAACTTTTTTCATTAAATTATCTTGAGTCGAATACTAAAATATTTATCAAAATCTTTTTGATGAGATTATAGAGGGCTTTGTGATGTTCATATTTGCTTTCAAAATTAGGTACAGACCCTTTACAAATTTTCGTCTTCCCAATTACTTTTTAGAAAAAAATTGCCGCTAAAGGCATTCACCAATCATCCAAATAATGGTTTGCCAACCTGAGTTCCTGCGGAGGAAAAAGAAAGAAATTAAAATATCTTAGACATGTTATCATGTACAGAGTATCCAAGAACACAAGATTAAATCCAGGAGAGACCATGGAAGAAAAAGTAGATCTCGATAACCTGAGAAAATTATTGGAGTTACACCAACAGACCATCAGAAGTAGTGTCCTCCTCCCATGAACTAATCCCGGTAAAAGAATGAAGAAAGAAATTGTCGAATTAGGTGTAACTATTAAGAAGAAGTTGATCAAATATTTTTTTGACAATATATCAATGTGAATAAATATATACGTTTGGTATACATTTATTCATTTTTATTTTGGTTCAGTTTATACTTTATTATAGTTGAAGGTAATGGGATTCGGACCAGTCAGAAAATAAAAACAAATTTATTAACTTCGCTAACGTTTCGATTTAATTTAAATCTTCATCAGAGTTACAAAGATATATAGAAATATAAAATTATTAAATTGGTTTACAAAATTGCATTACAAATAAGCATTACAAAATTGTCGGAGGGGTTTTTCCGACAATTTTGTAATGCTTATTTTAACTACTTGACTTGTTTTTGAACACTATCATAATTTTATACATATAAACTTACCAATTTAATAATTTTATATTTCTATATATCTTTGTAGCTCTGATGAAGATTTAAATTAAATCGAAACGTTAGCGAAGTTAATAAATTGGTTTTTATTTTCTGACTGGTCCGAATCCCATTACCTTCAACCAGGGCCGGCGGAAGGCGGGTTCAGCGCGTTTCCAGAATCCGGGCTTTGAGGGGCCCCGCGGTTTGCGAAAAGTATCCTATTAAAAGACACAAATTTGGCTTCGCGGTCAACAGCAAACCCCGCGCATGGAGATGAGGACCTTTTTTTTTTTTGCTCCTCACTTGGATCTGAACTGCAGACGCCGCGGTCAACAACAAGCCCCGCGCATGGAGATGAGGACTTTTTTTTTTGCTCCTCACTTGGATCTAAACAGCAGGCCCCGCGGCTCTTCTCGCACATGGCCTCGCAAATCCTAGCGCCGGCCCTGCCTTCAACTATAATTACTAACTTACGGACGTAACTCATCTAATCAAGATTTATACTTTATGCAATGAATTTAACAAAAGGTACTTTAATAAAATGATTCTGATTAATTTTGTAACATGTACAAATAAATACAAACGTTTAAGGCTGGAACAAAGAAAGAAAATCTGCCAACAAATATGATTTGGTGACTTATTACGTTTTGGAAGTATACTTCCAGCAAAAACAAACAAGTAACTTTTTTTTTATTGTTTGTATCTGATTAACAAACACGTTCGTAAAAAGTTGTAGAGCCATCTCTCGGTAGCTTTGATATTCAACTGGTGTGATTCGGCTAATTCAATAAGAAATGTGCAGACAGGACATTCTGCTCCGGGCCACAACAAGCACGCCATGGGCATATAGATGCCGCATTCGCAATGTCCAACTAGCAAACACTGCAATGTAAAATTCTCAGTACCGGTTCCACAATTTTTAACAGGGAATCTTTATAGATTGTATTGTTTTTATTTTTATAGGACATTTTAAGACCAATAATTAATTTTCACGATAAAGAAATAAAGTGGTTATAAATTCAGTACCTATATAAAGCATAGATCTCAATTAGTGATTTGTAATGGGTTTATATCAAGAGAAATATTTGTAACTTCCGGTGTGCCTCAGGGGTCCCATCTTGGACCTCTCCTAATTTTATTTATTAATGATTTCGCTCAATGCTTCACAACTTCTAACAGATAAAGTCCACAAACGACAGTTTAGACATGCAAGCTGACCTTGATAGGTTAACTCAATATTGTAAAAAAAAAACAAGGCATAATTAGGGACTAAATAGCGCCAGGGTTTAGGATACCTTGTGTCCTTGTTTACTCAGCTCCACTGGCTTCTGTATACGACGGCTCTTTTCGAGCCTGAAGTGTGAGATTAGTGGACGCCCTAAAATAATAATAACAATAATAAAGTGAGTCACACAACACATCGACGAGAGAAAAAAAGTACGTGGTCCGATAATAATAATAATCCGGCTCAAAGAAACAAAATATAGCGACGCTTCTGATCTACGTCAGGAAAAAGTCTCTAAAAATGTGGACTGTAAGCTGGATGCGTTCGTTCGGGCAACCGGGTGTAAAATGGGGATAACAAAATGGCAAAATGGGGCATAACTCCCATCTCTCTCTCATCGAGGCAGTAATCGATGCCCTTTGTGTCGTCTTCTACTGCACCAATTGGCTGTGGGAGGGTTTGGCACTCCCTCTCGCGTGTTACTAAAATTATGAACAAGACGAGACGACAAACTGGCCGAAATCAGCAGTCGTGGCTGTACAAAATAACTTGACTGGCAGCGACAACTGTCTATAGCGAGAAACAATTTAAGACTTTACCAATAAAATATGCCGTTTTTCCTACTAAAAATGTATCTTTCGATGTTCATAATGCCAATAAAAAGAAAATAAAGATTATTATTATTATCATCGAAGTCAGCTTTCAATATCTTGTGAACTAGTACCCATCCCTAATGATAGTTACACTAACTAGTCCCGAATTAATTTGATTTGAATGTACTGCCTTTATTTACAGTAACGTCCTCTTAATCTTCACTGTGTGGACAGAACGATAGATACTCGTAAAAAATGCAGGGTTCTCTTCCGTTAATTTTTTAGAATATATCTTAGAAACCTTAATAAAACTACCTAGTTCAGAATATTGTATTTTTTATTTATTTAACCCTATTTCTTTTTAAGACCTTTGGGCTGTAATTTGTAACTGAATCCGTCCCTGTAAACATCACTCCTTATGGTTTATTGCGTTTCCACTTGTTCGTGACCGCATTGGGAAAACAGAGAAACATTCCTTGCCAACTTGGAAAAAAAACGTGCGAAACTGTAAATACATTTCTTACCTATCTAGATGTTTATCTATCGTCCTGATATGTTCTCAGTTGATGTATCATTCGATATATTTTATTTATATGTATTTGATGAAATGAATTGATTGAAACTAGGAATAATTGATTTGAAAATTTATTAGGAGACAAGAAAAATACAGTTAGATTTTTTCAAAAACGTTGAAATAACTTAGAGGTTTTTAGCCATGTAATATACGTTATATTTGTTATGTAGTAAAGCTGGGTCCAGATTAGTGAGCCAATCCTGTAATGTACCACGTTACGTAATGCTCGCTTGAAATCTACGTATCGCGAGGATGTTGCAAAATTTCTGTGAACTAACAAATTTCAGTTATATATATATATATATATATATATAAGGTTCCTGTTGCTCCTATGTGAAGCATAGGGCCCCAATAAACTTCCGTAATTTGGATCTGTCTTGCGCTAGATGTTTTAGCTCCCTCCATGTTTTGCCGCTTTCGCTGGCTTCTTTCATGGTTAGTCTACGCCATGTGTTCGTTGATCTGCCACATCTACGGCTCCCTTGTGGGTTCCAATCAAGAGCCGTTTTACTGATGGACAAAGGGTTGTTCCTTAAGGTATGGCCATCCATCTCCACTTCCACTGCTTTATCAGGATGTCTATGGGGCTTTGGTAGGTTCTCTCCCAAAGGCTAGCGTTGGTAATAACGTCAAGCCAAAATATGCGTAATATTCTCCGCGCCTCCTTTACGAGAGAATCTAGCATAGCAGTCATGTTGTCGAAGGTGTGAGATAGAAGGCAAATGTCATCTGCCATCAAAATTTCAGTTAGAAGGTATTTTAAATACACAGTGTAACTCATCTTATGCAAATTTTGTAGAAAAAAATACTCCGACAATACTGGGTTAAGATATCTTAAACTCCCCATACACTATGAGGCATGCATCGCTTCACGGCATCGATTCCAAGGCATCATGAAACAGGCATCACTGGCTGTTGGACACACACTACTGATGCATGCCTCGATGCAGAACATTGAGTCGACGGTTGAACACAGCTTTGTTTAGTATACAATTCGACGTTTGTTTAATTGTCACCGGTTTGAAATAAAATATAAACATGAATAGTGATTTACCATTGCCAGTGATAATTGCCTTAATTGGTGTATCACTTAAAAAATCAAAGAATCCAAAAAGGTAGTGATGTAACAATTGGATTAAAGATAAAAATGTATATTCTAATTGTCGGTTATTGAGTGAATTAATAATAAATGAACCAAAAGATTATTACAATTATTTAAGAATGGATGACCGTCATTTTCAATACCTATTAAATAAAATTCGCCCAAAAATTGTAAACAAACATTGATGCAAGTCTACACATGTTGAATCCTGGAGTCGGCATCAGTTAGACGGCATCCAGGCTCTCCAACACTGTCGTGATACTGATGCGTGCATCGGCTCACGATATCGGTGACGCGGCATCACAGAGGCCGCCATACACATAATGACGCTTGCATTTCGTCAGTCGTGACTCGTTGCATCGCTGCCTGTATGAAACTGTATGAATGAAAACCCCCATACACTATGGTGTATGGGGGTTTTAAGTTAGTATTAACTTTACATTGTAGTTTTATTCAATTCTTGTTAAAACTTCACATATATAATATATAGAATACACAAAATATCTTGAAAAAGTTCAACTGCTGGCGAAACAAGCCGAAAAATATTTTTTTTAAATTATTAACTAACATTTACTATCTAGTCTAGGTCATTTGTGTCAAATGTCCATGCTTGCAGGCATCAAAACTATCTTGAACACGTCCAACTAAATTTGGCGAACTCCTTTGTGTTCGCGACAAAAATCAAGACGGAACGGATCACATTGACGTACATTAGGGTTTTAAACAATTGTTGTGGAAACCAAACACACAAAATCATGTATTTCAAATACATTTTTACTCATTTTAGTACACGGTATACCTTGAAATGTACGAAAAATAAATAATAATAACGGAAATTACAACATTGCACAATGCGCGTAGTTAAACACAAATCAAAGTAAGTGACGCCACTAAAATTTGTTAAGCTAACTGTTGGTAATGTAATGGACGAAATTTGGTTTCTGCTTGGGACTGGTAATATCATCCTGTGATGAAGTTAACTTGAACGTACTCAAGAATATCTTAGAAAGTTTACGGAAAATAAACCAAATATAAATTATTTACATAAAAATGTGCATAATAAATAAAAAAAACACATATAATAACTTTCGCGGACCACTAAAATTTTTCTGGGCGCCACTGGTGGTCCGCGGACCACCTGTTGAGAAACACTGGTATAGCCTTCCTGCACCAAAAATCTTCCATTTGTATGTGTTGGTTTTCAAAATCTACTAAATCTTGCTACGTAACTTAATATAATTTTAAATTTTGTCTTTAAATGATGATTTATTTAAATTGTTTTTTAATTTTTTTATAAATTAATTCCTTATTCTATATAAAGTCTTTAAGTTATTACTTGATTTTATAAGACAAACAAAGAGCAATTTATGATAGGAAAGTAGAAATATAAACAAGAAAATCCTTTTTAAAATAAATCTTTAACAAACAATTGAAAAGTCCATGATATTTATTTGATTCTTAATCTTTCAGTCTGAATTAATGGCAAGTCGAGTTTTTCTTTAACAAGAGAGTAAAATAAAACCAATTTATAGGCTTAAATATAAATTTTCAATATTCAGGTTGCGAATTAAGACCTGTATACTTTAATAAATTGTTTCAAAGAAACAATTATTTTAATCCTTCAAGGATATTAAATACGTTAATTAAGTCTGATGGATGATTATTTATACTTAAAAAAATTCATTGCCGGAATTATGTGTTTATAAGACTTATTTGGGATATATATTTTTATCAGATGAATATATTAATATGACATATGTTAATTTTATTTTTATTTCTTATTTTATTGTGAAATAATAAATAATATGATCTAATCCTTAATGCGGTCTTCAAAATATGGTCCTAGGAAAACTGTGGTCAATGATCAAAATCAGAATTTTGTTATTTTAATTTATAAAATCGAATAGAATAAAGAAATATAATAGCAATTAATTGAATAATCTTGTAGAATGATAATAAATTCATGAATGATAATCAAATTAAGTACCTATTTGCAACTCAAAGAATAGCAACCAGAAAATATTATGTAGCAAAAAAAAATATCTTGTTCTATGAGAAAGTTTTTTATTTTAAATATTAAACTGCTGTAAACGCCACTCTTTAGCGACGCAACTGGCCAAAGGAGTGTTTTAGATTAATATGTGCGCATTTTTCATTCGTAATTACGTCATTGATACCCAGTATTTTTACCGATCGCCAACATATATGAGGGAGGTATTGTGATCATACCGATTTTGACATTTCGAGGTTTCGATGGATCTCCACGAATTGAGGTCCCTACATAACGTTTTGACTATTTTTAGCATGATGTCTGTCGGTCTGTTTGCCCGTCCGTCCGTCTGTCCGTCGGGACGTCTGTCTGTCTGTGTACACGTGCAGAGCAAATTCGGCTAAAAGGATTTTTATGAAACTGCATATTTAAGCTTTTGACATCAATGGCACGAGTTGATCGACTTTTGGTAAAAATCGGTTGACTAGAAATGGGAGTTTACTCGTGTCGATTTTAAGATTTTTGCGAATATTTAGCAACAGAAATATATTTCGAAAAAAATTATTTAACAAAAGTTGCTATAAATGCAATTCCATGGTCATGATAATTAATATCTCTGTTAGAAAATATTAGACCAAGTTATTTCTACTCTGCTGCTAGAATATATTTTATACAAGTACTTTACGATGCGAGTCGGTCCTGTGGTGGCCACAGCTGATTTTTTATTTGGTTATGACCAAGGATGGGGGCGCAAAACAAGTACTTTGCCTGAAGCGCAGAACTACTTTTTTCCGGTTCTGCCATATAGCCTATGTTTTAATACTGGTTCTACTCTTTTATCCCAAATTTCGCTAAAATACATCCAGCCGTTTTTGCGTGAATTTCGTACAAAGAGATAGAAATTTTTGCAGATGTCGTCTTATCATTTGAATCAATTTTGTTAATATAGAAGATAAATAGTGTAAATAATGAATCTTCAACCCTTCAGTTTTCCTTTTGGGAAAGATGTGGATTGGACTAAATGGTTTTTGGGTTGAAACTTTTGGAAATTCGTGATCTTGCTAACATTCGTATTATTAATCAACTCGTGGAACAAATTAAATTCATTGTCAATGTATGTCTGTATATCTTCTATTCAATGCTTTATTAATTAATTTTATTTTCGACAACCACTGGCATTTTATTAAAATAAAAATTAAATCCAATACAATTTAAATGTTGAAACAGTGTGCAAATAACTGCCTACGTTTTAATGTTGATGTAAAAATAATTTTGTTCATTAGTGCGTGTAAATGTTGTTCGTATTTTGTTTCGCTTGTCCCCAGATGACAGATGTAGGTGTTTAAGTGTTTGTAAGTCGATTTTACTTCTGGATTAACTCGAGTGGATTCATATTTCATACCGTTGTAATTTAATCTCCTTACCAACGAAACGTTATAAAAAAATAACACAAAATATTTATCAATATCTAATTTCATTTATAAAACACAAATATAAAAAAATTTGGAGTAATGTCGAACATTTGATGGACTGAAAGACCAATTGATGAGTTACAAAAAAAATTGAGAAACTTAAATTGGCCTTTGAGTCCTTTCCTATTGGATAAAATCAAGAATAAAGCTATCTTGTACAATACTATTTCATTACAATACATTTTAGGCAAATACCGTCTTATTTATCGCTTAATTTTGTGACCTTCTCAGTGTTTTCCAAACACCGATCCGCGAGATTTTTTTGCCGATCCGCGAGATAGTTTTGCCGATCCGCGAAATTTCTTGCCGGTCCGCGAAATTTTTTGCCGGCTCATAGAATTATTTTTATGTGCAACTATATAAAACAAAAAATTGATGTGAAGTGTGAATTTTCACACATTGCAGGGTTACACAGGTATATAATAAGTGAAGGCGGAATGCTGAGTGTGTAGGACAAATTTTGCTTTGTAGTAATCACGGCAAAATGAACGATATTTTTAAAATAATATATCGTCTGTTAATCTGAGCTTTAAAAACAAATTATATGTTAAAATATTTTTTTGTTAATTTTAATTCGAGTACCTAATACCATTATTTCGGTTTCTAAATATGTGCAGCATTTATTTTATATAGCAAGGTTCATTAAGATTTTGAAAATTGCGCCTATGGCTTCCATTGGTTGTTTTAAGTCATATGCTCCGCTCTATGGTTTCGTATACATGACACATAGAATGAAAATATAATTCCAACAATTCCAACTGGTTATTAAATTTACGATTTTAAAAGATAAATGCAACATTTGCCAAAATATAACTAGAATTTTGACAAAATAATTTAAACAAAATAAAAATGGAAAAAAATAATCAAAATTGTCTCCTCTGCCCGGGAGAGAACCCTAGTTTGCTGCGTAGCAAGCGAGCAATCTAACCATTAGACTAGGATACGCCTTCTAGTATAGTGTCTTACATAACTATGACTTTTGTACATCGTCAACAAAAAAACACAAAAAATGCCTTATTTTCCGAAAACATAATCTGATCAAAAATATGTACTTTAGTATAGGTTCACACCAATGTACATTACTTAGAATTTTTTCAGATTTTTAGTTTAAACCATCTGGGCTACAGGCTGTGGGACAATTTTTTTTTGAACAATTTTGGCCAAATCGCATCAAATTAATTTATTTTGCAAAAATAAAATGTTGATCGTTAATCCACGTACGCTTTCCTTTGATACCCTACTCAAAATTTAAAAAAATATTTTTTTTTCGATGATCACATATTTGTTTATATTTTTAGGGGGATATGTTTTTTAGATGTTTTAGTATTTTGTCTATATGCGGGTCAGAGAGTTGTATAAGCATGCCAAATTTCAACTCTCTAGGTTTAGCCGTTTGGCTACAATTTTTACCGAACAGACAAGCAGACAGACCGACGACAAAATGACGGTATAAGGGTTTTTTGGTCATACCTGCAAATCCCTAAAAATTATGTTAATTTATAAAATACAATAATAATTACTTTTAACAATAAACGATATACATTTTATTTTTATTCAGGGCCGGGATATCCACCTCGCAATAAATTTATTCACTAAAAAAAAAAACATTTTACTATACAAAAATTCGCCTAATAAGTTATAAGCCACTTAATTTTGAGATGAAAATCTCTGTTCTTAATCTGTTAATTGCATAAGTAATAATTTGTTTCTTTTTTTCACTAATTATATTTGATTTTTATATGTTGTTTTTTGTGTTTGTTATCAGTTTACTTCTTCTCGTACGTGTATTAATGTACATATAACTGCCCCGCCGTAACCGGGGGGCTCGAGACGGTCGCACTCCCCCCCCCCCCCTTTAATCCGGCTCTGCCAACAGCTATCAATGCTGAGTCCCAAAACTTTAGAACGCCATGTCTTATAAAGTTTTTTAACACATGTTTGGGTTCACTGTAACACGCGTGACTCTATTAGTAATATTTCAAGGGAAGAATGATTTGTATCGCGAATCGTTGGGATCGGCGCGCTCGGCAAAAGATGCCGGCAAAGTGGATAAATCATATGAATCGGAGCCTGCGGCAAATCGGACATTTATGAGTTATGAGATTCACCTTGCAGCTCCATCGCCCCTCCTGCTTTTTGTCACCTAAACTGACAACACTGTTCATTTGTTTTACGATTGTTTTTTTCACCTTGTTTTTGTGAAGACTTTATTTGGCAACTATTTGAAAACGCCGTTACTAAAAGCTTTATATCAGTATTATTTTTTACTCCGAAGATCAGTTTTAACTCCGAAACACCTCCCTGGAATATTAATTTTGAGATGCCTTATAGCCTATGTTTGAATACTGGTTTTACTCTATCATCATACCAAATTACTTGAAAATATTTCTAGTTTTTGCATTAATCTCAGACAGACAGACAGACAAAAATAGATTTTCTGCGGATTGTTGTATATTCGTCTGAAATATGTCGAAAGCAAATATAAGGCAGAAAAAATGAAAAGCCTTCTAATTTATTAATATAGATGATAGATAAAAAGAAAGTATTAGTTTGTAAAGATAGTTTTAAAAAGGGGGCAGGCTCATATTTCATAGGCTCTGAGCCTTTTTGTGGTCTTTTTTTTACTTTTTTTGTCGCAAATGTCAAAATTTTAGACCGTAACTCAAAAGTAACCATATAACTGTGATCCAAAGCTAAAAATATATAAGAATACCAATTTTCCAACATTATAAAAAAAAAATCTCTAAAATTTTGAAACTTTGATCAAAAATTTTTGACTCCGATTTTAGCCAAAATATAGTTTTGATCTAATTTTGGGGTGAGGATTATGAAAAAAATTAGAGTTGTGCTTTTTTTTCACAATTATCATAAATATTGTAGATTATGCTATTACAAAAAGTATATAAAACAAAAAAGATTTGTTTCCTTATGATTAACTATTTTCGTCATTTATGATTTTGCTGTTAGTCAATAATAAGGAAGATATATGTAGATTGTACTTTTACCTTGTCCCCCCGTAACTCCCCAAATTTTCATCTCACTGAAAAAATACTTTGAACAAAAAAAGTTTGTTTTCTTATTATAAACATTTTTTAATATTTATTTTTCTAAGTCAATAATAAAGGAGATATTTTAAGTTTATAAATAAACATCCGAAACACACCTCTAGAATAAAAATTTTGAAATGTCTACTAGCCTATGTTCGAATTCTGGTTCTACTCTATCATCATACCAAATTACGTAAAAATATATCCAGCCGCATTTGCGTGAAACTCGTACAGACAGAGAGACAAAAATTGATTTTTTTTGCGGATATTGTCTTATAATCATCTGAAACATGTGGAAACCAAGTATGAGACAGAAAAAATAAAAAAATAAACCAGATATAGCCTCCAATTTTATTAATATATGTATTAGTTTTTGCAGAAAAAGGTTGTACGGGTTGCAGACATAAATAAAGCAACTAGATCTAGCTGATCAGTTTAATTTATTTCTTCATCAGAGCTACACAAAATATAAAATATGAAGTACAAGAGGTGGTTATTCAGTGTTAAAAACATTGATCTAAAAGCGTACGGTCATTGTAAAATAATTAAAATAAGTTGAAAAAATTATAAACCAATAAGTCAATAATTAAAATATAAATAAATTTTCTAGCATTCTCAATTACTGCTCCATCATATGGAATCCTATGTATGATGATAAACTCATTAATAAGTTAGAAAAAGTACAGATTAAAGCCGTGAAATACATTATATTTAAAAAAAAAAAAAAAACTGGGCTTACTGACTACAGTTCAGCTCTACTTGAACTAAATATGTTGTGACTAAGGAATCGTCGCATATTGTCGGATATGGTTACATTATTTAAAATTTGCAATAATATTATAGACTGCAATGATCTGTTAATGTTGTTCACTTTTTTAGTTCCGTCTTATAATGTTCGCAACCAACATTCGGTTTTCGTTTCCAAAACTAACAATAATATATTTTCCAATTCACCCATTGAAAGACTTCCACATTCAACAATGTCTTTAATAATGTTGACATTTCAAATTACACATTATATACATTAAAATCACATTGTAAAATTATATTGCAACATTTGGGTTCAAGTTCAGCCGAACTCCAGTTGCTTTTATTTAATTTGTTGTATTATGTAACTAATAAATAAATAAATAAAATAAATAAAAATAAATAAATAAACTTATTGTAACACATTTTTTCGTACATGACTGTGGCGAATTTTATAATTCAATATATAATAAATATAAATAGATGTTAAAAATTTTCAAATCAAAAATAAAATCGTTGCAGTCTTGTAGTATCGTGTAATAGGTAAACTTTATGGGCGTGATTGTTAAAAAAACTCTTGAACACTGCTGTGGGTTCGTCCTGTTAAAATGTAAAATAAAATAAATAAATAGTCAAAAAATAAAATAATTAAAAACACATACATTATTAGTTTTGTATAAGTAATCTGCGGTATTTGCTTTACCCTTAAAGATAACTTCTGAACAACCTCATCAAGTTAATACATAATATGTTAATTTAAATCTTTTTATTTAATAGTTAAAAATAAAAATTAAACTCATTTTAAATTTAAAATTTGTAAAAATCATTATCCTAATTACACAGTAGAAAAATTAGTTAACATTATCACCATCAAAAAAATGTAAATAAAAGCAATAAAGAAGCGCAGAGATCGTCCGATCAAGAGAGTTTCTGTCTTATGCCGCTGGATTCCAAATAAGGTATACCTGCGCCTTACCTGACTCCGCAGACAGATTTTTAAGAAGTTATAATTAATATAAGCACTTATTGCTATTTATATTACTTTAAATGGTAAAAAATATGCATTTCGTAATTTATAATGTTTATGTTGTTGGTTTTCTGCCATTTCATGTTTTGAAATTGCTTTCCATATGATAAATTTTCTGTTTAGCTGCCGTGTTGCTGGAATTTAAGTTGTTAGTTTGATTTATGTTTTAAGATTTATTATTGTGGCTTATTGATTGGCTGGTATTAAGGGCGAGTATGCAATTGAAAGTAACCAACTTATCAATCCCTGCGGGAAATTAATTATAATATTACGTACGTGTAAAAATTTAATAATTTATAAACCAATTAGGACGCAATTTTGTCGTATGAAAATATTTTTGTCCATACAGTAACATACCTATATATTTGCACAGCGTCAAAGTGGTACATATATCAAAGACGTTATGTTCTGTTTCTTAACCTCTGTCACTTTATGAAAAAAAAGGTGGTATAGTATTTCCAAAATGAAATGGCCACTTTCCCTTTCTGATTTCAATAATGACTGATAGTATAACCATTATACCTGTTGAGTTTATTGTTCTGTTAAAAATATTTGCCAGGACCGTAATAAATAATTAAATAAACGTGTTTTCTTATATACTATTTAGAATGAACTGTATGTATATACTCACATGACATTCCTTCACATTTTTATCAGGCTGAGGCTGGCTATATTTGAATTATAAATACAGGCATGTTTAAAAATCGTTTTGTTTTAAAGTCTTTATAGTCTATATTAAATACTTCAAATTTGCACAAACAAAAATGTTTTTTTGCAGCAAAAATAAATCCTGGAAACTTCAAATAATTATACACATGGCTAACTTTGTATGGAAATTCTATTCCGTCTTCTTCAAACTTTTTTATTAGAAGATGCACAGTCGGCACAATTTATTATTGTTTTAGACATGAAACTATCTATTTTCTTGAAAACTTGTAAATCGGGTCGTTTTCGCTGCTGATGTTTACCACGAAAATTGATACATTGAATTGTTCTGTATGGAACACTAGTTAATTCCGCAGTTCTAAGTATAGGTTTGTCATTACCTTCTGAAACTAACTTTTTATAAACGTTCAATTTCAGAACTTTGCAATCTTCTGACAAATCACATTTTTCTTTAGTAGCCACGTCCACATTTTCGCATTTCACGTCAACGTCCACATTTTCGCACTCCAAGTCACCTTGTACAGATTCACTATTTTCTCTACAGAAATTAGGAATTTCTTCAAAATCAAATGGTCGCCAAAGAACCATGTTGTTAATGTATGCACGCTATGAACGTTGAAAATTATCTAACAAACAAGTATAACAACCCCTAAAATTTAGAAACAATACGATTATTAATTTGGAAAATATCCTTAATTGTTTATTAGAAACTTTAATTGAACTAGATGTACATCTATTCGATTTAAATTTAAAATTCCCTTCAAAGCTCTTACATTCTTTATATAGTTACGGGTCTTGGGATTCCTGCCATAAACCCATTACTGCGTTGTTAAGCTTGTTGACAAGAGTGGCCATTTCATTTTGGAAATATTATACCTAAGCATGACGTTTTGGTTGTATACAATTCAGTCATTTAGAACAGAGGTGGTTTTTATTTTCATGTCGTGGGTCGCTTTCAGTAACCCAATTTCCTTTTGCAATTTCAATTTTTTACGATCTTGTCGTGTTAAATGCACCTATTTACGTCGGCATAAATACGCTTAGGCCCAGTCTTTCCACCTTCAGATAAAGTTCCAGGTAACTATCTGACAGATAAGGTTATTTGTAACTTCATCTGCTGAATAAATGTCAATACCAGTCAGTGAATCCAATACGTCAGTCTCATTATACGTTAGATAACCATCCGATAGAAACATTTGTATAGAAAGAAGTGATGACATTTACTCAGCAGATGAAGTTACAAATAATCTTATCTGTCAGATAGTTACCTGGAACTTTATCTGAAGGTGGAAAAACCGGGCCTTACTGTGTAAGAAGCCTAAAGAAGGGCGATAGAAAAAAGTTGGCTTCGCCAGAAAAAGATACATTATACACAATATAATGTATAAAAGTAAAAAAGAATACATTTATTGAAAAAACACTATCATGTTTTGACCTGGGAAAAGCATTTCAATGTGTTGAGTTTGAAATACTTCTAAGCAAGTTGGAAAATATATGAGTTAGAGGATCAGCGTTGGCACTCCTAAATAATAGGAAACAATGTGTGTATTATGGAGGAATATTTTATAAACGTGCTAATAGGAATCCCACAAGGCTCAGTATTAGGGCCTATACTGTTTGTTTTATACATAAATAATCTCCCTAAGTATGTAGGATTTGAGACTATATCATTTACGGATGACACAAACTTTTTATGCTCAACGGAGGAGCTAAATACTTAAATTGCCTTAAGAAACACGTGTCTATAACTAGCAACGGAGTGGTTTAACTCTAACAAGCTCTTGTTAGACACTGTAATAACAAAGCACCTCATAATCACAAATAAGCATATTGAGATCGAAGAAGAAGCCAGTGCAAAATTTTTAGGGATAAATATAGATGCAAAAATAACTTAGAAAGAACACATAAATCAGTTATGTACAAAATTATCGAGAGCTATCTTTGTGGTATGGAAAATTAGCAAGGTAATAACAAAAGAAGCAGCAAGAATGGCATACTTTGCTCTTTTCCATGCTCATATAAATTATGGCATTATCCTATGGGACTTCAATGATTTCAAGCTTTGGTTACCTTAAATATGCTTGTAAAACAGCACAGCCTTAATGCCCTGTCAGATGTACAGGATTTTTTGACATTAATGTTTGGTTTTGCCGTTGATATTGATGACTCATCGGGGTCTACCTATGATTGTGTTCATTTCGGATTGTTGTAATAATCCATTTATCATCGCCGGTAATAATCTTTCACAGAAAATCCGTCCTGCATTACCTGACAAACAACATAAAATATAAATAAAGTGTACAGTCCGCTCCATAATTCATTGTTTAGAGAATTCATGTGGTACCCACTTCGATTTTATTTTCCCATCTCATACAATCGTCTCTAAACTGTTGCTCGATCAACGCAGCTCTTCCGAGATTTTGTCTTGCGTCTATGACGGTTTTTATACAATAATGCTTGCAAATTATTCGATCTTTGTAACATTCCTAAGGGTGGTCAGTGACATGAAAATTACCGGCTTTAAAACGTCGAAACTAATATTTGCTAGTACACAACTCCTTCACCAAGAACAGAGAATATTTAATTCGCTTGCCGTAGCAGCGTATTTACCTTGTTGAAACTTTTATCAAATGTATTGTTTTCCAAACAATTTATTAATTTATTTTTTTCCTTCCAGGTGAGTCACAAGTGGGTCCTTTTATGAGTCTTATAACTCCAGTTTGGAGTATATAACTTCTACTCTTGGGTATTTGTAAGTATTTAATAATAGTTCTTTATTTACCATATTTGTTAATATTGAAATCGAAATCTTGTCCGATTTAAAAGCTCTTAAATTGATCCTTCAAACCATAATTCTTTCTGAACAACGGACATAAACTTGAAAAACAGTTTAGTAAAATTTACAGTGGTTCTAAACCTTTCAAGTATAAAAGTCGTAACATGTTGTTAATATAATGAATTGTCTGTGGATGTATATAAACGTTTCCTTGTTTTGAAATGCATTTAATGGTTTATTTAGTTTAATGATCGTCAACATGTAGTCAGCCCAATTACAGATAGCATACTTGTAATATGTGGGAGGAATTATACGAACAAACCTCGGAGTAGTGTATAATAGTTACCTACTATAACACACCCACAGATACACTGACTATTGTAAGCAGTGCCGGAGAAGATTCACGGAATTCCAAGGAGATGTAGTTTCTTTCTTCTTGGACAGTCAGGTTGATTTTCGGCCGCACACACAATATTTGTTAAGTGTGAGTGGATTGTAAAACATATCATTCCATCGTGGAATCGGCACATTTACCTGCTCGAAACGTCTATCGCTTTAGTCGTCATAACCTAAATAAGTTAAACAGAATCGGGTCTATTCTGTATCTTAAAAAGTTAAAAATTAACTTCAAGGTCGAAGTTAAAAAAATTTAACCACGCTTTACAATATTTTGTTATTCTGTAACTCTATTACGTTTAAATTTTAACCTCGATGTGGTTAATTCAGTAGGTTATAATCGGAATTTTAACGCCAGCCAAATACATGGCGTTAAGTTTTAACCAGCTGTAATATTAACCTCTAAACGTCAAATAGCCAGAAAAAATGCATTTTTAGAATTAATCATGGCAAGTCTGTTTATTTTAAACCAATTATTACTAGAACAAATTGAACATCAAGAGGTTAATAAGTAAAAAATTAATATAAGAATGAAAAAAATATAAAAATGCTTTTTAGGAGATCAGTTCGAATTAAACAAAGGCAACTGCCTGATATGAGTGACCCTTTTAATTTACCTGAAGAAACATTTTAAAATATTTTCATTTGTCTAAAACTTGTACGGAATATCTCGTTTTACAAATGTTGTTTGAAAATCCGAGAAGAACCAAAAGATTTCCCAATATATTGCAAGTAAATGTTTAAAACTTTAAAATTGTGATACATTTATAAATTTTGATTTCTCTATTTGTTTAAAAATAAAAATAAGGTAAACATAACCTGAAAATAAAAGTATCTTAATACAGAAGAAAGAAAAGAGATAAAAAATATTGATACATTTGCATGTTTTGGTAATATTATATTATTTAATTTCTGCACCCATAATTATTTATGTATAAAAAAATAAAATACAAACGCGCAAATATTGTACATTTGTGCAATATAGATTTATTATATTTGATCGTTGTTGATTCACGATTCAACCATAACACATGTTTACATTAAATCCACACTTACACAAGCCAAATACCTTCCCTTGTAGATAATTTCACAACACAATTTTAACCATAAGGTTAAAAAGTTAGAACTTAACGCTAGGGTTATAACCTGAGATACAGAATAAGAAACAAGGTTAAAATTTTAACGCCTAGTTAAAATGTTACTTTTTAACCATCATTTTTAACCTAATCTTTTTAACCACAAAAGATACAGAATAGACCCGAATAGGTGTAAATGGTAATCTGTTAAATTGGTGTAAAACGCACCTTGTAGATAGAACTTAATGTTGTCGTTCATGACTGTAAATTTGACGTCAAAGTAACTTTCGGTGTACCCCAAGGAAGTCGCCTAGGGCTACTTTTGTTTAGTATTTTTTTATAATTGATATAAATATGTGTTTTAATAAATATAATTTTCTTCTTATGCCGATGATTCTAAAATTATTTTCTGCAAATTTTAAATTTTAATGATTGTAACAACATTCAGTTTGATTTATAACCGAATATTGACTGTCCGAGTTTTAAAGCTAAATAAATTTAAAATATTGAAAAATAACATTTACTAAAAGTAGAGATACAATAGATTTAAATTATAATATTAATGCAGATGTCATCTCTAATAGAGCCGCAGTAAGGAAAACTTGCGCTAGGGGCAAAACTGTATTTTGGCGCCCTTGGCAAAAAAAGGTGGTCCTGCTTTCCCAAAATCCAAGTGATGAGCAAAAAAAAAAAGGTCCTCACCTCCCAAAATCAAAGTGATGAGAAAAAAAAAGGTCCTCACTTTCGCAATGTGGCGCCCCTTAGTCAAGCTCGTCGGCGCCCTTTTCCTTAGTGCGCTAGGGGCCGTCGCCCCCTCCGCCCCCCACCCCCCTGCTGCTGCTCTGATCTCTAATGTGACATTTATTAAAGATCTGGGAATAACTTTGGATCAGAAATTAATATTTGACATACATATTGACAATTTTAATAAAAAAAGCTTACAAATTATTGGGGGTTGTGTAAAAATTTTAAATGGCATAATACACTTATCTGCATATTTTTTTTTAGTTAGAAGTCAATTGGAATTTTGCTCTCTTAGTTGCTCTCCACAGTATTTTGTATAAACTAATCGCATTGAAAATATACAAAAAGAATAGACTTTAATAAAAATAAAACAAATGAGCTACGTCGGGTGAATAAGCAGCGTGTGGAAGTACTTCGCAGCCACAATGATGCTAATCTGAACAGTAAGAGCAATATGCGCCTATGTCTTCGATTATTTTTATGTCGACATTAGTGCATCCTTACTAGCCATAAAAACTGCGTTTCCACAGCTTGTAAAATACTATTTTCTAGTGATACTCTTTCTTCCAGATATCGGTATTCATATATTGCTGGATTAAATTTAGTTTCTTTGCCAGTTTTATTTTTTAGTGAACTTTGGACGTCAACTTTGCAAATTGATCTACATTTATTAGTTTATCATGTTAGCATGATGGGTAATTAAACCCAAGGTCCACGCATAGCGACATTGAGCCAAATGTATAGCTTCTTGTAGCTCTTGGCCTACTAGTGACTTCCTTCGGTCGATCCAGTATTTGGGAGATCTGCCTCTCGATTGACGTCCCACTACTTTCCCTTTCACGATCTTTTCCAAGCCAACTTTTTATCTGGATATATGTGCAAAGTATAGAACGAGGAGTTGTTTTACCTTGTCAATTAATTTGTGATGGTTAGTTTGTATTGTTCAGTTTTGATTTCTATCTCTACTATATATCCACAGTTAATATCACAACCTAGAAGATTGTTGTACTCAATGACTGATTGGCAATCAATATCTTAAATTTGATTAGTGTTCCAATAAAAAACATTGTCTTTCTATTCCTTGGTGGTACTTTCAACCTTATGCAGGACATAAGAGGTGATGCAAGATTTTGATTATAGCCAGAAGGATAGATGTTTCACAGATTTGGGGAAATAGTACATTGTATACCGCCAAAAACAAAGTTTACTCGCAATTTTTTTTACATTTATTTATTATTCTGACTGCAGTTTCGGCTTTTACCATTTTCAGAGTTATTGTAACTTTTATTATGACATGAGATGACGAATTGCGTTGATTTGGAAGACATACTATGTACCATATGTTTATAAAATGTCCATATCATATATTTTTCTTATAATTTCAATTGTCCAATGGACAGATTAATATGTGTTGTGGCACTTTTTCTATAATTCTGCCTTTATAATATTTTAGAATGGTGCGCCACTGGTAGTTCCATGTAGCTATTGTAGCTGATGACTTCCCATTCCTATATACTTTTTGGATTAATGAGAAGGACTGGTTTTTAGTTAATCAAGAACTTGTTTGGTTGTCAGTGTGAAATTTTAATATTATTTTATTAAGGATTGATATGATTATGAATATTTATATGGTTATATTGAAATTATATGTTAGTTTATCTTTGATGAAGTGATCTTGATACATTAAAAGAATTAAATCAAATGAAATTGTATCAAGGGCAATGTTTAAACTCGAATACATTAGCCCAGTATTTCGTTTTCTGGTTCTCAAAGTACATAGAGTGTCGTGTAAAAAGTAATTTTTCAATTAGTATTTCTATGCATATCACGGTAAAGAACTGAAGAAAATAATATGAAAATTAGCACTCAGAAGAACAATGGTAATAAGCAGGGTAAAAGTAAAACTTTCCAACAAAGGTAGGGAAATTCAAATACCTAGAAACAGTTTTTTAGAAACATGGAAAAATTGAAGTGAAGTGTGAATTTTCACACATTTCAGGGTTTTGCAGGTATTTAATAGGTGTAAGAAGACAACATAATACTGGATGTCTAGGTATATTTATCACATCAAAATCCACAGTTCTTTTGATAATCACTTTTATTCGTTATTTGAGAACTAAGAGCTTCCATTTAATTTTTTTAAACAAAATTTAAATAATTTGCCATCATCTCAGCGTTTTCTCTGCATTTGCTTCGTATTCAAGTCTTCATTAAATTAATGGGAAATATTTTACAGTGTAGACTGTAGTGTGGTAGTGTGAGGAGCTCAGTTCGCAACTATTAAAAAAATATATTATTTTTTTAATATTTTTAATTCCAAAAAAATACACGCACTATCTTAGCTATAAATACAAAAAAATCCATAACTTTATTAGCCATAATTTAATCATGAATTAAAAAAATAATTAATTTTTTAAAACACTAAAATTGCCATATTTTCCAAAAACACAATCTGATCAAAAATTTCTCTCGTACGTTTCCGGCTCAGATCAATATACATTACCTATAATTTTTTCAGATTTTTAATTTAACGCTTTTTTGTAAAAGGGTGCGTGACAAAAACTTTTGCACATTTTTGGGTAAATTCGTGTTAACAGAAACGAATTTCAAAAAACTATCTATCGTTCCGTAATCTACGTCTTAAGAGCCTTCGTTTCCCATCAATGTTCATTACGGAGATTTTTTAAAGATTTTTAGATCAATATCTTTGGGAGATAGGGTGCAGGAAAAAAGTTTTTTGACGCATTTTTGGCAAAAATCCAATTAAAAAAATTGATGTTTTAAAAATAAAAATTTATTTGTTGATCCACTCATTAAGAGGTTTCATTTGGTGCCACTCAAAATTTAAAAAAAATATTTAATTTTTTTTATTAAATACATATTTGTTTATATTTATCCCGCGCTGTATTTTTTTGAACTCTCTATAATTTTCCTATATGAGGGTCAAAAAGTTGTACAAGTTTCAACTTTCAATTTTGCAAATTTCAATTTTCTGTGTACAATTTCTACCGTACAGACAGACACAGACGGTGACGTTATAAGGGTTTTTGGTGGTCATACCTACAAAACTCTAAAAATGGATGAAAAAATTATGGAAAGAGTAGGCGCAGCAGGAAGAATGTTCAACAGCATCAAGTCATTTTTCGGAAATTTGTATTCTGAGATAGGTATATATTTTTTGCTTTTTTTTTTAATTTTTAGTGACAATAAGACTTAAAAGTCTAGGTTGTTAGTTCTAAAAAAATTTAGGTCAATTGTTCTCAAGCGAAGAAGGCGAAATCCATGCGATTAGGCTCCACTCAACAAGACAAGTTCCGCATTAACGATCACCTCATTGAAGACGTCGAAATTTTTACTTACCTCGGAAGCATTGTCTCATGCAAATCTGGAGGCACCGAAGAGGATGTTAAAATGAGGATTAACAAAGCTAGACATGCTTTCAGTATGCTGAAAAATGTTTGGAACTCTTCGCAGTATGCCAAATCCACAAAAATTAGCATATTCAATTCTAATATCATGCCGGTTCTACTATTCGGCTGTGAGACTTGGAAAACCTCTAAAACAATTATTCATCGTCTTCAAGTGTTCGTCAATTCTTGCTTGCGTAGAATATTACGCATATTTTGGCCTGACGTTATTACCAACGCTCGCCTTACGAGAACTTACCAAAGCCCCATAGACATCTCGATAAAACAGCGGAAGTGGAGATGGATAGACCATACCTTAAGGAACAACCCTTTGTCCATCAGTAAAACGGCTCTTGATTGGAACCCACAAGGGTGCCGTAGATGTGGCAGACCAACGGACACTTGGCGTAGACTAACCATGAAGGAAGCCAGCGAATGCGGCAAAACATGTAAAGAGCTAAAACATCTAGCGCAAGACAGATCTAAATGGCGGAAGTTTATTGAGGCCCTATGCTTCACATAGGAACGACAGGAACGTTATATATATATATATATGTTAGCATCTAGCCTTCCACGAAGCCCTGTTACGTCACCATAAAATGTTATCTACATGCAATCAGTAATCTGGACCCACTAATGATGACGACTCATTAACGATAATGATGACGGCTCATTACACTAATTGGTTTTATAAAACACACGTAGAATTTGATAGAGAGATCAGATGTTTTCTTACGTTGTAAGAGTGAATACCTAGAATAAAATAGTCTGTGAACAACTTGAGTTTTATTTAAACAATAAATCCCTTATTTGTTTACATATATATATACATATATATATATGTTCTCAAGCGAAGCCGGGTTGGGCAACTTGACATAATTTAAAACACTTTGCTTAAATTTTACGATGCCAGCGAGTAACATTTAAACACCATTTTACGTTAAAAATTTGTCTTTTATTTACTGTGTTAGATAAGTTGGATATTTGATCAGGTATGTTCACAACTAGTTTATGTACTCGTAAACATAATATCTTACCACGTTTTATTTCGCGCTTGCTTTTAAAACTTTAAAACGATACCAGAGTGTGGGATTTTTAGTACTAATTTGAATACAAGATAGCTACATTAATGTCCTAGAAAACTAGTAGAGAAATGTTAATATTTTTTGAAGATTGCTGATTATATCAGTAAGGTACAAAATGAACACATAAACTTTATCATTTGTTATAGCTCGGAAAAAATATTTTTTAGTACTTTACTTGATATTTATTGGGTCATTTTTAAAGATTTATTACTAGATATTTGCAGAGGAATCTGGTAATGGAAATTTATTATATCAAAAGAAGATTAGTTGGGAGGGCATAAAATGCATATAAAATGTGTCTATTCTTTGAGAATAAATTAAGTAGTAAAAGAATTGTTTATAAGTATCACACGTCCAATACGAACATAAAGAGTACTTATTGTATCGTCTAGACAAGGAAATACATTTTGTAGACATACCTCATACATCAATTTTAAACTTGTCTCTCGAAGTATATGAGTTTATTTAGTTATGCTGACAATAATAGTTCCTTCTAGCTGTATTATATGGTTCTAGTAAATTTAATTACTGACTTAAATTAAGAGCTTTAGGTGGTAATCATTGGTCTATAATTAAGTAAGTAATTTTTCAGCTTCGAGGCTTCAATTAATTTTAGGGCTTCCGTATTTTTATTCAGAACTTAATGTAGCTATACTAAACAATATATCTTAAGGTTACAGCGGTGTTTATTGCCTTAGGCTAGTGTTTCCCAAAGAGTGTGCCGCAACATTTTCCAAGTGTGCCGCGAAATCTTAATAAAAAAATTGATGTGAAGTGTGAATTTTCACACATTTCAGGGTTTTGCAGGTATTTAGTAAGTGAATGATGATTATTTTGGATGCGAAAACAAATTTTATATTAAAATATTTTTTTTGTTAATTTTAATTCGAACGCCTAATACCATTATTTAGGTTTCTAAATATGTGCAGTATTTTTTTTATATAGCAAGGTTCATTAAGAATTTCAAAATTGCGCCTATGGTTGTTATAAGTTCCGCCCCTCTGATTTCGTGTACATTGAAACAGAATTAAATTATAATTTAAACAATTTCCACTGGCTATTAAATTTACGCTTTTAAAAATTAAATGCAACATTTGCCAAAATCAAATTAGAATTTTGAAAAAATAATTTAAATAATATAGAAATTTTTTAAAAAAAAATATATATATAGTCTCTCTTCTCCAGGGTTCGATGAGCACATATTTGTTTATATTTTTAGGGGGATATGTTTTTTAGATGTTTTAGTATTTTTCCTATGTGCGGGTCAAAGAGTTGTATAAGCATGCCAAATTTCAACTCTCTAGGTTTAGCCGTTTGGCTACAATTTTTACCGAACAGACAGACAGACAGACAGACGACAAAATGACGGTATAAGGGTTTTTTGGTCATACCTACAAAACCCTAAAAATCAGCTGTGGCCACCACATGACCGACCGCCATCACAAAGTACTTATTTAATTTATGCTGCTTTATCAAAAAATGTTTCAAATAAAAGTTGTTAGTTATTGTTTTTATAGAAACTTTTGTTAAATAAATTTTTTCGAAATATTACTCTGTTGTGAAATAAATCTGTTGAGACCGAAGTTGATCAACTCGTGCCATTGATGTCAAAATTTTAAATATAAAGTTTCATAAAAATCATTTTAGCCGAATTTGCTCTGCACGTGTACACAGACCGACAGACAGACAGATATACAGACCGACAGACATCATGCTAAAAATAGTCAAAACGTTATGTAGGGACCTCAATTCGTGGAGATCCATCGAAATCTCGAAATGTCAAAATCGGTATGATTACAATACCTCCCTTATATATGATGGCAGTCGGTAAAAAACTAGCGTTATAAATCTCTTCTTCTATGACTACGTAGGTGTGTAGCGAAATTTTTCTTCCTTGAAAAATGTGCCACGAGAGTAAGAAGATGGGAAACACTGCCTTAGGCACTTTCTGCCCCACTGTCGGGGCAGAATGAGCACGGCCGTGGTATAATGGGCAATCAGCTAAAATCTGGCGCAGAATGAACACACATGAGTGCATTCCTCATCGTTATAATCTTCTCCAGCGCAAAAACCATGTGCCCACTTGCCACATTCGCTGCACTGGAGCAATCAACGTCTGGATATGTGTGAAAAATATATCAACACAGCAAAAAACACGTTTCACCAATTTACAAAATGTAAACGCCAGCTCTCAGTCATACAACCACTCTCGGAAGACACTAGCGAAGTACTGAACGTGATTGGAATGCACCCAAACATAGCGGCGTGATTTAACAACCAAAAAGAGGGGAGTCCGTTATACCCCGGGAGCCCGTTATGCTCCGGCTCATCCTACGCGAATTCATTCCATGCTGTGCACAATTTGGACTTCGACTTATTTTTTCTCAGGCGGTCAGCCGTAAGTCGCCCCATGCTATCCGCGGAGTTAGACGTAGTCCTACTTCAAAATATTGAACAAAGTTCGACAAGATTAAGTCATTCATGAACTAACAGATCAATTCTGGATACCATCATTTGGCCACTTATAGTTTTGAGATAGTTGTAGACAGACTGCGACAACAGCCTCTGGTGTCTAGATCCGTTTTTATTACGTATTTTCTATATTCGGTTTGTTTTAAAATCGAGCTAGGTGTACGCCAGGGAGATCTATATCTCCTAAACTATTCTTGCATTGGAGAGCGTTTTTAAAAAACTTAATTGGACAGATCGAGGCTTAAACATTAATGGAGATCGTCTAAACCATTTTCGTTTCGCCGACGATATTCTTTTAATTACTGACGACTTTTAGGAGAATTAGGAGAAATTGACCAAATGATGGAAGAATTGAATAGTGAAGCCAAGGATATAGGACTCCAAATCAACATAAAAAAGACCAGAGTAATGACAAATTTAGTGCTGAGTGGTAATTTGTCAATCGCGGGTAGACCCATTGATCAAGTTTGTCACTACAAATACCTAGGACACGAAATCACTATCGGCCGGGACAACCAAACTATAGAAATAAACAGAAGAATCGGTTTGGGATGGGCAGCCTTTGGAAATCTGAGGCACATTTTAAAAGGTGATTTCCCCATCTGCCTCAAGAGAAAGGTATTTGATCAATGTGTCTTATCAGTTTTCACCTATGGTGCTGCGACTCTCACCCTCACGCGAAAATCAACAGAAAAATTACGAGTTGCTCAAAGATCAATGGAGAGAGCGAGGATTGGCGTTTTAGATCGAAAGACAAATTTGTGGATCAGACAGCAAATAAAAGTTTGTGATATAATTGGAAGAATTTCACGTCTAAAGTGGCAGTGGGCAGGCCATGTTGCCAGAGTAAATGATGATAGATGGACTAGGAGAATACTGGAATGGCGGCTTAGAGATAGTACAAGAAACCGAGGCAGACCTACTACCCGTTGGACGGATGACATTAAGAGACTGGTCGGTAATTGGCTGCAGGTGGCACAGAATAGAGAGGAATGGAGAAGCAAAGTGGAGGCCTATGTTCAGCAGTGGACGTCAATGGCTGAAAAATGATGATGATGATGATGATGATGATATTCGGTTTGTCATTAGATTGACATACTACTCAAATCGTCTATCCATTTCCTCATTGGACCCTCTCTGTATCTTTTATTGTTTCTCGGAGTCCCCTCTACCTCATATGCCCTGACCATTTCTTATTTTAATATAGAATTGCTTGTAAAATCATGGTATCATTGTCGGTTTATGCCTACAATAACCCATTCGTTCCAAGTTTATTCAATATGTACTTAAATTATGAAGTTCCTCGATATTTTACTTAATTTGTAATAAGATTACCCTAATTAAAATGTTTGCGAGTAACATTAAAGGGAATACAGATAATTTAATCAAAACAAGAAACTGCGCTTATTAAGAATTATTATATAACGTCATAGTGTAGACATCTTGTCATATCTTAGAAGATTATTGCCGGATAACTAAAAGCACAAGTTTATAGAACTACCTCGCGAATTATGTGCAGAATTCTGAAGCCAACTACAGACGAAGGCTTTAATTTAATGGAAACAATTTTCGAATTACCAAACTAGGGAACTGTATTAAGAGTACAATAATATTGTAGTTTGTAGATGCTATCAGTGAAACAGATTGTGAAAAATAGAGAACGATTATCTCTTTAAGATTCTTTATAAGATAATTTTTGTAAGAGTTCTAAATTTGAAATTTAAGGATCTACAGAAAGGAAACCAACACAAGGTTTCTAAATTCCCGACATTTTTAAACTTTGCAAAATAAAATTTCCCGGGAATCCGAGCCAATATGGTAAAAATTAAAAAAAAAAATACATTTCAAAATATTAATTTCATAGTTTGGGCAGATTAGCCAACATTAAAAAACTCACTTAATATTTGAGATGGAGGCATGTAACATTAAAAAAGAAATTACTATCTATTTCCGCACGAAGTTAGGAAATGGATAATAGTAATAACGACTATAATAGTGCTATTATTCGAGCAGAAAAAATTGAGCTTGATTTTTATTTTACAATTTATTTTATTTATTCTGTATTGCGTACGTACGAGTAGCGCAATAAATTATTTTCAAAAATACGAGGGATGTTTCCAAAGTTCTTGGAATTTAGCTATAATTTTTATTATTTTGTTTATTTTCGTCAATATTACAATGTAGTTTTTCAACATAATCTCCATTTAACTGTATACATTTACCCCAACTATAAAATAATTTTTTTAAGCCATCCTCAAAGAACTTTTTCGGTGTCTCCTCAATCCACCTATTCCAACAACCTTGGCACCCAGCGCGGCGAAACCTTGCTAACGCCCAAACAAGCATGCAAGATGTCATGAACTTCTCGTGTACCTATCCCTAGGCGCACACTAATTTGACGAATAGACATTCGCCTGTCCTCTTTCAGTAGGTCTTCGACGGCAGTAATGTTTCTTTCATTTACCGACGTGCTTGGGCGCCCACTGCGTGGATCGTCTTCTAATGATGTTCTACCGGTTTTAAAACGATCGATCCACCTATAAACAGTACTTTTGGATTCTGCAGACTCACCAAATACTCCTTGCAGACGCTGAATAATTTCTGATGTTTTCACACCTTCTTTCCACAAAAAGAAAATTATTGCTCTTTGAGATTTTGCTGCGTCTTCCATGGTTACAAAAACAGTGCTATGAAAACGCGTCTATATCAGTCGAACACCTAAATCAGACTGAACAATATTGCACTAGATAGTTGCAGAAACATGTCAAGACTTGTCTGGCACAATAAAATTGCCTACAAGTTCTGCGTAATTTAATTATAGCACAATTCCCAAATTTTAGGAAACATCCCTCGTATATAGAAATATTTTTCAAGGACATAGTGTTTATTTGTTTATTTCAATAAACTTTTGCTGCCAATATAAATTATTATCCTTTGTTTTTAATCTATTGTACATTAAATTGCGTCAAAAATCGTATTTTAAAAAAAATATTGTTGGGTATATTTTTAAATATTTGCGACGAATTATATTATTTTATATAGTTAATTAACTTCGATTAATGCGACTTTGATTAGCGTGGCATTTACAGGGAACCAGTTAGTTATACTAATGCCTAGGGATGCCTGTAGTGTTAATTTTCCATTGTAGGTACTCCTGGGTTCAAAAAGCAATATTACTGTTTTCCCGACCAAGTTTTCTCGGGATTCGGGAACTACAAAGTTACTAGTTTTTCCCGAGAATTCTCTAGAAGAAACACTAACCAATACATAATGAGAATGGAAGAGAATATTTAACAAAGCCAGAATTTTCCTGGGTACATAGAATGACGCGTAAAAGATCAACAAACAGAAAGTCTAGCGAGTATTCGTAAATAAAAAAGAAAGCAGTAAAACACACAGAAAGACAGAAATAAAACGCCAATGTGCAAGAAGAAGAAGTTAATAAGAATGTTTAAATAAGTTTAACCCTTTGTTGAAAATCTTTAAATAGTTCTTGGCAGCATTATCAATTGATGTCTAAACGTACAAACCCCTATTAAAAATGAAAATAAACATTATAATATATGGCCGTTTGGTATTTTCATAAATTCATCTCGCCTATTAATAATGTAGAGGTCATAATAAAATGCTGATGATCATAATTGAGTAAGGGCGTGGTAAGATGATACTCGTAGAAGGCGCAGTTGAATTATGTCCAGGTCACAAATGTCGAAAGCTATAACCTGAAAACAGTCAAGTCTAAAGGATTATTACATACCGTCATACAGCAACGGCAGACATCTCATCATATCTCAACAGATTATGTACGGATAGCTAAATGAGCGTGTTTTATAGTGCTTCGTGAAATTAAGTGCGGTTTTAACAACTAAAGTCGGCTTTAGAAAATAATGGAAGAGAGAAACATACACTTCAATTGAAGATAGATATAAATATATAGAAGGATATTGTAAAGGGGAAGACTAAAGAAACGCTGCATTGACGACGTGGAAAGCGACCTTAAAAACTATCTTAAAATTATCTAATATTTGCAGCGAAGTCGTACAACAGACGTACAATGGTCATCGTTTGAATGTTTATAATGAAAGTCCGAGTTTTTCCGCCAAACGGATGGTGTTTGACCGTTGCAATTTAGTTGTAAGCTTAATAATTATCACTTAAGACGGCGGGCTATACGCCGAGTGTATGGCTGTTTCCATATTTTGCTTAAAATTTGGGCGCCGTATGCCTAGGCGTACGAACTTTAAAGTTTTGAAGAGTCGTTTGGACTCTGCAAAACCGTTGTATGCCGCTGTAATGCTAAGCAGCCGTTGTTTGACCCTTGTAAAATCACCGTTTATTTTTACTCGGGCACTTATTTGGAAAACTGTTTGGAGAAATGTTATAAAAATGTTAAATCTATAAGGTTGCAGTTGTTATTTTTGGGTTCGTCCCGTAAATAACTCAAACCCAAATAAATAAATAAATAAAATAAAATAAACAAACTAAATAGAAAAGTCCACAGGTCGTCAGACTGTAGCGCAATGGTCTCTAACTTAAACTCGGCAAAGGGCCAGTAAGGTAGATATATTAGGGGGACCAGAACTAATTTAGTTTCAACAATTAGAAAGACTAAATCAGAAACTAAAGGAAAAACGTCCGAATTTATTTAATAGATAAAGAATAATTTTTCATCATGACACGTCTTCACTCAGCAAAAATAACCCGCGAAAAAATTCAAGACTTAAACTGGGAAATTATTCCAAATCCACTGTATTCACCCGATCTCGCGCCTTTCGATTTTCACCTATTTAGCTCTATGGACCTAAATAGAATCAGAGATAAATAACTCCGAGATAAAACAAGAACGAGTATCAAACAAGAACTGAGAGGCAGATAATTGCAGAGGCAGACAGAATGGTTAGGAACATGTGGGAAGAAAAATTGAATACCTGTCGACCAGTGGGAAGACCTCGCAAAAGATGGAGAGATCAGCTAACTGAAGATCTAACAAGTATTGGTGAACAGAGTACTTGCCAAGTCCTGACAATGAATAAATCAAGATAGAGGACTTATGTACAATTTTTTACGATTACTCCCTAATTTGGAACTGACCAAATTAATAAATCTTGCTCTTATACGGGCACAAAATGATTTTTTTTTATTATTATTAATAAAACAACTATAAATCAGTATCATATTCTTAAAATTGTGTAAGTACTTTTTGTCCGCCCCAGTATAAAATAAACATATTTACATGACAAATTATAATTTTAAAACGTTATTTATTACTTCTTAAGTACCATAAAAGGGGGAGGACATATGGCACCAACTTGTTCTTCTACTTTAATAATAATATATTACCACATAAATAAAAACACAGGAATGACAACCAGCATGTCAAATATCAGCATTGCTGCATACAATTAAATGTAACTTTTAAAAGTGTTACATTGTAAAATATTTTTTGTACTAGCTACTCCGTAAATAAGTGTTATTACTCCAGCAAAGTGCATGTAAAAGTAAGCGAATGTTTGAGTTCTACGGTTCTAAGTCCGCAAGTAACACTTACGCGACCAGGACAAAAAGTTACAAACCTCATTTAAGGATAAACAAGGATAAACAATATTAAACAATTATTTATTTATTCATATTTAAAGTAATGGTACAATTTGAAAAATTTGATTTATTAATTGAAGAATTATTTTCTTTTGAATTATTTTCCATTTTTTTGATAGTCATATCCCTAGTTTCAAGTAGATTGACATCTTTTGGAATCTCTTTATTTCTATTTATTGAAATCGTGAACTCCAGCATTGAATATCCACATCATAGACTAGCTGGTGAAAATTGTAGATCGCCATTGAAAATATGCCAACATAACATTTTCTGTAATTTCGACAACATTTTTCCCCGAACACCATTTCGAAAACGAAATGGTGTAAAAATGAGTTACATTCATTTCGAGAAACGGTGTGCTATCAGGTTACGCTTCAGACTTGGGCACAGTGCAAAGGAAACTTTTGCAAAACTTCAGACATTTTCATCGGTTCTTGAAGATAAAGGCCTTCTGCTGCGTGATTCATCTTCAATCAACTCTCTTCCTTCTGAAAATGCCTTAAACCACCAAAAAAAAACCTGGGTTCTTGACAAAACACTGTCTCCGTAGGCCTGCTGAAGTATTACAAAAGTTTCCGTTGCACTGTGCCCAAGTCTGAAGCAAAACCTGATAGCATACCGTTGCTCGAAATGAATGTCACTCATTTTTAGAACGCACTATAAAAAACTGTTTCACGAAAAAAATCGCTACGGACTACAAAATTACTCTAGCGAGTTCAAACTCGTACTGAAGGTGCATCACATGTTCACCTGATGCCCCTTCAAGTTCCGTGTCCCAAATGTTGCCAGATCAAACGCTATGTTGCCAGTCCGTCTTACTTAATTTACATACCTCGTATATCTAATCTTTTGTTTTTGGCATTCGTATTGATTGACTATAGTTATTAGTAGTTATTTTTTTGTCCTCGGAGGCTTTACAGACCTCGGCCCTTAAAACACCTCGGTCAAAAATATCACTTTATGCATCTAGCAATGTAAATAACTAAACAGGAATGAATAGTGTATCTTAAAAACTGATAGACCTGATTATGAATATACCAGGTCTACAAGTATGAAATGCGGATTATTTTTAAAATAAAACACATTAAACTCAAAAGAACAGTAAAAGTTTATTTATTTAAAGTATGCTCCATTAGAAGTTATACATTTTTCCCATCTTTCAGGCAATTTGTGAATACCTCGCCAGTAGAACTCTTCCCCTTTCCCCGCAAACCATTTATCAAGCCATTCTTTCACATTTTCATATGAACAAAAGTGCTGCTCGGCAAGTGAAGGGGCCAAGTCTGGTGAGTAAGCGGCATGGGGTAGTACTTCCCACTTGAGTGCCTCCAATGTGTTGCAAACTGCTTTTGCCTTATGTGATGGAGCGTTATTGTGAAGAAAGATTACCTTGTGCTGTCTTCTTTCGTATTCTGGTCGTTTTATGAGTAACGAATGGTTCAATTCGATCAGTTGTTGTTGGTAGCGTTGGGTATTAACTGTTGCACCAGGTTTTAACAATTCATAATAGACCACACCCTTTTGGTCTCACCAAGTACAGAGCATTGTCTTTTTGCCAAAGCGATTCGGTCTTGCATTTGATGTGGATGGTGAGCCTGGGTTCACCCATGATTTTTTGCGTTTGGGATTTTTAAAATAAATCCATATTTCATCGCCAGTAATGATACGATGCAAAAAAGACTTTCTTTTGTATCGTGCAAGCAAAATTTCGCAAGTGTTTTTGCGTTTTTCCATCTGCCTCTCATTCAATGCATGTGGAACCCATCTGCCGACTTTCTGGATCTTGCCCATCTCTCGTAGGCGATTGGAAACAGCTTGTTACTAACGCCTAACTGCTCTGCTAGTTGTTTTTGTGATTGACTATCGTCTTCCTGTAGCAATGTTTCCAATTTTGTATCTTCATATTTTTTTGGAAGTTTTCCATGTTCTTTGTCTGTAAGATCAAAGTCACCACTTTTGTAACGCCGAAACCAAAATTTGCACGTATCTTGCGTTGGAGCATATTCATTTTTATTTTATCATTGTATTTTTATATTTGAGCAATACAAGCCTTAGGCTTCCGCTCTTAGGCTCGCTTAATAATAATAATAATAATATTCACCATAAGCTTCTCGAAGCAGTCGGTATGATTCAGCAGCAGTTTTTTTCAAATGAAAACAAAACAGTAGTACTGTCCGCGAATGCTCTTTATTTGGCACAAAATTTTACATTTTTAACACAGTAAAACAAAACTATATGATCACTTTTCAAATTATAACCTATACACAACTGACACTTAATGATAACTTAACAAAACGCCATATGTGTTGAAACTTTGAACTATACACTCTGTTTGCGCAAAAAATTTGAAAAAAATCCGCATTTCATACTTGTAGACCTGATAATTGACAAAAAACTACGACGTTAAAATGCATATCGATTAAAATATTGCCCTTGAACTTCAATTTTCTCTTTGATATAAAGTATTTCACATCCTACGTCCTGTGAAATAAAATTCATCAATTTCTCTTGACAATTCTAAGTGTGACAGTTTAAACACCATTCCTTTACCGGTCATTCCACATTCAGTATTTATCGGTAATAATTTATTCGCTCAGCAAAAGCATAAACAACATTTCATATGGTATCGTACAAATGGATCTAAAGTGGAGACAAAATTCTTGAGCAATAATAAGACTGATCCATCAACAATTCGTGACAGTATTATTTTACTCTGGTTCATATCGAATGATAAAATGGAGAAATATGAAATGTAAATTAGTAATTAAAGATTAAATATGAATTAAGGAGAACTGGGATAAGATAGTGAATTTGATTCATAAATATAGAGGAATTCATTCAGCCAAGGTTGGGAACATTAAAGAAAATGAACTAAAATTAATTTCGAACTTTCGAAATGATGTTTGGAGAAACAAATGTTTATTTTATCCAAAAATGAAAATGTCTTCACATTCTGTGCATGAAAAATTTATCTCCTTCACGCTTTTGGTTAAAATTGGTACAGGCTGCCACAAAAATAGAAGGAGGAAGTAACTGACCTACATAAAATCTTTGGAAACTATAGTTCAACCCTTCAACAATAATTAGAAAAAAACAGTGTACCTTTAGTTGATAGTTTGTATAATTTTAACTTAGTCATATCAAATTTAAAACTATCTAGTGACTTCGGCCTTTATTTAAATAATAAAATTGACGCAGTTCTTCAGAAAAATCCAGCCCTTCGTATATTAACACAAATTTATTCCGATGACTGCCCCGATTTTTTAAAACCATATTTTAATCAATATCGGATTTATTTTTGCAGAGCCCCCGTAGTTACTTGTGAAGTAACGACTTGTGGTTTGTAACGAACTTTTTCAAGATTTAAAAATATTCTTACGC
This sequence comes from Liopterus haemorrhoidalis, assembly GCA_963971575.1. Lineage (NCBI taxonomy): Eukaryota > Metazoa > Arthropoda > Insecta > Coleoptera > Dytiscidae > Liopterus > Liopterus haemorrhoidalis. Next base: position 10,681,387 of record OZ020618.1, on the reverse strand, counting down.
CAAGCAGAAATAGTTTTTCTAACGAAAATTTAGAAAAAGTCTGTATTATAACTTGCAATTCTGACAAATAAAAAGTTCATATACCTTTTTTTACTAGGTGTTTTTTTTCATATTTATCCTAACATTTTCTTTTTAATCATCTATTTTTACCGACCGCCAACATATATAAGGGAGGTACAATACCTCCCTCATCGGTATAAACACAAGTTTATACCGATTTTGACATTTCGAGATTTCGATGGATCTCCACGAATTGAGGTCCCTACATAACGTTTTGACGTCTGTCTGTCGGTCTGTCTGTCCGTCGGTCCGTCTGTCCGTCTGTCCGTCCGTCCGTCTGTCCGTCCGTCCGTCTGTCTGTCTGTCTGTCTGTGTACACGTGCAGAGCAAATTCGGCTAAAAGGATTTTTATGACACTGCATATTTAAGCTTCTGCCATCAATGGTACGAGTTGATCAACTTTTGTTAAAAATCGACTAAAAATGGGAGTTTACTCGTGTCAATTTTAAGATTTTGCGAATATTTCACAACAGAAAAATATTTCGAAAAAATTTATTCAACAAAAGTTGCTAAAAAATAATTAACAACTTTTATTTGAGACATTTTTTGATAAAACATTTTTTGATAAGCATGAAAAAAATTCAATTTTTTTTTCATGCTTACATGTAACGTTTCCATGGTCATGATAAATAATATCTCTGTTAGAAAATATTAGGCCAAGTTATTTCTAGTCTGCTGCTGGAATGTATTTTATACAAGTACTTGTGATGGCGGTCGGTCCTGTGGTGGCCACAGCTGATTTTTATTAATATTTTCAAGTTGAAAACTATATATGAAACACCTCAATATGGTAACTATGGGTAGACACTGCCACAGTAATTAGGGTCATCATAGTTAAATTAGTTTTTTATTCTTTTTTTTCTTTTTCTTACTATTGTAATGTATAATTATCACACGTGTGTACATTTATATATTCGGGAGTATAACCAGCTATGTTAGCTGCTTCTCCCAAAACTGGGATTAATAATAATAATAATAATAATAATAATAATAATAATAATAATAATAATAATCCCCGCCTGTAGATCTTCTGCCAACTCTTTGATCTGCAGGATGCAGAAAGCAGTGCTGCTCGGGTCGCTCCGCATTGTGCGGGCACTGGATCTGGCGTAATTTCCGCGGCTGCATATCGCCAGGGTTTGGGATGCAGTCGTGTGTATTTAGCTCCACTAGTCTCTAGTATGACGCGGCTCAAAAGGTTGCTGAAGTTTGAGATTAGTGGACGCTTGTCAAGACCTGACAAACCCCATAATAATAATAATAATAATAATAATAATAATAATAATAATAATAATAATAATAATAATAATAATAATAATAATAATAATAATAATAATAATAATAATAATAATAATAATAAATTTAATTAGAATGCAAGAGATTATACTCATTATAAGCGTATTAAAAATTGATAAAGTACGTGTTTCGCGTTTCGCGAGTACGGCACATGAACAAAATTAATAGTTTTTATTGAAAATAAACGTACCGCTCACAAGCGACAGTGTGGGCTTAAGCCTAACTATGTCTGAGTTCAACTAATTAATTCTGGTTATATCAAAAATACCGCATTATTTATGGGAAGACCCAATATTTGTCTTACACCTGCTAATTAAGACTTTGGAGCTACGCTTTCAACAGTTAAGAATTTAACTGTCCCTTTTTCTCTTTTCTTGTAATTTCTTACATAATCTTCTTGTTATGTGTCTAAGTACTTCATCAAACATTCATCACCTAATACATCATTTCGTGTCATAAACCTATTGAAAGAGTTTAAACATTACGGTCCTGGTTAGAAAATTAACAAAATTAATGCGCGGTCAGCTAGCACCCGGTTCTTCGACCTGCGATTAGTTGGGAGTTGGCGTGAATAAGAAGAAGTCGTGCTGTAGCACTTGGTAACGAGATTAGGACATCGCCGACAGTAACACATAAGCTCCAGGTGTCAACTACTTCCACAAGTACAAATATCAGGAAGTTAAAATAAACAAAAAACTTGTTGTGAAGATTCAAGTTAAAGAAATCGTTTGTTTTGACCTTTTGAAGGTCAAGACGGAAGTTACATTACGGATAAATTGTTGTAGGGTTCTTAACACCATCAGAAGAGCATCAACAGCGCTTCTCCAGTGAATTCTCTTATTCTGTATGTTTTATAACGTTCCAACTACATTCCTGATTCTTGTCTTCGTTCTACATGGTCTTTCTTCGTGTGTTTCTTGATCAGGGTTGGCAGATGTCCCAGATTTTGTGGTATTGTCGCGGAATTTAATCCCACGACCCGCAGAACGTCAAATATCAAATATCAAAGCTTTGTAAAAATACTAAGTTTTCTACTTACTTTATATAGAAGCCAATATATTAAAAAACAAATGTGAAGTGTGAATTTTCACACATTTTAAGGTTTTGTAGGTATTTAGTTAGTGATAACAAATTCTGGGTATATATTAAAAATCATAAATTTCGGTAACTCAACAGAATAACCAACGTGCTTCTATCTAAAGACTTAAGCGTGTTTAATTAAGAGATGCACTCGCAAAAATGCCCAGCTATAACTACCCAGTTCTCCAGTCAGTCAGATAAATGTTGGGAACATTTAAATTGAAAGCACGGTGTTTCCGAAATAACTATCAGATCAAAAATTTCTACTGTACTATTCCGGTTCACTTTGAGCAGTATCACTGCCATCACTAAGCTCGTCAACAACGTAACTGATTGTTTTGAAGGTCATATAATTCCTCAAGCCACTTTATGTGATGTTTGATTTCGTTCCTCACAGTTTGCTATTGGACAAGCTTGAAAAGTATGGCATCCGAGGCAATAATCTTATTAGATCTTAGTTTTCTAATAGATACCAGTTCGTCTCGATGAATGACGTAGATTCTTCATATAGGAAGGTCAATTTTGGAGTTTGTCAGGGCGGAATTTTGGGCCCGTTTTTTTCATTATTGATATCAATGCCCTCCCAAATTGGCTTCCTGAAAATGTCAAAGTTATACTTTACGCCGATGACACTACTGTCCTGACAAGACCTAGGTCTGTTAACGATGTGGTCAGAAATACAAAATTGGAAATGGTGAAAGTTAAAGATTGGTTCACTTCAAACTGACTTTCCCGTAATAATAATAAAAACCAACAAAATATTTTTTCACTTAACCGCAATATTAATATCAATATTCAGTTTCGGAGGCCAATCAAATTTATTTGGATTTATATTGCTAGTCAACTTAGCTGGCATGATCAGATTAACTATTTGGCAAACGTCCTTAAAAGGGTTATCTTTGCATCCATCAGGCTGAAAACGTCTGTGTCTTTTGATGTGCTGCGTATGTTCTATTTTCCTGCTTTTCAGTCGCGCTTATGTTACGACATAATTCACTGAGTATAAGTTCGTCTGTCACCAGAATTTTCTTACTTCAAAAACGTGCTGTAGGAATCCTGAATAATGTTCCTAACAGGCACCATTATATATTGTTATAGTTTATTTGTTTATATTTGTCTGGTATACGTTAAAGAAAACCCGAAAAAATATGTAACCGTATCCTCTAGACATGATTACAATGTTCGCTCTGGTGGCAAGATCAGACTACCAAGACTTAGATTGTCTAAATCCAGGAATGGTATTTTTGGCAGCCACTTTCTTTACTAACTACTTACCAGATTCTTTCAAAAATTTGTTTTTAGAATTCTGACGAATTTTTCAATAACAATTTCAGTAATTACACCTAATATGTAATCGTTTTTTTTCTACCTTTGTTAATTTTATATATATATATATAATGAATAATGAAATTATTTTGAATTAACAATTATAAATGTTTTTAATAATGAAAATTGATATCAAAAATACAACCTCCCCGGGAATCGAACCCGCATCCTAGAGATTACGCGTCTCAGTCCCCTGCCATAGGGCCATGGAGGCATGAGAATTGCATTTTGATATCAGTGGACAAGTCGTGACTTCAATTATACATAATTCATGTATGAAAGAGAAGCTGATTTTTCTAACGAAAAACACATTTACCACTAATTGGGCCCATTTATAATTAACAATTATAAATGTTTTTAATTCAAAATAATTTCATTATTCATCAAATATTTGGGTGGTGTACGCACTGACTGAGACATTAGTGGTAAATGTGTTTTTCGTTAGAAAAATCAGCTTCTCTTTCGTACATAAATTATGTATAATTGAAGTCACGACTTGTCCACTGATATCAAAATGCAATTCTCATGCCTCCATGGCCCTGTCGCAGGGGACTGAGACGCGTAATCTCTAGGATGCGGGTTCGATTCTCGGGGAGGTTGTATTTTTGATATCAATTTTCTATATATATATATATATATATATATATATATATATATATATATATATATATATATATATATATATATATATATATTATATATATATATCCTCTTATCTATCACATTTAATATTGTATTTTCATTTATCAATGTTTTCAAATATTTTTCAACTTATGTTCAATAGATAAAAAAAATCCTCAACGGCAACAAATGTAAACATTGTAAGATGACAAGCATGAAATAGATATTATTATTATTATTATTATTATTATTATATTTCCCATATATTCCCAGTTAAATGGGACATCTAAAAATTAATTTTAAAACTGTTCCACTGGTGCAAAAAGGTTGAAAACCGCAGCTATAATAAGTACTTTTTTTTCTAAAAATTGTTGGTAATAATGCTGTTCTCCTTTCCCATTATTCAGAGTTATTGAGGACGAGTTATATTAACAAAACCATGTACCTTTCTTATCTCCCATCCTTGTTCAATTTAAATAAATTTCACGAACCAATTTCTGTTTTTGTTTCAAGTTGGTTTATATTGTTTGGCGTCTTTTGTTATTATGATATATTTGCAATTGTTGTTGGGTAGACAGAGACTCGACCAGATAGTCTGAATTACTAGCTGCAAGATACGGAGAGAGTTACTGCACCCTCAGGGCACGCTGTCCTCGCAAAGCACAATGAATGGACGGGATATTGTTGCAGAAACATCTTAACCGGTATCTTCTACAGCTGCAATGTCCGACCTCGCTATGCTTTTCAACGGTTTTATTCACAATTGCTTCGCTTTCTTATTTTTCAAAAGGTCATTTTGGTTGGAATAGTGTTAGGAAGTGGACAGATAAGTTGATACGGAATTTGATTCGGTGGAAAATATCATAGGGGTGTTAAATATACTTTATGTGAAGCCAGTTTTCTTGTCGTTGTTGAACATAAGAAATTTGGAAGTTTACTATTGTTTTCAAACGACAAAATATAAAAAAAAAATTACTCTACGTCCTTTACTTTACTGCGCCAATAGGGGATAGGCAGGATTTTTATTTTTTTTTTTATTATATCCCTTTTGTTGCATATAAACATAAAAAACAGTTATGCAATTTTTTTTTTTTAATTTGAAGTCTTAAAAAAATTATAAATGTATGTAGCGCGCGAAAACAACGGGTGACGTCATACCGCAACTAAGTACAGCCTACCCAGTGTACTGCGTACAGCCTGGGTTATGTATAGTTAGAGTGGTTTTAATTAAAATAAAGTTTAATTCTATAAAAACAATTTATACATGTTTACCGAATTAAATTTTATATTAAAATATATAAAATATGGAAGATCCAGGCCCCAGTACTTCGAAACATAGTCGAAAATATTGTTTAGTACCGATGTGCACAAATAGTTCAATTAGAAATAAAAAAAAAAAACAATTTATATCATTACCTGATGGCGAAAAACAACAGAAAAGGCGAAATTTTGGCTGAAAGCTATGAGGCGAAATAAAACCGATATTTCAGAAAAAAGTAAACTTTATGTTTGTGAAGACCATTTTAATGTGAGTACATATATTTTATAAATTATTTTAATAATAAATGCGTGAAAAATTGTTTAAAAACAAATACAAAACTCTCGAACAATACAATATACACACGTAAAGATTATGTTTAGTCTGTATCTGTGACGTCAAACCGCAGCAGTCTCAGTCGTATTTACTCGGCAACCTTCGCGGCGTGGTCGGCTTATTTCAAATTTACAATATTTTAATTAAAAAATTTGGCTATAATATTAATTAAAATGTGATTTTTGTTGTGTTAGGTGACATAACTAACATTAACATATCAAAAAAATGTAGGAAATATAAATTTTATGCGTATCCCCTATTTAAAAAACTCTTGAACTGACCAAAGTCCTTACGGTACAGTGCTTAAAATATTACGTGAACCTACACCATAAAGTGAAGAACAGTACTTTAGATTATCTTGATAATATGTCTGCTGACATTTTTGAAACGGGATTCGGCGATAATTTAATACCAAATTTGCCTGCAAACAGCATCATTGTGATGGATAACGCTAGTTATCATTCGCGACAAAGTATTAAACTGGTGTCAAAATCAAGTACGAAAGCCGAAACCCAAGAGTATTTACGAAATAACGAACTATATTTCGAGGAATATTATAGTAAAAACTAGTGCACCCGTTGCCAACTGTGTTGGCAAACACATCATTACCTTAATGTGGAACTTGCTCGACACCTCAGACTTCTTTCTCTAGCCATACGCCTTACTTCATCCAATTAAAATTGAATCAACTCTTTGCCCATTATTAAAAACTGGACAAATAATGAGTATTATTCCGAATTATTTATTCATTAACTTTTTAAGATGGGAAAACGATTCATTTTCACTCAGTGCATTTCATTTATAATGTTAAAGCTAAAAATGATTTGAGACGTTAAATTTAAGATATATTTATTAAAATAATTTTCCCAATTTTTTATATAATATAAAAAAACTCACGCGGAAAAAAGCGCACATGAAAAAATACACACACGGAAAAAAGCGTTCACGGAAAAATACACACAAGGAAAAAAGCGTACTTACACTATATCTCAAATCAGTTTGAAATAAATCGTGAGAAACTATTACACAGTCAAATTTAATTATTTGCCCGCTTTAATATATTACGTTCACATTTGTAAGGTCAAACCAGATCTGGTTATTTTGGTTACTTTTATAGTGTAGTACTGACTGAATTTACTTTTAAATGTAAATTTGTCATTTAAAAATATTGCTTACACTGTAAAACCTACTTCAGATTTGTTGGTTATGATCATTATAACTATATAAGATATCATTTATCTTTATGACATGTCAAATGGAATGACATTTTAAGAAAGTGAATTTTTTTACCATGTTTTAATACCAACATAACATACAATTTCAAAGGTGCAAACTATTGAATGCATCAATTTGTATTTTTTACCAAAATATTTTAAATATTTCGAACCAATTTCAAATTTACACAAATAAGTTGATATGAATGACCAAACTTGGCCGGTAATTTTTGGTAAAAATTATTCATTTTTACCAAAGAGTGTTTTACTCACTGCATTATATTTACATTTTTGAAAATTTAAAACGTTAGATAATTTAAACCGTTAATCGTAGAAATAAAAAAATAATAAAGCATTAATAAAATAATAATAAAGAAAAGAAAGTCACATTTTTCTTACATCAAAACCAAATATTTTTTAAAATAATTATTTTTCTGCTACTAATAATTTATATTATTTTTGTGTAAACATATCAATTAACAACTATTATTATCACGAGTTATATGTCAATATACACTTCGGTGAGCTTCGGAATATTTCGTTACATTTCGGAATCTCGCTTCAAATTTGTTTTTGACGTCATAACACGCACCCACGCAGGGACACACGTTGGCGTATTATATTATAGATGAATTGTTGGAAGTTTCAAAAATTATACCAGCAAAAAAATAATATGTTTGTGACTCTTTAAGCACGCAATTCTGCGATTGCCTCCTTATTATTGTATTCTAAATCCGATAGAATTAATTCCGTAACTTGTAACACAATAGCTATTACTGCGCATTCACGTCACGGGCCGTTTTCCTATTGAAACGAAATCTGCACGTTTTGGATTTGGAGAACTCGCCGCTATTTTTTCGAGGCTTATCGTAGATAGATGATAGAGGGCTTTATGGAGAGATCTAAATTTGCAAAGTCTGATTACGATTTAGGAAAGTAACTCAATCAAAATTGAGAGTTTGTGGATATTGTATCGATGCACGCCTAGACGGAAACGTTCGGTTAAGCTAGTTTCCGTTTAATCTACACTTTAAAAACCCCTTATTCATCCTATCCGGTATGTAAAAAAGAGATTTTTCTTTACAATGACTCCTCTACATTCCAGCTATTGAATTTGATTCCACTCATCCAATGGTTTCCGTGACTTTACAACCTTCCCATAGATTAGTCGATTGGTCCAGGTGTCAAGTATCACTCCAACTCACTTCTTAACATCTTAAAAAACTAATGGATCACTTTAAAAAGTAAACATTTTGTACAAGTGTTAATATTTAAACATTTTTACCCTCAACACAGCAAAAACTGTTCACCTGGTGGTCTGTGTAGATGGCTTTGATTGCCTTATATGGATTATAATTGAAACTAATTTCACCTGGATAATCAGGTTCGCGGGTAATAGTGTACATCCCAGGGACGGATTCAGGGAAATTTACAGAGATAAGGTAGAATGTTGGATGAAACATTGAATATTTACTTCAATTTCACATTTCGCTATGCAGTTAGGTAAAAGGGGCGAAGCTCTTTGTGCTTACAAGCCAAATAATATAAACTACGTATATAATATGATCAGTGCAATGATAAATTTAGTTCTTTTAAATTAAAAATGGTTGTTGGAAGCGAATTTACAAAAATTTAAATTACTTCATACCGTCGAGTATGTACTGACACCATTTGGAACGAAAACAAGTCATTTATTCGTCTTCATTTAAGTACCTATATGTGGTCACAGTCGAACCCCTTAAATCTGTATTGTTTAAAATATAAACAAGTAATAATATATTGAATACAAAGTACATAAATAACAATTATTTTCGCCTTCTATGTAATACATGGCCATTTAAATAGTAATAAATAATAGAAACAACCTATTGTGTAATAAATGTCCTATTGACAATAAATAATAATATTCTACATCTTTATTTTAAGGCAATGATACGCAAGTTTGTATAAATGCTGTGCGAAATTATTTGACATTTAATTTCATTGCAGATTTAGTGTTTATTTCAATTAATTTGTCCGATAAAAGATGAAATAAAAGCATACTGTAGAAACATGATTAGACAGAGTAGATCACAGACAAACTTTTTGGCAACAAACTGTCGAAATATTTGTATCGAGGGAAATCAAATAAAATTAGTGAAACTTACCGAGCATTTGTTTTATTTATATCTTTATAGCATCATGTTTCGCAGTAAAATTTCGGGTACTTCGGATATTAACAGCATATGAAAGCTTATCTCTGAGTTCAATAACCGGACAATATGATGTGTTCTTTATTAATTTTAAAATTGTTATTTTATATCGTGACTATTAACTAAGCTCTGATGAAGATTTAAATTAAATCGAAACGTTAGCGAAGTTAATAAATTTGTTTTTATTTTCTGACTGGTCCGAATCCCATTACCTTCAACTATAGTTACCTTTTATGTTTTTACAAACGACCACTAGATGGCGATATTGAAATGTGTCATTACTATATTGGAAAAAATGGATATTACTCGTGAAGGTTTTCGTTGGATGAGATTTTAGTAAAGGCCTAACTTAACAATAATGCATAGATTCGCTTCGTTCAACTTTTGGTAATGAATCACCATCAGAAGAGTATGTTTACAATTGGTTTGCAGACTTTCGTCCGTCAGTGATGAATCTCGTGAAGGTCGACCAAAATTGGTTGTAATTCAAAAAAATATCAATGCTGTGCCCAAAATGATTGAAGAAGATCGACATGTGACTTACCGTGAGATAGAGGCATCCTTTGGCATATTGCAGACTGCAATACATTCTATTTTGCATTTAGCTCTGAAAAAGATCTGTTCCCGATGGATTCCGCATAATTTGACCGAAGCTCAAAAAAAAATGCTCGTGTTGATTGGTGTATGGGAATGCTAAAAAAATTAAACCTAGGCACTGCAAATATTTATAATTCAACATCGTTACAGGTAACGAAACTTGGATTTATTCATATGAACCGGAAACTAAGCAACAATCCACTGTTTGGGTCTTCCAAGATAAACCGAAACCCACAAAATTTGTTCATTCACGAAGCACTTCCAAGAAAATGATCGTTTGTTTCTTCAGTTGTACTGGACATGCCGCAACCATTCCTTTAGAGAATGCTGAATGGTATACAACAATTTATTTGCCAGAAGTCATCGACAAAATCAGGAAAAACAACCAAAAATGTCGCATTATTCTTCATCATGACAATGCAAGCTCCCATACAGCACATCAAACAATTAATTATTTGAAGAAGAAAAACATCGAATTAATATTTCATTGCCCGTATTCACCTGATTTATCCCCTAATAACTTTTTTTTGTTCCCCAATGTCAAACAAAAAATGCGTGGACAGCGATTTTCATCACCTCAAGAAGCTGTTGAAACCTGTTTTTGAGATACCAACTTTAGAGTGGAAAAAATGTTTCGAGAATTCTTTGAACGCATGAAAAAGTGTATAAATCTTAAAGGCAAATATTTTGAAAAGCAATAAAACAGTCTGTTCCAAAAAAAAAATTGCTTCTTAGTTTTTTTTTAAACTTAAAAGGTAGATGCTGTTCACTTTTGTAAAAACAAACAAAGAGGAAATTTTGATTACAATAGTTTGCACCTTTGAAATTGTATGTATTGTTGATATTTAAACATTATAAAAAAATTCACTTTCTTGAAATGTCGATCCATTTGATATCATAATCGGTTTTATAGCGTAAGGAATATTTTGAATTAACATTTAAAGTCAGTAATACACTATAAAAATAACCAGATTTGGTTTGTCCTTACAAAAGTGAACAACATATAATACCAATAAAGTTACAATTTTATACGATTTTATCAAATAATATTAAGTTTTGGTTTCGGATTTAATTCATAAAATTTTAAAAAATATAACGGTTAACCGATTAATTTATTACCGGTTACCCGGACTGATTAAAGTATAGATATGAATCAGATCAATTCTGTTGAAAATTACTGTGTAGTAACGTTACTACAAGATAAAATATTATAAAAAGTGACTTTCATTCATGATAGTAACTGACCTTGCTCATAGTGACATATTTAGTTACTATTATCATAGTAACTGAGTTACAGAATTGGTCTGTATATATTTATTTAGTTTTAAATTATGTTATGACAATTAATGAAAATAAATGTGTGGATGCGGATCGGATGCAGTTATTGCTAATTGCAAAAGTTACAGGTGCGGATAACAGATTGCAGATGCGGATAACAGATTGCGGATGCGGATAACAGATTGCGGATGCGGATAACAGATTGCGGATGCGGATATCGAAAATATATCCGTTCCGGGTTAGAGTTCCAACGGTTGTACTATCATCACTCGCAAGCGCAGCATGCAGTAGCAATAATTTTAAAACATCCTCTCCAGCCTTCATCTTTACAAGGAAACCTAATATTGTTTTACGGCCAAAATCCGGTCCTGGATGGTACGTGGTCCGTTTTTAATGAGAAAAACTCGAGCTATATAAGCAAGGCGTTATTCCAATATGTTTGTTTTGCCGTCAATTCACCTTACCAGGGAATTATCTACTTAGGTGTATATCTCGGGGCCTATGTATTGTAAAATCACCCACCTTGCTCGTAACATCGCCGCATCCAACCGTAATTACATCATAACGAGGTGAGTCACGCAAAAAATCTCTACGCCCGTTGCCAAACGTGATTTTGATCGCAATTATTATTCGCTTAAAGATTTGCGCATAGGAAATCTTAGTGTCTTGTTAGCTGAATACTGGAAATTTATGGAGATAAATAAGGTTCTTTTAAATAGGTCTGGAATGTTGAGATTACAGTGATGGAGAGGGAAGTGAATTACCAATTCGTATTTTGAAATGCATTTGGAAAATAGCAGTTTCTTTAAGTGTTATTTGTTATTGATTAGTGTAAAAAATCTTTAGAATGGAATAAATATACCGCATTTATGTACTAGCTTCGAACTCTACATAAATTTTAACAAAAAGAAATTGATCTTTTTAAGATTTCGTAGATGTAATCATGAAACCCTTATGGCGCGTCTACATTGAGGCAACATGGTAGCATACGACAAGTCTGACGAGACCGTCAGACCATGTCGCACTGGGAGCGTGCTACTGTTTATTGTTGCTAGATCTGTCAGTTTACTGAATAAATATGGCGGATCGCAGAAATAAAATAATCGCCGCTGCTGGTTAATAATATCAAGCTAATTTATACTATTTTAAAACAAATTTTAATTCCATAACAAAAACATAACCTTACTTAATTATGTTTATCATTATTTCTCATACTCTATTTTATCAAAACTTATATTTACTCACTTACCTTAAATAAATTTAAGTTGCTAAATAATTTTTGTTGATACATCAACGCTTACAACACTAGTTAATTTAAAAAACAAATACTTTTATAATAACTATCAAATATCAAAATGGCGAACATGTGGCTTTCAGAAGTGGTAGTGTGTCGCACGAAAACTCTTTGATGTTTACCGCCAAGTAACGGGAACGAGCAACATGTCGCACGGCTCCCATCAAACCGCTGCACATTGGTAGCATGCGACATGTCGAACGGTCGCATGCCACCATGTTGCCTCGATGTAGACGCGCCATTATACCAACACTCATATATATGTCTGTCTGTACGGTAGAAATTGTGGCCAAACAGTTAAACATGGAAAGGTAAAATTTGGCATACTTGTACAACTCACATATAACAAAATATATATAGACAAATAAAAAAAAAAAATACAAGATAAATATAAACAAATAAATGAATGAAGTGGACAACTTATGGATAACTAAATATAAACAAATAAATAAATGATGAAAAAATACGTATGATTTTCAATATTGAGTGGGATATCAAAAGAAACCTCTTTATGCGTGGATGTGCAAGCAAATTTATATATATATATATATATATTAAATCGGTATTCTTTTTATGGGGTTTTGCACAACAATGTCAAAAAAACTTTGTCCCCCTACCCTATTCCCCAGAGAGGTTGATCTAAAATTCTGAAAAAAAACTCATTAATCTACAATGATGAGAATCGGAAACAGAAACTTTTGATCAGATTAGTTTTTCGAATCGATTTTTTTGGTGCCGTTGAAAAAAATATATACATTTATTTTAAAATTGATTTTGTGGTATCAAAAGAAAGCTCTTAAAACGTAGATTAAGGCATTCCTTAAAATAGTTTTTTTTTAAATTTATTGTTTTTTCCAAAAATGTACTAAAAAAATTCTGTTCCGCAGCCTTTAATCCAGTGGTATCCAAACTTTTTCGGTTCCCGGCGACCATAATGTATCATAATTTTTCTGCGGTGCCCCAAGTCAAAACAATGGTCTAACTAACGCAGTTTGAGGAATATTTTTGCAATATTTTTGCGGCGCTCTAGGGTGCCGTGGTGCACAGTTTGAAAATCGTTGCTTTAATCCAAATGGGTCATCTGAACCGGAAACGTACGAAAGACACTTTTTATCAGATTGTGTTTTTGGAAAATATTTCAGTGTTTTTTTTTTTCGACAATATTTATAATTTTTTTAATTCATAGCTAAATTATGGCTAATAATGTTATGGATTTTTTGTATTTATGGTTAAGGTAGTGTATATCTTCTTTTGAAATTAAGAACAATAAAAAAAAAAATAATAACAGCAGAGAATCGAGTTATTGCGCATAAGCTCCTCCTACTGTTAATATCGTGTTTCAACCTATTTATTAATTTGAATTATTTTAGTTTTTTGTTTAATGCACGGAAGAGGAATAAATCATTTATACTCAGTGAAATACTTTAGCAGTAGTGAAATACTTATAAAACAAATAACACATTTTTAATAGTGAAAAATACGTTCATGAAATTAAAGAAAATGAAGCCATTTATCAATATATTTTTTATTAATTTAATGAAGACTTTCGAATGAAGATACGAAGCAAATGCAGAAAAATCGCTGCGATTTTTTATTTAAATTTTATGCTGACGAAATTTATTCGCAAATTATTTAAATTTAGTTTAAAAAAATTAAATGAAAGCTCTTAGAACTCAGATAACTAATAAAAATGATTATCAAAAAACTGTTAATCTTGATATGATTATAGAAGAAATCACACTAACCACGTGGCTTTCATATCTATGGCCGGCTGTCTAGAAACGGAGAACTTACCTTCTTTGCCCCTTATATGCCTATCTAGGTGTTGGGATCCTAATATTATTTCTTTTTATTTATTTATTTTATATAAGAAATATTGTCCTAGACATTCAGCATTCTGTTGGCTTCTTACACTTATTAAATACCTACAAAACCCTGAAATGTGTCAAAAATTACACTTCACGTACATTTTTTGTATTGAGGATTTTTTTTTGTCGGGTGGAATCTTTGTATTTCTTTCGAACATCTCGTTTCTTCATTATTTTGACATATCCCTACAAACATTGCTGTTTCTCTTCTTTTCTTTCTACAATACTTTTGTTGGCACTCTTAAAATATTCAGTGGTAAATTGAACATTTCTTTTTCACTGAAATAATAATTTATCATTTCAAACCTGTAGAGCTTTTAAAAAATTTCTTTTTTAATCTGATTAATAAAATCCATCATTCTTGTTGTGACCAACGTTGTTCATGTTACAAATATTTTGTGAATTAAATATGAAATATGTGACAGAAATTTAAAAGAGAACAACAAACACAATGTGTTTACCCATTCTCAAATATAGCATCTTATTTATGAGTCACTTAAATCCACTGGCGTACAGTGGGTTTAAATTATAGGGATATTGTAACAGAAAATTATGCAGCATTATTTGAGATAGGTGTAATTTTATGTCTTCTGTTTAGAACGGAGCTGGATAATTCTATGAAAAACAAAATTATTTTCTAGCACAACTAAACAACAAGTGAACCATTGGCTAATGAACTTTAGTTAACAGAAATTTTTAATGTAGTTCTCCATATTCAATCAATATTTGGTAGAACTTCTGTTAATTTTCCATATTTTACTAGGTTTTCCCACTGTTCAATGGATATTGATCAATTAACAAATCAGCTCAGAAGCGACTACAATTTAGACTTTACAAAATGAACGACTAAAAATCGACACTTCGCTACTAAAAAACGTATCTATAAAAGTTCGACCAGTGTGAGTTCATTCACTTAACTTTCGATACGTTTTTCCACAATACAGATTGTAGACAACATTTGACAACAGGATTTGCTATTATTGCGAACTTGTGTGGCTAAAGCTGCATTCAGAGCTCAGTAAATTAACACTCTGTGCGTTATGGATAGTTTTTAAACGAGTGCAATTGGTATGATCGGACAAGCTCGTACTATATCGCTCAACAGTAGTATAGCAACGACAAAGCACGAGCATGTCCGATCATACCAAATGACCTCGTTTAAAAATTATCCATAGCGTACAACGTGTTGATTTACAGAGGTGTGAATGCAGCTTAACTCTCATGGGCACTGCGAGTTAACCCATCACCCAAGCAAAACTATCACATTGCCGCCCTTAGAAAAAGGTTCCAGAGTTTTTCAGGCTTTTATGCGCTTAAGGAAAAAAAAAAAATTTAAACATATAAATGTTTATCGTACTATTTAATATCATCATATATTTTTCATCTTTCTTTATTTGTTACTTTTCTTGATCCCGTTACTTCTGATGTACCACAGGGATCAAATCTTGGTCCTTTTCTATTTTTAATATTCATTAATGATACCATTGGCATCATAGCTATACTAG
Organism: Liopterus haemorrhoidalis; assembly: GCA_963971575.1. Classification (NCBI taxonomy): domain Eukaryota; kingdom Metazoa; phylum Arthropoda; class Insecta; order Coleoptera; family Dytiscidae; genus Liopterus; species Liopterus haemorrhoidalis. The sequence continues at coordinate 10,665,462 of OZ020618.1, read as the reverse complement.
CGTCGGCAAATCAACGCACGTACGTCACACGACGTAACAAACGATTGCATTGTTCCAGACAATACAGTCGTTTGTTACGTCGTGTGACGTAAGTGCGTTGATTCGCCGACGCTAGTATAGCACGTTTGCTCTTCGCTGATGACTTTATATATTTTTTGTTGTGTACGAGGTCTGTTCAGAAAATAACCGAACTTAACTAATTAAATTTTACTATTAAGTTTAGAGATTCTTGGTCATTGTCCCCTTCAAAGTACTCCCGTCCCCTATTCACACACTTTTCCCAGAGGTGTTTCCATTTCGCGAAGCAGTCCTGGATAGCTTAATATGAAATGACCTTTAAGGTCTGTGACGAATTTGCTCTGACGTCATTAATAGTCTGAAAACGGCTTCCATTCAGCACTGATTTATTATATGATCCTTTGCATGAATGTTTCATCATTATTGGCTTGTTCAAGCAGTTGCCGACAAATGTCCATGCGATTTTCTTTCTGTTCTTCACTCATCAAACGAGGAACAAATTTTGCTGCAACTCGATGTATGTTCAATTTTTCAGTCAAAATATCATGGCATGATCCAGTTGAGATGCTAACCTCTTCTGCAATTTATCTGACAGTCAATCAGCGATTTGCATGCACCAGATCGTTGATTTTCTGAACGTGGGAGTCATCAGTTAAAGTCGAAGGCCTTCCTGGTCGACCATCTTTAATTGTCTGACTTTTAAATCGTGAAAACCTTTCGTAACATTGCATACGACCCAGAGCATCATCTCTGTAAGCTTGTTTCAAAGGTTGAAATGTTTCTCTGAAAGTTATTTCCAGTTTGAAGCAAAATTTTACGTTGCATCGTTGCTTCAGAAAATCGCACATTTCAAAAATCGCCACTAACACTTAAACACGTTGCACTCAAATAACAATATCACGAAAACTAAACGAGATATCAACAATCCAAGAACATGTGGTTATAGAGGAGGTTATGCGGTACGTAATGATGCCAACCGCATATCACTACATATCCCCGTTGGCGCGTAATTCAAAATGTTCAGTTATTTTCTGAACAGACCCCTTATCTTCTGTTAATGATTGCTCTAATTTTCAAAATGACCTATCGAATATATATACCTGGTGTACCATAAATAAACTTCGTCTTAACTTCAAATTTAAAAACATATCGTTCACACCTAAATCCTATTATGTTTCCTTGCTCTATATCAAGTCTACTCCGTTCTGAAAGTTCGTTGGACTTGGATATAACTTTTGATTAAACATTAACATTTAATTTAGACTTAGATAAAATTTGCTCGTCTTCTAGAAAGGTATGACTTACATTTCTAAAAATTTGCCACTCCAAAAATCTGCTTACTCTATACTCCACTTAGGCCCGGTCTTTCCACCTTCAGATAAAGTCCCAGGTAACTATCTGACAGATAAGGTTATTTGTAACTTCATCTGCTGAGTAAATGTCATCCCTTCTTTCTATACAAATGTATCTATCGGATAGTTATCTAACGGATAATGAGACTGACGTATTGGATTCACTGACTGGTATTGACATTTATTCAGCAGATGAAGTTACAAATAACCTTATCTGTCAGATAGTTACCTGGGACTTTATCTGAAGGTGGAAAGACCGGGCCTTAGTATTGTTATTTTTTAACAAAATTTTAATTAATTAATAGCTTGAATAGTTTACAAGTCATAATAAAATTTATAAAAACTTACATATGTAAATTATTTGAATTATTTACTTTAAACAAATCTGTTAAGATATTTATCAAATTCCTTCACATTAATTAACTATTTCATTCAATTTTTAATGAAAAGAAAACTTTTATAACATACCTGGAATTTCCGGTCAGAATCAAGATATGCAGGATTTTAAAATGGACCAGATCTAATCATAGTCATCTTGTAAAATATAAAACAAAAAACCGCAATATTCATAACTATCAATTATCGAAGGTATGAGAGAAAACTAACAAAACAATTTAGATTAAAAATTTTAGTGTGAAATATATAACTTCTATCTAAATCTTCATTTTTTACTAAATTTCTTCTTGAGCACTATTATCCCATGCTGAGATTTTCTAGACGTTGACGTTAACACGGCGATTTTTATTTTTGATGCGGCAGTGCGAAATTGTGATGTGGTGCTTTTGTCATACCATTGCCTCAGATTTTTGGCCTGGTCGTCTTTTTTCCACAATTTTCCCCTGGATTATCAGTTATAATAATTGGAATTTCATAGAGAACAAAATGTTATTAGTGTTAGTAATAGACAAATAAGATACGTTAGATAAATTATTATTATTATTATAAGAACTAGGCGATAGGCGTAACAATAACGATAATAATTCGTATTTTTTATTACGCATTCGTATCCTAGATATTCTAATTTACGTTTTTTAATTGAATCCATAATTTCTAGAAGTGAATTAATTCTGCGCAAAACTGAGCCCTAAAAGTCCTAAAGGACCTCAGACAAACAACCCCCAAACAAAAATTGTGAAATTTTAAATTTTTTTCTTTTTAATTTAAACAAATACCAACTTAAGAAAAATTAAATATAGGGACCTGCGTTTTGAATTTTTGAAATCTATAGATCTTTTTCTATCTAGATTAAAGGGTCCGCCTTTGTTAACGCCTTTTTAGTCCGTATATTTTGAAAATTCGTAAATATTTCATATTTTAAAGACCGTATCTCAAAATGTACTTGAGATAGAGACCTGCGGTTGAAAATTTTGAAATCTTGAAGTCCTAAAGGGCTTTAGAATTAAATATGAAGCACTTTAAAAAAAATTTTTTTTGATAAATTTTTAATTTGTTTTTTTTTTTAATTTAAAAAAATTGTAATTAAATACAATAAAGAACAGAGAACTACGGTTTGATTTTTTTAAATTTTGGTACATTGTTTGATTTAGAAAAAAATTGAGACCCTGATAAACCAACTTTTACAATAAATACGAATCGCCAAACAAAACCTTTAAAAATTTGCAAAAATCGAAAAAATCGTAAGGGGCACCCATTACGATATTTTCGATTTTCGAGCAAACATTTTTTCTCTCTGATTTATTTTAAAATGTGTATACTTATGTGTTTTGAGTATAGATCTCAAAAACAATCTCAAGCTACGGTTTACCGTTTTTGAATAAATTCAAAAAACCGACACGAAAGAACCATATTTCAAAAAATTTAATATTTAATTTAACCGGTTCGCAATGTGCAATTTAATAGCTAAGTACTACTGTCGTTAATCATATTTCCTTCGATCGCAGCGCCGCCACACGTAATATCACTTCTCAATACGACAGAGTGAAGTATTTTAAGGTTTGATAATCGTCCAAGACGCCCAAAACTATTGGTCAATCCTAGATTAATTTTAAACGCCTTTTAAATATATCTATAGAATATTCTATAGATAACATTACAAAACAATTAATTTGAATATTTTATGACGGTTATTTTTACATACAATAAGATATCTAATATAAATTTCCCTATCTTAAACTTGATCAAACTTAACCATAAACCAAAAACCACGAAAACCATTAAGTTAATAAAAAGGTGTCTGGAATGCCCCAATAAAGATAACATATCAGAACACGGTTCATCCAAGAGTAGAAGGAAGCCATGTACCACCACGGGAGAACAAGCCAACTCTACTGATACCATTATACATAGATGGCAGTGCATGTTCAACATTGTACCACTTGTTTCTATACAATAAACAATATCTACTGGGCTGTAGCATTTGTTATTTTTTATCTCCCACCCAACTGACTTACAGAAATGTAGGCGGTTAGTTTTAAAGCAAACCGGTATTTTTTTATTCTGATCGCGAGATTTTATTTAGGTTTGTTTTATAAAATGACAAATGCTTTTCATACCTTCATGAAATATGTTGAAACAATGATTGAGAATCTTATTCCATATAATTTTAATGCAGTGCCGTGACACGAAAAGTGCGAGCAGTACCGACGGGCGCCAAAGCAAGGGGGGCGCTGCTGATGATATTTTTCACTATTTTCAAAGGTTTTGTTTGACGATTTGTATTTATTGTAAAAGTTGGATTATTAGGGCCTTTTTTCTAGACGAAACAATATACGAAGACTTCAAAAATTCAAACCGCAGGTCTCTGTACTTGTTCGTAAGTATTTTTAAATTAAAAAAAAAAATGACAAATTAAAAATTTTGCATTTTTTTTAAGTTGTTTCAAAATTAGTCCTAATACCCTTTTCACACTAGATCTTTAAGATCGGATGTTAAAGTGAATGTATCTTTAAATGCTAATGTGAAACCGTATGGCCTCGTCTAAATACAAGCGATGTTTAAGACAGAGATCTGCGTCTTAAACTTCGTCCGCATTACCAACTTAATTTCTATTATAAAAAAATACTCCTTGAATTAGTGCTGTCAACATTTTATATTATCATAAACAAGAATACTGTATTATATCGACGTTATAAGAAGTTTATACTTATTGTTATAATAAAATTATTTATTTTAATAATGTGTTGAATAAAATACAGAGCTACAATAATTGAGATAAAATGTATCGACCTACATGTTAATACAGGTGTAATATATTCTTTATTGTAGTGTCTTTATTGTAGAATGAAATGAAATATCCATATTTGTTTATAATAATTCAAAATGTGCGTCTGCGCAGACAGTTCAAAACTGGTAATTTCATGACGGTAACTTAAGGAAAAAATTACTGTAGCTGATGACAGCACCAGAGATTTAAACATCAATTGTGAAAGCATACCGATCTTAAACATCGGTGAACTTTAAGTTCACTCGTCTTAAAGATCTAGTGTGAAAAGGGAATTAGGCGCTTTGGGGCCTCAAGATTTCAAAAATTTCAACCGTAGGTATCTATTTCAAGTAGATTTTGAGTTACGATCTTTAAAATATGAAATATAGGGTATTCCAAATGTTTAGGCCCACCTAACTGGAATTTTCATTTTTGTAAGCTCACTTTATCATGAGCTCTTCTTTTATGGTTTGAAGTAGGCTTTTGCTAAACAAAATTATCAAAAACCTTAATTAATCGGTAAAAGTAACTAAAATTGAAAATCTAGTTCCGCCTAAACCAAAGAAAGAGACGTTATTTACAAATTTTCAAAACTACACGGATCAAAAAGGCGTTAACAAAGGAGGGCCTTACTTTTAATCAAGTAAATAAAGCCTATTGATTACAAAACCTAGACCTTAAAGGAAATTAAACAAATACTTGTTTGTTTTCATCAAGTATCACTCGGTTTCGATAGGTCAGGTACCTGACACTTAACAGATTAAGATGGAAGAGGCCAAAAAACAATTCGGCTGACAGTTTTCAAGAGAGAGATAGTGTAGTACTCGATAATTTTGCTTCACCACGTAAAGATAAATCGTTAAAGTAATTAATAAACCAATAAACAATATATCAAATAACTTTTTTTGTAATAAATTCTCCTATTTTTATGATAAAAGGTACTAATATCAAATAAACATGTGCTGTAGATTCTTTTAAGGTAATACAGGAAATTCTGCCGGTAATTATTCATTTTGTTTAAGTCATTTTCTTTTTATATCTCAACACACATTTAATTCTGCGCTCGTCTTATTTCTTTAAAAACTATGCTTTGGTACAAAATATATTAAGTCATATAAAACAGTGATTCTAAAACTTTCAAACGCTTAAAAGGAAGAAAGAAAGAGACATTTTGCTGCGAACCGCAGGTCTCTCTCTCTTCTCTCTCTCTCTCTCTCTCTCTCTCTCTCTCTCTCTCTCTCTCTCTCTCTTAATGCGTGGATGCACTTAAGACGTAGATAAAGATGGAAGTAGTTTTTTAGTTTTTTAAAATTTGTTACGATTTTTTCCAAATAAGGAGGTTCTAAAAAATCAGTATCCTGCACTTTTTAACCGTAAGGGGTTAAATTAAAAATCTGAAAAAATTCTAAGAAGTGTATATTGCTATGAACCGAAAACGTACGACAGGATTTTTTTATCCAATTTTGTTTTTGAAAAATATTACAGTTTTTGTGTTATTGCATTTTTTTTTTAATTTAATTTTTATTGTGGGTCTATTAAATTGAAGCTCTTTAAGTGCAGATTAAGGAACGGTAATTGTTTTTGAAATACATTTCATTTTGACTAAATTTTGCCAATTATTAATATTTTCGTTTAATATCTTAGCTAAAATTAAAAAAATATATTTGTATACACAAGGATACATTTTGTTATGGTAGAGAAGAGGTACGTAAATTTATTTTGCAAATATCGACTAGAAAAATAAATAAATAACTGGCCGGTGGCTGAGATTCCATTTCTAGTAGAGAATCTGTTAGTTTTTCATATAGTCGCAATATAAACAATGTTTCTGTAGGCGTTATGCTCTTGCGTGACAAAAGATCGCCCGCAGTGTTGCCAAGTCTGGATTTGAATGATATTTTTGCAATTATACAAAAAAAAAAAAAAAAATGCGTTCAAATATATATTATGGTATTATTAGAGATATATGATACACGGTAGAAAAAATCTAACTGCAACCTTCTTGTCATGTTTATTGATTTAAAGGATTTAAAACCAACACTTGTAATTAGCCAACGGAGTGGCCGAGCGCATTAAGTCGTGCGGTTTGTACTGGTGGAAACAGTCTGGACTGTCCGGTCAGTGGTTCGAGCCTTCTTCGTTGGTGATATTATTCGGGCGAGAATAATATGTTTACATTACTCCCATTTTCACAATCATTCACCCCTCATCCAGGTGTAGGAGCTCGCCCCCTGGCATCGGTCGTTAGCTTCGTTGCAGAAATAAGCCGATGTAAAATAAATTAAAAAAATTTAAAAAAACACTTGTAATTGTGTTATGTAGTGACAGGCATTCATCGTTTGGCCTTCTAATAATCATCATTCACTGACTAAATACATACAAAACTCTGAAATGTGTGAAAATTCACACTTCACGTCAAATTTTGCTAATTAAAATCCTGCAGACACAATAATCCCACATGTAGTTCCGCTTAAACCTTTTGAATAGTATATATATGTATGTAGTTCTTAGTAAATTGGAGCCTCCTTGAATAAATTCCTTCAGACTGTCTTGCTTTGTCCAGTTCAGTCTGTTTTAGGACGCTTTGCACATCGTCTATTAGATCAATTCTGTAAAAATTTACTGTGTAGTAACGTTACTACAAGATAAAATATTATAAAAATTATAATGACTTTCATTCATGATAGTAACTGACCTTGCTCATAGTGACGAATTTAGTTCCTATGATCGTAGTAACTGAGTAATAGAATTGGTCTGTAAATGTCGTTTAATTTGTTATATTATGAAAAACAGTTTTGTAGTTATTGTTTAGGTACCACTGATCTATTTTCTGAGTAATTATTCCAACATAATCATAATTCTTCCCATCAACTCATTTGTTGCTATTAATTTTTTGTTCCATAATATTTCTCGTGTTTTTGTTTAATTTAAAATTAAGATATCTAATCCATGTGGAGCGGTTGACTTATATGTAACTTCAACATTCAATTGAAGCACTGAAGTCATGTTCCCTAGCGTATAAATATTTATGCACTTTCTCTGGACATAAACAACTTCTAGTACATGGACTAGCATTCTCTAGCAGGATTTGTTCACGGCTAATCTCCAGAATGACGACATTACACACTTCTCTCTGATATCGGATTACATGATATTGATAGCTACGTTCGGGTGTGTTACTGTCTATTGCTAGTACGGTTCATTTTTTACCGCGAATGCGATGACAAGATATTACATCACGAGGGATTCGAATTGCTAAATAATGGGCTTCAAAAATAATGGTATGTCACTGTTACAAATTATTCTTTCATTTGTTTCCCACCTTTGACAGACATTAGTCTTTTTGACAGTATTCTGTTATACAAAATAACTAACACTAAGTTGATATTAGAACTTTATTGCAATGCCATGATTGTATAAATTGATATGTATTTTATTTTGTCTAACCAAGTGTCCACGCGTTTTTATTTCTATGGTAACCATCCAGGGCTTACTTTATTCCATGTTTCTTTTTTATTTACTTTTCTTTCCTTTCATATTTTCTGGCGCAGAGTATATCTGTACGGGTTTCGAAGCTCTAGAAGATCTTTGAAGGCTTTCTCTTATACCCTTCTTCTCTTCTGATGCACGTGTGGCTTGTTCTCCCAATATTTCATCTTCGGACACTTCTTCATCATTTGCCACTTGTAATGTCTCATTTGTATTACTCTTGGGAGCTTAGGTTCGAATCCTACCGACTACGCCATGTAATGACTTTGAATACACATACGGAAAATAGCTAAGTTGATATAAAAACTTTATTGTAATGACATGATTGTAAAAACTGACATTTATTTTATTTTGTGTAGGTGTCCACGCGCTTTTCTTTCCTTAGTAACCATCCATGGCTTATTTCATTCCAAAACGTGTTATGATTTTTTTTAAATGCTATTGCCTGTTTCTTTGTTTTAAGTGGAACTAGATTTTGAATTTTTACCGTTTAAATGAGATTTTGGATCATTTTATTTATAAAAAAACCACTTAAAACCCTAAAAAGAGACCTATGACAACTTAGAAAAATGAAATTTCCAGTTAGTTCTGCTTAAATATTTGGAATAGCCTATATTCAATATGTTAAAAAAAAAAAAATTTGAATTATGTGTTATGCTATACGGAGGGGTAATCTTAAGCTGCCAATTATTCAAAGGGTCATAGATCGAGCCATGCTCGGTATAACTCAGAAAGACAAAATATCAAAAGCTTAAATTTATTGACAGACAAAACTAACCTACATGATTATAAAAGTAGTTTCTATGAAATGGAAATGATCCTGCCCATTTCCATCTGGCTAGAATAATAGTCGACAGATGGTCCAAATGGATTCATGAGTGGATACCATAGGCAGACAAACATAGCCGAGGAAGACCGTTCTCCAAGCGTATCCTATTTTTACGAACTGACTGCAGAATCTCAACACAGAAAAACAGACATCCTTATAAAAGTAGGTTCTATGAAATGAAAATGGTTACGATATCTAACTAAACCAAGAGCCAATAGATGCTCCGGATACTCGAGTGGTGACCATGGGCATAGAAACACAGCCAAGGTATACTGTTCAGTCACTGGACTAATGACCTAAAGCGTTTTTTTTTACGAACTGGTTGCAGAAAGCTTGTCAAAAAACTATAGGGGCTTCTATCCAACAGTGGTTTAAAATGATTGAAAGGTAATGATTATAATGATTGATGCTAATGAAGTATTAACGAAAATCTTAAGTCTGAGGCAAAATTTTATATCGTACCAACGATCTTCTCGGCTAAGGACACTGCCTGATTTGGTAGTAGCACCATATCCATCTTAAAATATCAGCAAGACATATTAGAGATGAATGCTGTTTGACTTGATCTAGTTTTTCTTATATGGCGATGTCACCAATATGTAACAAAATAAGAGATTAAAAAAACAGAATACCTGAATATTATTTCAAATAGGTTGAAGACATCAGGAGAATAATCATGAAAAAAAAACCAAACTAATTGGTAAAACCTTTGGAAAAGTGTACTTTAAAATGAACTCATCCAAATGTGACGTCCTTCGTATTGGTCCTAGAAATAATAAATTTCCTTACTATCTATCTAATATGAAACTTTCGCCTATTGTAGAATAAGTGGAACTCGTGGTATTAGTCACCAATAATCTAAATTAATCAAATTAAGTTAGCCATGCCTTTATAAAGTTAACGTAGCCTTCTATATTTGCAGAACAGCTTTTTTAGAATTTAGCCTAAATTATATATGCTGCTTTATAAAATTAATTTTGGTGTGAATTCAGAATATGTCATAAGCCTTTGGTTTTTAACATTTCCCCGAGATTTGAATGCCGGGAAAATCTAGGAGACCTTAATTAGACCTGTAGAATTGGATATAAAGACAAATTCAATATAAAAATTGATATGGTCATCACTTGCAAGCGAGATTTAGTCGCAAACCTATATATATATATATATATATATATATATATATATATATATATATTTAATTTGAGTGGATTATCAAATAAAATCTTAATGCGTGGATAAATGAACAATTAAGATAAAAGGACTTTTTCCCAAAAATGTGTCAAAAATCTTTTGTCCCCCACCCTATTTCCCAGAGGGATTAATACAAAAATCTGAAAAAATTCTCGATAATATACAATTGTCGAGAACCGGAATAGTTTTTGATCAGATTAATATGAACCAGAATAGTACAACAGGGATTTTATAATTTAAATTTTATTGTGACGAAATTTTTGCAAATGATTAAAAAATTAAATGAAAGCCTTTAGTGCAAATTGACGAATAAAACTGATTATCAATAAACTGTTGATGTTGATATTCTATTGCAGTGGTGGCACTAGCTTTTAAAACCTGGGAGGGGCAGGAAATATTTGTAGGGGGCAATATTTTTTTTTCATCGTTATAAATATGAATGAAAATTTGATGGTTTTGAATTTTGAAATGATGAAAACGATATAAAGATACTTAATTAATCAATATCAGCTCGAGCTTTTAGATTTCTTGAACTCACACTATAGACTGACTGATTATCCACGTCTGAACAATATGTACACTCCGTTTTTTTCAGAAGTCTCTAGAGCAGATATGGCCATACTACGATCCGCAAGCTAAAACAGGCCCGCGAGATCGTAGTTGGTATGTTGTGTACGCATGTGCACTTAAAAGCATTTGATCCAAACCCGACTGCATCAAAATCTGAAGTCACATAACACGCAGAATGTTGAAAAAACAAGGTAAATCAAATGGTAAACGAAAGCGAGGACGACAACAATGGCTCGATGTTTTTCATCGTTGTAAATATGAATGAAAATATTATGGATGCCCCCCTCAGAACCCCTTGCTGATGCCGCCATTATTCTATTGGCATCTTACACGTATTAAATACCAACAAAACTCTGAAATGTGTGAATTTTTTTAATTATACTATCAATAACTATATTGAATTGCAAAGCAACTTTGTATTCTGTATTGTTTATTGTTTTTCTTATATTTTACAAGTTGTATTTTAATTCTTTGCAAATAACTAACCGTACTGGACACCAAATAACAAATGAACTGATGAAATGAAATTATACGAATGAAATAAAACGTTTAATCATCTCAGAAAAGCCGAAAGCAATTCTAAGAATCGACCTTTCTGAAATGTTGATGTTGTAGTGTTGTTAGTGTATTTTTTGTGATTTAAGTAGTATTGCAACATGTATGCACCACAAGCACACATCACGTCCAATTCCAAGATAAACTAAAACCATGTTTCAACCATTAAAACTAAAACAGCAGTTACAATCACACAAATAAGATCATCACGTTTTATTTCGTCAAAACTGTCGCAATTCGAGTTCAGCATTAAAAACAGTGTAATAAACAGCAAGAGCGGAGACAGAACAATTTTCATATCAAAATCGCACATCTTCTCGCAAACATTGTCTCTGGCAGTATGACAATGGTCTGAAATTGTCCCACCGCCGCTAAAACTCAGCTTCTACTATCAACAGACGGATCAGATATCAGTGTTCGAGCAATAAAGCAAGTCCACATTGCACACTGTATCTCTACACGTTGTTTGGCACCAAACAAAGCCGACCGATCTTTCTTATCCCTCAAATTTACAGTGGCGGAACAAGGATTTTAAACACTAATCCTGTTGGATTAACCAGATCAGATTATACCAGTATTTTCACTAGTTTACGCCATAAATCTAAGCGTAAGGTTTTCTGTTCCAAGTCTGGGATAAACAAAATTCATCAATACGAACAGACAGTTATAGACCAAGCTTGCAATAATTATTTCTTTCGAATCTTTTACGAATCATATGCAGTTCTACGTGGGACAATGAATAATGGATGTATTCGTTCCAGACTCCTTCGCTCCAGTTCCAGGAATAAGTAATGTATTCTTTGCCTTCGTTCGCTGTTGGTGGACTATTTTTCCGATGAGAATTGGCCAGTAGTGTGATCATATATGCACCAAATAGTGATGTAAAATCAATAGAAAGGCGGTTTGAAGACTGTTTAACGTCCGCTGCTTGGCAATGAAGCGATTGTATGAATTCTGGTTTCTGCGCATATGTCATCACTGGTCTTCTCTCGTAGAAACAATACTCTATTATCTCTGTGCTACTATTCATATGGTAAAATGTTATAGTTCCGTGGCCATCAAGTTCTTTGTGTATCGTTCTCCTCCATGTGGATACAGGGCGACCTCTACGACAGCTTCTCTGAGAGTTCCACTCTAATGCCATTCTGGAGATGTCGTTTACTGCCTTCCGGAGAGTGTGCCCAATCCAGTTCCACTTTCTTCCTTGAATTTCCAAGTGGATAGATTTTTGTGCTGTCGATTCCCAAAGATGAGTATTGGGAATATGATCTGACCAAGTAATGCGAAAAATTCTGCGCAAACATCTGTTAATAAAAACTTTCCAAGTTTCGCAGCCTACATCAGAACTGATTTTACATTGATTTTAAATATGCGTACCTTAGTGTTACGAGAGATCTTATTAGATATCCAGACTTCTTTCAACAAGCCGAATGCTTGTTGAGCTTTAAGTATTCTGTTGTTTACGTTCCTTGTAGTTCCTCCATCTCTCGTTATTGCACTACCGAGGTAGCAGAATACTTCCACAACTTCTAAGTCTTCGCCGTTAATGTAAAATCTGTTGATGTTATTGGTACCAATCCACATTACTTTGGTTTTCGCTTTATTAGAATTCTGAATATGATTTATATTATTTTGTTTTATATGATTATTATGCGTTTATTTTTTGTTAAAATTTCTCGTGATTGTGAGTGTGTACGCTACTGATTTAACCCTTGCAGAAATCACGAGGCACGAGTGAGAATAGCAGAATTGTATGCACTGAATACATAATATCGTTACAGACACGGCGCGCTTCGACACACAATGGAATATCTGAATGTTTTTATACCGTTGTTATGTCTATTCTTTTTCTTCTTTGGTTTGGGAATTATTTCACGCGTGATTAAGACTGGTTTCTACTTTAGATGATGAAGTCAGATTAATTGTTTTATTCCTTGTAAATTACGTTATTGTTGGAAATATTTTTCAAATGGAATTTTAGATATTTTAATGAAGAAACGTAAAAATTTTGTTTTGTTCTTTGCCGCCCTGGTTAAAACAGCTACAAATTAGTCAACTGTTACATTATTTAGTTAGGAGGTAACAATAAAATATGTAAAACAAATTTTATGTTTAATTTATTAAAATATCTAAAAATCCGATTATACACTATTTATTAGAGTGCGGTTAAGTTAGGTCATAATACGTTTTAATTCGACTTAGTTGGAAAAATAAACATTTTTCTGTTTTATTTAATAGGGTTAAAAGGTGATAACATCTAGTTTAGCCGCTCTCTAATTATTATACAATAACAATTATTATACAAACTTTATATACTACAATTTTCGAGCATATATACTACATTATACTATTATTACATTATACTACATTATACTACATTATACAATTTACTAGCATTATATACTACAACCATAGCTCGAGCTCTTCGATTTCTTGCACTCACACTATAGATTGGCTGATTATCCGCGTCTGATCAATGTTTAATTACGCTCCGTTCTGTAAGTGTCTAGAGCAGATATGGCCATACTATGGTCCGCGAGATCCTATTGGGTGGGTCGTGTATGCATGTACACTTAAAATCATATAATCCAAACCCGACTGCGCCAAAATCTTAACTCTAAATTTATTCGGAAACTACTGTTAATTTATAATATACATATGTGTCGTTTTTTAAACTGTAGTATGTATCAATTTTCCACTGGCTCGCGACTGCTTCTATGAAACTGAATATGACTCGCGTAAGTAAAACTTTGGCCATTCCTGGTCAAAATCCTCTAGCAATTACTAGTAACATCCACCGAGTTGTATCCGCCTGCTGCCAGTTGACCAAATAGTGCATCATGTTACAAGCCGGTATTTGAAACAAAACAAAATTAAAATTCGGGTTCCACATGCTTGGACACAAATACTCTTCAAGACCACTTGTCCGCTTCAACACAGATTACTGAGGAGAGTGTATGATCCAGTTTTTAAAACATTTTATAGGAAATTTGTCGAAAGGACGATAGCTATTAATTGATAATGAATCAACCATAATTACAATAATCAAACTGAACTAAGTTAATTTGGACAGATGGAAAGAATGAACGACAACAACTAGTAAAAGAGGACGTCACAGAATGAGATGGATAGATAAAGTTATTGCTCAATTAAAGCGCAACAAAAATTGGAGGGATAAATTCAATGGAGAATGGAGAAACACTTGAAGGGGACTAGATTCTAATCTTAGTGTTTCTTACACTCTAATGTTTCCCATATTTCTGTACGCAACTGAAACTTGGACAACCGAAAAAGTGACCAGCAGAGAATTGACGCTTTTGAGATTTACTTCTGGAGAAGAATACTGCGAATACCGTGGACTGCACCGCTTATTTCAAGTTGCTTGGATCACAAAACACGCAGAACGAACAATATGAAAAAAACAATAAAGGTAAATCAAATGGCAAACGAAGGCGAGGACGACAATCACAACGATGGCTTAATGATATAATAAACTGACGAAACAATACTTCATGAAGCTATTGAAACAGTCCTTCATGCGACACAGAACATGAAAAAGTGGAAAACATTAATCAAATTAGAGAATGATGAATAAATTTATTCGTGGATATTTGGAAAATCTGAGATTATGAACACAATCAGCATTATTTTATCTCCTACGACAAGTATACGAATTCAATAAAACGATGTCATCCGATCATATCGTCTTTTAATTTTTATCTACAATGGTCCCATACTTTTTACTTGCGTCTTCAAAAGGTTATAGTTGGCTGCATTACCTTTTGCTTTAGGATTTCCACTATAAAGTTTTCATAATGATATCATTGCTACTCTTTTTGAGAGTATAGCCAATCCAACGTAACTTACGCTGGCATATTTTAAATTCTACCGTATATTGCTATGCAATATAAAATCTTTCTATTTAAGTAAATGCATTTTTGTTAAATTTAGTTCAGAATCTATTCTTTTATTTCAGATGTACTTTGTTACAAAGACTGCAACTGAAAAGAAATAATTAATAATATAATGAAGATGTACGTCTTTTCTTCGTAAATTAAGCTTAATTTGCATTTGAATAAGAATGTAACCATCTGCAGTCGTATTATATGAATATTATAAAATAGAATAGGAAATTAATTTCCATAATAGGTTTTTATATTTCATTCTGCTTTTATAATTGTTTCCTTGTTACGTAATTACTATAAGCCGATAAAGAAAGATGTAAGACTAAATAAATAAGAAAATGTCTTGACATATAAACTTAAATCTTGGTCCTGTCTAACGACCCGGGCGATTTGTATGTTCTTATGTCAGTGCTTGACTATCTCTCTACGCGATTTTGGTTCATTTTCTCTTGCAATTTTCAATCGTCTCAACAAATAGAAACCTAGTATCTAGGATCTAGTACCAACAATGAGGCAAGATTGATCATGCCTGAAACGTGTTTGAAATACCAACAATATTTCCGATGCAAATTACAACGAAACAATATAGTAGGGTTATCAATCAATAGTTTATTTGTACTTATGCCGAGAGTAGCTGCACCTCTGAATTATTCATAATATAAAATTGGTTTATGGTTTAAATATGTGAGCACTAACAGCTATATCGTCTCTTAGATCGGAATGGAAGTACCTCAGCAGGAGCCAGAGGCGTATTAAACATCGCTTTTTGTGATTCTTTTCAAGAAAAACACGTGGGAGAAACAAGCTTGATTGACTCTAAGATTAATGGGGAATTACATATAAAGAAGACTTGCGTTTGGTACATACTCTATTATATACTTAAATATGATTACATAAATCAAATTAATCATAAATATGTCTCAAAGCAGATTTTAATAAAATTCTAACACCTCATACATAAAATATTATCTCATATTACAAAATATAGATCTACAGACATTTAGGCTATTCCAAACTTTTAACGGAACCAAATGGCATTTTATTTATTTTTTTTAATTGCACTTTCTTAATGTCTGAAGTTGGCTTTTGCTATTTTACTTCGAATCGATCTCCTCCCGTTGGTTCTTGGACGCCCTCAACTATCCTAAAGGTTCTAGTCTTGTAGCCATGGGCCAGTAATGCTGTTGCCAGGGCACCTCGGTGTATAGCCCATCCAGTTCCATCGTGCGTTCTATTTTCTAGGCTTATCTTTTTCTGTTTGCCTAGCATCAGTAGATTTCAATAACAAATGGTCTTTAAACAATATATACGCAAAGTTTTGGGTATGCAGTGATTTCAAAAGACTAGTAGGTGGTTCGTTCAATACGAGGTGTGTAAATTAAGTAACCGGACTGGCAACATAGCGTTTGATCTGGCAATATTTGGGGCGCGGGACTTAGAGGGGCGGCAGGTGAACACGTGATACGCCTTCAGTATGAGTTTGAACTCGCTAAAGTAATTTTGTTGTCCGTAGCGATTTTTTCGTGAAACAATTTTATCTAGTGCTTTCTAAAAATGATTGACGTTTATTTCGAGCAACGGTGTGCTATCAGGATTTGCTTCAGACTTGGGCACAATGCAACGGAAACTTTTGCAAAACTTCAGCAGGCCTACGGAGACAGTGTTTTATCAAGGACCCAGGTTTTTTGATGGTTTAAGGCATTTTCATAAGGAAGAAAGGCCTTCATCTTCAAGAACCGATGAAAATGTCGACAGAATCCGGGATCTTGTGCGTTCAGATCGTCGGTTGACAGTGAGAATGATCGGAAAGAGTTGAATTTGAGTCACACTACCGTTCATCAGATTTTGACCAATGAATTGGGGATGAGCAATTTCAATAAACGAGTTTTTGGTCAGTAAAAACATTCCTGTGGCTCCTCAGACGCTTTGTTGGCCTGACTTGAGTCCTTGTGTCATTTTCCTCTTCCCAAAATTGAAAAATCACCTCAAGAGACGTCATTATGGGACACTCGAAAACATTCAAACCGACCAGCTGAAAGCTATTCCAGAATCCAGCACTGCTATTAGGATTGGAAGAACCGTCTCCAGCGCTGTGTGACCAAGGAACTTATTTTAAGGGAGATAATATTGAATTGTAATGCTATTCGAATATATATATATTTTTTTAAAATCAGTCCAGTTACTTAATTTACGTACCTCGTATATAATAGAGCAAATATATCGATAAATTAGTCTTCTTCAAACTTAAGACATCTGAGAAACGTTTTTTATTGTGAAAAATCAGTGCGGAATCCAATAATAAATACGCTTCATTAATACATTTTATTTAAATAAAATACACACTAGCGTCATTTAAAAATCCAAAACGGTAATTAAGGAAAAGGGCGGTACACGCTTTACATCTTAGTTCAAGAAAGATTGAAACTCTTTTGCGCAACAAAAGCGATTTATTTTTATTCGAGAATTCGCCATAATTCCACGAAATTGCTGGTTAATTCGCATGGAACCTTGGTGTTTCAAAACATAGTTTTATTGCCTCTAATGTAGATCCTTATTGCAAATCTTAACGCTCCTTTGATGCTCATTTTTAGGGTTTTGTAGGTATGACCAAAAAACCCTTATACCGTCATTTTGTCGTCTGTCTGTCTGTCTGTCTGTCTGTCTGTCTGTCTGTCTGTCTGTCTGTCTGTCTGTTCGGTAAAAATTGTAGCCAAACGGCTAAACCTAGAGAGTTGAAATTTGGCATGATTGTACAACTTTTTGACCCGCACATAGAAAAAATACTAAAACATCTAAAAAACATATCCCCCTAAAAATATAAACAAATATGTGCTCATCGGAAAAAAAAATATTTTTTTTAAATTCTGAGTAGGGTATCAAATGAAAGCCCTTAGTACGTGGATTAACGATCAAAATTTTATTTTTGCAAAATAAATTATTTTGACGAGATTTTTGCCAAAATTGTGCAAAAAAATTTTTGTCCCACACCCTGTAGCCCAGATGGTTTAAAATAAAAATGTGAAAAAATTCTAAGTAATGTATATTGGTGTGAACCGGAATAGTACAACAGGAATTTTTGATCAGATTATGTTTTCGGAAAATAATGCATTTTTTGTGTTTTTAACCAAAATATGTTAAATATTTAATTCGCTATGTAACCAAGTTCAGACGTCAGCGCTGATAGCGATGTGTGTTTAGTCATTGGTTTTCTAATTTGCTAAACACAGTTAACTTGCAAACTAGAGTTCGAATCCTGTCAATTTTAATTTTTTTTTTTTGCAGTTTTCTTTTGTTTAAATTATTTAATATTAAAAATTAAAAAATTTTACAGTAAAAATTCTAGCTATATTTTGGCAAATGTTGCATATAATTTTTAAAAGCGTAAATTTAATAACCAGTGGGAAGTGTTGAAATTATAATTTAATTCTGTTTGATGTATACGAAATTAGAGGGCGTGGCTAATGATTTAAGCAACCAATAGAAGCCATAGGCGCAATTTTCAAAATTTAATGAACCTTGCTTTGTAAAAAAAATACTGCACATATTTAGAAACTTAAATAATGGTATTAGGCATTCGAATTAAAATTCATAAAAAAATATTTTGACATAAAATTTGTTTTGGCATCCCAAATAATCATCATTCAGTTATTAAATACCTGCAAAACCCTGCAATGTGTGAAAATTCACACTTCACATCAATTTTTTAAGTATTAGTTCATTTAAGTGGTTATTTGACCTATACATCAATTTATAGATTCCATTGTAACATTTTAAATGAGTATTTCTAATACTGTTAGCATAATAATTCAACTTTTTTAAGTAATTATTTATGCAAATTCACTATATATAATAAAGTTGCGTTGTTTAATATATAGAAAATAAACAAAGTTATTTAATAATAACATATTATTATATAGTATGTAGGTAAGTAAATGAACACAATACCTTATATGAGCAGATATTAATACAGGACATAATTAATTTGCTCATCAATATTCATTGAATATATCTATTCATCTAATAAATAAATTCATAGAATAAATAATAAGATTTATAATATAGAATTTTGTCAAAGATCATGAGCAAAGATTATCTTATAACCTTAATATTTTCATGATGTGTGCAATTTACTACTTAACATACAAATATAAAATTTCCATAATGGATTGTCTTTTATTCGATTGCGTATTGAAGTCTTTAACGTTATCTCTTGTTCTCAGTTAGTTTATCAGTTAATGTAGCTATTCTAAACAAGATATGTTAATTTTACCACGGTGTTTATTGCCTTAGATCAGAAGTCCCCAAACTTTCTACTCTGTCGACCCCTTCAAAAATTTCTTGATTTGTTAACGAACCCCCTACTATTACGTAACTATAAAAGTACAACCATGGAAGACGGTTATGTGATTTTTTAGATCGTTTGACAAAAAAATAGTTGTAACGAAATAATTCGTTTTATACTAAAAAAAGTATTGGGTGAAACGTTATAAAATTAATAAAAATGTTGACGATTTACCTAATCGTGGATTAAAAAAACAAAAAAAATTAAATGACCACTAAACAATAAGATAAAATGGTTTTTAACGTTTTTAAAAATAATCCTATGTATTCTTTACGTAAATATCAGACAATTTTATTAAAAAAGAACATTACGTCAAGTCTAATGACCCTGAGAAGTCTTTTAATTGAAAATGGTATTAAATTCAGGAGCACCAAACAAAAACCATTGTTATCGGTGAAACATGTCGTAAAACGACTCAAGTAAAGTTGACAATATCGCATCGGTTTTAAACTATTAATGAAGGAATTAACGTTGCTGTCAATAGAATGATGCGATATTGTAAACTTTATTCGTTGAATACATTTATTCAACGCTGGTGAAACAAAAGTAAAATGTAACATATTATCAAATATAAGGAGTGCTCGTAAAATGCTGGTAAAGTACTTCGTATAGGAGGAGTGCGAAATACAAATGTGAAGTACATTATTAATACTGGCGTTGCACACACTTTTAGTGCCAGCAATTTACCAACAATAAAAGCAATTTGCCGGCATTCGGCCGATGGTTGAATGTTTGCTGGGTTGTAGCGTAATAATATTTAAAGTAAATTTTTAAATTATTTTTAGTTTTTCCTTTTCTCTCTTATAGTTCGCCAAAAATCAACAAGGACGTCTTATTATACAGACTGTATATTATGCAGATTAATTTTAGTAATCAATAAATTTTTTGTTACAAGTATTATTATGTATAACTCACTAACTACAGCATCTTATACCCTTTTCACACTAGAACTTTAAGACGAGTGAACTTAAAGTTCCCCGATGTTTAACATCGGTATGCTTTCACACTTGATATTTAAATCTCCGGTGCTGTCATCAGCTACAGTAATTTTGTTCTTAAGTTACCGTCATGAAATTACCAGTTTTGACCTGTCTGCGCAGACGCACATTTTGAATTATTATAAACAATTAAGGATATTTCATTTCATTCTACAATAAAGAATATATTACACCTGTATTAACATGTAAGTCGATACATTTTATCTCAATTATTGTAGCTCTGTATTTTATTAAACACATTATTAAAATAAATAATTTTATTATAACAATAAGTATAAACTTCTTATAACGTCGATATAATATAGTATTCTTGTTTATGATAATATAAAATGTTGACAGCACAAATTCAAGGAGTATTTTTTTATAATAGAAATTAAGTTGGCAATGCGGACGAAGTTTAAGACGCAGATCTTTGTGTTAAACATCGCTTGTATTTAGACGAGGCCATACGGTTTCATATTAGCGTTTAAAGATACATTCACTATAACATCCGATCTTAAAGATCTAGTGTGAAAAGGGTATTATTTGAGGGTCGGAAAGGCATTTCTCGTATGTATGGGGTCGAACGATAGAAAAGGTTTGGAAACCCTATTTAAACTAAAAATTTCGCGGCAGCCTTACCAGTAAATCGTGACACATCAAGCTGTCGCGACCTACCGATTGAGAAGTATTGCTGTACGGGAAAGTGTGGGACAAAAATACAAAACTTAAGACTAGCTTGGAGTCCTAGTTGAAGCTTAACTTTCATGTTTTCCAATACGATGCAATGAATAAACACTTATATATTTGACTTTTACTTGAAAGTAACAACATTGCTATTAAATTTGTACATTTAATATTTCACATAAATGTCTCTGACTTTCATTTTCAACATGTGTTAAGTAAAATAATCAATCAAATTATCATCGTGTGAAAAGTCAAAACGATCTAGAAATCTGTTGGAGTAACATGATTTGCCTGCTCTCAACAACTGGAGTAATGTATAGATGTGCTAATGTGAGTAGACATGTTGCTATTAGTTACTGGCAGTATATATGGTACATCTGATTACACTTCACTTTGAATTACATTTATCTAGATGTGCATTTACTGTTCATTTCTATTTACAAACTATTGGTGAACTAGTTATTTAGAAGTGCAACCTGGCAATTTGGTAATAAGGCTTCATTATTGCAAGAGTCTGATTAAGCCAGATAATTCACCAGTACTTTCAAAAGGACATCATGATTCCCTCGTTTTATTTGTATCTAACTATAATTTGTATGGGACATATGTACATGAAGAACTGTTCCAAGACAGTGGCGTCGATAAAAGGGTATGGAGGTGCGGAATGTACTGGTTGTCATCATCAAAAAGGATTGATCATCATTTAATAAACATTTTATAAAAAAGATATATTTGTTTAAAACAAATACAGTTGATATTATTTATAACGACATCTGATATAACGACATATCGGTTTTTGAAACGAAATTTGAAAGTCCTGGCCAGAAACATATCTTTTTGTACGTGAAACTTATTGCTTATTACGACACAGGCTATTACGACGAAATTAATATAACGACAAATAAAAAATCAGCTGTGGCCACCATAGGACCGACCGCCAGCACAAAGTACTCGTATAAAATACAATCTAGCAGCAGAGTAGAATAACTTGGCCTAATATTTTCTAACAGAGATATTATTTATTATGACCATTGAAGTGTTACATATAAGTACGAAAAATAGAATATTTAAAAAAAAAAAAAAATCGTTTTATCAAAAAATATCTCAGATAAAAGTTGTTAGTTATTGCTTTTATAGCAACTTTTGTCAAATAATTTTTTTCGAAATATTTTTCTGTTGTGGTATCTTCGCAAAAATCTTAAAATCGACACGAGTAAACTTCCATTTTTAGTCAACCAATTTTTACTACAAGTTGATCAACTCGTGCTATTGATGTCAAAAGCTTAAATATGAAGTTTCATAAAAATCCTTTTAGCCGAACTCGCTCTGCACGTGTACACAGATAGACAGACAGACAGATGGACGGACGAACGGATAGACAGGCAGACAGACAGACAGACAGACAGACAGACAGACAGATAGTCAGACTGGCAGGCAGGCAGACAGACAGACAGACATCATGCTAAAAATAGTCAAAACATTATGTAGGGACCTCCATTCGTGGAGATCCATCGAAATCTCGAAATGTTAAAATCGGTATGATCACAATACCTTCCATATATATGTTGGCGGTCGGTAAAAATGGCTAGAAATTTGGGTCAAATTATCTTTTATAACGACGTATCACCACTACCAAACGCGAAAACGGTGGGGAAGTACCGAATTTGCTAGGAGAAGTACCGAGTTATGAAAAGACAAGACTAAACGCGACAGATAAACATATTCATTCAGTGGTTAACTACGAGTTGAAGGTATGTCATTGACGTCGATATGGTGAACCGAAAAGCATCAATGTAAATATTTTAAATATTGATGAAGAACTCGAAACGGAGAAGGATATGACGGAAGATGAAATTTTAGCTGGGATAGATCCGAATTTGGTGTCAGAAATAAACAACGACAATGGAAGAAACAACCGAGTTTCAAACACCTACTATAAAGGATTCATTTACAGCAGTTAAAGCAATTCAGTATTTTTTCACGTTTAATCAAAATTTAAATAAAGCTAAAACAGATGTTGTATTAGTAACACCAAAACCAAAAATCACAAAAACAAACCAAAATGAGAGATTTTTTTTTTAAATCAAAATATGTTTACATATATACATACGTATGTAAAATTATTAGATACGTATTGTAAAATAAGTTGGATCGATTTTTTTCTGCGGAAAGAATTTGTTCTGCAAATAATTGTAACAAATATTTTAAAACCATTAAAACATTTATTCTCACAATAATTATATTTTATCTTATTATTTAGTATCTTATCTGAATATGAAAAAAAAGATACATTTTTGACTCATCAGAACTAAATATGCATTACTTCCTCATTCTTACTTGGTAAGAAAATAAAAATAGAGAAATTATAATTGTCTTTATCATTCTAATTAATTAATTATGATTGTTAATCTAGTAATAATAAAATAATAACAATTTAAGAGCAGTTAGAGTTATCAGGAAATTATACGCAGTCAAGTAAACTGTTTCACACAGAAGATAAATAGGAATGAAAATAGAAGTATTCACATATGCGTAAGCTAAACAAAGCAGCGTGACGGACGATAGATATTTAATTACAACGGCTATATCTGTCGATAGAAATTTTGTCATTGTTCGTTAAGGCTCAGTGGTTAAAGAGCAACACTGTGAATAACTTGTCATACGCAATATGGTTTGACAATCAGATCAATTCTGTAATAATTTACTGTGTAGTAACGTTATAAGATAAAATATTATAAAAAGTATAATGCCTTTCATTCCAGAGTAGTAACTGATCTTGTTCATAGAGACAAATTTTGTTACAATGATCATAGTAACTTAGTTACAGAATTGGTCTGCTTGTCTACTATCGTACTGCGTTCTGACACATACATAAACAATAAAACCTTCGATTGCGAGCATAATTCGTTCCAGAAACGTGCTGTAATCCAAAGTATTCGTACATCAAAGTGAATTTCCTAATAAGCAATAATTGACTATACGAGTGAGGCACGTTGACTGAGACCGAGCATGGGAGACGATTACCCACAATCCCACAGTGAGAGAGAGAGAGAGAGAGAGAGAGAGAGAGAGAGAGAGAGAGAGAGAGAGAGAGAGAGAGAGAGAAACCTTCAGCTTAGTTGTGCTCATGCCACGCTTGGCAGACAAAGCGTATAAGTACTACTCGTATTGCCAGAGCACGCAAGTTAGATTTTGCTCATTTTACAATACACTCGCAGACCAAGTTACCCACAATCTAAGGATTTTTTGTATACACATGCGTATAATCTATTGCTGCTAACGTCAATATAGATGTCTGCGTTTGTTATTACAGCCAAAAAGTCGCTAAATCACGTTGCCTTCACTCAATGGTTGCTTAGTATATATCTACGTTATTTGGGTTGTAATGAGAGCAACACGTAAGATTATTGTACATTGCAACTTCTAAATGAACGAGCTGGGATACGATTACAGTAGCATTTTTCCTGGTTTTATGCAGGACAATAGTAACAACATTTAGTTGAATCTTGAATAAACTTAGAGACAAATACAAAGAAAAGCTACAATACAATACAGTTCAATGGCAACTGCGGGAAATTAGATTATTATAAAAGTACGCAAGTTGTGGTAGCTCTTCTGAATATATCGTCTCTGAACCTTTGGTCTATATCTTTAAAAATTCTAACTAGGACTACTTCCATTAACCATTAATCTAAATATTTAATTTCCTTAACATTTTCTATATTAACATTGTCAAGTTTAAGAGATATTTTAGTAACATCAATTTTATTTAAATGAAATTTACTGGCAATTATCATTGCTTTAATTTTAATTAAATTAAATTTAATCTTATTATTGGAAATAAATTGAAATTCGGTTAAATTCATGTTGCAACTTGTTTACTGCAGTAAACTATCATCAGAAATAGCTAGAAGAGTACTAATCGGCATACAAGTTTACTAAATTAAAATTCTATATTTTATATAAGTTTATATCATTCATATAAATTATATATAATAAAGGCCCTATCACACTCCCCTGAGATACTCCAACATCACTTTTACAAACAAAGGAAACAATGTTATTAACTAGTTTTTTGTGTTCGGTTGAATATCTAATCAGTCAACCAGTCTAAAACTCTTCTCCCTATACCATACTGTTAAATTTACGTAGCAGAATAGATCTGTCAATAGTTTCAAAAGCTATTTTGAGATATTAAAAGACAGCAATGATTTATTATTGTCAATATCTTTTTTCCATTTTGAAATAGGTAATTGAAAAGCAGTTTCACACGAGAAACCAGGACGAAAGCCAGATTGATTACCTATAATGATATTATTGGTTTCAAAATAATTTGACAATTGATTATATGCTGCTAGTTCAAAAAAAAATTCAATGCAAGTCAAAGTATTGACAGGTCTGAAACAGTTCACATCATTAGAATTTTTACTTTTGGGAATTATTACTATTGATTGTTGTGATACTTTTGGTGAGAAAATTGTTATAACGAATAAACTTTAAACAGAGTATCTTTAACCGGGATCTTACTGTATGTACGGCCACCAAACAATGTTGTAGCAAAACCTCCACAGTATATTTCATAATTTGTACAAATCTTAAATCTAATTTTTTTGTTTCAGCATGTGACTGCCACCCTATCGGTGCATCTGGTAAGACTTGTAACCAGATGACTGGTCAGTGCCCGTGCAAGGATGGGGTCACAGGGATCACCTGCAACCGTTGCGCTAGGGGGTACCAACAGAGCAGATCACACATCGCTCCATGTGTCAGTAAGTAAACTTCACAACAAGCCACGACATTGCTGTGCCTTTGTCTTTTATACTTTTAACAATGCTTCCTGGATACTAAAAGGAAATTAATAGACCTGTTTGAAAATCCTGTTAGATTTTTGACCTCAGAACTAAAATTCCATTTCGAAATTGTGATTATGTATCGGGTTATAATATTTGTTATATTAAATTAAAGAATTTTATTTGACCGTTAGTTTTGATATGCATCGAATATTTAAGAGAAAGTGTTATACGTTAGTAAAATCCTCGACCTTGTTTAAAAGACCTCGAACTTGGTTTATTCTACCATTTGGCTTTGTAGATGGCCCTTCCTTCTTTCTAGTTTTGCTCTTTATCCTTCCAAAGTAACTTTAATATTCCTGGATCTATTTTATTGAACATTGCGATATTAATCAGTTTTTTTACCGTCTCATAGTGGATTTGAATGTTCTTATTCGTCATTGTTCTCTGTAGATCCTCGTACAATTCGTAAAACATAGTACTCCTCCTTATGAGTTTTTAATTTGTAACGATAACGTCTAGGATCCCACAGGCATGTTCCTGTATAATTCATTTAATTGTAATTTGATTTTATATCATCCTGTTTTCGTAATATAGAAAATAAAATTATTAATAAATAAAAAATTTAATACAAACATAATAATTAACACAATAATTAATGGATTTTATTATTTTTACAGCATAAAAGTATCGGTCCTTTTTTCTTTTATGAGATTCGATAAAAAATAATATTCCAGGGCTCGGAGTCAAACTCGGAGTTGGAGTCGGAACTGGAGTTGACAAGTTGACTGGAGAGAACAAAATTCCTGACTCCGATTTACGACATTTAAGCTGTAGATAACAAAAATATACACATATTATTTCTTTCTAATAATTCAAAGTTTTATTTATATATATATATATATTTTTTTTTTTTTTGGACTTTTATCCAGTAGATGCATTTTATTTTTGACAACGATTGGACAATTTTGGACAACACAAATATCCGTGCCATAACCGGGATTGGATACCCAAGCCCCTGTGGACTAGAAGTCACTGAATCGGTACACTAACTACTAAGCCACGGTGACCGGCTAATTTAAAGTTATTCAAACCAATTTTTAAGTGCAAAATATGGTTTTTTATCGAATTATTTCTCTATATTCACTTATATTATTCTAGATAAGCAAATGGTCTGTGCATGGTCGCTAATAGCTACGTATGCTATGCGGCAAATAATTTAACTAACTAATTTATGTATAACGCAGTGTGCATAATTATATCTTTGTTACTTATAAATATTGAATCAAAACAAGCAGAGCGAAATTCTAATTATGAGATGAAATTTCACCTACGTTTTAGGGTTTTGTAGGTATGACCGAAAAACCCTTATACCGTCATTTTGTCGTCTGTCTGTCTGTCTGTCTGTCTGTCTGTCTGTCTGTCTGTCTGTCTGTCCGTCTGTCTGTCTGTCCGTCTGTCTGTCTGTCCGTCTGTCTGTCTGTTCGGTAAAAATTGTAGCCAAACGGCTAAACCTAGAGAGTTGAAAATTGGCATGCTTGTACAACTTTTTGACCCGCACATAGGAAAAATACTAAAACATCTAAAAAACATATCCCCCTAAAAATATAAACAAATATGTGCTCATCGAAAAAAAAAATATTTTTTTAAAATTCTGAGTAGGGTATCAAATGAGAGCCCTTAGTACGTGGATTAACGATCAAAATTTAATTTTTGCAAAATAAATTATTTTGAGGCGATTTTTGCCAAAATTCTGCAAAAAAATATTTGTCCCACACCCTGTAGCCCAGATGGTTTAAACTAAAAATGTGAAAAAATTCTAAGTAATGTATAATGGTGTGAACCGGAATAGTACAACAGGAGTTTTTGCCGTGGTTACTACAAAGCAAAATTTGTCCTACACACTCAGCATGCCGCCTTCACTTATTATATACTTGCGAAACCCTGCAATGTGTGAAAATTCACACTTCACATCAATTTTTTACTATATACTACAAAAATTATTTGTAAGAATTAATTCAATTTAGAGTTTAATTATTAAATAGTTTTTTTTTTGTTTTGTTTTATAATAATGAATAATTTAAAATAAAAATCTAGTGAAATAAATAAATAAATGTAAAGCGGCAGATAATTTATGGCGCTAGCAAATTCTTAGAATACAATATTTTCAGAAGTACAAAATTTTTAAATAATATTTTATTAGAAATTTCTCGAGCGGGATTCTTCAAAGTAATATTTTTATATTTACAATCTTCGTTACTAGTTTTATATTTTCAAAGTAATCATGACCACTACGAGAATCCAGCCCTCTAGTTATCAACATTTGTCAGTTACCTACAGATCTCCGAATTGTCAACATCTTATCAATTAATAATACATAATCATTATAAATACTAACACTGGTTTTTTACTTTAATTCCTGCAGACACATCATCCCACAAAAGAATAAGTACTTAGTCATTTATTTAGATTATACAGTCGGTAGTCGGAGTTGGAGTCGGAGTCGGGAGTCGGATACAAACTTTTAAAATTCCGGCTTTGAAATTGGAGTCGGTATTTTTTTTTCCGACTTAATATTCTAATATATAAACTAGTTAGACTGTTTTTTCCGCGAGAACTAGCCAGTGGTGTCATAATATATGCGCAAATTGATGACGTCAAACCAATAGAAATACGACTTGTAGTCGGTTCTACGTCCGTTGCTTAGCAACGCAGCGACTGTACGAATTCTGGCTTCTGCGCATGTGAAATCACGGGACAGTTCTCGTGGGAAGAGCACTACAATATTATAAAACACTGCATTTTTTTCAATATTAAATACAAGGGAATGCACTAAAATTATAAATATGTGTTAATATCGAATTTCAACGAAAGCGAACGAATATGTTTATTAATTTTCGTTTACTGCTTAGACCAGACTCTTAGTAAAGACGGCCCCGGGTAAAAGTGTAGGGTATGTGTAGGGCGAAAAATTTGTTTGAATTTACTTTTTTTCTCATCAGCTAGTTTGGATTGATTCATTGAATAAAAATACTAATGGGAGGAGTAATACATGCTATTTGGAAAGACCAAGATGGTCTTTCAAAATGGCGGACAATACTTTCCGGCTGTACAGTGGCATAAGGCCATTTATTAAAATAATTGTTATTGATAAAAAAAGAAAAAATACCATTCCTCATATTTTCAAAATAAGCTACTAGGCATTACTAACTGTGTGTGGTAACATAACATTAAACACTGTTTTAAAATAATAATATAATATTTATACTTGAATACATAGAAACACAATTAGGTATATGTATAACCACTATGTAATTTTATTTTAATAATTTTACTTTAATTGCCTTGCCAAAAAATATTTTATATATATAAAAAAAAATATATATTATAAAATTAATGATACACACAAGTAAATAAATACATACAGAACTTATAGCAGAAAATTATGACAGTACGCCATTGTAAATAAGTAACGTGTATGTTGAGATTTATCAAAAACTCATTAATTCAATTGCATAATATAAACAACAAATACGAATGAAAAGTACTTCATTTAGTCTTTGTATTTTGCGTTTTTTCTTCTCTGCAGACAGTATATCTAACCATTTTGACAAAATACTAAATTTCAGGGTAAATGCGTATTTTTATATTAAATTATAAAATAACTAAAAACTATTTTAGCCCTGTCTTTTATTTATGATTTATAAATTAATTATATACTTTAAATTATCAAAATAAATGTTAATAATACGAAAACAATAAAATAATGACAGCCATTGTGGTCATTCGAATGAATTCCGTCAGAAAAATTAGAATGTAAAAATTCATAAAGCCTCCTTTTTTTAGTATTTTTATTCAGTGGATTGACTTGACCTTTTTTTGTTCAACAGCTAGTTTGATTTCTGTTTTTTGCTCGCTTGTTCTTTCGAATTAGGGTCTCCAAGATATTCAAGAGGACTCAAGTTGGAGACCTGTAACTGGCTCTTAGTGTCTTGTTTGTCACACAGAATTTCATATTTCTTTGCGTTCCTTCAATTTTGTTTACTAGATCTAAACCCAGTAATAAACTTGGATAACATGACCAACCCACTTAATCCAATTTTCATAAGAATAACAATATTTCTTCCTATTTGATTCCCACTTGTATTATACCATTCTTTTTTGTTATTAACCACTATATTTCTTCAGAATTTATATATTTTCACCCTCTTACCCTCAGGCTAGTACTTTTATCTTTTTTTGTTGATTCCTACCTAAAATCTTTCTTCCCCATTCCCTCTAAGGCATAACTAAAAGCTAACGTTTTTCAGAAATCCCGCCAGCCGTCCAGATTCAGGCGACTGAAGAGGACTATGAGAATAGCGGCGGCAGCAGTGGGGGTGGCACTAGCGCCTCCAGGGGTAAGTAAGTGCGACATCTCATAATCATTATTTCAACTATCGACCTCATCTTTCATCCGTAGACTAATTTAACTAGTAAAGATTTTGATAACATGCAATTCAAAAAAAAAACTCGTAGTTACCCTCGGCTCGCTTTAATATGTAGATGGACAACGTTTTAATTTAGGCAATGTAACTAGGTCAAAGGTCGAACAATTAATTTCATAGGAAAACTAACACCTCTGCTATGCTTTCAGAAACGCTTTGCTTTGGTGAAATTCATTGTCAGCTTTATTTGTCAAATGTATAGCGAATACGCCAACTAATATCCTGTAGTACCTGTTTGCTATGCTTTGGTGATATTTATTTTATTTTATGTTCAGAATATTTATTTGCCAAAAATATAGCGACTGAGTTAGCATTTTCGTTAGCTGCAAAAAATGCAAGGATAAATAAACAAAAAAAGAAAATGATGACAAACCTTGTATTGAGCGACGCGCTGAAAATCCAAGATGCCAACATTGATCAGGTTGATGCTTACAAGTACAGTAATACCCCGCCACTCGACTACCTCTTAGCTCGACATTTTCGCTATTCGACGTAAATATCGAGAGTGAGAGTTGACGGAAGCATCACTATCCGACGCGTGATCGAGTACCGATCACGTGATACATATTTTGGTAAACAAAGCGAAATGAACGCATGGCCAGCAATTCGCGCCTAGATATCTTGACGAAAACAACTCTATGTGCTGCTATGAACTTTTTGTTTTTTGCTAAAATAAGTGATTAATTATGTGTCCAAAGAAGGCTAGAGATGCAAGCATAGCTAAAAGGAAAACAGTAAGAATCACTATGGATCAGAAAAAAGAAATAATAGCCAAATATGAAAGTGGTATACGTGTGACTGAGTTGTCTACAAGGTATGGAATTCCTAAATCGACGATCTGTACAGCTTAAGATGTACATTTTGTACAGCATAAGGAAGCAATTAAAAGTGCCGATGTAGCGAAGGGAGTTTTTTCAATAACCAAACTTCGTCCACCTATTATTGACGAAATTGAAAAATTATTGTTAATTTGGATCAAAGAAAAAGAGTTAGCTGATGATAGTGTTTCCTTATATG
The DNA here is from genome assembly GCA_963971575.1 of Liopterus haemorrhoidalis. Classification (NCBI taxonomy): domain Eukaryota; kingdom Metazoa; phylum Arthropoda; class Insecta; order Coleoptera; family Dytiscidae; genus Liopterus; species Liopterus haemorrhoidalis. The sequence goes on along the minus strand of OZ020618.1, from coordinate 10,634,090 downwards.
TATATGTATATATGTACATATGATTCCCTTTATTTCTTATGGGGAAATTCGACTCCTCACTTAACGAAATCGCTATTCGACGCATTTTCAGAACGAATTAACGTCGAGTGGCGGGGTATGACTGTATCTTGGGCACGAAATACGAATTAACAAAGACAATCAAACGTGCGAAATCTTCAGGAGAGTATCACAAGGATAGGTAGCATTTGGTAAACTAAGAAACGTTTTTTAAAATGATATTCCAATTTGCCTTAAAAAGAAAGTTTTCTATGTGTTATGCCCATCTTAACCTACGAGGTAGAAACCATAACAATGACTAAAGCTTCTGCTGAAAGCTGGCTGAGAAAGGGACGGTGGAGATCTGGCCAATAGACAAGAAGACATAATGATCATCCTGTGCAATTCCCACATAAAGCCAGCAGCTGCGTTTCTATAGTTTTGATGTTCGACTGTGATGGGTAGTGTTTAAATATGTAGACCTAAATAAAAAATACAATATAGAAGTGTTAGCATATGAATTGATATTTGTTTCTTTGAGTGTTCTTTGCAATTGTCACTGTCTATTATAGTGCTCTCTGTGTGCACACCATGAAGATCGTCCTTTCACGAGATATTTGCCAAATAGCACTTGGCTACAACACAGTAGATCTTTACTTCTATGATCCCCAAATTTAAAATTGCGATCGAAACGTGTTATTCGCTAAAAGGTGCTGTCAAAATCTAGTTGGTCTTGACAAAATTGCACAGTCCAACAAAATGAAATTTTTGTCTTGGTGCTGGAAAAGTAAGAACTGATTTTGGATATTTTTGATGTGCTGATTCCAAAAATACCTGGCTTTTTTCGTAGCAGCTCTAGTTTTTGAGATACAAACTAATTGATTTTAGTTTTTTATCTAAAAATGCTAAACTTCCTCCTTGGAAAGTAAAGTGGATATACAAAATATCCTTGTTTTTTATGTCTTTCGGACAGCAGAGCTAAGGATCAGCTCTGGGTTAACAGAAATTGGGCTTTAAGAAATGTCATGTTTCAAGAAAAACAAAACGTAATCAAAGAACCTTTGGTTGCGAGAGAGAAAAACATATTTCCACCCTTGTATATCAATTTGAGGCTGATGAAACAATTTGTGAAGGTTTTAAATCGAGATGGACTTTGTTTTGGCTACTTCACACGTAAATTTCCTGGGATTAGCACGGAAAAACTGAAAGCCGGAATATTTTATGGTCTTCAGATAAGGCAACTTATTAAAGATCCACAATTTACCTAATTGAATACCTAATGAGATTGAATCTAATGCTTGGTGTTCATTTCTTCAAGTAGTTCAAAATATTCTTGGAAAACATAATTACATAGAATTAGTTGAAAATATGCTTTCCAACTTTAATATTCTTGGTTGTTACATGAGCATAAAAGTTCATTATCTCCACAACTACTTAGATCGGTTACTAGAAAACCTAGGTGATTTTAGTGAAGAAAGGGGAAAAGATTCCTTCAGGACATTAAAACTATGGAAGATCGATATCAAGGAAGATGTGATAGCCACATGATGGCCGACTATTGTTGGATTCTTCAGCGAGACTGTCCTGGTAAACTCCATGCTAGAAAATTGTATAAAAGAAAATTTCTAAGTGATAAATGATGGATATATATTTATCTACTTTGTGAAATAAATACCTTACTTTGTATTTTTTGTTTTTAACTAGCAATTGGAACAAATAGTAATAGTAATAACGTGAAATATTAAACAATAAGATGATTTTATTTTAAAAGAGGCCAATATAGCGTATCTCAAAAACTAGATCTGATAAACCAAATCTGACGGCTATTTTGGATTCTGCACCCAAAAATTACCTAGAAACAGTTAAAAAATCGGCATCAAAATGGCTGTTGGGCTGTGTTGTTTCTTGTCATAAATTTGTTACTTTCTTACACTATTATGTGTTGTGGTCAATGATACTATGATACTTTAGCTATTAATCTTGAAAAGTCTAGATAAATGGTTTTAAAATCAGTTTCGTGGATCCTCAGTAGAAGTTAACCTAACTTTCTCGTGTTGATAATGGCGGTCAGCACGCAACATCCATTTACGGCAGCATTACATGAATGACATGTCTTAATTGAGTCGTGGTGTGCCATGTTCTAGACATGTAGATAGATTGATGATTCGTTCGGACGATAGATTAAACTCGTACACATGTTTTAATCTTGAGTGAAATATATAAGTAGGTTTTTTAGGATTGAAGTGTTAAAGACTTCAAACTGAGCTATTGTAATTTTTGGTGATGTAATATTTTTAAATTAAATTGAAGAAATTAATTAAAATAATATAAAAAATATGTTTTGAAAGTCAGAAAAAAATGGATATTTCTTATAAGTTAGGACTCCAAGAGGAAGATTTTCTAATAGATAGACTGACCAGATAAATAAAGAAATAGCGCATTGGTACGCTAATTCAGTAGTTAATAAAGAATTGAACTTTTGCAATATCCTTTCACTAGATTAGTACTTGTTATTTATTATTGCGATAATTACCAGCAAATAAATTTTATAACTTACTTTACAGCAACTAATAACAATATGTTAACAATAAATAAATGAGTATTACTCTAAATTTATAGCTACAAATACGAAATCGTTAAATTACTGTCATATTATCGGGCATTATAGTGAGCAATTATTTTAATGTTGGGTCAGATTATGTACCATACATTGTACTAACAATAATGGTAATTACACTTTGTTTCACCGCTGAATCGTGGTTCGAATTATAAAAGTACAAAACTTCTGTAATAAGAAAATTTGTCGAAGTTTTCAACACTATAATTTATATATCGACACACTTCGCTAGGAGCCCTTCGAAGAGTGTGCCCTAACCAACCATACTTTCTTCTTTTTATTTGCAAATTAATGTCCATTTGACCAGTTCTTTCCCCCAATTCTACGTTTGATATTCTACGTGGCCAATAAATGCGAAGGGCTCTTCGAAGACATCGATTTACAAATATTTGCACTTTTCTCTTGATAGCTTATGTTACGGACCAAGTCTTGCAGCCGTACAGAAGAACTAACGTCACGCATGCCCTGAATATGGTAGTTTTCGTGGAAGTACTGTAGATCGCAGAATTCCATAGAATTCACTAATGGATATAGAATGGAGATATTGATATAAAAACTACTGGATTTAGAATCATTATGTGTCATTTAAAGAAGTCTTAAACTTTGCAAAATGGTTAGAAAACATTGACATTTATCATCATCAACACAAAAATGTAGCAAATAATGACAGACAGACAGACATCATGCTAAAAATAGTCGAAACGTTATGTAGGGACCTCAATTCGTGGACATCCATCGAAATCTCGAAATATCAAAATCGGTATGATCACAATACCTCCCTTATATATGTTGGTGGTCGGTAAAAATCAGCTGTGGCCACCACAAGACTGACCGCCATCACAAAGTACTTGTTTAATTTATGCTGCTTTGTCAAAAAATGTCTCAAATAAAATTTGTTAGTTATTGTTTTCATAGCAAATTTTGTTAAATACATTTTTTCGAAATATATTTCTGTTGTTAAATATTCGCAAAAATCTCTAAATCGACACGAGTAAATTCCCATTTCTAGTCAAGCGATTTTTACCAAAAGTTGATCAAGTCGTGCCATTCATATCAAAAGCTTAAATATGAAGTTTCCTAAAAATCCTTTTAGCCGAATTTGCTTTGCACGTGTACACAGACCGACAGACAGACAGACAGACAAACCAACAGAAATTATGCTAAAAATAGTCAAAACGTTATGTAGGGGCTTTAATTCGTGGAGATCCATCGAAATCTCGAAATGTCAAAATCGGTATGATCCCAATACTTCCCTTATATATGTTGGCGGTCGGTAAAAATAATTGACAAAAAAGAAGCAAATAATACCAAGACTCGTTAGATATTGTACAGCGCCTCTAGCGGCGAACAAGAAAATCAATTTTTAGTTATCAAAATAAAAAATATGTTTAATATTCAGTTCATGGATTTAATCAAACAAGGAAATATTCGAAATAAACAAGTTCTCAACCCTTAAATCAGTCTTCTTATCAATTTAAACTTCTTTTCGAGACTAGGGGAATATTTTTCCTCATTTTAAAGTTTGTTTCATTAGGCATGCAATTGTCCCTTCTCATTTAAAAACCGCATATTGAAAAATTTGAATTGGAATAATCGAAAGAAGAATTCTTCTTGAAAACTTTTTTTATTAAGTTCATTTTTATTGAAACAAACAACTCAAAATTGATTCAATTAAAAAAGTTTCTGAACTTTTACGTTCCTGTGAATATAGTCAAAGTTTCACAGACTGTATTCACTCACATCTTTTCAAAAGCAAATGGAGTTAATTATACGTGAAATCATCTTTTCAATTATTTTTTTTTCTTTGTTTGTTTAAGCAGAATTTAATATGAAAATAATTGTAGACTCCGAGTAAACGAAATTGTTTAATCACATGAAAAATGGAACAAGTTGAAATTTTGCAAAAAACAATTTTGTTAACTGTTAAGATTGATTTGATCAATCGTCGAGGAAGATCTAGCGAGAATTTGTGTGATACCTGGAATTACTGTGTAGTATATTTAGATGGGAAGACGCTTTTACTAAATATCTAAAAAACACCTACAACATCTAATCAATGTGATATTCGCGACTATAATTACCGAAACGGCGCCACTATTGCCTTGTGAACTTTTGACACGAAAAAGGATAGTCATCTGTCAACGTATGTAAACATAATTGGTTTATAATCAATTTTTGGTCTAATTTACGTTTTCTTGCTGTATACAGTATATTTAAATTATAACCGAGTATTAAAAAAGTGTATAAATATATGTGAATCCATTTTATGATAAAATTTGCTGCTTGCAAATGAATATTTTCAGAGGTTATATATTGTATGTTGGTGCCGGCTTATACTCTCAGAGAAAATAAAATGTTATACTTTGAACTTTAAACATTTATTTGAATACTTAATATCTACACATATCTCAAGAAATTTTATAGAAAGAGAACTTGTAATTTATTCTACACAAGAAAACTGTCAAATATTTGCAAACTAACACAGTTATGGAACACTCCCATGAAATAACAAGGGGTTTTAATTATATTAACAATAATTTACACAACATTAAACGATTTTCTTGCACATGTGAGACAGGGAAAATGAAAAATTCAACGTTAAAAACTTGTTTAAAATCATCTGAACAGTATAAATTCCCTTCAATAGAAACAAAATTTTAGAATCACTGATAATCTTTCAATCTAATATTCGAAGATGTTCTTCCTGTGATTGACTACCATACAGACAACAAGGAGTATTTAATCTTTTTTTCTTAAATTTATCACTTTTTTCGTTGTAAAAATGGAGTGAGAATGGACAGAAACAATAAAACACATGGTGAATTATACGTAAACAATGACAGTAACCTTTTTCGAAGTGTTCGTTTTTTTGCCGCTAGAGGGATACGCGTTAAGTTGAGTCACCAATAGGGAAAAATCAAGATGATGACGCATGTTAAATAGCAAGTTTGTCGCAAATTTAATCATCCCGGCGCTGAATATAAGATGTAGGCACCATATTACAATATCAGCCCTAGGCGTCAAAATATCAACGCATGGCTTGACCCTACGATTTACAAGTTATGTACAGATCCCATCATATTTTGTTTTTAATTAAAACAAGATAAATTTTTCCTTAATTAATTCTGACACAATAATGAATAAGTTTCACGTTTTTAACCTCTATATTAACCGCGAAAGACATAATAATACCCTCAAAATTACCCATTCAACATCTACCAAAAAGTTACCACAAAAAAAGAAACGTAATTCATCTTCAATTCAAAGGCTGCTTGATGCAATAATTTAGCGGCCGACACATTCGCATTGTATTTAAAATGAAACCGAACGCGACTCGCAAAGTGAGAAGTAAAAAAATTACCTCACATGAAGACATAACCAAATAAGAATATCTTGGTAATAATTTAAAGCCATATGGTCGATGTTAATCATGGGATGATCACGTGTAGTAGGACATCCGTTATATTCGATTAATTGTCGAGATACATCACTGGTGAAACGTTGACAGGCCACCTAGACTGAGCTTGATATACATATCAAGGTGTAGATTAAAATTTGTATAAATACTATTTGGGTATAGGCGAAAAATTTTAAGATCGTAGCGCCACTCGGATTTTTTTGAAACCATTCTAAATCAGATACCACTTGACATTTACTAGTAAATAATAGCGAAAAGTGTATCAAAAAACGACAAAAAATAAATAATTGTTTGGGATTTTCTGATTTTGTGAAGTGACATTACTTGTAAACATCTAAAATACTACATTTTGTGATCTGGTTTTAAGTTATGGAGGTTTCCCTTGTCGATTATTTTAACTATATTGGGGGAAATAATAATTCCCGTGTTGTTTACCAAAGGGTAGAAATCTACAATGCTGGGCATATAATATTGTGTGGAGTCACTGAAAAAAACAGAGAGTTCATAAAGATTTATGCATTATGCCTACAAACTTGTGCATTACAAACCCACACACAATAACAGGAATTTTCAAGATATGCGATAATAAATACAAAATTGAAAATATTTTTTGTAGTCACTATCATTAAAATGTAATGAGCAAACTTTGATATAAGGGCTCACTTTTTTTCCAATTTTTAAATTGTTTATCTAAACATCGCGTCGATTCCTAACCTCTTGCTTTCCCAATTTTGTTTCGAACCGTACGGTGTCTGATATTAGTGGAAACAAATGAAACGATATTTCCGGGTTTCTTCTTTTCAATGAATTGCACATAGGCACACAACAATATGTATTATACATTTTTCAATGATTATAATAAAACTTTAAAAACAAACTTCATACAAAACCAATACACAAAACGAAATGTTATCTGATGTACACAAGTTCATGAAACGCTCACCAGATGGTAGGGTGCTTAGCTGCAAATCCCTATTTCAGTTTATTTGCCGTAGTTCCAGTACCAAATAAAGCTATTGCAGAGTCTGTAGCATGTATTAAAAAAAAGGGGCCTAAATTATAAATTACGAATTAATTTAAAATCATAATTATTTATTTTCATAGTTGTATAATACTTAAAAAATGTGAAGTGTGAATTTTCACACATTTCAGGGTTTTCTAGGTATTTAATAAGTGTAAGAAGCCAACAGAATGCTGGGGATGCAATCGCGCACCCATTGGGGGCTCAGCTGTTTGAGCCCCCCAACAAGCACTAAAAACACACGTCTTTTTGTGTTTTTAAGGAACATACATGAGTTTTTACTTCTTCATTTGAATTTTAAAGGTTGTGGCAACCCTAGAGATTCACCAGATAACCATCACAGATCAAAAAAATAATTTTCACAAATGACAAATAAAAAAAATTAATTCTTTTCTTTTTAAAAATCAAGAAATATTTTACAAAAATCTGCGTAACTTATTTGTAACAAATGCCAACAAGCTCATGAGGTTTATTTTTGTGGGTCATCATTTGCATTTAGGATACGAGGACCTGTTTTTTGGAAGCGAGGACCAGTTTTTTGTCATCACTTACATTTTGGAAACGAGGACCTATTTATTTTAGGTCATTACTTGAATTTGAAAGGAAAAATACTTTTTGATTTTTGGACGTAATTTGCCTAATGAAAATCTCGGTCTATCCTCTGTAAAACAATTTTGTCTTCTATAACCCCCCCCCCCCCACCCAAGAACAACATCAGGGTGCGCGCCTGTTTGATGTCTAGGACAATATTTTTTCTATAATCACATCAAAATCAATAATTTTTTCATAATAATTTTTATTCGTTATTTGAGTAGTAAGAACTTCCATTTCATTTTTTAAATAATTTGCGAAAATTTCGTCACAATAAAATTGAAACTAAAAAATCCCAGTAATTTTTTCTGCATTTGTTTCTTATCTAAGTCTTCATTACATTATTAAAAAATATATTGATGAATTGCTTAATTTTTTCAATTTCAGAAACGTATTTCTTACTATTAACAATGTATTATTTGATTTATAAGTAACCACTACTATAAATAATTTTTTTCTCTTTGATACCTAAAAAACAAGAAACTAAAATAATTCAAACAATAGGTCGAATCAAGACGTAGACGGAGTTTACACACATGAACTCGATTTTCAACTGTTTAACATATCGTATTATATTTTTAATTTCAAAAGAAGACATATACTATTTAAGCCATAAATATAAAAAATCCAGAACCTTACTAGCCATAATTTACCTATGAATTGAAAAATAATATTTGGGTCAAATCTCAAAGAACAGAAACCAAACCAAGGAACCAACAGTAAATTTACATGTTTAATTGGGACAACATTCCGCTTAATTGGGACAGTTAAGATCACAGTACATATTATGTTACACATATTCTCAAGAAAATGTACAAAGAATTTAATATTACATCGTTATTTTATGCAGGAAGGAAATGAAAGGAGCCCTACATCCGCACTGAATACCTGTGCTTTTTTTGTAGAAGTGAAATGTTACAAAAACAAAAGACAAACTACACTTGACGCATTTTTGCATTGAATTAAATTGTATGTACCTATTTATTATTTTACTTTGGAATTTATTATTATTTTTTCTTAAAAGTTTATATTTTTTGGTTATATGTAATTTATAGTTTTGTCCAAGAGTTTATAAAATAAAATTATTGAAAGAAAAATATGCATAGTTTAATTTTATGTACAATTCGCTTAATTGGGGCAGCCGCTTAATTGGGCCAAAATGTCTAAGTCCCGATGTGTCCCAATTAAGCGGAATCGACTGTATATATATTATCTATGTCTTCAGAGCTTTCTTTTGATATAGCAAAATAAATTTAAATAAAACGCATTAAGAAGTTTCATTTGATACCCCACCCAAAATTTAAAAAAATACTTATTTTTTCATTAAATACATATTTGTTTATATTTATCTCACAATGCATTTTTTAATTCTCTATATTTTTTCCTATATGTGGGTCAAAGAGTTGTTCAAATTTACCTAATTTTCAACTTTCTATATTCAGCAGTTAGGCTACAATTTCTACCGCACAGACAGACGACACATGAGTGACGTTATAAGGGTTTTTTGGTGGTCATACCTACAAAATCCTAAAAAGATAAAGTCTTAGGCAGGGATCACCAAATTTAAAGTCAAATGAGCCTAACTTAATACTTAACAAAGGAGCTTTCAAAAATATACGTTTCTATCCATATTTTCAAGAAATTCGTGTTCGAATGCAAAGTGTTTAAACTGACCGTTCCGTCGCGACCACCATTTTCCAAACCACTATTTGCCTGTTACTGAATTTTTAGTAATACTTTTTTGCTAAATCATCTATTCTTGTTAAACCATATATTCTTGTTAAACCATCTATGCTTGTTAAACCATCATTATACGAATTACATTTAAAATGAAATCAGTTGAACACATGTTCCAGTGGTTGTACCATTTGGTTTCAACCACTAACCTACAACAAAAACAATTTAGTGAAACGTACACAAACATTATAGTATAAATCAAGTAAGAGTCGTGTCCGTATTTAAACTGATGGTTAAACTGCAGTATCATCCAAAACTGCAACATCCGACTCGTGATCAGTGATGTGTAAAGCGCATTTAAAATTGCTGACTCTGTACGCATAAAATATCTCTTTAAAATTCACGTATCACCTCACACGACGGCACTTTACTCTGATCTCAAATTAAATTATAATAAAGATGTACTCAATTATATAGCCTTTTAAAGTAACGTAACTTATACGGTGTCTAACTTTTTCAATTTCCAGGAAATGTGAGGTTAAATCTCAAGTGAAGAAGTGAGGTTATGTCAATGTTGAATATTTTTTTCACTAGATTTTTCCTGTCGATTAAACTTTAGTATTCTATAAAATGAAATCCGCTAGTTCATCACCCTCTTTTTAGGGTTTTGTAGGTATGACCAAAAAACCCTTATACCGTCATTTTGTCGTCTGTCTGTCTGTCTGTCTGTCTGTCTGTCTGTCTGTCTGTTCGGTAAAAATTGTAGCCAAACGGCTAAAGCTAGAGAGTTGAAATTTGGCATGCTTATACAACTCTTTGACCCGCACATAGGAAAAATACTAAAACATCTAAAAAACATATCCCCCTAAAAATATAAACAAATATGTGCTCATCGAAAAAAAAAATATTTTTTTTAAATTCTGAGTAGGGTATCAAATGAAAGCCCTTGGTACGTGGATTAACGATCAAATTTTTATTTTCGCAAAATAAATTATTTTGAAGCGATTTTTGCCAAAATTGTGCAAAAAAAATTTTGTCCCACACCCTGTAGCCCAGATGGTTTAAACTAAAAATCTGAAAAAATTCTAAGTAATGTACATTGGTGTGAACCGGAATAGTACAACAGGAATTTTTGATCAGATTATGTTTTTGGAAAAAAAAGCATTTTTTGTGTTTTTTTGCTAATAATGTTGAAAACTTATAGTTATATAACACACTAAAGTATAACGTGTTTCTTAGTGCAATGGTTACGGTACTAGCGTTCTGACCGAGAAAATGAGTGTTCAAATCCCCGAGAAGAGACAAGATTATTTTTTATTTTTTTTTTTTGCATTGTTATTTTGTTTAAATTATTTTTTCAAAATTCAAGTTATATTTTGGCAAATGTTGCATTTAATTTTTAAAAGCGTAAATTTAATAACCAGTGGAAATTGTTGAAATTATAATTTAATTTTGTTTGAATGTACACGAAATCAAAGGGAGGAGCTATGACTAGAAACAACCAATGAAACCATTTGGCGCAATTTGAAGCCATTTGGCGCAATTTTCAAAATCTTAATGAACCTTGCTATATAAAAAAAATACTGCACATATTAAGAAACCTAAATAATGGTATTAGGCACTCGAATTAAAAGTAACATAAAAATATTTTAACATAAAATTTGTTTTTAAAGCTCTTAGATTAAGAGATGATAAATTATTTTTAAAATATTGTTCATTTTACAGTGAATACTACAAAGCAAAATATGTCCTACACACTCAGCATTCCGCCTTCACTTAATATTTTTAGATTATATATCTATCTAAGAGGAATTTATGGCGCATAGTTTGTACTAGCAGAGGTTCCGGTACTTCCTTCGGGATTTAGTCGAATTTACCTTGGGCGATCGCTCATAGCTCACAAATATGAATTTTATAAAACTAAAAATGTATTAAATACAAATGTTTATTCCTTTATGTTCTGTTATACACATGTTTTATGTTAATTCAATAATAAGGACTTCCTTAACTTTCTAAATATTCATGCAATGGAAAAAATACATTGTTTTGTTATATTTAGGGCATTTATAATAAATAAATATTTATTGGCTGGTAACTGGGATTCCGTTTTTAGTAATAAATTAGTTTAGTGTGATAACTTGGCGCATTACATAGTAGCGCTGCAGGAGCCATGTTGCCAAGTCTTAATAATCTTTTTGTTATTTTTATTAACAATTAACACGAAAATTTTTAAATATGTATTTTTTTTAGAATTAATTTATAGATATATAATAAATATTATATGTACATAAATAGTTATAAATTTTTTTGTTTTTAATACAATGAATAACTAAAAATCGAAAACCGTTAAATTGACAATGCTGTATAGGAATAAAGCGCTCACGTGATACAAGCACACAAAAATTTGTTAACATATGCAGTCTACTGTTGGCTGTAATCACATCACAACTTTGTTTCGTGCAAATAGTTTTATCTTATTCCTTAATTGATCTTTTTGGCATTACTTTTGGTATTATTTGGTATTATTGTTTATTTGGTATCATTGATTCTGCTTCTGGATTACGTTATAATTTTTTTTACGATATTATTTTGTTTGTGTGGTATAATTAGGGTGACCAGACGTACTCTTTTTAGGGTTTTGTAGGTATGACCAAAAAACCCTTATACCGTCATTTTGTCGTCTGTCTGTCTGTCTGTCTGTCTGTCTGTCTGTCTGTCTGTCTGTCTGTCTGTCTGTCTGTTCGGTAAAAATTGTAGCCAAACGGCTAAACCTAGAGAGTTGAAATTTGGCATGCTTATACAACTTTTTGACCCGCACATAGGAAAAATACTAAAACATCTAAAAAACATATCCCCCAAAATATGTTAAATATTTAATTCGCTATGTAACCCAATAGATAAGCCAGTGCTGATAGCGATGTGCGTTTAGTCATTGGTTTTCTAATTTGCTAAACAGGTAACTTGCGATCTAGAGTTCGAATCCTGTCAGTGTTAATTTTTTTTTTGCAGTTTTCTTTTGTTTAAATTATTTTGTAAAAATTCTAGTTATATTTTGGTAAATGTTGCATTTAATTTTTAAAAGCGTAAATTTAATAACCAGTGGGAAGTGTTGAAATTATAATACAATTCTATGTTTGAATGTACACGAAATCAGAGGGCGGGGCTAATCATTTAAGCAACCAATAGAAGCCATAGGCGCAATTTTCAAAATCTTAATGAACCTTGCTATGTAAAAAAAATACTGCACATATTTAGAAACTTAAATAATGGTATTAGGCATTCGAATTAAAATTCATAAAAAAATATTTTGACATAAAATTTGTTTTGGCATCCCAAATAATCATCATTCAGTTACTAAACACCTGCAAAACCCTGAAATGTGTGAAAATTCACACTTCACATCAATTTTATTTTAGTTAAAACTTTGTGCTATATTACTCCCCGTATAAACTTACAAATCCCTCTGATTTTTTCGATGGGGAACTTTTTTTATTTTTCATTTGAACGAGGTTCAAGTTTAAAGATTAAAAAGTTTGTTCTATGTGTTATTAAATTTATTCTGGGAAATTGGTTGTTTCAAGTGAAAAATAGTTTTATAGAATGAAAATTGGATTTGAGTTATCAGCGTTAAAGTTTATTTTACACTCCAAGTAGAAAATTTTTAACGTAAAAGTTAGAGAGAATTTATTAAACTTGTCTCCTAGTAAACATCAGCATTCTTTTTTCTCTTAGGGCCGAGAGTTCCAGTTCCTAATAAACTCCCTAATAGTTATTAGACACATAATATATTTATGAAGCTAATAAATTTATTGGTGATTTCCAAGTTACAAAATCCTTCTAATAGTTTATTAGCAACATAATTTTTTGTTTTTGTATTGGTATTTCTTATGAAGATAGTAACACGGTGCATGAGGGATAGAGCTATACGTAAATTTGTAGAGCTAAAGTGAGATGAAATTTTGACACTGAATATTTTGACATTAAAGATTTTGACAATAAATATTTTGACTTTACATTCAATGACATTACGTATATTTTTTGTGTTACTGTTAAAATGACAACTAAACGGCGTTCAACAAATTTTATCACAGAAAAAGAGGACAATATAGATAGAAGAGAAGTTAATAAAAATAGCATTTTATAATATAAAAGTGAATGAAAATAAGAAGACTAGCAAGTAATTTTGCTTTATTTTACATTCCTTAAACAATATGAATTAAACTTATCAGCAATTTTCAGACACACATCTTTATTATTCTGCCAATAATTGCGTCTGTCTTCTTATTTTCTATCATTTTTATATAAATAGTAATGCTTAAAGTATTGTTTGTAATGTGTTGTACTCGTAATTGAAATAAATACATATATAAAAATAAAAGACAATGTTTATTAAAAAATATTTATTTATATTTTGTTCTTTATATATCACATTTACAATAAATGCCCAAAATATTCTAAAAACGGTTGCCCATAATTTATAAATTCATCCAAACAGATCGTCCATTTCGTCAAAATACAACTAAAATGTATATAAAACACTAAAATCACCATTATAGAAATGTTTAAAAACTACATATTCGTACATTCTTTTAAAATTATACTATTTTTCAATTACAGTCCGTTTCAAACGGTTAGGCGGAACTAAATGGGAATTTCGCTCTTTTAGGTTGTCACGAGAAGGGATCTTGCTTGGGTTATTTCATTTTTCACGTTGGAATGTCACAATTTAAAATTCCAACAATGAAACCATGGAAACGAATGACATGTCAAAATTAAATTATTATTTTTTATATATTTTAATGACAAAAAAATTAATAAATGGGAAATTTGTATTAAGAATGACACAAAAAATCAAAATATAAAGAAAATGACAATTTAAAATGATATTAACCTTAACCAAAAAATGTTTATTGTAAGTATGATTTACAAAGCTTAAACAAAACGGTCGAAAAGCACGATTTAAACGATGAAAGTAACTAGATTGTAAAATCTAGTTCCGCCTAACCGTTTGGAACAGATTGTAAAATTGAAATATTAAAATTGCAACTTCATGTTGCCTATAAGTTATTAGACAAATAAGCCTATTTATTAGCAACCTAATAACTATTTCAGGGTGGAAGTCTCGGAAAAAAAATTATGTTGCTAATAAACTTATTGGACAGTTTATTAGCAACTGGAACTCTCGGCCCTTAGGTATACTTCGCTTAATATAATTTGATACTTGGCACATTAATGCGCAGTGCACTGGTCAAGTAGTGAAGGAAGGCTACATTATTACAGCGCTCCTCATCCCTGTTGCACATGTCTCTGTTCTCTTCTACGCATTTTATGGCTCATGGCTAAAAAATTTAAAAAGACAATTGCCCAAGGTAAAACGACGAGAAAAGAAGACGCGGTAAACTAGATGGGGCCACGGTAAAACAATAATTTCGGGCAAGAACGCCGGGTAAATACGAATACAGTGGATCCCCCCAAGCGGAAAACGATAATAACGAAACCTATCGCAGGTAAAAAACTTCGTGTAGGTAGAAATTGTGCGTTATTCTTTCTATAATATAATATATAAGATATGTTATTATTTTAGAACCGACAGAAAAGCCACAAGAGATATCCTTGTGGCAAATAATGATAACAGCTAGATATATAAAGAAAGTGTAAAATCGGGTATGGGGCCCGTACCTATAAACACTATTATTCCAATCATTATTACGTATTACAATTTATGATAGAAAGAGCGGACATATTCAAATAACTGGGAACTACCTTACCACAAAATGGAAAGTGAGAGGCAGAAATATCGGATCGAGAAGGTACAGCTAACAGTAAGACATCCTTCCTCAATAAAAGAGAGATATCGAAAGAAGTTAATCTTCAAAGAATTAGCGGTACCCATAATAACATCCGCATATTACTAGTCCACCCGGAGATAGTGAGATGCATTGGGCAATTTATGTCCCTCTGAAAGACACAATTCGTTATTCCAAGTGGATCAACTACAGTGTCGACAGAGTGGATATATCAAGCGTGGCTTTTTCCAGGGAGATTCCCTAAGCCCGCTACTATTTTGCAACTCACTTTTTCATCTATGAATCGAGCTCAGACGCGAGTGGATATAGTGGATTTGGCTCGGAGTCATGGAACTACTATGGAAGCAATGCGAAGCAGTAAGAAGCACTGAAATAAGATTCCTGAAAAAAATTGAAGAGAAAACCAAATTTGACCGAATCAGGAACTCGACAGAGAAAAACTAGGCACGAAACCTGTGGAGCAAACCATTGAAGAAGGACAGCTACGGTGGTATAGACATGTAAATAGGATAAATAACGAATAGGGAAGCAAATAGTCATGGAAGCGAAAACATCCAGGGGAAATAGCAGAGGAAGGTCAAGGAAAGCAAGGAGCGAAGAACAAGAATACGGTTGAAAGCTTGTAAAGCCTTGACGCAAGACCGAGAAAAATGGAAAGAGCTATGGAAAAAATACCAATTTTAGCAAACACAAACCCCAACACAGTCCGTCACCTAACAGTAACAAAGACTGAAGAATTAAGTAACTATGACAATAACCAACACAGAAATTAAAGAAATTTCTAAGAATCGCAACGAAAAAAATTGGACAACGATTTGTAAAAAAAGTATCCAGTCCCGGGGCCTGTGGACTACCTCGGGCACCTGTAATGTGTACCTGCTTTCTTAGGCCGCGAACATACAGAAAGCTGGTAAACCAGCGCTGACAATCAGTACCGAAAACAAGCGTACTGGGTTACTGGTTGAGCACACGCTAAACGCTGATATTGAATGTGACACTGACAGATGACATAATCTATATATTGGAGTTTTTATTTATTTTTTCCTATTTATCGTATATTTTTTAATTATATTAGCCTATACATAGAGTGAACGCTAGTTTTGAAAGTGTATGTATTCTTTCGTATATTGGCTCAATTATATGTTGAAATGTGTGAAAATGGCGAGTTCTGATTCATCTTTGGATGAGTTGTTTCTAGAGGAATCAGTATATTTAAAAATGGAACCAAAAAGAAAAGGTATACATGCAATAAACCAAGAGAGACGTAAATATGGGGAATACCACCACCTTTTTCCTCAATTAAAAGAGGATGATGCAAGATTTTTTAAATATTTTTTTGTTATTTGAAAACATGGACAGATACTGCGGCAGATCAGCACTTGTTGCCAGTAAAGCCGGTGCCGGGTTTTTGTATGTTCTCGGCCTTAGTCTCTAGATGCCTCTAATGGTAAAAATCCACAAAGCTGAGTAGATGCCGCTGAAGATAAGTTGATAGAAGAAGGCCTAAAAATTGCACAAAACTGCGACAAATGGAGTTTTATTATAAAAGATCACAATTCATTTGTTTCGTGATATAATAGAAAATATTGATGATGTCCAATCGGATTGCTCCACCGGAACACCGTGCCGTTTCCCGGTGAGCTGGTTCCAATATGACCAATTCTTGGATAGCCGTCTTTGAACCAACGAGACGGTCTCTTTACCCCCAAGGGTCGATTTATTCCAATTTTCCAGAGCCAGAAACTTTTGCCAGTCCGCTACTGATAATGTCGAACTATTGTCATGCACAAATTAAGAAAATTTCGTAAGAATAACTTTCTAAATAATCTAGTAAGATGGCGTGTTAATAAAGAAAAATACAGATGTACTTAGACAGTATTCAAATTCAAATTACAATCGAAAAGTTTATTTCTAGACAGTAAAACTTGAAATAAAAACTTTCACTTTAAATAAGTTGTAAACTTTTCATTGAAGTTTCAAAATGTTATTAGTGACATCTAGGTGTATTTTCTTAAGCTTATTTCCATCAACACGGTCTATAATAAGCCTTACACTATCCTAACTTCTTCTGAATATGTCATCACAAGTCTTAAGCCTTTCTCAGACAACTAAACTAGATTACAATGTCTTGAGAGTACACAGGACCTCTTGATAACATTTCAAGTTCCGTTAATTACTAACGGAAGCCACAGATTAGCTATAACCAGCGTGGGGCAATCAATATAATACACTGTATGTGACTCCCTACACTATAGTGGGGATAATAACCCCCTCTTATCCCCCCTTAATACGAGACTCACATCTGACAAATGCTTGCTATGATAGATGTCTATTTGCTCGTATGGAAATTAAGTTAAAATGTCAGACAGATAAATGAAGACATTTTAATAAAGTAATCTGATTAAAGTTGCATAATTTTACTTTAATATTTATGAAAATGGAATGTTGGAACGCACACTTGCAGCTTTTGTTCCATACAGTTCGGTCTACTAGTTTCATAATACCCTTTTCACACTAGATCTTTAAGATCGGATGTTAAAGTGAATGTATCTTTAAACGCTAATGTGAAACCGTATGGCCTCGTCTAAATACAAGCGATGTTTAAGACAGAGATGTGCGTCTTAAACTTCGTCCGCATTGCCAACTTAATTTCTATTATAAAAAAATACTCCTTGAATTTGTGCTGTCAACATTTTATATTATCATAAACAAGAATACTGTATTATATCGACGTTATAAGAAGTTTATACTTATTGTTATAATAAAATTATTTATTTTAATAATGTGTTTAATAAAATACAGTGCTACAATAATTGAGATAAAATGTATCGACTTACATGTTAATACAGGTGTAATATATTCTTTATTGTAGTGTCTTTATTGTAGAATGAAATGAAATATCCATATTTGTTTATAATAATTCAAAATGTGCGTCTGCGCACAGTTCAAAACTGGTAATTTCATGACGGTAACTTAAGACATGACGGACAAAATTACTGTAGCTGATGACAGCACCAGAGATTTAAACATCAAGTTTGAAAGCATACCGATCTTAAACATCGGTGAACTTTAAGTTCACTCGTCTTAAAGATCTAGTGTGAAAAGAGTATAACAAAAATTATAAAAAACCGATGTGAAGTGTGAATTTTCTCACATTTAAGGGTTATTAGGTATTTAGTAAGTGATAACAAATTGTAGGTATAGGCTATTCTAAACGTTTAGGCGGAACTAACTGGAAACTATTTCTTTGTATGTGATGTTTACCACATAATTAGTAATATTCTTAGTTAACTTTCTGTTAACTTTCCAAAAAGTTTCGGTGTAGTTATATAATAATTAGCCAACTTATAGCCTCCAATATCTTAATTATGCAAATGCCTTGTTTAAAGAAAAGATTCGGTTGCGACATTAAGATATGGTTTACTATATTTAAAAATATGAGGGATTATTATAATTATGAGGAATTTACTGTATTTATGTTTTACCTTTGTGTCTTGAAAGCGTTAACATGCCCTCAAAGAAAAATCAGAACAAACTGTGCAACGAAACACTATGTTCAATCATTTTCCAACTTAAATAAGAAATCTAGTAAGGAAATCCAAGCTATAGTTCACTGCAATCCATTAGGTGCTAGAATAATTATGAATTATAAAGAAACGAGCGAAATACAAGATAAAACCCGAGGTGAACAATCAAGGAAAAAGATGATTATGGAAGAACTGGTGTAAATAAAGGTTCCAGAGCTTTGGACTTGGAGGATGTTGTTTTTTTTATCACAGGGTCACGACTAGGGTTTCCAATTATCCGACATTAATGACTATCCGGATATCGAATACAGAAAATTCAAAATATTCGGATATATCCGGATATCCGGATACCAAATAAGAAATTAAAGATAATAGATTGAATCTAGTATTCATGGTGTTTTATAACTCATTTATTTCATTTAATTTAAGTATTTTAATTATATACATTAATAATTCACAAAATAATAAAAAAAAAAAATTATATAATTAAATTTATTTCATTTTTAAGAATGTATATTTAAAAAAAAAAATTGCATTGAAAGTTTCAGCGAGTTCTAATTTTTGTCCTAGTCAGGCCTGCAATTGAAAAAACGCGCTCTGTAAGAGTTGCGTTAAATAATATATTTAAATTATCTGTCCTTGTCTTTTTGATTTTAATGATTAATTTGAAATGAAAGATTTAATTCTAAAAATAAATTGATTAACGAAATAAAAGCTTTAATTAATTTACATATTTCGTCATGTGATTTAAAGGAACTCTTGTAAAGGCGAAAAGGTATAAAAAAAGTAATAGGTAAATTGAAACAATTGTTGAAAAAAAAAATTGTTTATTAAAAAAATAACCGGATTATCGGACATTCGATGAAAATTATCCGGATTATCGAATAGTCCAAATTGGTCGGATAATCCGGATATTCGGATATCCGGATTGGAAACTTTATTCACGATCAAGTATAAACTGGTCACCCTGATAGTATCTTCTTCTTATAGTGCCTACCCGATTTGTATATAGGCTATCATGTTGGAAATTTTCACTTTGTGCAGTTGCCTGGAAAAGATCTATTGAGGTAGCAGAAAACCATTAGCGCAGATTCTGCAACCAGGATATACGAGGTCGATCTGGTCCTTTTCGGCCATATACCTTGCCTTGCAATATTAGTTGCAGAAAATCATACCTGTGGTTGTTTCTCATTATATGTCCAAGGTATTCAAGTTTTCTCCTCTTCACCGTTAACAGCATTTCTGGCTCTTTTCTCAATTTTTCCAAAATCCCTTTGCTAGACACGTTTCTGTCCATGATATGTTCAGAATACGGCGATAAGTCCAAAACTGGAAAGCCTCTAATTTTTGAGTTGCCATAGTGATTAGTACCACCTAGTAGTATATCGTCTTAATTTCGGAAATATGTCGTTGAATGGTACCAGTGATCCAAATTCATCCACTGCTTGGAAGTCATATCTTCCGATAGAGGTAATCCATTATTCCTGGCGAATACCTCTGGTTGGGGCTACCATGTTTATGGTCATAAGCCATGGTTATTTTTAAAATTTGTTTTCGTTTACCCGAAATTGTCTTTTTCCGAAATTCATCGCATTCTCGGTGGTTCTGGATCATTAATGCCATTTAATAATTAAAATTTGTTGTAGTAAAATAAATCATATGCTGTCATTTAGAAATTAACACAAAATTTTCTCATATGGTAATTGTTAGATTTCATTAGATATGAAAATTTAATAAACTGAACGTTGCAGATGTTTATAAATGACAGCGTGAATCTTCGTCAAGTGCCACTGGAGTATGACAAATGATCACAACGACCCCATTCCAATTAAAGAGATCTTTCAGAACCAGTTACGCCCAAAATATGTTCAGATACTTAGGAATATACCTACATGTCACTCAAGCAAATAACATGTATGTTTTATAGCTGTATTTAAATATGCATTAATCTGCTTTAGAAAATATATATTATTATAATATAATAAAGGAAATATGTTATTATGTTGAAAATTTATAATAATAGACTTTTTTGAATATATTAATTTTTGGTTTTATTAAGATATTAAAATAGTGACCTTACTATGCTTACTATGCATTAAAAATATATTGTATTACTTATTGAACCAGTAGTAAAAAATAAAAACCAAGAAGACAGTGAAAGGGCGAAGAAAATAGCGATGTAGATGAAACTGATAAAAGATGTAAAAAAGGAGACATAACAATACTAGCAAAGAGAGGAGGATATACATAGATAGGCAGAATGACAAAGATGCAGAGAGACATCGTAAAAAGGAAAGATAGCGAAAGAAATATTTACACACTGTAAAAGAGAAATAAAAGAAAGACTACTCGCAAACAGACACTGAAATAAAGCCAAAAAGATGTTTAAAAGAAAGAGATAGATAACAGAGAGAGACTGTCAAAAATAAACTGAGCGAGGCGGAAATGAAACAGATAGATATATAAGGAGTCATAATAATGCTAACAAAGTGAAGAAAATATACATAGATAGACCGAATGACAGAGATACAGAAAGACATTGTAAAAAGAAAAGAGAGTGAAACAAATAGTTATATAAACTATAAAAGAGAAATCAAAAGAGAGAATACAGACAGACTGATACTAAAATATAGCCTGAAAGATGTTTAAAAGAATGAGACAGATAATTGATAGATATACTGATTTAGAGATAGAGACAGACAGTCGAAGAAAAACTGAGCGAGACAGATATTGAGACAAACAGATAGATCATTAAAGACGAAAGGAAGAAAATACGCACAGCAGACAGTTTTCCGATAAATTGGCAGGAAGATCTCTAAACTAAATAGAGTGAAAGATCGATAGGTAGACATATAGGGCCGGTTTCTGAAAGCTTTGCCAAGTTTAAACTTTTGGTTAAACTCGGTTACAATATAAAAATTCTATAAGTAACCGTAGCAACAATTTTCTAACTATTTGGTTATAGTTTACTAGGCTTTCAGAAACCGACCCATAGAGAAATACTGGCAGAAAGATATCTTAAAGAGCAAAACGTAGAGACAGTGATAAATAGATAGATAGAGGGAAATAGACTGTCAAAAAAAAGCAAATGAAACAGACCATTAAACAGAAAAAAACAAAAAAAGAACCAGAGCCTGCGTGTGTCAAGTGTTCAGGTTGTGCTACAAATACGGGCAAATTTGGGGCTGATCATAGTATGATCCTAGGAGTAGAGGGCGGTTTTATGGAAGTTTGCACACTGTGGCACTTGTATTCGATTCTAGTAGAGGGCGTTCTTATGAATGTTTGTAGAAGCAGCTGATGCTCATACGGAGACCTTGGAAAAAAATGGTTTTATCTATTAGAAATGGATCCATCTCTAAATATTTTTTAAGGTTATGTACTCAAACTGTCAAACACTCGCCTTGCAACTAACCGGTAACCGTTCAGACATTCACCAAATTGTTTAATCAACGTACGTTTACGTTTAGACTCAACGGTTTAAGCGCTGAACGCGCCCATTGATTATCCATTTATAGCTATCGTAGGCCTCCCTTAGTGGAATCGTGTATCCAGATATGATGATGATGATAATGATATATGCATTTGTCAACTATTTTCTATATCTTACTGATTTTACTTAGCCTAATCTTTCGTTATTTTTCGATTAACAGTAAAAAATCAGTACGAAGAAAAACTGATAATAGAATTTAGTATAATTATCTTTGGTATATGTTTAAAGATTTGATTTTAATTGTTCATTTTGTTGCAGTAGACCAGTGTGGAAAGTGTCGGGCAGCCACAAGAAGACTAAATCTAAACAAGTATTGCAAAAGGGATTACGGTAAGCTATATTATTTATCCTTTACTGAAAATACTATTGATTTTTTAACGATTTCTTAGATTATATCAAGTAAATTTATTGTTTGTAACATTTTTTCTCGATAATTCGAAGATTTCTTGTTAAATTTTTATTTTGTTTGCTTGGCTAATCAGTATTCGTGTATTTAGTTTGCTTATTTCTGTCAAATGAATACACAGACCTGCGAAGGATTTAGTAAAGTTAGTTAATACCTGACAAAACAAATGTACTGATTTTAAATAGGGGAATAGTTTTTCCTAACACGTGCAGATCCTATACATTTCAATATTTTGTAGATTCAATGAAATACTGTATTGGTTGCGTTACAATAACACTATCGCATTGCGCCTAGAATAGTTTAGTCCTTCTGAGGATCTTTTATGCTTTAGTAGACTTGGATTTCACGCATTTTTAAACTGTTTCTGAATTCTTATATTAGTACTGTTTACACTGATCACCTGATTTGTTGTTATATTTGTGGTGGTTTTATGAAAAAAGAGAAATCCTGGCGTGATATGGTAAATTTATTATTTAATTTGAATTCAGTATGTTTAAATTAACGTAATTTATCTTTTTAAACATAAAAAAAGCTTTCTGTCGCAGGCCTGTGTTATTGATGTCTTCGAATGTTAACTGTAGTGATTGTTGCAGCAATAATGGGCAAAGTGGTGTCCCGAGAAGCGACTGGCACGGGTACAGGCGCGTCTGGAGAGAACGGAGCCACGTGGGTAAGGTTCGCTCTCCAAGTTCAGGCAGTGTACAAGAGAGGCAAAGATTCCAGGCTACGCAAAGGTACCACGGTCATGCACGTGTCCGCAGCAGATCTCGCGTGCAAGTGCCCTAAGATCAAAACCAATAAGTAAGTTGCATTATTTTACCATAATCCGCCCCTTCTAAATTTCAAGAATCAACTCTTAAGCAGGGGCTTGTAGATAGATAGATATTTTTATTATTAAATATTATGTACTACATTTCTCTTACAGTAATTAACTTACACTTAATAATAATTTTAATTTTTGCCTTTTGGCTTAAAATCTACTCTACTTCTCCTTTGGTTAATGTCTTCGTTGACTCCTTTCCTTAATTTCCTCCCTTCTGCTTTTCACTTCTTCCATTCATACCCCCTTCCTGTTTCATCCAAAATTTCCTTTCTCGTTTCCGTTCTGTGTCGTATTTCTTCACATTCTTCCAACAAATGTTCATCCAAAAATTATTGTCCCTCTCCTCATTTCCACATCTAAATCTCGCTATCACTTTTTTCTTCTCTTTACTACCTTTTCCTGTCAAATACTGTGGTTTTCTCACCGTCCAGGTCTTTTCATATTTGCTATTATATCTTGATTCTCTTATTTTTGTATCTTGCTCAGTTTGTTGTATGTCGATCATTCGTTCTGTTACTTCGTGCCCCAATTCTTCTCCATTCATTCTTTGTAGTGTTACCGCTGTTGTTGAGTAGCCACAATATTCGTACATTTCCTTTCTTTCCTTTTCCAATCTTGATAGTGGCTTTCCTTGTTGATTCCGTTTTTCCATTTCCCTCCAGGATTCATAAAGAATTTCTTTTTCCGGGTGTTTAATTATATTTTCTTCATATTTTATGGCTTTTTTGACTGCCTCTATTTTTATTTTCTTCATTTGCGTCTCTTCCAGTGTAATGTATGTTGGTGTGTTCGAGTCTACTCCATACATTATTATACTTTTTATCAACGCCTCGTACATGAGCATACGAGTTCTATAATCCCCTTTGAATTTCCGTTCCCCAATACTCCATACTTCCAGTAGGGCTAGCATGGCCTTCTTATTTAATAGTCTCGTATGTGCCTCTGTTCCTCCGTTGGTTCTAAATTGGTACCCTAGGTATTTATATTCCTTTACTTCGTGTTCGCTAATGCCATCATTAATGCCATCATTTGTTTTACTTTTGGTAAAAATCAACCGGAAATGGCAGTTTACTCGTGTAATTCTTAGTTTTTTGAGAATATTTTGTAATAAATAATTCGAAAAAAATATTTGAGTAAATTTGCTGTACAACATAAAATTAGTGACTTATTTATTTTTGTATTAAACCTATTTGACGCATTTTGTGGTGACGGTTGATTTTGTGGTGGCCATAACTGATTTTTTATTTTGGTTCAGTATTAGATTGCGTTTGGAATTCGAAATTCTTAAATCTGTACATTTATTGAAATTAGTAGTATTGAAGTAACATGGAAAAAATTAAATGGTAATCCTATCTCTGATGGTGAAGAATACTTGGTTTACGATGTTGCTTTACTTACGCTAGAATAGTGTACTACAACTTTCCTCCCTGTTTCCAGAACTTATCGAGTATTTGTCTAATATTTCGGAGCTCTCTATTTTTCAGTATTTTAGAATCCGGATAGTCGACTTGTATAATCATTTATTGATAATCAAAAATATTTTTTCTTTTAATATACTCGTATTTATATATCCATCAATCTTAATATAATTCTAAGTAGATCAGTCAACATAAAATTTACCAATTACTAAAGATTTGACATTTGATACAGTCTGTGTTTCTTTTCTAATTAATCAAGAGGTTATTTAGAACATCTGTGAATCTGAATCGTAAAAATTAATTTCCGTACGACAGTTTATTGACTTTATTAATATTAATAGATTTTCAATATAATCCACAAATTAAATATAATAATGTATACATTAATAGGAACTGCTGTGGCTCTGTCATAAGACCTGGTTACTTCCGAAGAACAAGGATGTGGGTTCAATCCTCCTAGATTTATTCAGAATATACGTCCTTGAAAATCATCATCAATAACAGATTCTGTAAACACCCCCATTAAGTCCCATTTAAACATCCAAATTTAAGTATAATCGGTTATAATTATTTTGGTTTTAAATGATTTAGCTCATGTTAAGCCGCATTCAGAGCTCTTTGAAATTAATACGTTGTTTGCTATAGACTGTTTTTACGAGGGCAATTGGTATGATCGGACAAGCTCGTATTATATCGCTCAACAGTAGTATAGCAACGACAAAGCACGAGCATGTCCGATCATACCAATTGAACTTCTTAAAACAGTCCATAAGACACAACGCGTTAATTTCAAAGAGCTCTGAATGCGGCTTTACTTGAAATCTGTGTTACACTGCAATTATTTCATAATTATTTACAAGAAAGAACTCAATAAGTTGTAATTGGTAATAATAAATGCTCAAGTAAAATTATTAACTGTGGGGTTCCTCAAGGCACTGTACTCGGTCCGATCTTATTTTTGATATACGAAATAGGAAATTTTGATATCTTAAAGGTCTATTATGTATGTGAGTGATTATATGTAATGTTTTTCTCGATATGTTGTAGATTTTGCGATTAATACTTTTTCCAAAAGTGGTCCTAATCCCTTTGTTTATTGTTTTAGGTCATACTTGATACTGGGCCGAGAAAAAGATGATTCTATAGGAACATCTTTACCCAGCGGTAGCCTAGTGGTGGGCCAGCGATCCATCGTTATCGAATGGAAGGATGAATGGACGCGGAGAATGCGCCGATTTCAACGGCGAGCAAGAAAATGCAAGTGAACTGTATTTAGAAAACAACCAGTAGATGAACAGAACACATATAACTGAATAGCTATTATTTGGTTTCAGTCGTTTCCAAGTAATGCTTATAAAGTGTGTCAATTTAAAATTAATGCTTCTAATAATTTATTTGGACTTATTAAAGTATGATGTAGTATTATTTATGTAAATAATTTTTTGTACTATAAATGTAATTATATTCTTATTGTACACTAACCAAGGAAATAAGGTCTGTTTGGTGTACAAACAGTTGCATTTATTTATCAGTTTGTAAGGATGATTCACAACAAGATTGTCATTCCAGGAATTACCGTAGATGGAATTAAAATCCCATCTTCATTACAGACAGTGTATACTGGACAGTCTGGCCAATGGTAAGACAGCCGCCATTAAGAGTCCTAATAAATATTCGAAATAATAGAAATTCAAATGGAAAAATATGAAACAGTAAATTTATGTGGAACTATTCCCAAAAAATTATTCTTTCTGCAAAGATTATCTCATTTTTTCATTTGGAACTAATATTTATTTGGACTCTTAATGGCGGCGACGTCACTATTGTCAAAAATGTCTAGTATACAAGGTCTGTATTCTTCATTAACGTCTGAAAAATTACACGTCGAACGTAGTCAGTTTTGCCAAAATCTTATTACCAACCAGCAGCGCCGAATCGAAAGCCCCGTTGTGTGTGAGGGGCCAGAAGTTTAGGGCCCCAAGTTCAGGAGCGTCCTTTTATTCTTCTCTTCGTCTCGTTAGTACAACACGCATATATATATAGGCTATTCCAAACGTTTAAACGGACCTAAAATTTAAAGTGATTTTAAAATTATAGTGATTTCATCTATTAAATCGGACTTTTGATCATTTTGTTTAAGCTTTGTAAATCATACTTACATTGCAAATTTTAGGTTAAATTGACTGTCATTATAAAATGTTATTTTCATTACAATTTAATTTTTTGTGTCATTCTTAATACAAATTCCTCATTTATTATTATTTTTTTTATTTGTTTTCAAAAATGTAAAAATGTATTATATGTTATATTTTTTACAATAAATGTCACTCGTTTCCATGGTTACACTGTTGGAATTTTGAATTTTCACGTGCCAACATGAAAATGTTGAAATAAACTAAGCAAGTTTCCTTTTCGTGACAACCTAAAAGAACGAAATTCCCAGTTAGTTCCGTTTAACCCAAAGAAAGAGCCTATATTTTCTATAGTCCTCTTAGATATTACGCGTTTTTATAAGAATAAAGTTGCAAAACCTTATTTTCTTAAAAAGTAATCGTTAATAAAATATAAGTACATTTTTACTCTGAATAATTAGTGTCGTGACCTTTTTGTAATAGTTGCAGAAAGAGGTTAAAGCTACCTGCTTTTCACAGTGAAATCTCTATATAATCCCCTACACTCTGTTCTCGGGGAACGTGCAATAGATGTAAACATTCGAAATTCTCTCTTGTTCTAATTGGACAAAAATACATTTAAATCACTTTTAATGTCGTTTCGTCCAATCACAGCATGAGTGACATGTTTACATTGACTACACGTTCTCCGCGAATAGAGTATAGTACAAAATTGAGATAATTTGGAATATCATTTTACATACGATATATTAAAGCCTTTCAGTACGTACTTAAAATAATGCAATAAACAATTTTGACTATTTTGACTTACGTTTGAGTATTTTATGACTACAACCTACCTCCAAATATTATCCAGTGTTGCAACCTTGTTGTGAAATCATCTATATCACCACAAAGTAACCAGTAAACTGAAAATGCAGTTTAGATTATAGTAATTTCAATTATCAGTAAATGTTTATTTGATTAGCTGGTCTTTAGAGACCTATGTATTTATAAATATAAAATATAATTTTAAATAATATTTCAAAAAAAAATTGATTGATTAAGCATTCCCAAATGTTTAACATATCTGTTTTAAAATATTTGGATTAGAATGACATATTTATCACCATATAAAATAAACACGATTTTTTAAAAGAGAATTTAGCTTTATCTGTTGTAACTTAATATTAATCATTTGACAGACAAAGTTGTCAGAAACTTTTTAATAAATTTACAAATAGTAAGATTATAAAATGGAATTTGGCTTATCACGTGTGTAAAAATCGTGTATTTAAAAATATGAAGCTTTTTACAAATTAATTTGTAACGTATAATTATGTATAGATTTTCTAATTTGAATGAAATAATTTTAAATTATTGCAGATACTTACCAGGAACGCGGCAGGAATGGTAGCCAACTGTGCAAAAACAAATTTAAACAATTCTGATCAGTTTTATGCCCAGTAAAGTCCTTAGATTAAGAAAGTAGCGCAAACCATAGTTGTAAAATGTGTATCCCAGTGTTTGGTTGGGAACACTGGTCTACAAGAAATTTAATTATTTTAAGTTTCCTGACCTAAAGACTAACGTTGCATAAAGCGTTGTTAAGTTTGACAATATAGTAAACTGTACATCACGTCGTCAAGTGTTGCTGAAAGCATTACTAAGTATACAACCAATTGTTTTTATCATGACATTGTCAAATATTTGACAGAGTCATCAACTGACGGCGTAATTACCTGACGACATGGTTAAAAATGCTTTATGCAACTGGCCCAAAGAAGTTAGAATAGTTTTTTCTTTCAATAAAATTAAAATGCTGAATATTATTAAATAAATTAATAATCATAGTATACGTAAATGGTATTCATTTATGCACTAAACATCAGTGGCGACTCGTGACAATATTGAGTGGTAGAGCCAACCCTCCTCTCATTTTACCAATTTTACAAACTTTTTAACCAGCTCAGCTTGCAGTAATTTATTAACCTGTTTATTACCAATTAAAAATACACCGACACAAACATTTTCGTTCATGTTAATTCTCCTCCAAATAAAACGTAAGGAAAACAAAAAACAGCTTGCTTTTCGTTGCTTCTGCAAAACCAATTGTTCTTTGAGTAAATGTTTCTATTAAAATTTCTTGTCCGTGTTTTAGAAACAGAGGAAGAAACATTCCGAGTTTTTGAAATGTCCAAATTTATTTCGAGTTTTTCCTCGAGGGAATACGAAGAAAATGTATTTTTTTTTCAGAAGGTTACGGATACTGTTCATTTTTAATAGTAACACAAAACAACACACACACGACATAGTAAAAAAACAATAAAACACGCGACCCTCATTATATGCAAGCTTAACTCAAACTAATGGGCCAATATACAGCTGGCTCGGCTTGTGTTTTATTCTAGCTAGATCTAGAGCTATTAATGTTATTCTAGCGCATGTTCTGACTACCCCCTCATCCGGCGACCCTCCGCGGAGGCCAACAAGTTGTCTGAAAACGGAGCCAGCTTCAATTTGACTCGCCTGCCTAAATAAATAAATACAAAGTGTGCTTTGTCGCATCAAATGCAAGGCGATAGCAGCGTTCCGTACTTAAACGCGTATATGTTTATTTGTATTTATCGGTATTTTGAAAGAAAATAAAAGCTTTTGAATGATTAATTTGTGATGGTGTTCCCATAATTTTGCAATGGTAGGGCCACTGCTAAAAATATAAAATTGTATTATATTATTGGTTTTTAGATACAATCTATTTTTAAATTTAATATTTGCGGGTATGTGTTATTTAGTTTTATTTTATTTACGCTGTTTTCATCACTGAAAACAAGTAGTGTTGGCAACCCTTTAGGTCTAGCCACACCCACTATGCGCTACTTTCTTTTTCTAGGGACTTTAATGCCCAGTTATACTAACTTCCCTCAAATTTAAAGCATTTTTTAAATCGCAAATTGCAAAGCATTGTGTTGCTAGGCATTTTTGCGATTTAAGTAATTCTTAAAATTTAAGTACAGCTATGCATTATGGGTCAAATCTGTGCAACCTGTAACACGTTCCCTAAAGCGTTACGGTTACTTACAGGTTATTGGTTGATTCTGTGTGCACCCGTAATATTTACATGTAATGTTACAGGAAATATTTCTCCCATATATAGCAAACATATCGTACATAGCCTACATAGTGCTCTGTAAGTCCTCAGCATTAAACTGCCATTGCTAAATAACCGCTTGTGTGTTCACACTCAATAATGTATCAGTGTTCAAAGCG
The DNA here is from genome assembly GCA_963971575.1 of Liopterus haemorrhoidalis. Taxonomy (NCBI): domain Eukaryota; kingdom Metazoa; phylum Arthropoda; class Insecta; order Coleoptera; family Dytiscidae; genus Liopterus; species Liopterus haemorrhoidalis. The sequence continues at coordinate 10,603,914 of OZ020618.1, read as the reverse complement.
ATTAAAAATCCGTAATCGCTTAGCGAATAAAAATCTATCATGTGCTCTAAATCTGGTTCAGAATCTGTGTTTGAATTGTTTATCTGCACAATTGGTGGTCCTTTCTGTATAAGTAACTGTTTTCTGAAAATGCTGCCAACTTACAGGTTGAAAAATACGAAATTGTGTGAATGTATGGCGTAGATAACAAGTTAAGTATATTGTACAGTATTATAAAGTGATTGCTATCCATTTAATTATTCCAAAACTTACTTAGCTACGCTTCAAGGTAAATACTGTTATTACCTATTTAGTTCCTAGCAACATTAATAAATCTGTGTAATTGCTATTAAAAGATTTAACACAGTTGTAAGTGTTTGGTGTTGCCGACATATCATAAAATGCGCAAAATAGAAACGTGTTTTAGCAATATTCTATTCAAACAATTCAGTAAAGTGAGTTAAAGGATGGATGGTTGTGTAGAAAACTTTGGTTTGTATCGAAAGATGTGTTCATTCTAGTTTTTGCACTGCAGCCAACCTTTAGCACACGTTACTAAAACAATTATATGTACGTCTGTGTGTATATATACATATATATTACAATATTATACTGCATGTTTATTTATTAAATATATTATAACAAGTAATAACCAAAATAATTTTAATAACATTATAAATTTGTAAGTAAATTATTTGTTAAATGTATGTGTACTTTATTAAAATATCAATAAAGGTATTGTATAAATATATATCTTGTTTCAATTCCTCCATTTCATGCCTCAGTTTCTAAAATACTCGTTTACTTTCAAGTTTTCCTTTTTGTTTTTAATGTGGTATGTGGTATAACATATTCAAACGAATAGACGATATCCAAAGTGACGTCAGCAACAGTAGCGCTAGTGTGCATTTGTCAAACTAATCTTAATATCTAATTTATAAGTATATCTAATTTAGAGTATAATGAATAACTGCGAAAAATGGGTGCGAAATTATATATGCTAAAATAAGAGATCAGTCTACTTAAAATTAAAAAGGTGATTGCTCACCAAAGCCAACAAATCAGAAGAAGAAGAAGAAGTGAAGAAGAAAAAGGTGATTAGATGTCGAATACTACATAAAACTGGAAACCAGTTTTAATAGAGAGATATAGGCGCTCGCAAGGGGGGGCAAGATGGGTCAGTTGCCTCCCCCCTGGATTTCGGAATCAATTACCAATTCGTATCTTAGAAAAAAAAATATATTATTTAAATATAAAATTCATAAAAAAAAAAACGATTGTTTATTATTATATTTTTGCTCTAGCAACTTAAGCTATTAGCTCGGATAGTTCTTATGTATTAAATCGATGATTTTTAACTACAGTAATACCCAGCCACTCGACGTTAATTCGTTCTGAAAAAGCGTCGAGTAGCGATTACGTCGAGTGGCGAGTCGAATTTCTCCATAAGAAATAAAGGGAATCATATGTACATATATACATATACATATAAGGAAATACATATATGTATGTGTTTTCCTTTTAGCTATGCTTGCATTTCTATCCCTTGGACCCATAATTATAAATATAAATCACTTATTTTAGCAAAAAATAAAAAGTTCATAGCTGCACCACGGTTGGTTATACGGATGTACACATTTAAAAATTAGATTGACGTACCACGATTGGTTGCATGGATGTACACATTTAAAAATTTGATTGACGTGCTATGGTTGGTTACATGGATGTACACATTTAAAAATTAGATTGACGTGCCATGGTTGGTTACACGGATGTACACATTTAAAAATTATATTGACGTACCACGGTTGGTTGCATGGATGTACACATTTAAAAATTTGATTGACGTGCAACGGTTGGTTACACGGATGTACACATTTAAAAATTAGATTGACGTGCCATGGTTGGTTGCATGGATGTACACACTTAATAATTTGATTAACGTGCCATGGTTGGTTACACGGATGTACACATTTAAAAATTAGATTGACGTGCAACGGTTGGTTACATGGATGTACACATTAAAAAATTTGATTGACGTGCCACGGTTGGTTACACGGATGTACACATAAAAATTAGATTGACGTGCCATGGCTGGTTACATGGATGTACGCATTTAAAAATTATATTGACGTACCACGGTTGGTTGCATGGATGTACACATTTAAAAATTTGATTGACGTGCTATGGTTGGTTACATGGATGTACACATTTAAAAATTAGATTGACGTACCACGTTTGGTTGCATGGATGTACACACTTAATAATTTGATTGACGTGCCATGGTTGGTTACACGGATGTACACATTTAAAAATTATATTGACGTACCACGGTTGGTTACATGGATGTACACATTTAAAAATTTGATTGACGTGCTATGGTTGGTTACATGGATGTACACATTTAAAAATTAGATTGACGTACCACGGTTGGTTACATGGATGTACACATTTAAAAATTTGATTGACGTGCCATGGTTGGTTACATGGATGTACACATTTAAAAATTAGATTGACGTACCACGGTTGGTTGCATGAATGTACACACTTAATAATTTGATTGACGTGCCATGGTTGGTTACACGGATGTACACTTTTAAAAATTAGATTGACTTACCACGGTTGGTTAGATGGATGTACTAATTTAAAAATTAGATTGACGTGCAACGGTTGGTTACATGGATGTACACATTTAAAAATTAGATTGACGTGTAACGGTTGGTTACATGGATGTACTAATTTAAAAATTAGATTGACGTGCAACGATTGGTTACATGGATGTACACATTTAAAAATTAAATTGACGTGCCACGGTTGGTTACAGGGATGTACACGATTAAAATGTGAACATCCGTGTAACCAACCGTTGCACGTCAATCTAATTTTTAAATGTGTACATCCATGTAACCAACCGTTGCACGTCAATCTAATTTTTAAATGTGTTCATCCGTGTAACCAACCGTTGCACGTCAATCTAATTTTTTAAATGTGTACATCCATGTAACCAGCCATTGCACGTCAATCTAATTTTTAAATGTGTACATCCGTGTAACCAACCGCTGCACGTCAATATAATTTTTAAATGTGTACATCCATGTAACCAACCGTTGCACGTCAATCTAATTTTTAAATGTGTACATCCATGTAACCAACCGTTGCACGTCAATGTAATTTTTAAATGTGTTCATCCGTGTAACCAACCGTTGCACGTCAATCTAATTTTTTAAATGTGTACATCCATGTAACCAGCCATTGCACGTCAATCTAATTTTTAAATGTGTACATCTGTGTAACCAACCGTTGCACGTCAATCTAATTTTTAAATGTGTACATCCATGTAACCAGCCGTTGCACGTCAATCTAATTTTTAAATGTGTACATCCATGTAACCAACCGTTGCACGTCAATCTAATTTTTTAATGTGTACATCCGTGTAACCAACCGTTGCACGTCAATCTAATTTTTAAATGTGTACATCTATGTAACCAACCGTTGCACGTCAATCTAATTTTTAAATGTGTACATCCGTGTAACCAACAGTTGCACGTCAATCTAATTTTTAAATTAGTACATCCATGTAACCAACCGTTGCACGTCAATCTAATTTTTAAATGTGTACATCCGTGTAACCAACCGTTGCACGTCAATCTAATTTTTAAATGTGTACATCCGTGTAACCAACCGTTGCACGTCAATCTAATTTTTAAATGTGTACATCCATGTAACCAACTGTTGCACGTCAATCTAATTTTTAAATGTGTACATCCATGTAACAAACCGTTGCAAGTCAATCTTATTTTTAATTGTGTACATCCGTGTAACCAACCGTTGCACGTCAATCTAATTTTTAAATGTGTACATCCATGTAACCAACCGCTGCACGTCAATCTAATTTTTAAATGTGTACATCCGTATAACCAGCCGTTGCACGTCAATCTAATTTTTAAATGTGTACATCCATGTAACCAACCGTTGCACGTCAATCTAATTTTTAAATGTGTACATCCGTGTAACCAACCGTTGCACGTCAATCTAATTTTTTAAATGTGTACATCCATGTAACCAATCGTTGCACGTCAATCTAATTTTTAAATTAGTACATCCATGTAACCAACCGTTGCACGTCAATCTAATTTTTAAATGTGTACATCCGTGTAACCAACCGTTGCACGTCAATCTAATTTTTAAATGTGTACATCCGTGTAACCAACCGTTGCACGTCAATCTAATTTTTAAATGTGTACATCCATGTAACCAACCGCTGCACGTCAATCTAATTTTTAAATGTGTACATCCGTATAACCAGCCGTTGCACGTCAATCTAATTTTTAAATGTGTACATCCATGTAACCAACCGTTGCACGTCAATCTAATTTTTAAATGTGTACATCCGTGTAACCAACCGTTGCACGTCAATCTAATTTTTTAAATGTGTACATCCATGTAACCAATCGTTGCACGTCAATCTAATTTGTAAATTAGTACATCCATGTAACCAACCGTTGCACGTCAATCTAATTTTTAAATGTGTACATCCGTGTAACCAACCGTTGCACGTCAATCTAATTTTTAAATGTGTACATCCGTGTAACCAACCGTTGCACGTCAATCTAATTTTTAAATGTGTACATCCATGTAACCAACTGTTGCACGTCAATCTAATTTTTAAATGCGTACATCCATGTAACCAACCGTTGCACGTCAATCTAATTTTTAATGTGTACATCCGTGTAACCAACCGTTGCAAATCTGAGTTGTTGTCGTCAAGATATTTAGGCGCGAACTGCTGGCCATGCGTTCATTTAGCTTTGTTTACCAAAATATGTATCACGTGATCGGTACTCGATCACGCGTCGGATAGCGATGCTTCCGTCGACTCTCACTCTCGACATTTACGTCGAGTGGCGAAAACGTCGAGCTAAGAGGCAGTCGAGTAACGAGGTATTACTGTATAGAGAACACATTTTTAATTAAAATATAAATGTTTATCCTCAGCGGGGATCGTTCCCAGACCCGCCACGTGGAAAGCATTGTTTGAATATGACATCTATATATATATATGTTTTGGTCTTGCCCCCCCTAGAATAATTTCTGCGGGCGCCTATGTAGAGAGGGTGGATTAAGTGTACATCGACTTTTTATAATAATAAATTTTCCGTACGAAGCTAAGTAATGAATTATGGACATATATGGATAAAAATATTCCATCATAATTCGTTCCTGTTTTTTTGGCGGCAAATCTAGTAACTTTTACAGATTGATTTAAGCTTTTGATCATTTTATTCAGGAAAAGCCAACTCAATATATAAAAAGTTAGCTATTGACAAATTAAGAAAATTTAAATTCCATTTAGTTCTGCTTAAAGGTTTGGAATAGCCTATATATAAGTCAAGTATTTTACTTATAAAAGAAAAGCACCTCATATATTTTACTGACAAAATAGAATGGTTGTGTAATACGGACAAATTTAAAATCGCATTTTTTTCTTTTGTTTTCAGTGTCGCCAACTTATCTGAATTTTGTCGCAAATCTGACATGCATTCATTTATTTATGTCACGTGCTGCCATCCAGCGATGATTTATGTAACTATCTTAGTTCCCCTCTCAAAAGCGCATAATATTGTACATAACCTCGAAAATGGAATGTTTAGTAGCGAACGTAGATCATATAAAATTCGATATAGAAATAGCTTTAGATGAACAATATGGAGCATTACCGCTTCCTTTTCCAGGAATGGATAGTAAGTACTCATTAATTTGAATTTTACTCTTCATCTGACCTAATTATGTATTTTAGAATCCATTGCTGCTGTCTGTCAGTTTTATTCTTCAAGACAGGGGTGTCAGAAAGGACCTGCATGCCCCTTCAGACACGTAAGGGGGGACAGAACAATTGTTTGCAAACATTGGCTTAGAGGATTGTGTAAAAAAGGAGACCAATGTGAATTTTTACATGAATACGATATGACTAAGATGCCGGAGTGTTACTTTTACTCCAGATTCAATGCTTGTCATAACAAAGAGTGTCCGTTTTTACACATCGACCCTGAGAGTAAAATAAAGGATTGCCCATGGTACGATAGAGGATTTTGTCGACATGGACCACATTGCCGACATAGACATGTTCGAAGAGTATTGTGTATGAATTATGTTGCTGGATTTTGCCCGGATGGGCCACAGTGTAAATTTATGCATCCACGATTTGAATTACCTGCTACGCCAGACACAAACACTAAAGATGTTAAGAAAACACCTATCATTATTTGTCATTTCTGCGGAGAACATGGACATAAAGCTATATTCTGCACAAAAATGCCACCGGAGGTAAGATATATTAAAATTTTTTTGTTTAACATTTCATTTATGTACATTTTTATCGTATCTAGGCTAAGGAAGCTGCAGTGAAGCAAGAAGAAGCAAAAATGAAAGCTTTAGGTTACTACAAATCAAATTATTCCAATTCTAATCTTATACAACCTGTAAACGGATCTAATAATTCAGAAATTAGTGAAGCGCAATTGGGACGAATGCCTCCAAAGCCGCTTGAAGAAGTAACTTGCTTTAAATGTGGAACGAAAGGGCATTACGCTAACCGTTGTCCGAAAGGACATTTAGCTTTTTTATCACAAGCAAAACAACAACCTTCACCTCAGTCTCAAGCCAATATGTAACAATTATGTTATATTTTAATTTTAAAATTGATTTTGTATTAAGTGTAAAAAATAAAATATTTACTATTATTATATTAGGGCTTTGATTTTTACTACTTAATAGCGGCTGATGTCCATAGTGTAGAGGTACAAATACATATAAAATTTCCAGGTTCGAATCCCGGCCCAGGTACACTTCAGAAAAAATTAGTTGGTCTGTGACGGTTAAAAAGAGTGTATGATTTAACCAAGAAGGTTATCAAAATCAAGCGATGCCATTTGTTCCGATATTGAGAAAGAAATAGCCAGCGTAACCAATATTTTACAATTGCGGTTTAGGCTTCTTGCACACTAGGTGTATTTATGCTGACGTAAATAAGTAGAAACCGGTGTAAACAAGAATTTATATTATAAAAGATAGGTATTACAAAAAGAAGTATGTCCCGCGTAAAAATTTGTTACTAAATACGGCCCGCGACGTGAAAAAGGTTACTGGCCCATTGTATAAATTTATTTTTCGTCGTCAAACTTCATTGCTGTATATTATGATGCTCTAAACCGCGGGGAACCCTGGGATTCCGTGGAACGTTTTTAGGGGTTCCGCAATTTTAATTAAACGGTTTTATTCTGTTTTTTTAATGACTGGATGCAATGATTTTGGTAAATTTTGAAAATTGAATAACTTTAAATCTGAGGGGCTGCAAATTTCTTAATCACCATTTTCGTTATCAGTAGATCATATTTATTCCAAAATTGCTAATTTTACTCGACAAAAAGTTCAAATTTGTTGAGTAGTGATTATTATTTACTTCTTATATCACCTACCATTTAAATATGTACTTGGTACTATATTACTTTGATTTTATATTTATAATGATTGCTAATAAATGTTTATAATAAATAAATAAGTAAGATTCAAAACAGCATATCGCTAATTATTCGATTCAATTTTTATTTATAATTTGCATTAAAAATCATATTAAGTAGGTATTGCAATATTTAAAAAGTAAAAAAACGTTTGACCGTACAATTAAAAAAAAGACAGCCTATTGTGGCTTTTTGCCTTGAGGTTTCAAAGAAATAACATTTAAACTGTAGGGTTCCGCAGATGTAAGAAGGTTGATGACCATTGCTCTAAAGCAGTGTTTCTCAACTGAAAACGTACCGCGGACCAGTAAATTATTTAATTTTCCCCTAAAAATATGTGTACTATTAAGCAAATTGTATATGTAAACTCTACATATATCTTAGTAATAAAAAATCACTGAAAAATTAACAAATTACACGGAAAATGAACAAAAGATCATAAAAAAATTAACAAAAAATCTCAAAAATAATAATTTATAAGCCTTTGGTCAGAGTTGGGACGATTACAACTAAAATGTACTTAAGTACTGAGTACTAAGTACTTTGGAAAAACTGGACTTGAGTACACATACGAGTACAATATTCATGTACTTCAAGTACTAATACGTTATCCGGTCGTTTATCCGGATAAGTAAAAAAGTGATATGTATACATACTCGTATATATTTTACTTATAGGTTATAGTTATATGATATAAAAACAACTGGTTAATTGTAATATAAAGAACAAAATTTTTATTTACTACATATGTAAGTACATACATATATGTATATATTATTAGAATTAGAACAAAAAATAATACTGTGAAATATACGAGATTAAGATGTGAATTTAGAATTAGCCTTTAAGAGAACAAGTTTTTCAAAATTATCGTCACTTAGTGCATTTCTTCTTGGGGAATCTATTATAGATGCAAATGAAAATAACCTCTCGACGGGCCCAGAAGAGGGCAAATATGTATTGCTTTTAAAGAAAAGTTTTTTTAAGATCTTGTAATCATTCAGCATATGGATATTTGTCCTTCTATCTTCCAAATATTTCAATAATTGTAATTCAATTTGATTATGAGAATTATTGTTTTTCTGTATTGTGGAAGTCATTTTATCATCGTTTTCAGAAAAATCGAAAAAGTTATCTAAATCATCAGAAGAATATTTATCTTTTTCTTCCTCAACATCCAATAATTCTTTTTCTCCTTCCATCAAAATCATTTTGTTTATAATTTGAATAGTTACATTTTCATTACTTTCATTTTTTATTGAAATGTACCAGCGAAATTTAAAATTTGGGCATAAAACTGTGGCAATAATGGCATCTTTAAATTGCATATTAAAAATTGAATCGAATCTTTGTAATAAATTTTCTATGCAACAATTTAACAATATTTCTCCTCCGTATTTAAATTTTAAATTCTTCATTTTCTCCAACTTATTTTTTAAGGTGGCCAGACTAGGCAACATGAAACCAAAATAAATATTTTCCTGGCCTTGCAGGACGTCCAGGGTAGCCGCCAATAGCTTTAACACTAAACAATATTCTTCTAAATATTGTATTTCGGTTTCTTCTTCGAAATAAGTTAGCTCCATTATTTCGAACAAAATTGGTAATTTTTCAGTGTATACATAATAGGTACTCGAGTAGGGGAGATGTGGGGACGGTGGCACAATTGGTACAGTGGAACATTTGAAATATCTTTGAAATATAAAATATTTTCATGTCTGTTTGGGTATATACAGGCCCCTCTGGTACTGAGAAATTATACTATCCACATTTTGAGTCTATAAATTGAAGTCCTGCCATTTATAATGAAAATGTTGATTTGAGATTGACAAACTAAAGTTTATCGTAACAAGAATTTTTTTATTTGAACGACACACAACTAAATTAGTAAGAAAATTTGTATTACATGTTGTAAATTGATCATTTGTCTACAGTGTAAAGCAATTACTAATGTTCTAAACTATATCATTTATTATATTTGATAAAATGTTCGTGAAAATAGGATTAGGCTAACAGTGGCACACGTGTTATGTGGATACAGTGGTACAGTGAGCCACTGTACCCACGTACGTGGGTACGAGTTAGAAGAACAATTCCAAACTGCGCAAAATAAAAAAGATCAGAAAATTAAAAGATATTCTTGTAAGTTCAGAAACGTCTGATACTGATGTCAATATTGATGAGAATTCAAACTCAGATGATAATGTTGACTTATGCCTTTTGCAATATGCCTTAATATTTGAAGGACACGGAAAGAATAAAATGAAGAGCCATTCTATAGGGTAAACCATAGAAATAACGACTGACGATATTTTTGTAACATATCTCCGACGGCTGACTCTACTCTTTAAATTTATTAAAACAAATAAAAATTACACATTTAAAAAATCAGAGCTGATAAAAGTTTTACCATCTCCTGCTCTGTCTGATAGCACAAAACACCGTTTAGACGCTTTGATTTTTACAGTAAATTTAATGAAATATAATTAACATTAAAATAAAAACTATCAAAACTTACTGCTTCCAAGAAACTTACCGAAGTTTATTTTTTATATTAATAATAAATTTAAATTTATATATTCATTTTTATATGGTTCCAAAAAAATAGATTTTTTATTAATTTTTCAGTACCTTCAGGTGATTTATTTTGAAAGACATTGAATTGAAGTTTCAATAAAAAATATTAATACATATACAGATTTTTTGGATACCTATTATATTTACTGTTCCACTGTATCTCTAATGCTGTTTCACTGTACCCTCACGTATAGGTACAGTGGCACAATTACAGAGGTCAACAAAAATATTAATTATAAATGGCACGTGATAAGGACATTAATTTTTAACAGGTTATTTAAACAACGACATTATAAGTATTAAGTGGCGAAAAGATTTATTTAAAAAATTCAAAATTGAAAATATTATGTACAGAAAACCAAAATGTGTGCCACCGTCCCCACATCTCCCCTACATTCCAAAAATTTTACAGGAGTACAAGTACAAAGTACTGGGTTAAATATGTACTCGAATACGAGTACAGAGTACAGTAAAAGTACTTAATTACTGTACTCGAATACTTTTGTACTCGAGTACATCCCAGCTCTGCCTTTGGTGGACCACTAAAATTTTGATAAGGACCGCGCACCACCAGTTGAAAAACATTGCTGTAAACAGTGGTGTAGAAAATTATGTGCTTGTTTTTTTTTTATCTGATATGTTTAAAAGGAACTAGGGTTAATATATTATAAAGAATACAGCAAATATTGTTACATACAAGTTTGTTTTTTTTTTATTTTTATCATCACTTAACATCATGTACATTTAATTTGCATCACATTTACCTGGGCAATTATATATTTCTACTGACAGAAAGTATATAACAAAATAAAAACAATGTTTCGATGCCAATATATAATATATAAGAAACAGACCACCAAGTTTCAAAATTCGGTTTTGTGTTATGTATAGAATAAAGCGTTTTATGCTCTCCCGGATCATATAATTATTTCTCACATGATAAATTATCTTAGCAATTAACATTTAATATAAATAATCTGATATGACATCACACTGATTTTTCGGATTGTCTATTCTGATGGGATATGTTGTACATAAATATGCGAATAGATGCAGTACATTAAACGATTATGCCATTTTCAATCACTATATTATATACAGGGCGTCCTCAAATAGTTAGAAATAGTTTCAAAAATATTTAAACACAACAATGAAACAGTCAGCAACATAAAAAGGATATTTTGATTGGTTAAATTAAATTAAACATCTAAAAAATTGTTGACTCTTCGGTTATCTGTTTGCTGTGGACCACAAAACTTGTTAGGTAATAGTTAAAACCGAATGCTTTTCAGCTGAACTGCTGTGGATTACAGAAAGGAATTGGTTCCTAATCTTAACCGATCCTTCTTCAACCTCTAGCAGTGAAACTAGTGTGAACTACAAGAAGTGGTTGGATATAATCATTGGTTTTATTCTGAATCAAAGTTAGATAGTACGCTTGTTGGCAGCCAACTATATATTAGGGCTACCGGGAAGTTCTTTCGTTTTTTTTATTAGTGCAGTATGCGAACCAGTTGAGACTTGTTCGTTGAATTGCAACAGACGTCTTTTGCGTTTTGGTTAAACTTTGTAAGCTTGAGTACCTAATGACTGTTTTCGTGTTTAAACTGTTGCATTTTAAAATGGTGGAAGAATTTCCATTAAAACATTTTTTACGCTGTTTAATGTTGTAGGAGTACAGTCTGTTCCAAACGGTTAGGCGGAACTAAATGGGAATTTCGTTCTTTTGGGTTGTCACGAAAAGGGACCTTGCTTGGGTTATTTCATTTTTCACGTTGAAATGTCTAAATTGAAAATTCCAACAATGAAACCATGGAAACGAATGACATATGTCAAAATTAAATTATTTTTTTACATATTTTAATGACAAGAAAATAAATAAATGGGAAATTTGTATTAAGAATGACACAAAAAATCAAAATATAACGAAAATGACATTTTAAAATGATATTAACATTAACCAAAAAATTTTATTGTAAGTATGATTTGCAAAGCTTAAACAAAACGACCGAAAAGCACGATTTAAACGATGAAAGTAATTAGATTGCAAAATCTAGTTCCGCCTAACCGTTTGGAACAGACTTTACCATAAAAATTCTGCTACAGTTGCTATAAAAAACATTTGCACTATTTATGGTGTTAAACTAAGTGTACGCATATTTTAACAGTTGTTTAAAAAATTTAAATCAGGAAATTTATGCTTGGATGATGAACCCCGATCTGGAAGGCCCTATAAAGGAAGAATTTATTATGAAATGTTAAAACCGGGGCAAAGTGTTATTTCTGATCTCTACTGTGAACAATTGGAACGACTGAACTAAAACTTGACAGGAAAACGGCCTGAAATTGTGAATAGAAGAGGAGTTATTCTTCAACACGACAATGCCTGATCCCTGCATCAAAAAAGACATGTAGAAAAAAAATTCCGAGCTTGGTTGGGAGGTTTTACCATACCCACCCTACTCACCAGCCATTGCACCCTCCGACTATCTCTCCGACTATCTCCTCCGACTGGAGCACTTTTTAAGAAACATTTAGATATATGAACCATATAAAAATGACCCTTGAACAATCTTTTTCTTCAAAAAATCGGGAATTTTTCTCTTCCTGCAGCACTTCAGATTAGATATTCTGAAAATTTCTTTAGAATGTTTAAAACAACTATCGTAAATTCGTAATTCATTACCGAATTTAACAACTGTTCTGCATATAATATTGACAATAACTGTATCCATAGCTGAAGCTGAAAGAGGCTTTTCGAAATTAAAGGTAATAAAAAATTATTTCAGAACTGGAATAAGTCAGGAGAGCTTAAATAATTTAATTTTATTGTCGACTGAAAACGAATTGTGTCAGAATTTAGATTATGAAAGCTTTATTAACGATTTTACTCCATTTAAAGCAAGAAAATTCAATTTGTTTAAATTGTTATCTTAAGAAGTATTGAATATTAAGTTAGTCTTTTGTTAATTTATAAACAAAGTACCAAACAAGATTTAGGCCCGGTTTTTCCACCTTCAGATAAACTTCCAGGTAACTATCTGACAGATAAGGTTATTTGTAACTTTATCTGCTGAGTAAATGTCATCCCTTCTTTCTATACAAATGTATCTATCGGATAGTTATCTAACGGATAATGAGACTGACGTATTGGATTCACTGACTGGTATTGACATTTATTCAGCAGATGAAGTTATAAATAACCTTATCTGTCAGATAGTTACCTGGAACTTTATCTGAAGGTGGAAAGACCGGGCCTTAGTGTTTTTCATTTATATTTGACATTGATACCACTGATCCACTTTTTGTGATGGACACAATCGCAATACTTCGGTTCTTAATTTTATGTTTTAATGACGAAATTTGTTTTATTAGTAAATCTCCCAACTCTATTCATTATAGGGAAATAAATTTAAGATCCCAGCGCTACGGCGGTCAATTTTTAACTAGGCTAGAGGATATTTTTTTTGAATTAGATATGCTATTTAAACATTTCTGGACAACTATTTGTTGATAAAACGGCAAAACAGATTAATAAAATATTGTAAAAAATATTTATTCCTACAGTTTTAGCTTGACAGCTGTGTAAACAAAACACAAGCAAATTTTGAATATCCTCTAGCCAAGTTAAAAATTGACCACCGTAGCGCTGGGATCTTAATCTTTACTGCATGAATTTTTATTTTTGGCTGAAATAATTCAGGAGCATTAGGAATTGGTTCTTACTGATAGAAAAAATATATTTAAAATATTAATTATTTTTATGAAAAAATAATAATTAAAATAATAATTTAGGGTTTGTGCCATACATGGAACATTATGATTCTACATTATGTTACAAAAGAAAATGATTCCGTGTTATTTGCTCGTCAATTGCTAGGTATTCTTCATTAGGGATTAAAAGCAGTCGCCCTCGAATTTTTTAAAGAAAAGGTCGTATCTTCTAGTTGTCCTTTCTCAATAAATTCAGAGTTATCGTTGAAGTGCAAATTCCGCTTGATATCCTCAAATCAATTGCAGCCCATTACTTTGGATACTGGAGGATCCATTGCTGTGTATGGGGCATATATGAGCATTCATGAAGTAACGTTCTGATTCAGTTTTAAAAGTAAAATAAAAAATAAAAATCGGAATGTGCCATATATGACACAGTAAGCGGTAAAGGGTTAAATTTATTTCCCTATTTCTATCATGGAATCAAATAAATTAAAATAAAAATTGCATCTTAGGAATAATCATGCATTTCTATCCATTGATGTATAACACAGTAATATTTCATTGTAATTTTAATATTGTATCATTGTTGTATTGAATTAATTTTGAAAATATGGTGACCATTTCAGTAACGTCCGTATAGTGATAAAAATATACTATATTATAGTGTCTTAGTACACAGAGGATTGTCGCAAGTTTCAATGTTAGGCCATTGAATATTTAGAACAAGCTTGAATATATACCATTCAATTGTTTTTTTTCAACTCTTTTACAAAATTAAATTATTATATAGTGCTACATTTACTTTTTTCTCTTTCTCGAATATTGGTGTGATTAAACAGTTCTTTTCTATTGTTTTACATGGTTATAAAAATTATCTTTGTAGGTCCGTTAGAAGTGTGGAACAGTGTTGATTGTTATAATTAATTTTTCTAAAAATAAATCCAGAATTAGCCAGTCTACGAAAACCATCTGATGTGTAAGTTTAATAAAGAGTGTTTCAAACTAAGTCAACCAGATCAATTCTGTAAAAAATTACTGTGTAGTAACGTTACTACAAGATAAAAGGTTATAAAAAGCAATGCCTTTCATTCATGATAGTAACTGACCTTGCTCATAGAGACAAATTTAGTTACAATTATCATAGTAACAGAGTTACAGAATTGGTCTGAACATCTCATGACTAAGCAAAGTCCTTATTCTAGTCAAAATTGATTTCCGTGTCGCAAACAAATACATATAATTTATATGCATTATTCAGCATTTCGCTCTGTGAACCCATTTGGGGTCCATAGTTTAAGAAATGCTATATTAGAACATAGACAAAACAATTAGGGAGTTGAATAACCCTTGATTATTAAAACGTGTATACTTCATGGTGGGGGTACTATTTTCCTAATTATTCATGCGCATTAATATTTTTATTACCAGACAATAGATGGAGACATTGTTTTCAATAGATTTTAATGCCGGGTTTACATTGGTAGAGTAAAAGAGCTTGTAACTAGCGCAAGTAACTAGGAACTAGTTACTATCCCTGTGTAAACAGTAGACAATGTGACTAGTAAAGTACTAGCTTTTAGTAGTTGGGCTAGGATAGATATTTCCCCCACTACGCAAAATTGATTCATTTCAAATTGGCGGCAAGCGGTAACCTGTCATAACAAATAGAAAAAAACCCATATCAGGTAAGTTACAATTTATTTACATAAATTGCGTAACATTGATTTATTAATTGATGATTTCTAAAATTATCTGTGAAATAAATGCCTCTGATACACGAAAAAGATGTTGTAGACTACAATAACTATTTCCTGTTGCTAGGACATAAAGCGTTAATTCCAATTTTATTCTTGCTGGAATCGCATCCCTTATTAGTGTATCAGTTCGTTGTATTAATGGACTAAGTAAATTTAATAGCCTATTAAAATCATCTGGTGTCATTCTTCAACACAGTCTGTACTCTTTTTGATCTTCCACGGCTAATTCACGAAATAGAAGGGCTGATGCGCCATGGGCTCTTCTACCAATCCATTTTTTTAACCCATTTTAGTTTAGGCTTATATTCTGTACCGATTTCTTCAATAAGACGATCAGTTATTTCCTCCACAAGAAATGATGTAATACAAAATACCATTTTTTTAATGGCATCACGCCGGCATCGATGTATATTCATATTCATAAACAATTTTTTGCAAAAAGATAATTGTACAACAAAATAACAGTGAAGATGTCAAATGTGTTTTGACACTTACTATCCAGAAAATAAGATAGTACGCCAATTGTGTACGAAAACCTACTATCCCGAAAATAAGATAGTAGAGTAAAGCGCGTAGTACTTGCGGTAGTTACTAGCTCTTTTACTCTACCAATGTAAAGCCGGCATAAGTGTTAAATATAATTTTTAAGCAATCAACACTGTTTGGGAAAAACATGCACTCATCTAAAAAGTTATCGGAAGACAGGAATAGTGGAAACTCTACAAAGTGCATCTTAAAATTAAAGACAAACTATAAAAATCACTTAAAAATAAATTTATTCATCCATTTAGCACAAAATTAATTCCATATCCCAATTAACTATACGTACAAAAATTTATTCTGTACCAAATCAACAAACAAATTTATTTTTAATGTATTTTTTACTAGAATTACTGTAAATTAATATAATACACTTCTAACATTTAAATTTTACATTTGTTTCGTAAGAAACACTGCCATCTATTGAGCGATTTAGAAAACAGTATATCTTACCAACTCCTGCGTACATACATGCCAGTTTTATGAACTGTGAAAATATTTTTTTTTTTCTATTCAGATTGTCTTTTTTGATTTGTCAAGCAAATGACATAATTTCTATTATAAATACAGAACTCCATGAAAAGTGCATATATAAATAGATAAAAAAGTGAAAATATAAGACAGATTTAGGCCGTTGTTACTTGAAAAATATCACTTTTGTATATCAAATTCGAATTCTAATCAGCGATCCCCAAAAAGTTAAGCCACCATATATTTAAGATTATAAAACAAGTGGCATTTAAATGTTGGAGACCACTGTTCTAAAATGTATATTTAGGTCGCTTTTTATACTAAATAATAATTTAATCTCGGTAAATTATTATTATACCACATTCAAATTATTTGGTTGAGCTGAACAAAATTTAATTTTCTCTCAAGTTACTTAAATGTAGAATCGAACACTTGCGCTTTTTCCTAAATAATAATAATAATAAGTACAGTATTAGAATATGAAAATTAGAAGTGAAGTCCGAATTATGGACCACGTACCAGTGGCGGCTGAGACAGGGAGGCGCTGGGACAGTGACCTCCTAAAAATTTTTAGTAAAAAAGCTAAATTTAATACTTTATTTATACTTCTTTAAAATTGCATTAAAGTAGCTAGATATATCTGCATATTTTTATTTTTATTATTTCTTATTCAAAGATTTTTCATATAAATGTTAGATTTAAAAAATTTAAATCAAGACAACAACGCTCTTCCGAGCGTTGTTGGACACACCACGGAGTGTCCCAAGATACAGCGTTGCCACATGCAATATCTAATGTTCTTATCTACATATGAAGCAAAAATTTACTAGGAACGGCAACAGCGGCGAAGGTTAGTGTTGTATGTATTAGTGAATTACGGCCGGTGTCCCGTAGCTTAGTTCGGTCGTTGTGATTTGTGACAAGTACTTAAACGTGAAAATGAATCGAATGAATATTAAAATATACTGTATATTTTAATAAAACTAACGTGTTTAACTATGAAACAAAATTATTAATAAAAAATCAGCTGTGGCCACCACAGGACCGACCGCCGTTATAAAGTACTTGTATAAAATATATTCTAGCAGCAGAGTAGAAATATCTTGGCCTAATATTTTCTAACAGAGATATTATTTATCATGACCATGGAAACGTTACATATAAGTATGAAAATTTTACAAAAATTTACGACAAATTTTTCTTTTCATCATAAAACATCTCAAATAAAAGTTATTAGTTATTGCATTTATAGCAACTTTTGTTAATAAATTTTTTCGAAATATTTTTCTGTTGCTAAATATTCGCAAAAATCTTAAAATCGACACGAGTAAACTCCCATTTTTAGTCAACCGATTTTTACCAAAAGTTGATCAACATTGATGGCAGAAGTTTAAATATGAAGTTTCATAAAAATACTTTTATCCGAATTTGCTCTACACGTGTACACAGATAGACAGGCAGACGGACGGACAGACGGACGGACAGATGGACAGACGGACGGACAGACAGACCGACAGACATCATGCTAAAAATAGTCAAAACGTTATGTAGGGACCTCAATTCGTGGAGATCCATCGAAATCTCGAAATCGGTATGATCACAATACCTCCCTTATATATGTTGGCGGTCGGTAAAAATATGGGTCCTCATCGGCCAAAATAGAATATTTCCCAACAGGATAAAAATGGAAATAGAACATTTAATAGAAAGTTTAGTGAAAAACAATATTTAAATACAAGTTGGTTGTGTCGATGTGATAAATAAACTGTTTTTTTTTTTTTTTTTGTTTCCTGTGTTTGATTTGCTCATCAGACGCATATGAAATAAAGACAGTAAATAGTGTTAAAGATATTAAACATTTCAAAGATAAAGTTCTTAAACATAATGTGTCTCATATACATATGCATTATTCGGTCAAATTTGCCATGCTGGGATCGGTAAATATACGATTTCAACTTGATACTGCGTATAAACGTTCAATTAAAGAACATAACGAAAAGGTTAAATCTAATATTTAAATACATGTGAATATGTGTAGGTATCTGCTTAATTAATAACCAAATATTTTATGTTTCTGACTACAAAGCATTGTCTTAATAATATTGCAATTTTAATAATAATAATAATAATAATAATAATAATAGAAGTAATAACTACAAAAATGATAATAATAATATTGACCATAAATCTTAATAAAAGTGCCAGATTTGTCAGTTTTTCTAGTTGCAGAACATATTTTCAGGTATTTTTTATTTATTTACTTTTTTCTCGTATAACTATATTTTAATAGATATATATGGGAAAAAAAGTGTCCTCCCAAATATTTTACTCACCAGCCGCTACTGCCACGTACCTTTGGTTCTTTGATAATTATCTTAGCACGAAATGTGCTACCAGATGCACAATAGTATATTGTACAACTAGCGCTGAATATGTATTCTGCGCATGTTGTTCACTATGCTTTTCCTCCGATTACCATTTTTACTTACTTTCCAGATTTATTGATAACGTTTAACATGGCCTACAATATCTGGTAGGCTATTAAGAAGTGTCCATGTACAGAAACCGATGGAAAAGGCGCATTTTAGAACTCAAGGCCCGCGATGGGTTTGTACTGTATTCTTAATTTAACTGTGGTATATTTTAAAAAGTTGTATCACCCATTTAAGATATATTTTATTTAATGTCTGATGACATAGTGTAAAAGCTATTATGACATCAGCGTTTAGTAAGATAAAGTAAGTTTTAAATACCTATCTAGAAACACACACCAGTCTTCAAAATCTAAGACTGATCTAACACACCAACTCTGATTCAACTGACAAGTAATCTAGTTGAATCTATAGACTATCAAGTACCATTTCGCTTAAAATTAACTTCTACCCTGATAAATAGTTCCAGGAATAAGCAAGGATAGGATATGCTGTATTATTCTCAGATAATATTTTGTTGATTGTCATGTTAAGTTTTTAATAGATTTGAGATCGAAGCAGTCAGCAGAAACTGTGTTTGTCTGACTGTGTGGTATGTAAACAAATGTTTTCCATCTTATTTGTTAAATTTTGTGAGGAGCTACATTCTGTTTATTGTTATTAAAATACTTGCAATCCTATCAGGTAAAAATACTTAGGAAGAGGTATATTAAATATATGTAAAGCCACACACAATCTTAATGAACGAAATTGTACGATAAACAAACATAAACATCAACGGATATAAACAGGTACAGGTACAGTTTTAGGACCATTGCTATTTCTTATTTATGTGAATGATCTGTTTGAACTCAACTTCCATTCAAGGATTATCTCTTACGTCGATGACACTGTTTTATATTTAGATGGCCTGTCTTGGTCAGAAATTTACAAATCAATTTCACTCGATTTAAAAATAATTAAATAATGGCTAGATTTCAATAAATTATTCCTTAATATTAATAAATCACATTTTATGACATTTTCCTGTAATAGTTGTAATAAACCTAATGAGGATTCAATTATACTACACGAGTGTATATATCCAACCCCGTCGAACGATGATGGGGGCTTTGCAAATCTACACATTCCTTTGTGTCTTTTCATGACTGTAGAGTCCAATACGCGACACAAAAGTTTTTCCGCACACACAGCACCAGTGGCGGATTAAGCCTTCGCCCAAGACATTTTTGATTTACGGGCCCTCAACCTAGAGGCATTCAAAGGGGAAGGGGAAAGGGTAAGGGTTCGTTGGGCCCTTGAAAATTACAGGCCCAAGACAATTGTCTGTTTTGTCTTTGCGAAAGTCCGCCACTGCACAGCACAAATACTCTCCAGATGACACAGGCATACTATTAGGTCTGTCTTTCCTTCGAGCACGAGCAGTCTCAGCTAGTGTTATTCTCTGCTGTTCAAACTGGTTCACTGCACAAGACATCGAGTGTTTCCACTTGGAGCGATCAGTACATACCTTTTCCCAAGATGAATGTAGGGGCTCCAGGGTTTCTACCGCCATGTGATAGCTCTGAATACAATACCTGCTTAGGCATACGGTTATCTGGCATTCTAATTACATGTCCTGTCCATTTAAGAAATCTTTCCAACAATCTGATGTGTCTACGATATAGACACCAAGATTCGCTACTATATAGGAGTACTGAGAGGACCATCGCCCTGTAAACCTTTATCTTGGTGTGATACTGTAGACCTCTGACATTCCAGACCAATTTCCTCAATCTTCCAAACGCTGCGGTAGCTAAAGATATCCTCTCAGTAATTTCGTCATCTATATATGTTATCGCTACGCACTGAAATTGTTTCATTGTGTTGTGTCCTTATGGATAGAAATATTTATTTTCATCAGAATGTATTATTATTATTATTTTTTGTAAGAGTGTACTTCAGGCGTGTAATATCAAATGCAGCAAAGTCAGCTATGACAGTTTTATGAATAAACGAAATAAATGTTTTATTTAATAATAGTACGGTTAAAGTAATTATATGTAAGTTAACAAAACAAATAATAGTATATAGTTTGTAATAAATAAAGAGAATAACACGAATATATGCTTTTTTTTTTTAAATATTTGCATAAATATCTTGGACTTTGCTGTGTTTGACTTTTGTAGTTAGACATTGCTGGTTCTGTTATGTTTTCGGAGGGTTATTGCTGTCTTTGATAATGAGGCGGCGCCAATTCCGTTAAATAAAAACCCTTAAATGAATGTTCGTGATTGGTTGATTTGGACAATGCTACATTTGAAATGTCACTGCAAGGAGATTGCTGTTTTTGACTATGACTTATAATTAAGATTTTATAGAGATTTTGCTACTTTTGATAGAAACAGTTATGTAAAATGTTGGATTATGCTATTTAAAACAGATAAAATGCGGACTTTGCTGCGTTTGATATTAGACGCCTGACTTATGAATATTGAAATAAATATTATTATTATTAATATTATTATACGTGACTTAATTATGAAAAGGAGTTTCCATCTTCATCTGAAGGATTTTCTGCTGGTACAATGTCCATCTTTGTGATTGGTGGTATGTGTTCCGAATTAAGTTCAACATTGTTATCCCACAAAGAATACGGATCAAAATTGTTTATGTATTAAATTTTTTGGGAGTATCTATTTCGAACACCACCAATTTTGTAAAATATATAGTCATGTCTATTTTTTAGGCCAGCTGTAATATACTTTCAATGCCAGCACCTACTTGTGACAAATGAAAACGATAAATTCAGAAAAATGGCCGTATTTCAGCCCAACTTTGCAATTTCTATACTGAATATAATCAATAAAGACACTTTTAAATGCTGCGAGTCACGTGATTAAATTGTTAGGAGCGTAGGTGGTTTTATAAATCTAACTAACATCTCATAAATAGTTCATCGAACAAAGTGGTTGTCTAACAATGTCTTCTTCTTCTTCTATATTTATTGGCTTCGGTTTCCCATTCCGCCAGTGGTCAGACAATGTCAGCATAGTATTTAAATAGATATATTATTTTAATTGCCGACATCGAATGATAGGAGATGGCTGACGTAAAATCTATGTGACATATAACAAATATAATGATTGGAAACCATCTGATGATAACTTTTACAACTAACAATGTGGAATTATTAATCAGGGCACGTTTTAATTTCTTAGTGAAACAGTACAGATGATATGCAAATTTCACGGAGTTCTGTTTGAAATTTAATTAAAACTTTCTAGCAAATTCTATGCAAATAATAACAAATTTGTGTGTTAGTTATTAAAATAACACAAAACTCACAAACAAAAATAGTTTGCAGTGATTTTAGTGTTGTTTTATTACTACCACACATAAATAAATCTGAAAACAATCAACAACATTAAACCGTTGTATATATAAACATCTCAATAAATTTTATAGACACACATCCCTTATAATACCTCAAAAACAATCACAAAATTAATAGTATAAGATTGATTAGGTCAAGGTGAGTCGTTTGAGTCGGAGCCTAGTGAATGGATTGGAAATAGATGATACCATCCGATGGTGAGAGTTGTGAGCTGTATTGAATCGAGGGCCACTTCGGCACCTCCTATACCCTGATTATGTTCAAATCCACCTTGCTTCTCCCAGAGCATTACCAGAAGTGTTCTACCAAGAATGTCGCAGGCGGAGTAACGAAGAGTTTGGCGATACTGAGGCTCTGCTGAATGCCTACATACCTAAAACAAAATATAAATATTGATATGCAAAATCATAGTTTTTGTTACAAACAGTATGAAAATTCCGAGTGTCTCCACAAATTGAAGAACATTTGCTCATACCACATGGCAAGATTAACCCTCTGCGTAATTTCGTGTCAAGTCGGATTCAGTGTGGTCTTTTTCTTCTTCTGGTTATGTTGATTTTTCGATCACCATTCCCCCAGTGCAGAGCTTATTATATACTTATAAATTTAAATTGATTTCATTGAGGAAACCAATAATTATCTTGAAAACTGCTGGGGAAGGGTTGGTCAGGACTGATCAACTAGAAATTAGAGTGGGGAGAATTTGTGATAGATGCAGGAATAGTAAAGATTTGTTGTAGTAGTTAGGGCAGTTGAAAAGCATATAGTCTACGGTACTAGGTTCTCCGCAGTCGCACAGATCAGTATTTAGTACATGTGTTCTGAGGAGGTAAACTAAGAAATGACAATGATCGCATCCGGCAAATTGTGGAGATGGTTCTTTTATTAAGGTGAATATTGTGAAACCAGGGTTTAATAGAGATGGTATGATGAATAGAATGGTGGTAAGGGCCTTTATGTTAGGAAGTAGTATCTACTCTTGTTGCCATATTAAAAGTAAAAACATACATCTGGCACAGAGTGTACGAATTATGCAAAAACGAATCGCATTAAAAATGCCATCACATGCTAAGTGCTTTCAGTAATTTGTTTTCTGATGAAGCTTATTTTTGAACATTGAGAACTCTGTGTTAACTAAAATCGACATCGATGACTACTGTCTCGCCGAATGTATTTACTGCACGACAACGTTCTCCAGTACGTTGCTGCCTTTTATTAGAACATCTTTCTGCATCCACCATACAATTCCAATCTTGCGCCAAGTGATTATCACTTAATTCCTCTTCATGAAGAGTTTTTTGGTGGTTTATTGTAAATGACGACGAACTGAAAACGCCAGTGAGAAACTGGCTGTATTTTACTATCAACGTATCCAAAAACTTGTCACAAGGTATGACAAGTGTCAACAAATGGTAAATAAATTAGTTTCTCCACGACCACTATAGAATATACTAATCCTAAAACCAATTTTGACTACAGAAAGTTAATATTCTAACACAAGAGTTGGAATGTTATTCTAAGGCATTTATCTTCTGCATTTAGCGAGTATTTGTGATGGAATATCTATTCCATGCTTGTCATTTGTTATTGTTTACTATAAAGTATGCATTCCTCCGTGCTGAAAAGTAGTGCAAACGGTATCAATACGCATATCAATACGCATTTCATCACTTCTCGTGATCGCTGAAGACGGAAACAGATTGTTGAGCAGTTTCCGAAACGTCCGAATTTTTTATATTACTCTTGAAGTATTATATCTTTTTGATACTAATACTCATTATATTGTACTATTCTAGCCTAGTACTATCAGCAATGGTAAACGTCCAAAATAAAGGTGTCTGCAATACGTATAGGGATACATTAAAATAAATACAATGTTTAAATTAAATAAACATAACTACCTAAAAAACTACTAAAATAGTGGCCGATCTGCGTCAAATTAAACTAAATTTAAACAAATAATAAATAAAAAAATAAGTTAATTAATTGATTAATTTGTTATGTAATATAAATTATTTGTTAAAATAAAATGTTTGCTAAAATAATTACTTGTTAAATTTCTTTCTGTTTTTTTCTGGTGGCCGTGAAAAAACTGGGGTCTGTGACTCGGTAGAAAGAGAAAATTCGATATTCGTGGTTCCTCACACTCTATTCTAGGTAATAAAAAAAGACAGCGGGTCAGCGGACACAAAGACAATGGTGGCACAAATAGTGCTGAATTTTGATTTAGATTTTCTTTGCATGCAATTCCTTGGCATATCTCATTAAATTAATAAAGGAGAATAAAAGTTCCAGAAGAAAGATAAAATATTGTATGAAATGCAGTTCTTGGGAGTTGCAAAAAGGTGCTATAGTGCCGATATGATCAGAAATGAAGGAATTCGAAATGAAGTAGACCTAAAACATATTTCAAAGATGATAGACGCCTTTAAACAACTCTGGTTCGCCCAAATAGGAATCAAGGATAACTAATTAATCCCGAAACATGAGAATATCTTCCAAATGCTGAAAAGATGCAGGATGATTATGAAGCCTATGGATATCAGATTAGTCAACTTAAATTAAAATGAATACTATTATTACAGCTCTGATTTAAAATATAAATTGAAACGTTAGCGAAGTTAAAATATTTTTTTAATTTCTGACCAGTCCGAATCCCATTACTTCCTCATAATATTATAATCTACGGACGTAACTCCTAATTCAAGAATAAAATTAATATTTTAAATTAATACTTACTCTAGTTTTCCTTTTCTGTAACCACCTTTCTCCATCTCTGAGATAACATTTGACATATGTATCAGGTGGATTATCTACATAGCTTGCTCCAAGATTCCTTGCACAAACAATATCTACTTCAAGTTGTCCTTTGGTCATTAACAATCCAAGTTTCAATTCTCCGTGTCTGCCAGCAGATATACGGTATCCTTTAGGTTTGATTTGACCAGGACCAAGTTTCATTTCACTAGGGGATTCAGGCTCAGGACTTCCTTCATCTGATGGGGGAGAGGCTTCTACAGTACGGTATTCTGGGATTCCTTGTACGCTGTCTTTTCGTGAACTTGCTGCGGAACTTCCTGTATATCGATTTTGTTTTTAGTACATATTTAAAGAAGGAGCATAATTTTGTTATCAAAGTAAAATAGAAATGCTTTTAAAATTTCAATAAATTAACTACCAAGTGATAATACTGATAATTGGACGATTTTCCACGAAATTTTACTTAGTTTGCCTATTCTTTGCGATACTTTTTCAGGACAAATTGGCAAAAGTTCATTATAACCAGTGGCGATTTATTGAAGTGAAAATTACATTTTTCATGAAATCAAAAAATGGACAAACTTTGCAGCTTTAAAAGCGAAGTGATACCACAAAAACCAAAAATCTATGAAAACTAAATTATAGTGAATTTATATTTTATTTAATTCAGTATAGATATTTTTTTTCTCGAATTTTGCAATGGAACGGAAATATTTGCAAAAAAAAAAAAAACAACACATTTTTACGTTTTATTTCCACGACTATCTGTATTTTGGCGAAAACGTCATATTCTTTTTTTTCAAATATCTAGTATTACAAACATTCTATGGCATCTAATTTAGCCTTTTTAAATATAAAAGATAATTTTAAACAACTTTTATTCTTGGTATTTTTGCTTTAGAATGTACAGAAGAGCCAATTTACGCTCTTATTTAAAATCTCACGTTGAACTGCTATGTTCCATGTTTCGTTCAAAAAGAAATTACATAAGGGTTGGCTATGGAAAAATAGAATAATATCTACTGCAAGCTTTATATAACAATATAAACTTATCACATCAGCAACAGTGATGACAGTTCTTTTTTTTAATTTAATGGCCTTTGCTACTGTGGCAATTAGACAGGACAATTTTTATTTGTGAAAAATTCCATACCTGAACGGGATTCGAACCCGAGATCTTAGCAACGCAGAGCATATGTGTTACTACTACGCTAGGCCGGTCGGCGTGATGACAGTTAATTAATCCTAAAGCTTGCTGTTGACATTACTTTTATTTTTCATAGCCAACCTTTATGTAATTTCTTTTAAACTAATAGTATACAGTGTCCCGACATGTGAACATACGACAGATTAACATGCGACACTTTAACATGGACAGATTAACATGCGACAAATGAACATAGACACATTTGAACACACGACAAATGAACACTGTGACATATTATCATAGCGACAGATGAACATAAGTCAATTGAACTTGACATGGCCTCACATTTCATTTTTATTTTTTATTTATCCTAGCATATAAGGTCAGCTGTTGGTCAAGGTTGGTCAATGGTTGGTCATCGGTTGGTCATCGTTTAGTCAGCGATTGGTCAGCGGTTAGTCAGCGGTGGGCAGCGGTTGGTCAGCGACAGAATACAGATTTTCAGATTTATTTATATAGATTTTCAAAATCAAATAATTATGAGAAAAATTATGTTTGGTAATTTTTGAGATATTTTTATATTTTTGTTTTGATCTATAAGATAACTTGGCATATCTTGATCTTTTTGATTATTTCAAACAATCTTATACTTCGGTATATTTCGATGTCGGTAGGTAAAAAGAATGATTTCGTTCTAATAAGTTTGTTTATTAGTTAAGCGATTATAGGTACATTGGAACAAAAAAATAAAAAATAAATATGATATCAAATTTCATGTGTTCAATTGACTTATGTTCATCTGTCGCTATGATAATATGTCACAGTGTTCATTTGTCGTGTGTTAAAATGTGTCTATGTTCACCTGTCGCATGTTAATTTGTCGTATGTTCAAATGTCGTGGAACCATAGTATATGCACCATTAGAAAGGGAATGTCTTCCCTTTGGGAAATTGAGAAAATTTCAGAACTCAAATGAAAAAGAATCTAGAATTGAAAAATCTTCAACTCAACATTTTATCGTCAAATGCTAGTGCTCGAAAATCGTATTTACTCCGACTTCAATTTTTAACCCAGCGTAACAAAACTATCCGTTAATGTATTAACTTAAAATTTTCCCTGTTTAGTCAGAATAAATTGGTAACTAGAATAAATAGTTTTGAACTATCAACATTATGTATTATCACTTTGTTTTTAATATACATGGATTTTTATAATTGTTTTTCAAGCATTTCAATTTTTGTTTGATTTTCAAATACATTTTAACAAATTATTTAAATACGTAAATAGCTAACAATTGTATTCTTTAGAGGAAATTTATAGATTTCAAAACTTTGTTTATTGTATCATAAAAAAAGTACAAAAAACATTTTGTATAAGTGAAAAGTTTTAAAGAAAGGTTTCTTGTTCAGCTAATTACGTATTGTAATTTAAAACAATTTATGATGACAGCCAAATACCATCTACGTTGATGAAGATGGGTCTAAATTTATGAATAATACATTTTAAAAACCTGAAAATTGTGCTAAAATCTAATGATATCTAGTCATTAAAATCTATATTTTGAACAATATTTCAAATATATTAATTATTGAAGTATTATAGTCTATTCCAAACGTATAAGCGGAACTAGATTTGGAAATTTTTTCGTTTGAATCGGACTTTTGACCATTTAAACTATTGTAAATTATACTTACATTGAATATTCTAGGTAAAGTTGACTAATAAAATTAAGTTGACTAGGTTAAAGTCATTATAAAATGTCATTTTTCATTACATTTTGATTTTTTGTGTAATTCTTAATACAATTATCTTATTTCTTAAATTTTTGTCTTCCAAAAGTTTAAAAATCATTCTATTTTTTATTAAAATGTCACTTTATAATAAATGCCAACATGAAACGTTTTCGTGATAACTTAAAAACACGAAACTCCGGTTTAGTTCCGCTTAAGCCAAAGAAATGAACTATAATTTATTGAATTGTGTATTAAATATTTTATACATATACATAAGAATGAGAGGGGGTAAATATAGTTTATTACTGTTTAAAAAACTAAAGGGGTCTATTGATTAAATTTCTTTCTGCACGTTTCTGTTTTTCATCGTCTAATTTCAATTATCGTTAATTTAATAACGAAGGGCGCAGGGGAAAAGTAGTACAAGTGTCTACTTTAGATATTTATACTTTTTCAATTGCATTTATACAACTTAAATTATAGAGCGTTCATTAATGATTGATAGCCGTGTGAATTTAGCTTTATTTCTTCCCTAGTTGTTTGTACCCTAGCTGTACATGACGTATTTGATCATAAAGGTAGATGAGGATATAATTTGACATTGACAGTCGTCTGACAGTGACGATTTCTAGTGTATTTATTATCAAAAAAGGCTTTTTTTATTGCCATTTTTGTACACTGTTACATTAGTAAGCAAAACATAGCCACATAAACAATAGCAAATGTATATTATTAATGAATTAATTTGTCAATGACTCATTAACTTGCATTTGTAAGTTAAAAAAGGTCCAAACTTCCAAAATACCAGTGACGACTAAAAAAATAAAGTCCTCACTTCTAAAATACAAGTGATTACCTAAACTAAAAAGGGTCCTAACTTACAAAGGACAAGTGATGACAAAAAAAAGAAAAAGCTCAAGAGCTCTAGAATTTATGTTTATTCCTTAGAAACACTAAAAATACCACGTATTTTTTGAGTTTGGGGGGCTACCTTTAAAATTAATCTATTGAACAGGAAATTCGTCCACAATTATTTATGAACGCTTTGTAATTGCTGTTACATATCACGTACAAGTAACTTCAAACCCGTAATCATGGTTTATAATAACTCTATAACATAACGCATACGTTTGGAACAATGTGTTTGACCCTTCAAAACATCTGTTTGTAATAAACAGATTAAAGAGAGTAGTGTAACTTTTATGCTTATGCATCCATAGCATGTCTATTCTAAAACAGGCTTTATACTTCTTTTGCTCTGACTCTAACTAGATTTTATTAACATAATTATACAGATTTGTCAATGTCACTTATACGGGTCAGGACAGAATTACACTGGACAAAATTACACGGGACAAAATTACACAGAAGAAATTACACATACGAAAATTACACTAAGACAAAATTACACATTTAATTTTTTTGTGTTTATGAATTTTCTGTTTGTGTTCTTTTATATAAAACATTTTTTTTAAAGGGTTGGATTAAGTAAGTTTTGATGTTTTTTTTTTGGAAAAATAAAAAATTGTATTTTAAGGGTTGGAAAAAGTAAATTTTAGTGTTATATGAATTAATAAAAAAATTGTATTTTCAGGGCTGGATTAAGTAAATTTTAGTGTCATATGAATAAATACAAAAAAAATGTGTTTTCAGGGTTGGCTTTTTAGTAAATTATCGTGTTTTTTTAATACATTTTTAAAATTGTAATTTAAGGGTTGGATTAAGTAAACTATCGTGTTTTTTGAATAAATTTAAAATAAATGTATCTTAGGGTTGGATTAAGTAATTTTTGGTCTCAAATATGAATAAACACAAAAAAATGTATTTTCAGGATTGGGTTAAGTACATTATTTTTTAACGTTAAAAAAATCTAATTTAAGGATTGAATTAAGTAAATTCTAATGTTCTTTTTAAAAAATAAAAATATTGGTTGGATTAAGTAAGTTTTAGTGTTTTTCAGGAAATTAAGATATTTAATTTAATAGGAAGCTGTAATGTACATTTTTTTGTTAATTTCAATATTGAAAAAAAAAAAATTGAATGTGTGAAATGGAAATATGGTATCGATTGTCGATTGTCGACTTATTCTAAAAAAAACTTTTTCTTTCAAAATATAACTAAAATTTACTTAATTTACTTTGAATAAATAGAAAAAATTAATTTAAGGGTCGATTAAATATAATTTTTTCTATTTATTCAAAAAAAAAACACTAAAATTTCCTTAATCCAGTCCTGAAAATACAATTTTTTTATTAATTCATATAACACTAAAATTTACTTATTCCAACCCTGAAAATACAAATTATTATTTATTAAAAAAAAAAAAAAAAAAAAACTTACTTAATCCGACCCTTCAAAAAAATTTTTTTATATAAAAGAACACAAACAGATAATTAACAAACACAAACAAATAAAATGTGTAATTTTGTCTTAGTGTAATTTTCGTATGTGTAATTTCGTCCTTGTGTAATTTCTTCCCTGTGTAATTCTGTCTATGTGTAATTTCTTCTGTGTAATTTTGTCCCGTGTAATTTTGTCCAGTGAAATTTCGTCATGTAACCCACTTATACCACTTTTCCGCTGAGTTCCTCAGTTGCACAATTCAATAAACATACAATTATATTCTAGCTAAAACTAACACCTTTTCCTTAAAATTAATAACGATTCAAGCGTATAGTTGCATAACATATACACAACACTTACTAGTGTCTAACATCAAGTGTGCTAAATGCAGAGCGAAACCATATAAGAAGCACAGAGAGGATATAAAGATATAAATTGTTCTTATAGCTGCAGGGGTCAGCAAATCAAATACTTCATAAATCAAAGTCTTACCAGACGACAGTGGTTATAGGTCCACTTTATGAGTAAAACATTGTGTGAAGAGAGAGACAAAGAGAAATATTATTAAAAAGCTCAGCGCGATTACCAGGAAAACAATTAGGCAATAGGCATCAAAACTTAGATGCCACAGAAAATTTGTCTTAACTAATAGAGTCAAGATTATGTTTGAAAAGGTTTTGTTTTTGTTATGGGTTCAAAACACATGGATCATTTTTAACATTTACTAGAAGAGCAAAATTTTCAATCGATTTTTTTGTGAGTGTGCCTGTGATTATAGTTTCATGTAAGGTTTATTTATCACTAGCTGGAGTATATTTTGAAACTATTATCGGTTGAATCGGACTTTGGATAATTTAAGCTATTGTAAATTATACTTACATTGAATATGCTAGGTAATATGCCCATACTTCGTACGGTTTTTGTAAGATACATTTTTACCGACCGCCAACATATATAAGGGAGGTATTGTGATCATACCAATTTTGACGTTTCGAGATTTCGATGGATCTCCACGAATTGAGGTCCCTACATAACGTTTTGACTATTTTTAGCATGATGTCTGTCGGTCTGTCTGTCCGTCCGTCTGTCTGTCTGTCTGTCTGTCTCTCTGTCCGTCTGTCCGTCTGTCTGTGTACACGTGCAGAGCAAATTCGGCTGAAAGGATTTTTATGAAACTTCATATTTAAGCTTCCGCCATCAATGGCACGAGTTGATCAACTTTTGATAAAAATCGGTTGACTAAAAATGAGAGTTTACACGTGTCGATTTTAAGATTTTTGCGAATATTTCACAACAGAAAAATATCTCGAAAAAATTTATTAGGCAAAAGTTGCTACAAAAGTAATAACTAATAACTTTTATTTGAGACGTTTTTTGATAAAACGAAAAATTTCGAATAATTTCTGTAAAATTTTTCGAAAGTCTCAATTTTTCATATTTATATGTAACGTTTCCATGGTCATGATAAATAATATCTCTGATGAAGATTTAAAATAAAAATCGAAACGTTAGCGAAGTTAATAAATTTGTTTTTATTTTCTGACTGGTCCGAATCCCATTACCTTCAACTATAATAATATCTCTTTCGGAAAATTTGAAAAATATTCTGTCGGGGCGGTCGCACGCATTAAGAGGGGGAATTTCAAATCGAGGGAGGTCTCAAGGAAGTGGAGATTGCTCCCTCCGCAATCCCCTTTTCAAACACCTCGTAAATCACGGTAAGCCGAGACGCGCTCAAGGTATTTCGAAAAATAAGAATCATAAAAAGAGATTTTAATTATGTGATTCAATTGTTTGATGTTCACTGTTTTAGAGTAATTAATGGATGGCATACATTCATAAATTTTGATAGATAAATTTGCAATTACACTAAATTATGATAATATAGAAAATTATTAGTTTTTAAAATTTGCAATTACATATGAGTCATTTTAGAGATAATAAAAACAGAAATTAACATAATTTATTATTGAAAAAATTGATGTGAAGTGTGAATTTTCACACATTTCAGGGTTTCGCAGGTATTTAGTAAGTGAATGATGATTATTTGGAATGCCAAAACAAATTTTATGTTAATTTTTTTTTTTTCTGTTAATTTTAATTCGAATGCTAATACCATTATTTGGGTTTCAAAATATTTGCAGTATTTTTTTTATATAGCAAGGTAATATTTTGAAAATTGCGCCTATGGCTTCCATTGGTTGTTTAAGTCATAAACTCCGTCCCTCTGATTTCGTATACATTCAAACATAGAATTAAATTATAATTTCAACACTTCCCATTGGTTATTAAATTTACGCTTTTAAAAATTAAATGCAACATTTGCCAAAATATAACTAGAATTTTCACAAAATAAAAATGCAAAAAATAAAACTGACGGGAATCGAACAGTAGTTTGCAATTTACAAAGCGAGAACTTTACCACAGGACTACGGATGTTCACTCGTTTATTGTGTTAAATAGCGGATTAAATATTTTACATATTTTAGTTAAAAACACAAAAAATGCGTTATTTTCCGAAAACATAATGTGATCAAAAATTCCTGTTATACTATTCCGGTTCACACCAATGTACATTACTTAGAATTTTTTCAGATTTTAAGTTTAAACCATCTGGGCTACAGGGTGTGGGACAAATTTTTTTTTACACAATTTTGGCAAAAATCGCATCAAAATAATTTATTTTGCAAAAATAAAATTTTGATCGTTAATCCACGTAACAAGGGCTTTCATTTGATACCCTACACAGAATTGTAAAAAAAAAATTTTTTTTTCTATGAGCATATATTTGTTTATATTTTTAGGGGGACATGTTTTTTAGATGTTTTAGTATTTTTCCTATGTGCGGGTCAAAGAGTTGTATAAGCATGCCAAATTTCAACTCTCTAGGTTTAGCCGTTTGAGTACAATTTTTACCGAACAGACAGACAGACAGACAGACAGACGACAAAATGACGGTATAAGGGTTTTTTGGTCATACTTACAAAACCCTAAAAAGGACACATTTATCTAGTACTATAAATACGAAATAATCTATATTTAAAACAATTAACCAGTTTCTTTAAGCCAGAATACATTGAGCTCAATAGTGTATTGTTATATAATACTATGGATATTCCTACAACACTAATTGTAGAGTCTTTAGATAAAAAAAAATTAAGAACTTCAATGTTGGAAGTTGTTATTAAACATTTATGCAGGTAAGTAACATTATTTTATATTTAAATACATTAATACCCCGTAGAGCCGCAGCAGGGGGGGGCGGAGGGGGCGACGGCCCCTAGCGCACTAAGGAAAAGGGCGCCAACGAGCTTGACAAAGGGGCGCCACATTGCGAAGGTGAGGACCTTTTTTTTTTGCTCATCACTTGGATTTTGGGAGGTGAGGACCTTTTTTTTTGCTCATCACTTGGATTTTGGGAAGTGAGGACCACCTTTTTTTTGCCAAGGGCGCCAAAACACAGTTTTGCCCCTAGCGCAAGTTTTCCTTACTGCGGCTCTGATACCCCGGTTTACACTCTTAATGTGTGAAAAAAGCGTTAAGCGAATCAAATATAAAACGAGGACATGTAACGTGAACGGAAGCGAGAGAGATGATGTGTGTAGGTGCTAAAAGAGCGTTATAGTGAATTAACCTGAATGACTCCAATGATGATGGCGATGTTGAGGCATTCTCCTCTGAGGTCTCTCTATAAAATACTGCCTTCTTAAATTTTCTTCATATAAGATGAATTGATTCGCCCCATCCAACCCGAGAGGACCTACTTCGCAACAATCATCCCAATTTTCTGAGCAATCGTTTTCTTTTGACACCACACAATAAGTACTCATATTTAAAAGCAAACTGAATTTCAAGGATAATAGATGGTTTATATACCTTATTTTAAAAATTATTATCATATTAAAAAACGATATATGTCTTATCTTGAATAATAGTTATTTATGTAATCAGTTAATAAGCCTGAATTTCAAGGATAACAAATGGTTTATATACTTTATTTTAAAAATTATTATCATATTAAAAAACGACACATGTCTTATCTTGAATAATAGTTATTTACAGTTACTCACAAAATTGAGCGTACAAAAGTTTTAGAAATATACCTCTTAGGTAAAGATGCCTATAAAACAGATTATTTAAACCAATTATTTTTTATTTCTAAACTACATTTTACAGATACAAAACTATCATAAATGGTATAAAATTAAGTAATATTTAATAAACATTTGTTAAAGAAAACAAAAAATATATACATTTTTAGAGACACAAAATTGAGCGTACAAAAAGTAGTAATGCTAATAAAATAATTAGAAAACAATCAGTTAATTTTAATTAATATTTTATCGCGTCACTTTTGCTTCTATTACTGCTTGAAGGCGATTTGGCATAGACTGCACTAATTTTCCACAAATTTCTGCTGGTATATTATTCCATTCTTCGAAGTTTCGTTTTAAAATAATTTTTATTAGAAAATTAATTTGTTTTTATCCGAACTTTTAATTCTCTCTATAAATTTTCAATTGGATTGAGATCAGGCGATTGTGGCGGTGTTTTGAGTAATTTTGGTGCATTGTATAGCGGCCATTCCTTTACAATAAGCGCAGTATGTTTGGGATCGTTATCTTGTTGAAAATAATGGTGGTATATCTAATTTTTCTGCAGTAGCCGTAAGATTATTTTTCAAGATGTTTAGATATTTCCATTTATCCATGATCCCTTCTATAAATTCTAAATTACCTGGGCCGTTTGAGCCCATAGCACCCCACAACATAACTGATCCGTCTCCGTGTTTTACTGTCGGAACGGTATTAATTTTTTAAAATTCTGTGTTGGGCTTCTGCCAAACAATTTGTCTGCAGTCCGACCCAAAAAAAATAATTTTCGTTTCGTCAGAAAAAATAACTTTATTCCAGAAGCTAATTGGTTTGTTTATATACATTTTTGCAAATTCTAAGCGTTTCTTTATATTCCTTTTTGAAATCAATGGTTTCTTGCGTGCAATTCGACCATTGTAGTTATTTTTCCGGAGTACTCGGCGGACTGTTTCTACTGAAATTTGTTTATTTAATCTTTGTGACAATTCTGACGTTAACTGGGGTACACTAATTTTAGGATGATGCTTAATTTTTCGCAAAATAAATCTTTCATCCACAGTTGATAACATTTTTTTTCTGCCTCTGCCCGTTTTGTTTTTGATAGTACCCTCATATTTAAATTTATTTATTATTTTTTGAATTATGGAATGTCTTCGGTTTACTATATCACCTATTTCACGCATTGTATGACCCCGGGCGTATAATTTAAGTATTAGTTTTCGTGTAGATTTATCAGTCTGTTTACGTTTATTTTCCATTATAATAGAAACAAAATCACTGTACTTGAATGTGGCCTAATGCAAACTAAACTAATGAAAAAACCATTTGTTGCAAGATAAAACCTATGCAATATAATTTCCAGAAAAGACAGGTCTTAAATCAATCGAAATTAACCAGTACGCTCAATTTTGTGTCTAAAAAATTATTATTTTTATACTATTATACTTTATACTATTTGTAATAATTTTGGATCTGCAAGGTGTATTTTATAAATAAAAATTAATTAGTTAAAAATCTGTTTTATAGTCACGTTTTATTAAAAAGTATCTTTGTCAAATTCTTGTATGCTCAATTTTGTGAGTAACTGTATGTAATCAGATATATAAAAGCACCAGTTTTTGCTTAGTTTTTCTCTGTAGAATTTCAACAATGCTAAATTGACCGCTAATTTGAATAACTTATTTCCACATCTTTTTGTTTTGCATCGTGAAACCAGACGGATAAAAATATTCACTTGTTTAATCCAAAAATCTGCTTCTTCTGGTGTTTTGACAAGCAGGAAAGTTTTTTTACTTTGATTAATAACAGCGTCACTGCGAGATGCTTCGTCACTACACGATGAAACTGTGTCACTGCTGCACACAGGCCCGCGACCCAAATGAATTAAATAAATAAAAAAAAAAAAGAATTGTTAATAAAAATTTTAATAATTTTTTTTTTAAATGCATATTTGTTTTTATTTTTCGGGCGATATGTTTTTTTAATTCTCAGTATGTTTCGTATATGTGGGTAGAAGAGTATATGCATGTCAAATTTCAATTCTCTACCGAACAGACAGACTCATGAATGACGATAAAAGGATTCAATCGAAACCAAGAAAAACCAACGAAAACAAAAAAATCACAAAGAACATAGGAATATGCATTTTATTTCATTTCTATACCGATCATAATAAAAGTTTATCTGTTTTAAAAGGCATGTAATTTTTCGGTATGATTATGTTAAATTTATTAAATTTTCATTTCGTTTGACTTGGGGGGAAAGGCATGTGGCTCCCAGTTTTTAAGTAATTTGTTGTATACAGCCAGAGGCGAATTAAGCGGTGGGCAGACTGGACGGCCGTCCGGGGCCCACGAAGCCGGGGCCTACCGAAGCCTATACACAAATATTTCCATTCTATTTAAAATAATAGAGGGTCCATTATAATTTACCGCCCAAAGCCCCCAAGCAACTTAATTCTCCACTGTATATAGCTGTAACGGACGAGTCCTTTGCTATTTTCTATGTTCCTGATTTTAAGTGTAAAATATTTAAGTGTATTAATTAAAAATCGATTGAAAATTCATCAACATTTAAAAGGTTACTTCGAGAAGGTAAGTATTTTAAGAAAATATTGTGCACAAAGATAGGATCTATGACGTTTAAACAATAAACAGTGAGAAAGTGGAGAGAAAAGATTAATACATACTGCGACTTCGTTTTTCTGAAGAACCTGACAGACTCATAGTGCGACCCAATTCGCCTTTGACAGCCTTCAAAGACCGGAGAATCTCATCCGGATCTCGGAACATTCTTGTACAGCTACTCCTACGTCTTCCGGGGTTATAAGTTACAGGAGGGGGTTGAGCTGCTTCTTCTTCTACAAAAAATAAACAAATTAACAATAGAACAAAGTTCATCGAGCAGATAAGTCGAAGTTTCAAATATTTGGCTCCAGTAAGTGTAGGATAACTCGAGGAATATCTCAAAATGGTCCTAATAAGACGAAACTAGTCGTGTTGTAAGTTATAATTATTTTTATGAAAGTGAAATAAAAAACATAGTTATTGTATTATTATTAATATGAATTTTCACAAAGTAACGACCTACACCATCAACTATATACAATGGAAGAATTTAAATAAGAAATATTTTAAGAAATTAAAAAATAAAATGCCCAAAATGTATTTGGAACTAATCAAAAATAAAGGTTGTCATTTTATTGATGTAATAAGTTGATCATTTTCGATGCAGAATACGTCTTTGTTTACAATTGGTATGCGGGTCATTCCAGGAATTTAAGTGGAACAAAATTAGGATATATTTCAAACGCTTACTGCTACGCGTACAACAGTCGAAAACACATAGCCACTATATCACGTGATAGACCATAGAAGTACGCATGGCACTTACTGCGCCTTATTGCGAACTTGAGTTTCAGAAGACGCCAGCACGTGTAAGCACGTGAGGTAAAAATGACGCTATTCCGTGCCACATTGACAGTCATAACTCAGCAATCGGAGAGAGCGTTGTAAATATTCGGCGCGTGGCGTCAACATCGGTGCTGTACTAGCACCGATGAGCTATGTTACCGCTGAGCCTATGTAAAAACGACTAAAATTTATCGAAATAACGCATTGCTCACCATTATTTCATTACTACACAACGATACTGCCACAAAACGACACTGACGAATTCTACATCAAAAATGACACTATTTCGCGCCATTTCGGCAATCATAAGCAATCGGCGATGCTATATGCGTGTTTGACCGCTCAAACGATTCATAATAACGAGTTCTACAATACTAGACTGCAAAAGCAGATAACTAATATCCGTAACATAGTAAAAGCGACAATAATTTCGACTTGACATCTTGAAATGTCGCAACATTTGCAAAGAAAATATGTAAAATGAAATGATTCAGTTGTTGGAAGAAAGTAGTAAAATTCCGAACAAAATGAGGAACCACTAAGTGGCGCCGAGCGAGCACGATGCTGGAGAGAGCGCTGTTGCACAGGCACGTGATGTCAACATCGGCGTTAACAATATCAGCGGGGAGACGACGGTGCCTATGTAAAAACGAATCAAACTTATCGAATTAAATGAAATTCATTGATTATAATATTTCATTTTTACACACAAACGATACTATCATAAAACAACATTGATGTATTCTGTGCAGTTTATGTGTACTAAACAAAGCCCGGCACGTTTTTTTTTTAAATATAATTTTGTCGTATAAATCTTTCATTGCAATAAAAATAGAATAATTCCTGAATGATTCCAAAATTAACATTATTTTTTCTGTGGTCAGAATCTCACCTTCTTTTCCGGACTGGAATGATGACCTCCTAGATCCAGGTAAAGATCTTGAAAAGTCTTTTCCTAACTGGTAAACTTCCACTTCCAGTTGTTCAGACTGCGATGAACCTCTTCTAGAGCCAGCAATCCATGCATGGTCCGGATGTAGAAGACTTGTACATTCTCCAATACTATCAACATCATCTAAAAGAGAATTTAACAATAAGAAAACAAAAATAAACATTTATAAAACTGCTTAAAAACAAGATAAACTAAAGATAAATGTCAAATAAAAGTTTCAAAGCAAACTAAATAAACCAGAATGTAAACAACAACAAAGAAAGTAAAAAGGAAAAGTAAAATTTGTTTTAAAATAATTTCCTTAAATTACTGATACCATGATTCTCTGATTCTTCTTCTTCCTTCTCAATTCTTGCACTATTCACTCCTCCATACGTGTCCATGAAGAGATATTATCAAGAATTGTTGATGAAGATAGCGACGAATGGAGAGTTGACGTTTTCTCGTACTTACCAACGCACATCTTCGGTCTAATATCCAAGATACTTCGCTGATAAGCATGAAGAAACATCACTCTCAACATTTTCGAAGATTGAAGAGAACAACACACGAAGGAGAGAAGAGTGCTAAAGCTGAGTAGAATGAAGATTTCATTGAAGAAGCCTAGTAAAATTTATTATATAATTTTACATAAAATGTTTTTTGACATTAGCGATTTTTCTGTCAATAATTATAATAGTAACTCTATTCGTAGGGTAGTTTCCAACAGTTTATTATCATCAACCACAAGCGCAATGTAATTTTGAAGCACTCCTAGGAATTCTGCGCTTACGGCTGATAGTAACAAACCTTTGGAAATTACTCAACGAATAGATCTTATAATCGTAACTTTATTTTTGTATGAATGAATGTTAATTTAAGTGTGAATGCTTTTATTTAAATATTTGGTGATCTCTAATTTGTGTTTCAATGCTCTAAAACTATGTTGCTGTGCAACTAATTTCACAAAGTGTTATGGACGAATCTAAGTGCGATTTTGTGTACATATCTCAAAAAATTCAGTTTCTTTCTTCGTTTTGTGGTGTTAATTTTAGTGTCAAACGTTTGGAAAATTTGCAAAAACAGACTTGAAATTGGCAATCTTTGCTCTCTCTTCAAAATAACACTTCAAGAAAACCAAGCCTAGAATGTAAAAAACTATAGTACGCCCTACACTTTTAGCTTCTAAACCAAAGAAATGTAACCATCAAAACATGATGGGTCCTAAACCAAACAGGTCTATTTGGTTTTCAGACCAAGCGAGATCGACAATATCTCATAGTGTTTGAAAACAGTTTCCTGAAACTGTGTCCCATCCAGATCAAAATAAATGGATTGCAAAAGATGTATAAGTACTGTACTTCAAAGTATATGTAATTTTGGGTGGTTTACGTTATTCAGCAATATTTCTGGTGCACCTACTTACAAAGCAAGAGCGTAAGAAAATTCAGTATACTTGACTGGATAGTAAATAAATAAATCTAGTGACATTTCGTATACAAAATGCCTAGAAAGACTTGATTCACTGACACAATGACTTATACAAGAGATGGTTGAGATATCAAGTACCATTATAAAAAAAGAAGGACCAGCAGCCGGATAAATGGCAACATTTTAAAGAGTTTGTTCAAATATCTGGGAGGAAAATCAGGTGAATCTGATTCAATAAGGAAAAAGAGGAATTTTATTAATCTATTTTATTTCGATATAAGGCTGCTCTTTAGAAGCATCTAGATCAGGTACTACCAAACATCATGGCTCGGAATCAGAGACTTTAGCGAAATCGACATATATGAAAACAACTTCGTAAAATCTTTAATCGTATTCCACTTAATGATAAATGCAGACGCCGCAGTAATGACGATATCTGGGCACTGTATTCACAAGTATTGCCCTACTGCCCAGGAGAGACAGATTACAGTGGATAGAAGACATAATGAGGATAAAAGAGGACAACATGGTAAAATCATTCGTGGGCATTCAAAGAACATTCGTGAGCTGGTGAAAGAGTCTTGTAAAAATTTAGTAAACAAAAGTTCAAGTAAGTATTGGAATACAATATATTTTAAAACACTTGAAACTTAACTGACGCAGGGTGATGGTAACAGACTGTAAAGGGACCAGTTACCATCGGATATCACAGTCTAATAATAAAACACATTCAAATAAAGATTTCATACGTAAAACAGTAAGTTCGATTCCCGCAGGAAGAGTATCAGCCTGTCAATGAGTATGAATAGGATAAGCAGTGGCGGCGCTAGTGGGGGGTCCGGGGGGCTAATAGTTGCTCTGGCCCCCAGTTGGCCCTCCTAGAATTGCTTGGAAAATAATATATTTTAGAAGTG
Source organism: Liopterus haemorrhoidalis (assembly GCA_963971575.1). Taxonomy (NCBI): domain Eukaryota; kingdom Metazoa; phylum Arthropoda; class Insecta; order Coleoptera; family Dytiscidae; genus Liopterus; species Liopterus haemorrhoidalis. The sequence continues at coordinate 10,562,782 of OZ020618.1, read as the reverse complement.
AGGACCTTTTTTTTTTGTCATTACTTGTATTTTCATATGTAAATGATAAAAAAATATTTCCTGGACCCCCAAATTTTACTCAAAATTTTTTTAGCCCCCCCAGACTTTAAGAGCTAGCGCCGCCCTGAGGATAAGTGATAAGGATTAAAAATTATCTGGGAAGGATCGACCTTCCATATGCCAGTGGAAGTAGACAGAAACTGAAGAGATTAGATTTTTTTTGCATGGATTGATATATTGTATACCTCCAAATTTAAAAATAATTATACAAATTACAGGTTCTGCTTAGACGTTTTCATCCAGCTATAAACTGTAGGTGCCTTTCTGTACACGCTAAAAAAATGGAGGCAATATTGACCATATTAGTCCTGAATGTATACAGATTGCAAACATGGACATTAAACCTGGAAACAGGAGTAAGTGTACCAACACGGCAGTTAGTGTCCAAGAAGAGAGTTTTTAACGAAACTGTTCCTGTTTTTAATATCAGTGCAAATTCTCCATTTTGTAACATGCTTGTGTTTTTTGTGCCTTTTTTTGTGTAATATGTCACGAACCTGTATATTTTATACCCAAGATCACCTTTTGCGAAGTTTCAATAACAATTCTGTGTTTCCTATTCCCAGAAACTGAGTATGTGATGAATGTAAGACCTCAAATAATAATTACAGTTAATAAAATGTCGATAAAACACCTGACATATAATAATTTACCATGTTTCCTTGCTGATAAATAAACAAAAATAAATAATAATAAGTTATTTAGAAGAAAATTACATTAAAAATTATATCACATATTTACTACAAAATTCTGCTAACGGCAAAAACAGAAACAATACCAAAGTTTTATAATAATAATTGGTTCCTTACTCTTAGCTGTCGAATAAGGGCAGAGAAGGTAAGTAAATAAATATGTATAAAGAGATTCCGTATTAATATATATATATATATATATATATATATATATATATATATATATACTTTTTTATGTATATTTTCCCTTCACATTATTTTTGAATCTTAAATTACTTTAAAAAGTCTTGCTTATTTAAAATTTATTTAAAAAAAGGTTGAGAAATTTTGTTGTCTTAAATTTATCTTTCTTTAAAAAGAGTATGAGTTACCCAGTACAAAGTTATGTCAAATAGGCTACAGGTACTTCTCACTTAACGACCGAGTTTCGTTCCTACGACTAGGCCGTTAACCGAATTGGTCGATAAGCAAGGAGTTTAATCGTTTCTGTTTACATAACACGTAATTTTAGTTTTACGTAGTTTTACGTAGTCTTACGTAACATAAAAATACAATCAGCAAAAATTATAAAAATCATTTGGTGGCCCTATGGATAATAATTTTGTGTGATATCTACTTGATATAAAAATTCATTTTATGGGTCGTCAAGGATGAAATTTGTAGTTAATAATATTGCCAACTTTAACAGCTTATTATTTGACATTGGCTTAATATTTTACCGTTCTGTTTTTTTTTTTTTTTTGTAGGTAAGTTACACATCTCGCCTGTTTAAAGAAATATACAATGATTTATACCCAAAAAATCAAAACAAAAAAAAATCCCAAATAAATCTAAAACTTTTAAAAATTAATTTTGTTGAAAATGGAACGATCGGAAATTCGCACTATTATGAAGTATGAGTTCTTACGTGGAACTACGGCATCGCAGACCGCTCGAAACTTTAATAGTGTATTTGACTCTACTGTTACTACGCAGTAGACAATATCAAATTGGTTCGCCAGGTTTCGTACAGGTAACTTAAAAACCAAACAAATAAAAAACAAAAAAAACCTAGCTCATCGATTACAGCAGATATATACTGCAACCACCTGGAAAAAATGATGCAAAAACTTAAAGAAAAACAGCCTAGATTGGTGAACAGATCGACTCCTATCTTATTGCATGATAACGCTAGACCACACACTGCACAAATGACTGTGGCAAAACTACAGGAATTGGAGTTGGAACTTCTTCATCATCCTCCATAATCACCAGACCTAGCCCCCACTGATTACCACTTCTTCCGCAATTCGGACAACTTTTTAATAGGAAAACAGTTTAAATCCGACAATGCTGTAAATCTGGCCTTCCATGAATTCATTGCCTCTCGTCCGCCACGGTTTTATACCACCGACCTGAACAACCTGCCGCTTAAATGGCAAAAGTGTATAGACAATATGGGTGCATACTTTGATGAATAAAATAATTCCTTATATTTGTAAGTTATCAACCAACTTTGCCTTTTTTACAAATTTCATCCTTGACGACCTAATATTTCAACTTAATTGTAATTTAAATATAAATAAAGATTTATTTCAGCGTTCAGTGATAGTCACTTTAAGTCTATGAATATCATATTCATATCTTCACACACCTTCATAGCTCAACTATTAGACGCGGTATCCATAGGATGTGGGTTCAATTCCCAGTGAAGGCTTGAATTTTTGATATTTTTATATCCCTAATTGTAATTGTTTCGGTTTTATTTTTGTAATTATTATTAAAAATTTTACCTGAAATTGATCTCTGTTGTCCATAATCTCTTCTCATCAATCTTCCATCACCAACACTTCCTCTGGGAGATGTGTGTGGACTTTTTCCTGCTCTGATTTGTCGAGGGTCCTCCATTCTATACCACACGGCCCTGTCGTCCAGGAGTGCCTTTTGGAGGTCCAGGGTACATTCCCCTAGGAAGACAGGGTCTAACTGAGGGCACAGGTCCCACAATGTAACCTCGATACACCTATCCATCAACTGATCACCAGGAACTCCGGGGAATGTTAGATTGGCGTTCCAGATGGGATTTTGGGATGCTGGTGCTACCTCGGTTTGTATTGTGTATTGGTCACCGCTAAAAATAAATTAAAGCAATTAATGATTGAGTATTAGGCAGTGAACAGTAATTTTTTTAGAGTATTCTGATTAAAATAAATGAATAAATAAATAAATAATAATACTATTCAGTTCAGTGGCGCACCCAGCAAGGAACCCCGGGGGCCCAGCCCCCCCTCTAAGTAGGAAGGAAATAAAAATAAAAACACACAAACACACCAGAAATTTTTTAAAATAGAGATGAGGACCTTTTTAGGTTTTTGTAGGTATGACCAAAAAACCCTTATACCGTCATTTTGTCGTCTGTCTGTCTGTCTGTCTGTCTGTCTGTCTGTCTGTCATTCTGTCTGTCTGTCTGTCTGTCTGTTCGGTAAAAATTGTAGCCAAACGGCTAAACCTAGAGAGTTGAAATTTGGCATGCTTATACAACTCTTTGACCCGCACATAGGAAAAATACTAAAACATCTAAAAAACATACCCCCCTAAAAATATAAACAAATATGTGCTCATCGAAAACAAAAATATTTTTTTTAAATTCTGAGTAGGGTATCAAATGAAAGCCCTTAGTACGTGGATTAACGATCAAATTTTTATTTTTGCAAAATAAATTATTTTGATGCGATTTTTGCCTAAAATGTGCAAAAAAAATTTTGTCCCACACCCTGTAGCCCAGATGGTTTAAACTAAAAATCTAAAAAAATTCTAAGTAATGTATATTGGTGTGAACCGAAATAGTACAACAGGAATTTTTGATCAGATTATGTTTTTGGAAAATAACGCATTTTTTGTGGTTTTTGGTTCACAAAGTACAAAAGTTATACCAATGTAAGACACTCACATGCATAGCGTTCGATGGCTACATGCGTTAGAGCGCTCTTAAACTGGTTGGAAAACGAAGGGTTTCGAGTTCGAGTACCCGGAGTGAATTTTATTTTTTCTGTTTTTTTTTTGCATTTTTATTATGTTGAAATTATTTTGTCAAAATTCTAGTTATATTTTGACAAATGTTGTATTTAATTTTTATGAGCGTAAATTTAATAACCAGTCTTATTATATGATTAACAGACGATAAATTATTTTAAAAATATCGTTCATTTTGCCGTGATTACTACAAAGTAAAATTTGTCCTACACACTCAGCATACCGCCTTCACTTATTATATACCTGCGAAACCCTGAAACGTGTGAATATTCACACTTCACATCAATTTTTTTTATGTCGTTACTTGTATTTTACAAGTGAGGACCTTTTTTTAGGTCATCACTTTATATTTTCATAATTTAAATAATTTTGTCTTCCGCCCCCCCCCCCCTTAACAAAAATTCCTGGGTGCGCCACTGATTCAGTTTATCTACAGATCGAAAACATAAACAAGAAGAAATTTACCATTTGGCATCTGAAATAGAACTTTATGTTATAAAATGAACGATTAATTATTTCTTACATTAACTGAATTAGTTTTTTGGCGCGCAGCAACGATTCGCCTTACATTAACTGATATATGCACCTAATTCCTTGTGGTTTGAGGTTCCTTGTAGTTGTGCTTCCACTTTGTTTTCATTTAATAACAAAGAATAGAAAACAATAGAAAATAAAACAAGGAGAGGGTATATAATTCTAACAATCAACACAAACAATTTCTTTTGTTCTCTTTGTCCGTAACAAATAACAAATTATCGTGGGCGATTCTAAGCAATGACAGCAGTAATTTACTCCCACTAATTTTGATTTGAAACACACACTTGAGACCGTGGACGCAAGTTCCATCTCAGTTGGTAAATAGTATACTATTGTTTATTTGGAGTGAAAAATTAATCCGGAAAATATTAATTGGCGTCTACAAAACAGTTTCTGGAGAAGGCTGATAAAAGCTTTATGAGACAGAAAACACAATTGCAGAAACATTTTTGCGCATATAAATGAAATGTTAACCTAGGAAGGTTATGTTGCCTTTCCGCAAAACGATAATCATACAAGAATTTGTCACTGAACCAGTCAGCAAAAGAAAGTAAGAAATATAAAAATTAAGTCGGAGGATGTACATAAGACGCTAAAAAGATGGGGTGATAAATTTACCAGACAAAACAATAAACAACGCCGAATTATAGAAGAAATTAGAAAAAATAATTGAACTACTAGTCTAGTAGTAGTAGAAGTAGTAGTTTTTTTTTTGCATTTCAGCGTAAAAATGTACATATAACTGTGCACTTAAAAATTATGAAAGATTATTGAATTATTAAAAGACTAGAAAAAAAGGTGCGAAAAGAAACAATGCTGAAGTTTTATAAAATTAGATAGTGACTTATTTATAAGGTGCTGAAATGCAGAATAGCAAATATTTTTTTAATGTTGGTTTGTAGATCCATGTTATTTAATCTTTTTTCACATATTTTGATCAGTATTAAACGCACTTAAAAATTCCGACCACTTTTTGATAGGACTTTAGGACATTAATATAGAGTTTTCTATTTTTAAGGGGGCTCCAAGGCACAGCACAATGTAAGTAATTATTTAAAAACTGATAGAACATTGTATAAAAAGGACCCATCAAAATCTTTTATCCCAACATGTCTGTACGGAAACGAAATTTGGATAACAGCAGTAGCTGAATAATCTAGACTGCAAACTGTAAAAAGAAAATTTCTTAGATTTGTTTCGGGATATTCAAGTTAGTGCACAAACATTGGCACTAACTAAAAAACTAATGTCCTCACTACAAAATTGCCAGCGTAAAATGGAACGTAAAATAGAAAATATTTCTATATTAAGGATAAGATTAGAAATAAAACTATAAAATCGAAAACCAAGATAAAGGATATTGCCCTTACAGCAAAAATTCTTAAATGGAAGTGGACAGGACACATGATGCGTACAAAAGATGAGAGATGGAGTAAAATACTCACGAAATGGATACCAAGAGACTGTAAACGTAGAAGAGGACAGCTCACCAGATGGAGAGAGGAATTAATTCATTTTTATAAGGAATGGCCAATATTTATAAAACAAAAAGAAAACTGGAGAAACTTGGGGTTGGCCTTTGTCCAAAAATGGGCCGCATAGGCTATTATTATTGTTATTATTATTACGAGGGTGATTCAATTATATACGGTAATTTTACTAGCGTACTCAGCAAGCAGTTTCGAGCTGGATGGTGGAGTATCGATGGTCGGTGTGTTAGGGAGGGAGAACCAGCCTGGTTAGCTGCTCAGCTCACAACGAATTATTATAAAGTTTTTAACCAATGAAGGGGTTAAACCCTCGGAGATTTTAACTCGTTTGAAGGCAAAGTTTGAGGACGCTACACTGTCCTAGAACTGAGTATTTACTTGGGCCAGACAATTTAAGGGCGGCCGAGGAAGTGTAGAAAACGAAAGTCATGATCGACGCCCAAAGTCAAGTCGCACAAATGACAACAACCGTGTTGTTCGAGAGCTTGTTGAAAGTGATCGCCGGTTAACGGACGAAATCCCGTCAGAAGTGAGTATCAGCATTGGGAGTGCTCATACCATTACCAGTGAACATCTTGCCCATGAGAGATGTCATCCATATCCATGACAATGCTAGACCTTACACCGCGATTTTGATAAGGGACAAATTGGAGGAAATGCTCTGGGAAACCCTAGACTACCCTCCCTACAGTCCAGATTTGTCCCCCTGTGACTATTTTTTGTTTGCGCCTATGAAAGAATCGCTTGAAGGGGAATAATTCGAAAACAATGACGATGTCGAGGAGAGTGTACTCATTTGGTTGACGACGAGCCCTCAAACGGTTTCACTTGTGTATATTATTAATAAATAAATGTATAAAAAGAAATATACCGTTTGTATTTGAATCACCCTCATATATTCAAGTCTAGACATGAAATGGAATACAGATTCACGTTGGACTCGAGCACTGATGTCGATAATTCTTAATATTGAATCAAACAGAATTATTTTGTTTTAGCACGATGATATTAGTTCAAAATATAACATCAAATAACAAAATAATTTAATAATAAGGATCTGTTAAACGCAAGTTGTATTTTTTTATTTTCAATGTTTCAGGTAGTGTTTTCATTAGTAAAAGTCGATATTTTAAACAGCGTAATGAATGTTGTTTTTTGTGTGAAAGGTATAAAGTTTCGATTCATTATTTACAGTTAGCTTTTTGTAAAACTGGGTCACTGTTGCTAACTTTTATTATTAGTAACAGAGTTTTGTTAAATGAACCATTTTATGACAGTATAATTACAATGAACGGAATTATTCGTTGAAAAATAAAGGTATCAAAAAAATATAGCAAGAAATTTATTTAGATACTAATTAGTAGAATAGTCAATATAATAACAATGATTAATTTTTGAAGATTTTCGTTCTTATTTGCCACGGATCTAACCAATTAAGTGGTATGAAAGAGCGCGTTCAATTTACGGGAGGGATATTTTTTATTTGATTCCAACTACCTTACCATAAATTGGGATCTTTAGATTTATTATCTCTATGACAAACTATTTCCGTCCGGCACGAAAGCTGACAATAGCGTGAATTATGATACAACGGAGAGTAGATTGGACATTAAAATAGGGCGATCCAGCTAATTCCTTTAAACGTTAAAGATTTCTTTCTCCCAAACTTAAAGAATTTAAGAAAATGCAATTTTGACGGCTATTTCCGTCCGGCACGGAGATTGACAATAGCATGGGTTATGATACATCGGAGAGTGGATTGGATATTTGGTGATTTTGGTGATAAATTGGGCAATCCTGTCCATTCCTTTAAACATTAAAGATTTCTTTCTCTCAAACTTAAAGAATTTAAGAAAATACGATTTTGACGGCTATTTCCGTCCGGCACGGAGATTGACAATAGCATGGGTTATGATACATCGGAGAGTGGATTGGATATTTGGTGATTTTGGCGATAAATTGGGCAATCCTGCCCATTCCTTTAAATATTAAAGATATCTTTAACTCTCAAACTAAAAGAATTGAAGAAAATGTGTATCTGCTCGTATGCATTTTACGAAACTAAAATTTCAGCAATTCCTTAATAAAAAACTAATACATTTGATAACAAATGACTCTGCTAACGAACAGTTTACAGTCACTTTCAGGCAGTTCACAGGCATAAATCAGGATCTTTAGATTTATAAGCTCTTCGACAGGCTCTTTCCGGCTGGCATGAAGGCTGACAATAGCGTGGACTATTTTATATCGGAGAGTCGATTGTACATGGCGATCCTGCCCATTTCTTTAAATGTAAAAGATTTCTTTCACTTCCAAACTTAAAGAATTTACGATAATGCGATTTTGCTTGTATGCATTTTATGAAAAATTCAACTAAAATTTCAGCAACACATTAATACCTAGACTAAGGAATGACCCCGTTAACGAATAATTCAACTAACGAATATTCTTCTCGCAAGGTTTTTGTCGTTACGAATTGGGATTCAGCCAACGAATCGCACGGCAATGCGTAGTCGGTTGTATCCCAAAATTGATGAATAAGTATACAGTGGCGTACGAAAGAAATTATTTACGTGGGGGGTATTTTTCGACAAGGGGGAGATTTGCGTATCAGAATTTATACGTATTGAAAAGGCGAGCAATCTTGAAATGCGGTAGTTATAATTTTAGTTCTTTTCTAATTTTCGGAGGATTTATCCCCCTAATCCCCCCTGCGTACGCCACTGAAAGTATTAATTGAAAATCCAAAATCACTAAAGCGCTGCAAACACTTGTAAGTGCTTAAACCATTTCAAAGGTATCTTAAATAAGAGGAAAATTCAACATTGAAGAAAATTTACACATTCCCTCCAGCCAAAAAACCAAGAACTAAGAGAAAAGATACTCCTGAGATATCTGCAACACCACAAGGATAGTTGAATCTTCCAGGGAGACAGCTTGAAGGTGATTGTCCCATGAACTGAAAATTATAGATTGTGAACTGTATAAAGTGTAAATAGCAAATCTCCAACTCTTCAGTCCATCTTTTGGGGACGTTCTGAAATGGATTAAAAGACTTTTGCATTAAAACTTATGGAAAATCGTGATTCGGCTAACGAATAATTCGTACTATGAATCACTTTGTCGAACAAAATAAATTCGCTAGCCGAGATATTACTGTATTTATTCGGTCCACTACATTCGAATAAACGCAAATAATTAGAACATCTAAAAACATAATAAATAATTTAAATAAATGTACTTACGTTGCTGGCATAAGTCGCAATTTAGCATAAGCTTCTGGAAGACTCCCATATCCCATGCTTTCATCTCTAGGTGCTAAGTCATCTCCAGCGAGTACAGCAACCACCAACTCTCTCTTCTCATCATGGTACCAAACATGTAGTTGAACCCTTCCAGAAACTTGTTTTTCTTTCGCAATTTGTTCCTATTCCAAATACTTACATCACAATCTTTATTTATATAAACTGTTGTATTATTTATTTTCTAAATCTAATGCACTTATTTTAAATGTGCATTTGTTATAAGCAAAGCTGTGGAAAGCATAAAGTAAAAAGTGGCATGCATTTGCATGCATGTACAGAGAAAATACATTCTTAACATTTTTGTTACAGAATTCTTATTATTTAATAACGAGATTGTCTTAAGATTTGTATACTGTTTAAAATTCATACGAAGAAGTTGGTGTCATAAAATACTAAGTTATTGTTATTTAAATTTGATTTTAAGTTTTATTCCCAAGGGAACTCAGGAAATTCTGCGAATTAGAAAACGGATAAAAGCATGTTTGTGCTGACAATAAAAATATTTTGGCATTATAAAGTGGATTAAGAAAGTTAAATAAAGAACGAATGAGAGTTAAATGAACGAATAACAACTTACAATTCTACGTAAAAGGAACGACGGTCGTAAAAGAACTTCATGGAAGAATCTTCAAGAATAGCTCGAGTGCACATCTAGATATTTATTCCGTTGAATAATAGTTGTTAACTCCGATTAATAGTTGTCAGTCGAAAGAATATGGGGAACGACGAATTGTAAACGATGAACATAATATAGTATATTAATAAAAGACCAAAATTATTACCAGAATCGTGCTGAGAGTATGCTGAAGATAAAAGAGATATTGTAAAGAAGATCTGAGAAAAAAAGCTTGTCCTATAGTAAAATCAATTGATGAACTACAAACTATCATACAGAATATAACAAGATTGTCATAGATCATTTTAGTAAATAAAACACGTGCTAGAGATGAAAGTGGTATAATAGAATCTATATCCTCTAGAAAGGCCAAAAGATAAATTGAAAACGAAGTATCACACAGAATATGATTATTAAAGGCCTGACACGTGCTGAAGATGAAAGATGCAGGTAAAGAGGATATAGAAAGGAAGACTACACATACCTTGACACGTTGGAGGACAAAACATTGAACTCAAAGCCGAGTATCACATAGAATATAAAGAATGGATGATAACAGTGGATGTTGGAAGATCAAAAGATAAATCTGAGTATTACAAAAAATGAGAACCGTATAGTGGATAGGATACATGATGAGAATGAAACAAAAATACTAGAAATATGGGAAAAAGATTAAAAATAGCTCGACTATGGGAAGACACTGCAAAAGATAGAAAGACAAGCTAACTGAATATCTGGTAAGTTTTATACATTGTACATCGAAAGACATACTCGATGCGACGGAGCATTTGTAAGGCCAAAAGGTAGACTAACAAATTTAACAAACTGTTGGAATTATTGTATTCGGGAAAAGAGAATTATTAGTTTTGGGCAAACTGATTTATTGATCTCAGGAAGAGAAAAAGAACAAAGTAAGGTGTACCTTTAATTTAGCTATGGTTGGCCCAAAACAAAGACATTGGGGTAGTTATGGTGAGGGTTTTATGATATATTTATATGCAGTACTGAACCAATTCGGCTGATAGATGATGATGATCTTTAAAATGTTTTAAGTATAAGGTTCCTAAAATTGATGATCGTGTGCCTAAGCAAGTTCTTTAAACTATTGCATGGCAGTATAAATCCTGGAGAACAGCGATCCAAAGACAAAAATTCACATAAGACCTTTCTAAATTCATTTTAGAAGAAGATTTATGCCGATCAGACCAGTTGGAAAAGTATCTAGTGTAGTAAATCAGTTTGAACAACAACGAATAACAGTGCTAGATGAAAACAGAAATTCAATCATGTGTCTGAGTTATTTGAAGAGTATCAAAGTTGTGTGTGCAATCCAGGTGAAAAAATTCCATATCTCGTGCAGTGAACTGATTTGGACAACAGCTAATAAAAAAACAAATACATTAATCTATTAAAGAGAAAGAGAAGATTTTCTGCGATTCTCCCGATTCTCGCGATTTTTAAAATCGTGTAATATATTTTCACAAGAATTTTCTGCTTTTTTATTTTTCTGACGCTTCAGTAGTTTATTTTCTCTAGGTCCAGCTTAACTGTTGACGTCTCTTTCTGTATACATTTTTTCAGGTACAATTTAGGTATATTTATGACACATTTTAAGGTATATCTCTATTAAATATTACAGCTGTATAATGGTACAAATCTCGTGACAATCTCCATTATTTTATATCCATAGAACACAAAACAAAATAACAAGACAAAAGAATATCCGCCATGCCAAAATCAATCTTTAGCATGGCGTAACAGTAACGTAACAATAACGTAACAGTAACATAACAAACATAACGATAACGAACTCGTGCCAGTTGGGACAGATAGCAGGTGTAAATATGAACGAACGCATTAGTTGCGTACCTATGTAAATACGAGTATCTTCTTCTCAAGGGTGACTTGGACTTCTACAGGGCCTATGATGAGATCCACAGGAGTGTACGGACTCTGAATTATGCATATGCCACTCCGAAACCACTCACGACCGCGCGTAAAATATCTACATGCGAATATCTCTTCAAACCTATCTCTCTTTATCACTTATTTCACTTATTCCGAATGAGATGAATTGATGAGATTGCAATTCAAATGTCGGATTGCATTTGTATTAGTTACAAGTGATGGACGTATATAGAATAAATTTTGATACATATTCCCAAGAATAAAATACAGTGTTTTACGATATTGTCAACATCCCTAGCGCATTAAAGTATGCAGTGTCGAGTAGTGGTATTTTGACATCTGGAGCTGTCGAATCTAAAACGCTCCGACGCTTTGATACTTGAGGTGCCTTAAGTGACCGCCCCATTACTCCATGTGATCACACGGCTCTAGAAATTCATGGAAGAGCGCACAATTGGCCGTAGCAACCACATGGGCACTGCATCCAACAAGAATTTTGCAACTGATTGATTACTAGCCGTTACTAATTCGGTCGCTAGTTGTAAGTTTTAACCACGTGACATTTTAATGCTCTAGGGGCATTAACAAACAAATTCTGAGTGTAAATGTTAACAGCGACATACTTACAGAACAGTGGTCCCCAACCTATTCAAATGATCCCCTTTGAATTGTGGTTTCCACATTTTAATAACTTTGCGAGGGAGAAATATAAATCTAAAAATTTAATATGCGAATATACAAATCCATTAAATTTAGAAATGTCCCTCAAATTGAGAATTTCTGTTCTAGATCATTTAGAGAGGGTTCTAGATCATTGAACACGTTGATTTGATTTTTGTTCCCAGTCATCAACGCAGCTTTGACTACAGTCAGTACAAAGGTTATTAAATAGTAAGCATGTTCGAAAAAAATTCTGATATGCTGCCGTACGATTTTAGAAGAATAGATGACAATTTTTTACAAATATTCTCAATTTAAGATGGTGTTACGTTCACACAATACCCGAAAAAATATCGTTAATTTGCGCGTTAACAACAAATTCTACGCCGATGATTTTTACGTTCCTCTTTGAGTTTGTTAAGGTATTGATAGCCGATCGCTATGGCGTAGTGGTCAGCTCATTTGACTGCTAACCATAGGGGTTCGGGTTCAAATCCTGGTGATGGCATGGATGTTTGTTTTGGTTATAAAAATTAATGTATTCGTAATAAAAATAAAGATATACTAGTTAATAGCCATAGTAGTTAAGACCAAAAAATTAGCTAAAAAAAGGCATTGATAAACATCCAAAGATCCCTCACTTTAGGATACTAGATAGCATGTCTATACAAAAGATCAATGGAGCTGAATACACACTATTGTACTCCTAACCAAGTACTGGTTGTACGAAACTTTTAGTTGGACTATGTTTTCTCACTATGTAAAGTTCTTTCAGGATAACTATAAAATGACTAGTACTTGACTGTACTTGAATTTGCTGTGTTGCTAGTTACAGTCTGTTCCAAACGGTTAGGCGGAACTAAATGGGAATTTCGTTCTTTTAGGTTGTCACGAGAAGAGACCTTGCTTGGGTTATTTCATTTTTCATGTTGGAATGTCAAAATTTAAAATTCCAACAATGAAACCATGGAAACGAATGCCGTATGTCAAAATTTTTACATATATAATGACAAAAAAATAAATAAATGGGAAATTTGTATTAAGAATGACACGAAAGAAACAAAATATAAAGAAAATGACATTAAAATGATATTAACCTTAATCAAAAAATGTTTATTGTAAGTATGATTTACAAAGCTTATACACAACGGCTGAAAAGCACGATTTAAAAGATGAAAGTAACTAGATTGCAAAATCTAGTTCCGCCTAACCGTTTGGAACAGACTTTATTTGTTTACAAATGTCAAAAAAGCTAGGTTATATTCAATTACTTCTAAAAAGGGGTGGAAAATTTATATCTTCAAGGGTGTAAAACGGCTAATATGAATTATGATACAGGGTTAGAAAACAAAAGTAAAATATTTTATTATTAGATTATTATTGTCAGTACTTATTGAAATTATTCAATTACTATATACTAATAATACTCTATATAGACTATTTCTTTGGTTTAAGTAGGACTAGATTTTTGCAAAAGCTTACTACAATCGTTAAAAACTAAGCTCGTGACAACTTACAAAAATAAAAATTCCATATAGTTCAGCCTAAACTGTTTGGAATAACCTATAATTCTTTAATTTAATTACTATATATATATATATATATATATATATAATAATTTAACTTTTAATTGTTTAAGATGTTGCAACGTAGAGAGGGACTATCAACCTTTGGGAGCCAAATATTGGCCACTAAATTAACCAAATATGACGTCATTCCTTAGTTATTCTGAATGAATTTTACGCGATACAACATCGAATTATCGTAACTGTAAGACTATTGCCGAGTTGCCGAAATACTGCATTTACGTCACAAATATTTCAAAGTAAAGAGCAATAATAGTCCATAATTCACATGAAAAAAGAAAAAAAATTATTTAACCATAATTCTTTCTACTAAGTTTATCACTGAAATTATAAATAAAAGTCATAAATAAACTGGTTGACTAGCCCTGGCAGCTATAGTTTACCTGTATTAAAAAAATTCAAATTGTCGGACTATCTGACTTTTGTACTGACGTTTGTAGTCTACACTGATAACTAAGAATGAAAACAAAACATATTGGAATGTCTGCCTACCTAGACGATTCTAATGGTTGGTTTATATACGGAACAAGAATATGGAATGGGAAATAAGAATAGTACACAAGAATAAAAAATATGAAACCGTTTATATCGGACATAACATTTCGTCGCTGCGCCTGCGTACTTGCGTTGGCCTGTGTTTAACGGTTGTCGCATGACAGGTTGTTGCGTTTAATATAAAAATTTCAAGTTCAGTAATATCGATTCAGAAGATTTTGTAAATTTATTTGCTTGTGTTTCACACATTATATTGTTATTTCCAACCTTCTGATCACAGCTGGAAAACATCTGTTGAACAAATTTTATTTCGGCCGACATTTTGACCGTTATGCGCATGCTTATCGTCTCTTATTCTTGGAATAGGAATAAAAAGTTAAATATTACCAACTTTTCGTGTGTTAAAGTTAAATTTCATTCCTACATAAACCGATATGCGGCGCAGCTATGTTTTAACATCTTGTGTACTATTATTATTTCCTATTCTTTATTCTTGTTCCGTATATAAATCAACCATAAGTGAAAACCTGAATGCGTCCAGCATCTCAAAAAGGTATCGGCAGTGATACACACCCTATCCAAAATTATTTTTAATCACTCCCCTACAAGAAGCTTGTCGTTGTTATCCATTTACTGTATAAAATGCAATCCGAATATTCTTATTCGATGGCGGTGTGAAATATTCAAATATCAATGATGACTTAACCTAAAAACAGAAGAAAATATAAAATCTATGCCAATACAATGTGTTTTAATTTGTAATGTAATTCAACTGTATTGATATAAATTTATTAATAATAAAACAACATTAAAATAAATTCAGTTTAATATGCGTCTCTGAATATAATTATAAGTTACAGTATATAACAAGTAATTTACTAATCAATGGGCGTTTCTGTCCCATCTGACACAGTACAATAAGTTCGTCTCTATAAGACTTAGCCAACATACAACATAATATAAATACACCCATATTATCTAACACTGACACACTTAATACATTATTGTTACTATTTATCATTTAGTATATAACAAATATTTAGTATCTAAAGAGTAAGAACGTAGACCAGATATGTCATCCAAAGGTATTGATATTCAAAGAAGGTACAAGATTACTTCATAACTCAGCGGAAAATGTGTTTTATAATATGATTTAAAAAGAAGAAAAAACTTTAAAGACACTAGTTTTGAATATAAATAAACTAAATATCATTGTTAATAGAACTGTGAAATATTGGCATGAAAAACAGTCCATATAAAGGCTGATGATTCCAGGGGATAAGCAAGTGATGAGGATGAAAGAGAACGGTATGTTAAAGAAGACCTGATAAAAATAGAAAGACAAGCTAAGTGAATATCTAGCAAGTTTTATATATTATGCAACATAGTAGTAGAATAGTATTTAACGTCCAATTTTGTATAATGGTAGAATTAGGAAATAATTTCATTCAGCTTTTTGGACAAGTAGCGTTTATTTTAAACTACACAACGTTTCACCAACAACATTGTTGGCTTCTTCAGGTGCTATAACAATAACATGACAGTAAAGTAACAATCTTATATAATTATGAATTAATTTACCTATGTTAGTTAAACGTAACTCTAACAAACAGTACATCAGTCATCTCCAAGGATGGTGAAATTTACATCAGTCATCTGAAAGGATGGTCAGTCTTACTATCATTCTTTATTTATTGAATCTTTGTTAATCTCGAATATTAGTATATTTATCTCTAGTCTTGTTTGAAATGTAAAATTTAATTAATAGTCACTAACTTTGGTTATCAGAGTATTATATTTAAAATTTAACTCCTGTTTTTCCTATTTTCTGTATACTTCAAGTTCATATATTTTGTCATATGATATTCTGCAATTTCAATATCCTTAGAGATGACTGATGTACAGTTTGTTAGAGTTACGTTTAACTAACATAAGTAAATTAATTCATAATTATATAAGATTGTTACTTTATTGTCATGTTATTGTTATAGCACCTGAAAAAGCCAACAATGTTGTTGGTGAAACGTTGTGTTGTTTAAAATAAACGCTACTTGTCCAAAAAGCTGAATGAAATTATTTCCTAATTCTATATTATGCAACGAAAGACGGTCGCGATGAGATGGAGCATTTGTAAGGCCACAAGGCAGACTAACGATTTTAACAAATTGTTGGTGGAATTATTGTATTCGAGAGAAGAATTGTTAATTTTAAAAGTGGTCAAACAATATTGAAAATACTCGTATCGCATATGCTCTATACAAATTAAGAATATTTTTAGGGTTCTACTGTAAAGTTTGGGAGTTAGTCGTTTAAAAATTAGGATGACTAACATCCTTCTATTCATTACTAGTGTGGTGATTTCCTCGCATACATCTGTGTAGTTGAGTGTATCATACAGATGAAAGAGTCTTAAAATTTAACGTGAATTTCAAAGAACCTCTATTTGTTTTAGAGGAAAATCTCATGGAAAAACTAACTTGGTAGCTAAATATCCGCTGTCCAAGTAAGAACGACTGGGAACAATTTAGAAAATGTTGGCAAAACCGAGAGTTGAACGTGATACTTTTGCACAGATAACCACACAATAATCAACTGCGCTACAGTCGTTCTAAAGAGTATGATTTCTTAAATTCATTAAATTTTTGCCTGACGAAGTGACAAAATTTCAAATCCAATTCGATCCACCTACAAACAAGGATCACTATCGCTGATTTAGTAGATATTGGTTAAGAAGATACTTTAATTTATCAAAGCAATATGGAGTAGTTATGTGAATAATGTCAGTTCGACTGGCAGTGCTTAATAAGAAGGAAGAGAAAATACAAATCAAAAAAATTAATTCTTATCTAACAGTTCAATAGGGCACTACCAATGGGGAAGTCTATGTCCAGCAGTGGATCAATTTGTTTTGTATATGATATGATGATTTCAATGATATTTTCTACAATTTGATTATTGGAAAATAGGGTTTTCAAAACAACACCAAGTTCAGTTTTTATGAAACTATGGTATGTACTCACGTACAACTCAAAAATACAGACTTTTACGAAGTCAGATGAATACTCAACTCTGAAATTTCTATGCAATGTATTGCTTTACATGTCAATGAAAATTAAAGTAGTGAGAATGAAAATATCCAATCTAATCGAAGTGATTTCTTAGACCAGATTCCCGAACTCTTCGGTTGTACCCTGATAGAAACCAAGAGTAATGCCGAAGATCGTAAAGAGTGACGTTCCATCGTACACAAAAGATAATTCATGTTGCAAAACTTCTCAGTAATGAGGATAAAAGACATGAGAGAGAGAGAGAGAGAGAGAGAGGCAAGTGGTTGGGATTTCTAAAAAATTGAAATGGGCAAGCAAATGGTAAAGAGGACTTGGCTTAACTGACCATTTCTTGGTGTATGGAAGATGGCAAAAATAGAGAGACCTAATACTAGGAGTATAGACAATTGGCACACAATAGACCTGGAAAGACATGTTGTTTAACACAGTAAGATGGAGGATTTGTAATAGGGAGAAAGGATTATCCTGATACCTTATGGCCATGCCAACAAAAATTTTATAGACAGTTCTGATTAATTTAAAATGTTATTAGCATATATTTTAAATGAATCAGAATTCTGTTAGAAGTTATTTTTTGTTCTATTTGAGGACGCCAAAATTTGAGATGAAAAATCTCCTACGATACATTTTCCGCTATAATTAAATATATTTTTCTTACCCTGATGACATATGTAGTATTATGTTCTAAGTAATATGAAAGTAATGTTTTGTCAAGGCAGCTGTTACTGTTGAAGTAATGTTGAAAATTATTTTGGTAATTCTGTCGAGTGTATACAAGATTTTTAGTATTACTTAAATGACAGTATGAGTGGGTCTTGGAATTTCTATTAAAGAAAAATATGTTTACATTTAATTAAAAAATAATTTAAATAATGTTATTTTAAAATATATGATGAAAATTAAATTTGAAAATCGATTGTATGTTAAAACATAGATAAAAAAAATTAGAGTATAAGAAGAAAGATGAACACATTGTATGCGGGGCATAAGAATGTTTCCGGTAAGCACCCACTACTCCCAGAAGCAGTATTGGAACGATATGTAGTCTAGTTTAAGTTAGTACTGTTTATATTATATTCCAACTCACAGATAGACAATTTCTCATGTTGGAGCTTTTGTTTTAAAGACAAACTTTAAAGACAGAAACATTTTATTTTGGTTCTACTTAATAAAACCTTAATAAACCGCTTGTAAAACTTAACGAATGAACATGAATGAATAAAAACAACTTGCTAACTTTAACGAGCATAAATACGTTACCAATAAACGAATACGAAAAACTAGAAACATTGAAACAAAAATGAGGCTTTTGTCGATGTTCACCAGTCCAGCCATTAGTTCTTCCTTCTTCCCCAGTGCTAGTAAACCCATGAGTCAAACAAACTAAAACTGATTTATTTTTCCTCATATTTCCGTAAACTAAATTTGCGCGATTTAAAAAAAAAAGTAATATACTTTGATTTTTTGACTTGATTCTTCAAGGTCAACAACGCATCGCTTGAAGTAAGAGAACTATTTGCTAACTTCATTGCCAGCCTACAACATACGCGGCGCAATGATAATTTAATGTGGGATCATCGTGTATTGTAATGCGTGTTGCATAGATTCATATTATTATTTTTATGGTTTTTGTATATAATTGGTTCGAAATAAGTAATAAAATAACACAGCCCAACAGACATTTTGGTGCTTGCGAGTTTTTAACTGTCTCTAGGTAATTTTTGGGCACAGAATCCAAAATAGCCGTCAGATTTGGTCTATCAGATCTAGTTTTTGAGATACACAATATTGGCCTCTTTTTTTCAATAAAATATCTTATTTCTTAACTGGATAAAGATGCTGATAATTTTCATTATTAGACAGCACATCCGATTTTGAGACAATGTAACGTACTGCCTTTTTCTGGATTTTTTCAAGGCATAAAACATATTTATTGTAAGAAGGATTTTATATAACTTATCCAACATTATCTTCAATTTAAAAAAAAAAATCAAATTGAAACTATATTTAGTCTAAATTCTATGGCCAAAACAAAGCTACATTACCCTCTTAATGACAATACACATAAGAAAGTAAAATGGAACTAAACGAGAGTATCGTAGATAATTTGCAAATTGTTATGTTTATTTTGGTGTCATTAATCGAATTGTGACAAGTGAGACGCAACATGAGTTGCATATGTTTTATTAGTACAGTAACATTGTTAATTTTTTTACATTTTTATTAAAATTTTTATGGTACGTCGCAAAGAATTGTCTACTAATTTGACAAGGTTTAGAAGCACTGGTCTACCAACAGCACAGATTTTTCCAAATCAAACGAACAGTTTCCCTTGAAATACAGCTATAGGCAGCGTTCTAGCAAACAGATTCTCTAAGCAATGCCGCAGAAAAGTTCGTTTAGGTTTCATGTTGCGCGTTTATGTGCGTTATGTTCGTTGATGTACCTAGATGTATAAAGCCTTGCATATTCTGTTCATTCGTTAGGATCTACACGGTTTTTGACTTGCTTGAACCCGCATACAATGTGTAAAATTTTGGCAACATGATTTATGATAATACCGTAACAGTATGTAGTGAATTGTTATGGTATAATTGTAATATGGTATAGTTGTAAATAATAATGAACTGATGCTTTTTTATGTGTCATGTTAGACTTGCTACTACACTTTTAAATTACCTATTTTGGAAAGTGCTTGTATGCATTGAAGAAAGATATAGATTAGTGATAAGAATTTTGTGAATATGATAAAATTATACCCATGCTATGATCCAAGTGCAGCTAGAAATTTCACATAATTGTGGAAAAAATGATAATAAAACAGAACAAAAATTATTGACGCATTTTATAGAAATATAAATTAAAATTAATTATAGGTGGTATATTCTTAACAATTTTATATGATACTAACATAAAATACAAAAAAATAATCATTTTAATTTTAGTAGAGGGAGATTATATTTTAAAAATATTAATTTTGAGTCTTGAATTTTTAATAAAAATCGTTGTAAACATTGCACTTTTGCAACAATATTTTGTAAACTTATTATTGTTTTTTCTATTCTGAACCCTAAAACTTTTCACAATTTAGCTTAAAAATTTAAATTAACCTTAATATAAAAAAAGTACTCCCTACGTCCGAAAATATTGTACTTTAAAAAATGTGAGATTAATCTTGATCTTTTTTTTGTTTTTCTAAATAAGTTGTTGCTAGGCAACTAATAAACAACTAGCGCGCAAATAGTTTTGCATATGCCAAAAGTAATTTACAAAAAAAAAACGCGTATTTTAGACAAATTAAAGTGACCCGCTGTTTTAACAAAATGGCGAATTTTGATCAAAATTGTGTTGAATTGCAAGAAAGAAGTTCCAAATCGACTTAGATCAGAACAGCCAAATAGTCCAGATTTTAATGTATGGGATCTTGACTTTTCAATTCTATACAATCCTTACAACAACTTCACAGAATACAATCGACGAACTGATTGAATGCGTACAAAATACATTTAATGCATTAAACATACAAACCCTTGATAATGTTTTTCTAACAATGCAAACTTGTCTAGAAGCAACCATGTTAGCAAAAACAAGGAATTCCTATAAGATTCCGCACATTAATAAGGCAAAACTTCATCGTAAGGGACGATTACAAACATTATCATGTCCCATACAAGCTGTGGAGACAGCCACGTACTTGTTAAATTAAAACTTTTTGTATTATTCTTTGTTTTAGTAGATATTTGTAACTATTTCATGAATAACATAAATCTAGTTAAGCCAAATTGTGAATGTATGTACTATATTTACGGACGGAGAGAGTAGTATTTATTTTGTAAACTATAATTTTAAAACAATTTTTACTAATAAAGATTTAAAACATTTTTACTCATCATATATTACACTGGTGAACAAATTTAAACTATTTTTTTGCTCACTTAGATCTGATACTTGTTTTTAACTAATTTTGGGGTGCTGATTTCAAAAATGTTAACAGGTCAATCACGTCAAATTTTTGTTGTATTGTATTTTGACTTTTTTCACCTTTTCAAGTTCTGATATAATTGTCTACTTTAATCTCAACTTCGTTCTTGTTGTCCAGTATATTTCGTAGGGGTATTATCATCATCTGGGGTGCAACATGAGCGTGAAACTTCATGTTTTAAACAGTCATCTTGACAAATTTCCTGTCAATCTTGGAGATGTTAGTGATGAACAGGGTGAACGTTTCCATCAGGATTTAAAAGAAATGGAGAGACGTTATCAAGGAAGGTGGGATACTCACATGATGGCTGACTACTGTTGGAGTATTAAAAGAGACTTATCGGGAATGGTGCACTCCAGAAGATCTTACAAACGACCATTTAATCCTTAAATTATTTTGTATTTTTATTTTAACACTCCAATGCAATAAAATGTAATTAAAACTGTTATCATTTTCTTTCTTTCACTATAAATAAATTTTAAGAATATATTCTAATTATTAAGTCCTTATTGTTCGCCAAATTTGTACCAATTACAGTATCGACGTCTAAAATTAAACGATAGAAGCATTATTTGGCCGAAAATATGTATTTGTTGTATAGCAAAAATCTGATGTGATACGCAAAAACTGATGTGATATTTGAGTTCAGCAGCACCAAATTAGTAAGAAACAAGTCTTAGATGTAAGTCAGCAAAAATTGTGTTGACCAGTGTTATTATTGATAAAAATATCCGTATAATATCCGCAACGAAATCAGCAGATACAGATGCGGATATGGATTTCCGCGAATACGAAAATCTGGCATATCTCTCATAAATAGCGCTTTCAAAAGTAGGAAAAGCGTTATGTAGCTTCAGAGGACAATTTTGAAGGACTTTAGGATAATTTTGTAATTAAATGTTATTCTAAAAGTTAAGTATTTTTTATAAATCGTTGTACACTGTAAAAAAAGTAGTGTTCAAGGAACTTCATGGTACACTAAAAAATGAAGTTTTAGTGTACAATGAAGTCCCTCGCTTTTCTTGTTAATTATTTACACTTCTTTTTTGGTTCAATTTAGTGTAAAATTTACAGTTACATACTGGTTAAATTATAGTGTTAAAAAATAAATAGTGTTAAAGTAATGGTAATTTTAACACTGAAAAAGTAATATTTCATAAAATACTACCAGAATAAATGAAGATTTACATGGTGATTTGGTTAAAAATAGTGAACTTTATACTTTTTTTAAATGAAAATTTTAACCAAACTGAGAACAAACTTTTACACTTTTTTGCTGTGTACACTGTTATGTAATCTCCCTATTATGCCACCTAAATATGACTAATGAAGCTTAATAAATAAAGCATGCAACTTAAAAGAACGGTAATAAAAAAATGAAGAAGTTCCTCGTACCCAAACATACTTTAAGAATTTTATTATGTTTTTAAATATTTCGACACAGCCAAATATTATTTTCTAACGCGTATACACACATATACTTTCCTAATTAAACTTCAACAGACAAGTATCTACAAGATTTTTGATTTACTATACTACATATAAAGCTACATACAATATTTGGTCAAAATATAGCAACCTACATATTAAAAAATATATCTTATTTTGGACATACCGATTTCCGATCAAAGATTTTTTTTAAATTTTCATATACAATTGATTGTATATATGTCATGTGATATGTTATACCGCAAAGATATGACAAATATATGTTCATCAGTGACTGGCACTTTATAAGAAGTTCCTATTTTAGTTTGAGTATTGTCTGAAGTAATATATTATGATTTGTTTGATAGATTTTTAAAGCTTTCTTTATCCTTTGTTAAATCTATTTAAATACGGTTTGATTATATCGTGTATGCAACGAAACGCAGAGCAGTTTAACATGGGATTTTAAATATGTGCGGAAAATGGCTCTTCTGTACATTTTAGAGCAAAAATACAAGAATAAAAAGTTGTTTAAAATTAGTTTTTATATTTAGAGTCTAAATTTGATGCCATAGAACGACTGTAACACTAGATATTTGGAAAATAAAATATGATGTTTTCGTCAAAATTCAGATGGAAATAAATCGCCTTAAAATAAAAAAGTTCTATCTACAATTTTGAGAAAAATGTGATTTTTAGATTAATAATTCTACTTTCCTAATAATATTATATTGCCATTTATTACGGTAAAAGTTTTTTAATTTTAAAACCTTAGAACTGAGAACCGTTTTTCTTCACTGATTGAGCTTAATTTTAATAACAAACTTCAATCAATATGCTCACGTATCTGTAATGCAGTAGACTGAACCTTTAATATATTTGAAGAGGAAATAGTCCACTGCAATAGAGATAGGTCGTTCATGAACAAAAACCGGCTCGCTGAGCCGGCTCAGTACACTGACCGAAGTGACATGGTTCACCAAATTGAAATGAGCCGACTCACGGCTCATTGCATAGTTTCAAGTTTCAAGCATACGATTGATTGGAAGATTGTGAGCAGTGACCGAAGTAATCCAGATCTGGATCGATGTCATGTTTAACTTCGCGAAAACTCGGCTTGTAATGTATTATCATAAAGTGTATTTTGTCATCAATTTTTAGGGCAGTCTATATGAAACTAATAGGCTTAGTCTGTACTTTCTTACAACCATACTATTTAAAAATATTAAAAATATTGCCCAAATTCCAGATGTCCGATTTATAAGGGCAATAAACATCGGCATAAACTTAACACATCTGGTTTAAAATACAGTAGCTAAATAAAGTGAATTGTTTGTTTACTATTAACCAGGCAAAAATATTTGATAATTCACTTCTATAGATTTTTATTTATTTAACTTCATTATTTCTCTATAACAAGATAATGAGGAAGACAGAGAGAGAGAGGGAAGAATCTGTCAATAAGTCATAATTTACGTCTTGAATTCATACTAAAAATATTAACAAGAATAAAGGTAATAAAGAGGCAAATACTCAGACGTTTTTCTCGCATTTATTCCACTCGACCAAACAATTCCGCTTTCCGCTGTCTGTTCATGTAATGCAAGAGCCGGCTGAGCGACGTTCTACCTACATATTGCAAACCAAAAACCGTGTTGAACGGTGGGAGAACTGACAACTGACCGACCTGATCCTCGGAGATACGTTTACTTAGACGGATGTCTGAGCCGGCTCAGAGAGCCAGATCAATGAGCCGGGTCAATGAGCCGGATCAATGAGCCGGATCTATGAGCCGGATAAATGAGCCGGATCAGATGATCTTCCACTGATCCGGTTCCGCAAACTGAGCCGAATTCCCCATCTCTACACTGCAATGCCTTTATGAATTGATATATTATTTATAAGTAATGTATTTGCTTCATAACATTCAGGTACAAGATTGATGTTTGAATTCGATTTTCTCAAAATGATCAGATACAACCCTTTTAAGGTCTCGAAATTATAAAACTAAATTTTAATAAAGCTCTCTACAACAATAAACAACTTTTTATTGTTGTATTTTTGCTCTAAAATGTACAGAAGAACCAATATCCACACTAATTTAAAATCCCATGTTATAATGTTCCGCGTTTTGTTGCACACACGGTATAATAATAAGGTTAGGCTAATTTATATTCAGAATAGAGCTACACAATAGTCTTCACCAAACTCTCAGATATTCCCCCATTTAAATCAGAAATATCCCTACATATATTCGTCTTTCAACCTGGTAGTTGTTAGAGTTTTCGAGATAGCAATTGTGGGTAAATTAAAACGAACACCATATTCATATAATAGGGGCAATGTTAGAGAGTATAAGAGGAAATATCTAAGAGAGGGATATCTGAAAAGGAGAGTTATATCCCAAATCAGATCTTCCCAAGCCAACACCTTTTTTTAGTTAAGAGGTTCTGACTTGTTAGTAGTTCTTAACTATACTATTTTATTTTCCTGTTTTACAAAGATATGAGTAATATATTATTTTGATAATAATGTTAATTTATCACCCTTTGGTCCACATTTTGATATGAAATTTGCAAGTTATTCTTAACCTTTTTTATATTACTCGATCTTTGTTTTTGAGGTAAATCTATTGTCAGAAAGCTTTAAAATATACTGTTGGCCTGATTTGACTTAAAAATTTTATCTACATTTATAACTACCCTATCTATTTAAAAAATTAAAATATTTGGCACAAATGCTAGTCAAAAATTTAGTCTAAATCAAGCCAAATTTAGAGGACATTGATATAGTAAGCCGTTTTTGAGTTTATGAATGTTTAAGATCATGTGGGACAAAATACTTTTGCGTTTTAATATAAAAGAACAAATTTAGCAGACTGTTTCATATTAAAGAACAAAAAGTCTAAGTATAATGACGATTATAGTATAGGAAAAGAATAATTATATCGCCCGGATATGAGTCAGATTATCTGTTCTAGATAATCTACTACAAAGCCAAATTTTGAAAGTGCACTGAATGCAATCGTAAGCTCAAAGCATCCGTTAAAAGTGGAAACAACACAAACATGGTCTATATATGCATAGGCTTAAATATGACCCTGAGTTCCTAATTCTACTACGTAGACATGTTTCTATTTTTAAATGAAATATTGCTAGATTTTCCCATTTGCCAAAACAAAAAAATAGTTAATATTTGACCATATATCTGGCCAAATAATGTTTCATTTTAACGGCACATGATCTAAAAATACGGTGACCATACATTTTTTATTTTAGAGGACAGTCCTTAAATTGGAAATACTGTCCCTTATTTTCAATTTTTAGTTTTTATTTTATTGAAATATATACTATTATTGCTAAAGTCATATTTTACTTTTAAAAGCATACGGCATCAGCTTTGGATTCCCATTTTAAAGATCCTGTTATGTCAATAAGAGATATTCTAGCAGCTCTAATGCATAAAGTCTTCGAGCACTAACAGTACATAGCATGGGCGCATAGCATAACTATATATGGCATAATTACTGTTTATAATAAATAAATGCCAAAATTTAAAAGGTATTTCAAATAGCAAATATCAAATACCTATCAAATTATTTGAAATAATTACTCATCTGTGACAAATAATATTTGAAATACTAGGGAGATATTTGAAATATTGGAAAAAAGATGAAATAATAGGGAAATATATGAAATAATAGGGAAATATTTGAAATATGTACTAGAGAAATATTTGAAATATGTACTAGGAAAATATTTTAAATATGTACTAAGGAAATATTTGAAATATTAGGAAAATATTTAAAATACTAGTAATATTTGAAATATGTACTAGGGAAATATTTGAAATATTTCAAATGCTGGGAGATATTTGAAATAATAGGGATATATTTGAAATATTAGAATATATTTGAAATATTAGGGAAATATTTGAAATACTAGGAAAATATTTTAAATGCTAAAGAAATATTTGGAATATGTTCTAGAAAAATATTTGAAATATGTACTAAGGAAATATTTGAAATACTAGGAAAATATTTTAAATGCTAAAGAAATATTTGGAATTGTTCTAGGAAAATATTTGAAATATGTACTAAGGAAATATTTGAAATACTAGGAAAATATTTAAAATACTACGAATATTTGAAATATTAGGAAATATTTGAAATATTAGGAAATATTTGAAATATTAGCAAATATTTGAAATACTAGGAAATATTTGAACTATGTACTATGAAAATACTACGAAAATATTTGAAATGCTGGGAGATATTTGAAATAATAGGGATATATTTGAAATATTAGGATATATTTAAAATATTAGGAAAATATTTGAAATACTAGGAAAATATTTTAAATGCTAAAGAAATATTTTAAATACTTCTAAAGTATTACAAATACTGACATTTTCAGACAACAAATATCAAATACAAATACCACGAAGAAAGTATTTGCGAATAGAAATACCAAGAGAAATACTAGAAAATATTTGAAATACTAAGAAATATTGGAAACATGTACTAGGGAAATATTTAAAATATTAGGAAATATTTGAAATATTTACTAAGAAAATATTTGAAATATTAGGAAAATATTTGAAATACTAGAGAAATATTTGAAATTCTAGGAAAATATTTTAAATACTAGGAAAATAAATGAAATACTTCTAAAGTATTTGAAATACTGACATTTTCAGACAAATATCAAATACAAATACCATGGATGAAACTAACTGCGCTTGCTCGCGACCCTACGCTGTGATTCAATTCACATAATACAAAATAACTACAAAAAGATCAAGTCATGCCATTATGCTATGCTATGCCATTATACAGTTATGCATTTGTATTATAAACAAATCGACGATAGTTCTATCTGCGCATCTTCTATTTTATCATTACGCTATACGCCTATGCTCATTTGCTTATGCATATTTATTAGTTGCGTTCGCAGACACAATACCTGACAAGTTGGAATAGGATGCGAGTGCGCTTTATTACTTTCGAATCAGAATTTCAATCGTAGACACAAAAGCAATAATGCGCACGCGCGTCTTACGTGTCAGAATTCCACATGAGATGCTATTATACAAAAAGCTTACGCCCAATAATAAGGACTTAAGTTCTAAAGCTTCTACGATATTTGAAGTAAATACGACCTTGCTTATTTTGGAATTATATTTCAAATTTGATCGTCTTTAATTGGTCAACGTATTAATAAACATTCATAAACTTATTGAGTATTTTTCGCAGCTGTAATCTTTAAAAAGCGTTCATGCTTTTGATTTTACCTAAGATAGATAGTGCCAGTAAATGGATTAGGTCACAATGGTTGATTTTATATCCATTATTATCTGCTATAAAGCTCCTTAATAAACTGTTCACAACCACTGTACACCACCATGGAAGTGATGACTAAACGAAACAAAATGCAGCGAAATCTTTCAATTATACTAATTTTCTATAGCAACAAATACTGCTTTATATCACTTGATGTCTAAAACACATCATTCTTCAATTCTAAACACAAACGCTAAACTAATCACTATTCA
Organism: Liopterus haemorrhoidalis; assembly: GCA_963971575.1. Taxonomy (NCBI): domain Eukaryota; kingdom Metazoa; phylum Arthropoda; class Insecta; order Coleoptera; family Dytiscidae; genus Liopterus; species Liopterus haemorrhoidalis. Next base: position 10,534,390 of record OZ020618.1, on the reverse strand, counting down.
AATATTAATCTCTAAATGATTAGATTCTGAAGGAGTAAATCTAGTTAAGGAATCTATTGTAACTTTATATCACAGAAATAGGTTAGAAGGGGTGATTTATAATTTCATTCAAATAACAATAATAAATTATTTTGATTATTTCTATTGATTTTGAAGAGATTTGTGATTGGTCTACATTAATATAAATTCTAGAAATCATACCATTTAAACTAGAAAATTATACAACAAAAAATTTGCTAAAAATATGTTTTTTAGTTAACGCTACGTACAACCCCACAGATTATTAGTTTCTTATACAAAACTAACAAACTGAAATAAAATTAGTAACAATCTATATATCAAAATTTTCAGCGAATTTTTATCTATCTAATATGATATTTTTGATTGTAGAAAAAATTATTGTAAAAATCTTATTGCTCAATAACTTAATAATAGGTATCACACAACAATGTTCTGTAATTTTTTAAATATATTTGTGGTTTTCAAATAATTTTTATATTTATATAGTTTTGTGTAAAAATGTTCAAATAATACGTCAACATTTTTTTCGACATGATTGTTTATAGTTTAGAGCCTTCGTCGAAAAATATTATACTTAATGATAATGAAATGCCACTTGGTACAAGTATTCTTTACATAAAATAAATCATTTTTATCCGCAGCACCTATATTAAGAACCGCGGCAGATTCGAGGTGGCGGCAAAAGTAGATTACCAAGTACAGTAACTATAAGTAATTTTCACAATAGAACAAATTATCTCCAAACATATTTGTAGAATGGAGCCTTAGCTACAATTTGCCGCATGGTACACAAATATGCGTCGAATGGTTTACAAGATGGCGTCTATAACGCAATTTGTTTATTTACAATTACATGACAGTTCTTTTTACAGTTAAAAATATCCTATTAGATAGATAAAAATTCGCTGAAAATTTTGATATATAGATTGTTACTAATTTTATTTCAGGTTGTTAGTCTTGTATAAGAAACTGTACGGTTGTGCGCACCCTTAAGTTTGATTAGATAACTTTTTTCGTATTCATATCCCGATGACTTCATCGGGATATGAATCGGTATTCTTGTACTCCATGTTACATGGACCATGTAGCCAAAACTGCTAACAATCATGCATAGTAAGATGGCAGTTATTAAAACAAAGCTTCAATCATGATCTTCTTCATCGGACCTGTTGAACAACGAGCACAAATATCGATTGCGTTGTACTAGAAAGTGATAAAGGAACGATAGACTTTAGAAAAAGACCTTTTGGCTCGCAACATGAGGATTTGATTGGCATGCGGAACTGGTTCAGAGTTCATATCTATAGAACTCTTTGGAATGCAACATTGTTATAGTTAACAGACGAAGAAATCTGCTGGAGTCAGCTGTCAGCCATGAGGAAGCCATTTGTAGAATATTTTGATGAAACTCTTTTGGAATGTGAGTAAGGTGTGCATTGCTAGGATGGCAGTTAAAACGAAGAAATGCCCTGGCTCAACTGTAAGAAATTAGGAGGTAATGGTTCAACTCTTTCGGAATGCAACGAGGAAGGTGTGCACTACCAAGATCGTAGCCAACATGTGAAAAAATATCTTGGTTCAACCGTCAGAAATGAGAAAATTATCTAGAAAATATTCTAAGAAAATGGTTTTTCTCGATTATTTCCAGTGAAATATTCTAAGATATATACACTCATCAAAATAGTGCCGGGATATGCAATGTAATACACAGTGAAATCAAAAAATGAATGTTCATTTGTTTCCCCTTTCACATATTTCACGTTTTTTTTTATTACCTTTGCTACTAAAGTAATTAGCAAGGACTAATTTTTTTGCAATGAAAATTCCAAGCCTGAGCAAGTTTCGATCCCGAGACCTTATTAACGCAGGGCATGGGTGTTACCACTACGGTACGTCGTTTGCCTTATTTCCCCTTAAAAACCCTACCAATAACATGTAAACAAAGCCAATACGTATGTATCAACCACCCATACGCCAACCTTCATAAGACTACCCTCCACTAGATACAGACTCAAATTGCGCAGATGTCAATACTTACATCAACACCTGCGACATTTGGGCTTGACTTTAGAAAAGCTCAGTCCCATGAATGGTGGCACATGGGCGACCAGCACACGCGGCTGGCCTGTCTACACACCAATAAAAAATCTTTATAAATAACAAGCAAACATTACTTTCCTATCCTCATCAAATACTTCATTAAATATCCCTAGATAATCTTGACGAGCTTATAAAGGCATTTGCATTTATGGGGAATGGTGTAGATCTTACAATTTAGAACTATACTAACTATAGGAAGACGATGTCCTAATCTAGACAGTTTCACATCTATGATAAATAGAACATGTTGAATGAATGCTGGAGGCTGAGACAATCGGAAGAACCTAAAAACCAACAGGTAGCAGATTTACCGCCAAAAGGATCTATAGATCAAGTTGAAAGAGTCGTTAAAATATGTGAGAGAGTGGAAGACTAATTCAGGAAAAAATTGGAAGAAGTTTGAGTAGGCCAAGGCCTATAAAGGATTGTCGAGCTATGACTGATTACAATAAATGATTCCGATTTACATCTATGGATTTCTCTGTCAGCCACATTGAAGAAGTTATCTGAATAATAATGCGCTGGAATTGTTCAATTCTTAAAAAATGCATACAGCATCAACAGAAAAAAAGAATTTCCTGGAATCAATCAAAGCAGAAATTAGGAAGTCATTTGGGGAATAAGTTGCAAACTTACGATAGCAAAGAAATGGCTTCTTCAAAATATTTTGGACAAGCTATGGGTGCGCACAAATATCGAATCTTGGAGAACATCGTACAAAAGTAGTTTGAAGGAAAAGGTGCTGGATGTAGAAGGATTTCCTGGCCCTCTAATCTGAATTAATGGTTCTTACTTGTTCTTCAGATGATTTACATCCAATATACTTTTTTGAGGAATGTGGAATCCTGCAAAACAGAGTTTGAAGGAAGAGATCCCGGATGCAGAAGGATCTCCTGTCTCGCTAATCTGTGGTAATAGTTCTAATTCGTTCTTGAGGTGACTTGCATTAAATCATTTTCGAAGTGAAATTAGAAATGAGTAATTTACCAAAGTAGTTGAATTATAACGTCATTGACAAAGAAAATAGTCATTGTTTGATGAAACGTTCCCCAAGTAAGGAATTTTTTAAAAGATTTTGTAGCTCTAGTTGCAAGTTTGTGCAATTATTGGATGCAAGTAGACGTGATGATATTTGTAGTTGAACCATTTAATTATCATTTCCTTGTTTTTCTTGAAACTTTATAATCCAAATTAAGAATTATAATTATCTAAAAGTGTCAGGTATAAGTTTGGCTTTCTTGAATTAAATCCAAGAACAATAAATGCTAATTTAGAATCTTATACTATTCACTGTATTTTAATTTTAGTTACGAGATTAAATTAAGAATACAATGCAAAAGTTTCAGACTAGAAGTGTACTTTAAAAATAAGTTTTTCTAGTTTAAATGGTATGAAATATAAAAAGATTATCCTAGGATTTTTTACATCAGGTTTAATTTAAAAATGTCTGTTTAGAATATATAACTGTCGGATATGGTTCAAATATTTTTTTCTGTCATGCTTTCTGAACTTGGATAATGAGAAAAAAATATATATGTTTAACAAATTTCTTTGCAATGGAGTCCAGGAAAAAGCTGCTACAAGTGTCATGGATGGAAAGGAAAACTAATACTTCAATTATCCAAGAACATAAGTTCACGAGTAGGGCCTGAAAGGTTTTCTGAAAGCTTAGTTAACTATAACCAAATGGTTAGAAAATAGTTGCTATGATTACTTATGGGATTATTATATTGTAACCGAGTTTAACCAAAGGATTAAACTCGATTAAACTTTTAGAAATCAGCCCTTAGAGATATAATACAGGGGTAAACTGATGGGAGAAGGTCTGGTTTCCTATTAAGGGCCGGTTTCTGAAAGCCTAGTTAACTATAACCAAATAGTTAGAAAATGGTTGCCATGGTTACTTATGGGATTGTTTTATTGTAAGTAACTGAGTTTAACCAGAAGATTAAACGCAGCTAAGCTTTTATAAACCGGCCCTAAGTGGACAGATTAGATTAAGGAAGTAACTGGTTCTTCTGTTATAGAAGCCACAGGAGAGGCAAAACATCGACACTGTTCAAAAGATATGAAAAAAATAAAGACATCATAAGTCAAGATTCTTCTAGTTAGAAGAAACATGCACAGAAAAAGAACATAATCTATCATTCGTTTAGGTCAGTGGTTCTTAACCGCTGTTCCGCGGAACACTATTATTCCGTGAATTTATTACAAGAGTTGCGGGAAATTGACTTGTATATACAGTTTTTTTCAGAACTGTTCAAGCATTGTTTACTTTTCTTTTATAAGAGATGTGAAGGAGGTTAAATTAAGAAAGATCGAGTATTTTACTCTGAAATTAAGAATATTATATTAGAAAAACAATTGAACAACATATAAGCGAGTTATTTTAAAAGAATACTCTTTTTAAATTTATTTTTCTTTATTGTTTCTTTATATTTATTTTGTCTATCGCAGTGTTTCTCAAACTTTCGAAATATGCGGACCATTTTCAGAACTCCACGGTAACCGCGAAACACCAACATCAACTTTTTTTGCGAAAAGATTCATTATTAATACTAATGAAATTTTGTGTGAGTGGACCACCAAGAACTGACTCGCAGACCACAGTTTGAGAAGCACTGGTCTGCATAGCAAATTTATTTCTCTTTAATAAATCATTGTAGTACTACGGTTTAAACCCAGTATTAAAAAGTTATTATGTCTTGATTATAAATATAAAACCCTTGTAAAACCATTATAATTCCAAGGTGTCATAATCAAAAGTGTTCCGCGATTTCGAAACGATTAAGAACCACTGATTTAGGGTAACACCAGAGTACTTGCGAATAAGATAATTATTTTAGCACAGTCAAAAATCTAAAGACAAGATTTGATTGTCAAACACATTTTAAAAGTTTACGTATAGTTCGAGAATGTTAGGAAAAGACTAGAGCATTGTTATTATCTGTCAGGTTTGTCACCTTTACAGCCTCCTACCAGCTCCCTATTCTTTTTCTTATCAATTTTATCTAATACACTTATCCGTTCAAGTTGTTTTTTATCTTTAAATTATATTTCTTTGACTGTGATAAAGAGTTAATTACTTAGTTAAAACTTTTGGCGCATAACAATGGCTATTTGCGCCACTGTAAGAAACACTAATAACCAAAGATTATTTGCTCCAAAATTTAAACTAACCAACTCTCCTAAATCTCTATCAAATTAACCCAATTTTCGAGTTAAGTTGACATCAAAACTTCGATCAAAAAATAATTTGTCCGAAAGGTTACTCAGAACAATTTGAAATGAAGTGATCAATAAGGTAGACAATAAATTAAGGAAGCATGATAGACGATGTGGAAGAATTGAAGATTCATGGATGTGACAGACAAAGGACTTAGAACTGAAGCTATTGATGTTCTAAAATCATTGAACCGAAAAATCGACACTTACATTCTAAATTTACAGACATTTTTATATTTTTTTCTATATATCGTATTTGGAAATGTCACATGCCTGTTTATTGATTGGATTTTGAAAAAATAAGGTACTGTTACATAGAAAAAATATCTATTGTGTATAAAATTTGTGCGTTCATTTGTACTGATGAATTTTGTGAGTCTTGTTTGAAAAAATAGACAAATGATGTGCTTTCATTTTATTACTGCTTCAAAAAAAATATATCATTTAATTTTATTGTTGCATTCGTTTTCCATAGCTGAAATTTTTCATTTTTAGTGAAACGTATCAGTTAATCAGAAGCACCCAAAGAGGAACTAAGTTAAACTTACATCACTTTACTGGCAAATATAACCTATAAATTATAACAAGTAACAGCTGAAAACAGAAACTACCGAAAAAGTAATTGCATCATGACATCTCTTTAAGTACTTGGTACCAAAACCCTTTGTATGGTTCCATTTATTGAAAAATTAATATTTTCATAATGTTAATGCTGTTAATTAACAATAATGTGGACAGTAATGTCAAATATATAGTTTATTGAAAAATAGAAATAGATACTGCAATAAACACGTTGCACTTAGATGTCAGCTTATCTAGTCTTAAAGTTTCATAGGTTAAGTTAGCGTTAAGTGAAGCGGGCGCGTTCGTTTTATCTTTTATTGAATTACAGATATGTCTCTTCAGTTTTGAAACAAGTGAAATGAAGCGATAGTAAAACGAAAACCTATTTTGTGAACTTTAGAATACATGTAAGTACGTAGAAACGTGACTATAACATATGTTTCCACATGTAATTTTCCCGTTTCTACGTTTTCGCGTGTCTTAGGCTGTGTCCACACTATGTCAATTGGCAAATTCAACTGGTTTTGCAAATTAGTGGAGACGTCCACACTGTCAGTTCAGGGTAGAGTGCATCAGTCTATCATCAGGTCTGTTCAGCGTAGCCTGTGAATAACGTTTTGTAAAGCCACCTACAACCGGTGTGCCAGGGTTCATCAACGCTAGTTCTGTACAGAGGATGTGTTGAAGAAGCGTCAGTGCTGGCCAAGTACAAACTATGTTGGTTGAGACTTGTGATTTGTTGCCCATACACACGATCCGCGGAGCTAGACATGTGTGAACATTGTCAGTGACTTGCCACGCCGACTTAAGCCCAACTCGTATTTGTAAGCTACTTGGCACAGTTGGCACGTCCACACTATGAGCGTCGGCGCGTCTTTCTTTGACCCAGACCTCCATCAGTCGGTTTGCAATTGACATGCCACGTAACCTGTTAACATAGGTCAACGACATGTCCACACTTATTCAGCTTTGCCAACTGGCATAGTGTGGATGCAATTTTACGTTAGACGTTACGTTTTAGCAAATTGTAACATGAATTCAGCACTGCTTAGGGCCTTATCCTAACATTGTGATGAGGCAAAGGATGCACAGTAAACACTTGAATATATAAAGTTTGTTAAGTAAAAAAAATACGCGATTTTTGCGCGGTTCAATGCTTACTAAGAGAGAATAGTGACATGATAAGAAGCAGCAGTCACTTTTGTGTCAATTGCTGTTTGTTTTTCTGCTATTTAATTCGATTTTATAGCGGTTTTTGTAATTCGGCGCCTATTTATTTTCGCCAGGTTAGTTTGGGTCTTCCAATACGCCTTTTGCCCGGCGGTTGTTCCAGTCCAACGCTTGGTTTGCAATGCCATCCAGTTCTCACCTAAAGGTATGACCAATCCACTTTCGTTTGCTCTTCTTGATTTCTTGTCGGTTCTCTGTTTGTTCTATGACAGCCAGAACCGTAACTAATTTTTTCTGGGCCCTGTTCTTGGTTGCACAAAAATGTTATCCACAGTCTAAGTAGGCACCCCATCGATGATTTTTCGGCCCCCCTTTCGTGTTGGGCCCTGTGCCTGTGCACCTGTTGCACCTGCCTAGTTACGGCACTGATGACAGCGATGGAAAACCGTTTTTTCCAGATGGGTCAAAATTGAATTTGAAATTTTGTAGATTCAAATCGCGGGTAATGCGGATAATAAATAAATAAAAATCTGTTGCCTTAGGGTGCAAGTAATTGTGTGGAATTCCCTGCTAATCTCGCTAGTTCTACCTGAGCAAGTGGCTTTGTGTTTGACGTGTATAATACAGGTATATAACGCTGTCAGGACAGAATTACACTGGACAAAATTACACGGGACAAAATTACACAGAAGAAAATTTTCGTATGTGTAAATTAAAGTAAATTAAATGTGTAATTTTGTCTTAGTGTAACTTTCGTATGTGTAATTTCGTCCTTGTGTAATTTCTTCCCTGTGTAATTCTGTCTATGTGTAATTTCTTCTGTGTAATTTTATCCCGTGTAATTTTGTCCAGTGAAATTTCATCATGTAACCGTATATAACAGCTAATAGTTCCTCCATCTCGCTATTATTATCATATTTGTAGTTTTTCCTACCCTATTTCGTGAATGCACTCGCTTAGACCCAGCCTTAAAATCTCTCTTCAGAATCTTCAGAACTACAAAGATCTTTTTTTTGTGTGAGTCATTTAAAATCGATATACCGGTTAGACGTTCTCCATCACTATTCTATGAACTGCCTTAGGTCTTTATTAGTGATGGTACATGGCGAGTGAATGACAACTATAATTCGCAAATTTGCTCTTCTTGATTTCTTGTGGAATCTCTGTTTGTTTGTGAACTGCCATAGGTCTTTATTAGTTATTAGTCATGCTACATGGCCAGTGAATGCCTACTATAATTCGCAAACATTTATTAATAATTTGTAATTAACTAGTCATCATTTCTGTGTCTCACCAAGTACAGCAAGACTGACCTTACATGGCTGTTAAAAATGCGTAGTTTTCTCTTTCGAGAGATAATAGTCAAACGCTAGAGATGTTGAGCAAATTAAAAAATCTTGCCTTACGAGTTCTGGCATTTATATCAACATCACTTCCCACACTTTCGGTAACTATACTCCCTAATTAGCAAGACCCGTCTATTCGACTGATATCTGTATCATTTAATTGGAGTGATCTTAGTTTTCTAGATATAGATGCATAACCCACGCTTATTTGCCACTGTGCATTCTGCATTGAATTTTCCTTGGGTATCGTGGAAATTTTGGTCAGCTGTATCATATCATCTCGCTATTTTCCCTCGCCTTTTACTAGGTATTGGGCAACGTGCCCAGTCCTTCATTTTTTTTATCAAAACCTCATAGATTGTATTGTAGTTTAACAATGTTTCGAAATAAGTTTTCCGTAAATTAACAGAAATAAGCTTTTGAATCGATATTTTAATATTCTATTTTTAAAATAAAGTTAATAAAAGTTAAATTTTGTGTTCTTGTTCTTGTTTATACTCTTGGGGGAATAATTAATATCACTTATTCGAGAGGAAGTCTTACAAAATAGAAGAATTATTTACAGAAGCAGTATTGATTCTTAATAACGGTGTACAATAAACAAGTACTACCATGTAATGGGCTTACTGGCAACACAAGAACAGCGCTACTGATGGAAATTAATTGTTTCTCATAAAATATATTGTTCACAAAAAAAAGAAATTGTAACAGCGACGGTTCAAATAAAATGTGGTTGTTATTCAGTTTATAGCGTGAACGTGAGATACTGGAGTATTCGTTCAGACGATTTGAATTAAATATTCGCACCAACGACCTTATACAGGTCTGTTAACTCTGGTAATTATTAAACTAAAAGTTCACTAGGCTTGTTCTTAGCTTGCGTACCTACTAAACGTAAATTAGAACTTATGTAGGGTTCCGAAGTTATAATAATAAATCACTGTTGCTCATATGCGTGCCTATGCGATAGAAATTATGGACAGCTGGGACCCAATGAGTATAAATTTGGTATACAGTTCTTTGAGATATGTATAATGACAAGAAGACTTTGAAAAAATACAACCATAATATTTATAACTTTATTGGCGCAGTCGGTTGGATGTATCTTATTTTAATGAGGTAACTTGGATACAGTAGTCCCGTTTAAGTTTCCTCAAATGTGGCTTGCGCAGTAGTTGAAACTACTTAAGCTAGCCAGAAAATTTTACCCATACTGTTAACGTAACTGCACTCAACGTTGTTCAGTTTGATCTTCCACTCCACGCAATATTAGACTGTGATTATCGTGTAAGCGTGTTCACGCGAAGTATACCTCGCGCATATATTCCCGTGTTTAAGCGGCTGAATCAAACATGTAGTATTAAACATGGGTGGATACAGTAGAAGCGAATTAGTCGCCCGAATACCTGGTTATCGCTAAAAGTTCAAATGGGTTTTTTAAAATAGAAAAATAATTAATACATACACCTCCATCCATGTATTTAATATCTTATGGAGAAAAGTGGGGTTTTGAAAATCAATCCCGGGGTAAACATTAAAAAAAATGTAAAAATTAATGGTGTCGCGTATGAATTATGCATGTGATTGTTGAAACAACTTGTGTGTAATTTGAATGCAAAGCGTGAATGCATTTCTCAAGAGATTACCGCACCCGTTGGGTGTCGCGCGGCTTCTGTCTTTTTCGAGCTTCAATATGCCGCCTTGCGCTCTAAATATACAAAAAGCTATTTTGTGTTTCGTGTATAAGAAAAAATTCAGTATTGCGCTTATGGCTCACGGACTCTTTTGACTTCACTCGCGGACCCCTAGGGGCCAGTTTATGAAAGCTTAATTGACCTAACCAAATGGTTAGCAAATGGTTGCTATGGTTACTCATGGGATTGTTATATAGTAACCGAGTTTAACCAAAAGATTAAACTCGGCTAAGCTTTCAGAAACCGACCAAGTCCGTAGATCCCCGGTTTGGAAATGTTGCTTTACAGGCCTCTTTCACTAATTTGATATTTATAAAACGCTGAAATATGTGAGGATTCTTCGCATTTGATATGTAATATTTTGTGTCTCAATTGTACAAAGATGTAGCAATAGTGATGTAACAGTACCTTATGTAACAAGCATCCTATAACACAATATCTGAAACTAATATCTAAAATTATTTTTCAATTAGTCGAACAATAAACATGGCGTCTGCAACATACGTCAATGTAATTCAATAGGACTCTGTACACAATTTAAACAAACGTTGACGTAAACCACGCCTACAGACAGTTTACGTCACAATCTACTATAATTTTATCATAATTAAAGCTATAAATTAGCTAAGTCTGCAGAAAACTTCTCAAACATTTTTTAATTTTAATTCAAATTTTATTTTCTCTTTTGAATATTTTAAAAAGTGAGTTGGTTTTAATAGAATTTTCATTTTCTTTAACTCAGTTTCAAAGTTTTTTGTTCGTTTGTAGTTGAACAATAACGATTTGTCTTTGTGTTTTTTTATTAAAATAGCAACAAATAAAACTTTACACTCTTCGTAAAAGTTACGAAAGTGGAAAATTAAAAAAATTTCCTGTTTCTCTTTTTGATATATTTATGTTTGACATTTGGAACTTCGGGGTTTTGGCATTTGTGTTTATTGATTTGGAATAAATTATGTAAGATCAACACAATATCGCTTATACCAACGGCGAAAAATTAAATTTAGTAGCACTCTGTTTGTTTGAGTGTTTCTTAAACATTTTGCCTCGTGATGCACTAACATATATTATCAACTGTTATGCGACCCGCATGCTGAGTTTACATTGGTAGAGTAAAAGAGATAGTAACTAGCGCAAGTACTATGCGCTTTACTCTACTATCTTATTTTCAGGATAGTAGGTGTTCGTACACACTTGGCATACTATCTTATTTTCTGGATAGTAAGTGTGAAAACACATTTGACATCTTCACTATGATTTTGTTGTGCAATTATCTTTTTGCAAAAAATAGTTTATGAATATGAATATACATCGTCGCCGGCGTGATACCATCAAAAAATGGTATTTTGTATTACATAATATCTTGTGGAGGAAATAACTGATTGTCTTATTGAAGAAATTGGTACAGAATATAAGCCTAAACGGAAATGGGTTAAAAAATGGATTGATAAAAGAGCTTACCCATGGCGCATCAGCCCTTTTATTTCGTGAATTAGCAGTGGAAGATCAAAAAGAGTACAGACTGTGTTTAAGAATGACACCAGATGATTTTAATAGGCTATTAAATTTAGTTAGTCCATTAATACAACGAACTGATACACTAATGAGGGATGCGATTCCAGCAAGAATAAAATTGGAATTAACGCTTTATTTACTAGCCACAAGAAATAGTTATCGTAGTCTACATCTTTTTCGTGTATCAAAGGCAGCCATTTCACAGATGATTTCAGAAATTATCAATTAATAAATCAAGGTTACGCAATTTATGTAAATAAATTATAACTTACCCGATATGGTTTTTTTCTATTAATTATGACAGTTTACCGCTTGCCACCAATTTGAAATGAATCAGTTTTGCGTAGTACTCTACTAGTCACATTGTCAACTGCTTACACAGGGATAGTAACTGGTTTCTAGTTACTTGCGCTAGTTACTAGCTCTTTTACTCTACCAATGTAAACCCGGTACTTGGTTGTAAGACGGCAACGTGCGGGTGAGCGTTGTTGTACTGCAAGACCACCCCGTGAGATAGTAGCCCTCAGTGCCATAACTAGGCAGGTGCAACAGGTTCACAGGCACAGGGTCCAAATCAAAAGGGGACCCGAAAAATCGTCAATGGGAAACCAAGTCAGACTGTGGATAACCTTTTTGAGCAACCTTACACAGGGCCCAGAAAAAGCTAGTTACGGTTCTGGTAGCCCTCAATGTCTATTTTGGATGGATTGATTCCTTTTTAATTGGTGGTAGTGGCGGAGTCTCTGTGTTTATTTATACTTCCCTGGTAGCCTAGTTCCCCATTAAATTGTTGGGACAATTATTACCCGATTATGAAACACAGCATGTGCATTACGTAAATAATTTCTGCTTATCAAGATGTTAATAATAGCATTTTAATAAACGCCATGGTATTGATGTATTGCTATCCTGACCTAATCAAGACAATGGACAGGTTTATCGTACGTAATTGTTGAGTATATTAACTTAAAGATAAAATATTTCACTTGCTGTTTATTTAGCGAATTGACAACAGCTGACTGTAATCACAAACAGATAGAGTGCTGATTCTTAGCAGTTGCGTTCGTTTAACGCGCCAATTGTCAGTATAATCAATAGATGCCAACAGTTGCGTTCGTTAACGCATTGACACATGCGTACCAATATTTTTGAAACAAATTTTTCATCTCTGTGACTTACGAGGGCTATTTTTTTTTGTAAATACAAATAAGGGTAATAAGAAAAGTTTTAATATACACAAGAGTTACACATACATGTAAATAAATAAACGAAAAATGTTGTAGATAGCCAATTGTGTATGAACACCTACTATCCCGAAAATAAGATAGTAGAGTAAAGCGCGTAGTACTTGCGCTAGTCACTAGCTCTTTTACTCTACCAATGTAAACCCGGCAAAAGGGAGGCGTAAGCTTAATATTGCACCGAGTAACGTTAATGATTTTTATATTTCTTTAAAACCAAAAATTTAAGGTTTTAGAATAATGACTTTGATCTTTCAAAAGTTTGTGTGTCATCTTTTGTATTTATCTTACATAATTTTATCCATTTTTTCAATATTATACTTGACAGTAATTGGTGGTTTTCTTTTATATCATTTATCAATTTTCTTTTAACCTTTCTCTTCATTTTAACAAGCAAATATACATCAGTTTACCTTCAATCGCGCATTTTATTTCTAAACTATTGTCAATTTACTTTTTAATATATATTTTTACATATTTTGCATTTATATATTTTATTTTATATATAATTGTAAGGAGCAAGGTATAGTTTGCTAAATAATAATAATAGAACAGTCGAAAAAATATGTGCATATCACTTTTTACAGACATGTAACTACAAGTTCTTATACAAAGAAAAACATGTGACTTACAAGCCAGAGTATGACCATCTTTGCTATATACTGAGTTTTTTTATGGGACGATTATTTGTGCTCTCCATGACAGAGCGGCTATACCTTTCAATATTTTTTTTTATTAAGATTTTTTTAATTTACCAGTAAAATAAATTGGTTTAGTACTACACTCTTATGATTGTTAAGCAAAAATATATATATTAAGTAAAATAAGTGTAAAGTTTGCTTAATTATAAGTGTAAAATTGTTTTGAAATCATTTCACGATTTTTTAAAACCATTTATACCTTATATTTTAATTTGGTATCCACGTTTGAAACGGTATGTAAAAAATAATGTTTTTATTGTTGTTTTGTCAGATCTTGACAAGCGCCCACTGTTTTCACACATGAGACTCAAAGACAACAGTCACACAGAGGTCATTGGAGCTGAAGACATACGGCCTGACGCCCAAACCCTTTTTATTATTATTTTTTTAAATTATTCCAAAGCCACACAATTCGTGGCAACCCGAGCAGTACCGATTTTTGTATCCTGTTAATTAGAGAGGTAGCTGACTCACAGGTGGGAATGATTTCTATTTCCCTTTTAACGGAGGTTCTGAGGGACGAAATACCTACAATTAGGATAACGATTAAAACTAGATGGTAAACTGATGACAAATTCAAATACTCGGGAATTGCCTTCTCTCTCAATCTTTACTCAATAAAAAAAAAAATACAGAAAGGCAGAAATCTTCAAAAAAGGATTCGTATGGGAAGCCGTGGCATAACGGGCTCCCGGGGTATAACGGGCTCCCCTATTTTTGTCTGTTAACGCATGCCGCCATGTTTGGGTGCATTCCAATCACGTTCAGTACTTCGCTAGTGTCTTCCGAGAGTGGTTGTATGACCTAGAGCTGGCGTTTACATTTTGTAAATTGGTGAAACGTGTTTTTTGCTGTGTTGATATATGTTGGTATCCAGATTGCTCCAGTGCAGAGCATGTGGCAAGTGGGCACATTGTTCTTGCGCTGGAGAAGATGATAACGATGAGGAATGCACTCACGTGTGTTCATTCTGCGCCAGATTTTAGCTGATTGCCCATTACAGCCCGCCGTGTTCATTCTGCCCCGACACTGGGGTAAAATGACTTTTTTTGAAACTTTTATTTTTGTATTTTTCTAGGTTTTTTTACTATCTGTAATAATTAAACAATAAATCATCTTACGAATAAAAGTATTTCGAAATTTTTTACGATATTTCTTAAGATTATTAAATATAATCCTTAAGGTGCCCGTTATGTCGCGGCTTCCCCTACCCATATTAGCATACGGCTCGGAGTCATGGAGTAGTAGCACGGAAGCAATTTGAAGCAGAGTAAGAAGCACGGAAATGAGATTTCTGAAAAAAATCGATGAGAAAACCAATTTTGACCGAACCAGGAACTTGATTTTCAAAGAAAATTTTGACACGAAGTCTGTGGAGTAAATCATTGAAGGATTGCTGGTGGTAAGGCCATGTAAGTAGGATGAATAATGACAGCGAAGTGAAAAGAGTCATGGAAGCGAAAACGTCTAGGTGAAAACGCAGAGGAAGGTCAAAGAAAGCATAGAGCGAAGAACTGAACAATGCCGTTAAAAAAAGGAAAATAGGTTGGAGAAACGCTAAAGTCTTGTACGAAGGACAGAAATAAATGGAAAGAGTTATGGAAAATATCACCAACTTTAGCAGAAACTTAAACTTCAACACAACTTAATACTGCAATCATGGAGATTACGGCAGAACTAGAGCATCTAGAATGGTCGTAGTATTACCGTTTTCTGAATCGTGCAGATCAAAGAATTGATAGACGATTTGCAGGTGAGAATGATATCAATTTCTCACTTAAATGAAGTTCTCAGGATACCCGAGACAATAACAGTTAAGGCTGCGAGCGTATTATTAATATTATTATTTAAATTTAATCCCAAATAAATAGCACTTATTATCCGAATTATCTCTTAATCAAGACTCATTTAACTGGTAGCAAAAGGATGTGCGCACAATCTGATTGAATTTAAATACCCGGCTTTGCAATATCACTAATTGCTTAAGAAAGATGAAAAACTACTGATTAAAACATTAATCAAAATCTTTGTTTAACACTTTGTTAGTTACATGTCTGATTGTGAAAACAAAATTATAATTTTACATAATAAAATAATGGAAAACTTTGATATTTTAAATACATCCCTGTATTCTAAGGATGTGATATCTTTATTATACGCATAAGCGTCCTTTTAAAAGCCTTGCAACTCAACTTAATCTTCATATTATGCAAATTTTTTGAGTTTTTCCTAACCCTATCTAAGCTTTAATTGGCAAATTTGCGAGTATGTCGGACGGCAAAATATATTTCGTTCGATACCACATCCTAAACACTAATACTGATGAAATACTGATGATTTTAAATAAGGATATAAATGTTTTAAATACAATACATGTTTATCTCTTTCTTTAAATATCCATTTTATGTTTTTTTTTTTCATAGGTTTTGTATGATTGCATGACGAGGAAAAGAACTACAGTTGAAATACTGTAAACCATTAATGAGAATTCAATATAATAAAGAACCATTTACAAAATGAGATGCAGACAGTTTCGAACTAAAAATGCTTTGTTAGTTAATGAAAAAAATAAAAACTATTTCATTTTGTTAAGTTAGAAAAGTCTGTATATCTAACTTTGTAAGCCGGGGACGAAGCTCCTGGCTCGACGTTCCATTAGCCACTCAATAATTAGGTTAAAATAGAGTTAAGGATAGGTCAAATGCCTTTTGAAAAGAATTTCCATGTACATATAAATGTAATTAGTTATTACTTGAGTTAAATTCTGACATTTTTCTGCAGGGGTAAAATTACATGATCCGGGGGGGGGGGGGAACTACATGACACTGGGGGGACTACATGAGCCCTGGGTAATATTTTATACCTGAGTAGGCAGGTACAAAAAATAATCTCCGGGGGGTACATAAATGTAAAACAAATGCCTAAGTACTCCTTTGGATTCAAGACTGAGTAAATAAATATATGAGGGGGTCAAAACCAAAATGGCGTAAGTCACTTTTTGATCATTTTGAGAAAAAAACCATAACTTTGTTGCCCTCTATCAACTTACATATTAACTCTATTTGAAATTCCTATAAATTTAATACCAAGAGAGAGTTCTTTCACCTTTGGATTTAACAGATATCTAATTTGTGCAGTCATATGCAGCAATTTATTTATTTTTTTTTGAAAATTTGGCCTTTGGTTACTTTGGCTTTTACCCCTTTCTATGTTGGTATTGGCATTATATATGCTTTCTTAAAAACAACACAATAATATTGTTTACTTTAGAAACCAAAGTACTCGCTAGGTATATATGTTGAGAGACGAGACATCTGACGACTCAATTTTAACTAAAACTCGTTGTAGCCCACAAATTATAGAATGTAGAAACCAGTCTAAGTTTTACATTATTTTTGATGATTTCTTTAATGTAGTAATGTAGTCTTAGTTATCTAATAACATTTCAGACGTATTTTTTAGTTTTAGTAAAAGTTATACGCTTTAATAGCGTTGTGATTGTAATATATGTATATAACTAAATTTTGTTCCAAGAATTTAAAATAATTTTAGGTTCAAATGTTTTATTCTTTTGGTGCCATTCTGCAATAAAACTGAAAATTAGTTCTGAAATTTAACTTATTAATATAGAACGCTCCATACTTATGTGTGATCCTGAAACGTGATCCTTAAAGGTAATCGTCCACTTTGCCGCACCGCATATATCAAAAACACGTCAGTCAACACATAAAGAAGGCATAATTTCTTGTGTTTTAAATGAGAGTGCGTCAACCTGAAGTAAAAGCACCTCATTCCCGCAATTGAGAACTGACATTATCGGTGGTGGCGCTGTGCTCCAAGGCTATGGCTGTTGGCTCTAGTACTCATCTGACAATATCCTTTGTCCTGTCTTGAATGACAGCCAAAAACACTACAATATATTAAGCTTTTATAGTTTTTCACAACTTCTGTCGACATTCTAACAAAAATTCAATATGTAATAAGTTGAAACAGTACTAGAGTGTCTAGTACAATATTTGACCACCAGACAACGTATTCGAGCGTGTCATTTCTCAATAGCAGTCAGCATTCTCGACCAAGAATTTTTTGCGTGTACTGCGTTGAGGTTGTGACATCTCACTCCCATTTATGCCTTAGCGAATGTGTAGTAGCTTCGCCCAAGCTGATAAGAATGTACAGAAAACAAAATACAATTCTTATGTCATCAGTGCGCTAACTGCGGCTTAGTGGACGCACTCACTGAAAAACATGCGACTGGTGCGTTGTGTACTACGTCTGCGGCCCAGCTGATTGGACGTTTATCTTACAGAAGCCAGATCGACAATAGGTACTTCGCAGACTTAGAATACAAAGTGTCAAAACGATCATACAAAGTTCTAGGACGATGCTTTGGTCCGATGTTAAAGACAATCCAAATGACAGTGTCAAAAAAAGTGTTAAATTTGTTGATATTACAGCAACACTATACATTCATAGTCATCCATATAGTCACTTCCAATGTATGCAGTTAGTTGTTATTTTTAAACCAAAATGACAAAAAAAAAAGATTTTAGAAAAAAAGCGTCCAAGTTTAGAATAAATTGAAATAAAATATTACATAGGTTAACTATTTTGATATGTAGCCTTAATAATCAGCAGATTCTCATCAAGAGTTTGCAATTAAATAATGATTTTATGTTGTGATTCAATTGTAGTTCCTTTCATTTCCATGCATGTTTTCATAGGTACAAAACTTATGAGATAATACGTGATATTACCTGGTTCCTATATACAAAATACCATACACATAAACTAGCTCCAGTGTTGCCAAATCTAACGATAAACGGATCACCTTTTAACTAAATAAGTGTGTAATCTAAATAAATAATCATGCCTAACTATAGTACACGTTTAACAAACATTGCATTTTGTAAATTTGCAACATTGCGGGTACTGTAACCAACGTAACTCTGACCGAACGAAACGCAACGATAACTTATTGAGCATGCTGCAATGGAAAACATGAAAAGTGTACATAAAGTATAAGATTGTAATTGTGTTTATACCGGGGTTTTTGGTAATTTCCTTCGCGTTGGTGACGATGGTGTCTTATCAGATTCGGGATCTGCAAAATTATTACCACACACGTCAAGAGGATCAACAACTACAAACATAGGCGTAGACTGAATAGTATTACAAAGAAATGTAGAAATTTAAAAAATATCACCACATTTCTTTCGATACTACGCCTATGTACAGAGGGATAGACATATGTCGGCTGTATTTATTAATTATTCTAACTCATTAATATCCCATAGTTAGATAGTTAAAATTTTCGATGCGCAGCCACAATGGCTACTTGCTTCTAACACAGTTCCCCTAAATGGCTACAGTATATAGGGTGTTTGTTTGAAACGGGTCACCCCGAAAATCTCCTTTATTTGTAAAGATACAAAAAATCTTCAGAACAAAAGTTAAACTAGACAAAAAGGCCCATCTAAAGGTTACTATAAGAATTCTGAGGCACTTCCTGTTTCACCGGAAATGATGTCAACTTTTGATCTAGCATAGGGAATCGATAATTTTATATTTTTTTTCTAAAAGTACATTAAATTAGCTTCACAATGACACAAACAAATCATATTTTTATGTTAACCATTTCAAAATGGCGACCATTTATTTACAAAATAATAATCAACATAAGTTTTACAAAGTTGAACGTAGCAAGCTTTGAAAACAACAAACAAAATATCGCCATTTGAAAATGCCATTTTGAAATGGTTAACATAAAAATATTATATAAATTAGAATAAAAGCCTGTTCGAAAACCTGAACAGGCGCAGGGTGATGGTAAGAGGCTCTAAAGGAGACTTACCATCGGATATCACAGATCAAGATAAATAATACATTTAAATAAATGTATGTGGAATAGTCGGGTCCGTAGATAAATATTAAAGAAGGAGGTTGTACGGGTTGCGGACAGCAATGAAAACCCATCAAATCAGCTGACAAGTTTCGAATAAGATTTATTCTTCATCGGAGCTACAATAGGATATGTAATATAAGTGTATATAACAGAAGAATGTAATGTAACAATGTATAAAAGTATGAATGAAAGTATAATGTAAAAACTGAATAAATAAATAAAATATGATAAAATAAATAAATGTATATGAAATATAAAAAAAAATGTATCTTATTGTATCAATTGTAAAATGTAATCCTATTGTAGCTCCGATGAAGAATAAATCTTATTCGAAACTTGTCAGCTGATTTGATTGGTTATCATTGCTGTCCGCAACCCGTACAACCTCCTTCTTTAATTAAAATAAATTGCAGAACTTCATACATAGGAGGGCTACCTTTTAAGTTTTTATAAAAACTAAGAAACACATTTTTTTTAAACAAACTGTTTTATTGCTTTTGAAAATATTCGCCTTTAATATTTATACACCTTTGCATGCGTTCAAACTAATTCTCGAAACATTTTTTCAACTCTGAATTTGGTATCTCAAAAACATGGTTTTCGAAGACTTCAACAACTTCTTGAGGTGATGGAAATTGCTGTCCACGCATTTTTTGTTTGAAATTGGGGAACAAAATAGTCGTTAGGGGACAAATCAGGCGAATACTTTGAATATCAGGCTGTAACGATGCTTAGGTTGAACACGAGCTTTTCGAGCTTCGGTCAAATTATGCGGAATCCATCGGAAACAGATCTTTTTCACA
This sequence comes from Liopterus haemorrhoidalis, assembly GCA_963971575.1. Taxonomy (NCBI): domain Eukaryota; kingdom Metazoa; phylum Arthropoda; class Insecta; order Coleoptera; family Dytiscidae; genus Liopterus; species Liopterus haemorrhoidalis. Next base: position 10,514,105 of record OZ020618.1, on the reverse strand, counting down.
ACTAAATGTTATGTACAATACAAACATACAAAATCTAATGTATTTCAGTCTGCGATTTGCCAAAGGATGCCTCTATCTCACTCATTTCTTTAATCATTTTGCGCACAGCATCGACGTTTTTTTGAATCACATCCGACTTTGGTCAACCTTCACGAGATTCATCACTGACGGACGCACGACCATTACGATATTCTGAAAACCAATTGTAAACAGTCTTTTCTGATGGTGCTTCATTGCCATAAGTTGAACGAAGCGAATCTATTACTCGGTAAATTTATAAGCTGCCTCTGATTTCACAATAACAAATGTCAAATTTTACGAATATAGTAATGACACATTTAAATATTGCCATCTAGTGGTCTTGTAAAAACATAAAAGGTAACCCTCGTACTACCAACTTATAATACTAAAATTTCCCCCGATTACAAATTTAAACAGTGGGCGTTGTCAACTCTTTCAGCTACAGTATTATCAGTATTGTGTAAAATGCTGATAATCCAGTTGTTAATTAATCCGAATCTATTGGTTAAACATAATACATATTATCACAAAAGCACCATTTCCTAATTAACATTGTAAACTGGAAAACAAGCAAAATTCTGATAATAATGTATTCGTTTAACAATGTATTCAAGTTTTTCCAACTCTATTCAAACTTTTTGAAATGGTAGAGCTTTACAAATGACAGGAAGAAAATGGAAATGTAAAATGAACAAAAAGTAATAGTTTAAGGTCAAAAATAAAATAAAATAAAAATCAATAGAAGGAATAACTACAGTTAATTTAAAACAGAACGTAAAAAAGAAAATGTTGTAAGCAAATGGAGAAATACGTGCAACAAAACAAAATGAAAACATTAAAAGGAAGGATATCCATTTCAAATAGCAGATCAGAAGGTCATGTCTACGGCCCATAAATATTTTGGCCCGTACATTTTTGAAAAGTGAAAGTACTACTATGATTTTTTGTAGTTTGGTTACTCAAGCTTAATTTCATATTTACATTGTTTGCTTTTTTGCTTTTGCTTTTTTTTTTGTTGCGATGTCTCATATTACCTTTTTGGGTGCTTGGTCATCTTACGCCACTATTACAAACCAGTGGCGTAAGAAGACCTCCGCTAGACTTGCCCTCCCATAAAAAAAATAATAAAAAAAAATACATTTTTTTTTATTTTGAAAAAAGATTTAGGTAAATCTTCAAAAATACATCAAATGGTTTACTAGTTACGAATTTTTTTAAATTTTAATGTTTAATAACTTCCGTTTCCGGGATCGGATTTTAATAAAAAACAATAGGGTTCTTCCCAATTATTAGGAGAATTTTTTAGTATCAGAACGAACTCTTTAAGTTAAACCGTTTTTGAGTTATCGTGTATACACACAGACACACACACATACGGACGGCACTTCGAAAATATGTTTTTTGGATTCCCTGGACCATGAAACGTGGTCATCAGTCAAAATCTCGACATTTTTGCGATTACAATACTTGCCCCTTATATATTAAGGTCGGGCAAGTAAAAAGGACCCGAAAAAAAAACAAATTCCTGGGGCCCACACGTACTTAAACAATGCCCTAGCTGCCAGGAAAAAACACCTAAATGAGTGATTATTTTATAACGCAAATGTGCTTCTGTGGATCGAACAATATCTGGAACTGGATGGGGAAAAAAAAACAATGTTGGACAAACAAAAGCAGGGTCTATAATTTTCAGATCGCGTTATTAGTTCGTTGATACTCATTTTTTGAAGTTTTTGTTCGCTGACAAATGATAATTTCGAAAATCTAAACTTGTTTAGAAATATTTGATAAAATTGAATGAATTGGTTAGCTATTAATTCCCCCTTTTTTTTGTTTTATAATAAATACAGTCGACAATGAGTTGGTAAGGTGTAATTAAGCAACAGTCATAAGCAGATGACTTACCAATCTGAAGGCCTGTGATTGGACCAGCGTCGGAAGGCTTCCTGGAGAGACAAGACATAGGCATAGGATCATCCAGAAATTCACACATACGAAAATCAGTGGCATGTTCAACTAGAAGTTCCGCCATGTCTCCTGTTCGATCCATGATAGCACAAACTTCTTCGAAAGAGCGGTCGGTTAGAGACACTCCACACCACTCCAGAACCTGGCGGGAAAAGGGATTATAAGAATATCAGAACCTAGTGAAATCTCAATGAAATGAATAAGAGTTGTAAGGTTTTTTGGATTTCCACCGAATAAATATATTGTTGTCAGTTGAGAATAGTCTTTATTGTAGTTACAGCTGACTAGTTTCGTTCATATCGAGCATTATCAAAGCTTAAAAAAAAAAAGAAAAATACAATTTTGTAACCCGTACTGACCAATATACAGGGTGTTATATTTTAGTGGACCCAGCAAATATCTCGCTTATTTATTAAGTTAGTAATTTATTTCATATAACATGATTTATACAGCAACATGTAAGCTACTTGATGACGGATGTACATTCATGATACCACTTCCGGTTTATTAGTAATTAATACCAACTTTGAAATTTCAAACGGAACATGCTACATTTTTTTACAAATTTGAAAAGTACATCATATTTGCTTTACAATCATGTAAAATAATCTATATGTTACATTATTAAAAAGTAAAATGGCGAGCACTTTTTTATACACTTAGTCGAAAAAAGAATACTGAGCCATGACTAAAAATTAACTAAACTCAAAAAAAGACACACACTATCTTAGCCATAAGTACAAAAAATCCATAACATTATTAGCCATAATTTAGCCATGAATTAAAAAATAATTAATTTTGTCAAAAACACAAAAACTGCAAAACTTTTCACAAACACAAACACAATGTAAATAACTTGTAAATATTTTTTGCAGATTTTTAATTTAAGCTCTTTAGGTAAACTTTTTTAACACATCCTTGTTAAAAAACGAATTTTAAAAAACCATTTTTCGTTCCATAATGTACATCCTAAGAGCTTTCTTTTGATATCACACAATAAGTTAAACTTTTCTTTTTATAGCCGACATAAATCGTCATTTTTCGAAAAACTAATCTGATCAAAAATACCTGTTGAATTATTTCGGTTCCCATCAATGTTCAGTATGGAGACATTTTTCAGAAGTTTATATCCACCCCTCTGAGAGATAGGGTGGGGGACAAAAGTTTTTTGAAATATTTTTGGCAAAATCCCATAAAAAAAATAAATTTTTCAAAAATAAAAATTTTCTTGCTCCACTTATCAATAGGTTTCATTCGATATGCCCCTCAAAATTTTTGAAAAATTTAATTTTTTTTATTAAATGCATAATTGTTTATATTTATCTCAGGATGTGTATTTTGAACTCTCAGTATTTTTCCTATATGTGGGTCAAAGAGTTGTATAAGCATACCAAATTTCAACTTTCTATGTTAATCCGTTTGGCTACAATTTGTACCGTAGACAGACAGACAGACAGACACATGAGCAGGGGCGGACTTTGGCCTAGGCAAAATAGGCAACTGCCTAGGGCCCGTATTTTTTTGGGGCCCGCAAGACGGATTTATTATACAATTTTTCTATTATTTTATGGTTTTTTTAACTAGTAAGGCCCGCAATGAGAACTTTGCCTAGGACCCCGATTTTCTTTAGTCCGTCACTGCACATGAGTGACGTTATAAGAGTTTTTCGGTGGTCATACCTACAAAACCCTAAATACGAAGATGTGTCCACTGTATATTTTATAATGAAACTTTATTTTAAATTGTCATTACCTTATCTCCTTGTTGTAATCCTCCTTTTTCAGCTGGTCCTCCTGGAACTGTCCAGACTATATAAGCGAATAATCTGCCATCAGCTCCTGTTTTTCCTCCCACAACTCTCATCCCGAAACCTCGAGCTGTAAACAACAAAAAAATATCGTTTAATTCTGCTGATATAAACAGTTTCATGGATAAAATTGCGCAATTTGTCTGAAAATTACTTTCGTACTGCATTTTCCTGCATAAAATTCACATCTACTTTTCCGTTTTATTGTACAAGGACTTTAATTTTCCTAATTCTAGAAATAGTACTATATTATCACAGTTTAAGAAACTTTTTCTAACTAGTTCCTTTTCTATTCGAAACAGTTTGCATTATTCATAACAACGTGCAACCGCATATTTTCTTCTGCATCTTAAAATTTTACATTTTTTTAAAGTTCTTAATATAAGTTCCACGTCCATGGAAACGGAAGGAAGATTTCAGTGGATTTTTGAAAAATATTAAGTAAAATATAGATGTGAAGTGTGAATTTGCACACAATTCAGCGTTTTGCAGGTATTTAGTAAGAGTGATGGCGGCTAGCAAGGGCCCGAAGATTAAAAAAAAAAATCATCAGAAGCCTCAATTAGACGTTAAGTTACTAGTTTTCAAAATCTAGATGCGCTTAAGGGGGAGGGGGGTATGGTATTTTTGATGATTTTTTTAATTTTTTTTTTATTGGCTTATTCGATTATATATATATCTTCAAGAGTGTCCCATTAAAATTTCAAGTTAATCGGAGTAAAATTGACTGAGATATACTCATTTTAATACTAGTACCTATTATTTGTTTTTTCGCGCCTGTAGTATGTATGTGGCGTTGTATCGCTTTTGTGCGCATGTGGCTTTAATATCGATATCAGCTGCTTTATACTGTTAGAGAGGTATAAGTAAGTATTTAGTACTTTATAATGTAAGTAGAGGAAAAAAATTTAATATTTATTCAATAAAAAAACATTCTTTATTTTTAAACGCGTTTTCTGAAAAATAGCTTTTTTTGATGCGGTGTACATCATAACTCAAAAACTAATGAATGGATCTTTCTGAAATTTTGCACACTTCTTTATAAATCATTTTACTTGGTAGTGACGTTGAGTTTTTGCTTTTATTTTGAATATATTTTTTTTTATAACCATTTTTCCGATTACCAAACACGATTTTTTACGTTTTTTTTCGATTTTTTGGCTTTAAAGTCGTACCAAAAATTTAAAACTCAATTTAATAAAAAAAATTGTGTCACTAGATATCGTGTACACCGCAAATCAACTGTTTACTAAACTGAGTGTTTACTAAAAAATGACGCCAATGGCTCATTTTTCAATATTTTTCAATAAAAATTTAACGCAATACTCTTCAAGTGTTGTTCTTTAAGATAGGCTTTCGCCCATTTAGCTTACCTTTACCAGATTTCCACAAATCGTTCTTAAAAATATGCTTAAAAAATGCAAAATTAACCATACCCCCACCCTTAAATCAAAGAAACAGACTATATGTAAACTAGTGTTGGGCACGTGAATATTATTTTGTCACGATCACTCATGCACACGAAGTCGGATTCAAAATTACACACACGCTCACGAAATCATAAATTTTAAATTTCACGGTCACGCACGCTTGTTTCAAGGACATTGTTACTCACGCGTGAATCGTGACTCACGCGCAAATTCACGTTTGTTTGTCATTTTCAGTTAAGTAATAATTGCCAACCTAACGGAACTTGAAAAAAAAATAGCTCTCGTAGATATTGTCACAATTATGATATAATTGTATTCTAATGTCCCAATTCCTTGAGCGGCCTTTAGGCGGTGTAGGTCGTGGTTGCTGACTTACGGTTTTGGGAATTAAATAATGTGCAGAGTGTTGCGTATTTGTCAACATAAGTTTTGAACTACTTTCTAATGTGTTGATAAACATTATTCAATTGTGCCGACCATGGTCTTTAATTGCTGCCAACAATTACACAAATTAATAATGTTTCCAAAACTATTGAGGTAGGACCTGACGTCATAGTGTCCTGGTTAACAGTTATAAAATGGTCTTAGGGAACAGAGTCGTTAGTTAGTCATTCGAGTCAGTCATTCAAGTTAGTGATTCAACTTAGTCTTTCTTAGTAGTCAAGCAGTAGTCATTTTTGTGAGCATGTTGCCCAAGGACCAGCCCAGTTGTTGAAGTCGCCAACCCGAGATTTGAGTGCCATCTACAGGGCTTATCCACGTGTTCGTCTCGTGCGGATACCTGGGGTGGTTCGACCGATCCGGGAGAAGCCGGAGCAAGACAGGGACTTACATCAGCTTCAACGGACAACGCCAGCAGCCTTTCTGACAGCAGTATTCTGATGTAAAATTATTATTATATAATAAATTTTGCAGAAAAGATTCGGTTCTTGAATTCACCCCGTGACAATATCAGCAGGATAGAACGCGACAGTCTTAAATAAAAATGTAAAAAAAACAAAAACTAAAATTGTACAATCTTGCATAAAATTTTGTTGTTGTGAGGTGTCACGAAAAAATTTTAATCACGCACGTAAAAAAATTAATCACGTTTACTCATGTTTTCATTGTGAACGGCCGTGTCACGACGTGACTCGGAAATTTCGCAGCACGCTCCTTTTATTAATGTAAACAACAAAAGCAAATGTCAACAAAACAACATTGCTTTTCAAAGAAGCCACGTTCGTAGGTTTCCTTTCAAAAGTAAATTAACACTATTAAAAGTTCGACAGAACACCAACAAGTGATGTTGAAAACCCAAATTTGCAACTGGAGACTATAAAAAGAAATGTCGAAAAGCTCACAGTATAGACTCCTAGGTCAGCGAACCAAGAGATCCTTCCATTTCTAGGGATTTACTTTTATTTCAGTTAAATATAAAACAAGGATCGTGAACTCAGTACCAAAGGTACGGAATAATTAACAAGACGTCTGGCAACTTGCGCATAACATAACCGTGACAGCATTGTCGCGAACTAATAATGTGAGGGCGTACTTCCCTAACACCTCACAGTTTGGCTAACTAATTTATAGAGTGTGAACGGGACGTTGATCTGTTGTCAAGAACACAGCTGCTTCCCACACATACAGACACGTCACAGAAGGATTAAAACGGCTTTATTTTCTTGTTTAATATTAAATTAAATCGCAAGTTAAATGTTAGTTGTAAAATTATAAGTGGGGATTAATTTAACGTGAATTAGAGATCTAAATATAGTAATATTGAAATAGCAGAAAAGATCGCTGATAAACACGCCGATAGAAGAAGAAGAATAATTGTATGGCTCAAAAATCTTTTTTTGAAGAAAGGTAGTTTGCGCAAATAGTGTGTCTAAAAGGACCGCACTAAAAAAAAGGAATAATAATAACAATTTTCCACAAGGATCTGTGCCTGGCCCCTTGCTTTTCTTAATTTATATAGCTGACTTAAAAGCGTGTATCTCTTTTTCCTGCAGCATGTATGCAGATTACACCAAAATATACAATTTTTAAAATAAATTCCAGACTGTACAGGATGACATTAATTTGATTTTTTTTAATGATTGTTTCTAACGATTGGCTTTTATCTTTCAATGTACAAAAAACTACCGTATTACATTGCGGTCACAATAATCCTAAATATTGCTACAATTTAAATACTGTTCCAATTAAACAAGTCAATGAACAAATTGATCTTTGAATAATTGTCACTTCAGACATGCAATGGTCCTCGCAAGTTTTAAAATCAGTGAAAAGGGCTAACTATGTCTTAAGCCTGGTTTATAATAGATATGTTATGGAACATAAGCATAAAAATTACACTACTCTCTTTCTTCTGTTTATTACAAACAGATGTTTTGAAGGGTCAAATCTATTGTTTAATGCATATGCAGTTATGCTATGGGCTTATTATAAACCAGGCTTTAGAGTTGATATCAAGATCCTTTTATCAGCCGTCATCGGAACTATTGCGAAAATTGTATATTACATACATAAGACCGCATTTTAAGTTTGCTGTGTCAGTTTGGTCTTTAAGAAGAGATATAAACTTTATGGAGAAGATTTTAAACCGCGTGCTACAAAGTTGTGTCCAGTGATTAGACATTTGTGTTACGATAACAGATTGGCAATTTTCAGATTAACATCTTTAGAACATCACAGGCTGAGAGGTGATATCATTACATTCTTTAAAATTGTGCGTGGCGATTTGCAACTTATCTCATCTTTTCACCTTCAATAGTGATAACCGTCTGCGTGAACATGTTAACCTGAACATGTTATGTCTTCGAATAGTGTGAACAATTTTAAGAATATTTCGGACTTATATTTATCCTTTGAACAATAAATTTGTTATTTAAGTATATTAAGTCTAAGTTTATTATTAAGGATTAGTTTAACTTACTTTGTTTTTTTTTTCGCTCTCTTTGTTTATTTTTATTTTTTTTGTATTATTTTGTTTTTGCAAGTCTTATGACTTCTGCTCTTAGTTGTAATAATAATAATAATAATAATCACTCTCAGCTATTACAAAGTACTTACTATCGTTGAATTGCTACAATTTAATACTCCTAAACAGATCAACTGTTTTACCGATAGGGTCAACGACAGTATAAAAAAGTCACCTGAGCACATTGCATAGAATGCTTTTTTATTGGTCACAGTAAAAATAAGTTTTTTGGTCGCGGTTTGCCCACCGCTGATATAGAACCGGGATAGCAATTGGAAATGTTTAAATCCCAAGGTCCTAAAAGGTCTCAGGAAATATTATAAAACAACAGCCAAAACCCTTTTTTTTGAAATTTTGAAAATTTCAACAATTTTTATGAAATTTTAAAAAATTCTAACTTAAGAAAAATAAAATATAGGGACCTACGGTTTGAATTTTTGAAAACTACAGACTTTTTTCTACCGAGATAAAAAATAACGCCCTCCTTAGTTAACGCCTTTTTGATCCGTGTAGTTTTGAAAATTTGTAAATATTTAATTTTAAAAAGACCGTATCAAAATCTACAAGACATATAGACTTGTTGTTGCAATTTTTGGAATCCTGGGGTCCTAAAGGGCCTTAGGAATCATTTTAAAGCAACTTCCAAACAAAAAATTTTTTGCAAAATTTTTAATTTGCCAATTTTTTTTTGAAATTTCAAAAAATATTAACTTAAGAACAATAAAATATAACGAACTGCGGTTTGAATTTTTAAAATCTTCGTATATTGTTTAGTCTAGGAAAAAATTGGGGCCTTAATAACCCAACTTTTACAAAAAATACGAATCGTCAAACAAAACCTTTGAAAACAGTCAAAAAAGTCGATTTTCGAGGAAACATTTTTTCTCTCTGATTTACTTCAAAATGTGTACACTTATGTATTTTGAGTAGTAGATCTCAAAAATAATCTCTATTACAAGCTACGGATTACCGTTTTGGAATAAATAAAAAAAAATAAATAAAAAAAAACGACAGAAAATGACTATATTTCAAATATACCTGAAGTGGGCGCTTTAAATATATTTTTTACAAAATCTGCCTGAGATTTAGACTTATGGTTGCAATTTTTGAAATCCTGGGGTCCTAAAGGGCTTTAGGATTAATTTTGAAGCAACTCTTTGCAAAATTTTTAATTTGTCATTTTATTTTGAAATTTCAAAAAATATTAACTTAAGAACAATAAAATTTGTCTATCACCACCCTTGAATTTGTCTATATACAGCTAATAAAATTTAAAAAAAAAATGGTAAAATTTACGCGAGATAACATAGAACAATGGTATTCCAATATGCAAACAACAGGTTCAAGCTTGCAAATTTCTAAAAACTTCTGCAGTGTTCAGTGGAGACATTTAGGTTATTGGTTTATTTTTTTCGAAAATTGTTGAAATAATAAAAAATGCATACTTTTAAAAAAGTAAGGTAATTTTGGAGATAATATGGGGCGAGGAGATAAATTGAATGAAGCCATTTCTTAATAAAATAAATATTTTTGATTCATCAATTTAAATGACATTGATGAATCAAATAAAATCAAATAAAATCAAATCAAATAAATGACAAATCAATTTAAAATGTGTCCATCGGACAATACTGGCTTATTAAGGGTTAAATAGTTGACTCACAACTACTCGTCCTATTTATATCCTTCGCCTTATCTCTTGCTCATAGCTTTCCATATTGTTAACGAGTTAAATTTCTCGTGATGTTGATTTTTAATGTACAATATAAACATAAAACCATTATACTCGTAGCAGAATATACACCCCAGTAAATATGAAATACACGCCACTGTGCTATTTTTCCAGCTCATTAACCACCAAACAGTTTTCCAAAGTCCGATTAAAATATAAACTATAACTCTGAACTAGTGAACATAAAAGTATCATCCCGTTGCTGGCAGACGTCCAAACGTTACCCTCCTCTAACCTGTTGCTGGAATACTATTGTGGTCCAACAGGGTAACACATTGTCATTTTAGCAAACTCACATTCTAATCAACTTAGTTCAAATCGAAGGTAATGAAGATATCCGTGGTAATTTGGAGACATAACGGACTTGTAACGACCGTTATGAGATCACATTGGAATTTAGGAGGGTTTAAAATTAATGGAGAAAATAAATTTAGGTGATAATGGCTAATTGCTTCAAATGGGCAACGCTGATAAAAATATATTACTTGATACAGTTAAAAGTGATTTAAATTTTATTTTATTAGATGTATTAAATTTAATATTAGTATACTACCTAAAAAAGTAAATGACGATATGAATATCGTAAAAATAATATTTAATATTATTTTTACTTTTAATATTTAATAATATTTAATATTATTTTTACGGTATTTAAAAGATAGAGTGTATCGGACAACACCAACGACGATAGAAGATTTAGAAGAAAGGGTTAGAAGTGCAATCCGGGATATCCAAGAGTGTACTCTTATAAGGGCGATGGAAGAGTTTTTATTAAGAATGAGAAAAGGTGTGGGCAATAATGGTGGTTTAATCGAACATTTGTAATTTTTTTTTTTTTTGTAAAATAATTGTAAAAATTAATAGTTTTTTTTCTAAATAGTCAAATAGTTTATTTTAGAGATATTTTGTTTCTTTTTTTATTGTTTTCAAAGCTTGCTACGTTCAACTTTGTAAAACTTATGTTGATTATTATTTTGTAAATAAATGGTCGATTCCCTATGCTAGATCAAAAGCTGACATCATTTCCGGTGAAACCGGAAGTGCCTCAGAATTCTTATAGTAACCTTTAGATGGGCGTTTTTGTGTAGTTTAACTTTTGTTCTGAAGATTTTTTGTATCTTTACAAATAAAGGAGATTTTCGGGGTGCCCCGTTTCAAACAAACACCCTGTATATGTATTTTGTTTTCCTGTATTTTTAAATTAATTTATACTTTTAGTTTTTTAGAGATTAATATAAATTTCAAATATATGAGTTTAACGAATAAATTGACACGCCACTTGCAAATCTAATTAGGAACTAATAGACAATTAAAAAATTTTTTTGTCCGGCCTCTAGTTATAATAAATGAACAATAAAGAAGTGTGCTATTCACATAAGATTGTCTCATAGACATTTCAGACTAGAAATATATAACTTATTTAAATCTCAATGGACTATTCTTATTTTTACTCTCAGTTTTTTGCGACTTTACTCCGTAAATTTTAGCTTTTACTTGCAGACTGGTTTTCGCTCGATCATTGCAACTTTTTGCTTTAAAAACTGCAGTGACAGTTCAATCCTTCGATTCTTGAGAGTGTAAAAAGTCAACCACAAACTTTGCTAAAGTAAGCGAAAGAAAACTTGGGAACAAACGACAGAAATAGTTGATAAAGTAGACGACTATAAAAGAGTTGTCAAAAAAAAATGTATTTTTAAAAATTTGTTGTCAAATTTGACGATAATTACAACATACTGTGACCATTGTGACATATTGTGAATATTATCAGATTATATTTGCAACACGACTTCTGTTCGGTAGTTTTTTTTAAGGTTATGTGATATTTTCTGTGCTGGATAAATGTCATCCCATCTTTCAATACAAATGTATTAATCTTATAGTTATCTAACGGAGAATGAGACTGACGTATTTAATTAACTGATTGGTATTGACATTTATTCAGCAGACCAAATTCCAGATAACCTTATCTGTCAGGTAGTTATCTAGAGGTTTACCTGAAAGTGGAAAGACCGGGCCTAACTGCGATAACCATGTAAATACGTGAGCCATACGAATCCGTAAGCAGAAGCGGATTTAATGGCGGGCGCACTGGGCGCGGGCCCGTCCTCTAAAGGGCCCCGCAAAAACCTAACTTTACACTTCTTTCTAATTGAAGGGCCCAATATTCTTACTGCGCCCGGGGCCTTTACTAACCTAAATCCGCCACTGTCCGTAAGTCATTACCGCATCTGTTTTGTTGTACTTGTATTTGCCAAATCGAAACTGTACTAGATGCTGAGCTACTGCAGGCAGACATTAACAGTCTTCATTTGTACTGCCGAGAAAATAAACTATTCTTAAACTATGACAAATGCACAGTAATAACTTTTACAAGAAATAAAAATACTATAACTTATAACTATAATTTTAAGGGTACTCGTATCTCAAGAACTGATGTTGTTAAAGATTTGGGAGTGCTATTTGACTCCAAATTAATAACATTGCAGCTAAATCTTTTAAAATGCTAGGTTTCTTGATTAGATCAACACAAGATTTTAAATCAGTATCTGCATTAAAATCATTATATTTTGCTTACGTTTTAAGTAACATTCAATTTGCCTCTGCAATTTGGAATCCCTCATACGAAACTTACATTAACAAGTTAGAAAGAATTCAAAAAAAAATTGTAAAATACCTTTGTTTTAAGAATAGTTTATTCTATACGGATTATCATAAGCGTTGTTGTGAGTTCAAATTATTAACTTTAAAGGACCGTCGTATTTTGTCTGACATGAAAATGCTGTTTAAAATCCTTAACAGGATGATAAATTGTAATGATATAGTTACTTTATTCATTTACAATGTTCCACTCTACAATACTCGTGCTTTACCTCTACTCAATATACCCTTTGCAAACACTAATTCATATCAAAATTCTCCCGTTATTCGTCTATGTTCTACCTATAATAATCTTTTTCCTGGCATTGATATTTTTGGTGCTAATATTAATGTATTCATGAATTTGTGTAGAATAAAAATACAAAATTAATTTTAGGAAAATTGAAAAAAAAAAAGATGTTATCACAGATATTTGCACTTAAACCAATTATGTATTAAGATATACTATTTATACTTGTAAATTGTGTAGAAAATTTTAGTTTTTTTGTATTTTCTTAGGGAACATTTTACTGGGCTAGCCCTGTATATGTTCCAAATAAATAAATAAAATAAAATAAAATTAAAAACGGGGTTAGCAATGAAAGGATTAAGCAGTAATCCCATTCTAATCAGTATCTCACGGTTATTGGTTCGTATACCACAGTTTTAGAATCCCAGTTCTAATATCGTCTGATTTTTTATATTGTTGGAATGGGAACAATTTCTCAATGAAAATTCCTGTGCAAGAAGAATTTGCCCATATACTGATAAATGCATGTTTAGTCATTTAGCTGTGTCCTGTACACCCACGTATTCTGCATAGGAATTCGAACGATCCATTCCCAGAGTACTATCTGACCACAGGGCCGATTTACATTGGGATTCTTTCACTTATATATACCAGCTTTAGAAATCACAAGGTGATGAAAAATTCGAGTGGTGTGAAACGGTATTTTGTTTCAACAAGAACTAAAATTTATGGCTTATCCTGAGGTTTTTCTTGGAATTAATGGTATGAATGTTTTAAAAACCTTGATATTTATTCAGAATTAATAATTATACTCTAGATACGAGGGTCAATCAAATATAAACGAGCCTTTCTCGGCTGAGCGGCGGGAAAGTCAACAATGTGTGCTCTGGCGGTTGGGGTCCTCAGGTAGGGATTCGTAGAGAGAGAAAACCAGCCTAATCGGTTTATTTAATGTCAAATTTAGTAGCCCTTGCGAGGAGTGTGAAGAGTGTGCCAGTCTCTGTTGCGCAACACATTATTATAAAGTTTCTAACCCATGAAAACGTGAAACCAGCCGAAATTCACCGCAGTTCCAGTTCGGGCAAGATACCCTTTCATGGCCAAGGGTGAAAGTTTGGTCCAAGGAGTTCCAGCAATGCCGAGAACTAGTTGAAAATCAAAGTCATCCTCGCCGGCCTCGCACCATTGTGACATGAAAACATTGCTCTTGCTTGTGAGTTAATGGAACGGGATCGACGATTAACAGTGCTTGAAATTTCGGAGGAACTTGGTGTCAGCTATGGAAGTGTCCAATAAATCTTCCGAAAGCACTTGGGCTTCAAAAAAATCTCATCACGTTGGGTTCCAAAGCTGCTGAGTGATGATCCTTCACAACAACGCCAGGTTCCACATAGCAGATCTAAAGCAACATAAACTGGTGGATATGCACTGGCAAATGCTTGAACATCCACTTTATAGTCCAGACTTATGGCTATGCGATTACCACATCTTTGGGCTCCTCAAAGGAGCACTTGGAGACAACAATGATCAAGTGAAAACGTTTGTGCACAACTGGTTAGATACCCGCCTAATTTCTTTCTACGAAAACGGGATAGAAACTGCCCAAACGTTGGGAAAAATGCATGCTAAAAGGAGAAGACTATGTGGAAAAATAATTTGTAGAAATGTATATATAATTCTTGTAAAAAAAATTGTTAAAATAAAAGGCTCGTTTTATTTGATTGCCCCTCGTATGTATGTACCTAGATATGAACTTCTGTAGTTTTCTTCATTAGGAAACTGAGAGAATTTATAGATTAAAATCGGAGGAAAGAAGATTATGACAGTAAAACCGATTAGAAAATGTTATGATAATGTGAATTGTTAGGTGATAGAGTTTATGTATGATAACCATAAAATTATACAGTGTAAGTTAGTCTTGACGAAACATAACCTATAAGATTGATCGTCAGACCTGAAATGAGATCTCTAGACAGTTCCATTAATGATAAACTAACATAGTTATAAATTTACACTAACACTTAAATCTGCTTAGCGAGGTTTGACAGGGTCGATGTCTGCGGTCTTATGGCAAGAATAACCTTTCACTACGTGTCAAGAACATTCCCAACTCAAATCAATCCGAAAATAAGACTTCGCACGCCGATAAACTAAAATTTTCCCAGGATAAACATCAATATCTCAACAAAATGTACAATTTAAATATATTTAAAAAAATTACGTGAAGTCTGAGTTTTATACATTTCAAAGTTTTGTAGGTATTTAGTAAGTGTAAGAAGCAGTGATGGGATTCAATTTGCTCAACAACCGGTTCGAAGGGGTATTTGTTTGAAAAAACAAAATTTTCAAAAAATTCAAAATAGCATATTTATTTAAATTAAACATTATGTAATTATTTTAATACCATACGGATTTTGCAGTGCCTAGGTTGAATTTTTATAGCATTCCCTTACACCAATCAACACGAGCCTTTTTTGACCTTCGGTCAAGTTATGCGGAATTCATCGGGAACAGATCTTTTTCACAGCTAAATGTTCATGTAAAATCGAATGTATTGTAGTCGGCGATATGCCATAGGATGCCTCTATCTCACGGTAAGTCACATGTCGATCTTCTTCAATCATTTTGCGCACAGCATCGATGTTTTTTTGAATCACAACCAATTTTGGTCGACCTTCACGAGATTCATCACTGACGGATGCACGACTACGACGAAATTCAGCAAACCAATTGTAAACAGTCTTTTCTGATGGTGCTTCATTACCAAAAGTTGAAGGAAGCGAATCTATGCATTGTTATTGAGTTAGGCCTTTACTAAAATCGTAAAAAATCATACAACGAAAACATTCCCGAGTAATATCAATTTTTTTCACAAACTTTAAGTATTGCCAAATAGCTCTCTGGTTTTCAGTCACTTCTACTTCCGTTTCTGATTTACACGAGGATCATCCAAACTGTGGTTACTTCTTAACCAATTTAGCACACAAACTGCAATATTTTCCAAAAACGAAAACTGATCAAAAATTCCTCACGTACGTTGCCAGTTTAGATCAATATACATTATATAGATTTTTAGTTTAACCACGTTACCTTAAGGGATGCAAGACAGTAATTTTTATAGTACATTTTTGAAAAACTACCTTTTGTTCCATACTTTTCGTCTTAAGATCTTTCTTTTGATACCACACAATAAATTTTAAAAAATATATATTTTTCTGAACGATACAATTAATATTTGTTTGTTTAAAATTAATGAAAGATTACAGTTTTCACGTTTGACGGATTCCTTCTGGGACTCCTGTATGTATATCCTATTTGATGCTATTAGCACCGTTCTTAACGTATTCGTAGTAACTTATTACACCATAACTCCTTCAAGGATCATTATCATGATTGTTCAAATCACAAAGATTATCCAAACGATTAAGCAAACCAATTGGCAAAGTAAAATCCAAATGGAAAGCTAACTGTTCTAAGAAACTAAGAGGGGTGTAGCGACCGAATAAAAGCTTTAAAAGATAAACCTGAGCACTGTCATAAATATAACATTAGAATCATTCAATTTTAAAGGCTGGCCTAACCAAATGTATCGACGTGACCTTATACTCGAATAACTCTCGAGCGGCCATTTTCGGAGTACGTGTTTCTATTATTCATCACTTCCGGAGATAACAGCACTTCCGGTAAAGTGTAAAGGGATGTTTAGGTTTCTTGATAACAATTATAATAATGTCAAGACTACAAAGTATGGCTATTAAATGACAAAAATGTAATTTTCTATCACATTGAGTTAAGATAAGTTTATATAAATATATATTAGTCGTTTCAGTCACGTGTTTCTTGCGCGAATATAAGTGGTGCTCTAGAGTGGTCTTCAAACTGTGTTCCGCGGCATCCCGGGGTTCCGCGATCCAAAATAAAAATTCGTATCGGAAACGAATAACGGTAAAACGAATACCGAATGCATTAAAGGACGTTTTCAAATGATGTTGTGAAATTGATAAATTTTATAAAATTAATAAATAAATAATATTTAATAGCACAGTGGCCAATCAAAATACAAAATATAAATTAAAATAGCATTTAAACTAAAATAAACTACTTCTAATAAGTATTAAAAATCAACAAAACAACTTTTTCAAAAG
Organism: Liopterus haemorrhoidalis; assembly: GCA_963971575.1. NCBI lineage: Eukaryota > Metazoa > Arthropoda > Insecta > Coleoptera > Dytiscidae > Liopterus > Liopterus haemorrhoidalis. The sequence goes on along the minus strand of OZ020618.1, from coordinate 10,497,150 downwards.
ATGTTCACGTACTTTACTCTCAAATAATTTATATCTTTCAATATCTTTAATTTCCTTAGGAAGTTGGTTATATAAAGAAAAACCTTTACAAAAAACACTGCTCTTAGTTGCTTCCTTTCTAACACAAGTTATTGAAAAATCTTCCTTATTTCTTGTGTTGTACACATGTACATCTTTATTTTGTTTTATTCTAATTCTTAGATAATCAGGTACCATATTTTTTAGTATTTTATAAATAAATGTTAATACTTTAAATTCAAGATAACTACTGATATCTAGCCAGTTCATCGCCTTTAACATAGATATAATACTTGCATACTTATCACATTTTAATATTACTCTTAGGGCCTTATTTTGACATTTCTGTAACTTATCTATATCTGTTTTATTGCACACAAAAGTGACAGTTGCACAGTATGTAAAGTGTGGCAGTATAATTGTATTATATATTAATAATCTAGTGTATCTACTTAAACTATACCTATAAGAAACTCTGCTGAAAAAGCCTATTTTTTTGCCACTTTCTTGATTACGTATTGCACGTGCTCTTTAAATTTCAACTTACTATCTAGTACAACTCCTAAGTATTTATATTTATCAACCAATTCTAACACACAATTATTAACTTCTACTCTTTCTACCCTATTGTCTTTTATATCTAAATCGTACTCACTATTTTTACATAATATCATATATTTACATTTATCTAAGTTAAGTTTCAGTCTGTTCATTTCAAAATACTCATTCATTATTTTTAGTTCATCTTTTAAACCACTAACTACCTCTTTATAACTATCTCCTTCAACATATATTAAAGTATCATCCGCGAACATATTTATTTTACACTTTTTTAATATTTTTGTGATGTCATTAATGTATACAATAAATAGCAGTGGTCCCAACACACTTCCCTGTGGCACTCCTATACAGTTTTCTAATTTCTCACCAAGCACACCATTCCATTTCACCTTTTGTTCTCTGTTCAGCATGTAACTGTTGAACCATTTCAATACTGTGCCCCTTATACCATAGCAGTAAAGTTTCTGCAGAAGTATTGATCTATCAATAGTTTCGAAAGCTCTTCTTAGATCTAAGAAAACTAGTCCTACATGTTTTTGCTTATCTAAAGAGGCTTTCCATTCATTTATAACATGCTGCAACGCAGTTTCACATGAATGTTTACTTCTGAATCCCGACTGGAACTTTGATAAAGTGTTATTTTTATCCAAATGTTGAATAATTTGTTGATATACAACTTTTTCCAGTATTTTTTCACAAGCAGGGAGCATGTTCAGTGGCCTGAACTCATTTGCCTTTTTGGTTTTTTCAATTTTTGGTATCGGCACAACTACTGACAGTTTTAAAACTGCAGGAACCTCTCCCTTTTCCAACGAGATGTTCAGCCAGTTCAGCAAAGGGTAACAAACAACATCAAATAAGTCTTTGATCAGTTTAATATTTATATTATCTGTACTTGACTTATTTGTCATAGTAAAAATATATATTTGTAACTCCTGTAAACTAATGAGTTCAAAGTTGTTAATTAATGTATAATTTTGGTCTTTCTGATCATCTTTCTGCATATATCTTCTTGATGGTATTGAATTATTAATTTCTTTAATACTGTTGATAAAATAGCTGTTAAAGGCATTTGATATTTCTAAATCATTTTTTAATAACTTTCCATCGAAAAATATTTCTGTTTCTTTTTGATTTTGTTTTTGACCTAAAATGTCTTTTAATGCTCGCCACATTAAGATAGGCTGTGATTTGCAGTTATCAATCTTTCTTTCATAAAATTTTTGTTTTGCTTCTCTCACTACATATTTGCATTCGTTCCTACTTCTTTTATAACCATCCCAGTCTTCATCTGCTTTTGTAATCACATATTTTTTATAATTATTATCCCTGAGCTTTCTAGCATTTTTAATATTTTCATTATACCATGGTTCACTTAAAAAATTACCGCATTGAAATTTCGTTTGCTCAGTAGATTCTATAACAGCGTTATATATATTATTATAAAATTGTCCATAAGTCCTATTTACACAGCCACTAGCATATAGCCAATCACAACTGATTAAAATGTCTATAACACTATCTATATTAATTCAGCGAATTAAATTCGAGATTATCTGCTTTATTATGCGAAGAATTATCCAGCAACCATAGAACCCTGCTTTTACATTCAGAAGTCAGATGGTTATCGAAAGGAAAAATCTTGAACCGATTTTTTGAGTTAAAAGATGAAGTCAGATTTTTTTAAACGAACGAAGTCATGAGCATGCTCAAAAATTATGTGATGATATATGGTTGCCATTCTAAATGATGTAAACATATCCCTTCAAGGAGTGAATGTACATATTATAAAAATTAAAGAAAATATTAATGCACTAGTTAACTTTTCAAAACTACAGTTTTCTAATAGAAAATGAATTGAATTAGGACGACAGTGTTAAAATTTATATAATCGAGCACCTTTTTCAACTGAAGAAAACTATAAGAGAATATTTCCCAGAAGAGGAAATTAAGTTTGACTGAATAAAAAATTCGTTCAAGTACTATGATAAATCAGAAGGCTTGCCAATGAAGGAGAGGGAACAACTTATCGACATATCAACAGATTTGACGTTAAAATCTAAATTTAGGCCAGAGTAGCTCCTAAATTTTTGGTTGACAATTCATGTAGAATACCCTGAAGTTTCTCAACAGCTATGAACATTTTAATGCAATTCGGAACAACTTTTTTAGCGAAAAAATTTTCTCAACGTATGTGGCAACAAAACAAAATATAGAAAAAAATTAAATGCAGAAGATGAAATGCGACTGCAGTTAACATCAATAGAGCTAAAATTCGACAAATTGTGTAAAAAAAACAGCTGGGGAACGAGTTGATGTTACTAATAAGTAAATTACATTAATTTTATGTTATTTTTTTTAGTAAAATATACAATACTTTTCTTTAATTGTCTACATAAAGTAACTATATGATTGATCTACTTTGAATATTATTTTAAAATATATTTTTCTAAGGATGGGATGGGGTTCCCCGAAAAAAATTCTAAGGGTTCCGTGAGTCGACAAAGTTTGAAGATAAATTTATTCACTGCTCTAGAGTGACTGAAAAAGAGCCATATTTCTTTCTCAATACCTAAACTAATGGAATTACTTAATTTTGATAAACTTTTAAACTGAACTGAACTAAGGATAATCCTCTCCAAGTATACGCATATTTTTCTGTATAACTTTTATATTTTACGGAAAATCTATAATAATAGTAAGGAAAAGAGGTCCAAGTATATGGATCTCTTGTCCGAGCTTAGAAAGCTGTATCCAGGGTATAAAGTTAAGCTTTTAGTCCTGATAGTTGGTGTTTTGGGTGGTATGAAAGCCTGTTATCGAAGGGAAATCGAGTCCATTCCCGTCTGCAGATCTTCTGCCAACTCTTTGATCTGCAGGATGCAGAAAGCAGTGCTGCTCGTGTCCCTCCGCATTGTGCGGGCACTGGATCTAGCGTAATTTCCGCGGCTGCATATCGCCAGGGTCTGGGATGCAGTCGTGTGTATTTAGCTCCACTAGTCTCTAATATGACGCGGCTCAAAAGGTTGCTGAAGTTAGAGATTAGTGGACGCTTGTCAAGACCTGATAAACCCCATAATAATAATAATAATAATTTATTAATAGGTTATTACAATATATAAATTTGTTACACCATGTCAAAACAAAAGTACAGTGATGTGTACAATAATAACATCAAAACATACAGCGATACATAAAACAATACATATAACCATTAATATATAATTATCAACTGATATTCTATAACATAGTTAGAAAAAGGAAGTTCATTTATTTTTTATACGAATTTCATGTTATACTTTTAACCATAAAACCAATTTAATCTGGAGTGATTTTTCCGTTATTTGCAGAATACTTAAAACTCTTTGGTTTGTAACATTAATTTGACATCAAACGATTCGAATTTGTTCAACTAATTTCTTTCATTAAAAGAGTTAAATGCTCTATTAAATTTGCCAAAATTTGTGTTTATAACTGTTTGCTCAAGTTTAAATTTAGAGGCGTTAGAAGGGAATTTTTCTTTAAAATGGCAAGAAACTTAATTGCTGTAGGCGTTTATTTTATCAATATACGAGAGAGGCTGTGTTTAGATTATTAGATGCTTCAGGCAAAAGAGGCGCCTTCATATGTAAAGAAGACCATTAATGTTGTCTTTACTTAACACCTTAGTTCATCTCAAAGTAGTTCTGTGCTTTAGTAAGATTCTCATCTCTCTCGCTTTCTTCTTCTTCATTAGGACAGCATTTGATTAGTCATGATGTATTATGATCCCAATGGGAAATGTCGTTGTGATTTCTCGCTTTAATTGTATGAATGGCCGATTCAAGGTGGTCAGAAATAATGTATTCTGTAACGTTATGTGAGTGGTAATCATCCTTGCCTTCAGTTTATGTTTTGTTTACCTTAGACCAGTGTTTCTCAACCTTTTCTGGCATGGGACCCCCAAAATAACTTAAATATTTTCTGCGGCCCCCCTATATATTTATAATTATTTTATTTATTCTACCAGTACAACAAATATTTTTAACAAGAGCAGGTTCTAACTTATAAATTGTTGTTGCTATACCAATATAATTCAATATTCATTTAGTCAATAATCGGGATTTATGAAAATGATTTAAAAAATAGTTTTGTTTCTCTAGTTATAGCCGATAGTGTATGCATGTATGTGTTTCTATATTGTCCATAAAAGCACATTCTACATAACAATGACTTAAATTATAAAATTAACAAAATTTTCTACAAATACCTTTCCAGTCGCTCTAATTTTGGTATGCATAGAGTTCAAACACTAAATTTCACACTATAACACACTATTTCCAGTATTTTCTGCACTTTTATCACTTAAAAATAACTAAAAACGTCAGAAAAAAATGAAGACGCCGCTTGCAAAAATCACGTATCACTGCATATCAAGATGGTTAATCCTGATAAAGCTCATTAAGGAATATAGTCATTAACAATTAATAAATAAGGAACAGAATTGCTTAAAATAATTCTTTATGAGAATAAACACATATATTAATATTTTATCAATAGTATACAGGTGGTTGAAATTGAACTACCGGGCCCAATACACTATCTTTTATTATTGAAGATGATGTATAACGTTAAATTTGGAAGTTATTTGGTACTACATGATCTAAAATAGTTTATATTTTGTTACTTTGTATCTTTATATAAATAGTTATACATTTTGATTGAGGATTTATTAAAATTTCAGAGCTATAGCATTGGAGACACGGCCTATATGGTAAAATGGGAGGACAGAGGTGATAATAGGATGTTGAACTACCTCCAACGCGAACCGTTTTAATTAGTTTAAATTAGTTGTCAAAATAAGTATAATTTATTTTATTTAAGTTTAAAAGGTATATTTTAATGAATATAAATATATGACATTTATATTTATGAATATATCTTGCAAAATTTAGCGTTTTTCTATTATAATTTCATGCTTCGATTTTATATGACTTCGCGGCCCCCCGACGAAGCTTACACGGCCCCCCGGTTGAGAAACGCTGCCTTAGACAATCGTTTTCTCAATATTATCTGTACTGTAACCAAAGAAACAGAATGTGCACGTAAGCGCCTTGAGAGACAGCTGTGGATTTATCCTATTTGGCGCGAAGAAATTTGGACGGTTTTTTGTAGAAAGGAACCAAACCACAAAAATTTAGAAACTAAGATGCACAAGTTCCATTATGTCTCTTAAATGTTTCTGCTGAAAAGATCCAACCCAATTTTGCAACTCTAGTGCCATCTTTTGAAAAATGAACCAACAAACACTCGTCAACAGCTGGTATGTTAATCTATGGAATAGATTCAAGTGGGTTAGTTCCTTTCTGCAAAATTTGAATTTGTTACATACTGACACTTGTTGAGAAGTGTTAATATTATATTATTATGATTTCTGCGTGTATCACAATTGGAACATTAAATTGATCCTAATGAAGAAAACTGTATTGGAAATTCATGCTTCTGTTAAAAAAATATATATGTATATATATGTAAACAAATAATGGATTTATTGTTTAAATAAAACTAAAGTTGTTCACAGACTATTTTATTCTAGGTATTCACTCTTACAACGTATGAAAACATCTGATCTCTCTATCAAATTCTACGTGTGTTTTATAAAGCCAATTAGTGTAATGAGCCGTCATCATTATCGTTAATGAGTCGTCATCATTAGTGGGTCCAGATTACTGATTGCATCTAGATAACATTTTAGGGTGACGTAACAGGGCTTCGTGGAAGGCTAGATGCTAACATATATATGGTGGTAGTGGTTTAGGTCTTATATATATATTCGCTTTATTGTATCAGGGTATAGTTTTATGCCTAACAATTCCGATTTTTCATTCCGATGTTTAAAACATCCGATGAGACATTATGTTGCAGATAATTATATTCGAATTACGAAAAAAGTCGTAGAAAAAAAAATAGTTCTAAGTTTCAAGCATGAATTTCATTGAATTCTATGGAACAGTTGAAATCTAAACTAATCGAAAATTCTAAATCGAAAAAATAAGATGGCTAAAACTCCAGATATACGTAGACAAAATTAAGTTTAAATTAAATTTTCCTAAAAGAAATTTTTGAGTCAGAAGCATATATTATGGTGGATATTAGAAAAAAAGTTGGAAGACCAGCACTCTCACCCTTCAAAGATCTCATCTCATGTGGTCAGATGGTAAAAAGATTTCTCTGTCAAAACTAATCGATATAAAATCAATAATTAAAATAACCCCAATATTTCTATAAAAATCTGCAAGGGAATGAGGTATTAGAAAATGACAAAGATGGATTTAATACAAATGTGTTGGACTTTGATGCCGATGAAACAAATTAAAGATAATTTTGTAATGAGCTGTATTCAAATAAATTTAAATTTTCAACTAAAAATCATTCCCTTGTTTAAAGAAAAGAATCATCCCACAAAACCCTATTTTCTTTTTTTTACTCTAAATATAATATTAAAAACTGTATAGGTATATAATCATTTTGTTACTTTTGAAATTGAAATTAGGATAAGACATTACTTTTTATTTTAAGTAGAATTTATAATTAAGCAAAAATGGTTATAACCTTCTTTTGAGCACAACACTCTTGATTGAGTAACAAGTGTGTGGGCGGTAGTAATATGCGTATCCTAGTCTGCAGCAACGTTGGTCAAAACGCATTCACTTGTGATAAGAAGACCGCCTCGTAAGTGAACGTCGGCCAGCGCCAAGCCCAACTTATGTTGACTGTGACTTGTAACTTGTTGTCCGTAAACACAATACGCGGAACAAGACAAATGTAAACATTAGCTGTTACTTGCCACACCGTCTGTAGAAATATATAAATATTCTATCTCTCTCTCTCTCTCTCTCTCTCTCTCTCTCTCTCTCTTTCTTTCTTTCTTTCGGTCTTTCTGCACCAAGATTCTTTGAAATGCGTGTATATTTCTTTTAAAAAACTTTTAACAAACCAGTTAATATCGATTGCATCTTCGGTTGACAATACGAAGAAGTAAACAAATATATAACATGTAAAGAACGTGTTTACATAAAGAAATACGTGAACTGTATACTAACGAATTCACAGTCGAACGAATGTTACCAAGAATATAATTCTCTTTGTTCTAGTTGTACCTTTAAACAACTAGGAAGTTGTAACTGTGTTCTTGCTTCCACATTATCATTTAGAGGAAAACCATCTTGTTTGTATTTTCAAATTACTCGTTGTGAAAATAGGAAACATATTCCATAGTTTAAAGGAATAAACTGACGTGAAGTGTGAATTTTCACACATTTTAGGATTTCACAGAGAAAATAGTTAACATAAAGCACGAATACTAAATATTAAGGTCAGCATTTTCTGCTGTAAAAACTTCAAAATAAACAATCAGACCAATTCTGTAACTCAGTTGCTATAATCACAGTAACTAAATCTGTTACCATGTGCAAGATCAGTTGCTGTCATAGTAACTTTGTAGTTTAGTTTAGTTTAGTTTAGTTTTATTCTTGTCTTTCATGTACATAAATATTACATAATAACAATGTACAACAATAATACTATTACATGAAAAGAATGTCAATACATAATAATATAAGAAACTATTTAAAACATTAGAGATATGAACAGTGAAAAAAAAATAATAAATAAATAAACCGTAATAAACAATAAATATGGAAATTATCTAAAAAAAATCCTTAACGTCATACAATTCTCTTTCAATTAGGTATTTTTTAACATTGGTCTTGAAGATGAGTGCATTTTTGGACAACTTTATTTCATCAGGAAGCGCATTATAGTATTTACAGCAATTGAAATGGGCACCTCTTTGGTAACAGGTTAAATTGTGTGGCCTTGGGACTAGTGCATCTTTGTTCCTTGTGTTATGGGAATGTTCGATTTTTAGGAACAGTTGTTTGTTTTTGTAGACGAACATACAAAGAGATAGAATATATTCTGCTGGTTGAGTTAATATGTTAAGTTGGGTGAAATATTTCTTGCATGAGTCTCTGGAGTTCAGCGATTGAAGGACTCGTATTGCTGACTTTTGGAGACGAAATACTTGTTTGCAATTAGTCGATTGGCCCCACTGGATAATATTGTACTTTAAATGTGAGTGGAAGCATGAAAAGTATACATTCTTTAACACTTTGATGCTACAATTCAGTTTCAACGACCTTAGGAGGAATAACCATGAGCACAACCTTCTACACAGTTTATCGATGTGGTCTGTCCAGTTAATGTTTTTGTCTAGCGTTAGTCCTAGTACGAGTGAGGTATCCGATATTTTTACTTTTTGGTTTTCAAAATTTAATTGCTTAGGCGGAATGAATCAATATTTAGCAACTTTTCACTATAAAAGTTCCTATGATAGTAACTGCCAAATGCTGGTGTTTTTAAGTAATAACTTAGTTCTTGTGCAGATAAAAATGGTGGATATTTGCTTCAAGTGGAACTTTTAGATATGATAAAAAATAAAGAAGATTAGTGATGAATATTATATAAATTTAATATATATAAAATATGAGATCGTTAAATCGCGTAGTTTTGCTAATACAGTCTGAATTGTGAGGTTGCAAGTTCAATGCCCCGTTGGTGGTATTATTCGGGCGACAATAATATGTCAAGATTACTCCCATTTTCACAATCATTCACCCCTCATCCAGGTGTAGGAGCTCGTCCCCTGGCATCGACGATTAGCCTCATTTTGGGTCTTTTTTAATATTATTTAAAAAAAAAAGTTTTTTTATTTAAAAAAAAAATAACAAAAGCTATATTCAGTGACGTAGTCAGAATGATTTCATGGGGGGGGGGTATAGAAGAAGACGGATGAACGTGATGACAAATCAAGGAAGATGCATCGAAGTGATAAAAATTCCAGCTTTATGGGAGATTCAAACCCCCCAAATCCCACCCAATTTTAAAATACGAAATAAATATTCAAAATTGAAAACAATTGTGGAAAGGTTGTTAATAAGTAGAGCCCTGCAAATCCGCTGATACCGTGGATTATCCGCGGTTATCCGCCACTTTTCTGCGGATGCGGATAAATTATCATTTAAATCGTGCGGATGCGGATAAAATATCATATCCACTTATCCGAAATATCCTCGTGAACATAAAATTTTCGAAGAAGGCAGGTTTAGAACCCTAAAAATGTATCGCTGGCATTTGTATTGTACTTATGGCAAGAGTGAAATAATGAAACGTTACAGCATTTTTTATTTTTTTTTACTCTTCCCATAAAGACCTACTTTACTCTTACTTAAATAGTTAAATATAATAAGAGTTTATATAACGGACGTAGACACAACAATTTCTTTGGATTTATTGCCAGTTTATTAATTCAAAAATAATTATGTAATGTATAGCTTTATTTTGCATTTTTTGGAAATATTAATAAAAATTAGCCATGGTAATTTTCCACTTTTAAAAATATATGTAGCTGATATCAAATTTAAAAAAATTACAACTTTCATCTTTTAATAATTTAAATTCATCCTATTGTTGAAGTTTTATTATTAAGATCTTATTATTTTTTTTAATTTGCTGATCTTATAGATCTTTCCTTATTATTTATTTGTCATAAATGTGATAAATTAATCTGTTACAGTTTGTATGAACTTGGTTTAAGACAGAGTTGAATAATCGTAATTTACAACCTTATTTTTACCGACTGCCAACCTATATAAGGGAGGTATTGTGATCATACAGATGATGAAATTTTGAGATTTCGATGGATCTCCACGAATTGAGGTCCCTACATAACGTTTTGACTATTTTTAGCATGATGTCTGGCAGTCTGTCTGTCTATCTGTCTGTCTCTCTGTCTGTCTGTCTGTCGGTCCGTATACACGTGCAGAACAAATTCGACTAAAAGGCTTTTTATGAAACTTCATATTTAAGCTTTTGACATCAAAGGCATGAGTTGATCAACTTTTGGTAAAAATCGGTTAACTAGAAATGGGAGTTTACTCGTGTTGGTTTTAAGATCTTTACGAATATTTCACAACAGAGAAATATTTCGATAAAATTTATTTAACAAAAGTTGCAGTAAAACCAATAACTAACAACATTTTTGATAAAGCAGCATAAATTAAACAAGTACTTTGTGATGGCGGTCGGTCCTGTGGTGGCAACAGTTGATTTTTTAATCTATATAATCTCAGTACGAAATTATATAGAAAACATATTTCTGGATCCAGTAATATGCGATATAATAAAATTTAATTTCAATAGAGTTTTAGAGCAGCGATATGCCAAATAAGGCGAAACATGTTAGTTATTTCCAAACAGACAGCAAATACTGTTATGCGGATTGTGCGGATATGTTTGCGGATGCGGATCGGAAACGGATATTTATATTTACAAAGGCAGCGGGTGCGGATCGGATGCGGATACGGATCGGATGAGGATACAGAAAAACATATCCGCGCAGGGTTCTATTAATAAGGACCTCTTACTCTTATTTTGTTGAAGACGTTTTGATTTAGCGACATGATTAATTTGTTCTTTTACAAAGATCTTTTATAGTTTTAATGCTTTCCTAACTAAGGATGACACAATAAGTCAATGTTTATAAAATTTTATGCATATATTGAAATACAGCAACCTGTTAGAATTTATTTATTCATCTGAATGTTAATTCACAAACGAATTCATTTGAATTTTAAAACAGTAAAATGTATAAAATACTAACAACATAAAAATAAACATTAAAACTAAGCTTGAAAAGTCAAGCTTTTGAAATGAAAACAAACCATGAGAGGCACGTATGGTATGTATCGTGGTACCTGCCGTATAATATTCAACTGTTATACCAAACTGGGAAAGGCTTGTACGCTCTGCTTGTTATTAGAATTGCACATTTGCTAAACTGAACATTGATTTTTCGCAAGTGTGCTTCAAAGTTCAAATTAAAACGATGTGGTTTTATTATTACCATTCAGAATCTCTATACAGAGATTATGACTTAAAACCACAAATATATGAATAGACAGAATTAGCCAATTATTTTGATATTGGTTTCAGCAAAATCATAATTAAATTTTAACTAATACTCAGTGGAGCATTTGAAGGACTCCAAGCGCAGTCTAATTTTAAGCCTCTCCTTCTTACTTTCCAATAGTTTATTTGCTACCTTTTGAGTTTTATTTTTGAGGTCCTTGGGATTCTAAGCTCACAAGCGCGCGCTTTGTACACCTGTGCAATAATTCGCCACCACCAAAACATTATATGCAGTCACGAGAATGATTATATATGCAGTGGTGTCACCCAGCTAGTTTTCACCGGTTGTCAAAATTAAAGGCGGTTTCTGGAAACTGGTTATTAAAATTAATGGCACTGTTTAGATTCTAGACATTTTATATTTTTGAATTTATTATGTTACTTTTTTTATATTTGTATCACATGTACCTTGTTTCATAAACATGTTGTGCATGTTGGCATTCTTTTAGTCCTTCTAGGAATTTCTAATCTAAGTTAGCACCATAAAATATGTTGCCATTTATTGCATTTCTTAACATATTTTGAAAGAAGTTGTAATTTGCTATGGTGGTTGGTAAACTGGGTCTAGTAGTAGAATGGTTCCTTGGTTATACCTACGAAATACTAAAAATAGTTTAGAGGTGTACACTAGGATAATAAACTGGCGGAAACGTAACGCAGACCACGAGGGGGAAGGTTATTCTCATTTCCTTTATACAATGCCTTAAATATCTAACAAATTATTAATATACTAACTTAAAACTAGATCACTAGAGCAACTAGATCAAATGCTAAGTTCCGTTATGCTAAATTTTATTGATCTTTTGTATTATCCTAGCAAAATTGCAGCCAAGTGTATAACACATATGTATGGAAATAATTATGTAAAATACTGGTGACATACTATATAATTTCATATGTAACCTGCATATGTATTTTGCAATACGTGTGTTATATGAGATAAAGTTGAAAATTATTTCCTCTGCAATTTGCGCAGCGAGAATTTCACTGTAACGTGTAATTTAGAAAATACTATACAGTGCATAAAAATATAGTATACGATGGTTGCTTGGAAACACTAAAATGTTAGGTAAAGTTCAGTTTTTTAAAAAAGTTTAATGACAAAAGAACGAATCAACAATCAACGTATTTCTATATTTTTAGCACATGCCTTGCAAGCCTGAGTGAGACAGAAATATATAAATAAGATGGTTGTTGCTTCATTCATTCGTCATTGAAGAGACTGGATAATCTGAGTCATATTTTTGGATAAAATTAAAATTGATATAATTTTGAAAAACAATTTATTTAATTAACATATTAGGCAGTAGTATTCACAACTTGTCTTCATTTAATGAGAAGCTTTTCAGTAGAACCCTCAGGGAAGCCGTCGTAAATATCGCCGTGTATCCAAATGGAGGAGAACAATACACAAAGAACTTGATCTCTACGGAACTACCTGGCTCCAGGTGAAGAGGCTTGCTCTTCACAGAACCCGATGGCGTGAGTTTGTAAAATCCCTATTTATATTTATTTATTTTATTTATTTTTTTTGTAAAGAGAAACAAGTTGTAGTCTGATGATGCAACATCTGGAAAGTAAGTTGTCATGTTGAAAGACACTTTTTCGATTGACTAAAACTATTTTTTCTCTCTTGATGTCTGAAACTCACAGCTAAAGTTGAGGAAGAAATTGAACCTGATGCAGAAAGAAAAATTTAATCGACAAGAAAGAACTAAATTCACAACTAAACATATCAAAAACTAAGCTGATGATCATTAACCGCTGGCTCACTAATAACGTTATTTATTTTCTTGGTACAAGCGTAATGGAGCATTTCACATACGTGGATCGGTCATTTCTAACCAAGGATGATGCTCAGGCCAAATAAAATATCGTGTTGGTCTAGCCAAGTATGCTATTGCCAAACTAACAAGAATGTGGAATGACAATATTCTGCAGAAGACAAAAATTAAACTAGCCCAATATCTGATATTTCTAATTTCCCTGTATGCTACGGAATCCTGGGCATTGAAAACAACAGAAAAGAGTAAGCTAGACTCTTTCGAGTTAAGGTGCTGGAGGAGTATGTTGCGAATACCGTGGCAAAGCGTATTATTGCTCCAATTATATAGGTAGAATAAATTCAAATTCCAACCAGGCTTTCCATACGTGTTGCGCAATGAATCCTTCAGTATTTCGGTTATGTGTCACGCAAGACATTTGACAACCTAGAACAAATGTTCATCCGGGGAAAAATAGTAGGTACGCACTCAAGAGAAAGACCTTTTCAAAGATGGATAGACCAAATAAAACACTATACTGGATCAGCCTCAAAATTGCAGAAGACCTGCAGAAATGGAGAGAGATTGTACAAACAGTCTTCGTCAGTAGCTATATGCGTCACATCTCCTCAATATTGAGGAAATCGACTAGAAAGAAAGAAGATTTCTGTATCTAATCGTGACAACTGCTCACAGTAGACATTATTGGTAATGCTTTGACCAAGTGACAGATAATGTATGTCTTTATCTATTATACCAGATGCAAAGCTATCTTTTTTATTGATGGATACTTACGAACAAGTGGGACCTTCTCTAGGGACAAACACCTTTTCTTGACTGGATTAATACGTAATATTAGGTTTCTTCGTAGATCTATATCTAAAGGTTTATTACGCAAGCGCAGATCTCGACACAGGTGCAGATCTATTATTATAGTTATAAATACTGGTTCGCATAGTTATTACGGTTACGAACCACTGTTTTATAGCATAAATATATTTCAGTTGGGAGATTATTTCGATTTTACTTTTCAATTTGCATAGAATATTGTAGGAAATGTGATTTTGTTTCAGAATTTTTACGAGGATTACGTAACAATATCGTTAGAGAATACTGGAATTTATTCTATTTACGATTCAGAGAAGTACTGGAATAGTATTTACGGCTCAAGTATTATTGATTTTTTATATTTAGAATTTTATAAAAATCATCTCAGTTGTATTTGGAAAGGTCAAAAGTCATATTTAAAGAATTTTACAAAAATAGATATTTTCCAAACTGTTCAAATGGAAATATATATAAACATTTATATTTTTTTGTAATCAGGGTAATTCTGGGAAAAAATTAAGTAAGTTTCCGTCTTGTTTGTTATGACCATTCAAACTACCTGTTTTAAGTAGACCCTAAAAACTTCCTAGTCTGGAAGCGATAAAGAACGATATCTGAGAAAATTCCAGACTCAAGTTCTAGTAATGTTAATCAACATTAACACTACCAAGTTCCAAGCATTAAGATATTATATTAAAAAATTAAATTTATTTAATGTCGTCTCCCACATATTTAACATATTTATTTGTTATTTTAGACGTATGTGGCAATTTTCAACAGAGGTATTCGTTTTAAAAAACTTAAGATCATTAGCAGAAAGTAAATGCTCGCTAGTTATGACGGCATTAATATTATTAATGAACATTTAAAAGAGAAGAGGTCCAAGGTTGGATTCTTGCGGAACACCTGAAGTATTAGAGAAATGTGGGGTATTGTGCTCTCGGAAAGTAAAAAAAGAAACCGGTTTAGAAGATAGGATGACAATAATTATATTAAAGGATATATTGATTAATTGATAGATTTACTCGAAGAAACGTGAATATAGGTAAGAGGTACTTAAATGAAGCAAGTTTTCAGTTTTCGGAGCTTTTCGGATTTCGAAATTTGGGATAAACATGTTTTCAAAGATATTTCACTTAAATAATTCAAAGAAATTTTTATATTTTCATATAAATAAATAATTATTTATGTTTATAAACAATAAACTTTAATGTAAATTTTAAATCTTTTAAGTTTCTTTGCATGGCTTTATATAGCGAAATCAAAGAGAAAGAGTACTTGATGGTAAATAGCTTCTAAAGTTAGAATATTTGCGGAAAAGAAATTTATTTGCAAATCTTTAAATTTATTATATTTACTTTCATAATTTACTCAGGAAATTCTCTTCTGGTAAATGTAAAAGAAAATTTTGCTGCCATGCACGGTAGATTTTTAACATCTAAAAAAATTTTAAAAAGGCGTAGTTATGGACGTATTTTAACTTATACGGAAAAATATAGGAAAAATAAAATATTAAAAAAAGCATTGTGAAACTCGTTAATTTGATCTTGAATTTAAGGCAGCAAAGTATGAGCGACCTTGTAGAAAAACCATTTTCCTTCGACGTAGAGTTTAGATGATTTGATTTTTTTTAGGGTTTTGTAGGTATTTTCGTCTGCCTGTCTGTCTGTTCGGTAAAAATTGTAGCCAAACGGCTAAACCTAGAGAGTTGAAATTTGGCATGCTTATACAACTCGTTGACTCCCACATAGGAAAAATACCAAAACATCTAAAAAACATATCCCCCTAAAAATATAAACAAATATGTGCTCATCGAAAAAAAAAATATTTTTTTAAATTTCTGAGCAGGGTATCAAATGAAAGCCCTTAGTACGTGGATTAACGATCAAAATTTTATTTTTGCAAAATAAATTATTTTGATGCGATTTTTGCCAAAATTGTGCAAAAAATTTGTTGTCCCACACCCTATAGCCCAGATGGTTTAAACTAAAAATCTGAAAAAAGTAATGTACATTTGTGTGAACCGGAATAGTACAACAGGAATTTTTGATCAGTTTAGGTTTTCGGAAAATAGCGCATTTTTTGTGTTTTTAACTAAAATATGTTAAATATTTAATTCGCTATATAACACAGTAGATTAGTAAGCTTTCGTAGCGTAGTGCGTTATATAGATGCTTCGTAATTTGGAAACTAGAGTTCGATTCCTGTCATATTTAATTTTTCTGTTTTTTGTTGCATTTTTATTTTGTAAATAACGCATTTTTGTAGTATTATGTAGTACGGTAAACAGATCGCTTTGACGGTGTAATGCTTAGGGTACTCGCGTTGTAATTTGCAAACTCGAGTTCGATCCGGCCTCGAGGCAATTAAATTTTTTCTGTTTTTTTTTGCATTTTTATTTTGTTTAAATTATTTTTTCAAAATTCTAGTTATATTTGGGCAAATATTGCATTTAATTTTAAAAGCGTAAATTTAATAACCAGTGGAAATTGTTGAAATTGAATGCACAAAATCAGAAGGTCGTGACTAAAACAACCAATGGAAGCCATAGGCGCAATTTTCAAAATCTTATTGAACCTTGCTATATAAAAAAAAATACAGCACATATTTAGAAACCTACATAATGGTATTAGGCATTCGAATTAAAATTAACAAAAAAAATATATATTTTAACATAAAATTTGTTTTGGCACCCGTAATAATTATTATTCACTTACTAAATACCTGCGAAACTCTGAAATGTGTGAAAATTCACACTTCACATCAATTTTTTAATATTTCTTTAGTTGAGTAGCCATTATGCTAAAATATTTTTCTTCTTTTTGCTTTTTGCATTGATATTTATTCATATTGCTAATAGACAAATATTCTATAGGTATTTTTTTGATGATGCATCGTAGTTACCTAAAAATACTAAAATATGTGATAATTCACCCTGTTTATATATTTAACTGAAGAATAATCCAGACCAGTAAGCTGAAGTTCATCCCTAAGTGTAAATCTAGAATGCCGCAGAGTTACTCACTGGAATCTCTCTACTTTAGATGCAATGTAAATAGGGTATAGGACAAGGTCGGGAAGGCAGAATATTTGTGTGGGAGTAGGGTGTTTACTCTGGGAGATCTTGTAGTGTTTTTATAGGGTTTGTATGGAGCTATTTCTGGCAGATTTGTATCTGCTTTTATACGAGATTTATGTTCGGGAACTGACTACACGTGGGAAAAGGATGATGGCTTAAATTGAAATTTGTCACATATAAAATGGAATCAATATGTTATGAAATAAAACAAAATTTGGTAACAGTCAAAATCTTAAAATTTCTACTGATTAAATGCATTATTATCTCCTACTACATAATAACAAAAAGAGAAAAAAATTCTAATCATTCTGATAAGTTTTTAAAATCAGTTTAAAATCATTTATTCATTTCCGATGTAAGAAACCGAGAATATAAAATGACTCGGCTTAAATTGCTTCTTATCCAGAGAGTAGCGTGAGGAGAGAAGAGATTTCAGCTAATTTTTGCAGAGATGATTAAAAAAATAGTAAAGAAAGCAACCCAATTATTTAATTATGAAATGATTAATAATAAGAGAGTATATATATATACCGCAAAGTAAATATTGCATCATCCAAAAATCTTCGGTCGTAAAATTTGTTTAGTTCAGTTCAAGCGTACATGTGCATGTTTCAATTGGCGATATAATTAGGAACGACATTGCAAAACATTATTTTGTGAAGTCTGAGCTGTGTCAACAAATAAAACACTGGTAAGAATTATTAATACAAGGGTTATAGTAGTAAAATCAATTTCGTTTTTTCTGTTGTAGGTTAAGTTTTTTTTTTTTTTTATTATGGGTAGAAAAAAAAGTTGCGCACCAGGCATGAGGGATGCCATAGTAAAACTGCATTTAAATGAAAATATGTCTTACGGAGTAATTGAAAATAAATTAAAATGTTCTAAAACTATGGTTTATAACGCGGTGCAACATTTTAATAAACATCACACCACAGAAAATGTAGCTAGACGTCGAGGACCTCGAAAACCTTCAGAAGCGGTGGATCGACGAATAGTTCGATTAGCAAAAACTAATCCCTTTCTTAGCTCCAAAGAAATCCAAAAGGAGATATTTGCTGAAGAACCTAATGCACTATCAGCTCGTTCTATTAGAAAAAGATTGAATGAGAACCAACTATTTGGAAGAGCTGTAAGAAAGAAGCCACTACTTTCATCAAAAAACAGGAATGACAGGCTAGCTTTTGCCAAGGCACATAAAGATTGGACTATTTCCCAATGGAAGCATATCCTCTGGAGCGATGAAACGAAGGTTAATCTATTGGAGTCAGATGGCAAAAAATATGTACGGCACCCTTTTTGCTGTGAAATTTATGAACAAATTTCCTGCGAACCTTAGAAATTTGGAATATAATAAATTCAAATCCTTTTTAAAATCATTCTTTGTGGAAAATGTGTTTTATTCCACAGAGGAGTTTCTTAATTATAATTTTAAAATGTGACAATTTTTATCTTTATTTTTTTGTATTTTATCTTAATTTTTTTTGCTGACTGACTTAAAACAAGTATATGTATCTAGGTCAATAAAGTTTATTATTATTATTATTATTATTAACCAATCAAAATATATGAATACATGCATATCACAAGATCGTTCTTAATTAGTTCGCCACAACTGTGTATATATATATACTGCGCCAGTATTGTTACTATGAATTTTTACATATTTCAAGGTTTCGTAGTTAATGCGAAAGTACCCCCCCTGATACCTACTAACATTTTGTTTGAAATTAACAAAATATGTTAGGCATATCATTGTGTACTTCCTTAATAAAGCCCTGTACCTATATATTCATATCCTGTACTAATGTAGTACAGGTATTACAAAAAACCTTTTTAAAATTGACAGTACTTACTGCGATGTGCCTTGTCAGCTGGATCTCTCCTGAGTACAACCCTCCTCTTAGCAGCGGTGATGGGTAGACCCGAGTCCACATCATGTATGACAATCTTGATGGCTTCACCGTCCACTGAGGCCTGACGTCTTGGGGCCTCCAACTCTTCTAAAGCTGCTGCAGACCACGGCGTTGGAGGCAGAGCTCGTAGAGCGGCTATATCAGGACTGTAACAGAAAAAATGTAAATAGATCAACAGTTATCAAAACAATAAGAATATTGATATTTTGTTCGAGTGTTTTTGCAAAATGTCATTTAAATAATGCTTCAACAAATACGAGGGCATTTGATCTGAATTTTATTATTTTCAGGTCTATAGAAATTATGAATTTACATCATTTTTAAGTGACAGCTCTCCTTAAAATGTAGTTATACCATCTCTCCAGTAGCTTTCGTATTCCTGTCAATCGAAATTTATATTTATATTTTTTTTTAATTTAAAATTTATATTTTTATTTATTCTGTTCATCTTAAATTCATAAAGAATGTCTAAAACCAAAATTAATGGTACATTAGGGAGATATTTGAATTAAAATTATGGTATAAAGTTAAGTTAGACCTGTCTCAAGACGCCCTCAGAAATGAATAAATTAATTTAGATAAATAAGTTTGTAAAAAAGCTTTCGAGGGGAAAACTGGGAAAACGTGCTCAAGGAATTATATTTGATGAAATTGGTTAATTAATGCGGTATATGCAGGGGAGCTAATTGGACTTAAAAGGGTTTTATTTTACTTAATTTAGAATTTTGTACCTACAAATATCGAAGTATTACATACGTAAGATTTGTTTAAGAATATTAAAAAAAAAGAAACAAAAAGACATACACACGGCTAATCATAATCATTATAATTATTGTTTATAATTATTACCAATTTTACCGCTAAACAAGGGTAGCAAATCATGCTACTAAGACTTGCTACTGATGAAGTCTGCTTAGCAGATCGAAATGTTACATCTTGTATTACTATAAAAATACAATTTGCAGGAAAGTTTCAGTGTCAGTATTTAATATTTAAACCTACAAAACACAGTTTAATATTTATAATTCAAGATGATAATCCTACATTTTTATTTAACAATTGGTCCGAGTCTCTTAAAAATAAAACTCTTCTCTAGAAACACCAAGATCCAGGATTACGAAATTCAAATATTCCCAGTAAATCATCATCATCATCATAATTATCCAGCTTCTTTTGTCTTCTTCTGGGCCCAGGCCTTCCCTGTTTATTTCTTTTATTTCAATAGTGCCTTATCTCCCAGTTTCCGGCAGTTCTTCTTAAATTATTTGTCCATCTAGTAGGTGGTCTGCCTTTATTTCTGCGTTCTCTATTTCTAAGTTCTTCATAGTCCACCTATCCTCGCTAAATGACCGGCTCAGTTCCAGTTCAGCTGAGTGATTCTACTGACTACATCATAAAATCTGTTCAATACATCGGGCTTCAAAATTTTAATTTTAACTATTAAAGAAGGAAGTTGTACGGGTTGCGGACAGCAATGAAAACCAATCAAATCAGCTGACAAGTTTCGAATAAGATTTATTCTTCATCGGAGCTACAATAGGATAAATAATATAAGTGTATATAACAGTAGAATGTAGTGTAACAATAATAAATTATAATTATAACAGTATGAATGAGAGTAAAATAAATAAATGTATAAAAAATTATTAACAAAATATTATTTTATTTTTACTTTATATACTTATTTAGTTTCTACATTCTACATTATACTTTCATTCATACTGTTATAATTATAATTTATTATTGTTACACTACATTCTACTGTTATATACAATTATATTATTTATCCTATTGTAGCTCCGATGAAGAATAAATCTAATTATAAACTTCTCAGCTGATTTGATTGGTTTTCATTGCTGGCCGCAACCCGTACAACCTCCTTATTTAATATCTATTTACGGACACGACTTTTCCACATCCATTTAATTTTAACGAGGCAAGAATAACAATACCACACAATTGAAAATAAAATATTGAAAGTTATGGCTTTCATAACAGAGTAAACGGTTACTAGAGTCGGCGTGACGCATCGGTGACTAAAACAATCAACCACGGCACTGCATTTGCTGAGGCCCGGCGCTTGCACAAACACAATACAAAATAGTTAAAGAAGTACAGTCAGAGCTCAGTAAGGGTAGGCTCAACACAGGGCTTCGCAAAATGTAATGAAGTGATCACTCAGTATCATACGATACCGCAAAATTTTTAGCTGACTTTAGCGGTTACCATTTTAATCTGATCTGTCCAACTTGTCTACCAGGTCTACAAGTATGAAATGCGGATTTTATTCAAACTTGCCGCGCAAACCGTGTGTATAGTTCAAAGTTTCAACACAGTTGGCGTTTTGTTAAGTTATTATTAAATGTCAAATGCGTATAGGTTATAATTTGAAAAGTGATTCTATAGTTTTGTTTTACTGTGTTAAAAATGTCAAATTTTGTGCCAAATAAAGAGCATTCGCGGACAGTACTACTGTTTTGTTTTCATTTGAAAAAAAACTGCTGCTGAATCATACCCACTGCTTCGAGAAGCTTATGGTGAATATGCTCCATCGCAAGATACGTGTGAACGATGGTTTCGGCGTTTCAAAAGTGGTGACTTTGATTTTACAGATAAAGAACATGGAAAACCTCCAAAAAAATATGAAGATACAAAATTGGAAACATTGCTACAGGAAGACGATAGTCAATCACAAAAACAACTAGCAGAGCAGTTAGGCGTTAGTCAACAAGTTGTTTCCAACCGCCTACAAGAGATGGGTAAGATCCAGAAAGTCAGCAGATGGGTTCCACATGCATTGAATGAGAGGCAGATGGAAAATCGTAAAAACACTTGTGAAATTTTGCTTGCACGATACAAAAGAAGTCTTTTTTGCATCGTATCATTACTGGCGATGAAAAATGGATTTATTTTGAAAATCCCAAACGTAAAAATCATGGGTGAACCCAGGCTCACCATCCACATCAACTGCAAGACCGAATCGCTTTGGCAAAAAGACAATGCTCTGTACTTGGTGGGACCAAAAGGGTGTGGTCTATTATGAATTGTTAAAACCTGGTGAAACAGTTAATACCCAACGCTACCAACAACAACTGATCGAACTGAACCATTCGCTGCTCATAAAACGACCAGAATACGAAAGAAGACAGCACAAGGTAATCTTTCTTCACGATAACGTTCCATCACATAAGGCAAAAGCAGTTTGCAACACATTGGAGGCACTCAAGTGGGAAGTGCTACCCCATGCCGCTTACTCACCAGACTTGGCCCGTTCAGATTACCACTTGTTCGCATCGATGGGTCACGCACTTGCCGAGCAGCACTTTTGTTCATATGAAAATGTGAAAGAATGGCTAGATGAATGGTTAGCGGGGAAAGGGGAAGAGTTCTACTGGCGAGGTATTCACAAATTGCCTGAAAGATAGGAAAAATGTATAACTTCTAATGGGGCATACTTTGAATAAATAAACTTCTACTGTTCTTTTGAGTTTAATGTGTTTTATTTAAATAAAAAATCCGCATTTCATACTTGTAGACCTGGTATCTAAAACCGACCACGATACCTTCTTCTATCAAAATTCCCCTGTAGAATTAATCTCTCCAGATTGGTAGTCGTTGCCATGACGCATCCGTCGTCGTTGTACATGACTCAAGAAAGTAGCAATTTAGTTGAACTAATGTCGATAGCCTTATGACAATATAGAAAACATTAGTCCTTCTTTCTGTTCATGATATTCTTAACAGCCGTCTGTTCCTGTATTTCAAGGGAACGCTTCACTAAATCGTAGTACGTTCCATATTTCTATATGTGACTCTTCTAACGTGGACCTCAAGAAAGAACGATATCCCACAGTTGACAGTAAAGTAGTAAACACATTTGATCGTATCCAATTCAACAGTAAAGGGAAAAGCAATCCATATATTTTTTAACAGATTGTATATAAAATGAATAGAAATTACTGATTGAAAATAAAAAACATCGTTCAGAACTTTAACGTATCATGTAATCTATTAATGTTGTATATAATATCTTTTAACCCAATAAATCAAAGGAAAATATTGGTTTTCCAATAACAATAAATCCTTTGTTAGTGGTATCCAATTCCTCAGAGTCTATTCAAGTAGCTTTTTGTCCTATTTTCTTTAGAACTCTTCCAACATCGTCGACCACTTTACTCGGTTTGTCATTTAAGACGCTAACTAACCAAATAGAACTAAGGATCTCCGTTTTACCTTCAGATCGTTCAAACGAAAAATACAGGGCTTGCCAAACTTTAAACACACAGTAATCAAACAATTTTATAGAGAAAGAGCGTAGTTAGATGTAAAAATAGGCGAAGAGACAAAATAGCAAATCGATATAATACAACTTTAATTTGTGACTACCGTTGAGCTTGTTTTGCTTATTCTGTCTATTTTATAGTCTTTTTTAATTTCATATTCTGCACTCCAGCGATTTTTAAGATCTGCTCGAAGATCACCATTTTTATCTGAAAATTTCTTTCGAAGTCTACACTGGAAAACACTGGAAACGATGTACAGCAAGAAGAAGATGAAGTCCATAGATTAATAATATGTAAAATACAATATTTTCAATTCAACGTTCTATTCTACTGACTTTCTTATTACGTTCTTCTCTTTATTCTTCCTCTTTTTCTACGACGTTTTCATTCGAAAGTTGGTAATTATCATAACTATTTCATTTTGTGATATAACAACTCGAAGTAGATCTACAGATGTGCATTCGAACCACTATCGGAGACCATGAAGTTCTTCTATAATCAGCGCTTTTCTTATCTAGTATCTGACTAATAAGTTGTTGCTATTCATATATCTTCTCATCTTTTCATCTATAACTTCTCAACTGGTCAGCCATCTCTTGACTGGCCTCCACACTCTTATTATACATTGCTTCTTGTTTCTTACAGCATGCCATAATTATTACATTGTTTACGAGTTATATATATATTGTTTCCAATAAATAGAATTTGATAGTTGTGCTGTTCTGGCAATCATTGTGTTTTTTAATGTTTACTTGGTCGTTGCACCTACATTTGTTTTTATACATTCACTAAAAGTCGTGTTTATATACATTTACTAAAAGGATCCAGCACCTCAGCAGTTCTTCGCTCTTCTCTTCAGCAGCAGCTAAAGATAAGTATTAGTTATAAGTCTCCCAGCAGAATTTAATACATATTCTTTTACAAATGTTGAACAACCACCACGTCTCTACGTGATTCTTATTGCCAGCCAGACATCACATTTATAGTGCGTTCAAAGGTGAGTTTGCAGTACAAGCATATGGAGTAGTTCTTTTTCATCTTAAATGGGTTTACTCTCTAATGGGTTTACACAATGACGCTATCCATTTCTTGCTTGTCGACGTTGCCAGCTCTAAAACGCGCTGATCTTTGAAGACGCAGTATTCTACAAATGGCCATTTGTTTTTGTTGAGTGTTATTTTGAGTTTTATAAGAGTTGATTTTTGTAAATCATACGAGTTTTTCATATTATTATAATTGACACATTTGACACTTTTACAACATTTGGCAACACTGCTCCCATTTGTCATAAGAGCTATACTGCAAACTCACCTTTGAACGCACTATACATCAGAATATCATAGATGTTCGGCCAGCAAATTCGAAGGACCACTGCTTTAAGGATGATCGGACACAAAACGAATGGATTGAATGGTTACTGTGGAACACCAAGTACCACACTAACCATACAATCCATTCGAACTGTGCCCAGCGATTATCTTTAGGGCACTGGTCCTTTGAGCTGGCCGAACATCTGACCAGTACTGGTGCATCGATTTGGCCATGCGGGCTATACCATACATCGTATTCACAGTTCAGGTACTCTAATCTTCGCATCTTGGTGATATAAAGCTGTTTTCTAGGTTTTTCCATTCTTTGGTGGACTTCTTCATTTTTAATCGATCCGTGATATTCGGAATAGACGTAGATAAAACCACATTTCGAAGGCATCCAATTTCTTTAACATTATCTACAACATTCTTATATGACACATTATGTGTGACTGCTGTCGGAATTTCTGACCGAAGTTTCGAAGTTAACTATTTTCAAAGAAAGTCTAATAAATATATTTGTGAACTTTATATGTATATTCTAGTTGTACCAAGTAAAACTAATAACTGATCAATATATTCTTTACATTACTTTAATTCTATTGACAGAAATTTGTTTAAATTGTACGATTATTTGGGGAACTTTTTAAGAACCACTGTAGCCTGGTAATACAAATAAGCGCTCTTGTTCCGGACATCCATCGACAGAAGATGACCTCTTGATACTAGATCTAGTAGGCGGTGTTTACACTTGCCACCATGACATCACTGGGTCTGATCGTATCCAGCCTTTTCTCTCATTACTCTCGGTCCTTGGACGTTCAAACTCTTGAGATCAAGTCTGTTTCTGCACGTTTGACGTTCAAAGATTTTCTTTTAATGAAAATCTTTTGTTTTCTTCCGTTTATTACTTTGTTTTTGGGGAAAAACAATTGTTTTGATGTTTAGGTTTGTTTTGATTTATATTTTGTTGTTTTAATACTTATAAATTATAAACACTTTGACAAATAAATCGGTTTACTTCTATTTAAGAAGGTAGTTGAATTATTAAATTTTATTATATGAAATATAAAAAATCTGTAATATATTAAAAATGATAATTTTTGTTCTTCATAGGGTTTTGTAATTATGACCAAGAAGCTTATATAGTCACTCATGTGCCTGTTTATCTCTCTGTCTGTATGGATTATCTCGTGGGTAAACAGCTGTATCTAGAGACTTACTATATGGCATACAAACATGGACACCCTGTGGGAGCGGTAATTTCAGAAATAAAATTTCATTATTATTTAAAATTAAATTATTCAGTTATTTATAAATATTCAAATTATTTAAATATAAATACTTATCTATTTTAAGATAAACATACTCAGGGATTAGTTGAGTTATCATATATTTTTTTAGTTAAATGTTGAGTGTCAAGGGTAGAATTTACTATCGTATATTATATGATTTGTTTAAAATATTGTCACCGTTTATCACAAGTACATGGTCGAATGTTTACACAGATGTTGATATGCGACCATATATTTTCAGTGATATGGACTTCGTAGTAATTAGAGTCAAAATTAATTATCTGGGTTTATAAATTATTGGTAATAGAAATATGAGTCTTCAAGATAAATTTATAAAAGGGTTTTGTTGTTAATGTGGAGAGCTGATTATTTTTACAACGACAAAATATGGACTTTTTATGTAATTAGAGTCAAAATTATTTGGGTTTATGAATTATTGGAAATAGAAATATGAATCTTTAAGATAAAATGTTTTTGTAGTTAATTGAAGAGCTGATTATTTTCACAACCACAAAAATGAGGGTTCAGAGATCAAATTATTAGTTTTAAGAAGAGGGCTGGGAAAATATTGAGAGACAGGGAATCGTGAGTAAACCATCATGGTAGTCGGACGAGCCTCCTAATCATTTTGGTTGAGAAACCCGGTATCGTGTAGTGGGTGAACCAGAAGTAGTCTAGAAGTGTTGAGGACAGTTTTAATGAAATAAACGAACCTCGATAACGGGTTAAACACTGAGTGTTGTGAGGTGTTTAACGGCTTGTGAGGTGAAACGGTGATTGTGAGGTTTTGTGTTGAGTGTCTCTCATCATTAATTAATTCTAGTGTAATTATTAACTTCAATCTTAACTAAACATTAAACGTAGATTAAGCAAAATGAAGACTTTAATTCAAACACCCTTATTCTTGTCATAAAGAATCTAATCAACCAACCGGCGGACCTTTAGGGTTTTAGACTTGATTCCGCTCGCAAGTCTTGGAACCCACTATGTGAAAGGGCCTCAAAGTAAGTACTACATGGTACTTACAATGAAATTATTTAGATTCATTCAACCAACCGTGACGTTTCGACCAATCATAGAAATGCCCCCACAGCCCTAAGTAAAGGACATTAGCTCTACCCCCTGGAGTCTCCCCTCTTTAGTGTTTTATTCCAAACCCTTATGCTCTTTTTGTTCTCTTTTTATTTTATATTTGCTATCAAATGTTAAACAAATTTTAGTTCATGTAGATTTACTTGTTTCAAGTTTGCATTAAGGCTCCTTGCAACACTGGACCATTTCGGGTCTCGGAAGGTCTCAAATATCTTTCCACCCCCCAAATTTTAAAAGCTAGTGTCGGTCTGGTTCTGTGGTGGCCACAGCTGCATTTTTAGTGCCAATGAAACTATTTTTTGTGGTCAATTTCAACTGTAAAAATTATTAAAAATAATGTGTATAAAAATCTTTTACGCAAAAGTTTCATAAAATGTTTTAGCTAACTAAATTAAATAAAATTATCTTACCTTAAATTTTAAATTAAATTTTAAATCCTAAATTTATTATTTAACTTCAACGAAGCATTAAAGTTAACTTTTTTATTTAAGATGAAAAAAATTGGCATTCTCCATTTTCCTTGAGAGATAAAATTTATTATTGAATTGTTTCTGCATTTCGGAGCTCTTTTGGAGTCGAGTGCACCCAATTCCAGAATCCAATAGAACCTTCTAAGGCTGGTTGGACATTCATCTGATTTTCCTGGAATGAAGGATCGATAACCCTCATACCAGAGCACAGATGGCGATAGAAACGCTATTCAGGTTAAACTTAAATAATTTATATGCAAACCATGGGATGATTAAAGATTCATTTGTTTTATGCCGTTAGTTAACGGCTCTATTTGCATTATGCAGCTGATAAGAACTACTTTATTGTTCAATAAAGGTCAAGGTGAATAATGATTTGTACAACTTATTTAGGATAATTCGATATTTTAATATAAATGTTTATGAAACTTCGACTTACAGCATTGACTTGAGCATTCTTGTTACAACGAGATTTCAATAAAATTAAGCCGCATTCAGAGCTCTTAAATTAATAGCTTATAGACTGTATCTTGTACTCTGTTTACTGTCACTAGAAGTTTGTCATATGGTAAGACGTGAAACCGTTCAGACTTCTAAATTTAATAAGTTGTTCGTTGTGGATTGTGGATAATTTTATAAATTTATAGCTAGTGACATGTTTTAATGAGATAGATATATAAACACATTGGCTATCTCAGTCTATCAGTGACATCGTAGTTATCGTATGCCTTTACATAAACTAACATAATATCATCATTAACAAATCTTGCTTAAAATTACAAAAACGGACAGTAAATATGATCAATTTAGGTAATTAGGTTAGGTTTAGTTGGTTAAAATCTAAGACAACAGAATTATAAAAATGATAATACATAGAAACATTTTACGAAACCATCTAGTTGGTTTAAAGACACACAAATGTTGGACTATTCGTAACACATTAATTTCTAAATTGCTGTGGCTGTACCGTCCTACGTTTTAACGTTCCACGTACCGTAAAAAGTTCGTTAAAACAATGCATAGAAACATAACTTACAGCATAACAACGAACAGTTTACAACGTGTTAATTTAAAGAGCTCTGAATGCGGAATTAAATTAAATTGCAGTTTTCTCCAATCATCAGTTTGGATTTCGTAAAAATTTATCAACGATTCAGCAAGCCCATATAATAGTAAATCAAATAGCCAAGAGCCTTGAAGAGAAGAAATATTGTGCTGCAGTATTTCTTGATATCCTGCAAGCATTTGATAAGGTGTGGCATAAAGGTCTGCTTTATAAACTAAAAAAATCCCCTATTCAGTAATTATTACTTAATTTTTAAGCCTACTTGACAGATAGAAACGTCTCAGTTAAACATAATCTTGCCCTCCGTATCCATTTATTATCCCATAACATCTGGTGTTCTCCAAGGTAGTGTACTTGGGCCATTCCTCTACCTAATTTATACTGCAGATATACCTGAGACAGAAGACACTATGATAGCTGCATTTGCTGATGAATGGCGAAAACAAAAATGGCTTCGCCTATTGATATTCTCTTAAAAAATTACAGTTGTTGTCTAATTTATAATCAACTTTTTAATTCTTATAGTTTTCCAGAGAGCAACAGTGGAAAAATTAAAATAAACACCTTGTAGATGCTGTAGACTCGTCGTAAGACAAAAATATTGAAAAAATATATTGAATAATATATTTCGAGTAATTCATACGGTGACCATACGTCTTTTATTATAGAGGGTAGTTCTTTATTTTACAGCGTAGTCCTTTAGAATTATTTATTTCTCAAAAACACACTTTCTTTCTTTATTATTTGTTTTGTCATTTAAGATACAGAAATTTAGTTTTAGAACCTGTGCACAGAACAGTTGGTGATTCGTGGGGCAATAAAAAAAAAAAAAAATGCGAAAAAATAAATAAAAATTTAGAAAGTAGATGCATCTACAATTCAGTTTTTTATAGAAGTCTGTTCAGTGACAAATTAATGAAGCAACAACCAACTTATTTATACATTTCTGTCTCGCACATGTCTTGCAAGCATGAGTGAGAAAAAATACAGGGGGTGAGATTGGATTCAAGACTGACCCCGCAGTCTAGGAAGTCTTAAATTATGGAAGGATGGTGGCAGTGGAATGCCTACATTCATATTTCGATTCGTACCACCGTGCTGTTAAGACGTGCTACAAACTTAAATTCTAATTAAGCTTCAATTAAAAAAATATATATCAGTTCGGTTCCGGTTTTCGTTCCGGCAAAAATAACGGGTTTTCTCGGGTTTCGGTTCAGTTCCGAGTGATACATTTGTAAATGCCTTTATTTGTATTAGAAATTTATTTTCTACTATAATTTAGAAGAACATTTTATTCCTTATTTTGTAAAATCATACCAAGGCCAGGAGGGGATTATTGTCCCCCCCCCCCCGAAATAATAGAAGCGCATTTTTTTACTTATCAGATAAAAAAAATACGTATTTTTTAAAAAAAATACGTATATCAAAGTATATCCTGCTACTAATTTCCTTCGGGTTTAACATATTTCAAAAGTATTTTTACAATTCCATTTATTGAACAACCTTAGTTATTGTACAAGTTTTATATTTTAAAAATAGTCACGTACTTTTCCTTCACTTAAGTAATTATTTTTACCACAAAGAGGTCATAAACCATTTAACTATGACGAGAAACGATAGCTAGCAACATTCGCCAACGTTTCCGAACAGTCAACATCATATTGGGCCAAATACAAAATCATCTAAAAAACTCTAACATTGGCATTGTTCATTTAAAATCCTGCACATATACATATTTATTTTATAGACATTGAACCTACCCCGTGCGAAAAACGGGTTTTTTGGTAGTGTACTATAAATATGAATAAACTTTAAAATCTACTTTCGATTATTTGAACAATTTGATTTTATTTTTACTCCTGGTTTCTTTTAGTTCACATAAACAAGTGCCTGTTGTATTCTAGTTTTTAATCCTAATTTGTTTTCCTAATTTGGCGTATTACATTAACAAGCAGAGTCATGAGACCTAAAGGTAGCCATAAAAGAGCATCTAATAAAACTTTTACCCTATTTAAAGCAAATAACGGAAACACCACATTTTCATAAACTCATATTATGTCGAGGAAATGCATTGTGAACTTTTTACTCAGTTCGCAAGTATAAAGTTTTATGGTAACTACTTTTTGCAGTTTTATCATCCTATATGTCCGTAGATAAAAGGATAAATGTGACTTTTCACGCGTTGGAACCACCTGGCGGAGCCGTCTAACACTAAGTAAACAATGTATATATCAAGAGTAAACCTTTTTTCAATTTTGATACTCGAAGGCAAGAAAGTAAATCTGATACAACAAGAAATCATAAAACTTGTTGTAAGACTTTAGATATATAAGGGTTTCATATAGCCAAGTTACTAAAACAAACAGCTACTTCATTTCTAATAACTCTTTACATAAAAATTATAAAACTTCAAAATTATTATCGAATACAAACTAAATATGATTTTAATAAGCACGTTATACTAAAATAGATGAGCAATAATAAAGCGTTAATATAAAATAAGCGTTAATATAAAAAATTGATGTGAAGTGTGAATATTCACACATTGCAGGGTTTCGCAGGTATATAATAAGTGAAGGCGGTATGCTGAATGTGTAGGACAAATTTTACTTTGTAGTAATCACGGCAAAATGAACGATATTTTAAAAATAATTTATCGTCTGTTAATCATATAATAAGACTGGTTATTAAATTTACGCTCTTAATAATTAAATACAACATTTGTCAAAATATAACTAGAATTTTGACAAAATAATTTCAACATAATAAAAATGCAAAAAAAAAACAGAAAAAATAAAATTCACTCCGTACTCGAACTCGAAACCCTTCGTTCCACCGCATTTTAGCTTACGACACCAGTGCTCTAACACATTGCGCCATCGCACGCCTTGCTTGTGAGTGTCTTACATTGGTATAACTTTTGTACTTTGTGAACCAAAAACCACAAAAAATGCGTTATTTTCCGAAAACATAATCTGATCAAAAATTCCTGTTGTACTATTTCGGTTCATACCAATATACATTACTTAGAATTTTTTTAGATTTTTAGTTTAAACCATCTGGGCTACAGGGTGTGGGACAAATTTTTTTTTGCACAATTTTGCCAAAAATTGCATCAAAATAATTTATTTTGCAAAAATAAAAATTTTATCGTTAATCCACGTACTAAGAGCTTTCATTTGATACCCTACTCAGAATTAAAAAAAATATATTTTTGTTTTCGATGAGCGCATATTTGTTTATATTTTTAGGGGGGTATGTTTTTTAGATGTTTTAGTATTTTTCCTATGTGCGGGTCAAAGAGTTGTATAAGCATGCCAAATTTCAACTCTCTAGGTTTAGCCGTTTGGCTACAATTTTTACCGAACAGACAGACAGACAGACAGACAGAAAGACAGACAGACAGACAGACAGACGACAAAATGACGGTATAAGGGTTTTTTGGTCATACCTACAAAACCCTAAAAATCGATTAAAATAATGAAATTATACCTAAATTGATTTCAAGCCACTTAAAATTTTTACAATGAATAATTTACATATTATATTAAAAAAATTGATGTTAAGTGTGAATTTTCACATATTTCAGGGTTTCCAGGTATTTAGTAAGTAAATGATGATTATTTGGGATGCCAAAACAAATTTTATGTCAAAATATTTTTTTATGAATTTTAATTCGAATGCCTAATTATTTACCATTATTTAAGTTTCTAAATATGTGCAGTATTTTTTTTTTTTTAGATAGCAAGATTTATTAAGATTTTGAAAAATGCGCCTATGGCTTCCATTGGTTTAACAAAACATAACTAGAATTTACAAAAATATAACTAGAATTTTGAAAAAATAATTTAAACAAAATAAAAATGCAAAAAAAAAACAGAAAAAATAAAATTGACAGGAATCAAACTGTGGTTTGCAAATTAGGAAACAAGAACACTACGCACTACGCTACGAGCGCTTACTTATCTATTGTGGTACATAGCGAATTAAATATTTAACATATTTTAGTTAAAAACACAAAAAATGCGTTATTTTCCAAAACCATAATCTGATCAAAAATTCCTGTTGTACTATTCCGGTTCACACCAATGTACATTACTTAGAATTTTTTCAGATTTTTATTTTAAACCATCCGGGCTACGGGGTGTGGGACAAAAAATTTTTTGCACAATTTTACAAAAATCGCGTAACAATAATTTATTTTGCAAAAATAAAATTTTGATCGTTAATCCACGTACTAAGGGCTTTCATTTGATACCCTACTCAGAATTTAAAAAAAATATTTTCTTTTTCGATGAGCACATATTTGTTTATATTTTTAGGGGGATATGTTTTTTAGATGTTTTAGTATTTTTCCTATGTGCGGGTTAAAGAGTTGTATAAGCATGCCAAATTTCAACTCTCTAAGTTTAGCCGTTTGGCTAAAATTTTTACCGAACAGACAGACAGACAGACAGACATACAGACAGACAGATATACAGACAGACAGACATACAGACAGACAGACGACAAAATTACGGTATAAGGGTTTTTTGGTCATACCTACAAAACCCTAATAAAAATGATCGTTAGTTGTCGACATAACGGGATAAAGATCGTCAGTTACATCATTGATTACATTAAAAAATGTTTAGGCTAAATGCCCTCTCAGCAATTATAATCCCTCAGCTGACGATCTTACCCATACTGTGCAAACAGCTGAGTGTTGTTTTTATTATTCTAATTATATTAAGTTCGATATTACGTTCGATGTATAAGTTACATTGAATTTGAAATGACTTTACACCATTTTTTTTTATGACAGGTTTATACCATGATTTCAAAAGTAATTATATAAGGGTTGGCTATGGAAAAATGAAATAATGTCTACTGCAAGCTTTAGAATTAATTAACTGTCATCACTGTTGTTTTATGTCATAAGTTTATATTGTTGTATAAAGCTTGCAGAAGACATTATTTTATTTTGCCATAGCCAACCCTTATGTAATTACTTTTTGAACTCATGGTACAAGCGACTGATGCATAATCCCCCAATACGCACGCAGCTGATTATTATTATTATTATTATTATCACTTAAACAATAATTGTGCAAATTTTCAAGTGGCTTGAAATGACTTTTGGATTTTTTTTTACAAGATGACATTTTCTCACGACCAGCCCCACCACTACCAACGCCGCTGACACTTAGATCATCAACTCAATACCCGAAAGGAATAATTTCCAATAGGAATGAATCGGGATGAATGGACCAGGTCAATTGCAATGCTGCCTCCCGGACTATATACCGTGCGATCAAAATTTCTTGTCAGTTACATAACAGTAGGGTGACCAGACGTACTCTTTTTAAGAGTATTATACTCTTTTTTGAGTAATATTTTCTATACTCTTACGTTTGACAAAAAAAAACCTGAATATACTCTTTTTTGATGGTCACTTGTTTTTATTACTTCTATTTTAGAAGTGAGGACCTTTTTTTTGCTCATCACTTCTCTTTGGCAGTGAGGACCTTTTTTTTTGCTCATCATTTCCATTTTGGGAGTGAAGAGCTTTTTTTTTTGCTCGTCACTAGTATTTTTGAATGACGACCTCTGTTTTTTGCTCATTATTTGATTTTTTGGAGTGTAACCTTTTATTTTAGTATACTCTTTTTCTGTAAAAAAAAATTTGGTCAGCCTACATAACAGTAAGCAATGAGTTTAAAAATATCAAAACTGTGTTCTAATCCACAGCTGAAACTCCCAATTTAACAAAGAACCAATCAGATTACTTCGTTGGTCCGAACTCACCCGAGAATCAACGAAAATATGTGTTTCTAACTTAATACCTGTTGTCACCTCATTGGCGTGTAGAAGAAAAATAGTGTTCCTTTAATAATCAATTCGTATAAGGTAATAAAAATAGAATGCACGCCTATGTATACATGTCCTTTGAAATAAGTTTGATAACTAAATGTTTCTGTCAAGTGTTGCATAACGGACAAGATTTCTTGATCGCTCTGTATATAATAATTGATTTTAGTGTTCCGCTTTTTTTCATATATTTGAAACTATTCTCTTCAAATCTGACTTCGAAAAAATTAAGAACCACTGCTCTATATGCACGAATTTGAGCAATGATCTGTTGGTATTTATTTTGACCATTCAACATTTTTACCCCTTTGAAAGGTTCCTGAACGCAACCTGAAATACAGATCTGCTAAAACGGTTGCCTGCTCTGTTTTGTTTTATTTAAAATTTATTGTACGCGTATCCGATCAAGAATAATACTTCCCTTTGATGATACAATCTCTTTACTCTTTTTTTCAGCATTTAAACTTTGAATAAAAGTCTGTTATCTTTAGAATTAACAACATTTAATTTTAGTATTTGATGAGAGCAAAAAATAACAAAATAAAAGACTCTCTCATATGGTAATTAATTTAAAATATACTTTCACTTTCACAAAACCTTTTTATCATATTATTTTACTGGTTTATTTAACAGCTAATAAATTTAAAGTTGAATAAAAAATGCGTAAAGCCACTAAAACCACTGAGTGATATGTTAAATAAAGAAAAAAGTTGAACTTAAAATATTTTAAATCACTTAAAAGAAGAATATATACAGACGATGATATATGTAAGAAGCGTCGGTGAATCAACGCAGTTACATCACACGACGTAACAAACGACTGTATTGTTTGGAACAATGCAATTGTTTGTTACGTCATGTGACTTAACTGCGTTGATTCGCCGACGCTAGTATACTTTATTATTAGTACAAAATAAGATAAAATTAAGGACAACTCAATGTTGACCAATTGCAAACAGGCAATTTAATTATTTTTTTGTAATTAAAGATGTAAAATGTTTATCTCCGTAATTAAGACAACAAAATTTGGTGTCAGACAGACACATCCCAGTAAACATTCAACCATCAGCCGAATGCCGGCAAACTGCTTTTTCTGTTGGTAAGTTGCTGGCACCAAAAGTTTGTGCAACGCCAGTATTAATAATATACTTCACATTTGTATTTCACACTCCTCCTATACGAAGTACTTTACCAGCATTTAATGCGATTATTTTGCACTTTACCGCTGCTGCGCCGGCAATTGATACGCCAATGGGCTAGCTAACGGCCACGGGGACACCGGGGTACTGGCCCATTACTTTCAATGCCGGGGAGTATGTGCTTCAACAGTACTGGCCCGTATAAAAATGTTTGCTGGGATATTATTACTGCAAGAGGTATTTAAATTACTTACAGTTGTGATCCACGTCGTCTGTTCCTCCTATCATCTTCAACAGTGAGAGAAGGACTTCCTTCAGGACTTGGTGAGTTGTCTTTAGCTGGTTCATCAGGAGCTGGTACTCTAAAAGAGGGTCTGCGTGATTGAGACGATCTGGGGGCACCTTCTTCGGCAGGTCTTCCAGCAGCTTGAGCTTGTGCAGCTGCCAAAACACCTGGAGCGTAAACATCATATGCTGAAGCTCTGGAACAAATAAAAAAATGTTAATAAAGTGTTACGAATACGGTCCTGTAAGGAACGAGGCCAATCGTTTGGGATGGGACTACGACCGTGGAACTTTCTAGAGACAGTTTTATTATTATTATTTTATTTATTTTACATCAGCCTATTTCTGCAACGAGGTTAATCGCCGATGCCTCCTACACTTGTATGAGGGGGTGAATGATTTTGAAAATGGGAGTAATTTAAACATATTATTAGGTCGTCAAGGATGAAATTTGTAGAAAAAAAGGCAAAGTTGGTTGATAACAAATATAAGGAATTATTTTATTCATCAAAGTATGCACCCATATTGTCTATACACTTTTGACATTTAAGCGGCAGGTTGTTTAGACCGGTGGTATAAAACCCTGGCGGACGAGAGTCAATGAATTCCTGGAAGGCCAGTTTTACAGCATTGTCGGAATTAAAATGTTTCCTATTAAAAAGTTGTCCAAATTGCGGAAGAAGTGGTAGTCAGTGGGGGCTAGGTCTGGTGAGTAACGAGGATGATGAAGAAGTTCGAACTCCTATTCCTGTAGTTTTGCCACAGTCATTTGTGCAGTGTGTGGTCTAGCGTTAACATGCAATAAGATAGGAGTCGATCTGTTGACCAATCTAGGCTGTTTTTCTTTAAGTTTTTGCATTATTTCGTCCAGTTGGTTGCAGTATATTTCTGCTGTGATCGATGAGCCAGTTTTTGTTTTTGTTTTGTTTTTAAGTTACCTGTACGAAATTTGGCGAACAAATTTGATATTGTCTGCTGCGTAGTAACACTAGAGCCAAATACACTAGTAATGTTTCGCGCGGTCTGCAATGTCGTAGTTCCACGTAAGAACTCATACTTCATAATAGTGCGAATTTCTGACCGTTCCATTTTCAACAAAATTATTTTAAAAAAAAAGTTTTTCAGATTTTTTAGTGCATACAATGATTTCTTTAAACAGGCGAG
Source organism: Liopterus haemorrhoidalis (assembly GCA_963971575.1). Taxonomy (NCBI): domain Eukaryota; kingdom Metazoa; phylum Arthropoda; class Insecta; order Coleoptera; family Dytiscidae; genus Liopterus; species Liopterus haemorrhoidalis. The sequence goes on along the minus strand of OZ020618.1, from coordinate 10,460,024 downwards.
ATGTGTAACTTTCCAACAAAAAAAAAACAGAACGGTAAAATATTAAGCCTATGTCAAATAATAAGCTGTTGGCAATAAGTTGGCAATATTATTACTACAAATTTCATCCTTGACGACCTGATATTCTCGCCCGAATAATATCACCAACGGAGAATCAAACCAGCAACCTGACAATTCAGACTGTTTCCACCAGTCCGAACTGCACAATTTAACAAGCTCGGCCATTCCGTTGGCTTTCTAAAGACAGTGATTACGAGCAGGATCTGAAAAGGATGCAACAACTCTTACTCGTGACAATCTCTGTATAAGTAGGTAAAAATTGTCATGGGTCCCCCTAAAAATTGTTATGGTCCCCAGCTGGCCCCCCAGATCAGCTTGGAGAAAATTTAAAATTTAAGGCCACTTACGGCTTCAAAAATCTTTTCAAAATTCAAAACTATCATATTTTCATTAATATTTATAACAATAAAAACCAGTGGCGAAGGGAGACCTCCGCTAGACTTGCCCTCACATAAAAAAAATAATAATAAAAAAAAATACATAATTTTTTTTTTTAATTTATAAGAAGATTTAGGTAAATCTTCAAAAATACATCAAATTATGTCCTATACAAATTTTTGTCCAAGGCTTGGTTTACTGGGTTACGAATTTTTTTAAATTTTAAAGTTCAATAACTTCCGTTTCCTGTTTCAGATTTTAATAAAAAACAATAGGGTTCTTCCCAATTATTAGGAGAATTTTTTAGTACCAGAACGAACTCTTTAAGTTAAATCGTTTTTGAGTTATCGTGTATACACACAGACACACACACAGACACACAGCAACACACACACACAGACACACACACACACACAGACACACACACATACGGACGGTACTTCGAAAATAGGTTTTTTGGATTCCCTGGACCATGAAACGTGGTCATCAGTCAAAATCTCGACATCGAAAATTTTCGCGATTACAATACTTGCCCCTTATATATTAAGGTCGGGCAAGTAAAAATGGAGCTTCTCACCAATATTTCCCACACCCCCCCCCCACCAATTTTAAATGCTCGCGCTACCACTAGAGTTGAATAAGACAAGTGATTGACTTCAGTGCAGTTACCGAATTAGTTAAATTCAGTGTTTTGATGGACTACACTTTACTATACCAAAATGAGTAAACTGTGGATTAATTTTTGTTCGAGTTTACCATGGTATTGATTGTTTAACTTTTATTACTGTAGTTCAACAAAATTCGTTTTATCTTTTATTGTTATAACGTAACAATAGATAACAGAGATAAATAAAACGTATTTTATGGTTACAAACTCGTTAGTTTTTTTCGAATATGTATATTTGGAGTGTTCTCAATGTTCTGAACAATAAATTCAAATGTCAATTCTGAATTTGAAAAAGTTGAACTTGAAACTAAAATGGCGTCGCTGTATTGGCTATTAATCATAGTTATAAATCGAACGAAATGACGGAAATGAACGAATGGTTGGTAACAAAGTTAGGAATATTCGTACACCACAGATGACGTTGCAAAACTGTTCAAAGAAGATTGACTGTCACAGGAATAATTGGAAAATCGAAATAAGTGTATACTAAAGTTAGTTATTTACTAGTTTGTGTGATTTCTAGTCGCACGAGCAAACCTGTCATCGATCGCGCTGTCACTGAATCCCTCGTCATAGATTGATACTACTAGTAATCTGTGCCCTCGTATTAACGAGGGCTACCTTTTAAGTTTTTACAAAAACTAAGAAAGAAATATATATATATTTTTAACAAACTCTTTTATTACTTTTCAAAATATTCGCCTTTAAGATTTATACACTTTTTCAGGCGTTCAAACAAATTCTCGAAACATTTTTTCCACTCTGAAGTTGGTATCTCAAAAACATGGTTTTCGAAGGCTTCAACAACTTCTTGAGTTGATGAAAATCGCTGCCCACGCATTTTTTGTTTGACATTGGGGAACAAAAAAAAAGTTATTAATTGGATGTGTTTCTCATTCTAATAATCAATTGTTTGACATGTGGGAACTTGCATTGTCATGATGAAGAATGATGCGAGGTTTTTGGTTATTTTTCCTGATTTTGTCGATGACTTCTGGCAAAGAAATTGTTGTATACCATTCAGCATTAACTGTTCTCCGATTCCTTAAAGGCACGGTTGTGACATGTCCAGTACAACCGAAGAAACAAGCGATCATTTTCTTGGAACTTTTGTAGGTTTTGGGTCATCTTGGAAGACCCAAACAGTGCATTGTTGCTTAGTTTCCGGTTCATATGAATAAATTCAAGTTACGCCACCTGTAACGATGTGGTATACGGATTTTGCAGTGCCTTGGTTGAATTTTATTAGCATTCCCTTACACCAATCAACACGAGCCTTTTTTAGAGTTTCGGTCAAATTATGCGGAATCCATCGGGAACAAATCTTTTTCACAGCTAAATGTTGATGCAAAATCGAATGTATTTCAGTCTGCGATATGCCAAAGGATGCCTCTATCTCACGGTAAGTCACATGCCGATGTTTTTCAATCATTTTACGCACAGTATCGATCTTTTTTTGAATCACAACCGATTTTGATCGACTTTCAGGAGATTCATCATTGACGGACGCACGACTAGGAGAAAATTCTGCAAACCAATTGTAAACAGTCTTTTCTGATGGTTCTTCATAACCAAAAGCTGAACAAAGCGAATCTATGCATTGTTGTTAAGTTAGACCTTTACTAAAATCGTAAAAAACCATCCAACGAAAACCATTACAAGAAATATCCATAAACTACTCGGTAAATTTATAAGCTTTCACTGATTTCACAATAACAAATGTCAAATTTTACGAATATAATAATGACACATTTCAATATTTCCATCTAGTGATAGATTGTAAAAACATGAAAGGTAACCCTCGTATACAGTCAAATAGACAGACACATGAACGACTTTATAAGGGTTTTTAGTACCTACAAAACCCTAAAAAGCTGTATATCGGGTAATATAACTTCAACTACTCTGTATAGTATACATACATTTCTAACAAGCAGCGAAATTCACTAATTAATAAATCGACAGTAACCTCAAAAAGTAAATGTGTTTGGGATACCGTTTACAAAATAAAGATTTACATATGCTTCTCTTAATTTTATCCTTGTTGTAATGTAAAATGGTACTAAACATATAAATTAAATTAAAGACTTGTCCACAAGAATTTAAAATACGTATATAGCGTAGAGGTAAACCGAGAAGTAACGACAAAGTTAAAGCCATTACGTTTGTACTGATAGTGTGAACCAGCTCATAAGATGTGCAATAAATTTATAAAGTTTGCTCATTCTAACAGTCTAATGGTTCTTGATTCTTACTTTTTAGTTTAATGGACTTTGAGCATTGGCTTAATATTGCACCTTAGAATTTTAAACGCAATCACAAAAGGCACTTTTCATCATAATGTAATGAACCAGAAAATTAGGATAAGTAGTTAGTTATCCCCTTACGTATTATTTGGAAATTGTTGAAATTTGAAAAGTTTGGCATCGGAAAAGTGGTTCGTGTTGATTGGTGTAAGGGAATGCTAAAAAAATTCAAGAGTCTTTTAATAAATGCGGTATAAGCAACGAATTGGATGAAACCAAAGATGGATTAATTTTTGAAGAGACTGATAATAGTTCAGACGAAAATAATACGAACACTGACATTAATATAATAAAGACTGATATTATAAAGAGTTAAGATAAACAGAATGTTGCTGGTACAAGTTATCGTAATGAATAAAAAAAATCAGCTGTGGCCACCACAGGACCGACCGCCATCGTAAAGTAATTGTATAAAATACATTCTAGCAGCAGAGTAGAAACAACTTGGCCTAATATTTTCTAACAGAGATATTATTTATCATGACCATGGAAACGTTACATATAAGTATGAAAAAATTGAGACTTGGAAAAATTTCGTTATTAGTTATTGCATTTATAGCAACTTTTGTTAAATAAATTTTTTCTAAATATTTTTCTGTTGCTAAATATTCGCAAAAATCTTAAAATCGACACGAGTAAACTCCCATTTTTAGTCAACCGATTTTTACCAAAAGTTGATCAACGCGTGCCATTGATGGCAGAAGCTTAAATATGAAGTTTCATAAAAATCCTTTTAGCCGAATTCGCTCTGCCCGTGTACACAGACAGACGGACGGACGGACAGACGGACAGACAGACAGACGGACGGACGGACAGACAGACCGACAGACATCATGCTAAAAATAGTCAAAACGTTATGTAGGGACCTCAATTCGTGGAGATCCATCGAAATCTCGAAATGTCAAAATCGGTATGATCACAATACCTCCTTTATATAGGTTGGCGGTCGGTAATTAAAAATTTCTGAATATATTTTTATCCTAAAAATTGTCTCATAAAATTGGGGTTCGTCTTATCGTCCGTCTTATGGTCCGAAAAATACGTTAAATAAGAATAATAAACAATTAAAAATTAAACAATTTACTTACATCAGTATAAACCTTTTTAATTGTTGTTATGATCCACTGTCTGTTTCATTGTTTCTTTTTTAATTCCTTACCTCTTATGAATTATTTACAAATGCAACGATTTCCTTACGTAAACAGTGCGGGATCCTCTTAAACTGCACCAAAAAACCAAAACAGTGTTCAAAATAAGTTACAAAACAGACAATCTTTAGATCACAATCTTCTATAATATCCTTTTATGGATCTTTTTTACTTGAATGAAATTTTAAAGCATTTTGTCGCGTGCTAGGCTGCTATATTGTCAGTGCATGATGTCACTTTGATTTATGTTTTGGTATAATGCCGCTGTAAAAGGTGGTTTTACCTGCATTTTATACACAACTGTTATAATAGAGCTATAAGAGCTATTAACTCAGAGGCGGTAACTTAATATTAAATATATCATATACATCATTTAAATTACTAGGTTATATTACTGTGCCATGTCGTGTTGTAATGCTAAACTGTGTTACAGAAACATAAAGCTTGCTTTATGTAATTATTAACAAATAAAGAAGTTTTCACGTCACAATATATTAGGGGAATATTATACCTGGTAACTACTTTTCTTATTGAACATAAATGTAATGGTAAAATAGATTTGTAGAATGATATTAAATTAAAAACATTTTATTATTTTTTAAATTATTATTATTAAAATATTCGGTGGAAATCCTAATATAACCCTACATCTTTTAGTATCTACCAGATGTGGTATTTACCATGTTTGTCGTAACACTGAGTGAAGGTTGAAATTAATAAATATACAGGGTGTTTGTTTGAAACGGGGCACCCCAAAAATCTCCTTTATTTGTAAAGATACAAAAAATCTTCAGAACAAAAGTTAAACTAGACAAAAATGCCCATCTAAAACTTACTATACGAATTCTGAGGCACTTCCGGTTTCACCGGAAATGATGTCAACTTTTGATCTAGCATAGGGAATCGATAATTTTATATTTTTTTCCTAAAAGTACATTAAATTAGCTTTACAATGACACCAAAAAGTCATATTTTTATGTTAACCATTTCAAAATGGCGATCATTTATTTACAAAATAATAATCAACATAAGTTTTACAAAGTTGAACGTAGCAAGCTTTGAAAACAATAAAAAAAAGACTTACTACCAATTAACACAATTTTTTTTCCAAACAAAAATAAGCAAAATAAACTATTAAACTCTAGTTATTTATAAAACATTTAATTGAAAAATTAAAATATAAGTTATTTCATGTTATTTCAAAGCTTGCTACGTTCAACTTTGTAAAACTTATGTTGATTATTATTTTGTAAATAAATGGTCGCCATTTTGAAATGGTTAACATAAAAATATGACTTTTTGGTGTCATTGTCAAGCTAATTTAATGTACTTTTAGGAAAAAAATATAAAATTATCGATTCCCTATGCTAGATCAAAAGTTGACATCATTTCCGGTGAAACCGGAAGTGCCTCAGAATTCTTATAGTAACCTTTAGATGGGCCTTTTTTTGTCTAGTTTAACTTTTGTTCTGAAGATTTTTTGTATCTTTACAAATAAAGGAGATTTTCGGGGTGCCCGTTTCAAACAAACACCCTGTATATGCTGTTCACTTTTGTAAGAACAAACTAAGAGGAAATTTTGATTTCAATAGTTTGCACCTTTGAAACTGTATGTCACGTTGATAATAAAAAATCATCTGTGGCCACCACAGGACCGACCGCCATCATAAAGTACTTGTATAAAATACATTCTAGCAGCAGTGTAGAAATAACTTGACCTAATATTTTCTAACAGAAATATTATTTATCATGACCATGGAAACGTTACATATAAGTATGAAAAAATTTCGAAAAATTTTTCAAAATTGTTTCGTGTTTTCAAAAAATGTCTCAAATAAAAGTTGTTAGTTATTGCATTTATAGCAACTTATATTAAATAAACTTTTTCGAAATATTTTTTTGTTGCTAAATATTTGCAAAAATCCTAAAATCGACACGAGTAAACTCCCATTTCTAGTCAACTGATTTTTACTAAAAGTTGATCAACTCGTGCCATTAAAGTCAAAAGCTTAAATATGAAGTTTCATAAAAATCCTTTTAGCCGAATTTGCTCTGCACGTGTACACAGACACACAGACAGACAGACAGACAGACAGACAGACGGACGGACGGACAGACAGACAGACAGACATCATGCTAAAAATAGTCAAAACGTTATGTAGGGACCTCAATTTCAGTTCCGGTTCGAAGCCCTGGTGGTAGCCGACCGGCCTAGCGTAGTGGTAACACATGTGCTCTGCGTTGCTAAGGTCTCGGGATCAAATCCCGTTCAGACATGGAATTTTGTCTCAAAAATAAAAATTGTCCTGGGTGATTGCCGTAGCAGCAAAGGCCAAGAATAAAAAAATAATAAATAAATAAATGGTAGGTGGTATAAGAAGTAAATAATAATCACTACTCAACAAATTTGAACTTTTTGTCGATAAGTAAAATTAGCTGTTTTGGAATAAATATGACCTGCTGATGAGGAATTTGGTGATTCAAAATTTTGTAGCACCGTCAGATTTAAAGTTATTCAAATTTCAAAATTTACCAAAAACATTGTATCCAAGCAAATATTAAAAAATTGATGTGAAGTGTGAATTTTCACACATTTCTGGGTTTTGCATGTATTTAGTAACTGAACGATGATTATTTGGGATGCCAAAACAAATTTTATGTCAAAATATTTTTTTATGAATTTTAATTCGAATGCCTAATACCATTATTTAAGTTTCTAAATATATGCAGTATTTTTTTTTTTTTTTATACAGCAAAGTTCATTAAGATTTTGAAAATTGCACCTATGGCTTCCATTGGTTGCTTACATCATAAGTCCCGCCCTTTGATTTCGTCAAACATAGAATTAAATTATAATTTCAACACTTTCCACTGGTTATTAAATTTACGCTTTTAAAAATTAAATGCAACATTTACCAAATATAACTAGAATTTTAACAAAATAATTTAAACAAAATAAAAATGCAAAAAAAAACAAAAAATAAAATCAACAGGATTCGAACCCTAGTTTGCAAGTTAACTTATATTATTAAGCGTACGCCAAATCCAACCACGCCACGAGAGCTACTGTTCTTGTATGTTACACAACGTATTAAATAGTTAATATATTTTAGTTAAAAACACAAAAAATGCGTTATTTTCCGAAAACATAATCTGATCAAAAATTCCTATTGTACTATTCCGGTTCACACCAATGTACATTACTTAGAATTTTTTCAGATTTTTAGTTTAAACCATCTGGGCTACAGGGTGTGGGACAAAAATTTTTTTGCACAATTTTGGCAAAAATCGCATCAAAATAATTTATTTTGCAAAAATAAAATTTTGATAGTTAATCCACGTACTAAGGGCTTTCATTTGATACCCTACTCAGAATTTAAAAAAAATATATTTTTTTTTCGATGATAACATATTTGTTTATATTTTTAGATAGATATGTTTTTTAGATGTTTTAGTATTTTTCCTATGTGCGGGTCAAAGTGTTGTATAAGCATCCCAAATTTCAACTCTCTAGGTTTATCCGTTTGGCTACAATTTTTACCGAACAGACAGACAGACAGACAGACAGACAGACAGACAGACAGACAGACAGACAGACAGACAGACAGACAGACAGACAGACAGACAGACAGACAGACAGACGACAAAATGACGGTATAAGGGTTTTTTGGTCATACCTACAAAACCCTAAAAAACAAACAAAATAAAGCCATTTAATTAAAGCTGCGGAACACAGGTTGAATACCACTGTCTTAGAGAAAAAAACAATTAACAAATCAAGATGGAGGAGAGAGAAAGAGAAAGGTTAGTCCAAGAATTAAAATTTATGGCTGTAATAATTGTAGTAAAATCATGAGCAACATATTTTATTTTTTGCTTTATATTTTATACTCTGTTGAATTGTAAACCAGCTTATTGTTTACAAAGTAAATGTAATTAGAGAATAACATGTATTTAGAGAAAACAAAACGAAATATATAATTCATTCATTGCATTTTTAATATAATTCTCTTTACAACTGAAGCAAACAGTTGTTCAAAATGGTTATTATTTGATGAATTTAACTTGGTCTGTGATTCATATAAACCATTTAAAATGCTATTAAGTTTTGTTGACATAAGTTTGAATAAAATTGATGTGTTCATTATTCATATTGTTAGTTTTAACCTTTTTGTCACGCACCATTTATAATGAGTTTGAAATTTAATATTATCGATGAAGGACGAACGATAACTGATAAACTTTTATAATTATATGTCTCGGTTATATTTAATTTTAATTAACATAAATTATTATCGACTTGTTCTATATTAAGAGCTTACTGTCAGCTTGGGGGACGAACTACCAAAAGATGGAGAAGTAAGCAAAATAGAAGATCTAAAAAGTGTTGATGTAAAAGAGACCAAGATACGAGGGTAGATCAATAAGTCCTTATAGTATCTCATGCAAGTCAAGTGAATAGAAGCCGTTCCTATTTACTGGCACAAGTAGCCGTGCCAGTGACTTAAAAATGGCCGCTATGAACAGCTGATGTATTTTGCGGTTACAAAAACAAACTTTTTCACACCTTTTTTTAATAAATGTAGTTTTTGGCGCCGATTCATTTTTGTTTAGAAAGACGTACGCATAAAATACATAAAATTAGGTTAAACATCGAAAATTGGCGCGTTAAAAAGATGGTTTTACGCATAAAAAATAATTGGAAGCATCTACTTTTTGCAGTGTGTTTCGGGTTCTTTGCAAGGTTACTTAAATAAGATACTGGAATACATGTAAACGACAAAACGACTTGTGCAACTACTGGCACAAGTACTTGTGCCAGTACTTGCACAAGTTACTGGCATCGTGTAACCGGGCCATAAATGTACTGCGTACAGCCTACCCAGTGTACTGCGTACAGCCTACCCAGTATACAGCGTCAGCCTACACAGTCTGTCGTGAACTTATTTGCTTGTATAACTTTAGGTTATGTAAAGTTAGAGTGATTTTAATAAAAATAAAGTTTAATTCTATAAAAACAATTTATACATGTTTACCGAATTAAATTTTACATTAAAATATATAAAATATGGAAGATCCAGGCCCCAGTACTTCGAAACATAGTCGAAAATATTGTTTAGTACCGATGTGCACAAATAGTTTAATTAGAAATCCGAATAAACAATTTATATCATTACCTGATAGCGAAAGACAACAGAAAAGGCGAAATTTGTACCATGTATTTCTTCAGCACTATAGCATTCATTATTTTTCATATATTCCATGAGCATAAATGCATCAATGTTGGGTAAATTATCGCTCTGAGCCCTAACAAAATCTTTATCTGCCATTTTAATAATATATGCGTGAAAAATTGTTTAAAAACAAATACAAAATTCTCGAACAATACAATATACACACGTAAAGATTATGTTGTAGGCTGTATCTGTGACGTCAAACTCCAGCAGTTTGGCGTCGTACTCAGTCGTATTTACTCGGCAACCTTCGCGCCGTGGTCGGCTTATTTCAAATTTACAATATTTTAATTAAAAAATTTGGCTATAATATTAATTAAAATATGATTTTTGTTTTGTTAGGTGACATAACTAACATTAACATATCAAAAAAAATGTAGTTTTAAGGAAATATAAATTTTATGCGTATCCCCCATTCTAAGCGTAATTCACGCATTTTCGCCATTGAAACTGCACAAGTGTGCACCCGTGCATTGTCTTGATAGATGAGATTTCTTTTTAGCCAAATGTGAGTATTTTTTCTTGATTTATTCGCTCAACTGGTCCAATAACAATGCATATTGCTCTCCATAATACTCGTTTGTCTTTATTTCCAGTAGCCAATGTGGATGATTCCACATGCATCCCAAAAAAACCGTGCCCATCAGTGTGACGGCCAATTTCATCGTTTTCGTCTTCTTTGGAACCGGAACGCCTCCAGAAACCAACTGTTTCGACTGCTCCTTTGTCTCTGGATTGTAATGGTGGATCAATTTTATCAACGGTTATGTATCAACTCAGAAACTCGTTAGGATTGCGACGGAAAAGCGCCAAACCAGCCATTGAATTGATCACACGATTATTTATATTAAGTATTTATACATATTATTTAAACGTAATAGGCAATTACTTATGACGTCTTTATTTTTATAAAAATATTCGACTGTAGGGGAGGCCGGCGTATATAGGGCTCCCCTCTTTCTGGCTGTTAAAGCATGGCGCCATATTTGGGTGCATTCCAGTCACGTTTAGTACTTCGCTATTGTCTTCCGAGAGTGGTTGTATGAGTACTTTCTTATGGGATTATTGGTTGGGGTGGTGCTAGTAGTACATATATTGATAAAATTAGTATAATACAAAAACTAATAATTAAAAGAATGCTCAAAATACCACAACTCTCTTCCACTACACAAGTTTTTAACAATACCTAGATATTTACTCTCCAGCAATTGTACTACTATTCAATTATGAGATATGTAGAAAAAAATCAAGATATTATTGATACAAATAAATTATCTCATGATTACTGCACTAGGCATAGAGATCGAGCCATTCCTGTATGAGCACATAAAACCACTGGTTTAAAATGTTTTATTGCTGTAATTACGAGTTTGTATAATGATTTTCAAACGTATATTAATATAAATTCAATTAACCTTAATAAAATTTTAAAAAATACATGAGAAAATTTATTTGCACTTTTTCCTATTCAAAATAATTTATTTTTTATTTATTTGTTTATACTCTTTATCAAAAAATTTAAATTTAAAAACTATATAAATTAAATAATATTCCATAAAAAATCCTTTTTTGTCACTACGACTCATTTAGTTAACTTTAACCCTCGTATTTTATATATACAAGTAATAAATAATATAGCCACACACAGACCTCTTTGAGTTCTTCGTGGCAGTTGCCCAATTTATCAACTATATGTATGTGCTTATTCCCAATTATTTAAATAATATAATTATGGGGGCTGTATTATTATTTTACTAAACCTCATATAAATCACTAATTATTATTGTTCATTGATAACATTAATGTGAATAATATATATACATATATTATGTATGATTTGGAAAATAAATAAAACATGTTTTTTGCTGTGATATATTTTTCACACATATCCAGACGTTGATTGCCCCAGTGCAGAGCATGTGGCATGTGGGCACATTGTTCTTGCACTGGAGAAGATGATAACGATGAGGAATCCACTCACGTGTGTTCATTCTGCGCCAGATTTTAGCTGATTGCCCATTATACCACGCCCGTGCTCATTCTGACCCGACATCGGGGCAAAATGAGCACAAGGACGCTTTTTTTTACTTCGTCATAACTTTTATTTTTGTATTTTTCTAAGTTTTTTTACTGTCTGTAATAATTAAACAATAAATCATCTTACGAATAAAAGTGTTTCGAAATTTTTTACGATATTCCTTAAGATTTTATTAAAGATAATCCTTAAGGTGCCCGTTATACCCCGGCTTCCCCTACTTAAAATTTTACATTTAACAAGATATTTTCATTTCTTTTCATAACTGAGAAATACAACATGATAAATATATAATTATTCTTCCAGGCCATATTTTTAAATCCTGTAAACCTATATTTGACATTTTACTAAAGAAATAATATGGTTAATTTCATATTGTATTTCAATATTGAATTTATATTGAATCCCTTTGAAACCGATTGACATTATTCTGAAAGCTATAATCCAGCAAAAATATTAATTCGACTTTCAACAAAAAAGTATTGAAAGAAATATTTCGGACAGACAGAAGAAAGAAAAATTAAGAAACCAAAAAAGTCAATATAAAAGTAAAATCAATATGTTAAAAAAAATTTGAAGTAAAACTATTTGAACTATTATTTCATTGAAATATTTTTTCATATCTCCAAACACTTTAGAAAAAAATCGAGTTTTCTGTTTTGTTACATTATTTAGATTATTTATTCAATGAATACAATTATTTGTAGATTATAGACTACTTCTAAGATGGTAAGTTCTCCGTTTCTAGACCGCCGGTCATAGATATGAAAGCCACGTGATCAGTGTGACGTTTTAACCGATCCTATTACCCCTGAACAAACAGGTACTTATTTAAGTATTAAATACAAGGTGTCTCAAAAGAAATTTTATATTCAGTGGATCGATTAAAAAAAAGTAAGCCGTATATAGAAAAAATGTTTATTAATTATTAAAATACACTTTTTGGGGATTTATTTCTTAAAAATAATATCGTCTAAATGTAGACCCTCGCGTTCTCGGCACTCATTTAATCGAACAGTAAAATTACTTATGACGTCTCGGCAGGTGGACTCAGGGATGGCTGCCATTTCGTGACGGATATTTTCTTTCAAATGCGCCAGTGAAGTCGGTTTATTGGCGTAAACTTTAGATTTAAGATAACCCCATAGGAAAAAGTCCATAGGGGTTAGGTCTGGACTGCGTGGAGGCCAATTTATGTCACCCCTCCGGGAGATCAATTTGCCTCAGAAAATTTCACGAACACGTGGCAGAGACATATTGGACGTGTGTGAAGTTGCTCCGTCCTGTTGGAACCATGTTCTTTGGTTATAGCCAGGAAAGTTTTGCAGTTCAGGTACCAAGAAGTTGTCTAACATCTCCACATAACGCTCTGAATTCACTGTAACTGCACGCCCCCTTTCGTCTTCAAAAAAGTAAGGGCCGATAATTCCTCACGCCGACATCGCAGCCCATATGGTCACTTTAGGCGAATGTAGGGGTTTCTGATGTTTGCGTTTCGGATTCGTTGCACTCCAGTAGCGGCAGTTCTGCTTATTTACGTGGCCATTAAGATGAAAATGAGCATCATCCGAAAACAAAATGTTGGTAAACGTTGAAAATCGCTCAATCACCTGATTTACGAAATTAAGCCTCTGACTGGCATCTTGGGGCTTTAATTCTTGCACCAATTGAATTTTGTAGGGGTGCAGCTTTAGGTCTTTGTGCATAATGCGATGTAATGATGATCTATGCACATTTAAAGCACTTGCGCGCTTCCGAATTGAAAGGTTCGGGTCGTCACGAACAGACTGATTAACATTCTCCAAGTTTTCTACCGTTCTTGATGACCTAGGTCACCCGGATTTTGATTTATCCAGCGTTGTACCAGTCTCTTCAAACTTTTTAACCCAATGTCGAATGAGAGGAATGCTTGGCGCATCATTTAAGTGGTGAAAACCTCGAATACTGCAGAATTTTCTACGCGCTACAGTCGCCGAATCACCGTTTTTGTAAAACTCTCGTACGCATAACGCGCGGTCTACTCCCGAGAAACGCTCCATAGCGACTGAATTTCCAAGAGCCAGGCTACCGATTGACATAACCCCTGCGCCCCTCGGATACGTTGCGTTCACGCAGTAAGCTAAATGAATATAAAATTTATTTTGAGACACCTTGTACTTTGAGGCTGAGTCGACTCTAGAGCTGTAAAATACCAAATTTAATAATTTATGACAAATCTTTTTTGACTAAATTCATGTAAAAATACAGTGAAGAGCTTAAAATGTCATATTATGGAGTAAATAATATAAAAGCTCGCCTAGTATACTATTAGCTTTATAAATTATTCTTTACAGCTTAATGCATACGTGCACAGCCCGTTTATGTTTATTAAAAATACAACATGACCGAGTATTTCATTATGCTTACAAAAAATGCCCTGAATAAAATGTTAATTAAAAAATCATTAAATAATTTATCATTAAAAAATGAAAAATTAAAACACACTGTCAGTACACAGTGAAGCGCAAATTGCAAGAAGGAAATTTTCATGGCGAATTGCAACAAAACTGTTGCTACGAGGACTGCCTTTTAAGTTTTTACAAAAACTAAGAATGACTTAATTTTTTTTTGAACAAACTGTTTTATTGCTTTTCAAAATATTCGTCTTTAAGATTTATACACTTTTGCATGCGTTTAAACTAATTCTCGAAACATTTTTTCCACTCTGAAGGTGGTATCTCAAAAACATGGTTTTCGAAGGCTTCAATAGTTCAGGTGATGAAAATCGTTGTCCACGCATTTTTTGTTTGACATTGGGGAACAAAAAGTCGTTAGGGGATAAATCAGGTGAATACGAGCAATAAGACATTAATTCGATGTTTTTATCTTTCAAATAATCAATTGTTTGACGTGCTGTGTAGGAGCTTGCATTGTCATGATGAAGAATGATGACTTCTGGCAAACAAATTGTTGTATATCATTCAGCATTAACTTTTCTCAGATCATCTAAAGGAATGGTTGCGACAAGTCCAGTACAACCGAAAAACCATGCGATCATCAAGCGGGTGTCACTTTAATTTATCTAAAAGGTGCGTTTTTTTTTTTTTTTTTGGAAATTACGTTTGATATATGCAAAACACTTGCGCGCCATTTGTTTATTAGTTGTCTACCACTTATTTAGAAATATAAACAAAAAAGATCAATATAATATTACTGTCGTTAATCCCACTTTTTTTAAGGTAATCTAACTTATAGTAATTTCTAAAAACCTTTTTTATTTAGTTTGTTGTTTTGTTAGCAATTTTGTGTTTAGTTATATATTTTCTTATAGATATCTTATAGATTTCCATTTGATATTGTGTGTAGTGCATAGCTTTTTAGGTTAAATTCAACGTATTTCTATTTTCTTTTCTTTGATCATATTTTTGGATCACATCAGTCCTTTTTAGGACTACTTAGCCTATTAAAATAGTTTATTTGTTTATATTCTAATCTTATTCTTATATTTTCATTTCATTACGATACAAGTGACAGCGTACGAATTTAATTCGTTAAATGGATGCTATATAGACGTATTAAACATGACGTCACAAAAACATGTGACGTTTCCAATGATGCAACTGCACTGATTCGCCGACTGCCCTATACCATATTTTTGGACAAAAGGAGTATGTTCTATACTGAAAAGCATTTGTATCTAGATAACTGTTGCCACGCAATAATGATTGCTATACAGAAAAGTACTAAATTAATTATCGATTTTTCATATAGAACATTTTCGTACAATATGCAAAAAAAACGTATTAATTGTATTATTACTAGATTTAATCTCTATTACCACCTTATTTTAATCAAATATCTTTAGGCAAAAACAGGTTAGATTCTCACAAAAACACATTATCAAAACAATCAAGGCACCATCTAGAATATCAGCAAAAACAATTAATTGCACAGGAGCTATTATTAAGCTGAATAATTTGGAGTCAAATCTGTTGTTGACATTGGTAATAATAATATTTCCGCTTGTTATTAACTGGGTTTTCTCTATAAATAACGGGCATTGCTCCATTCCATTCTGTACCAGGATATTATCGATTTCTATATTAACCTCTATTGATGGATTTCCGTATTAATTTTGATTCTGTTATCTTCTTCATCGTAAACAAGACTCAATTAGCTGGCTTTTGTATTTCTTTTATACACTGTTTCATTAATGAAAGCGAGATAAAAGAAACAGAAATTTGAACAATTCTCGATAGATGGCACAAAAAAACTGAATCATAAAAAAATAAAGAATTCTTTTAGTACAAATGAAAACCTTGTTTACACTTGGATACGAAACAGGAAACAGTAACATTTGAATGCAATTTTATTAAGCACTCTAACAATTTTCTTCTTTTTGCGGAGCCTATCTGATTCGGATGTTGCCAGTCATTTTAGTATCTTCACAATAATCCTCTAGACAAGTGTTTCTCAACAGCTAGTCCGCGAAAATTATATACAGAGTATATAAAAATAGAGGGAACATGATTTTTCTCGAAAACATAATTTCTGAGCAAGTTGGGAGACCAATTTTGATAACAAATGTTCACCCAAAGAATCGAATGGTATTGGATCTTTCCGACACGCACTGGAACTACAGCATATCAAAGGAAACTTTGATTTTTAAAATGGGAGCGTTAGACAACTTTGGATAGAGCCTTTAAAAAGAAAAAACTTTTTCTTAAATATTTTTTTTAATATCATTTACGGTTTACGAAAAATCGTATTGTCTATAACGACTTGAAACTGAAGTATTCAATGTACCTTCTATTGTCCTATCTGTAACTCGGAGTATATCAATAAAAGTAGTTAATATCTAATAATTCACTTCGCTTGAAAGTACAACTTGAAAGTACGACTTCAAAGTACAGAAAGTTATATTCTTAACAGATCGCAGTTTGTTGTGTGCAATAGTTAAGTATCTCGAGCAATTCTAGTGACTTAAGGTGTACCACAGGGTTCTTATTTGGGACCTAATTTATTTAACTTGCATATAAATTCTGTTTACGTTGCTTTAAATATAGTAAATTCTTACTATTTGCTAACGATTTATCTATCGATTAATATATCAATAAAAATCACTATTCGCTATCTCAGCTGCAGATATACAGACAAGATACTTAAAGTTAGTTACTCGGTTATGTCACAGTTGCTTTTAATTGTACTGCCGAGATATTTAGACGGCAATCATGGACAGGAGTAACGATTAGTCATCTGATTGGGGGGCATCTCAAAATGGTGTGTAACCGGTATAATAATAAACAAATTCCTACCTGCGTGGCATAGGAGCTGGTAATCCTAATCCACCTCCAGCTTCCGGCGCAGCAGCTCCTGGTTTTATCTCATCGTCATAGCTGTGTTGTCTTGTTACCCGAGACATACGACGACTTCTAGGTGCGGCAGGTGGTGGTTCTACTGTGGAATCTCGACGAGGTGGACTTGAAGACCTACTAGGTGCACCACTCCGAGAACCACGACCACGAGCCCAGTCCATTTCACCTTTGTGGTTACCACCTTTCAGCTGGAATAAAAAAAAAAGCAATTAGAAAGAAAAAGTTTTAAAAGAAAAATTACTATTGTGCGAACCAAATACAACCAGCTACAGCTACAAAATGGAGTGAGCCTTCTCCCTGGTACTGTACATTATTACTTAAAAAAATTTTGTTAAGTTTGAATTTTATCATATTTCAGGGTTTTGTAGGTATTTAATAAGTGTAAGAAGCCAACATAATGCTGGATGTCTAAGAATATTTATTTTATAATCACATCAAAATCAACAGTATTCTGTTTTATTAAAAAAAGTAAAATCTAAATAATTTGTGAAAATTTCGTCACAATAAATTTAAATTAAAAAATCACAGCGTTTTTTTTTTCTGCTAAAAAAACTAAAACATCTAAAAAACAAGTCCTCCTAAAAATATAAACAAATATGTGCTCAACGGAAAAAAAATTTTTTTTTTTAAATTCTGAGTAGGGTATCAAATGAAAGCCGGCTTGGTACGTGGATTAACGATCAAATTTTTATTTTTGCTAAATAAATTATTTTGAAGCGATTTTTGCCAAAATTGTGCAAAAAAAAATTTTGTCCCACACCCTCTAGCCCAGATTAGTGTTTCTTCTCGAGAATTTCTCGAGAAAAAGTTTTAATTCTCATTTTTCATTTATCGAGAAATGTAAAATTTGCTCGACGCCTTTACTTTAGTACTTTAAAGGTGATTATAATTTTAACATGTTTTTATCTTCTACTATATTTTTAACATTAAAAAAAGATTTATATTCTAATAATTATATAATTATTTTTCTCGAAATTTCTCGAGAATTCTCGAGAAAATAAGTCTAATGTCGAGAAATCAGAAACACTAGCCCAGATGGTTTAAACTAAAAATCTGAAAAAATTCTAAGTAATGTACATTGGTGTGAACCGGAATAGTACAACAGGAATTTTTGATCAGATTATGTTTTTGGAAAAAAACGCATTTTTTGTGTTTTTTTTTGCTAATAATGTACACATGTTATACAACTAAACCAGTTCGATCCCTGCGAGAGGAGACAATATTATTGTTTTGTTTACTTTTTGCATTTTTATTTTGTTTAAATTTTTTTTTCAAAATTCTAGTTATATTTTGGCAAATTTAATTTTTAAAAACGTAAATTTAATAACCAGTGGATATTGTTGAAATTATAATTTAATTCTGTTTCAATGTACACGAAATCAAAGGGGCGGAGCTTATAACAACCAATGGAAGCCATAGGCGCAACTTTCAAAATCTTAATGAACCTTGCTATATATTTTTAAAATAAAAAAAAAAAAATTGCACATATTTAGAAACCTAAATAATGGTATTAGGCATTCGAATTAAAATTAACAAAAAAAAATATTTTATACTCAATCTCAAAAAGATTGATAGTAATAAAATTTATTATTTGTAAAAAGTTATTGTTTTATCACACAGAAACGACAAAACAAAAGCGACAAAATATGAATAGTTCGAAACGAAATATTGTTAAAAACAACCGAGTGTGCCGCACATATTGTATGGGAATACGAATTAGGGTTAGACAAAAATAGAACACAATAGATCATAAAAGTTTTGACCCTAAAATTTTGAAAAAAATATGGTGTTTTTAATGATATGATAAATATGGTCACAAGCGTGCGTTTAATAAAATGATAAATAGTAATATAGAAATACA
This sequence comes from Liopterus haemorrhoidalis, assembly GCA_963971575.1. Classification (NCBI taxonomy): domain Eukaryota; kingdom Metazoa; phylum Arthropoda; class Insecta; order Coleoptera; family Dytiscidae; genus Liopterus; species Liopterus haemorrhoidalis. The sequence continues at coordinate 10,440,981 of OZ020618.1, read as the reverse complement.
CAAAACCACTTTAAACGTGTTTAAAATGTGCACGCCACTGGTAACTGCCTGAAAAAATGATTTATTACTATCAGGCTTTCAGAGATAGAGTATAACATAAAATTTGTTTTGCATCCCAAATAATCATCATTCACTTACTAAATACCTGTGAAACCCTGAAATGTGTGAAATTCCACACTTCACATCAATTTTTTTTTGTAGAAAATCAGTTTCTATTTCAAAGTTATTTAATATATTTATTCAAGAAGGTTTTTGTGTTCTAAATTAATATCTTTGTCGCAACTCGTGTTTGCGATAAATAATAATTTCCTTAAATGATTTTATTCGTGACAAAAGCCTAGTATGACAGTATATAAACCCTTTAAGACGAGCTGTCTCGTCCATGCCGACTCCGGATTTCTGGTTGCCACCTTTGAGCTGAGACAGGAAGCTGCTTTTAATTAAGATACCAAACTCTACGAAGGCGATCGATGGTGACATGAGAACGGTACCCTAGCAGCCTAGTATGCATTACAGGTGCTCGGCAACGGATTGGTTATTGCTTTGCTTAGATGCTCAGCTTTAAGCTATTTTATGATTAAGAGTTAGTTATAGTTCAGTGCAGATCATACGATGCTTAATTTCATTAAACGTACGATCACTAGATGATCAGTTTTCTTTATTATAACATTCTTAGACAGAGTTTCAATTTTATGATAATAGGAATTTGTTAGTTATTATATAGACGCCTCCAGCTTTATAATTTTCATGAAAATTAATAATATTACCTTTAAAAAGTTTTCAGAACATTATCTTAATAAGTAAAAAACGAAAATTTTGTTCGATCATCGAGCAAAAACTACAGATTTTTGTTATGTTGACAGGAATGTTATTAATTAATTTCACAATTAATTAAAAACATTTTCTCACAACCTAAAATATGCACGAGAGAAAGAGAATATCTACACAGATGGCTAAAATTTAAGATTTTGTCCAAAATATTTTGTCTGCTACATAGGTGAGAAATAACTTGTAACACCATGTGAGAGCGATAATTTCAGAAATAAAATTTCATTATTATTTAAATATAAAAACTAATCTACAAGGTGTCTCAAAAGAAATTTTATATTTATTTAGCTTACTGCGTGAACGCAACGTATCCGAGGGGCGCGGGGGTTATGTCAATCGGTAGCCTGGCTCTTGGGAATTCAGTCGCTATGGAGCGTTTCTCGGGAGCAGACCGAGCGTTATGCGTGCGAGAGTTTTACAAAAACGGTGATTCGGCGACTGTAGCGCGTAGAAAATTCTGCAGTATTCGAGGTTTTCGCCACTTAAATGATGCGCCAAGCATTCCTCTCATTCGACATTGGGTTAAAAAGTTTGAAGAGACTGGTAGAACGCTGGATAAATCAAAATCCGGGCGACCTAGGTCATCAAGAACGGTAGAAAACGTGGAGAATGTTAATCAGTCTGTTCGTGACGACCCGAACCTTTCAATTCGGAAGCGCGCAAGTGCTTTAAATGTGCATAGATCATCATTACATCGCATTATGCACAAAGACCTAAAGCTGCACCCTTACAAAAGTATGCCAGTCAGAGGCTTAATTTCGTAAATCAGGTGATTAAGCGATTTTCAACGTTTACCAACATTTTGTTTTCGGATGAAGCTCATTTTCATCTTAATGGCCACGTAAATAAGCAGAACTGCCGCTACTGGAGTGCAACGAATCCGAAACGCAAACATCAGAAACCCCTACATTCGCCTAAAGTGACCGTATGGGCTGCGATGTCGGCGCGAGGAATTATCGGCCCTTACTTTTTTGAAGACGAAAGGGGGCGTGCAGTTACAGTGAATTCAGAGCGTTATGTGGAGATGTTAGACAACTTCTTGGTACCTGAACTGCAAAACTTTCCTGGCTATAACCAAAGAACATGGTTCCAACAGGACGGAGCAACTTCACACACGTCCAATATGTCTCTGCCACGTGTTCGTGAAATTTTCTCAGGCAAATTGATCTCCCGGAGGGGTGACATAAATTGGCCTCCACGCAGTCCAGATTTAACCCCTATGGACTTTTTCCTATGGGGTTATCTTAAATCTAAAGTTTACGCCAATAAACCGACTTCACTGGTGCATTTGAAAGAAAATATCCGTCACGAAATGGCAGCCATCCCTGAGTCCACCTGCCGAGACGTCATAAGTAATTTTACTGTTCGATTAAATGAGTGCCGAGAACGTGAGGGTCTACATTTAGACGATATTATTTTTAAGAAATAAATCCCCAAAAAGTGTATTTTAATAATTAATAAACATTTTTTCTATATACGGCTTACTTTTTTTTTAATCGATCCACTAAATATAAAATTTCTTTTGAGACACCTTGTATTATAAAATAAACATCCTCGGAGATTAGTTGAGTTCAGCTAGGGCATTTTTACCGACCGCCAACATATATAAGGGAGGTATTGTGATCCTATCGATTTTGACATTTCGTGATTTCGATGGATATCCACGAACTGAGGTCCGTACATAACGTTTTGACTATTTTTAGCATGATGTCTGTCGGTCTGTCTGTCTATCTGTCTGTCTGTTTGTCTGCCTGCCTGTCTGTCTGTCCGTCCGTCCGTCTGACTGTCTGTCTGTGTACACGTGCAGAGCAAATTCAGCTAAAAGGATTTTTCTGAAACTTCATATTTAAGCTTTTGACATTAATGGCACAAGTTGATCAACTTTTGGTAAAAATCGGTCGACTAGAAATGGGAGTTTACTCGATTTTCAGATTTTTGCGAACAGAAAAAATACACTCATACCTCGCTTTACGCCTAGATACGTTCCGGAAAAGTTGGCCGCAAAGCGAAAAGCCGTATAACGAATCAATTCCGAATTCTCAAAACCAAGATCATTTGCTAGGTTCAATATGGTTTGTCGAAGTTCAGAAATAGAATCAACTTAAGGATCATTAGTTTTTATTCTTTCTGGCCATATTTTTTTCACATTTATTATTTTATTGGCCGTTTAACGAAACATTTTGGGCCGTATATCGAAAAAGTGCCATAATTAAAGAAGGCCGTTATAGCGAAAAGCCGTATAAAGAGCGGCCGTATAGCGAGGTATGAGTGTATATCCAAAAAAATATATTTAACAAAAGTTGCTATAAAAACAATAATTAACAACATTCATTTGAGACATTTTTTGATCGAATCAATTAATTTGTTTAAATATTGGCCATCAATGTTGTTCCAAATATTTTTGAGTGATGTCCAAAGGTTATTTTTATCCCTTGGAGGTTTTTTTCGCATCTCCCTGTCTAAATGATTCTATAGTTATTCTAAAAGGTTACAGTCCGGACTTTGTGGTAGCCAAATCATTAACTTTAAGATTCCTTCCTCAGATTTTATATTTATGTACTCTTTAACCACTTTGGCAGAGTGTTTGGGATCATTATATTGCTGGCACACGAACCCTTTACCAATGAGTTCTATTCCGCAAATCAAAACATTCTCGTCTAAAATCCGCAAATACACTTCTTTCGCCATTTTTTCGTCAATTTTGACGATTCTTCCAATTTGACCACCACCAAAACAACCCCAAAATTATATTAACACCTCCATGTTTTACAGTTTGGGTAATACACTGTTTCAGCATCCTTTACCCTGGCAGAAGACGAACAAATGATCGGCTTTTGTTGCAAAAAATTTCAAATTTGGATTCGTCCGACCAAAGCATCCTGCTCCATTCTTCTACCGTCCAATTTTTATGCTCTTTGGCTCAGGCTAACCTTTTTTGTTTATGGACGGTCGTAAGACGTGGTTTTTCAACCACAACACGACCTCTGAGGCATACTTCAAGTAGACGTCTTTTTTCTGTGGTAGTGGTTACTTTTGTAAGGTGCGAATAAATTTATGGACGGTAGTGTATATACGGCTTTAATGTTATTTTTGACGATCCCTGTCACTACCGCTATGATCTTTCCCAAAATTAAAATTAATAAAAACAAATTTATGGGATTCCAGTGTAAATTTGCTATTAAACAACAAATATCCTTCTTGTGTCCATCGGTGTGTTTTTCTCTTATGTAAGACCCAAGTAAGGATACTTTTTACGGGTGTAAAGAATCTTACTACAACGAAGACATTTGCAAATCTACTGTTGTAAAACCAATATAAGAAATGATTATTTACTTTATAATTAATTGAATTTAATTGAATTTTTCCCGTGCGAAGAACTCTTGTAGTGTTGATATAAATTTTGTTTTATTCTGTCTTTCTTCTTAAAAATTCCAGTGTCTTTGAGTAGAACATGATGTTTAACCTTTGTTAAAATTTAACAAGACTTTGTAAAGCCAATGATGTTTTTGTCATTACAGCACGAACAAAAAGGGAATGTTATTTCATGGCTGCCAGTGAGTGTCTGATGCATGTTTGCATGTAAAGCTATAAACTTATATACAAAGTAAGCATGTTACAGATTAACAGACTTATCTAACTAACTCAAGACGTTATCGCTTTATACACTAACACGCAAAAGACCTTTTTGCTATATTAATTATCACTTTGAATTATTAAAAAAAAACTAACACGTGGATTGTATCGTTTCACATCAGAGATTGAGATATTTGAGATTCTATCCTAAACCTGAATCAAATTCTCAGGTTTTATTCAGGTATTGAATGGAATTTCCGAATGTCATTTGTGTTGTCCTAAAGAATACGCTGCTAGAACACAAATTTGGTCAATATCAATCATAAAAGTAACTCCGAACTATTTCTTCAGATTAGCAAACAAGGAGATCCTTGGTCTTCCAAGACCTATAGACCAGTGTTTCTCAACCACCGGTCCACGGACCGGCACCGGTCTGCGATATTTTTTTGCCGTTCCGCAAGATTTCTCCGCTCCGCATAATTATTTTTATTTGCAAGTTTTAGTTGCAAACAAAAAATCATGTTAATTTATAAAACACAATAATAATTACTTTCCACAATAAACGATACATATAGGCTATTCCATACGTTTAGGCGGAACTAAATTTTGAAATCTAGTAATTTTTATCTATTAGTTCGAACTTTTGGTCATTTTGTTTAAGCTTTGTAAATCATACTCAAATTGCAAATTCTAGATTAAATTGATTGTCATTATAAAATGTCCTTTTGATTGTATTTTAATTTTTTGTCATTCTTAATAAAAAAAATTCCATTTATTATTATTATTATTTTTTTGTCTTAAATACATAAAAACGTCTTAAAATTTTTAATATAAGCACTTTTGTAAGAACAAACTAGATCTGGTTATTTTGGTTACTTTTATAGTGTGTTACTGACTTTAAATGTCAATTAAAAATATTTCTTATGCTGTAAAACCGACTTTAGGTTGATAAGGTTATGATCACTATAATTAAGATATCATTTTTCATTATGACATATGTCAAATGGATCGACATTTTAAAAAAGTGACATTTTTTAATACCAACATGACATATAGCTTCAAAGGTGCGAACTATTGAAAACAAAATTCCCTCTTAGTTTGTTCTTACAAAAGTGAACTGCTTATAACTGTCATTCAATTTCATGGTTTCACTGTTGGAATTTTAAATTTTCACATACCAATGTCAAATATAAAATAACCCAAGTAAGGTCCCTTCTCGTGACAACCTAAAAGAACTAAATTCCCATTTAGTTCCGCCTAAACGTTTGGAATAGCCTGATATCAAAAACATGATGCTACATTTTTTATTACATTTACATTACATTAAAAGAATCGTTCTTATCAGTGCAATAAGAAATATAAAACTTTTGCGATACACATTACTTTCAAAACTTGCCGGCCCGCGAATTTTTTCTAGGTCGCTTTAAAGAAATTAGTAATAAAATATAATTTAGGAATTTCTATTAGATGGATCATTGCCGCCACAAAACAACACAGGTATGCTGCAAGTTTTTTTTTTTTTGATGAACAAGTGTTAATATCTCCGTACATATTTCGAAAATGATAGTAGGCCGGTTTAAAAATCTTCGGAAGAAAGAATGGCCCGCGGACCAGTGGTTTCCCACTTCTGATCCACATGAAATCAAGTTGGCAACACATTAAAAATAACTTGTTAACCTACCGATCCAGAAGTTTCCAGTACATGCCTGCAGGTACATATTTTGGATCTATCTTTGCCGTAGTTTTTAATATCTGATATTACTAATCCAATTTCTATAATGTATCATATTCCAGGTATCAAAAGATATTCGTCTTAAATTTTCTTGATACTTTCTTTTGAAAGTCTTTATGACTTTTCGTCAAAGAACTTTAATAGATTATAAGTGAAAAAGTAAAATTTTTTAGACATTTTTATTAATATGAAGATGGATGAATCTCCTCTTTTTACATCAATCAATATAAAATTTCCAATATTATATTCAATGACATTTCACACTTCCTATAAAATTAATTTAAATGCAAATTTTTATAAAAGAATTTTGAATTAGTCAATATTAAATTTTTAAAATAATGTGTATAGAAAAAAATCAGGTTTAAAGATTTGAATTTTAACACAAACGTCAAATCAGTGTCCCTTTCCTTTCAAGATCTTTTTTGACATTGTTTTCTTTATTTTCTTGCCGTTTCATGATTTACTATTAATTTTAATCGATCGGAAATAGTATGGTTACAAGATCACCTACAAAATATACAGGGTGTTTGTTTGAAATGCCGCACCTCGAAAATAAAGAAGTATTTTAACCCTAGCCGGACCAAAATAATTTTGATTTTTTTGTGACCAAAAATGGGTCATACGTGACCCACTTTTCAAAATGTGTTTAAGACCCATATTTCAAGTTTTATATTTATGTCCACTTAAGGGGCCTATTCTGTAACTTTTAACAAGATCTTAATTTTACTTGTACATAGTATGTTTTCATAGTAACCTGTCAATTTAACATCATGTCAAAAATCACAGAATAGGGTCTAAATAATATAATTTTGAATAATAAAAGTGAGTAAAGCATTATAAAAAAAAATATTTATGACATTGCTACCTTACATGAAAATCAAACAGAATTCATAAATGTAATATAAAGAGTGTTTTTTTTAGAGGTATAGAACTTTAAATTGCAATAAAACAACGATGGATTATTCGATTGACATGAATTTTTTTTTATTCGAAAGATAATCTTGTGGCATTACATTTTAAATATGATTTCTGGCATATGACCGCCACGGCTGGCTCGGATGTAGTCCAATCTGGACGTCCAATTTTCGATGACTTTTTCCAAAATTTGTGGCCGTATATCGGCAATAACACGGCGAATGTTGTCTTCCAAATGGTCAAGCGTTTGTGGCTTATCCGCATAGACCAATGACTTTACATAGCCCCACAGAAAGTAGTCCAGCGGTGTTAAATCACAAGATCTTGGAGGCCAATTCACAGGTCCAAAACGTGAAATTAGGCGGTCACCAAACGTGTCTTTCAATAAATCGATTGTGGCACGAGCTGTGTGACATGTTGCGCCGTCTTGTTGGAACCACAGCTTCTGGACATCATGGCTGTTCAATTCAGGAATGAAAAAGTTAGTAATCATGGCTCTATACCGATCACCATTGACTGTAACGTTCTGGCCACCATCGTTTTTAAAGAAGTACGGACCAATGATTCCACCAGCCCATAAAGCGCACCAAACAGTCAGTTTTTCTGGATGTAACGGTGTTTTGACATACACTTGAGGATTAGCTTCACTCCAAATGCGGCAGTTTTGTTTGTTGACGTAGCCATTCAACCAGAAGTGCGATTCATCGCTAAACAAAATTCGCTTATGAAAATCGGGAACAACGGCAATCTCGTTTTGGGCCCATTCGACGAATCTACGCCTTGCTTGATGATCGTTTGGCTTCAATTCTTGCACGAGTTGGATTTTGTAAGCACGCAAACCAAGATCCTTCCGCAAAATCTTCCATAAAGTGGATGGACACAGATCCAATTCCTGTGCTCGATGGCGGATGGACTCATTCGGGTCTTCCTCAATGCTACGCTCTACAGTACCAATAGCTTCTTCTGTACGCACCGTACGGCGTCTCTGGGGATGCGAGTTATCAATAAGAGGAAACGTGGTGCGAAAACGTTCCATGGTTAATCGAATTAACTGCTCTGATGGACGATTTTGTCGACGATAAAATGGACGTAGTACGCGATACGTATTCCGCACAGAACCATTATTTTCGAAATAAAATTGCGCTATTTGCAAGCGTTGTTCAGGCGTGAGTCTATTCATGATGAATTGCCAAAGCAAACTGAGAATAAATCACTTGACAGCTGTTAAATCGGTCGCCATCTTGAACAGTAATGCCAACTTAAAGTTCTATACCTCTAAAAAAAACACCCGTTATAACAAAATATAATAACTACATAGACACAAAAATATAATTACATATAACATATCAGACTGAATGCTTCTTCCAAAGGTATTTCAAATTCATCATCAGAAGAAGAATTCATTAGAGCCTCATAGAGCTCTTTTTCAGTCAAAGGTCGTTATTGTCCCCACATCACGCTACTACACGACTAAAAAATAAATAAAATAGTTAAAACCCTTTCAGCGAAACAATAATAAGAATAAAATAATAATAAACCAACATACCTTTCACAAACTGCAAAATTTAAAATATTATAATACAAACAGAACAGTAAGTATTATAGCTCGGTCGATTGAGATATGATGAAAAAGCAACTGTGAAACTAATAAACTTGTCAAAACTTGCATTATTGCAGGTGTGTAATTACGCATTACGTATTGATATAAGACATTACTAACAAATCACAAAATCGGGTCAGGCTAGACCCGTACTGTAAAACAAGAAATCGGCTTGATAAAAAAAAAGTTTATCATCATAAAATAAATAGTTATAATATATAAGGAAAAGTCCTAGTACGACATTAAATAACTCTAAAAAATAAAACAGTTATTTAAAAAAATTCAACTTTCGGGTCAAATTTGACCCATAAATGGTCCGGCAAGGGTTAAGAGATACAAAAAATTCTTCAGAAGAAATGTTAAACTAGACAAAAGGGTCCACTTAAGGATTTTAATAAAAATTCTGCATCACTTCCGATTTTAACGGAAATTGTTTCAACTTTTTATCTAGCATAGGGAATTGGTACTTTATTTATTTTTTTTTTTTTTTTTCTTAAAGTACATTAACTCTGCTTTACAAGGATGTCAAAATATCATACTTTAATTTTAACCATTTCAAAACGGCGACCATTTATTTACAAAATAATAGATAACATAAAAATCGTAGAAAATAAATTATAAAAAGATATAACTTTATGTAACTAGGAAAAACAATAAAACAAAATATGACTAAAATTATTGATAAACTAAGGAAAATTTACAAATGTTCAATATGACCGCCGTTGTTGTCGACACATTTTCTCATTCGTAATAAAAACTCTTCCATTACATTTAGAACAGTATACTTTTGAATTTCCCTGATGGCTGTTCTTACCCTATGTTCTAAGTTTTCTAAATTTTTACAAAAACATATTAGTTCGAAAGGGTGTCGTTCACATAAAAATGTTGAAATACGGATATAAGAGAGATTTATCCTTATTTTATTTACGAATAAACCGTTAATTACATAGCTCGGACTCAAATGGCCTTATAAGTGTTTCTATTTCCAGTATCATTGAATTTCAAATTATGAAATGATTAGCTTTGACATTATTATTGTAGCAAACATAAATTATAGTAAATTAAATTGTAAAAGCCGAGCAAGGTTACCTTAATCAGTTCTAGTAACAACGAATATAGTTACTAAAGGTAATTAGGTTACCAAACATGGTAAACCTAATTCAATTTCAACAACTTATGATATAGGGAACCGTCATGTTGACATTCTACTTGGCTTGGACTTGGACTTAAATTGTTTGAAACTCTTGGACTAATTTCTCTTTGCATAATTGGAGAGCTGGATTTAATTAAACTTGAAATCTTAACAGTATTTTAAGGTACAACGATTTATACTATATAATCAAACACAAAAATAAAGCAAAATTTGTGACACCACAAATAACAAAAAACTAAAAATGCAAGATATCGCATGTTCTGTACAGCATATAAAATAGTATATTAAAACACCAGTTTCATGAGGCATGATTTTACCGCACGGGTTGAGTATTGAAATGAGTCACGAAACGACGAGTCTTCTAATCAACAAGTATCTGAGTTTTTTTTTTTACTTTGTTGCCGCAAATGTCTAAATTTTAGACCGTAACTCAAAAGTGACCATATATTTGTGATCTAAGGCTAAACATGTATAAAAATACTAATTTTCCAACAAAATTAAAAAAAAAAAAACGCTAAATTTTTGGTCTAAAATTTTTTTACTCTAATTTTAGCCAAAATATAGATTTAAGCTAATTTTGGGATGAGGATTATATAAAAAAAGTTTTAAAAAATGCATGTTTTTCTAGTTTTTGAGTTAAAAATCCGAGTATTGCCAGTTTTTTGCCTTTAATTCCGAAACTTTTGCCCAAACTTCAAAATGGACCAAATTTTGTTGATCTATGACCAAAAATACATATTTGTACTAATTTTCAATAAAATCAGACACAAAAATTTTTTCCTTAAAAATCACGATTTTTTTAAGGCCTACCCCTTACGATTTTTGGCCCTTTTCAAGGGTTTTGGGTTACTGCCCATATAAAATTTAATAACTGGTTTATTAAAGCCCAACTTTTTTTTTAGACTAAGTTGTTAAGGAGAATTTTGATATTTCATAGCGCAGATTTCTATCCCCAACCATTTTTTACTTACGATTTATTAAAATATTCAATAAAAATGTTCAAATTTTTTTTTTTTTTTCAAAATTTGATTGCATGTCAATTAGGACCCCAATATTTCAAAAATTTCAACCGCAGGTCTATATCGCATTTAGTTTTTGAAATACGTCCATGCGAAGATGAAAATTTCTATAAATCACGCCATGTTAAAATATGTGGTAACTTTGAAATACTCAAAACGAATAAAGTCTCAATTTTTTCCTAGTTTAAATAAACTATGAGAAATTCAAAAATTGTAGCCGCAGGTCGCTATCTCTAACCGTTTTTAAGTTGTGCTTTTTTATTAATTCACAATAATGTAAATTATGCCATTAAAGATAAATTGTCGTTATCTCAAAACACGTTAAACGATTAAAGCCCCAATTTTTATCTAGACTAAATAAACTACGGAGAATAAAAAAATTCTTACTGCAGGTCGCTATATCGAACCGTTTTTGAGTTGTTCTTTTTTTATTTCACAGTTTTCACAAATAAGGTAAATCATGTTATTAAAAAAATAAAAAATGTCGTAATCTCAAAACGCTTTAAGCTATTAATACCCAAAATTTTTCTTATCTAAATAAACTACAGAGAATTCAAATATTTTAACCTCAGATCAGGTTTTAATTATTACTGCATAAATTAGTAACTGAACAACTTAGCTTGCCCCTGAATAATCTTATTAAAAACTGCACTGAAGAGAGAAAAATTTTTTTTTCCGAATATACATTTTTGATGGAAAATAAATAGTAAGTGAAGTATTAAAGATTTTAGGTTTAGGGTGTACCCCCATAACTCCCAAAATATTCATTCAGTTGAAAAAGTATATATAACAATATTTGTTATCTTATTATAAACAATTTTTGTTATTTACGTGTTTGGTGTTAAGTCAATATTTAGGGAGATATTTCAAGAGTTATCTTTAGGTTCATCCCCATAACTCCCCAAATATTCACCTAAATGAAAAAATGCCTAGAAATAAAGTATTTGTTTTCTTATTATATACTATTTTTGTCATGTATGATTTTGCTGTTAAGGGAGATATACAGGGTGTTAGGTAAATGTCCGGCAAAATTTAAAAGATAGCATGGTGACGTAGAATGAAATCGATTTTTCCTTTGCCAATTTTCTCTAAAATGTGAATTTTCTCCAAAACTAAACAAATAAAAAGATGTCCCAAATATTGAAAACCACCAACTTTTTTTTAATTTTTAATATTAATCCAGAAGTTGTGAATTGCCATAGAGAAAAAAATATTTTAATTGTAGTTCAATGATAGAATATCAAAGTACGTGTACGTCATAATCTAAAATTTTGTTCCGATTTTGTTAAAAAAATGGCACAATAGTCTTTTTTATTCATAAAATTGAAAAAGCATTTTGTTGAAATAAAATTACGGTATTGTTTCCATGGTTTCTATTTATCTTAACATTTTTTTATTTTTTTTTTATATATAATGTTTCTATTTTTTAAGTTTTATTTTATAAGTCAATAATAAGGACGATATTTTTAGTTTTTTAACTAACAATTTTAACCCCAAAAGACTCCTCTAGAATAAAACTTTTAAGATGGCTAATTTGAAACACTCTTATTCCTAAGTTATAAAGAATCATAGCAACCAGCTGGCGAATATTTAAGAAGATTTCAGGCTCGATACGCTCGCGAGCTTTGAAAACAAACTATGTGGAAAGCGTTTTAAAATAAGTACCATAAAGTGATACAATGAAATATTCAAAATTCAGTTACACATCCATGAATTTTTAATCATCATATTGAAAAGGAGCCCTCACATAACAAATAAAAATTATTATTAGAAAACTGTTGATTTTGTTGTGATTATAGAAAAAATATTGTCCTAGATATCTAGCATATTGTTGGTTTCTTACACCTATTAACAATTTTGTAAGTAACAGAACCCTGAAATGTTTAAAACTTCACACTTCACATCAATTTTATCTTAGTTTCAATCTTATGAGAGCTGCCATATCTATACATTTAAATTTTATCAAAAACATTTTCAACTGCTAAGATTAAAATCTTAAAAATATAATCTCTGTCTTCAAGTTGTAAAGATGTATTTATTTTTGTAAATAAAATTGTAGTTCATCAACCCTGTTTTTGAAATGTTGTCAGTTTTTCTCGTGGAAAACTTTATAGAATTACTCGTCATAATTCCCGTGATTACTGCTGAGCGATCAATAATTCACACTCCTGTTGCTTGAGCTGACAACTAACGCACAAGTACATGAACAATACGCACTGTTTGTGAGGGAGTCTGGTTCATATTAAATTCGTGTCCCACATTGATAATTAACGCAATTAGTGAGCAAGATTTGTTTAGCGATGTTATATGAACTATGTTTTTAGAATACGACCATTATACAAGGTTATATGCAATAATATGGATAATTCTTCTCCTTCAATTGGAGTGTTTCTAGACTTAACTAAGGCCTTTGATACAATAAATCATCAAATACTTTTTGATAAATTAGAGTTATATGGTATTCGCGGTCTATCGCTAAATCTCTTAAAAAACTATCTAAAAGAAAGAACTCAAATAGTAAAAATTAATAATATAACCAGTGAACAAAAAACTGTTACTTGTGGAGTACCTCAAGGAACTGTCCTAGGTCCACTTCTCTTTGTGATATTTATTAATGATATGCTGGAAAAATGTCCTAATTCAACATTGATTTCTTATGCAGATGACACAGTGCTTTATGTTTCTGGATCTACATGGGAAGATGTAGTTGCAAAAACATCTAATGAACTATCTACACTTAAATATTGGTTCGATAATAACACATTGACCCTAAATTTTAATAAGACCAAATACGTAACATTTACTTCATACGCTTCTGGCATTCCAGATATCAATAAAATTATAATCCACGAAGTGCATTGCAATAAGGATCACTGCAACTGTATGAGTAATGTTGTAAGAACGGACGCAATAAAATATCTAGGCATTTATGTTGACACACATTTAAGATGGGATGTTCATGCGTACAATCTTCAAAATAAACTTAGAAAATTTATTTACTTATTTAAGATACTTCGACATATTCTTGATATGAAATCTTTAAAAATATTATATTTTGGCTTCATACAATCTGTCCTAAGCTACGGTATATTAGTTTGGGGAGGGGCTTTGGACTGTCATCTTAAAAAGCTCGATATAATACAAAAATTACTTCTCAAAATAATTTATAAAAAGGACTTTAGGTACCCCAGTCATAGATTGTTTACTGAGACTAAAGTCTTTGATTTAAAGCAACTCTATTTTTTGGCAGTTACCAAGTATATGTTCAAATATAAAAAAAATAATTTATTGCGTTACCCGAATCATACATATTCAACAAGAATTAAATCTCAGAATCTCAGTTACTCATTTGATTCAAGAAAAGTCATTGGTCGAACCTATTTTTTGTACTACATTCCTTTAATATACAATTTGTTAACAAAGTACACGAATTTTGAAAGTATTGTCATTCTTAGCTACCATGCATATATCAAGACTATCAAAAAAATTATTTACTCAGTCGACAGACAAATAATTTCTCTTACATTTCATCATACATAAAACCAGATTTACTTTGAAAATACATATGTATATGATTTAGATTATTATAATGTATCAATGTATGTTAGTGAAAAAAAAAAAAAAAAAATTTTTTTTTTTTTTTTTTGTATATGAAATTTTGTATATTATACATGTTATATTACCTTTGGCATCACGACAAGCCTAGCTTAGTAATGCCAACGTAATAAAATAAAACTGTACTCCTATATTATTAGAATTTAAGTACATCTATTTACGGTCGATAATTATATATTTTTTTTTTCTTAACTGTAATTAATATGGTAAATAAATGAATTATTATTATTATTATGCGGAAACCCTCCGGGAGTTTTTAACACTGTTGTACAGTAACCAACACAGACCTAACAGAAATGAGCATACCTACGGATGGAGAATTTTCCCGAGTTTAAAGGAAAATTATAGTATCGTAAAACGGGGTGGATTGACCAAAAAGACAAAAAATGTGTAGAATAGTTGTACACACATCGGAAAAGTCTAGGGATATAAAAAAATATATGAAAATAAATAGCGTATGGTTTCTTTTGAACGTTTATTGTATTCTATAGATTAAAATACTCAATAAAGAATAGTTTACAACAAAATAAGCTGAATGTTATTTATAAAAATAATCAAAATTTGAAAGAAAAAAAAAATAATGTACAGATTTATGTACAGAATTGTAAAAAATGTAAAAAATAATAATAAATAAATGCTAATAGAGAGTATGCCCTCCACGTTGGTTGAGCCCAGCCCTATATCTGCGATTAATGGACAAAATAACATTATCGATGTCTTCTTGTGGTAACTGTGCCCATTCTGCTCTTAGAAGCTCTCTGAATCTAAAATTATCGTGGATGTTATCCATATGTGGACTAATTCTTCTCTTAAGCATGTCCCACACATGTTCAATCGGATTTAGATCTGGTGACTGTGCTGGCCACGGTATCGCATCAATACCTTCGTTATCCAGCCAGTTCGTTACAATTCGCGCAGGCCGAGCATTATCCTGGGCAAAATGAAACTGATCACCAACAGGACCACGAAATAGATGCACAATAGGTTGAAGAATATTGTCCTAATATTGTTGTGCTGTTAAAAATCCATTGGGAAAAACGAGATCAGTTCTACCGCCAATGATTATCCCACCCCATGCCATAACAGTACCACCTTTGTAACTGTGAACTTCTTGGACATGCCTCAAAAGTTCCAAATTACCTGATCTTCTCCATACTCTTGTTCGACGAGCATTTGGATGAATTTCAAATCTGGACTCATCAGTAAACAAAACTGTAGCCCAATCATTATCACACCAATATTGAAAATTGTGACACCAGTCTAATCTTGCTTTGCGATAGCCTTTAGAAAGGGGATGACTTCTGATTGGTTGTCGAGATAGAATATTAGCTTCGTAGAGACGATTTCTTACAGTATCGCGACTAACGGTTAAGTTATGCGCTCGCTGTAACTCCCCTACGAATTCTGGTGCTGTAATAGTAGGTTGTCTTCTAGCATTTAAGACCAAAAATCTGTCTTGACCTGTTGTTGTACAATAACCACGTCCCGGATGTTGTTCGGCCGGACTCCTTGTTTCCTCGTCACGCCTCCATAATCGACTGATGATACTTTGAGAGACTCCTATCCGCTTGGCTACATCAACTTGCCTGAAGCCATCTTGCAGAAGCCCCACCACACGATTCATCTCGTAGATAGTTAATGCTCTCGCTCCATTATTAAAAAAGAATGCCACTACTTCAAAACACTGCAATTATTAATATAATCGTTTTAAATCGAATTAAAATGAAACATGTGATCATCCTACGGATCATGTACTGAATAAAATTTCTAATAAAATTTGAAGATTATTTGAATGTTTTCCGGTCCGCGATGGTAGAAAGGTTAAGGGTACTTATTTAGACTACAATTTTTAAAAGCTGACATTTTATGCAATTTCCCATTATGCTATAACAAGATTTTGATATCAGTATGTATTTATTGTATATATTACGCGTCATACCAGATTTATATTTAATGTTGTGATAATATAGTATTAATTATTATTATTAATTAATAGTAACAGATTTAATTATAATATCTATTTCATCAACAATTTTGTTCGTTTCGTCATTACAATATGCAAATCCGTTTTGCAACGCTGTAAAGTTACTGGAGCATTTTGTTTGAGAATAAAATTACATTGAACAATTCTCTCTAATACCTTAACATCTCCTTGTAGTTTTAAAACTCTATAAAACCACCCCCATAATCCGTTCATTTCTGAGAATCAATAATTCACCTACTGAGTTCCTCCAGGAATACTCGGGAAACATTATACTGCCTTGAAATAAAGGAAACAGGGACGTTTACGAATTACAGTAAATAAATTTGGGAACAAATACAGAAGAGAACCAAGGAAGGATAATGAAAAGGAGAAGTTTTGGGGAAATTAAGGATAGAAATTTTTAATGCCTGTCCGCTTGAGTTAATCATTTTTAGGATTTTGTAGGTATGACCAAAAAACCCTTATACAGTCATTTCGTCGTCTGTCTGTCTGTCTGTCCGTTCGGTAAAAATTGTAGCCAAACGGCTAAACCTAGAGAGTTGAAATTTGGCATGCTTATACAATTCGTTGACCCGCACATAGGAAAAATACCAAAACATCTAAAACACATAACCCCCTAAAAATATAAACAAATATCCGGATATCGAAAAAAAAGCGCTCATCGAAAAAAAAATATTTTTTTTAAATTACTTACTTAAGGATAATGGTCAAAAGTCCGGTGCAATCGATGGAAGTAATTAGATTTCAAAATCTTTTTCCGCTTAAACGTTTGAAATAGCCTATACTCATAAATCCTTTGATACTACAGAGCTAGTGAGCAAAATTAAATTTTGCTTCAAACAGTTTTTCTTAAAAATAAATCTTGTTTATTTATTTATAAATTTATTTTTTAGGGTTTTGTAGGTATGACCACCAAAAAACCCTTATAACGTCACTCATGTGTCTGTCTGTCTGTACAACTCTTTGACTTCTTTATATGTGAATATAGGAAAAATACTGAGAGTTCAAAAAAACACATCCCGAGATAAATATAAACAATTACGTATTTAATAAAAAAAAAATATGTTTTTTAATTTTGAGTGGCATACCAAATGAAACCTCTTAATGCGTGGATAAACAAAAAAAATTTTTGAAAATTTATTTTCTTTATGGGATTTTTGCCAAAAATGTGTCAAAAAACATTTGTCCCCCACCGTATCTCCCAAAGGGGTTGATCTAAAAATCTGAGTTCAACAGGAATTTTCCATCAGATAAGTTTTTCGAAAAATGTTGATTTATTTGTGTCATTTTAAAATTGTGTGGTATCAAAAGAAAGCTCTTAAGACGTAGATTAAGAAACGATAGATCGTTTATCGAAATTTATTTTAACATGATTTTAACCAAAAATGTGCTAAAAAAGTTCTTGTCCCGCACCCCTTTTACCAAAGAGGGTTAAACTAAAAATCTGAAAAAATATAGGTAATGTGCATTGATCTGAGCCAGAAACGTACGGAACTTTTTATCAGATTGTGTTTTTGAAAAATATTGCAGTTTTTGTGATTTTGACAATATTAATTATTTTTTTAATTCATGGCTGAATTATGGCTAATATTGTTATGAATTTTTTATATTTCTAGCTAAGATAGTGCGTATTTTTTTGAAATGAAAAATATTAAAAAAATAATATTTTTTTTAAATAGTTGTGAACCGAGTTACACACCACACTACACTCAACACTTCAGTTCAGTTAGGAGTTCAGGAATGTTCAGTTATTTTATTATACTATTATACGCTGTGAATTAACCTATTTTTTAATTACATTAGATATGTGTTTTTAAAGTATCAAAGAGGAATAAATCATTTGTAGTAATAATATACTTATGAATCAAATAACACATTGTTAATAGTGAGAAATACGTTTTTTAAATTGAATAAAATTAAGCCATTTATCAATATATTTCTTATTAATCCAAGGAAGACTTGAATACGGAGAAAATGCAGAAAAACACGCCGGTATTTTTGGCAAATTATTTAAATTTTGTTTAAAAAAATTAAATGGAACCTCTTAGTTCTCAAATAACTTTTGATGTTGATGTGGTTATAGACCAGTACCTATTCCTAGACATCCAGTATTATGTTGCTTCTTACTAAAAATGAAAATTATTTTGTAAGCTTCTTGCTAAATTATTTTGTCAAAATTCTAGTTATATTTTGGTAAATGTTGCATTTAATTTTTAAAAGCGTAAATTTAATAACCAGTGGGAAGTGTTGAAATTATAATTTAATTCTGTTTGATGTATACGAAATCAGAGGGCGGGGCTAATGATTCAAGCAACCAATAGAAGCCATAGGCGCAATTTTCAAACTCTTAATGAACCTTGCTATGTAAAAAAAATACTGCACATATTTAGAAACTTAAATAATGGTATTAGGCATTCGAATTAAAATTCATAAAAAAATATTTTGACATAAAATTTGTTTTGGCATCCCAAATAATCATCATTCAGTTATTAAATACCTACAAAACCCTCAAATGTGTGAAAAATCTCACTTAACATCAATTCTTTATAAAATAGCAAAACATTTAATTGAACAACCCCAAATAAATATATTTAAAAAAAAATAAATAAATAAAATTCAATCTTACAAACTTCTAAACATCCATATTTCAATTTGTTTTGTTCAATACAGAACCATCATTTCAGTTTAATACTACAATCATAGAGATGCTCGTAATAATGTTATATAAATTTTACTGGCGTATTTTAGAGATACGTTTTCCGAGATACAAGTTTCTCTTATATTTCATTAAAGTTTTGATATCACGTATATAACTTTAACAATGTTGCTAAGATTTGGAAATTCCTAATAAGTTCTTTGTTGCTAGAAGGCAAGAGTTTTGAACTAAATTTTGCGTAATATACTTAATACACCTTTTTGAAAAATTATTCTAAGGAGAATTATATACTTATATCTAACTAATAGGTGTGTACAAAAGTTTTGATCCTTTTCTCGTTTTGTTTTACTAGGAGCTGGGCCAAGCCCATCGGTGCTCCAATGTGAAGTCAGGTACTTCACCCCCAACCTTATCACCCTTCACGTCCTACCAGATGCACAGATAAACCTTTTAATGTGCGCGCTTTTGTCGTTGATGTTGTAGGCTGGTGTTATGAATAATCCATTTTTACAATACGAATTTATTATACAAGGTGTCTCAAAAGAAATTTTATATTTAGTGGATCGATTAAAAAAAAGTAAGCCGTATATAGAAAAAATGTTTATTAATTATTAAAATACACTTTTTGGGGATTTATTTCTTAAAAATAATATCGTCTAAATGCAGACCCTCGCGTTCTCGGCACTCATTTAATCGAACAGTAAAATTACTTATGACGTCTCGGCAGGTGGACTCAGGGATGGCTGCCATTTCGTGACGGATATTTTCTTTCAAATGCGCCAGTGAAGTCGGTTTATTGGCGTAAACTTTAGATTTAAGATAACCCCATAGAAAAAAGTCCATAGGGGTTAAATCTGGACTGCGTGGAGGCCAATTTATGTCACCTCTCCGGGAGATCAATTGCAGAGAATTACACGTGGCAGAGACATATTGGACGTGTGTGAAGTTGCTCCGTCCTGTTGGAACCATGTTCTTTGGTTATAGCCAGGAAAGTTTTGCAGTTCAGGTACCAAGAAGTTGTCTAACATCTCCACATAACGCTCTGAATTCACTGTAACTGCACGCCCCCTTTCGTCTTCAAAAAAGTAAGGGCCGATAATTCCTCGCGCCGACATCGCAGCCCATACGGTCACTTTAGGCGAATGTAGGGGTTTCTGATGTTTGCGTTTCGGATTCGTTGCACTCCAGTAGCGGCAGTTCTGCTTATTTACGTGGCCATTAAGATGAAAATGAGCTTCATCCGAAAACAAAATGTTGGTAAACGTTGAAAATCGTTCAATCACCTGATTTACGAAATTAAGCCTCTGACTGACATCTTGGGGCTTTAATTCTTGCACCAATTGAATTTTGTAGGGGTGCAGCTTTAGGTCTTTGTGCATAATATGATGTAATGATGATCTATGCACATTTAAAGCACTTGCGCGCTTCCGAAAGGTTCGGGTCGTCACGAACAGACTGATTAATATTCTCCACGTTTTCTACCGTTCTTGATGACCTAGGTCGCCCGGATTTTGATTTATCCAGCGTTGTACCAGTCTCTTCAAACTTTTTAACCCAATGTCGAATGAGAGGAATGCTTGGCGCATCATTTAAGTGGCGAAAACCTCGAATACTGCAGAATTTTCTACGCGCTACAGTCGCCGAATCACCGTTTTTGTAAAACTCTCGCACGCATAACGCGCGGTCTGCTCCCGAGAAACGCTCCATAGCGACTGAATTCCCAAGAGCCAGGCTACCGATTGACATAACCCCCCCGCCACTCGGATACGTTGCGTTCACGCAGTAAGCTAAATAAATATAAAATTTCTTTTGAGACACCTTGTACTATTGATAAGGACTGCATGGCAGTCAAAATGTACATCTATGTTTCAGTCAAAACTCATTAAGGTACTGTGATAATATTGCAGTAACTGCAGTCGGTTTCCTTCGGCAGTAATTAATTTTCAACTGTAATTGCAGCCAAAATTGTTCATTTACGAATTGCAATGTGCATTGAGCCTGCATGCTGAACTAATCGCAATTAGCGTCATTGCCAAGGTTTTATATCTCTACATTTGGGAATATTGTCGCAATGTCATTAATACAGTAGGTTCGATAAGTCTTTTCTAGTTCGTGATACATCTTTCAGTTCGTTTCGTAGAAAATGAATTGAGTTATATATGTTTAAGTATGGAAATACAGTTGCAATTGCAGTTGATGTAACACTAGTGCTTATATTTCCTCAGCAGAAATCGCACTGCAACCTATTCTATCGTACTGCAACATGCTTGACAAGCTGCGTCGCAATATCAAAGAACGAAGACCAGGCTTATTGATGGACACACTCGTCAAAGACCAAATTCGTCAGGAGTGACTATTGAGTACTTGAATTGCCGAATCGTCAGATTTGCTGCCGACAGATTACACTGGTCAACAAAGAAATTTCATCAGAGATAATTTTGGGTTACCTGCATTCAATTTTCAATGCTGATTTCAAAACAGCAATCAGATTTTTTGTATCACGTATAGTTTTTATGATGAAATCATATATGTATATACACAGATTTACCAATACTATATAGGCAAAGTACTACTTTTTTCAACATTTTATTGGATTTGACTTATGTATTTCGTACATTAACGTGTGCATTTCGTATTAACGTATGCATTTCCTGCATTCACATCTAGATTTCTTTCCCCAAAACCTTGGCGCAGTGAGTGACGAGCAAGGGGAACGCTTTCACCAAGACATTAAAGCTATGGAAGTTCGTTACCAAGGATTTTGGAATGAAAGCATGATGGCTGACCATTGTTGGATGTTGTATCGTGAAATTCCAGACCAAAAGTTTAAACGAAAATCGTACTCTCAACGATTTTAATAGCCTGTAATGGTATTCTCTTATTTTACAATCATATTAGAAGCTCTATTTCATGTAAATTAGTGGTTTGCAGTTAATTGCCTTGTATTAATTTAGCGTAGATGTGTACGTTACTTTTCCCAAATAAATGCATAAAATGTGATTTACTAAACACTCCATTTTCATATAATTACGTATATTTTCATAATATACAAAAATGTAAATAATTTAAAAACTATACGTGCTACAACAAAACTATAACCAGATTTGGATTCAGCATCAAAAATACATTCAGAAAAGCATATTTTTGTTTGTGATGAGAAAAAAAAGTTTAATTTTGTTGACCAGTGTTATTACTTAAGCCTGATTTATATAGCTACATAACATAACGCATGGCATATAACATAGCATGTCTCCACAGCACAACGCACAATCCATAACGGGTGTTTATAAAAGAACGGGTGTACCGCATTAGTACATTAATCGGAACATGGAGTTCTTCTTGATTTGTCATATAATATTGATAGTACTTTGATTCAACTTCATTAAGTTATGGAGTCATGCTAAGCATATGCTCTACGTTGTACTAATGCGTTATTGGTAACTCGTTTTCCAATCGTAGGCCAGTTCTTAGCGGGGTGACACAGGGTTCGGTGTTGGGACCTTTATTATTCTTGATATTTGTAGTGGACCTTTTGCAGCATATTCAGTCCTGGAGTTGTATGTTTGCGGATGATACCAAATTCTTCGGAAATCCGCTAAAGAATTATCTCATAATTCAGGGCGATATCAACGCCGTATTTGAATGGACAAAACCTTGGCTCCTTCCTCTCAACTTCGATAAAACAACTGTACTGCACATCGGCTACAATAACCCGAAACGTCAATATACTATGAACGGTGCAGCGATAAAGGAAGTTGCTGAACAAACTGACTTGGGTGTAGTAGTCACATCCAAACTACAGTGTTCCTGTCAAGTGGCTAAAGCAGTTAAGACTGCAAATTTTATAATATTTTTAATATTGAAGTCCTTCTGCGATCCGTCACTGAATTTACTTCGTAAGCTGTACGTGACCTATGTCGGCCGCACTTGGAGTTCGCTATTTCCGTGTGGTCTCCGTGTGGTCTACGCAGAGATATTAACCTCATGGAAAATGTTCAACGCCGTGCCACCAAACTCTGTCGTAAATTAAGAAACATGCCATACGAAACAAGACTCTCTGTGCTTAAACTCACAACACTGGAACAGCGACGGTTGCGTGGTGATTTGATAACAATGTTTCGGCTAATGCGTAATGATTTTAAGTGCAATGTATCGAATTTACTCAACTTTTACAGTGATTCTCGCTTACGTGGACATGGACTTAAACTCAAACACGAAGCTGTTAACAAAAATGTGCGTGCTAATTTCCTAACTAACAGAACTGTTAATTTATGGAACAAGCTACCCTCAAGTGTGGTGTTCTCCGAGACTCTGAATAGTTTTAATAACTTAGATAAGTTTTTAGTGACAAATAATGCTAATTGTTATTAGTCTAATTGTTAATTAAGATTATGTAAGATACTAGTGTTAGTAATTTTTGTGTAGTTATAACTTGTTATTGTATTTTTCTTCTTTATTTTTATTTTATCATTGTATTTTTGTATTTGAACAATACAAGCCTGAGGCTTCCGCTCTTAGGCTCGCTTAATAATAATAATAATAATGTTATGAGTCTGTTATAAACTAGGATTTATTCCCAGCTGTGAAGAGTTTCTTAGGTTCTCAGTGATTCCTAGACGACGAGAAGTTGAGAAAAAAACAACAGATAATTGGTTCTGAAAATTGGACGAAAATTGGTACCATACATGAGGCGATTATGTTTAGAAATAAGTATATACTTTACGACTCATCATTTTTTCAGATTTTTTGGTTCATATTTAGAGATTTTAGAGCACGTCGGCAATTATATTTAAATCGGCCCTTAAATTTAAAAAAATGAATGGTACTGTTTAATCAAGTCCGATTGTTTTGGGACAGCTAGGTATAATTAATAAATTCTTACCTTTTCAAGTTCTTTTAAACTAGCAGGTGAAACATCAGAATGTCTTCTAAGTTCTGGGCTACGTGGTGGAGCGAGACCGCTAAGACCACCGCCACTGGCAGATAGACCGCCGCCTCCTATCTTGACATCGGAGTGCCTTCTTTGGAGCGCCTCCAGCACTGGCACGTCTAGCAGGCTGTCTGTAGAGTCCTGTGGGATCACTACTCGCGACTGGAGCTTACGGCGACATATACTGCAACGCCAGGTGCTCTGGAATAGAAGAGAATCGATTAATTTTTTTGTGAAAGTTTATTTCAGGTTTTAATTCCATCGTAAAACTAGTTTTTTAATGTAGCTCCAACTATTTTACATTCTATCTATCATCACATAACTGGGATACGAGAGATATACAATATGGTACACATAACAAACCGTATAATAGACCTACAACTTTCCATACAATTCCTACGTTCCATACAGCATGTGGAAACAGCCACGTCCTTGTTAAATTAAAACTTTTTGTATTATTCTTTGTTTTACTAGATATTTGTAACTATTTCAAAAATAAAATCATTCTAATTAATCAAAATTGTAAATGTATATCATATATTCGGACAAGAAAAAATCAAAATGTATATAAATTTATTATACCATATTTTCGAACGGAGGGAGTAACATTTTAATTTCATTTGTATATAAATATACAACCCGCAGCACACAAAAGTAAATTAGGTTGCTTAACATTAAAATATCTCAAATTTTTCACAACCAGTGATTAATTTTACAGTAAAACACAGTCGTTATTTTTTTTTATAGTTATTGTTTGTTGTAATATTTTACAGCTATTCTTAATGGGTACTAATTTTTAAATTTTACCTGGTATTAATTTTTACAGCTATAAATTTTATGTTACAGCTTTAAGAATGAGTAAACAGTTGATTTTATTTTTGATACCACTTTTTATACTTTATTGCGAAAATTTGTAATTATTGTGAAAGTAGAAACTGTTCCTTCCATCTCATTAAATTGTCAAATGCATCCTAAAATCCTTCAAAGGCTTTGTAGAATGCATCCTAATTATTTATAGCAAATTATAAGCCTTTAAGCTAAAAAGAGATTAAGTTAAAAATATTCCATATGGCGTTGAAAGCTATTAGCGTTACAAATTATACAGTTATTTAAATTATGTTGAACTGAAATAAACTTTTTCAAACCTAGAGCGAAACTAATTTGGTTTAATATTAATTTATATTCATTAAATCAGAACTCAAAAGTGTTTTCTTGAATAATAGATGGCGGTAGCGTGTCATCTCCAAAGAATTCTCATAAAAAATATTCATATACTCACGCAATTTTCTCATTTCTGTCAAATCTTTTCTCCTCATTTCTCATTTATTATCCTTTTTCATCTTTTGACACATAATTATTCATTTTATATTGCATTTCTTACAATGATTGAAAATTATTTTGTATACGTATCCTATAAACCTTGTTATGAAAATTCTTGTACAGTAAAATTTAATGATAATTATAACGGATTTTGTAAGTCCATATAGTAAAGTAAATAATAAGTGTCAAGTAAATAAAAATGTCCAACTCGGATTGGGTCACCATGGAAGTTGTAGACTTGAAGATTCATTCTTCGGAGTGAAAGGTCAGTTTCCAATATAAAGTAGCAGTACGACAGTGATAACTACTAAAGAAGGAGGTTGTACGGGATTCATACTTTTATATTATAATTTATTACTGTTACACTACATTCTACTGTTATATACACTTATAATATATATCCTATTGTAGCTCCGATGAAGAATAAATCTTATTCGAAACTTGTCAGCTGATTTGATTGGTTTTCATTGCTGTCCGCAACCCGTACAACCTCCTTCTTTAATATTTATCTACGGACACGACTATTCCACATCCACACAGTGATAACAACGTCTCAGTGAACTACTGTTGGACGTTTATGGGCTAAAGAAATAATAAGTGAGGTATTTCAAGAATTTAGTTTTAATGCGTAACCCTCCAATAATTCATTGAACTGGAAAAATGCACAGAACAAGAAAGATTTTTTTTGTTGTTGTCATGTACTCTCTTTCGATTAAGCTAGTAATAAGTGAGATATTTCAAGTTTAATTAATTTACGTTAATTAGCGAATATATTGAAATGGATCGGGCAGAAAATAAAGAGTTCATCAATGCAGAAAATTGATAGACGATATTCAAGAAGCAATGAAGATCAATAACGGCAAAGATCTATAGCGACAATGAATGAACTGGCGTAAAGGATTAAAAAAACAATGATGAATTTTAACTAAATAACAAATAATTGTTATGAAATGAAGAGTCTAGATAAAAAATTATTTGTTCAGCAATGATTCACAGGTGATTTATTTTCATGTTTAACACAAACAAGTTTGTCTTACAGCCTTATTAATGACTTGAACAAATTTAATTAGAGCGATTGTGCATGTTCTTTACTGATATATTATGCCCTTGAACTGTTACCAAAGATAAATGTGTGCGTTGTTGAATTAACGCAATAAAGGGTTGAAGGGTTCAAATACACTGGTAGAATCATTCTACTGAATCATGATATCAAAGCTACATTTTTAGGATTCTGTAGGTAAAATCAAGAAACCTTTATCCATCCTAACAAAACGGATAGACCCAAACAGCTGAAACATGGTCTACGTAGACAGTTTTTTGACCTGCAAATAAATGTAAAATAGAAAATAGTGAGACTACGAAACAACATATTGAGTGAAAAATATATGTATAACATAAATTCAAATTGTGATTTTTTATCGTTTTTGTATATAATTGGTTTAGTAATATGTAATTATGATAATTATTGATAACGAACAGATTTAAAAAACATAGATACACACCGTTTACAATAGACCATATTAGTGACTACGTCACAAAATGGGATTCAGTGCTGCCGTCTCGCGGTTGGATTCCTTTTATTTAAATTTAGCATGTTGTTTTTTTGTTAAATTGTATTTTGGAAATATAAATTAAGTTTTCAAAGTAAGAGAATGCTTCACATCAAAACTACAAGTCAATATTTATTTATTTAAATTCTTATTTTATACATTATAATTTAATGTAATTATTTTTGCAGAACAATATTATTTTGCAGGTTAATTTTGAAAATTTTACGTTAATAATCGTTATAATGGCAAGTAACATAGCAATAAGTGTGTATGCCATATCTAAATGGTTTAAAGGAATAATATACAAAAAACGAAAAAATTTGCAATTAATAATGTAGCTGTAATGGTTACAATTTGGAGCAAAACAATACACCAATATGCATTCTAAAACAAAAAATTAATGATTACTTAGTGTTAATTAAATAAATACTAAAGATATTTCGATTTTCATATTATTTAAAAACGTAACCTATAAATATATCTTCGAATCCTTATTTATATATTTATAAAATCATTATTCTATAGTATAAAGTATCTGGACTGTATATATTAGTATATGTTTATTAAAAATACATATTTTTTGCTCCAAAATTGAAAATATTCATAAAATTAGGGTAACAAAAGTATTGTGACATGTATTTTAAACTTCCAAAGGACACAGCTCTCAGATGGCAGCACATGTATGTGACGACACACTAATATGGTCTATTGCAATCAAAGGCATTTAATTTTTTTTATTTTTTATTTCACGTTATGGCTATTGCTACTAATTTTTCGTAATGAAAATTCCATGCCTGAATATGTGTTACCACTACGCTACGCCGGTCGGAATTTAACATATTTATTGAAATTATGTAACCAAAGAAACGATTTTTTTTTTAAATAAACATTAATGTTGAAATATTTTTACTGTATCACCGACATACGTTATTAGTAATGCCAATGAGAAAATAAAACTAAACTAAAAGCGTTGTAGGTAATTTTCGAATTGTCATGTTGATTTAGTGTCATTAATTGAATTGTGACAAGTGAAACAAAACAAACTTTATATGTCGCAAACAATATCTATCTGGGTCTCTTTTAAGCTATCTGTAGCTCAAAGAATAATAATAATAAAAATATTTCACTTTCAAGACGTGCCTCCCTAAAAGTATAACTTGAAAGTACTTCAGAGTAAAATATTTTTAATTATTTTTATTTTTATTATGCTCCGAGATAGCTCAAGGATGCGAAAGTGTTTAAATCAAAATGAAAGGCACTTTGAACACTTGTAAATAAAAATACTTTACTATCAAGTTGTTATAAAGAATATAAGTGTTTAAGTAAAAATTGTTTCTTTTCAAAAGCTTTGTCCAAACATATCTACTACGAGCGCAAATAGCCTTTGTTGCGGTGCGCCAAAAATTTTAACTAACTAACATATCTAGTACGACATACGTTCCCATTTAAAAAGTTGTCCTTGATATCCTGTACTTCCGGTTTGTTCCGGAATCCTTTTGATTCTTTGAGCTTCATTTTTTCCCAACTTGCTCACACGTCACGTTTTCGAGAAAAATCGTGTTTCCCCTATCTTAATACGCCGTGTATAGTAGTAACCACAAAAGAGAAGAAAAGCATTGTGTCAGGAAATGTTAAGGTATATAAAACTTTTTGTGAAACAGTGAATAAAACGTTGAAACCAAGATTTTAGGGACGAAGCCCTTGATTAAAATTTCGTGCAGACTTATTTTAAAATGTAACAATTTAAGTGATTAGATTGTTTGTAGTTTTTCCTGTGTAGCAGGTGGTAACTATAAGACAGGTACTTGTAAATTCCAAACAGAGTTAATACACAGAGAGGTTACTGTCTAGACTACAAATCTTAACTAAACTCCTACATTTAATTGTACGATTAGCAAATTGCATTTCAATGCTAAATTTCAACTGAACAAACACTGTCTAGGATTTAATTTCAGATTAACTATAACGTGTTTTGAATTTAAAATATAATTTAGGGTCACACTCATTCCATTTCTAATAAAGTAAATTAATGACTTATAAAAATAATCAAAACTGTATTAACAAGTTTGATAAGTCAGTGAGTTTGATAAGAGATGGCACTCAGATCGTAAGTTTGATATTATTTCTGACATTTTTCATTCTTTGTAGATATACACACTAAGTTTCCAGTAGATTTGAGAAATAGTACATTTTTAACAGCGTTCGGAAGCGGATAAATAATTATAAATGAATAATTCTGCTTTGGTTAAATAAATATGTTATTATTATTATAAATTAGTGTTTATTTGCTACAAAGGAAAAAATTTAATTTCGTGTGTTGATGAAGCATTACTTTTTGCGTGAAAAAACCGTTAAGGAAACTGAAGCAAAGCTAAAATAGTATTATGGGTACTCAGTTCCGTCACATGGAATGGTTAGCAAGTAGTTCACTGCATTTCATTGTGGTCATAAAAGTACGAATGATACTAAGTGCCCGGGATGTCCGAATGTGGTTGCAGCTAAAGAAATGGTCTATAAAATTCATAATATCGTGTTGAACGATTATTGAGTGAAGATGCGCCAGGTAGTTAACATCTCAGACGATCGTATGTTTCTTATCCTGCACATTTCAGTATGAAAAAGCTATCGCTAAGATGGGTGCGGCACCCGTCTGCTCACAGTTAATCAAAAAAATAGTCGCGTGACCATATCAAAGACTGTTTGGACGTGTACAAACAGTCTTAACCGTTGATGAAACATGGATCCATCACTAGACGCCAGAAATAGTTGATTTCCCCTGGCGAAAGTCTTCCGGAGAAAACAAAAAGGCTTCCCTCGACCTTTCCGGTAATGGTCACAATTTTTTGAGATTCGCAAGGCATAATCTTCATCGACATAAATAAAATGCTAAGAAAAAGCCTACTTAAGACCTTTGTTTAGAGCATCTTACTGTAAGGAAGTGAAACGTAGACACTAGGAGTAAAAAAAAGAAGATTGAAGTATTCGAAATGTGGTGCTAGCGAAGATTGTTGAAAATTCGATGGGTGACGAATGAAGAAGTATTTCGGAAAATGGAAGAGGAACCATGTCTGTGGAGTTGCAGAAGAGAAAAGTTGTTTAGACTGGACATATTATAAGACACGAAGACTGGTGAAAACGATACTGGAAGGAGCAGTTGAGGGAAAGAATAATAGAGGTAGACCAAGGCTAGAGTACATGAAACAGATAATGGAAGATATGAATTGCACTACGTACACAACCCAAAATTCATGAGTGTAAAAGTTCATTCTCAGTTTAGTTTTAAAAGTTTTGTGTTAAAATTTTCATTTAAAAAAAGTGAAAAGTTACTATTTTTAAACAAATCACCGTGTAAATTATCATTTATTCAGATAGTGTTATTTTTATGAAATATTACTTTTTCAGTGTTAAAATTAACACTATTTATTTTCTAATACTATAATTTAATCAGTATGTAAGAATAAACTTTACACTCAATTTAACCAAAAAAGAAGTGTAAATAATTAACACGAAAAATGAGGAACTTCTACACTAAAAGTTCATTTTTTAGTGTACCATGAAGTCCCTTTAACACTACTTTAAAGAGTACGTGGAACTAAAAATACTGAGAACAGGGAAGCATGAAGTAATGCTGCAAACCAACCTATGGTTTGAAAATAAGGAGGGAGGGAATATTCATCGACTATCTGGAAAAGGGAAAAAGATCACAGGACAATATTATACTGATTTATTGAATCGGTTACACGTTGAATTGATGTTCCACCATGACAATGCATCAGGTCACTCGTCCGCAATTCCAAGCCTAAATTAACTGCTCCTCCATCCACCCAACTCTTCAGATATGGCCTGCTGCGACTTCTTTTTCTTTTACAGATTAGGTCTTGTTACTTATTTCGACACTTCATCTTTTCTTTGGTGTCATAATATTTCATGTACCTTTGGGTTTATTCTGGTTTGGTAACAATATATATTATGGTTATATAAGGTTATTAATATAAACAAATATGTTGTTAATAGTTTATTTAATCCATTAGGATTTAGAAGCAACAATAACTGTGAACATTAATCCAGTAGAACGTAATGGTGTAAGTTTAGAGGAAATCCAAGTTAACTAGTAAACACGGGATTTAGATTACAGTTAGTGCAGAAACTCAATGCCGATTTACCGTGCCATGGGGCTCAATTGAAACTGTATGAACGTACATGTAAACTACGTAGTTCCTCTCTTTAAATACATTTCTGTGGCTTACATTTCCAACAAATACCTGCCGTTACACAAAATTAATTACTTACAGAAAAAAAAGTAGGTTAGAGTAATGTTTAATAATAAAAACAAAGTAATAGATTATCAATATTCACGTGGCATACCTAAGGTA
Source organism: Liopterus haemorrhoidalis (assembly GCA_963971575.1). Taxonomy (NCBI): domain Eukaryota; kingdom Metazoa; phylum Arthropoda; class Insecta; order Coleoptera; family Dytiscidae; genus Liopterus; species Liopterus haemorrhoidalis. The sequence continues at coordinate 10,409,733 of OZ020618.1, read as the reverse complement.
AATTATTTGCTTGTAGACAGCCTGCATTATATATAGGGCTGTTCCGATACTACTGATTTTTCATTCGATATCGCGATTTTAGTATCGATACTAATCTTCCGATACTTTACTCTTATCAGTACATATGACCCAGTATCGTATCGAATCGTTTTTTTTTTACGCAACCGGACGTTTGCTGGAATGTACTGACATTGCACATGGGAAGAGGAAACTAAAATCAGGCACAGGCCAACGTGATTCTAACAAAACTGAACATGAACTATCCCTGTATTTGAAAAATGCAGTTTCACCTCTGAAATCCAATCCGCTGCTGATTTGGGACGATAGGAAGACAGTCTTCCCTAACTTACATAAAATTGCTCAGATCAAAGGATCACGTTTTATCACGTTTTGAGATCCTCGGTCCGGGCCTAATGGGCCTAAGAAGAAATTCGCCTTATTCGTAGAGCGGTGTTTTTGGCGCCCTTGGCAAATAAAGTAAAATAATTGAATAAACATAAAATAGCACCTCACTTCCACTTCCAGAATACAAATGATGAGCAAAAAAAGGTCCTCACTTCCTAAATTCCTCACCTCAACAGTAGGGGATACGCATAAAATTTATATTTTCTTAAAACTACATTTTTTTGATATGTTAATGTTAGTTATGTCACCTAACAAAACAAAAATTACTTTTTAATTAATATTACAACCAAATTTTTTAATTAAAATATTGTAAATTTGAAGTAAGACGATCACAGCGCGAAGGTTGCCGAGTAAATACGACTGAGCATGACGTCAAACCCTAGACTACAACATAATCTTTACGTGTGTATATTGTATTGTTCCAAGTTTTGTATTTGTTTTTAAAAAATTTTTCACGCCTTTATTATGAAAATGGCAGATAAAGATTTTGTTAGGGCTCAGAGTGATAATTTACCCAACATTGATGCATGGAATATATGAAAAATAATTAATGCTACAGTGCTGAAGAAATACGTGGTGTCAAAACAGACTTGTAAGTAAACCATTTATGTATTCTATAACTTTATGTAAACAATATAAACGCTGCAACTCTGTAAAATGTAAATATTTATGTAATTTAGAATTTTACTACATTGTTTACATGAAGTTACAAAACGTTAGAGGCATAATTGAAATACTGCAATATAGGTTATATATTTTAATATAAAATTTAATTCGGTAAACATGTATAAATTATTTTTATAGAATTTAACTTTATTTTAATTAAAATCACTCTAACTTTACACAATCTATAAAAGTTATACAAGCAAATAAGTTCACGACAGACTGTGTAGGCTGTACGCTGTAGACTGGGTAGGCTGTGCGCAGTACACTTATGTAGGGTATGACGTCACACGTGGTTTTCGCGCGCTACATACATTTATGATTTTTTTAAACCTTCAAATTAAAAAAAAAAAATGCAAAACTATTTTTTATGTTTATATGCAACAAGAGGAATATAATAAAAAATAAAAAAAAAACATGCCTATCCCCTATTGAATAAACTTAAAATAGCACCTCACTTCCACTTTCAGAATACAAATGATGAGCAAATAAAGGTCCTCAATTCCTAAATTCCTCACCTTAACAATTGATGAGCAAAAAAAAAGTTTTACTTTTAATGACCAAATACACATAATGGCGCCCCTCATAAAGCGTCGCGCCCCTGGTAAGTGTCACGGTGCCAGGCCATTACTAATGCTCTGCTTTTTCGAGATATCGCGCTAATCAAAATTTACTAGTTAAACCACGCTAATTCAAATCTCGCATTAATAGATCCTGTTTTAATAAATTCCTGTATTTATTTTATATTTGAAAGTTGTTTTTTTTACTATAGAAAAATCTTTGTTGATGTAGTAAACCATTCAGGGAAGCGGTTACTGTAAGAGATAATTTCTGATATACATTTTAATATTGGTTTTTCCAAACTGCAATCATGAACTAATATATACAGAGTGTTAAAAAATGTGGTTAGTTATTTTAATAGCGTATAGTAGTTTGAGACAGCGCCAGCACGCGTAAGCATACGAGGCAAAATTTCAATATTTCGCGCCACTTCGGCATAACTCAACAATCGGAGAGACTATAGGCGTACTTGACTAATCAAATGATCCATAATAACGAGTTGTATAATACTAGAGTGCAAAAATAACGAAATAATATCTGTAAAAGTGTAAAAGTGCAAAAAGTGACAAAAATTTTAACTTATAACAACATTTGCAAAGAAAATATGTAAAATAATATAAGATTCAGGTGTTGAAAGAAAAAGCAAAATGTCGGACAAAGTGAAGGGTTATTGAGTGGCACCGAGCGAGCACGGTGCTGGAGAGAGCGTTGTAAAGCTGCAGCTCGCACCTTTTTCATCGACGCTAGCATTTTCACCTCTGAGCGGTGCTTATTTAAATACAAATGAAATTTATCGAAATATTATTAAATAAATTGCTAACTATTATTTCATTACTATACACCAGGGGTCTCCAAACTACGGCCCGCGAGACAAACCCGGCTCACAAGAAGATATAATCCAGTTCGTGGACATTTTTTGAAAATTTTACTTACATAAGAACAATATTTAAAATAATCAGAAAATCGCAAAACATAACTATAACTAAATAATAACCGATTCTTAAATTATTATTTTTACCAACATATATACATACCGGGTGAATTATTTAAGGAGCAACATACAAGTTTCATATATAATGTTAATAAAGTGAGTTATTTCAAAAGCAACATAGCCATAAAACAAATGCTTATCGTATCCATAGAAAAGACAAAATATTATTTTTTAAAATATTTTTTGGACTTAGCTACTAAGGACATTATTATTTCTGTTTGTATGTAAATATAAACAATCTAATAAAAATTCATTTATTGTTTAAATTTCTAATTTACTATTTTTTAGCCATCTGGGAACTTTATCATGTCAAATAACTATTATACCTATCACCATTGTATATCTGTTGCCATGGATATGAGCTTGCTATCATAATTTCCTATGTTGCAAATGAAATAACTCACTTCATTAACATTATATGTGAAACATGTATGTTGCTCCTTAAATAATTCACCCGGTATATAGGGAGGTATTGTGATCATACCGATTTTGACATTTCGAGATTTCGATGGATCTCCACGAATTGAGGTCCCTACATCACGTTTTGACTATTTTTAGCATGATGTCTGGCGGTCTGTCTATCTGTCTGTGTGTCTGTAGATCCGTGTACACGTGTAGAGCATATTCGGCTAAAAGGATTGTTATGAAACTTCATATTTAAGCTTTTGACGACAGTGACACGAGTTGATCAACTTTTGGTAAAAATCGATTAACTAAAAATAGGAGTTTACTCGTGTCGGTTTTAAGATTTGCGAATATTTCACAACAGAGAAATATTTCCAAAAAATATATATTTAACAAAATTTGCTATAAATGCAATAACTCTCTATATATATTGAGTATCATAATGTTTATTAAAAAAAACGAAAACAGCATCCTAAAACATTGTGAAGTACATAATCACAACACGAGAGGGAAGGATCTATTTTCTATACCGAGGTATAAATATAGCTCGACGGGAAGTCTGCCACTAATTAAGGGTATAGATCTCTATAATAATCTGCCTGTAGCGCTTAAAAAGTTAAATATTTATCAATTTAGAAAAAAATTGAAAAACATTTTAATAGAGGGAGCATTTTATAACATAATGGAGTTCAAAACATTCAAAATTTTGTAAAATTTTTGTAAAATTTTTGTAAAACTTTTGTAAAACTTTTGTAAAATTTTTGTAAATATAACTTGACTTAAGTTTCTGTATATCTTATTACAATTAACTTCAATAAAGAATTATTATTATTATTATTATAACTAACAACTTTTATTTGAGACTTTTTTTGATAAAGCAGCATAAATTAAACAAGTACTTTGTGATGGCGGTTGGTCCTGTGGTGGCCACAGCTGATTTTTATTAATAATATCACCATTATTATTAAGCTTGTTAAAAACCAGTGCCAAGAGTCCAGCTGAATTCAAATTGTCTGGCCAGCAACTTATTTAAGAAATTTTGATTTGGCCCTCTTCCGAAAAATTTGGAGACCCCTGCTATACACAAACGACACTATCACAAAGCGACAGTGATATATCCTAAGTAGCGAATGTATCCCCAACACTGCCTTGCTCGATTTATTTTTTACACCCAGTATAATGTTTCTCTTGGTAAGGAATTCCCAATGCGAATTCAACTATTTTTATTAAGATCTTCATACTGACCTCGCTACTGAACTAGTCAACCTTGCTTCTCCGTTAGTATTCCGATAATCTTTGTACTTTCAACATGTTTATAAAACTGATATTATTAAGTTGCTTAATCTTTGTTACGTGTGGTGTCAAAGTGAAATACATGATAAACTACAAAGATAAATACAAAACAATAAATGGAACAGAACTGACAGCAACAACTCTAGAAGAAGATCGGATGGAACACCTAAGAGTAATGGATAATGGAAATGGAGAAGAAGAAATTGATTTAATAGCTGATATGCCAAAGTTAGAAATATTTGAAATGGAAAATTTTGGACAGAGTTTGTTGCCAAATTTTGAGAGATTACCGAATTTGAAACAAATACATTTGAGTCAAAATAAAATTAAATATATCAAGAAAGAAGCCTTTGGTTCAACACCAACAGAACATTTTAATTTGAGAAACAACGAAATAGATAACATCGAAAAGAAATCTTTCGGGCCAAAAACTAAATACGTACAGTTAGCTTGCAATAATTTGGCAACTTTCTCAGAAAATTGGTTCCAAAATGCATCAAACTTGAAAGAAATTAACATGGGTGGAAATTATATAAAAACTATTCCACCATATTTGTTTAAAAATTTTATTAATCTAGACATTATTCAGTTTAGTTACAACAATATAAGCTCAATAGGAAAAGGAGCTTTGGCACATAGAAATAAATTTGACACCATCAATTTTGCTCACAATAAAATTAAAGAAATCAATCCAAACATCTTCTCAGGAAAATTTTCTGTGTTAACAATTTTTATTAATAATAACAGATTAACATTTTTGGCTCCAGCTTTAATGGATATGATGCAGATAAATTCTTTTGCTGATATTGATGACAATCCATGGCAGTGCAAGTGTTGGGAAGAAATAAGATTATGGATACCGAAATATATAAAAATATATAAAGACAGTGCACGGCCATCTTGTGTTGTCTCTTTGAGTTTTAGTGAACATTGTGTACCTTTTGTTGAACAAGAGTTGATTGATTATTTTGAAGCTAGGGTAGATGCTCCACATTATCCAAAACAATATTATTGTAGCTAGATTATAAGGTTATTTAGATTATAAATCTATACATGCAGTGCCGGATTAAGTTTTCTATGGACCCCTAGGCTGAATGAATAGAATGACTCTAAAGGAAGTCGAATTGTAATGAGGTGCATAAAATCGGAGCCCCAAAATCGCGAGGCCCTAAGCCTATACATAAATTCAGCACTGCATTCATGGGTAAATATATATTTATTAATTTTAGCTATATTATCTACAAGAAATAATTAATGTGAAATGTAAATTTTCATATAAACCAGAATTTCGTAGTTAGTGACGAAAATTTTTTTAACACTTTTTGTCTGTAATCACCTCAATATATTTTGTTAAATCAATTTACGAATGCTAAATTAGACTGTTTAAAAGCATTAGATGCTTCATGTAAAATAAATAAATGTAAAAAAATAAATAAAAAAATCATAAAAATTGATATTTTATAAAGATTTTTTTGATAAAGAATTACTGCGTGTACTATTTTGATTGCCAATAATGTGTATTACTCTTCTTTTTCCAAATTCTTAGATCAATCCCTCTAGACCAGTGTTTCCCAACCGTCGGTCCGCGAGATTTTCTTGTCGATCTGCGAAATTTTTTGCCGGTCCGCAAAGTTATTTTTATGTGCAAGTTTATAAAACAAAAAATTATATTAATTTATAAAATACAATAATAATTACTTTCCATAATAAACGATACATTTATCAAAAACATGATGTTAGTGGTACATTTTATTACCTTTAGTCTTGGAAGGGTTAAAAAGAATCGTTGTAATCAGTGTAATAAAAAATATAAAACTTTTGCGATACACATTACTTTCTAAACTTGCCGATCCGCGAAATTTTTCTAGGTCGCTTGCCGGTCCGCCATGAAAATAGGTTGGGAAACGCTGCTCTACACTACATTGGTCAAAAGTTAGTCAAAAACTGTATGTTTACTATTCAAGACCTTTTATTAAATAGGTATCTCACAATATTATTTTTGTTCTTTCGGCGATACAATTTTTAGGGTTTTGTAGGTATGACCAAAAAACCCTTATACCGTCATTTTGTCGTCTGTCTGTCTGTCTGTCTGTCTGTCTGTCTGTCTGTCTGTCTGTTTGTCTGTCTGTCTGTCTGTTCGGTAAAAATTGTAGCCACACGGCTAAACCTAGAGAGTTGAAATTTGGCATGCTTATACAACTCTTTGACCCGCACATAGGAAAAATACTACAACATCTAAAAAACATATTCCCCTAAAAATATAAACAAATACATGCTCATCGAAAAAAAAAAAAAATATTTTTTTACAATTCTGTGTAGGGTATCAAATGAAAGCCCTTAGTACGTGGATTAACGATCAAAATTTTATTTTTGCAAAATAAATTATTATGATGCAATTTTTGCCAAAATTGTGCAAAAAAATTTTTGTCCCACACCCTGTAGCCCAGATGGTTTAAACTACAAATCTGAAAAAATTCTCAGTAATGTACATTGGTGTGAACCGGAATAGAACAACAGGAATTTTTGATCAGATTATGTTTTCGGAAAATAACTCATTTTTTGTGTTTTTAAGTAAAATATGTTATATATTTAATCCGCTATTTAATGTAGTAAACGAGTAATCTTGTATAGCACAGTGGTAGCGTTCTCACTTAGTGAGTTGAAACTACTGTAATAAACTGTGTTCGAATCCCGTCAATTTTTATTTTTTCAGTTTTTTTCTGCATTTTTATTTTGTTTAAATTATTTTGTCAAAATTCTAGTTACATTTTGGTAAATGTTGCATTTAATTTTTAAAAGCGTAAATTTAATAACCAGTGGGAAGTGTTGAAATTATAATTTAATTCTATATTTGAAGGTATCAGAGGGCGAGGCTTATGATTTAAGCAACCAATGGAAGCCATAGGCGCAATTTTCAAAATCTTAATGAACCTTGCTATATAAAAAAAAAAATACTGCACATATTTAGAAACTTAAATAATGGTATTAGGCATTCGAATTAAAATTCATAAAAATATATTTTGACATAAAATTTGTTTTGGCATCCCAAATAGTCATCACACAGTTAATAAATACCTGCGACATCCTGAAATGTGTGAAAATTCACACTTCACATCAATTTTTTTTATATTTTTCGAAAAAATAATCTGATTAAAAAATTTGATATATTCCAGTTTACATCAATGCACATTACTTAGATCAAAATATATATTTTGTTTTTTTTTTTTTTTTCAATAGGTAATTAAATTGTGTTCCGTGATCTACGTATCAAGAGCTTACCATTCATTTTTTTTTTAATGACTTTTTTTTGTATTATTCGGCAGTCGTTTCACTTTTTTTTTAAAATTGTATTTGCAGACTTAATTTTAACTCTCTAAAGCTGAATTCACAGATTTTAATAAGTCGACTATAGACTGTGCATTGTGGATAAAATTAGTAGATAGTTTTAACGTTTAACGAAAGCGTTTACAGCTCTGAAAATTAATGCGAAACGAATTTTGTGACATCTATGCTTTTCAAACTACGATGGAATAAAAGCATTTGTGACTTTTAACGAAACCCCCCATTAGCGATATCGTGATTTCTTACTAAATTTTAACAAAATTATAGCCGCAACTACAGCAATTCTATTTCGTTTCACGATTTACGATATTTGTTGAAATTTGTGAAACAGTATTTCTTAAGTTATATAAAGTGAAATAGCTAATAGATGTTTATATATCTGTCTCATTAAAACAGCGCACTAACTATAAAGTTTAAAAAACTGTCTACAATCGACAACTGTGAATGGTCGCTTGCGTTACCATAGGACAAATTTGTTAGTGACAATCAACAGTGTACAAGTCATAGCGTATAGTCTACTAATTTTAGAACTGTAGACACAGCTTTACATTAAAAAAAAAAATGTTAGAAAATTGCACCATGTAATTGAATTTAAATAATAATTTACTTTAGTTATTCTGTAAGAAATTTACTTTATCTACTATTATATTGTACAAGTGTTGGTATGTATGTTCTATTCAACTTCTGGTGTATCTTCATTTTTGTGGTAACGCGGAGAGAGGAAAATGAACCGCCGTCTTATCCGGGTGATATTTTTTTAGTGCATAGACTTAATTTTATTTCGACAGGGGGTACTGACTAATTTTTATTGATAAAAATCATGCATTTTTTCCTCGAAACCGTGTCGAATCAAAGTCACCATTGATCGGCACGGACAGGTTTTATCAGACGATAATTCAAAAATATTCTTAATACAAGACGGCCGGTACAGAATATTTACGGCGAGAATCAAAGTGTTAAATGGTAATAATGGTTCAGGATAGCTTTTTGGACGTGCGAGATAATATTTTGAGGTATCAGAAAACATTTTTCAAAGAATCTGGGCCATTATATGAGCATTTTGAGGCAAAAATATGCTTACAAGGTTTCAAAAGGTGACAGCTGTCAATATTTTTGCATTTTAAAATGGGACGAGATTTCACATTTTGAACGTGTTTCTTGACAGAAGAATACTAATTAAGGATTTAAGGTGACTTAACGATAAAGTTTAAGACATTTGCAGGGCGAATTTCCATAAAATAGTGTTAAAAAAAGATTTATATATATTAAAAATTTCAGGGTTAATCAAAGTGTTAAGGGGTGATAATGGTTCTAGATAGCTTTTTTGACGTGCGAGATAATATTTTGAGGCATCAGAAAACATTTTTAAAGAATCTGGGCCATTATTGGATCATTTTGAGGCAAAAATATGCTTACAAGATTTCAAAAGCTGACAGCTGTAAAATTTTTTGCAATTTAAAATATGACGAGTTTTCACATTTTGAACGTATTTCTTGACAGAAGAAAACTAATTATGTATTTAAGGTGAATTAACGATAAAACTTAAGACATTTGCAGGGGGAATTTCCATAAAATAGTGTTAAAAGAAGATGAGCGACGAGTTTTATGAGTGCGACAAAATGCCTTATTATATTAAAACGAGTCGCGAAGCGAATCAAAACGTAGGGGAGAAGACCGGCGTAGCCGGGCTGAGGCCCCTATATTTATTAATAATTATTTAGATACACCTATTTAATAAAAAAATATTATATGTGTTAAAACATGTTTGAATAGCCTATCCTCTCGTTCCTATCTAAAAGTAGATAATAGAAAAGTCGTCTATTTTCCTTCAATTTTAATTTTGCATCTTTCTCTTTTTGAACGAAGGATGAAATAGGGATCAGGTGAAGGATGAATTTTTCATTATATTGATGTGAACAACGTGAAGATATTTTAGAATAGCGTGCTCAGAATTAGTTTTTCAATGGTTCTTAACCTGCTTCATGCAGCCAATGAAAACTGCAACAGCACTAATTAAATTATACATTAATATGCATGCATGTTAATAACTTAGAGCGTAAGAAATTACATGAATAATTTTATGCTCATGTTCTAAGAAACGAGGCAAAATGCTATTTGATTTGGTAAGTTTCTTTTAGTTAGCATTTTACATTTAATTAAGACATGCGTTGCAAAATCATTTTAAAGTACTACTCAGTTCAACAACGAGTAAAAAATAAAAATCGTCAAGTTTGGTGAAAAATCCGGCGCCTAGTTTGTACCCTCTCCTTTAGAAATTTCCAGGAGCTAATTTATTTATTTATTTATATTTTTAATTAATTTTTGCCACACAATAGGCACAAGCCCAATAAAAGTGTGGCACTAAAGTAATTTACATACAAAGTTATTTACACAGTATCAAAAGAACGAAAAAAACAAAATTTGCCCAAGTAGAGTGATTGTAACATAGCTAATACAGAATATTATTTAATATTTAGTTAAAATTTTGTAGTATACTAATGATATTTTTCTTAAAGGTAATAAAATTGGTGGAGAAAATATCAGGGAAGTTATCATATTCAGTTAAACTATGTACATGTAAAGAAATGCGAGTTATTGGTGTATTATAGGCAGAATTAGTTTTACTAAAAGGCAAAGATAAATGTTCACCAATTCTAGTATTGTAAATTGGGATTTTGAAGTAAAATTTATTTAGAAGATCAGGACAATCAATAATACTGTTGAAAATTTTAAAACAAAAACTTAAATCATGTAGAATTCTTCTGTTTTCTAAAGATAACAGATTGAGTTTCACATTTTGAAATCTAAAATTTAATATTTTTAAAAATCTTTTTTGTATATTCTCAATTCGTTTAATATAAACAAGATATTGAGGAGACCAACATACGGTACAAAATTCCAATTGACTTCTTACTAGATAAAAATAAAGAGTCTTTTCAGATTCTGGATATAAATCCAAGCATTTTATAAGATTTTTTGATAATTTAGTCGATATGTATGTCAAATATCAATTTAGTATCAAAATTTACACCTAGATTTTTAACAATTGAAACTTGCGGGAAAATATCACCGTTTAAGTTATAGTTGAAATCAATCATACTTCTGTTTCTTGGAAAGAACTAATACTGATATTAATGTGGGGATTTTTCAAAAACAATCAGTAAATTGTTTAAAGGGGCGTACAACCCTATGGTTTCTTATGCAAAATTAACAATCTAAAATAAAATTAGTAGCGAATTTTTATCTATCTAACAGTTATTAGTTCAGATTGTTAGTTTTGTATAAGTAACTTTTGAAAACTATACTATTGTGCGCCTCGTTAAGTGGTTAAAGTAAGCAGAAAGTTCCACAGAAACGTAATTTGGTTTAGATTTAGTCTATATAAGAATAAATAAATTATTGCAGCAGATAGTTTTTTTTTTTCTTTGCCCGTAGACGCTTCTGTCACCCCCTCCCCCCCAGTTTGGCATTTTACAGGTTCTGACAAGTCACAGTGGGTCTTATATCCAAAATCCTCTCGTAAGCCATGAGCGACTACGTATGCGGTTGTATTGTTGTTATTTTTCTAACCGTTGTCAATGTATGCACAACCCTTGCTTTATTAACCTTGATATAAGTCAAGTCCTTAAATCCTTTTGATATCTTGTAGCCTTTGTGCAGATTAACCTGAACGTAGAAACAGGAATTTTGAACGTCCTCTTTTCGATAGTAGAGTCCAAGATCATAGTCCCTCAACCCTCAGTTGGAGAGACAAACCAGGCCACTTGTGACAATATACCCTCGCCAGAGATGAAGAGATCAGCTAATCGAAGGTCGAACAAGCATTGGTGTCAGACGTGCATTCGGTGGCAAGCACTCAAGCACTCAAAAACATTTTTTTTCGGGACACATTTGGCTTGTGAACATGATCCCACCCGAGTAAAAAAATATAAATTCTGAGCACTCTAAACAAAATTTCTGGCTTCTAATTCTTCTCCACCAAGAAAAAATTCTGGATACGTGACTAATTGGTGTAGAGTTAGTTACAATTTTTGGCGTATAGTATGTCTGACAATTAACAAATCAAGATGGAGGACTTATATGAGTGAAGCAAAAAGTCAACCCGACTGGTAGTGCCCAAAGGAGAAGAAAAACTTGAAGCGAAAATTGTCAGGTTAATTGTTGGCCACTTTGTGTTTTAAATATAAATATACGAACTATCACCAGTCACTAATCAACACAGCAATTCGATGGCTAGTGGTCGAATTGTGGTCCCTTATAATTATAATAATAATAATAATAATAATAATATTTATTAACCAAATTACAATTTAAAAAAATGTTTTTAGTCAGTCAAATATACATAATATCAATAATACAATGTTTACAAAATTTAATCAAAGCTGACATTTTCAAACTCATCAATGACATAGATTGGATTATTTATTAGTACGTTCTTAAGTTTAAATTTGAATTTTTCTAGTGGTAGTGTACAGAGTCCCTCAGGCAAGAGATTATATAATTTAACAGCAAAATAATTTGAGCAATTTCTTGATTTATTTAGACGCAAAAATTTACCGCGGATATTATTTTTACTGCGAGTGTTGTGATCATGTGTCTCACCAAATGTACTGTAATTCGTTAAATTTTTGCGTATAAACAATAAACAATGATAAATAAATAATGAAGGCAAAGACATTATTTTGAGTTTCACAAAAAGATCTCGACAATCCGCTCTGAAAGGAGCACCGGCAATTATTCTTACAACTTTACGTTGTAATGCAAAAATTCTGTTTGCTGCAGGTGAATGTCCCCAGAATATTAACCCATAGGTTAGGTGGGACTGAAAGATGGAAAAATAGGCTTTTAAAACAACATCTGAGCTGACTTCATGCTTTAGATTCCTTATCAGATACACAGTTGAGTGTAGTTTACAGCTTATTATATCCACGTGTTGATCCCAACGAAGATGAGGATCAACGTGGATACCAAGAAATTTTATGGAGGGGGATTGGCAATATTATGTCTCCTGGTGCTCAGCAGTAGAGACTGAGTTTTTTCTTTATTTAGACTTAGCTTATTACAGGCAAACCAAGAGTTTACACTGTTCACCAGCATGTGTTATAAAGCAACTGAACCCTTTTTGTGGTCGACTCCATCTGCAAAAAGTGGACCGTGTACAATAGTTCTTACCGTAACTGACTTCTAAAGTTGATTCTTGGCTTTCCTATATTAATCGCATATGCGTAGCTCTGAATCGATAAAGAGGACTGTTCGGATCTGGTGGTTTATATGTCTCATTACATCTAAATCCGGCACGAGTGTTCTAATCTATGTTATTTCCTAATTAATAAATATTCTTACCTGATCTTCATTTTCATCCAGTTTACTATAACTAGCACAGTCCTCACATACTCTTTGTGTACATTCACTGCAAGTCTTGCTGAAATCATCTTGCTTAAATGATTTTAAACAGACTCGACATGCCCCGGCACGGTTCGGTGGTTTACCAGGTTCCGGTTTCGTGGAAGGTGTTGTGGTTGTTGTAGTAGGTGCTGTCTGTTCTTTGGCGGATTCCGCATTCGCGGCAAGAGAGGCATCACTATCGGGAATCAACGAAGGTCGGGGTTTATTCATCATTGTTACTGTAAAAAGATATTAAATTAGAAGCTAGAAGTATAGCAGAGGTTAAACTATATACTGTTAGTATAACAACGGGGTTATATATACTATGATACAGTCAAACTAATCCCTTGATGGTCGAACTAGAAGGTATAGGTGTATACAGTACTGGTGGGTTTAGTCAACATTTAATCTTTGTCTTAACATAATAACAACTTTCTTCTTTATGTCGACGGTTTAAAAATATTTCTGCAAATTTTAAATCTCAATGATTGTAATGAAATTCAATCTGACCTAAATAGACTATCCGAGTACTTAAAGCTAAATAAATTAAATATAAATATTTCAAAATGTTCAAAAATATCATTTACTAGAAACAGAAACATAATAAATTTTAATTATAATATTACTGCAGATGTCATCTCTAATGTTACTTTTGTTAAAGATCTGGGAATAACAGAAATTAATATTTGATATATATATTGACAACATTATTAAAAAATCAGCTGTGGCCACCACAGGACCTACCGCCATCATAAAATACTTATATAAAATACATTCTAGCAGCAGAGTAGAAATAACTTGGCCTAATATTTTCTAACAGACATTATTTATCATGACCATGGAAACGTTACATGTAAGTATAAAAAAGACTCAAATAAAAGTTATTAATTATTGCATTTATAGCTACTTTTGTTAAATAAATTTTTTCGAAATATTTTTCTGTTGCTAAATATTCGCAAAAATCTTAAAATCGACACGAGTAAACTCCCATTTCTAGTCGACCGATTTTTACCAAAAGTTGATCAACCGTGCCATTGATTTCAAAAGCCTAAATAAGCAGTTTCATAAAAATCCTTTTAGCTGAATTTGCTCTGCACGTGTACACAGACAGACAGACGGACGGACGAACGGACAGACGGACCGACGGACGGACGGAAAGACGGACGGACAGGCAAACATCATGCTAAATATAGTCAAAACGTTATGTAGGGACCTCAATTCGTGGAGATCCATCGAAATCTCGAAATGTCAAAATCGGTATGATCACAATACCTCCCTTATATATGTTGGCGGTCGGTAAAAATTTGTCATTTATTCTTTAAGGCGGCGCACAACCCTATAGTCCTCAATAGTTTCTTATACAAAACTAATAATCGGAAATAAAATTAATAACAATCTATGTATCAAAATTTGCAGCGAATTTTTATCTACCTAATAGGATATTTTTAATTGTAGAAAAAACTGTTAGGTAGTTGTAAATAAGCAAATTGCATTATAGACGCCATCTTGTAAACCAATCGACGCATATTTGCGTACGATGCGGCAAATTGTACCTAAAGCTTCATTCTACAAATATGATTCTAGCTATTTTGTTGTATTGTGAAAATTGCTTATAGTTATTGTACTTGGTAATCTATTTTTGCCGCTCTCTTGAATCTGCCGCGGTTTTCAAAATTGGTGTTACGGGTAAAAATGATTTATTTTTCGTGAAGAATACGTGTACCAAGTGGCATTTTATTATCTTTAAGTATAATATTTTTCGACGAAGGCTCTAAACTATAAGTAATCAGACGAAAAAAAATTTGACGTATTATTTGAACATTTCTGCACAAAACTATATAAATATAAAAGTTATTCGAAACCCACAAATAAATTTAAAAAATTACAGAACAATATCGCTGATGTCTATTTTTAAGTTATTGAGCGATAATATTTTTACTATAAATGTTTCTACAATTAAAACTATCATATTAGATAGATACAAATTCGGTGCAAATTTTGATGTATAGGTTGATACTAATTTTATTTCAGATTGTTAGTTTTGTATAAGAAACTAGTAACCTCCGGGGGTTATACGCATCCTTAAGTGGATAAGTATAAACATTTTGTATATTTTTTTTTTCATTATGATACTGTTGTTATTTTGTAATTTTTTTCTAGTGCCACACTATTAATGGGTTTTTACCTGTTGTGTGTCCAAAATTGTTATAAATAAAAAAAAAAATAAATAAAATAAATAAATAGTTTTAGTGCTAGCCTACTAGCTTTAGTTTTTGTCTTATGCGTAATTAAATTGTTTTTTAATAATTCAACTAAAACTAAAACTACGACTAAATGTTGACTAAACCAACCATATAAATTGGAATAGTATGATTGGTTCAAAGATAAAGTACTATTTGAGTCTTAATTGTTACTATTTGGTTGTCACACATTAAAATAATATTAATATTAACTTCGGAATTTTATTTTTGTACAAAATCTATTATCTTTCAAAAATCATACTGTATAGCCTGGTTTAATAAAAGAAATACGTCTAAATCTGGAAAAACACACAACTGTTCTTGAAGGACATAATTTGAAGTATGTAAATTATGTCCCTGAGGTTACTGGGTCAAGGATGCGACTGTCCTACACTTTATTAAAAGATAAAAGGGAAGAATAAAAGAAGAAAATTACATATTTAAAGATGTATAGACGTACAAAAATTCCTACTAATAAAACACATTTTTAGAGATCTTAAAAGGTTATAGAGTAAAGTCGGTTTACGATAACTATGAGATGACGTCACACTTGGTTAATTTAAGTACAAACGTTATGATATGTTTTAAGCAACATCAATCCATAACTAAGTTAGTACATTTATTTAGTTAATGTTGGTACATTTTTTCAATGATGCCAGTTTGAAATTGGATTGTTCAATCGTTATTATGGCCACACCCATTATTGTTTCGAGCTCACTTCAATTTCTATGGGATAGAAAGAAACACAAAATATGTAAATTTCATCTCTTTTTAACACATAATAATAATTTACATTAATTCCTTTCCTCCATAGGAAATAAAATATAATAAATATAATAATTTTATAAATATAATAAAATAAAATAATTTTTTTATAGGTTTTCAATATATTTTTAGAAGTTGTTCGATATAACCTAACTTTTTTTGACAGTTTACGAATTGGCAACAAGGTGAGTTTTTCAACTGTGACGTCATTACATAGTTATGGTAATCGGACTTTAACAATCAGTGTCGTAGCTAGAGATTTACGAGCCCTGGTGGTTTACATCATCCCCAACCTTTACCTTTCAAAATACCTTTTTGGTTGAACTTGATGCAACCAGACAAATTGCATCAATAAAGCTACGCCACTGATAGAGATTCAGCCAAGTAACAAATATAGATTTACTGTGAACAGCAAGAGATGACCATATTTGGTATAGCATTTTTCCAACTCCTGTAAGTCAAAATATACAGGTGAACTGAACGTTGCATAGGAGTTAAAATATTAACTAACTTTATTAAATGGGTTATAAGGTGTCTCAAAAGAAATTTTATATTTATTTAGCTTACTGCGTGAACGCAACGTATCCGAGGGGCGCGGAGGTTATGTCAATCGGTAGCCTGGCTCTTGGGAATTCAGTCGCTATGGAGCGTTTCTCGGGAGCAGACCGCGCGTTATGCGAGCGAGAGTTTTACAAAAACGGTGATTCGGCGACTGTAGCGCGTAGAAAATTCTGCAGTATTCGAGGTTTTCGCCACTTAAATGATGCGCCAAGCATTCCTCTCATTCGACATTGGGTTAAAAAGTTTGAAGAGACTGGTACAACGCTGGATAAATCAAAATCCGGGCGACCTAGGTCATCAAGAACGGTAGAAAACGTGGAGAATGTTAAACAGTCTGTTCGTGACGACCCGAACCTTTCAATTCGGAAGCGCGCAAGTGTTTTAAATGTGCATAGATCATCATTACATCGCATTATGCACAAAGACCTAAAGCTGCACCCCTACAAAATTCAATTGGTGCAAGAATTAAAGCCCCAAGATGCCAGTCAGAGGCTTAATTTCGTAAATCAGATGATTGAGCGATTTTCAACGTTTACCAACATTTTTTCGGATGAAGCTCATTTTCATCTTAATGGCCACGTAAATAAGCAGAACTGGCGCTACTGGAGTGCAACGAATCCGAAACGCAAACATCAGAAACCCCTACATTCGCCTAAAGTGACCGTATGGGCTGCGATGTCGGCGCGAGGAATTATCGGCCCTTACTTTTTTGAAGACGAAAGGGGGCGTGCAGTTACAGTTAATTCAGAGCGTTATGTGGAGATGTTAGACAACTTCTTGGTACCTGAACTGCAAAACTTTCCTGGCTATAACCAAAGAACATGGTTCCAACAGGACGAAGCAACTTCACACACGTCCAATATGTCTCTGCCACGTGTTCGTGAAATTTTCTCAGGCAAATTGATCTCCCGGAGAGGTGACATAAATTGGCCTCCACGCAGTCCAGATTTAACCCCTATGGACTTTTTCCTATGGGGTTATCTTAAATCTAAAGTTTACGCCAATAAACCGACTTCACTGGCGCATTTGAAAGAAAATATCCGTCACGAAATGGCAGCCATCCCTGAGTCCACCTGCCGAGACGTCATAAGTAATTTTACTGTTCGATTAAATGAGTGTCGAGAACGCGAGGGTCTACATTTAGACGATATTATTTTTAAGAAATAAATCCCCAAAAAGTGTATTTTAATAATTAATAAACATTTTTTCTATATACGGCTTACTTTTTTTTTAATCGATCCACTAAATATAAAATTTCTTTTGAGACACCTTGTATTATTCGACACATCAAAATAACATTTATTAACGCCGGATTTTAAGAACGACAAAAATAATGCAGGACATATTATTCCAGTAACGACAAAATATGTAATTCAGCAACATAATATGCAGATGAACGTCAAAATATGCAAATGAACGACAAATACTATGCCCAAAATGTAATGAAAATTACATTTAATAATGGCACGTCAACTTAACAACCAAATATTCAACGTAAGTATGATTTACAATAGCTTTACAAACTGGCCAAAAGCCCGATTCACTCAAGTTAGATTTCAAAATCTAGTTCCACTTAAACGTTTGTAATTGACTGTATTTGAGGTGATTCAAAACACGATTTATTACAAAAAAAATCATAATTGAGATATTGGTATTAAAATATTTCTCTCTGTTAAATGTAGAAAATAAAATCATAAAATTAATCAAAAGTGTTTTCTACCATCTAAAATGCGCAATTAAGAACAAAAAATAATAAAAAAATTTAGAAGTCCTTTTTTAAATTTTATTAATGAAATGGTACAAATAATTGGTTTACGATTTTCCATCTATAGAAGTTCCTCCATAAGAGGTTTTATGTGATTATTTGGGAAATTGAAAGTTTTTTTGCGTCTTTAATAAATGATAAATAATTAATAGTATTTGAAAAAAGAATAAATAAAACAAGAAAACATATTTTTGTTAATAAACATTCATTAAAATCAGATTTTATCCTTGTTTCGTCCATTTAAACCATAATTTATCCATTAATTGCATGGAATCCTGATTTCTTCAAATTTAAATAAACGATTTTTCGTATTTTTGTTGACTAAAATTTTAATGCAATATCTCAAAATTGCATTACTATGACAAATCACTTTTTGAATCTCCTCATTTATAGATTTTTTTTTATATAATACAATTTTTTTAATTAACAATAAATTAAAACTTGGTTATGTTTTCTGTGATTATTCAATAAATAAATTTATAAGTATAATTTCGAAATTTTATTTAAAATTTTCAGCGAACCCGAACATGAAAAATATTACGCTGCTCTGACTCTTTAGCCAGAGCAAGAAAAAGTGCTCGCTATGCACTCTAAAGCGACTACTCGGCCAATCGAATACGAAACTTGCTCGCCGAGTGACCTAAGTGCATAGTAGAACACCCAATCGAATACGCTATTAGGTTCTTAAACAAAAAAAAAATTAAGTTGTTTAACCTGAACCTGAAACCGAAACAAAATTATCATATTGAGCCTGAACCCGAACCTCAACCTAAATTCAGCTTTAGGTCCCTGGTTTAAATTTTCGACGTATAAGACGAATCCTGGTTTAGAAACAATTTCTAGAGAAAAAAAAAAAAAAAATTAAAAAATATTGCGTGCCAGAAAATACGTCAATTTAAAATAAAGTTGAATATTTTAACCTCTATGTAAATTATAGTACACCTGTACAATTATGACAAAAGAAAGTTAAATATTGAAGAAGAAGAAGTCAATATTTTAACAGTAGGTACATCGATAGAAAAATTCTTAGCACAATATGCGATGGTCGTAGTCTATCTGGGATAGATGGAGGACTAGGAGGACCATATGGCTTATATTTTTCATAAATTATATAAATAAACGGAGGCGTATGTGACCTCCAAAATGTTGTTTGGCCCGGGCCCTATTGAAGCTCTCTCAGCACCTAGTCGTAGCGACCAGTGAATTACACAGTTTCACATGGAAAAGCATCCACTTGGCTTCAATGATCACTTGGTCGCCGCAACCACCTAGAACACTATCGGAGCAACGCTTTTGGCCACTGATTTAATCACATACTGTGCTAGGAATCTTATTAATAATTACTTAAGAGTTATACAAATTTATTACCCATAGCACCTAATTGACAAACAGACATTGCTTTCTCAAGTACGAATTTTTGGCACTCCTGTGGACCTAAATACAAAAATTGTACAATTCAAAACACATTTTATTGATTAAAAATAAAAGAATATTATTTTCATAAATATTTAGTAGATAAAATTGTAATTCTATTTCTAGAAATCTCTTGGTGAATGTATATTTGTTAGTTCGTATACATGAAATTCCATATTTGCAAAGAAGTTTCAAAATTATCGTGAGGATTAAAATTGCAGATACAGTAAATGGAAACTGAAGGATAAATATGTTTTACTAGTTCAAGTAAAAACTCAGTTTTATGTTCATTCTAGAAAACGGTGGAAATAATTTGGAATATTGGAATTATGTTAAAAGAAAAGAAAAATAGTGACAAAGAATACATTATTAAAATTAAACAATATTGAGCTTAATTTCCAGATATGCAATTTAAATTAAAACGAAATTTAAAACAAAACATAAATGTTTACCTAATGAAAATGTTTCTTTAGTTACATTTTGTTAATTACAATGACAAACAGATTTTTATTTTTATTTACGACAAATATATCCAAAAACTCGTCACAAGGTATGTAACTATGTAGAAAATTAAGTAATATATACCCCTCCATTCATGCATTATACCTTATAAAGGAAATGGAGGTCCTGGGACTCTCCTCCGGAAGACATTTTTTAGAAAATGCATTAAAATCATTTTTAGATTATTTTTGTCTTTGCGGCCATCTTTTGCAGTGTCCACCTACGTACGTGCACACGTGTAGAGCGAAGGAATGTTAGTTTTAAGTTGTAGATACACTTATTTTGATAAAGACAATATTTTAGTATATAAATATTTATTGATGTTTCGGAATTTGAGATCAAAAACAATTATTTATCAACAAAAGTGGCTTTATTGATTTTCAAAATATTCTTCATGAACGCATACACTTTTGTATGCGTTTGAACCAATTTTCGAAGCACTTTCTCCACTCCAATTGCGGCTTTTTCCACTGCGATTGTCAAATTAAGTGGAATCCTAAGCGAACAAACCTTTTTGACGGTTAAATGTTCATGCAATAGTGAATGTATGCTGGTCCCACTAATGCCCAAGGATATTTCAATCTTACGATAAGTCACATGATGATCTTGCAGTATCAATTCACACACAGCATCAATATTTTCCGGAACATGAACCGATTTTCAAACCGAAAAGTCAAATTAAGTTCATCGATGCACTGTTTGGATAATTCACGTCGAAAGTTGTTCGAGAATTTCTTTGAATACATTCTAGCATTTTTTTAGGGATTTTAAAGGATACATTACAGTTAATATTTGTGAGAATTCAGATAATAAAATAGGAAATTAGAAACCTTATGTTTACAACACGTAATTTAAAATATATTTTTTAAAAGGTTTATTGTACAAGGAGACTTTTGTTCAAAGTTATTATCTTATAACTTTAACAATTCCTTGAACCATCTTTTTACCCTTCTTCCTAGAAATGCCTTATAAAAACACCCGTCTCTCTGAAGACGAGGGCATAAAGTATTCGGTCCGGTTAGTATAAACATCTAAGTTGTTGAATTCTTAGAGGCACTGTGTCGGCATTCTGGTGGTCTATACGATTCTATTTGTTTCAATCTTTTCATTATTTTATATCTATATTTTAATCTTTTAAACTAATTGTAACTATTACTTTTAATAAATCAAATTCATTAATTTTAAACCGTCTTTCTTAACTTGTGTAAACCTTTACCTTAAGTGAACAGCTAAGGTTCAGACTAATTACAAGATGCCTAATCAGTCGGTTGGTAAGATTAATACATATCATTTCATGCACATATCGTAATGATAAACCCTGGATAACACTCACGCCTAGTACCCGAACTCCTTTAGTCAGGAATCTCATTTTAGTTTGAGTTCAGACTTCATATTATATCACAGGCTCGCTACCTAGATGATAATAAATGGTACGATTTAAAGTAACGTATCAGGGGTCGCTACAATATTCGCGCCTCCTAGATTAGACGCCCGAGGCCGATCCATCTCAGGCACTGTGCTAAATATTTTTTAGTTTTTTTTTTTATAAAAATTACAGGCATAAAAAATAGGCTTCACTCTGCGGGACGATATTCTGAAAACACTGTTACAAACCAGACTTTCGTAGAATAAATACATACATAGTTCTAAGCATTTATGGAATTATTTTCGCATAATTGTAAACATTTTGCTCGATTTGCTAGATTGACAACTACCAACATAACATACTAAATCAAGTACTAAACTGAATTATTTACATTATACAAATTACTAAATTTTTAGTTACTTGATTTAGTTACAAAATACGTGTAAAGCCGATATAACTAGGATCGATCGAAGAGAGTTACCAAGAAGAGAGAGAGAAAGGAGAAAGTTAAATTACACCTAGTGTGAAATTAGCCAACAATCAAAATAAACTTTTGTTAACAGGTAACTACAAATTCTGCTGTTTAATATATTGTATCAATTAATATGAAATATACTCAAACAACTAATCTAAATTCCGATATCGAAAACTTTCGAGGTTTCTAATTAGAAATATGGAAACAATTTACACCTGGTTACCAATATAAAATATTAGAATAACTTCAGAAATCTATTTTTAATTCAAAAATTCCATTGAAAGTTTAACCAAGTTGTAAGTGGGAGTTCAA
This sequence comes from Liopterus haemorrhoidalis, assembly GCA_963971575.1. NCBI lineage: Eukaryota > Metazoa > Arthropoda > Insecta > Coleoptera > Dytiscidae > Liopterus > Liopterus haemorrhoidalis. The sequence goes on along the minus strand of OZ020618.1, from coordinate 10,387,290 downwards.
TCTGTATTTTTTAGAATTTTTCTTGTGAAAAGTTTTTTCGTTTTGTAATGCAGGGTAAAGTTTGAAAGTTAGGTTGTTATATATTTGCTTTAGGGGTTTTATATTTAAAATTTTATCGGACTTTTTATTTACCTTAAACATTTTTAAACTCTAGTTAAAACTAAGCAACTTATCGAATATGAAAAAACGAAAAATTTACGAAAAAAAAAGGGTTTCGGAAACAGAAAGAAATCGGTCAGAAAGAAAGAGCCAAGTATGGCGAGTATGGTGCATGTTCGATTAATTCTAATCGTAATTCATGCAGTCTCGTCATCGTAATTACCGATTTGTGGCAAGATGCGTTATCTTGGTGGAACATGACTTTTTTCTTTGCCAAATGAGGCCTTTTGGATTTGATTTTTTCGTTCAATCTGCGTTTTCGGCCCACCAGTACGTGCATCCTCTGTTCTTGATCACTTGCGTTTAAATTCTCCAATCCAGTTTGCAACTGTTGCATATGAAGGAGCAGACTCACCATAAACTCCGTTATTATATCTTTAACATTTAAGCCTTTAAAAACGAAATGTTTTATCATTGCACGGAACTCGATTTAATTTATGATTAAGAACGTGTATGTAATTACATTCCAAAATTTCAATCTATAGAATTAAACAAATAATGCGAATGAAATTATTTAAATAAAACGATTATTTAAAATTATTTCAAATACAGTCTGCTATAATTTATTTTAGAGCAGTTTAAAACAGAGAATTTAATATTTTTTTATATGTTGCGCGTTCGGGATTCTGTGTAACGTCATAAACAATATTTTAATAAATAAGCTACATCTTTATGGTTTTGATGAAAACAGCTGCTCCTTGCTTAGATCATATCTATCGGATAGGAAACAATTTACTCAGCGTGACAACAATAAATCTAAAACTCTTCCATTACAGTTTGGTGTTCCGCAAGGTTCCATACTTGGTCCGTCACTATTTTTAATATATGTTAATGACCTACTCTTTTTTCAGTTCTCTACGCAGACGACACAACATTATTAATGAGAAACTCCAATCTAAGTGCTCTCCTTTCCGAGAATAGATCCGACAGCCGAAGCAAATTCTTGGTTTAACAACAATAAATTTTGCTTAAACACGGACAAATCCCAGACCCTGCTGTTTACTATTAGGAAACATAATTTTAAAAACCCTCGTTACGTAAAGTTTCTTGGAATCCACATAAATCCTCATTTACGTTGGAACCAACACACTGAATTTCTTAGTCGAAAGCTTAGGTCCACCATCTACTTGATAAGTAAATTGAAATACGAAGTATGTAAGGAGGTCGTATTGAAAGCCTATTTTTCATTATTCCAATCCAACCTAAATTATGGGATACTTATATGCGGACATTCTCCGTCCACAGAATTTTTAGCCTTCAGCATAAAGCTGTCAGAATTATCGCCGGCGCTGCCTACAGAGCCGAATATCGAGATTATTTTACAAGTCTCAAAATAATGACCTTACCAGCATTATTCATTTATAATTGCCTCTTACTAATACATAAGAATTTGAGCAAATTCACTACTCTTGGAGACTCGCATGAGTACACTTGCTCAAAAAACGATATCCGTTCTCAGTACCTTCGCCTGAACAAATCCAGAAATTGCTCAAATTATTATTGTATAAAAATTTTCGATGTGTTGTCCGAGGGGATTAAACAATTATCATGTAGAAGATTTTCAAATAATGTTAAATACATTTTGTTGAAAAATCACATTTATGATTTTAATAATTTTGAAAAAATAGAATTTTGTATGTGAAATCTTATGTACCTAATAGTAAGTATTTAAGTATTTATTTAAGTATTTATTTAGTAGCTGGGATACAGATTTGGATACAAATATAGTACATAACTACGTCAAAAAGAGAACAATAATAATACAATGATTTACAATGATTTACATAAAATCACATCAAATTCATAAGCTCATTCTTATTACAATGGATAAATTCCCCAACACTGTAAAAAGCTTTGTGTACCAGAAAAGTTTTCAAACATTTTTTAAACTGATTTTTTTTCAGTTCTCTAACTGCAATTGGTAACTTATTAAACATTTTTGGGCCTATATAGCTAGGTGTATTGCTGGTAACATTATATTTAATTTAAGGTAATCTAATATTCTAATATTTAATAATGACTGACTAAAAATAATAGATGTGATTAGATCAATAAATTATTATTATTATTATTAATATGTTCTCTAATTGGCTATTCGAAATGAGGCAGCCGTATCTACACAGACCATAGCATCCACCAGCTCTCAAGGACATTACCAATAAACAAGAAGTTTGATTTTAATTCAACCATCCACGAGACAATTTCTTACACCTTGTATTGGCGTTTAGTTGATGTATACTGTCTAATTAACTAAACGAATAAACTATATTTCATTGCGAATTTTCTAAACGTCTTTCACGGAATTCAATTAATTACAGTAATTTATTTTCCCCTCATTACTTTGTTAGATGAAGAGAGTGTTAATTACAACGAATTCGTTTGGAATAAATAGACGAAAAAACTTACAAAGTTACACTAAACCCTTATTTTTTTGCTTGGTTTGTTGTCGAGCATTTTCAAGAGCACTAGATGAAAAAGACGGTCCTATTAAAAATTTTATACTGAACTTTGAATGAAATGTGAAAGATAAAAGTGTCAATTTTTAGAGAGAGAATGTTGGCAACTCGAGTTTTAATTATAATTTTGTAACATTGTTCTAGCACAATGAGATTTTTAACAGATACTACTACAAAAAAAAGTTAAATTCTGAACTGCAAAGTTGATGGATGGACAAAAAGTGTTACTGACCGGAGGATTAGAGCTAGTAAACATGATCTCTGAAGACGAGGAGACAAAATTGTAAAAACTGCTAGAAAACAGTGGACCAGAGTAGCTAATCGACAACACTGGAACAATCTACAGGAGGTGTTTGTACAATATTGGACAGAATAATGCGGATAATCATGGGCGTTATATATATATATATATATATATATATATATATATATATATATATATATATATATATATATATATATATATATATATAAAACACTATCTTGTATATTCGTCAATTTATTAAAACATTATAGATACGTTTCGTGCATACAGTTGCACATCTTCAGTCATGTAAAAAACACAGAAAAACAATATTTGCAAGCATGGCAGGACACATGTGTTCTTGTGATTGTGATGTGACGTGGCCCTGCCATGCTTGCAAATATTATTTTTCTGTGTTTTTTACATGACTGAAGATGTGCAACTGTATGCATGAAACGTATCTATAATGTTTTAATTACCGTTTTAATAAATTGACGAATATACAAGATAGTGTTTTATTTATAATATTTAAATTCGTCGAGAAACTCCAACATACTATATACATATACATATATATATATATATATATATATATTCAAGCAGGGCATAATATAAAGGCATGTTTTTGAAAATATTTAGTAAACTGTTAAATAAACTATTTAAATAGAAATTGAAGGCGTCTGCGATCATGGACATTTTGGCATTAATTACCTTTTCTATTATTTTCTATTAAATTAAATAAATAATTAAATAAATAATTAAATAAATAATTAAATAAATAACTAAATAAATGGTATAACTATGGCATAGGTACCTACGCAACTGCGCATGTGTCACACTGCGTCATACCACACATGATTTGTTCAATAAACGGTGATTCTAAAAGCATTGGTAGCATTGTTATGTTAGTTTGAGTTTGTTTTGTCATTAAACTAGAAGATGGGTAGCTCGCTTCGCTCGGCTTCTTCTAATCAAAGCCTTACTAACCTAACCTAACCTAAGATAGTGGTTTGTCATTAAACTAGAAGATGGGTAGCTCGCTTCGCTCTGCTTCTAACCAAACCCTTACTAACCTAACCTAACCTAAGATAGTGTTTTGTCATTAAACTAGAAGATAACTCGCTCCGCTCGGTTTTAATAATTAATAATAAATAATAATAAATAAATAAATAAATAAATAAATAAATAAATAAATAAATAAATAAATAAATAAATAAATAAATAAATAAATAAATAAATAAATAAATAAATAAATAAATAAATAAATATATAAATAAATAAATAAATAAATAAATAAATAAATAAATAAATGAATAAATAAATAAATAAATAAATAAATAAATCCAGACCCGATTTGACTCCACACTTTGTTTATGTAGTTAGCTGTAATCAGCTGTATCAGTAGGTATTTTTATTAAGGGGGTTGAAATTATTGTCTTCCCAGGCCAAGAATTATTGCATTGCCGGGACGCGGGCTCTCTCTCGGGGGCCCTGCTTACCCTTTTCAAATCATTTTTACCCGCAGCACCTATATTGCGAACCGGCTTTAAGATGGTACGGATTGAACAAATTGAGAAAGAAAGGTGACCATAGGAGATCTTCCAATAGTTTCCAAAAAGAAATAGAAGAAGAGGAAGACCAGCAGTAAAATAAAAAATGTACATCAACACTTTAATGTATAAAAAACATTTCTAAGAAAGGGAGACTGAAAAGATAAGAATCGATGGTACCTGAGAACTACATATCTTTAACGAGAAAAACGAATAATAATAATAGATTTGGTAATCTTTTTCAACCTGGTCCTTCTATTTTTAGTATCCAGGACAACCATTTATAATACGTTAATACCGGGTCAATTGAAAATAATTCAATATATCGTTTTTTTGTTGAGCAGAAGTAAAAGTCGTGAGTGATAAATGAAGTTGTGCTACATATACAAGTGGCTGCGAGTGGAATCGGAAGATATATCACTCGGGCTAACATCCTGTTGCTCTCCGGAACACTTGTAACTCTGTTCATAGATATTGCTGAACTTTAACTACAAATCAACACTATTTCCTCAGTCAGCATTTGTTAACAGCTGTGAGACTCACTCCGATGAATTATTGTTATAATCAAGAGATGTCTACAGTCATTATTAGTAAATAACTGGTATCACAGACTGCCGGACAACACCAGTAAGTCAGTTTATATAATTTTACAGAAGATTTTTTATCTGCTACTTTAGCTTATGGCGCTAGAAAAAAGTGTTCGATGTGTATTGCACTAAAAGTATGATATATTTAATTATCCAAACCCATATTTTTCCCCAACATTTTTTTGACTTATTTCCTTTTTCCACCAGCCTGAGTTATATTGGCCTTAACTCGGGCAAAGATGTAGTGAAATCAAAGAACAACGTCATGAAAAGGTTAATTTACCGTATTTATCGTATTTGTACATCTAACCATTTAGTGCGCCTTTCGGTTTCTATACTGAAGTTGTTTTTCCACAAACATTTTGCTGTTTCAATGAAGGGTATCTGGAAGTAAAATGTTCAATGCTCTAATGTGCGAAGTTTTTGTGGATATGACGTTCTCGAAAAATTAATTTGTTGAGGAGTGATTCGCTTTCGCGGAATCGCTAAGATTTAGATAAGGAAGCTATCAAACGATTCTCCTGTATGACAACGATCACCCAGATCTTGATATGACAACGCCAACACCATTTGAATGTTTTCTCAATTTTTGTTTCCATGATGGCTCGACATATAAATCAACAGTACTTTTTCACTTTACATCTCTTTCTGGATTTGATCAAAAATCGTGATTAAACAATATAACGGCCAAACTGTCTTTGTCGGCCTTTCGTCTGTCGGTCTTTTGTATGTTGGCGTTTTGACAGTCAGTCTTTTGTCTTAGCCGGCCTTTTGTCTGTCGGCCGTCTGTCTGTCGGTTTTTTATTTGTCGGCCTTTTGTCTGCCGGCCTTTTGCTTTTGTTGGCCTTTTGTCTCTCAGCTTTTTGTTTGTCGTCCTTTTGTCCGAGTTGGCATTTTGTCCATGTCGGCGTTCTGCCCCTCGACCTTGTGTCGTAGACAGAGCCGAAGGAACGGGTAGGCATAGAAGCACTTGCCAGGGGCGTGAGGTTTGTTGAGGGGCCTGACGAGGGGCGTCATTGTATAATTGTGTATACGTGGTCATGAAAAGCCGAGGTGAGGACCTTTTTTCTTTTGCTCATCACTTGGATTTGGGGGGGGGTGAAGACCTTCTTGTGTTTTTTCGAGAGAGGACCTTTTTTTGTTTAATCAATTTACTTTATTTGCCAAGGGCACCAAAAACATTGCTACGGCTCTGGTCGTAGACCCCCAATAAAACAGAAATCTTTGAAAACGTATCGTCATACTTAATATCCACCAATATCAAATTTTAATGAATACAAATAAAACTTTATTTGTGTTATATAGTAAGAAGTAAGCAGTATTATTAAGAGAATAATATTTTCACTCAATTGAAGTCATTACAAATTCCATTGCTATAAAATAACAACCAGTCTATTTTGAGAAGCTTACGGTGAAGGCTTACTCTGAACCTTAATTCTCCTATGATGGCCTCTCGGCAAAAACACAATCCCAAATACAGTAATACCTCGTTTAACGTTAGGGATGCGTTCCTCAAGAACACTACGTTAACCGAATCAACGTTAACGGAGGAAGAAATAACACGCGAAGGATAGGGATAGGTTACTAAATTGAAAAAAAATACATTATTTAATTTAAATTTTTTAATTAATAGATAGGAACAACTGAAAACAGCTTTTCTTGACAAAATTTAAAGTATAAAATTAGTATGCATTTATGTATTACAAAATTAGCGGTTATACGTAAATAAACTGACAAGTTGTGACATATTAATTTTTTGACTAGAATGAATCAAGGGTCGATTGCGTTGCTTGTCTCTTCTTTTCTCACTGTAACATGTTAAAGAATTAAATACATTTCTTTTGACAGCACAACTTCGTGAAAAATCTGGATCATTTTCGGACAAAATATCTACCGAATGAGACACTTGACTCAGGCAATCGGACAATATTTTTGTTGTTAAAACTTTAACCGGCGGCTCTTCCATATCAATGTCAGAATTGGCATCTTCTCTTACCAAATTTTCTTCTGTCAGTTCTTGCAATTCTTCATTTGTTAGCGGATTGTCGTTGTCATCCTGTCTAACTAATGTCTGAATATCATCAGCGTCAACTTCATTGAAATGTAATTGGTGTGCCATTTCAACAAGTTCATTCTGGATTTCATTAGCAAGTTCCGATTCTTCTTCTAAATTGAGTCCTACTGACGCCCAGAAATGACGTTATAGCGAGGTATTGTTAACGGAGGTAACGTTAAGCGAGGTATTACTGTACTTCCTAAACTGTCCTTTTTTTTAACAAACAACAAACAATTTAGTACTGAGAAGCTGGCATACCGAAATCCAATATAATAGAGCTAGAGAACTAGTATCGTCGTTGATATACTAGCTGTTAAAAACTTTAACACTATTGCAGCAAATAAGTCATATAAAATACATTTAAGATAAAGAATTATAAAAATTAATGGCATACCTGGAGAATTCACTACCAGTTTTAAAATTAAAGAAATTGTGGCTTTTAAAAATAATTACGTTCAAGCCATGTTCCATTGTGGCTTAGGCCAATTACATAAAGCAGAAACATTTGCGACATTTTATTGAATTACATTCGTTGACCGGAAAAAAGAGAAAAAATCACAAGTTACGTGACCAGTACATTTTATTTATTTTTCCACGGTTTTATTTTTTAACAAATTTTTACAAAAATATTTAACTTTAATTAATTTACCTTTAACGTTGGTTTAAATTAAACTGGCTTCAATAAAAAATATTCCTGGAACTTCAAAAAAATGCAAAAGTATTCAGTTCAATTTAATTAAAAGTTAGTATTTGTTAAATGCAGAAAAGTTACGATTAAACTCCTGTTTAAGTAGTATTTCTAAATTAATTACATGAAAGGTATAGTTTTGGTCAACGTTTTATAAATTCTTGCTGATAGTAAATTTAACAGAAATACTGTGGTACTTCGACTTACGAACTTAATCTTCCCTGATCGCGGTTCCTATCTTGAAAAGTATTGTTATATAGAACACATAGCAAGATCTGATAATTAACAAATAAGACGAAAGAAGAAAGAAAGAAAGAAAGGAAGATTGTATCAATGAATATTTATTATTTATTAAATCTTCGTTTTTATCAAAATAAGTATAACTATAAATTAAAACATTTCTTCTTTACATTGAGACAATAGTCATATCTTGTGACGAATTTTTGGATATGTTTATCGTAGCAATTGGCCAGATTGGCACTGTTGTTTTAACTTCATCATTATTTTCAAGTCGTCTACCACCCAGAAATTTCTTGAGATGGAAGAATAAATGATAATCACTTGGCGCGAGATCGGGACTGTATGATGCGGAAAATTATCCCAATTTGGCAAGTCAAGTATATACATATATGGTCCATATATGTCCCCCTGGGGGTCCCCCTGGATAGGGATCCTCCAACTTAAACTATTGGAGATATTAAAGGAAGTCCGTGATGCCAAAAAGGTTGGGAAACACTGGTCTATCTCAAATATTTAAGCGGAACTAATAGTATGTACAATAAACACCAGATTACAACCAAGAATGCGATTTTTTGAACCAAAAATACAAATTTGCTGAATTTTTTTTTTTTTCGGATTGCAGTTACTGAAGTTTGATAGAATGATTACTAACCACAACAACCAAGAACGAATCCTGGTTTTTCTCGGTTTCTTACTCCCCTCTTCTCTTTAATGACGCGAAACGTGTTCTTTAAATAATCAATTATCAACAAAAATCATTACTAATCAAAAATATTTGGTAACTTCCTTAAAAATATTTACGGTACACACTATAAATTTGATTTTTATTTTCTTATGTTGTCGCGAGTTCACTTTTTAACGATTGAATTTGTCTTTTGTTAAACAAAATGAAACCATTTTGTTTTCGATAAACAAAGACTGATCAAACCGTTAAAAGTGACTTTATTTTAAAATCTAGTTCCACTTAAATCAAAGAAACTGGCTATAGATTTTATATTTATTTTTAGTGTAAAAACCTAGAAGAAAATATGGAACCAAAATATCAATAGGCCAAATTGGTCTTGCAATATCGATGCCAAAAACATCGGTAGTTAACAAATATCGTCGGATTACTGCAAAAACCAGATAACACCATTTTTTCATTTTTAAGTTAAGTACACTGAATTATGTGTAGTATGTTCTAATGTATAGCAAGCCTGTGGCACCAAGCATTAAATCATTTGTACATGCTGTCTGACCGCTAAGCAATGGTATTGACGCGAGTTCAACTACGGTTTATGTCAAACAATTTATACAAAAAATATTTATACAAACTACTCATTCTGTTTTGCCGTACGTATTCGGCTGTAAACTGTAGCTGCATCTCTATTAGTGTGTCGACTTATTTTCTCGAGAATTCTCGAGAAAAATAATTATTAGAATATATATCTTTAATTAATATTGAAAATATTTTATGATGAGGAAGTAATGAGATTCGGACTGATCAGAAATAAAAATTAAAACAATATTTTAACTTCGCTGATTATTGAAAATATTGTAGAGGATAAAAACATGTTAAAATTATAGTCAACTTTAAAGTACTTCATTTAAATAATATTAGAACAAACGGATAACAGGCCTTTAAAAATGATTATGAAAGCGGCACATAATTGCATATTAATTGAAAATACGTATTTACGTAAATTTTAAAAAAATTAAGAAATTAATAATAATTGTAATAATTATTTTATTTAACTTGTAGGTAATCTTTTACATAACAGTTTTAAACTGAACAAAAAGAGAAATATAATTGGTTATAATAAATAATACACTAAATTAAAATAAAATATTGTAATAATAAATGCGAATTAGCTAAATATTATAAATCACTTCTTATCTGTTGCCACAGTTGCGTTGCGGGAGACAGAAGACAAATTTTATCAAAATTAAATTATAATCAGTGACTCACTAAAAACATTACATTTTTTTTAAATAGTTTTTTAAAAGCACAATGCGTTTAACGTGGCGTCAAGAAAATTTTACCTTTCTCGAGAAATGAAAACTGAGAATTATAACTTTCGAGAAAGAATTCTCAAGAAGAAACACAAATCTCTATGTACGCTAAAAAATAGGCGTAATACTGTCCAGATTGAAAGTATGGTCATGAAAGCTGGCAAAAGAAGGCTTAAGCCCACCTCGGGCGTCAATGATGATAACGATGTTCTTTTAACAAGTTTGCTGCGAGCTTAAATGATCAAAACAATCAGCATATCAACACAAATTTTACTTTCCAATATGATTTATTAAACCTTTTCAAATCTTAAAATGTCAATTACTCGAAATTGCATTTTGAGGGTTATCTGATTTTTACAGTAAACCGACGATATCGATGTCTAAAAATATCAATACTCATTCGTACAATTTTATTGTGTCAGAATATAAAACAAGTATAACAGTAACCAAAACACAAATTTCAATTTCCCAAGCTCACTAATTCTTCATAATAAAGTAATAACAATCTTCAACATCCATTTTTGTCGGACATGAGTCTGTTAATACGAGCGGTAGTAAAGTGATTCTGTATATAATATTAATATGAATATTCATACCTTTATCCTGTGCCGTCATTAATGATGAGGAGAGAGTTTGTCGAAGTTTACCGAAAGTGGTTCCCGAATCTGGCGCCTCAGCTCCGGTTGTATTCGCACCATCCGTCGCCACCATCTGTAAATAAGAGGGTTTTGTTAATAATTTAAAACGTGATGTACATTTATTGTTTTATATTAAAAGTAAGTGTTCATTATAAATTTAACAAATTTTGAGATTACTGTGACGATAAATTCTAAAGTTACAACATATTTAACAAATTTTATGGTGTATTGTTGGTAAAATTTAAGGATATTTCAAAACTGTCGGAAAATTCCAAGCACCGACGACAGTTATTAAAATGTTCCCATTTTCAACGGTTTGTGTGCGGAGGAACATGGCCAGGAAGTAGTTTATCTAAGCGGGCTCTGGACCACTTTCAAGGTTATATTTCCACCGGAAATGTAGAAACAGAGAACGCAAGCATAGTTTAACATATCCTTTCATTTCTATGCCAGACGTCTTCTTGTCGCTAATTTTATACACAGTGACATATAAAAGACGTATAAAAACTCTATAGATCGAAAACCCGTTGAAGTGCGAAAAAAGAGATACGTCTGTGCCAAGGTGTAAATGAATAAGAAAGACATACTTTTAGTACTTGTAGAGGAAACGATAATAAGTAATTATGGATAAGAAACCATGCCTAAAGGCGACGTTCTGCATAAAATGTCATAAAATTTTTAGTAGCATCTACAATATTACTAGTTACGAGGGGTGGTAAATAGTTCGCGGAATAGAGAAGAAGAATCGATTAATCGATTCACTGATTATGAAACTAAAAAAAAAAAATTACACTGGCCTAAAAAAAAAAGTCCAGCTGTGGCCACCACAGGACCGATCGCCATCATAAAGTACTTGTATAAAATACATTATAGCAGCAGAGTAGAAATACTTGGCCTAATATTTTCTAACAAAGGTATTATTTATCATGACCATGGAAACGTTACATATGAGTATGAAAAAGGATGAACATTAGTGATTTTGTGAAGAAGATGTATTTAGCGTATTTTCAAGTTAGACTTGGCGACCAGGACAAGTCTTGGGCTCCACATAAAGTTTGCAAGCCTTGTGTTGAAAATCTACGACAGTGGAGGAAACGAAAACGTAAGAAAATGGCATTCGGCATTCCCATGGGTTGGAGAGAGCAAAATTTTAACCTAAAAATCACACAGATGATTCGATTGAAAATTATCATCATCTGGGGTTCATGAGCGTGAAACTTCATTTTTTAAACAGTCATCTTGACAAATTTCCTGTCAATCTTGGAGATGTTAGTGATGAACAAGGTGAACGTTTCCATCAGGATTTAAAAGAGATGGAGGGACGTTATCAAGGAAGGTGGGATACTCAGATGATGGCTGACTACTGTTGGAGTATTAAAAGAGACTTATCGGGAATGGTGCACTCCAGAAGATCTTACAAACAACCATTTAATCCTTAAATTATTTTGTATTTTTATTTTAACACTCCAATGCATTAAAATGTAATCAAAACTGTTCTCATTTTCTTTCTTTCACTATAAATAAAATTTTAAGAATATTTTCTAATTATTTAGTCCTTATTGCTCGCCAAATTTGTACCAATTAAAGTATTGATGTCTAAAATTAAACGATAGAAGCATTATTTGGCCGAAAATATGTATTTGTTGTAGAGCAAAAATCTGATGTGATACACAAAAACTGATGTGATATTTGAGTTCAGCAGCACCAAATTAGTAAGAAACAAGTCTTAAGCCTGTAATACATGATGCGATTTCTCGTTTTGAATCTCGTACGATTTATCGTACAAGAATTATTGTATCGTGTACTACAGGATTTTCGTACGAGATCTTGTACGATATTGAAAACCATCCAATATTTATGCTCCAGACCTAAAATATTGTATAGAAATGAACAGATATCGACGCAGTAGATTATTGCGCATAGTCACGTGACCGATACCGTTAGGAATAATTATCGTACGATAAATCGTACGAGATTCAAAACGAGAAATCGCATCATGTATTACAGGCTTTAGATGTAAGTCAGCAAAAATTGCGTTGACCAGTGTTATTAATCAATCGAAACCATCTCTACTGCTATCGAAAGATGACGATGATGAACAGTTTTTCCATACTAAAACAATTGATTTATATATTTGTTTGAACCCTATAAATTTCGCACTTAAATTGTCTTGAATGAATGACATAAAATCACTAAAACCTTCAGTGACAATTTAGAGCCATTCTGTCAGTTTTTGTATACAGGCATTCACAGTTTTATGTGTCTTACCCTTTCCTTATCCCTGCGAATCTCAGGATATGTGGGATAGTACAGATTCCCCGTGGAATGACGGGAGCTCCAATAATGTATTCCATGAGCGTTCGGTCCGTACTATTTGCATTTTTTACATATTTACATCGCAAGGTTAACACCCCTCACGTGACTCTAAATCCAAGTCTTATTCTATAAGATGGTTATATACTAGTTGATCTTTGAAGACATAGATGTCACTTTTAAAAATATTTAAGGTTATTTAAGTATAGTTGCAAAATATATTTTTGGATGGTTAAATTATTCATGTTATTACTTTTTCGTGAGAGTTTAAAATAAAGAGACTTGAAATATCGTTTAAGATGAAAAATAGAAAATTTTTAGTTAAGTTGGTTGGTAATAAAATTCAAAGATAACAAATTATGTAAATTTTTAGTAATGGCAAGGTGGAATATTTTTAAGTAGATTAGAAAACTGCAAAGTAAACTGATTTGTAAATTAGAGTAGTTTACTCAGATGAATAATAATAATGCAATTACTTTCAAGCAATGGCGTACAAGAAGGTATTTCAAACATTATTATTCAAATAAGTTTTTTAAGGATTTCGTAGGTAATAAACCTTTCTAACTCCTTAACCTTTTCGAATTCACGGAACAGTTTTTAAAATAAAACCATTTTTTTTTTTCTAAACACTAAAACAAAAATATGGTATACATTTTGATTTTTTTCTTGTCCGAAAATATGATATACATTTACAATTTTAATTAATCAGGATGATTTTATTTATGAAATAGTTACAAATATCTAGTAAAACAAAGATTAATACAAACAGTTTTAATTTAACAAGGACGTGGCTGTCTCCACAACTTGTATGAAAGATGATAATGTTTGTAACCGTCCTTTACGATAAAGTTTTGCCTTATTAATGTGCGGAATCTTATAGGAATTCCCTCCTTTTGCTAGCATGGGTGCTTCTAGACAAGTTTGCAATGTTAGAAAAACATTATCAAGGATTTGTATGTTTAATGCATTAAATGCATTTTGTACGCATTCAATCAGTTCGTCAATTGTATTCGGTGAAGCTGTATTTTGTAAGGATTGTATAGAATTGAAGAAGCCAAGATCCAATACAATAATATATGGACTATATGGCAGTTGTGATTTAAGTCGATTTGGAACTTCTTCCTTGCAATTCAACACTATTTTGATCAAAATTCGCCATTTTGTTAAAAGAGCGGGCTTCTTGTACTACTACAAGGTGTCAAAAGAAATTTTATATTTATTTAGCTTACTGGGTGAACGCAACGTATCCGAGGGGCGCGGGGGTTATGTCAATCGGTAGCCTGGCTTTTGGGAATTCAGTCGCTATGGAGCGTTTCTCGGGAGCAGACCGCGCGTTATGCGTGCGAGAGTTTTACAAAAACGGTGATTCGGCGACTGTAGCGCGTAGAAAATTCTGCAGTATTCGAGGTTTTTGCCACTTAAATGATGCGCCAAGCATTCCTCTCATTCGACATTGGGTTAAAAAGTTTGAAGAGACTGGTACAACGCTGGATAAATCAAAATCCGGGCGACCTAGGTCATCAAGAACGGTAGAAAACGTCTGTTCGTGACGACCCGAACCTTTCAATTCGGAAGCGCGCAAGTGCTTTAAATGTGCATAGATCATCATTACATCGCATTATGCACAAAGACCTAAAGCTGCACCCCTACAAAATTCAATTGGTGCAAGAATTAAAGCCCCAAGATGCCAGTTAGAGGCTTAATTTCGTAAATCAGGTGATTGAGCGATCTCCCGGAGAGGTGACATAAATTGGCCTCCACGCAGTCCAGATTTAACCCCTATGGACTTTTTCCTATGGGGTTATCTTAAATCTAAAGTTTACGCCCATAAACCGACTTCACTGGCGCATTTGAAAGAAAATATCCGTCACGAAATGGCAGCCATCCCTGAGTCCACCTGCCGAGACGTCATAAGTAATTTTACTGTTCGATTAAATGAGTGCCGAGAACGCGAGGGTCTACATTTAGACGATATTATTTTTAAGAAATAAATCCCCAAAAAGTGTATTTTAATAATTAATAAACATTTTTTCTATATACGGCTTACTTTTTTTTTAATCGATCCACTAAATATAAAATTTCTTTTGAGACACCTTGTATTTCGATACCCTCACTATAGAAGTTTTCTGGTTTTGATTTAAAATAACTGGTTAGGTAATTTTTTACATCGGTGATATTTAGAAATTTTTTATTTTTGAATGTATGTTCCATAGACCTTAATAGGTGAAAATCGAAAGGCACGGATGAATACGGTGGATGTGGATTAATTTCCCAGTTCAAATTCTTTTCGCGGGTTATTTTTGCGGAGTGAAATCGTACATTGTCCTGATGAAAAAATATTCCTATTAAAACCATGGGAAACCATTAATGCAAAGGTGTGTTGTCAATTGTTAGAGAGACTAAATAAAAAATAAAGGAAAAACATCCAAATTTATTTAACCCCAAAGGAATAATCTTGATAATACACGTCCTCGCAAAGCAGAAATATCCCGCGAAAAAAACTAGGAAATTATTCCACATCCACCGTATTCACCCGATCTCACGCCTTCCTATTTTCACCTATTTGGATCACTATTCGTATATCACCGATGTAAAAAATCACTTGATCAGTTATTTTCAGACAAATTATTCAGACAAAACCAGTAAACTTCTATAGAGAGGGTATCGAAAAATTAGTACAACGTTGGGAAGCCGTAATAAATAATGATGGATATTATAATTTGTAATTATACATAATAAAAATTTCTGGAAAAAAACTTTGTACTCTAAAATAATGGATTTCGTTCCGGACCTCTAATACCAACATAAGAGACTAGTAGGACATTATTCTCTTATGTAGGTCTTAAGTGGCAAAAAATTAAGTACATTTAGTCAATTTTTGTTTAGCATCAATTCTAAACATGATCAAAGTTTTTCGTTATAAAAACTATTTAATACCAGTTATTAAAAATAAGTTTTCCTTTTTAAGTTCAAAATGGAAAAACTTCTGAAGTTTACAACATAAATTATAATTTTTATTTTACGAAATATGTAAAAAAAATACAAACTTGTTGCACAAAAAGCCATTTTCCACGCATCAACACATACTATTATGAATAAAACATAAAAAAGTTTTAGCATCAATAACATATTTTGGAAAAAAAATAGCGTGACTGGCTCTTTCAACAGGTTATTATGTTATCGATAAAATTACACATAATAACATAATTCAAATAATGGAATTGTTTAATGGTTTAGAAATGATTTAGGGCAAATAATATGATAACTGATTTAATATTAGTAGTTATATAATTCACCACATAGAACTACTAAAATCAAATCAGTTATCGTATAATTTCTATATCATCACTTCCGGAGGTGCTGAAGAGGATGTTAAAATTAGAATCAATAAGGCCAGACAAGCCTTTGGGCTACTGAAGAATGTAGTGCACAGTACTTCAAAGCAACCAAAATTAGGATACGTAAATCTAATATAATCCCTACTCTACTATATGGATGTGCTTTGGTAAACTATTGCTCATATATTTTAGTTAAAAATTGTCTGGGTAGGATCCTACACATATTCTGGGTCCTCACAATCTCAAATGAACGAATCTGGGAAATGTCAAATATGAAATCAAATTCAAAGTCAAGCGAGAAAATTGAAGTGAATTGGTCATATTCTTCCAAGAGGCCCAAATTCGATTAATAAAATGGCGCTTGACTGAAATCCACAAGGGAGCTGATGACGAGGCAGACCTGTTGATACTTGGCATCGACTAACTAAACATCGAAAGAGCTAAAACAGCTGGCTCAAAACAGAACAAAATGGCGCAAGTTCATTGAAAATTCCAGATATTGTACGAGGGATGTTTACACAGTTCTGGGAATTTAGCTATAATTTTTAATATTTTGTTAATTTTCGTCAATATTACAATGTAGTTTTTTAACATAATCTCCATTTAACTGAATACATTTATCCCAACGATAAACTAATTTTTTAAGCCGTCCTCAAAGAACTTTCCTATTGAGTTTCTGTTCTGGTCCCAACAGCCTTGGCACCCAGCACGGCGAAACCTTGCTAACGCCCAAACAATCATGCAAGATGTCATGAACTTGTCGTGTACCTATCCCTAGGCGCACACTAATTTGACGAATAGTCATTCTCCTGTCCACTTTCAGTAGGTCTTCGACGGCAGTAATGTTTCTTTCATTTACCGACCTGCTTGGGCGCCCACTGCGTGGATCGTCTTCTAGTGATGTTCTACCGGTTTTAAAATGATCGATCCACCGATAAGCAGTACTTTTGGATTCTGCAGACTCACCAAATACTCCTTGCAGACGCTGAATAATTTCTGATGGTTTCACACCTTCTTTCCACAAAAAGAAAATAATTGCTCTTTGAGATTTTGCTGCGTCTTCCATGGTTACAAAAACAGTGCTATGAAAACGCGTCTATATCAGTCGAACACCTAAATCAAACTGAACAATATTGCACTAGATAGTTGCATAAACATGTCAAGACTTGTCTGGCACCAATAACATTGCCTATAAGTTTTGCGTAATTTAATTATAGCACAATTCCCAGAATTTAGGAAATATCCCTCGTATATACCGGAGTTACTCCATTATCACTCCTCGGCCGAATCATGCAGCGAAGCAGGACATAGTCCTGCTGGCCCACAAAACACGAGAGATGTTTTGTTATCAAATTACCATGTGTGGTAGAGAGAAACATGCCTATGAAGGAGGTCGAAAAACAAGAGAAATACTCCAACCTTCTAACTGAGCTTCGGCAAATGTACCCGGAACACAGAATTAAGCGTATGGTGCTCATCATGAGCGTTTTAGGCGGAACGAAGAGGTCTTTTGATATCATTCCTGTCTGCGGATCAGTTTCTAACTCTTTGGTCTGCAGAGTGCAAAAAGCATGTTTACTTGGGTCTCTACGCACTTTAAAAACGCATGGCGTAGTTCACTGGCGGCTGCCGCACATCTCGAGGGTCTGGTATGTGGCAGTGCATATTTTTCCCAGTCAGGTATTCGCGTATGGTGTGCTATCTTGTGGTAAGCCTGAAGTGTAGTACTTGGTGGAGGATGGTTAAGACCTAAACCACCTTTGATTGGTTCGATTATATATATATATATATATATATATATATATATATACGTGATATGGTAGTCACAAGTCAACATTAATATCACATTTCTTCATAGTCCAGTGGCCTGGAACGAGAACGCGAAATACTTGGGTTGATGGGTTCCCAGTGAGGCAGTATTTTTATATTTACTTTCTACATGAATTTCTATTAAATTTAAGTTAAGCTTTAAAGTAAACATAGTACTAAGATATATTAAATAAAATCTTTCCTTTGAGATCTTATAACGATTTAATACATTTTCTTTGTATTAATTAATAGTTGTGGAAAGTGTCCTGTCCGTAGATGAATACTTAAGAAGGAGATTGTACGGGTTGCGGACAGCAATGAAAACCAATCAAATCAGCTGACAAGTTTCAAATAAGATTTATTCTTCATCGGAGCTACAATAGAATTATACTATGTATGTATAATTCTATTGTATTTCAATTTTTATTTACCGAATTACCGGTAAATGAAAAAGTCGGTAAATTTACAAACCCTCATACTCAGCAATTTTCTGATAGAACCAATCAAAAATGTTGACCCGTATGTCCTCACTGTGATAAATAAAGCCACTGTATATAATCACCAAAACGAGCTGTTGTTGGTGCAAAATTCAAATTCAATATAGTTAGGGCTGTTCTATTTGCGTTGATATTTTATTTGAAATCGAGAATGAGTTAAGAATAGATACATGCCGAGAATGTCAAATCGCTGTGAAAAGCATTTGAAGAAATATAACAAGACGTACGTGTATTATTGATATTTGAATTTCTATGGAACACGTATGTCATATTTGAATCATAAAGCTTAACGGAATAATGAAATTTTTTTAGGATTCTTCTGTGAGTGTGGTAAAAATTTAATAATGTGAGTTTTTGACCTGAATATTTGCATTAGTACTAGGTCAAGTTAATATTAAAATTTCAATGAGAGTACGCGACCTATCTAAGAGAATACTGGGTGAGAAAGGATTGAAATAATCATGGACTGAGAACATAACGAAAACAAAATAATGGTATTAACAGAGTTTTTTTAAAGACTGGAAAAGATAACAAGAACTATATTTTGTTTTTTCGTCCAAGAGAGAAAAGGAAATTATTAATATTTAATACCGGTTTAAACCGGTTTAACTTTATGTACAGTCCGATTAAAAAGGCAATAAGAGCGGAGTCGCATTAATGTAAGCATAGATTACTCAGCTTAACTCAGCAATTTTTTTTTATTATATTTTTAATTTCAAAAGAAGACATACAGTACCATAGCCATAAATACAAAAAAATCCATAAAATTACTAGCCATAACTTAACCATAGACTAAATAAATAATTAATTTTGTCAAAAACACAAAAACTGCAATATTTTCCAAAAACGAAATCTCCACAAATTTCTTTTTGTACGTTTCCGGTTCAGATCAATGTACATTATTTTTTCAGATTTTTAGAGTAACCCCTTTGGGTTAAAGACTGATGGACAGTATTTCTTTTAGTACGTTTTTGACAAAAATCGTATTAAAATAAAAAAACATATATAAATAAAAACTACTTGCCATTCTTTTATCTACGCCTTAAGAGGTTTCTTTTGATACCACACAATATTTTAAAAAAATAATAATAATTTTCAATCATTGTTATAATCATTGAAATGTTAAATTTGCAAAAATATTTTTAAATCGTCGACATAAAGAAGAAACTTACATTTATTAAATCACATATTTATATCATTTATAAAAATATTAAACACAAGTGGCGCAGAGTGACTACCTTGGAATACACCGGAAATTATTTTTCTGACGACATATTTATAGCCATTAACGACACATTGAGTTCTATCTACGGTATGTTTTAAGCCAATTTAACAGATTACCATGTTCGACTATTCTATTTAATTTATTTAACCATACGAGGTGTGTAAATTAAGTAACTGGACTGGCAACATAGCGTTTGACCTGGCAACACTTGAGACGCGGGACATGTGATACGCCTTCAGTACGAGTTCAGTACGCCTTGAACCAGCTAGAGTAATTTTGTTGCCCGTAGCGATTTTTTTCGTGAAACCGTTTTTTCTAGTGCGTTCTAAAAATGAGTGACATTCATTTCGAGCAACGGTGCGCTATCAGGTTTCTCTTCAGACTTGGGTACAATGTAACGGCAACTTTTGCAAAACTTCAGCAGGCTTACGGAGAAAGAGTTTTGTCAAGGACCTAGGTTTTTTGGTGGTTTGAGGCATTTTTAGAAGGAAGAGAGTTGATTGAAGCTGAATCACGCAGCAGAAGGCCTTCATCTTGAAGAACCGATGAAAATGTCGACAAAATCCGTGATCTTGTGCGTCCAGATCGTCGGTTGACAGTCAGAATGATCGGGGAAGAGTTGAATTTGACTCACACTATCATTCATCAGATTTTGACCAATGAATTGGGGATGATAAAAATCTCGACAATGCGCCTTGTCACACAGCAATTTTAATAAACGATTTTTTGGCCAGTAAAAACATTTCTGTGGTTCTTCAGCCCCCTTATTCGCCTGATTTGAATCCTTGTGACATTTTCCTCTTCCCAAGATTGAAAAATCACCTCAAGGGACGTCATTTTGAGACACTCGAAAACATTCAAACGTCCGTAACCGACCAGATGAAAGCTATTCCAGTATCCGAGTTCCAGCACTGCTAGGAGGAATGGAAGAAACGTCTCGAGCGCTGTGTGGCTTTCTAAGGAAGTTATTTTGAGGGAGACAATATTGAATTGTAATTCTATTCGAATATATATGTATATATATATTAAATCAGTCCGGTTACTTTATTTACACACCTCGTATGTCATGATCTATTGGTGACGAAACCTTGAAATGTGTAATAATTCACAACTCACATCAATTTTTAGAATATAGTTCAAGGACATTCCTTGATTACAGAGTAATATTGATATTATCAAAATGATTTTGTAGATATTTTTATATTTCAATTTTAAAATTGTCTCTCTCACGATTCAGATAAAAAAGAAGCAACATGTTAACAGCAATTCCAACTTTTTTCGCAGTAATATTTGTTGTTCGATACAGGAAACGGGATCTCGAGCGAGTTGGTGTTGCTCTAAAAACCCAGAGACCCGGTGCGCCGTTATTTTATGGAGCAATTTCCTGCTGCATAAACGTAAACTTGTTTACTATTATTCGATGTAATAATGTTAGGGTAAACGTTTTATTTAACCAATTAAGGAAGGTGTGTCACGAAATACAAAAAGGGTTATTTAGTTTCGCTTTTAACATTTTAAATTTCATTATTATTTTGCAATATTAATTAATATCAAGTTACCCAGGATTATATTCTGACAACTATCTATAAAAGATCGATTACTCTTCATTAACGTGTACGAGGATTACCTTTTATGTTTTTACAAACTACCCCTAGATGGCAATATGGAAATGTGTCATTACTACATTCATAAGAGTTGACATTTTTTTTATTGTGAAATCAGTGAGAGCTTATAAATTAACCGAGTAGTTTGTTGACAGTGAACGTTTAAAAATACAAGTTTGTGAAAACATGGAAATTACTCATGAAGGTTTCCGTTGGATGATTTTTTACGATTTTTGAAAGGTCTAACTCATCAAGAATATCCGTCATTGATGAATCTCGCGAAGGTCGAACAAAATCAGTTGTGATTCAAAAAACATCGATGCTGTGCGCAAAATGATTGAAAAAGGTATGTGACTTACTGTGAGATAGATGCATCCTTTGGCATATCGCATACTGCAATAAATTCGATTTTGCATGAACATTTAGCTGTGAATAAGATCTGTACCCGATGGATTCCGCATAATTTGACCGAAGCTCGTGTTGATTGGTGTAAGGGAATGCTAAAAAAATTCCACCTAGGCACTGCAAAATCCGTATAAAACATCGTTACAGGTGACGAAACTTGGATAAATTCATATGAACCGGAAACTAAGCAACAATCCACTGTTTGGGTGTTCCAAGATAAAACGAAATCCACAAAAGTTGTTCGTTCACGAAGCACTTCCAAGAAAATGATCTATTGTTGTACTGGACATGTCGCAACCATTCCTTTAGAGGATCAGAGAACAGTTAATGCTGCGTGGTATACAACAATTCGTTTGCCAGAAGTCGTTTGACTAAATCAGGAAAAACAATCAAAAACGTCGCATCATTCTTCATCATGACAATGCAAGCTCCCACATAGTACGTCAAAAAATTGATTATTTGAAGGAGAAAAACATCGAATTAATGTCTCATTGCCCGTATTCACCTGATTTATCCACTAACGACATTTTTTGTTCTCCAATGACAAACAAAAAATGCGTGGACAGCGATTTTCATCACCTCAAAAAGCTGTTGAAGCCTTCGAAAACCATGTTTTTGAGATACCAACTTCAGAGTGGAAAAAATGTTTCGAGAATTGGTTTGAACGCATGCAAAGGTTTATAAATCTTAAAGGCAAATATTTTTAAAAGCAATAAATTAGTTTGTTCCAAAAAAAAATGTTTCTTTCTTAGTTTTTGTTAAAACTTAAAAGGTATTGAGGTCCCTACATAAAGTTTTGACTATTTTTAGCATTATGTCTGTCTGTCTGTCTGTCTGTCCGTCTATCTGTTGGTCCGTGTACACGTGCAGAGCAAATTCAGCTAAAAGGATTTTTATGGAACTTCATATTTAAGCTTTTGCCATCAATGGCACGAGTTGATCAACTCTTGGTAAAATCGGTTAAGTAGAAATGGGAGTTTGCTCGTGTTTTAAGATTTTTACGAATATTTCACAATAGAGAAATATTTCGAAAAAAATTATTTAATAAAAGTTGCTATAAAAGCAATAACTAACAACTTTTATTTGAGACATTTTTTGATAAAGCAGCATAAGTTAGACAAGTACTTTGTGATGGCGGTCGGTTCTGTGGTGAGTAGTCAGTGATCATATTTGTTTGTTTAAAATTGAAAAATGCTTTTTTTCATTTTATTAAAAAAGATTTTTAAAATTAGCTTTTACCTTAAAAATAGCTTTCATTTTTTCTAAAATACTTTTGACATCAATATAATTCTTTGAAGATAAAATTAAATTTGAATATTTTTATATACAATACAAATACAGAAAAACCCGTATATTAAATCATATATGTTTTAAATTTTAATAATAAACCATAGTATTGAAACATCAAAGTTATCATACACCAAAAGAATACTGAATAAAGTGAACTGCTATCCAAAAAAATCTCTAAAGAACCTCTATCAAATAGAATCTCTAAATCAATAAAAAATAAAAAATAAATTTTTATCTTTTTGTCATATATTCGTTTGAAGTAAACCTTTTCTATCTAGATCCCTGGAAAAAAGTAGAATCCAACCCTGTGCAGATATCCGCATTACCGGAACAATACATGTCCAGAACCTATGTTATATCTCTCTCTGACCTTATCCTTTAAAATTCTCTCATCTCTCTCTTTGTAAAACGTGGAATCATGATCCAGTAGGTACTGTGTCAACATGGACGATTATCAGTTTTCAGTTTCATGAAACAAAGAACTTTTTGTTTTTTGCTGAATTTGAAAGACAGATTATTTCCAGACATTGGCATCGAGTTAAATATTGAGTTTGAAGTACTTTAGTTTTTACTTCTATCAAATGACGTTCAGTATTTGATATCCACTTTTGACTTAAGGGTCGTTATTATAAAAGAGATAAAAGTGGCATCGATTTCATTTAATTATTTGTAAAGAAGAGTCAGATTTAATTGGATCATATTTCATTTCATGGAATTGACAGACATTTGAAACCGAGAAAGACATCCAGTGACGTCCTCACAGACAGCAAAATACGAGGTCTGTTCAAAAATGTCTGTTCATGAATATCTATTTTGTCCCCTTCAAAGTAATCCCCACTAGATATTATACACTTGTGCCAACGTTTTTTCCAATCCTCGAAGCACTTGAAAAAATCATTTTTTGTGATCTTGTTCAGCTCCTCCTTCGATGCCGTCTTTATCTTCTCGCTCGTAGCGTAGCGTCGTCCTTTCATGAGCCTCTTCAGTTTCGGGAACAAGGAAAAGTCACAGGGGGCCAGATCTGGGGAATACGGTGGCTGCGGCATTATTAGTGTGTTGTTTTTGGCCAAAAATTCGCGCACAAGCTACGATGTGTGGGCATGGGCGTTATCATGGCGTTATCTTTGCTTCGGTCCAAGGTAGCTTCACCATATGCCACAGTCAACATTCGGAATGCGTCCGCGCACTTAATTTTGTTTTTCACACAAAATTTGATACAGATTCTTTGATCCATTTTTTGGTATAGGCAAAAATCGAAGACGAGCCAAAACACGTGCAAGCAAAGCAACTGTCAAAAATTAACTGAACATTCAAAATGGCCGAACTTGTCGGCATAAGTGAGAGACATGAGTACGACACAAAAAAATCGAAAATCGAATATACGTAACCCGCGGAAATTAAAAATTCGCGATACATTTTGATCAGACCTCGTACATCATTTAAAAATAAGATACTATAACTACCTCTACCTGTGGATATACCTTTCTACCTGAGTGAGCTCTTGTGCAAAACAGGTTTCACCATGCAAGGGGAACCTTTATGAAAGCCCCTACCAAGTGGCATTGCCCTGTATATCTACAGTCGACAATAGTATATCGTAGTGTAAGTGTTCAAAATAGTGAGTGTGGCATTTCACAATAACCAAAACCCTCGATCAAAGAGTTGGCATTATATTTTGCCAGAAACTTGACCATTCTTGTTCTGAAATCATTGGTACGATTCGTAAAGTTTATGATGATATATCTATGAGTAATACACGAGTTAAAGTTTGGTTCAAATGATTCAAAGCAAAGAATCTGCATTAAATTTTTCCAAAAACTGGTCCATTTTTGTTCTGGAACCACTGGTACGTAAAGATTATGGTAATGAACCTATGAGTAATACACAAGTTAAAGACTGGTATAGATCAGCGTTCCGCAACCATCGGGACGCGACCCAATTTTGGGTCGTGGAAGTTTAAAAATGGGTCGTGACTTGCGACCACTTATGTATATGAAAATTCAGCTCTGACTGCAATTAAAAATAAATATAGAAATCGACTTCAAAGCATTGACACAACGTTGAGGATTGCATTAACTAAATCAGTTTAAGTAAGGATAGACAAAAGCCATTAGTATGTACTGGTATAAAATTATTATATGTTTATAAAATAAAATTATTGTCCTGCACTTGCATCATTTTTTTCCAACGCACATGGTCGCCTTATAATTTTCTTATTATTTTTGGGTCGATAGACACCAAAGGTTGCGGAACGCTGGTTTAGACGATTCAAAATAAAAATCCCGCATTCAATTTCGCCAAAAACTTGGCCATTCCTGTTCTGAAACCATTAGAACGATTCGTGAAGTTTATGGAGATTAAACTTTTTAGACGATTCAGAAGTCGAACTTCAGTGGAAAGTTATCATCGTTTTGGCAGTCCTCCAACGACTAGAACACCCAAAAACGTGGATCATGTGCGAATTGCAATTAATGAAAATCATCATTCCACTGTGCGAGATAGAAGAAGACCTTGGAATTCTAAAAACTATTGTTTTTAAAATTTAAATCCAAGATTTGGGGATGAATAGCATGACTGTAAAATTCATTCCACAGCTGCTGATGGAAGATCAAAAGAATTATCGAGTGGAAATTGCTTAGAACAAATTAGAATATTGACCTGGCTCCCTGCAACTTCTAGGTGTTCTCCAAATTGAAAAATCCTCTAGAAGGAAAAAGATTTGAGGACATAGAGAATATAAAACCAAATGCAACGAGGCTGTTGTTGGCTATTCCGATAGCTGACTTTAAATACTGCTTCCCGAAGTGATTAATTTTCTTTTAGCATCATCATCATTGTAGTTCTAAAATCCCAAGTAGATTGTGGCTTTCTGCACTATTTTCCTCCTTTTGGTTCTATTTTGCACTTTCTCTCTTGTTTCTTATGTTTGCCCTCTTCAAATCCTGAGACGTGTCATCAGTCCAACGACTTCTAGGTCTATATTTTGGTCTATTTCCGGCAGGTTTGCAGTTATGTATATTTTTGGCCATCCTTTGATTGGACATCTACTGAGTCGCTGTGATTTAATTACGGTTACAATATCCGCATCATCATATATAGCTCGAACCTCGTGGTTCATACGTGTTCGCCATTCGATTGGTCCTTCTTGAATCGGCTCATATATGCGTCGAAGTATTTTACGTTCAAAATTACCTAGAATTTCGATTCTCTTTACCCCGACAAATATTAAGTTTGACCAGATCAATAGCGTGTCTGTGTAAAATTTTATTTTGAACATGGAAAGACGGTGACAAAAACACTTGTTTTCAAAGCAGCCTTTGTAGATGTTTTAAAGATAGTAGAAATTCAATCAAATATGATGAAAGATCGGAAAGGCTGTCAATTTCTCAAACTGACGAAAAGGTACTATCGATGTATCGATGATTCACTGTTAGAGAGGTTGTAAAAAAAGGAAATATATCATACGGGCCTTGCAAAGACTAATGGCGACATCGGCTCGGACTTCTTTGATCGTTGGCAATTTTTGTGAATAATAGTCAGTCTCTTGGATCCATGTGGGTTTTTTGTTTCCAAAACTGAAGTGTTCGTTAAAAGGACACTGTTTTAGACGATTGAAGAGATAAAACAGTCGGAAGCTGATCTAAAAGAGATTCCATGAATTGCCTATAAATGTATTTTCAGGAAAAATCTACACTGGTTATAAATATTATCTTTCAGATTTTACAATCCAAAACTAGATCCAGAAATTTTTATTTTTTAAAAAATTTGTATGTTAAAAGTTCTTTTATTGATGAAGCTCTCGTTTATATGCAATTATGTAAACAAATTCATTGTATTAAATATACATTACTCGACTCATTTCGTATGGACATAAATGTAAAACTAACCCATGCGAGCTCAGTAAATAAATATGAGTTACAGCTCCCTTGAGACCAATATTATCAAGTATAGCTTGTTATAAATGCTACAAAATATACTTTAACATTGTAACACAATAATAAAAAGAAAACAAAGTATGTATGAAGTTAGATCAACAATTTGCGGAAGAGGGCCTTCTTCTTTCTAGTTATTTTCCTCAATGTTGAGGAGTTGTGACACTTGCAACTACAGGTTCCATCTGTATGCATAATCTTGCTCCATTTCTGCCGGTCTTGTAATTTCGAACCGGTATACGATATCGTTTTATTTGGTCTACCCATCTTTTAGGTTACATTCTTCTTGCGTGGATAATTTTGCCCTGAATAATCAATTTTTCTAGGTAATCAAAAGTCCTGCGTGACAGATGACCGAAATACTGGAGCAATCTTTGCTGAACATGCCTGGAAAGCTTGGTTGTAATTTAAATTTCTTCCATAATTGAGGCA
Source organism: Liopterus haemorrhoidalis (assembly GCA_963971575.1). Classification (NCBI taxonomy): domain Eukaryota; kingdom Metazoa; phylum Arthropoda; class Insecta; order Coleoptera; family Dytiscidae; genus Liopterus; species Liopterus haemorrhoidalis. The sequence continues at coordinate 10,359,835 of OZ020618.1, read as the reverse complement.
TTTGGATGTTTTGTGGTCCACGGTATTCGCAAGATGCGTCTCCAGCACCATAACTCGAAAGATTTTACCTTTCTCGTGTATCTTGCTTTCAATTTTCAGGAAATCCTAGCAAAGAGATCAGTTTCCTATTTATTTTTATTTTTTTGATCTATTATTAGTTTGAAACGGAGTCCTTTTGATTAATTTTCACATAGGGTCAAGTTATATGATTATAATGGATGAATAACTAGAATAGCTTTGTTATTCGATAATATTATTTGAGCTGGTGCGTTGTCGTGATTATCAAATTAGGGTAAATGTCTTGACAAGTACCGTATAATAATTACTACTTCTTCTGCATCTACTCTATTAGTCAATCGGCGATTTGTACAGATTACTTCGCGAACTTTTCGACTGCTTTAAAAATTGACGTTCTATCCGATTTTTCGTCATCTTTGATTACATTTTACCATATTTAAATCACCCAAACCACTTAATAATACACGCAGTTACATTTTGAACTATTTTTCCAAAAGCTCTTTTCAAAAATTCATGTGTTTCTGTTGCCGTTTTTCAAAGTCTGAAAAAATGATACGCTGCTCTTCGACCAGATCCATTTTAAAAATAACCAGAGTTTAAAGCTAAATTTCAAAATGCTATAAAATACGAAGTAACAGCGAAACAAACTCAACTACAATCAACTCACAAATATCGGCTGCGTCATATCCAGTAATTAATATTTCTCTTTACTTGCTAGGTTTTGCGTACGTGTAAAGTGCATATTTTGTTACCAAACCTTGTGTTGTTTAGAACTGTATCCATAAATTCTAGTTTAGAATATTATTTTTTTAAATATTGACATGTCTTAAAACTTGTATCTTCAAAATTCTCTCTTAACACTTAAATTCAAAATTCTGGAATGCCATTGAAAAGGACAACATCCTATAAATTCCATTCTAAAAATAACTTCCCAGGGATGCAGCGAGAGCAAACCCAGTAAGTCGACCATTTTGCAAAGATTATGAATGATTCTGACCGTCAAGGTATAAAGCACGAAGAAAGCTTGCTGAGTGCAACTGCAGACTCTAAAATGAAAAGAAACCACATCACATCTCATATTGATGGAAACAGGGGCGTGCGGTTAAGAAACAATAAGGAACTACCTCAAAATACAAATTCATGGCAACTATATAAAGAATAGCTGTAATTCTTTAATAAACATGTCTATTTAAGTAGCAAATTGTTGTAATGCGACCTTATTTTACAAGATGGTCGCTGTGACAATACCTACCGAAATTTGTTTAGGGTTAAAGACAAGTCCATATAATCATCAAATATTTAAGGTATATAAGCCAAAGGATTCTCTCCGAAATGTCACTTTGTAGTAGTTGAGAAGCTTGGGTACATCCATGAACCTATGACCTACGTCGGCGGTAATCTAACTCAGTGGTTCTAAAATTGGTTGTCGCAAATTTTGTATAAGAAATCACTCTCCTTCCTAGCTCATAAGTCGTTTGGAGGTGACTATCACCCTCTCTTCCCCGGTCATCACCTGATCGTTTTGACCTGATTATTCTGATAATCCTCCCGTCCTCCACTGTTTGGGTTTGGTTATACTCGACTTAATTATCATCCTTCTGTCATCAACCTTTTGTGTTACAACTGTACTTTTTAAAAAATTGATGTGAAGTGTGAATTTTCACACATTTCTGGGTTTTGCAGGTATTTAGTAACTGAATGATGATTATTTGGGATGCCAAAACAAATTTTATGTCAAAATATTTTTTTATGAATTTTAATTCGAATGCCTATTACCATTATTAAAGTTTCTAAAGATGTGCAGTATTTTTTTTATATAGCAAGGTTCATTAAGATTTTGAAAATTGCGCCTATGGCTTCCATTGGTTGCTTAAATCATAAGCCCCGCCCTCAGATTTCGTCAAACATAGAATTAAATTATAATTTCAACACTTCCCACTGGTTATTAAATTTACGCTTTTAAAAATTAAATGCAACATTTACCAAAATATAACTAGAATTTTGACAAAATAATTTAAAGAAAATAAAAATGCAAAAAATAAAACTGACGGGAATCGAACAGTAGTTTGCAATTTACGAAGCGAGAACTTTACCACAGGACTACGGATGTTCACTCGTTTATTGTGTTAAATAGCGGATTAAATATTTTACATATTTTAGTTAAAAACACAAAAAATGCGTTATTTTCCGAAAACATAATGTGATCAAAAATTCCTGTTGTACTATTCCGGTTCACACCAATGTATATTACTTAGATTTTTTTCAGATTTTTAGTTTAAACCATCTGGGCTACAGGGTGTGGGACAATTTTTTTTTTACACAATTTTGGAAAAAATCGCATCAAAATAATTTATTTTGCAAAAATAAAATTTTGATCGTTAATCCACGTACCAAGGGCTTTCATTTGATACCCTACACAGAATTGTAAAAAAAAAAAAAATTTCTATGAGCATATATTTGTTTATATTTTTAGGGGGACATGTTTTTTAGATGATAAAAAACAGAAAAAATAAAATTAACAGGATTCGAACTCTAGTTTGCAAATTACAAGGCGAATGACAAAACCAACTAAGCTACTAGAGCTACTAATCTAGTGTGTTACATCAAAAAATCCTGTTGTACTATTCCGATTCACACCAATGTACATTACTTAGAATTTTTTCAGATTTTTAGAAACCATCTGGGCTACAGGGTGTGGGACAAAATTTTTTTTAGTTTAAACCATCTGAAAAAAAAACAACAACAAAATCGCATCAAAATAATTAATTTGGAAAAAATAAAATTTTAATCGTTAATCCACGTACTAAGGGCTTTCATTTGATACCCTACTCATTTTTTTTGATGAGCACATATTTGTTTATATTTTTAGGGGGATATGTTTTTTAGATGTTTTAGTATTTTTCCTATGTGCGGGTCAAAGAGTTGTATAAGCATTCCAAATTTCAACTCTCTAGGTTTAGCTGTTTGGCTACAATTTTTACCGAACAGACAGACAGACAGACAGACGACAAAATGACGGTATAAGGGTTTTTTGGTCATACCTACAAAACCCTAAAAATTATATAAGAGTAAGGTACCGTGATTTTTTTCTTTTGTATATAACAGTTACGTCGAATTAAGGACAGCATTTCGCTACTAAAAGACAAATATTTTACAAATTTCGACGAGAGTGGACTCGTTCACGACTAAAGAGGATAATTCTGGATTTGAACATTTTGCCACAAACAGCGCAGAGAAAATTATAAGCAGAATCAAGCAACTGTGTTTGGAGTATAGATTTGCGTTTATTACGTACTAGTGTGGCACGCTCTATATGTGTCCGTAAGTACTGCTGTCTTCCGTTTGTCACTAGATTGTGCCATGTACTTCGCCACAGGGGTTTTTCTTCCCAGTCTGGGTTGAGTAGCTGACATAACTTGAAGGTTATTTTGTAGCTTATCTATGTAACGTTGCTTAGGAGCTCCTACACCTTTACAGCCTCCTTGCAACTCTGAGTACAGTAATATTTTGGGTTACCAAGTATTTGGTATTCTAATGAGGCGTCCAACCCACCGCAACTGAATTTGGTGTAGCATGGCCTCGATACTGATATCAGCTTTAGCCAAAACTTCTGCGTTCGTTACGTAAAGTTTTTATATTAATAATAATGTTAATAATGTTAACAAATACAAAATGTTTTTACATACGTCAGAAATATAAATAAAAGTAATAATGGGGAAAAAATACTACAAATAAACATAGCATAAACAATAATACATTGAATTTAACATTAAAAATAAAGTTACAAAATTACATTACAAGTCATTAAAATTATTAGCGAGGTATTGGTCAAAGTTATAAAATGCTTTAGTTATTAAATATGTTTTTACGGTCTTTTTGAATTGCTGGTTGTTTAACTTCTTTATTGCCAAGGGGAGTATGTTGTAAAATAAGATACCAAAATAATTGAAGGACTGCCTTGATTTGGTCAATCTTACGTATTTTGGTCTGATTATATCATTTTTTCTTGTAAAATGAGCATGTATTTGATTTTGCTGTTCATAATTAATCAGGTTGCAATGTACGTAGACGAGACATTGAAATATAAATAAACACGGCAAGGTAAGGATATTCAAATCAGTAAATTTGTGTTTACAGTCTGATCTGTAGGATAAGTTAGCTATTATTCTAATAACGCGTCTTTGCAAAGAAAATATTCTCTGTGAAAAGGGGGAGTGTCCCCAGGCAAGAATCGCGTAGGACATGTGACTATGAAAGAGTGCATGATATGCTGTGAGTAAAATATTACGGGACACGCTATGTCTGGGATTACGCAAACAAAACATTGCTTTGCAAAGTTTATTAGCAAGGTGATCTATATGAACTTCCCAGCTAAGATTAACACCAATATGGACACCTAAGAATTTAATTGATTCTGGATTTTCCATATGTGCCAATCGAAGTGAGAAGATCATTTGCTGAGTTTTAGAGTATCATCACCTGGAAATGGTTGAAAAATACTGATCTCTACTGTGTAACCCTTGCCATAAATTTAGAAAACTAGGTTTCAGATGAAGAATACAGCAAAGCATGGTAAATTGCAGTGGTTTTTTGCAGTATAAATTGCAATGAGCGAAAAAGAGCAAAACCGAAAAAGGAGTGCGACAGACTAGGTCGGAATGAAATTTAGATGAAATGATACACAAACGTGGTGAATGAAAACCAAATTGAGTTTAGGAATGCTGTAAATACAACATAATAATAACAATAAAAGCATAATGAATAGACTGGATATAAAAAAATAAAAAATTGTAAAAGTCCTATTTCCTATTGAAAAGAAATGTATGTAACAAAAAATGAGAGGGTCGAAGCCAAATAATTTCCCTGGTATTAAATGTATAATGTTCAGTTGCACCAGTTTTTCTTAAATTTGAAGTATTCCTTAAATCGCAAAATTACGTAGCAACGTGTTGCTAGGTATTTTTGCGTTTTAAAGAATGCTTCAAACGAACGAAAACCGGTTCAACTCGGCATGGTAATCTCAAATAGAATTATATGTAATTTAGTACAGCTAGTAAAACGATTTGTTTGTTGAAATGATCTTAATGTGACTTACAGTACTTTAGCTTTGAACCCCTCAAATGTAGAAAGAATTAGTGGATGAAAAAAAGTAAATAAAAAGTCTTTCTATACGAAGCAGTAGGATCAGATATTGAGGACAAGCTGCTTATAATTGTCCTGTCATCTGGTGAAGAGGATCTTCTGCAGAAAATAGATTTTTGCAAAATTAAAAGCGAAAGAAATCTTTCAAATCAACAAGCCAACAAAAAAATGATGGACGAGATATTAAGGTAACAGAATAGATGAGAATTATAGTTTCTGAAGACAAATCTACAAGTAAACAATTGATGTGAAGTGTGAATTTTCACACATTTCAGGGTTTCGCAGGTATTTAGTAAGTGAATAAAGATTATTTGGGATGCCAAAACAAATTTTATGTTAAATTTTTTTTTTTTTTTTTGTTAATTTTAATTCTAATGCCTAATACCATTATGTAGGTTTCTAAATATGTGCAGTATTTTTTTTTATATAGCAAGGTTAAATAAGATTTTGAGAATTTCGCTTATGGCTTCCATTGGTTGTTTTAGTCATAAGCTCCGCCCTTATGATTTCGTGTATTTATAGGAATATAAATAGCAGTATAGCAGTAATATATTTAGGCACTAATATGATACAGACATTATAACACGTGATATAACATATATTTAATATATTTTATTTTTTTACTTGTATCCATGGTATTATATATAAGTTACTTGGTTGTAAGTCCAAGAGTATTCAATTTCAACAATTTCCACTGGTTATTAAATTTACGCTTTTAAAAATTAAATGCAATATTTGCCCAAATATAACTCTAATTTTGAAAAAATAATTTAAACAAAATAAAAATGCAAAAAAAAAACAGAAAAAATGAAATTGCCTCGAGGCCGGATTGAACTCGAGTTTGCAAATGAGAACACCAGTATTCTAAGCATTACACCATTGAAGCGCTTTGTTTATTGTACTACATAATATCATTAAATATTTTGCATGGTCAAGCAAAAAACACAAAAAATGCGTTATTTTCCGAAAACATAATCTGATCAAAAATTCCTGTTGTACTATTCCGGTTCACACAAATGTACATTAGTTAGAATTTTTTCAGATTTTTAGTTTAAACCATCTGGGCTACAGGGTGTGGGACAATTTTTTTTTGCACAATTTTGGCAAAAATCGCGTCAAAATAATTTATTTTGCAAAATAAAATTTTGATCGTTAATCTACGTAATAAGGGCTTTCATTGATACCCTACTCAGAATTTGAAAAAAATATTTTTTTTTTCGGTTAGCACATATTTGTTAATATTTTTAGGGGGATATATTATTTCGATGTTTTGGTATTTTTCCTATATGCGGGTCAACGTGTTGTATAAGCATGCCAAATTTCAACTCTCTAGGTTTAGCCGTTTGGTTACAAGTTTTACCGAACAGACAGACAGACAGACAGACAGACAGACGACAAAATGACGGTATAAGGGTTTTTTGGTCATTCCTACAAAACCCTAAAAACAATGGAGAAAATTGTTGATAAAACAAAATAAATCAAAACAAGATAAAACAAGATTTGTAACGTTACAAAATGAAAATATTCAAATGAGACCCGCATCAACAAGTAAATTCCTCATCACCACGTCACCTCCTACGTCCTGTATCATCTATTCCACCTGAATTCTTATTATTAAGTTGATTTTGCCTCAACAAACTCACAGTCGTTAAAGGTACGCCAGTTGATGGAAGACTTTTCTAAATATAACTACGAGTACGGGTCTCGGTTCTCAGCGAATAGCTATCGATTATGATGCCCGAATGACACTCGTGAGCATCTCTGATCCAGGACATACGTATGCAGAAACAGGGACGGACTTTACGACCAATTAAATTGGAATACATTTCACTTTATTACTTTGGATTTAGACTGTTGTTTTATTAAGTGTAAAGGATAATAAACTCTTGTGAAATAGATTCTACAAATTTACTGTACTTCTCGCGAGCGGTATTAAGCCGGAAAACACCTGCGTTCGCTAGCTGGTTGCAAATGACTATGATTTAGGAATAAGGGTGTTTTGAATTAAGGTCCACATTTAACTTAACCTACGTTTAATGATAATTTGAGATTAATTAATGATACATTGAAGATACAATGAAGCAAGCCTGTAGCTGTAAACGCTAAAACGTCTGTACCTGCTACTTGATCTCTGAGCAAGGGCACGGACGTGAATTCAATTCCTGCTTATGTCAAATAATTTGTGTAAATAATATTTATACAAATTACAGGTTCTGCTTAGCCATTCGCAGCCGGCTTTAAACTGTAGGTGCCTTTCTGTGTACGCTAAAAAATGGACGTAATACTGACCATATTACTCCTGAATGTACCGGGTGGACCATATGTCACTGACCATTCTATTTTTGATATAATTTTTTTATGTTTTATTGAAAATGAATAATTTTGATTACAAAAGATAGATTTAATCATGAAGAGTTTTAAAAAAATTAAATTCTAAAAATAATATCTTTTAGATGCCTGCCATCAGCCTCTTCGCAAGCTGCTGCTCTTTGCTGTACCTGGTCCATAACTGAAGCCAAAACTGGTTGATCAATCGCAATAATTTCATTTATTATGTTGTCTTTTAGTTGTTGCAGTCCTTGCGGTTTATTTGCGTATACACGATCTTTCAAATATCCCAACAAAAAGAATTCTGGTGGTGTTAAGTCGGGTGATCGTGATGGCATCTCCAAATCGTGAAACGATACGGTTACCAAAAACCGTTCGCAGCAAATTCATTGTTTCCCTTGCAGTATGGGATGTAGCTCCGTCTTGTTGAAACCACATTTCTTGAGTATTATCAAGTTTAGGAAACAAAAAATTTTCTAACATAGCCCTGTAACGCTCACCATTAACAGTCAATGAATTTCCATCTTCGTCTTGGAAGAAGTACGGGCCGTAGATCTTGTCTGCTGATATTCCGCACCAAACTGTGACTTTAAATGGATGCAACGGACGCTGTTGAATCACTCTTGGGTTTTGAGTGCCCCAGATTCTAAAATTTTGCTTATTAACATAACCACTTAAATGGAAATGCGCTTCATTGGTCATTATAATTTTTTTCATAAAATCAGGATCATCCGTTAATAACTCAACAATTTTTGCTCGTTCCTCTATCGTATACATGACTACCGAATCTCCCAAACGTTATTTCTAATACTGAAAAATAAAAAGAGAAAAAAAAATAAAAAATAAAAAAATTATATCAAAAATAGAATGGTCAGTGACTTATGGCCCACTCTGTACAAAGATTCAAAACATGGTCACGAAACCTGGAAACAGGAGGCCTAGGCTCATTTCGGTGATTAATGATATGATATACTCCAATGATGATGAATGATGCATTATTAACGTAAACTTGCAATTAAAGGCGGCTGTTAAAATCCCATTAGATACACATTAATGTTACGAAGACCTTACACTTCGCCAAAGAGTCTCATAACAAACCCAGAGCACTTTGTTTAAGACCCGTTCAAGTAACCCATAAGTCCTCATTTAAATTAAATGGAAACTCTTTGGAAGTTCGTCAATAACTCTCTCTTCGAAGGTCTACATTAACTTTTGCCTGTCACGCAATATATTCAGAAATCTAGTAAAGAGATTTTTTGTCAAGACAATTTATTTTTACAATAATATCTCAATGAAATGAATAACAATTAACTACACAGCACTATGCCAAAAAACGAAGGATATAAAAGATGTTAACACCAAAATCAACAAAAGGAAGTCAGAGACGTGGTAGATCAGTGGATACCTGGCGTCGACTTAAAAGAAGTTAAATAAAACAAAGGTACTTTGAGGGAGCAACAAACAACTTGCTCAGGACAAATGTTAATGGGTTTTCTTGAATCTTTGATTCTCCTAGGAGCGATAGAAAATATATTTATATGATGACAAAAACTTATTGAGAGAAATACACAAATGTACATTGTTGATAAGTATAAGATATTCTTTCAGACATTTCATCTACACAGGAACAGTTGCAGGATCGTTAAAAATACTATTTTCACTGTCTAACAGTAAAACACAAGATGCTTTTGGAGTAAATAGTGCTATCCTTAAATCTGTTGCCAAGTTAATATCCCCTATATTAACATCAATATTTAACAATAGTTTTGAAACCGGTATTTTTCCAGATAAATTAAAAATTACTAAAATAATTCCTGTTATCAAGAATGGTGATGTTAATAATGCTTCCAATTATAGACCGATTGCCATCGTACCTGTAATTGCTAAGGTGTTTGAGATCATCTTTAAAACTAGGCTTATAAATTTTTTTTCGGAGAACAACCTCATATAATTCCTCAAGCCACTTTATGTGATCTTTCAAAAGCATTCGATTGTGTTCCTCACAGTTTGCTATTGGACAAGCTTGAAAAGTATGGTATCCGTGGCAATGCAAACGATCTCATTAGATCTTATTTTTCTAATAGATACCAGTTCGTCTCGTTGAATGACGTAGATTCTACATATAGGAAGGTCAGTTTTGGTGTTTGTCAGGGCGGAATTTTGGGTCCGTTTTTCTTTATCGTTTATATCAATGACCTCCCTAATTTTCTGCCTGAAAGTGTCAAAGTTATACTTTACGCCGATGACACTACTGTCCTGACTAATCATACGTCTGTTAACGATGTGGTCAGTAATACAGAACAAGAAATGGTGATAGTTAAAGATTGGTTCACTTCAAACCGTCTTACTCTTAATAATAATAAAACCCAACAAATTATTTTTTCACTGAACCGCAATATTGATATTAATATTCAGTTCGGGGGGCCAATCAAATTTCTTGGGATTTATATCGATAGTACACTTAGCTGGCAAGATCACATTAACTATTTGGCTAATGTTCTTAAAAGGGTTATCTATGCGTTCATCAGGCTGAAAACGTCTGTGTCATTCGATATGCTGCGTATGTTTTATTTTGCTGATTTTCAGTCGCGCTTAACTTACGGCATAATTCATTGGGGTTTAAGTTCATCTGTTCAACAGAATTTTCTTGCTCCAAAAACGTGCTGTAAGAATCCTGAATAATGTTCCTAACAGGCACCACTGCCGAGAGCTCTTTAAGAAATGCAGCATTTTATCTTTCTATAGTTTATTTGTTTATGTTTGTCTGGTATACGTTAAAGAAAACCCGAACAAATTTGTAACCGTATCTTCTAGACATGTTTACAATGTTCGCTCTGCTGGCAACATCAGACTACCAAGACTTAGATTGTCTAAATCTAGGAATGGTATTTTTTTGGCAGCCACTTTCTTTAACTACCTACCAGTCTCTCTAAAAACTTTGTCAATTAGATTATTTAAGTTCAAGATTAAAAAAATTCTTATTGAGAATTGTCTCTACAATTCGGACGAATTTTTCAAAATTAATTTCAATAATTACACCTAACATGTAAGCTGTTTTTTCTACCTTTGTTAATTTTATATATACATTTTTTTTTCTCTTATCTATCATAATTATTTTCATTTTTCAATGTTTTCAAATGTTTTTCTACTTGTTTAATTAAATTATCATATATGTACTGACAAATGTAAACGTCGTAAGATGTCTAGCATGAAATAAATATTATTATTATTATTTTGGGGTTTGTCAGGTCTTGACAAGCGTCCACTAATCTCAAACTTCAGCAACCTTTTGAGCCGCGTCATACTAGAGACTAGTGGAGCTAAATACACACGACTGCATCCCAAACCCTGGCGATATGCAGCCGCGGAAATTACGCCAGATCCAGTGCCCGCACAATGCGGAGCGACCCGAGCAGCACTGCTTTCTGCATCCTGCAGATCAAAGAGTTGGCAGAAGATCTGCAGACGGGAATGGACTCGATTTCCCTTCGATAGGAGGCTTTCATGCCACCCAAAACACCAACTATCAGGACTACAAGCTTAACTTTATACCCGGGATATAGCTTTCTAAGCTCGGACAAGAGGTCCATATACTTGGACCTCTTTTCCTCCTCCTTGAGAGAGATATTCTTCTCAGCTGGACTTGAGAATTCGATCACAAACATCTGTTTGGTCTCGATATCCAGGAGGGTTATGTCCGGCTTAGTGGCTGTCAGTAACCTCGAGGTGGGGAAGGAGTAATTCCAATAAATTCGGCACTTGGAATTTTCCACCACCGATTCTATGTCAGAAGGGACGTACGGTATAACCGGTATTTGGTCAATACCATAGGCATGTCTAAGATGATAGTAGAGCACGCGGAGAGCAGCATTATGTCGAGACACGTAGCTCGACGCTGCAAGAGATGGACAAGCAGACAGAATGTGCATTATCGTTTCAGAATGGTGGTGGCACAACCTACAGAGTGTGGACTCCGCTATTTGGAATATGCGGGCCCTGTATGCCAAAGTATTTATAACACCATCCTGACACGCAAACACAAAACCTTCTGTTTCCGATCTCAAACCAGCAGACTTAAGAAACGAGAACGTGAGTTCGGTGGACAACTCTAGACTTATAATATGTTTGAAGAACACAGAGTGCATACTTTTACTCATGTGTTCTTTTGTCAACATGTCTGTCTCGCCTCGTTATTATTATTATTATTATTATTATTATTATTATTATTATTATTATTATTATTATTATTATTATTATTATTATTATTACAATAGTTAACCTTTCAAGATGTTTCATGCGTTGTCCATTGTAATTCTTAAATTGTTCTGATGATTTAAGCAACGTTTAAGAAAACATAGGATTAAGCAGAGTTGAAAACAGACTAACTAAGTAAATATTGATTTATCTTTAAGTCTAAACATTTATCTAACATTTAAATACAACACCTGTGTTAAACCTAAGCAAATACCTCCATAATTTTAGAACTTCTCTGTACGTCTATCATAATATTATTCAAGCAGTTAACAGTTCCTTAGTAGATCTTAGTCCTTTACTACATTATTAAAGACATTTTAAATCTTAATTACATCGTTTTAGTATAAAAAGAAAATAAATTGATCTTTGGTTGTAACTTAATATAATTATATTTTCTAAAGGACGTATTTCTTATCTTGAATGGAAGTGATCATGACCCAATTTTAGGACTGGAAGCCAGGGTGTATCTTATCGCTTCAATCAGTGATTTCCTTAAAGTTTACCTTAAAGTTAACAGAACCAATAAATAACCTATAGTATTTTGGATATGTATTAGATAAAATAGCTTGCAGCAAATGTAAATCTTTATATGTAAGCAGAAATATGTAACGAATCGTTTAGACCGCTGGAACAATGACCATACTTGCACAAACCACACCCGTCGCGAGAATTTCTTTGAAAGGGGTTACCATTGTGTTTTTTTGGGATTTTACAAGGGGATACTTTAAAATAAACATTTTTAAGAATTCAGTTAGTAAAATAAAATTAGAAACCTTACATTTACAATGAATGTATAAGATTATTGGTGGTTATGTAATAGGAGTTGTACGGGTTTTTCTTGGATTTCCACCGAAATAAATATAATATAATTATGTAAATTCTTTATTAAAGCGAACTTACGTTTACAACACGTAACTTTGAAATATAGTTTTAAATGCTTCATTGTTCAAGGAGACATTTGTTCAGAGCTATTGCTTAATAACTTTGAACACTAGCATCTCCTGGAACAATGCTTAAACCCTTTTTTAGGGTTTTGTAGGTATGACCAAAAAACCCTTATACCGTCATTTTGTCGTCTGTCTGTCTGTCTGTCTGTCTGTCTGTCTGTCTGTCTGTCTGTCTGTCTGTCTGTCTGTCTGTCTGTCTGTCTGTCTGTCTGTCTGTCTGTCTGTCTGTCTGTCTGTCTGTCTGTCTGTCTGTCTGTCTGTCTGTCTGTCTGTCTGTCTGTCTGTCTGTCTGTCTGTCTGTCTGTTCGGTAAAAATTGTAGCCAAACGGCTAAACCTAGAGAGTTGAAAATTGGCATGCTTGTACAACTTTTTGACCCGCACATAGGAAAAATACTAAAACATCTAAAAAACATATCCCCCTAAAAATATAAACAAATATGTGCTCATCGAAAAAAAATATATTTTTTTAAAATTCTGGCTAGGGTATCAAATGAAAGCCCTTAGTACGTGGATTAACGATCAAAATTTAATTTTTGCAAAATAAATTATTTTGAAGCGATTTTTGCCAAAATTGTGCAAAAACATTTTTGTCCCACACCCTGTAGCCCAGATGGTTTAAACTAAAAATGTGAAAAAATTCTAAGTAATGTATAATGGTGTGAACCGGAATAGTACAACAGGAATTTTTGATCAGATTATGTTTTCGGAAAATAACGCATTTTTTGTGTTTTTTGGTTGACGATGCATACATGTTATACTCTTATAACACACTAATTTGATAAGCGTTCGGTGGTCTAGTGGCTCAGTTGCTCTACAACCACACAGGATCGTTATTCACTACACAGGTTCGTTCCTGGCTTGTGGAGTCAATTTTATTTTTTGTTTTTTTTTTTTTTCATATTTATTATGTTTAAATTAATTTGTTAAAATTCTAGTTATATTTTAGCACATTTTGAATTTAATTTTCAAGAGCGTAAATTTAATAACCAATTGGAATTATATTTTCATTCTGTGTCATTTATACGAAGCCAGAGGGGCGGAGCGTATGATTTAAGACAACCAATGAAAGCCATAGGCCCAATTTTCAAAATCTTAATGAACCTTGTTATATAAAAAAAATACTGCACTTATTTAGAAACCTAAATAATGATATTAGGTATTCGAATTAAAATTAACAAAAAAATATTTTAACATAAAATTTGTTTTTAAAGCTCTGAGATTAACAGACGATAAATTATTTTAAAAAGATCGTTCATTTTGCCGTGGTTACTACAAAGCAAAATTTGTCCTACACACTCAGCATGCCGCCTTCACTTATTATATACCTGCGAAACCCTGCAATGTGTGAAAATTCACACTTCACATCAATTTTTTCTAGCAATGCCTAGACATGACTAGATCAGACAGTATTCAGTCCGGTAAGCACTAACATCTAATTTGTTGAATTCTTAGAGGTACTGTGTCGGCATTCTGGTGGTTTATCCGATTCTATTTGTTTTAATCTTTTTCATCATATTTTTTAACCTGTTTTTTAATCTTTTAAACTAATTGTAAATATTACTTTTAAATTCATTAATTTTAAACCGTCTTACTTAACGTGTGTAAACCTTTCTTTAAAATTTTTTATTTTTATTTTATATTTATTTATATTTTATATTCTTATTTCTTATATTCTTACAATTTCTCATTCAATTTCTATTCTTACAATCATTTGAATAGCTCTGATGAAGAAATAAAATATTTCGAAACTGGTCAGCTAGATCTAGTTGTATCATTTACGTCCGCAACCCGTACAGCCTTCTCCACGCACACATTAAATTCTAGCTACTTCGCGGCTTTCTTTTACCTATTCCACGATTTTTCATGCAGTAATGTCTGCAAATGATGATCCGCTTTCAATATCTGCAGTATTATAGAGCTGGTCGGCCACTTATATTAAAATTACCAGCTTTAAAACATCGAAAACAACATTGGTAACAATTTCGGCGTAGTCTAGTACAGCGTTACTCAACAGGTGGTCGCAGAAGCACTACAGGTCCGCAAAAAAATTTTAGTAGTCCGCAAAAGTTTTGATCGTTTTTTGTTTTTTTTGTTATTTTTTATGCACATTTTTTATGTAAATAATTTATATTTTGTTTATTTTCTGTAAACTTTCTGTGATTCTCTACAAATAAAATAAATTTATTTAGTAGCACATTAAACATATTTGTTTTCTTGCAAAAAATTAACCAACAATTATTATTAGTTGTCCGCCTTAAAAAATTATATATTTTACTAGTCCGCCGTGCGTTTTTGGTAGAGAAACACTGGTCTAGTATACAACTTGTCGTCGGCCTTCGAATTAAATACGGTTTTGTGAGGTTATGTTTATCATGAACTCGAAAGAATTAATTTAATAAAAGTTAATTTAAAGTTAATACACCATTATTAAAAATTGATGTGAAGTTGACATTTCAGGGTTTCGCAGGTATATAATAAGTGAAGGCGGTATGCTGAGTGTGTAGGACAAATTTTACTTTGTATTAATCACGGCAAAATGAACGATATTTTTAAAATAATTATAAATAATTAAAATAATAGCTAGAATTTTGACAAAATAATTTCAACATAATAAAAATGCAAAAAAAAACAAAAAAAATAAAATTCACTCCGTACTCGAACTCGAAACCCTCCGTTTTCCAGCCAGTTTAAGAGTGTCTTAACGCATGTCGCCATCGCACGCCATGCATGTGAGTGTCTTACATTGGTATAACTTTTGTACTTTGTGAACCAAAAACCACAAAAAATGCGTTATTTTCCAAAAACATAATCTGATCAAAAATTCCTGTTGTACTATTTCGGTTCACCCCAATATACATTACTTAGAATTTTTTTAGATTTTTAGTTTAAACCATCTGGGCTACAGGGTGTGGGACAAAAATTTTTTTGCACATTTTTGGCAAAAATCGCATCGAAATAATTTATTTTGCAAAAATAAAAATTTGATCGTTAATCCACGTACTAAGGGCTTTCATTTGATACACTACTCAGAATTTAAAAAAAATATTTTTGTTTTCGATGAGCACATATTTGTTTATATTTTTAGGGGGGTATGTTTTTTAGATGTTTTAGTATTTTTCCTATGTGCGGGTCAAATAGTTGTATAAGCATGCCAAATTTCAACTCTCTAGGTTTAGCCCTTTGGCTACAATTTTTACCGAACAGACAGACAGACAGACAGACAGACAGACAGACAGACAGACAGACAGACAGACAGACAGACAGACAGACAGACAGACAGACAGACAGACAGACAGACAGACAGACAGACAGACAGACAGACAGACAGACAGACGACAAAATGACGGTATAAGGGTTTTTTGGTCATACCTACAAAACCCTAAAAACTAAAAGAAAAAAAAAGTATCTCATTGTTAGTAGACATGAGAACACCACCAATTTAAAAATTAATGGCAACACACAAGAGAGTTTATACTTTCAAATACCTGGGCACTATGATAAATCAGATGAATCGTATCCAGCCTAATTTCATTTAAACGACTAAATATTTCGATGATGCCAGCCTTTGTCTGGACTTTAATCCACTTTGTTATCGATCAGCTAGAGTAATTTCTAGTATACCTAATATCGTACATATATATTTTAACATAAATAAATTTCTTTAATCATCAGAAAATATTTGAAATGGAATTGAAGATGGTCTAAACTTTCTATAAACAAACAAGTAAATATACTACAAATTTGCTAGATGAAAGACACGAGGAAAACTTAAAGCTGTGTACAGATTTTTCTCCAGAAAACAACCGCGGGGTTCAGAATCGTAAATATTTAAATGAGGTTTCTGTCAGAGAGAAACAGAAATATAACCAGAAAATACTTCAAACGTTATACTTTAATGTACCGAGTTAATTGCGACAGTAGCGTCACAGCTTACATAAACATTACTTTGTGGAATTAAACAACAAAGAAAATATTATATTCTAATGTGCACTTTAATATTGGTACCACAATAAAAAGGGAGTTTGTACAAAATAAACAGACTTTTAAAGCTTAATGCTTAAAAATTAGAAAGTTAAAAACATACTGTTACGAGCTAACAATAAAACAAATGACGAATTTGGTTAAGATTTTAAATATTTATTAAACTTCTCAAATATTGAACTTGTACAATTATTAATTAACAAAAATAATAATAAATACCACTACTACAGTTAAAAAATAAATATCACTAGTTGGTACCATAGATAAGGCGTCGGAGTTGGAGTCGTAAGTCGTTAGTCGAGAAGTAAGCTTTTTAGAGAAGTCGTGAGCCGGTGCCGAAGGTCTGAAAAACTATCAATTCCGAACTCTTTGATTCAATTTTTATTAAGGACGATAACAAACCTAAAACGAAATCAAAATAACAATATTACCAGATTTTTTTAAAGAACGGAACCGGAACAAACTTTTTTTTGTTCAAGAACGCAAACGATAGTGACATCTAATTCCTTAGAAAGCACGATTAGTAAAAATAACGCAGTTGTTAACAAAGCCAAACTGTGGTTTACATTAAACGGCCTCATCTTAAATGATAGCAAAACTCAACACCTCCAATTTGCATTGAGAAACCATAATTTTGACAACCCAGACTTCGTAAACTTCTTTGGTGTTCATCTCGACCCCACCCTCAAGTGGCATCATCACGTTAGCTCCCTATCCAATAAATTATGTAGCACTGTATATCTATTAAGAAATCTTATGGCCTCAGTTTCCAGAGAAATTGTTCGCATTACTTATTTCGCATTGTTCCAGTCGCAAATATCCTGTGCCATTTTAGCCTGGGGACATTCTCCGGCGGCAGAAAGAATCTTTTCCCTACAATGACGAGCTGTAAGAATTCTGGCCGAAGTATCTTACCAAAGCGACTGTAGGCTTTGTTTCCCTGAACTGGAAATTATGACACTGCCTTTTCTATTTATTTACAATTCCCTATTTTATGCCCACAGAAACTTCAATGAACTTGTAACACATGAGCAGGTACATACCTACAACACTCGTAATAAAGGCAAAATCTATCCAACCTATATAAGACTCCAAAAATCAAGAAATAGTACTAACTATTATTCAGAAAAGTTCATGAACTTACTGCCTAATAATTTTAAATCTGACTGTTTTAATACTTAAAAAAAAAAAAAAAAAAATTTAACAGACAATCCATTTTATTCTGTCAATGAATTCTTGTCTCATAAATTTTAACGCGCTTGCCAGCTAGTCTCTCTGAACTCTTGTTTTAATATTTAGTACTATATATATATTTATTTATTTTTTCTTCTATTTTAAACTATTATTTTGTGTATATTATGTGTAATTACGACTGACTTTAAACAATTGAATTGAATTGTAACATAGTCAATAAAATTATATTATTATTATTATATTATTATTATTATTATTATTATTATTATTATTATTATTATTATTATTATTATTATTATTATTATAGAAGGGGATTTGTAGTCTCGCTAGTACCGTTCAGGTTTGCCCGCAACGTGTTCGACACAGACGAGACGCTCTTCTCTAACCTTCACGAGAAGGTCGAGAGAGCTTTTTCCCAGCAATCGGTCGCATCCCAAACCCTGGCGATATGCGACCGATGGGCTCACGCCAGATCCAGCGTCCGCACAATGCGAAGCGATCCGAGCAGCACTGATTTTTGCAATCTGCAGACCAGAGAGGGAGCAGATGGTCTGCAGACGGGAATGATCTCGATTTCCCTCTTAAAAACAGCTTTAAGGCCACCCAATACACCCAAAATCAAGACTACGAGCTTTACAGAATAACCCGGGTACATTTTTCTTAGCTCGGACAAGAGGTCCAGGTACTTGGTTCTCTTCTCGTCCTCTTTGAGATTGATATTTTTCTCAGCTGGACAGGATAATTCGATGACAAAAATGTCTATTATTATTATTATTATTATTATTATTATATTATTATTAATAATAATAAAGTTTATTGCACAAAAAAATTCTTGTACAAATGGAACAGGTTCGATTCTCCGTCGATGATATTATTCGGGCGAGAATAATATGTTTACATTACTCTCATTTCACAATCATTCACCCTTCATCCAGGTGTAGGAGCTCGCCCCCTGGTATCGGCGATTAGCCTCGTTGCAGAAATATTCCGATGTAAAATAAATAAATTTAATATGATCCGTAACCATATCAATCCATATCTAATGGTACTTAGTTCGACATGTTCAGATACGATACTTATCAATACTTCGAATGATTTCGTCCTATTTTGTTATCCACAGGATATATTCTCTCAATTTTTTTCTCTCAATTTTCTTATTTTATAACATATTATAAATTTTTTTACGTGCTTCGAATAAAAATTAGCCTTTATCAAATTTGTGTCAATTTATACGAAATATTTCCCCATAAGTTTGTCATCGTTTTTAAAAGTATGAACGTGACATTTCCGGTCATTTCTGTTTATTGCAGTAACAAAAATATGACATCAGCATCCATTTCAAACTGTCTGCCGCAGGTAAAATTGAAAATTGGGGTTACTTGTTTGCTTCAGGGAATTAAATACTAAATAATTATTAGATTTGGAACCCTTGTTGTCATTTTTTATTGAGCCTGAATTTTATACTGTTATCTGCGTGATCCATATCTACAATGTTCATTGCCGGATTAGCCAATTTAAAAAAGTAGGATATGCTACGGCCCGCAGAACCAGGGGCGTAGCTACCGGGGATGCTGGCAGTGCGAGTGTAGTCCGGCGCGACGCGAAACAAAATTGTAGGGCGCCGAATTGATGAAAAATTTCAAACTACTATAAGAAACATATATTACGGATTTAACAAACGCATTTCCGCAAATATTAAGTTTTTGATCAGCATTGTTGGACAAAATTAAATTATGTTCCGGTACAAGAGAACTTGCCAAAAATATTTTTAATAGACTATAGTACAATATTAAGTCCAAATATTCTCGAGGTGATTCTATTGTTGAAACATCAGAATTAATTAATTAATTTAATATAATTAATTAATTTTAAAAAATTTAACAAAACGACTGCTACCAGAAATGATTTATATAAAAAAAGATAAACAACATAAATGCGAAAACTGACATAGAAAATTTAAGTAAAATATTTTATAATTTAATAAAAAAATAATTAATAACTCCATCTATTGATCTTGTAACTGACTACATTTTATAATTCATTATATTTTTGAAAAATATTTAATATTCATTTAGTCGACATGCACACTTAACTGTCCAAACAAGTAGGAAGATTTTTAAAAAATGTCCGTTAAATTGAAATATATTCAATGTGTATTTTAACTATTGATTTAATTTTTAACTATTTATCTATCAATTTTATATACTTTTTATATTTGCAAGTAAGTTTATTTTATATATACATATTTTTTTAAAAATATTGTTTCTGTAAAAAAAAAAACTTTTACGCCTTTTTGATCTGTGTAGTTTTGAAAATTTGTAAATATTTCATTTTCGAAAGACCGTATTTCAAAATCTACATAAGACAAAGACCAGCCGTTGCAATTTTTGAAATCCTGAGGTTCTTAAGGGCCTTAGAACTCATTTTGAAGCAACTCCAAAAAAAAAATTTTTTTTGAAATTTTTTATTTTTTATTTTTTTTTTTTTTATTTAAAAAAAAATTAACTTAACAATAAAATATAATGAACCGCGGTTTGAATTTTTCAAATCTTCGTATATTGTTGAGTCTAGAAAAAAAATTGAGGCCTTAATAACCTAACTTTTATAATAAATACGAGTCGTCAAACAAAATCTTTGAAAATGGCCTAAAATAGAAAAAATTGTAAGAGGTACCCCTTATGATTTTTTCAATTTCTGGGCAAACATTTTTTCTCTCTGATTTACTTCAAAATGTGAATACTTATGTAATTTGAGTTGTAGATCTCAAAAATAATCTCCATTACAAGTTACGGTTTACCGTTTTCGAAAAAATAAAAAAATAAAAAACTGCAGAAAATGACCGTATTTCAAAAAATACATAAGAGAGTCCGATTTAAATATATTTTTTAGAGCATGGAACATGAACTTCTGCGTGAAATCTATTTTCATTATTATTAACCCAGGCTTGACCAAATGGGGTGTGTCACACCCCAGTATATTAATAGTGGAAATGATGTATCTATTGACAATATTTATGAATTAGTTAATATTTAACAATAATTTAATTTTTAATCGACAAAAAAATAAAAACACCATTTACAAAAAAATATGTCTAAATTATATTTGGCAACAGCGCATTTCGAACGAATTATAAATAAATAAACGTTGTTAGTATCTAATAGCAACTAATTCAAAATTCAAGCTTGAGAAATGAGAAAGAAATTGTCTCCCCCACCAAAATACATAGACCAATCAGAGAGCTAGCTAAATTAGTATGTGTGAGAGTTGGTGTGAACGAGAGATGCAATGTTGTCAGTCAACACGAGACGCAACTTGAAGTATGATGCAATTTAGTAAAGAAATTGGCGTGATTTTGACTTTTATTGAAAAAATTATTAAAAAAGCATTAAATAATTACTTTGAATTTTTTTTTTTTTTTGTAATATTGTTCTGTAGGCTTGACAGCATCTAACTGTATAAATTTTACCTTATTTTAATTGATATTAAATGAGAAAAGCCTAGGGTATACTACACCCCTATGTGCCACTTGGTTGGATGTGTATATTTTGGTCAACTACGGTTTAATAACTCTGCTTATGCTAAATCTAGAAAATATAACTTTTACATTGAACTTACTTTGATATTTGAAATTGTCTGGGTTATTTAATTGTTTTGTTAGTATTATTTAACTATGAAAATTTTGTTTTAAATTTATTGTATAATTTTTAATTTAGGACCACTTTAAAATATTTACAGGCCCCGTACTTTATATCCGGCACTTATATTGTTATAAAAAAATGCGGAACAAAATACATCAAATAAAATATTTTACATCCCATATTTTTATCCAGTGCTTGAAGATGCATTTTCAGTTTCATGTGCCAGAACAGACAGAATGAGAAATGAGTGGTATATATAAAATGTGAAGTGCATAAAACTATTTTAAAGAAAATAAAACAAACCGTCAGAAAATTTTTATTCTAAAATATGGAAATGTTGCAGAAAAATAGATATTTTAAGCTTCACAATTCATAAGCTTCAAATTTAACATAAAAGAAGTCAGTTTTAAAATAAAAAATAATCTCACGCTCCAAGAGAAAGAATTTTAAATTTGGTATAAATTATAACTTGTTTCAAGTCCACAAAAAGTAAATATCTAGTGCAGGGGTCGACAACCGGAAGCCCGTGGGACCGATGTGGCCCGCCGAACGACTTTTTGCGGCCCTCCACTAAGAAAATAAATAAATAATATATTCCCAGCACCTAGATAGGCGTATTGGGGCAAAGAAAGTAAGATCTCCGTGTCTAGACAGGTGTTCTGCAAGCTTTTTGCACCTGCAAACCGGTGAAAATAGGTTATATAAATATTTCGCGGACCGGCTAAAAGCTAAAGGTAGCCATACACGGTGAGGATTTCCTCAAGGAAAAAGCCTCAAGGAATTCCTTGAGGAATTTCTCTACCGAACCCTCGCCCACACACGGAGAGGATTGGCCTCAAGGAAAAGGCCTTGAGGACCACAACTTAGGCTTGTGCGTAGAATCAGCAGATGCTCCTGATTTCATCGATTCCTTAATTTTTTTATTTTCTTTTCGGAGAGCGCTTCTGTTATTGTTTATTTTTTTAATTACGTCATTTTTTGTAGCTTTCGCGTCCACTTCTTTTATTTTTTTCAATAATTTCGCGTACGCAGTCTCCTTTTTACCGACCAACATATATAAGGGAGGTATTGTGATCATACCGATTTTGACGTTTCGAGATTTCGATGGATCTCCACGAATTGAGGTCCCTACATAACGTTTTGACTATTTTTAGCATGATGTCTGTTGGTCTCTCTGTCCGTCCGTCCGTCCGTCTGTCTGTCTGTCCGTCCGTCCGTCTGTCTGTCTGTGTACACGTGCAGAGCAAATTTGGCTGAAAGGATTTTTATGAAACTTCATATTTAAGCTTTTGCTATCTATGGTACGAGTTGATCAACTTTTGGTAAAAATCGGTTGACTAAAAATGGGAGTTTACTCGTGTCGATTTTAAGATTTTTGCGAATATTTCACAACAGAAAAATATTTAGAAAAAAATTATTGAACAAAAGTTGGTACAAAAGCAATTACTAACAACTTTTATTTGAGACATTTTTTGATATAACGAAAAAAAAAATTGAAAAATTTTTCCAAATTTTTCGTTAATAGTTTTAGGTCATTACGGACGAAACATTATATTTTTCTAGACAAAATAAAATGTGAGAATTCCAAAAATTTAAACCTCAAGTCTCTATCTCTTACCTTTTTTGAGATAAGATTTTTTTTAAATTCCATTAAAATCAAAATTTTCCCTAATAGTTTTAGGTCATTACGGACCAAACATTAATTTTTTCTAGACAAAACAAGGTGTGAGAATTCCAAAAATTCAAACTTCAAGTCTCTATTTCTTACCTTTTTTGAGATATGAATTTTTAAAATTACAAAAAGTTTCAAAATTTTCCCTAACAGTTTTAGGTCATTACGGACCAAACATTATATTTTTCTAGACAAAACAAGGTGTGATAATTCCAAAAATTCAAACCTCAAGTCTCTATTTCTTACCTTTTTTGAGATATGAATTTTTAAAATTACAAAAAAATCAAAATTTTCAATAGTTTAAGGTCATTACGGACCAAACATTAATTTTTTCTAGACAAAACAAGGTATGAGAATTCCAAAAATTCAAACCTCAAATCTCTATGTCTTACCTTTTTTGAGAATGAATTTTTAAAATTACAAAAAAATTAAATTTTCAATAGTTTTAGGTCATTACGGGCCAAACATTATATTTTTCTAGACAAAACAAGGTGTAAGAATTCTAAAAATTCAAACCTCAAGTCTGTACCTCTTACCATTTTTGAGATATGAATTTTTGAAATTTACAAAATAAAATCAATATTTTACCAATTAGTTTTAGGTCATTACGGACCAAACATTATATTTTTCTAGACAAAATAAAATGTGAGAATTCCAAAAATTTAAACCTCAAGTCTCTATCTCTTACCTTTTTTGAGATAAGATTTTTTTTAAATTCCATTAAAATCAAAATTTTCCCTAATAGTTTTAGATCATTACGGACCAAACATTAATTTTTTCTAGACAAAACAAGGTGTGAGAATTCCAAAAATTCAAACTTCAAGTCTCTATTTCTTACCTTTTTTGAGATATGAATTTTTAAAATTACAAAAAGTTTCAAAATTTTCCCTAATAGTTTTAGGTCATTACGGACCAAACATTATATTTTTCTAGACAAAACAAGGTGTGAGAATTCCAAAAATTCAAACCTCAAGTCTCTATTTCTTACCGATTTTGAGATATGAATTTTTAAAATTACAAAAAAATCAAAATTTTCAATAGTTTAAGGTCATTACGGACCAAACATTAATTTTTTCTAGACAAAACAAGGTGTGAGAATTCCAAAAATTCAAACTTCAAGTCTCTATTTCTTACCTTTTTTGAGATATGAATTTTTAAAATTACAAAAAGTTTCAAAATTTTCCCTAATAGTTTTAGGTCATTACGGACCAAACATTATATTTTTCTAGACAAAACAAGGTGTGAGAATTCCAAAAATTCAAACCTCAAGTCTCTATTTCTTACCGATTTTGAGATATGAATTTTTAAAATTACAAAAAAATCAAAATTTTCAATAGTTTAAGGTCATTACGGACCAAACATTAATTTTTTCTAGACAAAACAAGGTGTGAGAATTCCAAAAATTCAAACCTCAAATCTCTATGTCTTACCTTTTTTGAGATATGAATTTTTAAAATTACAAAAAAATTAAATTTTCAATTGTTTTAGGTCATTACGGACCAAACATTATTTTTTTCTAGACAAAACAAGGTGTAAGAATTCCAAAAATTCAAACCTCAAGTCTCTACCTCTTACCATTTTTGAGATATGAATTTTTGAAATTTACAAAATAAAATCAATATTTTACCAATTAGTTTTAGGTCATTACGGACCAAATATTACAGAAAAAAAATCGTAAAACTAAATTTTTTAAAGATTTAAACCTTAGGTCTCTATTTCTTACCATTTTTGAGATATAGTTTTTGATTTAATACCCAAATTTCCAAAAATAACTACACTTTCACGAGACCCAATATATTCAATGTTAAAATATGTACATATGTACGTACAAAAAATAACTTAGAATTTATAAGAAAGACATTTTAATGTTATCTCGATGTTTTGTTAACCACAAATGAATTAGTATGGTATTAAAAAAATAATTAATCCTCTTAAATAAGTTGATAAGGAAATTTTATTTTTATATCATTAGCAAGAATTACGTAAACATTTATGCGACGAACCTGTTTATCTGAAAAAATGTATAAACTGTGAATTTTCATAGTTTACAGGATTTCGTAGGCAGGGCTGATATTAAAAATATTTGAGAAGATAACATTCAAAATATGATTCATCACAGTAATACAGTTTTGAAATTATTGTAGAAAACATCATATTGTACAAACCAATTTGCAACAAGTTTGGAACCTAATTTTACGACCTACTTATTTTTAAGGTCCCAAAAAATTAATTCAAATATGTTATTAAAATTTTAAAGCGCTAAATTACTAAAAATCGATATTTAAACAAATTTAAATATCGATTTTTCTTCTTGCATGAACTAAGCGGACAAATAATGGTTTAAATTGACAAAATAAAGATTAAATTTGATTTGAATGTTTATTATAATGTTTATGTGTTTATGTTTGTTAATATGGATCTTACTAGCATTAGCTAAATAAATAAACTATTATTATTATTATTATTATTAACAAACATAGGTTTACATTATTTTATTTATTCTTTTTTTAATATTATCACATACATACATACATATGTATTTATCATTTTTTTAAATATGGAAATGCCAACTTTAATTTTCCAAACAATCATATCTCAAAAATGGTAAGAGATAGAGACCTGCGGTTTGAATTTTTGAAATCCTCAGACTTTAAATAGTTTAGAAAAAAATTGAAGATTTAGTGGCTAGCACACAACTTTATTAATAGGCCATCAAATAAAATTGTCGAAAAGTACAAACAATTGATGTGAAGTGTGAATTTTCACAAATTTCAGGGTTTCGCAGGTTTTAGTAAGTGAATGATGATTATTTGGGATGCCAAAATAAATTTTATGTTAAAATATTATTTTTGTTAATTTTAATTCGAATGGCTAATACCATTATTTAGGTTTCTAAATATGTGCAGTATTTTTTTTATATATAGCAAGGTTCATTACGATTTTGAAAATTGCATAACCCTGCCCAGCCTGTCTCAATTTTTTCATACTTACATGTAACTTTTCCATGGTCATGATAAATAATATCTCTGAAAATATTAGGCCAAGTTATTTCTACTCTGCTGCTAGAATGTATTTCATACAAGTATTTTGTGATGGCGGTCGGTCCTGTGGTGGCCACAGCTGATTTTTATTTCTATCATGGTATCTTTAGAACTTACTTGCCACAAGCAAGACAAGAAAAGGTTAATTTTCATACATTAGTATGAATTCCGATAAAAATTCTCTAGACATGACTAAATAAATTCGACACTCACTTTACAAATCCTCAAGGCCGACTGTCGACAGCACACACACGGTAGTAAGAGTCTGGCCTCAAGTACCAGCCGCGGCCTCACGGACGCCGCCATACACGGTGAGGATTTCCTCAAGGCTTGGACTCTTCAGGCCAAACCTTGAGGAAATTCTCACGGTGTATGGCTACCTATAGATAATTTGATATACGTGGCTGCCGAGTTGTTTCTGGGAGACAAAGCGCTGCATTGACATCCTTTTGATCTCTCTGGTTGGTTTTTATTATTGACATTGCTGGAAAAGACTTTTCGCACAATAGGTCATTCATAAGTCCAAAAATTTGATGTGAAGTGTGAATATTCACACATTTCAGGGTTTCGCAGGTATATAGTAAGTGAAGGCGGTATGCTGAGTGTGTAGGACAAATTTTACTTTGTATTAATCACGGCAAAATGAACGATATTTTTAAAATAATTTATCGTCTGTTAATCATATAATAAGACTGGTTATTAAATTTACTCTCTTAAAAATTAAATACAACATTTGTTAAAATATAACTAGAATTTTGACAAAATAATTTCAATATAATAAAAATGCAAAAAAAAAAACAGATAAAATAAAATTCGCTCCGTACTCGAACTCGAAACCCTTCGTTTTCCAGCTTACGACACCAGTGCTCTAACCCATTAAGCTATCGCACGCCTTGCATGTGAGTGTCTTACATTGGCATAACTTTTGTACTTTGTGAACCAAAAACCACAAAAAATGCGTTATTTTCCGAAAACATAATCTGATCAAAAATTCCTGTTGTACTATTTCGGTTCACACCAATATACATTACTTAGAATTTTTTTAGATTTTTAGTTTAAACCATCTGGGCTACAGGGTGTGGGACAAAATTTTTTTTGCACAATTTTGGTAAAAATCGCATCAAAATAATTTATTTTGCAAAAATAAAAATTTGATCGTTACTCCACGTACTAAGGGCTTTCATTTGATACCCTACTCAGAATTTAAAAAAAATATTTTTGTTTTCGATGAGCACATATTTGTTTATATTTTTAGGGGGATATGTTTTTTAGATGTTTTAGTATTTTTCCTATGTGCGGGTCAAAGAGTTGTATAAGCATGCCAAATTTCAACTCTCTAAGTTTAGCCGTTTGGCTACAATTTTTACCGAACAGACAGACAGACAGACAGACAGACAGACAGACAGACAGACAGACAGACAGACAGACAGACAGACAGACAGACAGACAGACGACAAAATGACGGTATAAGGGTTTTTTGGTCATACCTACAAAACCCTAAAAATGACGGAAATAGAAGGCGTAAAAAAACATTATTTTCGGAATGCTTGTAATTTTTCTGCACACTCCTTAATTTTGTCGAATCGAACTAAGTTTACCTTATTGATATAACGTTTTTTGTTTAAAATTGTTGAAGGAAGACGATTTTTAATACAAGGCAAATTCCTTCCGAATCATCCTGTATATGAATTAATTTATATTCTGGCTACTGTAGTCTCCTAGCTTTATAAACGGGTCAGGTAGAGCACGCAGCTTAGTGTATTAAAGCCCTTCTGAAATGTTTGGCTGTTTATGTAATCTAAATGAGTTTTAAATTTCCAATAACCAAAAGCCATTATTATCCCCAGTTCCAATAAACAAATTTTATAACCCTCAATAGAAAATTACCCAATATCAAAATAACCTAATAAATTTTGTTCGATGGTGATAATTTTCCTATTGATTTTCCCAACAACATCTAAACTGGCGTTATATATTTGCTTTTGGGGGATAAATCAGTTCGGTGTGACGTAGATTTATTTAGTTAAAGAGGTACTGGGTCCTCGTACTGAGAATATGAGAAGGCAACATTTCTAAATTATATGAACACTCGCTCATCGTAATTCTTAAGTTACAAAGTTTTGACGTTGGAAGTTATACCGCAAATTACATGTGTTGCTAATGAACTTTGGGATATCTGAGAGGCATAAGAAATTAAATAGAGTAATTAGAAATTAACTCAGATGCGAAAAGAGTGGATAAAATGTAATTTTGTTCTGTAATTTAAAATTTCATTACACACCAAAAGCAGAAAATGTGATTAAAATGAAACAGACATAATGAAAGAGTTTGTAACATCAAATATTTTGGTATGATGATAATTCAGGTATGAGCTACCGTGTGAGTCGTGGTTATTCGGTAGTCTACGGAGCACAAGGGTTCATTTCTTTCTGAATCGAACAATTTTAGCACCTGAGAATGAAAGAACATAAACGAATAAATATTACCAAAGATGGGAACCACTAATTGATATTCTCACACCCATCGAATTCAAGATCACACCCAAGAAACATTCTTTTAATGATAGGATGCAAATATCCGAAGCAAAACAATGCTACAAACTCGTTAAGATTCCAACCAACTAATAGAGTAAAACAGCCAAATTACCATCCGTGATACATTTAAGTAAAGCTTAAAGAACATTCTTAAGCTTTCAGAACAAAAATCTCATTTCAATATAAGATTATTATACTTTATTATGTATGTAACGATTTTTATAATAATTATTTAGTAATTGACGTAGGAGTAATGGTGCAAACTATTGTAATTTGTGGTTGTATGAAACTTGTTCGGGTAATTACGTCAAGTTATAAACAACTGTCGGTTAACATAGCTCAGAGTGTTTAGACGGAGGTTTAAATTAATAACTTCAAGTTAGTTGCGGTCAGTAAATTGTTTAAAGATCAAATTTCAACTAGACTTTTGGCAAACATCGACTGAAAACGTCAAATATTTTACTAACATTAAATCAGTGTTTCTAAAAGTGCATTCTGCGAGATAGAATGTCCTTTAATAAAATAGATCTGGCAAGGGTTCAGCAATCATTGGAAAAAGTTATCGGAAAGATGGATGTTGTTTGCTCACGGTGGATCAAATACGGAGTGGCCTAAAAAAATAAATGGCCTAAAAAGTGATAACCTAAAAAAAATCCTCGCTTCCATTACTCCCATTTTCACAATCATTCATCCCTCATCCAGGTGTAGGAGCTCGCTCCCTGGCATAGGTAATTAGCCTCCCTGCAGAAATAAGCTGATGTTAAATAAATAAAATAAAAAAATTAGTGACCGAGAAAAAGGCCATAAAATTGAACATTCAAGTGAAAAAGTTATTAGGTCGTCAAGGATGAAATTTGTAGAAAAAAATGCAAAGTTGGTTGATAACTTGCAAATATAAGGAATTATTTTATTAATCAAAGTATGCATCCATATTGTCTACACATTTTTGCCATTTAAGCGGCAGGTTGTTCATGCCGGTGGTATTAAAACCCTGGCGGACGAGAGTCAATGAATTCCTGGAAGGTCAGTTTTACAGCATCGTCGGAATTAAACTGTTTTTCTATTAAAAAGTTGTCCAAATTGCGGAAGAAGTGGTAGTCAGTGGGGGCTAGGTCTGGTGAGTATGGAGGGCGATGAAGAAGTTCCATCTCCAATTCATGTAGTTTTGCCACAGTCATTTGTGCAATGTGTGGTCTAGCGTTATCATGCAATAAGATGAGAGTCGATCTGTTGACCAATCTAGGCTGTTTTTCTTTAAGTTTTAGTAACGCTTCTCCCAGTTGGTTACAGTATATTTTACAGTATATTTCTGCTGTGATCAAGGAGCCAAGTTTTTTTTTGCGACCAAATTTGATTTTGTCTGCTGCGTAGTAACACTACAGCCAAATACACTATTAATGTTTCGCGTGGTCTGTGATGCCGTAGTTCCACGTAAGAACTTATACTTCATAATAGTTCGAATTTCCGACCGTTCCATTACCAACAAAATTAATTTAAAAAAAAAGATTTTGATATTTTTTAGAGCATACAATGATTACTTTAAACAGTCGAGATGTTTAACTTTACAAAAAAAAATAAAAAAATACAGAACGGTAAAATATTGCCAATGCCAGAAGCCAATGTCAAATAATAAGCTGTTCAAGTTGGCAATATTATTAACTATAAATTTCAACCTTGACGACCTGATACAATCTCAAGTGTGTTCCTTAAAAACACTAAAAACACACGTTTTTTAAGTGCTTGGGGGGTCAAGTCTCTAAGCTCCCCTTTCGCTAGATGCGCTGGCATAGATATTCCTTTTTATTTTTAGATCTGGTACAAAAGGATATGTTTCATTCTTTTTGTAACTAAAATGACTTTTAAAATGATCTAAAAAAAGTACCAAATATAATTTAAATGTTATCATATTAAAAAATGTTTTTTAAGTGTTTTGGAGGTGGGGGGGGGGGCAATTCTAAGCTACCAAGGGTATGCGCCTGGTCCAGATATTCTTTTTCATTTTTAGGGTTTTGTAGGTATGACCAAAAAACCCTTATACCGTCATTTTGTCGTCTGTCTGTCTGTCTGTCTCTGTCTGTCTGGCTGGCTGTCTGTCTGTCTGTTCGGTAAAAATTGTAGCCAAACGGCTAAACCTAGAGAGTTGAAATTTGGCATGCTTGTACAACTTTTTGACCCGCACATAGGAAAAATACTAAAACATCTAAAAAACATATCCCCCTAAAAATATAAACAAATATGTGCTCACCGAAAAAAAAAAATATTTTTTTAAAATTCTGAGAAGGGTATCAAATGAAAGTACGTGGATTAACGATCAAAATTTTATTTTTTCAAAATAAATTATTTAGACGCGATTTTTGCCAAAATTGTGCAAAAAAATTTTTGTCTCACACCCTGTAGCCCAGATGGTTTAAACTAAAAATCTGAAAAAATTCGAAGTAATGTACATTGGTGTGAACCGGAATAGTACAACAGGAATTTTTGATCAGATTATGTTTTCGGAAAATAATGCATTTTTTGTGTTTTTAACCAAAACATGTTAAATATTTAATTCGTTATGTAACCCAGTAGATAGGCCAGTGCTCATAGCGATGTGCGTTTAGTCATTGGTTTTCTAATTTGCTAAACAGGTAACTTGCGAACTAGAGTTCGAATCCTGTCAGTTTTAAATTTTTTGTTTTTTTTTTGTAGTTTTCTTTTGTTTAAATTATTTTGTCAAAATTCTAATTATATTTTGGTAAATGTTGCATTTAATTTTTAAAAGCGTAAATTTAATAACCAGTGGAAAGTGAAATTATAATATAATGATATGTTTGATGTATACGAAATCAGAGGGCGGGGCTAATGATTTAAGCAACCAATAGAAGCCATAAACGCAATTTTCAAAATCTTAATGAACCTTGCTATGTAAAAAAAATACTGCACATATTTAGAAACTTAAATAATGGTATTAGGCATTCGAATTAAAATTCATAAAAAAATATTTTGACAGAAAATTTGTTTTGGCATCCCAAATAATCATCATTCAGTTACTAAATACCTGCAAAACCCTGAAATGTGTGAAAATTCACACTTCATATCAATTTTTAGATCTGGTACACGAGGTTCTACTTCATCCTTTTTCTAACTAAAATTACTTTTAAAATTTTCTAAAAAAAAGTACAGAATATTTAAATGTCATCATATTAACAAACAAATGTAACTTCGTAACTTTCGTTATAAATTCATTATTTTCATTTCAAAATCCAGGACAAAAAACATTATTTCATAACAAGATACTGGAAAATGAGTTATTTATTCAATTCGTTATCACAAATAATTAAAATTTTACTTGTTTTATTCAACTGTCAGAATGTAACAGTCTGGTACAATAACAAAAAAATATCTGGTTTTACGACCACGGAAAACATTGATAAAGCCTAGTTGTAACGCCTGTCGCACATGTCGCCACTGTAGTAACAGAACACCAGCTGATTTTGACATTTCAACAATATCATCAATGCACATGTTCAAGAATTACTTACTTTTAACAACCAAAAGCGCAATCGGATACTTTGATGAGTATTTTATTTGAAGAATATTACTTTATTTCCTACTCTAGAATTAGATTTAAGTATACCTGAGATTTTGTTTTTATTATCACTTCGAAAGTTTTTTTAGTACATACTTGTTTCTTTTTAGATTTTATAACAGGAACATAAAAATTTTATTCCCCGAATTGAAACAATGATATAAGAAGAAAGTTTACATTTGGTTTAAAAGAGAAATAATACCCGAATTCCCAGCATGCGTAATTTATTTGGTACTTAGGGTACGAACGCGTAGAAAGATCGTTTTCGGCGCTGATTTATCAGAGCTTGTTCTCGGTGCTTGTTGATGGTGGTTACTGCACACCAGTGGCGTACGCAGAATACTATTTCGGGAGGGGGGTAATTTTCACAACATCGGAAATTATACGTATTGAAAAAACAAACAATCTTGAAATGCGATAATTATAATTTTAGTCGGTTGTGACTATATATATTATATGTTTTTAGGATTTTGTAGGTATGACCACAATCTGTATCTGTATCTGTCTCTGTCTGTGTGTATGGTAGAAATTGTAGCCAAACGGCTGAACCATCCGGGTGTCACTGGCATATAATGAATTTGGCTAGTGTTTTAGTTCTATGAGACAATGATAGATGGCAGAAGAGTGCAAAATAAATTACGAATACACACGACTTCAAACGATCAGAAACGTCGTGTTCTAGCTGTCAATCAGCCGCCATTAGCTGTCAAACACATGACAGTTGGTGTTGAAGTAATACGCATTTAAGCTTGTTAATTTTCAAATACGTGGTATTTCCAATAACAGAGTTGTATTTCCAATTTTGGTCATCTTATACTGTATTTGATACATACATTGTACATCTCGGGAAGACCGACGAAAATTGATTTTTTGCGGATATTGTCTTATAATCAACTGAATATATATATATATATATATATATATATATATATATATATATATATATATATATATATATATATATATATATATATTTCTTTGTTAATTGTAAAACTTTTGATAATATAAATATTAAAATATATTTAATACAATAATAATGGCAATTATGAACGTAAAACAGATAGAAAAATTTGAATTTGGCGGTTGTTGTTTAGTTCATTGGTACAATGCTAGAGGGCAGTGTAAGACGTACTATTTTTTTTTTGCTGCGACTGTCTGTTCTTATTATATATGTTCTGTGGGCTGAACATAGTTGAAATTTGGTATACTTGTACAACTTTACGACCCACATATTGGAAAACTATAGAGTTCAAAAAAATACAGCGCTGGATAAATATAAACAAATATGTATTTAATAAAAAAATAAATATTTTTTTAAAATTTTGAGTGGCATACCAAATGAAACCTCTCAATACGTGAATCAACAGAAAAAAAAAAATTGGAAGATCAATTTTGTTTTATTGGATTTTTGGAAAATCTATAAAAAAATCTTCGTAATAAACATTGATGAGAACCAAAATAGTTCGACAGGAATTTTTTATCAGATTTTTAGAAAAATGTCGTTTTTTTTGTGTCGTTGATAAAAAAATATTTAAAAAAAATTATTGTCTGATCAAAAGACATAGATTACAAGACGATAGATAGTTTTTTGAAATTGGTTTCTTTTAACACGAATTTAGCTAAAAATGTGCAAAAGTTCTTGTTACGCACCCTTTTACCAAAAAGGGTTAAACTACAAATCTGAAAAACTTATAGGTAATGTATATTGATCTGAGCCGGAAACGTACGAAAGGAATTTTTGATCAGATTGTGTTTTTGGAAAATATGGCAGTCTTTGTGTTTTCGAAAAAATTTATTATTTTTTTAATACTTGGTTAAATTATGGCTAATAATATTATGGATTTTTTGTATTTATAGCTAAGATAGTGCGTGAAAGTTCTTGGAATTAAAAATATTTAAAAAATAATATATTTTTCAATAGTTGCGCACTGAGTTACACCACACCACATTTCACTCTACACTGTAAAATATTTCTTATTAATCTAAAGAATACGAAACAAATGCAGAAAAAAACGCTGGGATATTTGGCAAATTATTTAAATTTTGTTTAAAAAAATTAAATGGAAGCTCTTAGTTCTCAAATAACGAATAAAAGTGATTATCAAAAAAACTGTTTTTTTGATGTGATAAATATACCGAGACATCCGGTATTATGATGACTTCTTACACCTATTAAATACCTGCAAAACCCTGAAATTTGTGAAAATTCACACTTCACTACAATTTTTTTCCACTAACGAAACAGAAAGTATACTGTTGGTTTTATGAGTTAAAAAATACTCTTTTTACTCCTTTTTACTGGTATCTAGCTTATTTCTCGACGTCTACGGCCCTATCCACACAGTTTCGTTCACAAATTCTACTTATAAATATCTTACAAGTTCGCAATATAGAACTGGTGAAAGTTGTGAGCCGCAAAAAGTAATATACTTGGTCAGCGTCCCGTATCCTTCTGAGTGTATGTCAGTGTTCTTTCCAGCCTCTTACAAGAAAATAAATGGGAAACGTAGAGTGAACAATAGCATTACAGGAATAGGCCATTTCAATTTTCTTTATAACACACACCAAAATTATGGTATATAATGTGTTTAGGGCGTATAAATATGCTGAAATGAGGTTTTTCTTTCACTAATAAGATTGTGAGGGCTTTTGTCTGTACTCTTTGGGTCGTTGCTTGACACATTTAATGAAATTTATTATTATTAGACATGGAACTGCAGATTTTTTACAAAAACTCAAAAGAAATATTTATGGTAAAACTCAAACATATCTGAATTAATTACAATATATTTGTATACCTATACATACGATTTAATTGACAAATTGCAAATTTATTTATTGCATGGTAGAAATTCTGAAAATTATGTATTTACATAACTGATTTTCTGAATGCAGTAGCCTGGCTGCGATTTAGTCGGTGCGAACTCTTTAGACGCCTGGGGCAAGACCAGGAAACTGCGCCCCTTATTTGCCCAGTATTACACTATTGAGAAGTGAAAAGCTCGAATACGTTATATATTTTCGTATTTAGTTTTTTTTTTTCGTTACAATATCAACAGAATTTAATAATAATAATATAATATACATTTTATGATTTTCTTTCTTCTTCTTCTTCTTCTACTTTCTGCCTCCGGTGTTCCGAGCGCGATTTGAAAACCAACGTTGTGTCGTCAGCATAGAGTATACTGGTTTGATCCTTATAAGTCGGGAAGTCGTTAATATATATGAGGAATAGTAAGGGACCAAGAATGGAACCCTGTGGGACCCCTATATTAACGGTCAGGAGATCAGATTTATGGTCTTTAGCTCACACTTGCTGTTTCTTTTCCTGTAGGTAGGATTCTCCTAGTTTTCCACTGTCATCATCAAAGCCATAATATGCAAGTTTTTTTAATAGAATCTGGTGAGATACACAGCCGAAAGCTTTGGTTAGCTCTAAAAAAGTTGACAAACAAAACTCACCAGATTCGATACCGTTTGATATTTCGTGAACAGAAAGAAAAGTTAGAATGGCGTCAGTAGTATACCTGTTGGATCTGAATCCGTACTGTCTGTCGTGGAATAGGCTATTATTTTCAAAATAGGAGAAAATTTGTGAAAAACTATAAAAGCAGAACAAATTATAGTGTTTTCGGCTGTCATTCAAGAAGACAATGATAGTATATTTTTATTACTTTTCCTAAGAAAAATGAAGGGAGCGTTAATATTAAGCCAAATTGGGAAAATATTTGATTATGGACAGGAGGAAGGCGTGGGAATATGTTTTGAGTTATAGCAAAAAAGTAACTGATACTATGCGTCATTACATTTTTCGCGAGATGATTGCAGAAAAATAAAACTGCAGAAGCAAGACTCTACACTATAAATAATATAAGATTAATAAATAAATAAAGCACTCGGTAAGTTTCACAAATATAAGTTTAATGTTACTCTATACGTATTTCGGCAGTGACGCCATCTACAGGAGTTCAAATTACAAACTATACTTATTTTTAACAGATACATTCAGTGGGAACAAATATTAATGGTAGGGAATACAAGTGTAAACAAAATTAGCAGATAAGGGAAAAAAAGTTTTTTACCGATTTATTAGGAATGAGTTGTAAACGTCAATCTGGTCATTCATTAAGGGAATTCCAGAGTTAATATTTTTGTGAATTTCTCAGTATTCTAAAAGGTTCAGTTTAAGACTTTTATTGTGAATGTGTAAGATTTTAAAGTCATTAACGGAAAGGTTATGATTATTGGTGATCATATATTCTGCTATGTTGGACTGTTCTACTTTTTTATTTTGGATGGCTTTCAATTGTTCACCAAATCTTGTAACAAATTTTCGACCTGTTTGGCCTATATATATTGTTGAACAATCTTGGCACGATGCTTGATAAACTTCACTTTTGTTGTGTAAATCAGTTTTATTTAATTTATTATTAACGAGTATATTTATAATTGTATATTTATTATAAAAGGCTGGAGTTTGGGGCTTTAATCGTTTAACCCATTTTGAGATTACGACAATTTTTATAATAATAAAATTTTCATTATTTGTGAAAATTGTGAATTAAAAAAAAGCACAACTCAAAAAGCTTGAGAGATAAAGTCCTACGGTTTGAAATTTGAATTCCTCGTGGTTTATTTGGTCTAGAAAAAAATTGAGGCTTTATTCGTTTTGCGTATTTTAAAATTATGACAAATTTTAATATGGTGTGATTTATAGAAATTTTCATTTTGGCATAGACGTATCTCAAAAACGAAATACGATCAAGACCTGCGGTTGAAATTTTTGAAATCCTAGGGTCCCAATTGACTTGTGACCAAATTTTGAAACAAAAAAATTTTTTGAAAATTTTTAATTTTTTTAATAAACAATGGTTAGGGATATAAATCTACGGTTTGAATTTTTAAAATTCTCATACATTATTTAGTTTAAAAAAAAATTGTGCTTTAATAAACCAGTTATTAAGTTTTGTTTGGGCAGTTATCCAAAACCCTTGAAAATGGCCAAAAATCGAAAAAATCGTAAGGGGTACCCCTTACGAAAATATCGATTTTCAAGCAAAAATTTTTTGTCTCCGATTTTATTGAAAATTGGTACAAATATGTATTTTTGGTCATAGATCAGGAAAAAATGGTCCATTTTGATGTTTGGGCAAAATTTTTGGAATTATAGGCAAAAAACTGATCCAAATAGGCTCTAACTCAAAAAATAGGAAAGTATGAATTTTTTAAATATTTTTTTCATAATCCTCACCCCAAAATTAGCTTAAAAAATATATTTTGACTAAAATCGTAGTCAAAAAATTTTTGACCAAAATTGCAATTTTCTTTTTTTAATTTTGTTGAAAAATTGATATATTTATGCATATTTAGTCTTGAATCACAAATATATGGTCACTTTTGAGTTACGGTCTAAAATTTTGACATTTGCGGCAAAAAAGTAAAAAAATATACTCCACAAAAAGGCTTAGAGCCGATGAAATGTGAGGCTGCCCTTTTTTTTAAATTATCTTAATAAAATATATTTTTAGAAGTTTCAAAATAGGATCAAAATTAAATAAATCAAATATAACTCCAGCCTTTTATAATAAATATACAATTAAAAATTTACTCGTTAATAATAAACTAGATAAAACTGATTTACACAACAAAAGTGGAGTTTATCAAGCATCGTGCCAAGATTGTTCAACAATATATATATATATATATATATATATATATATATATATATATATATATATATATATATATATATATATATATATATATATATATAGGCCAAACTTGTCGAAAATTTGTTACAAGATTTGATGAACATTTGAAAGCCATCCAAAATAAAAAAGTAGAACAGTCCAACATAGCAGAACATATGATCACCAATAATCATAACCTTTCCGTTAATGAGTTTAAAATCTTACACATTCACAATAAAAGTAATAAACTGAACCTTTTAGAATACCAAGAAATTCACATTTTTGTATATCGTTATTTTAATTTTTGTGTAACAATACCGAAGCTGTGATTTTTATCCTTTTGGATAAAGAATCTTTTTTATTTTGTTTTAACCAAGATTATAAAAACCATTGTCTTTCATTTGAATGTTTATAGACAAAGTACATATTTTCAACAAAATTTCTCGATTGCAATCCAACCTCGTTTGCACATCAAATAGCACATGAAAAAGATTAAAATCAGAGCGAGTATTTCCTTGGTTAGACCCATGAGTCTAACCTCAAAGACGAGACGTGATATCTTCCCCCTTTCATCCCCTTATCCACAAATACATGCTACACACGTATTTTTGTCACGTTTCGGATCGTAGTCACCAGGGATGGAATTTTTTCATACCCAATATCATTTTTTTTCACGAAAGAATTAAGTGAATGTTCAAACTATTCTTCATAAAGTATAAAGGTTCTGATGGCTAAAATTGGTTTGTTGTGAAATATAGAACAGGTAAACACAGGTCGTCCTAAGTGGAAATGATCACATATTATTTTATGGTGCGAAAAGGTTAGGATTTATATTTTATTGCAGAATTTTTATTGTTTTCCTGATATATTTATTTGTTTTACGAGTTTGTACAAGGTGTCTCAAAAGAAATTTTATATTTAGTGGATCGATTAAAAAAAAAAGTAAGCCGTATATAGAAAAAATGTTTATTAATTATTAAAATACACTTTTTGGGGATTTATTTCTTAAAAATAATATCGTCTAAATGTAGACCCTCGCGTTCTCGGCACTCATTTAATCGAACAGTAAAATTACTTATGACGTCTCGGCAGGTGGACTCAGGGATGACTGCCATTTCGTGACGGATATTTTCTTTCAAATGCGCCAGTGAAGTCGGTTTATTGGCGTAAACTTTAGATTTAAGATAACCCCATAGGAAAAAGTCCATAGGGGTTAAATCTGGACTGCGTGGAGGCCAATTTATGTCACCTCTTCGGGAGATCAATTTGCCTGAGAAAATTTCACGAACACGTGGCAGAGACATATTGGACGTGTGTGAAGTTGCTCCGTCCTGTTGGAACCATGTTCTTTGGTTATAGCCAGGAAAGTTTTGCAGTTCAGGTACCAAGAAGTTGTCTAACATCTCCACATAACGCTCTGAATTCACTGTAACTGCCCCCTTTCGTCTTCAAAAAAGTAAGGGCTGATAATTCCTCGCGCCGACATCGCAGACCATACGGTCACTTTAGGCGAATGTAGGGGTTTCTGATGTTTGCGTTTCGGATTCGTTGCACTCCAGTAGCGGCAGTTCTGCTTATTTACGTGGCCATTAAGATGAAAATGAGCTTCATCCGAAAACAAAATGTTGGTAAACGTTGAAAATCGCTCAATCACTTGATTTACGAAATTAAGCCTCTGAGTGGCATCTTGGGGCTTTAATTCTTGCACCAATTGAATTTTGTAGGGGTGCAGCTTTAGTTCTTTGTGCATAATGCGATGTAATGATGATCTATGCACATTTAAAGCACTTGCGCGCTTCCGAATTGAAAGGTTCGGGTCGTCACGAACAGACTGATTAACATTCTCCACGTTTTCTACCGTTCTTGATGACCTAGGTCGCCCGGATTTTGATTTATCCAGCGTTTTACCAGTCTCTTCAAACTTTTTAACTCAATGTCGAATGAGAGGAATGCTTGGCGCATCATTTAAGTGGCGAAAACCTCGAATACTGCAGAATTTTCTACGCGCTACAGTCGCCGAAACACCGTTTTTGTAAAACTCTCGCACGCATAACGCGCGGTCTGCTCCCGAGAAACGCTCCATAGCGACTATATTCCCAAGAGCCAGGCTACCGATTGACATAACCCCCGCGCCCCTCGGATACGTTGCGTTCACGCAGTAAGCTAAATAAATATAAAATTTCTTTTGAGACACCTTGTCGAACATGCTGCACTCTGAAATGCTACAGTCAAACGTTAGAATGCAGTATTGCTCTTATGGGAACGGTGTTGTCAAATGTTTAAAAATGACAAACATGTCAATGAACCCAAAATATTATACGTAATTTTATATTCTTTTGTTGATGATTTATTCAAATTAAATGGAAAAAGTATCAGGGAAAAATGAATAACCATTTGTACCACGTTTTGAACGATCAGCGCGTTTTACAGCTGGAATCTCGCCAAGGAAAAAAAGAATAGAGTTATTGGGAGTGTAACAGCAATAATTTATTTCTTAGAAAGGGCATTTGTTTTGGATCATCTATACATTAAAAGTAGAGACCGGTAAAAATATGCAACGGTACTTTTGCCATAGGCGTGCTATTTTAAACTTTATTTTAACAAAAAACCAACAAAAAACAAAAGAATAAAACACTTGTACCGCAATGAATTCTTATCTTAATAACGACACCTCATTATTTTGGGATTATATCCGAGATAGGTAATTCCGGTCACTCCTTTGCCATTGGTCAGATTTTGATAAGATATTAAATTTTTATACGGTACACTATTTGTCAGCAGGGCACATTACAAATATATATATAATTACATTTTATTTCTACAGATAACACATGTGCCGCTTTTTATCGAAAAACACCTAACTAAAGTACCGTTGCATATTTTTGCCGGACTCTAATTATAAGACACTAGTATATAAATTATGTACATATTAAACCCGTAATTAAAAATATATGATTAATTAAAGTAGGATAATAAAAATTGAAGTGTGTATTTTCACACATTTCAGGGTTTTACAGGTATTTAATAGGTGTAAGAAGCCAACATAATACTGGATGTCTAGGTATATTTATCACATCAAAATCAACAGTGTTTTTGATAATCACTTTTATTCGTTATTTGAGAACTAAGAGCTTCTATTTGATTTTTTTAAACAAAATTTAAATAACTTGCGAAATTTCCCAGCGTTTTTTTTTTTCTGCATTTGCTTCGTTTTCAAGTCTCCATTAGATTAATAAGAAATACTTTACAGTGCAGAGTGTAGTGTGGTGTGGTGTGAGTAATTCAGTTCGCAACTATTAAAAAAATATACTACTATTCTTTTTTTAATGTATTTAATTCCAAAAAAATACACGCACTATCTTAGCTATAAATACAAGAAATCCATAAAATTATTAGCCATAATTTAACCATGAATTAAAAAATTAATTAATTTTTTCAAAAACACAAAAACTGCCATATTTTTTAAAAACACAATCTGATCAAAAATTCCTCTCATACGTTTCCAGCTTAGATCAATGTACATTACCTATTTTTTTTTTTTCAGATTTTTAGTTTACCTTTTTGTAAAAGGGTGCGGGACAAAAACTTTTGCATATTTTTGGCTAAATTCGTGTTAAAAGAAACGATTTTCAAAAACTATCTATTGTTTCGTAATCTACGTCTTAAGAGCTTTCTTTTGATACCACACAATAA
This sequence comes from Liopterus haemorrhoidalis, assembly GCA_963971575.1. Classification (NCBI taxonomy): domain Eukaryota; kingdom Metazoa; phylum Arthropoda; class Insecta; order Coleoptera; family Dytiscidae; genus Liopterus; species Liopterus haemorrhoidalis. Next base: position 10,318,134 of record OZ020618.1, on the reverse strand, counting down.
ATTTAAAAAAAATATTTTCTTTTAACCAAGGCTTCGAACCGTTATTTTTTTCGTTTCGGTTTTCGTACTGGTTCAATTAAAAAAATATATATCGGTTCGGTTCCGGTTTTTTTCAGTTTTCGGCTTTCAGTTCAGTTCCGAGTGATAAATTTTTAAATGCTTTTATTTGTATTAGAAATTTATTTTCTACTATAATTTAGAAGAACATTTTATTCCTTATTCTGTGATAATCATACCAAGAATTATCAAGAATTATCTGAACAAAAATTCCTGTTGAACCATTTTGGTTCCCATGAATGTTCATTACGGAGATTTTTTTTAGATTTTAGATCAATCCCTTTGGGGACCCTATCTCTCACTCTATCTCCCACACGGGCGACAAAAGTTTTTTTCAAACATTTTTGGCAAAAATTCAATAAAAAAAATTGATTATTCAAAAATAAAAATTTGATGTTGATACACGCGTTTGAGGTTTCATTTGGTATGCCACTCAAAATTTTAAAAAAATATTTATTTTTTTATTAAATACATATTTGTTTATATTTATCCCGCGCTGTATTTTTTTGAACTCTCTATAGTTTTCCTATATGTGGTTCAAAAAGTTGTACAAGTATGCCGAATTTCAACTTTCTATGTTCAACCGTTTGGCTACAATTTCTACCGTACAGACAGACAGACAGATATATGAGTGACGTTATAAGGATTTTTTGGTGGTCATACCTACAAAACACTAAAAATATATGGACTCCTGATCATTCAGGGCAATATTGTGGGAAAATCATTAGCATTTGTCGCAAGAGGACGCCGTTCAAGTATTTTCATTAAAATGCACAATACAAAATAGTTAATGAAGTACAGCCAGCGCTCATTTGCACAGAACCCCGCGTAGTTAGGGTTGCCAGGCGTCCGGATAAAGCAGGACATATTTAGGCTTTTTGATTGCGTGTCCAGCCAAAATAAACGGTGTCCGGCTTGTCCGGCTTTTGTTAGGCTTTTTACATTTCGCAAACGAGCGAGCGCCGTTTTCTGAACAATAACAAAGAGAACGTTAATTTCAAGAAGCTGTTAGCACACAAGAAATGGGTAGCCTATTTTAAGTCGATGAGTAATCAAGATTGCTTTTCAGAATTCCTAACTATTTGTCAGTATTACTTTGCGATCCCAGGACATAACGCAAACGTTGAAAGAGTTTTTTCCTTGATAGGTAAGCAATGGTCAAAAGAACGCAACAGATTACATGTTAACACTGTAGCTAAAATGTTGGTAGTAGAATTTAATTTAAAACATTTGACGTGTAAGGATTTTTACAACTGCATTTTGAAAGAAACTGAGCTTTTAAAGCAGATTTCTGCCAACCAAAAATAGGAATAATTATTTTTATTGTTTAACTTAAAGTTTTGTTTTGTTTTTGTTTTGTTTAGATTGTTTTTTTATTTTGTTTTGCTTTGGGAAGTAATAGTAAGTAAATAAGACTTATTTGTACAATTGCCTTTATTTAATTTAAGAAGAATTTAAAAATGTTGATAAATGTTTATCTAGAATATAATTTTGACTGATGACTTTATTTGACTGATTAATAATAAATTATTTAGATTGATTTGGCGTTTTATATATTTTTTATTTATTTTTCATTAGAATTTAACAAGAATTATGGTAATAATCAAAAAAGCTTGATTCTACATAATTTTTTTTTGTCGAACCTATTAATACTGAAAAACAAAATCCTCAATAATGTAGGGTGTCCGGCTTTTTTACCCAAACGTCCGGCCAAACTGGCTGGTCTGTTCGGCTATTAGGTTTGGCGACCTGGCAACCCTACGCGTAGTTAAAGTACAGTCAGCAGTTACTTAAGCCCTATTATGTTTGGGTTCGGCTCTGGTTCTATCCACTGAAATTGTCTATTAAATATTAGGTTTGAATCAATTTTCTGTATCGATTTCTTCTTTTCTGAACACGCTGACCAACATCAACACAACAATTGTTCCCTTGAGTTGAAACTTAGTATCCTTCGTAATTGACATTGAATATTCATACTTGAGGTCCAAATATAACCTCAAATGTAGCCGTAAGTAATTCACAAGACGTCTGGTATAAGATAACCAACAGTAAATGCTCTCGCAAACTCTTGCATACGTAATTACTGCGCTTGCGCTTTAAACATTTTAAAGTAAATTGTTTCAAGGGATTATATGAATATTTTGTTATTTAACTTTGTGCTTATTAAAAAAGGGAAAGGAGATTTAAAATACTGTTAGCAAGGAAGTATAAATAGAAGAAGTTCTGGAGCAGTGCTTTCCAAACTTTTTTAGAAGAATTTCGAGAAATCTGATGAGCAAAAAAATGATTTCATGAAATCTGATGAGCAAAAAAAGATTTCGAGAAATTTAATGAGCAACAAAAAGAAACTTCTAGAAATCTAATGAGAAAAAATATTTCGAGAAATCTGATAAGTAAAAAACAGGATTTCGAGAAACCTGATGAGCAAGAAAAGGATTTCATGAAATCTGATTAGCAAAAAAAAAAAGATTTCGATATATTCGATGAGCAAAAAAATATGTCAAGAAACCTGATAGGCAAAAATCAGGATTTCGAGAAACCTGATGATCAAGAAAAGAATTTCAAGAAACCTGATTAGCAAAAAAGATGGATTTCAAGAAATGCGATGAGGAAAAATATATTTCGAGAAAGCTGATAAGCAAAAATCAAGATTTCGAGAAACCTGATGAGCAAGAAAAGGATTTAGAGAAACGTGATTAGCAAAAAGGATGGATTTTGAGAAATCAGATAAGCAAAAAAAATATTTCGAGAAACCTGCTGAGCTAAAAACAACATGTCGAGAAACCTAATGAGCAAGAAAAGGATTTAGAGAAACTTGATTCGCAAAAAAGATGGGTTTAGAGAAATCAGATGAGTAAAAAAAATATTTCGAGAAACCTGGTGAGCTAAAAATAGCATTTCGAGAAACCTAATGAGCAAGAAAAAGATTTTTTAGAAAACCTGATAAGCAAAAAAGAAGGATTTGGGAAACTTGATTAGGAAAAATGGATTCTTAAAAATCTGATGAACAATACAAAGATTTGGACAAATCTGATGAGCAAAAAAATTATTTCAAGAAATATTTCAAAAAAATATTAGAGAAATCTGATGAGTAAAAAATAGGATTTCGGGAAACCTGATGAGCAAGATAAGGATTTCAAGAAATCTGATTAGCAAAAAAGAAAGATTTCGAGAAATGCGATGAGGAAAACAATATTTCGAGAAACCTGATAAGCAAAAATCAGGATTTAGAGAAGCCTGATGAACAAGAAAAGGATTTCAAGAAACTTGATTAGCAAAAAAGATGGATATCAAGGGATCAGATGAGTAAAATAAATATTTTGAAAAGTCTGGTGTCCTGAAAACAGCATATCGAGAAACCTAAAGAGCAAGAAAAGGATTTAGAGAAACCTGATTAGCCAAAAAAGATGGATTTCGAGAAATCAGATGAGCAAAGAATGGATTTTTAAAAATCTGATGAACAATACAAAGATTTGGACAGACCTGATGAGCAAAAAAATTCTATCCACACCTTCTGATAAATGGTTTCATAAAATGGTTTTATCAAACCAACTGCGAAGGAATAAATGCATTTATAAAAATTTTTACGGGGGGCTCGTAAAAATTTAAAGAAATCGAGATCGAGAAATCAAGAGAAAGCGAGATCGTGATTTCTTACTAAATTTTAATTACAAAATTATAGCTGCAACTACAGCAATTCTTTTTCGTTTCACGATTTCCGATATTTGTTGAAATTTGTGCGACAGTATTTTTCAGGTTATGAAAAGTGAGATAGCTAATGTGTTTATAAATCTGTCTCATTAATATAGCACACTAACTACAAAGCTTGGAAAACTTTCTAAAGTCGACAACGAATAGTCTATTAAATTTAGAGCTGTGAACGATCGCTTTAGTTACCATATGACAAACTTGTTAGTGACAATCAACAGTGAACAACTCATAGCGTATAGTCTACTAATTTTAGAGCTGTGAATGTAGATTTATTGACTGCAATTTTTAAAAGTTGTCCCAATATTTGAAGTGATTTCTCGTTCTGTAATAACAAGATTTTAAAATTATCCTGTATGAAGATTGCACATAGTATTAAGAAAAACAGATTAAACCATTGTTGTAAAAAAAAATCTCTAACTTCGGTTAATAATGCTGCCTGACGAATCAACATGCATGAGAAATTTAGTTCTTTAATTCGAAATATTCCTATTTTAATCCAACTCTTTAATTAAGGGATAACAAGCCTATAGGGAAATTTTGAATTTTGGTGTAAACATGGATTTATATTCAGGGTCATATTTTGCATAAAGGTTGTAGACCTTGTATTTTCCCAAATTATTACCATAATATAAAGCTCTCAGAAGGAAATAAATTTGAATCGAGTTAAACGTGGAAAATTAAGAAAGTTGTGAAAAAGGTAATTTGTGATTTAATTAAAAAATTGAGGATAAAATTCAAATGAAAAAAGATCTTAGTGGGTAAGATTCAAATTAAGGAAAAATATTTTTTAATCGCGGAATTTAAAGCTGCTGGCAAATATTCAAGTTAATAAGCAAGATCGACATCTTGCCTATTTAAAGTTCTTGTGGCTAATCTGTCAGATTTTACCCACATATTAATTTCTATATTCATTTTCTTGAGCTTTTGGCGCTTGATTTTAAAAACAAGCTTATAAATTGACCGAGCAGTTTGTTGAAAGTGAGCGTTAAAAGAAACAAGTTTATGAAAAAATGGATATTAATCGTGAAGGTTTTCGTTGGATGATTTTTTACGATTTTAGTAAAGGCCTAACTCAACAACAATGCATAGATTAGCTTCGTTTAACTTTTGGTAATGAAGCACCATTATAAAAGACTGTTTACAATTGGTTTGCAGAATTTCGTCGTGGTCGTGCATCCGTCAGTGATGAATCTCGTGAAGGTCGACCAAAATTGGTTGTGATCCAAAAAAACATCGATGATGTGCGCAATATGATTGAAGAAGATCGGCATGTGGTTTACCGTGAGATAGAGGCATCCTTTGGCATATCGCAAACTGCAATACATTCGATTTTGCATGAACATTTAGCTGTGAAAAAGATTTGTTCCCGATGGATTCCGCATAATTTGACCGAAGCTGAAAAAAAAGGCTCGTGTTGATTGGTGTAAAAGAATGCTAAAAAATCCACCTATGCACTGCAAAATCCGTATACAACATCATTACAGATGACGAAACTTGGATTTATTCCAGGGCTTCGAACCGGAACTGAACCGAAAACCGAAAACCGAAAAAAACCGTTATTTTTGTCGGAACGAAAACCGGAACTGAACCGAAAAAAAATATCGGTTTATTTCGGTTGAGATTATGTTTATGTGAGTGAATATAAAATACATTTTATTTAAGATTATTTTTTAAACTGATAAGCAGAAAAAAATCGTAATTTGTTTAACTGAAAAGTAGAAAAAAAAGCGCTACTATTAAATCGGGGGGGGGGGGGGGGTTGAACGCCCAGAACCCAGCCTGGCAGCGGCCTTGGAATAATTATCACAAAATAAGGAGTAAAATGTTCTTCTACCATAAATTATAGTAGAAAATAAATTTCTAATACAAATAAAAGCATTTAAAAATTTATCACTCGGAACTGAACCGAAAACCGAAAACTGAAAAAACCGTTATTTTTGCCGGAACGAAAACCGGAACCGACCGATATATATTTTTTTAATTGAACCGGAACGAAAACCGAAACGAAAAAAATAACGGTTCGAAGCCCTGATTTATTCATATGAACCGGAAGCTAAGCAACAATCCACTTTTTGGGTCTTCCAAAATAAACCGAAATCCACAAAAGTTGTTCGTTCACGAAGCACTTCCAAGAAAATGATCGGTTGTAGTGGACATGTCGCAACCATGCCTTTAAAGGATCGGAGAACAATTAATGCTGAATGGTATACAACAATTTGTTTGCCAGAAGTCATCGATAAAATCAGGAAAAACAACCAAAAACATAGTATCATTGTTCATCATGACAATGCAAGCTCACAGCACGTCAAACAATTGATTATTTGAAGGATAAAAATAACGAATTAATGTCTCATTGCCCGTATTCACCTAATTTATCCCCTAACGACTTTTTTGTTCCCCAATGTCAAACAAAAAATGCGTGGTCAGCGATTTCATCACCTCAAGAAGCTGTTGAAGCCTTCGAAAACCATGTTTTTGAGATACCAACTTCAGGGTGGAAAAATAGTTTCGAGAATTGGTTTGGACGCATGCAAAAGTATATAAATCTTAAAGGCGAATATTTTGAAAAGCAACAAAACAGTTTGTTCCAAAAAAAAAAAAATTTTTTTTTCTTAGTTTTTGTAAAAACTTAAAAGATAGCCCCCGTATCTTTTATTTCAGTCAGCTTTCTCAAAATATACGCTTCTTTTTAAATACTTTTTGGTTAACCAAGCATCAAAATATCTTTCTTTTAATTTTTTATTCAATTTTAAGTGCTCATGAAGTTTTCAAGTGTTTCAAAGGCTTTAGCGCCATCTTTCCACCCTAATAAACCTAAGGTACACTTCATTTTCACTTCTTCTTTTGAATGAATAATAAGTATTACTTTATCAAAAATTAACCGATGCAATATTAAATGTTCATGGTAATTTCGCACTAATGTATCAAATGGAAGTTTATTAATTGTTAATAGCATCCTTTAAATTAGTTTATGTGTGTCTATTTTTAGGAAAGTTAAAGCTTTATATGAAACCAGAACCATATATGTGTGGCGTTACGGTCAACATGCATGCTCTGTAATTAACATTTTCGCGTTCTATATTTGGAATGTAATTTCATGAATGTAGATGAAATAATGAAGTAGAAAAAAATGGTTAGAAATTTTTTGTTTCCGAATCTCTACTATTATATTGTACAAGTGTTGGTATATATGTTCTATTCAACTTCTAGTGTATCTTCATTTTTCCGGTAACGCGGAGAGAGGAAAATGAACCGCCGTCTTATCCGGGTGATATTTTTTTAGTGCTTAGACTTAATTTTATTTCGACAGGGGGTACTGACTAATTTTTATTGATAAAAATAATGCATTTTTTCCTCGAAACCGTGTCGAATCAAAGTCACCATTGATCGGCACGGACAGGTTTTATCAGACGATAATTCAAAAATATTCTTAATACAAGACGGCCGGTCCAGAATATCTACGGCGAGAATCAAAGTGTTAAATGGTAATAATGATTCAGGATAGCTTTTTGGACAAGCGAGATAATATTTTGAGGTATCAGAAAACATTTTTCAAAGAATCTGGGCCATTATTGAGCATTTTGAGGCAAAAATATGCTTACAAGGTTGCAAAAGGAAACAGCTGTCATTTTTTGCATTTTAAAATGTGACGAGATTTCTCATATTGAACGTGTTTCTTGACAGAAGAATACTAATTACGGATTCAAGGTAAATTAACAATAAAGTTGAAGACATTTGCAAGACGAATTTTCATAAAATAGTGTTAAAAATAGATTTATATATATTAAAAATTTCAGGGTTAATCAAAGTGTTAAGTGGTGATAATGGTTCAATATAGCTTTTTTGACGTGCGAGATAATATTTTGAGGCATCAGAAAACATCTTTCAAAGAATCTGGGCCATTATTGGATCATTTTGAGGCAAAAATATGCTTACAAGATTTGAAAAGGTGACATCTGTCAAATTTTTTGCAATTTAAAATGGGACGAGATTTCACATTTTGAACGTATTTCTTGACAGAAGAAAACTAATTAAACTTACCGATGAGCGACGAGTTTTATAATAGACAAGTGCGACAAAATGCCTTATTATATTAAAACGAAGCGACGAGTAATAACAACGTAGGGGAGAAGACCGGCGTAGCCGGGCTGAGGCCCCTAGTTTTTTTTATATTCTAATAGCTCTAAAAAAAGAGATCTCATGTTTATTTTTAGAGTTTTGTAGGCATGACTAAAAACCCCTTATAACGTCACTCTGTCTGTCTGTTTGTTTGTAATTGTGGCTAAACGGCTGAACATAGAAAGTTGAAATTTGACATGCTTATTCAACTCTTTGACCCACATATAGAAAAAATACTGAGAGTTCAAATAACACATTACGAAAGAAATATAAACAAATATGTATTTGATGAAAAAATAAATATTTTTTATAAATCCCGAGTGGAGGATAAAAAAAAAATTTATCGCGGAAAAAATATAAACAAATATTTATTTAATGTAACAATATGTTTTCTTTTTAATTTTGATTGGATTTTTGATAATTTTGATACATGGATAGTCAAACAATTTTTTTTATGGAATTTCAGACGGTTTCATCTAAAATTCTGAAAAAATCTGTAATGTACATTCATAGGAACTGGAATAGTACAACAGGAATGTTTGATTAGTTCAGTTTTTCAAAAAATATCGAATTTTATGCGCAATTGAAAAAAATTATTATTTTTTAAAATTTATTGGTGTTATCAAACAAAAGCTCTCAAAACATAGATTAAACTAAAATTAGTTTTTTTTTTTTTAATTTATTTATTTTAATACGATTATTAGTAAAAGTTTTCGAAAATATCTCTTAACCCAAAGGGATTAATCTAAAAATCTAAAATAATTCTGAGTACTGCTCATTAATGTGAACCGAAATAGTACCACAGTAATTTTTGATCTGATAATTATTTCGTAAATTATCGAATTTTTTTGCGAACTTCGTGCTTACGTTATATATATGTATGTTAATTTTCTACTTGCAACATAGAGTTAAATTTTCTATTGCATATTCTATCTCCACTATGAGTTTTAGACAAAAACTTTTTAAAAAAAATTTGTTCAGAATTTTAGTCCCTACACGTCCCTATTTTGAATAAAAAAGTCTCAATTTTTATGAATTAAGGCACACAATATTTTTTGTATTTTTATCTGAAAATAACAATTGCCATGCACAGTTAGGATTTTCCTAAACAAAATGATCAAAAGCTTCAATCAATCGGTAAAAGTGACTAGATTTGAAAATCTAGTTTCGGTTAAAGCAAAGAAATCGTCTATATCTCGAAAGTGAGAAAAATTGGAGATCTGCGGTATCTATTTTTAAAATCCTAATGTTTTATTTAGTCGAGAAAATTTTGGAGACTTAATAAAATTACTCATTTGTTTTTTTGGATTATTAAACCAAACCTTCAAATTTTTTCGGTGTTCTAATCGGATTTCAGCCTTTTGCTATAAATTTAAAATAAAAATTTACAAAATCGTGTCATACTTTACTGAAAATATTTTATATTGACGCAACAAACTCAAAAGACACTTGGTTTGATTAAATTTTATATTTATTAAGATTTTGAGTAAAGAACCCTAGTGTTGGTTCTTTACTCAAAATCTTGTCAAAATCACAGTCTGTTGTACAGAGAAACAGAAATTGTTTGCTAATTATATCACTCCAGTCTATTATATGCAATCAAATGCCAAACCAATAAGACCGTGGTTTACGTTTGTCATTAACAGAGATAATATTAGCTTTGAGTGGTCTGTCAAGGCTCAAAGATATTCTGCAGGAGACAACTTATCCTTTGTCAATATCTTCAATAGATTTCAACTATCAAAATTGTTTAAATCATCAAAGCAATGCTTTCCAACCAGTGTGTCGCGATACCTTGGTGTCAATAGAAATAATAAGGTCTCCAAAATCAATTGTCCATCACAGTTTTACCACAAAAGATCACTGCTCTAAGGAATGTAAGAATCTTTTATTCTTCTCTGTTAAGTACAATTTAAAACACAATAATTTTATTTGACTGTTTGTTCTTTTTCAAAAAAATCCATTTCCAGTATTAAATTTTCATAAAATCCCTCTTTACATTCAACGTTGAAAATTGTTCTGGATAAACATAAACTTCAATATTTTGTCGATAAATTGAAACCTTGCCTGTGGACATACGTGTATATTCATAGTTAAATAATTAACAAACATAAATCCACATAAGCTTTTTGGGCAGGCACAGTACTGCATTCTATCGGCGCAAAAGTTAAGCTCATGCTCATTACTATAAGCCTGTTTTAACTACTGAATAAATAACAATGCAGCGGGATTTAAAAGTCAAATATTTCAAATGATTTTATATATAGAATTTTTTTAGGAAGTCTGTTCTAACTGCCTAAATCGGATTATAAATTATTATTCATAAAGTTTATTCATAAATTTATTAACAACCAGCTAAAGTACCCATACTTTGTTTATAGGTAGCTCTCTCCATAGCTCCCTAAATATATATCTTATTAAATTCTGCATTAAAGGGACAGGAATAGTTTTATTTCTCAAATTCATATTTGCTGTTAAGTAAATGATAAATGAGATATTTCATCCTTATAGGCAGAGCCGTAGCAACGCCTTGGCTTTGGGGCAAGTGCAAGGGGCGCAAGGCCTGAGGGTCGCCATTTTTTTAATCATTTGTATTTTAGAAGTGAGGACGTATTTGTTTTTCGACATCATTTGTATTTTAGAAATGATGATTTTTTTGTCATCACTTGTATATAAGAAGTGAGGACGTTTTTTTTTAGGTCATCACTTGTATTTTCACCTGTTTATTAAAATAAAAATGACGCCCTCCTTAAATAAAACAACATCTTAAGAATCGTATTTCCGGACGTACATTAGAAGCGATGCTACAATAACAAACATGTAATTAAATTTATAATAACTGTTCAAATAAATACAAGGTGTCTCAAAAGAAATTTTATATTTAGTGGATCGATTAAAAAAAAAGTAAGCCGTATATAGAAAAAATGTTTATTAATTATTAAAATACACTTTTTGGGAATTTATTTCTTAAAAATAATATCGTCTAAATGTAGACCCTCGCGTTCTCGGCACTCATTTAATCGAACAGTATAATTACTTATGACGTCTCGGCAGGAGGACTCAGGGATGGCTGCCATTTCGTGACGGATATTTTCTTTCAAATGCGCCAGTGAAGTCGGTTTATTGGCGTAAACTTTAGATTTAAGATAACCCCATAGGAAAAAGTCCATAGGGGTTAAATCTGGACTGCGTGGAGGCCAATTTATGTCACCTCTCCGGGAGATCAATTTGCCTGAGAAAATTTCACGAACACGTGGCAGAGACATATTGGACGTGTGTGAAGTTGCTCCGTCCTGTTGGAACCATGTTCTTTGGTTATAGCCAGGAAAGTCTTGCAGTTCAGGTACCAAGAAGTTGTCTAACATCTCCACATAACGCTCTGAATTCACTGTAACTGCACGCCCCCTTTCGTCTTCAAAAAAGTAAGGGCCGATAATTCCTCGCGCCGACATCGCAGCCCATACGGTCACTTTAGGCGAATGTAGGGGTTTCTGATGTTTGCGTTTCGGATTCGTTGCACTCCAGTAGCGGCAGTTCTGCTTATTTACGTGGCCATTAAGATGAAAATGAGCTTCATCCGAAGACAAAATGTTGGTAAACGTTGAAAATCGCTCAATCACCTGATTTACGAAATTAAGCCTCTGACTGGCATCTTGGGGCTTTAATTCTTGCACCAATTGAATTTTGTAGGGGTGCAGCTTTAGGTCTTTGTGCATAATGCGATGTAATGATGATCTATGTACATTTAAAGCACTTGCGCGCTTCCGAATTGAAAGGTTCGGGTCGTCACGAACAGACTGATTAACATTCTCCACGTTTTCTACCGTTCTTGATGACCTAGGTCGCCCGGATTTTGATTTATCCAGCGTTTTACCAGTCTCTTCAAACTTTTTAACCCAATGTCGAATGAGAGGAATGCTTGGCGCATCATTTAAGTGGCGAAAACCTCGAATACTGCAGAATTTTCTACGCGCTACAGTCGCCGAATCACCGTTTGTGTAAAACTCTCGCACGCATAACGCGCAGTCTGCTCCCGAGAAACGCTCCATAGCGACTGCATTCCCAAGAGCCAGGCTACCGATTGACATAACCCCCGCGCCCCTCGGATACGTTGCGTTCACGCAGTAAGCTAAATAAATATAAAATTTCTTTTGAGACACCTTGTATTTTATAACTTTCAAAATATACCAAACTTTTGGCCGCTACTGTACATTGATTATGATGTTCCGCAAAAATTGTGTTATAATCAAAAGTGTTCCGCGACTGCGAAAAGATTAAGAATTATTGCTTTGTGCCTTGGAGATTGCTCAACATGAAGTAAGCTTATTACTTCAAGTTCCAATTATTAATTAAGTCAAGCTTTATTTTGTAATCAAAAATATAAAAGGACTGATTCCAATTTGTCCAACAACTGTAAAGTTAGCTATATTTTCTCTCTGCTACATCCTATATAAGTTCTCGTTCATCCCAACGAGTAAAAAAACAAAAATAAAAAGAAAAGTAAAAAAGTAATATGTCAACATCTACTTTTTTTCTATTCTTTAATGTTCTCCACCTCAATCCTGTCTATCACACAGACTATTTGAAATGAAAAACGAATTGATGGACCAGTGTTTACGATTTCTTTTTGTTTCTTTTGATAAAAAAGTAACCTCAGGCTACGTTTCCTGTCTAATAGTTAGTTCAATAACTCTGTGATGTCTGTCTTTAACAAGTTGAAACGCCAACTGAATTGGAGGAACGATTGAGCTGGAAGGTAAGACATAAATAGGTCAATGGGACTCATTGACCTAATAGCCTGGGAATAGACTCGTTACAGGTATTACATTGTAATGATGTAGTTACTATGTAATAGGCAATTTAATGACTAAAACTCTCAATAACATTGATGGAGACATCAGTAATGATCCATGATTGGTATAGATTTTTTGTAAAATTCATTTAAAATTCCATATAGTTCTACACACCATCATTTTCAAGTGATACAGTATGTAATTAAAATAAAGTAAATCTTCAGCTGACGATGCTAAGTGTACCGTGGCGCAATGCAACCAAGAGAAGAGAAATGCACAAATAATCTATACTCTATCTCCGAAAGACTGATAGTAATATAATTTATTATTTGTAAAAAGTTATTGTATTATCACACAAAAGCGGAAAAACAAAAGCGACAAAATATGAATAGTTCGAAACGAAATATTGTTAAAAACAACCGAGTGTGCCGCACATAGTATATGGGAATACGAACTAGGGTTAAACACAATAGGCCATAAAAATTTGACCATAAAATTTTGAGGAAAGATATGGTCACAGGGGTGTGTTTAATGATATGATAAATATAGTCACATACGTGCGTTTAATAAAATGATTAATAGTAATATAGAAATACACAAAACCAATTTAAACGTGTTTAAAATGTACACGCCACTGGTAACTGCCTGAAAAAATGGTTTATTACTAGCAGGCTTTCAGAGATAGAGTGTAGACAGTATTAACTTAATTGTATAATATTAATTAATATTATAAAGAAGGCAGAATCAATGCTGGCATTAGATCTCGTTTCTTTGTATGAATAATCTTTTTAGACAAACTGTTTTATTGCTTTTCAAAATATTCATCTTTAAGATTTATACACTTTTGCATGCGTTCAAACCAATTCTCGAAACATTTTATCCACTCTGAAGTTAGTATCTCAAAAACATGGTTTTCGAAGGCTTCAACAGATTCTTGAGGTGATGAAATCGCTGTCTACGCATTTTTTGTTTGACATTGGGGAAGTCGTTAGGGGATAAATCAGGTGAATACGAGCAATAAGACATTAATTCGATGTTTTTCTCTTTCAAATAACCAATTGTTTGACGTACTGTGTGGGAGCTTGTATTGTCATGATGAAGAATGATGGGACGTTTTTGGTTGTTTTTCCTGATTTTGTCGATGACTTCTGGTAAACAAATTGTTGTATACAATTTAGCATTAACTGTTCTTCGATCCTCTAAAGGAATGGTTGTGACATGTCCAGTACAACCGAAGAAACAAGCGATCATTTTCTTGGAAGTGTTTTGTGAACGATTTTGTGGGTTTCGGTTCATCTTGGAGGACCCAAACAGTGGATTGTTGCTTAGTTTCCGGTTCATATGAATATATGAATAAATCCGAAAAAGTTTCGTCACCTGTAAGATTATTATATGCTGTAGTTTACTAAGGTTATTGTTCTTTATAGCACCTGAGGAAGCTAACAATGGTTTAGCGAAACGTTGTGTTTCTAAAATATACGTATTGTCCAAAAAGCTGAGTGACTCCTTTTCTTTCTCTTACTAAATGTTCATGCAAAATCGAATGTATTGCAGTCTGCGATATGCCAAAGAATGCCTCTGTCTAACGGCTTACCTGCCGATATTCTTCAATCATTTTGCGCACAGCATCGATGTTTTTTTGAATAACAACCGATTTTGGTCGACCTTCACGAGATTCATCACTAACAAACACACGACCACGACGAAATTCTGCAAACCAATTGTAAACAGTCTTTTCTGATGGTGCTTCATTATCAAAAGTTCAACGAAGCGAATCTATGTATTGTTGTTGAGTTAGACCTTTACTAAAATCGAAAAAAATCATTCAACGAAAACCTTCACGAGTAATATCAATTTTTTCACAAACTTGTATTTTTTAACGCTCACTATCAACAAACTACTCGGTCAATTTATAAGCTGCCACTGATTTCATAATAACAAATGTCATATTTTTACGAATATAGTAATGACACATTTCAATATTGCCATCTAGTGGTCGTTTGTAAAAACATAAAAGGTAACCCTCGTATACAGTGTCTAAAGTCGATAATTATTAGCGCCTAGTTTTATTTTGTATGCAACCCGCAGTACAGTACCGTATTGCTGGTCACTTATTACATATTTACGCGGTAAGGTAACCCTCGTATGTCTCGTATTGGTTTAGCAAACTTATAACAATCCTGCCGAAAGGTTACTTCAAAGACAATTCGAACCGAAAAGTTCCAGCAATTTCGGAAAGAGATAGAACCTTGGTTACATGGTGTAAATTCCTATTCTCCTAGGCTTTAGATTTTAGCGTAAGGAACTCACCCGTAAGGTCAGGTGGTTTGCGGAAATTAGAAAGTTAGTGACTCTGTGAAATTGTGTCAGTTTTGAAAATTGACAAATTATCTGATAGTGATAAGGATATGACGTACAGAACTGAAATAGGCTTAACCTCGAAATACATGTCGAGATTTGACATGACATGTTATTTTCTCATTTTATATAGGTTGACATGACATGGGTATACTGTAGACACGGTATTTCATATTAATAACCGTAATGCTATTTGTCATTATTACTACACGAAACACTGGATTACATATATTTCCTGAATTGGTTAAACTAATGAAAAATTACAGACCTGAAAAGTTATATATAATCGCCAGATCGAGAATATCTATTATGTAAAAAATACAATACAAAAGAAAAAGTAGCACAAAACTCAACAAAACATCAAAGTGGAAGACATTTTATTGATGCCCATGTACTAGATATTGAAGATAGTTGCATTAGCGTAAATTTCGTAAATCGAAGTAAAACGAAAGACGTAAAACGAAACTTTCAAACAAAGAGTCGAACCCAAATTTATTTCGTTCCGGTTTACGGTTACGTTTCAAGTAAATGTTTTTCGTTCCAGTTTCGGTTTCAGTTCATTTAAAAATTCCGGTTCAGTTCCGGTTTGGTTCCGGTTCAAATAATAATAATAATAATAATAAATAAAAATTTGGTCCCGTTTCGGTTTCAGTTCATCTAAAAATTCCGGTTAAGTTCCGGTTTGGTTCCGGTTCAAATAAAAAGTTAAAATCGAGTCTATTGACAAATGCCTACCGGTATACATTTTGTTTTTTTTTATTTACCAAATACCCTTCTTATTCTTGTATTTCAATTATAAAATTGAAAATACAAAAGAAATAGAACTTAATAAAAAAATTATTATTTATTATCAAAAACTAAATTAAAATACAATTTAGGAACATAAAAATGAAAATACAAAAATTTATGTGAAGTGTGAATTTTCACACATTTCAGGGTTTCGTAGGTATTTAGTAAGTGAATGATGATTATTTGGGATGCCAAAACAAATTTTATGTTAAAATATTTTTTTATTAATTTTAATTCGAATGCCTAATATTATTATTTGGGTTTCTAAATATTTGCAGTATTTTTTTTATATAGCAAGGTTCATTAATATTTTGAAAATTGGGCCTACGGCTTTCATTGGTTGTTTAAGTCATAAACCCGCTCCTCTGATTTCGTATATATTCAAACATAGAATTAAATAATAATTTCAACACTTCCCACTGGTTATCAAATTTACGCTTTTAAAAATTAAATGCAACATTTGCTAAAATATAACTAGAATTTCGACAAAATAATTTAAACAAAATAAAAATGCAAAAAAAAAAACAGAAAAAATTAAAATTGACGGGAATCGAACAGTGGTTTGCAAGTTACGAAACGAGATCGTTACCACTGGATTACGGACGTTCACTCGTTTATTGTGTTAAATAGCGGATTAAATATTTTACATATTTTAGTTAGAAACACAAAAAATGCGTTATTTTCCGAAAACATAATCTGATCAAAAATTCCTGTTGTACTATTCCGGTTCACACCAATGTACATTACTTAGAATTTTTTCAGATTTTTAGTTTAAACCATCTGGGCTACAGGGTGTGGGATAAAAAATTTTTTGCACAATTTTGGCAAAAATCGCTTCAAAATAATTTATTTTGCAAAAAAAAAGGGCTTTCATTTGATACCCTACACAGAATTGTAAAAAAATATATATTTTTTTTTTCGATGAGCATATATTTGTTTATATTTTTAGGGGGAAATATTTTTTAGATATTTTAGTATTTTTGCTATGTGCGGGTCAAAGAGTTGTATAAGCATGCCAAATTTCAACTCGCTAGGTTTAGCCGTTTGACTACAATTTTTACCGAACAGACAGACAGACAGACAGACAGACAGACGACAAAATGACGGTATAAGGGTTTTTTGGTCATACCTACGAAACCCTAAAAACGAAATATTGCACGTAAATAAAATAAAATTCTAACAAATTACAAAAATAAGTAGTAAGACACAGAGTCAGATTAAAGGGGTGTCAATACAGTCAGTTGCCTGGGGCGCCAGGTGCAAGGAGTGCTGAAAATTTTGGTTGATGACTTATTTTTTGCTCAAAAAATATTTTTGACAGCAATGAACAGCGCCCTAAAAATTTGGGTTTAGCTGGCTAGTAATTTTTGCGTAATTATGCACATCTGGGAGCGCTATATAAAGAGTCTGTCCTGGGGCGCAGAAATACTTAAGTAGGACCCTGATCACACACTGTTCATATAATCACAATTATAGAGAAGAAAAACGTTAATAAATAATATGAACTTTTCTCTTACAAAAATTATAAATAACAGTTTCTAGAATCGTTATATTATAAAAGAATTAAACAGAAAACTTTTTTTGTAAAAAAAAAAAAATAGTCACAGTTCATTTAGGTGAAAAAATAAAATTTGAAATTTGAAAAGAAAATGAAATTAAAAATCCATGTTTAATCGACACATTAGTATCGTTTTCAAATTTGCTTCTGATAGATTCATTCTCTTATCAGTCAATTTACAAATTTTAGTAGTAAAAGATAATGAATTAATTTAATGAAAAAAAAAAAAAAAAACGATATTAACCGTTATTAACATTTCGTTCCGGTTTCGGTTTTGGTTTTCGAATTGATCAATTTTGCGTTCCAGTTTTGGGTCCGATTCTGTTAAAAAATCCGGTTAATTTCGGTTTTCGGTTCGAATCTCTGGTTTCAAACAATTTGAGCTGCCAAGCGAAAACTTTCACGCTATTTAATAAACTGTGGGCGAAAATCGCACCCGGAGCAAATATCTAATATTGCATCAAATATCCCTGGTCATGAATTAAACACACGAACATATTTATCTGAACTTTTTGCTGTTACTACAAGATTTAATTTGCCTCTGTAGAAAAAGACAGACATTATCAAATAAGACGTGTGTGCTCTAAGATTTGTCGTATGAAATCCTCGATTATAAGTCATGCATCGAAAGAAGTCACGAGTGGTTCTTAAGCAAACAGTAATTGGTGGTTGGATTAAATTTTTGATGTTGAATGTACCGAATAGGGAGCAGAGTCAAATAGTAACTCCGCATTGCGGTTTGCCCTACAAATACTTCCTTTACTCACAGTACTACACTCAAATAATTTAATTTTCTGACTAAAAGTTTATTTCATCTTTCAACCTAAATCATTTCTCTCGTTTTTCCTTTGTTCCAATGGCCGCATCAAAGGCTCTAATGGTCTACAAGCCTCTTTATTTTCATGAAATTTCAGAGGGAGGAATTTTATATTTGTGTTTTTATAACGCTAATATGTTTTGTGTTGAAACATATTTTTTGCTGTATTTTTTATAAAATATGGTTTGTGGAAATGTTCTGAGTTTTTTTAAATTCAGCATTGCATTTACAGTTAGTGGTAATTCCGCATTTTAGCCTTCACAGCTTTTTGCTTGGAATTTAAAAAAAAATTATATTGTTTTGAAATTTATAAAATGTACTTTTATGTATTTTGATTATAAATATCAGATATGATAACAGAAATATCGAGTCATATGAAATTGAAAGAAATTCTCATAAGTAGAAGGTCGAAATAAAAGGATTTGCTACAAGTAATTTTTTATATTACTTTTATATATTATTACGAATACGGACCTGCTAAAGAAAAGTGTGGCCTTGAAGCAGTTCTAAAATTATTTTAGGTTCATATTTTAGGTATATTAAGTTCTAAACGTTTTAGGGTCCGCTTATAAGGCTGACGATCTGCAGCCGGAGGGGGAGTAGTATTATCAGTGTTGCTTAGCGAGTTTTTAAGAGAAATTAGTCAAGTCAGTCTTATTCAAACGGTTGAGTCAATCCAGCGGGACAGTAAATGTCGTCAATAAGTCAGTTTCATGCATCCACCATCAGTGTAGAGTTAGACAAGTGATTAAACTCAAGTAGAAATACTGAGTTAGTGCAATTTAGTACGGTGACTGATTTAGTTAATCGAATAACTGGACTAGTTTGGACTACACAGAGATATACCTGTAACAGTTAACTGTGGATTAACAGTGGTATAAATATAGTTACTAGTGGTATTTATTGTTTAAGTGTTATTGTTGTCTATTAATTAGTGTATTTGTCCAATATTTAAGTAGTTTAATAAAGATTTGAAATCACAAATAAATTCGTCTTTTATTTTATAGTAACCACATAACAATACGAATAATGATTAAATTTGCTCGGTGTATGTTCAACTAATTAGGAAATCTTTTTTCTTTGATTTGTTGTTTGATTACTTGTTCGGAAAATAAATGATTCAAGCATGGGCAAAAAAAGCCCAAAAATAATTAATTCAAAATAGTGGGGTCTCAATATATACAGGGTATTTGTCTGAAACGCCGCACCTCGAATAATTCCTTTATTTTAAGAGAAACAAAAAATTCTTCAGAATTCTTCAGGACTATAATAATAATTCTGCATCACTTCCGGTTTCAACGGAAATTGTTTCAACTTTTTATCTAGCATAGGGAATCGGTACTTTATTTTATTTATTTTTCTTGAAAGTACATTAAATCAGCTTTACAAGTATATCAAAATATCATACTTGAATTTTAGCCATTTAAAAATGACTAAATGATTTTGTTACAAAAAAAAAAAAAAACCAAATAAAACCTGCAAATTTTCTTTTCTGTTAGTACGAGTTTGATAATAAAGGTGTATTACCATCAAATCGTTTGTAATTATGGCTTACGAAAGTTATTCAAATGAAGAAATGGCCGATATGGTTCTGCCATTCGGGGAATGTCAAATAAATTCTGTTAGACCCCAGCAACTCTACCAAGAAAGGTATTCTGAAGGTAAAGGTTAGAAGACTTAGAACATTTGGGAATTAAAGAATGTGCAGAGTGTTGCGTGTTTGTCAACATAAGTTTTGAACTACTTTCTAATGTGTTGATAAACATTATTCAATTGTGCCGACTGTGGTCTTTAATTGCTGCCAAAAATTACACAAATGAATATTGTTTCCAAAACAATTAAGGTAGAACCTGACATCATAGTGTCCTGGTTAACAGTTTAAAATGGTCTTAGGGAATAGAGTCAGTAGTCAGTTATTCAGTAGTTATTCATTCGATCATTTTTGTGAGCACGCTACCCAAGGACCAGCCCAGCTGTTCAATTCACCAACCCGAGATGTGAGTGCCGTCTACAGGGCTTCTCCACGTGTTCGCCTAGTGCGGATACCTGGGGTGGTCGACCGATCCTGGAGAAGCCGGGGCAAGAACGGGACTTAAATCAGCTAGTAATAGACAACACCACCAGCCATTCTGACAGTTAATTGTATTCTGATGTAAAATTATTATCATATAATAAATTTTGTAGAAAAGATGTCCGTTCTTGAATCCACTGCGTGACAATATCTTAAAATAAAGGAGTTATTCGAGGTACGGTGTTTCAAACAAACACCCTGTATATATCGTGAATATATTTTTTAATGCAACATGTACTATGTCTATACCATGGATACAGTTTTTGACAGCAATATAAATCGTGTTAATTTTCATTTGCAACATAGACAATTAGTGTGCATACTTTTACTCATTGCTGATTTAAAAATTGATTAACATGTATACAGATAAAGAAAAAATAATGATAGTAACTTGGTATAACTCCCAAATGAGTTTAAGAGAAGTTTTTGCTGTATTTAGTGCAACTTATCCAGTTCGGCCAATACCAAATCCCTCTACAATTTCAAGACTAGTTAATAAATTTCATCGCGAAGGATGTCTTAAGTCAAAACATAATAAAAAAAGAACAACATCCTACGTGCTTACAGAAGAGAAGCAGTTGGAAATATTATTACAAGTGGAAGAAAATAATCAAAATACTTTAAGATCAATTGCACAAACCGTTGGTGTCAGTATTGGATCTGTTTTTAATTTCTTAAAAAAAGAAAAGTTTCGGTCATACAAATTTCAAAATCATCAAGAACTGTTAGAAAGGGACGCAGCAGTACGTATGGATTTTTGTTTTGAATTGTTTGAAAAAATTAATTCCGACTCAACAATGCTTCAAAGAATTTTATTTACAGACGAAGCAACGTTTACTCTAAATGGTGAAGTGCACAGACAAAATTTTAGGTACTGGAGTCAAGAAAATTTACCTTTGTTTCATTCCTCCTGAACTCAAAAGCCGCAAAAATTAAATGTTTGGGTAGGGATAATAGGAACCAATATTATAGGGCCTTTTTTTATTGACGGTAACCTTAATGCCGCAAAATATCTAGCCCTTTTGCAGAACTAAATATTACCTGCGTTGCAAAACCTGAATATTAATGGACAAGTCTGGTTTCAACATGATGGCGCACAAGTCCATTATTCTAGAATAGTTAAAGAATATTTACATAGAACTTTCCCAAATAGCTGGATTGGAAGAGGAGGGTCGATGAATTGGCCAGCGAGATCTCCGGATTTGGCACCCAATGATTTTTTTTATTGGGGATATTTAAAGGCCAAAGTATATAATGAAGAACTTAGGGATGTTGCTGAACTGCAAGACATAATTGTTTAAGCATCCAACAATATATCTCAAGAGCAATTGCTGAATGTTTTGAATCATTTTTATGATCGCTTAACATTTTGTATGCAAGTAAACGGAGAAACTTTTGAACATTTATTATAAGTTTTTATTAGTTATTTATTTATTATTATTATTATTTTTTTTTAATTTGTATTTTCAATAAAATATTTTGATTTTGCTAGTAAATATGGCTTTTTCTATGTTGCAAATGAAAATGAACACGATTTATATTGCTGTCAAAAACTATATCCATGGTAATGACATAGTACATGTTGCGTAAAAGAATAAATTCACTGTATAATAAATTTTGTAGAAAAGATGTCCGTTCTTGAATCCACTGCGTGACAATATCTTAAGATAAAGGAGTTATTCGAGGTACGGTGTTTCAAACAAACATCCTGTATGTACAGTATTGGCCATAAAGATTGCAACTTTTAACATCTTTCAATTTTTCAAATTTTAATAATAATATTGGAACATAAATACTCTTAATTCTATAATTTAATCATATTTTGTTTGTTACATCAATCAATAATCAAATAATCTGACTTACAGAGCAATAATAAATTATTTATTCATTTTTGCTTGGACAAAAATATTGCATCTACTTGAATTTTCTTGTTATATGCAGATTTTATCCATAAATAATATGTTGTGCACAAGTAATATTTCAGTTTATATTTGTCAATCATGGGTCGTAGTAAAACTGTTTCAAGTGAAATTAGTAACTTCATAATTTCTGGTTTTAAAGACTGCAAAATGTGATTTGACAAAATTTAAATGTTCATAAATCTACTGTTTCGCGAATTATAAAACGATTTTGAGAAGAAGGTACGTTTGAAGTTTCAAAAATTCCAGGACGGCCACGAAAAACTACAAAACGAACTGATAAAAAAATTATTTATTTATCTACCAATAACCCCTTTCTGTCATCGGAGAAAATTTTGGGCCTTTTGCCACAAATGGATCAAGAAAACATCTCAACAAGAACTATTCGCAGAAGATTAGTTAGTGAGGATCTTTTTAGTCGCCTTCCTGCTAAAAAACCACTTCTATCCAAAAAGAATGTGAAGGCCCGATTAAAATTTGCTAAAAATCATATTGACTGGACTGTGGATCAATGGAAAAAAGTTATTTTTAGTGATGAATATAAGTTCAATTTGTTTAAAAGTGATGGTGTCAGTTACGTTAGGAGGCCTGCTAATAAAAGATTTGTTCAAAAATACACCTTGCCAACAGTTAAACATGGCGGAGGCGGTGTGATGGTATGGGGCTGTTTCTCGGGATATGGTATGGGTCCTCTATACCACATTGAAGGAATAATGGATCGATTTAAATATACAGACATCCTTCAAAATGTTATGGAACCTTATTCTGATGAGTTCATGCCTTTAAAACATATTTTTCAGCATGATAATGACACAAAACATTCTTCGAAGTTGGTAAAAAAATGGTTCGAGGATTCAAAAATTAACGTAATGACTTGGCCGTCACAGTCACCCGATTTAAATCCAATAAAAAACCTTTGGGAGATTGTCAACAGAAAGATTAGAAACAAAACGCATTCAAATATTGAAGAATTGTTTAAAGCTTTGCAGGGTGCCTGGTCTAATATTGATAATGAAATGATCACGAAATTATTAGAATCAATGGCGAAAAGATGTCGGGAAGTTATAAATACTGGTGGTTACTATACAAAATATTAAAAATGATCTGTTAATAATAATTTATTTTCTTAATTAATAAAAAAAAGATTTTTTTAAGAGTAGTTGCTATCTTTATGTCCAGGTAAAAATAATAAATACTATAAAAAAAAAATAGAATTTACTATTAAAATTTAATTTTTTACTATAATATATGTAGAGGATTGTTAAAGGTAAGAATTACATTTTTTTAATTTTAAAAATATTGAATAGAATAAAAATAAAATAGGATTATCAAAAGTTGCTATCTTTATGGCCAATACTGTATATATATATATATTGCGCTCAAGCATCGTAGTGACGTCACTGCACAAAAAATATTAATTTACTAATTTGCAAATTTGTTTTTAGATATAACGTTTACTATAACGTTTTAGCACCTCATTCTGAAATCGGGTCATAGTGGGCGATGCTTTATAAAGTGGAAATACATTTTACTTAACGTCGACCTATATTTTGAGCTTAATCACAGTAACTTATACACATACACAGTTTGACATTTAGAAAATTTGACGTAAAATTATACGTAGCATCGTATGCATAACAACTAACCAAGAAAACAATATATTACAAAAATCTGTATCATATTGCAACATTCAGACATTGCAGTATTAAATTACAATTTTAATTATTATATCGTAAGTTGCAAATGGGAAGCCAAGTTTAACTTCATCTTTTGTGAACATTAATAACTTCCCCCGAGATCTTAATATCAAGATTAGCAGACAAATTTTACACAAAACTTGAACAATGCATTAAACCGAATCGCGAAATTTATGCTCAAACCAACAATGCTGAAACTGTTCATATTACAACAATTTTGGTTACAATTCTGAAACGCCAAAATCAAATTTCAGATTTGAATTGTTAGGAGATGGAACATTTGGTCATTATTTATTTCATATTAACTAATAATTGTTATAGTAACTAATGTAAGTCAAATAGTCAAGGAAGGGGTGGCGCTCATGAGCTTCAGCGTCTCCCTAATACTAAAAAAAATTGATGTGAAGTGTGAATATTCACACATTTCAGGGTTTCGCAGGTATATAATAAGTGAAGGCGGTATGCTGAGTGTGTAGGACAAATTTTACTTTGTAGTAATCACGGCAAAATGAACGATATTTTTAAAATAATTTATCGTCTGTTAATCATATAATAAGACTGGGTATTAAATTTACGCTCTTAAAAATTAAATACAACATTTGTCAAAATATAACTAGAATTTTGACAAAATAATTTCAACATAATAAAAATGCAAAAAAAAACAGAAAAAATAAAATTCGCTCCGTACTCGAACTCGAAACCCTTCGTTTTCCAGCTTACGACACCAGTACTCTAATCCATTAAGCTATCGTACGCCTTGCATGTGAGTGTCTTACATTGGTATAACTTTTGTACTTTGTGAACCAAAAACCACAAAAAATGCGTTATTTTCCGAAAACATAATCTGATCAAAAATTCCTGTTGTACTATTTCGGTTCACACCAATATACATTACTTAGAATTTTTTTTAGATTTTTAGTTTCAACCATCTGGGCTACAGGGTGTGGGACAAAATGTTTTTTGCACAATTTTGGCAAAAATAGCATCAAAATAATTTATTTTGCAAAAATAAAAATTTGATCGTTAATCCACGTACTAAGGGCTTTCATTTGATACCCTACTCAGAATTTAAAAAAAATATTTTTGTTTTCGATGAGCACATATTTGTTTATATTTTTAGGGGGGTATGTTTTTTAGATGTTTTAGTATTTTTCCTATGTGCGGGTCAAAGAGTTGTATAAGCATGCCAAATTTCAACTCTCTAGGTTTAGCCGTTTGGCTACAATTTTTACCGAACAGACAGACAGACAGACAGACAGACAGACAGACAGACAGACAGACAGACAGACAGACAGACAGACAGACAGACAGACAGACGACAAAATGACGGTATAAGTGTTTTTTGGTCATACCTACAAAACCCTAAAAATTGACGTGAAGTGTGAATTTGCTCACATTTCAGTGTTTTGTAGGTATTTAGTCAGTGTATGATTACAATTTACAATTTACAATTTTTGTTTCAAATAATTTCCATAATAAATACAAAACAGTAAATATTTTTCTCCACGACCACTATAGAATTTACCTAATTCTAAAACCAATTTTGACTACAGAAAGTTAATATTCTAACACAAGAGTTGGAATGTTATTCTAAAGCACTTATCTTCTTATGCATTTCGCGTGTATTTCATTCCATCACTTGTTATGGTATAACTATTCCATACTTGTTGTTTTTTGTTTTTATAGGGTTACATTAAGATATATGCAACGTTTACATTAAATAAATGCAACATAACTTCCTAACCTAAAATAGTGGCCGATGTGCGGCAAATTAAATTAAAATTAAACAAATAATAAATAAAAAAAATAGTTTAATTAATTGATTAATTTGTTATGTAATATAAATTATTTGTTAAGATAAAATGTTTGTTAAAATAATTATTTGTTATTTTTTTTTCTTTCTGGTGGTCGTGGAGAAAGTAGGGTCTGTGACTCGGTTGGAAGAGAAAATTCGTTGCTCGTGGTTCCACTCGCATCGAATTTTCTCATTCCAACCTTGTTACAGAATATACTATTATATAAATACTAGGTTATTACCCGTCAACAATGACGGATTTATAATATAAAAATTTCAATTGTTTGTATGTGTATTTGGTTTTATTTTTTAACGTATCCTAATTTCGTCGCCAGTCTGCGAATCATGGGACAGGATATCACCAGTTAGCTAATCACGGGAGAGGGCGTCACCTGTCAACCAATCAAGAAACAGGGTGTCCCCAGTTAGCCAATCACGAGAACTTTAGAAACATTGACGTCATAATGTTACCGACACTACATACAGACACTTGCTAATTATATAGCTAGATTATTTATTCATTAACTTTTTAAGATGAGAAAACGATTCATTTTTACTTAGTACATTACATTTATATTGTTAAAACTAAAAATAATTTGAGACGTTAGTTTATACCTACGAAACCCTAGACATTTCCATATGTAATTATATTCATAGATACTTAGAGAATAAATCTGCAAAATATTGTTCATATCAGTT
This sequence comes from Liopterus haemorrhoidalis, assembly GCA_963971575.1. Taxonomy (NCBI): domain Eukaryota; kingdom Metazoa; phylum Arthropoda; class Insecta; order Coleoptera; family Dytiscidae; genus Liopterus; species Liopterus haemorrhoidalis. The sequence goes on along the minus strand of OZ020618.1, from coordinate 10,291,751 downwards.
AAAGGATATAGGCTTGTCTAAAGTTTCTCGTTTATGCCTACAAAACCCAAAACATTTATATATAAAATTTTATCCGCAGTTTCTTAGAGAATAACTCTGCAAAATATTGTTCATATCGGTCAAAGGAAACAGGAGTATCTACAGTCTCTTGTTTATGCCTACGAAACCCTAGATATTTATTTATGTAATTATATTTGTAAATTCTTAGCGAATAAATGTGCAAAATATTGTTCATATCGGTCAAAGGAAACAGGAGTATCTAGAGTTTCTTGTTTATACCTACGAAATCCTACAAATTTCTATATGTAATTATATTCGTAGATTCTTAGAGAATAAATCTGCAAAATACCTGTCAATCAAGTCAAACTGGGAACACCCTGTTTCCCAGTTAGCCAATCACGAGAACCTTAGAAAAAATGACGTCACAGTGTTACACAATCACTAACACACGGTAGATAATTATATATGTACGATTTGGACTTTGTTATTATTTGTGGAATATAATGTTGGCCAAATGACCGCCTCTTGCTTCCAGAGAAATTCTAGCTCTATCCAACGTATTTATCATAAAATTTACAAAATTTTCAGGTGAAATTTCAACTATTGTATTTTAGTTGTCCAATCGACGTTGGCTTGTTAGTAAAAACATGTTATTTATGATAACCCCACAGAAAAACTATAGAGCAGTTATTTCTATAGATTAACAATTCTTTAAATTCGATAATGACAAATTTAATCTTGTAAATGTAAACTACGGAGTACCACAAGGTTGTATTCTAGGACCTATTCAAATTTAATTTAAATACAAGACTTCTCGACATCAATTTTGCCAAATTTATTCTTTACGCAGATAATAATACCGTTTTGACATCGTCTTCAATACTAAATACTGTGTTTCCCAATCGCCGGTCCGCGAGATTTTTTTGCCGGTCCACGAGATTTTTTTTTTTTGCTGTGCAAGTATTCGCCTAATAAGTTATAACCCACTTAATTTTGAGATGAAAATCTCGGCCCTTAATCTGGTAATTGCTTAAGTAAGAATTTGTTTCTTTTTTCACTAATTATATTTTATTTTTTATTTGTTTGTGTGTAATCAGTGCAATAAAAAATATAAAACTTTTGCGATAGACATTACTTTTTAAACTTGTCGGTCCGCGAATTTTTTAGGTCGCTTGCCGGTCCGCCATGAAAAAAGGTTGGGAAACGGTGCTGTAGTAGATACTAGCCAGGTCTGTTTGATGGACGCACAAACCCGGTTCCTCTCAAATAAACTGTTCTTTAATGTAAATATATATCAAAATTTACCACTAAATTCAATAATTATAAACATGTGTAATAGGTATATAAAAAAAAAATGGCATACAGATATCTGGAAAAAGAAGGATATATAGTAATATTTTTGTTTTATTTTATACGGTTACTCATTAATTTCTTTAGAAATGACCTTTTGTAAATAAATTTTTCATGTCCAAAATTTCTTTGTTCTCGTCACAAAAACAAATGTGCATATTTAAAATAAAAATAGCCAGTACGATAAAAATGTCTGGTACGTGTGAACGTACATTAACAGTAACGTTTTATATTGTTTAATCTAAATTGTCTAATTTTTTCTAATTTGCGTGAGTGCGTGTGTATATTTTTTGTAAAACACTACAAATTTTTAAATTAATTTTTTTAGTTCATAGAATTTTATAATACGTAAAGGTATTTAAGTACAAATGAAAAGAAAAAACGTTGGTTTGGACATTTGATATGTTTGTCACGCTAAAATATAATTTCGCGATAAAATAGTTTGGTTTTATACAATTATAGTTTTTGTAATATTTCATAGCTTGAATTATACAAAATTGTTTTATATAATGCTTTCAAAGACTTGAAAGAATTTATATCTTGATCCACTGTTGTATTATCACTTTCCGGAACTATGCAGTCATCTTAAAAGTCGAATAAAAGTATATAACACTTAAAATGAGTATCTCTTTATACAGAAATAATAGGCGGAGGTCTAAAAATAGAAATTACTATATCTGGCCTACACGCCATCTAGACGATGGACACTTTTAGATGGATATTTGTGTTAAGCTGTTGGTAGTACGAAAACGTATACCAACTGAAATCCAAATGACGTTTACGTAAACCAAGTTTAAAGTTGTATTGTAATACACGTTTTTTGTTAAACTTAGTAGAAGAGTTAATCTTAGTTTAGCTAATCGGACGTTTAAACTTGCGTGGTAATACTGGCTCTCATGCATCGCTAAATGAGGGTGGCTCGTTCTGAGAAATGCGTCTTTAAGCGATTTCGTTGCCCGAACATCATAAACTGTACTTACACAAACGTAGTTAGTATTGAGGAGCGACACGCTCTAATACGCTAACTGGTAGCCAAATTATTGTACTAAATACTACAGTTTGAACTTATTACGTGTATTTTAGTATGGAATTTTTGTTATAATGTCCACAGAAGTTGTGAAAAACTATAAAATCAGAACTAATTGTAGTATTTTTGGGTATCATTTAAAAAAGGACAAATATAGGCATCCTTGCCTAAGAAAAATTGAGATAAAGTTAATATTAAATCCAAGTTTTCGAGAGATGATTCTGTTGTTGAAGGATTAGAGATAGAAACGTACGGTTTGAATTTTTGAAATCTAGACTTTTTTCTAGTTAAATAAAAATTGAGCTTCTTATGGCCGGTTTCTGAAAGCCTAGTTAACTATAACCAAATAGTTAGAAAATGGATGCTATGGTTACTTATGGGATTGTAATGGGTAAATATTGTAACCGAGTTTAACCAAAAGATTAAACTCAGCTTAGCTTTCAGAAACCGACCCTTAATGTCTTATTGAACATTTGTAAATATTTCATTTTCGAAAGACCGTATCTCAAAACTACATGAGATAGGGACCTGCGATTGGAATTTTTGAAATCCTGAGGTTCTAAAGGGCCCCAGAATATATAAAACAACCCACAAAAAATCTTTTTTGTAAAATTTTTATTTATTTATTTTTTTTGAAATTTAAAAAAATCTTAACTTAAGAACAATAACATAAAGGGACCTGCAGTTTGAATTTTTGAAATCTACAGACTTTTATTGCCTAGATAAAAAATGGGTCCTTCTTAGTTAACGCCTTTTTGATCCGAGTAGTTTTGAAAATTTGTGTCAATCTACTATTAGATATAGAGACCTGCGGTTGAAATTTTTGAAATCCCGAGTTTCTAGAGGACCTTACGACTCATTTTGAAGCCAATCCCAAACAATTTTTTTTTTGCGAAAATCTTATTTTTTTAAATTTTCATAACTTAATTAGCCATTCAAATCCTAACTTAATAACAATAAAATATAGAGAACTGCATTTGAATTTTTCAAATCTCCGTATAATTGTATTATGTTTAACCTAGAAAAAAATTAAGGCCTTAATAACCCAACTTTTACAATAAATACGAATCGTCAAACAAAACCTTTGAAAATGGTCAAAAATCGAAAGAAGCTTAAGAGCTGCCCTTTACAATTTTTGCTATTTTCAAGAGTTTAGCTTAAACAGTCACATAAATTCAAAAAATTGGGTGTTTAAGGCCTTAATTTTTTTTTTATTCATTATTATTTTGACTATCCGACGCAAAAAGATTTCAAAAATTTGAACGACAGGTCTTTATCTTTTACCAATTTCAAGATATAATTTTTTTTGAAATTAAAAATAAAAAATTTAAATTTTTCAAACAATTTTTTTTCTTTAAAATAAGATCTAAGGTCATTTAGGACATCAGGATTACAAAAATTCTAGCCAAAGGTCTCTACATATTATAGTTTTTAAGATACAGATACGCGAACATCATTTTTTTTTTTGTAAACTTCGCCTATTTCAAAACGATTTAAATTAAAAATAGGTACAGCTCGTAAGACCCCAATTTTTTTACAAAGTAAAAAAACAACGAGAATTCTAAAAAACAAACCGCAGGTCTATATCTTTTACCGTTCTCGATAGGGTCCTCATTAGTTAACGCCTTGTTGATCCGTTAGTTTTGAAAATATGTAAATATATCATTTTCGAAAGACCATATCCCAAAATCTACATGAGAAATTTCTACCGCAGGTCTTACACCTGCGGTTAAATTTTTGTTAAGGTTCTAAAGGGCCTTATGATTCATTTTGTAGTAACTCTCAATCAAAAAGCGAAATTCTTAATTTTGAAACTTCAAAAAATCTTTAAACTTAAGAACAATAAAATATAGTGTGGTTTGAATTTTTCAAATCTTCGTAAATTGCTTAACTTGGAAAAAAATTTGGCTTTCATAACCCAATTTAAAAACGAATCTTCAAACAAACCCTTTAAAAATGGTCAAAAATCGAAAAAATCGTAAGGGGCACCCCTTACGATTTTTTCGAGATAGGACTCAAAGTAAACTGGGACCTAATTACATACATGTAGAAGAAAAAATTCTTACCTTCTTCATGAAGCTCATAACATTGGTGGGCAGCATGATGTCTTCTTATATTTTCTTCACAGTTTCAAAAAACGGGGAGGATTTATAAAAAACTACGTCTACTCTGGCATAAATACGCCATGTTTGGTGTTATATACCATTTACATCGTGAGTATATGTTCGCGGATGCAGAGATGGAAAAGAAACAGACTTGATACAATTCTCTTCTGGTTTCCACACATTTTACACTGAAACAAAAGAAGAATTAGTGCTTTGTTTATATAAACTTACAAAAGTTAAGTTTTGTTTGTTATGAAAACATTGGGTTAATTAATTTGCTTTTGATTAAAGGAAAATTAATGACTAGAATGAATGAAGTTTGCAATTGGAAAAAGACCTTCAGGCAATAAATTTTAACAAGAATTGCACGAATTCTGTATAAGTAATAGAGTACAACATCGATTATTAGATCCAGATTTAGAAATGATAATATTAACCACATAATTCACAACTAAGATTGCTTCTGGGGAGATAAAAGAAACCAAGGGGTTTATAGGGAGATAACAAGTCTCGCATGACCTTGTCGCTACGTGACGTCAGCGCAGAACATCAAGCGCCATTTTAAGAGACCCATAACATTGAGTTTATGCTGTGTTTCATATGTTGAAATTTCAGTATTTTTCGTGTTATAATTGAAGACCAAAGTTTAAAAATCGAATGGTAGAATTGAAATTTTCCGGAATAAACCGGTATAGGATATCAATGACAAAACTATTTTTTTAAATTGGAACGTATGTTGAATGTTTTATTTAATATTCGACTATCAGGTACGTTTTTAGGTTTTTTACAATTTTATTATTAATTTACCATCATACTGACCAATATATATCTTCAAAACTGTATTTTTCTATTTTTATTTTATTTTATTTTTTTGTAACTTTCAAATGCTCGCATTGAGCGAAACTAGTCAGCTGTAACAACAATAAAGACTACACTCAACTGACAACATTATATTTATTCGGTGAAAATAAAACCAGTGGCGAAGGGAAACCTCCGCTAGACTTGCCCTCCCAAAAAATTAAATAAAAAAAAAATTTAATTTAATTTTTTTTTTTTTTTAATATTTACAAAAATACATCAAATTATGTTCTATACAAATTTTTGTCCAAGGCATGGTTTACTCGTTACGAATTAATTATCATGACCATGGAAACGTTACATATAAATATGAAAAAATTGAGACTTACAAAAATTTTAAATAATTTTGCAAAAAAAAAATTAAATTTTTCGTTTTATCAAAAAACGTCTCAAATAAAAGTTATTAGTTATTGCATTTATAGTAACTTTTGTTCAATAAATTTTTTCGAAATATTTTTCTGTTGCTGAATATTCGCAAAAATCTTAAAATCGACACGAGTAAACTCCCATTTCTATTCAAACGATCTTTATAAAAAACAATAGGGTTCTTCCCATTTAATAAGAGGATTTTTTAGTACCAAAACAAATTCTCTAAGTTGAACCGTTCTTGAGTTATCGTGTATACATACAGACACACACACAGACACACACATACGGACGGCACTTCGAAAATAGGTTTTTTGGATTCCCTGGACCATGAAACGTGGTCATCAGTCAAAATCTCGACATCGAAAATTTTCGCGATTACAATACTTGCAACTTATATATTAAGGTCGGGCAAGTAAAAAAAAAAAAAAACTTCAACTCCTCTTATTTAATATGTTTAGGTAGAGCTTGTGAAAAGAAACCATTATTATTTAAACAATTTTTTAATATATTTTACAGTGTACGAAATATTGTATCTCTATAACGACTTGAAAGTAAAGTATTTTAATTTACAAGTATTCAAAGTGCCTTCCATTTTGGATTAAACACTTTCGCATCCTTAGTCTCGTGCTATCTGTAGCTCGGAGTATAGTAAAAATAAAAATATTTCACTTTCAAGTAGGTACGACTTCCCTTAAATTATAATCTCATAAATGCGCAAGACCATTTATTAAAATAACCAGCGATATATTTTTACCAATATTTATTATAACGTAGTGCCTATGAGATTATTGAGCCAGAAATTAAGTCTCAAGAACGATGTAAAATGCCTAGGGTTGGGATGGGGTCCGCCAAAAAAAAGTGTTGTTCAAGAGGGGGTCAGGAATGGAATTTTCAAAAATAAGAATTGTCTTGGCTAATTGGCGAAGTAGCATAGCCCATGAAAATAAAAAAATTGATGTGAAGTGTGAATATTCACATATTTCAGGGTTTTGCAGGTATATAATAAGTGAAGGCGTTATGCTGAGTGTGTAAGACAAATTTTACTTTGTAGTAATCACGGCAAAATGAACGATATTTTTAAAATAATTTATCGTCTCTTAATCATATAATAAGACTGGTTATTAAATTTACGCTCTTAAAAATTAAATGCAACATTTGTCAAAATATAACTAGAATTTTGACAAAATAATTTCAACATAATAAAAATGCAAAAAAAACAGAAAAAATAAAATTCACTCCGTACTCGAACTCGAAATCCTTCGTTTCACACCAGTGCTCTAACCCATTAAGATATCGCAAGCCTTGCATGTGAGTGTCTTACATTGGTATAACTTTTGTACTTTGTGAACCAAAAACCACAAAAAATGCGTTATTTTCCGAAAACATAATCTGATCAAAAAATCCTGTTGTACTATTTCGGTTCACACCAATATACATTACTTAGAATTTTGTGTGGGACAAAATTTTTTTTGCACAATTTTGGCAAAAATCACATCAAAATAATTTATTTTGCAAAAATAAAAATTTGATCGTCAATCCACGTACTAAGGGCTTTCATTTGATACCCTACTCAGAATTAAAAAAAAAAAATTTGTTTTCGATGAGCACATATTTGTTTATATTTTTAGGGGGGTATGTTTTTTAGATGTTTTAGTATTTTTCCTATGTGCGGGTCAAAGAGTTGTATAAGCATGCCAAATTTCAACTCTCTAGGTTTAGCCGTTTGGCTACAATTTTTACCGAACAGACAGACAGACAGACAGACGACAAAATGACGGTATAAGGGTTTTTTGGTCATACCTACAAAACCCTAAAAAACGTCATTTTTTCTCCTCATCGTGCCATTTTTAATAAAAATACTTTTTGTAAACAAATTCACTAAACAAACTGGCAAAAAAAAAAACAAAATAGCGGATCTTACTAAATTTCTTAACTAAGTATTAAATCTGAAAAGTGAATAAATTGTTTAATTGAAATCTAAGAAAATTGAATTTCTAACCAAACTCTCTTGGTTCACCTGAAATCCTTAACCTCAAAATTGACTATCGTGGTAACCCTTTAGTTTTGTATAATGTTTTGAGGTTGGTTTCTGTTTTCAGTAAACCAGTAAACATGACCCTGTAATCGTATCAAACATGATGTCCACTGAAATAGTTCACCACACATTCGACAAAGCGACCGTAATCAAGTTACCCCGCGAACTGTATTAGGCCTCTTTAATTGGGGCGACTCGTTAATTGTATCATACGGGCGGCAGTACTGTTTACATATGCCAAAGTTTCAGAACCTACGTTCTAAACAAAGAGGTGTACAGTATCAAACTCTTTATACATTCAAACAAATTTCAAACATGTGTATTCAGCTGTGGCTGTGATTTACATTTTGAAGATAATTAGAAATTTAATTCAAAACACTCATTGTTGTATGAGTTTAATTATATTTATTATTTAAATAAATATATACAATTGTCAAAAAGATATCCAGCGACAGTGAAATATAGACTTCTGTAAATAGAACATCTCTTCTACTCAGTATAGCAAACGCAATTTAAGAAGAAAATGTGCAAAGGACAATTTTTGAACAAAGCGAGTCCATATTTAAAAAAATTATGTGATGTATTCATTTTCAAGATTCACAATTCAGGGTTTTGTAAGTATAAGAGTAAGAAGCCAACAGGATAATTTCAACAGATTGAAAACTATCTTATTGCGCAGAAAATCTCCATACCTTCTGGTATACCAGAAATCTTTGGGAACAAAAAAAAATGATGTGAAGTGTGAATTTTCACACATTTCAGGGTTTCGCAGGTATATAATAAGTGAAGGCGGTATGCTGAGGTGTAGGACAAATTTTACTTTGTAGTAATCACGGCAAAATGAACGATATTTTTAAAATAATTTATCGTCTGTTAATCATATAATAAGACTGGTTATTAAATTTACGCTCATAAAAATTAAATACATTTGTCAAAATATAACTAGAATTTTGACAAAATAATTTCAACATAATAACAATGCAAAAAAAAAAAGCAGAAAAAATAAAATTCACTCCGTACTCGAACTCGAAACCCTTCGTCATGCATGTGAGTGTTTTACATTGGTATAACTTTTGTACTTTGTGAACCAAAAATCACTAAAAATGCGTTATTTTCCAAAAACATAATCTGATCAAAAATTCCTGTTGTACTATTTCGGTTCACACCAATATACATTACTTAGAATTTTTTTAAATTTTTAGTTTAAACCATCTGGGCTACAGGGTGTGGGACAAAAATGTTTTTGCACATTTTTGGCAAAAATCGCATCAAAATAATTTATTTTGCAAAAATAAAAATTTGATCGTTAATCCACGTACTAAGGGCTTTCATTTGATACCCTACTCAGAATTTAAAAAAAATATTTTTGTTTTCGATGAGCACATATTTGTTTATATTTTTAGGGGGGTATGTTTTTTAGATGTTTTAGTATTTTTCCTATGTGCGGGTCAAAGAGTTGTATAAGCATGCCAAATTTCAACTCTCTAGGTTTAGCCGTTTGGCTACAATTTTTACCTAACAGACAGACAGACAGACAGACAGACAGACAGACAGACAGACAGACAGACAGACAGACAGACAGACAGACAGACAGACAGGCAGACAGGCAGGCAGGCAGGCAGGCAGACAGACAGGCAGGCAGGCAGGCTGGCAGGCAGGCAGGCAGGCAGGCAGGCAGACAGACAGACAGACAGACAGACAGACAGACAGACAGACAGACAGACAGACAGACAGACAGACAGACAGACAGACAGACAGACGACAATGTGACGGTATAAGGGTTTTTTGGTCATACCTACAAAACCCTAAAAATGCTATCAGGATTTATAAGATTAATAAAAGATTTAAATTTATGTTTATAAAGTCTGTTCCAAATGGTTAGGCGGAACTAGATTTTGCAGTCTAGTTACTTTCATCGTTTAAATCGTGCTTTTCGGCCGTTTTGTTTAAGCTTTGTAAATCATACTTACAATAAACATTTTTTTGTTAAGGTTAATATCATTTTACAATGTCATTTTCTTTATATTTTGATTTTTTCTGTCTTTCTTAATACAAATTTCCCATTTATTTATTTATTTTTTTATTAAAATATGTAAAAAAATAATTTAATGCCATTCGTTTCCATGGTTTCATTGTTGGAATTTTAAATTTTGACATTCCAACGTAAAAAATGAAATTACCCAAGCAAGGTCCCTTCTCGTGACAACCTAAAAGAACGAAATTCCCATTTAGTTCCGCCTAACCGTTTGAAACAGACTGTAAGTATGTTTAAGGATGTGGGACAAGAACATTTTTAGCACAAATTTGATTAAATCCAAGAGCTTTCTTTTGATACCACACAATATTTTTTTTTTAACTATTATTTTTTCATTAACAGATAAAAACTATATTTTTCAAAAAACTAATCTGATTAAACAACAAAAATTCCTTCTAAGGTAGTTCGGTTCCCATCTTTGTACATTTTGAGATTTTTTTTTCAGATGTTTCGATTAACCCCTCTAGGAAATAGGTTGGGGACAAAAGTATTTTGACATATTTTTAATTACATAAAAAATATTTTTAATTTTCAAAAATAAAATTTGTTTGTTTATCTACGTATTAAGTGGTTTCATGTGATCTCCTTAAAAATTGAAAAAAAAATATATTTTTGCATTAAATACCTATTTGTTTCTATTAATTCCACGATGTATTTTTTTGAACTCACTATATTTTTACTATGTGTGGGTCAAAGAGTTATACAAGCGCGCCAAATTTGAACATTCTATGTTCAGTCGTTTGGATACAATTTCTACCTTTACAGACAGACAGACAAACATACAGACAGTCAGACACATGAGTAACATTATAATGGTTTTATGGTGGTCATGCCTACAAAATCCTATACATGGGAGTGTTTCTATAATGTTTTTACCAAATTGATAGAAACGTAAAACTAGCCTAAATAGTCACAATGGCTAGTTTTTAACAGGGATGGGGAGTCGACAGAAAAATTATCGACTCCCGACTCTCGACTCCGGAGTCGGTATTTTTGAAAATCGACTCCGACTCCGACTCCGACTCCCGACTCCTTTCACTGGTAAATTGTAAAGTCTATTCCAAATGTTTAAGCGGAACTAAATGGAGTTTTTATTTTCTCAAATTATCACGAGTTTACTTTTTAACTATCAAAGTGTTTTTGTTAAACAAAATGATACAAAGCTTCATTCAATCCTTAAAAGTTAGTAGATTTCGATATCTAATTCCGCTTAAACCAAGCAAACAGATTATACTTACATTAAATATCTTGGGTTGGGGCGAGCTGTTTTTATAAAATGTCATTTTCATTTCATCTTGACTATTGAGTCATTTTTAATACAAATTTTCAAATATATTAGTTTAAAAAAAAAATTGTTTTGTATTTTATATAAAGTCTGTTTGGTTTAGGCGGAACTAGATTTTCAATACTAGTTACTTTTACCGTTTGATTGAAGCTTTTGATCATTTTGTTCAAGAAAAGCCAACTTCAATATATAAAAAAATAGCTAATGACAACTTACAAAAATGAAAATTCCTGTTAGTTCCGCTTAATCGTTTGGAACAGACTGTACTTTATTTTTCATAACATGTCACTTTTTTCTTTTGACATATAGATTTTAGCTGCCAACATTTTTTTTTTTTCTTTCATTTCGGACCTTTGCATTTAGGGCAATTGGTCTGGAACTATTTTGTAATTTTATTTAATGTACATGAGTAGGAGTGGGGGAAGGATGATTGAAGGGAGCTGGGAGGTCGCTGGCGAGATGCTGCCAACATGAAACATAAAATAATCACAAAGCCCGTTACAACTTGAGAAAATAAAAATCCAGTTTAGTTTCGTTTTAACATAATAAACAAAGTATACAAAAAAAGAAAAATTAGATATTACGAAAAATTAACTAAATTTTTAACTGAAAAGCATGGAGGAAACCGGAATTGAATATTTTTAATTTCATTTTCGTTCATAAACAGAGAAAAAATTTCGTTCCTGTTCCCATTCTTTAACAAATTCTGGTAGTATGGTATTTTGCTTTCGCTTTCGGATTGTTCTCATCCTTGATAAATATGTAGTCAAAGAGTCGGGAGTCGATAACTTTTTCCGACTCCCGACTCCGGCTCCTCCAAAAAGCTTCGACTCCTCGACTCCCGACTCCCGACTCCGACTCCGACTCCCCATCCCTGGTTTTTAACGCGTTTCCACTTTTACTGCGCCCATAAATTTCTTCTCAGATTAATTTAGCTGTACTAAACGCAAAATATTGTAAATTCCTATATTTCTTTCTCAATACGCTCATGTTTATTTTATTATTATTTAAATATGTTTAAAAACAGTAAAAATGTTGAACGATTTCCATTTAAAATACATCTCCCTCCCGGTTATTTACGTATTCTGGGAAACATATTATTCTGTTGCCTTTTGTTTCGAGACTTTGAAATAAATATCTTGTTTACATGAATACAGGTACAAGATACAATAACAGAAATACAATACCGTATTCATACTAAAATGTTCCTAAAATCATCATTATTTTAATATAAAAAAAATGGATGTAAAGTGTGAATTTTCCAACATTTCAGGATTTTGTAGGTATAACTGTAAGAAACCAACATAGTACTGAATGTCTACAAATATTTGTTTTATTAACAATGTGTTATTTGATTTATGAGTATTTCATTACTATACATGATTTATTCTTCTTCGATACCTTAAAAACAAAAATCTAAAGTAATTTAAACAATAGGTTGACTCACAACATATAGTATAATAAAATAACTGAACACAGCTAACGTGCAGTTTGGACTGCTGAAAACTGTCTAGATTGTAAGATTGGTGGTTCGATTCTCCTTCGTTGGTGATATTATTCGGGTGAGAATAATATGTTTACATTAGTCCCATTTCACAATCATTCAGCCCTCATCCAGATGTAAGAACTCGCCCCCCGGCATCGGCGATTAGCCTCGTTGCAGAAATAGGCCGATGTAAAATAAATAAAATAATAATAATGAACACTACACACTATACTCTATTGTGTAGAGTGTAGTGTGGTGTTCAAAACTCGGTCCTCAGTTGTTAAAACTTTTTATTATATGTTTAATATCAAAAAAAGACACACACTATCTTAGCCATAAATATAAAAAATCCATAATATTATTAGCCACAATTTAGTCATGAATTAAAAAATAATCCATTTTGTCAAAACACATAAAAAATTCCCCTCATACGTTTCCAACTCAGATTTCTGGCTACAAGAAGAATTATAAAAGTGGGTAATTTTCAGTGTGAGCATTTATAAATGTGCGTTATTTTTGGTGTGGGGAATTTTCTATGTGAACATAATTCCGTGTGAGGAGTTTTCGTGTGAGCACTTATGACTGTTCGCATTTTTCGCGTGAACATACTTGTTACGCGGATATGTCAACATACCGTTTTGCAGATATTGTCGTTTACCGGCCGACAAAGTTTTCTCCATCAGTTATTCCTCCGGCCCGACCATATATTTTCACGGCAAAACCGGTCAACAACGATAACACTTAGAGTTGTAAGTTTACTAATAACCATTATCTTTTAAAATATCTCAATTCTACAAAAATTTAATTACCACCTCTATAATTTCTGTTTACAGTTCATTACATCTAAAGTTTGACCATGTTCAAGTATAAACATAGATAATGCGCATGTGTAAAAGGAAGATAGGCAGTTACATCCGTTAGTACAATAGGAGTCGTTCGGTTGGTAAACATGTTCGAACGGAACTGAGATGATTGTACACGACTGGACAATGTCCGTGAATAGTTCCATACGTTTAACAAAGCGCCTATAATCAAGTTAGCTGGTCGCGAAATGTATTAGGGCTCTTCAACGCGCATAATAGACAGCAGGATGATGCTGACATAATAGGAAGGGGGAAAGTTTCAAAAATATCGCTTTAAAAAACTCAATATATAAATTTGACGGCCAATGTTCCTACGAATACTTCCAACTTTTTGAAATGGTTTAATTTTTTCCAAATTATTGATCTTCTTGATCTCACAGTAATCTTCTGTCGAAAACTAAAAATATTAATCTTTTAATAACTATTTTTCATTCACAAATACACAAAAATAAATTAATATTGTATGGAGAACGCGTAGATTGCACGAATAAAACAAACCTGTTTGAACTTCTAGCGATAAGCAGCTATTCACGTCATTAATTCGATTCTACTGTTCCACTAATGAAGTAGAAATATAAAAAGAAATGTCAGCATGGGCAAGCGGTGTTTTTTTTTTTTTAGAACAGACAAATTGTATGAAGGAAAATGGTTTCAATGATGAGGTAGGATTTCAAAAAGATGTCAGAATATATGTATTGCTTGCAATGGAATTGTATGAAGATTAGATCATAAGTAAATTGGTAAAAGACATTTTATTAGTTTGTATGGCACTTGTTAGTCAATGGTTAATAGAAAAGATAAACAATGGACAAAAAAAAAAAAGAAAGTAGTCCTGAGAATTGAAATATGATCATTGAAATTAGAGATCAATTAAACTTATTTGAGCTAAAATGTAGTAAACTAGGCCTAAAATGTACTAAAATACGATGTAGTCGTGGATAATTAACAACAATAAAAATAATAAATATTATTAATAATTATACCATGTGTTCAAAAAGAAATTACATAAGGGTTGCCTGTGGAAAAACAAAATATGCGTACTGCAAGCTTTAACTGTCATCACTATTGTTGTCATAAGTTTTTATTGAAAATTAGTTAGTCAATTGTTATATAAAGCTTGCAATAGACATTATTTTATTTTACCACATTCAACCCTTATGTAATTTATTTTTGAACTCATGGTATAATAGTATATTATTATACGGGTTTTATAAGACGATGTATTGTCACACGAGTTGTTTGGAGTACGATGAGCGAAGGGAGGAGTACTCCAAAGTAACAAGTGTGACAATACGTCCTATATAACGATCATAATATACTATTTTTTATATTTTGCATCACTTATTTTATAGAAATATTTAAAATTTCATTTATAAAAAATATCGGAATACAATCTAGGAATTTTTGTGAAATGCGGTCACCGTAGCAACAATTATAATAAAACAATTTCTATGATACCACAACACAACAGTAATTTGACAAATACAAAACAACAACTTTCTTTCTGAATTTTCTTAATAATAATATAACAAAATAATTATCTAACATGGAAATATTTACAAATTGTATTAAATAAACATTTTAAAATATCTGAGGTTATCAATGACACGCCGTAGACGAGTAGTACTGCCAATCTCTCAAAGTAAAAAGTCACCAAAAACAGTTTAACAATAGCTTCTATTGTTAAACTGTTTTCAGTGTAACAATGATATTATTGTGAACGCAAAGTATAAAAAATATTATTGCATAATGATACACAATTTTAATTGGGCCAATGTTTGGGGAAAATAAAGTAGTGTGCACCTAAAAACTAGGTAGTTGGGTTAGGTTTAATTAGTAAAAGTCTAAGATAGAAGTATTGGTCTATTTTACTACATTTCCCCCATTATTTGAAATGAAAGTTTTGCGATTTGAGTTTAGAGATCTATTGTTTGAAATTTTATATTTAAATTTTGACACTAGTGATGTGAGATTTTGAGATCTCAAATTTACAATTAGAGTTTAGAGATTGTATTATTTGAGATTTTGAGATTAAATTAATTCTATTATTTGAGATTTTGTTTTTGTATTTTAACGTTTCAAATCTTTCAATTCAAATAATAGGGATATAAAACGTAGATTTATTTTATAGAATATTTTCATATATCAATAAAATTGTCAAAAGCTTAAAAATCTGTTTCGTTTGTCATAAAACGTTGGAGGTTTTTATACTGATATAAAGAAGGTGGCCCATAAAGGCGGAAAGAAGAAAAGAATATAAAAGTATAATAAAATGAAGTGGGAGTTAGACAGATGATATGGCTACAGCATAAAAGCATTGTTGAATTGTGTGTACAAGACGGATGACGTGAAAACTTCGTGAAATAAAATAAAGACGTAGGAAAAGTGAAATTTAATTTAGTTCTAGGTATTTTTAATAATCCAAACCAATATTTCTACCTCCTCATATAAAGTTAATTTACAAAACTCAATATTGTATTGAAAAATTATGTACAGAACAACGTTAGGCAGCTTGATGAATTTTTCCTGGAAATGAAAAATGTTTTTATATTTTGATGGAATACAAATTAAAAAATAAACAAGTAGAATTTTCAGGCCTTTTGTTTACTTTTTAAATATAAAACATGGCTATGCTTTTAAATTTACAACCAATTTATAAAAGGCTTTGAAGATTAGAGAAAAATTGTGTTGTCAGTATAATCAAATTCCACTAATAAAGAGAAAGTTAGTTAATTTTTGGAGTACAGCATCTGTTGCTATCAACGCCTATCATAGTCCACCAGAAAAAAAAGGGATATCTAGAGGATTATAGGGTAAAGATGTAAGAAAATCATAGAATCCTTAATAATGAGGACATTGCCTAACAGCTAATCTAAATCATAGGCCAGAAATTAACGTGGCACACGGATGAAACATCTACCAGTTAGAATCCACAAGAGATCCGAGGATAAGAACCTAGACGAGGACAAGAACCAAGGAGAATATCCTCTCTGCAAGCCAAGAAGAGACGAAAATAACTGGGAAGTCGTGAGATAACTGAAACAGCTAGCACATGTATTAAACAGAATAAAACTTGCTGCTTGAAAACTTTCCACGGGATAGTCAAGGAGGAGGCAGACGAAGGAGTCAAAGAACGATTAATAAAATGGCGAAAACAATTGAAAAATTGTGAAAATAACAAAAACTAGACCATACGTTGACAAGAGAATACCTTGAAACTCGAATGAATGTCATAGCTAAGCCGAAGAAGACGCAGATTTAAAGGCAAATAAATGATTTTGGAAAAGAAATCTTACTCCATTTTAACCTTTAAAGGACCAATGGTCGATATATCAACCGCTGTGAGTATTCGCTGCCGGCCCAATGGTCGATCTGTAAACCGCTAGTTATGCATATCGTATTTCATTGCTGTCATGCGTACTAAATACTAAATACTAGCATGTTGCAGTCTGAACTATATCCAAATGTAAGGAATGTGACTGAGCAGTGCGTAAATAAAAACATACTATATTATAAACAAACTAGTGGAGTAAGACAAAGATAAGAGTACTATAAACAGTGATAGCATAAACAGTGCGTGTTATGTTTTTTTTTTAAATCTATAAGTGTTTTGTAAACTAAGATAACATACCTAAATTATGTGTAAGCAGGGCCGTACTTCACAAAAATGAGGTAAATAACATAATTTATATACTTTTAAATTATTTTCCGAATTGCTTAACTTTTTATTTTTAAAATCTTTTTAATTTTGAAATAAAATAATTTTAGAAATATAGAAAATTTAATTCTCTTTAATTTTGTTTTTAGTTTTTTATTCTAGTGTAATTAGAACGCGCGCTATGTTATTTTAAGCAAAAGTTTGCAATTTTAGGCGCAGTCAGCAAATTAATTCGGGCCGGCAGGTAATACTATGCGAAATAAATTCGGTACGGAAAAGGTTAAAGGTTATCGACTTACATACCGAACTTAATATTCCTGATAGGGCTTCCACCCTGTAAAGTTCTATTGTTGACATTCCCACCATTCTCTCAAGTTCTGTAGCCAGAATATTCAACGCTCTTCTGCTGATGTTTTGTCATTTATTTTTTAATGAATAACTGCCATACCGGATATTTATAATTGCGCATTCATAGTCTAGATATTGCACTTCGTCTCTTTAATTTGAAACATTGTAGATTTGTTGCCATCTGGGCGATAAGGCGAAGACTTCCATGTTTTGGTGCCCTTGGCAAGACCAAAAAACTGTGCTTTTGTATTAATACCCAGCGCGCAAAAAAAAGCTATTGGTTTTCCGAAAATCGTCTGAAGATCAAATTAAAAAAATTGATGTGAAGTGTGAATTTTCACACATTGCAGGGTTTCGCAGGTATATAATAAGTGAAGGCGGCATGCTGAGTGTGTAGGACAAATTTTGCTTTGTAGTAACCACGGCAAAATGAACGATCTTTTTAAAATAATTTATCGTCTGTTAATCTCAGAGCTTTAAAAACAAATTTTATGTTAAAATATTTTTTTGTTAATTTTAATTCGAATACCTAATATCATTATTTAGGTTTCTAAATAAGTGCAGTATTTTTTTATATAACAAGGTTCATTAAGATTTTGAAAATTGGGCCTATGACTTTCATTGGTTGTCTTAAATCATACGCTCCGCCCCTCTGGCTTCGTATAAATGACACAGAATGAAAATATAATTCCAATTGGTTATTAAATTTACGCTCTTGAAAATTAAATTCAAAATGTGCTAAAATATAACTAGAATTTTAACAAATTAATTTAAACATAATAAATATGAAAAAAAAAACAAAAAATAAAATTGACTCCACAAGCCAGGAACGAACCTGTGTAGTGAATAACGATCCTGTGTGGTTGTCGAGCAACTGAGCCACTAGACCACCAAACGCTTATCAACTTAGTGTGTTATAAGAGTATAACATGTATGCATCGTCAACCAAAATACACAAAAAATGCGTTATTTTCCGAAAACATAATCTGATCAAAAATTCCTGTTGTACTATTCCGGTTCACACCAATATACATTACTTAGAATTTTTTCACATTTTTAGTTTAATCCATCTGGGCTACAGGCAAAAATCGCCTCAAAATAATTTATTTTGCAAAAATTAAATTTTGATCGTTAATCCACGTACTAAGGGCTTTCATTTGATTTTTAAAATATTTTTTTTTCGATGAGCACATATTTGTTCATATTTTTAGGGGGATATGTTTTTTAGATGTTTTAGTATTTTTCCTATGTGCGGATCAAAAAGTTGTACAAGCATGCCAATTTTCAACTCTCTAGGTTTAGCCGTTTGGCTACAATTTTTACCGAACAGACAGACAGACAGACAGACAGACAGACACACAGACAGACAGACAGACAGACAGACAGACAGACAGACAGACAGACAGACAGACGACAAAATGACGGTATAAGGGTTTTTTGGTCATACCTACAAAACCCTAAAAAGGAAGGCGATTTACCGCAAATCGTCTAACAAGCAAAAAAAAAAAGGAAGACGATATCCCGAAAATCGCTTTATGAGCAAAAGAAAAAGGAAAACGTTACCCTGGAAAAGTTAGTTACTTAAAATTTTTGGCGCACAGCAACAAAGGCTATTTACGCCTTACCTTGGAAAGGTATCTGATCCTTTGTTTTGGCGTCCCTATCAGCGTGACAGCCTGAGATTCATTCTCTCATATCTTTCGCCGCTTCTCGCTGATCCACGAAATACGTAATCATCATCATTAATCAGCAAGCTTTTGTCATTCGGACCGATCTTGTGCCTTAAATTTCCAGTTCCCCGCAACACTCTTTACGTTGTCTGTCCACCTTCTGTTGGTATCTCTAGGTCTCCATTCTTCTTTGTCCATCTGTCGTCTTGAAATCTAGCCATTCGTAATATATTTCTGTAAATCTATATTTCGGAAAGGTCTATTTTCATATTTAATTATTTAGTAATAGACCAGGACTACTTCATAAAATACTACTGGTAATATAGCACTTCATTAGTCGAAGTTTTAAATTGATTGATAAGTGTATCTTCCTTGCTGTATCTAGCTTTTAATTTTAAGTCTTCTCCAGTGTTGTCTTTCAATTTTGTCTGCACTCACATATAAATTAAGATATGGCAGTTTGTTTTGACTTATTAGAATGTATAATTGTTTAATTTAACCATTTCTTTTCAGATAATTGTCACAATTATTTCTAGAAATTTCGAGTTTATCGCATATAAAATGTATCATGCTACGCTAATAATCCAACTTCTAGTGGTCATGGTTAAACCTTAGTTCATATAATTCATTTTTGATCTTGAACAGACATCCTTTTAACTTTAACTACACTTTGTCTTACTGCTTTTTATATTTAAGCCAATGAGACACTATGCTCTGCTATATGTTATCAATGTATGTTTTGTATCGAAGTCGACAGATAATCATTTGTTATTAAATTCCAGAAAATTTATAATATTTCAAAATGAAATTCCTGGGTCAATTTGAATGTAAGTGTTTTTAGACAGGCCATAAATAGAATCGTTGGTATCAGTCAGGAATGTCGATCGCAATGTTAGGAAGTTAAAAATGCATACGTAGCGGTGGTGGCGAGCTCTGATGGATTGGACGATCTGTACCACGGAAATCGATTTTCAAACAGTACTTCTCAACAGGTGTATTAGGATTAATGGCTTAAAAACTGAAGGATTAACTGGGTTATCCTAGAATAACAATTTGTAATTCGATTGTAAGTAACTTGATTGTAACATCTTGTAGATAAATTACATTTTGCAAAAAGGTTTCTTAAATGAAACTTGCACAAAAATGCTTTTCGTCATGCTGATTGCAATTTCAATATTAAACTTTTCCAGAATTACATGCATCTTACATTTTATAACGTCACTCATGCATCTAATAATAATAATAATAATAATAATAATAGTTTTATTGACCAAATTACAAATACACAGAACTGCTTTCAGTCAGTCAATACAATATTAAGAGACAAAGTCATAAAAGTTCATCAAAATTAACGTTGTTAAATTCGTCAATTGTGTACAATGGGTTATTTATAAATAAATGTTTAACTTTAAGTTTGAATTTGTCTAGTGGTAGTGCAGTAATAGTCTCTGGTAAAAGATTATAAAATTTCACAGCAAAATAATTTGAACAATTCCTGGATTTATTTAGCGCAAAAACTTACCACGAATATTATTTTTACAACGCGTGCTGTGCTCGTGCGTTTCACTAAAAGTGATATAATTGTGTAAGTTTTTGCGTACAAACAATAGACACAAATAAATAAATAATGAAGGCAATGACATTATTTTCAGCTTTACAAAAAGATCTCGACAATCCGCTCTAAAAGGAGCACTGGCAATTATTCTTACAACTTTACGTTGTAAGCTGAAAATTCTTTTGGCTGCAGGTGAATGTCCCCAGATTATTAACCCATAGGTTAGGTGGGACTGAAAGAGGGAGAAATAGACTTTCAATACAACATCTATGCTGACATCATGCTTCAGATTCCTTACTAGATACACGGTCTAGTAAATCTGTCTGTCTGCCTGTCTGTCTGTCTGTCTGTACGGTAGAAATTGTAGCCAAACGGCTGAACATGGAAATTTGGCATACTTGTACAACTTTTTGAAGCACATATAGGAAAACTATAGAGTTCAAAAAAATACAACGCGGGATAAATATAAACAAATATGTATTTAATAAAAACATAAATATTTTTTTAAATTTTGAGTGGCATATCAAATGAAACCTCTTAATGCATGGATCAACAAACAATTTTTTATTTTTGGAAAATCATTTTTTTTGTTTGTATTTTTCCAAAAATGTCTCAACTTTTGTCCCCCATGACTGAAAATGTTTGACTTTTGCCCCCCACCCTATCCAACAAAGGGATTGATCTAAAAATCTAAAAAACTCTCCGTAATGAACATTGATGGAAACCGAAATAGTTCAACAAGAATTTTTGATCAGATACATTTTACGAAAAATGTCGATTTTTCTGTCATTAATAAAAAAAAATATATATATATATATATATGTTTTAAATATATTGTGTGGTAATAAAAGAAAGCTCTTAAGACGTAGATTACGAAACGATAGATATTTTTTAGAAATTCGTTTCTTTTAACACGAATTTAGCCAAAAATGTGCAAAAGTGCTTGTCCTGCACCCTTTTACCAAAAAGGGTTAAACCAAAAATCTGAAAAAAAAATATAGGTAATGTATATTGATCTGAGCTGGAAACGCACGAGAGCAATTTTTAATCAGATTAAGTTTTTGAAAAAATATGGCAGTTTTTGTGTTTTTGAAAAAATTAATTATTTTTTTAATTCATGGTTAAATTATGGCTAATAATGTTATGAATTTTTTGTATTTATAGCTAAGATAGTGCGTGTATTTTTTTAGAATTAAATAAATTAAAAAATTAATATATTTTTTTAATAGTTGCGAACTGAGTTACTCACACCACACCACACTACACACACAAGAAGAATATGGACAGATAGAATTCAAAGAGATGTAATAAGAAGAGGAGGAAAATAGGAAAAACTAAAACTGTCTAGTTCTAGAAAAGTCTACGATAAATAGAACACCATAGAAGATAATAGCAAGAAATATAGAAAAGAACAATACTCAAACGTTTTCTAAATGAAAAAAATTCATTTGTGAATTTTCTGCTTGAACTGTTTTAGATTTAGATTAAAATTAATAAACTTAAGTTTATGGTAAACACTTTTGGAGATTCTGTTAACAGCATCAACTGTCGCTTGTATGTTCCTTGACCTTTTGACCCTCGGACAATTTAAATTATGCACAGAATATAGGTTATCCAATTAAAATCGATATTTATTTAGACTAATATTAATTTCACACTGTTGATTATACTAATATCATACATGACATGCTTTCAAATAGCTACGCGAAATACAAGTTCATTACTAAATAAAGTTCATTTCATTTTTGTTTTTTGTTCATGTTTTTTTGGCACATATTTGCACAACAGCCAATCACTTTGAAAGCTTATATTATGAACTAAACTTGATTTATTTGTCTAGACAACACTTTAATTAACAACAATTTCGTTTTAGTACAAAATTATGTACTAAAATTATGTTGTTACGACAGTATATCAACCAAACATAAGAATAATATAAATACTTTAATATTTTAATACATTAACACTATATGTGGCTTGGATTTACTGTACTAAGAGTTTGAAGGAGGCTACAGAGATGTGGGAGCTCCTAAGCAGCGCTACAAAAACGAGTTAAAAAATAAACTTAAGTTAGTAGGTCAGCTGCTCAGCCCAGACTGGGAATAGACCTGGAGCTCATGACAGTTTTTGGTCTTCGATTTCATACAGCATGCCTTTTGGAGGAGAGAATATTTACCCTGTGACAACAAAAAAGGGATGGTACTAAACCCCTGCACGCTTTCCGGTCATAGGGAAAATTGCATTTCCACTTAAACACAAAATGTTTGTGCTTTTCTCTGATTTAATATTGCTTGCCCTTTTGTCAAAAGAAAGTTATAACAAATTTAAAGTCTTTTAAATATATGCATGCGATTCGGAGGGTCCCAAAGGGCTCAAACGGTCATGTGATCTTGTAATAAAAAAATATGATTTTCCGCGTTTTCATACAGCATACCTATAATTAAAAGACTTTAAATTTGTTATAACTTTCTTTTGAGAAAAGGGCAAGCAATATTAAATCAGAGAAAAACACAAAAATTTTGTGCAAGTGGAAATGCAATTTTCCCTTTGACCGGAAAGCGTGCAGGGGTTTAGTACCATCCCTTTTTTGTTGTCACAGGGTAAATATTCTCTCCTCCAAAAGGCATGCTGTATGAAATCGGAGACCAAAAATGTCATGAGCTCCCGGTCTAGAAGAAAAACACCTCTGTCGAAGTACATTACGATATAAATTTTTTTTTTAGTGGAATTCTTTCATAGACACCGAAGGAATATTATACTCCCTCGGTAGTGTCGGACTCCCCAGGCTAAGGTCTACCAACTACCTGTTTACCTTCTTGGTCCGCCAAGGAAATTCTTGGTTTAACACCAATAAATTATGCTTAAACACGGACAAATCCCAGACTCTGCTGTTTACTACTAGGAAACATAATTATGAAAACCCTCATTACGTAAAGTTTCGTGGAATCCACATAGATCCTCATTTACGTTGGGACCAACACACTGAATTCGAAAGCTTAGGTCCACAATCAACCTGATAAGGAAATTGAAATACAAAGTATGTAAGGAGGTCGTATTGAAAATAGTGTTTCTTCTCGAGAATTTCTCGAGAAAAAGTTATAATTCTCATTTTTCATTTCTCGAGGAATGTAAAGTTTTTTTCTCGAGAAATGTAAATTTTTCTCGACGCCACGTTAAAGGCAATGTTCTTTTAATAAAATATTTCAAAAAAATATAATGTTTAGTGGGTCACTGATTATAATTTAATTTTCATAAAATTTGTATTCTGTCTCCCGCAACGCAACTGTGGCAATAAATAAGAAGCGATTTATAATATTTAGCTAATTATCATTTATTGTTACAATATTTTATTTTAATTTAGTGTATTTATTATAATCAATTACTTATCATTTTTTGTTCAGTTTACAAGTTAAATAAAATAATTATTACTAATATTATTAATTTCTTATTTTTTTGAAAATTTCTCTATACATATGTATTGTCAATTAATATGCAATTACGTGCCGTTTTCGTAATCATTTTTAAAGCCCCGTTATCCGTTTGTTCTAATGTAATTTAAATGAATACTTTAATACTTTAAAGATGACAATAATTTTAACATGTTTTTATCCTCTACAATATTTTCAACATTAAAAAAATATATATCTATTCTAATAATTATTTTTCTCGAGATTTCTCGAGAAAATAAGTCTAATTTTTCATTTCTCGAGAAATGAAAAATGTCGAGAAATCAGAAACACTAATTGAAAGCCTATTTTTCATTATTACAATCCCACTAAATTGTGGTATACTTATATGGGGACATTCTCCGTCCGCTGATAGAATTTTTAGCCTTCAGTGTAAAGCTGTCAGAATTATCGCCGGCGCTGCCTACAGAGCCGATTGTCGAGATTATTTTACAAGTCTCAAAATAATGACCTTACCAGCATTATTCATTTATAATTGCCTCTTACTAATACATAAGAATTTGAGCAAATTCACTACTCTTAGAAACTCGTATGAGTACAATACTCGCTCAAAAACAATATCCATTCTCAGTACATTCGCTAACAAATCCAGAAATTGCTCAAATTATACCGCTTACAACCCTCGCTTACGGCTCGGATGGTAAACTTCATTCTCGTGAAATACAACCACCATTATATGCTTGTTAAATAAAATACAGATATAGCCTTACACCGCAACTTAGAAAGGCTCAGAATTAACTAAGTAAATAAAATAGTATTTTAATTCTCTGGATTTAAATTGAGGGGTAAATCTGAGTTATGAAGTATATATTAGGTCCCTAGAGTGGGGTAGTTAAGCAGTTTTAGGCCTAGATATAAGCTAAATCAGTAAATTATTTGTAACCGCTGGTGACTGCAATTTAGTGATCCCTTGATAGCTCTTCCAAATTAATCTTGTTCGTTGGGGCACTACATAACGATTATAAATTGCTCTGCAATATTATAATATTGCAGAGCAATTCCAAAAGTTTGACTAAATTATAAGTTGGTCGAAACTTTCAGTATTATTCAATGCAAGTAAGCGTTTTGGCCGCAATAAATGTTTCGATTGGGGTTATTCGAAAATTTTCCCCGGTAAAATATTAATTTTTTCAAAAACTTTTTTATGGAAATTCAGGTGTAGGAAGTATGAAGTTTTCTTCATAAACAGATTTAAACAACTATACTACTACTACTATAATACTATACTACTATACTACTATAATATTTTACGTAAAAGAGTCTCTACGGTGTACCCGATTTCAGAGAGAGGGTTCGCAATAACAAATATTATGTTAAGATAGGTTCGCCAGTAAAAAAATGTTGGGAACCGCTGTACTAGACCATTCGAAAACCACCGGCAAGTAATATGATGCTCGATTAAACATTCATTTATACGTCAGAGTAAAATTTACTCCACTTTGAGTATTTTTAACGCAAGTTTATATGAAACCTAAATTGAATTTATCTATATAATATCAGCTTAAGATCCGCCTTGGAAAAACGGATACGTCCCAGGATACGGATTTTCATTTTTTAAAGAAAAATTTATTTTAAGAGGATCACTCTACACACAAGTAAATCATTGTATTTGTAAATGATTTAAAAAGGGTTACGAATTTAGAAAAAAATAAGACAACGGGATCAATAAATAATATTTGGACTTTACATATATTAATAAATATCAGCTGTGGCCACCACAGGACCGACCGCCATCACAAAGTACTTTTATGCTGCTTTATCAAAAAATGTCTCAAATAAAAGTTGTTAGTTATTGCTTTTATAGCAACTTTTGTTAATTTTTTTTTTTTTTCAAAATATTTCTCTCCTGTGAAATATTCCAAAAATTTTAAAACCGACGCTAGTAAACTCCCATTTCTAGTTAACCGATTTTTACCAAAAGTTGATCAACTCGTGCCATTGATGTCAAAAGCTTAAATATGAAGTTTCATAAAAATCCTTTTAGCCAAATTTGCTCTGCACGTGTACACGGACCGACAGACAGACAGACAGACAGACAGACAGACAGACAGACTGACAGATCATGCTAAAAATAGTCAAAACGTTATGTAGGAACCTCAATTCGTGGAGATCCATCGAAATACGAACAAAGAAATGAAATAAAAAGTATTGTAGTAATATTTATATTGTAATGTTATTTTATCTTTATTTATTTGTAGTTAATACCCGAAACGTCGCAAGACTTAAAGAATATAGAATAAAAATACGTGCTATATACCATTTAATAGTTTAAGAACTTCTGAAATACTTCATAAAATTAAGATGTCTTAAAATCATCCCAGATCTAAAATACTTTTTCAACTCTCCACATATTTCATTAATCTATCAATCATGATTTTCTTCCTGAATTAAAACGTAATATCGTTCGAATTGCATTCGAACAAAAGTTACCTGATAAAAAACTAACAATACAAGTTGATGGGACAAAAAATAACAAGTTTTTCCGCTTGCCCTCTTGTTATAAATCATAAACTAGATCTGGAGATATTGATTTCAAGTTATTGCTCGATGATAACACGAAGAAATATTACCAGTTTCACAGTGGGTCACTAGTTCTTTATTAAACCAATTTGTAAAAGATATCTGTTAAAGTCTTGTAACTGTGCAACAACAGAACAAGAGAACATAATAGACACTACTAAATTATCCGAAGCCATACAAACAATAATGCAGCTCATATATTAGGATATAAATTAAAACAAAAATCAAACAAATATGGAAAAACAAAGCATGCATTTTATTCAAAAAATTGATGTTAAGTGTAAATTTTCACAAATTTCAGGGTTTTATAGCTATACGAGGCATGTCCACAAAGAAAGAGTACTCAATTTAAAAAAATATATATCGCGGACACAAAATTCGATCCATAATTTTTTTTAAGATTCTTTTTTTTTTTTGGGTTGGAAGTTTATGACTTATTAACTTACTATTTTATTTGGGGGAAAGTTATGACTTGCATAAAAAGTAATCTTGATTAGATGAGTTACGTCCGTAAGTTAGTAATTATAGTTGAAGGTAATGGGACTCGGACCAGTCAGAAAATAAAAACAAATTTATTAACTTCGCTAACGTTTCGATTTTAATTTAAATCTTCATCAGAGCTACAAAGATATATAGAAAAATTAGATATTTTTCTATATATCTTTGTAGCTCTGATGAAGATTTAAATTAAAATCTAAACGTTAGCGAAGTTAATAAATTTGTTTTTATTTTCTGACTGGTCCGAATCCCATTACCTTCAACTATAATAAAAAGTAATTTCAACGAAATTTAATGGATAAATAACTTTTATTTCCAATGTAACCAAAAGTATTGCATAAATAAAAAAATCAGCTGTGGCCACCACAGGACCGACCGCCATCGTAAAGTACTTATATAAAATACATTCTAGCAGCAGAGTAGAAATAACTTGGCCTAATATTTTCTAACAGAGATATTATTTATCATGACCATGGAAACGTTACATATAAGTATTAAACAATTGAGACTTTACTAAATTCGAAAAATTTTACAGAAATTATTCGAAATTTTTCGTTTTATCAAAAAACGTCTCAAATAAAAGTTATTAGTTATTGCTTTTATAGCAACTTTTGTTGTGAAATATTCGCAAAAATCTTAAAATCGACACGAGTAAACTTCCATTTTTAGCCAACCGATTTTTACCAAAAGTTGATCAACTCGTGCCATTGATGGCAGAAGCTTAAATATGAAGTTTCATAAAAATCCTTTCAACCGAATTTGCTCTGCACGTGTACACAGACAGACATACGGACGGACGGACAGACAGACAGACAGACAGACAGACAGACGGACGGACGGACAGACAGACAGACAGACAGACAGACAGACCGACAGACAACATGCTAAAAATAGTCAAAACGTTATGTAGGGACAACAATTCGTGGAGATCCATCGAAATTTCGAAACGTCAAAATCGGTATGATCACAATACCTCCCTTATATATGTTGGCGGTCGGTAAAAAGTGAAAAATTACTAATATAGTGCAAAATTAAAAGTCTAATAGCGTGTGTTGCCTCCACGAGGTCAAATTACAGCTTCCATGCGTCTTGGCATCCCGTCAATTAGATTTCTGATGGCCTGCTGATCAAGGGTGTTCCATTCTTGAACAAGGACTTCACTTAACTCGTTCAAGTCAGCAGGAGCCAGAATTTGGGCTCGGATCTGTCTCCCAAGCATATCCCAGATATGCTCGATTGTATTAAAGTCTGGATAAAATCATACGTTCAATATCCATTTCATCCAAGTAATTATTAACTAGGTGTGCGACGTGAGAACGGGCATTATCATCCATAAGCATAAAGTCGTCGACAATAAATGGAGCAAAAGGGATCACATGTGGTCCCAGAATATCTGTAATGCATCTGTCAGCAGTCATTGTCCCCCCATTAACAGCCACTAACTCTGTGCGGGGTTCCATACTAATGCCTCCTCATACCATGATATTTCCACCACCATAATTAAGTGTTGAAACAATGTTGCACTGGGAATATCTCTCTCCAGACCTACGTCACACTCTTTGGCGACGATCTGAGGATCGTAGACAAAATATCGACTCGTCAGTAAACAGGATTCGGGACCATTCGTCAATCCCCCAGTTTAAATGCTCCATTGCAAAATTAAGGCGATGTTCACGATGTTGCCTGGTTAATTCTGGGCCATTTGCGGGTTTCCTTGAGCTTAATTCAAATTCGGCAAACCTTCTTCTAACTGTCCTCGCACTTATTGCTATACCTCGCGCCTGATGTAGGTCACTCCTGGCTTCAACTGCTGTAGAAGCACGGTTTTGCAATATCCTTAAAATCATAAAAAGCGATCATCCTGCTGAGTTGTAGACCTCTTTCTACCCGGTCCTGCTCTTCTAGTGTATTCACTTGTCTCACGGACAATCTAAAATAGTAATCTTATGTACATAATAATGACGCGAAAAACAATAGATGTATATGTAATTTGGTCAATAAATTATTATTATTATTATTATTGTCAACCACCCAACTCACCCGATCTGGCGCCATCGGATTACCATCTGTTCACCTCTTTTAAGGAGTCTATGGGAGGAAAAAGGGTTTCCAGCGATGACGAGGTCAAGCATGCCGTTAAAGAATGGACAAGAAAGCTGGCGGGAAAATTTTTCGACACAGATATAAAAAAAGCTCATACCTTCATTTTATTTTGAATTCAACAATACAATCACATGTCTCCTTTCGTCCCGAAAATCATTCACTTTCCCGTTTAGGTAAACAAACTACAAGGTGTCTCAAAAGAAATTTTATATTTAGTGGATCGATTAAAAAAAAAGTAAGCCGTATATAGAAAAAATGTTTATTAATTATTAAAATACACTTTTTGAGGATTTATTTCTTAAAAATAATATCGTCTAAATGTAGACCCTCGCGTTCTCGGCACTCATTTAATCGAACAGTAAAATTACTTATGACGTCTCGGCAGGTGGACTCAGGGATGGCTGCCATTTCGTGACGGATATTTTCTTTCAAATGCGCCAGTGAAGTCGGTTTATTGGCGTAAACTTTAGATTTAAAATAACCCCATAGGAATAAGTCCATAGGGGTTAAATCTGGACTGCGTGGAGGCCAATTTATGTCACCTCTCCGGGAGATCAATTTGCCTGAGAAAATTTCACGAACACGTGGCAGAGATATATTGGACGTGTGTGAAGTTGCTCCGTCCTGTTGGAACCATGTTCTTTGGTTATAGCCAGGAAAGTTTTGCAGTTCAGGTACCAAGAAGACATCTCCACATAACGCTCTGAATTCACTGTAACTGCACGCCCCCTTTCGTCTTCAAAAAAGTAAGGGCCGATAATTCCTCGCGCCCGCATCTCAGCCCATACGGTCACTTTAGGCGAATGTAGGGGTTTCTGATGTTTGCGTTTCGGATTCGTTGCACTCCAGTAGCAGCAGTTCTGCTTATTTACGTGGCCATTAAGATGAAAATGAGCTTCATCCGAAAACAAAATGTTGGTAAACGTTGAAAATCGCTCAATCACCTGATTTACGAAATTAAGCCTCTGACTGGCATCTTGGAGCTTTAACTCTTGCACCAATTGAATTTTGTAGGGGTGCAGCTTTAGGTCTTTGTGTATAATGCGATGTAATGATGATCTATGCACATTTAAAGCACTTGCGCGCTTCCGAATTGAAAGGTTCGGGTCGTCACGAACAGACTGATTAACATTCTCCACGTTTTCTACCGTTCTTGATGACCTAGGTCGCCCGGATTTTGATTTATCCAGCGTTGTACCAGTCTCTTCAAACTTTTTAACCCAATGTCGAATGAGAGGAATGCTTGGCGCATCATTTAAGTGGCAAAAACCTCGAATACTGCAGAATTTTCTACGCGCTACAGTCGCCGAATCACCGTTTTTGTAAATCTCTCGCACGCATAACGCGCGGTCTGCTCCCGAGAAACGCTCCATAGCGACTGAATTCCCAAGAGCCAGGCTACCGATTGACATAACCCCCGCGCCCCTCGGATACGTTGCGTTCAGGCAGTAAGCTAAATAAGTATAAAATTTCTTTTGAGACACCTTCTATTACAGCGTGATCGCAAAGTTTTTGAAAAACCGTAGACAATACCTTTTGTTTGTTTGTCCTTAATTCATGTGTTATAATTTTGTGGATGGCTGGATCGTAAACAAGATCTTTTTTCTTTAAAATATGTTCAACTCAAATTTATACGCAGACAGTTTATTTTGTTTATTCCTTACATTTCTGTACTTTTTTTATTTTGATATATATTCATATTCGTCTATTTCTTGACCTTTCAGCCTTGCTCAATTATTCAAAGCATTTGGAATGAAATTTGATATTTTTTGTATCTCTGGATTATTGAAATTACCTTTCCCTCAAAACTGAGAGCTTAGGTAACTCCCGTCTGTTTTCTAGATTTGCATAAAAATGATATTTAAATCGCTTTTTTATGCTACTATTTTTGTTTGAATTTTTTCACTCAATGGAAAACTTGGAAACTTAGACAATAACTATGATAATCGAAACTAAAAAGTGTTTGAAAATTTAATATCTATAGAGAACAACAATTAAAAGCAGATTGTTTAAAATATTGTCAATCTTGGTTCTTAAAAAAACAATTATCTTTCACGTAACAGGAAGAAAACTGTAAATACTTAACACTTAACTGTTAAATATGAAGAATGTGACGCAAAAAAAATATTTTGACTAACTAGAACCAAAAAGAAATAAAAAATCAATTGATTTGTTTAAAAACCGTATAAAATTTTCGTCTTTTTGTATTTCAGTAAATTTGTCAGTAAGATAAATGTGATAATTCGGAAAATATACCGTAATCCTTGACAAATTACCCAAGGTAATTGATAGACATTACCCAGACACTCGCTTGAAAAATTACATTAGATTAAATTACTGAACTCTACCTTTTTATCTGTACCTTGTTTTGCCAGATTTAAACAAAATTTACGATTTTTCTTTGAGATCCGAGATACAACAAATTTACTTTTAATTAGGACAAAACCTGGATCTTCGGTATAATTTTTAAATTAATCTCACGCTGGAGATAAAACTGAAACAGTACAACAACTAAAATACGTAAAGAACATTTTTTGAGGCGGTCGTATAACAGAAAACGTTCCCAGATAAATACCAACAAGAATAGATTTGCCGCAAGAGTATTCACATCAAAATTTTCAATATTAGTATGATAATGATTGGGCTACAGTTTTGTTTGCTGATGAGTGCAGATTTGGAATTCATCCAGATTCTCGTCGAACAAGAGTATGGAGAAGATCCGGTAATTTGGAACGTTAGAGGCACGTCCAGGAAGTTCACAGTTACAGATGTGGTACTGTTATGGCATGGGGTGGGATAATTTTTGGCGATAGAACTGATCTCGCTTTTCCCAATGGAATTTTAACAGCACAACAATATTTGGATAATATTCTTCAACCTATTGCTGATCTATTACGTGGTGCTGTTGGTGATCAGTTCATCTTACCCAGGATAATGCTCGGCCACATGTTGCGCGAATTGTAACGAACTGGCTGGATAACGAAGGTATTGATGCGATACCCGGACCAGCACAGTCACCGGATCTAAATCCGATTAAGGATGTGTGGAACATGCTTAAGAGAAGAATTGCTCCACATATAGATAACATCCACGATAATTTAAGATTCAGAGAGCTTCTAAGAGCAGAATGGACAAAGTTACCTCAAGAAGACATCGACAATGTTATTTTGTACATGAATCGCAGATGTCACAGCCCTGATCAACCAACGTGCAGGTCATACTCTTTATCAGCATTTGTTTTTTTTTTTTACAATTCTGTACATAAATCTGTACATTAAACAAATGCAATATTTTTCAAATATTGATTATTTTTATAAATAACATTTAGCTTATTTTGTTGTAAATTATTCTTTATTGAGTATTTTAATTGATAGAATACAACAAACGTATAAATGAAACCATACGTTATTCATTTTCATATATTTTTTATATCCCTAGACTTTTCCGATGTGTGTATTTACTTATTTAAAATATACGTTAGCATTGTTCCTGGAAGTTTCTAATAATGTACCAACAATTAAAGAATAAGTTCGTGAGCAGATTTAATGCGCATAGCCAACTTGTGACGTATTAGATGTTCTTCTCATCGAGAATGCTAAATTTGGCTGACTGATAAGATTGTAAGCCCGGTGTAGTAATTTTATGTGGGAGAACTCAGTTTATTAATCAAAATCAACGAAACTAACAACACGCAAGTTCTGACTTGGAGTTTTTGCTGTAATCTACAAACACGATTGACTTGCTATGAACAGGTTACGTAATTTTCTGAAGGTTGCCGCGAATAACTAACATCTTGTCAGAAAGAGTAACTATTTAAACTGTGAACACTAAAAGCAATATTGCACCCGCGAATAAAGCTATTGTACCGCATTAGATTAAATTATACTCGGTGTTCGTTCCAAATGTGTCCATAGCAAACTAACATGAGAAAACATAGGATTGGGTTTTAGAAAAAACCGTGGGTCGATGGTCAATTTAAAAAATATGATTAGAAAGATCATAAAATGCACATTTTCCAAGTACAGTGGAACCCCGCCATTCGTACACAATTCGTTTCAGAAGGTAGTTCGAATGGCGATTTGTACGAATGACGAATCATTTTTTCACAAAGATATAATGTAGATTGGATTAATCAGTTCTAGATCCATAGATGATCGTTTATTTAAACCTATAAAAACAATAAATATACAGTACTGTACATGAAATACATAAATAAAAATTGTCATCGCCGACCGCGTGGCGACGACCGCACGCTGTCCGAATAGCAGGCAAGCGTACGAATAACGAGTTGAATTTTACTTGAATAAGTTGGACGAATATCGAGTTGTACGAGTAGAGAGGCGGACGAATGGCGGGGTTCCACTGTATATATCGTTCCAAATTTATTAAGCCGTTAGTAAAAATTTATTCTTAATTATTTATAAAACGATAAATTAAACATGAGATCATGTTTGTGGATGACAGAACCATCTTCAAGGTCTGCAAGCGTATCCGTGAAATCCAAAAAATAATTAGCGGATGTATTGAAAACAATTAAAGCCAATTCGTGATCTTCGTGATCTCCAAAAATGTTAAATTTTAGTTTTGTCCATCAAACATATAGAATTTTATTTTTGAGTATTATTTCACTTATTACCAAGATACGCAGTTTGAGGATTAGGTCGACGATATAAGAATCCTAAATTGAAATAAAATTATCTCAATATCCTCCATCGATCATGAAAATTCAATCAGAAATCATCTTTCCTGAAGCATTTAATGTCCCTGTTACAAGAAAAATAGTAATCAAATATAGGATTGGTAGAACAGAAAAATAACATTACAAGTAATCCAATGAAACCTACACAACTCGCTGAATTGCTTGCTTAAAGATAGGGGACGGTATTCAATATTCTCTACAAGGATGTTCAAAAATGATGATTTAAAATTATACGTTAACCTAAAAAGAATTTTTAAATTATAGACCTAAAAGTATTCTTAACAATACTTAGGCATATAATTTTTTTTAAGCAATCTTTTTAGTTTAATTAGATGAATTACTCTAGATCAGTCACTGACATTTAAAAAACACGTACAAAAATAGGTTTAAAACTTAA
Source organism: Liopterus haemorrhoidalis (assembly GCA_963971575.1). NCBI lineage: Eukaryota > Metazoa > Arthropoda > Insecta > Coleoptera > Dytiscidae > Liopterus > Liopterus haemorrhoidalis. The sequence continues at coordinate 10,257,423 of OZ020618.1, read as the reverse complement.
AACTAGAAATAATTTAATCCACAAGCTGGTAGGTATGTCGTGGGGTTATGATGCCCATACCCTAAAAACATCTGCAGTTGCTTTGCTCAATTCCACAGTAGAGTACTGTTCCTTAGTGTGGTAGAACAGTAGCCGTAAAATCAAAACTGACATCCAATAAATACGGCTATGCAAACTATCACCGGTGCTAATAATTGACTTCCTCAGAATGGCTACCTGTAATTTCGGATATATGCCACCTTTATTTCTCCACCCTTTTGGAGAAATAAAGCAGCCGTCAGAATCTGGCACAAATTTGGCAACCACAGTCTACCCATACACGAAGACCTACTAAATCCTCCAAACCATAGGCTCAAATCTCAAAATCCCATTTGAAACGATCCCATCCTTGCTTCTGTCTATAACTCTAAAGACGAATGGTCCAAAAAATGGGATAATCTCTCATCTCAATATTTAATAGCAGCCATCACAACCTGGCATACATTTGGCAACCACAGTCTACCCATACATGAAGACCTGCTAAATCCTCCAAACCATAGGCTTAAATCTGGAAATCCCATTGAAAACGATCCCATCCTTGCTTCTGCCTATAACTCTAAAGACGAATAGTCCAAAGAATGGGGCAATCTCTCATCTCAATCTTTAATCTCTCATCCCAACAAAAATTTAATCTCAGTTTCCCAATATTCAGCCATACGGTTACTAGCTACCCCGCATGACTTGGGTGAGATTAAACAGATTAGTTAGCAGCCAGGGCAGATGCCACTACATGCTCCATAAATGGCTTCAGCCCATAATATGTCGGCCCATAATATGTCTACCCATATTATGGGCTGACTCTCCCTCCTGTGCCTCCAGCGTGCCTTTACAGACGATGCAGCACATCGTAGAAGAATGTCCTCATAGTACTTTCCCAAGTGGTCTCCAATCCGTCGTACAACTGACCAATGAAGCAACCCAATGGCTTTTAAATTTAGAAATAAATACCATACGAAAATATAATACTCGTATAACAATATAATATAAAACGAATCTAATTGACATGTGTCGCGCCCGTAAGGCCGCTGTTAATATTAAATTAAATTATCTGAATTTAATTTAAATCACAAAAACTTTTTGTGTTTCTTAAAATGTTGAGTGCCGCAACTTGCAAGATTAAACATTATCCATTCCATATTATTTAGTCTAAATTAATCCACTCCGTTACTGACATGTTCAGAGTACACTTCGCTATTAAAAATTATTTTACAAGTTTCTTAATTTAAATTACGCGTCTCTAACGCGGTTTTAGTGATTTTACACATGCTGTTTCATCATTAAAATATTGTTTGTGTATCTACACCATCCTAGGAACCATCCGAGGACCCAGGAACCTGTTTTTTGGGACACCAGTGCCAGATGTGTAAAATTGGAAATAAATATTCTACATATTTATTAAGAAAACATCTATGTTCCAACTGCTCATTCATTGTTAATTTAATATATTTTTTATTTTGTAACATTTAAATTCTATTTTGTTATCGCCTCTGCGCGATCTTGTATTTTTTTGTTCACACACGCTGATATCTTGATCACGTGTGCTGATTTATTTTTGAATTTAATTTAACATTTAGTATTTTGTCAATTTTGTATTTAATATTATTAATTTTGTTATATTATCAGTTATTATTTATTATTGTATTTGTGGTACTGCAATTTTATTTATGTGATACGCCCATCGTGTTGAGCAACGTTTTCTGCATTGTTTGTCGTTTGGCTAGGGTTTTCAAAGACGTCGTGGGATTTCTAGGTTTGGTTCCGCCATAGCCATTACTTGTGGGCCTAGGATTTTACTCGTCTACACCCCAGCTAGGGCTACCATTTCCCTTGTGTTAGTCTCCTAGAGCAGCCCCTAGGAGCAGAAGAGTTTATATCTCCTCCCCTTTCCTGTAGGTCGTCCGTGTCTTCTTCAAGTGCTCAACTCGGTGCGTTCGTGTCACATAACCGCTTTTTCATTTCTATATTCCAGCCTTCTGGTGGTGGTCCATTGAGGTCTCCGCCGCGAAGACCATTTGTGTGACTGTCTGGCCACCCTACCTTACTTAAGCTGGGATCGGGCGCCACAACATGTTTATTTATTAAAGTGTCTAAATATCGGATTATATTCTAAACTCTATCTATAACTCTTCTGTATTTCATTGCAGATTTAAACTATGTATTTATTGACAGAATCATTATGGATAACTCGTTATAATAATCACAGAATAACTAACTGAATATCCGCGTGGATACGACGGTTACAAGCACGTTTGCGAAGGATCTAAAACGATCCAGCATGCAATACTAATACTTGCCAGCGCTATAAACTTACAGAAAAGTTATGCATGATAGAGCCAAAAAATCACGCAATAGAAGTTATTCTAAACTTCAAGATCAAAAAACTTAAATTCATCCTGTATATATCCCTAAAATAACTATCGTTTGGTGTAGTACAGAAATATGATACCAGACAAAGAAAGCTGAAAGATAACTCGGATCCTTCGGAAGGAAAATACTTACAGTGCATACTTGGACCAGGTAGAGAGGATGATGGTTAGCCCATCAAATACAACCAGGAAGTGTACAGGATATATCACGAATAGGATGTAGCTAAAATGATCAGAGTAGGTCACTGCGGTGGATAGGTCATATACAGAGAATTAACACCAGAAGAATGACTAAGAAACTTATCTTAAGAATTCCGCTTGGTAAAAGAAGCGCAGGCAAACAACGCACAAGATGGATGGGCAATGTGCAGTATGATCTACAAAAGCTGGATGTCAACAGTTAGTAAGAAGTTGAAAATGAAAAAGGCTAATAAAGGAGGCTAAGTTCCACTACGGGATGCAATGCCATAAAAAGAAGTAGAAGAACTTATTTAAGATTTGTTTAATAATTATTGTTGTCTAAAGTCTGCTTAAACGCCTAACTATTTGTTTTTAAACTAAACACTGACGGAGTGTCTTTAATGTATATTTTATATTGACAGGGCCTTGTTACGTATGTAAAATTATTAACCTAAGAAGTTAGTTTAATAAAACTTAGACGTTTAAGAAGTAGATAAGTTTATTTATAATTAATCTTACATAAATAAATATTAAGTGTAACAATAGAGTAAATAAACAATCTTTTACTTTTATCATTCAATCAGTGTTTTCTGTCATCCCCCCAGTTTGGCATTTTACAGGTTCTAACAAGACACAGTGGGTCTTATACCAAAACCCTCTCGTAGACCATGAGCGACTGCGTATGTGGTTGTATAATTGTCATTGTTTTAACCGTAGTTGTCGTCTATACAACCCTCGCCTTAGTAATTTTACTATAAGTCAAACCCTTGAATCCTTTTTGTGTCTTTTAACTTTTGTGTAGAATAACCTTAACGTACTTCTTTCAATAGTAGAGTCCAACATCATAGATTCTCAACCCTCAGTTAAGAGAACCCCAGGCCACTTGTGACAATATCACTCATGATCATATTCAAAATTAAATTTAGGACTACATGAAAATGGTTGGAAATTAACAGTATTTTTATTTTAGGGGGAATTGTAAATGATATACTCCTAAAAATTTTATCGTTTAAAATTCTGCGCTCATCCAAAAAAACATGTCCAACTGTGTATCAGCATAAATCGTGATCCAGTGGTACCACCATCGTTGAATATTAAGGGCAGCGATGCTCACTTAGTTACGTTATTGATCCACAGTTGGTAGTCCTGAGTTTGAAACAAGCATTTTTCAAGTCACGTTTCCCTATTTCACACGTGCGAATTAAATATTTATTGGTCCGTTTTTAAGCGGACGAAGCTTTTAATACAGGATAGAAAACCGAAATACCGGTAATAGTGAAAATTACCGGTACTTCATGGACAATCGTTGTAAAAGATTTCAGAAAATTGAGATAGGATATTCATGGAATTCATCTTTTTATAAAAGTACAATACTGAAAGAAATGGGTTTTGCTTTAGGGGCTTTTTTTCTTTTTATACGATATTTGAAATGATGAAAAAATTACGATGTGAAATGTGATGAAAATGCGCTTTGAGAGATGTTTTAGAAGTTAATATAGTCTCAGAAACAGGGTCTTCTTCCCAGTATCTTAATATGTATTATAATATAACAAATGTAACCCCATGAAATATATTAAAAAATCGCAATATTAAAGAAACACCATTTTTCAAACGAAGATCTAAACCAGTGGTTGGAAACCATTAGAAACGAAATGACAAATTTTATGAAAACTTAACAATAGTCCGCTCAGCTGGTAATTTGCAGTATTGCTGTTATGCGAAATGGGAGTGGTGTTGCTAAATAATGAAAAAGTGTCAAATATATCAATGAACCCAAAATATTATGCGAACTTTTATACGCTTTTGTTGTTAAGTTTAATTTAATCAGCATCCTCATTGGCGCGACAACTCGAGGTTAGCCTTGGCCTCCTGTTTCCAGGTTCCCGACAATGTTTTTCAATCTGCGTATATATATATATATACAGACGATTCCGTTTAATTGGGCCACCGCTTAATTGGGGCAGCTGCTTATTTGGGCCAAATCTCAAAGAACAGAAACCAAACCAAGGAACCAACAGTAAATTTACCTGTTTAATTGGGACAACATTCCGCCTAATTGAGACAGTAAATTTAAGATCACAGTACATATTATGTTACAGATATTCTCAAGAAAAAATATGTACAAAGAATTTAATATGATGCGCTTCATATCTTTTTGATTCACAAGATGAAAAAATATATTTAAAAAACTAGCAAATATCAAGTTGAAGATTGTGAGGATTCAATTGTAGAAAACATTAAATCAAAACATGAAAAATTAGACGAAGATGACGATGATGATGATGATCCACCTGTGCCTGTGACTAACCAGGAGGCAAAAAAATGTATGGCCGTGTTACAGCGTTATTTTATGCAGGAAGGAAATGAAGGGAGCCCTACATCCACACTGAATACCTGTGCTGATTTTGTAGAAGTGAAATGTTACAAAAACAAAAGACAGACTACACTTAACGCATTTTTGCATTGAATTAAATTGTATGTACCTATTTATTATTTTATTTTGGAATTTATTATTATTTTTTCTTAAAAGTTTATATTTTTTGGTTATATGTAATTTATATTTTTGTCCAAGAGTTTATAAAATAAAATTATTGAAAGAAAAATATGCATTGTTTAATTTTATGTGAAATTCGCTTAATTGGGGCAGCCGCTTAATTGGGCTAAAATGCCTAAGTCCCGATGTGTCCCAATTAAGCGGAATCAACTATATATACAGTTGATTCCGATATATATATATATATATATATATATATATATTTAGAACTTCGCTACTAAAAGATATATATTTCAAAAATTTTGACGAGTGTTTTGAATTCATGCCTGAAGAGTCCAATTCTGGATACAAACATTTTGCCGTAAATAGCACAGTGATAACACAGCGACAAATAAAAACTTTTTTTTCTAACATGGATAAAACTATTTTTGTATAATACTGACCCACTGAAAACGAAAATGACCTTAAAATTTTTCTAACACGTACAGTTTTTTTGTTATGGCCAGGTATCATAAATCAATAAACACACTGATTAGTTATTTATCAAATACGTTATTTCTTTTTATTAAGTTTATTCTGCAGTCTAATATTATGAAATGAAGAAAATGAACTATTTGTGAACTATATTTTAATTAACCACGAACAATAAAAATAAAAACAAACGTCAAATTTAGGACTTTAACTTATGGCTTGACGAGTCCTCCCGTAGCATCAACCAGCAATAATCTTCCAACAATTTTGAATTCCATTTTCGATAGTAATGTTCCTCTAATCTTTTTATGTCCTGATGGAAATGTTCGTCACTCACCATTCCAAGATTTGTGGGGAAAAAGTAGAAATGGGAATGCAAGAAATGTATTCTTAAAGACATTCGGCAACCCAGTATTTGATACTTTTTTAATAAATTTTCTACTAAAGATTTAGCGTTATCAGCTATGTGGTTACCCAAAAAGCATTTGATTACTTCTTTTAAAGATAACCATGCTGTCAATTCTTCACTTTTGATGACGTTTTGATCACAAATGAAAATTTTGACTTTCGAATAAAAAAATAAGTGAAATGGATAAAGTAGTACAGGCACAGTATAATCAGTAAGCCAACTCGTGTCGGAACCTTTGATGTTGGCGTACCATATGAGCTACCTCGTCCTAACCAGGATTCTAAAGAACGATACAGACTATTACGCGTATGGATACGGACGAATAAGCTTTATATGACAACTGAAACAAAAGAATTTTACATTTTATGACTCTAAAATGAATTTAAAAAATATTATACAAAAACTATTGAAAATAGTATAATAATAAAGTAGGAAAATTACTTAAATATAAAATAATATTTAATATTTTTCACTTCGCAAAACTGCGCGTCCTAACTAGAATTCACACATGCGCATGAAAAATCTGGTACAGAAAAACGGTCGAGTGAAACTACTGTATATACCTACTGTGGTACAGGTTTCAAAGAAGGTGCAAGAAAGAAGACTTCACTAGTATGGACATATTATGAGGAGAGTTGACGATTATGTAGGAAGGAGAATGAACAACATACGGTTGGAAGGGAGAAGAGGTAGAGAAAGACTTAAGAGAAGGTGAAAGGACTGTATCGTACAGGCCTTGAGTGAGAAGGGACTGAACGAGGGAGATACACGAAACAGGCCAGAATGAAAGAGAAGATTTAAGATCTGCAACCCCCAAATAATACAAGGAAAAGCTGAAGAAGAAGAAGAAAAATAAAAAGATAACTAAATGGATGTCGTACAGAACCTAAGCAGAGGAAACTAGTCAACTCCTCTACGACGTTCGATTGAACCACGGTAATGACCACGAGTCCGACTCCGTATACAACTACTTTCCGGGTAGAGCAAGCAGCAGTCTCGTTGTGAGCGGAACGCTTCACCAGGCTCCTTAACTCCCTGATTGGCAACTCCCACCAGTAGTAAGCAAGCCACGCTTACGTGACATATGTAGGTCTACGAGGAACCAGACTAAGATTAGCAAGCTACAAAAAAAAAACTCATTTACAGGTCCAATAGGCACCTAAATAATGTGTTTGCTAGGGCAGGAGGCCTATATTTATGGATAGTACTAAATAGAATAGAGGTTATTCGTCAATTTTAAATAATTAACTAACTAACTACAAGATTTGGTATTATGGACGTTCAATCAACTATATAAATGAAACAAATTTCTACCACCCTATCCGCTGCACTCCATACACTTCTAATCCTAATCATCTCGGGCAGAAATGTCATTACTGACCTACTGCCATAGTTCTAATAAACCGCGACAAAACTACCAAAGACTAAAAAGAGTTAATTTTAATTTTCCTGCACATATTTGACACTACAAAATTGCAATTTTGCTAAAAAAATCCAAAGTTTTTCATTTCAAATTTTTATAAATCTGAGTGAAACCCGTGTAAAAACGGAAACGAACCGAAACGCATGACCGAACACAATTTTAACTTTTAAAACTAGCTTCCTGAACTAGGATACTATTTTCCACTTTGATGGTTATCTAGATAAAAAAAAATCCTAGATACAAATAGAAACAGTTCAAACCATTAAAAGACGAATTGGTTAAAAGTTAATTTAATTTTGACATGAAAGTGACAAACAAGCACAATTTCTATTTTCTTTCTTCTACCGTGGAAGGGAAATTAAGTTATTTTCTTGAAAATAAATGGCCATCATCAACATGCCCGCTTATATTGAAGGGTTTGAAACGTTAATTTGTATGATGAAGTACAATTCAGACGTTTAATGAGGGTAATTTAGCTTGAATATTCCACTCGATTACTGATTTTTAGCATTTTACTAAAACATTATATTCAAGAAATATTCATTGTAATTTAATAATTAATTTAATGCTTTGTTTTAAAAAAGATTTATAGTCTACGTTAAGAAAATTAGTTAAAATTTAGTTTATTGTTAGTAAAATTGGGCAAATGATTATAAATTTAAAGATGACAGATGGGCAATGACCCATTAAATTCACAAAATGTACCGAAAGTAACAAAATATTTTTCTCGTATACTTGATAAATGTGTATACTAATTCAACATGGGAAGTTGTACACCGTGGGAAAGTAAGCAGTCCCATTCACGTACAGTCGGGAGTGAAGCAAGGCTGCGTATTGTCCCCACTGCTATTTCTCATCACTATAGATGCAGTCTTGCGTGCAGCAAACTCCTCGCAAAGAGGCATCCAATGGAACCTTGCCACTCGCCTAGAGGATCTGGACTACGCTGATGATCTCTGCCTACTTGCCCAGTCACTTCAAGACATGCAAAGTAAACTGAACGATCTGGACAGCTTTGCTCGTATAGGAGGGCTTAAGATCAACTTGAGCAAAACAAAAGATATGCGCGTAAACTAGTAATTCCCCGGAATATTCACTTTCAAGATGCGACCATAGACCGAACCTCCAAATTTTGCTACTTGGGCAGCATTGTCACCGAAGACGGGGGAGGTAATGTGGATATCATGTCCAGAATTCAAAAAGCAAAGTTAGTGTTTGCTTCTTTGAAAAAATTCTGGTCATCAGCCCACCTAACCAAGAAAACGAAAATCCGAGTATTTAATAGCAATGTGAAGTCTGTACTGTTGTATGCCTGTGAGACATAGTTGGTTAACGAAATATTCACCGATAAACTGCAAGTCTTTGTTAATAAATGTTTAAGAAGGATAATGGGAATCCATTGGCCTGACACCATAAGCAACGAAGAACTATGGCGAATAACAAAACAGACAGAGATCGGAAATGAGATACGCTTGCGCAAATGGAGATGGCTGGGACACATACTTAGGCGAGACTTAGACAACATAACCAGTCAGGCCCTTCACTGGAACCCGCAAGGAAAAAGGAGGATCGGACGACCGAAGAACACATGGAGGCGCACAGTGGAGAAAGAATTGCGAGAAATGGGAAAGTCGTGGGGCGAAATCAAGATCTTAGTCCAGAACCGCACCAGATGGAGATGCTTTATTGAGGCCCTTTGCTCCTCTTGAGGAGTTGTAGGAACTACTATATATATATATATACTTGATAGAAGTCTTTCCCAAGAAGAGGCTGGCTTTTGGCCTCACATGTCCTCCATAAATCACATCAGTATCACTATAGAAGATGTGCGAGACCAAATGTGCACTTAAAGTCTTTGAGTAGAAAAAATATGATGATTTTATCAAGTTTTGTATATTTATTTTAACATCCTCAATTCTTACCCCCATATATTCTGAAGCTGTTTAGCATATCTTTATTGTGAGTCACGTTGCGGTCTTGCGTTGTCCAGTGGGTACTTCGGGGCCTTTTAACTGTCCTTTGGGCGTTCTTAGAACTTAAGATACTACCTGGGGGGCGTTCAAACAGCCGAGAGTTTGCTTACTTGTCAGAGAAACTTGGTCAACTTGAATACTTTAGCATGAAACATCAGAACTTGAAGTAATTTGCAAGGATATTGAATATTATCACTGTACAGGGAATTTTTGTTTATGAAACATATTAAAACAAATGTTATTCAGTTTTAAATAAATTATTTCACAAAATATAAATGTAAACAATAGTAACTTTGTAATATTATTCAACCTTACGGCAAGAATAGTAAGAAATTTATATCATAATCGATTAAATCCTTATGTTATTTATGATATTTTTTCTGAGATAAAAGTATCATTTTTCATGAAATATAAAGTCAAAATATTTATCATGATTTCCAACCTTTGAAAGGACAAAGCGAAGAAGAAGCCAGATAAAATTACATGTAGATTATGTAAAGTCCAAAAATTTATAGTGTATTAAAACTCTAAATAATGAAAAAAAAAAACTTATTTTGAATATTGACACGTTAACAGAGATTTTATTTATACCTGATAAAGTATTTTACATATTATATTCAATTTTTAGGGTTTTTAGGTATGACCACCAAAAAACTCATATAACGTGACTCTTGTGTCTGTCTATCTGGACGGTAGAAATTGTAGCCAAACGGCTGAACAAAAGTTGAAATTTGGCATACTTGTATAACTTTTTGACACACATATAGGAAACTATAGAGAGTTCAAAAAATACAGCGCTGGATAAATATAAACAAATATGTATTTAATAAAAAAATAAATATTTTTTTAAAATGTTGAGTGGCCTATCAAATGAAACCTCTAAATGCGTGGATCAACAAAAAAAAAATTATTTTTGAAAAATCAATTTTGTTTTTTTGATTTTAACTAAAAATGTGTCAAAAAACTTTTGTTCCCCACCCTATCTCCCAAAAGGATTGATCTAGAAATCTAAAAAAATCTCCGTAATGAACATTGATGGGAACTAAAATAGTTCAACAGCAATTTTTGATCAGAAAGATTTTTCGAAAAATGTCGATTTTTTTATATTTTTGTAACGGGACGCCACTGTGCCAAGTTTGTTAGTGCGAAGGGATAAGGATTGCTATGGTTAATGTTGTTATTATTGTTTTGTTGAATGTTTAAACGTCAAAAATACAAAAACTATTTTACATTTATTTTATATTATTAAATGATTTAAATTAACAAAATTGTAACTATATGTCTTGGATAGTGTGGTGTTTTTTAATTATGTAGTTTGTTTTACCCTACGAAAATCTTAATAAATTATATTTTTTGCAATAAAATGCTACATTTTTAAAATTTATTGTGTGGTATCAAAAGAAAGCTCTTAAAAGGTAGATTACGGAACAATAGATAGTTTTTTTGGGCTAAACCAGGGATTAGACTTCTACAACGTTACAAAATTTCTTTGTAGATGGCAGCACATAACAATTTTACTAAATAATTCAAGGATTATCAGTGGCTGTAAAACAATGGTGCGAGCTACCCATCTTCTAGTTTAATGACAAAACACTATCTTAGGTTAGGTTAGTAAGGGTTTGGTTAGAAAAAGCCGAGCGAAGCGAGCTACCCATCTTCTAGTTTAATGACAAATCACTATATGTTTCAAGAAACTCGCGCTAATATAATAATGCCGCCTGTTTAGAACCATCGTATGTAAAACAAAACATGTGCGATGTAACGCGGTGTGACGCATGCGCAGTTGTGTAGCATCTATTCCCGGGTTATACCGTTTTTTTAAATTCGTTTCTTTTATCACGAATTTAGCCAAAAATGTGCAAAAGTTCTTGTCATGCAGCCTTTTGCCAAAAAAGGTTAGACTAAAAATCTGAAAAAATTATAGGTAATGTATATTGATCTGAGCCAAAAACATACGACAGGAATTTTTGATCAGATTATGTTTTTCAAAATATGGCAGTTTTTGTGTTTCTAAAAAAATTCCAGCAAACTCATGGGTTATCATGAGCTGCATGAAGGGATAACCGCTTCTTATTGCTCGTGTGGTACCCCTTCTTGTGGTACCCAAACTAATTCTACCTTGAAAACTCTTCAGGTTTAGCATTTTAGCAATACAAAAAAGTACTCATTTTAAGCATTAAATAATTAAGTCTGAGTCAACTACTAAGCTGACTGCACAGTACCGGTTGTAGAATATTCCATTGTATCCAAGATCACCTTATAAACACCTGAAAATTGTACAAACGAAGTATAAATTCAAAAAAATACAGATTAAACCAAAAATTTATATTTAAATAATGTAAAAAGACTCATGTTTCCTAAAATAACTTGTCCGTAGCGAGCAATTGTTTTAATCAGAAACAATAACAACGTAATCATTCTCAAAACAAACAATTACTCTTTGAAACGATGTCAACTAGACACGTCAATTTATAATTAAACTGCAGGTTGAACAATTTTATTTGATACAATAAATTAAACTGTGTTTCATATATCAAAACAAGCAATTAATTTCTCTAACAATAATCCGATAATAAAACTGGTGAAATGTGAAACGATTCGAGAAACGATGTGGGTTATTTTTTATATAAATTAATTTAGTAGATGATGTAGCGTGGATTAGGTTGAATTCAGGTACAGGTGTGAACAGGTACAGGTGCTACAAATCTTGTCAGAATTGCTAGCAAAACTCTAGGCATATTACGTAGATTCAAATCAGAGCTCGAAATGTACTGGAGCAAACCGGAACAGTGTTCTGGTTCGTGAAATTATGGAAAATATTCAATAGTTCCGGTTCGTGAAAATATTAGTTAGTATTTATTTAAAAAAATGCTAGTGTGAGCAAGTTGGGTAAAAGTTTTGATAATCAAACTTTAATGAAAGAATCGAATGGTAGTTATGAAATTTTTCGAAACAAACAGGAAGTAAAGGATATCAATCGTATATCGTGTATTGTACACGAGGAGCTTATAAAGAATAGAGCTTATTAAAGCTGTTCAAACAGCAATGGGCGACCGTTGTTAAACGTAATAAATAGGTACATAGCATATGTCAAATTATTGTTTGTAAAGAAAACCAAATTAAAATTAAATAATATAGTTAAAGTTGTCGAATTTTGCAAATATATTTTTTGATAGAGTTGGTCTTGGCCAGTCAGTTAATCAGTTGACGTAAGTATTGTTATTTTAACTGCATTTACATTACGTATAACACGTACATGACCGTTGCTAGACAATATAATAAATAGGTTGAAAGTAACTGTCAAATTATTGTTATTTTTTAAAGGGAACTGAATAAAAATTAAATTAGTAATAAAATAATAGTCGTGATATACACTCCCGTCCATAAGTTTAACCGCACCTAGCCTAATAGTAGTTTTTTAAGAAAATAGTCAGAATAGTTTTGACTTAGGGTTTCAATAAAATAAATAGGTAATTTTAGGTCTGTTTGTAAAATATTAATTCGAAAAATTACAATTATCTTAAAAATTACACATAAAAATCAAACAATAATATTCAAATTGAATTTTCGTCAAAATGACCACCTCTGGCTTTCATAATCGCTATCAATTAATTTGTTTAAATATTGGCCATCAATGTTGTTCCAAATATTTTTGAATGATGTCCAAAGGTCATTTTTACCCTTTGGAAGTTTTTTTCGCACCTCCCCGTCTAAATAATCCCATAGTAATTCTATAGACTTACAATCCGGACTTTGTGGTGGCCAAGTCATTAACTTTAAGAGTGCTTCCTCAGATTTTATAATTAGGTACTCTTTAACTACTTTGGCAGTGTGTTTGGGATCATTATCTTACTGGCACACGAACCCTTAACCAATCAGTTCTGCTTCACAATTCAAAACATTCTCGTCTAAAATCCGCAAATATATCTCTTTCGTCATTTTTTCGTAAATTTTGACGATTCTTCCAACTTGACCACCAAAACAACCCCAAACCATTATATTACCACCTCCATGTTTTACAGTTTGGGTAACACACTGTTCCAGCATCCTTTCCCCTGGCTGACGACGAACAAATGATCGGCGTTTATTGCCAAAAATTTCAAATTTTGATTCGTTCGACCAAAGCACTCTGTTCCATTCTTCTACCGTCCAATTTTTATGCTCTTTGGCCCAGGCTAACCTTTTTTGTTTATGGTCGGTCGTAAGAGGTGGTTTTTTAATCGCAACACGACCTCTAAGGCCTACTTACATTTCGTTTCACCTGCGCGCGGAAATTTCTTTATAACTTTGGAACTACTCAACCGATTTTAATGAAACGTGGCCTAACATCGGGTCAGCAAGTGTAGTGCGTTAAATGAAAAGTTGGATTTTGCATAAACCGCGAACACAAATGTCATTACATCTTTGGCTACTGAACAGATTATAAAAATTCTTTCAAATCAAATTATTGTATAAATCGTGTACCAACTTTTTCACTTATGAACCTTATATTGTCGCTGATAATTTCAAGAAAATGCCTTAAATATGAACGAAAAGCAGGTATTTCAATTTATCATTTATTATATATTTCATTTCATGAAGTGTCTTTCAATAGTTAGAGATATAATAGACACGCTCAAGAACGGCACATCTAAAGACACCTACGGTATTACTGTAGATCTTCTAAAAACAATCAAGGATACCATTATCCTTCCGCTCACCAAGGTAATGAACTGCTGTATTAGAAGCAATACGTTTCCCGACGCATTAAAAATTGCAAAAGTGATTCCACTGCACAAGAAAGGCGATAAACACGAACCTAATAATTATCGACCAATATCTCTTCTACCCGTCTTTTCTAAAGTTCTAGAAAAAATTATGTACATTCAAATAATTTCACATTTTGAAGTACATAATCTGTTTAATGATTCGCAGTTCGGCTACCGCACGAAGAGATCTACATGCGACGCTATATTACATCTCATATCCGAAGCTACAGATAGCATGGAAAAAGGAAATTTCTGCCTTTCAACCTTTTTCGATCTATCTAAAGCGTTTGATTGTGTTTCGCCCAAGATCCTCATTGAAAAATTAATAAAATATGGATTTGACGAACCTAGCTCTTCTTTGATAGAATCCTTCCTTAGCAACAGAATCCAATTCGTCTCTGTAAACAATTCCAAGTCGACTCATCTTCCCCTCGATATCGGTGTTCCACAAGGGTCTATTCTTGCAGCATTACTATTTATTATATACGTGAATGACTTTCCATCCGCTGTAAATAATAAATGTGTATTATATGCTGATGACACTAACCTAATAGTGACATCTAATTCCTTAGAAAGCAAGATTAGTAAAAATAACACAGTTGTTAACAAAGCCAAACTGTGGTTTACATCAAACGGCCTCATCTTAAATGATAGCAAAACTCAACACCTTCTATTTGCATTGAGAAACCATAATTTTGACAACCCAGACTTCGAAAAACTTCTTGGGTGTTCATCTCGACCCCACCCTCAAGTGGCATCATCACGTTAGCTCCCTATCCAATAAATTATGTAGCACTGTATATCTATTAAGAAATCTTATGGCCTCAGTTTCCAGAGAAATTGTTCGCATTACTTATGGTGCATTGTTCCAGTCGCAAATATCCTATGCCATTTTAGCCTGGGGACATTCTCCGGCGGCAGAAAGAATCTTTTCCCTACAAAGACGAGCTGTAAGAATCCTGGCCGAAGTCTCTTACCAAAGCGACTGTAGGCTTTGTTTCCCTGAACTGGAAATTATGACACTGCCTTCTCTATTTATTTACAATTCCCTATTGTATGTATAAGACTCCAAAAATCAAGAAATAGTACTAACTATTATTCAGTAAAGTTCATGAACTTACTGCCTAATAATTTTAAATCTGACTGTTTTAATACTTTTAAAAATAAAATAAAAATTTTTTTTACAGACAATCCATTTTATTCTGTCAATGAATTCTTGTCTTATAAATTTTAACGCGCTTGCTAGCTAGTCTCTCTGAACTCTTGTTTTAATATTTAGTACTATATATATTTATTTATTTTTTCTTCTATTTTTAATTATTATTTTGTGTATATTATGTGTAATTACGACTGACTTTAAACAATTTATGTATTGTAACATAGTCAATAAATTATATTATTATTATTATTATTATTATTATCTCCGCGTACAAATATCATTATAGGTTTGGAACTGTTTAGTCACACCTTACATTTGTAAGGTGTGATTAAACTTATGGTACTGTAGTTCGCTGGCCGTAGGTTGTTGACCTCTGATCTAGACGATTGCTAAATATGGTATTAGCAAATCCTCGATTGCCACTTTTTCCATCTACGGTATCTATTTCAAGAACACGGCATTTCAAAATCCTGTGATTTATTTATATCGTTTTTTTCTCTACTGCTGATATTCGTAAAATAATAAAACAGAAAATAGACTTCTTTATCTCTAGATTTACACCCTATTCTCAAACCACAAATCCTTTAATCTGATACATTTTCAGTTATCCAGTCTATATCCAGATAAAGCAATGAGTATTACGGATACTTAGGAATACATTAGCATGTTGCAGTTATGTAAATAGACCGATTTATCAGTAACGGCATCTTTAGTCTAGGCGAGTAGAATCCCCGTGGATTATATGACAATGTTTTCCTTTTTGTCCGCCTTTCTTTTTTATGCGACATAAAAACCTTGCTTTGTTGAAATAAGGGGAGACAGCGGTGTATGATAAATGGAAAGTAAATGGGAGATTTTGCATAGCTGATTTTTTTGCTGACTTTTGTAAATATAATAAAAAATTTACTCTACTCAAGAATAAGATTCAAGATCTAGAATTGACACTTAATAGAGATGGAAAATTTGTAGGATTGAGGACAAAAGTCGATCTAATTTAGGGTGACCATTTGCTAAACACTGAAATCCGCGACAACTGGTGTGGGGCAGCTTATTTAGCTGCTAAATTAGAAAACTTTATGTAAATTTTCACACATTTCAAGATTTGTAAGTATTTAATGAAAAACTGTAAGAAGACTAGGACAATACCTTTTCTGTAATCATATCAAAATCAATTTTTTTATGAATATTTTTAATAATTATTTAAGTATTAAGAGCTACTATTTAATTTCTTCAACTAAATTTAAATAATTTGTGAAAATTTCGTCGCAATAATATTTAAATTAAAAAATCAGCTGTGGCCACCACAGGACCGACCGCCATCACAAAGTACTTGCATAAAATACATTCTAGCAGCAGAGTAAAAATAACTTGGCCTAATATTTTCTAACAGAGATATTATTTATCATGACCATGGAAACGTTACACATAAGTATGAAAACATAGATACATAATTTCGAAACATTTTTCAAAAATTTTCGTATTATTAAAAAATATCTCAAATAAAAGTTGTTAGTTATTGCATTTATAACAACTTTTGTCAAATAAATTTTTTCGAAATATAGTCTGTAAACTATGTAAAAATGTATTAACTTTTTAACAAATGTCATTCGTCTCCATGGTTTCACGGTTGGAATTATAAATTTTTACATGCCAACGTGAAACATGAAATAATCCACGCAAGATCCCTTCTCGTGACCTAAAATAACGAAATTCCCATTTAGTTCCGCTTTAAGCAAGGAAATTACCGATATTTCTCACAATTAACTATGTGCTATTTGTTTTATAAATATTTCCTATAACAGTAGACGGAGCTTACGTAACACATGAACTCGATTCTCGGCTGTGATTTTTTTTTAAATTAAATATTAAATTTCTTAAATACACTACCATATACATTACCTTAACCATAAATACAAACAATCCATAACATTATTAGTCATAATTTAGCCATGAATTAAAAAATAATTAATTTTGTCAAAAACACAAAAATCTCAATATTTTCCAAAAAGGAAATCTGTATTCCTCTAGATCCGGTTTAGATCAATATACATTACACAGAATTTTTCCAGATCTTTAGTTACACTCCTTTGCGTTAAAAAGTGCAGCACATTTTTGGAAAAAATCGTGTTAAAATAAAAAAATTCTAAAACACAACTTTCCGTTCTTTAATCTACCTCTTAACATCTTTCTTTTGATACCACACAATAAAAAAATTTAAAAATAATCATTTTCTTCAACGAGAAAAAAAAATGACAGCAATTTCTCTTGTTTGTGCTCGTAGGTAAGCTTGAGCACTGGTCCATATTCGTCTTTATTGCTCTACAGTGGCGTACGCAGAAAAATATTTCAGAGGGGGATTTGTCACGACATTGGAATTTAAACGTATTGAAAGACAAGCAATCTTGAAATGCAGTAATTATAATTTTAGTTCTTTTCAAATTTTCGGGGGAGATATATCCCCCTAATAACCCCCTGCCTACGCCACTAATGCTGGATGCCGTATTAACCGCCCTGACACATATTTAAAAGAATAACAATATTTAAAAGAAGTGTTGTAAAATAACCTGAGAATTAAAACATTTAAATTAATGAAATTAAATAATTTACGACAAAAACAGCTTCAATACGTCATATTTATTATTATTTATTATTTATTATTATATTTTGAAACACAAACAGGTCAGGCCCACAACTTTGTTCACGTTTTGTACAAAGTATTTTAAATTTATCAAAAACAAATCAATATATTTGATTTAATAGTAAATGAATGTTTAATATGTTAAAATTCTTACCAAAATTTGTCCAAAAAAACATCAAAATGAAGAGAAACTAAAAATTTACACAAATAACTACGACTGTTTTTTTATGCTCACGCCGGTCCATTAAGCCGGTATACACGTGTTTAAAATTAATCACGACTGGACATATGTTCTTGACCATTTGGAGATATCACTCAGTAATCCCCTGTGCAAATCGAAACATGTTTGTAGATTAGTATTATCTAAATCACATAATACTGCGTTACAATACGTCATAAGTCTTTTGTCTTACAATATCTTAAGAAGTTGAGTAGGTTTGATTTAAAACTTTCTGTTGAAAGTCAACACAATTTTTCTTCCAAAAAGTTAGATTTATAGTCCATACTGTACAAAATTTTTCCAACATCGACAGAAAATACAGTAAGTAAAATATATATTCTCCCATATGTATTAAAGATTTATAGATTTCATACATATCCAGCGAGATCAAACAACCATTTCATACACTCCTCCATTTTCTCAATTTTACATTTTCCGTTGTGTTATCACAGAAAGTGTTTACGAAACTGAATAAACATGTGAGCAGAATATGAGCAATACGTGCTAATTATTTAATTTCAAAATTTGCATTTCTTCTTACTTAAATAAAATACTGTATATTTATATATATATATATATATATATATATATATATATATATATATATATATATATATATATATATATATATATATATATATATATATATATATATATATATATATATATATATATATATATATATATATATATATATATATTTACACATTATAATTATTAATTAATTTTTGTTGTTGTAAATTAATGAGCAAATTATAAATAAATAGTTGTTTTAGTTGTTAATATGTTCAATTTTCTGTGTGTGCAATGAAATAGTGTTAAAAAATACGTTCCTGAATTGTGATGCGTCGGACAGACGGACCGAGGTATACTTGTTGACTATGAAGTATTGTAGAGAAGACTTGAATTCTCATGAAGTGAGATGGTCAGTTATACCATGAGTTCAAAAAGTAATTATATAAGGGTTGGCTATGGAAAAATAATGTCTACTGCAAGCTTTAGAATTAATTAACTGTCATCACTGTGGTTGTTGTTATAAAGCCGCATTCAGAGCTCTTAAATCAATAGCTTATGCACTGTAGCTTATGGACTGTTCACACTCACCAGAAAGTTTGTCATATGATAAGACGTGAAACCGTTCAGACCTCCAAATTTAATACGCTGTTTGTTGTGGATTGTTCATAATTTTCTAAACTTATAGCTAGTGAGATGTTTTAATGAGACAGACATATAAACACATTGGCTATCGCATTCTATCAGTGACACCGTAGTTATCGAATGTCTTTACATAACCTAACATAATGTCATCATTAACAAATCTTGCTCAAAATTACAAAGACGGACAGTAAATATGATCAATTTAGGTAGTTAGGTAGTTAAAATTTAAGACAACAGAATTATAAGAACGATAATACATATAAAATATTTTACGAAGCTAAATAGTTGGTTTCAAAATTCACAGATGGAGGGCTATTCGTAACGTACTAATTTATAACAGATGTGAACGGTACATGGAACGTTAAAAGAATGCATTGAAGTATAACTCAGAGCGACACAACGCACAGTCTACAACTCATTAATTTAAAGAGGTCTGAATGCGGTTTAAGTTTATATTGTTATATAAAGCTTGCAGTAGACATTATTCTATTTTTCCATAGCCAACCCTTATGTAATTACTTTTTGAACTCATGGTATAAAGAACCTCACTCACATAAGTCCTCATCTTGATCTGTTCATTGTCAGATCTTGCCATGTGCCCTGTATTCCAATACTTGTTAGATCTTCGGTTATCTGATCTTTCCATCTCTTGCGAGGTCTTTCCACTGGTCGACGGGTATTCAATCTTCCTTCCCATATCTTCCTAAATATTCTCTCCTCCCTCATCCTCATAACGTGTCCTATCCACTGTTATCATCTACCTCTCAGTTCTTGTGTGATACTCGGCCTTGAGTACAGTTCTCGGATATCTTTGTTTTTACGGATTCTCCATTCACCATTAATTTGAATGGGTCCAAAAATTCAGCGTAATATTTTGTTTTCGAAAACTATGAGGTCTCGCTTTGTTAATCATGTTTCGGAGCCATACATAAGTACGGGATAACTCAGCTGGAAAGAGCTCAGTATCATATAATAAACAAAATTAAATTTTACAAAGTATTAATTAACTGAGTGGATACTATATTTTTGAAAACATTAAAATATGAGTTGATTACGTCATAGAATCAGAGTACACCAAACAGATTTATGTACCTCTTGGATAAATTGGGGAAATGACCCATATCCTGTTCTGCTGCCCGAATCACACAGCTCAATCTACGAAGCTATACCAATATCTTTCTGTTCATCTACCACTTCCAATAGACACTAAATCGAATCTGTCTCACCCGAATCCAGTGATCTGCTCAACAATATACGGATTTCTGAATGCTATCGGAATAAAACTATAAAACAATAAAACCTACATCTACAAACGCTATGCGCTGGCGGAATGGTCTACCGACCGAAGCCAATCAAATATAGAAGAAGAAGAAAAAGAGTTGATTACGTCAATATCATGGCAATTAATTGAATTGAATAATTTCGATAACCAATTTGTGGAAGTACTGCATCTGTAATTGGTTGAATTGTGTTGTTCTTTCAATAAGTCTAGGCTTCTAGTAGTCCAACTAGAAGCTCACAGGTGAGGCTTGCAAGGATGTCAGGTGCATACGTTACTCCATTAAGTATTTTATAGAGCAAACACATCGCATATATTACGTCGGTATTTCAATGGAACGATATTCAGAATGGAATATCTCTCTAACAGAATTCTATCTGTCCAGTTTGAAAAGAGCGTATTTACTAAATTTACTTTGTACTCGCTCTAGCTTTTCACAAAAAGTAACTTTCTGAAGGGCTCGTATAGTGTTAGCATATTCAAAATGACTTCTCACAAGTGAAAAATATAATAACTTGATAGCATGGATATTGATTAAGACTTAAGTTTAACGAATAATACATCCAAGCATCCTCTACTACTTGAAAGAGACTATATTAATGTACTGGTCGAACGACAAATGGTCAGTTAATATTAGACCAAAATCACGAATTTCTGATACATTATCAAGAGTTAGCGCCATTAACCCAAGCTTGACCAAATGGGGTGTGTCACACCCCAGTATATTAATAGTGGAAATGATGTATCTATTGACAATATTTATAAACTAGGTTATTACCCGTCAACAATGACGGATTTATAATACAAAAATTTCAATTGTTTGTATGTGTATTTGGTTTTATTTTTTAACGTATCCTAATTTCGTCGCCAGTTTGCGAATGATGGGACAGGATATCTATCACCAGTTAGCTAATCACGGGAGAGGCCGTCACCTGTCAGCCAATCAAGAAACAGAGTGTCCCCAGTTAGCCAATCACGAGAGCTTTAGAAAAATTGACGTCATAATGATACCGACACTACATACAGACACTTGCTAATTATATAGTTAGATTATTTATTCATTAACTTTTTAAGATGAGAAAACGATTCATTTTTACTTAGTACATTACGTTTATATTGTTAAATCTTAAAATAATTTGAGACGTTAATTTATGCTTCCGAAACCCTAGACATTTTTATATGTAATTATATTCGTAGATACTTAGAGAATAAATCTGCAAAATATTGCTCATATCGGTTAAAGGATATAGGCTTGTCTAGAGTTTCTCATATTCATATAAAATTTTATCCGCAGTTTCTTAGAGAATAAATCTGCAAAATATTGTTCATATCGGTCAAAGGAAACAGGAGTATCTACAGTCTCTTGTTTATGGCTACGAAACCCTAGGCATTTATGTATGTAATTATATTCGTAGATTTTTAGAGAATAAACTGCAAAATATTGTTTATATCGGTCAAAGGAAACAGGAGTATCTAGAGTCTCTTGTTTATGCCTACGAAACTCTAGACATTTATGCATATAATTATATTCGTAGATTCTTGGAAAATAAATCTGAAAAATACTGTTAATATCGGTCAAAGGATATAGGAGTACCCTAGGGTTTCTTGTTTATGCCCACGAAACCCTATACATTTCTATAGGTTATTTTATCCGCAGATTTTTAAATAATAAATCTGCAAAATATTTTTGATATCGATCAAATAATATAGAAGTGTCTACAGTTTCTTATTTATGCCTACAAAACTCTAGATATTTCTATACGATGCTTTATCCGCAGATTTTTAGAGAATAAATTTGCAAAATGGTTTTCATATCGATCAAAGAATATAGGAGTGTCTAGAGTTTCTTATTTATATCTACGAAACCCTAGATATTTCTGTATGTTATTTTATCCGCAGATTCTTAGAGAATATATCTGCAAAATATTGTTCATATCGGTCAAAGGATATAGAAGTCTCTTGTTTATGCCTACAAAACCCTAGACATTTATGTATGTAATCATATTTGTAGATTCTTAGAGAATATCTCTGCAAAATATTATTCATATTGGTCGAAGGATATAGCAGTGTCTAGAGTTTCTTGCTTATGCCTACGAAACCCTAGATATTTCTATATGTCATTTTATTCACAGTTTCTTAGAGAATAAATTTGCAAAATATTGTTGATATCAGTCAAATGATATAGGAGTATCTAGAGTTTCTTGTTTATGCCTACGAAATCCTACAAATTTCTATATGTAATTATATTCGTAGATTCTTAGAGAATAAATCTACAAAATACCCGTCAATCAAGTCAAACTGGGAACACCCTGTTTCCCAGTTAGCCGATCACGAGAAGCTTAGGAAAAATGACGTCACAGTGATACACAATCACTAACACACGGTAGCTAATTATATATGTACGATTAGTTAATATTTAACAATAATTTAATTTTTAATCGACAAAAAAATCAAAAACACCATTTACAAAAAAATATGTCAAAATTATATTTGGCAACAGCGCATTTCGAACGAATTATAAATTCAACATTCAAGCTTTGCTTCAGAAATGAGAAAGAAATTGTCTCCCCCACCAAAATACATAGACCAATCAGAGAGCTAGCTAAATTAGTATGTGTGAGAGTTGGTGTGAACGAGAGATGCAATGTTGTCAGTCAACACGAGACGCAACTTGAAGTATGATGCAATTTAGGAAAGAAATTGGCGTGATTTTGACTTTTATTGAAAAAATTATTAAAAAAGCATTAAATAATTACTTTGAAAAAAAATTTTTTTTTGTAGTATTGTTCTATAGGCTTGACAGCATCTAACTGTATAAATTTTACCTTATTTTAATTGATATTAAATAAGAAAAGCCTAGGGTATACTACACCCCCAGGGCCGGCGCGAGGCATGTGCAGCATGTGCAGCCGCACATGGCCCCGCGCTTGGAGATGAGGAACTTTTTTTTTTTTTTGCTTCTCACAGGGATCTGAACAGCAGGCCTCGTGGTCAACAACAAGCCCCGCGATTGGAGTTGAGGACCTTTTTTTTTTGCTCCTCACATGGAGCTGAACAGCAGGCCTCGCAGGCAACAACAAGCCCCGCGCATGGAATTGAGGACCTTTTTTTTTTGCTCCTCACTTGGTTCTGAACTGCAGGCCCCGCAGCTCTTCTCGCACATGGCCTCGCAAATCCTAGCGCCGGCCCTGTACACCCCACTTGGTTGGATGTGTATATTTTGGTCAACTACGGGTTAAGATAATAGGTAACAGATGTTTTAATTTGTTTTCGCGAGAAAATAATTGTTTGCATTTGAAAGTATTTAGGTTTAAATAGTTTTCCTTACACTAACTTTCAATTATGCACAGATCTGATTCCAGATCAACTGTGTTGACAGCATTATTAACTTTCTAAAATAACTTCATATCGTTGGCAAAGATAAATATGAGGCATATGCCAACCTGTAGCCGATATCATTAACAAAAAGTGAGAATAAAATCGGCCCAAGGTGAGAACCTTGTGGCACACCCAAGGTATTGCTTCAGAAGTATAGTCGAAGGTACCGCCCCCCAGTGGGCGCTGGAACCTTTCATGGGGGCGGTAGTGAGTCAAGAGACAAATGGGGGGCGTTAAGGCAGTCAAGGGGGCCATCGTACCTTTTAAGAAATTAATAATAAAATACAAGGTGTCTCAAAAGAAATTTTATATTTAGTGGATCGATTAAAAAAAAAGTAAGCCGTATATAGAAAAAATGTTTATTAATTATTAAAATACACTTTTTGGGGATTTATTTCTTAAAAATAATATCGTCTAAATGTAGACCCTCGCGTTCTCGGCACTCATTTAATCGAACAGTAAAATTACTTATGACGTCTCGGCAGACGGATATTTTCTTTCAAATGCGCCAGTGAAGTCGGTTTATTAGCGTAAACTTTAGATTTAAGATAACCCCATAGGAAAAAGTCCATAGGGGTTAAATCTGGACTGCGTGGAGGCCAATTTATGTCACCTCTCCGGGAGATCAATTTGCCTGAGAAAATTTCACGAACACGTGGCAGAGACATATTGGACGTGTGTAAAGTTGCTCCGTCCTGTTGGAAACATGTTCTTTGGTTATAGCCAGGAAAGTTTTGCAGTTCAGGTACCAAGAAGTTGCCTAACATCTCCACATAACGCTCTGAATTCACTGTAACTGCACGCCCCCTTTCGTCTTCAAAAAAGTAAGGGCCGATAATTCCTCGCGCCGACATCGCAGCCCATACGGTCACTTTAGGCGAATGTAGGGGTTTCTGATGTTTGCGTTTCGGATTCGTTGCACTCCAGTAGCGGCAGTTCTGCTTATTTACGTGGCCATTAAGATGAAAATGAGCTTCATCCGAAAACAAAATGTTTGTAAACGTTGAAAATCGCTCAATCACCTGATTTACGAAATTAAGCCTCTGACTGGCATCTTGGGGCTTTAATTCTTGCACCAATTAAATTTTGTAGGGGTGCAGCTTTAGGTCTTTCTGCATAATGCGATGTAATGATGATCTATGCACATTTAAAGCACTTGCGCGCTTCCGAATTGAAAGGTTCGGGTCGTCACGAACAGACTGATTAACATTCTCCACGTTTTCTACCGTTCTTGATGACCTAGGTCACCCGGATTTTGATTTATCCAGCGTTGTACCAGTCTCTTCAAACTTTTCAACCCAATGTCGAATGATAGGAATGCTTGGCACATCATTTAAATGGCGAAAACCTCGAATACTGCAGAATTTTCTACGCGCTACAGTCGCCGAATCACCGTTTTTGTAAAACTCTCGCACGCATAACGCGCGGTCTGCTCCCGAGAAACGCTCCATAGCGATTGTATTCCCAAGAGCCAGGCTACCGATTGACATAACCCCCGCGCCCCTCGGATACGTTGCGTTCACGCAGTAAGCTAAATAAATATAAAATTTCTTTTGAGACACCTTGTATATAGATAATGTGCAATCATATTTTAATATTTGATTAAAGTTTAACCAAACATCAAAATAAGAGTTATTTTTTTTATTGTAAGGGGGGCTATGGTCCAGAAAAGGTTGGGAACCTATGGTCTAGACAAATTGTTTTCAGCCATAAATATAAGACTCGAGCCATTACAGAATGTATTCTACGAAATTCGCGACACACTGGTTGGAAACAACTGCAATAAGCTGTGGTTCACAGTTAGTAGTTAGAACTTTTCCTAGAACCCTCTCCATCACGAGATTAAATTAGTTCAGGTAAGGTAGTTGTTTGTGAATTTCTGCCTACGTCACTGGTTGCTCCTGTTAAAAATAGTCCTTTATATCCTGTTCATGTGTGGGAGTGTGACTGAATTCAATTCTCGGTTTCTGATATCTGGTAAGCCTACATAATCTGTTAAATTGTATTATTTCTAATTCTATTAAATATACAACAGTACAATTTCTTGTTTTCTCTGCGCTTAATGAAATTGTATCAAAACATTTGGAAAATTAGAATGCTCGCAATTGTGTTCGCATTGTTGCTGAAGAACAATAATCCCATGTGGAAACAGAATTATTTTATTAGTTAAACAAGCGGAAAATTCTTAATTTTGTATCAAAATGATACGTACATGTATGGAACAACACAGATTTCCATAAAACACGATTTATAATTTTTAGCTATCATTTTAGTGCTAAAATTTTCCAGTAGTATTGTATACTGTAGAGATCTGGACTGTAACTAAAGAGTTAAATAGTAGAATACAAGTTTTCAAAATGTGAATTTACAGAAGAATGGTATGCATTTCGTGGACCAACGAAGAACAAAGAAGTCCGCACCAAATTGTCAATATATCTACAGCTAATGAACCCAATTATATAGAAGTAGTTGGAATATCTGACCTATGTGGCACACAATAATAAACATCACCCATTACAGTTAATTACAGAACAAAATAAATCGCAAGATCAGCAGGCAGGCGTCGGATATCCTGTTTAAGATACCCGAAACAAGGTATCCGAAATCAGGTATTCGCAACTGGGTAACTCGAAAATTACGATACTAGCTTTACCCGAAAACCGGAACCGGGTTTCCAAAAAATCGGTATCTCTTACAAGCAGTACCAAATTTTAATATCTCTCTTCGTGATTGGAAAATGTACTTACGTACTAAACCAGAAGGAATACAGCTTACCTGAAAAAGAAACAGATGTTAGAGCAAGTAATAACCAAAATAGTCCTAATACAGTTACAGAACTACACAAAAATCTACAAAACATTCTTAGAAATACGGCCTTGCGTTGTATGCTTATTTGCAAAAACCGAAATATGCCTTATTATTCGATGAATCGATCTGGAAATTAAAATAAACTACACTCCCTCCAAATAATGTAAGATAATGAAGGGAGTTCGGCAGGGATGCGTGTTATCCCCACTATTATTTAACATTTATTCAGAGTACGTAATGAGGCTTGTAGTAGAAAACTGAGCTGGTAGCGCTTAACAATGGTAGCGCATAGGAGGGCAAAAATCTATTGCTTCTTTGTGTATGCGGTTTTTAAAAAGAAACATATTTGGCGAGCTAAGGGAGACAGCGACCTCATGGTATAGATATATTTTTAGATTCTCTATAGTTTATTTAGGCCCGGTCTTTCCACCTTCAGATAAAGTCCCAGGTAACTATCTGACAGATAAGGTTATTTTTAACTTCATCTGCTGAGTAAATGTCATCCCTTCTTTCTATACAAATGTATCTATCGGATAGTTATCTAACGGATAATGAGACGGACGTATTGGATTCCCTGACTGGTATTGACATTAACTCAGCAGATGAAGTTACAAATAACCTTATCTGTCAGATAGTTACCTGGGACTTTATCTGAAGGTGGAAAGACCGGGCCTTAGTGTAAGAAAAATTTAAGGGCTTATTCGTTTTTCGTATTTTAAAATTATGACAAATATTAATATGGCGTGATTTATAGAAATATTAATCTCCACATGAACGTCTCAAAAACGAAATGCGATAAAGACCTGCGGTTGCAATTTTTGAAACCTTGAGGTCCTAATTGACTTTTGGACGTATTTTGAAACAAAATAATTTTTTTTTAATTTTCATTTTTTTTTTTTGTAAATTTTAATAAATCTTAACTTAAAAATGGTTAGGGATAGATATCTGCGGTTTGAATTTTTTAAATTCTCCTACATTGTTTAGTTTAAAAAAAATTTGAGATTAAATAAACCAATTATTAAGTTTTGTGTGGACAATAATCCAAAACGCTTGAAAAAGGCCAAAATTCTAAAAAAATCGTAAGGGGTACCCCTTACGTTTTTTTTCGATTTTCGAGCCAAAATTTTTCTTCTTCGATTTTATTGAAAATTGGTACAAATATGTATTTTTGGTCATAGATCAACAAAATCGGGTCCATTTTGAAGTTTGGGCAAAAGTTTGCCAATAATAGGCAAAAAACTGAGCCAAAACAAAACTAACTCAAAAACTAGGAAAGTATGAATTTTTTAAATATTTTTTTCATAATCCACACCCCAAAATTAGCTTAAAAGTATACTTTGGCCAAAATCTGAGTAAAAAAAAAATTTGATCAAAATTTCAAAATATTAGGGAAAATTGTTTCTTTTTGTTCGAAAATCGGTATACTTATTCAGTTTTAGCCTTAGATCACAAATATATGGTCAGTTTTGAGTTACGGCCTAAAATTTTGACATTTGCGGCAAAAAAATAAATCAAAAAGTACAAAACGGCTCAGAGAAAACATTTTTTTTTTCTCTTCAACGCAGTTTTTAATAAGAAGATTATTTAGGGAGCAATGGGAGTGTTACCTATAAGGTTGAAATAATTTACTTGACAGCAAAAATAAATATGAGAAAAGAAATGATTCCTCTACTTAATACAGTTTTTAACACCGCTCTTCTTTCGCTGGACAGAGAGTAATACTATGTTTGCAACTATTTAGATGAACAGGAGTTTAAAATATTTATAAGTAACTAAAAACTGATGATACCCTTTTATACTTTTTGCTTTTTACCAAAGAAATAGGTATTTTACCAGCAAAGTCCTAAAAAAAAAAAAATCTAAAAAAAAAAAAATATGTGTGCACCCCTGCGTACCCATACGTAGTAGTAAAGTAAAAAAAGTCCAGCTAGTAGTAAATAAGTAAATAATCTATCACTAATGTGCACAATAAAGTATTTTTTTACTAAAATCTTATTAAAACCATCCTTCAACATTGTCTTTGATGTCATATCATTACATGAAAGAATTTATAAAAAAACAAAATTCTGTAACATCTGCTTGTTCAATTTTCTTTTTCCTCATAATCATCCTTCTAACGCTGCACACTTCCTCACTGAAAGACATTTTGTAAAGAAGATAGCAGGCATCTCTTATAACAGAGGCCAATTTAATCAACATAATATCTTATGTAATACAAGAAAATTACAAAAACTTTTAAGGAAGAAAAATTTGTTTCACAAGAAAACAATTCATACAAACGTTTGCGTTGGCGTTGTATCGGAAGAGAAGTTTTGGTGATAAAACCACAGGAGTTGTTGTTAGAAACTGTAGGTGGCAGAGTTGAAATATAATAGAATGACATCGCTAAATATCAAGTTACTAAATCAATTATTTTATTAGAGATTTGGCGCTATTTACTATTGTTCACAATAAATACAGTAA
Source organism: Liopterus haemorrhoidalis (assembly GCA_963971575.1). Taxonomy (NCBI): domain Eukaryota; kingdom Metazoa; phylum Arthropoda; class Insecta; order Coleoptera; family Dytiscidae; genus Liopterus; species Liopterus haemorrhoidalis. The sequence goes on along the minus strand of OZ020618.1, from coordinate 10,228,217 downwards.
TTGTGCGTTTACATTAGACTACTAAACTTGCTAGTGACAAAGATAGCTACTATCATAATGTAAACGCTGGAGATTGAACTAACCCTAGTACTCACGCTAGTAGTTAGGATAGGATTAAAAGTAACCATCAACGGCTCATTCACCAAACATACCAGAAAGGGTTCCATGACAACTGGGGCCGTAAGACAATTCGGGCCGTTCACAATTGGGGCTTTTCACAACTGGGGCCATTAACAACTGGGGCGATGGACAATTTGGGCCGTACACAATTGGGGCTTTTCACAACTGGGACCATTAACAACTGGGGCGATGGACAATTCGGGCCGTTCACAATTGGGGCTTTTCACCACTGGGGCCATTAACAACTGGGGCGATGGACAATTCGGGCCGTACACAATTGGGGCTTTTCACAACTGGGGCCATTAACAACTGGAGCGATGGACAATTCGGGCCGTTCATAATTGGGGCTTTTGACGACTGGGGCCATAACTATAAGAGCTAGACTCTTCTTTTGTTTAAAATAAAAAATAATTATTTTACAAGTTGGCATAAATCACATTGCGTGTTCTTTTGAAAAAAAAAAATATTTGAATGGTTTGATTAAGTACATTTTGGTGGGAATTAGAATAAATAAAAAAATTGTATTTTAAGGGTTGGCTTAAGGAAATTTTCGTGTTCATTTGATTAAAAATAAATTGTATCTTAAGGGTTAGATTAAGTAAAATTTGGTGCTTTTAAGAACCTTTTAAGAGCGCGATTGTCTCCAAAACTACTCTCTTTATTATATTTCTACTATTTCTACTCTATTTCACGTTTGAGGTGTCATTTTAAAATTACATTCTGAAGGTTATACTGAAGTCAGATTTTCACTTTATCTTATCTGAATCGAGTAATTAGTTTAAAACAGTTTTATCATTTGACTGGGCGAATATTTTAGTCGATGTGTCAGGGGGAAAAAGGATCAGCGCTCCCCTTCATATAATTCGGTGGAGCATATTTGGAAATTGATGTATTTTCACTTGAACAATAATTATGTCACTTTATCAAGAGTAGACAATCTTTAAAAAATATTTATTTATACGAAAAAAAAATGACAATATTGTTTACAATGAAGTAATTGAAAAATTAACTACTGTTGTGGTTAACAAATTTTATCTTCAACTCTCCGAGTAGCGCCGTGTAATCTGCTGGTCCTGGGAGGGGCCTAGGCTCGTCTCCCCCCCCTGGCTGCGGTTATTCTAAAGGATAATATCACATATACTATAAATCCTATCCTAACGACCATTGGTCTTTGAACTGACAGTTAATTTAAATTTCCCTGTAAGATATCACTTACAAAACATGTTATATCCATAATGAAGGACACTAGTAATCCCACAAAAGCTCAGAAAATACCTCAAACTACAAATTTGTGTTTGTATCAAAACATATCATTAAACTGAAACATATATTTGAAAATGAAGCTTCAAAACCACGTTTTGAGTAGAGATATTATTAAATTCTATAATTAGAGACACTTATCGAATTACGTTATTATCATGTACGTCAATATATTTAGGTTGATATTCATGCGTGTCACGTCATCAGGGTACTTTTGCTTCTGTTTCCCTTTCACAGAAGAGAGACAAACGATGTTTAGAACATCATGTGGATGTGTGGGTGTTCCTATATAGTATTTGACAGCTGACAAACGCTATAAAAATTATTATTTTCTTTACTACATATAAAAGTTATTTTTATGTCAAGTTGTATCAAATCATAATATTTTTACGGTAGTTTAAACAAAGTTATAGAAGTGTTTTAAATTTCTAAAAAAAAAAACACACACATGCGACCTGGGGTACCGAGAACAGGCTCGGGCACAGATAAAACAATAATTCCACCTGCCCCCAACGTCTGGGAAACGATAATTACGAGTCCGATTACAGATAAAAAAATCGATGTGAAGTGTGAATTTTCACACATTTCAGGGTCTTGTAGGTATTTAATAAGTGTAATAATATTTTTTTTTTTTTATTAACCATAATATAAAATAGAACGTTGTTTTAGTCATACAAGCAATACAATACAAAGTACAAATACATGTTAATATGGAGCAAAATAAGTGGCAGTAATTATTAGGATAGTACAATAATATATGGTGTTAATATATGGATATAAATAAATTTAAAATTTAACATAATAAAATTCGAGTAAAATGGGTTTCTAATTAAAAATTCTTTTACAGTTTTCTAGAAATTCAGAAAACGCAGGACTTTATATTCGTCTAGCAGAATATTGAAAAATTTTATGCTGTAATAATTAGAGGCATTGCGTGATTTAGTTAAACGTAAAAAGTTTGGATATATATGGTCTTTATTTCTGGGAACATGCGAGTGCATTCTGTCGCCAGATGGCCATATATTTCAATTTTTATATGCATACAATACACACTGATAAATATAGAGGGAAGGTAATGTCATGATTTTAATTCTAATTCTTTAAATATATTCTTACAGTCAGCTCTATAGTTAATTTTTGCTAAAATTCGAATAGAACGTCGTTGAAGGGAAAAAATTCTATTAGCTGAAGCAGAATGTCCCCAAGCTAGAAGAGCATAAAAAATATGTGACTGAAATAGGGCATAATATGATATTAACATTATTTCTTTTGAGACAGTATTGACCAGATTGCGAAAAAGAAATATAGTTTTGCAGATTTTTTTGGCAAGAATCTCTACGTGCTGATCCCACTTAAGTGCAGGGTCAACATAAATAAGTAAGAAGCCAACATAATACTGGAAGTCTAGGAATATTTGTTCTATAATCACATCAAAATCAACAGTTTTATGATAATCATTTTTCTTCGTTATTTGACAAAAATCCCAGCGTTTTTTATTTTTATTTTTTTGCAAGAAATATATTGATAAATGGCTTAATTTTTCAATTTTACAAGCGTATTTCTCACTATTAACAATGTGTTATTTGTTTTATAAGTATTTTATTACTACAAATGATTTATTCCTCTTTGATACTTTAAAAATAAATATCTAATGTAATTCATAAAATAGGTTAATTCACAGCGTATAATAGTATTCAGTATAATAAAATAACTGAACACTCCTGAACTCCTAACTGAACTGAAGTGTTGAGTGTAGTGTGGTGTGGTGTGTAGTTCGCAACTATATAAAAATATATATATATATATATATTTATTTTTAACTTCAAAAAAATACACGCAATATTTTAGCTATAAATACAAAAAATGCATAACATTATTACCCATAATTTAGCCATAAATTAAAAAAACAATTAATTTTGTCAAAAACACAAAAACTACCGTATTTTTCAAAAACACAATCTGATCAAAAATTCCGGCTCAGATCAAAATACATTACCTATAATTTTTTCAGATTTTTTTTTAACCCTTTTTGGTAAGAGGATGCGGGATAAGAACTTTTGCACAATTTTGGCTAAAATCGTGTTAAAAGAAATTTCAAAAAACTATCTATCGTTCCTTAATCTACGCCTTAAAAGCTTACTTTTGATACCACACAATAAATTTTAAGAAAATATATTTTTTTATCAAATTGACATTTTTCGAAAAACTTATCTGATCAAAAATTCCTGCTGAACTATTCCGTTTCCCATCAATGTTCATTATGAAGATTTTTTTGCAGATTTTTATATCAACTCTGGGAGATAGGGTGAGGGTCAAAAGTTTTTTTATACATTTTTCGCAAAAATCAAAAAAAAAATGTATTTTCAAAAATAAAAATTTGTTTGTTGATCCACGCATTAGGAGGTTTCTTTTGATATGCCACTCAAATTTAAAAAAATATATATATATATATTTTTTTATTAAAAAATTCCTCTCGTACGTTTCCAACTCAGATCAATGTACATTAATTATTATTTTTTTCAGATTTTTAATTTAACTTCTTTGTGTAAGAAGTAGCGAGACAAGAACTTTTAAAATTATAACAATTATAACCTAAAGATGTCAATAATTCCGGTCGTAGGTCCCTATCGTCTTTTGAGCGCTTAGATAAATATGATTTGGCATTTTAATGTACGTCAAATATTAAATAAATCAATGTTCCATTGTCACGTAACTTATGCTCCTATAAAACAGTGTAGAAGTTTATTTTAATAAAATTTATACAATATAAAACGAGAATAAGCTTGAGTTTTACAGTGGCATCTAGAAAGTAGATTGTTTTAAAATGACAAACCAGCACCAGACAATATTTGTCTCATATGAGCTTATCTTATGCACATGTTTCTGGTATTTTGCTTCACAGAATGTGACACACTCGAGTTTTCTTTGATTAAACGTAGAATGTAGAGAAAATTTATATAATTGACTTTTATGATGACACATTAAGTTCTGATTTATTTTATAGACTGTAAAATTTTAATTATACTTTTAAGTATCATTAATTTTCTGATTTAATGTTGGAGCATTTACAGCTAGAGTTGGAAAATGTCACACTGCAGCGACAAACGATTGCGAATAATCTAAAATGAAAACACAAGAATGAGCAGAAACGAACCAGAAAACACACTGTACCAAGAGAGTTGAATATTGTTACTATCGATTTAAAACATTTTGAAGAGATCTAGCCAAACTAAAAGAAAATAGAAGATCTTGGAAGAGGCTAGGCTCTCAATGGGCTATCATTCCACTATAAATTAATGAATTTCTCATTTTTAATGCCTATCGCTTGCTCCCACATAAAGAGATGGTTACGCTATCAGTGTTCCTTTAGATTAAGGGTCTCTTTTTAGGGTTTTGTAGGTATGACCAAAAAAACCTTATACCGTCATTTTGTCGTCTGTCTGTCTGTTCGGTAAAAATTGTAGCCAAACGGCTAAACCTAGAGAGTTGAAATTTGGCATGCTTATACAACTCTTTGACCCGCACATAGGAAAAATACTAAAACATCTAAAAAACATATCCCTCTAAAAATATAAACAAATATGTGCTCATCAAAAAAAAAAAATTTTTTTTAAATTCTGAGTAGGGTATCAAATGAAAGCCCTTAGTACGTGGATTAACAATCAAAATTTTATTTTTGCAAAATAAATTATTTTGATGCGATTTTTGCCAAAATTGTGCAAAAAATTTTTTGTCCCACACCCTGTAGCCCAGATGGTTTAAACTAAAAATCTGAAAAAATTCTAAGTAATGTACATTGGTGTGAACCGGAATAGTACAACAGGAATTTTTGATCAGATTATGTTTTCGGAAAATAACGCATTTTTTGTGTTTTTAACTAAAATATGTTAACTATTTAATACATTGTGCAACATACCAGATTAGTAGCTCTCGTGGCGTGGTTGGATTTGTCGTACGCTTAATAATATAAGAAACTTGCAAACTAGGGTTCGAATCCTGTTGATTTTATTTTTTGTTTTTTTTTGCATATTTATTTTGTTTAAATTATTTTGTTAAAATTCTAGTTATATTTGGTAAATGTTGCATTTAATTTTTAAAAGCGTAAATTTAATAACCAGTGGAAAGTGTTGAAATTATAATTTAATTCTATGTTTGACGAAATCAAAGGGCGGGACTTATGTATGATGTAAGCAACCAATGGAAGCCATAGGTGCAATTTTCAAAATCTTAATGAACTTTGCTGTGTAAAAAAAATACTGCATATATTTAGAAACTTAAATAATGGTATTAGGCATTCAAATTAAAATTCATAAAAAAATATTTTGACATAAAATTTGTTTTGGCATCTCAAATAATCATCGTTCAGTTACTAAATACCTGCAAAACCCAGAAATGTGTGAAAATTCACACTTCACATCAATTTTTTAGAAGCGGGCGACATCAAAATTTCTTAAGTAAATGTTCTCTCTGTGTTCGTCTTGCTGCGCTTCGTCAGTGTTCTATTCATGACGTCACCATCAACTGATCACTCAGCGCTCGCTATACCCTGTACAAATCGAATGTACCCTTTATTTAAAAAAATAATAATTTTAAGAATCAAATATTAAACTCCATTCACAATAAATATGATATGACGTCACACTTGGTTATTTTAAGTACTAACGTTATGATATGTTTTAATCAACATCAATCCATAACTCAGTACATTTATTTATTTAATTTTGGTTCATTGTTTCAATGTTGCCAGTTTGAAATTGAATTGTTCAATCGTTATTTGTCAGGTTGACATTTAGGTGTTTAGAATTTAGTGAGGTTAAATTTTATTTTTTTTAAATATTATTGTAATACAAATGCCCAAAGCTCTTAGTAGCCGTGCTCAAAGGATATATTTAAGTATTTTCCATGTTGGGTGATATTTCTATAACGTACTTTTATCTGTATATTGTGTTTGTATATTTTAAAAGGTTTTATAATTTGTAATGTAAGTGAACAAAAACAATATTTAATTTTGTATCGATAAACAAATAAAACAAATAAAAAACAAATATTATATATGATTAATAAAATATGTTCTATTTACATTTGTTACGTTCTTTTTTTTGTAATTTTAACCTACAGGTCTGTTACGTAGAACGGTTTATTATCATCAGATGCAAACGAAAAGTAATTTTAGCGTACTCATGAAATTTACACTTGCAGCTAGCGGTAATAAACTGTTTGACTGGATATAATATTTGAATATTAATTATTCGAAACAAAATTGTATCTAACATCTGAAATTCAAAAATTTCTATTCGAATAATAAAAAATTTTACTCTTTATCATTGCTTTCAAAGTTAAGTACTGCAATATACGGAATTCGCAAGATCCGGCAAAGTGATAAAGAAGAAGCTGCTCGTATTGCATACTTTGGTTTATTGCATTCAATAATGATCTACGGCATTACTATATGGGGTAACTCTACTCTATCAATAAAAAAACAATCTTTTACTGAGAATAAGACTTAAAAGTCGATGGCACTAGAGAAAAACAAACCTATGGGAAAATGTTAAGAAGAAGAAATATTTAAAATTGACTCCATGTTCGGTATGCAATTGTCTTAACCTAGAACAATGGTGACGAATTCGTTAATTTGGCAATTGCCATCTCAACGAATTATGTGACATAACTTTCGGCTTTGGTCATATAAATCGGCACTCGATCTTCAAATTGGTCAGGACGAGTGTTGTAAATGCAGGATAGGAAAAATGTCGATGATGATAATGACAGCGAGGTGGCAACTCATTACTATATGTTGTTGTCAAACAAAAGGCCGCTAGCTGAGGTAAAGGTAATGATATTGCAGGGATAGCCTTTCTCAAAAATATTCAAACCATATGCTGACCTCTTTAGACGTGTGGCCAGAGACGACATGTGGTTAAGCCTCTTTCCTCCAATTTCAATTTGGGAATATGTTGAAATATTTGGAAGAGAATATTAAATTCTGCAATTTCATTTCGCAAAAAAATCCGACTGCAGGAAATTGTAAGATGGGTAATCTTAAGGACTTTGTGATGCTGAAAATACACACCTACCACGAAAATGGGATTTTTTTTTAATCGCTGTTTTAATCTGGTGAATCTTTGCATCAGTAATATTAGTTTTAGACATATATACAACCACAATACTTCTATGATACTCTTCTACTTGTGTGATAAGCTAAAACTAAATCTACATCATTTTATTTTTTGAACCAATTTCATTTCTAATACGGGAATAATTTATAATTTTTTATTCTGAAACTTTCTTTCAATTGGAATCAAAGAACATCCCCCCAAACGTTAAAAATTTACAGAGCAACGCTTCCGAAATTCTACTTAATAATTTAAAACTTTTTTCTTTGACCATCTCTGCCGCCACTGTCTTCAATTTCTCGACCCCTGTATACTTATAATCAGGGAGGCAGAAACGGTGGGGCGGTTAACAAGGTAACCTATTCAGTGGCGTGTCTTATTCACTGGTTAGATAAAACATTGTCAATAGTATTAAACTTAAACAACCAGGGAAAGTAGGGACTAAGATATACGTGGAATAGGACGAAAGAGAAAAGAAACGCCTACAAAAAAAAACAGATAAATGAACAAACTGCTTGTCAGAGAGAAAATGAGACAATGATAGATGCTGAGATGTATATTGGACTATATGAGAAAGAAAAACTCCCTCGACTTTTACTGAGGCAACCCTAATTGAAAGACATGTTTGGTTTTAGGCCAGACAGTTTTCTTTTCTGGCTTATGTCCGCCTGTGGACATAATTGTCCAGCTTTTCATTCCGGCATGCGACCATCTTCATTTTTTTTTTTGCCTCAACATCTCGACCCATCTTCCTTTTTTCTTTTTGCTCGTCATCTCGATTTTTCTTCCTGTATTATTTACTCATAACCTGGATTCACCGGCATCACAAATTGCCTATACATTTAGCAATGGTTTTTCTTTACGATTGACATATTCATCTTCATGGATCTTCGGTTTTTCTATCCCTATATGTGTACAGTCAATGACACCAACTGCGGTTGGAAAACGGTATTTTCTTTGCCACATTTTTTTCGCCTCCACTAATAAATTTTGGGAAGTAAGAAATTTAATCCAGTTGCCAGCTTGTGCAACTATTTGATCAACAACACTGCAGACAGTCAGTGATACTGTGGATTGCTCCACCCCAAGTTCCTCACCGATACTTCTTTGAAATCCAAGATCAGTTAAATATCTCAACAAAGAAAAGTTACCTAAAAATTATTAGCTAAACACTCCATGTTCTACTGTTCAAAACGAAATTAACTTTTATGTCAGTACGACGTGGCGAAGATCGATGCCTACAATGTTTCATATTTCTTAAATGCACGATATCCGCCATGGCAATTAGTTCACTACAACACTTTTTCACAAGTGACTATATGAATATATAGATGCATGTTTTTCGAAGCATTTGCTTATAATTTAAAGTAAAAGGTCTGTTTTATTCATAACCATTTACTTCTGTCTTGAGCAAAAGATCAACAAAAAAGCATTTGCTTCTTACTCATAAGTAGAAGGTTTTGCTTGCATTTTTATTCATATAGTTGGGAGGATTTGCTTCATAATTTGCAAGTAAAAGGTTATGCTTATTTTTATTCATACGGCCCATTGAGTCACAGGGCCAGATATTGACCAATTACGTGGGAGCTCCCTCATCCTTATCTTTGTCCAAAGCTTTTTCAGCCCCCCAATGATCTATATAACGTTGAAGGTAATGAATCCAACATAACCTGTCACATCCAATAGTCTCAACGAATACCTTAAAAGTCCATAAACCCCTACCATAACATTGGGTAGGATTTATAGATCTATAAAGGGGCGAAGAATATTCATACTGAAACTACAACTGAGAAATAACGTTTCAATTTAATGTCATCATCATCATTACTCTTGGATTATGCTATGCGTCCTGTTCCAACACCCAGATATTGCTTAGACTTTCTTAGTTTCGCAGTCTTTTTGGCTTACACAGCAGCCCTTGCTTGGAAATTCTACAAGTGGGTATTCTCTCAAAATGCGTCAAGCAGTATGTTTGTATTTTGCGCAGCACGGGATAGATTTAGGATTGTCTAAAGCCGGACAGTCTTTCTGTTTGACCTGTTGTCCACCTTAAGTTTTAATATCTGGCTGTGGACACAATCATCCAGCTTTTTCAGAAATTGACCGTTTTCCTTTTCTTTTTTCAGCACTTGTTTTTGTGATACTGTTCCATTTTTTTTGCACATCACCTATCATGTTTGACTTTTTCTCTTTCCAAAAATGACAACACTAGATAGATTTCTCTCTTATATCCAATGATGAAAATCCTATACTCGAAGTGAATTCAGATGTCCGATCGATCGATAAGAACCAGTAATCAACTAATATTTCACACAATTCTATATATATATATATATATATATATATATATATATATATATATATATATATATATATATATATATATATATATATATATATATATATATATATAATAAGTATATTAGATTATTCCGTTCCAAAACTATATAATGTAGAAGTTATTGGGATAAACGGTGGAGGTAAGTAAACTCAACGATTACTGAGACCCAATATTTCTGTCAAATTTTTTTGACCTTTTTCAAGGGCTGAAAATTTATTAAAATTAAGACAATATTTTACAGAATATAATTTAAAACTTACAAAGTAAAATTTAAGAGTGTCCTCTGGTGTTAAACATTACACTAATGACTAGATAATTTAAAAATTACTTGTTTGTGTTTGCAGAGAATCAAAAAATTGCGTCTATTTCTGATTCCGATGTTTCTACGTTGTTCTTTGATCCATTGTTTCATTAGTTTAACTACTTCTTTGCTGTAATCCTGCTCGATATTCTTGAAGAATCCCATCTTATATAATAAGTATATTAGATTATTCCGTTCCAAAACTATATAATGTAGAAGTTATTGGAATAAACGGTGGAGGTAAGTAAACTCAACGATTACTGAGACCCAATATTTCGGTCAAATTTTTTTGACCTTTTTCAAGGGCTGAAAATTTATTAAAATTAAGACAATATTTTACAGAATATAATTTAAAACTTACAAAGTAAAATTTAAGAGTGTCCTCTGGTGTTAAACATTACACTAATGACTAGATAATTTAAAAATTAGTTGTTTGTGTTTGCAGAGAATCAAAAAATTGCGTCTATTTCTGATTCCGATGTTTCTACGTTGTTCTTTGATCCATTGTTTCATTAGTTTAACTACTTCTTTGCTGTAATCGTTGTAATGGTTTAACACCAGAGGACACTCTTAAATTTTACTTTGTAAGTTTTAAATTATATTCTGTAAAATATTGTCTTAATTTTAATAAATTTTCAGCCCTTGAAAAAGGTCAAAAAAATTTGACCGAAATATTGGGTCTCAGTAATCGTTGAGTTTACTTACCTCCACCGTTTATCCCAATAACTTCTACATTATATATATATATATATATATATATATATATATATATATATAGAATTGTTTTATAATTTGTTCTAATTCTATATATATATATATGACGTATTTGAACTACTCGTACCAACGTATGTAGTTTTGATCTTTGATTGCTTTATTTGAATACACATAAACATATGTAAAGACTATTTCAAACGTTTACGCGGTACTAACTGGAATTTTTATTTTTTAAGTTGTCATGGTCCCACTTTTTATGATTTGAAGTGAGCTATTCCTGGACAAAATGATCAAAAGCCTCACTTAATCGATAAAAGTAACTAGAATTGAAAATCTAGTTCCGCCTAAACCAAAGAAACAAGCTATATGATTTTGTATGTAGGAAGAGAGATTAAAACAAAGCGAATGCTATCAAATTCTCTCTTACATTTTCATTGGGAATATGGTCAAGTCTGCTGCATCCTTCAATGTACAGTCCGGCTAACTTAAGCTGGTCGCTTGCGCAGTAGCAAGAAAAATAGGAATCGTTAGTATTCGAGTAGCAGTCATATGGTATAATCATACAATACAATGATTTTTAAAGCTAACTGGAAAGTGCTCGTACGTTAAAAAGTCGATCGTACGATGTCTCACTCACTCATAGTACTGTCGCACTCTGCGCACGTGTCTCACCGGCCAGCTTAAGATAGCCGGTGTAACGAATCGTCAGTCCACCGGAACAATGAACCAAACTTTCACAAATCACCCGTCGCGAGAATTTCTTTGAAAGGTGTTGCCATCATTGTTTTTTTTTTTTTTTAATGGTATTTTAAAATAAACATTTTTAAGAATTCAGATAATAAAATAAAATTAGAAACATTACGTTACATCACATATCATTAGAATCATATTTTTAAATGACTCAATGTTCAAGGAAACATTTGTTCAGAGTTATTGCATAATAACTTTGAACACTAGCATCTTTTTGAACAATGCTTAAACACTTTTTCCTAGAAATACGACTAAATTGCTTATATAAATCATCTCTCTGAAGACGAGATCAAACAGTATTTGATCCGGTTAGCATTAACATATAATTTGTTGAATTCGTAGAGGCACTGTGTCGGCATTCTGGTGGTCAATCCAATTCTATTTGTTTTAATCTTTGTCATTATTTTTATCTATATTTTAATCTTTTAAACTGATAAATATTATTTTTAATAAATCAAATTCATTAATTTTAGACCGTCTTACTAAATGTGTCACCTTCACCTTTAAGAACTTAAGTGAACAGCTAAGATCTAAGCTATTAACAAGATGTCTGATCAGTCGGTTGGTAAGTACACCAAAACATATCATTTAATTCACATATCGTAATGATGAACCCTGGATAACACTCACGCTTAGTACCCGAACTCCTTTAGTCAGAAATCTCATTTCAATTTGAGATCAGACTTTACATGTATATCACCGGCTCGCTACTTAGTTGATAATAAATGGTACGTTGTAAAGTAACGTACTGGGCTCGCTACACTAGATTGTACTTTTTATATTACTTTTTGGAATAATTTTAAAACACTTATACCAAATTAAAAACATTTAACATTAATTTAATAAAACATAACTAAGAATATTCTCCACCATCACTTTGGGAGATTTTATGTGTTGACCTACTTCCGTGTTAAGATAGATGACTATGGAGTAGTGATGACTTAATTCTAATAAGTTGGGACACCTCAATCCTGATAACTCCAGACGTTTTATTCTAGGTAAACTGGGAACGTGTTATATCAAGGGTTGCGGTACACCACTGGTAAAGAAGGAGAGCCTTTACTACCTCTCCAGTTATGACGTTTCGCGGGAAACTCGTTGTTCAGATTTAATTGCTTTTTGGAATAATGGCGGCGCTGAACTGAACCTAAGATGTCAGCATGGAATCGAGTAGAAATGACGAACTGTGAATAGGATCATTTTCAGAAACAATAAGGAGAGGATAGGTCATTTACTCCTTCCTCTATTCACTTTAACTACAATTCTGCATTATATTGTGTATTGTAATAGAATTTCATTTATATTCAATTGTTTTTCAAAACTGTGGCTTTGATAACGTCAGATGGTTGGGTATTTTAAAAGGAATTATTTTACATAATATTCAGTCACGCTAGAACAAAGTTAAAAATGAGTTAAACTTCAAAAATGTATTACATAAATTTGAGATTTTCGTGTTTATACATTTTCTTGCAAAAATATCGAACTGAATGAACTGGAAAAATTAAATTGAACAACGAAGTTTGCGCGGAAGGTTGCAAACTTCTTCTCGTAAGGTCCAACTCGACAGTTCTTATCCTGTGTCTTAATATCCTCCATATGTTTATTAGAAAACAAGTCTTTTTCGAAATATATACTTTTCGATCGAATGAATATTTTGAGAGTTACAGGGATACACCATAAAACTAAAATCTTGAAATATCTTACTTATTATTTACTTTACTTCAAAAATGTATATGACGAAACATATTTTTTTCATCTTAACGCAGTTTTTAATGAGGATACATATTAACTTTATTAAAAGAGAGAATCTTCAAAAATATCAATATATTTCGACCTACCAATTTTATGACTAAAATAGACCATTCTGTTTTTCGTCGAATTCATAGATGCTAAATTATGTAAATGTATTAAAACTGTATAAAGCATTTATATATCTTCTCTATATGCAAACAATCAATGATAAAACTAATTAGGTTAGGTTTAGTTAGCAAAAATTTTGGACAGAAAAACTAAAACTTGATAGACGTATATAAATAGGTACTCAGAATGAATTTTTACCTCTATCCAATGAGATTTATATGTAAACATATATTTGAAAAACTTCATAAATATTTCCAAAAATATCAGTTATATTCGGACGTATCGTCATGTTAAAAACGCGTATTTCTCTGCCAACTACAGTTGCATGAATGATTACTATTGGCTCCCCACTCTTACGACCATGCCTTCTCGTTTCTAACGTTATAATATACTTCATTCTAAGCATACCGACTAGTTGTGGTGGACTAATACGGAACATTAACCCAGTTTTTCATAAGATTTATATTTGGAGGAGAGGTACCTATAAACGAAGATTATAGGTACTAAGATTGGTGGGCAGCAACTCTTCATTCCACCCTGACCTCTGTCTTTCTTTTTAGATCAACATATTTCTGACAGTTATTCCTTCAACTGACTCATATAGTTTAAGGGGGTCTTCCTAAAGGACTTGTTCCTTCGACCATATCTTCCACGATTATATTTAACAAACCCTCATGTGGCAAAATATGCCCAATTAGGCTAACTCGTCTTATTTTGAAGCAGAAATATTCTAGCCTATCTATCTCTTTGAAACACCTCTTTGTTCGACTCTTAGTCAACCGATTTCACTTTGTATTGATATCACCAGGTCGCGAAGGCTTCCAATCTTCTTTTTTCTGTAGTAGCTTTGGTCCACGTTTCATACCTATAAAGTGCTATGCTCCATACATATGTTTTTAGAAGATTCTTCCTCATTGTTATTGCGATGTTATTAGATATGAATAGATTTCGTTTCTTATTAAAAACGAGCTTAGCCTGAGTAATTCTACTTGTGATGTCCCTCTTTGATCTGTTATCGTTCGTGATAACAGATCCTAAGTATGTGAATTCTTTGACTTGTGATAACTTTTGGGCCTCTATTTTAGTTAAAGTTGTTAAATTTCTGCCACACACCATTATTTTGATTTTACCTGTATTCAGTCTCATAAAGAATTCATCATTTAGGGTTGACGACATTACTTTCAAAGCAGATTTCAGTTATTCTGCACTATTTGCCAGCATAGCGATATCGTCAGCATATCTCCACGTGTCGATGTTATGTTCATGTATTTTGATGCCGACGTTTATTTTTTCTATTACAGAATTTATGGCTTCCTGAATTTAAGCGTTAAATATAATTGGCGATAAAACACATCCCTGTCTTACACCTTTCTGGATCCCGGCTTCTTCTGTTGTGTTGCCAATCTTAATAATACCAGTTTTGTTTTTATACATATTCTAGATCAAATGCCTACCTTTATGATCAATTCCAGCTTTTTTGAAGATCTTGAATTTAAGTTAATTTAAGTGAATTTTTTACTAACGTAAACTTTTCATTTCCATTACAGAAAAACATACAAAAACCGTAAGAAGTGTGAATCCAGCTATAGGGAAAAATTGCTAAGCTATATGATATCTGGTGGGATTTTAGGAACTACAGAAATAGACATTCTATCGCGCTTTTTTATATAAAAAATGTTTGCATAAAAATATAATTGCATAAAAACAAGTATTAATATTGTAGCAAAATTACAAAAACCACCAGTAAACATTAAAATTCACGTTGTTTATATGTAACGAATGTCTATTTTGAAGGTTCCAAGTATGCCACAATAGCGCTGCGATCTTAAAATACTTCCCCTATTAGACAATAAGGCTGATCGAAACGGCACGCTGACCACGTGAATTTCATGTATAGAATGCCGGAGGTCTAGAAATAGATATCTTACATTCTGCATCCTTGTGCATCAACAGAGGTGCTAGCTAGTTTTTCTAAAAGTTGTACCTAAATTTTAAAATGCAAAATTTGCCTGTCCTATATACCTTAATACTAACTCGATATTCTTGAATCCTGAAACGACAACCTGAAAAAATCCCGGAGATTCCAAGGAGTCACCAGATCACATATTTAAAACTACTGATGCAACTTTCCATTATCCCCATGCTTTGTCCATTGTTTCATACTTGACAGTTAAAACATCAACTTTCGTTTTATCGCCTCATAAAATTCAGGATATTATTCAGTTTCTCAGACACGTTAGTTTTATTGTTATCCATTTTTAAAGCTCACAAATTTTATTGATAACCGATTTAAATTTTATATCTTCTTCATACCGAACCCTTTTAACGAGTTCATATTTAAAAACTTATGAAATGTTATGAAAACTTATAAAATCCCATATTATCTATGAAAGGTTCTATATTTAACTTTTTTTCTTATAAAATTCCGGTGTAAAAAGAAATTGTGTCTACAAACAGCTATACCTTTTGTTCTTTAAAATTTTATAAGAAGATAATTTATAATTTACGACGTCGATAAAAATTATCTTGTCCCAACATTTTTTTTCCTAACCTCGAAATTTAATTTGTGTCATTAAGTCCTGTTAAATTCGTTAAGGAATAAGGTATAAAAGTTAATAAAAGGAAATGAGAACAGAGCACAAAAATCAACACAAATTTATTTTGTCATTACCGCTCTCCTTGTTGAATTTAATTAGGTTTTTGCAAATGTCATGGCTTTATAAAAAGGTATGTTCCTTTACGCCAATTATTTTTAACAACATATTTCACAAAGAAGAAAATCTTCACAACAGAAAGTAATAATTTAACTAAGAATATATCAGCAATTTTTTGCATAGAGCAGTTTCGAATACCACGGGTTTCACTATTAACCCTTTGAGTTCCAATAGGGCATATACGTCCCAGTTAAGTGTTGAAGATGCCCAGTGGGAAATAAATGCATTATAAATTCTTTTACCTTTTGTCCAAGTACACAGTGACCCAAAAATCTTTAAAACCTGCCCTTTCTCGTACTACGAGCTAAAACCTTGAGTTATTTCGAGACGAGATATGTTATTTTGGGATAAAAATAAGAAAAAACTTTCATGAATAATGATTTAAAATATATTTACACTACAGAACCAAGCACAAATCTATGGCTTAGTCTAATATTTAGATCATTCTGAATCATCATCGGACGGTTGTCGCGGCTTCTCCTTCAGGAGCCTAAGTACGGATGATTACAATTTCTTTTTTCTGTTCTTTTGGGCTATCGACTCCCTAATGCCGGGTTTACATTGGTAGAGTAAAAGAGCTAGTAACTAGCGCAAGTAACTAGGAACTAGTTACTATCCTTGTGTAAACGCTTGACAATGTGACTAGTAGAGTACTAGCTTCTAGTAGTTGGGCTAGGATAGCAGCTAGTTCGTCGACGTATTTACTAGCTACTATCTTTTCCCTCACTACGCAAAATTCATTTGTCATAACAAATAGAAAAAAAAAAACCATATCAGATAAGTTACAATTTATTTACATAAATTACGTAACATTGATTTATTAATTAATGATTTCTGAAATCATCTGTGCAATAGATGCCTTTGATTCACGAAAAAGATGTAGACTGCGATAACTATTTCCTGTGGCTAGGAAATAAAGGGTTAATTCGAATTTTATTCTTGCTGGAATCGCATCCCTTACTAGTGTATCAGTTCGTTGTATGAATGGACTAACTAAATTTAATAGCATATTAAAATCATCTGGTGTCATTCTTAAACACAGTCTGTACTCTTTTTGATCTTCCACGGCTAATTCACGAAATAGAAGGGCTGATACGCCATAGGTAGCTCTTCTATCAATCCATTTTTTAACCTATTTTCGTTTAGGCTAATATTCTGTACCGATTACTTCAATAAGACAATCAGTTATTTCCTCCACAAGAAATGATGTAATACAAAATAGTATTTTTTTTAATGGCATCACGCCGACGACGATGTATATTTATATTCATAAACTATTTTTTGCAAAAAGATAATTGTACAACAAAATCACAGTGAAGATGTCAAATGTGTTTTGACACTTACTATCCAGAAAATAAGATAGTATACCAATTGTGTACGAACACCTACTATCCCGAAAATAAGATAGTAGAGTAAAGCGCGTAGTACTTGCGCTAGTTACTTGCTCTTTTACTCTACCAATGTAAACCCGGCATAAGTGTGGAGATCGTCGGGTCGCTTATGACGAGCAGTCGAAGGAGTACATATCGTCTCCTCTCGTGAGAACTTTCGAGAATGATGTTCTCGCTATTCCTTGATGTGTTAATTTTGGGTTTTTTGGGCCACCACATCTGCCTGATCAGTAAAAGACTGTGCGAGATGATTGAGAAACCATGGGCTAGAATTTTATGCACCGAGGCGGGCATATAAATCCACGAATAATGCTGTAGATAGAGATCACAGATATCGTTTTCTCAAGTATCAAATTGCTCTGGATCGACGTCCAGTGCACAAGACAAGGCCAAGCAATACTGCATACTTCTCTATAAGATCCTTATTCGGCCCCGTTATTGCCGAGACTTTCGGAGGATTTTGAAAGAAGCGACAGGCTGTGTTACCATTGTCATTCGTCCTGTTGTTCCTGTTCTGAAGTCCTGTCATTCAAACTGCGTCATTCGAAGTTCCGCTGCCACTTGCCTTGAGTCGTCATGATATGGTCTAACTCAGCCTTTATGGCCTTTTATATACAGTTTAAATAAACTGGGTGCTCGACAGAATTGTACTTACGGCGAGGCCTCAAAAGTAATTTCTTTTCATGAACAAAACGAGCAAGTTTTGTTTACTGATTCTAAAGAAGAAAGAATTGAACTACTTATGGAGAGAGAAAACTTAGCGGCAGAAGTTGATTGTCAAATTAAAAATAATAATAATAATAATAATAATAAGTGTACGCTTGTCAAGACCTGACAAACCCCATAATAATAATAATAATTTAGTTCCACTAGTCTCTAGTATGACGCGGCTCAAAAGGTTGCTGAAATTTGAGATTAGTGGACACTTGTCAAGGCCTGAAAAATCCCATAATAATAATAATAAGAAATCATCGTTATTAATTTTTAGATATTCAAAAGACTGTCAGAGACGGTCAAAAAATATATGACAAAATAAATCTCCAACTTAGTTTAAACTAAAATTACTGTTGTACAACTTCACAAACAATTTTACTTGTTTCTTAGTGGTATACATTTCAGAACTTTCGTTTTTTAAACAAGTCACTATTGTAAAGAATAGCAAATAGTTGACAGTTTCTGTTCTAATTTATTAGAAACGCATTTAACATTGCTGGCAAATAATGATAGTTATGGAAATGGAAACTGAATGTTACGCGATAAAAAAAAACTCACGGAATATGTTCTTTAGATGTGTAGTTTAACATACAAAAAGCCAAATGCTAAAAGAATTATCGATTCACTCTTTCTTTTTCTCCCTCTTCTTACAATCTTTTTAAATGTTTTTTCAATCCTACCTTCCATTTTAAACAATTTTTCCAAAGTCAGTGAAATAAATGTGAATGGGAAGATCAAAATCTTAGATTACTGTTAACGACAACAAGCAGAAGGAAGGTATTCCAGTGGGATTCATTCAAGAAACTTAGCTGAATAAAAGAAACTAAACGCAATTTCTATTCCCCTTATTGTCAATATCCGCATCTCCACCAAATTAAGAACCGAATAAAACTTAATGCTAAAATATAAATTTTGTTAAATCAACCAAAACAAGAGTTGGGAGTTGTTACAACGATAATGTTGACAGTTATTTCATATCAAATGGCTTTTGGAAATTTAGTGTTATTGGATTGTTTCACGATATTGAAAATAGAACTGGTAACGAACATACAACATTTCTAATAATGGTTTATTTAATATAAAGTATTTGACATTGAACTTATACAGGGTCCGGCTGAGAGGTATGATGTTTTTGAAATGACTGTTACGCGCGCTAGTGTGGTCACACTGTTTTAGGAATGGTTGATATCTCGTCAACAGATGCCATTTCAGTAACAATGGAGCCTTGGTCTGTAGCACATCGTGTGTTTATTTACAACACCTTCATTGAAACGGGTCGTTCTGTGGTGCTCACATAGCGACGATTTCGAAACCATTAAAAAAGCCTACTTAAATGCTCAAGCTTACATTAACAAACAACGTACCTACTCTTGAAGAACTTTCAGAAAACATAACACGAGAAATTCAAAGGATTCCACGTGCCATGCAAACATTGTATGGACAATTTCGCAGCCCGTCTACAAGAACGCCTCGACAAAAATAGACGCCACCTAACTGATTTGATTTTTCGAAGTTGATTATTTTTTCGAAAATAAATATGTATTTTTTGAAAATGGCAATGTACCAGTTATGTGTAAAAACAATAAATTTTGAAATTGGTTCGAAATTAAATGTGTGACAGTCTTTTCAAAAACATCATACCTCTCTGCCGGACCCTGTACAATAAAGCACTTGGTAGAAAACTTTGAGAACAATCTCACACGCCTAAACATCTGGGATCAGTGTTGACAGACAATGGAAAAATAGATGCAGAAGTAACAGAAAGAGTAGAATGAGCTGGAAAACTTTTCAGGAGCATAAAATCTGCATTACTCACAAAAACGGAAATCCAACAAGCAACCAAAGTACGAGTTTTCAAAAAGGTGCCAGTTCAAAATCTAACATATGGATCTGAGTTATGGACGATGACAGAAAAACTAAGTAGTGAAGTAGGAGCTACAGAAATGAGATTCCTGAGAAAGATAGCAGGTAAAACGAAACATGACAGATTTAGAAATATGGTTCATAGAGAGAATCTTGCAACAGTTCCCGTGGAGCATTTATATATGTTTAGAATGGATCATAAAATAGAAGCAAAAATGATTTTTGAAACAAGGACACCTAAAAGAAAGTTCAGAGGAAGGCTAAGCAGCATGTGGCAGGATGGAGTTCAAAAGACAGCAAGAAGAGTCTTGAAGTGAGAAAAAAGAGGGTCTATGACACAAGAAAAAGAAGAAATATGGAGGACACTGCAAGATTAATACTCAAAGGCCAATACCAGAAAATGGTAAAAAGGCTTTAGGATTCAGTAAGTATATTTAATAATGTCTAAGGGGCATAGAGCAAACAAATTAAAAAGAAAACAATGCAAAAAGCCACAATAAATTCACGCAAGCGTTCTGGATCTTCAATTTTTCGAGTGAAAATGCCTGTACTCAATACAAAAGTATGGATCAGCACTACGATGCTGTAAGACTGAAAAAGTTAGAGGCTGATAACAGATCCGTGCCTAAATATTTCTTCACCTGAAAGAATAGTTGTTTACGTACGCCGAAAGAGATAGTTAACCCCATGGACGTAGTTAAAACCTTTATTGTTCCAAGGGTGTAAACTTTCTTTCAGTCTGAGGTAAGTACAATATTTAACGCATAACTGGCAATTAATTTTTGACGTAGAATACGTTTATCGTTTCTTTCCAGTACTGAGTCCCTCGATCAGATATCATGTGTCCCAAAAAAGTGTACACCAGATTTCCTTCAATAATTAAAAAACTATAAAAGCTAGCAACAGTATAATAACTGCGTCGATGAAAAGAAGGTCCAAAGAGCCTACCAAAATAACGTTCAAGGTCAGATGACACAATAGTGAGCGGCACGCGAGTCCGCCATTTTGTGGTGAGATCAGCGCTGAGCATGGGTGTCAAAATTACTATAACCCCGGATCGTGACCTGATAGCACTTACCTCTTACTTAAGAAGTGTCAATCGTTTCGTCTACGCGAGATCTATCAATATAATATTTGCTAGAAAAATTTTCAGGAAAAATAAATCTTTGCACAAAAACCTGTGGCTGTAGTTTCAACACAGCACCCACCCTCTTTTTCTATTTATTTATAATAGTTTATAACGTGATTGGCTGTTACTTACAATAAAAGTTCTGAATCGTATATTTAAACATTACTTTCTTTGCTAGTTATCATGATCAGACGTTTTGTATTTATTACAGCCTGGCGGAAATAAAAGTATTTTTGACCATGCTAACTAAGATGTAAAAAATTAGTTTCGATGATGATGATGATGCTGATGATGATGATTATTATGACCATGATAATGATGATCCTGATGATGATGATGATACCATCTACGAACAATTTAAAATGGCAGCAAGCAAGATATATATTGCCATGATATCCAACATTCAGAACTAATAAGGTAAAAAATCTATAATGTCTGCCTTTATAATAAAATAGTATTGTAATTTTTATTCTTAAAGTATAATTCAAATAAATCATCCGTAAATATAGACTTATCTTGTGAATACAAAAAGAGAAATCAAAATGCCAACACCTCAGGCTTCGTTGCGAATTTAGAATCTGAATATAAATGAAATTAATTTCCTTCTGATATCGTCTGATGAGACATTATTTTAGGAAAACGATTTAAATCTTATTGTTTTTGAAATAGATTTGATCAATTTTTAATTGAAAATGTTAGCTTGTTTATTGTGTTATGGTATATAGTATTAATGGAATGTCAGTAACATTTCATTTTGACACTAATATCCAGTTACAATATTTGACATATGAATGTGACTGTTAAATTAATTCTGTATTAGTTTGGGCTTACTGTTCGTGGAGCTAGTAAATTACAACAGTGATAAACAAAATTAGGGTCGTGTCACTTTTCACATTCATATAGAGCATGAATCTCCAATCTTTTCGACAGCGGTCCATAGATATATTCTTAAATAAATGGCGTGCCGAGCAACTTGAATTCAGCTGGGCTCTTGGCGTTTGATTTTAAAAAAGCTTAATAATAATAGTGATTAATAAAAATAATAATTTTAAGAATCGGATATTATTTAGTTACAGTTATGATTTGAATACGGACTCCAATTGAAACGGGCAATTGAAAAAGGACTCCGACAAGGATGAATACTCAGTCCGCTACTGTTCTCGATGGTATTGGATAACGCCATAAAAGAACTGTGGACTACTGCAACATGGAAAACGATAAAGCATCAGGTCATTGTATGACATGGTATAACCTTTATCTTACGAATGACGCTTTTAGGCGTCACCGTTTGTATTCGTTGTTGGCCGAATGACGCATATAATCGTCGCTGCGTATGTTTAAATTATTTAGGTGCTGCCGGTCGTTTGTATTGAATTTATATAAACAAACCGTATGGATTGTTTGAGTAGATAATAAACAATATGTGTTGGCTATAAACATAAAGTTTATTGTTTATTTATTTCTTTTAACGATTTTTCATTTCCTTACAAATGATAATCTATAATATAATAGCCCAACGTGTGTCCCTAGGTGCGTGCCTGTCATCTAAAATAAATTTGAAGCGAGTCCGAAATGTAACGAAATATTCCGAAGCTTACCGAAGTGTCACCAGCTATAACTTGACTAAAAACATTTTGGTATTTTTCAGCGGCTGGTATTTAATTTATCTGAATTTAATAAAATAACATGTAGAAATTTCTAGGGTTTCGTAGGCATAAACAAAAAACTCTAGATACTCCTATATGCTTTGACCGATATGAACAATATTTTGCAGATTTATTCTCTAAGAAACTGCGGATAAAATTACATATAGAAATGTCTAGGGTTTCGTATCCACAGGAACTAGGAATATATACTTATGATTTCACAAAAATAAGGTAACTGAATTGCTGTTAAAATATATATATATATATATTTATTTATTTATTTATAAAATAATTATAGGAATGTAAAAAATTTAACTCTCTTTCATTTCGTTTTTGTTTCATAATTCTAGTATAAATAAAACGGGCGCTACATTATTTGAAGTAAATGTTTGCATTTTGATGCACCTAATACAATTCAAGCGAATTTAAATGCCATAAGATAAAAGATAATAGCAAGTAATGAAGACGAGCTACAACACAGTTGAACCGTAGCAAAGAAAATAAATATGAATATAAGCACACAGAAGACAAAACCTATAGTAATAATCAGAATACGTGTACAACATAATACAAAAGTAGATAACAAAATAATAGAACAGGTAGTGAAAATCAAATACCTAGACAAAGTTTTTTCGGGAGATAAAAAAATTATGGAACGAGTAGATGTAGCAGGGAGACTGTTCAACAGAATCAAACAAACAAAAAATAGTAACCAACATCAAAGTAGAAATCATCAAAAAAGTTGCAGTACCGATTTCGACATACGTCCCTGAATCCAGGACCACCACGAGAAGCACAAGTCCAAAATAAGAAGCTCTGAAATGAGATTTCTAAGGAAAATTGAAGGCAATATAAAATTAAACATATCTAGAAATGAGGTATTCATAGAAAACTAGACGTAAAACAAGTGGAGACTATAATAGAAGAAAGCCAGCAAAGATACCACGACATTTACACAAAATGAGTGAAGACAAAATAGTAGAAGAGTTTTTAAAGCAACAATGTAGAAAGTTAAACCAGGAAGACCGAGAAAGCCTTGATATTAAGAAACAAAAGAAGCTACAACTAAGAGAGGCGTTAAGTGGGAAAAAATATACAAAAGATGGAAAGAAATATGGAAAACAACACCATAAAATAACTAACTCAACTACCGTCTTACAAAGCAAGGTTGAAAGGCTTTAGGATTAAATAATTAAATAGCACATTATCTAGATTAACCCTTATAGGACTATCGGTTTATATATGAACCGCGGTTTGTATACTCTACTGGCCGAGCGGTTTATATATGAACCGCGGTTTGTATACTCTGCTTGCTGAGCGGTTTATATATGAACTACTGTTTTTGTTTATTCTTTCTAAGCGCTAGCGTCATTAGTAGAGAACGGATATTTCATTTTAGAAAATAAAGTTTGATCTTGAGCCATAGGCGTAGATATTAAAAGTAGAATTTTATCTTCTAATTGGGCAGTTTTATATTGTCACTTGACGGGACAGCTTGTTATAGTTTCTAAAACCACGTAAAATTTGTATCATTTTTATAGAATACCCTTATAATGGAAAACAGGCGAGAAAATGAATCTGAAGAAGTGATAGCAGAAGACGATTCAGACGAAGAGTTGGATGAAGAAATTGGTTCCATATTATTGATTTCACAAGAGGAAAGTGAAGAAGAAAGTGAACAAGAAGAAGTGGAGGTCCAGTTTCGGCCTAGAAGACCGGGAGATTCTGGCAATATTTTAGATTTTACACCACCACGTACTGGAATAAACCAAACAGCGGCCCCTAATATAACTGCCGATTCGTCGCCCTTTACCGTTTTTTCACTGTTTGTCGAAGAAGTTTTCTCCATATTATTACAAGAAACCAATAGATACGGCCATCAATTTTATGCAAGTAATGACGAACCAGGCCCTTCAGTTGAACCTCCTTTCATCAAATGCTTGCATTTTATCGCACGCGTTCAATTTTAATTCCGGCCGGCAGCGAGTACTAGGTTAATTATATTTAGTACGTTAAGGGTTAAATGAGTGATAACCTTCCAAGAGTTTAAAAAATAAAAGTGTACGTATGTGCTAAGCTTTTTTATCGCCGCAGGCTGCAAGTATATAACACATTTTCATCCCCATGATGATTTTCAAAGCTTTGATATCAAAGAATATGAATCAAAATTTCTACAAAACAACTATCTTTTTTTAATTCTTCATGCTTTTACTTTAATAGTAAAACTTTACCCAAGTTTTCATATTTGCAACACGTTCTCTACATTTTTATTCAAAATTTTTCATTTATTGCCTCCGGTAAAATATTTTTAGTACTTCCCTGATATTTGAAGTGGGGAAGATTAGTATCGAGTCGGGCTTTGCATATTTAAAGCTGTTAAGTGTTTTATGCGTTAGGGTTACTCAGATATTGAATCATTTCTTGAATCAATAATGATTATTTTAATATTTTAGCAAATTTCAAAGAAATTTTTTATTCATAATGATAAAAACCTCCATTTCTTATCCCAAAAATGTCAGCACTGTAAATGAAGGTAGGGTTAAAAATTGGTGCTTGTGTAGGTCAAGAATAGCGTGAAATTATATAAAGGGTATACGTAGGTCAGTAGGAAGAAAATTCAATCTCTACTGGGGCAGTTTTGCTATGTTAATTAACTTCCTCATCCCAACTCTATAATCCCAGATGAATGGGCCTTCCAACATGATCTTCCTCCATTAGGTACTATTTTCCTTTTTTGCTGTGCAATCTTTTATATTTGTTAGATATAATTTTTAGTATTGTTTTAGAAGTGTCTTAAGTAAATTGAATATAATTATCCAATATTAAATGATAAAAAAATAATCTTTTCTTAGAAAGGACACTTAAGATAAGTGCAGATATGTTTATTAGTGTGACTTGAAACCCTAATATTATAACAAGAGCAGGAAATTGTAAATCTATATTATCTTACAAAAGTGTAAAATATTGCTTTTGTCTTCGTGGTTACTTATTCGTAATTCATTTAGATGTTTGAATTGGGTCATAACTGCATTTGTTTTCTATCACCAGAGCAATTTCTATACATCAATCAATCCAGTTTACACATTATGAATTTTAAAATTGTTATTATAGTATAAACAAACTTTATAAAACTCAAAGCGAAACGATATTTAAATATTTATATAAAATAATTGAAAACACACACGTATTAATCCAAATTATGTAAATTATTTTGTAATTAATTTTGAATAATAATTATATCAAAACAAAACTCAGAATCGCTTTGGATCGCATCAAATAAATGTTAAATATTATTATTTAAAGCCGATCAAACTTGGTGGAAATATTTATACTATATTACGTTACCGACTATTAGGTGAAGAGGACATGTATAATACAAAGGAAGGTCAAAAGTAAAATGGGAGGAAGAAGAGTGCAAGAAACATTATTTTTACTTTTCATTATATGTTCGCTTTACTCTAATAAATTTCACAGATCTTTGAAATTTATTATCTAGAAAAAAAAAATCAAAATAGACTAAAATTATGCATTGAATTTCTTCATCACTCATTACTTCCCTCGAAGCTTTTTTCTACGTTTAGAGACATATAATAAATTAATTAGTAACAAATAATAAAGATTATTATTTCTTAATGTTATGAGTAAGCTATTAGTTAACTCATTTAATTTATAGGTTTAGTTTGTTAGAAAAAAAGCATGTGCTTTATTAAAATTTATTCATTGTTTGGTAAACGATCATTCTATGAATGAGCTCGAGTGAGAATGGTTGCATCAGTCACATATAAAAAATTAGAATAGTTGCCGATAGAACACGGGAAGTAATTTATATAAATTAAAAACAGAAACAGTCCTAAAATGGAGCCCTGGGCCACGCCACAGTGGACATAAAGCAGTTTATATTTCATTAATCTTTACATATTGCACACGATTCATTAAATATGACATTAAGAGAGCACAACTACGGTCATAAAAACCTTATTTTTTAAGTTGATTCAACAATACTGCACAGGAGACACAGTCAAAACGCTTGTCCGTAGAGCAAGAGAAGTCATTTATATAAATTACGAACAGAAATGGTCCTAAAATAGAGCCCTGGAGCACACCACATTTGACAAAAAGCAGAATCTATTTAATTAATTTTTACATATTGCACACGATTTATTAAATATGACATTATGAGAGAACAACTATGCTTATCAAACCATATTTTTTCAAATTATTAAACAATAGCATGGGAGATACAGTCAAAAGCTTTACTTAGGTCTAAAATGGTCAAAAAGCAGTCCCCGGCTTCAAGTCTGTCCAAAACCTCATTAGTGAAGGCCAGTATGCATCCATTGTGGACTTTTTTGATCTAAAACCAAACTGGGCATCAGAAAATTTATATAGGAGTATGAATTTTTTTCAAAGATCTTAGAGAAAATCAGAAAGGGAGAAATCGGAAGGAGAATTAAGAGATTAGTGCAGTCCCCTCCAAGAAAAAGGGAAAAAACTATCACCATGGTATTAGGTAGATATATGAAAATAGACAAGAGGACCTTTTTTTTTAGGTCGACACTTTATATTTTAGAAGTGAGGACCTTTTTAGGTCATCACTTATATTTTAGAAGTGAGGATCTTTTTTTTTTAGCTCATCACTTGTATTTCAGAAGTGTGAGAGTGTGAGAACCTGTTTTTTAGGTCGTCACTTATATTTCAGAAATGCGGACATTATTCATGATTTAAATAATTTTGTCTTCCGAGCCCCCCCCCCCGCAAATCCTGGGTGCGCCACTGGACCAGTGTGTCTACTGATAGAAGTTCTTGACTTTATGCAAGTAACAGGACTATCAAATTTCTATCTGTTCATTTAAAGGATGAACCCAATACTCCTGAGACCGGCGTGATTGTAGGCTCTAATAGCCGGTTTCTGAGAGTTTAGCCGAGTTTAGCTATTAGTTATAACTTAGTTTCAATATAACAATCCCATAATTAACCATAGCAACCATTTGGTTATAGTTAACTAAGCTTTCAGAAACCGGCTAGGTGTAGTCAAAGCATAAAATGTGTTAAATTGTTTGGATCTGGTAGTTAAAACACTGTATATAATTTGTTTAAATGAACCTTTTGAAAATACAACAACTCCTGTATTGATCTGCATATTTTGTGGTCAGTCATTAGGTCAGTTTAATTTAATCAGTTTCTACATAAAACATTTGGAGTATTTAACTCGGTCATCTAGATACCACCGTAATCCATCTTGTTGATAGAATGTTATTTTGACAGCGATATCTTGCCATCGCATTCTAAAATTAGTAAACCTCGTTGACCCTTCAAAATTAAAAAATTAATGTTTTCAACACATAATTAGATAGTTAATTATTTAATTTTATGATATGGCTAATTGCCTTAAGAACAAAGGCCACAAATGTGAAAAAAATCATTTTGTGATTAAGGGAATGGGGAGAATAATATATTTAGAATTTTGTTTATTTAAGGATGTGTTAATAAATAAATATATAAATAAATACATGTATAAATAAATAAACACATCAAAGAAAGGTTGATCTGATAAGCTTTTATCGCCGCTCTTATAGCTTTTATCGCTTCTTCAACATAAACGCATCCTAAAAAACACTTTTATCGTAACTCAAGTGTGTGTAAAAATTATGACCAAAAGGTTGTAGGGTAGCAAACCTATGACACGTGTGTCAGTGATTACACACAAGAAATTTTGTTTGGCAATTGGGAAAACGAAATTATTTTAATTTTAATTAGGGCCAAGAGTTCCAGTTGCTAATAAACTGTCCAATAAATTTATTAGCAACATATTTTTTTGTGAGAGTTCTACCCCGAAATATTAGGTTTCTAATAAATAGGCTTATTTGTCTAATAACTTATTGGCAACATGAAGTGCTTAAGAAACTGACATATAACCTAAACAAGTTCGCAAAATTTGTAAATATTTCAATTTTAATTGAAAAACAGTATAATTATAAAAAAATATACAAATGTGTAGTTTTTATTCATCCATATTTTTTCTATAATGGTGATTTTAGTGTTTTGACGAAATCGACGATATGTTTGGATGAATTTATAAATTATAAACAACCGTTTATAGAATATTTTGGACATTTATTGTAAATATGATATAAAAAGAACAATATATAAATATATATTTTTAAATAAACATTGTCTTTTATTTTTACATATGTATTTCTTTCAATTAAGATTACAACACATTACAAACAATACTTATTACTATTTATATAAATAAGAAGACAGATGCAATTTATTAGCAGAATAATAAAGATGTGTAGCTGAAAATTGCTGATAAGTTTACTTCATATTGTTTAAGGAATTTAAAATAATGCAAAATATTTCTCTCTTCCTATTTTCAAACACTTTTGTATTATAAAATGTTATTTTTATCAACTCCTCTTCTATCTATATTATCCTCTTTTTCTGTGGTAAAATTTGTTGAACACCGTTTAATTGTCATTTTAACAGTAACACAAAAAATATACGTAACGTCATTGAATGTAAAGTCAAACTATGTAATGTCAAAATATTTAATATCAAAATATTCAATGTCAAAATTTCATCTCACTTTAGCTCTACAAATTTACGTAGTCTGTTTCTCTGGTTTAGGCGGAACTAGATTTTCAATTCTAGTTACTTTTACAGATTAATTGATGCTTTTGATAATTTTGTTTAGCAAAAGCCTACTTCAAACCATAAAAGAAGTGTTCATGACAACTTACAAAAATGAAAATTCCAGTTGTTTCCGCCTAATCATTTGGAATAGCCTGTATGCAGTCTATTCCAAACGATTAGGCGGAATTAACCGGAATTTTCATTTTTGTAAGTTATCATTAGCTATTTTTTATACATTGAAGTTGGCTTTTTCGGAACAAAATGATCAAAAGCTTCAATAAATCGGTAAAAGTAACTAGAATTGAAAATCTAGTTCCGCCTGAAGCAAAGGAACAGACTTAAGCTCTAACCCTCTTGCACCGTGTTACCATCTTCATAAGAAATACCAATACAAAAACAAAATATTATGTTGCTAATAAACTATAAAAAGGATTTTGTAACTTGGAAATCACCAATAAATTTACTATCTTCATAAATATATTATGTGTCTAATAACTATTAGGGAGTTTATTAGCAACTGGAACTTTCTGGAGAACTGGAGTTCTCAGTCGCTGACTCAAATTCCATATTCTAGAAAATATTATATAGTTAAAGGTTGAAGAGAGAAAAGTTCTTAGAAGACCAAGGATCTCCTAACAGGATAATCTGAAGGAATGGTTCGGAGTTACATCCGTAGAACTATTACGGATAGTAGCGAGTACCGTGATGTTATCCTTTAATAATATTTTTAATGGATCTGGCAAATGATCAAGAAGATAGTCACGGCGTCTCTTATGGTACATACATTATAGTTAATGTTACTGGCATGTGAACACCAAGAGTTTCGGCACCCCTGATCTAGGAAATTGAATATGGGTTGTTAGTTTTGTCTTAATGATATATTAACAAATTTATTATATTATTTAACATTTATTTACGCAATTTATCCTCCAAACATTTTAGATTCACGCTTAACTAATTTCAATTAGGTCCACATATTTAAGGCACAAGATTTCATTATTAAAACATTCTCTAAATACACTGCTTGAGAGAACTGAATTATGTTTACAAATCCTAGAATGTTGAGAGATTTTGTGTACACCGGCACGGTAAATAATAAAAGGATTCTTATAGCGTTTACAACGAGATTCCTTCTAGATAGTTTCTTGAAGCTACTGATCTTAGAAGAAAATTGGATGGTAGAATTTATAGAATATAGAACAAATGAAGTTCTTCAATACTTCTACTTCGATTAAGTTTTTAAAATACTTCTATGTTAACAATGAATTTTAAAAATAGTAAAGTCAATCATGCATGGCTTACGCAAGTATTTAATGTTCTATCTCCAAATTTCCAGATTAGATTCCTGGTTCTGCCATCGATGCAGTTTGTGTTGTTCTGTATTTTTTTGCAATGACAACTTTAGAATAATTGTAATTAGTTAGTATTCTCATTTTTTCCCCTCGTCCTCAAGAGATTTTTCAATTTTTTGCATAAGCAGCCCCCGGGGCTAATAAACCGGGCGGTTTATTTTCTAAATTTTAATTTTACCTCCCCCGTTCCCAAGTAATTTTTAGAATTTTTGCTCAACGTTATTTTATTCGTCAATAAAATAATTTTTCTATAAGGATTTTTATTGCTTACTATTTTTTTTTTTTTTATGTAATCTGTAGTAGAATATGCAGTCAGATGCGTCAGATGTAGTATATATATTCTTTATTTCCTAGGCCTTGCGGCGTTCAGGGTATTAACTATTACAAAAAATAAAACAATAAATCCAAAAATAAATACATAACAATCCAATACAATTTACAATGTTTTTTCTCTTTTCTATCTTCTTGCTCCAATGTCCCTCTTCTTCTTCCTGTTTTCCTTCTGGTTTCCCTCTCCGATCTCCTTCCTTCTTGCTTCCAGTTCTCTCAATATTTTAACTATTCTCGCCCATCTTTGATTTATTTTGTTTTATTTCATTCTCCTCCCTTCCAATTATTTCTTCACCTCTCCTCCTATCTCCCTTCCTTCCTCCCCATTTCTAGGTAACCTCATCCCCCTTCCTTCCTTCCATTTCTCCTCTTCTGGTTCACACCGGGTCTCCTTCTTCTTTCCTTTACTCCTTCCTGTTATCCTTCCCCAATCTCCATCCTTCTTGCCTCTAATTCCCTCGCCCACCTCTCCCCCTTCCATCTTCGTGCAACAGGTCTAATGTGCTCCCCGACCATACTGTCATCTCTCTACACCTCTTCGCGAGGTGCTCTATATCTTCCTCCTCCTCTCCGCACATCCTGCTCATCTTTTCCTCCTGTTTCCTCCAATATCTATTTTCTTTCTCTCCTTTCCGCACCTTAGCCTCGCAATCCTCCTAACTCTCTCTCCTGAACTTCCTCTTTCTCCCTTCAAGTAGCTTGGTACTCCTATGCTCCTTGATTTGTCTATTCTGACTCTCCTTTCTTGCTCCCCCACTTCCTTATCCCTCCTCCACAACTCCTCAATCACGCTTATCCCGTTTTTTCTTCTCCTTTCCACCTCTGTCGCATCCACTCCGCATCTCCAGTAATACTCCTTTCTCATTTCCCCCCATGCGTACCATCTTCCTTTCTGTTCCTCTCTGGCTCTTTCCTCCCAGCATTCCCTCATTATTTTTTTGTCTGTTTCTATTCTAACTTTCTCCTCGTACTTAACCGCCCTCCTTCCTGTACCCACTTTCATCTTATCCCTTTTTAGTTCCTCTCTTACAATATACCCTGCTGTTGTTCTATCTACCCCTAAGATCCATCTCAAATACCTCTCCTGTACTCGTTCTACCTTCTCCCATTCCTTCCATCCCCAAATTTCCACCCCATATAGCAGGATGTTTTTCACCACGGCGTTAAACAACCTCAATCTCCATCTAATATCGTCGCTAAACTTCCTCTCTCTCCTATACTCCACAGCTTTCCCATGACTATCCTTGCCTTCTTTACTCTTTCCCTTATATGTCAGATGTAGGAGAATATTCGTTATTTGATAAAGATTGATGTAATTTTAATTATATTATAACTTCTAATCTAGAATTTAAGAGGTTAGAATATGTTAATGTTAGTACAAGCTACCTCACAATGCTTCGATTCATCTGGCGCCAAGTCACTCCAACTTTCAGCGTTAACGTGCACGGAAACTTTCGTTCAGAATCGCAATTCGATAAAAACCGCCCTGACCTAACGAATCCCACTGAATATCAGAAGATAAAAATCTGAAGGAGGTGTGAGGAATAGAACACGCGTCTTTATACTCTGTAGACAACCATCGTACCACGGAGCCACGGCAATTCAAATAGAAAAAATTACTGCCATCAGTATTCTGTCGGCCAGGCCAAGAACTTACAGGGCAATCCTCATACACTATAGAGCCATTGTTGCTGTATTCTATAACACAGTATTTCTTATTCGTTTTGAGTGGAAGCTCAGTCCAATTTTAGTGTGTTTTTTAATAAAAACAGTCCTCTCATCCCGTGGGACAATTCTTTGCGTAAGCCTCCCAGTTTAAAAAAGTCTACGACTCTGTATAAAAGGTTTTTTTAAATGAATTCCCTATTATACCTGTTGACAAAAAAAACGTAATAAAAGAATTTTCTATTACCTTGTAAATTGAATACTTAATATTACATTTCTTTGTAAAAGAATTTGTAGACGCAAAAAACAGTCTGAAAGTACCTGTCAAAAATCACCCCGGGAAACTCTGATTGTAATCGTATTAAGGGTTTTTTTCTTGTGGTGGCTAGTGGTTGGAAAATACTCGCCACTACCGCTATTAAAGGACTAAAAAAACTGTCTAAATTTATTAGGACACTCTAAGAATGTCGTGGCCGAGAGTAAAGTAAATATTAGAACGACTTACGTTGTGTGTTTCTTGTGTTCTTTATGGACCTATTTGTAAAAGTTTAGAAAGGTCGTAACTTGAGTGATTTTTTTTGTAAAATATAATATAGGATACCATAAAAATTTACTTCTTCTATATACACATTTTTATATTTTCGGAAAAGGGTTTTTTGCATATAGCAACGACGCAAAAAAAGGCTGGCAAGTAAGAAAAAGGAAAACTTGAGTAATGTTAGAAGTATAATAAAATATTACCCAGTCTCTCGTAATATTAGATATAAAAATAAGTCTGTTTAGACGTAGTTAAATCGGAGAACAAAAATGTCATGAGCTCCCGGTCTAAAATACCTATGAGCAACCAGATGAATCTGATACTATAAAAAATTACGAACAGAATTAAGCCTTGTTTATAATAGTTCCATAACTTAAAGCATAGCAGATGCCTAAGGATGGGAGAAAGGCTTCCACTGCTCTGAACATCTGTTTCTAATAAACTGAGCAAAGAAAGCACTGTAATTTTTATGTTATGGATACATATCTATTATAAAAGAGGCTTTAAAGCTACGAATGCATCGTAAAATATTTGTAGGTATTTAATAAGTGTAAGGTGCCATTCTGGTTGCACACTGGATGTCTAGGAAAATATTTTTTTATAATCACATCAAAATCAACAGTTTTTATTATTTTTATTCGATATTTGAGTACTAAGAGCGTGCATTTAATTTCTTAAACTAAATTTAAATAATTTGCAAAAATTTCGTTACAATAAATTTAAATTAAAAAATCCAAACGATTTTTTGCATTTGCTTCATACCTAAGTCTTAATTAAACTAATAAGAGATATATTCATAAATAAATGATTTTTTTTTTTCAATGTCAGATACGTATTTGTCACTATTAACAATGTATTATAAGATTTTCACTACTGTAAATGGTTTATTCCTCTTGATACCTTAAAACAAAAAACTAAAATAATTCAAACAATAAGTTGAATTATGACGTAGGCGGATCGTAAACACGTGAGCTCAGTTATCAGCCGTTAAAAAAAATATTATATTTTTAATTTCAAAGGAAGATATACCTATACTACCTTAACCATAAATATAAAAAATCAATAGCATAATTAGCCATAATTTTGCCATGAATTAAAAACTTATTAATTTTGTCAAAAACACAAAAACTGCAATATTTTCCAAAACCGCAATGTGATCAAAAATTCCTTTCGTACATTTCCGTTTCAGATCAATGCACCTACATTCCTTATATTTTTTTCAGATTTTTAGTTTAACCCCTTAGGATTAAAAAGTGGGGGTTAGTATTTTTTTCAGTACATTTTTAGATAAAATTGTATTAAAATAAAAAATATTAAAAAACTACTTTCTTTTCCTGAAACTACGTCTTAAGACCTTTCTTCTGATATCACAAAATAAATTTTTTTAAATTATTTTTTTTACGACAGTATAAAATATCGATATTTTTCGAAAAACTAGTCTGATGAAAATTTCTGTTCAGTTATACCATTTCCCATCAATGTATTTTTTCATATTTTTAGATCAACCCCTCTGGGAAATAAGGTGGGGGGAAATTATTTGACATATTTTTGGCGAAAATCCCATAAAAAAATGTCTGTTTATCCAAGCATCAAAAGGTTTCATTTGAAACCTCTCTCAAAATTAAAAAAAAGCATTTATTTTTCATTAAATTATTTATATTTTTCCCGCGATGTGTTTTTTTTAAACAATAGTTTTCCTATATGTAATTGTACAAGCATACCAAATTTCAATTTTCTGTGTTCAGCCGCTTTACTACGATTTCTACCGTACAGACAGTCACGTAATGTTTTAAAGGTTTTTTTTAGACATGCCTACAAAACCCTAAAAAAATAATACATTTAAAAACCATTTTTAGGGATAGTTCCAACTATTTCTTTACTTCTATAACTAATTAATATAAAGATTACAGCTGTTCATTTACTGTCTATTCTAATAAAAAATTAACTTCAACAAACTTCTAATAAAATCAAAGCAGATTTGAAGCAATCTTCAAAAAGTTAAGCAAGAAATACTGATAAAGACTTTAATGAACCAATACAAATGTCAATTTATCAAACTTATCTCGTGGTTACAATTTACTAATCTCCTAGCGAGGTGAAATCGTTTTCTCGAAATGTTGCACTATCAATATTCCATTAAGAATGTAAAGAGAAGTAAAGCGAGTGAAAACGACGAATAAATGGATTAGTAAGGCTGGGTTAAATGAATCTTAGGGGGTGTTGGTGGATTTAGCAACAAAAGAACGTGTGGTGTACAGAATATATCGGTCGATAAGACTTGCAGACTTATTAATTGAAAAAACGCGAGACGGGAGTTGAAAAGAAAATACTGAATCTTAGAAGACGACTCTTGGGATAGTTGAAAAAATATTTACATACGAGAGACGGGGGAAGTCGGTATAATATACCGAGGCCCGGGCGAACTGCAGGGCCCGAGACGACTGCAAGGCGTAGGACGACTGCGTTCATGTTGCCATTTGACTAACACTAGGGGCCGGTATCTGAAATCTTAGTTAACTATAACCAAATAGTTCGAAAATGGTTGCTATGGTTACTTATGGGCAGGGCCGGCGCGAGGCATGTGCAGCGGCACAAGGCACCGCGGTCAACAGCAGGCCCCGCGGTTCAACAACAGGACCCGCGCATAGAGATGAGGACCTTTTTTTGCTCCTCACTTGGATCTGAATAGGAGGCCCTGCGCGTGGAGATGAGGACTGTTTTTTTTGCTCCTCACTTGAATCTGAACAGGAGGCCCCGCGGTCAACAACAGCATTGGATCTGAACAGTAGACCCCGCGCGTGGAGATGAGGAGCTTTTGTTTGCTCCTCTCTTGAATCTGAACCGGAAGCCTCGCGGTCAACAACAGGCCCCGCGCATGGAGATGAGGACCTTTTTTTTTCTCTTCTCGCACATGGCCCCGCAAATCCTAGCGACGGCCCTGCTATGGGATTGTTATACATAGCAAACATTAAAATTGTGCCCCTATCCAAACATGTCACATCCACTTTTTAAAAATTTAAATTTAAAATAACTTGGCTGGAAATCTTTATATATAAAACTGAATATTTGTGGGTATGTCTGAAAATTCTAACCCACTTCCAGATATGCTACCGAGTTGAAATTTTGCATACAGGTAGGAAATGCCTTCATCATAACTGAAGGCATTTCCTACGGCCTGTCCAGAATTTCCTGGACACCATTGCAGAATATAGATCAAAAAGTGTCCCCCCCAAATATTTTACTCTTCAGCCGCTACTGCTGCAAATATAAAACTCACATCAAACATGGGTCAGTGAGAGGCGGTTTTTGCAGCTGTATCAGCCGCTTCATTGCCTTAAATTCAACATGTCCCTGTATTAGGGTGACCATTTTCTTAAGAAGGCAATGCGGGACGGAGCAAAAAAAGGTCGTCCCTTCCCAAATATAAGTGAAGAGCAAAAAAAAGGTCCTCACCTCTCAAATCCAAATGAAGAGCAAAAAAAAAAAGTCTTCACCTCCCAAATCCAAGTGAAGAGCAAAAAAAAAGGTCCTCACCTGCCAAATCCAAGTGAAGAGCAAAAAAAAAGGTCCTCACCTCCCAAAATCCAAGTGAAGAGCAAAAAAAAAGGTCCTCACCTGCCAAATCCAAGTGAAGAGCAAAAAAAAAGGTCCTCACCTCCCAAAATCCAAGTGAAGAGCAAAAAAAAGGTCCTCAAATACAAGTTACAATGCGGGACAAAATGTTAGAATGCGGGACTTTTGCGGCACGCATCTTAATGCGGGACACCCAATCAAAATGCGGGACGAATAGTCACCCTACCCTCTATCCAAAACAGGTCTACTGACACATTCTGAACATTTAGATTGTGGAGTAGCAAACAGCAGAATTTTAGTACAAGAGGATGCACTGTATACTGCCCAATAAGAGATTGATTGAGAGAGAGAAAGAGAGAGAGAGAGAGAGAGAGAGAGAGAGAGAGAGAGAGAGAGAGAGAGAGAGAGAGAGAGAGAGAAAGTTTCATGTTATGTCATCATTTTCATTTAACACTAATATACTACAAAACATTTTCCGGTTAAATATCTGTTAGTACCCTTTGCGTAAGTAGTAGGAAACTCAGTACTAAATAATTATCCTAACAAGATTGAATCCAGGATACGAGATTAGAACTTTTACCGTATGCGAGAGTTACCGCGACATTGGCACTAATTTTATATTGCGTGAGTAAGGAATACTTTAATGAGACCGCTATATAGAGCACAAGTTAATTTCAGAGAAGCTAAATTTGCATATACCCATGTGTTCATTAAACCTCTAAGGTGGATTCGAATAATTAATGCTATATAAGCTGTAGCTAATTACATTTTATTGCAATTAAGAAAAATTGTTGTTTTAATAAGTTTATTGTACCAAGTAAATTTTGAATTACACAGTACGATATAATAAATAATATTTTTCTACAACAGTTAAAAAAAAATTAATGTGAAGTATGAATTTTCACACATTTCCTGGATTTTGCAGGTATATAATTAGTGAAGGCAGCATGCTGAGTGTGTAGGACAAATTTTTCTTTGTAGTAATCACGGCAAAATAAACGATATTTTTAAAATAATTTATCGTCTGTTAATCTAAGAGCTTTAAAGACAAATTTTATGTTAAAATATTTTTTTGTTAATTTTAATTCGAATACCTAATACCATTATTTAGGTTTCTAAATATGTGCAGTTTTTTTTTATATATAGCAAGGTTCATTTAGATTTTGAAAATGGTTTCCATTGGTTGTCATATGCTCCGCCCCTTTGGTTTCGTATACATGACACATAGAATTAAAATATAATTCCAACATTCCAACTGGGTATTAAATTTACGCTCTTAAAAATTAAATGCAACATTTGCCAAAATATTACTAGAATTTTGATAAAATTTTGAAAAAAACAAAAAATAAAATTGTCTCCTTTGCCCGGGGGCGAACCCTAGAATTCTGGGTAGGTAGCGAGCATGCTAACCATTCGACCATGATACGTCTTCTTGTCTGGTGTGTTACATATCTATAACTTTTGTAAATGGTCAACCATACAACACAAAAAACGCATTATTTTCCGAAAACATAATCTTCCTATTGTATTATTTCGGTTCACACCAATGTACATTACTTAGAATTTTTTCACATTTTTAGTTTAAACCATCTGAGCTACAGGCTGTGGAACACTTTTTTGCACAATTTTGGCAAAAATCGCATCAAAATAATTTATTTTGCAAAAATAAAATTTTGATCGTTAATCTACGTACTAAGGGCTTTCATTTGATACCCTACTCAAAATTTTAAAAATATGTTTTTTTCTTTCTATGAGCGCATATTTGTTTATATTTTTAGGGGGATAAGTTTTTTAGATGTTTTAGTATTTTTCCTATGTGCGGGTCAAAGAGTTGTATAAGCATACCAAATTTCAACTCTCTAAGTTTAGCCGTTTAGCTACAATTTTTACCGAACAGACAGACAGACAGACAGACGACAAAATGACGGTATAAGGGTTTTTTGGTCATACCTACAAAACCCTAAAAACTAATATTTCAGTTGTTTTTTTGGTTTTGAAATTAACCTACCCAGCTTGATTAATAAATGATTATTTCATTTTCACTGTCAAAATAATTTCCAATTAAACAGTACTCCACCTTAAAACAACAGTTCTTTGTTTAAATATAAATATCTTATCTTTTTCTTTCTGAGTTATTTCAGCTCACTTAACCCCACATTAAAATAAACAGAAAACAGTAAAAACCTCAAAAATCTCTTCAACCAAGCATATAAAAGCTTCTCTGAAATTCAACACAGCATAAATCAGAATAACAAAAAAACAGTGTCGAAAAAAAAGAATATTGGCGTATGTACGTACACTGGGGAATTGTAACTGTTAAAATTTATGGAAATCAAAGCTAGCTGCGTAACCCTTTTGGCTTTTGTTTTTCCTGCCTTATCTTTCATTTCACGCGGTTGAAGAGAGAGTAAAATTTTGTTGTGTGTTGCAGTCATTGTATTCCAAATTACAGTAAATACGAGACGTGGAATTTGTATACATTTATTATGTTTCCGGTGGAAAATATGTATTTACAAGTTGTAAAAATAAATTAGGACGGGGAAAATTTACGAATATGAACGTTGAAATTACAACAGCACACAATTTAAAAATATATATACATTGTACAAGGTGTCTCAAAAGAAATTTTATATTTATTTAGCTTACTGCGTGAACGCAACGTATTCGAGGGGCGCGGGGGTTATGTCAATCGGTTATGTCAATCGGGAATTTAGTCGCTATGGAGCGTTTCTCGGGAGCAGACCGCGCGTTATGCGTGCGAGAGTTTTACAAAAACGGTGATTCGGCGACTGTAGCGCGTAGAAAATTCTGCAGTATTCGAGGTTTTCGCCACTTAAATGATGCGCCAAGCATTCCTCTCATTCAACATTGGGTTAAAAAGTTTGAAGAGACTGGTACAACGCTGGATAAATCAAAATCCGGGCGACCTAGGTCATCAAGAACGGTAGAAAACGTGGAGAATGTTAATCAGTCTGTTCGTGACGACCCGAACCTTTCAATTCGGAAGCGCGCAAGTGCTTTAAATGTGCATAGATCATCATTACATCGCATTATGCACAAAGACCTAAAGCTGCACCCCTACAAAATTCAATTGGTGCAAGAATTAAAGCCCCAAGATGCCAGTCAGAGGCTTAATTTCGTAAATCAGGTGATTGAGCGATTTTCAACGTTTACCAACATTTTGTTTTCGGATGAAGCTCATTTTCATCTTAATGGCCACGTAAATAAGCAGAACTGCCGCTACTGGAGTGCAACGAAAAACATAGTAGTAAAATATCCGTCACGAAATGGCAGCCATCCCTGAGTCCACCTGCCGAGACGTCATAAGTAATTTTACTGTTCGATTAAATGAGTGCCGAGAACGCGAGGGTCCAATTTTCTTATTTTAGGGATATTATTTTTAAGAAATAAATCCCCAAAAAGTGTATTTTAATAATTAATAAACATTTTTTCTATATACGGCTTTCTTTTTTTTTTAATCCATCCACTAAATATAAAATTTCTTTTGAGACACCTTGTATATACAGGGTCTTTGTTTGAGACGGGGCACCCCGAAAATCTCCTTTATTTGTAAAGATACAAAAATTCTTCAGAACAAAAGTTAAACTAGACAAAAAGGCCCATCTAAAGGTTACTATAAGAATTCTGAGGCACTCCCGGTTTCACCGAAAATGATGTCAACTTTTGATCTAGCATAGGTAATCGATAATTTTATATTTTTTTCCTAAAAGTACATCAAATTAGCTTTACAATGACACCAAAAAGTCATATTTTTATGTTAACCATTTCAAAATGGCGACCATTTATTTACAAAATATTAATCAACATAAGTTTTACAAAGTTGAACGTAGCAAGCTTTGAAAACAATAAAAAAAGAAACAGAGATTTTCGGGGTGGCCCGTTTCAAACAAACACCCTGTATAGCAAGATAGAGAGAACACGATTTTTCCCAAAAACGCAACGTGTGAGCAAGTTGGGAAAAAATATATGATAACTAAAGTTTATCCAAAGAATCTAATGATATGATATAATTGTATGCTAATGTCCCAATTCCTTCAGCGGCCTTTAGGTGGTGTAGGTCGCGGTTGCCGATTTGCGGTTTTGGGAATTAAAGAATGTGCAGAGTGTTGCGTGTTTGTCAACATAAGTTTTAAACTACTTTCTAATGTGTTGATAAACATTATTCAATTGTGCCGACTATGGTCTTTAATTGCTGCCAACAATTACACAAATGAATAATGTTTCCAAAACAATTGAGGTACAACTGACGTCATAGTGTCCTGGTTAATAGTTATAAAATGGTCTTAAGGAATAGAGTCGTTAGTCAGTGATTCATTGTGTCAGTCATTGAAGTAGTCAGTCATTCATTAGAATTCATTCGATCATTTTTGTGAGCATGCTACCCAAGGACCAGCCCAGCTGTTCAAGTCACCAACCCGAGATGTGAGTGCTATATACAGGGCTTCTCCACGTGTCCGCCTCGTGCGGATACATGGGGTGGTTCGACCGATCCTGGAGAAGCCGGGGCAAGAACGGGACTTACATCAGCTACTAAAAGACAACACCAGCAGCCATTCTGACAGTTATTTGTATTGTGATGTAAAATTATTATTATATAATAAATTTTGTAGAAAAGATGTCCGTTCTTGAATCCACCCCGTGACAATAGTATTGAAATTTTGAGTAAAGTCAATTGAAACGTACATATATGTTTAAAAAATTACAGAACATTACCGTCCGATACCTAACCTATTATTAAGTTATTGAGATTATTAATTTTGTATAAGGAACTTTTAATCTCTGCGTTTTATACGTAGTGTTAAACATTTTTTTAAAATGTCTTTTACGGTTTACGAAATTATTCTCCATAAAGGTACAGTCAGTAACCAATCAGTACAGTCAGTTGCGTGCTCTCGCCTCTATTATTCCTGCTTGCAATTGATGCAGTTATGCGAGCTATTAATAACTGCAACCGAGAACTACAATAGGGACTTACCGATCGACTAGAAGACCTCGATTTTGCGGACGATATCTGTTTGATTGCCCAAACTTTCCACGATGCACAAGAAAAATTCAGTGCAATATGCACAGTTGCAAACAAGATTGGATTAAACATCAATATCGGGAAAACTAAAGAGATGAGAGTATCACCAGTAACCAACCACTCCAATTAAATGACGCAGATATCTGTCGAATAGATGAATTCTGCTATTTAGGGAGTATATCGATCGTAAGTGCAGGAACTGAGGCTGATATAAATGCCAGAATACGTAAGACATGATTTGCCTTTAGTTTGCTACAATCTTTGGCGTTCGACTGTTATCTCTCAAAAGACCAAACTGCGCATTTTTAACAGCAATGTAAATTTAGTCCTGTTATAGGCATGTGAGACTTGGCGAGTCACAGAAACTATGACCAGCAAATTACAAACATATATTAATAAATATTAGCAATAGAATCATCCAAGAAATACAAGAAAAAATACACAGCCTACAAGAACAAGATACAATAATCAGCTTGGTTTGGGTACCTTCACATATAGGCATAAAAGGTAATGAAAAAGCAGATGCCACAGCCAAAGAAGCCACCAAAAAGGATCCAATGAACAACTCAACAAAAATGAAATAAAACGTAAAATCCGAGAACAAGTAGACAACATATGGCAAAATATACAACTTAATAAACTAAGAACAATAAAATCCGACACGAAGAAATGGCCATTCTCGGGAACAAGAAGAGAGCAAATTCCACTACCAGACTACGAATTGGACACACAAGAATAACACACAGCTACAAAATGAAAAAAGAAGATCCCCCATTGTGTAATGACTGCAACATAATTATTACAGTACATCACCTTATTATAGAATGCACCAAATATGACACAATAAGACAGACACACCAAATACCTGACACCCTACAAGAAGCACTTAACGACAATAACAAAAAAATCCTACATAAATTTCTAGCAGACATAAAACTATACAGACAAATATAGATTACCACCAACATATATAATACCCACACAATGAAATATAATCAACAATATCTTATAAAATACAATACCGGGTACTGTAAGGGAGGTAATTTTGGTATTATTTCATAAATAAAATTTCATAAATAAATTCATTATAATCATTCAATTAGAGTAAAATATTTAATCTGTTAAACGATACAAAAATAATCTATTTCTTAGAAAGGGCATTTAAGATAACGGGAGATTGTTTATTATTGCAACTTGACACTTTTGTCAATGTAACATGAAAAGTGAATCGTAAATTATTGTGTTAAAAATATACGTCAACCATAAGCACATAAATAATAATTAAATTCGGTCTGAGATATAAATATTATGATTCGGCTATTTTCTAATGGGATATTTATCTGAGTTATCACCAATAAATTATGAATTTTAAGATAGTAGAAGACCGATAGTCAAGAGGTGTTAAATGACATTTAACAGTTGGGCGAAGTAAGCATTCTCGGGCAGTCATGTTTTAAAGAGAGTAGATTGTAAACCTTCATAATGTTAAGTCATGTTTAGAGTTCAGCTTAAGCCGTCGTATGGTTAAGACCATGTGTTTGGAGTTGGTTTTTTAAGAGACATGGGTTA
Organism: Liopterus haemorrhoidalis; assembly: GCA_963971575.1. Classification (NCBI taxonomy): domain Eukaryota; kingdom Metazoa; phylum Arthropoda; class Insecta; order Coleoptera; family Dytiscidae; genus Liopterus; species Liopterus haemorrhoidalis. The sequence goes on along the minus strand of OZ020618.1, from coordinate 10,184,594 downwards.
GAGACATTTAGAGTGTTTGGGCGAGTCGAAATAAAGTAACAATGTAATTCCGTATGAACGTTAGTGTAGTGACCAGCCAAAAAGTGGAGAGACAATATTTAGAAACATGTAGTGGTTAAATTAGTGTTTGGTGTAAAGTGTCTCTAGTGTGTGCGAATGTGTGTCTCATTTGGATTTAACTGTATCGACGTAATTGTAAGTCTAGTGTAATCATGTAAATATTTAAACCGTAATCGTAATTAAAGTAGGCTCGCAAGTCTTGGAACCCATAATGTGAGGGATGTACAGAGTAAGTACAAATGAAATAAATAAATCAGCCAACCGTGACATTTTCATATTTATATATCAGAGCTCCCCACATTATTTCTCCCTTAGAGTACTAATAACCCAAGATGTTGATGTACCTTTAATTACTTAAATAAAAATATATATATATTGCTATATTTGCAAATTAAAGTAAGCATTCAAGGGCAGATACCATCACTAATAAAAACCTATGGCCTCACAGATCTCACAAAACAAACAGAGATCCAACAAGAAATCAATAAGCCCAAACAGAAGTGGATTAGTCATACCCTTAGGTGAGAACCGGACAGCACTGCAAAACAAGCTTTGGACTGAAACCTGCAGGGCAAAAGGCGCGTTGAAAGACCCAAACTAACCTGAACGGGAAAAACTGGCACCAGATTTAAGGAATAGCACCAAACCGTACCCGATGGAAACACTTCATTGAAATCCTTTGGTCCATGTAGGAATTATGGGACCCAATATATATAACGACTTGAAAGTAATGTATTTCATTGTGTTTTTCATTAATATTGTCTTCCATTAACACTTTCGTATCTTTACAATTGAACTATTTATAACTCGGAACATAATAAAAATAAAAATAGGAGCTTTAATTTTAATATATTCTTGATTTTTAAATATTATAAAATTTCATAAATTCAGTAATAAAACTTTAACAAGGTTTAAAACTTTTAAAATTCATTTTTATTTTAATAAAAAATTTAAACCCCAAGAAATAAAGTTCAAAGAAAATCGATTTAATTAAATGTAAAATTATAAGCTAAGAATTTCAGAACCATCCTTGTTAGCGTTAGAAGACAAGCCTACATACTGAAACCTTATAACTTAATGAAGTTTGTTAACATAGAACTAACTTGGATGAGGAGGGTCGGAGGGAGAAGTAAACAGGGTACACAGCCACTAACACTAAATTAATAATTTCGCTAACGTCCGACCATAACCAACTTGGACATCATCGTATTTACCAAACACTGGGATGTGTGTGTTTGTTGGTATGTCTGTGGTCAGTTCACGTGATTATCGATACAACTAATTTAATGAGAAATAGAAGGACTATTTCAGTAGCGCCCTAAAGAAACGGTATTAAGGGCTTTGAATACGCTTGTCGCAAATACATTAATGTTAAAACTAGGGCTTCTTAAATGGTCCCGGGGATCCCGTATGAAAAAATACATCCCGTTATCTCGGGAGTTCAACCCGGGAATCCCGTTTTTTTTTCGGAGAAGGAATATTTAGTAATTAACGACGTGGTAACGGCATTACAGCCATTAAAAATTGGTATTGGGAGACTTTACCGACGTGGGGCAACACTACTTGAAGCAGAGGGTGTATTTGTGTTTATTTTGAATGAGTTACGCAAAAACAATCATAGTTTTTCATCTAAAATGCTTGAATCTGTCCAACAAAAAATTGTCGAACGAAGGAATAATAATTTAGTTGGCTTACTAAAATACCTAAACAGCTCATCAAATTATAACACTACATACGAATCGGAAGTAAATTCCATATTACTACTGCCGTCTAAATCAGTATTGCAAGCTACAGCTAAAAAGTTATTTGCAAATTTTTTTGTTGCAAATGCGGATGCTTGTAGTATGGAAGATTTAGATAGTGGTGATGAGGCTAAAAATTCAGATGGCAGAGCGAGAAATCGCGTCTGAATTATCACTTCATCAGAAGTTGGATGTTGCTATTTTGAATGTGACACGAGTTGAGAATGTCGAAGGTTTTCTATATGACGTCAAAAACATCGCAAAAGAAATGATTATCTATGAAGCAACGTCAAAACGCACCAATAACTTTGAAAAATTATATGATGTACTAATGACCATTCCACCGACATCGATTGAATCTGAAAGAACCTTTTCTGTCGCAGGTCTTTTTGTCATAAAAATTCGGTCACCTTATGTTTGAAAAATTATTATAAAACTTAACATTTCCTAACGAAATTTATTTTTCGGTTCTCACAATTATTTTGAATTATATTCAAGTTTAATTATTTTTGTATTATTATTTAAATTTTTCTAAATAAAAATAATCTCTTTTTTTTTGTTAATTAGTAGTCATATTTTTTCGAATTCTGAATCTGAATTAAAGATATTTCTGCATACTTAACATGCCATTTTGAAATGATTAAAATTAAAGTATGATATTTACCAGGTCTACAAGTATGAAATGCGGATTTTTAAAAAAAAATAAAACTGAAAAGAACAGTAAAAGTTTATTTATTCAAAGTATGCTCCATTAGAAGTTATACATTTTCCCCATCTTTCAGGCAATTTCTGAATACCTCGCCAGTAGAACTCTTCCCCTTTCCCCGCAAACCATTCATCTAGCCATTCTTTCACATTTTCATATGAATAAAAGTGCTTCTCGGCAAGTGCGTGACTCATCGATGCGAACAAGTGGTAATCTGAAGGGGCCAAGACTGGTGAGTAAGCGGCATGGGGTAGCACTTTTCACTTGAGTTCCTCCAATGTGTTGCAAACTGCTTTTGCCTTATGTGATGGAGCGTTATTGTGAAGAAAGATTACCTTGTGCTGTCTTCTTTCGTATTCTGGTCGTTTTATGAGCAGCGAATGGTTCAATTTGATCAGTTGTTGTTGGTAGCGTTGGGTATTAACTGTTTCACCAGGTTTTAACAATTCATAATAGACCACACCCTTTAGGTCCCACCAAGTACAGAGCATTGTCTTTTTGCCAAAGCGATTCGGTCTTGCAGTTGATGTGGATGGTGAGCCTGGGTTCACCCATGATTTTTTGCGTTTGGGATTTTCAAAATAAATCCATTTTTCATCGCCAGTAATGATACAATGCAAAAAAGGCTTTCTTTTGTATCGTGCAAGCAAAATTTTACAAGAGTTTTTGCGTTTTTCCATCTGCCTCTCATTCAATGCATGAGGAACCCATCTGCCGACTTTCTGGATCTTACCCATCTCTCGTAGGCGATTGGAAACAGCTTGTTGACTAACACCTAACTGCTCTGCTAGTTGTTTTTGTGATTGACTATCGTCTTCCTGTAGCAATGTTTCCAATTTTGTATATTCATATTTTTTTGGAGGTTTTCCATGTTCTTTGTCTGTAAGATCAAAGTCACCACTTTTGAAACGCAGAAACAATCGTTCACACGTATCTTGCGATAGAGCATATTCACCATAAGCTTCTCGAAGCTGTCGGTATGATTCAGCAGCAGTTTTTTTCAAATGAAAACAAAACAGTAGTTCTGTCTGCGAATGCTCTTTATTTGGCACAAAATTTGACATTTTTAACACAGTAAAACAAAACTATATGATCACTTTTCAAATTATAACCTATACGCATTTGACACTTAATGATAACTTAACAAAACGTGTTGAAACTTTGAACTATACACTCTGTTTGCGCGGCAAGTTTGAAAAAATCTGCATTTCATACTTGTAGACCTGGTAGATATCCTTGTAAAATTGATTTAATGTGCTTTCAAGAAAAAAAAAAAAATTAAAGTACAGATTCCCTATGCTAGATAAAAAGTTGAAACAATTTCCGTTGAAACCGGAAGTGATGCTGATCTCTTATTATAGTCCTTAAGTGGGCGTTTTGTTTAGTTTAACTTTTCTGCAGCAGAATGTTTTGTATCTCCTAAAATAAAGGAGTTATTGGAGGTGCGGCGTTTCAAACAAACACCCTGTATAAATTGTTATTAATTTTATTTCAGATTGTTAGTTTTGTGTAAGAAACTATTGAAAACTATACAGTTGTGCGCCATCCTAATTCTAAATATGCATATTCAAGAATTATGTTCTGTATAGTTCTTATAAAAATGCATGCAGTTTGAAAGTAATATTTGTAACCTTCAATCGATTTTCAGTTTTCCGTACACCGAAGTAAACAACTTCATGACAAACAATTTATCCCGTATATCACATCACGTAGCCTGAAGCGTACCAGTTTACAGTTTGATCCAGTTTGTGCAGATATTTTAAATATTAATATACAAAAATACCTGAGCTATTTTCAAATATAAATTTCAAAATAATAACAATATGCATTTTATAAATAATTAAAATTGTATTAATGAATAAAAATTGATGGCAAATTTTAATGATGCAATTTACAAAATAAAATACTTAAAAGTAAAAATATGTATGTAGGTGAAATTGAAATTATTGTAGATATTAATATTATAGATGAAATAATCTATTTATATATTAGGGGGACCGGAAATAAATCCATTATTTTATAGTACGATATTTTAGTATCAACAATTAAAGATACTAAATCAGAAACTAAAGGAAAAACGTCCTTATTTAACCGAAAAGGACTAATTTTTGATCATGACAATGTTCTCACTCAGCAAAAATAACTCGCGAAAAAAATCAGGACTTAAACTGGGAAATTCACCACATCCACCGTATTCCCCAGATCTCGCGCCTTCCGATTTTCACCTATTTAGGTCTGTGGAACATACACTCAGAGATAAAAAAATTCGAAATATCACCGAAGTAGAAAATCACCTGATCAGTTATTTTAATACGGACACCATTATTTTGGACGTTTGCCATTGCTGATAGTACTAGGCTAGAATAGTACAATATAATGAGTATTAGTATCAAAAATATATAATACTTCATGAGTATATAAAATATATTCGGACGTTTCGGAAACTGCTCAACAATCTGTTTCCGAAACGTCCGAATCCAGGCCATATGGTCGTTCTAGCCCCTTCTCTAACTGGGCCTGCTTGTAAGTCTCTAAATAAAAGCACCTGGCGTATTATTTTAAAATTTATCGACATCAATGATTTTAAGTATTTACCTATAATTTATTATCATTAAATACCTACACAATCCTGAAATATGTGAAAATTCACACTTCACATTAATTTTTAGGGTTTTGTAGGTATGACCAAAACACTCTTATACCGTCATTTTGTCGTCTGTCTGTCTGTCTGTTTGTCTGTCTGTCTGTTCGGTAAAAATTGTAGCTAAACGGCTAAACCTAGAGAGTTGAAATTCGGCATGCTTATACAACTCTTTGACCCGCACATAGGAAGAATACTAAAACATCTAAAAGACATACCCCCCTAAAAATATAAACAAATATGTACTCATCGAAAAAAAAAATATTTTTTTATAATTCTGAGTAGGGTATCAAATGAAAGCCCTTGGTACATGGATTAACGATCAAATTTTTATTTTTGCAAAATAAATTATTTTGAAGCGATTTTTGCCAAAATTGTGCAAAAAAAAATTTTGTCCCACACCCTGTAGCCCATGGTTTAAACTAAAAATCTGAAAAAATTCTAAGTAATGTACATTGGTGTGAACCGGAATGGTACAACAGGAATTTTTTATCAGATTACGTTTTTGGAACAAAACGAATTTTTTATGATTTTTGGCTAATAATGTACACAAGTTATTGCTTTGTAACACGCTACAATGGAAATATTTTGGCGCTGGCGTTTCACCCAAGTAACTCGATCCGAAAGGGATCGAACCCTGCGAGAAGAGACAATATTATTTTTTGTTTTTTTTTTTTTAATTTTTATATTGTTTAAATTATTTTTTCAAAATTCTAGTTATATTTTGGCAAATGTTGCATTTAATTTTTAAAAGCGTAAATTTAATAACCAGTGGATATTGTTTAAATTATAATTTAATTCTGTTTGAATGTACACGAAATCAGAGGGGCGGAACTTATAACAACCAATGGAAGCTATAGGCGCAATTTTTAAAATTCTTAATGAACCTTGCTATATAAAAAAAAATACTGCACATATTTAGAAACCTAAATAATGGTATTAGGCGTTCGAATTAAAATTAACAAAAAAAAATATTTTAATATAAAATTTGTTTTGGCATCCCAAATAATCATCATTCACTTACTAAATACCTGCAAAACCCTGAAATATGTGAAAATTCACACTTCACATTAATTTTTAACGTTTCACCTGGTCATTTACTATATCTTCCTATCTCTGTCTCTCAAAGTCACTTTCCATTTCACCATATTTCTATATCTTTTATAATTTCCATTTTTATCGTTCTTAAACGTAATTTTTCATAGTTGTTTTCCACAGGATTTTTATCCAAAAATATCTCCTATTACTGTCATAATTTTTCATATTTTTCCACAACTAGGTTAGAATTTGGAGAAATTATTAAGAATAGCGTTTTATATTAGCCATTTATAAATCTGTCATGAAAAGTGTAGAAAACGATGGGAAAACACAGACGAACAAAATACAACTGGGTCAATGTTTGGTGGATAAAAACCGCAGTTTATTACAACAGGTAAATCGGTTCAGGAAGAGATAAATATAAAACAGGATTTAGAAAATATGAGAAACGAAATGTGCCAAATAATATCGTAAAAATTGATCACGAAAGATTTAAATTGTATCTATTGCGATTCAAGTAATAAAATAACTATTTAATATATTTTATATTTATCAAATACAATTTTGATATTTAAAACTAAATACTGGATACCATGCCAGTCTAGCCCAGCGTTTCTCAACCGGGGGGCCACGGAGTCATACAAGATCGAAACATGAAAATATAATAAAAATGCACTCAATTTTGCAAGATATAAATTTTATTCATATTTATAAATACGAGTATCTTATATTTATATTCATAAAAATATACCTTTTATAACATAAATAAAATAAATATTCTATTTATTTTTATACATAATATACTTATTTTCACAACTAATTTAAACTACAGGCTATTTCAAACGTTTCAGTTGTCACTAGCTAACTTTATAATGAGTAAATGGGCTTTTACTAAACAAAATGATCGAAAGCTTCATTCAATCGATAAAAATTACTAAATTTGAAGATCTAGTTCCGCTTTAACCAAAGAAAGAGACTATAAGTAGACTATATCAAGGTCAAATAAATTGTATGTGTCGGTTGATGGGTTTCTCTGACAATGGTTCGCGTTGAAGATACTTCAAGTATTTTCAAGTTGTACTTTGAAGTAGGTACGACTTGAAAGTGCAATATTTTTTATTACATATCTTTTTAATTGCTCTCCAAGCTACAGATAACTCTTGGAGTTATCCTTACAAAAAACTGTGATATTTTTAAATGACGATTATATTCCTTATAACGACTTGAAAGTAAAGTATTTTATTTACAAGTGTTTAAATTAAAATGGAAGGCACTTTGAACACTTGTAAATAAAAATACTGTTCTTTCAAGTCATTATAGGGAATTTATAAGCGTCATTTAGAAATATAACAGTTTTTTGTCAACCGTAAAAGATATTAAAAAAATGTTTAAGTAAAAGTTGTTGAAAAGCTGTATCCAAAGATATCCAATATGACATACGTTCCCATTTAAAAATTCGAAATTGTCCGTGATATCCTGTACTTCCGGTTTTTTTCCTGAAAATTTCAATACTACCATTCAATTTTGAGGATAAATTTAGTTCAAAATTTTTCCCAACTTGCTCCCAGGTCGCGTTTTCGAAAAAACTCATGTTCCCATTATCTTGATATACCATAATATAAGGGGGCCGCAGACAATATTTACATAATTTCGGGGGGTCCCAGGCCAGAAAAGGTTGAGAAACACTGGTCTATCCAATGAGATGATAGATGACAGCACCGCCATTAGAGTTCCAAATAAGCGTGGTAGCGCTCTTAGTTTCAAATGGACAATTAAGAATATCTTTGCAGAAACAGCATTTTTTCGTGAAAATATTCCCAAAAATTTACTCTTTCTGCAAAGATTAGCTTATTTTTCCATTTGAAACTAATATATATTTGGAATACGTGGCACTGTCACCTGTTACCTCATTGACCAGATTGTCATGTAAGGAAGAAAATTTTGGTTCATAAATAAAAACTTACCCAAGAAAGGTCATCGTAAATTCTATAGCAGTTCATAAAAATGCCAAATAAATATTAGATATATTCGGACCATATGTACATACATAATAATTAATCTTTATCTTTAAAATAAATATTAGTTTTGGGTTATTTTTCTAATGCGATACTTATCTGAATTATTACCAATATATTGTCACATGTGTTTTAAGATAATACAAGACGATTCAAAAGGGTGTGAGGTGACAATTTACAATTGGGCGTAGTAACTCCCTCGGGACAGTTCAGTTGAAACAGTTATGAGGTTAAGACAAGCTTCAGGGCAGGCAGATTTTTATCCATCAGGGGTGAAACATTTTTTTTTAGTGTTGGCTCGAATTGAGTAAAATTTAACCAGTAATTTCGTATATAAGTTGCAGTGTCCCTATGTTAGTTTAGTATGTAATTAGAGACTTGTGAGAGACAAATAGTGGAGTTGTTAGTAAGGATTGTGGTGTCCAGTGGACAAATGAGTGTTTGGTGTTAAAGAGTCTTTGTAGTTTTGTATTTATGAATGTGCCTCATTTGAATTTAGCTGTCATCGTTAATTTGTAAGTCTATTGTAAATATTAAACCCGTAATCATAATTAAAGTAGGTTACTTAAAATGTCGAGATTAGTCAACAACCTTTAACCTCTTCGTGAGAATCATTCCAACCAGTCAGCAGACCCGGGGAGGTTCATATCCGAAACCGATCGCTCATTATGAACTCATTAAATGGCAGACCTTGAGTTTGACCTGATTATATTTAAATTAATCAGCTAACTGTAATATTTCATGTTATATTAGTAAGCTCTCCACAGTCATAGTATATTGTGTCTGTATATAAGACCATACTCAAGCCCATCTGGTGGTATGGACTTCAACTATGGGGATATGTCGAGCTAACTAGATTAAAAATTATAAAAATATTCAAGTAAAAAGCGCTCCGAGCTTTGATAAAAGCACCTTGATATGTCTCAAATAAAAATGATCTGTGAAGACCTCAATATACCCTTCATCACAGAAGATATCCAGAAGTTGCCAACAAAAACAATGACCAACTCATTGACATGAGAATGAACTGGTGGTAAATTTAATCAACGATCTCAACAACAGAAGGTTACAGAGACTCTGGCCAAATGACCTACTGTAACACTAAAAACAGTGATATATAAGATGAAACGCCGCTAGATGTCTCCCTTACACGCCAACTACCTTCAACATGTTTACTTAGTATTATCTGTCTCATTTTGTAATACGTAACTAGATCTGGTTACTTTGGTGACTGTTGTGGTGTAAATAGGTTTTTATGGAATTATGTGAACTTATAAATTTGGCTTTTAAATTTTTGGTTAAATTTCATTATTGAGAAGTGACATTACCTACAGAGGCGCTTTTTTCGCTTACAAAATGGCGTTTGGAATAGAATTTTTTGACCTTTGATACACAAGAATTCACATTGCATTTAATTTTCTGTTGCGATTTTCAAGACATTTTATTCACTTTTCTTCACTTTAACACATAGAAACAATGCTATTAAATGAGCCACATCCAACAAAATCTTATTCCGTTAAGTTCCAAAATATTCCGCTAGGCGTCACTTCAGTTATTGTCAGTTCTCAATACTGAGGGTATATTCACTTAAAAACTACATGTCAGATACTAAATTGATAAAATTGTCGCATAATGGAACCCAATTTTATCTTTGGATTACCTTTTTTTGTTTTCTTACAACCTTGCACAAGCCCAAGAAAAACTAATTACAGCTATGATGGTAGCATTAGAAATTTAATACATCAAGAGAATCCTGGAACCGTTCACAAAATGCCACTACAGCATTGTTACGGGCGGGAAACATAAAATTCAAATCTTCAACAAAATGAAAATTGAAAATATACCTAGAGAGCTTATATAAACAAAATTTAAAATGGTACAATGTAAATTTATCAAATCGAATTTGTAAAATATAAATCGCAAATATTTAAAATATCCTTTATCAAATATAGTAATATATTATTCAAACTGAAAATGTGCATATGTCAATTCATGTCAACACATCAAATTTACATTTTAAATAAGTTTGTTTAAGTCCCTATTTGCTAAAGAAATTTCAATTTCATGTCTATTCTACAATAAAGTTACAATGTATATATACTTTTACTTATGCTATAATATTTCTATTCTTATTTCTCAAAGTTTAGATTGATAAAAAAGATATAAAACATGTCGAATTCAATGAAATACAACATGGTGTCAATTCAATGAAATACAACAAGGTGTCTCAAAAGAAATTTTATATTTAGTGGATCGATTAAAAAAAAAGTAAGCCGTATATAGAAAAAATGTTTATTAATTATTAAAATACACTTTTTGGGGATTTATTTCTTAAAAATAATATCGTCTAAATGTAGACCCTCGCGTTCTCGGCACTCATTTAATCGAACAGTAAAATTACTTATGACGTCTCGGCAGGTGGACTAAGGGATGGCTGCCATTTCGTGACGGATATTTTCTTTCAAATGCGCCAGTGAAGTCGGTTTATTGGCGTAAACTTTAGATTTAAGATAACCCCATAGGAAAAGTCCATAGGGCTTAAATCTGGACTGCGTGGAGGCCAATTTATGTCACCTCTCCGGGAGATCAATTTGCCTGAGAAAATTTCACGAACACGTGGCAGAGACATATTGGACGTGTGTGAAGTTGCTCCGTCCGGTTGGAACCATGTTCTTTGGTTATAGCCAGGAAAGTTTTGCAGTTCAGGTACCAAGAAGTTGTCTAACATCTCCACATAACGCTCTGAATTCACTGTAACTGCACGGCCCCTTTCGTCTTCAAAAAAGTAAGGGCCGATAATTCCTCGCGTCGACATCGCAGCCCATACGGTCACTTTAGGCGAATGTAGGGGTTTCTGATGTTTGCGTTTCGGATTCGTTGCACTCCAGTAGCGGCAGTTCTGCTTATTTACGTGGCCATTAAGATGAAAATGAGCTTCATCCGAAAACAAAATGTTGGTAAACGTTGAAAATCGCTCAATCACCTGATTTACGAAATTAAGCCTCTGACTGGCATCTTGGGGCTTTAATTCTTGCACCAATTGAATTTTGTAGGGGTGCAGCTTTAGGTCTTTGTGCATAATGCGATGTAATGATGATCTATGCACATTTAAAGCACTTGCGCGCTTCCGAATTGAAAGGTTCGGTTCGTCACGAACAGACTGATTAACATTCTCCACGTTTTCTACCGTTCTTGATGACCTAGGTTGCCCGGATTTTGATTTATCCAGCGTTGTACCAGTCTCTTCAAACTTTTTAACCCAATGTCGAATGAGAGGAATGCTTGGCGCATCATTTAAGTGGCGAAAACCTCGAATACTGCAGAATTTTCTACGCGCTACAGTCGCCGAATCACCGTTTTTGTAAAACTCTCGCACGCATAACGCGCGGTCTGCTCCCGAGAAACGCTCCATAGCGACAAAATTCCCAAGAGCCAGGCTACCGATTGACATAACCCCCGCGCCCCTCGGATACGTTGCGTTCACGCAGTAAGCTAAATAAATATAAAATTTCTTTTGAGACACCTTGTAGTTTGGTAGTGTAGAATTTACTGAAAGTACAGGTTTACCAAAAATTGAATTTAGGCAGCAAGTTTCCGTATTTCATTTTCGATAGTTCTCGGACATAATGAGTCAGATACGAACATGCGATGGGATAACAGTCAAAAAGTGGATAATGGAAAACTTTAAAAAATTCTATACACTGGAATCCGATAGTTACTTTGTTAATAAAATAGGTTTATGTACATATTTTCAACCAGTATGGTAAGTTATTTGTTAGTTGGTATGGTTAGTTGCGTTCAGTACTTGTTTTAATTAAAATTTGTTTAATTATTAAATAGTTGCAAAAGTTCATGTTTTCGCAACTAGAGAGCTCTACGTATGCTTTAGAATGACTGTTTGAACCGAAAAGTTTTTAGTTTTTCTATGCTGGCAATTTAGTATTTATATTTATAAACTATTGAAAATCAAAACTCCAACATACTTTCTGGATATATTAACATTTTTTTTAAACAATAAAACCTTCCAAGTAAACATCAATAACACTTTATCAGAAATTAAAAACATACGTGCCGGAGTCTCACAGGGATCAGTTTTAGGTCCCGTTCTATGCAACATATTTGTGCACGATATGCCAGTTCCAGCTGATGCAACAATCGCCATGTTTGCAGATGATACAGAAATTGAACAATAAACGTGATTTAAAATATAGCAGTCAGTTAAGTAGATTTGATTCTAGCAGCAGAGTAGTTATTATTGTAAAAGACAATAACGTATTATATTACGTTGATAATTTCATAATTTGTATTTATAATTTACGATAACCATGAAAAAGTACCTGCATACATACAAACATAAATCAGCTATGGCCACCACAGGACCGACCGCCATCACAAAGTACTTGTATAAAATACATTCTACCAGCAGAGTAGTTATTACTGTAAAAGACAATAACGTATAATATTACGTTGATAATTTCATGTGTATTTATAAATACGATAACCATGGAAACGTACTTACATACATACAAAAAAAAAGGGAAAAAAAAGACTCAAATAAAAGTTGTTCGTTATTGCTTTTATAGCAACTTTTGTTAAATAAATTTTTTCGAAATATTTCTCTGTTGTGAAATATTCGCAAAAATCTTAAAATCGACACGAGTAAACTCCCATTTCTAGTCAACCGATTTTTACCAAAAGTTGATCAACTTGTGCCATTGATGTCAAAAGCTTAAATATGAAGTTTCATAAAAATCCTTTTAGCCGAATTTAGCTCTGCACGTGTACACAGACCGACAGACAGACAGACAGACAGACGGACAGATGGACATACGGACAGACGGACAGACAGACTTACCGAAATCATGCTAAAAATAGTCAAAACGTTATGTAGGGACCTCAATTCGTGGAGATCCATCGAAATCTCGAAATGTCAAAATTGGCATGATCACAATACCTCCCTTATATATGTTGGCGGTCGGTAAAAATATTAATACCTGTAAAAAATCATCGATACCAATAAAATATCGAAACAAATAGTCCTATAATACTAATATTGAAAGAAAAGTATCAATACCTTGCTAGTATTGATAACATTTCATCCCTATTCACAATCTGGAACCTTCCATGTAATAATAAACTATGTCTACTGCAAACTTACATTATTTTTAAATTCAGCCAGTTTCCAGAAACTAGTTGAATATTGATTTCATGTGATTGTAAAAAAATTATTCAATTCTAAACAAGTTTGTTGAATGAAATCGAAAAATCGACAAACAAAATGAAACGAATAAAAAATAAATTGAAATAGTAATTTAATTCATTGTGGAAAATTAAAAAGAAAAACACAATTATTGAGAGAACGACATGAACAAAAATATAATTTAATAAAATTTTAATTACAACAAAATATTTTGTGGAAATTCATTTTGCTAGTAAATAAATGATGAAGCTATTCTGAAAAAATGGTCGTATTAACTGGAACTCGGCAGTCCTGCTAATAAATTCAAAAAACCCCACAAGCATGAAATACATTACTGAAAACTGAAAACCAATTAATGAAAAGTACAGAAATTGTAATCAAGAGAAAGTTTGCGGAAAAGAAAATTTTCCCAGCATCATCTAATAGTTTTTCTTTTAGAAGCGCTGCACAGCCGTTACGTATCTACATGAAACTTATTGCCAGTCAGACATCAGACATACTGAACATTTTAGCAGTTGCTGCAGGGCATCAAAATGGACAACTAGTCCCGTTCCATCCATACAATTCGCTCTGTGCTCGATGAACATCCATAAGGCTTTGCTCCTTCGAGTTGGTTGGCCGAACATCATGTAAGAACATAATATTTGGCCATACAATGACTAAGAAAAATATTACTGGATACAAGTGGAAGTTTTTGGCAAAAGCCGAAAGTGACTTAAGGTCCCAAAAGCAGGTGCTGAACGTCTCCGAGATTTTGCAGCCAGAAAATCCGTAGAGAAACCCTCAACATCTACGGCTCATGTGGACAAAACCTTCAATGAACATGGACGCGATCAAGAGGACAACGGTAATGTCGATGAATAAGCGTTTTCTATATCTATCAGGTCTACAACTATGAAATGCGGATTTTTTTTAAATAAAACACCTTAAACTCAAAAGAACAGTAAAAGTTTATTTATTCAAAGTATTCTCCATTAGAAGACATTTTTTCCATCTTTCAGGCAATTTGTGAATACCTCGCCAGTAGAACTCTTCCCCTTTCCCCGCAAACCATTCATCTAGCCATTCTTTCACTTTTTCATATGAACAAAAGTGCTGCTCGGCAAGTGCGTGACCCATCGATGCGAACAAGTGGTAATCTGAAGGGGCCAAGTCTGGTGAGTAAGCGGCATGGGGTAGCACTTCCCACTTGAGTGCCTCCAATGTGTTGCAAACTGCTTTTGCCTTATGTGATGAAGCGTTATCGTGAAGAAAGATTACCTTGTGCTGTCTTCTTTCGTATTCTGGTCGTTTTGAGCAGCGAATGGTTCAATTCGATCAGTTGTTGTTGATAGCGTTGGGTATTAACTGTTTATATATGTTTATGTATGCACACCTATTGTATGCTTCTACATAACCTAACAAAATGTCATTGCGCCGATTACAACAAATCTCGCCCAAAATTACAAAGACGAACAGTAAATATGATCAATTCAGGTAATTAGGTTAGGTTTAGTTAGTAAAAATCTAGGACAGCATAATTAGGAACACGATAATAAATAATAAATATTTTACGAAGCCACCGTAGTTGGTTTAAAGACACACAGATATCACACTATTCGTAACGCACTGATTTCCTTAGCTGTAAACGCTGCCTTGAACGTTAAAACTATCTACTAAATTTATCCACAATGCACAGTGCACAATCAATTAATTTAAAAACCTCTGTATGCAGTTTAACAACCTACATTACGAAAGTTGCCAAAAGAAATTCTACGCCTAAAACCTCACGGACCTCTCAAATTGAAAGACCCCTCCCCCGATTTTTTATACATAAATAATATTGTGTGATAATGTGTTGTGGCCATGGATTTTTGTGTTATTTATCCTATATTATCTCTTCCCATATTCATTCTTCTTATATATTTCATGATCCCTCATTTTTATTCGTACTATCATCGCTTACGACTCTATAAATCTGAATTATGTACAAACATGTAGTAAACATACATTTTCACCCCCATTAAAGTTGTTTATTTTTAAACTTTCACGTTAAAAAAATTAATTAAACAAGAAAAATAAAAAAGCTATAATCGATGAAAGATTTTAAAATAATTATCGGAAAAATAATTCAATTTTTTCCTCATTTGTTAATTAAAAATTAATACCAACCTTTAAATGCATATTTCCCCAACATTATTAGGCGTTTCCTGTTGCTGTTTTTACATCAAGTTAATTATTACTCGGCAGGGATATTTTTTATTAATGTTGGTACGCCTTGAGTTATTAGAAGGTTAGAGTTCGTGCTCTGTAAATTCATAAAGATTTTCTAATCATTTATTCATAGGACTGTTAATAATTTAGTGACTTTGGCTCGAATTAATCTTTATTTTTTATGTTGAGGCGGAATTTTTAAATAAATTATTAAGTTAAGAAATTCTTTAAGAGATTAATTCTTAATCATAAGCTTGACAGGCGTTTATAAGTATTGGTCCAAATTTTTTTTTCCATTTCCATGTGACCGTCTTCCAGTTCCTCACTATCAAGGTCAAATATTTTCCCTTTGTTCCATGTAGATTAAGGGTTTCGGTTATCTTGGAAGACCCAAACAGTGGATTGTTGCTTAGTTTCCGATTCATATGAATACATCCAAGTTTCGTCACCTGTAACGATGTTGCATACGGATTTTGCAGTGCTTAGGTTAAATTTTTTTTAGCATTCCCTTACACCAATCAACAAGAGCCTTTTTTTGAGCTTCAGTCAAATTATGCGGAATCCATCCGGAACAGATCTTTTTCACAGCTAAGGGCCGGTTGCTGAAAGCTTACAAAGTTTAACCTTTTGGTTAAACTCGGTTACAATATAACAATCCCATAAGTAACCATAGCAACCATTTTCTGACCTTTTGGTTATAGTTAACTAAGCTTTCAGAAAGCGGTACTAAATGTTCATGCAAAATCAAATGTATTGCAGTCTGCGATATGCCAAAGGATGCCTCTATCTCACGGTAAGTCACATGCCGATCTTCTTCAATTATTTTGCGCACTGCATCGATTTTTCTTTGAATCACAACCGATTTTGGTCAACATTCACGACATTCATCACTGACGAAGTTGAACAAAACTAATCTATACATTGTTGTTGAGTTAGGCCTTTACTAAAATCATAAAAAAATCATCCAACGAAACCATTTACGAGTAATATCCATTTTTTTCACAAACTTATTTTTTTTAAACGTTCATTGTCAACAAACTGCTCGGTCAATTTATAAAGCTTCCGCTGATTTCACAATTACAAATGTCAAATTTTACGAATATAGTAATAACATATTTCAATATTGCCATCTAGAGGTTGTTTGTAAAAACATAAAAGGTAACCCTCGTATACAGAGAGTTCATTAATGACTGATAGGCGTTTGAATTTAGCGTGTTGCCATGTTAGTAAATTTTATCTCTAGCTATAAATGACACATTTTATCATAAACGTAGACACGGAAATAATGTGACATTGACAGTTGTCTGACATTGACAATTTCTAGTGTATTTATTATCAGAAAATGGTTTCTTATTGCCAGTTTTGTATTTCATTTCATTAGTAAGCAAAAAATATCCACATAAACAATAGCAAATGTATGTTATTAATAAATTGCTTTGTCAATGACCCATTAATTTGCCTTTGTAAGTTTTTACTAGACTAAACTATTTCAGATTCCGTAATTTTCTACATTACTTGACAGTAAAAATGTGCTAGCTAGCTGGTTAAACCTGAACTTTTAAACCGATGTTTCGAAATGAAATAAAATTCAGATAACAACATTTAGGTTTTTTAGCCATACTCAACTAAAACTCCCCAAGTTTGACACTTTCCTTCCGAATTATCCTGTATTTTTACTAGGGTGACCATTTTCTTGGAGAAGGCAATGAGGGACGAAGCAAAAAAAAGGTCGTCACTTCCGAAATGTAAGTGAAGAGCAAACAAAAAAAAGGTCCTCACCTCCCAAATATAAGTAAAGAGCAAAAAAAAAGATCTTCACCTCCCAAATATAAGTACAGAGCAAAATTCGGCCCTGTGGACACCAAATCGAAATGCGGCACGAATGGTCACCCTAATTTTTAATATACCTGTCCAGAGTGTTTTTTTTTTTGTTCCTTTAGATATGTGAGGCCAAAAGTCAACCTGACTGATAGCGCCCAAAGAAGAAGAAGAAGAAGAAGATATGTACAAAATCTATTACAAATAGAGTAAAAATAATAAGTTCTTTATCTCTTCATGGACAATGACAGTCTGGTAAACTTTGCGAAGACCAAAGAAAGCGGAATTTATTATTTATTATTTATTTGTTTACTTATTGTTCACCCAATTTTCTATTGAACTGTTATATACTGTTGAAATTTCAGCGTTTAACTATTTAGTCTCAGAGAATACATCAATTTTCATTTCATAAGCATGTTTTGAATAAAATATGTCTTTTAAAAGGGCTTGAATTTTTAATAACGCAAACTCATACAATAAACACAGTGTGCTTTGACTAAAAGCTCAACTTTACATTTCTCTATATCTCATTTATGTTCTCTAAACTAGAGTTCACCAAAAAAAGAAAAAAAAATGCTATATACTCCATAACTAATTATAATAAAAAATATATATATATATTTTCCATGAATTCATCTATCAGTAAATCTAGCTAGTATTAGTATATAAGATACTTAAAAATGTTTTTTTTTTTTTTATATGTAAGATGTCAATCATTGTTCATTAAAATCAATAGGAGTTTCTTCCGAAGACATTCAACTTCCGCTGCATGATTCATCTTCAATCAACTCTCTTCCTTCTGAAAATGCCGTAAACCACCAAAAATCCTGGGTCCTTGACGAAACACTGTCTCCGTAGGCCGGCTGAAGTTTTGCAAAAGCTTCCGTCGCACTGTGCCCAAGTCTGAAGCAAAATTTGATAGCACACCGTTGCTTGAAATGAATGTCACTCATTTTTAGAACGCACTAGAAAAAACTGTTTCACGAAAAAAATTGCTACGGACAACTAAATTACTCTAGCGACTTCAAACTCGTACTGAAGACGTATCACATGTTCATCTGCCACTCCTCTATATCGCGTCCCAATGTTGCCAGATCAAACGCTATTTTGCCAGTCCGGTTACTTAATTTACACACCTCGTAGGTCTCTCTGGCATGAGTGCTGTTGAGCTATACTGAGGCGCAATATTCCACTGTTGAAGAAACCAAAGCAAAAGCAGCTGTGCGCAATACCCTAGCTGACACTCCTCAAGTAAAACCAGATATTTTTTTTTTAGTAGTTTGTTCCCTGTCTTCAACCTTACGGTTACGTTAGTTAGAAGTTGTCCAACATCTGTCCAACGTTACTCCCCGATATTTTGGGTACGCCGTACGGCGGCCATCTCGCGGTTTTTGAATTTAACTGATAAAGTAACGTTTTCCAATTTATTAGGGTTTTGTAGGTATGGCTAAAAAACCCTTATACCGTCATTTTGTCGTCTGTCTGTCTGTTCGGTAAAAATTGTAGCCAAACGGCTAAACCTAGAGAGTTGAAATTTGGCATGCTTATACAACTCTTTGACCCACACATAGGAAAAATACTAAAACATCTAAAAAACATATCACCCTAAAAATATAAACAAATATGTGCTCACCGAAAAAAAATATTTTTTTTAAATTCTGAGTAGGGTATCAAATGAAAGCCCTTAGTACGTGGATTAACGATCAAAATTTTATTTTTGCAAAATAAACTATTTTGACGCGATATTTGCCAAAAATGTGCAAAAATTTTTATCCCACACCCTGTAGCCCAGATGATTAAAACTAAAATCTGAAAAAATTCTAAGTAATGTACATTGGTGTGAGCCGGAATAGTACAACAGGAATTTTTGATCAGATTATGTTTACGGAAAATAACACATTTTTTTTGTTTTTAACTAAAATATGTTAAATATTTAATTCACTATGTAAGACCTTAGATAAGTAAGCGTTCGTAGCGTAGTGCGTTTCGTCGTTTCTTTGTAATTTGCAAACTAGAGTTCGATTCCTGTCAATTTTAATTTTCCTGTTTTTTTTACATTTTTATTTTGTTCAAAATTCTAGTTATATTTTGGTAAATGTTGCATTTAATTTTTAAAAGCGTAAATTTAATAACCAGTGGGAAGTGTTGAAATTATAATTTAATTCTATGTTTGAATGTATACGAAATCAGAGGGCAGGGATTATGATTTAAGCAATCAATGGAAGCCATAGGTGCAATTTTCAAAATCTTAATGAACCTTGCTATATATAAAAAAAAAAAATACTGCACATATTTAGAAAGTTAAATAATGGTATTAGGCATTCGAATTAAGATTCATAAAAAAATATTTTGACATAAAATTTGTTTTGGCATCCCAAAAAATCATCATTCAGTTACTAAATACCTGCGAAATCCTGAAATGTGTGAAAATTCACACTTCACATCAATTTTTATTTAAATGGAAACAAGTTATTTCCGTTTTAGTCATACTTGGACAGAGTCCCCAATTTTTAAAATATTCACTCAAAATTGCTTAGAACAGACGCCATATTATGACGTCATATATTTTGCCACGTCATGAGTCTCCCAAATTGACAAAAGTTCTAACACCTTACAAAGCAAGATGGAATATTTCTGTGAATGGGGCCAAAAGTCAACAACTGACAGAGTCCAAAGGGAGAGATAAAAAACACGTGATGAAGATGAAATATTACAGAATAATAAAGTAAATCTGATATAAGTTTGAAAACCCATCGGCCACTGTCAAAACTTCGAACGATATAGAACAGACATACATTTCACAAAATACTATCATTTGTAATTCACCTGATTTGGCACAGAACGTCATTATTTTTATATCTCCCAATATATAAACATGTGAAGCTATAAGGTGTTACATTATTATAACAATTTATATAATGACGGTCGAGAATCGTTAAATTAATAACAACATGGTTTGAGGAAATGATAAGAGAGGGAAAATGGTGATGACAGCGGATACACATATAAATAAACGTGATATCAAAGCAAAATTGCTGATAACCGGAGAATCATTTAGTACTTCATTTCGCTACAAGATGTCACGAATAGAAATACGATTTAAGATAATATTATTGAACTTTGATTTGATAATATTAATGATATGGTTTACTGCTTCAATAATGATAAATTGAAACCGTCAAATCTTAAAATGAAAAATTGTCTGCCTCATTTTAATATAAGAAACAAAAATATTTTTTATATTTGAAGTATATTTAAAAACTTCGCTCGGGGACAATTTGTTATTATTGACCTACATTTTCTTGGAACTTACAACATACCTACTCATAAACAGGCAAGCGATACTAGATACCAGAAGACAATACTATAAACATGTGAAAGGCCAGGATTAAACTTAACAGGATTACTTGCCAAATCATAATGGTTGCTCTGAATAATAATATCTGACAACGAGCATGGAATAATTATTCCTTCACTAGTGAAGGAATGATATACAGACGATTCCGCTTAATTGGGCCACCGATTAATTGGGGCAGCCGCTTATTTGGGCCTAATCTCAAAGAACAGAAACCAAACCAAGGAACCATCAGTAAATTTACATGTTTAATTGGGACAACATTCCGCTTAATTGGGACAGTAAATTTAAGATCACAGTACATATTATGTTACACATATTCTCAAGAAAAAATATGTACAAAGAATTTATTATTACAGCGTTATTTTATGCAGGAAGGAAATGAAGGGAGCCCTACATCCGCACTGAATACCTGTGCTGATTTTGTAGAAGTGAAATGTTACAAAAACAAAAGACAGACTACACTTGACGCATTTTTGCATTGAATTAAATTGTATGTACCTATTTATTATTTTATTTTGGAATTTATTATTATTTTTTCTTAAAAGTTTATATTTTTTAATTATATGTAATTTATAGTTTTGTCCAAGAGTTTATAAAGTAAAATTATTGAAAGAAAAATATGCATCGTTTAATTTTATGTGAAATTCGCTTAAATGGGGGGCAGCCGCTTAATTGGGCCAAAATGCCTAAGTCCCGATGTGTCCCAATTAAGCGGAATCGACTGTACACGCAAAATGATAAGTGCTTTAGAACAGGGGTTCTTAAACTTATATAGTCCGAGGACCCTCTCTTTAACAAATTTTTTTTTGCGGGCCCCATCCCAATCCTAGGCATGTCACGTCGTTCTTGAGACTTAATTTCTGGTTCAATAATCTCATAGGCACAACGTTGTAATAAATATTGGTAAAAATGTATCGCTGGTTATTTTAATAAATGGTCTTGTGCATTTATAGAGGAACATTTTCATTAGCATATACAATAAAAAAACATAAAATTAATAAAAAGAGTAGTAAAAAGAATAAAAAAAGTTAAAAATTATAATACGTTAAACTCATACAAACATTTCTTAGTCAAATATTGGTCAAAATAGATCTTATTATAATATGTTTTCTGTAAATAATTTGCCGTTAAATAAAATTAATTAAATTTTTACTAATTAATGTTTAGTTATGTCAATAACTAGTTAGATAACAACATTATTTATTTGTGTTTGTCAGTGTCAGTGCAAGATTTCCTTTATTGAGTATGCGTATTTTTAATGATTTTATTTATTTATTTATTGTCCAATATATTATTTTTAATATATAGTCTAGTCTAGTCTAGTCTAGTAAAATTTTAACTAACTAACTAACAAGTTAGATAACAACAAATACAAAAAGTCTCGACCATACGTAGAATTTTTATTAAATGAGTTATTTGAATAAAACCGAAAAGTTAGGGGATGTAAAGTTATTGTCAAAATTGTTTCGCGGACCCCCGGTAATAGCTACGCGGACCCCCAGGGGTCCGCGGACCACAGTTTATGAACCGCTGCATTAGAATAACATTCCAACTCTTGTGTTAGAATATTAACTTTCTGTAGTCAAAATTGGTTTTAGAATTGGTAAATTCTATAGTGGTCGTGGAGAAAATATAAGAATTTATGCGAGTAAAGTCAAAAGCAAGTAACAATCACCAAAAAAAGAGCAAGGGTTTACTGAAAAATACCAAGCAGTACCGAAACACGCTTTAATACCGAAAATATATATAAATACCACAATTTTTAACGCAAAACATTTTATTGAAGTCCTAATTATGCTATTCTGTTAATTACATTACATATTCACTGTAAATTCAAATTACAAAATTACAGACTGGTGTTTTTTGCGTTTTATTCCACATTTGTTCATAAATTGTGTAATAAAAATGAAAGAGTGAAGAAAATAGATCAAAAGTGACTTGTATGTTGCATCATACGACATTATACTAGAACCTAAGGCGACGTAACTCCCGAGCATTACAGATTTTTTAGGGTTTTGTAGGTATGACCAAAAAACCCTTATACCGTCATTTTGTCGTCTGTCTGTCTGTCTGTCTGTCTGTTCGGTAAAAATTGTAGCCAAACGGCTAAACCTAGAGAGTTGAAATTTGGCATGATTGTACAACTTTTTGACCCGCACATAGGAAAAATACTTAAACATCCAAAAAACATATCCCCCTAAAACTATAAACAAATATGTGTTCAACGAAAAATAAAATATTTTTTTAAAATTCTGAGTAGGGTATCAAATGAAAGCCCTTAGTACGTGGATTAACGATCAAAATTTTATTTTTTCAAAATAAATTATTTTGACGCGATTTTTGTCAAAATTGTGCAAACAAATTTTTGTCCCACACCCTGTAGCCCAGATGGTTTAAACTAAAAATCTGAAAAAATTCTAAGTAAAGTATATTGGTGTGAACCGGAATAGTACAACAGGAATTTTTGATCAGATTATGTTTTCGGAAAATAATGCATTTTTTGTGTTTTTAACCAAAATATGTTAAATATTTAATTCGTTATGTAACCAAGTTGATACGTCACCACTCATAGCTATGTGCGTTTAGTCATTGGTTTTCTAATTTGTCAAGCAGGGAACTTGCAAACTAGGGTTCGAATCCTGTCAATTTTAATTTTTTTGTTTCTTTTTTGCAGTTTTCATTTGTTTAAATTATTTTGTCAAAATTCTAGTTATATTTTGGTAAATGTTGCATTTAATTTTTAAAAGCGTAAATTTAATAACCAGTGGGAAGTGTTGAAATTATAATTTATATCTGTTTGATGTATACGAAATCAGAGGGCGGGGCTAATGATTTAAGCAACCAATAGAAGCCATAGGCGCAATTTTCAAAATCTTAATGAACCTTGCTATGTAAAAAAAATACTGCACATATTTAGAAACTTAAATAATGGTATTAGGCATTCGAATTAAAATTCATAAAAAAATATTTGAACATAAAATTTGTTTTGGCATCTCAAATAATCATCATTCAGTTATTAAATACCTGCAAAACCCGGAAATGTGTGAAAATTCACACTTCACATCAATTTTTTTTGTTTTACAAACACTATTAACCAATATACAGTTAACTGCAAATGTTTTCATGTTATATAGGTTATGAAATTGTTTATGTTACACACATAGAATATTTATGAATCAATATGTCATTTCAATAAAGCGTTAAATATTTTATTACTCTTGAAAATTTCACTCATCAATAACAGATGACAGAATTTTATAACATTATACATATGGCTATAGTAAAAGCGTTTTATGCAAAGTGTTGAGAAACCAAAATTCTGTCCATCAGTGCAGATAGCTCAGGAGTTGACTCAGCCTCAAGAATTTTATGCTTAAAATAAATATAGTATACTCTCGATAATCCGACAGATATGGGACTTTACCTTGTCGGATTACCGAGGTTGCTGAATTACTGGACGGATAATGGAAATAGTGCGATTTAAGGCGGCAAATTATTGCCTTATTGCACTACTTTGTACAATTTCTATTATATATATTTCATTTTGTAATACGTTACTAGATCTGGTGACTTTGGTGATTGTTGTGGTGGATATGGATTTTTATGGAACCGTATGAGCTTGTAAAACTGGCTTTACAATTTTTGGCTAAGTTTCATTGTATTAAGGTTGAAAAATTACAAATATCAGATTGTCATAAATGTCAATTACACTCTTTAAAAAAAGTTGTGTTAAAGGGACTTCATGGTACATTAAAAAATTGATGTGAAGTGTGAATTTTCACACATTTCAGGGTTTTGCAGGTATTTAGTAAGTGAATGATGATTATTTTGGATGCGAAAACAAATTTTATATTAAAATATTTTTTTTGTTAATTTTAATTCGAACGCCTAGTACCATTATCTAGGTTTCTAAATATGTGCAGTATTTTTTTTTTTATATAGCAAGGTTCATTAAAAATTTAAAAAATTGCGCTTATGGCTTCCATTGGTTGTTATAAGTTCCGCCCCTCTGATTTCGTGTACATTGAAACAGAATTAAATTATAATTTAAACAATTTCCACTGGCTATTAAATTTACGCTTTTAAAAATTAAATGCAACATTTGCCAAAATATAACTAGAATTTTGAAAAAATAATTTAAACAATATAAAAATTAAAAAAAAAAAACAAAAAATAATATAGTCTCTTCTCACAGGGTTCGATCTCTTTCGGATCGGGTTACTTGGGTGAAAAATCAGCGTCAAATACCACTAGACCAGCATACACGTTACAATGTGGCGTGTTACAAAGCTATAACTTGTGTACATTATTAGCCAAAAATCACAAAAAATGCGTTTTTTTCCAAAAACCTAATCTGATCAAAAATTCCTGTTGAACTATTCCGGTTCACACCAATGTACATTACTTAGAATTTTTTCAGATTTTTAGTTTAAACCATCTGGGCTACAGGGTGTGGGACAAAAAAAATTTTGCACAATTTTGGCAAAAATCGCTTCAAAATAATTTATTTTGCAAAAATAAAAATTTGATCGTTAATCCACGTACCAAAGGCTTTCATTTGATACCCTACTCAGAATTATAAAAAAATATATTTTTTTTCGATGAGCACATATTTGTTTATATTTTTAGGGGGATATGTTTTTTAGATGTTTTAGTATTTTTCCTATATGCGGGTGAAAGAGTTGTATAAGCATGCCAAATTTCAACTCTCTAGGTTTAGCCGTTTGGCTACAATTTTTACCGAACAGACAGACAGACAGACAGACAGACAGACAGACAGACAGACAGACAGACGACAAAATGACGGTATAAGGGTTTTTTGGTCATACCTACAAAACCCTAAAAATGAACTTTTAGTGTACCATGAAGTTCCGCGCTTTTCGTGTTAATAATTTTCACTTCTTTTTTGGTTAATTTAATATAAAGTTTACACTTAAATACTGGTTAAATTATAGTGTTAGAAAATAACTAGTATTAATTTTAACACTGAAAAAGTAATATTTCATAAACACTATCTGAATACATGCAGATTTAGACAGTGATTTGGCTAAAAATATTAAACTTTTTACTTATTTTAAATGAAAATTTTAACCAAACTGAGAATGAACTTTTACACTTATGACTTTTTTGCTGTGTAATATGCCGCCTTAATTTGTACAATTTCTATTATATACAGGATATTCCAAACGTTTAGGCTGAGCTAAATGGGAATTTCGTTCTTTTAGGTTGTAACGAGAAGGGAACTTGCTTGGGTTATTTCATATTTCTCGTTGGTAAGTGAAAATTTAAAATTCCAACAGTGAAATCATGGAAACTCATGACTTTTATAAAAAAAATTAATTACACCTATCCGACTCCATAAACTCAATTATTATATTATTTATGGACATAGTTCATCAACATATAAAAAAATTTAATACTATTTTTGATATTTTGATGACAAAAAAAAATAATGGGAAATTCTTATTAAGCATGAGAAAAAATTAAAATGCAATGAAAAGGATATTTAATAATGACAATCAATCTAGAATTTGCAATTTGAGTATGATTTATAAAGCTTAAACAAAATAACCAAAAGTCTGAAATAAAAGATAAAAATTTAAATAGATAAAAAATAAATAAATAAAGGTTACTTTTATAGTGTATTACTGACTTTAAATATCATTTTTTTTTTAAATCCTTCTACAGTAGAACAGATTTCAGATTGGTTAGTTATGACAATAATAATCGAGATACAATTTTTCACTATGACATGTCAAATTGTATGACATGTTAATAAAGTGATATTATTAATCATTTTTTAATACTAATATGACACAATTCCAAGGGTGTAAACTATTGAAATCAAAATTTCCTCTTAGTTTGTTTTTACAAAAGTGAACAGTGCATACTACATATGTTAATTTGATTTCTGTAAATTTTGTATAGTATGTACAGCTTGTTACCGACCGCCAACATATATGTATAAGGGAGGTATTGTGATCGTACCGATTTTGACATTTAGAGATTTCGATGGATCTCCACGAATTGAGGTCTCTACATAACGTTTTGACTATTTTTAGCATGATGTCTGTCGGTCTGTCTGTCCGTCTGTCCTTCTGTCCGTGTACACGTGCAGAGCAAATTCGGCTGAAAGGATTTTTATGAAACTTCACATTTAAGCTTCTGCCATCAATGGCACGAGTCGATCAACTTTTGGTAAAAATCAGTTGACTAAAAATGGGCGTTTACTCGTGTCGATTTTAAGATTTTTGCGAACATTTCACAACAAAAAAATATTTAGAAAAAATGTATTGAACAAAAGTTGCTATAAAAGCAATAACTAACAACTTTTATTTGAGATATTTTTTAATAAAACGAAAAAAATTTGAAAAATTTTTCGAAATTTTTTCTAGGTCTCAATTTTTTCATCCTTATATTGTAACGTTTCCATGGTCATGAAAAATAATATCTCTGTTAGAAAATATTAGGTCAAGTTATTTCTACTCTGCTGCTAGAATGTAGATATTTTATACAAGTACTTTGTGATGGCGGTCGGTCCAGTGGTGGCCACAACTGATTTTCTTTTTTTAAGCAGAACTAGATTTTGAATTCTAGTAATTTTTACTGGTTACTGCATTTGATCATTTTGTTTAGCAAAAGCCCACTTCAAACCTTAAAAAGAGAGCTTTTGACAACTTAGAAAAATAAGAATTCCACCGGTTAAACGTTTGAAATAGCTTATAGTATCTAAAATTGGGACATTTGATATATTGGCCTAATTTGATATCCTGTTATATTGGCCTAATAAATAAAATTAAATTAAATTAAACTTCAAACTAAGAAAAACTATTAATTTTAATAATATCTTTAAGATATCTACAACTTGGTTAATGTACTGTGCACTAGTTCAACCTAAATTAGAGTACACAAATACAATCTGGAGTCCAAAAACAATGTCCCACAAAAATCAAATAGAAAAAGTACAAAAGAGATTTGTAAGAAACCTGAACCTGAAATTAACCGGAACATATCCTTTTCGAATCTCTTAAGCAAACCAGTTAAAAAACCTAGCTCTCAATAATAGCAAGAAATTTCAAACATTAGAATGGAGACGCGACATCCACAATTTGAATTTCGCGTTGTAAGAAACCTGACCCTGAAATTAACTGGAACATATCCTTTTCGAATCTCTTAAGCAAACCAGTTAAAAAACCTAGCTCTCAATAATAGCAAGAAAT
This sequence comes from Liopterus haemorrhoidalis, assembly GCA_963971575.1. Taxonomy (NCBI): domain Eukaryota; kingdom Metazoa; phylum Arthropoda; class Insecta; order Coleoptera; family Dytiscidae; genus Liopterus; species Liopterus haemorrhoidalis. The sequence goes on along the minus strand of OZ020618.1, from coordinate 10,156,603 downwards.
TTCAAACATTAGAATGGAGACGCGACATCCACAATTTGAATTTCGCGTTGTAAGAAACCTGACCCTGAAATTAACCGGAACATATCCTTTTCGAATCTCTTATGCAAACCAGTTAAAAAACCTAGCTCTCAATAATAGCAAGAAATTTCAAGAATGGAGACGCGACATCCACACTTTGAATTTCGCATTTAAATTATTTAATAATAAACTAGATGCCCCAGAACTTCTTCAAAATTTAAATATTCGAGTCCCTGATATAAGAGAATTAAAAATGATCACTTTTTCAAAATTTCAGAATCTATGTCACCACTGAACAAAATGCTCAGTCTAGTAAACAATAGGGTGACCATTTTCTTAAGAAGGCAATGCGGGACGGAAAAAAAAGGTCATCATCTTCCAAAATCCAAGTGAAGAGCAAAAATAAAAGGTCTTCACCTCCCAAATCCAAGTGAAGAGCAAAAAAAAAAGGTCCTCACCTCCCAAATCCAGGTGAAGAGCAAAAAAAAAAGGTCTTTATCTCCCAAATCCAAGTGAAGAGCAAAAAAAAGGTCCTCACCTCCCAAAATCCAAGTGAAGAGCAAAAAAAAAGGTCTTCACCTCCCAAATTCCAGTGAAGAGCAAAATAAAGGTCCTCACCTCCCAAATCCTAAAATGCGGGACAATGCGGGACAAAATGGTAAAATGCGGGACGAATAGTCACCCTAGTAAACAAGCAAGTCTCTGATAGAGATGTAGATATCTTTAACGATAATTATAGAAAGTTGGTTAGTATAAAAATAAATTAGACTAGTTATACTGTATTTTATTGTATTTCTATATTATTATTATTATAATTGTATTGTATTTTTTTCCCAGTACTATGTAATTGGACTTGTGCACTACTGTGCAAATCTGTATAGTTACTGGTTAAATAAATAAATAAATAATGCTATAAAAAAATTTTAATTAGAGATGCACAAGTAAGTAAATATCTTTTAAACATACATTCTATTAATATTTGTTAGTAATTTTTATATTTTGAAGCATATTTTAGTTATTAGTAATATTTTTATTTATTATTAGTTATTGGTTTTTGAAGCAATGTAAATAAGCACCAAAATCGTGATAAGAAAAGTAATAATTATGGTATAAAGACAGATAAAAATAAAGAATAAAGATACCTGATGGCTGACGATTCAGAGCAACCTGTAGCAAATTGTAGATTAGATGGAATCGTACTTTTCACTCACAAAACAACACGAAAAAAAATTAACAACAAAACTATAAAACTCACTTAAGAAGCGTAATTAATAATAATAATTTAAAAAATCACTCCCCCCACCAGTATATCACGGATTAAAAATTAAAAACACAATTTTATTTAATGATTCCGTCCTTATTTTAATTTAATGATTATCATTATTTTTATTGTTGTTTAGTTGTTAAATTAGTTGTTTTGAACTAGTAAATCGTGGGATATCAGGAGAAGTGTAACAAGTGACTGGAGTAAGGGTGCCAGTATATCGCGCTTGTCCGTCCGGGGCTCCGGTGTACGCGTTATGCGCCTGCGTCGGATACCCGGAGCCGTCGTTCTACCACCAGATGTATTACTACCCCCGTTTATCTCCTGTACCTACAGATGTTCAACTTGACAGTCGGCCATTGAATGCCACTATAATCGAACATTAACTCAGAAAAATATTACACGAAAATATTTAAAAAAGCCTAAAGCTACATTCAAAGCTCTTAAATTAGTCGACTATAGACTATGACTTGCGCACTGTTAATTGTCACTAAAAGTTTGTCATATGGTAACGCAAGCAATCGTTCAGAGCTCCAAATATAATACGTTACACATTGTCGATTGAAGATAGTTTTCCAAACTTATAGTTAGAACCCTGCGCGGATAAGATTTTCTCCACGACCACTATAGAATTTACCAATTTTAAAACCAATTTTGACTACAGAAAGTTAATATTCTAACACAAGAGTTGGAATTTTATTCTAAAGCACTTATTTTCTTATGCATTTTGCGTGTATTTCATTCCATCACTTGTTATGGAATAACTATTCCATGTTTGTTGTCTTTTGTTTTTGTAGGGTTACATTAAGATATATGCAACGTTTACATTAAATAAATGCAACATAACTTCCTAACCTAAAGTAGTGGCCGATGTGCGATAAATTAAATTAAAATTAAACAAATAATAAATAAAATAAATTAGTTTAATTATTTGATTAATTTGTTATGTAATATAAATTATTTGTTAAGATAAAATGTTTGTTAAAATAATTATTTGTTAATTTATTTTCTGGTGGTCGTGGAGAAAGTAGGGTCTGTGACTCGCTTGGAATGAGAAAATTCGATGCTCGTGGTTTGTTCCACTCGCATCGAATTTTCTCATTCTAACCTTGTTATAGAATATACTATTCTGTATCCGCATCCGATCCGCATCCGCAGCTTTTGTAAATAATAAATCCTAATCTGATCCGCATCCGCAAAAATATCCGCACAACAGGTTTTGCTGTCAGTTTGGAAAGAACTAACATGTTTCTCCTTATTTGGTAATTGCTGTTCTAAATCACTACTGACAATTTTTGGATTTAAACTAAAACTAAACTAAGGGACGCCATAAGTTTTGGGGCCTAGATGCGTTAATTATTTTGAAACCTAGAGAGAGAAAAAAAATTTGGGGGGCTTTAGCGTTCTTTTTCGTAGGGAGTAGGTGGCGTGCTGAATTTTTTAAATCTACTGACTTTTTCCTACCCAGTTAAAAAATAGGGCCCTCCTTAGTTTACGCCTTTTTGATCCGTGTAGTTTTGAAAACTTGTAAATATTTCATTTTCGAAAGACCGTATCACAAAATCTACATAAGATAGAGACCTGCGGTTGAAATTTTTAAAATCCTGAAGATCTAGAAAGCTTTAGACCTCATTTTGAAACTAAAAAAAAAATGAAATTTTTAATTTTTTAAGTTTTTTTTCTGATATATCAAAAAATCCTTACTTAAGATCAATAAAATATAAAGAACTACGGTTTAAATTTTTGAAATCTTCGTATATTTTTTAGTTTAGAAAAAAATTGAGGCCCTAATAAACCAACTTTTACAATAAATACGAATCATCAAACAAAACCATTGCAAAAAGGTCAAAAAACGAAAAAATCTTAAGGGGTACCCCTTACGATTTTTTCGATTTTTGGGCAAATTTTTTTTCTCTCTGATTTACGTCAAAATATGTATACTTATGAATTTAGAGTCGTAGATCTCAAAAATAAACTCCGTTACAAGCTACGGTTTACCGTTTTAGAATTAATACAAAAAAAAAAACGCTAGAAAATGACAGTATTTCAAAAAATGAATATGAGAGGGCACTTTAAACATATTTTTTAGACTCCCCACCCTAAAATTGGTCTATATATAAATTAAAACAAAAAAAAAAATCAGCTGTGGCTACCACAAGACTGACCGCCATCACAAAGTACAAAGTATGCTGCTTTATTAAAAAATGTCTCAAATAAAAGTTGTTAGTTATTGCTTTTATTGCAACTTTTGTTAAATAAATTTTTTCGAAATATTTCTCTGTTGTGAAATATTTGCAAAAATCTTAAAACCGACACGAGTAAACTCCCATTTCTAATTAACCGATTTTTAACCAAAGTTGATCAACTCGTTCCATTGATGTCAAAAGCTTAAATATGAACTTTCATAAAAATCCTTTCAGTCGAATTTGCTCTGCACGTGTACACGGACTAACAGACAGACAGACAGACAGACATACAGACAGACAGACAGACAGACAGACAGACAGACAGACAGACAGACAGACAGACAGACAGATAGACCGACAGACATCATGCTAAAAACCAAACCAAAGACAGACGGACGGACGGACGGACAGACCGACAGACTCAATTCGTGGAGATCCATCGAAATGTCAAAATCGGTATGATCACAATACCTCCCTTATACCGTGTGATCATAATTTCTTGTCAGTTATATAACAGTAAACAATGAGCTTAAAAATATCAAAACTGTATTCTATCTCATATCTAAAAATTCCAATTTAACAAAGAACCAATCAGTAACGATATTGTACATGTTGTTCGTTAACTCATTGGCGTGTAGAGAAAAAGTAGTGGTTTTTGTTAAGATATATTATTGTTTTTTTCGTTATTATTGTTGTTGTTGATATTATTGTTACTAAGATTGTAATTGAAAGACGATTGTTGATCGAGGTTAGCTCTTAGAGGTAAGTGAAATATTAAACATACATAACCCAATATAAAAATCGAATCTACGTCTATGTGTGCATGTTCTTGGAAATAAATTTGATAACAAAATGTTTCTGTCAACTATTGCATAACTGACAAGAAATTATGACCGCTCTGTATATGTTGGCGGTCGGTAAAAATTTGTATAATTTGCGCGAGAAAATAAAGTAAAACGATAATAATCACTAGGTCCTCTTGTAAAATCGATTTTTTTATTTTTCTTTAAAAAGTATTTAGGTTTACCATATTTATTTTCATTTTTCACTCAAGCAGTGCGTTTCTTGTAATGATTTCCTTCTTCCTGATGATATTCTGCATCCTTAAACCATATTTAGATTGAAGCTAACTGAGTCGCACAGATTTCAGAGACATTAGCAATATTACAAGACAATATCTCGGCAAGTAAAACACATCCATGTTATTGTCTGTAGAAGACAATACTAGTAGTACAAAGAGATAGATCTACACAACTTATGTATATGTGTTTGTGTTTAAATGTAACATGTAATCGATGGTCACATCTCCATATGTTCGAGTGTTCGTGTGCAACACAATTCTGTTTCCTGTTCTATGTATTCCGCATGTTTTACTCTCATATGTTAACATCACAAAGGGTAACTGTCGAACTGAAATTTCTGTGGTGGAAACATTAGCCTAAATGTCTTGGTTCGGATTCATTTGACAGTGACTCACGTTAATTATACCCAAGGGCTAATTTATTGAGGATTTTAGAAGATTATTATTATTATTATTAGAAAATCAAGGATCTGAAGCCAAGGCTTATTTTGCTCCGTAAAAGTAATACTATACATAGTGTACATAAACTTACATGAAACACTGTACATAAAAAAACAACAGAAATTGAAAGAAATAAAGAGAAAAACAATATAAATATGGCAGTCTATAATTGAAGGTCTAAAATGTTCTTAAAATTATTGACACTACCGGAGAACGCTGGAAGGTAAGCTATTCCATATATGGAAAACACGGCTAGTCAAAAAATTACCCCGCACATTTTTCTTAAATTTATTTCGTTTTAGTTTGAAACTATCTCCTCTTAGACGTATGTCGGTGTTGAAAGTATGTTGAAAGTATATAAGTATATATACAAGTCGTACTGGAAATCGCCACGCACTATTTTGAACAAACGAGGGATGTATCTAAAGTTCTGGGAATTTAGCTATAATTTTTATTATTTTGTTAATTTTCGTCAATATTACAATGTAGTTTTTCAACATAATCTCCATTTAACTGAATACATTTATCCCAACGATAAACTAATTTTTTTAAGCCGTCCTCAAAGTATCAGACCTATTGAGTTTCTGTTCTGGTCCCAACAGCCTTGGCACCCAGCGCTGCGAAACCTTGCTAACGCCCAAACAATCATGCAAGATGTCATGAACTTGTCGTGTACCTATCCCTAGGCGTACACTAATTTGAAGAATAGTCATTCGCCTGTCCTCTTTCAGTAGGTCTTCGACGGCAGTAATGTTTCTTTCATTTACCGACGTGCTTGGGCGCCCACTGCGTGGATCGTCTTCTAGTGATGTTCTACCGGTTTTAAAACGATCGATCCACCGATAAACAGTACTTTTGGATTCTGCAGACTCACCAAATACTCCTTGCAGACGCTGAATAATTTCTGATGTTTTCACACCTTCTTTCCACAAAAAGAAAATTATTGGTCTTTGAGATTTTGCTGCGTCTTTCATGGTTACAAAAACAGTGCTATGAAAATGCGTCTATATCAGTTGAACACCTAAATCAGACTGAACAATATTGCACTAGATAGTTGCATAAACATGTCAAGACTTATTTCTGACATTTGTCATTCTTTGCAGACATACACACTAAGCTTCAATAGCGCTCAGATCAGTTTGTGTTTATTTGCTACAGTGAAAAAAGTGAATTACATCTGTTGATAAAGCATTACTTTTTGCGTGGAAAAACCAGCAAGGAAACTGAAACAAAGATTAAAAAGTATTATGGGAACTCTGCTCCGTTGCATGGAATCATTTACAAGTGGTTCACTGAATTTCGTTGTAGTCGCATAAGCATGTATTTTTAGTATTTCCAGAGATTTTAAAGTAAGATTAAAATTAAGAGATATTGAAATTCAGTTAATAAAAAAAATAATTAATTACAATGAGTAACATCAAAATTATTTTATGCATTGTAAAAATAACTTTTGTTCAAACTTATTGTCTAATAAATTTGAACACTGATATAACCTAGAACAATTTTTAGATTTTAATTCCAGGAAATGCTACCCGAACCCTTATATAAACGGCGTTCACTGTAGACGGAGATCAGAAGTAATTGGTCCGGTTCGCGAAAAGATCTAGAATTGTTGAATTCTTAGAAGCTCTGTGTCTATTATCTGGTGGCTTGCTCGATCCTGTTTCTTTTTTGTTTTATCAATTTTTCATATATATTTTTCATTGAATTTAAACTAATTCTAAATCTTAAATTGTAATAAATTTTTAAGTTAATTCGACAACCAGCTTTTTATTTAACATGTATAACCCTTAAGTGGGTTCGGGAAGCAAACTCAGACTGCTTTGAGTCACTCTGTCTCACTCCAGAACGTTCGAGAAAACGCCTAAACGCCTTTCCTCGAGCGACCTGGAGTTAAACAGAGTTACTCGGAACACTCTGAGCTTGCTTCTCGAACCCACCTCTTCACTTTTAACAACTTAAATGATCAGCTACCTAGACTAACTACAAGATGTGTGTCCATCGGTTAGTAAGTACCAAAACATATATTTAATTCACCTATTATCATAATGAATCCTGAATAAATTTACGCCTAGTACCCAAACTCCTTAGTCAGGAATTCCACTGCAGTTTGAGCTTATAATTCTTATATTCCGAATTTTTGTTTTTGTTACAAAACAGTCTTCGGACACTGGCTTCCGGTTTAATGACCCTCTTCTGTCCGGCACGAAGACTGACGATAGTATGGTGATGCCACATCGGAGGCTGAATTGGACGTTAAACATTCATAATTATTGTACTTATTAAAACAGTAAACATTTCGATATGTTTACATTATATCGCTCGCTAAATAATTGATACCAACGATACGATTTAAAATTTCGTACTACGAGTCCGCTACAAAATTAACAATAAAAACAAACCTGTTTGAACTTCTAGCGATAACCAGCGATTCGCACTTCCACTTCTCTTCTACTGTAACCGCAGCCTAAGGAAGTGCTGAATTACGAATTATCGTACGAGAAACATTTGAACACCGGACAAGATATTCAAAGACATTAAAAACAACACCTTTGCTCCACTCTTCTAAATTCATCTTGGGAGAGGCTTATGATAAAAGTAGTGTTTCGTTTTTCCTTCAGATATTTAGACAGATATCATATATCTCGTTTATATGTTTAATTATTGGGTTTAATACGTATTCCAAATATATTAGTTTCAAAGCAGATATAACTGGTTTTAGATTAACATAAAGCCAATGGTGCAGATCAAATATCAGTAGAATCATATTGGATGAAATTCTGTTGGAGAGTAACTAACAGAATGTTGTATGCTTCTCATGTATATCTGCTTAATGAATTAGAATGTAATAACTAGAGTAGAAGATTATTTTGTAACTAACTTCCAACAAGTGCACTGTATTAGTATTATTATAATTGTTTGCTTCATTGCATGTTGGAATGTATTCTCTGTTACCTTTTTGTCTCTAAAAGTTTTCCTTTTCATATGTTGGTATTATTTAATTAGGTATACAGGGCGTATTTTTCATCCCTTTTTGTCAACCCCTTTTTTCTCAAAAATGTTATGTAGCAAGTTGGGATTTTAATTTACCAAAGTCTATCCCAATAAATGAACGATATTCTACAATTTTGAAAGAAGTCCGATGAAGGTCATATGACTAATATGATCTTGTTTGAATATAAGTTTGTATAAGCTTTACATATAACTATAATATAACAAAACAAAAAGTTCAGTTTATTTTTCGTCAGACATCGTACTTATTCACACATTGCGCTTAACATACTTAAAAGATACTTTATTTCAACAACATTGTATCTACTTTTATGACAAAAGCAAACATAAATATTTATTTAGGTCCTTATTTAACCTACTTCTTACACTTTTTATAACTTATGAGAATAAACGTGATAAAAATATAACCAACGTTCTGTGTGTACACATTCATAATTTATAGCAAAAGAAAATCTTATGTGACATTGTTACCGTTATAGAAAATAATTCAGGATTTTGTGTTGTTTATTTTTATTTTTTAGAACTAGACTCGAGCTTTTAGAGACAAAATAAAGCACACTATACACTATCCATTCTCCTCAATTAAGTCATCGATGTTGCTAAGCGTATTGATAAATTTAAATCCAAAGAATTTACTATTTTGCTTAGCCGTAATTTTGTTTTGGACCTTTTTTGACCTCAATCAAGGCGTCTAATTTCATATATAAACTACAGGCCAAATGTTAGTAACCCCAACACTACATAATATACAGTGAATTTATTTTTTAATGCAACATGAACTATGTCATTACCATGGATACAGTTTTTGACAGCAATATAAATCGTGTTCATTTTCATTTGCAACATAGACAATTAGTGTGTATACTTTTGCTCATTGCTGATTTAAAAATGAATCAACATGTATACAGATGAAGAAAAAATAATGATGGTAACTTGGTATAACTCCCAAATGAGTTTAAGAGTAGTTTCTGCTGTATTTAGTGCAACTTATCCAGATCGGCCAATACCAAATCCCTCTACAATTTCAAGACTAGTTAATAAATTTCATCGCGAAGGATGTCTTAAGTTAAAACATAATAAAAAAAGAACAACATCCCACGTGCTTACAGAAGAGAAGAAGTTGGAAATATTATTACAAGTGGAAGAAAACAATTAAGATCAATTTCACAAACCGTTGGTGTCATTATTGGACCTGTTTTTAACTTCTTAAAAAAAGAAAAGTTTCGATCATACAAATTTCAAAATCATCAAGAATTGTTAGAAAGGGACGCAGCAGTACGTATGGATTTTTGTTTTTAAATGTTTGAAAAAATAAATTCCGACCCAACAATGCTTCAAAGAATTTTATTTACTGACGAAGCAACGTTTACTCTAAATGGTGAAGTACACAGACAAAATTTTAGGTATTGGAGTCGAGAAAATTTACATTTGTTTCATTCCTCCCGAACTCAAAGGCCGCAAAAATTAAATGTTTGGCCAGGGATAATAGGAACCAATATTATAGGACCTTTTTTTTTATTGACGGTAACCTTAATGCCGCAAAATATCTAGCCCCTTTGCAAAACCAAATATTACCTGCGTTGCGAAACCTGAATATTAATGGAAAAGTATGGTTTCAACATGATGGCGCATAAGTCCATTATCGATTCGATCATACAAATTTCAAAATCATCAAGATTTGTTAGAAAAGGATGCAGCAGTACGTACGGATTTTTTTAAAACCATATTTACTAGCAAAATCAAAAAATTTATTGAAAATACAAATAAAAAAAAAAATAATAATAAATAAATAACTAATAAAAACTTATAATAAATGTTCAAAAGTTTCTCCGTTTACTTGCATACAAAATGTTAAGCGATCATAAAAAAGAATCAAAACATTCAGCAATTGCTCTTGAGGTATATTGTTGGATGCTTGAACAATTTTGTCTTGCAGTTCAACAACATCCCTAAGTTCTCCATTATATAATTTGACCTTTAAATATCCCCAATAAAAAAAATCATTGGATGCCAAATCCAGAGATCTCGCTGGCCAATTCATCGACCCTCCTCTTCCAATCCAGCTATTTGGGAAAGTTCTATGTAAATATTCTTTTACTATTCTAGAATAATGGACTTATGCGCCATCATGTTGAAACCATACTTTTCCATTAATATTCAGGTTTCGCAGCACAGGTAATATTTGGTTTTGCAAAAGGGCTAGATATTTCGCGGCATTAAAGTTACCGTCAATAAAAAAAGGTCCAATAATATTGGTTCCTATTATCCCTGCCCAAACATTTAATTTTTGCGGCCTTTGAGTTCGGGAGGAATGAAACAAATGTAAATTTTCTCGACTTCATTTCCTAGAATTTTGTCTGTGCACTTCACCATTTAGAGTAAACGTTGCTTCGGCAGTAAATAAAATTCTTTGAAGCATTGTTAGATCGGAATTATTTTTATCAAACATTTCAAAACTAAAAACCGTACGTACTGCTACGTCCTTTTCTAACAAATCTTGATGATTTTGAAATTTGTATGATCGAAACTTTTCTTTTTTTAAGAAGTTAAAAGCAGATCCAATACTGACACCAGTGGTTTGTGCAATTGATCTTAAAGTATTTTGATTGTTTTCTTCCACTTGAAATAATATTTCCAGCTGCTTCACTTCTGTAAGCACGTGGGATGTTGTTCTTTTTTTTTATTATTATGTTTTGACTTAAGACATCCTTCGCGATGAAATTTATTAACTAGTATTGAAATTGTAGAGGGATTTGGTATTGGCCGATCTGGATAAGTTGCACTAAATATAGCAGAAACTTCTCTTAAAGTCATTTGGGAGTTGTACCAAGTTACCATCATTATTTTGTCTTCATCTGTATACATGTTGATTAATTTTTAAATCAGCAATGAGCAAAAGTATACACACTAATTTTCTATGTTGCAAATGAAAATGAACACGATTTATATTGTTGTATAAAACTGTATCCATGGTAATGACATAGTACATGTTGCAGTAAAAAATAAATTTACTGTATATAAACTACAGGCCAAATGTTAGTAATACCCCAAGAGTACATAATATATAATGCTTCGACACAAAAGGAAAAAATATAGAAAAGTTCAGAAAAGTGTATTTCTAAGAAATATAGAATATATTTATAATTTAAAACTTGTAGTTTTTTCTTTTATTTTATTTTAATTAGGCTTTGAATCTTTTTTGCGTCTCGCAGGATTTTATATTCCATATATTTTAAGTTCTATGCGAAAATGAATGCTTACGTATGTATTATTACATACGTAAACATTCATTTTAAAGGCGCATAGGTAAGAAATAGTTAATTTTTATAGTTTTAATCGTTTAACTCTCTTAACTTATTTACTCTCTGACAATACTCCAGTCCACCTTAAATTTGTTATTCTTGCCAAATAAACGAATCAGTTTTATTTCAAAAATTGTACACAATTATCTTTTTAGTTAGGACAACATGATGGTTACGACACATGGTAAGAATGACCAACAATAATAAAGTAAATAAAATAAACAGCAAGAAATCAAAATTTGTAGAAATTGAACGTGAAAAACTGGCATAGACTTGTATTGGAACTTAGAAGATACGAATCTATGATCGCACAGACTATAGTCCTACCGACTGCGCCACTTTTAAACTGAAATATAACGAATACTTACGAATGTCTCATTAATACCGTATGATAAATAACAAATATAGTATGTTATATTGCCAATTAAGTAATTTATATACATTATATATCTGAAAAACTCCCACACTCTAGATATTTATATAATTTTATTATCTAGATAAAATTAAAACTTTAAGGTTAACCATGACGTTTGATTAACAGTTATTTCGTCCGGATATAGATGTCAGAAGTACAGATTATAGGTTAGTTTGTGTGTATTGATAGCTTGTTATGGTCCATATGTTGGGCCATTGCTTTATTATCCATGAGGCCACAGAGCGCGTAATTAGACCGATTAGATTACCACTGTTGACAACTCAAATATGACGATGCCCAACAAGTATAAATAGAACAGTATTCCACTATTCAAGACGGAAAATTTATGTTATTTCATAGGTAATAAAGAAAATAACAGATAGTAAAGAAAATAATAGATAATAGATAAAAAAGAACTCATTTTATAAATACATTTTAAATTACAAACTTGCAGGAATTGTCGTATACAAAATAAAGTTCAGAAGATTGTAAATTCCATTTGGAAATAGAAATGCAAGTCATGTCGTAAAAGTGGATTTCAGCCAAGTATATTTGTTAGTTACTACCAAAAAGTACAATGACTGAACAGCTGTTCCAGCTCACAAAAACTAAAATACACGTTGTAGATTTCTTTCTGTGATAAATTGTACGTTGAAACGTAAACTGTAATAGAATTTTCTACTAAAATTCAAAAAAACTCGTTAATTTTCTTTTGCTTATTTCCCTCATATATTATCTACCAATGAGATTTCGTGAAATTTCAACGAATAACAACAGTTTTACACAGAATAAATACAGGTTAGCTTTTGCCAAAAAATTAACAGCGATTAAACTACGTTGAGCTTTTAAATACGCATAAATAATTTATTTACTGTGAATTGCACTAAAAACTAAACAAATCATACACGCTATTCCAAAAGTTTAAGCGGAACTAAATGGAATTTATATTTTTGTAAGTTGTCACAAGCTTTTAACAAGTGAAGTGGGCTTTTGTTAAACAAAATTATCAAAAGCCTTATTTAAACGATAAAAGTCTCTAGTTTTCAAAAACTAAAGTCTGTTTCTTTGGTTTAAGTGGAACTATACTCTATTTCAAATTAGAAAAGAGTAGATAGCGCTGCGAACCTAGTACGACTTACACAGGACAAATACAGTATAGCGGGAAATTTAAAATAAGTTACAACTAGGGCATGGGCGTAGTAACAGGGTTAGCAAGTTTTTTTTATATAAAAAGGAATTGGTTAATATGATGTTAAAATAAACAAGGCAGATAATACACTTACGTTATTTATACGACATAAATTCAGTATAATGGAAAATTTGAAAAAGTTAAAAAAAAATATTAATTTTTAAAAATTATGTATTACATGTAAAAAGGGAGATTTGGCTAAAAGAATTTAAATAAAACAATAAAACAAACAATATATCTTTACAGCTAAAGCTTCTTATTTAAATATTTGTTGTAAATAAAAATTAAAAATATATGTATATATGAAAGTCTAAATATTATATCAATAATTTCTTATTTGGGCAATATCAGCTGGGCTGTCTTTTGGCCTCACATTAGTCTTCTATCTTGATCTGTTAATTGTCAAGTGTCAAAAAATATTTATATGTCAGATAAACTAAAAAATATATAACTGCGTAAAAACAAATTACATGGAGGATTTTCTCCATAAAATATACGCCAAGAATATAAATAAAAATCTAAATATGTAAATAACAACAAAATATACGACAAAAATAAAATAATATTATTATCTGTCTCATTTTGTAATACGTAATTAACAGGGAAAGTTCATTTTTTATGTTGTATATTAACATAGTATTGGTTCATACGTATACGCCAAAGTCTGTTTACACCACAACAGTCACCAAAGTAACCAGATCTAGTTTCGTATTACAAATTGAGACGGATTATATAAATAATATATATTCCCAACGTACTGCACTGAACATCTGTCAACTTGGACTAAAAACAATATTTTAATATTGTAATAGGGGTGGGATTCTAAACCAATCAGAAACAAGGACAAACAGCTCCTATCTTATCCTATCCTATCGAACTACAGTTCGATTCCTGTCAGTTTTATTTTTTCTTTTTTTTTTTGCTTAAATTATTTTTATTTTGTTTAAATTATTTTGTCAAAATTCTAGTTATATTTTGGTAAATGTTGCATTTAATTTTTAAAAGCATAAATTTAATAACCAGCGGGAAGTGTTGAAATTATAATTTAATTTTATGTTTGAATGTATACGAAATCAGAGGGGCGGAGCTTATGATTAGGCGCAATTTTCAAAATCTTAATGAACCTTACTATATAAAAAAATACTGCACATGTTTAGAAACTTAAATAATAGTATTAAGCATTAGAATTAAAATTCATGAAAAAATATTTTGACATAAAATTTGTTTTGGCATCCCAAATAATGATCATTCACTTACTAAATACCTGCGAAACCCTGAAATGTGTGAAAATTCACACTTCACATCAATTTTTTATTTATTTTTTTCCTGGCTGTTATTTTTCTCTTAAAGAATTCTAAGTGTGTCGCAGAATAAAAAAGGTTGTAAAGCACTGCTCTACCCCTTAGACGTTGATAATCTATTATTATTGATATCACCATATGCTTATCATTCCAACCACTCACGTGACAGTATTTTCAGGTAAAAATTTTCAGTTTTTCCAATTTATCCTAATATAAATTGGTTTGACGGTTAGAATTTTTAAAAGCTTGTTCTAAAATCGATTATATTCACATACGTTGATATAAATCAGCCTCTACACATGAAATATATAGCAAAAAAGGATCAGGTTAAACTTTTAAAAATATTTCACTGTGTATCTTTCATCTTCAATAAATATTAAGTTGCTACGATCCGATAATTAAAAATTTCAGCTTCAATTTTAATCTCGCATTGAGATAATTCAGTTTAAATAAAAATTTTGCGTAATTACGATCTGCGTTCTATCAGCCTTTAAATTAAAACGTTCATGGATAAAAATCCACGAACGGTACAGAAATCTTCATCATCCAGCCTCTTTTGCCACTGCTCATACATTTCCCCAAGTTTCAATCCATGTCAATAGACGATATATAAAGTGACGTCAGCAACACTAACTACACTTTCAAAACTAGCGTTCACTCTATGCTAGGCCAATATAATTAAAAAATGTACGATAAATAGGAAAGAATAAATAATAACTTCAATATATGGGTTATGTCATCTGTCAGTGTCTCATGCAATATCAGCGTTTAGCGTGTGCTCAACCAGTAACCCAGTACGCTTGTTTTCGGAACCGATTATCAGCGCTGATTTACCAGCTTTCTGTATGTTCGCGGCCTTAGGCCTTATCACACTAGAGTTATTATTCAAGTCTAAACTTGGAAAATTAAAGTCTTTGCATTCGAATCGAAGTCTTGTGTGTGTGACAGCATACCAAAAAACCTAGGTCTTTAAGTCTGAGAAAATACATACATCGAGATATATTTCCCCTGTCTCTAGAAGACAGAAGTCCAAGTCTTCTAATGCTTGTGCGCGACCTCTCTCTCTCTCTCTCTCTCCTCTCAGTCAGATCAAGTGAGATGGGTGTAATGTTAACATTATGTACGCAGACGCAAGTTACTTTTCCCTGTTTCGCGTGTGATAGCTGAAGACGTGAAGACTTGAATCCTGGAAGAAGACTTACTAAATAAAACTGGGATAGCGTTCTAGTGTGATACGCTCTTTACATGGCGGACATATTCAGTCTGCCCAATGAAGTGAGTATTTCTCTGCAGGGGTCATATACAAATATTTTTAATTTAAGAAATAAAATGGATACCTTCAAAAAGAAGCTAGCTCTTTGGAATAGTCGCTTACAAGATAGGGTGACCATCTTCTTAAGAAGGCAATGCGGGACGGAGCCAAAAAAAAAAGTCCTCACCTCCCAAATCCAAGTGAAGAGCAAAAAAACAAAAGGTCCTCATCTCCCAAAATCCAAGTGAAAAGCAAAAAAAAAGGTCTTCACCTCCCAAATCCAAGTGAAGAGCAAAAAAAAGGTCGTCACCTCCCAAATCCAAAATACGGGACAATGCGGGACTTTTGCCGGATGCATCTTAATGCGGGACGAATGGTCACCCTATTACAAGAGGAAGATCAAGAAATGTTTCCACTTTTGGAAGAATTTTTGATTGCTGCTGTTGTCAACCAGCAAGTCATATCCAACATAAGTCAAAATTGAATAGCATTAGCTGAAAATATTAATAATTATTTTCCTGAAAATGAGGATCCTCGTAAAGGTAACCTCTGGATTAATAATCCATTCTTGGAAGATATAAAGTCATGTGCACTTGCTCCTCGTGAAAAAGCAAATCTGATCGAGTTGTCTTCTGATGTCAGTCTGGTGTCTAGACATAAAATTTAATCATTGTCTCAATTTTGGAAATCGCTAGAAAAAGAACATCCATCTTTGAGTTTATAGCTATCAAATTATTGATCATGCCATGCCAATAATAAAAACTAAACAGAGAAATCGAAAGGATGTCAAAGCAGTGCTTCGTCTCCCAGAAACAACTTTGCAGCCATGTTTATCAATTTATCTTAGCTTTCAGCCGGTCCGCGATATATTTATCCTATTTTCACTGATCCGCAGGTGCTAAAAGGTTGAAGAACACTGATCTAACACTGAAGAATCTTTCTCTAAAAATAACTAACCAGAAGAATCTAAAATTAAACTTTTAAACTGTCAGAAGTAAAACTTCTAATCTAGATTTAAGATAAACATTTATTTAGACAATACTGTTTACATACCCCTATGAAAGCAAGTGATACCACGCGTTTATCACGTTTGAAATGTGGGTTGCCTACTCTGTTCGAAAATTTACATACTTATTTTCTGGCGTAGCATGGAAGTTTCCAGTTTGTAGTTATAATGCAAATGGTGATTTCATACCAGGGCCAGGAATAGGCCCAATCTAATCATTGGAATTGTAGGGCTGTAGACCCGGACGCTAGAGGCTGAAGGGCGCTGGGCGCCACCTCCACCTAGTTACAATTACAGGCATCAGAGGCAGTGGTGTAGCTTCAATATTCGCCCGCGAATATTTTCTTGAGGGCCTTTCTATTTTCGTCAGTACCAAACTCCGCAACATATATATATATTAGAAGGGCCGGAAAGAAATCTATTATTTTAGAGTATACATTTTTTTCCAGAAATTTTTATTATATATAAGTACAAAATATAATTTCCATCATTATTTATTACAGCTTCTCAAAGTTGTACTAATTTTGATACCCTCTCTAAAGAAGTTTTCTGGTTTTGACTTGAAATAACTCATCAGGTGGTTTTCTATTATTATTATTATATTATTTATTTTACATCGGCCTTTATTTCTGCAACGAGGCTAATCGCCGATGCCAGGGGGCGAGCTCCTACACCTGGATGAGGGGTGAATGGTTGTGAAAATGAGAGTAATGTAAACATATAATTCTCGCCCGAATAATATCACCAACGAAGCAGGCTCGAACCACCGACCGGACAGTCAGACTGATTCTAACAGTCTAAAACCGCACGACTTAATGCGCTCGGCCACTCCGTTGGCAGGTGGTTTTCTACATCGGTGATATTTCAAAAAATATATATATATATATTTCTGAGTGTATGTTTCTCAGACTTGAATAGGTGAACATTGGAAGGCACTAGATTGGGTGAATACGGTGGGTATGGAATAATTTCCTAGTTTAGGTCCTGAATTTTTCGCGGGTTACTTTTGCTGAGTGAGAACATGCATTCTAAATCCGCATTCAGAGCTCTGAAATTAATAGACTATAGACTATAGTTTGTAGTCTGTTGATTGTCACTCACGAGTTTGTGATATGATAAGACGTGCAACCGTTCAGACCTCTAAATTTGAAACGTTGTTCGTTGCCGATTGTGGAAAATTCTAAACTTATAGCAAGTTTCATAAGGTATGATTTTGCCGCACGCGTTGAAGTTAGAAAACAAGCCACGAAGCGACGAGTTTTCTAATCAACAAGTGCATCAAAAAGCATTATGTAACAAATTCTTTATACTATTTTTTTTATTTTGCTTTTTCATGAATTTTAAAATAATAAATTTGCGTTATATATTGAAATAACATCCCCGATTAGGGAATTTGGTACGTGAATGTAGTAGTTGATCAGACTGGTTTAACAGTTTTATATTTTTTAAGATAGCTATCAATAATGTTTTACAAAATTTGCAGGTTAATTTACCAATTTTATGAAATAAATTGTTTTAGACCGGGAGCTCATGACATTTTTGGTCTCCGATTTCATACAGCATGCCTTTTGGAGGAGAGAATATTTACCCTGTGACAACAAAAAAAGGGATGGTACTAAACCCCTGCACGCTTTCCAGTCATAGCGAAAATTGCATTTCCACTTGCACAAAATTTTTGTGTTTTTCTCTGATTTTTGCTTGCCCTTTTGTCAAAAGAAAGTTATAACAAATTTAAAGTCTTTTAATTATAGGCATGCTGTATGAAAACGCGGAAAATCATATTTTTTTATTACAAGATCACATGACCGTTTGAGCCCTTTGGGACCCTCCGAATCGCATGCATATATTTAAAAGACTTTAAATTTGTTATAACTTTCTTTTGACAAAAGAGCAAGCAATATTAAATCAGAGAAAAACACAAAAATGTTGTGCAAGTGGAAATGCAATTTTCCCTATGACCGGAAAGCGTGCAGGGGTTTAGTACCATCCCTTTTTTGTTGTCACAGGGTAAATATTCTCTCCTCCAAAAGGCATGCTGTATGAAATCGGATACCAAAAAGTGTCATGAGCTCCCGGTCTATTTATTGTCATAATGAAACCCATTATAATACCCAATTCAGCTTCATAATAACTCTCTTATGAAGGTAAAATAGAAAAAAATATATGTATTTTGTGCTTTAAAATACTGGATTTCTTTCCAGTCCCCCTAATATATTAATTTCAGTTCTACATATGTTTTTGTATGTTTTATATATTTTTACTTCACATGTTTTTCTTCGATTCTTGGTATCTTGAGCTCAAAAACATAAATTTTAAAACTTTTATCGATCTATCCCCCTTTAACATTGTATCACTTTTTTCTTTGATAAGATAACTAGTTGTTTCACAAGGTGTTCAGAATATATGTATGTGAAGAAGCTAAAAAAGAGAGGTAAAAGAAACTAGGTAAGAATAGGAGGAAAAGAGCGAAACCAGAAAATAAATGGACCAGTCACAGTGAAAATAAATGGAGGTGTGCTTTCAATTCTTCAAAGTGAGAGCATGTGTGATAAGATGCCAATTGCTACGATGTAACTAAAGTGCCCTAGGATTGAACGTATTCACAGGATAATGTCTGGACTACCGTTATGCCAAAATAAACTAAGAAACGAATGTATTTAGGGGTGGAAATCAAGGGTAGAACAACCATTTACTTCTGTAAGGTCAAATAAAGTTCAAGAATAATGCTAGTTTCATTGCTTTCAGTAACTTTTCATGTGACAACTTTTAAATTATGTTTTTCCACTTTAAATTTCCCTAAAATTCATTGAGATAACATAGAGAACGTAAACATAGCTTATAGTGTAGTACAACAGTGACACAAACATTGAACGTGAAAAAAAAGTGAAACAGTGAAACAAATATTGTTTAAAATTAAAAGACAAATCTTTTATTAAAATACAATTTTTTGATTAGATAAATATTTAAAGTGTTATGGCGGGAAAACTTTTAAGGTTAAAATTTAATTATCTCCCTTATTATTCACTAAACAGCAAAAAATGCGAAACAAATATTGTTTAAAATTAAAAGACAAATCTTTTATTTAAATACAATTTTTTGATTAGATAAATATTTGAAGTGTTATGGCGGGAAAACTTTTAAGGTTAAAATTTAATTATCTCCCTTATTATTCACTAAACAGCAAAAAATGCGAAACAAATATTGTTTAAAATTAAAAGACAAATCTTTTATTTAAATACAATTTTTTGATTGGATAAATATTTTAAGAGTTATGGCGGGAAAACTTTTAAGGTTAAAATTTAATTATCTCCCATATTATTGGCTTAACAGCAAAAAAAAATGTAAAAGAAATATTGTTTAAAATTTAGAGATAAATCTTTTATTTAATTAAAAATTTTTGATTGGATAAATATTTGAAGAGTTATGGCGGGAAAACTTTTAAGGTTAAAATTTAATTATCTCCCTTATTATTCACTAAACAGCAAAAAATGCGAAACAAATATTGTTTAAAATTAAAAGACAAATCTTTTATTTAAATACAATTTTTTGATTGGATAAATATTTTAAGAGTTATGGCGGGAAAACTTTTAAGGTTAAAATTTAATTATCTCCCATATTATTGGCTTAACAGCAAAAAAAAAATGTAAAAGAAATATTGTTTAAAATTTAGAGATAAATCTTTTATTTAATTAAAAATTTTTGATTGGATAAATATTTGAAGAGTTATGGCGGGAAAACTTTTAAGGTTTAAATTTAATTATCTCCCATATTATTATATTAGTTTGTAAACATGCGGTAAGTGTAGTACAGTGCGACGGGGAAAACACGCAGCCGCCATATTGACCTGGTCAAAACATATATCCATGTAACATCAGCATTAATTTGTTCTTATTTTTAGAACTAGGAGGGAAATTGGATTAAAATAATGTTGTACATAAAGTCATCTGTTGTTCTAGCTAGCTGGTCTACCCACTTCCATTTCATTCCACCTACTTTTACAAAGATTTTGGTTAGTTTAATCTGTTGGCGAATTTCTGCATTTGGTATTATATCTCTCAGCGTTATACCGAACATAGCTCGTTCCATGGACCTTTGAATTACTTGCAGCTTTCTATACCCTGTTCGAAATGCAAAAATAGTAATAAAATCAAGTGAAAGGTTGAAGTCGCTACCCTATTGGCTATCGCATAAATTAAACTGTACAACAGCTAACGAGTTCGACAAAATTATCACGTGAACATTGCATGATTACTACTTCTTGATTTTGAACAGAGTATTGCAGAAGCTTTAGTCAGTATTAGGGTTTCCGTCCCGTATGTTAAGACGGACATAACACATAGATCGAAAGCTTTTTTTAAGGCACATCGGGATATCATTTTTAGGACTTTGTAGGTATGACCACCAAAATACTCATATGTGTCTGTCTGTCTGTCTTTCGGTCTGTCTGTCTTTCGGTCTGTCTGTCTATCTGTCTGTCTGTCTGTACGGTAGAAACTGTAGGCAAACCGTTTAATATAAAAAGTTGAAATTTGACCCACATATAAAAAAATACTGACAGTTAAAAAAAAACAAGTCCTGAAATAAATATAAAAAAATATGTATTTATGATAATATGAATATTTTTAAAAAAATTTGAGTGGCATATCAAATGAAACCTCTTGACACGTGGATCAACAAGCAATTTTTTATTATTATTATTTTTTTTATAGGATTTTTGCATCAACCTATCTCCTAGAGGGGTTGATTTAAAAATCTGAAAAAAATCTCCAAAATGTACATTGTTGGGAACCAAAATAGTTCAACAGGAATCATATCAGTTTTTCCAAAAATATCAATTTTTTTGTGTCTAAAAAAAAATTATTTCTTTAAATTTTGTGTGGTATAAAAAGAAAGCTCTTAAGACGTACTAAGGAATGAAAAATAGTTTATAAAAATCGATTTTTTTTTCATACGATTTTAAATAAAAAATGTGCTAAAAAAGTTCTTTTACCGCGCCATTTTACCCAAAAACTAATTATCTGAAAAAAAATAGGTAATGTATATTGAACTGAGCCGGAAAAGTACGAGAGGAATATTTGATCAGATTGCATTTTTGGAAAATATTGCTGATTTTGTGTTTTTGACAAAATTAATTATTTTCTTAATTAATGGCTAAATTATATCAAATAATGTTATGTATTTTTTAAATTTATGTCTAAGGTAGTATACGTCTTCTTTTAAAATTAAAAATATAGTTAAAAATAGTTTAACAGCTGAGAATCGAGTTCATGTGTGTATGGAGCCTATAAGCGCCTGTTATATACCATGATTCAACCTATTGTTTAAATTAGTTTAATTTTTTGTTTTTAAGATATCAAACAAAAATAAATCATTTTTAGTAGTGAATACTTATAAATCAAATAACATATTTGTTTATAATAAAAAAAAACGTTTTTTAAATTGAAAAAATGAAGCCATTTACCAATGTATTTCTTATTAATTTAATGAAGACATTTTAATTTAAATTTTATTGTGATGAAATTTTCGCAATTTTTTAAAATTTAGTTTAAAAAAGTTAACGAAAGCTCTTAGTACTCAAATAAGGAATAAAAGTGATAAAGAAAAAAACTTTTTATCAAAAAAAGTTGGCTTCTTACACTTATTAAATACCTACAAGACCCTGAAATTTGTGAAAATTCACACTTCACATCAATTTTAAAAAATGTTTTATAGTTTACCAAATACTGCCCATCCTTGTATATTATCCTGAAGATTTCACACGTTTAATTGTCTGTGTCAATTCTTATTTCGTACTAATGCTTGGTTTATATACGGAACAAGAATAAGGAATAGGAAATAAGAATAGTGCACAAGATGTTAAAACATGGCTGCGCCGTATATCGGTTTATGTAGGAATGAAATATAAGTTAAACATAAGAATAGTTGGTAATGGTTGGTTTATATACGGAACAAGAATAATGAATAGGAAATAAGAATAGTACACAAGAATAAAAAATATTAAACCGTTTATATAGGACATAACATTTCGTCGCTGCGCCTGCGTACTTACGTTGGGCTGTGTTTAACGTTTGTCACTTGACAGGTTCTGATTCATAAAACCTTTTAAAAAATTTCGTTTATTACCGTTAAAAACATTTTATTGTTGTTTACAACCCTCTGATCACAACTGAAAAACATCTGTTGACCAAACTTTATTACGGCAGACATTTTGATTGCTGTGCGCAGGCTTATCGTGTCTTATTCTTGAAATAAGAATAAAAATGTTGAATGTTACCAACTATTCTTATGTTTCAGTTAAATTTCATTCCTACATAAACCGATATACGGCGCAGCCATGTTTTAACATCTTTTGTACTATTCTTATTTCCTATTCCTTATTCTTGTTCCGTATATAAACCAAGCATTAGATACTTGTAAGCATCAATCTGTTCAATGTTGGCATCGTCGATTTTCAGCGCCTCGTTCAATACAAGGTTTGTCATCATTTTGTTTTTTTATCTTAAACCCTACATTTTTAGCTGCATCATTGCAACATTTGGAACACAGTCTGCTACGAGAACAATGTCATGGGCGAATCTCTGGTTATTTAGCCAGACATTATTATATCAACGTACCAAGTATTTAATCAAAAATCTGTAAATCTGAGAATTACAAGTTTGTAAACTATATCCCAGGATAACACTATAATCCCGAATAAACAAACTAGCAAATAAACATCTAATCCGAGTTATTTGTACGAATGTTTTCATAGGTTTAATTCACTAATTGCATGTATTCAGAGCTCTGTCAACGCGAGTGCAGCGGGAACACAAATGACAGCAATAAACATGTTACCTATACTTAATGCTGCACTTTCGCAAATTATGTACAGAACAAATCCCGTAGCCACCCGTAGCCACCCGGAGCCTCCCGGAATTATGAAAATAGGTTAATGAAGTGTACATATGTATGGAGTGGATAAATGTGGGTTGATGATAATTCATGGGTTGGACAAAATACAAGGGCATATTGGCGTCACTCACGAAACAGTGACCACTCGTTATCAGCGAGCAATTTATTTAATATATAGACAGGAAACCCAAAGATTAACCTCTTACCAGCTACGCCGCAGAAAAGCGGCAAGCAAGAGGGGCACTGTGAAACAAAGATATTGTTGGCAATATAAAAATCTTTGGAAGTGTTATAGTTAACTGGACTGTTACGCATAGTGCATTTGATTAAATTCATTTTGAATCGCAAATAGTTATTTGCATTATAGTCGCGCACACACGTTAAAAATGGATTGCATGTATACAATATACATATATTATTATTATATTAAAGTCAGTGGCGCAGCCAGGATTTTGTCTTGGGGAGGGCCGAATAAAATTTAGAGGGCACGCGGGCCGCTTACGGCCCTCAACCTCATTTTTTGTGGCCCCTAAAGCGGTAATCAAAATCACTTGAGCTTATTTAGGGGAAAAATATATTTAAAATTGTAAAATATACTCTTTTCCCCTTTTCTATTTATAAAAAAATGTCAAGAAACCCTTCGGGATATTTAAAGTTCCGTCACTGCTTATCATTTTGTATGTAAAATAGACTGCGACCCAAATCATTTCGACACCCCTGCTGTTGGATATTGATGTTTATATCAAATAATAATTCCATTAGTTGTTGATAAAAAAATGTAATTTTTAATCCATGTATCATAAACTTTCACTTGATTTTTTCTTCGATAAATAAATATTTATTTATATTTTTCGCGGGATATATTTTTGAAATCTCAATATTTCTCTTACTTATGCTCAGTTCTCTAAATAAGCCGCTTGGCTACAATTTGTACCGAACGAACAGACTCATGTGACGGAATAAGGATTTCTTGATTATACTTACGAAAACCTAAAAATAACATGTAAATATGCATTTTCTGTTAATTTCAACACTAATCATAATAAAATATAGCTTATTATTATTGTAAAATACATAAGTTATTTTGCTGTACGATTATGATAAATTTGTTAAATTTTCATTTCATTGGACCTTCAGAGGGAGCTTGCGCCCCCCCCCTCTGAATACGCCACTGTTGTTCAGTATAACTTATATCAGTCCTTTTTGTGTGTAAAATATCATAATTTAAAAAATACCTAAGAAGATATTGGTATTCACATGTATCTACAAAATAAAACCAAATACCGATTTTAAGAGCGCGATTGTCTGCAAAACTACTCTCTTTATTATATTTCTACTATTTCTACTCTATTTCACGTTTGAGGTGTCACCCAGTTCCATCCCCCCCCCCCTTAGCTGCGCCACTGGTTGTGGTTAACAAATTTTATCTTCAACTACTTGAACAGCGCCGAGAAATCTGCTGGTCCTGGGAGGGGCCCAGACCCGTCGCCCCCCCCCCTTGGTTGCGCCATTGGTTGTGTTTAACAAATTTTATCTTCAACTACCCGAGCAGCGCCGTGTAATCTGCTGGTCCTGGGAGGGGACCAGCCCCCCCCCCCTTGGCTGCGGCACTGATTAAAGCCAACAACGAAACTTACTACCAAACAGCCAACAACGAAACTTACTACCAAACAGCCAACTCGTTTAATGTAGAACGGTAGAACACACCGGTCTAATTTTCTCAATTGCACTCGATTCTCACAGCTACTTAAAATATTCTTCGCGAATCATCCAAAAAGAATTACATCGTGTTTTGGTATGGTATATATTTTGGCTCCAGTCATGATCTCCGATCTAATTTTGTAAGGCACCTTTCCCCCCTATAATAGTCTCGTTATTTAACTAATAAGGGACCTATTATAGGAACACAAGAACACGGGTTTGAATCCCCCCCATCTCCTTCGGATTTTTATCATCCTCAATTCTGAGCGTCAACTCAGTACAAGGTAGGGCGCAAAAACTTCCTTATTTTGAAGGCGAATGAAAGAAAAAAAAGAAGAAAAGTTAATAATGAAAGAACATAGTTTCAAATTTAAAATCATGTTGTTTTAAACAAAATATCCTCTCTGTGCACTGATGCAATCGATTTCTAACGTTTCCCTCTACACGTTCCAACATGTTCACCGGAATTCGGTCCAATTACTGCCGAATAATATTCTTCAGCTGAAACATGTCACCTCAAATCGATATAAGGCGTTCGAAGAACATTGCCTTCAAAACTGTCATCGAAGCTCGAGCTGTGTGAGCCGTGGCATTCCGTACCGTTCTGTTGAAAACCTAGGTTCATTTCATCAAGAGCCGATTCGAAAAAGTTTTGAATCATGTCCTCATACCGCTGGGAATTAACAGTATCTGGTCGATTGTCCTCCTCAAATCCATTGTCGTCCTGGGGTATTTTTCACCACACTCCCGGTTATCCGAAAGCTCTCTACCCACAAAACAATCGATTTCCGGTCAAGAACCGGATCTCTAGCCTGGGGGGTAGGAAAGGTTGTTCGAAAAATATGCTTCGACCGCAAACGCACGCTAATTCGTCCACCTCATGTTTTTTGCTGAGGGTTACTAGACAAAAACTACCGGGACTGCCGGGATACTTTTCTACGACCTTTTTTTTATACAGGGGAAACCTTTGATAGGCACCGGTTGGGCTCTTGATTTACCCCCCGGTAGTGTCGGATTCTCCAAATGGCCTACCGACTAAAAACCCTGTTTGGCTCCTACAACGTTACCACGGTACTGTCCTACTTTTCTACGACCTAGAATTCACAATGCGCCTTCAAAAAAAAAAAGGAAGTTTTGCGCCCACCCTGAATTTAATACATAAAATGACTATCTGTGTATGTAGGGAAAATAAGACCGGTTGGAATGCCACAACGACCACGTGGTGTTGAAACGGAGAACTTATCATCTCTGCCCCTATACGCCTATCCAGACGTTGGGAACCTATTATTTTATTTATTTAATAATTAGAATAGCATAGAATAAAGTAAAACGAACGCCTCTGATTTTCATAGTGAGACAAATGGAAGGACAAGTTGTCTGTCAGAGGGCGTTCTAGAGCAGTGTCGCTCGATGACGGGTCAGGGGTGGTATGAGCGGGAACGAGAGAGAGATCTCTGATAAATGAGTTGCCACTTGTGGAGTCCTGTGCAAGTCACAATGCCACGCGCATCATTTCCTATCAGTACCGCTTGTGGCGTCCCCATCGCCGCAGACCGATAATGCTCATTATCATAGATATTGGATCATTCGTCAAATATCTAGCTCGAGATCCGGATGTCATCAGCTGACAAATTCATTGCCGTGCCAGAGTTAAATCATTAGATATTCAAGTAAATTAAACGTAGAGTGGATGGATAGTTAGATTAGTGGAGAATTTCGACCGCACCTCTTCTGGAAAATGAATATAATCTAGCCGCAAATGTATAGGACACTCCTAACTCCTAGATATGTCCAATCTAGTACAATTTAGAAAATCTGGAAGATAGGGATGGATTGAGAACATATTTAGGACCGGCAAAATTGAATGGAGACGTTCCATGTTAGGCACTGATTAAACGGAAAAAAAAATACAAAATTTTATTTTATTATTAATCAGCAGTAATAAAGGGGTAGTCAATCAAAATTTCGAATAAATGACAACAGGGTCGTGTTTAGAAGTTTAGAAATTAAACGTAATCAAACAAACTCAATTTTCTTGTCCCATTTTCCGACCCTGGACCCTAGAAATAAAGTGCGGGACAAAAATTTTTAGACTCATTTTGGGCAAAAATCTCGTAAAAATATTTTTTTGCAAAAACAAAATTTTGTTGTCAATAGTTTTTGATACCCCACTCATATTTCTATCTAATATACCGGTACCCAGACAACTGGGACCGTAAGACAATTCGGGCCGTTCACAATTGGGGCTTTTCACAACTAGGACCATTAACAACTGGGGCGATGGACAATTCGGGCCGTACACAATTGGGGCTTTGCACAACTGGGGCGATGGACAATTCGGGCCGTTCACAATTGGGGCTTTTGACAACTGGGGCCATAACTATAAGAGCTAGAGTTTTCTTTTGTTTAAAATGAAAAATAATTATTTTATAAGTTAGCATAAATTAAATTGCGGGTTCTTTTGAAAAAAAAAAATATTTTAATGGTTCAAGTACATTTTGGTGGGAATTAGAATAAATAAAAAAATTGTATTTTAGGGATTGGCTTAAGTACATTTAAGTGTTCTTTTGAATAAATAAATAAAAAATGTATTTAATTTTAGACGTAAATATTTTGTAACTAAATTTAATTAATATGCGTTAACTACGAGAAAATCAGTTTTATTTTTGTTTGACTATTTGATTTTCCTAGTTTTTTTTTTTTTGTACTTAGGTATTTTATATATCTCGTTTATACAAAACGGGCAAAATTTTCTAGATAAACATAATAAAAATTAAAAATTGATAATACCTATCATGGCTCTAATGTGACTAATTTTTCAAATACATAATCTTCATAATATTTGCTGCTTTGAGATTCTTGCCGATCGTAAAATTTTATTAGAATATTATCTTCGAATGCACGTGTTCATAACAATGTTCTATTGGTTCAGAATTTAATGAGTGCGGGGAATATATAGTCAAAAGAGCACCAAATTTTACTTAATCTAACCCTTAAAATACAATTTCTTTTTAATCAAATGAACACGAAAATTTCCTTAAGCCAACCCTTAAAATTTTTTTTTTTTATTTATTCTAATTAATCAAAATGTACTTAATCAAACCATTATAATATTTTTTTTTCAAAAGAACACGCAATTTAATTTATGCCAGCTTGTAAAATAATTATTTTTTATTTTAAACAAAAGAAGACTAGCTCTTATAGTTATGGCCACTGTTGTCAAAAGCCCCAATTGTGACGGCCCGAATTGTCCATCGCCCCAGTTGTTAATGGCCCCAGTTGTGAAAAGCCCCAATTGTGAACGGCCCAAATTGTCTTACGGCCCCAGTTGTCATGAAACTATAATATACCAGTGGTTCTTAACCTTTTTATATGACGGCTCTCTAATGTAAAGTATGAAAAATGCAAGACACCCTATCCTCATTTCTCTGAATGACATCCGTATTAATTCTATGGAGTTCACCATTCATATACCTATGGCAGGGTGCGTTGATACCCTGGCTGAAAATCACTTGTAGATATAAAACAAATTACTCTTCAGCAAATTTAATTTTAATGTGTTACAAAATGTACAAACAAAGCACCTCTCAAACTATAGTTTTGTAAATATAATTCATTAAAACAACCTTTTATGTAATACCATATATATATAACGAGTTTATTAAATACAAAACATGTTTTTATAATACTTAAATAACAACTTAACCTAAAAATAGTATTCTTTACGTAATAAATGAAAAGATTATGTTTGTGTCTGTTTTAAATCGGAATAAGTGAATTTACAGATCGAAGGTGTGTTGAAATGAGAGTGCTGTGGAAACATGTTTTAAACATGAATTAGAATTTTCAGTCCTACACATTGAATGGAATTAGTTCTTCGTTCAAGAAACTAAACATCAATTTAACATGAACTTCTTGATATTCTAGCTGGGGTTTTGGTTTGCAGTACATCTAAATTATTAAGTAAGAGGTTTCATCGGGTAAGTTCTTAATTAAAGAAAAATCAATGTACACTGTAATTTTAAATAAATATTCATTGTTTAGTTTGTTTAACGGTAGATGTCAGGTAGATGACATGTCTTCTTCTTCTATACAAAAAGAAAAATGCAGATTACACATAGAGATCTATATACTATATGGAGAGAACATTTTTTTTGGGTTTGAACAGTTTGGGTTCTGAATCACTATTGTCTCCCATAATGAAACTACAAATATTTGAATATTCTTTTAATTTTAATAATAATAAATTAAAAATCAGCTGTGGCCACCACAGGACCGACCGCCATCGTAAAGTACTTATATAAATACATTCTAGCAGCAGAGTAGAAATAACTTGGCCTAATATTTTCTAACAGAGATATTATTTATCATGACCATGGAAACGTTACATATAAGTATGAAAAAATAGAGACTTAGAAAAAAACACGAAAAATTTTATAAAATTTTACAGAAATTATTCGAAATTTTTCGTTTTATCAAAAAACGTCTCAAATAAAAGTTATTAGTTATTGCTTTTATAGCAACTTTTGTTCAATAATTTTTTTCGAAATATTTTTCTGTTGTGAAATATTCACAAAAATCTTAAAATAGACACGAGTAAACTCCCATTTTTTAGTCAACCGATTTTTACCAAAAGTTGATCAACTCGTGCCATTGATGACAGAAGCTTAAATATGAAGTTTCATAAAAATCCTTTCAGCCGAATTTGCTCTGCACGTGTACACAGACGGACAGACAGACAGACGGACAGACAGACAGACGGACAGACAGACAGACGGACAGACAGACGGACAGACGGACGGAAAGACAGACCGACAGACATCATGCTAAAAATAGTCAAAACGTTATGTAGGGACGTCCATTCGTGGAGATCCATCGAAATCTCGAAATGTCAAAATCGGTATGATCACAATACCTCCCTTATACAGCTGTGTTCATAAGTATTAGGCACCCCCTGTAAAACAGGGCGGCTACGAAATGACCTCGAAATCTGTTTACGTTTTGTTATGGTCTGTTAGTTATCTTAAAACGTAAACATTTAGAATCAGTTTTTATGCATTTTAAGCGTGTTTATATTATTCTTCGTTAGTTATTCATAGATAGTCGAAAGTGATAGTCGAAAAACGGTGACATTAAAAACTTTTATTTTTGAGTAATTATTTTTATTCGGTGATATTTTATTAAATACAAGTTTAAAAAACTATTTGTGTGAAGAATGCCAAAAAAACGAGAACTGAGTGAAGCTGAGAGGGCACAGATCGCCCTTTTATCTTCCATGGGTTTAAGTCAAGTGAAAATTGCCAAAAAAAATTAAATGTTCACGCTGTGCTGTTCAAAACACGTTGAAAAGATGCAAAGATGACAATTCATTTACATACAAACGAAGAAGTGGAAGAAAACGGCGAACAACACAGCGAGAAGACCGCTAGTTGCTGCGCTTATCGCTGCAAAACCATAGAAAAACGTCCAGGGAGCTTGCTGCTGACCTCCAAGAAACGTCTGGAACATCGATTTCATCAGTAACCGTTCGGAGGCGTTTAATAGAGCAAGGGTTAAAAGGCCGCAAGGGTAGAAAAAAGCCATGGCTCTCCGCAGAAAATAAAAAGAAACGCTTTTTATGGGCCAAAAAGTATAAAAGTTGAACGACTAACGACTGGGCGAAAGTGGTTTGGTCCGATGAAACAAGTATTGAGGTAACAAAACTCATGTATATTTTAAAATTTAAACTTAGTTTCGATCAGTTCCATCAAATCTGGAGACCTTTAAATATTACGATAAATTAAGGCTTTTCTTTTGCTACATTTCAGATTTTTGGCCACTCGGGGCCCCAGTATGTGAGGAGGAGGAAGGGCGAGGAATACCGGGATGAGTGCATCGTACCCACAATAAAACATGATGGTGATAGTATAATGATATGGGGTTTTATGAGTACCTATGGTGTAGGAAATGTTTTTATTTGTGAGGGTCGTATGAACTCCGGTACCCACACCACCATGTTAGGAGAGGTGTTAAGGCCGTCTGTTGAAAAAATTTTTGGTCAAAACTTGGGAGAAGATGTCAGAGATGTTTATTTTCAACAAGACAATGCGCCCTGACACACTTCCATGGCATCAAGGAAATGGTTCTCTGATAATCGAATTCGGGTCTTAGATTGACCAGCTCAATCCCCTGACCTCTCGCCAATTGAACACCTGTGGCCCATAGTGAAGAGAAAAGTACACGAACATCCCACGACATCCCGGGGTAAACTTAGACAAAAAAAATTGAGCGAATGGGAGAAAATTACCCCAACCATTTGCTCAAAATTAGTACGTAGTATGCCGAAACGATAGCTGCGGTTATAAAAGCCCGAGGAGGGGCAACAAAATATTAAAAATATAATAATTTTTATTCAATTTATTAATAATAATAAACATTTGTTTCAATATATAGTGTATTTTTAATATCCCAGCTCCTTTTTGCATATGTATTTAAAATTTACTAGGGTGCCTAATAATTATGAACACAGCTGTATATGTTGACGGTCGGTAAAAATATATTCATACCTTTTTATTTTTCTTAAAAACAAAACAAAAACTAATTCGGAAACAATTTCACACACACAATAGGCTGCTTGCGTAGACGGTAATAGAATAAAACAACGTATAAAAGTGTGTCTGCTATTAGAATCGCGGCGCCTACTGTCGTCTGGTGTCGGCCGAACCGGGGAATCCCTCGACCAACACCAACCGGCGTAATTGTGAATCGGCGTAAAACGAACCGGCGCAAAACGAGGTTTACCTGTATCTGTATCTGTATCTATCTAAAAATATTTTTTCTTAGGTATCTGTATCTCTATCTAGATATTTTTTAAAAGTATCTATTACATCACTGCTTATGGTCTGATAAATACGGTACACGCTAATCGTGCTTATACGCTATAAGAAACAAATACCGTATGCATAAGGTGGTCTTAACATCTGTCGTACAACGACCCCGTAATTTGAATATATATATATACTTATATAATTCTTTATTTCCCCTAAGCCTTGCGGCGTATAGGGTTTTAACTATTACATGAGAAAAAATAATCATAATAATATAATAAAATAAAATAATATAATATAATTTTATGATTTTCTTTCTTCTTCTTCTTCTTCTACCTTCTACCTCCGGTGTTCATCTCTTTCTTCGTAATCTCTTTTCGGCTTCCGTCTCCGGTCTCCTTCCTTCTTGCCTCCAGTTCTTCTTCCCCTCTTTCTTCGCTTCTCTTCCCCCTTTTCTTTCCTCCTCCATTGCCTCTTTCTTCCTTCCTGTACTCAGTTCTGTCTTACCTCTCCGCATTCCTTCCTTCTTTCCTCGAGTACTCTCGCCCACCTTTCTCCCTTTCCTTCTTCACTCAACAGCTCCTTTATCTCTCCCTCCCATTTTGTCATCTTTCCACATCTTTTTGTAAGATGTTCCAAGGATTCTTCCTCCTCTCTACACATTCTGCATACCCTATCCTCCGGTTTTGCCCAATACCTACTACTCCGTTCTTCATTTCCGCATCTTAATCTGGCAATCCTTCTAACTCTGCCCCCTGCCTTTCCTCTCCTCCCTTTCAAATATTTAGGTATTCCTACCGTCCTTATCTCCCTATACCTTTTCACATTCCTTGAATTATCTATTCTTACTGTTCTTTCCTGCTCCTGTACCTCCTTGTCTCTCCTTCTCAATTCTTCTACTATGTTTCTTCCTTCATTTCTCTTTCGCTCAGCTTCCCTTATGTCCATCCCACATCTCCAATAGTACTCTTTCCTTGTTTCTCCCCATTCCGACAGTTTACCTTTTTGTTCTTCCTTCATTCTTTCTTCCCAGCATTCTCTTATTATCTTCCTTCTTTCGTCCCTCCTGATTTTCTCCTCATACTTCGCCGCCCTCGCCCCGGCTCCTACTCTCAGCTTTTCCCTCTTCATTTCCTCTCTCACTATATTAATTATAATTAACGTAATTTGAATATATGTGGCGTAGTTAAAGGCTTAATATTCTTATTTGTAGAGTAAAATACTTCATCTTTGGCAATTTAACCATTTATTGGGTACATTCCGTTTACAGCCGCTTATACAGTTATAGCAAGTTTCTAAATATGAGTATATTCTATAATAGTGGCGCACCCAGGGTTGGGGCCCGGGGGCTCGCCCCCCCCCCCTAAGTATGAGGGAAATAAAAATAAAACATACAAACACACTAGAAAATAGAGATGAGGATCTCTTTTTTAGGTCGTCACTTGTATTTTAGAAGTTGAGGACCTTTTTTTTAGGTCATCACTTTGTATTTCCGAAGCGAAGACCTTTTTTTTTAGGTCATCACTTGTATTTTAGAAGTGAGAACCTTTTTTGTTTTAGGTCATCGCTTTGTATTTCCGAAGCGAGGACCTTCTTTTTTAGATCATCATTTGAAATTTAGAAGTGTGAACCTTATTCATAATTTAAATAATTTTGTCTTCCGCCCCCCCCCCAACAAAAATTCCTGGGTGCGCCACTGCCACTTAGTGAAGGTTAGCCTCCAATTTTATTCTCCAATAATATTCTCTGAATGCGAGAATAAAATCAACAAATTATTATTTTTGAAAATTCAATTATTAATATAGATGCTAGATAAGAAGTAAGTATTAGTTTATAAAGACAGTTTAAAAAGGGGGCAGGCTAACATTTCATCGAAAATAACATTTAGAAAAAAAAAAAAACTATTACTTTTTACAATTATTTTACAAAAACTCTTGTTATTTATAAAACATTTAATTGAAAAATTTAAATTTAAGTTAAGCATGTTATTTCATATAATAACTAGTTATAATAGTTTATTTTAGAGATATTTTGTTCTCATTCTTAATAAAAACTCTTCCATCGCCCTTATTTGTTTCTTTTTTTATTGTTTTCAAAGCTTGCTACGTTCATCTTTGTAAAACTTATGTTGATTATTATTTTGTAAATAAATGGTCGCCATTTTGAAACGGTTAACATAAAAATATGTCTTTTTGGTGTCATTGTAAAGCTAATTTATTGTACTTTTAGGAAAAAAATATAAAATTATCGATTCCCTATGCTAGATCAAAAGTTGACATCATTTCCGGTGAAACCGGAAGTGCCTCAGAATTCTTATAGTAACCTTTAGATGGGCCTTTTGTCTAGTTTAACTTTTATTGTGAAGATTTTTTATATCTTTACAAATAAAGGAGATTTTCGGGGTGCCCCGTTTCAAACAAACACCCTATATACAAAATTAGCATATTAAACATGAAAATGAACACCTGAAAACCTGAATAATTCTGGTATACGTAGTGTATACCCAGCCATCACTGCCTTAAAAAGCCTATACAAGAAAATTTTTAGCGGGTTTTAGCAACAGATTTTTTTTGAAAAATATTAAGAAAAAAATCTGTTCCCAGGGATGGGCCACGTGGAGGCACCCGCAGGACACAATATTGCAAAATTAAGTAAAGTGGGTTCCTAACGACTAGGTGACTCAAATATACAGGCTCTTGAAATGGGCTTAACTTGAAATGTTTGCAATATTTTGCCCCCCAACCCCATCTGAAAAAAAGCAAAACAAAACAAGCAAAAATAATAAAATATAAAAACAACAATAACAAAAATGCAGTAAAACAGAAAAAATGGCAATAGAATACAAAGACAAAAAATGGCAATAAAACACAAAAGATTGCAATAAAACAGCAATAGCAGCAATCAGCAACATCTGCAATACATACAAAATAAGCAATACATGTGAAGCATACATATAAATGGGGCAATGCATATAAATGGGGCAATGCATATAAATGGGGCAATGCATATAAATGGGGGCAAAACATACAGAAATGTAAGAAATACACATAAAATTGGGGGCAATATACACAAAATTGGGGACAATGCATACAAAACGGGGGCAATGCATACAAGGCGGGGGCAATGCATACAAGGCGGGGGCAATGCATACAAGGCGGGGGCAATGCATACAAGGCGGGGGCAATGCATACAAGGCGGGGGCAATGCATACAAGGCGGGGGCAATGCATACAAGGCGGGGGCAATGCATACAAGGCGGGGGCAATGCATACAAGGCGGGGGCAATGCATACAAGGCGGGGGCAATGCATACAAGGCGGGGGCAATGCATACAAGGCGGGGCAATACACACAAAATTGGGGGCAATACACACAAAATTGGGGGCAATACACACAAAATTGGGGGCAATACACATAAAATTGGGGGCAATACACACAAAATTGGGGGCAATACACACAAAATGGGGGGCAATACATACAACATAAGCATATTAAACGTGAAAACGAATACCTGAAAACCTGGAGAATACTGGTATACGAAGTGTAATCTGAAACAGACAACATGAAAGAAAACAACAAGAAAACGTGAAAACATTTTTATAAAACGAAACCAAAAATAAGTATACAAACTCTGGGCGATTTGTAGATAATAGGCATTTGAGCTGGGTCTCGCCGTCAAGATATCTAGCAGCCGATAAGCACAGGCTCAGCCATCACTGCAAATTAGCACCCCAAGTTCTGAAACATTTAGATTAGTCTTATATCTAAGGGAGGGTGCCACTCAGTTGGCAAGATGTTTAGAGGAAAACCTCACTTTAGGTCAAAGGGAGAGCTCAGTTTTATTGCTAAAGCGTTAAGAGACGATCTTAACGCCCGGAGGAGAGCTCTGTTTTTAAATTGAGGAGTTAATAAGAAAACAATCTCTTAAACCTCGCTGGGGACTAAAATCACTTAAGGTTATTAATTTACTACCTTTTTACCATTGAAATAACCAAAATCTGGACCTTCACTGTTGGGGGATAACCAAATTCTGGACCTTCACTATTGGGGGATAACCAAATTCTGGACCTTCACTATTGGGGGATAACCATATTCTGGACCTTCACTGTTGGGGGATAACCAAGTTCTGGACCTTCACTGTTGGGGGATAACCAAATTCTGGACCTTCACTGTTGGGGGAAAACCAAATTCTGGACCTTCACTGTTGGGGGATAAACAAATTCTGGACCTTCTCTGGGGGAGAATTACCAAATTCTGAAACTCAATTTTCTGTATTTAAAACAAAATTATATGCTAATTTAATTTAAAATTATTAGAATCTTCATTTCAACAATCTCTGCTTTCTTCTTAAGGCCTCTTACTGCATTTCGAACAGATTCAAAGTTAAAAAAACAGATTTTTATAAATCTAATCTTAAAATTTTGAAAACTTATTTCAAATTTTCTGTGTTTAAACCAAAATTATATGCTAATTTATTTTAAATTATCAGAAACTTCTTTTCAGCAAATTCTTTCTTCTTAAGGCCTCTTGCTGCATATCGAGTAGAATCAAAATAAAAAAGCAGATTTTTATAAATCTAATCTTAAAATTTTGAAAACTTATTTCAAATTTTCTGTATTTAAACCAAAATTATGTAATTTATTTTAAATTATCAGAAACTTCTTTTCAGCAAATTGTTTCTTCTTAAGTCCTCTTGATGCATATCGAGTAGAATCAAAATAAAAAAGCAGGTTTTTAAATCGATTTTTTTATAAAAAATTTTAAAACTTATTTAATATTTGCTATATTTAAAATAAAATTATAGGTTTTCATCGAGTAGATGTATAAGTTTCTAGACCTCTGATACTATATTAAAGTCACATGGTTTGCATGACGTTTCTACCGCTTTTATTTCTGAATACACTCAAAACACAAACTTTTCTAAAATTTTAAATTGGTGACGAATAGGGTATACTAGGTTCTCAATTTCTAGACCTCCGGCACTAGAAAGTCACATGGGTAACGTGACGTTTCGATCATATAAAACTAATTTTATTAAACGTATCTATATTATTTAAAATAATTATGGGTTCTTATCGCCTAAGTGGCGAACAGGGCATAGTAGACCGGCACTATAAGTCACAGGGCTGTGACATTTCGATTATTAAAAAAAAAAAAAAAATTAAATAATCGGTTTCTTTTTTAAATAATGAATAGGGCAAAATAGGTTCTCAATTTCTAGACCTCCGGTACTGTAATAAAGTTACATGGGTAGCGTGACGATTGCTGTATGAAAAAGTATTTAAAATTAATCGAGATTGACTCGAATCTCATGATTGTATATCGAAAAATTAAATGAATATCATGGGACTGAAAATTTGTATGAACTATAATTATTGGTTCCAATCACTTAAGTAGGAAATAGGGTGAGTATGTTCTCTGTATTTATATAAAAATCACATGGGCTGTGTGACTTTTCGTTTTACTAATATATAAACAGGTTTAATTAATGGAAAGTGAGTCGACACCTGAAATGACTGCATATCGAAAAACCAAAAGTGGATTCCAGCCCGTAAACCTGGTTTTAGGCTACGTTGGTAATTATCTTACCATGGAGTTATAATTTGGAGTTATAATTTGAGGTTTTAAATTTTTTGAAAAAAACTAAAATTATTTTTGGAAAATTTTTTGAAATATTATTTTTGAAGAACTAAGTTTGCTAAATTTAAATCTGAAAAATGACTGGTTTTGTCCCTATAGAATGAAGTTTAAGTATTAGTCTATATTGAGTCGACCCCTAAGCTGATCTTTGATTAATCAAAATTATTTTCGAAAAATATTTTTGAAAAAAAAAATATTATTAATTATGTTTTTGATGACTTTATGAGATTATGACAAAATTAAAACAAAAACTTTGAGAAAAATATTTTTTAGAAGAATTTTGAAAACGTTTTAAAAACAAAAAACAAATTACTAAATTATTTTGATAAAAAAAATTGAAAATAATGATATTACCTCGAACATTGCGAATTTTTTTATTTAAAAACAGAAAATAACTGGACTTATTAACTCTATGCCGTTTTTTTTCGTTAAGTTATTAGTTGACCCCAGAGCTGATACAATTTCTCAAATATTATTGAAATATTAAAAAAGTAAAAAATTTAAAAAATAACGAAAAAAAATTGGGATTTTTTTGAGAACAAATTAAAAAAAAAATAATAGTTAAAATTAACTGGTCTAATATATAGTAATTTTTAAGTATTACTCTAGTACTATAAATATACAAATTTTGAAAAATAATTTAATACTGGTTATATCTCTAAATAATCATTTTTAAGTATTACTTGATGATGCGTCAACCCCTTTGCTGATTGCATAAAATCTTAAACATATTAAAATAATAACAAAATAAAAAATAGAAAAACACTATTTTAAAAAATAAATTTTGAAAAATAATGTAATAACTCAAAATGACTGGTCATATCTCGGTATAGTAATATTTAAGTATTACTCGACGCTGAGTCAACCCCTCTGTTGACTACACACTCTTAAATATAATTTAAATATTTTTAAAAAAAAATGTAAAAAAAATATTAAATAATATCGAATTAAAAAAATGAAAAAAAGAATTGAAAAATTGAAAAATAATTTAAAAAAATTATTTCTAAAAAATACATTAAAAAATATTGATTATTAAAATTTCAAAAATGCTATTTTTAAAAAACTATTTTAAAAATAATGTTCATTCTTGAAAATACTAAAAATGTCTATATTTTATTTAAATTAGTCTGCTGAGTCGGCTCTTAGCCGATCTGCATATCAGAATAAAAATTCAATGGTCTGAATTTAAACCATTTTCTTGTGCTCTGTAGCCAAATCAAAACCACGAAACCACACAACTAAAAAATAAGTTAATATTAACAAAAAAATTGATTAATAAAAATAATATTAATAATAATAATTAAGAGCTATTAGCGCATATACTAACAGCCATTATAATACTTCTAATGGCAATAAAAAAAAAACTCTAAAATACGTTTCAAAAATGGTTAAAACTAATTTTAATTTACGGCTTTAGGGTTAGCCAGTTAGTGCTATATCAAAGGATATAACATTGACATGTCCTCTTTTTGAAAGAGGACACCAAAAAATCTTCCAAAGGATTATAGTCTTACACACAAAATCACAAAAAATAAATAAAGGTATTTATTATTAATTAATTTAAAAATATCTTTCTGGTCGGAATATGTTTGACTTAACCTAAAATTTTCCATTCATTTCAAGCGCTATATAGCCTCATCCAGAAGTACCTAAAGGCAACACCTATCCCTAGGTTCGCCAACCAATTTGGTTAGGCTCCCCTTGGGGGTCCCAGGATTACCTAAAAAGTCAACCAGGATCACCGGCAAAATATATTCATATTGGCGAAATTATCAAAAAAGGATAATTTATGTTGTTTAACGTCATCCAGCCTCTTCCATACCAAAGGATATGGCCTTGTCAGCCTTCGGTCAGACGGAAGGGCGCCGGGAACCGAGGGCGCAAATAATTTTGTACAAAGGGAATAAAAAAAAAAATAATTAAATTTCAACCAATTTTCTTCAATCATCAACTTAAAAATAAAACGCTTGATGAATGAATTTCCAATGAATCCATCCAAGTCAAACGTTGGAAATACTCCACCACATACTTCAAGGATCTTAAGAAAACCTCCCCTGTATCCTAAAAATACAGGAACGATAATCCTCCCCATGGAAAATTCATACAGTCCATCCTGCCTTAGTGAGAGGCCAAACGTTTCCCAGCTATGGAGAACGGACTTCCCAAACACTCTGAAGAGGGACGTAGGGTACCCTAGGTCTAGCCAGTAACTTCTGGAGAGTACACCAGTGGACCCATGACCCTGAGACCCAAATACAAATACAAAGAAAAATTTAATGTTCGCAAGATGACTTATATTTTTTTGAGCAAAATTTTGATAAAATTTATAAAGGTCAACCAGCGTTAGGCTACTATCGCCAGGTATAAGTTCAAACTGACAAACATTTTACAATTACATATTGACCAGAAAAATTTAATTTTAATTAATTAATTTTATTTTTAACGTTATGTTCCAACTTTGAGAACAATATAGGATTGTTCTGAAGTATTGTCCGGGGTTTGAGCCCTGTTTTGTGCTGTGTAAGCAAATGTGTAAGCAAATGTGTAACCAAGTACTACAATTTGTAAAAGATAAAAATATTAATAAAACCAAAAAATGATTTGAAATCCACGAGTTGACAATTTGGGCAATTTTCCAAAACGCGCCATTTCGGATTTGATCTAAATTTGAACCCAATGGACTACAAATACAGCAAAACTAAATGGAACCGATTTTGGACTCCAAACTGTCATGAGACAGCTAAGTAAAAAAAATGAACTCTGAATTTGGAAAACTAAATATTGAAAAATAAATTTGTAAAAATTGGATATTTATTTTATTTGTAAAAATTGGATATTTATTTTATTTGGAAAAATTGGATATTTATTTTATTTAAAAAAATTGCCATTTGAAGTATTTTTAGTAATAATTTATCAATGCCTAAGTGGCGTATTGATTATAAAACATTTTTTTTTTTTCTAGACCTCCGGTACTATGTCAAAATCACGTGAAATTGACATTTTGTCCGTTTAAATGGTTTAAATTTATTTTTGTAAGTTTTGCTAAAGCTGAGTCAGCCCCTTGGTTGACTGCAGAGTATCAAATTTGGAATACGAAAAACGTGGTGTCCGGGTTTTGAACCCGTCTCCCAGGGTTTCATAAGTTAAGTTTTTTACCACAGAGAACGTAATTTTTAATACTAAAAATTATTTTAAAAAATTAAAATTGTTAAGAAAATTTTAAAAAGGTTAATATTATTAAAATTATTTTAAAAGAACATTATTTTTAAAACTAGTTTTGAAAAAAAAAAATAGGAAAAAAATTTGAACTATTTTTGAAAATTATTTTTTGTAATTATTGTTGATAAATAAATTTTGAAAAATTTAATTTACAAACAGAAACTGACCGGTCATTTTAAGTATTACTACTTGGCAGAGTCGATCCAATTGCCGATCTACACAGAACGGAAAATTAAATTTCGTGACATCGGGGTTTGAACCCGAGTCCCTGTGCCCCAGATTACGGAGCATTAAAGTTCTTCAATATATATATATATCTGACAAAAAATTTGAAAATAATTTATTTGACTAATTTTTAAAACAAAATGTATCTGACTAAAATTTTGAAAATAATATATCTGGCTAAAATTTTGAAAATAACATATCCAACAAATATTTTGGAAATATTTTGAAAACTTAATTTTGAAAACTATTTTTGGAAAATTCATTTAAAAATTAAAATTGACCAGCTATTATCTGTTTTCAAACAGTATTTTCCCAGCATCTTCTATCTATTTTTCAGTATTATACAATGCTGAGTCAACCCCAGAGCTGATAAACAGCAATCCAAACTCCACGGCATTCCGTAGTTTGGATTTTGAACACCAAACTTTGGAAATGAAACGTTCTAAATCGAAAAAAAAAAAACAATTTGAAAGAAAAAACACCAAGATTGAAGAAAAACTATTTTCTTTTTTGTTTGTTTGTTGGCTTTAGCAACTTTAGCTAACTAGCCAAAAAAACTATTTTTAAAATCAAAAATTAAACGATTTAAAAAACCTGCTTTTTAATTATTTTCTCCTGAAATAAACTCCTGAAGTATCCTAAACAAAAAACAGAATTAGCACAAAATAAATCATAAAAACTAAACTTAAAACTAATTTTCAAATAACTTAAAAATTAAAACTTTCAAGCACCTGTTGAACAGGATTTAAATTTGACCAACACAAACCAATTAATTTACTAGAAGTTGCATTTTGCAAAATCCAATAAAGAAAACTGGTCCTCAACATGTCGGATTTAAAGCACCTACAGACATGTCCCATTTTCGGACCAAAAGCAGCCCAATAATATGAACAAATCTTGTAGGATTTATAAGGTTGGTAACACTACATCTGGTTATAAGTAAAAAATTCGTTCACTCGAAAAAAATACCCACTTCCAGAGAGCATTACCGGGTATTAGCACCCACATAAAATTCGACCAATATGTAAAATAACATGTGGCTGTAATACCCAAGAAAAATTGTTTTAATTGAAAAATCTGGAAGTCTTGATTTGTTGGAAACTGCTTCTGTTGAATCTCGAGAAGACGCAACCATACCTAATTGCCTCTCCTGCGAGTGTTAGTAGGTCGAGCTGAAAGAGGAGGTGATCTTTCCTAACGGCGAACGTAATTCTTTCCGGGAAAGGCGCAAGGACAAAGGACAAAGCGAGTTACCCCCCACCCACAAAAAACCCAAACGTGGAAAGAAATAACGTTCAACCGTATTGTATTCACACAACAGAGCTGGTTCCTCCACGTCTATAGAAGAGTCCGTGGAGGGCTCTATTGTAAGCCATCGCCGCCCGATCCGATGCACATGGAAAGGGCTTGGGCTCCACCGGAGGAATCGCGAGGGCAACGAACAACCTAGAGGAAAGAGGATGCTTGCCCAGAACAAACTTGTGCCCGCATTAAAGGGAATCCGAGTTTGCACAAGTATCAAGGTAACCTGAAATGTTTACTTCTGACCTCAGGAATTTTAAACTAATATTAAAACAACAAAAAATGGCGTGAGTGTTTAAAACAACTCACTAAAAGAAATAATAGTGAAGTTTATTGTAACTTCAAGAGTTAAATTTTTTGAAGGCTCGTTCCTTCACTCGGTCGATCAGTTTATCTATCGAAAGATTCTTTACCGACCGGCTTCCAAAAGTTAACTTTTACTGAATTTATTGTTTTACGAGCGCTACCCATCCGTTCGGTAGTTGGCCCCGTGATCAGGCGGTGTCAAACATCCCTTACCCTTGGCTATGCCTTGGGGGGAAACGTCAGATCGTCCCGACCAGTAAAAAGACTCTACCAAAAGAAACAAAACTCATTCGTGACATCTTTGGTCACCTTCAGTCAACTAGTATCTCTCGTCTCCCTCGGCTAGGCCGTTAAGGTAGGGAAAAACTCGGAAGAGACTTGGTCAACCGGCACCTACAATCCCTGAGACAGAAATAAACCATGTGTATCATGAAAAGCGCAGTGTATTTAGTGTTGTGTGTGTTTTGGTGAGATTTAACTACCAACTGAATAACCAAAAAGTTACCAGTTGTTAGAACTCACCAGTCCTCTGAATTATCTGTCAGAATCAACTAGAATCTTTCTAGATAAAAGTCCAAATCTAAATCGACCCTAGTTAATAACAACAGACGCATCAAAGGGGGTGTAGTACCTGTAGTTTATTTTTTGCAAAACCCAACAGAAACATACGCAGATGATCTGTGAGTGCCACAAGAAATAAACACACTTTCACACAAAGGTACCATGTGTGGAAGGATATTTAATTGGTCTACAAGCAAACCTTGCAGCATACAAAACAGACGCACGATTGTTAGTTTGATTTATCCATCTCTAACATACCTTTACTTCGGCTGATGTACAATTTGATAAACTTTTTTAGGGTGACAAAGAAACAAATTCACCCTAAAAATGATTACAGACTGTACAGACAGAATCAACTTGGATATAAGAGGCTTTTGATATTTGATAAAAGTATTACTTTCCCCCTGTTTCTCACGGAGGAAAAATATTTCAACATTTAAAATATATTTACCCACCTAAACTAAAATTTCTTTATATTTCTTTCAATTTGTGTTAAATTTTCTTTATTAAACATGCATTACTTTACTTTTTTCAATCAAAAAATGAAAAATCATGCATTTTATCAATAAAAAATCATTTATTTCTTTCTTAATCATTGCTGTTTTGCAAATTTGTAGGTCCTAAGTGACCTGTGTGTGGTACAAAGGGGAGTTTTAAGGGACAGCACTAGCTAGCCCCCCAAAACAATAAATACGCCCCCAAAGTACGCGTGTGCTTGTACCTAAGTACTGTTTGTGTTTGTGTTACCAGGGACGTGCCCTAGATGGCAGCACTAGCTAACCAAACAGGGCACAAATTGGCTGTCCTCATGGTAAGCGTGTGTGATTTTATTTTTTAATATTATCATGCACATTTTTATATGTATGTGTATTTGTCTGTGTGTACGAGTGTGTGTTACTCGGAGTATGCCCTAAGGGGTAGCACTAGCTTCCCCCCCAGGACAATTAAAGACCACTCCGAAGTAAGCGTGTGGGAATTTAATTTTGCTTTAGTTGGGGTGTGTTTTAAGCGGTAGCTTTAAGCTTCCCACCCAAGACACAATACAGGCTACCCCAAGGAAAAGCGAAATTCAAATTTAAAAATTCAAAAATATTAAAAAAAAAATTTAATTGATTTTAATTTTAATACAATAATGAATTATCTTAAAAGTGTGTCTATAAATTTGACAATAATAGTGTCTCTACAAGTTCTAAAGGAGAATCTAAAAATTGAAATCTAAATTTAACTAAATTTGACTAATTAAAAATTTGACTAAAAATTTGAAGCTAAAGATACTACTCAAAAAAATTATCTCAAAACATTGACTAAAAAATGTACTCAAAAATCGGTCTAAAAAACTAATTATAAAATATTGACTTAAAAGTTTAACTATTTAAATTGACTCTAAAAATTTCCTAACACATAAGAAAACAATTTAAAAAATTTGTGTGTGTATGCATTTATATAAAAAAGGTACAAAAAAATATTTCTCTTAAAAAAACTGATTCTAAAATATTGACTTTAGGTCAATAAAGTCAATATTTTACGTGATGACCTGAAAATAAAAAACTGCTCAAATTCGAGCTGACAATATTAAAAAATATTGTCCCTTATCTGTTTCTTTCTTAAATCTAGCATGCAAAATTACTGTGTGCCTTTTTAGTGTGTCATGAAAATGCCTCAAATATATCCAGTCAGCCTTAGTAAATTAACGTCCAGTTCAAATAAGAATGCAGTAGTTAACGCTGCAAAACGAAAACGATTTACATTAAATA
Organism: Liopterus haemorrhoidalis; assembly: GCA_963971575.1. Classification (NCBI taxonomy): domain Eukaryota; kingdom Metazoa; phylum Arthropoda; class Insecta; order Coleoptera; family Dytiscidae; genus Liopterus; species Liopterus haemorrhoidalis. The sequence goes on along the minus strand of OZ020618.1, from coordinate 10,111,734 downwards.
CTATATATATAAAATGAATTACTTGAAAATTTAAATAAATAATACGATAACAATTGGGTTATCGACACAAATTCCATACAAAGGATATTTTGAATTTGAAATATTCATTTTAAAACCCCAAACAGAATCATTATTTCACCAGAATTAATGTCTGTAATAAATAATGTAACGATTATTTTGATAAGTTTTGCTAATTGCAAGAGATGATGCATTCTTAATTGAAATAAACTACAGAAACATTTCTACTTAACGGTTTTACACGGATGTTTTAGATCTCCGATGTCGTTTTGGATCTGGTCCCGTTTCGTCCTCGTCCTGGTTGGTTCCTTATCCTGCTTGGCTCCTGTCCTAATTGGTTCCTTATTCCAGTTGGTCCTTATCCAAGTCCTTTGGGATCTACAAATAATTAAAATTCATTAAAAATAAATAAATAAAAATAATAGGTTCCAAACGCCTAGTAGCGGCGTATAAGGGGCAGAGAAGGTAAGCTCTCAATTTCTAGACCGTCGGCCATAGATATGAAAGTCAAATAAAAAAATTAATTGTAAAACTATAGTCAGTTTTTTTGGTTTACGCGGAACTAGATTATGAATTCTAGTAACTTTTACCGTTTAAGTGAGGCTTTTGATCATTTTGTTTAGCAAAAGCCCTCTTTAAACCTAAAAAGAAGAACTCATGACAACTTAAAAAAATAAAAATTCCAGTTAGTTCCGCTTAAACGTTTTGGAATAACCTATATAATAAAAAAAAAAAAAAATCAGCTGTGGCCACCACAGGACCGACCGCCATCATAAAGTACTTATATAAATTATATTCTAGCAGAAGAGTAGAAATAACTTGACCTAATATTTTCTAACAGAGATATTATTTATCATGACCATGGAAACGTTACATATAATTATGAAAAAAATTTTACAGAAATTATTCGAAATATTTCGTTTTATCAAAAAACGTCTCAAATAAAAGTTATTAGTTGTTGCTTTTATAGCAACTTTTGTTTAATAAATTTTTTCGAGATATTTTTCTGTTGTGAAATATTCGCAAAAATCTTAAAATCGATACGAGTAACCGAATTTGCTCTACACGTGTACACAGACAGACAGACAGACGGACGGACGGACAGACAGACGGACGGACGAACAGAGAGACAGACAGAAGGACGGACAGACAGACATCATGCTAAAAATAGTCAAAACGTTATGTAGGGACCTCAATTCGTGGAGATCCATCGAAATCTCGAAACGTCAAAATTGGTATGATCACAATACCTCCCTTATATATGTCGGCGGTCGGTAAAAATTGATGTGATTTTTCACAAATTGAAAGTTGAGTCCAAATTATCGAGCTAATCCTGTAATGTACCGCGTAACGTAATGCTCTGTTGAAATGTTTGTCGCGAACGAATTGCAAACTTCCTCTGGGTTAGGTGACGTACGTCAGTGTGTCCAATAAACTGTAAGGCCCGGTCTTTCCACCTTGAGGTGAACATCTAGCCAACCGTCTGACAGTTGAGGTTATGTGATACTTTCTGTGCTGAACAGATGTCATCCCGTTTCTCAATACAAATTTATCTGACGGATAATGAGACTGACGTATTGAATTCACAGATTGGTAATAACATTTATGCAGCAGATGAAGTTCCAGATAACCTTATCTGTCAGACAGTTACCTAGAGGTTTACCTGAAGGTGGAGAGACCGGGCCTCAATAAATTATTATTTTGAAAGTATCTTACCGAAGACTGCTGGTCCATCCAGGTCAATCGTAGGTCTCCACAGCTCCCAATCAGTGTCGTGTAGCATTTTTGAGTACTAGTGCCTTCAGGAGATACCTAAAAAATAAAAATAAATTACAAAATTTTGTCAGCTTGAACTTACAATTTGATTTAAAAAATGTCGTATAAAAAAATGTATAAAAAATTGATTTGAAAATGCATACTAAAAATTTAAGTTCAGAAAAAACGATTTTAATGTAAAATAAAAACCTTAAATATTTCAAAAATTACATACTACAAAACATTTTAGATTAAAAAACTGATTAAAAAGTAACAACAAAAATTTTAATTCAAAATATTGACCCGATAATTATATTAAATTCGAGTTTCAAAAATTACTATTATGTCTCATTTTGTAATACGTAACTAACAGGGAAAGTTCATTTTTTATGTTGTATATTGACAATACATTTATAATATTATCATAGTATTGGTTCACACGGATACGCCAAAGTCTGTACACCACAACAGTCACCAAAGTAACCAGATCTAGTTTCGTATTACAAAATGAGACAGATTATATATTAATAAATAAAAAAAAAAACACTCACCATAAGCACAATATCTCCTAGCAACCCTCCACCAACCCACTTCTTAGAAGTCCAATCTAAATTTTTCAAATTGAACACCAAGTCCGAAGTTTATCAACGAACCAGCTTAAATCTAAAAAAAATAAATAAAATAAAATTCCAAAAATCCAAACTCAATTTTTTTTTTACAAAAATCGATCAATTGCGGAAATATTGCGCTTCTAAAATTATTAACAAAAATATACATTTTAAAAATACTATTAAAGTCCGACTCACATATATCTTAACCGCAATCGAGCGTTCATTTGCTGACATTAGACACCACTATCAACAATAAATTTTTTACAAATTCAAACACTAGCCCGACTGTTACAAATTTTTCCGGCTTCAGACCGATCACTAGCGGATAAAATTCCAAGCTACCGGTCAACATAAATTATTCTAAAAATACAGATAAAATATAAAATATTATGCAACTATATCAATCCCGTATTAAATTTATTAGTTAAATAAATTTAATTAAAAATCCCTATTTAGTTCGAACTTGTTAAAAATTGTTAAGTCTTATCAAAATATCAGACATAGCACTCATTAAGAACTCATTAATATCCGAAAATATTTTAATCCCTTATAAATTCAAGGTGAATATTATATAACTAATATTGCGTATTAAAATTTACAAAAAATACGTTAAAATAATTGAAAAAAATGCATAGAAATGCCTATTTTTTTAAAAAATATATAATTCCTACCTTTCTCAAAATTTGTGGTAGCAACCACAGGATGCAGGATAATTTTAAATGTCCTTCCAGCAACTTGCAGACATTCATTTGGCTTTTTCCAAACATCCAGGCACTAAATTTTATTTTGTTTTAAATAAAAACTTTATAAAACAATTTTTTTAAATATTAAAACGTTGTGAAACGTTTTTTTTTTCATCACAAATTTTAAAAAATTATAATTTGTTATAATATTCTTTTAAACTAATAAAAAAATAATTTAATTTTGTTGTAAAACTATTAATTTTGTTGTTTAAACAAATTAATTAACTTAAAAATATTTTTTAATACTTTTTTAAAGTTTTAGCACACGTAAATCACACAAAACGTTGATGAGACGACACTGATCAAAATTCACCCACACCACAAATCACCCAGAGGTAACTAGCTTGATAACGTATCCAAGCACAGCGCTTTGGAGGGAGTTAGTTGCGCTTGCGCAGTCGGGCCTGCTCAGTAATTTTACATTTGTGAAATGATATTTTTAGGGTTTTGTAGGTATGACTAAAAATCCCTTATACCGTCATTTTGTCGTCTGTCTGTCTGTCTGTCTATCTGTCTGTTCGGTAAAAATTGTAGCCAAACGGCTAAACGTAGAGAGTTGAAATTTGGCATGCTTATACAACTCTTTGCCTATACCACACATAGGAAAAATACTAAAACATCTAAAAAACATATCCCCCTAAAAATATAAACAAATATGTGCTCATCAAAAAAGAAATATTTTTTTAAATTCTGAGTAGGGTATCAAATGAAAGCCCTTGGTACGTGGATTAACGATCAAAATTTTATTTTTGCAAAATAAGTTATATTGATGCGATTTTTGCAAAAATTGTGCAAAAAAAATTTTGTCCCACAGCCTGTAGCCCAGATGGTTTAAACTAAAAATCTGAAAAAATTATAAGTAATGTACGTTGGTGTGAACCGGAATAGTACAACAGGAATTTTTGATCAGATAACGTTTTTGGAAAAAAACGCATTTTTTGTGATTTTTTGCTAATAATGTACACAAGTTATAGCTTTGTAACACGCTACAATGGAACGTGTATGCTGGTGTAGTGGTTTTGACGCTGGCGTTTCACCCAAGTAGCTCGATCCGAAAGGGATCGAACATTTCTTGTTTGATAAGTTTGGTCAACTACCGCAGAGGGACGCTAGTTTCTCCAACCTTGTCCTGGTGGTGTCTATTTCTATCTCTTTTCATCGGTGACGTCCAAAAAACAAGACGTGTGTGAAATGATAAGATTTGTTTTCAAAAATTTTTTAGTAAAAAATCATATTTTTATTAAAACAAGTTTTCAAAAGTTTAAATAAATTATTAAATAATAGTTTAAAACAAAAACTTCAACAAAATTGTTGAATTTTTCAAAAAATATTTGATTTTATGTTGACCTTCAAAGTGCAATACCTACGAAATTAATTAGAGGTCCCGTGGAGGAATTGTGAGATTTGGTAAGTCTTTTTTTACTGTACTTTTGAAAAATAAGGCCCTAAAATATATATTTTTTATTATATTTTATAAGTTCAAATATTTTTTAAATATATTTCGATATATGACGTCACAACATTGAGGAATGCAAGTCTCAACAAAGGGATTAAGTGATTAACTATACAGTTAGATTTATTTACTGATTACGTGATTATTCAGATAAATTTTATTTTTAAATTAATATATTTGAAGTAAAATTATTTATAGAATAAATATATTTGAAGTTTTATTATATTTGGTTTTAAATTATTTGATATATATACTATTTTTTTGCAACTTGTTAATAATGTGTTTTAGCGGTAAATGATCAACATGCCCGCAAGTGAGCGCTCGGTTTCCGCCAAGAAGAGTGACGGTTGGACTCAGGAATTTACTTTGAAAATTGCAAAAGGGAAAGAACCAAATTGAATTTTCTAGAATGGTGATGGAGAACTACTACATGGTAATTATTTTTTATTTATTTTTAATTTTTAATTGTTAAACTATCGCAAGAATAACCAAGTGTTCCCTATACTTTTACTTATTCTGTCTGTGCGTCTGTCTGTCTGTACGTCTGTCTGTCTGTAGGGTAGAAATTGCTGAAAAAACTGAAATGATGCATCATGTTGCTCAATTTAACAACCTGAAAAAATTGTAAGGTGCCCCCTTACGATTTTTTCGATTTTTAACCAAATGTTTTGTTTGACGATTCGTATTTATTGTAAAAGTTGGGTTATTAAGGCCCCAATTTTTTTCTAGACTAAACAATATACCAAGAATTGAAAAATTCAGACCGCAGTCCTCTATATTTTATTGTTCTTAAGTTAGAATTTTTTGAAATTAAAAAAAATATTGAAAAATTTCACAAAAAAAAATTCGCAATATTTTTGTTTGTTTGGAAGTTGCCTGAAAATGAGTCCTAAGGACCTTAAGAATCTCAGAATTTCAAAAATTTTAACCGCAGGTCTTTATCTCATGTGGATTTTGAGATACAGTCTTTCGAAAATGAAATATTTAAAAAAATTCAAAACTACACGAATCAAAAAGGAATTTATTTTCAAAACTACATGGATCAAAAAGGCGTTAGAAAAGGAGGGCCCTATTTTTTATCTAGATAGAAAATAGTCTGCAAATTTAAAAAAATCAAACCAAAGATCCATTTATTTTATTGTTCTTAAATTTTTAAATTAAAAAATAAAAAATTTCACAATTTTTTTTTTGTTTGAGGGTTGTTTTATAATATGTCCTGAGGCCTATTAGGACCTAGGGATTTCAAAAATTCCAACTGGAGTACCCTATCTCATATAATTTTTTAGATACCGTTTTTCAAAAAAGAAATATTTACTAATCATACAAATTTAAAAGCTGATACTCTACCGGAGGGAATTGAACTTACTGTTTTATGTAAAGTCCTGCACCTTATTTTAATGTATTTTATTATTTTTTATGAAACTCGATGGCAATTGGCCCCTTTACAACCAGTTAGCATCACCTTACGTCTGATCAATTTTTCGCACAGACTTTTATTATATTTATTTGTGTTTGTCCTTGCAAGGTTTATTTTATTGAGTATGTGCATCAGATTTTATTTATTTATTGTTTAATTTATTTTTTTAATTCATACCGTCATTTAGTTCAGCGGTTCTTAACCTTTTTATACTTGGGACCCCCCAACTAGTCAAAATATTTTCTGTACCCCCCCCCCCCAAGAAATTTTTTGAAATAATATTTTAAATGTTCTTAATGGTTTATTGTTTAATAATAAAGTTTATTGTAATTTTAAAAGCAAAAACTGATAAAAATTACATTTTTTCTTTTAATTTCGGGACCCAACTCCTATGTGGAGCATAGGAGCTTTAAGTTCTAACAAAGATAATATATTATATTTATTATCTTTGGTTCTAATTAATTTTAATTTTTTAAGTTTTATTTTTTTTGTGTTAATTCTGCTTTATGTTTCAGGCAGTCAATTCTTTAGATCATCTTTATTTTTACTGCTCTTTTATTTTAATTTATTTTCTTTTCATTTTTTCTCCTTCAGAATTTTTTATTTCTTTAATTGCATTTTGATTTTATTAGTCTACCAGTTGTTATTAAATATTTTGAGTTTCAGACTTACGTGCCACTTCACTAAGGGGTCCATCCAGAAATCTAGAATCTAGAATTGGAAGAAACTAGAGTCAGAAAGTGGTCTAGATTCTAGACCACTTTCACCAAGTTCTAAATCATTTTAAGTTTTAATTTTTTTATTATGCTAATTCTGCTTTATGTTTCAGTCAGATTTTTCTTTAGGACTTCATCTCGATCTGAATTTTTTCTACTTTCTTATTTTAATTTATTTACTTTTTATTTTTTCTCTTTCAAATTTTTTTATTTATTTTAGCGTTTTGATTTTATTGTACCAGTTGTTAAATATTTTGAGTTTCAGACCTACGTGCTACTCACTAAGAGTCCATCCAGGAACCTAGACCATCATCACCAAGTGGAAGGGTCTACAAGAACTAACTGGACGTCTTCGTCAAAGGAAATCAAGTTCCATTTTTTACAGTTTTTTTTGCCTTTTTAAAATTTCTATTTTTAAGAGTGCTTTAGAAACTGGCCTTAAATATTAATTCATTTTAAGTTTTATTTTTTTTTTGTGTGCTAATTCTGCTTTATGTTTCAGGCAGTTAATTCTGTAAGAGTTCATCTCGATCTGAATTTTTTCTCCTTTCTTATTTTAATTTATTTTCTTTATAAAATTCTTTTATTTAATATATTCTAATGTTGGGTGCATTTTTTGATGTTGGGTGCATTTTTTGATGGGGTGAATTTGTGGATGTTGGGGTGGATATTTGGATGTTGGGGTGTATTTTTTGGATGTTGGGGTGTATTTTTTGGATGTTGGGGTGAATTTTTTGGATTTACAAGAGCATGGTTTGGATATAGTGAATTTTTTTAAATTAAATTTGGGTTTACATTTGATTAAAGTAATCTGGCTTAATGCCTTACTTTAATTATTTGTTTAGTAATATTTAGTTTTAAGGTTAACCCTAATTTTAGTCCTAAACTTAGTTTAGGGGACACATTCTCAATTTTTTTTTTAAATTTATATTTTTAATTAATTCGAATCTTTCGATATTCATGAATATTTGGGGATGTGTTCGGGGGGTGGGGGCAGTGTTGGATCACATTTTAATATTTTGTCTTCTTCTTCTTCAAGTGACATCTGGTAATAAATTGGTTAATAACATAACTCATTCTCAGAAAATGGAAGTTAATATCGTTTACAGTTGATGGATGGATAATCGTTTTTGAAATATTTTGAAATGTGATCCTTTGGCATGTTTTATTTAAGCACTGTCCTGCTCTGCGGTTCCCGCCCGACCCCCTGGATGATATTTTTCAATAAAAAAATATCTACTAATAGAGCAAATTGGGATTTGTAGTATCTACAGAAAAATCTATCAATAATACCTTTTATAAGTCGCGTATCGCATACAGAAACTCATTTTTGGCGTGCCATAATTCTTTTTGTAATTATTTATTTATTTTTTTTTATCTTTAATTGTTGTTTACACCTCTACACGTATTTACGTCGGCATAAATACGTCTACCGTGTAAGAGGCCTAAAGCAGTACGGATGTAATGTGTTTACTATGCTGAATATGAAAATTAAACATTATATTTTCTTATTGGGGGCCGCATTCATCCCACGGGCCACCGGTTGCCGACCCCTGAATTAGATTCCTTGAATAATTTTTTTATTTGTCAATATTATTCAGAATTTACTAACATTTATATGGGAACATTTAAACCGGGACAGAATTTTAAACCGACCGGGACATTGGGACAAGAACTCAAAACCGACCGGGATACAAAATCTTAATGCATACTATATTTTTGGACGGAGGAAGTATAATTTACAAAAAAATACCGAGCACTTTATCAAGCCCGCCTGGGTGTGCGCCAGAGGAGAAAAGAATAAAGCAGAATAATGGTGAGGCAGAATAGCTTTATTGGGAAGCCACACAGCGCTGGAGACGATTCTTCCAATCCTCATAGCAGTGCTGGAATTCGGATACTGGAATAGCTTTCAGGTGGTCAGTTACGGCTGTTTCAATGTTTTCGAGCAGTGGCGCACCCCTGAGAAGGAAGGAAATAAAGATAAAAACACACTATCAAATTTTGAAAATAGATGTGAGGACTTTTTTTTATTCGTCACTTGTATTTCAGAAGTGAGGACTTTTTTTTTAGATCATCTCTTGAAATTTAGAAGTGTGAACCTTATTCATAATTGAAATAATTTTGTCTTCCGGGCCCCCTCCAACAAAAATTCCTGGGTGCGCTACTGTTCTATAATTATTGTACTACAATCAATATTAACCTGCCTATGTGTATTTAGAGTCGGAAAATTCCGTTGTTATCATTAGATGCATACGAGTAACATGAAATTCAATACTTACGATATTTGATATTGAAAGAATTTCGAACGAGGAAATAATATTTATGTATATTACTGTAGGTAGTTCATATATTTCGAAGATGTATAAAGCTAACAAATTGTATTTTATACATAAATTCATCACCCCAAGGTGGAACTTAAAACCTATACAAACTGCATCCAACCAACTCTGTTAGTTGCCATATTGTCACGATGTCAACGTCGGCTTAGGTCAGGGACTGCATCACTGTGACACAAATCTAGTTAAAAACTATTTGTCAGTGTTTTGATAAACAGAATTTATTTGCATAGTGCACAAGTTGTATTTAGTGAGTGGAAAGTTTGTCAAAATAATTCAGTAAGGAATTAGCCTACCACGAAAGTATAAACGTTGGCAGTACCAGTTGGAGAATACTACATAGGTGTACAACTTTGCTTCCGCCGTTTTTTTCCGAAATTCGAGGCTTTATTGTAAAAAAACTGGTTATACATTTATGATTCAAAGTACTGTCCATCGCCGGCCAGTACTTTCTCCCATCTTTCGGGCAGCATACGAATCCCGCGTTGAAAAAACTGGTCATCTTTTGAAGCGATCCAATTTTTTACTTCTTCATAAGACCGGAAGTGCTGGTCAGCCAAACTTTTTAATATGCTATATAACAATTTGGAAATATTATTTTTAGACTGATGATTGAATATACCTACCAGTCGAAATGTCTGGATAAATTAATCGACAATAAATTTTATGACGAGTAAATAAAAAAGAATTTTTATTTTAAAGCCATATTATTTTTTTATACATCTTTTTCAGTTTGTAACACTGCATATTTCTATCCCTGTATAATTTATTATCCCTTTACATAATACGCGGAAAATATAAATTTAATTATCGGTTGTACAACATCAACTTATTAATTAGTTAGTCAAGCTTCGATTTTCCTTTAATTAAAAATATTTTTAACATATTCATGCAACAGCTTTGAAGCATGACAAGGTTGCAGACTTCAAACCATTCTGTTTTATAACATAACGGACTTTTCCCTTAATCCTTTTATATTATCACATTTTATTAAAGTATTTGAAATATAAAATATTTTAAATATATTTGGAATAATTAAGGAATATTTGAAATATGTACTAGGGATTTATTTCAAATAATATGGAAATATTTGAAATATCAGAAAAATATTTCAAATGCTAGGACATGTTTGAAATATGTACTAGGAAATTATTTGAAATAATAGGAAAATATTTGAAATACTAGGGAAATATTTGAAATATTAGGAAATATTTGAAACATTTAATAAATCAATATTTAAAATACTAGGAAAATATTTGAAATACTAGGGAAATATTTGAAATACTAGGAAATATGTGAAATACTTCTAAAGTAAATATTGACATTTTCAGACAACAAATATCAAAGTATTTGAAACGTCAAATACTTTTAAAAAGTATTTGAAATAGTATATTTCAGATACTTTAAATGTATTTGAAATACTAGCAGTACTTGAAATACAAGGGAAATATTTGGCATAATAGTGAAATATTTGAAATACTAGGGAAATATTTGACATAATAGGGAAATATTTGAAATACTAGGGAAATATTTCACATAATAGGGAAATATTTGAAATACTAGGGAAATATTTCACATAATAGGGAAATATTTGAAACACTAGGGAAATATTTGAAATATTTAATAAAACAATATTTAAAATACTAGGAAAATATTTGATATACTAGGAAAATATTTGAAATACTGGGAAATATTTGAAATACTTCTAAAGTAAATATTGACATTTTCAGACAACAAATATCAAAGTATTTGAAACACCAAATATTTTTAAAAGTATTTCAAATAGTATATTTCAGATACTTTAAATGTATTTGAAATACTAGCAGTACTTGAAATACAAGGGAAATATTTGACATAATAGGGAAATATTTGAAATACTAGGACATATTTGAAATATTTACTGGGGAAATATTTGAAATACTAGGACATATTTGAAATATTCACTGGGAAAATATTTGAAATATTTGAGAAATATGTATTAGGGAAATATTTAGTAACTAAATATTTGAAATACTACGAAAATATTTGAAGTACTAGGGAAATATTTGAAATACTAGGAAATATTTCAAATACTTCTAAAGTAAATACTGACATATTCAGACAACAACTATCAAAGTATTTGATACACAAATACTTCTAAAAATATTTGAAATACAATATTTCAAATTCCAGAAAGTAACTGAAATATTTTTTCAAATACTCGGACCAATTCTGTAATTCAGTTACTATGATAATAGTAACTAAATTTGTCACTATGAGCAAGGTCAGTTACTATCATGAATGAAAGTCATTATACTTTTAATAATATTTTACCTTGTAGTAACGTTACTATAGTCGGATTGCTGATAAGTGACTGTTCGTTGCTACAAGTATCGATATTCAATACTATATGCTTTCTCTGTCTATATCATTATAATTATTTGCATACCCATAGTAACGTATAGTGACGCAAGTTGACAACTAACCTTCAAAAAAATTTGAATAAAAAACAAAGCATTAGAAAGGAACAGCATAATTCGTAGATATCTTTACTAAGTAGAGCGCGAAAATAAATTTACAGCAGTACTCAAACAAAATTATTAATTTTAAGTTAATAATTATAAATAAGGAAAAATTTATACTCATACGTAAATTTTGCATTATAATTTGTTGTTTATTCCAGCAGATTTAAAATTAAAGTTTGTGAATTTAATAATTGGCCGCAAGCCATATTTTAATTAATATTTATTACCAGACACTGACAGTTAAGACAAAAAACAAAAAACATTTTTAAAATCGCTGAAAAATGGTAACTAGATTATTATATGAATGCACTACTTGATACATACATGTAACAGTCACCTATCAGCAATCCGACTATACACAGTAAATTTTTACAGAATAGATCTGACTTTATTGTATTAACCTAAGTTCTACACTTCGTAAAGAATATGTAATTTAAATTAATATCTTGATTCATTAATTTATACTTTCGTGGTTTATTGGTATGGGACTTGTACGCGATAGACAAAGGTTGAGAGTTACGAAGTCTTAAGTCGAAGAGTTAAGTATTTTGATTTAATATTAATAAGATCTGTCTCTATACAAGAAAATTTTCATCAAAGTATTTTTTTATCCTATTCTTATCATCACATCTTTCGTTATATAATTATATCTTGATGACATCTAGATACGTCATTCGGGACGGATAATCCTTGTTGAAACGGTAACTGGGAACGGGTAGCCAGTGACCGATTCGGTTTTGTTAATAGTGAAGAGTGCGCGGATTGCGATCGATAAAGTCACGTGGATAGAGGAGGCCCGGACGATTCTAGCTTCAGCCCGATAGACGGACCGTCACAGCAGGATTAAGGGCGAGCAACACGTGCGAACACAACGGAGGTGGATTTTAATTTAATCACAATAAATAAAGGAATATTAAAACAATAAAATAAAATTTTATTAGATTAATAATAGAGGATGTCAAAGCCAAAGTAGTATAAGCTACATTTTATTCATTTCAAAAACCAAACCGTTTTACTACACTCGCTTACGAGGACTACTTTTTAAGTTTTTACAAAAACTAAGAAAGAATTTTTTTTGAATAAACTCTTTTATTGCTTTTCAAAATATTCGCCTTTAGGATTTATACACTTTTGCATGCGTTCAAACTAATTCTCGAAACATTTTTTCCACTCTGAAGTTGGTATCTCAAAAACATGATTTTTGAAGGCTTCAATAGCTTCTTGAGGTGATGAAAATCGCTGTCCATGCATTTTTTGTTTGATATTGGGGGAAAAAAGTCGCTAGGGGATAATGTTTTTCTTCTTCAAATAATCAATTGTTTGACGTGTTTTGGAGCTTGCATTGTCATGATGAAGAATGATGCGACGTTTTTGGTTGTTTTTCCTGATTATGTCTATGACATCTGACAAACAAGTTGTTGTATACCATTCAGCATTAACTGTTCTCCGATCTTCTAAAGCAGGGTTTCCTAACCTGTGCTCTGCTTGCGTCTATTAGTGCTCCGCGACCTACTAGTGTTACTATATATATATAGCAATGATAGTGCGACGAATTCTTCTCGTGAAAAGTGCTGCGCGGCTAAAAAAGTTTGGGAAACTCTGCTCTAAAGGAATGGTTGCGACATGTTCAGTACAACCGAAAAAACAAGCGATCATTTTCTTGGAAATGCTTCGTGAACGAACAACTTTTGTGGGTTTCGGTTCATCTTGGAAGACCCAAACAATGGATTGTTGCTTAGTTTCCGGTTCATATGAATAAATACATGTTTCGTCACCTGTAACAATGTTGTATACGGATTTTGCAGTGCCTAGGTTGAATTTTTTTAGCCGACCCCAGCCTTACACCAATCCAAACGAGCCTTTTTTTGAGCTTCGATCAAATTATGCGAAATCCATCGGGAACAGATCTTTTTCACAGCTAAATGTTCATGCATGAACATTTAGCATGCGTTGCATGCGTTCAAACCAATTCTCGAAACATTTTTTTTTTTTTTGAGCTTCGGTCAAATTATGCCGAATCCTTCAGGAACAGATCTTTTTCACAGCTAAATGTTCATGCAAAATCGAATGTATTGCAGTCTGCGGTATGCCAAAGGATGACTTTATCTCACGCTAAGTCACATGACGATCTTCTTCAATCATTTTGCGTACAGCATCGATGTTTTTTTGAATCACAACCGATTTTGCTCGACTTTCACGAGATTCATCGCTGACGGACGCACGACCACTACGAAATTCTGCAAACAAATTGTAAACACTCTTTTCTGATGGTACTTCATTACCAAAAGTTGAACGAAGCGAATCTATGCATTGTTGTTGTGTTGTTGAGGCCTTTACTAAAATCGTAAAAAATCATCCAACGAAAACCTTCACGAGTAATATCCATTATTTCACAACTTGTTTTTTTTTTAAACGCTCACTGTCAATTAACAAACTACTCGGTCAATTTATAAGCTGCCACTGATTTCACAATAACAAATGTCAAGTTTTATGAATATAATAATGACACATTTCAATATTGCCAACTAGTGGTCGTTTGTAAAAGCATAAAAGGTAACCCTCGTATACAGTGTCTACGAAGTCGATAATTATTAGCGCCTAGTTTTATTTTGTATGCAACCCGCAGGACAGTACCGTATTCCTGGTCACTTATTACATATATACGCTTTAAATGCTATTTAAATGTGAGTTTTATTAATATTTCATCATTCATTTTATATATTTTTTAATATTTTGTATTAATTTATCTATTTTAGGTGGAAGTAAATATGAATGACGCAATTTTTATTTGTTTTATTACAAAATGTTTATCTTTTTTGTCTGAAAATACACCATTATTTCAGTCTGGTAGCGTTTTATATAATTATAATCACCTTAACTGAACGGAAAATATCAACCTGCGCATTGAGTTATGACGTGAATGGGCCCACGCTTCTAGTGATTGCTCGTGTTCGAAAATAGGCGCTAAACATGAGCGTCACAAACATAAAGTTACGTAAAAAAAATATGTGGAGTGAATGTTCATAAATTCATGGTTCATAGATATTCAGTAGGTGATAAAAACCAACAATGGGCCCGAATATATGTTACCATAATAGGGGATACGCATAAAATTTATATTTCCTTAAAACTACATTTTTTTGATATTTTAATGTTAGTTATGTCACCTAACACAACAAAAATCACCTTTTAATTAATATTATAGCCAATTTTTTTAATTAAAATATTGTAAATTTGCAATAAGCCGACCACGCCGCGAAGGTTGCCGAGTAGATACGACTGAGACTGTAAGGGTTTGACGTCACAGATACAGACAAAACATAATGTTTACGTGTTTATATTGTATTGTTTGAGAGTTTTGTATTTGTTTTTAAACAATTTTTCACGCATTTATTATTAAAATAATTTATAAAATATATGTACTCACATTAAAATGGTCTTCACAAACATAAAGTTTACTTTTTTCTGAAATATCGGTTTTATTTCGCCTCATAGCTTTTCTGTTGTTTTTCGTCATCAGGTAATGATATAAATTATTTTTTTGGATTTCTAATTGAACTATTTGTGCACATTGGTACTAAACAATATTTTCGACTATGTTTCGAAGTACTGGGGCCTGGATCTTCCATATTTTATATATTTTAATATAAAATTTAATTCGGTAAACATGTATAAATTGTTTTTATAGAATTAAACTTTATTTTAATTAAAATCACTCTTAACTTTACATAACCTATAAAAGTTATACAAACAAATAAGTTCACAACAGACTGCACGCTGGGTAGACTAGTAGTGTCATGTGTCAGTTAGGAGGGTATGACGTCACACGTCGTTTTCGCGCGCTACATACATTTATGATATTTTTAAGCCTTCAAATTAAAAAAAAAAAAAAAAAAACTGTTTTTTATGTTAATATGCAACAAGAGGAATATAATAAAAAAAAATTTAAAAAAACCTTGCCTATCCCCTATTGGCATCAAAACTATCATATAAAAATCGTTCTTTCTTCCGTTAATTTAACCTTGTTAAAGTTTTAACGCTTGTTTTTTCAGTTGTATTGGACATGTCGCAACCCTTCCTTTAGAGGATCGGAGAACAGTTAATGCTGAATGGTTACAACAATTTGTTTGCCAGAAGTCTTCGACAAAATCAGGAAAAACAACCAAAATAACGCATCATTCTTCATGATGACAATGCAAACAAAAATGCGAGAGCGATTTTCATCACCTCAAGAACTGTTGAAGTCTTCGAAAACCATGTTCTTGAGATATCAACTTCAGAGTGAAAAAAATGTTTCAAGAATTAGTTTGAACGCATGCAAAAGTGAATAAATCTTAAAGGCGAATATCTTGAAAAGCAATAAAACAGTTTGCTTCAAAAAAAGTTTTTCTTTCTTAGTTTCTGTAAAGTATCTCTGTAGGGGCTCTAGGCAAACCCCTAATTGATATGGAATTTTTAGCACACCATACAGAGCTATAATGTAATATTTCGCGGATTCGAGTGACGTTTGACTACAGTGTCTTGTGATTATTCAATAAACAAATATTACTAACCTTGGTTCTCGTGGATAGCTGTCTACTGGGTACAGCGTCTGCATTTTAACTGAAACGAAAATATTTTAATCTAAACAAAGATATTTTTTAAATAAACTAACAGAAAAAACAAAATTAAAATTTTAATTTCAAAACGAGACAATCTCGGTTATTATTCATCTAACATCAAAAATATGTATAGAAGTGTGTTTTAGAATAAATAAACGATTATTTTTGTTCTACTTGAGAATAAAAATGTATATAACAAAAACCGTCCAAAATGCGGGCACGTCAGCTAGTTTTAAATATAAATCTGTGTTTTATGTTATTTAGATTGACCTCAATGTTCCATAAAACAAAGAAATCTTGTCAGTAGCTAATCCACTTTACTGTGAACATATATAAATCTACTGCAGTCGTCTCTAACAATAAATCATCGCCTTTTATTATACTCTTTAAGCTGTATGTAATGTCTAGGTTAAATTTAATAGCTAAATGTTAAATCAATAATATAATTTGAAACATAATACAGTTGGAAATATAAATAATACATTAGTTATTATTTACAGTAATTGGTTTAATAAACTTTTCCGACTACCAAAATGATAATCGATAATTATTTAAATAACTAGGTTCTAAATTATATGTTTTAGGTAAATATTATCTATATTAATAAAATTGAGGTCATATCTGTTCTTTCTTTTTTTTTTTTTTTTTGGCTTTTATTTATTTGGTTTCTTCACATTTTAGATGATTATAAGACGATATTCGCAAAAAAAAACAATTTTTGTCTGCCTGCCTGTCTTTTTGTCTGTCTATCCAAAATGCACGCAAAAACAGCTAGACATATTTTCACGTAATTTGGTATGACGATAGAGCAAAACCAGGATTCGAACATAGGCTGTACGGCATCTTAAAATTTTTATTTTAGGGAGGTGTTTTCGGGTTAAACTGTTTTTTAAAAAACTTAAAATAACTCCATTTTTATAATAGTATAATCAACTTGAAAAAGTATTTCAAATATTATTAAGCATCTCAAGTACTTTTTGAAAGAATTTGGCAATTGTACTAGATACTGCAATTACTTGTATGGAAATATTTGATTTCGAAAATAACTAGTACTTCAAGTCACTGAAAGTACTTGAAGTTGTTTATAAATACTTGCAGAAGTTTACAAATACTTACAGTACATTATAAATACTTAAAGTACATCAGAAATACTTAAAGTAGTTTCGATTCTACAAGTATTGTTATAAAGTATCAGCCGATTTCTTATTTAAAACAGAAACACCAATTAAGGATATTTGGCGAACTTGTCTAACATATAAATTAAGAAACATGTGTTAACGTGAATGTGATACTTCATCTTATTCTTTTCCTTCTTCTTTTCTTCTTCTTCTTCTTCTTCTTCTACTACTACTACTTCTTTGGGCACTGTCAGTTGAGTTGACTTTTGGCCTCACTCACCATCTTGATCTGTTCATTGTCAGGTCTTTCCATGTGTCTTGCATACCAATACTTGTTAAATCTTCGGTTAGCTGATCTCTCCATCTCTTGCGAGGTCTTCCCACTCGTCGACCAGTGTTCAATCTTCCTAAACATTCTGTTCTCCCTTATCCTCATCACGTGTCCTATCCACTGTAATCGTCTACCTCTCGGTTCTTGTGTTATACTCGGCATTGGGTACAGTTCTCGGATATCTGTGTTCTTATTATTCTCCATTCACTGTTCACCACGTAATATTTTATTTTTGAAAACTATGAGGTGTTGTCAATATCGCTTTGTTGAGGTCAATATTTCGGAGCCATACATAAGTACGCGAAGTACTATATTTTTATAGACAGGAGTATCGTTTTGAAGAGGAGACCAAATACAAAAAACCATGTATTTGCAGCTTTAATTCTGATCTAAAGTATTTGAAAGTATAAACCCTCAAAAGTGACATTTAATGCGATAATATATTATAGAATCCCTTATAGGCGGTCCATGATGGCAAAAAGGTTGGGATACCCTTGCATAGACCAATTATTTAATAAAATCTAAGATTTGTATAAAATGTTAATCGTAAATATGTAAATGGTGACCAGCAATACAATTCTGTAACGCGGGTTGCATATAAAATAAAACTAGGCGCTAATTTTTCTGAAGGAACCCATTTCATAACTTTTTTCGGTATCCTTTTATCAGTCAATCTAATGGCCCGGTTACACGATGCCAGTAATTTGTGCAAGTACTGGCACAAGTACTTGTGCCAGTACTTGCACAAGTCGTTTTGTCGTTTACACGTATTCCAGTATTTTATTTAAGTAACCTTGCAAAGAACCCGAAACACACTGCAAAATGTAGATGCTTGCAATTATTTTTTATGCGTAAAATCGTCTTTTTAACGCACCAATTTTCGATGTTTAACCTAATTTTATGTATTTTATGCGTACGTCTTTTCAAACAAAAATGAATTGGTGCCAAAAACTACATTTATTAAAAAAAGGTGTGAAAAAGTTTGTTTTTTTAACCACGGAAATACATCAGCTGTTCACGGCAGCCATTTTTAAGTCACTGGCACTTGTGCCAGTAAATAGGAACGGCTTCTATTCACTTGACTTGCATGAGATACTTGTGCCAGTACTGGCACCAGTACTGCATGTACGTTTACACGATGCCAGTGGCTGGTGCAAGTACTTACTGGTGCAAGTTACTTGCATCGTGTAACTGAGCCATAAAGATGTCCGTACCACAGTAATTGTTTTCTTCTTACTTCATATTCATCAACCTTCATTTTATCTCTTACATTGGAACTGCGAACTCTTTGAAGTCTCAAAATACCCTCTAATTAATTAATTTTGTAGTTACTGATCTAAATAATTTTTAAAATACACTAATCTGTAATTTTGTAAAGAAACAGAAATAAAGGCGTCAATTCCCTTTTGTCATGAAGAAAAGAAGGAAGTATTTAGAAACTAAATACCAATAAACAAGTAGTCAAATGACAAGGGAGGTAGATAATGATTACAAGCTGGCGTATGAGAGTAGTAGTGGAATTCCCATGGGAAATTATATAGAAGGATATCATCACCTGCCCCATTGAAACGATACGTGTTTCGATCAAAACAGTTTCTCTTCATATAGACATTCACTATCTGTTTTAGTGGTTCTTTATATACTTGTTGATTCGCCCCATTTTTATAGATGACACAATCAAAAGTTTTGATTGGACGAAATTTATTCTAACAATCTTTGTAACCGAATAATAACAGTAGAAATAAAAGATATTTATGGTAAACAGATTTTGAAAATGCCAAACCTGGATAATTGTTTTCTTGTTTCTTAATAGTGATGTGCCGGATAGTAATAATTTCATACGCGGATACGGATACGGATTATTTTGTACAAAATCCATGTTACCTTAATTAATAAAATTTGATTTAGAATTTAGATTACAATCAAAATGCGACTTTTTACCGACCGCCAACATATATAAGGAAGGTATTGTGATCATACCGATTTTAATATTTCGAGATTTCGATGGATCTCCACGAATTGAGGTCCCTACATAACGTTTTCACTATTTTTAGCATGATGTCTGTTGGTCTGCCTGTCTGTCTATCCGCCTGTCTGTCCGTCTGTCTGTCCGTCTGTCTGTGTACACGTGTAGAGCAAATTCGGCTGAAAGGATTTTTATGAAACTTCATATTTAAGCTTCTGCCATCAATGGCACGAGTTGATCAACTTTTGGTAAAAATCGGTTGACTAAAAATGAGAGTTTACTCGTATCGAGTTTAAGATTTTTGTGAATATTTCACAACAGAAAAGTTGAAGAGAAAAGTTCACAATAAAAAAATATTTCGAAAAAATTTATTGAACAAAAGTTGCTATAAAAGCAATAACTACAGTCTGTTCCAAATGGTTAGGCGGAACTAAATGGGAATTTCGTTCTTTTAGGTTGTCACGAGAAGGGACCTTGCTTGGGTTATTTCATTTTTCATGTTGGAATGTCAAAATTTAAAATTCCAACAATGAAACCATGGAAATGAATGATTTATGTCAAAATTTAATATTTTTTTTTTACTTATTTTATTGACAAAAAAATAAATAAATGGTAAATTTGTATTAAGAATGACACAAAAAATCAAAATATAAAGAAAATGACATTTTAAAATGATATTAACCTTAACCAAAAAATGTTTATTGTAAGTATGATTTACAAAGCTTAAGCTTAAGCACGATTTAAACGATGAAAGTAACTAGATTGCAAAATCTAGTTCCGCCTAACCGTTTGGAACAGACTGTAATAACTTTTATTTGAGACGTATTTTGATAAAACGAAAAATTTCGAATTTCTGTTAATTTTTTTCATACTTATATGTAACGTTTCCATGGTTATGATAAATAATATCTCTGTTAAAATATTAGGCCAAATTATTTCTACTCTGCTGATTGAATGTATTTTATGTAAGTACTTTACGATGGCGGTCGGTCCTGTGGTGGCCACAGCTGATTTTTTATATTAATATTAATTTAAATAATTTTTAAGCTGTTTTGGGAAAATAAAATAAAATAAATCATAGTAAGTTTAAAAATTTTATTACAGAAATAGAAACGGTGTTTACAAAGATTTTTATTTTCAAAAATTGTTTACTAATTTTATAAAAAAATAAATTAATTGTATCTTATTTAATAAGCATGTAATGGGAGCTATAGGTAATTTATATGCTTTAAACGGAACTAAATGGGAATTTCGTTCTTTTAGGTTGTCACTAGAAGTGACTTTATTTGGGTTATTTCATGTTTCACGTCAGCTTGTAAAAATTTTAAATTCCAACAGTGAAACCATGGAAACGAATGACATTTGTTAAAAATATATACATTTTTATAAATCTTAAAGACAAAACAAATAAATAAATGGGAAATCTGTGTTTAGAATGACACAAAAAATCAAAAAATAATTCAAATGATATTTTATTGAGTGGTGCCATTACCGGTGGCGGCGCTGTGCTCCAGGCAATATGGCTGTTGTCTCTAGTACTCAGTTGTCAATATACTAATAGTGAACAGGTTAATTTAAGTACAGTACATTTTTATTTTATGAAAATGCGAGTAAATATATGTGAAATTTTTTAATTTTTAAACGCTGCACATGTATCGAGGTGTACTAAAGAAGATGGGCATCCAATTACAGTATTTAAAGTTTAACGTCAGTAGATTTATTGAAGTGTAATTTGTAGATGAGCAGGTGTTAAATGCCTGGCACGTATATGTGGTACATCTGAGTGTCGGTCATCTGAATTTACAATATATGGATTCTGTTTGCAAACAAGTACATTATGTTCATTGCGTCATGAAATAAAATTAGTTTTAGTTGGACAGGAGCAGGTAAAAGTTAGATATGCAACTTGCAGGTGCAAGCATATTAGTGCAGTTTTGTTTTTCTGCGACAAATGTAATGAACAAACTCGCATAGTATCAGTTACTTTTTAACTCAAAATATATTCCCATGCCTTCTTCCTGACCATAACCAAATCTTTTCCCAAACTGGACTTAATATTAACTTTCCCTCCATTTTTCTTAAGAAAAGAAAAAACTAAGATGCTTATATTTGTCCTGTCTTGAATGACAGCCAAAAATACTACAATTTGTTCTAATTTTATAGTTTTGTACAACTTCTATCGACATTCTAACAAAAATTCAACACTAGAACATATGTAATAAGTTCAAACAGTACTAGAGCACCTAGTACAATATTTGACAACCAGACTGCGTATTCGAGTGTGTCAGTTCTGAATAATAATATTTACCTTCACCTAAAATGTTTATTTTAAGTATGATTTACAAAGCTTAATCAAAATGGTCAAAATCTCAAACTATAAAAGTTACCAGATTGCAAAATCTAGTTCTGCCTAAAGGTTTGGAATAGCCTATATATTTCACGAGGGTAAAGTTTACTACCTGAGCCATAAGCGAGGCTTGTATTTATCCGAGTGAAATATTGCCATTATAGCCGAGTCAAATATAATATTGTATCTACAATTATATAGTATTATCATAAAAAAAATAATAATTTAATTTAAAAATATTAGAAATTTTTAGTGTCAACTTCAGAACCTACGTCTTCAAAGATGGTTACTTAACCATCAGCTGATTGTATTATACAACAATGTTTAAAATAGTATTATTTACTGTTTTATTTATTCTAACTTATAAATAATATTCTAGTTATAAAAATGGGCAGTGTGAGGCGCAAATAATCATCATTGATAGAGCCCTGCACGGATACGTTTTTCTGTATCCGCATCCGATCCGCATCCGCAGGAACATCCTCTTAATAAAAACATAGCTGCTTATTTATAAGACTAACATTAATCTTATAGATATGCAGCTCATACATTAGCACATATGGCTAAAATAATACATACGTTATTTAGTACAAATTTATTCCGTAGAATAGTGTTTTACCTTGAATTTAGTGGGCTTTTGTGACGTCACGGGCATTTTTGAACGTCTGTATAATACTGATTAACATGCACTGTTTGTTTGGTAAAAAATATGGTATGTTCATTTTTCAGTGATTTTTCAAAAGTATCATCTGTATCTAGATTAGGGTGACCATTCGTCCCGCATTTTAGTATTTTGTCCCGCATTAAGATGCGTCCCGCAAGAGTCCCGCATTTTAACATTTTGTCCCGCATTGTCCCGCATTTTAACATTTTGTCCCGCATTGTCCCGGCATTTGGATTTGGGAGGTGAGGACCTTTTTGTTTTTTGCTCTTCACTTGGATTTTGGAAGATGAGGACTTTTTTTTGCTCTTCACTTGAATTTTGGGAGGTGAGGACTATCTTTTTTTTTGCTCTTCACTTGAATTTTGGGAGGTGAGGACTATCTTTTTTTTTGCTCTTTACTTAGATTTGGGAGATGAGGACTTTTTTTTGCTCCGTTCCGCATTGCCTTTTTAAGAAAATGGTCACCCTAATCTAGATACAAACATTTTTGGCATGTATCTGTATCTAGATATTTTTTTAAATGTATCTATTACAACACTGAAGAATAATATCAAAAATACGGTACATAAATAAAAATGTATTGTAAATTTTATTTGCGCTATAAAATTGAATATAGACACCCACAAATTCATAAAATGGCTAAACTTTTTCTGAAGAAAAATAGTTAAGAGATATTTCACAAACCATTTAAACCTTTCGACCCTTTTCCAATTTATTTTGTTTCCTTCTGAATTCAAATCTTCGCAATATAACTTAAAGAAAGTTGGGAACGTCGATCGATATAAAGCACAACTTACTTAGTTTTATTCAGAAGGCCATGGAACAATTAAACAATGACAAGGTAAATAATGAAATAAATGACATAATCAAATCAGTAACTTTAATTAAATGGATTACGTTTCCAAAAAATGCCTTATCGACCAGTTTCTCACATGACTGCTAGAAATTCTTTCTATAGTTATAATTCGGAGCAAACTAAAGGTAAGTATTTGTTTTACGCTAATTTTTAGTCTCAGAAACTACATTTTGTTTCTCAAAAATCCAACATAATTGTTAAATTGTATATGTATTTGTTAAAATTTTACGTTTTTTTATATATTTTTTTAAAAATGATTATTTTAATTTGGACATGTGTCTCCATCTGTGGTCTACCGTTTGAAGTTTCATCTGTCAGTGGATGAAATTTTTACAAATTTTTTGGATGGTGACTGCCAAAGATTAAATAAATTAAGTACCATTAAATCCTAGTTTTATGTAATGAAATAATATAGTAATTAAATCAAAAATGTCGTTAGAACAAACTGCTTGTGAAGGTATGCACTGAAGTAATTTGTCAAAATTTCTAACCTCAAAAAATGTTTTATTTTAGATTTAAAAGCTTTTGAAAGGCGACTTACTGAAGTAATAGCTTGTTTACAACCAGCTACAACAAGATGGAGAAGTAAATTAAAATTTATTTGATTGTGTGAATCAGAATATTAATTTGGGATAAAATTTTTAGTCGTCCTTGCTGTTATATCGGTTTGTACAGCAGCGGGTGCTTGGCATTGGCTCACAGATCCTGAGACACCACTTGTATCCTTTACACAATCACTGTGGAATCATCCATTTTTTGCCATAGCTTCTATTAGTTTAGGTAAGATTTATAATATTTTATACGATCATATTACAAAATATTATTTATAATTTTCTATTTCAGTAATATTATTTCTTCTCGGAATTCATAAACGAGTAATAGCCCCTTCAATAATTACGGCTCGTACACGAACAGTATTAGGTGATTTTAATATGTCGTGTGATGATACAGGCAAACTGATATTAAAACCAAGACCTACAGCAACATCGTGATATTTAAGAAATCATTTTAAAAATGATTTACGCTATTTTTTGACAAGTTTTATTTAGTTTAAATTAGATAATTTTATGTTCAATTTAGTTTTTTAATTTATATTTACCAAATATGTTTTGTTTATATCACAAATAATAATTTTGTTACAATTTTGAAAACAATTAAAATAAAAATTGGAAGTTTAAGCATTATTTTTTCAATAAAATTTGTATTTTTATTTCAAGTCGGTAAAACAGTTGTCTTCGTTTTCTATAAAACAAAATGGCCGTCTGTCATAATTGACAGTACATTTTCATCCTGCTTCGTAAAGTATAAAAAATGGCTTCATCATTAGAAAATTTAGAGACTCAGCTTGAAATGTTCATAGAAAATGTAAGACAAATTCGTATTATAGTCAGCGATTTCCAACCTCAGGGACAAAATGTTTTAAATCAAAAAATGTAAGTATGTTTATCAGTTTTGTAGTAATTTCTTGCGCGTTATGTGCATCTAGATTCAAGCAGGGTTGCACGGACAGACAAATAAAACAGTACAGTTGCAAGAGCAATGGTAAAAGGCTACAAAGGTGCTAACTACCATTTATCACAGATAGAATAAAGTACAAATGTAATATTAATTTGATTCTCTCAGAAAGAGAATCAATGTGTCCATGAATACCTTGTCTTCAATTAAGACAACAATTTACTTGGAATTAAAAACACTATTATAATTCATCCGCAGACAAAAATTTGGCTGACGTAATTTAACTTTTACAGACAATCTCTTGTACACGGTTTACAAGAAGTTGACAAACTAAAATCACAAGTCCAAGATGTTCATGTTCCACTTGAAGTATTTGAGTAAGTAAAATTATTATTCTAGGTTTGTCGGCCCTGATTTCTAATATTTTCCTTTTTATTTAGTTATATTGACCAAGGACGTAATCCTCAACTGTACACTAAAGACTGTATAGAAAAAGCTCTAGCGAAAAATGAACAGGTTAAAGGTAAAATCGATGCTTATCGTAAATTCAAAGCAAATATGTTGTTAGAACTCAGTCGTACCTTTCCTAACGAACTGAACAAATACAGAGCTATTCGTGGAGATGAATGATCATTATATATTAAGAATTAATTTTAAGAATATTTAATTTTTATTTGTAATAAGTTGGATACAAAAATAAATGTTTTTATAAAAAATCTTAATGGTTTTATATAAATTTTGTGTAACCCTGTACAAATTCACCTTTTTTCCATCGGGGACCGGTAAAAATAAATGTATTTTTTTAACCTTCGAACCTTTTCTAGAAATTCGAAATTTTCAAAAAGATGAAAGGTGGCCGCAGCTTCCATCTTTGAAAGATGGTGAATCTGTGGCGGGGGTTCGCCCCCCCCCCCCCCAATAAATGTTTGGAGAAAAATGTGTGCGCAATAATATGTTTAAGGAGGTCATCACTAATATTTTAGAAGTGAGGACTTTTTTTTTATATCTTCATATCTGTTTATTAATAACAATATTAAAAATGACGCCCTCCCCCAAATATTTCCTGGTCCCTCCAGACTTAAGAGCTAGCGCCGCCACTGTGGTGGATGTTCATGTTTAGTAATAACTAAATGTCGAAAAGAAAAAAAAAATTGTAGTGCTTCTTGTGGGGTGGTAATAAAGGATGCTTATTATCTCCTATTATTTATTTGACCTTTTACCCGCTTTGGTTGAATCTTGCCCAGACGTTGACATTTATTCTCTACCTCAGCGTTTCCCAACCTTTTTTAATGGCGGACCGACAAGCGACCTAGAAAAAATTCGCGGACCGGCAAGTTTAGAAAGTAATGTGTATCGCAAAAGTTTTTCATTTTTTATTGCACTGATTACAAACACAAAAAAACAAATAAAAAATCACATAATTAGTGAAAAAAGAAACAAATTATTACTTGAGCAATTAACAGATTAATGACCGAGATTTTCATCTCAAAATTAAGTGGGTTATAATTTATTAGGTGGGATAGTTGCATAGTAAAAAAAACTCGCGGACCGGCGGTTGGGAAACACTGCTCTACCTCTCCATAGAACCCTTAGCCATCGAGTCATTTGGGAAGAGTAATCTGGACAAATCTTCAAATTGGCTATTAAATAAATAATTTTAATATATAGAAATAATAACAAAAATACGAATATGAACATATTTATTACACAGAGTACAAACGTAAATATAAAGATAATATTTATTTAAAATTCTTGTGTACCCCAGCGAATCTGAAAATTAAATACAATTAACATAAATTTACACTTAAAAAATATATATAGTACAGTCTGTTCCAAACGGTTAAGCGGAACTAAATGGGGATTTAGTTCTTTTAGGTTGTCACGAGAAGGGACCTTGCTTGGGTTATTTCATTTTTCACGTTGGGATGTCAAAATTTAAAATTCCAACAATGAAACCATGGAAACGAATGACTTATGTCAAAATTAAATATTTTTTTTATATATTTTAATGACAAAAAAATAAAAAAATGGGAAATTTGTATTAATAATGACACAAAAAATCAAAATATAAAGAAATTAACCTTAACCAAAAAATGTTTATTGTAAGTATGATTTACAAAGCTTAAACAAAACGGCCGAAAGGCACGATTTAAACGATGAAAGTAACTAGATTGCAAAATCTAGTTCCGCTTAACCGTTTGGAACAGACTGTATATAGCGTGGCAAGGAAAAGGTATGCCCACAGTACGAAATCGTTTCCGTTTTGAGATTGACTCCGCCCACTTTACTGACTTATTAGTCAGTCAGTGTCGTCATCGTGGTACAGGCATAGAGTACGCTCAAGTTAACTTCATCACAGCCGGATATTGCCAGGTCCCTTGCGCAGAAACCAAATTTCGTCCATTACGTTTTCAACAGTTAGCTTGACACATATTAGTGGCGTCACTTACTTTGATTTGTGTTTGACTACGCGTATTGTGCGATGTTGTTTGTTTATTTCCGTTATTATTGTTTATTTCTCGTACGTTTCAAGGTATACTGTCTACTAAAATGAGTAAAAATGTATTTGAAATACATGATTTTGTGTGTTTGGTTTCCACAACAATTGTTTAAAACCCTAATGAATGTGATGAGCTGTTTTCTCGTGCAGAATTGGTGACGTAATTTATGATACCCTGTGATGAAGTTAAGTGGGGAACAGAATGCAACGAGTTCTACGGCGCGTTGACGGCGTTCGTACGGCGCTAGCTGTCAGAAGAAAGTTAACACCATGCTGTCGTACGCAAGTGCACAGAATGGACAACGTCCTACGGCGTTCGAACGCCGTTGATACTGAATGTTCGTCAACTTCCAACTTTTGACGCCGTTGAACGTTGACGCAGAACACCTAACCTCAGTTTTTACTGAATGGTAAAGTGTTTGTATGTATAAATAACTTGCATACAACATAAATAACATCACACACAAGTCTTCATCATCCATTATACTTTTAATAAAAGAAAGCTCACGTATAAACACAGATATAGGTTGTCACGTGACACTTGACGGCGTTAAAAATTATTGCATTGTGTGCAGGCGAAAATTCTCAACGGCGCTGACGCAACGCCATCGCAAATGACGGCGTAGCGCGCTGTGCATTCTGTTCCAGGCTTTAAGATGAACGTACTCTACTTATAACTCGCCACTTTACAGAGCACAAGACTATACTTACATCGTTTTTAGCTTTAAGTTTTCTTTCAATAAGTGCAGATAATGCTTCTGAACGAACAGAGAGTGAGTCGATTTTTTCAATCAATTGTTGATATGGCGATAATGGTTGTGTACCCATAACAACATGCCCTAACTTGGAGTCGATCTTGGCGTCAAGTCGGGCGTTACGAATTAAATTGACAATCCAACATTCGGCTTCTTCCGGATTCATATTTAACTTTTCGGCCAACATACTAAAATAAAATAACAATTAAAATCCCTAAAAGCTATGCTAGTTTATCCTCACTTGCGTCTGACGATAATAAAACCTAATAAATGGCTCTATGAACAAACCTAATAATTACAAATAATGTGAAAATCAGTTAAAGGATACCCTCATCCACCAGTGATATTTAAAAATTGATGTGAAGTGTGAATTTGCACACAATTTAGGGTTTCATAGGTATCTAATAAGGGTGCCAACAAATTTTGGCTACATCTTTGATTGTAATTGTAGATAAATGTTTTGGTTAATGTTCCGTATAAGTCCACCACAAACAACTCGTTAGAGAAAACGCATAAGTTAGTTACAATGATATTTGGCCTTGGCGAAGCACAGCCCTTTTTTTTCAAAACATAACATTTACGATTCACTTATCTTTTCCAATATTTTTATTCAAAACTAAAATCTAAATAAGTACTGGATAGTTATCCTTTCTGAAATCCAAGCAATTGTTTAATAAGTGTTTGTTAACATTTAGCTCGTATTAAAGTTATTAAAGAAAAACATGAATAATGAAATTTCAGTACTATCAGTGACGGATTATCGCCTCAGACAAAAAAGACATTTGTCTTGGGCCCGGATTTGGGTGGTGAGGACCTTTTTTTTTGCTCTTCACTTGGATTTGGGAGGTGAAGACCTTTTTTTTGCTCTTCACTTGGTTTTGGGAGTTAAGGACCTTTTTTGTTTTTTTAAAAAAACATTGTTATACAAATATAACATTGTTGAGGGCCCGTAAATCAAAAATGTCTTGGGCTCGGCGAAGGCTTAGCCCGCCACTGAGTACTATACGCTTAAAGTCACATTTAAATGGTTTAAATGAGATTTATAGTATACATATTTTGAAAAACTTTATTAAAAGAGAGAATTCTCAAAAATATCAATATATTCCGACCTACCAATTTTATGTTTGAAATAGAACATTCCGTTTTTCGTCGCATTCATAGATGCTAAATTATGTAAATGTATTAAAACTGTATAAAACATTTATATATCTTCACTATATGCAAACAATCAATGATAAAACTAATTAGGTTAGGTTTACTTAGCAAAAATTTTGGACAGAAAAAACTGAAACATGATTGAAGTATATAAACAGGTACTCATAAGGAATTTTTGTTTTCAATGAAATTTATAGTACACATATTTTGAAAAACATTAACTTCATAAAGAGTTCCAAAAATATCAGTTACAGTCTGTTTCAAACAGTTAGGCGGAACTAAATGGGAATTTCGTTCTTTTAAGTTGTCACGAAAAGGGACCTTGCTTGGGTTATTTCATTTTTCACGTTGGAATGTCAAAAACTAAAATTCCAACAATGAAACCATGGAAACGAATGACATATGTCAAACTTAAATTAATTTTCTTACATATTTTAATGACAAAAACATAAATAAATGGAATCTTTGTATTAAGAATGACACAAAAAATCAAAATATAAAGAAAATGACATTTTAAAATGATATTAACCTTAACCAAAAAATGTTTGTTGCAAGTATGATTTACAAAGCTTAAACAAAACGGCTGAAAAACATGATTTAAACGATGAAAGTAACTAGATTGCAAAATCTAGTTCCGCCTAACCGTTTGGAACAGACTTTATATTCGGATTATCGTCATGTTCAAAACGCGTATTTCTCTGTCAACTACAGATGCATGACTGATCACTATTGGCTCCCCACTCTTACGACCACACCTTCTCGTTTCTAACATTATAATATACTTCATTCTAAGCATACAGCCTAGTTCTGGTATACGGAACATTAACCAATGTTTCTTTTTTTTTTTGAAATTCATTTATTTCATGCATTTAATGTACTTGTCCCCCTCTATGTCGCTAGATCCAACCATTTGGCTACAATTTATACTGTACAGACACACACATGACGTATAAAGATTTCCTGATTATACCCACAAAACCCATAAATATGTACTTGTTAGTACAGGAATTACTAGGAACAATAACACGAATTAAAGAAGAAAAAACTTACCCTATACTAATACATTGATGAATGCGGCAGAAGGTCTCAAAAATCATAAGACGAGCATTTTCAACAAACTCATCTAAACATGAAATGAGGAAGAAGTCATTGAATAATACTATTTGGCACTCATGCAATTTTTGGCGAGCCCCATCAAAATCAAAATTAACATATAAATGTTCCAAAAATTCAGTAATTGGATCCCTAAAAAAATACAGTTTATAAACATAAAATACATAAGTTTTAATGAAATATTTACCTATAAGTGTAGGACTCCTGTTGAATAACTTTAACAAGATCTTTTAGAGCTGACCGTCTTGAACGATTAATAATAACCGCCGTAGCCAAATATCTCAAAATATGTGGACACATTGTTTGGATAGCATTTAAATAACTGAAAAATAATTATTAGCTTCGTTCACAGCAGGAATCCCCGACAGGTCGCAAAATCTATCACACGCATGCGCATTATTCCTTCTGAGCAATAAACATCCAAACAGAATCAGGGATTATTTCTACCGTAAACGCTGTAGGAACAATGAGCAAACGCATGATACTTCAATCTGCCAGGGATTGCTTATTGTAAACAAAGCTATAAGCTCTGCTCGGAAAGCCATTTCCAACGGTTTACTATCGTCAGACGCAAGCGCAAAGTTATTTTAATACACTCGTACGATGTAGATGTCTTGCGTCTAATGATAAGTTAAAATTTTTTGCACAGCAATGGTTGCTATTTTCGTGCGTCTGACGATAATAAACCATTAAAAATGACTACAAACAGACCTATTATTTCAAGAGAAACGAATTAATTTATAAAACATTCTTACTGTGGCCGATAAAGGAACATCTCAATAATTAGATCTCGTCCTATAACGTGGTTAAAGAATACGAACAAACTCCAATGGATGAGCCAAGTTCTTTGCTGCAATAACTGTAGACTTGATCCAAATGTATTTGTATCGATATATTCACGCAGCTTGTTTAAGTCTTCGAGAGCGGAATCCCAGTTTTGGACCAGGATTTCTGAAGCCAATTTGCCCCATAACACACTTAGGTAATTCTAAAAAGAAACAAGATTTTTGACCTCTCCGTTCATAAGGTAAATATGAATATAAAATCACATGTTTCAGGATTTCGAAGGTATTAGTATGGGACATTTTTTATTGTAATCGCTTAGAAATTTAAAAAATTATATAACACTAGCTAACAACCCATTGACTCGTCCAACTTTTTTTACCTGTGCTGTTACACCTGTAAAGCAGGTGTAAGCATATTAGTGCAGTTTATTTTTCGGCAATCATCTCGCAAAAAATGCATTGATCGCAAATTCAAAAATTACGTTATAATAATGTTTATTAAAACATTTTTCATTCATTAAATTACGCTTTAATATCGTTCAATTAATACACTTTAATTTTTTTTTTAATTAATGGCATTTTGAATTATTTATAAATTTCAATATTCGACAACCTAACACCTATGAAACCCTAAAAGTGCCTCGAATGTACTTACCTTGTCCGTTGGTGGCAAAACTAACATACAAAAGTACAAATATGAGGTAGAAACGGAGTAATTACCACACTCATACCGGTATTTTGCCAACTTATGAAGACTTTCGATCATTTCAATTTCAAACTGAAAATATAAAATTTAAGTTTCCAGAAATATAAATTTAGCTGCAAATAACCTTACATTGTAATCTTTTGATAAGAAATTAATGAGAGTCTTCGAATCCCTCATCGTTTCCATATTTTTCATAACTTCGTCATTCCCCATAATTGTCAAAATAGGTTCAACATCATCTTGCAATTCTTGTAACTGAGACACTACATGTGCTCTCCTTGATTTTAACTCCTAAAATTTACAAAATAAAAGTAATTCTGAATATAATTTATAAGTTCGAAATACTAACCTCAGGTACTTCGTCTTTCGGATAAAGCTGTCTCCGGATATCAATAGCATAATCTACCATGTTAGTTTTACTTAAGATGTCCAACTTTGCTTTAAGCAACTCATTCTCATCGTAGGTCTAAAAGAAATTTAAGAAAATATTGTAAAATTATTACATATAACCTCAATGTTTCATACCTCTTTTGCTGACAAGAATTCCAGCAAAGGAAACACTAGATGCCGATCTAAATACTGTCCTATCTTAGACGTTAAATCAAATTTTGCCATTTTTATAACTTTTTCTTACACAAATTAGTAAATTTATTAAAAAAATTAACAAATACACATGTACACTACGCCTGCACGTCGCAAGCGAACGTGAAAAAGAATATCTGAGCGGCCTTGGTACGTCCAACAAATA
Source organism: Liopterus haemorrhoidalis (assembly GCA_963971575.1). Lineage (NCBI taxonomy): Eukaryota > Metazoa > Arthropoda > Insecta > Coleoptera > Dytiscidae > Liopterus > Liopterus haemorrhoidalis. The sequence goes on along the minus strand of OZ020618.1, from coordinate 10,079,078 downwards.
TTATTTAATAAATACTTTTAATAAATCTACTTTCTCAAAAAATAGTTACATGTATTGTTTATTTCAATAGGGGAAAAATATCAGGACATAAAAATTTACAAAATATTTATAAAAAATTTTTTTACAGTGAAGAAGTATTGTTGGTCTTGGTTGAACAAAATTCAAAAAACAGTCAAAATGCTTTATTTGTTATAAATTAACTTAATTACAAAACTTATACAATACTGCAAATAATATATTGTTAATAATTATCTTCATTTATTTATCGACAATTAACTTTGTCCAATATATTTTTCAATCGGCTGATATTTCCAATTAGTACTCTTTAAATAGTCTAACTCTTTTCGAAGATTTTTAATTCTATTCTGATGAGCTTCTTGTTGACACTGTAATGCATTTACATGTACTATTTCATTAAAATTTGCTCTGTATCGTATAAAACTGTGCGGAGACATTTGTGAATCTTCATTTGTTTCACACTGGCTTGGAGAAGCTAATACGCTTTTAGGTAGATTTGGAGATGCCATTCGGGATAATTATATACACTTTAAAACTGTTAATTGATAATTTGAAGTAAAATCTAAAAAAGAGAAAATATATAACCTCAATTTTTATAGAAAACTTATAAAATATATATAAAATGAATATTTATACACTTCCTACCCTTTGTTGTTGTAGTTATTACTTGTACATTGACGTAGTATTAAATTTTATTTCGTGGGCGAAGTTGCTTGAAACTCATTTGACATTTGACAGCACTTTGACAGTTGCAGATGTTTTGTTTTTTCTATCTATTTATTACTTTATTAATATTTCAGAAATAAAAGTCATTTGTTAGTCGCAGGCCAATTTAAAGTTGTTTTAATTTTTATCTAGTAAGTATATCTTTTAATTTGTATAATATTTATTCAATTATATTAATACAATTTTTTTTTTATGAAGCACAAATGTTAAACAGCGGTAATAATAAAGCAAGTGGTAGTATGGTACATGATATAGAAGTAGGGACCCGAATAGAATGTCAATCCCACTATGGTACAGTAAAGTACGTTGGAGGAGTAAATGGCTATCAAGCGCAATGGTTAGGGATCGATTGGGATGATGCTACTAGAGGAAAACATGATGGAACAGTTGCAGGAACAAAATATTTTCAAGCTAGGTAAGTAGACCTTTTATTCGTAATATATTATTTTCCATCGTGATGACAATAAAAGAAGATAGAAGTTATTAGACGAATGGAAAGTGGGGGAAAACGTCTCGATTTCTGCAGGATAATGAATTTACCGCCTTCAACTGTTACTGCCATTATGAAAAAAGCAGATAAAATCAAACAATCTGCTCAGCAAACTACAGAAGTTAAATCTAAGAACCAGTCAATGAGTACTAAGTCAAATAAAATAGCGTTATAGATACCCTTTATGTCTATTGTTTATTTACTTGAAATCTAACCCTATACCCTCACTATAAGCTAGGTTTATTCTACGCCGGTTCTCCTAGAAACAGATCTGCAGCATATATCAAGTTCTACCTGTATTGTTAATAAAACTTTTAAAATTATGTTATTATTAATTTATTTATAAAATTATATTTAATATGGTTTAGTTCTGCGACATCTGGTTCATTTGTACGTCCAGCAAAAATAAATACAGGAATCGATGCAATAGAAGCCATTACAAATCGTTATGGAAGAGTAGATGATAAAATTGAAACTTTACTTACAAAAAAAGAACTTTTAAACGTTCAAAAAGAAATGAACGCACCTTTTCTAGAGATGGTTGGTTTTGAAAAAGTTAACGAAAAACAAAGGTGCAGTAATAACAAATTTGATGATTGTAAGAATTTGTAAAACAATTTAAATATTTTTTAGTAATTTCCATGATTTAAAAGTTGTTAGTTTACGATTGCAACTTGTGAGCAGTCCCGGAGCACCAGGTAAATTAAACAAAATGTTTCCAAATATTTGTGAATTGGATATATCAAAAAATTTATTAAATAATTGGAGTGATATATTTAATATTTGCGAACAACTAAAACAACTACATTGGCTTAACATAAGGTAAGTCCATTAAATATACTGCGCATTTATTAATCATTGACATTTGAATTTCCCGCTTATTAGATTAATTTTAAAGGTTGGTACTCAAGGGCTGTACATAGGAAAACTTACAAAAGCAAATTAATGACAAATAATATTTCTTGACCATTACATGTTTCCGATTGAAAATATCCTTCAATAATAAATGTATTGTGTAGATTTGTCAAAGACATTACTAATCTAAAATCACACTGTATTCATAAAAATTATATCCGATGTGCCTCAAGGATCGGACTTAGGTCCTTTACTTTTTAATATTTTTATTAATGTCATATCTCAATGTTTTATTAGAGATTGATTATTATATAATACATGAATAAATGAACCTAGGCAACTGTGTAATATGACATAAAATTGAAATTAAAATTCGACATTTTAAATATAAACTGTCATATTTTAGGGAGCTTAGCCAACATTAAAAAAATTTAAAATGATTTGATGTACAGTTCAGTAACGTTAAAAAAAGAAATTACTCTTTAGTTCCGCGGAAAGCTAAGAAATGACCTATGGTCAAATATAGGCCGGTTTCTGAAAGCTTAGCTGAGTTTAATCTTTTGGTTGAACTTGGTTACAATATAACAATCCCATAAGTAACCATAGCAATCATTTTCTAACTAATTGGTCATAGTTAATTAGGCTTTCAGAAGCCAGCCCTATAAGTTGTTAAGTTAATTTTTGGCTATCTAATATTCCTGCCTCTACTTTAAACTAAAGGATGATTTTTTTTCAGTGAAAATCTTCTAAAAATGCCTCATGATACTAAAGGCATTGTTTTCCCATCAATGAAGACAATAATATGCGGATACATGAAATTAACTTGGAACGATATTTTAAAAATATCTCCAATTTTTCCAAATGTGGAAGAATTTCGTTTGCCTTATAATCTAATAACGAATATAGAAATACCGACAGATCATTCTTTTGAATCATTAAAATTACTGGATTTAGAAGGAAATACAATCAAATATTGGAGTGAATTCAATAAATTAGGAATATTAAGTAACTTAGAATTACTAATTGTAACTAATACGTCCATTGAAAAAATACAATTTGGACCGATTATTACTATGGTAAAAGAGGAAGGAAAATGTCCTATTTTTGAAAATTTAAAGCAATTAATTATTTCAGAAAATCTTATTGATAATGTAAGTTGACTTGAATCCTTTCTTGGTAGCATTTATATTTCGTAAAAATTATTATTTGTCTTTTTAGGATTTCGTAGGATAAACTAAGAAACCTTTATAGCGTCACTAATATGATGTCTGTCGGTTTGCCTGTCGTTTGTATGTCTGTCTAATACCCTTTGCACACTAGAACTTTAAGACGAATGAACTTAAAGTCCACTGATGTTTAACATCGATTTGCTTTCACACTTGATGTTTAAACCTCCGGTGCTGCCATCTGCTACGGTAATTTTGTCTTAAAGTTAGCGTCAGAAAATTACTAGTTTTGTACTTTCTGCGCAGACGCACATTTTGAATTATTAAACACAGATGGATATTTTATTCTATTCGACAATAAAGATGCTACAAGAAAGATTACACCTGTAATTTTTCTATGCTAAAGAATATATTACACCTGTTTTAACATATAAGTCGAGACATTTTACTTTAATTATTGTAGCTCTGTATTGAAATAAATACATTATTAAAATAACTAATTTAATTACAACAATAAGTATAAACTTGTTATAACGTCGATATACACACACTGGCAAATTTAAAGGAACATACATAAAAATCTAATTATTTTCCCTGTAGTGTACATATTGTTGGAATAATGTTCAATCGAGTTGAGGTCAAGGAAGCACGCTGGCCAACTCATTGTTGTTATACCCACTTGATTTAAAAAGTCTGTTACCCAGTGGGCGACGTGTGGGCGCGCATTATCCTGCATTAGAGTGAAATTTTCTCCGATATATGGGGCAAAAGGTACAACATGGTCTTGAAAAATATCTCTGATGTACCTATCTGCAGTTAACGCTCCGCCATCAATCATCACTAACTCTGTACGAGCTCCCAAACATATTCCACCCCACACCATAATTGAACCTCCACCAAAAGATACAGTAGTAGCAAAATTAAATGGTGCATTTTGTTCTCCTTGGCGTCGATACAATCTTCCTTCATTGTTTAGTAGACCATTCAAAGCTATCTAGATATAGGCTACAAAATAATAAAATTAAAAAAAAAAAAAAAAACATAATTTTCAATCTGTTCCTTTAAATTTGCTTGTTTGTGTAATGCGGTGTTCTTGTTTATGATAATATAAAATGTTAACAGCACAAATTCAAACAATATTTTTTAGAGTAGAAATTATGTTGGCAATGCGGACTATCCTTAACAAGCAGATCTCCGTATTAAAGTTAGCTTGAGTTTAGACGAGGTCATACGGTTTCACACTAGCACTTTAAGACACCTTGAGTTTAACATCGGAATTTAAACATCTGGTGTGAAAAGAGTATAGGCTTGGTATTTCCAACTTACAGTTAAATATAAGAATTACTAAGGCCCGGTTTTACAATTCATGGTTACCTGGTGGTTAGCTCAAATCAATGGCTAACGACATATTTGCAATATAATAATTACCATAAGTTTCCACGGTAACCACTAGCCAGAGACTTAACTGCCAATTGTAAAACTAGCTGTAACACAAGTTTCGTAACTTCTCTGGGTTAAATACGAAGGCAAATATGATGTGTATTTCCAATTTGCTTAACCTGCTAGCTCACAAACTGTGACTTGACACAGACAAGTATTTTGATTAATGACGGGTTGCTAACGTAAGAGTTTTCTCTAACTCAACTTAAAATCATTTGTTTTTGTATCTTACAACATACAAAAACAAATGATTTTAACTCGAGTTAGGGATAATTCTTACTTTAGCAACCGGCTATAAGTAAATTTAATCCAGCATTATGTAGGCATATTTCACTTCTTAACTTACGAAATCCTGAACTTTGTGAAAATTCACACTTCAAATCAGATATTTAATTATTATTGTTTTTAGTGGGAGTCCATAAGTGAACTTAATAAATTAAAGAATTTACAAGAATTAAAATTCCTAAAAAATCCAATCCTAGATACAGAAAATCAAGCTACTTGTTTCCAGCTTATAGTTGCAAGAATTAGAGATCTTTCGGTAAGTTTTTGTAAATCATTATAGTTTCTAAATTTATCTTAAATTATGTTTTAGACTTTGAATGGAACTATTATAAAACCGAGTGATAGGAAAGGTGCAGAATATGATTATATTAAAAAACATGGTTTAGAATGGCTTAGCGTAAAAGACAATGAAAAAATGAAGAAACAATTTTTAGAAAGACATCCAAGATACTTCGTTTTAATTAAAAGTAAGTTATACACATTTTTCCTAATTTTTTACCGTCTGTCACATGTAAAAAGGGGGTATTGCAACCAGTGGCGGTTGAGACAGAGTGGCGGTTGAGACAGGGTGGCGCTGGGATAGTGACATCCTAAAAATTTTAGATAAAAAAAAAACATTTTAAAATCTCATTTATACTTTAAAATTGCATTAATTAGCTAAATATATCTGCATATATATTTTTATTATTTCTAATTCAAAGAATTTTTATATAAGTGTTAGATTTTATAAATTTAAGCCGCATTCAGAGCTCTAAAATTAATAGACTATAGCTTATACTCTGTTGATTGTCACTAACAAGTTTGTCTTATGGTAAAACGTGCAACCGTTCACACCTCTAAATTTAATATGTTGTTCGTTGTCGATTGAGGATAATTTTCTAAACTTACAGCTAGTGAGTTGTTTTAATGAGACAGACATATATTTTAATGAGACAAACACATTGGCTATCTCAGTCTATTGGAGAGACAGTAGATATTGTATGCCTTTGCATAATCTAACAAAATGTCATAATTAACAAATCTCGTTCAAAATTACAAAGACGAACAGTAAATATGATCAATTTAGGTAATTAGGTTAGGTTTAGTTAGATAAAATCTAGGACACCAGAATTATAAAAAAGATAATAGATAATATACATTTTACGAAGTCACTGTAGTTGGTTTAAAGACACACAGATATCGGACTATTCGTAACTCACTAATTTCCAAGAGCTGTAAACGTTACGTCGAACGTTAAAACAGTGTATTAAAACATATGCACAACGTATAGTCTAGAGTCTATTAATTTAAAGAGCTCTGAATACAGCTTTAGATCTAGAAAACAATGCTTAGGTGGACACTACTCGTAGTGTCCCAATGCACAGTGTTGCCTCATGCGATTTCTAATTTATTTATCTACACAAGTAATAAAAATGAACTAGAAAGGGCAACAGCGGCGAGGTTTAGTGTGAATGTGTAAGTGAATTTAGACCGGCGTCCTTAGCTTAGTTCGTTTGTTTTGATTTGTTTTAAGTACTCAGACGTAAAACGGGATACAGTGAGTTACATTAAAACTAACGTGCTTAACTTAGATTTAGAATGAGGCACCTAAAGCTACATTTTTTTTAACGACCGATGATTGAGCTATCTAATTCAGAGCTTAATAATATATATATAATAAAAAATATTTCATTTCAAGTCGTACTTGGAAGTATGATTTATAGCGAAATGTTTTTAATTATTTTTATTTTTATTATGGTCACCTTAGGTCATCAAATTTTTTTACCAACTTATACATCGCATTTTCGAGAAAAATTATATTCCCTCTACCCTGATACATTATGTATATCAATTCTAAATATGTTTTATGGGCCAGATTGAGTTGGATTGGGGGCCAGATATTTAAAAATCACAGAGAACTGGTGAGAGAAATTCTGAAAATCATTTGAGAACGTGAGGAAGAAATTCTGAAAATCAATTAATGATAGGGGGAGTGGAGAAATTGCGAAAATCTTTTGAGGACGGAGGGAGGGTGATACCAAAAAAACAAGCAAGCCGGTTGAAACTTATTGTTGGGCCGTAGGTTGGACACCATTGCAGTATATGGATTAAAAAGTGCACCCCTCCCATATTTTAAGCACCAGCCGTTACTGCTTGTACATCTTCTTTTAAATGCTTTTTGTATCTGTATTAGTAGATTTTCTTCAGTCCCAATATTTTTAATGTGTTTTTTCATTGCTTTTGGTATTATTACTATATTCTCTACATTTTTCAGGACATGGGGAGCCAGAAGAATCAGAACTATCTTCAAAGGCACACTCATTAAAGACTAGTTTAACAACAGTTGATATAATTCATGATTCAAAAATTATAAGTAAAAAATTACCGTTGACAATGTCTGTCCAAAAATTGGTAATGTTGGTCCAAAAACTCTTTCATTTACCCGACAGACCAGTGCTGTGTTATATCAGTTCTGAACGCCCTGACATGGAAATTGAAATGAACGACGAATTTAAAGAAATAGGATTCTATTCTATACAAGATGGTGATAGAATATTTATTAAATAATTTAATTTTGTAACATGAAACTAATAAAAAAGCTTATTAATTAATGAGCATTTTTTTTTTTTTACTTTTTTCGAACTTTGAACGGTTCGTAACTCATAAAATGTAAACATAAAATAAGTTTTAGAATAAAAATCTGCATAAATTTAATAATATTAATTCCGAACAAAAACTAATTTCCATATTTACATAACTATTCTCAAATTTCATCCAAGGGGCAATTCATAATAAAACAATATAATAATTTCAAACTAAAATTATTTCCCGCCCTTTTCCCCTCCACCTTTCGCGTGCATTTAAATTTAAATTAGTAAAGAATTTATTTAAATTGAAAAACTTTAAGAGCTAAAAGTAAATTTATTTTCCATAATCATATTTGTTGCGTGATTTAAAATTTAGATAACATGTTTATTATGAATATAAAACGTTAAATTGTCCTTTCTATACGTATTCGTCACCGATCATAATTACAATTATTATTATTTAAAAAACGTAATTAACATATACATCTTAATATTTATCACCAAACCTTGTCCATGATCGGGTGATTTTGGGCTGCCTCTAAAAAAAGTGTAGGCTGTCAATAAAATGTTTGCTTCTAACTCCTCTATCTGCCATTGGCTTCAAATCAGTGATTTTTTTTTTTTTCTGCAACGAGGCTAATCGTCGATGCCAGGGGGCGAGCTCCTACACCTGGATGAAGGATGAATGATTGTGAAAATGAGAGTAATGTAAACATATTATTCTCGCCAGAATAATATCACCAACGAAGCAGGCTCGAACCACCGGCCGCCCAGTCACGCCTGTTTCTAACAGTCTAAAACCGCACGACTTAATGCGCTTGGCCACTCTTTTGGCCGTATACACAATAGTTATACAAGTGAAAGACCACAAATCCCTTCGTAAAATGTTTATTATCTACAGTGGCGTAACTAGAGGGGGAGCGGTACGCCCCGGGCGCCAGTAATGTTTTTTTTTTTTTGTGAATCACTTTAAATTATAAAATTTTCAAAAGCAATTCGTTTTATAAAACGAATTGCTTTTCTAATTTTATATTCTAGTTCAAAGAATAGGGTAATAATTTTAATTTTATTGTTTTCATTAAAATTCGTTGATGTGCATCTTTATGGTTTTGTTTTGGCGATTCTTCCTAACACAGGCACCGCCGTGGGGTTAGGAGGGTTCAACTGTTGTGCAGTGCTGTTGTGTTGGGAGCAAGTGCCCCTGCACCCCGCAGGCTCAACGCTTCCCTGCGTCCCTCTATACCTAATCAAGCGGCAATTAATATTCAAGAGACATTATTTTCTATTATTTTTCCAAAATCGTATCTCGGCTCCCGGCCGTCTCAGAAAAACGAAATTTTCGTCACTTACGTGTCGAACCTAAATGCGTTTTCTAAAAAAATCTTTCTTATACGTTTTTTATTTTGCATATTTGTATATTTTGCAAGTTGTTCAAATTGCGGAAGAAGTGGTAGATTGGTGAGTATGGAGGCTGATGAAAAATTTCCATCTCCAATTCCTGTAGTTTTGCCACAGTCATTTGTGCAGTGTGTGGTCTAGCGTTATCATTTAATAAGATAGTAGTCGGTCTGTTGACCAATCTGTGCTGTTTTTTTAAAGTTTTTGCATCATTTCGTCCAGTTGGTTGCAGTATATTTCTGCTGTGATCGATGAGCCAGGTTTTTTTGTATTTTTGTTTTTAAGTTACCTGTACGAAATTTGGCGAACCAATTTGATATTGTCTGCTGCGTAGTAACACTAGAGCCAAATACACTATTAACGTTTCGCGCGATCTGCGATGTCGTAGTTACACGTAAGAGCTCATACTTCATAATAGTACGAATTTCCAACCGTCCCATTTTCAACAAAATTAATTTATTAAGCCAATGTCAAATAATAAGCTGTTAAAGTTGGCAATAGTATTAACTACAAATTTCATCCTTGACGACCTGATATATACTTATACATTTACCCTAAGTAATAATAAGCTTTTATAACCATTTTTTACCTTAGTAACAAAGATTTCTTGTCACATATTTCTGATAATTACCTTATTTACTTAGTGTTTTTTTTTCGTCTGCCCAATGACCCCCCCATTCCTATATTTGTTTTAAAGCATATAAAAAATATCCTATCAGTTGCAGATATCAACTGATATAAAATGCCACGATTTCATAAATATTAGAACATTTGGTGATAATTTCTGACAACTACATCATCTGGTAAGTAATTGATTAATATACACTATTTTATTTTAAGAGAAAATTGGAAAAATTAATAAAAACTGTTCTGGAGCAATGATTCTTGATCTCAATCACACATGCTGTCGATGGTAGGATTTCCCAGGCATCTTGTAAGATACCTGGGAAGTCCCACTGGTCGATGAATGTTCAATTTTTCTTCTCTTATGTCTTTTACTATTCTATCCTCTTTTACTCATAGGCACATTTCGGACTAGCCCAATACCAAGCCTGCTGTATGAAGCAGGTGAACCATCTTTGTACAGTGGTATTTGTCATGGGCACATGAAGAAGATGTTTTCAAAGTGCTTTGCAAAGACTTTAGGGAATAGAGGCACCTTGAAAGATGGTTCACAATAAATTCACATTAAGATATCTTCACTATATGATTGCGTCTGTATATCAGATTAGTATCGTAAAACGGGTGTCTACTGTACTGTGTAAATCCCCTTGTTAAATTCCAAGATTCGCAGCCATACATGAGTATTAAAAAATTAATAACAACGCATAATTAATAAATAGGTCTTAAAAAATTATTTAATTCTTTTAAAATGAAAATAATCTTGTAATTTTTTATTTTTAGTAAGAATCAAAATGTCTACTACCAATTTTCAGGGTGCAAAAGGAGAAAATCAGGTTGTAGGTACGCAAAATGTGTACAACAATGATGTGAAAGGAAACGTGGTAACTGCTACAGATGGAAGCATTGCAACTGGAGGAAGTGTGCATGGGGATATTTATAAAAACATCAGTGGTATCGCTGGAGTTAAAAATGTATCTGGAACCGTAACTGTTGAAAAGCCGAAAAGTCAGAAATGAAATATATTAGTAACTGAACAAAATACTACAGTTATCTGTGAAACATTCTGTAGATGTAATAAATAATAAATCAATTAAAAAAATGAATGTGCATATTTGTTCAAAGAAAGTACCCAGTGCTAACATTTAATCATAACATAGCAATATTAACTTTATTTCCTGCTTTTCTCCTTTCATGACATGTCAGAATGTTTTATATTTCGTCCTTATAATCGAGAAATCCATAAACTGAGGCCACACAACGTGCGTAGGAATGTTCTTAAGTGATTAAATAAAAATCTTAGGGCCAGTTTCTGAAAGCCTAGTTAACTATAACCAAATAGTTAGAAAATGGTTGCTATGGTTACTTATGGGATTGATATATTGTAACCGAGTTTAAGTAAAAGATTAAACTCCCTTAAGCTTTCAGAAACTGGCCCTTAATAGTCAATTTACGAGACGAAAAATGGTTTTCTATAACTTATTGATTTACACTTGTTTTTACATTTTAGGCCGTGTCATTTAAATTGTTTCGGGAGGGGGTGTCTAAAGTCTATCGCGAATCTTATCTCTAACGATAAAAGTTGATATCAAATGTCGGAGTTTTATAAAAATCTGTATAGTTGGTTATAACCATTTCCCATTCTAGAATAACTACATAGGTAATTAGCAATATACAGTAATATGTTTTTTAAGAGAAAATGAATAAATAAGGTTAGTCTTAATTTTAATAATAATTATCATTTAATACTCTCCACCAGGGGTACTCAACCTTTTCATACCTACCGCCCACTTAAGCATCTCTATTGATAGAAAAATTTTCATATCGCCCACCTGTTGTATAATAATAATAACTTACCAAATACTTTCGCAAAATTTAGCTGCAAAAATCTTAATAAAACAACTTCATCATCATCTCTTATTATTAAACACAATAAATACACATGCACCAAAACGTGGCAACGTTGGATGTGACAAAGTACCCTGTGTAACACAGTACCCACACTTCCCTTACCCGTAATTTTTGAGTAGAGGTTCAATGAAAACATGTAGTTAAATTTATCTTAAATTTAACTTATGCGCGGGCGATAAAAATTGTATATTTTGAGAAATTTAACTATAAACAGTTAAGAATTTTATGAAAACTTAATGAAAATGTTTTTCAATAATGCTATGATTTTTTTTTAAATAATACTTTAAGAAAATTCCATTTTACTGATTTTAAAATGTCAATTAGATAAAAAAAAAAAAAAAAACAGAAAGTAGCCAACATTGGACAAAACCCCTACCGCCCACAAAAAAATTCCTACCGCCCACTAGTGGGACCAGGTTGAGTACCACTTAGGGATGGGAAAAAACATCGATGTATCGAAAACATCGATGTTTGTTTTAAAAACATCGATGTTTTTACCATCGATATGTGAAAATCACTCTTTTTATAATTCTTTTTTCATATATATTTAGAATCAAAACCCTTTTAAAATTCAAGATATGTTATCAGTATAAAAGGTATCTTATTTTTTAATATACGAGGTGTGTAAATTAAGTAACCGGTCGGTTACGGACGTTTGAATATTTTGGGCGTGACCCAAAATGACGCCTCTTGAGGTGATTTTTCAATCTTGGGAAGAAAAAAAAGTCACAAGGACTCAAGTCAGGCGAATAAGGAGGCTGATGAACCACAGGAATGTTTTTACTGGCCAAAAACTCGTTTATTGAAATTGCTGTGTGACAAGGCGTATTGTCGTGATTTTTCTCATCCCCAATTCATCGGTCAAAATCTGATGAACGGTAGTGTGAGTCAAATTCAACTCTTCCCCGATCATTCTGACTGTCAACCGACGATCTGAACGCACAAGATCCCGGATTCTGCCGACATTTTCATCGGTTCTTGAAGATGAAAGCCTTCCGCAGCGTGATTCATCTTCAATCAACTCTCTTTCTTCTGAAAATACATTAAACCACAAAAAAACCTGGGTCCTTGACAAAACACTGTCTCCGTAGGCCTGCAGTATTGCAGAAATTTCCGTTGCACTGTGCCCAAGTATGAAGTAAAACCTGATAGCACACCGTTGCTCGAAATGAACGTCACTCATTTTTAGATCGCGGTAGAAAAAACTGTTTCACGAAAAAATCGGTACAAACAACAAAGTTACTCTAACAAGTTCAAACTCGTACTGAAGGCGTATCACATGTTCACCGCCCCCCCTTCAAGTCCCGTGCCTCAAATGTTGCCAGATCAAACGCTAAGTTACCGGTTACTTAATTTACACACCTCGTATTTGAGTCTTTGAGTTAACGATTTATTATTTTGCAGAAATATGGCCGAAATCCATGAATACCTTATACCAATATTTTCTTTTATCTTTGGCCTGGTAATAGGACTCATAGTAGCAGATAATTGTAAGTATATAATACACTAGCGACCCGCGACTCCTGAAAAGAAGATACAAAAAATATTGTTTTTCTATAACTAATATATATATATACATTGAATTTGAAAATTAACGGTTCGGAAAAGTAACCCAGAAGTCAGTGCATCGCTAAACTAACCCCTACACCATGATGACCGGCAGTCAAAATGTTGATAACAACAAAAAAATAATAAATAGAACTTAAATTTTTTTTAAAAATGTTTTTCTTATTATAATTTGTATTTTTTTTTTTAGCATTTGTCAAACCAATTGCTTTAATTTTAAGGAAAGCACTAGCATGTTTGCCGGGTATGGAAGTAAGCACTGTAGAGGAAACAGTTGTAAATAAGAGACATTACTCCAACATCACGGGTATAGCTGATGCGAAGAATATTTCTGGAACTGTAACTGTTGGCGCAAATTCATAGCTGACATATTTAACTGCAGCTATTTATCAGTGCCGGATTAAGGTTTTAATGAACCCCAGGTCGAATGGATCAAATGTACTCCTAAAGTAAGCGATGAGCAAAAAAAAAGTCGAATCAAACTGATCCTAGGCCCGAGCCTATTCATAAATACGTCACTGTTATGTACTGTTATCTGTAAACTTTTTGCAGTCAAATAGTAACAAAAAATAAATCAATTAAAAAAAAAAATGTAGTTATTCCTTAACATTTTTTTCTCTGTGGTGGCCCGTAAAAAGGTAGTTCAAGGTTTAAAATAGTTAAAAACCACTGTTCTAGATAGCCAGATAATGTCCTAATTTCGAATGTTTTTAGGATTTCGTCAGTATAATAAAGCAAGCCTTATAGCGTCACTTACTTGATAAATATCGCAACAAAATTAAAACAACACAAAATACCATACTAAAAATAATCAGCAGAAAAAATAGCTTATATCCTACAATCAAACTCTATCAAAACTCAAATCAGCCGCAATTATATATTCTTTCAGTCTTAAAATTTATAAACAAAAACAAAACTGAAATATCTGACTCACAATTATAACACTCGAAACAAAGATCTAGCTAAAAATATTAAAACAGTAAAAAAAATTGACAGAAATGTTTTACATTTGCAGTACCAAAAATATATAATAGTTTTAGTAATTTTCTGAAAATAAATTCATTAACAATTCACAGAATAAACCAAACTAACTTTAAAAATTGGACAAAAAAATACTGTTTCAGTTTGTCTCAGGTAGAAATAAAGGAATTGTTGTAAATTATAATTATACTTGTACATTGTAAATATATTCTTCAGTCAGCAAAAACATTTAAATGTAATATATATGTAACTTGATACATTTATTTAACTGTATACATTTTTTTTCTCTCGATTAAATAGAACACGACGCACAGACTGGTTTTCACAGTCTTTAGTGGTTGTGAATGAATGTTCTTGAAATATTCATTCACACATCATATTTATTTATTTTATGTATAATTTAAAAAAAAATGTTTTGTATAATCTTGTACAATTTAAATAAATAAATAAATAATAATAATAATAATAATAATAATCGAAGAGAAATTGAGTCCATTCCCGCCTGTAGATCTTCTGCCAACTCTTGGATCTGCAGGATGCAGAAAGCAGTGCTGCTCGGGTCGCTCCGCATTGTGCGGGCACTGGATCTGTCGTAATTTCCGCGGCTGCATATCGCCAGGGTTTGGGATGCAGTCGTGTGTATTTAGCTCCTCTAGTCTCTAGTATGACGCGGCTCAAAAGGTTGCTGAAGTTTGAGATTAGTGGACGCTTGTCAAGACCTGATAAACCCCTTAATAATAATAATAATAATAATATGTGTGTATAAGGTTTAAGTATAATTAATTAAACATAAAACTGATAAACACACAATTTGTGACAGCAATTTTTAGGTATTACTGATGTATTTTGATCCGCTGAAAACAAATCTGAAAACAGAATTATTATATTACAAATTTGCCTTGCTTGTAAGACATTTATTGCCAGGAGAAGAGATATTATGACTTGCTACACCTTTGCATTTAACAGATTTGTAAAATGTGTCTAATTTGTGCTATCACAGGTCAATTTATATGAAAAAATTACACCACTTTGACTTTGAAATAATAATCTATATTGATTTTATTAGCCTATGATAAATATCGTATCTATAATCACGATTTGCAGATATCAGTTGGTATAAAATGATAATATTTCATAAATATCAGCATAGTTAGTAACTGTTACTGGTACTACATCAACAGGTATGTATCTAGTAATATAGTAGTCACTTTTTAATTTTATGAAAAAAATAGTTGGTGAAAAATATGAAAAGTATATTTTTTAAAACTCTTCCTGGCACTGACTTTATGCTTCACACAAGTTCTCTTTCTTGTCCTGTTAAATGTCAGGTATATTCAGGTATCTTGTATACCAATGCTAGATCTTCTGTTCCCTGTGAGGCTGATCACTCTGTACCCTGTGAGGTTCTCCCACTGTTTCTCCCGATGGGTGTTCAATTTCTCGTTCTTTATCTCCTTTACCATTCTATTGTAATTTTATCTTCATAATTTGGCTTATCTCCCCACTTCCTCGGAATTTTAATCTTTTGATATTGTGTATTCAGATATACATCAGATGTAATAGGACCAGTTGAAATGTCACACTAACTATGACGTGGCTTTCATGTCTATGGCTGGAGGTCTAGATAACAGAGAACTTACCTTCTCTACTCCCATACCCCTCCTAGGCGTTGGTAACCTATTATGATTAATGTATTCCAAGCGCGCACACAGATATAAGGCCTGGGGGTGTCCATTTCGAAAAAATATAAGTCAGAGCATATATATTCTGCAAGGAAAGTAGCGGGAATTGTTAAATAAAGCACACAATTTTCATTTAATCATTAAAATTTAATTTGTCGCCTTCAAAGTGGGGTCCTATTTGATGCAACACTCATTTTCCAGCTCGGGAAATTTTGAGATATCATGCCTATATTTGATCCTGGTTCTACTCTATTGTACCAAATTTCGTTAAAATACTTCCAGCCGTTTTTAAAAACTGATATAACCTCCAATTTTATTACTTACTATATTATTATAGCATTTGTTTTTCTATTTTTATTTAAATATACCTAAAATTATATTTGTATTCGATTTTATTATTTATTAACTATAATACAAATACCCATCACCTTAAATTTTATATAAATCAGTATAAAATTTCCTTAGGTTTTTATTTATAATTTATTCAGTAGAACTGTCTTGAAATAAATATCTATTATGAATATAGTCAATAAAAATATTTAAAAACATGCAACATCTGCATTAATTTTGTATGCTAGTTTGAACTAAGCAGACGTGTGACGTATTCCCTCTCACGCTCTGATTGGTGAGAAGTTACGAGACAACCTTTACTTTAATAATCATGGTCGCCACCTACATTTAGGCATTTGTCGTAACGGGGAACCAGTTTTTGTATACCCTTCTCATGCCATGTTGCCGCCTGGGTTCTCAGCCAATCTTGCACACTGATTTTCAGTACTGAACCGCTCCTTTCCCAACCATACTTTCTTCCACACAAATGGAAATCTCCCATCCTTCTTGAGCAGATCATTTGTGTGCTGAGGTATGAGGTTGTACATTGACATGAAGGACAATGGCTGATGACAATATGCCTCTTCTTTTGTTCTGTATTGCTCTCACATTTCAGGGTTTCATAGTACACAACACTCAATTCTCAATAAATTTCTGCCGCATTGTTGCCTTTTGCTTGTAGAAAACGGATCACAGAGCGAATCACACATGCGGCGGGATCGTCGATTGTAGTAGCCATGATAAAACAACGCTCACATCAAAACTACGGCACATAATGGCCGAACCAGTTGGGAGGTACTGACAAATAGACTACTAAACATAACTGCGCAAGCGCCGCTTAACAATGACAACTGAGTTTTCCTGTCCAACATAACGAAACTTGAAAAAATAGCCCTCATATGTACCCACAATCTGTTATCACTAATTAAATATCTACAAAACCTTGGAATGTGTGAAAATTCATTATTCACATCAATTTTTATTTTCAGTAAGAAACAAAATGACTGAAAATTTTAAAAATGCACGTGCAAAACATCAGGTTGTTGGTTCACATACTGTGAACGAGGGACATACTGTGACTGCTACGGGAGGCACTGCAACTGGAGGAAGTGTACGTGGAGATACGTACGAGGGCATCAGCGGGATCGCCGGAGTTCGAGATGTATCTGGAACTGTAAAAACTGGCGATGAAAAATTAGTTGAAATATTGGAAAAGGAATTGAAAGACGCTAAAAATAAAATTAAAGAGCTTGAAGACGAAATTAAAGAGATAAAGAAGCATTACAAAGAGAAGATTAAACTACTTCAGGAACGTAAGTAACCAAAATGCTGCAGTTGTTTAACCAAGTTATCTGTAAAAACATTTTGTAGTAAACCAGTAACAATGTAGTAAACAATAAATTAATTTAAAAATGAACGAATCTATATGTAAAAAAGTATCCTGTTGCAACATTTAATCATAACATAGAAATCTTATTTATTTATTCATTTATTAACTTATCTTTTCAAATATACAACCTCAAATAAATAAAATAATAAACTTATAAACAAGATGGGATATGTGACCACTGACTTCAGGGCCGTCCCGAGAAAAAGCGGAGCCCGGTGCAAGACTCGTGCGGGGCCTTCTTTTTCTTCTAAAAAAAAAAACACTTTCAAAATATATGCAATATTGCACTTATTATTTGTACATATTAGTTAAACTAATAATTTATGAATAATTATAATTAATATTTAACATAATAATATAAATAGCTAAAAAGATCTATAAATACCTATTTCATAACGACCACTGCCCATAGAAAACCTATTGTTATGGAAATCTCATTCTGAAAACAGTACTGAAATCATGACGCGACCCAGATGCCTATAGAACGTTTTAGACCGTATGCAAAAGTGCCTTGAGGATATAATTTTAAACTGTTTAATCGAAGAAAAAAGTTTAATTAAATCGACTAGAATGGACTGGAGCCAATGAAATAAACCATGTACAAAGAGATTTTCGTATTGTGCCATTGGGCCAGTAGGTAGTAGAATTGAGGTAGACCAAAGCTTAGGTAGGTTGATTGTGTAACACAGGATGCTCGATCTATCGGTGCACACAACAGGAAGACAATAGCACAAAATCGGAAGGAATGGCGAAAGACGATTGAGACGGCTATGGCCTTCAAGGCCTTGAAGACCGTACCAGTAATAATGACTAATTCCTTCTGGCATGTTTTATTGCAAAATTGTAAATTATCTCGTCATAATTTAGTTTTCTTGCCAACTAGGACTCGATTGACAAAATTGTCAATGAAGAGAATCGTTCCTGGCTTATACAAGATCGTAAATAATTTGTTATTATTTTCTGTTTTGAAAACGATCTCTCTGCCGATGCAACTGTTACTGGAATTGTCAGTACTACTTTCAAAACAGTTACAAAATTGGGATAAAATTCAGATAAATTGTTCTTGTAAATATATTCTAAAATTTCTAAAATTGTATTTCTAGGCGACAATACCCGACGATACATTTTAATTTCATAAAAAAGGTCTGTACAATCAATGTAGTTTTTTAAACACAAATTTAAATCTTTGCAACATTTAACCCTTTTGCTGCTCCAACCGTATATACTCGTAAATAAAACTGTGGCCTGATACGCTCCAAGCGAGTTAACTCACGCCGTGTTTTAAATTGTTCCCTGCTCAACACGACTATTCTCGCTGGGTACCCCAACCAGTTCAAGTACCTGCGAGCACGTTGCGTTGGTATACGTTGCTGTGCCGTTCAATTCAGTTAGATAGGGTCTTACATTCAGTATATCTACGTAAACAAATATTTTTTTTTAAAAAAACTTTGTGATTGTATTTTTGTATTCATTCACTCACATTACATTTTTTCCTAACATCAACATTAACATTAAATAACCATATAGCTTAAGTTAGAATCCTGGTTCTACTCTATGACCATGCTTAATTTAGTTAAAATATATCTAGCCGTTTTTGAGTGAATCTCGGACAGAGAGACAAATAAATTTTTTTGTGCATATCGTCTTATTATTAACATCTGAAACGTGTAGAAACTAAAAAGAGATATAGCTTTCAATATTATTAATATTGATATTTGAGGTGCTTATGATTAATTCGTGGAATATTATCAATTTAAATATCTAAAATATTGCAACTTTTTAATGATTGTTTGATAATATTTATCAAATTAATCCCTAATTAGAGATAAAAGAAAGTCTTTCCAGGAAATCTGACGCAAAACTATTTTTACCACTATCGCCATTTGAAAATGAACATGTTGCGTAATGACCTAAAAAAGTCTTCACTTTTAAAATCCAAGTGATGACTAAAAAAAGGATCGGTAAAAATAGTGCGGCCCTTTTAGTCATACTATTTGCGCAAACTGGCCCTTTTCAAAAAAAGTTTGCTCACTGCTGGTCTATAATAAGAGATATATTTGAAGATTTTAGTTTTAAGATGTCCCTCTGTAACTTCCCAAATATTAATCCCGTAGAAAAATATCTGTTTTCTTATTATAAACAATGTTTGTTATATACAAGTCAATAATAAGGGATTTTAAGTTTTTAGTTTTTGGTTGTCCTTAACGACCCGAGAGAAACGATTTATTTTATTATTATAAACAATTATTGTTATATACGTTTTGCTATTACGTCAATAATATGGGAGGTATTTTCAGTTATTTAGTAAATAGTTTTAATCCCTAAACACCCCCTTAGAATTAAAATTTTGGAATGCTTTATAACCTATGTTCGAATCCTGGTTTTACTGTATCATCATATCAAATTACGTGAAAATATGTTCAGCCGTTTTTGCTTAAATCTCGGACAGAAAGAAGAAAATTGATATTTTTGTGGATACCGTCTTATTATCTGAAACTTATAGAAACCAAATATGAGGCCGAAAAAATAAAAAACTTATATAGCCTGCAATTTTATTAATATAGATACATTTAAAATATTTTCAGATATTTTGAAGATGGCAACAAGAAATTTCGAAAATGCAAAAGGGGAAAACCAAGTTGTAGGTACCCAAAATAAAAGAGGAGGTAGAGGAGGAGACCGTATTGAAAATTCTGGTCAGTTGAATTTGACCAGTGGAAATGTTGGCGGTAGCACAAACAACGCCATCGGAGGCGACCCTGCTGCAATTAGTGCATTAAGAGAAGAAAATAAAAATTTGAAGGAAAGGATCGAAGAGTTGAAATATGATTTAAAAGATAATAAAGAAGAAATAAAAGAATATAAGCAAGAAATTAAAGAATTGAAAGAAGAAAATAAAAGTTTGAGAAAATAAGTATTTTATTATTAAATATTTAGGCAAAACATCCTTATTTTTATGGTTGCCTTCTTATTTTATTTTCTTTATTTCTACATATAATATTTATTACATTGCAGAGATACTTGTAAATCTGTCAAATAATATACTTTACTTCAATTTTTTGTAACATCATTTAAAACTGCTTTTAAAAATATGAAATAAATAGGAATTTAAAATACTTAATTTTTTATTTTTTGTTTAATGTCGTTTACCATCTTATAGTTCACTTTCTTGGTTTATGCGAAACTAAACGGGAATTCATTAGGTGTACAACTTTGCTTCCGCCGTTTTTCCGAAATTCGAGGCTTTATTGTAAAAAACGGGTTATACATTTATGATTCAAAGTATTGTCCATCGCCGGCCACTACTTTCTCCCATCTTTCGGGCAGCATACGATTCCCGCGTTGAAAAACTGGTCACCGTTGAAGCGATCCACGAAGCGACCAATTTTTAGGGTTTTGTAGGTATGACCAAAAAACCCTTATACCGTCATTTTGTCGTCTTTCTGTCTGTCTGTCTGTTTGGTAAAAATTGTAGCCAAACGGCTAAACCTAGAGAGTTGAAATTTGGCATGCTTATACAACTCTTTGACCCGCACATAGGAAAAATACTAAAACATCTAAAAAATATACCCCCCTAAAAATATAAACAAATATGTGCTCATCGAAAACAAAAATATTTTTTTTTATTCTGAGTAGGATATCAAATGAAAGCCCTTAGTACGTGAATTAACGATCAAATTTTTATTTTTGCAAAATAAATTATTTTGATACGATTTTTGCCAAAATTGTGCAAAACAAATTTTGTCCCACACCCTGTAGCCCAGATGGTTTAAACTAAAAATCTAAAAAAATTCTAAGTAATGTATATTGGTGTGAACCGAAATAGTACAACAGGAATTTTTGATCAGATTATGTTTTCGGAAAATAACGCATTTTTTGTGGTTTTTGGTTCACAAAGTACAAAAGTTATACCAATGTAAGACACTCACATGCAAGGCGTGCGATAGCTGAATGGGTTAGAGCACTGGTGTCGTAAGCTGGAAAATCAAGGGTTTCGAGTTCGAGTACGGAGCGAATTTTATTTTTTCTGTTTTTTTTTTGCATTTTTATTATGTAGAAATTATTTTGTCAAAATTCTAGTTATATTTTGACAAATGTTGTATTTAATTTTTAAGAGCGTAAATTTAATAACCAGTCTTATTATATGATTAACAGACGATAAATTATTTTAAAAATATCGTTCATTTTGCCGTGATTACTACAAAGTAAAATTTGTCCTACACACTCAGCATACCGCCTTCACTTATTATATACCTGCGAAACCCTGAAATGTGTGAATATTCACACTTCACATCAATTTTTTACTACTTCATAAGACAGGAAGTGCTGGTTTGCCATTCAGATCAATTCTGTAAAAAATTACTGTGTAGTAACTTTACTACAAGATAACATATTATAAAAGGTATAATGACTTTCATTAATGATAGTAACTGACCTTGCTCATAGTGACAAATTTAGTTACAATGATCATAGTAACTGAGTTACAGAATTGGTCTGATTGATTGAAACAAGTGATAGTCAGAGGGAGCAACGTCTGGAGAATACGGCGGGTGGGGTAGGACCCATTTCAACGTCTCCAGGTATGTCTTTCAACATCTCTTGGTTTCAACTCATACGGCACCCAATTTTCTTTCTTCTGAATCATTCCCATCATTCAAGGCGTTTTGAAATTGCTTATTGAGTCACTCCCAATGATCGTACCAATTCTTCTTGACTTTGACACGAGTCTTCATCAAGTAATGCCTACAATTCAGGATCAACCATGAAAATATAATAAAAATGAATACAGAATTACAACCCTTGGATATGTCGATTAACAAACGATTTAATAATTGTATGCGGGAAGAGTGGAACAAACGAATGATATATCCAAATCACGATTTTATAGCAACAGGACGTATGAAACGGACGACAATTTCAGAAGTACCTGGGAAAAAAGTTCATGGGAAGCTGTAAAAGAAAAGACGATTATAAAGTCTTTTAAGAAATACGGTATAAACAACACATTGGATAGTATCGCAGACGACTTGGTTTTTGAAGAGATTGACAACAATAGTTTAGACGAAATTAATACGAACAGTGACATTGACGAGACGAGTGATAGTACAGAGAGTGAAGATGAACAGAATGCAACGTCTTGACCAAGAACCCAAAGTTCTTGGTCCAAAGTGAAGTTTTAACGTTCCGTCATTACTTAATTCTACTAAATTCCTCTCGAATTTGCAGAGACAGTGCTTCCGTAGAATTTATTGTGTTGGTTGCAAAAGGATTTCAAATCCAATTGTTCCGTATTAATAGAATAAAAATAGTGATCAAATTTCTGCTGAAGCATACTTAAATGTTGTTGGGCCAGATCCACAATTAATTGATTGTTTTCAATCGTACTATGGTTGGTCCTTTGGTACATTTTTAAACATCCTTTTTGCAACTCTTCCTGCCAAAGTTGGAGTTATTTTTTTTTTTTTTTTGAGCTGTAATTTGTCGGAGCACGTCAATATATTCTCATTCCGACCTTGCATTCTTTTATTAAATTCATTCAGACGCTCGAATATATCAGCCATGTATGCATGTTTGGCTATCCAGTAATAATCATCGAGGTGCTGGTATAGTTCGGGCATATTTTGATCTAAAAGAAACTCACGCACCTCGTAGCGAAGCTCACACAATGCCAAAACTTTGGCTCGAATTAGCCAACGAATATTTCATTGCACGTATTCCCGTTATTGTGTTTCTAAGGAGGACCGTTGAAAAATTATTTAGTTAGAATATTATCTTATTTGACCGCGTCACACCTGTATCGGCTCAAATCACACCAGTGTGCCGTGACACACCGGTTGCGGAGCACTGATCTATAAGGTAGAAATATCTCATTTATTATTTACTACAGAAAAATTAGTATGAGAAAAATAACTATTCCTCTCTGTTCAATGCAGTTTTTAACAAGATTCTCACTTATTATTTACTTAACATGTGTATGAAAAATGTGTATAAAATTATTGTTGTAGAACAAAGAAATGATTATTTTGTTCTACTTGAAACTGAAATATCTCACTTAGCCTTCAATTTACAGCAAGAATATACCTTACAAGAACCGTACGAAGTACAGGTACTCCAGCTAGTGTTCAATAAAAATTTAAATACCGATTAAGATAGATGTTATCATGTTTATCAAACTTGATAATGTCCATCGCGTAATAATATATCAGTAGTTTAATTTTGTAAAACAATTAGTACATTATTTTCCAGGAATCACATATTGAGGTAAGCTTATAATATAAAATATTTTTAAATATCTCCTTCAAAATACCAATAGCTATTGCTCCCAATATATTCATTTTTAGAAGAAATCCTTTTCGGCACATTTGAAAAATATTTTTAGATATTATATATAGCAGGGCTGTTCAACCTTTTTGTATTTGGGATCTACTTTTTTATATATATTGTTATCACGATCGACCAGAACGCGTACCCGACTACCGGGGGCATGAAGTGCCCTACCCGGTAAGGGGGTCCTCCCCCGGGAAGAAAAAGTTTGAAAAAAATGCATTACATATTGCAATTTTAAAGCTGGCATAATGGGGCAACCCCGGAAGCCAAAAAAATCAAATTAATAAAAAAAATTGATGTGAAGTGTGAATTTTCACACATTTCAGGGTTTTGCAGGTATTTAGTAAGTGAATGATGATTATTTGGGATGCCAAAACCAATTTTATATTATTATTATTATTTTTTTTTTGTAAATTTTAATTCGAACGCCTAATACCATTATTTAGGTTTTTAAATATGAGTAGTATTTTTTTTTTATATAGCAAGGTTCATTAAGAATTTTAAAAATTCCGTCTATGGCTTCCATTGGTTGTTATAAGCTCCACCCCTCTGATTTCGTGTACATTGAAACAGAATTAAATTATAATTTAAACAATTTCCACTGGTTATTAAATTTACGCTTTTAAAAATTAAGTGCAACATTTGCCAAAATATAACTAGAATTTTGAAAAAATAATTTAAACAATATAAAAATTCAAAAAAAATAATATTGTCTCTTCTCACAGGGTTCGATCCCTTTCGATAGAATTAGTTGGGTGAGAAGCCAGCGTCATAACAACTACACCAGGACACACCTTCCAGTGCAGTGTGTTACAAAGCTATAACTTGTGTACATTATTAGCAAAAAAACACAAAAAATGCGTTTTTTCCGAAAACATAATCTGATCAAAAATTCCTGTTGTACTATTCCGGTTCACACCAATGTAGATTACTTAGAATTTTTTCAGATTTTTAGTTTAAACCATTTGGGCTACAGGGTGTGGGACAAAAATTTTTTTGCACAATTTTGGCAAAAATCGCTTCAAAATAATTTATTTTGCAAAAATAAAAATTTGATCATTAATCCACGTACCAAGGGCTTTCTTTTGATACCCTACTCAGAATTATAAAAAATATATAATTTTTTTTCGATGAGCACATATTTGTTTATATTGTTAGGGCGATATGTTTTTTAGATGTTTTAGTATTTTTCCTATGTGCGGGTCAAAGAGTTATATAAACATGCCAAATTTCAACTCTCTAGTTTTAGCCGTTTGGCTACAATTTTTACCGAACAGACAGACAGACAGACAGACAGGCAGACAGACAGACAGACGACAAAATGACGGTATAAGGGTTTTTTGGTCATACCTACAAAACCCTTAAAAGCTGCTTTTCATGTAAAAATAACCTAATACGCCAAATTAAATTTAATTAAAAAATGTTTATGAAATTTCTCCATATGCCTTCCAAGGCTGCATTTTTAGCCCGACGGTGAACACATTGATCGCTAACGAATTTTACGCAAGATGATTAAAAAATGGTTCTTTGTTTTTAAGTTTTGTTGGTTAGGATATATTTTTTTTTCGGTGTATTTTGATAAACTAGTGGTTTTTTGATGTGCGATCGCTGTAATGAAAACTTCAATGTCATTATTTAATGAAGTGGTGGAAACTGAATTACTAAAATAATGATATTTTCAGATATTTTGAAGATGTCTCAACATAATTTCACTAATGCACTAGGGAAATACCAGGCTGTAGGTCCCCAGCACATAAACAACAGTGGAGATGATATTTATAATACTGGGAACATGATTCAGACCAAAGGAACTACAGTTAGAGGAGATGTGAATAACACCATAGGAAGCGATTCTACACCACCTGGCGATTTAAAGCTACAAATTAAAATTTTGAAAAAAAGGATCGAAGAGTTGGAATCTGATTTGAGAGAAAAGAAAGAAGATATCAAGGAACTTAAGAAAGAAAATAAGGAACTCAAAGATGAACTTAAAAGTTTCAAAAAATAACTATTTTAGTACTTACTATATATTTAGGAGAGAAAATTCCATATTCGATATTTTTATAATCAACCAATTATATTATATTCTTTATTATTACATATAGTATTCATCAAAGCTAAAATTATTAAATACTTATTAATGCGTCAAATTATATCTTTTGTATAAGCTGTTCACTTTTGTAAGAACACACTAAGAGGAAATTTTGATTTCAGTAGTTTCCATCTTTGAAATTGTATGTCATCTTAGTATTAAAAAATTGATGTGAAGTGTGAATTTTCACACATTTCAGGGTTTTGCAGGTATTTAGTAAGTGAATGATGATTATTTTGGATGCGAAAACAAATTTTATATTAAAATATTTTTTTTGTTAATTTTAATTCGAACGCCTAATACCATTATTTAGGTTTCTAAATATGTGCAGTATTTTTTTTTATATAGCAAGGTTCATTAAGAATTTTAAAAATTGCGCCTATGGCTTCCATTGGTTGTTATAAGTTCCGCCCCTCTGATTTCGTGTACATTGAAACAGAATTAAATTATAATTTAAACAATTTCCACTGGCTATTAAATTTACGCTTTTAAAAATTAAATGCAACATTTGCCAAAATATAACTAGAATTTTGAAAAAATAATTTAAACAATATAAAAATTTAAAAAAAAAACAAAAAATAATATAGTCTCTTCTCACAGGGTTCGATCCCTTTCGGATCGGGTTACTTGGGTGAAAAATCAGCGTCAAATACCACAAGACCAGCATACACGTTCCAGTGTGGCGTGTTACAAAGCTATAACTTGTGTACATTATTAGCCAAAAATCACAAAAAATGCGTTTTTTTCCAAAAACCTAATCTGATCAAAAATTCCTGTTGAACTGTTCCGGTTCACACCAATGTACATTACTTAGAATTTTTTCAGATTTTTAGTTTAAACCATCTGGGCTACAGGGTGTGGGACAAAAAAATTTTTGCACAATTTTGGCAAAAATCGCTTCAAAATAATTTATTTTGCAAAAATAAAAATTTGATCGTTAATCCACGTACCAAGGGCTTTCATTTGATACCCTACTCAGAATTATAAAAAAATATTTTTTTTTTCGATGAGCACATATTTGTTTATATTTTTAGGGGGATATGTTTTTTAGATGTTTTAGTATTTTTCCTATGTGCGGGTCAAAGAGTTGTATAAGCATGCCAAATTTCAACTCTCTAGGTTTAGCCGTTTGGCTACAATTTTTACCGAACAGACAGACAGACAGACAGACAGACGACAAAATGACGGTATAAAGGTTTTTTGGTCATACCTACAAAACCCTAAAAATGGTAAAAAATGTCAATTTGATATATATGTCAATAAAAATATCTTAATTATAATGATCATAACTAAACAAATTTAAAATCTGATTTACAGCGCAAGGAAGTTTTTTAAATGTCATTTAAAGTCAGTAATACACTATAAAAGTAACCAAAATAACCAGATCTACAGGCTATTCCAAACGATTAGGCGGAACTAACTGGAATTTTCATTTTTGTAAGTTGTCCTTTGCTATTTTTTTATATATTGAAGTTGGCTTCTCCTGAATAAAATGATCAAAAGCT
Source organism: Liopterus haemorrhoidalis (assembly GCA_963971575.1). Lineage (NCBI taxonomy): Eukaryota > Metazoa > Arthropoda > Insecta > Coleoptera > Dytiscidae > Liopterus > Liopterus haemorrhoidalis. Next base: position 10,051,728 of record OZ020618.1, on the reverse strand, counting down.
TCAGTCAATCTGTAAAAATTAGTAGATTTGAAAATCTAGTTCCCCCTAATCGTTTGGAATAGACTTTAGTTTGTCCTTACAAAAGTGAACAGCATATACTATTTTTTTGTATCATATATCTCATTTTGTAATACGTAGGCAGCTAAGAGGGATTTTTTTTTTAAATGTTGTATATTTATAAAATCTTCTTAGGATCACCAGGTTTATAAGTTCACATGGTTCTATAAAAGTCTATTTATAACACAATAATTACAAAAGTCACCAGATCTAGTAACGTATTACAAAATTAAACATATTATAATCTGTCTCAATTTGTAATGCGAAACTAGATCTGGTTACTTTAGTGACTGTTGTGGTGTAAATAGACTTTTGTAGAATCATGTGAACTTGTAAATCTGGCTTTTAATAGTATGGTTAAGTTTCATCATATTGAGGTTATTACTAAATTGACATGTCAAAATTGTGATTGACATGTCAAATATTTTGAATGTATATATTCATATTTATTTCATCAAACTTTCGATTATTACTCGTAGAATAGTAAAATATGTAACAGTATAAAAACACTGTTAATTTTATATTTCTTAAAATCTACTTTGTTAACTTAAGAAGATTGTTATCTTAACATGATGGTCAGCCTTTCATTGTTAGGGTCACAAGTACAACCTTGAGTTAAGTACCCTTAGACCATTAGAACTATTCAAGTAAACTGCACAAAGAGAATACATAAATCAGGGAAAAGAATGACTTTAAGTAAAGTAATTCTTTTCTAGCATCGGCTTCTAAAGCTAAACTATTAGAGGCCGATGTACCGACATATGTATTGATACTCTATTACCTGAGTACTGGGTATAAAAGCTTGGACCAAATTAACACTAGGCCCATTCCGTCATTTACAGTCATTCTGTTACATTCATTCATTCCAGTCAGTCATTCCATTCGGTTATGTAGAAGCATTCCGTCATTTACAGTCATTCTGTGATAGTCATTCGAGTTAGTAATGTAGAGACATTCTGTTATTTACCGTCAGTTAGTTATGTAGAGTCATTCGATAATAATCAAGATGAAGAGAAATATAGAACTTAAAATAGATAAAATGTTAAGTGAAGATTTTAAGAATTGTAACTACATGTAAGTAGATTAATTTTAGGTAAGCTTATTTTATGTTATAATATGTAGTTTTCTTCTGTTAGTTTTAAGTTGTTTTTATTAATAAATATATTAAAGCCATAAGATTGTTTAATATTGAATTGCCAATAATACCACTAGAGATTTTGATTAAAAGCTTTTCCTAATTTTTGCTACTAATAAATTAGGTGGTGGCAGCTGAATAGTTAAGTAAGATCTTGCATAGTTTATTTATTTATTTATTATTTTCCTCCCGTAATTACCACTTTTACAACTGATACAGCGGTTGGGATTGTTGTTCTTAATTATTTATATAAATTATCTTTAACTCGTAGTTTTGCACTTTTTACCATTGGGGACAATCGGTGGGATTGTTCTTTATAGATCTAAATTATTATTCTCTATAACCCCGTAAGATTTGTTCGTCCACAACTGGTGTCACCGATGGGATTGTTTTTAATTAGTTATTTACAATATTTTTAAAGAGTAATTTTGCACTGTTACATATTTGGTGGAAGCGGGTGGGATAGTGGTTTTTACTCTATGTATCCCCCCGTAGTAAAAATCGCGTGTTACATTTTTGGTGGCACCGGGTGGGATAGTTGGCTTTACTCTATCAATCCCTCCGTAGTAATTTTGACTTCTACATTTTTGGTACAGCGGGTGGGATAGTTGTTTTTACTCTATTATATCCCCCCGTAATGAATTTGATCTTTTACATTTTTGGTGCTCAGCGGTTGGGATACGAGTACCAGTAGTTTTGCCGCTCATTATAATGCTACCATACGAGATAAAGATGCTTTATATTAGTAATCTAAATTTATTGTCTTAGCGCAGAAAATAAGACACGTTTTTAAAATGCAAGCATTAGGTATTTGGGACCGATTACCCAGCTTTTCGGGTAACGGTGAATCAGTTGAAAATTTTATATCAACTTTAGAATATCTTTTCCAAATTTTTAAGTACCCTTCTGACAAGTGTGTATTGTTGGCAAAAATTAGTTTAAATGGCGAAGCAAGATTTTTTGTGGAAAATCATCCAATTTTAAGTAAGACTGAAAATTGGAGTGAATTTAAAAAATTATTATTAAAAAGATTCAGTGCTATACCAGATTGTTTTACTGCTGAGCGACTGTTTTCTACCTGTGCTCAGCACACGGATGAAAAGGTCGAGGATTTTGCTTTACGATTGCGGACATTAGGTAGATATCTATACGAACGATCGGAAATAGAATTTGAAGAAGTAATAATTGATCAAATAATTGAAAGAAGATTATTGAGTCAATTTGTTGAAGGTGTTTTACCACAATTTAAAAAAGATTTATTGATTAAAAGATTAGAAACCTTTGATAGTGCAGTAGAATTTGCAAAACATGTAGAATATGTAGAACAACAAATAAGTAATTATCAAGTAAATTCATCAAATTTCAACTTAGAAAGTATTATTGAATTAGAAGTATCAAAAGCATTATGTAAATTGAGTCCAGAAAGTCAATCTGATGAAAATATTCAAAATTTTAATAAAAATTCGACTAGTAACAAATTTAATAATAGTAATAATAATAAAAATATTATGAAGAAATCTAGAAAGAGTAGATATGATATTAAAGACCTTATGTGTTTTAATTGTGGGGAAAACGGCCATTTTAAAAGAAATTGTCCTAATGTATTACAATCGTCAAGTAAAGTAAAGCAATCAAGGTTAGATAGAATTGATAATGATATGATTGTAGATCAAAATACTTTAATGTTAGTATCGAATGTAGAGTTACCAAATGAGGGTTCAAATAAATTTGATAGTATTGATAAATATGATGATTTAAGAATTAGTTGTAAAGATTGTGAGTCATTTGGTAATAGCGATACTAATGTTAGTAGTTTGAAAACAGATTTGACGGATGAATATAGCGACATTAGATTTGAGGCTGACAGTACGAAAGTACTGCCGATGAAAGATATAAGTACCGAAGTAAATAGATTAGAATATCAAGTTAATTACAATGATAATGTTTTATTTGAAAAAGATGACGTAGAATCGTTACCGATAGAGGATACGAGTAGTTTTAACTTTACTGATCCTGTTTCAAGCCAATATAACTCGAATCAGCTCGGCATGGAAGACGGAGGTTCGATCCCTGCCGTGACTATTTCTACGGAAAAGTTCGAGGTTATTAAGCGCGTAGACAGTGCAGTAAGTGCGACTTTATCTCAAGCAGGTAAAGATGAGATAATTTCGGGAGATCTGGAAAACTTGGTGAAAATATCAGATCAAATTACAAACAAGAACGACGTGGAAAAACATAGCGAGGTAAATGACCAAGATTCAACTCCTATGGGTATTTCCAAGGTTTTGCCAGGAAACGGCGTATTTTGTTTGGATTCGGCGGATAATGATAATATTACGGTTATTGAGTTTAAGTTAGAAAATGGTAATAAAGTTTCAAGTGACGAAAGTGTAGTCAAAGAAAACAGAGTAGTTATTGCTAAAGACAGTCATGTTGATGATGTCAAAGTTAGGAAAGAATTAATTGGAACCGTACAAAATTCTGATATTTTGATCAAGCCAGTACACTTAGAGAAAAACAATAATACAGCGATTAGAAAGATAGAACTTTTAAAGAAAACAGTAACGAAAGCGGACACTGAAGTCAGTGTCCCATCTTGTAATATTGGTAGTTTTAAGATTTTGCAGGAAACATCGAAGAAATTACCATTAGAGATTACAGGACCTAACAACTCCAGGACGGAGACTGGAAAAACAAAATATGTAACGGATCTCCAACTCAGAGAGTGCTGGATACATGATTTTGTTGTAAATAAGAGCAGAATTGACCAGGAAGACCATGAGATGGATGGATACCTCCTGCGCATCTCTGGAAGACCTCCTGATTTCCGAGAAAGATCGAATTTTGGGACACGTTTTCCTGGATTCCATTAGGATTGTACACTTGTAACAACCTAATTAATTAATGGAATTCAGAGCTGAGGGAACCAACCAAAGAATAAAAAGAACTTGACAACAAAAGGAACATGTAACTAAAAATGAAGATGTATAGAAAATGGTTTAGTAAGTATAACTCAAATTAACTGAACTTTGAAACTTTTTTTTGAGACATTTTAAAATTTTTATTTTTGTATTATTCAGAGTTACCTTCAGTAATTGCTAATGAAAGTCAAAGTATTAATTTATTTTAAGTAAGTTAGTTAAAATTTTTAGTTACACTTTTTTTTGAAAATCGGATACCGGGACATGAAATTAGTTATGTACCCAGGAAGTTGGCCTCCTGTCCGTAGGTAGCCAACCTATGTTTTGGATCATGATTAGAGCAAATTTATGTAATATTATGAATAGGATTTTATTTGGATAAAATGTTTAGTTTATATGCTCAATCCCATTCAAAACCTAGGTGTATTAAGTCTTAAATTATATAATAGTATGTAATAAGCATAATAGTAAGATTGATATAATTTTTTAAAGATAATTATTAATTAACTTTTTTTTAATTTTAAAACTTAGCCGTTATAAAGTAAACCAAATATGTCGTATGAACTGTGTATTGTTTCGTTATTTTTGTTGCTACAGCTACAACTCCGAGATATGACAACCGCGGTAATCGAGATAACTGCAGTCGAATTACCAAGGGGGCAGGCATCCTATTCAGCTACAAGGATTATTGGCAATACTTCTGAGGTGATTCCACAAAAGTTCTAGTCCAGCTTAAGCGCCAGAAAATGAGCAGTAGCGAGAAAATTCCCGTCAAGGAAGAACAATTTATCGGCACCACCGTCGAGTGGTAAGGATCGAAAGTAGCCAGGACTACCGTCGAGGACTAAAGATGAACCGAACACCCATAAGCCTTTGACCTGTCAACAAATAGGCGCCGCCCCTGGAATATCCTGCTATCTTCGAGTTTTTGACTTGTCCCATTGCTTTTGGTTTGTCATACTTGCCTTTTTGAGCCAAGTTATACTTGTGAAGTACTACGTATAACTTGACTTTAAAGGGGGGAAGAGTTGTAACAGTATAAAAACACTGTTAATTTTATATTTCTTAAAATCTACTTTGTTAACTTAAGAAGATTGTTATCTTAACATGATGGTCAGCCTTTCATTGTTACGGTCACAAGTACAACCTTGAGTTAAGTACCCTTAGACCATTAGAACTATTCAAGTAAACTGCACAAAGAGAATACATAAATCAGGGAAAAGAATGACTTTAAGTAAAGTAATTCTTTTCTAGCATCGGCTTCTAAAGCTAAACTATTAGAGGCCGATGTACCGACATATGTATTGATACTCTATTACCTGAGTACTGGGTATAAAAGCTTGGACCAAATTAACACTAGGCCCATTCCGTCATTTACAGTCATTCTGTTACATTCATTCATTCCAGTCAGTCATTCCATTCGGTTATGTAGAAGCATTCCGTCATTTACAGTCATTCTGTGATAGTCATTCGAGTTAGTAATGTAGAGGCATTCTGTTATTTACCGTCAGTTAGTTATGTAGAGTCATTCGATAATAATCAAGATGAAGAGAAATATAGAACTTAAAATAGATAAAATGTTAAGTGAAGATTTTAAGAATTGTAACTACATGTAAGTAGATTAATTTTAGGTAAGCTTATTTTATGTTATAATATGTAGTTTTCTTCTGTTAGTTTTAAGTTGTTTTTATTAATAAATATATTAAAGCCATAAGATTGTTTAATATTGAATTGCCAATAATACCACTAGAGATTTTGATTAAAAGCTTTTCCTAATTTTTGCTACTAATAAATTAGGTGGTGGCAGCTGAATAGTTAAGTAAGATCTTGCATAGTTTATTTATTTATTTATTATTTTCCTCCCGTAATTACCACTTTTACAACTGATACAGCGGTTGGGATTGTTGTTCTTAATTATTTATATAAATTATCTTTAACTCGTAGTTTTGCACTTTTTACCATTGGGGACAATCGGTGGGATTGTTCTTTATAGATCTAAATTATTATTCTCTATAACCCCGTAAGATTTGTTCGTCCACAACTGGTGTCACCGATGGGATTGTTTTTAATTAGTTATTTACAATATTTTTAAAGAGTAATTTTGCACTGTTACATATTTGGTGGAAGCGGGTGGGATAGTGGTTTTTACTCTATGTATCCCCCCGTAGTAAAAATCGCGTGTTACATTTTTGGTGGCACCGGGTGGGATAGTTGGCTTTACTCTATCAATCCCTCCGTAGTAATTTTGACTTCTACATTTTTGGTACAGCGGGTGGGATAGTTGTTTTTACTCTATTATATCCCCCCGTAATGAATTTGATCTTTTACAAATAATATTACGATTATCAATGAAATATCGTGATAAAATATAAAAAACAAACATACATATTATATAATAATAATTTATCATTTTATTCTGCTGCCCTTAAAATCTAATTCTTGTTTTGCAAAATTTAATAACATTAAACAAAAATATTCATTTTTTGAATGTAAATCCCAAATTTATCTCTGCAAATCTTTCCGAAACATGTAGTCTGTGGTTCTATCTGTTTTCTTATTATTACCTCTTCCCATGTTCATCGGTCTTAAATTTTCTACACCTTCATTTAAAATTTTTCTTACTTCTTTTTCAGAAATCTAAAGAAATTGAAATGGGTAAACTATTTTATATTTCACAACAAAAAGGATACCAAGATTTACTGAAAAAATATCTGCCACAAGGTCTATAATTTCGCTTCTTTTTAATTTTGTTCCATTTTTTTTCTAAAAGATTTCCATAAGCGTTATATATGTGTTTTTTTTTGTATATTTATCTAATTGTTGTCTCTTATGCATATTTTCTGATGTTATGTTCTTATTTTGGTTGTATTAAAATACTTTTCAATTAAAAAAATAAATTGGCATATAATTTAATGTCAAATATGAATTGTCAAATGTTTTGAAAGGTGCCATTTCAGCAGTACCACCCTAAGATGATATTTTAAATAGACAAAATAAAAAATGAAATTTTCCTCTTAGTTTCGTATTACAAATTGAGACAGATAATACAACAACTTTTAAAATAGTTATTAAAAAATTAAACAAATAAAATACAACGAAATAAATAGATACACTTGAAAATTGGACAATTATAGGAAGTTCCAGGTAGTAATTAAAGTGTAAATAAAAGTAAATATATAAATATGGAAAATGTATATTGAATAATTTTTACATCTGCCGGTCGCTATGGCGTAGTGGTCAGCTCATTTGACTGCTAACCGTGGGGACTCGGGTTCGAATCCCGGTCATGGCATGGATGTTTGTATTTGTCATAAAATTAATGAAGTATCCAAAATAAAAATAACAGAGTAGCTGGCTAAAGGTCCATATATATTAGGACTAAAGAGCCAAAATCAATAAAAAAAAAAAAAAAAAATTTTTACATCTGTCAATCTTATTTATAAACAACACAATAAACAAAAGCCTATAGCGCGAAATATTGGCGCTTAAATTTAAACTTCCCAACAGATACATGTTCTTAATTTTTTGTTTAATGTTGCTTATTTTAATATATAATCATCTGTCATCATCACATAAAGTCTGTTCCAAACGGTTAGGCGGAACTAGATTTTGCAATCTAGTTACTTTCATCGTTTAAATCATGCCGTTCATTTCGGCCGTTTTGTTTAAGCTTTGTAAATCATACTTGCAACAAATATTTTTTGGTTTAGGTTAATATCAATTTAAAATGTCATTTTCTTTATATTTTGATTTTTTGTGTCATTCTTAATACAAATATCCCATTTATTTATTTTTTTTTCATTAAAATATGTAAGAAAATTAATTTAAGTTTGACGTATGTCATTCGTTTCCATGGTTTCATTGTTGGAATTTTAAATTTTGACATTCCATCGTGAAAAATGAAATAACCCAAGCAAGGTCCCTTTTCGTGATAACCTAAAAGAACGAAATTCCCATTTAGTTCCGCCTAACCGTTTGAAACAGACTGTATTTATTATTGTACTGCTGTCAGTCGTTAGGTACCTGGTCAAGTGCTTTCCTGCCGCTTTTGCACTGTCTCTCGGAGCAGGTAGTCCAGGAAAATTTCATTTCTAGGCCTTCATACAGGGATATTTTGGGCAACGACCACCATTTCTTTTAATGCTGTGAGAAGCCTTCAATGAAATTATAATTGAACGGCTCAGCGAAAAATCAGGACAAGTAAAATTTTCATACCTTTTTACAACAGGCGCATTTATACCAGTTAATATAAAATTAACAACTGAGTTTTTGTTATTAAAGTAATTGTTGTTACATGTCAACAAAAGTAACTTTAGACATTTATATTTTTTTCTGATTCTATTTCCAGATTTTATTATTTTATTATGTCACTTATGCTACTTTTCCGCTGAGTCCGTCAGTTGTTGTGTGAGTTAGGTGAGAGAAAAAGACGGTATTTATAATAGTAATTTATAGTTTATATTTATTCTTGTTTACCATACAGACATAAAATAATATACACTAAATGCATAAACAATTGAAATGAACATTTGAGATTCATTAATAAATAATGTCGATATAAAAACAAAAACAGAGAGTTTAGTGAGACTGCAGGCTGCACATGAATGTAGTATTGGATGCGTACAGTGCGTACAGTGCGTACACTGCGTACTCTGCATTCCCATGCCGTCTCTATGGTAGCACAGCTTCTGAAAGGTTATTGCGCACGTTCTACACAGGCTAAGAGTATTCGTTACTATTATGTTATAATTTTACTAACATCAATCTATATTATACCTTTATGATACACATTGTTTATAAATAAATAATTTAATAACTTGTATTTTTTAAGTGTTTCTCAATTAAAAAAGAAAACTAAAATTGCCAATGACGCATCACTTTTTGCTTAAGTCTAAAGTTTATATAAATTTAAATTTATACAGAGATATGAAAAAGAACTTGCCATGGGTCAGGGCAGCACCGTGACAAAGTATATATCGTACGTAAGTATCCACGATCGTTTTAATTAATTTTGCAACATCAGATGACATGAAGTGGTCATAGTTTGGAAGGCACTTTCTACTCGACATTTTTGAACACATCGAAGCCAAGTCACGAAACGGAACCGAAACTCTACGAACTCAACAATTTACACCGTCAAAGTGATTTACACAATAAGCATCGTTAAAAGCCCGCACGCTGTGGGTCCCCCGTGTCGCGCCTATCGTGCAGCGCGAACGAGGGGCCCACAGCCAACACCAAAAACAATAAATTCGAAGGCCACTTTTGAAAAACAGTTTCAATTAGATATCACTTCATAAATAATTGAAATCAACTTCCAAACAAGCGAGGTGCACCCCTACATGGCAGGAAGGCATTTTATAATTTTCTCATTAATTTTCAATAATTTGTTTTTCTACATTTACAAGTTTTTTATAATATAAATTTTGTACATTATTTCATATCCTATAATCTAAACAAATCACAAAAATAAATTTTATGTTGGCTCAGTGATCTTCCACCACTTGTCTACATCATATTTGACTACCTACGCTATTTAACCGTCAACTAGAGCTGCTGCGTACTACTGATCTGACTGCTCAGAGCTAATGGCTACTGCTGAATGAGAATGCCGAACGGGTGATGGGTAGCCGCACGGTCGGGCCGCGAGACGCCCGCCGCGCCCTTTGTACATTACACGACACCTACAATCACTAGTCATTGTTTCACTGCTACATCGTAATAACATAGAGTATGTATATGATACACCTGGCAATTATTACATCATCTAGTTTAGATTAGAGTTATTAAACAGACAGGGAAGCCGGTTGCATAAATAACAAAGCGCAGGGAACTTACAATATCCGTATGCAATACCTATACACATTTGTAATTAATTACAATCGATAATGATAATGATAATGGTGTGGGAATAAATTAAAAACAATAACTTAGAGAGGGGGTTCGGGGTCGGAGCCGTGATTGGAGCCGGAGTGACCGCGGGTACCGCTCCGGAGCGCGAAGGCGGCCGGGCTCCGTTTAGAATGTGGTCGGTCGTATTATTGCATCGCTAGTGGGAAATGGCGGGCCGCTACTGTTGGGAATGTGATCGCAACATGCTGCTTGCTAGCCACTTATCTCATACTTACTTACTTACTTACTTACTTACTTTACTTCTAAAATTAAACGCTACTTCAAAATATCATCTTTCCGAACGTCTAAATTTTGAATTTAGAACAATATAATATTTTTTTTTAGTATACATATACACAACAGTCTTCCTTTTTATAAAACGGGCCGAACTTTGGCGTCTAGATTTACAATTAATTAATAATAATTATAAAAGTGTCCAAAACCTCGTCTAACGTCTAAAATTTTGAAAATTTACAAACACTATCATTAAACTTGTATAATTATAAAATGACAATAAAATATCATGAAGTACTTTGGGAAAATATAATATCTCTCGTTTACAAAGTCATCACTACCGTATCAGAAGATGGGAGTATGAAGATGCATAAAATATCGGCATATTATATTCGACCAAGGTACGCTAGAGGCTAAGTAACTAACTATAGTAGTAGTAAAGTAGTATCACATCATTGCACGAGGGTTGGGAGCGGGGGACTACTCTCCGCGGCATTCCGTCATCGGCTCGAGCTTGATGGGCATCGAGGGGTCCTTGGGTCGGTTCGTCACCGACACGGGCGACGTCAGCTGCATCGGCTTCACGATCTCATTTATGTCCTCCTGGAAAAGGTTCTCGGGCCGCGGGGAGGAGTAGGCTCTTGGCGGCTTGTACGTCATGCCTATGCCCACTTCCACGTTGGGCGGTAGGCCGAGGTTGAGCGCTGTGTCGAGCGCTCCAGGGCCCATCGTCAGGCCGAGTGGCGAGCTCAGCGGACTGTCCAGGCCGGAGCCCGCGGGTGACATACGCAGGTCTTCGGCGCAGGGGCTGCCGTGCGGCAGACGGCCGTGCACCATGGCGCCGTTACTCGGCATATGTCCGGCCAACGCTAGCGAGTTCACTAGCGAAGCTACGGGGTTGGTGTCGTGTGAGGAACTCTGGTGCTGCGCTGCTGCTACCATACTGCACATTTGTTGTCGCAATCCTTGCGCCACAGCTGCAACAGCCGCTGCGGCAGCCGCTCCTGGCGACACTGTCGGTTCTGGACCATTGCTACCTGGAGTTATACTTCCCGAATAACTCTCCTGCAAACAATCAATAAAATATTAATAATATATCATTTCCATACATTTTCTCTTAAAGAAGTTACTGAAGTTTCAAAGCTTTTAATTTTATCTCACTAGCATTACTCGATAGTAGTATTTTGACAAATACGTCATTTTTAGGAGTTCGTGAGAGACTGTAGTTTTCTTCAAAGCTTTTAATTCTATCTCACCCAATATTAACATTACTCGATAGTAGTATTTCAACAATAAAGTCATTTTTAAGAGTTCGTAAAAAAACTAGAGTTCCTCATGAACTTTTAAAAATGTCAACTGCCTAAATACTAGTATCGAGTGAGACAAAATTAAAATTAATGAAACTAATCGAGTATTTTATATATACTTCTATTACACCCGTGCAATTACAAATACTATAGTTCAACATACGGTACATACACATCATGTGTCTGAATAAAGTTTAGAATCGATATAATAAACAAAAATTACAAGATACTGTTCACATAACTTTTTGCTTGTAAAAAAAATTTTTATAAAAGTTAAAATTTGAAATATTATACAAGGCGTATATTTTGTTGTAGGCGCTAATAAATTTTGTTGAATTAAATTAATATGAAGATAAATACCTCAGAATCAAATAATATAATACAAGGACTGCGAACGAAAAAATTTTTTATGAACAATTCCTTATTTTATTAAACTATAAATCAAACAGTAAACTGAAGAAAATTAAGTTAAACTAGTTAAAACCGGTATTATCAATTTCATTTTTGTTCTTGAACTAAAACACCTGTTTTCGCTTCCGTTTTTTTTTTTTTTTTAATTTCAGGTAATTTCGTTTTCTTTCTGTCATTAAGCCTCGTTTATGAATACATAACACAGATATAGCATAAAAATCACAATTATCTCTTTGTTCTGTATATTACAAACAGATGTTCAAAGCAGTAAAACTTATGGATATGCCCATGCATTATGTTATAAACGAGACTTTAGTATTTATTTAAAATTTCCAACTTACATGCATTCTAGGATACATATGTTGGGATTCTTCTTTAATATGATGTGTGTCTCTGAAAACGACTGCTCTAATGACTCCTCGTATGTGTTCGTCAGGCCAAACACCGAGTAATATCCTTTGCGGTCTTCCTCTGCCTTTTGGTCTAAGATCTGCACCACCATCAGCGGAAGGTCCCAGCATATTATGTACTCGATTAGCATATAGAACGAAGGTGGGATATGGGATGTCATATTTCCTAGCAGCCTGGCTCAGAGAGAGGCCCTCCTTTAGCACCGAGAAGATGGCCTCCGCCATGGTCTCAGGCCGCCAGGATTTGAGAGGGCCTCTCTCTCGAAACCTCAAGTTATGGACCAGACTTTGATTCGTATTCCAACATTTTTGCCACATGGACTGAAGCTGATATTGGTAGCTGTCTGCTGGAGAAACAAAAACAAAGAATTAGTATTCTGCTTTTTAGATCCAGGCATTGAAAAAGATCTTATTAAGAACATGATCTCAATAGAATTAAACTGATTTTAGTGAAAATCTATACAGAGCGTAACAATATAGAACATGATTTTTCATATGATGTGTTCGAATATACAAAAAAATATATAATATATAAAAAAAAATAAATAATTCAAAAGTACCAGGTAGTATTTTTAGCAGGTTGTATTAATCTTGACCAATATTAAAGAAAAATTCGGTTTTAGAAGATATATCAAATTTTATATATATTTTTTTTATGTAACTCCCTGGATACTGGAGAGGCAAGTATTAACTCAGTATTTTAATTATGTTGGTTGAATATTAGGATATCCTGTAATCTTTCCATGGAGAAATTCTTACCACACAAAACTATAATATTGGTAGCATAACGTAAGGTTTTGTGAGATATATTATTTTTTTCACCGAAAGGTCACACGATGTTCTAATATTTAACATAATTCAAAAAATTAAAATATTATGTTACGACTATCTTCGTACCATGGGTCGTTATGTTCATCTCGATTATTTCATTCATAAAAAGAGTTATAAAAACATTGTTCAAATAAAACTTATTTGGGGCAAAGGGGATCAGTAACCGTATCAAAAAAATTTTGCATTTGTTTTGCAAAAGGTATAACAGTAAATAAATTTTCTTCAAATAACACTACACATATTATTATAGGACTTTTTTTTTTCTCAATTCAACGGTGTAAAACGCACATTTTGTGGCTTTCAAAATGACTTATTTGTTGGTAAATAATGGAAACAAATAAATGAAATTGTTTCTATTTGTAGAAAATTAGAATTAGCCAAGCGTTTCAAACGATAAATTTGGAAAATAAAGCTTCTTCTGTTTAAAACTTAAAAAAAACGTGTGCAAAAGTGTATTGAACAGCATGGTCATCATTTTGAACATTTATTTCCGGTTTCTGAAAGCTTAGTTAACTATAATCAAATAGTTAGAAATTGGTTGCTATGGTTACTTATGGGATTGTTATATTGTAACCGAGTTTAACCAAAAGATTAAACTCGGCTAAGCTTTCAGAAACCGGTTCTTAGTACAATATGTAGATTACTGTTATGAGTCACTAATCACTTATTATTTTTAAGACCACAAAAAGTTAATTTTCTCAAAAATTTTGTTATACAAGGATATAAAAGTTTTACACCGTTGAAAAGAGAAAAAAAATCTCTATAATATTGTGTTAAATAATGTGTAGTGTAATTTAAAACTGACGTGCCTCTAGTAAAACAAATGAAAAAAAAAAAAATATACCACTATAATCTGACCCCCATTACCTCGAATAAGTTTTATATTAACAATATTTTAATAACTCTTCTTATTAAGGAAATAATTAAGATGAACAGTGTTGCCTTAATCTGTATAATTTACTAAAATTAATGAAGTAAAAGTTTAGGCCTTACCCGTCTCTTTAAAATAGATCTTTTTTTAAATTTAAATTAAATAAATTCCGTTAAATTAAATATAAAAATCAGCTGTGGCCACCACAGGACTGACCGCCATCACAAAGTACTTGTTAAATTGCCGCTTTGTCAAAAAATGTCTCAAATAAAACTTATTGCTTTTATAGCAACTTTTGTTAAATAAATTTTTTCGAAATATTTCTCTGTTGTGAAATATTCGCAAAAATCTTAAAACCGACACGAGTAAACTCCCATTTCTAGTTAACCAATTTTTACCAAAAGTTGATCAACTCGTGTGGCACATTGATGTCAAAAACTTAAATATCAAGTTTCATAAAAATCCTTTTAGCCGAATTTGCTTTGCACGTGTACACGGACCGACAGACATCATGCTAAAAATAGTCAAAACGTTATGTAGGGACCTCAATTCATGGAGATCTATCGAAATCTCGAAATGTCATAATCGGTATGATCACAATACCTCCCTTATATATGTTGGCGGTCGGTAAAAATGTTAATATGTTAAATAATATTCTTTTTTTATTTTTTTATAATTGTACGCAAGCTTAGAAAATAATTTAGAGAGAATTGAAACTATATTAAGGTAACAGATATAAAATCAATTTTAAATATTTGACAAACTGTTTTATTTATGTTTTTTTTTTTTTTTTTTTGATTTGACCGATACCCAACAAAATATTAATTCTATTTTTTTCATATTGGTTAAGATTCCTATAGCTTACAAAAAATATTACATACATATTTTTCATTTGAACTATATTTTTGTATCTCTGAAAACGTTGGAGAAAAATCATTTTCCCAGTATATTGTTACACCTGTAGATAAAATGGCATTTAAAGAAAAATAAAATGAATATAGCTCACAAAATTATTTTAATATTCTTAATAAGAACTGTATAAGAAAGCACCAGATAATTAAAAAATATGACAAACAAAATAGTTACCAAACTGATGGTAGCTGTAAAAAAATTAGTGAATTAAAATAAACATTTGAGGATGATAAAAAACTTTTTATTTATTCAACATTTCAATTCAGCAAATTGGTTAAATCCAATAATACAAGCATTTAACACAAAAACTTAACATCTAAATTCTTACTGAAAAATATCAGTTATTTACATATATGTCTAAAAAATTGATATTTACAAATATATGAATAATTTGACATTTTATAGGAAGCCATTGTGAAAAAAAGTACATCGTTTAATACCAAAATCTCGTAAAGTAATATTAATTTTATGAGTACTCAAAAATATCGAAGAAAGCAAAGGAACTAAAGAAACCATACCTTGTATTAATAAGACAGATATTACCAGGTTATTTCATAAGTAATGTGGCGATTAACAACAAAACACTGAACTGAGAGAGACGCATCCACCTTATTCTCCACATTAAGTTCTATTAATAATTTAGGAAGTCTGCAAAATATTTATATTTATTTTTTAAGTTAATACCCGAAAAAAAAAAATTGGTAACAATCAGTGTTTGGCTTTAATGAAAAGATAAATTTCATCCATTCGCGAATGCCAAACGAAACTTAATCTAAAGAATACAGAAAGTAATATTGATAATTGCGCATTGTTATGGTAGTCGTTCTGGTGTAGTCTCCACTACTAAAGATTACCAGGGTTTGGGATGTATTCACGTGTATTTAGTTCTACTAATTAGTATGATATAGCTTAAAAATTAAGCTGGCGACTTATGGGGTGAAATTTAAAAAACCGCTCTAAACATTTTATAAATATTGTAAAGACACCTATGTTCCAACTAGGAATGTTATAACTCAACAAATACAGAAGATTAGAGATCCCTTCGTTTCTATAATTTATCCTGAATGCAGATTCACCTCTTTAGGGGTTGATTAGGGAAATATCCTGAAATAAGTTTTTAATCCTCAAATAAGTTTGAAACATTTGTATGAGTAATCTAAGCGAAAATTCGATATCCCGTCGGTCCTACATGATATTTAGAAATATGTGAAAACACAGTTTACCGCCGTTCTTTAGAGGTCGAATTTCGAAAAAAATCTCCTTTTGAATGCTTGCGTAATGGATGAAATATACTCCCCGAATTTCAAGTTTCTAGGTTCAGTGGTTTGAGCTAGGCGTTGTTGAGTCAGTCAGTCCGGAATTTTGTTTGTTACCTTCTCATATATAGATGACGGCGCAGCCAAAAAAGCGTGAGTAAATTAATACGGTTAAATCGGTTGTAGCAACGTCGTAAATAAAATTTATTTCATACTTCAAATAGTGCGATTTGAAGTCAATTCCTGAACTGACAACACAGTATTGAAAGGTGAAAAAAGTGAAAATTTCAAAGTGGAGGATTTGAACCGCCTTCCATAGAAAATCGCTTTACCACACAGCTACGGCAGTTTATGTTTTTGTCACTTTTTAAAACAATTTTACTTATGAAACCTGATAATGTAAAATAAGTACTGTCGCCTTATAATCATAAAGTTCTCATAAAATAATGATATAAAAGGAATAAAATCATATATTTATTAAAAAATATGTATTTAAACTACATAAAATTGATGTACTTTTATTTCGTTTTACAAATATACCTTACAAAAATAGAGAGACTTATGAAATTGTATAACCAGCGTATCTTAATTATTTTCGCTGATAAATAGTGAAATATATATTTCTTGTACAAACAAATTGTTAATTTGAGCATAGAAATTTTAAAATATTTTTACGCGTTGATTAAAAAATGAATTTAACGCAACATAAATTATCAGATATAAATCAAATTGTAATTGTTTTAACTAATAAACGTACAAGATTTTTTAAATTGAAAACAACAAAACTAATTAAAAATTTATTATTTCAAAGACTGTTACAATATTAAGACTGGTTTAAAAGGTAGAAATAATACAATAAAACAAAATTAAGAGTCACAAGAAAGTATACACTCCCACCTTTTCCCTTCTGATTTTGTTTTATTTCTTGCATGTTCCCTTAGTTGCAATAACGGCACCATCTAAACCAGCCTTTATAATTTTGTTTTTAAACTTAACTAATCAGCAAAACTGTAAACACATTTTGTCATCTCGCTGTATCAGCATCTTATATCTATACACAACTATAAAAACAAATCTAAATATCGCTCAAAACGTGACTAAATCATTGTATTTAAATGTCCAGAAAAAATCTGACCACCATGAAAAGACCACCAACAAAATAAAAACAAATAAACAGATAAGCTACTAATGTATATAATAAAATTTAGTGTATAATTTCTGATTGAAATCATAGATGGCAGCAGGAGTTAGATTTTTTACAATTTTATTATTACTTTTAATACGGTGACCAGTTTGTTCAAGTAATTTTTATATCAAAAGTAGTGTAAGCAGGGGCACCAAAAGAGGGCCCACGACCTGGTAAAACAATACCCCCCCCCCAGAATACGATAATTACGGTCCCGATGACAGGAAAAAAACTGCGTGTAGTTATAGCCTGTGTCATTAAGCGAAATTAGATTTTCAATTCTAGTAACTTTTACCGTTTAAGACTTTTGATCATTTTGTTTAAGAAAACTCCACTAAAAATCTTCAATGGAGCTCATGACAACTTACAAAAATGAAAATTCCAGTTAATTCCGATTATACGTTTGGAAATATCGACAGAGATGACACAAATAATAAAATTGGATAGTTCTTTATAAAAAAGAAACTAGTCCTGGGTCCTGCAGTCAGCCCCGGTTATTTGTACCAGTTTCCCGGGACTCGCGACGTCTCTGCTCATGGAACCTAATTTGGGAACCATTATCTTACAAATACATTTGTGTAAATAAAAAGTTTGTTGGAAAAAAGTTAGTTTATTGGCAATCCGATGCGTGTTTTAACGTTTAATAATTTTCTGGTCACCGTACTACAAAAAAATACTGATTTGTTTGTTGTATTTTAGTCAAATTTGTGCGATTTTTTTCTTACTCACTATACCAATAAGCAAAATATCAATTGTTAACTATAGAATATTCCATAAACAATATCAAAGTACCAAAAAAACTTATGAGTTACATTGTGCGTTGAAAATATTGTTTTATACTTATGTAACAAGAGTAAAATATCAAATTTAACATTATTGCTGTTACCAAACTTTAAAACTAATATACACAACTCTAATAAAACTTGTTTTTGAATTTAAATAAACCAAAACAAAATGACGACAACAATACAAAAAGATTAATATACTATTAGCAAAAATATTTTAACAATTTAATATTAATTGTGTTATTCTGAACACAAGTATATATACTAACCAATGAGTATGGTTGACCAACGGCCAATTGTTCGCTGCAGCCAAGTCAGCCTTTTCCAAATGATTATGAGTACAATGTTAGTGCTAATGCGCGCAGGAATTAATTTTTTATTCAATCAAACTTAGTGGTAGTGGCGACCAAATAGTCATAGAGATGTAGAGTGCGCTCTGCCCTTTGAATATAGTTGAACTTCTAAAAGATATCTGTTCAAGGATATGTATGAGACTCAAGTTGTATATTTATTTTTCACTCATAAAGCAGTAATAAATGCAAAACTCCTAGCAGTACTAAATTTTATAGATTAAATTGTGACACAAGTATAACCCCAACATAAATGAAAAATCGTAAAACGATCAAGGAGATTAAGAACTATTTAAATCGGTCATGTAACTTTAATAAGTTCACAATAGGACCGGATCCAACAGGCATAACTTCTGAAATAAATATTCTGATAAACTAATTATATTGTTTTAAGCCGCGTAAGCGTTATACAATTTTTCAGTTATGTTGGAATTTTCTATACATGCTCATTTTTTCAGACAATTTCTACAATTGTATATAAGTAATAAAGAACCAAGCGACAAAGAACTAGTTTTAAATTAGAACCATTTGAAGGTTTACCGCATTAACCTATTTTTAATTGCCGTAATTTTCATAGTTAATAACAAAATGCTTCAACATTCTCTTTGATCTTAGAATGTTATGTCTATGCAGCAAAAATTCTTATTGTAAAATGAGAATATGTAAATATACAATTTGTAATAGGAGTTATTTTTATTTAAATAAGCTAGAAAATTATAATTTTTGAATGTTGTACCTTATTGCATATAATTGGTTAATTGTTGAAAATTTGCTAGTTGGTTCCTTGTAGCATATCTATAACCAAAATTGTCTTAAGTTCACATATGCTTTAAAACGAGCACTGCAGGAGTACCGCAAGGCTTTGTTTTAGGGCTTAAGCTGTTTAATATATTTATATAAGATATTCCAAAAGGCCCTCATCAACTTAAGTCTACGTTCCTGCTCTAAAACAATCACTGCAGGTGTTCCGCAAGGATTGTTTTGGGGCCTAAACTATCCAATGTATTTTAAAATGATATTCGAAAAGAGGCTAATGTCAACTTAAGTTTTTACGTGGATGACACAGCTCTGTTTACTTCATCTTGACACAATAACTAACATATTATATCGGCATAAAATACACAAGCATTTCAATAAATGGCGCTCAAAATTAAATATAGATAAAATTTATTGTATTAAGACGATATCCTAATTAAGATAATACTTTCATCAAAATGAATGCAATTTTTTTCACAAACCTTCAGTCAAATATTTTATAGTTGTACTTGATAAATATTTAACATCCTCTTAACATCCCTTGTGCCAATGTAATAGTCATTATCATTATTGACTTTGAACAGACATATTTTAAAAATTCACTTTACTTTAGCAATCGCGCTAATACGCCTGAGTTTGAATTGTTCGTCGTTTACTATTCCAAACATTAAGTTTTGTTAATCTAACCTAATAATAATTTGCTTTTGTTTAGGTTTATTTTAAATCAAGTAGTAAATATCTTAAACCTATATTAAGGAGCTAAATAAGCAGCCATATTCTTTTACAAAATTAATTATGAAAAACTTAAAACGAATATACCTAAATATAAAAAAAGCGATTATAACAAAAAAATATACATCTACAATAAATGGAATGCTTTAGAGGAAGCGCTTATTGTTATATGCTAGTCCTTGGAGTCTTCTAAAAAAGGTCTTTTATATTGGTCCCAACATATTTAACAGTCTAATATACAAAAATAACCATTTCATCCAGCTAAAATGTGGATGACGTCATAAATACGCTAAAATATTAGCCATTGAGATTTACTTTTTGACATTGTGGTGTTAGATTTGCATTTAATGGTATAAGGAAACATAATACGTTCCCAACACCTTAGGATCTAGAAAGTGCTAGTCTAAAAGGAATGACGCAGGTATATAAACCGTTGCACTACGCACCAGTGCTATGGGTGAAGTCAATTTGAGAGTTGAGTTAAAATAATAACTCATTATATGCACTTTATAAATATTTTATATATAATTAAGTTGTCTCCTAACTCTAATATAACCGTTATTAAAAATTTCAAAAACGAAATTTAATAAACGATTTACAAAATTAATAAAGATTGCCGTCAGCATTAATAAAATATTTTTAATTTTCAAAAAGATATAAACAATTAACCAAATAAAAAATTAAAAAAGTTAATTTACAAATGAAATTAATCCTATGTTAAACTGTATTGAAACATCTAAAAAACAATACAGTTAATATTAATTTAGTCCATAAGCAGGAATTTGAAATGAAAAAAAAATTGGTATATTAATTTTGATGAGTTTAATCAGTAATCGAAATGAATATTTGAAACTAAAAGCCTTCTTTTCAAAATTGCTTCCGAAATAAAAACGTATTTTATTTCAAAGTATAGTTTGGAAACAGGAAAAACTAGCAAAGAGGAATACAAAAGTACAATATTGGTTATTTTAAATATTATTATTTAAAATCGTATTTAAAACGAATGATCCAAACAAATAAATCCGAATATATTAGTCATAGTCTAAAGTGATTACTTCCAAAATTTATATTCAAGAGCAAAATATCAGAGTGCAATGGGCACTTACACAAATGGAGGGCGGGGGGGTTCGGACCCCCACCCAAGAACGAAAACATCATGTACTTATTTAATAAAAACGAAGCAAAAATTCACCTTATTTATTATAAAAAATGAGTTACAATAAAAATTAAATTAACATATAAGCCCACCCCACTCCTTAAAAAATCAATAACAAATTTTTATTATTTTCCGGATATTTTTTCGAAACCACCCCACACCACCCCCCCACCCCAGCCAATTTTATGTGCGTGCCTCGAGTGCTGAAGTCTTGAAATTATCAAAATCCTGTTTTAGTTGAAATATATTTTATTTTTCTTAAATTTCTGTAAACTTGGTCATTAATTTGAACAAAAAAAAAAGTAATAATAATTTTACTCAAAGTGCTTTCTTTCTAAACCATTTTACATAGTTTTTAGCTAATTTTCCTTTCTTTCCATGCTATAGAGTTATCCAGAAAATGAAAATTTATCCAAAACCTGTCAGAAAAAGATATATGAGAGAGTTAAGTAAAAAATACATGTTATGCAAGGCTTATGTAATCAAGCTTATGTAATGTAGTAAAAGATACTTTTAACCCCTAACGCAGTACGCGACAAAGTATGTAGTTTGCGTAAATATAAACGCAACTATATCAAGTCACAACCAAGTAAGCGACCTATACTAAAGAAATAGTTACAGATAAGTCGGTGATTAATAGTCGTAGCAACAAACTGGCCTCTGCAGCCAGTTGGTCTTAGGGGTACAAAAAGAAAATATAATATTTTTTGATACTGTGAAATCTCGTTTCTTTAATTTAATAGATTCCTTTTGGATCTTTGCTGTCATTAATAGGTATTATTTTGCAAGTTATTTGTCCACGAAGACTTCATGGCAGAGCTCTTTCGATATTAGAAAAGTACAGGCCGTTTAAATCACATCAATTCTGCGTAAGAAAGTAGCTGAACCCATTGAAAGTTTTTAAACAAATATTGTGGATACCAAACTATTTCAAATTAATTTTTACTTGTTTTATTACACAGTATACCTGACAACATACGAGAAATAAATTATAACGGAAATAAACCAACAAAATCGTACTATACGCGTAGTCTTAAACAAAACAAAGTAACTGGTGTCACTGAAATGTGTTAAAATAACTATTGATAATGTAATTAACGAAATTTGGTTACTGCGCAGGGGAACCAGTATCTTCTGCCTGTATTTTTCTTATACCGAACGAACTCTATTAGGGTGTACTAAATTTTGGGACAAACAAAAAAATAGGGCCTTAATGCCTACATAGGTTTTGGTTCATAACTTTGTCCTGATTCTTTCAAGGTTTTTCCAAAAAGCAAATTTGTAAATTGTCGTAATTTTGAATGACGACATCTCAAAAACTAAAAAAATAGAAACCCGCGATTGGAATTTCTTAGGTCAAGATTAGTCAATTATTTATTTTCAAAATTGTTTTAAAATTTTGGTAAATCGTAACTAAAAAAACAGAGATAGACACCCGCCATTGGAAAACAGATACCCCATGTTTAGATTAGTCTAAAAAAAAAAGGGCCTAAATGCAACAGTCAACAAATATAAGGGCTATTAATATGGGCGTCCGCAGAGGAGGGCAACCGGGGTAGATGCCCCTAGGACTCAAAAAATAAACAGTGTTTTTACTTTTAAATTACAAAAATCTATTCCCCTCTGAAAATTATCTGCGGACGCCCCTAGTTGATAAACAAAACATACGAAAACGAAAAAAAATTATAAGGGATGTATATATTGGGGGTACGTGTTATTTATTTTTTTCCGGTTTAGGGGTACATGAATAAAGATATGTATGAAGCATAGCGCTCTATGGGTGTGAAACGTGGACCATAGCAACTATAGAAAAAAGAAGAAAGCTTTCGAGACCTGGTGTTATCGACGCATGTTAAAAATGAAATGGGTTGACACAGTCTCGAACAAAGAGGTGTTTCAAAGAGGTGAAGTAAGAAAATTTCTGCTTTAAAATATAAATAAAAGACGAACTAGCCTGATGGGGCATATTTTCCGGCACAAGGGTTTGCTGAAAATAATTGTGGAAGCTATGGTCAAAGAAACAAATCCTAAAGGAAGACCCCCCTTAAACTATATGAGTCAGTTGAAGGAGCAGCAACTGTCAGAAATACGAGGGATGTTTCCTAAATTCTGGGAATTATGCTATAATTAAATTACGCAGAACTTATAGGCAATGTTATTGGTGCCAGACAAGTCTTGACATGTTTATGCAACTATATAGACGCGTTTTTATAGCACTGTTTTTGTAACCATGGAAGACGCAGCAAAATCCCAAAGAGCAATAATTTTCTTTTTGTGGAAAGAAGGTGTGAAAACATCAGAAATTATTCAGCGTCTGCAAGGAGTATTTAGTGAGTCTGCAGAATCCAAAAGTACTATTTATCGGTGGATCGATCGTTTTAAAACCGGCAGAACATCACTAGAAGACGATCCACGCAGTAGGCGCCCAAGCACGTCGATAAATGAAAGAAACATTACTGCCGTCGAAGACCAACTGAAAGAGGGCAGACGAGGGATAGGTACACGACAAGTTCATGACATCTTGCGTGATTGTTTGGGCGTTAGGAAGGTTACGCCGCGCTGGGTGCCAAGGCTGTTGGAGTAGGTGGATTGAGGAGACACCGAAAAAGTTCTTTGAGGACGGCTTAAAAAAATTAGTTTATCATTGGGATAAATGTATTCAGTTAAATGGAGATTATGTTGAAAAACTACATTGTAATATTGACGAAAATTAACAAAATAATAAAAATTATAGCTAAATTCCCAGAACTTTGGAAACATCCCTCGTATGTTGATTTAAAGAGAAAGTCAGGGAGGAATGGAGAGCTGCTGCCAACCAATATTAGAATTGTAAACTTTAAGAGAGAGGAGTACATGATTAAGTTTAGAGACCACTGTGTTAGTTCACGAAAAAATCAGAATCTATGATGGGATTACGAGTAATAGAAGTCTATTCTGTACTTAACAAAAAAACAATAGTTACTTGGCAACCAACATGGAATCGTGTTATTGGTCATGATAGAATAGAATTATATACATCATAATACCACCACTGGTGATTTTGGAACCGACGTCTTATCATGCGCATATTTTTCACCTTGGTCGCGCAATTGTTTTGCGTAGGGGTTTAATATTTTAAATAGTTGTATTCAAAGAATCGCTATTATTACAATTATTATTGTCATAAAACAATGAAACTATGCTATGTTTTTTGCAAAAAGCCCACCACCATCTAAATCCAGATAATCCGGTAAACATAAACTCCGGATCTCTAACCCTACGTAATTTTTCCACAAATGTCAAAACAGAAGTCAATGATTTTTTAGTTCTTCTATTATAAGGTGTCATAGAAACATCGCAACAAAATTCAAGAACCATATTTTCTTCAGCTGGTGTTAAGCCTGCTTCCTCTAAAACAGCCATTCTTTTCGATTTTCCTAATATGTTATCGTAGAGTGTTCCTTTTGGGATTCCATATCGGGAACTAGCTTGAGTAAAACGCATTTTTTGCTTCACTACAGCATCAATTGCTTCTTTCAGCTGTGCCTGAGTCCAAGTTGGGGCTTTCAACTTCAAAAGTGTTGGATAATCTAGGTGGGAAATTCAAAAAAATATATAGAAATAAGGGTTAACATAACAGGAAAACCAAATGCAAAAACAATAAAATGCAATTAAAACTGTATTTTAGTGACACAATATATTAGAAAAAGGAAGATCTTTGGATGATAGAGTGAAAATCAAACATTTTTATAATAAAATAATCTAAAATTTATTCAGAGGTTTAATTTAAAAAAAGTTTCTTGCTCCAAATATAAATGCAGAAATTGGAATGAGTAAATGTGTAAACATGTAAATTTAAATTCAATCTGATTAAAAATTTAAATCTCGCTCCACGACAAAAGACACTAAAAACAAAAAATATAATTAAAGATGTAAATTATTAAATTAAAATAAATAAGGGTAAAATGTAGTAACAAATTTCTAAAAAGATAACGTAAAAAAGACCGATAAAAATAAAGAATGATAGAAAAAAGTAAATAGTATAGCAGAAGTAATAATAATGAAAAAGAGTAGGTTGGTAAAAATTTTAAAAGACATACGGTCAGAAAAAAATATTAATAAATCTCTGTATTGGCTAGACTCTTTGAAATATAGCAGGGGCTACATTCATGCCAAATGGTAAACGCGTACAACGAAATAAACCTAAATTTGTAGAGACTGTTGTTCATTTTTTCGATTCTGATAGTCTTTCTTGCAGATATGCGTCAGTTAAATCAATTTTGGAAAATTCAACCCTGCTTTGTAATTTATCTAATAGATATTTTGTTCGCAGTAATGGGTAATACACTGACTTGAATGGTTTTAAACTTGTTTTTGGGGGTGATTTATGCGTACTCGTACACGCATCGTAATTCTTGATGGAACCCGGAAAAACTTGATTAATATGTCAAATTTGTGAAGCCAAAAGGCAACCAGATTGACAGGTAAGTAAAAAATATAGAATCTAGATAGAAGAAAAGACTGAACAAAATGAGTCCAACATTGGAAAATTCGGAAATGATGGGGTGATTATCCAAAAGATTTAGAGAGAATTCGCGCACAAGATGCTTGGAAAGATATACTACTTAACAGATCAACAGTCTTTACATGAGCGGTAATACAAGTTCCGATTAACAAGGAAGACAAAAAAGATGAGTAGATTACCAAACAGAAGATTGATTTTGAATTGGTACACTTAATACATGAAAAGATTAGACACTCACAGAAAGATGGAGAAGAGGAGTTCAGCCAATATCAAAAAATCAGGGAAGACAAACGAAAACCTAACAAAAGACGTAGCGATAATTGTTATAAAAAGGAAAGACGCATAAAAGTGCAAAATGGAACATATGGCAAGACTAAACCTGGTTTATAATAACTCCATAACCTAACGCATAAGAATTGAACAATGGGTTTGACCCTTCAAAACATCTGTTTGTAATAAACAGAAAAAAGAGAGTAGTGTAATTTTTATGGTTATGTCTCCAAAGTATATCTATTATAAACCAGGTTTTATGCCTCTTAATAGATACACAGCACAAGCATAGCATAACAATCACAGGACTCTCTGTTCTGTTTATTAGGAACAGATGTTTAGAATAATGACATCCCTTTGTCTTAACTTTATGCATGAGCTATGCATTAAGTTATAGAACTATTATAAACGAGACTTTAAAGTCGACTCAACTAACAGTGAATTAAAGGAAAAAAGGGCACATATGGAGAAAGTATTTAATAAGGAATTGTGTCAAAATACAGTGAATAAAAGTTTCTTGATAGTCCAAAAAGAACGTTACTTCTTTTGAGTATATTTCCTCAAATTAGTTCTTTTGGGGTTAAGAACAGGCCAAATACCACAAATTACAATTATCTCATAAAACTAATGTTTGCAATAAAATTAATAACAATATATATATGAAATTGTGTAGCAAATTAATCGCAACTTTTATCTAATTAAAAAAAGTCAAAATTTTATCGCTCGATAACAACAGCTATCAGACAACAATTTTCCGTATTAATAATAATTTTTAGATTTCGATAATAGTAGGTAGAAATTTTCAAATAATACGTCAATATTTTTATCGATGAATTGGTTTATAATCCAGAACCTTCGTCCAAACTACTTGATGATAATGGAATGCCGCGTGGGTAAAGTTCAAGATAATGATGCAAACCGATAGACAGAGAACCAATAAAGAAATATACGAGGTGTGTAAATTAAGTAACCGGACTGGCAACGTAGCGTTTGAACTGGCAACATTTGGAACGCGAGACTTGGCGGGACCTGTGAACCTGTGATACACCTGCAGTACGAGTTTGAACCCGCTAATTTTGTTGCCCGTAGCGATTTTTTTCTAGTGCGTTCTAAAAATGTGTGACATTCTTTTCGAGCAATGGTGTGCTATCAGGTTTTGGTTCAGACTTGGGCACAGTACAACGGAAACTTTTGCAAAACTTCAGCAAGCCTACGGAGACAGTCAGACCAATTCTGTAACTCAGTTACTATGAACATAGTAACTAAAATCGTCACTATGAGCAAGGTATCATGAATGAAATTCATTGTACTTTTTATAATATTTTATCTCGTAGTGACGTTACTACACAGTAATTTTTTACAGAATTGATCTGAATGTTTTGTCAAGGAGCCAGGTTTTTTTTGTGGTTTAAGGCATTTTCAGAAGAGAGTTGATTGAAGATGAATCACGCAGCGGAAGGCCCGATTTTCAAGAACCGATGAAAATGTCGAGAATCCTGGATCTTGTGCGTTCAAATCGTCGGTTGACAGTCAAAATGATCGGGGAAAAGTTCAATTTGACTCACACTACCGTTCATCAGATTTTGACCAAGTAATTGGGGATGAGAAAAATCTGCGCAAAAAGGTTTTTTACCTTTCACACGAGCAGGTTTTTGGCCAGTAAAAACATTCCTATGGCTCCTCAGCCTCCTTATTCGCCTGACTTGAGTCCTTGTGACTTTTTCCTCTTCCCAAGGTAGAAAAATCACCTCAAGGGACGTCAATTTGGGATACTCGAAAACATTCAAACGTCCGTAACCGACCAGCTGAAAACCATTCAAGTATCGGAGTTCCAGTACTGCTATGAGGATTGGAAGAACCGTCGCCAGCGCTGTGTGGCTTCCCAAGGAAGTTATTTTGAGTGAGACAATATTAAATTGTAATTCTATCAATCCGGTTTCTTAATTTACACACCCCGTATATCTATTTCATGTAATTCTATGTAAACTACTAATAACGTATTTGAACTATTCGTACCAACGTACGTAGTTTCTACTTTGGGGTCGAAAAGAAGATAAGGATCTTTTCTAGAAGTCTGTCTTTAAAAAAAGACTTCATTTATTTTTTAGGATTAAATTTTACGCTTTTTGGAATCAAGAAACTTCATTTTAGGTGTTATTATACAAATTAAACAGCGTAACGTTTAAAATATAAAATAAAAAAAGCGAAAAACCGTATCAATTATATAAAAAAATATAAAATTATGATAAATAACTAATAATTATATAAAAAAACAAAACGTGCAACACTTAGAAACAATAATTAAATAATTAACACACATACACAAACACACAAGCAGGTAAAATGATTAAAAGGTAATTTTTAAGGGAAGGTGAGCATGAGTTTACATACTTCAAAATAATACCAACCATGTAAGATATAATTAATAACATAAACTAATTATAGCTGAATTCGATTATGGTTATAAATCATATAAATTACGGCTGATTCACCACAAGGCAAAATGTAACGTATAAACTAAGGGATATTCATTATTGAATAATTTATTGCGTAATATTAACGTTAAGTTCAGATTAAGTTTAAATTATTTAATATAATTTATAATCAATCGTAAGTGATTGGACGACTTGGTAATTTTACAATATTGCCTTTTTTCAAATTAAACAATAATTTACTATTTTATTGTTATATGTTTACTTGTGAACTTATCACTTACTTTGTAAATTTAAAGTACGAGGGTTACATTCTATGTTTTTACAAACGACCACTAGATAGCAATATTGAAAAGTGTCATTACTAGATTCGTAAAATTTGACATTTGTTATTGTGAAATCAGTGACAACTTATAAATTGATCGTTAAAAAAAACAAGTTTGTGAAAAAATGGATATTACTCGTGAAGGTTTTCGTTGGATGATTTTTTACGATTTTAGTTTAGGCCTAACTCAACACCAATGTATAGATTCGCTTCGTTAAACTTTTGGTAATGAAGCACCGTCAGAAAAGACAACAACTGGTTTGCAGAATTTCGTCGTGGTCGTGCGTCCGTTAGTCATGATTCAAAAAAACATCGATGCTGTGTGCAAACTGATTGAAGAAGATCGGCATGTTACCGTAAGATAGAGGCATCCTTTGGCATATCGCAGACTGCAATACATTCGATTTTGCATGAACATTTAGCTGTGAAAAAGATCTGTTCCCGATGGATTCCGCATAATTTGACCGAATCTCGAAAGGCTCGTGTTGATTGGTGTAAGGGAATGCTAACAAAATTCAACCTAGGCACTGCAATATTCGTATACAACATCGTTAAAGGTGACGAAACTTGGATTTATTACCCTAACAATTCACTGTTTGGGTCTTCTAAGATGGACCGAAACCCACAAAAGTTCGTTCACGAAGCACTTCCAAGAAAATGATCGATTGTTTCTTTAGTTAAATTGGACATGTCGCAACCATTCCTTTAGATCAGCGGTTCTTAATCGGGGGTTCCCCAATTAAAATTAAAAGAAAAAACTGAAAAATCATTTTAAAAATAAAAACTAAACGTCATTACCTCGGCAAACTCATAAACTAACAAAATCTTTTTGGATTTTTGATTTCAGATGATCCAGTGACGAGTTATGCTGGTCACCGCAAAATCTAATTTTTTTCCCGGGGTCTGAGAAGATTTGTCACAGCTGGCTCATTTCGCCATATTTTGCCTTCAAATTTTTTTTGTATCTTCTTCAAAACATACTTTATATATGTACTTAGTTAGAAAATGAATAAATGTAACAATAGATTTGAAAAAAATTCACAAAAAATATGCTTAAAATGTGGTTATCAGACCCTACCCCCCCACCCCTTAATATACTTAACTTGTTCTTTAGTAACCGGCCAGTAGATTGCAAGCTTTAGTTTAGTAGTTAGAAACTAAAATTTTCATATTTCGTTACATTTTGCTATGTGCTGTTATTTGCCAATTCTATAATTTTTTGTGCTGCTATAGCCTATTTGTTTGGTTTAAGCGGAACTAGGTTTTGAACTCTAGTAACTTTTACACTTTAAGTGAGGCTTTTGATCATTTTGTTTAGCAAAAGCCCTCTTCAGATCTTAAAAGAAGAGTTCATGACTTACAAAAATGAAAGTTTTAGTTAGTTCCGCTTAAATATTTGGAATAGCTTATATCTGCAAATTCTATATATATATATTTAATATTTTATAAAATTAAGTCACTTAAATGTAAAATAACTTAGTGTACATTTGGCAGGCTTTACAAAACAATTTGTCATGGATTTTATTTATTTATTATTTTATTTTTATTTTGCATAAAAAATATTTTTGAAGCAATTTTCTTATTTTTGAACTTTTGTAATATATAAATAGTACAAATCTGATAGATTTTAGAATCTTTATTTTAATATTTTCTTTTTTTTATATATAATTAAGGCACTTCAGTTTTAAACCCATGATCAATTTGTCTTTCACACGTCATTGCCCTGCTGCTCTTAACTCCTAATGCTCTAGTTCTTCTCCAGAGTGTCATAACAGGGATACGACATTGTTCAGCAGCGGGTTTGATAGGTACACCTCTGCGCACCAGATCAACAGCCCGATGAAGATCTTCACTGGTCCATTTTGACCCCGTCTTGGGGCCAGCTGGGAGGAGAGGCTCCTCTGAAAGAAGTGCTACGTGAAGAAAGAGATTTTGATTTTGAGGAACCAACGACAAATCTGAAAAACTCATGCACATGCAAAGATTTATACAGCATTCATTCAGAATATTGTAACAACAATTTAGTAACCAAAAAGTGTAAATTTTCACACATTTCAGGGTTTGTAGGTGTTTAATAAGTAAGAAGCCAACTTAATGCTGGATGTCTAGGAATATTTGTTCTATAATCACATCAAAATTAACAGTTTTATTCGTTATTTGAGTACTAAAAGCTTCCATTTAAACCAAATTTAAATAGTTTGCAAAAATTTCTTCGCAATGCAATTTAAATTAAAAAATCGTTTTTCCTTTTTGTATTTGCTTCGTTTCAAGTGTTTCAATTAATAAGACACATACTGGCAAATTCCTTAATTTCTTTCAATTTCATAAACGTATATCTGACTATTAACAATGTGTTATTTGATTTATAAGTATTTCATTACTATAAATTAAGTGTAAAAAGCCAGCATAATGCTGGATGTCCAGGAATATTTATTCTATAATCAAATCAATCAAGTTTTATTAAAATCATTTTTATTTGTTATTTGAGTACTAATATCTTCCATTTAATTTTTTAAACAAAATTTAAATAATTCGAGAAAATTTCGTCACAATAAAATTTCAATTGAAAAATCCCAACTTTTTTCCTTGTATTTGCTTCGTATTCAAGTCTTCATTAAATTAATAAGAAATATCTTGATAAATACTTAATTTATTTCAATTTCAGAAACGAATTTCTCACTATTAACAATGTGTTATTTGATTTATAAGTGTTTCATTACTATAAATGATTTATTCCTCTTTGATATCTTAAAAACAAAAAACTAAATTAATTCAAACAATAGATTGAATCACGACGAAATAGTAGGCCGAGCCTACTGAACACTACACTCTACACACATGAACTGGGTTCACAGGTTTTATTAATTTTTATTTAATTTTTTATTATTTTTTTAATTTCTAAAAAAGACATATTAAGCAATAAATACAAAAAACTTCAACATTTTTAGCCATAATTTAGTCATGAATTAAAAAACTAATTAGTTTTTTCAAAAATACAAAAACTGTAACATTTTCCAAAAACGAAATCTGATCGAAAATTTCTCTAGTACATTTCCGGTTTAGATCAATGTGCATTACTTAGAATTTTTTCAGAAAACTCAACATTTTTAGCTATAATTTAGCCATGAATTAATTATTTTTTTTTGTCAAAAATACAAAAACTGCAATATTTTCCAAAAACGAAATCTAATAAAAAAATTCTCTAGTACGTTTCCGGTTTAGATCAATGTACATTACTTAGAATTTTTACAGATTTTGTTTAACCCCTTTGTGTTAAAGGGTGCGGGACAGTAATTTTTTAGAACATTTTTGAAAAAAATTGTATCAAAATTAAAAAACTATTTTTCGATCCTTAGTCTACGTCACAAGCGCTTTCTTTTTATATCACACAATAAATTTTTAAAAATATATATTTTAACTTTTATTTTATTTAGCATTTAACAAAGATTAAATGCGGCTGTGTACATTTCACTACTGACTTGTCGGCTTCGGAGAGCGGGCGTCGAGTCTGTCATTCCCCTTCCACTCAGCTCGTCTGGCGGCCGACAATTATTTATTAAGTGATAAAATGTTCAGCATAGAGGTATAAGTTACAGTTAGTTATTTAGTGATACGGTCAGCCAACATAGAGTTTACAAGATGATATACCGAGGAGCTTAAGTGAAGTTTAACTGGGTGTGCTTAACTATAGTGTCTACTAATATTGATTATGTAATTGTAAAATAATGAATGAACTGTCCAATATTGAGATATTTAAATAAATATAAAAAATCATAACAAAATGCGTCTTATATTTTATTTTTACCAAGTACCATTAAATTTAAATCATTTAAACCAATTTTTTTGGTGAAATATAACAATTGATTCTTTGATTCAGGTCATAAATAAGAATTAAACCTACGCCGCAATTTCCAAATTATTACAAGTTTAAATGACGTAAGAATGAGATCAACTTTAAGAATATTACATGAATTCATGTCTAGAACTATATCTAATTAACTAAAATTTAAATGTTAATTTAAATAAACACTACATATGTTCCAGTTATATTTAACTGTAAAGTAAACTTCTACAATGAATAAGAAAATTATATTCTAGATTTAATTTTTCTTATAACTTACAATTTACTTAGTTGCTAAAATAACAATACAAAAGAGTAGTAAGTTTCATTATTCATAACAAAAAGCTCATGCGAGACTCGATACCGATCATAGTATTTTAAACGTTGTCAACAGACCTAAAATGCCGATTTTAGATCGTCATTTGCACCTTTAGAAACAAGAAGTGTTTTCAACAGCTTCAAATTACACTGGTAAACACACTATTTGTCACATGGTAATTTTTGGGTATTGCTAATGTATTTTGATACGCTGAAAACAAATCTGAAAACAGAATTATTCTATTACCCATAGGTTTTCTGTACCATGGAAATTTATATTTCGAAATATGCAACATTTTTATATTGCGTCAACTCACGACATGTATCTGCGGTGAATACAACTGGTTAAGATCAATTTATTCCTACTTATCAGGTCTAAATGTATGCTTCAAAATAGATTGCATGTATTAGTAAACTACAGGTATCACTATCTGTTGTATTTTTTATATCGCGACTGGTAACTCTTTGAGTTTTAAGTAATTTATATTTTATCTTTTACTTTGATTTTGCTTAATTTTAAGTATAATGTCTAGGCAGTGCGTAAATAGTGCCAAAAATTTTTGTTATGCATGCGGAGAGTTGACTTTTAAAAAACCTAATTTCACTTGTGCGAAAAGTTTACACACTTTATTTCTTATAAGTTAAAGTTGGAAACCAAGACAAAACATGGGCCCCTCATATAAGTTGTAAGACTTGTGTAAGATTATTAACAGGTTGATTGAAACACGCAAATCGTAAAATGCACTTTGGAAATACCAATGGTTTGGAGAGAACCAAAAGACCACAATACGGATTGCTATTTTTGCCTCACTAATATAACAGGTATTGGACCAAAGTCTAAACATACTGTGCAGTATCCTAATTTACCATCAGCTTTATGACCCGTCGAACATTATAATGAATTTTCTACCAAAACGACCAGAATCATGGACTTTAGATGAAGAAGAACCTGAATCCGCTAATTCTTCAAGTGGCCACGCAGAATTCGTAAAAGAAAACGAAACTGATTCTTTATTTAACCTACGAAAATGTTCAACAGAGCCGCATCTGATATCACAGGTAGAACTTAATGACTTAGTTCGAGACTTAAATCCATCAAAAGATATCGTGAATGAAGTACTTGATGGATACAAAATGGGATGTAGGATGTAACGATTCCACTAAGACATTTCCGCCATGGAAAAGCGATATCAAGTTAAATGGAGCCCAAATTTGCTTGCTGAACACAGAAGGACATCAATTAGGAATGCTTCAGAATCGGTGGAGAAATGGCAAGAGGGGTGGTCCAGGAATCAGGACAAAGGGCAGTGGACAAAAAGGCTCATCCCCAACATACAAGAGTGGCTGGCTTGCAAGTTCAGGAACATAGACTACTATGTCACGCAAGCCCTGACAGCCCATGGGTCTTTTAAGTCCTTCACCCTGAGGATTGGGAAGGACCAGGAAGGACAACTGTACCTACTGCAGCGCAGTCTACACAGCCGAACATACATTATTCATATGCGGGAGATGGACAGCAGAACGATTGCGAGCATACACGATAACAGGATAGAACCTGACACCCGACAACATGGTCCAGGTTATGCGGCACTCCAGGGAAAACTGGGAAACGGTGCGACAGATGCTGTCAGCCATCATGAAGAGGAACGAGACAGACAAGCGAGAAAGACAGAATATGGGAATGTGAGGATAGGTTGAGCTAGCCTGTTCCCTCCAAGACGAAAATCACCACAGATAGTTCTTTGGTGGGAAAAAAGAGGCAAGCAGGGTTTTTAGTCGGTAGGCCAAATGAAGGAGATTCCGACACTACCATATTGGTGTCTATAAAAGATTTTCCCTGAATAAAAAAAAAGGGATGCTTCAGAAACGAAATATCGAAGTAAAACATCATAAACAATATTCTGAGGTAAGTTAAAATAATAATAATACGTCTATCGCTATATTTCGTTGGAAACCAACAATACCTCATAGCAAAAATATAATGAGCGATAGAAAAAATCTGTGGCTTTTAGGTCAAATTTTACGTGGGATACACCATGTTTTGTCCGTGTCACAAAAAATAATTTCATTTTTGTTTACCAGTGTTATTTTTAACTTGGCGTTTCAATTTGGAAATATGTCAGTATGTGGCAGATTAACTTAAAGAATTATGGGGGAATTATTTATTATAATATAATAAATGTTTATAGTTTATTTGTATCTTTGATTCGGTCCTCCCCAGGACAAAATCCTGGCTGCGCCACAGAGCCTATTATATTTACATGATAAGTATGTAACGTACTTATTTAAAGTATATAAAAATACAGTATAAATAGTTAAGCAGTATATAAAAAGCACTAGAAGGACCGTAAGCCCAGTTTAATTTAAAACCGGATGACTTTGATAGCTCGGTGACAGATGATACTCTGTAAAAATTTTAACTATTTTAGTTAATTGGTTGTATTCTTGAATTTCTCTCGCTCAATATAATCAATATATTCAATTTTATCAATAACAAATATGTCTGCATTCTTATAGTATTTTCATACAGTAATTCTCTATGGCAATTCGATGGCATACCTCATTGGTCATAAAGCGACGTAGGTAAAAATGACAATTAAGCTGCGCGAACCTGAGTACTTTACTTTACTGAACACCTGGTATCAAGTATACCAGAATTGATATGCAGATTAGCCACACACATATAACCGCCCCCCCCCCCTCTGCAACCCGCTCTTTATGACGTATATCGCTGATTAAACGGGAATCAGAAATGTATTGGTATAATATACCGGGTGGTGCAAAACGCATTTGCCACTGTACAATTTGTATTAATTTAAATTCGAGTAAACGACATAATTCAAAAATTGAACTGGTGTGAATTTTCAAACATTTCAGGGTTTTGTAGGTATTTAATAAGTGTAAGAAGCCAACAGAATGCTGGATGTCTAGAACAATATTTCTTCTATAATCACATCAAAATTAACAGTTTTTTGATAATCATTTTTGAAAACCCTTATACCATCATTTTGTCGTCTGTCTGTCTGTTTGTTCGGTAAAAATTGTAGCTAAACGGCTAAACCTAGAGAGTTGAAATTTGGCATGTTTATACAACTCTTTGACCCGCACATAGGAAAAATACTAAAACATTTAAAAAACATATCCCCCTAAAAATATAAACAAATATGTGCTCACCGAAAAAAAAATATTTTAAAAATTCTGAGTAGGGTATCAAATGAAAGCCCTTAGATCGTGGATTAACGATCAAAATTTTATTTTTGTAAAATAAATTATTTTGAAGCGATTTTTGCCAATATAGTGCAAAAAAAAAAATGTCGGACATCCTGTAGCCCAGATGGTTTAAACTAAAAATCTGAAAAAATTCTAAGTAATGTACATTGGTGTGAACCGGAATAGTACAACAGGAATTTTTGATCAGATTATGTTTTCGGAATATAACGCATTTTTTGTGTTTCTTTGTTGACGATGTACAAAAGTTATAGATATGTAACACACTATACTAGAAGGCGTATCCTGGTCTAATGGTTAGCGTGCTCGCTTGCTATACAGCAAACTAGGGTTCGTTCCCGGGCAGAGGAAACAATTTTAATTTTTGTTTTTTTCCCTATTTTATTTTGTTTAAATTATTTTGTCAAAATTCTAGTTATATTTTGGCAAATTTTGCAATTAAATTTTAAGATCGTAAATTTAATAACCAGTTGGAATTATATTTTCATTATATATGTCATGTATACGAAATCAGAGGGGCGGAGCATATGACTAAAAAGAACAAATGGAAGCCATAGGCGCAATTTTCAAAATCTTAATGAACCTTGCTATATAAAAAAAAAAAAAATACTGCACATATTTAGAAACCTAAATAATGGTATTAGGTATTCGAATTAAAATTAACAAAAAAATATTTTAACGTAAAATTTGTTTTTAAAGCTCTTAGATTAACAGATGATAAATTATTTTAAAAATATCGTTCATTTTGCTGTGATTAATACAAAAAAAAATGTCCTACACACTCAGCCGCTTTCACTTATTATATACCTGCGAAACCCTGCAATGTGTGAAAATTCACACTTCACATCAATTTTTTGATAATAACCATAGTACAAGATGTGTTAGCTTAATACGGAATTTAGTGTTTGTACAGTTCTCAAGTTGTTTGCATCTACCTGAAGATCATTTTGCGTAGCGAATAATATTAAATAATTTTTATCAATAAAAATGTATTTAGAAATTAATTCTGTCTTCAAAGGGTTAACCAGTCACAAATTTCATTGAATTATTTATTTAAAAAAATGGGATTCCTATCTAAAGCCCCAATGTTTTAGCAACACTGTTATAACACATTATTTTAATTCAAAAATTAATCAACAAAGCGAATTTTTACCCATTTTCAATTGAACCTAATTAGTTCATACTTCATGTTGTTATAACAGTTTTCTGCACCACCCAGTAGAAGAATGTACACTAATACATAAAAGCACATTTGAATGTGTGTGTGTGTATATATGTGTGTGTGTGTGTGTGTGTGTTGGTGTGTGTATGTATGTGCAGGCACAACGATTATTTCACACCGGCGGCGTAGATCGAATGTTTTATTGTTTTGTTTGAATTAAACAGCCAGTTTTCAACGTGGGTGGTCTGTATTCTTGATTATTTGGCTACTGAGATTTTAATTTTAAGTCGTTTTATTAGTTTGACACATTGTTTCACTATTGTTGTTTTGATATCACATTTGTATTATCGTAAAATTATATTGCAAAGTAATTTGATTGTCTTTTAAATTAAGTTAATTAAACTTAAATTACATTACAGATTATCATCCCTGGTATTAGATTGGTTATTTTTTAATTGCAAGATGAAATTTTGAACTCCCTGTTGTTACAATTATAAATAAACATTCACACATTCAGGCATACTTTCATGCAAAAAAATATTAATACAACAAAATACATCGGCATTTTACAACAAATCTGAAGTATTTAATTTTTATTTTGTAGAAGATGGCAGACCTGGTATAATACACAAGAGTATTTCATCTAACATTTGTCTGCTGTACCGTGTCTTAAACATCACAAATATATATTAGTTGAAATATTTAAATAACTTCAGAATTGTCAATTTAAAAATAAATATTAATAATAACAAATTCTAGTTAGAATTGAAGAAATAATGCGAATATAAAGAAACTCAAACTCGCTGCCGTCTCGCGGTTGGATTCCTTTTATTTGAATATAGCATGTTGTTTTTTTTTTAAATTGTATTTTGGAAATATAAATTAAGTTTTCAAAGTAAGAAAATGCTTCACAACAAAACTACAAGTCAATATTTATTTATTAAAATTCTTATTTTATGCATTATAATTTAATATGTCATTATTTTTGCAGAACAATATTATTTTGCAGGTTAATTTTGAAAATTTTACGTTAATATGGCAAGTAACATAGCAGTAAGTGGGTATGCCATATTTAAATGGTTTGAAGGAACAATATGTTGTTTTTATTTTATCCATTTTTGTTTTTCATTTTCATCTGTAAAAAAACCAAAAAATTTGCAATTAAGAATGCGGTAATGGTTACAATTTGGAGCAAAACAATACACCAGTATGCATTCTAAAACAAAATATTACTGATTACTTGGTGTTAATTAAATAAATACTAAAGATATTTCGATTTTCATATTATTTAAAATCATAACCAATAAATATATCTTCGAATCCTTATTTATATATTTATAAAATTATTATTTTATAATATAAAGTATCTGGACTGTATATATTAGTATATATTTATCAAAAATACATATTTTTTGCTCCAAAATTGAAGATATTCATAAAATTAAGGTAACAAAAGTAATGTCACATGTATTTTAAACCAGTCAAAAACTTTCAAAGGACTCAACTCTCAGATGGCAGCACATGTATGTGACGACACACTAGAGCAGTGTTTCTCAACCAAAAATGCACCGCGGACCAGTATAATATATAATTTTCTAACGCGGACCACTAATAATAATTGTTGGTTCATTTTTTGCAAGAAAACAATTATATTTAATGCGCTACTAAGTACATTTATTTTATTTGTAGAAAATCACCGAAAGTTTACAGAAAATAAACAAAATATAAATTATTTACGTAAATAATGTGCATAAAAAATTTAAAAAACTACAAAAAACACATATAAAAACTTTCGCGGACCACTAAAATTTTTCTGGGGACCACTGGTGTTCCGCGGACCACCTGTTGAGAACCATTGCACTAGAGTACGTTTATCTTAACTTCATCACAGGGTATCATAAATTACGTCACCAATTCTGCGCGAGAAAACAGCTGATCACATTGACGTACATTAGGGTTTTAAACAATTGTTGTGGAAACCAAACACAAAATCATGTATATCAAATATATTTTTACTCATTTTAGTACACGGTATACCTTGAATCGTACGAGAAATAAATAATAATAACGGAAATAAACAAACAACATCGCACAATACGCGTAGTTAAACACAAATCAAAGTAAGATACGCCACTGAAATGTGTTAAGCTAGTTGTTGGTAATGTAATGGACGAAATTTGGTTTCTGCGCAAGGTTCCTGTGGTGAAGTTAACTTGAACGTACTCTAATATGGTCTATTGGTGTGTTAACCTAAATTCCAATGACCAAAATGGCATTTTCTTAAATTTTATAAGTTTGGTAGTTAAATATTTCTTTAAAATTTAAAGGAATGAGCAGAATCGCCCGCAGCAGAATAAGAGACACTTTCTCGCGCTACAACCCGCTAATCTTGTACAATAGTACTAAAAATCTTTTGGTTACCGTGTAGGCAACCACCATAACACTCGTGTATTTCTGGTTGCATATATCTTCAATTCCAACACTTGAAAGCAAAACGACTAAAAACTAAAATATTGAATAAATAAAACAATTGATTTGATTTTGTTTTGCAGTTGTCATAAACATGTTTACGACTTTACGACTATTAGATTTATATAAATAGTTTTCATATACATACATACATACATGTGTAAGACCTCTTGGCGTGGAATCATAAATCTTAGGAAACTATAATATTTTATTTGTTTGGCATTAATAGTTCGCGCAAATGTAATAAATCTGAAACTAAATTAATGTTACTTCTATTAAATTACATTACTTTTAAACTATTTTTAAAATACGTTTATTTTTGACAGTATTTCATGTTAGAAAGTGTCGTAATTTATCGTTTTTTTGATATAAATATTTGGATGAATTTAGAAGCGACAACCATGGAAAATTATGAATTATCCTCAAATCAGATTAATCTGTTAATCATATAACTTGGTTCAGTTTAATCTTACCAGTCTAATACGATCAGATTAATCGAAATAAAAACATGGATTGTTAATTAAAAATTTTGGCGCACACCATCTGTAGCTACTAGAGTAGGGCTGCCATACGTCCCGGTACACCGGGACATGTCCCGGTTTTGAGGTTTGTGTCCCAGTGTCCCGGTCCAAGAGTCATTTGTCCCGGTCGATTTAAAATTTATGCATATTAAAAAATTATTTTTCGATAATAGTGTACATATACATATATACATACTATATATAAATTATATAACAGATTCGAGGTCCGAAATGTTCCGGAGTAATGCCGAGTACCAGTCAGCTAGTCACTAGCTGACTGGTACTGACAGATGAGCGCAATTCGCTTTCTATTAACACCGTGAAAAGCATAATTCAATGTGTTTTAAATTATAAAATGTAATGCATTGAATTCTATAATTATATAAAAGGGGAAAAAGAACTGCTCCAAAAAACGAAAACATCGGAGAAGTATGATTGGGCAAAGAAGAGCGATGATAAAGAAGCCACCGAAGTCGGGGAAGGGGGAGAGTAAAGGCAAGAGAAGAATGGAATGTAAGGTTCTATTTGGTTTTATTAAATTGAATCGCCCATTAATTTATATTATATTATTTTAGATTTGATAAAGACGCATCCACAAAAAAAACATCAAATTTTTCCAGTCGAACTGAGTGTTCCAAAATGATTCACCATTGATCCCAACGTTTTGCTCTTGGAATACCTATTATCAATCTCTACTTAAATTATTTTTTTTTGTCTTTAAATTTTTTAATTTTTTAAAAATATTGTGCAATTTTTTATAATAAAGGTATTATTGTCGATAAAAGTTTTCTTTAAGTTTTTTTGGGGGGGGGGTGTCCCGGTCGGTAGTCCGACATTATGGCAGCCCTATACTAGAGCCAAGCAACTTGAACAGAAAAAGAACACGGTTTCTAGGCGCGCACCCTGAAATTTTCTGACGGGGTGAATGCAAAAGACAAACCATATTTTTATTGGGGCTTAGAAGCAACTAAATTTCCAAGTTTCCGAGAAAACCGTGTCTTTATAAGCGAAGACTGGACAATTGCTTATTCTGATGGATATGGAACCATCACCGATCTAGCAGAAGTTTTACA
This sequence comes from Liopterus haemorrhoidalis, assembly GCA_963971575.1. Taxonomy (NCBI): domain Eukaryota; kingdom Metazoa; phylum Arthropoda; class Insecta; order Coleoptera; family Dytiscidae; genus Liopterus; species Liopterus haemorrhoidalis. The sequence goes on along the minus strand of OZ020618.1, from coordinate 10,010,383 downwards.
ATTTTCTATTAAATATGTAGATTCTGCATTTTTTGTTTTTATATATAAATATGTTGGACAAAAAGTTGGGAAATTTAAAATTAATCAAAACTTTTCAGTATTTTATAAATTGTTTTAAACATTTATGCATGACAGCTACCGCCATCACTTGTCGATTTTAGTAATTAAAATGGAAATATATTTAAAAAACTTTAAATTAATATAATTTACGTTCATATTTAGAAAAAAAATAAACCGGGACGCAATAAACGTACCATTTTTTTAAAGATATCTAATATATTCTAGTCTCTAAGGTTTCTGAAAGCTTAGTTAACTATAACCAATTAGAAAATGGTTGCTATGGTTACTTATCGGACTATAATCGGTTATATTATAACCGAGTTTAACCAAAAGATTATACTCGGCTGAGCTTTCAGCAACCGGCCCTTAGTCAGTTGCGATATGTGGGTGTGAAAAATTAAAGTGGCGATGCTAGTGAAGCACTGAATGTCCTGATAAGCTGTGAAACTCTATACGTGAAATTAGTAGAGGTTTCTAAGCTTTGACGAATTGCATTCTTTCGTAGACACACATCTACAGTCAAGTCTATAAACAATGATATTTTATATGATTCTATTTGGCGGGAGGACGTCTCTCTGTTATTATTTAGCATGCGAGACGTTTACAATACTATTTGAAACAGCATGTATTTCGAAAAAACCGCAAAAACGCGACTGGGGGAACTCTGCCCAATCAACAAGTAGATAAAATGATAGCCAAGTGGATTTCTCACATATTTAAGCAAGCAGCTGCGTTTCTGCCAGTTCCGTCTTTTCCATAAAAGCACATAGGGCACGAGCCCAGGGCCCCCGGCTTGATGGGAGATTCAAAATTCCGAGGTCGTCGTTTACACGAAAAAAAGAGGAGCTCAATTTTACTACTTTTATTAAAAAACCTTGCAAATGAATCGGCGGACTTGAGTATCTCAGCCTCACATACTCTAATAAAAGCAGATAAATTAGAAGAAATTTTCCCGAATGTGGAAGTTGCTACAAGGATATTTATTTGCTTAAAGCCGCATTCAGAGCTCTTTAAATTAACACGTTGTGTTTCTATGGATTGTTTTAACGGGGGCAATTGGTATGATCGGACATGCTCGTGCTTTGTCGTTGTTGTACTACTATTGAGCGATATAGTACGAGCTTGTCCGATCATACCAATTGCCCTCGTTAAAACAATCCATAGAACCACAACGTGTTAAATTAAAGAGCTCTAAATGGGGCTTTATAGTCACCAATTGTAGTGGCGAGCGCTCATTTTCACGGCTAAAAAGAATAAAAACTGAATTACGAACGACTATGTTACAAGAACGACTTACTAATTTTTCAATCATGTGCACAGAAAGTAATATCCTTCAAAAATTAGACTTCGAGGACATAATAGAAGATTTTGCACAACAGAAATCCCGGCAGAAACATCATCATTAACGTAAGTCCAATTCTGAAAATAGTAATCACTTCACTTATATTTGATTTGTATAAAGCTGAATATAATAACCAATAAAGTCACTAAATAAAAGTACATACTGATGTTTTCATTCACATTTTTTTTGGATTTTCTAAAAGATCCCCAAACTCTGTGCCCAAGGGCTCCTAAGACCCTGGTTTCTACAATTTTGATGTCCGAGTGTGAAAGGTGGTATTTAAGATTGTAGACCTAACTACTAGATAAAATATACAAGTGTTAGAATGTGAACTGATACTTGTTTCTTTGACTGTTGTATGTAATTGTCACTGTCTACCATAGTACTCTCTCTATGTGCAACATAAAGACCGCCCTGTCAAGTAATATTTGTCAAACAATGCATGCCCATTGGTCGACAGAAAACCGATAAATAAAATCGACGTAAATAAACAATGTCTTTGTTTTATTTATTCAATATCTGGCTTAAATAATATTAAAAGTGTCAAAACATAAATAATTGCAAATAAAATAAAAAATGACTGTTTACAAATTTTCAAAATAATAAGCTTATTATAATTACATTCACATTGTTTCGTAAAATGTTATCTTTTTACTGACTCATAAACCATAATATGTAATATTATACTACTAAAACATAATTATTATTTATTTGTGATAATATTTAATTACAGTTGATAATATTAATTTTACAATAGTATAATTTATATTTTTAAAATTAATGTTACTCAAAAAAATTATTATTGCAAAATATAAAATTTATCATAAAATTAATAATTTTCTGATTAAAACATATTTTTAATTACAATATTGATTTAAGATCGAAAATTTATCAGGAAATAATTTTAAAAAATATGTTTTATTGACCACTTTTTCAGATAAAACAAAAAACTATTATTTCTAAAATAAGGAAAATAATTAAAAAAAAAAGATATTTTCTGATAAAAATATTTCCAAATCAACATATTTAAAGTTAATTACTTGTTTTTAAAACAAGGAAAAACGACACAAACCGCTCGGTTACCCGAAGATATCCAACCCGACATACGTTACGCATAATGAAAGCTGGTTGCTGCTAGCTGGCTGCCAGCGGTGGCAAAGGTCAGCCTGCAAGCTGGAATATGCTATGGGTTATCAAATATGTAAAGGAGGTAATTTTGGTATTATTTCATAAGTAAATCATTCAATTAGAGTAAAATAGTTAAAATGTTGAGTTTAATTAATGAAACCCTTAAATTCTTCCAAGAATCATGGCAACCAGCTAGCGGACCATAAGGGGGGTCCAGACTTGATCCGCTCGCAAGTCTGGGTACTCATAATGTGGGGGAGACCTAGAGTTGAGGGATGCACAGAGAAAGTATAAATGAAGTAAATAAATCAGCCAACAGTGACATTTCATATATATATCATAGGTCCCCACAAATATGTTGCGCATAGTAGAAGCTGGTTCTGGTTTCTCAGAGCTGACTGCCAGTCTATCATGTACTTCTGGTTTGTTCTGGAAAATGTCAAAACAGCCATTTGATTCTTTGAGTAGACTGAAGACGTAGTCATCAAATTTTTTTCCCAACTTGCTCACACTTCGCGTTTTTGAGATTAAAAAAGTGGAGGATGGATGGTTTAATATACCCTGTATGCTGTTAAGAAATAATTATAAAAATTGTAATAATAATTATTTACTTATTTCTATTTCTTGAAAGTTTTAGTAAAACTGATCATATGTAGATAAATTTTTTGAGATATTTGCTCTACAAAGTTAAAGTTATATTAATGATATAAATAAGAGATTAACTTCTCTAATAGAATTTATAGCCCTTATAACGTTCGAAATGAATTATTTCTACCGGTTTACTTTAATTGGAGAAGTTTTTTCATGAGACATTTTGAAAGCAATTTCTAAAGTTTAAAAATTTATCTATACCAGTGGCGGCACGTAAAGGCATAAATATCAGAGGTATTACATTTAAGCCCCTTGAGCGACGGACCCCATAGTTTCTTGTTGATTAAATAACAACAATAATTAAGATTTTCCCTTAAAAAAACATATTATTTTTTTGCCAAAAAAGTAGTGTCTTAAGTATTATTTTACGTAAGAAAAATATATTTTTTACACAAATATTTTCCCTGCCACAAACTAAAAAATTAGCTGTGGCCACCACAGGACCGACCGCCATTACAAAGTACTTGTTTAACTTATGCTGCTTTATCAAAAAATATCTCAAATAAAAGTTGTTAGTTAATGCTTTTGTAGCAACTTTTGTTAAATAAATTTTTTCGAAATATTTCTCTTTCGCAAAAATCTTAAAACCGACACGAGTTAACTCCCATTTCTAGTTAACCGATTTTTACCAAAAGTTGATCAACTCGTGCCATTGATGTCAAAAGCTTAAATATGAAGTTTCATAAAAATACTTTCCGCCGAATTTGCTCCGCATGTGTACACAGAACGACAGACTTAGATAAATCGTTTTACAAATCAAAATCGCTGTACAAATCGCTTTAAAAATTATTTATGTTCTAGTACTTGTCCCCAGAACGCTCTAGAACTTCTTTGAGATGTTTTAGAACATTTCAACATTCTAGAATTACTTTAGAATGTTACGGAACTTCTCTAAAACGCTTTAAACATACTTTATATCCCATAACTCATCTAATTATACTCTAGAACTCTGCTATAATTCTCTAAAACATCTCTACATCTTAGAACTTCTTCACGTTCTAGAACATCTTTAGAAAGCTCTAGAGAATGGTCTCCAATACCAGACATCATGCAAAAAATAGTCAAAACGTTATGTAGGGACCCCAATTCGTGGAGATCCATCGCAATCTCGAAATGTCAAAATCGGTATGATCACAATACCTCCCTTATACATGTTGGCGGTCGGTAAAAAACAAACAAGATGTTCCTTTTGAAAAAATGTATTTTTTGGAAATAACTCGTTTATTTGATATTCAATTGTCTTTCTAATTTAACATTCTTATTTATTGAGTAAATTTTTTTATCTTTCCTTATCTAAGCTCCTTCGTATCTCTTATAATAAAGAAGTTAGCAATGTTTAAATAATTCCTAACAATAGCTAATATAGGCTAATAATATATCTCGCGGCCCATTGGTGGTTCGCGAACTACAATTTGAGAAACACTACTCTATAAGATTTTAAAAACATTCTAAATCTATTTTATAAAATCTTAAACAATGTATACAATATTTAGAATTAAATTAAAAGTCAGTAAACAGTCATTTTTGTACAAAATAATTAGTACATTATTTAAATAAAAAATACAAACTCAAACACAGTAAATTTAAAAGCAAACAAAGACAATCTACAACACTAATAAAACCTGAAAGACAAAAAGCACTCAAAAGTTGACATTTGAGAAGTGTTCTCAACATTCATACAAGGATTGCACGTATTCATATAAAACATCATTCAGGTAACAATGGGAAAATATAGGATTTGTTGTTTGAATTCAAACAAATTTTAGGAGTTAGGTTTTTGATGTTGATGATCTGCGGTGTTGGCACGTATGTTTTTCTTAAATATGTAAACTTACCGGCTATTGACGAGGTAGAGGCACCGAGCCAAGCGTGAGAAGACTCTAACAACTTGGCCTGAAACAAAAAAAAAGAATATTAGAAACCGTTCAGTAAAGATATAAAAAGATTATCTAGCAAACGGCGAACTGGCGAACGATAACATAATCTGTAAGATGTAGAATTATTTTTACAGAATCCTACTACTGAAGGTTATGGGCGGATCCAGCAATCTTTACGGGGGGGGGGGTAGGAATTAATTGAAAAGATAAATACAAATTTTATAACTCCTCCCCGCAGTACGTTCCAAGAAAACTAATATTTTTCTACAAAACATATAATCAATAAACAGTATTATTTATTTTGTCGCTAAATAAATTATATATAATACATAATTTTTTTCCAGGGGGGGATAGCCCCCATCACCTCCCTGGATATGATCTTGCTTTAGCAATTACATAATCGATCATATTTACTGTCCGTCTTTGTAATAGACCGGGAGCTCATGACATTTTTGGTCTCCGATTTCATACAGCATGCCTTTTGGAGGAGAGAATATTTACCCTGTGACAACAAAAAAGGGATGGTACTAAACCCCTACACGCTTTTCGGTCATAGGGAAAATTGCATTTCCACTTGCACAAAATTTTTGTGTTTTTCTCTGATTTAATATTGCTTGCCCTTTTGTCAAAAGAAAGTTATAACAAATTTAAAGTCTGTAAAGGCATGCTGTATGAAAACGCGGAAAATCATATTTTTTTATTACAAGATCACATGACCGTTTGAGCCCTTTGGGACCCTCCGAATCGCATGCATATATTTAAAAGACTTTAAATTTGTTATAACTTTCTTTTGACAAAAGGGCAAGCAATATTAAATCAGAGAAAAGCACAAAAATTTTGTGTTTAAGTAGAAATGCAATTTTCCCTATGACCGGAAAGCGTGCAGGGGTTTAGTACCATCCCTTTTTTGTTGTCACAGGGTAAATATTCTCTCCTCCAAAAGGCATGCTGTATGAAATCGGAGACCAAAAACTGTCATGAGCTCCCGGTCTATAATTTTGAGCAAGATTTGTTAATGATGACATGTATTAGGTTATGTAAAGGCATACGATAACTACGGTGTCACTGATAGAATGCGATAGCCAATGTGTTTATATGTCTGTCTCATTAAAACATCTCACTAGCTATAAGTTTAGAAAATTATTCATAATCCACAACGAACAACGTATTGAATTTAGAGGTCTGAAAGGTTTCACGTCTTACCATATGACAAACTTCTAATGACAGTAAACAGTCTAATCTACTAATCTACAGCAGCGGTTTCCAAACTTTGTTCAGTAACGACCCCCTAAGAAAAAATCCCATCTCTGCCCCCTCCCTATTTAGGAAATTTATAAACAATTTATACACGTGCGTAGAAATATATGCAAATGCATTGAGTTTTATTGTTTTATTAGTCTTAAAAATGACATTTGCAATGAACCCGTGACCCCCTGGTGAATCTTGTACGACCCGCCAGGGGGTCGCGCCCCCCACTTTGGAAACCGCTGATCTACAGTGTATAAGCTATTGATTGAAGAGTTCTGAATGCGGCTTAAATGTTTGAAATAGCCTATACTGTCCAAATTTCATTGTCTTAACATAAAGAAATCGCTATTTTCATAAAATTTCTTCTGTTGACTTCTGAATTTACTTAAAAGGGCATTTTGATAATAAATCATAGTTAAATATTTAATAAAAGTTAAACAAAATTTAATTAAAACAATTTTAAATAATTAAAACCGAGAAGTCAAGATTAAATTTAGAGTGAAATGAATTATTTTTGGGGATTTTCCTTTTAAAACACATGTTATAAAAGTTATCCTTTTTCTTTTCGTCCAGTTTCCTCTGTTCATTTCTCGGGAGACGTGTGAATGTTTGCGATATAAATTCAAATAGTTCTTGATGTTATTTATAACATTCGTGCAATTAGTGGCAAAATATTTCGGATGCTGAGAAAGAATGCAAGTCATAACAAATGACAAATGTTTTCCATAATGAATATTTTCAGTGTAGTATAAATTACAAAGCGGTTCGTGCTCCCATCTGGACGGCCATTTCCGGAACTAAATTTAAATTCGGTTGTGTCCGGAATATATGGGTCTCATTGTTATTTTTATTATTATTTTTGTTATTTATTACCTGAACATTTTTCGATTTAAAAGTTATATTTTTTCTCTTTTTTAAACATGAATAGATTGTGCAATTTCTCTCGCTTTTAATTTATTTTTTTAAATTTATTTTCGTCGGTTATATATTTTTATGTTTTCCTAATTCATAATCTGTTTACAATAGGCATTAAATCAACTAAAATAAATTACAGTGCCTGTAGGAATTAATAATTTCGTTTTTTACAGTTTTTTTCAAACATTACACCGTATGATATATTGTAATCCTGTCTCCTTATTAAATTTAAAATATGTATGAATTTATATCACAACAATATATCTTATTATAAATATGTATATTCTGTTTTTAGATTAAATACCAGTACTATACACTTAGTTTTTTTTTGTCCTCGCCGCAATAATGTATATATTAAATAAGAGTTTTTTCAAAGATGTTTTACCGGTGTGTTATTTTCTAAATTGTTGATGAGAGAAAGGGAAAAGCAGTGTTTTTTATACACAATTACAGCCACAAGTAAAATAATCGTCATGGCAGTTGATTTTTGTATTATTTTAAGTTTTATACATGTCCTGTCAAAGTTGCTAAAAATAGGAACACAATTGGTTCTACGGCAACACCGAGCCATATTTCTAATGATTCTTTTTTGCATTTTAAATAATCTATTGCAGCGTTTCTCAACCGGGGGGCCGCGAAGTCATATAAAATCGAAGCATGGAATTATAATAGAAAAACGCTCAATTTTGCAAGATATATTCATAAATATATGACATTTATATTCATTAAAATATACCTTTTAAACTTAAATAAAATAAATTATACTTATTTTGACAACTAATTTAAACTAATTAAAACGGTTCGCGTTGGAGGTACTTCAAGTACTTTCAAGGAGGTACGACTCGAACTTGCAATATTTTTTGTTATGCTCAGAGCTACTGTTTGCTAAAGAGTAAGGATGCGAAAGTGTTCAAAATGGAAAGCATTAGCCCTCCAAATGAACCCGTAAATAAAAAAATTAACCTGTATAAAATTCTCGAGAGATAACTCCATTATACTTCCAATAGTAATTTTCATCCCTTTTTGAGATCTCAGAATTATCATGTGGGGAGCTACGATATGTAAATAATGAAATGTCACGGTTGGCTGATTTATTTATTTCATTTGTACTTACTCTGTACATCCCTCACATTATGGGTTCCAAGACTTGCGAGCGGATCAAGTCTGGACCCCCCCTATTAGTCCGCTAGCTGGTTGCTATGATTCTTGGAAGGATTAAGGGTTGTTTCAATTAAAATCAACATTTTAGCTAATCTACTTTAATTACGATTAAGGTTTAAATATTTACACTAATTACAATAAACTTACAATTACGTCGATACACCTAAATCCAAATGAGACACACATTCGCACACACTAGACACACTTTACACCAAACACTAATTTAACCACTACATGTTTCTCAATATGGTCTCTCCACTTTTTAGCTGATCACTACACTAACGTTCATACGGAATTACATGTTGCATTTTACTAGTCTAACCGAACACCCTAAATGACTCTAACCCATGGTTAACAAAATCTCACTCTAATTAAAAACACGACTTAACTTCACGACGGTTTAAGCTCCACTCTTTTTTACATCTTTACGTTATGACGGCTTAACATCAAGTGCTTCAAAATGCGACCACCCTAAAAATGCTTATATCGCCCAACTGTTAAATGTCATTTAACACCTCTTGATTGTCGGTCTTGTACTATCTTAAAATTCATAATTTATTGGTGATAACTCAGATAAATATCCCATAAGAAAATAGCCGAATCTTAATATTTTTATCTCAGACAGAATTAATTATTATTTATGCGCTTATGGTTGACGTATATTTATTTAACACAATAATTTACGATTCACTTTTCATGTTCCCTTGAAAAAGTGTCAAGTTAAAATAATAAACAAATCTACCGTTATCTAAAATGCCCTTTCTAAGCAATAGATTATTTTTGTATCGTTTAACAGATTAAATATTTTACTCTAATTGAATGATTATAATGAATTTATTTATGAAATTTTATTTATGAAATAATACCAAATTTACCTCCCTTACATTACTCCCCTCCTATCTAAAATTGTTAATCTTACCAAATAGATTAATCAATTTTATTTATGAAATAATAAAAAAAATCACAAATCCAACAAACAAAATTTTGAAAATTAAAATTCACTTCAGTAGATCGTAAATTCTATAATATTGAAAATCTCTAAATTATTCACAAAATATTCTATCAAAATGTAATATAAAAAATTACCGAATACAATTAATTTCTGTCTGTAAATTACCCCAAATTTCTAAAACTCAAAAAAAAAAAAATAAAAAATTAACCCTCGGAACAACAAGTAATTCTCGCATAAACAAATACACTAAAAATAATCAGAATAACATAAAATGTAACTAAACTTAAAAAAATATTCAAATCATATAAATGTAAAATAAGCTACAATAAAACATTGAAAAACATTTGCATTCAATCAATACATAAACACAAAAATGAAAGAAAACATTTGAAAAGAAAATTCTTTAAATTAAATTCCAAAATTAAAGACAAAAAAAAATTTATACAAAACATTAAAAAAAATCCTCAATATAAATTTCAAAATTAGAGATAACAACAAAAAAAAATTAAACGACAAAAAGCATAAAAAAAATGCCTTAAAATAATTCTCATGAGAAATAATAAAAATGTTTTCTAACACAAAACATAAAAATAAACACACAAAAATCAAATAACCAAAATTCAATTCAAAAATATTTTTTACCATTAAATCATTTAAAATGGATTCAAATTCTGGGTTACCGAGAAAATTACGCTAATTTTAAATATTCCTGCTTTAAATTTACTTCATATTCAATAAACAAAAAATAAAAATAAAATGTATTTATTAAATTTTCATCTTTCTCGTTAACTCCTCTTAAAAAATATTATTTCGCCTCCCCATAACGTTTGGTGAAATAAGGTTGATTTCCATTTTACCTGATTATGTACTAAATATACCTTAAAACTAAACACTATTTTCACACACTATTCTTTTTGCACTACACAACACTTCTTCTCGCTGTTGACAAGTAGACCTCCTTCATTGAAATTGACAGTTTATAACACAATTTTAGTCTTTTATAGTTCCAATATCGCACTTAAATTATTAATTATTGTCTTTCACGAATTATTTTAAGTCTTTTATTAAAATGGTTTTGTTTCACACTCTGTCTTTATAAATCCACGGGTTATTTGGCGCTGACCCACGTGATCTAGTTAATCTAGGCGAATTTACAGGTATTAATGTCTCTGGATCATTCACTGCGATTTCTGCTTCATCATTAACACTTTCATTTAAATGTTCATTAATATTATCTCGTCTTACTGGTAATAAAAGTTCAAGATACGGACTTTCTTCTTCACTAGAATGTTCGTAACAATCCATTGTTTTATTATTTGGTTTATATTCACTATCAATATTATTATTATTACGTTTATTTTTAATATTTGAATAATTATCATTAGTTAGTTCATCATTAGATTCGTCACTACTCATACTATCTCCCTCGCTTGATATTAACGTTTTACACGGTTTTAGTTTATTTACGTGTACTTTGTGAGTTTTATTTCCATAGATTTCTCTGATCTCATAATTAACAGGACCTAAAACTCTAATAATTCGAAATGGACCTAACCATTTTGGCAATAATTTCGGTGCTAGTTCTCTTGATAACACAGGTGGACTTAACATGTACACCTTGTCTCCTACAACATAACTTTTATTTCTTGCCTTCTTCGCTGAATCTTGACTTTGTTTTTCTGAACGTTTCTGTAAAAGTTCTCTTGCCTTCGTATGGACTTTATGCATTCTTGACATAATTTCTGCTGGATAATCTTCTTCTAAATTATAATGCATTCGTTGTGGTTTTAAAACTGAGTCAAATGGTAGATTCATATCGCGACCATGCATCAAAAAGAACGGCGATTCACTTGTAGTTGTATTAATAGAATTTCTCAACGCACATTCTACAAATGGTAAATATTCATCCCAACAATTATCTTCTTCACTTACAAAATGTGATAACATAGTTTTCATAGTTAAATGCATACGTTCAATTAATCCATTGCATTCTGGGTGATAAGGTGTTGTTTGTAGTTTTTGAATTCTTAATATTTCGCAAATTTCTTTAAATAATCTTGAAGTAAACTGTGATCCACAATCTGTTAATAAAGCATGTGGTACACCATGTCTAGTAATTACTCTATTTACAAAAGCTTTAGCAACTGTTTTCACATGTATATCCGGCAAAGGTATGCACTCTGGATATTTTGTAAGATAATCTATTACAGTTAATATATATTTATTTCCAGTTTCCGTTAAATTTAATGGTCCTACGATATCTAATGATATTCTATCAAATGGTTGCGCTGGTACTGATATTTGTTGTAATGTTGCCTTTGTTTTTATTCCAAGTTTATGCGTAGCACACGATTCACATCTTTCACAATAATTCTTGATGTCTGTTGTCATTCCTTTCCAAAAAAACTTTTTACGAATAGCTTCCAACATTTTCCTATAACCAATATGTGCTGATAACGGCATATCATGATATAATTCCATAATTTTACTATGCAAATTCTCTGGAGCAACAATTTTATCTTCTCTCTCAAACTTATCTCTCTTTTTATATAACACACGATCTTTACTCAGGTAATATAATTCATTTTCTTGATTTTTCACGCTGTCAATAATTACTCGCAATTTTCTATCCTTATGCTGTTCCTTAGAAATTTGTATAATGTCCCATATTACATCTGTACTTGGTTCTATTAATTGTAATTCTTCGTCTTCTTGTTCTGCACTCATATAAACATTATTTGTGGTACTTTCCGGGCTCAATATTCTTGACAATGAGTCAGCGTTACTATTGAGTCTTCCTGGTTTGTGTTCAACTATAAAATCGTATTCTAATAAAGCCATAGACCAACGTGCTAATCTCGATGATGGATCTTTGATTGATAACAAATATTTTAATGGAGCATGATCAGTAATAATTTTAAATTGCGCGCCTGCTAAATAACATCTATATTTCTTGATAAAGTAAACTACTGCTAAACATTCTCTCTCTATTGTAGAATAATTACGTTCTGCTTTATTTAAAATTCTACTTCCATAACATATTGGGTGCTGATATCCATTATGATCTTGACTTAAAATTCCACTGATTGCAAATCCTGATGCATCTGTAGTTAGAACAAACTGTTTATTAAAATCTGGGTATTTTAAAATTGGTGAAGTAATTAATGCTGTTTTTAAATATTCAAACGCTGTATCTTCTTGTTTTCCCCAAACATATGGTACTCCATTTTTTGTTAGCTCGGTAAGTGGTTTTGCTTTTTCTGAGAACTTAGGTATAAATTTACGGTAAAAGCCACATAAACCCAAAAATCCTCGTATTTCTTTGACATTCTTTGGTTTTGGATAATTTTTAACTGCAATAATTTTTTCCGGATCTGTTTTACATCCATCTGTTGTCACAATATGTCCTAAAAATTTAACTTCTTTCTTCAAAAAATGACATTTCGCCGGTTTAAATTTTAAATTATGTTCTCGCATTCTATTAAATACTTTTCTTAATTTTTCTACATGTGTTTTAACGGTTCCTTTCGTAAAAACTATAATATCATCCAAATAAACTAAGCAAAATTCACTAGTTAGTCCTGATAAAACAACATACATTAAACGTTGCCACGTAGATGGTGAATTTTTTAACCCCATTGGCATTCTATTAAATTCGTAGTGATTATTGTACACAGAAAATGCACTTTTCTCTTTATCCTGTTCTTCTAATGCGACTTGATAATAGCCACTAGCCAAATCCATAGTTGAAAAATGTGTTGCACCTGATAAATGGTCAATTGTGTCATGAATATTTGGCAATGGGAAGAAATCACTTTTAGTAATTGTATTTAATTCTCTGTAGTCAATACAAACGCGTAATTCTGGATCTTGATTTGGTAATTGTTTCTTCGCTACTATAATTGCGGGCGCACTCCAAGGCGATGTACTTGGTCTGATTATTCCATCTGCTAACATCTTATCAATTTCATTTTGCAATGCTTCTCTCTGTGCAAAAGGTACTCTGTACGGTCTCTTCGCGATAGGATGAACATCTTCAGTAATAATCCTATGTTTCACTTTGCTTGTACAACTCAATTTTGTATTTGGTGATTGAAATATGTCGCTAAACTCTGTAATTAATTCAGATATTTGATATCTATCGTCATCTCTCAAGTGATTTAAATCAATTTCTTGCAAAATCTCATTCTTCGCACTAACTCTTCTTATTTGCCTCTTCTCACCGTTGCATCCATAACTGTGATGGTCCTGCGCTGGTTTCTCGATTGGCGTTAAATATCCCACTTTAGTGCCTTTCTGTAAAATAACTCTTTCCGTAGAAACATTTATTATTCTTACGGGTACACTCTTTGCAGCTTTGCATGCGACTCTTGCGATTAAAACACCTTGAAACGGAACTTCTGCTGGTTCTAATAACATATCATCTGAAAGGTATGCATCCCTTTCAAAATGACCACTTGTAATACATTCGGACCTGGCTGGTATCTCAATTCTTTCAGATAGGCGAACTAAGGACGTGCACTTCCTTTCGTTTTCTGTAGATGAGGTATCGACCCTGCCTTCTTTTATTACTTCTTCTTTCATACATTCTTCAAAAATCTGCTTTCGTTCCCTTTCTTGTTCCTCGCGCTTGTAATCGCTGTCCTCTTGGATTTCTGCATCTAATTTAAATCTCACACGTTTCTTCTGAGATTTATTCCTTCGCTCGTCAACACGTTGATTAACACTTCTCTGAGTATTATTTTCTTGTGCGTTATTTTCTGTTAATATTTCTTTCTTCGTATTATATTCTAACTCATTTATTAGCGACAATTTTATTCCGTTAATATTAATAGTACTATCTTCAAAATTGATCTTAGCTCTGTACTGTTGTAAGAAATCCATACCCACTAATAAATCTACTTGCGTGTTTATAGATTTAACGATTAAAAAATTATGTTTAATTTTATTATTCCTATTTCCAATTATCAATTCAACTTGTGTCCATCCTAAATGTGGTATTCTGTTTCCTTGTACGTCAATTAAATTTACTTTACGACCACTTATTCTCTTGCAATTAAATTTATTCACGTTATCCTCGCTTATAAGTGATAATTCCGCTCCTGTGTCTAATAACACATGTTTAGTCCTATTTCCTAATCTAACTTCAAAAATATTGCGACATCCTTCTTTCCTGTCATCGCATACTCTCGTTATTACTACATTCTCCGCATTATTCATTATTGGTCGGCACCCCCTACGGAGCGAATTAGAGAGAGCCGGTTGAAATTTAAATGCGACTTACAATTTTTCGCAAAATGTCCCTTATTTCTACATTTAAAACAAATTATCTCGGAATACGATCTCAACATACGATCATCTTCTGACCAAAATCTACGCTTAAAATTTTTGTCATAATTTCTTTCTTGATTTCTATAATTGCGGAGATAATTTTGTTTATAACTTCTATTATTACGGTTAAACGCAAAATTCCTGTTTTGACTTCTGTTGTAAAATGTTTGTTGACCCACTCTATTATTTGAAAAATTACAACTATTTCCAGATGTTTTTCTGTAATATGACCTACCCTTAGGATGTACCTGCTGTGACGGTCGTTGAACCCATGTAAATGGTTTATTTTTAGAATGACAAATTTTTTGCTCGGTTTTAAAAATTTTGTTGTTAATATCTTCCACTCTTAACGCAATTTCTACAGCTTCTTCAAAAATTTTCGGTTCTGCAAACATTACTTTGCTTTTTATTGATGGAATCAATCCGTTAATAAAACATACTTTAAGGTCGTGCCTTAATTTATTAACTAAAAAATTATTTTCATTTACATCTTCGGATTTTCTAAGAAGCTTTAATCCCGCTATTTTAATTCTTACTCTGAATTCTTCTACCGATTCGTTTGAATTTTGCCGAATAGTATAAAATGCTTCCATATCTTCCGCTTCCGTATTTTCTATGCCTTTAAATCTTCTTATTAATGCTTTTTTAATTTGATCCCATGTTGTACTTGTACGAGTTAATGATGGTTCCGATTTTATAAGTTTTTTCACTTCTCCATGTAAATGCGTGCGTACCATTATTACTTTTTCGTAGTCTGTCCATTTTGCCATTAATGTAATACACTCAAACTCATCAATAAAATCTTCAACATCTGATTTACCATTGTATCGTGGAACTGATCCAATTGAAATATTTGCAACACAGGTAGTTGTATGCTGAACTGGAGGTAAGGCAGATTGTGCCTGTACTACTGGAGTCTGTTTATTTGCCATTTCGATTATTTATCTCAATCCGTTAATATGAAAAAAAATCTATGGGAACTATTAATTATCGCCGTAGAAATATTAATTATTTTAGAAATTTCATTCTTATTTTATGAATTTATCAATTTAATTTTAGATAATTATTTAAATTGTATTTTAATTTTTTATTAACGCGGTACGGAACTCTATTGTTATTTGTTTGCATTTAAAAACCCTCATTCTGTCTCAAAGAATCATAAGCGAAGCAGCCAGTACTTAAGAATAGTTTTAAAATCAACACTAAATTATTTATAATTACGCAATCTTTACTAAACTTACTTGAAAAAACAAACTATTTATTCATGTATTGAAAGAATTTTACACCTTATATGGGTTATTCTCAAAATTCTAATACAACCCATTGTGCCTAATTCTCAATAAAAATCTAATCCTCATTTTTAACATTATTGCGCATTAATTCCTTTACGAAGTTTCTCAAACCAAAAACACTGATTATTCTCAAGCGAATACATTTAACAACCCAATATTCCTAACATCTCACGAAAAATTACACTCGATAATCATTTATGCGGTTATTCTACAATTAAAACTCTCAACATACAATTATGTTTATTCTATTTTTAAGCAACAAAACACCTGATATCAATTATATAATTGTACTATTCTCAAGTAACACACCTGACAACCAAATATGTGGCTTATTGCAGAGATTCTTAAGGAAGATTTAAGGGGTTGATTAATTAAAGTCAATATTTTAAGTAACCTACTTTAATTACGATTAAGGTTTAAATATTTACACTAATTACAATAAACTTACAATTACGTCGATACACCTAAATCCAAATGAGACACACATTCGCACACACTAGACACACTTTACACCAAACACTAATTTAACCACTACATGTTTCTCAATATGGTCTCTCCACTTTTTAGCTGATCACTACACTAACGTTCATACGGAATTACATGTTGCATTTTACTAGTCTAACCGAACACCCTAAATGACTCTAACCCATGGTTAACAAAATCTCACTCTAATTAAAAACACGACTTAACTTCACGACGGTTTAAGCTCCACTCTTTTTTACATCTTTACGTTATGACGGCTTAACATCAAGTGCTTCAAAATGCGACCACCCTAAAAATGCTTATATCGCCCAACTGTTAAATGTCATTTAACACCTCTTGATTGTCGGTCTTGTACTATCTTAAAATTCATAATTTATTGGTGATAACTCAGATAAATATCCCATAAGAAAATAGCCGAATCTTAATATTTTTATCTCAGACAGAATTAATTATTATTTATGCGCTTATGGTTGACGTATATTTATTTAACACAATAATTTACGATTCACTTTTCATGTTCCCTTGAAAAAGTGTCAAGTTAAAATAATAAACAAATCTACCGTTATCTAAAATGCCCTTTCTAAGCAATAGATTATTTTTGTATCGTT
Source organism: Liopterus haemorrhoidalis (assembly GCA_963971575.1). NCBI lineage: Eukaryota > Metazoa > Arthropoda > Insecta > Coleoptera > Dytiscidae > Liopterus > Liopterus haemorrhoidalis. The sequence continues at coordinate 9,993,335 of OZ020618.1, read as the reverse complement.
TAACAGATTAAATATTTTACTCTAATTGAATGATTATAATGAATTTATTTATGAAATTTTATTTATGAAATAATACCAAATTTACCTCCCTTACAATCATAGATAGCCCAAAAGTCATCCTATTATCACCTCTGTCCTCCCATTTTACCATATAGGCCGGGTCTCCAACGCTATAGCTCTGAAATTTTAATAAATCCTCAATCAAAATGTATAACTATTTATATAAAGATTTTAGATCATGTAGTACCAAGTAACTCCCAAATTTAACGTTATTTAACTTAATCTTCAATAATAAAAAATAGTGTATTGGGCCCGGTAGTTCAATTTCAACCACCTGTATACTATTGATAAAATATTAATATATGTGTTTATTCTTATAAAGAATTATTTTAAGCAATTCTGTTCATTATTTATTAATTGTTAATGACTATATTCCTTAATGAGCTTTATCAGGATTAGCCATCTTGATATGTAGTGATACGTGATTTTTGCAAGTGGCGTCTTCATTTTTTTCTGACGTTTTTAGTTATTTTTAAGTGATAAAAGTGCAGAAAATACTTGAAATATTGTGTTATAGTGTGGACTCTAGTGTTTGGACTCCATGCAGACCAAAATTGAAGCGACTGGAAAGGTATTTGTAGAAATTTTTGTTAATTTTATAATGTAAGTCATTGTTATGTAGAATGTGCTTCTATGGACAATATAGAAACACATATACATATGCATACACTATCGGATATAACTAGAGAAACAAAACTATTTTTTAAATCATTTTCATAAATCCCGATTATTGACTAAATGAATATTGAATTATATTGGTACAGCACAATTTATAAGTTAGAACCTGCTCTTAAAAATATTTGTTGTACTGGTACAATAAATAAAATAATTAACTTTCTGCTGCAGCAGACCATCTGCATATTTCTTTTGTAAGACTTAATAATAAAACAATTATAAGCAGTGTGTAATAAAAAGGAGTGGGGAACGTGCTACATTTCCTAATCACTGACACACCTGTAATATACGTATATCTATATACGCGTGGGAAAAAAAAAATAAAAAAAATAATGGAATGACTTAAAAACAAAATGACAGGATAGTTTTCATATATAATTATGGCAGGATGGAACAGTGTAAAAAGGCAAATCTGAACCATTGTGTAATAATATTTGTCGTAGTGAATTGTATTAACTATGGTTTATTTAGTAATTGAATAAATAAACTTGTAGCAAGTGTAAATGCAGAAATTCTGTTTGCAATACACAAGTTGATATTAAATAGAACTGTGTTCAGTGTTCAGTTCCTCCCAAACTGGCGTTCCCCGTTACCAGCTACCTGCTACTACAACTCCGCTAATTATTAACGGTGCTAAATATTTAGTAATGGAATTGTTAGCTTGTATTATGAATCAACTGATTTAATAGAATATGTAATAATCTACTGTGTTCAGAATATTGTATTAGAATTTGTTATTAGATTTTCATTATGGTATTTCAACATTATAAATTTATATGTAGATTACAAAAATTCAATTGCTATTATAATATACTTTGCCTATGGATAAATTTTGCAATAATAAACTTCAATTGTACGCTATCATGATTTATAATTTATTACTCTATTAATTTGCCAATAATGAGATTTTCAAAAATCACTCCTGTTATTCCATTATTATTGGATAATATTATTCTTTTTGGCGAAACCAAAAATGTAGATGGGTAAACTATATATTCAGAATAACTCGTCCATTGTTATAGCCATATTTAAAATAATAAAACTAGCCCAGAGGACTGCAATACAAAATATAAGAAGAGACAAGAGTCGAAACATTGGCCGCATTCAGCAGACTCACCGGTGAGTTACCGGTTAGTAATTTTAACCCTGTATGCATACGTTGATCTACTAGTGAGCTACCGTACTTACTTACCGGTCGCTATTTTATTAACCGGATTACACTTACGGTTAGTTGCTCACCGGTGGATAATTTGACGGTTATATCTGTAGTAACAAAGAATTGAACACAAAGTAAGTAAATTTTTGAAATTGAGTGTTAAGTCAGTTAACTTAGTTACTGAGGAGACGCATATAAAGCACATGTACTTTTAAAATTACTGTAAAAGCTTACATTCAAAATTTACAGTCATTACAATCTGTCATTGTTTAGATATTGTAGTTTTCATATATGCTTTTCGACAGCGATGCTAGAAACTGTGCATTTAGTCAAATTCACCGGTAAGTTTGTACCGGTCAGTCACTGATGAGTCTGCTGAATGCGGTCATTATTTACTTTTAGAAAAGTCCTAGCCAGTAGCGGAGACTGGTAGGGTTTAGAACCCCACCCAATGATCTGGATTTATTGTAATCACTTTAATTCATACCCCCCCCCCCTCAGAAGACATTCCCTGGAAGGTATCGATGCTTTTCTTTACTAGTACTACTTTCTTTACTAAATAATAATAAAAATTTTAAGATTCCAGCGCTCTAGCAGTAGTTTTTGAATTTCACAGTTTCAACATCGACATCGGTAGTCAGAGCCGCAGTAAGGAAAACTTGCGCTAGGGGCAGAGCTGTGTTTTGGCGTTTTTGGTAAATAAAAACAAGGTTCTTACCTCTCAAAATTTAAGTGATGAGCAAAAACAAAAAGGTACTTACCTCCCAAAATCCAAGTGACGAGCAAAAATAAAAAAATCCTCATCTTCGCAATGGCGCTCCTTAGCAAGCCCGTCAGCGCCCTTTTCCTTAGTGCGCTACCCCCCCCCCCTTACTGCGGATCTGTCGGTAGTAGACATCGATGTTTTATCGATAATCTGACCATCGATACAGCGATGTTTTTTCCCATCATTAGTAGTTACTGTTGGGAACTTTTTTGTAGAGAATCCTTTTAAATATTTAATCTCGAATTAAGTATTATGTTATATTTTTAATTGTTAAATGACGAATGCCAAAATATGAAAAGATTTACTTTCATGGTGATGAGAGCAAAGAGGCCTCAATTTAACAAGCAAATAAACAAAGTTTATTGCAAGTTTATTAATAGATCCTTTTGCATGTATTTTAACATAAACTAAGTGTGTTAAAACATCCTGTATTTAATATCGGAGTAAACAATTGAAGGTATGAACTGTCACTGTGAGATGACACAAAAGGCGGAATTAAATTTTGAGGAGAACGATTTATATTTCTTCTTGGAACGTCTTAAAATATTATATTCAACGGATGTGTATATTTATATGATGTATCGTCAAAATAAAACATACAAGACTTTGCATTTACTTTAATTTCAATGTATATTTGTAATAGAGTTTTGCGTTTTCTTACAAGAAAATGATTAATGATCGCTGTAAAAAATGTATTTGAAATGAGGTTTATTCCATGCGGTTAACGACTGTACTAAGGATTATAAATACTTCATCTAATTGAAATCAAATTGGGTTAGATAAATTACAAAACACCATTAGTAATTTAGCGTTAGAAATATTGTAATAGATTTTTTTGTGTGTATCATCAAGCCTTGTCCATCATTGCATGATTTTACACTGCCTCAAAAAAGAGACAAAAAAAATGATTTTTCAAAAATAAAAATTTGCGTGTTGATCAACGGATTAAGAGGTTTTATTTGATATGCCACTCAAAATTTAAAAAATAATTATTTTTTTATTTAATACATATACGAGATAAATTGATTAAAATCGGATTTACCAAACTGAGATATCAACCTTAGCAATGACATGCGATTCTCTAAAGATAAATCTTGGATTCTCCAAGCCATACGTCACGAGAACCGATGTTCAAAACTTTCGAACAAGTTTCTACAATAACAGAGCAATAACAATCACACTTTGGGGGAAAAGTAACGCAATTCCACAAAGATGAATCTGTGTACGCCAAAAACGAAATTCCCTAGGATGATTTACTCTTTGTTTCACAAGAAATGACATCTGTAGGATCTATTTTACACTAAAATAACTGCTAGAAGTTAGGTCCATACAGTGGCGGCACTCTCTGTTGAAAAAGATACTAGCTATTAATTATGCAAGGGATCCTCGTATTGTTGCAGGTCTTTTTACTGTGTTAAGCCGGTTCTAGGTTCACAAAGTTCCCATTAAAATAGTACGAGAGCTAGCAACGTTTTCGAGAAAGAATTTTAGGTCGGCTGGTTTTTCGATATTTCCCTTTCTTATTGAAGATAGGTAGGGATGCGGTCTGGCACCTGGGAGCGGTTGCGTTTACCTGTGCGCATCTCGCCTGTACAGGTAAAAAGGTGGATATTTTGAAATCATTTAAACACATTTTTTTTTTATAAGTTTCTATGTCTTTTTAGCATTATAAATTTATAGTTGCGAGACAGTTTTGTTGCTGCTAACATTGCGCCAGATCTAATTTAAGTAATTAAAAAATAATAATTTTCAAAACTTTTTAGTATAGTTGTAATTTAATTAGGGAAATAACGAAAAACCAACCGACCTAAAATAATTTTTTGTGACGTTGCTAGCTCTTATACTATAAGCATCTAAGCGCTCCGATGCAAACTAAAAACAATATATGCCTTTTCCTTTTCACTTAGATACATTTGGAAAGTTTGCTATTGCTACAGTAGTGCCCATATCAGTGCATCCTTTGCTTACTGTTGTACTAAGTTGAGGGTAACAACTATATACCAAGAATACGCATGCGCAGTTAAGTCGTCATGTGATTTTAACGTAGTCGACAACGTTATAAGATTGGCAAAAACTCTCCAATACTTAAACATGAGATTCAATGCCGTATTGAGAACGTTACACGCCGATCCAAACATTATGAAGCATATAAAATTAAATCATCTTCAATGAACTGGGTGCATTAGAACACAGCAGAATAACCTCAAGCATGTCATGAAGCATTGGAGGGAAGAAGACATATGGGACGTCTCAGGTTAAAATGGAGTCATTGTGTTAAAACCGATCTACGTATCTTGGACATCTATGATGTGAACAGTCCTATGATAGACAGACAAAAATAGAGTCTTATTGTTAGAGCAGCAAAAAGCCACCCAGGGTTAAAATGGCTATTAAGTAGAAGTACAGTAATTTAATGTCTAATCCAGCCTTCGTTGTGAAATTATCAATAGCATTGTCAGCTTTCGTGCCGGACGGAAGGTTGTCTTTAAATCAGAAGTACAGTAATTTAATATCTAATCCAGCCTTCGATGTGAAATTATCAATAGCATTGTCAGCTTTCGTGCCGGACGGAAGGTTGTCTTTAAATCAGTGTCTGTTTCGTAGATATTTTTGTTATCAAAGCCAAAATAATTTATGATGATCTCATGTTGAAGTGAGATTTCTAATTAAGGGACTCCGATTTTAAGTTCAGGAATGGGTCTATCGATGATTAAACATCATAATAGGTGTAACGATTGATTTGATTGTTTTTGATCGAAGAGTTGGCTATCGAGCTCTACATCGACAGCAAAGCACTTTTACAATACTAAGTTTAAATAAAATTCGGTGTAGAATTTTCAAACAGCATATTATTATCTTACTATCATCGTCAATATTTTGTCAATTCCTGCTCAGATAATTTCTCGATATATTAACTTCTGTTATTACCCCTATGGCATTGATGTGTAATTTTTAGTAATATTTCCCATGGGATTTTATTAAACTATATGTTTCTTTAATTTCAAAACCGTGAAGTTCAACACTGGAGGTATAAACAAACGAAGATCTGTAATGAAATTAGTTATAGTTCTTGCAAACGTGTCATTACATTAAACACTCAAGTTTCGCATCAATAAACATGAAGGAAATATAAAGATTTCTACAATTCTTCAACCGATCTTTAATCAAGAAATGTATGTGTGTTATTTAGTATGATTGTGTTATTACATATGCAAATTAGTTTTAAAGTAAATTTTACTTTCTCTAATGCTTTATTAAATCTTTATCGTTGATTTAATTTTGCATTTATTTCATATTTTAGATTAGTAGTCCAAAATAACATGGCATACAATGGAAGAAATCGTACTGTGAAATTGAGAGCTTATAGTAATCTAGGTGGGGGCTACCGCCCCCCTCAGAAATGCTTGGAGAAAATTTATTAGGCACATAAGGATTCATTTTTTTACTATCACTTTTTTCTTAGAGGTGACGACCTTTTTAGGGTTTTGTAGGTATGGCCACCAAAAAACCCTTAAACCCTCATGTGTCTGTCTGTCTGTCTGTCTGTCTGCCAGTACGGTAGAAATTGTGGCCAAACAGCTTAACATAGAAAGTTGAAATTTGGCATGCTTTGACCCACATATAGGAAAAATACTGACAGTTAAAAAAATCAGTCTGGCCAATATAATTAAAATCCTTCTAGATGTCAGATCATATTACCACCCCCAAAAATTGTTGTCTTAGATTAGTTTCGATTTTACCACCATGGCGTTGCAATCGTAAAACGGTTTACATGTTAAATTAAAGATAGAGAATGAAATAATGGCATCAATAGTAATTTACTAGATAATATTACAAAAGAAAGCATCAAAATATTCGAAACCAATAAAATTTTTAATTTACGAATCCATAAACAATATTAACACTTTGTGACAATTCAATTCAATAAAACATTGCAAACAATAGTTGAAATAAATGTTATAAAACCCATATTAACTTTGTATAGTTATATAGTAATTGATCAACTTTTTTTCCAAAACGGATATCCTGCTAGTCGAAATATAAATCGCGTGCGCAACTAACTAGCGATATATTAATGCGCAATTTGTCGACAATCAATTAACAAATGTTGCCTCGTTACCATCGACCCGTGGAAGCCTTTACAATAGAGAAAAAAATTATTGTTTCATTTTTTTTTTTACAACGTTGACAACTGTGAGTATTTCTATACGATTATTATAGTTGATACGAAAATTAGCTATTGTTATTTTATTATATATCTCATGCAAAACAAGCTTGTTTTTTCATAGTTTGTTCATATTAATTTAATTCTTTTGTTGTTATTGTTAATAATTTAAATTATTACAAATTAGGTTTGTTATATAAATTAAACTTAAATGACAAAAATAAAATTACTTAATTTGCATTGTTAAAAATTAAAAAGAATGTTACTTACAAGAATTCTATTACCCAAACCATGGGATCGTCACATGAAGTAAGAATTTGGTTCTGGTACTGTTTGTATACCATCAAACTTTGACGGAGCAAGATACAAGACAAGTGAAGCAGGTCTGGGAGACCAGAACGCACAGAAAGCAAAGAATAGGAAGACCAAGAAATACATGGGACAGAACAGTAAAAAGGATACTAGAGAAAAGAGGAAAAACGATTATAGAAGCTAAAAGAATAACAAGATATAAAAAACTGGACGAAATTCGTAACAACAAATACAAAAGTCTTGACCATGTAAGATTTTTATTAAATGAGTTATTTGAATAAAAGCGAAAGTTGGGGGATGTAAAGTTAATGCCAAAATTGTTTTGTGGACCCCCGGTAATGGTTACGCGGACCCCTAGGGTCCGCAGACCCCAGTTTAAGAACCGCTGCTCCACAGTACAAAGATCACCCATGTTTGGACAAATGAGCATATAGATATTGTCCTGTATCCACACTCGCACGAAGTGGTGGATTGGCCCACCGGGAAACCGGAAAATTTCCCGGTAGGCCGGTAATAATAGGACCGATTCTAGGATCAATGAGGATCTTGACCCTATGTGGCTGATTTATTCCAGGGCCAGAAAATTTTGGAAGCCCGCAACTGCTCGTACAACACATTCCTTATCAATGCCCCAATTTCTTAGACTAGTTTTACACCTGGAAAAACCAGTTCTCATCCTATTAAGAGATTTCCATATTTTGTACGGTAGATAGTGTCCTAGAGCAAGTTCTTCCTTGGGTTCAATCCAGATGTCTGGTATATCTTCCCGCCATTTATCTACGCGGAGGAGGCTAGGAAGTGTATCAATCTCGACCTTCTTATAAAACTATTTAAAATGAAACATAGTAAATAACACCGTAAAACTGTGCTATTGATGAAGGCGACATAGCAGTCAAAATGTTGATCAATCCTATCTGTTGAATCAGTGCTAGGCTTTGCAGGGCTGTGTACGAATATAATGCTGGGACGAAAAAAATTAAACTTTATAAGCTTGAGGAGAAGTCGAACTATTTACGGGGCTTTTATGACCAGCTCTGCGTTGAAATTCCACCATAATAAATCAAAATTTATAAGCAGTTTTCTAATAAATAAGAAATATGGCACAATTTTGGTTGCTTCAACATCGGCAGTACCATCGTCATCCACCATAATGGAATCCAAGCACCAGAAATCAATGAATTTAGCGCTGGTTCCATTGTTGCAAATTGCCAAATGTACCCAAACATGTGACAAGTGTTAGCACAGCATTGGGTTTTGTGATTGTCAATGTTTTACGGGGTTAAAACACTAAGAAAAATCTATACTAACCGTTAATTGAATTGTAAATCGTAGAAATCTAAAATGCCACCTTTAATTTCTTCTAAATCCTTTAGTAAGAAAAGTGCATTCGAGTCATGAAGCATTTGTTTCTTTAAACCCAAATACTATCAATTGGTCATGAGTTAACGTATCTTCGTGACTGTCCATAAATAAAGCAAACCAACTTGAACATAGCCACATAATTCGATAGAATTGTATATACGGCCAGCCCATCGCTTTAATATTAGATAGATAGCATGCACGACAAGACTAGTCGTTGTACGGATACTGTACCCTACCTGCAGGCGGATGGAAAAATGACATATCGCAATGACAAGTGACAGTAGTCGAGTCGTGTCTTGTTAAAAATGACGGTGATTACATGGCATGGGAGTTACAAACGGTTATGCCGTGGGCGATTCATGTAAACATACTTTCGTTTCGCGGATAATACACTTAATAAAAAATTATAAAACTAGCTATTTACATCAGAAAACCCCACGTTAATACATATCTGATATACATATGTTGTACTTTTAACCAAACGTCAGGTTTTTACTGTTGGATTTTTGACCCTCAATATCAAATTATGAGATAAATATTGTAATTCTTTTAGGGATCTAATGGGATCTCATCAAACTGATACTACGTGTGATTAGGTATATGCGATACTGGGAAAATATCGATATTTGGGTATCGATAATATCGAATAAAAAGTATCGATACCGGTATCGTATCGAAACAAAATATCGATATTTTCAATTATCGAAAAGAAAAATTAATATTTTTTCTATAAAACGTAAAAAACATTTAATTTTTATAATAACAATTTAATTGTACTACAATAATAAATAGATTAAAGTATAAAGGATATTCCAAACGTTTAGGTTTAGGAACTAAATGGGAATTTCGTTCTTATAGGTTGTTACGAGTCACTAGAATGGACCTTGATTGGGATATTTCATTTTTCAGGTTGGCATGTTAGACCGGGAGCTAATGACATTTTTGGTCTCCGATTTCATACAGCATGCCTTTTGGAGGAGAGAATATTTACCCTGTGACAACAAAAAATGGATGGTACTAAACCCCTGCACGCTTTCCGGTCATAGGGAAAATTGCATTTCCACTTGCACAAAATTTTTGTGTTTTTCTCTGATTTAATATTGCTTGCCCTTTTGTCAAAAGAAAGTTATAACAAATTTAAAGTCTTTTAATTATAGGCATGCTGTATGAAAACGCGGAAAATCATATTTTTTTATTACAAGATCACATGACTGTTTGAGCCCTTTGGGACCCTGCGAATCGCATGCATATATTTAAAAGACTTTAAATTTGTTATAACTTTCTTTTGACAAAACGGCAAGCAATATTAAATCAGAGAAAAGCAATAAAATTTTGTGTTTAAGTGGAAATGCAATTTTCCCTATGATCGGAAAGCGTGCAGGGGTTTAGTACCATCCCTTTTTTGTTGTCACAGGGTAAATATTCTCTCCTCCAAAAGGCATGCTGTATGAAATCGGAGACCAAAAACTGTCATGAGCTCCCGGTCTATGTGAACTTTTTAAATTCCAACAGTGATACTGTTCTGTGAGTGAAACCATGGAAACGAATTTTAATACTTTTTTATGAATTTTGAAGACAAAACAAATAAATTTTTATTAAGAATGATAAAAAATTAAATCTATAATTTGCAATGTGAGTATGATTTACAAAGCTTAAACAAAATAACCAAAAGTCCGAATTAATAGATGAAAATTACTATATTTCAAAATCTAGTTCCGCCTAAACGATTGGAATGCTGCTCAGTTTTGTAAAAATAAACTAAGAGGAGATTTTGATTTCAGTAGTTAGCACCTTTGAAATTGTATGTCAAGTTGGTATTAAAAAATGGTAAGGCAATGGCGCCTATAGGTCTGACTGCTTGTTTAAAATACAATTAAACACTCTACAATTTGGCAAGAGATCCAAGCATCCCTACTTACCATCACTTTTTCATGAGCCCACAAAACCATATCCGGCAAGACACCTACTCACCTCAACAAAAACAACTTAAAAATCACTTAACTTCATGGAATAAGCTCTTCCCATACATAACCAAAAAATCATTTAACCATACATCACCATGGATGCTTATCCTTCCCAAATTTAACTTACAGCTTAGCATACACAAAAAGAATGAAACATCAAGGGAAATATACGAAAAACTCTTTCTTGAAATGGACTCTAAATTTCAAAACTGTCAACGAATATTCACCGACGGGTCACATCACCATCATAAAACCGGTGCTGCTTACGTCATCAACGACGAGAAATACATGTACCACCTCCCTGATACAGCAAGTAATTTCACTGCAGAAGCATATAGCCTGCTAAAAGCCACCGAATACATGAGCAATAAGGAAGACAGAAATTACGTTATATATATTGACTCACGCAGTGTACTCGATGCAGTGAAAGTACTGTATTCAAGGGACACACTGATCCAGAAGATACAGGAAAACCTCCATAGCGTGGCCCTCCAGGGGAAAAAGGTAACCTTGGTGTGGGTTCCCTCACATGTGGGAATAAGAGGGAATGAACAGGCAGACCTAGCAGCAAAAGAGGCAGCAAACCTCCCAATCACACCGATATCCCTACCTACCAGCGACATTAAATCTAACTTAAGGCAAGACATAATAGAAGACTGGAAACGACAATGGCAGAGGCTAACACACAACAAACTTCGCCATATAAAAGAGGACACCAAACCCTGGGCTCCAGCAGGCGACAGAAAAGAACAGAGAGTTCTTACAAGACTTAGAATTGGCCACACGTTCATTACACACCAACATCTAATGAAAAGAAAAGAGGTGGAAAACTGTGACAACTGTAATAAAACCTTAACTGTAGAACATATAATTCTGGATTGCCAACTATATGAAGAACTCAGACGGAAGCACAAAATACCAAACAACTTGAAAGAAGCTCTAAGTCCAGAAAATGAAAACATTTTATTAGTCTACCTCAAAGAAGCAGACCTGTTCCGCAAAATTTAATTCCCAAATTTTCTATTACTTCTAAATTACCTAACTCATAAAATTGTAAATATAAATTAATGTCAATATCCATCTTTGTAAAATATAAATGTAAATTACTGTAAATGTACCGGGGTGCTAATAACCTCAGCAGTTGAAGCGCCCCCAAAATATATCCTAAATAAAAAAAAAAAAAAAAAAAACACTCTACACTTCTTCATTGCAAGCACCGAGAAAAAGCAGTTTAGTAAGCCTTTTACCCAGAAGCCTATTTCTGTCTCTGCATACAGTGGGTCCTGCTTTCGAAAATAAGCGCTCTGAAAGAACTGACGTCGCTACTACAGACAAGAATTTCTGAGCAATTTTATATGAGTTAGAGAAGGCTGTATTCATATCTTCCCAAACCAGTAGCGGATTGGATTTCAGAGGAGAAACTGGATTTTTTGAAGATAGCAAAATCAGTTCCATCATCACATCTGTGTTACTTACAAGTTTTGTCATGTCTACAAAATAGCTCATGCTTCAGTTTGTCAGTCATTTAGGTTACTTTGTAACGTTGACCACGATTTTAATATTTTGTTTCTCTAATTGAGAAAGTAAAATGAATTTGGATGTAAATGTATGTAAAAGAAACTACTACTATAAAATGTTTAAAATTTCTCATTCTTATTCATTATATTCTTTCATCCAAATTCCTCTTTCCATTCTTCGTCCCTCCCACTACATCCCTCCACGTACATCCTCAATTACACCATTCTCAATTTTAAAAACCATAATTTTCATCACAATTAAAAATTTTATTACCGAGCCTTTAAAAAAGAATGAAATTCGTGAGTTTGCACCTGCGTATACGTTAGAAAAACAGTGGCGGAACAACAAATAATAAATACGGCACATTTAGAAAGGAAACAAATACCGTATCTGGGACGGAAAACAGTTCGAAACCCTTAGTAAAAGATGGTGAAAAAATCTGGAAAAGTAGGATCATTTTACGCAAAGTTTCGTAGAGTAATTATTACGGCATTACTGGGTTAAGATATGCTAGGTCAAACATTTCGTAAATAATTAATAGTATATTATGTTACTAGGAGTAGAACGAGCTCTTTTCTGTGCTGAGTTTAAATGTTGCTGCCGAGGCGCAGCCGAGGCTTGCATATTGAGCGAAGCACAAAAAAGGCGTTCTACTCCAAGTGACATACACTATTTTTTCTTCAAGCGTATGTATTAAAAATTTGCAACCATAAATACTTATGACTTTATAGTTTCAGATGCTATTTCTGCTAATTCCGGCGGTGTACATTGAATTGGTTGAGACATTTTCTAATTTTTGATCTTTATATTGTGTATTTTGTAACTAATCACAGAATGATCACAGAATAATAATAAAGTAACTCACTAATAACGTAACTAGTTTCTGAATTCACTACAAACCACGCTACAAACATATTAAATTGACAGATGTTTTGTTTATGGCGACTGCTGCCATCAGTGCCATCTGTTGATAACTATATGAACTATTTACTAGTATAAAAATGTTCACATTTTGTTACTAGTAAAAAAATGTATCATTTTTACCGAATGTATTGAACAATGTAATGTTAGCATTATAATTCGCTTGAAGAAAAAGATATTTATTAACTAGCATTTACTATAGGTCAGTCGTTCAATCAACGCAGTTGGTCAAATTGCGTCATAACTGTAATGACAAACTTAGTAGCGCAAAAATAACTAAATCGATTTTTGTTGTTGTTCGACAGCGCTGCCAAAAAATGAGCATTCAGTTAAATTCATCGGTAAGGCCGCGAGCATACAGAAAGCCGGCACCGGCTTTACTGGCAACAAGCGCTGATCTGCCGCAGTATCTGTCTATGTTTTCAAATATAACCGCACACGCTGTGTACTGGTCGGCGCCGGTCGGTGTCGGCTACCCGCTTACCGAAACGTTTAAGCAGTTTAAGCAGCTAGTTGTCAGCGCCGAAACAAAAAAATCTTGCATCATCTTCTTTTAATTGAGGAAAAAGCTGGTGGTATTCCCCATATTTACGTCTCTCTTAGTTTATTGCATGTATACCTTTCCTTTCTGGTTCCATTTTTAAAAATAGTGATTCTGTTAGAAACAACTAATCCTAAGATGAAACAGAACTCGCCATTTTCACTTATTTCAACATATAATTGAGCCAATATACGAAAGAGTAACAATACAATTTCAAAACTAGCGTTCACTCTATGCTAGGCCAATATAATTAAAAAATGTACAATAAATAGGAAAAAATAAATAAAAACTTCAATATATAGAGGTTATGTCATCTGTCAATGTCACATGCAATATCAGCGTTTAGCGTGTGCTCAACCAGTAACCCAGTACGCTCGTTTTCGGTACAGATTATCAGCGTTGTTTTGCCAGCTTTCTGTATGTTCGCAGCCTAAGTTTGTACCGGTAAGTCACCGATGAGTCTGCTGAATGCGGCGTATGGAAAAATCGTATTTTTTATTTTTTAATTGTAATAGGTGCAGGCATATCTCCAATTAGCAATTTATAAAATAAAATATTGTTGTAGGTTACGCTACTGCGTATAGTAGAGAATCCTAGTTGGCATGGTCTCGTCATTTACTACGTAATTTGGCTGGTACGACCGCTCGTAATTTTAATAAGGAAAGCCACGTCCGACTGTGTTTCTAGACGCAATTATAACCAAATTTATTATTTCATATGGGGTGTAATTATTACAGTAATAAGTACCTGTGTTCCGCTCGGGTTCACTGGCTCGAAGATAGTTGATTGTACAGCCGCTGCGTACCGCTGCGGTCGCTCTTTGCTTGCAGAAGAAGTTGTAGCAGTAATTGCAAATGAAGTAGTTATGGTTCAATATGCCGGTAATCATTATTGGTGAGTGATTATACTATTGAAGAATTGATATGAACAACATATATTGTACATCTACGATTTATGGTTATTTCGACATGAATCACTTTGTATCCTTTCATGTTAACCACATATTTTCATACTATTATTTCTATTCATTACTCTTGATTCTCAAATGTGATGACAGAATTATTTTATTTATATTATAGATAGTTGTTGGCTGTATTTTTGTGTTGTTGAAATCTGGTAATTAATGAAATGCCAAAAGCAAAGACATACATTGATTTCCATTAAGGCGGCGTTCAACCCTATAGTTCTCAATAGTTTCTTATACAAAACTAATAATCGGAAATAAAATTAATAACAATCTATATATCAAAATTTGCAGCAAATTTTTATCTATCTAATAGGATATTTTTCATTGTAGAAAAAACTGTAATGTAATTATAAATAACCAAATTGCATTATAGACGCCATCTTGTAAACCAATTGACGCATATTTGCGTACGATGCCGCAAATTGTAGCTAAAGCTTCATTCTACAAATATGTTTATAGCTATCTTGCTCTATTGTGAAAACTACTTATAGTTATTATACTTGGTAGTCTATTTTTGCCGCCACCTTGAATCTGACGCGGTTTTCAAAATAGGTGTTACAAGAAAAATGATTTAATCTTCGTAAAGAATACGTGTACCAAGTGGCATTCCATTATCATCAAGTATAATATTTTTCGACGAAGGTTCTAAACTATAAGGAATCAAGTCGAAAAAAATGTTGACGTATTATTTGAACATTTCTACACAAAACTATATAAATATAAAAGTTATTCGAAACCCACAAATAGATTAAAAAAATTACAGAACAATATCACTGATGTCTATTTTTAAGTTATTGAGCGATAATATTTTTACAGTAAATGTTTCTACAATTAAAAATATCTTATTAGATAGATAAAAATTCGGTGCAAAATTTGATGTATAGATTGATTCTAATTTTATTTTAGATTTTTAGTTTTGTATAAAAAATTAGTAACAACTGGGGGTTATACGCAGCCTTAACGACAAATGAAAAGAAGTGTAAATTATAAGCGTAAAAGATGGTACAATAGTGAGAACAGAAGACTGTTAATGTGGTTTCATCATTATGCCTCATTTGTACTAATTCCATAACTAAATCCATAGCATATCCATAAGGATGAGACAAGGGTGTCTCACTATTCTGTACGTCTGTTTCTAATAAACAGAACAAAGAGAGCTGTGGTTTCTATGCTACGGATACATAGCTCAGCTATTAGAAACGAGGATTTAGTTTTGCCCTTTCACATATTTTGTCCTATGCACTTATAAGCGCTGGCCATAACCTTTCTACGTGTTCGCAAATTTAATTTATTATTATTATTATTATCCTTTATTTCCCGGAATCTAGGCCAAAAACAATATACACATAATATACAAGAAATAACAAATAAAACGAACAGAATAATGAACAGATAATGAACAGAATAATTATATAACATAAAAGAAAACAAAAAGAAGACATAGTACAACCATTGGTCCAGTCTGTCCACATTACAGATTCAGATATTAGTGAAGCACCAATTGCTTACACCAATGGTTATTAAACATAACATTAGTTTTCATACAATTAACGATTAGTTTATTTGTTGACAGCCAAAGTCTGCTGCGCAGAGAAAAAATTCTTTTGCGTAGCATACCCCAACTGTCAGTTATTCTACTTTGCACAAACATAAGGCTAGCGCTACAAAATCTGTCCAAGCCATTTATAATTCTAAAGGCGTTATTATAGCAAACTCTGAATCTATGTCTAATTGCTTTTGTTGCATTTGTCCATAGGGGTGATGCATAAACATAGGCACAGTATGAGTTGAAAAGGCAATTGCGCACACCTTTACTACATCTTGCAAATCGTCTATTCAACATATTGGCGCGCACGCACAACATTCGACACTACCTACTAATGTCTGCATTGTCCGAAAGATCGTCGCACATTATGTGGCCGAGGTATGTCACGGACGACACACGCGGTACGATCTGTCCACACAACTTAAGATAAGGTACGCTGTACTTCCTTGCACTTCGGTTGGAAAACAATATATTCAGTCTTTTTGACATTATAGATCAGTCCGTGCTCTGTGGTGAAGCACTCACAAATCTTCACTAGTTCCTTCAAGCCGGCCAAAGAGGGTGAGAGTAGTACCATGTCATCAAAATAGCATATGTGGTTGATAACACAGGAACCCATCACACATCCCGTTTTCAGCTTATTCAACTGCAATCCTTAAGCCTTTGTATTTTACGGTGTAAGGCTGTAGTCGAGTTAGTTATTTTCTGACGATGTTGTCCGTATTTTTTTTTTTTTTTATCGTGGTCTGTCTTTTGTGTATCCTTACCTCATTCCACTTTACACTTCTCTTCGTTGTGGCTGTTTATTGAATTGCCGAGATTTTCTCGGTCATTCTAGTCTAACTTTCTTCACTGTTTTTGTTCCAAAAACTTTTTTACTTATTTTGACTTCGCTCATTTTGTGTATATCTCCTAGCAATCTTAGCTATCCTTCTATTACGTTCTCCACTGGTTTTTTGTTCTCCATTTCTTATTCTAATCTTCTCCACTTCAACTAATTTTGTCTGACTTTTTTGCCGTCAATTATTCTTAAAAATCTCATTTCAGAGCTTCTTGTTTTGAAAGACTTCTAAACCTTGAATTTTATTTAGTTTTTAATCTGTCATCTTCCAATGTTGTTATACTAACTTCTACTTGTTAGTGCAAATTTTTGCACATATGTTTATGAGATAAAATTTATACGCATACTTAGTAAATGATTTTAAGTCATAACTTAAAGTCAGATACTTCCTGTAGCATAAACAATTCATTTCCATTCCCTGCTGACCTTTGGCCTCATTTAAACTAATACATGTGCTTATGTATTTCCTTTTATATTTATTGCTATAATTGCTACAAGCATGAAATATTTACTACATATATGTTAAGTTTCTCATTTATATGAGGAATAACAAAACACACATTTTCATAGATTTTCTTTTTGCTGTGTTGATATATTTTTCATACATATCCAGGCGTTGATTGCTCCAGTGCAGAGCATGTGGCAAGTGATTACATTTTTCTTGCGCTGGAGAAGATGATAACGATGAGGAATGCACTTAAGCCTAGAACAGAATGCAAAGCGCGCTACGCCGTAAGCACGGCGTCATTTGCGACGGCGTTGCATTTGCGCCGCTGAGAACGGCATTGAATCTTCGCCTGCACACAATGCAATAATTTTGAACGCCGTCAAAGTGACAAGTGACAACCTATATCTGTGTTTATACGTGTGCTTTCTTTTATTAAAATTATAATGGATGATGAAGACTTGTGTGTGATGTTATTTATGTTTATGCAAGTTATTTATACATACAATCACTTTACCATTCAGTAAAAACTGAGGATAGGTGTTCTACGTCAACGTTCAATGGCGTCAAAATGAGAAAGTTGACGAACATTCAATATCAACGGCGTAGAACGCCTTTCAGACGTTACTCAGTCTGTGCACTTGCGTACTACAGCTTGATTTTTACTTTGCGCTGACAGATAGCGCCGTCCAAACGTCGTCATCGCGTCCTCGAACTCGTTGCATTCTGTTCCACACTTTACGTGTGTTCATTCTGCGTTAGATTTTAGCTGATAGCCCATTATACCCAGGGTTGCCAGACGTCCCGAATTTCGCGGGACGTCCCACTTTTTGAACAAAAATAGATTGTCCCGCACGGGACAGCTAAAATCACGAATTAATCAAAAAAATATTTTTTTGCTTCTCACTTCTATTTTGGGAGTGAAGACCCTTTTTTTTGCTCATCAGTTCTATTTTGGAAGTGAAGACCTTTTTTGTTTTTGCTCATCACTTCCATTGAGAGAATCCCGATTTTTTTATATTTATTTGGTAAAAATCCCGATTTGGTAAAATAATAATCTGGCAACCTTGATTATACCCCTAATTTGTTGCGAAGTCATTTGTCGGTAAATGCTGCAATTTGTCGTGCAGAGTACATATTTTGTTGTGCCGAAATATATTCCCCATTATAAAATTATATACGCAGGTGATAATAGAAAGTTAACGCAAATTAAAAATCTTATTAAAGCATAATTTACAACCCATATCGTTAACAATTTATTTAAATTCATTCCCTCTTTGTTTCTCTTTTAATTTACTTCTACACATAAGCACAATAGAAACTCATTCTTCAAATCTTACTCTCCTTTCAACTAACCCTTTAAGTTTCCTTTAACCATTTCTCAAAGTTTAAAAATAGCTTCTAGTTCCCGTAAAACATAAAAACAATTCATATATATTCATAGATAAAATCTGTGTAGTGGTGTAGGTATATATATTTTTACCTGTGTTCGCGTGCCGTCTCTAAGGTCTCATTAAAGCACAAACGTAAACACCTTGTCCACAATTAGTCCAGCTCTAATGGCTGCCGAGATAAGCACGCTGGACGCTTGGCTTTACAATCGTTAACACTGTTTAGAGATTCATTCATGATTTAGGGAGGCTGCGAGGAATTTTACGATCTGTTTTAGACACAAATTAACGTCTGGATAATTTTATGTTTAAGAATTAATTATGCTGTATGGATGTCCACAAAATAAGACTATTCAATTTTTAAAAACTCAAAAAATTAGTTTATTTGAAAAAAATCAGCTGTGGCCACCACAGGACCGACCGCCAAAGTACTTGTATAAAATAAATTCTAGCAGCAGAGTAGAAATAACCTGGCCTAATATTTTCTAATAGAGATATTATTTATCATGGCCATGGAAACGTTACATATAAGTATGAAAAAATTGATGCGAAGTGTGAATTTTCACACATTGCAGGGTTTCGCAGGTATTTAGTAAATAAATGATTATTATTTGGGATGTCAAAACAAATTTTATAATAAAATATTTTTTTGTTAATTTTAATTCAAATGCCTAATACCATTATTTAGATTTCTAAATATGTGAAGTATTTTTTTTTATATAGCAAGGTTCATTATGATTTTGAAAATTGCGCCTATGGCTTCCATTGGTTGTTTTAAGTCATAAGTTCCGCCCTCTGATTTCGTATACATTGAAACAGAATTAAATTATAATTTCAACAATTGCCACTGGTTATTAAATTTACGCTTTTAATATTTAAATGCAACATTTGCCAAAATATAACTAGAATTTTGAAAAAATAATTTAAACAAAATAAAAATGCAAAAAAAAAAACAAAAAATAAAATTGTCTCCGACTGGAAGCGAACCCTATTTTTCAATTTAGAAAGCAAGAATGCTAACCATTACACCATGAAAGCGTATTGGTTTACTGTATTACATAACATATTAAATATTTACATCGTCAACAAAAAAACACAAAAAATGCGTTATTTTCCGAAAACATAATCTGATCAAAAATTCCTGTTGTACTATTCCGGTTCACACCAATGAATATTATTTAGAATTTTTTCAGATTTTTAGTTTAAACCATCTGGACAACAAGGTGAGACAAAAATTTTTTTGCACAATTTTGGCAAATATCGCTTCAATATAATTTATTTTGCAAAAATAAAATTTTGATCGTTAATCCACGTACTAAGGGCTTTCATTTGATACCCTACGCAGAATTTAAAAAAAATAATTATTTTTTGATGAGCACATATTTGTTTATATTTTTAGGGGGATATGTTTTTTAGATGTTTTAGTATTTTTCCTATGTGCAGGTCAAAGAGTTGTATAAGCATGCCAAATTTCAACTCTCTAGGTTTAGCCGTTTGGCTACAATTTTTACCGCACAGACAGACAGACAGACAGATAGACAGACAGACAGACGACAAAATGACGGTATAAGGGTTTTTTGGTCATACCTATAAAACCCTAAAAATAGATACTTAGAATTAAAAAAAAAAAAATCATTTTTTTTCGTTTTATCATAAAATGTCTCAAATAAAAATTGTTAGTTTTATAGGAACTTTTGTTAAATAATTTTTTTCGAAGTATTTTTCTATTATGAAATATTCGCAAAAATCTTAAAATCTACACGAGTAAACTCCCATTTCTAGTCAACCGATTTTTATCAAAAGTTGATCAACTCGATTGATGTCAAATACTTAAATATGAAGTTTCATAAAAATCCTTTCAGCCGAATTTGCTCTGCACGTGTACACAGACCGACAGACAGACAGGCAGACAGACAGACAGACAGACAGATCGACAGGCATCATGCTAAAAATAGTCAAAACGTTATGTAGGGCCTCAATTCATGGAGATCCATCGAAATCTCGAAATGTCAAAATCGGTATGATCACAATACCTCCCTTATATATGTTGGCGGTCGGTAAAAATTACAGAGTTATTTTAGGTATAGGTCCCATTATATTTCGACATAGTCGCCTTTTGCGATCGATGCAAATCGTGAGCCAAGGTATGAGTTTTTTTATACCTGTTTCGAAAAAAATCTCCCGCCAGCTGTCTTATCCATTCTTTGACGGCATGCTTGACATCGTCGTCGCTGGAAAACATTTTTCCGCCAATAAACACCTTGAGAGAAATCATCTGTTCACTTCTCTCCAGCCCCATCGGATTACCATCTGTTCGCTTCTCTGAATTTCGGACATTTACCCCTTCCGAGATTTCCCAATGAGACCAAATTAAGCTTCAATATAGCCAACTCTATTCCAATTATCCAACTACTACACATGTTGTCTATAAAAAAAAAGTGATTTGATACATGCCAAAAGAAGTTTAATTAATTTTGCGATTCATCACAATATATAACGAAGGATCCCATTTCGTAAAAGATTAAAATTGTCATTGTATCGCTCATAAAGTATGCGTGGAGCAATAAAATCAAGTGATGTATATATATTTCAAGCGTTTAGAATTTTTTCATTTATCGTTAACCCCATAAATTCTCAAACAAAAAAATATATTTTCGTATTTTTCAATTTCATCATTATCATTGGGGTCTGGTTGGTGCAAATAACTTCCTGTGAATATTTATCCTTTATCCTGTAAATCTTCATTACTTGTGACATTTTTAAACATCCTATTATCCTTGAGCTCCAATTTCCAGAGTACACAAATATTTTATCGACTTTTCAAAGCGGCCGCGATTACATCGTAACATTTTGTTTTTATGTTCCGCAAGTTGGCAACATGATCGCTCGTTGTTTACACATTCGGTTAAATCTACATCAAATGTCTCTAGAACGAGCTATGCTGGAGCTATAGTCGCTCTATTCTACGTTCCCACTGTTACAGCTCAACTGGTTGTTGGAGAATTTTATGGACATTTGGGTTATGCAAAATTCACTTTTTGTACCGAGCTTAACCAGACAGAAAATAGAGTGGTTGAAAGGGATAGTGAAAGCGTAAGAGCGACAAATTACACCTATATTTTATAGCAGACTTTTGCAAAAATTCACAAAACAAAAAACTTTATGTTAACAGGTCATTTAGGCAAATCAGAATTCTACCAATTTCCGAGTAAAAACGCGCGTTTTCTATTCTAAGTACATTTATGAATTTATCTGCTTAGACATAAAATATCCTGTTTGTGTGGAAGAAACCATGGTTTTTGTATGAACCAGGTATTTTTTAGGGTTTTGTAGGTATGACCATCAAAAAGCCCTTACAGCGTCATTCATACAAGGGCTACCTTTTAAGTTTTTACAAATAACCACTTGATGGCAATATTGAAATATGTCATTACTATATTCGTAAAATTTGACATTTGTTATTGTGAAATCAGTGGCAGTTTAAAAATTGGACAAGTTTATAAAAAAATGTATATTACTCGTGAAGGTTTTCGTTGGATAATTTTCTACGATTTTAGTAAAGGTCTAACATAGCAATAATGCATAGATTCGCTTCGTTCAACTTTTGGTAATGAAGCCCCATCAAAAAAGATTGTTTACAATTGGTTTGCAGAATTTCGTCTGACCGCAAGATGTTTAATTTCCAGCCACAATTTTCAATAATTCCTCCCTTCTTCGTCTCCAGGTTGTTATTGGCCTTCCGATTTTGCGTGTGCCTTGTGGATTCCAATCCAAGGCCATTCTAGGCACGCTAGTCCAAGATTATACGCTAGTCCGCGCTCTCTTCAGGGCATATCCTATCCATTTCCACTTGCACAATTTTATTTCCTTCTGGCTATCTGTTTGGAACCAGAATAGTTTGGAACAGAAATTTTTGATCAGAGCAGTTTTTCGAAAAAAATAGTTTTTTGTCATTGAAAAAATTTTTTTTTTTTTAAATTTATTGTGTGATATCACAAGAAAGCTTTAAGACGTAGATGAAGGAACAAAAAGTAGTTTTGAGATCTCAGAATTATCATTGGTAGCCCAAAAGTCATCCTATTATCACCTCTGTCCTCCCATTTTACCATATAGGCCGTGTCTCCAACGCTATAGCTCTGAAATTTTAATAAATCCTCAATCAAAATGTATAACTATTTATATAAAGATACAAAGTAACAAAATATAAACTATTTTAGATCATGTAGTACCAAGTAACTTCCCAATTTAACGTTATACCTTATCTTCAATAATAAAAAAATAGTGTATTGGGTCCGGTAGTTTCAACCACCTGTATACTATTGATAAAATATTAATTTTACTTACTTAATCCTGAAGCCTTTCTACCTTGCGGTGTAAGGCTGCTAATATTAATAAAAAATATTAATATATGTGTTTATTCTCATAAAGAATTATTTTAAGCAATTCTGTTCCTTATTTATTAATTGTTAATGACTATATTCCTTAAAGAGCTTTATCAGGATTAACCATCTTGTAGTGATACGTGATTTTTGCAAGTGACGTCTTCATTTTTTTCTGAAGTTTCTCGTTATTTTTTAGTGATAAAAGTTCAGAAAATACTTGAAATAGTGTGTTATAATGTGGACTTTAGTGTTTGGACCAAAATTGGAGCGACTGTAAAGGTATTTGTAGAAATTTATGTTAATTTTATAATGTAAGTCATTGTTATGTAGAATGTGCTTGTATGGACAATATAGAAACACATACATGCATACACTATCGGCTATAACTAGAGAAACAAAACTATTTTTTAAATCATTTTCATAAATCCCGATTATTGACTAAATGAATATTGAATTATATTGGTATAGCAACAACAATTTATAAGTTAGAACCTGTTCTTAAAAATATTTGTTGTGCTGGTACAATAAATAAAATAATTATATATATATATATATATATATATATATATATATATATATATATATATATATATATATATATATATATATAGTGGGGCCGCAGACAATATTTAAGTTATTTTGGGGGGTCCCATGCCAGAAAAGGTTGAGAAACACTGGTATAGAGCATGATGTTTAAGGAACTAGGATAGTGAAACTTTTTTGTCAATAAAGTTGTTAAGCCAGATTCGACAAATATTGATTTCGACCACTTTAATTTTTTCAGAATCACCCTATGCTTGGAAAAAACCTAGTGTGGAGGTAAAATCCAACTTCTGAGTATCTTTTTACTTTGTATTTTAAGGAATGGAACGTCACTAGAAAATTAAAGTCTAACATAAAAATTAAAAAAATGTTTTCAGTGAAAAAAATTGGAATATTGCACATTGATATGAACATGAATATTAAGCTCGATTTTTTGATACGATAATTTTTTCGCATATATCTCTCTTGGGGTAAGAAGAATCTATTTCCAATTGTTTTCTTAATATCGTTTGTCTATCCGATAAATGGTCCATCTCTACTCCTAGATGAGTGTCGTAGTGACCATTAGAGATTTTTTGGTCCACCTATAATGTCAATGTCGTACCATTTGCCATTTCCATGTTAGTTTTGGAACTCACATTTATATGTAACATTTAACTTGTGACAAATAAAATCTGAGCAAACAATAAATGTTGAATAATAAACGCATTTCATCTATATTAACATATAACACCTAAAATATCACATTAAATTAAATTAACATTAAATTTGCAATAAAACCACGTGGAAAAAAAGCTCTAAAACCATTTTCACGCTCATTACAGCGCATAAGCCACATTTCCGGAGGATTAAGTTCAAACAAAGCCCGTCAGAGTGCAGTGCTTGCACGTGCATTCGCAATTATAATAAAACATTTAATTTAGACTTACTATTTTCGTATATGAAACTCGCATAATAAACTATAAATAATCAAGTAAAGGTGGCTTTGGTTCGTAGGTGTCGTTCAGATGTTATAATCATGACCGTGAGGACAGGTACGGGTCGAAGGGGTGATTAAAGTGCCCCGTTATTGAGGAAATGCGCTAGAAATGTGCCGACATCGCTAGGAATTCTTATATATATGTGATTTATGTCCTGTTAGTCATTCGCCATTTTCTTTATGACTCACTTGTGAAATGGGAATTTATTTTAATGACTGATGAATTTCATGGGGAAGGGGGAAAAGAGGTGTGAATTGTATGTGTGGGTGGAAATAATAGATGCTTTGATGTTAAATATCTAATATTTAAATTATATCTCTTACGATCTGAGAGATTCATGGAATATGCGACTTTCTCTGGTTATTTATTTTCGTTTTATGTTTATTATGCTCGTGTTTAATATATACACTTTATAATAATAAATAATAATGTCAAATAAACCATCAAACGTTCTACATGACCACAGCAATATTGCTTCTTTCTTTAGAAACATAAGCTAACTTTTCATTTCGTACTATTTTTAGGGCTGAGTGTCAATGTTCGATATTTTTATGATTAACTTCTTCATTTCATCATAATGATGATTTTATTGACAACTATATTCTGTTCAGAATCAAGAAGTTGTAATCATGCAATGTTCACGTGATAATTTTGTCGAACTCTCGTTGTTCGTTGGCTGTTGAGCCGTTAATTTTATGCGACAGCCAATAGGGTAGCGACTTCAATCTTTTACGTGATTCAATCAGACCAATTCTGTAACTCAGTTACTATGATCATAGTAACTAAATTTGTCACTATGAGCAAGGTCAGTTACTATCATGAATGAAAGTTATATTTTTATAATATTTTATCTTGTAGTAACGTTACTACACAGTAACTGAATTGATCTGTATTACTATTTCTGCATTTCGAACAAGGTATAGCAGATTATCAGGTCTGCGTCCAGGATTTATGACTTAACATAACCCCAAACCAATACGGGATCCCGTTCCTATTGTGAGATCATTCATAGATGCATTTTTAATCAAATATATATATTTTTGACTCAAAAAATTCCAAGGACTGGCAAATTTATCGCGGATCAGTGGTTGAAAAACACTGCTATAAATATAATAGGTCTAAAAAAATTTCTTCGGGATCCACAGCTAAATTGTAATATCTAATAACCTGTCAGCCAGTGGGAAGCCTTAATAAAAGATGGAAAGATCAACTGACAAGCCTAACGAATATGATGTATCAGGTGATTGCAAAAGTTCGTGCCCGTGTAATAATGACTGTATCCGTGATTTGGTGAATCCACGGATTTCGACAGAAGAGACAGCATTTCGCCATTTAAAAAAACTTGGCTATACTTCGAAACTCGACATATGGGTTCCGCACATTTTGACAGAACGGAACAAACTGAAACGTGCTTCCACTGCTGTTTCTCACCTTGCCCTTCAACAAAATGAACCTGTCTTGGATCGATAAATAACTGGAGATGAAAAATGGATTATGTATCACAACATAAAAAGAAAAAGAAGCTGGAAGCATGGGAGTGAACGAGAATCTTTAGTAAAATCTGAATTGCATCCAATGAAAGTGTTGGTATGTGTCTGGTGGGATTGCAGAGGAATACTTTATTTCGAGCTTCTTCCACGTGGCAAAACAATAATTGCGGAGAAGTACTGTAAGCAACTCACCCAACTCAATGTGGAAATCCAAGCAAAACGTCCAAGTTTGGTTAATCGAAAAATCATCATCTTTCACCACGACAACGCTAGACCACATGTCGCTCAACAGACACTGCAAAAACTTAGGGAGTTAAAATGGGAAATCCTCCAGCACCCGCTGTATTCCCCTGACCTTGCCCCTTCAGATTTTCATCTGTTCCGTTCTCTTCAATATAATTTGAATGGCAAAAAAATTGTTTCTGTGGAAGAATTCAAAAACTACCTTACTACTTTCTTTGAAGATAAACCACCCAGTTTCTACAAAGAAGGAATTCAAAAACTTGTAAAACGTTGGGAGACAGTTATAGAAAATGATGGGGCGTAAATTATTGATTAATAAAAATGTTTTTCCACGAAAATGTGTTTTATTTAATTTAATTTCAAATCGGGCACGAATTTTTGCAATCACCTGATAGAAGACAAATAGAAAGAACTCATCTAACATTGAGGTCAAAAGTCAGGATTGATAGCACAGAGGTGCAGTTTGTATGTAATTTTAGAATATATTTGAAGAATATATGGAGGAGTGAAGAGGAAATGTAATAAAAAAGAAGTCAAGTTGACAAAAATATTAAATAAAAATTTGATTACATATAACATTTAGGGATTAATTTTAAAATTGTCAAACATCCCACACCAATTAAACTGTAATCTCTAAAAATGTCTCTCTTCCCCGAGTATATTAAAACTTGAATATTCCCCTCCGCAATGTAATAATCTTCAATATTTACCATGAAATCGCCATTTACAAAACATTTGAACAGCGCGGGGCAATCCGGGCAGTCAACATCACTGTTTACCTCATTTCAGGCCTCCGGGATCGATCCCCGTTTGGAGCACACTTGTTTGCGATGTCGTAAGCCCCAAGTTACACATACACTGTCATATAAACAACCTCGACTATGCATAACCGATCCGGAATATTACCGTACAATATTAAGATTGAAATAGAAAAATTTGGTATGGAAAAAAATTCTCTACACCGTGCATTAATTATGATTGGTATTGGTTCACAATATATCGGTAGTTAATGTTGATATAGTGTCATTTGAAATATAAAATTGGGGCAATTATTTATAATTAAGAATCCTTTTAGATGAGCTCTAATACTTAAACCCTATTGAAACATTTCTGCATCTTGCTCTGTAGTATCAGTTCTTTATGTCATCATTCTTGTAGTTTTGTCAAATGTCATTTTCTTTCGCGTATATTACTAGGAATGAGTCCACAGAATCTCTATCGATATCGATCTCGATAGAGTTCATAGTATATCGATAATAGTTAATATCAATTACATATTTTCGAATATCTTATTTTTTTTTTTTTTTTTAAATTTAATGGCCTTTGCTACTGTGGCAATTAGCCAGGACAGTTTTTATTCGAGAAAATTTCCATGCCTGAACGGGATTCGAACCCGAGACCTTCGCAACGCAGAGCACATGTGTTACCACTACGCTACGCCGGTCGGCGAATATCTTATTCGAAAAACATTGATAATTTACAATATCGATATATCTTAGGAAAATTCAAATACCTAGGCACAGTTTTCGCGGAAGATGGAAAAATGGATGAAGAAATTATGGAAAGAGTAGGCGCAGCAGGAAGAATGTTCAACAGCATCAAAGCACCGTTCTTAACTAAAAAAGAAATACCAACTAACATCAAGGTAGAGATCTTCAAAAAAATGACCAATTTTGACATATGCCTCAGAATCCTGGACCACTACAGAGACGCACAGGTCTAAAATAAGAAGCGAAATGAGATTTTTAAGGAAAATCGAAGGTAAAACAAAATTGGACAGAATAAGAAATGAAGTATTTAGGGAAAAACTAGGCACAAAACCAGTAGAGACTATAATAGAAGAAGGACAGCTGGGACATATACACAGAATGAGTGAAGACAAAATAGTAAAAAGAGTTTATGAAGCAAGAAAAGTGAAGAAAGTTAGACCAGGAAGACCGAGGAAAACCTGGCACCAAGAAACAAAAGAAGCTGCAACGAAGAGAGGAGTAAAGTGGGAGGAGATAAGAAAATATACAAAGGACAGAACACGATGGAAAGAAGTATGGAGAACAATACCAGAAAATAAGTAAGTCGACTATAGCCTTACACCGCAAGGTAGAAAGGCTTCAGGATTAAACGAAAAAAACAATATATCTATAAAATTGTTGTAATTGATATACTTCTTCTTGTTTTAAGTGCCACGTCTGTACGACCATGTCGTTGGCGATTACTTGGGCAAAGACAGATCTATCTTCTGCCAATCTAAAAAGTTGCTCTTCATTTTTTATCCCAGTCCAGTTCCTTATATTACGCAGCCAAGATAATTGTGGTCTACAGATTCCGCGTCGATCTTCGATTTTGCCTTTCAGTATTGGTTGGAGAAGCTGATATTTATTTCCTCTTATAATATGACCAAGGTAAGAGATTTTTCTAAACTTGATTGTCTTCAGCAACTTACGGTCTGTTCTTGATCTTTGCAGAAATTCATTGTTAGGTACTCTCTCTACCCAGGAAATTTGGAGAATTCTTCTATGCAACTACAATTCAAAAGCTTCCAGGCGATTTATGGTACTAATCTTGAGGGTTCAAGCTTCAACAACATTTAGGAAGATGGACCTAACATAACATTTGCCATTCTTTGGCGCAGTTTAAGGCGAAGTTTGTCATCACAGAAGAATGATCTCATCTTATTAAGTGGCGCGAGGATTCTTAATTACACTTCTCTATCGAGATCTAGCTCTTCAGTAATAAGACAGCTTAAATATTTAAATATAGCCACTCGTTCAATTTGTCTATCGTCAAGATAAAGATATATATTATCCTGATTTTGGCGGCAGAATACGAGTTTTGTTTTGGCTGTATTAATATTTAAACTGAATCGATCTCCTGCTTCGCTGATTCTGTCAAGAAGCATTTGCAAGTCTGTGATGTTCTCTGTCAGACGGATGGTGTTGTTCGCATACTTAATGTTGTTGATGTATACACCATTAACCTTGACTCCCAACTCGAATTCACCCAAAGCTTCCTTGAAGATTCTGTCAGCATATAGATTGAACAAAAAAGGAGATACATTCCTGACGGACTCCTCGTTGGATTTCCATTTCTGCTGTTTGTGTCCAATCCTGAAGCTTTACACGTTGATGCCAGTACATATTTTTTATAAGGTGGATTTCTTTGCCATCTACACCCACCTTGCATAGCAACTCAATTAATTTATCATGCTGGATCCTGTCAAACGCCTTTTCGCAATCGATAAAGCATACGAATGCGTCCTTGTGCTGATCTTTTGTAGATTTTTGTAAAGGGACATTAAAACTAAAAAGTGCTTCACGAGTTCCAAAATAATCCCAAAGAATTCATATACATGTAACCAAAAGAAGTAAAATTTATGTTTTTTTCTTCTTTTTGTGGTTTTGGCAACTTAGGCCGTTGACAAAAAAATGCTGTTTACTTTTAATTTTAGAAGTTTTGAAGTTAAAAGAGGGAACACGGTTCTCTTCCGAAACTGGTCATCAAGAGAAAACCAAATTCTTAATGGACTATCACAAAAGTAATAAGGATCAAAAAATTAATTAAATCGAAGGTAAAACCGAGCTTGTTGGAATTGGAAACTCGGCTTTCAGAGGAATTCTAAGTACGAAACATGTGGAAGAAACTATTGAAGGACAGCTAAGTAGGCGACGTAAATGAACAATGACAAGAAAACGGAACTTTCGCTAGTAATCGTAGAGGAACCAAGAATAACATGGAACGAAGAACTGAAAAATTAGACCGAAAAAATAAGAATAGAGTGGAAGAAGGCTAAAGACTTGACGATGGAAAACTGGAAAGAGTTATCACTTTAACACAAATTCAAACTCCAACACAGGTGTCAGGCTGACGGTAAAAAGGATAAAGTCTGTAAGTAATTTTTATGGTTGTTTGAATGAATTCTTAAGTTTGTTCTGCAAGTTTTATTAACAATCGATTTTATTTTTAACATGTCAAGTATCTAGGATTGTAGTAGCGAATGTTCTTAAATTACCCCTCGAACTGTGGTAAATGTTATATTGAGGGTTGGCTGTTCTGGTATGGGTAAGATCATGATTCAGCATTTAAAACAAAACCACGCTCACTTGTATTGTGTCAACACGCGCAGGATTCGCGATCCCCGGAGTATGTTACGGAGCTATATGTATCACAGCAGACCAAAGCAACATTGAACTTTTACCTAATTCTTATATAGGTTATTTATAAGTTTTTTTGGTGAAAAATATATGTAATATATGATGTTTTGAGGTGTTTTTGTGACTATTTTTATCATATAAAACGATAAACAAGAAAAACTACTAACAGAAATAGGTAGAAGTTTTGAAAAAGTCTGAAGACAAAGTAATCACACCTTTCTCTTTCATATGATATACGTAGTTTTGAAAGAAAACTTTTGTCAGATATATTCTATCAAGGGGAAGAGTTATGTATGAAAGGACGTGTTGGGACTGAATAGTCCCTACTGGGACCAGTGACGTCCCAAATGTAAGGCGACATCAGGCCTAAAGTAAAAGCTAAAACTGACAAAAACTCATTATTTTTCAAGACGAAAGTATCAGCGTGCCAATTGGAGTGCTCTATTATAGCTGGCGCCCTCCGATTTAGTTATCATAATCAGGTATTAAAATGGCTTATAGGTTTATAGTGCAATTTTGGGCATATCTGTAAGCTACAGATCGTGTCTAAGAAGTTATTTTTATTTTTTTTTTATTTAGGGTATATTTTGGGACGCTTCAACTGCTGTGGTTATTAGCACCCCGGTACATTTACAGCAATTTACATTGATTTACAAAGGTGAATGTTGACATTTACAATCAGGCATATTTACAATTTTATAATATGACATTTAAATTAGGTAATTTAGAAATAATAGAACATTTGGAAATTAAATTTTTCGGAACAGATCTGCTTCTTTGAGGTAGTCTAATAAAATGTTTTAATTTTCTGGGCTTAGAGCTTCATTCAGGTTGTCTGATATATTGTGCTTCCGTCTGAGTTCTTCATATAGTTGGTACTCCAGAATTATGTGTTCTACAGTTACAGTTTTATTGCAGTTGTCACAGTTTTCCACCTCTTTTCTTTTCATTAGATGTTGGTGTGTAATGAATGTGTGGCCAATTCTGAGTCTTTTAAAAACTCTCTGTTCTTTTCTGTTGCCTACTGGAGCCCAGGGTTTGGTGTCTTCTTTTATATGGCGAAGTTTGTTGTTTGTTAGACTGTGCCATTGTCGTTTCCAGTTTTCTTTTATGTCTTGCCTTAAGTTGGATTTGATGTCGCTGGTAGGTACGGATATCGGTGTGATTGGGAGGTTTGCTGCCTCTTTTGCTGCTAAGTCTGCCTGTTCATTCCCTCTTATTCCCACATGTGATGGAACCCACACCAAGGTTACCTTTTTCCCCTGGAGGGCCACGTTATAGAAGTTATCCTGTATCTTCTGGATCAGTCTGTCCCTTTTTTAGCGTACATAGAAAGGTACCTACAGTTTATAGCCGGTTGTGAACGGCTAAGCAGAACCTGTAATTTGTATAAATATTTTACACAAATTATTTGAGATAAGCAGGAATTGAACTCATGTCCGGCCCTTGCTTAGCGGTTAAATGACAGGTATAAACGATTTAATGTTTGCAGATACAGCTTGCCTTTTTAACCAGTATATCTTTATTTATTTTTAGCTTGGATAGAATAGTTACATTATAACAAAGAGAAACATCCATGCCATCACCGGGATTTGAACCCGAGCCCCTATGGTTAGCAATCAGACGCGCTGACCCTACTCCATATTGACCGATCAGAAAAGAGTTATGACGTACTGTGTGAATGTTAGGAAAGTATTACCCACCAGTTCCAGATATCTGCCTTTTTCTTAAAAAATAATAGAAATAACAGTATTTATAAGGCCAGGACACATAACCCATTTGACTGCACACTTTGTTTACGTGTTCAGCTGTCATCAGTTGTCAGTATATCCTCCGCCTGGACAATGGATACGTTACGTAAAGATATTTTATATATATACAAAAAAATAAAATAAAGAATAATTTTATCTACGTGCAGTCTTTTATATGTCATCTGTCATCGCAGCCATTTTATTTACCAAGGGATTGTTGCGCCTGGAAACATTGTTTTCTGGGGCTCGAGCCCGCTCTTAGCGCTCCTGTTTGAACCCAAATATATGCCTTTGCAAAATGACAATTTTGATCATCACAATGGTCAGAAACCGAGCTTTGTATACTAGTTGAGGTGCCTCATTTGGTAACAGGGTTCAATTTTTGTTTCAGGTAGTAAATTAGCTTGACACGGCCCTGGTTGGGCCGCTTATGAGTAACGGTGACACAATCATCACCAGTAGTGAGATGAGCGAGTGTAGTGACGTGGGGGTCGCGAAATAAAAGCTCTGCCTAGCACACAGTCAAGTGCCAATAATGCATGCTACAACCCAAGTCGCGCACGTATGCGAGTCAAGTGGCTAGGTCTTCACAAGCCTTCAACCCCTTCATACCTCCGCGTAAACCACAACCATCAACCCAACCACCCCCACACTCGTGGTAGAAATTTTAAATTAAACCCTCTCTCTCATTGCTTGCCGCTTCTAACAGCAACATATTATAAAATTAATAAAGTGATATTTATGATGGTAATTTTTGGCCTCGCGTTTTGCGAGTTTATTTTAGATTAAAACAGTTTATTTTAGATATTTATAATGGCAGTCCTGGTTACAATGCAGATCAGTTACCAAAATAATAATAAAAAAACACAAAATGTGACGGCGTGGGGGAATTTATTGTTTTAATAATGGTAAATAAAGCGGATCGCAGACCCGCGATAGTGCTGCCGCTACGCGCAGATTACGTGAACGATAATGCAACAATGGAAAATTGGATTTTTATGCCAGGTTACATAAATTACCACATAGGGCGGTGACAACCAACGAATGCTTGTTTCTACCGTTCGTTACGTACGCGTTTTCATGAAAAAATATAAATAAAACACACCCTACAATTGTATCACTGACCCTCCTCATTCCCCTCGAACATTCATCTCTTGTTCTTCATCTGTCCGGTGTTAAATACAAACAATAATACCGGAAATCACACATTTTGGTTAAAATCACAGCCTACTGTATTCTGCTTTTTAAAAATTTCTAACGCTAGTTCATAACTGGACAGTTGCTAAGCTATGCGCTGTCATTTTAAGTCCCCGCGGACAATGTGCGCTAATAAATAATGATAACAGTGTAGAAATAAACAAAACTGGCGGAAATCACACACGTTAGGATTATCACGTATAAATTTAATTATTTCTATCTTTTTAATATGCGAAGTTTATTCTATAGCCCCAAGAGTTTTTATGTGTAGATGAATACAGATTAAAATTTATATCTATTCTTTTTTATATATTACCAGGTCTACAAGTATGAAATGCGGATTTTTTTTTTCAAACTTGCCGCGCAAACAGAGTGTATAGTTCAAGGTTTCAACACATATGGCGTTTTGTTAAGTTATCATTAAGTGTCAAATGAGAATAGGTTATAATTTGAAAAGTGATCATATAGTTTTGTTTTACTGTGTTAAAAATGTCAAATTTTCTGCCAAATAAAAAGCATTCGCGGACAGTACTACT
This sequence comes from Liopterus haemorrhoidalis, assembly GCA_963971575.1. NCBI lineage: Eukaryota > Metazoa > Arthropoda > Insecta > Coleoptera > Dytiscidae > Liopterus > Liopterus haemorrhoidalis. The sequence continues at coordinate 9,959,435 of OZ020618.1, read as the reverse complement.
GTTTTGTTTTCATTTGAAAAAAACTGCTGCTGAATCATACCGACTGCTGCGAGAAGCTTATGGTGAATATGCTCCATCGCAAGATACGTGTGAACGATGGTTTCGACGTTTCAAAAGTGGTGACTTTGATCTTACAAACAAAGAACATGGAAAACCTCCAAAAAAATATGAAGATACAAAATTGGAAACATTGCTACAGGAAGACGATAGTCAATCACAAAAACCACTAGCAGAGCAGTTAGGCGTTAGTCAACAAGCTGTTTCCAATCGCCTACGAGAGATGGGTAAGATCCAGAAAGTCGGCAGATGGGTTCCACATGCATTGAATGAGAGGCAGATGGAAAAACGCAAAAACACTTGTGAAATTTTGCTTGCATGATACAAAAGAAAGTCTTTTTTGCATCGTATCATTACTGGCGATGAAAAATGGATTTATTTTGAAAATCCCAAACGCAAAAATCATGGGTGAACCCAGGCTCACCATCCACGTCAACTGCAAGACCGAATCGCTTTGGCAAAAAGACAATGCTCTGTACTTGGTGGGACCAAAAGGGTGTGGTCTATTATGAATTGTTAAAACCTGGTGAAATAGTTAATACCCAACGCTACCAACAACAACTGATCGAATTGAACCATTCGCTGCTCATAAAACGACCAGAATACGAAAGAAGACAGCACAAGGTAATCTTTATTCACGATAACGCTCCATCACATAAAGCAAAAGCAGTTTGCAACACATTGGAGGCACTCAAGTGGAAAATGCTACCCCATGCCGCTTACTCACCAGACTTGGTCCCTTCAGATTACCACTTGTTCGCATCGATGGGTCACGCACTTGCCGAGCAGCACTTTTGTTCATATGAAAATGTGAAAGAATGGCTAGATGAATGGTTTGCGGGGAAAGGGGAATAGTTCTACTGGCGAGGTATTCACAAATTGCCTGAAAGATGGGAAAAATGTATAACTTCTAATGGAGCATACTTTGAATAAATAAACTTTTACTCTTCTTTTGAGTTTAATGTGTTTTATTTAAAAAAAAATCCGCATTTCATACTTGTAGACCTGGTATAGGACATCCATTTACGAACCGCCTTGTAAAAACGGATAAGGACTAGGATACGGATTTTTATTTTTGCGGATCATCCACGGGTACGGATACGGATACGAATATCCAGGAAACTATTAGTTTTAGGATGCTAGTAATTATTTTTTGTATCAAATCTGGTATGTGTAAAATTTTTTGATTCTCCACTGAATTCATGTATTATTCGTATTTCAAATATGAAAAAATACCCACTGAAATGTTTTCAGTTCAGCTGAAAAAAAATATAAACGAACATCGAACACCATAATGTAATCAAACGATGTATTAGGAACAATATCAATATCAAATCAGTCGAACATCAATATTCATTGACAATCTCTCTAAAATTTCCATAGAAACATAATTCCAAAAACCGATTTTCATCCCTAATACGTTGAAAATCATCAATACAATTTCCCAACGTAGCTCTCCTATCAATATTTGATATGCCTACAGAAAAACAAATCGTACTTTTCAATCGGTTTTTACTACCTACCTCAACATGGTTTTCCATTATAAGCGCTTAGAAATTCTGAAAACACAACACAGTGCCGCCGAATACGGGACATGGAATACAGATAGGGTGCATAGTAAATCAAATAAAATATTCACAACACTATCACCATCACTGAAGGTGATTTTAACCAATATTTTACATGTCAAAACTTGTCAATTCTAAAATAAATATTTGGAGATTACTACGAACAGAGTCGTGAAGCCAGGAGCTTTGTCCCCGGCCTGTAATAGTGCATAAAATCACAATAGATACATGAAATTTCTTTAGAGAACAAAAATTTAACTGCGATGCCCAGTGTCATTCTTAAAAAGTTGACAATTGTTAACATTTGTATACAGACTTTAAGCATTCTTTAATGAAAATCAGTTACAAAATTGGTGATAGTGCTATCAAAAAATTATTTCAAAGTATAATTACACATTTTTACTCAGAAAAAGACAATGCAAATGAAAAATGTCGTAGTAGTTTGACATATTTGTTGTGATCTTGAGATATTTTCAGCACTTAAGATGTATAATTTGGCCCTGATCGTTTAATAATAATGTTTAAGTAACATTGTTTTATTCTGGGTCATCTATATCGTCTATGGCAGAATTTGACTTGCCAAGATATCTTTGGAAGAACTTAATCGTCTACGAACTGTACTTAGTCTATGTCAGTGGTTCTCAAACATATTTGGCCTACCGCCCCCTTTTCAGAACAAAATTACTCAGCGCCCCCTGGAAATCTACATTCTTTAAACGAACAAACAGAAAGATATATGTATCTATATTTCTACCTACGTTCTAAAATATAGTGAAGAAAGATGTTGTAAATAAGACACCTTGAAGCTTGAAATTAAAAATTATTTATTAAAATCATATTCTCATCTAATGAGAAGGATAAACCTGGTGCGCTTCTATCAATGTATCAATCCTCGGCTCTATTTTTGTCAACAGTATTCTTAAATCACCGCGATTAGCAATTTGCAGTCGGTTTCTTTTTTTTGTTAATAGATTTGTGACCGCACTGAACCCACGTTCAACTAAATATGACGAAGAAAATGCAATCAACAACTTTTGTATTATAACCCATAACCCAGGATAAGCTGTAGGAATCTGCTTTTGCAGCCAGAACTGTCGGTAGCCGTCTTTGAAATTAAATTTCAATTCGTAATTTGTTGTTACTTCCATCAGTTCTTCTTGTAATTTTGGATTGCACTTGAAAAAGGATCCAAAACCCAATCGGGTATGTTCATTTTAAAAATATCCATCTAAGTCATGACAATAGGTAAGCAAGTCTTCATCATTTTCAATGCCCCCTAAATGCACCCGAGGCTACTATCGCCCCCCCCTGGATCGTTCCAGAGCCCCCCGAGGGGCGGTATCGCCCACTTTGAGAATCACTGGTCTATGTGCTAGCCTCTTAATCAAGTAGGGATACTCTAAGACGCAAGACGTATTTACAACCACCCATCCCAAACTATGGAGCACATTATATCTTCTTGCCCTATTTAAGGCTTTAGCGAGAACCCAGAGGACATAGACAACTTAACTGTGGTCTTCAGAGCGTCAACAGTGTGGATATTGCTTTGTAGTATTTCAATTAGGTGAAAAAAAAGATGTTTTATTTTGTAATGGCTCAATTTTTATATCAATATCGTTTTACACTAAATTTTTTCCGTAGAAGGTGAAATTATTAATTTGTTTCTGCATATCATATGTAATTGTGCTCGTATTTAGATAAAACGTCCAACAATTTTTCTTGAGACTTGCAACGGCATCTTCGTTCGGAGCGTATACTCCTATAATGACAACTTCGTGGCTCATCAAATTCATGTGGATTTGCAAAATTCTGTCTGTGATATGTTCCCAAGATTTTATAAAACGCTTGTATTTCTTGTGGATGGCTCCACTCCGCGCACTTTCCTCTTTTGCAACCCAGATGTAAATGTGGATGTACTTATTTTTCTCATCTGTACCTGTACCTTTCTTCTTTGTTTCTGTGAGAGCGGCAATGTCAATGTTCAGATTATTTAGTTCTTCTAAAACTTCGTCATATTTATTGTTTAAACTCTGCATGTTCCATGTACCTATTCTCATTGTCCGTTTTCTCGTTTTTGTTCGTCATAATGTTGATCCAATCGATATCCGAGGCTTGGCATAAGGAAATTTAGCCGTATACATTTGATTTTAATAAATATGATTTTAATAATTAGATCGATATTTGATTGTATAAAAACTTGGACTTATTCTTTAGTTGAACAGTCCCAAATGAGCAATCTAACAGTCCAATTGCGACGCTCTATAATGCAAAATGCATTGACACGATTCCGACATGAAACATGCAACCGAAACCCAAATATAATTACATCGTATCAGGCGTGAGTGACGCGACAATCCACGTGTGAGCCAGTGACACGTGTCAACGCCATCAACCTGTCCCCCCTTTTGCCCCGCGGCACACCCCCGCGCAACCCCTGCGGTGCTTTTAATCCACGACAAATGACACTTCCATACACATGGGGGTCATTTGTATAAGAGACGCCTATGGTACCATTTCGATTTAGCACCGTATAAACTAAACTAGTATACGCTTCATGGATTGCGCTAATAGCTATAAATGATAGAAATTTGTAAATAACTAATCTTATTACTTATATAGTGAGGGTGATCGTGACTAATATCAATTATAACTTTGTTTTAAATTTAAATATTTACTTTCAGTTTTGAGAGCTTTGAATGTCAACTTCAATTCAAAAATACAATGTATCTTGGCAAAGTAGATGACACAACCTCACAAAATGGACTGAAAACGATGGCGACCAAAAAGAAACATTAGACCTGCATTATTTTCGCGGTTCAATTGAAGTAAAATGCTGCTTCAATAGCCAATATCATTTGTTCAGCTTTCAGGGGAGATTTTGTGATGAATAAAACGTATAAAAAGTGGTATTAGAGGTTACAAAACCCTTGATACCACAATCACTAACAAAGTGATATTTTAGATTCCTCGATCAATATTTCGAAATGTCGCGAAAGAGATAAAGATTTCTTCCTTGGGATTGGAAGTCCTCCCTCATGGATTGTCTTCATCGAATCTAGCTCCGTCACCTAACTGATATGCTTCAAAATAGTCGAAAGTTTCCGAAAAAAACAATGACAACATTTTTTCGAGAAGAGATTCGTCAATTGTCATAGCAGTCAATTGCAGATAGAACAAAGGCATCGAAAATAATGACAAATATTTTGGGGTATTCTAATGCAGCGTTTCTCAAACAGGGAGCCGCGAAGCCACACAAGATCGAAGAATAAAAATGTGCTATATACTCGTGAACAGAGTGTGCATCTACATGATTCGGTCGAAATATTTCGCGGACCGACAGGAATTTTCTACGGACTGGTACCGGTCCGCGGACCACAGGTTGAAGAACACTGCACTATACAACTCCGATCTTGCGTCAAGTTATTATCATTTTCCCCTCCATCTCATTGACTTTGATACATACTCATCATCGCATAATAATATTAAGAATAAATTTCGATTAAAATAATTCTTGAGGGCAATATTATAAAATTAATCCGGTAATCTGCACAGTAATATATATCGAAAACTGAATATCCCCCATTTACCGTACAGTAGCCAGTGGGTGGTATGTCATTGATGCTCCCCCCGGGTCGATATTACATTGTTAATTATGTAGGATATCGACCAGTGGCTGAGAGCAATGCAGGGGGGATGGCGGACAGGGGGCATTCTCCGTAATAGAGTTAAGCGAGAGGTACAGTGATCCGCAAGATTATGTGCATCTGATTTCACTCCTGCTCACTGACTAGATGCGATCTGACACAGGTTACGTGTATGGACCAGATCGTTTGTTACAGTTAGACTAAGTGCTTCAAGGATTCAATGTACAACTGAGAAGGATTTTGGGAGATGCATTGTTGTTTACATTTTAGAGCAACCATGGATTTAACCTTGTTCATGCTATATTGAAACGTAAATAAGGTTACCTCCTTTAAAATATATATACTGTATATATTAAATTTTTAAAAATTGATGTGAAGTGTGAATATTCACACATTTCAGGGTTTCGCAGGTATATAATAGTTGAAGGCGGTATGCTGAGTGTGTAGGACAAATTTTACTTTGTAGTAATCACGGCAAAATGAACGACATTTTTAAAATAATTTATCGTCTGTTAATCATATAATAAGACTGGTTATTAAATTTACGTTCTTAAAAATTAAATACAACATTTGTCAAAATATAACTAGAATTTTGACAAAATAATTTCAACATAATAAAAATGCAAAAAAAAAACAAAAAAAAATAAAATTCACTCCGTACTCGAACTCGAAACACTTCGTTTCCAGTGCATTTTAGCTTACGACACCAATGCTCTAACCCATTGCGCTATCGCACGCCTTGCATGTGAGTGTCTTACATTGGTATAACTTTTGTACTTTGTGAACCAAAAACCACAAAAAATGCGTTATTTTCCGAAAACATAATCTGATCAAAAATTCCTGTTGTACTATTTCGGTTCACACCAATATACATTACTTAGAATTTTTTTATATTTTTAGTTTAAACCATCTGGGCTACAGGGTGTGGGACAAATTTTTTTTGCACAATTTTGGCAAAAATCGCATCAAAATAATTTATTTTGCAAAAATCATAATTTGATCCTTAATCCACGTACTAAGGGCTTTCATTTGATACCCTACTCAAAATTAAAAAAAAATATTTTTGTTTTCGATGAGCATATATTTGTTTATATTTTTAGGGGGGTATGTTTTTTAGATGTTTTAGTATTTTTCCTATGTGCGGGTCAAAGAGTTGTATAAGCATGCCAAATTTCAACTCTCCAGGTTCAGCCGTTTGGCTACAATTTTTACCGAACAGACAGACAGACAGACAGACGACAAAATGACGGTATAAGGGTTTTTTGGTCATACCTACAAAACCCTAAAAAAAGTATGGTCTACACTCTATGACTTTGCTTTATTTCAGCGTTTTCGAAACTTTTCAGGCAAAGGCCCGGTATGTTTTGTAATATTTTCCGCGGCCCACTCTAATGCATATATTAAAATAATGTTGAGCAACACTGGCTTTATAAGAAATGAAGAAATTCGAGAATATCCTAATTATTTTAAATCAAAATCATATTATTTAATATATTATTGTACTTAATATTAAACAAACACAGACAAATAAATTATTAACGTTAGAATATTATATTTTAATTAATTGTTAAATTAATTTCTTGATAGCGTATATGTTTAATATCTTTCCTTTTTTCCCCTTATATAAACAAGCGAATTTAACGAACTATTTACAGTTTGTTTCTCTTCAATTTCATTTGTTTCAGTATTCTTTTGTTTCTGTGTTTTTCATCTTAAATAGGACGCCGAAGAGTAAATATATTTATTTACTCCTATGGAGGGTAAATACGGTATTCGATGTATTTATTTTTTATCTTATTCGTACAATGTTGCTCCATAATATATACTCACAATAGAATTACATCAGACAGAACAGGAAAAAAAAGAATATCTACTATATTTGGTTCATATAATGGTAAATGAAGTACTTCCACCAGAATTACTTGAAATTACTTGTGTACTAGGTTTAGATGTGTTTCTCAACCAAAAACGCACCGCAGATCAGTATGATATATAATTTTCTAACGCGGACCACTAATAAAAATTGTTGGATAATTGGTGGAACCCTTTACGGACTAACAATATTCCGTGGAACCCTAAGATTGAAAAAAAAAAAAATTGGAAATGTTTTATTAAGTATTGCTCACCTCCAAAATATAAGTGATGAGCAAAAAAAACCAGTGGCGAAAGGAGACCTCCGCTAGACTTGCCCTCACATAAAAAAAATAATAATAAAAAAAAATACATAATTTTTTTTTAATTTAAAAGAAGATTTAGGTAATTCTTCAAAAATACATCAAATTATGTCATATACAAATTTTTGTCCAAAGCTTGGTTTAGTAGTTACGAATTTTTTTAAATTTTAAAGTTCAATAACTTCCGTTTCCGGTTTCGGATTTTAATAAAAAACAATAGGGTTCTTCCCAATTATTAGGAGAATTTTTTAGTACCAGAACGAACTCTTTAAGTTAAGTTTTTTTAGTTATCGTGTATACACACAGACACACACACAGACACACACACATACGGACGGCAATTCGAAAATAGGTTTTTTGGATTCCCTGGACCATGAAACGTGTTCATCAGTCAAAATCTCGACATCGAAAATTTTCGCGATTACAATACTTGCCCCTTATATATTAAGGTCGGGCAAGTAAAAAACGGTCCTCACCTCCAAAATTCAAGTAATGAGCAAACAAACAAAAAGGTCTTCACGCGAGGGGGAAAAGTATAAACCGTAATTTGAATTTTAAGAAAATGCTCGCGGAACCCGTTAGGACCTTGTGTGGAACCCCAGGGTTCCATCCAATACAGTTTGAATATCGCTGATCTAGAAAATATTAAGACTTATTCGTTTTGGGTATTTTAAAATTGTGAAAAATTTTAATATGGCGTGATTTATAAAAAATTTCATCTTTACATGGACGTTTTTTAAAAACGAAATGCGATAATTGACCTAATTGACTTGTCACCACATTTTGAAAAAAAAAAATTGATATTAAAATTTTTTTAAAAATATTTTTATAATTCCTAACGAAACCAGTGGCGAAGGGAAACCTCCGCTAGACTTGCCCTCATAAAAAAAAATAAATAAATAAATAAAAAAAAAAATTTAATTTAAATTTTTTTTTTTTTAAATATTTAATTAAATCTTCAAAAATACATCAAATTATGTTCTATACAAATTTTTGTCCAAGGCTTACTTTTTTTGGTTTACTTGTTACGAATTAATTATCATGACCATGGAAACGTTACATGAAAAAATTGAGACTTGGAAAAATTTTAAATAATTTTATAAAAAAATTTCAAAATTTTTCGTTTTATCAAAAAACGTATCAAATAAAAGTTATTAGTTATTGCATTTATAGTAACTTTTGTTCAATAAATTTTTTCGAAATATTTTTCTGTTGCTAAATATTCGCAAAAATCTTAAAATCGACACGAGTAAACTTCCATTTCTATTCAAACGATCTTTATAAAAAACAATAGGGTTCTTCCCATTTGATAGGAGAATTTTTTAGTACCAAAACGAATTCTCTAAGTTGAACCGTTCTTGAGTTATCGTGTATACATACAGAAACACACACAGACACACACACACACATACGGACGGCACTTCGAAAATAGGTTTTTTGGATTCCCTGGACCATGAAACGTGGTCATCAGTCAAAATCTCGACATCGAAAATTTTCGCGATTACAATACTTGCCCCTTATATATTAAGGTCGGGCAAGTAAAAATGGTTAGAGATAGAAATCTGCGGTTAGAATTTTTAAAATTCTCGCACGCTGTTTAGTCTGAAAAAAAAATAATAGCTTTAATAAACCCGTTATTAATTTTTTTACGGGCAGTAATCCAAAACCCTTGAAAATGGACAAAAATCGAAAAAGCCGTAAGCAAAAATTTTTTGTCTCCGATATTATTTAAAATTGGTAGAAATATGTATTTTTGGTCATAGATCAATAATATTTCTTATCAATAATAGTCTTTTTTGAAGTTTAGGCAAAAGTTATAGAATTGGAGGCAAAGAACTGACCCAAATCGGCCAAAATAAGTTTTATGGCGGTTTCATACCCTCCCAGATACTTAGTCATTAGTATCTTTTGATTAGGTCATTTCAAATAATTCTGGTTGAGGTAATAACTTGACTAAATCGAAAGAAATAAGATATAAAGAATAAATTAGAATAGAAAACATTAGTTGTCCGAGAATAATAATTTTTGACATATCCCTTCTGCCCTAATGGACATCAATTTAACATCTAATAAAACAAAGGGCTACTCTCGTCCTATTGCGTATACTAGATTCCTGATTGAGCTCCTGATGGTACTTGTGTCCGGGAAACAACCCTTTCCCTTCAACATATCAGGGGATGAAGTGCGTGGTAAGAGGAGAGGGGGGGGGATGCGGGTTAGTCTACTCGATATACACATCAAACCACTTGCATATATCCGATACTGCGAACGCTGTTTGATTAGTATTGTCAGTTGCACATCGTCCGAATATTAATTAGGTTTGACACGAGCAACCGACGACTTGGGGACGCCATTACGACATGACGGACGTCGCGTCCGAATCATATCATGTATGGTTTTTGTTTGATTAATTATAATTGATTGCTCTTACTAGTTTACAAACAATAAAACGGAAAAAAAAAATATTGCAACAAAAATATTGATAGTGACAATTATTAATGTCGATATAGTCTCATTTAAAGACTAATATTGGGATAGATATTGATAACTAGTTGATGTGCCCCTATATAGTATATTTTTTGTTAAATACTCATAAGTGATGATGATAATTGTGATATTTCAAGTGCATAGGTCCTGCATTCAAGAGAAAATAATTGTTTCTTCATTGTAATAGTATATTGTGTAACAAGCGCAGAAAGTATACATTTGCCGATTGAGAAAGATACTCGCTACACTCACGCGGCAATCTTTCGAAATTGGCAAATGAACTTTTTGCGTGTGTCACACACAGTGATGGGCGTTTACACGTAAACTTTAATTGTTTACGTTTACGTGTAAACTTATGTAAACAATTGGTAAACTTGTCAACAATGTAAACTGTCAAATAATGAGGTTAGTTTTAGTTATTTAATATGAATAATAGAGAGTTAATGAACAAGTATATTCAGTTCAAATAATAAATTTATTAAAAAAATGGTGGGAAGAAACCAAAGGAATAGCTATGAAGAACTAGGTTTTGTTTTAAATAAAGAAGAAGAACGGAAATATAGTGCGTTATGCAAAATTTGCAATGAATCTTTTTGTTATTAAAAATATAGGCTGATTTTCTTAAAGGTGAAATTTAATGTATTTGTTATTAAAAAATTAAACCCCTATATAATGATGCATATTCGATTTTTATTAATGTGTATATTGACTTGTCTTAATTTTATATACTTACTTTTTATTTTAAAAATGTTTCATTAAAATTTTACTATTTATAAAAATGTATTGATAATGAGGTTCTGTAATTCATAACAAGTGCGCATGTCTAAATCATTGTTTACATTTTTTACGTTGTTTCCATTGTTTACAAGAATTTTTGTGTTTACTTTACATCAATTGTTTACGCGTCAACAATGAGGTAACTTACATCATGTACTTTACGCGCCCATCACTGGTCACACATACTATTTTCTCTTCGAACATCTATTTAAAAAAATTCAAAAAATAAGAAATATAAATCTTTATTTATGTTAGATTTATATATATCAGCGTTCGACCGGGGGTTGGGAAACACTGCTCCAGGTAACTATCTGACAGATAAGGTTATATGATACTTTCTGTGCTGAATAAATGTCATCCTGTCTTTTCACTGCTTGGTAATGACATTTATTCAGAAGATAAAGTTCCAGATAACATTATCTGTCGTATAGTTACCTAGTGGTTTAAATGAAGGTGGAAAGAAGGTCATATTGCCCGGGGGCGGACACCTTAGCCCTCCAAATAAACCCGTAAATAAAAAAAAATAACCTGTATAAAATTCTCGAGAGATAACTCCAATATACTTCCAATAGTAATTTTCAGCCCTTTCTGAGATCTCAGAATTATCATTGGTAGCCCAAAAGTCATCCTATTATCACCTCTGTCCTCCCATTTTACCATATAGGCCGTGTCTCCAACGCTATAGCTCTGAAATTTTAATAAATCCTCAATCAAAATGTATAACTATTTATATAAAGATACAATGTAACAAAATATAAACTATTTTAGATCATGTAGTACCGAGTAACTTCCCAATTTAACGTTATACCTCATCTTCAATAATAAAAAAATAATGTATTGGGTCCGGTAGTTCAATTTCAACCACCTGTATACTATTGATAAAATATTAATATATGTGTTTATTCTCATAAAGAATTATTTTAAGCAATTCTGTTCCTTATTTATTAATTGTTAATGACTATATTCCTTAATGAGCTTTATCATGATTAACCATCTTGATATGTAGTGATACGTGATTTTTGCAAGTGGCGTCTTCATTTTATTCTGACGTTTTTAGTTATTTTCAAGTGATAAAAGTGCAGAAAATACTTGAAATAGTGTGTTATAGTGTAGACTTTAGTGTTTGGACTACATGCAGACCAAAATTGGAGCGACTGGAAAGGTATTGTAGAAATTTTTGTTAATTTTATAATGTAAGTCATTGTTATGTAGAATGGGCTTCTATGGACAATATAGAAACACATACATGCATACACTATCGGCTATAACTAGAGAAACAAAACTATTTTTTAAATCATTTTCATATATCCCGATTATTGACTAAATGAATATTGAATTATATTGGTATAGCAACAACAATTTATAAGTAAGAACCTGATCTTAAAAATATTTGTTGTACTGGTACAATAAATAAAATAATTATATATATATATATAAAGTTTGACATTTTTTACTGTATACGTACTCAAAATGTTTTGACTTACAAGCGCGATTTGTGTTGTTTACAGTAACTTAAAAAAATTCATCTCGGCTAAAAATGAAATTAAATCGTGAACATTTTTAAGCGATTATTTTTTACAACTTTCGACGTGGATTAACCCAACAACAGTGCAACGATGAACTTAATTAGACTTAGGAGATGAAGCACCATTAAGGACTACTGTTTATCGATGGTTTGCCGACTTCAATCATGGCCGTAGTTCGCTTAAGGACGAATTTCATGAAGGTCGTCCAAAATCGGTTATTGTTCCGGAAAACATTGATGCTGTACGTGAACTGATATTGCAAGATCGTCATGTGATTTATCGTGAAATTGATGTATCCTTGGGTATAGTGGGACCAGCATACATTCACTATTGCTTAAACATTTGGCCGTCAAAAAGATTTGTTCGCATTGGAGAGCTTGTTCACAATGCGAGCTCTCACAAATCAGCTCAAACAAGTGACTTTTTGAGCACTCAAAACATCGATTTGATGGGTAACCCGCCGTATAGTCCTGATTTGGCACCAAATGACTACTTTTTATTGCCGCATATCAAGAATAAATTGCGAGGGCAACGTTTTTTGACACCTGAAGTACTAGGTATTGTACAACGTGCGCAGTCCGTGTACTTCATTTTATCAAACCTTGTATGTGTGGTATTAATAATGTAGTGACCCTATAATTTAAGACTTATGAAACATAACTAGAAAATGATTAATAAGAAATTTTATTAGTTTTATTTATAATTTATGTGTGTATTTATTGGTTTGGTTATTTGTCGATATTGAAATACGTAAGGTAATGTCAAAATAAATGTGTAAAATTGTTTAATGGATATCCATGAAAATATATGGACCGTTAATATGGAATTTGTTTATATCGAAGTTAATCAAAGATATGGAATATTGCCAGAATACTTGGAAAATAATAACAGAGAATTAAGAAATTTTCAGCTACAGTTACACTTTCAAAAATTAAACTAAAAATTAAAGAAATAATAAAATATTATATCCAAAATGTCATCATTAACAAATCTTGCTCAAAATTACAAAGACGGACAGTAAATATGATCAATTTAGGTAATTAGGTTATGTTTAGTTAGTTAAAATCTAAGACAGCAGAGTTATAAAAACGATAATAGATAGAAAACATTTTACGATGCCATGTAGTTGGTTTAAAGACATACAGATGTCGGACTATTCGTAACCTACTAATTTCTAACTGCTGTAAACGGTACATAGAACGTTAAAACAATGTATAAAAACATAACGCACAACGTGACAACGAACAGTCTACAACGGGTTAATTGAAAGAGCTCTGAATGCGGCTTTAGTGTAATATAGTGGTTCTTAAACTGGGGTCCGCGTAGCCATTACCGGGGGTCCGCGAAATAATATTGACATTACATCCCCCAATTTTTTGCATTTATTCAAATAACTTATTTAATAAAAATACTATATGGTCAAGACTTTTTGTATTTGTTGTTATCTAACTAGTTATTGACATAACTAAACAATAATTAGTAAAAATTTAATTACTTTTATTCAACTGCAAATTATTTACAGAAAACATATTATAATAAGATCTATTTTGACTAATATTTGACCAAGAAATGTTTGTATGAGTATAACTTTTTTTAATTCTTTTTACTATTATTTTTATTCATTTTATGTTTTTTATTCTATATGCTAATAAAAATCTTCATCTCCATAAATGCGCAAGACCATTTATTAAAATAATCAGCGATACATTTTTACCGATATTTATTATAACGTAGTACCTACCTATGAGATTATTGAGCCAGAAATCAAGTCTCAAGAATGACGTAAACTGCCTAGAGTTGGGATGGGTCCGCAAAAAAAATGTTGTTACAGAGGGGGTCCGCGGACTACATAGGTTTAAGAACCCCTGGTGTAATAGATACAGAACTGGCAGCTTTAATACCTCAAAAACAATGCCACCGAATCGTCATAAGGAGACCTACGCTTCAGAAGGAGCAACAGCAGAGATGATAGTAAAAATAGTTTTTAATAACACAAAATTAGCCGAGTTTCCCCTGCAAGTAACGCGGCATTAGGATTAAAAGAATTCAATACATTTTATCGCAATTTTTAAGTGGTCAAGATGTCTATCGTTACAATTTACCCGATCTCTGCCAACTGTAATTCTCGGTAGAGCAGTTGCAATGGCCAGTAGGCATTGTATTTTTACTTAACAATTGGCGTGTCATTTGTGTTATATACCTTGCAGCCACCTTGCTCCTAATGTCTGTGATCTGGGACGGACGTGACGTCATGCATCATTACGTCACCCGCAAGGCGCTTCCCGCCAAATTGATACTTGATTATAGACGCTTTTACTGGGGGTCATAATGTTGTATTAGCTAGAGATGGGGTACTAACGTGCTGGACGTATCTTTATTACAGAATTGATGGATGAGACTAGTACGTGGTGAAACAGAAACATGGTATTTGCTAATATCTGGTATTAAATTAACCATTTATGCTACCTCATTCTAACTGGATATTTCCAGTATACCATAAAATAGAAAATGAAAAATATCTCCTATGTTGATGCGTTCGTAAGTTTTGGTCTGTGATTTGAGACTTTTGATAGCACATTATGATATGTGGTAATAGCCACAGATGCTGTTTGCCAATTATAGCTAACTAACTTCAATAGCAATTTCAGAAAAAATTAACGTAGATTATGATTGTAGTTTTCGAACTTTGGACCAACCAGAATCTGTAGTCTGAAGATTGATTACTAAATGAAATATAAAAAGTACAAGAAGATATTTTCGTGTGTGATACTCGGCCTTGCGTACAATTTTCGAACATCTTTGTTCTTACGGATTCTCTAATAAGCATTAATTTGAATGGGTCCAAAGTTTCAGCGTAATATTTTATTTTCGAAAATTCAAGCCCATGCATGCACTTTTGCTCGTTGCATTTTATGGGAAGTGATTTTTTACGTCCAAGAAAAACCTTACCTCCACCCAAAATTTGCTTAAATCATCAGTTAATATATTAAAAGGTCCTTCAACTTTTTCAGGCAGAGATATTAATTTTTACTAATATATTTACAATATTTTTGTTGCTATTATATTGAAAGACAGTCAAAAAGAATTAAAAATACAATGAAAAACTAATAATATATCTTGTAAATCGTAGATTACCTTTAAATAAAAAAAATCAGCTTTGGCCACCACAGGACCGACCGCCATCGTAATGTACTTATATAAAATACATTCTAGCAGCAGAGTAGAAATAACTTGGCCTAATATTTTCTAAAAGAAATACTACTATATTTATCATGACCATGGAAACGTTACATATAAGTATGAAAAAATTTCGAAAAATTTTACAGAAATTATTCAAAATTTTTCGTTTTATCAAAAAACGTATCAAATAAAAGCTATTAGTTATTGCTTTTATAGCAACTTTTGTTCAATAATTTTTTTCGAAATATTTTTCTGTTGTGAAATATTCGCAAAAATCTTAAAATCGACACGAGTAAACTCTCATTTTTAGTCAACCGATTTTTACCAAAAGTTGATCAACTCGTGCCATTGTTGGCAGAAGCTTAAATATGAAGTTTCATTAAAATGCTTTCAGTCGAATTTGCTCTGCACGTGTACACAGACAGACGTACAGACGGACAGATAGACGTACAGACGGACAGACAGACGGACAGACGGACAGACGGACAGACAGACCGACAGACATCATGCTAAAAATAGTCAAAACGTTATGTAGGGACCTCAATTCGTGGAGATCCATCGAAATCTCGAAATGTCAAAATCGGTATGATCACAATACCTCCCTTATATATGTTGACGGTCGGTAAAAAAAAGCTGGGAAAACAGGTAAAATACAACTCGTGTTCATGTAAACAAATACAACAGTTTATTGTCACTTTCGAGTGTTCCAGCTTTGCCGCATATGGCGCTACGATTCTAAAAAGTTTCCCGTATGATGTCCCAGAGTTTGCCACGCATAATTTTTGGGAATCAACTGCGGACGTATTCTACGTCAAAAATCTAGCTTCTTGCGACATTAAACATTGTTGAGAACTGCTGAAATCACAGTAATATTATCATCTGAGTCACTCACAATAAAACTTATCTGTGACATAAAACAACTTCTTAAATAAATTAAAACTTAAAATCGATAACAATTACACCCCTCTCTACCCTTATGGATGTAGTATGCGTGTCAGCCATATTTGCATGCGTTTCACTGAATTCACATTTAATAAAGTCCTCCAGTAGAACTGACACAATCTATTCTTATCATTAAATGGGCAGGCTTTCTCGTAACAGCTTACAATAAAAAATGGAATTAACTTAAGAACCGTTCACATCCGGTGGTGACATTTGTTATACAGGGTCTGATTAGGGGGTTGTTTGATGCTAAAATTAAACATCAGTACTTAAATATCCATGAAATTGTTGGTTAGTAAAGACTTGTTGAATTAGTACTGCGTATCTTAATGTACAAAAGAAATTGTTATGGAAAAATGCAAAATTTCATGGTTTTAAAAAAATTACTGTAGTTTGCAAGTCTTTTTTATTTTAATGTTAAAATAATAAGGTGTATTACAAAAGAATTTTTTCTTTTTATTTTAATTTGCCATGGTTCAAAGGAAATTGTACCCCTATATTCGATATTGGATTTTTTATTGATTGGAGATATAATTCTTATGAAAAATAGAGTGACATATTTTTTCGATTAATTATGACATTAAGTTTTCTACAATTTAATATGGATTAATTGATAATATACCCTTATGACAATTAAGTCAACAGTCGGTGTCAAATTAATAAATTTCTCAACAAAAAGGTGCTAATACACAGATGAAAAAAGTGTATGCTGTCTGCAATATATTAAATCTGGTCCGTAACTAGGTTGTGGCGAAGGTGGCGCTTGCCACGGGTACACCAGTGATTCTCAAAATGTGGTCCGCGGATCCTTGGGGGTCTCCCAGACCGCTTTTGATGTTTTGTATATAAAAAAGTGAAGTGTGAATTTTCACACATTTCAGGGTTTTGTAAGTATTTAATAAGTTTACGAAGCCAACATAATACTGGATGTTTAGGTATATTTATCACATCAAAATCAACAATTTTTTTGATAATCCCTTTTATTCGTTATTTGAGAACTAAGAGCTTCCATTTAATTTTTTTAAACAAAATTTAAATAATTTGCAAATTATCCCAGCGTTTTTTCTGCATTTGCTTCGTATTCAAGTCTTCATTAGATTAATAAGAAATATTTTACAGTGTAGAGTGTAGTGTGGTGTGAGTAACTCAGTTCGCAACTATTAAAAAAATATAATTTTTAAATATTTTTAATTCCAAAAAAATACACGCACTTAGCTATAAATACAAAAAATCAGAATCAGAATCAGAATCAACCAACTGCCTATGGGTACCCGTAACTCCTATAGAAAGCCATTCGGAAAACGTTACGGGTTGCACAGAATTGACCCAAGAGCCTCCAAATTTATTAATATAAAGTGGCAAAGTTTGCTACTCAAAAACAATTATTATGACATTAGAAAAATATTAAAATTGTATTGATATGAATCTAAAATCAATTTATTATATAAACTTTTTAAAGTGATTTATTTGTTTCATTAATTAATAACGGTTGTTTCAGAAAAGAATACAGAATTTTTTTGTAAAATGAATTATTAAAATCCATCAATAAATCATCAGAATTTACTTACTCATTTTTTATTCCCGTTGTACAATTGCATTAACTTATAATAAATAAAATACTTGGAAAACAATAGAGGCACTCAAACAAACAATATATAAATACCCGCTGTTATTTTTAAAAAAACGTTTAAAACAAAAGAAAACGAAAACAAAACAGTTTTTTCCATTTAAATTTTAAATAAAATTTTTAAAAGATGTTGAAATTCATCGGTGGATGTTGAAGAACGCATGCTACAACCGAAGCCAACGACGATCATATTTCAGCGTTTACTTTACGTCTATGCATTATTAAGAAAAGATCTGCGCATGTTTGGAATGCAATTGTTTCAAGACCGCCGCACATCGTATTATGATGACTATTTCTTCTTTTGTTTCCTTCGCTTGTTACTAGATTGTTTATTGGTTTGTCTCGGACTCTTAAATATTGCGATTGATGTTCGATTGTTCTGGATGTTGGAATATTTGGTATTTGCTTGACAATCGGCCACCCTAAAGACATTTGATTCTATTAGATGGTTGACGAGATAGACCACCACGATGAACGATAATTTGCCTTTCAAAAATATTCACAATCAGTTAATCCTACTCATTAAAATTACGCTTGCTTTAATAAATGGTTCAACGGGATAGAACTTTTGTCATGGCCCCATTAGAAAATTTGGAATGTCGCGGATACAATAACCAAGATTTATTACACTGCTTTTAGGCTCAAATTTAGTAAAAAGTAAAAACAATTGCTGTCTTATTCAGTGCATTGTACTATAATAGATAGATTCGTTTATTCTGACCATATGGTGTACTCAGAATACATTTTTATACATGATTCATAATAAATGTTTCGACTTAAGAGATTTGTTTTTTAATTCGACTCTTTTGAATATTTTTGTTTCGCAAAACTAGAAGCAGTGGAGTAACTATGGGCCTATTAAGCTCCCAATCGCATGTGGGCACGCCATTTAAAAGCATTGAACCTCCAAATGAGTATTTTTTGTTGCTTGTTCTTTCTTAGCAAAGTTGACAAACCAGCTAGGGGACCTAAAGAAATTTCTGCGAGCGGACTCCAAATGTGAAGTTCAGCTACTGACTAGAGCAGTGTTTCTCAATCTTTTTACTCTCGTGGCACATTTTCCAAGAAAGAAAAATTTAAGACACACCTATGTAATTATAGATGAAGATATTTTGAATGCAGGCGCCCCTGTATTCAGAATATGTCAATTTCAATTAGTCATAAAAAGATCGTGTACTTTATTCTTATTAATGGTATTGTACGTATACAAGGATATTAAAATAATCACGATGCTAGTTTTTTTTTTAAGAATTCGCGGCACATTTGGAAAATTTTGGGTCAGACTAATAAGCCGCAGCACACCCTTTGGGAAACACTGGACTAGAGGATAATTAACTACTTAAGGATGTTAACCACTTAAGGTTGATTAACCACTTAACGCACAGCCCTTAAGACAGGCGCCTAGTATTGACAAATTTTCGTAGGCTCGTCTTTCAGATGAGCAACCTTATTTTAATTACCGAAATTTCAAGTGTGATTATTTAACTATTTTTGAGTTAAATAAATATTTTATTTGACTCTACAGATAGTTGAAATTTTTTATTTATTTCTTATTAACGTTATTGTCTATTGTTTAAAAAAAAAAACATCTTAATATCTCAGTAAATGAAGTTAATAAATATTTTATGAAAATTAGATTAACTAAGTCACTAATTTTCAAAGTCACTTTCTTCTTTTATATGCGTTCCACTATTTAACAAATTACCTCTACATTTCAGAAAAATAAATCTCCAAAAAATCTGTTTACAAATTTAATGTAGAATTTATAAATGTTTATATCAATAGCTGTAATTTTGTGTAATTTTGTGCAACTTATTTTTGTATATTTCTGTTGACATGGTTTTATGTACATTTTTTATATTTGTCAAAGTATATATACGTAAAAAAATATTTTTACATAAGAGGATGAAAAATCTCAAATTAATTGATCCTTGATGAGGGGTTAAAAGAACGAGATCAACTTTATTTGTACCCAAATTTTATAATCGTAATAATATAATTAGCAAGTGTCTGTATGTAGTGTGGGTAAAATTGTGATGTCAATTTTTCCTAAGGTTCTCGTGATTGGCTAACTGGGGACACCCTATCTCTTGATTGGCTGACAGGTGACACTGCCTCCCGTGATTGGCTAACTGGTGATATCCTGTCCTGTGATTCGCTGAACTGATATTATTTTGATAAATTTAAAAAAAGGTTGCCCAAGGTAATGCAGTCAAAAAAAAAAAAAAAATTAAAAAGTCAATTTTTTGTCAAAAACCTGTAATTATTGACGGGTTAAACAACCTAGTAATACACGACTCACAATCAGCCACATATTACTAGAATGTAATAAATTCAGATCAGAACGGAGTAAGCACAACATACCAACCACAATTAAAGAAGCACTATGCAACAACAATCAATCCGAAACAAATATATTAAACTTCCTGAAAGATATAAACATTTACCACAAAATCTAAATTGCACAACATACACATACACACATACGTACAACATACACTCACACAACCATATTTATAAATAAAAATAATAATAATTTATTGTAAAATAAATATGTATTACTAAGGTACCAAGGTGCCAAGAGCCTCAGTAGCTGAGGCACCTGTAAAATATTTTCAATAAAAAAAAAAAAAAAAAAACAACCTAGTAATATATTAATATTAATAATGAAAGATTAACTTCAGGAGAAAACTGTTGTTCATTTTTACTAATAATTCAACGTCAAGGACAATTTTTGTGGTAGCTAATTAGAGACAGAGCTTCAGGTGAACAAAGATTCTCTGTTAAAAGGCAGGCCTTTTCTGGTATGTTGTATACCAATACTTGCTAGAATGATCTGCGCATCTTTGCGTGCTAGCTATGGCTGACAGTTGTTCAATTTCCCATCCAGATCTTTATATCCTTGCCATCAACTCTAGGAAAAAAATGACGGAAAGAGAAAACGTGAAAAATCTCCGTAACGACCACTGGATCTTAAGTGGGCTACAATGGATTTTAAAGGCCATTTAAACGGGCTCTGCTGTTCAAAATGCAAAAGACCTTTGTCAAAGAAGTTTTCAAAATTTCATACTACGAGGACTGAAAAACTTATTAATACAATGAGTAGTAATGATAATAATTACTACCCATCCCATGACGTGCTTTTTGGCGTCATCAATTGACCTATCTACTGTAACTGTCCGCCTATCATATCCACTTAGAAACTCTGAGTTACTCTGATTATAGTTTATAATCCATCTTTTCCCGAATTATTTCCCCCAATATTTTATTTGAATAACAATATTTAACAAGACTTATTTGAGTTAGAAACCTTGGATTCAGTTACAAAATTGACAAATAGAGTCAACGTGGCTGATGATTTGCGTTTGGTAATGTGGTTTACAGCCGAGGTTTTACCCTTTAAACCGCTAACCTTCAACAAAACCACTAAAGGTTGGTAAATCTTCGGTTAAATGGTATGTTTAAAATCCGATCGAAACATTTTAAAATAAATTCTTTATAAAATATATTAAATTTCAATTCATTTTTAAGAGAATACCGTGAAAATTATCAATTTATGAGACAGAATATACAGAAAAATAAAACGCCGTAATTCAAAAACAAATAAAAATCGGGCAATATTTGGGTTTTTTAGTCATATGCTTAGGGGCAGTTTCTGAAAGTTTAACCGAGTATCATATTTGGTTAAACTCGGTCACAATATAACAATCTCATAAGTAACCATAGCAACATTTTTCTAACTATTTGGTTATAGTTAACTAAGCTTTCAGGCCCGTATTTGTAGTAAACACTGCCGGGTGTTTGGCACCTAATTTCCTAAATTGGTTAATTTTTTTGGAGCACAGTATCTGAGGCTATTACCACGTAATATAGCCCAAGAGGAATATTTAAAATAAACTAAAAATAATTTTTAACTTACTGTTAGGAGTCAGAAATAACGAAGTCATCAACTTACCTAAAAAAGAAAATGAACATTAATATAAATAAACAAATGTGTGCAGCATTAAATATAAGTTTTGTATTTATGAACGGGGGTCTAAATATAGATTATAAATTTATAGAGATATCTGCAGAGCAATGAGTTTAAACTATGCTGCCTCTAATGCCTAGACAAATAAACACAATAACACTAACTTATTCTGCAAATGACACAAGATTAACATTTGGCGGAGAGTATTATTTCTGAATGTTACCACATTAGTTCAACAAACGTTTAACCTAATGTATTCATTTAACAATTGCAATTTTCAAATTTACGAATAGTTTATCGAGATGAAATGATTTTTAAATGAAAGATAGTGTTAGTGTTTTTTAAAATATGCTATATACGAGGGCATATTGAAAACTAATGCCTCCATGGCTATAACTTTATTAGTAATTGATATATGGTTTACATATAAATGTGAAATAATAGTATAAACTGTCCTCTACGCACTGATATATTCACTTTTCCAAATAATCGCCATTGACAGTAATACATTTACGCCAAAGTGGTACGAATTTTTCAAGTCCGTCACGGAAAAAGTCTGAAGACTTCCCACGGCACCATTTCCGCACCTCCGCTATCACCTCTGCATCCGAAGAGAAACGCTTGCACTTGAGATGTTCCTTAAGCTTTGGAAAGAGGAAAAAGTCACAAGGCGCAAGATCTGGGCAATAAGGTGGATGAGGTAAAACGTCATGAAACCCAAGCTCCGCGCGTTCTCTTGACTTGTGTGAGGCCAAGCGTACTTTTTCTTGTAAAATACCCACCCTGTTGGCTATGTCAGTTTGTTTACACCGTCGATTCTCAGTAACCATGTCATCCACGAGAGGCACCTGCCTTTCATCACATGCAGACACTGGTCGGCCACAGATCGGGCAGATCATGGACATCGGTTTCAGCAGGACTTGCGTCTTTCACAGTCCTTACCCACCTCCTAGCAGTACTCACATCAATACATGCCTCACGGTAGACGGCACTTAACCTTCGATGGATATCAATGGGCGCTCCACCCAGAGCCGCAGTAAGGGGGGCGGAGGGGGCGACGGCCCCTAGGGCACTAAGAAAAAGGGCGCCGATGAGCTTAACTAATGGGCGCCACATTGCGAAAGTGAGGACCTTTTTTTTTGCTCTTCATTTGGATTTTGGGAGGTGAGGACTTTTTTTTTGCTCTTCACTTGGAATTTGCGAGGTGAGGACCTTTTTTTTGCTCTTCATTTGGATTTTAGGAGGTGAGGACCTTTTTTTTGCTCTCCACTTGGAATTTGCGAGGTGAGGACCTTTTTTTTTGCTCATCACTTGGAATTTGGGAGGTGAGAATCTTGTTTTTGCTTATCACTTACATTTATTTGCCAAAGGCGCCAATACGCAGTTTTGCCCCTAGCGCAAGTTGCCCTTACTGCGGCTCTGCAGTAAGAAATTCAATGACCGCTCGTTGTTTTAAGAAAATCACTCTCATTTCCCATCCAACTTGCCTGACTTACCCAGCGTCTCTTGTTCCCAAAAATGAACAATTTGTTAAAAGAACATCATTTATAAGCCCAGTCTTTCCATCTTCAGGTAAATCTATAGAGAACTATCTGATAGATAAGGTTATGTGATACTTTCTGTGCTGAATTAATGTCATCCCGTCTTTCAAAACAAATTTATCTATCGGAAAGTCATCTAACGGATAATGAGATGTATTTAATTCACTGATTGGTATTGACATTTATTTAGCAGATGAAGTTCCAGATAACCTTATCTGTCAGATAGCCTGAAGCTGGAAAGACCGGGCCAAAATGTGATAGGATAACGTTTGTACGTTTAATATCTTTATTTCTTGTATATTTTTAAATATATTTCCGTATCTTGCAGTATATTTTTTTAAAGTAATGACATTCTCTTAAAATCAAACAGAAACCTCTAAAATTAATTAAAAATATCCCCTTGAAAGTAATCACAATTTCATAATAAAGCACACACATACATGTTTGAAGGGTTTTCACTCATGCTTGGCAAGTACCTGAGCTAATAAAATCGCATCCAATGGGTGGCTGTTGGCTGTTGGCGTCTAGCTCACAAGATGCTACTATACGTGCAGACATGCAGACGGAGCACACGACACTCGACCCAATTAGGAGGTCTTGAGTGCGAGTGCCACAGCAAAACCCCAGACAAACCACCCAACAGATATTGAGAGAGATACCGGAGCAGGATACTGTGTGTGTGTATGTGTGCATTTTATGTCTTACTGTTATTTCACGACATTATTACAATTGTAACAATTGCTTGCGAATTACTTGATTATTCGATGATTATTTCTATTTCGCAATTTAAAATTAGACTTGAGATTTGACAGTTACAATTATTTTTTTAATGACGTACGTTTTCGATTACTGTAAGTATGTGTGTACGTACGTGCCCTGCGTCACTTAAGTTCGCCAGTACCTATTTTTTTGTTTATATTAAAATACTATATTAATATGATGACTATATACGTCTCGAATCCGCCAGGACAGTCCCGAATTTCCACCTTGCGTCCCGAATTTTTTCAGAGGCAATATTTGTCCAGAATTCGGATTTTTTGTCCTGAATTGTCCCGAATTTTAGAAAAGGTACTTATTTTCTTGAACCAAAAAAATATCTACCGAAAGGGTATTTTCCTTGATGAACAGTTTTTGGACAAGTGACAAGACTCAACTTGGTGTAGATACATCAAGTTGAGTCTTGATGAAAAAAAAAATAAGGTACCGGCCGTAAATGAGACTAATATTTTTTTAGGGCGTTATGGATTCTTAATGCTCCGGTTGCTATGTATATGTTTAAATATCTCGTATCCTAGGTATTATGACCAAACAATGCGAAGTGAAAAATAAAATAATTAGCGACATCCATCCCTCGGGCTGTATTACGTCGCTTTCCGGGCGTAATCATCTTAGTAGCACCCTTGGTGCATAAATAGCTATAACTACCATTAATACCCTTTTCACACTAGAACTTTAAGATCGGATGTTAAAGTGAATGTATCTTTAAACGTTAATGTGAAATCGTATGGCCTCGTCTAAATACAAGCGATGTTTAAGACAGAGATCTGCGTCTTAAACATCGTCCGCATTGCCAACTTAATATTTATTATAAAAAAATACTCCTTGAATTTGTGCTGTCAACATTTTATATTATCATAAACAAGAATACTGTATTATATCGACGTTATAAGAAGTTTATACTTATTGTTATAATAAAATTATTTATTTTAATAATGTGTTTAATAAAATACAGAGCTACAATAATTGAGATAAAATTTATCGACTTACATGTTAATACAGGTGTAATATATTCTTTATTGTAGTGTCTTTATTGTAGAATGAAATGAAATATCCATATTTGTTTACAATAATTCAAAATGTGCGTCTGCGCAGACAGTTCAAAACTGGTAATTTCATGACGGTAACTTAAGGACAAAATTACTGTAGCTGATGACAGCACCAGAGATTTAAACATCAAGTGTGAAAGCATACCGATGTTAAACATCGGTGAACTTTAAGTTCACTCGTCTTAAAGCTCTAGTGTGAAAAGGGTATAAGGCATAGACAACAGCTGGTAATTTTGAATGTTTCAGTTAAAATTTTTGAAAAATATGTCACTAAATTGATTCTGTAAAAAAATAAATTAATATATGTTAAACGTTCATTTTATTTCTACGGTTATCAATAAATTCGTCAATTGATAAAAAATGATCAATTTATTGGCCAATAAATTGAACTGTGTAACCCCGACATTAGACAATAAAACTGAGAGTGTGAACTAGTTTCTAAAACCACGATTACAATAGAGGATATACATATTAATTTCTGCTTAATTTCCACTAATTTAACTAGAACTTTTATAATTCTATGCCCAGTGTTTTATGATAACACATTGTATTTGTATTATTTTCTTAAATTATAAAACAAAAAGCATTGTTTTTAATTTTGAATAACTAAGCATGAACGCTATTAAAGAAACTGAATAAGTTTAAGGAGGCCATGGAGGAAATAAAACAAAACTTTGTCAGTGAGTGTTTCGAGAAAATTCCTCCAGAGGCGCTTTGGTATTGCACCCTTCAAAACTGTTATTGTTATAGTATCATTTCTTTTATTGTCACCAACACAAGTTGGAATGAATATTTTTCTTTTATTGTTATTATTTTTTTCCTCTTCTTATTGCATTTGTTCTTGCAGATGTCAGTTTTGAAAAATAAATAATAAAAATGTAAAATTAAGTAGAGTTTTTAACTTTTCTAGTTAGACAATTCTTTATTATACATTTTGAATAATATTTATTTAAATTTTAACTTAACTCCATGCAATTATAATTGAAATAACCTACTTTGTAAAAAAACAACGTCAGTATGTTGTCTCTCTTCCTTTGGAACAAACGGTTCAAATTTAGTGAATAAGACTGCAGTAAATGTATCGAGTTTTGGTACATAAGATACCTGTCACCAGAACAAAAGAATTGAGGATGCACACCCTAAATGTTTTTCTGAATTATGCTCTAAAATATTTTGTGATCTGCACCAGGCATACAAGGGGGAGGGGGTCCTCGAATCTGGACCACCCCTGTTTCAAATTTGGTTCATAATGTATCATTTTCTTATTGTTGACAAATATGCCAAGTCCGTTCTACATTATACTTCTTTCAATACTGTTTTCAATACTATCCAACTCTGACGTCATTTCAACTTTTGATACTACAGAATATAGTGGGGGGAAAAATAAGAGACAACGATACCTTCCATCTTTTATTACTTTGTGATACACTTCACTGCCAACTTAAAAAATTTTAGGTTCAGGTGACAACAGTTTGGTTAGAGAACCAATTCTAGTAACCAATTTATAAATATTATTTAATTGTGCTACGTTTATATTTAATTATATATTCTAAATAAACTTCTTATCAACTTAATAAACTTCTAAAAGTTAAGTTGTAAACAAAAACTAAAAAATTGGTAGTTGGTACGACTGGGAAGTATATAACTGTCATCCAATTTGACCGGAGGTAGTTTTGAAAATAGTGTAGTTTGTAGTGTAGCATTGAAAGTTGGAAGGAAGTATTGTGTTCTACATTATACTTTTTACGTCAGTATTACGCAAAAAATCTGTAGTGATAATGTAGAACGAACTTTATACATGTATATTTGTATATAGACTAGTCATTCGGTCAAGGTAGATCGTCACTTTGCGTCAATACTTCAATGACAAACTTAATGGCGAAAAAATAACTAAATCGATTTTTTTTGCATGTATATTATAGACATACCTTTTGAAGTCATATTTAGTTTGTGTTCGATAGTCATTTTGAAGATTTTAAAAGTTATTATTTCATATAGGGACATTTGTAGTGGTTTCGCTTAATAAAACTATGTTTACATTTGACATTTTATAATACGTTCAGATTTGTTTTGATATTTGTGTTCACATATCTAACTTATAGTAATTTCTAAAAACCTTTTTTATTTAGTTTGTTGTTTATTTAGCAGTTTTGTGTTTAGTTATATATTTTCTTACAGTTATCTTATAGATTTCTATTTGATATTGTGTTTTGTGCATAGCTTTTTAGGTTAAATTCAACTTATTTCTATTTTCATTTCTTTGGTCATATTTTTGGATCACATCAGCTCTTTTTAGGATTTTGCCTATTAGAATAGTTTATTTGTTTCTATTCTGTCCTTATTTTTATATTTTGAATTCTTTTCGATACAAGTGACAGCGTACAAATATTACATACGTTAAATGGATGCATGTAAACGTACTTAATATGACGACACAAAAAAATATGACGTTTCCTGTGACGCAACTACACTGACTGTCCGATTACCCTACGGTAAATATTATTTCTCACACTAAGGACTGCACACCTTAGTATATGATCCACTGCACGCCACTGGAGGATGCCCAGATATTTCAAAGATGTTACAATTTGATTAAACGCTCATTTTCTTTTCATTCTTGTGTCTATGACTGACTATTTATCTTTTTAATAATTATTAGAAATATAGTAGTGAAAAATGCATTTTTTCTAAAAAGTCATTTTAGCACATCCTTTTATTTTTCATTCATAAAGATTCACTTCAAAACACTTTTATTTTTAGAATTAATTTTATGATCAAACAAACTCTTAGAAGTATATTTAACACCAATTAAATATTTTCACTCCTAAAACATTTCTTTTTATACACATAAATTTAAATGTACAACCAAAAAATAATCTTCAAAGGCATTAATAAATGCAGGTGTGGACTTAACCCATAAAGAAATTTTTAAAATAGAATTTTTGACACGAAATTGGACAATGTTTTTCGTGGTTCTGGCTGCATTCCTTCACAGTTTCTTAAGTGGTCTATTGTTTCTAGTTCTTCTCTGCAGATTCTACATATTTTTCCGTTTCTTCCATCCAATAATTGTTTGCCCTCTCCTCGTTGCCACATCTGAATCTTGCGATTACCTTCTGGTTCCTCGTTCCTTCTGTCAAGTATCTGGTAATCCAATAGTGGTTGCAGAGACTTAAGAACTGTGTAAGGGCCAGAGGTGGTAATTTTGAAAACTGATCAGTTTCTTATTCAAAATGAATCCTATATATTATGTACTAAAAGCAGATTAAAATAATTTTAAGCATATTTGTGGCATTCCATTGAAAACAGTACGACATAAACAGTTTTGTGACAGTACGGTAAAACTAGATAAATAGTTTCTTATTAATGAAGTTTTAGTCCGCGATTTTTTTTATCAAACCTTGTATAAATGGTAAGGATTAAAGAGGACAAGATGGCAAAAAGTCATCAAATGATGGCCTGCCTTTAAAAAGAGCATAAGTTGTCAGTAAAAGTTATTTTACGCTTGGCTACTTTTTCTTCCGCAAAGTCTCTGGTGTGTTAATATCTTACAACTGAATTCATCCTGATTTCGAGTTAAATTAGTTGATTAATATAATATATAAGTAAGCGTCCCATCTTGAGAAATATAGCGTCGTGCGTGTGTTTCTCATAGATCCCGCGTCGGGCGCTGGCGTCGTACTATGGGCCGCCGTGCTTACATTACTCCCAGAAATAATATTTCACTTTAATTACGTTGGTATAACTGTATAATATTTATGTGGGTTTGTTTATGAAACGGCGCCGCAATGGCCAGAGACGCTCGGGGTCAAAAGACCGATACATTTTCAACCACAAGCTACTTCATATTTCTGCAACTACATTTCAATAACACAACAAAAAGAATTAAACAAAATTACTATTTAAATTGATACAAAAAAAAAGAGAAAAGAGTATAAAATCGAGAAATGTTAGTCTTCTACATAGATGAAACGTTTAAATAAAATGTTTAAAACTGGAGATCCCAATTTTCAATCACTACACCAAGATGAATAGCTCAAATTTTCGCCTCAGGGAAACTCAAAGGCGTTCTATATGTATTTTTTGCTGCTGATTTCAAAAATGGTCTCAGAATTTTTCTGTCGCCATAGTTTTTACGCCCTTTTTAGGTTTATACAATACGGTATTTCGTAACATATTTATAGTGTTTATGGTGCGATTATGGTCATTTCAGTTAAATATTTAAGTTCTTTAAATGTGAAGGTCACAGGCTTTAGCGTGAAGTGCAATTACGGTCACCATTTAACGTTAAATAAATCCTTAAATTTTTCTTTAAGCTACAGCCAGATATATCTCTCTATAGCGCTAAATTTGAGGTTATTTTTGACACTGGATCAGATTGTAACGTTTCCCGAAATTGTATTTAAAGTTAAACATTTTTTTTTTTTTACAAGAAAATGGAATTGATCCATGTTTAATTCATTTAATTGCCGAGGAAGATGACAATAGGTAATAAAAGATAAATTTATAAACATTATAAACTATCAAAAATATGTACTTTGTATTTTTAGGAACAATCTTCGCATAGAACGAAGATTTATAAGAGACACAGAAAATCCATTTGAAATGGCTAATGAGAGTTTTAGAATTTTTTTTCGGCTGTCAAAAGAAATGATTTTCTACGAAATTTTGCAACCACTACATAATGAACAACCTGCAAGGCAAGACGAACTTCCACTACATCTCAAAGTGTTAGGAACTATCAACTTTTTGGCAACTGGTTCTGACCAAAAAGCTGTGGGGAACTCTATTTTTAATTGCATGAGCCAGAGTAGTTTAAGCAAAGCTATAAACCAAGTATGCAGGCTCATTATGAATCGCTTAAGCCATGTGTGTTATTTTGTATGAAAATTACTTATGAACATACATTTTTATCTTAAAATTATACTTTTACTATTTATTACTTTTGGGTAAATATTGTAAACATGGTTTAATAAATCATGTACTTTGAATTCATTTTGCTATGTATTTTTTTGTTTTTTCTTCAATAAATAAAGATTTTAAGTTTTTGGTTATATCACGTTATAAACAGTCGTACACTTGACGTACAGCGGTCGTCTAAAGTGATAATTATTAAGCCTCAGCTACAGCTGAGACTTAGAAACGGTCAAACACCATCCGTTTGGCGGAAAAATTCGGACTTACAGAATTTCATTATAAACATTCGAAGGGTTACCGTTGTACGACTTCGCTTCAAATATTAGATATTTTTACTCGGGTCCTTTTTCATCAGTAAAATTCCATTGTTTTCTTTAATGGCATTTCTGGGAAGATTATTCTAAATCCATAGAGGCACAGAATAATAAACAGTTGAGTCTTATTCTTGGTCGAATGACAATTTTTGTAATTAATGGATCGAAGTGGAATTGGATTTATATATATATATATATATATATATATACTTAGGAAATAAATTCCCGATGATCAGTGATGCAAAAATCAAAGAGATCTTCTTAGGATTTCAAATAAGAGAACTGATTCAAGATGAGAACTTCGACGATCAGTTGAACCCGACTGAAAAAGTGGTATGGGAGTCTTACAAGAGTATCTGTCGGAACTACTTAAGGAAACAGAAAATTACCAACGAATAGTGGGCGATCTTTTTAAAAAAAGTTTTGTGCTGTTGGGTAACGAAACTGCTGACGTTCCACAAAACCAAACGAATGGGTTTCGCCCTAGACTTGGCTCCAAGTGATTCCCACCTGTTCAACCACATGAAGAACTGGCTTGGGTCCCAGCATTTCACTAATGATGATCTTCAAAACGTGACAGGTTGGCTACATTTCTCTGGCGGCGGCAGAGTTCTATGAACAAGGAATTTCGAAGCTGGTTAAACGTTATGACAAGTGCTTATATTTAAATGGCGACTAGGTAAAAAAATAAAGAAAATATGTAGTTTTAAGATGTATACAATAAAACATTTGTATCTATGCTGGTTTTATTCTTATAGCCAAACGGGAATTACTTTCCGAATAGCCTTCGTATGTACTGTTGTGGCAGTACTGTAGGAATAAATTCTTTTGATTTTTGTTCATCTTTGTAATAGTGAAAAGAAATGGTGTTTATGTGATGATAATGACACAGGCTTGGAACACTGCAAACGATACGATATCCACGCATGTTTGAGCGCCATTATTCCACTATTTATTTACCGTATTTCCATATAAAGACACTCGGTTTCCTGGATAGCGCTGATGAATAATGCACAATGTGATTTACTCGATTGCATCACATATTATTATATAAATAATTATAAAGGCAGATTCGTATCGATCCCATAGACATTAGCATATGAAATGAGTTGGACTGATGTGAATATGTCCCTGTGTATGTGTGTATGTATACATGTACTTTATATGTGTGAGTGGAGAGACATACATATGACATATGGAAGGCACGATGCTTCTCTGCTACATAGATGTTAATGGAACTAATATACCCGCACATACTGTGTATTGTCAATATTTAGTACCGAGATACCAGCTATTGGGTTCGCTTGTATATTGCTTGAACAGTAGATACAATTATTGCTCCAATACAATTTTTATTCACTACTGAAATAAAATTTTCGCAAAGCAGAAACATGAATAACGATGCCTCTGGTGTTAAAAATTACAACTAACAACAGGCACAAACGTGTTTGTGACTTGTATGAATATTTAGCGCTTAATAGGGAATATTACATTTAAATGTCAACCTCGATAGCGACCCTTCGCGTGTGAAAGGTCTTAAAGTCGAGTCCCGGCCAGGCTATGAATGCTTGTATTCGTAAAGAATTTAAAACTAGAGATCAGAGCAACCCTTGAATATAGTAATACATTAGTAGCAATTTGGCCGACCGGCGTAGCGTAGTGGTAACACACGTATCCTGCGTTGCTAAGGTCTCGGGTTCGAATTCTGTTCAGGCAATTTTAAACACGAAAAATTAAAACTGTCTTGGCTTATTGCTTTAGTAGCAAAGGCAATAAAAGTGGGGCAAAAAAATGCAATTTGTTCTTTTAAGACGCAAGAGAGAGAGATAAAAAAGGTATGCGATGGATTATACTGTTAAAATCGAATGTACAATACCTAAAAATCTGACGAAAACTATTAACATTAAATATACAGGGCGTTTATAAAAGGCGTTTGAATTTATCAAGTCCATTTTATAATTTTCTGTTCACAATGTTTGCACTCTAGTTGTACATGACGCATTTAACCATAAACTTACATATGGATATTTTGGACACTGACTTTGTTTTGCGCTTTTATCAGTTTCCAGAAAAGGCTTTTTCTATTGACACTTTAGTATATTTAATTAGTAAACAAAAAAAGCCACAAATAATAACAATGTACCACGTCGCTCAATAAGTCTTCGGTCTAACTAAGAAAAACATTTTTTTTTTAGAAATTCGACTTTATTCATCAACATACTCTCCTTCAAGAGTGATACGTTCATTCCAACGCTCCTAAAATTAAAAAAATTAAATTAATTAATTAATTTAAATTCAGCATACCAATCAGTAATAGTTGATTTGCCTGGTGCAGAGTCTCTATAACGCTTATCAAGCCACTGTTTGGCTTCAACAGTACTTTTTCCCATCAAGAAACAATGTTAAATCAACACACGAAATTCGTTTTTATCCATTCTTTTGAAAATTACAAAACTGGAATCACTAAAACCACTGTAACCTCTAAACTAATTGTCAGAATGTCATGAAATTTTCACAGATATCGTTTGAAGGTTGGTACTATCCAGAAATCATATGGGTCTGTCAACAGTGTTGCCATATATATGTCAGACCGGAGACTTATTGAGTGAAGTGTTATGCAATGTGATTTTAGGCTAGTGATGACTTTGACAGATCTGCACTAAAAATTATTGTAGCATATTCTCGATCCTATGGGGACGATTTATTCAAATTTTTTAGGGTTGGAAAATTTTGCCCGTCCGATACTGTTATTATTATTATTTTAAAAGTCAGTTTGAATGAATGAAGAAATTCTGATTTGTTTCAATGTATGTCAAATAAATTGTCGAGAATGTAATATTCGCCCGTGCTGTTATTTATAAAAATATAACTGTTCTTTTATATAAATATAACAACATTTGATGTCGAAATTGAAAAAGTTGAAGACATATACAGTAATTCTGGATTATTTGAGGAATGCAATATGTGAAAAATATAGCATGTCTGTGTAGGTGGTCAACTGAGTGCTTTCTATGAATGAATAACACAGAAATACACGTTAAAATATGTAGAAATAATTCGATATAGGGGAGACCGGGGCTGGTTCTAACAGGGCAGGTATTAACAGGCTGATTCATGCCAAACTATTGGTCAAAGAAAAGAAATAAACACGATTGCCGCGTTTGTAAACAATGCTAAACGTGTCGAGACTCGTCAGTTTCGACTGTGCCACATGTAAAGTCCATTCTACATTATACTTTTTTCAATACTTTTTTCAATACTATCCAACTCTGACGTCATTTCAACTTTTGATGCTACAGAATATAGTGGGGGGAAAAAATGAGAGCAAGTGATAAATTTTAAATCTTCCATCTCTTATTACTTTTCATTGCCAACTTAAAAATTTTTAGGTTCAGATGGCTGACAACAATTTGGTTATAGTAAACCAATTTATAAATATTGTTTAATTGTGCTAAGTTTATATTTAATTATATGATCTAAATAAACTTCTTATCAACTTAATAAACTACTAAAAGTTAAGTTGTAAACAAAAACTTAAAAGTTGGTGTTGGTACGACTGAAAAGTACAGAACTGTCATACAAAACTACCCCCGGTCAAATTTTTGATTGACAGTTCTGTACTTTTCTAAGAACTACAGAAAAGCGATGGACCAAAGTATGAACTGGTCATCTAATAGAATAGATGAATCAATAAACAAAAAGCATTACTGAGTGACAGCTAGAATTAGTAATTATAATCCTAGTCGATCTGCTAATGCGATGAGAAGACGTGGCAAAAGTTGCAGAAAATCTATCAGAGAAGCTAAAGAAATGGTTCCATTATTGGACCTATCTTCTTTAACATATGTGAATCTAAATAATACACTAAAAATTCCTAGAACAAATCTTGCTCTCTATGCTCACCATACTGCAATTTATACAATATGAAAATCACCAGACATAACTTACACCCTACAAATATACCTTAAAAATATTAAGAAATTGTACACAACCTAGTGGCAGCTTTTCGCTGATGTTGATGATGTTAATACTTTATGGCAACATAGATGTTAATAGTTATAATTGAAGGTAATGGGATTCGGACCAGTCAGAAAATAAAAACAAATTTATTAACTTCGCTAACGTTTCGATTTAATTTAAATCTTCATTAGAGCTACAAAGACTTTTCTCGACATTCTATTAATACGTAATTCTAATGGCACCTTATCTACTAATATGTATACTAAACCCTCAAGTTCAGGACGTACTTTAAATTTCTTATCAGAACATCCATATAAACAAAAAATTGCCATTATAAAATCATGTAAACATAAAATACTCAGTTTGAGTGACCCTAAATTCCATAGGGAAAATTTTAAAAAAGCCACTGACAATCTTATTATTCATAACTACCCTAGAAATATCATTAATAGAATTTTTTGTAACAATCCCAATAATCCCACCAATAATAATTCACTTCCAGATACCAACACTGATTGTTCATATTTAAAATTTCCACACATCAAAAATATTTCATTTAAAATTGCTAAACTTTTTAAACCCTATAATATAAAATTAGCTTTCTATAATCTTAAAACTATTAATCAACTGCACTCAAAAATTAAACAACCTACTGAATTTAATAAAATGTCGTCAGTAGTCTATCACATTCCTTGTGGAGGTTGTGATTTAGGCTATGTTGGACAGACTAAACAATATCTTAAAAACCGAGTATATCAACATAAAAATAGCTGTCAGGATAAATTTAAAAATAAAAAAGAAAACACGGCACTCAGTACCCATTACTTCACCACTAACCACAATTTTAATTTTGAACAAACTAAAATCTTAGATAAAGTAGACAATCTCAGTAAAAGGTTGATTACTGAGAGTATACATATAATTCAGAACCCTAAATTAGTTAACTTTAAAACCGACTGTGATAATATAAGCGCCATCTATTGTAATATATTAAAAAAATTCTAAATCTAACATATTTCACCTAATAATCAAATTCTAATTTATTAATAGATAGCGTTACTTACTTGTTTCAACCATCTTAAACCCTTTTTCAAATTCATACGTGGCTTATTAATTGCTTATCTCTGAGTTCAATAACCGGACAATATGATGTGTTCTTCATTAATTTTAAAACTGTTATTTTATTTCGTGACTATTAACTGAGGTATTGTAAATTTAACATTGTTTTTTATTCTTTAACTCATATTTGATATGTTTTTATTATTTAATAATTATTTTATGTTATATTTTAAATTCCGACAATTTTGTAATGATTATTTTAACTACTTGACTTGTTAAATTTGAACACTATCATAATTTTATACATGTAAACCTACCAATTTAATAATTGTATATTTCTATATGTCTTTGTAGCTCTGATGAAGATTTAAATTAAATCGAAACGTTAGCGAAGTTAATAAATTTGTTTTTATTTTCTGACTAGTCCGAATCCCATTACCTTCAATTATAACTACTAACTTACGGACGTAACTCATCTAATCAAGATAGATGTTAATATTCAGATGTATCTATAGACCTAAGTATTTTTTATAATTTCTGTATGAATTGAACTATCCCATTATAAACCGAAACGCATATCATAGTATACATTTCTGTTATGTTCGGTTGACATATCGTGGTTTTATATAAAAGACGAGGGATCACAGACGGTGATGACATGATGACGTCATGTCGAGTCCTCCAATCAGAAGTGCACTGATTACATGAGGACAAAAGCCACTGATTACAGCAACAATTACCATCAGAATCAGTCAGTTCAAAGTGTTACATACACGCTAACGTATTCACTTCATTTTACTGCATTAAACAAAAAGAAGTATGGAACAGGAAGGGTTGAACCTAGATATTAATTATGAAATATTGATGTATTACAGATCATTTTCGAGAAAAATTGTCAAAAGAATTTGTTTCTGTATGCGAAAATCCACAGCATACTCGCTGCAATCCGAAATAGTTCTGTGGCTGTCACTCCGAACCATTTAGTTAGGGACACAGGATTGACTTTACGTGGCTTCTTCACCCTTCACTTAATATTTTGTAGCCTAATATTCATCATCCAACATTACTACTGAAACTAGAGAAGTTTGGAATAATTGGCGATCTGTTGCGGTGGATTGAGTCATACATTTTCAATCGCACTTAATTTTAAATCTCCCACAATTCATGTCACATCAGGTGTGCCACAGGGGTCCCCTTTAAGGCCTCTGTTATTTTAGATATTTATTAGTGACATCGGTACATGTTTTAAATATTCGAAACATTTATTATATGCTGACTTAAAGTTATTTAAATGTATTACAAAGATTGAACATTGCTTTTTGACTACTGTACTATTAACAAACTAACATTGAATCCAACAAAGTACAAGGTAATGACTTTCACAAGAATCATTAATCCCCTTAAACACAGCTTCACTTTAAATGGTTTGCCTCTGCAACAGGTATCAGAAGTCAAGGACCTTGGAATCAACTTGGATGCTAAATTAACTTTTGATCAACACGTCCACTTTATTGTCAAGAAATCTCTCAGGAACTTGGGCTTTATTGTCACAAGCGAGTTTTTCAATCATCGGGCGCTTATTTTCCTATTCAATAGTTTAGTTAGAAGCACACTAGAATATGCTACCCCGATTTGGAATCCTCGATATAATATATATATTGACCAAATTGAAAAAGTTCAAGAGAAATTTATTGATAAATTAAATTATACGTTTAACAGACACTTGCATTTCCGCTCATACGATGAAAATTTAAAATTCTACAAGATGCAAAGTCTGCGTGACAGAACTATCCATGATCTAGTTTTTTTATATAGAATATTAAATAATGAACTAAATTCTATAAATTTAATTCCCTACTTTGAATTTAATTGTTATCCCTATGTTTTGGGAAACCGTATGCTGTTGCACAACCATCGTTACAACAGTAATCTGGGCATAAATTCTGCAAGACTTTCCGACTACAAGATTTTCCGAAAAAAATCCAGATTATTGTGTAAATTGTAAAGTGACAGTTGCTGTGTACTTAGCAATGCTTTCGGCAACACTTGACTACATAGTTAACTACAATGTTATACTTAACAACGCTTTATGCAATGGGCCTAAAAGTTTGCAGTTCTTTGTAATAAATATGTTTTTCACGATTAAACAAGAAACAAGATATTTTAACAATGTTTCTTTCATTAAAACCAAAGTACAAAAACAATTTCCAAAACCTGTCAGCAACTCTTCAAATATTTCACCTATTTCCTTTTAATTTTAAAACTAACTAAATTTAATCTGAGATTATATAAAAAGATATAAACTTCCTCTTTTAGTAATCTTCACGTGCGATCCATAGTTAAGAATGTACACCTTATATTACTAGCGTGTTAAGCTGATTCATGTCAGTCACTTGATGATATAATTAAATGATAAATTAATTTAATAAAAAAGAAACTTGAACACAATAATAAAATTCCAATGTCGTGTGCTTGGCGTACGCCGGAAAAAGTAAATCTAGACTTGCATATGGTGAGTTTTTTAGTGAATTTTAAGATAAGTGAAATCGAAATTTTTTGTTTCCATTGGTAAATCAGATCTTTTGTAAAATATCTTGATTGGTTGAGTTTAATTCTTTACGACTATTGTTCAAAGGATAATAATAAATAATAAGCCTGATCTTCCCACTACTGGTTAAAAGTCTCTCTCAATGACTTTCATCTCTTTGTTGGCTATATGTGTTGGCCAATTTGATTCGAATTTTAATTAAACGTCTGTCCACTTCTTAAACTGTCTTTCTCTGATAATATCTTTTTTAATAGTAACCATTCTGTCTCCAATAGTCTCCAACTGGGGGATTGAGAGAAGGAAATACTACGAGAGAAACAGATACGGCTTAGAAGAAATAAACATAATGCAAGAAGAGGGAGAGGATTTTCTGCAGATGCTGGCGGAAAGAGATAAAGAAGTTCAAGATCAAGAGCGAAAAAACAGAATCGACACAACGACGTACAGCAAAGACTACCACAAGATACAAGTTGCAACCAGAGTACTTGAACGAAAACAACAAGCATCAAAATTTAATAGCGAGGTTTAGATGCGAGAATGAGGCGGCAGCTAACCAATTCTGGAAGAGAGAAGAAGAGAGGAAATGTCGGCCAAGCAGGGAACAGCTTCAACCATTTGGAGACCCATCTATTTCTTCATACACATCTATCTTCCAGGATCTGAGAGGAGTGCCAGGTCATCTGAGATCTTCTGGCACCCAATTACTCATCCTTTGGGCCATAGCTTATCCAGAATTATATTTTTATATCCAAACGAGGAAAATCTCTTTCTTTTGGTATCAAGAATGTTTTCTTCGACACTTATTTTGGCTCTAGTCGCTTCATTACGTACGCGATCAAGTTTCGAGATACCACAATTCTTCCTCCAGAAATCCATTTCTACAACAGTTAATCTCTTCCTCTTATTTAGCTGCCAGACTTCATAACCATACATGCAGATGCTTTCTAGTATGGTTTTGTAAATAATTTACTTAGTTCTTGCAGTATATTTATCATTCCAAAGGATAAAGTTGAGTTGTTTTAAACTCCTTTCCCATTTTTATTTTTCCAGTAATGTCCTCCTTTCTTGAGCTTTCTTTGCTATTTCATCATATTTCACCATACTCATTTCTGGTTAAAATGAAAATGGAAGTGGTTCCATTTTCCTTTTTGGGACAGTTTCAACGGCCAATTTCAGCCCCATAGAGTAGCATAAATCTTACTACGGTCTTATATACTTTTCCCATGATCGTTCACTAACTTTGCTATAACATAAAACACCTGATACCTCTTTCTAATTTCTCCAGCCTGCCTATATTCGGTGTTGGATTTCTTTGTCCAGCCTGCTGATATGTACGAGCCTAGGTACTTAAACTGCTGCGCTCTGTTTAACTCATATCTTTGTACCTGTACCTGCCATACCTTCTGCACCAAACCAAAGATATTCCGTCCTTTTTCTACTTTCAGACCTCTATTCTCTAATGCCTCCGTCCACTTTTCCAACTTTTCTTCTACTTCTTCTTTACTCTCGCCCATTAATACAATGTCATTCGTGAAAAGCATCGATTTTGGAGCCGCCTCCTTAGCATTCTCAGTTAGTACATCCATAACCACATTAAACAGATACGGACTAAGGGCAGACCCGTGGTGTAGTCCTACAGATATTGGGATCAGTTATTCCAGCGCTTGTTTGAACTTGTGTATTTGCCCCTAGATAGATATCCCTTATAATTCTCACATATTTCTCCGACGTACCTTCCTTCCTTAAACAACTACATACTGCTTGTCTTGGTACGGTATCATAGGCTTTTTCCAGGTCTATGAACATAAAGTGCTAAGTGCAGCGAACAATTAAGATTTTAATTTAATACGCATGGTTTTATATCTGATTTTGACGTATCTTTAGTGTTACCTAGCTTGTATTGTATCTTTTTCTTGATAATACACTAAACAGTTTTGTCTTTGTGTGAACGATGTTGGTTTTCTTTAATATTTATTTTAGATATGAGGAGAGGAAATAATATTAAATGCAGTAGTGCTTAAATTTTATGAGCCACTTAAAGCTTCCATATTTTTAAACAAATATGGTACAAGTCAGCGCACCTGGTGTTCGTTATTTATACTATTTTTAATATGTAAGGCACTCTCGTATAAATACTTTTTAACTTGCACAAGAATGTAAAATATAAAATCTAATTTTAAGTATAAAAATTTATAAAGTTTAAAATATCTTCCAGAAAAAAAGTATTACAAAAATCCCGTTCTACCCCTCTTGTTGGGCACTAGACGAATATTGACGCAAATTTTTTATCATGCTCTGCTGTGTCGAGTTGAAAAAGTATGGACTATATTTACCTAATAAACAAATTGCTGAAATATTTTATTTTAACAATTATTTAGTCCTAAATTAATAATTATAATTAATTTTAATTAATGTTTAATTTTACTTTACAGTAATTATCAATTTTGTGTCAAAATGCACTACATATTTTTCTACATAATTATATGACAAATCTGGCCATGAGCGTAGCTGAAATTTCTGAAAAAGGGTATTTCCAAATAATTAGCCTACTAGCTGTCCTGCTTAACTTCGCTGGGGGACAAATCGTTATTATTTACCTAAATTTTTTTGGAACTGTCAACATACTCTTATTATCATTAAAAATGGATGCAAAATGCAATATATTTGAGAATACAAATTTTTCAGTAACGATGTTTTATTTGCGACTAAGCATGAAAATCGGGTCAGCAATTCTTGAGTGAAAAGCGTACATACGGACAGACAGACAGAGATACGTTAATTGTTACTAGATTTGAAAATCTAGTTCCGCACGAAATTAAGAAATGAATAATACAAATTACTGTTGTTACATTGGACGCCATGTTATGACGTCATAAGTACTACCAACTTATAAGACCAAAAATTTTCAAACTCTATTATATATTCAAAACTAAAGCTAATCCAAGGATTCTATACTGCTACATATCAATTTCTATATCTACCAACCTTTATAAATAATTTTAATATTAAGATTATTATAATTTAAAGCTATAAAAATCTTAAATTCCTATATATTAGCAATTCATAATTCAACAATGACATATAGCTGATATTATTTTGTACTAAACATTTCCTACAAATTTACAATTCATAAAGTTGGAACACCTTGACAAGGTATACATTTAAATCAATTATCTTGGAACAATCCTAGAACTGTCATTGTCACGTTTAGAAATTCCTAACGGCTTGACAATGAATTAGAATACTCGCCTAGGATATGGATTGGCGCCACAATTTAAATCTATACACATTTCCGGTCAAAAATATAAATAACACATTGAATGAGTGTGTTTTATGAACGCTGCGAAATCAAATTTCTGTCAAAATTCCCACTTAAAACATAAGCTATACTTCATCTAGATTCTAAATAAAATAAATAAAAAATTAATAGAATAAAAATAAATATAAACATGAAATTTCCAGTTAGTTCCGCTTAAGCGTTTGGAATAGCCTATGTTATATAATGGATGATATGACAAGTAACTTACAAATGACGCGTCATACGTTTAAAACCAATAAAAGTCAATTATAGAGCGTAATGTGTTTTTTTTTTAAATATACTTAAATAATAATACAAAGTAAAATTATCCATAATCAAAAAAAAAAAAAAACAAAGCTCCCAAAATAATGGGACAAAGGAAGTATTATTTAATAAAAGTAGACTTTTAAAACTATTGTAAAACAAAATGATTTAATAATAGAATAAAAATAATGAATAAATTCAAGAGATAAAGGTGTATTTGGCCGCGGCATTTGTAAATAATTCGAAGTAGTTACATTAACATTTAATTTGATATGAATTTATTCGTTGCGGACAATAAAATTTCTAATACTTGCAGTCGATGTTATTGGAGTAGTGGCGGCACTTTGACGGCATACTGTCTGTATTTCTTAGTTTATAAATATATAATAATTGAATAATAATATTCTGAAACGAACCTACGTAAATATTGTTTCAAATAATTTTAACCGATAAACCGATTTACCCACTGTTCAAACTTGGAACATTGTGAAATTATTATAAGAATACACAAATATAATTAATTATTAGAACTTTTCAAAGATGTCCACCGACCACTCTTTTGTTGACTCTTCAAGATATGACCCCGTCAAGTATCTTATAATCTATCTGCAGCCACTTTTAAAGTCCGATTACCTAATTGGTTGTCTTTTTAATTCTCATTATATATCTAGATTGCCTATTAAAAAAATGTTCTAGCCAACCTACAAGTTTGAAGTCTTGCCAGTGAAAAAAGCAAGTAAAAGAATATTCAAAAGAAATCCAAGCGATGATGGCCAATGCTTCCCAGGCGTAGACGCATCTTCAAACAAACAATTTTGCCAGAAATTCAGCTGACACTATAAACCCTTTGCATCAATTGATACAAAAGAGTGAGTCGTCAATCATTTCGTGAGCTACGACGAAATTAATCAGACATTGATAAAAGAAAATCTCATAGATTTGAAGAACGGTCTGGTGCATAAAGCATTATTTGTGGAGCACGAATTGTCAGCGTGGATTTCATTCCAGAATTAATATACAATTAACCAAAAGCTTTGTTGCTTTTTGGATTTTCATATCTTTGTGAATGAATCTGAATGAATCTCAAGATATCCTTCGCACAGACCATAATTTGTAGTCCATAGGGTTGAACTCAGAGCTACTGAACGACCAATCAACAAGAGAAATGTATGCCGTTATATTACTTTCAAGCTATTGCTGCGTAAAAATCACCTTATGGCTCTGAATATTGCTGGAAGCTACAGCGAAGAGGAACTTGTTCAGAACTTTAACACGGTTTCCTAGTGAGCACCGCTTTTACTTCTTTCTCATAAAAATGAACTTTAGTGGATCTTCCATCCCATCAAATCGTAACTGAATCAGGGTAACTGCCTCTCTGGATAATCGGCGCTTTCTTACGAGCTTCTCGTGAACTTGTTGCATACCGTCGTTTTGGCGGTTGAAAGTGTTTTTAATGTTAAAAATCTTTTCATGAACAACTTTTTCAAGAAAATCTTCATCATTCTATTGAGGTGTGACCGCGAGGCGTTGTGTAACGGCCAGAAGTCATTTTGAAAACTGATTAGTGTTTCTTGTAACAACCAAAAGCTACAAAATAATCCCACCGCTGCCATCGAATTGTTAACAGCCAAAAGCTACTAAAAGATCCCGCCGTTGCAACCAAATTGTAGCACCCATAACAGGATTAATTTACCAAACTGTAAAAACGAGGGGGGGATGCTGCCACCAACTAGTTTAGATCAAAACTAGTAAAATAAATTGAACTGATTTTACCAGCTTCTCTGTTGATGAGAATTTAAGTCAAACAAGTGGG
The DNA here is from genome assembly GCA_963971575.1 of Liopterus haemorrhoidalis. Classification (NCBI taxonomy): domain Eukaryota; kingdom Metazoa; phylum Arthropoda; class Insecta; order Coleoptera; family Dytiscidae; genus Liopterus; species Liopterus haemorrhoidalis. The sequence continues at coordinate 9,915,943 of OZ020618.1, read as the reverse complement.
AACATTTTATAATAGTACAGTTTTTGTACAAAAAGAAAAAATCAATAAATTAAGAACGATATTTAAAGTTATAAATTAATTACGTGATTATCAAATGCAGACAAAACAATGCTAAAAGAAAATTAAAATATCTATAAGATTTTTCAAAAAAAGAGTTTCACTAAAAACTTTGTTCGATATTTACGGCAAGACTAGATATTTTCTTTGTTATATACGATATTGAATGTATATAATTTAAAATATCATAAAAACAAAAATATAATCTTCATTCATCATAAACTAAAAGGAAATAATTCATTCGAAACCTGTATTTTCGTATTATAATTCAAAAGTTTTATTTTCACTTTAAGACTAAGACAAATGTGTATATGATTAAGGTGTATATCTATTGTAGATAATAATCAAACAGTCTGATATTCTTCATATCACTTCGTTCATCATCGTTAATCTCCGTGTGGAAAACAATGGCGTATAGCCCATGCATTTAGCATAAATTAGATCGTGAAACAAATAGCTCATTTTATAATATGAAAACATTAAGTACAGGAAATGGTAAAACATCATTTAAATACAACGTGTGCCCTCTAATTATTATCTTTCGTGAAATAAGAACAATGGTAAGATGGACTATCGCTTTTTTCCGCACTGTTACCTGGGATTTTGGAGGGAAATTTGAACGTTAAAACGGTATATGAGAAATTAGCAAGATATTTTCAGTATTTGTACGCATGATGAGAGACATTGTTTTGTTTTTTAGACTGCATTATTTTTACAGGGAACAATACTTTAAAACATTACTAAATGAATATTAATTAGGATGATGAAATAATAGGAAGTTAAATGTAATGATCTTTTTATGTTCTAGTACTTTGGCTTCTCTCTTTTCACTGTCAGTTGAGTTGAATTTTGACCTCATTTCATCATTTCAATATCATCCATCTTTCTTTATTAAGTATAGCTTTGTGTGTAAATTTCTTGTACATTTTAGCCAAATGCATCCAATTCTAGGACATAAAACTTGGCCCGTACTCAGGGGCGGATAAAACCGGAGGGCTACCGGGCAAATGCTGGGTGGGCCAATCATAAAAAAAGACAAAACATTAAAAAAAATATACGGAGGTTAAAACTGAATAACAATTGTTCATACTACGCCAATTCAGTAATAAACAATGAACACTATTGTTTTAATGTAGAAACAATAAATATTAAGGTAATATAAAAATGATGACTAAGGAGCCGACAAAACAATGTCGGAACAGTTTTTTCTAGTGCGTTCTAAAAATGAGTGACATTCATTTCGAGCAACGCTGTGCTATCAGGTTTTGTTTCAGACTTGGGCACAGCGGAAACTTTCTGCTGGTAGCTGTTCGTCCCATAACTTGTGATCATTGCCAACCATGATGGCTAGCTGAGGTTTCAAATCTCGATTCTTGCGCTCGACGGGATTTGCCTCTGCGTGGTAAACGGAAACTTTTGCAAAACTTCAGCAGGCCTACGGAAACAGTGTTTTGTCAAGGACCCAGGATTTTGGTGGTTTAAGGCATTTTCAGAAGGAAGAGAGTTGATTGAAGATGAATCACGCAGCAGAAGGCCTTCATCTTCAGGAACCGATGAAAATATCGACAGAATCCGGATGCGTTCAGATTGTCGTTTGACAGTCAGAATGATCGGAGAAGAGTTGAATTTGACGCACACTACCGTTCATCAGATTTTGACCAATGGATTGGGGATGAGAATGCAATGCACCTTGTCACACAGCAATTTCAATAAACGAGTTGGCTAGTAAAAACATTCCTGTGGCTCCTCAGCCTCCTTATTCGCTTGACTTGAGTCCTTGTGACTTTTTCCTCTTCCCAAGATTGACAAATTACCTGAAAGGACGTCAGTTTGGGACACTCGAAAACATTCAAACGTCCTTAATCGACCAGCTGAAAGCTTTTCCAGTATCTGAGTTCCAGCACTGCTATGAGGATTAGAAGAACCGTCTCCAGCGCTGTGTGGCTTACCAAGGAAGTTATTTTGAGGGAGACAATATTGAATTGTAATTCTATTCGAATAAAAAAATCAGTCCGGTTATTTATATTACACACCTCGTTTTTATGATATATATCAGGATTTTCGCCATTTTCCCTCTCTCAGTCAGATTCTCAAGTTATTTTAATTTTCCCATTCTCTATCTTTAAGGCCTCTCTTCTCCATGGCCCCATCTACTTCATCCCGCCAGGAACTTCTTGCTCTACTTCTCTTTCTTCATCCTATTGGGCTCCAGTCATTTTATTCATCCATCTTCCTTCAATTGCTTTCGTAACATGGCCATACCAGATGAGTCTATTTTCTTCTATCTCTGTTAAAATGTTCTTTTCTACATCCAATCTTCTTTTCATTTCTTCATTTCTGAACCTATCCATTTTCGCTACCCTACAATATCTTCTACAGTATTCCATTTGAAATACTTGTATTTATTTATGACACAAGCCCAATCGAGAAAGCACGAATCTGGCAAACGAAACAAGCGAATTTAAACGTTTTTAGGAAATTAGGTTACGCAGGAGCCTGAAATGTCCTAGCATATTACATTTTTTTTTTCGCGGCACAACTGGAGTCTCTCAAGGCACACTAGGTGTACCGCGGCACACCTATCGACACTGCGATATATTAAAAAATACAGGGAATTGCATTAAAACATATTTTTATTATTTTTTTAATTACCTCGTTTATGTGATAGTCAATTGTTTTTCCTATTTAATATTCTTATTTAGAAAATAAAGTACTTCATCTTTCCAAATTTAACCTTCTTCGTATCTATTATAATAAAGAAGTTAGCAATGCTTAAACATATTGGTAAACGATAAAACCTTATTTATTTTATTTGGGAGTAAGTTGGGACCTTTAAATAAATATAAGAATCATTTTAAATCTGTTTGAAATATTTAAAAGCCACTTACCTAAACAAAATCTCAATCTGAACAATTCTATTTAAGAGTCGTATAATTTTATCGTGTACAATACATTGTGTCTCATTTAAATAGAGTACATTTAAACCGGACAAAGCCATTCAACAATTTACACAGTCTTCAAACACCTCAAATCTCATTAACATAAAACCGACAAAAGATCCTCGAGTCAAGCGACCGGCTAACCGTGAACGATTGAATACAAAACAGCGCTAAAGACCCTCAGGCATCGCTGTTAAATGATGCGTTCAGATACAGGTATATCAGCGCCTTTACGTTTATCAATTAGTCCAAAACAAAACGTCTATATTTCACCAAATAGACTCAGTTATTTAAAACAGTGGCAACCAAAATATTAAAAATTTACCAATCCACAAAGTGTTTGATCAAACACGAAATCATGATTATTTTATGTTTAGGCTAACTGAGGTTCCAGTACTTTCTTCGGGATTAAGGCAAACTTATTATAACTGGTTGCCCATAACCCCGCAAATACTTATTTTTTTAAAAATGTATTAAACAAAAAATTGATGTGAACTGTAAATTTTCACACATTTCAGGGTTTTGCAGGTATTTAATAACTGAATGATGATTATATGGGATGCCAAAACAATTTTATGTCAAAATATTTTTTTATGAATTTTAATTCGAATGCCTAATACCATTATTAAAGTTTCTAAATATGTGCAGTATTTTTTTTACATAGCAAGGTTCATTAAGATTTTGAAAATTGCGCCTATGGCTTCTATTGGTTGCTTAAATCATTAGCCCCGCCCTCTGATTTCGTATACATCAAACAGAATTAAATTACAATTTCAACACTTCCCACTGGTTATTAAATTTACGCTTTTAAAAATTAAATGCAACATTTACCAAAATATAACTAGAATTTTGACAAAATAATTTAAACAAAAGAAAACTGCAAAAAAAAAACAAAAAAAAATAAAATTGACAGGATTCGAACTCTAGTTTGCAAATTACCTGTTTGAAAAATTAGAAAACCAATGGCTAAACGCACATCGCTATGAGCGCTGACGTATCAACTTGGTTACATAGCGAATTAAATATTTAACATATTTTGGTTAAAAACACAAAAAATGCATTATTTTCCGAAAACATAATCTGATCAAAAATTCCTGTTGTACTATTCCGGTTCACACCAATATACATTACTTAGAATTTTTTCAGATTTTTAGTTTAAACCATCTGGGCTACAGGGTGTGGTTCAAAAATTTTTTTGCACAATTTTGACAAAAATCGCATCAAAATAATTTATTTTGCAAAAATAAAATTTTGATCGTTAATTCACGTACTAAGGGCTTTCATTTGATACACTACTCAGAATTTAAAAAAAAATTTTTTTTTTTCGTTGAGCACATATTTGTTTATATTTTAAGGGGACATGTTTTTTAGATGTTTTAGTATTTTTCCTATGTGCGGGTCAAAAAGTTGTACAAGCATGCCAAATTTCAACTCTCTAGGTTTAGCCGTTTGGCTACAATTTTTACCGAACAGACAGACAGACAGACAGACAGACAGACAGACAGACAGCTCCTCATTCCAAGCAACTTCTGATATACACAAGTTTTCTTTGAAGTAAATGTGAGACATTTCAAGTATTTTTGTAGCCCTCCCCATAGCCTCCCAAATATATATCCATGTTATTAAAAACTGAATTGAACAGAGAAGAATCGTTTCTTTATTCTCAACTTTTCTTATACACATTTTTGCTATAAAATAATAGTCTCAAGTTATTTATTGGCGCCTTCCGCAATAGCTTAAGAACTCTCGAAAATAATTACTAGTAACCATTCATTGATATCTCTTTAATCATTTATTGAATTTTGGTTGATGTTATCAGCAACAACTGAATTGTCTAAACTAAGTTTTAAATGATCTCTGAAATCGAGGAAAAACCGTAATCGAAATCACTAAATTCAGTAGTCGAAAACCGCTGACAAATACAAGAAAACTATTAACCCAAAATCACTATCAAATTCCACGGTTGTCACACAAGCTAATTTGTTCATAATCCCCACAGCACACTACTCATAATGATGATGAAATCAAAACACGATCGCATAACAAAACAGGCACGAAACATCGGATAAAACAGTACGCTTACACCACAGTGGCGGAGATATTAGCGACACTACCAATAAAACTATGAATTAACACAACCAGCATTGTATGGTTAAAGAAATTGAGATAAAAATGGCCCACTGACGCCTTTATTAAAAGTTTTACAGTTGCAGAACTTGCGAATATAACAAATATTGTTTTCAGTTTTACCTAAAATATGATTCGTATATATTTGGTGCTCGGAGAAAAAAGGTAAAATGCTAATATACAGTGATAGATTTTTGGAATGCTTAGAACTCACGCGAATACAGAAAGAGGAATAAGAATTCCCGGTGGAGAACAATATTTATCGAAGGGAAAGGATCTTGTTAAACAGCAGACAGGAATAAATAGGTAAATGAAATCACTAATTGAAGTCCTGTGGAAAAAAGAAGATGCCGACCGAAAAGATAAGCATAAACTCAATGAAGGTAAGATTAAGAAGTAGACAGAGAGATATCTGGACTAGGAAATAAATAGAAAAAAAAAACACACTTGGTAATGTTCCTACGCGGGTACGTATAAAATTTTTAACCGGTTTCCTGAAATTTCTTCATCAGAAATGACCTGATTTATAATAAGTGTTCCTGTACTTGCTTGGGAAATTATGATATCTACTAGAATTTGCCACTTTTGCAGAACAAATTGGAAACAAATCCATAACAAAATTTGATATATTTGTATATACAGGGTTTTGTTTGAAACGGTGCATCCCGAAAATCTCCTTTATTTGTAAAGATACAAAAAATCTTCAGAACAAAAGTTAAACTAGACAAAAAGGCCCATCTAAAGGTTACTATAAGAATTCTGAGGCACTTCCGGTTTCACCGGAATTGATCTAGTTTTGATCTAGCATAGGGAATCGATAATTTTATATTTTTTTCCTAAAAGTACATTACATTAACTTTAAAATGACACCAAAAAGTCATATTTTTATGTTAACCATTTCAAAATGGCAACCATTTATTTACAAAATAATAATCAACATAAGTTTTACAAAATTGAACGTAGCAAGCTTTGAAAACAATAAAAAAAGAAACAAAATATCTCTAAAATAAACTGTTATAACTCCCATTCGTCGATTTTAAGATTTTTGCGAATATTTAGCAACAAAAAAATATTGCGAAAAAATGTATTTAACAAAAGTTGCTATAAATGCAATATCTAATAACTTTTATTTGAGACGTTTTTTTGATAAAACGAAATTTTTTTTCATACTTATATAAGTTATTTCTACTCTGCTGCTAGAATTTTATACAAGTACTTTATGATGGTGGTCGGTCCTGTGTTGGTCACAGCTTATTTTATTGTATAGTTTAGAAAATTTAGAACGTTTTATTTTTTTTATAATAAAAACAATTTCAGTGAAGTAATTTGAAAAAATCAGCTGTGGCCACCACAGGACCGACCGCCATCGTAAAGTACTTTCAGTATAAAATTCTAACAGCAGAGTAGAAATAACTTATGTAAGTATGAAAAAAAATTCGTTTTATCGTATAAAATACATTCTAGCAGCAGAGTAGAAATAACTTGGCCTAATATTTTCTAACAGAGATATTATTTGTCATGACCATGGAAACGTTACATAAAAGTATGAAAAAACTCAGACATTTTTAAAAATTTTACAAAAAGTTGTCGATGTTTTTCGTTTTAGCAAAAAACGTCTCAAATAAAAGTTATTAGTTATTGCATTTATAGCAACTTTTGTTCAATAATCTTTTCCGAAATATTTTTTTTTTGCTAAATATTCGCAAAAATCTTAAAATCGACACGAGTAAACTCCCATTTCTAGTCATCCGATTTTTACCAAAAGTTGATCAACTCGTGTCATTGATGTCAAAAGCTTAAATATGCAGTTTCATAAAAATCTTTTCAGCCTAATTTGCTCTGCACGTTTACACAGACGGACAGACGGACAGACAGACAGACGGACAGACGGACAGACAGACAGACAGACGGACAGACAGACCGACAGACATCATGCTAAAAATAGTCAAAACGTTATGTAGGGACCTCAATTCGTGGAGATCCATCGAAATCTTGAAATGTCAAAATCGGTATGATCACAATACCTCCCTTATATATGTTGACGGTCGGTAAAAAACTGACGATTCTAAAAAAAGAGGTCCTTAAAAAGTTCTGGCCCGCGAGTTTGTTTCAAATCACTATCCGGCCCTCGGTCTTTTGAAAGTTGCACGTGCCTGGCCTAGACATTACTCTCTTAAAAATAAAATTGCTGCCAAATTTTATGTATAGTTACTAATTACGGTTGTTACTAAGTTTATTTCAGATAGATAGTTTTGTATGAGGAACATTTAAAGTGTAGTATTTTCGCTGTCTATTTTAGAATTTATTTAACTGTGCTGTATCTTAATGAATGTATTGTTAATATTGTGGTTTCGTAAATCCGGTTGAAAAAGCTTGGTTTTACGTATGGCGCCACTGTTCATGAGGGTGGCTTTGTTGGCCTGTCAGTTGTGGCACCCTCGCGCGCGGTCAGTAACGTTAATCCGCGCTCGCCCGCAATTAACACGCGGCTACAACCTAATTGATATCCACCTAATCAGCACAGGTGATGATATACCTGTGTGCAAGCACTAAACGGATCATTTAACTACATAGCCTACAGTCCTATGTACACTCTCTTGCTTCTGTTTTGTTACCGTTTACGATTAATCGCTTACTTCGTTCTATCATCTTTGGGAATTGTGTGGAATTAGGAAATCAAATTTCACTAAATTAGATCTAGCAATATGTTTCTAATAATCTCCCTTAGTCGCTTCGATTTTTGGCCTCACAGAAATTATATTTTACTCGATTCTGTTAAATCTTAACAGAACGAGGGCTACCTTTTAAGTTTTTACAAAAACTAAGAAAGAAACATTTTTTATTTGAACAATCTGTTTTATTACTTTTCAGAATATTCGCCTTTAAGATTTATACACTTTTGCATGCGTTCAAACCAATTCTCGAAACATTTTTTGCACTCTGAAGTTGGTATCTCAAAAACATGGTTTTCGAAGAATTCAAGAACTTGAGGCGATGAAAATCGTTGTCCACGCATATTTTGTTTAACATTGGGGAACAAAAAAGTCGTTAGGGGATAAATCAGGTGAATACGGGCAATGAGACATTAATTAGATGTTTTTCTCCTTCAAATAATCAATTGTTTGACGTGATGTGGGAGCTTGCATTGTCATAATGAAGAATGATGAAACGTTTTTTGGTTGTTTTTCTTGATTTTGTCGATGACTTCTGACAAACAAATAGTTGTATACCATTCAGCATTAACTGTTCTCCGATCCTCTAAAGCAAAGTTTCCCAAACTGTGCTAGTGCTCCGCGATCTACTAGTGTTGCTATATATATAGCAATGATAGTGCTCCGCGAAGAATTCTTCTCGTGAAAAGTGCTCCGCGGCTCAAAGTCTAAAGGAATGGTTGCGACATATCCAGTACAACCGAAGAAACAAGAAATCATTTTTTTGGAAGTGCTTCGTGAATGAAGAACTTTTGTGGGTTTCGGTTTATCTTGGAAGACCCAAAGAGTGGATTGTTGCTTAGTTTCCGGTTCATATGAATAAATCCAAGTTTCGTCACCTGTAATACGAATTTTGCAGTGCCTAGGTCAAATTTTTTTAGCATTCCCTTACACCAATCAACACGAGCCTTTTTTTTGAGCTTCGGTCAAATTATGCGGAATCCATCGAGAACAGATCTTTTTCACAGCTAAATATTCATGCAAAATCGTATGTATTGCAGTCTGCGATATGCCAAAGGATGCCTCTATCTCACGGTAAGTCATATTCCGATCTTCTTCAATCAATTTGCGCAGAGCATAGATGTTTTTTGAATCACAACCGATTTTATCGATCTTCACGAGATTCATCACCGACGGACGCACGACCACGACGAAATTCTGCAAATCAATTGTAAACAGTATTTTCTGATGGTGCTTCATCACCAAAAGTTGAACGAAACTATTTAAATATTGTCAACAGAACTATTTTCTAAATCTTGTTGCTAAATAAATAATAATCTCGCGGAATACTCGTGAAATTGTTGTATGGATTATATATTTTATCTGTTATATGTTTAAAATACAGCAGATAAATATCAGCTAATAATTAGCAGATTTGAAAACATCTGAAATTTAAAGAAGCACATTTTAATTAATACAAAAAATTATGACACCAATTTCCATACGATAAAGTCCTTAATAACCTGTTTAATCTCCATACAGGGTACTATTCGATAAACTGACGTAATTCCTATATAAAATACGCACCAAATTATCCATTATTTAAATTAACTAAACGAATTTCGTGCTGTGTGATCGAGGTTTCCAGAGCAGTTATCTATAAACTTTATAATTAGGGTAATATAAATAAGCTTTGGTCAACCCTGAGTTATATAATATATCGCTTGTATAATCGAGGAGTAATTATTTTAATCGCCATTCAAATATTTTCATTACATTAGCTGTTATTTTCCATTATTAATTTAGTTTTTACTCCAGAGTTCTCGTTTAATATGCATTATTAATATTAAATAAATTACACTATATATAAGGATTAATAACAATAAGATTGGAGCGGAGGTTTAAATGCACAGCAATAAAGGATATTAGCGCTTAACGCTGCGTATAACACCTGGAGATTATAAGTTTCTTGTACAAAATTTTACAATCTGAAATAATAATTTTATTTCAGATTGTAGTAACATACATCAAAATTTGCAGCGAATTTTTATCTATCTAATTTGTAGAAAAAATTGTTATAAAAATGTTATCGCTCAATAACCTAATAATAGATAGCAGACAACTATGTTCCGTAATTTTTTAAATATATTTGTGGGTTTCAAATAACTTGATTTTATGTCGAAGTTTTGATATGTTTAAATAATACGGCAACTATTTTTATTATTTTATTTATTTTACATCGGCCTAAATCTGCAACGAGGCTAATCGCTGATGCCAAGGGACGAAATCCTACACCTGGATGAGAGGTGAATGATTGTGAAAATGACAGTAATGTAAACATATCATTCCCGCCCGAATAATATCACCAACGGAGTTTCGAACCAGCAACCTCACAACTCAAACTGTTTTAACCAGTCCGAACTGCACGATTCAACGAGCTCGAGTAGGCGAGCTCGTTGTATGAAAATACGGCAAAAAAAAAATTCGGCATGATTAGTTTCTCGCCGAAAAATATTATAGTTGATAATAATGATATTCTACTTGGTACACGTGTTCTTTACGCAAATTAAATTAGATTACAATTTGCCGCATCGTATGCAAATATGCGTTGCTTGGTTTACAAGGTGGTCTATAATGCAATTTTGTTTTATAGCACATTTTTTGGCAAAAATCGTGTTTTTTATCATTTATGGCAAAAAAAAGAAATTTTAAAAAACTAATTTTCTTTTCTGAATCTATGTCTTAACAGAATTCTTTTGACGGAAACAAAAAAAATATATCGAAAAACTAATCTAGTTCCTGTAACTATGCAGGTACCCATGAATGTACATCATTAAGATTTTTTTTCAGATTTTTAGAACAACCCCTCTGGGAAATACGACGGGGACAAACATTTTTGAAGCATTTTTAGCGAAAATCTCATTAAAAAATAATTTTTCAAAAATAAAAATTTGTTGGTGTATGTTTTAAAGCGATGGGGTATCCGCCATTTCATTTGACATCCATTCAAAATTTAAAAAAAAAAATATTTTTCTTCATTGGAAAAATATTTTGTTATATTTTTCCCGTGATATGTTTTATTAAACTCTCAATAGTTTTCCTATATGTGCGTAAAAGAATTGCATGCCAAATTTCAACTTTCTAGGTCCAGCCGTTTGGCCAAACAGACAGACACATGAGTGACGTTATAAGGGTTTTTTAGTCATACCTACAAAATTCTGAAAATAGCGTTATTTTAATGTTAATTGTTTTATTGAATATTATATATTTAGTTAAAAATGTAACTAATTTTAATTAGGTTCAATAATCCAAATTTTAAAAATTATTTTCTTACGATATTTTTGTCAGAAATTATAAGTGCGATTTTGAAAACAATCTCGTCTCTTAAGTAAATATAAATTTAATTAGTTTCAAGTATTGATACATTTACTATTGTGCGAATAGTAAGTTGTACAATAATCTCAAAAATTGTATGACGCCATGTTATGACGTCATGAAAGCTACCAACTTATAAGACTCAAATTCCCCCATTACAAATTCAACTAGTATCTACAAATAACGAAAATCTTTGAAAGTTACCCTAAACACCATCTTTAACATAATAATTTCTATCTAAACCCCCAATTTTATTAAGTTAATTACGAATATTTACCAACAATTAAATATGTAAATAATTTAGCAAATACCCCGACATTCGATTTCTCGATTTAAAAGTTATGTACTCACATAACCAATGCTCCATATGTGATTAAATCATGAATTACTTCAACAAGCTCCGCGTTATTCTGTTAAATTTAATTTAAATTGTCCACTAAATTTAATAAAACAAATTAAATACGTGCGTTGAATTTTGTTTCCATTATTGCAAATAATACATTAACACATTTGTCATATAAGTTACAATTAAGTGCAAATTATTTAACGATTTTCGACTTTATTAAAAATTCACCCCTCGCCATCTTTCTCGACATGGGTATTATTGATTTTTGGGCGCACTAAGACAAAATTTGGTTAATTTAACTTTGTAATATGTTTGACATGTAATTGACACCGATTTTAGCAAACCTTTTAGTAGAATTAATCACTTTTTACTCATATAAAAATTAATAAGTTACAGCATACATCAATTCCCTATTACCCTGGCTTGATAAGTTACATCAGAAATAGGTCACTGTTTATTGTATGTAATAGTTTTATGTCCCGTAGAATTTCAATCAAGTCAGGAGTACCTCAGGGCTCACACTTGGGGCCTATTTTGTTTATATTATATATAAACTCAATTTATAACTGTTTGAACAGATTTGTCTGTGTTACACATTTTAGCTAAGTATGTACAGTTCGTAGATGTCGGGGAAAGGTTAGATCTGTGCTATGAACTGTCAGTTACTTTAGGTGACGACAGGGTACTCATGAACAGGCTGATACTCTACCTGAGAAAATCGAACTTACCCAGCAAACATTTTTATAAGGGCCAGTACTGTTGAAGCACATACTCCCCGGCATTGAAAGTAATGGGCCAGTACCCCGGTGTCCCAGCAGCGGTAAAGTGCAAAATAATCGCATTAAATACTGGTAAAGTACTTCGTATAGGAGGAGTGCGAAATACAAATGTGAAGTATATTATTAATACTGGCGTTGCACAAACTTTTGGTGCCAGCAATTTACCAACAGAAAAAGTAGGCGGCATTCGGTCGAGGGTTGAATGTTTGCTGGGTAGTGTTTTATGTGTGAAGACTTGCGCCTTATTTAAATGTGTTTTATCATTGTCTGTGATATTCAATGACAATTGGCCCCTTTACAGCCAGTTATTATCATTCTGCGTCTGTTAATTTTTCGAACAGACTTTTATCATATTTATTTGTGTTTATAAATACAAGGTTTCTTTTATTGCGTATGTGTGTATGATATTAATTATATATTTATTGTTTTATTGATTCTTTTAATATACACTCTAGATATTAAGTTAGGCTGTGTTAGGTACAAATAGCCATTGTTGCTGTGCGCCAAAAAACTTTTCCCAAACATGGTGAACATAAATAATAAATAACAAGATCTCAACCTCAATAGGCGTTTAAGGGGCAAAAAAGGTAAGTTCTAAGTTTCTTGACCGCCGGTCATAGATATGAAAGCCACGTGGTCAGTCTGACGTTCCAACTGGTCCTAGTATCACTGTGTAAACAGGTACTCATATTAAGTATTAAATACTTGAGGCTGAATCGACCCCGAATACACAATTTCGGAAGATAAAAATCCGAAGAAGGTGAAGAAGAAGCTAAATATTTTGACAAACAATAAAAATATTTAAACAAACAATTTTTTTTGTTTTTTTCGTTATTCGCAAAACTTAAGTACCAATTCTCGTGTTTAAAATGCTTTTAAATACGAATAGGAAATATATTTGAATAAAAAATTGATACGGAAACAAATTTAATATAATCTACATTTAATATAAATAAGAGGGTATTTCTTATAAACGCGCTTAAGAACGGAAATGTAAGACGGAAATTCTAGTTTTATTGAAGGGGTACCGCCACATTTTTTTGCAAAAAGCCACACAGGAACTGTTTAACATCGGAAGTCAACATATCTACTAGTTTTTATATACTTATTCACACCATTGTTTTCTTTGTTTTAAATATTATATTTGAATATTTTGTCCATCCCTAGTAATATTGAATGATTAAAACGTAGTATCGTGTCCTAAAAAGTGAAGAAAATAACTGTCGCTTAGGATATCCATGATAATATATAACATAATTCTAGTAATCATATGTAATATAGCATGATCGGTTCACATTTAGTTCTTACACTAAATAACATGGCCAGCATCACTAAATATAGAGCTAATTGGGCATTTCCAAAAATTACCTTTTTTATTACGAACCTGTTTTATATTATAATATATTATTAAACTCGAAACAAATGTTCCATGATTTTAAAACAAACCTGAATAATTTGTTACAATATATATTTTAAAATTTTGCTTGCAGTATCTGAATACTGTTATTTACTATAATAAATTAGTTATGGGACCTTGTAAACTGGGCAGAAAAATTCTTAAGTAATTGATTATAAAAATTTAACCTATATTGTAGCAAGAAGACTCTGTTTGTCTTCTTGGAACTGACTATCAGGTTACCTTTTGGCTTCGTTGACAGTCCTGCATCTAGATATATTAAGTGCCAGGTATTTTCAAGTAACCCAAAGGGCCATGAAATGAGCTATGCTTTGGATAACGTTGAGGGATAAAATCTCATGGAGATTCACACACTTTGTATTGAGAGCTAAAAATCAACGATGCCAACATTGAGCAGATGCTTCCAAGTATCTTGGGCACAAAATTAACGTTCCGCGGAACCCTGGGGTTCCGTGGAACGTTTTCAGGGTTTCCGCAACTTTAATTAAATCGTTTTATTCTGTTTTTTTAATAACTCTTTGCTTGGGTACAATGATTTTGGTAAATTTTGAAAACTGAATAACTTTAAATCTAAGGGTGCTACGTATGGTTTCGCAAATGTAAAGCTGAAGATCACTTACGCGATATATTACAGGATCGGTTCGCTAATCTGGACCAAGCTTTAGAATTCCAAATAAGCGCCATAGTTTCAAATGGAAAAATAATACGATCTAAGCAGAAACAGCAATTTTTTGTGAAATTATTTCAAAAAATTTACTCTATTTGTAAAGATTATCTTATTATTTCATTTATTTGGAATCCTAATGGCGGCACTGTCACCATGAGTCAAACTATCATAGTATACACCAGGGCTTCTTAAACTTTTTCATATAGCGACCCCTTCAAGCCTAGGAAATTTTTAACGACCCACCATGTAATGAAATTAATATTGACCGTAGATGTAGGTGTAATATCGCGACATTGTAGAATCTACCTTGTAGATTCTAAAAATTTATTTATTATTATCCAAAAGTAGCAGATCTTTGCGACCCCCCTTCAGTAGCCTCGCGACACCTCGGGGGATCGAGACCCACAGTTTAAGAAGCCCTGGTATACACTGTATACTGGGTAGTACACTGTATACTATACAGTGTCTATACTGGCCGTAAACTTCTACTGCCCTCTATCAGTCTTTCTTTTAATTAATATATATTGAATCATCTATTTCGCATTATTAAATGTTCTGTCTTTCCAGGTTTCTTGTATAATAGTTCCGTAAGACAATATAGTGAATAGTACCCTAAAAATTTTAGGATTTATACTAAGAAACAGTGGTAGTTTTAAGATATCTACAAGGTTACTGTACTGTGCACTAGTTCGACCTAAATTAGAATACACGAATAGAATCTGGGGCCCAAAAACAATATCCCACAAAAATCAAATAGAAAAAGTACAAAAGAGATTTGTAAGAAACCTGATCCGGAAACTAACCGGAACATATCCTTTTCGTATCTATGATGCAAACCAGTTAAAAAACCTAGCTCTCAATAATAGCGAGAAATTTCAGACATTAGAATGGAGACGCGACATCCACTCTTTGAATTTCGCGTTTAAATTATTTAATAATAAACTAGATGCCCCAGAATTTCTTCAAAATTTAAATATTCGAGTCCCTGACATAAGATTGAGAATTAAAAATGATCACTTTTTCAAAATTTCAGAATCTATGTCACCACTGAACAAAATACTCAGTCTAATAAACAAGCAAGTCTCTGATAGAGATATCTTTAACGACAATTATAGAAAGTTTGTTAACGCAAAAATAAATTAGACTAGTTATATTGTATCTTATTATTTTATTCTTTATTTTATTTATTATTAGTATTTCTATATTTATTTTATTTATTATTAGTATTTCTATATTATTGTTATTATAATTGTATTGTATTTTTTCCCAGTACTATGTAACTGGACTTGCGCACTACTGTACAAATCTGAATAGTACTAATTAAATAAATAAATAAATAAATAAATAAATAATACTAGCGAGATCTTAAGTCAGTTGTTGTGTAGATCTTATACGTCTTCCCACTGGCAGTATACTGTCGTCTATCGGTTTTTGTGTGAAGTAAAATATAATGAATACAGATAGTGTTAATTGGTTCCGATGTTTAGAAATAGAGTTAAAATTCAAGCCACCCGCATATCCCACTATGTTCTGTTATGTTTTACTATTTAATTTTATAACGAGCAATTTGACACAGATCATAAATCATAAAACTGCTCGTTCTTTTGTTTTTATTATGTTTCACTGTTTTCATTCTGTATCGCCAACTACAGCAACACTGGGAAAAATTATAGTCTCGTTCCTGGATTTGTTCACAAGAATTAATGCTGTTTATTTGCTACAGATTTTGGGACGGCTATTATATATTTTTTTTATTTTTAATATAATATATTGTGGGATTTAAACATAAATAACAAAGAGCATAAATATTTTTGTTTATATAAAAAGTGTTGTAAACCGTAAATTTAATCTAAGAAAATTTATGCTTTACAAAATTTTAACACAAAACATTTATGAAATAAATGAATGTAGTCAACTAGTACCTTTCCGGTTAGAAATTAATACTGTATTTTATCAACTTCATTTATTGATTGCATGCCTAAAATCTTCACCAAGTTGGACGATTAATAAATAAGTTAGATATTTCTTTATCTAAGGCAAAAAGATAAATGCTTAGGACTGTCTTCGAATAGTCTGTGTGTCTATAAGTATCTAGACACTTGTATCATACATTAATTTAAGCACTGGTTGACGTTAATACCCGATATTAATAAATAAGATACACAAGTTACTAGATTTGAAAATCTAGTTCCACCTAAACCAAAGAGACCACCTGTACAGTGCATAAGATACATGCTGATAATAGAGATCAGAATGCAGATTTAGGACAGGCATGGTCAAACTTTTAATATAAATGTATGTGAAATGTGATTTTTCAAACAGTTCAGGGTTTTGTAGATATTTAATAAGTGTAAGAAGGCAACAGAATGCTGGATGGTCTCGGAATATTTTTTCTATAATTACATAAAAATCAATAATTTTTAGTAGTTTTTAGAGTACCAAGAGCTTCCATTTCAAAATTTCGTCATAATAAAATTTCAGAAATGTATTTCTTACTATTAACATTGTATTATTTGTTTTATAAGTATATCACTACTGATTTATTCCGCTTTGGTGCCTTAATAACAAAAAAACTAAAGTAATTCAAAGAATAGGCGGAGCCTACTGAAAACTACACACTATACTCTACACACATGAACTCGATTCTCAGCTGTTAATTTTTTTTTTTTTTTTGTATCCATTTTGTATCCATTTTTTGTATCATTTGTGTTTCCATTGTAGATCAATGTGCATTACTTATAAATATTTTATATTCTTAATTTGGCCCTTTGCCTTAAACAGTGCGGGACAGTATTCTTTAAGTACATTTTCGAAAAAAATTGTATTAAAATAAAACAATTCTAAAAAACTTTAAAGATTCTTTTTTTTTTTGATACCACACAATAAATTTTAACAAAACAATTATTTTTTTCAACGACACAAAAATTGCGATTATTTTCAGAAAACGAATTTGATCAAAAATTCCTGTTGACTCATTCCGGTTTCCATCAATGTACATCATAGAGATTTTTTCAGATTTTTAATCAATACCTTTGGGTGGGGGACAAAAGTTTTTGACATATTTTTGGCGAAAATCTACGGATCTTGTCTTGACAAAGGAGAAATAGAGCAATATTTACGCTAGAAATACTTCTATTAACCCATGAGTATAGCAGACCGAACTGTAGTACTAATCACTACCGTAGTTCCTAACAGGGCCGCCCCTAGGCGGGGGCAAGTGGGGCACCTGCCCCAGGCCCCACGCCTTTAAGGGCCCCGCGCTTCGATCGTCAATTAATAAAATAATAAAATACTTTAAAAATATTATTCCAAGTTCTATAAATAGTTGGAATAAATTTATATTTTCATTGAATATAAGTATGTGTACTTTGTTAAAAGTTAATAATATTAAAGAAAATATCGTTATTCAATATAAATATAGATGGTGCCCCGCAAATCCAGTTTTGGGGCCCCGCAATTCCAGTTTTGCCCCAGGCCCCGCAAATGCTAGGGGCGGCTCTGGTTTCTAAAACAGTATTGTGCACAAGCCTCTTCAATTAATGGAAATGAAAATCCACGTGACGCTTTGGTCTGTACTTTTAATACCACGGGATTCGAACCTGGGACCTTAAACATGTGAAGCAGAATCGTTACCACTTAACTAGGTTGACAAACAGTACATATTATATACACCAACCAAAATCTAAACAATGAAATTTTTAACTGAGAAGCAACACAGTCATTTCTTAGGTTCCTGCGGAACTAGACTTTGAAATCTAGTAACTCTGATGGATTGAGGCTTTTTATCATTTTGTTTAGCAAAATCCTACTTCAATCGTTTAAAAGTGAACTTGTGACAACTTAAAAAAATAAAAATTCCATTTAATTCCGTACGAAGCAAAGAAACGAATTAAACAGGAAGGAAGACAATACTTTAAGATATTAACAAAGAATAAATAAAGAATTAAAAGTTAACAAACTTAAATTAAAATAATCCAACAACTATTATTATATTAACTAACAATCCACCCAACATTTCCAATTAAAATAACAAAATAAACATTCTTCCTTTTAAAAAACTGACAACTATTTCCCGATTCCCTTTGTTTCCAATACATATGCGATACAAAAAAATCTGTCGCTAAAAAACATACAATCGCCATCGGCAGATGTGAACCAAATGTAACGACTTCCTAAAATCGTTACCGACGAACGTGTATTATTATTTAAATTGCAAATGTCCGTTTAAGTCACAAACTAAATGCGCATTACGGTCAGGCGACTTAGTGACTTGTAGAAATCTCACGGTTTCCATTGCTAGTTCTATATTGTTTAGCGGGACATACTCTTAATTCAATGTGTTTTGCGTGAACTTATTGATTTAGCGTGTTATATTAACTGTGAAATATATTACTTAATATTAATACTCTGTTTAAGTTGTAAAATCTATTAACTATAAATTCAATTAAAGTTGCTTTCATAGATTGTTTTCTTGGTAGCCTACAGCGTTTATATATATTTATATATAAACACAGTCACCACTTCAAACGTACAGATTTGTTTTAAATTATAAACTACTTTAAATAATTTCAAACAACCGACTAGTTAACTGGAAAAATATAACGGCACGTCAGAATATGTACTCAGCACTTCAAATGTTGCACGCCAAAATATGAACTCAGCACGACAATTTTTGTCAAGCAACACGCGATTTCACGACAAATTAGATCAGAGAAAACTTCCTAAGCGCTCTGACATCTGGTATAGGTCAGTCGTAATCAACGCAGTTGGTCATTTTGAGTCATAACTTCAATGACAAACTAAGTGGCGAAAAAATAGCTAAATCGATTTTTTTTGCATGTGAACTATAGACTAATACATATTGCTCTTCACTCTTTTATTTTACTAAAACATACCTTTCGAAGTCATATTTAGTTTGTATTCGACGGTCAGTTTGAAGATTTACAAATTTTAAAAGTGTTTAATATAGGGACATTTGTATTGGTATCGCTAAATAGAACGATGTTTACATTTGACATTTTATAATACGCTCTGATGTATTTTGATACTTGTGTTCACATATCTAACTTATAGTAATTTCTAAAAACCTTTTTATTTAGTTTATTGTTTATTTAGCAGTTTTGTGTTTAGTTATATATTTTCTTATAGATATCTTAAAAATACGTCTGGTAAAGACCATATTACTACCGACCGCCAACATATATAAGGGAGGTATTGTGATCATACCAATTTTGACATTTCGAGATTTCGATGGATCTCCACGAATTAAGGTCCCTACATAACGTTTTGAATATTTTTAGCATGATGTCTGTCGGTCTGTCTGTCTGTTTGTCTGTCTATCTGTCGGTTCGTGTATACGTGCAGAGCAAATTAGGCTAAAAGGTTTTTTATGAAACTTCATATTTAAGCTTTTGACATCAATGGCACGAGTTGATCAACTTTTGGTAAAAATCGTTCAACTAGAAATGGGAGTTTACTCGTGTCGATTTTAAGATTTTTGCGAATATTTCGAAAAAATTTATTTAACAAAAGTTGCTATAAAAGCAACTAACTTTTATTTGAGAAATTTTTTGATAAAGCAGCATAAATTAAACAAGTACTTTGTGATGGCGGTCGGTCCTGTGGTGGCTGCAGCTGATTGTTTAGAGCATCATTTGTATTTTGAAAGAGAAAACTTTTTTCTTTATGTCAACATTTGCATTTTGGAAAATGAAGTACTTGATGCCGACTAATTTACCCAATTCTTATCCTTATAAAACAATTTTGACTTTTGACCCCTCCCCCTCCCCAAGAAAAATTCCTATGTGGGAGCCTGGTAACCATATTATTTTTTTGTTCAGTTGTATTATTGTTATTAATTCATTATTGTTTATGAAATATTTACAAATACCGCAATTTTCTTCGCGAAACCAGTAGAGGTTCTTTTTAAGATTTTCATATTATTTTTTGTTGAAGAAATAAAGAATTCCCATGACATCTGATTAGAGTATATTTGTAAAGAAGTGTTGTTAGATGATGCAGTTGCATATGTTATCTTGCAGACGTATGAGTTTGGGGATGCATTTCCCGTTTGGTTGGTGTCGTCCTATGCCGGCGGTTCGGGCGTAATGAACACTTCGTCCCCAATGGCCGCCGACGCCGCCACCGCCGCTAGGGCTGTTTGGATTATCCAGGCGGCTTGTGCATTAATCACACGATATATTGACGTTAATTAGCGCACCACTACAACGACATCTGTCCCCGTGTATGTGTATTTATTTAATTATTATATTGTGCGTATGCAAACTCTATATTATCCACTAATAATTTAATTAGATTTATGTGTGTATATGTGTGCGGTTCTGTGGTTATTGCAGATAACTACGTTTTCGGCAAAAAGATTGTCTATTGTTTAGATAAAACCGTATGCATTTGTTTTGATAAATAATTTATTTGTGTATAGTTTTAGTATTATTATCATATTATAATTGTAGTTATAGTAATTTATGTTATATCTGTGATTTTGATAGTTTAATCCCAATGATGTTTATTTCCATATATAAATTCGAATGAAATCATTAAATTGCGTTTCGCTTTTTTTTTCGTTCAACAACACATATATTAATTTTTATTTTAATGTCTTATTTAACATATTTTATGAAAATGTATTGGATGGATTTGCAATTTGATTATTCGTTAAATTGTGGTTACATAAAAGTACTGTGCTGCATTGGTTGCCTGCTATATTGACATCGAATGGTTTCAAATCATCTCTAGATATTCGCGACTCAAACTAACGTTGACGGTTGACAATATTTCGGCAAAAAAGCACTGTATTTAATTCACTATATTTAAAAATACGTCTTAATTCACATAAACTGCAGTACAAGACACTACAAATATTATACAAATATACGCTTCTGTTTAATTTACCAAGCCGCCACCAGATGTCTCACTGTTATTTGGAGTCGCGAATATGAAAACTTAAAAGCTAGCCCTTTTGAGTTTTTACAGAATCAAGAAAAAAAATTTTTTTTTGAACAAACTGTTTTATTTCTTTTTAAAATATTCGCCTTTAAGATTTATACACTTTTGCATGCGTTCAAAACAATTCTCGAAACATTTAAGCTGCATTCAGAGCTCAGTAAATTAACACACTGTGCGTTATGGATAGTTAGTAAACGAGTGCAATTGGTATGATCGGACAAGCTCGTACTATATCGCTCAACAGTAGTATAGCAACGACAAAGCACGAGCATGTCCGATCATACCAAATGACCTCGTTTACTAACTATCTATAACGCACAGCGTGTTAATTTACTGAGCTCTGAATGCAGCTTTATTCCACTCTGAAGTTGGTATCTCAAAAACATGGTTTTCGAAGGCTTCAACAGCTTCTTGAGGTGATCGAAATCACTGTCCACGCAATTTTTGTTTGACACTGGGAAAAAGTTAGGGGATAAATCAGGTGAATACGGACAATTCGATGTTTTTCTCCTTCAAATAATCAATTGTTGTGTGGGAGCTTGCATTGCCATGATGAAGAATGATGCGACGTTTTTGGCTGTTTTTCTTGATTTTGTCCATGTCTTCTGGCAAACAAATTGTTGTAAACCATTTAGCATTAACTGTTCTCCGATCCTCTAAAGGAATGGTTGCGACATGTCCAGTACAATCGAAGAAACAACCGATCATTTTTTTGGAAGTGCTTCGTGCACGAACAATTTTTGTGGGTTTCGGTTCATCTTGGAAGACCCAAATAGTGGATTGTTGCTTAGTTTCTGGTTCATATGAATAAATCAAAGTTTCGTCACTTGTAACGATGTTGTATACGGATTTTGCAGTGCCTAGGTTGAATTTTTTTAGCATTCCCTTACACCAATCAACACGAGCCTCTTTTTGAGCTTAGTTCAAATTATTCGGAATCCATCGGGAACAGATCTTCTTCACAGCTAAATGTTCGTGCAAAATTGAATGTATTGCAGTCTGCGATATGCCAAAGGGTGCCTCTATCTCATGATATCATGAGATAGAGGCCGGTCTTCTTCAATCATTTTCAAATGCCGATCACATGCCGATCTTCTTCAATCATTTTGAGCATAGCATCGATGTTTTTTTGAATCACAACCGATTTTGGTCAACCTTCACGAGATTCACCACCGACGGACGCACGACCACGACGAAATTCTGCAAACAAATTGTAAACAATCTTTTCTGATGGTGCTTCATTAACAAAAGTTGAACGAAGCGAATCTATGCATTGTTGTTGAGTTAGGTCTTTACTAAAATTTTATAAAATCATCCAACAAAAACCTTCGCGAGTAATATTAATTTTTTCATAAACTTGTTTTTTTAACGCTCTCTGTCAACAAACTAAACGGTCAATTTATAAGCTGCCACTGATTTCACAATAACAAAAGGCAAATTTTACGAATACAGTTTTGACACATTTCAATATTGCCATCTAGTGGTAGTTTGTAAAAACATAAAAGGTAACCCTCGAAATACTTGTTCCATCTCCACTGCATTAAGGGCTTTACCTTCAGTGCCTCTAATAGTATAAGTACGGCCCTGATTAATGTACAACCAATCGCAAACCTGTGATAGTTACAAGAGACTTTACTTAATTATTTACAACCCTTATTTTTTATTCACGTGCACTCAATTGCATAAAGTCGCGACATTAAAATAATATCTACAATTATCTCACATCAAGTCATATTGCGCTATCATTTTTATACACCAATAAAAATTTGAAATCAATAAAAAAAAAGTTCTACGTAACCAATGTTAAATTATAGAGTAGAATTTGCTTATGTGAGCTAATGATCGATATCTTCTGGCAGTTGTATTATGAATTTACGAGAATAAATGACAGTTGGCATTGTTTACCAAGGGTGTCGTTGCCTATTTACCCTCTGACTGATAAACATGTGTTGGGACAGGCATGAGCGGCCATTTTCATTGCTTCGTCAGGGAGGAAATGCTTCGTAAAATCGAGCAAACAACAAATAAAAATTCTGATGTATGGTCTGTTTGTTTAGGTTAAGAATTATTGGTAATTTTTTTATTTTTTTTATTGCGTATGAGTGTGTTCAACTAATTGTCAAATGGAAGTGAGTTGTAAAACGAAATTATCAGTAAATAATGGGAGAAATGGAAGCAGTAAAATAAAAATAGAAAGATATTAGTGCTAAGTAAACATTAAGATAAAAACAACGATTTTGAATATGGTGGCGTCTTATTTAACCAGGAATGTATGGGGTTCTCGGAAACTACAAGACATACGACTTCGGCTAAATTAAATTAAATTGATTTGAAATGTGAATTTTTATATATTTCAGGATTTTGTAGGTATTTAAGAAGTTAAAATAAGCTAGCAAAGTGTTGGATATGTAGGACAATACTTTTTTTCTTTTTAGTTTTATAGTTATGACCAAAAAACCTTTATACCGTCATTTTGTCGTCTGTCTGTCTGCCTGTTCGGTAAAAATTGTAACCAAACGGCTAAACCTAGAGAGTTGAAATTTGGCATGCTTATACAACTCTTTGACCAGCACATAAGAAAAATACTAAAACATCTAAAAAATATATCCCCCTAAAAATATAAACAAATATATGCTCATCGAAAAACATTTTTTTTTAAATTCTGTGTAGTGTATCAAATGAATGCGAAGATTAACGATCAAAATTTTATTTTTGCAAAATAAATTATTTTGATGCGCTTTTCGCCAAAATTGTGCAAAAAAAATGTATCCCACACCCTGTAGCCCAGGTGGTTTAAACTAAAAATCTGAAAAAAAATCTAAGTAATGTACATTGGTGTGAACCGAAATAGTACATGAATTTTTGATTAGATTATGTTTTCGGAAAATAACGCATTTTTGTGTTTTTTGGTTGACGATGTACAAAAGTTATAGCTAATACACTATACTAGAAGGCGTATCCTGGTCGGATGGCTAGCTTGCTCGCTTGCTACGCAGCAAACTAGATTTCGCTCCCGAGCATAGGAGATAATTTTATTTTGTTTTTTTTTTTCATTTTTATTTTGCTTAACTTATTTTGCCAAAATTCTAGTTATATTTTGGCAAATGTTGCAATTAATTTTTAAGAGCGTAAATTTAATAACCAGTTGGAATTGTTGGAATTATATTTTCATTCAATGTGTCATGTATACGAAACCAGAGGGGCAGAGCATTTGACTTAAAACAACTAATGGAAGCCATAGGCGCAATTTTCAAAATCTTAATAAACCTTGCTATATATAAAAAAAATACTGCACATATTTAGAAAACTAAAGTAGTATTAGGTATTCGAATTAAAATTAACAAAAAATATTTTAACATTTGTTTTTAAAGTTCTTATATTAACAGACGATAAATTATTTTTAAAATATCGTTCATTTTGCCGTGATTACTACAAATTAAAATTGGTCCTACACACTCAGCATGCCGCCTTCACTTATTATATACTTGCGAAACCCTGCAATGTGTGAAAATTCACACTTCACATCAATTTTTTTATATCAAAATTAATTTATTAATTTTATTAATTTAAGTACGAAGAGCTTTCTCTTAGCTAAATTTAATAAAAAGTCAGCCAGATAAATATTAAGTTAGTTAAAATTTTTAGCGCATAGCAACAAAGGCTATTTGCGCAGATAAATAATAAGGGCACGGTGTTGCAAAAAATTTGATAAATTTCGAAATAATTATCAGATCAAAAATTCCTTTGGTAGGTACTATTCCGGTTGAAATGAATGTGCATTATTCAGATTTTTAAATTAACCCGTACTGAAGGCGTATCACATGTCACCCCTCAAAGTCCCGCGTCCCAAATGTTGTCAGATCAAACGCTAAGTTGCTAGTCCTGTTACTTAATTTACACATCTCGCATAACGCTTAAATTTAGAGGGCTGAACGGTTGCTCGCCTTACCATATGACAAACTTGTAGTGACAATCAACAGTGCACAAGTCATTCAGATCAATTCTGTAAAAATTTACTGTGTAGTAATGTTACTACAAGATAAAATATTATAAAAAGTATAATGACTTTCATTCAGGATAGTAATAGACCTTGCTCATAGTGACAAATTTAGTTACAAAGATAATAGTAACCGAGTTACAGAATTGGTCTGATAGTCTATAAGCTACTAATTTAAGTGCTCTGCACGCAGCTTTAATATTACAGAAAAAACTACAATTTGTGTTTTAGTATCAATTTTAAATCCACATCAATTTTTCCATTCTTTAAAATTCATGTAATTCATAGTATTTTTCTTGCAATTTTAAGCATAAATCTGTAATGTAGTTGTCTCTATAAAATATTCCTTATCCAAATTGGAAAGATTCCATTTAAGAACCGGTGAAGTCCTCAATAAGAAATTGACGATCAAACGTCCAACAAAGAAAATGATGTAATGAATCTGACAGAAGAAAAACCATAAACAAAGCAATCGTATCTCTTCAATTGTCATAGATTGGTATCCCTGTTTGAAACAAACGAACTTGGCGATAAACTAGTGTGGAAACAGTTGAGGTTAGTTTTGAGGGTGAGGAGATAGGAGAAGGGAAACCGAAACATTTGAATGTTTCGATCGATCTGTTTATAACTTTACATACCTGGGACCCGATGTTGCTTGACTACGATCGTATCCCTACATACATATTTATGGTGTCCGTCCCGAATTGGCATTATTTATTTTTATTTGTTATCAAATTTGCCTCATGCACTATGCATTCCTCAGCTTATCAGGGATTCATGTATTCAATTATTTAAATTGACGATCGGCGTAGTTCTAGATCCAGACTGTAGAGGCGCTGCCAGAAAGACCAATAGGGTTGCCATCATATATATTTTTTATTTTCATTAAAATGTTTCCAGTATAAAAACATACAAATAAATATTTATCTTTAAAATACCATTTAAAAAGTCACAATTTGGAATCAATAACATTAAGACGCAACATATTCAAAATTTGAAAAGCTTTCTTTTTTAGCACTGTAAAGGATGGTTTCCAATTGACGTAGATGTAGAATTCTACCTCTACGTGAAAATATAAGTAATAGGAAAATGCATACTACGGTTTCCAACCAGAAGTAGACGAACGTAGACGTAGAAAACTTCACGTAGAACAGCGGTTCATAAACTGTGGTCCACGAAACAATTTTGACATTAACTTTACATCCCCCAACTTTTCTCTTTTATTCAAATAACTCATTTAATAAATATCCTACATGGTCAAGACTTTTTGTATTTGTTGTTATCTAACTAGTTATTGACATAACTAAACAATAATTAGTAAAAATTTAATTATTTTTATTCAACTGCAAATTATTTACAGAAAACATATTATAATAAGATCTATTTTAACCAATATTTGACCAAGAAATGTTTGTATGAGTTTAACGTATTATAATTTGTAACTTTTTTTATTCTTTTTACTACTATTTTTATTAATTTTATGTTTTTTATTCTATATACTAATAAAAATGTTCTATAAATGCACAAGACCATTTATTAAAATAACCAGCGATACATTTTTACCAATATTTATTACAACGTAGTGCCTATGAGATTATTGAGCCAGAAATTAAGTCTCAAGAACGACGTAAAATGCCTAGGGTTGGGATGGGGTCCGCATAAAAAAAAGTTGTTTAAGAGGGGGTCCTCGAACTACATAAGTTTAAGAACACCTGACGTAGAATATTCATATGTTTACATTTCACGTCTACGTTTTTACGTTCGACCAAATGATAGGAAAGAATGACAGAACATGACAAAACATACTCAATATGTCGTATGTAGATTGACAGAATCTGTCAACATTTTTTGGGTTCACGATATTGAAATAAATAATTACCATGGTTAGATTATTGTTTAATAATGAATATATATTATTTAATATATAATAGATAAACTAAATTTGGAAACTTTTCGGCGTACAGGGCCACAGCGTGTACGCTACACACGGGCGACGCAACAAATGGGCGGAATTTGGGTTCGATTCTATTGAACCCTACTAGTAGAGAGCGATCTTATGAAAACTTGCGCACGGGCGACATTCGGTTCGATGCTAGAAAAGCCGGTCTTATGTAAGTTTGCACACGGGCGGCTGACACCAATGTGGTGTACCTGGTTGCAAAATTGGTCTAAACTACCATAGTGCTTTAGATATTCTGTGTTTACGACGTTGTTTGCGAATAATTTGCATAACAGTAACAATAAAAATTGCTAACATTTCCAAGCAAAGCATTCCCTAGCAAATTCACCTTTTCAGATCTCCTTCTACTTCTTGCATCCATGATTAGCTTAGGTCTTCCCCGTTTTCCTTTCCTCCCTGGTTCCCACTGCAACGCTGAATATGCTATAGATCAGGGCTTCTTAAACTTTTTCATATAGCGACCCCCTTCAAGCCTAGGAAATTTTAAACGACCCACCATGTAATGAAATTAATATTGACCGTAGTTGTAGGTGTAATACCGCGACATTGTAGAATCTACCTTGTAGATTATAAAAATTTATTTATTATTACCCAAAAGTAGCAGATCTTTGCGACCCCCCTTCAGTAGCCTCGCGACCACCCGTGGGGTCGGTACCCACAGTTTAAGAAGCCCTGCTATAGATGTTTCTTCTCCTCACCATACATGCCCAAGTCATCTTACTCGCTGTTGCTTAATTTTTCTTACTACATCGTCTCCTTCCAGTACCTCTAATATCTCATGATTCATTCCCAGCCTATATTCGTTCTCCCCAATTTTTACTGTTGCTCTTAATATCTTACTTTCAGCTATTTTGAGTTTATTCTATTCTATCAACAATGTATAAAGTATTAAATTTTGAACTCTGAACGATTGCTCGTGTTACTATATGACAAACTTGTAGTGACAATCAATAGTGCACAAGTCATAGCCTAGAGTCGACTAATTTAAGAGCCCTGAACGCAGCTTATGATTTATAAATATTGCTCTAACGATGATTGTACATTAATAAAAAAAACTTTCCTGGAGACCAATTATTGTATTCTGGAAAACTTTTGCAAAAAAATGTTGGGTTTGTCTTACCAGTTAAACAATTAATTTTTTCTTAATTAATTCTGATATTCCACGTGCTAGTAAATGGCATTATTCATCGACATATTTGAATAACAATAATAATTTATTCGATAAAAAAATCGTTTGTTATTATAAAAATTGAACAATGAACTCAGTGTCCTCTAAATTAAAATTTACACGTACAACTACAAATATTGTTATATTTTTCACTAGAATAGTGAGAAAATTTATTATTTAAATTTTAATTGAATTGTAAAAATATAAGAATTGTTTTCAAATGCATTTTTTTAAAATAATACTATTGTCATGTCGTGATTCAGCAAATATAACAGGTAATTATTATTTTAAATATTAGCTCAGATATTTCCTTTTGCGACAGGGACCATAATCCTATTATGTAGGATTCGACAATCGTTTTTATTGGCATTCTGTAACTTATCGATGGTGCACTTTTAACAGTGTGGTGTCGCTTTTGCGAGTGGACCTACGAACTTGTCTTCTTTGAAAAGTGATATTGTTTTTTTGATATTTGTACTTGTTGTTTACATACGTTTGAATATATTTGCAGGTCAAGCTGCATTCAGAGCTCTTTAAATTAGTTGACTGTGCATTGTACGCTGTGGATATATTTAATAGCTAGTTTTAACTAGGGCTTCGAACTGTTATTTTTTACGTTTCGGTTTTTGTTCTGGTTCAGTTAAAAAAAAATCAGTTCGGTTTTCGTTCTAGCAAAAATAACGTTTTTTTCGGTTTTCGGTTCAGTCCCGAGTGATAAATTTTGAAATGCTTTTATTTGTTTTAGAATTTAATTTTCTATTATAATTTAGAAGAACATTTTATTACTTATTTTGTAATAATCATACCAAGGCCACTGCCAGGGGAGGTTCTGGGCGTTCAAGCCCCCTCCCAAATAATAACATCGCAATTTTGTTTTTACTTGTCAGGTAAAAAAATTACAATTTTTTTCTGCTCATTAGTTTAAAAAATAATCTTAAATAAAATGTATTTTATTAACTCTCATAAACATTATCTGAACTGATTTTTTTTTCGGTTCAGCTCCGGATTTCGTTCCGACAAAAATGTTTTTTTTTTCGGTTCTCGGTACAGTTCCGGTTCGAAGTCCTGGTTTTAACATTTAAGGAAGCGTTTACAGTTAAGGAAATTAGTGAGTTACGTCTTTAAAACAACTACGGTGGCTTCGTAAAATGATTATTATCTATTATCGTTTTCCAAATTCTGCTGTCCTAGATTTTTACTAACTAAAGCTAAGATAATTACCTAAATTGATCATATTTATTGTTCGTCTGCGAGATTATTGTAATCGGCGCGATGACATTATGTTAGATTATGTAAAGGCACACAATATGAACGTTCTCTCCAATGTAGACTGAGATAGCCAACGTGTTTATATATCTGTCTCATTAAAACAACTAACTAGCTATTAGTTTGTAAAATTATCCACAATCGACAACGCATAATCTATTAAATTTGGTTGCTAGCCTTACCATATGACTAACTTGTTAGTGACAATCAACAGTGCACAAGTTATAGTCCATAGTCGACTAATTTAAAATGTGTTTTACAGATGGAAATATATATTTTTGTTGTTTTTTACGTAATATGTTTTAGTTATGGCACAGGGATATATATTTTATGAATTTTTAGATGTACTGGAAGTGAAGAAGACAATACAGCTCGGTAATTTAATGAGAATATATATTTTTTATAATTGTTTCTGTGTTATTTAATTTACTTATACATATTAAATATATAAGACACTTCTAATAAAATTTAACTAATGTAAATAAACTGTTCTACAGTTTTGCACCTTTGCTTCCATGTCATCTGCAATCATCTCCATTGATCCCAGTGACGATGTCATGTTACAGACAATACATTATACTTATTTATTAACTTATTTACTATACTATAATCTATGTTATTTTGTACTTATACTTATACTTGTCCTATACTATTGCAGATCTGATGAAGAATTAAACTAATTCGAAACTTGTCAGCTGATTTAGTTGTTTTAATTGATGTCCGAAACCCGTACAACTTCCTACCAGATTCTACAGTCAATATTCTCGAAGGAATTCGATATATTTTCTTATATATAATGATACTTTTGCGTTAATTAAAACAAAAAATCATATTGCATGAATTCGAAAAATTTACCAAATTTGCGGCGATCTAGCAACGAAACCGTTCATCCCAAAAAAAACTTATGCAAGCTAAGTTATAGAGAATTTATTTCTCTTTAATTAAATATAGATATATTTTTTTCGAATTTTGCAATGGATCGGAGATATTTGAAAAACAAAACATTTATATGCATGTTCTTTTCGAAGTTCCGAATCTATTTTTAATAAATTGTATCAGTATTTGGATTTGTTTAACTTATAAAACATTTTATTTAGCTGTGAAAGTCGGGTTAAAGCTGCGGGTATCTACGTTGCCGGAACTGACGTCATAAAAAACAATGTATACGCCATAAAAATGTCGCAGTTTATAATAAATACAAGATTTAATATAAATTTTAACGTCCATTTTAAATTGGCCATAAAGAAAATAAAGCTTGCGAAATTATTAAAACTGTTTGAAATATTAAACAATATATAACAGAAACGCTCCTTAATTGCGCTTTTCCCAGGATTTTATCGCCCTCCCTCTTCTTATCACTTCGCATTAAAAGTAAATGTATTTAGAAGTGTAATGTCTATAATTGCTTCCCATTCTTCCATGCTCTTGCCTTATAAACTATAAACTTTAGTTTGTTGCACAATCGATTTTAGTTCTTAAGGTGTTGAGAATGTTTATTTAACAACCATAATTACGATTATTCAGTAGGCGATGAAACAAAAACATGTTCTTTCTAGTTATTTTCTAGCGAAAATTAAAATTATGTTGCACAATTTGTAACAAAATTCAAAGAGATAAAGTCCATTTCTTCGGTTTCGGCGGAACTAGATTTTCAATTCTAGTTACTTTTACAGATTAAGTGAGGCTTTTGATAATTTTGGTTAGCAAAAACCTACTTTAAAAACATAAAAGGAGAGCTCATGACAACTTCCAAGCAAAATTCCAGTTAGTTCCGCCTAAACGTTTGGAATAGCCTATAAATAAATAAGCTCTCTAGGCTAGTAATTTTTCTGTCAACCAATGGAGATATCAAAATCAGTTGTCAGAAGATATATAGGATATTCCAAAACAGGAGAACTAAATGGGATTTAAATTTTCTTAAATTGTCACTAGTTAACTTTTTATAAATTGAAGTGTTTTTTAAACAAAATAATCAAAAGCTTTTATCAATCGGTAAAGGTTACTACGAGGGTTGCCTTTTATATTTCGGGATTTGAGATCAAAAACAATATTTTTTATCAACAAAACTGGTTTAAACCACTTTTTCAACTCCGATTGAAGCATTTCCCATTCCGATTGTCAAATTATGTGGGATCCAACGCAAACAAATCTTTTTAGCGGCCAAATGTTCATGGAATAGTGAATGTATGCTGATTCCATTAATGCCCAAGGATACCTCGATCTCACGATAAGTCACATGACGATCTTGCAGTATCAGTTCACGCACAGCATCAATGTTTTCCGGAACAACAACCGATTTTAGACGACGTTTACGAAATTCGTCCTTAAGCGAACTACGGCCACGATTGAAGTCAGCAAACCATCGATAAACAGTAGTCTTTGATGGTGTTTCATCGCCAAAAGTCGAAATAAGTTCATCGATGCACTGTTGTTGGGTTAACGCACGTCAAAAGTTGTAAAAAATAATCGCTTAATATTCACAATTTAATACTACTTTTAGGGGAAATGATTTTTTTTTAAGGTACTGTAAACCAGTGTTTCTCAACAGGTGGTCCGCAGAAAAATTTTAGTGGTCCGCGAAAGTTTTCATATGTGTTTTTTGCAGGTTTTTTGTTATTTTTTATACACATTTTTTATGTAAGTAATTTATATTTTGTTTATTTTCTGTAAACTTTCTGTGATTTTCTACAAATAAAATAAATGTACTTAGTATAGGGCTGCCATACGTCCCGGTACACCGGGACATGTCCCGGTTTTGAGGTTTGCGTCCCAGTGTCCCGGTCCAAGAGTCATTTGTCCCGGTCGATTTAAAATTTATGCATATTAAAAAATTATTTTTCGATAATATTGTACATATACATATATACATACTATATATAAATTATATAACAGATTCGAGGTCCGAAATGTTCCGGAGTAATGCCGAGTACCAGTCAGCTAGTCACTAGCTGACTGGTACTGACAGATGAGCGCAATTCGCTTTCTATTGACACCGTGAAAAGCATAATTCAATGTGTTTTAAATTATAAAATGTCATGCATTGAATTCTATAATTATATAAAAGGGGAAAAAGAACTGCTCCAAAAAACGAAAACATCGGAGAAGTATGATTGGGCAAAGAAGAGCGATGATAAAGAAGCCATCGAAGTCGGGGAAGGGGGAGAGTAAAGGCAAGAGAAGAATGGAATGTAAGGTTCTATTTGATTTTATTAAATTAAATCGCCTATTAATTTATATTATATTATTTTAGATTTGATAAAGACTCATCCACAAAAAAAAAACAGCAAATTTTTCCAGTCGAACTGAGTGTTCACCATTGATCCAAACGGTTTGCTCTTGGAATACCTATTATCAATCTCTAATTTTTTAATTATTTTAAAATATTGTGCAATTTTTTATAATAAAGGTATTATTGTCGATAAAAGTTTTTTTAAGTTGTTTTTTTTTTGGGGGGGGGGTGTCCTGGTCGGTAGTCCGACAATTATGGCAGCCCTAACTTAGTAGCACATTAAATATATCTGTTTTCTTGCAAAAAATGAACCAACAATTGTTATTTGTGGTCCGCGTTATAAAATTATATATTTTACCGGTCCGCGGTGCATTTTTGGTTGAGAAACACTGCTGTAAACAACACAAATAGCGCTCGTACGTCAAAACGTTCCGAGTATGTGTACCGTCAAAAATGTCAAACATTACGATAGAAGCGTCAGTTTCCCGATGGCAGCACTAGTTTCATGCAATCCCGAAATATAAGAGACAATTCTCGTAGAATTCAAAATCTAGTTCCGCTTAAATCGAAGAAACATGCTGTAGTTCTGTGACCTGCAGCTATTCTAGCTTTTTATCTCCTCGCTCATATTTAAGCAAATGTATAATTAAATCCTAGACGTAAACTGTACTGAAAATCCCTGTGCTAACTAATTACAATAAAACTATGTAGCAATCATCCCTTAATATATTCAAACGATATAATTCGCGCCCTTATTCCCGTAGCGGATATTTACCGTAGCTATTTATTTACCCTTTAAAAGCACGTAACTGTTAACCCTTTAAATGGCGTGTTGGTTGACCCACGGGCAAATCAGGCGATTAGCCGACGGTCCGAACGAGCGAACATCGCGCCGCCGTTTCCATCTAGCGGACAAATCACGCATGTAGCGTCGACTACCGCCGCTAATTAACACCACAACCGCCGACTATCACCACTGAATCTACTAGCCCTTGCAACGTGCGACAACCACGATCCCATCCTCCAAAAATCATCAATTAATCTTTGAATCGCTAAATTATGACACTCCCAACTCTACAAAAATAAACAGAATTTTTAAATTAATCGGCCCAATTCTGTAAGCAAGTTACTACAAAAAAGTTACAATAAAAGTTGCTAAATACAAGGTCAGTAACTTTTTTAGCAACTTTCACGAAATCCGTATTCTGTAAGAAAAAAGTTACTATGAAATTAGTAACTAGTTGCTAAAAAAGTTATTATGGATAACAACTAACAGAAAGCAGTTGCTACACTTAGAAACTTCAAAATAACTTGTTAAAATCGTGAAAAATCGCAATTTTTCTGTTTAATAATGAATTATTTCAAGCATTTTACAATGAAGGGCACATAGAGACTATAATTATAGAAGCATTTTCATTTTATTTTCTGTATAGCACAAAATTCTTCGAGTTCTTTATTTCAATTTCTATATATATATATATATTTTTTGTTGATTTACATTTGTTTTATAATGGTATAACAGTACAATATTTTTTAAATGTATTAACTACGACTGTCAATAGAAGCCGCGCACACAAGGGGGTGGTCGACGAGTTCAGACCCCCTCCCCCAAGGATTTGAAAAATCAAATCTTATTTAATAAAAACTAAGCGATTGCAAATAAGATTCACATTTTTTATTATTAAAAATTAAATTATAATCAAAATTAAATTAATATATAAACCCAGTCCTCTCCATAAAAACACAACAATACATTTGTATTATATTACAGATATTTTTTTGAAATGGACCCTTCCCAGATCAATGTTTTAAGTGCGCGCCTGTTCAATGGCTATCCGAACTTCTTTAACTGTATTTCACGCAATTCATTTAAATTTGGACTATAACTTGCACCACCACATAGAAAACAGTAACCACATAGCACATCACCACAGCACCACCACTCGTTCCTGCAATTATTTTTTAAACACTCGTATCACCGACCATGACCGGGTTATTTGCCAGGAAATTCAACAGAATTTCCATCTGTTTGCAATTCTTTTTCTGATTTTGTTTATAAAACATTTTTCGTTTAACCTCAGAAACTCACAACATAGCTGTCAAACTCAATTAAAAACGAATACCTCGCCTGCGCAGAACGAAATATGCTTCTAGCTTCACGGTTCTTTGTAGCAACGTTACTAAATATAACTTGTTATAAGAACGTTGCTTGTGCTTATGCTTGGAGAATACCAATTGTTTGGTGATTGATAAGAAAGTTACTATAAAAGTTATTTCGTAGCAACGTTACTCAGTAGCAACTAACCTAGTAACTTTTTACAGAATCGGGCCGATTATATCAGAGCTTTCTTAACAGCTTATTCAAAATTATCTCCTTCAAACTACATCAAAAGTCAGAAATGTTGCAAAAGAATTTGTCAACTTATATGGAGCTGGATAGATTAAATATATAGAACCATCGATAGTCGATGGACTCGAAAACTGTTGGATTGTGGTCTACGAACACATAAATACCAAATCGGAAGACTTCAAATAAGATGGACGGACGGTATTGAAAGACATAGACACGACTGCGTGATACAAATCGCCAATAGAGCAGAATGGAAAGCATTATGGATTATGGAAAACTTATATGTAGAGAGAGGTGTTAATATTCTTATTAAATTAAAAAGAACAGTGGGTTTTTCCATTTAAGGGTGCGCACAACCGTACAGTTTCCTATACAAGATTAACAACCTGAAATAAAATTAGTAACAATCTATACATCAAAATTTTCAGCGAATTTTTATCTACCTAATAGGATATTTTTAATTGTCAAAAGAACTGTCATGTAATTGTAAATAAACAACTTGCGTTATAGACGCCATCTTCTAAACCATTCGACGCATATTTATGTACCATGCGGCAAATTGTAGCTAAAGCTTCATTCTAAAAATATGTTTGGAGATAATTTGTTCTATTGTGAAAATTACTTATAGTTATTGTACTTGGTAATCTACTTTTGCCGCCACCTCGAATCTGCCGCGGTTCTCAATATAGGTGCGGCGGATAAAAATGTTTCATTTTATGTAAAGAATAGTTGTACCAAGTGGCATTCTATTATCATCAAGTATAATATTTTTCCACGAAGGCTCTAAACTATAAACAATCATGTCGAAAAAAATTTTATCGTATTATTTGAATATTTCTACACAAAAGTATATAAATATAAAAATTATTTGAAACCCACAAATATGTTTAAAAAATTACATAACATTGTTGTGTAATACCTATTATTAAGTTATTTAGCAATAACATTTTTACAATAATTTTTTCTACAATCAAAAATATCCTATTACATAGATAAAAATTCTGTGCAAAATTTGATGTATAGATTGTCACTAATTTTATTTCAGATTGATAGTTTTGTATAAGAAACTAATAATCTCTGGGGGTTGTATGTAGCGTTAAGTTGGATTTAAACGGGTTATGACCTAGTTTAACCGCACTCTACTTATATGCGACGATGGATGATATAATTGCAATGACGATGACTTTTAATATACTTCCAATGTTTCTTCCAGTCCTGGAAATTTTCTAAGCACGCTTTGAATAGCGTACTCTTGTAGCGATTTTTTTAAATCCTCTCTAAACACCGGTGCACTTTTCGGATTGCATCTTTTGATGGTGGAAAAGTGCCGCATTTATTGGAATTACTCCTTCCCCACCTTGAGGTTACTGACAGCCACTAAGCTGGATATAACCCTCCTGAATATCAACCAAACAGATGTTTGTGATCAAATTCTCAAGTCTAGCTCAGAATATCTGTCTCAAGGGGGGAGGAAACGAGTTAAATGGATCTCTTGTCTGAGCGTAGAAAGCTGTATCCAGGGTATAAATTTAAGCTTGTTGTCCTGATAGTTGGTGTTTTGGCCTCCTACCGAAGAGAAATGTAGTCCATTCCCGCCTGCAGATCATCTGCCACCTCTTTGATTTGCAGGATGCAGAAATCAGCGTGTTTCGGGTCACTTCGCATTGTGTGAGCACTGAATTTAGCGTAATTTCTACGTCTACGTATCGCCAGAATTTGGGATGCAGCCGTGTGAATTTATCTCCACTAGTCCCTAGTATGACGTGGCTTAACAGGTTTGCGACTAGTGGGCGCTTGTCAAGACCTGACAAACCCCAAATAATAATAAAATAAACATAAGATTTAATGGATCTATAAAAGATAAATTTCCCTGTCCTTATAGGTTAGCTAGGCGTTGGGAACTTATTATTTATATATTTATTTATAACTTCCAATTAAAGTTGAAACCATACACATAAACCTAACATACAAAACAAAAAAATCTAGGCTGGATTTTAATAAATCAATGGTAGTATCAATATTCATATTCGGTAGGGAATTATGGATACTAAAAGAACCAGATGATAGTAGAACTCTTCTTCTTCTTAGAGTGCCATGCTCGATGCTCTGAACTGACAGTTCGTATTGAGCATATTCCGAGCGTTGGGCATTTCCCCGCATACAGTTGTGTTGTGTGTGTTGTATATAAGACAATCGTATGGGACCTACGATTTATTATCGTGCAATCCGAACCACTAATTATTATGGGGAAATTTTACTAGGGCTTTTACGTCGGTTGTTGCCCGATGCCTTCCGAGGGAGAAACGATAGGAAAAATTTCAGGTGTTTTGGCTGGTACCAAGGAATGAAACCTGGCCCGCCGCTCAGTAGTCCACGCACTAATTAACTAAGCCACGACCGTTCTCAGAAGAATTCAGGCAATGGAAATAAAAAATTTGAAGAGCATTAAAGAATGGAGTAGACATAACCATATTATTTGCAATGGAAACATAAAGAAAGATTTGAACATTTCTCCCGTTCTGGATAAAATAAGAACATACACTGACTGGGTGTCGCATTTTGAAAGAATATCCACTATCAGAATACCCAAGCAGGAGATACTGTGCAAACGAAGAAGAGAGTTGTGAGAAACCAAAGAAAACCAAGACGATGGATACCGGCAAGGCCGTAACTAGCTCTTTTCAAGCCCTGGGCAAGATTTTATAATTGGGCCCCACTAAACACTATATAATACAAGTAATATCCAACAAAAAAAAAAGAAAGTCCTCACTTCGAAGTCCTCTTTTCTTTCTGGGCCCCTCCTTCGATCTGGGCCCCGGGCCTGTGCTCCTGACTAGTTACGGCACTGGGTACCGGAATAAGCTGCCCAACCTCATTCAACCTCAAACAACAGAAAACTCGAAATATGAGAGTAGTCCAACAAAATGGATTCTAGTTATTCATTTATGTTCTTTTTATCAAGTATTTTACTGTATCTGGTATTAATAAACTTAAATATAGCAAATAATTTGCAAATACGCAATAATAATTAACATTTTACAGCTAAGTTATCATTAGTAAAAATATTTAAGTAATTTGTACTTACATTGTGCATAAACAAATTATATTCGATAATGGTCGTTATGGTTTATTAGCAATTTTAGAAGAAATTCTTTCAGTTAGAAATTAATAGATACAGGGTATTTATTTAAAAGTAATAACTGTCAGTAACTGTATTTATCAATAATTAAACTACTACAAATTCTAATTGCTGAAGGATATCCTTAATTATATGAAAATTATATAAATTTATACCATCATACTAACCCCCTATACCCCGCGGGAAGAAATAAACAATTTAATCAAATATGAACCATAAGACTGGGTTAAGATAATATGAATGAAGTATAAAGGGAACAGAATTATGCATCGGATACACTAAAAAAAAGTAGTGTTAAAAGGACTTCATGGTACACTAAAAGTTCATTTTTTAGTGTAGAAGTCCCTCGCTTTTCGTATTAATTATTTCATCTTTTTTTTGGTTAAATTTAGTGTACAGTTTACACTTACATACTGGTTAAATTATACTGTTAGAAAATAAATAGTGTTAAAGTAGTGTTAATTTTAACACTGAAAAAAATATATTTCATAAAAATAACACTGAATAAATGAAAATTTACACGGTGATTTGGTTAAAAATAATGACCTTTTTACTTTTTTTTTTAATGAAAAAATTAAAATTAAAATTTTAACCAAACTGAGAATAAACTTTTACAGGTATTAATTTTTTGCTGTGTAAAAAGTAAGTATTAGTTTATAACGATAGTTTAAAGAAGGGGGCAGGCTAACATTTTATCGGCTCTGAGCCTTTTTGTGGACTGTGTCTATAATTTTTATTGCCGCAAATGTCAAAATTTTAGACCATAACTCAAAAATGACCAGATATTTGTAATTTAAGACTAAACATGTATAAGTATACATATTTACCAACAAAAAAATTTCTACTAAAATTTAAAAATTTTGATCAAAAATTTTTTGTCTTCGATTTTAGCCAAAATATGATTTTAAGCTAATTTTGGGGTGAGGATAATGAAAAAAATATTTAAAAAATTCATGCTTTCTTAGTTTTTAAGTTAGAGCCGATTTGGGTCAGTTTTTTGCCTATAATTCCAAAACTTTTGCCCAAACTTCATAATGGACCAAATTTTGGTGATCTATGACCAAAAATACATACTTGTACCAATTTGCAATAAAATCGGAGACAAAAAATTTTTGCTCGAAAATCCAAAAATTCGTAAGGGGTACCCCTTACGATTTTTTCGATTTATGGCCATTTTCAAGGGTTTTAGATTAATGCCCATACGAAACTTAATAACTGGTTTATTAAAGCCCAAATTTTTTTCCAGACTAAATAATGTAGTACAATTTTAAAAATTCTAACCGCAGATTTTTATCCCTAAACATTTTTTAGTTAGGATTTATCAAAATTTTCAAAAAAATATAAAAAAAAAATATTTCAAAAAAATTTTTTGTTTCAAAATTTGGTTACAAGTTAATTAGGACCTAAGGATTTCAAAATTTTCAACCGCAGGTCATTATCGCATTTCGTTTTTGAGAAAAGTCCATGCGAAGATGAAAATTTCTATAAATCACGCGATATTAAAACTTGTCATAATTTTAAAATACGCAAAATTGTGATCATAGTAAGTGAGTTACAGAATTGGTCTGATTACATTTTTATTTATTTTATTTATTTTATATCGGCCTATTACTGCAACGAGGCTAATCGCCGACGCCAGGGAGCGAGCTCCTACACCTGGATGAGGGGTGAATGATTGTGAAAATGGGAATAATGTTAACATATTATTCTCACCTCACAATTCGGACTGTTTTTACCAGTGAGAACTGCGTGATTTAACGAACTCGGCCATTCCGTTGGTGGTCTGACTAAAGACTAGAACATATAGGGCCAGTTTCTGAAAGCTTAGGGCCGGTTTCTGAAAGCTTAGTTAACTATAACCAAGTAGTTAGAAAATGGTTGCTTTGGTTACTTATGGGATTGTTATATTGTAACCGAGTTTAACCAAAAGATTAAGCTCGGCTAACCTTTCAGAAACCGGCCCTTAGTAAACTATAAGCTAATGGTCAACTACGATTACAATATAACATTCCCAAAAGTAACCATAGCAACCGTTTTCTAACTATTTGGTTATAGTTAACTAAGCTGCTAAACCGGCCCATACTGTTTCCCTGGTTTAACCTATTTTTTCTTTTGAGTTTAGATTTTTCTAAAGATTCAGTTTTTGTAACATATGCAATTGGGTGCAGTAGAGATATATTTTTGTAAATATTTATTTGTAAAAATGTATGTGAATTGTTTTATTTCCTGGCACAATTTACCAGATAAATCATTGTTTTCACGGCTTGCTAAATTCTCATCTGTAACAGACACTTCCGTGTATCATATGTTTTCTCGCTTCAAGTGTTATGTGTTTTTAATTTTTAACACAACAGTTGAACGCCTCGATTTTTGTTTTCATTCATTTTTAACCAGGCTTTCTACAAAAGTTATAAACAACGGATTCAAATACAAAAACGAAGAAAATAATTACAAATTTTGAGGATAGACAGATTGTCATTGAAATTACGACGTACTGCCCTGATTACGCGGCTCAACTAGACAAAGCTTGTCAATATCGCACTCATTCCTAAATCGTCCAACCCATATTTTCTTAAAAATTATGTGTTAGTTCTGCCATTTACTAAAATATTTAAATCCAAAGACGAAATACCCTACGAAGCTTTAAGCCGCATTCAGACCTCTTTAAATTAACGAGTTATAGACTCTGCGTTGTGTCGCTCTTGAGTTATGCTTTAATGCATTCTTTTAACGTTCCATGTACCGTTCATATCTGTTATAAATTAGTACGTTACGAATAGCCCTTCATCTGTGAATTTTGAAACCAACTATTTAGCTTCGTAAAATAATTTATATGTATCATCGTTCTTATAATTCTGTTG
Source organism: Liopterus haemorrhoidalis (assembly GCA_963971575.1). NCBI lineage: Eukaryota > Metazoa > Arthropoda > Insecta > Coleoptera > Dytiscidae > Liopterus > Liopterus haemorrhoidalis. The sequence continues at coordinate 9,874,649 of OZ020618.1, read as the reverse complement.
TCTTAGATTTTAACTACCTTATTACCTAAATTGATCATATTTACTGTTCGTCTTTGTAATTTTGAGCAAGATTTTTTAATGATGACATTATGTTAGGTTATGTAAAGGCATTCGATAACTACAGTGTCACTGATAGAATGCGATAGCCAATGTGTTTATATGTCTATCTCATTAAAACATCTCACTAGCTATAAGTTTAGAAAATTATGCACAATCCACAACAAACAGCGTATTAAATTTGGAGGTCTGAACGGTTTCACGTCTTATCATATGACAAACTTTCTGGTGACAGTGAACAGTCCATAAGCCACAGTGCATGTCTGTCCAAGTGAATTTTGATATCGTCCAGAGATGAGAATTTTTTTTCGTTAAGGAAATTTTATAGAAAGCAGAACAAATGGTAGTCGGCTGGTGCAATGTCTGGATCATATGCTCCAACTACCATTTGTTCCGTTCTCTACAAAATTCTCTTAACAGAAAAAATTTCGCATCTTTGGACGATATCGAAATTCACCTCTACAGATTTTTCGAGTATTGGTTGGGTGGTTGGTGATTAAGGTTGTTTGTCACATATATATTATGGTAATGAGATGTTTGTTACCGGATTAGTGACCTGAGGATTAGGAAGGTTGTTTTGAATAATAGACAGCCAGTGTTGAGGAAATTCTATGCTAGCTTGGCTGACAGCATCTCCAGAGTTTTCGATCGAATCAGACTCTTACAATTTTCTTTTGAACTTGTTTTCCTCATACAAGGGTTTAGCAACTTTCCATTGGAAATGGTGTTCATTTTCCCAAGCATGTTCGGCCAGTTTGGAACTGTAAATTTCGTCCTGCTGAACTTTTTTCTTATGTTCGTTGACCCTCACATGCACTGGCAAGGAATAGAGTAGATTTTGTTAGACAGTTTTTGTTTAGGACAGATTTGGGTTTCGTACGTGATAGAATAGATCTTAAAGTTGAACTCGATTTGAAGGCTACTTGAATATTATGCTTCTTTAGTACCTTACCAGTTTTCTCAGATACTCCTCTATAATAGGGCATAGAGACGATGGTGTAATTCTAATACCTCGTAACCCAAAAAAACTCAACTTTTCAGGATAACAAAAAAACATTCCCAATGATTGAAAAACTGATAAATTTGTTTAAATTGTTGGTAATTTCTTTTATTATATTCAAACTGACAAATGTATTTCTTTTATTCCGTAATTTAACGTGTTTATGTTAGTAAAAGGTGGTTACGAGGTACCAGTACAGGTACCAGTACCAACAACTGTACCAGTTTTGGATAAGAAGTATTTTTTCACAGGGTGTAGCACTAAAGTCAATCCCCTGCTTATGAGGACCCTGTTAAGAGGTTTATGAGGTATTTTCTAATCGATTCAGCGCACTTTTTACCATAGGACTAGCTCATAACCCCAAAATCGAAAAAAAGTGGGTTACGAGGTATTAGAATTACACCATCGATATCTCACTTCGTCAGTTCTATAGGTGCGTCATTTTTCTTATGACTGATAGCATCAGTAATAATTTTAAGACTGTTGCCATTATTCTGTAAGGTGGAACGGATGTTCTTCAATTCAACTTTTAACAGCCTCTTAAGAGGAACAGATTACTTTAGCTCTATTAACTAGACTCGACGCAACAGCTCTCATATTGGACCATTGCAAAATAATTTCAAAGATATATTTAATCCTTTAATGGGTTATATACAATAAAATCCGTTTTTTCGTTTTCGTAACTGAATAAATATATAAAACAAATGAAAGCGTGCTTGAATTATTTATTGGGCCAAATGAAAATGTGGATACCTTAATAATAAATTTAAGCCGAATCCCCGACCTTAATTTCATGTAGGAATAAGAAATTTTTAAATTAAAATAAAAATATTTTACATTTTGAGGTAAGGAAGGCTGGTCGTTGGACCCATGGCAATGGGGACCGTTTTTTCTTATTCTTTCTTTACATTTAACTTTGTTAAAGATTGAATGAAAATAAGATGGGAGAAACGTTGATGAAATTTGAATATTTAATGTGATTCAAAGCGGAAAAAGGAGAAGTAGAATATTAGCTGCAGCTCTCGCAAATTATAATTTATTATTATTTTATTCTCTTATAAATGTAATATTTTCACTGCGAAGAAAAAAAAATGTTCCAACGAACAAAAGATATCGAAATGAAAGAAGTTTATGAATATAAAAATTGACAGTAAAAACAAATGAGAAATTTAAAAATACATTTAGAATTTTCAGCAAAAAATTACCTGCTAATGTGTTAAATTTTTAATTTAATTTAAAATGTATGAACAAAATTAGGAATATTCCCTTAAAATTGATAAAAAACCTCTCTGAAAAAATGGGATTCTATCGATAACGGACAAAAACACTTAAATCAATTTATGTAATTTTGCAGATTTTTTAGGATTTCGTAGCAATGATCAAGAAAATATTATCCTGTCACTTATGTGTCTATACTAAGGTTTCCAATCCAGATATCCGAATATCCGAATTATCCGACCAATTTGGACTATTCGATAATCCGGATATTTTTCGGTACAATGACGTAGAAGAAATAGTTGAGAAATCGCGTGAAAGTGCGTTTAAAAGTCAAAACGCTGCAATATCTCTACAGCAATAACTGGAAGCGGCAATTTCTTCAATTAGCCATGTTGAAGAGCAGAGCAACGTTATTATTATTGAAAAAAGATTTCATGATTTTAACAAACACAAAAACAAGGACAGATAATTTAAATATATTATTTAATGTACCTCTTACAATAAAACCAACATCTACTGCAACAGAGCGCGTTTTTTCAATTGCAGGCTTGACTAGGACAAAAATTAAAACTCGCTTGAATTTTGAAACTTGTAAATTTTAAAAATTGAAAATGCAATTATTTTTTTTAAATACGCATTTTTAAAAATGAAATAAATTCAATTATATATATGTTTTTTTATTACTATTTTGTGAATTATTAATGTATATAATTAAAATACTTAAATTAAATTAAATAAATGAGTTATAAAACACCATGAATATTGGATTCAATCTATTTTCTTTAATTTCTTGGTTATCCGGATATATCCGAATATTTTGAATTTTCTGTATTGGATATCCGGATATTCATTAATGTCGGATAATTGGAAACCCTAGTCTATACGTTAAAAATTTGTCCCAAACGGCTGAACTTAGAAGATTGAAATGTAACAGGTGTAGGCTATTTCAAACGTTTAAGCGGAACTAAATGGAATTTTTTATTTTATAAGTAGTCATGAGCTGACTTTTTAACGATTGAAGTGGGCTTAAGTAGACAACATTTTCAAAAGCCTCATTTAAACGTTAAGAGTTAAGAGCTGGTTTTCAAAATCGAGTTCCGCTTAAATCAAAGAACTTATAATCTGTCTCAATTTGTAATACGATACTAGATCTGGTTACTTTGGTGACTGTTGTGGTGTAAACAGACTTTGGCGTATCCGTGTGAACCAATACTATGATAATATTATAAATGTATTGTCAATATACAACATAAAAAATGAACTTTTCCTGTTAGTTCGGTATTACAAAATGAGACAGATAATACACAATGATTTTTATATTTCTGTTTATAGGAAAAATACTGATATATGAAAAAACATATTAAGTGACGCGCGTGAAAAAATAAACAAATTATTAAGAAAATACCTACATATATATATTTTTTTTGGGAACAATTTTATTTCTGAATAATACATCAAAATAACGATACAATTTTCGAAAAAAAAGTGTCAAAAAACTGTGTTAATTGAACCTAAATTGTCCAACAGAAATTTTTATAGATTATTTTGGACCGTTGACAAAATTAATTATTATTATTTATTTTATTTTATTGGGAGATAGCAAAATGAAAGCTTGTGAAACAAAATAAAAAGTAATTTTAAATTCTTTTCTTTTAACGCAAAAATATATACATGTATGTTGCCACCGAAGGATTATTAACAGATTAAGATATTTTTTAAGGAGATGTGTGAAATGTAAATTAAGTATTTACTAATTGAAATGTTGATTATTAAGACTCGGCTAATCAGTTGTGACCTGTCTGTGTTTCAGTCAAGAACTTTTCAAAGACGAAGCACACTGAATAGTAAATATTGTTTAAATAGAGAATTCGATAGTGTATTTGTTTTAGTTGTTAATAAACTGATTGCGGTGAAGTGTGAGTAAAGTGAAAAGTGAAGTGAAAGGTGATTGTGTGAGGATAGGTGCGGAAAAACAGAGAGGCAGATAGAGAAGCAGAGAGAGAGAGAGAGAGAGAGAGAGAGAGAGAGAGAGAGAGAGAGAGAGAGAGAGAGAGAGAGAGACGCCAGGTAGTACAGGATTAAATATTTTCAAACTAGTGTTAATCTTAATTTGTTTTTTGTTTTTTTTGGGTAATTTAAAATTTAATGTAATTACTGGACTTCATACCATCATAGTGGTGTAACTACGGACCCGAGACACCCGCAATGGCGGGGGTGACGTCATTAGAGACCCATCAAATCTATAAATGACTCTTTTCTTCTAGTTATTTGGTCTTCCTAGACAAAGTTAATAAACCTAGTGCGCTTCGAGCGTACCTGTCGCTCTTTAAAAACAGGCGCAAATTGTATAAAACTCGCACAAAAAAACTAATTTTGAAAGATAGAAGTCGGCCAGAGGGCCGCATGGGGCCCGCCACCATCTTTTGAAAATCGAAAAATACGAAAATGCGCTTCACAATTCACTGTAAATATCTACCGAACATTTCAAACACTGATCTTTCTATGCTAACAATTAAAGAATGTTTAACTTAAAAAATTGATGTGAAGTGTGAATATTCACACATTTCAGGGTTTCGCAGGAATATAATAAGTGAAGGCGGCATGCTGAGTGTGTAGGACAAATTTTACTTTGTAGTAAACACGGCAAAATGAACGATATTTTTAAAATAATTTATCGTCTGTTAATCATATAATAAGACTGGTTATTAAATTTACGCTCTTAAAAATTAAATGCAACATTTGTCAAAATATAACTAGAATTTTGACAAAATAATTTCAACATAATAAAAATGCAAAAAAAAAACAAAAAATAAAATTCACTCCGTACTCGAAACCCTTCGTTTCCAGCGAGTTTTAGCTTACGACGCCAGTGCTCTAACCACTACGCTATCGTACGCCTTGCATGTGGGTGTCTTACATTGGTATAACTTCTGTACTTTGTGAACCAAAAACAACAAAAAATGCGTTATTTTCCGAAAACATAATCTGATCAAAAATTCCTGTTGTACTATTTCGGTTCACACCAATATACATTACTTAGATTTTTTTTAAATTTTTAGTTTAAACCATCTGGGCTACAGGTGTGTGACAAATTTTTTTTTGCACTATTTTGGCAAAAATCGCATCAAAATAATTTATTTTGCAAAATTAAAAACTTGATTGTTAATCCACGTACTAAGGGCTTTTATTTGATACCCTAATCAGAATTTAAAAAAAAAATTTTTGTTTTCGATGAGCACATTTTTGTTTATATTTTTAGGGGGATATGTTTTTTAGATGATTTAGTATTTTTCCTATGTGCGGGTCAAAGAGTTGTATAAGCATGCCAAATTTCAACTCTCTAGGTTTAGCCATTTGGCTACAATTTTTACCGAACAGACAGAGAGGCAGACAGACAGACAGACAGACAGACGACAAAATGACGGTATAAGGGTTTTTTGGTCATACCTACAAAACTCTAAAAACGGTAAAAGTAACTTTTAGCTGCTTATACTACGCCCTGAGTTTGCACTTTTGCTATGTTTGCACTGTTTCCATGTTTTAATTCACTTTAAAATTCAATTTATTTTTAGGTGGTTTATAAAAAAAAAAAAAAATAAGTTATCAATAATAACCTAAGATAGTGCTTTTAAGGTGAATCACTGTCCCTGGCCCTGCACAGAACAGTATGTTAAGTTACCTTTACCACAAAAACCGTACGAAGTACGGGTACTCCAGCTAGTTATATTATATTATCTTTTAATTATAATCTTTATTTATTATTTGTTTTTGTTTGAGAAGTTTCCTTTCTCAAATATCCTCCACCAGATTCCATCATACTACATTTTAGTCAGAATGTTTAACTTAAAAAATTTAATTTTGCCGCCCAGCTGCGGTGCATCCCGCGGGTTCGGAGGCCCTGTTCATACATCAAATTAACTAATTTCATATTAAAGTTTTAACTTAACGTTACTTCAATCAAAAAACTCTTCAAACAAATCTAATTTGGAAAAAAACGTTCTCTGTTCATTCAGTATAATGAGTTGGTGGTAAAATGGATTTAATTTTCAGGCGATTTGACGCGAATGGTGTCCGGCAGTGTAATGACGAGGCGGCGCGGCGCCCCGGATTAACACGTGGCGTGTCGCTTCACGCGGACTAACCGGAGTTTTTACACGTGTCTCCGGGCGTCCGCCAGCCCGTACATAACACCACATAAAGCTCGTTGCCAAAGCACCACAGATGAAAAGCGGGATAAAATTTGCGGTGAGTTACGGACACTCTGATGATTTTTGATGGAAGCGAATGCCAAAAGAATTATTTAAAAGAAATTAAGTGAGAAAAAAATAAAAACAAGGAATTTTTGGTTAATTTAGGGCCTAGTTTCTTAACTTGCGAGTGGATATATATTATATATATATATATAAAAGCCCTAATTTCTGTGTGTTTGTAACGCTAAGTTCTTGGGTTCTAGCGGGGCTTGAGGTGTGTGGTCGGTCACTCCCCACCAGTCAAACCGACGTTCTCCGACAAAAAGCAGCTCACTGATACCCTTTTCACACTAGATCTTTAAGACGAGTGAACTTAAAGTTCACCGATGTTTAAGATCGGTATGCTTTCACACTTGATATTTAAATCTCTGGTGCTGTCATCAGCTACAGTAATTTTGTCCTTAAGTTACCGTCATGAAATTACCAGTTTTGAACTGTCTGCGCAGACGCACATTTTGAATTATTATAAACAATTAAGGATATTTCATTTCATTCTACAATAAAGGCACTACAATAAAGAATATATTACACCTGTATTAACATGTAAGTCGATACATTTTCTCTCAATTATTGTAGCTCTGTATTTTATTAAACACATTATTAAAATAAATAATTTTATTATAACAATAAGTATAAACTTCTTATAACGTCGATATAATACAGTAGTCTTGTTTATGATAATATAAAATGTTGACAGCACAAATTCAAGGAGTATTTTTTTATAATAGAAATTAAGTTGGCAATGCGTACGAAGTTTAAGACGCAGATCTCTGTCGTACGGTTTCACATTAGCGTTTAAAGATACATTCACTTTAACATCCGATCTTAAAGATCTAGTGTGAAAAGGGTATTAGGCTAAGCACATAGAGAAGCATAAAGCAAAGCAGCGATGAAAGCGGAGATTAAAACAGCGAAAGAATGTCGCGCTTATAAAAGAGTGTCTACACATAGTGACGCGTTTAACATCGAGCAGAAAGTTCACAAAATTATAATGGATTTCTTGCTAACATAAAACCATTCCCTGAAAATTTTGTATTTACTAAAAAATAAAAATAAACACACTAGAAGGTGCAATTATATATATAAAAGCCCTAATTTCTGTGTGTATCGTAACGCTAAGTTGCGTGGTGTGAATGGGTTTTGCGGGGTGTGGGCGGTAACGAAGTAGTCAAATGTAACAACTGAGTAATGCTTTCTGTCATTAATTACTATATTATTATAGCAAGTTGTTTTTCTATTTTTATTTAAATATTCCTAAAATTATATTTGTATTCGATTTTATTGTTATTTATTAACTAATACATTAAAAATACTCATTACCTTAAATTTTATATGAATCAGAATAAAATTTCCTTAGGTTTTTATTTATAATTTATTCGGTAGAACTGTCTTGAAATAAATATCTATTATGAATATAGTCAATAAAAATATTTAAAAACATGCAACATCTATATTAATTTTGTATGCTAGATTGAATTACGCATTCATGTGACGTATTTCATCTCACGCTCTGATTGGTCAGAAGTTATGAGACAACCTTTACTTTAATAATCTTGATTATAACCAAACTTTTATCTGTTACTTGAAATTGTTAAGTTGGCAGCGGTAAATAACAAAAGACTGTTTTATTGTGATTCTAAGCGATCAAAACAGAGATGGACTTGAAAAAAGCCAACCGAATCCACGATAGAAAAAAAAAAAAAAAAAGATGAGGAAAATTATGTTTCTGAGCAAGCCTTTTAGTTTTATACATTTTATAGTTAGTTTATTATAAATGCATTAATCTATAAGTAACGCTCAATTGTTTTCCATAGAACTAATAAATAAATTAACAGTACAAATAAAGTAATTAATATTCTCATAATTCCCGGAACAGGTTAAACTATTTGAAAGTAAATTAAAATAAATGTATAGTCCAAGAATAACTTACGGTATCCCATAGAGTAGAGTATTAAGATAGAGAATTGCAGAAAATCGATTAGCTTACCTGTAACAAAGAGTAAATATTATAAATAAATAATTCAACAAAATTATACGTAATACATGTCACAATATAATTTATAAGTTATAACGTTATAAATTATTACTTGTAGCTATATTATAATTATCTACATAAAAAATAATAATGTCATTTGTATGGGCTATGTCTATGGAATAAACTAAAAAAATAACATAAAAATTTCATAATTCATAAATCATTTTAATTATAAATTATTGTATTGTTTAATTTATGCCAAAGAATTTGCAATAATAATCTTATTGTCAATAAAATTTAATAAAAATTATATATTTCTACGCTCTCTCAATAAAACAAAAAAATAAATTTATATTTTTTTATAGAGGAAACTCGGCTAATTCCGTGATACGGTAATACAACAAAAAAAATAGTCTCACGAATTTATACGTGGTAGTTTTTGAGAATTTTGTGTGCTAAAATGCATATTAAACGCGCATATTTTTTAGTCATATCATTCGTATTTTGGAAGTGAAAAAATTTTTTTAGGCTTTTGCAGGTATGACAAAAAAACCCTTATACCGTCATTTTGTCGTCTGTCTGTGTATCTGTCTGTGTGTATGTCTGTTTGTTCGGTAAAAATTGTAGCCAAACGGCTAAACCTAGAGGTTTTTTTTTTTTTATTCATTTCGGACCTTTTCATCCTAGAGGGTTGAAATTTGGCATGCTTATAGAACTCTTTGAGCCGCACATAGGAAAAATACTAAAACATCTAAAAAACATATCCCTCTAAAAATATAAAGAAATAGATGTTCAACGAAAAAAAAAAAAAAAATTGTTTTAATTCTGAGTAGGGTATCAAATGAAAGTCCTTAGTACGTGGATTAACGATCAAAATTTTATTCTTACAAAATAAATTATTTTGATGCCTATTTTGCCAAAATTGTGCAAAAAAATTGTACCTCTAGCCCAGATGGTTTAAACTAAAAATCTGAAAAAAATCTAAGTAATGTACGTTGGTGTGAACCGGAATAGTAAAACAGGAATTTTTGATCAGATTATGTTTTCGGAAAATAACGCATTTTTTGTGTTTTTTGGTTGACGATGTACAAAAGTTATAGTTATGTAACACATTATACTAATAGTTCTTAGGGTTCGCTCCCGGGCAGAGGAGAAAATTTTATTTTTTATTTTTTTTCCATTATTTTGTCAAAATTCTAGTTATATTTTTAAAATATTCGTTAGGCATTAATGTTCTTAGCTTAATGTGAAAGCTGTCAGTAAATGTTAAAACTGTCTATTAATTTTATCCACTACGCACAGTATATAGTCAACTAATTTTAGAGCTGTGAACTCAGTTTAAGTATACATTCAGCAAGCAAAAAAGCATAATACCCGAATTTTACCAAATTAGACGCATTTATATTAAGTATTTATACATATTATGTAAACATATTAGAAAATTACTTGAGGCGTTCTAATCTTAAAAAAATCCGACTATAGGTGTATAAGTTCATGGCTTATGCGCCTACCAGTATTTTGCAAACAGAATACATGTATTATTTTTATATTTTTTATGGAAATATAAATAAATAATCAGATTATGAATGGTATTATATTATTTATAATTTTATTTTTAAATTTTATCTTTTAAACCATCGCAAAAAATGGCATTAAATTTTATATTTGTAAAAGTCTGACATAAAAAAAGTAATAAAATAATATAACTCGTTAAAATTATATAAATAGTTATTTTTCAATAAATTTCAATATATCACATGTGACTGTTTATTTTTATGAAATAAAAATATTGTAAATTTTTTTATTTGTCGCCCGTAATAAATCATGAATTTTTAGCATTTAAATGTCACGTGAAACAACGTGTCTTATAATTTATATCTTAATTATATACCATGTGATTTATTAATTACAAAACATAGAGTTGTAAGATGCATGTGCATGAAATATTACAACCCAGTACCATAAAAATTATTTACTTTTTACCTGGGAAACAAAATGAAAAAATGCAAATTCTGAAATTAAAAATTATTTATTTTTAAACTTGAAGATGCTGCAATGATATATAATAAACGAACCATAGTTATTGGAAAACTTATCAACTGGTATTACAGGCTATTCCAAACGTTTAAGCGGAACCAAACGGAATTTTAATTTTCTTAAGTTGTCAGGAATTAACTTTTAAATGATTGAAGAGGGCTTTTGATAAACAATATGATCAAAAGCTTCATGAAGGGCCGGTTTCTGAAAGCTTAGTTAATTATAACCAAATAGTTAGAAAATTGTTGCTGTGGGTACTTTGGATTGTTATATTGTAACCAAAAGATTAAACTTGGCTAAACTTTCAGAACCGACCCTTAACCGATAAAAATTACTAGTTTTCAAAATCTAGTTTCGTTTAAACCAAAGAAACAGGTATAGTACAATATTAGTAGGAGATAACATGAATGTTCATACATTCGAGAGTGAGATAATAAACGTGCGTCGAATACTAATAAGCAGAACATCCACTAGCGGAAGCTACGTCACAATGACGGATATTTTAAAATGTAAAGTATTTGTAATTATTTTCTCAATCATAACGAAATTTACAAAATTAAATATGCCAATGTGTATAAAAACTTCTTAAATTCATAAAAAAAATAATAATTAAAAAAATCTTATCAGGTCTATTAAAGTTTTTTTAAACTCATAAATGTTGAAAAGAAACAAAATCGTTATTTTACTTTTCGATCTCTCAAATGCTAAAATATATTTTTCTAAATTCTTTAAATGACAGCTAACATAACATTATGTTCAATATGAAGTATGTCTCCACACGGGTTCACAGATGGCGCTCCAGGTTTTATCGTTTACTTGCATATTCTATCGTTCACCTGCATATGCTGTCGTTCAACTGCATATTCAGTCGTTCAACTGCATATTTTGTCCTTCAACTGTATATTCTGTCTTTTAGCTGCAAATTCTGTCTTTCAACTGCATATTCTGTCTTTCAACTGCATATTCTGTCTTTCAACTGTATATTCTGTCTTTCAATTGTATATTCTGTCTTTCAACTGCATATTCTGTCGTTCAACTGTATATTCTGTCGTTCAACTGTATATTCTGTCTTTCAACTGCATATTCTGTCTTTCAACTGCATATTCCGTCTTTCAACTGCATATTCTGTCTTACAATTGCATATTCTGTCTTATAATTGCATATTCTGTCTTACAATTGCATATTCTGTCATTCAACTGCATATTCTGTCTTTCAACTGCCTATTCTGTCTTTCAACTGCCTATTTTGTCTTTCAACTGCCTATTTTGTCTTTCAACTGCCTATTCTATCTTTCAACTGCATACTATGTCGTTCAACTGCATATTATATCGTTCAACTGCATATTCTGTCGTTCAACTGCATATAATGTCTTTCAACTGCATATAATGTCTTTCAACTGCATAAACTGTAATTCAGCTACATATTTTGTCCTTCAGCTGCATATTTTGTCCTTCTGCTGCGAATTTTGTCGCTATTGAAATATTTTGTCATTACTGAAAGAATCAGTCTTACATTTTTTTCTGTCGTTCTTAAAAACTAATGTGTTACTAAAAACTATGAATTTTATTTAAATATCGCTCTACAGGCCTATTTTGTACCCAAAACAATGTTTTATTATACAAAGTATGAGTAACAAAATGAACGAACTATTAGTTTTAGAGACACCAAATAAAATAAAAGTTAAAAATATATAGCCTATAAAAACTAACAAACAACGATAGAAAACTAGTTCTATTTCACTCGTAATCACTATTTAAATATGTATGTTTGTGTGGCATAAATTCGTTTTTAAATATGAGCGTTAAAAAAAATCACTAAGTACAAATTTGTTTAAAAGCACGGTAAACAAAAAAAAAAGTAAAACAAACAAGAATAGAAACAAAAGCATGTCCATACAAAACCAAAGTACTGAGACTCCATTTAAAAAACATTTGACTAGAGAAAACAGTCATATGCATCATTCATACGTGTAGATAGATGTGAAATTACATACTCCAGAGAGAGAAAAGAAAAGAAAAAAATGAATATATGCAAGCGTGACGTAACGCGTTGTAGACGCATATGTCACAATGTTTTATTGATGAGTAGAAGCCGAAGATCAAAGAAGGCGGCTTGGTGTGTTAGCTGCGATCAGACGATCGTTGTACTGGGGCGCCATGTTGAGGTAGGTCATCGAACGGCTTTATTTCACAAGCACAGCTTTCAGAGCTTCCAAATAAACATGGCATTCGGGATTTTATTAGAACGATGAGGGTCACACAAGGGTTTATTTTAGAATTTAGGCTCTTTACTGTTACATTATACTTCAAGAAAAACGTTATTTAAACAGAAATAAAGTATGATAAACGTGTTAATAGATTTAAACACTCATGAAATGTGGTCAGCACACAACTCTCCCACTACAATTGAACTAGAAAATTGAGTAATTTACAGTAAACTAATAATTTACCGCCGTTTTAATCCAGTGATATTGGACTTCCTTAAAAATTTAATTCTCTGTCTTGACACTTTTGCAATAGGGGAAACTTTTTAAGATCGCAGCGCCGTATGCGGCAAAGTTGGAACACTCGAAAGCCACATTAAACTGTTATTCGTGTATTTGTTTACATGGTGAAAATGAACACGAGTTGTATTTTTCCTGTTTTCCGAGCTTTTTTTTAATTTAAAGGTAATCTACGATTTACAAGATATGTAATAATATACTATTCTAAAGAAATTTCAAGGATATTTTTAGTTTTTCATTGTATTTTTAATTCTTTTTGACTGTCTGTCAATATAATAACAACTAAAATATGGTAAATATATTAGTAAAAATTAATATCTCTGCCTGAAAAAGTAGAAGGGCCTTTTAATATATCAACTGATGATTTAGGCAAATTTTGGGTGCGATAAATGCTTTTTTTCAGTCTTTTTTTGGACGTAAAAAATCACTTTCCATAAAATGCAACGGGCAAACATGCATGCATGGGCTTGGATTTATGCCCATTTTTAGTTTTTGAGTCCATAAAAACCTACGATCCACTTTCTCTCTGCCTCCAAACGTCGTTTCAATTGATATTTTTTTCGATTTAGGTTAGGTTAGGTAAATTATGGAATGTTTAAGAAAGATTCTTCATTATTCACGATTTACATTGCGCCACACAACAAAATTGATTGTTTCTTTTTTCATGATACACAAAAATAAAACACATACAACAAAAAAACACGTATTTCTCCATTGAACAAAACAAAACAATGTGGCTTTCGTATCTTTCACAAATTGCCACCAGATGTCAGGGCGCTTAGGAAGTTTCCCCTATCATTTCGTTGAGATATGCTTTGTCACCAGTCCAAAAACTGGGCGGCTTTCGTCGACTTCGTATTTCTGTCTATGGTCTCCACTCGAGAATCGTTTTGGACCATTTGTCGAGAGTGTTCCAGCTATATCCTTTTCGAAATGCAGAAATAGTAATAAAATCACATGAAAGTCGCTACCATATTGGTTGTCGCATAAAATTAATTGCTCAACAGCCAACGAACGACGAGAGTTCGTCAAAATTATTACTTAAACATTGCATGATTACTACTTCTTGATTCCGAACAGAGTATAGATATCCTGCTTTTTTCTAGTTCATGAAAACTACTTTTATAATGATGTCGGTTAATCGTCTATTCACAAATTTCAGCTTTTGTTATTTTATTTTAAGTTCGTTAATTTTTTTTAGCGTACAGCAATGATGGCTATTTGCACCTTTGGTTATTTTACCCCTCAGCGTTATACTATGTCTCGTTCGACACTTGTTTGTAGCTTTTTAACGTTAAGGTTTCTATACCGTAGATAAAACGGTAGATAGTAGACGTAGATAATACTTTGAAAGCTTTCTTTTTGACGCACATTAGGATATCCTTTTTAAAATGTTTCTTAGTTTACTAATTATTATTATTTGGGGTCTATCAGAGCTTGGCAAGCGTCCATTGGTCACAAACTTGAGTAAACTTTTGAACCACGTCATACTAGAGACTAGTGGAGCTAAATGCACATGGCTGCATTCCAAACCCTGGCGATATATAGACGTTGAAATTACACCAGATCCAGTGCCGGTCCAATGCGAAGCAACCTGAGCACTGCTTTCTGCATCCTGCAGATCAAAGAGTTGTCAGATGATCTGCAGGCGGGAATGGACTCGATTTTTCATCGGTAGGAGACTTTTATAGCACCCAAAACACCAACTATGAAGACTACAAGCTTCACTTTATACCCTGGACATAGCTTTGTAAGCTCGGATAAGAGATCCATATACTTGGACCTCTTTCCTCCTCCTTGAGCGAGATATTCTTCTCAGCTAAACTTGAGAATTTGATTACAAACATTTTTCTGGTCTCGATATCCAGGAGGGTGAGTTCCAGCCTATTGAAATAGCTGAGAACTTTCCTGAGAGCTGAACGACAGATAACCGTAGATAACAAAGTGGCTTGCTCCAAATACGTTAGCCTTTGACGAGTAACGGCTCCATAGCTTACTAAGGCCTGATCTTTCCACCTTCAGGTAAACCTCTAGGTAACTATCTGACAGATAAGGGTATCTGGAACTTCATCTGCTGAATAAATGTCAGTATCAATCAGTTATTTCAATACGTCAGTCTCATTGTTCGTTAGATAACTATCCGATAGATAAATTTGTATCGAAAGACGGGATTACATTGTTGACAACGGGATGTATGAATAATTGTATATATTTCTGATAGATAAAAGAAATTAATATTTTATTACCTCGCTTGCTGAGATCTGTCTTTTTATAATCATTTTTATGTAAAAAGTAAGTGTAAAATATTAGCGTATCGCTCCATTTTCATCGTCGAATTTTTAGCCTTTCACTTTAGTGTATCGTTCTTTTAATTTTTGTATTTTTATATTGAGCGATACATTTTTACCTCCCACATTTAGTTCCTGCTTTTGATAGAATCCTGACGGCAAAATTACTAGCTTGGCAAATTTCAGTTAATTTAGCCTCACATCAATAACTTAATAAAGAAACGTAGACAGAACAATATGGTTTCTTTCTTGTATCGCCACCTTTTTCGAAGGACTTCGTCATCGTCAATCATTATTTTTTCAATTGTTCTCTTTTTAAAACTGCGAATTAACCTCCACCCTAACCAAATACAAATACTAAAATAACTTTGTTGTTTAAAATGCTATTAATTAAAATAAAACGTATAAATACTTAAAACAAATAAAATTGAAACATTTGTTCGGGTAATTAAATTTTAAATGTATCCATTGTATATTTATTACGTTTCTTCCAAACTTTGAAGAAACTCTTGGATAATTTCCCAATTCCAACTTAAGTCACTATTTTACCAATTAATTAGAAGAAAAAAAGCATAAAATGCATAATAACAAAATTAATTATTTGAACTTTACAAGTAAAACAATTAAAATACCAGTGCCTTCCTGGATCCAATTTAATTCGAACTTCAGTTTCTAGGCACCCACTCTTTCATGCACAAATACAGGAATAATATTCTGAAAGCCGCTAACTCCGTCTTTATCTATTTATTCCTTTCTCTGTCTGTTCGTGCAATTGTGTGTATGTAATAAATATTGCATTATATTAAATTCTCCATTTGAAGTGCAGTTAGAAGAGCCCATTGAAACTTTCTGTTCGCAATTCGGAGTGCTTGCGGGGTCGCCGACGAAGCCGAGTGGGCCAAAGGGGTGCCTCTGCCGACATCAGGGACGCGGCTTATATGTGGATTGCGGGAATATTGTTACGACTTGATGTTTAAAGGAAATTAAAGACCAGCTTTTTATAC
Source organism: Liopterus haemorrhoidalis (assembly GCA_963971575.1). NCBI lineage: Eukaryota > Metazoa > Arthropoda > Insecta > Coleoptera > Dytiscidae > Liopterus > Liopterus haemorrhoidalis. The sequence continues at coordinate 9,858,317 of OZ020618.1, read as the reverse complement.
ATTTCATTTAAATTAGATTACAATTAAACTGATAACAAGAGTAATATTACATTTAAATAATGGTAAACCAACCATCAAAATTCCTTATGATAGTTTAGTGGTTCTCAACCAAAGTGCCATATGTATAAGAAAAGAATACTGCGAACTCCGTAGAATAAATACAGATATAATACAAAAAGTAGGATGTCTTGTATTTTTCATATTTTATATTCTGGTGGCGCCAATTTAAAATGGTTGAGAACCATTGGTTTAACATTTTAACAAGCCTTAAAGGTTAAAGCATGTGACATCATAGAATCAATCAAATGTATTGTGGTCTAATGGTGGAACATTTTAGAACTCTTTCTTTGACTAACAAGTAACAAATTTTAAATGACAATGTGCCGAACATGTTGCTGATTGCTTGATTGTGTGTAAGAATTTTCGAATGCCAGATTCTAATAGGAGGAGAGGTAAACCACCTACCAAATGGGCGGAAGATATTAACAATATACCGGAGAATTGACCCAAAATTGCAGGATTTGGAGAAATAGTGGGTAGACTAAAAATTTTCAATAGTGGATGAATTTGATAAGATGATGATGATGGAGTTAAAGAGATTTAAAGATCTATTAAGGGGCCATAAATATATTCTTTAGCATAAAATATGCGTGTCAAAAACTATGTTTGTCCTTTCTAGACATAGTTGATTCTTTTGAAAATTTAGAAGTAGTTGAAAACAGAGAATACCGTAGTTCCATGCAGTGTCATAGGCTTTCTCAATATCGAAAAACACAGCTACCAGGTGTTTGTTTTCAACGAAAACATTCCTGATAGCTGTCTCTAGTCTGACCAGACGATCTGCTGTTGAGCGGTGATGGCGAAAGCCGCACTTTGTGTTGGCAAGTCGTTTGATTCTAAAAACCAAATCAGACGGTTGCTGATCATACGTTCCAAGAGTTTGCAGAGACAACTGGTCAGTGATATAGGTCTATAGCTAGAGGGCAAGTGTTTATCTTTCCCGACTTTGGGGATAGGAATTATATGCGATTCCTTCCACTTGGTCGGGCACTGGCCATATTCTATTATAGACATTCAAAAGCCTAGACTTAGATGATTCCGGAATATTTCGGATCATACGATAATGTATCGCATCTGGACCAGGAGAGGTATCCTTACACTTTGACATCGCGCTATCTAGCTCTTCACTAGAGAAAAGCAGGTTGTCTACCTCGTCATTTCTGGTAAAGAAATTAAGAAGCATAGATTCTAGACCTGCTTTACGCGTTAGAAACCCAGGTGGATAATGTTCAGAGCTAGAATTGAACGCAAGGTAGTTGAAAATTTTGAAGGAGGCCCAAAACTGAAGCTATTGAATCCAGTCAAAACTTTTACCATACATGAGACGGTATAAGGGTTTCTTGGTTATACCTACGAAACCTTGAATTATTTTATCAGTTTGAAAAAGAGTCTGTACTGTAAGATACCCTGCGGCGAACAGGTTGTTTAAATACCGGACTCTAATTTTCTATATTGTGCAGTCAGCGCAGAGACTGACTCATCTTCAAGTATTTAATACTTTACTGACCACTGACCACGTGTCTTTCGTATAATTCCAGATGTCTAGAAACAGATAAATATATTTATCTGTCTTAAGCATCAAGAAGGCATTGGAAACCTGTGCAGATTATAATTCCAGTTTTAAGAAGATCTTTTTTTGTTATTCTTTACTATCCATTCGAAGGCTGATTATTTTTTCTTCTTAAACCTGGGAATAAAGACTGGTTATTCTCCTGGAAACTGAGTATAATCCTGGTTACTGGAGTTGAATATCGAGCGATTTTAAAATATCTGGAAAGGTATACTTGAAGTTAGTTGGCCAGTGACTGTTAAAAAGAGAATGTGCTTCAATCGACGAGGTTATCAAAATTTAGCGATACCATTGGATATTGAGAACGAAATATGGCTTTTTTTAGTCGCACTTGCCACACCTGCAGTACAAAAACATACATTTATCTGAATAAATTAAAATAAAACAAACAAAGGTAAAATCTAGAGACGTACCAACGTACGAGTAGTTCAAAGACGATATTGGTGGCTTACATAGATTTGTGTGAAACAGATATATATTTGTTTATCGGTTCTCTGTCGATCGATTGATCGTCATCAGCATTCTTCTGGATAATACCAGCATTCGTCTGTGGACTTCCTTCTCTTACGGAACACTGAAATGTGTGACTCACATATAAGTCTTTTGTATTATCCTTTCGGAGTCTGTATTTCTTGTAAAAAAAACTGTGTTTAAAGAATAAACAAATTTCATAAAATATTCCAGAACCCTTAAAATTTTGCTCCCTCACAGAGCCGTTGAGAATTTGTGCCTATGGCAAAACTGCACACATTACAATATATTCATACGGCCATGCTACAAAGAAAAAAAAAATATAAAAATGCAAGTATTCAAGAGTCCCTTCCCTGCGAGTCCTGAGGGCTAATATGCATGTCGATAAAGTAGGAACGCTGGAGAAGGATAGAGAGTTCCTCTTGACTTCTTTTATTTCGATTGAGCGTCAACGTCTGTTTAATTATACAAGATGTGTATGTGTGGTGGTGAAGTACGGAGAACGGGGGGAGGAAGTACGCGGTCGTATGCGGGACGTATTGTGCTTGTTACATGTGTGTTTGTGCATAAAATGTTGCGTTGCACAAGGTTTTATTTCTGTATAATATATGTGGAATATATGAGAAGGGTTGCAGACGCAGGAAAAATTTGTTTGTGATTATATTGTATACTCCAACAATGTACAAGGATTTTTATTAAATGAAACTTCAAATTTTATGCTTTCTTAACAAATTTAACTCATTGGATTCAAGCAAAAATTTACGCTTAAAAAAATATTGTATTTTTTCCATTTTAAACTACAGCAAATCATCAATTCTGTATGTGTCTTCTCCGTTTATAAAATGGAAATAAACCAGACCTATAGCGAGCCTCCACAAGAAGTAGACATACGTAAACCACCTCCCAGATGGATGGACATTAATAAGAAAATCATTGGAAAATAAAAAATTTATGTGAAGTGTGAATTTTCACACATTTCAGGGTTTTGCAGGTATTTAGTAAGTAAATGATGATTATTTGGGATGCCAAAACAAATTTTATTTAAAATTTTTTTTTTTTTTGTTAATTTTAATTTGAACGCTTAATACCATTATTTAGGTTTCTAAATATGTGCAGTATTTTTTTTTTTTTTTTATATATATATAGCAAGGTTCTTTAAGATTTTGAAAATTGCGCCTATGGCTTTCATTGGTTGTTATAAGCTTCGCCCCTCTGATTTCGTGTACATTGAAACAGAATTTAATTATAATATCAACAATTTCCAGTGGTTATTAAATTTATGCTTTTAAAAATTAAATGCAATATTTGCCAAAATATAACTAGAATTTTGAAAAAATAATATAACATAAAAATGCAAAAAAAAAAATATTGTCTCTTCTCGTGGGGATCGAACTGACTTACTTGGGTGAAAAAGACAGCGCAAGTACCACTACACTAAGATAAACCTTCCATTCGAGCGTGTTACAAAGCTATAACTTGTGTACATTATTAGCCAAAAAAACACAAAAAATGCGTTTTTTTCCAAAAACATAATCTGGTCAAAAATTCCTGTTGTACTATTCCGGTTCACACCAATGTACATTACTTAGAATTTTTTCAGATTTTTAGTTTAAACCATCTGGGCTACAGGGTGTGGGACAAAATTTTTTTGCACTATTTTGGCAAAAATCGCTTCAAAATGATTTATTTTGCAAAAATAAAAATTTGATCGTTAATCCACGTACCAAGGGCTTTCATTTGATACCCTACTCAGAATTATAAAAAAATATTTTTATTTTCGATGAGCACATATTTGTTAATATTTTTAGGGGGATATGTTTTTTAGATGTTTTAGTATTTTTCCTATGTGCGGGTCAAAGAGTTGTATAAGCGTGCCAAATTTCAACTCTCTAGGTTTAGCCGTTTGGCTACAAGTTTTACCGAACAGACAGACAGACAGACGACAAAATGACGGTATAAGGGTTTTTTGGTCATACCTACAAATCCCTAAAAAAGGTTTATAGTATTATTGCGGCAGAGTTTGTTCTGCAGTAAACGAATTTTGCTGGTGGAAGATGATGAATGATCGTCGATTTGCCAATGAAAACTGATTAATTTTTTTATTTGTGCTATTAGCTACTAAAAAGTGGAAAGATTGTATGGGTATCGGACATAAAATAAAGCACAACTATCTACAGCTGACCAGTTTCGAAATAGTTTATTCCTTCATCAGAGCTGTTACATAGAAGAAAATCGAAGTAAATTTTCTGAAGTAAATGCAACAAAATATTTTAACTAATTGCAACACTCTTTTTTGCTACAAAATACTTAAAATTATTTTAAAATTTGTTATCGAAAAATTTGACTTTCATGCTGGTCCTATTAAAAAACTATATAATTTAGTACGGGGGTTATTTAAAGCACCTGGTTTTTTATTCGATACAATCAGAAAATATTCATAAATTCGGTGAAAGTAGCAATTTAAAACAATGTAACAATTACGGAATACAGGCATGGGAAATACTTCTGTTATAGACTTCCAGGCATTTGGTAACTTCGCAAAGATCGAAGATGGCTATCTCAGGTCAATAAGCTACTACTTATATTAATGGTGACTACCATACAATTACTATATTTTATACCAATTTTTACGCAATTTAAAAAATAAATTGATGGGTAAATTGATGATTTAGCAAGTATTGGTATATAAAACACCTGAAAATATGACACTTAACCGTTTAATATGGAGAATTTCTCCAGCAGTGTCATCTATTGGTAAGTTCCGCACCAAAAACGCGACATATATGTTACAACTTTCAACATTTTTGTGCATGCGTACACTTTAGACTGTGATAACTTCGTTATTATCTATCTTTGATGTATAGTGTAAAATACATTATGATTCTGCGGGAAATGGTCTAATTTATTATTCTAAAATAATTGATAAATCTCTATAAAACTCCGATGTTATGCACCCACAAACTTTAAAATACAAAAACTATTACGTTTAAAAACAGAAAATTGCCCAATACACAATATCGGTGCATGATAGGTATATGCTCTCACGGACGTTTTTTTAGATTTAGTTAAGATCTATATTTTCTGTCTACATAACGCCCCCTAGGGGGACATGGAGGAAGTTGAAACCCTCACTAAAACCATCCTCGGATTATTTTACCCCCTGTACTAAATTTGGTTAAATTTGTTCCATACGTTTGACTTTGCATAAAGAACAGAAAAAGAAATAAACAAACAGTTTACGGCAAAAATTATAAAAATCATATTTTTATATATAATATAAAAATAAATAATTAATACCTATATATGTAGGTATTCGCGACTGCAAATAACAGTGAGACATCTGGTGGTGACTGGCTAAATTAAACAGAAGCGTATATTTGGATAATATTTGTAGCGTGTTGTGCTGCAGTTTATGTGAATTAAGAAATATTTTAAAATATAGTGACTTAAATACAGTGCTTTTTTGCCGAAATATTGTTTGAACAGATAAATATTAAGAAAAAACTTCTGACATATACGCTTCTCTTCCGCCATCAGCTGTTGCATCAGCGCCGCCAACGTTAGTTTCAATCGCGAATACTAGACGCTAAAAACTTGAAGCGTCTTTATTTTTCTGGATTTGAGATCAAAAATAATTATTTATTAACAAAAGTGGCTTTATTGTTTTTCACAATATTCTCCAGGAAGATCAATACACTTTTTTCATGCGTTTAAACCAATTTTCGAAGCACTTTTTCCATTCCGCTTGAGGCATTTTCCACTCCGATTGTCAAATTATGTGGGATCCAACGCGAAAAAATCTGTTTGACGGCCAAATGTTCATGCAATAGGGAATGTATGCTAGTCCCACTAATGCCCAAGAATACCTCAATCTAACGATGTCACATGACGATCTTGCAGTATCAGTTCACGCACAGCATCAATGTTTTCCGGAACAACAACCGATTTTGGAGGACCTCCGCGAGATTCGTCTTTAAGCGAACTACGGCCACGATTGAAGTCGGCCAACCATCGATGAACAGTATACCTTGATGGTGCTTCATCGCCAAAAGTCGAATTAAGTTCATCGATGTACTGTTGTTGGGTTAATCCACGTCGAAAGTTGTAAAAAATAATCGCTCGAAAATTTTTATTTAATTCTATTTTTAGCCGAGATGAATTTTTTTCAAGTTACTGTAAACAACACAAATAGCGCACGTACGCCAAAACATTCGGACTCAGAACTTCTGAGTATGTATACCGGCAAAAATGTCCAACTTTGCAATAGGGGAAGTATTTTAAGATTGCAAACTTGGAACCTTCAAAATAGACATTCGTTACATATAAACAACGTGAATTTTAATGTTTACTGGTGGTTTTTGTAATTTTGCTACAGTATTAATACTTGTTTTTATGCAATTATATTTTTATGCAAACATTTTTTATAAAAAAAAGCGCGATACAATGTCTATTTCTGTAGTTCCTAAAATCCCACCAGATGTCATATCGCTTAGCAATTTTTCCCTATAGAAGCGTCAGTTGCCAGATGGCAGCACTAGTTTAGCGCAATCCCGAAATGTAAGAGACAACCCTCGTATCCGCCTTGGAAAACCGATATGGGCGCAGATAAGAATTTTTATTTTTTGCGTATCATTCGCGGATACGGATTCGGTTATCTGTCATACCACTAGTTACCAATAACCTATTTATTTATTTATTTATTTATTTCAAGGGTATTCCTACAGGTAGAAGGATGCTTAGTCTTCCTTTCTGTATTCATATGTATATATTTTTCAACATTTCATTTTAAAACGTAGAACCGTTGAATAAAAAGGATTATTCTTCATAAAAGTTTTTTTACTTTTTGGATGATAAAATAAAATAGCATAAATATTTATGAAACGACTTGGGTTGAGCATTATTTTCCCTCGGTACTAAATATCTTAAAATTTAAAGTAAAAACTGTTGCCATCAAGAAAAAGTGTTTATGCGGTCTCGCGAAATCTCTCTTTTATATTTTAGTAGGGAGGGTTCTTATATTTGTATTATAATTAAGGGACATAAATTTTACTCGCTATTTTTCGAATGCTTCGGGTACAGTTTTAAACAAAATTTTACTTCCATATCATATATTACAATATTATTTATTTCATACCCCCTGTATATTTAATAAACAGTATATAAATAAGGTACTTGAATAAATTGCTACATTTATTCATGAATGCTTATTTAATTCTAGTTTTGAATTTATATCTTTATGAATTGATAATAAAGATACTATTTTATTTTAAGTGATATATTAAAATTGTAAAACACAACCTTATTAGAACTGTTTCCTGGGAAAACTTACAGGATGTTCTGATCTTTGTCTGTTAAGTGTCACGCCTTTCCCTGATGTTCCCGAATTAGGGATTAAGCTAAAAGATGATATAGCTTCAAATTCAAATATAAACGTTAATTTTGCTAGTGTACTCGGCAAGCAGTTCCCAGTGGAGTAGGAGGTGGATGGTCGGTGTGTTAGGGAGGAGGAGCCAGCCTGGTTAGCTACTCCGCTCTGTTCTATCCTTAATACAGCCATGAGTGAACAAGAGGTTCCTTCGTCTGTGGCACAACTTATTATTATAAAGGTTTTAACCAATGAAGGGGTTAAACCCTCGAGATTTTAACTCGTTTGAAGGCACAGTTTGAGGTCGCTACACTGTCCCAGAACCGAGTGTTTACTTGGGCCAGACAATTTAACGGTGGCCGAGTGTAGAAAAGTGTAGAAAACGAAAGTCATGATCGACGCCCAAAGTCAGTCGCACAGATGATAACATCCGTGCCGTTCGACAGCTTGTCGAAGGTGATCGCCGATTAACTGTTAACGAAATCAGTTGTTAGAGTCAGCAAAAACCACCTACCGAAACAAAAGACCAGGTAAGCCCATCAGAGATGTCATCCTTCTTCATGGCAATGCTAGATCTCACACCGCGATTTTGACAAAGGACAAATTGGAGGAAATGAACTGGGAAACCCTTGACTACTCTCCCTGCCGTCCAAATTCGTCCGCCTATGACTATTTTTTGTTTGCGCTTATGAAAGAATCGCTTAGAAACGATTCGAAAACAGTGAAGATGTCGAGGAGTGTGTACGCAATTGATTGACGACGCGGCCTCAAACTTTTTTGAACAAGGAATATTCAAGCTTCTAAAATGTTAGCAAAAGTGTGTAGAGCGTGAAGGAGGTTATGTAGAGAAAAACTGAAGGTTTCACTTGTGCATATTATTAATAAATAAATGTATAGAAAAATTATTTCGAAAAATTGACTAAATACAGCGCTCTAGCGGCAAAACCGCTCATTCCACAAAAAAACTTATGAGAACTAAATTATAGAGAATTTATACTTCTTTAATTTAGTAAAGACATGTTTTTTTCTAATTTTGCAATGGAACGGAGATATTGGCAAAAAAACATTTTTTGCACTATTTTCGAGTTTCGGCAAAACATGTCGAAGCAGCACCTCAATTCATCCCACCAGTTTCCAAAACTCCCTCGAAACTATCTCCAAAACCATTGATTTGAACACCCATTTCTTAGGCTATGAAGCAAGATGTAGAATTTTTGACGTTACGCAAATCAACCCTACCGACAGAACTCGAGAAGAGTTAAACAGGAAACTAATAATTTCTTGGTGCATAATTTTAAATATTCCATCACATTTCTTACAGTGAATCGGTAAGAAAATACATCCCATAAATATCCAAGTAGATTCCGTCGAAAGTATTAATTTAAAACAATGTATAATTCTCATTTTAGTTTAATAAGTATGTCGTGTATACCATACTGGCAAGGTCAGTAAGTTGCAATTCTTAGGTTCGTTCGGCGAACGTTAAACACACATTACGAATTGATATAATACATCATGAAAGGACCATGCCTCCGGCACAAATCATTTAAAATTAATGGTCGCCGCAAATAGCTTCTAAATATTCCAGCAGTCTTGAATTATATGCGGCCTAGCCATGCAATCCTTTTCTTCAAGCGCAGAACGAGAAGCACACAACATTCAGCTACAAACGAAAGAATCACGGGACGCTACCTTCAACACTAACTGTTATTTTGTTACGTTAGATTTCCTTTTATTGGACATATTGAAAGTATTAAGGTAATTGTTCCAAATTATGTATGGGCAGCATTTATTTAAGAACATGAATATAACATATGGTAAGGGATTATGTTATTAGGTCTGTGGCACAAATAGCCATTATTGCTATGCATCTAAAGAATTAACTAACTATTAAGGCCCGGTTTTTCCACCTTCAGATAAAGTTCCAGGTAACTATCTGACAGATAAGGTTATTTGTAACTTCATCTGCTGAGTAAATGTCATCCCTTCTTTCTATACATATGTATCTATCGGATAGTTATCTAACAGATAATGAGACTGACGTATTGGATTCACTGACTAGTATTGACATTTATTCAGCATATGAAGTTACAAATAACCTTATCTGTCAGATAGTTACCTGGAACTTTATCTGAAGGTGGAAAGACCGGGCCTAAGTCGGTGCATAAGTTTAGGTTTTAATAAATTCCTTCCATTTTGCGTTTTCGTAGGATTGGCATCGACAACTGTGTCATGTCATAGTTTATTGATAAACATGATCTTGCAATAACAATACCGATTTAACTAGCGAGTAAAGGAGAACTTGCTCCAGGGTCCAACTGTCACAGGGCCCAACTATTGAGAAGTGAAATTACCGGTGGTGGCGCTGTGATAGAACGAAATATGACTGTACGTTTCTATTTTATTAAAATGGGAATAAACATTTGCAACATTTTTGAATTTTTAAGTGCTACACATGTAAGTGTATAACAGAATCATCTCGCAAAAACATATTCCAACGCACGCCTTTCTCTTGTCCATAACCTAATCTTTACACAATTTGGACTTCATATTAAACAGTCTTTTTTTCTTAGGAAAAGTAAAAAAACAATTTCGAGTTGACTGAATGAGATGGGGAAAAATCAAGAGCTCGGAAACCAGACACGTTGGCTAAAGATAATATTAACTGGCAATGAAAAATTCATCATCATTGGCACTTGAGGTGCGCCTAGGTCTTTTATTTCAAGGTTTCATGACCATATTTTCAATCTGTTGACATTCAGGAGTAATATGGTCAGTATTACGTTCATTTTGTAGCCTCAATAACCTCAATAACTCAATAAACTCTGGTAAGAAGTTACACAGAAAGGCATCTTCAGTTTATAGCCGGTTGCGAACGGCAAAGCAAAACATGTAATTTATATAAATATTTTTAGCACAAATTATTTGATATAGTCAAGAGTTGAACTCACATCCTTTGGTAGTCCTCGAATAGCAGGAGCAAACGGGTTAGCGCTTGCGGTAACAGGTTTGTACATGAAAAATTAACTAATCTAAAAGCACTTTCATGGGTAAAACGCGATCAGCCTAGAAAAAACAAACTTTTATGCCAAAAAGGTTCTTCTGTGTATTTGGTGAGACATTCGTTTTGAGACGATTGCATGAGATGTAAAAATTCAGAAGCTCGGAAAGTGGGTACTACAAGAACTATCCAAGCAGTATATCAGCAGACTCAATATATATATTTCGTTTCTTATAAGGCAACCTAGGAAGGAGCTCTTATGGAAAATTCTTACCGGCGATGAAAAATGAATTACGCAGTTCTATATGCACACATTCATGGACAGAGCTCAAATAGCCATCAACATCCAGGAAAAAAATCGAAGATCAATTCCAAAATGGTCCTTCTGTGCATTTGGGGGAAATGGAGTATTGCTGCTCTAAGCGGAGAAAGGGTTACTAGCGAGTGCTTTAAGATCTGTTAGGAGTCATTTCCAATGATATGTAATTAGGTCTGTTCGTAGAGTCTTTTCTAATAGTTTATTATCGTCAGACGCAAGAGCAAAGTAATTTTAAGGCACTGCAACGAATACTGCGCTTGCGTCTGATGATAATAAACCATTGGAATTGACTCTATGAACAGACACTATCAGCCGCATGCGCACAATTCGTAGGAGTGCCTTAAAAATACATTGCGTTTGCTTCGGATCATAATAAATTATTGGAAATGGCGCTACTAACATATTGTCGTCAACTGAATCATCTGGCCAACAAAATGGAATAAAGAAGACCATTGACTGGTGTCTATTATGCATTTGTCCCTTTCTCTAAATGAACAGTTTATATATAAACATGTTTTTAGATAGTATAATATTTCTGATGTAATAAAGAAGGATTTATAGAATTATCTAGCTAACGTTCTGCAGACGTTAACATATTAAATTTAAAATAGAAGTAGACTTTAAATTGTCGTTATTAATAACAACCCTAATTACATACGCAATGAAATAAATTAAAACTAATATTAAATGATATAAAAGCATAGTCATAATTTAATAGTTAAGTAGCAATTTAAATCAGAAATTGAAACAAGTAGTGGAACTCATAAAGTAACATTCACACTTGCGCATTCGAGATAAGTGTCATTATTTATTCCGCAGTGATCTTGGTGGCAGCACTATCGCCATCTAGCAGCACATACTACATATTTATAGAGCCGTTAGGGCACTATTAAATATGAACACTTAACAGAAGACCCGTACAAATATAAAGTATTATTTCAAACTGAGATACAGAGGCGGATCGCTGTTTTAGTTACCGGCGAATGACGTCTCTGTTACGGGCATTGTACACCTTTCAGCGTCCGTTAAGTTTACACTCATCTATATATGTCTGTCCAAACAATGACACTTTATATGTGTGTCTAGAAGATTTTTATGTGTTCATAGTTAATTATAAATTCTTTGAGTGCGCTACTGAATGTTGAAACAGGCTGAAGATTATCACGTCAGGACAGTGAAGAAAGCGAGCAAAACGAATTGTTTTTATAGGTCTGGACTGTTGAATAGAATTAACAAGTTAACTGCAGATTTAGTCTTTGAATTCCTGTTCTTTGGATTGTTAAATGGTACTTGTTTTTGTGGTCTTGATAATATTCTGACAAATTGAGACCATGGGAAAATACTGTCCCTGTTAACTCATATATTAATAATGAATAAATTCTTTCAACAATATAATAAATAATCTCCTTAAAAAGCTGTAAAACATATATTTTCTTATATCCTAAACCACTTATTTAATACCTTGTGGGATGTAGGGTTTTAAATAAATGACCAGTGTTGGCCGTTTTACGTTATATTTCGCAGTACACTTTTAAACTTTTGTCGTCCAACAAACTAGCTTTTGAGGTAAAACGGGCAAAAGAATTAAATGCGTCATGAACCATCTACCGCTACAGCCTCCTTCTCTAGCAACATTTTGAGGTGAAGAGTCCCCTATTTGTGAGACGTGTAACACAGATTTGTCTGTGTTACACTTTTTAACTGAGTGTATACAGTTCGAGGATGTCAGAGAGCTTTAGGTGACGACAGGGTACTCATGGACAGGCTGATGCTCTTCCTGAGAGAATCGAACTTATTGTTTTATGTGTGAAGTCTTGCACCTTATTTTAATGTGTGTCTAGTTAGTGACTGTGATATTTGATGGTAATTGGCCTCTTTACAGCCTCTTACCATCACCCTGAGTCTGTTCAAATTTTCGAACAGACTTTTCATATTATTTATTTGTGTTTGTCAGTGCAAGATTTCTTTTAATGAGTATGCGTATTTTTAATGATTTTATTTATTTATTGCCTAATATATTGTTTTTAATATACAGTCTAGTCATTTAAATGGGCTGCGTTAGGCGCAAATAGCCTTTGTTGCTGTGCGCCAAAATTTTTAACTACCTAACTCTAGCAACATTTTGGTCGACCTCCTTTTCTTCAATCTCAAAGACCCATTTGATTTTTTTGATAGCCTTTTATCTGCCATGTATAAAATACCATATAGTCTGCTAACCATTTAGCTGAGTTATCTGGAAAGTGTTGTGTTTGGAAAAACTTGAAGCATTGGACTCTACAGACATGAAACTGCACGTTCAAGAAAAACTCTAAAGCCTTACAAAGCACCTATCTTCATTTTGGTGTAGAATGTATCTGGATAAACACTTAAAAAAGGAAGATAGAAGTCCCTCCTTCAACCCGTCTGTTACTATTTATTTTCTTCATTCAGAGTTACTTTCCTTGCTCACTATCTGTATACTTGTAGAAGAAGACAAAGAAGTCTGCGTGATTCTAGATATAAGATTAGTACATATTTAAAATTTCATTAACTTGGGCTGGAAAAATGTAGTGTGTAGTTGTTTGACAACTTCTGTTGCGAGTGTCCACAGAGTATCAGATCTAAAGCTCCATTTTCAACTTGATGAAAATAAATCTGTAATAGTTTAAACGAGACATTAAGTAAAACGTAATCCCCGAGCAGTGTCGAATGTCGCTTTTGCTGTTCAACGAGTAGGTCATTTGTAAACCGCTTCTCGCCGACGCTGTTACCACATCGGTCGACGGCTTTTTGTTTTTCGATGCACCCACCGTCCGTTTTCACTATCGTTTGACGGTTTTTGTTTGACTGTTTGCTCGTTTGTTCTGTTTCATTTGTTTTAATGGATAGCAGGGTTTTGTTTAATTGTGGATTCGGGTTAGGTGATCGTGGGAATTTTCGGGACATTAATGACACCGAAACAAAAATGAAAGCTGTTTTTCATTGCTTTTTGACATGTTGATTGTGGATTTTAACTGGTAAATACTGGACACATACCGTATCTCTTTTTCAATGTATTGCCATGATCTTTCTATATATCCTTTGCAATATTTATGCCACGTTTCTGCCAAAGTTATTGCCAATTACAAATTGTGGATTACATTTGTAATAACATGATAAAGTACCACAATACAAAAACAAACTAAAACTGACGATTAAATTATTCAAAAAGAACAATATTTTGATTTTCTGGATCTCTAAAATAAAAACAGGTTTAAGTCTGCATATAGTCATCTCAAGACTGTAAATTCAAATTCTAGCACGGATCAGCTTACTCAATATCCTCTGATTTTCCATTATGTCTTCTTCTATATCGGATTCTTCTAGCTCAAGTGCCGTGCCCCATGATTTTATTTTATTTATTTTATCTTTCAAAGCCCTCGATAAAGCGAACAACCAGTTAATTGTTTAATTTGATTTATCCACCTGATTGAATACCGACCACGTGATATTTTTCCATCAAAATTTTCTTATAAAATGAATCTGTCAAGGTTGTCACTTCTTTGTCGTTGTACATGACCTGAAGCATCTGTTCTGCTATGTATACTTGTGGATAGCCTTGTGAATTTTTTATTTTTGGTATTTAAGCATTAGTTCTATTTCCTGTCTATGATACTGTTAAGTGGGAAATAGAATGCAACGAGTTCTACGGCGCGTTGACGGCGTTTGGACGGCGCTATCTGTCAGAGGAAAGTTAAAACCAAGCTGTCGTACGCAAGTGCACAGAATGTGTAACGTCCTAGCGGCGTTGGAACGCCGTTGATACTGAATGTTCGTCAACTTCCAACTTTTGACGCCGTTGAACGTTGACGCAGAACACCTAACCTCAGTTTTTACTGAATGGTAAAGTGTTTGTATGTTTAAATAACTTGCATACAACATAAATAACATCACACACAAGTCTTCATCATCCATTATAATTTTAATAAAAGAAAGCGCACGTATAAACACAGATATAGGTTGTCACGTGACACTTTGACTGCGTTAAAAATGATTGCATTGTGTGCAGGCGAAAATTCAACGGCGTTCTCAACGGCGCTAACGCAATGCCGTCGCAAATGACGGCGCGCTGTGCATTCTGTTTCAGGCTTTAGCATCTTCCGCCAGGACCATAATTCGATTATGTCTAGGATGACGAAAATTCGCTCTTTCCGGTAAATGGCACCCAAAAATAGGTAAAAGTAAAATATTGGAAGACCTAGAAGCAATTGAAGGACAGCGGAAAGCGACCTATTAAAAAGTTTCGGGATAGATGTGGATGAGAAGGACCACTGATCATAACTTTGGCGAAGATTCGGGGAGGAGTGTATCAAAAATGGATAAATAAACGTTAATGATGAAGAAAAAAAAAAAAACGGGGCTATTTGTTGTGAAAGTGATTAATCAACTATATTTGTCGACTAATGCTTCAAGACCATTACACTGGACAAACATTTTAGGCAATCAACATTTGTTGTATGTCATCGGGTATATAAGAATGAAGCAGAAAAGTAAAGAGCGCAAACTAAAGTGGATTGGTTACTTAGACAAGACCAGTTAACCTAGCAAAACAAGCTTTCATTGCAAATTACGAAGACAAAGAAAAATTAGGGCACCTAAAGAAGAATTAAGGAGAAACGACAGTTCTGGCGATACAACCTAGAAAAATAAGGGAATACGTATGGGAAACGCTGGAGGCAAATAAAAACCTAGTGATGATCTGTACTAGACAGGAGCTGTACTAAATTTCCATGTAACACATAACTAAGAAACACTTATGGCCGGTTTCTGAAAGCTTAGTTAACTATAACCAAATGGTCAAAACATGGTTGCTATGGTCACGTATGAGATTGTTATACTGTAATCCAGTTTAACCAAATGGTTAAACTCGGCTAAGCTTTCAGAAACCGGCCCTTAATCGTCATTCATGTGTCTGCCTGTCTGTTTCTTTGCCTTCTACTTGTTGTTTGTCTATTATCTGTCTGACTGTAAGATAGAAATTGTGGCAAAATAGCTGGATATACAGAGTTAAAATTTTGCGTAAACATACCATGCGTTGGTGAACATATGACATTAACGCGATAAATCAGCTTTTGACCGACTATTGTTTGCCGACTTTACGAAAAACAATGCTTATGGTAACAATCGAAAGCTTATAATTTTCTTTATCAAACAATATGAAATACATGTCAATTTTGTAATATTTTGGTTGCGTATGATCATTTGTTTCTATGTTCACCATCCAGACAGACGCACGGCATAGTTTTCTTTCCCACATATAACAAAAACACACATCGATTGAAAAATATATACAATATGTTTATGTTTTGTTAGGTGTTAAGGCTTCATATATAATCAGAGTTCATTATTTTTGTTTGTTCATATTTACTTTTTAGATGCGTACGTGACTTTGTAAACCATCTCAGACATCTATAAATGTATTTCCTTCCAATTACTATAAAATTACTGAAATAAAATAATTGTATTTAGTCAATTAGGTTGATCGTAGCCATTTTCTGTATTATTTTGATTATAATGACTTTAACGTTATACAAATTTATTTAATTATTGTTTAAAAATTGCTTGGTTGATTGTGATTGAGTTCGCGCTTCGCTTCATGTCTAAATTACTTACTCACGGGTTTTATATCTCTATTGGTTGATAGCTTTATAGGCGGTACTTAAGATAGTAATTATTATGCATAAGTCATTTTGCGACTGAAAATGGTTAGTTTGAAAGGGGAATGTCTTACTCGAGATATCTTATCGTAGATACCTCATTGTTTCATATTACCAATATTAAACTTGAAACATCATCAAAATCAGCTGTATTTGATCCAAAATTGGATATATGACTATCGATACAATTTAAACATTCAAT
Organism: Liopterus haemorrhoidalis; assembly: GCA_963971575.1. Taxonomy (NCBI): domain Eukaryota; kingdom Metazoa; phylum Arthropoda; class Insecta; order Coleoptera; family Dytiscidae; genus Liopterus; species Liopterus haemorrhoidalis. The sequence continues at coordinate 9,841,654 of OZ020618.1, read as the reverse complement.
TTGACGGTACTGAATACTTTGAAGCATCGATTGCAAGTATCTTCAATACCAATTTGCTGAACGAAAATCACTGTATCGTACAGGTAACTCTGAAAATCAAAATATTTAACCACTGGTACCTTAAAAAAATTCATTTTAACCTCCAGTACGGAAGTATTTCGATTTTCCACCGGTACTGGTGCGTACTAGCTGGATATCATCTCTGAGGCAAATATGAAAAAAAAAGTTCCAATTGACAGAAATATATCGAAATTGGTCAACAAGTTCTTTGAGGAAATGAATAGTAATTATAATTTGAAAAGTTTTCTTTAATCTTTCCTTTGGTCAAAACTTCTATGAGAGGTAATGTGAAAGCAAACAATAATAAAATAATGAACACATTTCACAACATTGTACAATTTGCATCTGTGAACGATAAAGTCCGTATCGATTGAGAACAATAGTTGATCTAAGTAAGGATCTCCCATGGTCATTACAAGATAGAGTATCTGCGAATGCACGCTCTGTTAAGACAGGATGATACCGTGTACAACAGCAGGAAATGCTACTAAATCATCTACATCTTAACCAATACTACAACTAACAATAGAAAAATTACAAGTAAACATTTTATTTGAGAAATACTATTGTCTGTGAAACTATTTTATTAAGTTTTATGAATATTAGATTATTATTTAAATGGATTTGCTTTTTGTTTGTCGACGTCCATCTACTTTCCATTGAACGAATAATCTTTCCATACCGTCTTCTGTAATGTATCCAAAGTATCAAAGAAGAGGTAAATTCCTTGTCTATTTGTGATATTTAGTTCTTTCAAAACGGACGAATTCGACTAGAGCTTCAAGGTATTCGTAGAACGTAACGAGTATTTGTAGATCCACAAGACATTTTTTATTTATGAATTTGTCAAGGTATGGACAAACATTAACAGGTCCTTCACTCTAGGTTCTTAAAGAGTGCGTCATACAAGTATCAATGGAACTGATTACATATAAAGTGTGTTCGTTTGTGTTGCCCAACCTACACTAAACTACACCACAGCTATACTATGGCGTTCGTTTGTGTTCCGACACCTGTACGTAAAGTGTTCGTTTGTATTTATGAACTTGTTCAGGACAGGTAAAATCTACACTTGCTCGGGAGTGAGTGTAGTTTCAGGCAACCTGTAAAAAGGCGGCAAACTTAATCTAACTTGGTTATAATCTGTATTCAGTCAAGCGGAAACTTTTATTTTACATCTATCTATCTATCATATATTGGTAGTGAAACGATTAAAATACATAGAAGGAAAGTTTTAAAATACTGTCATCATTTTATAGTACTGTCATCGTCGTCGTCAACCAACAGTAACATTTTGGAGATCACTTCAGAGTTTAAACTGTTCATATTATCTTATTTATTTACTATTGCTTTAGCACAAATTTGTTTTAAAAAGTGAGGTTATCAACTTTATCTGGAAATGTTATTCGCCTGCTTGGAAAACCGTTCGTTTGTATTCCTGTTTCGAGCAGTTTGCAAGAAGTTTTTAGTTGCACTGTGACGTCAGCTGCTCTTGTTCTGGATAAGTCTGGTGCAACACAAACGAACAAACCTATAACTGCATCCTAACCCTGACGATATGTAGTCATGCAAATTATGCCAGTCAGTTTGAACAGGTGAAAACAATCTAGATTGTGTGGTTGGTGGTTCGATGCTCCGTTGCTGATATTATTCGGGTGAGAATAATATCTTTACATTACTCTCATTTCATAATCATTCACCCCTCATCCAGGTGAAAGAGTTCGCTCCCTGGCATCGGCGATTAGCCTCTTTGCAGAAATTGGCCGATGTAAAATAAATAAATAAATAAAAAAAATTAAATATGCCAGGTCTAGAGCCCAAACAATCCGGAGTGACTCTAGTACTACTCCTGAATCTTACAAATCAAAGAGTTTTATGAGAATATGTTCAAGCAGAAATGATATTTATTATTACTATCCTTCAACAATTTTATCCCAGTAGATCCTGTTGCTTTTTTATTTCGTTCATCTATCTTCTTGGTTTTCTTCTATGATCCTTTTGTCCAACGATATTCATTCTATTAGTTCTTTCTTACTTGTATCTTTTCTTATTGTGGATTTAGCCCAAGCTCTATTTCAATATCATATATCTACAATTCTGGTTTTTGTTTTGATATATTTTTTTGTCATTCTGTCCCTTCATGGGATTACTCTTCTGAATTCTATATTAACAGGTTCTAGTACCAAAACTTTTTCCAAGTGTTTGTCTTTCTTTGTTAACATACACCAACAATTTTAACTAATAGTTGAAGAGGTCTGAAAACCGAGGATCACCCTGAAACACTCCTGACAAGATGCAAAAAAAGACATAGAAAGCATGCTTGTTTGTAAAAGAGAGAGATTTATTGGCTAAAATGAAAAATATAAAAAATTGTTTAACTAAAAAAGTCCGTATTAATCAAAACAAACTGTTCATATTTACTAACTAAATTTCTTGCGTAATATCAAACAAGAAAATTAAAAACTGTCTCCAATCAAACGAATGAAGTTTGATTTGGTTCCGGTATTATCAGTTTCCGAACACACTCACACACACATACAGACAGACACACAGACACATATACATCCCTTGATAGGTGGTTGTGAGTGTGTGTGAAATAGAACCGAGTCTCACGCTTGCATTATTTGAGTTTTACAGTAAAACTCAATCACGACAGTAATATATTAGAGCTGTAAATTGGCAATCAATGTTTGCATGCATATGTATGTGTGAGCAGGCGGCAGGTAAACGCTGCACATGGGCGTAGGTGGTATTGGGTAACAATAGGGGGCTGAACCACTTTGAATTATGTGTGTGAAAATAATATTAGATAGTTTGTTTATGGGATTATGTAGATAATGGGTTACATAACTTTATGCATTGCATATGTTAAAAGCCAATAAACTGTCTGTTAATTGTTTTAAGATTGTTTAAGCACCGCCCATTTTGCAGCTTGATGTAGACATAATTTAAATTTGTTATTGTCGTTAATGTTACAATATATGTTTCACTACAGTGGTGTACAATATGTTATACTTAAGAGACAACTTTTTCAAGCATGTCACTTCATCATATTGTTGTATAAAATTAAATACAAAAAACTGCTATCAGGAGACAGGGATCATCATCATGAATAATTATCTAATCCTTGAAGGATAATCAGATATGTATCACATCAATTTAGGTTCTTACATTGTCTATTTTCATGTGACCTAATCATGCTGTAATCTAAGCCTGGGGCTTCGGCCCTGGTGTCCACAAAAGGTTATAGACTTTAGCTGTTTCGTGATTATTAAAAGAACTACTGGTCTAAGAAAGCAAATAAAGCCATTATAAACCATCCTAACATTAGGATCATCATAAGCAGTGGTTAATATTCTTGCAGGATAATAGACTCCTTGATCGCATGCCTCTAATTTCTTTTGTTCTTGGTTAATTATCGTAAGTTGTTAATGACAATGATTCTTGTATCTGACTCAACACATTCAGACCAATTCTGTAACTCAGTTACTATGATCATTGTATCAAAATTTGTCCTTATGAGCAAGGTCAGTTACTATCATGAATGAAAGTCATTATACTTTTTATAATATTTTATCTTGTAGTAATGTTACTACACAGTAAATTTTTACAGAATTGATCTGAGTATGTTCAATATTCTTCAATATATACTTCAATATCCTTTCAACTTAATTGTGGTCTTTCTTTGGATCTTTTATATGTTGGTGAGTACTCGAAGACTGATACATTTTGTTATCGTTTTCAGTCATAAACAAAGCTTTGACTATAAATGTCAATGAGTATGCAAGAAGAGGTAGAAGCAAAAGATGAAGCGAAAGAAGAATAATATTTACTTATATTTAATACAAAATTGAGACCATTTTGAAAATGGATAAAACTGACAATTTAAATTTATGTATGACTATATTTATTTATTTATTTATTTTTTAAATTGTAAACAGGATGAACCCAAAAATAACAACTATAAATTATTTATATCTCAAAACTTAAGAGATAAAAGACCTGTAGTTAGAATTCTTGCCCCTGTCTTATAAATTATATTTTGAAATAAATTTCGTAAAAACTAAAATTTTATATTTTGAATTTTTAATTTTTCTTCATATTTTCAATAAATCCTTTCTCAAAATCGGTAAAATATACAAATGTATGGTTTGATTTTTTTAAATCTACGTATATTTTTTAGTCTAGGAAATATTTTGGGACCTTAATAAACTCAATCTTTTAATTCGTATGAATTATCAAACAAAACCCTAAAAATGGCTAAAATACGAAAAAATTGTAAGGAGTAAATCTTAAAAAAAAATCGATTTTAGGCAGAATTTGTTTTATCTTATAGCTCATAATGTGTATTTTGATCTGTAAATCTCAAAAATAATCATTATTTGCTACGGCTTACAGTTTTTAAGTAAAGCTAAAAAAAAAAAAAACTTTGTTGGTAATAACTCAAAAACCAGTCAAGAGGGAATTTTTTTAATATTATTTTTTAATACTGCATCGCAAAATAAGTATGTAAACATAATTTGGAGTACATTAAAAATACGCATTTTTTAGGTAAAATTTGATTACTACAAATAAATGTAAAAAAAGTTGCATTGTTTGTATGTGTTAAAGTGAAGAAAACTTTAATAAAATGTCTTTAAAATCGCAACAGAAAATTAACTGCAATGTGAATTGTTGTGTATCAAATGGCAAATGTCAAAAAATCTTATTCCAATCGCCATTTTGTAAGCGGCAACAGCGCCTCTATAGGTAATTTCTCAATATAATAAAGGTGGTCAGGTACTGTATCCGATATTCTTTGAACACTTTGTTTTCTTCTCTCTCTAGTGATCTCACACGTTCGATCCTTTTTTTTTTCAAAGATATCGTTTGATTAGTAATTAATGTGTATCAATATAGACAATAGCTAGGTACCATTTCAAGAACTAAGGGGACACAGTGGGCATCCTACTGCGTTTTCTTCCCTTGTGAAATAATATCAAAATTCAAATGTACCCAAAACATTCATAATTTAGAGGGTATTGCCATTCCGGGAAAATTTTAATTAAATCAAATATAATTAATATTTTGTTTAGCAAATTCAACATACCTCTATAATTATACTATCTTATATAATAATAAACCGAACTTCCCTAAAGATATTATTCTAAAACTTACCCTTAAAACAAACCAGAATTAATTCAATCTAAGCTAAAATCAACCCCACTACGCCAATGATCCAGGGTCGTATCCGCCCATAGTAATAACACAGTACATAGATTGCATCCAATATTAAGCAATATAGCTCCGAACAGTTTTAAAATCAAATTTCGCCTATCCATCACTAAGAGGGGTTGAGGTGGTGTATAGAGGGGTACTGGAATATTTGTCATTTCCTACAATTCAGGTGAACGGTAATCCCTCCTGTTATAACGGATTTGGAAAATGACTAGCGAAAGATCTCCGCGATTGCCGAACGAACCAATATATGAACTTTTTTAAAATTGCCATTTTTTTTTGTTGTCCACTGTTTTTATAGATTAATGCTACACTTCACCTGCAGTTTCGGGATAATAGAGTGAATTTCAAACGTAAAATTTGAAATGTATGATGCTTTTTTTTATTGGCAAATACTCTTAAAAACAATTGAATGGTTTATATTATACTTTTTCGATATCTGAATTTCATTTTGTATAAAATATAATTCTACCTTCCATTCTTTTTTTTTTTAAGTTTTATTGATTTTATTTTCAATTTTACTATTGTTTTAAGTTTGGTTTAGAAGTATTATTTTTTAGAGAATTATGTTATTTGTAATTTTAAGAACAATGATAACAATATAACAATTGTTAGTAAATTTGTTACACTTCCATTCTTGTTGAAAAAATTAAATTTTTATGGAAAAAGTCATCAATCAAAGATTAGTATTTTAACAAGCTTATAATGGACGATATATTGCACTAGGGCAGGGGTCCCCAAACTTTTTTGACCGTCGACCCCCAGAAGAGTTCTTCGACTTCGTATCGACCCCCTCTATTTTACAATTACGTTATTGTAATAGGGCAAGCAAAAAATACGCTAATGTGATTTCTTATATGGTTCATTGTACAGTGTTTTTTATTTATATTACATTTATCTAATATAATTATATTATCATACCCAATGTGACAGGTGTGGTTGGTGACTCTTTGCAAGATTAGCAATGTCGGGTTCAAAATTAGTTAATTTCAGCCTTAAATCGCCGGAATTCTACATTGTTTCTCTCTTTTGTCAGAATGGAATTAACATGGCTAAAACCAGCCTTAACCACTGTGTAGCTACACAGTTATATATTAAAATTATACAAGTAATTTTTAAGTTTTTTCCATAGACCCCCAATCGACCCCCGAGCCAGAATCGACCCCTAACAATGTCATATCGACCCCCAGGGGTCGATACGAATCATGCTTTGAAAAAACTGGTCAACTCTTGAATTGATCCACGAATCGATCCAATTTTTTACTTCTTCATAAAATCGGAAGTGCTGGTCAGCCAGGCCGTGTGCCATTGATCGAAACAAGTGATAGTCAGAGTGAACGTCGGAAGAATACGGCGGGTGGGGTCGGACTTCCCATTTCAACGTTTCCAGGTATGTCTTGACTACTTTCGCAACATGGGGTCGAGCATTGTCGGTATGCTATGCCGGTCTTCGACGTGAAAATCACCGTTCTTGAAGAATTGAAACCACTCACGACACGTTCTTTAACTAATAGCAGCCTCACCATAAGTATTTGTAAGCATTCGATGAGCCTCAACCGCAGATTTCTTCATATTGAAGCAGAAAATTAACACCTCCCGCAAATAACGAGAATTTGGCTCGTAAACTGACATTATCAATCGGGAACAACTTTATGATGCAGACACGAATCGAATAATGTTTTTTGGGGTTATGTTGACAGATTATTGCATGACGTCTATGATCTATTTATTTCGACCACTACTGATCACTAAAGCCATCTATAGGAAAACGGCGGAAGCAAAGTTGTCCACCTAATAAAAAAAAGGTCCTCGTAATTAATATCCCATAATTTAATCATATTAATTCAGTATGTATTCTATATTGAACTAAATATATTTTCAAAGTTTAGCAAATAATATTAGTTTGAATTGATATAATATTATATGAGAATGTTTTGCAATAAACTTTTATAATCAGAATTTTTGCTTAAAATTTGATATAAAATATATTTAATAAAGACAGAACATTTTACTTTAATTAAATTTTATCTGAAGTCTGAACCTATTTTGAATATGAGACAATAAATTAATGATTTCAATTTTATTAATTATTGTTACTAATTAATTGTATTCTAATTTAAATTATTGTATTTCAAAATTTAATTTTCTCGACTAAAGGGGTGAATTTATAAAAAAAAAAATAACGATCTGTAGAAAAAATTGTACAAACGAAACCTATACTCGAACTGTGTGATTTAAATAATAATAAACAGAGTATTAATAGCGTCATTATGTCATTTGAGTACTGAATCCTTGATAATATTTAAAAAGTGACGCGCATGTGTGTTCACCCGTGAAAAATGTTTTTTTTTATTAATTTAAGCTGTATTCACAATCTAAAATTAGTGGACTATACAGTGTACGTTGTGGATAAATTTAGTAGACAGTTTTAACGTTTAAAGCAGTCTTCACAGCTATGAAAATTAATGCGTAACGAATGTTGTGACATATATGTTTTTTCAAATCAACTATGATGGAATAAATGCATATATGTGACTTATTACGAACCCGCCATCAGCGAGATCGTTGTTACTAAATATTAACCGCAACTACAGCAATTCATTTTCGTTTCACGATTTCTGAAATTTGTTGAAATTTGTGCGACAGTATTTTTTAGGTTCAGTAAAGTAAGATAGATAATGTGTGTTTATATGTCTGTCTCATTAAAACAACGCACTAACTATAAGTTTGGAAAACAATCGCCAGTCGACAACGCATAATCTATTAAATTTAGAGCTGTGAACGTAGCTTTAGTTAATTAGTTTTAAAAAAATGGCGCTCAGCATCAATTGTTATATGCGCCTCACTCAGCATATATAACTTTAAAACTAGAATATTATTTATAAATTATAATAATAATATTTATTTAAATAATCAAAAAAGTGACAGTACCAATCTTGACATACGCCTCAGAATCCTGGACCACTACAGCGACGCAGAAGCACTTAAATAAGAAGCTCCGAAATGAGATTTTTAAGGAAAAGCGAAAGAAAAACAAAACTGGACAGAATAAGAAACGAAGTATTTAAAGAAAAACTAGGCACAAAACCAGTAGAGATTATAATATAAGATAGTTAAGATGGCTGGGATATATACACAGAATGAGTGAAAACAAAATAGTAAAAAGAGTTTTTGAAGTAAAAACAGTGAAGAAGGAGAAAAATTTTTGAGGTTAGACCAGGAAGACCGAGAAAAACCTGGCACCAAGAAACAAAAGAAGCTGCAACGAAGAGAGGCGTAAAGTGAGAGGAGATAAGAAAATATACAAAGGACAGAACACGATGGAAAGAAGTATGGAGAACAACACCAGAAAATAAGTAACTCAACTATAGCCTTACACCGCAAGGTAGAAAGGCTCCAGGATTAAGTAAGTAAGTAAACTATATAAAATAAAACTATAAATAATAGTATTTATAGTTTTACATTGTTGTACAATAACTGTACATGCTGGGAAGAAAGAATGAAGGAAGAACAAAAGGGTAAACTGTCGGAATAGGGAGAAACAAGGAAAGAGTACTATTGGAGATGTGGGATGGACATAAGGGAAGCTGAGCGAAAGAGAAATGGAGGAAGAAACATAGTAGAAGAATTGAGGAGGAGAAACAAGGAGGTACAAGAGCAGGAAAGAACAGTAAGAATAGACAATTCAAGGAATGTGAAAAGGTATAGAGAGATAAGGACAGTAGGAATACCTAAATATTTGAAAGGGAGGAGAGGAAAGGCAGGGGGCAGAGTTAGAAGGATTGCCAGATTAAGATGTGGAAATGAAGAACGGAGTAATAGGTATTGGGCAGAACCAGAGGATAGGCTATGCAGAATGTGTAGGAGGGAGGAAGAATCCTTGGAACATCTAACAAAAAAGATGTGGAAAGATGACAAAATGGGAGGGAGAGATAAAGGAGCTGTTGAGTGAAGAAGGAAACGGAGAAAGGTGGGTGAGAGTACTCGAGGAAAGAAAGAAGGAATGCGGAAAGGTAAGACAGAACTGAGAACAGGAAGGAAAAGAGAGGCAAAGGAGGAGGAAAGAAAAGAGGGAACAGAAGCGAAGAAAGCGGGGAAGAAGAATTGGAGTCAAGAAGGAAGGAGACCGGAGACGGAAGCCGAAAAGAGAATAGGAAGAAAGAGAGGAACACCGGAGGAAGAATGTAGAAGAAGAAGAAGAAAGAAAGTCATAAAATGTATTATTTTATTATAATTATGATTATTTTTCAATGTACTGGTTAAAACCCTAAACGCCGCAAGGCCTAGGGGAAATAAAGAATTATATATATATATATATATATATATATATATATATATATATATATATATATATATAATGGCGCAATTCTGTGGCAAATCTGTAAGCTACAGACGATCGTATCTAAGGAATTGTTCTATGTGTTGTTATGGACAGTTTCTTATAGATTCTGTCTGCAGGCTTACAGATTTGCCTCAGAATTGAACCATAATTGCGCGGAGCACTGGTAAAAAGATCACGGTACACTACCGGTGTTCCGCGAAACAGCGGTTAAGAACTACTGGGTTAGAAACAGAAGACAAGACTAACCGGGATTTGAACCTGGAATATTTAACACACGAAACAATCTCGTTATTATTGTAAATTGATAAAATATTACTATACTTTTTTAATATATTTCTCAATTTTTTTCTGTCGTGAGGAACAATTAAAACCGATTGTAAAATCTTAAAATAGAGATAGGAATATGAAGAGACACACCTCATTACAAACCCCCTTATTAAAGCACAGGTATTAAAGCAGTGCCATATAAAACATTCATAGTCATCGATGCGTCACATGAATAGATATGATAGTAAGACGTCCATGAAATATGCACCATACTGCACCGCTATACATCTTAATGTCAAACACAGGTCGCCAAAGGGCCGGGGGAATCACAGCCGCGGGGCGAGGAGGCGGCAGTTAAAGTTTAATACATGTGAAACGGAGGGGGGGGTGAACATTTACTTACAGTGGCGTAGAATTATTAACAGGGGATCGTAAGAAATATGTCATTTAATTAATAATATTAAATGTACCTCTTACTATAGTGAAAAAAATTATAATTTTGTTAAACTGGCGCCCAACCTGGGGCCTTGATTAACATAGTTTTCTTGTTAAATTTAATACAACAAAATAAACTACATTTTGTTGTCGATAGGGAAATTTTTTTTTGTAAAATTGGTGCCCAACCTGCGACCCATTTTAATTAATAATATTAAATTAATAAATTTTAACAAGGCTTCGAACCGTTATTTTTTTTGTTTCGGTTTTTGTTCCGGTTCAATTAAAAAAAAATATATATATCAGTTCGGTTCCGGTTTTCGTTCCGGCAAAAATAACGTTTTTTTTTTCGGTTTTCGGTTCAGTTCCGAGTGATACATTTTTAAATGCTTTTATTTGTATAAGAAATTTATTTTCTATTACAATTTAGAACATTTTATTCCTTATTTTGTAATAATCATACCATGGCCGCTTGCAGGGGGGGTTCTAGGCCTTCACCCCTCCCCCAAAATAATAGAAGCGCACTTTTTTATACTTATCAGTTAAAAAAATTACGATTTTTTCTTGCTCATCAGTTTAAAAAATAATCTTACATAAAATGTATTTTATATTTACTCCCATAAACATTGTTTGAACCGAAATAAAACAATTTTTTTTTTTGTTCAGCTCCGGTTTTTCGGTAACAAAAATAACTGTTTTCGGTTTTTCGGTGTTCTGTTCAGTTCCGGTTCGAAGCCCTGTATTTTAATTAATATAATTAATAATATTAAATGTACATTTCACTTAGTGAAACAAGGTTAGCCGAAACTGGCGAGATCGTTGAAGTGGCTAGTGGGTATACCTTTTTCTGGTCTGGTCTCAAGCAACATGAGAAGAGGCAGTCAGGCGTTGGGTTCGCCATCCGAACCAAACTTATTCCTTTGCTGAACAAAATGCCTCAAGGGATAAATGACAGGATAATAACAGCACGAATGGAACTTAAAGACAAGAAATATATGTCCATAGTAAGTGTGTATGCTCCAACTATGACGAATGACTACCTTATTAAAGAACAGTTCTATGCTGATCTTAGTGATGTACTCAATCGCATTCCGAAAAATGACAAACTAATATTAATGGGTGACTTTAATGCCAGAGTTGGAAAGGACGCCTCAAACTGGCCTAAAATTCTAGGAATCCACGGTACTGGAAAACTTAACAGTAATGGCCTGCTATTACTTACTCTCTGTCAGAACTTCAATCTGACCTTAACTAATACGATCTTTCAGTTACCGGACAAATACAAAAATACCTGGATGCATCCTAGATCTAAACACTGGCACCTGTTAGATTATATAATAACAAGGACAACTGATGTGAAAGATGTCCTCATCACACGTGTTATGAGAGGAGCAATATGTGACACCGACCATCGACTTGTACGAGCTAGACTTAAATTAGAATTTAAAAAGCCAGAGAGAAGACCAACAAACAAGGTCCTACCAACCCTGAATATCGCCAAACTACGTGATCCAGACTCTCGAGCACACTTAGAAGCCACTATTGAAAAAAGTTTTTCCAGTAGTATGTCCTCAAATCAACTCAGTAGCAATGAACACTGGTCAGACTTGTCATCTGTAATTTTTGATGCTGCTAAAACCTCTCTTGGCACCTACAAGAGAAAACATCAAGACTGGTTCGATGAAAATGACAAAGAGATCCAGGATTTCATTGAACGGAGAAGAAGCGCTGAGATAACATATATTAACAATATGACCAGTGCTAACAAGACTCGATTACTACTAGAGAGGAAACAGCTACAAAGTAAAATCAGAGAAATTAAAAATAAATGGTGGAAAGATAAAGCAGAAGAGATTCAAAGTTATGCTGATACTCATGACTTGAAAAGCTTTTATCAAGCCTTAAAACAAGTTTATGGTCCACAACAACGTTTAATTGTGCCTCTACATAATAAGGACAATTCTGGTACCTGCCACAACACTCAGGATATACTTTCAAGATGGCGAGAACATTTTTCTGAGTTACTTAATGCTGACAACGTGTATGATATCTCCGTAGCTAATGTATTTCCCCAGTACCCAATACTGCATTATCTTGATGAAAAGCCAACTTTTGAAGAAGTTAATGATGCTATAAATCGCTTGAGCAATGGAAAGTCGCCAGGGGCTGACGGCTTACCTACAGAACTTCTTAAATATGGCGGAAATTTACTTATTTCAAAAGTCACAGATATTATAATTCAAATTTGGGAAACTGGTGATATTCCACAGGATTTCAAGAATGCATTAATAATTCCAATATACAAACACAAAGGAAACAGACACTGTTGTAACAGCTACCGTGGTATCTCTCTTCTATCAACTACAGGGAAAGTGCTCGCAAAGATACTTAATAACAGGCTCAGTTCGATATCGGAAGCTCATAATCCAGAACCACAATCTGGTTTTAGGAGAAACAGAGGGTGCAACGATATGATATTTGTCATCCGACAACTGCAGGAAAAATGCATCGAGCAAAATAGGGACTTATATATCTGTTTCGTCGATTTCAGCAAAGCATTTGACACAGTTCCACGTCCATTACTCTGGATAATACTACAAAAATTCGGATGTTCTCCTAAACTTCTACAGCTCATTCGTAATTTGCACGACAAAACAGAAGCAAAAGTCTCTTTAAACGGAACTCAGTCGAATTCATTCCCAGTAACTATTGGCACCAGACAAGGATGTGTTCTTGCACCTACACTGTTCAACATATTCCTTGCAGCAGTATTAGATGTTGCCTACTGTGACTACTTGGGTGGTGTGTACATTCGTTATAGAGTTGACGGAGGACTACATAAATTATCAAGATTTAAAGCCACCTCTAAGTTGCAATACTCTACAATACAGCATGCGCTCTATGCGGACGATTGTGCACTGTTATCAAGTGATCCAAATGACTTACAAGAGGCAATTTCAAGACTATCTGAAACAAGCAAGCGTTTTGGTCTGCAAATAAGTAGAACGAAAACCGAATTTATGGTAAGAGCTCCAAACATAATTAATACAATTTCTAAATTTTTTATTGACGATAAAGCTCTAAAAGAAACAAACGCTTTTAAATACCTTGGAAGCATCATTTGCTGTGATGGTAGCCTCGATGCAGAAATAAATAATCGACTATCAGCTGCTGCTAAGTCATTTGGAAGTCTTAGAAAAAGAGTATGGCTAAACCACGACCTCAGACTCGATACGAAACTTGCTGTCTATAAAGCTGTAGTGCTACCAACCCTATTGTACGCGTCAGAAACATGGACCCCGTACCGCCGACACTATCGCACTTTGGATAGATTTCACCAACGATGCCTAAGAACAATATTGAAAATAAAATGGCAGGATCACGTCGACAATATATCTGTTCTCAATAGGGCTAACTCCACCAGTATAGAGTGTTTGCTCATGCAAAACCAACTTAGGTGGGTCGGACACGTAATACGTATGCCAGGAGAACGCCTACCGAAGCAGATACTTTACTCTGAACTGCAAACTGGCGTTCGTAATGTAGGAGCCCCGAGGAAAAGATACAAAGACGTGATACTACAGACACTTAAAAATACAAACTTAAGCTGCCATAAATGGGAAGAGTTGGCAAAAAACCGGAATATATGGAGAAGAACTACACGGGAGGCATTATCCATGTATGAAGTCCAAAGACAGCAAGCCGTACGAGCCAAAGCACTAGCGAGGAAACAGAAAACATCCGACAACAACAGCACGGCTGTGCTAACATGCCCTATCTGTGACAGACGTTTTACAGCCAAAATAGGTCTCTTTAGTCACCTTAGAGCACATGAAAGACGCAACACTCTATAAAATAAAGAGAAGAATAAAAATGTATATATGTATATATATATGTATATGTATATATATATATTTATTGTGACTCCTATAGTCGAAATCGACGAAGGATTATTATTATTATTATTATTATTATTATTATTATTATTACATTTCACTGTAGTGAAAAAATATATAATTTTCTGTTAAACTGGCTCCCAACCTGGGGCCTTGTTGAACATAGTTTTCTTGTTAAATTGGTACCCAACCTGGGACCCATTTTAACACCCTTTCTTATTAAATTTATTAGAACAAATTAACAAATTTTCAAACAGAAGTCGTCGTCAGCTTAGTTGATGGGTCAATGCTAAAATAATTTGCTAGTTATAGATAGATATACACTTTATTCTTGCCTTTCGGCTTTGAATGGAGTTGCTAATAGTACTTTGTTGGAACTTTCAATCATAGGTCAACTTTTCGACTACATTTTGTTTTATGGACATTAATTTCATCATCAGCAAGCCTTATTCATCAATTCTTGTTCATCATGGAGTTATTTTAATTATAAATTGTCAATACACATTTTTATTTATTCTTGCCTTTCGGCTTTGAATGGAGTTGCTAATTATTTTTTGATGGAACTTTCAATCATAATGAATTTTTTGGATTTGTTAAAATGTATCGTTTCATCCTGATGACGTATCCTGTATCTACTGTAATTGTCTGCCTTTTAGGCTTGCCCCTATCACAAACAATTGATGGTACGCCGCTGTGTGTATGTAGGGTGTATGAGTGAACATTGTGTACGAAGGGGTAGTTGTAGGGCCCTGAAGGGTTGCCGAGGGGGTGGTAGGATCGTGTGGTTAGCTGGTTATGCGCATACGTCATTGCTGCCTCTCACACTCTGTACATCAGACCAGGACTGGATTGAGAATACGTCTAAGAAGTTTGGTTATTTATTGCTTTATGATTTATATCAGGATATAGCTTTACTTCCAGTCAACTGCTGTCTCGGTTATAAGTTGGATTTGACTTCTAGGTCAGGGATGTATTACATCTGTAAGATTTAAATTTACAATTTTACAAAACGATATATAACATTGTAATCGATAACAATTTTTACCTTGCAATAAAAATAGAGTTGCAATTTACAATGCTAAAAATTAAATCAAAAACACAGAAGCACACGTGATTAGGAAAAACATAACAGTAAAGACAATCTAAAAAACAATTTCGTATTGAAGATGTAGAGATGAGCTGACAGAATAATTCCCTTCTAAACAAGATCCCTTTAGAAACCAAACGTCTTAACAAATTCCAGTATTCCTTTGTCTTTGGTTCCGAAACATGGAACCTTAACGTGTGAAATGAATGAAAAGCACTACGTGGAAGCTTTGTGAAGATCACACATAGATATCAACTGATAGAAGATGCAGAAGAGTATTGTATATAACAGGTGGTCCGCGGACCACTGGTGGTCCTTAGCAAAATTTTAGTGGTCTGCGAAAGGTTTATAAATTATTATTTTTGAGATTTTTTGTTCATTTTTTTATGATCCTTTGTTCATTTTCTATGAATTTTGTACATTTTTAAGTACTTTTTTATTACTAAGATATGTCTAGAGTAGGGTGACCATTCGTCCCGCATTTTGATTTGGTGTCCCCAGGGCCGAATTTTGCTCTGTACTTATATTTGGGAGGTGAAGACCTTTTTTTTTGCTCTTTACTTATATTTCGGAAGTGACGACATTTTTTTTTTGCTCCGTCCCGCATTGGCTTCTCCAAGAAAATGGCCACCCTAGTCTAGAGTCATATACAATTTGTTTAATAGTACATTTATTTTTGGGCAGATATTTCAGAAATTATTTTCGCGCGAGCAAATATCGGTGAAACCATGGAACTTTTCGTGTGCCACGTGCGCTCTCTAGTGGCCCCACGTTGGGCGCCAATATTTTTAAGGGTCCAAAATAGAAAATTAAATATTTCACTGGTACGCGATACGTTTTCAGTTGAGAAACACTGGTATATATGATACCGGCACATACAGGGTGTATCAAGATAGATTCTCAACGGGATTCTTGAGTGGAGACCATGGGCAGACCATGAGACATTAGCCTCTTCAATAAAAACCATATGCTGTTATATAAAATGTTTACGTATGGTTTCAAAATAAAATTCTAAAACTGAACTGTCTATGTAGTTTATAATCCGAATAGTAAGCACTGCTATTAATAATATTTACCACAAGTTAATCGTAATAATCTGTAACTGGTTATCCATTCCGTACTAGTCTAAAATCTGTCACCGATTAGTTTACGGAATACAGTTTTTGAGAAAGTTTTACTACTGATCACTACAAAAAGTAACCGTGAAATCTATCACATACTATATAAGTAAATCTATAAAATAGAGGCTTCAGATTGCGAAGATACCTTACATAATTTTGAGTACACGTCTGTAGATCCACATTTCAAAGATTGAATTTTCTTTCGATAGCTTCTGATATAGTCCAGGCTTCCACAACTTGTTTATTTAGTATACATTGTTTTGATTAATTTCCAAAAATGGAATTTAATAGACTGTCAGTTAAAGGAAACTGTGTTTTTGTCCTTAGACCTTATAAGTATCCAGTTTCAAGTTACGGTTAAAATTTTCTGACAATGGCTTGAAAATAATGTTAAAAAAATTGAAGAGCTCGTAAAATATTTAAAATTCTCAAACTATAAATTATAAATAGTAGTACTTAGTATCAGGAAATGAAATAAACCTTGGATTACTTTATTCGCTGTCAGGGGAGAAAGGTTTGAGTTAAATTATAAATGAATATGAAAACGTTAAATGCACCTCCAAAGAATGAGTCTATAAAATATTCACCAGAATGCCAAATCTGAATTAAATATTTTATCCCGTATAGACGTCTGGGCTAAATTAAAATAGACAATTAAATTATTTATTATATTGCGAATTCAGAATTTATAGAATACTATAATTGCAATTAAAATCCAATCAACACAACTGCTTAAGTTACAATTCTAGAACATTTATATTAATGCTATATAAATTATAAATTGATACATTTAATAGATATGGAATCAGGATAGGCTTTGAAATTCATTTGAAGATAATAGCACTGTTCGCGGATGCAATCCCTAACAGGTCTAAATACGCGTGCATATTATCGATTTTATATATATATATATAGCGAGTGGTTTACGGATGGCGCCGTTTCTCGCTTCCTTTTCGCCAGGCGACTCTGTCCATCCAGTCGCCATCTTGGAGACCTCTTGCCTCCATCGCCTCCCGCACATCCTGAGTCCAGGTCCTTGCTGGTCGCCCTGTCTTCGTCTGCGCGCAGGAATCCACTCCCAAATCTTCTTGGGCCATCGGTCGTCAGGCATACGCTGGAGGTGCCCATACCATAAGAGTCGTTTGCTTTCTATTGATTCTATAATGGAGTTTTCAAAATTCATAGTTGCTCTTATGGTATCATTACGAACGTGCTCGAGTTTGGAGATACCGCAACTCCTTCTCCAAAAGTCCATTTCCACGGCGCTCAGTCGGGCTTTATTTCTTTGTGTGAGCTCCCATGTTTCTGAACCATAGGTACAGATACTTTCGACAATAGTTTTGTAGATAACCGCTTTCGTTCGTTTGGTTATATTGTCGTTCCACAATACCGGGTTTAGTTGCCTTACTACACACTTCCCTTGCCCTATTTTATTGTTGATTTCATCTTCACTCTTCCCTCTATTTGATAGGGTAACACCTAGGTATTTAAAAGACTGGCAGTTTCTGATGATTTCATCATCTATTTTGAGGTCTCTTCCCTTCTCACCAACAACGAGGTATTCTGTTTTCTGCGCATTCATTTCTAAACCCCATTTCTTATATTCCTCCCTTAGTTTCCTCACCATATAGCTGGAATCATCTTCGCCTTCAGCTATCAGAACCTGGTCATCTGCAAATAATAGGGTATCTCACCTTTGTAGATCTTCATAAGGCGTACGACACAGTCCCATTAGGTAAACTATGGGGAAGCATGAGAAAAATTGGTGTTAGTGAGACTTATGTGAATGCTGTTCGTAATCTTTATGAAAAATGTTCTAGCTGTGTCAAGCTAGGGAAGAAACTCTCTCCCGAGTTCCCTGTAACGAAAGGACTCAGACAAGGCTGCACTCTAGCTCCCACCCTCTTCAAGATATATATTGAAGGGGCCTTGAAGGCATGGAGGCGCAAATGCAGTAATATGGGTATAGATATTGGAGGCAATCCACTGTATACCCTATTATATTAACGATTTTGCGATTGGAATTAAAATTCTTAGGGCTGTGAAATAAACTTGCTAATAACTATTAGCATAATAAACTAGTTACTATGCAATACGTAGGTAACTAGTCAATAGAATGGTTATAGTTTTCTCGATATTATTGTTGTTAAATTGTGGTTACACTGTACAGGATTTTGATATATTTAACACATATATGGTTCGGAAAGTGTAAAATGTCAACGAAAAGAGCTCGTTCAACCAATATCAATGTTTTTATATATTTTTTCACAATCGAAAACCAAATGTTGTTTATTTTATTTCAACAAATTTAATAAGAAAAGTTTGTGTTAACTGAACTCCAGGTTGGGCGCCAGTTTAATAAAAAAATATACTTTTTTCACTAATGAGTACCAAATCTAGTTTATTTTATTATTATAAATTTTGTGAGACAAGTTTGTGTTAACTGGATCTCAGGTTGGGCGCCAGTTTAACAGAAAATTATATTTTTTTCACTACCGAGAACCAAATGTAGTTTATTTTGTTATAATAAATTTAATAAGAAAACTATGTTAAGACTTGGTCCCAGGTTGAGCACCAGTTTAACAGAATATTATATTTTTATCACTATCAGGAACCATTTGTAGTTTATCTTGTTCTAATATATTTTGTAAAAATAAGAAAATTATGTTAAATTAAGACCCAAGTTGGGCGTCATTTAACAGAAAATTATATATACTTTTCACTATCGAGAACTAAATTTAGTTTATTTTATTATTATAAATTTAGTGACACAAGTTTGTATTAACTGGGTCCCAGGTGGGCGCCAGTTTAACAGAAAATTATATATTTTTTTAACCACCGAAAATCAAATATAGTTTATTTTATTCTAATAAATTCAATAAGAAAAGTTTGTGTTCAATTTGCATTGCTTTTTTATTTATTTTATTTTTTTGTAATATTTGTACAATATAAGTAAAATAAAAGCTTCAATATGCGGAAAGACCCGAAAATGTTACGATAAATCGGACTGTCGTACGATAATTAGGCACAGAGTTCTTACCAGTTATGTTTTTATGGAATTTTTTCATATATATTTCAAAGCTTTCGCGTAATTTTAATTAT
The DNA here is from genome assembly GCA_963971575.1 of Liopterus haemorrhoidalis. Lineage (NCBI taxonomy): Eukaryota > Metazoa > Arthropoda > Insecta > Coleoptera > Dytiscidae > Liopterus > Liopterus haemorrhoidalis. The sequence goes on along the minus strand of OZ020618.1, from coordinate 9,822,127 downwards.
TTAAAACTTTAATTATTTTAAAAATTCAAGAACTCTGACAGTGATAAAAACTATGTTACCGCGAATGCTAAATTTGTCTGACTGATAAGACTGTAATCACAGTGTAGTAAATTTAAGTTAGAGCACTCATTTGATTAACCAAATTCAACGAAATTAACAATGCGCATGTGTCCTACTAGGAGTTCTCTTTCTAATTTATTAAGATGTTTGCTTGCAACGAACAGCTTACGTAATTGTCAGAAAGCTACCGCGAACAACAATCATCTTTGTCAGAAAACAGTGACTGTTTCATCCGCGAACGCTAAAAGGAATATTGAACACACGCGTGGTACACCAAGCTGTAAGAATTTCATCCGTAAATGAAGCTAATTGTATTAAATTATTATTTTAAAAATATTAACACTTTCGTTGTACTAATCGTTCAATTTTTAAAAATCAAATATTCATTAAATAAAATTTATAAAACCTTCATATTTGTACTCTTTTTGTTATTTAATCCATATGGGAATTATTTTTTATCATCGTGTCTTTTTTTTTAATCAAGTTGAAAATCGAAATGCAGATTTCAAAATCAAAAAGTTAGATTGATGTAATCAGCACATATAATCCCTTAATACAGAGAGTTTGGGCCCAATAGGGATTAACGGTAGACGGAAAGGGATGCACAATCTACTGTTCGTTGTTATGTGTAAATGAAGGGCACTTTTTCCAATCATTTATTATATCTCTTTTATTCACGAGTTCGGTAAATCACGAAACAATTTAAGACTCATTTTATATTATCGAAAACACCTTACACTATTTGAAAACAAACTACGCCGTATATAGTATGAGGAGAAAAAATAATCTGACTGACAGTGACAAAAGAAATAAAGTCAAACTATTCAACAAGGTGAGCTAACTCTAGCGAGAATTAGTACGTTTTATCTAGAAAGACCTAGAAGGATGTTAAAACTTGGAGATCGCAGGATGATAAACGCAGTGGCAATGGTGCGCTGCCGAAGATAATTTAAGATTCCTTGGACAGGTCGACGCACGAATAAGTCGACCATCAGGTAACTGCATATTGATCAGCGATTATCAGTGCAAGTCCCCATTTTACGCTACTTCTGTCACTGACGAAACGAGGAAAAGACTCAATCGAAAGATTGTCAGTCTAAGGATATCGACCTCGGGGAAGATCATCAACTCGTTGGTATGACCAAGTGAAAGCGTTAACCGATATGCCTCTCGAAAAAACGTCCGAGATTTCAAACATAACGACAGCAGACCTATTTTGGAGATATATATATACCTATAAATTGAGTCCTATAACTCTTCAATGAAGTGTTTCCCTTAGGTATTATTATTTTGGAGATGTGTTGTTGAAAATTATGTAGCTTTATCTAAAGAGTTGATTAACACAGAAAATGATTATATTCGAGAGATTTTTTGATCTATTGGAAAGATTGGATGCAGCCGAATCACCTGTGAGGCGAATTATGTAGAAAATTGATGTAGGCCAGGAATTAATTTCTGGGATAAAGAAAAAAATAAGGGAAGACATTTACACTTAGGTCCGAACGTTGCTTGAAGATTTGTCAGGTATATCGATGTGGAACGAGTATAAATCTGCCAGTCGGCCGCTCGGACCATGCAACTCTCATTATGACTTGTCAATTAATTACCAATACTCAAGCTAAGAGCAATGTACGCAGAAATATATGGAAAGCTAACTTCTAAGCAATAAACGCTGATCTTGATCATGTACCTTGGGAAAACATTCTATCACAGCCCGCCTTGGACGATCAATGGAAGGAAATATGTATCATTATAAATACGACAATTGAACGTAACTCACCGATTGTTTGTAAGCGTAATAAGAATATCAAGCCTTGGTTTAATTCGTCATTATAGAACCTACATAAATTAAAACACCAGCAATGGAAAAGTTATAAGATATCTAGGGAACAATCTGACTATAACAAACATCGTGCCATTTCCAATAGATTAACCAAAGAACTACGTTGTGCTCGAATGAAGTATGAATCACGCTTGTTAGACCTTGGACTAAAAGCCCTGTTTAGTTATGTTCGCTCTAGGATCGACTCCAAAGTAACGTTGCCTATTTTGATAAGGACGATAAGCCATAATCCTGCTGTAATAGCTGAATTATTGGCGGACGTATTCAATAATGCCTATACTGCTGACGACAATGATATGCTACCCACTCTAAATCCACACAAGAGTTGCAAATAACTTGGGAGATATTGAACTGACTCCGGAAAGAGATGGTGAGTTAGCCAAGCTAAAAGTATCCGCAAACCCTGGCCCTGATGGTGTACCGTCTATAGTCTTGAAAAACTGCAATGATATGCTTGCTGATCATTGCAGCAAGCAAATTGAAAGCAGTTACTTTCCGAATAGCCGTCGTATGTAGATCTGAAGAGAAAAGCAGAAATCAGGGAGGAATGGAGAGCTGCTGCCAACCAATCTTAGGATTGTAAACCTTAAGAGAGAGAGTAAGAAGCAAATTGTCCTGGTGACAACCAATTTTCGGAACGAATAAGGCAAGAAAATAAGATCTGTGCGAGTCCAAATACCACTTATTTTATCAACAACTGATTTTTAGGTGTGTAAATATTTGAAATAAAATTTTAAGGTATTCATGTATAAAATATTAAATTGAACCCAGTTGATTTAAAAAATCTAATCTCATTGAGTCCAATATGAAAAGAATAGAATCTGTAGTATGTTATTCATAGATTGGGCTGGCGATTTTGTGAGGTAGTGTGTCCGTCCCTGGTGTTGTAAATAATGCACAGGGCCGGTTTACACTCATGCATCTTGTATCAGTACGCAGATAGCTCAGTGTATAATGCATGAGTACGAGAGAACAGGCGGATGTAAACATACCCTGGGAGAGATCTATTGGGAACGCGTCTTACAATCCACCAAAACTAAAAAGGTAACGCAACAAACTTTTTAAAGCTACATTAAAATTATTAAAATTGCTGTCATACAGAACAATATTCTTTAACCGGAGTTGGAAGTTATATTAAGACAAACATTTGTGATTCTAATAATCGTCTGTACCTATTAGGGGTGTTAAATATCTTTAAAGACATGACAAATCTGCAAGCCAAATGTGGATTTTCTAAATGCTGAAAAAATTCAAGATGTCAAGAACGTATTTCTGCTTCTTACTGTAACGTACGATCATAGTTTTTGTCTTTTTTTTTTGTTATATTATAATATGGTAACTTCAACGTATGTCCTTTTGTACATACGCGCGCGCATTCATCTCAGGGCCGTCTCTAATTGTGAAGGGGAAGGGGTGCCACGTGTTGATGCATTCTTGTTTTTGAAGACAGGCTTGTCAAGTGAAACAAATTGTATCTCTTTCTCTATTTCTAGCTCTGTCTGTGAACAAATAATGTCTCTATTCAAAAATGGAAATTGTATTGCTATAGTTCTCTCCCATTGAACCATATGCTTTAATTAACCGTCATCTGTCAACTAAAGTCTCCTTTACTACACCATTTTTTTCTCTAATAGTCACCAGTAGGAATGATGACGGGTACCCAGAAACCCGCTACCCGAATAGGACTATTTTGTTGTAAAAATTGTACCCATCCTTTCTCATAATTGGAAAAATGATGAACTGTGTGTCAGTAGATCGTTATAAGTATATCCTTGTAGGTATGTTGTATGCCAATACTCTCTAGAACAGTGTTTCTCAACCGGTGGTCCTTAGAAAAATTTTGGAACTTCTTTTGCCTCTTCACACCTCTAGTGTAGGGCTACCATAATTGTCGGACTACCGATCGGGACACCCCCCCCTCAAAAAAAAAAAACTTAAAAAAAACTTTTATCGACAATAATACCTTTATTATAAAAAATTGCACAATATTTTAAAAAAATAAAAAAATTTAAAGACAAAAAAAATAATTAAAGTAGAGATTGATAATAGATATTCCAAGAGCAAAACGTTGGGATCAATGGTGAATCATTTTGGAACACTCAGTTCGACTGGAAATATTTGATGTTTTGTTTTGTGGATGCATCTTTATCAAATCTAAAATAATATAATATAAATTAATGGGCGATTCAATTTAATAAAACCAAATAGAACTTTACATTCCATTCTTCTCTTGCCTTTACTCTCCCCGTTACCCGACTTCGGTGGCTTTTTTATCATCGCTCTTCTTTGCCCAATCACTTCTCCGATGTTTTCGTTTTTTGGAGCAGTTCTTTTTCCCCTTTTATATAATTATAGAATTCAATGCATGACACTTTATAATTTAAAACACATTGAATTATGCTTTTCACGGTGTCAATAGAAAGCGAATTGCGCTCATCTGTCAGTACTAGTCAGCTAGTGACTAGCTGACTGGTACTCGACATTACTCCGGAACATTTCGGACCTCGAATCTGTTATATAATTTATATATAGTATGTATATATGTATATGTACAATATTCTAGAAAAATAATTTTTTAATATGGCCCGGGACACTGGGACACAAACCTCAAAACCGGGACATGTCCCGATGTACCGGGACGTATGGCAGCCCTACTCTAGTGTGATAAGGCCTTAAGAAGTCACTACATTGTCTTCCTTCTCTTGAGAGTTGTAAGTCAATTTGAGCCGAACACAAATCTTGCATTGTTAAGTATTAATTTTTTTCAGGTATTTTATGTGCTAATAAATCTACTGTCAGATCTTCCCATATTTTGCTAGGTGTTCCCACTGGCCAATATTTAATGTTCCTGAGCATCTTCATCATCTTGTCTTTCATTCTCATTACTAGATGAAAAACTTTTCCACTGTTGAATTGTTGGTAAAATTATATTCCTTCCTTTCGGGACACTCTATTTAGCATTCTTGTATTCGCATTTCCATCAAATGCATTTCCTTCCGTTTGCAACTTCAAATCAAACAAACCAATGTAATAAAACTGCTTTATCACCTCAATTCGTTAACATGTTAGCACGTGCTGTCATATATTGCATTACGCAATGCAATTCTGTATGTGATTCGCGCTGGCTCACTCATACACACACACACACACCCTGTCACACACACATACACATATACACATAGCTCTCTCGCTGTCAATTAAAAGTTAATTTCCATTATAATATGATCCGGAGGCGCGCTATACCGAACTTTCACGCTGTAATTCAACATTGGGAATGTAATATAGCATTCACGCAACTTATAATTAATGTAAGTTGCAGCAGGGACGAGGAGGGTTTACCCTGTGACGTCATACGGGACCTAGAATGTCGCAGGAAGGAAGGTGAGGTGAGGACAAGGAGTCTTATTAAACGAGGAGAATTTCGATGTTCCGAACGTCAGGTATATACTTTAACAAACTGAAAAAATACTATGGTGTCCATGTTAACACCCAAAATTATTAAGTTACAAAGGTCCTACTCATTTTAAACAATACACAGGATTAACCAGTTTTCTCAAATTTTTTTACAAAACTAAAAATCTTAAATATAATTAGTAACAATCTATCTAACCAAACCTGTCTAACCAAGTCTGTCTTACTAAACCTTACCAAACTTACGCGTTTGAAGATTACGACAATTTTTATTAATGACATAATTTACATTGTAAATTGTTAATTAAAAAAAGCACAACTCAAAAACGGTTAGAGATAACGACCTGTAGTTGAAATTTTTGGATTTTCCGTAGTTTGTTTAGTCTAGAAAAAATTTGGGGCTTTAATCATTTTACGCGTTTTGAGATTACGACAATTTTTATTAATGACATAATTTACATTGTTTGTGCAAATTGTTAATTAAAAAAAGCATAACTCAAAAACGGTTAGCGATAGCGACCTGAAGTTGATTTTTTTGGATTTTGCCTAGTTTGTTTAGTCTAGAAAAAATTTGGGGCTTTAATCGTTTAACGAGTTTTAAGATAACGCCAATTTTTTTAATGGTATAATTTACATTATTTGTATAGATTGTGAATTAAAAAAAAAAAAATGATAACTCAAAAAACGGTTAGAGAAGACCTGAAGTTAGAATTTTTGAATTCCTCGTAGTTTATTTAGTCTTAGGCCTTAGCTTTAGAAAAAAATTTTAGGCCTTATTCGTCATGCAAATTTAAAAATTATGACAAATTTTAATATGGCGTGATTTATAAAAGTTTTCATCTTAGCATGGATGTTTCTCAAAAATAAAAAGTCATAAAGACCTGCGGTTGAATTTTTTAAAATTTTGAGGTCCTAATTGATTTGTTGAAAAAACCATAACGGGTAGACCTTAAAAAACATGTGATTTTGAAGTAAAAAAAAATTGTCTCCGATTTCATTGAAAATTGGTACAGATATGTATTTTTGGTAATAGATTCCCAAAATTTGGTCCATTTTGTAGTTTGGGCAAAAGTTTTAGAATTATAGGCAAAAAACTGACCCAAATCGACACAAAAACTAGCAAAGCATGCATTTTTTAAATATTTTTTTTTTCATAATCCTAACTTTTTTTTTAATTTAATGGCCTTTGCTGTTGTGGCAATTAGTCAGGACAATTTTTATTTGAGAAAATTCCATGCCTGAACGGGATTCGAACCCGAGACCTTAGCAACGCAGAGCAGATGTGTTACCAATGCGACACGCCGGTCGGCTAATCCTAATTTCAAAATTAGCTTAAAACTATATTTTGGCTAAAATCAAAGTCAGGCTAGAGTCAAAAAAATTTTGACCAAAATTTCAAAAACTTTAATTTTTTTAAAAATTTTGTTGGAAAATTTGTATACTTTGTATTTTTGTATAATTATGCCCCCTTTTTAAACTATCTTTATACACTCATACTTATTTCTTATCGATCATCTATATAACAAAAAATTTTATTTCGGCCTCATATTTCGGCCTCATATTTCCGCAAAAAAACAATTTTTATCTGTCTGTCTGTCCGAGATTCACGCAAAAACGGTTAAACATATTTTAATTTGGTATGATAGAGTAATACCAGGATTCGGACATAGGCTATAAAGCATTATGTAAGAACATATATTTAAATTTACAACATTTGGAGTGTGGAAAAAAATAGAGACAAAATTGCACACAAATATGCTGCTCTTTCAGAATCGAATTAAAAAATCGTTGTAAAATTCAAACGGAAGAACTTAGCGAAACAAACTCAACAGCAATTAACTCTCAAATAACAGCTGCATCATATCAAGTCACCGTTCTCCCTCTTCACTTTCTACGCACTGCGTAACGCGTATTTTTTTTAATATCATCAAAACTCTTATTTATTTTTTTGCTTTGATTTGATTAAAAAAATCTGCCATTCTATATTGAATATAACATCTTGGCAATTTAAAATTAATATTGAATATTAATTGAAAAAATGTCACGTTTTTTAGCTTTAAAAGATAGCTGATTATATATACATTAAATTTAATATCCCACGAACAATGTCATATTAAAAAACAACAGTATAAAACTGCGCGAAAAAAACTCTTGTATTTTTAAATTAAACCTACGATAAAATTAATTATCAGCCCATGTCAGAAATGTCAACACGTATTTTAAATAAAATCGTAATCGAAAAATAAAATTCTAAGAACTTACTTTACAATCAGTAATCCAACACCGTAAGAATAAGAAGAGAATTGTGCTTACCTAGAACAAGAAAAAACAAGTTAGTTAATCTAGCATTTGTTTGCTAAACAATTAATGCATTAAATAATTTTCTGTAGGGTTATGCGTAAGTATATAGTTACTAAGTTACCCGCTAGGAGCGTAGAAATCGCAAAATTTTTGTAAAATGATAATTGTACGTAATAAAACACTATTAATTATTTATTAGCATTGCTCTAAGAGGTTTTCATTAAATAGTAATTGCATTGATTTCAAGTAATTTATGAAATATATACTTAGTAATTTTTATGTAATTTGAAGAATTTGAAGAACAGATGTTGAAGATTTCCAAAACTTCCAGTTTAGATAGGGTGACCATCCGTCCCGGTTTTCGGTCAATTGTCCCGGCGAAAACTATTCTCGGGACGCCGGATTGTCCCGGTTTTTGAATCTATTTGCTTTTCGCTTTGAATCTGAGAGGTGAGGACCTTTTTTTTTGCTCTTCACTTTGAATTTGGGAGGTGAGGACTTTTTTTTTTTTTTTGCTCTTCACTTGGATCTGGGAGGAAACAAAGACCTTTTTTTTTCCTGTGTCCCGGTTTTCCTTCACTGAAATCTGGTCACCCTAAGTTTAGAAGATTCTTCTTCTTTAAGTGCCATCTTAGGAAGGTTTCTACACATTTAATACTACGTACAACCTCCAGAGATTATTAGTTTCTTATACCAAACTAACAATCTGAAATAAAACTAGTGACAATTTATACATTAAAATTTTCACATAATTTTTATCTAATAGGATATTTTTGATTGTAGAAAAAATTATTGTAACAATTTTATTGCTCAATAACTTAATAGGTATCACAAAACAATGTGCAATTTTTTTAAATTTATTTGTGCGTTTCAAATAATTTTTGTTTATATATTTTTGTGTAGAAATGTTCAAATAATACGTCAACATTTTTTTTGACATGATTGTTTTAGTTTAGAACCTTCGTCGAATAATATTATACATGAAGATAATGAAATGTTACTTGGTATAGTATTTCCAAAATTAAATGGCCGTTCTTGTTAAAAGCTTAACAATGCGGTAATGGGTTTATGGCAGTAATCCTAAGACTTATTGCAGTAAAAAGAAATAAGTGGTATTAAGGGAATTTTAAATTTAAATCGAATAGATGTAATACTAGTTTCTTGAAAACCATTAAGGATATTTTCCAAATTTATAATCCTATTGTTTCTAAATTTTAGGGGTTGTCATACTTGTTTGTTAGTTCATTTTCAACGTTCATAGCGTGCATACATTAACAACATGGCTCTTTAGCGACCATTTGATTTTGAAGAAATTCTTAATTTCTGTAGTGAAAATAGTGAATCAGTGCAAGGTGATTTGGAGTGCGAAAATGTGGACGTTGACGTGGAATGCGAAAATGTAGACGTGGCTACTAAAGAAAAATGTCATTTGTCAGAAGATTGCAAAGTACTGATACTGAACGTTTATAAAAAGTTAGTTTCGGAAGGTAATGACAAACCTATACTCAGAACTGCGGAATTAACTAGTGTTCCATACAGAACAATTCAACGTATCATTGTTCGTGGCAAAAATCAGCAGCGAAAACGACCCGATTTACAAGTTTTCAAGAAAATAGATAGTTTTATGTCTAAAACAATAATAAATAAAATATACGACTTTTATTCGAAAAATATAGTGCCGACTGTGCATCTTTTAATAAAAAAGTTGGAAGAAGACGGAATAGAATTTCCATTCAAAGTTAGCCATATGTATAATTATTTGAAGTTGCTAGGATTTATTTTTGTTGCAAAAAAGAATGATTTTTGTTTGTGCAAATTTGAAGTATTTAATATAGACTATAAAGACTTTAAAACAAAACGATTTTTAAACATGCCTGTATTTATAAATCAAATATAGCCAGTCCTAAGCCCGATAAAAATGTGAAGGAATGTCATGTGAGTATATACAGTTCATTCAAATAGCATATAAGAAAACATGTTTATTTTAATTAATTATTACAATCCTGTCATCTACTATTAACAGAACCATAAACTCAGCAAGTATAATAGTTATACTATCAGTCATTATTGGAATCATTATGGAAATACTATACAAGTATTCCTATATACGTATATTCTTACAAGTATTCTTATATAGATATACGTTATATATTTTATATTTCGTATAAACAGGTCACCCTATTAAGATTAAGAGGAAGAAGATCCATAAGTTGCATTTGACAATGTCAATCCTTTCAATGAAATCCTTTAAATTTTAATATATGTAATACAGTATTTTTTTTTGTAGAGCTTTATTGGAATATTCATAATTTTTTCCAAAGTGCTGTACTTAAAAGTTTGATAAATATTCGTCCATGTTCGTTGTAATTTTATGGATAGAATTTTTTAATCCAGTTGAAAATTAAGTAGCTAAAGTTTTTTTGGCTTATAGTTCGTCGGGGTTGTCTGAATCGGTAAAATCCCCTATTTATTCCGAACATTCATTCTAATTTCTTTGGGCACTCATCTCCCAGTACTCCACTATAAAAAACTCAATAAATTTTTCATATTACTATTTTTACATAAGCGCCAAGCGAACTGAGAACAAGCGGCAGCCATATTTCATCAACGAAACTTTTCTTAAAAACTTTTTCCAGAATTATCAGATTTATTTCAATTTTATTTTTTTACATAAAGCTGGCCTTTATAAGAAAATACTCTTAAAAATGTCGACAGTTTTAAAGAAATACATAACATTAGCCAATGGAGAAATATGATATAAAAGACTATAATATGTAAATTTATATAGCCATTGTAGAACTTCTACGCAAAATTTCCAAATATAAAAAAATTTATATGCGTATATATCTACTAGTCGTAAATATATACAAGGGGTGGTTGTATCATAACGCAATGTGCGGCGGTTGGGCCCAAATAGACAAGATACTATCGTACGAATAAAATTTTATATATATTTTAAACTTTTTTTGGTTATTATTGGTTTCTGGGGAAATATGAAATAACATTTAATTTTACAGGGTTATTTGTACACAACAATCTAAATATATTTTCCAACGAACAGCGGTTCCAATTTTAAAATGCGACAGTTGGAAAAGTAAACTAGTTTATAGATCTACAATAAGTCTGTTCGTAGAGTCATTTCCAACGGTTTATTAGCATCACAAGCAAACGCAGAATACCTTAAAATGAATCTGCGCTTGCGTTTGATTGTAATAAATCGTTTGAAATGGCTCGACGAAAAGAGATATTATCGTGGGAAGATTGACGATACATTGCCAAAGAAAACGAAGACAGAAACTACATTGTAACCTTATAAGTAGGATGCTCGAATGATGAGATTGATGGTCAAAGTATTCAGCTGAGCTGAATGGTGGAAGAAATAGATAAATTCGACATCCATCTGAAATTATAGCACTATCGATAAAGAATGCAGTAAATAAGGACGCTAGACTAGGGTGACCATTTTCTGCAGAAGGCAATGCGGGACGGAGCAAAAAAAAGGTCCTCATCTCCCAAATCCAAGTGGAGCAAAAAAAAGGTTCTCACCTCCCAAAGCCAAGTGAAGAGCAAAAAAAAGGTCTTCACCTCCCAAATCCAAGTGAAAGCAAAAAAAAAAATGCGGGACAATGCGGAACAAAATGTTAAAATGCGGGACTTTTGCGGGACGCATCTTAATGCGGGATAAAATGTTAAAATGCGGGACGAATGGTCACCCTACGCTAGACCAGAATGAGAAATTGATCTCATCATGGATAAACTACGGAATACCATGGTTCAGATAAGACCTTAGCAGTTTTGATAAGAAAACCTGAAATATAATAACAGTTGAAAAATCGTGATGACTTTGTCCAAAACATCGACAGAATCGAAGCCAAAGAAATGGACAAAATAGAAGTTTATTTGGAATTATAGCAATTAATAAGGTAACCCAATGCTCTATTATGCCTTTTATGATCGACATCATTTTAATAATTTCTCAGCAAAATATTTATTTTCGTATGGTCATCTCTATAAATAAAATCGAAAATTACGGTTAGAATTTCTGGAATCCTGAGGTCCTAAATAGCCTTAGGTCAAATCCCAACAAAAAAATGTGTAAAATTTCAACCTTTTTTTTTTCTAAATTACAGAAAATATCATTTCGAAAACGGTTCAAGATACAAACCTGCAGTTCAAATTTTTTGAATTCACGTATTTTGTTTGGTCTAGCAAAAAATTGGGGCCTTAATTATCTTAGTATTTTAATTTATATGAATAATTAAACAAAATCTTTGAAAATTACCGAAAACATCAAAACTGTTTGTTTAATTTATTTTATAATATATATCTAGTCATTTAGATGCATATAGCCATCGTTGCTGTGTGCCAAAAATTTGAACCAACTAACATAAAAAACCGTAGCAGGAATACATTAATAAATCTCAACTTTTTACAAAATAATTTGGAAAAGATTTGATAAAAAAATAAATAAATAAAATAAAACAGGTGAGAGAATAATGCAAGCAGCATGGCATATTCGCAATAAAGAATATAAAAGAAGAATTTAACATATTTTCCGTACTGGATGATATTAGTTGAAACTGACCGACGCATCTCGAAAAAATGACCACTTGCCGAATTCTCAAACAAATGCTACTGTATAAATCAAGTGCGAGACCAAAGAAGATATGGATGACAGAACAGACCTTACAACCTAATCTGCGACCTTGCGACCTTGAGCCACTTCTCTTTACATTTCAAATTACACTTTTTAAGGGACATATTCTTCTCTTAATTCCCATAAGAAAAGTTCTGAGACCAAGAAAAAATTCTGGATGCACGCTTGGAAGAAGAAGAAATAGAAAGACTGTTGGGTACTAATTCATTAATTAAAATAGTATGATAGAATACCAGTAATGTTCTTAGGTGGTGAATATTTGATGTTATAATGTTAAAATGGTGATTTTGTTCATTATTTCCCTTTTAAATAACATGAGTATCTTATCCCCAAGTCTGTATTTATAACAATCATTTAAAATCTGTGCACATGTTAATTTTTCCCCACAACTCATTCAACAAAACAAACATTCCCGCTCGCAAAACCGTTTAAAACATCGCTATCAACTAGGGGCTTTATTAAAATGACATTTGAACTGTCAGCGAGCGAGTCCGTTGATGCAGGGTGCAGGATGCAGGGTGCACGGTAGAAAGGGGTGCAACACAGCCACACGCTAGGTGTTATGTGTCGGTCAACATGGCGAGCGCGGGCGGACGATGCACTATTTCATAATTAACACGGTGGCCCAATCATTGCATTACACCGGAGGCGAACAGGGGGATTATCGAACGATGGACAATTTGCGGTGAACACTGATCACAGTGCTGGAGTAACAGGGATATGTCTTACAAGATTGAGAAGATAATAGACTTAATTTAAGTAAATTCAAAGAATAGCAATCAGGAAATATTATGAAGAATATCTTATTCCAAAAGAAAGTTATTAGGTGTGTGAATTAATTTGGTCCATCTGGCGTTCAATTGCTGTACTATGTAATTTTCTAACATCTAATGTCTGCAACCGGCTTTATGTTTTAGTCTTGACATATGGCAATAATATTCAGTTGATAAACGTTTGGGTATGTATCAATAATATCGTGTTTATCTGAATCGAAAATGTCGAAATTCGAGCCAAAAAAGCATCATTTCCAGAAAGTTCTCATTTTATGTTTTCATTTGAAGAAATTGTGGTGGTGGAAAGAAGCTTATGGTGACAGTGCTCCCACCGATAAATCATGCAGAGAATAGTTTCGACGTTTCAAAAGTGATGATTTTAGTGCAGATGACAAATCTCGTCCAGGTCAGCCGAAGATGTTCGAGGACGAGGAATTGCAGGCGCTAATCGATGAAAATCTATGTCAATCGCAACATGAGCTCGCGCAATTGTTGAATATTGATCGATCAACAATTTCTGTGCGTTAGGCAGCCATGGGAAAGATTTACAAAGAAGGAAGATGGGTGCCATACGAACTGAAAGAAAGAGACATCGAGAGGCGAAAAACCATGTCTGAAATCTTGCTTGCTAGGCAAAAAACAAAAGGTTTTTTGCATCGTATTGTGACTGGAGACGAAAAGTGGATATATTTCGATAATCACAAACGAAGGAAATCCATTTGCGACCCAGGAAAACCATCGGCATCGAGACCAAAGCGGAATATTCACGGCAAGAAAGTAATGCTCTGTATATGGTGGGATCAGAGGGTGTAGTGTATCATGAGCTATTAAAGCAGATCCAAACCATCACTGCCGAACTTTTCCAACAACAATTGCTCCGTTTAAGCAACGCATTGAAGCTCCGTTTAAGCAACGCAAAAAATTGAAGAATACGCGGCCAGAATATGCAAAGAGACGCGACAAAGTGAACCTCCAACATGATAACGCTAGACCACATGTTGGACAGATTGTGAATGCCATCTTGGAAGCACTTGGCTGGGACGTTTTACCTTACCACTTGATTGTCACTTGTTCAGATCGATGGCACACGGGCTTTCGGGTCAACACTTGAACAATTATGAAGAAATATAGAAATGGCGCAATGAATGGATCGCTTCGAAGGACGAGTCGTTTTTCTGCACGGAATACAACTGCCAGACAGATGGGAAAAAATAATAGAAAGCGCTGGCAAATAGTTTGCATAGTGTATTTTTTCACAATAAAGACTTTTCTGGAAGAAAAAAACGGACCGAATTAATTCACACACCTAATATTAAATAATCTGTACGTGATAGAAACAAAAAATGCTCCATTGCAATCTAGTGGACAGCAAATCAGAAAATGTAGTAAAAAAAACAAACACAAATTGTTGGCAAACCTGTGTAATTAATTAATATCATCCCCCTGTTACCCTAAATCTCCGCCACTGCATTTATCATAATCGTTTGCGTGTCGATTGATGTAGGGTTGCATTTATATGCGCCTAACCGCCACCGCGCTCGACTCTATCGGGTGTGAGATTACAAAAATGTACAACACATTGATAAATCTCGCTAACACACTACACATCGTCGGTCCGGCCCGTACGTTGCACGCTCACTAATGCACACCACACACGCACAACCACGCACGCGCACACACTTTGTTAATTCAACAATTGTTTAATGAGTGCAATGATTTGTTTTTGTTTTAATAGAGTTAACTTTGCGGTTTATGGTCACTGTCACGTGTCAATCATCGTTTTTAGTTTGTTTTTTAGTTTTACAATGGAATTTTCAACTGTAGAATTAGAGGACTGGTGTTCTTGTATGGTCAGGGCCACCGTAACTCGAGGGTGGAAGGGTGCATCGCACCCGGGCGGCAGATTTTAGGGGCGGCAAATTTTTATTCGTACAGTAGGTGAGTTGTTACACACTCCTTGGCAGATTCCGGCTTCTATGGCCACCGTCCTGCTGTCTTAAGTTACCAACGCCTTTCATGGTGTCCCATAAGCGTCCATTTTGGCGCTTTAACTCGACGTTTGGTTCATCCCACAGCGCCAGTTCTGCTTACCAAAAGTGGCCCACAAACATTGATTGACGAGGAGTGATCGGAAATTTTCTAAAACGAGATGAAAACATAACTTTTTGGGCCAAAATTGTGTCTATTTTTCTACGTAGAATCCATCCAGCTCTATACATTTAGTCCATGGCTTTTCAAAAATTTCATTCCTACATAAAAATAAGAATTATCCAAATATCCATTTACAGCTTCGACTTTAGTATTTGATGAGAATTTTTTTCTAGCCAAACATTATTTGAGTTTTGGACCCAGAAAGAAACCGAAGGGAGCCAAGGCGAGTGCGGTGCATGTTCGATTAATTCGAATCGTAAGTCATGCAGTTTCACCCTCGCAATTTCCGATTTGTGGGAAGGTGTGTTATCTTGGTGGCACAAGACTTTTTCTTTGCCTTTGTCTTTTTGATTTGTTTTTTTCTGATATTGATATGTGTTTCTAATTACGGCTGGTCTTTCTCTATTTTTTTTCCTCTTGGAGATCATTGAGAAGGCTATTTTCGTTATCTAAAAACAGATTTGTCACTTGGATCGTCTAATTAAAATACCAGAAAAATTTAACACCAACAGATCAAGACGGATAATTTGCATGAGTGTGAACAAAAAGCAACCCAAGAAGAGAGAGATGGACAGCGATGTTTAGAAGCTTGAGGAAAGATATCAGAAAACTTTTTTTCCAGTTGAAAACCTTACAAAAGGGGTAGAGAATTAACAGAAGTTCTAGCGTTGTGATTGGCGTTATGACGAAGGATTCAAGGCTTACGGTTTTGACGATTTAGACGATTTGTAATAAAAATGACTGACAGTGCCCAAGAAATGAAAGGGGACAGTGTATTATTGTATGTTTTCTTTGAGTCGTTTGAGTGATTGTTTTTTGAATAAGTGGTAGGCAGAAAATGAGATTTATAGCTGTACATATTATCGGTAATGTTGTTTGGAAGAAAAACTGCAAAAAATAAATGACTCAATTGCTGCTGCTTTGCCGTTCTTATAACGACCCATGTTTTCCTATATATTTATTGTAAAAACGACTGGATAAAAAATCAAAATAAAATCAAATCGATACGGTTTGTTTTCATCCGTTCGAATGGGTTTTATTTCTTTTTCTACATGCCTTATTGCAGGAGTGAGAGCCACACCTCTCACGGCCAACTTAGACTTTCTTTCGGGCGCTCGCTCTCCGCTCTCGCCTAGATTTTTATTGAGTTTTCGCCGCTCCAGCGCTAAGTTCTTGTGTAAATATTTCCGGTCGGAGCCCCCCGCCCGCCGTCCACCCTATACCGGGGCTGTCCCCTGTGAACACCCCCCCCCCCTTCACCGGAGTCGCTCGCCCGGAGTTTTCCTCCGAAGCACTTTCGCCGCGGCTCGTTTTTATTGTCTCACTCCATTACGATAAAAATAATGAAATTAATCTAATTTATGCACTCGATTTTTTCTCCGAAGCGGATTCCATATTCATGAAACTCATAATGGGCCGCTCTCTTTTGTCTCCGATTTTCTTTTTTCTCCCCGGAGTTGTTTTTTTGTTTCGGGCGACAATATAAAGTTGCTGTAATTAATGCAGATGTACTGAATTATATTATGACGCTCTTCGTTTCGCTTATGTAGTGCTTCCCCTTCGATTGTCTGCCGATGCTAATATTTTTTCGTTTGTTTTTTATTGGCATTTGTTATTTACAAGTTTGCATGGCCTGCTATGCGTATATCACGGTTTTAAGTCTTCGTCTTTATTATATTTTGTATTTTATTCGGAAACTTTTAATTTTAAAATATGAACAGAACGGGAATTATTAATTCCGTCTAGATGGATGGATTTAAAATTAAATTGAGTAGTTTAGAAATTGAAAATATTTTTCATGTAATAAGCTTTATTCCTTTTTTGAAATAAGGAAAATTTTATTATATAATTTTAACGGAAATTTCCATTAAATCATTCGATATTTTCTAATCTAATCTTGAGTGGTAACGGAGGAAAATAAAACTATGGAGACGACGGGGGAGGGTATTTATTTTAAAGTGGATTTAAAGTTGAGATGAGTCTGGTCCTTACACCGGCTACTGATTCCTCACAACAAACACTCAACCGAGCGAGAGTAATGCTAATTACATTACCTCTTCATGATTCGTTGGTCGCGAAATCAACAGTCACTTCGCACTATCGGGAAATATCCTCTTTTTACTATGTCTACTACAACAGGATGAACTATTTAGTACCAACAATCAAAAACAAAAAAATGACACCGAACATTTTTCTTCGTCGCGATTTTCAACTAAGGTTTTTCATCACACAGTCAGTCAGATCAATTCTGTAAAAAATTACTGTGTAGTAACGTTACTACGAGATAAAATACTATAAAAAGTACCATGACTTTCATTCATGATAGTAACTGACCTTGCTCATAGTGACGATTTTAGTAACTATGTTCATAGTAATTGAGTTACAGAATTGGTCTGAATATCTCCACCTCCCTATCTTCCAAGTGGCCTTCTTGTATCTCTCTAGGGAAAGGTCTGTGTTCAATATATACATTGCGATCATTAAATCCTGACCGTTACATAATCTTAAACAATGGGTTATATATCAAAACTATATTCTTATTCACAGCTATAAATCCCAATTTAACAAAGAACCAATCAAAATACTTCGTTGGTCCGAATCACGCGAGGAACAACGAAAATGTGTTTTTAACTTAATTTTTGTTATCAACTCATTGACGTGCAGCGAAAAATAGTGTTCATTTAATAATCAATTCGTATGAGATAACAAAAATAGAATGTACGCCTATGTGTACATGTCCTTGGAAATAAGTTTGCTAACTAAATGTTTCTGTCAAGTATTGCATAACATTCAAGAAATAATGATCGCACTGTAGTATACCTCAACCGGCGACCCATGGCGTATGGGAAATGATCTGCGCAGAGAGAGACAGAGGAAGAGAAAGACACGAAATGCGAAAGTAAAAGTGCCCCCACTACTACTTCTGTTATACCCTTTTCACACTAGAAATTTAAGATCGGATGTTAAAGTGAATGTATCTTTAAAAGCTAATGTGAAACCGTATGGTCTCGTCTAAACACAAGCGATGTTTAAGACAGAGATCTGCGTCTTAAACATCGTCCGCATTGCCAACTTAATTTCTATTATAATACTCATTGTATTTGTGCT
The DNA here is from genome assembly GCA_963971575.1 of Liopterus haemorrhoidalis. NCBI lineage: Eukaryota > Metazoa > Arthropoda > Insecta > Coleoptera > Dytiscidae > Liopterus > Liopterus haemorrhoidalis. The sequence goes on along the minus strand of OZ020618.1, from coordinate 9,803,823 downwards.
GTCAACATTTTATATTATCATAAACAAGAATACTGTATTATATCGAAGTTATAAGAAGTTTATACTTATTGTTATAATAAAATTATTTATTTTAATAATGTGTTTAATAAAATACAGAGCTACAATAATTGAGATAAAATGTATCGACTTACATGTTAATACAGGTGTAATATATTCTTTATTGTAGTGTCTTTATTGTACAATGAAATGAAATATCCATACTTGTTTATAATAATACAAAATGTGCGTCTGCGCAGACAGTTCAAAACTGGTAATTTCATGACGGTAACTTAAGGACAAAATTACTGTAGCTGATGACAGCACCAGAGATTTAAACATCAAGTATGAAAGCATACCGATGTTGAACATCGGTGAAATTTAAGTTCACTCGTCTTAAAGTTCTAGTGTGAAAAGGGTATCAGTTCAACGCGCATCCATATTTTGGAGGCCACAGATCGCTGGTTGAGTTATAGTTGTATGGTAGTGAAAATTACGGCTCGGTGAGACTATTGTGGGACGTTTATGGACTGAAGAAGAACATATTATACATGCATACATACATACACAATCGAATTAATTAAAATATTAGTATAGATTGGCGTAGTATTTTATTTACAATAACTATAAGTTATTAATAATTAAATCTTCTACCGTTCCTGGTTAATTATTTTATTAGTTTAATTGTGTATTAATAAAGGTGAATGATTTATGGTATAGAGTAATAGAGGAGGAAAGGTGTAGAGGTGTATAATTTACGATGAAAGATATAGGTACAATGTAGTGAAGGTAAGAAAGAAATACATAAAAGAATGACGAATTGCTCTTACTGTTAAAAGTTCGCTCCGCTTAACCAATAAAATAATAGGCAATATCTCCGCCCTTATGACTCGTATATAACTATATATCTCGAAGCAAGCTGGCAACATACAAAAATAAAAAATGTCTTCCAGTATAGAAATGAATATGGTTCGCTATATGAAATATGAGAATAATATTTTTATTTGTTAATATGAGAAGTTTTTATAGCGAAATGTATTGGAAGCGGGGTAGTTAGTGTCGAAATGTATAGGCCCCGTGCACTTTATTGCCTATTCCAGCCCTGTAATATCCTCGCAACATTGTATAGCACTGAATGACGGCCCATTTCGGATGATAGTAAAAATGTTTATTTGCAAAACTGTGTCTACATGTGCAACTCTGTGTTCTATATGTTAATTATTATAGTTAACAGTGTCAAACCTGTGTACCGTGCACTAATGTTACTCATAATGCAGATTACTGTACACTCATCTGAATCAACCTCATTCACATAATAAAATTTATTTTGTTTCCTATTTACTTTGTACACAACATTAAACATAGATTTTCATATGAAATTACATTATCGTTACAGTTATACCTTTGCATTTTATGTTTGTTTCTACCTGTCAAAATGTCGTAAAACCAAATATAATTCATAGATTTCACCAAACACAAATGGGGGACGAGTTTCCAAACGCAACAAGTCACATTATTTTACTGCAAAATACAAAAATGCATTACGATAATACACATTTTTATGAAATATATACATCTAACAAAAAGTTAGATTTATATTTATAAAATACTAGTGGGTGTACCCTACGGCAGTGTTTCTCAACCATAAACGCACCGCGGACCAGTATAATATATAATTTTCTAACGCGGACCACTAATAATAATTGTTGGTTCATTTTTTGCAATAAAACAAATATATTTAATGTGCTACTAAATACATTTATTTTATTTGTAGAAAATCACTGAAAGTTTAAAGAAAATAAACAAAATATAAATTATTTACATAAAAATATGCAAAAAACCATTAAGAAAAAACTGTAAAAAACACATGTAAAAACTTTCGCGGACCACTAAAATTTTTCTAAGGACCACTGGTGGTCCGCGGACCTACGGAAACACTGCCCTACGGCATTTTACTACATTATCCAAAAATGTGGAACTTAACGATTGTAAAGTTAAATATATAAAACGGTAGGTATAGTCGTTTTAACTACCATTAGGCAGTGGAGGATGAATAAATACTTAGCACTGCCACCTTTTGACACATTCCACAACTCTCAACATATTTGCCTTTCGGGCTTCTGTTTACGCTGTGATAACTGCGTTATTATTAATCTTTAATGTACAGTGTTAGATATATTATGATTCTACGTAAAATGGTCTAATTTATTATTCTATAATAATTGATACAGCCACACAAATTTCGCGTTTAAATTATTTAATAATAAACTAGATGTCCCAGAACTTAAAAATTTAAATATTCGAGTCCCTGCATAAGATTGAGAATTAAAAATAATCACTTTTTCAAAATTTCAGAATCTATGTCACCACTGAACAAAATGCTCAGTCTAGTAAACAAGCCTCGGATAGGGATGTAGATATCTTTTACTACAGTTAAAGAAAGTTTGTTAATATAAAAATAAATTATACTAGATATAGTGTATTTTATGTGTGTTTGCTTATATTGTGTTTTATCTTCTATATTATTAGTACTTCTATATTATTGTTATTATAATTGTATTGTATTTTTTTCCCAGTACTGTTACTGGACTTGTGCACTACGGTACAAATCTGTATAGTTACTGGTTAAATAAATAAATATTATTATTAATCTTTGATGTATAGTGTTGTATATTATGACTCTACGTGAAATGGTCTAATTTATTATTCTATAATAATTGATACATCCCTATAAAACTCCGATTTTGTGCATCCACAAACTTTATAATACAAAAACTATTACGTTTAAAAACAGAAAATTGCCGAATACACGATATTGGTGTATGATCTAGTTAAGATCTATATTTTTTGTCTACATTATATCAATATATCTCTTAAGTTTTAGCCTACGTAATCAATTCAAACTGCACGGAGAGTGAAAAATGATGGTTTCCCCCAATAACGCCCCCTAGGGGAACACGGATGAAGTTGGAACCTTTACTGAAACCTTCTGCGGATTATTTTACTCTTCTGTACTAAATTTGGTGAAAGTCGGTTCATCCGTTTGGCTTTGCATAAAGCACAAACAAACAAAGAAACAAACAGAAATTGATTTTTGTATATACAGATATATTTAGAACGGACAGACGATTGCAGTGGGTAACACAGGCCTCCATTTAGCTCTATTTCCAGCTCTAAGTCTTCGAGATAACCCAGCATTCTTCTTCAGGTAATCTCGCATTGGTGGTTTTATTCTTCCGTGTTTTTGTTCTTTTTCGCCAGAATTTTTCGACTTCAGCGCTTTGGATCACTTCTTGCTACGTGCCCAACATAAAGCTGCGTTCAGAGCTCTTTAAATTAGTTGACTATTCACTGTGCATTGTGGATAAGTTTAGTAGATAGTTTTAAAGTTCAAAGCAGCGTTTACAGCTAAAGAAATTAGTGTGTTACGAATAGAGCGACATCTATCTGTCTTTAAACCAACTAAAACGGCTTCGTAAAATGTTTATTATCTATAATCGTTTACCTAATTCTGCTGTCCTAGATTTTTACTAACTAAACCTAACCTAATTACCTAAATTGATCATATTTACTGTTCGTCTTTGTAATTTTGGGCGAGATTTGTTGTAATTGGCGCGATGACATTATGTAAAGGCTTACACTGTAAACGTTCTCTCCGGTGTAGACTTAGATAGCCAATGTGTTTATATGTCTGTCTCACTAAAACAACTCACTTCTATCTTGTTCTGTTAGGTGTCAAACCTTCCCATCTTGTGTACCAATATACATAATTAATTATTTATATATTACTTTTTTAAATCTTATTTTCTTCAAGGATCTTTCGTTTGAGAAGTTTTATAAAAACAATTTTTAAGTTTTCAATTTATCCATGAGTCCATCTTTGTGCAATTCAGCCAGGTAATTACAAATAAAGACAATTTTCATCGTGAAGAGAAACTAATGAAAAATGATGAAAGAATGGTTCGCAGTTCGAAACCCCGCGGTCTCTCGTTGACAACAGAACATCTGCTTTAACTCGATCCAACTCGCGCGCTGGATTTTCCTCGATGAATGTTGGTTGTACTACACGACTTTATCCACAAAAAGAAGAGAGAAAAGCCGTAGTAATGTTTTGAGAATATCTAGTTTCTCTCTATTGAAAATTTATTGAATGTGTTTAAATTTTTTGATAACTGAAACTAAAGTTAAAATATATCCCAATTCGTTATTCTGATATACACTTATTGATAACATTGTTAGTTTTAAATAATAAATAAATGTTATCTTGTATTGGTAATTAATAATTTTATTTTAATTGAAATTATGTTTAATGGAATTATCTAAATGTAAACTTAGTTTGATTTAAATCTTTCTTATTGTTTAGTAGACCTCGAAATTGAAATGATTTTTTACGGCTCTAACAGTAAAATACGCAAGTAATCCATTCAAATTTCTAACAACAATTAACTGAATTTCCAATTATATTATAGAATAGCTTTCTTCTTCAATCTATGTTAGTTCGCTGTTGTTCGATCCATAATTTTACACTTTACATAACCAGTGGCGGATTTAGGTCAGTTAAGGCCCCGGGCGCAGTAAGAATACTGGGCCCCTCAATTAGAAAAAAGTGTAAAGTTAGGTTTTTGCGGGGCCCTTTAGAGGTAGGGGCCCCGGACGCGCGCCCGGTGCGCCCGCCGTTAAATCCGCTTCTGTAGATAAACTATAAATTAGTGGCGCACAAACTTCAAAAAAATTCGGAAATCGTGAAGTGAAAAAAAAACTGCTGCAGTTGCGGCTATAATTTTGTTATTAAATCTAGCAAGAAATCACAATCTTGCTGATTTGGGGTTCGTAAAAAGTCATTCATAGTTGGTTTGAAAAAACAAAGATGTCCTAACATTCGTTACGTCTTAATTTTCCTAGCTGTGAACGCTGTCTTTAAACGTTAAAACTATTAAATTTATCTACAACGCACAGCGTAAAGTCAACTAATTTCAAAGATATGAACGCAGCTTACGCTAGATCTTTCAGATGACTCTTTGCGTCATCTAGAAATATGAAATTTACATCAATCATAGGTCTGTGGGAAGCGGCTTTTGCAGCTACATTAGCCGCTTCATTGCCTTTAATACCAACATGTCTTGGTATCCAAAACAGCTCTATCTTTACATTCTCTCTATTGATCTATTGATCTTGAAATTTTAGAGTTTCTTAAAGTTAATATATTTTGTTCTGAACAACTCTTAATTTTACTCTCTGCAACCATTAAAGGGAATTTAATGTCTAGGGATCAAAATTTAGCTATTTAGTATACGAAAGTTATCTTTTATGTTTTAACAAACGACCACTAGATGGCAATATTGAAATGTGTCATTACTATATTCGTAAAATTTGACATTTATTATTGTGAAATCAGTGGCAGCTTATAAATTGACAGAGTAGTTTGTTGACAGTGAGCGTTTAAAAAAAAAGTTTGTGAAAAAATTGATATTACTCGTGCAGGTTATCATTGGATGATATTTTACGATTTTAGTAAAGCCCTAACTCAAAATCCGTATACAACATCATTACAGGTGACGAAACCTGGATTTATTCATATGAACCGGAAACTAAGAAACAATCTACTGTCTGGGTCTTCTAAGATGAACCGAAACCCACAAAAGTTGTTCGTTCACGAAGCCAAGAAAATGATTGTTTGTTTTTCGGTTGTACTGGACAAGCCGCAACCATTCCATTAGAGGATCGGAGAAGAGTTAAAGCTGAATGGTATACAACAATTTATTTGCCAGAAGTCATCGACAAAATCATGAAAAACAACCAAAAACGTCCTATCATTCTTATCATGACAATGCAAGCTCCCACACAGCACGTCAAACAATTGATTATTAGGAGAAAACATCGAATTAATGTTTCATTGCCCGTATTCACCTGATTTATCCCCTAACGACTTTTTTTTTGTTCCCTGCTGTCAAACAAAAAAGGCGTGTACAGCGATATTCATCACCTCAAGAACTGTTGAAGTCTTCGAAAACCATGTTTTTGAAATACAGTCGATTCCGCTTAATTGGGACACATCGGGACTATGGCATTTTGGCCCAATTAAGCGGCTGCCCCAATTAAGCGAATTTCACATAAAATTAAGCAATGCATATTTTTCTTTCAATAATTTTATTTTATAAACTCTTGGACAAAACTATAAATTACATATAACCAAAAAATATAAACTTTTAAGAAAAAATAATAATAAATTCCAAAATAAAATAATAAATAGGTACATACAATTTAATTCAATGCAAAAATGCGTCAAGTGTAGTCTGTCTTTTGATTTGTAACATTTCACTTCTACAAAATCAGCACAGGTATTCAGTGCGGATGTAGGGCTCCCTTCATTTCCTAACTGCATAAAATAACGCTGTAGCACGGCCATACATTTTTTTGCCTCCTGGTAGAGAATATGTGTAGCATTATATGTACTGTGGTACATTGGATACAGGAACATGCGAATAACAGAAATATCGGAAGGAGTATTTGCAGATGACGTAGTAATAATAGCAAAAGGAAGAAACGAATTGCAAGAAAATCTAAATATATGGAATAAAACATTCAAAGAATATAATATGACAATGAACAAAAATAAGACTAAAGTTATGATTATTGGAGCAGATGAAGACTTAAATATAAGAATAGAGGACACGAACATAGAACAAGTCAAGAATATCAGATATTTAGGAGTAGATATACGAGATGATGGAAAACAGGAAATGGAGATAAACACAAGAATTGAGAAAGCAATGAAACTCTACTATGATATAAATAGTACTCTTATTAACAAAAAAGAAATAACAAAAGAGACAAAAATGAATATATTTAAAACAATATACAGACCGGTACTGACTTTCGGATGCGAAACGTGGACACTTTCAAGAAGGGAAAAGAATAAAATACAAGCTGCAGAAATGAAGTATTTAAGAAGGGTGAAAGGAGTGACTAAAATGGATAAATTAAAAGTACGGAGATAAGGAAAGAACTTAACATAGAAGCAATAGATAAATTCATAGAAAATAGGCAGCTAAGCTGGTGGGGACATATGCACAGACTACAAGGAACAAGAAAAGTGAAGCAAGTCTGGGAGACAAGAACATACGGAAAGAACAAAATAGGAAGACCAAGAAACACATGGGACAAAACATTAAAAGATATATTAGAAGAGAGAGGAAAAACGACTGTAGAAGCCAAAAAAATGACAAAGAATAAAAAAGAATGGGCTAACTTCGTATATAAATACGTAGATACGCATTTTACGCCATAGAACAAAACAAAAAAATGAAAGAGAGAAAAAAATGCGGCCTACACCATATATGGTAGAAGGCTTTTAGATATATATATATATATATATATATATATATATATATATATATATATATATATATATATGTACTGTGATCTTAAATTTACTGTTCCAATTAAGCGGAATGTTGTCCCAATTAAACATGTAAATTTACTGTTGGTTCCTTGGTTTGGTTTCTGTTCTTTGAGATTTGGCCCAAATAAACGGCTGCCCCAATTAAGCGGAATCGTCTGTACAAACTTCAGAGTGGAAAAAATTGTTTCGAGAATTGGTTTGAACGCATGCAAAAGTGTATAAGACGAATATTTTGAAAAGCAATAAAACATTTTGTTGCAAAAAATGTTTTTCTGTCTTAGTTTTAGTAAAAACTTAAAAGGTAGCCCTCGTAGAAGGTTTAGAAGTAAATCTGCAATTGAATTTTTAATATGAGATTTAAATGCGTCTGTATTGTTTTTAATATGTTCTTTGAAGTTGTTTTATAGTTGTAGAATGCGTACGCTTATGAGTGCCCGTTATGAGCTGCAGTATTCATATGTACCCCTTCAGTCGAGGTTGTAAAGGGTATTATTGCTCTAGAACTTTTTTATTGCTAAAATTTTGCTAATATGTAATCGATTTCGAAGCGTAGCTCTGTTTGCCCATGCATGAAATAATAAAACTGATCTATATGAAATATCTGACATTATGCAAAATTTTATTTTGAAAAAGGACGTATTTCGTATCATGTATTCGATGATATGTGAAGGATTCAATTTTTCTAGTTTTCTTTTTTTTTATTATTTACGTTGTTCAGATTTTAATATAAATGGTAATGTTCCGAATGCGATTGAAATAAATTGTTTTTTAGGGGAAAATATTACTTTTTGGTATTAAACTAGTGTAGTTTTTTCTTTCTCTCTGTCTACTGCAATTTGTTTCTCTGTCTCTCTTTTCATCACTGCAAATGTTTTTATCGATAGTTCGTTTTATATCAAATGCGTATCTGAAGAATATATTTTATTTTATATTACTGCCATAAATTTCAAATTTGCTTCTCTAAAACCCAGTCTGCATTTTAGTCCTTATTTTATTAGTTTCTGATTTTTTAAAACGATACGAAACTCGATACACAAAAATTGCGAATTTAAACCAATTCGAATGTCAATGACCATCAACAAACTGAAACAAGACGAACAAAATCGAAAAGAAATGTTTATCTGTTCACATTACTTCGTTGAGTACGAACGGCAAGATTCCATGCATCATTCAAGATTGCTTGCAGTACTATAGAAATATTAAATTATAAAAAGTATTCCTCGCGCATCTTATTTGTAAATATCTCGAGTCAGGGCGGTCATTATGTTGCACATAGAGAGAGCACTATGATACTTCATTGTAGACAATGACAGATAAGAAGTCTGCGAAGAAATTAATTGCTCAAAGGTCAATGGAGAGGATCATGCTTAGGATACGTCTGGCTGACAGCAAAACCAATAGGGGTAACCTCCTAAGCGCCCTGACATCTGGTGGCAATTTGCGTAAGATACGAAAGTGATATTGTTTTGTTTTATTCAATGGAGAAATACGTGTTTTTTGTTGCTTGTGTTTTATTTTTGTGAATCATGGAAAAAAAAACAACCAATTTTGTTGCGTGCCCCAATGTAAATCGTGAATAAGGAAGAATCCTTCTTAAACATTCCATAATTTACCTAAATCGAAAAAAATATCAATTGAAATGACGTTTGGAGGCAAAGAGAAAGTGGATCATAAGTTTTTATGGACCCAAAAACTAAAAATGGGCAAAAATCCAAGCCCATGTGTGCTTACTTGTTGCATTTTATGGAAAGTTATTTTTTAAGTCCAAGAAAAGATTGAGAAAAAGCATTTATCCCACTTTTTTAGTCAGAGATATTAATTTTTATTAATATATTTACCATATTTTTGTTGTTATTATATTGACAAACAGTCAAAAAGAATTAAAAATACAATGAAAAACTAAAAATTTCCTTGAAATTTCTTTAGAATAGTATATTATTACATATCTTGTAAATCGTAGATTATTTTTAAATTAAAAAAAGCTCGGAAAAACAGGAAAAAACAACTCGTGTTCATTTTCACCATGTAAACAAATACACGAGTAACAGTTTAATGTCACTTTCGAGTGTTCCAGCTTTGCCGCATATGGCGCTGCGATCTTAAAAAGTTTCCCCTATATAGGGATAAGGGAGCATACCAGGCTTTGTGATGTAGTAGAGTGCATTTCTCAGGAGTTGAGGCCAGGGACGTTACCGTGTATGCGCAAAACAATGACGTAAAATCAATCAAAATGCAGTTTGTAGTCGATTTTACGACCGTTGCTTACTAACCAAGCGACTGTACGAATTCTGGTACTGGCCTCAACTCGTGAGTAGTCATGTAGCGAGGCTCCAAGGTGTACTGTAAAACAATTTTAGAGCGGAGACCGAGGAAAGAAACAGAGGCAGACCACCTACTAGGTCGACAGACGATTTGAGACGAAGTGCCGAAAACTGGAGCTTAAGACACTAGATAGAATGAAATTAAAACAAACAGGGGAGGCCTATGACCAGCAGTGGACAGGAGAGGGTGCAGGATGATGATTTAGATGTGAGGGCTATTTTTTTTCAATTTCCGTTAGTTTGGCAACGGAAACTCAGTTGCCATTACTAAGCGGCGCTTGCGCAGTATTGTTTAGTAATCTATCTGTCAGTACCTAGAAACCGGTTCGGCCATTACGTGCCGTAGTTTTGATATGGGCGTTGTTTTATCATGGCTACTACTTTATCTGGTTTAAGCAAATAGCCTTTGTTGCTGTTAAAAGTTTTAACTAACTTTATCTGGCTTAAGTTTGTGAACACCGAAACAAAAGAGCAATCGATACATATGAACTCGCCCAGCAAACCAAAGAAATTCGAACAAATCTTGTACAACAGAAAGCTTATGGCTATTGTGTTTTGGGACTGTAAAGGTATTTTTCTAGTGGAGTTCATGGAAATCCTGGGACGACAATTACAGCAGCGATTCACTATAAAAGCCTGAAATGTCTATGGCGAGCAATATAGAACAAAAAGAGAGGCATGTTGGCATCAGGCATACTCCTTCTTCATGACAATGCACGCCCTCATACGGAAGCACAAGCAAATGCCCAAAAATTTCGGATTGGAGATATTCGGTCAGCCATCCTACAGTCAATATTTGGCACAAGCGATTTCTATCTGTTCACCAAGATGAAAAAATGTTTGGGAAAGAAGCGGTCCAGCACCAATGCGGAGCTAAAAACTAGTGTGCAAGATTGGTTGAGAACCCAGGCGGCAAATGGTATGAGAAGGGTATACAAAACTGATTCCCCGTTACGTTTTGTTACCTCAACGGAACTTGAAAAAAAAATAAAGCCTCGTATATTATGTAAGGCCGCCAACATACAGAAAGCCGGCACCGGCTTTACTGGCAACAAGCGCTGATCTGCCGAAGTATCTGTCCATGTTTTCAAATATAACCGCACAGGCTGTGTACTGGTCGGCGCCGGTCGGTGTCGGCTACCCGCTTACCGAAACGTTTAAGCAGTTTAGCAGCTTGTTGTCAGCGCCGAAACAAAAAATATTTAAAAAATCTTGCATCATCTTCTCTAAATTAAGGAAAAAGGTGGTGGTATTCCCCATATTTACGTCTCTTTTGGTTTATTGCATGTATACCTTTGGTTCCATTTTTAAATATAGTGATACTATTAGAAACAACTCATCCAAAGATGAATCAGAACTCGCCATTTTCATTTATTTCAACATATAATTAAATTGAGTAGCCATACACTTTCAAAACTAGCGTTCACTCTATGCTAGGCCAATATAATTAAAAAATGTACGATAAATAGAAAAAAATAAATAAAAACTTCAATATATAGGTAATGTCATCTGTCAGTGTCACATGCAATATCAGCGTTTAGCGTGTGCTGCACCCGTAACCCAGTACACTTGTTTTCGGTACCGATTGTCAGCGCTGATTTACCGGCATTCTGTATGTTCGCAGCCTAAGGCAATAGGCAATTACTTGTGGCGACATATCTTTTTCGTCACTTTTTCCTTGGATACTGTCGGGGTGGGCAGCTTTTGATGTTATTCCTCCAACTTACTCTAATAAATTTTAGTTTTTTCAAGGTGTATTGTATATCAAAACTCGCTACATCTTCTATTAGCTCATCTCTTAATATTTTACTATCTAACGGATATTCTTCCTTTCTAATATTTGCATTGCCATTTTGTCCTTTTCATAAATTAACTAAATGTGTTCTTTTTTAACCCCTAATAAAGGAAAAACTGTCCTTTGTGGCGCCACTGATGTCTTCGATATAAAAAGATTATAACCTTAAATCTTTAATAGCCCTTTATATATGGGAAGGCGCGGCATTGCGCGCCCAGACAAAGTTGTATACAAAATATATAATTTCCAGATAAAAATACATCCGTTGTAGCGAACGTTCGGACATTTTTACAACATCCATTTTAATATATTTATTATAGCCTAGCCCCAAACAAAATAATTTAATACCCCTCTGCAATAAATTCCGGATTAGGGGTTTTACGATAACAATAAAAATTGAAATTTATAACAATATTGAAGCGTTTTTTTTTTTTACACCCAGTTGGAAATTTTTATATAAAAAATACACATCTTTGTATTTGATGGTGTGGTAAAATTTAAGGGTTGGTGTTGAAAAAACAAATGAATTTTGATGATTCAAACTGGTTTATGAATCTCACAAAATTCAATTTCAACACTAAATCCAACTACATGGTTTCGAGTATTAACAATATATAATATAATACGGCTATAGTAACATTATTATTGTTAATAATAATACGAGAATATAATCCAATAATGGGATTAAGATTAGAATACAGTAGGACTGTTAGGATTATTGATTTTATAATCCAGCTTACATATATTTTTATTTAAATAGAGATGGCAGGTGTAAGACTTTCACCATTTCAGGGTTTCGCAAATATTTAATAAGTTAAATAGGTCAAAAGAAAGTTGGATTTCTGGAAAATATTCGCCATAATCACCAATTGCCATAATCAAAATCAATTTTTTTTTGACCATTTTTTAAATCATTTTTGACCATTATTGTTAGTATATCGGCATGTGACTTATCGTGAGATAGAGGCATCCTTTAGCATATCGCAGACTGCAATACAATAGATTTCTACCACGGTGCTTTAGGTTTCTTACACACTAGACCAGGGGTTCTTAAACTTATGTAGTCCAAGGACCCCCCTCTTGAACAACTTTTTTTTTGCAGACCCCATTTCAATCCAAGGCATTTTACGTCATTCTTGAGACTTAATTTCTGGCTCAGTAATCTCAAAGGCATATATTATATAATAAATATTGGTAAAAATGTATCGCTGGTTATTTTAATAAATGGTCTTGTGCATTTATAGAGATGAACATTTTTATTAACATTCAGAATAAAAAACAAAATAAATAAAAATAGTACTAAAAAGAATTAAACCAGTGGCGAAGGGAAACCTCCGCTAGACTTGCCCTCCCAAAAAATAAAATTAAATATTTATATAAATCTTCAAAAATACATCAAATTATGTTCTATACAAATTTTTGTCCAAGGCTTGGTTCACTTGTTACGAATTAATTATCATGACCATGGAAACGTTACATATAAATAAGAAAAAATTGAGACTTGGCAAAATTTTAAATAATTTTACAAAAAAAATTCAAAATTTTTCGTTTTATCAAAAAACGTCTCAAATAAAAGTTATTAGTTATTGCATTTATAGTAACTTTTGTTTAATACATTTTTTCGAAATATTTTTCTGTTGCTAAATATTCGCAAAAATCTTAAAATTGACACGAGTAAACTGTCATTTCTATTCAAACGATCTTTATAAAAAACAATAGGGTTCTTCCCATTTAATAGGAGAATTTTTTAGTACCAAAACGAATTCTCTAAGTTGAACCGTTCTTGAGTTATCGTGTATACATACAGACACACACACAGACACACAGACACACACACACACAGACACACACACATACGGACGGTACTTCGAAAATAGGTTTTTTGGATTCCCTGGACCATGAAACGTGGTCATCAGTCAAAATCTCGACATCGAAAATTTTCGCGATTACAATACTTGCCCCTTATATATTAAGGTCGGGCAAGTAAAAAGTTACAAATTATAATACGTTAAACTCATACAAACATTTCTTGGTCAAATATTGGTCAAAATAGATTATTATAATACGTTTTCTGTAAATTGAATAATTCTTGTAATTTTGCAGTTAAATAAAAAAAAAAAATTTTTTTACTAATTATTGTTTAGTTATGTCAATAACTAGTTAGATAACAACAAATACAAAAAGTTTTGACCATGTAGGATTTTTATTAAATGAGTTATTTGAATAAAAGCGAAAAGTTGGAGGATGTAAAGTTAATGTCAAATTTATTTCGCGAACCCCTGAAGTTCCGCGGACCCCAGTTTAAGAACCGCTGCACTAGACGTATTTATGACGACGAAAATACTTGCAAACCGGCGTAAACAAGAACTTAAAATAGTAAAAAATAGAAATTACAAAAGAAAGTATGATCTGCCAAAAATTTTGTTACTAAATGTAGCTTGCGAAGCAAAAATTTAAAAAAAAATTTACATATAGACGTAAAACAGGTTGCCGACCCCTAGTCTACAACATACCTAAAAAAATTAATGGAATGTAAGCTCTGTGAGGTGTTAACACCTTTTTTTTATTTATTTATTTTACATCGGCCTATTTCTGCAACGAGGCTAATCGCCGATGCCAGGGGGCGAGCTCCTACACCTGGATGAGGGGTGAATGATTGTGAAAATGAGAGTAATGTAAACATATTATTCTCGCCCGAATAATATCACCAACGAAGAAGGCTCGAACCACCGACCGCCCAGTACTGACTGTTTCTAACAGTCTAAAACCGCACGGCTTAATGCGCTCGGGCACTCCGTTGGCCTGCTAACACCTTAAACCCCTTTAATTTGTTACCATGGTAACGTAAAACCTGTATTTATTTTTGAAATAATAAAATCTCGCTATTAAGAAGTGATATTTTACATTTCAGTAAAGTGTAAAACAGCGTTAAAACATTTAAAACAATCCGAAAACAAACACTTCATCATAGGGGAATTTTGTAGTCAATTCAGTCTCAATCACGTCAACCGTGGCAGTTGGTAGTGGCATGCGGGGTTACGAGGTCGTCTGGCTTTACCCCCTCTCGTCGCGACGCCCTCCGTCCGCAATCCCGAGAGACGCCAGCGCCAAGACACTTGTTGGCAACTTGTAAGCCACACTCTTTACATCGGCTCAATCTTTAAGTTGCTACCACGCGCACATTGACATCATTTCACTTGCGCCATGTGCTTTACTATTATTATTATTTGATCGTCTTGAGGTTTGTTTCAGGTTTTTTTTTTCTGCGGTTTTATTCTGTGTTTATAGTTTGACTCGCACTTTGTATTCATTTTATGAGAAGGTGAAAAGGTTTTATGAAATGTTATTGACGAATACATAAGTATTAGACAAGTTTTTTTGTAATAAATGATAATACAAGATCCTAAACAAAAAAGGATAGAATCTTAAACAAAGATAAAGATACAATAAAATTGAGCAAAGTGTTATTTCAGGCTGTTGGTGTCAGAGGCGGACTGGCCATCTTGTGTCTACTTAAATCGCCGGGCCGGACAGAGCAAGGGCCGTTTTCGGGCCGCCCAGTTCGATTAATTACCATAATTAATCGAACTCGAAATTAGTTATATTAATCGACATAATTTTTTACCGACCGCCAACATATATAAGGGAGGTATTGTGATCATACCGATTTTGACGTTTCGAGATTTCAATGGATCTCCACAAATTGAGGTCCCTACATAACGTTTTGACTATTTTTGACGCATGATGTCTGTCGGTTTGTCTGTCCGTCCGTCTGTCTCTCTGTATGTCCGTCCGTCTGTCTGTCTGTCTGTGTACACGTGCAGAGCAAATTAGGCTGAAAGGATTTTTATGAAACTTCATATTTAAGCTTCTGCCATCAATGGCACGAGTTGATCAACTTTTGGTAAAAATCAGTTGACTAAAAATGGGAGTTTACTCGTGTAGATTTTAAAATTTTTGTGAATATTTCACAACAGAAAAATATTTCGAAAAAAATTATTGAACAAAAGTTGTTATAAAAACTAATAACTTTTATTTGAGACGTTTTTTGATAAAACGAAAAATTTCGAATAATTTCTGTGAAAATTTTCGATATTTTTTTTAAGTCTCAATTTTTTCATACTTATATGTAACGTTTCCATGGTCATGATAAATAATATCTCTGTTAGAAAATATTAGGCCAAGTTATTTCTACTCTGCTGCTAGAATGTATTTTATATAAGTACTTTACGATGGCGGTCGGTCCTGTGGTGGCCACAGCTGATTTTTTGCTCATCATTTCGATTTGACTTCTTTTTGTTTGCTCATCACTTCGATTTGGTTTCCTGTTTTTTTTTTTTTTTTGTCCATTACTTCAAAAAAGGTGCAGTGTTTCTCAACCGCCGATCCTTGGCTAAATCTCTCCTAATAATTTGTATATAGCGTCAGGCACTTCTCATCTGCTTGAAATGAAATCTGGAAAAAACATATTTCCCCTAGGATAATGTTTTTTGGGGTTTTGACTACCAGCAGTCTTTTCACTGTTCAGGTGGGTATCCAAGTTCACTCTGCCTGCTACAAAGTATTTTTTTAATTTTTCTAGCATAGTCTTTCTCAACCGCCAGTACACGGTTCGCGGCTAAATCTATCCGGTCCGCGAAAATTTTAAAACTGATTGTAGTAATACATTTTGTAAAATAATTTACGGCCAGTAGAACTTGGGCATAAAATTATAAATTTTGACTTGTACTAGTAACTAAAAAATATTTACTTTTTAATGTAAATGTACAATTTTACAATAAATTATACTTGTAAAATAATATTTTCACCGATCCGAGTAAAAAATAGACATTTAACAGGTCCACGTAAAAAAATGTCTTTTTGCTGGTCCGCGGTAAGATTTTGGTTGAGAATCACTGTTTTAAATCACCGGGCCAACACCCGGTGTATTACAATGCAAAGCAATCCGAGCAGCACTACTTTTTGTATTCTGTAGACCAGATAGCTAGCAGATGGTCTGCAGACGGGAATGATGACTCCCATTCGAAAACAGCTTTAAGGTCACCCAATACACCCAAGAACTACGAGCTTTATGGAATAACAAAGGTACTTATTTCTTAGCTTGGACAAGAGGATCACGTACTTGTTTCTCTTCTCGTCCTCTTTGAGAGTGATGTTCTTCTCAGCTGGATATGACAACAAAAATATATTTTGTCTCGGAATCCAGCAGCTCGGAATACTCCTTTTTTGGACGTCCAAGAACTTGTTCCTCTATTCGTCCTCTTTGAGAATGAGGTTCTTCTCAACTGGACATCACAATTCGATGACAAAATGTCTTTTGTCTCGAAATACAGCAGGACGATATCCGGCTTATTGGCTGAGAAAAGGAAGGTGGTAGAAAAGGCATAATTTCAGTAAATACATCTGCAAATTTCCACCACTGCTTCAATGTCAGTAGAGGCATAAGGTACGACAAGTATTGTGTCAATTCCATACTTCTGTCCCAAGAAGAAGTAAAAAACTGCTGATCCACAAATTTGTCTCTCGATCCAAAAGTGTAACGCCTATCATCGCTTTCTCCATGGATTTTTGAATAATTTTTCCGCAGATTTTCACGTGAAGGTGAGAGTCTCATCATATATGAAAACTGGTAAGACACATTGATCAAATACCTTTCTCTTGAGGCAGATTAGGAGATCACCTTTTAAAATGTGCCGTAGATTTCCAAATACTGCCCATCCCAAATCAATTCTTCTATTAATTTGTACAGTTTGGTTGTCCCGGCCGATAGTTATTTCGTATCCCAGGTATTTATAGTGAAATACTTGATCAATGGGTCTACCCGAGTACGTTAAATTACCACTCAGCACTAAATTGACTCTGGTCTTATTGATGTTGATTTGGAGTCCTATTTCCTTGGCTTCACTATTTTATTCTTCCATCATTTGGTACATTTCTCCTCAAGTCATCAGTAATTAAAAGTATATCGTCGGCGAAACGTAAATGGTTTAGGCTTTCTCCATTAATGTTAACGTTTCGAAAACCTCTATAAAAATATACATACTTACATTTTTCTGACGCTCATATTCATATAATAATAGTTTTGCTTCGGTCCATATTTTGTAGCTATGAATATGGAACGTGTTGATATGGAAACTGTTGGTTAGATTTTAACCCTAAAACTCCCTAAAATTTTTAACCATCATCAGAAAGAAACCCTAATGAATAATTGATAATTAAATATCGTGCAAATTGGTAAAATCCGTAATTTAACTGAATTTAAAACTTTCCAAAACAAAAGAAACTTCTCCATTAAAAATTCTACGAAAATATAAATCCCAATATTTAACCTTAGCCAGTAATCCTGCTTGTATGTAAATCGCAAACAAGCGATTAGCTCCAAACAAAGAGTTCCACGATATAAAATACTCGTCGATATTTTCAAGTTCTTATAATACGTGCGTCCTGCGATTTGCGAACTTAAAGCCTGCATTTAGCTGATATCTTTCCGGTTGTTTCTCAATGGAGCAATTAGGTTATGTTTTGTGACTGTGTGTTCGGTTAAATCTATCCCCCCTTCCATTTTTCATCCCCAAACCACCCACTTCCGTCGCCAGTTCTTAGGGTTGATGATTATACGGTTCGATTTAAAAGAGGAAAATTTGAATCTGGGGTGAATGATACTATAGCATTAAATGTATAGTAGAAAATTAAACTTGCATTTTATATACACCAGACTTTTTAAAAATTTAGGTGAATTGTCACACTTTTCAAGGTTTCGTAGGCATTTGTTGACCGATCTTATGAACTGTTTCCAATTTATGTAAAAGGGGGAAATATACCGGCACGAAAATATGTGTACTTCAAATGTTGGACGACAAAATATGTGCTTCGCATGACAAATAGACAGATGACCTGGATATTATTTGAAATAAGATTGAAGACATACTACACCTATATGAAGCTCGAAAAGTAGGACTCATCATCAGTAATGAAAGACACTAGTATCTCATTTCATGAGAACACCACCAATTTAAAAAATTAATGGCAACACTTTTGATACAGTTTATACTTTCAAATACCTGGGCACCCTGATAAATTAGATGAATCTGATACAGCAGAAAATTACAGAATTATTGCTGCTAATGCATCGTATTTTGCACTTGGTCTCCTCATCAAAACGAAATTCTTGTCTAGGATCATCCCGGTCAGGTTATACCAAGATATAGTCCCGTCCTCCAAAACATGGAGTTTAACAAAGCCATTGACAACACCTCAGTCTTCGAAAATAAAATATTACGTCAAATCTTTGATCCAATTCAAATTAATGCTGAATGAGGAATCCGTAACAACAAATATATTCGAGAACTGTAATTAAGTCACACAAGAACTGAGAAGTATACAATTACAGTGGATAGGACATGTGATGAGGATGTAGGAGGACAGAATAGTTTGGAAGATATGGGAGGAAAGATTGAATACTCGTCGACCAGTGGGAATACATTGTAAGAGATGAAAAGATCAGCTACTCGAAGATCTAACGAGTACTGGTATACAGGAGACCTGGAAAGACCTGACATTGAACAGATCAAGATGGAGGACTTGAGTGAGGCCAAAAGTCAACCTGAATGACAGTGCCCAAAGAAGAAGAAGCATTGACAAATCATGGTATTATAGCGATAAATGATGTTATGAAAAATTAAGTTTTTTACAAGACAGATGATGACATTTTAACTACAAATATTGTAATCGTTAATGCACACGTCGTGAAAAATTGCAGTTAACCACTTCTTCGAAATACTTAACCCCCAATGAAACTGTCGTGCATTTTTCTCGTTCTTAATACAGAATCTGTCGGCCGCCGTGGTCTAGTGTAGTGCCGCACCTAATTGCAGTTCCGTCCATAAGGGCACATGGGGCACGAGCCCAGACCCCCAGGCTTGATGGGGACCTCAAAATGCCGATGTCGTCGTTTACACGGAAAAAAGAGGAGCTCAATTTTTAGTTCAATTTTACTAAGAATTACCGTAAAAAATTTCTAAAATGTGTATCGAAAACCAGATGAGATTTATGGTCAGCAACTTTAGTGGAGAGCGCTCATTTTCACGGCTAAAAAGAATAAAAAATGAATTACGAATGACTATGTCACAAGAACGACTAATTTGTCAATTATGTGTATAGAAAGTGATATCCTTCAAAAATTAGACTTAGAGGACATAATAGAAGATTTTGCACAATAGAAATCCCGGAAGAAACCATCATTAATGTAAGTCCAATTCTTAAAATAGTAAACACTTCATTTATATTTGATTTGCATAAAGCTAACCATAATATTATTGGTTATTATGGTCAGCTTATAAAAGTACCTACTGATGTTTTCATTCACATTTTTTTTACTCTAAAATGGCGCCAAACTCTGTGTGCCAAAGGGCCCCTGCATGGTCTAAGACGGCCCTACCTGATTGCTAGACTATGGGGAATCGGGTTCGAATTCCGGTGATGGATGTTTGAGTGTGTATTTGTCGTTTTAAGATTAAATTTGTATAATTAATAAACATAAATGCGAAGCTGATCGAAATGGGTGAAAGACTGTGCCAAAAACTAAAAAAATTGATGTGAAGTGTGAATTTTCACACATTTCAGGGTTTTGCAGGTATTTAGTAAGTGAATGATGATTATTTTGGATGCGAAAACAAATTTTATATTAAAATATTTTTTTTGTTAATTTTAATTCGAACGCCTAATACCATTATTTAGGTTTCTAAATATGTGCAGTATTTTTTTTTATATAGCAAGGTTCATTAAGAATTTCAAAATTACGCCTATGGCTTCCATTGGTTGTTATAAGTTACGCCCCTCTGATTTCGTGTACATTGAAACAGAATTAAATTATAATTTAAACAATTTCCACTGGCTATTAAATTTACGCTTTTAAAAATAAAATGCAACATTTCCCAAAATATAATTAAAATTTTGAAAAAATATTTTAAACAAAATGGAAATTAAAAAAAAAAATATATATATATATAGTCTCTTCTCCAGGGTTCGATCCCTATCGGATCGGGTTACATGGGTGAAAAGTCAGCGTCAAATACCACTAGACCAGCACACACGTTAGAGTGTTGCTTGTTACAAAGCTATAACTTGTGTACATTATTAGCCAAAAATCACAAAAAATGCGTTTTTTTCCAAAAACCTAATCTGATCAAAAATTCCTGTTGAACTATTCCGGTTCACACCAATGTACATTACTTAGAATTTTTTCAGATTTTTAGTTTAAACCATCTGGGCTACAGGGTGTGGGACAAAAAAATTTTTGCACAATTTTGGCAAAAATCGCTTCAAAATAATTTATTTTGCAAAAATAAAAATTTGATCGTTAATCCACGTACCAAGGGCTTTCATTTGATACCCTACTCAGAATTATAAAAAATATTTTCGATGAGCACATATTTGTTTATATTTTTAGGTGGATATGTTTTTTAGATGTTTTAGTATTTTTCCTATGTGCGGGTCAAAGAGTTGTATAAGCATGCCAAATTTCAACCCCCTAGGTTTAGCCGTTTGGCTACAATTTTTACCGAACCGACAGACAGACAGACAGACGACAAAATGACGGTATAAGGGTTTTTTGGTCATACCTACAAAACCCTAAAAATAATTTGATTTGTTGTTTGCCATTATTTTGTTGCGCCGAAAAATGGAATGCTATTTTAAAAATTACGTTTTATCCTTACTGCTGAGAAGTAGAACTATGTTTCTTGTTCATAATACCTAAATTAATTAAAACACATTGTTCCCCACATTAATAACAGAGCGTACCTCCATTTGTACCTGTGTTTAGAAAGGGGATGAAATAATTCCAGTAGTATTCTAAACATTTGCTCTCAACACCTTTAAACAATATATCTTAACTAATATCACTCACGCACATGTTTCAAGATTTGTCCCATTTCTCGGCTCTGTGGCGCGAAACTTGTGTGTACCTCCTTCCTCGCGAAAGTTATAAATCCTCGGCTCCCTTCGTAGAGAAGGGGATGATCCGACATCAATCTTGATTTGCGGTGGATTACGTGAGCTCCTGTACACGTGCTAGGGCCACGTGTACGACCGGAACAGTGGCGCCGCAATTAGGAAGCTAAATTATGATTTAGGTGTTTAGTTAAAGAAATTTAAATATATGAGAGGGAACTCCAACTTTTTAATAATACAAAGAGATTTTTGTTTCTTTTAGAATTTAAAATTCACTTTCAAATGTTGTTATTTTGCTTTATTTTAATAACAAGAAAACTTTTTAGTAGATGGATAAGAAAAATTCTCGAATGAATACCACGAGACTGGTCGAATTGGTCTGGGGGTCCACGTTCAAACATCTCCAATTTGGCTGAAAGTTTAGCAGGTATCTCAGTGATGGCGAATCTATGATACGGGTGACACGTCAAGACTTTTTTGGTGATACGCATCGTATACGGACGGTCTTCGGCCAAAAACAGTGCTGCCACAATTTTACCCACTACGTACTTTTGTGAGACCTTTTTCTCGGCGTTAAATAATATTAAAACCAATAAAGGAACCCAACTGTCAGATGAAGTTAGTAGCGTTTGCTTGAGCTTGAATTGCACGAAATGCCAACCTTCAATTGAAGATTTAGCAAATGCAATTCAGTAACAAAAAGTCACTAATGTAAAAAATTATTATTTTTGCTTTTTTAATAAATAAATACAGTAATACCCCGACTTACGCTACCCCGACTTATGCTAACTCAGAGTTACGCGGTTCGTTTGGCGACACTGTCGCTAGTGGTTCGGATTTCACGATAGTAATGGCTCAGTTACACGATGCAAGTAACTTGCACCAGTAAGTACTTGCACCAGTCACTGGCATCGTGTAAACGTACATTCAGTACTGGCACAAGTATTTCATGCAAGTCAAGTGAATAGAAGCCGTTCCTATTTACTGGCACAAGTAGCCGTGCCAGTGGCTTAAAAATGGCCGCCATGAACAGCTGATGTATTTTCGCGGTTACAAAAACAAACTTTTTCACACCTTTTTTTAATAAATGTAGTTTTTGGCGCCGATTCATTTTTGTTTAGAAAGACGTACGCATAAAATACATATAATTAGGTTAAACATCGAAAATTGGCGCGTTAAAAAGACGGTTTTACGCATAAAAAATAATTGGAAGCATCTACATTTTGCAGTGTGTTTCGGGTTCTTTGCAAGGTTACTTAAATAAGATACTGGAATACGTGTAAACGACAAAACGACTTGTGGAAGTACTGGAACAAGTACTTGTGCCAGTACTTGCACAAGTTACTGGCATCGTGTAACCGGGCCATAAATTGTAGGTTTCATACTTTTGTGTTACACAGACAACACAACTGCATGCGGAGAAATAGCTTACGCACTGAGCACCGAGCACTCTAAGAAGAAGAACCTCAAATAAACAAACGAAAAAATGCAACAAATTTCAAAATTTACACGAGAAACGAACAGTCAGAACTAAACGACCGACGCCATGACACATATCAACAAGTCCGTAGCTGTCGTTAAGCATTTGGCGACCAGTTGCCAACTTTATTAGTTCTTGACTACCCTAAAAGATGTCACTCAACTTTGATCTTTTAGGACCCTAAAGCCGCATTCAGAGCTCTTTCAATTAACACGTTGTGTTTCTATGGATTGTTTTAACGAGAGCAATTGGTATGATCGGACAAGCTCGTACTATATAGCTCAACAGTAGTATAGCAACGACAAAGCACGAGCATGTCCGATCATACCAATTAACCTCGTTAAAACAATTCATAGAAACACAACGTGTTAATTTAAAGAGCTCTGAATGCGGCTTAAGAGTTGCTGAAAGCCGAGTTTAACCATTTGGCTAAACTCGGTTACAATACAACAATCCCATAAGCAACCATAGCAACCATTTTCTGACCTTTTGGTTATGGTTAATTAAGCTTTCAGAAACAGGCCCTTAGCATTTTGGCACCCAGGAACCTTTTAATTTGCTTTACGCGCCACGAAGTCGTTGGTTACTAAGGTGCTAATAGTCAGAGATGTTGTGCATATTTAATACTTCAATAAATATAATTTTTGTGAGATGATCACGGCAGTAAGAGTTATATTTTACGTTGGCTGTTCGTTTAAAACTTGAGGTAAATAAATATTTAAAAAAGGCAACATTTCCCAGACAGTAAGTTCGCAGTTTCCGTAAGTTTGGAAGTGTCTCCAATGCGGGCTGGCTTCTGGATCCGGGGTTGTTGGGGGGTGAGAGGTAGCCAGGTGTCTACGATTTGCATTGCATTAGTCTCTCAACTCACTCTGTACATTATGAATGTTTATTTATAAATTATGTAAAACCCAGGCCCGTTAAGCCCTAGCTTCATTGTGATGTATCGCCAGAGAGGGACTCAGGGGGAAGTTTTCTTACTATATATATATTTTATACATTTCCGCTATGTATAATCTACATACTTTAAATATGGAAATTCTGGTTTTGTTTTTGCTACGCTCTTTTTTTTCTTTTTTTTTTTTTTTCTTCTCGGCTGTTTTATTTATTTTTTACTTTAAATATATGTAAGTTGAAAGACCGTATGGTAAATTTTTATAGGGTAATTTGAATTTCTTTGTTGGTTGATTAAAAATCGATAAGAAAGGTTTAAAGAAGGCTTTAAGCTTTGAATGTTTTAAGTTTCTTCTTTTCATATTTTATCATTTTTTTTTCGTTGTTTTTATCTTTGTAAATTGGTCTAGGGAATTATGAAACATAAATTTTATAACACAAACAGAGATGGAATTAAAATATTTAGTCTTTTTGTTTAATGTAAAATACAGTGATACTAACTTTTAGCGTTTATTTGTGGTGGGTTTAATCAACATTTAGTCGTAGTTTTAGTTTTAGTCCTATGATTTAGTTTGGATATTAAAGTTGCATTAACAGCTCTTAAATTAGTCGACTATAAACTATGCATTGTGTCTAAAATTAGTAGATAGTTTTAACGTTTAACGAGCCATTTTTTCAAGCCAACTACGATGGGAAAAAGCATTTTTGACTTTTTACGAACCCACCATCAGCGAGATAGTGATTTCTTACTAAATTTCAGTTACAAAATTATAACCGCAACTACAGCAATTCTTTTTCGTTTCACGATATCCGAAATTTGTTGAAATATGTGTGAAGTATTTTTTAGGTTATGTAAAGTGAGATAGCTAATGTGTGTTTATGTCTGTCTCATTAAAACAACGCACTAACTACAATCGACAAAGTATAATGCATTAAATTTAGAGTTCTGAACGGTCGCTCTCGTTACCATATGACAAACTTGTTAGAGACAATCAACAGTGCACAAGTCCATAGTCTAAAGTCTTCTAATTTAAGAGCTTTGAACGAAACTTAAATGATAAAACTTTCATATTATTACGAGAGAGTTCATACAATACCTTGTCTTAGTTTTAGTCTTAGCGATCTTAAAACCGACCTTGAAAGTTAACTATCTTTTATCTTTTCTTACGGCTAAAACTAAAACCACTCCGAACGAGCGCTCTGTAAAACTCACTAGGTGCAAGCCAAATCCATTTAAGATTGAAAACGAGTAGACGTACTTTACTTTGTATACGACTCTCCTTAGGGAGGGTCAGAGACTTGAGCGTCCCCCCCCCCCCCCAAGAACTCAAAAAACACGTGTATTTTGGAAACGAGAACCCTTTTTTTTAGGTAATCACTTGCGTTTTGAAAGTGGAGGCTTCTTTTTTAAATCTTCATTTGGATTTTGGAAGATAAAGTGTTTTTGGTCAACACTTTCTGCCGAATAATTTCCCGATCCCTGCAAAACAATTGTCTTCTAAGCCTTCACCTAAGTCATCACGTGTATTTTGGAAACGAGAACCCTTTTTTAGGTAATCAGTTATATTTTGAAAGTGAAGACCTTTTTTAGCTCAAAACTTACATTTTTAGGAAAAATGCTTTTGGTCACCACTTGTTGTCGAATAATTTCCTGATCCTGGCAAAACAATTTTATCTTCAAAGCCCCCCCCCCCAGAAAAAATACTGGGTGCGTGCCAGTCCTGAACTACTACTGTTTTCAGAGAAATTTTCATGAGCAAATTTCTTATTAACTGGTTCTATGCTTTCCTTCTCGATTCTCCGCGAGAGAACGATTGGGAAATTATATTTTTTTTTTTAATTTTTGCGGGCAGCGGGAGTTGAACCTGGTACCTTATGCATGTCCAGCCACGCACTAACCAACTGCTCTACAGTGGTTCTTGAAAAAGGCAATCGTAATAATATAATTAGCAAGTGTCTGTATGTAGCATCGGTAACATTGTGACGTCAATTTTGTCTAAGGTTCTCGTAATTGGTTAACTGGGGACACCCTGCCTCTTGATTGGCTGACAGGTGACACCCTCTCCCGTGATTGGCTAACTGGTGATATTCTGTCCCGTGATTCGCTGAGCTGATATTATTTTGATAAATTTAAAAAAAAGGTTGCCCAAGTTAATACAGTCAATTTTTTGTTTTTTATGTTAAAAACCCGCATTTGCTGACGGGTTAAACAGCCTAGTAGCACTATAATAATGAACGTATATTTACTACAGAATTTTTGACTTTCTTATGAAATATATTTATCAGGCTTATAAATATATTAAAAGATATTGAAATAAATGAATATTTCTCCCTCCTCTGAGTCAGAGATAATCCGTCCTTTTCTAATATAATCGTGGATCTTTTTAAAATCGTTATGATCCCTGCACCCTTATCCAATTTGACTATTCTCTCATATCCTTAGAATACAGAATCGTTAACAAATAGCAGTTGTATTAAAAGTTTAAGTTTGTAGAATATCTCATAACTTGTGCCATTAAATTCACCCTCTTTACACCCCGAAAACCCTCTGTGTGCCGCACCCTCAGCACACCGCCCTCTTAACCTTTCCAAGAAAACTAATATTTCTCCGCAGATTAAATTAAATCAACCCAACTCGGGAGTCGAACCTCAGACTAGAAATGTATAATATTTCCTGTTCTGCCTCGTACAAATATAATTTTTCTCCGTTTTCAAAGAATTAAAATAAATTGAGGAGAACCGAGAACGTTAGTAGGCCGTGGGAGCCAGACACGCCCTTTATTCATTTGTTTCACTGACAAAATGAACGTAGATATTGGGGGTTGCAATACCAACTAATATCCCCCACACAAAATAAACAACTTAATTATAATTACATATTTATTTAACTAAAAAAAGTTAATTACATTTAAAACATACATTAAAATAATTCCATAGAGCTTATGACTTATACGTAACATTTTTCCTTACAAAAACTATACATTCTTTCTTAAACCTATTTAAATTTCCCTCTTGTTTTATTTTATCATCTAGCTTATTAAATAATGTAAGTCCTTTAAAGAATAAACTATTTTGGGTTCCACTTTTTTTTGCTTTTTCAATTCTAAAATCATTTTTATTTCTTAAGTTATATCTGCTAACTTCGTTAACAAATTTAATATTACTACTTAAATAATAATGGTACTAGGCCGTTCTTTATTTTAAATATAAATATTAACGTCAGAAAATATATCCGTTGCTTAACATCTAGCCAATTTAGAGCTTCTAACATTTGTTTTATATTCGTTCTCCTATTAACCTTTAAGATAATTCTCATTGCTCTGTTTTGCAATTTTTGGAGACGTAAAATTTGACCTTTATTGCACAAAAAAAGTAAAGTGGCACAGTAATCAATGTGTGGAGCTACTATAGTTTTATAGAGATTAACAGCTTGCAAATATGTTAGCTTATTTCTTATTCTCCGTAGAAAATATATTTTTTTTGCTATTTTCTTACATACAAGGTTCGTATTCTCTTCCAAGTCAATTTTATCATCTATAATCACACCCAGATATTTGATACTCTTAACCTTTTCTAATTTTTCATTGTCTAAATATAAATCTATATCTGGCACTGCTCTATTACCTAATATCATAAATTTCGTTTTGTTTGTGTTAACTTTGAGCCTATTTATTTTAAACCATATATTTAAATTATCTAAGTCTGATCTTATTTTATTTAGACCCTCGCCAATATTGTCAACTGCTATATAAATTAAAGTATCGTCCGCAAAGAGCTTAAAATTGGAAAATTTCAGAATCTTATATATATCGTTAATATACAGGATGAACATTAATGCCCCCAAAATAGTCCCTTGTGGTACCCCAATGTTTACATCCACAGCAGACGAATCTTTATTATTTATTCGAGTTTTTTGTTTTCTATTAGCTAAATAACTTTCGAACCACTTAATACTACATACCCCACTAAAATGATATGTTCAGTTCCAAATCTTTGTCGTACAACGAATCATATTTTAGGATTCCATTTTCCCAGTTTCTTTTTTGATATTTATAGGTCATTTCCTTGATTTAAGCAGAACCAAATTGGCGTTTTGTATTTTAAAGTTGTCAGGAAAACTTGGGTAGGTTATTTCATGTTATTAACCCCTTCAGTAATCATTAAAAAATTTTAAATTTTTTTTATGAATGAATTTTATTTACTGAACATATATATCCTTCATAAAAGCCATTTCGGGCCCAAAATGGGATTGAAAGTTGATATTATGGTGCATAGTGTGGGTCGAGAAATAAAAAAAATTCATAAAAAAATATTCATTTTCTCTCGTACCTCGTTTTAATCATCGTAGCTGTCTTTCGTCTCGCTCCCACAAACCATGAATCGTATTTAATTTCGCCCGAGTACATTCGGGAGTAATCTTTTCTGCAGGTAAAGCTTGCCCGAGTTATTTCGGGTGTGGGAATTTTCGCACATAATAGCCGCCCGAGTTTACTCGGGCGTAGTCCTGAAGCGGTTAAGTCATTTTGTCGTCTGTCTGTCTGTCTGTCTGTCTGTCTGTTCGGTAAAAATTGTAGCCAAACGGCTAAACCTAGAGAGTTGAAATTTGGCATGCTTATACAACTCTTTGACCCGCACATAGGAAAAATACTAAAACATCTAAAAAACATATCCCTCTAAAAATATAAACAAATATGTGCTCATCGAAAACAAAAATATTTTTTTTAAATTCTGAGTAGGGTATCAAATGAAAGCCCTTAGTACGTGGATTATCGATCAAATTTTTATTTTTGCAAAATAAATTATTTTGATGCGATTTTTGCCAAAATTGTGCAAAAAATTTTTTGTCCCACACCCTGTAGCCCAGATGGTTTAAACTAAAAACCTAAAAAAATTCTAAGTAATGTATATTGGTGTGAACCGAAATAGTACAACAGTAATTTTTGATCATATTATGTTTTCGGAAAATAACGCACGTTTGTGGTTTTTGGTTCACAAAGTACAAAAGTTATACCAATGTAAGACACTCACATACAAGGCGTGCGATAGCGTAACGGTTAGAGCACTGGTGTCATAAGCTAAAATGCGCTGGAAACGAAGGGTTTCGAGTTCGAGTACGGAGTGAATTTAATTTTTTCTGTTTTTTTTTGCATTTTTATTATGTTGAAATTGTTTTGTCAAAATTCTAGTTATATTTTGACAAATGTTGCATTTAATTTTTAAGAGCGTAAATTTAATAACCTAACGTCTTATTATATGAATAACAGACGATAAATTATTTTAAAAATATCGTTTATTTTGCCGTGATTACTACAAAGTAAAATTTGTCCTACACACTCAGCATGCCCCTTCACTTATTATATACCTGCAAAACCCTGAAATGTGTGAATATTCACACTTCACATCAATTTTTTTGTAGGTATTTAATAAGTGCAAGGAGCCAATATAATGCTGGATGTTTAAGAATATTTGTTCTGTAATCATATCAAAATAAACAGTTCTTTTATGATTTATATACATATTTGTTTATATTTATCTCGCGATGTGTGTGTGTGTTTTTTTTTAAGTTCTCTATATTTTTCCCATATGTGGTACGAGTTGTACAAGCATGTACAAATTTCAACTTTCTATGTTTAGCCGTTTGGCTACAATTCCTACCGTACAGACAGACAAACATTCAGACTTTCAGACAGATATTTAGACAGACAGACATACAGACACATGAGTGACGTTACAAGGGACGTTAAAAAGAACAAAATGTTGACTATTTTCCTATCACGAAACAATAAATAGTCGAGTTTTAACACTGAATTTTTCTTGTGCATCTCTACTTTATTCACGAGATTGGTTTTTGTGGATATTCAATAAAATAATTCTATATTGGCCCGCCGGAGGCTATGATGTGTTGAAACGGTTAACTGACTGTTAGATCGAGAAGATAGGGTGAAGTGTAAGAAAATAATGGCCAGAGAAAATATGAGGCGATTTAAAAAAACCTACATAATTGATAAAGGAGGTGTAAATTTGACAAGAATTATAAAATAAACCTAACGAAATTTTAATAAAAATAGGGGAAAATTTATGATCCTGAAAAACATCACGACAATCAATTATATGCAACAAGAATACAAAATACCTTGCTGATGCAAGTAGATGAAGAAAAGTCTAAAAAGATAGTAGCGAGATGCAATAAATGAGACCATGCAAAAGATCTATAGCATACAGGTGCAAATTTGGGTTCAAGTAAACAGATTATGGCAATCTTTCATATGGTCCATTACCAATACAGGCAAACAGGCCGCGTGGGTGTCAGCCGCCCGTGTGCTAACATTTATAAGACCTATCTTACTAGAAAGGTACTCTAAATAATGCATTCGCGGTTGTAAATGCTCCCAAACACACAAAGAGCGGGGCCATAAATTCTCTACCCGACCAGTTAGTGAACGGTAGTTAATAATCAGCCTTACATGCCCTGAAGCCCTCTATGAATTCGAGCATTTTTGTAAGCGAAACGGGTCTGATATTTTACCTATTTTTGTGTAACCACCCACTAATATCATTATCTCTATCTGGACTAGCGGCCTTTTGTTTTTTCCCCATAATACTGCACTCGCCTGGACTCTACCGAGTGACAGAACCAGAATCAACTTACGAGGTCTGTTCAAAAAGTATCGCGAATTTTGAATTTCCGCAGGTTACGTATATTCGATTTTCGATTTTTTTGTGGCGTTATGTTGGTACTCATGTCTCTAACTTATGCCGACAAGTTCGGCCATTTTCAATGATCAGTTAATTTTTGACAGTTGCTTTGCTTGCACGTGTTTTGGCTCGTCTTCGATTTTTGTCTATACCAAAAAATGGATCAAAGAATCTGTCAAATATATAGATTTCACACAAAATCAAATTTTGTGTGAAAAACAAAATTAAGTGCGCGGACGCATTCCGAATGTTGACTGTGGCATATGGTGAAGCTACCTTGGACCGAAGCAACGTTTATCGGTGGTACAAAATGTTCTCAGAGGGCCGAGAAGATGTGAACGACGAAGAGCGTGCCAGACGCCCGAGCACGTCAACAACAGACGAAAACATTGATGAAGTGAAGAAAATAGTATTGGCCAATCGTCGAATCACCGTTAGAGAAGTTGCTGAGGACCTAAACATATCGATTGGCTTGTGCCATTCGATTTTTACCAATTATTTGGGGATGAGACCGGTCGCACATCACACATCGTTGCTTGTGCGCGAATTTTTGGCCAAAAACAACACACTAATAATGCCGCAGTCACCGTATTCCCCAGATCTGGCCCCCTGTGACTTTTTCTTGTTCCCGAAACTGAAGAGGCCCATGAAAGGACGACGGTACGCTACGAGTGAGGAGATAAAGACATCGAAGGAGGAGCTAAACAAGATCACAAAAAATGATTTTTTCAAGTGCTTCGAGGATTGGAAAAAACGTTAGCACAAGTGTATAATATCTGGTGGGGATTACTTTGAAGGAGACAAAATAGATATTCATGAATAAATAAATAAGTTTTGAAAAAACACAAAATTCGCGATACTTTTTGAACAGACCTCGTATATGAACAAGGAATCTGGTCGAAAAATCTGAATGGAGAAAAATCTTGAACTCAGATTCTACTCCAAATCCCGCCCATGGCTTAATCCTGATCCCATGACCGCGGCAGCCCTGCACACAATTTGTTTATTATATTTAAACTTATAGTAGCGACATGAAAATTATATCAAAATAATGAAATTCGAACCTAAATTTAAACTAAATCCAAAATAACCTACTAAAAATGTGAAGGACAAAGTAACACAAGTTTTAAAGTTACTTCTATTCTTTCAGTGTTTAGGAAAGTCCACTTGTGCTTATCTTCTGGTAATAATGTTGGCAATATGCGTTTTAACTACTCAGAGCTTCGAGCTAAGCTGTACACATCTTCCGGTATTATGAGCAGCTCCTACAGGTTATCAGATGACAGTTGATTCAATTCCCTTTGTGAAATTGATACGTTAAATTTGACAGTTAGATCGTTAGTTAATTTGTTGAATTAGTTAAGAAAGGACAAAGACAAGTTTAGGATAAACACCAGTTGGCTTCAGGGACGTATTTTAAAAGAACATTTTTTTGGAAAAGCTATGAGAAGAAGGTAACGATGCCACTAGAAAAATTGCTTTCGAACTACAATGTGCCGCAACCAAATCTGAATTCATGGTGTGCATGGGGTTTATTGCAAAGTATTCTACGCCTTTGGTTGATTTAAGGTATATTTCATGAAAGACTTTTACAACAAAAGTTGCATACTGTTAAATCTATTGATTTTAATAATATTTGTTGTCAAATTCGTGAATCTCAAGGGTCATCACCAATGTGAATAAATTATGTATCAATGAAAGCGAGCATGAGATGTTATCAATCGTCATAAAAACAAAAGAACTATGAGCTACCTGATAACTCTCCAAGTATCATCTTCAATTCAGCCCGACAGAAACCTATCAGGCATCCACATCTCAAACCATTTTGATTAATGACTAACGTGAATAATGAAATTCTTCGATATGGTATTGCGATAACTCGCGCAGTTGGGTCATGTTAAAACATGGGCGACGGCAGTTGGTGGGGAGAGAGGGGGGTTACAGACCCCCTCCATTTAATTACAGAAACAAAACGATAATTACCCTTCACAGTAGTCCAGTTAATTCTTCATTTAAAACCAATGGAAATGAGTGTTTGGTATATTTGTCTGTGTTACTTCGGGACGTCTGATTTTTGACTTCGCTTTTGTAGCTAGCGAAATAATTACGAACAGCACGCAATTTAACTAATAATTAGTAATTATTGTGCTCTATTCTTGTACAGCACTGACCTAATTTATTGCACCGGTATGCTAATCCTTGATGTGTTAACGGTTTGTCTGTTACTGACTTACGATATACGGACTTACGTACCGTTAGAAATTTAACAAATGCACGAATTTTCTTCACTTTATTATTATTCTCTATTTATTGCTTCCTCATTGTATTCCACGGAATTTTAAGGTGGAGCGAAAGAATTTATATTTTTAACTTTCGGTAATTTTACGGAGGGATATGTAGATTACACAGTATTCATTTTATTATCCACCACCAAATTACTCCTGGCAATAAATAAGAATTAGTACTTAATTTTGATAAAAGATGGCGTGATTCTGAACACTGTAAATTTAATTTTATGCTATCCTTAATATTGTATTATTCTTAAAGGATATTTTGAATGGATGAAAGACTATTGCTTGCCGATAAAGTGCTTCAGTGGATACCACAAAGGATGTTCTAGAACAGAGCGAAGACACAAGTTGGGGGCCAATTTGAAATTTGGTATAGGTGACGGGTAAGTTTCTCTATAGAGAAACTTAATCTCTGCCGATGAAAAACGTTTGTACATCAAGCGATAAAAAGACACATGTAATCTGGAAAAGTTCATTAATCACTACTACAAAAAAAGATACAATAGAAAAAATTTATGAGAATCTTCACACATTTCAGGGTTTTGTGGGTATTTAGTAAAGGAAAATAAATTGTGGGCACAAATTAAATATCATATATTTCAATAACTTTTGAAAGCATAATCCACGTGCCACCATTTAAAGACTTACAAGGGCATACTTGAGATGCGCTCGCATCAAAATTCAGCTATAGCTATACAGTTCTCCAGTTAATCAGTTAATATTGTAAGCAACTTTCGAAATAATTGCCCAAAAATATATCAGTTCACATTAATGTGTATCACTTAGAGTTTTCCGATTTTTAGATACCCCCCCCCCCGGGTTTTTGATACCATACAATAATTTAAAAAAAAAAACAAAATTATTATTTCAACTGCACAAAAATATTCGATATTCTTCGAAAAACTAACCTAATCAAAAATTCCTGTTGAACTATTCCGGCTCCTATCAATGTTAATTATTGAAATTTTTTTTCGACAACAGTTTTTTCGACAGTTTTGACATAAAGGTTAGAAAAACATACTATTTTTTTTCAAAAATAAATTTGTTGGCTTATTCACTCAGGAAGAGGTTTCATTCACCGCACTAAAAATTAAAAAATAATTAAATAATATATATTAATTTTTGTTGAATACATATTTGTTAATATTTCTCCTGCGATGTATTTTCTTAAACTCTCAATAGTTTTTCTATATGTTGGCCAAAAATATGTGTGTCTTTAAACCTGACTTCGTAAAATGTTTACTATCTATTATCGTTTTTATAATTCTGCTATTCTAGATTTTAACTAACTAAACCTGACCTAATTACCTAAATTGATCATATTTACTGTCCGTTTTTGTAATTTTGAGCAAGATTTGTTAATGATGACATTTTGTTAGGTTATGTAAAGGTATACATTCAGATCAATTCTGTAAAAAGTTACTGTGTAATAACGTTACTACAACATAAAATATTATAAAATAATACAATGATTTTCATTCATGATAGTAACTGACCTTGCTCATAGTGACGAATTTAGTAACTATTATCATAGTAACTGAGTTACAGAATTGGTCTGAATATCTGCGGTCTCTCCGATAGACTGAGATAACCAATGTGTTTATATGTCTGTCTCATTAAAACATCTCACTAGCTATAAGTTTAGAAAATTACCCACAACCCACAACGAACAACGTATTAAATTTAGAGGTCTGAACGGTTTCACGTCTTACCATATGATAAACTTTTAGTGACAATCAACAGAGTACAAGCTACAATCTATAAGCTATTGATTTAAGAGCTCTGAATGCGGCTTAATACTCCTTCGTTTAGTCTTTTCATTCAATGATCCCTTAGCTATCTGCACAATAACAGAAAGTGAAAATTCTCTGAACGTGGGAACGAAATCGGGATTTGAACCCGCATTCCTGTGCTTTGTAGGCAATCCTCTTATGAAGGAGCTACTTCAGTTCTGTCGTAACAGCTATATGTTATTTATAAAGCTACTGTTAATAATGCCGTAATTTTTCTTCTCATTTTAATCGATGGACATAAACTTCAAGAAAGAGAGAAAGGAATATAATATATCTAAGTGCACACCCATTTGAGCTTAACATAAAATCATAAATAAGAAATTTTAATTAGTTATTTTTTTCTTAACAACTTTCTAACAATATATTTTATGAGTTTGTTTACGAAGTTTTTAGAATATGAATTTTTAACTTTAAAGAATTTTAAATAAGTTAAATGAACCCGAATTTTACACCGAAACAAAAGTTTGAAAACTACTTGAAAATATTTTTTAAGCCCCAACTCCTATATTCTCACGCATTTCGAATTTAAAAATTAATAAAAACCGAATTGGTACCAATTTTTCGTCAAACGAATAAGTTTTCGGCGTAACGAAAAATTTTTTTCAATAAATAACTTATTTGGAATTTTATATAAACTATTTTATATATTTTTCGTTGCTTTAAATGAATTTTGTACGTTTTATTCAATTTTATTAATTGTATTGGTTGGTTAAAAGGGTGTAAATAACATTAATAATAAAAATAGCCCTTTAAAATGAATAAAAATAACTTTTTATGATATTGTAATCATATCTGGCATATTTAGTAACGATTTTGACCTTAATATGAAGGAAAACTGGGATTGGCCTATTTCTTAATATAGAAAAATCCATATTAAAGATATATCTTTTTAGAAACGTAACTAGCAGCTTTGAAAAATTATAGCAATACAAAGAAGGAAAAATTATAGAAGTACAAAAATATGGAAGAAGCAACTTGATGACTAGAACGAAGAAGAATACCGTTGAAATAAGACAATGGTTTCAAGTTGGTAGTATCACTTTACTAAAGAACCCCAGACACAAATCAAAAAAGAGTTCAAAAAAATATAGCGCGTGATAAATATAAACAAATATGTATTTAATAAAAGAATAAATATTTTTTTAAATTTTGAGTGGCATGCCAAATGAAACCTCTTAATGCGTGGATCAATAAACAAATTTTGATTTCTGAAAAATCTTTTTATTTTATTGGATTTTTGCCAAAATGTGTAAAAAAACTTGTGTCCCCCACCCTATCTCCCAAAGGGATTGATCGAAAAATCTAAAAAAGTCTCCGTAATGAACATTGATGGGAATCGAAATAGTTCAACAGGAATTTTTGATAAGACACATTTGTCGAAAAATGTTGATTTGTTTGTGTCGACGATAAAAAAACATATTAAATATATATATATATATATATATATATATATATATATATATATATATATATATATATATATATATATATATATATATATATATATATATATATATATATATATATATATATTGTGTGGTATCGAAAGAAAGCTCTTAAGACGTAGATTACGGAACGATATATAGTTTTTTGAAATTTCTTTTAACACGAATTTGGCCAAAAATGTGCAAAAGTTCTTGTCCCGCACCCTTTTACCAAAAAGAGTTAAACCAAATATCTTTAAAAAAAAATTATAGGTAATGTATATTGATCTGAGCCGAAAACGTACAAAAGCAATTCTTGATCAGATTGTGTTTTTGAAAAATATGGCAGTTTTTGTGTTTTTGAAAAAATGAATTATTTTTTTAATTCATGGTTAAATTATGGCTAATAATGTTATGGATTTTTTGTAATTATAGCTAAGATAGTGCGTTTATTTTTTGGAATTAAAAATATAAAAAAAATATATATTTTTTTAATAGTTGCGAACTGAGTTACTCACACCACACCACACTACACTCTACACGTAAAATATTTCTTATTAATCTAATGAAGACTTGAATGGGCAAATGCAGAAAAAAATGCTGGAAAATTTGGCAATTTATTTAACCCTTTACCGCATAGTGTGCCATATATGGCACATTCCGATATTTATTTTTTATTTTACTTTTAAAACTGAATTAGAACGTTACTTCATGAATGTTCATATATGCCACATATACAGCAATGGATCCTGCAGTATCTCAAGTAATCGGCTGCAATAGATTTGAGGATATCAAGCAGAATTTGCACTTCAACGATAACTCTGAATTTATTGGGAAAGGACAACTAGAAGATACAACATTTTCTTTCAAAAATTCGAGATCGACTGCTTTTGAACACCTAGCAATTGACGAGCAAATAATACGAAATCATTTTCTTTTGTAACATAATGTAGAATCATAATGTTCCATGTATGGCACAAACCCTATTTTCATAAAAATAATAATTAATATTTTAAATATATTTTTTTGATTAATTTTCCTCTCAATAAGAACCAATTCCTAATGCCCATGAATTATTTCGGTCAAAAATAAAAATTCATGCAGTAAAGGGTTAAATTTTGCTTAAAAAAATTAAATGGAAGCTCTTAGTCCGCAAATAACGAATAAAAGTGATTATCAAAAAAAAAAAAACTGTTGATTTTGATGTAATGAATATACCTAGACATCCAGTATTATGTTGGCTTCTTACACCTATTACATACCTGCAAAAAAATGTGTGAAAATTCACACTTCACTTAAATTTTTATTAATATAGATAATAAAATGGTAAAGTGTCTTAGATAATGTTATTCTTCTTAGGTGTATCTTTCGCTTTAGGTGGTCAATGTTAGTAACCTCGAATTTAATACACTTGCAGTGATTAGAGATGCGGATGATTTTGTATAAAGCGTCCAGTGTTGCCAAGTAGCAATCAAAGGGAGTAAAAAAGCCTCAAGTATATATCGGATGATTAGCCAATTCAACTTAGTGTTACTGTTTTGAACGTTCTTCTGAGGCACGCTACTGTAGGATAGCAATTTGCATTCGTTTCGATCTGCCGGTAACATGCATTATCTTTTCTGTGTGTCCATTAATTTAGTTAAGTATATAGGATAGGCAGTTTTATACATTGCAAACTGATAATATGCAAATATCGTGTATATGGAACGATGTTGTGTATAAAACCCCTTGGAAAAAATACATTATTTGCCCCGCATTACTTGATTATTTTTATTGGAGATGGGTAGTAATGGACCCAGGTCACGATATGGGTTGTGCCCTTTTCTACAATTCGGACCTATGCCGGTTATTATGTTGAAATATGGAGATGATACGAAATGATATCTACGGTTTAAAATATTGCTCTTTTACTTATGTATGCGAAACGGATACCCAACAAAATGAATACACTTACGTATACGGAAAACTCGTATTTTTGGGGCTTGTTTTGTATTCAAGAAGATTGAATTTATTTTATTTCATCTTTAAATATTCAATAAAAATATTTTTATGGTACGTAATATATTAAAGTAAGAACGAAAGTAAAATTTCATACATCTAAGAATCAGAAGGTCATGGGGAATATGCGATTTTAGCCAAATTTACAAGCATTCTGGAGACGGTAAAAGTTATTTTCAGTTTTATAGCTTTCATTCTGCCATTCATACTTTTGTTATTCGTGAATTGACGCGCGTTTAACATTGACAGTAATGTTTTGTTTAGACTTGTACTCTTTGTACTCTTATACCCTTTTCACACTAGAACTTTAAGACGAGTGAACTTAAAGTTCACCGATGTTTAACATCGGTATGCTTTCACACTTGATGTTTAAATCTCTGGTGCTGTCATCAGCTACAGTAATTTTGTCCTTAAGTTACCGTCATGAAATTACCAGTTTTGAACTGTCTGCGCAGACGCACATTTTGAATTATTATAAACAAATATGGATATTTCATTTCATTCTACAATAAAGACACTACAATAAAGAATATATTACACCTGTATTAACATGTAAGTCAATACATTTTATCTCAATTATTGTAGCTCTGTATTTTATTAAACACATTATTAAAATTAATAATTTTATTATAAAAATAAGTATAAACTTCTTATAACGTCGATATAATACAGTATTCTTGTTAATGCTAATATAAAATGTTGACCTCACAAATTCAAAGAGTATTTTTTTATAATAGAAATTATGTTGGTAATGCGGACGATGTTTAAGACGCAGATCTCTGTCTTAAACATCGCTTGTATTTAGACGAGGCCATACGGTTTCACATTAGCGTTTAAAGACTCATTCACTTTAACATCCGATCTTAAAGTTCTAGTGTGAAAAGGGTATTACAACGAATTTTTACAAGCCGTAGTGACGTACAGAGCCGTAACAATCTTTTTGGCGCCCTTGGCAAATAAACTAAATTGATAAAATTTACTTCCTTAAATCCAAGAGAAGAGCAAAGAAAAAAATCCTCACCTCCCAAATACAAGTAAAGCAAAAAAAAATTGCAGATTTTCACCTGCAATGGCGCCCCTCATCAGGCCTCGCGCCCTTGTCAAACCTCGCGCCCCTGGCAAATGCCCCGACGCCATCCCGCTGCTACGGTTCTGGTGACATATATCACGCCGCATGGTATAAAATGTGGTTTCTGATATTGCTTTCAACGTCTTTGTATGCGGACAGGCCCTGAGAGAGCTTCAAAAATATTGCCCTCCTAGCCCCCTCCTCTTTATCTGGGCCTGTATGCGGAACCTGTATGGAACTAGGAGCATGGTGAAGCATCATAGGACGCATGCAACAAAACTGCGTCTGTAGAATTGCAAAGAAGCATGCAATACCGTAGAGTCACAACCGATTGTCTAAGCAGCGTTTAATGATTTCTTTGCTTGAGACTTTGCTTGCAGACTTTCATACAATTATAGATGCACGGTGATACACAAGATCGCATGTAACTGTATGCAAAGTCGCAAAGCGTGTACTTGTTTGTATGCGAGAAGCATGCAGGCCGCATGCGGGATGGCAAATTTAAATTGGACATAAGCAGTATATTGTTAGGGTTAGGGGCACACCCAAGACTTTTTCTTGGGGGAGGGGCGGTAGAAGACAATATTGTCTTACAGAAAACCAAAATGGACTTTACCTTCAAAATTCCAGTGATGATAAAAACAAAAGGACCTGTCTTCCAAAATGCGAGTGATAACAAAAAATAAAGTCCTTGCTTTAAAAAATATTTCCTTTCATATATATTAAGTTTAAAAAAAAAGTTCAAGAGCACTAGTGAAGGAGTGAAATCTCAAGTGTGTTCCTTAAAAACGCTAGAAACACATGTTTTTTTGGTGCTTGGTGGGAGGGGCTTAAGCCCTTGAGACCCCACGTTCGTGCCTTGGTACGGCCATGGTTAACCAGAAATCAACTAGGCGAACGACTTTGGAACAGAATAATCGTGAAACTTCTGGAAGACGCATAATGCAATTCACAAGCGACGAAATATATTGACTTGGTTAGCGACGGGATTTACTGACTTAGTTAGCTAGTCTGGGATACACAGTGATAAACTGACGAGTTTAACTGTGGAGTAACTGTGATCTTAGGGCCGGTTTCTGAAAGCTTAGTTAACTATAACCAAATAGTTAGAAAATGGTTTCTATGGTTACTTATAAGATTGTTATATTGTAACCGAGTTTAACCAAAAGATTAAACTCTAGATTAAGGCTAAGCTTTCAGAATCCGGCCCTTAGTGTAGTGACTAGAGGTATTCAGACCAATTCTGTAACGCAGTTACTATGATAATAGTAACTAAAATTGTCACTATGAGCTAGGTCAGTTACTGTCATGAATGAAAGTATTTATACTATTTATAATATTTTATCTTGTAGTAACGTTACTGCACAGTAATTTTTTACAGAATTGATTTGAATGATTATATATGTGATATTTTTGTTCCGACTATTTAGCTATATTAATAAATATTTAAACTCACAACAAAATAATGTTTTATCCTTACGTAGACGTATTGCCCACGTAGCGTTGCAAGGATAACATGGATAACGTGCGATTTAAAAAAAAAATCGTCTGGGTAAGCAGTGGAACAGAAAGACAGCAATATGGACCATGTTGGAGATAGTCAAACAAAAATAAAAACTATTTATCATTCATTTTTGACAATTTAGCAAGTTTAAAGAATTTGTATAGTATTAGTTTGAATTAATACTACAAGAGAAATCTTACAGATGGTGTTGTAGTCCATCCAATAGGATATCTTTACAAAAAATCAGCTGTGGCCACCACAGGACCGACCGCCATCATAAAGTACTTATATAAATTACATTCTAGCAGCAGAGTAGAAATAACGTGACCTAATATTTTCTAACAGAGATATTATTTATCATGACCATGGAAACGTTACATATAAATATGAAAAAATTGAGACTTGGAAATAATTTCGAAAAATTTTACAGAAATTATTCGAAATTTTTCGTTTTATCCAAAAAACGTCTCAAATAAAAGTTATTAATTATTGCTTTTATAGCAACTTTTGTTCAATAAAATTTTTCGAAATATTTTTCTGTTGTGAAATGTTCACAAAAATCTTAAAATCGAGACGAGTAAACTCCCGTTTTTAGTCAACCGATTTTTACCAAAAGTTGATCAACTTGATGGCAGAAGCTTAAATATGAAGTTTCATAAAAATCCTTACAGCCGAATTTGACAGACAGACAGACAGACAGACAGACAGACAGACAGACAGACAGACAGACAGACAGACAAACGGACAGACAGACCGACAGACATCATGCTAAAAATAGACAAAACGTTATGTAGGGACCTCAATTCGTGGAGATCCATCGAAATCTCGAAATGTCAAAATCGGTATGATCACAATACCTCCCTTATATATGTTGGCGGTCGGTAAAAATAGAATAAAAGTGGAAGAGACAAGAGTTTTTAATGTTTTATATTTTAATGTCACTTAATCGTGTGTAAAGTGTTATCTTCACCCCTTTATAAATATGATTTCATTTGTGACATGTTATATGCGTGTATTTCAACAGTAAAGAACGCATAAAAATAAAATTATGGAAATCGTCCGATAAAATGAGGTGTAAAAAAATCAGGAGTGTAAACAAGATGAGAGACAAGGGAGACAGGTAATGTTAGATTGAAGAGAATTACATGAAACTATGGCCAGTGCGAATTAATGCATGTTTTGTTGAGATTAGCAGTGTACACCTTCAGCTTCCAACATAATTTCATGTAATTTTCATATGAGTCGACCGACCGGACGTAATGCTGTTCACATTAATCCTTAATACGTCCAAATTAAGTGCTGTGTTAATTTGTATTAAGTTACTAATATTAAACAAGATACATGGTTAGACACGAAGACGGGAGTTCACTCTGAGAAAAACTTCATAAAGAAACAGGAATAAGAAATAAAAACAAAAATTTTATAGCTTCTTTTAGCTATACGACTACCGCATAAATCTTGCTTCCGTGTGCATATCTAACCAGGGATGGGGAGTCGGACTCGGAAGTCGGGAGTCGGGAGTCAGGAGTCGAGGAGTCAGGAGTCGAGGAGTCAGGAGTCGGAGTCGAGTGTCGGAAAAACTATCGACATCCGACTCTTTGATT
This sequence comes from Liopterus haemorrhoidalis, assembly GCA_963971575.1. Taxonomy (NCBI): domain Eukaryota; kingdom Metazoa; phylum Arthropoda; class Insecta; order Coleoptera; family Dytiscidae; genus Liopterus; species Liopterus haemorrhoidalis. Next base: position 9,761,604 of record OZ020618.1, on the reverse strand, counting down.
CAAATTATATCAAGGATGATGACAAACCAAAAACGAATAGAAAATACCGATATTACCAGAATTTTTGAAAGAACGTAAACGGGCACTTTTTTTTCTTTGTTAAGGGGGGGGGGTAATTTTTTTTTTTTTTTCGATGAGCATGTATTTGTTTATATTTTTAGGGGGATATGTTTTTTAGAAGTTTTAGTATTTTTCCTATGTGCGGGTCAAAGAGTTGTATAAGCATACCAAATTTCAACTCTCTAGGTTTAGCCGATTGGCTACAATTTTTACCGAACAGACAGACAGACAGAAAGACGACAAAATGACGGTATAAGGGTTTTTTGGTCATACCTACAAAATCGTAAAAATGGATATGTGTAAAAATAAAAAATCTTTACTGCCTCATCGTATTAATCAATTTATGTCAATCAAATTATGAACTGGATAACTTGGAAAACCAATATTGAATATTTATAATTTCGATTTCGTTCTTTAAGGGGGGGGGGGGGAGGTGTAGGGTCTGATAACCACATTTTAAGCATATTTTTGTGATTTTTTTTTTTCAAATCTATGGTTAAATTTATTCATTTTCAAACTAAGTACATATATAAAGTTTTGAAGAAGATACAAAAAAATTTTGAAGGCAAAATATGGCGAAATGAGCCAGCTGTGGTAAATCTTCTCAGACTCCGGGAAAAAAATTAGAGTTTGCGGTGACCAGCATAACTCGTCACTGGATCATCTGAAATCAAAAATCCAAAAAGATTTTGTTAGTTTATGAGTTTGCCGAGGTAATGATGTTGTGTTTTTATTTTTAAAATGATTTTTCAGTTTTTAGCATTACTTAGAAGACAAAAAAAATTAATTCCCCAAAAATTAAAAAACTAAAAAATGAGTATATTTGTGATTGTTAAATAAAAAAAAAACATGAAAAAAAAAATATCTCAACGTCGTTACCTCAGCAAACTCATAAACTAACAAAATCTTTTTGGATTTTTGATTTCATATGATCCAGTGACGATCTCTGCCTCCACTTTTATTAATATAGATATTTGAATCACATGTTATGTTTCTCTTTCATGGCTTACTCTTAACTTATTCTTTTTTAATCGCACGATATATTCCCAATAAGCTAGGTAGTGCATTAAAAACCCTATAAAAAATTCTTGCACGCCACTGTTTAAAATATTCTTAAAAAAGATTTTAACCTTTTTAAATAGACTAGAAAAATCCATAAAGCTAATTTATATAGAGACTTAAATGTATAAAAGACACATGTCCAATAATAATGATTATTTAAAATCACTAACATATTCCGTCAATTGTGGCCAAAACACCATCTCTATCTCATTGAACCCGAATGGTCGAGATGATCCGAGTTCGATTCCAGCCTCTCCGTGCATCCGAGAGAACTTTGTCTAAATTAAATTCTATATTATTAAACAGGGAACACAGTCGGTGCATTATTAAATTAGCAATCAGGTTTGTGGGAGGAGACGTTGGGGGGAAACAGGGGTTCACGGTGGGGTTAAGGGGGGATATGAAGGCAAGGAGGCACGGTCGCTGGGGAATCGATTACACCAGCGGTTCCGCAACAAAGTCAATTAAGCGGATGAGTCGCGAATTATTGGATTTAAGACCAGAAATGAAATGAGTTATAAAATAAAGTAATATAGAAATACAATTTTATTATAGATTACTATTAGGTGTACTGGAAAGTTCTTTCGTTTTTATTATTAGTGCAGTATGCAGTAGGTAAAAACAAATAAACCAGTACATATACCACAAAAAAAAAAAACGCGCTGTCTTTGTTTATTGTATCCCTGCTGACCCCGCATTGTTTTCGTTAATATTCAAAACCATCACAGGGCTACCATAAGCGATTGACTATCTATTTTCGTTCTTATTATGATAAGTAAACAATTGTAATACATTTCTTTAAAACAACTCAATTTTACTATCACAATTCCTTTTATTCAGTGGTTATAAGCATTTTTCTTTTTAGAAATTTTATCTAACAATGATTTAATCGCCCAGATCATCCACATAATTATGTAGGTTTTATCTCTTTTCAAAGAATCTAAGAACGTTTCTTTTTCTTAAAATCAAGAGCTTGTTGTGAAATTCTTTGTTTTATTTTCCTCATCAACAGATTCATATAATGAATAAGTTTTTATTTTACTTTTATACTATTTTATGTTTTCTTTGATGCTGTTATTATGGAGTATTAAAATACTTTTATAGTTCAGCCGTTTAATATAATTCTTGAGGTTTTATTATTATATTAATAACACAGAATAAAATTTTAAATATCAGATAAAATTCAGAAAAAAACTAACTGCATTCGAAAGACATCTGTTAAATGCTTATAGCATTAAATAAGCTAATTTTAAAGCATATTTTTTGAAAAATACCTCGGCTAACGAACTAACAAATAATTCGGCAAACGAATACATATATTTTTTTCCCGCAAGGGATATTTTGTCTGCAGTAACTCCCCTGTAACTCCCCAAATATTCATCTAACTGAAAATTAATTTAACAAAGTCATTAATTTATAAACAATCTGTATTATAAACCTATATATTTTGCTATTAAGCCAAAAATAAGGGAGATATTTAAAGTTTTTTAATAAAATAATTTTAATTTCCCCCCCCCCCAAAATTCTGAAATTTTGATCAACTTTTTTTTTTACTCCGATTTTAGCCAAAATATAGTTTTAAGCTAATTTTAGGGTGAGGATTATAAAAAAAATATTTAAAGAATTCATGCTTTCTTATACTCTATCTCTGAAAGCCTGATAGTAATAAATCATTTTTCAGGCAGTTACCAGTGGCGTGCACATTTTAAACACGTTTAAATTGGTTTTGTGTATTTCTATATTACTATTTATCATTTTATTAAACGCACGCCTGTGACCATATTTATCATATCATTAAACACACCCCTGTGACCATATTTTTCCACAAAATTTTATGGTCAAAATTTTATGGCCTATTGTGTTTAACCCTAGTTCGTATTCCCATATACTATGTGCGGCACACTCGTTTGTTTTTAACAATATTTCGTTTCAAACTATTCATATTTTGTCGCTTTTGTTTTACCGCTTCTGTGTGATAATACAATAACTTTTTACAAATAATAAATTATATTACTATCAGACTTTCGGAGATAGAGTATAGTTTTTGAGTTAGAACCGATTTGGAGCAGTTGTTTTGTCTATAATTCCAAATCTTTTGCCCAAACTTCAAAATGGACCAAATTTTGTCGATCTATGTGCAAAAATACATATTTGTACAAATTTTCAATAGAATCGGAGGCAAAATTTTTTTGCCTAAAAATCACAATTTTTTTAAGGTCTACCCCTTACTATTTTTTCGATTTTTGGCCATTTTCAAGGGTTTTGGATTATTACCCATAAAAAACTTAATTATTAATTTATTAAAGCCCAATTTTTTTTAGACTCAACAATGTAGGAGAATTTTAAAAATTCAAAACGCAGATTTCTATCCTTATCCATCTTTTAGTTACAATTTATTAAAATTTTGAAAAAATTTAAAAAAAAAATTAAATTTTCAAAAAAAAAAATGTTTCAAAATATGCTGTCAAGTTAATTAGGACCTTAAAATTTCAAAAATTTCAACCGCAGGTCATTGTCGCATTTCTTTTTTAAGATACGTCCATGTGAAGATGAAAATTTCTATAAATCACACTATATTAAAATCTGGCATAATTTTAAAATATGAAAAACGAATAAGGCCTCAAATTTTTTCTAGACTAAATAAACTACGAGAAAACCAAAAATTCTAGCTTCAGGTCGTTTTGTCAAACATTTTTTGAGTTACGATTTTTTTTTAAACAAAATTTTCACAAATAATGTAAATCATGCCATTATAAAAATTGTCATAATCTCAAAACGCATAAAACCATTAAAGCCCCAAATTTTTTCTAGACTAAATAAACTACGGAGAATCCAAAAAATCCATCCTGAGGTCGCTATCTCTAACCATTTTTGAGTTGTGCTTTTTTTAATTCATGATTTTAACAAATAATGTAAATTATGTCATTAAAAACAAATGTAATCTTAAAACGCTTTAAACGATTAAAGCCCCAATATTTTTCTCGACAATATACTAAATTATACTAGTTTTCCATTATACACTATTATAAACAATTTTATTTATATATATATTTCGTTTAAATCAATAATAAGGGAGATATTTTAAGCTTTTTAATAAACAGTTTTAACCCTAAAACACTCTCCTAGAATAAAATTTTTGAAATGCCTTATAGCCTATGTTCGAATCCTGATTGTACTCTATCATCATACGAAATTATGTCAAAATATGTCCAGCCGTTTTTGCGTGAATCTCAGACAGACAGACAGACAGGCGATTCTCTCTTTGGCGATGTAAAACGCACTGATCGTTGACAACGCGGTACACAGTGGCGCATCGAGGAATTTTTGTTGGGGGGGAGAAGACAAAATTATTAAAATTATGAAAATATAAAGTGATGACCCAAAACAGAAGGTCCTCACTTCTAAAATACAAGTGGCAACCAAAAAAGGTCCTCATATCTATTTTTAAAATTTTCTAGTGTGTTTGTGTGTTTTTATTTTTAATTCCTTCCTCTTAGGTGGAGGGGGGCTCCCTGGCTGCACCACTGGCGGTACAAATAGATATTCATATTTATCTGGTACTTTATCCATTTAATTTGAATAAATTATCAACAAAAGAATATAAAATTACGCATAATATTTTGGGTTCATTGACATATTTGACACTTTTACAACGGCAATACTGCTCCAATTTCCAATAAGAGCAATACTGTATTCTAGCGTTTGAATGTACTATAGTTCCAGTTATTTCCCTATTAAATAATTTATATGGGAAAGGTTCAATAACAGGTCTAATTTCATCTGAATGCGACTGTTTTGAAACGTTATAAATCGCTTTTGATCGTTGTTATGACTTAAATTTAAAAAGTATACGTTCCACAAGATCTCAACATAATTTATGTGTACTTACTTAGTTGTAAGTAATGGCCACCCAAGAAAACATATTGTTATTTGACATACCTGAAACAAAAGAACACATTATATTAGTGATATATTATTATAAATATATAAATCAAGATTTTACAAAAAAAAAAGATTGCAGCTTACAAATAAATCAAAATATGTTTTAAGTTGTATTTTATGAAATGACATTTAGTACACGCACGTTTCGACTCGTATTACTTCAGAATTCAGACAGTTAGCAGCTGACCCGATTTCAATAGACCTGCCAAGTGATTTGTTTTTATTTTTTTTTAATGATTACTAAGCAGTATTTATACACATTGGCATATTTAATGATTACACATTATGATTTTGGCAAAAAAAAGCTTCAACATTTTCAAATTTCCGCCATTGTGACGTAGTAGCTGCCGATACCAACAATAGGACTCTTAAAATAGTTTTTTTTTTGCTTTTGTTTGCTTAAATGACGTTTTTACACAAGTCTAAAACCAGTGGAGCCAGCCAGTCTATTAAACTTTTAGACTTGCTTGCTGTAAATTTGGTGGCAGCGGTGGGATAGGAAAATATCTTTATGCAATTGTTAATTTTATTTAACTTTCGATGTTTCCACCATTTGTCTAGCTACATGCACCACTGTATACAAGGATACATTGTATAAATTTGTAAAAAAAAATTGTAAAAATAAAAAAAACTTTATACTAATTTACTAAGGACAAATTTACTAAGGACTCCGTTACTAATTAACTAACGGATTTATACTAAGAAACAGTGGTAGTTTTAAGATATCTACAACTTGGTTACTGTACTGTGCACTAGTTCGACCTAAATTTGACGCGAATACAATCTGGAACCCAAAAACAATGTCCCACAAAAATCAAATAGAAAAAGTACAAAAGAGATTTGTAAGAAACCTGACCCTGAAATTAACCGGAAAATATCCTTTTCGTATCTCTTATGCAAACCAGTTAAAAAACCTAGCTCTCAATAATAGCAAGAAATTTCAAACATTAGAATGGAGACGCAACATCCACACTTTGAATTTCGCGTTTAAATTATTTAATAATAAAACAGAATTTCTTCAAAATTTAAACATTCGAGTCCCTGACATAAGATTGAGAATAAAAAATATTGATGTGAAGTGTGAATTTTCACACATTTCAGGGTTTTGCAGGTATTTAGTAAGTGAATGATGATTATTTGGGATGCCAAAACAAATTTTATATATATATATTTTTTTTGTTAATTTTGATTCGAACGCCTAATACCATATTTAGGTTTCTAAATATGTGCAGTATTTTTTTTTTTATATATATAGCAAGGTTCTTTAAGATTTTGAAAATTGCGCCTATGGCTTTCATTGGTTGTTATAAGCTCCGCCCCTCTGATTTCGTGTACATTGAAACAGAATTTAATCATAATTTCAACAATTTCCACTGGTTATTAAATTTACTCTTTTAAAAATTAAATGCAATATTTGCCAAAATATAACTAGAATTTTGAAAAAATAATTTAAACATAAAAATGCAAAAAAAAGCAAAAAAAATATTGTCTCTTCTCGTGGGGATCGAACTGACTTACTTGGGTGAAAAAGACAGCGCAAGTACCACTACACCAAGATAAGCCTTCCATTCGAGCGTGTTACAAAGGTATAACTTGTGTACATTATTAGCCAAAAAACATAAAAAATGCGTTTTTTTTCCAAAAACATAATCTAATCAAAAATTCCTGTTGTACTTTTCCGGTTCACACCAATGTACATTACTTAGAATTTTTTCAGATTTTTAGTTTAAACCATCTGGGCTATAGGGTGTGGGACAATTCTTTTTTTGCACAATTTTGGCAAAAATCGCTTCAAAATAATAAATTTTGCAAAAATAAAAATTTTATTGTTAATCCACGTACCAAGGGCTTGCATTTGATACCCTACTCAGAATTATAAAAAAATATTTTTATTTTCGATGAGCACATATTTGTTTATATTTTTAGGGGGATATGTTTTTTAGATGTTTTAGTATTTTTGCTATGTGCGGGTCAAAGAGTTGTATAAGCATGCCAAATTTCAACTCTCTAGGTTTAGCCGTTTGGCTACAATTTTTACCGAACAGACAGACAGACAGACAGACAGACAGACAGACAGACGACAAAATGACGGTATAAGGGTTTTTTGGTCATACCTACTAAACCCTAAAAATGATCACTTTTTCAAAACTTCAGAATCTATGTCACCACTGAATAAAATGTTGAGTCTAGTAAACAAGCAAGTCTCTGATAGAGATGTAGATATCTTTTACGACAATTATAGAAAGTTTGTTAATATAAAAATCAATTAGACTAGTTATATTACAACTTATTGTTTCATTCGTTATTTTATTCATTATTAGTATTTCTATATTATTGTTATTATAATTGTATTGTGTTTTTTCCCAGTACTATGTAACTTGTGCACTACAGTCCACGGACCGTGGGATATCTTCTTGCGAGCCGGATTTGTACCGGGAGCCATAGTTTGGAGACCCCTAGTCTAAACGAAGAGCTGATATTAAGTCAATTCTAAATGAAGAAAGCATGATGATTTTCAACTCAGTTATCAATGATTTGTTTATATTTTTAAATTAATTCTTTAGGAAAAAGGATCTGGGAAAATAAAACTGGACAACCGTCAGCACTCAGGGAAACCTAGTAAAAGGTGGAGGAATCAAGTAACAATATTTACAGAGTATTGGTATATAAGATGAAAAGACGTTGAAAAAATCAAAATACCCCCAATTTTTGTATATATTAGCCATGATAATTTGGCTTCTGGCAAAAGAGATTTTATCAAAGGATTTGTGGAATAAAAAATAAAGTTTTCTCCGTATACATATAATAAAAAAGATGGTACTATTTCATTATCATGTAAAATATACACATGAGAATTATAACGATGAGATGTTGTATTATAAATTATATCCTTTGAGCAAGTTAAATTATTGTTATCGTGGAGAACAGAAGCTCTGCTATGTAGCTTTATAAAATTCAGAAATTGATGCATAGCGTGAACTAAAGGTATACATAAACACAATCAGTTAAAATTTTATCATCACATACACGATAATATTTTGCATGATTTTATATTATTCCACTACATAAATTTTATTAAGAATTCTTGGTTAGTAAATCCTTTACTACATAAATCATTACAATTTATTTATGCACTTGCAATGGAAAAACAAATGTTTGTTAATAGCTATTTATGCACCAAGGGTGTTACTAAGATTATTACGCCCGAAAGCGACGTAATACAGCCTCAGGGCCTTTCATATCTCATTTGTTATTTACTTAACAGCAATATCGAGTATGAGAAAAAACTATTCCTCTCTGTTTAAGGCAGTTTTTAATAAGATATATTTTGGGGAGCTATGGACAGAGCCGCAGTAAGGGGGGGGGGCGAAGGGGGCGACGGCCCTTCGCGCACTAAGGAAAAGGGCGCTATTGCGAAGACGAGGACCTTTTTTTTTTGCTCATCACTTGGATTTTTGGAGGTGAGGACCTTTTTTTTTTGCTCATCACCTAAATTTTGAGAGGTGAGAACCTTGTTTTTATTTGCTAAGGGTGCCAAAACACGGCTCTGCCTCTAGCGCAAGTTTTTCTTACTGCGGCTCTGGCTATAGAGACATCTACCTTTTAACGAAGTATCTCACTTATTATTTACTTAACATCAAAAATATTCAAAAAAGTAGTCTAGAAACCTCCTCCTTAAGATTTCATAGGTTGGATTGCAGCATTTCTCCATGCTATCTGTTCTCAGTTAGTCTTTTTAGTGCCACGTACGTCTTGCAATTCATGCCTTCCATTATAATGTTTTTCCCTCGACTGTTCCTTCCAGTATCATTTTCACAAGGCCTTCGTGCGTTATAATATGGGCAATCCAAATCCCTTATATTCTGCAACATTCTCCACAGACATGGTTCCTCTTCAATTGCATTTTGCCGCAATACTTCTTCGTTTGTCACTCTATCTATCAATCGAATTTTCCACATTCTTCGATAGCACCAAATTTCGAATCCTTTTATTCTCTTTTTTTTCTGTCGCTCCTAGTATCCAAGTTTCACTTCCGTACAGTAAGATGCTCCAAAAAAGGTCTTTAACAGGCTTTTTCTCAGTCTTTCATTTGTTGTTAGATATGAAAATATTTCTTTTTTTTTATTAAATGCCACTTTTGATTGATTTATTCGGCTCATCAATTATCTTTTGCATCTTGCATCCTTTACATCTCTTGCATCTCTTGAACTCTTTAACACTTTTGAGTGGTTTACCGTCCAGCAATATTTGAGCCTCAGTTCTGTATTTGCTTATCACCAATACTCTTGTTTTAAGTTTGTTTATATTCAAACCGCATTAGGTGTTAAGGGTGTTCTTAATTTCCACCAATATTGCTGTCAGTTCTTCTACACTTGTTGCTAGCACCGCAATGTTATCCGCAAAACGAACCATTACAACTTTCTCTCCCTGTGTCATTACGTCTTCAGTTAAGTGGAGAACAGAATGCAACGACTTCTACGGCGCGTTGACGGCGTTCGGACGGCGCTATCTGTCAGAGGAAAGTTAAAATCAAGCTGTCGTACGCAAGTGCACAGAATAAGCAACGTCCTACAGGCGCTCGAACGCCGTTGATACTGAATGTTCGTCAACTTCCAACTTTTGACGCCTAACACCTAACCTCAGTTTTTACTGAATGGTAAAGTGTTTGTATGTATAAATAACTTGTATACAACATAAATAACATCACACACAAGTCTTCATCATCCATTATAATTTTAATAAAAGAAAGCGCACGTATAACACAGATATAGGTTGTCACGTGACACTTTGACGGCGTTAAAAATGATTGCATTGTGTGCAGGCGAAAATTCAACGGCGCTAACGCAACGCCGTCGCAAATGACGTCGCGCTGACGGCGTAGTGTGCTGTGCAATCTGTTCCAGGCTTTAGGTTTAACTTTTCTCTCACCTCATCTAGTCCTATTTGAATGCAAGCGTTAAATAAAATGGGAGACAGTGAGCATCCCTGTCTAACTCCCTGATTGATCTTAGCTTCCTGCTTATATTCACTGGATCTCATCACAGTTTTTTTCATCCTGGTACAATCTTCATATCACTCTTCGGTCCCTATACTTCACACCTGCTTCTTTTAGTATCCTAAACAATACTTCCCACTTTACGTTATCGAACGCCTTCTCCAAATCAATGAAGGCAATAAATGAATAGTTTAGAATAAAGAAACAATTATTTTCTGTTCTACTTGAAATTGAAATATCTCACTTATCATTTTACGTAACAGCAAAAATGTACATTACAAAAACCGTTCCAGCTAGTACATTGGGAGATTGGGAGTTTGGGAAAATATTATAGAAATGGCATTAGTTCAAAAATATTTACGAAAAGATTTTTTAATATTAGATGCACAATGAATTTAAAACATTGTTAAAAATTTCTCGTTATAAACCCTTATTTACCAAAGTATAATACTTCAATTTAAACCAAAAACTAATAATACATCCCCAATATTTCAAAGTACAATCCATTACGTAAATAGGTAACTTTAAATACACCCTAACTCTCCATGAATCGATGGCGATAAATACCTCAATCGCATCCCCTTTACCCGCCCTACTCGTACCTCCCGCGTACATTGATCACCGCCCGGCATTGTCTTCTGTTTGGCCATGTGATCAAGTATATAATGCCTTGTTTGGCCTGGGCTTAACATAGTATGCCTAACTGCTTAACTCCCAGGCCTCTATGAGACTTGTTCATGAAATATGGCAAGATTCGGCCGTCCTTAAAGATATAGATATGGTAACGGAATGTTTTAAGGAATTTTAGGAATGGAGAAATATAACACGAGTTTGAATATTAAAGCCTCATTTTTAATAGATCCACAGCACAAGTGCGTAGTTTAAGGATGAAGATATATGAGATTGTTCGTTTATTATAAACAAATGAGGAGCTTATTTCCAAAACGTCTCTTGTTCAATTTATAAAAAAAACATTTTATTAAGTAGGATTATTATGTGTGCAGAATTTTAAATAAAAAATGCCAGTGTTGACTGTTCGGATATATATCGGTAACTGGTAATGTTGCTAACATAGATAACAGAGAACATAGGGCCGGTTTCTGAAAGCATAGTTAACTATAACCAAATAGTTAGAAAATGGTTGCTATGGTTACTTATGGGATTGTTATATTGTAACCGAGTTTAACCAAAAGATTAAACTCGGCTAATCTTTCAGAAACCGGACCATAGAGAACGGTTGTTAGTAAGAGATCGTGAGTCATATAGATCAGATGATTTATGAGCTTTTTGGAGTAAAAATAAGCTCTTAAGTGAAGGAAAAGTACGTGACTATTTGTAAAATATAAAACTTGTAAAATAACTAAGATTATATTAGGTGAACAACTTTGCATCCGCCGTTTTCCTATAGATGGCTTTAGTGGTAAGTAGTGGTCGAAATAAATAGATCATAGACGTCATGCAATAAACTTGGGCATCTGTCAACATAACCCCATAAAAACATTAGTCGATTTGTGTCTACATCATAAAGTTATTCTCGATTGAAAATATCACTTTACGAGCCATATTCTCGTCATTTGCGGGAGGTTTTTATTTTCTGCTTCAATATGATCTGCGACTGAGGCTCATCGATTGCTTTCAGATACTTATGGTGAGGCCGCTATTAGTGAAAGGACGTGTCGTGAGTGGTTTCAACTCTTTAAGAAAGGTGATTTTCACATCGAAGACCGGCATAGCGCTGGCAGAAAGAAGGTGTTCGAAGATGCAGAATTTAAAGAATTTGAGGCATTACTTGATGAATACGTGTCAAAGTCAAGAAGAATTGACACGATCATTGGGAGTGACTCAACAAGCTAATAAGGCTAATAGCCAAAGCTGCTAAAGCCAACAAGCAAAAGAAAACAAAAATATTGATTAAAAATCTAAATTTAAAGTTAAAATGATAAAACTTAGTTTCAAGTCCTTTACGCTACCAGATATTAGTGTTGGTACTTGTCTAGTTCTGTCTGTTTGTTTCTGCTTCCTATTCTGTCACATATGTTAGCATTGGGCGTACTTTGTAAATTCGCATGTGCATTTTCCAAATTGTTATTTAAAATGAATATTAACCATGTTCAGATATTGATATATCTATCAAGTATAGTGTTTTAATCTGGTATAGAAAGGCTTGCCGTGTGCTGTACTCTAGCGGAGTGCGGTGGCCGTTGAATGATGGGGTTGAAGTGTAACATGTGGGCATCCGTAACCTAATAAAGGCCGACTGCTTGGGCGGTAGCTGCGGGAGTCGAGCTAGAAACGGGGCACCTCAAACGGTGGCTTAATTATTGATTATCGTAGATTAGACAATACTATTTTTCTATCGCTTCCAATATCGTCATGGGAGGCAAAGGAGACATAGCCTCCCTATTTTATCATCAACTCTTTCCTTCCTCAGAAAGTTAGGATACATGCGAGTCCTGTTTCTTGTATTGTAGATATGTATATCGGCATAAGTTTGATTTTCTCTCTCCGTTTTGCGGAGGTATAATAGACAAGGGTACATATATATTGAGGGTACAGTCATTGTTTTTAATATGTTAAATTGACTTCTACAGTCGGACCTGTAGGGTATAGACGTTAGAAGTATTATTGCACACCTTTGCAGAGAAAACACTCTTGAGTCTGATGAAGAAAGACCCCATTCTTAAATGGCGTACGAAATTTCAGAATGGAATAACGCATAGTACGTTGTCATCAAAACATCTTTTGTAACAGCGTTAATTAAATTCCTCAGGAGGAACATGGTTGAGCACAGTCTGCCAGCCAAAATTTTAACATGGTGATTCCACGCCAGACTGGGATCAACATGCACTCCGATAAACATGATCCTGGTTAACATGGTCATTTTTTCTTAATGTCAGTAGTATTTCTTGGGTTTTGCCGTAGTGGTGTCGTCTGCATACAAAATACTGGGATGATCAATATGTCAGAAAGTCATTGATATATATTAGGAACAATAAAGGACCAAGTATGGAACCCTGTGGGACACCTGTATCAACAATTAAGAGATCGGAGTGATGGTTACGGAGAGAGACGACCTGTTTTCTATCTTTTAGGTATGATTTCAAAAGATCGCAACTGTTCTTATCAAACCTATAGTATTCTAGTTTTTTTATAAGAATCTGGTGAGATACACAATCAAATGCTTTAGACAAGTCTAATAGGGTTGCCAAGCAGAACTCACCAGGTTCAAAGCCCTCAGATATCTCATTTAGCAAAGCTAAAATAGCATCTGTTGTGGATTTGTTAGCTCTGAAGCCAAACTGCATATTATGAAATAATTGATTATTTTCAAAATGAGATGTTTAGACATTATTTTTTCAAAGAGTTTGGATAGTATAGTACATAGAAATACAGAGAGAATAGAAGAATATCTTCAGCACAAATATAAAATTAATGGATATCAGGAACATGCATCGAATGGCAACCAACAGGCTGCCAAAAATGTACAAATATCAACCAACAAGAAAATGTACTTCAATCGGCCAAAATTAAAAAATTAAAAGGCTAACGTGGAGACATAACAAGCAACGATGGATAATACATGACGATTATGATGATGAAAATAGTTGAAGAAATGTTACTATATATATAAGCTGTATATCATATTTTTTCTTTGTAAATTACAAATTTTATCATAGCTGTATTATTTATGATACCCTCTAAGAAAAACTAAAACTCCGCCCATGACGGAGATCTTATAGTTGGTGCAAGCCGCCTTGGAGAGTAATTGCAGTGATTCTTGGTTTAAAATGCAACAGCAGCAACGATGCAATTGATAGAAATTCTCTAGTTGCAACTGTTCAAGATGATTATAACTTGAGGGAAAACGTGCAACATTTCAAATAAATAAATCAAAAGAATTATCAGAAACACCATTAATTTCAAATTGCGAAGAAGATTTGATAATAAAAATATGCATATATTAATACGGTCTAATACTGTTAAAATCAAAGAATGCCAAGATTCAATGCTCTAGATTCGAACTGTAACCAATCTAAACAAAATTAAATTGGTTAGGACGCTTATATTTTTTATGTATATTGTCGAAACGTGGACATAAAAGCTTGGACATAGCAGGGGATAGATACACTGGATACATAGTGCTAACGAAAATTGCTTAGGATTCTTTGGACAACTCAACACACGAACAAATCGTCACTTAAGGAACTGCATGTTGATCATCGACCATCAGTAGTAGTGTAAGCAATATCATGAGATAAAGGGATGACTCAATCAAAAAAATGGTAATCCTAAGAAAAGTTGAAGGTCTGGACCTCCGGGAAGATCATCAAGATGGCTTGACAAAGTGAAAATATTGCTGCAGGAAAGTTTCCATCCAAATTCGTGCGATCCAAAATCGGCAGAGGATTACTGTCTCGCAAAGTGGTTTTACTGCCTTGACTCAAATTCAACTTGACGAATTTGGGATATTTGCCGCTTCCACCATAGTCGTGATCTTGCGTCAAGTGATCATTCCTCAAATCTGAAAACTTTCTTGGTGATTGTAAAGTCAAAATTAGAAAACTGGATATGTACAGTCAAATCATATGTATAGTGTTCCTAGAACTCCTGTGAAGTACATAGAACTTCCATAAAGCTTCACCATTTGACTCTATTTCATCTCATCATTGGCCATTGTGTCAGTTCACCACCAATTTTCGCTGAATCACGGCCTTCTTTAAAATTCTACGTCTTCAGGTTTGTTTTGGTCGCCTACGCTTTCTCTTACCCTGAGGATTCCATTCGAGCGTTTTCCTTTTTACATCGGTAGTATCTTTTCTAAACGTATGTCCGATACAGACCCACTTACGTGTCTTTATTTGCAGTTCAATTGGTTGTAGGTTGGTTATCTCTCACAGGCTTGTGTGCTTTGCCAAGAAGAAGACGAAGAAGATGATCTAACCGTTCGATTACCTTCTACTATACCGACAGGCAGACACACACATGAGAGACGGTGTAAGAGTTCCTTGAGGGATGACTACTTATTCAATTACACAATTAACTACAGTATTTAAATCAATTATCTACATAGTTATTTGACTAAATGTACGTATGTTATAATTTAATGTAATTTAAAAGAATTTTCATCCATTTATTTACCGATCCCTGGATATACCTACGAAGTTGAGGAATTCTTCAATAATCTTAATAGTTTAAATTGCTTCTGAATCCGAACTGAAAACGAAGTACTCAATATTTAAATAACCCTTCTGAAACCTTCCTTGGAAACTATAAAGATATTAAATTCCTATGTAATCTTTACCACTATTATTTATCTTTAGTATTCTGAGTAGCTCCCCCCTAAAGCCGTTTCTGAATTAAGCATCCACTAAGGCTTGTAATTTGGCTGTTTTAATTCATAATTCATGTTTTTTTAACGTCTGGTTAGCAGTTCGCTTTTTTTAACGTAGAAACGCCTACCCTTACATTTCTTATTCATGACTTCTATCTGCAGTGTAATTTTTGTGAAATTATGTATATATTTTTTTGATGTGCTGACGTGTACATTTTTTTTTTTTTTTGTAAATTAACAAATTTATGTGGTGTGAATAAGAGGACAATGTCCGAGAATTGGGGTGGAAAATTATGGGTAACTACGTTTTTTACTTACGTTTATAAGTTGCATATGAATACAAACTGTACTTTTTTACAATATAGAAAATACAGATATCATTATTACTTTTCCTTTACGAAACTAAGTAGCAATCGTTCTTCTGTTTTTGTATTAACTATCAATTCCAGTGATTCTTAACCTTTTTGCGGAACACTTGACTACAGTAGGAATTTTTTTTATGAAGAAAAGGACGTATAAGTTATTGCCTATTATGTTTAGCTGTCCTTCTTCTATTATAGTCTCTACTGGTTTTGTGTCTAGTTTTTCTCTAAATACATAACTTATTCTGTCCAATTTTGTTTTACCTTCAATTTTCCTTAAAAATCTCATTTCAGAGCTTATTTTGGACCTGTCCATCTCTGTGGTCGTCCAGGATTCTGAAGTGTATGTCAAAATCGGTACTGTCACTTTTTTGAAGATCTCTATCTTGATGTTGGTTGGTATTTATTTTTTAGTTAGGAACGATGATTTAATGCTGTTGAACATTCTTCCTGCTGCGCCTACTTTTTCCACAATTTCTTCATTCATTTTTCCATCTTCTTTCCGAGAAGACTGTGCCTAGGTATTTGAATTTTCCTACCTATTCTAATATTTTGTCATCCAGTTTTACCGGCCGCCAACATATAGAAGGGAGGTATTGTGATCATACCGATTTTGACATTTCAAGATTTGGATGGATCTCCACGAATTGAGGTCCCTACATAATGTTTTGACTATTTTTAGCATGATGTCTGTCGGTCTGTCTGTCTGTCTGGCTGTCTGTCTTTCTGGCTGTCTGTCTGTCTGTCGGTCTCTCTGTCGGTCCGTGTGCACGTGCAGAGCAAATTCGGTTAAAATGATTTTTATGAAACTTCATATTTAAGCTTTTGACATCAATGGCACGAGTTGATCAGCTTTTGGTAGAAATCGGTTAACTAGAAATGGGAGTTTACTCGTGTCTGTTTTAAGATTTTTACGAATATTTCACAACAGAGAAATATTTCGGAAAAAATGTATTTAAAAAAAGTTGCTATAAAAGCAATAACTAACAATTTTTATTTGAGACATTTTTTGATAAAGCAGCATAAATTACACAAGTACTTTGTGATGGCGGTCGGTACTGTGGTGGCAACAGCTGATTTTTTAGCTAGAAACGATTATTTGATGCTACTAATCTTTCCATAATATCTTCATCCATTTTACCATCTTCCGAGAAAACTGTGCCTAGGTATTTGAATTTTCCTAGCTATTCTACTATTTTCTCATCTATTTTTATATGTTTTATTTTTATCCTGCTTATTACCATTGTTTTTGTCTTCTGTGTGAAAATTTTCATATTTATTTTCTTCAATTCTTTATTGTACAGGTTCAAGTTGTTACGTCGTCTTCGTTCCTTGCTATTATAACCATGTCAATCGCATAGCAAAGTTCTGCTACTTTCACATTATCCATTTTAAAGCCCACAGAGTATTCTTTAATATTTTGTCTTAATTCTTTTATGGCATCGTCTACTACCAGCGAGAACAGTAGCGGACTGAGGACTGTATGAAAGAGTTTTTGGGAAACCTCAAAATCAACATGAGTGGGTCAGTCATAAATCCGCAGGATACAAACATAAAAATTACTAGAATCCAAAAAATACTAGATTAAAAATGGTTGAGAAGAACTGTTCTGGACACTCCACTGAAAATGTTTGGGTTGTAGTTAATTTTTTTCGCATTAATTTTCAGAAGTATTTAAAATCACAATTAGAACTATCAAAAATAAACTGTAAAAAAACTGTAGTATTTCATTTAATCAGGCTTATGAAAAAAATGAAATGACAATTTTTAAATAAATCTTTATCTGGATTAATGTAAAAATTGAAAGATTAAAATTGAAAATTGTTATCATTAGACATTTATATAATAAACCTTCCAGCAGACAGATTAAAAAAAAAATATCACCAAATAAATACAGGAGAATTATCAGGTGGTAAATATAAATGATTCTGAACAACCCTCAAATTTGTCACTTCATTTCACAGTGGTCTCACTGTATTTACTTAAATTCATTCAGAAAAATCGAACTGAACACACCCTTAGCACGAGAGGGATAAAGATAACAATACAAGGATTGTTCGAATTAAATAGGGATAGAAAAATTCACGTCGATGACTCACCAGCGATAGTTCATAGAACGTGAGTTTAATAGTTGGCTAATAGAGTGTAAATATTGAAGTATACCGCACACTTACATTTTTATTAGTTTTATAAGTGATTCTATTAAATATAGTTCAATAACTCCTAGGCGGAGAATAGGATCTCTACAACTGGCTTTTACATCGGACTCTGATGGCTGAAGCCATTTTACTTTAAATCACGGCTTTTATTTTAGTATTTTGTAGGTAACAATTCCTTATATATATATGTCCCTCTAGTAGAAATTGGGGCCAAACGGCTCGAGCTAGGAAGTTTAGCATACTTGTTCAACACTTTGATCCACATAAAACTATTGGGGGCCGGTTTCTGGAAGCTTAGTTAACTATAACCAAATGGTCAGAAAATGGTTGCTATGGTTGCTATGGGGACTGTTATACTGTAGCCGAATTTAGCCAAATGGTTAAACTCGGGAAAGCTTTCAGAAACCGGACCTGAGAGTTAAAAAAAACACATCGCGGGATAAATATAAACTAATATGTATCCAATATAAAAATTTCTTTTTATTTCTGTGTAGGGTATTAAATGAAACCTCTTAAACGTGGATAAACCAACAACATACATTGTTGTAGAAACAGTTTAGTAGGAATTTTTCATCTGATTAGTTTTTTAAAACATACCGAATTTCTTGTGTCGTTGAAATAAATTTTTATTATTATTTAAATATATATTGTGTGGTATCAAAAGAAAGCTCTGAAATCGTAGATTAAGGTACAAAAGTAAGATTTTTAAATTTCGATATTTTAACACGATCTTTATAAAAAAAAAAAAAATGCTTAAAAACTTTTGTCACACAATCTATATCCCAGGGGAATTAATCTAATAATTCTGAGCAATGCATAGTAATGTGAACCGGAATAGTATAACGCACCTATAAGTATGGAATTTTTGATTTGATTATTTTTTCGAAAGTTATAGAATTTTTTGCAACACCGTGTTAGCAATACTTAGTTGACCAACTACTAAAGAAATAACGGCCGTACAAAAAAAAAAAAAACTATATTTTAAAAGTTTTTACAATTACATTTATTTTACAAGTTTTTATTTTACAAATAGCCACGTACTTTTCCTCCACTTTTTTTACCCCAAAGAGGTCATAAACCATCTGACCAATACGACCATTGACCCCTCTTGCCGTAGCAAAAAATAACGGCCGTACCAAACAAAAAAAAAAAAACTATATTTTAAAAGTTTTTACAATTACATTTATTTTACAAGTTTTATATTTTACAAATAGCCACGCACTTTTCCTCCACTTTTTTACCCCAAAGAGGTCATAAACCGTCTGACCAAAACGACCATTGATCCCTCTTGCCGTAGCAAAAAATAACGGCCGTATCAAAAAAAAAAAACTATATTTTAAAAGTTTTTACAATTACATTTATTTTACAAGTTTTATATTTTACAAATAGCCACGTACTTTTCCTCCACTTTTTTTACCCCAAAGAAGTCATAAACCATTTGACCAATATGACCATTGATCCCTCTTGTTAGCAACCGTTCTCTATGTTAGCACCATTGTCAGTTACCGATAAACCTCCGAACAGTCAACATCATATTAGGCCAAATACAAAATCATTTAAATATTCTAACACTGGCATTTTTTAATTTAAAATCTTGCAGACATAATAATCCCACAATACAAATTTCCATTTTCCTTTTAATATAATTATATTATAATGAAAATAATTCTTAATATCACGAAATTAGTCGATTTTCCCTTATTATTCTTAGATAAATTGACACTCCTTATAATTATTCACCTGAAGAGAGTGCCTCGCTCGCCTCACCCTTGTTTCAGGCCTGACCATCATCATCCTATCATGTATTAGACATGATTCTTCCAATATCACCTTTTATATCGCGTCTCCCTTCCACTAGATATTCCCTTGTCTCTGGAATTTTATTCTTCCCCTCTTTGTTGCTCTTATTGAGGGTTTCGATTTTTATATGCCAGTGAATTTAAGCAAATATTACTGTCAGACCACTGTGAAATGAACTGGCAAACTGAGGGTGAAAAAGGTTTTATTTGCCACCTCGTTGTTTTTCTGTGGATTGGTAAGCCTGATTATATGTGATTTTGGTCTTTTTAATTTCTCTCACCCAAATTTAAATGACAACCGATAAAAATAACATTTTCAAACAATTATTTGATTTTTATTTTAAAACAAAAGTATGTTGATAAATAGTATATTATTATACGAGTTTTATAAGACGATGTATTGTTGGACAAGTTGTTTGGAGTACGACGAGCACAGTGAGGAGTGCTCCAAATAAACAAGTGTGACAATACGTCGTATAAAACGAGAATAATATACTATTTTTAGGGTTTTGTAGGTATGACCAAAAAACCCTTATACCGTCATTTTGTCGTCTGTTTGTCTGTCTGTTTAAAATTTCAATCTCGGTAAAAATTGTAGCCAAACGGCTAAACCTAGAGAGTTGAAATTTGGCATGCTTATACAACTCTTTGACCCGCACATAGGAAAAATACTAAAACATCTAAAAAACATATCCCCCTAAAAATATAAAAAAATATATGCTCATCGAAAAAAAAAAATATTTTTTTACAATTCTGTGTAGGGTATCAAATGAAAGCCATTGGTACGTGGATTAACGATCAAAATTTTATTTTTGCAAAATAAATTATTTTGAAGCGATTTTTGCTAAAATTGTGCAAAAAAAATTGTCCCACACCCTGTAGTTTGTGGTTTAAACTAAAAATCTGAAAAAATTCTAAGTAATGTACATTGGTGTGAACCGAAATAGTACAACAGGAATTTTTGACCAGATTATGTTTTCGGAAAATAACGCATTTTTTGTGTTTTTAACTAAAATATATAAAGTATTTAATCCGCTATTTAACATAGAAAACGAGTGAACCTGAGTAGTACAGTAGTAACGTCGTCGCTTCGAGAATTGAAACTACTGTAAGAAACTACTGTTCGAATCTCGTCAATTTTTATTTTTCCTGTTTTTTTTTTGCATTTTTATTTTGTTTAAATTAATTTGTCAAAATTCTAGTTATATTTTGGCAAATGTTGCATTTAATTTTTAAGGGCGTAAATTTAATAACCAGTGGGAAGTGTTGAAATTATAATTTAATTCTATGTTTGAATGTATACGAAATATACACTCAGAAGGTCGGAAATGGAAGGAAGAAATCAGAGGGTCGGAGTTTATGACTTAAACAACCAATGGAAGCCGTAGGCGCAATTTTCAAAATATTAATGAGCCTTGCTATATAAAAAAAAATACTGCAAATATTTAGAAACCCAAATAATGGTATTAGGCATTCGAATTAAAATTAATAAAAAAATATTTTAACATAAAATTTGTTTTGGCATTCCAAATAATCATCATTTTACTTACTAAATACCCGCGAAACCCTGAAATGTGTGAAAATTCACATTTCACATAATTTTTTAGTTTTGCATAACTTATTTTATAGAAATCTTAAAATTTTATATATAAAAAATATCGAAATGCAATTAGGGATTTTTGTGAAGTGCGGTCACCATACCAACAATGTATAATAAAACAATTTCTATAACACAACACAACAGTAATTTGACAGATGCAAAACAACAAACTTTCAATTTGAATTTTCTTAATAATAATACTATAAAATAATTATCTGACATGGAAATACTAGCAAATTGTATTAAATAAACATTTTAAAATATTTGAGGTTATCAATGACACGCAGTAGACGAGTAGTACTGCCAATCTCTTAAAGTAAAAAGTCACCAAAAACAGTTTAACAATAGCTTCTATTGTTAAACTGTTTTCAG
Source organism: Liopterus haemorrhoidalis (assembly GCA_963971575.1). NCBI lineage: Eukaryota > Metazoa > Arthropoda > Insecta > Coleoptera > Dytiscidae > Liopterus > Liopterus haemorrhoidalis. The sequence continues at coordinate 9,739,920 of OZ020618.1, read as the reverse complement.
TGTAACAATGATATTATTGTGAACGTAAAGTATAAAAACTAAATTAAATGGCTACAGATATATATATATTTGTGTCTTCGCTTCCTAATTCTTTTATCTGATTTTTTAACGTTTTATTCTTGTTTCAAATTTGATTAATTAATTACTCCGGATCCTTTCTTCGTTAATTTTGATTCCAAATTCGATTTATTGACAAGGGTCGAATAAAAGCTCATTAAAAAACCAAAAGCATTTTTTTAAATCAATTTTGAATCCTACAAATGATGTTTGAATTAAATAGTTTAAAGGTCTGATAGAACAAAAAATATATACAGTTCACAAAAAAATAATTTGTAAAAACGAATATGTGATTTTTACTACTGAAGTTTTGAGAGACTTTCACTATCTATGTGAAATTCTTTCGTGGAACTTCGGGAATATTCGTGTTTCTTCGTGTTATCCTTTGAACTCTAGGATACGTTTCACTTTCAGCATCTAGACAGGATTAAATCTATCACAGTGTTTCTAAAGCAATGGCATGCGACTCAAAATAATATAAAACACACTCGGATCTAAATTTGCGTTCTTGAAAATCGCGACGCATATTTAACGATGCAAACTGAAGTGCAATTTTCCGTAAGAAATCTTGATGGTGACAGTTACTAAAATAAAATTTAGCCACCAAAGAATCCGTCACCACGGAGTACTTAAACAAAATACTTTCTGACAGAAATAATTATTGCAAAAGATAATAACGTGCTATAACGTTGATAATTTCATTATAGCCGAAATTGTACTGTATATTTGAGTTAATCTGGAGTTAATTCTTTTCAGCATATCATGTGAAATTCAGACTAGTCCAGGAATTCACTCAGATGAATCAATCTGTCGCTGAACTAAACTCAGTAACTCACCAGCTATACTGAACTCAATAACTTGTCTAACTTTGCTCTGAAGTTGACTGCATAGAACTGATTGGCTAACGCCGCAGGTATCGCGTCCTGTATAGTCGCTTAATTCTTTCCAAACCCTTCTCGCAGTCACAACTGGTCTGTAGAAAGCCCTACGGTCATTGACCTATCCCAAACTGGTGGCAATTCGTAACAATCCACTTATTGAGAGATTGAAAGACAAGGATTGAAAGTTTATGTGTAACCTTGAAAGTTCTTTTTCCGTACAAACTCATTCAGAATTGTTAGAGTGAGAAGAGTGCATCTATCCCATTTGTAACAGACAAAGAGGATGGTATTCAGGAGATGACAAGCTATTTGCATACGTACAGGTCATAGTAGCCCGAGATATGGGGATGTTACCCCATTTAAATCGGTCCCCCTGTCTCCGGTGCCAATTAACACATTCCCCGGAGTCAACAATAGCCTCCGGACAACCCCGGAGTATTGGACTCGTCCACTAACAGGGGCGACTCGTGATAAATGGTGGGGTGTGATTGTTAATAGTACAACTGGGAGATAAATAACCAGTGCTGAACATGAGATCCAGATGGAAATGCATTAGAAAATGTTTGAGATGTTTTAATTATGACGGGAATTGTCTGGAATTTTGGTTGCAATTAGGGTCTGCGGCATTAGTAAGGGTAGATTTACACCATTTGGAAATATAGTCGAAGAATGCCTTAAATTTGTGTTCTCCAACTCGACCATTGTGATTGACTGGCTGATCGTAGAACGGACTTCACGTTCGTATTGAATTAGTATTCTATTAGACTGGTAGTGTCTAACTATGACCCGAATTATAGTGGACTTGCGGATAGCATGCAAATAAAGCTCAGATTAATTTGACAACTTTTAATACTCTAAAAAAAGTAACATAAAATTATTTAAAAACAGGTTGAAAAAAATCTTGTTTTCTGAATTATTTACTTGTAATAATTATCAACAATATCATTATCTGCCATTATTTTTATCATTTTTCATAAGTAGATCTTCGGTCGAATTTAATATAAAAAGTAATCTTTTATCACAAAAAGCTGGAGACTACCGCCTTAAATCAAATCGCTCCTTGCACCAAGACATTTTTCAAATATTTTTACATATACAGATCAATTCTGTAAAAAATTACTATAATAGTTACCGTGTAGTAACGTTACTACAAGATAACTTTTATAATGACTTTAATAGTAACTTTAACATTTTTCGAATTCTGTAACATCCAACTGTAGTGACATCGCAATGAAAGTTATATTTTAGTGACAGTTACCAAGAAAAGAATGAAGTTAGTTACAGAAGCGCAACACGCATGCGCATTGGACGTATACAGATAACAGTTGAGGTTAAAAATGTCAAAATATTGTATTGCTTACATTATTTTGTTGTTATATAATATATATTATGGTATATACATTTATAAAATATATAAAAAAACAAAAAATGAGTGAAGAAATGAAAAAAAAAACCGGAATGCAAAGACAAATTCGCGATAGTAGAACCAGTGACGCAGGCGGGTGGGATTTGGGGGTTAGAACCTCCCATGAAGCTGGATTTTTTATTACTTCGATGCATTTTTCTTGTTTTGCTATTACTTCCATACGTCTCATTTTATAACCCTCCCCCACATGAAAATATTTTTGCGTCACTGAATAGAACTTTTGTTAATTTTTTTAAAAACCAAAACTATTTTTTTTAAATTATTTTAAAAAAGACTCGTATTAAAAATGAGGAATTGGAAAATACTTTTTGATCTTTAATATATTTCATCTCCTGCAATATAAACATTCACCTACACTCATATATACATATTTTATATATATTTAATTTATATAATTTTCTTTACTAATGTTCTTTATTTTCTATTATATCTAAAAATTACACTTAAAATCAAATGTCCGCCATTTTTATCTTCATAAGAACTAAGTTATTACTTATAAACACCAGCATTTGGTAGTTACTATGATAGGAACTTTTATAGTAACATGTTACTAATTATTGTAGTAACTTTTGTGTTACGGAATACGAAATACCCCGAAGTTACTATGATAGTAACTGACCTTGCTCATAGCTGCAAATTTAGTTACTATGATCATAGTAACTGAGTTACAGAATTAGTCTGATTATATTTTCATCATCTGATACTTAATCTAATACTTAAAATACCTGTTTATGCAACGATAATAGGACTGGCCGAAACATTACAGCGACTACGTGGCTTTCATATATATTGTCCCTGAAGTCTAGAAGCAGAGAACTTACTTTCTTTGTTCCTTTTTTATTAAATTATATGTCTAGTTATAATTCGTGCCTACCAATAAAAATATTACCCTAACATTACTTAGATGAGGAAACATCGTGGATAGATTATACTTAGAATATAACTAAACACTTAAAAAGTTAAGTTGCATTTTTGTATAAATTATAACGTGTTTAGTAAGTTCCAGTATGTATATTGTTTCTAACAACAATACCTTTTGTACCTATTTTGTAACAAATCTATTTTGTAGTTACAGAAATATATTTCATAGAATTGCTGTAACTTCATCTGATCGTAAATTCAGATTTATTTTTACTTCATGGAACACAATAATTCATAGAATGTATAACAATTCTGTACGTATCGGAATTATTTAATGCCGCATTCTATTATTTGAATTATATATATAGACGTTTGCTAGATATACATATATTTAGTTATTGTGAATGTGAATTCCAAGTTTCATATATGAATTCAATATGCATTTCTTCTTTATGCAATTTTATAAATGAAAACTGAATTATTGTAGTAGTAATATAAATATAAAAAGAATATTCCGCGGCAAGAAATATTTGTTATTATGTCGGTTTTGTAATGTTATTCAGTTTCCAGGAACCAGTTCTGTCTAACATTCGAGTCTCCTAGAACCAGAGGTCTATTCTGAAAGCTTTTGACAACTATTTTTACAGCGTCCTGTCGAAAGTGCTTACAGTACAGTACAGTATGCATAAAAATGGCCTCGACAATGTGGAAGTGAGTAGCGTCAAGTTACAGAATAAGCAAGATAAGCATCACATGGAGGCGCAACGTCCGATGAGCCGCCTTTGCGATGATTTTAGAAGATGATGCGGAAGAACACAACCTACCTACTAGACAAACGATATTGTCACAAAGCTATGGTTAGGGGTAAATATGGTCAAGGTTGCTGATTCAATTGACAGAATGTTCAATTTGGTTATTGTATGTCAACTGCTGTATATTTAACTACTTCTACATTTTGATAAATACTATTCGTTTATGGTTTATTGGTGCCAAACAATTGCTTGAACGAATGATGTTTTCAAAACATGGAAATAGAACAGTTCCTGGTTCACAGAATGGTCTAAAGCAAGGGTTTCCAAACTTTTTCGGACGCGGGCCACGGTAAATAAACGACGGGCCGGACGACTGAATTCAGTTGGACTCTTGGCACTTGATTTTAAAAACAAGTTTAATAATAATAGTGTTATTATTAATAAAAATAATAATTTTCTGATATTATTTAGTTATAATGTTTTATTTTGTGATTTTCTGATTATTTTAAATTGATGTTTTTACGTAAATAAACTATCTAAACAATGTCCACGGGCTGGAAGATATTCGGATTTGTCCTGCAGGCCGTAGTTTGGAAAATCCTGGTTTGGAGTGATACAGCAGAGGTAGTCAAGAGGTAGTCAGTAACCATGCTACCAGACTGACTTGCGCAATCCAAGTACCGGCCCAACTGCGCAAATTACCAAGACGAGATGTGAGAACGGATGACGAGGTTTCTGGACGTATTCCTTCAACGCGGATGCGGGTATGGTTCGATCGGTACCATATTGACTTGCGCTATCCAAGTACCGGTCCAACTGTGCAAATTACCAAGACGAGATGTAAGTACGGATGACGAGGTTTCTAGTCGTATTCCTTCAACGCGGATGCGGGTGTGATTCGACCGGTCCCATAGACGTCGCAGGGAAGGTTATACCCTCAGACCAATAACCAATATGGACACCGTTGTTTACATTAAAATGCGTCTCCAACATTATTTATTTACATTTTCCTAGAATAAATCGTTGCCTCCCAAATATTTCCGATGATACCAGTTTACTAATCGTTACTTATTGCCAAAGTTACCTTCTTTACATGTTTGTTTATATTTGATCGTGTTAAACAATTTTTTGTGGGTTTTGGAGAGTTTTTAATCCTAAATAAATAATAATAGTATACATTCAGTGATGGCATCCTACCGATTCGGACTGGTTCGCGCGAACTGTTTCTTAAAATTATTGAAACCTTAGGGAACCGGTTGTTAGAATTATTAAAAATAAATGAATTACTCTGACTTCAGTTTTGAATCGTGCGCCGTGCCCTGCAGTGTTGCAAATGTAATATTTATTTTATAGGTTATTAATAATACGCTCTTAATTTTTTTTCCTTATATTTAATAAATGGAAGAAAGTGATTTGTTTTCACTCTTAAAAATACAGAATAGGTTCCTAGATATCACATGACTTTATAGATCCCCTTCCTGAAAATTTAGGATGCCATCACTGTATACATTAGGGATTGTAAATTTACCGACTTTTTCATTTACCGGTAATTCGGTAAATGAAAGTTAAATTACCGGTTTACCGGTAATTTGCCGAAAATTAAAATTAAGGTGATAAAAATATTAGTCATTTTGATTTCCATTTCATATTTTTTATTTCAAAGATAAACAAACTATAATAACTTTTAGAAACAGAACAAATAAAAATAATACAGAAAAATAAAAATACAACAAAAATTATATATAGTATCTATTACCTAATACCATTTTAATGATTACCATTTTTTAAAAAATAACTTCTCAAGAAACTAAAATTATTTAAAGTCTTACCTCCTAATTTTGACCTATACTCTATTTCAGAAAGACTGATAGTAATAAATCATTTTGTCAGTCAGTTACCAGTGACGTGCACATTTTAAACACGTTTAAATTGGTTTTGCGTATTTCTATTATACTATTTATAATTTTATTAAACGCATGCCTGTGACCATATTTATCATATCATTAAACACACCCCTGTGACTATATTTTTCCTCAAAATTTTAGGGTCAAATTTTTATGATCTATTGTGTTTAACCCTGGTTCGTATTCTCATATAATATGTGCGGCACACTCGGTTGTTTTTAACAATATTTCGTTTCGAACTATTCATATTTTGTTGCTTTTGTTTTGCCGCTTCTGTGTGAAAAGACAGTAAATACTATTTGAATATACTTCTCCCGTACTTTTTCTTGGCGGAAGTACTCAAATTCTTTTTTTACTATTCGTTTCCAATTTTTCGTGTTTTTTGTTTGTGGAACTGACACTTTTGACATTCTGTACGATTTTCAGCGGCTCTCAAACCCAAAATAGTTTAATTTAAAATTAAACAAAAAATATCTCCCATAAAATTAATAATTAGGTATATTGTTACTTACACTTACGTTTTTTTACTACCGGTAAATTTTTGTAATTTACCGGTAAATTTACCGATCGTTTTTTTGTCAATTTACCGGTTAACCGGTAAACCAGTAAACCGGTATACAATCCCTAGTATACATTATATGAATAAAAATGGTACATCGCTTCACAGATAAGTTTAAAGGTATTTTTATTGAGGTTATTGTTTGTTTTGCATCCGTAATCCCCTTGCCCTTCGTAGACTAATATTGGCGACACAATCTGTTGCGGATTATATATGGCATGCGCTTTCCATCTTGGTTATTAGTCTGAGGACTTATCAGCAACATATTAAGCCCTCAACGTTGCAATACCAAGCAACTTGACATATTTAAGATATACACCAAATAAATTGTTATAGGTATTACCGTCTTTATCTTCCACCCCGTTAGAATATTAAGAGATTGGTCGGCAAGTAGCTGCAAGTGGCATAGCAGAGAGAAGTAGAGAAATATCCACCAGTGGATGTCATTGGCTGTTGTAGAAGACGTCTATAGCTTTGTTTAAAGTTGTTTACGGTTTCGCCCACCCTGTGTTTAATTCATATGAAATTATTCGCATAGTGACATCTTTCGGTGGTAAATAAATCTGATTTGAGAATAACGATTTCACGTATTCAGTTAGAGTCGAGTGTACGGTAAGTTGGTCTAGTTCTGTTCTAGTTGTTCAGAAAGTTATCCATAATTCTTACTGCACACTATTCGCGATAAACAAATTTATCATGTACGGAACATGATAGAAACTCTAAAGTTTCTATTGTCATGATGTACTTCTCTTGAGTTATGTGACGTGGGACTTGTTTTGCCCGAAAACTTTACGCAAAAATACAGACTTGTATTTTAACAAGATGAACTTAAATGTAAAATCTATCAATTCAAACAAAAACAACAAATATACCTTTATCTTATAAGAATACGAGAAGGAAAGAATTGATGTAGCGGACGAATTACATAAATTTTAAAACTTAGAATTCTACACTCATATTTTATGTACGTATATAAGTTTTTTCCACTCACAACTATAAACTGTTTTTCACTCCGAGTTCTATTGAACAGAGGTAAAAAATATGTAAGATTTGGGTGTTTTACAAACTTACTAAAACGGTAGAGACATTGCCAAGCTAGAACTTAATTTTTTTCAATCGCAACGTAGTTTGCATCATGACATGACCATCAATGAAGTTGAATTAGTAATAGTTGAATTTACATTACACAATGCCCAACTATTAGGTTGTGTAATAAATTCCCGCGTTTTTAGTATTTTATCTTTTTCCCGCAATTTTGTGTTTTGTTAGGTTAAGTTTATGTATGCATTCTTAAGTGTTTTTCGTGCTCTACAAACTTATCTGCTTTAATTTTCGGAATTAATTAATTTTAATTGAATTTGAGGCTTTTGAAATGGAAGTTCCAGGAGGTAAAAAAAGTCATTTTCGACATCTGCACTATTTTGCCTTTCGTCGTGGTCAAAAAGCTACGGAAGCAGCTCGCTTACTCCATGGGCTTTACTCAAAAACTTGGGAATTGGGTGCTACATAACTTGAGCGATGGTCACAAGATCTCAATGATCTCAAATGGGAGGTTCTATCGCATCCGTCATACACTCCGGACCTTGCGCCAACGGATTATCACCTTTTCCGCTCCATATCAAACCAAATGAGGGACGTACCCTTCGCTAACGATGAAGACCTCAAAACCTGGCTCACAAACTTCTTCAACACAAAATCAAAAGATTTTTGGCGAGACGGCATCAACAAGTTGGTCGATAGGTGGGAACAGGTTGTAAATAATGATGGAGAATATCTTATTGATTAATTTGTTATTATAATTATTGTTTTCTTAATCTTAGATCTTATAAACAAAAAAACGCGGGAATTTATTACACAACCCAATATTTATTATTAAAGATAGGGTATAACGTTAAATTTGAAAGTTGCTTGATATTAATAATGATAACAATAATCAATCTAAAACTATCCCAATCTTTAGGCAAAGACCTCTTCCATGTCCTTCCATTGTGTCCTGTCTTGAGCGATCCTTGGCCAGAGAGCACCGGTTGTTTTTATAATGTCGTCTCTTCATCTTATCTTTTTCCTTGCTCGGGATCTCGTCAGATGTCTTGACGACCATTAAGTTGATTACCGGTTAACATTTAGGTGTCCTAGGTGTTCTTCCTATCTCAATTTCAACTTTCTGCAGCAGTCTGTAATATCTCTAACTCCAGTTTTGTTACGTATTTCTCTATTTGATATTTTGAGAGTTTTACTTTGAGTATGGATCCATTTTTCTCTGAGCAACTGCCAGTTTTTCTTCATTTTTTTTGAGACAAGAATAAAGTTTGGTATGCGTAAGTAATAAGGAATTATACAGGATATACAATATTACAGGATATATAAAGGCCTTATCACACTAGAGTTATTATTCAAGTCTAAACTTAGAAAATTAAAGTCTTTGCATTCGAATCGAAGTCTTGTGCGTGTGATAGTATGAAGAAAAAACCTAGGTTTTGAAGACCAGGCAAATGAAACAGGATACAATTTCTCGGTCTTTTTACTCAGGTCTTACAGCTGACGCGTCTTTGTCTTTTGTTTATGCCAAAATATAACTGTCAACTGTCATAATTTCACGATGTGCGCATGGGTAAACAAACAATTTCCAAGTCTTAACTAATATTCAAATACCGTGTGATATGTCAAGACCTGAAGACTTGGATCCTGAAAAAAAACCTACAAAAATAAGACTTGGATAGCGTTCTAGTGTGATACGCCTTTAATAATCCATATTTAGAAAAACAACTCACTATCAAGTACCAGAAATATTCAATTATCTATAAAATTTTAAATGGGACACCTATATATTTTTGCATAATTTGAAAGGCACATAAAAAAGGTATAGAACAATGCTGCACAAATGTCATTTTGATCTAAAACAAAGGATCAAATAATAATTTAATAAATGATCCAATCTGCATCCAGGTTTGCGAGGTAACCGCAATCCTTCAACTCGATAATTTATAAGCAAAACCAGGCAAGTTACGGATATTTTGGAACAATTCCTTGTCACCTTAACCTTCTTTGGACGGTTATTGGTGACATTGTCAAATTTCGATCTTTTGCGAGACTCCGTGCGAGAAAAGTTGAGGGCAAATAACGATCGCGCAGAACAGCTAGGGTAAGGAATCGTCTCGAGACCTTTTGGCCCGTGAAAGACTTGAGCCAAGTTTTTTTGCTGGTGACGTTTTATAGCGTAATTAATAGTGTGTTTAGCTACAACTAAAACGCCAGCCATATTCGAATATTACTTGTGGCTCGTGAATGACAAACCAATTTTTTCTTATGTAGAGATCAGTCCGCTGGTGACGCTTTATAGTGTAATTTAATAGTGTTTTAGCTACAACCAAAACGCCAACCATATTCCAATACTACAGCAATCTTCATGTAACGAATAAACTCGTGCAACGTTTTCGAAATTTGAATCTAGAGAGGTATACTGAAAGTAACATAGATAGAAAGATATACCTTACCTATTTATTTAATCCATCCTGCATTACCATAATTGGTATCTAGGTTTGAGTTATTATGAAGTGTTCCTCATATTTTTCCTCCATTTTTGTCTTAGTATAATAATGCTATATGACTTTTTTTATAAGTGAGGTTTGTCATCATCCCCAGAATAGGGTGACCATACGTCTCGCATTTTGATTTGGTGTCCCCAGGGCCGAATTTTGCTCTGTACTTATATTTGGGAGGTGAAGACCTTTTTCTTGCTCTTTACTTATATTTGGGAGGTGAGGACAATTTTTTTGTTTGCTCTTCACTTATATTTCGGAAGTGACGACCTTTTTTTCCGTCACGCACTGCCTTCTCCAAGAAAATGGTCACCCTACCCCAGAATGTGATTGTGGAGCGCCTTATCAAACTATTGAACATATATGGAATGATTGTCCTCTACGTAGATTCTCTGGCGGTACTGTAGAGCTGAATGAGGTCTCCCCAGATGCCATGCTGTCCAACCAAGCCTGGATGTTCTTTAACATTTATGAATTTATATTATATACTCTTTATAGTGCTTAATTATTTTCTGTTTTGTTTCATGCTTCTCATACGAAATATATATATATATAAGAGTGCTGTATTCTTTGCCTTGTACCATACGCTATTTATTTCCTTTAAACTGTATCATTGTTCCATCTAGTTTTTGGGTCTTCCATTAAGTCTATTGGTTCCTTGTGTTCCCAGTCTGGGTCTAATCTACCCCCACCATCTGTTTTCGATGGTTCTGTGTAGAATCAATTCTGATTCTTACTCCATGATTTCTTATCTTGTCACTTAATCTGATTCCTTTGACACTGCTGAAGAAGCTCATCTACGTTACCTGTATTTTGTTTTGCTCCATCCTCATTCACGTCCAATTTCAATTTTTTGTTGTAACTTTTCGATGTATCCAACGCTAGTTCTTACTCCATGTTTTCTTATCTTGTCACTTAATCTGATTCCTTTGACACTGCTGAAGAAGCTAATCTACGTTACCTGTATTTTGTTTTGCTCCATCCTCATTCGCGTCCAATTTTAATTTTTTGTTGTAACTTTTCGATGTATCCAACGCTAGTTCTTACTCCATGATTTCTTATCTTGTCACTTAATCTGATTCCTTTAACACTGCTGAAGAAGCTCATCTACGTTACCTGTATTTTGTTTTGCTCCATCCTCATTCGCGTCCAATTTTAATTTTTTGTTGTAACTTTTCGATGTATCCAACGCTAGTTCTTACTCCATGATTTCTTATCTTGTCACTTAATCTGATTCCTTTAACACTGCTGAAGAAGCTCATCTACGTTACCTGTATTTTGTTTTGCTCCATCCTCATTCGCGTCCAATTTCAATTTTTTGTTGTAACTTTTCGATGTATCCAACGCTAGTTCTTACTCCATGATTTCTTATCTTGTCACTTAATCTGATTCCTTTAACACTGCTGAAGAAGCTCATCTACGTTACCTGTATTTTGTTTTGCTCCATCCTCATTCGCGTCCAATTTCAATTTTTTGTTGTAACTTTTCGATGTATCCAACGCTAGTTCTTACTCCATGATTTCTTATCTTGTCACTTAATCTGATTCCTTTAACACTGCTGAAGAAGCTCATCTACGTTACCTGTATTTTGTTTTGCTCCATCCTAATTCGCGTCCAATTTTAATTTTTTGTTGTAACTTTTCGATGTATCCAACGCTAGTTCTTACTCCATGATTTCTTATCTTGTCACTTAATCTGATTCCTTTGACACTGCTGAAGAAGCTCATCTACGTTACCTGTATTTTGTTTTGCTCCATCCTCATTCGCGTCCAATTTTAATTTTTTGTTGTAACTTTTCGATGTATCCAACGCTAGTTCTTACTCCATGTTTTCTTATCTTGTCACTTAATCTGATTCCTTTGACACTGCTGAAGAAGCTCATCTACGTTAGCTGTATTTTGTTTTGCTCCATCCTCATTCACGTCCAATTTCAATTTTTTGTTGTAACTTTTCGATGTATCCAACGCTAGTTCTTACTCCATGATTTCTTATCTTGTTACTTAACATGATTCCTTTAACGCTCCTTAAGAACCTTATCTAGGTTGCCTGTATTCTGCTTTGCTACCTCTTCGTTCGCATCCAAGTTTCATTTTTTGTGTTGGAACTAATACTGAACTGAAAGCGTTGTATTTTATTTTATTTATAAAAATTCTTTAACATCATTCACCTTTTTAAGTTCATACTGTTTTTAGAATATTATAAATAACTTAGTAAAAGAGTAATGTTGCAATATAGTATTAGTGATGGACTCGTTTTGATAACGCAATCAAAAACGTGAATTTATTCGCGGGTTTGTGGATATGGTGTAAAATATAGGTGTCGTTAAATACGTTAACTATAATGAACCATCAGTTTTAACACTTGCCAACCAAACGATATTAAATCACATTCACATATTGCATCATTTAACCGTCTCCCGTCTGCTGCCATCTCTGTCCCAACAAGTCACGTTCAAACCCTCCAATTTACTGATGACTACGGCCGACTCTTTAGTTTAATCTCATTACTAAATACAAATTAAATAAAATTTCTCTATTGTGATCGGTATCCTTGCTCCATCACAACTATGGGCTAAAAATCTAATTTATAAAATCCAATTTAGAAAGTCCGGTCCTGCTTTTGCTTCAAGATTGCTTTTAATTTAATTTAAAAATATTTTTATCATAGTCTATAAATCAAGTTTAATTAAGTTAATTAAAAATAATTTCTGCTCAGAAGTTCTTTATCGCATTAAATGGGGAACAGAAAAAAATGAGTGTCAATTTAAAACATGGCTGCTAGCGGAGTTTTTTACAACCCCCACCCATTCCTTACAACCCCTCTTCTACCCACTGTCTAACATAATAAATAATATTCTTTCTTCTGACGAGAATTTTTTTTTATATCATTTAGGATAAATATTGTTTTTTTAATTTAAACTAAAAGAGTTTTCGATTTATTGTTAGGGGTGAAATATTTTCAAAACTTTAGTTTTGCGTGTCCTTTCGGGAAACATCGGCCAACTTCGTTTATATTCGTATTTAAATGCCCTTTTTCTCTTGATTATAATTTTTCTATTTCGAACGTCACTCTGCCTCGTAACTTTCAATATACCAGTGTTTGAATTAACCAGGTACATATAGGGTTTAAAGACTAAAAACAGATATATGTGATTTCCTACTTCCTCGTTGGTTATACAAAAAAATTAAAATATAAAAATTGTTCAGAATTTTATTTTGACTTTAATAAATTCATAAAAACTAAATTTAATACTGATTTACAATAAATAATATTTTTTTTATGTTTATTTTTTTCTACCGAAATTAAAAAAATTATTAAAAATAGTGTGCCATGATGCCATTGTTTACTATATAAGCTCCAATGCCATGGCACGCCATGCTTAAAATTTAGCAGAAAGAAATTAGCTTTAAAATAAAATATTTACTGTAAATGAGTATAAAATTTAGCTTTTATGAATTTCTTAAATTCTGAACAATTTTTATTTTTAATTTTCTTCTGAATAACCAACAAGAAAGCAGAAAATCGCCTAAAAAAACCTGTTTCTTTGGTTTATGTGGAACTAGATTTTAAATTTTAGTAGCTTTTACTGATTAAGTGAGGCTTTTGATAATTTTGTTTAGCAAAAGCCTACTTCAAACCATAAAATAAGAGCTCATGACAACTTACAAAAATGAAAATTCCAGTTAGTTCCGCCTTTCCTCGGTTTATCTGCGTATGGTCTCCACTCGAGAATTGCATTTTGAAATAATATCCAGACGCAGAATTACCAAGACAGCACTGAATAAGCCAAGAGTGCTAAACAGAAGAAGACCAAGAAAGAGATGAATGCCGGAACAGGCTTAATATTTCCAGTCCCATAGTGTTTTTCGACGCTATCTTGTTTCCAGACGCCAAATCTTTTTATTTCATCGGTCATCCTTGTTCAGATTTTCCAGTGACATAGTCCTTATAAATTGGAGTATGTTTTTAAAATAGCTATAACTTTTAAAACTACATATAAACTAATGAGTAATAAATGTGTTACTAAGCAATCGCATGACAGAAAATAATAATTTATGAAAATTTTATATCTCTGCAAGCCACCTGTCTATGTATGTCAATACAAAGGTATATTACTGCTCCTAGTTGGGTACTATACTCATATATCAAAATAAATATTTCTTAAAAAAAAACGTAAAAAATCATTATTAAGGCTCTTTCAAAAATAGTGTTTTCCAGGAAATTATTTATTTTAGACGTAAAATTTCTCTCTCATTTTCTTTCTTCTTTATTATTCGATCCATTGCCTTTCAGGGGGATTTGGTGGCGTCATGTTCGCACAATAGTTTTCTTTTTCGGAGCTTACGCTTCTTTGACCAAATGTGTAGTTTCTTGTAGTATGTGGTTGATTTATAGCTTCATTTGGTCGACCCAGGATTTGGGATACCTGCCTCGATCGACGTCTATCTACTATCCCTTGCATGATTTACCTTTCCATGCCGTCTTCTCTTCTGGATACATGATAACTTATAATTGAAAATATCAGAAAATATTTGAGTGGAATATTTTTAACAAAGTACTGTTATAATAAAAACCTTTTATCTTAAATTATATTTACTTTATTTTAACATAAATTCATAATTTTCATTTTAAATAGTTAATAGATTTAAATAGTTGGGCCAACTTCACTGAGACGGGGCTTGTATATTGGATAATATCCTTTTAAGGGGGATTTATTCTGAAAGCTTTTCGATATTTCCAGGGCCGTCTTAGGCCATGCAGGGCCCTTGGGCACAAAGAGTTTGGAGCCCTTTTAGAAAGTAAAATAAATGTGAATGAAAACATCAGTATTTACTTTTATTTAGTTACTTTATTGGTTATTATGGTTAGCTTTATACAAATCAAATATAATTGAAGTGATTACTATTTTGAGAATTGGATTTACATTAATGATTATGGATTCTTCCGGGATTTCTGTTGTGCAAAATCTTCTATTATGTCCTCAAAGTCTAAATTTTGAAGGATATCACTTTCTATGCACATGATTGATAAATTAGTAAGTCGTTCTTGTAACATAGTCGTTCGTAATTCATTTTTTATTCTTTTTAGCCGTGAAAATGAGCGCTCTCCACTACTGGTGACCATTAAGCAAAGGAATATCCTTGTAGCAACTTCCACATTTAGGAAAATTTCTTCTAATTCATCTGCTTTTATTAGAGTATTAGACCGGGAGCTCATGACATTTTTGGTCTCCGATTTCATACAGCATGCCTTTTGGAGGAGAGAATATTTACCCTGTGACAACAAAAAAGGGATGGTACTAAACCCCTGCACGCTTTCCGGTCATAGGGAAAATTGCATTTCCACTTGCACAAAATTTTTGTGTTTTTCTCTGATTTAATATTGCTTGCCCTTTTGTCAAAAGAAAGTTATAACAAATTTGAAGTCTTTTAATTATAGGCATGCTGTATGAAAACGCGGAAAATCATATTTTTTTATTACAAGATCACATGACCGTTTGATCCCTTTGGGACCCTCCGAATCGCATGCATATATTTAAAAGACTTTAAATTTGTTATAACTTTCTTTTGACAAAAGGGCAAGCAATATTAAATCAGAGAAAAGCACAAAAATTTTGTGTTTAAGTGGAAATGCAATTTTCCCTATGACCGGAAAGCGTGCAGGGGTTTAGTACCATCCCTTTTTTTGTTGTCACAGGGTAAATATTCTCTCCTCCAAAAGGCATGCTGTATGAAATCGGAGACCAAATACTGTCATGAGCTCCCGGTCTATATGTAAGGCTGAGATACTCAAGTCCGCCGATTCATTTGCAAGGTTTTTAAATAAAAGTAGTAAAATTGTACTAAAAATTGAGTTCCTCTTTTTTCCGTGTAAACGACGACCTCGGCATTTTGAGGCCCCCATCAAACCGGGGGCCCTGGACTCGTGCCCCATGTGCCCTTATGGAACTAGACATTTCTTTTTATTGTGTCCTGTTGAAAGTTTTATGCAGTACAGTATGCAACAGGCGACAAGTTACAAAATAGACCCTCAGTAATAAATACAGTCGCTTTGTCGAGAATTGGATCAAGTTAAGGTAAGTAACTGGCAATACTTGGCGTCTTCAACAGAATTCGAGATTCTCGCGGATATTTTTTAAGTGGGTGTTCCCGTTTAAGGCTAATAAATAAATCATGTAATTTTTTTATTTCGCAGGAAATAAAAATGGTAGATTGTGCGTGTCCCGTAATTACTTAGTGTCAATATTAATTGAATAATTTATTATTTAATTAACGTATTCTAATGAGTTATTAGAATTATTGATTTCCATGGCGTGCGTGTTAGAAAATTAATTTATTAAAAATGTAAGACACGCAATACGAAATTAAATTACATATAAAAATGTTTTATTAATATTTACTGACGTTAATTTAAATATGTACACAGAGGGAACGAAGAGAGGTAAGAAGGGAGGTACATTAAAGTTGAAATACCCTCCGATGCTATATTTATGTATGTTACATTGCATGTGGAAGAGTTTTTTTTTACTTACCACGAAATACATCGATTGTTTCAAATGAAATTAATTCATTTGTTTCTTTACATTATTTATTAGTAGGTCATGAATATTTTTTTAAAACACACCGTTAAAATTTAAAGATGATTTATATTTAAATGATGAAAAGATTGCTGTGTTTCGACCTCAATTTTTTATTATTTGTTACTCTTAATTACACTTTGTTTATGACGTTTATAATTTGTGGAGTAATTTTTCTTGTTATCAATATTATTTAACAAATTTAATAACTGTGTCCTACTTATATATTGGACTAAGAAGTATTCGAATAATCTGAACACTTTATAAAGTAGTTTTATAAAAAAAAATATCTATTTTGAAAAGAGTAATGTACGTGGCTTTTATTCTTTGACTAAGGCCCGATCTCTCCATCTTCAGGTAAATATCTAAGAGATAAGGTTATCTGGAACTTCATCTGTTGAATAAATGTCAATGCCAATCAGTGAATTCAATACGTTAGATAACTATCCGATAGATAAATTTGTATTGAAAGACGGGATGACATTTATTCAGCACAGAAAGTATCACTCAACCTTACTTGTCAGATAGTTTCCTAGAGGTTCACCTGAAGGTGGAAAAACTGGGCCTTAATACTTAAAAAAAAGTAACATTCTTATTTAAAATTATTTAAAAATAGGTTGAAAAAGTCTTTTTTTGTAATAATATCAACAATATCATTATCCGGCATTATTTTTATCATTTTTCATAAATATTAGGTTGTGTAATAAATTCCTGCGTTTTTGTATTTTATCTTTTTCCCGCAATTTTGTGTTTAGTTAGGTTAAGTTTATGTATGCATTCTTAAGTGTTTTTCGTGCTCTACAAACTTATCTGCTTTAATTTTCTGAATTAATTAAATTTAATTGAATTTGAGGCTTTTGAAATGGAAGTTCCAGGAGGTAAAAAAAAGTCATTTTCGACATCTGCACTATTTTGCCTTTCGTCGTGGTCAAAAAGCTACGGAAACAGCTCGCGACATTTGTGACGTATATGGAGTAGATGCTATAGCTCCGAGGACCGCGCAAGATTGGTCTTCCAAGTTTAAAAATGGCAATTTTGACCTTGGTGATGCACCTCGCTCCGGCCGACCTCCCGACTTCGACGATGATCGTCTCAAGATGTTTTTGAAGGAAGATGGTCGTCAAACAACACGAGAGTTGGCCGAAAAGATGGAATGTACCTTTACGACCATCGCTAACCATCTTTACTCCATGGGCTTTTCTCAAAAACTTGGGAATTGGGTGCCACATAACTTGAGCGATGGCCACAAGATCTCAATGATCTCAAATGGGAGGTTCTATCGCATCCGCCATACACTTCGGACCTTGCGCCAACGGATCACCTTTTCCGCTCCATGTCGAACCAAATGAGGGACGTACCCTTCGCTAACGATGAAGACCTCAAAACCTGGCTCAGAAACTTCTTCAACACAAAATCAAAAGATTTTTGACGAGACGGCATCAACAAGTTGGTCGGTAAGTGGGAACAGGTTGTAAATAATGATGGAGAATATATTATTGATTTTTTACTAAAATTTTTGTTTTCTTCAATAAATCTTATAAACAAAAAAAAAAAACGCGGGAATTTATTACACAACCCGATAGATCTCGAGTCAAATTTAATAATAAAAGAGAATTGAGCACCTTAACTCAAGGGATCATTTTATTATCAGCGATTTTAATTTCTGTTGCATAAAACTATTGAAAAAACAAGTGCCTGTACAAGTTTTATTTTCGTACATAGAAATGTTATTATATTTACAGATTTCATTTCGATCCATTGTTAGGATAATTTATTATATTTATTTTAGGGACATCCTGTGCTTCGCAATTTCCTTCAAAAAATCAAAGTTGTTGTGCATGTCCGTACATACAAAGTATGCTAAATATTCCAGAAAATTAAGTAGTGAATTTAAATTTTATCATACAAATTTTCGGTAACCATCTTATACTTGCATATAAAATGAGACATTATGTAAAATTATTATTATGGTCTATTATCATTTAGGCCCTAAGATATTTGCATTGAAAGTGTTTTATTAAACCCATGTAATAATATCATTAATATTTTCTTTTTTTTTCTCTTTGCACACTACTTTTTATCTCCACATTTTTTAGTCAATTTTTAAATATTCAGCAAAACCAAAATATAAGAGAATAATAAAAGAATGGGGGTATTTGTGGACGAGACGAATAGCGTTAAAGATCTTCAGCCTCAGAAGAAATATTTTTTTTAATAGAGGGGCTAGAAGCATTTTTTTTTCTTCGTGCAGGCTCAGGTTCAATTACAAGAAAAATGTTTCCTTGAAAGTATGTTTTTTGAGTGACGGGGGTTCAAGCCTGTGAGAGAGAGACAGAGAAAGAGAGACAGAGAGAAATACGGAGAGAGAGAGAGAGAAAGAAAAAGAGAGACAAACAGACAGACAGACAGACAGACAGACATCAGACAGACAGACAGACAGACAGACAGACAGACAGACAGACAGACAGACAGACAGACAGACAGACAGAGAGAGAGAGAGAGAGAGAGAGAGAGAGAGAGAGAGAGAGAGAGAGAGTTAAAATTTTTAGCGCACAGCAACAAAGGCTATTTGCGCCTAACGCAGCCCATCTAAATGACTACACTGCAGATTCAAATCAATAAATTAAACAATAAATATATAAATAAAATCAATAAAAATACGCTTGCTCAATAAAAGAAATCTTGCACCGACAAACACAAATAAATAAGATAAAAAAAAAAACAGTTCGAAAAATTAAACAGACGTAGGGTGAGGGTAAGAGGCTGTAAAGGGGCCAATTACCATCGAATATTACAGTCCCTATATAGAACAAATTAAAATAAGATGCAAGACTTCACAAATTGAACAGTAAGTTCGTTGCTCTCAGAAAGAGTATCAGCCTGTCCATGAGTACTCTGTCGTCACCTAAAGCAACTGACAGGTCATAGCACAGGCCTAGCCTCTCCCTGAAATCCTCGAACTGCAGAGACAGAGGCAGAGAAAGAGAGACAGACACAGAGAGAAATACAAGAAGGGAGGGAGAGATAGAGTGTGTGAGAGAGAGAGAGAGAGAGAGAGAGAGAGAGAGAGAGAGAGAGAGAGAGAGACACAAACACGCACACACACAGACAGACAGACGGACAGAGAGAGAGAAAGAGAGAGGAGTATAACTGAACCTTACACTGTAAAATCGTTATGTATTATATAAATATTTCCAGTAATTCTAAATGTAACGTTTTTTTGTACGTCTACGTAATATTGTATCTCATTTACACGCCGTTGTACTTTTATTAAAATATGTCTTTCTTAATGAAAATTAATAGCTTCTATAGCTATTACAACCTGTATTATTACATATAAAATATCCCCTGTATTATTACTAGACTGATTAAAATCACAAAACCTTATGGCTTACGTGTAAACTCGATGTTAATTCTTACAGAAAACAAATCGAACACTCCTCGACTTCACGCAAAATCACACACAATAACAGCCAGACTCTTACAGTGGATAGGACAAGTGGAAAGAATAAAAAATATCAGAATAGAGTAAGAAAATTAACTTCTGTAAATGTGGATTGCACAAGATATAAGAGGCATACAGTTAACAGTGTCCAAAATCCTTATTTTTCATAATTTTATGTACGTAAGCCATGTACGTAAGCAATATTTTTATGAACTGTATTTAAGTAATTACATTGTAAAGAGTAAATATGTAATTAGCTTTTCTTTGCAGTTTAGCAATGTAATTTATAATTAAATAAAAAAAAAAATAGATAAATTAATATATTATTACTGTCAATCACCTACCGATATTAAAATAAATACAAAGTACCAATAATTTCTAATTTAAAAATAATAAAACAATTAAAATATTAATAATAATAATTAAGGATAAAAGTATTTTCACGTGCAACACGAAATAGTTAAGTATTTACTTTTTTAATTTTATTATCGTTGGCTTATTTCTATATCATAATCACCCAGCCAGTTGTCATTGTTGAATACAGGCATCGTGGAATAAATCGTGGTCCTATGCTTCCTGCATTCAGTTTGTAACTATTCGCTTAATAATTCAGAGCGATCAAGAAATCTTGTCCGTTATGCAACACTTGACAGAAACATTTAGTTATCAAACTTATTTCCAAGGACATGTACACAACGGCGTACATTCTATTATTATTACCTTATACGAATTGATTATTAAATGAACACTATTTTTCTCTACACGCCAATGAGTTGACAACAGGTATGAAGTTAGGAACACATATTTTCGTTCATTCTCGGGTGAGTTCGGACCAACGAAGTAATCTGATTGGTTCTTTGTTAAATTGTGGTTTTCAGCTGTGGATTAGAACACAGTTTCGATATTTTGCAATGGTCCAATATAAATGCCGACACCGTTATTTTAGACGCTTGCCATTGCTGATAGTACTAGGCTAGAATAGTACAATATAATGAGTATTAATATCAAAAAGATATAATATTTTATAAGTTATATAAAATATTTTCGGACGTTTCGGAAACTACTCAACGATCTGTTTCCGTCTTCAGCGATCACGAGAAGTGATAAACATTTCAACTTACTTTTATACCGGGTATTGTAAGAGTGGGACCAAGGTATAGGTGTGTTGCTATTGGTTGAGTGGTTGTGGTCAGATATAGATAGGGACGGGACTACCTGTGGGGGATTAACGACCGGATTAAGGTTGTTTGTCACATTAGTGTGTGCTAAATGAGTTGTTGTTACCGGATTAGTGACCTGAGGATTAGAAAGGTTGTTTTGAATAATGGAAAGCCAGAGTTGAGGAAATTCTATGCTAGCTTGGCTGACAACATCTCCAGAGTTTTCGATCAAAGCAGACTCAATTTTCTTTTGAACATGTTTTCCTCATACATCAACGTGAATACGAAGGAATGTATTGTCGCTTGTTTTTTTTTCGCTTTTCATTTACGCTTCATACACATCTTGGTAAGCGAAAGGAGGCGCATAGTAGCATTCGAGTTGTGGTACTGGGAAGAACACTGCATATTTCCTGAAATATTCGTTAGTAAAAATATGTAAATCAGAATTCGTCGCAGTGACAATATTAGTATTACAATTTCTGTGCAAATTTTTGTGGTCATCTACCACAATTATAAAGATATTTTCATTAAGACTGTTTATTGTTGTCTTGTAGTTGTTCTACACGAATTTCTCCAAAGATTACTGTTGTTCAAACCGTACTACTTGAAAACGTATCAGGAAATCAAACGGTGCAATTCTTATCGGGAAATGTTGACGATACGGTTTTATCCTAATCGCTTGCACATTATTTGCAGAATATTTATGTTTAGGAGTGTGAAATGTTTGTGGGTAAAACAGCATCGTGATGGCATGGTATGGCATCCTCACGCAATTTCCACAAATGTCGATGTGCAACTGTCAGAACAAAAGATAAAAACAAAACTGCAAGTGTCTGCGACAGCCAGCACACATATACAGATGTAAAAACTGTAATTTACACAAAAATCCATTAATTTTTTACGATAGATCTGTGGTGAGAAACGCGGTGGGGTGAAGAGAGTTATGCCGTTTTTACGTGTGTTTAATTGTACGGAAAATTTGAATTAAATATTATGCCGTAATTAAAATACAAAGCATTCATCAAATATGTAAATTACATTGAAATTTTCAACGCTAAAACTTTTTAATATTCGTTCTACCGTGACGGGTCCGTCGTAATACTATAATAGATGTATGTGTATGTGTGTGTTTGTGATGATAGGAGTTGTGTGGATCGTTTTGTTTGTGTTTTATCGTTGGATAACATCTTGTGCTGTGACTTTGGACGTCGTCAGCTGTTTAACAAAACGTTCTGTTCTTATAAATTACTTCTTGTAACAACTATTTCCTTTCTGATTATCAGATTATATTATAGTTAATATATTTTTTTAATTTTACTCACGGTTTCCGGTATTGTTTAAAGAAAATAAAAGGTTTTTGTTATGTATGAAATATTGTTTTGCATATTACGATTCGGTAATTTCCTCTTACGCTAAGATAAACATCTTTATTAAAAAAAATAATATTCGTAAATTGAATTAGATTAGACAACAATTCTTTTATTCAAATAAGAGAGTAATCACCAGGGTGAGGACAGTGCTAAATCATGCGGAATAAGTGTAATAAAAACGACAAAGTATCAAATATATGTTGTCGCTTTTATTTAACTTATACCACCTGACCTAATATTGCTCTCAACAGTGGCAAAAGTGCTTGCGCCACTTTCAATAAGATGAGGATTTTCTGTGATGACAACCTTAGCCTTAACTGCGCCAAAGAATGGTCAAATATAACATTTAGTCCATCCTCCTATTGAAGATTGGAGTTTTAATAGTACTATAAATTGCTTGGAAGCTTTCGAAATGTGGTTGTATAGAATTCTTCGAATCTCCTGGGTAGAGACAGTATCTTCCAACCAAGTTCTACAAAGATCCAGAACAGACAGTGAGTTGCTTAATCAAGTGAAGAAAAATCTCTTACCTTGGTCATATTATAAGAGAAAATAAATACCAGATCATTCAACTATTGGACAATTGCAAAATAATTTAAAAGATTCAACTAATACTGAAGAGCAAGATCGAAGGTCGCTGCGGAATCGGTAGAAGACAATTATCATGGCTACGTAATACAAGAAACTGGACTGCGATAAGAAATGTAGAATACCTTTTTATATTGGTAGAAGATAGTTCTGCCTTTGTTCAAGTGATTGACAACATCAGGTAGACCGGACATGAAACTTGAAAGAAGAAATGGCGTAACTAGACAGAATGAGGTCCAGGTTAGAGTTTTCAAAGTGCTAGGGATTTTTCTTTTTGCGCAGAAACGTGGGGCCCTTGTTACGTCACACCCATACACCTGGCAGTTACGTCACTGTTCTTCATTCTTGGTAATCACATAACCAATTAAAATCCTGTAAATTCAAATCAATCAATAAGAATCGATTTACCTATTAACCAATCACAATACTTTAAGTACTAATCAGTCTGTAGCAGTGGTCTGCCAACTTTGTCGATTCAAGGAATCCTTAAGATTATAATTTGTAGGTTATCTATATATATATAGCTATAATATACCTTTGACACTAAAGAGAAAAATGTATGAAATGTGCGTATTGCCTGTTATAGCTTACGCCACCGAAACCCTTACTCTGACAAATACTTTGCTCCAAAACTGCATAAAGCACAAAGGCTTTTCTGTAAATATGACTATATTGTCCATATATTGTTTGCAACTTTCGGTCGTCTTCGCAACACCTTTAAAGATAAATATACCTTTGGTAAGATACTTGTTCGCTGGTTACAAGCTCCGACATATCCGGACAAGTTTCTTTTATGTTCAGCTATATTTGAAATAACGACGCAGAGCAGTGTCGAACAATTTTGGCGCTTGAAGCAGGCAATATTAATGGTGCCCTCTAGAAACATTATATATGACGAGCAAAAAAAGGGCCGATAAAAAAAATTTAACACCCTTCAAAATTCAAGTGATGACCCAAAAGAGGAAACAACATCATTCAAAATTCACATTATGAACGCAAATACGGCGCCTCTTTTTCAGTTCTGGCGTTCCCCTTTTCAGTTCTGATGCCCCATCTTACCAGTAAAGTGAGGCGAGTGTCTTACTCTCCTCACCCTCGGCTTGACCCTGGTACGGCAATATTTATTCGCGCTGATTGACACTTGCTAGGGATCTACGTATTTGTACCCTTAGCTGGAACATTATGGTTCTAGCCATTTCGATACGGCATCGTATTACTTCACTACAGCGATCATGATTACTTAAAGGGCTTTTTTAAAGTTTACAATATATTAATTTTGTTAATGAATCGCACACTATTATATCCATAAAATTAATCATTTTTGTTGTATAAATTTGTGTTTAAAATGTACGACATTGTAGGTAAAATTCATGTACCAAAACCTCTGTACGTAACGTAGCACATTAATATCTGGTTGTAGATGCCGGTGAAGTGTATGTACGGTATAACATAGCGAGAGTTCGAGCTTGCCTTCTCCCTCAGCCGCCTAGACTGTTTTGATCGCTAAACTTTCAAGACATATTAATAGTTATTAGTCAAGCCTGGACCCTTCGCTCCCTTTCACCACCGCTTCACCGTCAGGGTGGCCCACCCTACAACTGCCATATCGATTATGCCAACACCCAGGGGTGTGCAAACATGCACACACACACATACACACACATACAAAGACACTCTCCAGACGACTTATCCACAAACGGCTTTGTAATCGGACCAAATTTCTCAACTGGGATATTAGGATAATTAGGGAAATTTCACAATCTCTAGTTGACATTTTTACTACATTTATGAAAGGTTATATAACGAGGATGAATAAAAAAAGTTATAGGAAAACCACGTGATCACCATGACATTTCCACCGGTCTTATTAACCCTGAATAAACATGATTTGATTTAAAATAGTTATAAGAGGGTCACGCTGGAACAGACTTGTAGATAATATTAAATTAATAAAATTTAGTATTAGCACCTCTTGTCCGAGCTACAAAGGATGTACCTGTGTTATTTTGTGAAGCTCGTATTCGAACCGCTTTGCATTGTGCTGGATTTGGTGTGAACCCATCGGTCGCAAGATCCACTTGCCAGGATTTGGGAAGTGGCCAATTGTTGGGATAAAGCTCCCTCGACCAATTATGTGAAGGTAAGAGATGAGCGTCTCGTCTGTGCCGAACACGTTGCGGGTAAACCTGGACGGTACTGGCGGAATTACAAACTTCCCGTTATAATAATAATTAACTTAAAATTATCTCAATCTTTGGACAAAGACCTTCTCCAGGTCCTTCGATTTTGTACTGTCGATTGATCCTAGGCCAGAGAGCACCGGCTGTTTTAGTGATGTCGTTTCTCCATCTTATCTTTTTTCTTGCGCGTGATCAAAAAGGGAAGAGTGTAAAAATTTGCCATGAAACTTTAAAACTCGGAAATAGTGGCTTTCAGTGTCTCTCTTTTCAATGGATTTCGAAATGTGGTCCTGGCGAAAACTTCTACAAAGACAAGAAACGAGAAGTTCTGCCTCAATTTGGTATCAACTGGCTAAGAACAAGAAACTATGGAAGAAAAAAGAAGAGACGTATGTAGAAGCCAGGAGTAAACAAATATTTAATGCTGAAAGAAGAATAACATAGTCTCAATTACTCAGGACATTAAAGAACTCATAAGACTATCAACAATAATTCATAATAGAAAAGGTGCATTCTTTGACAAAAAAAAGTGACAACCTACGAGAGCCTAGCCGAGTTTAACCATTTGGCTAAACTCGATTAGAATTACATATATCCCATATGTAACCATAGCAAGCATTTTCTGACCTTTTGGTTATAGTTAACAAATCTTTCAGGCTGGTTTCTGAAAGATTTAGGAATTAATTCTACAGGGGAAATTAGATAGAAAATGTATCGTGGTTTGGTAAAAAAAACAAAAAACCATACCAAGCCTTTAAAAAAAAAAAACATACCAGGCCTTCGGTGCTCTAAGAACATCTATATGGCGCTGCCGAGATTTACAGCTTAAAACAAACAGAGGAAGTAGCTGTACTCCCTCTACTTCTCTACAGCAGTGAATTATGGTGTCTCTATAGGTGGCATATTAAAACACTAGCAAGATTCCATCAAAGATACCTTAGGACTATATTAAGAATCAAATGGCACGACTATGTGGACACAGAAGTTTTGGCGAAAGCTGATATCATCAGTATTGAGACCATGCTGCACCAAATTCAGTTGCGGTAGGTGGGACACGTCATAAGAATGCCAAATAATGGTTACCCAAAAGATTATTGTACTCTGAGTTGGAAGGAGGCTGCAGAGGTATGGCAGCTCCTAAGCAACGGTATAAAGACAAGCTAAAAAATAATAAAAAAAATAAAAAGTCATGTCGGCTGCTCAGCCCAGACTGGGAAGAAAAGCCCCTGTGTCGAAGTACATGACGCAACCTAGTGACAAACGGTATACAGCATTACGAACGGACACGTATAGAGCATGCCACACTACTAGTACGCAATAAACGCAAATCCAGACTCCCGACGCAGTTGCCTGATTCTGCCAATTATCTCATGAACCCACTCTTGTCAAAATCTTTGAAATATTCATCTTTTAGTTGCGAAGTGCTGTCGTCGATTTGACGTGGCCGTTATAAATTTATCGTGGCTGGTGTTCTATCAGGTGGATAGATCAGATTAGTCGCTCTGATTGCTCTATCATAGAAGTCACACATCTGTTTCTTTGTTAGCTTCTCTTATACTTCAGTAGGTAATCTTAGATTTTCATACTTTTCCGTAAAAATAATCAATTAGAAATGTGTTTTTGTACGAATTTCCAGATAAAAGCTACTGTAACATTACAAAAAAATAATATAATCGCCTTACGCGTACATAGTGATTTTTACAGAATATAGAATAAACAATAATTAAATAATAATTCTATCAAAATAGCTATTATTTAAAACCAACATTTTAAATTAATCACATTATTAAAAAACAAAATTCATTAAAAAGATGACAGTAGCTGGGCGTGAAAAACTATAATACATATACACAACTACATGACAACATCAAATAATTAATAATTTGAAACGCTTTAAATCGCCCGCGGACCAACAGACATGTTAACAAAACCAATAATATTATAGGTGTAATGTTCATATGTCGTGTTAACAGCTAAAAAAAAATGATGTGTTAAAAAAAATTGATGAATGATTGAGCGATAACACAAATGATTCGAATGTCATGTAGTGATGATGCAGAACTGTGCAGCGAGCACTGATGTCAATAGAAAATAAATAATGAATCATTATTGGGATATTTGGCGTTTAAATTTACCCCGGCTGGGGGATTTTCATGACGCCAAATGACATATATAAAACAGAGATATGGCCGAGTGTTGATTTCGATTGATGATGACTGTTGATAGGGTCATCTGAGGTTGATTTTGTCACAGTTTTAAGTTTTAATGACTGTTATGTGTCATTTTAATGACACCACGGATTAAACACATTGTAACAATTTCATTTCATGACAAAGATTACTGATTTCTACATTTTATCAACAACATTAGAAACCAAAAAAGATTATTTCAATTTCCTTTACAAGAATCTTCCAAAGATCTTGACTAACTGCGGATGTGCTCTTGTTTTACAAGAGAATATGCCGCGAGTATACCGTTTACCGCAACCTTACACTAATGGCGGGTTGCTAACGTAAGAGTTTTGTCTAACTCCAGTTAAAATCTTTTATTTTTGTATGCTACAACATACAAAAACAAATGATTTTAACTTGAGTTAGGGATAATTCTTACTTTAGCAGCCGGCCATAAGCCAGGGTTCGGTTAAACAGCAACTATGAAGTAGTTAATCGATTTTAATCGTTGTTAGTTTCATATCCCGAAAAACATACGTCAATCCTTTAAGCAAGACATTAAAAACTTAACCTCAAAAACTGACGTTAATTTTTTTAACACCAGTTTAAATGCAAATGCTTTTCGCTAAACATATGCGTGTTAAAATTTTGCTGGCTTTAAGAGCTAACGCTGGTTTTTAGTTTGTAAAAACGGCTGATCCTATTTTAGTAAATGTCATATTATTAAAAGAAATTGAATCAAGTAAAATATGGTAAGAATATTAGTTATTATAAGACAAAATTCTTTATATTACTCTAAAGTGAATTCTTTAAAGTAGAGCTAAAAATGGTCCTTCGTCATCTTTGTGATACGAATAACCTTTTGAGTAACTTCAAATGAAGAGAAAAATTTATACAAATTTCAAACCATACAAGTGAAACAACCAATCAGGACTAAGTGACCGAACCTATGATACATATCAACAAGTCCGTAGCTGTCGTTAAGCATTTAGCGACAAGTTGCCAACTCTGTTAGTTCTTGACTATCCCAAAAGATGTCACTTAAAGTTTCAGTCGCAAACCTTGGAAGCTTATTGGTCGTTTAGCATTTAGAATAGACACCCTGGTCTATCATCCGAAAGATGCCCTCAAATTATTCATAATTTGCTTTTATTTTTATCATTTACATTATCCATCTTGCTACGACCCATAATTATAAGTCATACTGTAATTTGATCGAGTAATCCTGTGGCCGCAACCGCTAGATAGTTTGTTCATGCCGTTAACCGCTAACAAGGATATAGATGTGGGTTGAAATCAGTGGCGGCGCTAGCTCTTAAAATCTGGAGTTACCAGGAAATATTTGAGTAAAATCTGGGGGGGGGATATATGAGGAGGACATCAATTTTCATGGACAGGTGAAAATACAAGACCAAAAAAAAGTCCTGACTTCTAAAATATACGTGATGACATAAAAAAGGGTCCTCACTTCGAAAAAAAAGTGATGACCAAAAAAAGCACAATTTTCTCTAAGCATTTCTGGGGTGGGGCAACTGGGGGCCAGGGACATTTAGGGGGGGCGTCCCCCCACTGGACCTCCACCCGCCAGCATCGCCACTGGTTGAAATACGACGCAATCGGCTATAAACTGTAAATGCCTTTCTGTGTGCGCTAAAAACAGGACGTTATTGAGAACTGACATTACCGTTGGCGGCGCTGTAATTCATGGCAAAATGGCTGAATTGTCTAGTATTCAGCTGTCAATATGCTAACAAGGAACAGGTTAATTTAAGCACAGTACATTTTTATTTTATGAAAATGTATCTATCGACGTTCTAACAAAAAATCAACACCAGAACATATGTAATAATTTCAAATAGTACTACAGTCGCGTAGTACAATATTTGACCACCAGACTGCGTATCCGAGCGTGTCAGTTTTCAATACTGACCATATTACTCCTGAATGTACACAGATTAAAAATATGGTTACGAAACCTGGAAACCGGAGGCCAAGGCTCACCTCGGACTGTCGCTTAATGATGAAATTTTAGTTTGATCTTGATATTGTGTTTTTGGCCTCTTCTCAATGGTTGATTGAGTTCAAATATCTAAGTATTTTTTCTTTTGTATATTATTCTTTTATATTTCCTTTATTTAAGTCATTAATTCTGGGTAAAATAAAGCTAGGATAACATATAAAGATATAAATTTAAATATGAGAAAATTATAGTTTCCTAGCTAATATTTTTATTCTCGCTCTAAATAAATGTATGAATTATTATTTTTTACTATTTTTTGACTGTGTACACTATCATTTCATAAATGTAAGTAACATATAAATAATATACAAATTGCTCTAAATTATAGTGCATTATACTATAATTTTTATTTTTATTTATATGTTATAAAGTACCTACACGTATTTGGAAAAAATAATTATAGTGTACAAACGTATGCAGCGAAACTTATTAGGATGTCTCATTTCTAACTGATCATTAATTGATTATTTATAAAGACAGTTTAAATAAGGCACCGATTAAGAAGATATATTCGACGAAGACGTACGGGGAACAAATGCTTTATTACATGGACCAAAGAGGAATTACTGAAGACGCATCAAATAGAGATTTTCACGCTATCGTTTAAACCAGTGTTTCTCAAAGAGTGTGCCGTAGCACATGGCAAAATGGCAAATGACCGCTAAATATACCAAGGTACCGCGGAATCTTCAAATACTTTCGTATTTATACTAATAAAGTGTTTCTCAACCTTTTTTGGCATGGGACCCCCCGAAATTATATCAATATTGTCTGCAGCCCCCCCCCTATATATATATATATATATATATATGGTGTATGAAGATAGAGGGAACACGATATTTCTCGAAAAGGCAACGTGTAAGCAAATTGGGAAAAATTTTGAACTAAAATTTATACAAAACATTAAATGGTAGTATTGACATTTTCCGGAAATACCGGATATTAAGGACAGTTTCGAAATGTTATATGGGAACGTATGTCATATTGAGTATCTTTGGATAGAGCTTTTCAAAAGAAACCACTTTTACTTAAACATTTTTTCAGTATCTTTTACGGTTGACAAAAAACTATAATATATATGACGATTATATTCCCTACAACGACTTGAAAGTAAAGTATATTTATTTACAAGTGTTAAAAGTGCCTTATATTTTAATATTCGCATCCTTGCTCTTGAGTTATCTGTAGCTCGGAGAGTAATAAAAAAAATATATAATATATATGATTGCTTCTGATCAGTTTGTTTAGCAAAAGCCCATTTTACTCATTATAAAGTTAGCTAGTGACAACTTTAGAAAATTAATACTCCATTTAGTTCCGCTTAAACGTTTGAAATAGCCTGTAGCTTAAATTAGTTGTCAAAATAAGTAATTAGATAGAATAATAAATAAAATATTTATTTTATTTGTTATGAAAGGTATATTTTTCTGAATATAAATATGTCTTATCGTATAAATATCTATAAGTCTATAAATATAAGTCTTATCTATAAATACGAGCCTTACTCGTATTTATAAATATGAATAAAATTTATATCTTGCAAGATTGAGCGCATTGCTATTATATTTTCATGTTTTGATCTCTATGATTTCACGGCCCCCCGGTTGAGAAACGCTGTATTAATAATGTATACTAATACATTTGATTTCCTCGTAGAATGATTAGAAAATAGTATTAAGCACCAGCATACTATAGTGAAAGCAATGAGATTAGACATCCGATTTGTCGAGATCAACGCCGGTATTATTTACCGGTGCTGGCGGCCGCACCGAGAATTTGCCGGTCCAGGCTATGTGTAAAAATGTCCATTTGATTATAAATTATCCGGCGACGATGTGTATGAAAAAGGCCAAAGGGTCGCATTATAGCTACCGAATATTACCACGGGTCGCGAGACAAAGAGGTTGAAAAACGCTGGCCTAGACTTTTGTTTAAGATTAGTTTTTCTTTGTGTTGGTAGTATATATACTTAATTTGAGAGCAGTCTGACAAATGTCAAGTTCGAAACATTAAAATTCAATTAAACTCCATTGTAATTTAGCATAAAAAAAATAAAAAGAAAAGCAGTCCATAATTTTCTGTATTATAATTTATTGTATTAAAGATTAAAGTTGAATTGGCCTTTGAGCACATCAATTATCTTATTGCAAATAATGTGCACAAATGCAGAATTCCCCCATAAATAATAAATGGGAATCGACTCCCTTAATTCCAGCACACAGTTCAATGCCCCTTTAGATTTTAATTGCAATCTATCTGAAACGTCTCTGGACAATGTATCACAGCCAACTTGCCGGATAGAATTAAATATATACCCAAAGTTTACTAAACTTAATATATCATTATAAATACGGCTCAGAACTGAAACTTTAATGAAGGAGAGAGATGCAACTATTTATTACAACACTACACCCGTCTCTCTTACTACATTATTTACCCTCCAGTCTTCTTATTTGTTTAATAACATATGTACAAGTTTCATCTTCAATTATTTAAAACATTTGACAGAAGTTTTTAATAAAGTCTTTATTCAGGGGACTGTCATGAAAATAATATTAGAAAAAGTATGACGGCGCCATGTTCACTATGAACTACTAGTTCTTCTCTGTGATTAATACAATTAATTCTCTCTACAAACATCATTTATGCAAGAAAAAACTCGTCTTAATTAACAATCATCATATTTTATTCAAAATCAATTAAAAACCTGCAGACTAGAAACAAAAGAAACATTTACATGAAATTTGCAATACACTTTGAAATAAGTAAAACTATAACCGGACAACCGAAATATACAACCATTTCAAGCACCAAAACCCTAACCTAAAAACTTTATTATCGAACACAAACTAAATATGATTTCAAAGGGTATGTTTTGATAAAATAAAAGAGTGACGAGCAATCATAATAATGGTACTACAGGCCAAATTAGCCCATGGCTTGTTTGACGATTTCTCGCCATTGGTCCCTATTTTTTCTTTCAGTTTCCTTCCCTTTTGGTATCTGCAGAATTTTTTTAAAGGCATTTATTCATTCTTTTGTTCAACTTGTTCTTTTCTTGATTGTTTTTCCTCGTTTTAAAACTAATTTCACACATTGATCCCGATTCCTTGCAAGTAAAAGAATAAGAAATCATTCTATTCCTTTACTTTCAGCGTCTGAAGGTCTTTATGGCTAGAGTCCTGCGCGGATACGTTTTTCTCTATCCGCATCCGCATAGACAGGATCCGCATCCGATCCGCATCCGCATGTTTTTATTATTTTTTTAATTAGATATGAGCTTCTATGTTTTTAAATGTGGCAAATTACCATGGTTAATTTTTACTAATATTTCGAAAAATGCAAAATAAGGTGATACACAATTATTTTTAAATTAATAAACGCAATAAATCCAAAGAAATTGTTGTATCTATGACTGTTATATACATGGGGTTTGTTTGAAACGGGACACCCCGAAAATCTCCTTTATTTGAAAAAATCTTCAGAACAAAAGTTAAACTAGACAAAAAGGCCCATCTAAAGGTTACTATAAGAATTCTGAGGCACTTCCGGTTTCACCGGAAATGATGTCAACTTTTGATCTAGCATAGGGAATCGATAATTTTATATTTTTTTCCTAAAAGTACATTAAATTAGCTTTAAAATGACACCAAAGTCATATTTTTATGTTAACCATTTCAAAATGGCGACCATTTATTTACAAAATAATAATCAACATAAGTTTTACAAAGTTGAACGTAGCAAGCTTTGAAAACAATAAAACATTTAATTGAAAAATTAAAATTTAAGTTATTTCATATAATAACTAGTTATAACAGTTTATTTTAGAGATATTTTGTTTATTTTTTTATTTTTATTATAATCTCTACTATATTTAACTATTCAAGTAAGCGTAAAGTAGGTCTTTATGGGAAACGTAAAAAAAGTAAAAAGTGCCGTAACGTATTATTATTTCACTCTTGCCATAAGCACAATACAATTGCCAGCGATACATTTTTAGGAAGAGGCGTCCACCAGATGATTTTATGTTCACGCGGATATTGCGGATAAGCGGATATGATATATAATCCGCATCCGTACGATTTAAATGATAATTTATCCGCATCCGCAGAAAAATGGCGGATATCCGAGGATTTGCAGGGCTCTATTTATGGCCACTACCTAACCACCCTTTTGTTCGACTAATTCTTTTCTTGGTTGTTTTCTCCTCGTTTTAAAACTATTTCGGCACATTAATACCAATTCCTTGCAAGTAAAAGAATAAAAAATCATCCTATTCCTTTACTTTCAGCATCTGAAGGTCTTTATGGCTGCTACCTAACGACCCTATTGTTCGACTAGTTATTTTCTTGGTTGTTTTTCCTCGTTTAAAAACTAATTTGGGCACAATGATCCCAATTGCAAGTAAAGAACAGGAAGACATCCTATTCTTTTAATTTCAGTATCAACAGGTATTTGTGAGCCATGACTAACTACCCTTTTGGTCGACCTCGCATTTTCGTGACTATTATTCCTTCCTAAAATTTCGGCACTGTCCGATTTTTGTTTTAGTTATTGCTCGATTATTACCAACATGCCTTAAATTTCTGTCTGTCTCTTCTGCGGCTTACTGTGACATTTATTTATTTTATTTTTTTGTTCACGCGGAAGCTCCAGATACGCCACAAAATACCCTTAACTGATGACAGCTATATACATAAACAAAGGGTGCAATTGAATCAGGTCTGGAGGCCAGATCTGATTCGAATTTGTCCCGGCTTTCCCAGTCTCTACGCCCCTTCTTTCGTACTTTGTGAAATAAATGGTCCAAGAGAAAAATTAAATAACTTTTTTCTCAGTGAATTTTTCTTGTTCTCTTTCTTTTGTTCTATATTTTATTTTCATTGAATTTGTATGTTTGTTACGTGTTTAAACGCATGAACATATAATTCTTGTTATTTTAATTTCGATCATAAACCATAGGTTAAATTTCATTTATTGGCCTGAAATAAAGCATAAATAAATAATGAAATAGCTCAATTGTTTTATATGTAGCTTTTAATTTAAATCCGACATTTTTAACACTGACAAATGAATCCGAAAACTCGTGAATTGAATAAACACATATACTGTATTATTCAACAGACTCATTTACACTATAAACTCGTTATTTTCTAAAAGTAATACGCATTTACACAAATAGTTCTGAATCAAATTACTCCCTATCATTAAGGACTCATATTTTAATTATAATTTCATTGTTTTCAAATCGATGTGTAATACTATTTTTTTCATATTTAGGATTTTAAGGGGGCTCACAACCGTACATTTCTCAAAATTTTCTTACACAAAATTAACAATCTTTCAGATGATTATAAGACAATAGCCGCAAAAAATCAATTTTTATCTGTCTGTGAGTCTATCCGAGATTCACGCAAAAACGGCTGACCATATTTTCACGTAATTAGGTACGATGAAAATATAAAACTAGGATTCGAATATAGCTTATAAGGCATCTCAAAATTTTTATTCTAAAGCTGCATTCAGAGCTCTGTAAATCAACACGTTGTACGCTATGGATAATTTTTAAACGAGGTCATTTGGTATGATCGGACATGCTCGTGCTTTGTCGTTGCTATACTACTGTTGAGCGATATAGTACGAGCTTGTCCGATCATACCAATTGCACTCGTTTAAAAACTATCCATAACGCACAGAGTGTTAATTTACTGAGCTCTGAATGCAGCTTAAGGGGGATTAAAACTGTTAATTAAAAAACTTGTATTTAACAAAAAATGTTTATAACAAGAAAACACTTTTTAGGGTTTTGTAGGTATGACTAAAAAACCCTTATAACGTTAATTTGTCGTCTGTCTGTCTGTTCGGTAAAAATTGTAGCCAAACGGCTAAACTTAGAGAGTTGAAATTTGTCATGCTTATACAACTCTTTGACCCGCACATAGGAAAAATACTAAAACATCTAAAAAACATATCCCCCTAAAAATTTAAACAAATATGGGCTCATTGAATAAAAAAATATTTTTTTAAAATTCTGTAAAGGGTATCAAATGAAAATTGGTACGTGGATTACCGATCAAAATTTTATTTTTGAAAAATAAATTATTTAAATGCGATTTTTGTCAAAATTATGCAAAAAAAAAATTGTCCCACACCCTGTAGCCAAGATGGTTTAAACTAAAAATCTGAAAAAATTCTAAGTAATTTACATTGGTGTGAATCGGAATAGTACAACAGGAATTTTTGATCAGATTATGTTTTCGGATTTTTTGTGTTTTTTGGTTGACGATGAATAAAAGTTATACTCATATAACACGTTAAGTTGTTAAGCGTATCGTGGTCTACTGGCTACGTTGCGCGCTAACTACACAGATTTCTTATTCACTACAGGTTCGGTCCTTGCTTGAGGAGTAAATTTTATTTTTTGTTTTTTATTTTCATTTTTATTTTGTTTAAATTAATTTGTTAAAATTCTAGTTATATTTTAGCAAATTTTGAATTTAATTTTTAAGAGCGTAAATTTAATAACCAATTGGAATTTTTTGAATTATATTTTCATTCTATGTGTCATTTATACGAAACCAGAGGGGCGGAGCGTATGATTTAAGACAAACCTTATTATATAAAAAATATACTGCACATATTTAGAAACCTAAATAATGGTATTACATATTCAAATTAAAATTAACAAAAAAATATTTTAACATAAAATTAGTTTTTAAAGCTCTTAGATTAACAGACGATAAATTATTTTAAAAAGATCGTTCATTTTGCCGTGGTTACTACAAAGCAAAATTTGTCCTACACACTCAGCATGCTGCCTTCACTTATTATATACCTGCGAAACCCTGCAATGTGTGAAAATTCACACTTCACATCATTTTTTTTTTTAGTTAGTTAAAATTTCAGTTGCTATATCGTCAACTTTTTATTCTTCCTAATCATGTTTTGAAGTTGGTTTCATATCATAAGAAATATTGTTTATACCAAAAGTTGAATATTTCTAAAAAACCCTTAATTAATAACCTTTTATCATAACCTATTTATCAACATATTTAAAAAAAGTAAAATAAAAATATATATTAAAAGATATTCGCGTGTCAAAACAATGTTACTTTATAAATTTACATAAAATTCCAATCATTAGACAAATTATTTACAGAAACTTCTCAAAAAATCCATTCGATTACGATCTACATAAACAAATGTTGTATATAAATAATTCTTAACTATAACATAACGTTAAGCCAATCGCGACAAATTACGATATAATTTACTATGTCCAATTAGTTCAGTAATTTTCATGGTTGTAACCTACTTAGGGAAACGTTAAAAGCATATAGGGAAAAATATTGTATTTGTTATAATGGAAAACTATAATCTTAATAATCGATTGAATGGTTTATTAAGTTGTGTACGCTTGTGATTGACAATAAATAAACTATGTACTTGTGACTTTAATACGTAATTGTGATCGGCGAAAATTTATATATTTACCGAGTCATTTTATAAATGATCTAGTATCAACACAGACTTTTAATTTGTAAAACAACTATAATAAAAATAAAGCTCTACAGATTAAAACTGGTTTTAATTAATTATTTAAACCTTTGTACTATTATATAAAGAAAAATTAATGTGATGGGTTTCGCAGGTAATTAATATTTAATTTCGAGTTTTATGGCAAAAATCGATAAATAAGAGTATTTTATTTAATAAGCATATGTCAACTGGTTACGATAAGTCCAGAATTACTGCTGGTGGACAGAAGCTTCCATAAAGCCCAAAGCTGCAAAAGTTTAGGCGGAACTAACTGGAATTTTCATTTTTGTAACTAGTCATAAGCTCTTCTTTTATGCTTTGAAGTAGGCTTTTGCTAAGCAAAATTATGAAAAGCCTCACTTAATCGGTAACAGTTACTAAAATTGAAAATCTAGTTCCGCCTAAACCAGGGGTCGGACACCTTTCAGTGACTAAGAGCCAAATCTATATTGAAAACAAAAATAAATAACATGAAAGAACCGCTAAAAAATATATGCTATATTTAAGAAAAAAACATAAATATTGTTATTAACATATAATGTATAAATAAATTAATATTTACTTATACATTTAGTTTGTGATACCTATTGCACTTGCCAGTACATTACAATATAATATTTTTTTTACTGGGACGATTGCTACTTGCATAGTGTTCGATAAGACTTGAATATTTGGTAAATATTCAAATTTCAGGTCAGTAAGATTACTTCTTAACTGACTATTAATTTCATATGTGAAAAGACTTGCTCATAGTAATGTGTGGATCCGAAAATTGTCAGTAGTCCAAAAGCATAATTTTTTAAATGATTGAACGATTCTGGAAGACTATTCCAAGCTTCGAAAACAACTTTATCTACATCTTGAAGATTGCGAATTTCGGTCCACTTATGCTGGATAAAATGAACTTTTCTGTTTCAAAACTTTCCAGTTCAGAATTAAGTTTTAAGAATATATTATTCCATAAATGGATTTCAAATCCAATAATTGAAGTTCAAATTGTACCTGATTAATCAATGGGAATGGTGATAAATGTAATTGCTGCATATCTGCTTCAATTGGTTTTGTCAAAAGTCCTAGTGTAGCTTTATATTTTCTAAACTCTTTAAATCTTTCTCCAAAAGCTTCTTGCATGTTAACAATAGTTAGTGCAAAAAAAAAATGCATTAATAACGTTGTTATTGTCCTTATGTTTTTGAAAATTAATAAAATGTAAAAATGTTTCTGCACGTATATCATTCATCAGAAATTACTTCTTCTAAAAGGGAATATGCGGCAAATCGGGGAATTACCGGGCGTGAATTGCACCGTAAAACATCCTGAACAATACAAAACCTGTATAGTACAGGCAGAGAGTTGAAAATTAAAAAATAAATTATATTAAAATAAAAACCAGTCAATTTTCAAAGAGTCTATATTTTCTAAAAGAGCCGCAGGTTGCCGACCCCTGGCCTAAACCAAAGAAACAAGGCTGTAGGTAGAAAGTTCCATTATATTGTTACATTATTCAAAATAATAAATCCGTTTCTTAAACACATGTTTACATGGTTCAGAAAAAATGTTGTCATTATAAAACTTTTTTCAGTTGGCAATGTGAATATTACATGTGTTGACATCTGTAAGTTGGTAGCACCTGCTATTGTACTTCCCCTTACATCAGCAACCAGTCAAACACATTTCTTTTCTCACTTACTTGATTATTATGACCGCAAAGTAGTTTAAACTTAAGTATAGATTTGAATGTGGTTAAGTTTTGTAATGATTGTTTTACCGATGGTGTTTAACGGTTTTCTGAGAAAAATTTGACATAATGTAATATAATGAATAATAATTTAGAAACAAATGCTTTTGAGGTTGCTAATTTTTAGAATTTTGCATACATTTTTACAACTGTCAATAGTAAAATGTTTCGAAGAAGTCTGTTAAACTTGTTGAGCACCAAATTTACCATTGTCGGGGGCTTAACCCTGGACTTTTGTAACATATTGCCAGACTACTGACTCACCTATACTCTATCCCAAACATTTAAGCAAAACTAACTTGAATTTTAATTTTTGTAAGTTATCACGAGCTCTCCTTTCAAGGTTTGAAGTGAGGTTTTGCTAAACAAAATGATCAAAAGCCTCACCTAAACGGTAAAAGTTACTAGAATTCAAAATCTAGTTCAGGCTACGAGGGAAAGTCAGTAATTAAGTCACAAAAAGCTATTTAAAAAATACTCGAAGAAATACTTAGCCGAAAACAAGTTTTATTTTTCAACAAAGTGTCCACCAACATTAATACAGTAATATCCCGTTACTCGACTGCCTCTTAGCTCGACGTTTTCGCCACTTGACGTAAATGTCGAGAGTGAGAGTCGACGGAAGCATCGCTATCCGACGCGTGATCGAGTACGGATCACGTGATACATATTTTGGTAAACAAAGCAAAATGAACGCATGGCCAGCAGTTCGCGCCTAGATATCTTGACGACAACAACTCTGATTTAGTGCAGCTATGAACTTTTTGTTTTTTGCTAAAATAAGTGATTTATATTTATAATTATGGGTCCAAAGGATAGAAATGCAAGCATAGCTAAAAGGAAAAGATAATACATATATGTATTTCCTTATATGTATATGTATATACGTACATATGATTCCCTTTATTTCTTATGGAGAAATTCGACTCGCCACTCGATTACGTCGAGTCTACTCGACGCTTTTTCAGAACGTATTAAAGTCGAGTGGCGGGGTATTACTGTACACTCATCCCGTTGCTTTGTTAATGCCTCAATGACTGCTGTATAAAAGTCTTTGTGCTGCAGTCTCAGCCACATGCGTACCTCTCGTTCAACATCGTTATCACTCGCGAAACATTTACCGTCAAGATGCTTTTTGAGTGGACCAAATAGATGAAAATCGCTTGGGGCTAGGTCGGGAATGTAAGCCGGATGTTCAAGAAATTGCCACCATAATTCGTCAATTCTCTCTGGGGCCAGTCGGGCCAAATGAGACCTGGGCATAACACATAATTTCGTAGACCATACCATGAGAACATCCTATTGCAGTTGCTATGCTGTCTATTGTAACCTGCCTATTAGCTCGAACCATCTCTTCCACCCGTCGAATTGTTGCATCATTAGCAATTAGAACGGGGCACCCAGTTCAGTGTTCATCAACAACTTTTGAGAGCCTTTGAGAGAATTTCTCGACCCAGTTGTACACTGCTTTACGCGACAAACACTCTTCACAGTAAACAGGATACATTTCCTTATAGATATTCTTTGCAGGAAGTTCTTTTGCCCATGCACAACGCACAACAGCACGTTGCTCTTCCGCAGTATACTCTTCGAGCACAGCCGCCATTTTAACACTGCCTGCGCACGCACACGGCAACTGTCACATAAGTGTTATCAAGCTGGATTGTGCTGCCACCTAATGACACTTTTGGAAATAGCTCGCTGCTATTTTCAGCTTTCCAACATCAGTTTGTGACCTAATTACTGACTTCCCCTCGTATATATTCATATATCATTAGTATAGGCGATGGTATTGGTAATTTTAAGCAAAAAATGTCACAAGAACGAGTGTCCTATGCCGAACGGTTTCCGAGATAGTTTAAAATTGGCGCTCAATATTGCGCCTGCTGACCCCTCTTTGTACCCCCCACTCCCTTTCCGCACTGCACCGTTGTGTAAAACATGTGAATCAACCAAATTGTGGCCTATTTTTAATATTATGTGTCATATGTATTCATAAACCAAAGTTCTTTTTAATGATGTCGTTAAAGAACAATATCAACTCTAACCGCTGAAAATATGGAATTTGAAACTATATTTTAACCGTTAACAGGTACAGAGGTGTATTGCACACCGCAACGTCTTTGTTTTTACTACAGCTAGTATTGAGAAGCGACATTACCGGGCTGTGATCGAATGAAATATGATTGACGACAGTAGTACTTAGCTGTTAACAGGTTAATTTAAGCACAATACGTTTTCATTTTATTAAAATGAGAGTAAATATTTAAATAGTAAAAAATGTTTTTGTTTGGATGTTGCTTCAAAATGAGTCCTAAGGCCTATCAGAACCTCAGAATTTCAAATGATTCATGTAGATTTTGAAATACGGTCTTCGGAAAATTAAATATTTACAAATTTTCAAAACGACACAGAACAAAAAGGCATTAACTAAAGAGGGATATTTCTTATCTGGGTAGAAAAAAGTCTTTAGATTTCAAAAATTCAAACCGCAGGCCCCTATATTTTATTGTTTTTAAGTTAGGATTTTATAAGATATCAAAGAAAAAGGTCCTCACAGATACCACGATATTTAAGAATGGAACAAAGCAAAGAGAAGAAAAAAACAGTAGAACGATTCAGATGCGGGAACGAAGAAAGAGAAAACGAATTCTGGAGAACAGATGAAGAAAGAGTTTGTGGGATGTGCGGAAAAGCGAGAGAGACGATGGAACACACGCTGGAGAAATGTGGAAAAATAAGATCAAGAGAGCAATTAAAAAAAAAAAAAAAAATTCTGGTGGTTTTTACTTGCCCGACCTTAATATATAAGGGGCAAGTATTGTAATCGCGAAAATTTTCGATGTCGAGATTTTGACTGATGACCACGTTTTATGGTCCAGGGAATCCAAAAAACTTATTTTCGAAGTGCCGTCCGTATGTGTGTGTGTCTGTGTGTCTGTGTGTGTGTCTGTATGTATACACGATAACTCAAGAACGGTTCAACTTAGAGAATTCGTTTTGGTACTAAAAAATTCTCCTACTAAATGGAAAGAACCCTATTGTTTTTTATAAAAATCGTTTGAATAGAAATGGGAGTTTACTCGTGTCGATTTTAAGATTTTTGCGAATATTTAGCAACAGAAAAATATTTCGAAAAAATTTATTGAACAAAAGTTACTATAAATGCAATAACTAATAACTTTTATTTGAGACGTTTTTTGATAAAACGAAAAATTTTGAAATTTTTTTGTAAAATTATTCTCAATTTTTCTCTATTAAGTCTCAATTTTTCATATTTATATGTAACGTTTCCATGGTCATGATAATTAATTCGTAACAAGTAAACCTAGCCTTGGACAAAAATTTGTATAGAACATAATTTGATATATTTTTGAAGATTTATCTAAATATTAAAAAAAAAAAAATTAAATTATTATTTTTTTTTTTTTGGGAGTGCATTTCGAGCGGAGGTTTCCCTTCGCCACTGGTTTATAATATGTCTTCAGGCCCTTTAGGACCACGTAGGACCACGAAGAATCCACGTTCTATAGCCATAAAGAAGAAAATGTATTATATTAGTACATCACCGTCAATTGGTCTAAAACCAGATTTAAGTCTTCCCTAATGAGAAATTTTCCTGCAATAATATTTGGTAAAAATCAATAAGTTATCAGCGAGCATAATTGAAAAATAAATATCAGAAATCTTTTTCAAATGAAAGATTTATAGCATTCTGCATATTTTATGCACTCATAAAATTTTTAATATTTTTTGCCATTTTAAAACCTTGATATAAACTTTTTTTTAAATAACGTATTTAATATATTTTAGCCTTTATTTTGAAATATAATGTATATAAAAAATAAAGTACTTATGTCCACATGGCACCAGTATCGTTGAAGAAAATAAATTATTATGGGCAACACAACAAAACAACAATACTTAATAAAAAAGTTTGTTTTAAAAGTTTTTAATGAAAATTCAAATATGTTTTATTATTAAATATTGAGGTATTATACAAATTAAAATAAAAATACACAGGGAAATAACTTTTACTGACGTCAACGTAAAAATTTAATTATTCAACCAAATTTTAAGCATCTTGGGATGTCAAACCAAAAAAACATTTATGCGTCGGGAAATAAGGGGTTTGCTACTGAGATCTTGCTACATAATACCCTTTTCACACTATATCTTTAAAATCGGATGTTAAAGTGAATGTATCTTTAAACGCTAATGTGAAACCGTATGGCCTCGTCTAAATACAAGCGATGTTTAAGACAGAGATCTGCGTCTTAAACTTCGTCCGCATTGCCAACTTAATTTCTATTATAAAAAAATACTCCTTGAATTTGTGCTGTCAACATTTTATATTATCATAAACAAGAATA
This sequence comes from Liopterus haemorrhoidalis, assembly GCA_963971575.1. Taxonomy (NCBI): domain Eukaryota; kingdom Metazoa; phylum Arthropoda; class Insecta; order Coleoptera; family Dytiscidae; genus Liopterus; species Liopterus haemorrhoidalis. The sequence continues at coordinate 9,696,780 of OZ020618.1, read as the reverse complement.
CTGTATTAATCGACGTTATAAGAAGTTTATACTTATTGTTATAATAAAATTATTTATTTTAATAATGTGTTTAATAAAATACAGAGCCACAATAATTGAGATAAAATGTATCGACTTACATGTTAATACAGGTGTAATATATTCTTTATTGTAGTGTCTTTATTGTAGAATGAAATGAAATATCCATATTTGTTTATAATAATTCAAAATGTGCGTCTGCGCAGACAGTTCAAAACTGGTAATTTCATGACGGCAACTTAAGGACAAAATTACTGTAGCTGATGACAGCACCAGAGATTTAAACAACAAGTGTGAAAGCATACCGATCTTAAACATCGGTGAACTTTAAGTTCACTCGTCTTAAAGATCTAGTATGAAAAGGGTATAAGATACCAGGTTCGAATCTCTGCCAGGGTATGAAGAGAGTGGTTTATAGGGTGGCCATTATGTAGAAGGCAGTAGGCCATTAGCCTTTCTTTTCTTTTGGCGTTATTTTTTTCTTGTTCGTTAGACAACAAGATCGAATCATTTTTGGAGTTTTGAGTTTTATAAATAAAAACAAATTTTAAACAACTTTTTATTTTTATATTTTTGCGATTTTTCTCGTGAAACAGTTTTTTCTAGTCGGTTCTAAAAATGAGTGACATTCGTTTCGAGCACCCGTATGCTATTAGGTTTTGTTTCAGACTTGGGTACAGTGCAACGGAATCTTTTGCAAAACTTCAGTAAGCCTATGGAGACAATGTTTTGTCAAGGAGCCAGGTTTTTTGGTGGTTTAAGGCATTTTCAGAAGGAAGAATTGATTGAAGATGAATCACGCAGTGAAAGGCCTTCATCTTCAAGAACCGATGAAAATGTCAACAGAATCCGGGATCTTATGCGTTCAGATCGTTGGTTGACAGTCAGAATAACCGGGAAAGAGTTCAATTTGATTTACACTACCGTTCATTGGATTTTGACCAATTAATTGGGGATGAGAAAAAACTGTAAAAACATTCCTGTGGCTCCTCAGCTTGACTTGAGTCCTTGTGACTTTTTCCTCTTCCCAAGATTGAAAAATCACCTCAAGGGACGTCATTTTGGGACACTCAAAAACATTCAAACGTCCGTAATCGACCAGCTGAAAGCTACTCCAGTATCCGAGTTCCAGCACTGCTATGAGGATTGGAAGAACCGTCTCCAGCGCTATGTGGCATCCCAAGTAAATTATTTTGAGGTAGACGACATTGAATTGTAATTCTATTCGAATAAAAAAATAATAATAATAATAAATGGAAGTGGACAGATTGATCCACATTCGTAAATTAAGAAGTTATTAACGTTTTTAAATTTAATTTTTTAAATCATATGACATGATATGTTTTTAATGGGAGGTTTAACGCACGAGTAAGTTGTTGTCTGAGATGCTAGGTGTGAATATTTAGCAGCGAAATACAGTGTGTCGGTGGACGGCTTTGTTAAAGTGTATGGATTGAAGATATGGTAGCCGGTGTACGATGCAAGGGTGTTATATTGAGAGGGTCGGGGTTGTAATCCGGTCACGCAGAGAGCAAGCGAGCCGAGTAATTGCCAGACGAAGGGCGGATGGACACAGACATTAGCGCCGATATAAGGGTTGCAAAATGTTTGCTAATATTCTGTCTGGCTTTAGTAACATTTCAACTTGTCTAAACTTGCTGTAGTAATATATTATTTCCCTCATATATTATCTACTATATTTCATCAAATTTCAACCAATGACAACAGTTTTACACTGAATAAACACAGGACAGCATTTGCAAAAAATTAACAGCGATTAAACTACGTTAAAATATTTTACTAACTTTTAAATAGGTATGTATAACTGTCTTAATTTACTTTTAATTGTACTTAAAACTAAATACAATATATTACAAATTCAAGAGTCATCATTTTAATTTATAGTTTTTATGTCTCATGTTTTATTGTCACTGTTACTATTTTGTTACTTGCATAAAACAGTTCATAAATAAAAACATAAATATAAAATTAAGTAGCTAATGTATTTGTTCATTTGGGAAATAATCTTGACATATACCCCTCGAGCTATTAATCACACAAACTGCTGGTAGTTACATTTTTGCAAAATATTGCTTTTAAGAACATGTTCTCAACTTAATAATTTACATAAAAAGCTCAGATTTTAAGGTAAATTATCAAGTCCCAAAAATATTTTAAGCAAAATTTTGCAAAAAAAAAAAAACTACCCGCATTGTGCTCTCTACTCTACACAGAGCTCTCTAGATATAACCTACGAATAATTGATTTATAACCTAGAAGATGCGTCTTGAAAAATGTTTTTTTATATATAACATTTTGACGTTTTTGAATGAATATATAAATTATTTTATATACACACTGTATCCTATCGAATTTATTTTGCTTATAAAGCATTTTATATCGCTGTCATCCTGTCAAAAAATGATGAGTTTTATTAATCAAATTAATTTATTAAGCGTTGGCAAAATTCACAAAATATATTTTATTAAAAATTCCAATCCGCGGTAAGACGGATGTCTATGAAGCATAAAGAAACGAGTTGAAATCTCGGAAACTTTCATTTTCGATACTGTGCAATCAGCAGGGCTGGATGAACGCACTCTGCAGGTAATACAATGCATTAGGGCGCTTGATACCAGGAGACGCCAAGGTTAAAGTGAGGACCTTCACTTGAAATTTAAAAGTGAGGACTTTTTTTTTAGGTCTTCACTTGAAATTTTGCCCTGTCTAGGGACGCTCCATTAAATCTTGCATAAGGTCGCCAAAAACTCTCGCACCGGTCCTGGCAATCAGTTCATGAGTCGACCCAGCCTCAAGTATTTAATACAGTGGTACCTCGACTTTCGAATCACTCGACATACGAACTTTTCGATACACGAACTGTTTCATTTCGACCTCAGATACGTTTCGACGTTAGATACGAACCTAGACTCGAGATAAGAAACGTGATGCTTCTCTGTTCAAAGGAACTAAAGCCTGTTTTACATTATTATCTTTTTAAGTTTTTTCCTTAGTAGCTTCTAGGGACAGACTTAAGGCAAAGTACTGCACCAGAATATATGCAGTCACGTTTAGCTGAATATACGCTGAACCGTACGCAACTGATGACAACAAATCCTAAGCCACAAAACCAGCCACAAGAAAATTTATATTTTTGCAATTTAATGAAAGATTATTTTCATACTAATCATGTAAAACAAATATTTTATAAATAAAAATTAATATGTAATGTTATACTAAATGCATATTTATAGTGCAAAATTAGACATTGTTATTGTACAAAAAATTTTAACTAACTCCTCCATGTCTTTCCATTTTCTTCATTTAGTTAAAATAGTTTATTTTTGTATTTTTTTATTTCTTATTTTCTTGGAACAGATTTTTTTCTTTTAATTTTACATCGGCCTATTTCTGCAACGAGCCTAATAGCCAATGCCAGCGGTGAGCTCCTACACCTGGATGAAAGGTGAATGATTGTGAAAATGGGAGCAATGTTAACATATTATTCTCGCCCGAATAATATCACCAACTTGGGGGGACTTCAACCAGCAGCCTCACAATTCAAACTGTTTTTACCAGGTAGAACTGCGTGATTAAACGAGCTCGGTCACTCCGTTGGCAATAGATTAATTGATTTCCCATAAGATGTAATGGAAAATTGGGTTTCGAGATACGTACTTTTCAAGATATATACCGCGGTCAGAAAGGAATTAAGTTCGTAATTCATACCACTGTCCTGGAAACTAGTACCTGTTTATATAGGGCCGGCTGAAACATCACGATGAAGTGGTTTTTATATAATGCCGGAGGTTCAGAAAGATACAACTTGCTTTTTCTACACTGTTCACTGCCAAAATAAATACTGAGCTCCGCATTTAAAAACAAATATTATTTCAGTCTTTACCCGTTAGAGCTCTATTAGAACTTATTATTTATGAATGACCGAATCAAAATATCTGTAAAATATTTAGAAATATTGTAAGTCTGTTAGATTTTTAAAAAATATTTTCTAATATTGAGTAAAAATTTTTGTAAACTCATTAATAATTTTATTGTTTCATTAAAAATATATAAGTTAAAAATGCAAATAAAAAATGCACGTTCATAAAAATGTTTTAAAAAACAAAATGAAACGTCATTTCAATTTTAGTTCTATTCATTTTTCATTCTGTCACTAAAAAAATGTGTGAAAAAATAATGAATGCATGTCAAAGTGTAATTTTTATATTTTTAAATTTTAGAAGAAAATTAGCTATTTTTTTATCACACTATATGTTTTATCTTTCGATAAAATAAAACCATAATATAATAAGTAATTTTTAGAATTATTCTAAGAATAAATATATCTATAATTACTCTTAATTACAGGTCCGTATTTACTTATCTTTATGTACAAATTGAAATTACTAAGAAATATGCAATGAAAGATAGTCCTTTTCCGGTCTTCGAATATTTGTTTAATTATGACACTAAAATATTTCCACGTTTTTTCAACTACATATTTTTGATAAGAATATCACTATTAATGACTCTTTTAGGTTGGTACCAAGCTTCAGTGGCGTGCACCAAAATACTGACTAAATGTCAACATACAAAAAATAATGGGAATTGTCACACATTTCAGGGTTTTGTAGGTATTTAGTAAGTGATAAAAATTTGTGGGTATATATTAAAAATCATAAAAATCGACGTGCTTCTACAGACTACAAGCGTAGTTAATTAGAAGACGCGTTCGCATCATAATTTGTGGTATCAAAAGAAAGCTCTTGAGACGTAGATTAAGGAACGAAAAATAATTTCTCATTTTTTTTTATTTTAATAGGATTTTCTCAAAAAAGTACTAAAAAAATCAATGTCCCACACCCATTAACCCAAAGGGGTTAAACTAAAAATCAGGAAAGGTTTTAATAATGTACATTAATCTAAACCGGAAACATACTAGATAAATTTTTGATCAGATTTCGTGTTTGGTAAATATTTCAGTTTTTGTATTTTTGACAAAATTAACTAAGCAAATACAGAAAAAACTCATGGGATCTAAATTTTATTGTGACAAAATATTCGAAAATTTCAGTCTTTTTGGTATAACTGCCCCTGTTAATAGTTGGAGGGGTATCCCTCTCAACTATGAGCATTTTGGGTAGTTTTGTCTTTATACTTAATTTTTTAATTTTTGTACTATAGATATTAGTTGTAATAAATATTATTAATAATAAGGGCCGAAGTTTTTATTTAAAAAGTATATGATTTTTTCGTTCCTGGGGAGAATCCGGACCCAAGGACTACCCCCTTGTGTACGCGCCTGAAGAAATATATTTATTTAGTTGCGTGTGTTGGCCATCTGGAAAAAAAGTGCGTAAAAACTTGTCGTTTTCCTTTTTCACGATCCCGTCAGATTTAATTTGATATGTAACTATATTAATAAATGTTTTATGAATCACCCAAGACATGCCAAAGAATTGTAAATAAATGTAGTAAAGGAAATAAGATGGCTGTTACGAAATATTATAAATATTTCATAAAATACCTCCCCAATGTTTCAGCTATTCGTATATACCCCTCTCGCCCTCCGCAAACATGCAGCCCTAGATAAGCATGCACATACACGTTCGCCGACATGCAGCCCCCTTTTGGTATAAGGGGTTGCCAGATGCCACCCCCGAGATAAATTCGCGAAATCGATCGTATCACCCTCCGAAATCAACATAAACTGACATGTACAAATAACCAGCTAAAAATTTAAATTTGATTAATGCTTCTGTTTCTTGAAGTTGTCGTACACAGTGCTAGCGTTTTGTTTATGCTAATCTGACAGTCGAATTACTGACTCGACCAATGGGAATTAACTGCGAACACACATGCACTTGTTCGCGTGATTTCAAATGTTTTCCACAGCATACTGGTAACGCATGCAATTCACTATGTACTCTATTACCTACACTTCGTGAGTGCGATAGTGCAATCGCAACTGGACAAATGATTTTTACTTTCTCAATGAAAAATTATGTTGAATATTCTCTACTTTTACTTATGCACTTTTCATTTCTTAGAAAACCTAGAAAGCTTTTTATAACGATTCCATTTTTATCTTAATTGAGAACCCTAGAAAAAAATTGATGTGGAATGTGAATTTATACACATTTCAGGGTTTTTCAGTTAATAAGTGTAAGAAGCCAACATAATACTGGATGTCTAAGAATATTTGTTCTATTAATCACACAATTATCAAAGTTTTTTGGTAATCACTTTTCTTCATTATTTGACAAAAATCCCAGCGTTTTTTTTTTTCATTTGCTTCGTATTCCTGTCTTCATTAAATTAATAAAAAATATGTTGATAAATGGCTTAATTTTTTCAATTTCAGAAACGTATTTCTCACTATTAACTAGGGTATTTGAAGAAACAAACCGAGAAGAAAAAAATTGATGTGAAGTGTGAATTTTCACACATTTCAGGGTTTTGCAGGTATTTAGTAAGTGAATGATGATTATTTTGGATGCGAAAACAAATTTTATATAAAAATATTTTTTTTGTTAATTTTAATTCGAACGCCTAATACCATTATTTAAGTTTCTAAATATGTGCAGTATTTTTTTTTTTTTTTTATATATATAGCAATGTTCATTAAGAATTTTAAAAATTGCGCCTATGGCTTCCATTGGTTGTTAAACGTTCCTTCCCTCTGATTTCGTGTACATTGAAACAGAATAAATTATAATTTAAACAATTTCCACTGGTTATTAAATTTACGCTTTTAAAAATAAAATGCAACATTTGCCAAAATCTAACTAGAATTTTGAAAAAATAATTTACACAATAAAAAAATTTAAAAAAAAAAACAAAAAATAATATTGTCTCTTCTCCAGGGTTCGAACCCTTTCGGATCGGGTTACTTGGTTGAAAAATCAGCGGCTAATACCACTACACCAGCACACACGTTCCAGTGTGGCGTGTTACAAAGCTATAACTTGTGTACATTATTAGCCAAAAATCACAAAAAATGCGTTTTTCTCCAAAAACATAATCTGATCAAAAATTCCTGTTGTACTATTCCGGTTCACACCAATGTACATTACTTAGAATTTTTTCAGATTTTTAATTTAAACCATCTGGGCTACAGGGTGTGGGACAAAAAATTTTTTGCACAATTTTGGCAAAAATCGCTTCAAAATAATTTATTTTGCAAAAATAAAAATTAGATTGTTAATCCACGTACCAAGGGCTTTCATTTGATACCCTACTCAGAATTATAAAAAAATATTTGTTTTTTCGATGAGCACATATTTGTTTATATTTTTAGGGGGATATGTTTTTTAGATGTTTTAGTATTTTTCCTATGTGCGGGTCAAAGAGTTGTATAAGCATGCCAAATTTCAACTCTCTAGGTTTAGCCGTTTGGCTACAATTTTTACCGAACAGACAGACAGACAGACAGACAGACAGACAGACAGACAGACAGACGACAAAATGACGGTATAAGGGTTTTTTGGTCATACCTACAAAACCCTAAAAAAAGGAGAAAAATTTAGTTTTAACATTTTTTTTAAATATTAATGAAATTTCACATCAAAAGAAATATTAATTTCCTAAATTAATGAAATACGTTTCATTATATTTTCCAGTAATATTTTTCCGAAGTACTTGCCGCTTTTAATAAATCATTTTTTCCAATACAATCCATTTTAAAATGAACTTTTACTTGCAGTTCGACATTTATTAAATCAGTATTGCAACGGTTTCTGGTGTCAGTCCAATGAGAAGACATCAAACTGAAGATCCTCTCAACAAATGTGTTTGAGCATGGGATACTGAGAATTTTGCCAAGTAGCAAAAGGTTCTTCTAACTGTAGGAATTAACTTACAACTCATTAGTTTCAAAAATATCAGTCCACATTTTGTCTAAAGGCTTATTTTTGTAAGATAGCTGTTTTTCGATAATGTCCTTTGCATATATTAATTCACCATAGAGGCTGTCCAACTCTAAAGCGTCTGTAATTTTCAAACTCTTTGCGGCAGATTTTATATGATCATATCTTAAATGTGTTGTTTTTAAAGAAAATGACCTCATTGCATGTAATTTGTATTGGAAAAATCAAAATCTGATTCTAATAGTTAAGAATTTTGGTAAATTTTTTTATAAAATATTGTGCAATTTTTCTAGATTCTGCTGGCAGCCTTTTGTTGAGTTCTATAGCAGTTTTTTCTCCAAAACATACATAACATCGAACAACTCAGGCGCAGTAAGATTATTCTGTTTTAAACTCCTCATAGCCCCTTCAAAAACTGGCAAAAAATTTTGAAGGAATAACATGGAAATTTCGGTTCTACTGTATTCTTCTTCTCTCTTTTCATCCATAATGTATTTCCAAATAAGAGTAGGACATTCGTCTTGTCCCATACTTTGAAAATAAATTTTTACACCTGGCCAACATTTTATATATATTGCTGGTAATAATGATAACCATCTTGTAAGAACATGTCTAAGAAGTTTATATAGTTATATGAGGAACTGAGGATGAAACATATTTAGTTTTTTAATAATATTTAATTTTTCTGAAAAGATTCCAAAACATTATGTTATTGCTGAAACCGGGACTTTTCGCGTCTCGGGCTCCTGCTTCCCGGGACGCAGGACTTCAGTACTCAAACCGGGACTGTTTCGGGAAAACCGGGACAGTTGGTCACCCTACTATTAATATTGTGTTATTTGATTTATAAGTATTTTATTACTACAAATGATTTATTCCTCTTTAATACTTTAAAACCAAATATCTAATGTAACTAAAAAAATAGGTTAATTCACAGCGTATAATAGTATAATAAAATAACTGAACACTCCTGCACTCCTAACTGAACTGAAAGTGTTGAATGTCGCAACTCGGTTCGCAACTATTTCAGAAAATATTTTTAATTTCATAAAAAGCTCTGATGAAGAAATAAACTATTTCGAAACTGGTCAGCTAGATCTATTTATGTCCGCAACCCGTACAACCTTTATCACAAATACTCATTTACGGACACTAACCACACTAACTTTATGACGTAATTCTCTTGATATCATGGATCACCTATATATTGATGATCCATGTTTATATAGCAATTGGTAGAAGATCTAGCAAGAATAATTATATAAGATATGGAAAGACCTGCGACTTAACAGAGCGTTTCTTCAGAAGACTTTTCGAATAAATAAATATACAATATATGTGATTCGCCCTAAATTCAAATAATGAAAAAACATTATTTGCAGATAGAGACACAATATTTTCGAGTATATTTTTATATGGGATGAATATGAAAACCTTTTTACGTCGCCAATAAAATGAAACTTTAAAAATGCTACATATGCAAAAGGTTCATATAAAGTTCCAGTTAAACATTAAAGTGACAAATGTGAACGTTTTTACTATGTATAATTTTTAATATACATTTTTATTGTATTTTTTCACTGCTTAAATAAAAAGTACAAAATTGTAACACTGTAGTTGCAATAAATTTATTATGAGGATATAAAGTAAAAATGGCGCTGCAGATATCGGACAAGCAAAATACACAAAAAAAAAAATCCAGTAGATTGCGCTTAGTTATTTAATGTCTTTATATAATAAAATGTTATAATAAAACTCGATAAATTCTCACAATTGTAGTAATAAATTTTTTACATAAAAACAGGGACAGCAAAAATATTTCCACAGCAATTACTATTAGCTAAAGAAAATATTTCAGTGTTTTAAAATTGAAAACAAACCAGAAAACTTCTGTAAAGCGTGTTCTACATTATACAATTCTCATCAAATTTTCATACTTATTTCTTTGACTAGAACTTGTACTAGAAATAAATCAGTGAAATTGTACAGTGTAGAACACGGTATGTAGTCAAGGTCAACTTTATCCAAAACTAGATTTGATCCAACTATTCTTGAAAACACATCCAACTTGGAACTCGGTGCATGCGCAGTAGACAGTTTTAACAATAGTACCAACATTAAAATTACGCTTGTAAATATTTTGTATTACCACGTGTTTAATAGTGTTTTGTTGATCATTGGTTTGAATAAGGGAATATATAAATTGTGTTTTGTACGTAAATCAGTAATTTTACAAATCTAATAGCTAGGTTATAAACATTTGACAAGATATGAATTATATTTTTATGTTGGTACTTTAAATGAACTGAAACACGTGTAAGAATTTCATTCTCTACCAAAAAATTGAAAAATAAATTGTATTAAAACTTTGACAACTTCTAGTTTAGAAAATTGATGAATAAAGTATAATGTAGAACACGCTTAAAATGGGTTTTACACGGTTCAATTTATTTATCAATAAATTGAAAAAGTTGACCTTCAATTGATGATTAAATTCAATTGGATTAAAAAAATTGATCATTTTGTTGATGAAAAAATTAATCAATTTATTTTGAAAATAGAAGAAGTTCTATTTTTCATAAATTTTTTAGGAATTTCTAAGTGTATATTTATCTATTTAGTTACTGCCGTTTGGTTGCAGTATAAACAAAAAATGTATAGGTTTTGTGCTTCATTTTAAAATTTGACAGTTCCAGTTAGTACCGCAAACGTTCTAATTCACCATCTTCTAGGTTATTTCTTTTGTTTTCGTTCACAACTCGTAATTTTGTACGTTTTTGTGGAGATTTTTTCAATATTATCATTTGATTAAAATGTTTTATAGTTGGTAATGTAAAAGTTTTCAAGAAAATTGATGTGTGTAAAGTGGTTCTTATTTAGTTTATCAATAAATTGAACAATTAGTTGACAAAAAATGATCAATTTATTGATCAATAAATCGAACTGAGTAAAACCAACTTAAAAGGAAAGCCTAGGCGTCGGCAACACAGTATTCAATATTTAAATCCTTAAGCTTAGTTTATAATAGATCCATAGCATACGTACATGGCTTAAACATAAATATGCATCAATGGATTACATTGTCTGTTTATTACAAGCACTTCGTACAAGCAGAACAGTGGTACACCATTGATTTCTCCTTATGTTATGCGATTCCTTTATGTTACGACCATATTATGAAAGAGGTTTTATTTGTAACAAATACATACACAAGCACAGCATGTGCATAGAAATTAGTACAAAAGGGTATCACTATTTCGAACAACTGTTACAAATAAACAGGAAAAAGTCTTGTGATTTTTAATGCTATGCCGTACTATGAGTCTGATGTCAAATGAATGATATTTTCGAATTAAAATTATTTTATTTTTATAAATTTTAATTTTTTTTAACATGTCTAGTTATATTATGAGGAAGTACTGGGATTCGGACTGGGCAGAAATTAAAACAATATTTTAACTTCGCCAAAGTTTCGATTTGTATTTTAAATCTTCATCAGAGCTGTGAGAATTGCGTATTTATAATTCTTAGAGCTTCAGAATCATTTTTAAATAATCATTAACTATGTTTCTGCACTGTATAATGCTACAGTTATACTAGCGTCGGCGAATCAATGCAGTTACGTCTAACGACGTAACAAACAATTGCATTGTTCCAAACAATACAGTTTGTTACGTATTGTGACGTAACTGCGTTGATTCGCCGACGCTAGTATAGTTCATATTTTTATAAATGTTGCCGACTAGATTTCAGTTACAATTTTAAATAAATATATGACTAATTGTTTACATTGCACTAATATAAAAGAAAGTTTATATTAATTATAATATAAAAAGATATATTCATATATGACTAATACATTCGTCATTCTAATTCAACAAATGTCGCAATATATCTAATCGTTTTCTTTTTTATTATTCATTCATCTTAATTATTCATACTAAAATTCAGTGTAGGTTATATGTAAACATGAGATTATCTTAGATATTCAATAAAGATAAAATGTTTCCCCCGAATTGTTAACTTTGTTCTAATTTTAAACAACTTCCGACTTCACACATTCTTTATTAATAGATCTTATCTTTTCTAATTTGTTCAAATCTAGATTGTCCGATATATCTGATCCAGGAAAGAATTTTATTGCCAGTCATAAACGTGAATTTTGTTAAAACAATAAGATTAAATTTGCATTCAATAGAAATATCAGAATACTGGTTATAAATTCTTAGAAAGAGATTATGATCCGTAGGTGGATTTGCCATAATTTTCATACACCAATCCTGGACGGTTTTTGAGCGGGAACTGATAGTCGATTTTTATAAATACCAAATAATAAGAATATCAAAACATTGTTTTTCCCCTACATGCCGAGAAAGTAAATCTTTCCTCATACAAATGAGGCAAATACTACTTCCCTCACTAGTGAGGAAAGTAATTTGCAGTGATACACGATAGATGGTGCTAATATATTTTTTTTAAATTAAGTTTTTATCAAATAATTGTTACTAGAGCTATTAATCTTGTTGATAACCATTTTTGAACAATAAAATATTATATATATTTATTTTTATTTCTTTTGAATTGTTTAAAAACAAGATATGTTTTGAATTGTAGGTTATGTTTATTTAGTGTAATGTTTGAAGACTGACAATGAAGAAAATGAAAATGCACCACCTGAAATAAGGTAGACTGCAAAATAAACTGCAGAAAATTTATTACCTGAAGTTAAATTTTTATGAATTGGTGTAATAAAAATAAGGTAATTTTTTTTTTCTGAAAACTTATTTTTGGCTTATTTTATTGAGCTGTCAAAAAAACTTCAGGCTTTAACGTTGTGAATCAATTACTCAATGATAAAATCAACGTAACTTATCAATAGAAATGTTGATATAAGCTTATATGTAAAAGACATAGAGCTAATGTGTGCTGATATTATTAAAACCACGCACTAACTACAATCGACAAAGCATAATGCATTATATTTAGAGCTGTGAATGGTCGTTCGCGATACCATATGATAAACTTGTTCGTAACAATAAACAGTGCACAAGTTATACCGTATATTCGACTAATTTAAGAGTTGTGAACGCAGCATTAGAAGGACGAATTAGTTTAAAAAGTGTTTTAGAAATAAAATTTAGCAAATTCAGTTCTTTGCCCAAATCATAAAAAAAAATATTAAAAAATACTTCGGAAAAAAGTATTTTCCGAGAAAATAATAATGATAAATAAATAAATTTAAAAAAATAATAGTTGGGTATAACTAGGGTGACCATCCGTCCCGGTTTTAGGTCAATTGCCCCGGTGTCCCGAAAAATGTTCTCGGGACGCCCGATTGTCCCGGTTTTTGAGGTGAGGACTCTTTTTGCTCTTCACTTTGAATTTAGGGGAGGTGAGGACTTTTTTTTTTGCTCTTCAATTTGGGGAGGTGAGGACCTTTTTTTTTGCTCTTCACTTTGAATTTGAGAGGTGAGGACCTTTTTTTTTGCTCTTCACTTTAAATTTGGGGAGATGAGGACCTTTTTTCTTTTTGCTCTTCACTTGGATCTGGGAGGAAACAAAGACCTTCTTTTTTTTCCCCTGTGTCCCGGTTTCCCTTCACTGAAATCTGGTCACCCTAGGTAATGGGTGTTTTTTTTAGAGGTATAGAACTTTAAATTGCAATAAAACAACGATGGATTATTCGATTGACATGAATTTTTTTTTATTCGAAAGATAATCTTGTGGCATTACATTTTAAATATGATTTCTGGCATATGACCGCCACGGCTGGCTCGGATGTAGTCCAATCTGGACGTCCAATTTTCGATGACTTTTTCCAACATTTGTGGCCGTATATCGGCAATAACACGGCGAATGTTGTCTTCCAAATGGTCAAGTGTTTGTGGCTTATCTGCATAGACCAATGACTTTACATAGCCCCACAGAAAGTAGTCCAGCGGTGTTAAATCACAAGATCTTGGAGGCCAATTCACAGGTCCAAAACGTGAAATTAGGCGGTCACCAAACGTGTCTTTCAATAAATCGATTGTGGCACGAGCTGTGTGACATGTTGCGCCGTCTTGTTGGTATGATTTAATGTAATGCCACAAGATTATCTTTCGAATAAAAAAAAAATTCATGTCAATCGAATAATCCATCGTTGTTTTATTGCAATTTAAAGTTCTATACCTCTAAAAAAAACACCCGTTATAACCAATGAAAATTCTTAGGCCCGGTCTTTCCAACTTCAGGTAAATCTCTAGGTAACTATCTGACAGATAAGGTCTGCTAAAATCTGCTGCATAAATGTCAATACCAATCAGTGAATTCAATACGTCAGTCTCATTATCCGTTAGATAACTATCCGATAGATAAATTTGTATTGAAAGATGGGATAACATTTATCCAGTACAGAAAGTATAACATAACCTAGGTTCTTCTACTTCCAAAATAGAAGTGAATAAACAAAAAAAAGGTCCTCATTTCTAAAATAGAATTGATAAAAACAAATGACCAGCAAAAAAGAGTATATTCAGGTTTTTTTTTTATAAAAAGTAAGAGTATAGAAAATATTACTCAAAAAAGAGTATAATACTCTTAAAAAGAGTACGTCTGGTCACCCTAACATAACCTTATCAGTCAAATAGTTACCTAGAGGTTTACCTGTAGGTGGAAAGACTGGGTCTTAAAGTTTAATTTTAATAGCAACGTAAAAGATTTTTTAATTCACCCCGCATAAAAATATTCTAAAAAATATTGTCTATCTAAAAATAGTATTTTTTTTTTTAATATCGCTGAATACATATCTGTACTTAACACTCTCCTAAAAACACCAACATATGCATAATACTTATCATGTCTACTGTTTCTTAACGACAAAAGCAAACCGACGTCACGCGTCGAGACGCAAAGAGGGGTACATTTTAATTACAAAGATTAAAAAAATGGCGTTGAAAGACATACCCCAACAAACCCCACACCCCTGTATATATCACGACACTACCTGTATATGCAAATAGAAGGAAGGCAAGACAGAATATGTAGATACATGTCATAAATATGGGCGGCGACGTTCGCGCGCCGGTGAGTAAGGAAGGAACTAATATATTTTTGTATTTTAACGCCTGAAGCCGGTGTTTAGCCGACAATATATAGTCCTTAATTAGTAGGGGCCTGGAATAAGTTGAAATACGGGTCTGTTCCGGTCGGATTTTAGCACCTTGACGTTAGTAAGTGTTCATGTAAATACAGGTGATGAATGTTTGCTTAATAAATTACGTTAATAAATATCGGCTGCCTGTTGTGGTTTATACGGTTAGGGCCGTAAACTTTGAAAGGTTTTTCAATTGTTCTCCTGATCTGATAACGGCCAGCTGTTTCTATGGACAATTTAGATCTTAGATACTGATTTGAATGAATCATAAAGTGATAAAATGAAGTATTAATAAACACCAAGGTGGTAGGAAGTGTTAAAAGAAAGATTTATTACGTTCTAATGTCGAATATAATTTTCATTAAGAGGAGAATTTCTAAGTTAAATATTTGGCTACATAGGTGGTCAGCATGTGAACACTAAATAACCAAATTCCAAGCGCTCTTAATATATTAATACTCGAATCAATACTAGACGCTACTGTAAATCATATACACCAAATAAATATTTTACATCGGTGGTTCCCAACCGGGCATACGCGTACCTCCAAGGATACGCGCTTGTTTGTTTCTAGCTGTGTTCAGAGCTCTTTAAATTAGTTGACTGTCCATTATGCATTGTGGATAAGTTCAGGAGATGGTTTTAACGTTCAAGGCAGCGTTTACAGCTAAGGAAATTAGTGCGTTACGAATAGTGTGACATCTGTGTGTTGTTATAGGTCTTATTTTTAAAGTATAAAAAATTGAAGTGTGAATTTTTACACATTTCAGGGTTTCGCTGGTATTTAGTAACTGAATGATGATTATTTGGGATGCCAAATCAAATTTTATGTCAAAATATTTTTTTATGAACTTTAATTCGAATGCCTAATACCATTATTTAAGTTTCTAAATATGTGCAGTTTTTTTTTTATAGTAAGGTTCATTAAGCTTTTGAAAACTGCGCCTATGGCCCTCTGATTTCGCATACATTCAAACATAGAATTAAATTATAATTTCAACACTTCCCACTGGTTATTAAATTTACGCTTTTAAAAATTAAATGCAGCATTTACCAAAATATTACTAGAATTTTGACAAAATAATTTAAACAAAATAAAAATGCAAAAAAAAACAGAAAAATTAAAATTGACAGTAATCGAACTGTAGTTTGCAAATTACTAAGCGATGACACAACGCACTATGCTACGAGCGCTTACTTATCTATTGTGTTACATAGCGAATTAAATATTTAACATATTTTTCGTTTTATCAAAAAATGTCTCAAATAAAATTTGTTAGTTATTGCTTTTATAGCAACTTTTGTTAAATACATTTTTTCGAATATTTTTCTGTTGTTAAATATTCGCAAAAATCTTAAAATCGACACGAGTAAACTCCCATTTCTAGTCAAGCGATTTTTACCAAAAGTTCAACTCGTGCCGTTGATGTCAAAAGCTTAAATATGAAGTTTCATAAAAATCCTTTTAGCCGAATTTGCTCTGTACGTGTGTCTATGTAGACAGATGGACGGACGGACGGACGGACGGACAGACAGACAGACAGACAGACAGACAGACAGACAGACAGACAGACAGACAGACAGACAGACAGACAGACAGACAGACCGACAGACCAACCGACAGACATCATGCTAAAAGTAGTCAAAACCTTATGTAGGGACCTCAATTCGTGGAGATCCATCGAAATCTAGAAATGTGAAAATCGGTATGATCACAATACATCCCTTATATATGTTGGCGGTTGGTAAAAACTAATGATTCTAAAAAAAAAGATCCTTAAAAAGTTCTGGCCCACGGATGTATTTCAGATCGCTATCGGTCTCAGTCCTCGGTCTTTTGGAAGCGGTTTTATGATCACAATACCTCTCTTATATAAGTTGGCGGTCGGTAAAAACAGATATAGCCTCCAATTTAATTAACACGTTCGCGGACAGTTTTGAAAATGAGATTTGCAAAATGTCACTTTTTTAGATTTTTGTTTATAATAGGACATTTACTGTGTTTGGTATGTTCCTGATAGGACAGTTTATACTAGTTTTCATATACTTAAATGGAATTAAAACCTGCCACAGCCGTCATTTGTATATTTGAATAAATAAGTAGGACGGCTATAGCCGTACTGTCCGCGAACGTGTTAATATAGATCTACAAAACCCTGAAATGTGTGAAAATTCACACTTCAAATAATTTTTTTCTGTGTTCATTTCTATTCCAGAGCCCTAAAAGGTGATAAAAAGTTATAGTTTTTCCGTGGATGATGTTGCATTGATGAAATCAGTGTGCAGAGTGACATTTTCACGTGGTTTGACCGTTGGTCCAGTATGTTTTTGTAACATAGCAACAAGTTTTGGTTTTATCCATTCGGTCGCACTCTGCGGGATCATATGGCGGCTAATGCTCTACCATTATAAATTGATTAATGGTGTTAATGTATACAATGTG
Organism: Liopterus haemorrhoidalis; assembly: GCA_963971575.1. Classification (NCBI taxonomy): domain Eukaryota; kingdom Metazoa; phylum Arthropoda; class Insecta; order Coleoptera; family Dytiscidae; genus Liopterus; species Liopterus haemorrhoidalis. The sequence goes on along the minus strand of OZ020618.1, from coordinate 9,679,316 downwards.
TACGTGTATATGTGTAGACTGATGAGTAAGAGAGCGTATGAAACGCGCATGTGAAGTTTCGCGAACACAACCTCTCTGCTCGTGATAAACTACATTGTATATCGGGGGAATAGACTAGGATTTGCTACCAAATTGTGCGTGGAAATGCTTTATCTTAGTTTAATTACAAGTTTCTTGGCTAGGAGAATTGCTAGTCTCCCACTAAGACGTGTTGGGATGCTGGGATCGAGAAGATGGAAATTATGATAAATATGCTTCGGTACAGAACTTAATGGTTCTGTTGGAATTGAGTGTTAATTTAGAGGTTGATTGTGGTAAAAATGGGAGGTCTGAGGTGAAATTAGCAGCTAAGACGATGGGGGATATTAATAAAACATAAAATATACTCTCACGGAATAAAACATAACCTTGAAGACTCTTCAAAGTATGACTTCTTAAGCCGCATTCAGAGCTCTTAAATCAATAGCTTATGCACTGTAGATTATAGACTGTTCACTGTCACCAGAAAGTTTGTCATACGGTAAGACGTGAAACCGTTCAGACCTCCAAATTTAATACGCTGTTTGTTGTGGATTGTGCATAATTTTCTAAACATATAGCTAGTGAGATGTTTTAATGAGACATACATATAAACACATTGGCTATCGCATTCTATTAGTGACACCGTAGTTATCGTATGCCTTTATATAACCTAACATAATGTCATCGTCAAAATTTTTAACTGATTAACTTCGTTAAGGTCCATGTTTCGGAGCAATTACAAACAAAAACCGAGTTTAAATTAAAAAAATCAGTTGTGGCCACCACAGGACCGACCGCCATCATAAAGTACTTGTATAAAATACATTCTAGCAACAGAGTAGAAATAACTTGGCCTAATATTTTCTAACAGAGATATTATTTATCATGACCATGGAAACGTTACATGTCAGTAACGCAAAATTTTTCGAAATTTTTCGTTTTATCAAAAAACGTCTCAAATAAAAGTTATTGCATTTATAGCAACTTTTGTTAAATAAATTTTTTCGAAATATTTTTCTGTTGCTAAATATTCGCAAAAATCTTAAAATCGACACGAGTAAACTCCCATTTCTAGTCAACTGATTTTTACCAAAAGTTGATCAACTCGCGCTATTGATGTCAAAAGCTTATATACGCAGTTTCATAAAAATCCTTTCAGCCGAATTTGCTCTGCACGTGTACACAGACAGATAGACGGACGGACGGATGGACGGACGGACCTGACGGACGGACCTGACGGATAGACGGACGGACAGACAGACCGACAGACATCATGCTAAAAATAGTCAAAACGTTATGTAGGGACCTCAATTCGTGGAGATCCATCGAAATCTCGAAATGTCAAAATCGGTATGATCACAATACCTCCCTTATATATGTTGGCGGTCGGTAAAAAATTGGGGGTTCACGAATTTGAAAGTTCCAGACAACAATCCATAATTTCTATTACGTCAATCCAAAAAACTCTAATTTCTAAAAACTTCTAAAAAAAAGCTTTCAAATATCCAACCACCAATAGCTCCACGTTTTAACTTTAATGACGTCAGTGCAAAGAACTTTCAAATAATAGTCCAAAAATTGACGACAGAGGAAAGAATTTTTAAAAGATCATCTATTATGCTTCGAAAAAAGCTGTAGAAAAGACAGCCATCAATACCTCTACGTTTTATTTTTTGTCGATAACGGTAAGGAACAAAAAAATGAAGTGTGAAGTTTTTTATTTGGCGATGAAATTAAGAGATTTACGTCTTTTTCTTTCCTTTCTCCAACAGAATAATCAATTGAACCAACTGCAGAAAGAATACGAATGAATTTTTTCCAACAGTAAAAAATTAAAATGATACACTACTTTTAAGCACTTTTACTAATTACAACCTTATGTAGAACATTTTATATATTTTTTAATACAATTTATGACACACTGCTATTATGGTTATTTGCATTTTTTTTCTTCTAGATGGAAAAAGGAAAACATTTTTTTTAAATATGACAGCAGGATAAAAAAGTACCATAAATTTAATTAATTAAAAATAAAATTTAAAACCTCTCAAAAAATAGATAATTACTAACAACATCAATTAAATCCGACGGCATAAACCAAACACGAATAAATTTATCAAAATTAGACTAGCTACTGAAGAGATTCTATAATTTCAATAGAGAGTTATTGAGAAAAAACTCAAGTAGCACTCCTCTTTTAACTACTTGAAACAGTGGTTCTTAACCTTTACACTTCAAACGATAGTCAGATAAAATTTACGCGAAGCATTTATGGCTATTTGCATCTAACACGGCCTATTTAATTATCTAGACTAAAATCACGATAAAATTAATAAATTAGATAAAAATCCAAATTTGGAATGTGTAGGCCAGACACGCACCAAGAATTAACTCTTGGGGGGGGTCTGTCCCACTGTGTGCGTCTGATATAGGTGATAGAGAGCTATAAAAACGTCAATTACCATCTAGTACAGTGATAGCGAACCTTTTGAGATCGGTGTGTCAAAATTCGAAAAAAGAAACTAGCTTAACTCGGGTGCCGTGTCACGTCTAGAAAAGCGCAAATAGCCTTTGTTGCTGAACGCCAAAAAAATTTTACTAATTAACTCACGTCTAGAAATATCCATAATTTTGTGATATTTGCAGCCCGAGTAAAAAAATAGTTACATTTTTGATATATTTATTTGTTAAAAAAGCTAAAACCAATAATTCTCTTCATTAGTGACTTTTTTGTTGCTGATTAGCATTTGCCAAATCTTCAATTGAAGGTTGGTATTTCGTACACTTCAAGCCCAAGCAAGCGCTACTAACTTCATCTGTAAGTCGGTTTCTTTTATTGATTATAATATTATTTAACGCGCAAAATAAGGTGCAAAAGTACGTAAAAGAGGGAAAAATTTTGAATAAATCCGTCGCTAGATTTTTCTAAGTGCTAAAAGCGTCTGGTAATCGGTTCCAAGCCCTCCAAATTTTCTGTTCATAGTGGCACTCTTTTTCATTCTCCAAACGATTTCTTTCTAGATTCTCTCAAGTCGACAAACACCTGAGGTCCGTCCGTAAACGATGCGTGTCACCCAAAATGTCTTGGCGTTCACCCGTGACACGCGTGTCATAGGTTCGCCATCACTGATCTAGTATCACAGATATACTTATAACACATTAAAATATAAGGTGGAACAGTTGAACGGGAAGCCATGGTAAAAATTCGTCTCGTAATTAAAGTCAATACTAATCAAATGGGTAACGACGCGGCGGCTGGTGTATTTCATTTTTCTTGAGATGCGAAAACTTTTCATTTAAAGCGTTTTTTGTTTCATGTCCAAATAAAATAAATATATAAAATCACATAGGGCCGAATCAAATATTTATTGGTCCGTTTTTAAGCGGACGAAGCTTTTAATACAGTATAGAAAACCGAAATACCGGTAATAGTCAAAATTACTGGTACTTCGTGGACAATCGTTGTAAAAGATTTCAGAAAATTGAGATAGGATATCTGAAAGCTTAGTTAACTATAACCAAATAGTTAGAAAATGGTTGCTACGGTTACTTATGGGATTGTTATCTTATAACCGAGTTTACCCAAAAGATTAAACTCGGCTGAGTTTTCAGAAACCGGCCCATAGCGTTTTATCGGGTCCAAAATATTTTATCATGTTTTTCCGGTTCGGCTTTTCAATTTATTATGTTTCTATATACTACGCTTCCAACGCCAGCATGAAAATAATACTTCAGACTTTCTTGGTGGTAAAAATCTAGAAAACAAAGTGAAAACGGCAGAGATAAAATGGCTAAATTCTGATTTTTAAGACAAACGTATCTAAAAAAACTCGATACAAAAAACTGGAGCAGTTTAACTACAGCCTTAGAAACGCATAGTGTTACAAAAATCTTAAGCCTGGTTTATAATAACTCAATAACATAACGCATACGTATTGAACAACGAGTCTGACCCTTCAAAACATCTGTTTGTAATAAATAGAACAAAGAGAGTAGTGTAATTATTATGCTTATGTATCCATAACATATTTATTATAAACCAGGCTTTATTTATAAGAGATCCATATAACAAGCACAACATGAAGGTTCGCTTTCACGTACCATTAAAAGTCATGACAACTGAAGTCATGACAATGTGACATTTTTAAAATAAATGTCACTAGAACTAAAACGGATTTAATTCGGTGACACTATTGTCGCGACAATTAATGCAATGACAACATAACTTTTAAGTTTAAACATGTAATAAAATTATTGGCACGACGATAAAAGTCATAACATAATATCATGTGAAAACGGACTAGTAGATACCTATATATCTGTCTTTATTCTGTTAATTATAAACAAATGTTCAGAACCAGGACTCCCTTTTGTACTCATCGTTATGCCCAAGCGATGCCATATGTTATGGAGCTATGATAAACGAGGCTTAAAGCCTCGTTTAAATAGTTCGATAACTAAGTGCAAAGCGTATCCATAAATATTTCACAAAGGGTTTAATTGTACTGAACATATGTTTGAGAAAAACCGAACAAAGGGAGTACTGTAATTTTTATGCTATGGCTGTGTTATGTATTTAATATAAACGAGGCTTAACACCTTAGTAAGCTGTCAACAGTTAAACGGAAATTTGTCAATAATACAAGAGGCGAGATCTAAATGTTGTCCTTCTGAGAGTTGAAATCTCTAGAGTAGTTTCGTAAGTGGTGTGTCGCATGCCACCGTTTGATAGTCACGTACCACAGTAGTTTTAAGTGTAACAACCGAGCAAGGGAGATGTTTGAACTTGGTATAATTACATACGGCCTTAAATTTATTACAAAAAGGTTGTATGTCTGTGAATATTTTCATGTCGAGACGATGTGCAGGACTATAATTAAAACAGTAATTATAATATACTTTAGCGTCTGGGGGGAGGGTCGGTTGGTAGCAGTGCATCCGAGCGGGCCCGAAGGCTCGCCGACCATTATCGAAATGAATTATGTGCATTGCGATAACAGAACACCAGAGATCTGGACCAACTCGGACGATCGGCAGGGTGGAGAGAACAAGAAACCACTTATTATTATAACTTATTATTAGTTGAATTTGTAAAAAGGCAAAGGAGGATTTATTATACTCTGAATTATATTAGACTACTTGATTATGGGGATGTAGAAAAACTGCTGCCTCTTCTCTCAGTGGCGGAGAAGCTATCACAAAGAACCAAGCGCCACCTTAACTATAATATTAAATTCTTTATAAAAATTGCTGACACGTCATTACAAGCTGAATATTCCGAAATTACGAATATAGAAAAGATCCTACAAGCGAAATTTTTTGAAAAAAACTGCTAAAATCTTTAAAAAACTGCTAAGAAGAGTCGTTTTTATATCAGTAAGAGACCAATAAATCAGCACAAAGTGTTACCAGATTATTATTATTGATATACTAATGCCTACAACTCCTAAGAGAAGCAAAGGGCCTCAACAAAACACTTTCATCTTATACATTTTTTTGGGCTAAGGTCTTCGCCACAAAAATTTCAAATTGATTCATTTCTTTCTCTACTGTTCGGCTCCATGTGTTCTTGGGTCTATTTATATTTCTCTTTCCCTGACGGTTCCCGTGAAGTGCTTCCCTGGTAACGGTTACTTCCATTTTCGTATTAGTACGCCTGATTTCTATTTGGCCTGTTATTTGCCACAGTTCTTGGTTGGTAATAGTTTAAGGCCAGTGGATAACTATTGTTCTTCTTAAACATTTATTGATAAATCTTGCAACTTATTGAATGGCCATTTCATTTGCTATCCGTATCTCGCAAGTGTACAAGGTACAAACTAGCCATCATAGTTAAATTCTCTGAGTTTTGTTTTCTTTCTAATATGGGCAGAAGACCAAAATGTGTTTCCGTGTAGCAACGTCTTTGCTATCTGGATTATTATTATCATTACTGTATATCTTACTGGATAGCTGATCTAGTTGTTTTCATTGCTGCCCGAAACCCGTACAACTTCCTACCAGATTCATTCATCTATGGACGCGACACATTCCTCATCCTTACTGGATATCAAATTTTTATTTCAATCCATCGTCGTAATCCATTTTAACTCTTTACGAATCTAGCAAAAAAAAATGCTGCCTCTGCCATTTTAAGGGACAGTTTTCCAATTTTTAGTTTTAAGTTCTTTTAGATCTTTCTCCTACTGATCAATATATTAAGTCTTTGGCCATTTATAACTTCCTTTTTCACGATCACTTCTTTCTTCACAGACACATATACACGGCTTTAGATTTTAACAAGCACTCGATTACAGTGAACAAGAGATGTAGAGAACAGAATGAGAAGGTCTAAGAAGGAATCTTCGACTATTTAGAAATTATAACAAATAGAGAAAGAAGAATAAACAGAAGATAGTGACAGTTGGTATGAATGAAATTTGGAAAGAGATACAACAAAAAAGGGAAACTCTATTGCTGTCAGATAGGTTCAATCAGAAATCAAAACCAGGATTTTTGCAACAAAGTGTATTACTCTTGCTCTCTCCAAATATCACTGTCTATCTAACAACACAAAGATTGTACAAAACTATAATCCACCCAATACTCAACTACGGCTGGAGTGTTGGATATTCCAGCAGGAGCAAGAAGAACAGCTCAAAATCTTTGAAAGATAAGAACTACGCCGGGTATATAGTCTGGCACAAAATAATATGTTGGAGAATCTGGAGAAATGAAGAAATAAGAAGGCTGTAAGATCCTGATGTCGGATTTATCAAATGCTACAATACACATGATCAAATTGCCCAACAACATGTTTATAAAGTACCTCAAGGCCTAGAGGAAGACCTCGAACAAGGTTGTTGGACAACGTATACGGAGATCTCTAGAAAAACTAACAACTGGGGTCGATTGGCTTCAAACTGTATAAACTAGAGGAAATTGTGAATCGGGAGGCAAAAGTCCGAAAGCCTAAAATCCAATAATGATTAAACATCTTTTTTTCCGTAAAATCTTGTTAATTTGGAATTTGTTCCAAGCGCACACCTTGAGGAGGCCCAAAAATTTCTGGGGGCTCACATAATTTTAGGTAATAATGTTTAGGGGGGGGGGGGCTTAAGCTTGTGACCCCCAATGGGTGTGCACCTTATGTGTGTAAATTATATATCTTTACATAGTTCGTCAACTTTAATGCTGTTCCATTTTTCCTGGATCTGTATTAACTATTCTACGGCACTGTTTTGAAATGGGAGTTATATTATTATACGTGTTCCAGTGTTTTAGGGCTTTATTTCAGATGCTCTGGCTTGTCTGTTTCTGTTGAAACTTGATTCTACCAGTAGTATTTTAAAATAAATTATACATAATTTAAATCCGACTGTTCTTACTTATTTATTAGTTTTATATACGTTATTATTATTCGTTCTCACGATTCAAATAAAAAAAAAAAACTGAATGATGGTTATAATTTTAAATATCAAACTTAATTATATTGCCAGCTTTGTTTATCATCAATCAAGAAGATTTTCAACGCAAAAAACATCATCCATTCCACAACACCACGTATAAAAATTATTTTAAGTTAAAAAATTTACAATTTACTATTGAATATATAAAGATTTTGAAGAGCTAAATTATAAAAATATTAAATCATTTGGAATTGGTCTTTCTAAAAAGTGGTAGAATATCTCACGTAGACCAGTATTTCTTTACCTTTTTCCATAGCGGACCTATTGTACTAACTAAATGTTAAAATAATGACCTTGCTGTTCAATACACTTTTGTACAAGTTTTTTAAAAGCTTCTTGAACAGAAGAAGCCTAAAGCTCCGTTCAGAGCTCTTTAAATTAGTTGACTGCTCACTGTGCATTATGGATAAATTTAGTAGATAGTTTAAACGTTCCAGGCACTGTTACAGCTTAGGAAATTAGTGCAGTATCTGTGTGTCTTTAAACCAACTACGGTGGCTTCGTAAAATGTTTGTTATCTATTATCGTTTTCCTAATTCTGCTGTCCTAGATTTCTACTAACTAAACCTAACCTTATTACCTAAATTTATCATATTTACTGTTCGTCTTTGTAATTTTGGGCGAAATTTGTTGTAATCAGTGCGTAGACATTTTGTTAGGTTATGTAAAGGCATACAATGTAAAGGTTCTCTCCGATGTAGACTGAAATAGACTATGTTTATATGTGTGTCTCAATAAAACAACTCACCAACTATGAGTTTGGAAAACTATCGACAATCGACAGCATATAACGTATTAAATTTGCTCGCGTAGCCATATTACAAACTTATTAGTGACAATCAATAGTGCACCAGTTATAGCCTATAGTCGACTAATTTAAGAGCTCTGAACGCAGCTTTATTTTCCAAATTTATCGTTAGAAACGTTTGGCTAATTCTAATTTTTATGTCTTGTGGTAAGTCGCGTTTGGTATACAATTTTTTGCACTGCACCCCATACGAAAAAGTCCATATTGACGTTAAAACAGGGCTTTGAGGTGGCCAGGAAACAGGTCCATCACGCCCAATCCACTGGTTTCCAAATTTATAAATCAATTTAATTCAAAAAATTTTTGCAACGTAAGGATATACAAGTATCAATGGTTTAAAAACCGTTGAAGTATTTGAAGAAAAGTAATTTACTGTCATACCTTTTGCAAAACAAATCCAAAAAAATTTTTGATACGGCTATCGTCTGACCCCCATTGCCCCAAATGAGTTTTATTTGGGCAATATATTTAAAACACTTTTTATTAAGGAAATAATGGAGGTGAACATAAGTGCCTCTCCCTGTATAGTTAGAATATATGCAACACTATTTTACGAAAAAAAATTGTTCTAAAACATATGGATCCCACTGTAGGACATATCGATTATCGTTGAAATTGTTCATATATGTCAACATTTTTAGAAACACTTATATACGTGTATAACAAACATAGTATGTAATATACTTATTAAATTTTCCTAATCATTGATCACAGCTCGAGGCGAAAAATTCATATATAACTCAAACATAGATAAATAGTGAAATGATTGCGACGAAAAGTAAGAATTCCACATCCCACACACATGACAGCAACGGCCTTATTGCCCTGTGACATATTTATAATGATAAATCGTAAAGAGAACGACGAAAACAATTGCTTGTGTCGTTGAACGCCATCTTTCATGTATTCAATAACACCACACTGTCGTATGTTGCATATATGTATTTATATTTATAGTGTGCATGCAAAAAGTAATTTTCAATTTAAAATACCAAGTCGCAAATAAATCTTCTTTACACATACAGACGCACACACACACGCAACATAGGCGGAGATTAATCAGGGATCAAGTATTTAAAACCACCCACAAACACTAATACTTCACCAAAAATATTATTGGTACTAGAAAATTTTACACATTTCAGTAGTTCGTAGGTATTTAGTAGGTGACAGCGTCTAAAAGAAAAAATATATTTTTTGCTGAAAACGCTTTGGTATTAACAATTTTTTAAAACTAAATATCGTCTTTTAATCTGTATTAGAAAAGAAGGGGGAAAATGCAGTACTATCTAGAGATGGGAAGAGAAAAATAAAAGCGGGTACCAATATTGCCTTTCGCTAAATGAAGTAGGATGGAAGAGAGCTAGACAACAAAGCATCATTCACGAAGTAGCACATAGGATGAAAGTTATACGAGGTCTGTTCAAAAAATATCGCGAATTTTGAATTTCCGCGGGTTACGTATATTCGATTTTCGAATTTTTTGTGTCGTTATGTTGGTACTCATGTCTCTCACTTATGCCGACAAGTTCGGCAATTTTGAATGTTCAGTTAATTTTTGACAGTTGCTTTGTTTGCACGTGTTTTGGGTCGTCTTTGATTTTTGCCTATACAAAAAAATGTATCAAAGAATCTGTATCAAATTTAATGTGAAACACAAAATTAAGTGCGCGGACGCATTCCTAATGTTGACTGTGGCATATGGTGAAGCTACCTTGGACCGAAGCAACGTTTATCGGTGGTACAAAATGTTCTCAGAGGGCCGAGAAGATGTGAACGACCAAGAGCGTGCCGGACGCCCGAGCACGTCAACAACAGACGAAAACATTGATGAAGTGAAGAAAATAGTATTGGCCAATCGTCGAATCACTGTTAGAGAAGTTGCTGAGGACCTAAACATATCGATTGGCTCGTGCCATTCGATTTTTACCAATGATTTGGGCATGAGAACGGTCGCCGCGAAATTGACACCGTTGCTTGTGCGCGAATTTTTGGCCAAAAACAACACACTAATAATGCCGCAGCCACCGTATTCCCCAGATCTGGCCCCCTGTGTCTTTTTCTTGTTCCCGAAACTGAAGAGGCCCATGAAAGGACGACGCTACGCTACAAGTGAGGAGATAAAGACGGCATCGAAGGAGGAGCTGAACAATATCACACAGATTGGAAAAAAACGTTGGCACAAGTGTACAATATCTAGTGGGGATTACTTTGAAGGGGACAAAATAGATATTCATGAATAAATAAATAATTTTTGAAAAAACACTATATTCGCGATACTTTTTGAACAGACATCGTACAAGGCCAAGAAAGACGGAAAAGAATTAAAGAACCCAGATACAATATGTATGCCAAAAATTGGACAACGCAAATACCAAAGTACTTAATGGAAAAAGGAAATAGAGATAAGAAACGAAGGTAGTAAGATTTAGATATAACGAGAAGAGAACAAATTCTGGAGAGAAGTTGAAGAAAGAGTATGCAGAATGTGTCGGAGAGAAAGGGAAGCAATCGAAGAATCGAACAATGGAAAAGAGCTAGATAACAAAGAGTCACTGATGAACTAGCACATAGGATAAAAGATATACAAGGCCAAGAAAGGCAGGGAAGAATTAAAGAATCCAGATACAACAATATGTATGCCAAAATTTGGATAACGAAAATATCGAAGTACTTAATGGAAAAAGGAAATTGAGATAAGAAACGGACGGTAGTAAGATTTAGATATGGAAAAGGGGAGAGAGATGACCAATTCTGGAGAGAAGATGAAGATTATTATTATTATATTATTTATTTTACATCGGCCTTTATTTCTGCAACGAGGCTAATCGCCGATGCCAGGGGGCGAGCTCCTACACCTGGATGAGGAGTAAATGATTGTGAAAATGGGAGTAATGTAAACATATTATTCTCGCCCGAATAATATCACCAACGAAGGAGGCTCGAACCATCGACCGGACAGTCATACTGGGTTTCCGCCAGTACAAACCGCACGACTTAGTGCGCTCGGCCACTCCGTTGGCAGAGAAGATGAAGAAAGAGTATGCAGGATGTGCAGGAGAAAAAGGGAAACAATCCAACACCTACTTCACAATTGTGAAGAAGTCCATCCAGAAGAGGGACACGAGAAGTTTTAAAAGAAGCAGGATCAGGATGGACATGGATGAATGAAATTTCACAGAGAAGAACCTTCATTCAACAAACACGCAGCAGCGGAAAAAAGTAGAAAGAAATGAAAATATGCAAAATACAGTATAGCGTACTAAAGAAATAAAATTCAAGCAGAAAGGAAAATTTAATTAATTTATTATTATATTAATCTAAGTATTAAGTGGTTTTTATAATTATTCTACATCAGCGATTCTTAAACTTGTAGAATACGAGGACCTCTTTGAGATAATTTTTTTTTTTTTGGCGGACTAAAAATTATTGGATAAAAAATTCTAAATAATTTCGGTTTACATCAATGTACAATACTTCTACGGTTCTTAAACTGTGGTCCGCGGACCCCTGGGTGTCCGCGGAGCCATTAACGGGGGTCCGCGAAACAATGTTGACATTAACTTTGCATCCCCCATCTTTTCGCTTTTATTCAAATAACATATTTTAAAAAAATCCTACATGATCAAAACCTTTTGTATTTGTTGTTATCTAACTATAAAAAAATAGTTATTGGCATAACTAAACAATAATTAGTCAAAATTTTATAATTTTTATTCAACTGCAAATTATTTACAGAAAACATATTATAATAAAATCTATTTTGAACAATATTTGACAAGAAATGTTTGTATGAGTTTAAGGTATTATAATAAGTAACTTTTTTAATTCTTTTTACAACTATTTTTATTAATTTTATGTTTTTATTCTATATGCTAATAAAAATGTTCATCTCTTGAAATGCGCAAGACCATTTATTAAGATAACCAACGATATATTTATTTACCAATATTTATTATAACGTAGTGCCTATGAGCTCATTGAGCCAGAAATTAAGTCGAGAACGACGTAAAATGCCTAGGGTTGGGATGGGGTCAGCAAAAAAAGTTTTTCAAGACTTAAGTTTAAAAACCCTTGCTCTAGAGAGATCTGTCTTTTCATTGCCTCTATCCTTCTATTCTTTTCGTCTTTCTTTAAGCACAAAAAGAGTTAGAGCCCAAGCCTAGCTTCTTCTGTGATTAAAATTTTAATCAAAATTTTCCCCAATATCCCTGAAAGATCCATATTTAAGCCACTTTTCCACTCCGTCATTCTTATTATTTGTCCTTCTCCAGAGAGCGAGAAAGAATCCAAACCTGATTCATCCTAAGGTTAAATGTCTTTAATCCTTATTCTATAACCCTTTCCCATAATCTACGCCATTGATCAGTTGAACTGACAAGTTTTACTTTGGTTCACCTTCAGACCACGATTTTAGTATCATTTATTTGATTTATAATTGCTGGAACGAATTTTAAAAATGATATATATTTTCTGAATTCGGAGATGACGTATATTTTTAATTACATATTCGCTTATGATTCTCTCTCTTATTCGACACGTATTATTTATTACTGTGAATTCGATCACGGAATATTCAAGTCCGGATAGCTATGAGAATACGTCCACATATAATCATTCCAACAAATTATTACTTAAATTTATGACTGTATGTGTGTGTTCTTCGGCCACTGTATTAATTTATTACTCAAATATTAAGATAATTGTTAGATGTCAATTTTATAATCGTCAAACAGATTTTTCCGATAAATTTATCATAGTTTGCTGTCGACATTCTCCAAAATAATGTTCCTTTCCCATTTAGATCCCCCTCGAAGGGGCATTATGACCATAGGTTCTACTTTGTTTTACCACAATTCTCTATAAATCTTCTATAAATCGTGTTTTTAAAGTAAAATCGTAAAATAAACACTGAATATATCCTTCAATATAGTTTATTAACGACACAAGGCGCGCTTTCAAAGGGGGCGGGGAGTTCAAGTCTATGAGCCGCCCCCTCAAAAAACACGTTTCTAAGGGGGGCACATTTGTCTTGAAATAGAGCGTGATACCGCACCAAGACAAAATATTGGCTTCTGAGCCCCTCCTCCCTAAGAAAAAAATCAGGGTGCCCGCCTGAAGGGCATGGTATACACAATTCTCATAAGTTTTTTTGTCAAACTAACAATCTGAAATAAAATTAGTAAAAATATCTACATTCAATTTTGCAGCGAACTATTACCTAACATGATATTTTTAATTGTAAAAAATCAGCTGTGGCCACCACAGGACCGACCGCCATCATAAAGTACTTGTATAAAATACATTCTATAGTGCGTTCAAAGGTGAGTTTGCAGTATAGCTCTTATGGCAAATGGGAGCGGTGTTGCCAAATGTTGTAAAAGTGTCAAATGTGTCAATAATAATAATATGAAAAACTCGTACGATTTACAAAAATCAACTCTTATAAAACTCAAAATAAAACTCAACAAAAACAAATGGCCATTTGTAGAATACTGCGTCTTCACAGATCAGCGCGTTTTAGAGCTGGCAACGTCGACAAGCAAGAAAAGGATAGCGTCATTGTATAAACCCATTAGAGAGTATGAAAAAGAACTACTCCATATGTCCTGTACTGCAAACTCACCTTTGAACGCACTATAGCAGCAGAGTAGAAATAACTTGGGATAATATTTTTTAACAGAGATAATCAGACCAATTCTGTAACTCAGTTACTATGATAATAGTAACTAAATATGGCACTATGAGCAAGGTCAGTTACTATTATGAATGAAAGTCATTATACTTTTTATAATATTTTATCTTGTAGTAACGTTACTACACAGTAAATTTTTACAGAATTGATCTGATTATTTATCATGACCATGGAAACGTTACATATAAGTATGAAAAAATTGAGAATTTTTCAAATTTTTTTCGTTTTATTAAAAAATGTCTCAAATAAAAGTTGTTAGTTATTGCTTTTATAGCAACTTTTGTTCAATAAATTTTTTCGAAATATTTTTCTGTTGTGAATATTCGCAAAAATCTTAAAATCGACACGAGTAAACTCCCAATTTTAGTCAACCGATTTTTACCAAAAGTTGATCAACTCGTGCCATTGGTTATGATGGCGTGATGGCAGAAGCTTAAATATGAAGTTTCATAAAAATCCTTTCAGCCGAATTTGCTCTGCACGTGTACACAGACAAACGAACAGACAGACCGACAGACATCATGCTAAAAATAGTCAAAACGTTATGTAGGGACCTCAATTCGTGGAGATCCATCGAAATCTCGAAATGTCAAAATTGGTATGATCACAATACCTCCCTTATATATGTTGGCGGTAGGTAAAAAATAGTTGGATTAGTAAAATAAATAACTGAATTACAAGATGGCCTTGTAAACCAATCGGCGCATATTGTAGCAAATTGTAGCTAAAAGTTCTACAAATATATTTGTTGCTATTTTGTTTTATTTTGAAAATTACTTACAGTTATTGTAGTTTTGCTATAATTTTGAATTTACCGCGATTCACAAATAGGTGCTGCGGGTTAAAATGATTATTTTTCGTAAAGAACATGTGTACCAAGAGGCATTCCTTTATCATCAAGTGTATACTATTTTCACGTTTGTAAACCCACACCAGATCTGGTTATTTTAGTTACTATTATTACTGCGTTACTGTCTTTATAACTCATTTAAAAAATCCGTTACACTGTAAACTGGACTTATAATGAATATTTGGTTATGTTTATATATAATCTAAGGTTATGATCATGTATTTTCTAAATAACTAAGATGCCACTTTTCAACATGACATGTGTCAAATGATAGTTTATGTCAGAAAAACTTTCCGCAGGCTGAAGCCTCTTTTTATTGCCTTAATACTTAATTTTTATAAACAAACTAAAAAATACTCAGGCAGCGTGCCTCAAATGCCCATGTTTATAATGTTGCAAATAATAGCACTGCAACTTAAAAACATGTCCTAAAAACGAACTACAAATCTTTACTTTTTAATTTCGTTTTCGTTTTATTATTTTAATTCCCAACAATAAATTGTAAATAATTTTCAGCACATTCATAATTTGCCGCAAATCTCTCGCAATACATTTTCAGTAGCGAGTTTGATAATTTGCAAGTAGTTAATATAAATTTTCAGTAACAATCTGTATAAATACACCTGATTTTATTTAGCGAAACGGTAGAGCAATAGAAATGCTTGAAATAATAAATGAACTATAAAACAAAACAGTACAACGTGAAAAACAAAGAAAAACCTGTCATTTGTTTTCCGTGGAAAGTTACGATGGTTGTAAATATGTTTTTCCACGGTTAATTTATTATTACTTTAAATTTGTAGGTAATAATTAGGAAGTGTATACTACATATACATATCTGAACCATATTATTACCATTTTTGAGATTAATTTCAATGTTTATTTGTTTTGCTTTCTGTTAATATTTAAGACTATAAAGCTATAATTTAAACTGTTGTAGATTTTTCATTTAGATTCGTGACAAATGAAAATAACAAACAACTTTTTAATATTTCTTCAAAGAATATTTTAAAGTAAAATTTTTCCATGCAGAAGGTGTTATTAAAATTTATTGTCAATTTTAAAATATTATATTTTAAATTTTACGTCAATCAAATCAACTGAAGTAACTATATAAATTATAAAGACATTTAGGCAAATGAGCTGCTAAGGGGCACAAGTCAATGTGCTATGGCAGCATTTCCCAAACTTTTTTTTCCGTGACCCGGTAATTTTCACACTTTTTCTTCGTGACCCACTAAAAATTTTCCGCCTATAATAGCCCATAGGTAAGCTAAAACATATGGATGGCCATACAGTTTTCATTTATTCACATAATAATTATAATAAAAAAGCATTAACCGTTACAAAAATTTGTAGAAATGAAACAAAAATTATTAATGAGAAGTGTGGTGCTGTTTATTTTTTACTAATAATTTCAGATCAGGAAAAAAACGATGATAGCTTTATCCTTAGATCCGGTTCTACTTCCAATCGGTTTCAGTACTTATTTTTAAGGAAGACTAATGTTGAGACACCTCCTTCGCACTTATAGGTCGTGAGGAAAGGCATTAGAAATTTTATTGCTTTTTCCGCTATAACTGGATATTCCTGACGACAATTTATCACCTAGGTTTCGCGAGTTTATATGCGACCCAGTATTGGGTCGCGACCCACCATTTGGGAAACCCTGTGCTATGGCAATGGTTGGGAACCATTGCCATAGCACTTTTGCCTCTTGAACGATTCGTCCCCGGACTGTATTCCGCAGTCAATAGGTGGATTTGGGAAGCAAGCTCGGACTGCTCCAAGTCACCCTGTTTAACTCCAGAGCGTTAAGAGAAAAGGCATGCGTTTCCTCCAGCGTTCTGGAGTTAAACAGAGTGACTCGGAACACACCGATCTTGCTTCCCGAACTCAGCTAGTGTAGATGTCAAGAGGTGGATTTGGGAAGCAAGCTCGGACTGCTCCAAGTCACCCTGTTTAACTCCAGAGCGTTAAGAGAAAAGGCATGCGTTTCCTCCAGCGTTCTGGAGTTAAACAGAGTGACTCGGAACACACCGAGCTTGCTTCCCGAACTCAGCTAGTGTAGATGTCAAGAAGTGGATTTGGGAAGCAAGCTCGGACTGCTCCAAGTCACCCTGTTTAACTCCAGAGCGTTAAGAGAAAAGGCATACGTTTCCTCCAGCTGTCTGGAGTTAAACAGAGTGACTCGGAACACACCGACCTTGCTTCCCGAACTCAGCTAGTGTAGCTGTCAAGAGGTGGGTTCGGGAAGCAAACTCGAAGTGCTCAGAGTCACTCTGTTTAACTTCAGAGCGTTAAACATAATGACTCAGAAAACTCCGAGCTTGCTTCTCGAACCCAATCAGTGTATGCCAGTAGCTTTTAATTACTAGGGGTGTTTCTATACATTTTCCATTCATTTTCCTTTATCCTTGCGGTATTTGGCATGCTGCTGAATATATTGTCATTGTTTGGCAACCTATTCAGGTGCCCTAGCGCAGTGTTTCTCAACCAAAAACGTACCACGGACCAGTAAAATATACAGTTTCCTAACGCGGACCACTAAATATAATTGTTGGTTCATTTTTTGCAAGAAAACAAATATATGTAATGAGCTACTAAATACATTTGTTTTATTTATAGAAAATCACAGAAAGTTTACAGAAAATAAACAAAATATAAATTATTTACATAAAAAATGTGCATAAAACATAAGAAAAAAACTGCAAAAAACAAATACAAAAATTTTCGCGGACCACTATAATTTTTCTGCGGACCACCAGTGGTCCACGGACCACCTGTTGAGAAACACTGCCCTAGCGTATTCTGGCGCTTTTAAATATAATAATCCTCATAAAGCCTTTTTATCTCTTTATTTCTCCGAATTCTCCTCATTTGTACAGGAGCAATACTTTCCATAAGATCTGTTCTTCTTGCTCCTGTTTTCATATATTATTTTTTGTACAATTATTAGAATAAATTAACAGATCTTTTCTATCAATTGTTATATTTGTTACGCCTCACTGCAGTAATTATTCATTATAAATGCAGAAGAGAAGCGATAAATTATTAATATTAATAATAAAGTATAAATTGTTTTTAAATTGCAGTTGAATACTGATTAATTTTATGTTTATATGATAATTAAAATTACTCACGTACGTGGAAGGCCAAGGATGACATAAAAAATGATACGACTTACCTGAAAATAAAAACAATTATTAGTTACATGAATAAACAATATAAAGGTAATTAATCAAGTGCAAAATACAATGTTACATTGTAAGAAAACAAGAAAATTTCACTAAAACACAGGTCAAATCAGTAAATGTTCATCCCAGTTTGTGTTCCAAGAACTGGCACGTTGTTAAACACACTAGAGAAATTTCGGTCTTATAAGTTGGTAGAGTTTATGACGCCATAACATGGTGTCTCTTAATTTCATCCGAAACTGTAGCAGTGTGTAATAATGAAAGGTGAATACAGTGCATAAATCACGTATTAATAATAAAATAATAATAAAGAGGATATGTGACGGGAAAAAATAGTCCTTAGCTCGTGGAAGAGATGAACTTCCATAGCGAACATGTTGATGCCTGGAAGCAGTTGGAGTATCATACAAGATGAATAAGTCTGGCAAATTCTTGATTTTTTTAAGGTGGTTGATTCTATTTCGAAATATTCTGGCGAAGGATGCAGCAAGTACAATGAACAGAAAGGACAACTAATGACTCAATTATCCTGAAAATTTAACACCCTATAAGGTAATCTTAACAGATCATAGAAAGCTAGTATCTTTGGCCACGTACATTGACGAAGCTGTCACATCCTTGGGAGATTCTACAAGTGTAATTTGATGGAAAAATCAACCAATGATGGAAGAAGTGACGCAGCAAGTACAATGAACAGAAAGGAGAAGTAATGCCTGAATTATTCTGAAAATTAATAACCCATAAGGCATCATAATAGATCATAAAACTGCTAGTATCTTTGTCCATGTATAACGGCCCAGCAAACACATTCTATGGAGATTCCACATGGGAAATTTGATGGAAGAATGGACCAATGATGGAAGAAATGGTGCAGTGAGTACAATGGACAGAAAATGCAATCAAAATAGATCTCTTGATAATTGGCTATTCTTATTTTTATTATTATTATTGTTAGACACATACGCTCCAGCATACGGTAGCAAGATTAAATATTATTCTAGCAATTATTAATTGCAACGAAAAGTAGTGCCTATTCGTTTCATGTTTTTTCCTTTTTGCTTGCTCATCATTCGCCAGATTGCCAAAATCTAATTTATCAAATAAACTTGAAATATATAAAAGAACCATCTCCGTGTTCTTGATTTTTATGTTTGGAAGTTGAAAAAGTTAAAAACTGAAGCATAAGCATTTACCAAATTATTCATTCTCTATTCTTTTGTTTTCTATCATATCGGTTTATTGAAATTTTATTTTGAATCTTGGATCTACCAAAGAAGTCTAACGCAAACTTATTTTCCAAATATGCTGAAAATCTTTTCTCAACCATCATTTTTGTTAATATAATCACGAAAGTTTTAAACATGTGTGGGTTGCAGAAAATGCTGTCGCGGGCCGCATTTGGTTTACAAACCGTTGTTTGTCCACCTCTGCTATATAGCAATAAATCATGCAATCAACCGTACAATGTAGCCGGCAGATTCCATATACAACGGCGTCCGATTAATCGGTATCAGCCGACAAAGAAAGGCCAATTAAACGGTAATCGGCCAATTTACTTATTAGTGTAATCGTAAATATAAGAATAGCTAGTAAGTTTGGTCATGTACAACAACGAAGTCACCTGTTTGGCAGATTCTACGAGGGAAATTTGATGGAAGAAGATCTATTGGTCGATCTGCTACTAAAGTGAACAGATCAAAGTAGTAAGCAGTTGCTCTGTTGTAGAAGACGAACATTGATGTCGTTGGAACGATATAATAAATAAAATAAAGAAATAAGATCACTACCCATTTAAGATAAATAAAACTGGCATAGAAAAATATTTATGTTTTGGCTTCTCAAATATGCAACTGATAGTATATAACTTTATATAAATAAATTGTTTTTGCAGTCGGATAAATAAAATAAAATTTAATACGTCTTTAACATCCCACGCCACAAAACAATCTTACCAACATGATATTTCAAATACAACTAGTATCATATTACAATATTTTATACCATTACTCTCAGGTTTACCAACTTAACACGCACATAAACAAATCCAAACAAAATCAATTTATAAAAAAACAAAACCATAACCAAACCAATAACAAAATACAAACAAAAACAAAAGAATCCATTAAATTCGTGCTTAATGAGCTCGCTAACCGCAGTGACGTAACAGTGTGTACATTTTACAATCCATGCGATATGTTTACATGTTCAGAGGCGATGACTGGCCCCGAACCACAAAGACTATTTACTCGAATATAGCTTCTTAGAAGATGGCAACCGTAACGAAAACGTACCGCAATCGTAACGCAACCGTATCCACGTGCATTCAACATCAAAGGAACTTATATATGTTAACATCTCAAACATGAGTACTACATTGCAAATATCATAGTTTTACAAGATTGGAGAATTATATTTAAATAAAATAATCATGTTTAACCAAAATCGTATGGGTTACTTAAATATGTAATTCATACGATACAACAGAAAATGAAAGACACTGATTTGGAGTCACAAATTTCTGTTTAAAATTTAAAGTTCTGAACGGAAAAGATGATTTTCTCCCAAAACTGTCAATAAAATCATTATGATGAAACGAAAAAGTTAAAGACCTTCATTATTTAAAACAACCACCCAAATATGAACGTTTCACGACCGTCGGGCGAAAGGGAATCAGGTTCCTATTCCGGAACCCGGCAGCGGAACCGTTAATAAGTCGGGCCCTCGCAAGAGAGTTCGTCGGGGCAACCCAAAAGGACCTGGAGACGCCATCGGGAGATCCGGGAAGAGTTTTCTTTTCTGCATGAGCGTTCGAGTTCCCTGGAATCCTCTAGCAGGGAGATAGGGTTTGGAACGCGAAGAGCACCGCATTTGCGGCGGTGTCCGGATCGTCCCCTCGGACCTTGAAAATCAAGGAGAGGGCCACGTGGAGGTGTCGCGCCGGTTCGTACCCATATCCGCAGCAGGTCTCCAAGGTGAAGAGCCTCTAGTCGATAGACTAATGTAGGTAAGGGAAGTCGGCAAATTGGATCCGTAACTTCGGGATAAGGATTGGCTCTGAGGATCGGGGCGTGTCGGGCTTGGTCGCGAAGCGGGATCGTGAAAGTTAGAAATTCTAACAAATAATATAAGAGAGACTGCTGTACCTTGGGCATAGTGTACCTTGGACATTTTTAAGTTCATGAAATTCGATATTATGCAGTCAACTCTGGAGTCAACTCAGCTTCAACTATTTAATACTTAAAATAAACACCTGTTTTACAGGGATAATAGGACAGATCTAAACATCTCATCCACACGTTGCTTTCATATCTATGGCCGGCGAAACGGAGAACTTACCTTATCTGCACCTTATCTAGACATTGGGAACCTATTACTTATTCTTATTTATTTATTTTTACCCACAATTTGTTGTCACACACTAAATAACTACAAAACCCTGAAATGTGTGTATATTCACACTTCACATCAATTATTTATTTCAACAAGATTTAATATTTTAGTGGAAAAATCAGTACCAAAACATGGGTCTTGCAATATCGCCCAGGTGCGATTATTATATTGCCGCTCTTATAAAATGGGCGCGAGTTTAAGGCCGCGGTCTGACTGATCGAGTGCTGTCGATCGTTTGCTGTCGAGCAAATTTCGAACACACGTTAACTAAGGGCATGAGTCGCACTGAACCATCGTTTGCTGTCAAGTAGCATCAAGTTGTTTGTATTTCAAACCGGTTTGGCACATAGCACATGCGCATTTAAGCATATACAGTTCATAACCATATATTATTTGACAGTTGGAACGACAAAAAAAAAAAAAAATTACAATATAGAGTAAAATGGACTCGCTAATTAGTATTAACTGTTTGATAGTATTATTTTAGGTTAGAATATGCACTATTTTACAAGTGAGAAACAAATTTACTTGACACTGAATAATAATAATACTACTCGACAGTACTTGATCAGTCAGACCAGCTTTTAAATTTTTAAATGACACTACACGACTCGGCGCTACTTTACACGACGGCGCTCGATCAGTCAGACTGTAGCAAAAGTAGCAAAAAAAAACTAATTTTAAAATTTTGAAAGATGGAGCGGGTCAGATGTATATGGCCCGCAATAGCCAGGCCTCCCTCTTTTGGCAAAAGTTGATAGCAGGAGATCACATCCAAAACGCCTCGTCTTGCTTTTGCACTCCTTTCAAATCTGGATCATTCACTACAATTTGATCAACGATTTCGATTATCGTTACTAAACTTTTACTATATATATATATTCTTTATTCCCTAGCGCTTGCGGCGTTCAGGGTATTAACCATTACAAAAAAATAAAACAATCAATCCAAAAATAAATAACTAAACTTTTACTAAGGAAATCTGTAGCTTTGTTTCTTTGAGTTCTTCGGGTTCGTCGTTTGCATAATCACTATTTTCAAGTATTACATGAATTCCTTGTTCTACCAGTTCTTGAAGGTCGTCATTGGTAAGGCTCTCACCAGAAACCTGAAGTAACTCCTCAATATCTTGCTCATCTACATCTCCTCGGCGATTAGCCTCGTTGCAGAAATAAAGGCCGATGTAAAATAAATAAAAAAATCATCTACATCTCCTAGTCCTGCTGTATCGATTAGGTTGATAATTTGGCCAACGATAGGCTCTTCTCGTGAGAATCCTTGGATACGAATCAATGAAATGCCGCGATAATTAGAATCAGCAAAAATTTTGATCTTTTTTTAGATTTCGAGCAGATCGTGTTATATCGAATCAGCGTTAATCAAGAAAACGCTAAACGAGGTCTTACTGTATATATGAAATATCTATTTTACAAAACCCTTGTATTTTGTAGCTTTTTTTTACAATTTTATGTAAATGTGGAGAAGCAGTTTACATTAGTAACAGCGCTATAACTAACTCTGTAATTCGTCCATAATCATCAGTCCTCTTATTTAAATTCCCCATATACAATGCACAGTATCTAGTTTTTACAACATGGGAAATTATGAACAGTGTCTGGCTGTTATTTAACAGTAAATTATTGTTTACATTTGGATAATTTGTCGTAAAATAAATACGGTATTATCAAAATTTACATGCAACTCTGTAATAGTTGCATGTAAATTTCGCCTGAAATTTATTGTAAGAACCTTGGAATAAAAGAATTTAGATCGGTTGTAGTATTCATTTTAAGTACATATGTTTAAAAAGATATGTTTATACATTGATGTATATAATATGACGCCATAGTTATTATATAAATGATATTAACTATGGGCGTTAATTAAAGAATAAATTGACAATCAAGGTCTTTCATAAAATGAAATAAATGTTTCTCGGCATGCAGTAGCCTAGCAGCAGTCATCATCAATGTACTACCAACATTGAAAACATCATGAACATTTCTTTTATTAGTCTACTTATTAGTTAATTTAATATCATAAATTCAGCTTATTAAGCTGGATAAATATAATAAAGGCTCACACACATGGCCAGAAATAAAATTATCAATAACAAATAATGTTTCAAGAACCGATGTTTCGTGGTGACATAGTCGCCTTCCAAGCTGAAAAAATAGTTCACGAGACTTTACATGCCGATTAATCGACAGGGAACCAATATATACGAGGGCATATTGAAAACTAATGCCTCCATGGCTATAACTTTATTAGTAATTGATATATGGTTTACATATAAATGTGAAATAATAGTATAAACTGTCCTCTACGCACTGATATATTCACTTTTCCACATAATTGCCATTGATCGTAATACATTTACGCCAACGTGGTACGATTTTTTCAAGTCCGTCACGGATAAAGTCTGAAGACTTCATACTCTTCTGTACTGCAGCACATTGCAGATAATGTAATGTACTCTTTCTTGTGAAATACCCACCCTGTTGACTATGTCAGTTTGTTTACACCGTCGATTCTCACGAACCAGTTCATCCACGAGAGCCACCTGCCTTTCACCACATGCAGACACTGGTCGCCCACTGCCTGCCCGATCATGGACATCCGTTTCAGCAGGACTTGCGTCTTTCACAGTCCTTACCCACCTCCTAACAGTACTCACATCAACACACGCCTCACGGTAGACTAGGGCTTACAACACCGAACTAAAATCTGAATACCGGTATTTGATATTTGAAATTTGAAATATCGGGATACCGGTATTAAAACCGGTATTATTAATAAAAAAATTACTAGTTATATTTTTACTTACCTCAGTTGTTATATTGACTTGTTAACAAATAATATATAAAATCCAATAAATATTGTTCTGAAATGAGTAGATATTATTTATTTTATTACATAGAGAGTAGGAGTAGATAGATACAAAAAAACGTGCAAGTAAAAAAAAGTACATATTAAATTCTATGTTACGTTTTACATATAATAGGCTCGTATGGCATTATATAATTAAAGAAGCAAAAAATATAATTAAATTGAAAGTATTTATGAAATAATATTAATAACTTGCGTTTTGTTTATTAAAGTATGCTCTTAAAAAACATAAACAATCAATCGTTTCATCATCAAGCGAGGACCGAATTTTCGTACAAATATAACCAGCCGCCGAAAAAGCTCTTTCTGATTCTACACTTGTCGGCACTATTGTCATTAAGAAATCATATACATTTTGTAAATATGTTCCTTTTGTTCCTGTTTTTTCAAAAAAAGTAATTTCATCTTTGCAATTGTTTGTTTATCTTCAAAAAAAATTTCTTGTAATTAATTAATATTATTTTAAATTAGATTTATATTGTGCATAAATTCAATTTTTATCAACTAATGTAATACCAAAATACCGGTATTTTTACATAAATACCGGTTTTTAGTAACGGACAAAAATCGTCCGGGATTCCGGTATTCGGGATCCCGGAATCCCGGTATTGTAAGCCCTACGGTAGACGGCACTTAACCTTCGATGGATATCAATGGGCGCTACACCCTCCGCAGTAAGAAATTCAATGACAGCTCGTTGTTTTAACCGCACATCCATGCCGGCTGTTTAGAACTGTCATGCGCAAACGCGATGTTACTGAGAATCTCCGCTTTAAGGACTTATGTATAGATACTTAAGGTAAATGGCAAACCACTTTTGACACGGTCTGGTCCGTCGTTATAAAAGTTATGGTCATGGAGGCATTAGTTTTCAATATGCCCTCGTATATCTACTTCACACAGTTCTATGTAAAATCCAGTGACGTGTTTTACTTATACGCAACGTAAATCCGTAGTTTTAATCTTCAGAAAGCAGATGTCTCCGCTGGTCTCCTACAACTTTGTTATTTAGTATTTTTGTGCCATCAAATTATAAATGCATTATGTATCTAACTCTAAATACATAAATATAACGGCTACGTCGAATCGCCGATAGCACTTCGCTACTACAAAGTTTTCCATATAACCGGAAAGCGTGCAGGGGTTTAGTACCCTCCTTTATTTGTTCTCACAGGGTAAATATTCTCTCCTCCAAAAGGCATGCTGTATGAAATCGGAGACCATAAACTGTCATGAGCTCCCGGACTTTTCTTAGGCCAGACAGGAGATTTTTGGTCATTTACTTAACTAAATAAAACTCTTACGATAAAAGAATAATAATAAAAAAGCCGATTTAACACCGGTGTTGATACGAAGATAAAAAGATGTAAAGGGCAAACCTATTCTTAAATAAGTAAACTAATAAAATCTGTAAATATTTTCATCACTTACTAATTATTTAAACGAATTAAAATTCGAATCTTTTGAGACTGCCGCCACATTACAAATATTTATTTAAATGTTGTATACACAGTTGCAAAACTAATTTATAAAGAGTGCCATGGGAGCTGTTCAGTTGTCATTCGACAACTTCCAATTAAATTCGAATAATATATAAACAAACACACTACTAATCTTATACAATTAAACACATATGGTCGCAAGGGACGGAGAATTGTTTAACTGTCAAAATAACCACAGGAAATAGAAAAGAACTCATTAAAAGTAAGTATTAGTTTAAAGAATAACAAATAAAACCATTAAAATTAAGAACTCACAAGAGGCTTTATCATACTTTCAGCATTTTCTTGATATCAAACCTAGTGTGGGATCAGATGTTGTTGGAAGAACTACATAATAAATATATTTAAAACTATAAAAACTATAGTTATCAATGTGTTATTGAATTTGAATTGTATTGTAAAAATATTTTTTGACAAGCTTATGCTCAATATAATTTAATTCGCAAACTCCACTGCATTTTATTGAATATTCTACTAGGGTTAACAATGGTTTACGCTACTTTTTTTCTAGGGACAAGTATGAGTAAAGGGCGTATCACACTAGAACGCTATCCAAGTCTTTTTCGAGTATTCAAGTCTTCACGTTTTCAGCTATCACACGCGAAACAGGGAAAAGTAACTTGCTTCTGCGTACATGACGTTAACAATAGACCCATCTCACTTGATCTGACTGAGAGGTAGAGGCCGCGCACGCGCATTTGACGAGTTGGATTTCGTCTGTCTTCTAGAGACAGGGGAAAAACATCTCGATGTATTTGCTCAGACTTAAAGACCTAAGTTTTTTGTCATGCTATCACACAAACAAGACTTAGATTCGAATGCAAAGACTTTAATTTTCCAAGTTTAGACATGAATAACACCTGTAGTGCGATAAGACCGAAAATCAGTTCGACTGACAATGTTCCAGAAAGATATATAATTTCTGTTATTGTTTATTTGTAAATTTGTTAACCTTTTGGACTAGTCAATGCACCACCTACTGTTTAATTTATTAGAACTTAAAACTTGAGATAAAAACCATAAATAACGCAATAAAAAATCACTCAAGAAAACCATAAAAAAATATGTAAAATACAAATGAAGTCAAATTAAACAAAAGATAAATGATAATGTGTATGTTAATCGAAGTCATATACAGTGAACTAACACGCCAGTTCACACACGCACCAACAATCGCATGTAAGTCTGTGTGCACGTATGGATGTGTAGGTGTGTGTATGGAACTGTATTCATGTGTGTAAGTCATATACAGCTAACAAATACACGCACAAACCCACCAAATCTCATATCTCATACAATCCCATGTGTGTATGTATTTGTTTATATTTGTCTATGTGTGCTATGGTCCTGTTAATGTATTGTGTATGTGTATATGTATTAGTATGGAGAGTCAGACCGACACACTCACACTCCTACACATACCTCTCTCATTCATTACGTATTTAAATTGCAATTTGAATATGTCGTCCTTGGCGCACGACCGTCATGTGTTTTGACAATTTGCCAATTAACGTTCTGTTGCCGATGTCCTGTTTCTGAACCACTCTATATACCAATGTCCGCTCTAACATACACATACATACATATACAACCGCATAATAATTACTTTATCGTGTCGATCTTACGAAAAAATCAATACATTACAAATCTATAAATCATCTCAATTCAAAACAAGCAAAATTTAAATATGAAAATTTAAAAACAATTAAGGTCCAATATAATCGAAGCTTCTTAACTTAAAATAAAGATTAATTAACACAAAAAATTATATATATATAAAATATATAGCAATACAAATATGAAAATTTACAAAAAGTACTAAATAAAGATTTAATTGCTCAATAACAATTTGCTAAACATGGGTAGGAAAATACTTGGTCATCTAATTCTAGTACTATCAGTTCAATAATAAAAAAATTATAGATAGGATAATGTAACTTCAATCAGCCTGTATAGCCAGAATCCTTTTCTACAAATCGGTGTAGATTGTGAGGCTTTAATAGTCCCTCCGTCCGATTTTTTCACATTTTGATTTTTTTCTTGTCCGAAAATATTATATAGACCGGGAGCTCATGACAGTTTTTGGTCTCCGATTTCATACAGCATGCCTTTTGGAGGAGAGAATATTTACCCTGTGACAATAAAAAAGGGATGGTACTAAACCCCTGCACGCTTTCAGGTCATAGGGAAAATTGCATTTCCACTTAAACACAAAATTTTTGTGCTTTTCTCTGATTTAATATTGCTTGCCCTTTTGTCAAAAGAAAGTTATAACAAATTTAAAGTCTTTTAAATATATGCATGCGATTCGGAGGGTCCCAAAGGGCTCAAACGGTCATGTGATCTTGTAATAAAAAAATATGATTTTCCGCGTTTTAATACAGCATGCCTATAATTAAAAGACTTTAAATTTGTTATAACTTTCTTTTGACAAAAAGGCAAGCAATATTAAATCAGAGAAAAACACAAAAATTTTGTGCAAGTGGAAATGCAATTTTCCCTATGACCGGAAAGCGTGCAGGGGTTTAGTACCATCCCTTTTTTGTTGTCACAGGGTAAATATTCTCACCTCCAAAAGGCATGCTGTATGAAATCGGAGACCAAAAATGTCATGAGCTCCCGGTCTATAATACAAAAAGTTGAAATTTGACAAGGTTGTTAAATTTCTTTTTTTTTTTTTTTCATTTTCCACAGCTTGTATGGAACATGATAATGTTGTTTGTAATCGTCCCTTACGATGAAGTTTTGCCTTATTAATGTGCGGAATCTTACAGCAATTCCCTCTTTTTGCTAACATGGTTGCTTCTAGACAAATTTTCAATGTTAGAAAAAACATTATTAAGGATTTGTATGTACAATGCCTTAGATTAGCGGTTCTTAAACTGTGGTCCGCGGACCCCTGGGTGTCCGCGAAACAATGTTGACATTAACTTTACATCCCCCATCTTTTCGCTTTTATTCAAATAACTTATTTTTAAAAAATCCTACATGATCAAAACTTTTTGTATTTGTTGTTACTAACTATAAAAAAATAGTGATTGGCATAACTAAACAATTATTAGTCAAAATTTAATTATTTTTATTCAACTGCAAATTATTTACAGAAAATATATTATAATTAGATCTATTTTGACTAATATTTGACCAAGAAATGTTTGTATGAGTTTAACGTATTATAATTTTTAACTTTTTTAAAATCTTTTTACTATTTTTATTCATTTTATGTGTTTTATTCTATATGCTAATAAAAATGTTCATCTCTATAAATGCAGAAGAACATTTATTAAAATAACCAGTGATACATTTTTACCAATATTTATTATATTGTAGTGCCTATGAGATTATTGCGCCAAAGAATCTCAAGAACGACGTAAAATGCCTACGGTTGGGATGGGGTCCGCAAAAAAAAATTTGTTCAAAAGGGGGTCCACGGACTACATAAGTTTAAGAACCCCTGCCTTAGAAGCATTTTGTACGCATTCAATCAGTTCGTCGATTGTATTAGTTGAAGCAGAATGTTGTAAGGATTGTATAGAATGGTAGAAGACAAGATCCGATACATTAAAATCTGGAATATTTGGCGGTTGTGATTAAGTCGATTTGGAATTTCTTCCTTGCAATTCAACACAATTTTCACCAAAATTCGCCAGTTTGTTAGAATAGGTCTAAATAGTGTCTAAAATACGCGTCTTTTTTTCTGTAAATTAATTTTGGCATATGCAAAACTATTTGCGCGCCATTTGTTTATTAGTTGCCTAACAACCACTTATTTGGAAATAAAAACAAAAAGAGATCAAGATAACATTACTTTTGTTATTCCGACATTTTTTTAAGTACAGTAAAACCTGGATATAACGGACCTCTATTTAACGGACTTCGGATATAACGGACAAAAAATCCGGCTGAGGAAGATGTTTTACAATGGCTAGAAGTAGATGAAGGTGACCCTGGGTATAATATCATGACTGAAAGTGAAATAGCAGATGAAGTTATGAACCTAAAAAATGAGGATGGAAGTGAAGATAGCGAAGAAGAAGAAACAAAACTGCCAAAAATGAAGTTATCAGTGGTAAGATCGCATCTCGACGATCTAATAACATTTATTGATTATTCGTCAGATAACGAAGTTCAACTATATTATACGCATTTTCGTAATTTTAGAGAGTTGATTATAAAAAAACAGCAAACTTCAAAAGTGCAAACAAAACTTGATTCCTTTTTCAAAGCAGGATTACCGAAAGCATGCGCGTCGATATCAAACAGCAACGTCACTTCACGACGAATGTCCGAAGATTATTAAATAGAATTTTGTTTGTGTTTTGTATTTTTTATTAATATCAAAATACAGTGTACATATTTTCAAAAAAAAGTTTTTTGATTTATTTTAAACCATTTTTTATATAACGGACTTTCGGCTTTAACGGACACCCCGTCCCCCCAATTAGTCCGTTATATCGAGGTTTTACTGTAATTTTTACCATATTATCGGACGGAGGGAGTGTTTTTCAATGAACGTATGTTTAAAACTAAATTTTCTATTGATTTATTGTTAAGTTAATTGCTATTAACCATAAATTTGATGGTTACAAACTCTCTTAACTTCGTAAACTAAAAAATGAATGCAAACATCCTGTGATTTTTTCCCGTAAAACATTCAACAGTTCGTTAATAGTAAAGTTTTATTGTACCTCGTGTTGGCAAGTAACGAAAGAAGAAACATAACATGTTTTTTTTATTAAGATCAAGTAAGTAACTAACTCTAATGTTTTTGAATTCGGCATGCTTAACGTGATTTATTTTACAACGCCCTGACTGTCGTTAACAAATCGTTAAATAGTAACTGTGCAAATTGACGTTTTTCTTTTATTTTATTTGCAGATATTCTTGGAATAATATAGGTAATGAGTTGGTCGTGAATGTTACAAATGAACTATTAATGACAGAAAATGATTTTACATCACTTCAATTCTAAATATGAGGGTAGCAAAATTACAATAGGGGTTAAGATTCATTTATTATTTTCGCTCTATTGTTCCAGTAGTAATAGTCACCTCCATGGTTTTTTCATTTGGGTACTGCTGGCCAATTTGATTTTTAGCAAATAGCTTTAGTATAGTCGGATTGCTGATAGGTGACTGTTACATGTATGAATCAGGTAGTGCATTCATATAATAATCTAGTTACCATTTTTCAGCGATTTTAAAAATGTTTTTTGTGATTTGTGTTAACTGTCAGTGTCTATGGTCTATTTCAAAGTAGAAAAATGTGTGTAAGAAGATAGGAGCTGTTTGTCCTTGCTTCGGATTGGTTTAGATCGTCATCCCTATTACACTGTAAAAATATTGTTTTTAGTCCAAGTTGACAGATGTTCAGTGTCGTACATTACAAATATATATTATTTATATTATTTAATTTTTCTCATATATTTTGTTATTATTTACATATTTAGACTTTTATTTATATTCTTGGCGTAGATTTTATGGAGAAAATTCTCCATGTAATTAGTTTTTACGCAGTTATATATTTTTTAGGTTATCTGACATATAAATATTTTTTGACAGTTGACAATTAACAGATCAAGAAAGAGGACTAATGTGAGGCCAAAAGACAGCTCAACTGATTGTTCCCAAAGAAGAAGTTATTGATATAATTTTTAGACCTTCATATATACATATATTTTTAATTTTTATTTACAATAATTATTTAAATAAGAAACTTTAGCTCCGAAGATATATTGTTTGTTTTATTGCTTTGTTTAAACTCTTTTAGCCGAATCTCTCTTTTTATATATAGTACATCATTTTTAAAATTAATATTTTTTTAACTTTTTCAAATTTCCCATTAAACTGAATTTATGTGGTATAAATAACGTAAGTGTATTATCTGCCTTGTTTATTTCAATATCTATTAACCTTTTTTATATATAAAAAAAAAATCACTTGGTAACCCAGTTGCTACGCCCATGCCCTAGTTGTAACTTATTTTAAATTTCCCGCTATACTGTATTTGATCAATGTAAATCGTACTCGGTTCGCAGCGCTATCTACTTTTTTCTACTTTGAAATAGACCATAGTAATAAATATTAATTAAAATACGGCTTGCGGCCAATTATTAAATTCACAAACTTTAATTTTAAATCTGCTGGAATAAATAACAAATTATAATCCAAAATTTACGTATGAGTATAAATTTTTCCTTATTTATAATTCTAACCTTAAAATTAATAATTTTGTTTGTTTGAGTACTGCTGTAAATTTATTTTCGCGCTCTAATTAGTAAAGATATCTACGAATCATTCCATCTTTTTCATCTCTTTCTAATGTTTTGTTTTTTATTCAAATAATTTGGAAGGTTAGTTGTCAACTTGTGTCACTATACGTTACTATGGGTATGCAAATAATTGTAATGATCTGGACAGAGAAAGCATATAGTATTGAACATCGATACTTGTAGCAACGAACAGTCACTTATCAGCAATCCGACTATATGTATAATTTTACCTTTCGTATGTATAATATGTCTAATTATGTAATACGTAACTAGGATGGACACTTAATTTTTTATGTTTATTTATAATATCATCTAGGTCAGTGTTTCTCTACCAAAAACGCACCGCGGACCAGTATAATATATAAGTTTCTAACGCGGACCACTAATAATAATTTTTGGTTCATTTTTTGCAAGAAAATAAATATATTTAATGTGCTACATTTGTAGAAAATCACAGAAAGTTTACAGAAAATAAACAAAATATAAATTATTTACATAAAAAATGTACATAAAAATTAAAAAACTAAAACTGCAAAAAACATTTAAAAACTTTTCGAACCACTAAAATTTTTCTGGGGACCACTGGTGGTCCGCGGACCACCTGTTGAGAAACACTGATGTAGGTAACTAGGTGGTAATTCTGAAAAGGACCCTTTCAAAATATTCGACATGTCCATCACAATTTTAACATGCCAAACGCAATTTTGATATGTCAATTTGGTATCTGCCATATGCAGTTTTTGAGTGAATATAAACTCAATATAATGAAACCAAAAAATGAAAAGCCAGATTTACAAGTTCACATGGTTCCATAAAAGTTTGAGTACACCACAACAGTCACCAAAGTAACTAGATCTAATTACGTATTACAAAATGAGCCAGATAAAGGCTATTACAAACCTTTATGCGGAACTAGATTTTCAAATCTAATAACTTTTACAGATTGATTGAAGCTTTTGATTATTTTGTTCAGGAAAAGCCAACTTCAATATATAATAAATTAGCTAATGACAACTTAAGAAATTTTAAATTCCATTTAGTTCCGCCTAAACGTTTGGAATAGCCTATAATCAGAGGCGAATTTAACGGCGGGCGCACCGGGCGTGCGCCCTGGGCCCCGACTTCTGAAGGACCCCGCAAAACCCCAACTTTCCACTAATGACACCAAGTTTTGTTTCATATGTATAATTTTAATTACTTACAAGTTTACAATAGGCGGTAAAACCTGATAGTATGTTTATATTCGCTTATTTATTTAAAAATATGGTTAACATATATTTTCCCTGTCTCTCTCTTTTTTAAGGGGTCCAATATTGTCTCGTGCGTCCGAGGCCTCAACCAGCCTTAATCCATCTCTGCCTATAATAGCTCAAAACCTTTCGAGGCAAATGTACAATACACTGGAGAATACAGCAGCAAAATCGGTTCAGCCGTTATCGGTTAAAAATTCCACCACTATTTGCATTTTTTGTTGCTTTCTCTTCAAAATATTTGTTAAATGTATCTTAAAATCCACAGCAATTTCGTATAATGCATTCTTCATTTTCCTTTCTAAACGCAAGATAATATATCCATCTCAAGAGCCTGCAAAAACTTGTTCTAAATTTAAAATATTTTGTCATCATAAATAACCGTTACATTTTCCTAAAACACTCTCGTATTTCCACCCAACAAGTACATCATCACAGCTTTAAGAATTAAAGTCGCGACCTAGGGTAACGTGGTCACAATCCCGGTAGCGCGGCGCATCGGAGACAACCAGAGCTCCCTGCTCGTAAATATCACTTAGGCCGCCAAGACGTCGCAACCATCTCCGTAGTTAAGTGACTCGGGAAAGAGCGTTTATGGTCTTGTCGACGACTTACAATGCAACGGGTAAAGGAGATGTTTCACACCGACAACGAAAATTCGGGAATGTTTTGCTAAATTTACGTTTTATGGTAGGGAAGTGTTTTAGAGAGGTTTCTGGAATAACAGGGTATAAAAGAAACACTTAGCTAAGAACCAACTGGAGTTGACTCATGACGTCATAGATTTAAAAAAAGGATAGCTCCATCTATACTCGAATTTTTATAATAAGAACATAAAGTCACCTAAGGCAGGGGTTGGCAACCTGTGGCTCTTTTAGAAAATTTTCTGGCTCCTTGAAAATTGGCTGGTTTTTATTTTAATATAATTTATTTTTAAATTTGCAACTTTCTGCCTGTAGTATATAGGTTCTGTATTGCTCAGGATGTTTTACGGTGCAATTCACGCCCGGTAATTCCCCGAGTTACTGCATATTCCCTTTTAGAAGACATAATTTGTTTGGAAAAAAAGTAATCTGTATTTGTGAATGATTTACGTGCAGAAACATTTTTACATTTTATTATTTAAAACATAAGGACAATAACAACGTTATTAATGCAATTTTGCACAAAATATTGTTAACATGCAAGAAGCTTTTGGAGAAAGATTTAAAGAGTTTAGAAAATATAAAGCTACACTAGCTTTTTTGACAAAACCAAATGAAGAAGATACGCAGCAATTACATTTATCACTATTCCCATTGATTAATCAAGCACAATTTGAACTTCAATTATTGGATTTGAAATCCAAAGATTTATGGAATAATATATTCTTAAAATTTAATTCTGAACTGGAAAGTTTAGAAAGAGAAAAGTTAATTTTATCCAGCATAAGTGGACCGAAATTCTCAATCTTTAAGATGTAGATAAAGTTGTTTTCGAAGCTTGGAATCGTCTTCCAGAATCGTTCAATCATTTAAAAAATTATGCTTTTGGACTACTGACAATTTTCGGATCCACACATTACTGTGAGCAAGTCTTTTCACATATGAAATTAATAGTCAGTTAAGAAGTAATCTTACTGACCTGAAACTTGAGTGCTGCCTTAAGTTAAATATTACTGAATATTTACTAAATATTGAAGTGTTATCAAACACTATGCAAGTAGCAATCATCCCAGTAAAAAAATTATTATATTGTAATATATTGGCAAGTGCAATAGCTATCACAAACTAAATGTATAAGTAAATATTAATTTATTGTAATAATTGATTATTTTAAAACAAATAAACAATTTTTACGTTTTTTTCTTAAATATAGCATATATTTTTTAGCGGCTCTTCCATGTTATTGTTTTTGTTTTCAATATAGATTTGGCTCTTTGTCACCGAAAGGTTGCCGACCCTTGACCTAAGGAGATATTTACAAAAAAAAACATTTTTTCTACTCACTTATCAGAAAAATTTAAACGTAAAATGTGACCTCCAAAACAGCACCTCTCAAGAACTATTCATCTTGTTTATTATAAACAGATTTTCAAAACAATAACACTCCATTGTACTCATCTTTATGCCCATGCAATGGTTTATGTTATGGACCTATTATGAATCAGTCTTCAGCGCCTGTAGCGTTCATTAATTGTCTATCTTTAGCTACATTCACCTTTGTATACGAAATGAAAATAAACTTTTTTAAGGATCAATTTAATAAAAAATTATAATAATATTTACGCACGTTGTATCAACATACAAATTATATTAAATTAATGTAAATAAAAGTAAGTTTATTAAATTTTATACAATATTATAATTTTTCCCTGTCATATTTTTCTTTATATATTTTTTCATGAAATTGCGTTATAAATATATTATTACTCGGGAACAACATTGTTTTCTTTTTTTATTCAAATATTAAACATAATTATCGTTTTTAATTTAGTATAAATAAGTATTAAATAATAAATGCACTTACAATCTTATTCAAGCTTAAATATAATAAAATATGAGGTTAAAGCTTTTTAAAATTTTGAAATTTGAAATTTGTGAAATTAATTTAATTAAATTAAATTTATAACATCTTGTACTGTGGAATTTAATTAGAAGTTTAATTATTATTTTTTTTTTCTGTACGTATTATTATAAATAATTATAATGTTATTTATTCTTTGTAGAGGAAGTAAAAAAATGGTATAATGGGTTCTTTGTTTATTTGTAAAATCCAATAAATTAAATGTTATTGGTATAATTTATGTTGTGGGTTTTTCCTATAGTAAAATGTTTTATGTATATTATAATGCAAAGAAAATTAAATTATTGCTAACGCTGATCATTTCATAAAACAATTTACAATAGAGAACAGTAATTTGAATTAAAGCAAATGTTGGATGTTGAAAATGGAGGATGCCAAATTAAATTATGAATATTTGTTTTTAATAATTACTCCCTCTATCCGAAAATATAGTATACATTACTTAAAAAAATATGGGATTAATAAAAACAATATTATCTAGAGATCTTCTTGTTTTTATTTCTAAATAAGTGGTTGTAACTAATAAACCAATGCGCAAACAGTTTTGAATATATCAAAAGTTATTCACAGAAAAAAAACAGCGTATTTTAGATAAATTAAAGTGACACCCGCTGTTTTAACAAAATGGCGAATTTTCATAAAAATTGTGTTGAATTGCAAGGAAGAAGTTCCAAATCGACTTAAATCACAACCGTCAAATAGTTCAGATTTTAATGTATCGGATCTTGGCTTTTACAAGTCTATACAATCCTTACAACATACAGCTTCACCGAATACTCTCGATGAACTGATTGGATGCGTACAAAATGCATTTAATACATTAAACATACCCTTGATAATGTTTTTCTAACATTGAAAACTTGTCTAGAAGCAACCAAGTTAGCAAAAGCAGGGAATTCCTGTAAGATTCCGTACATTGATGAGGCAAAACTTTATCGTAAAGGACGATTACAAACAACATTATCATGTTCCATACAAGCTGTGGAAAATGAAAAAAAAAAAAGAAATATGACAGCCTTGTCAAATTTTAACACAAAAGATGTGGAGACAGCCATGTCCTTGTTAAATTAAAACTTTTTGTATTATTCTTTGTTTTACTAGATATTTGTAACTATTTCATAAATAAAATTATTCTAATTAATTAAAATTGTAATTGTATATCATATTTTCGGACAAGAAAAAAATCTAAATGTATCGCAAGGCGCATGGACTAAACAAGGCGCATGCACTAAACAAGGCGCATAGACTAAACGCATCAAGACTTGTTTTGCCATTTCTACCCCTATTTACGACTAATTTACCCGAACTACCGCGGACCAGCAATACAGTCCACACTACAAGCCGCTTTCCCTGACGTTACCTCAGAAACGATGCTACACCTATAACAGTGATAGAAAACGTGTGACTCGCGGGTCACACAGAGACCCATATAAGATCTTTGTAGCTCTGAAGATTCTTAAGAGACATTCTTAGATAGCTAAGATTGGGAATAAGCGAGAGCATTCACTAAACAGGATAGGAAAATCGACAAATATGATAATAACAGCGAGATGGAATTCGACTATTATCTGTTATATACCTGTATTATACTCATCTAACACCAGGCCGCTAGCTCGGGTAGAATTAACGATATTAGTAGGGGATTCCACATAAATACTTACACCCTTAACCGGTAGATATTTATCTACGCATTAAATATTTGACCGGCGATTTGAATCTACAAAAT
Source organism: Liopterus haemorrhoidalis (assembly GCA_963971575.1). Classification (NCBI taxonomy): domain Eukaryota; kingdom Metazoa; phylum Arthropoda; class Insecta; order Coleoptera; family Dytiscidae; genus Liopterus; species Liopterus haemorrhoidalis. Next base: position 9,641,704 of record OZ020618.1, on the reverse strand, counting down.
TTCAAATTTGATTTTGACCCGTCTGGGAAAAAACGTTCGCCATCGCTGTCCTAAGAGCCAGTTTTGTGCTGAGAACCTATTAATATTATTGTTAAACTATTGTATTGTTATTTTTTTGTTATTATTATTTTTGAATAATTATATTTCTATTTAAACCGTGGCTATTTGCAATCCTAATCTTGTGCCTGTATCTACCGATTGTATAACAATGTAAAATTGCCGAGTTTTGCATAATTACTGGTGTTTTCCGTCGGCCATAAGACATGTTTTAATTCTCCATGCAAGTAGATTTCTCATGCCAGTGATATACTAGTAATGGGTTCCGTATGACGTCACGCCTTTAACGGTGAATTAATTCACACATTTACATCAAATTGACAGAATTCTTTAGTGAGGTGGGCGCGTGGTAATTGTGGATGAAGTAGGCGAAAACTCCCATTGCAAACATACCCACTTGCTATTTGAATTTCTTAAATTATTACATAAAAATTAACTTCCTTATTTTAGAGTTTTCCGTTTTATTGCGATAAATCTAAATTTAGAAGATTATATACTAGGAAAAGAGAATTTTTATCATTCTTGATGCGATTTTGCAACAAGTAATTATTGAATGAAGGAAAGATCTACAAATGTGGCAAATTTTCACGACAATACTATCCAAAAACTCGTCACGAAGAATAACAAGTGTAATGGTTGGTTTATATACGGAACAAGAATAAGGAATAGGAAATAAGAATAGTACACAAGAATAAAAAATAATAAACCGTTTATATAGGACATAACATTTCGTCGCTGCGCCTGCGTACTTGCGTTAGCCTGTGTTTAACGTTTGTCATTTGACAGGTTCTTAAAACTTACAAGAAGAATAAATAAAAATAATAAATACATTTTATTGTTGTTTACAACCCTCTGATCACAACTGAAAAACATCTGTTGAACAAACTTTATTACGGCAGACATTTTGATTGCTGTGCGCAGGCTTATCGTGTCTTATTCTTGAAATAAGAATAAAATGTTGAATGTTACGAACTATTCTTATGTTTAAGTTAAATTTCATTCCTACATAAACCGATATACGGCGCAGCCATGTTTTAACATCTTGTGTACTATTCTTATTTCCTATTCCTTATTCTTGTTCCGTATATAAACCAAGCATATCAATCTAACATTTCTCATCTCAGGCATGGCTAAAATTTTACTCAAGGTAACATTTCCCTAGAACTGCTCACCGCAGCGGTTGGAAGTAACGGCTAGCAGGCGCAGACACGGACTGGCTCGCTGGGACACTGGGCAAATCCCGGTGGTCCGGTCAAGAATAGGGTGACCATCCGTTTGCTCTTCACTTAGTTTTGGGAGGTGAGGACCTTTTTTTTTTTGCTCTTTACCTAGTTTATTCCAATTTTTCGTGGCAGAAAATTTTTGTCTGTCCGGTACCAGGTGCAGGTCATATTCTATTCGATAGTGGTTTATGTTGTGTATTAGCTAATTCGAGTGCAGGTACAATAGTTTGTACATTTGAGATTTTCTTTTCGCTGTGTAGAACAAGAGCATCTTGATATTCTACTTTGGCACCTTTGCTAGTATTGATAAAGTACGGTGAAATATATCCCCTGTCAAACTTCATGCCCTCGATGATTTCCAGCTCATCATGAAGGGTCTTTCCATCCTTGACAGTGATAACAAACTCCTTAAAATTCAATACGTTTTCTAAAAATTGAAACTCTTGGTGAAAATTGTGTTTTCAGTAGCTCACAAAGATCTTCGAACGATTTTGAACTAGGTATTTCTGGGTGACAAAGATCTCTTAATATTCTGTATGGTGGTTCGCCTGGTGCCTGTACTACAGTTAGTAGTACAGGCACTTTTCTTTCTTTAGTTATACCATTAGCCAGAAAATATTGTTCGAGTCTTTCTTGGTAAATTCGCAAAAAAAAAATATATATATTTTCTTTGAATAGATATTTGTTTATATTTTTCTCGCGATGTGTTTTGAACTCAATAGTTTTTCTATATGTGGGTTCAAAAGCTGTACAAACAGGCGAAAATTTAACTTTCTGTAACCAGGCGATTGGCCATAGTTTCTACTGAACAGACAAAAAGACAGACAAACACTGGGTTACAAATTTTGGAACAATGGTTTGAGCTACTTTATTCAATCTAGGGACTTTAGAATGGACAACTGCTTAAAAACGGAAAACATCGTCAATGAAAAACAAAAAAAAAAAATCAAAACGGAAATACTTAGGTCCGATTTCCGAGAGCTTAGCCGAGTTTAAAGATTTGGCTAAGCTTGGTTACAATATAACAAACCCATAAGTAACCATAGCAACCATTTTCTGACTCTTTGGTTATAGTTAACTAAGCTTTCAGAAACCAGCCCTTAGTCAATGAAAGAGGTTTTCCAAAATGTTCAACTATGATCTTTTGCTTCACTAGAAATTCGAAGAACCATAAACAAAGTAAATAGTAGCAATGTTCCATCCTTTACTCGTTGCATCATTAGCAAATAACATTTCTCATTGCCCTATAAAAATTCCAATAAATCTCAACTAAAAATCAGTAAAAAATCGCTCCCGTATGAGAAATTTCTCGTAACTTATAGCCCTATTAAAGCAGCATTTAAAAACAATAAACTATCACGTATAAAAAAGTTGAAGATCAGAATCCACCTACACCTAAGTTAAGCTTTAGCATTAACCATAAGCTTAGTGTGTTAGAGAAGGATAGATTGAGATTGTTGTCTTTGTCCGTGCCGACACCTGACTACTTATGAAGTTATTCACACCTGAGATGGTATCTCAGTCACGACCGCCAGTGCACGCTACTCAGTGCTGTACGTTACATTAAGGGGCACCAGCTTTAAGCTGTCAAGTGGAATTGATTTTCTAACGTTGGAATTCCAGAGCTCACCACTGACAAAAGAATTTCACCTAAAGAAGATGTCCCATTTTAGGGAATTAAAGAATTTTCATAAAATATGCATACAGTATATTAATAATTTAACTAATATCTTTTAAAAAAATTTCTCACCAAAATCATATTTTTGTACCATTTGCAGTGTCTAAAGAGATACAAACAAGTATAAATCCCAGCATTCCCCTGGCGAGTTGTCCGTTTACGTCCCATCGTTTACCGTCAATGAATTGAACATGGTCTGACGGATACCGAGACATTTTGTTCAAACTGTATATGCATTAAGTTATTAAGATTTTATACCGGAAAATTATTATTGTTATGTATGTATTTATAAACAGTTAAATGTTTTTATATGAAAGATGAGATGACTCATCAATATCCTCAATAAGAAATTTTTGTAGTGAAACTACCTTATAGTACATCAAAGTTTATATGTTATCACAGCAGTACATAATAAAAAGATATTTAAGAAAACGTAACGGGAAAGAATTATTGAAAACAGTGTATCCATCTAATGTTAGATAATCAAAAGACACCAGAATATATTGTGCGAGAAAAAATGAAGAGGGAAAAGATGAGAATGGGTGCCGGAGCAAGGACAGTGAAATATGAAGAGAAAGTCAGAAGGGAAGAGAATAGAAAAATACTAAGGAAATGCTGAGAAGAAAGAATGAAAGAAGAACAAAAAGATAAATTTTCGGCTTGGGGAGTGACAAGAAAAGAGTACTTTTGAAGGTATGGATAAGAGAAGCAAAGAGAAAGAGAAACGTAAGAACAGATATATTAGAATTGAGAAGGAGAGATAAGGAGGTACAGGAATAAGAAAGAACAAACAGAATAGACAAATAGCGGAATGTGAAAAGATATAAAGCGATACGAGTGATCGAAATATCGAGATACTTGAAGGGGAAAATAGGAAGATTAGGAGGTGGAGTCAAAAGGATAACGAGGCTAAGATGCGGCAACGAAGAGAGATATAATAGGTACTGGGCAAAGCAAGAGGACAAGCTCTGCAGAATGTACAAGGAAGAAGAAGAAACCTTGGAGCAATTAGCTAAGAGATGCAAGGAGATGGCAGTCTGGGAGGAAGAGATAAAGGAACTGATAAGTGAGGAAGGCAAGGGAGAAAGATGGGCGAGAGAACTGGATGAAAGAAAGAAGGAAATCGGAGAAGGATGCCGGGATGAGAATAGAAAGAAAGAAAGAAAGGGACACTGGAGGAGAAACAAATAAATGAACTAAAAAATATTGTAAAATTATCACATATCAAATATTGTACGTTATTTTATTTTTTAACAGTTAATACCCTAAAACGCCGCAAGGCCTAGGGAAATAAAGAATTATATATAGTAAGAAATAAGCTTCTATGTGTTTTTAATTCTTATGATATACAGTTTTTTAACATCTAAATGTATTCATATATGCTTTAATATGATTTTATTCTTCAATTTTCTTTGTTTTTTTGCTTCTACTTTATTTAGTTTAACACGAAAAGGAAAAACAGTTTCTCGCTAATAGTACAAATGAATTTTTATGCAACACTCTAAATTCGACTGTGATGCAAATTGCCTTCCTTCACTGCCTTCATAAAAACGTGCCAGGTTTGACATAAATTTATAAAAAAAGAGACGCAAAAATTAAATTACACCACAGCATGTTTTTCAATTTTAAAAAAATGTTTAGTAAATACTGTACCTATTCATAAAAAAAAGTAAAGTTGGTTTTCAACACTGTATTTAAAACTTCTGAAGCTGCTTTAATCTATTATTTATAAAACCTTGATCAGACCAGTTATGATCTACGCAATCGAAAATTTGAGTGACAAAAGTCCACGAAGAAATTCAACACATGCGAAAGGAAAATGTTACGCCAAATTAAAAATAGGTAAAAATTAAAAATGAATTTAAAGCGATTCAATCGCAAAGAATGTGCAAAAAAAAAACTAGAATAACAAATGAAAGGAATAATGGAAAAAGGAAGAACAGTATACCAAAATAGATCAGTTGTTACTGGAACAAACTTTGCTGCTGTTAAGAAGAGAATTGAAGAATACGATAAAGCCACTTATGTGGTAATAGGGCATCAATTTGAGATTAAATCCTCAGCTATTAACACAATTATCAGGGCCGGGCCGATCATTTTTGGCGCCTGAGGCAAGATAGAAAAATTGCGCCTTTTGATTTTATCCCCCCCCCTTTTTTTTCCACACCCATTTTCTGACCCATCTCCCCTCAAGCCACTATCTTGTCTCGTAAAAACCTCTACCTTTTTTCATCAATCCTATATTATTATACAGGGTCCGTCAGTTAAATCTGACGGTTTTTAAAGGGGGTAATTTAATAAATACACTCAATATTTTCAAGTAAAATTATAAGTGATTTTTTTTAACCCCTGCAATATTTTTTAAAATGTTGCATTTTGTCACCATCTGTACAAATAATTATCCTGCCATAAAAATAGAAAGTTCAAATGATTAGATTTTTAGAAAATTTGGCGGGTAAATGTTTGAGATGAGTAAATAGGGATCTTCACGAATTCCTCTGGTTCAGGTCACTTAAATCCATAATACCCTTTTCACACTAGATCTTTAAGATCGGATGTTTAAGTGAATGTATCTTTAAACGCTAATGTGAAACCGTACGGCCTCGTCTAAACACGACCGATGTTTAAGACAGAGATCTGCGTCTTAAACTTCGTACGCATTGCCAACTTAATTTCTATTATAAAAAAATACTCCTTGAATTTGTGCTGTCAACATTTTATATTATCATAAACAAGAATACTGTATTATATCGACGTTATAAGAAGTTTATACTTATTGTTATAATAAAATTATTTATTTTAATAATGTGTTTAATAAAATACAGAGCTACAATAATTGAGATAAAATGTATCGACTTACATGTTAATACAGGTGTAATATATTCTTTATTGTAGTGCCTTTATTGTAGAATGAAATGAAATATCCTTAATTGTTTATAATAATTCAAAATGTGCGTCTGCGCAGACAGTTCAAAACTGGTAATTTCATGACGGTAACTTAAGGACAAAATTACTGTAGCTGATGACAGCACCAGAGATTTAAACATCAAGTGTGAAAGCATATCGATCTTAAACATCGGTGAACTTTAAGTTCACTCGTCTTAAAGATCTAGTGTGAAAAGGGTATAACAGATGTTGGCCATAAATAACATTGAAACCTTTCTTACACTTGATTTTGGTTGAAACAAGTGCCGTCCAAATACAGCACTACCAGAAATAATAAAATATTTGATAATCACGACTATTTTGGCTCACTAAAAAAGATTCTTTTTGGCACCTTGATAAATCCGGCGCCGGAGGCGATCGCCTCGCCGTCTCACCCATCGGGCCGGCCCTGACAATTATATACGCTCACTTACATTTAAAGAAAGTTATCTGTCGTTTTGTGCCACGGACTGGCGGCGAGTTGGCTCGCAACAAAACGGCCGCGGCGAAACAGCGAGTTATCCTAAACAGTATCACCTTTCTAATTTACAAGAATCGGACAGTTTTTTAATAAAAGCAGTAAAATTGTAGTAAAATTGCACTAAAAATGAATAACCGACGACCTCGGCATTTTGAGGCCCTGGGCTTGTGTCCCATGTGCCCTTATGGAAAAGACGAAACTGTGAACAGTGTACATTTCTCAATAATTGTGCCGGGATTATTAAGGGACATATTTAATACTCTGACATTCTGTTGTACGATTATGTGACCTGAAAACATAACTAAACGTGTAGAAAATAAGAGTAAAATAAAACTAAAAGCAACATACCACACGGAAGAACTTACATGTAGTTTTCTTAGTGTCGTGACCACGCTCAGTCGTATCTTTATCCGTCAGCGAGCCATCACTCACCGTCATAGCCGTTGACACGCGGACACAGTCGATTGTAGGCATTTTAATTCGGGAGTGCGGGCAATCTCGCGTGGGAGCATGAACGATATACGAGGTAATGCATGTATCTATTAACAAATGGCGTACAGATTTGATACGGTCGCTTGTATGGAAAACGTTATGAATTATAAATGCTGTCAACACACTGCATACCACTGACAGATCGAAATTAACTGCAGTTTAGCGTAATTTACCTTGTTAAATGTTAAATTTTATTTAAAATATGTTCGGCATCAAATGGAAATATGATTCAATTTATTTCGGCGTTTTACATATCGCCTGCCGTGCACTACAATTATATATACCATTTTCGGGGGTTTCAACTCGTGGCTTTATGCATTAATATATATATTTTTAAATATCATTAAACCCACACTTATTTTTGTATTATCCATATCATTGTTATTTTTTTTCTTCATACAAATTTACTTGTTCTCCTAAGTGTCAGCCAGAAGTATTTTTAGCATTGATGTTTTTAGGATTTTTTCCATATAATTTCAACGTTTTCGTTCGATTGTTTAAAATAATTCGGGTACTCGGGTGAAAGTCATATAAACAGGTCTATTTTACCCTTTGAAAGACACAGGAAGGAGGGTATTGTCTACAATAACAATTCTACCATCCGACCAAACCCCCTACTCCTAAGAGCTACATTATGACCATCTTATTGGCGAATTTAAAGTCAGGTTGTTTTATATTGAAAGAGTGTGCCAGATATTTTAAAATGATTTAAAACTTAACATTTATCAGCAATCATTATAAACATAAAATACAATAATACAGTACAAAGTACATATTTAAATGGTAGGTAATGTAAGAAGTAAATAATAATCACTACTCAACAAATTTGAACTTTTTGTCGATAAGTAAAATTAGCTGTTTTGGAATAAATATGATCTACTGATGGCGAAAATGGCGATTAATAAATTTGTATCACCCTCAGATTTAAAGTTATTCAATTCAAAAAATTTGCCAAAATCGGTGTATCCAAGCAAAGAGTCATAAAAAAAACATAGCATTGATAGCATAGCATAACTAGCATTGATGAACCAAGCAATTTTTCGTTCAGACCAGTGTAAAATACGGATCTTTCGGAACGAGACAACTCACCGCAGCCAACTCGCTGCGGCCATTTCTTCGCGAGCCAATGCGCAGCCAGGCTAACTCGTTCAATAGATCGCGGTGGTTTTTTGTTCCAACTATTGGTGTTTGATTCTAACATATTACAATTATATTTCAGTAGGATGATCCATAAGTAATTTGAGAAATTTATGTTACCTTAATTATATTATGTAGAAATTTGTCATATTCACATAAGCAGTAAAATGAGTAGGTATATTAAAACATATTCTAGGAATTACATCAGAAAATTAGTAACCGTGAATTAATAATAAATATGTTGAACTTCGTTGTATTTTTCTTTAAACTATGTCATTTTTTATAAAATAACATTACAGAGAAAACTGAATTTTATTGAAATCGTTTATAGTTGCTATAAATGATAATAATTGAATATTCCTATTTAAAATAGAAACTTACACAAAGCATTTAGGGAAGTAATCATCGAAAAAAAGAAGGCGGGGACTGCTGCGAAGCCACTGTCGTAGGACATTTGGATGTAGACAGAACAGGAAAAAAAAATTGGCAGACCTTCTGTCAGTTGGTATCTTCATCATTAGTTGGGTTAGGGAAGCAAGCTCGGAATCTTCCGAATCACTCCAAACTGCTCGAGGAAACGCGTTTAGGCCTTTTTGCGAATACTCTGGAGTTAAACAGAGTGACTTGGAGCACTTCGAGCTTGCTTCCCGAACCCACCTTCTGGCGATGGTTTCAAGAATTGAAATGGTCTTCTCAGATTTTCTATCATTGTCTTATATACAATATATGGCCTTAAATTCCGAAAATGTAACATAATTTATTTGTTATATTCCGTGAATGTTTTTGAAAAGTTTTTTTTTGTATTCTGTGAAATTTGAAATATAGCTAGAACTATATAAAATACTTGGAAATTGCTAAAGTAGGTTAATGAAGAATAATTTGACAATAGTAAATTGGATATCTAAATTGACAATGTCGTTTAAATGGCATCGATGGAATTTTGCCAATTTGCAAATTATAAGATTATGTAATTTGAAAATGTGAATTCTCTGAACTTATGTATTGAAAATAGTCACCGGACTTATAACATGATAAATGGAAATTTTACATACAATAAAATTATAAAACACAGATTTTTAGATTTATTAGCCAGACTATCTAAAGCAGCATGCTCGAACCATGTTCGGCGGGACATTTTATAACTAGAATATTATTTATAAGTTTGAATATATAAAACAATAAATAAATATATGTTAAACATTATTGCAGGTTACAATCATCTGATAGTTCGGTAGCCATCTTGATGATGTCAGTTCTGAAGTTTTAGAATTTACGCTCAGAATTGGGTTTCTTAAATTAAATTTACTATTTCACTAATGATAAAACTATAATAGAGTTGTAGATAAAAATTTATCCATCTATGGATTAAATCCATAGATCCATATCCATATTAATTAAATTGTAAAAGAACTTGAATTACACAATTTTTTGCATATACACAACTCAGCAAAAATCAGCTGTGGCCACCACAGGACCGACCACCATCATAAAGTACTTGTATAAAATACATTCTAGCAGCAGAGTAGAAATAACTTGGAACAAAATATTTTCTACCAGTGATATTATTTATCATGACCATGGAAAAGTTACAAAGATACTTAAAAAAAAATTCGAAATTTTTTCAAAAAGGTTTCGTTTTATCAAATAAAAAATAAAAGTTGTTAGTTATTGCTTTTATATCAACTTTTGTTAAATATATTTTTTCGAAATATTTTTCTGTTATGAAGTATTCACAAAAATCTTAAAATCGACACGAGTAAACTCCCAGTTTTAGCTCAACCGATTTTTACCAATAGTTGATCAACTCGTGCCATTGCTGTCAAAAGCTTAAATATGAAGTTTCATAAAAATCCTTTTAGCCGAATTTGATCTGCACGTGTACACAGACCGACAGACAGACAGATGGACGGACGGACGGACGGACGGACGGACGGACAGACAGACATACAGACGGACAGACATAGTGCTAAAAATAGACAAAACGTTATGTAGGGACCTCAATTCGTGGAGATCCATCGAAATTTCGAAATATCAAAATCGGTATTATCACAATACCTCCCTTACATATGTTGGCGGTCGGTAATAATGAAATACAAAAATATCTGTAGTCAAACGTATACTTCGCAAGCTTTAAACTGCAAACCTGTGCAGTTCCACTGTTACGCTCACTCAACGCCAATCGCCGCTGTACAATAAGCAGTTGGTGCTGCCAAAATCGAATCACTGTATATCATAACTTATAGATGAACTATTTGTTTTACGCACGACGCACAACAATAGTGATCGTTTTTAATTTCAATTTAAGTAAATTAAAAGAGAAAAAAGACCTAAAAAAATCATAAACATCTGTACCACCGGCCATTGCTCGCATATAATTGCTATATATTACACTCGGATGATTACAAACCTCACCTACGGCTCAGGTGATAAACTTCTTCCTCCTTCATGCAATATAGCCTACATTACAGACTTATTAAACAAATTACTATTTTTTACATATTTTAAAAAAGTTCTAAAAGTATTGATTCTCAAAAATTAAATTAAAAAAGTCTTCCATAAAATATTCTCTTCAAAAAATCGTATTTACATATTTCTAAATAACATTCTATATCTCAAAAAAATATATATATTTTTATGTAACATAAAATATGTAAAAAAACCGAACGCATATGTTGTTTGTAAATTCAGTTTGGAGAGTCCCAAGACATGAGAGTAACCCCTGAACGACGCGTCTGAACAACACCCGAGTGCATTCTTCTAAAAACGTAATCTTCCCCGTATTTTTCACGGGTAAAATTTTTGACATTCTACCTACTAGAATCAATCTAGATCAATAGAGGTTCCCGGTATATCTCTTGGGAAACATCCCTAACCCCTCCCCCCACGAAATACATCCAATAAAGTTGATAGTTGGCCGACTAAGTTTAGAACAAAAGCGATATTGGAAAAGTTGGACAACGTAACTCATATTTTACATTGTTTGGTAATTGTATTATAGTGTATGGGAGTATGGTGTTATTGCTGGAGGACCAATCAACTAATTGCTGATAATTGCGCTTGCAATACTACACCCCCATAATATTTGATTAAATATGATATTTCACTTACTCTTCGGTAACTCTTGTCATTGTTCAGATGAGTTACACGATAATTGCAAACTCGTTTCATTCCTTTTTAGAACAAAATTACACTAAACAATTAGGGTCCAGAAAGTAAAAAGCGTTTGATTATTGACAATATGAAAGTCAATATATTTAAATAATGGTGATAACTGTTAATAAAAGGACATAGGTAATCCACAATAACAAAGGACTTACAAACAAAACGTGACAAAATTAGTAAAAAAAAAAAATTATACTCTAAAATAATGGATTTCTTTCTGTTCCTTTTTACTTGCCCGACCTTAATATATAAGGGGCAAGTATTGTAATCGCGAAAATTTTCGATGTCGAGATTTTGACGGATGACCACGTTTCATGGTCCAGGGAATCCAAAAAACCTATTTTCGAAGTGCCGTCCGTATGTGTGTGTGTGTGTCTGTGTGTCTGTGTGTATACACGATAACTCAAAAACGGTTTAACTTAAAGAGTTCGTTCTGGTGCTAAAAAATTCTCCTATTAAATGGGAAGAACCCTATTGTTTTTTATGAAAATCGGTTGACTAGAAATGGGAGTTTACTCCTGTCGATTTTAAGATTTTTGCGAATATTTAGCAACAGAAAAATATTTCGAAAAAATTTATTGAACAAAAGTTACTATAAATGCAATAACTAATAACTTTTATTTGAGACGTTTTTTGATAAAACGAAAAATTTCGAAAAAAGTCTCAATTTTTTCATACTTATATGTAACGTTTCCATGGTCATAATAATTAATTCGTAACTAGTAAAGCAAGACTTGGACAAAAATTTGTATAGAACATAATTTGATGTATTTTTGAAGATTTATCTAAATATTTAATTTTTTTTTTTTTTAATTTACATTTTTTTTTTAAATATTTTTTTTTATTGGAGGGCAAGTCTAGCGGAGGTTTCCCTTCGCCACTGATTTCTTTCAGCAATTATAATTTTATTTATCAAGAGTTTTGACTATTTTTAATTATTATTAAGTAAAAATTAATTTTTGTTTTGCTGTTATTGGCAGTATTGATGGCTATGTTAGGGTGACCATTCGTCCCGCATTTTGATTTGGTGTCCCCAGGGCTGAATTTTGCTCTGTACTTATAATTGGGAGGTGAAGACTTTATTTTGCTCTTTACTTATATTTGGGAGGTGAGGACCTTTTTTTTGCTCTTCACTTATATTTCGGAAGTAACGACCTTTTTTTTGCTCCCTCCCGCATTGTAGATGTGCTAAAAATGAGTTATACGTTTTAGCGTATTTTTTTTTTATCATAAATAGTTAATTCGAGATCTATATTGAAGTATTCTATATTTTTGTAGTGGGTTAATTTTTCCATTTGATTAATTCTAGACATCAGAAAATTCCCAGTAGAATTCTACCAAGTTATAATTGATTTATAAATCAAATAATGAACAGTTGGTATTTTCTTTTATAAGTTCAGTTGGACATTAGTTATTTTTTCAAATTAGACCGTAAATAGACATTTCTTTCATTAAGATCAATCTATGAGCGTCAAGAAAATAAAACCTAAACCGCATCTAGAACTTTTAATCCAATCTAAAACTAGAAAACAAATACGTCACATCGTGACGTCACGTACTAGCATTCCAGGGATGGATTAAAAGAAATCAGAGACCAAGTTTCAAATCATAAAAAATATTTAAGACCAGTTGCATATAGCGTTGTTAAGTGTGACAATGTAATTAACTATGTATCATATCGTCCAGTGTTGCTGAAAGCATTGCTGTACTTTTTAATCATGAGATTGACAAATATTTGACAATGTCATCAATGGCGGCATGGTTACCTGACGACAAGGATAATAACGCTTTACGCGACTAGGCCTACTCCTTTTTTCCATTATCTTGTGCTGCGATTATATATTATAAATGTTAATTTTGAAAAAATGTGTCCTATTTTTCGAGTACCATTATGTTAATACGAGGGAGGTTCAAAATTGAGCTGCAATCTATTTTTTTCTAAACGCAATTGAAGAGCTACTGCAAAAAAGTGCTATACAAAATTGTAACTTGACTGTATCAATACTGTCAGTTTTAATAACGATGGCGTCTAACGATGTTTCATATTCAGTTGTCCAACGTGTATTTATTAAATTTCTTTTCAATGAAGATGTAAAAGTAACTGACTTTCATTATGGACTTTAAAAACAGTTTGAAGTAGTGTGTTTATCACTTAAAATAGTCTTTGATTGGAATCCTTGCAGGATAATGATCGTGTGCCAGACTTGACGTATGCAGCAGTCTCGTGTCTGCTGTGAATCGTAGGAATATTCAAATAGTTGACCAGGGTTTTAGGACCAATAGTATAAAAATATAGATAAAATTTAAAAAAACACGATCGAATAAATCACCAGATAATCGACTCAGATCCTCTGAGAATTACTTCTGACCACGGCTACAAGGGTCCTGTAAATGAAAGTCTAAAATTGTCCAAGAATATTTCAGTGTTCAAATTTATTAGGTAATAACTTTGAACAAAAGTCAATAAGCGAATATCTGCGAAAAAAATAGCTGGGATTTTAAACATTAGTGTTGAAACTATTGTCCACCACAAAGATACATTTAAAAAAGTGACAGAAGGATTCCAAAACAACGTGGTGCAAAATTGTATGCGTAATCAACCAAAAGAATTATTTTCGACAGGAATACGAAAGCTACCGAAGCGCTAGGACAAGTGTATTTTAAAGAGGAGTTGTTACTTAAAAAAATTATGTATTTTTGCGACTAAAATTACCGAAACGGCGCCGCTATCGCCCTCTGAACTTTTGACACGAAAAAGGATACTTATCTATCGTGCACAAAATATGTTTACAAACAACTGCACAGCAGAAATTTCCATCAATAAATAGAAGCAACATTTTAGAAACATTAATAATGACACTTTCTTCTTCAGTTGTAGCAAAACATAAGTATTTATCATTTTACTCATTGTAAAAACGAAGTGAGATTCGATAGATACAAAAAAGCACGTGCTGAACCATGCGTAAACAAAAAAAGTATCGTTTTAAAGTGTTCGCCTTACTGCACCAATATAATGTTAACTCGTATCGGCTAGAAAAAAATAAAATACAAACAAAATATGAGCCTCGTACTTGCTTAACTGTGCTAGGCGCTAATCTTCTAGATAATCTACACCTGTGCTGATTTTTTTGCTATCAAAACTCTTGTTAAACCAGTAGCGATTGTCTTTTTTTTCAGATGTCGTGAATATATCTGTTTAGGTATGTATCGTTTCTGGCAAGGCAAATGAAGTGAAGCAGAGACGAAGGGTTAGTCCTGTCGTTAGGTTAGGTTGTCGTGACGTATCGACAGGCAGAGATAATTAATTTGTCCATCACAGGTACGGGTAATGCATTGATGCATGTGTACGATACTGCATATATCATGATGCAGTTATGTATGATTGATAGCTCTGTTATATTGTTATGGTGATGAATGGTGTATGCTGTATATGGTTGGGGATGTAAGTTTAGTTGCAGCTCATGTTCTACTGAAACATGTACTATCAAAAATTAATGCTAATACAAAGGAACATTTAGATTTATTGACGGAATTTAGTTACTTCATCGTTTAAAACAGACATGACTTAAGTTAAAATGTGCAGGATGTGTAGAGAAGCAAAAGAGATAATTGAGCACATGCTGGAGGAATGCAGAGAAATAAGAAGTAGGGAAGGAACAAAAGAGAAGATTTTGAGCGAAAGTGGAGGAGGATATATATGGTTGAAGGTTGTAATAACAAGAAGGAGGGAGATTATATACCAGGGCTTCGAACCGGAACTGAACCGAAAACCGAAAAAAACCGTTATTTTTGTCGGAACGAAAACCGGAACTGAACCGAAAAAAAATATCGGTTTATTTCGGTTCAGATAATGTTTATGTGAGTGAATATAAAATACATTTTATTTAAAATTATTTTTTAAACTGATGAGCAGAAAAAAAATCGTAATTTTTTTAACTGATAAGTAAAAAAATGCTCTTCTATTATTTCGGAAGGAGGGGGGGGGGGGGTGAACGCCAAGAATCCCCCCCTCGGCAGCTGCCTTGGTATGATTATTACAAAATAAGGAATAAAATGTTCTACTAAATTATAGTAGAAAATAAATTTCTATTATTAGTATAAGCATTTACAAATTTATCACTCGGAACTGAACCGAAAACCGAAAAAAACCGTTATTTTTGCCGGAACGAAAACCGGAACCGAACCGATATATTTTTTTTTAATTGAACCGAAACGAAAAAAATGACGGTTCGAAGCCCTGTTATGTACATTGAAAACAAGACAAGATTCATCTACGGAATCAAAAAGTCCAGAAACTGATAAACAGATTTCAAGCCAATAGGTAGATTTATAATATTTCATTTTAAACAATAGGATTAAGAGTCTTGTGACAATAAATATAAATCAAAATGTAACATACAGGGTGTTTACGGTCTTCTTATTTATTTTTTAATGGGTGATACCACAGGTCAAAAGAAGGCGACAAACCTGAAAACACCTTAGTAAAAGTTTTATAATAAAAGAAATATTAAGTTTTTAAGTTTTGGGGTTTTTCCGCCATAACTGTCCAAATATTTATCCAATCAAAAAAATACATTTAGATAAAATATTTGTTTTCTTATTCTTAACAATATTTGTAATATAAGTTTTTGCTGTTAAGTCAATAATAAGGGAATAATTTAACACGTTCGCGGACAGTACGGCTATAGCCGTCGAATATTTTTCCTAGCTCATGTCATGACGGTCTAAACCGTCCTACTTTTTTATTCAAATATACAAATGACGGCTGGGGCAGGTTTTAATTCCATTTAAGTATATGAAATCTAGTATAAACTGTCCTATCAGGAACATACCAAACACAATAAATGTCCTATTATAAACAAAAATCTAAAAAAGTGACATTTTGGGTACATCTCATTGTACAAAACTGTCCGCGAACGTGTTAAATAAATTTTTTTGGGGGTTTCCCGCCATAACTCTCCAAATATTTATCCAATCAAAAAATACATTTAGATTAAAGATTTGTCTTTTTATTCTTAACAATATTTGTTATAATTTGTTGCTGTTAAGTCAATAATAAGAGAGTAATTTAAATTTTTAATTTTTAAGGTTAACAGTTATTAATTACTCCCTTATTATTGACTTAACGTTACTTTACGTTAAGTCATCAACTAGGTAGCAAGCCTGTGATATAATGCAAACTACGATCTCAAACTGAAGTGAGTTTCCTATCTAAAGGAGTTCGGGTACTAGGTATTTTATCAAGGGTTCATCATTACGATATGTGAATTAAATGATATGTATTGGTAGGTACCAACCAACGGATCAGGCACCTTGTAGTTAGTCTAGGTAGCTGATCACTTAAGTTTTTAGAAGTGAATGGTTACACACGTCAAGTAAAAGAAGACCGTTTTCGAATTAAGTTAAAAGAATTTATTATAATATAAGATTTAATGTTATAATGAAAAATATATATAAAAATTAGATAAAACAAAAGAAACAAGATAGAATAAATCACCAGATAATCGACTCATAAGAAATCAACAATTTTAGATGAGGTAAACTTAAACAGATTCTTTACTTAAACAAATAATTTTATTGATATTAGACGTACATTTGGGCTACGAAGTAACTATATTCAGCAGCTGATTAAAACTGAGATTAAAATTATTTGTGAAGTAAAGAATCTATTTAAGACACCTTATCCTTAACTTCACGTTAACTCAACAATTAATATTTAATTCTAGAGTTTTCGCAAACCGGACCAAATACTTTCGACCACGTCTTCAAAGAGACTGGTGTTTATATAAGGGATCTGATAGCATTTCCTGGATTGAAAATCTAAAATTCTCATTTCAGTGTTTATTAGGCAATAACTTTAAACAGACGTCATTTTGAACAACAGTTTTTTTTTTGTGATTTAAAAACTACCCTTAAACAAATCTTGCGTGTAGTTAAGAAAAATTTGAAAAATAATTCCTAATAAAAACTATAAAATATGAAATCAGAGAGAATAAAATTTTAAGAGTACGTAAAACAATTTGATATTCCCCATCATCCAACACGATATCTTGTTGTAGATTACGCTCAACCAAAGTTTATTATAAATTAAATAAACAAAATGAATCAATAAAAGCATTTTCTTGGCACGTAAACACAGAGTGAAATGTGCTACAGTGTATGTGAGATAATTAAAAATGCAACGTGCATAAACAATAACTATAACTGCAGTGCAATGATGAGATGAAAGGGTAGTATTCGTTGCTAAAGTCGCTAGTACGTAGAGATGCAGCTCGCTACCTAGCATAAAATATATAACTATCAAATAAAATTGTGCGCAAAACGTAATTTAGTCGCTCTGCAAGTTTTATATTCATCCAGCAATAAAAAGGGCGTTATTGGCATCGTAACGGTTACAAAGTAACGCAAAGAATAATAAATTCAGTGGCGTACAGCAGGTGGGGGGGAGTTTGAGGGTATATACGGTACGTGCATGTGAAACTGGAATTAAAAATTTAATTATTGTTAGAGGGTTGGTTTATGTCCGTGATGTTATGTTTGCTTACGCATGACAACAACCCTTTGACGGAAAAATAAAATGTTAAATCTGGTCAACGTTAGCTACGGTACTCATACATTGTATTTACGTTATACGTGCAAAATTATGTGTTAATCTCAATCTCTTTCATTCCGAAATAATTGTTGCAATTACTGTTAAGTTATTTTCTTTTATAGTGTTGCTATTTTTACAAAAGCTACATTGTTTTAACGTGTTTCATACGCACAATATTATACACACGTGACGCACCCTATTATTTTATTATTTAATATAATACGAACACTCATTTTACGGAACAACTGCTGATCGAAATTAAATGTTAGTTCATTTGAATATAAAATTAAAGTTGATAGTGTCAACCAGCTCAACAAACCTTCATCACTAATTTTTAGACACTCTCGTTCATCTTCTATTGTTTCTTCAATTTAAAAGAGTTCATCATCATCATTTCGTGTCCGTAATACCACGTCATATACACTTATCCCAAAATCTTGTTACCAAGAGCGCTTCGTCGATGCCAATGACGAAGCGCTCATTGAGGTCGTCAGGTGTGCAGCTACCTCCTATGTTTGTACAAACCAGTAGATGTTGGTAATCCTGGTGTTTTCCGCAGTCACATTCTGCACTTCCAGCAATGTATACCCACTTCTTTAAGTTGTCTTTACACCTAGTAACACCAGTACGGAGTCTGTTCAGCGCTGTCCACGTAGTATATTGTAACTGGTGACCAAAGCTCAGTTGTTCTTTAGGTGCAATCCAGGTGGCCAACGCCTGCTCCCTCCAGAGTTCTATCCTCCGGTTCATGGGAGTGAGCGGTGTGGCAGTTGTAGAACGTAAAACACTTTTTCAGGATTTAAGCCTGCTTGTTTTAGCTTCGAGATCAAACAGTGGATGTCTGTGGTCTGTATCCACCTAATTTTTTCTGGCTCTGTGGCGACCTGTCTTCTGATATCTGGAGGTGCTATCCCAATGATGGGATATAGTTTATTAACAGGTGTTTTAAACATCCTGTCGGACAGTGTCGTTTACCACCGTATCTACACGTTTAGCATGCACCGAGTTATTCCAAACTGGTGCCGCATATTCGGCAGCAGAAAAACTCAAAGATAGAGCCGATGTTCGTAAAACCTCCGGTTGTGCACCCCACGTGGAACCTGTTAATTTCCAAAGTATGTTATTTCTAGCGCAGACTTTAAGCTTGGTGTCACAACACTGCTGTTTAAAAGATAACGAGCGATCTAATTTGACTCCTAGGTATTTTGTTGTATCTGTATGCTCCAGCAGATGGCCTCTCCAAGTAATTTCTAATTTTCCAGTCTACCAAGAAAAACTTAAGGGAATAAATAATTACTTAGTGTAAGCATGGGACTGTATAATGGATGCGGGAAAATGTCCCAATGAAATTCATAATTCGTCAAGAAAGTCAAGATATTGTCCTTCCATTTTTACCGACCGCCAACATACAAAGGGAGGTATTGTGATCATACCGATTTTGACATTTCGAGATTTCCATGAATCTCCACGAATTGAGGTCCCTATATAACGTTTTGACTATTTTTAGCATGATGTTTGTCAGTCTGTCTGTCTGTCAGTCCGTGTAAACGTGCAGAGCAAATTTGGCTAAAAGAATTTTTATGAAACTTCATATTTAAGCTTTTGACATAAATGGCACGAGTTGATCAACTTTTGGTAAAAATCAGTTAACTAGAAATGGAAGTTTACTCGTGTCGGTTTTAAGATTTTTGCGAATATTACCCAACAGAGAAATATTTCGAAAAAATTTATTTAACAAAAGTTGCTATAAAAGCAATAACTAACATCTTTTATTTGAGACATGTTTTGATAAAGCAGCATAAGTTAAACAAGTACTTTGTGATGGCGGTCGGTGCTATGGTGACCACAGCTGATTTTTAAACATCTACCATTTTCTCATCGAAGATTAAATCATTAGTTGGTCCATAAACAGCCACAATCCACAATCCAAAATCCACATAGCCAAAAGTTTTGTGCGTTAAGAAAACGAATTATTGAACTCACACGATAAATAATTAATAAAATCGCACAAAATGTATCAAGCGCCCCCTAAGGAGAGGTTACACGGTAGGTAACACGATTTTGGTTGAAATTTATGGACTTTTATTTTCATAACAACTAAACTATCTTAACTTTCTGGGTGAGCCTTGTATTTTTCGAACGGCTTCCTATATCAACCTGTTGACAATTTAATCTGGTCTATGCCCCTAGTAGGAGACCACGAAAGCTTCTTCCATCAAATTGCCGTTTCAAAAAATCTCTCTTGTCACTGCTTCGTCGTTGTCTATAGTTAAAGAAAGTATTGTTTGTGACATAGTACTATAATTTGAATTACCGCATTAATTTATTGATAAAAAATGTTAGAAACTAAGCCGAGCTTTTGTACAAAAATTAATGTAATATCAAGAGTAGGCAGAAAACTGGTGACAAACACAAGAAGGCAGCTCATTGTCAATGCATTTGAACTATTGTCCGTAGCTTTATTAGTTCATTAAAGAATTGAATTTAATGTTTTTGTTTTTATTTATAGATTTCCAATCTGGCAGTATAATCGCAAATAGAATATACATGGTTTCAGAAAAAGTGAATTTGAAGTGCATCTACCATAATGCATTCTAATACATATTTAAGCGATATATACACCTACATATGCAATAGCTGGTATTCTAATAGAAGTTTGACTAAAATACAAGCAATGTCCATTTGTCAATCAGTATTTACAAAGAGTGAGTCACCCTGAAAAGAGCACTATCGAATATAGAGAGTACTATTTTCACGTAAAGTGCTGTTCACATACAAGGGTTAAATGGTACGAAATGTGTTAAACCAGATCGTATCTGTGGTTACCGATGCATTTTTAAGTGAAAATAAAAGTTTTACTTTCATTTCCCGTACATAAAGATGGTTTTAGAGTTCATCCCTATGGAAAATAATTAAAAAACTCTAAAAATCTGTTCTTAAAATGGTGAAAAACTTTAGACGATGTACAGAATAGATATACTCGAGTACTTTATACCAGTGTTACTCAACAAAAGTCCTTAGCAAAATTTTAATGGTCCGCGAAAGGATTATAAATTATTATTTTTGAGATTTTTTGCTAATTTTTGTATGATTTTTTATTCATTTTCTGTGTATTTTGTTCATTTTTAGGGTTTTGTAGGTATGACCAAAAAACCCTTATACCGTCATTTTGTCGTCTGTCTGTCTGTCAGTCTGTCTGTTCGGTAAAAATTGTAGCCAAACGGCTAAACCTAGAGAGTTGAAATTTGGCATGCTTATACAACTCCTTGACCCGCACATAGGAAAAATACTAAAACATCTAAAAAACATATCCCCCTAAAAATATAAACAAATATGTGCTCATCGAAAACAAAAATATTTTTTTTTAAATTCTGAGTAGGGTATCAAATGAAAGCCCTTAGTACGTGGATTAACGATCAAATTTTTATTTTTGCAAAATAAATTATTTTGAAGCGATTTTTGGAAAAATTTTGCAAAAAAATTGTTGTCCCACACCCTGTAGCCCAGATGGTTTAAACTAAAAATCTCAAAAAATTCTAAGTAATGTATATTGGTGTGAACCGAAATAGTAGAACAGGAATTTTTGATCAGATTATGTTTTTGGAAAATAACGCATTTTTTGTGGTTTTTGGTTCACAAAGTACAAAAGTTATACCAATGTAAGACACTCACATGCATGGCGTGCGATGGCTACATGCGTTAGAGCACTCTTAAACTGGCTGGAAAACGAAGGGTTTCGAGTTCGAGTACGGAGTGAATTTTATTTTTTGTTTTTTTTTTGCATTTTTATTATGTTGAAATTATTCTGTCAAAATTCTAGTTATATTTTGACAAATGTTGTATTTAATTTTTATGAGCGTAAATTTAATAACCAGTCTTATTATATGATTAACAGACGATAAATTATTTTAAAAATATCGTTCATTTTGCCGTGATTACTACAAAGTAAAATTTGTCCTACACACTCAGCATACCGCCTTCACTTATTATATACCTGCGAAACCCTGAAATGTGTGAATATTCACACTTCACATCAATTTTTCAGTGATTTTTTATTACTAAGATATATGTAGAGTTTACATATACAATTTGTTTAATAGTACATGTATTATTAGGGGTCCGCGGTAGAAAATGAAATATTTTACTGGTCCGCGAAAGAAAATAAAATATTTTACTGGTCCGCGAAAGAAAATTAAATACTTTACTGGTCCGCGATACGTTTTCAGTTGAGAAACACTGCTTTATACCATCAAAAAACAAAAATTAAAATATCTGAGTCATATAAAGAGACGAAAGAAGAGTTGTAAAAACATCACTCAGGGCGAGATCCAAGACAAGATACGTCATCTCACATCTTGGAGGTATGACAAACTGCTAGAACCATATACCATGTAAAATATTGATGATTTTACTATTATTTAAATTTGGTACCTCTAATTATGTTGTTTTTATGATGGCCACGTTGTAAAAGACGAAAAATATAATTTATTAGAATACAAAAATATATTAGGTGTAATGGAAAGTTTTTTCGTTAATTTGGTATTGTTAAAATAGAAACAAATCGAAAGAAAAAATGTTCTTTATTAAGAAAAATAGTTACCAGTGTGATCTATAACACTCTGCCATTTATCAGGAAGAGAAAATATTCCCGAGAAAACTAAAAACAATGACGTTTTTTTTCTGCCGTTTTCTTTTTTTTTTTCTTTTTTTCGTCTTAACCGTTTAATTTTTCTCTGATTTTCACATTTTGGAAGAACAGTTTCTCTAAGTTCACGGAACACCGGTTAAGAACCACAGGCTTAGACTGATCTATGAGATACTGAAAAAATTGTGCAGATCAATTACGCCTGATGGAGGGTTAACGCAAACACCAATCCAAAATCGTGCCAATGTTGATAATGAATATATAGATCAGTGGTCCATCCAATGTTTTCTCAATTCAAAAATTGACTCATTAGAAATAGAAGAGCATTGAAGTTAAAGTATATTTTATGTTTTAGCTTGATCAGTAAATTTGTATTCTGTGCGAGTTTTGATTGTGTAAAATTGCATCTAAAAAAAGAAGTGTATTTGGCGACATCACCTCTGGCGTTGCGAAGGGTTAGTTCTAGAGGAGAGGTATAGAGGGTGAAGAGTGCAATGCCGTTGCGGGTGAAGGGTTGACGCTGCTCCAATATCGATATTGCGAATGTTAATTTGGAACTTGGCCGATAACGAATGCGATTCGGGCGCCGCCATGCATCTCTCGTTGTCACTACAGTAATTGTAGTTATTGGCTGAAACTATGCCCATTTGCTATGATATATGTTGACACCATGGCGTTTGTCATAACCATAATTTAGGCAAATCTATTTCATTTTTGTGTTTAGTTTAGTATCGCTGCTCCCCTTTCGCCCCGTTAGCTGATCGTTACGGGGTTTAACTGCCGGCAATTAAAGGGTAGTTCACAGTTCCAGCTCATATTGTTCATATTTAATAAAATGTGTATAAATTCACTTGGTTGGCACTGCTATGTTTGGTTTGTAATTTTGCTGATTTTGTATCAGTTTATAGTTACTGTATGGCTTATGTACAATAAATTCCAACAACTGCCAACACAATTTCATATTATACCGCAAAGAATCTACAGGAATTTTTACCAAAACAGTGCCGTACGTCAACCCCAATTATCAAATCAAAGACGATATTTTTATATTTTCTTTAAGTGATTTGCCATCAATGGACGTGAGCGATCATACATATTGTTACGAGTACTGTCTTGTATAGCAGCTATTTTCAACCTTTTTACATTCGTGGAACTAGAGGCCATTTTTGCACCACTAAGAGATCATGAGACTCCACCTGAAAGTCAAATGAGGACGGGATGGTAGAAATTCCAAAATTTCAAGGATGGAGAGGAGAACAGAAATGCATGTGGAAGCATCTTTGAACTCAAGGACCGTGGCAGGAGCCTGGTTCGACACCCGTTAATTCTGCCTCTGAGTGGAACACTTTTGAAAGAAGAAAAATTTGGTGGCATACTAGGTACAAGTGAAATATGAAAATGTAATTGTTTAGAAAACAATTTCTTAAATCTCCTGGAATACTGGTTGAAAACCACTATCTCAAAGCAGCGCTTTTCAGCATGTTTATCTACGCAAGACACTTAATATTACTTAAGTAAGAAATAACAACCCGGGAGAAGAATATAAATTTTACTCAAAAATTTCCTGGCTCCCCCAGATTTTAAGTGCTATTGCCGCCACCAGTGGCGGCGGCACTTGAAGTGTGCCGCCAAATTTTAGAAATGCATACAATAAAATAAATTTGTATGTACTTTTATACAGCAATTTATTGATAATTTATAATAATAATAATTTATCTGATATTTTTTTTATTTTTAATAACATAAATTCAAGTATTCAAGGGCCGAAAGAAAATATATTAAACTCAACAGATAAACTGGTGGAGACTGGTGGACAACACTAGAGGAGAGAATTATTCATTACTTCCCAAATTTAGATATAAAAAAATTTGATTGGGTTCGTAATCCATTTGTGATAATGGATACGTCTGTATATGAATTATCTTTGAATGAAGAGGAAGAACTAATTTCGATCTGTAATAATCGAGATTTAATTTAAAAAAATTTGGAAGGGTCAATTAATTACTTTTGGATTAAAATTAGATGCGATTATCTCATAATAGCCAAAAAAGATTGAAAAATATTATTACAATTTTCTACATCTTATTTGTGCGAATTCGGATTTTCAGCATTAATCAATATAAAAACAAAAAAAAAGGTCGAGACGTAAATATATATATAACGAAATGAGAGTGGCATTATCATTTTTACGACCAAATATAAACGAAATTATTAAAAAACATCAAGTTCAAATTTCGCATTAAATGTATTCTTATAATTAATTTGTAATTAATCACTCAATAAACATTCTGTTGTACTTATTATGGCATATTAGTTAGAACATATTATTTTATTTTACATTGAAAATTATTATCATAAACTATTTTACACAGTGTATTATAGGTAAGTAAAATTCTTTTAAACTTATCTTATAGTTAGTGTGCCACCAAATTTTGAAATTGTGAAAAGTGTTCCGCGACAAAAAAAAAGGTTGAGAATCACTGGTATAGACTAGTGATGTTGGGTTATGTATCCTTTCGCCTCATTCACAGAAGTTCTCCATCTTGTTCGGTTAAGCGTTACCGCAACTTAAGATAACACCTAAAAATCAAAAACTATTCAACTATATTTTTGGAATATTTTCTATAATAAAATTGCGTATATATGGAACAACCGCACCATTAACTAAACATTTTTTTAAGCAAGAAACAGGGAATATACGAGTATATAAATTTCTTAGCTTGTAAACTTCCCATCCACCCTATCGTTAAAAGTTTGAACTAGCACTTAAAATGATTTTTACAGACAGCCATCTTCAATGACGCATCCCCAATACTGCGATAATTCAACTAAGAAGTAGACGCCATTGCGTAAAATTAATCAACATGGCGGAGAAGCGACGCCGCCACCGTCGTTGCTGCAGCCGCCGTTGTGTCAAGTTATTAACGTCGCTCCAACCCCCGGCCAGACACCGTCTCAAGAGGTGATTAGCCCAAGTATACCCCTTTACGTTAAGGTGTTTTCAACAACCCCAAAAACATGGGGTTACATAAGGGTACGGCAAAGCGTACTACCCCTTATTTCCAGGATACAGATTGAACTTGGGAAATTGAGATGGATTTAAATTGGTTTTATAACGTTTCGAGAGTGTTAGAGATTCACAGACACTCAACAAGAAGTAGCATCTTCATTTCTTTTTTCCCAGCAGGCACCAAAAATAATAATTTCTTTTATAGTATATTAATTACAACCAAATATCACGCAAGAAAATATATTTGCGGAACAATTATCGACGAAACTTTAACTATGGTGGACCCTAAATTAATTCGAATATTACATATTTTTAGAAAAACTATAATAGGCAAAATAAATGTCAGTTTAAGAATATATGCCGTAAAAATCTATCCCGTCTTCGGGCACGTCCTTATGTAAACAGATTTTTACCAGAACAAAGTATTCAAATCAAAATGAAGTACAAAACTACTGATCGTGTCTCGGCAAAATATACAATTCTTTTACGAGGATCGGTGAAAATTATTTAGTTTTTTTTTTTTTTTTTTAATTTTATTTATTTGCTGTCTTGCACAACGACGCAACTTGAAGTTGTACGCCTCCTGTCGTAGAAGAATCATAATTTCTCGATATTGGACCATGCAAACTAAAATATATATATTAGATCGTCAAGTATGAAATTTGTAGAAAAAAAGGCAAAGTTAGATGATAACTTACAAATATAAGGAATTATTTTATTCATCAAATTATGCATCCATATTGTCTATACACTTTTTAAGCGGCAGGTTGTTCAGACCGGTGGTATAAAACCCTGGAGGACGAGAGTTAATGTATTCCTGGAAGGCCAGTTTTACAGCATTGTTGGAATTAAACTGTTTTCCTATTAAAAAATTGTCCAAATTGCGGAAGAAGTGGTAGTCAGTGGGAGCTAGGTCTGGTGAGTACATGTAGATGAAGAAGTGCCAACTCCAATTTCTGTAACTTTGCCACAGTCATTTGTGGTGTGGTCTAGCGTTATCATTCAATAAGATAGGAGTCGTTCTGTTGAACAATCTAGGCTTTCTTTAAGTTTTTACATAATTTCGTATATTTCTGCTGTGATTGATGAACCAGTTTTTTTTTATTTTGTTTGGTTTTTAAGTTACTTGTACGAAATTTGGCGAACCAATTTGATAATCAGACCAATTATGTAACACAGTTACTAAGATTATAGTAACTAAATATGTCTCTATGGGCAAGGTCAGTTACTATCATGAATGAAAGGCATTATACTTTTTATTATATTTTATCTTGTAGTAACGTTACTACACAGTAATTTTTTACAGAATTGATCTGATTGTCTGCTGCGTAGTAACACTAGAGCCAAATACACTATTATTAATGTTTCGCGCAGTCTGCGATGCCGTAGTTCCACGTAAGAACTCATATTTCATAATAGTGCGAATTTCACTTAATTGGACGACTATCTACCAGAAAAATATATGGCTACTCAATTAAGTTTGGAAGAAAGAACGAAGACTGCAGCATGGATGGAAGTCTTTCGATCACCATCATTTGTGCGGAAGAAATTTCAAGACTGGTAAAAAAGCATCCTCCAAATCGTTTAACGGAACGTATAACCCCCACAAATAACAAGTTTCTTATACAAAACTAATAAGTAGTCTACAGATTGTAACAAAATAAAATTTGTTACAATCTGTATATCAAAATTGCAGTAAATTTTTGTCTATATCAGGAACACGTGGAACACGTGGGGCTCAAAGTGTCAAAAGACACATTTTTCGTTTAATTGGAAGTGAGGTTCTTCAGGAAAAAAAAAATGGCTTCTCAGCCCCCCCTAACAAATAATTTCGGCTACTGAACCCTTCCCCAAGACAAAATGTGGGTACGCGAGTAACTGTATAGATTTCCAAATTTCTTTTCAAAACTTTTTCTCAACTCAAAGCTTATGTATGTATGAAAAATACAATGGACTTCATTTTGCCACTATATTGTAGCTGCAAAAACTGTTTTACAATGAGTTCAAATAAATTTTCAATTCTAGATTTTAAATGTTAAATGTTTTAATAATTCACTAAATGAATATATGCAGTTATTCAAAACTTTCTGAACTCAGTGTCTAGAGAATAACAATAAAATAATTATAATAAATAACACCACAGTAAAAACCCTTTTCCAAGTATCCATCCAATTAATAATTATGAAACTAGAAAATATAAACTTGCTTTTATAAATTTAACGTCTTCATAGATTAAAATAAACAATGAAAAATAATACTCGACTGTCAAAATTCATCATTTTCCTTAATGACCACTCCTTTTATTTTAGTAAAACCAAAACCATTTCTCAAACTCGTATTTATGCAGACCACAAGGCACTAGAGTAAAATCACGGTAGCAAAAAGCTCTACCGCCGCGACCCCAATTAACGATGCCACAAAACAAAACGTGCGGTGGGACAGTCGTCGATCGACGCCAACACCGCGACGCTTTTCCATACTACACTCTCGCGAATCTTGGAGCCGCCATTTGCCTGTGTAACAACCGCATTAAGGCAATTTGACAATGGGTTAATCTAGTTACATGCATTAAACACTAGAGGGGTTTGACGATAGAAGATGAGGGGGTGAAGAGGAGGAAAGAGAGGAAAGGCAGGAAGTTAAAAAAGCAGAGAACGGTGGTTTGCGCGCGCGCAGCTCAGGATATGGATGCATTTCCGTCCTCAAAGGGTTGCGCAATTATGGTCGCTAATGTGATTACTTCATTTCTGGAGCAGAGTCCATTAGGCCCTACGTTTCTGTGCACTACACCGATGTACACATGTGCCCCTGTACTATGTGGCCTGTCATTTACCACCCTCCTCACCCTCCTGCGCTACATTCTCTGCAGGGATGCGCTAACCAATATACCTCCTTCACCTGCAACCGAACTTTTAACATTATGGAAAAGTTTTGTGTTCTCGCTACAGGAAAAAAGGACTGCAACAAGTCCATTAAACAGAATTCCATTCACTTCTGCTATATTTAGAAAAGCGTGCTAACAAATTTATAAAAAGTCAGAAAAAAATACGCTTGGATTCAGTCTCAAGAAGAGAGACGTAGAAAGCACGTAAGAAGCACAGGGACGCTGGTTCAAATCCACTTGCGCCTGAATTTTCGTCTTCTTTCAGAGACTGCAGCTAATTATTAAAGACTCTATTAATGAGTTCAATAAGAGTTTTTTATTTAGCGTATGGATAAATTAGTACAAATCTATAGATACATTAACAAAAATAAATTAAATAAACAAAAATAAAAGAAACATATTGTTAACAAAAATAAAAATAATAATAAAAAATTTATTGCACGAAGATTCGTCATATTTGGACGTCAAGGGTAGCTAGCCAGGTCAGAACCTCATGTGGGATGGTAATGAAATCCTCCTTTTTGCCAGGATAAGCTCGAAGAGGGCATTTGAATGTGCTGCTCTGTTTGGTTTGGAGCGCAGTTTGGCGAGGAAGTGATGCCCCATTTCGTGAAACTAGCACCACACCGTGGTTGGTACGAATGCGGTTAATGGTGGACCAAAAATGTCGTGGTAGGTCGAACTTAGGTGGTTCACATTTAGTAGGCATCAACGCTTCCATTCTAATGGTGTATTTGTTAGCCAGGAGTCCATCCATTTAATCAATGCATCCGAATGTAATCCTGACTGTAGGCTATTACTCGTCACTGATGTATGTCGAGATTTAAGCCTAGGGCGAAATGGTTTGAGATCTGCGTGAATAGGCAGGTTTGTGTTTGTGAAAATTTTCCTGCATTCTCGAGTGCATGCAGCCTGCCGGCGGAACTGAGGCGAAAAAAAATATCTCAACGTCGCTACCTCGACAAACTCATAAACTAACAAAATCTTTTTGGATTTTTGATTTCAGATGATCCAGTGACGAGTTATGCTGGTCACCGCAAAATCTAATTTTTTTCCCGGAGTCTGAGAAGATTTGCCACAGCTGGCTCATTTCGCCATATTTTCCCTTCAAAATTTTTTTGTATCTTCTTCAAAACATACTTTATATATGTACTTAGTTTGAAAATGAATAAATTTAACCATAGATTTGAAAAAAATTCACAAAAATATGCTTAAAATGTGGTTATCAGACCCCCCCCCCCCCTTAAGAGTTAAGAGTTAGTTATTCAGTGAGTACCTAAACTGGCACTATGTGATATACGGAAGATTCTAATTGAGGATTAGTTGTGGTATAAGAATGATTTTGGGCGATCAACTAAGCGATCGATTCAACAAGTATTAAAAATAAATAAATAATAGGTTACCAACGCCTAGATAGGCTCATAAGGGGCAGAAAAGGTGAGTTATCCGTTTTTAGACCTCCGGTCATAGATATGATAGCCACGTGGTCAGTGTGACGTTTCGACCGGTCCTATTATCACCGTATGAACAGATACTCATTTATAAGTATTAAATACTTGAGGCTGACCCCAGAGCTGTCTGTACAATATCGGAAAATAAAAATCCAAAGTAGTTGGTGGGTTTTGAACCAGTGCTACTGTGCTCCACTAAATATTTAAAATAAGTACACCTTTCTCCTTACAAACATAACTCATTAAAAGAAAAGCTTTTGTAAGGTGAATTTTATTAAAATTATTGTACACGTAATGAGAAACGAAAAATACTAACGTGGCCAAATAATAATGCTAGGTAAAATTCAAGCTTCAAACATAGTGGGAAGAAGAACATTACGAGAAGAAGAACATTGAGAAGAATCTCAGAGAGTAGTTCGATCTACAAACAATGCCGCTATTCCAAAATGTTGTGTTTAAGACTAAAATTTCCACGCATTTAGCTAGCTGTCGTCACTGAGATAGGACTTGTAGAAAAAAAAGAGAACAACTACCAAGGTCGAATGACGCACACAATAATAACTGGAGTAACGCACACAATAACAAACCCGGAAAACTCAAGTTCATGACTGAAGAGGCCAATTCTGGTTACGAACATTAGCCACAAATAGCTCAGAGATAATTTTAGGCAGAATCAGGCAACAGCGTCTAGAGTCTGGTTTATTGCGTACTGGTGTGGCACGCTCTATACATGACCGTTCGTACTGATGTATTCCGTTTGCCACTAGATTGCGCCATGTACTTCGACAGAGGGGTTTTCTTACCAATATGGGTTGAGCAGCTGACATAAAATAAGGTTATATTTTAGCTTGCTTTGTAGCATTGCTTCGGAGCTCCCACATCTCTCAAGCCTCCTTCCAACTCCTAGAGTACTGTAATCTTCTGGATAACCTACTATTTGACATTCTTATGACGTAACCCACCGCAACTAAATTTGGTGAAGCATGGCTTCAATACCGACAATATCAGCTTTAGCCAAAACTTTAAACATAAAAACAAAATATCGTCTCACTCAATATCGTCCAACTCAATATCGTCCTAAGGCATCTTTGGTTGAATCTTTTTAATATTCCGTCTATAGAGACACCATCATTTAGAATTAGGTGTTAAAAATTCCACTAGAAAATATAGCAACTAAAAGCTGAGCTTTGTTAAATAAAAAACTCCATTAGCATAAAAATTCTGCTTCCCTATTTTTTGACAATTGTAATATATATCTAGTATTTTCCTCATCATGACATTCGATAATGAAAAAAAAAGTACACTTCGTCAAATATGCAAATAAAACAATTAAAATTTCACACAGTAATTTTTCAAATGATTACAAAAATAATTACAATAATAATTTTTTTATTTCCTAAAAATTTTTCCATCAAAAAACCTTCGTTATAACGTCAGATAAAAAAAAGTATTGCATTCGTAAATATAGAAATTATTTGTCACTCCAATTTGCAAACAATGTTTCGTTATTAAAAAAAAAAAAACGAGAAAAATACAAAAAAGAAAAAAACAATTGCCATCCATTACCGTTCAATTCATAATTAACAAAAACCAATCGAAAAAAACTCCCGCATCAGCAGTAATTTGTTTAGTGCAAGCGGGTTCTCTTTTATTTCCTCAACATTGAATTTTTTTTATTGGAAATACATAGACATAGTCCCTCGACATGTCTACGCGAACTATGATCCATTTGCGTACTATCTCCATCCATTTACTGATCGCTCTATTGGTCTGATGCATCTTTTACAGGGTAACAAAAATGAAACGCGGGAATAAAGCAAAGGATAAACTGTTGCATGCAGCGTCGACTAGCGTCGCGCCGTCGAGTCGTAACTCTTTTACAGGTGTATAAAATAAGGTTGAATCGACCATGAAAAAAAGACAATCGCTTGTTTTCATCAGCTTATTTTCAGTTGTTTCTATCGATCCAAAATAACGTGCGAAGAAGACTTGATAGGTTTTTCACACAGCTACAATAATTTGATCTTCAAAATCTTTAAAACTATTACAAGCATAATTCGTTTCTCGCACACAGCATATATGGCTATTAATGTCTCACGAATAATGCATCATTTTCATGGTAGTGTCAAAGGCGCGACACGGGTGAGAGGCGTGGTGTTATATTTACAAGTTCGAATTTCATGGTGGGGTTGGAGGCGTGATAAGTGCGCGTTTTCGGTTTTGACAACATTTGTATCTAACCCAAATCTAACCTAAAAGTTTATACTAGTGTTTGGAGTAAACGGTTATTCAATTTCATTAAATATGTCGTCAATTCGAAGGGGACGTCTAGCTCTTTTTTATGCATATTTAGACTTATTGCGATATGAAGAAAAGCGATGGTGGGTACATTCCATGTATACATAGAAACAGAAGGCAACAGGGAGATTATTTTAACTTGTTGCAAGAAATGAGACACAAAAAACACAGACAGTTACTTCAATTACAAAAAAAGAATTTAATACACAATCTTTTTTACTTGACATCACAGTTCAGTATGAAGATTCTGTTGGCCCCTGCTTGGAGATGTATTATTAGTATACCCACTGCATGACATTTCTGCAGACCAGATATTTGAAACCGAATCCATAATAATAAACTTTATGACTGCCGAAAACATTATAAAAGTCGCTATTTCGCTACATCAATTTACGTTTTTTATTTTTATTTTTTTTTTAGGAAATTAATATAAGTGTCTCGCTAAAGATCTCACCATTCCGAAAAAATATATTTGTTTCTATGGTTTCGATGGTGCGGCCAGCGCTAGAGTTGAAATTTCTGAACTTGCGATACCGCGCTTGTAACACCGCGCCTACGACACCGTGGTACAGGTTTTTTCAAAATAGAACGATCCTATTCGTTGAATTTCTTGTTCCACGCTTCCAACACCAGAATGAAAATTATGCCTTGGCGAATATAAATAGTAAAATAAAAGGCAGTTCAAAAAATGGAACAGATATGTCGGCAATGCTAGAAGTAAAGCAAGGGTCGGTATTCTTTTTTATCTCTTAATAACAAAATTTTACCTCTTTTATGTCGCGGGCCCCATACAGTAAAATTTTTTTACTGTAGAGATCTACCGCGTCTTGGTATTCTTTTCAAGATTTTTTTTCCATTCTGTCCTGTTCCGAGCAAGCGCTTTTAAATGTTTAATCCGCAAATAGCCAGCGTCGCTGTGCGCCAAAAATTTTAACTAACTCAATTTTTAACAAGTTCTTAAGGTCTCCAAATCTCCCATATGTTTCCTCTTTGGCTTTCCATCATTTTTTCAAATGCTTGTTGTTTTAAAATTCTTCTTCTATTGTTTTCTATCGCTCGGAATATATCCGAATATTTGATACATCTCCAAAAATCTTCCTTTAAATAGAAACGTACATTTTCGCCTTTTGTACTACTTTTGCAATGTCTACCCACTGGGTAGACATCGCAAAAAATTGAAGCTTGCCATTATATACTCCTATTATTTATTAAGCAAATTATTAAAATGGTTTATTCTTTATTAAAAATCTTTTGCCTGCTGTTAAATAATTCATCTCAAATTTACCCTCCGTAAACAAATTCGTAAAATCTATAAAAATATATAAGTTCTCGTTGAGTTTTATGAAAATTTAAATCGTGTAATAGCCCCTAAGGATATCGAAGGAGTGAGAAATGTCCTGTCTAGTAAGGTCCAGTGGAAATGGAGTGAAAAATCTTAGGGCAAAGTTAGCCGCCATGGGAACAATACAGGACCGGTAACATGGATGCGTTCAATTTATTGTTGTTACGGATCTGGAAAACGATTGAGGATTTCGTACAAATCCCGGAGCTGTCAGCGCAATTTTTCCTACAAGAAATATTTTGCAGACAAATTTAACATGAAAATTAAAAGTTGTCGTACTTAAAAAAATGTTAATAACGGTATTAGATACGTATTAGAAAAAAGTAGCCGGTATTTCAAGGGGAGAAAAAGTGATAAATAAATAATTCCGAAAATTATGGAACTATGGATAAATCAGCGTAAGTACAACGAAAAGCAATTTTGCTTTGGAAAGCAGGAGTATTTTCTAAAGGATCCTTCTCCATATCTAAACCTTTGACCACAGATATTAAAGCCAAGTGGAAAGAATGACATTTCGACCGCTCCTAGTATTCCAGTATAAATAGGTAGGGTAAACTGTTGAACAGTGGATCGAAGTACACAGTGGATCATTGTATACAACATACTTATGTATACAGCGCATGCGGATATTTACACGTTTGTTTAGTACATTTGAACATCACCCACCTTAAGCCACTCACTTAGGGTGTTTGCTTGATAAATGACGGTTGTGTGTACAATATTCTGTTTAAAAGTAGGTACACTATTATTTTATATTTACGAGTTTGGTCTTTTTGTGAACATATGTTTCGTGTTTAATTTTATGTTGAATTTATCACATATAGTATGATTTATTAGCAACATTTTGACATTTGAATGAGATTTCTCAATGCTATCTTCTTCATAAAATTCATAAAATTCTACATCTTTGTCTTGCTATAAACAGTGGATTAAAACAAACATGTACACAGTGGATCAATGATCCACTGTGAACACATGATCCAGCGACATGTGTACCATCAGCGTCTCCAGGACCATCTAATAGCCCAGATATGTTCCTCAGTCCAGAAGTCTTTAGAGGACCTCTGAAAGCTGGTCCTAGGAAGACGAATCGAAACCAAAGGAAAAAAGGTCGTAGCATGATAGCTACATATACTCCTGAAAAGAATGAATTGGCTAAGATTGCACTAAAAAATAAGTTCCAGAGAAAAGAAAAAGGTTAAAAAAGTCACCAAGCAAATTCTTCAAGATATTTCTTCATCTTCAGATATTTCTATTCATCTTAACAGCGATGATGACTGGATAGAGGAAGAGGAATCACCATCATTGCCTGAGAAATTTCCTCAACTGCCAAGGAATCCCACCGAAGGGTATTTTGGTTGAATTTGCCGGAAAGAAAAATTTAATATATTATATTGGCAAAATTCTTGAAGAAATTCAGGAGTCCAGTGAATATCAGGAGAGCTATCTTCGAAAAAAGACTGTCTTTTTCACATGCCAGATATTCCGGATTTGGCCACTGTTCTTTTCCATGACATCAAATTGATTTTGCCAAAACCAACAGTGATGGGTACTACACAACAAAACGACAAAAGTCATGCTACACGTTTGCTGTGGAGCTGAGATCCATAATAATTAATTAAAAATATTATTCCGCCTCATTGCATTGTGTTTGATTATACATTTATTTTTCTACCAATTTTATAAATATTATTACTTTTTGATGAAGAAAGATGTTTTCTTTTCGTTTTCTGATTAGATTACAGAATATTTAACCTAGTAGGTTGTTCCTATAAATTGGAGAAGTTAATTTAGGTAACTTTGGTTCGTTTAATTTTTTGTTTTTGTTATTGCTGATATACGTATTATTTCTTGATGTTTTTGTATATGTTGTAATTTTATAAAGACTGTTTGACAATAATAAACAAATTGTTTCAAATATTATGTGTTTAATTTTACATGATCCAGTGTTTACACGCTCCCGATCCACTGTATATGCTGTCATGTGGTACAGTGGATCAAAAACATACTTTGTATTTATAATTTTTTAAATATTTTCTAATAAGTTTATGTTCAATAATTACCTTTGGATAGATAGGTAATACCCTATCATACACGATATAAAATTTGTATTGCAGTGTGACTTAGCATTATAAATGTGTACACCAAAAACAAAAAATTGATCCACTGTTAAACAGTTTACCCTACTCCTTTTTAGAGTATTAAATACTTGTTAACATCAGAGCTCACCCTTGTCCCAGTCTGATAAAAACAATATAGCAATGCTCCTATTATCCCTGTGTAAGTATCCCATTTTAACTATTAAAAATGAGGCTCAATTGACCCCGGAGCTGCCTACACAAAAAATAAAGCTGAGAAAATCGTGGAGATACATCTTATAATGAACTGACAAAAACTCTATATAATTCACGAGACTTTATATGCCGACTGATGGACAGAGAACTGATTAACAAATATAAGCAACGTCCTTGTTGATTTTTGGCGAAGTATAAGAGAGAAAAGGAAAATCTAAATATAATTTAAAAATTGACTGTAAATATTATTACGCTACTACCTAATAATTGGTCCAATCTCCATTATTATCAATTATTGCTTAGCATCTTTGCGGTACACTTTCTACAAGCTTTTCGGCATACGACTTTGGCAGTGATCTCCATATCTGCTGTATTTGATGAGTTAGCTGATCCAAATTTTGAACGTTTTTTGTTCGAAGCTTATATTTCATGTAAAAACTAGATTCATCAGAGAAAACCACATTACTCCAAACGCTGTCTAAATTTTCCTTGGCCCAAGAGAGTCGTTTTTCGACATGTTTCACCGATAACAATGGTTTTTGTTTGGTGCTCCTGAATTTAATACCATTTTCAATTAAACGACATCTCAGGGTCATTAGACTTAACTTAATGTTCTTATTTGACAAAATTGCCTGATATTTACGTAAAGATAACATAAGATTATTTTTAAAAATGTTAAAAACTTTATCTTGTTTTTTAGTGGTCACTTTTTTCGATCCACGATTTGGTAAATCGTTAATATTGAAATAATTTTATAACGTTTCACCCAATACTTAACAAAGTCTACTGACTTGTGAATATATTTTGCACTTGACAAGGACATTTTTGGCCCTTTTGAGTGGTACATAAAAATACCGCTTCAAAACGTTTTGCATAAATAGCACTCATTATTACACAACTGCACTAATGAGAGACAAAACACTAATTAAACAATTTTTATTATAGGGCGTATTAGGTTTTGATGTTCTTATCATGTTTGAACCTGTTTATTATTTGTGCATATGCCTGACATGAGTCATAAGCATGTATGTCTTATTATACAAACTGTATATGAGTTTAACACCCTTTTCACACTAGATCTTTAAGACGAGTGAACTTAAAGTTCACCGATGTTTAAGATCGGTATGCTTTCACACTTGATGTTTAAATCTCTGGTGCTGTCATCAGCTACAGTAATTTTGTCCTTAAGTTACCGTCATGAAATTACCAGTTTTGAACTGTCTGCGCAGACGCACATTTTGAATTATTATAAACAAATCTGGATATTTCATTTCATTCTACAATAAAGACACTACAATAAAGAATATATTACACCTGTATTAACATGCAAGTCGATACATTTTATCTCAATTATTGTAGCTCTGTATTTTATTAAACACATTATTAAAATAAATAATTTTATTATAACAATAAGTATAAACTTCTTATAACGTCGATATAATACAGTATTCTTGTTTATGATAATATAAAATGTTGACAGCACAAATTCAAAGAGTATTTTTTTATAATAGAAATTATGTTGGCAATGCGGACGATATTTAAGACGCAGATCTCTGTCTTCAACGTCGCTTGTATTTAGACGAGATCATACGTTTTCACATTAGCGTTTAAAGACACATTCACTTTTACATCCGATCTTAAACATCTGATGTGAAAAGGGTATTAGACTCTTTCTTATAACACAAATCTGGCCAGTTCTTTAATATTGCAATGGTGTAATGTTTAGAACAAGCATACATATGAGTTTAAGAAGGCAATTCTTTGTGAAAATGTTCGACATTTTAGTGTTTTTCGTGGTTTTAAAACGATGGCAGAGCTATGGATGATAAAGTAGTGTATCCCACGATGTCAATTGGTTATCTGTGTCGTGTTGTAGAGGGCGTCAGTCCATGAAAACAAAAACACTCTCACACACAGCCATCCAAATAATTTAAACTTTTCATTATCATATGAATATATAATTTACGTTTGATCTGGTGGTGGTAATACACGCGTACACACAGGCATATATATTCTGGTGTTTTAACTTTGCCGCTTTGCTAATCCGGTCGGTATCACTAGCGGTGTCGATTCACATCGAAATCGGTGAATTTAGCGTCGGATTTAGCGGCGCATCGCTCGACGCCACCGTCGTTCTACGTCCCTACATCCCCGTTAGTTCGCTAATCGGCCGCGTGGCGCGCTCGCTTCGCCCCGAACAAAACAGTGAAAACACTGAACTGGATGCGGTTGATGCTGTTTTGTTGGTTGGTGTGAAGTTCACGTTCCCTTTCGTTTGTTTTAACAATTATTCCGTAATAGTTAAATGTCGGATTTTGTTAACTGCTGTTTCGCGTTTGTTTCACCAGATTTTGACGCCGCTGTGTTTTGTTTCGCAAATATCATCATCATTTGAATATTTATTTGGGGTAATTTTATTAAAATAATTAGGAAGTCACTTGTTTTGGTTTATTTTACGAGTTGTATTGTTAAAATGTTTATATGCTGTTTGCCGAACTCCGTTCGCGTTTAATTCTACCATTACACAGTAGAATTTTTAACAAAACACCAAAGCAAAGCTCCCGAAGTAAGCAGGGAAAAAGCTCTCACCACAAAAAGGGAAAACCTTCTCAATATGTCTTAGAAATTCAGGGGAAAGAAATTGAGTAAAAAATGGCTCCGCAAGTAAAAAAGGTTGGGAACCACTGGTCTAGAGAAAATTTGGGGCTTTAATCGTTTAAAACGTTTTGAGATAATGACAATTTTTTGAATGGCATCATTTATCTTATTTCTGAAAATTGTAAAATAAAAAAAATCACAACTCAAAAATGGTTATAGATAGCGACCAGCGGTTAAAATTTTTGGATTCCTTGTAGTTTATTTAGTCTAGAGAAAAATTGGGGCTTTAATCGTTTAAATCGTTTTGAGATAATGACAATTTTTGAATGCCATCATTTACCTTATTTGTGAAAATTGTAAAATAAAAGAAATCACAACTCAAAAATGGTTAGAGATAGCGACCAGCGGTTGAAATTTTTAGATTCCTTGTAGTATATTTAGTCTATAAAAAATTTGGGGCCTTACTCGTTTCGCGTATTTTAAAATTATGACAAATTTTAATATGGCGTGATTTATAGAAATATTCATCTTCGCATGGATATATCTCAAAAACGAAATGCAATAAAGACCTGCGGTTGAAATTTTTGAAATCTTGAGGTCCTAATTTACTTGTAACCAGATTTAGGAACAAAAAATGTTTTTGAAGATTTTAATTTTTTTTAAATTTTTTTTGTAAATTTTGAAAATTGCTAACTAAAAAATGGTTAGGGATATAAATATGCGGCTTGAAATTTTAAAATTCTACTACACTGTTTAGTCTAAGAAAATAATTGGGCTTAAATAAACATATTATTAAGTTTTGTAGGGGCAGTAATCCAAAAATCTTGAAAATGGCCAAAAATCGAAAAAATCGTAATGGGTAGAACTTAAAAAATCGTTATTTTGAAGTAAAAAATGTTTGTCTCCAATTTTATTGAAAATTGGTACAAATATGTATTTTTGGTCAGAGATCAAGAAACTTTGGTCCATTTTGAAGTTTAGGCAAACGTTTTGGGATTATAGGCAAAAAACTGACCTAAATCAGCTCGAACTCAAAAACAAGGAAAGAATGAATTTTAAAAAAAAATTTCGTAATCCTCACCCCATAATTAGCCTAAAACTATATTTTGGCTAAAATCGAAGTCAAAAAAATTTGGACCAAAATTTCCAAAAATTTTGGAAGATTTTTTTTTTTATTTTTATTCGAAAATTGATATACTTATATATTTTTAGCCTAAGATCACAAATATATGGTCAGTTTTGAGTTACGGTCTAAAATTTTGACATTTTCGGCAAAAAAAGTTAAAAAATACAGTCCACAAAAGGCTCAGAACCGATGAAATGTTAGCCTGCCCCTTTTTGTAAACTTTATAAAATAATACTTACGTCTTATCTATCATCTATATCAGCGGTTCCCAACCTGTGCTCCGCAGAGCCCTTACTACTCCGCGTACACTTCTCAGGGGCTCCGCAGCCGTTCCAGGAAATAAAATTAATAAAAATTTAATGAAATCAAAAGTATTAGAAATAAAAAACAGAATCAAAATAATAAAACTGGAAATGACATTCTGAAAGAAAATTGGCCAAGTTGTATGCATGTCCAAGTGATTTCTGACTCTAGCCCAGAGGCAAATTAAGTGGTGGGCGGACTGGGCAGCCGCCCGGGGTTCACGCAGCCGGGGGGGGGGCTACCGAAGTCTATATACAAATATAGGGGAGGTAGGGTCTGATAACCACATTTTAAGAATATTTTTTGTGAATTTTTTTCAAATCTGGTTAAATTTATTCATTTTCAAACTAAGTACATATATAAAGTATGTTTTGAAGAAGATACAAAAAAGTATTGAAGGCAAAATATGGCGAAATGAGCCAGCTGTGCCAAATCTTCTCAGACTCCAGGAAAAAAAATTAGACTTTGCGGTGACCAGCATAACTCGTCACTGGATCATCTGAAATCAAAAATCCAAAAAGATTTTGTTAGTTTATGAGTTTGCCGAGGTAACGACTGAGATATTTTTTTTTTCATGGTTTTTTTTTTATTTAACAATCACAAATATACTCATTTTTAGGTTTCTTTTAGGGGGAATTAATTTTTTTTTTTGTCTTCTAAGCAACGCTAAAAACTGAAAAATCATTTTAAAAATAAAAACTCAACGTCATTACCTCGGCAAACTCGTAAACTAACAAAATCTTTTTGGATTTTTGATTTCAGATGATCCAGTGACGAGTTATGCTGGTCACCGCAAAATCTATTTTTTTTCCCGGAGTCTGAGAAGATTTGCCACAGCTGGCTCATTTCGCTATATTTTGCCTTCAAAATTTTTTTGTATCTTCTTCAAAACATACTTTATATATGTACTTAGTTTGAAAATGAATAAATTTAACGCCGACCGGCGTAGCGTAGTGGTAACACATCTGCTCTGCGTTGCGAAGGTCTCGGCTTCGAATCCCATTCAGGCATGGAAATTTTCTCAAATATAAATTGTCCTGGC
Organism: Liopterus haemorrhoidalis; assembly: GCA_963971575.1. Classification (NCBI taxonomy): domain Eukaryota; kingdom Metazoa; phylum Arthropoda; class Insecta; order Coleoptera; family Dytiscidae; genus Liopterus; species Liopterus haemorrhoidalis. Next base: position 9,600,964 of record OZ020618.1, on the reverse strand, counting down.
TAATTGCCAAAGCAGCAAAGGCCATAAAATTGGACCTTGCTTGGGTTATTTCATTTTTCCCCTTTGGAATGTTAAAATTTAAAATTCCAACAATGAAACCATGGAAACGAATGACATATGTCAAACTTAAATTAATTTTCTTACATATTTTAATGACAAAAAATAAATAAATGGGATTTTTTTTTTTTTTTTATAACATATTTATTAAATATTTCTGTTTACAACTAATTAACAATGTTAGTGATTTAGGCATCGAGATTACACCATCTCATAATCCTAAAATACTTAAAATACTTTTACAAGACTTATAAATTAATTTTATAATTACAATGTTAATTTTGGTAGGAGAAAAAATTGTACAAAACCTACACTCTAGTAATTCGTATTCGAACGCACATCACTCACTTCGCATTTTATTGTCACTGAACTGGTTTATTTCCTTCACTGTAGTAGGATGTGTTTCGTCAGTTTATGTTTATAGCGCTTATATCGTAATTCGTCAAGTTCATAGTCACCTATTTTATTAATCAAGGGGTTATCGTTGATAAGGCACCTGGAGAAGAAATTTTCTGTTAGTTTATGAATAGAGTCCTTTATATATTCCATTTCCAGCTCTTCATGTATCTCCGTTAGCCGTTTGTACCTTGGGTAATTACCGGCTATCCTGAGGCATTTATTTTGTACCACCTGAGTTTTATTGTAGTTGGTTTCTGCGGTATTACTCCACACAGGACAAGCATATAAAAGTGATGGTCTAATAATGGCTTTATATAGCAGTATTTTGTTTGCTTGCGATAATCTGGATTTTTTGTTAAAAACTGGGAATAGTGCACTCATGTTTGCTGTTGCTGTTTGACATATTTTCTTACAATGCTGTGTGAAATTTAATTTGTTGTCCATATGTAGTCCAAGATATTTGACTATTGGTGACCAGCAGACATTTTCACCATGTATTTGTATGTTATTATACATCCGTGGTCTTCTTCTCGTGAATAGGATGGCTTCAGTCTTAGCTTCGTTTATCTTTATTTTCCACTTATCCATGAACTTCATAATTTTTTCAGTTGCATTTTCAAGTCGTTTGACGATGGTGTCTGGTCTCCAAGATCGAGTGAAAATAGCTGTGTCGTCTGCATATAGCGAGTAGTAGACATTATTTACCCTAGGAAAGTCGTTAATGTATATGCTGAAGAGAATCGGTCCAAGGATTGATCCTTGTGGTACGCCTGCTTCTATTTTCCTTGTGGTGGACTTGCATTGTCCTATCATTACTTGAAATCTTCGGTCTTGAATGTAGGAATTTATCAGATGTATCAAGTATGGTGGAAAATGCATTCTGATAAGTTTTAAGATTAAACCTTTGTGCCAAACTGTGTCGAAAGCTTTTTCTATATCCAATAGTACCATTCCTGTATGCTTATTTAGATTAAATCCGTCGGTGATACTGTCCACTAATCTTGCTAGTTGGGCAGTAGTCGAGTGTCCTTTTCTAAAACCGAATTGTTCGGGAATTATTAAATTGTTGGCTGTAAGGTGATCATTAATTCTCTTCAGGTATATCTTTTCGGCTACTTTGCTTAGGGTGTTTAATAAGCTGATGGGTCTGTAACTGGAAGGAATATCAGAGGGTTTTTTCGGTTTTTTTATGGGCACTAATTTTGAATGTTTCCATGTTGATGGGAAGTGAGAATGTATGATAATATGATTTATTATTTTGGTTATGAGTACTATTGCTTTGGTGGGAAGTTGTTTTAAAAGTCGGGAAGAGATGTCATCGGGTCCGGGTGCTTGCCTATTTTTTAGTTTTTTAATTGTGAATTTGACTTCAGTCGGAGTTGTTATGTCTACATGGTCTGGTACTACTGGATGTGCTTTCAGGTAATTTCTGACTTCAAGACAAACTTTTCTCGTGTTCTGTATTGTTCCTAGGTCAACATTCTGTTTGTGTACTTTCTCAAATTGGTCAGCTAAGATGTTAACTTTCTCTACGGCTGAGTAACTATAGGTGTTATTGTTTTGCAGAGGTGGGATGAGAGTAGTTTTCTTCATTATTGTCTTGGTAATTTTCCACAAGTTTCCATTTTGAGGTTGCAAGGTTGACAAAAAATCGTTCCATTTGCTGTTGCGAGTTTTTGCAACCACCTGTTTAACCAAGTAGTTTAATTTGTTGTATAGAGTTTTGAAAAGTTTATTTCTGGTCATTTGATGTTTTTTCCTGAAGTAATTTTTTAGTTGAATCAGAGCTTTCGTGTTGTCAGGTAAATCTACGTGGTGTTTTGTAATTTCTTCCGTTGGTATTGTGTTTTTTGCGGCTGTGCGGATAACAGAGGTGAGTGTGTCCAGAAATGTATCGATATCTTGAGGAGTGTCAATAGAAGCGTCATAAGGAATATTACTTTCTATTTCTCTTTTAAATCCTTCCCAGTCAGCTTTGTTATACTGGTATACTATTTTTTTCAAGTTTTTAGCAGGGATTTTGCCGATTTTAATATATACGGGATTGTGGTCGGAGCTGAGTATAGATTTCGTTACTGGTTGTGACACTGTCAAGTTGCTTCTTGTTATTGCTATGTCCAAAACACTGGGTTGTCCTCGTCCGTTGGTTGGGTAGTAGGTTGGCTCATCAGGAGCGTGAATTTTTATGGAGGGATTTTGGAGTTGAAAGTTGTACAACAATCTTCCATTTTTGTTACCATTGTGACAGTTCCATGATACATGTTTGCAATTCATATCTCCTATTATAATTGTCTTGTTATTAATTGCTAGAAAGTCATAAAAATCGTTCGTCAGAGGTGTTTTCGGAGGTATGTATACTGATATAAGAAATATTGGGTCAGTGTCCGTGTATATTTTCAAACATACAGCATCAATTTCTTGTCTAACTCCATGAAGTGGATATTCTTCATGTTTGATATTACGTTTTATCAGTATTGCCGTTCCTCCACCATCGCTGTTTCTGTCTTTCCTGTATGTGTTGTATCCGTTGACTTTTAATTTATGTTTTTCATCTAGGTGTGTTTCGGAGATAGCTATTACATCTATCGGTTCTACGCTAAGTTCATGCTCTAGCTCATGGATTTTGTTTTTAATGGAGCGGGCATTCCAAAACATTATTTTTAGGTGTTTATTGTTAGCAGCCATAATTATCCAAAGAATGAAACTGCAAAGTCAATTAGTATCATAAGTTTGCTCACTCCATCTGGGGCGGCGTTTATTTTAGACATCAGGTCTTTAATGTTTTTGACTATCTTTTTTAAGTCAAAATTTTGTACTAATGATTTGAGAAGTGAAATTATATCACTTAAACCATTATTGGTGGAACTATTTTCATCACTGGTATTACGTGCAGGCCATGTTGGTGTTTGGTTAACTTCAGGACGTGTACTTCTGTTCAAGGGAGGAAATGAAGTTTTTGTAAAAGTCGGTGGTCTAGTGATGTGTCTTGGTTGTAACCTGTTGAATATAGGTCTTTTAACACATTGATTGAAGTTAGCGGTGTGGTTTTCACCGCAATTTGCGCAGGTGGGTGGTTCAGTAAGTGGTTTCTTGCAGTCCTTGGTAACATGCAACTGACCACATTTTACGCATCGTGGGGTTTTTGTGCAATTTTGCGCAATGTGTCCAAATGACTGGCATCTGTAACATTGAGCTGGACCGTTTCTTTTTAGTTTCTCCCACTGTATCACACAATAACATACTTTTTTATGTTGTACAATGGTTTTTATGTCAGTGCCCTTTTCGAAAGTGGCCATATAAAGTGGATAGGCGTGAATGATTTTATTTTGTTCTTTCCGTACTATTTGCTTGATTTTGAGTACAGGCAGTTTTTTGTTCTTTAAATCCTCTTCAATTTCATTTGTTGATATGTTCGGCGGTAAATTCCTAATCATTAACTTAACGTCCCTTTCATTATATGGGGTTCTGGTAGTGTATTCAATATTAGATTGATCTAGTTCTTTTTTAACCTCGTTGAAGTCTAATATGTTTTTGGTTAATATAATGATTCTACGACCTTTAAATTTTAACTTGATTTCTTCGTTTAAATTAGCTTCCAATTTTTGAATAGTACTTACATGGTTTTCGAAGTAACTATAAACTATTATAGGGGGTATTTCTCTTTTCCTCCTTTGCGGACGGACACTCCTAACTTCTTTTTCTTCATCTGAACTACAGTCCTCCTCTTCACTTAACGCACCATACGGGTTATCGGTCGGAATATTGTACCTCTGCTGCAAGTTGGTTTTTTTTCACATTGGGCTTAAGTACGTCATCGGCTGGCCTTTTTCTTGATCCGGATGGGATTGATAAGGGATCTATGCCCTTAATAGACATGTTTTTTTCACTCAAAATTCAACTGGTACAATATATTTATGGGTTGCATAAATATATTGCACATTGCTGCTACCAGCTACAGGCAGTAGCGTGGTTTCAACTGGTTTTTCACTGGTCACTACACTTGTTTATACGATGTGTACACTACAAGAGTTGTCACAAGACTGAATAAATGGGATATTTGTATTAAGAATGACACAAAAAATCAAAATATAAAGAAAATGACATTTTAAAATGATATTAACCTTAACCAAAAAATGTTTGTTGCAAGTATGATTTACAAAGCTTAAACAAAACGGCTGAAAAGCATTATTTAAACGATGAAAGTAACTAGATTGCAAAATCTAGTTCCGCCTAATCGTTTGGAACAGACTTTACTATTAATTTCCAAAACTTTTCCTATTTCGTCCCACACTTTATTTATTTTCCTAATATTCTTGTAATCAGGATGTGCTAAGTCATACAAAATTAAATGATCCTTTACTGATCTATGATATTTTCTGTTAAATTATCTATTTTCGACATTATTTTCTTAAATATATTCACTCTGTGGTATATAAACAATGAATATCGCGCGGCCTAACGCAACTTGTCGAGTTTGGCCGCCAGTGTTTGGTGATCGCCAGACTGAACGCTGCAGTCGGTGGCGTTCTCAGATAGCGGAACGCTTGTATGTGCGTGGTCTCATTGTATTGTATAGGTTGCGTTAGGCCGCTCCATTATCGCCACCGTGGCCGCCACCGCGGCCGCGTTGGTGTGTGGAATCCTTAACTCATCTTTAGAGTTCGACTTCTTATGAAATAGGTCTTAAGTAAAAACTCTTGTACAAATCTGGCAAAACATCAGAATATTCGAAAATCTTTTTATAAGTTTCCAATTTGTTTTAATCAACGCAATATGTGATAAAACTAGTTACTATCAATTGTTATGCTGAGTGTCGTAGACCAATATTCAGATAATTATATAAAATTTCATTTCAAAGTTTGAAGAGAATTAATAAAAAATTAAAATCATTTATAGACGTCCAAATTTTTTAATTACTCCGATATTAAATCTTCACTTCTTAAATTAAATTCTTTGTGAACTGTATCATTATATAATTTTCTTGGAATTTGACATGAGTGATAAGGGAATTTTTCCTAAGTAACAACCCCTAATTACATGATTACCCCAGTGGAAATGTCTAAATCACCCCCAGCTCGCTAACAACTACAAGCCTTTCGCGTGATCGTTTAATTAGTCTGCCATACACATCATGGGCCCATGTAAAATACACTAATATTACTATAATAAGTTAACCATGAGCGTAGAATTAGGGGTAAAGTATCAATAAACCATTTATAGTGATAAGACCTGAAAAAAATCTATTGCGGCAAATAAGGCTTTTACAACACTTTTCCACCTTACTGCAGGCTCTCACAAGCTTGATTTCAGGGCAATCTCAGATCAAAAGCCTATTTACAAATCGAAAACACTATTAGAGATAGTTTTTGTTGAGTATATACAATACAAATTAGTAAAAATTGTTAATTATTGTTCATTTGGGTGTATTAGGGATGGGAAAAAATCATCGATGTATCGAAAACATCGATGTTTGTTTTAAAAACATCGATGTTTTTACCATCGATGGTCAGATGGCGATAATATCGATAAAACATCGATGTCTACTACCGATGTCGATGTTTCAACTTTGAAATTCAGAAACTACTGCTAAAGCGCTCGAATCTTAAAATTTTAATTTTTATTAATATTAGTACACAAAATATAAGCGCTATCTATTGTGACATAACAATACTAATAGAGTTAGTTCTTATTCTTTTTAGCAGTTAGCAGAATAAGTATTGGGAAATATAATTATAATTTATTTATTAATAAAACTATTATTAGGATTATTATATTATAATGTTAGTGTAAAATAAATATTAGGATTGCTATGAGTGTTATAAAAAATGTAATATGGATTTCATCTTAAAAAAGTGAAAAAAAATGTGTATGACAGTATGTTATTTTTATGTTAAATAATATACAATTAACATTAAGATTACTATATTAGTATTATAATAAAATGCAATATTTCATTTTAAAAATGTAAAAATAGTAGGAACAAATTAGGATTATTATATTGGGTAATGTTAATGTGAAATTAATTACTATTAAAAAAGATTGATATTTCTATTTAAAAATCTAATAAATGCTTTTTGTGTATTATAAGTTACTTTATCGTATTTTCGTATTTTATTTATTAAATAAAGCCTATATAATATAAATAAATATCTTTTTTTTAATATTAATAAAACATCGATGTATCGGAAACATCGATGTTTTTCCTTCGATGTTTTTTCAACATCGATAGTAAGGCGCCGATGTTAACATCGATATTAAACATCGATGTTTTGCCTTCGATGTACAAGCCTAGGGTGTATAAATCTTAGCTATGCTAAAAGGAAGTATCAGCTTGCAGCAGAAAATATTAACTGTCTTGTACCATTTCAAGCGTAATGGCTCGGTTACACGATGCAACTAACTTGCACAAGTCAGAACTTGCACAAGTAACTGGCATCGTGTAGACGTACATTCAGTACTGGTGCCAGTACTGGCACAAGTATCTCATGCAAGTCAAGTGAATAGAAGCCGTTCCTATTTACTGACACAAGTAGCCGTGCAAGTGACTATTAAAAATGACCGCCATGAACAGCTGATTTGTTCTGGATACAAAAACGTTAAATATACTTAAAATGTTCATAACAAAGTGGTCTGTGGACACCACAAGTATATTTGATTTTATAAATAGTTTTTGGTGTAGAATAATTTTTGTTTACGGGTGTAAAAGACGTATGCAACATAAAATAAGGTTAAACATCGAAAATTGGCGCGTTATAAAGACTGTTTTACGCATCAAAAATAATTGCAAGCATTTATATTTTACAGTGTATTTCGGGTTCTTTGCAAGGTTACTTAAATCTTTTACTGGCATACGTGTAAATGACAAAACGACTTGTGCAGGTACTGGCACAAGTACTTGTGCCAGTACTTGCACAAGTTACTGGCTGCGTGTAACCGGGCCATTAGTATTTTACTGTATTGGTAATTTATTTTGATTTATTGACACTTTTACCTATTGAAAAGCATATTATTTTTGTTATAATGTTATACCTTTTCTAAAATATACAACAAATTATATTTTAGAAAACATATTACTCTTTTAAGTCTTTGTAACTATCAACAAATTATGTCCATATTTAAAAAGATTATGTTTTTGCATCTCTAGTAATTTTCAATATATTTATTTAATGTTTTTGTAATATTAACTGGTAATCCTTCCTGTTGAAAAAATATCTAACTACACCAATGTAATTACATATATGTGCATGCAATTTCATCAAACAAACATTAACAAACTGACAATCTTAGACAAATCAAGCTTCGCGCAATAATTAAAACTATCAGTGGCGCCTACTCTTAATGAGGTGTCGGAAATAGTAACTAAAAGTTGAAAATTAAACGCTTTTTGCACACAAGTTTTCTATGATTGTCAGTTGTTTTAGTAACAAAATCTAATTAATGTTCTGTTTATTACTCACTCACGATCAAGAAGGCTTAGACAGCTATAATAATTAAGTGGTTTTTTGATGCTTACCTGAAAACAAAAGAGAATTATTAATAAATTGCACGTAAGAGGAAACTATAAAGGGAATTAGTAGGGTCAGGGATTAACATATTAAACTATTAAGAACATAGTTTGAAAAGAAAAATTATTTTAAACAATTTACAACAATTATAATACAAAGGGTTCTCAATGTCAACGTGGATACCATACTGGGATTCCACCCCTTCGTTAATTCTTCATTATCTCTTCAATGGGATAATGTAGGTGAAGAATGCAACAGCAAAACAACAATCACTTTTACACAATCGGTTTATTAACAACGAAAACCAATACGCAATCAAATTCTTTATTTAAACAATATTTGCTATTCATCTTTGTACAGTACTTGACTGAAACACAATCAGATCACAACTGATTAGCTGAGTCTTAATAACTCACATTTCAATTCGTAAATTCTCAATTCAAGTCTCATTAAACATTAAAAACTATCTTAATCTTTTTGATTCTGTTAATACTGTGAGAGCCGCAGTAAAGAAAACTTGCGCTAGGGGCAGAGCCATGTTTTGGCGCCCTTGGTAAATAAAAACAAGGTTCTTACCTCTCAAAATTTAAGTGATGAGCAAAAAAAAAAAGGTCTTCACCTCCCAAAATTCAAGTGATGAGCAAAAAAAAAGTCCTCATCTTTCTTCACAATAGCGCCCCTTAGCAAGCCCGTCAGCGCCCTTTTCCTTAGTGCGCTAGGGGCCGTCGCCCCCTCCGCACCCCTAACTGCGGCTCTGAATACTGTTAATAACAGGGTTTCGAACCGTTATTTTTTTCGTTTCGGTTTTCGTTCCGGTTCAATTAAAAAAATATATATGAGTTCGGTTCCGGTTTTCGTTCCGGCAAAAATAACCGTTTTTTTTCGGTTTTCGGTTCAGTTCCGAGTGATAAATTTGTAAATGTCTTTATTTGTATTAGAAATTTATTTTCTACTATAATTTAGAAGAACATTTTATTCCTTATTTTGTAATAATCATACCAAGGCCAGGGGGAAATTCTTGGCGTTCACCCCCCACCCCCCCGAAATAATAGAAACGCATTTTTTTTTTACTTCTCAGTTCAAAAAATTACGATTTTTTTCTGCTCATCAGTTTAAAAAACAATCTTAAATAAAATGTATTTTACATTCACTCACATAAACATTATCTAAACCGAAATAAACAGATATTTTTTTTCGGTTCAGTTCCGGTTTTCGTTCCGACAAAAATAACGGTTCTTTTCGGTTTTCGGTTCAGTTCCGGTTCGAAGCCCTGGTTAATAGTACTTCGGCGTCGACATATATATATATATATATGAGAGAATCTTTTACGGCTTTCGCAGCCTTTCGGATCATCTTTGCCAGGCGTCTCTATCTCTCCTGCCACCTTCTTGGAGACCTATCCATTGCTCCATACACATCTTCCAGGAGCTTTGAGGTCTACCAGGTCTTCTGCGATCTTCTGGCATTCACATTCTTCGTCACTCATTTTGGCTTTAATCGCTTCATTCCGTACGTGCTCAAACTTCGAGATACCACAACTATTCGGAAGAATAGGATTACATGGATTTCTGGAAATCTATTTCCAAAGCAGTTAATCTCTCTTTGTTCCTCTTATTTAGCTCCCAGACTTCCGATCCATATGTGCTGATGCTTTCTAATCTGGTCTCCGTAAATGGTTTTCTTGGTTTTTGTAGTATTAATCAATCTAAAGGGAATAGTTTAGTTGTTTTGCAACTCAGGTGTAATAAAAAATTTCTATCAAAATCTATTTTCGTTCGGTAAAGATTGTCCTGTTCAATATTTTTGCTTTGTTTAGTTGGTGTACATTCCCTTAACAGCTATGTAAAGTAGGGGTCATGTAGGTTTTTTATTGGTTCGTAGAAAAATAATTGCTATTTTACAGAACTACAACTGTTGTTTCAAATTATTAAAAAGAAGAACTTGAAATATTGGCCATGTACTGCGTAATAATAAATACCATTTATCACCGTTAATAACGAAATGAAAGAGGCAAGAGATCAGCAAGAAGGCAACGAATATCCCGGTTGTGGGACTTGAGATGGTGATTCGGAACGTTAAGCATAGATTTTTTCAGGACGGTAGCATCCAAGGTGAAGTGACCAACGATCGAAGCGGAGATGGCACTTGAACAAGATAGAATACTAATTTTATTTCAGATTGTTAGTTTCGTATAAGAAACTCGAATTAGGCCTAGGTCGAGTCAAAACAACATACAGAAACAAATGGTTTTAACTTGAATTACGAATAACTGCTAAAACAATTAGGTCGTTCTTTAGCAACCAACCATTAATCTAAGTAAGTACATAGGCTGTAATAGGCGCTAGTAGCCACAAATTCTGTGCGCCAAAAACTAACTAACTTTAAAAAGTTGCAACACATATAATTTAAATTGTTTTATTTCAAAAATAATGTGGCACTGTGTCTAATTTTTAGTTATTTTTATGTTGCGGTGTCTGTAATTTTCTAAATTATAAACCAACACTTGATTTTTTCAGCTGTTATTGGGGGGCAGATGTTTTTGTTAAAACCATGTCGACAGAAAAGAAAAAGGGGAAGTCTAAATTAACTCAAACTTCCGGTACAATTTGATTGCATTTTCGAATTAAATTCATTTTTTTTAATGTACTTTTATTATTGCAGTTCGCCCAGTGAAAATAATAGCTATACGTTCTTTTAAACACCTTTTATTGCAAATAATTATGTAAATAATTATTTTAATACGTTTTGAACGGTAATTTGGTACCGGACTCGATTATACAGGCTTATTTTGTTGAACTTTACAGTAACAATTAATTCGTAACATTTTGTTACAATATTACTTTGGTAATTTCCGTTTTCAAAATTACTCCAAAATAAAGTTAAATTAAAATTACAATTTTTCGTTTCAACTTGAGGCAAAACCTAGTTTTGCATCTAGGTTGGATGGATCCAAAGAGTGACAAGTAACTCATCACTCAATAACTTCGTAGGATGACATATATATGGCGCCACTATTGACAATTCTATATGATTTTTAGGAAGTACCAACCTTCAAACGATACGTGTCGAAATTTTATGACAATCTGACGTTTAGTTCACAAGTTACAATGGTTTTAGTGACTTTTGTAATTTTCAAGACAATGGAAAAATCTGAATTTCGTGTGTTGATAATGCATTGCTTTTTAATGGGAAAAAATACCGTTCAAGCAAAGCAATGGCTTGACAAGTATTATTCGGACTTTGCTCTATCGAAACAAATGGTAGAGAAATGGTTTGCTGATTTTAAACGCGGCCGTACAAACACCGATGATGCTGAACACTCTGGTCGCCCAAATTCGGCAGTTGTTCCAGAAAACATAAAAAAGTCCACAAAATGGTTTTGGCCGTAAATTGAAGTTGCGTGAGATAGCTGACACCTTATAGATATCAGAAGGCAGTGTATTCACTATTTTGCATGAACATTTGAGCATGAGAAACCTTTGTTTGAAATGGGTACCGCGTTTGCTCACAGTCGATCAAAAACAACAACGCATCGTCGATTCAGATCGCTGATTTGAGCTGTTTCAGAGCAATAAAAAGAATTTTTTCATGCGGTATGTGAGAATGGATGAAACATGGATCCATCACTACACTGTCAAAGCGCCAGTCAGCTGAGTGGACAGCAAAGGATGAAAAACATCCAAAGCGACTAAAAACGCACATATCAGCTGGTAAGGTTTTGGCCTCCATATTTTGGGATGAGCACGGTAATTTATTCATCGATTACCTTGAGAAAGGTAACAATTAATAGCGAATATTATATGGCGTTATTGGTGCGTTTGAAGGAAGAAATTGCGAAAAAAACGACCCCAAATGAAGAAGAAAAAGTACTCTTTCACCAAAACAATGCATCGTGTCACAAGTCGATCGCAATAAGGGCAAAATTGCACGAATTGCACTTTGAATTGCTTCCCCATCCACCGGATCAGGCTCCAAGCGACTACTACCTGTTTGCAGACCTAAAAAGAAGGCTCCAGGGAAAGAAATTTGGCTCCAATGAAGAAGTGATTGCCGAAACTGAAGGGTATTTTGAGGCCAGAGATAAAGCGTTCCACAAAAACATCGAAATGTTAGAAAAGGGTTGGAGTGATTGTAACACTCTTGAAGGAGACTATATTGATGAATAAAGTCGAATTTCGCTTAGAAGTTCGCTTGTTGTTTTATTAGACATCCTACGAACTTATTGAGTAACGTGGTAGTGTAGGTAGCCCTCGGTTTACGAGGATTCCATTTACGCCAATTTACAAATTTAGTTTTGCATTCCTTATTTGTCAAAACTGTTCATTGTTGATACTGTAAAATTGGAGTTGCGCTGTTATTGCACCGAGCCCTTTAATTTTAAGACAATCATGTCCCTTAAAAACGTGTTTTTGTAGTGATGGGGGGGAGGTTCAATCCAGTGATCCTCCTGGATGCGCTCCTGGTAACAATAATCACAATTAAGTGAGTAAAAATCTGAATATTAAAAACTGAAATCAATCTATCTTATCAAGAATATAATCTTAAATTCAGTTGAAAATAATGAAGTCGAGAAACAAAGTTAATTGTAAAATTAACCAACAATTAACCAGAAGCAAACATAAAACACAAGTTTTAACTACAGTTAAATCAAGTAAACTGATTTGTTTCTTGCAATCAAATAATGTTGGAATGTTCGAAATCAAAATAGGGAATAAAAGATCACAATGACCGTGTCGAATAAGGAATTATATTTTAATGAAAGAACTGCGCAGGTGTGTGGAAACACGTGCCATTTCAGAAACAAAACATTGATAAAACGAAGAAGGGAGTATTTTATGTCCGTTCAATTGTTTTAGACAAACGACTGTCGACTGACCAATCAAACTATTCGATTATTAAGGATTAGTGACGCGCCGGATTTGAATTGAATGCACATTATTGAATGCCATTCTATTGAACGATTCAGCGCTTTTTCATTTTATTTACCTGACTTTAATCTTCAACAACCTTAAAAAGAAAAATATCCAATCATCAACCTCTATTTCATGTTGTAGGTTGTCTTTAACAGAACAATCAAGAAAATGAACTAAAAAATGATTTGAATATGCTACGAAATATTTACTGAACAAGAACTACATCAGAAAGAACCAAATTAAGACTGTTCAATTCTAATGAATGAAAACAATTGAAATGAATTCAATTGAATCATGGACATTGACAAATATTATTATTACAGCAGTAAGAGTTGAAACTACGAGGTGTGTAAATTAAGTAACCGGACTGGCAACGTAGCGTTTGATCTGGAAACATTTGGGAAGCGGGACTTGGAGGGGTGGCAGGTGAACATGTTATACGCCTTCATTGAACACGCTAGAGTAATTTTAGCGATTAGCGTAGCGATTTTTTTCGTGAAACAGTTTTCTTTAGTGCGTTCTAAAAATGAATGACATTCATTTCGAGCAACGGTGTGCTATCAGGTTTTGGTTCAGACTTGGGCACAATGCAATGGAATCTTTTGCAAAACTTCATCAAGCCTACGGAAACAGTGCTTTATCAAGGACCCAGGTTTTTTTGGTGGTTTAAGGCATTTTCAGAAGGAAGAGAGATGATTGAAGATGAATCACGCAGCGGAATGCGTTCATCTTCAAAAACTGATGAAAATATCGACAGAATCCGAGTTCTTGTGCGTTCAGATCGTCGGTTGACAGTCAGAATGATCGGGGAAGCGTTGAGTTTGACTCACACTATCGTTCATCAGATTTTGACCAATTAATTGGGGAGGAGGCAATTCGCCTTGTCACAATTTCAATAAACAAGTTTTTGGCTAGTAAAACCATTCCTGTGGCTCCTTATCCCCCTTATTCTGACTTGAGTCCTTGTGACTTATTCTTATTCCCAAGATTGAAAAATCACCTCAAGGGACGTCATTTTGGGACACTCGAAAACATTTAAACGTCCATAACCGAACAGCTGAAAGTTATTCTAGTATCCGCGTTCCACCACTGCTATGAGGATTGGAAGAACTGTCTCCAGCGCTGTATGGCTTCCCAAGGAAGATATTTTGAGGGAGACAATATTGAATTGTAATTCGATTCGAATAAAAAAAATTTAGGCCGAGGTGCTATGCTCCACGGGGGAGTAACAGGAACATATAATCCCCAAATAACAAAAATATAATAGATAAACCAATCAAAAATGATATATTATTATTGAATTTATAAATTTCTACGTTTATTGAATGGTTACAAAATTTCAATTGAGATGGCCTGCTGTATTTTTCTAGGAAAATTAATTTATTAAACTTTATTATACAACTCCGAGAATTCTTTCTCAGAATTTAAATCAATAGTTTCAGAATTACCGTATTTTAACTTTATTTACTGCATCTTTCTATTTATTTTATCATGAATTAGCGCTAAATAAATTCAATTTACATTAAAAAATAAAGTTAAAATAAACAAATCTAATTTGTAAAGCCTCTTACACACCTAAGAAATGAACATAAATGAGCACACACTACGAACACAAACAAGAAACGAAAAATAAAAGAAAACTATCCAGATGCCATAAAAAATGCCAAATGTTGTCATACATCATAACGGGTGATCAATATGGATTGTCCTGATCTATCACTCCGTTTTGGATACTGGGAAATGTTAGTATTAAAGGTAATTAAGCGGCTGAAGTTGGCTCCAACAAACCTACGATTTCTGTGAGTTTCATATTTCCAGATGATACAAAAAGTCATCTGAAACATTTGGTATTAACCAGATGGCAAAATGATTGGAGTAGCACACAAAATGTGAAGTTGAGACAAATTAATGGAGACATTAAACCATGGGTTTCCTCCTGCAGGATTAACCGCGGTGAGAAAAAACCGCCAGCACACACCTCCGTCACTGTTGGTGGACTCATGGAACCTCCTTCGAGGTGAAGAGCCTCTTATTTGTGAGACGTATAACACAGATTTGTCTGTGGTACACATTTTAACTCAGTGTGCATAGTTCGAGGTTATCGGGGAGAGGTTGTCCTGTGACTCATATACAGGATACTCTTCCTGAAGAAATAGAACTTATTGTTTTATCTAAATACTTCCATTTATTTGTGTTATTATTCTTGTCTGCGCTATTCGATGGTAATTGGCTCCTCTATAGTTCCTTATCATCACCCTGCGTCTGTTAAATATTTGGAACAAACTTTTATCATATTTATTTGTGTTTGTCCGTGTAAGGTTTCTGTTATGTCTACGTCTATAGCACGATATTTATTTATATATTGTTCTTTTTTTTTTTACAAAAGATGTTTCGGCTTCTAGGTCATTAGCATTACATATATGTTAGGTTAATTTGTACAATTTTTGTTTAATATATATTTTATAAAATATGATAGTATATCACAGATATAATTAGGTTATATATAAGGTTAGGTTATTTATATTTTGTCGTACAAGTTTATGTCTTTGAGGTAGTCCGTTATATTTAGTAGTTTTGATGTATTGCTGAGAGTTTCTTTTATGTCTAATGGTATTTGGTATGTCTGTCGCTCGGTAGTGTATTTTACACAGTCTATAATAATGTGTTTTACTGTTAGTGGTGTCTGGCAAGTTTCACACTGTGGTCTGTCTTCTTTTTGGAAGATATACCCGTGTGTCAGTCGGCAATGTCAGAATCTAAGTCTAATGATTATTTGGTCTTGTCTTTGGTCTAATGTCTCCCAGGTCTTTGTTTGTTCTTTTATTTGTCGAAGTTTGTTGTTCGTCGTTTGGGTCCATTTATTTTGCCAGGTGTCTTGGATTTTGTTTGTTATGTGGTTCTGGAAGTCTTCGGTTTCTGTACTGATTTCGATGGCAGTCTTATTTGTGGCTTTCTTAGGTGTTTTATCGGCCATTTCGTTGCCCATGATTCCAACATGAGCCGGTGTCCATATAATTTTGGTATTTATATTGTTTTGTTCGTGGGCCGAATGGAGGTATTCTTGTATTTTGATAAGCCGTTTGGTTTTCAGGTACATCTGCTGAAGAATCACACTAAGCGAATCGGTACATATAAGATATGTGGTGTCTGTTTGTCCATTTTTTTTTTATATATACTCGGCCGATACTGTAGGTTTCTGCCGTGAAAATGGATGATGGCTCTGGTAGACGGTACATTTTGATGTTGTCATTCATTTATTGTTTTATTAATTCTGTTAATTATAGTCTAGTCAAAGATGGGCTGTGTTAAGCGCAAATAGCCAACGTTGCAGTGCGCCAAAAATTTAACTAACTAACCTATGAAAGGTTAGAAGGGTTTCAAATGCAGTTCGATGTTATTAACTAATTTTAAGAACTATAGTGCTTAACCATATCCTTAATATATTTAGTCTACCATTCAAAAATAAAAGTCAACTCTCATGATTTAATAGTTGGTATATTAAAATTTAATTCGCGCCACTGAACAGTGTATAGTAGCGTAAAGTATGACCAATGGCTTTCGTGACTTGGGAGCTATTTTGTCAAAATAATCCGGGTCTAAAGGTACGCTGTGATTTTCGTAATGATTGTGAATGTATTTATTATACTCGGACCTCCGTCGACGTTGTGACGCATTATTTACTTCAATAATTGTTTCGGATTATCGAGTAATGAACCGTATACTACGCATTTTGTTCTGTTCATTCGCAAATATTAATAAAGTCTGACAAGAAAATTTTGATTTGTAGATTGATTATGATAAGAAATTAAAAACAAATACCTGGATACGCATTAAAACCCGTGTCAATGATGTTGATAATCATATTGTCACGTGGGTGGCAATTCCTAGTTTAACAATAGATTTTATTAAATAACTAACAGGCATGCCCGCTGTCAATCCCCCATTTTGTCGCCCCGTTTTTTTGATTTAACCATATTACTCCTGAATGTACACAGATTAAAAATATGGTCACGAAACCTGGAAATATGATGTCTAAGCTCAACTTGGTCTGTTGCGCTAATGATGACGATGATGATAAAAATAGTATCAAAGGCCATGAAAGAGTTTTAACCCAAACATTTTTTTTATACCTACATATAATATTGGTATAAAAAGTTGAAATTTTTTTGTGTTATTATTGAACTTATTGATACATTATAAAAAATACAAAACAATATCCAATATTTTCATAAAAAATTATAACATTTCTGTTTTGAAATATAAAAACGTACAAATTTTAAACAAACATATTTTGATCCTGTATTTTTCTAAAAATATATTTATTTTTTTGTCTTAACATACACCTACATTATAACAATCGATATTGTAACAAACAATGGCATTTTGAATTAAATAAAACATGATTTTTTCACTACCAAGTGGTGAAAATTCATCACATACGAGAAACAGACATGTCGGTCGCTGATACCTTTATGTTTTCTCCGATCAAATTTTAAATAGAAATCCTTCTAATTTGTACTAAATTTGTATAAATATCAATTTTGGGATAGGGAGTGTAAAGAAATATTGCACTCAAAAATGGTAAGCCGCAATAATGCAGGTTATTTTTGGGATGTACGGTTCAAAATATAAACAAAGATATGCACATTATTTATTTATTTTTTATGCACATTTTGAGCAGAGAAAAAAAAAGTCAAGATCTTTTAAAGATACTCCTTTCAATATTTTCGATTTTAGTCATTTTTGGGTTTGCCGATTCATATTAGATAATAAAATTGTCCTATTAAGATTTTTTTTCCATTTTGTGTTTTTGTGATTGGAATGTTGCATAAAAAATTGATGTGAAGTATGAATTTTTCATATTTCAGGATTTTGTAGGTATTTAGTAAAAGTTAAGAAATTGTGGGCTACATATTAAAAATCATAAATTTCGATAACTTCTGAAAGAATAATCCATGTTCTTCCTCAAAATCTCAAAACTTAAAAGCATACTTCAGATAAGCTCGTATCTCCAGATCCAACTATAGTTACCCAGTTCTTCAGTCAGTCAGATAATTTTTTATTATGGGTCATTCCATGTCAAGTGGTCTGATTTCAGAGAAGTGCCCTGCTCGACCATCACGGATTTCGATGAAATTTTGTATGGACATTCACACATGTCCCCAACGAACATTGGTAAAGTTTTACGTTCATCCACGCAATACTTGCTGAGATTTAGTAATTCGTTTGACCCCATACCGCAGCCTTCTATGGTATGACTCCGAGATTTCGGCAACTTTGAGACACAGTATCTCTGGCAATATTTTGTTGAGAGAAACAAAACTTTGCCATCTTGTACAACTTTTTGCGCTCTATTAAACAAAATAATAAACAAATCTTCATGAGCGATTTCCGTGAAGAAAATTTGGGTGAAACTTGGCCTAAAAAATTTGCAACTCGAAAAAATTTTAAAGTTAGGCTTTTTATACCTCTGAAAGTAAAGGTACGATAAACGTGAAATTTTGTACATAATAACGTATCAATACAAGGTTAACGAACATAAAATTTCACACTCCTAATATTTTTCATTAGTTCAGTAATTGAGTGTAAAGTTGATGATTTTTGTGAAAATGCCAAATACAGGGTATATTTAGCCCACTTTTACAAAAATATATCTTCTGGAAACTGTTTTAAATTATTTTCATTAGAAAGAGCATGTTTTAAACCCCCTAAAAAAGTAGGATTGGTTTTTCATCCCTGGTATGCCTGTTGTACTATTCCGGTTCACACCAGTGTACATTACTTAGAATTTTTTCAGATTTTTAGTTTAAACTATCTGGGCTACAGGGTGTGGGACAAATTTTTTTTTGCACAATTTTGGCAAAAATCCTATCGAAATAATTTATTTTGCAAAAATAAAATTTTGATCGTTAATCCACGTACTTTCATTTCATACCCTACTCAGAATTAAAAAAAAAAATTTTTTTTTCGATGGGCACATATTTTTTAATATTTTTAGGGGGGTATGTTTTTTAGATGTTTTAGTATTTTCCTATGTGCGGGTCAAAGAGTTGTATAAGCATGCCACATTTCAACTCTCTAGGTTTAGCCGTTTGGCTACAATTTTTACCGAACAGACAGACAGACAGACAGACAGACGACATAATGACGGTATAAGGTTTTTTGGTCATACCTACAAAACCATAAAAAGAAATAAAATAAATAAATAAATAAAATCAAAATTTTACAAAACAGTTTTTGTTTCATAATGTCAAAAGAGCCCGGGAAATCATTGCCTTTTCATGGAGTTTACGAGGTCAATATCAATGGCAAGAAAATTCAGTGAAAAGAGAATGAAAAACTCCGTTTTTCCGCTCTTTCTATCCCTCTTATAACCATTGAATACATAAAATAATCCGTTCCCTGAGCGATGAATCAGTCTCCAGGCATTGTAACCCAATATTTATATATGTAGATGGTAGCAATGCGCGCGCACGTATATTTAAATTTAATTAGCTTAATACATGACGGTTGCATTAGTTACGTTGGTACGTTAATTACTTGATTAATTAAATGATTAATCAATTGATTGGTGTGCCCGTAATTAGTTCTAATTGGAATCCCGAGTCGGTAGTGTCCGTAGCGGCCACGATAAGCGCTGCTGTCGCTGCTTCGCCCGGATGGACAAAATGGAGATATGGTAACATATACCTAGTTATGTGCAGGAAGTTACATTGGACAGGATATGTCATTGTTATGCCGATACCGACGCAACTAGGACTATCTCCATACTTCCGGAAAGATTCACAAACTGTCCTAAATTCAAACACCCGCCAAGATACTTGATAATTAATAATGTACGAAATAAAATAATGTCACTGTTCATTTTCACATATTACACTCCATAATCAGGTATCTAACAAGTTAAAGAAGCCCAGAGAATCCCATAAAACTCTACAGAAACCAAAATGAGGTGTCAGGAATATTTTTGGCTGCAATCGGGCAAAGATTTCTTTTTAAATAAATTTTCGTCTTATTAAGTTTCCATTTAATGCAGTTTACATGAATTCAAAAAAATATATTTGTTAAAAATATCTTTTAAAAAATTCATACTACCCGCTGTTCATCAATATGTATAACTCCATTATTATTATTTTTTTTTTTTTTTGGATTTATATACCAACCTCTAGAGCAGTGTTTTTCAACCGGGGTGCCGCGGCACCTTGGGGTGCCACGGCGACCGATTCGGGTGCCGCAAAGTCCAACAATGAATGCCACAAAATACTCCTAGATAACTTTTTCAGTATCTCAAAGTAAAGTTAATAATTTCTTACAAAATTACTTAAGTGTAGTTCAAGATAACTCATTGTCAGTTCTATTTTGCTTTGTGTAATTTGATATATTTCATAATAAAACTAGATTTAAAAATCAAATTGGATGCCACGATTTTTTATTTTTCAGTCAAGGGTGCCACGATTTTTTATTCTTCAGTCAGGGGTGCCACTCAATGAAAAATGTTGAAAAACACTGCCCTAGAGATAACAGCGTGCAGAATTTTTTTTTTTTTTTAAACGCGTCGGAATATAACTTTTTTAAAAAATATTTTCTGTTAATCTATGTCTCGAGAGTAGTGTTTCTTCTCGAGAATTTTTTCTCCAGAATTTCTCGAGAAAAAGTTATAATTCTTTTTCATTTCTCGAGAAATGTTTTTTTTTTTTTTTTCTCGAAAAATGTCTTTTCTCGACGCCACTAAACGCATTGTACTTTTAAAAACTATTTTAAAATAATGTAATGTTTAGTGAGTCACTGATTGTAATTTAATTTTGATAAAATTTGTCTTCTGTCTCCCGCAACGCAACTGCGACACCAGATAAGAAGCGATTTATAATATTTAGCTAATTAGCATTTATTGTTACAATATTTTATTTTAATTTAGTGTATTATTTATTATAATCAATTACATTTCATAGTTTATTCAGTTTAAAACTGTTATGTAAAAGATTACCTACAAGTTAAAAATAATAATTATTACTATTATTATTAATTTTTTAATTTTTTGAAAATTTCTCTATACATATATATTTTTAATCAATATGCAATTACGTGCCGTTTTCGTAATTTTTTTTTTTTTTTTTTCGTAAGCCCCGTTATCCATTTGTTCTAATTCATTTGTTAAATGAATACTTTAGTACTTTAAAGTTGGCTATAATTTTAACATGTTTTTATCCTCTACAATATTTTCAACATTAAAAAAAGATATATATTCTAACAATTATTTTTCTCGAGATTTCTTGAGAATTCTCTAGATTTCTCGAGAATTCTCGAAAAAAGTCTAATTTTTCATATCTCGAGAAATGAAAAATGTCGAGTAATCAGAAACACTACTCGAGAGATACCATCAGATAATGTTACTATTTTTTTTAACGTAACTGATTAGAATTTTTTTAGAATGTTTTTTTCAGAACACTTTGACACTTCTTGAAAGTCTCTTCGGACTATAGGGTGAAGGAAAAAATTGTTTGGCAAGTTATTTACAAAACAAACAAAAAATCAAAAATAAAATATTATCCGTTAATCTACGCATCAAGAACTTTCATTTGCCGCCGCACCCGAAATGTTTAATGGTTTTTCGAAGTGTCAGT
Organism: Liopterus haemorrhoidalis; assembly: GCA_963971575.1. Classification (NCBI taxonomy): domain Eukaryota; kingdom Metazoa; phylum Arthropoda; class Insecta; order Coleoptera; family Dytiscidae; genus Liopterus; species Liopterus haemorrhoidalis. The sequence goes on along the minus strand of OZ020618.1, from coordinate 9,579,469 downwards.
ATTTTTCCAATATGCGGCTCAAAATACTATATATGCATCTTAAATTTTCTAGGTCAAGCAGTTTGGTGACAATTTCTAAAGAACCGACAGACTATAGCAAAAGTAACGATAAGTTGATTGGTCATACCTACTAAATCCTATAAACAGTAAATTCGTGCAATAATGTCCATATTTTGTCCATTTGTTACATAAAAATTTCAGTACCAATACTCAAAAATAAAGAAAGAAAAAAGCGATGTCAAATCCATAAAACTGGTGAGATTGCTCCCAAGAGAAATCCCAAATTGCTCTACTTCGTCGCCACCGTTTTCATCCTTTTTTTATTACAATCAAAGAAAAAAAAGTGGATTCCATAAAACTGCTGAGACTCCCAAGCTATCATCATCGCTGTTTTTTGTCCTTTTTTTTCATTTTGATCCATTTTGAATCGTAATTAAAGATTCAGGCGCAGTAGTAAAAAATAAAGACGGTAAAAAGAGATGTGATTTGGATGAAATTGTTGAGGTAGTCTCCCAAACTTTTATACGCCACTGTTTTTGTCGGTTTTGTCAAACAGAATATCGAGTCGTTGTAGTTTTTTCGTAAATTCAGATTTAGTAATATTTTCCATGAGTTATTCTGGTATTTCATCAGATTTTTTTATTTCTTTATTGCATTCGAATCCACCTATAAATAATTTGGGAAATACAAAATTCTGTAAACAAAAATGTATGTTTACCGTATCGGAAACTGTACAGTACACATCAATTTACTGAGAAATAACAATCACTATTAGTTTTGCTTCAAAATCTCTCAACAATACCCATGCAATTTCGCATCACAGACTAAACATGTCCGAACCGAAACATATCTCTGAATTCGATGCATTTTAGTAGCCAGTAGTAGTATGATCATAGCTTTCGCTATTTGCATAGTGCATTCAATACGTATTGATCATCAGGGCTTACCCCCTATGATGCTGAATTATGGTCGGCCACTATCTGTTTATTTTAGCTGATTAGTTAGTAGCGTTATTAGATCCATGAGCGAGATACGATACACCTACTAATCAATTAGCTGTTTGTATCTACGTTTGTGTGTCCGGTACGAATGCTCTTGCGTCACGCATTCAACGTGCAACATCGATGCCAGTAGAGAAGCGCTAAAGCTACCAACACACAACCAGAAACAGAAACAGAACCAACGTCATCATCAACAACAGACACAATACGAACGGTCTGTCACAGACATGACTTCTTTAACACTTGCTGTTTCACGTTCCAGCATTAATTCAATTACCGACAGGGGATCGAGACCTCTTTGTTACACCAAATATCGCCTATTCACTATCGACATCAGGTGAACATTCTAACAAAAAAATGATGGTCAGTTAATTATTTTTAGTTAGATAATTTTTGACGAACAGTAACAATGGCCAGGCGCGTACCCACGGGGCGCCTAGGGGCTTGAGCCCCCCCCCCCCCACAACACTAAAAAAACTCATATTTAAGGAACACATTTTAGTTTTCACTCCCTCATTTGAATTTTATAAACCCATGAGCTTTTTTTAGGTCGTCACTTGCATTTTGGAAGTGGGGACTTCTTTTTGTCTTCACTTTTATTTTGGAAGTGGGGACTTCTTTTTGTCTTCACTTTTATTTTGGAAGTGGGGACTTCTTTTTGTCTTCACTTTTATTGGGAAGTGAATACCCTTTTTTAGGTCAACACTTACATTTTGAAAACAAAGAAAAGTCCTTTTTGGTTTTTGAACGTTTTTGAAGGTCTTGGTCCATCCCTTCCCTATAAAACAATAACGTCTTCTTAGCCCCCCCCCCGCCAAAAAAATATAAGGGGTGCGAGCCTGATAATGGTAATTTGCGCTGACCCAGGAGCGGATAAATTTTGCTGAGAATGGATTTTTGGAACTCCACTACACTGAAAAAGTTACTAATGTAACAATTTTTTATTCTCGATTTATTAGTATTAAACAAAATAGATCGACATAACATTATCGATTTCAGGGACTAACTTGAGTACTTTAGGGCCTCAGGCAAAAAATTCTAGGGCCTTTTTTCATTTTTTTCCCAGGGAGTGATGTCGAAAAAAATACCGTTTGTTATCGCTCAGAACGAAAACGAAAAATATCGTTTCTATTCTTTTTGTGCTCGCCTATAATATCCCTCCGAATCCGATTTTAACCAAAATGAAATGCCGTATTTGTCCTTTTTTTTAACATTTTTAAACCGCCATAGTCCTGATAAAAAGAAACAGTGGTTACTTCTTTTTTTTTTTTAATTCCCTCATTCAAAGCTACCTTATCTATAAGGAATTTAGGCACAGTACCTAAGGCCTACGAATATTATAAGGCCTTCGAAAATCGGCTACAGAAAAACAAAACTTTAAAATATATATATTTTTTTATATTTTAACACAAATAAATATGGATATTTAAAAAAATAGAAATAGGTTTATGTAGATATTATAAGAGTACCTAGAGCAGGTCGTTCCCATGCCCCCCCCCACCCATCGGGTGTTCACGCGCAAATGTATTATTTGCCTATGTATAAGTTATGCTTTGCCTTCGTTTCTGTAATAAAATCTAACTATCCTCCTTTATCAAAATTATTGCAGACCTTAAAGTCGTCGAGTTTCATAAATTCTTACTGAAAATTCGACTCGAAAAATTTTGATTATAAAAAATGTACCAGACCTCTATGGGGGCCCCCTTTGAGCTCAGGGCCCTCAGCGGCCGTCAGGACCGATACCCCACAGGCAATAAGAGAAATGTTACACTGACAAACTCAAATTCATTATAAAAATTTGCTGGAATTTTTGGACTCACAGGATGATGGTAATAGGCTGTAAAGAAGCCAGGTTACTGTCATATATCACACACTATGTAAAAAATGTAAGTTACGTTAGATTTATACATTGAATAGTTGATAGATTTCTCTGGTAATAGGTAAGAAATTCTTAAATGAGACATTTGGTAAGATTTGACTAATATTTTTATTCATGTTAACATCAGTTTCGACGAGAAACAGTTTCACTATATTGTACCATACCAAGTCAGCATCATTTATAAAATTATTAGTGAAACATTACCAAGTGTATTTAAGAACCCAATTTTGACTTAACGTCGGAGCTGTGATCCCTAATCGGACCTTATTAATGTACATCTATTTTTCAAAATGAAATGATAAAGCTAATCCTTGTCTTAACCGGGATTCAATCCCAGGAACTTTAATAACCGGAACAGATTTAATCCCTGCGGTGTCGAACACGGTGTTTCTCTTTACGTAAATAAATAAAACTAGTTTTTCGATATCCTTTGCTATATGGGTGTTCTTAAGTTGGTTTTAAGCCAGTTTTTTAAAGTGTAAAAATTACCATTTTTATTATTTTAATTATAATTCTATGGAGTAATTTTTATGAAGAGGGTGCTACGCTGAATTCCGTAAACAGCATTTACTTTGGGATGTTCCGTTGAAAATATTTCTTGTTGTTAGCGGAAATGCCTCTCGAGCTATACGAGGCTTAGTTTTATTGTTATTAATATTGTTATTATCGTTTATATTGTTCTGTTTATTATTATTGCTATAGTTATTATCATTAGTAATATTATTGTTATTATATTATTATATTGCATTGCTACATGACTGAAATATATAAACAAGGAGTGTTTCAGCGTCTGGTTTCACTTTATCATATACATCATATCTGATGGAAGAAGGAAAAACTTGTACTGTTAAATTAACATGGGGAATGTTTTCCTGGAGTTATGTTTTATGGGATATTTTGAACTGTTGTTTCATGATAAGATGGTTGTGAAAATCGCTAAAACTGACGATTTTTTGCCTCCAATTCGAAAAACTTGAAATGTACAGCCTTTCGGCTACAATTTCAAACTTACAGAGATATCAGACAGATACACAGATAGATGAGACGATATAAGATTTTTGTCACAATTTCTACCTTAGAAAAAAAAACAGGAGATAGAAAGATGAACGGCATTTGAGCCAGTCTTCTCTATAAAGAGGCCAGGATATAGATAATTTGTTGAGGCCCCAAATAATTTCGCAACAGCCAAAAACATAATTTTACGAAAAATTCGAAGAGTGGGAAGCAGATTGTTTTCTGGGGCTCCATATAATGAACTGGGAGTTCGTAAAACAGGCGACGGATAGATGATCGACAGCTAAGCCGGTCTTTCCTATAAAGGGACCCGGGTTTAGGTAATTTTTTGAGGCCCTAAGTAATTTGTTAACATTAAAAGAACTTTTGTTTTTACGAAAAAATACATTCCGAGAGTGGAGAGCAGAAATACAGAAATTATTTGAAGAGTGGGCAACAGATATTTTTCTGGGGCTCCATATAAAGGACTGGGGGTGACCCTCCCATACAGCCCGGAACCTGGGTGGATTGCAGCAACAGGACCCATATGGCTGGTCTTGGACAGCAAATATACACATGAATGATAATATAATTATTATTTTTTAATTATGCAGGTCCACCGTTTATGGTGATCATTGGTAATTTGAATAAGCCACTTTATTATATCAAAGAAGCGATTCCAATTATGTTTTTGATGCTATGCTGATATCCTTAAGGTATTGAATGATGGCATTCGATGGCTTCTATGTCGATGTTGTTGGCTAGTAGTTCTTTTAGGGTTGCTGGTAGGGTTTGCTGTCTGTATTTGGTACACTTAGCAGTCTACAAGGATGTGTCCCACAGTTAGGTGAGTGTTGCAAGTACTGCATTGTGGCGGGTCAGTTCTTTGGAATAGATGCATACAGGTGTACATGGTGTATCCAAGTCTCAGCCTTGTTAGAATCACTTGCTATCTTCTATTTGTACGGGAAGAACATTTACCGACACTGTCTTTCATTTTGTGTAAGTGGTTGCATTGAGTATTTTGCTATGCTATTATCCATTTTACTTCGAGTTTCCTTCGAATATAGCTCTTAAGGTCTTGGTAAGGGTATGTTCATTATTTCTTCGTTTATAGCTTCTTTAGCTAGATGGTCAGATTGCTCATTGGCTTCGATTTCAATATATGAAGGTATCCACATAACAATGTTACTTGCTCTCGTGAATGGCATTTTGCCTCGTTTCCTCGATTTTCGCAGCGACAGTGATTACACTGAGCGAGCACAAAAACAAGAATTTCAGGGAATACATTCCTCCGTATAACGTAAGAACCCACTAAGAAAGGATTTTTCCAAGTTAGGATCCCTAGGGGGTGAAAAGGGGCATTATTCCACAGATTCCTCAATATTTCTTAGGACAGATGAGATATCGACTAGTTTTTTGCATACAAAGATTGCCACTACAAATGTTTAGAAACATGAAACATAGAAAATGAGGATATTACACTAATCAGCCTATGACGAGGCATCTGATCGGGGTACATGATAGACTTCAGGGAGGATTGCTTCTCACATGATCAGTTCTACGTGGCCTGCTCCAGAGTGAGCTCACCCAGCAATCTGGTCATGCTACCACCTGATGAGAGAATCACCCACGTGTTCTACAAAGAACTATGACTTAACAATTGCAGGATGATGGCAGATCGTCAATATACCGTAACGAAGCACAGGTACTCAGCAAGTATAATATGGGGAACATGGGGTTTCAGTTGTTTTTTTTTTTTTTTTTTCTATTTTGCACTTTATAACTGAGTATTTTGCCATGCTATTTTCCATTTTCTTCGAATGTAGCTCTTTAGGTCATAACTTAGTATGGGTATATCCATTAATTCTTTATTTATAACTTCTTTAGCTAGCTGGTCAACTTGCTCATTGCCTTCAATTCTTATATGTGAAGATATCCACCTAACATTAAGTTTCTTGCTCTCATAAATGGCTTCATGCCTCGTTTCCTAGTTTTGCGCAGCGACAGGATTAGTGGCACATTCTTGTTGGATTGATTTGATTACACCTGGTTTGATTTGATTACACCAATTTTGTTTTTTTTTTTTCTATTGTGCACTTTATAATTCCTATATTTTTAAATTTTTGCTTGTGGCATACCGTAGTATTTTCGGAGAAGCTTTGGTGTACCGCGTAATCCTGGAAAGAGCTTTGGTGTGAAGAAATATTGAGGAGAATTGTTTTACAAGATGTATTTTCTATTTGTCGTATTATATGGTTGATTTACTGGTTATTAACTAACAATACGTCCCTGTCTGTGTGTCTCCCTTTCGCCTCACCCCCCTCTGGTCTATGATAGGGTATTGAAGGCAATGTCTAATATGTAATCCTGTGCTTCAGTGTTTGTGGTCCTCTCTGGCATCACAATAATGCATGTGCGGCCCGGGTACGTGTGCATGCAATTATAGTGCAATGTGCAGTGTCGTCCGTTGTGTCAATGTTAGCCATACCACCCCACCCCACTGAGGGGGCCGATACTGAATACAACCCCGCGCGACCGACCGCCTTCCTTTGTTACGCTCCAGTGTAAATAATAATTATTGCGAAATTAGGGTATTGAACTGCTTTTTAAAGGGTTACTCGGGTAATAACGATATATTGACGATATGTTTTGATGGACAATTTATAGTTTTTGAATACAAAAAATGTATACAATCATACCACAATTTGCGCCGGAGTTACTTTCCGAAAAAACACCGGCAAGTATAGGCGCAATGCAAATGTATATTAAATATGTATAAGTAACAGGTGCACACGGAGGATTTTGTCTTGTGGGGGGGGGGAGATTGTCATTGCACTTTTGACAATAGCGAGAGCCGAAACTTCAAACAGAATATTAATAAAAAAACACAATATTTTAATTGAACAACGCACTTATCTATAATTGAGTTTCACATCGTTAAACTGTCGACTATTCAATATTACGAATGATTAAAAAAAAAACGTAAGAGTAGGCCGAGAGAAAAATTACGTATGTCTGTGAATAAATTTGGTAAGCTAGAAATACTCACATAAACTTTGACACTACAGAGCTATTAGCTAATAAAAAAAAAAATTAAACAGTTATTTTTCTTATAAATAAATCTTTTTTTATTTGAATGTTTATTTATTAATTTATTTTATTTATTTTTTGTAAACAAGCAAAAAAAATTGACAAAAGCACTTCAGAAAAACTTCAAATAAATAAAATAATAAACTTACAAACTAAACAAGATATGTGACCAGTGTTTTCATCAATGCAGATTCTGATTCTTCAATTAATTGATCTAAACCAGTGGTCTTCAACCTTCTTACATCTGCGGACCCTACAGTTTAAATGCAATTTCTCTGGAACCCCAACGCAAAAATCCACAACTGTTATATTTAATTTTAAGGTAAAACGTTTTAAATTAATATTTTAGATGTTTATTTGATATCGTCCAAAGATACGAAATTTTTTCCGTTAAGGGAATTTTGTAGAGAGCGGAACAAATGGTAGTCGGAGCATATGGTCCAGACATCGCACCATCCGACTACCATTTGTTCTGCTTTCTACAAAATTCCCTTAACGGAAAAAATTTCGCATCTGTGGACGATATCAAAATTCACCTGGACAGATTTTTTGAGAGCAAAGACGGAACCTTCTGGAGAGATGGCATTATGAAATTGCCTGAGCTTTTGTCCAAAGTGATAGAAAATAATGGACAGTACATTTGATAATAAAAGTTTTTTTTTAGAATGTATATTTTATTGAATAAATGGTGAAAAAAAAAAAAAAAAAAAAAAACGAAAGGACTTGAAACAACCCAATAATTTTAGTCGCTCCACACTGTCGCAGGTTGTTTCCCTGGTGCAGCCACGGCAATAGATATCCTTCAAGTGTTCTCTCAACTAAAATCTCCTTTTTTTCTGGCGTTTCGCGCTGAAATGCTGTTGTTATATTTGGTTATTTTCTGTGAGACAAACTCGTATATCATTTATGATTTGCTCTGATATTAAAAGAGAGGTAAAAACTGAAAGTTATTTCATTCTTTCCCTATTATATTTGATGTCAATACTCGTATTTCAATGCATGTAGAAAGAAAATAAAACTTGCATCATAAATAATGATATGAAACATAAAAAACTCCATCAGACTTTTTCCATAAAAAAAAAATCTAACTAAAAATTTTCCATCCCCCATCCACTTTGTTCGTCGGACATTTTATTTTGGTTAAAAAAAAACCTACACGTTCGATTTTAACGCACCGTCCGATAGCAAATATTGAATTAGAAGTGTACCCCTTACACCCGCTTTACCCCTGACCAGGAACGCACTCGTCCCTTGAAAAAATCCAGGGCTTTTACGATAAATTATTAACGAACAGTGTTGAAATATTGACACGGTGGAAACTTGACGTTCGCGGTCATCTGTGACGTCATGAACGACGACCGTCGCGATTGACAGCGTCACATCGAACATCACACATATCTGACATTTTGGGCGGAGGTATGTTGAAATATGACCTCTGCAGACCACGAGAAATATTTAAATCTGACAAGAAAAATTCTACTAAATCTTGAAATACAAAAAATATATATATACAAGGTGTGATCAAAAGTGGAATTTTTAAAATTCCCGCGCTACTTTTGTCGGATTGATAAACTTTTTGTTGTCATGTTGGTAAACCTGTCTTTGAAGACTGAATAGTAAAACAAAATCATCATATTAGAGAAAAACGGAAAACAAAACTAATTGGAATAAGCATATAAACTAAGGTGTCCGTCCAGAAAATTTCTATCTCAAAGGGATTCTCGTGTTCTAAAAGTTTAAAAATCGTTGCAATAGGGAATTATGCCGGGTTTACATTGGTAGAGTAAAAGAGCTAGTAACTAGCGCAAGTACTACGCGCTTTACTCTACTATCTTATTTTCAGGATAGTAGGTGTTCATACGCAATTGACATACATATCTTATTTTCTGGATAGTAAGTGTCAAAACACATTTGACATCTTCACTGTAATTTTGTAGTGAAATTATCTTTTTGCAAAAAATAGTTTATGAATATACATCATCGCCGGCGTGATGCCATTAAAAAAATGGTATTTTGAATTACATCATTTCTTGTGGAGGAAATAATTGATTGTTTTATTGAAGTAATCGGTACAGAATATAAGCCTAAACGAAAATGGGTTAAAAAATGGATTGATAGAAGAACTACCCAAGGCGCATCAGTCCTTCTATTTCGTGAATTAGCCGTGGAAGATCAAAAAGAGTACAGACTGTGTTTAAGAATGACACCAGATGATTTTAATAGGCTATTAAATTTAGTTAGTCCATTAATACAACGAACTGAAACACTAGTAAGGGATGCGATTCCATAAAAAAAAAAATTGGTATTAACGCTTTATTTCCTAGCCACAGGAAATAGTTATTGTAGTCTACAACATCTTTTTCGTTTAACAAAGGCAGTTATTTCACAGATGATTTCAAAAATCATCAATAGATAAATCAATGTTACGCAATTTATGTAAATAAATTGTAACTTACCTGATATGGGGTTTTTTCTATTTGTTATGATAGGTTACCGCTTGCCGCCAATTTGAAATGAATCAATTTTGCGTAGTGGGAGAAAAGACAGTAACTAGTAAATACGTCGACGAGCTAGCTCCTATCCTAGCCCAATTACTAGAAGCTAGAACTCTACTAGTCACATTGTCAACTGTTTACACAGGGATAGTAACTAGTTCCTATCTACTTGCGCTAGTTACTAGCTCTTTTACTCTACCAATGTAAACCCAGCATTAATATTGAAAATATTTCTGTAAAATTTTGGTTTTTTATATTTTGATACATCGGTATACCAACGAAAAATTTCTATCGTGATTTTTCAATATTGGCATAATCATCAAAAGAATTTTTAATTTCAACCATCAATGAAACATTGTATTTACGGCTTTAATTAGAAAGACAATATAAATGAATTTCATTTTTTAACCCTTAAAAATGTCAGCCCAATATTTTTTTTTTTTTTTGCAAATTAATCAGAAACTAATCAGCCGACAATTTTGAAAATTTTTAGAAAGAATTTAATTCCATTGCTTTTGTGGACAATATTTTATAAAGAGGAATTACATCGAATTTAATGAAAAAACATAAATTTGGTTAATTCGTAAAAAAGAAAAATGGGATTTTATTAAAAAAATTTGTATGGACTATTGAATTATTGCAAGCTGTTTATAATTGGAAAAACACATTTCCGTAAGAAGTTTAACAAGTCAGGAACAAGTGAGCTAATGCCCTTTTTTGTGGTTAAAAATCTGAGTACGGATCTGTTAAGAGATACCATTAAAAAGATTAAATAAACTGACAGGAAAAAATATTTCGTATTTAAATATTTTTATAAAAGTTTTGTATGTCATATTTAATTTACATATAAAATTAATGTCATATAAATTTATAAGAAAATTTACATTTAAATTTCTTTTTAGAATTTATTTTTCTTCAGTACGCAAAATAAAGTTTAATTTAATTTAAATTGTATGAAATCTTATTTAATTTTATATTCCAATGAACCATTTGTGTAGATAGCAATGATTTTATCCAAAGGATATTCTTAAATATGCCTTGTATATACGCCCCTTAAATAATACGGACCTTTTAAATTATTACAAAAACTAAGAAAGAAAAAAAAAATGTTATTGAACAAACTGTTTTATTGCCTTTCAAAATATTCGCCTTTAAGATTTATACACTTTTGCATGCGTTCAAACCAATTCTCGAAACATTTTTTCCACTCTGAAGTTGGTATCTCAAAAACATGGTTTTCGAAGGCTCCAACAGCTTCCACTCATTTTTAGTTTAATATTGGGCAACAAAAAATAGTCGTTAGGGGATAAATCAGGTGAATACGGGCAATGAGACATTAATTCGATGTTTTTCTGCTTCAAATAATCAATTGTTTCACGTGCTGTGTGGGAGCTTGCATTGTTATGATGAAGAATGATGCGATGTTTTTGGTTGTTTTTCCTGATTTTGTCGGAGACTTCTGGCAAACAAATTGTTGTATACCATTCAGCATTAACTGTTCTCCGATCCTCTAAAGCAGTGGTTCTTAACCGTTTTGAAGTCACGGAGCACTTTTGACCATAAGGCAAATTCGCGGAGCACCAAAATCAAAAAGGCAAAAATAATTCCTAATTTCGAGGTTCTGAACGCAGTATTACATTCCGACATACAAAAATATCATATTTTAGATTTTTTTTTCTAATTTGTACAACCTTTCGCTGTTTGATTTTGAATTTTTCGGCTGTTTTGCCGCCCCTAAAATGTTGCCGCCCTAGACATCCGCCTAAACTTGGCTAATAGTAGAAACGGCCCTGGAGGAGTTTAAACTACACCCAATACGAGTAAAACATTGTACAATCCATGTACTGTCCGTTATTACATATCTGTAAAACGGCTACAGCTACAGCGGGATTCCCCCACACTTTAGAGCTGATCGAAAGGGAGAATGAGCTAAAGGAGTAGGTTTGCCTGTATCATAAAAAAATAATTCACTAATAAAAAATGCCTTACCGGATAGTTATCTAAGACCTGAATTACAGATGTTATAACTTATGAACAGAACTCACATAACATAATCCAAATAAAAACATAAAATGTGACTATATCAGAGGATCTGACGGAGACACTGAAATATTGAAAGGAGAAATGCGATGCAACAAATTTCAATAATTTTTACTTCAGACAGCGAGATAGGAGGGGAAATGTCGCCACAAACATACGAATACTGACGAGCAAATAATTGTTTTCATTGTCACAAAACAAAAACAGTTATGTCTGGCACAGTGAATAATATAGGCCGGTAGAGTCAATGATCTATCTGGGTAATAAGAGTAATAAGATATGATTGGAGTCAACACTATAATTCGGATTTAAAAATTTCGCGGAGCACTTGCAATAAGCTCGCGGAGCACCAGTGCTCCGCGGAGCACCGGTTCAGAACCAGTGCTCTAAAGGAATGGTTGCGACATGTTCAGTACAACCAAAGAAACAAGCGATAATTTTGTTGGAAGAGCTTCATGAATAAACAACTTTTGTGGATTTTGGTTCATCTAGGAAAACCCAAACAGTGGATTGTTGCTTAGTTTCCAGTTAATATGAATAAATCCAAGTTTCGTCACCTGTAACGATGTTGTATACGGATTTTGCAGTGCCTAGGTTGAATTTTATTAGCATTCCCTTACACCAATCAACACGAGGCTTTTTTTGAGCTCCGGTGAATATATGCGGAATCCATCGGGAACAGATTTTTTCACAGCTAAATATTCATACATCGAATGTATTGCAGTCTGCGATATGCCAAAGGATGCCTCATCTCACGGTAAGTCACATGTCGATCTTCTTCAACCAATTTGCGCACAGCATCGATGTTTTTTTAAATCGCAAGTTTTTTTGGTCGACCTTCGCAAAGTTCATCATTGATGGACGCACGACCACGATGAAATTCTGCAAACCAAGTTAACAGTATTTTCTGATGGTGCTTCATTACCAAAAGTTGAACAAAGCGAATCTATGCATTGTTGTTGAGTAAGGCCTTTACTAAAGTCGTAAAAAATCATCCAACGAAAACCTTCACGAGTAATATCAATTTTTTCACTAACTTGGTTTTTTAACGCTTACTGCCAACAAACTACTCTGTCAATTTATAAGCTGCCACTGATTTCACAATAACAAATCTTAAATTTTACGAATATAGACACATTTCAATATTGCCACCTAGTGGTCGTTTGTAAAAACATAAAAGGTAACCCTCGTATTTCTTCTATGTTTTGCATCTATTAATAAACAATAGTAATCTTTGTAGAAAATGGTGTATCTGTTACCTCCCTTGTTAATAAAATCAGGTGAGATTGTAATTAAGGTTGTGCACTGTTTACAGCGCTTGTATTTATGGAGTGACCAAGGGGCATTTTCACCTCAGTTAAAGTGTGTTGTGATAGTCATAACCGACAGTTATTACCCGTATGTTAAGTCATATTAAGATTTATGAACTCAAAATAACTTACGTCCGTCACAATGTAATTTTTAGTTACTTTTTAAGACAGTTTAAGAAGTTTTTTTATTGAGAAAAAATGGTGTAATGAATTCTGTTTTATAATCAATCATAAGTGACTGTTATATGTCAAATAACAATGGTGATTAGTTAGGGATATTTTATAAAAATATTGCAAAATTAATTAGGTATAATTAAAGTAAAAAATTAATGAGAAGTGTGAATTTTCACCAATTTCAGGAATTCGTAGTTACATTTTTTGTTGCAATCGTATTATGATACAAAAAATTTTGAAAATATTTTATGCCTAGATATCTAAGTCAGTGGTTCACGACTACGGTTCCGCACGTATATGAAAGAACTGCCGCGAATTCCGTAGAATATATACAGATATAATTCGAAAATTAGTCATTAGTAAATAGAGTGCCTTAAATTTTTTATGTTTCATGTGAAGGAGTCTTCACCTAAAAATGGTCTGGTACAAGGCACGCTCCCGGGGGGGGGGAGGTTATCACGGGCTTATAAACCCCCAAAGCACACAAAAATTTTTTTTTTTCACTTTCACTTCACTAAATGGGCACAACCACCATCTTCCAAAGATGACTGCGGGTCAAAGGGCCATTTGCGGGATCTTCTCTTTATCTTCTAAAATTTAGAATTTAAACAGTGTTTAAAAAAAAAATGTTTTGTCTTTTGAGCCCCCCTGGGTGAGCACCTGACGAGTACCATTAATCTATATATTAAGCTTTCATTTAATACCCCAGCGAACACAAACCAAATATGATTTCATTCGGTATGTTTTACTAAAATAAAAAATCAGCTGTGGCCACCACAGGACCGACCGCCATCACAAAGTACTTGTTTAATTTAAGCAGTTTTATCGAAAAATGTCTCAAATAAGTTGTTAGTTTAGCAACTTTTGTTAATTTTTTTTTTTTAATATTTCTCTGTTGTAATATTCGCAAAAATCTTAAACCCGACACGAGTCCCATTTCTAGTTAAGTTTTTTACCAAAAGTTGATCAACTCGTACCATTAATGTCAAAAGCTTAAATATGAAGTTTCATAAAAATCCTTTCAGCAGAAATTGTTCTGCACGTGTATTGACAGACAGACCGACAGACATCATGCTAAAAATAGTCAAAACGTTATGTAGGGACCTCAATTGGTGGAGATCCATCGAAATCTCGAAATGTCAAAATCGGTATGATCACAATACCTTCCTTATATATGTTGGTGGTCGGTAAAAAGGGAAGAGCAATAACACGAATGGAGTATAGATCTGCACCTTTCAATTTCTTGTAAATGAGCTCAAGTTTCATAAAAATGCATCTTTTTTAAAAAAAGGAGATGATTTTTCTAGAAAGAAACATTACTGATAAGGTAACATTGCTTTTTTAAATAAATCCATTTAAATAATATTGTAAATAGCCATTTTGATAGAGTTTTATGTTTGTTGCTACTAAAAACGTTGTTATTAAAAAATATAACTGTAATTCTTGGTAATTTGACATTTGTTCCTTCGAGCCGGATACATATGAGAAAAGGAGCAGTATCTTTAACAATTACTATAGACGAATCTTGGATGCACAATTACCTACAAGAAATCAAACATGAAGTGGTAAAACATAATCTTTCCGCCATCAAAGAAGTTCAAAATCATACCAACAGCAGGCAAAGCAATGGTTACTATATTCTGGAATGCTCCAATTTTTGTGGATTTCTTACTTCTCCGGAAGACCATGAATGCTGAGTATTACAGTCTTCTTTTTAGAATCAGCGAGTCTATAAAAACCAACCGAATATTGAGTAAAGTCATCGTTCTTTTCCACGATAATAAATTACGATGGGAAGTAGTAAAGCAATGGCAACTATATTATGGAATGGTCCAATTTTTGTAGATTTCTTACTTGTCCTATAAGTATTACAATCTTCTTTTAAGAGTCAGCGAGTCTATAAGAACCAAGCGACTCTTGAGTAAAGACATCATTCTTTCCATAATAATGCCTCTCCACATATTGCACGTGTAACCCAAAGAATCCTGAATAAATTAGGATGGGAAGTATTGCCTCACTCACTTTATAGTCCCAATTTTTCGTTTATTGTACCCCCTGTAACATCAGCACTCCTCTAAATCAGTGAGAATTGACTTGTTCCTTTTTGCGTGCGAATCTTTGCTTGGTAATCTGGTGGAATGCGTTGGCGTTAGTGACATAAAGTCGCTGTCTACCGGACACCCTATATTAAACATGCATCTTGTAATACTGAGAACAATTCCAAGCTAGTTACTTATGTATGTATGTATGTTGAATATAATCACAAAGCAAGCTTGCCAACGTACAACATTTGACAACCGAATTATTAAAATATCATGCCAGCAACTGAAAAATGCATAACTCGGCCCTGTACATTCAGGGCAGGCATTAATAATAGATCAAATTGTGATGAATAACATGCATTAATATTGTAACAAAGTAGAATTTATTCTCTCGTTTCCTTCTGACGCGTACCAACTTAACTTCTAAGTAAAACGTATACGCTTGCATTGGCGCCACTGTTCCCGTGTACACTCATTCGCATAAATCACATTACGAGCCAAGCTACACGATACAGAAATTAATATATGTATTATTTGTTTCAGGAAAATATTATTTGAACATAAAAAAAAACTCGCTTTGGCGCGGAAACAAAATTGAAGTTTGCGAAATAAGAGGAGTTGTTGAAATATATACGTTACGAACATTAGTTCTTGTTTTCGCGCAAGGTCGAAAGCTCTGTAATGAATCTCGACATATATATACTTCATTAACAAATTTATATTCTAAATAAAGTTTTATATTAAATAAACTCTTCCGGAAAACTTGTCTTCATTCAAAAAGGCTATAAATTCTAACACTACATCGTAGTAAGCAAGGCCGGCCAGAGGGCGGTGCGAACGGTACGACCGCACGAGGCCCCGCGCTTCTTAGGCCCCGCGCGACCCCAGTTTTATTTATAGAATGACTAAATCGGTTCTTTTCATAGTTGCATTTTACCTTTATACAAAATACGAAATGATTTGGACTTATTTCTACTAAATATGTATAAACAATGCAGCCAGTACCGACATTTGTGTTTTTCGACAATGAAATCGACAATGCAATTTTATCATTTAAAAAAAGATTCGAAATTTATCATAACCACGAAAATTTATTTGGCTTTTTGTACAATTCAGACAATATACAAAAGATGACTGAAGATCTGCTTAAATGTTGCAAAGATTTAAATTTGTGTTTAAAAGACAACATTGATTGTACAGACCTTTTTTATGAAATTAAAATGTGTCGTCGGGTATAGTCGCCTAGAAATACAATTTTAGAAATTTTAGAATATATTTACAAGAACAATTTATCTGAATTGTATCTCAATTTTATAACTGTTTTGAAAGTAATACTAACAATTCCAGTAACAGTTGCATCGGCAGAGAGATCGTTTTCAAAACTTAAAATAATAAAAAATTATTTACGATCTTGTATAAGTCAGGAGTGATTCTCTTCATTGGCAATTTTGTCAATCGAGTCCTAGTTGGCAAGAAAACTAAATTATGACGAGATAATTAACAATTTTGCAATAAAACATGCCAGAAGGAATTAGTCATCATTACTGGTACGGCCTTCAGGGCCCTTGAAAGCCATAGCCGTCTCAATCGTCTTCCGCAATTCCTTCCGATTTTGTGTTATTGTCCTCCTGTTCGCACCGATAGACCGAGCATCCTGTGTTACACAATCAACCCACCTAAGCTTTGGTCTACCTCAATTCTACTACCTACTGGCACAATACGAAACTCTCTTTGTACATGGTTTATTTCATTGGCTCCAGTCCATCCTAGTCGGTTTAATTAAACTTTTTTCTTCATACCGATTAAACAGTTTGAAATTATATCCGCATCTCAATAAGGCCATTTTGCATACAATCTAAAACGTTCTATGGGCATCTGGGTCCCGTCATGATTTCAGTACTGTTTTCAGAATGAGATTTCATAACAATAGGTTTTCTATGGGCAGTGGTCAATGGTTATGAAATAAGTATTTATAGATCTTTTTAGCTATTTATATTATTTTGTTAAATATTAATTATAATTATTCATAAATTATTAGTGTAACTAATATGTACAAATAATAAGTGCAATATTGCAAAATACAAATATTTTGAATGTGTTTTTTTTTTTAGAACAAGAAGGCCCCGCTTGAGCATCTTGCACCGGGCCCCGCTTTTTCTCGGGCCGGCCCTGATCACACACTTGTATAGCCAAGTCGCCTAATCGAAACAATTCATCATTTTAGGTTATAAATTCATCATAACATAACTGACAATCTTACAAAAAAATATCCTCCAGTTCCTTCGGATTTTTCCTGATATTGTGCAGTCAGCTCTACGGTTGACACAGTAGTATTTAATTTAAAAAGTGTACCTGTTTACACAGGGATAATAGAATTGATCGAAATGTCACACTGATTTCATTTCTATGACCAGAGGTCTAGAAACGGATAACTTGCCTTCTCTGCTCTTATGGTACGTACTCACTTATCCGCTCGGCGTATTCGTTTGTCAGGCACCGGACAATTCATCCGTTCTACCGTTTTCAGTTCTACGCTTAAGCCTACGCGCTACGCCGTCAGCACGCCGTCATTTGCGACAGCGTTGCGTCAGCACCGTTGAGATTTTCGCCTGCCCACAATGCAATAATTTTTAACGCCGTCAAGTGTCACTTGACAACCTATATCTGTGTTTATAAGCAATTATACGTTTTTATGCAATTATATTTTTATGCAAACATTTTTTATAAAAAAAGCGCGATAGAATGTCTATTTCTGTAGTTGCTAAAATCCCACCAGATGTCATATCGCTTAGCACGATTTCCCTATATGCTGGCTTCGGATTGTTTAGTCGAACAAACAGATCCGTCTAACGGAGAGCTAAGTACGTACCGTTATATCTCCGATGAGCAAAGAATCCATTTTGGTGTACCGCAAGGTTCTGCAAAGTACCATGACGTAATATCAAAATGGTACCAATCCTCCTTGATACGTTACTGATTATGTTTCTTAATTGATCTATTCTCTTATTTCATATTGAATTTCGTGTAATATTTATGTGATTTTTTATATTTAATACAAATATAATTAATATTTATATGGTTTTTATGTAAATTTGTTCAATATTTTGTCAAATAAATTATTCTAATAATGTTTTACATTTTATTCTTTAATGAGTTTTTATATCGTGTATATTTTATTTTTATGTTAAACATAATTAATGTAATTTTTATGAAATCCAATAATGAAAGTTGTTTTATTGAAGGTAAAAAAAATATAATGTTGGTTTATATTTTATTACTTCTCAGAATAATAATTCATACCGGTTTTAAAATCCATATTTAGACAATGTTCTTTTCATTCAATATTTTCTTGCAATAGTCTATTGAACTCTCTGGAATGATTCTGTTGTTAGTTATACTCCAGTGTTTCTCAACCGCCAGTACGCGAAAACTGGCGCAAAAAGCCACACATAATTTTCGGCTTGGGACATCAATGATCGAGATTTCGTCGTAAAGCTAAACTTTTGTAATACCTCACTTATTATTGATTTAACAGCCAAAACGTATATAACAAAAATTGTTTATAAGAAGAAAAAAAATCTTATCGCTTATAAAAAAAGACTTATCGCTTATAACGACATCGGATATAAACGAGGAAATTAATATAACGACGAAAAATGGCTTGAAATTTAGGTCAAATTATCTTTTATAACGACGGATCACCACTAACTAACGCGAAAACGCCGGGGAAGTACCGAGTTGGCTAGGAGAATTACCAAGTTATGAAAAGGCAAGGCGAA
The DNA here is from genome assembly GCA_963971575.1 of Liopterus haemorrhoidalis. Taxonomy (NCBI): domain Eukaryota; kingdom Metazoa; phylum Arthropoda; class Insecta; order Coleoptera; family Dytiscidae; genus Liopterus; species Liopterus haemorrhoidalis. The sequence goes on along the minus strand of OZ020618.1, from coordinate 9,560,663 downwards.
ACGCGACAGATATATTCATTCAGTGGTTAACTACGAGTTGAAAGTACGTCATCGACGTCGATATGGCGAAACGAAAAGCATTAATGTAAATTTTTCAAATATTGATGAAGAACTCGAAAATATGAAGATGAAATTTTAACTGGGTCAGATCCGAATTTGGAGTCAGAAATAAACAACGACGAAGTGGACATGGAAGAAACAACCGAGTTCCAAACACCTACTGTAAAGGATTCATTTTCAGCAGTTGAAACAATTCAACATTTTTTCACTTTTTCACGTTTAATCAAAATTCAAAAGAGGCTAAAACAGATTTTGCATTGCTACATTTGGAAAAATTATTTAAAAAGAACTTTTTAGAAAACTAAAAATCACGAACACAAACCAAAATAACAGTTTTTTTGTTAAAATTCAAATATGTACACATACAAGTGTTAAGTTGTTTGTAAAATAATTTAGATTGTTTTCTTTTAATGTTTTGTAACACTTGAATATTGTTTTTGTATTGTTTTACGGTTATAATGACCGAATTTAATTGGTCCCTTCAACGACGTTAAAAACGATATACACTGTATTTTCTTATTGGTGGGCGGCAGAAAAACTTTCGTAGAGCCGCATTCGTCCCACGGGCCACCCGTTGCCAACCCCTGCCTTTAGTAGTTCAGTAAATAATTAAAATAAACTTAATAAAAATACAAAAATCTCAATAGAAATGTATTAATTATTAAAATAGTGTTAAATCTTTTACAAATTTACTTGTTTTTCCAAACCAATTTAATTCAAATATATTGAAAAGCAATTCACTTTAGTAGTGTTATCTACTAAAAATCTTCTCAAATTTCTTAATGTCAATAAAATGCCAATCTTACTAGCATGTAACTTAAATAATAAATAAATAATAATTGATTTAAATATAATAGTGTGTACTAGTATGTGTTCGCTAAGGAAAAATATATGAATTAATAAATAGCTTCATTCGTAATAAATTCTATTTAAGAAGTTTTCGTTAAATATTTAAGTGGGGAGTTACCCCTACGTCCCACCCCTCAAGAGTCGGCCGCTGTAGACACTACACATAAATACTGAAATATTACATTCTAGATATCATCATTTATTAAAGGACGCTTGAATTTTTCACGGGCCGCAATGATTGTGCTCAGTGCCGGCTTCTACTTCCCAAATGTTACATGTTTTATGTTATCATTATTGTACTGTTAATTTTTAATTCATTTATTAATTAATTAAATATTTAATTACGAATAAAAAATTCGATAACATGGATAAATTAATATTAAAGTCAGAAAACCCAAATACACAGAAAACTGATAGATACGTGTCATCTGAATAGTTCCCAATGTATGAATTACATGTAAAATTTGTACTGGGCAAAGCCAGAGGACATGCTATGTAGAATGTGCAAAGAAGAAGAGGAAACTTTGGAGCATTTATCGAAGAAATGCAGAGAGATGGCAGTGTGGGAGGAATGGATAAAGGAACTGAAAAGTGAGGAAGGTAAGGGAAAAAAATGGGCGAGAGAACTAGAGGCAAGAAGGAAGGAGATTGGAAAGGAAAGCCGGAATGACAATAGGAAAAAAGATAGGAGCACTGCAGGAAGAACAAAGAAATGATATATACAAGGGTACCTTGACTTACGAGTGTCCCAACTAAAGAGTTTTTCGAGATACGAGCCGTCTCTCGGCCGATGTTTTGTTTTGAGTTGAGAGCTAAAATTCGACTACGAGCGGAGGAGGTTATATCTACAAGTGAGATGAACGAAATGTTGGGAATGTGGGAGAATGTTTCAGACTTTATTAAAAAAAAACACCAGAATAAGTTACAACTGGACGTTCGATGATGCTATTTAATGACACTTGCCGAACTCATTCCAATGGGGAAAATTGATTTGACATACGAGTAATTTGAGTTACGAGTTCCGTCACGGAACGAATTAAACTCGTATGTCAAGGTACCACTGTATTGTAAAATTATCCATATTGTACGTTTTAATTTTTTTGTAATGGTTAATGCCCTAAACGCCGCAAGGCCTAGGGAAAATAATGAATATATTGTACTGGGTTGTATTGCTACACCTGTCTTGAAATATCAGATCGATGCATCACATAGTTTGTCGTAAAAAACTTAAAATAAAGTCTAGTATGGTTTGAAAATGAATAAAATTAAACGTGCAGTGATAATGTTTTGACGTAGATTTTACTTTTTTCCGATCGTTTACTTGGCTGACAATTGATATTGTTTGTAACGTTTTGACGTTACGCAAGAACTTGTCCACCATCGTTCATAGCAAAATGCAATTTGCATAAGTTATATATGGTTTGAAAAAGCAACGATGATTTTATACAATAACGCATGTCTCAAGGTCGTGCGCCACTGCTAGCGCGAACTGTGAAAAAGGGAAGTAGATGTTCGAAATCGGATATCGGTGCGCCAATTAGCGCTCATAACTCGCGAACTAAATATTATAGAGAGGTCGGGTTTGTTTCGTTTGATAGAGAATTGATTACTACACTAGAGTTTGGTTGTAAAAAAATAATAATTAAGTATTGTAAGGTGTCTAAAAGTGACGATACATTCCTCCGAGCTTCACCATGCCTAAAAAGAATGCTGCTGACACATGAGAAAGTACCGGAAATAGAAGACTTTGGTAGGAACAGACGTAGTAATACTCCTAAGATCCGAATAACCACAGATGTGCGTGTCTGAGTGTATAGAGCCAGAAAATTCGAAAAGCAACGTCGAACGAGTCTACGAGTCTACGAGTCTTCCACCAATCTAGTCCCAACTAGAGATGGGAATTTCGGCTCAGTTTGCGGAACCGGATCAGTGGAGGTCGTTCAGTTTGTTGAGCCGGTTCATTGATCCGGCTCAGTGATCCGGTTAAGTAAACATGTCTCCGAAACACAGGACGGTCGTTAGTTCGTAGGTAGAAAGTCGCTTAGAGCCGGTTCTTGCAATATATAAACTGTAAATATGATCCCGAGACACAGGTCGGTCGGTTGTTCGGTCGTAGGTAGAACGTCGTTTACACCCGGCTCTTGCTTAGAGCCGATTCTTGCAATATATGAACTGTAAACATGATCCCGAGACGCAGGTCGGTCGGTCATTCGGTCGTAGGTAGAATGTCGCTTAGAACCGACTCTTGCTCAGAGCCGGTTCTTGTAAACATGATCCCGAGACGCAGGTCGGTCGGTCATTCGGTCGTAGGTAGAATGTCGCTTAGAACCGACTCTTGCTCAGAGCCGGTTCTTGTAAACATGATCCCGAGACACAGGTCGGTCGGTCGTTCGGTAGAACGTCGCTTAGAGCTTAGAGGTAGAACGTCGCTTAGAGCCGACTCTTGCTTAGCGCCGGTTCTTTTAAACATGATCCCGAGACACAGGTCAGTCAGTTGCCGGTCGTCCGGTCGTAGGTAGAACGTCGCTAGCCCCGACTCTTATCTAACATTTTTGAAACAAGCAATTCACTTTATGTAGCTACTGTATTTTAAACCAGATGTGTTAAGTTTATGGCGATGTTTATTGCCCTTATAAATCGGACATCTGGGATTTGGGCAATATTTTTAATATTTTTATATAGTATGGTTGTAAGAAAATACAGACTAACCCTATTAGTTTCAAATAAAGTGCCCTACAAATTGATGACAAAATACACTTTATGATAATACATTACAAGCCAAGTTCTCGCGAAGTTCAACATGACATCGATCCAGATCCGGATCACTCCGGTCACTGTTCACAATCGCCCGACCAATCGTATCCTTGAAACTTGAAACTATACAGTGAGCCGTGAGCCGGCTCATTTCAATTTGGTGAACCGTGTCACTTCGGTCAGTGTACTGAGCCGGCTCAGTGAGCCGGTTCGTTCATGAACGACCCATCTCTAGTCCCAACGCTAGTAAACAGGCTGGATCACCAACCAATGTTTGTCAACGTCGTCCAAGAGAGGTTCTTCATCTGTTTTAGAAACGTTCACTAGTGCTGCAAATTACTAGTCAGCTTGCCGCGGCCGACAAAGAATTTACTAAACGGTTTATCGACTAGTTTGGCCAATCGAGCAATAATTTTCATAGCGTATAGTCTATTCATTTTAGAGCTGTGAATACAGCTTTATACTCTAGTCAGTTTTTGAACAACAGTTTAAGAACTAATGGAATCCTGAAGTTGCTTGTACTTCTTGAAATACCATTAACATATATTACAATAACATACGTATATTTATTAATAATTTAAATACTTAATTAAAAAACAAATTATGTGAAATAATTATCGTAAAATTAAATACAACACATTTCGAAAGTCAACTTGGACTCTCGACACAATGATTATGGCGACATTAAATTTCGAAATTAAAATTTTAATAATAATTTATAAAACTTGTTCTGCAAATTTTTCTTCGGGTAATATTCGACCGATTGTTGTCAATTTTAAATTAAAAAAAAAAATATATATATATATAGTGCGAATTTGCGCAAATTTAAGGATTTTGCAGGTGTAAGGGATGGCGGCAAACAAAGCAAAATAAAATTTTGTTTGTTAATCCAGCGTTTCCTAAACTGTGCGCCATGGCTAGGCTACAGGGGCGCCACGAAGACCCAGGACTCTAATTACTCCCCAAACCTTCAACTTTACTGTAGATCCATAGCATAAACAAAACATACAAATCTCAAGACTATCTTAGTTCTGTTTATGATCAGAACAATGACACTGCTGTGTACTCATCTTTATGCCCATGATATGCCTTACTAGTTATGGAGCTATTATGAACAAGGCTTAAGCCTGGTTTGCATGAACTGGAAGAAGAATAAAATGAGTATCTTTGTTCTGTTTATAATACGAACATCTGTTTGTACTAAACAGAACAATGATTCTACATTGATTCATGTTTATAGCCATGCAATGCACTTGTGCTATGAATTTATTCTAAACGAGGCTAAAGTCCGTTCTACTTTATACTTTTTTCAATACTATCCAATTCTGACGTCATTTCAACTTTTGATACTACAGAATACAATGGGGGAAAAAATACAGTGATACCTTCCATCTTTTATTACTTTGTGATGCTCTTCACTGCCAATTTAAAAAATTCTAGGTTCAGGTGACAGACAACAATTTGGTTATAGAACCAATTATAGTAACCAATTTATAAATATTGTTTAAAAGTTTATATTTAATTATGTGTTCTAAATAAACTTTTTATCAACTTAATAAACTTCAAAAAGTTAAGTTGCAAACAAAATTACCAATTACCAACTAAAAGTTGGACTGAGAAGTATACAACTGTCACCCAAAAATTTGACCGGAGGTAGTTTTGAAAATAGTGTAGTTTGTAGTGTAGCATCGAAAGTTGGAAGGCAGTATTGTGTTTCACATTATACTTTTTACGTCAGTACTACGCAAAAAATCTGCAGTGCTTCGCAAAAAAGTATAATGTAGAACGGACTTTAAGTGTTTCTTGATCATACCATCATATCTGCGAAACCCAAAAGGGATTAGAATTAAGAAAAAAAAAAAAAAAAACAATTGTTCACGAAGAAGTAGAATTCGTATACCAAGCAGGAATCCATAGAGCTATGTTTCTATAATTTCTAAAAGAGCATAGCATTGTTACGGTTTTTGTTATAACCATAAAAACATAAAAGTAAAGAGCTGTCATCACATACTGTAACAAACACACATAACATATTAACAAAATATGACGTTAAAACTTTCACACAATATAATATACATAATCCATTTGTGTATGCACGCATGGGTACTTAGGAGGTAAATTAGCCTCATGCAGCATTCTACGTCGCTTAACGTAGAACCCCCCCCCCCTCTCCCAGCCCTTCCTTCTGTAACATAACAACAGTGGCATTCTCTACATTTATAATTTATATTGGTATGTTCATTAAAAACTAAACTCACTTATATTAAATGTGTTATGGATTCTGCGTACACAGTACGACCATAGAGTTATAGTGTCGTTAAATCCAATGGGCCGACTACGTGGGCACTTCAATGGCAACCTATTGAAAGATGGGGTATATTAACTAAATGTAATTTGCCGTGTTTTCAGTTGCTCAGATGTGCTTTATATACTTATTTATAACATGCCACCTAAGAAGAATTTATTGATCACATTTAAGTCACAGAAAAGATTTGTTCCAAGTTTTAAAGACAATGGACGCATTTAGTGAACGCAACTATTGGTCACTAACAAGTTTGTCATATGGTAACGCAAGCGACCGTTCACAGCTCTAAATTTAATAGACTATGCGTTGCCAACTGTACACAGTTTTCCAAACATTATAGTTAATGCGCTGTTTTACTGAGACAGACATAGAAACACACATTAGCTACAGTCATGTGCGTAAAAATAGCAGTGGTTTAATGCAAATGGTAAAATTGTATTTATTTTATTTAAAGTTATTTATTTATGTAGTTGCATTACATTTATAGTACATATAATAAGTCTATAATATATTTAAGCTGGCAGCATTGAATTTTTTAAATAAATATGTAAGTTGCCCCTTAAACAAACCGAAAACATAATTTTTCTAGTGTTCGTAAAAATAGCAGTGTCCAGTTTTATCATGTTTTACTAAACTAGCTAACCAAACAGTTTTATTCTTTAATAAATTTTGGAGCATATTGAAAAGTAAGTTCATTTTATATTTAAAACCACGGAAAATATTAAATATCTTTCTTATTTTTTAGTAAAAATGGGTAGGGCTAAACACTGCACACCGGAGAAACGTCAGTTGATTTAACAAATGATGATTTCTGGTAAAACTTCTAAATTTATTCAAAATGTGCTAGGATGCTCCGCTAAAATGGTATCTAATGTCAAAAAGTGGACACTAGAACCTGTAAGTCCGGGTCGGATATCTAAAACTTCGCCAACAACAGATAGAAAAATTGTAAGGAATTCAAGGTTAAACCCTTTTCTTACTTTTACACAAATAAAAAACGAATTAGACTTGCCAATTTCTGCATCAACTGTAACAAAACGCCTTATAGAAGCAAATCTGAATGCCAGAAGACCATGAAACACTCCGCTGTTAAACAAGAGACAACAACAAAATAGAATTAAATTTTCCAAAGAACACCAACTTTGGCCGGGTCAAAAAGATGCAATATTCTTTGGTCTGATGAAACAAAAATTGTTTTATTTAATCCTGGTATCTGCCAAAAGCAAGTATGCAGGCCTTCCTGCACGAGGTATAATCCTAATCTAAGTACACTAGAAAGACAATAAAACATGGCGGCTGTAGTGTTATGGCATGAGGAAATTTTTTTTGTGGGTATTTTTATTAACCGGTGGGAAAAAAACCCCCGGGAACCCCCTTGGATTCAACACTGCCTGTTATGATGTGCGCCAAAACATTGTAACTCACCCACTCGCTTCTCCAAAATCCCAAAGACACCAAAGTACAGTCGTGCCTTGACGAGTTTAATTCGTTCCATGACGGAGCTCGTAACTCAAATTACTCGTATGTCAAATCAATTTTCCCCATTGGAATTAATTAAAAAGCCATTAATACGTTCCGGGCCCTCAAAACACACCGCAATTTTTTTTTTTTTTTTACATGTTTTTAGATAAGAAAATTGTGTTTATAAATAAGGAATATTGTATAAAAGCGCAATACAATAGAATTACTGTAGAAAACTGATTAAGTATTATGTACATCAAGGTAAAGAAGATCAGACGACTTGAAGATACTGACAGAGGTGGAGGTGAAAGGTTGAACAGCATAACTGAATCTTATTCGCAGATTTTTGTTCTTTTCGCCACGCTTTCTTCACTTTCATCTGCAGGGTTTTCGATAAAAACCTGTCCAATGCGGTCTGTTTCATCCTCCCTTTCACAATGTTTCTGAAATGAGTTCGGCAAGTGTCATTAAATAGCGTCGTCGAACGCCCAGTTGTAACTTATTCTGGTGTTTCTTTTGAATAAAGTCTGAAATATTCTCCCACATTCCCATCATTTCGTTCGTCTCACTTATAGAGATAACTTCCTCCGCTCGTAATTCGTATTTTAGCTCTCAACTCAAAGCAAAACATCGGCCGAGAGACGGCTCGTATCTCGAAAAACTCTTTAGTTGGAACACTACGAGTGTCCCAACTAAGTAAGGTACCACTGTATTTAGTCGGTATACTTAAAGTTAGAACAATACATAATATTATAACGCATAATTGAAGTCTTTGAAAAGAAATGTTTATGAAACAATTTTGATATAATTTAATTGTAATCATTAAGGTTTAACTGTTTCATATGAAATTTTTAGTTTGAAACTGCGAAATTGTGTATTTTGTTGTTGCTTTGTTTTCTAGCAAACTCTTTATATATTTTTAACTAAGTTCCAAGTTATATGAAAAGATAAAAACACTACATCCGGAAGTATCAAATAAAAAAAAATTAAAACAATAAAAGTTAATAATGCCAGGAGTGGGAGTGGGCTTAGATTCGACTTTTTCATTTCGAAGTTTTCCTTCTTGCTTGGCATACCCTAAAGAACATTATTTATAAAATATAAAATAATAATAATAGTAATGATAACAGAACGATAAAGTGGATCCGACGGACGTACCAGCAATAATAACAATAACAGTTTAGAACTTTGAATTACATATAATAAAAATAATCATAATAATAACCATAGCCATAATCATAACAGTTGTCCTTGTAGACAGGGTGCGGACGTCGACACAGAGAAAACCAAGACCAGTCCGAATGCACAATGTCATAAAAACATGTTCTCTTTTAGGAATTTCATATTCTGCTCTGTTTAAATTCCGTTATTGCACTTCGCAACTGCTCTTGTAAAAATTAATGTTGTATATCTTACATGCAGTTATATTGAATTGTGGCTAACGTATTAAGGTATCAAACTTGATTGGACATCGACTCCTGCTCACCGTCTCATTTTAAAGATATTTCATTGATGGTTACGATACATTAGTAGACGCTTAAATATTTTGTTTAGTAACGTAATAAATAAACAATTTGAATTCTTGACATTATTTTCATAGCATCGTTTCAGAAGTTTTGATATATTATAATATTATTCTGGTAGTTAGTAAAATTTTTATTACTTCTTGGCTACTTTATTTCCATTTTATTTTAATGTTACACAACTATAAAATATTCAACATATCACATATCTCATTCTTAGTGTCTGTGTTCAGTACATATAATGAAATAATGTGAATCAAATAGTGAAATAATGTAATTAATCGATGAGAGCGATATCGTTGGTATGAATTTTAAAACACTTAAGGATTTCGTAGGTATATTGTAGGTGAGGGAACCCAAATGTTGAATACCATTAGATAAACCCTAGTCCAAAAGTTATTTTTCATTTAAAATTGTGTCATACATGATATCGAATTTAAAATAAAAAAATTAGCTGTGGCCACCACAGGACCGACCGCCATCATAAAGTACTTATATAAATTACATTCTAGCAGCAGAGTAGAAATAACTTGGCCCAATATTTTCTAACAGATAATATTTATCATGACCATGGAAACGTTACATATAAGTATGAAAAAATTGCGACTTGATTAAGAAAAAATTGAGAAAAAACGTCTCATATAAAAGTTATTAGTTATTGCTTTTATAGCAACTTTTGTTTAATAAATTTTTTAGAGATATTTTTCTGTTGTGAAATATTCGCAAAAATCTTAAAATCGACACGAGTAAACGCCCATTTTTAGTCAACCGATTTTTATCAAAAGTTGATCAACTCGTGCCATTGATGGCACGAGTACGAGCACGAGCACGAGCTTAAATATGAAGTTTCATAAAAATCCTTTTAGCCGAATTTGCTCTGCACGTGTACACAGACAGACGGACAGACAGACGGACAGACAGACAGACAGACAGAAGGACAGACAGACCGACAGACATCATGCTAAAAATAGTCGAAACGTTATGTAGGGACCTCAATTCGTGGAGATCCATCGAAATCTCGAAACGTCAAAATTGGTATGATCACAATACCTCCCTTATATATGTTGGCGGTCGGTAAAAAAGACGCACTACCTTAGCCATAAATACAAAAAATCCATAGACCATAATTTAGCCAGGAATTAAAAAAATTATTAATTTTCTCAAAAACACAAAAACTGCAATATTTTTCAAAAAATAAATCTGATTAAAAATGCTTCTCGTACGTTTTCGGTTTAGATTAATGTACATTACTTAGAATTTTGTCATTTTTTTTTTTTTTAGTTTAGCCCCATTGCAAAGTGTTCGGGACAGTAATTTTTAGAGGTTTCATTTGATACGCCACTCAAAATTTAAAAAAAAATATAAAAAATAAAATATAAAATATTTTTTCATTAAATAGATATTTCTTTATATTTATCTCGGGATGTGTTTTTGAACTGTCAGTATTTTTCCTATATGTGGTGTGGGTCATACAGTTGTATTGGCATGCCAAATTTCAACTTTCTATGTAAAGTCGTTTGGCTACTATTTCTACCGTACAGATAGACAGACAGACCGACAGACCGACAGACAGACAGACAGACAGACAGACACAGACAGACAGACAGACAGACAGACAGACAGACAGACAGACAGACAGACAGACAGACACATGAGTGACATCATTTTAAGTATACAGCTGACCGAAAAACACAGGAGTCGGAAATTTAATAACGTACATCTTCTATATCAGGGGTCGGCAAACGTTAGAGGCTAAAGAGCCAAATTCACCCTTTAAGGCATCTGGAAACGTGTTAAAGAGCAATAATTTTGTTTGAATACCTGATTTTTTTAACATCATTTAACATTTTTTACATTTTTTTAACATGTAATAAGTATGAATTTAAATTATTGATAGCAATGAGCTTGCATTTCCTTAGAAGGTTTTAGTATGTTAGATGGGTAGCTTAACTTAATTTGAAGAGCCACACGAATATCCTCAAAGAGCCGCATGTGGCTCACGAGCCGAGCCGGCTCATGAGACCGAGGTCTGCCGGCCCCTGTTCTATATTAATAAAATTGTATAAAACATAAAAGCTATAAGGGTTTTTTTGGTTATCATACTTAAAAAATCCTACAAACAGATATAGCCTCCAATTTATTAATATAAAAGAAAGATGTACGCTATTAAATTCATGTCCCGACTCGTGTGTTTTTCGGTGAGCTGTTTAGTTAAAATGATGTCACTTCATCCCAAAGGAGCAAGGCTAATAATCGCGCTTCAACTCGCGTGTGAGAAAGTTGGGCGGGACCACCCCAGCAGTATGTTAGTATCACACACTTCGATCGCACGCGCTCGGAATGTCGCGGGCTTCTTGTCGAGTCCCGCATGTGGACATGTGGTATTGGAAGCACTCACCCGTCACAAGGCAGAAGGGGTAGCAAAGTAACATCCCCAACCAACCGTTAAAAATGCATATACAAAAATAATTAAAATATACCCATATAGTCCCCAAGCAGGACTCATATTTCAAAATGGTTATTTTTATTTGTCTGTCAAACTTTTCCCTGCCTGAAAAATGTTTAATTATTTTTGCGTTTCATATATCGGAGGGTAGACGTAGAGGGTAGGACAATATTTCATTAAAAAAAAAAATAAAATATTGTGTCCAGGCACAGGGTATGGCAGCCATCACATATTTATATCCTCGGCGTATTGCTATTGTTGCCTTTTTCTCTTTGTCAGTTCGTCCGTTTCGTTGACAAAAAATTCCGATTTTCATGTTTCATGAAACGAGATGCGATTAAATATGTAAATCTTGATGCGGGCGCCGCAGTGGCCGCGGGGAGAACTACAATTACATTTATATTGAGATTGTTTTTCAAATGTTTGTTTGTCAGAGAGAGACGGATGGATGGACGGACGGATTTTGTCGTTTTATGGAATTGGGCTTGATGATTCACACCTCTCTTCTCTGTCTCCTAACGCCTGCTTTAATATGAATGATCATGTTTATTTATATTTGTATTTTGGGAAACATTCTATATTTAACTTAACGAATATTTTCAGCTCATATTACACACAGATTTACAGTTTATAGAAAAAAAATCTATGGAGGATTCTAAAGGATTCTAAATAAAAATTTTCTCTATTCTAATACAGAGATCCTTCGCTTAAACGAGAATACTTTCTCAAAGTGTTGTTAATAGCCTTAAGAACGAGTTAAGTCTCTTAACTCGAGTTATGCTTAACATACAAAAACATTTAATTTTAACTTGGGTTAGGGATAACTAGGGTGACCAGATTTCAGTGAAGCGTAACCGGGACACAGAAAAAAAGAAGGTCCTCACCTCCCAGATCAAAGTGAAGAGCAAAAAAAAGGTCCTCACTTCTCAGATTAACTAGTTGTAATATTTCTTTTCTTACAAATGCAGAATTATGTAAAAATCGGGACAATCGACCGTCCCGAAAACATTTTTGACAATTGACCTAAAACCGGGACAATCCCGGAAAACCGGGACGGATGGTCACCTTAGGGATAACTAGAATTTAAAACATTTATTTCGTTCTTTAGCAATCGGTCATAAATGATTTTGTCGTGGGAACAACATAACAAACCTAATAACAGAGGCGGTGGTATGGGGGAAGCTACGTGGGGCGCAAAAAGTGCAGTAAAAAGGGCGCAATATGGTCATTGCGGGGGGAGGGCTTTTAAGCAAGCTCCGTCACGACCTTCAAGAGTTGTCTACGAAAAAAAAAAATGGTTATAACGTCCGCGAAAGTCATCCCTCGGCAACATTTAGGCTCTACAGGACTTCAATATGGCATTGGCACAACGTGAATTTCACAAAATTGAAAATTGAGACTTTTTTTTCAATTTAATGGCCTTTGCTACTTTGGCAATTAGCCAGGACAATTTTTTTTTATTTGAGAAAATTTTCATGCCATAACCGGGATTTGAACCCGAGCCCTCATGGTCTAGAAGCCAGGGCATCGCTACACTAACCACTACGCCATGGTGATCGGCAAAATTGAGACTTGGTATATTTAGTAAATTTTTGTTTTGATTTTTATAATAACTACAGTCTTACTGAGAATCACGCCGCCTCATTATTGTTGGCGCAACAACCCGGAAGGCCAGGGCTCACCCTGGCCTCCTGTTTCCAGGTTTCGTGACAATATTTTTAATCTGTGTACATTCAGGATTAATATGGTCAGTACTACGTCCTTTTTAGGGCACACAGAAAGGCACCTACATTTTAAAGCTGATTGCAGACGGCTAAGACCTGTAATATATATATAAATATTTTTTACACAAATTATTTGACATAGTTAGGATTTGAATCCACGTCCATATCCGTGCTAGCAGTCAACGGCGAGAATAAACGTTTTCGAGCTTGCAGCACAGGCTTGCGTAATTCGTTTTCTTTACGTACAAATGTAGCCAATTGCAATTCATCATCAATTTGTTGTTGTTATGATGCCTGCGAGATAACGCTTGGTCACTAGTGTCTGTCTTGACTCAAGCACAACTTCAACTGCACTGGACCATTCCCAGCATCAACCATACAACCCCGACTTTGGGTCAAGTGATTGTCATTTATTCTTCAATTTTAAGGACTTACTTGGTAGCAAATGATTGGAAGATAACTGGAAAATGATTTTCTTGACTAATTTCAAACCACCAGTCGTACCAGTAAAGCTGTAACTTTTCTGCTTGGTTAAACAAATAAATATTCCAGTGGTTTTAAACCGTGGACCATCATTTACGGACCGCCACATGCAAAAACAGAATCACGCACCACAAGTTGAAAATCTCTAAATTATTCTATACAAGTTCTAAAGTCTTCCAAGCCACCAACTTAGTCTTCCTGAGAGAATCGAACTTACTGTTTTATCTGTGAAGTCTTGCACCTTATTTTAATGTGTTTCTAGTTATTGACTGTGATATCCGGTGGTAATTGGCCCCTTTATAGCCTCTTACCATCACCCTGAGTCTGTTCAAATTTTCGAACAGACTTTTTATATTATTTATTTGTGTTTGTCAGTGCAAGATTTCTTTTATTGAGTATGTGTAATTTTATTGATTTTATCTATTTATTAATTGTTCAATTTATTGTTTTTAATATGTAGTATAGTCATTTAGATGGGCTGCGTTAGGCGCAAAGAGCCTTTGTTGCTGTGCGCCGAATTTTTTAACTAACTAACTAACCAAGCCACCAACTGAATCAGTAAAACTGCAACTTTCCTGCCTGGTTAAACAAATAAATATTTCATTGGTTTTAAACCGTGGACCATCTTTTGCGGACCTCCACAGGCAAAAATAGAACTGCGGACCACAGGCTGAAAACCTTTAAATATTCTATACAAGTTCTAAAGTCTGATTGTCACAATGAAACGCAATGGTTTCACAATGTATTCGGTAATATGGCGCATCGTCTGTTAAATTTTTTTGGCTATAATAGCCGTTAATTGTTTTTAATATTTTTCGTGGATCGATTAAATTTTGTTGTGGACTGGTCCCAGTCTGCGGACTGGTGGTTAATATAAACAATTCTATAAACCATACTCTTTTATAAATACTTTTATAAATGTATTTTAAAATAAATCTCAAAAGCCTTATAAATGAATTAAACATTCATTTCATCATTTTAAAATAAAACCTAATAAAACCCCATCTCTAAACAATCCACCGCAAAACCATCTTACATTACAAACCGCTAATAAACACCAGTTCTCGTCCCGCATACTTCCCCTCGCCGAGCGTCGTACGGCGTCTCGAGTTCCCCTCACACATGATTTTCAAGTGCAGCCGGCGTCTGTGCTCAGCGGCAACAAACAGGCGGCGACAGCTTTAATTAAAGGGTGAGTGACGTCGGGAACACCGATTCACAATCACTGGATAGGTGACGCATTTGTGTGATATTAGAGGTATCTTATTACAAGTTACTTTACACGGGATTTTATGTTTAAAGGATAAAGATTTTTTTACTTTTAGAACTACGTCACAACAAAAGACAAATGGAAACAGTATAACTATTGGAGAGGTCAACGAAAAATAAAAATTAATCAGAAAATACTGTATATGAACTTCCTTTGCAACCTCGTCCATTAGCTTACTGTTCTGTAATACTAAACCCGATGCTTCAAAGTTATTCCTAGGTTTAATAAATTTTGAGGGCCCTCGCGCATCGCATATAATGCCCTGAGCGTCCACTTTTATTTAATAAAAATCTAATTAAATACAAAAAAACAATTCGAAATAATAATCACAAATAAATAACTTGTATTTATATATCTTAAACGTAAATATTGTATTTGGAAATAAAAAATACAAGGCTAAAAAAAATATCATTAAATTAAATAAAAATACTCCCAAATTTGTTTGTTTTTAGAGTTTATATTTTTTATTTATATAATTTATGAATTAATTTGATTAAATCTTAACTCAGTACTAAGTAAATATTAATATTTATTTCATTGACGTCAGTGTGACGTGGATTATATTAAGAATATTCAGCGCAATATTTGAAGATGTTATTAGAACTACTGAAAGGCGGTGAATGTAAAAAGTACGGCGATTAGGGAGAATGGCGGGAACTAACGCTCCATTCACCCATACACTTCGATTTTGTCGGACTATTTTTAAGTAAACATTAAAGATATGGAGAGAAACATCAACAATTAGAAAACCACGCGAAAGACGACTCCATCGAATATCGAAAAGCAACATATTAAGAGAGGGCATCGAAAGTTTTTTTGTGTTTTTTGGGTATTTACTTCAATAACAAAATGTGTGAATACATTAATTAAAGTATTTGTCCTCCGAAATATGATTTTTTTTTCAACTTTTCTGCTAGAAGTTGGATGCCGCGACGAAAGAACGGTCTGTCTTTTTTGCCAACCCAATTTTCGATTTCTCCGTAGTTATGGAAATATGTATCTTCCAAAGCATTTGCATCGAATGGAACAGATATCAGATCGTCAAGGATGAAATTTGTCGTTAATAATATTGCCAACTTTAACAGCTTATTATTTATCATTGACTTAATATTTTACCGTTCTGTTTTTTGTTGTTGGAAAGTTACACATCTCGCATGTTTAAAGAAATCATTGATCTAACAATTCGCACTATTTTGAAATATAAGTTCTTACGTGAAACTACGGCATCGCAGACCGCGCGAAACATTAATAGTGTATTTGGCTCTAGTGTTACTACGCAGCAGACAATATCAAATTGGTTCGCCAAATTTCGTGCAGGTAACTTAAAAACCAAACAAACAAAAAAAAACTAGTTTCATCGATCACAGCAGAAATATACTGCAACCAACTGGACGAAATGATAAACTTAAAGAAAAACAGCCTAGATTGGTTAACAGATCGACACCTATCTTATTGCATGATAACGCTAGACCACACACTGACAAATGACTGTGACAAAACTACAGGAATTGGAGTTGGAACTTCTTTATCATCCTCCATACTCACCAGACCTGGCCCCCACTAACTACCACTTCTTCCGCAATTTGGACAACTTTTTAATAAGAAAACAGTTTAATTCCGACAATGATGTAAAACTGGCCTTCCAGGAATTCATTGACTCTCGATCGTCAGGGTTTTATACCACCGACCTGAACAACCTGCCGCTTAAATGGCAAAAGTGTACAGACAATATGGTTGCATACTTTGATGAATAAAATAATTCCTTATATTTGTAAGTTATCAAGCAACTTTGCCTTTTTTTCTACAAATTTCATCCTTGACGACCTAATAGTAAGCGCTTGGGGCCAGGTCTGGAGTATACACTGGGTGGAGGAGAACCTCCCAATTGAGCTCCATCAATGTTTGTTTCATGGCTATAGCAACATGGGGCCGAGTATTTTCATGGAAAAGAATAACTGCGATTTGATGCAATTCTTAGTCGTTTTCGCATCGAATTATCATTCAAACGCTCCAATTATTGTCGATATCGTTCGGCGGTGATTGTTTGCTTTGGTTTTAACAGCTTATAATACACATCCTCCATATCCCACCAAACAGAGAGCATTGCTTTGTGACCGTGGATGTTTCGTTTTGTCGACGTTGATGGTTGACCAGAATCCCATGATTTCTTACGTTTCGGGTTGTCGAAATAGATCAATTTTTCATCGCCGGTCACGATACGCCACAAGAAACTCTTTTATGCCTTGCAAGTAAAGAAATCAAGATGTTTAAACGATTAGCAATGGCATTTTCGGTTTATTCATGTGGCAGCCATCTCCATTCCTTCTGGATTTTTCCCATGGTTTGTAAACGTCGTAAAATGGTTGTTTTATCGACTTCGAGCTGTTGAGCCAATTCTGTGAGTGTTTGAGCAGAGTTTTCTTCCAATAGACCTTGCAGTTGTTCATCTACGAACTTTTTCAATTGACCTGGCAATGGTTTGTCGTGAACAATCACCACTTTCGAATCGTCGAAACCAATATCTACATGCTGTTTCCGATGGAGCATACTTAACATAAGTTTTCACAAGCAATCGACGAGCTTCAGTTGCACTTTTTTTAATACAAAGTAGTGTAGAAGTACACATCGGAAAAATAACTTATCGCGTTTCATTTTAATTCCGTTATAGAAAAGCACCTTTGTAAACATAGGATGGAGTCTGATGATGCAATTTTAGTAGGAAATATTCACACTTAAAAATGACATAAGAGCCATCTGTCATATGAATACGAAAGCTACACTTTTATAGATATTTCGAAAAACATCATCCCGATCTTTTACAAGATTCCATTATAGTTATTGTGGTATAAATATTAGTGAAGAACAAAACGTCTGCCCTTATCAAATCTAATCTAACCTACTTTCTTACTAGACCCCATCTGTAAGTAGAAAATTAGATAAAAGAAATTTTCCAAGTTATTTTTAAAGACTTCCGTATTTTAGTAAATAACAAGTCATCAATTCTAGAGAGTTCTATTAAATAAAATAAGTCGGCTGTATTATATTATTTAAGCAAGGTCATATATATTACTTAGATGGCGCCTTAAAATAAGAATTAACAATTATATTTAAGGAAAAGTACTGTTCATTATGAAAAATTACAACAAAATATTACGCGTCAGATAAATTAAAAATATTAAGAACTATATCTGGACTGAATTTGAATTAAATAAATTAGAAAAATTGAGTTTCGTCTGGTGCTGGAAAATACATTAAAATATATACAGTTGTTTCTAAAATAAATATTTAGTCCAAAAAGGAAATTAATTAGTGGTAAGGGGGCAAAAAAATAATGACATCAATTCACGTTTGAACTATTCAGCTTTCGACATGGGTCAACTGTAAGAAAATAGTTTTTCCAATTCACTGGCCAATTGAAGCCTTTTTTTATTAAACTTGAAGTGAGTGGAATTTCATCGTCATCATCATTACGAGATTCTTCCAGAACAAAAGTGGCTAGAACAAACTGCATTATTTCATCAAACATCAATTCGTATCTATCGGCAAATGATAAATAATCGAAACTTTCTCCGTCAACTGCATATACAAAAGTCCTGACAAACATCCATCCCAATGAGTATTACGTAAAATGTAGGGGAATTCCCTATATGGAGAAGCAAAATTGGGATCATTTGGCGATTTTCTAAACCGTGTTATTTCCATATCGTGTAAAAACAAATTGGTATTGACATTGTGTGGATATATAAATTGTTCGCCGTATTTTCTTTGGTTTTATAAGTAGACTACACATTCTGGTTAATCGACTGATGCTGAAAGCTAAGACATAAGATCCTTATATAGTATATTTCTAGATGGAGTATGATGGTGATGAATTTTGAGATTAATGAATAATTAGTAGTGAGAAGTATTTGTGGTATAGTGTTGTTCATTATACCAACAAATTAATCATTTAATTAAAGAACCAATCATGAAACTACGACGTACACAAAATTTCAATTCACAATTTAAAATCAGTAACTTGAAATACAGCCCAGTAACGCAGACTGCAAAAACAAAAATTGCATTTGAAAAATTCCAATTTAATAAAAAATTAAACAAAAGCAAACAAAAAAATCCAATCCCGAAGGAAAAAAATTGTTTCATTAAACAGTGATTCAGGATGAAATATATATGTAATACACGTATGAAAATATAGGAGGCTATGGATCAATAGGCGAGTATGCGAAATATAAAAACAGCCCTTGCATTCAGTGCACCCCCTCAGTGAACGTACCACGAGTGCAGACGGAGGGGTAGTGTGTCTCCAAGCGTCTGCCCCACCGCACTCTTCCGGCTCCCGCATCCATAGGCGTACATCGCGTTACGATACGCTTACCCACTCCACCACCACCACCCGTCTATCAACTATTTTACTGCCGCGATTTTTTACGTTCTGCGTGATCGGATCATGACACAGAAATACCACAACAGATGACATCACAATCTGAACTCACGTGCTACAGCCGACACATAAGTGAGATAGTTAGTTCAATTCTTTGGTGACAGCAACGAAGGCTCATCATTATCCTTCAGCCGTTCATACGAACTGCTGGATATAGGCCTCTCTTAAAAAATCCAATTTTCTCTGTCTTGAGCTTCTTGTAGCCATACATATACGCTTTAGGTCATCAGTCCAGCGAGTGGGCGATCTTCTTCGGCTTCGTTTATCTGCCCATGGTCTCCACACGAGAACGATATATTGTCCGTTGTTCTAGCTAGATGGTCTATCCATTTCCATATCATTCCCGCTACTTTGACAAGGATGTTGGTTAGTTTCGTCTGTTGACGAAGTTCAGAATTTGATATTTTATCTCTCATCGTTATACCGAACTTGTCACTAGAACGTGTCACTAGAAGCTTTCTAGCAGAACCTTTAGTCAGTGTTAGGGTTTCTGCCCCGTAGGTTTAGGCCCCCGTAAGATAGTCATAACACATAGTTCGAAAGCTTTTTAAAGCTCATTGGGATACCTTTTTCAAAAATGTTTCGTAGTTTTCCAAATGCTGCCCATCCTTGTAAAATTCTCCTGAAGATTTTGCACGTTTGATTATCTTTGTCAATTCGTATTTTGTGCCCAAGATACTTGCATCTACCTGTTCAATATTGGTGTGGTCAATATTTTCAATGCCTCGGTCAAGGGGTTATATTAGACGAAAATAGCCTTCGTTGCGTTGTTGAAATTAAAAGTTGACACAAGACACTCGGACTATTAAAGAGACTCCATCATATTCGGTCCGGTATTGGATATACGCTTTCCTTAAGGCCTACAGACGGTGTGCAAACGTTCGCTAGTACTAGTTCTGACGCTGGCCGTAACATGTAGCACTGGCGAACACTTGCACTTGTGTACCCTACCGACGAAACGTCCTTGCTGGCCAAGTACAAATATAGCAAACATGGGTCAGCGCTTGTAAAATGGCGTCTGACAGTGAAAGTGAGGTTATGGTCGCAGCTTCAACCTTGCTTTTGATATTTAAATTAAATTTAAAGTACAAAAAATTACTTTTTACTTTAAGTGGACTTCATAATTACGCAAAAATGGTTATAATTTTTCTTTTTAGCACAACACTCTCGACTGGTGTGATAACAAGTGTGTGCGCGTCATGCGTACGGTGCTAACATGCATATACAAGTTTGCACCGATGTTGACTTGTGACTTGTTGCCCCTACACACGATTCGCGGAGCTAGACAAGTATAAAAATTGGCCGTGACTTGCCACGCCGACTGTAGGCACCTTTAGATTATTGCTTAGCTAATCTAATCCACTGCTTTCCTGCAAATTTTGCTATGTCGTTGCCCCATCTCATACTAGTCCACTCGAGAACACATTTTCCAGTTCTGAGCTTCTGCTCAATCGTGCTTTTTGTCTAACTGTTATCGTCTTTTCTAATAACGTGGCCAGCCCAAGACCAGTCAATGAAGCAAGACATTCGCATATCCAAGTACTTGTTTTTCTTTCCCTGAGACTTATACTTAGTATATATAGATCATTCCATGGTACTGAAGATACTATTGAAGATAAATTAAAGAAGAAAATAAGTGAATAACGGTTTGGTTCTCTTCCAAGCACTTGTGATTGACCTTTCCAAACCTGAACCTTCAGTTTTTCCAGATCAAACTTGCTCTTGATCATTTGTTATTATTCATTATTCTTCATCTTACTTTTATTTATTTCATTATCATGTCTTAACCTGTCCAATATATTCAATATTTGGTTTCTACAAATGACACTTTTTTCAATATGATTTATTTTTTCTTGTTTTATATCTACGTTTCCATGGTTTCTTGTGGGCCGTCTACTGCAATAAAAGTTACGTACAACTTTTTTGATTAGTTCTGTCTTTTAAGTTTGAACTTGTAACAGTTTTATTTTCGTTTCGTGAGTTGGATTTTTAAACATCACATATGGATTACAGTTTTACTGTAATTAGATGAAATTCTTAATCAACATAAAAATACGGCTTAAAAAAAATCCCGCATTGAATATTACATCTGAATAAAAAACGGTCCAGTTCAAATCTATGTTCTCCTCGTAGAAAGGAAGAAGAGTTTGTAAGTAAAAATACTATCTCAGGTTTATTTTGGATAAATAAATTTGTTTTCGGACACGGCAGGTAGTGAACAAACCATTATATTTCATGATGATGCGCTATGGCGTGTTCTATGGCTTGGTTCTGTCATGGAATAGTAAACAATAATTGTTATTATATATTACATATTAATCAAGTATGATAACATTGCTTTATTTTAAAGCGACCCTTGATGATATGATTTTTTTTAGATGAGTTTATTATAATAACATGCGTTATATATTGTTGCGTAGTATATGTTAATTTATTTTAAACATGTTTTGAACGTTAAGATAAATTTGTTTACATATTATAAATTGTTTTCTTATAATAATATTTAATTGTAATTACTGCACGGTTTAAGTTTGTTATTATAGAAAATATAAACAAATCAGAAAACTGTACTAAACTCTAATATACAGGGTGTTCATTTTGATTTGTTCACTATTGCTATCTCGAGAAGTATAAGAGCCGCAAGGTTGGTTAAACTGGACAACAATTGTCATTTTAAAAAAGGAGTGGTAGATGTATATTTCATAAAACGATGTTCATCAAAAGGACGGATGATATTAAAATAATTTCTGGAAATTGACTATTATCAACCCAAGAGAGAAGAGTTTGGAGGTCTAATCTTCAGCAGTGGACGAATTTGGCTGGTATATGATGATGCTTTGTATCAGTAGTCCTCAAACTACTACCCGCGGAGAGTTGTTTTTTTTTTATTTTTATTTTTTTATTTATATAAAGACAGTAAGAATTAAAAAATTGATGAAAAGTGTGAATTTTCATAAATTTCACGATTTGTAGGTATATAGTAAAAAAATTGTGGGTGCATATTAAAAATGCATAGAAAAATCGATATTGCTTCCATTTATCAACTTACAAGTGTACTTAATTACGAGATGGGTGCGCATCAAGACAGTTGTTCAGGTAAATAATGTTGTACGGCATTGTAAAAAACTCATTAACTTTGGAAAAAACAATTAGACCAAAAATTCCTGTTGAACTATTCCGGTTCACATCAATATGCATTGCTAAGAATTGTTTTAGAATTTTAAATTAACCCCTCTGGGTTACAAGGTGTGGGATAAAAATTTTTGGCAAAAATCCTGTTAAAAGAAATTAATTTTAAAGAAACCATTCTTTCTTAATAAATGCCTTGAACTTATTCTTATTCTTATTATTAATAACTATTATTATTTCGATAGTAGTTTCAAATAAATTTAAATTTTGACTAAAAGTAAAATAAGACGTTAAATATCACTGGTCAACACAATTTTTGCTGACTTACATCTAAAACTTGTTTCTTACTAATTTGGTGCTGCTGAACTCAAATATCACATTTTGCGTATCACATCAGATTTTTGCTCTACAACAAATACATATTTTCGGCCAAATAATGCTTCTATCGTTTAATTTTAGACGTCGATACTGTAATTGGTACAAATTTGGCGAACAATAAGGACTAAATAATTAGAAAATA
Organism: Liopterus haemorrhoidalis; assembly: GCA_963971575.1. NCBI lineage: Eukaryota > Metazoa > Arthropoda > Insecta > Coleoptera > Dytiscidae > Liopterus > Liopterus haemorrhoidalis. Next base: position 9,537,698 of record OZ020618.1, on the reverse strand, counting down.
TTCTTAAAATTTTATTTATAGCGAAAGAAAGTGAGAACAGTTTTAATTACATTTTAATGACTTAAGGAGTGTTAAAATAAAAATACAAAATAATTTAAGGATTAAATGGTCGTTTGTAAGATCTTCTGGAGTGCACCATTCCCGATAAGTCTCTTTTAATACTCCAACAGTAGTCATCCATCATGTGAGTATCCCACCTTGATAACGTCTCTCCATCTCTTTTAAATCCTGATGGAAACGTTCACCATGTTCATCACTAACATCTCCAAGATTGACAGGAAATTTGTCAAGATGACTAAAATGAAGATGTTTAAAAAATGAAGTTTCACGCTCATGTTGCACCCCAGATGATGATAATTTTCAATCAAATTTATTTTGAAATATATTGGACAACAAGAACGAAGTTGAAATTAAAGTAGACGTATATCAGAACGTGAAAAGGTGAAAAAAATCAAAATACGATAGAACAAAAATTTGACGTAATAGGCAGAAACTGTTAACATTTTTGAAATCAGCACCCCAAAATTAGTTAAAAACAAGTATCAGATCTAAGCCAGCAAAAAAAAAGTTTAAATTTGTTGACCAGTGTAATAGAAGTTGTTTTTAGGGTTTTGTAGGTATGACCAAAAAACCCTTATACCGTCATTTTGTCGTCTGTCTGTCTGTCTGTCTGTCTGCTTGTCTGTCTGTCTGCCTGTCTGTCTGCCTGTCTGTCTGTCTGTACGGTAAAAATTGTAGCCAAACGGCTAAACCTAAAGAGTTGAAATTTGGCATGCTTATACAACTCTTTGAGCCACACATAGGAAAAATATTAAAACATCTAAAAAACATACCCCCCTAAAAATATAAACAAATATGTGCTCATCGAAAACAAAAATATTTTTTTTTAAATTTTGAGTAGGGTATCAAATGAAAGCCTTAGTACTTGGATTAACGATCAAATTTTTATTTTTGCAAAATAAATTATTCTGATGCGATTTTTGCCTAAATAGTGCAAAAAAAAATTTGTCCCACACCTGTAGCCCAGATGGTTTAAACTAAAAATCTAAAAAAATTCTAAGTAATGTATATTGGTGTGAACCGAAATAGTACAACAGGAATTTTTGATCAGATTATGTTTTCGGAAAATAACGGATTTTTTGTGGTTTTTGGTTCACAAAGTACAAAAGTTATACCAATGTAAGACAATCACATGCAAGGCGTGCGATAGCGTAATGGGTTAGAGCACTGGTGTCGTAAGCTAAAATGCGCTGGAAACGAAGGGTTTCGAGTTCGAGTACGGAGTGAATTTTATTTTTTCTGTTTTTTTTTTGCATTTTTGTTATGTTGAAATTATTTTGTCAAAATTCTAGTTATATTTTGACAAATGTTGTATTTAATTTTTAAGAGCGTAAATTTAATAACCAGTCTTATTATATGATTAACAGACGATAAATTATTTTAAAAATATCGTTCATTTTGCCGTGATTACTACAAAGTAAAATTTGTCCTACACACTCAGCATACCGCCTTCACTTATTATATACCTGCGAAACCCTGAAATGTGTGATATTCACACTTCACATCAATTTTTTGGATATAATATGAAACCCCTGATTTATATGACTCATATTTTTTTAAAAGTCCACTTGTTATAAAATAATTTTTTACAAATTTTATTTTATATAATCCTTGTAGGGTTAAAACAAAGCGAAATCGGTATACCCTTGAAAACAAAAGCAACAATCGAACGGATCCATTAAAAATATAGAATCATAGACGCGAATGACATGATATGAAAAAAACTTGGTGAGAGCTTGTGGAAATGACAGACGAACATCTATTTAAAAAATACCTATTTAAAAGTTGAAGGTTTTGTAAATGATAGTGAATTGTCAATTGACACACTACAAGCAGAGAGCTTCGGTTATTTTAAATTTCAGATACTGACAATGGGAATATGAATAAAAAATTGAAAATCGTTGCTGTTGACAGCTGAATAAACTTATTGAAATAAAAGAAGGAAGTTAGATACCACTAACATTCACACAAAATAACTAAATTTATTTGTTACGCTCTTTTGATAACGTATCCCAAGAATTGTTCATACATTTTAGAAATTATTACCTACACTTTTTGAATCATTATTTAATATCTAACTTTTTTCTCACTGTTTAAATTAAGGCTTCGTAGGTAGACTCCAAATTTTTATTAACAGATATCTGCGCAGAATTTTTCGCATTACTTGGTTAGATCATATTCCCAATACTCATCTTTGGGAATCGACAGCACAAAAACCTATCCACTTGGAAATTCAGGCAAGAAAGTGGAACTGGATTGGGCATACCCTCCGGAAGGCAGTAAACGACATCTCCAGAATGGCATTAGAGTGGAACCCTCAGGGAAACCGTCGCAGAGGCCGTCCTGTATCCACATGGAGGAGAACAATATACAAAGAACTTGATGCTCACGGAACTACCTGGCGCCAGGTGAAAAGGCTTGCTCTTCACAGACCCCGATGGCGCGAGTTTGTAAAGGCCCTATGCTCCAGCGAGGAGATCTAGGACACAATATATAGGTAGAGCCCAAGGTTTGTAGATTATACGGTTGGCTCAGTTCGGGTGAGGGTGACGTACTTCAATGCAGGCGCGCACCCAGTAGGTGGGGAGGGTCTCACGGGCTTGAGCTCCAAAAACGTGGTTTTTACGTGTTCTTGTCAAAAGACAAGTGATACCCCCCCCCAAAAGTTCCAAAACGTAGTTGTTAGGTGTTTTTGTCAAAAAAATACAAGTATACTAGCGTCGGCGAATCAACGCAGTTACGTCACACGACGTAACAAACGATTGCATTGTTCCAAACAATACAGTCGTCTGTTACGTCGTGTGACGTAACTGCGTTGATTCGCCGACGCTAGTATAAGGACCTTTTTTGTTTTGGATCATTATTTGTATTTTGGAAGTGAGAACCTTTTTTTAGGTCATCACTTATATTTTAGAAGTGAAGACCTCTTTTTTAAAGATCTCCTGAGTCCCCCCCCCACTCCAAATTCTATGACCACCATTATTTGTATGACCACCAAAAAACCCTTATAACGTCACTCATATGTCTGTCTTATACGGTAGAAATTGTAGCCAAACGGCTTAACATAGAAAGTTGAAATTTGGCATGCTTTTATACAACACTTTGACCTACAGATAGGAAAAATACTGAGAGTTCAAAAGAACACATCCCGAGATAAATATAAACAAATATGTATGTAATGAAAATATTTATTATATATATAATTTTTTGAGTGGTGTAGCAAATAAAACCTCTTAATTCGTGGAACAACATGCAGATTTTTATTTTTGAAAAATATTTTTTTTATGGGGCTTTCGCCAAAAATATGTCAAAAAATCAGCTGTAGCCACCACAGGACCAACCGCCATCACAAAGTACTTGTATAAACTACATTCTAGCAGCAGAGTAGAAATAACTTGGCCTAATATTTTCTAACAGATATTATTTATCATGACCATGGAAACGTTACATATAAATATGAAAAAATAGATATTTAGAAACATTTTTCAAAATTTATTCGTTTTATCAAAAAATATCTCAAATAAAAGTTGTTAATTAATGCTTTTATAGCAACTTTTGTAAAATAATTTTTTTCGAAATATTTTTCTGTTATGAAATCTTAGCAAAAATCTTAAAATCGACACGAGTAACTCCCATTTCTATTCAACCGATTTTTCCCAAAAATCCGCGTGCCATTGATGTCAAAAGCTCAAATATGAAGTTTCATAAAAATCCTTTTAGCCGAATTTGCTCTGCACGTGTACACAGACAGACGGACGGACAGACAGACTTTTCTCCCCCACCCTATTTCCCAGGGGTTGATGTAAAAATCTGAAAAAAAATTCCATGATGTACATTGATGGGAACCAGAATACTTCAACAGGAATTTTTGATCAGATTAGTTTTTCAGATTTTTTTTTTTTTGTGATTTTCGCAAATTTCGAATTATTTAAATTTAGTTAAAAAATAAATGGAAGCTCCCAATTCTCAAAAAACTTTTTATCAAAAAAATATTCTCCGACATCCTACTTAGATATAAGGCAAATGCAAAAAAATATCGCAGGAAATGTTTAATTTCAATTTTATTGTGAAATTTTTTTCGCAAATTTAGTTTTAAAAAACTAAATGGAAGCTCAGCACTCAAATAACAAATTAAAATGATTATTGTTAATTTTGATGTGAAAAAATATTGTTTTAGACAGTATTCTGTTGTCTTACACTTATTAAATACCTACAAAACTCTGAAATGAGTGAAAATTCAAACTTCACAACAATTTTTAAAGTTATTTTAACAATCTGTAGGCGGCAATAATATAATAGCGGCACGTTAATGTGATCTGCGTTCCCCATCTAATAGTCCTCCCAATTTTCTCTTGTATCTAGAATCACCATCATTTGTTTATCACTGTCGTTCATTTGTTCTTCCGCAAACAACCCATGCATTTGCAATCATATCTACATTATAATATATCCCATACACAACAATACACATACACAGACATACATACATACATAGTCACAACCACACATACACAAATAAATGGTCCATCGATGCAAACGCATATATATGTATATAGTATATTCTGGTGTACTGTACAAACACAAGTATATCAGGCATTGCAGCCCTAATCAGACAATATGGCGTCGGTATCCGCCATTACGGAGGGCCCATCTCCACAAATGCAATCAGGAATCGGAACAATGCTCATCAATTTATGATGAAATTTACGTTGCGAGTTCAATTCATTACGATAAACAATTGAGGGTAGGTCGGTAGCTGGATGTTTACTGGGCGATGGGGGTTACTGAGGGGAAGGAGGGCATTCAGAACAGGGACATCGACACTACTGTGTTTAAGCGGTACAACCACGCGGGGAGTATTAAGGATATTACATGTTTATTTAAAGTAATACGGATTTTTATTATTGCCAAACTGGCATAAATAATCTACCTTCTCCACAAAAAGAATTATTAAAGACATATATTTAAGAACGTAATGTATGATAGCTAGGTTTTGCACAACATAAACACGCATTTCTTCGGCCATATAATTTAGATCAAATATAGTTAGATCAATCTGAGTTTTTTTTTACTGGTTTTTTAATTTGGTATTAAATATTAAATAATTTTTCTCCACGACCACTATAAAATTTACCAATTCTAAAACCAATTTTACAGAAGACCAAGACTACAGAAAGTTAATATTCTAACACAAGAGTTGGAATGTCATTCTAAAGCACTTATCTTCACATACCCTTTTCACACTAGATCTTTAAGATCGGATGTTAAAGTGAATGTATCTTTAAACGCTAATGTGAAACCGTATGGCCTCGTCTAAACACGACCGATGTTTAAGACAGAGATCTGCGTCTTAAACTGCGCCCGCATTGCCAACTTAATTTCTATTATAAAAAATACTCCTTGAATTTGTGCTGTCAACATTTTATATTATCATAAACAAGAATACTGTATTATATCGACGTTATAAGAAGTTTATACTTATTGTTATAATAAAATTATTTATTTTAATAATGTGTTTAATAAAATACAGAGCTACAATAATTGAGATAAAATGTATCGACTTACATGTTAATACAGGTATAATATATTCTTTATTGTAGTGCCTTTATTGTAGAATGAAATGAAATATCCTTAATTGTTTATAATAATTCAAAATGTGCGTCTGCGCAGACAGTTCAAAACTGGTAATTTCATGACGGTAACTTAAGGACAAAATTACTGTAGCTGATGACAGCACCAGAGATTTAAACATCAAGTGTGAAAGCATACCGATCTTAAACATCGGTGAACTTTAAGTTCACTCGTCTTAAAGATCTAGTGTGAAAAGGGTATCATGCATTTTGCGTGTATTTCATTCCATCACTTGTTATGGAATAACTATTCCATGCTTGTTGTCATTTGTTTTTGTACGGTTACATTAAAATATATGTAATGTTTAAATTAAATAAATGCAACCTAACTTCCTAAAAAGTACTAAAATAGTGGCCGATGTGCGGCAAATTAAATTAAAATTAAACAAATAATAAATAAAAAATAAGTTTAATTAATTGATTAATTGGTTATGTAATATAAATTATTTGTTAAGATAAAATAATTATTTATTAAATATTTTTTTTATTTCTGCTGGTCGTGGAGAAAGTAGTGTCTGTGACTCGGTTGGAAGAGAAAATTCGATGCTTGTGGTTCCTCACGCTCGCCTGCGGCTCGCGCTCGGAATGTTCCACTCGCATCGAATTTTCTCATTCCAACCTTGTTACAGAATATACTATTACAAGCAAGGGTTTATTTTAAAGATAAAAGTGCAATCTAGTATACGGATTCTCAACCAAAGTCTTACCATAGACCAACAATTTTTTATTTTTTTTAACTCGGACCGGTTAATATCTCATTTTTATTCGAATTGGTCAAAATATTATTTTGCAAGTTTAATTTATAGTAAAACTCTGTATATTTACAAAAAAAATATTTTTTAATTACTGGTTTAAGTAAAAATTTATAATTTTATCTATAATTTTACAATGGCCAATTTAAAATTTTATGTACAAGTCGTATATTATTGTACATTAGATATATATGTTTTAAAATTTTTCACGAATTAGATAGATTTAACCGCGGACCGTTGAACAACGATTGAGAAACACTAAACTATTGTATCTTTGATTGAAATTTACTGACTTTGATGTGAAGTTAGACGAGGTTATTGTAAAACTAAAAAATTTTAAGTCACGATCACATCAAGCTTTATCAAATTAAAAAAAATCAAATTGATCTGATTATATTTGGTCTAAATTCTATGGCCGAAACAAATGAACGTTTAAGTTGCGCGAAACCTAACCTAGATACATTACTCTCTTAAAGACTGAAAAAAGTCTAGATGGCTAAAAACCCTGCTATACCGCAACATACGCGTCGATCGCCGATACTCTCAAATTTTCCCAGGTTAAATTTTAGTAAAATATTTATTATTTTAAATCTTCATTAAAGTAGGTCTATAGTGACAGATTCTTTTGGACTGGGAATCAGAAAAAAGCTTTATTAAGTTAATTAATTTATTGTCTTCTTATGCGAATAGATCTGGGTAGATATTCGATACACAAAAAAATTCCCGGGTAAAGCATTGTCAAAAAAAAATTAGATCTGTTTTTTTTTATAACCGTGTAAGAATCTACACCAAATAGTGTTAATAGACTAATTCGGAGGTGCAAACTATGAAATAAGTATTTAAAAACGTCCCTCTTTGCTAGTTTTTGAGATAAGATAAGTTTTTTAGGAGCGCTACCACGACAAAACTACGCTAGGCCGACAATTTTGATAATTTTGAAGCAAAGGTGACACAAAACCAGGACCGTCCTAATAAACCCCGAACGCAAAACAGAGTCACGCTACCTAGTAAAAAAAAATTGCCGGGTCACCGATTTCTACAAGTTTCCGTGTGAAAATATGTGTTTTATATAATAGGTACAAGCATAAATTTGTCCGTTAAGAAACCTTATGTTTATTAAATATTAGTAAAATTATCAAACAATAATCAATGAAACAAATAGCCAAATACTTTAAAGATAAGTATTATGCAGGTACAAATGGAAGGAGAAATCGGACAAGGATATTGACACTTGTGTGTTTAGACGGTACAACCACGCTGGGACTATCAAAGCTCCTCTCTACATTAGATGTTTGTTTAATAATGTTAGAGTCGCTCTAGAGATTTTACACACTGATGCAAATTGCCTGGAGCTCTTTAAAACTGTACCTACTTAATAAACATTACAATGTTTAGTATTGTTACTTTAGAATTAAAAGACAGTGACTTTTTACTTTCTTACTTATAACCAGCAAAAAGTGAAACTATTGAATTAAAAAATTGATGTGAAGTGTGAATATTCACACATTTCAGGGTTTCGCAGGTATATAATAAGTGAAGGCGGTAGGCTGAGTGTGTAGGACAAATTTTACTTTGTAGTAATCACGGCAAAATGAACGATATTTTTAAAATAATTTATCGTCTGTTAATCATATAATAAGATAATTATTAAATTTACGCTCTTAAAAATTAAATACAACAATTGTCAAAATATAACTAGAATTTTGACAAAATAATTTCAACATAATAAAAATGCAAAAAAAAAAAACAGAAAAAATAAAATTCACTCCGTACTCCAACTCGAAACCCTTCGTTTACCAGCGAGTTTTAGCTTACACCAGTGCTTTAACCAATAACGCTATCGTACACCTTGCACGTGAGTGTCTTACATTGGTATAACTTTTGTACTTTGTGAACCAAAAACCACAAAAAATGAGTTATTTTCCGAAAACATAATCTGATCAAAAATTCCTGTTGTACTATTTCGGTTCACACCAATATTACTTAGAATTTTTTTAGATTTTTAGTTTAAACCATCTGGGCTTACAGGGTGTGGGACAAAATTTTTTTTGCACAATTTTGGCAAAAATCGCATCAAAATAATTTATTTTGCAAAAATAAAAATTTGATCGTTAATCCACGTACTAAGGGCTTTCATTTGATAACCTACTCAGAATTTAAAAAAAATATTTTTGTTTTCGATGAGCACATATTTGTTTATATTTTTAGGGGGGTATGTTTTTTAGATGTTTTAGTATTTTCCCTATGTGCGGGTCAAAGAGTTGTATAAGCATGCAAAATTTCAACTCTCTAGGTCTAGCCGTTTGGCTACAATTTTTACCAAACAGACAGACAGACAGACGACAAAATGACGGTATAAGGGTTTTTTGGTCATACCTATAAAACCCTAAAAACAAATTATAATAATCAAACGTCTTTACTTTCTGGATGACCATCGTATTTTGAAGTATTTTTGATGTTAGAAAATAGTTTTTTTAATTTCGTGATCTGAATTATAAAGGTAATAATTTAATTTTGTCGTCTCTCACAGAAGTATTGAAATTAGCAAGTGAGTGTTGCGACCTAGGACAAAAGAGTGTTGTCCTGCGCATACAGGTCCACCAGCAATTGTTTCGTAGGGACATTGTTATTAGCTATTGACTTCGGTGCGGACTTTTCATTGTTTCTCTTATTGTATTGTTGGATCTGTCAACAGTGGACCAAATTAAATATCCAACATCATCCACAGTTACATTGACCAGTATTTTAAGTGGACTACACCAATGACCAATGTTGTGTGCGCGGAGATATGTACGTTTGTTTTGGGCGATGAAAATTTTCCGCGGGAAAAAATTGATATGATTTTCATTTGTTTATTCGATGCATTTGTTTTGTTTTGTATTCAATATTTTGTATTGAAATGTATAATTATTTTTTGTATTTTATTCTTATGAATTGTTTTATGGTATACGGTTCTAGCATTTGGATATATAAACCTGAAATCCTCGAGGCAATCTCCTCAAGAGACTTCCTATTAACCCATTAATGGCCAAAGGTTCGTATACGCAACCTTTTAGAAATTATTTTTTTTAAGGAAAGCAGTTGTTTTATTTTTATTGCATAATTATTTTACAAGCATTACTAGGATACAATAGTTTCGTGAATATTTTATTTCGCAGTTTATTAAAAGAGTATATTTTTTTAAATATTTTGAAATTAGTCAATTTTTGAAGATTTGACTGATTTATAAAAGCAGGCATTTTCTATACACTTGTTGGTAATATAAAAAATATATATGTAGTCAAACCGTATGAGAACATTGTTATGAATTATCCTATTTTGAAAAAATGTAAATTTTATCTGTCATGTTGCTGTCTACATCATTCAAAGTTATGGGGTGCGTATACGCACCTTTGACCAAATCAGTGAAATGTACAGGCGTGATTCAACATCGACAAGTCTCATCTTGTCTTAGCCATCTAACCTATTGTTCATTTCTACTGTGTGTTCTTTCATAATTCAGTATATGTATTTACAGAATAAGTATAGTGAAAATAAAAATTAGTTGTACAGTTGTACAGGTCAAATGATAGTAAAATTTCTTAATTGGTCACGACTAGCAGTTGCTCTTATGAAGTATCAGAGTAATGCAGATACTGATAGAGAAGCAACAAATTCAAACTATGGGCGTCCTTCAAAAAAAAGTTTATCAGATGTCATCAGATTTGATAATATTAGTCATCTAATAAGAGGCATGAATCGAATGTAAAAAAAAAATGCAGTTTGTGTAAAAGCAATCCATTATTTAAAAGCAACCATGTTAGCAAAAGGAGGAAATTTCTATAAAATTCCGCACATTAATAAGGCAAAACTTCATCGTAAGGGACAGTTATAAACAGCATTATCATATTCCATACAAGCTGTGGAGACAGCACGTCCTTGTTAAATTAAAACTCTCTGTATTACTTTTTGTTTTACTAGATATTTGTAACTATTTCATAAATAAAATCATTAAAATTAATTAAATCTGTAAATGTATATCATATTTTCGGATAAGAAAAAAATCAAAATGTATTCCAAACGATTAGGCGGAACTAGATTTTGCAATCTAGTTACTTTCATCATCTTTCATCTTTCACCTAGCATCTTTCATTTTTTTGTTAAGGTTAATATCATTTTAAAATGCCATTTTCTTTATATTTTCATTTTTTGTGTCATTCTGAATACAAATTTTCCATTTATTTATTTTTTTGTCATTAAAATATGTAAAAAAATATTTTATTTTTGACATATGTCATTCGTTTCCATGGTTTCATTGTTGAAATTTTAAATTTTGACATTTGCCGACCGGCGTAGCGTAGTGGTAACACATGTGCTCTGCGTTGCGAAGGTCTCGGGTTCGAATCCCGTTCAGGCATGGAAATTTTCTCAAACAAAAAATTGTCCTGGCTAATTGCCAAAGTAGCAAAGGCCATAAAAAATTTAAAAAAAAAAAATTTGACATTCCAACGTGAAAAATAGGGGATAGGCATGATTTTTTTTTATTTTTTATTATATTCCTCTTGTTGCATATAAACATAAAAAACTGTTTTTTTTTTTTTTTAATTTGAAGGCTTAAAAAAATCATAAATGTATGTAGCGCGCGAAAACGACGTGTGACGTCATACCCTTCTAACTGACACATGACACTACTAGTCTACCCAGCATACATAGTCTGTTGTGAACTTATTTGTTTGTATAACTTTTATAGGTTATGTAAAGTTAGAGTGATTTTAATTAAAATAAAGTTTAATTCTATAAAAACAATTTATACATGTTTACCGAATTAAATTTTATATTAAAATATATAAAATATGGAAGATCCAGGCCCCAGTACTTCGAAACATAGTCGAAAATATTGTTTAGTACCAATGTGCACAAATAGTTCAATTAGAAATCCAAAAAAATAATTTATATCATTACTTGATGACGAAAAACAACAGAAAAGCTATGAGGCGAAATAAAACCGATATTTCAGAAAAAAGTAAACTTTATGTTTGTGAAGACCATTTTAATGTGAGTACATATATTTTATAAATTATTTTAATAATAAATGCGTTAAAAATTGTTTAAAAACAAATACAAAACTCTCAAACAATACAATATAAACACGTAAACATTATGTTTTGTCTGTATCTGTGACGTCAAACCCTTACAGTCTCAGTCGTATCTACTCGGCAACCTTCGCGGCGTGGTCGGCTTATTTCAAATTTACAATATTTTAATTCAAAAATTTGGCTATAATATTAATTAAAATGTGATTTTTGTTGTGTTAGGTGACATAACTAACATTAAAATACCAAAAAAATGTAGTTTTAAGGAAATATAAATTTTATGCGTATCCCCTATTAAATAACCCAAGCAAGGTCCCTTTTCGTGACAACCTAAAAGAACGAAATTCCCATTTAGTTCCGCTTAAACGTTTGGAATAGCCTATATACCATATATACAATTGATTTCAATTATACTTCTAATTGCAGCACCTCCATTGAAGGTTTCCACGAACCGGCACTGGTAAAAAGACGGTATTTTTCTTCTTTTAAATTTAAAATAAGTATAAATTTACATACTTACACTAAAAATGGCAGGTCTGTATTTGAAATGAACTTACCTGGAAAAGAAAATACAAATTAGTACAATTGTTTATAAAAACAAAAAAATGTAAAAAGAAAGAAATTTTGATTCTAAAATTCCACCCTTGCAAATAACACTAATTCAACATTTTAACCCACTTTATTTTTATTTTCGATGAAACTTATTTTCATTAATTTTTCATCAAAACTCATGCAAGTAATGTCCTGTACATAATTGAAAATAAATAAAATCTCTTATTAAAAATTTAATAATTGTTAATAAAACAAATGGCAATTTTATTGACTTTTTCAAACGTTGCTGGAAAAAATTTTATGTGTAAAATTTTTATATTAATTTTTACAAATTAAATTCTAATTTCATGCAGTATTAAAAATTTTATTTTAATTAGTTTTTTTTTTCTGAATATTCATGGTTTAATCACGCTATTTTCTCGTATTTGGGTTTGGTTAAAGTTGAATATATTTAATTTAACGACAATTATGAAACACTCCCATCTGTTGGTCATTTTTCACACCCGAAGGTGTGAATTTCACTACAGTTCCTGGATTAATAGTTTACGACCAGGAAGTTTTAATTATAATACACTTTATCCCAGGTGGTCCATTCTATTAACAAAAAAACACGGTTAAAGTGTTTCACTTAGCCGCATTTTATTCATTAAATAGGAGAAACAAAATTAGTATCAAAGAAAAAACACAACAGACGTTGTTAGCGAGGAAAACTACCGTATTCATAAAAGAATTAGACTGAGAAGAACAACCTCTACACCGAATGGTAGAAGAGGTTTCTGACTATATATATACTAATTTTCTTGGATCGAGTTTTGGGAAACAGTTTTGATAAACCATATTGTACATCGGTGAACATCTTCAGGCAGTATTCTCGCCATTAAGCTCAGTCATTTGTTTGTTAGGATCATTTATAAAGTCGCCAATTACTTAGAGCAAAGTACACTTAACCTTCAAAGCAAGTATATTCTTGTCGACCACGAGAAGAGTGCATTTCTTCGACGCAGCACGTATTTATAATAATGGTAATTACCACAAGTTAAATTTCGCAAGTCCAACCTTACAACGTGGCACTAAATTAATATTTTATGTTTCGTCTCTCGCTAGCCGCTTCGGTCAAGTTAATACAGTCATTACATAGGCAGTTACCGGTGTAAAGTAAATATATAATTAGCTGTAAATGTCCCACAGTTGGAGTTATTGACGATTGCGAATCTCGGGTGAAACAGGACTCGAACGCATAGATTAACCAACTTTTTAGTGGGTTTTTAAGTTATGGTTATACTTTATATCGTGATATTGGTAGTTGTCTGCCGGTTAACGAGGTATTTCGAGATTTTATTGAGCCATCTCTGTTTCATGAAGAACATTTAATAGCTATGGTAATATTGATTTGATATAAAAAATAAAGTCCTGCGGCTTTTTTTATTTTATTATTTTCAATATGGGGAAAGGTATTAAAGACAATGTTATTAAAAATGTCACATTCTTCTCTCTTCCTTTATTTTATTACACCTTGCTTTATAACTATTTAATGGAACATTGGCGCCATTATTCGCAACCAATTAATATTATAAAGATGAAAACGAAACTTAAAAAAAAAATGTTAGAAAATTAAATATACTAGTATTTAAAAAATTAATAATACAAGTTGATTTTCTTGGTGGGGGGTTCAGAAGCTCCCCTTTGTTTTAGAGAGACTCAGAAAAATATCTTTAAAAAAATTTGATGAGAAGTGTGAATTTTTACACATTTCAGGGTTTCGCAGGTACTTAGTAAGTGAATGATGATTATTTGGGATGCCAAAACAAATTTTATGCTAACATTTTTTTGCCTAATGCCTAATAGCATTATTTAAGTTTCTAAATATGTAGAGTATTTATATATATATATATATAGCAAGGTTCATTAAGATTTTGAAAATTGTGCCTATGGCTCTAATTAGTTGTTTTAAGTCATAAGCTCCGCCCCTCTGATTTCGTATACATTGAAACAGCATTAAATTATAATTTCAACAATTACCACTGGTTATTAAATTTACACTTTTAAAAATTAAATGCAACATTTACCAAAATATAACTATAATTTTGACAAAATAATTTGAACAAAATAAAAATGCAAAAAAAAAACAGAAAAATTAAAATTGTCTCCAGACCGGAAGCGAACCCTAGTTTGCAACTTAGGAAGCGACAAGGCTAACTATTAGACTATGAAAGCTTACTGGTTTATTGTGTTACATAACGTATTAAATATTTTACACCATCAACAAAAATAAACACAAAAAATGCGTTATTTTACGAAAACATAATCTGATAAACAATTCCTGTTGTACTATTCCGGTTCACACCAATGTACATTACTTGGATTTTTTTCAGACTTTTAGTTAATCCATCTGGGCTACAGGGTGTGGGACAATTTTTTATTGCACAATTTTGGCATAAATCGCATCAAAATAATTTATTTTGCAAAAATAACATTAATCCACGTACAAAGGGCTTTTATTTGAAACCCTATTCAGAATTTAAAAAAAAAAATTTTTTTTTCGATGAACACATATTTGTTTATATTTTTAGAGGGATATGTTTTTTAGATGTTTTAGTATTTTTCCTACGTGCGGGTCAAAGCATGCCAAATTTCAACTCTCTAGGTTTAGCCGTTTGGCTACAATTTTTACCGAACACACAGACAGACATGCGACAAAATGACGGTATAAGGGTTTTTTGGTTATACCTACAAAACCTTAAAAATGTGTCCCTTAAAAACGTTTTTTTATTGTTTGGGAGGAGGCGGGCTAAGGCTCGTGAGAATAATCCCCCCCACCCAAGTTCATCTTTATTAACTTCCATGCCTCAACATTTTTACAGCTTTGACTACATGTCGTTTGACATACATCATCTCTCTAGGTTTTCATTAAATTAGAAATATAAACAGAATTAGGAACAGTAAAATCAATAAATATTCTAGAGTGTATCTATAAATGGTGAATTCTCCAACCATTTTGGATTGGAAATATTCAACCTATATTTGTCAGGTAAATATTTTTCAAAACAGAAAAACAATTACATTGTTTCTAATCGTAAGTTTAACCACTACTTATAATAATTTTTCTTGTACTGCGTACTTAAACTAATTAAGAACTAGGGGCGTTTATTTATTATCTAAAACACATTCGCTAAAGTTGGTTAATATTTGTATATTTAACCAATAATTAGACTAAACAATGACAATAAAAATTGTTGAATACGCTAAAATTAAAATTTAATATTACATATAATTACAAGTTTGTCAACGTCAACGTTATTTTACAAAATTAAAAATTAAATTAATTAAAAAAAAATAAATAAGAAACCTAAGGTCATTGAAAGAATTATAGGAACCATATATAATCATTTACATTTATAAATTTATTTTAAAAGTTAATTTTAACTTTTAATATTTTTTTTGTTTGATCCACCGACTCTTCATATAAAGTTCTGGTACAAATTAGTGATTATACCTCCCTTATTTGTACCCCTTTTTCTTTCTAATGAAAGACATTCAAATTGAGTGACGTTGAACAAAAGTAGAAAGGGTTCATTTCTTTTCAACCCTTTTCTACATTTCGACTTGTCAATAACACAGGGTAGGATACTTTAAAAAAATCATTAAACCTAATTCTAAGAATGAATGAAATCTAATTTAAAAAAGTAAAACAAAAATTAAAGTAAAATATTTTTAAAATTATAGATTTGTTCTTAGTAATATTACCTCATTTAAATTTGTTATCATTTGATACACGGAATCATTTTGTAAATTACAAATAGACTCAACATGTACCTCAGACCTTTTACTGAGTAATCATTGGTAATACTTAATTTTTGAATTTTTAAAATTTGCTCTTACCAGGAGTTGAACCCGGGGCCATAGACTTGGTAGCTGTAAACATTACCACTGTCCCACAAGCGCTACTACTCAGTCAAGGTGTATAAGGCGTGAAAATGTTCTTTGTGAGAAGAGAAAATATTTGGCAGTTAGCTATGATGTACCTGAATGGAAATCTCGCTAATTAAATCTAAATTTTGTATTCAACTAAAGAAAATTAAAGACAGGTAGTTAGAGCCGTGCAAATCAACGGATATCCGCCATTTTTCTGCGGATAAATTATCATTTAAATCGTGCGGATGCGGATAAAATATCATATTCGCTTATTCGCAATATCCGCGTGAACATAAAATCCACGGCAGAGGCGTTTAGAACACCATAAATGAATGGTATTGGCATTGTGCTTATGGCAAGAGTGAAATAAAGACACTTTAAGGCACTTTTTTCATGCTTTTTTACTTTTTTTGCTTGAACATATTCCGCAAAAAACACTTTTGAATGTTTGAGTTGTTTTCGAATATTCAGCAAAATATTTAAGACGCAAAATATGACCTCGAAAACAGGACCTAAAGATCAATTAATAGAACCATACGAATTATAGAGAGTTTCAAAGAAAATTTTGACGAAAAAACACAACTAACTTTAATAGCAAACGCGGAATTAACATTTAAAAAATCCCCTTGGTTCGCAATACCAAAATTATACTGATTAATAAAAACCAGTTTAATCAAAGCATGGTTGATAGGATGAAATCAAGACTTTGTTCTGATTCAAATACTGAAAATGTACAATTTCTTAAGGATATTTCTGCTTTAAATCCAATTAATATAAACACTCATAATATACGTTATGAAGAATCAGAAGTAACGAGAATTTGTAGACGATTTAATATCGATGAGCTAGAAACTCTTATAGCAGCAGTTCTTAAACTGTGGTCCGCGGACCCCTGGGGGTCCGCATAGCCATTACCGGGGGTCCGCGAAACAATTTTGACATTAAATTTACATCCCCCAACTTTCCACTTTTATTCAAATAACTCATTTAATAAAAATCCTACATGGTGACTTTTTGTATTTGTTGTTATCTAACTATTTATTGACATAACTAAACAATAATTAGTAAAAATTTAATTATTTTTATTCAACTGCAAATTATTTACAGAAAACATATTATAAATAAGATCTATTTTGACTAATATTTGACCAAGAAATATATGCAAGAGTTAAACGTATTATAATTTGTAACTTTTTTTTATTCTTTTTACTACTATTTTTTGTTTTTTTTTTTTTTTCTATATGCTAATAAAAATGTTCCTCTATAAATGCACAAGACCATTTATTAAAATAATCAGCATACATTTTTGCAATACATTTTTACCAATATTTATTACAACGTAGTGCCTATGAGATTATTGAGCCAGAAATTAAGTCTCAAGAACGACGTAAAATGCCTAGGGTTGGCATGGGGTTCGCAAACAAAATGTTGTTCAAGAGGGGGTCCTCGGACTACATAAGTTTAAGAACCCCTGCCCTATAGGATTAAGAGAATTTATAGAAAAAACAGAATCTGTGCCGGAGAAAGAAACACAGAAACTTTACCTTGTTCGACAGCCGAGTGTGAACGCGGTTTCAGCTGACTTGCGACTCTGCTTATTTCAAATGTGTCGAATCTAATGTTTATTAATGCTAATGGACCTCCAGGACCTCCAGGTGAAAAGTTTCAACCAAAAAAATATGTAAGATCTTGGTTAGTAAATCACCGCTCATACCATTTTCACACTAGAACTTTAAGATCGGATGTTAAAGTGAATATGTCTTTAAACGCTAATGTGAAACCGTATGGTCTCGTCTAAATACAAGCGATGTTTATGACAGAGATCTGCGTCTTAAACATCGTCCGTATTGCCAACATAATTTCTATTATAAAAAAATACTCTTTGAATTTGTGCTGTCAACATTTTACATTATCATAAACCAGAATACTGTATTATATCGACGTTATAAGAAGTTTATATTTATTGTTATAATAAAATTATTTATTTTAATAATGTGTTTAATAAAATACAGAGCTACAATAATTGAGATAAAATGTATGGACTTACATGTTAATACAGGTGTAATATATTCTTTATTGTAGTGTCTTTATTGTAGAATGAAATGAAATATCCATATTTGTATATAATAATTCAAAATGTGCGTCTGCGCAGACAGTTCAAAACTGGTAATTTCATGACGGTAACTTAAGGACAAAATTACTGTAGCTGATGACAGTACCGGAGAATTAAACATCAAGTGTGAAAGCATACCGATGTTAAACATCGGTGAACTTTAAGTTCACTCGTCTTAAAGTTCTAGTGTGAAAAGGGTATCAGCAACAGAGACGCAGTCGAAAGTGTGTTCGAGTGAGACTAGTGCAGATTCATCTCGCCAAGCCTTTTGGGATATATTTCAAGAAATATAACAGTAAGTTATAACACTATGTTCTACGTTTTAATTCAAATTTTGGTCATTTTTTAACCACCCTCCCCCCGTTTATAGCGTATACCTGCGAATTTTTACTATGAATGGACCGTATACCTTCTGCTGATTTTACCAATACAGCACTGACTATCAGATTTGTATGTGGAAGTATAGAGGCGCAAGAAGTGAAACATAGTAACAATTCTATGGTAATAAGTGTCGTGTTTATTTCCCGACACGTACAAATATAAAATGTAGCTAATTAATTTATTTATTCTTCTCACTAATGCTGTGCCTAGTATCACCAGTCAAGTCGTGCGTAGCGGCAAGTGTGTCCAAGCCAGGACCGCGAGCACAGCGGAGAACGCGGTGTTCTCGCTTGCAACAGCCGCGGCCGCCTATGCTAAACAAATATAAGGCTGTATAAATATTAGTACAGTGAGAAAAAACATTCGTCGGTCGGTTTAAAATAAAAGAAACTCACGTCCTAAAAAAAAATGTATATAATTGAAATGTGAACGCAATGTTGTTAGTAATAATAAAAACGAATTTTTACGAATCGAAAACAAAGCAATGTCGAAGCAGAGTAAACAGAAATTTTTATAAAAACCGCTTTTGAAAAATAACGAAATTATATAATGTTTTATTGAGCCCGCCGATTGGAAATTTGGTTAAAAAAGTTACTGTCGCTAAAAGTTTATGTTTTTATTTATTTGTGAATAGTTTTTAAATTTATTTCGCGTTTCGTTGTTTATTTTTAATTCAATTCAACTACTTTGGAATATACATTTATATAAATATTCATATTGCGGTCCATGATTTTTCTAAATAATAATATCGAACACAAATACGACGGGAAATAATTAAAAACTTTTTTCAAATAGACTCAATACACGGGGAACGAGTCATAACAAGCCTGGATAGGGACCAGATAATTTATCAAAAAATATAAAAAAATGTTTTGAAGAAGATTTATTTATATATGTAATAATCTTTAAAACATACACATACCTACATAAAATAAAAACTGAAATACATTTTTCATTTTTATAAATAAATAAATAACAAATGTTAATATGATATCAAGGCCCGGTTTTTCCACCTTCAGATAAAGTTCCAGGTAACTATCTGACAGATAAGGTTATTTGTAACTTCATCTGCTGAGTAAATGTCATCCCTTCTTTCTATACAAATGTATCTATCGGATAGTTATCTAACGGATAATGAGACTGACGTATTGGATTCACTGACTGGTATTGACATTTATTCAGCAGATGAAGTTACAAATAACCTTATCTGTCAGATAGTTACCTGGAACTTTATCTGAAGGTGGAAGAGATCTCATAACCACTTTATACATCAAAAATTCATATGTAAAAGTTCATTCTAAGTTTGGTTAAAATTGTAGTATTAATACACACACCGGCAAATTTAAAGGAACAGATTGAAAATTAATTTTTTTTTTAAATTTTATTATTTTGTAGCCTATATCTAGATAGCTTTGAATGCTCTACTAAACCATAGGGAAAGATTGTATCGACGCCAAGGAGAACAAAATAAACCATTTAATTTTGCCACTACTGTATCTTTTGGTGGAGGTTCAATTGTGGTGTGGGGTGGAATATATTTGGGAGCTCACACAGAGTTAGTGGTGATTGATGGCAGAGCGTTAACTGCAGATAGGTCCATCAGAGATATTCTTCAAGACCATGTTGTACCTTTTGCCCCATATATCAGAGAAAATTTCACCCTAATGCAGGATAATGCGCGCCCACACGTCGCCCACTGTGTAACAGAATTTTTAAATCAAGTGGGTATAACAGCAATGGGTTGGCCAGCGTGGTCCTGACCTCAGCCCGATAGTAGACTTAAAAAATCAGCTGTGGCCACCACAGGACCGACCGCCATCACAAAGTACTTGTTTAATTTATGCTGCTTTATCAAAAAATGTCTCAAATAAAAGTTGTTAGTCATTGCTTTTATAGCAACTTTTGTTAAATAATTTTTTTTGAAATATTTCTCTCTTCTGAAATATTCGCAAAAATCTTAAAACCGACACGAGAAACTCCCATTTCTAGTTAACCGATTTTTACCAAAACTTGATCAACTCGTGCCATTGATTTCAAAAGCTTAAATATGAAGTTTCATGAAAATCCTTTAAGCCGAATTTACTCTGCACATGTACACGGACCGACAGACAGAAAGACAAATCCATCGAAATCTCGAAATGTTAAAATCGGTATGATCACAATACCTCCATTATATGTATATGTTGGCGGTCGGCAAAAATAAATTAATTATTGTATTATAATTTTTGTAGAGACTGATAACAAGTATAAATAAAAACGTCAAAAAATATTTAACCCTTTGAGGACAAAATTGTGAATCAATTTCTAAATAATTTTTTATCAAAATGATCTTCAGGAAGATGCAAACAACTTGGAAACTGTAAAAACACTAAATTCCGTATTAAGGGGGTATGGTCAGAGCAGCACATTTTATACCCATTTTCAAGATTTTTTTTTAGAAAACTGTTAATAGTAACTTGATTGGGATAGTACCTACAGTAAAGAACAACCTTTGAAGAGTATCCAAAAAAAATTTTATTGAAAAATATCGAAAATTAAGCTCGTGACATGAATTTGAAATTTTCGTTCAGGAGTTGATTTGCGGTGAGACACATAACTAATGACTGGATCATCTAAAACAAAAAAACCAAAAATATTTCGTTAGTTTATGAGTTTTTTGAGGTAACGCTGTCGAGATATTTTTTTTTCTTTTTTTTTTTATGGAATTTTTTACAACTGAAAACCGAAATTTCGAAAAAAAAAATCCGTTTTATTCGTTTTTTTGACTTCAAACTTATACCAAAAATTAAATAATCTAGATATTTGAAAAAACTCGACAGCGTTACCTCAAGAAACTCATAAACTAACGAAATATTTTTGTTTTTTTTGTTTTAGATGATCCAGTCATTAGTTATGTGTCTCACCGCAAATCAACTCTTTGTCCTGAACGAAAATTTCAAATTCATGTCACGAGCTTAATTTTCGATATTTTTCAATAATTTTTTTTTGGATACTCTTCAAAGGTTGTTCTTTACTGTAGGTATTATCCCAATCAAGTTACTATTAACAGTTTTCTAAAAAAAAATCTTGAAAATGAGTATAAAATGTGCTGCTCTGACCATACCCCCCCCCCTCCTTAAGGCAACACATCTTGCGCTATGGTTTTTACCAAAAACCAGTAATAACTTCAAAAATAATTTTTAGATATGTAGTTAGCAGGAGTAACCAATTGCCCTAAAAAGGTTTCTGCTTTATTGGTGACACCGACGTGATGCAAGAAATTTGCTCCAATAATTGGTTGCAGTAATTTGTTCAACTCCTTATTATTTGTTGTCGTTTCCAGCTATAATTTGGGTGGTTGTTTTAAATAATGAAGGCCTTAATAACATCAATATTTTGACAAAATAAAAAGAGAGAAAGAAAACCATCTACTTTCTTCAGAAATTAAAAAAAACTATATTAAACAATGAAAACATTTTTACTTTTTTTAATTAAACGCAAACAAACCCATTTTTATAGAAATATCGATGTTGTAAACCATCAATGTTTCTTGTTCGATATTTTTCCAATATCGATGTAAGACATCTTATCGATGTCAGCTATCATTATCTTATGAACCGATATACATCTCTACAAACAAGTAAAGTTAAATCAAACTGGGCATAGAAATTTAAAATGAAATGCAAGAAGCAATAGTGTTACAATTGTAAAACATAACCCTTGTTCGGTTAAAGCCCTCTGTAAAATATATTTGAACGTGTTATAAGGAAACACCTGTTAGCATGCTCCGACACAGTATGTTTTGAAAGCGCGACTTGAATTTTACACAAGATGTGGCATTACGGGGGTTACTACCTATTTACCTAACCAAACCTGCCATTCTTAACTCCTAACACAACCGCAAGTATCCTTTTACTGATTTATTAGTCAGATACCTACGGTTTTACTGTTGCGGTAGGTTGATAAGTTAGCGGAATAAAAAAAGCGCTTAGTTCACTTGAGTTACAGGGGTTGACAATATAGTACTGGACAATGTAACGCTGGATTACGAAGATTTAGAATATGTCAACTATTTTATTGTACGTACGTTGCATAGTTATGCTTTATGTAAGTTTATAAACTTAATTATGTCTTCGCTTGTGCCTCTGTTGGTTGTAACTGTACTGTCCACCTAGCATAATTTGGAGGTTCTTTATATAGTCGTTTTCTTCAGTTTCAGGTTCTGTGTATTTAAGGTGTTGAAGCAGATTTCCTTGGGCTTCCTGACATTTAAAAGTTTTCTGTGCGAGTCTTTTTCTGTTAAACTCATTCAAAGTATGTTGCATATCTTGCAATGTTTGGAACGATTCTGTTAAGCTCATTCAACGTACCGTATTTTTCGGACCATAAGACGCACCATTTTACGCAGAAAAATCGTCTTAAAATTGGGGTGCGAATGTATAAGTACGTTTAAAAATTGTGTGTTGTTAGTGTGGAATCAATTCAGAGCGCATAAAACAGAATCAACCAAGAAAATATAATAGAAATGAATACAGAATTAGATGTCGTTCCTGGAAGACTTACAATACAACCCTTTGTCGATTAATAAACCATTTAATAATTGTATGCGGGAAGAGTGGAACAGATTAGTGATAAAGCCAAATCACGATGTTAGCAAAAAGACGTATGAAACGGAAAATTTAGAAGTACCTGGGTAAAAAAATCTTGGGAAGCTGTAAAAGAAAAGACGACTATAAAGTCTTTTAAGAAATGCGGTATAAGCAACGCATTGGATAGTATCAAAGATGACTTGGTTTTTGAAGAGATTGACAATAGTTCAGACGAAAATAATACGAACAGTAACATTAACGAGCCGGTGATAGTACAGAGAGTGAAGATGAACAGAATGTTGCTGGTACAAGTTATCGTAATAATAAATACTTTTTCTAAAAATTGTCCCATACATTTGGAGTGCGTCTTATCGTCCGGTGCGTCTTATCGTCCGGTGCGTCTTATAGTTCGAAAAATACGGTATGTTGCATATCTTGCAATGTTTGGAATTAGGCAAAGATCATCGGCATAGTCCAGGTCTTCTAGACGAGTGGTTAGACTCCACTATATCTTCTTTGTGACGAGTTTGTAGCACACATAACAGTATCGATTATAACGAGGATAGCAATACCACACTGCTATTTTTATGCACACGACTTTGTTAATACAAAGGTCACACTAGAATTATTGAGAATAAGACAAATGATTAATATTTTTTAGGATTATTTTTGAAATATGTTCATAGTAGTTCCCCTCAATAATAATACACTTGGTCATTCTTTCCTTCTACTTCTTAAAGGTCTCAACCAATTTTCTTTCGGAATACGTTAGAAATAATCATGAATAGAAGCATAAAAAGTTTCCTCAGACGAAAACCATCTACCCCGTAAATATTTTAAGCCCTAAAAATACCCAGTTCGTACATTGCCAAATCAGGTGACTATGGTGGATGTTCTATAACTTTTATAATTCATTCCACCAAAAACTGGAGACTTGTAGCTGCCCTATAAGAAGAAGAATTATCATGATGTAACTTAATCCCTTTCTCTGGAACTTTACTGAGCACTTCAGGCAAATTTTTTTTAGTGTACCATTTAGCTGTAACTGTCTTCTGTCCATCCTGCTTAATTGCCTTTAACAGGCCTGTACTTTTAAAGAATACTGCATACATTTTTGGCATGACGGGCTACTTTTAGGTAATTGTTGGAGTTTCCACATCTTCGTGGAATCTATACACGACTCAAAGGCGTGAAAAAAGGAATGTAACTTTCACAAATCACAATTTTTGAAAGAAGAAAATAATGGCCGCAACTATTTGAGAGATTTAAAGTTTCGTGTCAAATTTTTACGCTCCGCTTTTTAGAAATTAGAAAGGTTATATGCACCCATCCAGATACAAAACTGTAGAAACGCAGCTGCTTGTTTTATGTGAGAATTGCACTGGAAGATCATTATGTCTACTTGTCTATTGGCAAAAGCTTCTTTGTCCCGCTACCTGGATGGAAGAGCGAGCAACAGAACGGGATAGAAAAACTAGAGGAGACTTACAGCCGACAGTGACTGGCATATTTGATGATGAAACAATGTGTGTTTATGCACTTGACTGTAGATTTATGTCCAACTAAGAATGTAATTCGTCATTGCTTAGAATCCTCACTACTAAATTTGCAGACACCCAGTTACGACATATATTTTGAACTTTAAAGCTGCGTTCAGAGCTCTTAAATTAGTCGATTAAAGGCTATGACTTGTGCACTGTTGACTGTCACTAACAAGTTCGTCATATGGTAACGCGCGCAACCGTTTAGAGCTCTAAATTTAATACGTTATACGTTGTCAATTGTCGACTTGTCACTTTTTGTAAGCCACGACCTATCTGATTTTCTTATTCTCAAAAAGTGTAGCGTGTTCCTCGTATATCTTTACATTTTTCCTGTTCGTAATAAGTTAAAGTAGTGTTAAATCATTTTCATTTATTTCGAATTAATTCCCTGAGCGTTTTAATACATCACCAGAACCCCATTACTGGGAGTATATTAATAATACTTAAACGAATTTATTTGAATTTATTATGTGTATATTTTTGGGTGCGGCAATGTTTAATATCTGTATGCATATGAGTTGTAAAGGTAGGTGTGTCGTGGGGTGTGCTTTTAAAAATTAAGACGAGGGTTACTTAAAAATATAATTAATATTATATTAATGATAAATGAGACTTATTAAAAACATTCAACGACTCTAGCGTTCTCTTGGCTTGAACTATAAATTATTCTACTCTGATAAATACCAGCTTGTTATTAGTTTTTGCTTAAAATATAGGCGCCAGCGTCGTGCATAGAGGAAACTTTCTGGACGAAAACTAAAGATAATTTCCCAATATATCTTTGCAAAATGGTTAAAACTAGTAACACATGGTTATTTTAATCAGTAATATTATACACAATTCGCCAAGATATGACCAATAAAACAAAAAACAAATTGAGTTTTTTTCAAAAACTCTTGAGGCCAGTTGAATAGAGTGTTGTTAAACTACATTCACAATAAATATGACACTTGGTTACTCACACTTGGTTAATTTAAGTACCAATGTCATGATGTGATTTAACCAACATCAAACCATTACTCAGTTGGTACATTTATTTACTAAATGTTGGTAACATTGTTACACGTTGCCAGGTTTAGATTGTACTGTTCAGTCGTTTTTAAGTCAGGTTTGACATTAAAGTGAGGTTAAACTTTATTTTTCACTAAATGAAATATTATTGTAATAAAAATGCCGAAAGCTCTTAGTAACCGCGCTCAAAGGATGGTTTTGTCTCTTATTAATTATTTTGAAAGAGAGCGAGATAATGGTGGACCTTTAATGGATTTGAAATGTGTGAGAGATGTAAGTAAATATTAAATTTTGTTTATATCTATGGTCTTCTCACTTGAATATTTTTCTACAAATAATTGTTAATTAACTTTTTAGAGAGTTGCTGCTGTATTAGATGTCAGCATTTCTAAAGTGAATAAAATCGCTGCACAACAATCGAGGGGTGAAGCTGTCAGTAGCCCGAAAAAGAAATGAACATGTACTAAATCTATTTTAGAAGTAGACAATTTTATAACAGTTGGGATACGTAATATAATTTATAAGATGTACCGAAATAGTAAGGACACTTTACCTAAGTACAGAGCCGCAGTAAAGAAAACTTGCGCTGGGGGCAGATCCGTATTTTGGTGCCCTTGACAAATAAAAGGTGATGAGGAAAAAAAAAATGCTGTATTTTTTTATGTGTATACTGGTGTAGTGGTTTTGACGCTGGCGTTTCACCTAAGTAACTCGATCCGAAAGGGATCGAACCCTGCGAGAAGAGACAATATTATTTTTTGTTTTCTTTTTTTTTTAATTTTTATATTGTTTAAATTATTTTTTCAAAATTCTAGTTATATTTTGGCAAATGTTGCATTTAATTTTTAAAAGCGTAAATTTAATAACCAGTGGAAATTGTTTAAATTATAATTTAATTCTGTTTCAATGTACACGAAATCAGAGGGGCGGAACTTATAACAACCAATGGATGCCATAGGCGCAATTTTTAAAATTCTTAATGAACCTTGCTATATAAAAAAAAAATAATGCACATATTTAGAAACCTAAATAATGGTATTAGGCGTTCGAATTAAAATTAACAAAAAAATATTTTAACCCTTTATCGCATAGTGTGCCATATATGGCACATTCCGATTTTTATTTTTTATTTTACTTTTAAAACTGAATCAGAACGTTACTTCATGAATGTTCATATATGCCACATACACAGCAATGGATCCTGCAGTATCTCAAGTAAGGGTTGCAATAGATTTGAGGATATCAAGCGGAATTTGCACTTCAACGATAACTCTGAATTTATTGAGAAAGGACAACTAGAAGATACGACCTTTTCTTTCAGAAATTCGAGGGTGACTGCTTTTAATCCCAAATGAAGAACACCTAGCAATTGACGAGCAAATAATACGGAATCATTTTCTTTTGTAACATAATGTAGAATCATAATGTTCCATGTATGGCATTATGGTAATTATTTTTTTATAAAAATAATAATTAATATTTTTAATATATTTTTTTAATTAATTTTTCTATCAATAAGAACCAATTCCTAATGCTCATGAATTATTTCAGCCAAAAATAAAAATTCATGCAGTAAAGGGTTAATATAAAATTTGTTTTGGCATCCCAAATAATCATCATTCACTTACTAAATACCTGCAAAACCCTGAAATGTGTGAAAATTCACACTTCACATCAATTTTTTTAATAGAATATCACATGAATGATATTTAAGAAATAAAATTATTTTATTTTTTACGAATTCTTTTTTTTTTCACATGTCTAGTTATATTCAGTGGTTTAACTAACAATCGCGGTGGAGAACGCCATTTAAGATCCCATTGACTTCCAAATGACTTTATTTTTTGCCGTTTGGTCTCTCTTGACAAATTTGAGTCTAAAGAAAATTCTGTTTCGTGGCTACCAACAAAAAATCTACCCCAACACGAGCCTCTCAAATAAGGAAACATGAATTGATTAAACGTGAATAGATTAAACTTTTACAAAATTCCAAAAATTTGTATAAATCAGTACATTCCCATGTGGAAAAGAAGAATAACGAGATAAAACAAGTAAATTTTCCAGAACTTAATACATAGAATCCCGTAGGCGTAACAACTTAAAAACCATAACAAACACACATACGCAATGAGCACACACACATTCACACAAAAGCGAACACACACATAAAAGCGCATACATGGTTTTTGTCGTTGCGAAATGTATCATATTTAATGCGATACTTAACGGACATAAAATATATATTATTATTTTGCAATCATTGCAATGGTTTCTGAATAAAAGTTTCTGCAGTATTTAATGGCTGCGGCCGTGAACCCGTTTCTCGTCTGTATTAAAATTATAAAAATAATTAACCGCATTGCTTCGGCAGCTTTAACATGGGCGGCGCCGGCTCTAGCCGTGAGAATCGACGTGTATTAGCTGTTTGTTAGGTGTAAAAGATGGGACGATATTCATTTACTATCACAGTAATTGTATGCATTTAAACAATAAATATATGACCGCTAACAAACAAGGAAAACCGACGTAGAACCCGGGACTCTTTCAAGCCTTGCACTGTAATAAATTACGTACAACATTCAGAACGAGGGTTTGAATAACGTTGCTTCCACTTTAGCTTTGTAAAAAGAGGCGGATTATTAGGACAAAATGTTAAAAAATAAATGGGATGAATGGCCACCCGTAGTTGTGGAAAACCCCTTTGGAAAGATCAGCTGACATATCAATTCTAATACCTTTTATTAATATTTAATTAAAATAAATAAAAATATCCCTCCTAGATAGGCGTATAAGAGGCAGAGAAGGTAAATTCTCCGTTTCTAGACCACCGGCTATATATATGAAAGCAACGTGGTCAGTGTTCCGTTTCGACCGGTCCTATTATCCCTGTACAATAATTTTATACATTTATCATTTTGGAAGATAAAAATCTTAAGAAGGTGGAGGAATTCGAACTCACTTTCTTTTCTGTGTTACGTAGACCAGTGTTTCTCAACCTTTTCTGGCATGGGACCCCCAAAATAACTTAAATATTGTCGGCGGCCCCTCTATATATGTATATGTGTGTATATACATATATATATATATATATATATATATATATATATATATATATATATATATATGCTTACCATAATTATGAAACTCTAAACCGGGACAAGAACGGGAGCTAGGGTAAAGGAAAAAATTTAACCACAAAAAATTGTTTTATTTTAATTGCTTAAGTCTTACAAAAGAAATATGCAGATGGTCTGCTGCAGCAGAAAGTTAATTATTTTATTTATTGTACCAGTACAACAAATATTTTTAAGAGCAGGTTTTAACTTATAAATTGTTGTTGCTATACCAATATAATTCAATATTCATTTAGTCAATAATCGGGATTTATGAAAATGATTTCAAAAATAGTTTTGTTTCTCTAGTTATAGCCGATAGTGTATGCATGTATGTGTTTCTATATTGTCCATAGAAGCACATTCTACATAACAATGACTTATATTATAAAATTAACAAGCATTTCTACAAATACCTTTCCAGTCGCTCCAATTTTGGTCTGCATGGAGTCCAAACACTAAAGTCCACACTAAACACACTATTTCAAGTATTTTCTGCACTTTTATCACTTAAAAATAACTAGAAACGTCAGAAAAAAATGAAGACGCTACTTGCAAATATCACGTATCACTACATATCAAGATGGTTAATCCTGATAAAGCTCATTAAGGAATATAGTCATTAACAATTAATAAATAAGGAAGTATTTCTATTTAAAAGCGTTCAAAGTGCCTTCCGTTTTTATTTAAACACTTTCGTATCCATACACTTGAGTTATCTGTAGCTCGGAGCATAATAAAAAATCAGCTGTGGCCACCACAGGACCGACCGCCATCATAAAGTACTTGTATAAAATACATTCTATAAGCAGCGTAGAAATATTTGGCCTAATATTTTCTAACAGAGATATTATTTATCATGACCATGGAAACGTTACATATAAGTATGAAAAAATTGAGACTTTTGCGAAATTTTTCGTTTTATCAAAAAACGTTTGAAATAAAAGTTATTAGTTATTGAATTTATAGTAACTTTTGTTCAATAAATTTTTTCGAAATATTTTTCTGTTACTAAATAGTCGCAAAAGTCTTAAAATCAACACGAGTAAACTCCCATTTCTAGTCAACCGATTTTTACCAAAAGTTGATCAACTCGTGCCATTGATGTCAAAAGTTTAAATATGCAGTTTCATAAAAATCCTTTTAGCCGAATTTGCTCTGCAAGTGTACACAGACAGACAGACAGACGGACGGACGGACAGAAAGACAGACCGACAGACATTATGCTAAAAATAGTCAAAACGTTATGTAGGGACCTCAATTCGTGGAGATGCATCGAAATCTCGAAATGTCAAAATCGGTATGATCACAATACCTCCCTTATATATGTTGACGGTCGGTAAAAATATAACAAAAACAATATATAGTAGTATTATTATAAACTTAATTTCATACACATAAAAAAAGTATAATAACACAATATGTTAATAAACAATTTATTCACAAACAAAAACTCACAAGCGGCACTTTATCTGAACGGTGTGAAGTCTTGTCCATCAGTGTGAACTTGCTTAGTTACATAATACAACTCATTAGTATCATTACCTTATCAAATCATCAAGAACTGATAATCCTAATTTAATTAGCAAAACTAATTAAAATAAACATTGATTTAATATTAATAATTAGATTTCTTATGTAATAATATTCCTAAAATAATGATTTTCGTTTCTTTCCTCTTCTCCTTTTTTGTTAACTTCTAACAATATTTTCATGCTTCGATCTTGTATTACTTCGCGGCCCCCCGACATAGCCTTCACGGCGCCCTAGTGGGCCGCGGCCCCCCGGTTGAAACGCTGGTGTATGGCACTTGGGAGAACTCTGGTGGTGTGAGTATGTACCGCGGCGTAGTAGAGTATCTATTAAAAGTAATGGTCATCGTGCACCTTAAATCCCATTCATCAAGTCCGTTTAAAAGTGCACAAGCCTTCGTTGGCACATTGCATACACACCCCACACCCAATAATTTTCGCCATATTTCTCCTCGCCGAAACCAGTTTTTCAGATGGAACAAAAAGAAGTAATATAAGAGAAAAAAAACCAATCGCCATTTATTTTTTCGAATCGGACAAACATATGCATACATTTGTACAGTAATATGAATAGCGTTTCGCGCGGCGCGAAGATACGGCATTCCAGGGAGGTAATAAGTCATTTCTGGGGGACAACGCAGGGCCGGGTCAGCCCAAGCAGATGCATTTAACTGATTATTCACACGGATAAATCATGTCTGATTTATTGGAGTCGAATGAAGTTTATTATTATAATTATTAAGTTGCTATGTATCGATGCCGCTATAAATCAACGCGGAGACGGCCCTTGAAGGTAATGACCGATGGTGCATTGCTCTAGTGGTGGTCCAGACCTTCACCATACACCACGACTACGCTTAGCGACAAGAAAATCGCAATTTTCCCATCAAGCGCAATATCAACACGACAAAAAAATAAAACATACGCACAACTCGTTTTCTATAACATTTCAGCATTATTCCGACCTTTCTTTAAAAGAATAATAGAATTTGATTTAAAATATATAACTTATTATAACAAAGGCTGATCCTGTAATATTTGGTATGTAGTAATGATTTAGGAACACACCAAAATGACTGACTTTACTTTTAAAAATTTGCGACGTACACATTATCCTTTAACAACACTAGAAGAAATAGCTGCTAGAATAAAAGAACTCTAAATTTTTCACTGTTTTAGATTGCAACAAAGGATTTTGGCAAATTAAACTGTCAGAGAAGACACAAAAATATCTGATAATGTCGACACCTTGGGGCAGATTCTCATACTTACGACTACCATTTGGAGTTGTTTCGGCGCCAGAACTTTTCACACAAATTATGAAAAAAGTTCTTGGAAATATAGATCAAGTTGAGTCTTCAATGGATGACATTTAAATACATGCATAAAGGCTAAACAAACTGAGAATGATTACTAGAAATGTGGTCTTAAGGCTGAAGGAAGCAGGTTTGAAATTAAATAAGGAAAAATGTATTTTTGAAATGACATCTGTCAAATTTTAGGGACTCATATGATTATTATCATTGTTATTGTTCATAAGGATGTTAATAAAGTCAGTCATTTTGGTGTGTTCCTAAATATATACCAAATATTACAGATCCCATAGCAAAAAAGCGTATATGTGGGACTGAAACAGCAAACAAGGCTGTCTCCACGACTAGTATGGAACATTATAATGTTGTTTGCACGAGGGTTGCCTTTTATGTTTCGGGATTTGAGATCAGAAACAATTATTTATCAACAAAAGTGGCTTTATTGTTTTTCAAAATGTTCTCCATGAAGATCAATATACTTTTGCATGCGTTTGAACCAATTTTCGAAGCACTTTTTCCACTCCGATTGGGACACCTCCAAAACATGCATTTTAAACGCATCAACCGCTTCTTCAGGTATCAAAAAACGTTGCCCTCGTCACTTCTTATGCCTTATTTTCTCATGTATTTGTTTCTTTAAACATCCTACCCAGTGGTCACTTCCAAATTCGTGTCCTATCAATCATATATTACTTTAATGACATGTCTAAATGGTAATAAATCTGAGTAAGACGGCCCTGGAGTATAATGAGCGTTTGGTACAGAGGTTGTATGGTGGTCCGGCTCTTGACATGAGACATGCTCATGACAGGGGGGGTTGTTCGAAAACCCCTATCCCAGACTATGATATCGGTGAGACACGGTCCGACGGACACGACCGATATATCGACCCAACTACTTGCTAATAACTACTGCTAATTGTATTTTGATTGAAAGATAATAGGGAAGCGGCTACAAGTGTTATAGACTTGTTTTATGGATGCATAGAGAAGAAAGGTCACAACGAACACTATGGATAGAAAATAGAATTAAAAGCAATCATATTATCGATCATATTGTATGTATAAATTCTGACGGTGTCGATACAGCAAAACGAAAGTAATTCTAGACTAGCTATTCTTGTGGCATAAAGCTTCGTCCAGAGCTCTAAAATTAGTTGACTATTCCCTGTACGTTTTGGATAAATTTAGTAGACAGTATTAACGTCTAAGATGTGTCCACAGCTATGAAAATTAGTTAATGTGTGATAATATGTCTGTCTCATTAAAACAACAGCACTAACCATAAGTTTGGTAGAAAGGACACAAAAGACTTACATCAAATGGACGCTACAGCTATACAGACAGCTATATAGTGCCAGCAAAAACAAAACGGGACAAAATCAGAGTCAATACCGGGGCCAGAGCAGCAAAATTAGAGCATAAGATCAGACTAAGCTGCAACGAAATTCTGAGAGAATGCAGGAAGGAAAAGGAAAAGAACGCAAACAAGTTGGGGAACAGAGAGAAGAAAGTACTATGAAAGAAATGGATATGGCCTGGATGAAGTAAGGAGAATGCAGGAAGAAGGCGAGGATTACCTACAACGGATGGTGGACAGAGACAAGGAAGTACAGAACCAAGAAAGACAGAACAGAATAGACAAAACAAGATACAATGAAGACTACCAGAAGATAAAAGGCGAAACATTACCAAGATACTTGAGAGACAATAAAAGACACCAGAAGACGATTGCCAGATTCAGATGCGGGAACGAGGCGGCAGCCAATCAATTTTGGAGGGATGAAGAAGAGAAGAAGTGCCAGACATGTAGAGAACAACCAGAAACCATGAATCAATTAAGATGCTGTCCAGAAATAGGGGAACAACCAGCACGGTTGGAAAAAATCTTGGAGGAGGCAGGAAGCGGCATAGAATGGATGACAAGAGTCAAAAGAAGCCGAACTCGAACAAATGCAAAGAAAGACTAGACGTTCCAGAGGAAATAAAATACTGCTTAGCCATTTTTTATAGTTTATTTTCATAGTTATAAGATTTCTTGTTAGTTATTTAGTTATTTATATTTTTGTTAATTAGGAAGTATATTTAATTGGGATATTTAGGTCATACACATATTTTTAAGCAAGAGAAAATAATGTACTCCAATTCGAGGCCGAAAGGCAAGAATAAAGATATTATTGAACTATAAGTTTGGAAAACCGTCGACAATCGACAAAGCATAATCTATTAAATTTAGAGCTGTAACGGTCGCTTGCATTACCATATGACAAACTTGTAGTAAGAATCAACAGTGAACACCTCAAAGCGTATAGGTTATTAATTTTAGAGCTGTAAACGTAGCTTAACCCACCGTTTACTTACCCCTGTAGTGTACTGTTAAATTTATTATTTTTATGTGCATCTTTTGTGGCTGATGAGTCAGAGTTATATTAATGTGAGTATTATATTCTGAGGGGTTGCTATGTAATTTTCTCCAATGTAAGATATTTAAATGAGTTATATTTGTTTTATATAAGCCATTTGAATTTTATTACGATATAATTTAAATAAAAATTGAGTTGAATCACTGTTTAAAACTACAGATTTACTCATGAATATATGAAAACATCAATAAAATATACAGAAAAAGACATTGTGGTGGACAACAAAATTGGAAACTATTTGTATTTTAAATAATACTAGGGATGCTATTTAAGTTTGGCGGTTTAGCTTGATAGACGTTGGATTCTACAAGTTGTTTTTTGAATTGTTAATATTTTTTATATTAATTTAAGTTAACAAGTCACTGAAATAAGTTATGTTCGATTTTTAGCACGCAATTAAATAAAACAATTTCTATTAAAAATTAAACTAACACGCCAACATTTTCAAGCCATGGTCTTTTTAGATTTTGAAGATGGCCAACTCGACAACAACGTTCCCAAAAATTAGAGCAATTTTTTTCGCTATGAAGCACCGTCCTTAGCTACTGTAGAACGGTTATTCAACGAGTTCCAGTGTGGGAGTATTTCTAACAAATACTAACATCGTAAAGGTCCTTCTGTTAGGGATAATGGGTATGTTTTCTGTTAATTCTGGTTCCGATTTAATCAGAATACGCGTTTTGTTGGGACAATATTCTCATTCTATTCATTCTACTCATTCGATGATTTGAGGTCAAACGACTAGAATGAATAAGTGTGGTGGGGATGAAAAGTAATATTTGAATGCAGTTGTTTTCATTTGTTTTTTAAATGTATTAGAATTAAATCTTGGTATTACTACTTAAAATAATTTTCACTTTTAAGTATTTTCTCATTTTGTGTCCTCAAATAAATGTATACCTATATGATTTTATTGTAGTATTGTTAAATCTAAACTTAAAATGTATGTACAATTCAATTATTCGTTCTAAATCATTACGTTCTAGAATATTTGCTTCAAATATAATGTTTTCCTATTCTGCATTTTTTATTTAGATTATTTTAAGGTGAAATATGTTCGTTATTTGTTCTACAACCATATGACTTAACCTCCATGAAAATGTCATTCCATGTTTACTTCATGATCAACATTGTCGTTTTCTTGCGCATCAGTTCTAGTACTTATCCTAACCAGCCACCAACAAAACGCCTCAATTGAGACAACCTTGGGCATATCCATGACTCGAATCAATATAATCCTACAGGAACATCTGACCGTCAGGAAACTTTGTGTCCGGTGGATACCACACCAGAAGCGCGCACCCAGTAGGGGGCTCACGGCCTCCCCCCCAAGAGCTCCTAGTATACATAGTTTTTGTCACAATACAAGTAATGTATTTTGTACCTTTTTTTAGGTCATATTAGGACATATTTAGGTATCTTGGAACTGAGGACCTTTGTTTTTTTAGGTTACCACTTGTATTTTGTAAATGAGGCCTTCTGGTTTTAGGTCAACACAGCATTTTAAAAAATAAAATGCATTTGACCAGCACTTATTTCCGAGTAATTTCCTGAATCTTAACCTTTAAAACAATTTCGTCTTCTGGGCCCCCCTCAAAAAAATTCAAGGGTGCGCGCCTTCCACACCAGTTTACTGAAGTTCTAAGGCACGTGTGGAGTAGACCAAGAAAATGCTCATTAAATTTGACAGACGCCAGTCAAAAGCTGTCAACGACATAGTGACAGATAACGAAATATGGATTACTACGAACAAGAAAGCGTCGAATCGAAAAAAAGGCGCCAAGTAGGCCTTGAATTTTATTTTTTTTAGTGGGAAATTCTGAGCTCTTTATCGTTTATGGACATTAACTTTAGCAACTTGTGAACATAATGTGTATTTTTTAATAATTATAATACAAATACATCTATTTACAAACATATGTTTGTTTTGGATTTTAACCTCAAACTTGAGCGTCAAATATCATTTAAATGGTACAGGAGAATGATATTGTGAACCTAATTTAAAAATAATCAAATTCCGTGGCTTTCTAAACGATTTTTTTCTAGATCATATTGTGTTTTTAATCAGAATTCCCTTATTATGTGTAATTCTATAGTAAAAATAGCGTACAAGATTAAGACATTTAAACTCATATTGGGAGGTAACTCCAGACTAATTTTGTAATGACTATTAAGTCCAGCCTTATTATGTACTGCAGAAATAAAGTTATTATGAAAATTACTTATTATATTTTTGATTATCAGTAATTGTTTGCGTAATTACTACGAAATAATGTAAGGCAATAAGTAAAGGTTATTTAAATTGTTGTCTTTTCAACTTTGGCTAAAATTTTTAAAATTACAAATAGACTTGAGAGTGAACTATTTTTGAAAACCACGATTGGAATAATCTCGTACAGAAAGAGAGGTTATAAATCTTAATTTCTTATTAATTTACTCTAATTTAACTAGTAAATCGGGCATATCTCAACGTTATCGTCCGTTTTATATACATTTAAAATTATAAAAATATTTAAAATACAGATTAAAGCTTAATTTTGATGTCTAAATGAGCTTTGCAGACCCTTTTTTGTTTTAATATTATCATTAAGTCTTAATTAAACATCTGTAAAAAAGATTTCTAGTGATATTCTTAATAATAAGCCATTAATATTTGTGTGTAATTTAAATTTCAAAAGTAACATCCTTTGAAAAACAAACACATGACATAAATATAAAATAATGACATCAAACTGTGCTAAAAAACTAGTCAGACAGACACTGTACTTCTTAACAATCAAATCAATCGAATATTTTTTTATTCAAAAATATGACAATATCAAATAATTGACAAAGAAACTTTTTTACAAGTTCCAGACAAAATTTACAAAAAAATTATTTGATAAATTACGAAACAAAAGAACTTATTAAAAGCAGGTGTTACGACAGAAATATAAAATAAAATTCAAAACAACTTGGTGCAAAACAAACGAATTTTTTAGCAGATGTTCACAAGATTACTGCTTCACAAATCAACACAATCGCTTCATATATTCACAGATCGAATATTTTATTTTTATTTAGATGGTTATAATACCCAGCTTTTATTTATAGTTGTAGAGGATCTTAAAATATTTATGGAAAGAAAAAAATACTGCAGTTGGCTCTGGAAAGACATATTTGTCAAAAACATAAAACATTCTTAGTTCAATAAAGCACCGGGTAACACTTGTGTACTTCGTTCTAGAATTTTAAACGTATTCTAGAAATATCTAGAATGTTCTGGGTTCTCTAGGATCGTTGTCCAATGGTGTTATTATGATGAATAGATTTCTATTCTATCTTGGCCCATAACGCAATTCTATTGGCGATTTCTAAATAACTCTTACTTTTTGCATGGGATCCCCCCAAATTATGTACATATACAGACCAATTCTGTAACTCAGTTACTATGATCATAGTAACTAAATATGTTACTATGAGCAAGGTCAGTTACTATCATGAATGAAAGTCATTATACTTTTTATAATATTTTATCTTGTAGTACCGTTACTACACAGTAAATTTTTACAGAATTGATCTGATTGTCTGCGGCCCCCTTATATATCGTCCTCTTAATACTACAACCAGGTAATTTGAAATTAGTAGTTTCTCAAAAAAACAATTTTAACCCTTTACCGCATAGTGTGCCATATATGGTACATTCCGATTTTTATTTTTTATTTTAGTTTTTAAACTGAATCAGAACGTTACTTCATGAATGTTCATATATGCCACATACACAGCAATGGATCCTGCAGTATCTCAAGTAATGGGCTGCAATAGATTTGAGGATATCAAGCGGAATTTGCACTTCAACGATAATTCTGAATTTATTGAGAAAGGACAACTAGAAGATACGACCTTTTCTTTCAAAAATTCCAGGGCGACTGCTTTTAATCCCTAATGAAGAACACCTAGCAATTGACGAGCAAACAATACGGAATCATTTTCTTTTGTAAGATAATTTAGAATCATAATGTTCCATGTATGGCACAAACCCTAAATTATTATTTTAATTATTATTTTTTCATAAAAATAATAATTAATATTTTAAATATATTTTTTTAATTACTTTTTCTATCAATAAGAACCAATTCCTAATGCTCATGAATTATTTCAGCCAAAAATAAAAATTCATGCAATAAAGGGTTAAAAACATCTTCTCCCTGTTTCGTTTTAGATAGGACCAAAGCTTCGGCGTGGTATCACAGCCCTTATTACCTTTTTGCGTACCTTATTAGTAGGTAGAAACACCTGACTAAAATTTTTCTTATAAATCAAATTTTTAATATAACGTGGGTTGTTTTTGAGTAATTTCTGCAGTGTCCAAACATGAAGTATTGCTTTTTAAATCCCCATCAGATAAAATTTTAATTTAAAACAAAAAAATATGTTTTAAAAAATTAAACTCGTCATAAATCTTATATTTTTTAAAAAACAATTCAACCTTCTACATTAACAGTGTACCATAGTATTAATACAAAACAATAAATCAAATATGTAATAATCCCAATTATACTATTTTTGTTTTATAATAATAAATACTAAGTCCAGCGCTCAGACAAGAACACAGGAAGATAGTAGGGGGAGGGAGGTTTTAACAGAGAATAATAAGAAGAACATCCACGTCCGATTTATGACGTAATTGAGGATGATGTTATGACGTAAAGAGATGAATGGTGTGGAACAATTAAACGGGCAGTGCTGTAGAGAACGTAAGAGTTATGGGGGCATACATCAGAAGTACCACCTCGCCGGACTGTAGCAGCAAGGGGCAGCGACAGGGCTGAAGGGGTACAGGGGTATTTTACCTGTCTCTCTGATGATATAATACAGGTGTTAATGTACCTGAATTTTTAACGTGAAGGTCTACAGAAGCTAGGTATTAGAAACAGAAAAGATTTAACAAGCGTGGAACTTTACTTTATATTATTCTTACTGTTTAAAATTCCCATGCCGCTTCTCTCAAATAAATTAAAATAATCAAAAAAAATTGAGTGAAGTGTGAATTTTCACACATTTCAGGGTTTGTAGGAATTTAATAAGTGTAAGAAGACAACGTAATACTGGATGTCTAGGTGTATTTATCACATCAAAATCAATAGATTTTTTGATAGTCACTTTTATTCGTTATTTAAGAACTAAGAGCTTCCATTTAATTTTTTTAAACAAAATTTAAATAATTTTCTAAATATACCAGCGTTTTTTCTGCATTTGCTTCGTATTCAAGTCTTCATTAGATTAATAAGAAATATTTTACAGTGCAGAGTGTATTGTGGTGTGGTGTGAGTAACTCAGTTCGCAACTATTAAAAAAATACACGCACTATCTTAGCTATAAATACAAAAAATCCATAAAATTATTAGCTATAATTTTATCCATGAATTAAAAAAATAATAAATTTTGTAAAAACACGAAAACATATTTTTCAAAAACACAATCCGATCAAAAATTTCTTGTTTCCGGCTCAGATCAATATACATTAGCTATAATTTTTTCAAATTTTTATTGTAACCCCTTTGGGTAAAAAGGGTATGGGACAAGAACTTTTGCACATGTTTGGCTAAATTCGTGCTAAAAGAAGCGAATTTAAAAAAACTGACTATCGTTCCTTAATCTACGTCTTAAGAGCTTTCTTTTGATAACACATAATAATTTATTTTTTTTAATAATTTTTTTATCAACGGTACAAAAAAATCGACATTTTTCGAAAAACTTATCTGATCAAATATTCCTTTTGAACTATTCCGGTTCCCATCAATGTTCATTACGGAGATTTTTTTCAGATTTTTACATCAATCCCTTTGGGATATAGGGTGGAGGACAAGAGTTTTTTGACACTTTTTAGGCAAAATCCACGCATTAAGAGGTTTTATTTGGCATGCCACTCAAAATTTTATAAAAATATAAATTTTTTATTAAATACATAATTGTTTATATTTATCTCGGGATGTATTTTTTTGAACTCTCTGTATTTTTCCTATATGTGGGTCAAAGAGTTGTAGAAGCATGCCAAATTTCCACTTTCTATGTTAAGCTGTTTGGCTACAATTTCTACCATATAGACAGGTTTTTTTGATGGTCTACTAGGGACAGGCACGTATCATTCCAAAAACTATTCTATGGACCAAAAAACTATTATAGGGTAACTGCAGCGAATTTCGACTACGCAGGTAATTTCGACTATCCCATTATTTCTCTAAATAATTGTTGCCATATAGCGGTAGTATAACGTAAGACTATGTTTATGTGAAAAACTATCCTCACTGTATTTTAAGCCACGTGTGAATGTCGTTAGACGAACAGTGTAGATATTTATATTTTTTAAGTGTTAAAATATTTTTTTATTGGTTTTAATCAGCAGTTGTTTATCAAAGGAAAATTTAACAAAATATTTTGCATTGAATAAACTTATAAGAACTGATCCAAATACATATATATTAGCTGGTAAAATTTGATTTTCATAATATTTTGTTACAATATAACAGGCTAAATAAAACAGATTTGATTGCAGGTAATATCGACTAGGAGGAATGAAGCTACTACGGACTAGTCGATATTACATGCATGCTTGTTTCACTTACCTAATTTGACGACAATTAAAATCATGTCTTACTAAAAGTCTCTATTATTATATTCTTTTACCTAAATAAAATGTAAAAGAGACAAGAAACGTTGATTATCTTAAAATTTTAGGGTAGTCGATATTAACATCACTTTTTTGAAATCAACGTTTTTTTCATATTTTGTTTATGTCGATCTTAAGTTGTAATAACAGCTTGTTTCATCGTGAAAATATTTAGCACCTAAAGATAAGTGAATGAGGTATCGATTGGGACCACTTTCCTACCAACATATTGAATAGTACGTAAATTAAAAAATAAATAAATTTGGTAGTCGAAATTCGCTGCAGTTACCCTACATTTTTAAAAATTAAAACTTATTGGCAGAAAATGGCCAACGTCCGTGTGACACTTATTTTTGAATGCCTAATTCATTTTCGCATTTGTAACATATTCATACAAAATTTATTTTTCAAACAAAAAATTTCCTTACCTACCAATATTCAGACGCTTCTTGCTTAGAACTCTCTAGATATTTGCAAAATTATTTATAACTATATTAAATCAGAAAATATCAAATTATAATCGAAATTTTGAAACCCTTTAATCTCTTTCTTTATTACCTAGTAATAGTCAATATCTAATTTAAAAATAAATAAATTCTATAGCTATTTCGAAGGCCCTTTTTCGATCATATTCAATTACCATTGGTGATGAACGCAAACGTTTTCGTCTCTCATCTAAACTTAAAAAATAAGTCTTAAACAATGGTTATTAAGTTTTTTAAAATGTAAAAATATTGTATTTAGCATTTTTGCGTATATGTGTGCGTCCTTGAAAATGTTGAGAATCAACAGACATACATACATAAAAATCCCGATGATATTTCATTTAACAGTGTAGGTTTCGTCCGACCATCGAATATAAAAACAAAAACTAATAACCTTTATTTTTATAGTGGAAATATTTTAGCTTTATTACGATTAATAATATATAATAAAAAAGTGCAGCTTATTATTTCAGTCTACGTCGTGTTGGCTGCGCTCTGAATTACTGATCATAACATATATACATAATTACATTGTAATACGATACAAGCAGAGAACAGACCTATACCTCTACGGATGGCGGATGCTCCTTCTCTCCTTCGCACCGACCACCTCTCAGACCCACAGATTTCTCATCTCATTCCATCGTTAT
The DNA here is from genome assembly GCA_963971575.1 of Liopterus haemorrhoidalis. NCBI lineage: Eukaryota > Metazoa > Arthropoda > Insecta > Coleoptera > Dytiscidae > Liopterus > Liopterus haemorrhoidalis. The sequence continues at coordinate 9,495,939 of OZ020618.1, read as the reverse complement.
AATGATACTTTTCGGTGGTTCGAACTCGAGGAATAATTGAATATTGGACCAATGATTTGATGTTTATGGTTATGCCATTTTTAAACGGAATTTTATTCTGTTATTATGTTGATTCCCAGAAAAATGTCTTCGTATTTTACAAATTTTGTTATAGGCACTAATAGCCATAACTATGGAGATTTTTTATGATATCTGAGCACTAAGCCGCATTCACAGCTACAAATTAATGCACTGTGCTTAGCGAAATACTCACTATAGATTGTCACTAACCAGTGTGCCACACAGAAACGATAGTCGACTAATTTAAAAGCTCTGAACGGCTCTTAAATAAGTCGACTATAGTCTATAACTTGTGCACTGTTGATTGTACTAACAAGTTTGTCATATGGTAAGGCAAGCAGCTTATCAAATCTCCAAATTAATAGATTATGCGTTGTTGATTGTGGATAGTTTTACAAACTTTTAGTTATTAAGTTGTTTTAATGAGACAGATATATAAACACACTGGCTATCTCAGTCTACATCGGATTGAATGTTCACATTGTATGCCTTTACATAACATAACAAGATGTCACCGATCGTGGATTCGTAAATTGTCATTTTCGCTTTCGTAAACTTCAAAAATCGTGTTTCAAAGTAGGTTTAAAAACAATGGAATACCTTAAATCAAGCTTGTCCAACCCGAGGCTCACGGGCCGCATGCGGCCCAAGATGGCTATGAATGCGGCCCAACGAAAAATCGTAAACTTACAAACTTTATAAGACTTCGATTACAAGTACCATTAATAACATTACAAATACAAATTCAACTTGCTATTAATTTATAAGCGATGTATTTTTTAATTTAATGCGTTCTTTCGAGACAATCATAAAATCATTCTCAAACTATATAATATATTAATTAGTATTAGTATTATTTTATGTGCGGCCCAAAACAAGTTGTCTGATAATGTGGCCCAGGGAAGTTAAAAGGTTGGACACCCCTGCCTTAAATAGTATTTAAATATCTAGACATGGAAACTATACTTTGAATGATTTAAGTTGGTAAGCCTGATAGTAAAACTCCTCAAGTGTGCGAACTTCAATGGTTGCCAACAGCTAATTTTATTTCTGTCAAGTTTTTGATTTTAAAATGACAGATCTTTGAGTATTCTAAAAAATGTAGTCCATAATATATGATTCATGAGTTTTTAACCAAGTTCACACTAGAAACAAGAGCATGACGTGTGAAAAAAGCATTCGAAAAGCGCGTTGCAATGTTTTTTTCCGGTCTCTCCTGTCGATTCTTTTGTTTTGTAGTAAAACCTGTGCGAAACTGATGCACCACAGATTTACAACCATCGAAACGTGATTTATAATAGTTATTTATGATAAAACTGTATCGGAGTTACCAACTGTCAGTATTCCTGGTGACTTTTTGCTCGGAGTGTTGGCGTCCTTGTTTGGACCGCCCAGTCCGCTTGTCAAACAGAACCAAACGTTTCTTCGCGGCTTCGTTCATGTGAATCAATAAATCACATACGTCTCGCGGCCAACTACGATGTAGGTAGGATTTGAGCGTTCTCTCTCTGTGTACTTCTGAAGAACAATAAGTTACGGTCAGTTGTACAATACTTCTTCAGGATACTACAACACACTCTTCAATGAACGCTTGCGGTCGACTACCAATGATGCTAGACCTACACTTTTTTACACTAAATTACTTTTATTTCTCCTACTTCACAACCCACAGTGTTTCTATTAGTTTTCTTCTGCTAAGAAAACTCAGTTAATTTCGTGATATTAAAAATTATTTTCATTATAATGTCCTTACATTAAAATGAAAAAATAAAATATTTTTATTATGGAAAAGGCATAATCTCCAACTGACAAACTGTTGGATGACAAAATGACAATAGGAGAAACTTCCTAAGCGCCCTGACATCTGGTGGCAATTTGCGGAAGATACGAAAGTGGCATTGTTTTGTTTTGTTCAATGGAGAAATACGTGTTTTTTTGTTGTTTGTGTTTTATTTTTGTGAATCATGGGAAAAAACAATTAATTTTGTTGTGTGCCGCAATGTAAATCGTGAATAAGGAAGAATCCTTCTTAAACATTCCATAATTTACCTAAATCGAAAAAAATATCAATTGAAACGACGTGGAATCCTGATAGACAGGATGAAAAAAAGAGGAAAGATTGGAGGAACGCTAAAGCCTTGACGAAAGACAGAAAGAAATGGAAAGAGTTATGGAAAAAATCACCAACTTTAGCAGAAACTCAAACTCCAACACAACCTGACCTCTAACGGTAACAAAGGCTAAAAGATTAAGTAACAACTAAGTTTATGTGCTTAATTACTCAAGTTTATGTGCGTCAGTTTGATGGGTACCCAGATTTAGAGACGATGAAAATTAATTCCGAAATAAGTGAAAATCTTAAGAAAGTCAGGCGCAATCCAAGAGGGCCCAGAAGGCGATGGAAGACAGGGAAGACAACCTTACTTCTTCCACGATGAGCTGATTAAGTGATTCAAATTAGCAGTTTACTAAGTACGCAATTTAAAACTTAAGATTAATCATAGATGTCAACACTAAAACATTAAAATAATTACCTGCTGTCGTTATGACATTAACAAATAAATATATTGATTTTTATAACTAAACAATCTACACTTATCTGATAAAATGTCATTTAAACGTCGCATTTCAAACCAGTGATTCGTGAAATCACTACTAGATAACTTTCTTACTATCCGATATTTTACGATGAACATAGTAATACATTAGAGTACGGGTGGCCAGACTAGTAAATCAACTTATCAAGTTTGACGGCGTATTATTTTAATTTATTAAAAGAATTGGGGAAAAAACTTCGATATAAACATAGACTAAACAGTATTCAGTACAAATTGTAGTCAAAGACTTAAGAAGATTAGTTCAGAAATGTAAAGAACGTCTAAAGTTCACTAAAGAGCAGTCTAAATCTTTTTGTACAATGGAAATTTTAGTGAAACTATAATAAAACAGGTAATTACAATCAGAAATACAGAAAACAGAAATGCTCCAAATGCAATGATGCAATGAAATATGATTATGTTATTGTACGACATTTTTCGACGCTCTTCGTTCTTAGACGCTTCTCTTGTCTGTCATTCCAGTCTCTGAAGCCAAATTTCTTTCAGATATAACTTGGTGTACTTCTTTTATCCATGTGTTTCTTGGTTTTAATCTTTTCCGTCTTTCTGTTGGCATCCAATGTTTAGGACTTTCCTTGTTAGTCCAACATTTTAATCAGTTACAATATAACGCTTGAATGACTGTGTCGTGTTAATATTTGTTCTCAGTTCTACCTGTTCCCGAACGCCGTTGAGGTCATGTTCACGAATGTACGTAACATATACATTCGTCTCATGTCTTAGTTTATCTTAGTCGCTGATTTTCGGTTACTGCATCATCTGAGCTTTGAATATCGTGCTTCTTTACGCAGAAGTAGAATTAGTCTTGTACTAATTCAATTTGTGTATTCTGTTTTCTTGTCGTGAATGCATTTTACGCATGCATGCAGGATCTCTTTATTTCAAATTTTATCCAGTCTTGACACTGGATGATCGCCTTTAGATATCCATTTCAGTATTTTTTTTTTTTCAGTTGTAAGTTTATTTGTGATGAACCAGGACGCATTAAGCTCTTTATTAAACTGTTAAATAGTATAGTACAGGCTGTAACTTTTTGACCATATACATATTACTCTTATATGAGCATGATTGGGACATTCTAATTTTAATTGTTTTTATCAAAAATATCAAATAACTCATGCTATGAAATTGCATCATTGCATTAAGGATCATCAGTGAAAGGTCTGTCTTAAACAAAAATCATTGATAATCCAATTTCCAATCCATGTTATAAATTCCAATATATTAAATTTGATTCCAAACCTCAAACATTCCAAATAAGAGATATTCCACGTGTGTTTTTACAGAAATAAAACTATTCTTTTTTTGTCCATTATTTCTGATGGCGTTAAAATTGTCGAAAATTACTAAAATTACCCCTTTTTTTAAGAGATTTATGTGTAGAGAACACCTGTAATAAATGTCAAATCTTTTAAAGCCTTAGTGCGTTTGTTAGTATCAGATTGTTTTGAAATTTGCGTCAAACTACTTGTCAAACATAAGTACTGTTTTCTTGAGCCGATAAATTATTTATTGGCACATACAGAGCACGATATAAATTCAATGTGAAGCCCTAAAGGAGTAAACAGAAAAGTAATCACAAATATACCGCTAAGTAATTGGGAGTAGGATCTTTAAACAAAAGAAGAGTATACAGAGGCATCTTAAATAGAAAAGTAATCAGACTTACCCCGTTAAGTAATTCAGAGTAAGATCTTTAAGTAAAAGTAGAGTAGACAGAGGCATCGTCAAGAAAAAGGGGAAAGATAGGGTATTAATCACAAAATTTTATTAAATGAATGTCTCCAGATTGGAACTACATTATAATTTTGAATATAGTTCAGCTATTGCAGTGGTTATTAAAAAACGAAGACGTAGGAGACTCGTAAACATAAAGTTACATTTGTCATGAATGAATAACGGAACTAGGTTAATCAGAGGGATAAGTAAATGGATGTCGTACGGAATTGGGCAGGGAAACCTAGCCAACTACGACGTTCTGCTCAACCACGGTGATGACCACGAGTCCGACTCCATATACGACTACTTCCGGGTAGGCCAGGCAGTCCAAGTAGTCCCCATGTGAACGGGGCAACACTTCACCAGATGGGCAATCTTCGCCAGGAGACAGGTTCAATGCAATCCCGGCCAGTATGGGGTGGACGGAAACTTGCCCCAGCTCCCAAGGATATTGTTATTATAACTTATAATTGTTTAACCCTTTACTGCATGAATTTTTATTTTTGGCTGAAATAATTCATGAGCATTAGGAATTGGTTATTATTGATAGAAAAATTAATTAAAAAAATATATTTAAAATATTAATTATTATTTTTATGAAAAAATAATAATTTGGGGTTTGTGCCATACATGGAACATTATGATTCTACATTATGTTACAAAAGAAAATGATTCCGTATTATTTGCTCGTTAATTGCTAGGTGTTCTTCATTAGGGATTAAAAGCAATCGCCGTCGAATTTTTGAAAGAAAAGGTCGTATCTTCTAGTTGCCCTTTCTCAATAAATTCAGAGTTATCGTGCAAATTCCGCTTGATATCCTAAAATCTATTGCAGCCCATTACTTGAGATACTGCAGGATCCATTGCTGTGTATGTGGCATATATGAACATTCATGAAGTAACGTTCTGATTCAGTTTTAAAAGTAAAATAAAACATAAAAATCGTGCCATATATGGCACACTATGCAGTAAAGGGTTAATAAACTTATTGTTAGAACCAGGAATTGTTTTCCATCAACCATCCATTTGATAATATTAAACGGCGAAGTCAAGACATTTTTAAGACAATTTTGAAGAAACTAAAATTCAATAATGTTTTTTTAAGCCACTGGTGTTTTCAAAAAACTTCGTTTTTTATTCAAAAAATATAATCAAGAAAAACATATGGAGGTAAAGTAAAAAATATATGAAAAACTGTTTTACGATGCGCATATTTTTCAATATTTTCTTTTAAAAAACATTCCACAATTCTTATAAAAATTCACGGTCCACATGGATTATCAAAACCGCCTTCCTCTTTTTATTTGTATACCATTATAAATATAAATTTGTTCAAGTATTATTTATTTTCGTGCATTCTTCACCAGGAGACCTGCGTCTATTTGTCTTGCCCGCTCGTATATAATATAAATACGTGTTATTACAGGAGGTTTTTTCAGATATTAGTTTTATATTTATGGATGGCTGTGTTGACGGTCCTATATTCCTTCTCTCTCAAACACACGGTTGGAGAAATAACAACGTCTCTTTTTACGTAGGTATGTGACGGTCTTCCCATACGTGTCGCGTTTGTTCCAAAAACAAATGACTGCCTGTCTGTAATATACCCCCATATGTTTTTTCAGCCCTAAGTTTTTGCTTTAGGTTTGAAAAGAGTAATAACTAAGACACTTGCAGACAGATTGGAATGTGTAATAACGAAAACAGACATCATTTACGCCTAATAACATTTATAATACAGTAAAACGCTATTCGCGATCCCCATATATGCGGTTTCGCGTATTTACGGACGACGATTTAATAAAAAATTGATGTGAAGTGTGAATATTCACACATTTCAGGGTTTCGCAGGTATATAATAAGTGAAGGCGGTATGCTGAGTGTGTAGGACAAATTTTACATTGTAGTAATCACGGCAAAATGAACGATATTTTTAAAATAATTTATCGTCTGTTAATCATATAATAAGACTGGTTATTAAATTTACGCTCTTAAAAATTAAATACAACATTTGTCAAAATATAACTAGAATTTTGACAAAATAATTTCAATATAATAAAAATGCAAAAAAAAAACAGACAAAATAAAATTCACTCCGTACTCGAACTCGAAACCCTTCGTTTTCCAGCTCATTTTAGCAGTGCTCTAACCCATTAAGCTATCGCACGCTTTGCATGTGAGAGTCTTACATTGGTATAACTTTTGTACTTTGTGAACCAAAAACCACAAAAAATGCGTTATTTTCCGAAAACATAATCTGATCAAAAATTCCTGTTGTACTATTTCGGTTCACACCAATATACATTACTTAGAATTTTTTTAGATTTTTAGTTTAAACCATCTGGGCTACAGGGTGTGGGACAAAAATTTTTTTGCACAATTTTGGCAAAAATCGCCTCAAAATAATTTATTTTGCAAAAATAAAAATTTGATCGTTAATCCACGTACTAAGGGCTTTCATTTGATATCCTACTCAGAATTTTAAAAAAATATTTTTGTTTTTTAGATGTTTTAGTATTTTTCCTATGTTCGGGTCAAAGAGTTGTATAAGCATGCCAAATTTCAACTCTCTAGGTGTAGCCGTTTGGCTACAATTTTTACCGAACAGACAGACAGACAGACAGACAGACAGACAGACAGACAGACAGACAGACAGACAGACAGACGACAAAATTACGGTATAAGGGTTTTTTGGTCATACCTACAAAACCCTAAAAAATAATAAAAATTTCGTATTTAGATTAAAAACAATTGCGTTTCTAAAATCAGGCCCATAACTAGGGTATGGAAGCGCTTAGAGATGGCAATAAAAATTAGTTAATCGATTAATTGAACATTTGATTAATCGAAATGTTATAATCGATTTTCGATTGAATTGGTAGAAAATAATCGATTATGAAATAAAAAAAATCAGTTGTGGCCACCACAGGACCGACCGCCATTACAATGTACTTGTATAAATACATTCTAGTAGCAGAGTAGAAATAACTTGGCCCTTTTCATGTAAGAATGAAAAAATAGATACTTAAAAAATTTTTTTTTTTGTGGTTTTCCTTTTTTTGCTCATCAGATAGTTAGGATTCCTTATTTCTCTTTGGAACAGGCATCAAAATATTAAGCTCAAGTTATTTTTTATACATTTCATTTCCATGAAGAACAATATCAAAACTTTAATTTTGTTTTAAAAATATGATTTAGAATTCGATTTCATTTCCTATAATTTTTATCTCTGTCGCATATATTATGAGGTTTTTTTCTCATCCAAGCCATTCCTCATCTACTGCTGCCAATAAACCAAACAAATCCGTAAAATTATTTCTTTAAAATTTATTAACTCTCCCATCCCGTACAAAATTCTGGAAAAAAAAAAAACTCTGCAGTCATACAATATAAATTATTACAGTACTTGAGTTTTTTAAATTGGAAAGAGTGAGATGGAACAACGAGTCCTACGAGGCGTTTGGACGTTCAAGTACAATATAAACCAGTGGCTTTCAAAAGTTACAATCGTGGTAATAGATCACTAGGGAGATATTGCAAGTGTTTTCATCATCATCATTAGAACGATATGTCTTTAGGAATCAACTCAAATAAGACTCCAATTTAGTGAATTCTCCGCGACCATCTTTCAGTTTCTCACCATCAAGGTCTTCAAATTCTTTTTCACCACATATATGTTTACTATTAGAGTGCCCAATTACTCTTTTTCTATGGCTGTTAAACGAGTAAACGCTCTTTTGTCTAATACAATTTCTTCCATTATTTCTATAGGTATGACAGAATGTCTGGCGATGAAATAAGACGGAAGAAATGGCTTCTTAGTTTAAACTATCATGAATATGCTATGCGCATGATCAAAATGTCAGGGAATTTCAGTTTTATAAAAACATTACTAACAGAAGAAAATGAAAATGTTTATTTTAACGAACATAGATTAAAATCGGGTTCCTAAAATATAGTTCATTTATTTTTATTTAATTGTTTAAATATTAAATAATTTTGGTAATAATTATTAAAAATAACGTTTCAAATTGTATTTATTTGGTAACTATTGCACCCGTTGCCAACTGTGTTGGCAAACAAATCATTACCTTAATGAGGAACTTGCTCGACACCTCTGACTTCTTTCTCTAGCCATACACCTTACTTCATGCAATTGAATCAACCCTAGATATTTCTGTTATTGTATCCGCATATTCTCAGAGAATAAATCTGCAAAATATTTTTCATGTCGATCATAGGATATAGGAGTGTCTAAAGTTTCTTGTTTATGCCTACGAAACCCTAGACATTTCTATATGTTATTTTATCCGCAAATTCTTAGTAAATAAATCTGCAAAATATTGTTCGTATCGATCATATAGGGGTGTCTAGAGTTTCTTGTTTAAACCTACGAAACCCTAGACATGTATATATGTAATTATATTCGTAGATTCTTAGAGAATAAATCTGCAAAATATTATTCATATCGGTCGAAGGATATAGGAATGTCTAGAGTTTCTTGTTTATATGATATCTATGAAACCCTAGACATTTCTATATGTTATTTTATCCGCAGATTATTAGAGAATAAATCTGCAAAATATTGTTCATATCGGTCGAAGGATATAGGAGTGTGTAGAGTTTCTTGTTTATGGATAAGCTCATTATTATATACGGATAGGGATAATTCTTGTTATAGTCTAAACTAGCACAGGAGCGTATCGAATTACGTGTAAGAGGAATTTATCTCCGTTTGGCGAAGAAGTGTTCTTATCTATGATGAGCAATATAGAAGTATTAAATATATGGTTTTAACTGATCTATGGCTGCAAGGAGTCCTAAGCAGGATTCTATGGGACCCAAGGATAGCCCATTTTTCATCCCAGGATCTCCCAGACGTTAATTAAACGATGACGAACTAATTATAGATGTTTTACATTTCATCTGAAAAAATGCATCTGCAAACATGAATCATTAATTCTCCGGAATATATTCCCATCCTTATGGATAGGCTATGCATTAAGTTTTGGACTTATCATAAACAAGGTTTAATTCTAAATGTTGCATTTTAGTCATGACCTTGTAATTTTATATTAAATTTCACGTTAAATAATGTGGTTTTAATTGTAAATGGTTGACAATCACTGCTTTAAAACGAAGAGAGATAATTTTAAAGAGAGTAAGAAAAGAGAATATGAGTTATGCATAATCTAATCTAATAAGATAAACAGAAGAGTCCCATAAGAATAATTCATTCCCTCGGGATAGCCATAATTCTAACTGCTTCGTTTTGTAACTTAATCTTTTGTTACGGGAAGAGGTGGCTTTATGGATGGTTGAATGGAATACGACCTTGAATTATCGAATACAGAAAAATCATCTTCAGCGTTTTTGTGTGAGATTCTTCTCTTAGATAATCTATCCTTCTTTTGAGATTTTTTCATGGATAAAAAAAACGGTCTTTTCACCCAATTCCTCCTCATTTTATCCTCTTTCATTCTCAAACGTATTTTATTAGTCTATTTCTTCATATTTTGCAAGATTTCTATGGGTCGGGTTGATGTTTTCTACCAGATCCAAACAAATAGTTTCTAACTACTTATTATCTACAAGAGGCGCCTGGAGAGGAACTGCTTATGGGCTTCAGCCCCCCGCCCTAAACATTTAAAAACACGTTTTCAACGTTGTATATACGTGCTCCAACAAGAAAAAGTTCTATAGCCCGTTCAAAAATTAGAATGCAGTACAGGACAATACTGCATTCTGATGCGCAATGGAGCAGTTATTTTTCATACTCTCTAATAGGTTCTCCCAATGACTCTGTTTTTTCCTTTCTAGGCGATGTTTTAGGCTGTAAAACGTACTGATCTTTGAAGACACGGTATTCTACAAATGGTTATACACTTTTATTCCGTATTACTTAATTTTTTTAACGTCATACGGGGTCTCCGATAATTTTTCCATTTAGTTTTAATATACTAACAACAAAAGAATATAAAATTGGACACGTTTACAACATTTGGCCACTTTTATAATATTTGATTTTATTTTATTACTTGACGGTCGCAGCGCGGGGCCCTTAAAGACGACGGGCCTGGGGCAGGTGCTCCACTTGCTCCCGACTAGGGGCGGCCCTATATCTAACAATACCAGATCTTTCTATTTTCTGTTAAGTGTGTAATATTTTTAAAATATCAAAAATATCTTCCATGTAATTGATTTTATCAGTAATTGTTTTCTATCTATTTATATCTCGTAACATTCTATTTCTTTCTAACAAATATATGAAGTAGAAGTAGAAATGCTGTAGATTCCATTTTAAGAAATATCTTCAAATGGAGCATGTCTCATATTTCCACTGCCAACTATTTTTATAATTAACTTCTGATAAAGGATAAATTCTTCTAATTAAAGGATATAAGTATAGGATGATAATGATTGTTTTTTTTTTTTTTAATTGGTACCGACGTATGATAAAAAATATGCTTTACTAGTTTCAGTATGGGTCTAAATTAATATTCTATTGTCAAAATATGTTGTCAACATTCTTGGCTCATTTGAGTGCAAATTATTAAGAAAAATATTTGGACTCATCCTTAAAAATTATTTATGGACGAGACGATACTACTGTATGAATCCTTTAATTGTGTAAACATGTCACAATACATAAGGGTGAGTAGCCTCTAAAACCTCGTTATTAATAACTCCATAACATAAGGCATACTTATAAAACAATGGGTTTGACCCTTCAAAATATCTGTTTGTAATAAACAGAACAAAGAAAGTAGTGTAATTTTTATGCGTATCTATCCATAATATATCTAGTATACACCAGACTTTAAGCCTTGTTTATAATACATTTATAATTTAGTGCATAGCAGCTCCAGAATTTTTTCACAAAAGGTTTTACTGCTTTGAATATAGGTTTGTAATAAACAGAACAAAGAGAGTAGTGTGATTTTTTTTGCTATTGAATTTTGTTGTAAATTTAAAAAAAATCACAACTCAAAAACGGTTAGAGAAAACGACTTCAGGTTAGAATTTTTGGATTTCTCGTAGTTTAATTACTCTAAATAAAATTTCAGGCCTTATTCGTTTTGCGTATTTTAAAATTATGATAAATTTTAATATGGCGTAATTTAGAGAAATTTTCATTTTCACATAAACGTATCTGAAAAATGAAATGCGATAAAGACCTGTGGTTGAAATTTGTGAAACCTTAAGGTCCAAATTTACTTGTAACCATATTTTGAAACAACATTTTTTTTTGAAAATTTTTAATTTTTTATTTTTTTTTTTTTTATTTTTTCATAATTTTAATTACAAAATTGTTAGGGATAGTAATCTGCGGTTTGAATTTTTAAAATTATTCTATTATATTTAGTAAAAAAAAAAAAATGGGCTTTGATAAGCCAATTATTAAGTTTTATATGGGCAGTTATACAAAACCTTTGAAAACCGGCAAAAATTGAAAAAATCGTAAGGGGTAGACCTTAAAAAAATCGTGATTTTGAAGCAAAAAAAATTTTCTCTGATTTTATTGAAAATTGGTATAAATATGGCCATAGATCAATAAAATTGGGTCCACTTTGAAGTTTGGGTAAAAATTTTGGAATTATAGGCAAAACACTTACCCAAATCGGCTCTAACTCAAAAACTAGGATACAGGAATTTTTAAATATTTTTTTTTATAAACCTCACCCCAAAATTAGCTTAAAACTATATTTTGGCTAAAATCGGAGTCAAAAAATTTTTAAACAAAATTCTAGGGGAAAAAAATTGAGTTTATTTAACAGTTTTGTGTTAAGTTATATATTTTCTTATAGATTTCTATTTTAGACATACAGATCAATTCTGTAAAAAGTTACTGTGTAATAACATTACTACAACATAAAATATTATAAAAAATACAATGACTTTCATTCATGATAGTAACTGACCTTGCTCATAGTGACGAATCTAGTAACTATTATCATAGTAACAGAGTTACAGAATTGGTCTGATTGTGTGTAGTGCTTAACTTTTTAGGTTAAATTCAACTTATTTCTATTTTGGATGCCATGTAAACGTATGTATCTAATAATGTCATAAAAATGTGACGTTTAAAGTGACGCAACTGCATTGACTGGCCGATTGCCTATACTCATTTTGAGCATTAAATGCTTGAAGCTGAGTGGCCCCCTAGGCTGATATGAATCGAGTATGACATAAAACGCGTAGAAAGGAAGTAGAAGATTTTATTTATTCCATCAAAAATAGAAAAAATAAAGAAACAGATAAAGACTTTAATTTTATTTATTTAGATGTAAATTTGTATATCTTATAAAGTACTTATAAACAAAACTACAAATAGATAAAAATAAAATAGATTGATAGTGAGTTTTTGTATAGTTTCATCCCGAATAGTCGGCGCCTTCGCCATTAACTCTCTCAGGTGCATGACCCGACGCCGCAGATCGCCGCCCCGACGGCGTCCTTCATATTTCGTAAAACCCCTCACTCTTCATCCTAACCCCGTTCACCCACCCCACCCCGCTTCTTATTAAATATAAATAAGTAACTACAAATAAAGCCAACGCGCTTTCGGGGTACATCGGACAGGGGTGTGTATAACAGACACGTCTCTATACGCATTCTGATAAAATATTCCATTATTTTTTTATGCTGGTTCATGAAATATGAAGGGAAATATATTTTTTCGAGAGAGATCTAAATTATTTATATCGAAATCCATTGTGCACTGTTGGGAAGAACTAACATATTTTATTCAAGGGGGTGAGAGAGATGGAATGAATTGAAGAGAGATGGAAAGAATGGAAGAATCGCTTGAATATTTGGATGTGTAAAATATCTAAGTAGGCGGGGTGTTACAGAATGTTTTTAGCGAGGAAAATGTTGTTTTGTTTATTTTTTTATCGAATTAGTTTTGTTAAAACTGAAAGAAAAAATCTAGCATAAGAAAAATCTTTATAGATTTGATTCTGGAGTTTCATATTAAATTATTCAACATAAAATTCGATTAAAACAGAATTAGAGAGCTTTCGTGCTTATAATGTAATAATTGAAAATGTTCAGGAACTAAGTATTGTATTTACAGACACTATACATCTTTTCAGACCTCTTTTCCACTTTGTAATTTAAAATTAATGTACAATTATACAATGCAATACAAATTAATTTTGGATATGAATACTACATATGTATGTCTACAGCAGCGTTTCCAGATTATTATTTTACCAAATCGGGATTTTTACCAAATAAATATAAAAAAATCGGCATGCCTATAATTAAAAGACTTTAAATTTGTTATAACTTTCTTTTGACAAAAGGGCAAGCAATATTAAATCAGAGTAAAACACAAAAAATTTGTGCAAGTGGAAATGCAATTTTCCCTATGACCGGAAAGCGTGCAGGGGTTTAGTACCATCCCTTTTTTGTTGTCACAGGGTAAATATTCTCTCCTCCAAAAGGTATGCTGTATGAAATCGGAGACCAAAAATGTCATGAGCTCCCGGTCTAGTAGGCTGACCAGAAAAAGGGTATAGTAAAAAAAAAGGTCTTCACTCCCAAAATAGAACTGATGAGCAAAAAAAAAAAGGTCCTCACCCCCAAAATAAGTGACGAGTAAATATTTATATTTAAGTATAAGTATTTATTTTATTTATTTTTTTAAATAATTCGTGAATTTAGCTGTCCCGCGCGGGACAATCTATTCTTGTTCATAAAGCGGGACGTCCCGCAAAATTCGGGACGTCTGGCAACGCTGGTCTACAGCCATGTTGTGACGTGATCTTGTTGTTTCGTTGTCCTTTGGTGAATCTCACCCGTACTGGTGAGTGTAGGTGATAAAGGATACATTCGGTGGAGAAATAGCAGGAGGAGTGGTCCAGAAATCAGGACAAAGGGCAGTGGTCAAAAAGGCACATCTCCAACATACCAGAGTGGCTGGCCTGCAAGTTCAGGAACATACAAATCAATTCTGTAAAAAGTTACTGTGTAATAACGTTACTACAACATAAAATATTATAAAAAATTCAATGACTTTCATTCATGATAATAACTGACGCTCATAGTGACGAATTTAGTAACTATTATCATAGTAACAGAGTTACAGAATTGGTCTGATAGACTACTATGTCACGCAAGCCCTGACAACCCATGGGTCTTTTAAGTCCTTCACCCTGAAGATTGGGAAGGACCAGGACGACGCTATACCTTCTGCGGCGCAGTCCACACAGCCGAACATACACTATTCGTATGCGGGAGATGGACTGCAGAAAGATTGCGAGCATACAAGATAACAGGATAGAACCTGACACCCGACAACATGGTCCAGGTTATGCGGCACTCCAGGGAAAACTGGGAAACGGTGCGGCAGATGCTGTCAGCCATTATGAAGAGGAAGGAGACAGACGAGCGAGAAAGAATGTGAGGATAGGTTGAGCTAGCCTGTTCCCTCCAAGATGAAAATCACCACAGATAGTTCCTTGGTGGGTAAAGGGGCAAGCAGGGTTTTTAGTCGGTAGGCCAATTGAAGGAGATTCCGACACTACCAGATTAGTATCTATAAAAGATTTTCCCTGAATAAAAATTAAAAAAAAAGAAAATGTGATAAAGGATGGACAGAGGGTGTATTCTCTAAGCTTTTCGGTAATTCTTTTTACAGTATCCTGTCGAAAGTTTCTGCAATATTGTATACAGAAAAATGACCTTGACAGTTAATAAAAAAAAAAAAAACAAAAATCAAATTACATAAAAAATTGCAAATTTCAAAATTATGGCATAATAAAACACATGCTCAAAATTTTCATGACCAATAGGGGATAGGCATGATTTTTTTAAAATTTTTTATTATATTCCTCTTGTTGCATATAAACATAAAAAACAGTTTTTAATATTTTTTTTTAATTTGAAGGCTTAAAAAAATCATAAATGTATGTAGCGCGCGAAAACGACGTGTGACGTCATACCCTTCTAACTGACACATGACACTTCTAGTCTAGCCAGCGTCTGTTGTGAACTTATTTGTTTGTATAACTTTTATAGGTTATGTAAAGTTAGAGTGATTTTAATTAAAATAAAGTTTAATTCTATAAAAACAATTTATACATGTTTACCGAATTTAATTTTATATTAAAATATATAAAATATGGAAGATCCAGGCCCCAGTACTTCAAAACATAGTCGAAAATATTGTTTAGTAACAATGTGCACAAATAGTTCAATTAGAAATCCAAAAAAATAATTTATATGAGGCGATTTATATAGCTATGAGGCGAAATAAAACCGATATTTCAGAAAAAAGTAAACTTTATGTTTGTGAAGACCATTTTAATGTGAGTACATATATTTTATAAATTATTTTAATAATAAATGCGTGAAAAATTGTTTAAAAACAAATACAAAACTCTCAAACAATACAATATAAACACGTAAACATTATGTTTTGTCTGTATCTGTGACGTCAAACTCTTACAGTCTCAATCGTATCTACTCGGCAACCTTCGCGGCGTGGTCGGCTTATTTCAAATTTACAATATTTTAATTAAAAAATTTGTCTATAATATTAATTAAAATGTGATTTTTGTTGTGTTAGGTGACATAACTAACATTAAAATATCAAAAAAATGTAGTTTTAAGGAAATATAAATTTTATGCGTATCTCCTATTGCGATTTCAATAAGATATAATTCATAAAACATAGTTCATAAGACATAATAAAAGAGGCAGATCGGTAGTTTCGATATTTTGGCATCTATGCTACGCTTTTGAAGGACCAAAAATTTTGTAGCACAAATCTTGTGGTACACCAGTTGAAAAGCACTGATGTAGATTAAAAGGTGTTGAAATTAGTGTATTATACTTATTATAAAAATTAAACATAGGTGTTACCGTGACGATGTCTGGGAGTGTCTTCCAAGAATTTAACTTTATTGCAGGTGTGCATCTAGGGGGGCTCCCGGTTTTACCCCTAAACTAAATATTACACGTTCCGAAAGGACGCATTAGTCATGTATTATCGTTATAATTTGGTAAAAAAAGACCCCCCAACCAAGAAAAAGTTCTGGATGTGAGCTTGCTTTATTAATATATTCTTTGAATAATATTTTAATTTTTCACCGTCAAATTTCGGTTGCTTTCAGTTAAGAGAACCGTAACTAAACTTAATTATTAGTTGTATATTTTGACGCACTGTCGCTTTCAATAAAACAGGTGTAGGTTGTTTTTAAAAAATTGAGACGGTTAGAAGGTAATGAATCATTATTAATAATAATGTCTACAACAATTAAGGATTTGATGTATATTTGATACACCATGTATGACTATTATTATAAACTAAAACCACAGTATCTAATTTACAACAGGCGCGCACACAGTACTTTATCTTGGGGGGAACTCAGAAGCCTCAGCTTGGGGGGAACCTGTATATATTCGTTCAATTAAACGAAAAATGCGTCCAATTTGAATGTGGACGGCAAATTCCACTCAACAGGAGCTGAGTTAGGTCGACTGGAATAAAGGTAATAAAAGCGGAATATAATCAAATATAATTTGCCGCATTTATTGCAGTATTTTCATTCAACCTAACAAACTCCGCTCCTTGGTTATCAGTAGAGTTTGTTAGGTCGAGTAGAATAAAGGTAATAAAAACGGCAATAATCGAACGCGTTTATTGTATTTATTCCTGTCGATCTAGTAAACTACCATTTCTAACAGAGCGATTGAAACCAAAATTTAAGTGTTTTCTAAAACTTATAAAAGAGTGGTAGATATCAAATTTTAGCTTGATCCTAGCAATAGTTTTCGAGATATTGGTAGAGTAAATTTTTAAAAATTGCAATGGTACCTTAGTAAACTACCATTTCTAACAGAGCGTTTGAGTCCAAAATTTAAGGTTTTTTTAAAACTCATAAAAGAGTATTAGATATTTTAGACGTACTTTTATCTGTATATTGTGTTTGTATATTTTAAAAGGTTTTATAATTTGTGATGTAAGTGAACAAAACCAATATTTAATTTTGTATCTTGGTCGATAAACAAATATTATATATGATTAATAAAATATGTTCTATTTACATTTGTTACGTTCTTTTTTTTGTAATTTTAACCTACAGGTGTGTTACGTAGAACGGTTTATTGTCATCAGATGCAAACGAAAAGTAATTTTAGCGTACTCATGAAATTTACACTTGCAGCTAGCGGCAATAAACTGTTTGACTGGAAATAATATTTGAAATTCAAAAATTTCTATTCGAATAATAAAAAATTTGACTCTTTATCATTGCTTTCCGATATCATTTAGTGAGTTCAGGAAGCAAGCTCGGAGCGTTCGAGAAAAGGTCTAAACGCGTTTATTCGAGCGGTCTGTAGTTAAACAGTGCGACTCGGAACATTCCGCGTTTGCTTCCCGAACCCGCTGTGTCAATGTGACACCAGGCGAAAAATTAAAGTAAATTTTATAAAAAGTATTAAAAGAACATGACACATTTCTAAAAACAAATATTTCTGATGATTCTTATACACTGAAATTTATTATTATTATTTTTTTTTAATACTACATTACACACTTAATATAATATAAACCATAAATTTCGCGACAAATCGGTTAAGGATGAGCAACCTTTTTTTACTACGGGCCAACTAGAAATTTAAAAATTTCCTGCGGGCTGCATACGAAATTTATTAAAATATGAACACAAGATGATAAACACAAATTATCTATTTATTAACAAAATAACAAAGTTATTTTTAAAAAAATACACAAATGACACATATAATAGAAATGCTAGGTATAAAAAAACAGTCAAAGATAATTATTATGGGGAAAAAATCATAAACAAATTTTAATGAGAAGTTTGGCATTGCTTCTTTGCAACCAATTGCTCTATATTGCTCTTATTTATGCTTTAAAATATATATGTATCTTTTGTAATTTAATGGCCTTTTTTGAAATTTGACAGACAAAAGCTTTGACGGGCCGCACGAAAAAGTACGCCGGGCCGCGGGTTGCTCATCCCTGGGTTAGAAGAACTGCTGTGCATCATAATTTACATTAATTCCTTTCCTCCATAGGAAATATAGGTTTTCAATATATTTTTAGAAGTTGTTCGATATAACCTAACTTTTTTTGACAGTTTACAAATTGGCAACAAGGTGAGTTTTTCAACTCTGACGTCATTTCAAAGTTACGGTAAATGGACTTTATTTTGTAGCTGTACATTACCCATAATTCAACCTTTTAAAATCACCTAGTATGTAATATGCTTGTATGTAGAGATAATAAGATAAATTTGAACTTTAATCTAATCCGATTCTTATTACATTTGTAATCTATATCGTTTCATCTAATACCATACTTAATATAATCTTGGCATCTCATCAAAATGAATCTAATTAAAATAAATCAAATCAAACCAGATTCAATTAAACAAAAGCAACAAGAAACAAAAACAAAAGCAATCTCAAACAGAAGAATATCTCGATTAGAATAACATCGCATACCAAATCATAATACCTATGATTAAGATCGATTTCAAGGACACAGAACAATATTTCTACCAATAATTAACATTTATTATATCCGAACCAAAGATGAATGTCCTCAAATTGCCTACAATAAAGCAGTAATAAATGTAATAATAAAATATACATTATAAAGTTGGGTTAGATAGCGGCTGGATCACAGAAGACCGAAGCGGTTTATACCTGCGTATACCGGGCCCAAACAACGACCGCCGAACGGAAGGATGAGAAGAGAGAGAGAGAGAGAAAGAATGATAAAGGTGTTGAAGGAAAATGCCGGATTAGTTTTTGTAAGAGTGAGATGAAAGGTTTTATCGCAGTCAAATTGTCTACAATGAATTTGTAAAGTCGAGCAAATAAATCGTAATGCGAGTTAAAGAATTGACATGCTTAAATTGTTAGTTTTTGTGGATAGTAGGGATTTTTATTGTTATGTTATGAGACCATAACCACACGCAATAAAAAAGGGGAAAAGGTGAAAAATTTACAAGACAATGTATTCTGATACAAAAGACCAATAAAAATCTATCTAAATTGTAAAGAAAAATCTATAAATAAAACAATAAACACATTCATCAAAATGAAATTGCTATAATATTAAGATCACAGTCGAGATCAGTGCTTCTCAACCTTTTTAGTCCGCGGCTCCCGAATTAAGATTAATTTACACCAAAAACAAGAAATTTCTTTGAGAACTACAGCGTCAATTGCAAGAAACAAAGTTAGTTAGTTAAAATTTTTGGCGCACAGCAACAAAGGCTATTTGCGCCTAACGCAGTCCATCTAAATGACTAGACTATATATTAAAAACAATAAATTAGAAAATAAATAAATAAATAAAATCATTAAAAATATGCATACTCAATAAAAGAAATCTTGCACTGACAAACACAAATAAATAATATAAAAAGACTCAGGGTGATGGTAAGAGGCTGTAAAGGGCCCAATTACCATCGAATATCACAGTCAATAACTAGAAACACATTAAAATAAGGTGCAAGACTTCACACATAAAACAATAAGTTCGATTCCTAAAGCAACTGACAGGTCATAGCACAGGCCTAACCTCTCCCTGACATCCTTGAACTGTATACACTCAGTCAAAAAGTGTACCACAGACAAATCTGTGTTGCACGTCTCACAGATAGGGGACTCTTCACCTTGAAGGAGGTGTCCATGGATTCACCAACAGTGACCTATACGGAGGCGTGTGATGGCGGTTTCCTCCCTGAGGTTAATCCTGCAGGAAGAACCCCATGGTTTAACATCCCCCGCAAGAAACAAAGCTTCATAGTCGAGGCAGGGGCGGACTTTGGCCTAGGCAGACTAGGCAACTGTCTAGGGCCCGTATTTTGAGACCCATAAGACGGTTTTATTATACATTTTTTCCATTATTTTATGATTCTTTAACTACTAGGGCCCGCAATGAAAACCTTGCCTAGGGCTCTGTTTTTGCTTAGTCCGTCACTGTGTCGAGGTGCTGAACGAAAACTTTCGTTTCGTAAAACTGCGTTCCAACTTCTTAAATTAGTCGAATATTCACTCTGCGTTGTGGATAAGTTTAATAGACAGTTTTAACGTTTAAGGCAGCGTTTACAGCTATGGAAATTTGTGCGTTACGAATAGTGAGATATGTATGTGTCTTTAAACAAACGGCATCACCTGCAAGAGTTCATATTCAAAAGGGACCGAATACAAAATGTGTTTTTTGCTATAATCGCATCAAAATGAACAATATTTTAAAATACAAAAACATTGCTGATTGGTATAATATCTGAGCACTCAACAGAGAATCTTTGAAAATTCCAATCTTCCAATGTATAAAATAGGATAACAGTAAGAATTTAAATAATAAATCAAGTAAAACAGTAAAATGAAGTATAGACATTTTATACTACTAAAATTGAATATTTAAAGGTTGAAAGTAACCATGAAAGTTTAAACAATCGTAAAACTAAAGAAGGAAACAAATTTAACGATAAAACTGAGTAAAAGTAGGGTATAATCCATGAACGAACATAAACAATAAACTCTAACGAACCAATCTAAAATGAACAAGCAAGAACAGAAACGAAAACAAAAAATTACACTTTCGTTAATGTTTTACCAGTTTCGTCACAATTTTCAAAAACAATTAAAAGCACCAAAAATCTTTTGTGGAAAGTACTGGTAGACTATGTTCTGGTTGTGCTATGGATCTATTATAAAATATGCTTTAGACAGCTTACAGTACGCAGGGCCATATTCCATCCGACCAGAAGCTGTCACAGGCCAAAGAACAAAAAGAAAACTTCCAAAAATCTCAAACTCACTGATGAGCAAAAAAAAAACTCTAACTAGTTGATGAACATCAAAGATAATGGAGAAAATTCTTATGCGGGCTGCAAATATAGACCAACCGGGCAATAGAATTCTTTAATCTACTTATTAATAAAATTGGAGGGTATATCTATTTTTTCGACCTCATATTTGGTTTCTACACTTTTCAGATGATTACAAGACATAATCCGCAAAAATCAATTTTGTCTGTCTGTCTCTCTGTCCGTCCGTCCGTCCGTCCATCCGAGATTCACGCAAAAACGGCTGGACATATATTCACGAAATTCAGTACAATGATAAAGTAAAACCAGGATTCGAACAGGCTATAAGGCATCTCAACTCTTTATTCTACTAGGTGTTTTGGTAAAAACTGTTTATTAACAAACTTAAAATATCTTCCTTATTACTGGCTTAACATATAAATATATACAGGGTGTTAAATAAATGTCCGGCATAATTTTACAGGCAGCATGGTGACGTAGAATGCAATCGATTTTTCCTTTGCCAATTTTCTCTAAAATGTGAATTTCGTCCAAAAATAAACAAACATAAATATGCCCCAAATTTTGAAAACCAATGACTTTTTTTAATTTTTCATATTAATCCAGTTGTTGTATAGTTGCCATGGAGAAAATTTGATATTCTATTATTGAACTACAATTAAAATATTGTTTTCTCTATGGCAACTACAGAACTTCTACGAATAGTCTGCAATAAGAAAACAAATCTTTTATTTCTATGCATTTTTTTATCTAGATGAATATTTGGGGAGTTATGGTCCCCATAATTCCCCAATCCTAATGGATAGACCCCATCCTAAATCTAAACTTTTGAAATAACTCCCTTATTATTGACTTAACAGCGAAAACGTATATGAGAAACATTGTTTATAATAAGAAAACAATTATTTTTATGCATTTTTTCATGTAGATAAATATTTGGGGAGTTACGGGGATCCACCGTAAAGCTCAACTTTCGAAAGAACTCCCTTATTATTGACTTAACAACAAAAATATCTCACTAATCATTTACTTTACAGCAAAAGTGTATTATAAAAATTGTACGACGCACGGGTACTCCAGCTAGTCAATAATAAATAAATTTACTTACATATTTATGCCTGACAATGGTGTTAAAATAGTTGAACTTACCTGAAAAAGAGAAACAAAATAACTACATTGATCCCAACACAAAAACATCAAAACAAAATTAAATTATCCTCAAACATGTTAAATGAATCCTTTAAAATTAAATTAAAAGCATGTATTCCACAAAACAACACATCAACATAAACTGTCACACTAGCAAACCCTCAAATATCAATTAGTCGGTATCCACGTTAATATATAACATATATGAAATATTAAAAACAAGTAATAGGGAGCAAGACATCTTTCGTTTAGTTACATGAGTGTCGGATAGATGTCGGTATGAATTTAACAAACGACGTCAGGGCGTCCGAGACAGAATGATCACGCGCGGTTTATTTGCATAAAACAAGCCCGGCAAATGTTTTAACACGTGAAACGAGAGGGCACGTGACGCCGTGATTGTTTACGGGAATGTCACTTGTCATAAGTCACTTGATTCTTTATATTAAATGGAAAATAAGTTATATAAAAGTTCGTTTTCAGGATTATATTGCACATTTCATTACATTTACAAATAAAATGCTTATATAATGTTGATTTTTAGGCAGGCGCGCACCCACGAATTTTTCTTGAGGGGACTCACGAGGGGGAAGACGAAATTGTTTTAAGGGTAAGAATCGAGATATTACCCGGAAATAAGTGCTGGTTAAATGCACTTTATTTTTCAAAATGCGAGTTTTGATCTAAAAAAAGTTCCTATTATATATAAAAGCCCAAGTGTCTGTCTGTCTATCTGTCGTGCCGTAGCGCTAAGTTCCTGGGTGCTAGCGGGTCTTGCGACATACGGTCGGTCACGAACTGACTAATAGGTAACGACATACTCCGACAAGCAGCTCGCTTACCGAGACTAGAAGAACGTTGTGTCAAGGGCATGTTTTGTATGTTGAATTGATGTTATGCAACATATAATGGCCCGCGGACCGTGTTCGGCCCGATACTAATTTTTAAACGACACGCATTGCGCGGCTTTTTAGGATTTCCTAGGTATAATCAAGAAACGTTTTTGTTTTGTTAATATACGCAGAATCATGCAAATTTTAATAATTGATTCTTGCTTAAATTGATTTTTATTCGATATCAGTTTGCCAACATCGTTGGCAAGGGGTCTGCTTGTATATTATGTATATAAATAGCGAGTGGTTTACGGCTGGCGCCGATGCTCAGTTACTTTTCGCCAGGTGACTCTGGCCATCCAGTCACCATCTTGGAGACCTCTTGCCTCTATCGCCTCCCGAACATCCTGAGCCCAGCTCCTTGCTAGTCCCCTGGTCTTCTGGGCGCAGGAATTCACTATCAAATCTTCTTGGGCCATCGATCATCTTGCAAACAAAGTCCATACCGTCAGAGTCGTTTGTTCTCTATCATATCTATGATAGTATTTTCAGCGCTCATAGTTGCTCTTGTATTTAATTACGAAAGTGCTCAATTTTTGAGATGCCGCAACTCCTTCTCCAAAATTTCACTTCCACGGCGCTCAGTCGGGATTTATTTCCTTTTGTGATCCTCATGTTTCTTAACCGTTCAGGTACAGATACTTTCCATAATAGTTTTATAGATAACCGTCTTCTTCGTTATATTGTCGTTCCACAAAACCAGGTTTAATTTCCTGATGGCACGCTTTCCTTATCCTATTTTATTATTTATGTCATCCGCACTCATCCTCTGCTTGATAGAGTGACACCTAGATATTTGAAGGATGGCAGTTTCTAATGATGTCATCATCTAATTTTAGGTCTCTTCCTTGTTCACCGACAACAAGATACTCAGTCTTCTGCGAGTTGATTTCTAAACCCCATTTTTTATATTCTTCACTTAGCTCCCTCACCATATAGCTGGAGTCATCTTCGTCTTCAGCTATGAGAACCTGAATAATAGGGTATAAAGTGGCTTATCTCCAATAATCTATACCCATATTACAACATTTACGTCTCCAGGCTTTCAGGGCCTCTTCAATATATATTTTAAAGATGATGGGAGCTAGAGTGCAGCCTTGTCTGAGTCCCTTGCTTACTGGAAACTCTCCAGATAGTTGGTTCCCTAGTTTTAAGGAGCTGGAATATACTGCATAAAGGTTACGAAGAGTATTTACGTAAAGCTGCATTCAGACCTCCTGAAATGAACGCGTTACGTCGCTATGGATAGTTTTAACAAGGGCAGTTGGTATGATCGGACAAGCTCGTACTATATCACTCAACAGTAGTATAGCAACGACAAAGCACGAGCATGTCCGATCATACCAATTGCCCTCGTTAAAACTATCTACAGCAACATAACATGCTAATTTCAATAGTTCTGAATGCGGCTTAAGTTTCACTAACAACCATGTTTTCCATTCTACCCCACAGTTTACTTAGTGGGACTGTGTCGTAAGCCTAATGCAAATCCACAAAGGTGAGATGAGTGGGTTGATTTCTGGCCACTCTTTTTTCAACTAGTTGGCTTAGTACAAATATACCATCGACACAAAACCTTCCCGCTCTATATCCATTTTGGTCTTCTGCTATCCTCATTTCAAAAACGATCCTCATTTCTAAAATACAAGAAATGACCTAAAAAAGTCCTTACTTCCAAAATAATACTTCTCGCTTGTAATGGGTGTTTTTTTTTAGAGGTATAGAACTTTAAATTGCAATAAAACAACGATGGATTATTCGATTGACATGAATTTTTTTTTATTCGAAAGATAATCTTGTGGCATTACATTAAATCATACCAACAAGACGGCGCAACATGTCACACAGCTCGTGCCACAATCGATTTATTGAAAGACACGTTTGGTGACCGCCTAATTTCACGTTTTGGACCTGTGAATTGGCCTCCAAGATCTTGTGATTTAACACCGCTGGACTACTTTCTGTGGGGCTATGTAAAGTCATTGGTCTATGCGGATAAGCCACAAACGCTTGACCATTTGGAAGACAACATTCGCCGTGTTATTGCCGATATACGGCCACAAATGTTGGAAAAAGTCATCGAAAATTGGACGTCCAGATTGGACTACATCCGAGCCAGCCGCCACGGTCATATGCCAGAAATCATATTTAAAATGTAATGCCACAAGATTATCTTTCGAATAAAAAAAAATTCATGTCAATCGAATAATCCATCGTTGTTTTATTGCAATTTAAAGTTCTATACCTCTAAAAAAAACACCCATTATTTTGACAAAAACACGTAAAATGTGTTTTTAGAGCGGGGGGGGGGGTCTCAAGGGGGCCCAGAGGTCTATTTATATGAATAAATCTGTGAACATTTTAGGGATTTTTTTTAATTTTCAAAAGGACTAACTTTTGTTTGTAAAGTTATTAATCATAACAATGTTGACGTATCCAAGCGGCAAATTACCATAGAAAAGAATACAAGATTATATTATAATAATTAAAAATGGAATATTTATGTTAATAACAAGTAGTAATTTTTACGGCCAAAAAGTGCACCGTAATAGGTGTTAAGTATTAAATATAAACCCCATTTAAAATTTAAATTACATAGTGTATAACATTATAGTACCATTCAAAATATTATACATGAAATAAAATATTAATAAATGGTCACCTCGACCATGAAGATTTGAAAGCACCTGAACGAAAACGTTGGCTTCGTAGGGACAACGACCAAACGATTCAATGAAGACAACCGCATCAAAATCCGTCAACAAAAGAGCGAAAACAATAATAATTGTATTGGTTCTTACATAAATCCATTCTTTTTTTCACCTTTTATTGAATAAAATATACATTCTAAAAAACACTTTTACTATCAAATATACTGGCCTTTATTTTCTATAACTTTGAACAAACGCTCGGGTAATTTCATAATGCCATCTCTCCAGAAGGTTCCATCTTTGCTCTCGAAAAATCTATCCAGGTGAATTTTGATATCGTCCACAGATGCGAAATTTTTACCGTTAAGGCGGCGCACAACCCTATAGCTCTCAATAGTTTCTTATACAAAACTAATAATCCGAAATAAAATTAATAACAATCTATACATCAAAATTTGCAGCGAATTTTTATCTATCTAATAGGATATTTTTAATTGCAGAAAAAACTGTAATGTAATTGTAAATAAACAAATTGCATTATAGACGCCATCTTGTAAACCAATTGACGCATATTTGCGTACGATGCGGCAAATTGTAGCTAAAGCTTCATTCTACAAATATGTTTATAGCTATTTTGCTCTATTCTGAAAACTATTTATAGTTATTATACTTGGTAGTCTATTTTTGCCGCCATCTTGAATCTGCCGCGGTTTTCAAAATAGATGTTACAAGAAAAATGATTTAATCTTCGTAAAAAATACGTGTACTAAGTGACATTCCATTATCATCAAGTATAATATTTTTCGACGAAGGTTCTAAACTATAAGGAATCAAGTCGAAAAAAATGTTGACGTATTATTTGAACATTTCTACACAAATCTATATAAATATAAAAGTTATTTGAAACCCACAAATAGATTTAAAAAATTACAGAACAATATCACTGATGTCTATTTTTAAGTTATTGAGCCATAATATTTTTACAATAAATGTTTCTACAATTAAAAATATCTTATTAGATAGATAAAAATACAGTGCAAAATTTGATGTATAGATTAATACTAATTTTATTTTAGATTTTTAGTTTTGTATAAGATATTAGTAACCACTGGGGGTTATACGCAGCCTTAAGGGAATTTTGTAGAAAGCAGAACAAATGGTAGTCGGATGTTGCGATGTCTGGACCATATGCTCCGACTACCATTTGTTCCGCTCTCTACAAAATTCCCTTAACGGAAAAAATTTCGCATCTTTGGACGATATCAAAATTCACCTCTACAAATTTTTCGAGAGCAAAGACGGAACCTTCGCGAGAGATGGTATTATGAAATTGCCTGAGCGTTTGTCCAAAGTAAGGTTGTACATCGAAGGCAAAACATCGATGTTTTATTAATATTAAAAAAAGCTATTTATTTATATTATATAGGTTTTATTTAATAATGTAAAGATAAAATACGAAAAAAGTAACTTATAATACACAAAAAGCATTTATTAGATTTTGAAATAGAAATATTCCTTTTTAATAGTAATTAATTTCAAATTAATATTATTATACCCAATATAATAATCATAATTTGCACCTACAGTCTATTCCAAACGATTAGACGGAACTAACCGCAATTTTCATTTTTGTAATTTGTCATTAGATATTTTTTTATATATTGAAGTTGACTTTTCCTGAACAAAATGACCAAAAGCTTCAATCAGTAAAAGTAACTAGAATTGAAAATCTAGTTCCGCCTAAACCAAAGGAACAGACCTTACTATTTTTACATTTCTAAAATGAAATATTGGATTTTATTACAATACTAATATAGTAATCTTAATGTTAATTTTATATTATTTAACATAAAAATAACACTGTCATACACAATTATTTTCATACTTTTTTAAGTTGAAATAAAGTCTGTTCCTTTGGTTTAGGCGGAACTCGATTTTCAATTCTGGTTACTTTTACCGATTAATTGAAGCTTTTGATCCTTTTTTTCAGAAAAAGCCAACTTCAATATATAAAAAAATAGCTAATGACAACTTACAAAAATCCAGGGATAGGAGGAATAACATCTGGGAAAGTGTCAACAAGACTCAAAAAGAAAAAGTGTGTTGGGGTCGTTCGCATTGTTTGCAAAAATTAGAAGTTTCTTCTTATTTTTTCGTATTCTGCTAACTGCTAAGAAGAATAAGAACTAACACTATTAGTATTGTTATATCACAATAGATGGCGCTTATATTTTGTGTACTAATTTTAATAAAAATTAAAATTTTAAGATTCCATCGCCTCTAGCGGTAGTTTCTGAATTTCAAAGTTAAAATATCGACATCGGTAGTAGACATCGATGTTTTATCGATACTATCATCAGCTGACCATCGATGGTAAAAACATCGATGTTTTTAAAACAAACATCGATGTTTTCGATACATCGATGTTTTTTTCCCATCCCTAGTTCAAAGTGATAGAAAATAATGGACAGTACATTTGATAATAAGTTTTTTTTTTAGAATGTATATTTTATTATGCATAAAAACGAACGGACTTATGTAACAACCCAATAATTTACACTTTATTATTTTTTAAATTTTACCTTGTGTTTGAACTTCCGCGTGCGGGGGTGGATATATGAAATATGTAAGTACATATTTTATAATAGCTAAAATTTTTCAAATCAATGAAAATCTAAATTTTTAATTGCTTTCCATAATAGCAAGTCACTGAATTTAAATAAGGCCGACAGTAATATACGGCCCACAGTTTGATTATAGAAATAATAATAATTACAACCTACTATATTTAATTACATACTTAAATTAAGAATTGGATATTCATAATAAAAATTAAAAAATAGTGTAATTAGAAATATAAAATGTGTTTTTATTATTTTTTGTCGTAAAATTTTTAATAAAATATTTCAACCTTATCAAAACATCTATTATTTCCGATATATCTTGATAAAGAGCGTTTATTTTAAATAGTTCTATAGTTACGAAACTTCAATAGTAAAACCGCTAAAGGCCTTATCACACTAGAGTTAATATTAACGTCTACACTTGGAAATTTATAGTTTTTGATTTCATTTCATTGAAGTCATTTGTGTGATACTACAAAAAAAAAGGTTTTAGTCAAATGGAGCATGATTCAATTCCTCCGTCTATCTATCCAGATTTTTTTAAAAGCGCTTGCGCAAACTGTACTGTTCTCTCGCTCTCAGCTGTTGCGTCTTTGTTTTTTGTTTACGTTGAGGTTAGTTTGTTGTAAAATTGTTATTTTCATGTATATTTAAAAAATAAGAAATTTTGGAAGAAGAAGTTTTTTAATTAATTTAGTGAAATGTCTCAAATAAAAGTTGTTACTTCTTTTATAGCAACTTTTGTTAAATAAATTTTTTCGAAATATTTTTCTGTTATGAAATATTCGCAAAAATCTTAAAATCGACACGAGTGAACTCCCATATCTAGTCAACCTATTTTTACCAAAAGTTGATCAACTCGTACCATTGATGTCAGTAGCTTAAATATGAAGTTTCATAAAAAATCCTTTCAGCTGAATTCGCTCTGCACGTGTACACAGACCGGCAGATGGACGGACAGACGGACAGACGGACACACAGACGGACAGACAGACGGACAGACAGACAGACAGACAGACAGACAGACAGACCGACATAAATCAAGCTAAAAACAGTCAAAACGTTATGTAGGGACCTCAATTCGTGGAGATCCATCGAAATCTCGAAATGTCAAAATCGGGATGATCACAATACCTCCCTCATATCCTTTTCACACTAGAACTTTAAGATCGGATGTTAAAGTGAATGTATCTTTAAAATAGAAGCGACGTTTAAGACAGAGATCTGCGTCTTAAACTTCGTCCGCATTGCCAACTTAATTTCTATTATAAAAAAATACTCCTTGAATTTGTGCTGTCAACATTTTATATTATCATAAACAAGAATACTGTATTATACCGACGTTATAAGAAGTTTATACTTGTTGTTATAGTAAAATTATTTATTTTAATGTGTTTAATAAAATACAGAGCTACAATAATTGACATAAAATGTATCGACTTACATGTTAGTACAGGTGTAATATATTCTTTATTGTAGAATGAAATGAAATATCCATATTTGTTTATAATAATTCAAAATGTGCGTCTGCGCAGACAGTTCAAAACTGTTAATTTCATGACGGTAACTTAAGGACAAAATTACAGATGACAGCACCAGAGATTTAACATCAAGTGTGAAAGCATACCGATCTTAAACATCGGTGAACTTTAAGTTCACTCGTCTTAAAGATCTAGTGTGAAAAGGGTATTATATATGTTGGCGGTCGGTAAAAATTAGAACTGTCGTGACTAATTGCCTTAGTAGCAAAGATCATTAAAATAATTTTTAAAAACTTTTTAAAATAAATTATATTTATTAATAAACTTTTATGAGGTTTTTCTTAATACTTACTTCGTTGATAAGGTCTAATTTAGCATCGAACAAAGATTATTTAATTAAAAAATTTACCATTTAATTTATAAGATAATAAACAATAAGCAATCTTAAGAAACATCTGCATATCTACTTCATTTGTTTTATCAAGACCATCTAGATAATAATAATAAAACTAACAATCGAGTGTCGCATAATAAAAATGAATAACGTTGACCAGGGCCTAGTAAGTGTCAAGTAGCCACTCCCGAACGATACATTCACACCTTAGGTGTCTGTAAATAGCCACTAGAGGCAGGACGATCGCTACAGTGGTTTCCAAACTTTTTAAAACAATCATATTTTAAAAATGATAAAGATAAAGACCTGTAGTTTGAGTTTTTGCATTTTTCATACATTTTATGCTCTAGTAAAATTGTGGGGCCGTATTAATTAGAAGAGTTTAGGATATTGAAAAAAAGTTAAAATTAGGAAAACTAATTTTTCAAATGACCATATCTCAAAAACTAATGAAGATAAGGGGGTGGGGTTGCAATTTTAGAACTTTTAACGCTCAAAATATCTTTAAAACATTTTGAACCAAACCCGGAACTATTTTTTTTTTTTAATTATGAATTTTTTCCAAAATAAAAAATAATCTCAATAACAGTAAAGGATAAAGTTCTGCCGTTTTTGGAAATCTACATTTTTTTTTTTTTAAACAATTTTTGCTTTGTCATAATATTTCAAAGAGTGCCTTCAACTAATTCAATTAATATTATTTTATATATGTATATTATTAAGTCTAGAAAACATTTTGGGCATTAGTAACTCAAAAATTGTATTTTCCAGATAGCGTCCAACAAAACTCTCTAAGATAAGAAAATTCGCAATTTTCGTAAGGGATATAATATCTTAAGAAAAAATGTCAGCGATTTGGTTAAAATTTTGATTACATATACCCAAAAAATTGTTGTCTATATTTTGCGTATATGGGTGCAACAAATATTAAACAAAGAGTACTAATAAAATATTTCTTTATTTGGTTTTTTGAGGGAATCCAACAGTTCACAGAACCAATAATAGCTTCCTCGAATATACATCAATGAATTGAGCCTGTAGATATTATCTACTTCGATATTGCCAAGACCTTTGTCGATTTTGTAGGCTATTTTCTAAAATTAATCACGCGATTCATGGAAAGCTATTTGACTGAATAACTGCCAGGGCGCACCTTACAAGTAGGTGTAAGTGTACCTTTCTCGCAATCGTACCCAGTCAATAGTGGCGTACCACAAGGTAGTGTATTTGGACCATTTTTTATTTTGATATTTTTTTGATTTAATTTTTAGTAAATCAGTTGTATTTCATAGATATTAATAAAATATCCTTGATGGAGCGAACCAACGTTTACAATTATTTGTCGACAGAATAATAGTATATTAAAACACAAGTTTCATAAAGTATGATTTTTGCAAACGTCGAGGTTAAAAACGAATCGTAAAGTAACAAGTTTTCTAATCGAGAAATGCGGCAAAAATTTTATATAACTAGTTTTTTATACTATTTTTTATATTTTACTATGTCATATTTAAAAATAATAAATTTGCATTATATAATCATACAATAGCAAGGTTTCGGGAATTTGGTATGTGAATGTAACGGTTGACAGTCCTTTGACAGTTTTATAGTTTTCAAGGTAGCTGTCAATTTATGTTTTGTAAAATTTGCAGGTTGTTCTAATTTTACCAATTTTATGTAACAAAATATTTAGTGAAACTCATTATAACACTCAATTAAGTTTCATAATAACTCTTTTATGAATGCAATATATATATATATATATATATTTTCTAACTGTTGTAAACTATTCACACACCTCCTCAGCCTGATGATGACCACATTTTCGTGCCGAAACGTCTCCATTTTATTAATTCATAATATATATTTTATAATTTGACGATCAACAGAGTTTTATTTATATATATATATATATATATATATATATATATATATATATATAGTATATGTGCTATGTATCCATAGCGCAAAAAAATTACAATATTCTCTTGTCCTGGTTATTAAAAACAGATGTTCAGAGAAGTGAAAACCTTTGTCCGATCATTATGGATCTATTAAGTTATGGAATTATTATCAACGAAGATTAACTCTAAACCAGGCCATTTTTTAATGACGAAATTTCAATAAACTGACGTCGTAAAAATCTATCTATGAGTGAATTAACCGGAATCAACTTTCTTAAAGGCGCCGATAAATCAACGCCGAAAACAATCTTTCTACATGTTCGTACCTTTACACAGAAAAATAGAAAGGCTTAGAATTCAATAAGTATGAATTACAAAACAATACATTTTGTTGTGGTAACAGAAAACTGTTGTGGAATCACTGTTGTAAAGGCATATCGCTATATTCAAGCAGGTGTTATGTGAGATGAAATATTAATTTTAATTCTACTCGGTGAGGCATTAAAATGATAATATTTTGAAAATACAAACGTCAAGAGAGTGAATTGGTAGTAAAAAATACACTTGTTCAGTTGGTTAGGGTGTGCTGTATGTATGGGTCTTCCACTTCTTATAACTTCTGCTTTTAGGATTTATGAACTTAATCTTGTTTTGTAGATGCTGTTCTGGTATCTTCTTTATATGCATTTCTCGTGAATTATTTCTTTTTATCTTACTGGAATGTTTATTATTATTTAACTTATTTTTTATTTAAAGAAATGAATAAAACCTTTATCCTCTCTACATCTACGAAGATCTAACTGCTTAGTTAGGACACTAACCTACTAACTAGTAAGCAGTTAAAAATATCCTATTAAATACATAAAAATTAGCTGCAAATTTTACTGTACCATTAAAGAATAGAGCATATTTTGTTTAGAATAACTTTATTGGTTTACTTTTACGTTTGTCACAAAATAAATATGGTCAGTTTAATTATGAATTGTTTATTTTTTGTTTACCAAATCCCATCAGTATATTTTTTATCGTGGTACAAATTACAACTTAAACTGTCCAATGAATGTCTGATGAAACTGACAAGTGACAAGTCGGAAGTCCCTCAACTGTCAACATATCAACAATTGCCATGCTTCGATTCTGCACAAAACAAGAAGCTGTCTACTATTATAACTGATGCAAACATTATCTTTTGTTAAAAAAATAACTGACATGTACACTGCAGGCCAAAAGTTTAGGACCAGTACGGTATTTAATTAAAACTAGTACAAAACGTCACTGTACAAAATATTTTGTATTGATGATATCAATTTTTACATATATAAATGTGTTTTACTTAGAAACAGTCATAAATTTGTATAAAATAACCTTCAAATATACATATAAACGTTAAACAGTCTTTTCGTCAAAAAAACCTCCTTTACATTTTAAAACTTTTTGAACTAGTCTTGGCATACGGGCGATTAATTTTTGTATTTTTCATGTTGCATGCTATTCCACGTGTCTTTTAAAACTGTCCAAAATTGTTCTTTGGACGTTGGACAGATTTCCCGGACATTACGATCCATTTCCTCCCATAACAACTCGATGGGATTCAAGTCCGGCGACTGTGGTGGCCGGACCATATTTTTGAGCACTCCAGCAGCTTCTTTCTCTTCTACAAACCCCTAGCACAATTTTGAGGAATGTTTCGGGTCGTTGTCTTGCATCAGAGTGAACCCAGGTCCAATCACTCTTAGGCCAGACGGTAGCGCATGGTCTTCTAAAATTGATTTGTAGCGCTCCTTCTTGAGAATACCTTCTATACGCACAAGATTTCCCATGCCAAGACCCGAGAATGCTCCCCAGACCATAATGTGCCCACCTCCATGCTTTACTGTGGGTACCACACACTGAGGCAACATCTTTTCTCCCTGGCTCCGACGGACGAATGTTCTACACCTGGAACCAAATATTTCTAACTTCGAATCATCTGTCCACAGTACTTTTTTAAAATCATCCACTGTCCACTGGCGATGAAGAAGAGCCCACTCTAACCGTTTCTTCTTATTTTGGGGCCTAAGAAGTGGTTTTCGAACAGCGACACGGCCGAACAAATTGGCTTCACGTAAACGGCGCTGCACGGTAGTTAATGATACCTCCTTCGAACCAGTTCTGTTCAATTCTGCTCGAATCTCAGAGGCGGTCAGACGTCTTTTTCTTTTACTTGTGATAGCAACAAAGTCATCCTGCACTTTTGATGTGATTCTGGGTCGTCCTGAACGTGGTAGGTCTTTATTGCTGCCTGTTTCCTTAAATCTTGCAATAGCGTTGTGCACAGAAGTCTTGGAAGTTTTCAACTGGGCAGCAATAATACGTTCAGATTTACCTTCATTGTGAAGGGTTATGATGGCTGAACGAGTTTCAAGACTAAGTTCTCGAGTTTTACCCATTTTGGTAGTCTCAGTGATGTAAAAATCGAAAAAGTTGTATCGGAAAAAATACAAAACAAAAACTGAATTAAAAAAAATATCTACCGCTTCAAACTTACTGTAAGTCACTAATAAAGACTATTTTAACAGTTAACAGTATAAATATAAAAGAAATTTCATTAATTTAACAATCCAAAGATATCGTAATGTAAATATACTAACGTAAGCGAAAACAAATAAATATAATATAAACTCGGATAATTTTGTATAAATAAAGATGAACCATCTTAAAATGATTTATGTAGACTAAAGTTATGTTCTGTGTAAATAGAAAAAATTAAATACTCATCAATTTTTATCTCCGTTGAGAATTAAATCAAATAATCAAATATTAAAACAACTGGTCCTAAACTTATGGCCTGCAGTGTACATCATGTCAATAAATACAACAAATTAGGAATTATAAACCGTATCATTTTAATAAAAATAATAAAAAATGCCACAAATGTTATCATAAACATTCGTTAACTGATACTTATCAACGCCAAATGTAGACTAATCTAAAATCTAACTCAATTTTGATGAAATATGTAAAGACCATGATAATTTGGTTCAGTTGTGTTATTATTTGAGGTTTATCAGATCTTGACAAGCGTCCACTAGTTCCAAACTTCAGTAATCTTTTGAGCCACGTCATACTAGAGACTAGTGGAACTAAATACACACGGCTACATCCAAACCCTGGCAATATACAGACGAGAAAATTACGCGAAGTGTCCTGAGCAACACTGCTGTCTGCATCTTGCAGATCAGAGGTGGCAGATGATCTGTAAGCGGGAAT